>JAUESO010000615.1:4272500-10062500 GCA_030914385.1 Drosophila antonietae
TTATAATAATGGCAAACACGAAGTCAACTCAGCTGATCGACTTACCGGCATCTGCTCCATGCTATTGCGCGATATCCAGACCTGAAGACGTGCGAGCGCGGGCCGAGCAAAGTGCAAAGTTAAAGAAAAGAATAAACGTTTCATTATATTATTTTCGTATCGTATGAAGCAACTCTGTTTTGGTGGTGGTGTTTATTGGCTTAGTAACTAGCTAACTATGGTATCATCGTATCGATCATATATAGTTTTAAGTATGAATTAGCGTTGTTGCTTTTTCTGTTTTGTTTTATTTCCGGAACCATTTCGTACGGCACTGAAGAACAATTGGCAAAGTATATGGAACTTTCTATACGCGGAAATCGATGGAGAGAAGGGGGAATATGGATTTAAATGGGTATAAGGTAAATTAGGGACAAAGAGGGCCAACAAACAAACCAACGAATATACAATGAATTGTTTTCAAATATATATTATTATTTTTTAATGAAATAATTGCATTTATTTTTTTTTTTTTTTTTAAATTATCTTTAGCGACACCAAAACAGAATTCTACATTCGTTAACACAGAAAATAATATGATTCAATCTTTTCTTTCTTTTGATTTCCGCTTATTCTTTTCCAACTTTGTGCAATTGTCTTCGAAATGTTTTTCTTTATTTTTAATAAAAAAAAACTCGCACGAAATATATCCGTAGAAATAAAAACCACAACGTCTTAAAGTTTCTTTCTTTTTTTTCTTGATAGCATATCGAATCGATTTTTGTGTTTTATTTGTTAGTCAATCTATATGCTTATAGTCTTTAGATTGTTTTTGTTAATGCTAAACTAGTTGTTTCTTTAGAATACAAAATAAATTATTGAATGCAAAAATATTAACATTTACCATAGAGTTAAAAAGTGTTACCTAAGGAGTGATACTTATAAACTAAGGCGCATTAGCTGAGGAGAGTTCTTTGAAGACTTAGATAGAGAACAGAAATTTAACAACGAAATTAATAATAATACAAATGAAGTTAATTTTCTTCTTTAGTTACTTCTTTTTAAAAAGTTAACCGCACACAGCTTAAATATTAAATATATATTTTTAATCTACAAACTAAATTCTGATGATATATCCGTTTGTTGATGCGTGTATTTATATACAATCTGGGTTCATGTTTCTTAACTTATTTAAGCTTGCTCTCGGGGCGGGGGCAGCACCTATCAATTGTTTTTAACCTGTGTCCCTAAAACTAAAATTAAAATCTTAAATCTGTTTTTCTGTTGCTTTTTATGAAAATATCAATATTGTGTGGCATATATATAGCTTTATAAGCTTATAATTTAAATTAATTTGAATTCGATTGCATTTTGGAGAATACAATTAAAAACAGTTGGAACTGATTGAGTGGAGTGGCTGCCCCCTACTTCTCAATACCTAAACTAAACACAATTTGTTATCCTAAACTTTTGCTCTTCCCACACTAATTTCTGTTTCTCACTGCCTTCATTGATTTTTGCCACCTAACTAGCTTAGAAGGAAACTTGTTACAGTCTATTAAATACTCGTACATAATTCAATAGCAGTTTCACATCCCTACTGCGGATGTGTCTTGGACAGTCACGTGGCCAATTCGAATTCTCACTAAAAACCACACCGCGCACAGCTTCGCAGATTGAATGAGGATTTACAGCAGGATTCGATTATTGTGTTTTGTGTTTATAGTATAATGGTTAATACTGTGGCTTCTTCGTCTGTTCACTCAATTATCACCTGTTGCTGCTGGCACCATTGGCGCCGGCTTTGGCTGCCACTGCTGCGCCGGTTGAGACGCTGGCAGCACTTGTATTGCTGCTGCTATTGATGGGCATGACTGTTCCCGCATTGCTGGAGCGTAAACGCACACGTGGCGTCTGTGTTATCCAACGACTTAGTGTTGTCGTTTGCCCCTCATTGACTTTCTTTATGAGCCGTCTTTTCGCACCACCTGGTTGTCGTTGTCGACCCTTTACTTGTGGCGTCGTTCGCTTCACACTTTTGCCAACAGCGCCTCCGCTGGCCTTTTGAGTATTCGGTACAGGACTCACATCCAAAGTCCACAGGTTTATCTTCACCGAACCACGTGAACGTGTTCGGGGTGTGTGTCCAATGGGCTCATCGCTACCGCCACGGCTGGCTGTTGCTGCGTTGCCTCTGTAATGCTGGTGTTAATTCCTTTGATTCAGTTTTGTTTTCTGCATTGGACGCTGATAACAGATCATTGGGGTCATCAGTGTCCGACTCTTCGGAGACATTATAATATGTGGAACTCGTCATTGTCGTATCTTGCACCTGAGTGTGTGCATTCCAACCATCCAAACTGTCGCCACCTTCGCCAGCCGTTGCATAGCTTGAACTGGACTGTGTGTCCACATTAAGCCCTTCATCGTCCTCCTCCTCTTCGTCATCATCTAGCCTTTCCACGTGTAATTCTTCATCCTCTGTTGGTTCTGTATCCTCCTGTCCAGAGCCAGAGACAACAGTTTCCTCTTCATCTTCTTCCTGTTCATCTTCGTCTTTCTCATCATCATCATCCTCCACTTGAATGGATGCATTATCCTCGTCACTCTCACCATCGCTGCCCTCATCATCATTTTTATCATTACCGTCCTCGTCCTCACTAACAGTGTCTTTCAGCGCCAAAGGAGATGATATCGTTGCTCGCCTTTCGAGCAACTTCCGCCGGTTGGCCGCGCTTGTTGTTAATGAGGCGCTTTCTCTCCGTTTCGGTTTGGTCGCCTGTGAGATATTCTTGGCTGGTGTAGTTGCGGTGCTTGCTGCAGGCTTTATCGGTGTCTTCATTAACTTGATCATGGCTATGTTGGCCGACTGACGCTTCGGTCGCTCCTCTGTTAATGGTGTTGAAGTACCGCCTGCTGCTGCCATTGCTGTGCGCGTTGTCTTTCTAGTGGGCGGTGTCGATGTGGCCGTGACAGTGACATTATCTTCGCCTAGCGAATGCAGACGCGTCTGCCGCCTAACTGCCGTTGGTAATGTACCAGTCGGGGGCTTTTTACTGCTATTGTTAGTGTTACAGCTACTCCTGGCCGGAGCACTCATATTGAGGCTATTCCGGCGCGTGCGCGCTGGACTAGTCTGCTGCACATTTGATCTTGACTTGTGATTGCTTACACTTCTACTTAAACCACCTCTAGATGCACTGTGTTGCTTAAACCGTTTATCACGCTTATTCTGCTTGGTTAGCCTAATGCCTCCTACCCCTACAATCGATGTTCGCTTACTTAGACTGGAATCTTGTTTGGTATTAACCTGATTACTGGCATCCTTGCGACTGTATGTCAGCAGCTCCTCGGACTCCGTCTCCTGCTTAAGCAGCTGCTCCTCTTTTTGCATAGCTGCCAAGCGATTCGCCTCCCATTCACGTTTCTGCATCTCAAGCTCCGCTTCGGCGGCGCGGAGCTGCTCAGCTGTCCAGGCGGCGCCAGTAGCCTCCACGAAACGCATTGCATAACGTTCAATCGGCGAAAGCTAAGTGTGGGAGTAAATATATCGCATTAGGGCCATTATCTATATTAACCGAGTCTTGGTGTTTATGTCCGACGTTGAGTGATATAATCGGGCGTGGCATTGAATCGCTTCGACTATGTCTGAACGTCTGCTTCTTGTTGAAGTTTCTCTGGGCAGCGTTAGCTAGCTCAAAGGGCCACTAAAAAGCTTCTTCAATAGAAGCCAACACTGCCCATGCGCACATCATTTAATGGTTAACAACTTACCTGCTTGACAAGATTTTGCATTTCCAAATCGGCTTTGCTCAGTTCAATCGGTGCAGTTCCACCATCCGCATTGGCTTCATCCGCAATAGGTATATTCTCATCGAACTCGGCCAAATCGGCAGCTGCCTCAGCTTTGGCCGTCTTGGTGGCCTGCACGTCTTGCTCATCCTCGGCAGCGGCAAGAGCATGCTCAAAGGCGCGCAGCGATTGTTTCTCCGTTTCGACACCAGACTCTACTTCAGTAGCAATTATTTTGTCCTTCTCATCAGGCTTATCGTGAGCATCATCCGACTCTTGCGTCTGGTCGATTGCAAACAAATCCTTAATTGTGGAGCTTTTGAAGAAGGTGGTTGTGAAATTGCCTCCCTCAATGGCCATGTCGCTGAGCATGCGCTTCTGATTGGCTTTCTTCAAGATGTTGACTTCGATGGTTTTCTCCGAGACCAGCCGATAGATGTGCACATCTCGAGTTTGCCCAATGCGGTGGCAGCGATCCTGCGCCTGGGCATCCATTGTAGGATTCCAGTCCGAATCATAGAAGATTACAGTATCGGCACCGGTCAAATTGACGCCCACACCTCCAGATCGTGTCGACAAAATGAAGCAAAAGATGCGCTTGTCCCCATTGAAACGCTCCATTAGTATTTGTCGTTGCTCCACACGTGTTGAGCCATCGAGACGCAAGTAAATGTGACCATGGTAATTAAGGAATGCCTCCAGCACATCCAGCATTTTGGTCATTTGCGTGAAGATCAGCACACGATGCCCATCAACCTTTAACTGCCTCAGCAGACGATCCAGTGTCTGCAGTTTGCCACAATCGTATTGTATGAGACGCGGATCAGGAAACTGCGTTGTCATCGACGAGATGATGGGATGCAGCAGCGCCAACTTGGGCGACAACGTTTGAGCTATTGTTTCCTCGATCTGGCGTTCGTTCTGCCAGTGCGACGATGACAAATTCTGTACATAGCGACGTATTCGTGGCGCACAAACTGACGGCACATAAATTACGAAGTTGGCAAAGATTGGCGATAGCTCGGCGCAACGCTGCTCGAAATTCTTCAGGAGCAGGTTTAATGACCAGTTGTCGTTGTGGTGTCGCATGGCAACAGAGCAATTCGCAAATCCACGAGTTTGCCATGTGGAATACTTAGCTGTGCGCGTTGCGCCCATGCAACTTTCAATTGCCTGACGGCAATCAGCTCCATAGATGGGCGTGGCATCGGTTCGTCGGCGATTGATTTGAGCCATGCGCCTAAGCGAGGCTAAACGCTTTTCCTTTCGCAGCTGTATTAGCTGTTGCATGCAATAGGGATCTTCCAAATCTTCCTCCTCTTTTGAGTCCTCTTCCTGAGTCTTTCCATTGGTTTGCCTTTGTACCGTCAGCTTGACATGCATCGCCAGATCTTTGACAATGGGATCTTTGCTCAACTGCTGCATTTGAGCTGCGGAGCTGCTGCTCGTTGCCGTTGCGCTCACTGCTGTCGCACTTACGGTTGTGCTCGCTGATGTAGTTTTGCTAGTCAAAGTAAGCCGCGCTCCAGCCCCACCGGTATTTGTCGCAGGTGCCAAGTAGAAAAAGGGTTTACCATCCTGCATTGTTTTAGCTACCTTGGCGGGCGTTGGAGCACTTATGGGCGAACGAGAACTTAGAAGCTTGGAGCTGTTGCCCAGCACATTCAGTGCTGCTGTGCTGCTACTTCCGCTGCTGTTGCCGGCCGGTGTTGAAGTTAGACTATTAATTATCACTGGCTTTAAAGCCATATTGATGGGATTAATAGAACCGGTGACACGTTTCAGCACATGTCCACTGGGCAGCAGGGTGCGCATGGGCACAATTTTTGATCCTTCCAGTCTCATGGCCGGACTAGCACCCACTCGCACCGCTTGCAGCTTTATGCGCTGCGCCAGCTCTGCGCTTCGCACACGTATGTGAAAGCGGTACTTGCCATTGGGACAACGTGGCGGAGGCTGTGGCGCACTGTCGATTTCCTCAATCAATTTACGAGGCGGCGACAGCAGACGCGACTTGTGTGAGACGTAAGCCGTCAACGTTTGTTCCAGATTCAGTAACAGCATATTAACAGTCTCTAAATTGATTTGCTACAAATGAAAACGAAGAGACCACGGTTAGGTAATGTACAACGCACGGTATAAATATCATATCTGAGCTGATTTAAAATCAGGCAAATGCCTCGCAACAGCGAACATCCTAGTAAATCGCAACTCTCTCCAAAATAGATTGAGTCGCAATGATCAGTGACAGTTTATCATCATTTTAACAACGAAATAGTTATAATTCCATTGATCTGCCATACACAAACTCACCGTGAACGGATCATACTCCAAGATGTCGCTGACTAGACGTGGCGTATGGAATGAAATGCCCTCCATTTGAAATGGCGATATCGTTGGCCGCACCTCAAACATATTTGGATGATTGCACACCTTGCGTAGTTGCATAAGCACATTGATCACACTTAGCAAATTGCCAGTTTGTAATGTCTCGCGAGTTCTGCAAAATCAAATTCGTTAATATAAAACTTCAATTGATAGCAGATCATTTTATACTCACTTGGATCGGCTCATGAAATCTTCATACAGATAACGCTGACGATTCGACAAACGGCACATCACAACGTGTTCGTATTTCTTTGGCATTTGCTTCTCCACCTCTTTTTTGAGACGACGCAGCAGAAATGGACGAATAACCTAATTGCAATAGATATATATTGTTTAAAACAATCTCAATTTTAAATTTATGATTTTCAAAGTAATGTAAAGTGCGTATTCAATGCAATCAGCTTAAAAACACCATTACATGGATAAGTCGCAGCTTCAATTTACTCTAGCAAGGTTAACAAATTGTCATCACATTAGATAATTCAAAGTGACACAGAGTGCGCCTGCACAAAATAACTTTTCAGGATCTATAATTTTTAATAAGAGACAAAAATTGCAGCTAAATTTCATATTTAGCGGAGTGTAAGTCGTGTTTTCAATGTAATCCATTTGAAGTACAAGATCACATGGATAAATCACAGCTCGAATTTTCTCTAGCAAGGTTAACAAATTGTCATCACATGTGGATATAATTCAATGTGACACAGAGTGCGCCTGCATGAAAGGCACATTTATTATATCTAATGTAATTTATAATATTCATGGATATACTTGTCATCTTAGATTATGTTGTGCGTGGTGTAAATGGAGTCGATGCATTAACTTTCATCAATTCACTTGCAACCACAGCAATTTCTCTGGCACACAGCTACGATTTTCAAGTGCGTTTAAAAAGCAATCAAGAAAACGCTTTTAGGTGCCACCATATCTACCATATCTTAGGGTTAATCTTTAAATGTACTCAGCGTTATGGACTCTATTTACAATCTTCAAAGAGTCACTTGCAACTTAGCTTTGATCTAGCACACAGCTACGATTTTCAAGCGCATTGAGTTGGCGTACAAGAAAACGCTTTTAGGTGCTACCCATTAGTATATACAGCTAACCCAGAATATACATTTTAATTACCTTGTGTAATCTAGCAATTAGTGTTTCATTGTACTCCATATTGCCTTCGATCATGCCAGTCATTGGATTCGAGAACCATTCCTTGAACTCGCGATGCGAAGAGAACACATACGGCATGAGAAAGTGCATCAGAGACCAGAGCTCCATAAGATCATTCTGCAGTGGCGTGCCCGTTAAGAGCAGGCGTCTATTATAGACAGTAAATATATTTATAATTAGCAATTTTAAGAATATATTTAGCTTATATATCAATTTAATGTTAATATGAAAAATAAATGGAACTAAAAATTTCAAACGAAAAAAAAAATTTCATTCAATTTTTAAAACGCAATAAACAAATTAGAAATGCAATTATATAAACAAATAGAAACTTGTTACAAAACAAGGCCACAAGCATTCTAATAGGTTAGTATGCTCTTTTAATAAATGCGGCATTATAGCGTATATTACTTTTAGCACCCAAGCGTAGTCGCCAAGCTAGTTTAGCAATCGCTTGGTTACTGATTTTGGTGCTGGCGCGCACGAGCAATCGCAATTGCAATTATTGCTAATAACAATTAGCATTTGTTATTGTTACACAAATTAACAATTACTGACCTTTCGGTGGAGAAGTTAAGCAGCAATTGCCAACGTTGTGATTTAAAGTTTTTAATGTTTTGCGCCTCGTCGAGAATGAGATATTTCCACTTTTTGCGCCGGAAACTCTGTTGATCCTGTACGACCAGCTTGTAGGAGGTGATGCAAACATGGAAGGCATTTGGTTTCGTCCAGCCGACACGTTTGAGCTTTCGTTCCTTTTGCGTGCCGTAGTAAGTGAGTATTTTGAAGCCTGGACACCATTTCTTAAACTCCATTTCCCAGTTAAGCATCACAGATGAGGGCACCACGATCAAATGGGGTCCCCAGTTGCCCTTCGCACAGGCCAAATGCGCCAGCAAGGCTATTGTTTGTATCGTCTTACCCAATCCCATCTCGTCGGCAAGAATGCCGTTGAGCTTGCGCTCGTTCATGGTGACCAGCCAGTCGAGTCCAATGTGCTGGTACTCGCGCAGCGTGTGCTTTAAGAGGAATGGAACAGGCGTCACCACATTCGTCGAGGACAACGTGTTACCCTTCGGCTGTAGACTTTCAGCCAGTGCAGCAGCATCGTTCAACATATCATCCTTGTTGTCTTTGCTGGTAACACCACTAACTCCACTCGCCCCATCCGGACCAGAGCCATCGGCATCGGTTAGAAGACTCTTGAGGCCATCCTCTTGCTCACCCTCATCCTGATCTGAGTCGCTTTTGACGGTCGACAGTTCTTCGTCTTCGTCCTCACTTGCCTCCACTTCACTGCTGTCTGTTGAATCTTCAATCGCAGTCGAGTCATCATCTGAGTCGTGCTCTGTGGTCTCCACTGCAATTTTACGCCTCTTGGCGCTGGGTGGCTCATTAATTTTACCCGATTTGTATTTCTCGAGCAATTGCTCTACGGTCAAATCATTGTCAGCCTCCAGCTCATCGATCTCTTTTTGATGATCAACTTCCTGCTCTGCCTCCTCCTGTTTACTAATGGTGTTCTCATCATCATCGCTCGCTTCTTTTGCTTGGAATTCGCTATCATCGCTGTCGTCAGCAGCTTCAGCTGCTGCCGCACTAGTGGAAGCACCCTTTGTTGTATTTTGTTCCTCTAATAACAGCTTATCACGATTCTCCAAATAACCGGGCGGCAAATCGTTGAGGAAATCATCAAAGTCCATTTGAGATTCCTTAGCCAATGCCTTGACCTCCTCATTTACATCCGCCGCCTCCTTCCTCCGCCTTGGCTATTGTCTCCTCATCATCCTCAGAGCCAGATTCTGGCCTAAATTCATCTGTAAAAGAAATGTATCATTTAGTTTCAAGTGACTTTCTTAATAAATAATAAATATTTGTTTTCGTAATGCATCAGACAAATGCCTCGCAAATGCGACCATCCCTTAATAACATCGGAGTGTTCAAAAATAGACCACAACAACGTTTCAGTTTAAGATTCTCATCATGTGCAAAAAGAGATTAACATATGGTTTCTAAATAGAACACTTACCATCTGATTCGCGTTTGGGTGATGTTAGACGACTGGAGTTTAGACTAGGTGTTTCGGGCACATTTTTGTTCATGCCTTCGGCCAGCTGTTGTGAGAACTTCTCCGTTTGATCGACTATGAAACTGAGATGTTGATCGAGAGCTTGTTTGCGTTTCTCCTCGATTTTTGTTTGGTGCTTATATTCAACCAGTTTCTCCACATTTGACCAGAAGCTCTTCACCTCGCGCGCTATGAAGGAGGCGACGCGCTTCAGATGCAGCTCTTGCGCTTTTTCAGCACGCTGCGCCGCATTGGCCTTGTCTTGGAAATACTTTTGCACCATTTTGGCGCATTTCTTGGCTGCATTCTTTTTCCACTTACGCTCCTGCGCAAAATCAGCTGCCAACCATACCATCTCTTCCAACAGATAGTCCCAATGCGCCTTCGGTCGGCTGGGCTCCTGCAGCTTGGGCAAACGCCGCTCAGTCCATAATCCCTCTCGTTGTAGTTCGGATATACGCTGCATCACGTACACCTCCTGTTTGGCCTTAAACGAAAACTCCTGCGCACTGTTGGGCGTGCCTGTGCTAGCAAGTGGACTCATCAGGCTTCCGCTGCTGCCACCAGGTGTACAGGGTGTCAAGACCCCACCACTGCCGCTCCCAGCGGTCCCAGTCGCACCATTGGCCCCACCCGTGTACAGTGGCGATGATGTCGCTCCTCCAGTTGACGCACTTGGTGTTCCTGCAGCATTCTGTTGTGAGTTTGGACGACGCAGCGCCGTTGAACCAGACGAGCTACTGCAGGGCACCAACGGCGTGCCACCTTGAGGAGAAAAGCAATGAAAAAAATTAACAATAGGTTCAATATATTGCAGACAGCTCTTAGCCAACTTGCATGCTGGAAAATTGCATCATCAACACACGCTACCATATTAAAGCGATAAAAATTAATTAATAAAACAAGAAAACGTTCGAATCAATCAATCAATCAATTGAACCATATTTGTTGCGAATTAGTAAGTGTATTTATTATAGTATGTATTGATTAAGTATGCTAAAGAAAGTAATGAGAAATGAAAAAAGGCAAGAAACTATGTCAACTACATGCAAAACTTCTAAATCTTAAATTAAAGAAAGATGATCCCTAAAATCAGCTTAATCTTAAATGAGTGTAAGGCGCGAATTCAATGAGATCAGTCTTGAGGACACGATCACATGGATAAATCGAGACTTTAATTTACTCTAGCAAGGTTAACAAATTGTCATCACATGTGGATATAATTCAATGTGACACAGAGTGCGCCTGCATGAATGAAATGGGATGATTCATTATATCTTATATACATTCAACGTTATATGGAGTACTCTGACCATTACTAACATATTTCTGATCTCTAATTGAATTAACTTGTGTGTGGTATAAATGGAGTTGATGCATTAATTGGCATTAATTCACTTGCAACCACAGCAATTGCTCTGGCACACAGCTACGATTTTCAAGTGCGTTTAAAAAGCAATCAAGAAAACGCTTTTAGGTGCCACTATATAATCAATCATACATATATCTGTCATATCTTAAATTTAATATTCAAATGTGCTCAGCGTTATGGACTCTATTTACAATCTTCAAAGAGTCACTTGCAACTTAGCTTTGATCTAGCACACAGCTACGATTTTCAAGAGCATTGAATTGGCATACAAGAAAACGCTTTTAGGTGCAATTAAAAAAGCGTTGAACAAGTCTCAAATTAAGCAATTGGCGAAAACAATGGATGATGAAACATTTAATGTGTAAATTATATCTGATAACTGATTCTTAAAACTTGTCATACTGACTAAGTCAGACTAAGCTATAGAGTCAAAGATCAAATCTAAGCTAGGGATAATTTAGCAAATAAAAATGTATTTTTGCATTCAATCAATTAGAATGGAAAAATAGAATATATAAATAATTACACTATTATCAAATATGTTACCAATCAAAAATATAAAGAAGGAATATAAAACACCAATTCTAGTTAATAATAAGAATACATCTTTGATATAAAACAATATATAGGCACATCGAATGCAATGTATATAATTAAGTCAATGCACTACGCTTTTAATTGGCGGCAACAATGAAATGAAAAATCATGAAAATACTTCAATGTTCAAAAACAAGTAGATGAATTAAAAATTAAAATGTGATTTGGATTTTTTAGTTTTTTGTTTTGCGAACGATAAGCACCTGGCACCAAAGGTACAGAAGAAATTCCTACGGCAGGAGGCGCGGGTATTTGACCGAAGACCATACCGTGACGACCTCCTAGAGGTCTACCGGGTATGTGACCTATATAATAACGATACAATTTGATGGTGAGTTGAGAAAGAGAGTAGATGTGTGCGTTAGGAGGCGGCGGAGAAACAAATGTGACAGAAATAACACAAACATTAAATTATAAACAACATAAAATTTAAAAACATTGTAAATCAAATGATGTACAGCAATACAATAATTGATATTGAAAGAATGTGTATGTAATTGTTATAATATATATATATATATATATGCATACAAAATATTGTTTAGATTTTTTTTAGTATTTTGTGTTTGCGTAAGTGTGGGTGTGGGTGTGTGTGTGTACATATAAAATAAATTAATGGATATTAGTAGCGCATTTTATAGGATTCTTTCTAGTTTTTTGTTTTATTATTTTTCTTTTGCTTGGGCGAGACAACTTTAATAGTTTTGTGCAGGGCGTGCTTTGTACTGTTACAGTTGCTGGAAAGTTGTTCAGGACGCGATTATTTATTTTAATCTTATGTTGGGGAGTTGGTAGCATTTTAGTTTTTACTTGCTTCTTATATATGTATGCAATTGTTTTGGTTTGACATTGTTGAATTTTGGTATGTTTCTATTTATGGTAATTTCATTTCGAGTTTCACATTAATTTTGAAAATTAATTAACGAAAAAACAGAGAAACAACAAAACACAAAATAATAACAATAATAAATACGAAATATCGAGAGTTTAAATCCTGATTAAATATAATCTTATTCTGAACGAGTTCGACTTACCTTGCTGCGTCAACTGTACTACGGCAGCGGGTAGCTTTGTGGAGACGGCGACTGGCGTCGCACCAACTGCTGGTATCTTTATTTCCGCCTCCGGTGGCAATGCATTACCGCTCGTCTCCACTAAGCTGCTGGCTACAGGCAATACTCCAGTTGTGGCTGTTGTTGTGGTAGTTGTTGATGTTGTCGTTAATCCACCGCGACTTGGACTTGACGCTGCTGTTGTTACTGCAGTTGTATTGCTGCCAGATTTTGTTGGCAACAGAGATTGCGTATTCTAGGGATAAATAAAAGGTATAGACAGGAATGTATTAAGACTTCGATATCCGCAGTATTGTTTACTACGCTTAGATGTTCTAATTTGTATAGTTACCGTTTTTGTTTGTGTGCTGTTATCTGTATCTAACTGTATGCCCGTTGTCCCTGTACTGATTGTTGTTGCTGCAGTTGCAGGGCTACTACTACTGCTGCTGTTGCTATTATTACTGACGACTGATTCCGAAGATTGCTGTGGTTGTTGTTGTTGTGTTGTTTGTTGGGTTGTCCTATGTCCCTGGGCCACAGCGGCTGCTGCTGCGGCGGCGGATGTGCTTGGCTTTTCCTCGAGTATCAGCTGCTCGATACGATTCGCATTGCTGTAGCTGATGAACTGCGGTGTTGGTGTCTTTTTACGCCACGCGGGGTAGTCCATCATACTGCCACCGTTTTGTAAATAAAAGTATTCCGACACATTTTCAAGATGCCTGCGAATCGAGAGTTCAATGTAAGCGATTTTTCACAATATTGTAGTGGTTTTTACTTACCTTTCCTTAAGATTACGCAAAATTTGATATTTCTGTTGGAGAATGCGTTTCTTGAGCGCATGCAAGTCCTGCTGTGCCGTTGAAATGGCACCGCCAACTTCGCTGCTGGCCACAACCGACGCTGGCAGCAATGAGCCAACGATGTTGCTGCTAACAGCTCCAACAATGTTGCTGTTGTTATTGTCACTGGCGACTACCTCGCCTCTGACTTCCGTGTTGTCTAAACGCTGACGCTTTGCCTGGGGCGGCGATGTTGACTCTAAAACGGAGGTATCTTCTGTTGCTGTATTGGAGGTGTATGTGGAAGCTGCTTCGGGCGTTGCGGCTGCCGTCGCCTCTGTCGACAAGTTCGACAGCGGCACAGGCAGCTGCGCACTGAGCAGCTGCTGCTGTTGTTGTTGTTTGCTTGGTTTTTGCTGCGTTGTTGCTGCTGTTGATGTTGCTGATGATGATGATGATGATGATGATGATTTATTGTTGTTGTGTGCAGTTGCTGTTGATTTTGGCGTTGTAACTGATTTTTCCGTTGATTGTAACGTTACACGGTCTGACACAGCAGGAGGGGCCGGGCTTAGCCCTTCATGCCCCCCTCCTGCTGAATTACCTTCATTCATGTTTGAGACATCTGAAAAAGGCGGGAAAGAAACATTATAGCCACCACTCCAAAATTATCGCGTGTTGCGTTTGACAGCGCACATTTTGCAGCCCTGGTTAGCATATATGTATGAACATACGTATGTTAGCGGTAATCGTGCCCATTAATGTACAGCTGCTATATAGTATCTTTATACTATTTCTATTTCTGCTGCGTAAGCATTATATTTAAGACTTTTTCAGTAATAATATTTCATATCGCTTATCAAATATGCAGTTTGCGTCTCTGCAAAATGCAATCGACTTGCAACTGTGTATTGCAAATGGCTGCGCTTCCTTTTTTTCATTGTACACACACGCGGGTTTTACAGAAATATTTTTTTTGCACTTGGCCATTGTTAATAGAAATTATTTTTTTAAGCAGCACGTTAATTTTAGGTTCGCTACAATTTGCTAGATGCGGCACTTTTCAAGTATGCTAACCGAATGACCGATGCGAGAATGAGACGGCTATATTTGCATGTCTGCTGCTACTACGTCGGCGTCGGTTCTTTGTTGGACTGAAATTTTTTCCAACCATTTTTTTTTTCCTACCTCAGATGGGGAAAATTTTTAATCACAAAATATCCACATCACAAATATGCATCCGTACGTAAAAACAGTGTTGGCGCGTTGCAAAAATTGTGCTGTAATCGCGAATGCAATAGTTCTTCAATATTTTCGCCTATTTCTGCACTTAAATTATTTTTATTGCAGAAAAGTGTGCGCAAACACACCATTCAGCGTCGAGGTACATAGAAGAACTAGTGATGTACCGAAAACATCGCAATATAAAGCATTTTCGATAACGATAAATATACCACCGCACAAAATTTTGAGTAGGGTTGAGCTAAGTACGCTGCTACCAGCTGCCAAATTTAACCCTAAGCATTTCCGATATCTTGACTTCATTATGAATAATTTTACCGCCAAAATGAATAGATCTATTGTCAAACGTATTAAGGGAGTGTGTGTGTATGTGATTATGCCATGGCTCTGTTATCGATTTAAGCGTAAGTGGCGGGTAATTTAAAATTTCGCTTAGCTGTGGTTGCAAAATAATGGGATATCTTTAAATAAATGATTAACATTTAAGTTGAGCAAGGCAAGCAAAATGAATTTCACCTTGACCCATCAAGCGTATATACAGATTGCCATGCGATAAGAAAAATGGCGAGTGAATGGGAGCCATGCATACAAGCAGACTTTGATGTTTATTTTAATTATTTACTTGCTATTGTTGTTGTTGTATTTGCCTTCTGAATTTTGTTGTCTATATACTAATCTGGTTTGGCGGGAAACACGCGTCTAAATTGAGCTCAGTTTCTGAACAGATGCCGAAGGCAATGAACACGAACTCTGCATTTTTGGCAATATTTCTACTCTCAGCCTCGTCGATAGGGGCGGCACCTACGGCAGAGTTCTGTGACAATGGCACTGGCGAGTGCAAAGAGCTCACAGCCACAGACTGTCCCGTTCTCTTCTATAATGAATATATTATCGGTGCCAATAAAATTAAGTACTGCGATGAGTTTAACGAGATTGTTTGCTGCCCGCTGCCGCTGAATGTTCAGAAGCGAGTGATAAAGCTTGCCGAGCCACGCAAGATGTACGAGAAGGGTAAGAGAGGTGAACATAAATAATATTTATGCTAATTACAAGTTGTTTGCCAATGCTCGCAGAGTGCCGTCGCTATAATGATGTGCGTCCCACCTGTCGCTCCACTCCGCTCATTTTGGGTGGCACCGAGGTCAAAGGTCGCGAGTTTCCGTTCATGGCGCTGCTGGGCGTACGGCAGCCAGGCAGCTCCAGCATAAGCTGGGACTGTGGCGGCACCTTGATCCATCCGAAGTTTGTGTTAACGGCCGCTCACTGCCTGGAGACAGCCGAGACAAAGGAACAGCGCCTCGATCCCAATTACAAATCACCCAAATTCGTGGTGCGCCTGGGGGAACTGGACTACAACAGCACCACAGACGATGCTCAGCCTCAGGACTTTCAGCTAGTCAACTATGTGGTGCATCCGGCCTATGCAGAAGACGACGACGATGGTAGTCGCCTCAATGACATCGCGCTGCTGGAGCTGGACCGAAATGCCACGCTCAACGAGTATGTGGCGCCCGCCTGCCTGCCCTCCAGCAGCGGCGACGAGCACAACCAGCTGACTGCGGCCGGCTGGGGCTATACCAAGAATGCGGGAGACAAATCCTCACAGCTGCTGCAGGTGGGCCTGAAGCGCTACAGCGCTGAGGTGTGCAGCGAGCGACTCGAGAGTCGCATTGTATCCCGCACACAGTTCTGTGCGGGATCTGGCTCGGCGGACAGCCAGGCAGACACCTGCAACGGCGACTCTGGCGGACCCATCTTCGTGCAGCATCCGATCTACAATTGCATCAAGCAGGTGATTGGCATCACCTCCTACGGCGTCATCTGCGGCAATCACAAGTTTCCCAGTGTCTACACCAAGGTGCATCTCTACACGGATTGGATCGAGAATATTGTCTGGGGAGAGTGATTTCAAATACTATCCAGATTGACTTCTGAGGTTTATCCCTCGAATAAGTTAGAATTGAGTAAATAAGAGATTAATATAATATTAATATTATTTGCAGTAGGTTTTATGAATTAAATATTTAGATAGATTAAGAATTGCATTTGTTCTAATAAAATATATATGTATATACTCTATGAAATGTTATTCAAACAAAACCTAAATAATCTTGATTAACACTAACAAAGTGTAAAAGATGAAGCGAGATAGATAGAGAGAAAGAGATCTTAGCTTCGCTCGACATTTCAAATAACTAATCTAAATCCAATTTTAATGACGTTACGACGTCTGCTGTACTACAAAGCATGAAAAAAAAGAAATAAAAAAATAAAATAAAAATAAATAAATTGATGCAGCGCTTCTATTTGTTTATTTATTTCGTTATTTATGGGAATAAATAATTATTTACTTATTTATTTATTCATTTATTTTAAATTGTTTTTGTTATATATTTCTTTAAATTAATTTATAGTTTTATAGTGATTTACTTAATTATTTATTTATTTTTTATTTTATTTATTTTTTTTTCATGTAAAGTTCTTTGACCAAATATATATTCCATTTATTTATTTATACCTTTAAAGCGCGGAGTAATTAATTATTATTCCAGTTTTTGTCAATAATAAAAATTTTTAACTTACTTTTTGGCAAGAAAGAAAATTGAATAGCAATAAAAATTAGCTATATAAAAAAGTATTTTTAAAATAAAAACAAGACGAGAGATGTATGCAAATTAAGAATTAAATGTGTGTATTCATAGCAGAAACTCGCACAGTAAATTAAATTCACAATTTGTTATTCTCTTTTTCGGTATTCAATTGACATTAGAAAAAAGAAAACAAAATCATAATTAAAAATAAGTAAACTCATACTCGTAAAAGTCTATAGCTACTGTAGGTTACGAGAGCTCTCTGCAGCTATTCAGATGAATATAAACAAATGGACAATTATGAGTAGGCAGATCGTTGACCTAATCAAAAATATATGTATATATGCTCGATGGTGTCTGCCACGCCTCACATACATATAGAACAAATATTGTACCCTAACTACAGCTAACACTGTCTTTGGTTTTGGTTCTAGTCAAGAAATAGCATGCGATATAATTCTCTTACTCATATTTCCTGACTTGATTCTAAATACTACAAAAGGAAAGTAAAATAAATAAAATGTATATATTTGATAAATCAGTTAAAAAGAAAAAAGTGTGGAATATCGTATTTAACTTTTGTTAGCTTTAATTGCAACAAATTGTATAAATTTCAGTTAACAAATATAACATGGATGGATATTAATTTAGGGTATACGATTACTTAATATACTTGGATTGGGGGAGGGGGCAATGTGCGAATGTGTTGTGTGTGGGCGATTATATAATTATGATGTAGATTATAGATTATAGATTAGAGATATATATATATATGTAGATATTTCGATTGCCGATTCGTGTTGAGTGCAGTGCGTTGTGCTAGATTCGACTTGACTTAAGGCTAAAACACAATAATTAAAAGCTAAGTGCTAGAGAGGACCCTGTAGAAGACCAGTGACAGCCATAGCCATGTTGCTGCATGTTGCATGTCGATTGCGCATGGTTGTTGATTAGATTAGATTAGATTAGATTAGCGATTCGAGCGGATTCCCAAAGATTGTAGACTAGACGCGCTTGTAGTACTCGTAGTAGTTGCGACGCTGCGCCTGATCGCTGCGTCTTCTGGCTGCGATCTCCTTCTTCTTGATCTCGCGCTGCTGGTAGACGAAGAGCGGACGAAAGACGATGGCGCGACGCTTGCGATCCCGACGACGACTCTTGGGCTCATCGGCAGCGGCCACCTGCTCTCCATCCGTCTTCAGTTCGGGCTCTGGCTGCAGCTGCACCGAACGCTGTGGCCGATTCTTAAACAGATTCGTCTTGGCCGAGTCGTGGGCATAGAGCGTGCTCAAGAAATCAAAGTACGGTTTGGACTTCAGACTGTCTGGCTGGGCCAGCGGCGAGTTGTAGCTGAACTGATTGGGTGTCTCGATATCCAGCAACGTGTGGGGCACCTCCTGCAGCTCTTGCGGATTTTGTGGCATCGCTGTCGCCAGGCAAGCAATGCCCAATGCCACGGCCAGGGTGTAAAACTGCGGAAACAAAACAAAACATGACAAAAATCAGTCAAAAAACAAACAAAAGGCAAATGAGCCAGAAGAGAAGGTGTGAATAGCACTTGGAGGCCAATAGTCGACAGCAGGTGGAAACCTAGCCTAGCCTAGCCTAGCCAGTTAGAGAGTTACGTTCTGCAAGCTACTAGAACCAGTCAAGCATATGCTTCGAATTAGCATACAATAATTAATTTAATTTAAACCAACAAATATCGGTGATATAATCGCAATCAGAGTTAATTTATGTTCGCACGTAATATATTCATGATCACGAGAGAGTGTAAGACTCGAGCGACACTATGATTATCCCACTGGATGCTAATTACATATGGTAATACAAATGCCAAGCCCAACCCCAACCCCAACCCCAACCCAACCCTTAAAGCCATCATTGAATATGCTGCGCCCTTGGCTAAGTCCAAGCCGGATGCATGCTTTGATTAGACAGTACAAATACTATACTATATATATATATATCTAAATGTCTTTAATCTTTAATCAATCTTTAATTTATGTATCACATTTCGATTTTTGGTGTGTTAATAAAATTAGTCTTATTCTTAGAGGACAAATTAAAAACTAAACAAAAATCAAAACCGGATGACATCTATCTTAGAGTCAAACCAGCTTTCGGTGTAGGTGAATGTGCTGGCAGACGTTCAATAACAGCTCAGCTGGAGGCTAATCCAGCCAGCATATATATACATATAGATATAGGGTATAGAATTTATCTCCTATATGCTAAATTCGACTGCTAAAACACAATTAGCTCCTTTCTACGCATGATTTTTTTGCCCTCAACACAAGATTATATATATATATTATATATATACATATATATATTTACTTTATATATATACACATATATATGCCTTATGATTCACGATCTGAGCTCTGCATAAATTGCTTCAATGATAATAGCAAAGTTCGAGTCGCGGACAAAGATAAATGTTTATTTCTTGCGGCTAATTATGTAAATTTTTACAGGCTGAACCACTTTAATTAATTGACGTTGCTTGATATATGATAGCCGGGTGAGCAAAAACAAAAAATAAATAAATAAAAATTAAGCTAAAAAAAAAAAACTTTTTATAAAAATACCTAGAAATAAATAAATAACGTATCTGTATCTTTGTATCTGTATCTGTATCTTGGTCTCTGTAACCGGTTGCGCTTTAGTGGCTCAGGGCTAACCCATAAGATGTATAACACTTGTTTATTTTTTGTTTATCTCTTTATATGGCGCGAATACCCTGTGTCCAAAAGCTATTCCAAGAATGGGTATAATAAGGAAGCACTTTGCCAGCGCCAGCGCCAGCGTCAGCATCACTCATAGCTGATGTTATAAAATTATAGAATAACTATGTTAAAATATGTGCATATATATTAAGCGGGGTTGGCGAGGTCTAGACAGGTGAGAGACAGATAGCGAAAGAGATAGACATAGAGAGAGGTGAAGAGAGAGAGAGCGAGAGAGAGAGAGAGATGATGCAAAAGAGAAGCATGCAGAAAAGGCATAAGAGAGATATAGGAGATATAGATAGAGAGAGAGAGAGAGGGAAAGCAACAAAGAAGGATTAGGAGAAAGAGAGAGAGGGAGAGAGAGAAACAGAGACAGAGATGAAAGAGTGAAATATGGAGAGGTAGATAGAGCGAAAGAGAAGCTAATGCAATGAACGAGATAGAGAAAAGAAGAAGAAGAGGAAGAGGAAGATATATAATGAATGAATGATATTGAGAGGAAGACAGATTGACAGACAGAGAGATGTTTACAGAATGGAATATATAGAGTAATAATGATATACTGACAGAGAGAGAGAGAGAGATATGTGCATATATCGAAATTAAAGGCAGATATTCATAGACAAAACAGATAGAAGAAGATTTAGCTGATTTAGAGAGAGATTTAGAGAAAGAGAGAAAGCAATTACAATAAGAGTCTAATTTATTCCTAATTATATAAATTATTATTTATTATATCCAAAACTTGAAGCGCGTTTTATTTATCATTTAATAAATATTTCGACTAATTTTCATATATGAATATGAATTGAAATGAAATTTCAGCTTGAAGCCGGCTTGAATAATTTTTTTGTATTTATTTTTGTGCCTAATACAAATTTACGAAATAAACAAAATGATTATTTTTGTATAATAAAGTGAACAATTTGAACTGAATATGTAAAAAATACAAAATATTAAAATTTAAGAGCAAGGCTGAAATATTTATTGAGATCCTGACATATTGAAATTTATGCAAATGCACAAAGATATATATATTTTATAGCTAAAATGTAGAATAGGCTCAAAACTATTTTATATTTATATTTCACTTTATTTAAGTGCTCAAACGGAATTCTCTTAGCTATGCCAGCACAACGAATCGTTTCAATCAGTTCAACTAATTTGATGAGCTATGCTTGGACGGACTTCCACTTCCTTATGAAGCGCATAAAATAGTCTATTAGTAACTCGACTAAGGCACAGATCTAAACTGGCTCAAACTGAAATGTGTTTTGGCCTTGCGCAAAAAAAAAAAAAAAAAATAAATATTAAAACAATAAAACCGAAAAAATGCATTAAAAATTTTGTTTAGGCTTTAATTTAAAATGAAATATATATATATATGCACATACATATATATATATTGTTTTACTTATATTTGACAATTAATATATTTGAAATTTTTATTGCATTTTTTTAAGGTTTTTTTTTTTGTGCGAAAATTCGAAAATTTTGAAATGCTAATGAAACACGTTTGCCGTTACTCAAATCTCGAAAATGATCAAATTAATAATCGTAAATTCGCCTTTAATACTCACTTGTTGCCTTAACGAGCACATGTTTTGTGTATATCTAAATGTTTAATATATTCTATTTTATTTATTTTGTTTGTATTTTTTTCTTCAGATTTCCAGTTTCGCTTATCCTGTTGAACACATTCGATAATGTTGCTTGTTTCAATTGCGCACACGCGTTCTTTATGATGATTTTCTCGCTTCAATTTCGTTTCACAATCTGCTGATGATCATTTATTATCGTCTCTCCGTCTGTCTCGCTGTCTGTCTGTCTGGCTTATCACAATTGCTGAGCGCGACGTTCGATTATTCTTTTCTTATTTGTTATTTTGATTTAGTTGATGTTGTCGCCGCTAAGCGTGCGCACTAACTGTTCAGAATATTTGTCACAAATTCACTTTTATATATGGCCAACAGCCTCCACCTTCGCCTCCGCCGCCTCCTGCTGCTCACGATACATCCAAACGGGTTTCATTTGGTTGGCGTTGTTGTTGCTGTTGCTGTTGTCGCACTGGTTGCTGGTGTTAAGTGTTGTCGATGTCACGAATTAGCCAAGGCGCTGCTTGCTGCTCGCTGTAGCTGGAGACAGGAGCTGGAGACTCGCAAGTGCTTGTCCAGTGCAGCACTTGAAGGCTCTCCCACTTCATAGCTCTCGCCGCGAAACTTGTCCAACTCCAAAAACTCGATTTGATTTCATTTTCGATTTTGTGTGTGTTTTTTTTTTATTCCGCTTGGGTCACGACGACGAATCTGTTGCCACGACGGGGGCGGAGGCTGTGCGCGCACTTTCATAGTTATCATCGACGTTGTCGTGCTATGGCTGCTATTAAACTCTTGTGCGCAAATGAAGAGGAAACTGCAAACAAAAACAGATTTATTATTATTGTTATTTTGTATACGCTCTGCAAGAGGGGAATATTAGCTATGACAAGCACTGAGTTGAGATAATACTATATGTAATATTTGTTGTTTTTTTTTTTCTATTTGTATTTACAAATCTGATTGTTAAGCATTAGTAAGAAAAGTCTAAATATATCAAGGCAGTATTTAGAATCTTATCTTACTAATGCTTAACAATAATATTTGTAAATACAAACACTAAAAAGTAGTACTAGCGGCGTAAATAGCGCCATCTATGTGCTAACTCACGAACTTTGCAGGTCAACTGCTATTTGGGCTATTTAGTATACTATATCTATCTATCTATCTATCTATATATTTATAGCAAATATATACATATATGATTTAGTTTAGGCATCAGAGTTAACTGAGTGACGAACTAACTGTTAATATATATTTACATAGTTTTTTTCTGCTTGCTTATTATTTATTATATGCATGTACAAAAGTAAATTAAAAGAAATAGGTATGCTGAGCAAATGTTGTATTATATTTGTTAATAATTGAAATTATTACAACATTTTTGTTAACTAACATTTTGTAATTGGTTGCATAACTATTTTGATGAACAGAGTTGTAGTTGTTGTTGTTGTAAATGGACGTTGATGCAGATAGAGAGGGGGCAAGAGACAAAGAGATAGAAAGAAAGAAAGAGAAACAGTGAGAATGAGAGAGTGAGACAGAAAGGCAGATAGTGAGAGAGAAAGATAGTGAGAGCGATATATGGATAGAGAGAGATCGAGAGAGTTTACATCTGAACTTATATAGTTTAGCTCAGATGTAATTCGTCCTTCTCTCTCTCTCTCTCTCTAACTATTTCCATTAATCTCTCTGTCTCTTCCCCATCAATCACAATCTTTCTCTCTCTCTCTCTCATTTATATCCATCAACCATTCAATCTCTCTCACTCACTCTCTCCACTCTGAACTATAGATATCATAAACAGAAATTTACTTTAGCTTCTTAACCTTCTTTACATTAATTCTAAACAACTTTGACGAAACTTCATAATCAAGAGCAGAATGATTTCTGCAACTGAAGAAGAGCTTCTCAATACTTGAACTCTACATGATATATTTATAATATTATGCAACATGTTCTTCAATCCCTAGTTTCCGCACCTCTGTATAGAAACATTGACGACATTTCACAATTTGTATACATTTCCCAGAATATCTTGACTATGATGATTAGCATTGCACATCATAAAACTCTGCCTCTACAGCTCCAAGTGTATATAGACGTCTTTATGCAGATATTGCTGTTTACATTCGATTGCTGTTTGTTTGGGAGTAAAGTGTTTGCCTTTCGCATTACGTTCAATTAAAGCTTTCCATGACGCAAAGCAAAGCGAATCAAATTGAAGCAAATCAATTTATGGCTCTCTTTGACGCAAAGCTATGCAGGATTAGGGCGTTATTCGTGGCGTGGGCGTGGCGCTTAAAAACAATACGGAAGCAGGCAGAGAGCTCGCTGCTAAGCGGATGTCAAATCGGAAACCCAATTTAAATAACTTGTCGTCGCTCATTAGACAAAAATGATCTGAGCCAAGCTAATCCGCTGAGTCGGAAAACTGTCAACACGATTCGCTGCCGCTGCGACGCTCTTGAAAATGTCATCTCAGGCGTGACGAAGGTTAAGAGACGAAAATTTGGGACAGTTGACAGTGGCCAGCGATGCAGCAAAGCAAAGCAAAGCAAATGCCAATTGGAATGAGTTCGAATTGGAATGCAGCATGGACTGTGGATCGTTCCAACTGGATCAACTAGGCGTGATTTATGATTCCGCTTCAAATCAATCGAAAGAAATAATAAATAAATAAATAAATAGAAATAAAGGTTTTCAACGCCCGTGCTCAAATGCCAGCAGCAAATGTTATTTTTTATGCATTTTTATTTTGCTAAATAAATTTAGTTTAATTTAATTGATTTTTAATTAATTTCAGCCGAGAGCCGGTTTCAAGACAAAGCGCAAACCAAATGTCAAACTCTGGCAGCCAGCGATGAGCCACAGCAGGCGAATACCCTGTAAATAGTGCAGGGTATTTGCTAAAGAGGTGATTAAGATTCCTGTTAAGTTGCGAAAATTAACACAATCAGATGAGCAATTGCATTTCGGATGACATTTCGATTGAATCATCTTTATTTCCACCAACTAATTGATAGAAATATGGGCTGGACCTGACACTCGGAAGACACAGCTGCTTCCGTAAAAATACAAATACATTCAAATAAAGGTGCTAAACGGGAGAATGCATAAGTGTGAGTGTGAGTGCGAGTGTGAGTGGATGTGGAACTGTGGTTAAGCCAACTGGTAACTGGCACCACTCGACGGGTTGAATAATTTCACTGGATCGCTGTGATTCGTGATGGTTCAGCATACATGATTCATTACAATGATAACAGACAAACTTGAACCCATTTGTTTGTCGAGTTGGCTAAAGTTGAGCTAGGGCAAGGCGAGAGCCAATCAGTGTTTGCTCTTGGCCCGCTCAGGCAGCCAATCAGAAATAGATGTCAGTTAGTAGTGCTAAGGCTTAGGTATGTTAGATCTATTGACTGTTTCACTTGACATGTCGAGGTCTGTTTATTTTCTGCAGCGTACGTCACTCCAGATCGTTCAATTATCACTTGGCAGCACGTCACAGTGTCTTAATGATGGAAATTTAAGAGTGTTGTGTTGTGCTTAATTAAAAACATGTTGCCAATCTGTCAGTCAGGCTGCTAATAGAATCACGTATAACGCCAATCATTTCCTAAATCGAATTAAGTCCTAGATTAGCAGACGTTGTGGTAGCAGTTTTATGATTTAAATTACGCGCTCTTCCGTCGAATAGGTGGCAACGCTGCGCAGTTCGATTGGAGCAGAATGGTTTGTATCAATTGAAGTTGGCTGTGCGCAGCTTCAAACATGTTTGATGTTCGATGAAAGCTGCTACGCGGCACGCTTGTCATACTTGCTGTAGAGCGACCATCAAACTGGTGTGAAGTTGGCTGCACGCAGCTACAAGTTGTTTGCTGTTGGCTGCGCGTACATTTTCAAACAAAGGGAAATTTTCATGAGAAAGTCCATCAAATTTTATTTATAGTTGTAAAATTGCAAGTTAACAATAGAAATGTAATTAATTTAAATATTCGATTCTTAATTAAAGCATACATTTTATTAAGCATTAAAATTCATATAAATTTACACATTTATCTTAAATTTTTAGCATTTTCAAAAAGTATAAGAGTAGAACGGTTTTTAAAACATGCTTGCCTGTTACTTACACATACAAAAATATTGAAAATAATATAAGCAGACTTATCACAATGTTCATTGAATATTCACAAAAAAATATATTTGTATTAAATTTAAATTTATTTAGGACCACTGAACACACAAAGCTGTTGTAACAATAAATAAGGTACCAATGCTTGGTACAAACGTACCGAAGCATGCATGCAAAATTTCCCACTGGCCGCTGTTATGTTAAAATTACTAAGAGTGCGGGATAACAGTGAAGATCTCTTTACTGCATAGCCAATATCGTAAGACCTGCTAGTATTAATTGAGTTCTTTTTTTCGTTTGCGTGCTTATTCACTTTGTTACAAAAATTGTTAGTGTCCAAATCTTTATTTTTATTTAAAAAATATTCTGTGTTTAATACAGGTGGAGGTGCCGGTATTTCTCACTAGTGGATTAATCGTGATCGTTCGCCTTCAACAGGAGTTTTTTTTTCTGGTTTTTCTGATTACTGCGTCTAAAGTGGTAGCATTTTTTCGTAGAAAAATAAATTTACTGATCGCGGCTGCGGCGTCTGTGTTTGCTGTGTGCGTGAGTGTACATACATACATACATACAAATATACAGCATACATACATACATGCATATGCATGCATAAGTATATATGTATGAAAGTAGAATTATAGCATGTTCTGTGAGTTTTGCTGCTGCTGCTGTTATTATTATTCAGTCTTGACAAACACAAAACACACTTTAATATTTAACTAATATTTATAACTCACACACACGTAATCGCAACGCCAGCTCGTCTGGGCATATTGCCTATTTCGCCTGTCGATTTCGATTCGGAATTTGCAATTGGCAAATTCGCACAGGACCAGACACACACACGCACACACACACACACACTTGCATAAATGTACTCTCGCTCATTTATTGACATTTGCTTTGCATATGCTTTTAACCTTTTTTTCACCGCAATCGTTTCACAATTTCCTCTTTAACTGCTCGCTCGCTGCTGCTCTGCAGCACGTTTTATGGCAAAGGGTATGCGCGCTTCGTTCGCATCTGTGAAAAAACACCGAAATTTTAGCTATAATAATTTTTTTTTTTTTGTATTCATTTTTTGTTGCTCTCCATTTGAATTGCTCTCTTGTTACTTTTGTTGTCGCTGTTGTCGTTTATTATTGTTGTTATTGTTATTATTATTATGTATATACATACATATGAGTGTGTGTGTTTGCTGTTACTGTTGCTTTCGGTTGCGATTAGAATTAATTGACAAATGGCAAAAATAAAATAAATAAAACAAAAACAAAATGAGAGCGTACAAAACTGTTGCTTTTGTGCTCTTGCTCATGCTGCAAAAGCAATAAAAACAAAATCAAAAGCAAGCCAAAAAGGAACGGCAATAACAGTTGGCATTGGTAACTGGCAAGCGGCGAATAAACGAATATATTATAAATACATGTTCAAACAGAACAGAACTAAATAGCAATCATCATAGCTAACGCAAAGGTCGTTGACCGACAACAACAACAACAACAACAAGTTATAAAAATAAAAACTATAAAGACAAAAGAGAATAGTGTCAAGCCAGAAGTAAAAATAGGCATAGAGAGCCACATAAAAGATTCATATAACATTACGCGCAAGCGAAATTCACACCTGTTATACGCGTACCGGACTTAGTTATGTTATGTTAACAGCCTGTTAACCCTGCAGTGACCCTGTGCACTGTTAACAGTCGCTGCAAACTGATCTCGACATTTGCCCTTGCACACATGTTACCCCTTGGTCGACTGCCTCTGAAATTAACCTTTCTCTTCCTTCTTCTATACTTCTATTTTGCAGAACTGCATTCGTTTCACAAATAAGACTAAAATATAAATCTCAAATGGCATCTGTATCACAAAGCAAAAGACAAAAAATGTCCGATCCACAATGTGAGGAGGATGCTGTACCATTAAACTATAAAGAACTGGATATTATTGGCACAGGTATGTACAGATTGATATTGAAAGTAAACTAAACTATTTAAATCTTATTCAAAAAATTAATATTGTAAATTTTGAAAACATTTGTCGTAAGTTAGGATAGCATAAAAATATGTTTTAACCTAACCTAAAGTAGGCTAATAGCTCATTCGAACTAGCCTAACAAACACTTGTTATTCACTTGAACAACCGTGTCAAATGCATTGGGCAGGGGAAATACTAGATGCCCAGTATGCGTTCAGCTGCACAAACCCCCTTCAGGGCAGGAAAAATAGGGGTTTACAAATATCGTTGCATACTTTCAGGTTGGCAAAACCCCGTGCAGCTCAGTTTGAAAAGAAACTGAAAAGTAAATATTAAATTTCGTGTGCTAGGTGCAACGGCCAGATAAGAAATAAGCAAACAAACCCAAATTTTATCATATCCGTCTATTTTTTTATTTATTTTTCTTTTCTAAATAAAATTTAAATCAATTACGTCACAGCTAAGGTTGAGTGCTAAGAGAGCTGCGCTTAGAGCATGTTAATGATGCTTATTATGATCTATATATGTATGTATGTATGTATGTATTTTTTAAATGTAATTGTTGCTAAGGGGCGTGTGTACACTGTACAGAAAGACTGGCTGAAAGGCGTGGCAACAATGGGTTAAGCCAGCACAACTTTCACATTAACTGCAAAAGCAGATCGAGTTACATTTGAAGCGATTTCTGGAAGATAGTTAAGTAAGTGCTGCTTGTACCCCTCCAGCCCCTGCCCCCTGCCCCCTGCCAACTGTCACTTCCCTCTCCTCCTGCTCGAGAGACGAAAAACAAGTTCAACTTATTTTGGAAAGACACTGAAAACAAAATTGTGTCTGTGCTTTTGTTGTTGCTTGATTTTGTCATGCTGCTTTTTCGCATTTATTCAATTATTGCTCGCTTGCTTTACGTTTTTTGGTTTCGGCTTTTGCTGTTGTTATTGTAGTTGGCTTTGATTTTGTGCACAAATGTGACAATTGACAGAGAAGGCAGAAGGTAGATGACTAAAACGAGTCGCAAAAAATAGTCGACGGCATATTTGCTGTTGTTGTTTTTATACGTTTCTTTCTCAGACTTGCCTTGTTTTGTTTCTTATTATCATTATACTTTCGCATTGTACTGCATTGTTGAGCGCCGGGTGCTAACCTGGCCTTGTACTTGACTTTTGCAGCAAAATACATACATACATGCATGCATATGTATGAATCTATGAATGTGTGCGCGAGTCACCCACAGCCCAAATCGGAGACATGCGGAACATATCGAAAGCGAATGTCAACCGAAATAGAAGAACTCCCACGCCTCATGCCAATTGCTTTCTTTCTCATTCAATCTCTCTCTCTCACACTCTCTGTCTCTGTCGGTCTGTCTGGCTGAGTGGATGGGCTGGCCCACCCGGTCATAAATTTCCGGTGACAAAATGTCTTTGCATCTGAATCGATTCTTATACCACACCGCGATCTCGCTGTCAGTCGCTCTCACTGTCTTTCAATCACTCTCTCTATGTTATTCGCTCTCTGCTGTTAGTGCTCTCCCACGCTCTCAGTTATTTTCGGCTACGAGATATCGTCAAAAATCAGCCGGTTTGCTTATCAACACAGCTGACGGCATGTTTGCAGTGTATTTTGTTTTTGATTTTTTTTTTTTTATTCTTTTCTTTCTTTCTGCTTTTGGGTTCTAGGTCTGGGCTCTGTTGCTGGCATTTGCAATGTACATATTTGTGTGCGAAATTTCTAGTTCATAGCATTGGCAAAATAAAAAACACATACATACATACATGCATACATTTATACCTACATGTGTACATATGTATGTATGTATGTACACATATACAACTAAATTCACTTGCTCTTATCTGCTTGCTTGTCCATTTGGTTCCTTTGCGTTTTTCAATTTACTTTTATTGTCTTTTCTCTTGACAGAATGAAGGCTGAGCTAAAGCTGTAATCTATGTGTGCATGTGTGCGCATGTGCGCGCGTCCATGTGACCTATTTACTGTTAGTTAACACACACACACATAGAGCATTAACATGAACATTTACATTGTCTTTACAGGCGCCTATGGCACCGTTTATCGCGCACGCGACAATTTAACAGGCAAATTCGTGGCCATTAAGAAGGTGCGCATTGCACTCACCGAGAACGGAGTGAGTGCATCGACGCTGCGAGAGATTTCACTGCTCAAGCAGCTAAACAGATATGACCATGCGAACATTGTCAAGTGAGTAAACTGCATACACATACTTATCAATGTGTGTATGTTATCTGGGTGGCGCCCCACTATTTGTTCACTAATTAAAAAAAAGTCGTTACGCTACGCGCTGCGAACAGATTACAGACACTGGCAATGACAATGGCTGTGTGTGCGTGAGTGTGTTTATTTTCGCACACTCAAATGGAGCTCTAGTGTTATTAGCAACTCTCTTCTGTTTGTCTTTCTGCTTTACTTTACTACCTGCTTCTCCTCAACTGACCTACAGCAGTCGCTCGTTAAAGCTAGCATAACTGTAACGGTCACAGCGAGAGAGTGGCATTCCACCCCCAATACAAATGCAGGCATGCATGCCAGCTCACTCACACTCACACAGACGGCACAGTTATTAAAGCAATCATCAAACAAAGCGGCGCCTGCTTGCCCTGCGGCGACTGATAACGAGTCGCAAATGCTATTTGCAACAACATTAGCAACAGCAACAACATCAGCAGTAGCAGCAGCAGCAGAAGCTAATCTATTTGCCTTGGCGAAATTGCTGGGAAAAGCCATTTACTCAGCCAAAGAAGCTCAAAGTTTCCAGCTTTGTTTACAAGTAAAATGAACTTGTGCCAACAACATGTTGCGCTTGCGAAAAAATACTCTGCAACGTACCTAATTTTATATTCATCACATTAACCTAGCGGCGGCATTGGGTACTACACCACTCAAACTCGCTCAGTGCTGAAAAATGTCGGCCGGCTCTCAGAGTGAGCTGAGTGTATTTGGTTATTGCGCTCCATTCTCTTCTACGGTATTACGATCAAGAGTAAATGTTTAATTTTAACAGCCGCATAAATGAAATGGTTGTATCATCAAAGAGCACAAACAGCACAGTTAGTGCCGGCGCTCTTTGAATCGATTAAGCGCTTTATTCATTTCCTTTGCGTTGAGCTTGAAATGCTAACTGACTTATTTAAAAGTAAATAAATCTATGGGTATATTACTTTATTTTGGCAGCGCATCAATTTTTAATAGTACATATTTAAATATTAATATATTGCTTAGAAAAATACATTTTTCAAATAATTTTAAATTTTCAAGTAAATGTATAGAAATTTCGCATTCAAATTAACAGCGCTGTAAAGCTGCCGATTAACAGAATGTTAGCAAGCGACTCTCCATGTAGAGCCTGGGGCAGTGCTGTTATGTGCTCTTCGTTCCCCAGCGTGAGTGCTCTTGACGGAGAACTGTAGAGTTTTTAAAAAAAATTTATGAGTGGAGTGTTTTTTGTAGTACGCCCAATGTCCGCAGCATGAGTAATGGCGCTCGGTCCCTCCGAAGAGTACAGATTTGACTCAGCCGGCAAATTCTCCAACAACAAACACACACACATACTCACACATTTTACATTTATCATTTCCCCACTATCAACTATACAACTGCACACATTGATATGCTATAATTTCCCCAACCGACAGACTCTTCGAAGTATGCCAGTTCTTGGAACGCGATGGCAAATTGTTGATTCTGCTCATTTTCGAGCACTTGGAACAGGATCTATCCGACTTGATCGATGCCTTGCCACCGTGCGGCATGTCGCACCTAAATGTGCAGGTAGACCGTATTTGGCATATTAGTAATGTATTTGTCAAATTAATTATTATAAATTCATATGCAGCGGTTGTCTCGCGAGCTGTTAACCGGCGTGGACTTTCTGCATGCGAATCGCATCATTCATCGGGACTTGAAGCCACAGAATCTGCTCGTCTCGTCGCAGGGGCACTTGAAAATTGCGGACTTCGGTCTGGCCAAGACGTACGGCACGGATATGAAACTCACCGCAGTGGTGGTCACCCTGTGGTACAGGGCGCCCGAGGTGCTGCTCGGCCAGGGCTACAACAGCTCCGTCGACATCTGGAGCGCGGCCTGCATCATCTTCGAGTTGTTCAGCCGCAAGCCCCTTTTCCCGGGCAACTCAGAGAAGAATCAACTGGATCACATCTTTGAGTAGGTTTTGCCTCCACTTGAATCTGTCTCTATGTATTTTTTTGAACATATATCTCTTGCAGACTAACTGGACTGCCGACGGAACAGCAGTGGCCCAAAAGCATTTCCATCACCAGGGATCATTTTCCACCTCGCAGTCGCAAGCGGCCCACGGACTTCTGCCCAAGCTTATGTAAATTCGCTGATGATTTGCTGAATGTGAGCACTCGCTGCACTCTATCTATATATTTGTCATTTATACTAATCTCTCTCATTTCTGCCTTAGCGAATGCTTTCCTATGACCTGGCTCAACGTCCCTCTGCGTTGGACTGCCTGAACCACGAATACTTCCAGCAGGAGCCACTCTAAAGAGTATTCCATGGCCCGCAAATTCAAGCGAAATGCTGTAATGTTCCTTTACTTTATATATTAATATATATATCTGCTATTATTTTTTTGATATCAATCCTTATACATATATACATATATCGTTAGTTGTAAGGATTATTGCTAATCAACTGCTGTAAAACGGAACGCAAGATTGCGAGATCCGCTCTAAAATGTGATACACCAAGTTCAGGACTAATAACATGCTCAGGCATATATCCTACATATATATAAAATATATATACCACATATAAATAAATAATTATATATTCAAAATTACGCTGTTCGTAATACCTGTGCAACACCACAATATATACATACTTATATATATTTTTATACATATATACAAACCTTATTTTTTAATCTTAATTTGTTTGCTGTAAGCGCTTGAAAATAATGAATTTAATAAAGAATCAAAATTCAAATTTAAATAAGGCGCGCATTTCATTACAGTCTTATACTTGTTATGCTCCCGCTGTTAATAATGCCCACTATTAATGGCGGGGGCATAACAAGTTGCTCTCTTTTTATAAGAGCTCTAATGTTAGTTGCAGTGTTGGAAAAAGCTAAAAGGCAGCACTGTTATTTACGATATGCCATTTAACAGTGATCGTAAATGAGATCATTATAAGAGTTGCTGCGCGCTGTTTGGCAACATTTTCTGTTCGCTAACAGTTCATTGTGAGCATAACAGCAGAACCAGGGCTGCATAGCGTTAAAAATGTATTTTATAAAAATATTGTTCAAATCTTTGGCTTTAACTGGAATGTACAATAATTGACGAATAATATCACTTTAAGACTTAAGCTAGACCGACAATTATGTAGAATATCAATGGCAGCACCAGATTGTCCACTTGGTCGGTAAATGCCTCAACCAGACCCGCATTAAGTGTAGCAAAGAGCGTGGCGAACCATTTGGCCTGCGTCATGTAGAGGACGCCGCTCAGCTGCAGCAGCCCGACGGAGACCAGAATGGACAGCACGAAGGCAACGGTGCCCTCCAGCGAACGATTTGAGTCTGCAATGAAAATCGAATTAGAAACATTTATATAAATTATATATATTGGACTACTCACTGCTCCACTTGTTGCGTCCGTATTTGGAGCCCAGGACGCTGGCCGCCGTGTCGCCTACGCCCACGGTCAGAATGCCGGACAGAAGCAGCAGTAGCAGTGGATTGTCCTTGCCGGCCTGCAGACACGGGCAGGGCGTCAACCAGATTGGCAGCGCACAGCCAATTAGCAGGCAGAAGGGTGTCAGGGCTAGACCACCTGCATCCTTCTCATCCTTGAAGGATTCGAAGGCCTGCGCCAGAGTCGCAGCAAACGGTGGCATCTGCAGCAGTCGCAGCAGCTCCAGCACCACAAATATGGCCAGGGCAACGCCAGTGGCCAGGTAGAGCAGTGTGCACTGGTAGATCAGACCGGGCACAAACACCAGAAATATGAGCAGATGGAAGACCTTGCGAACGCGAGTGCTCGCCCGTGTCGAGTTGCCCAGCTGCCAGCTGACGGTGACGCAGGTGAGGGCGACCATCAGCAGATCACTCAGAATGATGAGCAACTAGAAGGACAGAGAGAAATAGGATTAGGGCAACTTAGTATTCAGTATTCTGTCTAGCCAAAGCCAAAGCTCACTCACTCGCAGCGGATCTTTGAAGAGGAATTCCAGCAGAGCAATCAGTGGAAGTGGGCGTGTCACTGGAGCACAGGTCACAGCCACGAGCAGCAGCACCATCAGCAGATAGAAGGGCAACGGCTTGCGCAGAATTCGCACCAGATATAGGGTCAGACAGACGATGATCAGGCAGAGCAGAGCACAGATCATTATGGCATTCAGTTGATTAAAATCCGTCAAGGGCAGCGTCCAAAGGCGGCAAATGGCATTCAGGACAAAGAGCAAAACTCCCTGCACCATAATGGCAGCTTCTCCGAAGGTAAATGTACGCGGCAAACCACGAAATACCCTAACATACACAAACTGATAGATGAAGGTAATAAGAAGTCCTGCGGGTAGAGCAAATGGCCAGCTCCTGTCCACACATAAGCTGCTCACAATTCCCGGCAACAGGTGGTTCAGTAAAAACTTAATAGTGTTTGCCGCCTTTAGGCACGAGGTGAGGAGAAACGTAAGCGTTCTCAGGCACATCCCAATTGCAGCCGCAATCAGAAGCCGATGCACTGCGCCCGTGGCGCCGCATTGCGGCTGTGTGTGCAAATAACTGGTGACTAGTGCGGCGGGCAGCAGCAAACTTAGCCAGCCGCCTGTGGAAGCCGAGGGCCTAAAACACAACACTATTAATTTATAAATAAATAAAAGTAACAAAATATAGCTCTGTTTACCTGGGCAAAAGTCGCTCGCACATATTTTCTGTTATGCAGCACTTGAAGCACTTGAAGTGGTGGTGAGTAATCAACTAATACAAGTATCGATAACAACGTCGCTGTTAACTTTAACAGCGTGTGGTGTGGTGGTGTGTTGATAGTCAGTTGGAAGTATCGATATAGAGAAGATATCGACGTTGCTTGAGTGTAAACATTATAAATTATAAATAAATAAATGAGTCCCGTTCCGTCTGCAGCAGCGTCAAGTTCGAAGACACACCTGAAGTCGCAGCCGCGCGCTTACGTGCCATTATTTCGTGACTTTCGAGTGCTACTAACGCGGCCAAATCGCATCAAAATAGCAACGTTCAATAAATACAAATTGTGGTCCGCTGTCGTGTGTTGTTAAATGTGCATTTAAAATTTACCCGAAAACGGATAACCGAAAAACAGAGAGTTCTTCTGTTCTTCACACAGTGTATATTGTGCCAAATCAGAAATTTTTGAATATTTCTGAACGCCAACAGCAGTGCATATACGAATACCACACACACACACACACACACACACTCGCCCACTCTCTCACATACACACAAGTTGTGCTGATTCTTCGGTTGAATCTATTTGTTATTATTGTTGCCGTTACTGCTGATTGAATGTCCGAAAACAAAGGCATCATGCTCGCTAAATCTATGCAAAAACACGCTGGACGTGCCAAGGAGAAGGTAAGTTAAGATTACCGTAAATATGTATGACTGAAATATGCGTTCGTTATATGCAGTGCAGTAATTGGGGCAAGCAATTGGTGACATTTTCTAGGGCGTGTATTGCATCTCCTCCCACTGAAACACCCAACTGTAAAACATTGTTTGGGGGCCGTGTCCCTGTCCTATTTCCAATGAAACGGCCGACTGCGTACAATTAGAAGCTCTATAAAATTCATTGCTTCCAGCTAACACACACATACGCACAAATGGTTGGGCAAAAGAAAGTGCAAACAACTTCACACACACACACACCCATCTATGTTTTATAAGTGTTGTAAAAGCTGTCACAGAAGATGTGCCAACGCCACCTGTCGCTAGGGCACTGCAATAGGAAGCACTTCTCTCTGTCGCTGTCGTCGTTGTTGTTGTTTTCTGTTTCTTTTGGGCGATCAAGTTTCTGGCTACATTGATTTTCATCGTTCAATGGGTCTGTCTTCGTTTTCTTCACCTTCGCCTTCATCTCTCTGGCTCTTGTTTTATGCCTCTCTTGTTTCATCTATGCCGCCGCTGCGTGCACAAGTGAAAGTTTGGCGCTCAAGCATTGGTCCAGGAACGGCTGCTCAGCTTTAATGTGAATGTGAATGTCAATACACACACACATACACCTTTAGCTAAACCCATGCATGTGAGAGTGTGTAAAAGAGCTGCATTTTGACCCACTCGTTGCTGGCACGTCGCGATGTCTTGTAAACAAGTTTTCGGCCACTGTTAAAGCAACATTCCAAAGCGGCTAGAAAATGCTGTAATCTAAGCTCTGAATGATGCTCTTTCTTTCTTTCGCTCACCTTAGTAGTTCGCTGTATTGATTTGCTGCCATCTCGTTTACACTCGACCAATCTGTCTCTTCGAGTATATGTATGTGTGTGTGTGTGTGTGTGCGTGTTTGCTTGTGTGTGTGTGTCTTGGCATTTACAGTTGAATTTCTAAAAGTTCGTTGGTATTTTCTATGCTGTCTGCTCTTTGGGCTGAGGATGAGCAGCGCGCTTCGCTCGTGTTGGTCATTAAACTTGAACGAAATTCTTCTCTGTTGCCTTTTCGAAATGTCGTATTGCAAGTTTTGAGTGTATTTTTAAACCTAAGCAGCACCGCAGTCTATCTACTAACTATTTCCTGGAATGCAATTTGAACAGATTACATATTCGTATTAACTACAGTACAGTAAACACTCGAGAGCTTGAATTTGAGGAAATAAACTATGAAATATTTTTAGATAAAATCAGAATACTTATATACAGATATACATACATATATTTGTTAATTTTGTTTGTTTATACGAATTAGTTCTGGATCCGGTTCCGATTCGCTCTAATTGGCAAGCATTCAGAGTATTATAAATTTATGTGCAGAAGCACGAATTCGTCTTTACACCATATCCGAAAGCATTTCTAAATGTTCTAATTTCTTTTTAAAATCTGTGCAGAGATCTGTACAGAAAGAAGCAGAATTTGGATATTTCATAATTTGCGTAGAGTTTATTTTTAAAATTATAGACTAGTTTGTACTGAGCACGTTTCGGTGCTGCGCTGTGCTGTGCTGTGATGCTGCCCGGCGCTTTGTATTTGCTCATTGTGTGCTCAATTCAATAAATGTACAATATGTAATATATGAGAGAGATGCTAGAGATAGTGAGATGATCAAAGAGAAATAGATAGAAACAGAGAGAGAGGGAGATAGAGAGAGGATGGATGAGAGGCGGAACAAGCTGATTTGAGCGCGCGCGCTTTAGCAAAGAAGACATACAGCATTTGGTTTAGAGAAAACTTGTCAAATCGAGAAACACACATTCGTGGCATAACTACAAGATATAGAGACGCTCGCCTAGATACATTTTCATTTTGGGTGCGTGACTGGCCCAACAACGTGAAAATGTCGCCTGGCAGTCAATCTTTAAATAGATGCCTCTTCACTCTTCCATTTGTCTATATAGTAGATACAAATGTATTTTTTGTTTTATAACTCACTCGCCGCCTTCGACTTTTTGTTTTCTGTATGTATGTAGATACATATCTTAAGTTTTCTTTTTCGCAAAAAAAGCGACACAACACTTTTCTATCGCATAAGTAATTTTTTTTTATTTTAATTTATTTCGTATGTGTGTGTGTCATCTTCTTCTTCTTTATGTTTGTGATTTTTTTGCGAAATTTCGCCCGCGCTACTGTCTCGCATATTTGTTGCTATTTTTAAGCGCGTCCCGCAACAGCTGCCAAAATTTGCTTTTCTCTTTGTTGCTGTTGACTATCAACTATTTCCCACACCCAACTTCTCAGTCCCTGCACCTCTCTCTCTTTCTATCTATCTCTGCTGAACTGCTGCAGCAGCGATTGACATTTTATTGGCAGCTCAATTTTTAGAAACTCACAAACTTGCCTGTTGCATATTGAACTTCGTGTATGTCGTCGTTGCTGCTGTTGCTTCTTCTTCTTCTTCTTCTTCGATCTTTAAATGTCAATTGTTTCTATTTGAGACAAGATTGCGTAAAAAGTCACTTATTTTCAGTTGTGTATTAGCAAAAAATAGAAATAATAAGTTGTAATCAAAGCGATAAGCGAAATCAAATTGATTTTATACTGATTAAATCACATAAGCAATGTTCATTCAAAATTTCCTTTCTTTTAATTTCGCAAATTGATGAGTAATAATAACATTGTTGAGGAACACATTTCTATTGAATTGTTGGTGTTCACTTTATCTTTAAGTTTATTGTTAAACATTAAGCAGAAAATCCCCCTATTTCGAACTTCTAGATATCATTGCAAATCAGTTAAAACACAATTTCAGCTGCAGTAAATAGCATCTGCTATTAAAGTCTCTAACTTCTGTTTGTCTAGACAGACGACGCTCGCTAAAACGCTTAAATTACATTTTACAGAGAAAATAAAAACTTAATTAAGTAAAAATCTTTAGTATGTATAAATATTTTGTCGATTTCAATTACATGTTTGAAACTTTCCGTAAGTCAATGCATAAGGGCATATTCAATTCCTTTTTGGTGTTCCCTTGCTGAATTCTGTTTTCCCAGGCGCAAACATGAAGTACTGTTGTTACAGTAATCTGAAACCTAAAGCTAACACAATACCCGAAAATCAAGTCGGATCCATATCAGTTTAGAATAATAAACAAGTATTTAAGTAAATACTCGGAATTGATTGGATCGAAAAGAAGTGAAGCGCTAGCAGTTTGTGTAGCGAACAAAAGTGAGCTTGAGACTTAATGGATATTTTGACGCTTCGCTTTGCTGAGTGTTGTTATGACCATATCGATGAGCAGGTGCAGCGTATACGCCCCTCCCAAGCAAATGGGGGGTGTATACTCCAGCTGCAGATCGCTTATTAAGTGATTCAATCGAGCGCGCACACACAAGCGATTACAGCTGCTCGAATGAAGTGGATGTGTAGACGCATAGAGATACAAGGCACTGTCACAATCACACTCATGCACACACACACTCATTGCTATTGCTTTCAATACGGATTCAATTCATGCTGACGTGCACTGATAATGGTCTGTTGCGTGTGTGTGTCTGCTATAAGCCATTTGATTATGGGGTATATATAGAGAGGCGAGCTTATTAAAAAAATTCAATTATTGAAATTGCCAACAATAATCAACGCAAAGTGTCGACTTCGCAATGTGGGAAACGTATATTTCTTTAGAGTTGTTTTATTTTTCAATTTCTTTTTGTTGTGCTTTAATGTTTTCTTTGATTGAATATGTCTCGTCACTTGGCTGATTGCATAACAATTGAATTACGTTTAGACATTTATCGGCACTTCACTTGATTCATTTTATGCAATTGTCCAGCAGCCACTACAGCGGACGTTTCAATAACTCACCAGTTGCCAGTCTCTCTTCCAACTGCCGCAGACAATCTCCTCAATCTCAATCTCAATCTCAATCTTTGTCCTCCTACACACACACACACATACACACATACACTGACAATGGCCAGGCAGACAAATTGAATTTCCTTGCTGAATGTTCTTCGAGAAGTCAAGTGTCGACGCATGAACTCTATGCCTATTTTCATACAGATCACAAGTGCTTTGCTTCAACACCTTTGCGGGGTGCTATGAACTACACAAGTTTATATTATTCATATATAAAAATATATATATATATGTATATATATATGCACACAAAAAAACAATAAGAAAAAAAATAATAATCATTTCAAGTGAGCAGCCACATTTGAAGTGGTTGGCAAGGTCAATTAAGTATGCGCATCGCTCACGGGTCGAATACGTAATTTTTGTATTGTTAACTTTTTATTAGCTGCCTCACAAATACATCAGCAATGATATATCAGACATAGAACTTAGCACAATGTACTTGTTCGTGTACTGCAATTAAGACGATCGTGTGATTGAATCGATGTTGGCTCTATTCATGCGTCAAATTGTGCTGCCATTAGCCTTAGCCTTGCCCAGTCTTAACAGGCTTCTATCTTGTTTTATTTCGCATTTTCGCAACATGTATTTTTGGCAGCATTTTTGAAACATTCCATGATATATTATAGATTTGAGCATGTTCGGAATGCTTGCTAAGTAGATATTGCAATATGCCAAAGTTAAAGAACTGGCGCCAAATTGTTTATGGAATAGAAATCTATAAACGAAATTTATGACAAATTGCATAAATTAGATATACTTATCTGTAGTCGAGTGAAGAATTCATTTGTTGACTGAAAGCATTGTATGGCTGTGTATATTATATACTTTTGTCTTGCTTATAAATGGTTTATATAATTAACTGAATTCATTATTCTTCGCTTATATGTATAGGAAAACAAGTGCTTTTTGTTTATATTATAATGAAATTTGTTGGCTAAACATTAAAAATAAATTCGGCTATCTTTCGGAACTCAAAGTGATGTGCTTGAATGAGCATAGAATGTATTTTTTCAATTAATAATTTCTATTAAAAATATATATATATATTCTTTTTTAATCTGATAAAATATTCAAATAGTTATTTATGATTTTAGAGAATGCGTTTTTTATTTTTATAAATTTTATTCTGTGAATTAATTCTGTATATACATATATTGAAATGAGCTAAGAATTCTTAATTCGGAATTTTATTTGATTTTTATAAATTATGTAAATTTTGTTTTTGAAAAGTTCTTCAAAAGAGTTCTTCATAAACAGAAAAATAAGCTAAGAATTTTCAATTCTATAAATATTCAGTAATAAAAAAGAAAATGTTTTATTCATGAACTGAACTTTTGACGCTTAGTTTGTAAATGATATAGTTGACCTATCCGTTCGATTCATTCATGCTTGGCATAGAAAGACACATTTAGTCTAGACATGGACTAGTTAAGATAGAAAATAAACAAATACTCAACACAATATAAAATCCATTCTACTTTTATAGACTATTCCATTTAACAACGTTCCCTGGTATTTTATGAAACACTACTGAATCGCCTGCTCATTCCAGATATTGTAGAATATGTTTATGGAGGTAATTTCAAAAGTTTATCAACTTTTGGCAAATAAAAAAGCCAAAGCTATCTATACATTTATTTGCATTTGCAGTAAATAGGGGATTTTTTTATTGTTGGGGCTGCGCTCATTTAGTTTAAGTTCTCGCAATTGTATCTGCCTGTGAAACTCTATGCCTTGTTAGATTAAAATGAAAATTAAAATTCTGTGCTGCATTTTTGCTGGCTTTTGTGTGCGGAAATGTGAAAATAGAGAAAACACTGCCCTAGAACAAAAGCATCACTCAACCTACAATGTGAGGGGGAAGCACGCGATTCGTTCGGATGTTGTGCTACTTTTTTCGTTGAATGTCATACAGTATAATGCATCTGGGAGATAAATAGATATACAACAGGCACAGATACACACACACACAGATACACGAACTGCGCACGCTGGATGCGCGTTGCTTGGCTGGCCTGGCCTGGGAATTATTTGTATGCCCTTTGTTTCGAAGCACCCTGTAAACATGATTATAAATATATGTATATAGTATTTTGTTTTTTTTTTTTTTTGCGCGCGCGAAAGTGCTGCCAGTTGCCAGTTATTGTCAGCGACCAAATAAAAATTCACAATAGCTGTGGCAAAAATACAAACCGGTTTCAAGCAACGAACTGCGTTTCAGCTTATGCAATCAACGTTTATAAATATAAAATTCAAATATCATAAGCAGACCTCCAGCCCCTACAACTGCCCCCACTTGCGAGTTAATTGAGTCGTTAAATTCTGCTAATCAAGTGCCAACTTTCTTTGGCTTTCGCCAAATTCGCACCCTTTGCGTACTTTTCCTTAGTTTGCCCCGCCCATCTGCCATCTGCCATCTGCCATGGCAAATGAAATTCTTGCAACCGCATTACGTATACGCGCCGTTTGCCTAATTTCGCTTAATTACAACGAGCTCAATTTTCGCTCTCTGCCATTTGGTTACACTCGAATGGATCGCAAGAGGAATACAGCAAACTGGGGAAAATAGAAAAAAGTAGCAAAAAATTAGCATAGTTCACAAATCGCAGCTTAACGAGATCCGCACCTGGAATCCATTTGAGTGGTTCTGAAGTGGGCACATCAGTGTATATGTGTGTGTGTGTGGGTCGGTGGTGTGGTGTGGCGTGGCTGGCAGGGGCAACCTTCGTGTTGGCGTTGCACAACCGCTGGCTGCGACAGCAATCAGCAACAATTGTTGGAGTGCAATCATAATGCACTAAATTCGAACCACGGGCCACTGTCAGCTGCTGTCGCTGCTGTTGCTGCTGTTGCTGCTGTTGCTGCTGCTGCTGCTGAGGGTTGCTGTCGTTTTCAATTTGCACAGCGCTGAATTGTAACCTTATGCAACGGCAGGCTAGCCTGGGCTAGAGAGGGCCAATAGAAATGTGGACGGGTGGCTGGGAGAGGTATAGTTAATTTCAATGAGATTTACTTGACATTCGAATACACTTGCGGTTAGTTAGATAATAACTGTGCAATGATGATGACTTAAAGTGCTCAAGATTTGACAAGCTAAGTTCAATGTGAAAATGTAATAATTATTTAATAAAAAATATCTGTTGTTGTTATAACTTGAGATATTCAATTATGAATTATTAGCAAGATTTAAGTTTTTTTTTTGCTACATATCTGACAAAAATCTATCTGCATAAGATTTGAATAGTTGAGCCTTCTTCTTATCAGTTCTTGGGCTTATCTGTATTTAACTTGTTCAATGTCAGCAACAAATATATATAAATTTTATCTATCGTTTACATTTTGTCTAATGCGGCTTATGGCTTTCGGCTTTTTGGCATTTTTATCTCATCTGAGGCAAACAAATACAAATGGCTGCACTCGAAGTCGTTTACGGTTAACGACAATTGCAAATGCATTTTGGCTAATGCAATTCCAGATACGCAACTTGCAAATGCTATTTGAAATTTCAAATTTACAATTCAATGTAAATAAATTGGAATTGGCCAATGCCCCAATGGCTGTTTTGCAGTTGACTGGGCCCAAAAGTGCAGCGACTCGATAGACTGTGTGTGTCTGTATGTGTGTATAAATGAATGTATGTGTGTGTGTGTGTTGTAAATTCCTACACACATACATGCTCACGCACACACTTGACGGCATCATCAGGTGTTCGCCTTTGGTTTGCAGCGATCGAGTGGAAAATGCCAATGTTGTTTACTTCAAATACATTTTGTTGAGCAGCTAAGCTGCGCTAAGCTCTTAATAATTAAGAGCAGTTCACTGACTTTATCTCTTCACATGTTTGTATATCTTATGTAAAGAAAGGTAAAGGCGTGCCACTAAGTTTGTCAATCGGTAGCGATGCGTGAGAAACGTCAACTTGTCTGTTTAAAGCGCAGCTCTGACAGCGAAATTTCCTGACACGACAGCTAAAAAAACCAAATACAGCTTAAACATATATCCACACACACACACACTCACTATAATTAAGCTAGCGTCTCTGATTATTTATTAGTAGTCAGACACGAAATCTTTTTGGCACACTTTTTCCATTTCTTGGCGCTCATCTTAATGAAAAGCAAGTTCTTGAGCTGCTTTAGTCAGGGGCATGCGAAAAGCCCGTAAAAAGCGTAGCGTATTCGCTTATCTTTGAGATTTGCTTTTCGGGCATTTTCTAGCTGATAAATCGAAATTATTTTCTGTGTAATGGAATTTTGTGTGTTATCAGCAACTGAGGTGTCCAGTGCGAGCGTTTATATACTTACGAGTGCCACTGCCCGTTGCGCAATTTCCATTATATCTGCGGGTTATTGGCATTTTCTTGTCATTCATTTATATTTCAGCATTGTTTTTGCCTGTTGCCAATACCATATTTGGCTCATAAAACTACGCAAGCGTTTTATTTGATTTCGGTTTTAATATTACCGATTAGATGGGAATTTATTAGTGTACAATGCGTCTTGCTGTCGGAATTAAATTGATAAAGAAATGTTGAGTGTCAAACAGTAGTTGGTTAATAGCAGGCAAGCAGATATTCATGTGTGGTTATATATGAATTTACTATATCCGAATTTGATAACTTGTGGCCTAGCACAAGCATTTTATTTTTGAAGACCACAATTGTTGATGATTGCCTTTGTGGCTAAACGAGTCACACGCTTAGGTTTGGCCTTCTAAAAATGTATTTTTTAATAATACCAATTACAACGAGTTAAACAATTGTAATTTGCAATGGGTAATTTTCCAATACCTGTGCAGTCGCGTATGTATAGTAAATAAAACAAGATTTGAGCTAAAATCAGGAGTTTTAATATCTCCTATATATTACTATGAAAATGAGTTTTTCTTTTCCATATTCTTATTAAACATTTACTCATTTATTGAAGTGAGTTATGTATTTATTTATGAATAAATCAAGCAAATAAAGTTAAATATATATATTTATATTATTATTATTATTATTTTATTTTATTTATATTATTTAAGTATATTAAAGATCTTCAGTTATGCTTTCAGCTAACGTTTTAAAACTTTTCCAGAGTAAGTTTATTTCACTCTAATGTTCGCTTCTGTGGGGCAATTCATTTCTATTGCTCTTGACCCGGTTTTCACAGTTCGGCAGGCAACAAATCTAACAAAATTGTAAACCATAAAGTTCAACTGAAAACTGAAAACTGGAAACAAATAGTATTTGTACATTTTGTTTACTCGTACGTTCGATCTTAATGGAGCGTACTTTTTGATTGCCCAACATTTTGTGCTGAGCTGCGTCATGCGGCGTCACGTGCCGTTAAGTACTTTGATTTTCGATTTGATATCTATGCAAATCACGTGCTCTCGCCAGCCAAACAAAGCCGATCTCAATGGTTGATCTAGTGTCTAGCTGTTGCCTCTTATTGTTAGTATTAAGCAACAGCCGTCAGACAGACAGACACAAACAGTCAACACTTGGCGGCGTCTTCCATTTGCACAGCGCTGTTAAACGACACAGATTCAAATTGTAGCTACGAATGGCCTGAAAATGTGTCTTAAGTCGCACTAACTAACTATAAGTGACACTCTATTAGTCGTTTTTTTCTCCCTCCATTTTGTGGCTTATAATGAGTTATGTGCTAAGTGTGAGCTCATGATTTGACCGCATTGCCGGCCAAAAGCAGGCAGGGAGCGACACAGAGAGAGTGAGAGAGAGAGTGAGAGGGCGACACATGCAAAGTACCTGACAGATAATACATACTTAGGGGTACATATATATTCAGAATTGCTTGTGATTGATTAGCATGGCTCTATCATATGCCTGGGCACGACCGCTAACGCTTATATAACGCATACGACCCATTGTCCGGTCGCCAACTCTACTCAATGTATATATACATATAACATTAATGTATTTTGAGCTAATTTTTATATATCACAGCGCGGCACAGCAGCGTCACATTTTTCACGTTTCAGCCAAAAATAACAAGAAAATAAACAAAAGTTCAATACACATTAAAAAAACAGATATGCGATTGCGCGCGTGTGTGTGTGTATGCAAAGATTAACGATAAATTAATGTGCGGTAATTATCATTTTTGGCAAATGAATCGAAAATACAAATTTGTTTTTGTCTTTGATAACTGTAGGCACATAAAACACATAATGCAATTATAAGACAAACATAAATATATAATAAAAAAGTTTTTCCCTAATTATGAGAAGTGAAAAGCCAAATAAAATTTGAAGAAATTTAATTCTATAAAAAAAAGAAAATACATTTGTAGTAAAATATATATAGCTTAACAAATATTAACTTTTTCGCTCAGTGTATGCATGTGCTTCGCTCACTCACATCTCTCTCAAGTTGTTCTATCGCTCACTCTTTCTCTTACTCTCTTCGTTCATACCAAAAGCTTTAAGCGAACACACACACACGCACACTCATGTTTCGATGTGTGTGTGTGTGTCTAAGTATATAGATACATGCTCTGGGCCCAGTAAATTCTTTGCAGTTGGCAAAAATATTTGCATTTTCTATTAGCCAGCTATAATGCGGGCCTATACTAGATGCAGGTATCTAGAGAGATATACGTACATGTACATGCACGTCTGTACACATGTAGCATGTTCGTACTGTAAGACATGTAATAGGTATTTGCATATTTTGAGTAGTAAATTGATTTACGGCTGCGCTTTTAACTGCACTAATTACATTTGACAGTCTTTGCGATGAAGCCAAACAAAATCAATTCAAAGCATTGACTGTTCGTTGCGTAGCGAAATGTTTTTCGAATAAATAGAAAACATGTAAAGCTAATTGCGAAGAGCAATGCGGAGCGGGTTAGATAAACACAACAAGCGTAACGAGTTTAAAATCAAACAACAACAAAAATATGTGGAGAAAAGGCAAACTACAAACAAAAAAATTCAATGTAAAACTAAACTAGAAAAAAATTGAATAAAAAATTCAAATAATTATTGAATGAAATGCCTAGAAATGGTTAATAATCGCTGGCACATTAGTTGTTTAGTTTTATTTTCGCCTTTCAAATGCTCGTAGCAAACGGATATTAACGATGTCTAAAGCTTAGACAGGTTTTCCATTATTTTTATGTCATTATAAACATTTACCCCACATGTCTGTGTGCGTGTGTATGCGTGCATTAGTGTGTGTCTTGTTGTTTATTTCCGTTGGGGACAGTTTTTGTTTATTGTATAGCCATGTGGATAGTTTCGAGCAACAGGTTCTTTTGTAGCTGAATTCTTGAAACTTACGTAACTCAATTGAATATGTGGATAAGCTCTTTTCTTCCGAATGACAAATGTCAGTCCGATATTGCTTAGTTATTACGAGTAACAGCTATTTGTCTCATGTTTGTCTCATTATGTTCCATTTTTGTTTGAATATTTCTTTTCTGATTATTTTTTTATTGTATTCACTATTGCTAATAGATAAATCATGGCAATGCTGTGCGAGAGACTCTAGCATAGATAAATATTAGTTATTTTCATTGGGCATTTCAGTCAAACTTTCTACCGAGTTTCACTTTCCACTTGCTTAAGCTTAAAGCAATAACGTCGCATCGAATGCGAAAGAAAGCCCAAACGCAGAGTCAAGAGAGTGAAAGAGAGTGCGAGAGAGAGAGAGAGAGAGAGAGCATGCCTAACATGCCAATGGGAGAGAGCAGGACAGCAATCTGATATGTATTAAAAGAAATTATGCAAATGAAGCCAAAGCTGAAAACGTCGCATAAACAAATCGAATTTGTATTCGATTGCGCAATGAACTGCATTAATTTACATACTTATGTATATACTACACATGTGTCGATTATAGCGAATGATGTATGTGTGTACAAAGTCTGCGCTTTCGAACAATGAAATGTTGTTATTGCTAAAAATAAATTTTATTTAGTTTTCTATGCTCTCAATTTGATTTGATTAATCAAACTTGAATTGATAATTTAGTAGTATAATTAAATTTTAGAAATTTTAGCTTCAAAATGTATAGAAAATAAATTAAATGATATTAAAATTAATTTGATTTTAATATTTTTTTATTTATTTATTTTACTATTTTCAAATTGAAAGTTCAATCGAATTTCATTTGATAAAGTAATAGAATATTTTAGATATATTTCTAATAAATATAAAAGCTCAATAGATTAATGAACTCAATTCAAGCTCAAATGATTTTCTTGTAGAAAAAAAACTTTATTAAACATTCGGAATTTCCTTTACCTATCTAATTTTAAAAACTTCTACACTGGGTATTGCCCTGTTAAACTTGCGACTTTTTGTGCCCATTTCAATTAGCTTTGTTAGCAAATAAAAATAATTGTTTATGTAAACTCGACGCAGTTATTAATAACTATTACTAACACGATATACGATCTGTGCCAAGCTCCTCGTAGATTACTTTTTTCTGTTAGCACGTTTCTGAGCCGCTAACTCGATCTGAGATAAAGTGTAAGTCATATGACTTACTGTCTGGAGGGTGTGTGCGTGTGTGTGAGTGCGAGTGTGTGTGTGGAGGGGTCGCAATTTGAAACCGGTTAACAGCCCACAACAACAGTTGACTTTTTTTTTTAGTTTATTTCATTTCATTTAGTTGTTGTTGTTGTTTTTGTTTTGTTATTTTTGCTGTCATCGTCGTTAGAGTCAATCGCTGTACTTTATATGAAGAATGTTTTGGTTTTTACCGCTAACCGCAGGCAACAAGTTGAAATGTGCTTTTGTGGTAATAGGTTAGCTCTTTAACTGACAAACACACTCACACACACACATGCATACACTCAGCTGTGTTACATGCATAGTTTGCATGCCATTAAACCAGGCAGCAGCAGCAGCTACAGCAGCAGCAGCACTTGTCAGCATTGGCAACGGGCTCAACTCTTGCCGCTAGGCGGTGCCATGGGCTGGCAGCTTACAAGGCGTGGCACGCTCTGCTCTGACACCGATCTAGTCGTGGCACATTTTCCATACCCATTTCTCTTATTCATTTGCCGTCTGTGCCATTCATCTCTGCTCAGCTCCCGCTTCACTCTCTTAGCAATGTCTCGCACTTTTGCCGGCGGCGGCAATTTCTACAAAACTATGTTTTTATTGTTTTTGTTGTCTGCTGTCTGTATATGTTTAATATTCCCTTTTTTTTGCGCTGCCTGTTGTAGCTAGAATATGTAGTTTGTAGTTTAGCTGACGCTGCCATTGCTTATACCCTCGAACAAACAGGCAATGGGTTGTATTAGGCAAATAATTGATTACATTCTGAAATATTACTTGATATTTATGTGCAATCGCTGTGATTGCTTCAGGAATTGTTTGGCTTGATGTGGCCCTAACATAAAGTGCTTGTAGTGCCTTTGTAGTAGTTGTAGTTGGTAACTGGTGGTCGTTGCCCACTTTTGCTTTGGCTTCTTTCTCTTTTTGTTTTTTTGTTTGATTGTCTTCTTGTAGCAGTTGCTGCCAGTAGATTGCTTCGAAACTGGGCCAACGCTTGCTTATATATCCCAGCTAACCTCGCCTCGCCTCGCCGCGCCCCACCCGCCTTTTACAATATGTCGGCTGAAGCACTTTACTTTTGTTTGTCTGCCCATCTTGATGGGCCTCTATCTCTGTGTGTATGTGTATGTGTTGTCTACTTTTGCTTCGATTTATATTTTATGTGTTGCACTTTTTGAAAGTTGAATTACATTTTGCAGCTACATGATACTTGTGCATCTGGCATCTGGTATCTCGTAGGCTGCTGCCACTGATGTTGTCATCGTTTTTGTGTTTTATGCGACTCCTCTGTACGCCCACGCCCCCATGTTCCACGCCCCTATCACTGCGAGCTGTGTGTCTGGCTTGAGGCCAAAAGCTTAGCCCACGTTTTGCTAGCTACGCTACGCACATGTTGCATGCGTGGAATTAGCCAGCAAGAAAATAAACTTTTGGTCCACATCTTTTATATATATATATATGAGTATACTATATATAGGTGCTCATATATGTACGTATATCGCGACAGCCAGTGCGAGAGATAGCACAAAATTTTAAAATAAATGACACATGCTATATACATATAAACACACATATTTATATATGTGTACATAAGTAAATATGTATATGCATTTACTCTATATTTACCGTCTATAGCTGGGACAGTTTGATGACGCAAACTTGCTGCGAGACTTTTTACAAATACACTTGCCATATTAATACATACATTTGGTAAGAGAAGGACAAATGGCAAATGTTCTGAGACCTGTCGAGCGGAAGTGGAAAGGCTGTGGCAATGGCCAGGTCGGTCGGTGCCGCGATAACCACACAAAGTCCAATCATCCGCCAATAACGCAATCATATCTATTCATATCTAACTGCATAGCAGTTGAGGCAGCTGAAGAACTAATTGACAATGAAATTGATAATAAATTTGTTTGTTTGTTTGTGTGTGTTAATTAATAAAGCTTTGCGCCCTGGCAACACACACACATACACACTGATATATTACATTTAAAATCATGAAACGCCCACAAACAAACATTCACTGCATTTGGTTTATTTTTTACACGTGGGCTTAAGTCACTAATATACAAAGGTTTTCCTTGAGTGTGTGTGGCCGTCTGTGTGTTTATGTGTAACTGCAGTCTTCGATTACCAATTAAGGTTAACAATAACAATAACAAAATCAAAAAGCATTGAACAGTTAAGACCAGGCTGGTTCTTTTAGCTTTTGCCGGTTTTCAGTTACGAAAATGGTCATCAAATGCGTCAACAGGTTGCTGGGAAACTGCCCACAATAAAGCCATCATATATATGTGTGAGCTGGTCAGTGTGCCCATAAAAGGTTTTTTTATGTGTGCGAGCTACACTTGCTGAATGTGACCATAGTTATAGTATGTGTGTGTGTGTGTGTGTGTGTGACATACACTGAACGAAACGGCAGAAGATAGCTGCATCTATTTAATTTTTATTGAATGAAACATGAAGCAGCTACCATTTTTTGGTTGACCACAATAAAAAGAGTCAAGTATGGTTAGTTTAGTATTTTATATATTTCTTATTCAATTTAAGAGTCGAAGAGAACATAAACAACGAATTGAAAAGAAATGAATGAATGAATCCCATATTATATATCTTTACATATATTAACAACATATATCAGAGTAATTATCAATCAGAGTATATATAAACAATTCTTCACAATTTCACTACAAATTTCCATTACTACCTCACAATCCGGCGATCAAAGAGTTCTCAGTTCGCTGTTGTTATTAGAACCAACTCATTCACAACGAAAATTTTCCCTGCCATTAAATTTCAAGGGCATTCGAGTTTCGTCTTGTTGGTTATTTTTACGACTTTAACGCTTGCCACCAATTACCTGCTTTAGCTTATTTCACATGCGTATCGCATACATATGTGCGTTTGGGTTAATCATTCATAACGGGCTGCGTTCAGTCTCAGCATTTCAAGCAACGTTTCCTATAGAGGAAGTAGACTCTTGAGCTCTACGATTTTTGGGCGCTAGATTTTAGCTTGGCTCGAGCACATTAGACGAATTATCTTACGTTGTTTGTTCGTGCTTATCTAACTGTTATATCTGTAGAGGTAAAAATTTAGTGTAAAATGCTGATTCGCTATCTTGTATTTTATCTGTTTGCAAATATTTGCACAGCTTGTGCTTGTTTAGCTTTAGCTGGCGAATATGCTAATAGCAAAAAAAAAAAAAAGATGCTAGGCTAAAATTTGCATTGCGTATACGCACAGTTGTGCAGCTTGCAGCTGTGACACAGTTAATTGCACACACACACACACACACACTCTCTCTCTTTCGCTCTCTCTCTCTCTCTCTCTGTTTAAATGACTTGCAGCCTCTTTTATTGTTGTTTGTTTGTTCTGTGTGTGCGTGTGTGTGTGGGGGTCACACATCTGAGGCGTGGGCGCTGCTGAAAACTGTTACAAGGTTGTGTCAGCAATTGACAACTTATCAACGCGCCAAGCAACGCCCGCCCTCCCACTCTGCTCCGTTTACCACATTCCAGTTTCGTTTCTGTGGCAAAGTGTTTAGCAATTCAAGTGCCTGCAGCCACAAATTGACCGGAGGCTGCCGTCCGAATGGCGTTCTTAACCCCAATCGGCCGTGGATGTGGACAGCAATGTGGCAACAGATTTAGCGCTTTGCTAAGTTATATTCTTCTTTATTCTCTTGCTGTTTGTTGTTGCTTTATTTGTTGTTTGCTGTTCTTCTTTTCTATGCTATTTTTTGCGAGTTCAGACATGTAAAAAAACTGAACAAAAACTTAGCCGGGGCACAGGCAGCGCTTGCCAAATGATTTTTCTTATTTATAAATGCGCCATTTGCTGGCTACCAATTCTATCTGTGTGTGAGTGTGTGTGTGTGTGTGTTTTGTGCTCTCAGTGTTAAGTGCCAATGAAATATGTTGCCACTAGAGTGGTAATTGGGCTTGGATTACGTATGTACGTGGTCGGGCTTGAAAAGAGCAACAGCCCACACTTGAAGTCACTTTTATCTATGACCTTGGTCTGCAGCCACCCACAGCAAGCAAGCATTTGCTTTGAATTGATATTTGAATACAAGTTTTCATTCTCTTGCAGATTCTACAAAATTTGGGCAAAGTTGATCGCACCGCAGATGAGATCTTTGATGATCATTTGAATAATTTCAATCGCCAGCAAACAAATGCCAACAAATTACAAAAGGAGTTCAATAACTATATAAGATGCATACGCGGTAGGTCTTTAAGCTTCAATTAATTGATTTTTTTTTTTCAAATTTATATTCATGATATTTAATTTGTAGCCGCACAAACCGCCTCAAAGTCGCTGATGGATGCCGTTTGTGAAGTCTATGAGCCACAATGGAGCGGCTACGATGCCCTGCTAGCACAAACTGCCGCCTCGGAGAGCTTGTGGCTGGACTTTGCACACAAATTGGGTGATCAGGTGCTGATACCGCTTAACACATACACCGGACAGTTTCCCGAAATGAAGAAGAAGGTGGAGAAACGCAATCGCAAGCTCATTGACTATGATGGCCAACGTCACTCGTTCCAGAATCTGCAGGCCAATGCCAACAAGCGCAAGGATGATGTTAAGGTAAGTTCAGAAAGAATTGCAATTATGGCCATATTCATTTAATACTTTGCCTTTTCTTATACTACAGCTTACCAAAGGCCGCGAACAATTGGAGGAAGCACGTCGCACCTATGAAATTTTGAATACGGAACTGCACGACGAGTTGCCCGCCCTCTACGATTCGAGAATATTATTTTTGGTTACCAATTTGCAGACACTGTTCGCCACGGAGCAAGTGTTCCACAATGAAACGGCCAAGGTATGAACAGATAGATAGATAATCATTTAAGTCTTAATACTAATTACATTGCTTTTGCTTAGATCTATGCGGAACTTGAGGCAATTGTTGATAAACTGGCTACAGAATCGCAACGTGGTTCAAATACGCTGCGCAAGCAAGCAAGTAAGCAGATTGTGATGAAATTCATATTCAATTTCAGCATGTCAATAATGTTTTTGTCTGCCTGTCACAGTAAATGCCATCAAGACGTCGAGTCCAGTGCAATCGCCAGTGAACAAATTGAATAATGCCAATGCCAACAATAGCAACTATCAGAATCAAATAACCACAAATGGCGGCTCCAGCCTGGCCAACAGTCGTAAGTAGTGAACGCCCTTGAGGTGCTCTGGCTCTCTCCCTACCTCTATTACTTTCTCTCTATTTATACTCAATTAATTTTGAATATTAATTTTTGATATTTATGAAATTTTACGCATTTATGTTTTTTATTTCGTTTATTCTTTTCGCTTTTTCCCCTTTTTTGTGTTACAATAAAAATAAACAAATCAACCAAAATGATAAATTATAAATTGCTCAAAACTGTAAAAAAAAATCCATTACATATCGCCAAAGTGTAAAATAAATTCCCAATTATTAATATAATATATATCAAAAAAAAAAAAAAAAAAAGAACTCAATATTATACACAATATATAAAATATTTGTATATATTTCATATATTATTATTAGCTATCTTATGCACTTATATTATATATATTATTATTCAAAATTTGAAGGCATATTTTGCATTTTTTTTTAGTTTTTGGCAATTTATAAAGACAAAATTTGTTTAGTTGTCGCCAACTAATTTGATGAACTTTCAACATTCCAATTGTAAAAGGGCTAAATTGTTGTCATTATTATTTATTTTTGTATTTTGTATAAATTTTAGTTTTGTAAATATTTGGAAACAGATTTTTAAATGGTCTGGTCTAATTAATTAGCTATTAACGAATGCACTTTAATTGCAATGAATATCTGAATTGAAATTATATAGTTTATTGAATCGAATTTGCGGCCAGCAATCAAATGGAATGTTGTCTGTTTTTTGCTTTTTCTTTTTGCAATCTGAACAACGACATGATTTATCCAATGTGCCCTTAACAATGCATGTGTTGAGTTATATTTTTACTTTTTCTCTCTTCTTTTATGAATTAAACAAATGTATTGTTTTTGTTGGAATGATGCTAACCCTACCCAAAAAATAAAAATAAATTAACAACAAACACCACACATTTAATAAATGAAACAAAACATGCAACAAAATCAATATCAACGTATAAAACAATACCGACAAACACACACACACCAATCAATATATAAAATAAACAAACCAAACCAAAAAAACAAAAAAAAACTAGCAACATCCACAAGCTCGTCAATGCTTGAGCCACGATTTGATTCAGTTTCTTCAACGCCAGAGCCGACGGCAGAGTCGGCACAGCTTTCAGACAGTCCCGTGCAGCAGCTGGAGAGGGCAGCCGCAGGAGCAACTAATGGCATCAGCACCACAATAACCACAACAACAAAGCTGGTGGAGAACGCTGAGCTGAGCAGCCCCAATGCGAATACCACAAAAGCAACAACGACAACAACCACAACAGAGGAAACAACCAGTGAAATGACAGCCGATGCTAAAGAGACAACAACAACCACAACAACAACCACACAGCAAGCAACAGCGACGGCCGCATTAAATGGTAACAACAATGAACTGGCAGCAGCAGCAGCGGCGGCAGCACCACTCACAGCCACTAGCATCACTAGCAGCAGCTCCACCACAACCACTACGGCCAAAGAGCCTGGCAAGCAGCCGAAAGAGCTGCCGGATGGTCAATCGAATGCCAATGGCAATTCGAGTTCGCTTGAGGAGCACAAGCAAAAGAAATTAGGTAAAGAAACAACAACAACAAACACAAATACAACGCACTCAGTTACAGATACAGAAACAGTTAGCGTTAGCCAAAACCAATTAGTTAATAGCCAAACTGTTAATAAGCATTCTAATAAAAATCCCTTCGACGAAGATGACGAGCGCATCTACGAAGTGCCCAAGGGTGAGTAAGCTCCCACAATCTACGAAAAACAACTTCAAAACTGGGTCTGTCTGTGCATTTACTTCTCTCTACACTTGTGTCTGTCTGTCGTTTTGCTGTCTCTCGTTGGGCACCAACCACCAAAATCCACCAAAACAATCAAACCACCCAACCCACCCACTCAACAACAACAAACACTCACACAATTTATGAAAGTCTCTGTATACTCTATACTCAGAATGGATTCACTTGGTTGCCCGATAGAGCCTGAGAGCGTCTGACAGCGGCTTGTCTATTGTATATTGTATCTCTAAAAAAAAAAGCTTCAGTTTCTGTTATGATGTCCTGTATCTGTATTTCGTAAACTTAACCGCAAACTGTATACAACTGGGCCAAAGCATGTGCGTTTTGGGCGAATCAATAATTTCTATATATAATATTCGATTCATAGGCAGCACATTTAGCGGTGCATTTTCATACAAGTATATAAATCAATTTCGCATCATTTTATTACAAATAATCGTGAATTGCAAAGTAAACAAAAAGCTGTTAAGATTTGAATTTCGGTAACAGAGCTCTGTAGAGTTAACATAAAACTTTAAAACTTAGCGTCTAACCATAGATGGCGCTATCTGACAACTGTTTACTTTGAAATGCACTTTGAGCACATCTACCACTAGAATTATCTGTTTCACGCGTCTCATTTATTTTACTATTATTAGATTATATGCTTGTATATATTGTTGTCATTCACAAAGCAATTGGATATACAAACTGTAGAAATAAATACCATAAGGCTGCTCTAAATATTAAGTGGGAATTGTTGGTAATATAATGTAAACAAATTAAAATGACAAACAAACTGGTTGCAGGTGTCTATCAGCAAGTAGGTTATCTAGTCTTAAGTCGTACTCATTCATTCGATCACCAAACAAACAAATAAACAAACATCGCTTGCACGTTCGCTCCCTAAGTCTTTTGTTATATCGATGGAGCTAATTGCTGAAGTAATAATACCTAAAACGCTACCTATTAAAACCCGACTAACCCATATAGGCTGCGAGTTGAGTTTTTTATTCTTTACGTATTACATACATTAACAGCAAGTTCTGTTCTCGCCTATGCGTTTTGTGCACTAAAAACAGAGTTATGCATATATATATCTTTATAATGTAATTGTACAGCATTCGATGCTATTTAATGAGTAATCTTTGCCAAACTGAGTAATATAAATTGAACTGGAATTTTATTCACAGATGCCAATACCGCTGATTTGCCACCTGGTGTGCTATATCGCGTTAAGGCGACCTATGGCTACGTCAAGGAGGATGTCGACGAGCTGAGCTTTGAGATTGGCGACATCATACGCGTCATCGAGTACGATGATCCCGAGGATCAGGTAAAACTATATTTGTTGCCATACGCTGAAATATATTTTTGTTCATATATTTATTTCCCTTGTGAGAGTTAAAGCATGCGCTAGTTGCCCCACCGTTTTCTTATGATTGAGAATTTCATTACTTGTTTTTATTGAATACAGTTTTTTATTGCCAATTTACAGGAGGAGGGCTGGTTAATGGGTCAAAAGGAGGGCACAAACGAGAAGGGCCTGTTTCCGGCCAACTTTACGCGTCCCATTTGAAAAGCTGACGCAGCGACGATGACGGGATAAATGCAAAACAACTAAATAAACAACATGCAACAACAATAACAACAACAACACCAACTTCAGCCCCCCTATTTTTGTTATACAACATATATACAAGAAAACAACAAAGAAAAAGAGAATACTTTTTACATACATATTATACAAATTTTTAAGAACGAACTTAAACTCTTTCGGCCAAATTTTCACACAGCGCTGCGACGCCCTATATATAAAAATATATTTTTTTTCCCTCCTGTCCACCAGCCCCATTGTAAAATTCATTGTTTGGATTGATTTGTAATTCGTACTTGAATAAACAGTCGTGTATTTGTTAGAGCAGTGCTTCCAAACATTATTATAATTATAATTATTATTACTATTACTCTTCTTATTGTTGAGTGAAATAATTGCACATACAAAATATTTTGAAAATGTTTCATAAATATTATTTTCCTAGTTGTAAGAGAGATAAACACAAACACACACACATATACACACACACACACACATAAAAAAAATATTATTTGTTAAATCAATTATTGTGCTCATAATTAATACGAACAAAATGTATCTAAATTGTAATTTGTTAGAAAACAAAAACCGAAAGGTAAAGACGAACAATTTAACGCATATCACTCGATGAGGACCATGTTTAAAACATCTGCGAGTCGAGAGGAAGATAACCTTTTGTATATGTATTTTTCAAAAGAGAAAACAAACATGTAGTACGAGTTTTTTTTATAGTCAATTGAATGTTTGGTTTTTTATTGGAGAGAAGACACCGGAAATTAGCTTTTTGGCATTTCTTTGGTATATCGCGGAAGACGACATTAAATTTTTAAATTTTGTATTTCAATTTAATCGTATAATTTATAGCTGTTATTTAGTTGAAATGAGAAACCGAGTGAAACTCTCGAGATACATAAAAAGAGCAGTCAGCTTTATAAAATTGAGAAGAAGCCAATCAATCAATAGTCACTAACACAGATCCGTAATCCCCTATTTTAATTTTGTTGAACGAATCGAATAGATTGATAATATCCAGTTTGAAGTTTGTTGGCGCCAATAGAATCGAGAAGCACAGAGAACCGAAATGCATAATTTTGTTTTTTAATCTGTACTGTAAAGTTATTATATTAATATTATTTAATTAATTTAAACATTTATTTATCGCATGAATACATTGAACAAATGATAATAATTTACAGCAAATCAAATAAAACATAGATTAAACAAAAGTGAACAGAGTTTGATTATTAAAAAGGGTAACAAATATTGAAAAACATTTTATTATACAGCCATACAAAATATTCCATTTTGTATGTTCAGCTTTACCTTTACATTAAAATAACGTATTTTTAAGTATTTATCAGTTGAAAATAAATCGATAGTTTATTTGTGCTGGTCACCCTTATTTGTTAGTATTCGAAAAGCGGTTCACATTATTTTTAGTCTATATGTATATTTATTCGATATGTAACCGATATTTAGATTTCTACTGAAAGACTTCTACAAATTCTTATAGCAGCCCTAGTAAATGTGGACGTATGACGTCAAAAATTCTGCGCAATCGAAATTGCGTACATCTAAGCGCTACCTTGTAAATTTCATGCAATCATGCTCCTATGTCGGTGACTCTTTCGTGTGTGTTGGTGTTGCGTTAATAAAAAAGTGTAAATACTTAAGAAAATTTAAGAGTTGACAAAGTAAAAAAGTCACCACGGGCCGTGTGTTAACGTTAACCGAACAATGCAAAATCAAATATGTTGTGAGTTTCAATCGAATCTCGTCACCGACAAAATCCAGCAGCAGCAATAGCAGCCAATTCTAAAATACCATCCCCAACTCACTTGGGAGTTCAGCTTAATTTAAAAATTGGATGTAGTTTTGTGCGGGTAGATACTTAATGAAATCATGGACTGGGCGAAAATAATGGCATATGATTGTTAAACAATTCGGCGTGCCAGAATCGACGATTTTTCTGGCCAAAAATTTTTCATGTTCGTTTTTGCCTCGCCCTCGCTCTGTGTGTATAGCAGTGCGCGTGTGTGTATAGAGGTGCGAGCGAAACAGATATACAGCTACAGGGCACTATCTATCTATCCTATCAGTGATATCTGTATGTCTTATTTGCATTTTGCACTTATGATTATGTTGCTCATTGAGCACATTTAATTTGTTAAATAATTGCATTTCGTGTTTAATTTATTTGCATTTGCCATCAATGTCAGATGCCAATACAATTGCTAACATTTGCACGGCCAATTTTAGCGGTGACAACACTGCAGTGCACTGCTTGCCCGACCAAACAGCATGTTTTGGCATTATTTAGCACATTTTGCGAACCCGAGCAGTAAATTCTATATAATTTTTTTTTACTAAATGCAGTGGGTGTTAAATGGGCATAAAAAGTTAATGTTGTTGTGCCCGCATATTGCAAATATCGAAAACCACACAACCGCCGTCAGTGTTTGTTGAATTTACTAAAAGGAATGGAGTTAATTCTTCATTTAAGCAAAAAATAGTTGCTCACCGAAGAACTCTTCGCTATTGGGTGGGGTGCGTGGGAGGACTTTCCTGGTGCGGCTGCTGCTGCTGCTGCTGTTGCTCCATATAAACGAAGTTTTTCCCAACCATACAATGGAGATTGTTAATATATTTGTAAATGTAAATGTTTTTTTATTGCAGTTCCACTGCATACCGGAAAATAAACAAATACAAGAAGCATAAAGTATGCAGAAAATTAAATACAAAAGGAGCATTTAAGTGTTGCGTGTGAAAGAAAAGCAAATAAGAAGAAGAAATTAACCGTTGTGCTTGTCGTCATATAAAGTTTTGTTTTAAATTACCAAATAACAAATTACAAATCTACGTTGCATTTAAAAGAGAAAAACTAATATATATCAAGCAGACAGTGGAACTAAATACAAGAAGCACAAAACTGAACAAATGCAACAGGAAATAATTAGTTTAAATAATTATGCATATATAAACAACTACACACGTTCCTTAAAACTAATGTTTTCCAAACGCAACTAAATCAAACGATAACGATTAACAAAAAAACAAAAAACAGAAAAGAAAACAAAAAATAATAACAAAATAAACGACACGTCGTGAAGCAACGGAAACATCACCTCATAAAGCATAACCACATAGGAGTTATACATACATACATACATACGCACATACATACATTCATTCATACTTATATGCATAACTTATATACATATACATACATATATATATCCAAACAAAAAACGACACCGATTTAAATTAACTGCAGGGAAACAATACGATAAACCAGAACAGCAAAAAACTTTTTATTATTATTATTATTTAGTGCTAGTACATAAAACGACCACAGACTCTAATTTGGTTAACAAAAAGAAGCTCATCAAGTGAAGCATCAACAATTCGGATATTCTCGTCTCATAAAGTGCATTCGTTGTCATCGTCGTTATCGTCGTCATCGTCGTCTTCGTTGTCAACAGCCTGCAGCTTGGCTTCGGTTTATTCATATGTCTCTGCTCATCGGCATACACAACCGTTAGATTAATGCGTAAGTATATAGATTAGTATATAGATTTAAAAGTCATGCAAAGTGGCTAGTCACTAAGAGACATGTATTTGCTGGTAACTCTCCCCAAGTATTTCAACTATTTAATAATAACTTTTATTTCCACTTAATGCTTGAATGCTTGAAACTTGCTGGCAAACTGAAAAGCTTATCATCTAAAAGTTTTTTAGCTCTTCAAAACTGTGTTTCGTTCAGTTTAGCTCATATGAAGTTAGAAGATATTTATGAATTGGGCTATGTTTTAGCCACTTGTTGCTAAGCCTTTTCCATTTCCTTTTCCATTTTATGCTATACTCTCTTCGACCTGATAAGAGGTATGAATAATAATGCGGATCTAAGCTCTTTCTTCGCTTATATATATGTATACATATATGTATATATGGCTCATGAGTAATGCCGACATTAACTGAATGCAGTCAGTCATTTGTTATGATACCCTGTTGCCCTCAAAAGTGGGTGTGGGTGTGGACGTGTATAGGGGTTGGTGGTTGGGTCTCGTTTATTTGACCAGGGAACTTGCGACAAACCTGTTGAAAATTTTATTTATTTGCCTTTGCGTGTTCGTGTTGGTGTTTATAGGGCGAGGATGAGGTGGCGATCTACAGCGGAGTCTATATCTATATACATGCACACACACATATATATATATATATATATATATATATATATATATATATATATTCATTTGAAATTACTGAACCTTTTTAGCAACCGACCCGAGCTTCTGCTGAGTGCGCCTTATCAAGTTTATCAACCGTTCAGTTCATCTAGCAATTTAGAGTTTATCTTGGTTTTTTTATCGGACTAGTGCTACTGTTCTGTTGTCTAATTTGCCTGAAGATAATCGTTTCACCCACTTATTCTCTCTCTGTCTCTCTCTCTCACTCTCTGACTTGACTTTGATTTATAAACTATGCAGTGCGTATATGCGCTAGAATACCCTACTTTTTTAAGTAATTTAAAGTAACTTCATTGTTTATTATCTAAAAAATGCCTATAGTTACGATATTTCTTTCCATCTTGATATTTTTTTTTGGTATGTAGTATAGCAATTAATTTGCTTTTTTATGTGGCCAATTTCCGAAAACAATTTGAATTGTTTACATGCTTATTACGTGCAGTGGGCGATTTTGGAATGCCTAGCGAAATAGTTTGGGAACATTTTTTACTTGGTAATTTAATAATTTTTGCCCAGTGCACGCAGACACAGACAAACAAAACAGAAAGTGTAATCAACCTTTTTTTTTTTTTTTTTGTATATATAGTATGTATAAACATTGAGTATTATATATATATATATATATATATATATATATATATATATATATACATGCATATATAAATATATATACGAATATTGCTCATATGCTGGGTAGGTTTTTATGTATACAAAAACCGCATATTACTCGACTTACTTACTCGAAACCTCCATAGTTCTAGAAACAGAAATATAATTAGCAATTAAGAGTAAAATAGTTACAAAATATAAGAAACTTACCGAGTATAAATTATAATTAGCATTACGCTGATCATGCTTTCTGTTTATGATGTGCCTGGTGGGAAAATCAGTCTAGTTGTATCTAGAATTTCCTAGTTTTAGGCAAGGCCAATCTGCATGGGCATGATAATTCGCAAGATCTTGTTAAAGCTTTGTTTTGTTGCGCCCACTTGGCATAGCTTGATAAATTGCTAAGGTACTGTCAATTGAGTTTTCTTGCGGCACTTAAATGAAAATGCTGGAAAGAGAAAAACAAAGTATTATTATTTTGTAATATTAATGAATTTGAATAATAAACTATTAAGTTGAAACTAACTTACTTGACTTATTCCATTTCAGGTGTTTATGCACTGGCGGATTACAACGTGAATCTGTTGAAGTCGTCGTGTTCGATGTGGTCATCGTATTTGTACTCCACATTGTCAGAGAGATGCACCAAAGTCTGTTTAGGAAGATAGTAAACTGAGTACTGAATACCAATAACGGAACAGAGTAAATCCCCGCACAATAAAGAATATACGCACACGCACACACACTCAGACTCGGACTCGGACTCAAACATACACAAAGTCAGACACATACGCATACACGCACACACAGAAACGGACTGCAAAGAAGAGAATCCTTTAAGGGAAAGTAAGCAATAGCCAAAGAGAGCCTGAGTGTCGTAGGAAACAGCGAGCAACGCCAAAGTACAAATGCTCACGAGCAACTAAGTAAATCGAAATTAAAAATAAAAGAAAACATTCAACAATTTATATAGGACAACCTTAGAGAGCAACAAAACACAAACGGGATCTAAGCAATTTATCGGCTAAATATAGAAATATAGAAATATAAAAAACAAACTGAAGAAACAGCAACACCAAATACAAAACAAAAGTTAACCATTTGGAATTAGTGGGAGATCCCCTTCTACTGCTACATCCATATAAATAGGATAAACCCTACTCCCGCACAACTGAAAGATTTACGCACGTCACGGAGCGTAAGGCAGGGTCTGCAGAACGCGTAAGCGTCCTTTAATCCAGTTAGCATGGAGTGCTGTTTATCGGAAGAGGCCAAGGAACAAAAGCGGATCAATCAGGAAATCGAGAAACAGCTGCGCCGTGACAAGCGAGATGCGCGACGTGAACTTAAACTGCTCCTGCTGGGTGAGTATTCAACTGTCCATCAATCTACCTGTCGCCAGGCGTCCAACAGCCAACAGTGAACAGCCTTGACCCATAAATGTACATATATGTAAATGTGGCTCTCATTGTTTGTTGCGCTCCTGGTCGATGTCCGTTGGAGGCGTGTTTGCTTCAATTAGTATGCGAAATTGTATTAGTGATATGATGATACATGACCGCACACATCCAGCTAGACATACATACATATAGAGGTTTATGTATGTCACATGATTGAGTTTCGCCCGCACCCAGGGCGCCTAATGCAATTGCAATTTATTGCGGCTGTTTGCTATCGCAGCATTTTTGCTAATTAGTTGAGAGTGCACTGGCGGTGTTGCGGCAGGTTCGAATGGTACGATAGCTGACTAATGCCGCATTTACTTTTTCCATATACACAGGCACGGGCGAGTCCGGCAAATCAACGTTCATCAAACAGATGCGTATTATCCATGGCAGCGGGTACTCGGACGAGGATAAGCGCGGCTACATTAAGCTGGTGTTCCAAAATATATTCATGGCCATGCAGTCAATGATCAAAGCCATGGATATGCTCAAAATATCATACGGCGTTGGCGAGCATAATGTAAGTAGAAATATAGAACTATCAACAGTATATTTATATATATATTTAACACGTTTCGCTTTTTGTTAACAGGCTCTTGCTGATCTGGTGATGAGCATTGACTATGAAACAGTTACAACATTTGAGGATCCCTATTTAAATGCCATAAAAACGCTGTGGTCCGACGCTGGCATACAGGAGTGCTACGATCGCCGAAGAGAATATCAGTTGACCGATTCCGCTAAATAGTGAGTTATTTGTTGGATGTGGAACACAGCCACAACTAGATAATCAAACTGACAAACAACAATCACATTGACAACAAATTTATTATAACTTAGGAATATATTGATATACTAAATACGATTTAATTCTTATATATGTATTATATATAGTTATCTGATGGATCTCGATCGTGTGGCTCAACCTGATTATTTACCCACTGAACAAGACATTTTAAGAGTTCGTGTGCCGACAACGGGGATCATTGAGTATCCCTTTGACTTAGAAGAGATCAGATTTAGGTAGCTACAACGACTCCAATGATATCGATATGCATGTCTCTAATACTGTTCTTTGGTTATTGGTTAATTGTTTCATTTAATTGTTTCCTTTCTAACCAGCACAATTTGTGGAATTTGTCTACACATACATTAAATATCATTAAATATAAGTAAGATTAGCTTTGATACTAGATCTATTAACAGGTTCAAGCGTTAAATCATTCAGGCTGACCGATTTTAGCGGACTGTTTAAAAAAAAAAAAACAAACAAACGCAATAAGAGAATTGAATGTAAATGATGTATTTAAAAATCATCAATATATATATATATATATTTATATATCTTCCAATCAGCTACCTTGACAATTTAGATCGCATAGGGCAGCCTTATTATGTGCCTTGTGAGCAGGATATATTGCGAACCCGCTCTCCGACAACTGGAATACAGCAATATGTGTTTAAGTTGAATATACTTACGTATAGGTATATGAGTCTATCGCAAATAACATAACTACATTATATGCTAAAATTGATCAAATCAGCCTGAACTAAAGCGAAGTAGTAACGCAATTTGTGTGTGTGTAACAACAACAGCCTATTCAACATTCCAACAATATCTTTGTGCATATCATTTTCTCTCATTTATTTAATATTGATTTAGCTTCTCGCTTACTTACCTACTCACTTTATTTGGCTTTGTATTTAGTTGGCCTCATCGAATTATTCATTGTCTAATGCATTATTATCTATAATACACAGAATGGTAGATGTCGGTGGTCAGCGTTCGGAGCGAAGGAAGTGGATTCATTGTTTCGAGAATGTTACCTCAATAATATTTTTGGTAGCACTATCCGAATACGATCAAATTTTATTTGAATCTGATAATGAGGTGAGTTAAATTGCATTTTCAAAATCTTCGGTTGCAATTTATAAATGTGTATGTGTTTTTTTCTATTCTAAATTATAGAACCGCATGGAGGAATCAAAAGCTTTATTTAGAACTATTATTACATACCCGTGGTTCCAAAATTCATCAGTAATTCTATTCCTTAACAAGAAAGATTTGTTAGAGGAGAAAATTATGTATTCGCATTTGGTGGACTACTTTCCTGAATACGATGGTGAGTTGTACTTGGCAACATCTTGGAAACTGATTATATTTATTTTGAAATTGATAACAGGTCCACAACGAGATGCAATAGCAGCCCGTGAATTCATACTGCGCATGTTTGTGGACTTAAATCCAGATTCCGAAAAGATTATCTATTCTCATTTCACCTGTGCTACAGGTAAGTAATGTTTACCTAATTAGTGCTTTATGTATATAGCGTGAATGCTTTTTGCTGCAATTTAACAATTGTAAATAGCTCGAGTTAAGTTTTTGAACATATTTTGCGTTTGCTGCCTGCCCGCTGCCAGTAGTCGCTAGCCAGTGCTTTGCTATTAATGACAAGAGAAGAAAGTTAATAAATAACTGAGATATTTTAGATACGCATAACATCTATATCGTGTTCAGCGCCGTGAAAGATTATCTTATGCGAAAATTACTTGCAAGCATTACCTTAAATTGAATGATGCAATTATTACGCCCAACTTGAACGGAATATCAATTGGGATGTTGACTTATTTACGAGCACTTAAATCAATTTCATGCCTCAATATATGTATGCTTATTTTTTATTTTTTATTAAAATATGTGTGTAACTTGCAATCCTGTGTTTTATTTGAACTATTTATTTCCGAGCTGTTTTAATTGATATATGGTTTAAGGGAAACTCAGATGTGCATGCCATAAATCTGGTAATGGCTACAATTACAAAAATATATATATTTTTTTGTTTTCCTCTCAAAAAATATAAAACGAATAACGATTTATTTTCTCTTCCATAGATACTGAAAATATAAGGTTTGTGTTTGCAGCTGTAAAGGACACGATTCTGCAATCCAATCTTAAGGAATACAATTTGGTCTAAACTGGATTTGGATCAGAAAACTATTTTTGTGATTTTTATTATACATATATATACAAAACGTATATATATGTACATATATATATACTTATATATATGCATATATATAAAAATATATAAACATTCATAATTCCTTTTTCGCATATTAATAACAAGAAAACAACAAAAACCCTAAAAAAAAAAAAATAAAATAAAGAAAGAAAGAAAAAAATAACTAATAATGTGTGCCGAAGATTAAGCATAAATTAGACCCATAACAAATGTTTCTTAAATTGTAAAATCAGCGAAAAATTGTAGCATAAATTATACAAAAACTAATAGAAAAGAAAGTATAATAATTAATAACGACACAATCGCTGTATACATTTTAATTTGTGTGAAATTATAAAGTAAAACAAAAACAAAAAGAAGAAAGTACGAGTAATGTAATAATAATATTTAAAATTCATTACTATAGACCTTTTGTAATAAAATTGATAGAAAAATGAGGGAAAAAATTAAAACAACACAATTAACTTTAATTTAATCAAACGCTTAAAAGGAACAACAAATGGAAACAATTTTTGTCGTACTGAAGCATAAACATTTTACTGAAACAAACAACAACAGATTGTAACTTATAAACAGATAGTAATTTTTCATAAACAATAAATGTTAGACGTTTCTCATAATAATAACAATTTTGATGTTCACAACAAATCCTGTAAACTAACTAAAACAAAAAGGAAGAAAAACAACAACAACAACAACAAAGAAATCGCAAATATAATACTGTATTTTTTATTAAGCTACAAGCGTAAAATTGCAACTATTGTTTACTGAAATATTTGTATACATAAATACAAGCCCATAATATGTGTACATATATACATTACATACATACATACGACACACGCATAAATACATAGATAACTATGTAATGTTTAAAAAATTTATTAATTTGTATTGCGCGAAAGAATCATTCAATTGTAAATTACAAATCCTACTACCAATACACAGAGACACGCACACACACAAAATAGGGAAACGATTGTCAACGTGATGATTAAGTACTATATTTATATATATAGTGTAATAATGAATTACTAAACAAAAACAAATTGATAAACGCATTTGTATTTTACAAATGGCGGCCAGATTACATCTATCTATAATTAATTAATTAACACGTTTTCATACCTGCAGCTTAACCATAATTAGCAACAGTAACAGTAACAACAAAAACAAAACAAAAAATAAACAACAGTCATAATCATCAATATAAAAACTAATTAATGCCTATATGTTATACATACATACAACTACGTAAGAACCTACTATCAGATGCAGCTAATCTTGATGCCATCAACACATTTTCCATAAACTGAAAAAAGAAAAAAAAAATTAAGAATTATATATACTTATATATATTTAGAAATACTAAAAAGGAAACAAAAAACTATGATCATAAATTAAATTGTTAACAACTTGTATCATTTGAGAGGAGAATAAGTTTTGAAAGAATTATAGCTTGATTTATTTCTCATAATATTCTTAATATAACTACTTATATATTAATTATTATTTTGTTAGTCTGTTTTGCTTATGTTATAGACAATGTTTTGTTTTTGTTTTTAAATTTTAGTTTAATTTAATCTACAGCTATAGAATGTTAGTAAAGCAACAAAACGAAGCGCACATTTACCGAAAAGCAGCAAAGAAAGAATAAGAAAATGAGAAAAATGAATAAACAACACCAACAACAAAACAAAACTATTTATGTAAAAATCCAAATAAACACAATTTTACTCTATGTATATGTGGTCAAAAACTAAATGAAAACACGCACACACCTATACACCTACACACACACACACCCACATACCCATACATACATACAACACATACATGTATATGTAAAATAAATATGAATCAAACTATGCTTTTCATAGATTTATATATTTTGAACTGTTTTATAGAGAGAGCGAAAGAGAGAGAGCAAAAAGTTTATTTGTTCGTTTACCACTCGAACTTTAATCGGTCAAGCATTGGGGCTAAGTAAGATAAACAAGAAATTGAGAGAAAGGTAAATGATTGCACCTCTTTCGATTACAACTTAAATATGATAATTCATTTACTTCGGCTGTTTTCGACAGTGTAAATCTTCCTATTCTGGATATCTCAACACAGACACGCACACACAAATATATATATATATATATGATTATATAATTATATATACACGCATATAACACATTTCTCGTAACCTCATTTACATACACGCGTTAGTGTAATCGGCATAGAAATTATCCATTTAACATTAAAAAACCGTACAACTCCGCCGTTATAATTGTAATACGCATCTAGAATTTAAGTAAGATTCAACAGTGTGTTGTATAAAGCTTTAATCCACGTAAACCGAAGATGTAGTAAATGAAATGAATAACAAAATTTTTACAATTAATAAATTGATGAATTGATTAGCTTTTAAAAAGCTTGATTAAGTCAATAAATGTGTATTTATATAAGGCAAAACAAAAAAAAAACATATGCGTACCGAATTTTTTGTTGTTTACAAGAAGAAGAAGTGAAATGCTCGGCTAGCCGAAATTAAAAGCCCGAACGGAAGAAAAAGCATAAGGAAAAGTCGACAGAAGAATATTTATAGTAGGGATACTGAAGTTGGTTTGTGCTCGACAAGGATGACTCGTAACAGAACCAAAAGAGAAGAAGACGAAAAGCCAAACTATAAGAGATACAAAGAGTTTAGTTCTTATATCAAATGATGCGACCCCGTCGAGGGGAGACAGCTAACAAGTTTTACAACGGTTCAGGCAGAGGAACATTTTGTATTAGACAACCACACACACACACACATATATACACAAACACACACACACACACATACTTATATAGTTTTCCGTCCAATGAATTGCATCGGTGAGCAGAGAAAAGTCTCCAGTATTTTGGTTGACATTGACCACAAACATTCATTTCGCAGGCGAATCCTTAGAGAGCAAGCTGAATATCCTTATTTGGGAACCATACCAATCCATACCATAACTATAGTTCCATAATATTGATTTTTATGACTCTTTTCTGTTTCATAATATTAGAGAAAACTTTGTTTTGAATAAAAAAAAAAAAAAATTAAAACAAAAAACATTTGGCGGTTTCAACGAGAACTTTTCAGTTTTGGCAAAAGCAAAAAAAAAAAAAAAAAAAAAAAAATCGTAATTTTTAACGCATTGCATATGTATGTATATGCATTCGAGATGAGCATATGAACATACCACATATATTTATAATAAAAGCATATATTTATAAAAAAAAAATAATGGAAAATAATAATATAAAGGAAAGCAGACGAAAACAAGCAGAAAATAAACATACATAATAAACAATTTGGTTTAGTTAGCGTTTTGTGCCTTCTAGTGCTCATTAAATCCATGAAGAAGACCCTGGCAGAAACATTAAAGTAAAATGTACGTATATGAAATAACATCATATACAAAAAGAAAAAAATGAAAACATATACATATATACTTATATTTAAGAAGTGTGTTTTATGTTTTAGAATTTGTTATATAATTTGTCATTATTTCTTGGTCATTTGTTTTTGTTTGAAGCTTTTCAGATAGAACATTTGTATGTGATCCATTGATTGTTGTTTAGGTATATTTTTCGATTGTTTTTCAGTTCTTAGACTATTTGAATATGAGTTTTAAGTTAAGTGAAAAGTTTTGCAGTTTGTATGTAAATATTTATTAGCTTAACTCAAGCTCAAAGTGAAGCTATAATAATTGAGCAAGAATTTGATATAAATTGATAAATGATAAAAATATACTTAAGTATATGATAAATATGCATACCTATGTATGTTGAAGTATGTACAAGTATTTTGTATTTTTATATACAAAATTCAAGAACTGCAGGCTAACGGAACATACAAGCATTTGAATACATTTCAATTGTATATGTTTGTATTCTTGTGTAAACTAAAAACAAAAACAGAAAAATTACCAAAAACACAAAATGAAATTTCGAACGAATCGAAAAGCATTCGCGAGGACAGAAGCCAACAAGAAACTAAAGAAATTTCAATTTAAAATGGGGTTTAGCTTAGAATATTTACTAACTAACGTACTTGTGGAATTTAAGTTGTTGGGCACCTCAATATATATACATAAATATATATATATATTGGTTACTTTTGCTGGGTAGTTGTACTTATATATGCATATGGAATATAGAGACCATATTTCATAAAATGCTTGAAAAGCTACTAAACTAATTCAATACATAATAATAATAATAATAATAACAAGAACAAGATCAAGAGTCTCTCCCTTTGACGTTGAAATTATGTAAAACTAGGCTAAAACAAAATGCATAATATATTGAAAATGAAAAAAACAAAAAAAAAAAGAATATATGATTATAATATTCCACATCTTTAGGCTACTTTAAAAACTTTATATTGTAAATGGGATTTGGAGGTTGGGTTGGTCAGTTTACTTGTGACGCTGATGATTTTGATGAATGGGAAATATTTTAACGTACATATTTCTACATACATGTAAACATAAGTACATATACATGCATATAAATCGAGAAGCTAACCCCCTTTCCACTCTCTACTCCCCCACCCACATAAAAACTGCATGCTTAGCTTAAGTCTTAAGGCAAACGCACGTCCTTAATTAAGTACGTACAAGCATACGTACAAGCATACGCACACACACACACACACACACACGGGCAGAGGCATCTGTACACGCACTCACCCATACGCACATAGATTCAGATTTAGTATATTCAAGCTGTTCATTGAGTGCAAGATTTTCAACTTGTAGCATTTGAATTGATTGACTTTTTTATGGAAATTTACACAACAACAAAGTGTGGGATTTGCACTCAATGAAAATTGCATATACGTGTGTACACGTGTGTCCGTGTGTGTACTAGTGAGTGTGCGTGTGCGTGTGTATGTTTGTTATTTCTACACATTTGTCATATAAATCATATAACAAAAGATACAAGTACTAGACAAAGAATTGAATGTATTGAGGTGGCAATGATAACTAAGAAATTTTTTAGATAATTAAAAACAAAAACCCAAAAAAAAAAACAACAAATGAAAAAGTATCTATGTACACCTAAATATATATATACATATATATATTAAAAAAAAAAAAAAACAATATAATATAAATAAAAATATATTAAAAATAATTATCAAAAGTTATTTTTTTCTTTTAAAATGAAATGCAGTCGCGTTGGCTAGCAGATATATTCAAACTTGACTGAGGTTTGTAACTGTTCGTATGTGTGTGTTTGAATCTATTTGGCTGCTATATACTCGTATACAGTTACAATTGGATTAACAAACCCTCAGTGCAAGACTGAAATCAGCAGCATATTACCAAAAGAGACAGACACGAGTATGACACATTAGAGTGTACCAAGGACATACTCAGAGGTCAATGTTAGTAATTTAAAAAATTAATTAGTATTAATTAAAAATTAACCCAAGTATATCCAAAACGAAAGATCTTGAAATTTCATCAATAATGCTAACAGAACTTTTAGTTGCATATTTATATTTATAGCAACAAATCAATATGGGCAACGCATCAAGCCTAGACTAATCACAACTACTGGTCTATTCCTATATAGTTCAGGTGTTTGCTGTGTTCTGCTATATACTTTTTAAGGGCGGAAGTGTGTGGGGTCTTCCGCTAGACCAAGCTAAGAAGCCGTATAGTTACCAAAATCAGCTTTCTTTCTATGAACTTGGGCATGGGCAGCGTTTCCTGAATCTGTTTTCACCTGCTGCACGAACTGTGGATCCGTCCAATGTCGATGTCGATGTCGCCTATAAACCTATGTAGTAGTTGCGGTGCATGCGCTTTGCCACCAGTGTCAAAGCCACGGCCAGAGCCTCCATCAGCCGATTAAAGTGTCGCCCAAATATTATATGTTCACTGCAAACAGAATACACAACGTTGCGGACTCTTGTCGAGCGAACAACTTTCTCAAAAATTAATTTTAAAATAATTATTCCTCCGCCCATCCGGATACAAATCGGGAACATAAAAATCCCGGTTAAAGTATTTAAACAAGTAACATTGGCTAACATATAAAAGGATAACCCATCAGCTGATATAGACAAGATTCGTTATAATGGAGTGCTGCTTATCGGAAGAGGCCAAGGAACAGAAGCGTATCAATCAGGAAATTGAGAAGCAGCTGCGGCGTGATAAGAAAGATGCTCGCCGTGAACTTAAACTGCTTTTACTGGGTAAGCTTTAAAGGTTTGCGACACAATCGAACTTAAAACCAAAATTCAAATTCAAAAAGATTGCACCCATTATGCACTCAAATTGTTGGCTTACCCAATGAAGCCATGTGCATGCGCCCTTAGAGGGAGGGTTACTTAAAATATACTTTTGATATAAATACACTCAGGGAAGAAACTTTTAATAGCTTTCCTTTTTTAAGTTTAAATAAATATCTTGCTTAAACAAAATATCTAAAAGTATGTAAAATTGCCGGCGCAATTGACATTTTTAAATCGACTCCTCGAAGTATGCAACGAAATTTTGTTATTCCATTTAATACGTTCTCCTGGAAGTATGGAATGAAATTTTAATTTCTCAGAATTTTTGCAAGCTATCTTTAATTTCCATTTACAATAATTTACTTACTAGAATCAATGTTATCATTCTTTATATTAGAAATACTGTCTTTGTTTTGAACATTCTTTTGTTGATATATTTTAAGGTACTGGTGAATCTGGTAAATCAACTTTTATTAAACAAATGCGTATTATTCACGGCAGTGGCTACTCAGACGATGACAAGCGTGGATATATTAAATTAGTGTTCCAAAATATATTCATGGCCATGCAGTCAATGATCAAAGCCATGGATCTTCTCAAAATAGAATACGGCGCTCCAGAGATTCGCGTAAGCGTTGAATATATATAAATATATGAATATGTAAATATATAATATCCGAATAGGAATGTGGCGAGCTGGTGATGAGTATTGATTACGAATCTGTTACAAGATTGGAGGATCCATTTTTGAAGGCTCTGCATAGTCTTTGGGAAGATGCTGGCATACAAGAGTGCTATGATCGCCGAAGAGAATACCAATTAACGGATTCAGCTAAATAGTGAGTGCAACTATAAATATGTACTATAATAATAACAATCTTTGCCATACAGCTATCTCAGCGACTTGGCACGTATTGAACAGGAGGATTATTTGCCCACTGAACAGGATATTCTGCGTGCTCGTGTACCCACAACTGGAATTCTGGAATATCCCTTTGATTTGGATGGCATCGTCTTCAGGTTTATCCCTTTGATATTTGGATAATAACTAGAATAATTTGTATTTTTATAAATAAATTATAGAATGGTGGATGTCGGAGGTCAGCGTTCCGAGAGAAGAAAGTGGATTCATTGCTTCGAGAATGTGACCTCGATTATATTCTTGGTGGCGCTCTCTGAATACGATCAGATTTTGTTTGAATCTGATAATGAGGTGAGCTCAATTAGACTGATAAAAATATAATTTTAACGTTTCTTCCTATTTTGTATTCAGAATCGTATGGAGGAATCGAAAGCTTTGTTCAGAACCATCATTACATACCCGTGGTTCCAGAACTCATCGATTATTCTATTTATGAACAAAAAAGATTTGTTCGAGGAGAAAATTATGTATTCGCATATGGGTGACTATTTCACTGAATATGATGGTGAGCAAAGAGTAAATTTCTGGTTTAGATTCTGACATTAATACTATATAATTTTTAAACAGGTCCAAAACAAGATCACGCAGCGGCAAAGCAGTTTGTGTTGAAGAAATATCTAGCCTGCAATCCGGATCCAGAGCGTCAATGTTATTCGCATTTCACTACAGCCACAGGTGAAGCATTCAATTAATTGTTGAATTGAGTTTATTGTATTTATTATCTATGTATTCCCAGATACCGAAAACATCAAACTTGTGTTCTGCGCTGTCAAAGATACAATTATGCAAAATGCACTTAAAGAATTCAATTTGGGTTAAATGCTTTTTAGATCTTGAACGGAAGGGAAGAGGAATCACTTAGATATAAATGATATCTATGTTAACAACACTGTCTTCTCAACCCTTATATGTTTGTTTTATTTCAGGTAAAATTAAATTCCAATTGTCCATAGATTAGGTGTAAAATTCTTTATTTCAAACTTATCTTTTATATCTAAGCTAAAGTTTAAATTTAACACTTTTCACATATTCATGTAGCTCGACTAACACATAATTGTTTTTTTTTTTCCTTTTCGTATTGTTAAAATTAATTATCACAATGACATAGTTTTTGTGTGTTTATGATCAAAAATTGAATTAAATATGTGGCAATACTTTCAGCAGTAGCCAAAAAAAAAATAAAACTTAACATTTCAAAAAACAAAACGATAGTTAAACACGATTTGAGTATCACATGCACATCCGAATCGAGACAATTGCATAACATTTTAAATAATAATAAACAGAAAAACTCAATAGAGAAAAAAATAACAATACGTCTTTATGTTTTGGCACTGATTGCAAGTTGAAGAATTTTTTAAATAATCACAAAGTCACTTAGGTTTCGCTCTGGTTGTACCATGCTGGCCGGCATGAGCTGCACCAGCTTGTTGAAAAGGTATGCGCGGCGGTTTTGCAGTTCGCAGCTGGCTTCGGTGCGCGCACGCTTGGTACATGACGACCCACTGGGACTGGATGCAGGCTCTGATATGCCGGAAGTCGCCAAGCTCTCATTTGACTCTAGAGAGATATTTTCAGCGGCACCGAGTCCAACATTTTCGGTTATTTCAACTGAAATAGTTTTAGTGTAAGTTTGTTAAGTTTATAAAAACAACAATTTCCTTATGAACTCACTTTTAGAACCAGTCGCTTCTGCACCAAATCCTTCGGTTTCAGTGCACAGCTCTGGTGTAGCTCTGGGACTCACAGAGTCTTGGCTGTTGTCGTATGGCTTGAAGAGAAGTGAAGCCAATTTGTGAAACTGTAATAACGTCAACTGTTTAAATATTTAACAAGATTATTATTAAAGTATGCTTACATTGTTCAACTGCTCAGAATCAGTGTGATCTATAACATCAGATATGTGATGTCGAAGATATTCCATCGCTTTTATTGGATCTGAACGTGCCATTTCCTCATACCGCAGCTTACGCACCAAATAACGACAATGTTTCAATATCTCATCGCGTTTTGGCCTGTAAAATACAAAATGAATTAGTTTTTTTTTTTTTAACCCAGAAGCGTGTATATGTGGTAATTACTTTTCTAACTGCAGCAGCCAGAAGTCATCCAAGCGCAGTTGCTGGTACTGAAATATGCCTGGGTTACCACCAAAGAGATAATGTGTCTTTGCTAGCTCATCATAGACCAACTGATGAGCATATCGTGGGCATGGCTCCAATACGTCGTCGCCTTTGCTGGCACCCAAAAAGTTGGCCTTATTGATGGAGTTCACATCCTGAGCATTGTGTCGGCAGTAATAGATGCGTGACCACTTATGAGTGCGCAATGAGTAAACCCAAAAAGAATTTGACGCATCTACATGATGCACATCACGGCGATCCTTAACCTTGTTAAGGCTCTGTGCAATAGATTATATCGGTTATAGAAATAGACAGAGACTAAATGCTTTAACTTACCGAGAATACATAAATTTCATCGCGATCACAATCAATTGTAGCGCGCAATGTATATCCCGAAGATGGTTCAAATTTCGCCTCAGTACTGGTATTGGTGCCGAGATGCGAATGTTCCTTATTTATCAGCGATATTACCTGTGAATCCACATCGTAAGTAAGCAGCTCATCGAGATCCTCCTTACCACGCTGTCCACCGTAAATATAAAGTTTTCGTTGTTTCTGCAAATCACAAATATTTTAAATACAATTATGAATATTATATATATACATACATTATGAAAAACCATGCAGTGGGTTATGCGTGACTTAATTGACATGACGTCCGCTTGAGAGGCACTTGCATGATGACAATCTACGAGTATCTGCGTCCAAGTGTTTGTCGCAATATGATAAGAAAATAGACCAGAGTACTCTGGCTCAGTCGAAGACGTCGGGCTGCGCGGCGTCAGTATCTTGCCCCCAAACACATAAATTGTACGCTTATCGGCATCGATGCACATTTGGTGATCATACACAAGCTGCGGGCCACCGACTTGGCTAGTGTCATCACAGATTTGCATCCAAGTACGGGCACGAGTATCGTACAAGTAAAAATCGCTCTTGATGTAATCACTGGTGCGTATTGAGTTGTCCAAGTAGCGGCCCAACATGAAGATATTTTCGCTGATTGGATCAAAGATCAGCTTGTGGCAGGAGCGCGGAGTGGGTCCATTGGACAACTCGGAGCGCTCGCAGAGCAGTGTCCATTCGTCGAGCTCTATGTTGTACACCCACAAGTCACTAAGATCTTGATAGCCATCCCAACCACCATACAAATATATAAGACGCTTTTTGGCATCGACCACCAGCTGGTGGCCACCACGATTGCCAGGCTTTATCTCGCTTTGAGTGTACTTCATTTGCCACTCATGCTTGTAGTCCTGTTTATTTAAATACTCATCCATTAGACCGTCATCAATGCACTTTACAATAAAGCGCTCCGCCTGTTCGAAGTCGCCTTGTACCACCTGCGATAAGACAATATTAATGAATTTATCAATATTTAAAACGAATAATTGATAATAACCAAGTATTTGTGCAATTCGCTAATAAGTGGGTGCTCGAGCCGAACATTGGTTTGCTCTTGTAGCGCCCCAAACGCTTTCATATAACCCTGCTGGCGGAAGTGCTTAAGGCACAATTTTATAATCTCAGTTTCACGCAGCGTATTATAGCTCTTCATCCGTGCACACGTGTACATGGGATCATCTTGGCCATGTAGTTCGATGTACCAAATACTGAAATTGAACGATGGTCCCCAAGACAACAATGGCACAATCTTCAGATAGAGAATGGGTAGATTCTCGGCGCCATCCTCCGTCATGCAGCGTAAATTGAACACTTCTGGTATGTTATCGTTTTTAAGACCACTGCAAATAAATGTTTTTACTATAGTTTATATTTATAGAGCCTTCATAGTTACATACGCTTCTAGCAACGGCACCATGTGCTCATCTTCCAGTCCACCAAACACGCGAAACTTTTTTATGTTGCATACGTGCGATTTCTCAAATTTACCAAATTTGATCTTTTGAACAATGGCGGGTCGTCGGAGCTTCAGTGTGAGAAACTGCGGTGGGCTGTTCGTGTATGCGGACCAGCGTGAAGTCTGATCGTTTGGGCAGTCAACGAGAACATTTCTGAAATCCGCAAATAAAAACAAACTGTAAAAATACCCACAATATTGACAACAGCGACAGCTGCGCAGTTGACAACAATTACGAAATGCAACTTTGACATATGGGCGGGACGCGTCTTTTATGCACCTACATACATACATACATATACATATATGCATTGCATATGTACAAAATATACACGTACATAAATTCACGCACACTTGTAAACATGAATATATTTGCATGTGTGCATTTACAGTTAAAGGAACAACGTTTATGACTTACTCGGGCAAATAATTTGGCGAATAGCTGGAGTAACGGTATATCTCGAAGTTCAACCGTTCAGAGAGTGTAAAGGGTTTCTGCGTATTTGTCCCTGGCAGCACGGGCACAGCACCATATGAAATTGCTAGAGACCCATTAGAACTGTCCGTTGGACTCGATGTGGTAGTCGTCGATGTCGACATCCTAATTAAGACTTGAACACTTCTAGTGCAAGAAAATTAATTTCGTGAATTTACAACTTAATTCTACTGCCGGCAAAGCAAAATAACAAAACACCAATTGTCGTGCAATTATTAAGTTATGTTATGACATTCACAGTTAAGCGATGACAAAATCAGCAAATCAGCTTTTAACACGAATGCTCCACACTTAACGAAAATTGCTCGAAACCTATCGAAGATTCTTTTTTATTCGTTTCAGTAAAAATTTTAAAACTATATTTCAACATGTCTTTATATTTTTTAAAGCGTGTAGATTTAAACTAAATGATTTATCTACTTCTAATTACCCATCATGAAAAATAATGCCTTATATGGTAAACAATAGCGAGTTTTCTTAATAATCATATTTTGAGATATCTTGTTTATGTTGTATGGTTAGTGGTTGTATGTAATATTATTTTTTTCAAAATTGTTCACAAATATTTTTCGATATGTATTAAATATTCTTGTGAACTCACAGGGTATGATATTATCAGTCATTAAATTGAAAGGAATTTGTTAATATAGCGATATTTCTTATCGATCCTTATCGATACAGTTGCGAAAGCATTGTTCATCTCTATTCTTCGTTGTGTATTTACGAACAGATGCATTTCTCGCTGTGTTAACAAGAAAATATTTTAGTACCGGCTTCTTTTTTGGTTGTACATTTTTGTAATGTCTTTTGATGCTATACCTAAAGATCTGCGAGGGCTGCGCGCCTGTCTGGTATGCTCCCTCGTAAAGGTAGGTGTTACAAATTTGAATCGTACACGCGTACACATTTTAGTTCGGCCTGCTCTTTTCTCTAGACTTTCGATCAATTTGAGACTGATGGCTGCGAAAATTGTGAAGAGTTTCTGCGTATGAAAAATAACAAGGACAATGTTTACGACCACACAAGCAACAATTTTGATGGCATTATCGCTCTGACAACACCTACAGACTCCTGGGTAGCCAAATGGCAACGACTTGGTAAGCAAGTCCCAATTATATATCTAGCTATACTACATCTATTTTTTTCTATCTGTACAGCACGCTTTACGCGTGGCATATATGCAATTTCCGTATCGGGCACGCTGCCTCAATCCACCATCCGTGAGATGAAGAACCGAGGAATCGCATACAAAACAAGGGATAGAAGTCAACGTTAGCCGGATAGAGTATTTGGCGTATAAAATATGTAGTTTATTTTAAGCAATAACAAAACCACGAAAATATAACTAGAATAAAATATTTTTAAGTGAAGCCGCTATCAATCATCGAGGGAACTCACGCGCAGCCCATCGCCTCCAGCTGTAGTAACATGCACACCAAAGCCAGCCACTTCCAACTCCATCTTCAGTTTCCAGTACACTTCGTTACATTCGTAGTTCTCGGGCAGCAAGACAATGGCATATCCACCAGCACCGGCACCCGTCATCTTGGAGAAGAAGCCACGCTTGAAAGCAATCGTAAATATTTGCTCTAGTTTCGGATGTGTGACGCCAATTGCCTTGAGCAGATCATTGTTTATTTGGAAGAGACGTTCAAGCTTCTCGAACTTCTGGCTGTCATCTTGCCCATTTCCAAAGCTTTCGTACAATGGAACCGCGGAATTTACAAGCTGTTCACAAGCCTCCCAAATGGCGTCAATTAGTAGTGGAAACTCCTCAGCCAAGTGACGAACCTTCGCCACAATGTCAGCGGTACTGCGGCCCACCCGGCTATCCACCAGCAAAATGTTGAGAGGTTTCTGTATGCGCAGTGGTTGGAATCCCTGACCTCTGACGAAGCGTAGAATTCCACCATAGGTGCATACCGTGTTGTCTACACCGGAGGGCGTGCCATGATTAACGCGTTCCGATTCGAATGCCCAATGTGAAATCAAACCCAAATTCTCATCTTGCAAGTAGCTTTTCTCGTCGAAATGACCAGCTAAAATGAGAAAGGCCGCTGCCAAGGCAGAGCCATAGGACGCCGAACTGCCAAGACCGGCACCCACATTAAGGTCTGAATCCACTTGAACTTGGAAACCAGAGGACAGCCTTAACGTGGGTTGGTTGGGTGACGTGAGCACAGCGCCTGCCAGCAGGTAGAATATTGAAGTGAAAGCGCGTTGGGTGTGCGTTTTGGGTGTGCCTACATTGCGTTCCATTTGCTTGGCGACCTCAGCGCGCACCTCCTCCAAGAGCTTAGCAGCACACTCCAGCTTGTCGTCGGGATATTTGGTGCGAAAGTTATCCAGAAAGGCATTGAATTCACTCAATTTGATTTCTAGCGAGCAGTTGAGAGACTTCAGCTGAAAGCTGGCCACCTGGCTGTCCGTCTGAGAGCGCAGCTGGAGTGTGGTGCCCAGACCAACGACTGCAGCCAGCGCTGGCTTTTGATAAACAACTGCGTGCTCTCCATGTAGAATTACCTTGCCAGGAGAGTGTACCTGGAACTTCATCATTGAATGTGTGTTTCTGTTGAAACGCAAATAGATCTTCTTTCTTAAATATTTGAATTGCTAATTTTTGCCCTCGAGTTCATGCAAGATGGCGGCAACAAGGGTCACTGGAGATCAGGTTCTCACTTTATTTATATTATGTATGTTAGGTTCAGATTTTATGTAATATTACGCGAAATTTTGCGTGTTTACTGTTGCTCCGTTCATCAGCCGTTTCCCTTTCACTTTCTTTGTTCAACTATTTTCGGATTTGATGGTTGGATGTTGTCTGACGTTGGCTGGCTACACATACAACTGCATAAACACACACACATGCATGCATGTACAGGTTTTTGGGCTCCGCAATGAAGTAACTGGTTACGGTTGCTACTGCTCTTGCTTTTGCTATTGCTGTTGCACTTTCTCCCACTCAGCTGGGGTGTATGATTTTTGCGAGAAAGCGTGTATTTCCTTAAGTTCTTCAGCGAGCGTCGTGTTAACTCTTAAATTTAATTAATATTACTTATTTTACATATTTTAATATATTGAATTATAGAGCGAATTACAGTCTGTGTTTCTGCAGGAGTGGTTTCCCTTCAAATGCCTTAGAGACAATGACAGCGCTGAATTTTCCTCCACATCCGTCAGATTCGTCTGTCACCTGCACATATGTTGCGTCAAGTTTTTCTCTTAGCTTGTCTTCCAGATACTTTGAGGTATATTTGCTCATTTTGAATAATTTTATTTAAATTTATTTCTCACACAAATTACCAAATGCAAAACGAGGTAGTCACTAGCGGCAAATTATCGAATTTAGAAGATTGCATGTTAATGAAAACTATACGTCACAAACAAAAAAAATTAAGTATGTACTCAACGGGATTTGAGTTGTGTAAAATTAAGTCTTCATGTAGATTTACAAATAAACAATAAAAAATTTATATTTGTCATTGACTGTAAGGGGACTTACAATTGGTATATCCATTTTTGGAAAGAATTCTCCAGGACGTCACAAACCTAAGTCAATTCTGACTTTATTAACTATTGTTCTATCGTATGAAAATATCGTACTCAATACATTATTATTTTTAAAATATATCGATTGTTTAAAGAAGGAAAACTTATCGGAACCTCCCCCTTCCTAATATAGCATTCTTGTGCGTGTTGATAGCGCCAAAATTTCTCGTTTTTAGTTTTTTACTAATATTTTTTAATTAAAACGCTAATATTCCTTGCTTAAATCTAAGCGAGGAATATAAACAGGTTGAAAAGCGCTGAATAATATTCATAATGTCATTCTTTGGTGGCAACACATCGCTGGGTGCGACAAGCACGCCGGCTAAACGTAAGTAGACATCGCATTTCATTCTTCAGGTGGGATTGGCATGAATGCATGCGGCATTTGAATATAATTCCTGTCAAGCTCTTTTCGCCAAATACCGTTGCGGGTCAGCAGTTGAAGGCAGGGTAAGCAACTTCTTTGCATCCTGAAAGTTGTTCAAACGTATTTCCTTTGGATTAATTCTGAAATGATTGGAAAATATTAGATATGTATTCAAAAAGTAATTAGATCCCTACAAAAAGTATAGAGATGCGAGGAATAATAATTCGAGTCATTAAATTAATGAAAACTTACTCCTTTTTGTGAATAACGTAGCCAACGTAGGCAACGCAAGCCATAAGAAGAACTAGTAAGATAATGAGTAATGACATAGCGGGAAAAATAAACACATCTGCTGCTGTCCAGCTTCTACAGTATACTAAGACTTAGCCCTCACTAAACACGTCTTTCCAACTGATAAGATATGTTTCGCGGAAGCTGGACAAGCAACAAATTATTACAAACACTGACCCCTTTCTATTATGCTTATCTCTTCTGTGGACAGCGGGTGGCCTGTTTGGTTCTGCATTTGGTGCGACAACTGGAACTGCGGCACCGGCTTTTGGGAGCAATATGTCAACGTCTGCGTTTGGTGCGGGACCCACAGCTTTCGGTGCCCCAACAAGTGCACCTGCTGCAACGTTGGGCAGTGGATTTGGTGGTTTTGGCGCAGCAGCATCAACAAATCAGTCTAGTTTATTTTCAACACCCGCAATAAGCGCGGCACCGCCTGCTTTCAGTGGCTTCGGACAGCTGCCAACGTCAAGCAACGCGCCTGCCACCGGATTCTCCGGATTTGGAGCAACAGCGACAACAGCCCCAGCATTCGGTGGTTTTGGGACCAGCCAGCCTACAGCATTTGGTGGTAGCACTTTTGGATCAGGTGAATTGCCTAACTTCCGTCCAGGGAAAATGTATTAATTATATTAATTATTGTTGTAGCTTTTGGTAAGCCAGCTGCACCGACAGTGACTCCCGGCTTTGGAGGCTTTGGCGGTACAAACTTTATGTTGGGACAGCCACAGCAGCAGCCTGCTCCAATTTCAGCAGATGAAGCGTTTGCACAGTCCATTCTAAATGTCTCCATCTTCGGCGATGAGCGTGATAATATTGTGGCCAAATGGAACTATCTACAGGCTATGTGGGGCACAGGCAAACTATTTTATTCACAGAGTGCAGCACCAGTTGACATTACGCAAGAGAATTACTTATGTCGTTTCAAGGCCATTGGCTACAGTCGCATGCCTGGCAAGGACAACAAACTGGGCCTAGTCGCACTCAACTTTGATCGGGACTTAGCAACGATTAAGTGAGTAGTTCACTGTAATTAGTATTTAAATTTCATTAATTTGCAATTATATTTGTAGGGCTCAACAGCAACAGATTGTGCAGACTCTGCATAGTCTAATGGGCAGCAAACCAAATCTATTGGTGCACATCGACGTTCTCAAAGAGCTGGAGAACAAAAAGTGTCAAATGGTTATTTATGTGGAGGAGAAAGTGCAAATCCCCCACGGTCCAAATGACAGCAAGCGGATACTTGCCACTGAGCTGGCCAATTATTTAAATCAGGCTACAGTGAAACCACAGTTGACAAATCTGGGATTAACAGAAGCTTTGGCACTTACGCTACCTGATGAGGATCAATTGAAAGAGTATTTGGAGAACCCTCCGCGCAGCGTTGATCCACGCATGTGGCGGCAGGCCAATTTGGATAACCCAGATGCCAGTCAATTTATACCTGTGCCCATGATTGGTTTTAACGATTTAAAATGGCGTGTCAAATGCCAGGAACAGGAAACTGATACACATGCGCTGTACTTGAAGAAGGTGGAGGGTGAGTTGCAGGAACTACGGCGACGCCATGCTTCCGCAACAGCTAGAATAATGGAGCACAAACGAAAGTTAGCCGAAATGAGCCATCGCATACTTAGGGTAAGCGAAAAAATGGGAAATCATTTTGAGTTTACGCTATATTATTGTGGTATTTTTTCGATAGATCGTTGTGAAACAGGAATGCACCCGAAAGGTGGGCACCACATTGACGCCCGAGGAGGAGGCACTGCGTACTAAACTGCAGAATATGCAGGCTGTCGTTTCTGCACCCACTCAGTTTAAGGGCCGGCTGAGCGAGCTACTCTCCCAGATTCGGATGCAGCGCAGCCAATTTGCTAGCAATGGCCTGCCCGAATATGCACTAGATAAAAACGCTGAGGATGAGATGAGGACCATAATGACCATGCAGCAGCGCGCTATGGAGGTGTTAAAAGAAACTGTTAACAAAGACCTGGAAGCACTGGATATTATTATAAAAGGTTTACCAGAGTTGCAGCAAACATGATCCCCCCTCCATACGACCATTGCCGAAATTATATAGTTGTTTGTCTAATATAGAGTCAATGAACAAGATGTAATCGTTACAATTTGTTAATGCTTTTTTGTTGCTATCGCCACCGGTCTAGTATTTCCTGTAACTTTGAACTTGCACTTTTACGGCTGGTAATATAGAAAATATAACAAATGTGTTTGGCTCTCGTTGTAACAATCGAAACGAGTTCACATCTCACGCTGCGGAAATTATGTGAACGACAATTTTGTACACTAGTTTTGAAAGGGTATAATACATTTGGTTATGCATTGATAATATTTATAAAATTTTCTAATTTGTATAAATTTGAGATTGAATTAGTCAGCGATTGTAGAGATTTGATAATATTTAATAAGCAGAACTTCAATGCGAAGTACTATAAAAGTATATTTTTATTACATTTACCTATTATATAAAGAATGCGGAAAATATTTGAATTATCTTTTAATTCACTCAAGTTTTGAGAGTTGTAAGAGTATTTCGATTTCGTCCACATATGTAGATCCATTGTTTTTATCATAACGTTAAAGTCAATGCACTTGCTGTAAGCGGCCGACTTTTCTTTGGGATTGGACAATTTTGCAGCGATTATTTGACCATTTGACGCAATTTCGCTCGTTGGCTCTGGCTGCAACGAACTCATTACCAGTGACAAACTCACATCCAGTTTGTTCAACTTCAGGTTGTACGTTGCCTGGGTTGTTACATTAACATTATTATGCGGCGTGTGTGTGAGTGTGGAGTTGTCTCGTTATATATTTATTTCTTTTGCACTGGGAAAACTTGTTTTCCAGCTAACTGTGCCTGGAGTGCAGTTGTTGCTATTGTTGACTGTGGAGACTTCCGAGAGCTTCCGTTTTAAGACTGGGAAAATGGAAAATGATTGCTGTGTGTGGAGTATAAATGAATTCGCTGTGTCCAGGTCGCCTTACTCATTGTGCGATCTTTGCAACGGCAACTGACAGCAGCTGTTGCAGCAGCGTATATGGACTAATAATAGCTAGGCTACAAAAGATTAACCAAACTCGCCATGTCGAATGGGTCATTGATAGTGAGTGTGTCTGGAGTGGCAGCCGTAAGATCTGTGCCTAAAAAACTCGTCTTTCTTTCCTTTAGTTACTATTATGGGTCATCTGCTCAAGTGTGGCGGCCACGCCCAGCACATCAATAGCGCAGCGTCGTGTACAGATGCAGGATGATGTGCAGCTATTGCATCCGCAAATCATAACTATTGAACGGCTAGAAAATTTGCTCCGGCGTGCTGGCGAAATATTTGGCCCGGCTGCACAGGTCGAAGATTCTGCATCGGCTGGTAGCCAGCTGGAGCCACAGGTAGAGATGCAGGTGCAGCCTCAGCAGTACATGCTACCGCCCACAGATCAGCCGTATAACTTCTACTTGCCGCTTTACGATTACATTGATCCCAAGCTGGATGCCAAGAGCCGAAACATGGAGAAATTTGCGCCACCACCTCAACGATTGCAGCAGGAGCGCAATTATTATGCGGACAAGCCAAAGAAGACGCCGAAGAAGTTCAACGCGGCGGCCAAGCACGTCAATCTCAAATGGCTCAATACATACGAGAAGGCAATGGGCGGCGTTCCACCCAAGGCTATTTATTTGGAGCAGGATGAGCGTAATCGCATCAACTTTGACGACTCTTTCTTTGCGGTCGATATGCATGTAAAGACTCCTGACAATCAACCGCATAAGGAGTCGAGCGGCGTGCCCGCCGAGTTGCTACAGCACGGTGAACAGCTTCCCGAGGATGATCTAATGGCCGCGCCTGCCCAGCTCACATACAACTACAAGCCAATTGCAGCTGTAAAGCAGCATGCTTAGCGGTGCACTGGAGTCAGGACAACTGTTATTTAATTGTAGTTGGTTACAAAAACACAAATATATTTATACATGTTACACATTGCTCAATTAGGGGGATAAATGCTCATGAGACCAAACAAAGTGTTTAGTTGAATTATAATCACGTGTAAAGCTTCATTTAGGAATGCTTTCTATGGCAATCAGAATCTCTTAAATTAGTTCAGCGTGCTGAGCGACGCCTTCGCGTACGACTTTTTCAATATTATCGAGCAGACCTGAAGCACCGAAACGAAATAGTCCCGGCTGCAACCACTCCATGCCAAGAGTATTTTTGATTAGCGTCATCCAGGCAACGGCATCCCGTACAGTTCTAACACCGCCCGCCGGCTTCAGACCGACAATTTGTTGAGTGCGCCGCTTGAATTCCTGTATGGCATATATCATGACCAGGCCAATAGGCAGTGTAGCGTTCACTGCCTCCTTGCCTGTGGATGTTTTGATGAAGTCTGCTCCCGCCAGCATGCATACCATTGAAGCTTTGTATACCTGTAAACAGAAAGTAGACAATTAAAAGTGGTTAAGCTGATGTAATGGAGGATACTAACATTTTCCATGGAGCCCAATTCACCAATAGCCAGGATAGTCTTTAAATGTGCTCGATTGCCACATGCCTTCCGCATCTGAACCACCTCGTTGTATACGCCTTCCCAGTCGCCTACCAGCGCCAACGCTCGATTGATAACGATATCAATCTCTGTTGCACCAGATTCAATAGCGTAGTTGATTTCCTCCAGACGGGATTTCAAACTATATTGGCCGGTAGGGAAACCAGTGGCTACGGCAGCTATTGATATATCATTCAGTTTGCCAAACTGTTTCAGTGTCTTATACGCATCTGCCACACGTGCGGGATAGACGCAAACAGCCGCACAATGAATATCTGGCAGCAATCTCTCCTCAACCGCATTCTCAAGAAGTTGGGGCTCAAAGGGCAAACTTGCTCGCACACAAAGCCGCCTCACATTGGAGGCAGTGTCATCTCCAGCCAAGGTTGTGAGGTCCGTTAGCATTAGAGCCTTCAGAGCCCAAGCGACTTCATAATCATCCGTCACAGTCGTGTTTTCTGATAAGCTCAAAGCATTCTTAGTGAGTTCAGGCAGTGAAAAGTTTATCTTGAGCAGTGAGGCATCTGTATAATAGATAATATAACAATAAATAAATAGATAAACAGAATTCGATGTATGTTTATTAGGATATTTACCATATGGCAGTATATTGTTTACTTTCATTTCCATTGTATTGAGTTTTTCTCAAGAGAATTCTCTCTTTTATGCGATTAACAAGTGTAACACGCACTTAACGAACTCCACGCTGATCGCGCCCATAAACTAGCTGCAGATAAGAAATCAGCTGTTGGCAGCGCTGCCATATCGATTTGTAAAATTCAAATGTAAGAAACAGGTGTGTTATATTCATTTGAAAGTATTTAGCCGCCAAGAGCAGTAATTGAAAAATGTGTAAACATATTTGTTGTATTTTTCTGCGAATATTATGGATTATGAGCGTTGGCATGACGCACTATGCCGATATAGACAATATTATATTTTTATATGTAGAACTAGATTAACTTCCCAATAAAGCCAGCCGAGAACTTGTTTAATTAAATAAACAAATTTTTAATTAAAATATATATATATATATATAATACGTAAATACGTAAATAAATATTTGCACAAACAGTATTTAATAACTAATATTGAAAATTTCTTATTAATTATAAAACTTTATCTTATCTACGCAGTTCAAAGTCAAGTAAAATCAAGGGAATTTCCAAGCTAATGTTATAAGTACCTCGTTAATAAATCAGCAAAAGCTTCATCCATTTAAACACCTGCCTATCTTTATCTTTATCTACCCAATCCAATAGGTTGTGAGCGGTAGCCCAACAATAAATATTACAATGCCATAATTTTTTGATTGTTAAGATTTTTATAACTAGCCAACAAATGTAGTTTTAATTGGGCCTTAGTCGAAATTGGGAATATGCAATAACTTCACTCTTCAAGAGATTATAATGCAAGCAGTGGACATGAGTGAATGCATTTCTAGTTTGAAGTTATTTGAATAACGATAAGTAGACAATTGAGTATTTGGATTGATGCACTTAAACGTCTTCTGATACACTATCGATGGTTAAGCCATTGGCTGCTGATTAGATCTAACAGGCAATACACACTTACAGATTACAGATCCACTCCAATGGATAGTAGTTATAGAAAATAACTTCATCATGTGCAACCAATGGACGATATAAATAGATGAGACAGAGGCCTCCGTAACTTACATGTAAGTGCATCAAGAGCGACGTATCAGAATGGCAGCAATCCCGACAACCTACAATGAGAAGGATAATACATGGTGTGGAGCCAAACGGAGCTCCATCTATAACTATGATATATCTGTGGGTAAAGTCATCTTCAATACCATGAAGAATTGGCCGAAAAACGTCTGTCAGGTGGGTATAAACGAAATAAGTGCAACGAGAGGAGATCCTATCAGAGTTTTACAAATGTGCAGATCAACGATATCGATGGTGTCACAGTGACCAATGCACAGGGCATCACCTGGGCCGTGCGCATTGCACAGTATCTGAAAAATCGTGGCTTAAACCACAAGGACGTAATTGGCATTGCTGCAAAAAATACCACCTATGTCATGCCGTTAGGTGTAGCTTGCCTCATGAACGGCACGCCCTTCCATGCGGTGAATCCAATGCTCGACGAAGGTGGGTTCATTAATCTTATCCTCATGGCCTGAATGTAATCGCGTTTAATTTAATTAATTTAGCCACCGTCAATTACGTCTTTGCCATAACAAAACCAATGCTCATATTCTGTGATGGCGTCGATTATCAAAAAGTACGCGCGGCCACATTAAGCTGGCATCCAGAGATATATACTTTGAGCGATCCGATTGAGGGCGTGCCCAAGATAGAGACTCTGTTGGATCCAACTACCACCGAAATGTTCTATCAGTAAGTGAGTGAATAAATATATATATATATAATTATAAACTTATATGTATTCTCTCTATGTAGACCGGAGCCTTTGAAGACTGGCGGCGATCAAACGGTGGCCATTCTATGCTCCTCTGGCACCACAGGCTTGCCCAAAGCCGTGTGCATTTCGAATAGTATCCTCATTCAGGAGAGCTTGTAAGATTGAATAAGTTTACCTCTGGAATTTCTTATTTTTAATCCAGGTTAACTTTGCAGGCTTGTGAGCAGCGAATCGGTCATCTTTGTCGCCAGTTCGCTGGATTGGCTAACTGGGCTGCTGGCCTTTGTCTTCAGTACTGTGTTTGGCTGCACACGCATCATAACTAACCGACCCTTCGAACCGTCCTATTTTGTGCAATTGGTCAAGAAGTACAAGATCAATTATTCTGTGGTGCCGCCTAGGCATCTGTCTGCCCTGGTCACTTGTCCAGATGCCACTCCAGAGGCGCTCGAGCCGTTGCGTATGTTGAATTATGGCGGCGGTTTGGTGTCCTTGACCACATTGCAGCGTGCCCAGGAAATATGTAAGTCGGCCATGTTCAATTCGGGCTACGGCATGACCGAGGTGGGTGCCATAACTGTGAACATTGGCATTAGTAATACCGCTTCAGCGGGCCGACTCTTGCCGGGCATTCGAATTCGCATAGTCGACGAAGACGGCAAGAGTCTGGGTTATAATCAGGTGGGCGAGATATATGTACACACTGGACAGGCCTGGAATGGCTATTACGGCAATCCCGTGGAGACACGACGCATGCAGGACTTCGAGGGCTGGTTCCATACCGGCGACCTGGGCTACTTTGACGAGCAGAATTTCTTGTATATTGTCGATCGGAAAAAGGAAATCCTCAAGTATCAGGGACTGCACTACTGGCCCACCGAAATCGAGGGTACGATTGCGGAGCTGCACCAAGTGCAGGATGTCTGTGTCGTTGGCATCTACGATGAGCGTGAAGGTGACGCGGCTGGCGCTCTGATAGTCAAGCGCAAAGGATGTGAATTAAGCGCCAAAGAGGTGATTGATCATGTGGCCAAGCGCCTGACAGGCATGCAGAAACAGCTGCGCGCCGGTGTGCGATTTGTCGATAAGCTGCCATCGAACGTAAACGGCAAGACTCTGCGCAAAACCGCCAAGGAGGTGTTTCTTGCTCAGCCCAACTAAGCCAATGAACAAATATTTCAGCTGAATTGTGCACTTTATGGTATAAGAATGAGTACTTGAGAGCTGTCAGATAAGGCGCTCAACAAGAATAAACATAAATAAACAGACTTCTAATTACATATGCTACAAGAAGTCTCCAAGTGCAATCTAGTTTTAATAAATTAATGCGAGAATATATATACAATACAGCATATCCATATAGTCTAATCTTAAGGCTAGGTGATTCAGCGCTATTAAAATAAAGTTAAAACACTTGTGTGTGGTAGATTCCTTCAGCCATGATTCTTAAAATAGCCAGAAACGGTTTCTGATTAAGCTAATCTAATGAAAACATTTAAATGGAACTTCCAATTAGGCGGCGAACGAATGGAAAAGTAGATTTGAATTTGGCTAAACTGGGAGCGCTATACTATTATCATAAACAATTATTTATTTATTTATAAATATCTTGATACGTTTTCATATGATGAGTTAATATGAACTTTATTTATTTATAGGTTGGGGCACGTGCTAATGAGGAAACATTCGCATGGCACTTAAGATTGCATTTGGTATTGATAATATTATCAGCGTTTGTTTGATTCAGTTCTCCACAAATCTATTTTTATAAGGCAAATTTGCTTGATCACACAAAATATACGCTTAACATTGGAAGAGAAATTAAAAATCTTGAATGCTATTTGTTTCAATTAAGATCTGGAAATACTTGAAATTCTATACGCCAGGAAAGGTATCATAAATCAACAAATTGAATAATTCAATTTTGCATTCATTTCGTTTATTGTGGGGTTTTATTGACAGATTATTAAAATCAGTCGTGCTAGCTGATAATGCCGATTTGATTTCCAGTTATATACAATACATTAAAGCTTTAACGAACCTCGTTCCAAAGATAGGGATTTTAAGAAATAATAAGTGTGGAGCTGATAATGAGTTGGTCTGTGCCTTAGATAAGCGTAGCGTAAATTTTAAATACGATTCCTATTGGTTAACGCTATGACGTTTATGGTCTTATTCCTGTTCTTTTTCTTTTCTTTTTTTTACCATTCAGCGTGAACTAAGCATTTACTGATAAAATACAAGCTTTTCAACTATTTAATTGAGTGGTCTTCAGCGAATTAGTTATTAAGTAGCTGAACCTGAAGGCGATCGGACCTAATATAAACTAAATAAATATAAAATGGATGAATTCTTCAAAACTACCTACGATACAGTTCAACGGATCTGGAGTGGTTCGAAAACTTCGCCCTTGTATGATTTCGATTGTTCGTTTGGTCGTATAGTTCACAATCAGCTCAGGAATAATCCCAATCATATCTGCCAGGTAAGCTGAAGTGGAAATGCTGATGGAAGAATTTTATAAACTGATTGCTTGCTTTTTATTATATAATAGATATGCTTGTCGGATGGAGTAACAGCGACAAATCGAGATGTATTCAATTGGTCCGTGCGATTGGCACAGAATTTTAAGAAACGCGGATTACGCCACGATGATGTCATTTGCATTTCGGCCAAGAACAGCACCTATGTGACTCCAGTGGCTGTAGCCTGCCTCTTCAATGCCACGCCCTTCCATGCCGTTAACCCCATACTGGATAACGAGACACTCGCCTACGTGTTGGCGATAACAAAGCCATCGTTATTCTTCTGCGATGCCGCTGACCTGGAGAAGCTGAAGGCTGCGACTGCCGAATGGTCACCTGAGTTTATAACGGTGACAGGTAAAGTGGAGGGCGTTCCATACGTTGAGGAATTACTTGCCCCAACAAACACAGAAAGATTTTACCAGTAAGTCGAAAAAGTATTTGTTGTGAATAGACTTAGCTCATATATTTATTTATTTTATTTTATTTTTTTTGTAGACCTCAACCTTTGATCTTTGGCGGAGATCAGACTATGGCCATTTTATGTTCGTCTGGCACGACAGGCAAACCTAAAGCTGTGTGCATGCCCAACTACATGTTGGCAGTTAGCAATCCGTAAGTATTAATCGATACTAGATTTAATTTAGATTACATAATTGGGATTCATTATTTGCAGTTTCCTTAACTCTGAGGTCGTAATTTACTGTGGCTCCAGCTTGGACTGGTATTCAGGTCTGGTCAACTTTATGTACTGCGTCGCAGATGGCTGTACACGCATCATACCCGATAAGCCCTTCAGTGCGGAGAATATTTTAGAGCTCATTGTTAAGTATAAGATCAATATCATTAGCTGTGCACCGCGTCACGCCAGTGAATTGGTTGCTTGCCCGTTGGCCACGCCGGAAAAATTAGTTTCGGTGTTTCTCGTATCAATCGGGGGCGGTTGGATACCCTTAGTGACACTGCAGAAGTTGAAGCAGCTAATTAAATCAGGATTTATCTATTTTGGCTACGGAACTACGGAATTCGGAGGAGTGTGCGCCGGTCCCTATACTGAGCAAACTGGCAATTCAGTTGGTAAACTCCTACCCGGCAATAAGATACGCATAGTCGATGAGAACGGCAAGAATCTGGGATACAATGAGGTCGGAGAGGTCTATGTAAACAATGGTCGCAACTGGAAGGGCTATTACGGCAATCCACTCGAAACACAGCGCATACATGACTCTCTCGGCTGGTTCCACTCAGGTGATCTGGGCTACTTTGACGACAATAATAATCTGTACATTGTGGACCGCAAGAAGGAAATCTACAAGTGCTTGGGTATGCAATACGGGCCCAACGATATCGAAGGCGTCATTGCCGAGCTACCCGATGTCGTTGAGGTGTGTGTCGTGGGTCTCTATGATGACAAGTACGGCGATGCACCTGCTGCCATGATAATCAAGCGACCCGGCAGCTCCCTGACCGCAGACCAGGTTAAACAGCATGTGGCCAAGAGGCTGGTTGTCAACCACAAGCAGCTGCATGGAGGTGTCTACTTCGCCAAAGAGCTGCCCCAAACAGCCAGCAACAAAGTGTCGCGTCGGGAGGTCAAAAAACAACTGACTCAGTCGAGCGTAGATCGATAAGAAATATTTGTATTAGTTTAGCGAAAATAATTTAAGTAAATCTAAGAGTTTGCGCCAATGAATGTATATAATAGCCAAATGAAGGGTGATACGTCTAAAAAGTATATCAGTTTAGGTATTTTCTGAGGAATCAGAGTTCCACTTTGATTTTCAAATCAATGAAAAATTTATTTCGCTTTCCTTAATTATATTAAAATTGTTATGATGTTTGTTATAAATAACTAATTGTTCATTAATTAATTGAGTATATGAGTACATTAACTTTTTTCAATGTCTGTTTCTCTAAAAATCCAATTACTGACCAGTATTTTGGCAGTCGGATATTCTCCAACTAATTTTAAATGGCCAACATAATTGATGCGTTGCTTAAACAAAAATATGAATATTATTGTTATTAATAACTTTATGTCTTGAATGTGTTACCAAAAAGTATGCTTTAATATTATATGTTATTTATAGAAATCAAAGAGATTGCCTGACGGCATATACTTCTCACAATAAGGGTCTCAATGGCAAGTTTCTCCATCCAAGTGAGTAAAACATCGATAGATTAAAAGAGTTTGGTTCAGCTTTAATGGTGTAAATAAATATGTTTCGATTTTCTAATTACAAATAGGCCCTGAGTTTAGTTAGATTCAGCGATTTGTAATCGCATTAATTAGACTATAAATGAACCAAGACGTAGCTCCATATGATAAGTAGTAGTGTACAGCTGGTGGACGGATAACTGGCACCCGCAGTTAGCTCCGGCTGCGGCTGAGCCATATCCACAGTTGTGACATTGGCGCTAGAGCTGTGCTCCTGTTCTGTTGGCTGCGTCACGAACTGCTGACGAGTTTTGCCAGTTTTGATCTCAACTTTGGGCAGCGGGAAGCAATAGACGCGCTCCACCTCTACCAGCAGCGCCGTCGAGCTCTCTGTGGCTGTCTCCGATACAGTTAGGGGCACACAGATCGTCGGCTCTTCGGCTGAGTTACGCTCTTCGTAGGGAATGCCCACGCGTGTGATATTGAGTGGCAGCTGCGGCAACAGGGTCTCTGGCACGCTCAGCTCACTGTGCATTTGAGCAGAGTTGAGACCTTCCTCGTAGTATTTATAGTCATCGACGTCGTCGTCAATACGATCGATGCTGTCGACGTGATCCACACGATCGATGCTGCTGCTGCTACTGCCGGCAGTGGCATCTGTGTAAGTGTGCTCCGTGCTGCTGGGCGTGGCATCCAGAAAATCTGTGGGCCAATTGAGCGCCACTGTGGTGGACTCTGTGGCATAGCTAGAGCTAAGCGTGGGTGCTGCTGTGCTGCTCATTATTTGACTCACTCTGGGCACTGGCTGAGTGCTCTCGAAATTGCGCGATGGATATGGATAGGGCAGCGGCATCCAGTTGTCCTCTGTGGTTTGTGCATGCTGTCGCTTCTGTATGACTGTAGTTGTCTCAATGGATTCGTTGATTTGTTTGGCAATGGCTCGCATTATAGGATCCGTTGCATTCACGCGCACCACTTCAATCGAAGAGGGATGCAGCTGCGGCTGCGGCTGTGGCTGCGGCTGTGGCTGTGACTGTGACTGTGGTTGCATTTGAGATGCTATGCGCCAACGACCGCGTGATTCCTGCGAGCGCTCGAAGCTGTCACGACGTTCGTATGGATTATGATAGCCAATAGCTGCAGTGCGTTGCTCTGTCTCCGGTAACATCTCCTCGCTAGATGAGTCAGGCCTATCGCTAGCTGCAATAAAAGACAACAGAAGAGTGAGTTATTCTTTTGAGTGAGACTTATTTCAGCTTAATTAATCTGACTTAATTTAGGCCTAACCCTACCCACTTGATCAACTCTAAGTTATTGTTTACCGTCAGCTGGCATGCCCATTAGCATGGCCTCGAGGCGTCCATATTTGCGCTTCTTGGGCGGCTCTTCTGCAATGTCAGGCATCTGTGGATGCTCTGGCTTCCAGTTGCCATATACCACGGCGTCTTGGGCACTCTGCTCGTTTTGCGTATTGCTATCCAATTGCTCACGCAGCAGCGGAATGTGCGTGTGCACCGTGGAGCTGGCCGGCATGGGGAGTGCTCCAGGTGCTGGCAACACATTGGACACAACTGGGCCATAGCCCGGCCAGTTGATGGAGCCGTGGCCCATCATGGCTGGTGCAGGTGGTGGTGGCGGTTGCGGCATTTGCATATCCGCAATGCGTATGCGACCACGTGGTCTAAGCGCCTGCAATTGCTGGGCATCAGGATCGTCCTGGCCGAGAACGTTCGGCTGGCAGCTGAACGCGAACAAAAGCCACAAAATTCGAAGAGCCAACTGTTTGCTGGCCATAGTTAAAGTGGACTAAGAGCCAACAGTTCGAACGGTTTCAGTTCGTTTCGGTTTCGGTTTCTATTTACTGAAATGATGTGCCACTTCTTAAGTGGATATTATTGTTGTTGTTGTTGTTGTTGTTAGTTTTTGTTTTGTATCTTCAGTTCACAGTTAGCTTAGTTTTATTGTTAAGCTTTGTTGTTGTTGCTGGCACACAAAACAACGGCAACAACTCATTGTTCACGTCGGCTATCGACTCTCAATTCCACCTGCCCATCGATATTCGCACTTTGTTGATGTTGATTTCAGATTTCAGCTTGCAGACTTTAGATTTCGGTTTTCTTCTTTTTTTTTTTTTTATTTTTCTCTCAGTTTTCTGCGCGAGTTTTGTTGGGCTGTTGCTTTTGCACGATTTGTGGTCTAAACGCGGCGGCTTCTAAACGGCAACTGACGTTGGCCAAATCAATTTGCGGTCGCTTGGGCTACCAACACCATCGAGCGGACGGCCAGAGATACATTCTTAATCATGGCCATTGAAATGTTTTCTTTTGTTCAGTTTTCGCTTAATTATGCGCAAGAGCGTTAAAATTTAATGGCGAATAAACATTCTTTCGTTGTGGTTGGTGAAAATGCAGCGGGCTGTGCCGCACAGCAGTCAATGTGAAGAGGGTTCTAGATAGATAAACTTACATATATGTACATATGAATGTCTATCTATATATCTAAGTGTATGCTTTCATATATGCTAAGATTTATGCAAATTACTAGGCAACTCGTCGTTTGTGCTACTAAAAAAGTTTTCTTGTTGATTTTTTAGCACCGTTTATGCGAGCTGTCTGTAAATATCTCCAAAAGTTGACGACGATGGCTGGGGGCCAACTTTTCACCACATTGATTGGTTCAACGGTAAAACAGTTGTAGGCCGAAAAGTGTGAAGAGATTTCAATGTAGTTTGTCTTTAAGCCGAATAGTATATTTCTATACCTATTTTAATGACTTTCTTTTAGTTTAAGTAAGCTGATGATAGCTGTGAGAAGTATTGTACATCAACTCATTATAATATTATAGCATTGTAGCATTAAAAGGCCTTTAAAGTGTTAATTACTAATATCAAAGCACTGTCTGTATAGACTCCTAGGTCTATAGATATGAAAATAAGATTTCTACTTATTTATTATTCTCTGTATTTGTCAAATCAAATTTCAAATTTTCATTTCATTTCTTGGGTATCTTTTATTGCAAAACTCTGTAAATATTTGTTTGCCAATTGCAACTGCTCCCATGGCTGCCATGATTTCAATACTTTTCACACCAAAGTTTCAACAGCTTTTCTCATGTGCATCTCATAATTCAGATTTTCCAGTCACAGTTTTTTTTTTCTCTCTGTTTGGAATGGAGTTCAGTGAAGCAGCACTCGAGTAACTGCGAGTCGAATCCACTTGAAAAAATCGAAACCAAGCCAAAACGTCAAAAGAAAAGCTGCCAAAATTATGCAACAGCTGGTCTGACGGGACTGTCAAAAGTCGGCGACTCTGCGACTGTGCCACATGCACAAAGTAAGGCATATGGAAAATTGCGCCAATGGAAAATGGAAAATGAAAAATGGAAAATATTAAATATTTATACAAAAAGATTATGCACCGTGGAATGGGATCAACAAACGGACTCATGAGGTAGTTTAAGCTGTGAATACGAAAATCAAATAATAATAATAAAAACATAAAAACCATTGCGCATTGTCACGTTTTGTGAACATTATGGAGCTATGGGCATAGGTGTGCACAGGTGTGTGTGTGTGTGAGTATAATATGGAAATGGAAAATCGTTGAATAATGTTTACTTGGGGTCGCGTGTGTGTTGGATGGAAATTTTGTTTTTCCGCTTTTATTGTGATTATTTTCTTTTATTCAACAAAACTTTCACGATCGTTAACATAAATATTTGTGTGCTGTGGCTGTTTGCAAAGTGTTAGATTCATTAACTTTTTTTTTATTTTTTTCGTAGAATTTATAGCAGAAATCACAGTCTTTCGGTTGGTTATGGGCATTGAAGGAGGCAAGTTGTAAAAATTTGGAAAACGTTCAAAAAATGCAGCACGTTATCTGGTTGAGAGGTTTTGGTTTGTATTTGATACGCGTCGACTCTCTACTGATTCTCCAGCAGACCAATGTACTGGCCATTTTGATTGGCCAAGCGTCGCTCTTCCAGCTTCTTGGCAAAGGTGGGATCGCTCTTGGCACGCTGCTCTAGACGCTCCTGCTGCAGCTTAATGCCAGCATAGATCTGATCCAGACCCTTCTGTATCTCCTCGGGTATGGCTGGCGGTGTGGGAATGTGATCGCCTGTGGCACGGAAGCCATTCTCATCGGCCGTGTACTGAACATTGACGAGGGTGCCCTCTGGCGATTGGTATGAGTATTGGCCATGCTGCACCAAGATACCATTGGGATTCGTATCAAAGTCCTTAAGGAAGCCCGTCTCCTCGTGTATAATGTTGTTGCCGGTCTCGTATTCGGTCTTGTAGCTGCCATCCTCACTCTGCTCCTTGTTGTACTTTAGTATGGGTATCCAGGTGCTGGTCTCGCGTGGATCCTCATGGCGATGATCCGCCTTCTCATCGCGTGGTATGTTGTTCGCATTGAGGTGCGCATGATGCTGCTGATGCTGCTGATGCTGATGCTGGTTGTGATGCTGCGCATGGCACGAAAGGGCAAACAGCGCAATAAGTATCTGAAATGAAAAGAAATTCAAAGGGCATTAATTGGATTTATTTTTTGGAAGTTCAATTTAAGAATAAATTTTATTAGATATATATTACATTTTTTAATTCAATAGAGATTATGATTATTTCTGTTCTAAATATTAATCAAGTTAAAATTATTAATTTAATAAACATTAAAATTTAAAAAAATAAAGTAAATTAAAATTTGTATTATTCTTTTCCTAATATTTTTCTTATTTATTTGGCAATGCTTCAATAAATAAGTAATAAATAAAAAAGTTTAGTGACATTTTTGTATTTTTGAACCATAATAAATTGCCGCATTAGTAAATTTATAAATGTAAAAAACTTTAATATTTTGTAAATTTAAATTTTTTTTTAATAATTATTATTTTTAGTAAATTAATTCTTTATAAACAAAATTGAAGATTTTTGAAATCAATCAACAAATTTATTTAATATATACATTTTAAAAATAGTTACTTCATTTTTTTTATTTATTATTAAATTTAGTTTTGTTTATTTTGCATAAAAAAATGTGAAAAAAACTATTAAAACCCAATTTAATTACAGTCCAGACTCAAAATTCTTTTATTATCTTTTAGCAGCTTTTTAAATTGTCTCTATAATTGTTATATACATTGAACTATTTTGTACATAATTATATTTAATTATTACTCATTAACTTCTACTTGATACCACAAAATACACGCACACCATTACCCATGGAAATATAACAATTTGTTGATCCACAATAACCAGAACTTACAAACACTTTCATTCCGATTATTTAAACTGACGATGATTCACTTGCAAGGATTTCTAGTATCAACTGTTAGATGCAGTGCACTTAGTACACTTTGTTGCAATTGCAAATGCGCGCCCGTGAGGTTGGTGAAGTGAAAGCTGCAACGATGCGAACTGTGCTGCGGCGGCCCTATTTAAGTGCTTTATATAGCCGCGACTTTTGTCAGCGTCTCCTGCGCTCGCAGCTGGAGCCCGCTTGCCAGTGAGCGCCTTGGCCAGAGAGACGCATAAAAATAGCGATAGAGTTACAGATACAGTTACAGCACAACTACATTGACAATAGTTGCAATTGCCATAACTGCAGATGCTGTTGCTGCTCTTTCGGCCAGCTCGCAAGCCAGTCAGCCATTCATGTTTATAATTATGGCTGGAATAAATGTGATGCGAAATGTAGAATACTTTTACTTTTTAAATTGCCAATTTCGAGGCTAAACTAAAAAACCGTTAAGTCAATTATAAATACTAGGGCCAATCGTTAAAGATAAATAACACAATTAAATTATTACAGTCGATTGGGTCTAACAATCTTAAATACAAATATAAATAAATATTATAATATATACAAATAGCAGTCGTCTCTCTATAGAGAGTTTATGTCAAGCGACTTCACTGGATTTCACATAATACTTATGCATACTCAATATGGTAATGGGCACGGCAAAAGTGTGCGGATTGTCTGCGTCTGTCCGGTCGTTCATCTTCGTAATGCCGTTATTTAGAAATAAGCCAGAACGAGTTTTGTTGCTGCAAACTTCGACAACGTTTGTTGTCTTCGCCAAAATGCAGCCGAACCCTGCAAAATGCTCTCCCACTCTCCCATAGCAAGTTTTATGCTTGAGAGTTTTGCGCCCGCTCACGCGCTCTCGCTCTCTCTCTCTCTCTCTCTCTCTCTCTCTATTTCTCTCTCGCTCTTGCTTTGTCTCTCAAATCTATGTGCTCTCTATTGCTCTCCATAAGTATGCTCGCTCTGTATTTCGATTCGAAGATGTTACGGCTCTTAGAGTTCGGATTCTTGTAATAGCAGCAGCGCCTACAGGCGAGGGGCATTTCGAGCAGGGGGAACTCTTGGCATAGAGGACAGTGACATACAATATATGTGGCATAGACTGAAACTGAAAATTGTTGTAATACTCGTGCTGCTGTGGATCGGGTTTGGCTTTTTTGTTTTGTTTGTTTTGGCTAGCGCGAAGCTGCTGATGAGGCAAGACGATAATTGAGTTCAAAACGGCAATGGGTAATGGATCTTGGCAAATGTTAATTAGTTGTGGAAAATGGGTCAATCTCTGACGATAATATCATGCAAAAGCGATTACCACGATTACTAGCCAATTTCTGTTGGAATGGAACAAATGCAAAAAAGATGCAAATAAATTTGATTTCAAAGATGCAAGAATCACTTGCAACATAATGCGAAGAGTTGAACAACCGCGTTGCCGGTTGGCGAGAGACAAAGCCAGAGTGAACGAGAGATGAATGGTGAGAGTTAGCGGAAGAGCATGTATAAAAACTGGTCAAGTGTTGCCGTTTGCCATAAAAAAAATACACATACACACATACAGGCAACAACAACAGAAACATTTTGGGCCTGGCCGCCTGCGCAGCTGCACCTCTTGGGCTGCCAACTGCCCACCCAAGCCAAAAGCCTCAGCTCTGCAAGATTAAGCGCTTGTCTTTTCGAATACCAGTTACCAGTTGTTGGAGTGCCCGATGAGTCAACCATCGCACTGCGGCAATTGTGTAATTTTTCCCACTCAATGAAAACGAAAGCTGGCAAGGTTAGCTCCAGAGCTACATCCACACTGACCCACTTAATCTGGGCCGTCCAGCAGCCACAACTGCTAACTGCTTGAGCTGGTCTTAAGCTTATTTTTGTTGTTGTTGACCATTGAAAATGTCAAACGCTTGGCTGCTGCATTCTTCGGTTAGCATTTGGTGTAGGTTGCATCTCTTGTTGGGAATTGTGTTCTTAGCTCGTGCGCCATTTGACATTTAAGCCCGAGCTTAGAGACTGAAGATTGCATGCTGGAGACCGAAGACTGGTTTACAAAAAAGTCCACACGGGGGGACGGGATGTAAACGGCGAGGCAATAAATTTTGCGGCAATTTCAAGTGTCATGATGTTGTGAAATTTCTTGTCAGTGGCTGGCATCTTGAGCTTGAATCGTAAATAATGCTCTAGTAATGGATGGAGATGTCCGCTGATCAAGCGAAATCCTCGCCACTTGATAGACAGGCCACGTATACCCGCTCGGTAATTGGTAATTCTAACAAGCATTCCATTATTTCTGTTCAAAGAAATTCTGCTTGATCCGATTCTGATTTGCTAATTCTGAATTCAGCATATATTAATTGTCACTGTTTCAGTTTATTGACCGCCCATATCTAATAAGATATCTCAGTAGCTACTCTACTAACTTTATTTGTAGCATGCATATTCTACATTTACTTTCATTAATCAACTGCATGTGTGCAGATTCTTATCAGCGGGTCAAATTTCGTTTACTGAAATATATAAAAATATTAACTCTAGCGTAAAAAAATTTCTTGAATTTGTCAATTGGATAAAACTGTGGAGCATGTTCAGCCTGTTCTGAAATTATGCATTCGAGTAAATACTTTACCTATACTAGGCTAATTACTGCGATTGGCCAATTGTTTGTAACGAGCTCGTGGCTGAAATTAGTTGATTGTATGTTATTTTTTTTTTTTAGTACTAAGTTAATGTAGAATGATATATATATATATTAAGATAACACAAAACTTTATTGACATTAATATTTTTTTTATATTTAAATAGATTTTATTCTGATCAATTTGCGCAGTTAATATTTTTGCTTTACTTGCGAGTCAAATTTCCACTTAAATAAATATTCAAGATTCGTAAATCGTCTTGAAAAAATTTCAATTCTGCCTTAAACTGCCCAGTTGGGAAAAAGAGCGGAATATTTTCACCCAAATTAACGTTGCGATAATAGTACAAGCCCTGAAAAGATATGGAGAGCGATGTAATAATATTTGCATAGAGAGATAGCAACACTTACCTTGGGTATAGGACACTTTTTGGGATAATTGCTGTTCTTTATTACACTTTTGTAGACAATTTTCGCGATATTGTTCACTATTGTCTTGCTGTTGAGTCGACAACCATCGCCTGATATAAATAGAGCTTTACGAAACTCCTTCGACTTCCCTCGTGAAACATATACTGCTATGCTAATATTAAGGTGATCAAACCCTCGAGCATATAGAAATTCGCTTGTTAATAGAGATTTGTCCGGATCAACAATGATGCATCTATGGGACGCAATAATATCGCGATTTGTGCTACAATTAAAGGACTGCCAAGTGACTATCAAATGGTCGGGTGGCTGGATAGTTGTGTATAGCCAATAGAGTATGCACTGCAATATTTTTATATAAAAACGTACCTTATTAGCTGGCACTGCTATGGGCAGATAGCATAGCACAGCGAAAATATATAATTTATCCATTTGGCAAGCGAATCGGATGATGCTTTTGCAATGACTAAATCTATTTAATGCATTTGAAAATAATTTCCTTCTCTACATCCAATTTGAATCCATTTCCAGCTCATATTTCTTAATTATATTTTTAACATTTTTTTGCAAGCAATTAAATATATAATATTTTTGTAGTGAGCATTTTGCGAAAAATATTGCGAATGTCGTTATTTTCTAATTAAGGACATTTAAAAATATTTATAAAAAATGTTTGTATTGCAGTGAGAAGAGTATATTAGCTTTGAGGAATTTTTGTTTGATATCTTTGAAAATAATATTGAAATTGTTTTGATTCGAATAAATAATATTGATCTCAGCCATTAGATGGCTGATTAGCATTAGCTCTCTCACACCTTTATAATAATAGTAAATTATTATTTTTAAAACTATCAAATACATTTTTGCATATATTTATTGGTTTATCTGCGCGTCACATTACCGGCTACCGAAATATTTGAAATCATGAAATTTAATGTTGAAAAATACAATTGCACCTTAAAGTCTACAGTTGGAAAAAAAAGTGGAAGATTTTCACCCACGTTAACGTTGCGATAGAAGTACAAGCCCTGATAGGTAGACGAAATATAGAGAGATATGTGTTAGAAACAGAGTAACAGAAATATTGAGTGTGACTTACCTTGGACAATGGACATTTTCTTGGATAATTGCTGTTCTTTATTATACTTTTGTAGGCAACATTAACGAGTTTGTGGAATACCGTCTTATTGTTGAGTTGGCAGATATCGATAATTATGCCAAGGATTTTGCGAAATTCTCCTGTCTGCGCCCGACGAAAATATATTGTAAGAGTTGTATTCATCTTTGGTACATCTCGAATATATTTAAATTCGGCTGTCAAGAGAGTTTTATCCGAATCAAGAATGAAACATCTGTAGAACGCAATGTAATCGGGATTTACTTCACAATTTAACGTTTGCCAAGTCACAATCAAATGGTCTGTTGGCTGCAGTTGATTATGATTATTAATAATGGAATTTGATACAGTTCTTAAGGGTTACATTTGCTCACCTTGTTGGCTAGTTCTGCTAAAGGCCATAGCAGTGCTAAAATAATAATTATATTAAACATCATTGGGTAAGCGAATTGATTGACTGTTGTACAATGACTAAATATAGTTAATGTACGTGCGTGGAAATTGTTTTGATATCTAAATCTAATTTGAGTCTAATAGAAACTTTGTTTTCCTAATTATATTTATTAGTTTTTTTTATGCAATTAAATTACAATTTTTAGTTGCGATGAATATGTAAAAAACTGTAAATGTATAATTTTGTCACTAAGGACCCTGCTAAATCTCTAACCGGAGTTTCCTTAGTATTATAATACTCGTTCATGAAAGGTATAGAGAAGTAAATAGAATATATAGGTTTTGTCAAATATCCGCTTCATGTGTCTATATGTTCGTCTTTAAGCTAAGTCTTATATAAAAGTCTTATATTTCCGCATACTCCTATTATCTCTAGTATAACAGAGAATTATTATTAACTGCAAGGCTCTTGAATTTTAGAATATACTGCTGAAGATAACCCAAGAAAAAACATTTCTATTATCTATAGCATGTATATATGTGTATATATATTAGGAAATTACTAAAATCTGCATATCGTTATATGTAAATGTAGAAACATCTCTGTCTATTTCTTCTAGGATTTTTTAACCTTATGCACCGGGAAGTTTGTCAAGCGTCCACTTAGAGATACATTGAAGATCGGCACATTAGGTAGATAGAAGTCTAGTTGCACTTTAAAATCGTATTTCGGCAAGAAAGGTTGCAGATGATCGCCTATGCTCATGTTGGGATAGTAGTATAAGCCCTGTAAATAGTTGTTTTATATAAAAGGATTTGAGAAGTCTAACTTGATTTTACCTTTGGCTGTGGACACTTCTTGGGCATATTGCTGTTCTTTAGCATGCTGTCGTAGATGACTTTGATGAGATTATTCTTATGTGCTCCCCCAAAGAACTGGCAGACATCCAAAGTCAGATCGACGGCTTTGTAGTACTCTTTGAAAGGTGGACGTGGCAAAAATAATCCGATGTTCGCATTGTACTGCTGAAATGCCCGATTATATTCAACTTCGCCAGTAATTATAGTTTTCGCTGGATTCACAATGAAACAGCGATAGTAGGTGACAATATCCGGATTCCCAATGCAATCAAAACTTTTCCACTGTATAATGGTACGCTGATCAAGAAGATGAGATTGTTAGATTCTGTTTTGGAATATTTAATGAAAATACCTTTGCGGCGAAACTAGCCGTTGAGAGCAACAAAACGAAGGTAAATACTTTGTCCATGTTATTCCAATTACTGGCTTGGCTAATTGTTAATAACTTACTGGAGGTGGAACATTGAAATAAATATATGAAATTGTATGGAAAATTAGCTGACTAATTACAGAGTTGATGTCAAATGTTTTTTAAGATAATACTTTAAACCTAATTGACATTAAACATACACAGCTTAATAATACATTATTGTTTTAGTGTTTTGCATTGATTTTGTGCGAAGAAGAGGATTTGGATCATTAGGTGACTGACGGGCACAAAGCTTGAGATTGACTTTTTCATACTTATATTATAATACGAGTAGTAAGGCAACCCGTAAAATATTTATATTGATGTATCACAGCTGTCGCATGCATGAAAAATAATACAGAATGAGTTTTCACAGAATTGAGTTCTTGTATGTATCTATTTAGTGTAATATTAGTATTCAGTGATGTAAATCGATATCATAATTACAATATATATGTATTTATTTATTTATTTTCTCTCTGATTTATTTATATTTTGTTCTACAGCATAATTATGCTTCGGTTTTGTACAATTTAATTTTTTTTTTTCTTTCTTTCTTTCATTTATTTAAGTGTTGAACCCATACATTACAATTGTAGTATCTTAATTGTAAGTATGAAGCATAGGAATGTGGAATCGTAGCATACTTTTGGGCATGTGAATATGCTGTTAATATTTGATTTATTTGCCTATAAATATTTCCATCTAGGACGTTCCTTGGCAATTTCATGTAAACGCCCCTTTATCGTAATATTCATGACCGATGCCACCCGGGGCAACAACCAATAGAAACGTATTAGGAAATCGGATTCAGAAAGTACGGGCGGCAGCGATTCGACGACTGTGATGTTGTGCGCACTATAATAGCCCTTGAGCGTGATGGGGAAAACAGTTGAATGGATGCTCTAAATTAGATATGAAATACTTCTACTTACCGCATGTATTGGACACTGGATGGTGCGATTGCCCAAGCATGTCATAGCGCTTAGCAGTTCGATTAGACTCTTTCTCTTCTGCTCTCGGAACAGTTTGCACAACTCAAACGACACTTCGAATATCTTTTGCATTTTATTCCTCTTCGGTATGGATACCTTAAGCGTACCGGTTAGGCTTGTGATGTGCTGCATGAGCATCAGAGCTGCGTTGACGCTTCTATTTCGTGGCGGCACCACACTGCAGTTCGCTTGAGTAATGTACTTTGGATTGCCTGAACATTCCACTTGCCGAACTACAATATAGTAGCCCATGTGCTAGACAAATAAAAGATTAAATATATATGTATCTCAATCGGTCTTTGATTTCTTACCGGCATCATCTGTGCTGTAACGCAAAGGCACAGTGTGCTGGCCATAAATAACCTGAGTCCCAACATCCCATTCATTGTATTCATCTTAAACTTCAACTAAAACTGAATTGATCCGCAGTTTGGCATTGGAATTTTCCGATAATAAAGTGATTTGGCCGTTTAATTATCGGAACGATTGAGTCATTAAATGTATATTCATTTGTGTGCAGATGTGGCGAGGTGTGCTTATGAAGTTGGCGTAGTCATTAATGTTGAGGTTGGCAAACAAGAGAAGAGCCGAAATACACAACATTTCGATGACAATTACTTTTTTATTTTAAAAAATTTTTATATATTTTTAATTTTAAAAATTATTTATCTACCAATTTTTATAATTAATTACAATAAGAGACAAATATATTGCTATTACATATAGAGAAGACTTAATTACATATAAATATTCCCACTTTTTAACATCTCTATTTTCCAATTCAATTTCATGTCAGTCAAAAAAAATTTAATATATTTTACATATAACTGCAAACACCTCGCACGCCAGAGTTGTTTGCACTGATTGCGATTTGTGGACATTGGACAAATGAAATTGATGCGCAAATAAATCAGAGGGTATAGATCATATCAATGCTAGCCATTGCGGTTGCGCAGCGATTAGAGCATTTAGATTAAATTGGTTTTCATATTGATTCGGTTGGCGGTGTCGGCTTCAGCAACTGGCTTGTGTATGTGTAAACAATATGGAAGCTGATCATCATCATCATCCGTAGCAGCAGCCTCTGAGATGGCATCAACCGCAAGTCGGCGTGAAGGGCAGTTTGGTAATTTTGTAAGCGCCACGAGGCTGAGAAGCAGCACTCAAACACTCATAAGTGAGTGCTATGCAGTGAGTGTATGAATACTTGGCTAAGTGGCAATGAGACACAAACTTAATTGTTCAATATTTATTCATTTATTTATTACTTCTTCGTTGTGGTCTTTTATTCGGGTATTCATGTGTACGTGTGTGTGTGTCTAGGTGTGTAGGAGTGTAGGTGTGAGTGAATTTGAATGTCAGTGCCAAAGTGACATAAGAACTGAATTGTTGCAGACCCATCGTATGGCATCGGGCAGTGCTGTGCTATATCCAGTACGTAATACTTTATACTTCATATAAGATATGCATACATACTTAACGCTAACTACTTAATTACACAAACGCAACTATTGTGGCGCAACTGGCAGATGATCGCCTTCGGGCTGGAAGCCGTTCTCGTCGGCTACGTAGCGCAGGGTGATGATGTTGCCCTCGGGATCGCTGTAGCTGTAGCTGCCGGTTTGGACCAGGACGAGCTCCTCGTGCTCGTCAATTACCTGGCCTTCGCTGGTCTCCGTCTTGGGTATGATGATCTTCTTCAGGTAGCCAATATTCTCCACTCTGATGCCATTCGAGGTCTCATAACTGTATGGAGAGCGTGGACTTAGCATCGAATCCTTGTGTACTTAGGATTACCATTTCACACTCACCTGCTGTTGAAGCTTCCATCGGCATTGTTCACATTTTCCTGCTGAATGATGCTGGCCGGTGTTGTTGTTGTCGTTACCGAGTTAGCGGCGCGCGCATCCTGCGGACGTGCCAAGACATAGGTCAACAGCAGAGCCGAGCACAAGACAAACGCGAATTTGTACATTATTATGAGCTTAGAATTCTCAGACGGGGGTTATCCAATTGCAGAGAGTTAATGCACAACTGTTGACTACTCAGCCGCCGCCTGGCCTTTATATACCATCTCGTTGACGAGGGCGAGCACCTGATTCGCACTCGCACGCACCGCGCCAGCTTCGGTTGCCACAGCTAACGATTACGATGGGCGTACTAGATAAGCAGCAGAGAGCGTCAAGTACTCGTACTCGTACTTCACCATAAAAAACAAATTATGAGCGGGCGCTTCTTCGTCTCATTCCGAATGCTTACCCAGCAGTCTAACAGAGAACTGGAAGCGGGTATTTAGTATGACAATCTGGATATCAATTATACAAAAGGATTATACTTCATGAGCTCTAAAATGAAATCTTGTTTATCCTATATATTCAAAGAGAGATTTGGCAAATAGTTGACAGGGTAATTTATATATATTAATTTAAATCAAAGTCAATTTCACATTCCAGTTAAGATTTAAGCAATTCTTATATTTTTATTTGCTTTCAGGGTATTTTGTAGTCGTTCACTATCTACTCAAGTATATTGTTTTGTTTTGGTGTGGCCATCGTTTGAGGTTTTTTATATTGTCCATTTCGCGCGTCTGGCCGATGAGTAAACAACGCTCGTGCACCGCCAAAGAGATGAAGATGAGACGACGATGTCAGCGGATGATACCCGAAGCTGGATCTGCGACAGCTGAGCTGTGACATGTCTCCGTTCGCTGTCTCCACAACGATGTTGATGGCATTGCCAGTCCGAGTTGGCAGCTACGTGATTTGCCTGCACCGAATATAATTCTTGCTCAACTGCTGTAAGTTCCGTTGAAATATTGAGGATGTGGGGGAAGTGCTGGCGGCGCTGGGAAGCAACTTGGTCGCTAAGGAATTAAGTTACTATAACAACGACTCCGATCAAAGGGAACAGTGTTTAGCTACATTTCTTCCCAACGACTCCGATCAAGGGAACACAGTTTCGCTACGTTCCATCACATAACTATTGAATCAAATCAAATTCTCATTTGGGCAAGTGCTAAAAGCTAGGCTTTTTTATCATGCCAGACACGTTTCGCTTATGGAAAGCATTTTGCCGAAAACATTAGAGCACTCATAATGTGCAAAGCCAGGCTAACGGTGATCACAGCACAGACAAAGGGGCAATAAAAAATGTAGAGTACGAGTATTGTAAGGGAAATGATAAAGTTGCCTATTACGTATACGCAGTGAATACCAATAATGGGTCAATGAACTTGATCTGTGACCAGAACGTTGGAAAAAAGCGTATTGAGCCAGGTAAAAAGAGATGGCAGTTGGAAATGTATAGTAAGCGAACGAGAGAGAGCGAGCTAGAAAAGTCTTGTAAGTATATCTCTCTCTCTTTCTTTCTTTTTTCCCATTCACTCTCTCATTCATTTCAGAACAATCCATACTCGATGAACTCAATTTAACAGCTGCCTGCTAATACAATAAATTCTATGCGAATTAACACTTTCGTTTTCCGTTTTGGGGTTACGCAATATTCAGTCGAAATATACAATTCTTGGTAGCACTCGAAGTATTTTCTGAGATATAAGAAATTGTTTAGACAAACATTTGGCCTCAACCTCGCTTTAACTAATAGGCGTTGTCTTCAGCCCGCTCCTAGCATCGTTTATTTGCCAATTAGAACTTAATTACGAAGAGTTTAACAAGTCGAACTCTTGGCAGCTGCAGAAGTGCAATCGAGCAGAGCTGCTAACCAAGGCAAATCTAACATATATTTCGCATACAGCACACTTCACGCCCAACAACTACACGGATCGACCAAGTTTACAGATCTGAATCTCGTTTAACATTTTTGGGCGTGGCACCCCTGGCAGAGAATGCGCCAAAAAGTTACGCAACTGCCACAAAATTCATGGATTTAATCATGCAAAACACGTAGACGAATTTGAATACCATTTCGCACTGGCGAGAAAGTAATCAACGTTCGTGAAAAGCAAAAAAAGTTCTTTCTTTTTTTTCTTGAGAACTATTTCGAGAATAACTTTGCTAAATTTGTATACGATTTTATACTTTTTGTATATATTTTGTTTATAATTTGCTAGTTTTGTGTATATTTCGTATAAACAAATAACATTAACTTGAATCGTTCAGTTCTTTTGGTTCACAGTTGTTGCTGACTTTACATTAATTATTGATCACATATATATGCTTGGCACACTAGTTCGCTTTAGGCTAATGCTTGGTGTCGCTGGGCTGATATGGATGCTCGGCAAGGTATTTGAGAGTTTTCAGGACGGACTCGGGTGTAGGTGGCGGAGTGGGCAAATGAGCGCCAACTGGCCGATAGCCGTTCTCGTCGGCTGTATAACTTGTGCTGTATTCCTTGCCATTGTCGCCGAGGAATGAGAAATATCCTTTGACCGCTTCGCCGTATTGATCCTCTCCGATCTTTTTCAGCTCGCCATTTTGTGTGGCTTTCGAGCCGTCGAGCAGTTCGTATCTTTTGAATGGAACACGTTAAATCTTATCGCATGCCAAGATGCAAATCTAAACGTTTCTGACTTACTGGTAGTAGAATTTGCCATTGTATTCCACATTCGACTCGTTTAAGATAAAATCTTTATCTTCAGCACACGTCACGGCCACAAATAGAGCGCAAATTAATATAAGTTTCATTTTTGTTTTGTTTTCTATCGATTTGTCGATTTTCCTATTCCTGAATTAATATCCACACTGCGCAAATGTCTCGGGCCGACTGACATTTGCATTGCTAAACAAACAGACTTTTATAGTGGGACAAAACAGACAAGATTCATAAAATTCTCGTACTCAACTACTTAACATATAATTAAAGCTGTAGCAATAAATAATATTGAACTTGTTTGGTTTCTTTCGGACCTTTTTCAGAATGAGTGTGAAATTTGGTGCAGATGCTTGGCGCTAGTCAATCTGACGATGGACATGGCCTCAATGAGCAAGTATACCCTGTAAAAAGTTATAGATAACATTTTTGATATGTGAAATATGTTATAATTGTTTTTGGTTGAATGCGGAGCTTGGTTAACTTTAGGGCCTGATGAGAGAGTATGTGCACTTCGGCTTTTTCTGCATTTGATCAAGATTACGTGCACATCTGACTATATAGTAGCTGCCAACAGCGCCAGCATTAGATTCTGGTTCTTTTTGGAACTAACTTGACCACATTTTTGGCCAGAATTAATATCCATTTATATAATATAAATATATTTATATATAGCCTGACCAAATATTCAATAAATTTGCATACAACAAATTTGTCAGAGTTGCCTTGAAATTGAAAAAAACAAACAGTTTTTATATGCTATTTTTAAAGATCTATTCTAAAGCAAGTGCTTTACTTAAAATGATTGAAAGCCCATAAAAGACAAGATTAATTAGGTGATATGTCAGGGGTTTAAGGTTTCCTGTTTCAGACATTTTTTCCCATAAAAAGAAAAACCAGTTAAATGTTGTTTTTTCAAAGAATCTTTAATTCTTTATTTGCAGCTAAGGCTAAAGATATTTGAGTTTCATCTCATATATGTATGCTTACATCATTTGACATGTACAAAAAACCAACAATTCATATATATGTATATATATGTATGCATAAGTATCTGTATAAGTAAGTCCACCTTCGTCATCCATATCGCTTATACTCGTATTAACATACATGCAAAAGATTATAGTTATATAGACTATTTACACAAGAATTGCTGTGCACAATAATTGGATTATTATAGCGTAATGCATTCATCATTTCTTGATCGTTCACGTTATATTTTTTTTTACATTTTCTTCTTGATTTCATTAGTAAATCGATGATATCACATGAGTCCGAAAATGGCAAAGTTCCGGCGACTAAAAGATCTTAAGCACAGTATAAGTTTAAAGACGAAAAAGAATAGAACAGAAATCGGATAAGGCATGGAGAAAAAGTTTAAAAATCAAAACAAAATATATATATAACACATTTGGGTGTTTGAGTATATGTGTGTGTCTGTGTGAGTATGTGTGTGTGTGCGTATGCGTGTGCAGGTTGTGTTCTTCAGTCAGCTGCTCGATGATGGTGTTCGCTTTAAGGTATTGATCGATAATATACGGGTAAGCAGCAAATTGCTTCATTGGGTGTAGAGTATCAGATTATCGTTAGCATGGTCAATTTTTTTTCTACTTCAACTCTAGATCCATCTTAACGACGACGCTGTGATGGGGGCAGGCTGAGCAGATAGTCGAGCGCCTTCTGGATCGCTGGTGGGATTGGTGGGGGAGTGGGCAAATGGGCGCCCTGTGGCTGGAAGCCATTCTCATCATCGGCTGCATAGTTAAGAGTAATAAGCTCACCCTCAGGTGAGGTATAGGACACGGAACCCTTGACAATGATCACATCCGTGGAATCCGGTGATGAGGCCTTCTTTACGGTTCCAGTTTCCTCGGCCTTGATGCCATTAGCCGTTTCGTAGCTGCAAAGATTCAGAAATTCATTAGTTTGATTCTCGTTTGTGTATTGTTAATTTTTTAGCAATTGCAATATCAACCTAATTCACCTTGAAAGCTGTGAAAAATTTTAATGAATCTCTAGCCTGGAGTATTTTAATATTATAGCTAAACAAATAATGTTAGCGAATCAAATTTTTAGGTCAACAACGTATCTCCATTCATCTGCCTATAAAAACTGGTCTTTGACCACAAGTCCAATGATTAATCAGACCGGTAAGAGATCAACTTTTGTACATTTAACCTAATCTATAGAGAGCTAAGACTAATTTAATTCTTAATTGAAAGAGTATTAATTCTGCGTTCATTTTTTTTTCAGATTTGTTTTGTCTATTTTTATGGCACTGTTCATTTGTATCTGAGGCGCCAGTCTAGCAATTTATTTATTTATTTATGTTGTTATTAACATTTATATGTGGACTTGTTAACCAAAGAGAATGTTTATAGCTTTTATAATGTTCATAAATTGATAATAAATTTACATATGTATATGTATATATATATTTTTTTATGTATTTATGATTGGATTAGGTTGGAGAATCAAAGAGTGAAACTATGTAAATGTGGCTTTAATTTTGGTATTATTAACATAAATATTGTATATTTGGTGGAGCAGAAAATGAGTTTGAAAATATGATTTTAAAAAAATATATATACATATATAAATTAGATAAATAACTAAATTAGATTATATAAATTTTTTTAATTTGTTAAGTAGAAAATATATATTGATTGTTGTAGCTCTAGAAATGTTTGAATTATTTATGTAGCAACAATTATACTCGTTAATTTATTAAACTTTTCTGATTAAAGATACAACGTAATAGCTTTCTGAATATGTTTATAACAGTCAAAGCCCTGCTTTCATTAAATTTCAACAAACCCTAAAAGTAGGCAACTCTTTTTGCAACCAATAACTAGTTCCGCTAGCGAACTGTCTGTTCATAACTGATTCCAATTCATGTCTTCAATTGGCTTTGGCTTTAACTTACGCATAATTGTAGGCACCATCCGGCTCGATATTCGATTCTTGGCTTATGATCGCAATTGGCTCACCGCCCTGGGGTTTGGGTGCTGCATTCACCAGGCAGAGCAGACCAGCAACGGACAGGCAAAGGGCAAACTGCAAATGGGTTAAGAACGAAACGGAAATTAATTCAATTCACATTAATTGTAAATTGGCAATTGTTTATAAATAACGAGCTCAATTACAACAGGCTCGAGTCGAACAAAAATCGTGAGTTGTTGTTTTTCTTTTTTCCAGTTTTTCGTCTGTTTTGTTTTGTTTCGTTTTTTTTTTCTATCTCTTTATGTAAATTTTTGTGTTATTTAGTTATTTGTGTTGAAACCTGGCTCATCGTTTCGCATAGTTGTTTGATTTATGACTCTTGTTTACATTGTTCTCACTTATAAATAATGTTTACAGACAGATAGAGTTGGCCGGAGTGTCGGCCGGATAGACACATGTCAATTTGCCACAGATTTCTTAAGGTCGTCCAATAACTAGACGCCAATTAAATGTTTTACACATTACATTTTCAGCTTGTTTACGTATGTGTTTAAAGTAATTATCGCGCGAGTGCATGGAAAATTGAGGGGCGTGGAGATTAGAGATGATATTGAATGACTCGTGCGTGAGCCAAAATTAAGAAAAAAAAAAAAAAAACAAAACAAACAATAATTGTATAGCCGTTCATTTTTGAAATCTGCTGAAAGAAGCATTGGTCCACACCTCCTCTTTCACGATTTCTTCTAGATGTTTTTTTTTATTGCTGCCGCTAGTTGGGTGTTTAAGTGTTGTACGTTCGTGTTGCAACTAAGCCCAAAGGCAGGGGTTTAAGTACAGTCTGGGCATTGAGCGCTTAGGCAATTGCCAATGGACGAGAGGGTTACGTGTTTTATGTTTCAGTTTAGTTTGGGCTTTTAGCCAGATAGACAGCTGCCAACTGAGCGTAACATTCGTCGCCTGCACTTTGTTAACCAAATGTCTACAGCCCCAGTCCCAGCCCGTGCCTCAGCGTCAGCGTCAGCGTTAGCATCACATTCAGTATGAACCTCTGCTTGTCCAGTCGCACAGTTGGTGTGGATGTTTTGCTGTTGTCTGACCTTTGCATTGCATGCCGGCTGCATGTTATTTGGCTTGGTTTGGCATCGTGCTCGAGCCTTTTAAGTGGTTGTTGCCTCGTCTCCGGCATTCATTAATTGCTGTTGCCATTTCGGCCGGGCTTGGCAGCGACTTTTGCCCATTTGCTAGCCAAATGGCTATAACAATTGGTAAATAAACCAACGCGGAAACAACACTTTAAACTGAGGCGCTACGGCCTTCTGCCTCAAGTTATTTTTATGTATTTTTTAGGCTTTAAATTTTTATGCTGATTGATTTACGACTTTGTTGTAAACGCCAATTTTACGCATTGAAGGGTCTCCTTTATTTTTGCATATTTCGAAATACGAAATTTTTTGATTTTTTATTAAGCTCAACTGATCTGAACTGGTATCAGCAGAAGATTATTCTGCCTGTAAATAGCGCTTTGACTCATATTTTTATTTTTTTTTTTTAAATTAATGGGCCTATTATAATATGTCATCTAGCAAGTTCGTTGCCTGAGTCTTTTGATTTTCAGGTAGCTAATTGTAACAAAGTGAATAATTGAGACGAATAAGCACATATTAAAAGTTGGATTGACAATTACCCTATAAAGTAACTTCAAATATATTCTATTTAAATCTCCATTGGTATCTTCAAATTTCAAACGTTTGCCATCAATATAATTTCAGCGATAAAATAAATTTTTTATACTGAATTTTGCGAATATTTTTGACTTTAACTATAATTTTTTGTTATATGTCTACAACAGGATATCTTATTACACGATCTTTAATTTATTATGATAAGCCTACACATTTTTATTTGCACAAAAAATAAACCGATGGACATCTATATGATTTTTGTTCATTCATCTTAAATGCTCCTTCATGATCCTTTGCCTAATGCACCCAATCACACACTTACGTTCTTCATATTTAATTGCAATTATGTGATTCGGTAATGTAATCCAAAGTTGGGCTTATCCTTTTCAGCGATCGGCACACCACACTTCACACTTGTTGTTAATTGAACAAAAGATTTTTTAATGATGCCCAAGTGCCGGCAGCTGAGTCTATTTATACGAAAAGCCCAAAGACGACGACGATGACTGCGACGAAGCTGCAAATTCAGCGGGCAAAGCGTCGCACATGCAAGATGCAAAAAAAAAAAAAAAAAAAAAGAAAAAAAAATGAGAAAAAAAAATATATAAAAACTAAAGTAAAGATTCGTCGTAGTTGTCGTTGGTGCTGCTAGCGTTAGCGCCGCAGTCGACGCTGGCGTTGTTTGAAAAGAGCAGCCGTAGCAGCTGCATTCGGCAACGTCAACGACAACATTTGCTATGGAAAATCGCAAACACAGCACAGGTGAGTGAAAATCGCTGTGGCCGTTGGCGCCCCCTTTGGGCACACGCCTCTGGGCTGCGCGACTCAGCTGTTCTGTGCAATTGAGAATCAAATGCAAAACAATTTTTATGCAATTGCTTATAAATGATTGCATTGCATTGATTTCCACTTGCCCGAGCAGTTACAGTTACATCACAAACACGCCCTTTGATCAGTGGCATAATTGGCAAATAGCCAATAGTTATGCCAGTGATATCTGAGATATCAATAGGTATGTGAGCTCGTTTGTCAACTGCAGGTGCGTCACACAGTGGCGGAAACTATAAAGCAGTTCACTAATCGATAACATCGCCCTCAGCTAGAGTCGGCTGGAGAGCTGAAATTTAGGTTGTTCTTCGAAAAAATTGCATTTCAATACGTGGCCAATAATCGGCGAATACAATCAAACTCAGGCAGCGGCGACAGCGCCTGCCAACAGTGGGGCAAAACATAGTTTATAGCGTATCAAATTAGATTGACAATAGGCGAGTTTTATGATTTTCAAGTTAACGATCAATAAATAATAATTAAATTATAATAAAATTGGTTTTTCAAAATACCAGCTGCTCCTCAAAATTTTATACTTTCAAATTGGTGCCCAAGTATAACAAACTTAATTTTAAGCAAAATTAATTTAGTTTCCGGATATGAATCGCTTTAGATGTAGAACAGGTTTGCAGTTAACCATAAACACCTAAGACATTGGCTAATAAAAGTTTTTATTATTTATAGACACAAAGAACATTTGTTTTATTTAAGTGTTTAGTTAAAAAGAATTCATTACCATGCTTGGTAAAAGCTCTTTGATATGTGCCACACATACAATTTTGTACACATTAACACGCAATCTTAGATCACGGTGCGCCCAAATTTGAGCTCAGGGCATGTCGTTGGTCTGTCTTGGTACACGTCTGTGTGCATTGTGCTGGGGTCAAAATGCCAAAAATTGCTAAACGCGAAGAGCCGACAACGAACACCGCCGCCGCTGCTGCTGCTGCTGCTGCTGCTGCTGCTGCTGCTGCTGCTGCCAAAGTGTAGGCGCGTCTAATGAATAGCTTGGGTCGACTTGGCGCTGGGGCAGGCAGATGGGGACACAAGCGCAGACGGCGACAGAATTTCGTGACAAGATTGTCCCAAAGATTGTTGCCATATTGTATTCCAAGTAGTGTTTGTTGCTATTGCTATTGCTGTGCTCAGACTGTGGCAATCAGCAAAACAATTGCCAGTTAGTGGAAGCTTTGAAAAAGTTACTGCCTTCTAGTTTTTGGGGTCTGGTCTATTGTTATTGCCCGTTGACTAGTGTTAGGCAGCGCTTTATAATTATGAAGACATTCAACTGCATTAATTTTAATATTTATTATAGTCTTTTTTAATGGGTTTATTTTGAATTACGCAATAACAACTTCTTCCCATTTAGCTGCTGCTTCGTAAAAAGAATCTCAGCTAGCAACTTCGTTGCCTAAGTCTTTTCATTTTAAAATTGCCAACGGAGAAAAAACCGTGTTTAATATTATAAAATGTAAATTTTTCGGCAAATATGAACCTTGAATTATTACGCATGACTTCTCTAATTAGCCATCCAAGCAGCAATTGCTGCAAAATGTCAGTTGACCGGTTGGCCATAAAGCTTAGAACATATGCCTCATCTTCAGCTGCAATTGCAGCTCCATCTTCATCCACTGACTTTGACACGCGCTGTGCAGCGCTTTATAGCTATGTCTGGTTGGCCTTGAAGGTCGTGTCGTCTTTTTTATGGCGTTAAACGCAATTTGTTATAGCTCTTGCTGACACTCCCCTCACCACTTTGTGGTTTAGAAAAAATATTACAACTATTGATAATCCATTGCGTAAGAGTCCCAAAGTGGCGTGGCTCGACTTCGTCTAGACCTAAACGGCTGGACATGGTCGGCATAGTTTTTGGCGCCCATCTCTGGCCACTTGGCAGCAGCAGCAGCCGCCATGCTAATGCTAATGTCAATGCAGGCATAAATAAATAATTGCAAATAGCAGATGCCGTGGCAGCAGTCGAACCAGTTGCTGAGCTTAAATGTCAGTGGTTTTGGTCATGTCGAGAATCTCTAGCTACTGCACACAGTTCAGCTGAACTGAGCTGAGTTTAGTTACATTCTGCTCTGATCTGGTCAGCTCAATCGATGCAACTAAGCAGAGCAGAGCAATCGAACTGTATTAAACAGTGGAAGCATTTCATGGTCAAGGAGTCACTTCAAGCTCAACACTTTGGTCAGTTCGAAGCACAACTGGGCTTCAATGAAAGATATTGAACTTGCGAGGGAAACCGCTCTAGAACAGATTGGCTCTTAATTATGATAAATTATGCACACATTGCACTTTGTGCTGGCATTAAGCAGAGCCCGCCTCATATTCTTCGTATTGATGTTAATCCGTCTGTGCATCTTTAGCTGCCACGCTGAAGGCGAAGGTGAGTCTTCGTTATGCAAATTAACCCATAAATGTTATATGTCAGTGGAACTCACAGCATGTTGAGTGGGCCGAGTGTGTGGGAGGAATACTTAATGGTGATTAGTGTTAATTATACAGAATATCAAATATATCAACATCTGAGTCGGTTCGTATTTCAACTTGTAGGCAATACAATTTTACTATGTTGAATAATTGGAATTGTGTTGTTATTTAAATGTTGAAACTCGATGCTCAATATCAATTAAAACTAAAATAAGGTGTTGGGTCTTATGCCTAGAATTGGTATTTCAGGGCATGTGTTAAATATTTCAATACTCTGTATATAAAGTATGGCTCACTAAATAATTAAATTAGTTAACACGTGTTTGGTTTCTATTATTGATTAAATATTCAATATTGGAGTCTATGAGAAACTTTATTGTAATTACTTGTGAGTAAGTTGGGTCTATAGAATTTCAATTTTAGTTAGCTACTGTGCTGGGCTGTGCTGTGCTGTGCAGTGGTGTTGCAATCTCTCAGCTATTGTTGCACACAATTTGACTTGGTTGAAATTCTGTCAAGCTGCACGCGAAATGTGAAGGCCAAAAGCGCAACGGCTAGTGTCACCCGCACTCCTCCTCCGATTGTTCATCAAATTGTTTATTGTTCAGAACTCAGACATATATGGAAATTTGATGGCATACAAAGCTATTCGTAATATGCACAATCAAAAATCAAAATATAAATTTTACATAAAACAAAAATATACAAAATAAATAGATAGATTTGTAATTCAGATTGTAAATTTAAATTTATCATATTTCTACTTCAGTTTAATAAGATGTGAAGAATTATTGAATATATGTATATGAATATTTAAAAACTGACTACAAATTAAATTAAACTTATAAGAAAAATACATGATAATTCCATAAAATAATAGCTTAGCATTTTCTTTACACAAGCCAATCATTGTTGATGCTGTCGAGCAAGTTGTTTAAATGTCAGTGGCTTGGGTCACATCAAGAATCTTTAGCTACTGCAGATTAGAACTTTGCTCAGCTTCAAGATCCAGTCTCGGCCAAGCATATGAGACGAGGGTTTCATGGTCAAGGGACAGCGTTTGGTGCGGATATAAGTGTAACAACTTTGTATCAAGATGGCCCTGAGATGGTAATTGATGCTAATCTTGCTGCTCGAGGTGTTGCGCCAAAGGCGAATGCAATTTTTATACTTTGTTCCCGAAGGGGAAAAAGTATATTGGGTTTGTGCAATGTCCGTCTTGCTGTCCGTCCGTCTGTCCGTCTGTCCGTCTGTCCGTCCGTCCGTCTGTCCGTCTGTCCGTCTGTCCGTCTGTCCGTATGAACGCAATATTTTTCGGCGCTATTAGAGCTAGAGACTTGAAATTTTAAACATATACTCATATATGTTCCCGAATTATAAAGTGTAAAAATTTTCCCGATCCGCCCACTAGGGGCGTGGCAAATCGGAAAACTCTTCCGCCCATAGTTAAGTTATCATACTAGATGATGAGCTAGAGAGTTGCAATTTGAAATGTATACTCGGGGTGACAACCCAAGTTCAAAAAGCTATGGCGGATATATCTACGCCCATTGGGGGCGTGGCAAATCGGGAAATACGTATCTTCTACACCGTTAAAGCTAGAACGCTGAAATTTTGCATGTGAGTTAATGTTATGATTCTAAGAAGATCGATCAAAAAGTTTTATGTCTACGCCCATTGGGGGCGTGGCAAATCGGACCTGAATATATAGTGATTTTTCAAATTGTGCTATATTTGGACACTATTGACACTAGAGACTTGAAATTTTGCATGTATACTCGGGTTGACAACCCAAGACTAATAAGCTATGGTAGATATATCTACGCCCACAGGGGGCGTGGCAAACCGCAAAAGTTTATATCTCCTACAGTTTTAGAGCTAGAAGCTTGAAAATTGGATGGTTGAGTTACTAATGTTCTCCTCTATCGATCCCCCAAAAATAATTTTTCAGCCTCTTTGGGGGCGTGGCATATCGAAAAATACCCTGTAATTTTCGCATTTTTGGAATGTAAGCAACCAAATTTTGCAGGCATGTTAGCCTCGGCCCTTTCTAAGAACTGGCAAAAAAATTATGCGTCTACGCCCCCTGGGGGCGTGGCAAATCGGCAAAGAAGTTTGTTGTGGCCAACTGCATAATTCATGCATACAATAGCTTAGTAGCAATTGCTAAGATGGCAAAAAGCATTTTAACATAAATATAATAATATTAATAAATTTAAAAAATAAAATTCATAAGTTTTTGATTAATAAATAAAAAGTTTCCAGCGGGATTCGAACCTGGGTCTTTTGAAAACAACATGTAATCGTTAGGTAAACCTAAATAAATTCACAGCTGATCAGCTGACCAGCTGATCAGCAGTTTGTGACGACACAAAACAATACAATCGCAATTCTTGCAATATGTATACACTTTTGGATGTGTATACACGTACACATGCATACATACATATATGCATGCATAGAAAAGCTGCCTGCCACACAGCGTCGCAAATCGGAAAGCATAAAGCAGTTTTAGTTTTTACTTAAATGCACAATTCATATGCGTATGTTTATAAATGATTATCAATTGGCAGCAAGCATTTTATAATAAATATACAAATATTAAAAAAATAAAAAATTAATAATTTTTGAAAAAAGTTTTCTGCGGGATTCGAACCCACGCACCTAAGTATAGCTTGCATAGCGCTTACCACCAGCGCCACTGCCCTGACTTGGGTTTCGTTAACTAAAACCAAATAAGGTATTGCTAGAGCGCCTTTTGACAAAACTAAAGTAACGATCGAAAAATTCTTAATTCAGTCACAATTCTTAGAATATTCTGGCATCCAAACTTTTGTATGTATACATAGAAAGTTGTGTGTATACTCGTATAGTGTGTACATGTGTAAATCTATATGTATGTGTAGGAAAAACGTTTGTTGCTTGCCATGTACGTTTTCTAATTGCCGAAATATTTCGTTAATTAAATGTTTATTAAAAAATAAGATGCACCTATGGGAACAAAGTATATCGCTGTTAGTTGCGCCTAACTGCAACGTTCTTACTTGTTTTTCTTAAATAATGTGTTTTTAATGCAAATTGATTGAAATGTCAGGGCAGCTGTTTAAATAAACATTAAACAACATTTAGTTTTTTATAGTTAACAACTTCATATTAAATATTTTGTATAATATATACTAATTGGATTTTTGTGTATCAACTAGAAGAAGCCTGCGTATAACCGCAAAAAAGCGATATGTTATGTTCATCATCTGTAGAATGTAGATAAATATTAGAATTATTTAAAGATTTTCAGCAGTAACAACTTACACGCGTGAATGTTTCCATTGATATAATAATGACACCCTTTGCTGAGAGTTCAGCTGGTCTCTGAGCTCTCTGCATAATGAGCAGCAGATGCTTTTGATAAGTAGACGAGCCGTTATACCAATTCTGTGTGTAGGCAGCCATGGCAACGTTTTCACTCTATATAGGGAAATACAATTATAATAATTGTCTTAGAAGTTGAGTGAGTTGACCTACCATATCAATTAGTAGTTGACCATAGTAGCAGACCATATAGAACTGAGCGGAAATACTAAAGAAGAACAAGAAGAAACCAATTCCCTCCCGAGTTATGCCCTGCAACAATGCGTAGAAGGCAATGCAGCAGAGCGTGATGGCCGTGCTAAATATATTATAGGCCAACAACATGCCAAATATGTCATTGAGTTCCTTATGTAAGCTAGAATATTAAGTATTTATTGTAGATATACGAGTGTAATAATTTACCTGAATTAGTTACATGAATAATAGCTGATGTTTCCTTACAATGCTGACCAAAAACTGGCAGTCCTTTAGCCCGTTGGATCTGCTCGGGCTGTAATAAGTCAATAGCCTGCCCAAGTGGTCAAAGTGCATGCTCAACTGGCCAGAGATGCACATCATCCAAATGTCTGTGCCCAGGCTGGTATTCATTATAAAGAGTGAAAATATAATATCAACGCCTTGACTGAACACGTACCAAAGGGGAGTCATGGACTTGATACGCTCAATGGGATATGTACTTAAATAGTTAAATTTGATCTCGCTGTGCGAGGTTGAGCGCTCATAGAGATACATTCCGACCGACTGTAGAATGGGACTGACCATAATGAAGAAGAACACAAAGTAATAGTAATAGACTCCATAGCGGGCACTGCGGGGCCAGTAAAACTCGTTGAGTCGATAAGCTCGACGTTCCGCATTCTCGTTGGGATAGATCGAACGCATCTTATCATTCAGCTTGCGCAATCGCCGACGATGATACATGAATATAATCAACTTGACGTCGGCGTTTAGCACAAAGAAGTAGACTATACCAAAGCGCATGATCATCATAGGATTTCCAGCCAGGGTATCCCATTCGAGGGTGCGCAAGATCAAATAGTAAAGCATATACAATTGGCTGGCAAAGCCAAGAATCCAGTACGTGCGCAGCAGCAAGTCCTGCCACTTGGACATGGAAGTGGCCAGAAAATCATAGCCAATCGATTTGAAAATTAGATTCGGCACGTAAGTAAAATCATCGTAATTTCGTTGTACTTCCGATTCAACGTTTCTCATTTCAGGACTTTCAATGCAAAACTGATGTGAGCTGGCTTCAATTGGCTCCTTTTATACTAGCCCAATTTCCAGGCTTTTAATTATCTGTCGTGTTATACAATTAAATATTTAATTTAAAATAAATATTTTATACATATTGAAATTGTCAATTGACCCTTAGAAATTCCAAATATAACTATGAACCCTTAGCTAAAGTGTTTGTGTAGCCAGAAAATGATAACAATTTATCTGACTAAATATTCTAAATTTTAAATCATTTTACGTAGGCGAGTTAATTATAATTTTAATTTAAAGTTTATCAACATTTTAACTTCATTTCCTAAGTAAAAATCGATGTTCATTCAGTTGTCTGAATCAAGTTTAATATTGCATAAATTTAGTCAATTCAGATCATTTATATACATATGTATTATTTGTGTAAGCTAAAACGAATCTGTTTCATTCAGACAGACGGCTAAATCGAATTTGTAGAATGCATAATTATTCAATGAATATTCAGAAATGCCTCTAAAAATCATAAATAAATTCAAGCCAATTAATTAAAAAAAATATTTCAACGACTCATTTATGTAAATGGGCTAATAAAACTCTTTGTTTGTTTTGGCCAAAGCATTGGCTAATCTGTTTAACACATTCCGCCTTGCCCACAAATCGGGTTTCGAATAAAGACCATAAAATTACCAAAAACTTGACAAATGATGTTCACATTTCAGATACGCACAGATACGCGCGGCATTTGTGAAATCAAATCTCTTCTTATCAGATCTAAGATTGATTTTGGAATTTATAGTCTCTTTTATGCATAGTTATAATTGGATCGGTAAGGAGTAGAATTTTATATTTGTCTCCGTTTTGACGAGTTTCTGCTTCTGGGTCGAGCGATGCATCAGCATCCCAGCATCTCAGCATCTCAGCATCTGAGAGCTCAGTGCTGTTGCAATAGCTGTGGCACCTATTGTTGCAGCCTCATGCAAAATGTGAAGGCCAATGCATTGGCAACACGAGCTGCGCTTCGTGCCCCTCCATGCCACCTCAGTTTGTCGCTATTCATTTATTCACTAACCAACTCATTCATTGAGTCTTATTTTCATGGCAATTTAAAGGCATTCATTAGTAATTTATCAATGTAATTTGCTTTAATCTTTCTTATGATATCACCTACAGTAGTTAATTTGGTATTCAGTTCGAATTGAAACATCTTCATTTGGATAATCTTTTTGTGTATTTTACTCTTCTCTTTCTTCAAAGCTCAAACGATCGTAGACCGGTCTCTTGCTCATTTAATGATAATGAGCAGAGTTAGTTTGCTTTCTATTTAAGATTACACAATTACAAAGTTCGTCGGTTAATTGTTATCTATAAATTTGATTAAATCTAATAGTCGATATATGGGATACTAAGTTATTTATCAAGAATACAATCATAGAGATTATGGTAAACAAATTTATATATTTTTTATTATTATTATTTTTTTTTTATATTAGTTTGTCTGTTTGTTACGGAACTCCAAAGTCATCTGAAATTCGTGTTTTCATTGTACTTTGTTTAAAGTTAATATGTCGATGAGCTGCAGATTTATTAACAAAAATATACATTTTTTTTTCTAAAGTTCAGTAACATTTTTTAGCCTTTATTATTATAATCATATTTGTATAAATATTATATTGTATAAAATATTTGATTCAAAATTCACAATGTCAATTCACATTTTAATTAGGCATTTATGAAATTTGCAATTTAATCAGAACGTTGCCTAATCAGTAGACGGTTAGTTTATATGCTAAATTTCCGATTCATATTTACCTTTATTAAGCTGCTCAATAATTTAGTCCCCCTCTCTGGCCATACGATTTCTCCAGTTCTCTGCCTACAAAATTTGAATTTCGCACGTGGCGCTGGCATCTGGTTTAACCAATTGATTTCCTGTGCGAACGTTGATGCTAAGCCAAACTGCTCTTAATTTGTATTTACTTATGCAAGCGAAGTGCTAAAAGTTCGATGATGATATACCCTGCAAATATAAATATTTATAAGGTATAGTTAAAGTGTCGTAGTTTCTAAGTAGTCTTAACTAATTAGCTTGTGCGTTTACTACAGGGTATGCGCGTTAGTATTATAGCATCTCAATTTAAATAACAATCAAATTCTAAGCGGAAATTAGCAAGCCCGAAATAAACCGAATCATCGCTTTTGCTGAGATTGGATTTGATTTGGCAATGCTAAACGCTGAGCGTTGACCGAATATAATGATTTTATGGTCTGAAATTTGATGCTATTGCCAAACGGGGGCACAGATTGTTATAAATGTTGCTGTCGAGCTCTTCTCCGTTACAGTTTGATTTTATAGATCAACGCTGAAGTAGCACACCTTCTGTCCGCATCCAAGATGTCTTTGAAATTGGTAAATCAAACATCGAGCAATCCGTGTCTAAAGTGAATATTTAGAAAGTGATTTAATAAAAGCATTTCTATATAAAATCTCATACAGACCTGCTACCTTTTCGTGCTGGCCCTCGCCTTTGTCGCCAGCAATGCTCAACGTCAGTATAATCCGTATCTGAACAATCCCCAGTACAGGGATCTGTACTACAAGAACCGCGACTTGTACAACCAGCGACGCTACTACGACAATTTCTATAAGAAGTACAATCCGTATATTGCCAGTGCTCTGGCACGCATAGTCGAGGAGTCGAATGAGCCCAACACTGGCGCTGGCGCCTATACCTACAGCTATGAGACGGAGAATGGAATTCATGGTGAGGAACGTGCCACACCCGTCTACATTGGCAATGGCGAGCAGGAGGAGCAAGTGGAGGGCGCCTACTCCTATATATCACCCGAAGGTCTGCGTGTCGGTGTCAAATATCTAGCCGATGCCAATGGCTTCCGACCAGTGATTACCTGTAAGTAGATGCCCTTTAATGTTAATATTTAAAATTATAAATTCATTTGGCTTTCAGATGATGGTCCCAATGCTGCCCTTTATGCCAACCAACAGCCGCCGGCTAGTGTTGTCTACACAAGGCAGTGAAATTTATATATTGGTTGGATAAATAAAATAAAGAATATTTGAAGTACTTTTAATAAACCGAAAATATTTTTAACAACAAAAAGTGTGGGTCTTTTACTATAGAGAAAAAGTAAAAAAGGATAAATCAATTTATATTAAATATATATTGAATATTTTATACCTTCTCGTTAAAACAATTTTTAGATTGCCCAGATATATTTTAGACTTCACAGAATCAGATTAGATTAATCCCAATATAACTTTATGTATGAATTGGATTTGGATTATTTATGTATATCATCAGACTATATATTTCTATACATTTGGCATGCATCAAGTTTGTCTTGTCAAAAGTCTATTTAAACTTATTGACATAAAATTTAATTTATTTTATCATAATGCACAACTAGCATTATTATATTGGGCAATCTATAAATTTGCTTTAGCCATATTGCCTAACATTCAAATGTATTCAGATTGTATGAATAACTATGCACAAATCAGACAAAATGGCGGTTGAGCGACAACTTTTTATTGGTCCGTCTTGAATGGAGGCAAGTTAATAAAATTTTGCTAATATACTCTACCAAAAAGTATGACGATTTTGTCAGTACTGATTTGACATATTAATGTCATACGTATTATATTCTTGAAGTTTTTTTAGTTTTATTTCCATTAGGTAAAATGATGAGCCTAAATACTATTGTATATTGAAATAATGTTTACACATATTTAAATGGATATTTCAATCAATGTGAAGTAGGCATATAAATTCATTCAGCTAGAGCATTAATTCGTTGTTTCTTTTAAATTCCATTTGTTTAAATTTGCATAAAGCTTTTCGCTCGAACAGTAAAGCTCAGACATCTCATTTTCAAGCTAAGCACAAAAGTGTGCTTCATATGAGGCATTCAAATTGAGGAATTACAAAAATAATGCTACTACTAATTTATACAGAACAAATGTGAATTTATATTTAATTTATGAAATGTTTGTAGTATTCAAAAGAAAAGAAAATTTAACTGGCCAATGACACTTATTGACATATATAGTATATTTAATTCAACAATTTATTTTTAATATGCGATGATAAAATTTGTTAGCTTTAATCACGACTTTTAAATACGCTTCTTACATTTTCTTTAAATATATTTTAAATATATTTACTCTTAATTTATACATTTAATTTCAATTGGAATTCCGCATTTCGTTGCGAACTCAAAGTATTTTGAATTTGTTTTGGGTTTAATGAACTCATTACCTAGCCCGCATTTAATCCGCTAGTATCGATTGCTTTCATTATTATCAATTGTTTTTTTGACCTTCGTTTGCAAAATATGGGTCATATTTAATGAATATTTTTACGATTTCCATTCATTTTTAATGAATAATAAAAGTATTATTTTTCGGTAACAAATAATGATTTTTTTTGTTTATTAAAAATATATACAAATCATTGTTTTTAAATTCATAACACATTCATATATATATGTATATATATCGATAAATAAATATTAACATATGTAGGCGTGGCTGTACGAGTACCAAATCCTTTTGAGTACAATTCTATTTTTTTTTTTTTTATGGATTTTCCATTGATTTTTTTCAGTTTTTCGATGGCTTGTTATAGTTTTGCCAGCTGCTGACGGCAAATGCATGGGAATGGGCGGGACATTTGTATGGTTGGGGGGTTTTGGGACAGGGGGATTTCAGAAAGTGTTGAGCACAACACAATCCCTATGGCTTCAGATGAGAACACAGCAATGTGGAAATTCACTTGGAGTTGGAGTTAGTGCTTTTTGCGCAGCTCTTCGAGTTCACGCGCTTCCTCCTCCTCGGCCAACTCGACTTCGTGCTCCAGCATGCGGATCTGATCGCTCAGCTCCTTGGGCATGCGCTCCAGATGCATCGATTTGATTTGAGCCTTGATGTCCTTGGTCATGTGATTGATGCGGAAACCGCGATGATCGAAGAGGGGCTTATCGCCATTAGCTTTGTGCTGCTCCTCCACATACTTCAGGGCACGAGCAATAGCATCTGGAATTGGTGGCGGGGTTGGAATATGGTCACCCTCGGGCATGAATCCACGATCATTTGATGCGTAGTTAACACGATAGAGTTTGCCATCATCGCCAGTGTATTCGTAGACGCCCTTGGCGTGGGTGCCGCCGCCATGATGCAACTTCGCTTGCTCCTCGCCATAGATGCCGTTTTCGGTCAGGAAACTGGAAGACGAAGAGAATGGGTAGGGAGGGGTAAATGGATGATTGACTGTATGGGAGAGCTGTTGCAACTTACGCATGATCGTATTTGTCCTTCTTGCGGATCTCTTCCTGATGCAGAATCTTGTGGCCACCCTCGTCATCGTAGTTGAAGAGTATGGGGCGTTGCGTGGTCGTGGTTGTTGTCGTTGTTGTTGTGGTGCGTGGAGTGGTTGTGGTTGGCTTCTTCGTCGTGGTTGTTGTCGTCGACTGTGTTGTTGTATGGTACGTGTTAGAGTAACGAGCGCATCAAAGTGTCAGGAGTTTCATATGCGTGTGTGTGTTCGGGTGTGTTGGAGTGTGCGTGTGCGTGTGTGTGTTTGTGTTTGTGTGTGGTGTGGGTTGTGTGTATGCGTAGGGAGTTCATGCAGTTTGGTGGAGTTCATGCAGCGCATTGGGAGTTGCAGGAAACGGGAGTCGTTTGGCGGGTAACAATCAAGTTAATGGCTTCTTGGTGTGTTATGCTGTTTATTTTTGGAGTTATGAAAGCATTGGGGTACGGGTTGTTTGGGAGCGCGGGGGTATCTCGTTTGTAAAACTGATCGTGAATACTGGATTTTTGTCTTATTTTGTTTGCGTTAGATGTAGCTTTAGTATTCAATTTGTGGTTCATGCTCGGGGAATCCGTATTCCAAACGAATTTCGGGTATTTTATACTCGGCTTTACTTACTGTGTACAGATCGTGGCTACGGAAGATACGAAAGAGACAGCATTAAAAGTGTAATTCTGTTAGTTGAAGACTAGACTTACTTGTAAGGTCTAGCATCGTGCACATAGGGGCGATTGAGACCCGAATATGGTCCATAGCCACCATCGTACGGATATGGTATATGGTGATAAACGCCAAGTTCACGGTTATCGCTCACATGCTGATAAGGCTGCACCACGTGATGATAACGACCTGCTACGGATGAAACGAGAATGCAGATACACTTTGAAATGAGTGTTAAATTATGGGCTGTATGTGTGTGTGTGTGTGTGGGTTGTACTTCGTATAGAAGTTCATTGCATTCTATTTATAGCATATAATCTACAGATATTTATATACACTATAGGTTAAACTATAAAATAAATGTCAGAATAATTTTAAATATATATAATGATACAGTGAATATTTGTACAAAAATATAATTGATAAAGCAAGAAAGCAGTTTAGCAACGATCTTTTGCGATCATTGATAACATGCATGTAAGGAAGTGGAAAGCTTTGCCTCTTCCACGCTTGCTTATAATTATAATAAATTAAAGAAGAATTATGATAAAATACTATATTATTTATAGTTTCTTTGTTTTGTTTCATATTAATTAATTGTGTTCGTGATGAGTGTGTAATTTACCAAGAAAACAAAATGCTTTCTCAAATAATCATTGCTATGTTTACCTAAAGAATCTGGATTACCACTCCGGCCTATAAGAAATAAAATGTTAATTGATATATACACAAGTTTATGCTGGAAGAATATATTACAAGGGATTAGTGTGCGATACAATAAAGACAGCTCAATCGAACAGTGAAGCCAAAGATTACAGATTTTGAGTGCTTAATGTTTACCAAAACCAGACGAATTTTGTGACTTGAGCTTGAACTTTGTTATTATCACGAGTTCATTCATTCAATTGGGTTATCAGTGAGGACAATATATTAAGATAAGTATGTGTTATTGTTCAGTTAGTTGTTGTTTTGATTGTGGTTGTTGTTGTTGGGTTCGCTGTTGTTAGTGCAAGTGGTTTCAACATGCATTGCGGTGGCTGGGCATCATGCAACAGTTTGTGGTATCAAATTAGCAAATGCCTTCAAAAATACCTTCATCAGCGGGACTCGGATGATACTTTCCATCATCTTGTGCACGATATTTGCCGTCGTTAGATCTTTCGGTTGAAACCGTATACTTGCCATTGTTATCCACGGGGTTGCTGCTGGCGACTGCAACAAGGCCCTGGAAAGAAAAAAAAAAAAAGAAACAAAAAATGTTGTTTTTATTTTTTATGAGCTGTGGAATTTGGCATATTAAATGAGTGCGGCAACTCCCAGGTATTATTCACAGTTCAATTAGCCGGCCGGAAGTGAAAAAGCTAAGAAAACAACAACAACAACAACAAGACTGAAATTTGACACAATAAATGCCAATGAGCACGCTCAGAAATTCAGAAAACGTTATGTGATTTTTGTTGTTTTGATATATCCAAATGCCATTAATAAGGCCGTGGAAGATTTGACTTCGACTCGGTTGCAAATCAAAGCAACGCCTGCATAGCCCTGAGTTTCAGCTTTAACTGACTTGGCACGAACTTCAGAATATTTATAGCCAGCTCTCACTCACTCTATATACTATATTATACCACTGGATGGGTATACTAATTGAGTTTGGCGCCCCAGTGGCGTATGCTTGATCTGCGTATGCATTATATCATATCGAACTCGTATCCATTTGATTTATCACTGATCACAATAATATTGGGGACTGATTGAATTGTCCTCTTCGCACACACTACTCACCACAATCACATAAATGCTTAGCACAGATTTCGCGAACATTTTGTAAATGAATTGTTTTCTCGATAGTCTTTTGATCCTTGGCGATTATCCTCTGGTAGTCCTGGTGTGCTTGACGCGACTGCTGCTGCAACAGGAATGTTTGTGTTTCGCTGAGCTACACCGGATTTATATAGAAATGTGCCAAGTGCGTTGCGAGCGCATCTCGCCAACTGATTCTCATAGCCGCGCCTAAAATTCTCGCTTGTCTGGGAGAGGTAGTTAGCCTCATTTGCTCCTCGATTTGAGAGCGAGCACCGACGCAGCCGCAGTCGCAGTCGCTGCCACAAACAGAGATACAAATACAGATGCAGATACAGATACAGATAGCTTTGCTCACGCAGTTCATCTCAGTTCAGTTCAATAACAGCGACGTCTTGAGCTGCTCTCCCTTCGATTTAGACACATGACGGGTTCCTCACGTTGCTGTTGTTGTAGATATTAATTTGTATATTGTTTTTATTGTTTTTGGCAAATTGTTTTATTTTTTGTTGGGTTATTTTTGGCATTCGTTGAAATTAACTGTGTGCTTTATTAAACTGCTACTCATTTGCTAATAATTGTAATTACGAATTAATTCAATTAAATAATTCGCCTAATTTATTACACTAAATGCGAATGCACCTTTGGTATTCATCAATTATTCATAAGCCGTTTACGGCTCGATCTCCAATTGTACATATCATCTCAAGAATGAATCAAGGATTCCAAGTCATGAAATGACGCATTTTATTATTTTTCATTTAATGGTGAACTAAATTTCCCCCGCACCAAAAGCGTCATTCGGTTTCTTCCGAATATTTTGTGAGTAGCACCAGCAGCGAATCACAATCAAAATTAATTTAATTGCTGATAAGCAAAGGTCAGATTCAGCAGGGAATTAAAAGAAATTGAAATACAATATTATATACAAATATATTATATTTCATCACATATACATATGTACATATATATGAGCGGTATTTAGTCTGTAAAACTTTGCCATTATTTTGTATTTTGTGCGTCTTATTAAATGCATTAACACATTGTTGAAAACAATGAATGCTCATTCATTCGCTGTGAATTATATTACAATATATTGCCATATCTTGTTAACAGCTAAAAAATTTATGTTTTGAATAATAAATTTTTGGATAAATAATCTAATGAAATATCTATATCTCATGTATATACATATATCAAAATAAATTGATAAATCTGTATTTCTTAAACAGGTCTTTGCAGTCAGAAATCTCATTTCTTATATGTATATACATTTTTATATTTAATACATATTTAGCATTTGGTATTCGACTTCTTTGAAAATAAATTGCTTGACTTTTTTCTATATTAGCCACAAATATATTTAGTAATTGTAATTGTAATATTATTTCTATTACTCATTATCATAATAATAATAAACATATACATATACATATTATTATCTTTACTTCTTTTATTACCACCATAGCAATTATATAATAATGATCATTAATGCATAATTAAAATTAGTTGCATATAGGATATTTCACAGTCTATCACTACTAATTGCTCTCGATTAAATGAAGCGGGGCTTGCGCATATTGTTTATCACATTGTTGTAGTTGATGCAGTCCCAAAGTTTCGAAGTTGGGCTGATGACAACATCGTCTTGGCAGATCGTATCCAAGCCAAAACTACCTGAGGCACTCGGAAGCGCCATAAAAGTGCCGTAATGAAATCATAAATTAACAAAAAACAACGGAAATACTAAAACAAGAACAACAACAACAACATTCAGATATTGCGCGCGCCTGCCGCAATGCGAAATGCATTAATTTCGCCCAAGCTGGCGAATGCGATTGGAGCTGGCTGAGGGGATTGGGGCATGGGGCATGGGGCTTGGTAGCGCAGCATATGGATATGAGAATATATAACCGGAATTGAAATACAAAAATCAGCAACAGACGTTGAAGAAAAATGCTGACAAAATTGATTTTAATTGCGTACGCAAACGTTGACATCAACCGGCCGACGCAACGGTGTGGTATGTGTCCTTAGCTTAGCTTAACGGTGTTTTGATAGGCTCTGGCCAACTGGCAACGTAGCCCAAACATGGCTGCAGCTGCCGTTGCTAAGCATATCTTTTATTATGCGGATTAATTGCAACAATAAACATAAACAGTGATTAAACAGCGAAGCAGCGACAATCCTGAAAAGGTGGGCGAAGGCGAAGCTGGAACAAGCCAGAGACGTCAGAGGCGTCACTGCACTGCAAAGGTCGTACGATGAACCCGCTTGCTCAGCCAAATCGATCTGATCCAATCGTATGAGATACGATCCGATCCGTTCCGTTCCGTACCCGAACACCAAGTGCCAAATCCCCAAATCCCGCGCACTGTGAATCACGTCGCGTGGCTGCTGCTGCTGCTGTGGCGGTTTTTTGACACTTGAATCATACTGATATACTATATAGTGAGTATAATTATGGCATTCATAAAAATCACAAATACTTGATAAATATTTTAATATGCTTGCTTTTAATCAATTACAAGTAAAATTTGTTGATTGCGCATAGGGAATGCAGCCTTTCCAGGCTTTGACTTCATATGCCAACTTGCTGATTCAGACCTGGCATTGAACTTGAAAGCATTTCACAATTTCCAATTCCTAAGCAAATATATGTATTATTGTATTATTGTTAAATATTTATTCAATTAGAATTACTTAAATCTGCTTAAAGCTATTTACTGTAAAATTAACATTAATGGATTTGGCCTGGAAACGGAATTGTTTTTATTATCTACAAAATTATGTTCTCAGAGATTCTTAAATGTAATTGACTTAAGCTGACAAAGCTTAGAGGTCTTACTTATCTTAACTTGCCTAACAGGAACAAAACATATATGATTACAGCTGAGGCGCTAAGGTCGCGATAAGTTGCCGAATTGCACAAGTTTGTCCGGCAAAAGCAATGCTCGATCGTCGTTGTCCGCATATTGTATGAATCGAACAGGGTGCAGCCCTCTTCATAGGGCTCTTCTATGACTACCTCGTCCTCATATTTCCTATTTACTAGTTTCTGTATTACAACAACTTGTTTTGCACATCCTCGTTCCTCGATTGATATTTTCTCTCCGTTTCTCAGGTATATTGTGCTCACCGTCTTTTGGCACATTGTCGAATTGGGGCAGGGTGTTGTAAATTCGGGCGTGTTTCTTAACTTCGAGCACAGCGGAAGTGGCTCCAGCCAATTGAGATCAGGGCTGTCATAGCACTGGTAGCAATAGAGTATTTCGTCGGCCACGCAGCTGCTGAACAGAACTGCAAGTACAGTGAAACCCGATATCAGTGTGAACATTATTATGTTGTGCTACGCTGATATGAAAACACTCGATTCGTTTAGGTATAAGTACTACGAGTATTCAGTAAGAAGTCACAACACGAACTATATAGCTGTTGGCTATGCGAGGTTTAGCATTACGATTCTTACTCTGACTCACTAAACGTCCGGTCGGATATTTTTATTTTATTATTATTCCATTATCGTTTATTTTTCTTCATTTTGTGGCTTCAGCTTATAACACGAATCATTTAGACTATTTTGTGGTTGCAATCTTTAAGAAAATAATTTTAAATAAAACACAATTTAAAATTATTTATATATAAAAGACTCTGGTGTGTGTTTTGTAATGTGTTCATTAAAATTATGATTATCGTATTGCAGTCATCAGCAATAACATGATCGACAGGGTATTTTAGGTGAATCAAGGTGCAGAACTAAGAAAATGAACAACGAAATTAAACTTTGATTATATACAAATATACTTTGCTGAATGACTGAAAATCAAATTGCAAATATTTATACTAAAGAGTTCTTCTGCTGCAACCCATTTCACAGTATTTGAGATCGAATTCAAACACTTTTGATTTTCATTTTTGACACTCTGCCAAACACTTATGACAAATGCGTATTTTCACCTGTTGTGTGGCCGTCAGACGGCATTTGTGTAGCAATTGAAATCTTTATAAGGTGACTGCTGAGTATTGAGTTTTGGGCCATAAATTGCCATTACTCTGGGCGTGGGTTTTTCGAATTCATTGCATGCAGTAAGAATGTCAGCGGGATTTGTGTGTGTTCGAGCAGGTTTTGGAGTTCAATTAAGTTTGTTTAATTATCACTCGCTCTATATATTCAAAAAATTATTTGTAGAGATTCTGGCTCGAAACAATGCCTATAAATATTGCCCAGCCACAAAGCGGGTTTGGCAACCGCTGTGCGAATTGGTAGCCGCAGCCCAGAGCCTCAAATAGATGGATGACTTTCGAGTAGCAGTCCGTGTGTGTACGTTTAATGGATTCAATTAAGACACATGATTTGTGGTTGCTTGCCGCTTACATTTGTTCTTGCTAACAAATTAATTTGGAAAATACAAAAAAAAAAAAAAAAAAAAAGAATGTAAATATTGCCAGAGGCGTTATACGAACTGCATTTGGAACAATATAACAAATTGCCAGTTAGACTGTGGGACTTAATTAACAAAAGGCTCTTCTACACATATATATATGTATGTATATATATTAAGTATAAATATATAAGTAAAGAAGCTATTGAAAATGACACAAAGTTCAAAGCACCGCATCACAGAGTTGATTACAATCCCGATACGATGCACTTGGGCTCGTAAATTTTGTAGAGCTTTGGTCTTATCATCAGGTGCGAAATAAATTGAATATTTATTAATGATTTATGTCACTTGCTCACTTCATGTGTGAAATAAATGCTGAAATTACCATCTAAATAAATACGCGGCTCGCGTGAAAGAGAAATTAATTTTTCTGTTTTATCTGCAATTCGTTTTACGCACCTTAAAGGAATTTCAATTGCATATTAAGCTAAGTTCAAGGCTGCTGCTTAATTTTATGATCAAGGAATCACGTCGTGACGGCAAAAATTTAATGATATGTATTAATGTCTAGGCCCATGGGCGCCACCGCAAAAAATGCAATTAAATAATTTTGCTCATGTCGCAAAGATCATAAATTCGGCAACAGATTCATTTGTTAGAATTTGTCATCCTAAGTGATGTTAATTTGTGCGCTGGGCCGGGCTGGAGCCGGAGAGAGCTGGAGCCGCAATTGTGTTCAGGGTGCTGGGAGCTGAATAATTTGAAATGAATTAATTACAAGCAGCGAACACCAAATTACGCATTGTTTTGGATTGGGGCAGCCAAACCTCAGCAGATTTACCTGCAATGCATATATCTATATATGTATAAATATATACATATATATATGTATATTCACATACAAATATATATGTATAGAAATAATTTATTATTTGACAAAAGATTTCGTGCGAAAATTTGCATAAACAACAATTAAACAACAGGTTGTTAGTCTAACTGGCGTGTTTTTCCCTTACTCTTCTGAAGAGTTATAAGAAACTCATAACAAATGCAACTTGTATATATTTCTTTCTGATCAACAGACTTGATATACATATATACAAGTATAATTAATATGTTCAGCTCATCATATCATCATATTTTCATAGTTTTGTTTTAATTATACTAAAAAAAAAATTGTTTTATTCGACAAACAATCCTATATAAAAAAAAATATATAAATAAATAAAAATATATATAAAATAATAAATAAAATGAAATTCTTTTTTTTTTTTTTTCTAAAATTAACTAAACTATTTTTCTATTTAAACTGATATCCCTTGCCATTGCACCTGCATGTAGTCAACTCTTTTTCTGCATCGACATAAGAGTATATCATATTCGAATAAAGTTTCATCTGCCTTTAACAACAACAAAATATTAAGCAATATATATATCAATAATTTTGTAGTCCACGCTTAGCTTAAAAACTGTCGCAGTTTTTACGAGCCGACAAACAAAGCCTCATATTACATTTGATTCGGACGTCATAGTAACAACATTTCAAGGTTTGCCTTTTGTTTTGTTTTGTGTTTATTGATTACATTTTAAGGCATGTTTCATAGAGATTTATATTGGCACGTGTAAAGTCTATGTGCAAGCTAAAAGGTTAAATGTGAAGAGTTTGATAATATACTTTAAAGCAGCTTTCGACTAATTTGACTATGACTAATTTGGCCCATGAACGGCGGCAAGGTAAAAGGTTAAAGTTAAATCTTGTCCAAGTTCCGTTCTCTGTTTAGTTATTCTCATTGTGGGCGGTTTTCACTTTCAATTTCACACAGAAACACGGCTTAGCTATTCTTTGTACCCCAAGCACATTTCGATTGGCTTTCAACATGTTTTGAATGCCCATGTTGAAACTGGCTGAGTGATTGATGAGTGCCAAGCGCCCATATTGATTGATCGTTATGAGTGCCCATTAAGGCAAACGATCGTTTTATTGTTTATTATGAGCGTTAAATTTGATTTAAGCGACACTAATTAACTCTGATCCTATCAAATCCATTGAATTGTTTTTGCAAATTGCCCGCCAGGCAAAAAGACTCAACTGCTTCAGCAGTCAACAGAGCTTCCGACAGTTACAAAGATAAGTCGATTAGAAGTACTTATTGGGTGTGGTTGTGTGATTGGTGTAGATTAAATATAATATATACTTATGTATATATCAGGAAAGTTGTTTTTAGATAAGCTTGAGCGAAAGATATTTCATTTGAGGAATGCTGGAACTTATAGCTCAATTAGAAAAAATTCTATTTAATCACTGATATTATTTTTAGGAATTTTTCTACTCTTACCTGTCCATTTGCCAACAGCGTAACATGACTAAGACTCATCGGATTACTACGAACGACTGGGTGACATCTGTCCATTGGTTTCCGTTTTGAGATATTTTCGCTGCCGTTCAAAAGGTCAGACGCGATTGGGTGAAGCGAGAAGAGGCTGACAGTGGAAACAAGTTGGGTTAGTTAGATTGGGTTAGTTAGCCACTTTATGGCTTGTTAGTATGCAAAGAATTTCAATTAGCAGGCGTTACTAGCGCCTTGGCTGAGTGGCGTGTGCAGCGACTACCGAATAAACTAGGCAATTAAATAATTATACGCCTGCATCTTCTACATAAAACCTGACAATTAATTAGCTGTCAGTCGACGGCCGCCTCAAGTGCGAGCTGCAACTGAAACTAACCTGGCCAGTGATTGAATTATCTAGATTTAAACGCATTCAACTGTTTGAGATGTACACAGCTTTGCTTGTTGCCTGTCTTCTGTTACAGCTGGGCGCTGCACCAGGATCAGCAGATGAAGCACCGCCGTTGCCCACGCCTCCAGCCAGGGGTCACTATGGCCACGGTGCCGCTGGCTGGTATCAGCCGGATAATAGCGGCAAGTACCGGCACGAACCCAGGCCCTATGATGGCGGCTACGGCGATAGGGGTCAGCCGTATGCTAATGATTTGCGTGGCATCTTTCGGCAGGCCGAGCAGCAGCTGGCCGCCAGTGTTCAAGAGGCTGAGGAGAACTTTGCCCTGGGGCCACGCGATCATCTACGCTTCATGATCGACTTCAACTACAATGGCACTGGCTGGCAAATAATTCAGTTTGAATGGGTGCGAGATGGCGATGGCACAACCGAGGATCAGCGTCAGTTTAGCTATGTCAATGAGAACAGGCTCTGGGATACTGAGGATCAATCGCAGTCCCAGCCAGCTGACAGTTATGCATATGAACAGCCACAGGCGGAGCCTTTAGATCATCACAACTGCGAGCAGCAGCAGCAGCAGAGCTCTCCTCGGGAGTACGAGCACCCAAAGATTAATGCAGAAAAGGATGTAAGTTATATGAGCATTTAAAGCTTTTTTATATATCTTGAATAATATATCGAGTATATTTCGCATTTGCAGCCCAAAAAGGTGCAATCGACTATTAATGAAGTGCTGGAGTATATACAACAACAGATCCTGCCGAATCTGGAATAAATAAAATGAAATATTATTAAGAAATGTGAAATATTTTATACTAATAAAATGATGAAATATTAAACAAACAATTTTATTATATGCAAAAACTTTAAATTAATTTTCGGTTAATGCTACATTTGCTGTATTTTATATATTTCAATATCTATATATTTAAATATATTTATTTCTAAATTAATTTTCATATTTTCTTCCCTTCCAGATTAATACATTTTTCTAGATTTTTTTTTCGAAATACTCATTTTATTTTCTGATAACCAAAATAACACAAACAAATGAATACATATTTTTACAATGCGCCTTGAGCCTGCAGATAAGCCAAGAGCTTGGGTATGTGCTCTGGCACTTTGGGAATATGTTCGCCGGCGGGCACAAAGCCATTCTCATCGGCCACGTAGTCGACGCGGTAGAGAAGGCCGTCGTCGCCTGTGTATTCGTAGTAGCCCTTGGAGCGTAGAGCATCTCCTTCGGTTTGCTTCTCAATGCGTCCACTTTCCTCACCGAGAATGCCGTTCTCAGTCTCGTAGCTGCGGAAGGAGAGCATGATTATTTTCATAATTAATAATATTCTCTGAACTTACAGATAGTTGTAGCCATCGGTCTCCACGGTGCCCTCCTGACGCAGAATCAGCCAGCCATTCTTGCCAACGCCAGTGCCGCGTCCTTGTGGCAAATTGGGACGAAGGTCTACAACGGGCACTGGGCGTGCTACCGAAGCGGTTGGGCGTGCTTTGGTTGCAGCAGCTGCAGCTCTATTGGCTCCATTTGCTCCATTCGCTCTATTGGCTGCATTAGTGCCAGCAGCACCACCACCGCCGCCACCACCTCCACCGCGACCAGCACCACCGCCACCACCAAACTTATCCTTGTTACCTCGATAAGGATCGTTGCTACCAGAGTAGTCGCCACCAGGACGATTGTCGTGCTGGTATTTGTTGTCCACATGCACATAGCGTCCGTCGCTGTTGCCGCCATAGCGTCCATCATTGCCGCCGCGATATCTGCCATCGTTGCTGGGCACATAGCGGCCATCGTTGCTGCCCTGATAGCGACCTGCATTGGCTCCAATTCGGGCGTTCAGAGCAGAGACTGGTTTGGGCGCAGGACGATAGCGGCCATCGTTCTGGGCCAGCGCTACAGCAGCGCAAATGAGCAGCCAAATCTGTAGTTGTGACAGACATGAGAGATGGACGCGATTCTAGCATCAGCGCAGCTCCACTCAACTTACCGTTAGACGCAGCATGTTTAATCAGCAATGAGCAGATTTAGCCATAGTCAGATCTTTATATATGAGCTATCCGCAACGCCCACGGACCCATCACTTGATGATCCACTCGCTTGATGTGTGCTATGGCCAACTAGCTAGCGTGGATCTCAACGGACAACATTTGCACAAAGCGCTCAAAACTAGATCTATTAACAGTTGTGATTTATGAAGCGCTTACAATATATTTTCTGGAAAGCAGCTGCGTCCAACAAGCATAAGCTCATCCGCCTTGGATGAGCTATTTTTCTTATAAGCGAATATTGAATTAATTTTATGATCGACATCATCGTCACGGAAACACTGACATTTCATTTGACACCAACTAATTTAAGCAAGCATTGGGCTTAATCGCTTTTATGTGGACCAACAGCACAAAAGAGCTGAAGACTGGATCCATAGAACACCAGAAAAACCAGTTGCTTGGCAACTTAACAAAAATGCCTGAAAGTATGCTAAGCTTTGAGCGAATTCTAAATGATTCAATTTCATTTAACAAGCAGATGACATCAACATATTGAATATTTATGAATTGGAATACATTGTAAAACATAAGCGAATAGATTGGCAGCGCATCCCAGTTACCTTGCGTCTGGCTATCAATAACTGATGAAGGCTGAAAGGCTTCGACCCTCTGGGTAGCTTATATTACTTTATATATTATACAATATAATGGAATAGGGAATAAATGGGATTTTTAAAGCCTGATCGAGTCTGTCGGTAGTTATTAAAATATTTATATATATTTCATAGTTTATTTTATATTTAATATATATTCTTATAGAGATCAGCTAGGAAGCACGCGAATTAGACTGGCAGGGGATATTTGGATATTTTCCTAAGATATTTTGTATTTAGAAAATTATATATTTTAATAAAACACCTATACTCTTAGTTTCTATTTAAATAAATTTGAATTTAAGTGGCAGTTTATGATTTGTAGTATATTTCATTTGATTCTAAATTTACTTTTAGTGTGCCAAAAATTTAAGTACTATCTTCAATACTCACATGTTTTCAAAATATACCAAATATATGAACTGCATGCTGCATAGCTGAGTTGCAGAACTCTAACAACCTCACCCGTCTAGTTTAAATTATTTAAATTATAACTTTACTAAGATGGCTTGTGTTTTTTTTTTTTATACTTTTGCATATTTATTTACATGTGCGGAAAGGTATTTTTGTTTTTATAGAATGGCTTAACAATTTTGGTTAACAAACAGTTTCACGTTGCCTCTGTGTCTTACAGTAGTTGCCTCTCTCTCTCTCTCTCTCTCTTTTTCTCTCACTCTCTCTGTCCCTCTCTTGCTGTGAAGTTAGCCTCTGCGTGCGGTGTAGGCGCTCTGCTGGTCAGCTGGTGGCGGTGGTGCTGTGGCTATGTAATCCAGGGCTCTCTGTATGGCTGGAGGTATGGGAGGTGCTGTGGGCAGATGATCGCCCTGTGGCTGGAAACCGTTCTCATCCGCTACATATGTGATCCGTATGGGTGTGCCATCGGGCGCAGTGTAGGAGAAAAAGCCCTGAGCGACCTTTTGCGCGGCTCAGCAAAGAAAAGAGAAAAGCGAAAAGCAAAAGAGCAGAAAACATAGCAATGCAGCAGATTCAGTTAATTACAAGACCTGAACAATTTGTCAGCCTCACGGTGTAAGCTCGTGAGGGCGCAACAGATGCAAATGCCAAATGGCATCGGGGTCTTCGGTCGAGCAACTCACCGGTCCTGCATTGTCGGTGCCCGCATTCTTGAGATAGCCCTCCTCCTCCACGTTGATGCCGTTCTCTGTCTCATAGCCATACTTGTAGGAGCCATCGAAGTTGACCTCCTGTTCCTGCCGAATGATCTTGATGGGCTCCGTGACAGGTCCTTGGGGTCGTGCATGTGTCTTGCACAGCAGCACAGCTGCAATAGTCAGCAGCTGGCAGAAGATTAGATGAGTTAAGCGAATGAAACTGAAGACTGAGCTTGGTTTGACTTACAATGTATTGCATTAGTTGGGCTTTAATCCTATCCTGGGCTCTGGGCTGGCAATCGTCAGCGTCTCGATGCTCAACTGTGGCCAGCTCTGGCAAAGGTTTGCATATTTATAGCAAAATCTTGCAACTTGCATCGGTTCGCGTAGACGAACCGAATGCTGAATGCTTGAACTTTAGAGCTGGCTCTTGCAACGCTTGCAGCAGAGCGAGTCTAGCTCCGGCTTCGGCTTGGCCATTGGTGGGTGTTTAGCATTTGGCAGATGCACACAGATCAGAAGCCAAACTCACACAGAGCCTGGCCGAATCTGATTATATCTTTGCCGACTGCTTCAAGTGCATTGTTCGCGTGTTGTTGTTGTTAAATCTGCAATTTGTCGGCTAAATTGCTTACAGCCCATAGACCTGATGAGGCGCCTCAATAAAAGCTTCTGTCGATAGTTTTAAGAATGAACGAGGAGAGAAAAAATTTGCTCATTTAATGAGATTTGTTTCACACCAAAGGTAAATTAGAAATAATAAGTAATATATGTGTAATACATCTATTTTAATGGTATATAAAATTAACTTGAAATAATTTAGCCACAAAGGAGTGAGAATTTAGCTAGAAATTTTATTTCTATGAATATTATAAATATTTTGATTTTTATTTTAAATGTGTATATTAAAAAATAAAAATAAATAAATTGAATATAAAAAATATATAAAAAATAAAAGATATAGAGCAAATAAATAAAATATATTTCAATATTAGTAAAAAATGTATATAAACAAAATAAATATAAAAAATAGAATAATATACAAATTACTCTCCCATTTAACATATTTGTGATTTTGACTGTCTTGTGAGACGTTTCACTGTACAGAGTGAATGGAACACGAAAATATATTTCGGTCAGTTTTTGATTGAGTATGTTTATCGTGAAATAAACTTGCATCGTGGCATTCAAAGAACACGTCTCGCATTTCAAATCAATTTGTCAGCTACATTTGTAAAGACTTCGCCTTTGGCTTTGCCTACATATTCTGATGTGCCACAAGAAATCAAATTGCGCAATGGCAGTTAATGCAGCCTCCCATCCGCCCGCATTAACCAGATGCAGCCACAGATGCAGATGAAGCAGATGCAGTGAAGGCGGCAACAACATCATCATTATACGAATAGCATTAGGACGAGTATCATTATACTTCTACTAGTACACATTGTTGCCCCACCGCCTGACCATGATCATGTCTAGCTGTCGCTTCACCTGACCTTTGTTGGAGGCGGCAATGTCTATGCTCGCTGTGCGAATCGTGCTCAGTTTTGACCAAAGGCGTTAATGAGCCCTCATTGGTTTGGCTCAGGCTTGGGTAAGACTTGTGAAACTGCCATTTACTCGCCTCAGACAAACACTGCAGAACCATATGAAATAATTGAAATTAAGTATTGTTTTTGGTTTGTGTTTTTGTTTTTAAATTAAGTTTATGTTTTATATTTTCACATTTTAACGTAACAATATTTGCTGGTTGTTGCGGTTATGGGACGGCGTTGTTATCGAGCTGAGTTCTAACAGCTTATCCCTTCTTGTTGAAGAGCAGAGACAGGAATTGCTGCTTGAATGGCTTGGTGGTTGTCACCTCATCCTCGTAGTAGTAGTAAGATGACGGATAGGAAGGATACGATGAATACGATGGATAATTGTAGCTGGAATAGTCATAGCTGCTAGGGCTGTAGTCAGAAGTATAAGTGCCGCCCGGTTCGTCGGTTTGCGCCTGTACCGATGCCGCAAACGCGCAGGCTACGAATAGAACCAAAGCGAACTTCATATTCTCTGTTTTATGCTATGATATTTTCTTGGCTGTTCACCAATTTGGAGCTACAATTGAACTGTGTCTTCCACTGCCCCAATACGCATCTTTTATACGCATCGAACCAGAAGAGTCAAACGATTCTCAATTGCAGCTATTACAACAGTCTGTTCGTTGCTCGTGTTTGCACAAATGTTTGCCACACCACAGAGCAATAAATTCTATTCAAACTTAAATATTTATGCCGCGTACGTTATGAAATGCACAACTACTATTTGAGTTACAGCCCAAATTGAGGGCCTTTTGTTTGTCTTCAAACAGAAGCTGCATGCAGTCGGGATCGAGATCGGGAGAGGAGAAATAAATACACTTGGATTGTTCGATTGCATTCACTTGACGTTTATATATAGATATACTTATATTTTGCTATTATTCCAAAATTATAAAACTCTAACTTTAATAGATATAACGATCATAGGAGACTGGCCATTCCATGGCGTTTACAAAATCTGGAAATTCTTTCAAAAACTGTGCGCTTAGCGGATCTCGCTTGTGAACATGGCTCGGATAATGTCCAGCGATGCCAATTTCGAAAACGGGTTCATTGAAGATGCCATTGGTCTTCTGCAAAGAGAACAGTGGAGAGAACAAACTGAATGTGAATGAGAATGGCAGTACGCACCGTCAACTCTACATAGAACCGCATGGGTGAGCTGTCGGCGCCCCAGGTGAAAGAGATCTGATACGGCGGCTTGTATTTGGCCGGCATGTCGAGCATTCCTTGCAGAAATGACCAGTCCACCATTTTGACCCCGTCCAAGGGCATCAGAAGTATAGTCATGCGAGCGGGCCCCGCTAGTTTGAAATCATAGCGAATCGTATAGCCGTCGTTTATGACTGTCTTGTTCAGTAATTCGAGAGTGGTGCTTCCGGGCACTTCGATGGGCTCCTTGCGTGGCAGCCAGTGTTGAAAGTCGCAGGGCAGGCCGCACTTCGTTTGACAGTGGCAAGAGTCTCCTGTGTCCAGCAAGCCAGTCAAGTTCATTTTCTCACGCAGCGGCGCTTCCCTGCGGCGGTCCATCAGGCCAAAGTAGTAGCCAGAGTCGTCCAGGCTGATGGAGCCATTGTACTCAAACAACTTACGATGCACTTGCTGCAACACAGAAATATCCGAAATTTAATGACCATAGCTGTAAGGCAAAAATTAAGTTTACCAAGAAATCGAGACGCATCACATTCGTACGAGGGCGATAGGGAAAGCCCATCTCCGACACGGATAACAGGGCAAATAAATAGGTAATGCCCGTCATAATGCCAATTATTATAATAGGATAACGAAAGACATTAATGAGGCAGACCTAGAGAGAATAAAGGGGATGTTTTAGATTAAAGATTTTTATGTATATGCATTTCGAAACTCACCAGGAAACCCAGAGCAAGTATTGTGCCTGCAGCACACAGAATAGCAATGAGCAGATCCGGATTCACACTGGTGCCGCTGCGGCCTGTTATTGGAATGCCGATGGCCAGGAGGGCGTAGAACAAGTAGCTGAAGTAAAGAAAAGGTATGGCCTGACAGGCGCACAGCACAATCGACCAAAAGTAGCCTGGAGCAGATTCGAAAGGTTAATCGAAATTCATTATTCGGATTGGAGTGAAAAGGCTTACCGCGATTCTGCAGCTTGGAGATCAAATTGATGAGCATTGCACCCACATAGAAGAGCAAGGAGATCATGAAGAGGTAGGCGCTACGCACACCAAAGACGGTCAACATAATACACAACACAGCAAAGAAAACACAATGGGCGTGGCCGGCTATCTGTAAGCGATAGCTGGCTGGTATCTGCTCCTGCGAGTGGGGCATTTGGTAAGGATTAGCATGAAGCTCTCGTTAACTTAATTACTTACTTTGTGATTGATGCCCAAGTAGATCGTTACGGGCAGCACCAGACCGATTATCGACGGTATAATGAAGAGTCCAATGACCAGCCAGTTGTTTGAGAAATATGTCATCGTCCGATTTCCGGCGCCGTAGAAGAACGCCATGAGGATGGGCAGACCCAGAGCTAGACCACACGAAATCAACTCCAAGATACACAAATTAATAAATTCTCTGACCACAGTCTTCAATATCAATATGCAGTTTCCTGGCCATAAAGAACAAAGAGAAATACACTGCTAGCATGCTAATCCCGCTAAGTGCCAAGTTCAGGAATATGGATGTTAACTCCAGATAGGAGACAAAAAATAGACCCATGAAATCATAGTAAACCGAGCGACCCTCTGCATGCGCCTGTAGAGGAATAAGATAGGAAATGTTAATAAGAAATGGAAATAGAAATGTAAAGAATACTAATTCAGTTGAATTACATTAATATTGCGCATCTCTTTGGCATTGCTGATGCTTTTGACCAGAGACAGCACATTGTCGCCTGTGCTTTGCAGCGAATCTCGTGATATGACATCGAAGCGATCGTATTTTGTGTGGTAAACGAAGCCATTGTAATGGCTTGTCATATCCAGACCTGCAAAATGGGGGCTCTACGCATTAAAGTGGAGTGGAGTCTATGAGTCACTCACCTGGCAGAGGTCCGTAGTCGCGGAAGATTCTAAAGTCCGTTTCGGATTTTATAATGCCTGTCTCGAATATTTCCTCTGCCAATATTGTTCCAAATGGATGCTTGACGGCGGCTTTGTAGTGCTGCGAACAAGTTAACAGGTATGTGCTGATAAGATAAGCCAAATTGATATATCGATATGAAAATCATATCGTATATCTGATAAGTGTGCCGAAGAGCATTTGCCCAGCTGTTTCCACTCACTTGCATAAGCCACGGATGAAGCGGACCGGCTCGAAAGAGTATCTCACGACCGCCAGCACCAGCGGAATCCAGATTGATTATTGCCCTGTGAATCAGAGTTAATAAATTGATAGCATGGACCGTTCACTCAACTTCCACTCACTTGCAGCTGGGTGACCATCTGTGCTGTGTGATGAATCCGTGTGAGCCTTGCAATCCATGCTCCTCGGCACCATTGAAGAGAAAGATAATCGGATGCTCGAATGAATCGTTAGATGTGGCCAGTTGACGCAGCACCTCCAACATGGTGACGACCATGAAGCCATCATCTCCCGTACCTGCAGCAGACCAATACTTAGACACTTGCCAGATTAGGCTCGACGAGCTCTATACATACCCACGCTACCTGGCTTGGTATCGTAGTGACTGTTGATCAGCAGATAGGCTGAACTGTTGGACTGCCTTGGGGTCAGCTTGACGACCACATTTTGCACTGCTTGATACATATTGATCGCATTCAAGTGCAGAAAAGCACCGGACACCCGTTGTACATCCACCTCCAAAGTGTATAGATCGTGACGCATTTCTCGATGAACGCTCTCCATTTCCCTGAGCAAAAACTCAATCATTGTCTTCTCATTCATGTTATCGCCGATAATTTTGGGTCCCATACGATCCAGTTCCAGCAAGAGATGCTGAGCACGTTCCGCCACAAAATGCCCTGGCTTGTAAAGCTCTTCATCAATGTTCACCGGCTTGGGCATAGCATTGTAGAGCGGAAAGGCCACAGCAAAGAAGAGAGCTGGCCACAGAAGCAGGAAGCTGGATGCATGGTACCAGGGCAGTTTTTTCTTCAGATTCTCCTTCTCAGTTATCTCAATGATGGCAGTCTCCATGCTTGACGAATTTCCCTCAATTCCGACGGCAACGGCAAATACCTATACCGTATTTAAACAAAAAATATATCTTAATATCAATAGCTCTACTATATAAAATAATTTATAAACGTTTTGAGTTCGAAGGCTTCCTATGTTTGCCTTTCCGCTTTCCATGACTAACTGACTGGATCAGACTGTTCGCAGATTTCAAATTGATAAGCCTCAGCAACTGTGATTTCATATCTTTAGTTCAAATTTGTTTTTATGACATACGACATAAAGTTGAAATAAACATGCATTTGTTGTACGCATAGAATAGCTGAACAAGCTATATTTTGATTTTATTAAGTCTCGCAGTTAATAAGGTAGATTTATTGCTTCTACTACTGGGCATCAGATCTTGATATCAAAGAGTGTTTTCGTGAAGTTTTATCAAGCAGCGCAAGCTGACATCAAATAATAAATGTTTATATATTAAGCCATTTTAGATTGACTCTTATCATATTTAGGAAGCGAATACAGTGAACTACAATCCTAATTGAAATTTGAATGATATAATGAGAGTTTCCAACTCAAATTATATTTCCTTTAATAATACATCTCTTGATATATATGTGGAAAATATAAGTATTATTTTTATCAGATTGTATTCAGTAAATTATTATTTATATTTTTTTATATAAAACAATTTATATTATTAAAATACATATACATATAAAAAATGTATACTATTATTGGAATAATATTAAACTTAAAACCTATTTATGAGTTAAGCTAACTTAGTATATGTAACGCTTGTATAGCGTCGGCCACTCCATCACATGCACAAAGTCTGGAAAGTCGGCTATAAACTGCATTCCAGCCTCGTCTCTTTGGTAGTCGTAGCTCACGTAATGCCACGCCACGCCCAATTCAAAGATGGGAACATCGAAGTTGCCAGCAAGTTTCTGAAATATTTAAAAATAATAATAAAATAAATATTTAAATAAATTATAATTTAAATATTAAACATGTTGCATTCACTCACAGTGAAATCAATGTGAAATCTCAGGGGTGAATTGTCCTTGCCGTAGGAGAAGAATATCTGATAGGGCTGCTCGTACTTTTCGGGCTCGTCGAGCGGATTTCTAATGAAGGACCAGTCCTCAACGGCTACGCCCTCCAGCGGTTGTATAAACAAGCCCATATGTGGTGGTCCACTCAGCTCGAATTCATAGCGCATCGTATTTCCATTTGGCAGAAGGCTTTTACTCAGCAGCAAGAGGGAGGAGTTGCCAGGTATGATCACCTCTTGCTCTCGCGCCAGCCAGTTGCCTGTGACGCGCGCCTTGCACCAGCGATGATTAAAGCAGGGCACGCCGCACATCAGTTCCGTATCGCAGTGCTCCTTGATGCCAGCCAGGCCAGTCAAGTCGAGCGAAGTGTCCTCGAGCGGATAGTGCAGCCGTCTGTCCTGGAAGTCAAAGTAATAGCCCGAATCGCTTAGGCTAACGCTGCCATCATATTCGTAAAAGATACGACGTACATGCTGTCAATAAATGAATATGTTTATGTATATAAAGATATTATATGAAGACCAACTTACCAGAAAGTTAACACGCATTACACTGGTCTTGGGTCGGTAGGGAAAACCCACCTCCTGAAATGGCAATCATGCTGAATATAAAGGTGATTACGGCCAGTCCAACCATGATAAATTTCGACCAACGAAACATGTTGATAAGGGGCGACTGATTTAAGGTAAAATTAGTTTGAAATTTAATTTTACAAAATCAAATGAGATTTGCTTACCACAAATCCCATTGCAAAGAATGTGCCGAGTGTGCATATCAGAACTACCAAGAGATCGGGATTTATGGCGCTGCCATTCCGACCCATCATCGGTATGAAAATGACGAGAAACATGTGAAACAGATAGCTGCAAGTAAAAGAACGGCATCAGCTGGAATATCTGCGTGATGAGCACCCAATAATAGCCTAAACATGAAAAAGTTTGAAAGTAATTTAAATATTCATGAAAGATTCTAAACTCACCTCGATCGTGTAAAGTGCTTAACAGATTGATAAACAGCGCGACGGAGTAAAAGAGTATGGATATCATACAGAGATAGGGTGTGCGCAGACTAATTGCACTCAGTATGATGGCTATCAAGGCCAACACCACGCAGTGGGCGTGCAGGCTCATATGCAAATGGTAGGCGTGGCTGATCTTAAGCTGCAAATAAAAGAAATCAAGAATTAGTTACAAGACTCCCATCTAGAGTCAATCTCTGTTTACCTTCTTCCGTAAGCTGTAATAGAGTGTTGTTGGCAGACTCAATCCAATGATGGCCGGACAAATGTAGAGCCCTATCATTAGCCAGGTGTGCGTAAAGTAGGTCAATGAAGCATTGCCGGCATCGAATAGAACTGCCATCAGCAGAGGCAGACCCAAACTCAGCAGACCACCCAGCACGTGCAGGCACAGAATGATGGCAAACAATCGCGATATGTAGCCCAGAGACAACTCAGAGATGCGTGCCATGCGCCACAGTGAGATGCAGACGAGCAACAGGCTGACAGCCGCAATGCAACAGTTTAGAATTATGCCCGTTGTCTCCGAGTAGAAGACAAAGAAAAGCCCAAGGAAGTCAAAGAATACCGACTTTCCTTCACTGTGTGCCTGCAAAGAATATTCCTTAAGTAATCCCGATTCTAGATAAGATTAGGTTAAACTTTAGCTCACCTCCGTGTCATACATCTCACTGGCATTGGCAAAGCCGCGCACCAGAGCCAAAGCATTTTCGCCCGAGCTCTGCAGCGAAGCGCGTGGCACAGCCGCATAATTGTCGAACTCGGTGTGATAGACATAGCCATTGCGGATCTGCGCCATATCGAGGCCTATATAATATTAGATAAAGATATGCGTTGTTTAAAGTGACACGCCCAACTCACCTGGCACCTGGCCATAATCACGGAATATACGAAAGTCTGTGTCCGACGGCAATATGCCAGCCTGAAAGACCTCCTCGGCCATGGTCGTGGCAAAAGGATGTTTGGCATTCTCCTTATAGTACTGCGCAAAGCGGAAGGAGGTTTGCAGAAAAAAGGCCATGCCATACGGAAATCGGTTGTCAGCAACAACATTTAATTTATATCGTGCAATAAAAAAGTGGATAGTTAGTTTTATGAGCATACTTCATGATAAACATCTAACCGTTCGCCGACACGTGCCATAAATAATAAACTAAATCTGAAGATAAGGCTAGAACCACAACATACCCGCATTAGCCAAGGATGATTGGGTCCGCTCTGAAACAGGAGATCTCGACCGCCGCTGCCAGCCACCTCCAGATTAATAAGCGCCCTGAAATTATTGGAAAGTATAAAATTTGGTATCTTAGTCAATTTAAATATTTTATATTTATATTGTAAAATATTAAGTAAAGTTCTCTTACTTGCAGTTCTTGGCCCATTTGTGTTGGGTGATGAAGCCGTGCGAGGCCTGCAAAGGATTCTCTTCGGCGCCATTGAAGAGGAAGACAATGGGATGCTCGAAGGGCCGCTCTGAGATGGCCATTTGGCGCAGCACCTCCAGCATGACAATCACCATGGTGCCGTCGTCGCCCGAGCCGGGGCTACCCGGCTTCGAGTCGAAGTGGCTGTTGACCAGCAAATAGGATTCGCTGGCCGAGCTCCGCGTGCTCAGCTTGACCACCACATTCTGCACGCCCTGGTACATATTCACCATATTCCAGTGCATATACGCACCGGATGACTGCTGCACATCTACCTCCAGCTCATAGAGATTCGCTCTCATGGCTGCGCGCACATTCTCCACCTCGTCGAGCAGAAAGTCCACCGTACGCTGCTCATTGGCAATGCTGCCCACGACCTTGGGTCCGATGCGGTCAAATCTTTGTAGTAGGAGCTGTGCGCGTTCGGCTACAAATTCGTTCGGCTTCTGTGACTCTTGGGCAATGGTGACGCTCTCGGGCAGTCGATTGAAGAGTGGAATAACCACAGCAAAGAAGAGCGCCAGCCAGAGCAGCAGAAAGGCGGGCGCATAATACCAAGACACCTTAGCTCTGAGACTCTTTGAGCTCTTCAATATGCCAACAAGAGCAGTGTCCAGCGCAGCAGCTCGCTGATTTAAAAAAATATTATACACATATAGTATATTTAAAATATATATACCTATATTGCTCTTCAGCTTATATCCTCGCTCTTTTCTACTTACATCTTTGTCCTCTTTCATTTGAGACATTTTTTTAGCGCATCTAAACTCGAGAGCCGCCCAGTTCCAACTGAATGGAGTCTATTGAACGGCTTGGTTGAACGGTGTTTGGATTTTATTAGCACTGATTTGTACTTTGAAGTCAATAAAGATAATATCCAACACAAAAAAACAAACTGGCTCACATTTTTTGTTACGATATGTAATGCATTAAATATTGATTTCATAGGGAATGGTCAAGAGGCAGTCTTTATATCTAAATTGTATGTAGCACCTTATTTTTTATGATTACGATAAACCAACCTAACTAGCCTATAGCTTAATGGAAATGTACTTATATACACATATCCATTTTAATTGCAAATTAGCGAAATAGGTATTAAAAATTAAATCATGACTCAGTGGCTCTCGGTAATACCCATTTGGATATATTGGGGTGCAACAACAAAATCAAAACAAAAATCGGATATGCGAAAAGCTAATTGTAGTACTTGAAGAGTGTTTGGTTAATCACAGCCATAAATATTTACTGCAACTTGAGTTAATGGCGCACTTGAGCGATAAGATTGTGAACATATACTCAAATCAAAAGCATTTCTACTTAAATTAAATTAAATCTATAAATTGATACTAAAATATTATTTAAAAAGTTTAATCATTGATATGTATGTTCTGCATGCAAAGTGTATAGATCTGCTATCTTAAATTGTAGTGTGAATTTTCGTTGAATTCGCAGCTTTTAAAAATAATAATTAGGCGCAGTTTGAAGCCAGTTTTTTATTTTGTCCAGCGCCGTTGGGAATTCAAAATATATGTTAAATTAGGAGTACAAATTTGCGCCTGAGTGTTCTGCTTACATAGAGCATTTTGCGTTTATGTTAAGTGCTAACAACGCCAAATGAGTAATTTCAACTACAAGAGCGTCAATAACAGGTAAGTATCTGACTATCGATAAAGCATTCACAATATTGTCTTTTATTTAAATGCTGAACTTCATTGAAAATATTAAAAAGTTTGCGTATTAAAATAATATATGTTCTATATATATTGCGTAGCTTATGTACATTTAATTAAATGATTTTTTATAATTAAAAAATAAATCGCTGGTATAAAACAGGCCAAGTGGCCACAATGGAATATGAAGGGAACGATGCGGCGAGCTCCTCACTCTCATCATCTCCTTTATCACCAATGTAATGTCCAGCGACTCCCAGTTGAAACAGAGGGACATTAAAATCGCCATCAGGTTTCTAATCAAAAAGAATAATTCAAATACTTTAGTCTCTGTTTGAAACTTTAACAAACTTTTCTTACCGATATTTCTATGCAAAAGGTCAACGGAGAGCTGTCAATGCCATATGTGAAATAAATATGAAACGATAGAGGATAGGCTGGCGGAAATTTAAGATAATCAAGTGAAAATGACCAGTTGACGATCTTGGCGTCTTCATAGGGCTGAATAAACAAGCTCATATGGGATGGTCCTGTCACTTTGAACACAAAGCGTACAATTGTCGCATTGACTTCGGATTTGGATACCAATTCCAATTTTGTTGTTGACGTTGGCTCGATGGCCGTATCCCGGGGCAGCCATTTGCTCTCAAGACGATTCAAAACATAGCGATAGTCATACAAAGGCATGCCACACATCATGTGCTCCTCGCAGTACGACTTTATGCTAACCAGTCCAGTCAGATTGGCCTTTACACCCTTGAATGGCTTCTCCCTAAGTCGATCCTGGAAATTGAACAAGTAGCCTGACTCGTCTTTGCTGAGAGTTCCATCGTACTCGTAGAACTTGTTTCGCACTTGCTGAAACGAGAAAGGAATGCATTGGACATAATTTCAAATGTAGGCGATCTTATTAGAAAGATTACCAAATAGGCAACTCGTTGTCCGTTGGTCCTCGGGCGATAAGGGAATCCAAGTTGAGTGCTACTGGCCAAGTACATGCCGACAGCTGATATTGCCACCAAAGAGAGAATCACAAGACTTGGACGTCGAAAACTATTAATGAGTGGAACCTAAAAATTAATATATTGGTTAGATATATTCTGATCGAGAGTATGGGGAAACTTACCAGGAATCCAAAAGAAAGAACCGATCCTAATGCTGCCAACAAGGCTACATGCAAGTCCCGATTACTGGCGCTACCTGCACGTGCACCCAATGGCGTCAGTATTACAATAAATGTATAAAACAGATAGCTGCTATACAGGAAAGGAATCACTTGGCTGATTTTCAGTACACCCGTCCAGGCATAGCCACGATCGTGCAGAGTTGTTAGCAAGTTGAAGGCCAAAGACAAGACATAGAAAATGAGTGGAATCACGATAATATATGCTGAGCGCAGACCAAATAATGTAATTGCTGTGCTTAATAGCGTTAGAATTATGGCTTGTCCGTGTAGCGATAATTGAAGGTGGTAAGCATTTGATATTCTCTCCTGCATATGGAAAATTCATTCGAAAGTTAATTATGAAATTTATATAGAAATGGCAAAATGGACTCACGTTTCGTTGTAATATGTGATAGATTGTGACGGGCACACTAAGGCCTATTAGCGAGGGGCACACATAAAGACCAATAATCAGCTGCGGGGTGCTGTAGTAAGTCAGCGACAATCCCAAATAGTCAAAGACATATGCCACCAGTGCAGGAAGGGCGACTCCGAGAACAAAGGAAATAATTTGAACGACTAGGACCAATGCGAACCAGCAAGTCACATGGAATATGGAAACGTTGGACATAGCTGTCATGCGCCACATTGAAATGAAAATAAGAATTAAGGCAGAGCCAGCAACGCCCAAGTTCAAATATATTCCCGTTGTGTCTGAGTAATAGACGAAGTATAGTCCAAGGAAATCGAAGAAGACAGCATGTCCGGTCCGATGGGCCTGTGAAATGAATGTTGATAATAATAATACAATTTCCTTTCCAGAAATCGAAAACTCTGTACTTACTCTTATGTCGTGCAATTCTGTGGCATTCGCTAAGCCTCTGACCACACTAAGCACATTATCGCCTGTGTTCTGCAAGGATCCACGAGGAATCGCATCGATTGTGTCATAGATTGTGTGATAGATGTATCCATTAATGCATTGGCCCATGTCTAAGCCTATAAACAATAATCTACATATCAGCATTCATATAGTCAGTATTCAGTTATAACTTACCAGGAATATTGCCATAGATTCTAAACTGTCGAAAATCTGTATCTGATGGCACAATGCCTGTTTGGAATATTTCCTCCGCCAAGGTCGTGGCAAACGGATATTTTGCATAATTTTTGTAATACTATGAAAAAGTTTTAATGAGTTCGGATTATCTGTATTTTATATATCTTACATTCACAAGCCATGCGTGGTTCGGACCACTCTGAAAGAGAATCTCCCGCCCTCCACTACCTCCAGCATCCAGATTAACGACAGCTCTAAAATTTCTGCATTAGAAACTCTTCTGAGTATGAATCAAATTAAGCTTACTTGCAGTATGGTGCCCATTTGTGTTGAGTGATAAAACCATGCGATGCTTGCATAGCACCCTCTTCAGCTCCATTAAACAAGAAGACAATCGGATGTTCAAATGTCTGTTTTGTTGTGGCAATCACACGTAACACCTCCAGCATTGTGACTATCATGAATCCTGCATCGCCGGCAGATGGAGTAAATGGCTTGGAGTCGAAGTGGCTGTTGACCAAGAGGTACGTTTCACTGGTGCTTCCTTTCGGCGATAGTTTTACAGCAATATTCTGAACGCCTTGGTACATGTTCAACATGGTTTTGTATGGGAATGCGCCAGATACCTGTGAGACATCAATTTCTATATCGAAATAGTCTTCAAGCAGAACTTCTTTGATTTCTGCCAGATCTTTTAGAATAAAGTTGACTGCTTCAATCTCGTTCTCCCGACTGCCAGCTAATTTGGTGCCAATATTTGACAGGGTATACAGCTTGTTGTAGGCACGTTCAGCTATGAATACATTTCTCTTTGCGTCCTCCATTGTCAAGGGCGTGGGTAGTTTATAGAAACGAGGTATTACCACAGCAAAAAACAGCAGTACCCAGAATAGCAGAAAACCACTTGCAAAATACCATGGCAACTTTAACTTGTTTGATTTGGCTTTGCTCTTGACTTCATTTCCAGGACTTTCCACAGAATCCGCCAATATCTTTATAATGTGTATACTGGTTATTATATAAAATTTAAAATAATCATATCAGATATTTCTTACTTGTTTCTCCTCGTCAGGCATCTGTTGCTGAATTATCGGCTGATGTGAAGTCTAGGCTAGGTACTAGAGACTTCATAGAAATCTTAGATGGCTTTTATACTTAAGCAAAATCTTATCTAGAATATGAAATTGTAAAATGTATGTTTTAGATGCAATAAATGGGAATAATATAAACGAACTAGGTAGACCTCGAGATACTCTGCAATTAGCTCTGCCTGAATATTAATTTAAATGAATTATACATAAAAACTAAAAGCAAGAATTCTGTTCTCAACAAAGTTCTTTGGATATTCAAATTGTTTTATTTAAATGAATATTATGGGAATATTTTTTACTGTGTCTATGTTATTCACAAATATAACCTACGGTTATCATTATTTATAATTCTTTATCAGCATTATACCTTTGCTTTAAATTGATTTGATTTTACTCATTTATACTATGATATATGGTTATTCAAATTTATAGCGTCAAGAAGAAGAAAAAATCGCTAATTAACTCATAAATCATAAATTGACTCATGATTATCATTAAGTGGTTAAGTCAAAACATTTGGATACTTCAAGTTAGCCGTAAAGCAATTTGTGAATTATTTATTTTATTATATTACTATTTGAAACATAAGTTAGTTTATTTCTTGTGCAATTGTAAATTAAACATATTATTTTTAAGGAAAAGAATTACTTTGTATACAGATTTGTGCATAAAAATAGATTTGGTGCTGGGTAACATTTTTAAAATTAATTTTTCATATGAAATTATTCATTAATGATGTTTCGATATCACCAAGTACCGTGGATGGTATATAATAAAAATCAATTATTAAATTTCGAAGATAAGATGAGAACGATAACAATCAGTTACCAAAAAGTGTTCAGACCATACATATGTATGTATATGATATAAAATAATGCATAAACTGTATCGACTTTAGTATCATTATATTTTTCCCCTTATAAGAGCATTCTTTTTTAAAACTTCATTAAATATTCGCAAATAAATTATAATATTGCAATCAATTATTTTTGAACAAGTACAAGTAAAAGTTCCATAAAATAAAATGAACGGATGTTTTTCTTCTGCTTTTAGGCAGGTAGGTATCAGAAAATTAAATTAAAATAAACAAATTCTCTTCTCTGAATTGTTTTTTTTTTTTTTTTTTTTTTGTAAGCCCCACTCTTAAGTTCAACTGTTTTATTTATTTATGTTTATTTTATATTCGTATTTATTATTATATTTCGTGTATATTTATTTTCAAAAAATATATCGGTGGTACAATACAGGCCACGTGGCCAGAATTCCGTACGATGGAAACGTAGATGCGAATTCCTGACTTTCAGCGTCGCCCTCTAGTTCAATATAATGGCCAGAAACTCCCAACTGGAATATCGGTACATCGAAATCTCCATCCTCCTTCTATAAATATATAAAAAGAAACCAAGTTAAACTTAAATTGACAATAAAAATATCCACAGCACGAAATTACCGTGAACTCCAAAAAGAAGTTAAGTGGAGAGTTATCAATGCCATATACGAAATATATATGATATGACAGTGGATGCGGTGGTGGATTATCCAAATAACTACGTAAGAACGACCAGTTGGATATCTCAACGTCTTCATAGACTTGGATAAACAAGCTCATGTGGGAAGGTCCTGTCAAGTTGAACTCAAAACGAACAGTTGTAGGGCTCTGTACGGTTTTGCTTAAAAATTCCAATTTTGTTTCTGCTGGGGGTTCGATGGCTTTGGTACGGGGCAACCATTTGCTTTGAAGTCTGTTTGATTCATAGCGATAATCATACAAAGGCATGCCACACATCATTTGCTTCTCGCATTTTGGTTTAATGCTAACCAGCCCAGTCAGATTGACTTTCGCTTCCACGAACGTAGTTTCTTTACGACGATCTTGGAAATTAAATAAATATCCAGACTCGTCCTTACTGAGTGTTCCATCGTACTCGTAGAACTTATTGCGTACTTGCTGAATATAAAAGAAATATAATAAAAATATAATTTAAGGATTACTGATTAAGAGCAAATTGCATAACATATTTACCAGATAAGCAACACGCTGCCCGCTGGTCTTTGGTCGAAAGGGGAAACCAAGTTGTGTGCTACTTGCTAAGTATATGGAAAGAGCTGTGATTGCCAACAGAGAGAACACCACAATACTTGGGCGTCGGGAAGTATTAATAAGTGGGGCCTGTAAAAATATTGGTTGAGAAACTACTAAGAGAAGAGAGTAAAGGGGATATTTACCAAGAAACCAAAGGAAAGCACCGTCCCTGCTGCTGTGATGACTGCAATATACAAGTCCCTATTGGAAGCACTTCCTGATCGAGCACAAATCGGAATAAGAGCTATAAGCAGAACATAAACGATATAGCTGCTGTGAAGGAAGGGAATTATTTGGCTAGCTTTAAGAAGCCCCGTCCAGGCATAGCCACGATCATGTAGAGTCGTCAGCAAGTTAAAGGCCAAGGATAATACATAGAAGATCAGGGGAATTAAAAGAATATATGACGAGCGCAATCCAAATACAGTGAGACAAACGACTAGAAGAGCCAAGATTATGGCCTGACCATGTAATGCCAGTTGTACATGATAGCCAGGTGAGATCTTTTTCTGTGAAAAGAAAATAGGATTAAATTTGTAATATACAGAATACTGTTTCATTATCTTACGTTAGGTTGGAAAGTAAAATAGATTGTGCTGGGCAAGCTGAGGCCAATTAATGAGGGACACACATATAGGCCAACCAACAACATCGGGGAGCTGTAGTGAGTCAGCGATCGTCCAAAAATATCCATTGCATAAGCAACAATTAAAGGGAGGGCAAGTCCAAGTACAAACGATATAACCTGGATGGTTAGAACCAATGTGTACCAGGATCCTACGTGCCAAAAAGCAACATGCGAAATGGCTGCAATGCGCCATATTGAAATGAAAATAAGAACGAAGGCGGCTGCCGCAACTCCAAAATTCAACAATATTCCTGTGTTCTCTGAATAGTGGATGAAGTAGAGACCCAGGAAATCAAAGAAGACAGCGTGTCCACCCGTGTGAGCCTATAAAATAAAGCATCGAGATTAATTATCAATGTATCTGAAGACTTATGGAAAAATACCTTTGTATCGTGTAATTCTGTTGCATTGGCTAAGCCTCGAACTAAACTAAGTATATTGTCTCCTGAGTTCTGTAAGGCTTCGCGAGGAATCGCATCGATTGTGTCATAGATTGTGTGATAGATGTATCCATTCTTAAGTTGGATAATATCCAAACCTAGTATTGAAGATTTAATTTATATTTTATTTGTATAGTGCTTTTATAACAATCACCTGGAACGTTGCCATATTTTTTAAACTGAGTAAAGTCTGAATCTGATGGTATAACTCCAGATTGAAATATTTCCTCGGCGAGAGACGTACCAAAAGGATATTTTATATATTTTTTGTAGTACTGTTAAATGGTTAAAAAATTTAATTGGTTTTGACGCGATTTTATTGAGAAACTTACATTCAAAAGCCATGAATGGTTGGGCCCGCTCTGAAACAGAACATCTCGACCTCCACCACCAACGCCTTCAAGATTAATAAAAGCTCTAAAATTATATAATTTGTATTCTGCTTGTAATCTTAATTCACAGAGCTTACTTGCACATTGGAGCCCATTTGTGTTGAGTAATAAATCCATGAGATGCTTCCATCATATTTTCTTCAGCTCCATTAAACAAGAAGACAATTGGATGCTGAAATGTTTCCCTAGTCGTTGTAATCACTCGCAAAACTTCCAGCATTGTGACTATCATGAATCCTGCATCACCTGCGGACGGAGTGAATGGCTTCGAGTCGAAGTGGCTATTGACCAGAAGGTACGTCTCGGTTGTATAGTTCTTGGGGGTTAGTTTGACGGCAATATTTTGGACACCTTGGTACATGTTCAGTAAATTTTTATATGGATACGCTCCTGAAGCTTGTGATAAATCTATTTCCATATCGAAAAAGTCTTTAAGTGAAGCTTCTTTGATGGTTTTCAGCTCATTAAGAAGAAATTGTACTGCATCGATCTCGTTTTCCTTGCTGCCAGTCAATTTGGTGCCAATATTCGATAGAGTATACAGATTTTTGTACGCTCGTTCGGCAATGAAGACATTTTTGTTAGCGTCTTCCATTGTGCGAGCCGTGGGTAGCCGATTGTTGAATGGAATTACTACGGCAAAAAAGAGGACTCCCCAGAACAATAAGAATCCAGTTACAAAGTACCAAGGTACCATAGAAATAGACTTCTTGTTGGTTGACACTTTGCCATCACTCTCATTGGATTCCATAGTTACCTTTATTATGAAGACAATGTTAAAGCAGAGTTCTAAGCGAAGGTATTATTTGCAATTTTTACCAGTTTTTTCCTGTCTAACATTTTGGTTCCTATTTAGCTCTCTGCTGATGCGGTTTGTTGTTTCTTCATATGAGAACTAAACTGGTATCGTTTAATGCTGACGATATTTATAAGATTGGAACCATGTTATCTTAAATATATTGTTTAAAATCGATTTAAATAATAACTTTTATGAGGTCAATTCAATCATTATCGAAGAAGCACGATATTTAAGGGTTTTGCTTTGCCAAAAAAGCTCAATAAATTCATTAAACGATCGAGCACTGCCAAAAATCGATACGTTTCTTAATAAATCAATAAACTTTGAAATGGACACAGACTTTTATTCTGCATATAAATACTTTTTATTGCTTTAACAGTTTAGTGATAGTAACAATCGAAACTCAATCCTGAAAGACAATTAAAATATGTACCGTTGGTATACCACAGGCCAAGTGTCCACCGCTGTAAAGGATGGGAATGTGGCTGCAAATTTCGAGTTCAGATTATCGCTCGTATCTCCAATGTAATGACCCGACACTCCAAGCTGGAACAGTGGAACATTGAAATTTCCATTTGCTTTCTATAGAGTTTAGAATGTTATTAGATAAATACTAAATTATATTAATATGCAGCTCTCTTCTCACCGAACATTCCAGATAAAATTCGTATGGGTTATTATCGATGCCGTATGAAAAGAATATTAGATATGGAGGAGAATTCGTATTTTCTTCTTCAAGAAAACTGCGTAGGAACGACCAATTACTTATGGTGACATCTTCATTTGGTTGAATGAAGAGTCTCATTTTGGAGGGTCCTGTTAGACGGAAATCGAAGCGGACCGTTGTTGAATTCAGTACAACTTTGCTTAGAACCTCCAATTTTGTTGTTGCTGGCATTTCAATGGGCTCAGCGCGTGGCAACCATTTATTGTACATTTGATTCCGAACGAACCGTAAGTCAAACAAGGGCATTCCGCAATACATGTGGGCGTTGCACCTTGATTTAATACTGACCAAACCGGTCAGATTCACATTTGTTCCTAAGAGTGGCGTTTCTACAAGTCGATCTTCGAAGTTGAAGAGGTAACCAGATTCGTCTTTGATGAGAGTTCCATCGTATTCGTAGAACTTGTTTCGAACTTGCTGTAATGGCACCTATTATCGTAACTACTCAGAGTCTGTAAGCTGACTGAACTTACCAGATATTCAAGTCGATGTACGTTAGTCTTTGGACGATATGGGAATCCGATTTGTGTGCTGCTGGCCAAGTATATGGAAAGGGCTGTGATTATCGCCAGAGAGATTACCACGAAACTTGGTCGTCGGAAAGTGTTGATGAGTGGAATCTGCAGAAATGATTTAGTAGGGAATTCTACGAATAATATAATATTATCGAGTTAACTTACCAAGAAACCAAATGCAAGAACTGTTCCTGCTGCTGCCAAGACAGCAACATACAAGTCCCGATTGGAGGTACTGCCTGCACGACCACCCATTGGCGTCATTACCACAATGAATATATAAGCGATGTAGCTACTATATAGAAATGGAATTATTTGGCTCAGTTTATGGAAAGCCAGCCGCAAAGCCACGATCATGTAAGGTAGTCAGTAAGTTAAAGACCAATGATAACACATAGAAAATCAATGGAATTATGAATATATATGTTGAACGCAATCCGATTACTGTGAGACCAAAGACTAAAAGGGCAAGGATGACAGCTTGACCATGTAATGCTAGTTGCACATGGTAGCCGGTTGAGAACTTATTCTGTGAAAGGGAAATTTAATTTAATGATGCAACAGTTTACTCCATTAAGAACTTACATTCTCTTGTAGAGTATAATAGATTGTGATGGGCAGGCTAAGGCCAATTAGTGAGGGGCACACATATAAGCCGATCACCAGCATCGGCGTGCTATAGTATGTTAGCGATAACCCTAAATTATCCATAACATATGCAACAATTATAGGAAATGCCAGTCCAAGTACAAACGAAATAAACTGGATTATAAGGACCAATATGAACCAGCATCCTACGTGGTTCGTGGAAACGTGAGAAACAGCTGCCATACGCCATATTGAAATGAAAATGAGAATGAAAGCAGCTGCTGCAACGCCAAAGTTTAATAATCTTCCTGTGGTCTCTGTATAATGGATAAAGTAGAGACCAAGGAAATCGAAGAATACAGTATGTCCAGTGTTGTGCGCCTGAGATTAAAAAAAATTGATTAATAAAACTTAGCTCGAAGCTATGGGGAGTCATGATTTACTTCAGTATTATATAGTTCGGTTGCATTTGCCAAGCCTCGAATCAGACTAAGAAGGTTATCGCCGGTATTTTGCAGAGATTCACGAGGAATCACATCGATAAGATCGTATTTGGTATGGTAGACAAATCCATTAATACACTGAGCCATGTCCAAACCTGTATTTATCCACATTTATATTTTATATAACTGGTAAATTCTCCTATTCCTCCACTCACCTGGGATCTTTCCATAGGTTCTGAATTGTCGAAAATCAGTATCGGATGGAATAAGTCCTTTTTGAAAGATTTCCTCAGCCAAAGTTGTAGCGAGTGGATATTTAATATACTTTTTATAGTACTGCAAATAAGATAAGCATGTTAAAAGATTTGAGAAGTGAGTCCGAGTTATCTTACATGCACCAGCCATGGATGGTTGGGACCGCTTTGGAAGAGAATTTCGCGACCTCCACTACCAGCAGCATCAAGGTTCACGACAGCTCTAGGAGTATATAAATATCTCTTAAAACATTTAATTTCATTAGATTCTTTCTGTCTGTAGCCTACTTGCAGAATGGTGCCCATTTGTGTTGAGTTATGAATGCGTGAGAAGCTTGCAGGCCGCTTTCCTCAGCTCCGTTGAATAGAAAGACGATAGGATGCTTAAACGATTGTTTTGTGTTTGCCATAACACGGAAAACTTCCAACATTGTGACGATCATAAAACCAGCATCTCCAGCACCAGCACCTGGCTGCGTATCGAAGTGGCTATTTACCAGAAGATAGGATTTACTCGTGCTGTTCTTGGGAGTAAGTTTAACGGCAATATTTTGTAAACCTTGATATGCACTTATTGCATTATTTCTAGCGAACACGCCAGAGCCTCGCGATAAGTCTATTTCTATGTCGAAAATTTCTTTCACTGAATCTTCTTTGACTCGGTTTAGCTCTTTCAGCAGAAACTCGACAGCCTCAATTTCATTTTCTTTACTTCCAACTATTTTGTTACCAATATTTGACAGAGTGTTGAGGTCGTTGTACGCACGCTCAGCAATGAATTCATTTTTTCTAGTGTCCTTCATTGTAAGCGCCGAGGGTAAGCGATAGAAATAAGGAATCACAACGGCGAAGAAAAGAAAAACCCAGAACAGCAAAAATCCACATGCCAAATACCAAGGCACCTTATTATTAGTCTTCATTTTGACTCTATTTCCAGGCACAAATTCGTTAGAGGTTTTAAGAAATTAAAGATTAGGGAACAATAAAATTATAACGAGTTGAAAAGTTTTTAGCAAATCTTCGGAGAAATCACTCGAGTGTACTCATTGTATTCTGAAAGAGAACTAAATAGAATGTTCGGAAGGTTAAAACATTTTGTAGTCATGAAAATCTTATCGCATATGAAATCATAAAAAGCCATTTATAAATTAACATCGACATAGGAATACTCTGCTTTATAATCACAACTGTCTTTTACATAACTCAAGTCGATGTAGAAAATATAAGAAATTTACTAAAATGAAATGAGTATATTAATAATATACAATAGAATATAAGCTCTATGATTACAAGAATTATTAAAGACAATATTTTCATTTCTGGCGATTAAATTTGGATTTTGTGGTCATATGTTTCTGCAAGGATAACTTGAAGTTTTTCTAATTCAATTGTGAAATGATCGTATCTTTACGTACATGGATATTAATTGATTTATTGGCAAATTTGTTTTTATGTTCATTTAATTGTAAAATGATTACTTTGAGCATTCGAATTTATATTTATTATTAAACGATCTGTCGATAACTACAAATATCAAATTATATGAATGTGGTGCTATTTGAAGATAAGGTGTGCGAGGTACAACTAATTGCTTGATACTATGTAATGAACATAATTAATATTTATATAATTTTTATTTCTGTTGCGAATCGTATGTTCGTTGATCAGAGTCCGAAAAATAATGAGCATAGACACATAAATCATTTTATGTAAATCTTATTTTAATACATATTTATATATTTTTATATATTATATTATATTTATATAGTTGTATACTTTATTTATTTATATATGAAAAGTATTAAAAAATATATCGCTGGTACAATACAGGCCACGTGGCCAGAATTCCGTACGATGGGAACGTAGATGCGAATTCCTGGCTTTCAGCGTCGCCCTCTAGTTCAATATAATGGCCAGAAACTCCCAACTGGAATATCGGTACTTCGAAATCTCCATCCTCCTTCTATAAATATGGAATGAAATAAAATTAATCTTAAGGTAAGAAAAGTATCCGCAGCACAAAATTACCGTGAAATCCACAAAGAAGTTAAGTGGAGAGCTGTCAACGCCATATGTGAAATATATATGATATGGCTGTGGGTTATCCAGATAACTAGGTAAGAACGACCAGTTGGATATCTCAACGTCTTCATAGGCTTGGATAAACAAGCTCATGTGGGAAGGTCCTGTCAAGTTGAACTCAAAACGAACAGTTGTAGGGCTCTGTACGGTTTTGCTTAAAAATTCCAATTTTGTTTCTGCTGGTGGTTCGATGGCCTTGGTACGGGGCAGCCATTTACTTTGAAGTCGATTCAGAACATAGCGATAGTCATACAAAGGCATGCCACACATCATTTGCTTCTCGCATTTTGGTTTAATGCTAACCAGCCCAGTCAGATTGACTTTCGCTTCCACGAACGTAGTTTCTTCACGACGATCTTGGAAATTAAACAGGTATCCAGACTCGTCCTTACTGAGTGTTCCATCGTACTCGTAGAACTTATTGCGTACTTGCTGAATATAAAAGAAATATAATAAAAATATTATTTAAGGATTACTGATTAAGAGCAAATTGCATAACATATTTACCAGATAAGCAACACGCTGCCCGCTGGTCTTTGGTCGAAAGGGAAAACCAAGCTGTGTGCTACTTGCTAAGTATATGGAAAGAGCCGTTATTACCAACAGAGAGAACACCACAATACTTGGGCGTCGGAAAGTATTGATAAGGGGCACCTATAACTAAAATTTGTCAACGCGTCTACTATTATAAAAGTTAAATGACTTACCAAGAAACCAAAGGAAAGCACCGTCCCTGCTGCTGCCAAGACTGCAATATACAAGTCCGTATTGGAAGCACTTCCTGATCGAGCACAAATCGGAGTAAGAATTATAATCAGAACATAAACGATATAGCTGCTGTGAAGGAAGGGAATTATTTGGCTAGCTTTAAGAAGCCCCGTCCAGGCATAGCCACGATCATGTAGAGTCGTCAGCAAGTTAAAGGCCAAGGATAATACATAGAAGATCAGGGGAATTAAAAGAATATATGACGAGCGCAATCCAAATACAGTGAGACAAACGACTAGAAGAGCCAAGATTATGGCCTGACCATGTAATGCTAGTTGCACATGATATCCGGATGAAATATTTTTCTGTGAAATGAAAATTAAATTTAATAAAGCAACAGTTTACTGTACTAACAACTTACATTCCCTTGTAGAGTATAATAGATTGTGCTGGGCAAGCTAAGACCAATTAGTGAGGGGCATATATATAAGCCGATCTCTAGCATCTGCGTACTGTAGTATGTTAGCGATAATCCTAAATTATCCATAACATATGCGACAATTATAGGAAAAGCTAGTCCGAGCACAAATGAAATAACCTGGACGATAAGCACCAATATGAACCAGCATCCTACGTGGCAAAAGGAAACATGGGAAACTGCTGACATACGCCACATTGAAATGAAAATTAGAATGAAGGCAGCTACTGCAACACCAATATTTAAAAATATTCCTGTGTTCTCTGAATAGTAGATGAAGTAGAGACCCAGAAAATCGAAGAAGACACCTTGTCCACCCGTGTGAGCCTAGAAGTGAAATTTCGGAAGTTTACATTATTTATGCATTTAAACTTAAGCTATCGGAAGAATACCTCTGTATCATGTAATTCGTCAGCATTGGCCAATCCTCGAACTAAGCTAAGCACGTTGTCTCCTGAGTTCTGTATGGCTTCGCGAGAAATTATATTGATCGTATCATATTTTGTATGGTAGACGTATCCATTACTAATTTGAGCCATATCCAAACCTATGATAAATGAAAGAATTTATAAGAATTTATTAGAAATTCTCTTAATTAGCGTTACTCACCCGGAATTTCGCCATATTTTTTAAACTGAGTAAAGTCTGAATCTGATGGTATAATGCCAGATTGGAATACTTCTTCAGCAAAAGCCGTAGCAAATGGATATTTGATGTATTTGTTGTAGTACTGATAAATGGAGTGAAATTATTATACATTGATGACGGCTTGTTCTCAGAAACTTACATCCAGAAGCCATGAATGATTGGGCCCGCTTTGAAATAGCATATCTCGACCTCCACCACCAACTCCTTCAAGATTAATAAAAGCTCTAAAATTATAAAATTTGTATTCTGCTTGTAATCTTAATTCGCAGAGCTTACTTGCACATTGGAGCCCATTTGTGTTGAGTAATAAATCCGTGAGATGCTTGCATCATATCTTCTTCAGATCCATTAAACAAGAAGACAATTGGATGCTGAAAGGTATCACTAGTCGTAGCAATTACTCGCAAAACTTCCAGCATTGTGACTATCATGAATCCTGCATCACCTGCGGACGGAGTGAATGGTTTCGAGTCGAAGTGGCTGTTGACGAGGAGATATGTTTCAGCAGTGCAATTCTTGGGGGTCAGTTTGACAGCAATATTTTGTACGCCATGATAGACGCTCAGTGCAGTTTTATATGGAAACTCTCCTGAAGCTTTTGATAAATCTATTTCCATATCGAAAAAGTCTTTAAGGGAAGCTTCTTTGATGTCTTCCAGCTCATTGAGAAGAAATTGTACTGCTTCGATCTCGTTTTCCTTGCTGCCAACCAATTTGGTGCCAATATTCGATAGAGTATATAGATTTTTGTACGCTCGTTCGGCAATGAAGACATTTTTGTTAGCGTCTTCTATTGTGCGAGCCGTGGGCACCCGACGGAAAAAGGGAATGACTACCGCAAAAAAGAGAAGTCCCCAGAACAATAAGAATCCAGTAGCAAAGTACCAAGGTACATTGGCCTTGGAATTCTTAATGGCCAACACTTTGCGTTCGCCCTCATCGGATTCGGTAAGTTGCTTTGTTCAGATATATAAAAAAATAAATAAATAGAGTTAAGCGTTGACTTAACAAGAAACTATTTTTTGGGTCTTACCAGTTTTTCTTTGTTCCCCATTATGGTTTGCAAGTATATCTTTACGGCTCGTTCCGCAAATGAGAACTGAGCTCCCTTATTTTAGTAGACGACATTTATAGTTAAGATATTACGTTATCTTAAAAGTGAAATTGTAAAAGATAAATTTTAATATAAAACTTTTATGATGCCGATTCGCTTGTAATAAAAAATGAGCAATACTTTACCCTCTACAAAATATTTAAAAGGTATAATGGTTTGGTTTAAGACTGTGTAACAGGCATAAGTTACTTGCCATATTTAACTAAAAATATTGTATAATATTTTCAGTGATTGTAGTCGATTTCACTTTTATGCGCTGAAGTGTAATAATGTAATGTTAAAAAGAATTTTGTTCATCAAATGCAATTTTATTATTTTAACATTAAAACATTTACATATATATTTTTTTTTTATACAACTCTCATTGTATTAATATTTTTTTTTTTTTTTTTTTTTTGGCAATTTACAAGTATACAAACTTAGAACACATAACGTTTATATAATGCTGGCCACTGGGCCAAAATAGAATAGGATGGAAATGAAGATGCGAACTTCACACTTTGGGCGTCTCCTTCGTTCCCAATGAAATGGGCAGATACTCCTAGTTGAAATAGCGGAAATCCCAAATCGCCGTTCAAGCTCTGCGAGTATGTGAAAAATAAAATTTTAATTATATTGAAATGTGAAAATGTTGCTAGTTTTAGTTCATACCGATGCTTCCACAAAGAAATTATACGGAGAATTGTCAATTCCATATGTTAGATAGATGTGATATGGTGTAGGCATATCTAGATATATGGGAATGAACGACCAGTTGCTTATCTTCACATTATCGTAGGGTTGAATAAACAAACTCATGTGCGAGGGTCCAGTTAAGTTGAATTCAAAGCGAACATTGGTAGCATTTAATATGGTTTTATTGAGCAATTCCAGTCCACTTATTTCAGGCGGAACAATTGGTTCAGATCGTGGTATCCACTTGCTCTGCAGTTTACTTTTAGTGAATCGATAATCGTACAGAGGCATGCCACACATCATTTCGGTCTCGCATTTGGATTTAATGCTAACCAATCCAGTCAGATTCACCTTTGAGCCCAAGAGTGGTTTTTCTTCGCGGCGATCTTGAAAACTGAACAAGTATCCGGATTCGTCCTTACTGAGTGTACCGTCGTACTCGTAGAACATGTTACGCACTTGCTGAAATCAAAAGGGGAATTTATTCGATAAAATGTTAGGTAAACTATATAGATTACTTACCAGATATGCAACCCGATGTCCGTTGGTCTTTGGTCGATAAGGGAAGCCGATTTTAGTGAAGCAGGCTAAGATCATAGCCAGAACCGTGAGTCCCAGCAAAGAGTATATTACAAAGCTGGGGCGTCGGAAAATATTGATCAGCGGCACCTAAGAATCAAATATTTTACAACATGCCCTAAAATAGTATAAGAGTGACTGTATTTACCAAGAAACCAAACGATAAAACCGTTCCAGCTGCTGTCAGCACTGCAATTAATACGTCGCGATTAGAGGCGCTGCCTGCACGTCCCCCCATTGGCGTCAGCACAACAATAAATATGTAAAAGCTGTAGCTGCTGCAAATAAAAGGAATAAGCTGCCCGGCTTTAAGGATACCCATCCAGGCTAAACCACGATCGTGGAGTGTGGTCAACAAGTTAATGGCTAGAGATATTGAGTAGAAAATCAGCGGGATTACAAAAACATATGTTGACCGTATGCCGAGTGATGTGAGAAAAATAACCAGAAGGGCCAGGATGGCGGCGTGGCTGTGGAATGCCAGTTGAAGTTGATAAGCCGTTGAGAGCTTATCCTAGAAAATGGAAATTTTTTAGAGAATATTGATTAAATTAAGAATGTAAACTCACATTGCGATGAATACTATAGTAAATGGTTATGGGCAAACTCAGGCCAATCAGTGAGGGAAACACGTATAAACCAACGATCAACATCGGGGAGCTAAAGTAAGTCAGCGATTGTCCCAAACAGTCCATAAACCATGCTACTATTGCAGGAAATACTAGTCCAAGAATAAAGGAAATAACCTGGCTAATCAGGACCAATGAAAACCAGCCCATCACGTGTGAAAGGGATTCGTTTGAGACCTTCGCCATGCGCCATAATGAAATGGATATCAGTATTAGGGTAGCTATGGCAAAGCACAAGTTCAGAACTATGCCAGTAGTGTTGCTATAATGGATGAAGTAAAGGCCAAGGAAATCAAAGAAGACTGCGTGACCATTCACGGATGCCTAAGAGACGTAGAGCATAGATAAAGTCGAATAAAAGAGTAAATAAATAAGGAAATAGGCTTCACCTTTGTATCACTTAATTCAGTTGCATTGGCCAATCCTCGAACCAGACTTAGCACATTATCACCGGTATTTTGCAGGGACTCGCGAGGAATCACATCAATAAGATCGTATTTGGTATGGTAGATATAACCATTAAAACATTGCGCCATATCCAATCCTGTATCAAATCAATCATTATCTTGGTTGGAATTAAAAACTTTATAATTCAACTCACCTGGGATTTTACCATACAAATTGAACTGTCGGAAATCTGAATCCGATGGAATAATTCCTCCTTGGAAAATTTCCTCAGCCATGGTCGTTGCGAATGGATGTTTGACATATTTTTTGTAATACTTCAATGAAATGTAATATATTAAATCATTTTAAACAGCGCTTACTATTAAATTATCTTACATCAACAAGCCATCGATGGTTGGGACCACTTTGGAATAGAATTTCCCGACCTCCACTGCCAGCAGCATCAAGATTGATAACGGCTCTGGGATCGTAATTGTATATATTTCATTGTACTATATTTCGATTTTATATATTGGGGAAGTCTTACTTGCAATATGGAGCCCATTTGTGTTGAGTGACAAAGCCGTGAGATGCTTGCAACATACCTTCTTCAGCTCCATTAAATAGAAATACGATCGGATGCTCAAATGTCTGTTTTGTTGTAGCAATGACACGTAACACCTCCAGCATCGTGACTATCATGAATCCTGCATCGCCGGCAGATGGAGTGAATGGCTTGGAGTCGAAGTGACTGTTGACCAGGAGGTAGGTTTGGCTCTTGCTATTTGTTGGAGTGAGTTTGACAGCAATGTTCTGAACGCCTTTATAGACGTTTAGCATTGTAGCATATGGGAAAATTCCGTCTGCTTGAGATACATCAATTTCCATATCGAAGAAGTCTTCTTGAAGATTTTCTTCAATTTGGTTAAGCTCCTTAAGAATAAAATTAACTGCATCGATCTCGTTTTCTTTGCTGCCAGTTAATTTGGTGCCAATATTAGAGAGAGTATAGAGATTCTTGTACGCTAGTTCCGCGATGAATTCATTCTTGTCAATATCTTCCTTTGTTAGGGCCGTTGGTAATCGATAGAAGAATGGAATTACCACGGCGAAAAACAAAAGTCCCCAAAACAATATAAATCCATTCGCAAAATACCAAGGTATTTTGGAACTAACATCATTTTTCGTTTCAGTGCCGGAAGCATCGTCAGGCTCACCAGCATTCTAATATAATGTATAATGAAAGAATAAACGTGATTCGTGAGAAAACGATTCTTCTTAATTGATTTCAATTGTTTTTTAAGAGCTAACGATATGGGCTGGATATAAAATTTCTAAGATTTATATATTTAATACAAAATACGACAAATATCTAAAATTTTTTACAAACGAAGTAAACTTATTTTATGAAATAAATAAATCAAGTTCCAAAAATCTTTTAGAGAAAATAGTGCTTGCAATATTCCATGGAATAGATATTTATTTGATGAACACGTCACTAAAAGTAGTTTATAATTAAGTATACATGCTAACAAATTCTAAACATTTTTTTTGTTTTGTTTCTCCAGCAATTCATTGCTGTTTTATGTATCTACACATTAGTGTTAAACGTATTTCAGCTACTATTCCAAGGGCGTTCTTCGATCTATACAATCCAAAAATACTGAATATTTGCTTATTTATAAAGTGTGTTTGAATAACTTTGCGAATATCTGTAAATAAACATTCCAGCATGCGCGCGCCAAATTATATGTATAACAAATTGCTTTTATAAGTATATTTTTGATATATGTACATATATGTATTTTTATGACTCAGCTATATATTAACATTGATTAGAATCAAATCTTCGCCACACATTTAATTACTGATAAAACAAATTAGCGCAATGATAATTTCATTCGTTCTAATCACTCGAGTCGCTAGGTAACCAACAATTAATCAATCATCATGATGTGTATTTGTGATGTTTCGAATTATTTTTTAACCGTACCCTGTGCTGAAACGATTCAATGCGACTTCGAATAGCGCGTAACATCTCAACAAGACGCACACAACTTAACTGATCTCTCAGTTTGCGTAGAACAGACGATTCAGATGAGCCACACATCTTATCTGAAATACTTGGTACGGATGCTCTCTATATTTTAAATTGTAGTGTGCTCATCGCCGGTTGTGATTGCGTAAGGGCTCACACGAGAACTGATTATTCAAAGCTCTTCGCTTGTTCTAGTAGCTCCAATGTTTATTTTATTTACTCTTTTCTATTTGCGGTCTTGCATGTTGGAACCGTTTATATTTAATTGACTTGCTTATTCCTAATGGAATTTGCTTAGCAGGTAAAATGTTTAACTAGCTGCGGAAAGCATAATGTAAATTATTGATGATATTTAGCCATTAGTTCCAAAACAAAAATCAAATATGGTCGGTTCAACAGTTCATATTTGCTTACATTCTTTTATTCATAATGATTATATTGAATGTATTTCTTTCATAAATGTTCTTTTTAAAATATGTAGCGTAAATATAGCGCTGGCCACTGTGCCAATATGGAAAAGGAGGGGAATGTTGAAGCAAACTTCACAGCTTCAGCGTCTCCAGTACTTTGAATGTAATGTCCAGACACGCCAAGTTGCAGTACTGGAACATCGAAGTCGCCGTCAGCTTTCTGCAGGGGGAAAAAGTGAAAAGCATTTAGTCTCAGTCAAAATGTGATTCTGTTAAAATAGCTTCTTACTGTAAGGTCAACATAGAAATTCAATGGAGTTTGGTTAATGCCGTGGGTTATATAGATATGATAGGGAAGCGGAGGGGTTGGTGTCTTGGCCAAATAGCTAGATAGGAACGACCAGCCACTGATCGTCACATCTTCATAGGGTTTGATGAACAGGCTCATGTAGGTGGGTCCAGTTGCGTTGAATTCCAAGCGAACAGTTGTTTCGTTAATTTTTGTCTTGGCCAATTGAGTCAATGTGGTGCTTGGCTCTGGTATTTCAACAGGCACAGATCGTTTCAGAAATTTGCTCTGAAGTCTGTTCCCAACATAACGATAATCAAACAAGGGATAGCCACACATCATGTGGGTCTCGCAATCCTTGGTGATACTTTCCAATCCAGTCAGATTGACTTTTGTGCCCTTAAATGGACTATCTTCTCGCCTATCTTGGAAATTAAACAGGTATCCAGAGAAGTCCTTACTGAGAGTGCCATCATACTCGTAGTACTTGCTGCGTACTTGCTGAAATGCGCAAAATAATATCAAGAATTATATACAAGAAGTAATTAAGCTATATATGTAACTTTCTCACCAAGTATGCAACTCGTTGTCCACTGGTCTTTGGTCGATACGGGAATCCAATTTGGGTGCTACTGGCTAGATACAAAGAGATGACAGTCACTAGAACCAGAGAGAGCACCACGAAGCTGGGTTTGCGGAAAGCATTGATGAGCGGGATCTGTTTGAAGAGACAATGCTAACAGTTATTTACCAGTGGGGAAAATATATATTATAACGCTTACCAAGAATCCAAATGAGAGAACAGTTCCTACGGCTGCTAGCACAGCAATGTACAAGTCCCGATTCGAGGCACTGCCTGCACGTGCACCCATTGGTGTCAATACCACCACGAAGGTATAAATCACGTAGCAGCTGTATAGGAAAGGAATCACCTGGCTCACTTTAAGAACACCCGTCCAGGCATAGCCGCGATCGTGCAGCGTAGTCAGCAAGTTGATGGCCAGGGACAGCATATAGAAAGCCAGTGGAATAACGAAGATGTAGGTGGTACGCAAGCCATAAACTGTAGCAGCTATGACTAAAAGAGATAGGATGAGGGCTTGGCTGTGTGATGCCAATTGGAGATGGTAGGCATTTGATATTTTCTCCTGCGGATGGAAAATTGATTAGAAAATGCAATAGATTAACAGAATATGGACAAATGTACTCACGTTGCGTTGTAGAGTAAAGTACAAGGTAATGGGCAAGCTGAGGCCAATCAGTGAGGGGCACACATAAAGACCAATCACCAGCCAGGGTGTGCTATAGTATGTCAGCGATAGACCCAAAGTATCCATTCCATATGCTACTACAGCGGGCAGAACCAGTCCAAGTACGAAGGAAATAATTTGGATGATGATGACCAAAATGAACCAGCGCACCACATGGCATAGGGAAACTTTGGACACGGCGGACATACGCCACAGCGAGATGAAAACAAAAATCAGGGCAGCTGCGGCAACACCAAAGTTAATAGATCTTCCCAAAGCTTCAGTATAATGGACGAAGTAGAGACCCAAGAAATCAAAGAAGACTACATGACCTGCCTTATATGCCTATGGGAAAATTTACAAAAGGGTAAGCACATTTTTGAACTAAGTAATGACAACTCAGTCGCTTACCTCAATATTATTCAATTCGGTTGCATTAGCTAATCCTCGGAGCAGGCCAAGTAAATTATCGCCTGTGTTCTGCAAAGAACCACGAGGAATCACATCGATAAGATCATATTTGGTATGGTAGACATAGCCATTAGTAATTTGAGCCATGTCCAAGCCTATAAAATAAGAACTTTAATTATTATTATGGTTAAAGTATGCGCTAAATAGGCTTACCGGGAAGATTTCCGTACGTATTAAACTGTCGGAAATCTGTATCGGATGGAATAATTCCCGATTGAAAGATCTCCTCAGCCATGGTGGTTGCAAAAGGATGTTTGACAAATTTCTTGTAGTACTGTTGAAATGCATAAATACTTTGATGAGATTTTCAGCTGGAATTGAATTAAACAAAACTTACATTGACTAGCCATGGGTGGCCGGGGCCAGATTGGAATAGCACTTCACGACCTCCACTACCGGCAGCATCGAGATTAACGACAGCTCTATGAGGTAACTCTTGCTTGTTAGCTATATTCTTCTTATACAATTACAACCTCAATTACTCACTTGCACTTTGACGCCCATTTGTGCTGTGTAATAAAACCATGGCTGGCTTGCATCATATTTTCCTCAGCTCCGTTAAACAGGAAGACAATCGGATGTTCCAGGGCTTGCTTAGTAGTTGCGAGCACACGTAGAGTCTCCAACATTGTGGCGATCATAAAGCCCGCATCTCCAGCAGATGATGTGTATGGCTTCGAGTCGAAGTGGCTGTTGACCAGAAGATAGTTCTCACTGCTGCTACCTTTCGGCGTTAGTTTCACAGCAATATTCTGAACGTTTCGGTACATGTTTAGCACAGTTTGGTATGGGAATGATCCAGATGCTGTCGACAGATCAATTTCCATTTCGAAATAGTCACTTTGGAGATTTTCTTTGATCTGTTCAAGTTCGCTTAGAAGGAAATTGACTGCTTTCACCTCATTTTGTTGGCTGCCAGTCAATTTATTACCAATATTGGAAAGAGTGTACAGATTATTGTAGGCACGTTCAGCTATGAACACATTCCTCTTTGCATCCTCCATTGTTAATGGCGTGGGTAGCCTATTGAAGAAGGGTAGCACCACAGCAAAGAACAGCAGTCCCCAGAACAAAAGGAAGCCACTCGCAAAATACCAGGGTACTTTGGAGTTCTGCTCCTTTTTGTCTGCATTTTTTAGATTCTCGGCAGACTCTGCCAATATCTATGTAATATTAATAATTAGCTTCAATAAATTAAATATTGTTGCACTTCACAAGTCTCTTACCAACTTGTCCTTGTCACCCATGCTGCTCCTCAATGAAGTTCCTATCTGCAGATGTGAATCCAAGAGCTTCCCGATGAGTACTGTGGAACTTGGGCAATTGTTGGCTGCTTTTATAGTTATCAAAAAAGTAATCAAAATCATGATTTTAAAATGGCAATTAAAAAAAAGATATAGTTTATAGACCCAATCCATTGATTGCTTCGCGTATAAGCAAAAAAATTTTTTGAGTATCCAATTTTGCGGGTAAGAGTGATAATCAAGCATTGTAATATAGACGAGCTAATAACAATTGTCACCTGCTTGAGGGCTTGATAATTACAAATATTCTAATATTAATTATTTATCCCATTTTCCATGGAAAAGACTCAGAAGAATAAATTGAATACTGAACTGAACACCAGCGCAGTCAAAGCAACAAAGAATACACTTTCTTTCACCTGTTTTAATCAGCATCATAACATAGTATGTAACTTCTATAATGAATTAGAATTTATTAGAGAACACAACTAAGAAACTTTCGAAATTTGTAGAACTATCCATTTGTCGTTTACAATATACTTATTTATCAATATATTATTCTGCTTTTATCTGTGATAATATATAATATGTTTATTATATACTGTTGAAATTACGCGTCTTTAATGATATACCCATATCAAATTATACCCAATAACACTGAGTAACAAAGATTTATTTAGAAGAATCAAATGATAGAAAACAGAAAGATTTGTTACAAATCGATTTTATTTGAATACGGTTATAATACAGTATAAGTGAATGATTCATTTATTTAGCTTATATTTAAATTTAAATTTAATATATAGTCATTTGAAATATAGATTTAGAAAGTCCTACAGTCTCCGAACTGTTTGGGCAAACAGCTCAAGATATACGTAAAGCTGTCACCAACGAAAGGCATAGCCCAAAAAAGCTACATCTTCTGGAGCGTCGAATAGATTATAAATAAAATAAAATAACAATATTTAAATCTTAGATGTATAGACCGATTTATAGGTTCACTCAATAGTGTTGAGTGTTAGATAATAATTAGAAGTCTTAATTTTGTCGAAGAGTGTAATATAATGGTTTTATCTCGATATGAACATAAAGCCAATTTATATATTTTGTAGCTATGAACTTAATTGCCAATCATATCGCTGTATCTAAGTGAACTCAGAGTTAAATATTCAAAGCAATAATGCTCTGGCACAACCTGGCGTTTCACTTATCAATACTTCATCTTATCAGTGGGTATTATAATTTTTGCTTTAACTGGATCGCAAACTGAAGAGCACCTTTACAGTACAATAGAGATTTTATGTTATATATTGGATTTAATTGCCAGTCTGGGTACATACTCATATTTATTTATATATTATCGTTAACTTATTAGTCCCCACTCTCTGCAAGCAAATGATAATAAACTATAATGACAATATCGGTTGTCGAGCTCTAAGTGATAGTAAAGGATATCCTCTAGTTTGGACTATTATATATTCTTATACAAAGTCAGCGAAATATGCAAAGTGATGTATTTAATTCTTGTCCAAGTTTTTGATATGAGTGAATTAAAAATACAATCCTAAAAGTATGCTATGGTATTTAGCAGATTTATAACACGTATTTAATTGCATACTTTTAGGATACCCAAATAATTTTCAAAGCAAGATTGATTTTATTATGAGACCAGCATCTTAAGCAGATTTTATATTGAAATTACCAAATAGAGCAATGCTTATGTCTGGATTGGATGAACTAAATGAACGACCACCCATTGGAGTCAGCACCCCAATAAAGAAATAGAAGAGGTACTGCTGTACAGGAATTTTCATTTTCATTTTATCAGTGCACTTTTTGCTGAGTATGCTGAAACCTCAACTAGCAACTTGAAGCTTTCGAAACACAGACTTTTTATTTGGGTAATAGCTTTATGAGTTGATAGATTATATATGAAATGATTTTATTATGCGATAATAATCAATATCGATAATACTTAGTGGAATGAAAGAGTGTTTAAGCATGATATTCATCAATATTTATATAAACGTAGTTTAATAAATATATTCTTAAAAATGTTTATTATATTTTGAACATCATGTGGATCGGTTGTATTTAGAAAATCCTAGCAATGTGCCGGCTTACATGCCTAAATACAATATTCTTATTAAAAAATGTATCTCTGATACAATGCAGGCCATTGCGACAAAATAGAGTAAGACGGAAAAGAGGCTGCAAACTTTACACTTTCGGCGTCGCCTTCATTCTGAATGTAATGTCCAGATACACCCAATTGGAATAAGGGCACATTGAAATTGCCGTTCTGTTTCTGAAAGTTTGAACATTAAAATATGATATCTATTCATTCACATTATGTCTTACCGAGAATTCCAAGTAGAAGAGCAAAGGAGATCTATCGACGCCCATTACAATATATACAATGTATGGCATATCCGAAGTGGGTTCTATGTCACTACTGCTCCCAAATGACCAGTCAGTTAAGGTGACATCTTCATTGGGTTGCATAAACAAGTTCATGAAGGTCGGCCCCTCCAAACTGAACTCAAAACGGACTGTTGTTGCATTCACAACTGTTTTGCTTAGCATATTTAATGTGGTTAATCCGGGTGGTACAACTGGCTCGGAGCGAGGCAACCATTTGCTCTGTAACCGATTTGCGACGTAACGAAACTCATATAATGGCATGCCACAGAGCATGTGATGTTCGCAGCTCTCTTTCAGACTGACCAATCCAGTCAGATTCACTTTTGTGTTTAGGAAAGGAGTTTCTTCACGCCTATCCTGAAAACTAAACAGATAGCCTGATTCATCCTTGCTTTGAGTACCGTCGTACTCGTAAAAGATGTTTCGCACTTGCTGAAAGAACTTATTTTAGAAAGAGAGAGAAAATCAAGCCAACTATAAAGATACTAACCAGATAGGCAACACGTTGTCCGTTAGTTTTGGGTCGGTATGGGAATCCGAGTTGTGTGCTGCTTGCCAAGAACATGGAGAGAACAGTTATTCCAATCAAAGAAATTACGACAAAACTGGGCCGCCGGAAAGTATTTATAAGTGGGACCTTTTTAACAAGAAATATAAGTAATAATATTTAATAGACTTATTCCGCACACATACCAAGAAACCAAACGAGAGAATAGTTCCTAACCCAGCTAGAACTGCAATATACAAGTCCCGATTAGTGGCACTGCCTGCGCGCGCACCCATTGGCGTCAAGATGACAATGAATAGGTATATGACGTAGCTGCTGTATAAAAAGGGAATTATTTGGCTTATTTTAAGGAGACCCGTCCAGGCATAGCCTCGATCGTGCAGAGTAGTCAGTAAATTCAAGGCCAACGGTAACACGTAAAAGATCAGCGGAATTACGACAATATATGTTGAGCGCATGCCCAAGACTGAGAGACCTATGGTTAAAAGAGTTAGTAGAATAGCCTGAGCATGCAATGCTAATTGTACATGGTAGCCATTTGATATTTTATCCTGTGAATGGAAAGTTAATTACAAAATATTTAATATTGACAGAGTTCAAGAAAATTAACTCACATTGCGTTGTACTGCAAAATAGATTGTCAGAGGTAAACTGAGGCCAATCAGTGAGGGACAGACGTATAAACCAATGACCAGCAATGGAGTGCTGTAATATGTCAACGATAGTCCCCAAATATCAAATGCATATGCAACTATTAAGGGAAGTGCCAGACCGAGTATGAAGCATATAACCTGGACAATAAGGACCAAGATAAACCAGGAAACTACATGCGAAAATGAGACACTGCAAACGGCTGTCATGCGCCACATTGAAATGAAAATGAATGCCAATGAAGCTGCAGCAACGCCATAGTTCACTAATAGGCCAGTAGCTTCCGAGTAATAAATGAAATATAGTCCCAGGAAATCGAAGTAAACAGTGGGACCAGACTCCTGTGCCTACGAGAAAATAATAATTATTGTTAATTTAATATTGTCTAAACAGAGACTTACCTTAACGTCATATAATTCAGTTGAATTGGCTAATCCTCGAACTACACTGAGCACATTGTCGCCCGTGTTCTGAAAGGATTCTCGAGGAATCACATCGATAAGATCGTATTCGGTATGATAGATAAATCCATTAAAGCATTGAGCCATATCCAAGCCTGTTTTGAATATTTCATGCTGGATAAATTCTTTCTCATCGAAAGCCTAAAGTCCTTACCTGGAATGTTGCCATACGTTCGGAACTGCCGAAAGTCTGAATCTGATGGGATAATGCCAGCTTGGAAGATTTCCTCCGCAAGCGTAGTACCGAAAGGATGTTTCACATATTTTTTGTAGTACTAGGAATAAATGATTTTATTTTAAATGACTTTATTAGCAATAATTCTTGAGATTACTTACCTCCACAAGCCATGGATGATTTGGTCCAGTCTGAAAGAGAATTTCCCGACCTCCGCTCCCCGCAGCATCAAGATTGACTACAGCTCTAAGGAGTTCACGATGTTTTACTGGCACTTTTGCTAAATTATTTATATTACTTGCAGTTTGGCGCCCATTTATGTTGAGTGACAAATCCATGTGAGGCTAGCAGACCAATTTCTTCAGCTCCATTAAATAGAAAGACAAGCGGATGCTCTAAGTGTTGTTTTGTTGAGGAAATGACACGTAGGACCTCCAACATCACAGCCACCATGAAGCCTGCATCACCCGCAGAAGAAGTTGCCGGCTTGGAATCGAAGTGGCTGTTAATTAGGAGATATGACTGGCTCTTGCTCTGCTTTGGCGTTAGCTTAACAGCGATATTTTGAACCCCTTGGTAGACATTACGCTCTGTCCCAGTGCCGAAAGCTCCAGAGGCTTGCGATAAGTCGATTTCCATATCGAAATATTCGGTTTGCAGATTTCCCTTAATTTCTGCTAACTTATTTAGAATAAAATTGACTGCTTCCACCTCATTTTGGTTGCTGCCAGTCAATTTGTTGCCAATATCACTGAGAGCATAGAGATCCTTGTAGGCACGCTCGGCAATGAACTCATTCTCCTTAGCGTCCTCCAGTGTAAGAGCCATGGGTAAGCGATAGAAATACGGAATCATAACGCCAAAGAAGAGAAAAACCCAGAAGAGTGTAAAACCTGTTGCGAAGATCCATGACAGCTTGGCATGAGGTTTATTTTTGACTACATATCCAGTTGATTCGATAGATTCGTTTGAGATCTGTGCAGAGTAAATAGTTCAGAAATTTAGTGTTATATATGTGATTTAAAATATTTGTGGAGCTTACAAGACTTTCCTTGTCTGTCATATTGGAGTACGACAACTTGTCTGCGGAAGTTAAATCAAACTAACTTACAAAAGGCCACGAAGACTGCTTTTATATGCGGAGCCCATTGAATTTGACAATATAGGGTATATTGGGGTATATTTATTTTGTGATAGGTGTGAATAAAATACATGCACATGTATTCAGCTAAGCTTGTCCTTTAAAACTAGTTACTTAATATTTTAAATATAGATATAGTAAAAATAAATATATGAAGCTTTCTCAAAATATAATTACTGGTAAACTCATTTTAAGTGAGATATAGGTGAAATGTATGTACATATATTTTTAATGGCAATGAAGATCAGAATAGATCTATTATGCCTATATCTGTCTGCCTACTTAAACTAGATTGAAAATTACAATATGTATTTAGTAATTAGCACATGCTGAATGAAATTTAGGATATCTCATCGCATACTTCACCATAGGTTTGGATATTATTTTTATTATTTGGTTAATTTACTTTATATTTTTTCGTATTTATATAACTTTTATATATCGCAGTTTTGTTTAAGATAAAGCCAATAATAATGGTCAATGTCTTTATTTGCTTTGATGTGATGTGATACGAGCAATACCTGAAACCTCAACTAGGAACTTAAAGCTTATCGAAGCACTCATTTTTTATTTGGGTAATAGATTTATGAGTTAATAGCTTCATCGAGTTTATGGTATTTTTATGGATTTTATTATTTGATAATAATCAATATCGAAAATGTATAGTATAATGGTGGAATGCTCAGGAAGGGCTAGGCGAGAGTATTGACTCGTTATACAAATAATTAGCAGCAGATTGATACAATTTCAATATTGTGAAGACCTAACTTGTGAAAATAGACTTGCTGATTTATTCACAGACTTGATATTCTGCGACTGGCACTCGAAGAGAGAGGAAGCAGTAGAGATGTTTGTAAATGAATATTAAAAGTGTGGAAAATCTCTATTAATAGATGCAAAGTGGATAATATATTTGTGTTAAGTCTCGTGCGCGATCCAAAAACAATTAAATGCATTGAAACATCAATATTTTCTTATATGACACGCCCCAAGAGAAACAAGTAAGAAAGCGCTTGTCGAGACTGTTCGACTACGAGATACCCTGGACCCTTCTTTGAAATATATAGTGCTATCCGAATTGGCAGCTGCAGAAATGGAGAATTGCAGATGCAGTTGTGCCGGTTGATAAATCAATTTTGGTCAGCTTTACTAGCCCAAAAGGGCTTATTGATTTAACTATTGGATATGGCAACTGGAAGCAAATTACTAGAACTTTCTCAAGAGCTAATGACTATAAAGACTAATTAGCTCGAGCTATTCGACATTGAACAAGGCAACGTACAAGCCTAATTTACTAATATTGGAAAGACTTCCATAACAGCCAGAATGTACGGATTGGGTATTGAAAGGAAGTCGTGGTACAAAGAAAAAGTAATGGAAAATATTATTTCATCATGACATAACAAGATTATAATACCAAGCTTGGTAAGTTTATAATGAAATAATAAATAATATATTTAAGATGCTTTCGCCAAGAGTGCCAGTGCACCAAATATTCCACATTTTCAATTTACCTTCACTATATTAAATAAATGTGTATATTTTTTATTTTATAAAAATAATTATTAAATAATTTATTAGTTCCTAAAGCAACTATAAAGTATTTGTTCGTGCGTTTAAAAATAACTTAATCTAAGGCTATCAATATTTTGTAATTTTAAAATATATATCTCTGGTACAAGGATGGCCAGGTTGCCACAATTGAATATGATGGGAATGAAGATGCGAGCTTCTTGCTTTTAGCATCTCCTGCAACTCCTACGAAATGTCCCGACACGCCCACTTGAAGTAGGGGCATCTTGAAGTTACCGTTTTGTTTCTATAAATAAACAGCATTGAATATAACTCAAAGTATTATTCGACATTCCAAAATGACTTACCGTTAAGTCCACGAAAAACTTGTAAGCTGAATTTACTATGCCATAATTAATGAAAATATGATAGGACAAAGGATAAGGTGGTGGACTCTGAAGATAGTCGTATAAAAATGACCAGTTACTTATTGTAACATCTTCGTAGGGCTCAAAAAATAAACTCATTTGAGCAGGGCCTTCTAGAGAAAACTCAAATCGCACTATGGTTGAGTTCAGATAAGTCTTATTCAACATTTTCAACGTAGTTGATCCCGGAGGTTCAATGGGCTCTGAAGATGACAACCATTTGCTCTGCAGCCGATTCTTAACGTATCGGAAGTCATACAGCGGCATACCGCACATCATGTACCTTTCGCATCTCGACTTTATGCTGGTCAATCCCGTCAGGTTAACATTTGTGTCCAAAAATGGTTTCTCTTCCCGCCGATCCTGGAAATTAAACAAGTAGCCTGACTCATCCTTGCTAAGAGTACCATCAAACTCGTAAAACTTGTTTCGAACTTGCTGAAATGCATTATTCATAGATGAAATGAGGATTAGAGTTGGCTTTTTAGTAATCTTACCAGATAGGCAACTCTTTGCCCGTTAGTTCTTGTTCGATAGGGAAATCCTAGCTGAGTGTTACTCGCCAAGTACAAGGAGACGGAAGTAATTGCGATCAGAGTGAACAGAACTAAACTGGGTCGTCGCAATGTATTGATCAGAGGGATCTGGTTAAATGAAAGTATTAGTATTAGAGTAAAGTGGGATACCAAATTAAACTGACCAGGAAACCAAATGACAGAATCGTTCCAATTGCACATAGAGCTGCAATGAACAAATCCTGATTAGATGCACTGCCAGAGCGTCCAGTCATCGGTATAAGCACGACAATGAATAGATAGAAGACATAGCTGCTGTAGAGGAAAGGAATTATTTGGCTGATCTTCAATAGACCAGTCCACGCATAGCCCCGATCGTGTAGGGTAATCAATAAATTCAATATCAAAGATGCAACATAGAAAAGGAGGGGTATCATCAAGACATATGTGGAACGCAATCCAAATGATGTGCAGCAAATGATCAGCACGGCCAATATGACGGCCTGGGCATGCAAGGCAAGCTGGAGATGATATCCCCTTGAAATCTTTTCCTGGAAATGAAAAATCCAATAAAAATGTATTTTTTTACCCATTTAACAATTGAGACACTTACGTTGCATTGGATATTGTAATAAACAGTTATTGGCAAACTGAGGCCAATGAGCGAGGGGCAGACATACAGGCCGATCATCAGCATTGGAGTGCTGAAGAAAGTCAGCGATAGTCCCATATTGTCCATTACAATTGATACTACTATGGGAAGTGCCAGGGCAAGTACGAAGCAAATTAATTGAATCACTAAGACCAATATAAACCACTTTATCACGTGGCATATCGATACGTTTGATATAGCCGCCATGCGCCACATTGAGATGAAGACAAAGAGAAGTGCTGCTCCGGCAACACTAAAGTTGAGAGCTTTTCCCGTACCCTCTGAGTAATGTATGAATATCAGTCCAAGGAAGTCATAGTAGATACCATGTCCAGTTTGGTGAGCCTTTCAGTAATAATGTTCGTAATAAATATTGCATACAATAACATTTTCATTTCCATTTCGATAAACTTACCTCCAAATCCTCTAATTCCGTTGCATTTGCTAATCCTCGAACTAGACTGAGCACATTATCACCGGTATTCTGCAAGGACTCGAGCGGAATCACGTCGATCACATCATACTTGGTATGGTATACAAAGCCATTAACAACCTGAGCTAAGTCAAAGCCTATAAGTATACAAAGATGTAGTCAAGTTAGTTTAGTTCTTGCTTAAAAACTATTCCAAACTTACCTGGAATGTGTTCTTTGAAGATAGTGAAATCTGAATCAGAAGGCAGAGCACCAGTCTGATAGATTTCCTCGTTCAAAGTTGTGCCAAATGGATGTTTGGCATATTTATTATAGTACTGTAAATGAATGATGAATTTAGAGAAGGATAGATCGCCAGATCAACAAGAAACTTACGTCCAATAGCCAAGAATGATTGGGTCCAGACTGAGCCACAAGTTCTCTGCCACCGCTGCCAGCCGCATCAAGATTAACAACGGCTCTGCGAAAAATATTCATTAAGTAATAAAACATGAAATAAGAATGAAATTATATAAAATATTACTCACTTAATGTTTGGAGCCCATTTGTGTTGGTTGATAAAGCCATGAGAGGCCAGCATGGAGCTTTCTTCAGCCCCATTGAATAAGAAGACGATCGGGTGCTGAAAGCTTTGCTCAGTGGTGGCCAGAGTGCGTAGCACTTCCATCATTGTGACTATCATGAAGCCGGCATCACCAGCTGACGGAGTTTCTGGCTTCGAGTCGAAATGGCTGTTGACGAGCAGATATGACTTGCTGTTGCTATGCTTCGGAGTAATTTTTACAGCAATATTTTGAACGTGCAGATACAAGATATTCACATTCTCATATTTGAATTGTCCGGACACCTCTGATAAGTCAATTTCAATATCAAAATAGTCCTTAAGCGATTCTTCCTTAATTTGATTGAGCTCCTTGAGGAGGTACTGCACAGCATCAACCTCATTTTCCTTGGAACCTACCATTTTGGGTCCAATATTCGACAGGTAATAGAGATTTTTGTAGGCACGTTCTGCAATGAACTCGTGGCTTTTCACGTCCTCTATCGTCAGCGCCGTAGGTAAGCGATATAAATATGGTATCACTACGGCGAAAAAGAGTAGACCCCAAAACAGCAGAAATCCACCTGCGTAATACCAGGGTAACTTTGCATTATGGTCATTTTTAGTACAGCACCGAGGTTTATCCTCAAATCTGTTCACAGATTCACTGCAAATCTAATAGAAATGAATATGAGAGTTGTAATTTAATTTAATTATCCAATAGTATTTACGAGCTTCTCCTTGTCAGACATCCTTATTGCTCAATATGTAATTCTGAGTCCAATGGTTGGCGAATTTGAACTACTTTATAATTCGAGTGTTCGCCTATTTTATAGCAATCAAGTAAACATAAATTTGATATGAAAGACTAGCAGAATTCAGTAATAATAAAATCATATAAATTGATTGTACGATAAAAAATTGTTCGAGGGTAGCCAGAAAGCAAAGTTCATTGGATATTATAAATTATTATTTTGTTTTGACTCTATTTCAGCTTCCTTCACCAAGATAAAACTTGGACTTTAGCTTGTTTCACTTATCTTTTCTTAATACATTACGCTTATATTTTTCAAAAAAGATGTATTCCCTTCCCAAAAATAGAGTTTATATCTAAATTGCACAGACTTCTGGTAAAACTTACTATTTTTGTGAAAGTATTTTAAGCAGTTTTAGTTAACATTTCCAGAACTTTTGTGCCTACCCTCTTGTTGTCAAGAGTCTATTTTATTGACTTAGAGGAAGCTCTAGAATTATTTGCGGCACTTACCTCAAATTTACTAAACAATCTACGATATAAATTAGCGATATCAGCGCTGAATCAGCAATATACTATTCGCGATATCTCTATTTTCAAAAAGTACCTTGTTTATAAAGCAGTTTTATTAGAAGTCTTCGGAAAGTGCCTCATGCACCTGTTTGGATGAAAGCTGTTTGTGCCTATCAAATAAAAATACATTATCAACAATTTACAATAGATTTATGAATTTATTGTAATGAAACACGCTTCTTTTGTTTACTGATTAAGATCGTAATGTACGTATTAGAGCGGTCAACGTATATTTTATATCATATTAATTAGGGGTAGACGTCATTCAAGTTGAAACATTTCAAACAAACATAAAACGAAATACTTATCAAAGTCTGTCTGGAATATTATCAAAGAGATTTTTAAAATCGCTTTTGAGACTTACAACTTATAATGTTATTTGCCGTTTAAATGAAAGACAAAGTATACGTGAAAGCGTTGTTGTCATGGCGCATGGATCACCATGAATCGACTGCAATGTGACAGCGAACATAGTAAAACTAATCTGTATATATTATCAAAAAATAAAAATAACATCGGTAGCAATTATGATTAATAAATAACTATTGTACATTATCTTTTAAGTCTTTAAACAAACATACTAAACTATTAACATTATATTATTAAGAAAATTATTTACATGTGAACATGTTGCGCATCATTGCTTTTAAATAATACAGCTTTTACCTATGTTTAACACATTATTATTGTAAATATATTCATCCTATTCAATATGCAAGTTATTTAATAAAATATTAAATTAGTTTAAATTAATGTTTGATATAAGCATCACACTTAAATATTAATAAATCTTCTTATTAAATACTCTTGTATGTGCATTTATGTATATTTTAACATAAAACACATTAATTTAACGACCATTCACATTAAGATCATAATACTATGACTATAATTATTACTAAAACAATTGCTTACTAATATGTTTATAACTATAACAATTCCACTTAGTATACTTAACATATTCTTAATAATATTATCACTTACCACACGTTAAAGAAGAAGAGCACCGAAGAAGAAGAAGACCCCCATCAGGTCCAGACGCCGACTGAAGCAGCGCTGCAACAGATTTCGTTTTTATAGGGCAAGACTCCCGCCCATAATTCAACTCACTCTTGGTGCTCCATTGAGCTCGACTCTGCACTCAAACATTAGGTGAGAGTGAACTTTTGCTGACTCGTGCATTTTAGCTCACTCGTTTTACGAATGCCTATGAAGTTATTCGCTCAGCCCTTCGGCAGCTCTGCCTCTCTTTGCTGTTCGATAGGAATGATGCTCGACGAACAATTAAAGTTCGATGCTCGATCAAACATGCATCAGAGAGATAAGTAGGTAGACAGACTAGCATCTGATATTCGAGCTCTATGTTCTAATAAGGTAAAGGGGTTGACATGCAAACGAACAGACATCATCAAACATGTTTGATGTTCGATAACATTATGATATTTGATGTCTATAAGTATATATATAGGCAAACAATTAGATTAGCGACATATGTGCTCCGAGTCCTCTCATAGTATATATATTTATCAACAATTCAATATTAATTAAAAATGCAACTGAAATTGGTTATAATTTGATTTTTTATTAAGCTACTTAATAGTTAATAACTATTGTCTGCTTTCACATATTTTATGCTAAAACACATTCGTAAAATAAAATGTTACGAGATATACATATTTATCAGATTCCATCAATGTACATTAAAACAACAACTTATTTAATATAATTAGTAAATGAATATCAATATCTTTTAAAGGTACACTCCGTAACCTCTCTGTACATGGCGCAGTTAGAAGTACCAGCTCTCATAGGTGCCGACCCAGGCCTGTATGTAGGCATAAGAGGGAAATCTGTCGATATATGGGCCCAGACCTTGAGATTTCTGGATTTCATCATGCACCCAATGTCCACCGATGCCTATTTCCAAAGTGGGCGTGTCGAACGAGGATGTTGGCTTCTGTAATTTATATGAAAACTGTATTAACTTACAATTTAATTGCAATTAATTCAAGCCCAACGAACCTCAACGTCAACGGTGAACTCAAGCGCACTTTTATCCAGGCCATAAGAGAAGTACACAAAATATGGCGGAGGCTCATTATCTTTAATGAGCGTATCATTGAAGGACCAGTCTAGCAGCTTCGCATCGTTCTTTAGATTCACAAAAATGGTCATATGATCGGGACCAACCAATGAAAAGTTAAACCGCCTTTGCATCGAGTAATCCAGCTCTGTTGTTTCCTGTAGAGTCAGAGTGGGATAAGGCGCTGGTATATTCGGCTGCTCCTTAATTGGTATCCAAAGACTATGTTCGCGTGCCTTGTGCCAACGGTGATTATACAATGGCATGCCGCAGAACATTTCCTCATCGCAAAATTCGCTGACTTTATGTGGTTGGCCAATCTTCTTGATGTCATCTGCATAATAAGAGAAAATTTAATATGCGCTATGCAAAGTGCCTAGAGACAAACCTTCGGCTATATTGAAGCGTCGATCTTGCGGATAGACATAGATGCCACTCTCATCAGTACGCGTGGTGCCATCAGCATTGTGCAGTATGCGATGGGCGTGCTGGAAGATTTAAATTACGTAATATCTTTATAATATCCCTTATGGCCAAACTTACAATGAGTGCGTAACGCTGCGGTGATGTCTTGGGTCTATAGGGAAAGCCTGCACCTGTGACTGCAATGATGATGAACAGAATTGTGCCTGCCAAGAAGCATAAAACAATTGTTCGCGTCTTGCGGAAGAACATAATGACCGGAACCTGTGATCAAAGCTCAAATAAGATGATATAGATATATAAAGATAGTTATGTTCTTACAATAAAGCCAGCAAACAAGACCGAAAAGAGCCACATTAAGAATGCTATCGAAAAATCAGGATTGGCCGATGCACCAGAACGTCCTTGCATTGGTATCAGTGTTTTCAGGGACGCCGTGCAGACGTAGGTGATGTAGGTGAATGGAAGTATCTGGCAGATCATGACGACAATGGCAAACCAATAAGCTACAAAAGAAAATAGAATAGTAAGAAATAGTTGATGAATAGTTGAATTAACTTAAGCTGAAATACCTTTGCGATGCCATTTGGTAACCAGATTGACAATCAATGCCACAATGTCGAAGAGCACGCACAGCATAATAAAGTAGGCCGATCGTATACCGAGGGCTGTCATAACGATTATCAGCAGAATTAGGCAGGAGCAATGAGAGTGCATGAAGAGCTGTACACGAAAGCCCAGACTGAGCGGATCCTTTTTGGTCCTCTCTAGATAGAGAGCGGGCAGAATGCTCATGCCAAAGATAATGGGAAACACATAGAGGCCAATCAGTAGCCACAACTCAGTGAACCAGCTGAGTGATCGATTCACACCATCCATGAAGACAGCTACGAGTAGAGCTAGTCCTAGAGCCAGAGCTAGAGAGACTAGCTGAATGCCCAAAATAATTCCAAAGCGCACCAGAACGCCTGAAATACTGCAGCCAGATCGCACGGACATGAAGTAAAGTGATATGCCAATCGCTAGAAGAGCAATCGCGCCAACAACCATGTTAATAATAATGTTCGTGGTTGCCGTGTAGAATATAATGAACCAGCCAAGGAAATCATAAAACACATTGTGGCCCTCGGCATGAGCCTGAAAATATAATAAGAAGTGAAAGTATTTAATGTGTGAAAAAGCAAAAGACAAAGGTTTGCATCCTCTCGACTATACTCACTGCCGTGTCATCCAATTCTGGAGCATTTGCTAGAGCCCTGGCCAGAGCGAGCACATTGTCGCCGGTATGTTGAAAGGAGGCACGCGGGAAGACATTGACTCGATCGAATTTGGTGTGATAAACATAGCCATTGAAGATGTAGGCCATGTCCAGGCCAGGCACGCCTCCATAATCGCGAAAAATGCGAAAATCTGTATCGGATGGTATGAAACCAGCTTGGAACATCTCCTCACCCAAAGTGTTTGCAAAGGGATGCGGCACCTGGCGATAGTATTTCATGAGCCAGGGATGATTGGGCCCCGACTGAAAGAGAATCTCACGGCCTCCGCTGCCTGCGGAATCCAGATTGATCAGAGCTCTGTAAGAATCATAAGCTATAATCGATATTCTAATTTATACTCAATGATCACCCACTTGCAGTTCTTGGCCCATTTGTGCTGCGTTATGAAGGCGTGTGATGCCTGTAGCGGATTCTCCTCGGCTCCATTGAACAGAAATATAATGGAATGGCTCAGTGGCTCATCTGTCTTGGCAATGACGCGCATCACTTCGAGCATGGTCACAACCATGGAACCATCATCGCCAGCACCCGGACTGCCAGGCACTGAGTCGTAGTGGCTATTGATCAGCAGATAGTTCTCGTTCTGGTTTCCCTTCTCACTTAGCTTGACGACCACGTTCTGGATGCCCTGGTACATGTTAACCATGGTCCAGTGCATGTAGGCACCGCTTGCCTGCTGCACATCAATCTCGAGCTCAAAGCGCTCGTTCGCCTCCGCCTGCACCTTCTCGACTTCGTCCCGCAAGAACTGCACTGTGGTCACCTCATTGGCCACACTGCCCACAACGCGTGGCCCGATCCGCGTCAACTCAATGAGAGTGTCCTCGGCGCGCTGTGCAATGAAATCTCGCGGATGGGCAGCCTCATCGGCGCGAGTCAGCGGTCTGGGCATGTGGTTGATCTGTGTGTTCACCAGCGACAGATAGATGACAAACCAGAAGCCAAAGAAGGCGGGCGCATAGTACCACTGCAGCTTCTTGGGCACCTCAAAGTCCACATCGATGTGGTACTTGGAGTTGAACTGCACGAAAGTGAAAGAAACATAGTTGTTTGACCAATTATCACTGAGCTCAAAGTACCTTAATCACTATTTATAGCAAGTGGACACCCAGTCGATATCTAATCGCATAACAAGTGCTACAAACGAGAGCCGAGACGCGCCCACAGCTCTGCAGCCATATTCGAATGCCAAGGGTAATCGAAATAACGATTGAGCAAATGTATTTACATGATACGTTTATCATTTCTTTTGAAATTGCTATGGCAACAAGTCAATTTATCGGCCCCCTAGGAAGTCAATTGCACTCCTATTGTTTTATTGGTCATTTGATAAGCGATTCTGTATTGCAAATGCTAAACAGTTCGCAAGTTGGGTTTCAGCTGAAGGGAAAGAAATGAATGCCTGCCTGACATTGAAATGCGAACCATTTCATGATTCATGTGGGCGTGCGGATAATGTTTCAACGCATTTGTGCGATTATAATCGAATTACTTCAATAAATTGATTAGGTTCCGAAAATCGCCAAACATTGTCAACAGAGAGTACAACAACAATTTGCAAATCGTGCGGCATCTTTGATATTTTGACTATAGCTAAAATTATTGGACATATCTGATAAACAAAAAGGAAAAAACGATTAGCCGCAATCGCTGGGCGATAAGTTAGGATCTTGCACACGCCAGAAACGTGCCTAGTACTTGAGTTGATTTAGAATTGATCATATAGCTTGCTTTAGATTATACAGTCACAATGTGAAATTTAGTAACTAGTACATATATCAATTTGAAAATTATGCTAAACTGATTATAATTTGAATTTAAATAATGTAAGAAAATGGCATGTTTGACATATTTAAATATAATCATATTGGTTGTGAAATTTAGCTTGGAAAATGCCAATTTTAGGCTTAAAGTACTTTATTTAATTTATAATTAATGTTTTCAATAATTGAATATTCTTTTTACTATTGTTCAAGTATCTATTATAATATCACATAATATCGACTCTAATATTGATACAAATGCTAATTAAATAAGAAAGTATATAAGTATAAGAAAAATCTGTTAGGCAATAATAATAATTGTGCTGTGTAAAATTTACACACAACTAGTTTAAACAAATCACTTCAAAGTAAATATTTTTAACTATACATGTTTAAAAGTTGAATTATACGCTTACGAATAAGACTGTGATTAGAGGTTTTTGGGTTTTAGGTATTTAGTTCTGCTAATGTAGTATATACAAATTGCAACAATTAAAAATGTTTTATCTCATATTTGAAAATAATAAATTTGAACAATTGACACCGTTGTTATTAAATTATTAATTTTGCATATCAGTTTTCCAAGAATGAATTCTACACAGTAAAATGGGAAGCATTGTGTGTAAATATAGTTATATAACCTGAATTTTAGAATGTCGTAAAAAAAAATAAAATAAAAAAATTCTCTTTGTGGGGTATTTAAAAAAGTTTTGTATGTAAAATGTATATACAAATAATAAATAAAAATATAAATAGAAATGTAAAGTAATATATAATTATTGTTGATTTTTCTTGTCTTCTTTTATTCATAAATTTTATATAACAAGAAATGTTCAAAAGGCTTTACTATTAAATTATTTATGTAAAACACACTCCTACGATATGTACATTTAAATTAATAAAATATTACAGATAAATAAATTCATAAATTCAAAAATGAAAAGATAAAACAATAATCCAGTTGAAATTACTTATCCCTTGGTAGTTCTCTTATTTCTCATTTAAAAATTGAAATCTATTTAATTTTTTGAAAATCTTCACCAAAATCATAAAATTCTTGATTAATGTGTACAGTTTGTATTATTTTAAAACCCGTTTCATTATAGAGGTAATTTCAATTTAATGGTTACAGAAATTCGAGAAAATGTTTCAAATGTGATTTGTGTATAAAATCTGATTTAACAATATCTTCAATAGATTTATACGTACACCCATTTCGAAAGCACTTTGACTCTGCTAGATATGGAGATATTATCGATTAGCACTGGTATATATCCTTCGAGTATTTTAACACTGCACAGCATGGGCACTGTTAGACTCTACGGTGGAGATCGTTCACGTCTTGCAACCGTCACTGGAATTGCACAAATGAAGCGAATGCGTGTCGCACAGCGCTCTTAAAATATGTGAAGCACCAGGGAATGGCCAACGTCAAAGTTATCGTTGGGAATTCAATATCTAACGCTGATACGATAAACACGCGCAATTATTACTGCCTTGAGCGAGCAGCGAATTCGGCTTGATTTTTGTCTTATTGGATGTTATTATCGCACTTGTTGCTGTTGTAGCTGTTGTTGTTACGGTAGTATGAAGGCACCTGTGTAGTAGTCCATTATGTGGTACGATTACGACTTGTATTCTTTTTATTTTGTCGTTTCTTAACGGGTTTTATCTTTATGGCAAAGAAATACTATGTTATTCTGTTTGGGTGCGAAAATACTCTTTCGCATTGTTGCTGGCGGCGTAGCACCTTAGAAGTGTTTGCACTGTACCCAGTTTATCTATCTAATAACCGACTGGCATCGTCATAGTGTCATAGTCAATAAATACTTTTCACTAGCTCTGCTCCATGGCATAAGTAAGCGTCATTACGATGCCTCACCCACTCACCGACTAACTGACTAACTACCTAGCATCGATAGCTATCCAGAGGCAGAGCCCGAGCCCGAAACCGAGACCGAAACCGAGCACAGATACATTCACAAGCATAGAGATAGTCAATAGGCGGTTGTGCCTGGCTGCCTATGGCACTTGTCTCTGGCCTCTGATTTTGTAATGCATGTTCCTCTATAGACTTGACTAATTAATTTCTGCGCTGTTTGTCGCTGATGCCATTTGAGTTGATGTGTCATTGCATTCCTTTGTTTTCCCTCCGATTCGCGTATTGGCAAATTCTGGCGTTGGGATGGCGCGGATTTTGGAACTGGGCGGCGCAGCGAATCACTTTGATTTCGCTTGATTAACAAATTGTTTTCATTATACAAATCATTTTGTTGGCTAGCCAACCCATATATTTGAGAGTGCTTCTATGAGTGTGTGTATATGTGTGTGTGTCACTGATTTATGCTTGAGTGCATTCAATGCTGGGAAATTGACTAGTCCGAACGATCCGAAATTATGTCAAATACTATTTTCGCGCTCGAATGAGCGACAGCGACGACAAGTGACAGCAGTAGTCTTTTATTTTTAGAATATTCAATTAAAACAAAACTTGTTACAAATTGTTTTTAATAGTACCTTTAGGCTCAGCGAAAACCTTTCTTAAAAAATAGTTGTTAAACGCTAAAGCTTTAGCACAAGTTGGGAAAGTTATGGCAGTATTTGCCCCTTAGTTGAAAATGCATCCACTTTAAAATGTGTTCAAGCTTTCTAAATCTACTTTTAATACTGTAAACTAGAAAAATTTTTATTTTTGTTATCTTAAAAACTCTCGTTCGCCGCCAAAGCTGTCTTCACGGCAAGCTAATTGACTCATTTCAACTAATATATATTTATATATACAAATACCAAATTCATTTTGCCAGTGCTTTATAGAATTACATCAAGCGTAATGTGCTGAGGCTAAATACATATATATAAAGAAATAAATTGTGCACAATCAAACAGTTCAAATATTTTTTCAAAATTTGTTGAATTTGTAATATATATATAAACAAAATTCCCTGCACATTCATATTTCTACAATTCCCAAAATGTCACGAATCTTGTTGCAAAATTCACTTGTTAGCGAGTTCTCATCTTACGTTGCTCAAGATCGCAAACATAAGATTGCCATAATTTGAATTACTGCCGATTGGCACAATATCATATATATACATATAAATGTATATATGTACATATATATATTTGTACATGTATATATTTTTATGGTGCACGGTAATTACGATTAAGTGCGATTCCATTAAGCATATGAGAATCAATTTCCAAATTCTACTCAAAAGACGCACCAAGTAATACGGCATTATAAATTTAAATAACAAAGAAGTATTTTTTAAATATAATTTAAATATTTATAATTCATTTGTTTTGCACCTATGCCTGTGGTCAGGGTGCATACTTATGAATTTAACTGTGTGGCTATCGCATGAAAAATCTGTGCTCAGCTCTGTCTGAAATGCTTAAAGCATAGAAATCAAATAGAACTTATTGGATTGAGCTCTAATCCAAGAGCTTTTGTTTAAACTTATCGCTGGGCCATTATCAATTATAGCCCCAATTATAGCTAATTATTTGTGAAGTCACAGCCTTATCGCTGCGCGAATTGCTGCCAGTATCTATGCACTGTCGATTCATATAGATATGGACTAACGCGTCCCTTTGTACACAATGATAAACAACACAAATCGTACCTTTGAGCTTGGCCCAGCGCGCCGCTGCTAAGAATCGAGGTGTGGAAGACGCCTTTTAAAAGAACACTAGAATATGTGAAATACAGACAAGGCAGACAAGTAAAAAATTTTAAAATTAGCTCAATTTATAATGTAAGATCATAGCAGATCTACAATGGATCACATCCTTAAAATTTTATATTAAAAGCAATAATTCAAAAGAAATGTTCTATTCAAACTGTCAACAAGAAATTATATTATTACTCAACAAAGATTAAACTCGAGTGGATTCATTGAAAATTCCATAATATTTATGAGAATTGGCAAAAATTCAAATTTGTTGATTTTTATGAGCGCTAATTGAGTTATTTTGAAAAGTAATTGAAATTGCCCTCGTATCGATTAAGTCGATAATGTGTCTAATTCAGTAGGCTTATCGTAAACCCACGAACAGCTCTTGAGCTTCAGGCACTACAAATCCATATATTCGGGAATTATGTATATATAATTGCGACTGCTCGTGGACAAATTATTTAGTACGCGAATGGCGCAAGTTTGGTTAACTAGTGTCTGGATGGGATTGGAATTTTGAATAGTTACATCAATATTCAATATCATGTCGAACTGCAGCAGTGGCAATAACAACAACAACAACAACAACAAGAAAGACAGCAACATCAACGCGAACACCATCATCAAGTGAGTTCGATGAGCGCAACAAGTTCTCGTTTGCTCTTATTTGTGTGGACAGTGCTGTGATCTCTTGCTCTTTGCCCACGGACTGTGCTCTGCCTCTCCGACTCTCGACTTGCTCTCTCCTTATGCGCCTCCTGCTGCGCTGCTCTGCTCTGTGCCCGGCCAGACGTGCGGCAACCGTCGAAGGCGACAGTTGTGGTTGTGTGTTGTGTGTGTTCTCTGTGTGTGTCAGCTGATGGCACATGTTGCTGCCGTTGACGTTGGCCGCCCTTCAGCATTTTATATAAGCATCCATATATAAAAAAAAAACGAAAACATAAAAAACTGAATACAAAAATTCGCGTCAATTTTCATCAAGTGTTAATCAGCATAAATAATTGTGAGTGTTAAAATCATTGCAAAGCAAAAGGATCGCTTTCTGACAACGCAGCAATTGAGTGTGAGTGTTAGTGTGAACGTGAGTGTATTCAAACATTTTGTTTGGCTTCTTGTGTTGCTTTCTTTCAACAACAATAAACACAACCGCAACTTCCTTTGCGTCTGCTCGTGCTGCTTGTTTTTCTGTGGCAAGTTGCAGTCGTCAAGAGCAAGAGGCAGGTTATTGACTTCTTATGTTGCGGCCCTTGCGGCACATGTCGCACATTTAGCTGGCAGCATGTAGCATGTAGCTAAAGCTGTAGCTGTATCTCTCGGTTACTATTGGATTGCCTCTTCCGCTGCGTTTCTCTATCTGCGAGAAAACCCAAATAAACGTTGTTGTTGTTGCGGCTGTTGTTGTCACAGTTGATTGCCGTCGCCTCGCCGATTGTTTGGATTTTCTTCCCATTTAGATTTAGTCTTTAAATAGATTTTTCTTTGGCCTCCCCCACACAAGTCATTTGCATGCGAGCTCTGTTTTTGTTTAACTCGATTCAGCTCTGTGGGCGTAACCACAAAAAGATGTGTGTAAAACAACAACAAACCCCACATAAAAAAAAATAAATAAAGAAAATGAAATCGAAACTTATACTGATACTGATACTGAAACAGTAACTGATTAATCCACTTGCTTGCTAAATTGATTAACCACACGTCGCACAGCACCGAGCGTGCTCCACTTACATAGACATCCCGCTCCGTTTGGTCCGCTGCGAATTTGTTTTTGTCTTTGCCGCGTCTCGGTCTGGCGGCCGCATTTAATCGGTGCTCCGCGGCTGGCCCCTGAGGGTCATGGGGCGCATTGCTATAAATGGGTCGCTGTCGCAGGGACCCCGATTGCATTCTGCCCGCACTTTAATCATCAGCCAAACGCACAACAAATAGCCTCTTTACTCTCTCACTCTTGCTCTATATTAATACATTAAAAAGAAATGAGCACATTCAACACTTTTCTGTTTATAGGCTAAACGAACTGCAACCATTTGGCAGAATTCTTTGTATACAAATTTTGCTTTGTTTTGCTACGCTCTCTTTTCTTTTTTTTAGGTATGCGTCACATGAAATTTAGTTGAGCACGGTCTGCACTTCAGAGGCTTTCTAAGAGGGAACTTTAAGGGGATGACTGAATAGGCATGGCTATATTGATGGCTAGAATTGAAAGCTTTTGTTAACTTGCCTGCGCTGAGCTTGGAGCTTTCCTTTAAGCGCCAACTTTAACTGAGATTCATTTGAATTTATGCGCCAAGAAATTCCATTCGGCATTCCTCTACAGGGTATTTTCGAATGGGACACAGCTAAGCCAAACAAACGGAGCAGATCAGCAGATCATTAAAGTTAAATATTATGCGCTCAGTTCGCTATAAATAAAAGCGAAAATCAAAATTTACAAAGTGTCTCAGCTAATTTACGGTTGTTTCTCATCTGCGTCTAGCCTTATTTCACAAACGAATATTTGCTAAACATTTATTGTTTTCCTCTAGTTTTTTCCTGTTTACGAGCAAATCGTCAGCTGTCCCCACATGGAAATAAGAATATTTTTTTGGGGGCAACACATGTGTTCCGCTAGACTCAACTTGATGCTTGTTGCAGAACTAAAATAATCGATGACAAAATCTCTCAAAAGATTTGTTTCACAGCAAGATAATGCGCAATAGAAGAGTGACTCTTGTCTAGACTGCGTTGCAGTATCATTTCAATGAATCTCAGTCTAGATAGCAGGAGGAAGTACTTCAGCGCTCTCACACGTCATGCTAACGATTTCTTATTAAGATATAAGTTAAGAACTTCTCATTTGGCTATCTGACAGTTGTTTCCAAGTACCTCTGATTGATTCGCGCCATTAATCAGCCATCTATCACTCGGCCAGCTTCGCGTGAAGCTCACTTGAGGGCCATCGAGACATCGGCAATCGACTATCATGTTTACATATATGTTTGGGTGTTCAAGTGGGTGGTCAGACCTAACTATTTAATCACTGATTGTGATTAAAGTGACTTCCTGATGGCAGCGATAGCTGACTGTGACGGGTGCAGTTTCTGTTTCTGTTTCAGTTTCAGTTTCAGTGGTCATCACAGGTCAATCAATTAAGTCAATTGCAGAGCCAGTGCTCAGTGCTGTGGCAGTGTCATTTTGCACACTCATTCGATATTCATTATTCATTTCAGCTACAAGATGAACTCCAAATATGAGAACATGAAAATCATCTACAATCGCAGCAAAATTGGCTGGTACTGGGCCCCGCTCTTCGTGTCCTTCTGGTTCCTGCTGTACTATTTGGTGGTCGTGCCCAGCTTCCATAGCATGCCGCCGCTGAAGACGGTGCAGGATGAGCTACAGCAACCAGGCCAATTCATTGGCGAGCGTGCGGAGAGCACTCTGCTCAGGCTGTCGAAGATTGGACCCAAGGTCGTGGGCAGTGCTGCAAACGAGCAGGTCGCCGTCCAGTTCCTTCTCAGCGAGATCAACGACATAATTGACGATGCTCGTGACGACTTATATGATATTGAGAAGGATGTGCAAATAACATCAGGCAACTACTTGCTTTGGTCGATGGTGAACGTCTATCAGAGCGTGCAGAATGTGGTTGTTAAGCTCTCGCCCAAGAATCCCACAACTGAGGCGGCCCTGCTGATCAACAGTCACTTCGACTCAGTGCCGGGCAGCTCGGGTGCCGGCGATGCTGGCATGATGTGTGTCATCATGCTGGAGGTGCTGCGCGTCATCACGAAGTACGAAACGCCGCTCACCAACACGCTCATCTTTCTGTTCAATGGCGCCGAGGAGAATCCTCTCCAGGGCTCACATGCCTTCATTACGCAGCATCCTTGGGCGCAGAATGTGCGGTAAGCAGAAAGATTTGCCAAATTAATTTCCCACCCTAATTAAATTCATTAAAATACTGACAGTGCTGTGGTCAATCTGGATTCAGCTGGCAGCGGCGGACGCGAGATACTCTTTCAGTCTGGACCCGATCATCCCTGGCTAATGAAGGTTAATTAGCTCTTAGCTATGCATTTCCCGTTGACTAGCTTTAATTAAATATTTACTATTCCCTTCAGTACTATGGCAAACACATCCTACATCCCTTTGCCTCAACTATTGGCGAGGAGCTCTTTCAAAATGGCTTTATACCCTCGGAGACAGATTATCGCATATTCCGCGACTTTGGAAATATTCCAGGTAAGGTGGAGAATTACATTTTGTTTCCCAACTAAGTCCAATGCGTTCTCTCACAGGTCTCGATATGGCACATACATTGAATGGCTATGTCTATCATACGAAGTACGATCGATTTAATATAATACCACGACGCACCTATCAGCTGACCGGAGATAACTTATTAGGCTTGATCAAAGCTCTGGCTAATGCACCCGAATTAGAAAATCCAGCTGTGAGTCTTGTCTTTATTTAGTTAAGAATATATCTATATAATATTCGTAATCCTTCTCAGAAATATGCTGAGGGCCATATGATATACTTCGATGTGTTGGGCTGGTTCTTCATCTACTATCCGGAGTATGTTGGCCTCATTATCAACATATGCGTCTGTGTCCTGGTTCTGGTTACGATCGTCGTCTATATCTGGAGCATGGCCAGCAACACAGGCATGTTCAGGCGTCGCATCTTTGCCAAGTTTGGCATCTTGGCAGCGCTCCAACTGTGTGGCGTTGTGCTGAGCGTGGGCCTGGTCATTTGTATAGCGCTCTTCCTGGATGCCGTGGGTCTTTCTATGGCCTGGTACTCACAGACTTGGATGATCTTTGGCTTGTACTTTTGCCCCATGTTCTTTGGCCTGGCCATACTGCCGGCCATTTACTTTAGTCGCACCAAAGAGGTGGGTCTTCTCTAACTGTTCAGATTGTATTCCCTTATTTACTATTTACTCTACTTACAGCACGGTCTTCCTCTTGGCTATGGCATTCAGCTGTTGATGCACTCGCACTGCTTAATCTTGACAGCAATTACAATTATAATGATATGCTTTAATGTGCGATCGGCCTTCATTCTGCTCATTTGCATTGGCTTCTACACTCTCTCCGTTCTGCTCAACATGGCCACGTGTGCTCACAAAACAAGTGAGTTTGAAAGTGAATATAAAATTGCATTTTCATATATATATTATATATATAACTTGTAGATTTCCTGTGGCTGATTCCACACTGTCTCTGCCAAGTGCTGCCCTTTATGTTCTACACCTATTGCTGCTACGCCTTTTACGTTGTGTTTGTACCAATGCAGGGACGCGAGAGCGGCTCCAATCCCGAGCTGCTCGTCGGCGGCTATACGGCTCTCTTTTGCTTGCTGCTGTCTCCGTTTATTATACCTCTACTATGCCTATTCCGCAAATCAAAGACCATCGTCTCGCTCTTTGGTGTCTGCACGCTCATCTTTATTATTCTGGCTGCCACGCCTGCGGCATTCCCATATGTGGAGAAGACAGCGCCGCAGCGATTCTTTGCTGTGGTAATGCACAATGCAATAAAATTCAGCTTGCTTATAACTTATATATTTCTCATTCACAATTATTTTATTTTTCCATCAGCACACGACGCGCACCTTCCATAATGCAGATGCAGCGCATTCTGTTAACCATACGGATTCTGGCTATTATGTGATGCCCGTGGATCGGCATCCCAAGTCGCTGGATAGCATTCTCTTTGAGGGAACCAACCTGACGAAGGCAGATCGCAGCACGTGTGGCACTGAAATCATGTGTGGCTATCCCATTTACAGTTCGCGTTGGGTGAAAGCAGTGTAAGTAGCTGAGATTGCCCTACAAGTTAATAATAAATAATCCATAATTCTTCGCTTCATATTCACAGAGATAATAGCTATTGGGTGCCAGGTCCCGAGCCAAACAAGGATTATTTGCCCACGCTGCGAATAATAAACAAGGAGAGCACATCGAGAACAAACATAATATTTACCTTAGAGGTTGCTGGACCCGATCATTTGAGCATGTTCATCGAGCCACTGGATAATGCCAAGCTAGTGGACTGGACCTTCACCAGGGAGCCGTTGGAAAAGTCCTTGCCGCCGCCCCACTATGTCTATTGGTCTTATGCCTTAGATCCAACACCCTTGCGCTTCAATTTGGAATTTGAGGTAAGCTTTGTTTAAGCTGCTCAATCAAAGAGATTCAGCTGATTATGGAATTCATATTTCCAGCACGATAGTGAGGATTGGTCAGGCGCCACGTTTAGAATCGCCATCATGGGTCACCGAATACACGACGATATGTTTATAGACAAAGACTTTCGAGAGTTCTTGGCACGGTTTCCGCCCTGGGCGCATGTCAACTCATGGATCGGGTCCTACAACAGCTGGCAACTGTAAGAGCAGCAGAGATGAGACCTGAGGCAACACTTGATATTCACTCACTACTTATAGTTCGGAGACTCTGAACTGTTGTTAAGTTTTCGCATTCATCCATACTCTAAACACAAATTCACATATGATACTCGCACAAGCGAACGTCCAACGAACAAACAATTTTATTTAAATTATAAATCTAGAATCTAATTAAAATGATCCCCTATTTTTTGTGCCTAATCAAATATCTGAAGCGATAAGATTGTAATTGTATTAAAATATATTTTAAATAATTTATTAAGTTACAGAAAACACTTTAACTATTCGCCAGTAAATTCCTCAGAAGATCCAACTCTCATACGAGGCCAACCAGTCGGTCGTGTATGTCCAGTCCGGGAAAGTGCTGAGGAACTCCCGGAACTCGGCTGTGTAGTGTTCCGGATGATACAGGAAATGCACGCTCACTGCCAGCTTGAAGTAGGGTCCATCTGTGTTCGCTGCATCGTGCTCAAACTCCAGCCAGAAGTTGTATGGCTCCGTGACCATGGAGGTGACATGGTATATGAAATAGGGTGGTGTATGGCCATCCACCAAAAGGGTCTTATCAAACGACCAATCTGTGATTTTGACTTTCTCCAAGGGATCAACGAATATGACAATGCGATCGCCCGCCTTGAGGCTGAACTCAAATCGCTTTTTGTTCAAGCTTATGGACTGTCTTGATACTTCGGTGAGCTCTGTGGCAACGGGCAGCACTGGAGCTGCACTGTAAATCCAACGTGCAGAGTCCCTGAAAGCAAATCACATATTATATAGAAAATATTATTAGATATGGGAATGGGAACTTACTTCCAGTTGAGCCAACGGCCACTATAGAGCGGCAGGCCACAGTAGGGCTGCTCAGCACAATTATTCTTGAGCCAACTCTCGGGCTCCACATTCTTTAGGGTTGTATCATACAGCTCTGAGTATCGAGTATCCACGGGCTGTATATAGAAGCCAGTCTCTTGTGTGGTCGTACCATCCAAATTGTGCAATGTGCGTTGGGTGTGCTAAAGGAAATGTTAAAGAAATTACAAATAAGAACTCTGTGAGTTTAGCTGGGAAAACTTACCAGAACATAGTATCGCTGTGCGGCAACATCCTTCTTGAAAGGAAAACCAGCTGGCTGTTGCGGCCAAGATAATGAATATGATAATTAAGACGCCAAACATGGAGATGAAAGTCTTTGATTTGTGGAATTTGTTTAAGATCGGCACCTGAGCAGAGGACAAAGATAAAAGTTCAGCATGGGATGAAATGAGTAAACAGCATAGAGCACATACTATGAATCCAGCAAAATGCATTGTCATTAGAGCAATGAAAGCTGCGAGCAGCATATCTGGTTTGCTATCGGGTCCATCTCGTCCCTGCATAGGTACAAACACCAGCAAAAACACATACATCAAATAGGTGTAGAAGAAGAACGGCAGCACTTGGCACAACATGTGCACAGTCATAAAGAAACTCTCTGCAAGTGCGGAATACGTAAATATAACACTTATACATATAGATATCACTCACTCTTGATGGTCAGTCGCAGGATGAACTGCACAATCATCGCGACTGTGTAAAAGAACAGGCCAATCATGGGAAAGAAGGCTGAGCGTATGCCCAGCCCCGTGAGGAGTAGGCAAATGAAGACAATCAGAATGCAATGGGCATGCATGAAGCAGGCAATGGTGTGATTCAGCTTCATGTAGCTCTTTCGCTTGGTCCAGCCAATGTAGAAGGCAGGCAGCAGGCCCAGTCCGAGGAACATTGGGCAGAAATACAAGCCGAATGTCATCCAAATGCCATAGTACCAGGACTCGCCCAGGCCAACGGCACGTATGAAGACGGCGACGAGTAGGGTCAATCCCCAAGCGATGACCACTGATGCCAGCTGCACGAGGCAAATGATGCCAAAGCGCAAGAGTACCGCTTTGGGTGCATCCACCACATTGTCCTTGGTCATGAAGTAGACGGAGATGCCAATGCAGATCAGAGCAGCCAGGGACACAACGATATTAATGGCAATGCTGGCACTTTCGGTATAGACGATAATGAACCAGCCGAGGTAGTCGAAGAAGACTGCATGTCCCTCTTCGTGAGCGGCGGTATCATCCAGCTCCGGTGCATTGGCCAGTGCCCAGGTCAAGGCCAGAACATTGTCGCCTGTGGACTGATAAGTGCCACGCGCCAGATTCTTGAAGTTGTCGTATTTGGTATGGTAGACATATCCGTTCAGAGCATGCGCCATATCCAGGCCGGGTACATTGCCGAAATCACGGAATATGCGAAAGTCCGTGTCGGAGGGTATAAAGTTATTCTGAAAGAGCTCCTCGCCGAGCGTGATGGAGAAAGGATGTGGTGCATACTTCTGATAGTAGTTCATCAGCCAAGGATGATTGGGGCCTGTTTGAAACAAAACCTCACGACCGCCAGATCCCGTAGAGTCCAAGTTGATAAGTGCCCTAAGAGAGTTCATATAGTTAGTTCAGTATAATTGAAAAAAGAGAAAGAGAGTGAGAGAGAGAGAGAGAGAGAGAGAATCGGTCTACGCACTTGCAATTTTTGGCCCATTTGTGATTTGTGATGAAGCCATGGGAACCCAGCATGTTGGCTTCCTCGGCACCATTAAATAGAAATACAACGGGATGAGCCAGTGGACGATCGGATTGCGCGATAACGCGTAGAGTTTCTAGCATGATGACCACCATGATGCCATCGTCACCAGCAGCCGGCGTCTTCACCTCCGAATCATAATGTGAGTTAACCAACAAATAGTTGGCGCTGGGACTATCCTTTCTGGAGAGACGAACCACCACATTGGACACATTGTCATAGCTGGTAGCCGCATCCCATAGATAGAAGGCGCCCGAAGCATACTGCACCTCCAGATCGATGTCGTAGAGATCCTTGCGTGACTGCTCAACAATTCTTTCCACCTCGCGCTTCACAAAGTTAACAACATGAACCTCATTATTTATTGATCCGGTCATTTTATTGCCAATTGAGGAGTACTCGGCCTGCTGAATCATGGCACGCTCGCCAATGAACTGGCCCGGATGATTGGCCTCATCGCGAACATATAGCATTTTCGGATAAGAGAAAAAGCTCGGTATGGCGGACACATAGAACAGAGTGAACCAGATCACGCAGAAGATGGGCGCCCCATACCAAGGCCACTTATCGCCGCTTTTTTTGGCACCCTTCTCTCCAGATGCTATATCAATGCTGGCGAAGGACATCTGAAAAAGAGTTTAAATTGCATTACAACTGGGCTGTGTACAGAGGTTAAGCATATGTTCCAAACTAATCTGTTAACTACTAATCACTATATTTACTACCACACCACTTGGATAACTGTTATGCAGAAGTATAATTATCAGTACAACTCAGATTCTACTGAAAAGCTAAGCACTTTTTCTATAAGGTATACGATTTTTAGAAATCATGTTCTTTCTATATATAATTGAATAGAATTCAACTTGAACTTTAATAAATTACCTTGATTATATTGAATGACGTCTATGAGAGTTATTTGTTTTTAGCCAAACGGAAGAAATTGGATCGCAGCGCAACACATGAGTTGGTAAACTGAGACAAGCAATGGCATTTAAAGCAAACAGTTTGGCTCTATACCAATAAGTTGAGGCTTATCGCAGATAATGTCTTGTTGATTACGAATTGGCGATAGTAAGCGGCAAATTTGGGGGGTTTATGGTTTGATGGCCCGTGGTTAGATTAAGCTCTATGTCGGCATATATCTTATTGCCGAACTAAACTTTAAGTAAAATAAATATTTATAATGCTCGATAATCATTAGCTTAAAGAAAGAATAGAAAAACAGCAGAAAATAATAATTAGTCGAAACTGGTAAACAAAATTCAAGCGAATCATATTTTGTTCATTGAATCAGATGTATAAATAGCTCTGAACCTAGTGTCGAGGGCAAATGAAATCTTAATTTATATTCATAGAAACTGAAAATATTTGAAGTTGATATGGGAACTTTAGATCGATACCGAATAACCTTCGGGGATTACCATTACACAACTGAGAAGGACACCCGGTATGCATTGCTCCACCTGATGTTATTCTGCATCTACTTGGGATGTGTGACGACGGTTGGCAAAAATTTGATAGTGCCTCAGCAGCATTTTTTTATCCGGGGTGTCCGGAACCTGATTGAAACGCCGGGCTACCTGGATAATGATACCCAAATTTCCTTCAAAACTGTCTTTACAGTTCCCGACTTTTGGGACTTTATGCAGTTTGCGTTCCTTCCCATGCTGCATGGCAACATCAATAATCATTCTCTTGATCACTATCACGAGCCCCTCTTTTTTAGAGGAGTGCCGAACTTAGCTTATCGATTTTTCCTACGTGAAAATCTATTACTTGGTCCGCCGAGATTGCGGCAGGTGCGTGTCAAAAGGGGCACCTGTGAAGTGAAGACCTCATTCAATCGCTACTTCAACGAATGTGTGGCGGCCTACTCGAAGAGTATTGAATACACTGAGCCGGTCTATAAAGGGTAAGACTTTCGAATAGTTGAAGAAATCTCTATTGCCCATTTCCAATTATTGATCAGCACAAAGTACTATACAATGGGGGAACTGAAGTCCAAGCCCATCAGAGCAACACAGCATACCTATCGTAGTGGAGGCTATGTGAAATTGTTATCATACGAATCTGAAAAGAATCGAGCGATCATACAGTATTTGAGAAGCATCAAATGGTTAGATCGTGCATCACGCGTAGTCGTACTGGAGCTAAATATGCTCAACTTGAACTTGGACCTAATACTCATCACTAAGTATTTCCGTTTGCTATGCAGCTGCCAATAGTACATAATAATGATTACGTTACACAAACTGCAGATTAATTTTCGAGATAATGCCAACCGGCCTTATAAACACCAAATATAGTTCGAAATCGTTCTACTTGGGTCCAATGAGCGGTGGCTTAGCAACGGAGTGCGCTATTATAGTCTATATGATTAACGTATATTATACCTACCTAGAGATAAAAAAAATAATTCGTATAAGTTTTAGGCTTTACTTTACTAAATTTTCAACATACTTTTTTTTACCTAATATTATCGTAAGTTCATGAGCTTCTCCTATCTACAAGCAAAAATCATTTACATCTTTTTAATCAGATTTGCTACAACTTGGTTTATGTACACATCATCTCGGTCGTTTATTCCGCACGTTGTAAGAGTGCAATTTATTCAAAAATTGATCAATTTATTCCATTGGACGACTTGCTGTACATATTTTGGACTCAGCAGATCCTAATCGGATTCCTCTCTTACTTCGGCTGGATAGGCCTGCAAGTATATATGGATTTTGTGCCACTCCTAAGAACTATGGGATGCTGCATAAGAATGGTAAAAACTTCAGCTGAATTACCTACCTACCAGCTGCAAATAATTGAATTTAATCCGTTTTAGGCTATCCCTGATTTAATAGCGATTGCCATAATGCTCCTTGTTGCATTTTTGGCCTTTGCACTTCTTGGCGTCTATCTATTTGGATATACTAATTCCAACTTCAAAAATCTGTCATCTGCTCTCTTAACTATGGTGCGCATGATAGTTCGCGATTTTAACTACTTCGAATTGGCACAGGAGTCTCCAGGCCTATCGTTCGTATACTTTTTGACATACGTGTTGTTTATATTTTTCTTTGTATTTGTAAGTTATATGAGTTCTAAGTGAATTTTACGTATTTCCAATTAATCTTCAACTATTTTTGCAGAATATTATCATAATCGTCATTGTGTTGGCCTACAGATCGGCCACAGCAACTATCACCTACAAGCCCTCGTTCTTACTGTACTATATAAGAAAGCAAATCTTTCGAATGACCTGCGGCCTCTGCAAGCCTCCCCGACATCCAGAATTGAACGACGATCATTTAAGCAATCCGTTCAATGTGGACCGACTGCAGCATTTGTAAGTTGATTGATTGGAAAATATTTGAAAACAATTGAATTATTCTTGTTATGACGATTGCAGATATATCATTAGGGAGTATGTGGAAATCGAATCGGATTTAAATATGTAATGAACTATTTTAATTCAGCTATCCATATACACATTTATTGACTTTTTTGCAGATTACAAGTGCGGCTGAACCTAATTGAAAATACACTTTATCGCTTCACTAATAACATCGAATGCATAATTGATGATATGAAAAAAGAAATTAACCAAAAAAAGAAGACTTAAGAGCCTGTCTAACATCTTGCTGCCCTTTGCACCATCCAATATTAATTGAAATATAATTTCTTCTTATCCGCTAATATAGAAGTATGCTCTAAACATGCTTGCATATTGCACAATTGCCTTTGGCAAATAAACTAATATACTCGATTGCACTTTGCACACAGGGTATAGTTATCGCTTTGCCTCTAATCAGTGCTAAGCCCGGCAGCACAAAACAGTTATACCATTAGCCATATCTAAATGACGGCACTGAGAGGTAGTAGCAATAGCTCAAATTCAGTTGCCGACGAATATTTGTTAGTCATTCTAAATACATATTTATTGTTGATTAACGAAATTTAAGGAATTTATACTAAATATAAACAACCATATAGATTGACGCATTATTTATGCGGAAGTTCTAATCTGATTTCCTTTCTGGCTTTGTCATACAATTGCTTAGATTGAATTGAATAAAATATCTATCAGTATATTTTAGTTCTTAATATATATTTCATGTTTCACTTTTTACCTGCATTATGTACAATATACATATTAAGTTTACTACTATTACGTATATAGATAGATGTTGTATAAAACTGTTTATATAATGTTAGTATAACCACGTCTCATAGGACGCCGGCCAGGGTGTGGCGTCCACATAGCTGGGAAAGCTATCGAGGAACTTCTTAAAGTCTGCTGTGTGCATTTCCTTGTGGTGAGTCCAATGGCCATGCAGGCCCAATTCGAACGTGGAAGTTGTCCAATCACCGTTGGGTTTCTACAAAATACAAATTGATCAAATTTGTATAAGAGCTGAAGCAAGAGAAGAGCGGTGCAGTAAACTCACCTCTAGCTCTAGCCAGAACTTCAGTGCATCACTGTTGACGCCATAGGAGAAGTATATATAATATGGGGGCTTAAAGTTTAGACGCAGCGGCGCCTGGTGGAATGACCAACCAACTACTCGAGCGCCATTCAGTGGCTGTATGAAGATGCCCATGTGATCTGGACCAGTGAGCTCCATTTCAAAGCGCATCTTATTGGCCGTGAGCTGCTTCTTGGAAACAACCTTAGCCACGGGCAGTGGACCCAGCACAGGTGCAGATGCGGGTATCCACAAGCCATGTTCTCTATAATTGTTAAGAGAGTAAATGAATCCAGCTGGATTACTGGGAGACACTTTGGGTCTTACCTGGTCTTGTGCCAGCGCATGTTGTACAAGGGATAGCCACAGAGGGTTTCCTTTTTGCAGTCATCTTTCACCGATCTGGCCATGGTCATGTTTATAACCTTATCTACAAGAAGATAAATACATTAGATACTTTAAGAGCTCTTTTATAAATGGAATACTTACTTTTCACGGAGTAGGTACGTCTATCCTGTGGCATGATGAAGTAACCTGTCTCGGAGCGCCGAACGTTGTTATTCGCATCGTGGAAGGTGCGCTTAGCGTGCTTTATGAATAAGACATATTGAATAGGAATGTCCTTCTCGGATATTAATTTCTGTAACTCACCAATACCGAAAACCGTTGCACACTTGTCTCTGGCCTGTAGGGGAATCCCAAGGGAGTTGCTGCAATGATAATGCACACCAAGGTGATGCCCAGCAGAGTGCAGATGATGGTCTTCGATTTGCGGAACATGTGCAGCATGGGCACTACGAAGCCAGCGACAAGCAGGCCAACGGCAACGCTAAAGAAAGCGATAATCAGGTCTGGATTAGCTGAATCGCCGAAGCGACCGAGCATCGGAATAAAAGTGGCCAAAAAGCTGTGCGAGAAGTAGGCAAAGAACAAGAACGCAGGCACATAGCACACAATATGGGGAATAATCCAGGCAACATCTACAATAGTCAAAGAGATAGAATAAGATAATAAAGAGCTCTCAATTGATGCTACTTACTGCGACTGTGCAGACTGGTGGACAGATTGAAGACCACGCCCACTGTGTAGAACAGGCAGGTGAGCATGAGCACAAATGCAGAGCGTATGCTACAGATTGTGAGCACCAGGGTGAGCAGCGCCAAGAAGAGGCAATGGCAGTGCATCAGCAGCTGAACTCGTTGCCCGATCGGAAGCCGATCCTAAAACAAAACGAAGAAAGAGAAAATTCACAAAATTCACACTCAATCAATAGCTGGCACTCACGGTCGAAGTGTAGTGGAAATACAGAGCAGGTAGCATAGCCAAGCCGAAGAAGAAGGGACAGAAGTACAGTCCCAAGACGAGCCAATTCTGTGTGAACCAGGAGAGAGGCATATGCGTTAGATCCATAAAGATGGCAATGATAATGGACAAAGAAGCGCCAGCGACCACGCCCAGAATGAGGGCAGCAAATGTGAGCAGCGTGCGCTTGAGCATTTGGCTGAGCTTCAGTTCCGAGTTGGTGGCCATGAGTTTGATGGCAACGAGACAGGCAACAATTGCGCCTATGGATACAACCACGTTGAGAATAATGCCCTCCGTTTCGGTATAGAAGACTAGGAACCAGCCCATCACATCATAGTAAACTGTGTGACCCTCGGCGTGTTTCTGTGTAGAGATTCATGATAAATGTAGTCATTTAATTATAAATGATTGCTTAAAATATTACCGAAGTATCCTCAAGCTCCGGCGCACTGGATATCTCACGGATCAGAGCCAAGAGATTGTCACCTGTGTTCTGGAAGCTGCCGCGTGGAAAGATCTCCGCCCGATCGAATCGGGTGTGATAGACATAGCCATTGTGCTGGTAAGCCATGTCCAGGCCGGGCACAGCGCCATGATCGCGGAATATGCGAAAGTCCGTGTCGGAGGGAATGAAGTTGTGCTGGAACATCTCCTCAGCCATGGTCGAGGCATAGGGATGCTTGATGGCTCGCCGATAGCTTTTCATGAGCCACGGATGATTGGGACCGGACTGGAAGAGAATCTCGCGACCGCCATTGCCAGCCGAGTCCAGGTTAATCAGCGCTCTGTCAGTGAGATAAAATTTAATTTCGAGTCATTTCACAAAAGGCATATTCGATGAATCACCCACTTGCAGTTCTTGGCCCATTTGTGCTGCGTGATGAAGGCATGCGAGGCCTGCAGCGGGTTCTCCTCGGCACCATTGAACAGGAAGACGGCTGGATGCTTGAGAGCATACTTCGACTTGGCCAGCACACGTAGAGTCTCCATCATGACGGCCACCATGGAGCCATCATCGCCAGCGCCAGGGCCAGCTGGCACCGAGTCGTAGTGGCTATTGATCAGGACGTAGGTGGTGCTGTTGGAGCCCTTGGGACTGATCTTGACCACAAAGTTCTGTATGCTCTGGTACATGTTGACTGCATCCCAATGCACATAGCTGCCGGAGGCCACCTGCACATCCACCTCGATGTCGTGGACAGCGCCCAGCTCGGCGCGCACCTTTTGCATGGTGGACGTGATCACCTGAACGGATCCCATTTCATTTTCGCGGCTGCCCACCACACGTGGACCCAGAGCCACCAAACGCTGCAGATTCAGCTCGGCTCTCTCGGCGATGAAACGTTCCGGATTCTTGGCCTCATCCTTGATGTTGAGTGGGCGTGGCAGATGATTGGCGGCCGGTATGGATATGGCACAGTAGATGAGCAGCCAGAAGCCAATGAAGACGGGCGCCCAATACCATTTGATTTTCTCACGGCTGACAAAAACTCGTTCACAGCAGTTGGTTTGCTGTGGGTGAGTGGAAAAATCGGCATTAGTGGGTTAACGGTTGAAGTGGTTGCGGTCTTTTTGGGTGGTTCGTGATGTTTGTTCAAGATATGGCTAGGTGAATCAGTTTTTAATTAAAGCATATTCAACATTTTTTGGGTCGAGTATAATGTGTTAATAGTTCGATTTAATCCATCATGACTTTATCTTATCGCCGGTCCACATTGTTGCGCTCTGTGCAGCTGTTGCCACCGAAATCGCAGCCCCGATAAGCCCAATTGAAGGGTATATTACTGACTGCGTCTCTCTCTCTCTCTCTCTCTATTTGGAAATGGGCATTAGAGTTGCACCTGCCACAGACAAACGACGGCCAAATTGGCAAATGTCTGATAAGAAATCGAGACACAGAACTCTTTCACATTGCACCACCCGAATTAGCTAATCTTATCAATGGATATCTATAAAACACTTGTATGTACACCTTGGCGCATACTTGCGCCACTTGTGCTATTTGAAGGGCCTCTGGCTTATTGATTACCCCTCAGCCCAGCTCACCTCGTCGTCTATCAGGTGCAGCTGTCGCCCCACCAACAGTGGGTCTTCATTGCTGGCGTCTGTTGTCGGCGTGATGACGCGTCGCCGCAATTTCTTTTCACTGATCATTTGATCTTTGTTGTTCGCTTCTTTAACCGGTCCCAGCGAGCGTCTCTCTCTATACTATACACAAATAAATATATTCTATACAAGCGACCTATGCTCTCTCGCTCTTGCGCTCTTTCTCTCACTCTTCCGCTCTCTTTGTGTGTAGCGTGAACTGCTCGCTCGTAGCGCGAACCAGAACGAATCGTGCGACTTGTTTAGAGGCTCGCCACTGATCGACTGACTGACGATCCAACACTCGCCGCGTTTGAGCAACAACTGAGCCAAGGAAATTGCTTCGACTAGGTCTGCAGTCGATACCGATATGTCCGTATCTTATCTGCATGGTCTTTGATTTCCAAAAAGTTCAGCTAGGCTGCTCTATACTCTGTGCAGCATATGGACTTACATGATGCCAGCTGTATGCTAGAGTTAGCATATTTATTGCAACTGATTTATAGCCAGAAAACAACCAACTGCAGTCCCTTTATCTATCTGCTGTTTTGCATATATATTTCTAGCGTAAACATTTTCAGAGAAACAATGTAATATGTTGTTCGTAGCTCAGGTTTGTTTGTCGACTTTAGTAGATTAAAAGTGCAATCCCTTCCGTTCAGGCAGGTGCGTATCACATATTGCAGTGCTGCAAGTCAAAGTAAAACTAAGTTTTGTAGTTACAATGCCATGACCTATGCCATGGCACGTCCTGCACGAACATTCGGATTACCAGCAAAAGTTTTGATTGTTTATAATTTGTACCTTGGCAACTTTGTCCTGTGCTTCACTGCACATGGTCAACTCGTCAACTTGAACGTTTAAAATGTATATGACCGCCGCTGCTGCCGCTACTGATGCTTGATGCTGCTTGTGGTGCTGCTTATGGTCTCAAAATAGACCCTTGACTAATCCCACCAGCATGTTAAAGTCTCGGATTAAGCGTCAAGCCAAACAAACATTTCTTCGCTACGCAGATGAGAAGGCGGCGCTTCTTTAATTATTCCCATGACTCGAATACCTGTGCAATCCACTTAGCGGCTGACAGTCCACATTGTACGTGTTTACTTCTCAAATGTACATATGCCCAAATAAATAATACGATTTGCTTAATATTCAATGAGACATCGATGGGCCACGAAATTAGAAGCACGATACGAAATTTATAAATAAATAAAAGATTTAATTTATAAAAGCATGCTACGATATTTAAATATATTGAAGTTGACTTTTTAGCTGGTGTGTTAAAGATATCAGGAGATATACATACATATATAGATTAAGAGTAAAATTAAAATTCATAAATTCTGGTCATCTAAGAGTTCCCTCTGTACAATCAAGCGTATTCAACCAAATCTCTTCTAATTTTCCTCCAGCCAGCATAATCATAAAAATAAAAAAGTTGCATTTATGTAGCATACTTTCAGGCTGAAAATTCAGATCAATCTCAAGTTATTTTGCAGTATTTTCCCCACGAGTCACTAGCTTATACAAATTTAATTGCATACTTTTCAGCTGAAAGAGAATTCAAATTCAATACTTCTATATATTCTACATCTAATTCTCAGCAAAACAATTCTAATTGGCCAACTTATAACAGTATTCGTATTAAAAGCTAATTTACATACATGTATTTTCAGTGTCACCTCGCTTAATTGCACGCTACAATACATTTACATATACAAATATTACATATACGCACGCTCATTGCTGCCCCCAGGAATTGCACTAATTTTCTTGCATTCCACGGAACTGTGTCACGCCCTTCTAACGCCCCGTGCAAACACGAACTGATGCTGTCAGTGTACACGCACTTGACAGAGGCCTAGGACGCGCCTACACACCCACACACACACACACACACACACACACATGCAAACGACCGCTGATGGCGTCCCGCTTGGAATTGAGGACATAAAACGTCGAAGCAGCGACTGGCCGATTGAGGACGGACGGGTGTCGATCCACTTGCCAGTGTCATTCAACCTGACTGAAGAGAAGGCAACATACATGCACACACACACCCACACACACACACACACATACATACACACACACACACACAGTGCAGTGCTGGTTAGTTGTAGCTGTACTATTTTACTCTCTATTTATGTTAGTGCGCGCGTGTCTGTGTGTGTGTGTATTCATTCATTCATATCTTGTGGCACACAAATTCGTAAACAAAACGTTCATCCAAATATTGGTCAAAATGAAATCGATAAAATGAATGTCTGAGCTAATAAATATAAGAATAACTCTGATGACCATAGCGTCAAGCAAGGACCCAACTGTCGACACACTGATGACGGCTCATCAAGAAAGTCCCAGATTGTTCAGTCGAGACTTTTTATTACAATATTTGTTATTTATGTTTGAATTTGAAACGCTTTCGCGCTCCATGCGCAGGCGCTGCCTCTCCACTTGAAGGACAGAGACAAAAAAACAGAGAGAGAGAGAGAGAAATTTAAAAATGCCGGCAAGCAGCCGCCGCAGTAGCGACAGCGGCAGCGGCAGCAGCACCAGCTTTCCCCTGCGACGCCTGGGCACAACCAAAACAAAGCCCAAAAATATGTGTCAGCTGCTTTGCTTGTGCTTTTCTATCCTGCTGGGCTTTCCACTCAAATTCGCGCTGTTTTTCCGCTGCCTGCTGTGTGTCGTATGCTTCGCCATTACTCGTTGCCTGTACACAAACACACACACTAACACACACTCACTCACACAAATACACATGTATACATGTACGCTTACACTCATACTTGGCAATGCGTGGCTCGGCAGTTTCATTTGATATTCAGTTCAGTTAGTCGTAGTTGAACGGTCGTAGCTTTTGGTCGTCTCGTCTGAGCAGCTCATCAAGTTCTGGCAACGCAGCGTATTAAAAATGTGCTACTGAAACGCCAATTCCCCATACAAAAAAGTAAGGCAGTTACGAGTGCGTGTGTGTCTCCGAGTGAGAGTGTGTCGTCTTGTGCCAGTTTGTGTTTATTGCCAAAGCATGGGCCGCAAAGTGATACGGCGGCCTAGCTAAACGAAATTATATAATTTTTATAAACCACATGTAAATTTCTCTAATCCACAATTGTGTCGCCAAGCCGTTGCCAGAGCAGTCGCAAATAAAAGATAACTAATCAAAGCCGAGTGCGATTACAGCCTGGCATGCTCCAATACCCGCAATGTAGCATACTTTTATGCGCCCGCTAAACACATGTGAGTCCCGGTTGTTGTCTTTGCTAAACACTGTGGCCGTGGCACCCCACTGCATTGTTTCTTCTGCTGTATTGTATTCGTATATTCTTTTTGTTCGCATTTCATGCGCTTCCGTCGGGGTTTCCTTTTCTTTATTGTTTTCTGTTTGTTTTTTTTTTTTTTTTTTTTTTTTGTGTTGGCTTACTTAGTGAAATTTATACCTAGTAACGGAATTGGGTATTTGAGAGTAACTAGCTTCTAGTCATATAAATTTGATATGGCCTCACATAATTATCGCTTTTATATACCAGTTTGGAGAATTACATTTCCTGTGCGCTCCTTCCACATCCAAATAGAGAGAAGTACAATATTAGTAATGCGACAATAAGTGTTTTCTTTTTTTTTGAAAATTGAGGAGCGTGAAATTAAATTGGTGTGCGGTGGCTAATGCGATTTGATTTGTGTCGCGATAGCGCAAGGGTATTTAATAGGGTTTCATTTAAGCGCGCCTAATGTCCTTAATCATGGAATACTTCGCACATTTGTTGTTACAGACCGTTCACATGCTGTACATTCGATGATGATATCATTGATAGCATTCCATTGCGATGAGCCCGCTGTTTGCCAATTAAAGCCGGCATGAAGCAGGTCGTTGACCAAGCGCATTATCTTCGCAATATAATGGTATTATACGTGCTTATAACCATATGTTATCTATGGCATACTTACTCATACGTGCGTCATTCCAAATACGTAGCATAGAATCTTGAGTATGGCATAAAAGTGCTTCCTTTGCCGACCGAACCACAACAAATAACAAACGAGACACACACACACACAAATACACGCTCAAAGCCACACTTCTACATTGGAGTTTTGTGGTCATTGTGTTTACGGCCGGACAATGACACAAATGCGGCTAACAAAATAGGGAAGCGAAGTAAATACAAAGCAAGATTTGACCAAAATAAAAAAAATAAAAAAAGAAATACGGAACAAAAAGTTTTAGCAAATTTTTCATTTAAGGCTTGGAAAATCAGCAGATTTTTCTGTTTCTGTTGTGACAGGCGTTTTAATTTTGTGTGGACTTTGCCATTGCTTTGAGGACATTTTAATGTTTGTTTGGGCTGGCAAGTTCAACAAGAACTCTCTACAATTAATTACCGAGTCGCCTGTTTACTTTGGCATTCATTAGGAGCGATTCAACTTTCCGAGCAACTTGATTAAATTTGAATATCGTGATAGATGTGGCACACGCATCTTTTGTCACCAGACGCCAGAAAAATATATTTGAGCTAAAAAAAAAAGAGGAAAAAAAAAACGCTTAGCATACGCATGAGTTATTTTCATATTAGTGATTCCGAGAAAAACGAAAAGCATTTACGCAAGGGTTATGCGAAATTCAATCGCGAATGTAAGAGTATTTAATGCGTCAGCAAACAGCTTGTGGGCGGAGTCAAAGTCAAGCGCAGCTGTCGATTTTGAGTATCAGCCATCACTAATACGCCACAGGCCCGCCGAAGCGTTCATGCGGACTCCAGACTGGGTCTGGGTGTCTGATGGGTGGTTTAGCGCCTGGTACGGCTTTTTAATGAAGTCATGTGAAGCGATCGCAGATTTAGCACTGACTTATGAGTAGATACATATGTACATATATATGTATATCGCGTGCATGTATATGTACATATGTATATCGCCTCTCAGGTGCACGCCAGCCATCCCGAGCTATGACAGCCCAACATCAATCAGTGGCTTCAGCTATGCATCAGTTGGCCCGGTAATTGGCACGAATTTAGCCTAATCTAGCCTAGGTTTGGCATAATTCTGACAATCTCTCCAATCGCCATGGCTGCGCAATGCATGCTCTGTGCATGGCAGCTCGGTCTGACCCTTTAATTAAAACTCTCCGGTAATGTGCAATGAGGCAACATTTAATTGCATTGCGTCCGCTTTGCAAAATAATTGTTACGCCCCGAAGGAGCTTTATTGCAATTGCTGCTATTTAAGGAAAATTTCATTTTCTCAGCTGGGCACCGAAAAACAAAGTAACAAAACGAAAAAACACAAACGCAACGCTGCATTCATTTTGCCAATTTCTCTTTCCGTTATCTCGCTTCTCTGCCATTGTTTGCCATTTGCCATTTGCCGTTGCTGTTGCCGAGGCGTTTAATTAATTACTGTTCGCTGCAGTCAGGTGAACTGAGAGCGACGCGAGGAGTTGGCGGTTTTTCATGTTTAATCTCTGGGATTTTCTTTTAAACTGTAATTAGCAGAGCACGATTTATGTTTTCATTTTACTCATTTTCTTTTACATATTCGAGTTCAATTTGCCACTATGAATATCGATGGAAATATATGTATATATATATATATATTCGCTGATTAAACCCGGGTAAAGTCTATAAAATTGCTCTGTGTTTACGACACTTCTCTTCATGTGCGTATTTAAGTAAGGTTTCTTGTTAATGCACTCGAATGCTGTATAAAAAAGAGTAAAAGAGCATGATAGCAAGTAACAGAGAAAGCTCTTTATGCTTTACTTATAAAAGTTATATAAACAAAGCATTAAATGATCTGTTTATATCTATTTCTGTTGCTCTGCAGACTTGCTGATTCTGCTGCTATAATGTATAAGTATCTGCTTAATTTCATTTTTATTAACAATTATTTATTTTGCTATAGCCCATGATCTTTTCTGCTATACAAGCAAATAACAAAAACTTAAACTATATATATTTCTTATATATTAATAAAAATAAAACTAAACAACGCCTCTTAATCAAAATTCGTAACTCATGATAATCGTGATCTAGATATTATTTAACTTTTTCTTTCATATATTACTTTTGCAAATATAAATAAAATCTTTGCATGGCAGCACAGCGAAATGAAAAGTCAAAGCGCAGCTGGGAGGGAGGGAGACATACAATTGCCAGACCATTGCACTTCGCAGTGGATCCATGAGAGGGCAATGACTTGCACTATTTTGGCTTGGCAATGCAAACGCATAAGTTGCAAAATAATAATAATTTTTGGCCAAGTCGCCGCGAGCTTATTTCATTTTGCGTGCTGTCTTGCTATTATTGTTCCCAAGCGTCTGGAATGGGGGCGACTTAAAGTTTCCCTCTCTGTCTCTCTTCCTCTCTTATATTCTTATTTTTTTTGGTTAAACTGCATTTCAGTTTATGATAATGGAATGTGCATTAAACTCTTCAGCTGGCAAGGCGGCGCTTAACTGCAGCTGCTCTTATAAAATCGCACAATGAGCGCAGCTAAAGTGTGCTTGGTGCACATGAAGCAAATTGGAGCAGAGCAATCGACTCGCATGACTGCCATAAACTGCGCATCAATGTTGCTTAATGGCACTGCTTAACTGACAAACTGACCTCCAACGCACGTAGTCCATATGAGACTTCAACGTATAGGATTGAGTCGTTTCCCAGAACAAAAAAACTGTAGGCATTCGTTTCATCGAATATATAAAAAAAAGAAAAAAAAACTGAGCATAAGCCGCAAGGTAAAAACGTTTTTATCTAAGCCATGAAAGGCCAACAAGCACTTTTGATTGACAGGCACATTCAATTTGTGCGTCGTTGGTATTTGGCCCCTCAGCCCTTCAGCCCATCCAGCCGCACTTGCCACAGTAGCTTCTTGGAATTGTTTGGCTACACTGTTTTTGCCTTTAGACCGAGAACTAAGAAGCTAAGGCAAGTCATTCACAATAGAAGAACGCACAAGTATTTATGCAACGTGTCGGAATGGGACTTGGTGTATTACCATTAGCCTCCTCTCTCTCTCTCTCTCTCTCTCTCTCTCTCTCTCTCTCTCTCTCTCTCTCATATGTCTGAGAGAAACTTCTTTTGTATCGCATTTCAGTTGTCATTTGCAGTCTGAATGACTTTGCGAATTCAGATATCGATATGACCTATTCATTGAACTGGAACAGCCAACAACAATGCCATGAATTACAAGTGCTGACTAGCAGCAGATGGCACTCAGTGGCTCTGAGTCCTTCAAACTTGGCGCTAAGTTTCGATGAAAGTGCAGAGCGTGCACAAAAGTATTAGACACAAGCACCTGACATATCCCATAGCTTAAAGTCGACAGATATGTGCATAGAGGCGTATCTCTAATATTCAGCTAATTAAGTGCCTATTAGAGGCCAGTTCGAAAGCCGATGTGGCACAGAGCCAATTATACTTACGTGTGTGTGTGTGTGTGACTTTTGTCATATTTCATATTTTGGCAATAGATGCGAGGAAATTTGATGCCTGGCACCAATTGAGCTTTATGCCTACGAAAATCTGTTCGCCATTTCCCACAGACCCCAAAGTGTGTGCAAACTAATAGCCTTAGTGTGTGTGTGTGTGAGTGTATTGAAATCCTTTTAACGCCATATCTAAAATTTATGTGCTTGCCAAATTGAATTATTGTGCAAACTCAATTTTGCACAAAATGCGACCGAACAATTTGCTTTCAATACACGCACACACACTAAAACAGTAAGAGAGAGAGAGAGAGAGAGAGAGTTTGGAGTGTGCCACGCCTATTAATTTAATGGGCGTGTGACTTGTAGCACATGTATGTCACTTTAGGGTGCGCTCGATCAACTAGATTCCATTCGATTACATCGAAAGTGTGTCGCAAAAGCATTTATTCATTTAAGCATACCCTAGATGAATTTGTTTAACTAATATACCTGCAGCAGTTCGCTTACAGGGTATTGCACATTTTGAATCAAGCTCTAATTAAGAACATGTATATTTTTATAAATAATATTTCATGCTCAAATAAAATATTTAATGAAAATTTCTATAGAATTCTATAAAATTCATTAAAGCGCATTCAAGTCTATTCCAAAATTGACTTAAAAATGAGATAATACTCTAATGAAAGCGCTTATTTCATAGCTAACGAACTTTTCCGCTTGAGTACAGGTATAAAGAAGCACAGAAATTTGCTCGTCCTTTAAGGCTGTCGCGGTTCTATTTGTGATTTATGGGCTTTGATGTAGCTTCCGGGCGCACCTACATATGTGTGCGCAAAAGCACAGAGGATTTTTGAAAAATGTACTGGATGGGAGTTGAGCTGAGTTGAGCTGAGGGAAGGCGACATTTGTTTCTTAACAAATGGCTGCCCTAATGAGGCAAACATCAATCACCTGGCATTGTGACCAGCTGTAAATAATAATAATCAAAATCATAATCATAATCATAATCGATGTCCCGACCAATGAATGTGAAATGAATACGAAATTATCGACGCTCGGCTGCAGCAAATGGCACAGCCTCGACACGACCTGATAGACCGTCTATGATGATTATTGTTATTGTAACTCTCATCAGGCACACGCTTACGGCTTATTGATGCGTATGTGTGTGGTTGTGTGTGCTTGGTTGAGTGATTAAATACGAGCATGCGTAGAAAATCATATATTCCTCCACACCTGCTCTATTATAATATATTTATGTAAATTTAATAACAATTTAACTTGAATTTTACGGCAAAGAAAATGTTTTTTATTAATATTTCTTTGCAAGCCAACTTTTTTCTAATTCAACACAATATGAATTCTTGCATGTATATAAATTTCCATGGGTTTCCAATAGTTTGAAGAAGCACAAAGAAATTTCAAGGTTTCCCATTTGTCAGAATTCTAGGAAACTTTTCTAGCCAATTTTTAAGCTTTCTCAACTTTGTCTAAGCGAAGGCGATTTTTGGCTGAAATGACTTTTATCATTTTTTTCCTCTAAATTGATTTGACACGTGAACTTAATTCAATTGGAAAAATAAAGTTTCGGTTTTTTTTTTTTTTTTTGTTGAGGTGGAGAAAAATCTTATGAAAAGTTAAGAACATTTTTTTTAATAATTGTAATGCCATGAATTGCCTGAAAATTTTCATGGCTGGCTGAGCGGCGAGCTGTGCGTCCTAATAGAAATATAAAATTACGCATAATCAAGAGCCAAGGCAGCAGAAGCAGGTGCCGATGCCGGAGGCCGGAGGCCGGAAGAGGAGGGTGGCCATTGAGGCGTTACAAATTTGCTACCATATCACTTAAGAATCTGGCCTCAATGTTTGCCCCAAGTTAATTTTAACGCACAGTTTGCTGCAGCCGCCGACGGAGTGTGCGAGCGTGAGTAAATTCGTAGATATTTCGCCAAGAATAATGTTAATATTTTGGCTTCTTGGGCTTAAAATCAGAAAGTCACTTGGGCAGATGGGCCAACAAGTGAACATAAACTGCGAGCAGTAATAGAAAATGGTTGTGTAATGGGCGTGGGTACTCGTAAATCTGTAAACATCGCATCGGGCACGCACGGCGTATACGTAATATGAGAAAATAATTGCTGCGTAGCAAGCGACGGCGGCAACGGCGACGACGGCGACGACGGCGACAACAATACGACTAAATTGCTTTTCAAACGAGCAAACACGCCCCCCAAAACAGCAACACAACAACCGAAGCCATGCTGAATCGGCAAAAAAGCAAAAAGATTTTAGAAAATAACCACAAAATGATTTAATTTAACTTTGCTTCTACTCGAATTTCTCTCTCTCTCTCTCTCCATCAAATGGTCAAACAAATTTGTGAAATCCTGTCCTTATACAGCTCGACTCAGGTCAATGCCAAATCATCTGGCCGGCCCAGAAGTGAAATGCCAAGTAATAAATCGTAATCAAACAATTGACCAAAAAAGCTTAAATTGATATATTGAAACTAAAATGCGGTAAATTACCAAAGTTCGTAACTGTTTCCACAGAGTCCAACCCGACTCTGACTGTGTTCAGGTGCTCGCTTGAAAGAGCCGGTAATAAGAGCATCCCATGGCAGACAGACAGAATCTGCAACTGTTTTTATTGCTTGCCTAGCCCCGGGCACATTAAAAGTGTCGCAAAACCCAGAGCAATGTGTCGGGGCTTTCCCTTTACCTTTACCTCATGAGTCCTCTGCTGAGTGGGATGTGTGTGGCAGGTATGCCTTGTATGCATATGAGACATTTGTCAAGCTTGTTTGCGTTCGCCTGCGGCTCTATGGAAGGCAACAGCTGTCACTTTACATATTTCATACCCTCCGTTGCCGAGAAGAGGATGCCGACGATGCCAATTCCCAGCTGATTTTTAAGCCATACAAATTTGATTAGTCACGAATGCAAGAGGCACAAATAGCTACGTGTGTGTGTTTGTATATATACAAATACAAATATATATTCAGTTTTCTAGGGTATTTCTAGTTCGACGTGTGTCAGTTTGCATAGAGCTCTACAAAAGCAGTTTGTCACATTGCACAAATCCTTGGATCTCAACAAAAATAGCAACGCCAGCTGCCAGTGGTACGAGCCCAACCCAACCCAACCCAAAGGGCGTGCGACTGGCGTGCTTTTAATTGCTGCTTGCAACTTATGTTGCGTCTCTGCGCCCCTCATTCATTCTAGACTATATATATATATATACACATATATTGTGCAGCCTTTCAAATGCCACTGTAAACCAAAAAAAAAACTTTGTTTTGACTACATTATTTGGGGCAGCCGCAAATTTAATTGCAACTTTGCTCATTGTTTGCTGTCAGTTACTAAACTCTGTCGTATATTGTTGAAATTGTGTAATTGTTAGTGAATAGTTAGATAAACTATACTCTGTATAGTTTGTTCATTTCATTATTGCGAACTGATTTGAATACTGTAGAAGTCGACTTTAATTAAATTCAAATATGTATTCATATTCATATAAATATACTTTTTTAACTAATTAAAATATTTTCTCTATTACAGTTCAACTCAACTTAAAGGCAGCTCAGCTACTCAGTTGCTCTGAATACCAAAAGTGGTTAATACGTGCGAGTGTGAGTGTGTGTGTGTGTGTGAGAGAGAGTGAGTGTGTGTGTGCTGATTAATGCAAAACTTTGTGGTGGTATCACATTAATTTTGGGCTGTGGATAGCGGATAGAAAGTAATTTACTAATATTATTTTAAATTGAAAAAGTTTCACAAACGTCTGATGGCACAACGAACTGATTGATTGATTGATTGATAGTCGATATTGTGAAAGCAAAAGTTTTGTGAAGTTTGGGAAACACAGCAGCTCGTCCGCAATTGCAGCTGAGCGCCGCAGCGTTGCAAGGTGCGCGGCTCACAGTGCTCTGCGGATGCATTTCATTTGGAAAGGGGCCCGACAAAGACAATACGGAGGGTTTACGGAGTGCTTTGGCCCGTTTACGCAACAGAACGGGCCCCTCAATTCCACAGCCGCAACCCACACCGCCCGCCTCGCCATTGCCCTCCACTTCCAGCGGCAGCGGCAGATACACGACCAACGCCCAACAGCTCCCGCCCACTAGCCCGCTCACCGGACCACGCCCTCAGCATCAGCACCCGCATCCGCACGCCAAGCCCACAGACCACAGCACCGAAGAAGGACGAGGAGTAGGCGGCGCACGCATCAGAGACTCAGTCGCTGATGGTAACCACATCAATGGCCTCGCCTATCATGTGAGTAAACTGTAATCTTTTGTACTTAGTAGGTATTGTGGCATGTAGCTCCGCTTCAAGCATAAAACACCAAATCGGCTTCATATATATACATGCATATATGTATATAATCACATTACATTCTCCGAGCAGGGAATGACTTACACCAGATCATCCGATCTAGGGTTGTAATTAAGCTAAATGTATTTGTTAGTTGAGAACACAGAAAGCACAAGAGTGAGACTATGTTAAGAGTAAATATAATATTATAGCTCATATTAATATTAATAATAGCTGTCGACTTTAAATCAGCTTTATTTATAACGAAATAATTTATCATAAATATACATTATCTATAGCTCGATCTGTACAAAAGCTTCTCAATCAAAATCTTAACAAATTGTGCAAACTGCCAAAGATATTTTTTTCTGATCAGCAACGTCTGATATATGCTGATACTTAAGCTAATAAATTTTGGTGATATATAAAATTGCATCTTTAAGACAATTCAAGCTTGACAAGAAACTGCAAAAAAAAATTTAATTAATTAAAAATTACAAATTGTCTTAAATATAATTGGAATCCATAAAAGTTGCTTTCCATATTAAATAGTTGAACCTGTTCAAGAGCCTATCTCAGATGCTGCTTTACATTATGTAAAAGTTTTTACTGCTTTTAATATCTGCTGTAATTTGATTCAAAGCTGTTTTTTTATGTGTTGGAGAATTGTATGGAATGGGCGTTTTATATATTGTTGAGAGGGCAACAGCGTTAAAAACAAAAGCAATTTAATTGCTTAACAACATTTTACCATTAGAATTAAATCTAATCGTCGAGCCAAATAATAAGTAATACGGCTGGGTGAAGGGGCGAGCGGGCACTCCAGGTGAGCCGCGCTGCCAAGCAGACAGCTGAACAGGTGAATATTAAGCGCCAGACATAACATGTTAATGAATTTTAATGAGAAATAATGAGAATTGCCTGCCGTGCCAGCTGAAAAACTCATGCATTCTAATAGGACAAACCACTTCAAAAAGCGACGCCATGGAAGAGGCACGGACGGGGGGCACTTTGCAGCGACAGTTTTGGTTTTTGCGACTCATTTATAAAGGTTATTGCGCACAGAGAACAATGGGACAAGGTGTGTGTGTGTGTGTGTGAGAGAGAGAGAGAGAGAGAGAGATTCGCTGTGAGTTAAGAAGAGTCGGCTAGCATATGTTAAGTTGTCGACATTAAAGTTTTTCGCCTGGCCCCAGGACAAACACAATATACTGGCACAGCAAGAACAGGAAATGAAAAAAAGAAACATGTTGGAAACATGCACGAATATATTCAAATACACGTATATATGTATGTGTGTGCATATACATATATACTCTCAATACATTCTCTGTTTCAAGTCACGTTCCGAGCAGCGCACAAAAGTATGCTAAAATCAAAATGACTTCACTTTTCTCTTTGTGATTTCCGTTTGTTTCTTGGCATTAAAAGTTTATCATCTCAAGTTTTGCCTGAACAACATTTTACAACAGTTTTCAAAAAAAAAAGATGTCAGTTTAAAGTTCTTTTCTGACTGTGGCACACTTTGTTCCAGCTGCGGTCTTTTATGTTTCGACTCATTCAAATATTTCATGCAAACTCTAATTAAACTCAAGTTACTGTGGTGCCCATGTTGATAAAGACATTTTATTGACAACTGCAGACAAGCTGTAAAAACAAAGCGAAATAGCTGAATGGCTTCTCAAACACTCAAACAAGCTGTTCCTGGGGCACACGCCCCTTGAGTGCCTGCCCAAAAGGGTAAACGCATTAATCAAGAGCATAAATAATTGATGAGCCTTTTGAGAGGAGTTAATCGAATTCAATGCTTAAGCAAATTGCATATTATATAAGATATAAAAATTACAACTAAAGAGAGTAAAATATGTAGAAGCTGTTATATCTAAATATCTAACAGATATAACTTCCTATAAAATTGTCTCTGAAATTTATAATTTCAAAAGAAATCCTGTGTTTGTTACATTCTTTGATATTTTATGTAGGCTAACTTCTGGTATAATCCAATTCCCAAAAAAGATTTATGTCCTAAGCCGAACCCTTTTTTTACAGAAATTTCTGCTTCTCATTTTAAATTCTCACCTTCAACTCGAAATTGACTTAAATTAAAGATCAGATTAAAGCCAACAATAGTATACTCACCCATATACTTTTGCATACTGTAGAACTTTTATTTATATTCATTTACAATCCGCATGAAAATCCAACCAAAAATGTAAATCATGAATATTTGTAGTCGAATCTATTGTGGTTCTTGTCACGTGCTCCCTGCAATTGGCTAGGGCGACAGCCAAGTCTCTGTGGCAAGTGCGACAAATGAAATTGGAATTTGGCATTTTGTTTTATTCGTTTTTTGTTTTATTCGACAGAAAGCCCCGACCTGATTGTAATTACCTGTGTGAAGACAAGGTTGAAATTCCTGTTTGCGTATTTGGCAAAAAATCTTATTGGTAACTGAAGTAAATTGATTTAATTGATTAGCGTAAATTTTAATTAAGCTAATTGAAATGACAATCAATGCGGCAACACCTCAATAGCAGCTAGCCTGCAAGCCATCAATCGCTCAGCGCCCATGCCCATAAATCTGTCCCCAGCGCCAGTCGCCTGTCAGGCGAATTTATTATGCATATTTTATAAAACCGACAGGCAGACAACGACAATCACCTTTGACACCTGCCCTAAATAAGCGCCAATAAGTGCTGCTGCAACGCTCGTTGCTTCTGTTGTTCACATGCCATCCATAACCATTAGACGCGTCTCGCACTTAATCAAAGCTGCTGCTGCGTAAAGGGAAACTGATCAAATAAAAACAGGAATTTAGCACCTGTAATACAGTACTTGTCACAGCAAAAAAAAACTTAAATTGTCACCTTTGCGAAGGGTAAATGCGTGCTGGGAGAGAGTTAGCTTTGATCCCGTTCCTGTGCGAAGGTGCTCAAAAGACTGAAGCAGTGCCTCAGCCAATTGGCGGTTCCTTTGATTTATTTGATTGACGGCTGCAGCACAAGTTGACGACAGCTCTTCAGCTCTCCACTGACAAGTCCCAAGCCCAATCGGGCTGAGCTACAATTTGTCTTGCGCGCTGAAGGCTTGTAACAAGTTGAGAAAACGAAGTACACTTGAAACTAACTAACCAATATTTGGCCTCACAATTAGGGCTTCTCTTACTTCTATGTATATAATATATTCAGGTCCAGTCTCTGCTCTGTGCTTTATGGCCCGACTGTAAATTGATTTCTTGGCCAGACTCGAGCAGCTCATCCTTGCTTTGGCATGCAAATTGACATGCTTTTGAGATTTATTGGCATAAATTATAATGAAATAAAACATGTCTTGAGTGCGCTGATGATAATCATGGCGGGGCTGAGTTAATTGACGGCACATTAAATGGTAATACACAAAGTTGTTTTCTGGCCCAGAGTCGCGTAATTTGTTTGTGCCGAGTGCTTGAAAACGGAAATTGAATTTTACAAACTTTGGCCGGGGCACCTACCCCATGAGGGGTAGCAATTAATACGCCCTCCTCCAGGTCGCCTGGTCGACAAGGAGCCGAAAGGCTTTGGACTTGAATGTGCGAAATGTTCTGTAGTGGGCTAAAGTTAGTATAGACTTGTTCGGGTCGATAGCGATGCGTCAGCTGGGAAACCCAAAACCAGAAAACTTTCTATGTACATCGAAGGAATATGAAAGCAGGAGGCAGAGCAATGCAGGCAAAGCTGTTGATATTGCTGTTGTCGCTGCCGTTACCGTTGCCGTTGCCGTTGCCGTTGTTGTTTTCGAGTTTGAGCGGCTGTTTCTGTTGCTGATGTTGCTTTTCGTTGTCATTGAAGTGTTTTAATCAATTCTGATTTAATTTTATGCCCAATTAAGTGTGAAAAGCGTTTGATGTTGGGCACGAGCGCATTCCGTCTCTCACTCTCACTCACCTCCGATTCGCAGCGTGTGCCGAGAGGCACGCAACCGTGAGCATTGAATATGCCACAGCTATGGCCCCTAACGAGATGGGGCAAACGATTTGGATGCTATGCCACCGGAAGACATCCATACATAGCTGCAGCTCGGTTCACTACCCATGACGGTCTATTATGAAAGCACTCACTCACACAATCACAATCACAAACACACACATGAATAACATTGTCATCAGAGCTACCCACAAGCAAGTCACACTTAAATAAGTTTTTGATTATAAGTAGATGTTGCTGTTGTTACCGTTGTCTCTCTCTCTTTCTTTCTCTTTAACTCTCTCTCTCTCTCTCTTTGTCTATCTGCACCTGTAATATCTGCTTCTGCTTCATGTATTCTCTGCGTATACATATATCTATTATATAAGATTCTGCTCGTCAACTCACGATGGTAGATGCTTCTAGTTGTTGTTGGCCTGTACTATCTCTTTAACCATGGTTCAAACTCTCTTCTTATGACAGAAACGAAAATTGCTGGCTAAGCGTTATCCAATAATCTTTATCAACAGCAACAACAATATCAACAGCCCGACTCGGCCTCGACCCCAAGCATTTTGGAAGCATTAGTCTATATGACAGCCGATCCGATATCTTTATGCTTCTGGATATGTCTACAGGTAACCAAACACCACTGCCTAAAGCCTAATATATAGTATTTGAAAATGTAAAGGATCAAGGACTTCAAGTATCTTTAAATTAGCCTTGTTAGGGCTGTGGCAGCGCAGGAGCTGTAATTACCCACGCAATTGCAGCAACTAGGAACCTAAGAAATATATGTACGAGTTTATGTTCTTAGCTATAAGCTTGCGTTGGGTAAAATTTCATGATGTGCGCTGCGAGATTTGGTTCCTAAGGGCGCGGTTGCTTGCATGCGCACAGGTGTGTTTGGGCCATAAAGCAATTTCGTTGAAAATTTACGAGCCTCCAACTTGACGCTGCGATGGCGACGGCAACGGCGACGACGACGGCAACGGCGACGACGACGACAACGGAGACGACGGAGACGGTTTAGGGTTATGGGTTTGCTCACTGGACACCTTTAGAAGTTATGGCTTTCATCTTAGGAATCCATTTAACATAAAAGCTTTAACCTTGACCAACGCAACTCAAATATGTCCTTGGCAGAAATTCTTCGGCGCATCTTTGATAAAATACATTTTTTTTATTCGATTTAGATACATAGATTAATTTCGTTATACATGCTTGTGATTTTGAGTGTCGAGAGATTGTCGTAAGGCTCAAGCTTTGGGGATATAGCTTGAACAAAGGCATCCCAAAAATGAAAATGTTTAAAATTAAAATTAACTGTGTGTAGTGTCCGCATGTAAGACGATTGGCAACTCTCACCAATTCTAGTGTTCAATTATTGCTAATTCACGATTCATCGATTTCTGTGTGGGAGTGTGTGACTGTGATATTACGAATACTCTTTTCATACTTTCTGGAGCGTCTTTAGTGGCCCGTCAGTTGTGTAAAATGCTCACTTTGAATTTTCAAAATTCAGAATGTAACAATATTTCACTTTGTTGTATCTGTGTGGATGAACATATTTGGATTGCAGCAACTACAAACTAATCTTAACTGTAACGAGTAACTAGAATTCTCACTGGCGCCGTCAATGGATCTGACCTGATCTGATCTGATTTTATCCGACTATATTAGACCAGCCCAGCCCAGTACAGCGCTTGGATGGACAACCACCTCTTCAGACCTCTGCCTACTAATTGTTACACACACATTGGCGTCATGCTGCGAACAAATACGCATCGCTTGTCGTTTGAAATTTTGTTAGCATGTGGAAAATTTTTTAAGGCTTTCCATATGTAAGTAATTTTTGTGTCTTTTCTTTTTTTTTTTTAATTTATCATAATATTAGCAAAAGATTTGGTAAGAATTTGATTGAAGAGAGTCATTTTTATGCCAAAATGAGCCTTAAAAATTAAAACGCTGACACTTTTCAATCTGCCAAAATGGCCAGCGTTTTCAAGTAGTAGGCAGGGCAGTGGATCCGTGTCCTAAAGTTAGTTTTTTTTGTTTTTAAACTGAATTTTCACTGATATCAAAAAGATCGAGTATGAAAAGATAACTAAAAACGAATTCCTTTGTTAGTTGTGTTGCGCTTACGTCGAGTAACGAAAGGCCTCCAATGGCTACCCAATTTAACAGCAATTGGATTTTAGGTCTTTCATGTTATACATATGATCGGAATGGCCTTAACGTTGCTCGCGCTTTTTTGCGAGCCTGTTTTCAGTTTCAAGCTATTTCTGTGGGTTATATTATTTTTGGTTATTACTCTCTCCACGCTACGGCAGCGCAACAGTCCCCAAAACTGTATATGGTGTCTGTTTGTGTTTTTGTGTGTGTCTTATGGGTCTACGTATGTGTCTCAGATGGAACTAAGTTAGTACACGATCAGCAGGTTGTTCTCGTTGAATCCTGCTGAGTGTCCTGCATTTCGCACTATAAAATTGGATCCATCGAAGTGCATGCGCTTTTCATTGCGACTGCAAGAAAAATAAAATTATATATATATATATTTAGGAAATATAAAAGTGGATACGTACCGTAAAAATAGATGCGAGGTCTTGCCCAAGGAAGCGGTGCAGTGGATGCCCAGCGTTGTTAGAGTGACCGATCCATTGCCAGGACTGGTGCGAATAAGCCCCTTGTTGTGTTGGCGAGTCACCTTCACCAGGCCATCGGCGGCTTGAATAATACGAAAACCATTGATGTCGTACATCTCAGTGCCGTCGTCTGCGCAACTGTAGGATGACTTTGCAATTACCTCCTGTGCATCCGGCACAAAAGAGGGACCGTGCCGTGAGTCGCTGTTGAAAGTGTGGAGAGTGTTTAGTATGAGAGGAATCTCCTAAAGAGTGTAGCTCTTACTCATAAAACACTGCCAGAGTGTAGTCCTTGGTCAGGTCAGTGAAAGTGTCGGTTGTGGTGCGTGTTCCAGCGGTGTCAACCAGATAAATCAAAGCACAAGACTCGCTAGTGAAGCTCACACCCTTGTACCACATTTTGGCATAGCGACTGTAACGCCACAGAGAATGCTTAAATAATTATAAGCAGAATCATCTCCATCAGAAAACTCACACAAAATTGTTCGCCTTCATGCCATCATATGTCACTATTTCCACCTTGGAGCCGCTCTGCAGAATCCGACCATTGGGATGAATTAGAGCAGAGTTTGTGCCGTTGCGAGACAATGAGACGGCCACCATGCTGCGCTGATTCAACACGCGCACTGCCTTGTCCAGAGTCATATCAATTCTGTGATTAAGAGATATAGATATAGATACATAATATAGATCAATTGAGCTAGCTACTTACCTAACTCCCTCGCGCAAGCGTAGCTGAATAGTGCCATTGGACATGGCAATTGGTCCGGAGCCAGGACATGGCGGTGGTGGTGGTGGATTATTCTCAAACTCAAAAGTACGACTGCTAACGCGGCCCAAGGCATGAGGTGGAGGCGGCATAGGCGACGGATACTGCTGAGTGTGGTGCATTTGTGGTTGCGGTTGTGGCTAATAGGGGATTAGTGTTAGCTAATCTATATAATACTATGAGGGCAATTTACTTACCTGACAGTAGGCACCGCTATTGTCATACCCAAATGGCCCTGCGAAGCGAGCTGTCAACGACTTAGTGCTGAGAACTAGTGGCTCCAAGTCTGCAACGGCAGTGAGCAGCGGCTGCGACTGGTGCATGCCCATTCCAATGGGACGATAGGAGCCGGAGGCACCTATGGCATTCGTCTGGCTAGAGCATTCTTTAGCCAGCACTGAAGTATTGGTGCCCACACTGGCGCTGCCGCTGTTTAGCGACAAGCTGCTCATACGAGCTGATAGCGACGCTGCCGCACCAGGCAAACGTACCGACGACTGCTGCAAATTGAATAAGAATTGAACATTATTAATATACTATATTAAAACTGACTATATACCAATAATTTTGGCAAGCCCACATTTAGTTGATTGTGCAAACATGGAACATCATTTTAGCTGTCAAACTCCTAATGGTTTTAAAAAAAAATTGACATTAGCAAACGTCAATGTCATATTCAGACCCGATTTGCCACGAAGATAGAAACGAAATAATATCTTAACAAGAAAACAGACGGAACGGATATTGCACAAAAATATAATAAAATGGCATTGCCTAGGCTAAGTTTTCAATTGATGACATGCATGAACTATCAGAATAAAAAATATATACACAAATGAATTGAAAGTCATCTGGAGAGACTTACCGGCGATGGGTTGTTGTTAGTGTACACCGAGCGTTGGCGCACGCCATTCGGGGCTTTAGTGGGCGAGCGCAAGATGTTGTTGATCTTGTCGTTCGTCTGGGCACGTGACAAAAAATCTTCGGCATTGAAGATGCCCACACGGCCGCTCTTCGGAGTGACAATGGTCTCCGGCTGCTGCTTGGCCTCGTCACAGGCAGCGAGCTGGCATTGTACCTCCTTGGTGTTCGGTTTTGTAACTGGAACCATTTTTTTTCTTTCTTCGTTCGATGTATTCTTGTGACTAAATTAATTACAGTTACACTTTAATGGGAACGGAGTTGCACGCGGGGATAGGAATGCGAAAAACCAAAGATTGCTCGACACAACGACTCAGAGAGAGGAATTTAATTTTTACTTTTTTTATTTTCTACTTTCAAGAGCTCTGCTCACTGCGAAAATTTGTGAAAGAATGACTTTCCACTGAAGCTGCTCTTTTGCTAGTCATCTTTTACCGTCGCCTACTTTGATACAAAACAAATCGGATCAAATATGTGTTGGAAAACGCAGTTACTTTACCAACACTAGTAAAATAATTGAAATCGTTGAATTGTTGGCTTAATTCAAATATTGCACCAGAATCACATTTATTGTTGTTATCAAGTGTGACCAGATCCTTGAGAATCATAAAGTACTACAAAAATACTGGTTTTTATGTAAAAGCTATCATACTAAAAAAATACTTTGACGTCAACGGGAGAATTTAAGAATATCCCTGTGCCTTTTTTTAAGCTTTATACATTTTTTATCCCTTCATAAATTGTATATTTCTTTATATTCTTACTATAATAAAAGTAAAAAATAAGTTTAATTATTTATTTTTATTTTCATACATTAATTTTGTTATACATGCTCTTGAATTTTGGGTTGTGTGAGATGTGATTTCGTCATAAGGCTGGCAAATCTCGTTAAGCCGCCAAGCGTAAAAGACAAGAAATGTGTTTGACAGGTTTAAATCACATAGGCCAAAAATATATTAAATATATACATATGTACTATGTATATACATACATATATTATATGATGACGCGTATTGTGTAGTTGTTGTCAACACTAATACATTTCCTTTAACATGTATTTAATAATTTCTCACTTTCCTTTTAAGTAGCTTGTATATATATGTACGTTCTCAATGTGTATTGAATGGTCTATCTTTTGCAATATTCAGAATGCAACCTTATTTCACTTTGATGTGTCTGTGCGAATGAACATGGCCGTAGCATGACAGAGACTACAAACCAATCTTAACTGTTACAAATGTATTCGTCGTCCTCTGTTCAGACCGACGCTCTGAGGGATCGGATCAGCTCTTCAGACCACTGCCTACTAATTGTAGCACATACACATATCGCCGTGGCATAGTGTTTCTAATTTTGATATATGTGTAAAATTTGTTTAAAGTTTTTCTTAAAGTGAATTTGTGTAATGTCTGTTTCTTTTTCGTGTAAAATATTTTAAAATATTGTTAAAATTTACATGAATAAGTTTTTTTTTTTAAATGCTAACCCTTTTCAATTAGTCAAAATGGTCAGCGTTTACAAGTAGTAGTGAGGGCAGTGGACATTTGTTATTTCTCATTCTCACTAATATCAAATAGGTTGAGTATGAAAAGATAACTAAAAACCAATTCCTTTTCAGTTGTGTTACGTTACGCTTACTTCAAGTACCAAAAGACATTCGAGATTCGCCTAATGATCGAATGTCTTTTCTCACGCCCAGTGTATACCTTTTTGCCTGTTTCTTTTTTTTCCCCCCTTTTGTTTGATGTATACAAAAATTTTCCCTCTCGACTCTACGGCATCCCAGCGACCCATTAAATGATGTCTGTTTGTGTTTGTGTCTTATATCTAAGATGGAACTAAGTTAGTACACGATCAGCAGGTTGTTCTCGTTGAATCCTGCTGAGTGTCCTGCATTGCGCACTATAAAATTGGATCCATCGAAGTGCATGCGCTTTTCATTGCGACTGCAAGAAAAAAAAAAAAAAATATAGATATATATAAAGGAAATAAATAGTCAAAAGGGGAGACGTACCGTAAAAATAGATGCGAGGTCTTGCCCAAGGAGGCGGTGCAGTGGATGCCCAGCGTTGTTAGAGTGACCGATCCATTGCCAGGGCTGGTGCGAATAAGCCCCTTGTTGTGTTGGCGAGTCACCTTCACCAGGCCATCGGCGGCTTGAATAATACGAAAACCATTGATGTCGTACATCTCAGTGCCGTCGTCTGCGCAACTGTAGGATGACTTTGCAATTACCTCCTGTGCATCCGGCACAAAAGAGGGACCGTGCCGTGAGTCGCTGTTGAAAGTGTGGAGAGTGTTTAGTATGAGAGGAATCTCCTAAAGAGTGTAGCTCTTACTCATAAAACACTGCCAGAGTGTAGTCCTTGGTCAGGTCAGTGAAAGTGTCGGTTGTGGTGCGTGTTCCAGCGGTGTCAACCAGATAAATCAAAGCACAAGATTCGCTAGTGAAGCTCACACCCTTGTACCACATTTTGGCATAGCGTCTGTAACGCCACAGAGATTTGCTTATATAAAACTAATACTAATAATAAACAACTCACACAAAATTGTTGCCCTTCATGCCGTCATATGCCATGATCTCCACCTTGGAGCCGCTCTGCAGAATCCGACCATTGGGATGGATTAGAGCAGAGTTTGTTCCATTGCGAGACAATGAGACGGCCACCATGCTGCGCTGATTTAATACGCGCACTGCCTTGTCCAGAGTCATATCAATTCTGTAATTAAGTAATAGTTAGTTGTCACACTAGAAGACATTATTCACGGATCTATATACTGACCTTACTCCCTCGCGCAAGCGTAGCTGAATAGTGCCATTGGACATGGCAATTGGTCCGGAGCCAGGACATGGCGGTGGTGGTGGTGGATTATTCTCAAACTCAAAAGTACGACTGCTAACGCGACCTAAGGCATGAGGTGGAGGTGGCATAGGCGACGGATACTGCTGAGTGTGATGCACTTGTGGTTGCGGTTGTGGCTAATCGGGGATTAGTGTTAGCTAATCTATAGAATATTGTGAAGACAATTCACTTACCTGCCCATAGGCACCCTTATTGTCATACCCAAATGGCCCTGCGAAGCGAGCTGTCAACGACTTAGTGGTGAGAACTAGTGGCTCCAAGTCTGCAACGGCAGTGAGCAGCGGCTGCGACTGGTGCATGCCCATTCCAATGGGACGATAGGAGCCGGAGGCACCTATGACATTCGTCTGGCTAGAGCATTCTTTAGCCACCACTGAGGTATTGGTGCCCACACTGGCGCTGCCGCTGTTCAGCGACAAGCTGCTCATGCCAGCTAATAGCGACGGTTCACTAGGCAAACGTGCCGACGACGGCTACATAGTTGACATAAATTATTATTGAAAAACTTTTTTTTTTTTTTTTTTTTAATTTCGATTGATTTTGGAAAACATTAATAAGCGGACTTAGAAAAAAAAAAGACTTGCAATGAAAAGCGGACGCATTCAGAAAAGACTTACCGGCGATGGGTTGTTGTTGGTGAACACCGAGCGTTGACGCACACCATTCGGAGCCTTATTGGGTGAGCGAAGGATATTGTTGATCTTGTCATTCTTATGGGCGCGCGACAAAAAATCTTCGGCATTGAAGATGCCCACACGGCTGCTCTTCGGAGTGACAACGGGCTCCGGCTGTGGATTGGTCTCGTCAGAGGCAGCGAGCTGACATTGCACCTCCTTGGTGTTCGGTTTTGTAACTGGAACCATTTTATATCCTTGTGACTCGAAACAACAGTTGCACTTAATGGAAACGGAGTGGAACGCGGCGATGGGAATGCGAAAAACCAAAGATTGCTCGACACAACGACTCTGAGAGGAATTTAATTTTTACTTTTTTTATTTTCTACTTTCAAGAGCTCTGTTCACTGCGAAAATTTGTGAAAGAATGACTTTCATAAGTCATCTTGATTAACATGACCATCGCCTACTTTGCTGCCAAATCAAATTTAAGCAGTGAAGTGTTAGACAACGCTCTGAAGCCATTTGTAAGAGATGATAGTTGTGTCGAGGTGATGCAAGAAAAATGCTAGCATACTTTCAGGCTGAACTCAATTTAAATTGCTTCCACAAAAGAAATCCCATCTAATAGCGGACTTATTGATGCAATAAGTATATATAAAAAAGTGCAGCAAATAGCATTGGAAATTAGCTTTGAGCTGGCAGCTAAATGAAATTAAATAAGCGCTTAAAACTGTAAGAGAAAATTGTAGAGCAAAGAAATTGTTGCTGGCTATCGTCAATAAGCCAGAGCTCAAAGCTAAAAGCTATTGAAATATTGATTTCAGTTGAGCTCCAAGCACTTTATTTTATATTATATTTTATTTATATACATAGATACTCATTGGATAGGGAAGCGATTGTTGAAAGGGAAAAACGTCATGCGCTTCGGTTTAACGCACTTGGCTAAATTGTGTCCTTGCCAATGACAGAGATCATTAGTTTAGTTGCCAAAAATTGATAAATTGCTTCAATTGGCAATATTCATGGCTACTTAGCTATTGCCACCGGCCAAGAACAGGGCCTCCCGTTGGCCAATAGGCGTGTACTTCCGCGACAAGCGCAAGTATTCGAACGTCAATTAGCCAAAGATAATTCATTACGATAAATCCTTCAATTTGTTGTTTTGCACAAACTGTGAGGCTAGAGACGCCCGTGAACTTCCGCTGGGCCAAATCTGTGACAATTGTCGCAATTATTTTATTGGCCAATTGCAATTTAGTAGCTGCCGCCCTGGCGTTCTGGCACTTTCCTAATGCCGTTGATTTATGGCGCTGCGGCCTGGCCAAATGAGCGCATTGACTCCTTGCAATGTTTGGCCATCGGGCCCACGTCAAAACTGAACAGAATTCACAATTTATTTTTGCCAACAAATTTTCATTATTTTCGCTATTTTCATTTTCAGTTTCGTTTTCGTTTTCGTTTGCATTTGACTTGTCAGCAACATAGAACATATTTATATGCTATTTATTTTTGGCCGCTCTGCCGTTCATTAAAATACTGTTGCACATGCAGAAATTAAAGTTGTTGGCATGCCACGCCCACGCGTTGCATTGACTCAATTTGAGTAGAATCCAAAAATACTGTTTACAGCATTGCACGTTGCGTAAATTTTGAAAATCTCTCTTGCTGAAAATACGCATACGAAGGCGGGCAGGTGAAGCGGCAGAAATGCGGAAATTCATTTGTAAAGATGCAAATGTTTTTCATTTAGCCCGAACAAATTGAATAACCTCCTTTTGTGAACACAACATTTTCATATAAACAATATTTTGTTGACAGCATTTTCAATGCTCGGGTGCAAAAGTTTTTGGGCTTTGATGGCGCATTTTAGTTTTAATTGCAGCTCTGAGCTCACACTACTGCTGTGTTCACTTGCCATTGTGCATGCATTTTAATTAACTAGAATGCAAAAAGCCACAAGTTGCCACAAGCCATGTATTTCCATTAGCAGAGCAGAGCTATGCATTCTGTGAGCCAGGCATTGCCATTAGCTGTGCCCTGGCCACGATTTATGATTTATGCTGGTCAACTGGGGACACTCTAAACAAGAATACCTGCGAGGCCTGACTTTTCATTAATATTAAAAAGTCACGTTGAATGCATTTCATTACTTGGCCCCAGCGAAACAAATTTGATTTCGTGTATATATAGCCAAGTTATGCAATGGAGAGAAAAATAGCATATAGAACTTGTGCTGCAGAGCTGTAAAGCTATTTCCGTGGCGACAAAAACGAATTTATGGCCATGTCAATGAACTGTGCACTGTGCATTGCCTCAGCGAGCATTTTAGAATGGAGATGCTAAGCAGGCGGGAATGAGACTCATGCGGTTGGAATTCATGCGACACGGATGATGCTGTCTGTTGTGCTCAGCCTCTGTCCATTACGCTGACGTCATATGCATAGTACGAGCAGGAGGGGGAAGCAGCCAGGGAGAGCATAGGCACTCAGAGTGATAGGGAACTTATGGCATAATTGAAATTGAAATGACTTGAGCTACTTTAAGAACATTTTTAAATGTATCGCATTTTATTTATTTATATTTTTATATTTTTGCAATTAACATTAAAAACAATTACCACAGACGTAAAGCTCTGCCGACAGTTGCTTTTGTTGAAATTAATTGATTGTCAACAGCATCAGAAATGAATATATTTAAATATACTTATATACGATATAAATAATTGTGTGAATATCAACATCAAAATATATTGACATCATCAGGCAAACAACCTTTGCTTCTATGGAAATATGTTCACAACTTTTACTCTACATAGTATTAGAATACGATTCCTTTGAGATATATCTATAGATATAGTCGCTGTCGCTGTCAACTGTGTCGACTGGAAACCGCATCTTAATGCTCATCAGCATTTGCGGCATTCCAGGCATTTTCAGCCGTCTCGATTGTCACTCTTTCAGTGTTTTTCGACCATCATAAATCGTGTAAGGCTCATGAAACTTGAGTGACTTTTGTTTACACAGCCAGTCCAATGGGCGAGCCGAACAAATCCCCCTTCCAATACATTGAGTCTCGTCGGTTTGTCAAGTGATTCATTGGGATTTCCTGGAGTGGCCACCCCATGTAGACCAACGCACTTTGTCTGGGGACTGGGTCTCTGTTTCGTGACCAGTTCACCACCAAAAATAAAGCAAAAGTGTGCCCGAGTGTTACGTCCACACACAAATAGGTGGGACGTCAGTTCATCTTTTTTTTAGGTTTGACGTCATCAACTCACAGCTCTGTGCCAAATGCTCACAGTGGCGCACAGATTTCAGCGCCCGCTGTCTATGAGCCCCTTCGGTGCACTTCATAGGCGCCTCTGCGACTGCAAAAGGTGTGTGATGAAAGCAGGAGGAGGAGGAGGAGGAGGAGCAACAGGAGATGGAGGTGTAGATCTTTCGTAAGATTTAATGTGTGCTGGCGCACTGCCCGTTTGTCAGGCTAAATTTTACGCTTAATTTAAGCGGCAAACATCTGAAGTGACGTTGTCGTTTCTACTTTGATTTTTTTGTCCCACAAATATAGGTCAGAAAATTCATCAATAATTAATACGTTAGCTGAAAATAATGGCTGATAAATAATTGTGTAAGAATTGAGTGCCGAGCGCTTAAGAAAATACAAAATTCTTCACATTCATTCATTTACAATATATATAAATGTATTTTTTTATATCTATATTTAAAGCATAAGAACAACAAAAATTCCATTCGCTGGGTGCTAAACATTACGATTTGTGAGCTGTCTAATTATCTTACAAAGGTCAAAAACAATGGATGTGTTTATAAATAGGCGAAAGTCATTAATTTAAATACATATCCTTCAGATTTCACACAGCATACTACTCTATAAATACCGATGATGCTTTTACGACTTCTCCAGAATCTATACCATATAGATTTCAATTTAGAGATAATTATTCAATTGATTACAATTAAAAAAGAGAGAGATTATTTTATAGACGTGCCTCTAGGTCTGCACTGTGCACACGCCCACCAAAATCTCTGCTCCAGTTGTCGGTGGGCGTTGTCTGGGCATAAATCACGCGACTTTTAGTCGGAGGTTCCGCCTTCTTTGAATTTGCCTTTTGTTGTTGTCTTTTCTGCTGTCGCTGACATGCTCAATTTTTATTATTATTATTTTTGTTTTTTATTTATTTTAAATTTATAACACATGCACTGCGATTGTGCAATTTGCAAGCTGTCTTCCCGTTTTTTTGATATTTTGCGCTTTTTTCTGTTTTTTTCTTTTTCCTTTTCTTTTCTTTTCATTTTTGGCAAATGGGCAGCAATCAATTGTATTTATTTCGAGCGGGGGCGACACAGAGGGACCCCAGTCTAGTGAGTAACTTCAAGGTGTGTGCATTAAAAATGAGTATGATTTCATCGACCAAAGGCAGGCAGCACAAATCAACCCGCTCAAATAGTTTCCGGTACAAATTACGAGCCCTAGGGGCATAGACACAGACGAACAGGCGGCAGCAGACTCTGAGACGTTGAGAAATGTCAATTGAGTTCTGGACATGCAAGTTCAATGCACTGCAAGCAGCCAATACAATTGCGGGAGCAGCCATTGTAGTGCCAATTGGGCATTAAACGGAGCCAACTAATGTCCGTCTGTTCCCGTTGGCTAGCTGTCTGTCTGTCTGACTGGCTGGCTGTCCCTGTCGCGCCACAGGACCACAAATTGCTGTCGTCAATGGATAAGTTTAGTGCACGCAGCGACAACTAAATGGGTATAATGGAAATAATGTCGATGCAGTCATTGAACGAAATTCCCAGCCATAAAACCCAGCCCACACCCGACCCTCTCTGTTGACTTGTAATATCTCTCGTGGCATACAAAACTGTCAGCCCCAACCATTTGTATCTGGGTGGAAAGACAAACGAAGTAAATTTATAATGTGGCACACACACCTTCTTCAAGCAGACAGCTAAACTTCCCGACATGCTCCAAAGGGAACTGTTCTGTTGGTTCGTGTGGGCTGTGTGTCTTAAAGTAAAAGCACAACAAATGGCTGGGAAATATTATTCTTGAATGTTTCTCTAGTTAGTTGTCTCTGTAAGACAACTCGCTTTAAGTGAGATATTTCAATAAGAGAATAGTATATATGCACGCGCTATCCTTGATCCAGTCCAGTTTGTGACTCGAGCGAAGCCAGTTGCTTCTCCGTCCTCCCAGCCGTTGTTGTAGGTGCAAGTGCTGACTCTACTCAATTGTCCGCTGCTGATGTGCATCAATGCGCTGCCCGAGTAGTAGCTGCAAGTTGCTGTCTTGTCGCTTGTGACAATGCTGATGACTTGGCTGGAGGCAAGCACATTGCCATAGAAACGCTGGCATGCATCAATGGCTATTATCTCAAAGGTGCTGTATTTCAACGAAACTGAAATGTTAAAGTTCCAGTGAGAGGTCAGAACCCAGCCGAAGGCTATGCCCTGGCAGCTCAATTTTCTTGATGCAGGCAATCACAGGTGTATTAATTCAGGCAATATCTTGACTTAGCAGCCCAAATTGTGTACTCAGCGCCAGCTAATAAAGCTTACACGTAAGCCACACTGCATGCAAATCATTAAGCTGACTCAGAGAATCTTTAAGCCAATTACTTACTGGGCACTGAGTTCTTGTTAACAGTCATTGATCGCCAATTGTCCCAGCACTCAGGCAGCTATATAGCTATAGCCAGAGCAAAGTTTATATGTCAAATTCTAGCTACTTAAAATATGATTTGGAATTAGATGAATTAGCAAATAATAGCCACAAGCTGTCTTAAAAACATATTCAATATAGATAAAAAAAACTATTAAAATATTTAAAAAATATATATAATTAATGTTTTACAATTACAGTTTTGTACTATTTAAAAATTTATTTATTATTATTTATAATTTTGTCAACCCAAAAAATGAAATTAAATAAGCATAAATACAAATATTATTTAATCTTAAAAAAAATGTATCTCTATAAAATCTGCATGCACTTTGCATATATAATGTATGTGCATAATATTTACATGATATTTGATATTTCCTTTACATTATTTGATTTCATTTCATTTTTAAGCAAGTCTTACATATTTTAGGCAATTTGTCACGTCTCTTTTCTGTACTTCAGCTGCCTTGTTTATTATGCTGTGGATTGCGACAGCATGACAGCAGAACATTTTCGGGAATATTCCCGCATTTTGAATTCTCGTAGACGAGGCCGTGGCTGCCGTGGCCTTCTCTTCATATTGGGCACAAGATAATATTTGTTGTATGCAAATGGCTTCCTCAATGAAATTAAATCGACTTTTGCCAGACACTTGTACCTTTATGTCTCCCTCTCTCTGTTCATAATTTGCCAATTATTGTTGTTCGACTTACTGGGCGTATATACTTGTATATACTTGTATATACTTAAGCGATGCGGCTGCTGAGGTGTGATGAAATCATATATTGGGGCCACAAAAACAAATGAAACAGAAAAAAAGGGAAACTAAATGCCATAATTATAAGATTGTTTAACTTTGTGCTGTTTGGCCCTTGAGTGCGTAAATAATAATAAATATTATAATTATGGCCAACTTCTATTTATAGTATATTTTATGTACTCAATACAAGTTTGATTGATTAGATGATTGCATCTCTCTTCAGACTGGGCATTAATCGAAGAGCACACACATTATCACATTCCATATTTATTGGCAAATTTTGTTTATTCATAGAGCTGCTCTAATTGGCTTAGATCTATCTAGTTTTTTGACGAGATGCAACGAAATGTTAGTTTTTTCGATTGGAAAATCGAAAATTTTATGTGACGCACTCTGCTGGCCATTTTCAATCTGAAATTGTAATTGCTGTCCAAAATCAAATAAAATTTTAAAATGAAAAAGAACAGTATAAAAACAGGAATGGGACATGTCGCGCGATGTGCTTTCTTTTTCAGTTTTCATGGCACTGTGTGCGCGAATGGCGAACGCGAAGGAGGAAGTGGAACAGCAGTAGGTAAGGCTAACACAGCGATTTGTTTGCCATGCAAACATTTTTCGTGTATTTCCAAAGCGCCAAAAGCATGTCAAGGGAGCAAAAGCAACGTCAGATGTCAGCGACAACGGCAACTGACAAGCATGCTACAGTTTAACTCGTGGCAACTTTAATGCGTTAAGTCAACACACACACACACACACACACACACACACACATACACATGCACGCACATATACTGGCATAAAAAAAGTTTTTCTCTCTATAGGAAAAGCCCTCCTATAAAGTTGTTAGCGTGCCCTAGTTTTTAATCGATTTCAATTACTCAACGTATTTTCTTTAACATTTCAATTAACTTTGTTAAAGTAGAAAAAAAAGAAAATACAGAGCTAAATCCTTCAGCAGCCTCTCTCACACACGCACACACACTATCTCACTCGCTCTCTGCCTATTAAGTCTAATGAGGCATGGGAGACTACTAGGTAGACTTTTCGCATCTATTTGCTCAGTTGAGTGGCTCTTGAGTGTCGAGCTCTGAAGTTTGTCGAGTCTTGAGCTTGCTTTTTAATCAACAATGAATTGAGGTTGCATAGAGCAGCTTGAGCTATTTTGGTGGCGATTAAAAGGATATATATATGTACCTGTTGTTGTTGAGCTTCTATTATTTTCTTTATTATTTTTTTTTCACCTGCCAGCGCGGCATTTGTGTACTTGAAATCTTTGCGGCGAGCCGAAAGTTGTTTTTGTCTCGCTTGTTTTGTTCGCTAGAAATTAACATAAAAATGTCGTCGAATCATGACAGAGACAGAAAAATATGGCCATTAGCTGGAATTAATGTGAGCTCTTAACGCGTATTTAATTCTATTTTAATGAGCTGCCAATTGAAGGCCCTGCCCCCGCTCACATTTCTGAATTGCGGTCAACATGTGTCCACTATGCGGAAGTCTAGTTTGGGAGGCCAAAGCCCGATGACCTCTTCAACTGTCTAAAGTATTGTAATGAGCCAAGCTAGCTACCCACTGACCCGACCATGCGCCCAGACAGCAGCTAAACGCGTTTTAATTGCCTGCTGGCGGCACTTTTTATTTTCATCTTTCGCAGGCATTAGGATTAGAATCTGGTGTGTCCTTTTTTCGTCATGTTGCAAAGCTTCCATTTTATGCTAATTACAGTCGCCGAGCAACCGCGCCAACACCACCAGCAGCACTAGTCGAAGTACGCCTGCCCCAGCGCTGTGGCTGTTATTTTTGCCAGGTATAATGGCATTATGATTGCCACCACCGGCACCAGCCGACCCGCCACCAACACCAGCACCAATGGTGATGCTACCACTCGTGTTGTAGACGCGTCCATTGTGGCCATTGCATAGATTCTGCTGGCAGGAACGGTAATAGGTGCGAAACGGGGGGTCCGTCCTAACTCCATTCAGTATCTGCAATGTGCGTAAATTTTATTTCTGCTCCAGGCGCAATCTGTCTGGCAGTTGATCTGCCATTCATACCCACCGCCGGCTTATCCTGGCAGTCACGTAGAAAGGAAATGACTTTGTTCCCATTATGCTGCAGGCGAGACATGTATGAGAAGAGACAAAAAGCAAAATTAAGGGCGAAATCATTAAAAGTTAGTTGAATGAATTTTTTGAAAATTCCCAAAGATATTCTTAATGAAATAGATAAAGTTTTCATATTTATATATCTTAATATTTGAGAATATATATCATTTTTTAATTTGTAGATTTCTGATAGAAATTTTTTAATAAATTTGTAGAAATAAAAAAAAAATTTTTTATTATAAAAATTAGATTTTTAAATTATTATTATTATTTTTTAATATTTCCAAGTTTATTATATATTTATGCAGACAAAGTTTTCTTATTTATTTATTTTTTTTTTTTATTTATTTTCCAATTCTCCCATCGAAATGGACAAGTTTTTTATATCTGTATAACTTAATAAATATCTCAGAGCATAATGGTATTTAAATTCATGCATTTCTGATAGAAAATTGGATTATGTGCAATCAAAGTACACTACAATTTTCCTCCAATGAACTATAGTAATTGCTAACTGCTAAAAGTTCTTGTTGACTGTGGCCACTATCACAGCTTCACTTAATTTGTATTCATCATTGGGGCAGGCCGGCTGGATATGAAGATGAAGATGAAGTTTTAATTGCATTATGCCAGAGCATCAGTACAGAGCATTTGTCTGGCTAGTGAGAAGCAGCAGATGCTGCAGCTCTCTTTGTCCGCCTTTGCAAGTAACTTTTAGTTCATTTCCCGCTGGCTCAATGCCTCTTTGATCCAGCAAATTCAATAACAAAGAGTTCAAGGCTCGCCGACTAATGAAGCGCTGGCAAAATGTTTATCCAACTCATTATAAAAAAAAAAAGAGAAACACATACATATGCATACATATATTTGTATGTATATATTAAGGCGTGGGTGACGCTAGCTGATAGAAGACACAGTTAAAGCCACGCATATTAAGGAGGCTGCCTAGTGAAGAGAGTAAGGGTTATGAGGTTATGATGTGGTGTGCGTGTGCGTGTGTGTGTGTGTGTCTCTGTTTCTCGCAGAGTCTGAAGCGGCTTTTGTGGCTTTTATACGCCTTTCTGGCTTTCCATTAAATTATGGTAATGGACTTTTTATGCACTCCACTTTCGCTCGTAGCCTTTTTGTTTGATTTTCGGCTGTGGCTGTGCAAATTAAAGCACAAAAGCCTCAATGTCAACAGAAAAAACCCCAATTCTATTATTATTTGCATGCTAGCATTAAAAACAATCCCAACTGCCGAAGTGTGTGTGTGTGTGTGTGTGTGCGTGTCTGTTTGTGTATACAAGTGCGTAATTCTCCCATCCCGCCGAGCATCGAGTTACTTCATCAGCATCCAAATCAGAGCTACACGAAGAGCACTTGACTTAAGCATTCGTACGTCAAGTTTTTATTGCCAATTGCAGCTTTTCGTCTTACTGCCAGCATGTACTTGCCTTTTAAACCTAGCCAAAAAGTTCGTTTTCAAACTAGCTTGAAAAACTTTTGCAATAACACTAAAGCTTGCCCCAAACTTGAAAACAATTAGTTTAAAGTCAAAAGCCAAATTTTAACATTAACTTTAAAAGCGCTCTCAAGAGTCGTGTACTTTAAAAATTGCAAAAGAGTTTTCTCTTCTCTCTAGTTAACTTTTTCACTTTTTTCATAACTAAACTAATTTATTCGCTTTTTACACGTTCACATGAGTGTCACATCGTAGTAAAGTAGAGTGAAATGCATATGAATTTAATTTCAAATGACACTCGCAATGAGACGAGTCTCTGGCACTGGTTACTCATACGACACATGTGCCCATTGCCCATCATATATTCAATTACTCTACCAGAGTTAGTCTCTCTCTCCCTACCTCTCCTTTAGTTTAAAAGCTTTGCTTCATACGTGAGTCTTGCTAATTTTTTGAGCAAAAACTTTTATATCTTGCCACATTCTGATACAAAGTTGCGCCACCAAACTTTTTCCAGCTGCTAGTACACACATACATATGTACATATGTATCTGTGTAAGCCCCGAAAGAAATAGAAACAGCAGAAATTGACGACTCGAGCTCACAGCTGCTACTTTGTTGCAAGGCAATCAGCCAGCTGTGGCTAAAAGGAGTTAAGTTGAGAATATACGACTCTAGTTGCCAGTTGCATGATTATGACTGTTGGGCGTGCAACACGATGGCGTCGTCACGACTTTGTATCATACTCACAATCGCCTCCTGCCGTACTGTGAGACAGTACTTCATGGTGCAGTTGAGGATGCGCACGGCGCTGGCATTCATCAGGCAGGTGGCATCACTCTGGTTGAGCATGTAGCTGCAGACGTAACAGTCGAGAGCTGCAAGTCCAAAAATCCATAAATAAAACTATATAACAACTGTATAAACTATAAATGAAAAGAAAACAAAAAAAAAAAAACTATGAGCATATCGAAAATATTGAACGAGGTCATGACGTTGCCTTTCGCTTTCGCTCTCTGGGGCTGTTGATACTCTGCATCGTCTAGATGATAAAACCGATGATGACAACGTGAATCGTGATCATGATGTTGTTGTGCTTTTCTTAGAATTTATTTATAGCGAACGCAACACAACAACAACAATAACAACAACAACAACTGAAGCAACAAAACATACGAAAAGTCTAAATAAAAACACACAAAATCTGATTTTATTCAAATTAATTGTATTTAAGTGAGAATTTTGGCAACAGACTTTCTGTCTATTTGCCAAGTGGCACGACAGCGTCCTCGACATGTATCCATCTCTACATACATATGCTCTCCTATACACACTATATGCGTTTTGTGTAATAACAATGACGTCAATAGACAACAGCAACAACAACAACAACGTGTAACAAGAATAGCAACAGGCAGAGCCAAATGCTAGAAATTGTAAAAACTGATTTCACGACACGAGACTTTGGCGCTACAGCAAAAATAGTCAAAAATTAGAAGAACAAACAACATGTAAGGCAGTTAGGCTGGGAAAGGTGGATGCTGAAAATACCCTAGGTTTTATAAGAATATACATATGTACAGACTAGGGAAGAGTCAAGAGGAAATTGTTGGCTAATAAAATGTAATCTGAAATGCCTACAGGGCCTGTTTTATATAGCATGAAAAGTATTTACAATTTTGTAAAAATACTTTTTATTTAAGTTAGCTTGTTTGTAATTGAAAAAAAAAAAAAAAAACAAAAATTAAAAAAAAATGTAAATTTACACAAAAAATATGAATGAAAGCCGTAATTTCTGACTTTTTTTCTTATAGTGCAGGCTGTGCATTTGGATCACAAGCATCCCCGAAATATATATAGATACATCTATTCATATACATATACATACTTACAACATATATTATTAAGTTTATTAAGCGTTTGACTATCATATTCATATATTAACCAGCTATAGTCTTATGTCTCTAAACTTTATGCCAAATACTAGTCACCTACATATTTATCTAATATAGATGTTAGCATACCCTTTCGGCAGCTCATCATTGAAAATCATCAGCTCTCGCATCGGTCCCAGACCCCAAACGACCCTGCGTCTTTACATCGACCGATTGTCTAACAGCTGGCGCAGCTGAGGCAGTCACCTCCATCACCAACTTGCCTTGCACCCCTCCTCATGAGGGCAATCATAATAATGAGCTGTGCTCTTTTTTAATGGGTCTTTTACATTTTCACAAATTCATCGTAAATGCCGTGTTTGAGAAACTAAACAAAAACAGCAAGAACGAAAGAAAATCACAATAATTCCTCGACTATTTTTAAAAATTTTGTGCACTGTGATTTCTGCATAAGACCAACTCAATTGGCACTGGGCACGCTTCAGTTCTCCGTATTCACGAATCAGTCAGTAAAACACTCATCATTCATTCGTGCGAATTTGTAGCGGCCAAATACGATAGAAATTAACTCGACGCACAGTGGGTCATGGCCAATAAGTATTTGAAAAAAAGCAATATAACTGCAAAGGTACGCATAGTATTTGCAATAGATAACTATCTAAAGTAATTGCACCTTTGTGATTGAAATCAGAACTCATAAACATCGTTAGTCATTGGCAATTGAACTCATGGGCAAATAATTAAAATGGTTAAACAATGTTGGCAAATATGGCATATCAGAGTTGACTTTGAGTATATAATGATAGTAAATGTAGAGATGCACTAACATTTATATGTATATGTAGTTATTTGATCAGTGGAAATAATGAAACCAGGGCTACAAGTTCAGAGTTTGCAGTTAGCGAAATTTCCTTTGTTGAGACAAGTTTTGGTTAGAAAGTTTTAAAAAAAATATATTTTAATTAACAAAATGTATATCTAACAGATTTACTATGATCTTTGTTTAAGAAATCAATATGAGATGAATTCATCATAAGTAGAGCAAAAAAAAACTTTCAAATACTTAATATTAAGTATCCCACATGAATCACATGAATATAAACTTGCCTTTCGAAGAATAATCATGCTAAATTATGCATAATTTTAAGCATTTCATTTCATTTTAAAATTTTCAAAAAATCTTTTCACAATTTCTTATTTCAACATCTGAAAAGAAATCGAATCAAAATTTTCCATCTCAATATGTCTCAATAATAATTTGAAAAAACTTTCAGGTGTTTTGGCCACACGGTTAGACGAGCGCTAAAAATATTGCATTATACTGCGAGATCTTTGAGAAATTATGTTTATCATCTTTTGTGTAGCAATCAATAAATTAAATGCGGTCACTGGAGAGTGGCGTCGACAGCTGAACTAGAGATGGGTTATCATACATATATGTATGCATGTTTAAATATATACAAATACAAAGATGTTTATGGCTAATAAGTAGACGCAACTGCATACATAAATACAGTAAAATATATTATATTTGAGAGACGCAAAGTTCTTGGAATCGCGTCGAGGTTCGCACGATGCGAACGTGCCAAGAGAGAAAATTAAAAGAAAATAGTAGAAATTTCGGATTTACCTGTTCTATCCTAGCTGAGCTGTCATATATTATGAACAGCGAGTAGACAAGTTTCGAAATAAAAAAACAGCTAATTAAGTTAAGTGGAAATTGAATATTCTAAAAGAGATACACGCACGTGTGTATGTATGAATGTATACATATGCATATAAGTATGTCTTATGATGAATCAAATACGTTTACCAACCGTTTGTTAAATATGGAGACAGGCAAATGACATAAAATGCCAGGAGGAGGACAACTTTTGGCATCTCAAGTTGTCTTCACTTCAATTGCTTTGCCCCAATGATAGCTGATAATGATTCCGGCTTTGGAGCTGAAGTATGACTGAAGCTGACAGCGAACAGCCAAGGGCTCTGTCTATTTCTATTTGCCTTTTAGAGTAATGGATGTTGTACTATATCTTATCAGCGAGTACCTGTCGATATCTCTATTATCGCTTCATGGCAGATTGTTAATGTTATGTTATGCTACTTGACTTGTATTTGCAGCCTGAACGCTATGTGCCCGGCTCACCCATCTTTCGTGAGAACAGCCCAGCACCCGATGCCTCGCCCACAACGCCTATAACAGCTGCACCCTCAGCAGCAGCAGCAGCAGCAGCCGCCGGAGCAGCATCCACGACGACTAGAAGCAAAACGGGCGCCTCGCCAACCTCCAGGAGTCGTGGTCAAGGTAAGCAGCTGCCTTTAGCCTTTAAGTAAACCCAATTTTCCGACAGATTTTCTTTATTGACTGCACACGCATGTTTCAGTGTCCCGCGTACGCACATGTTTTGGCATACTACCCGCACTCCTGTCTCCGCACCGCCCCGCCCCCACCCACAATGCTTGACACACTTTCTGTGACATTTTGTGTAAATAAAGCTGCATGAGCAGCTGGCTTGTAATGCTTTTTCCCAACGGGGCGCGACATATGAAAAGATTCGACATGCTGCGATTTCTTTTTGGGTCAAAGTCTTTTGACTCCTTTTCCGGTGGGGGCGGACAACCGAAAAGGGGCATGCCTGAACACACAGACACACACATATATATCTGCGTATGCTGTTATTTCGGCTACTTTACCATCTTGTTATTGAGCTGCTCAGGTGCCTGCCAGAGGTAAACATCAACAAGAGCATATCCATAGCCATTCAAGCTATTCGAAGGCATTCGTTAGACGAATCTTCCACTCAATTATTTGTGGAATTTGATTATACGATATTATCTATCTCACTGCGCTGTTGCTCAGCTCTGCTCAATGTTTTTATTTTGCTTTGCTGTTGTTTTGTTTTGTTTTCCTCGAAATCTCAAAGCTGTTTACGTGCCAAATTGCACAGGTTGAGTACAGCGGGGCGGCGTTTCCGCGAGCGTAACGGTAAAGTACCCTGAAACCAAAGCACTTCCATCCGCAACCCTTACCAATACCTTTAGCATATATATGAGTCATTTAAACTATGTGTGAGTGTGTGTGAGGGGGATTACGGTGCGTGTCACGCTACAATTTATCGATTTTATTTGTTGATTTAGAGCGTGCGATTTTCACAGCCCGATTCTCGTATAATCAGGCAATGCAATTATACTTTGAGAAACTAAGCAGTCTAATTAAATGAATCAACTGAATGACATTGGCTTAAAGTTTTACAAAGTAACAGCAATAGCATTGTAAGCTAATTGAACGAGCTTAGAGTAAGCCAAGAAATTGTGTGGAAAATTTAATTTGCTAAAGCTGCTCAGCGCACAGCTTAAATCAATCAGAAATGTAAAGACTTTTAGCACTCAATAATTAATTAAGATGTGTTTTATAGTTAGCAAAAGTCGCAGGTAAAAATAAAAGAAGCTAAAGTTTTTATAAACTGAGCAAAGGATTAAGCTTTATTCAAAAGTTTCAGGTAAAAGTAGGCATTAACATAATTATGTTAAGTATTAACATTAATATGTTAGCTATTCTTGAGCGTTTACCTATTGAATGCCACATTCTACTTTTCTTCTCAACTCTAGCTTTTCATTTCTTCTCTTTGCCAGCCATGACCATTTCCCTTTCACATGGAACACCGGGCAACGATACGGCCACAAAGACCACCGCCAGCAGCAATAACAGCAGCAGCCATAACAACAATCAAGCCAAGCCGCTGCCCAGCTGTTATATGAGCACTCGATCTGCGGCAATGATGGCTCTGGCGCTGGGACAATCGTCCGGCGAGAAGTCAACAGTCAGTGCAGCCAGTGGCAAGCAATCCATGTCCAATTCCAGCTCCAGTCCCAATGCCAATGCCTCGTCTCGCACCAGCAACAGAACTGTGTCTACAGCGCGTCCTGCTAACCGAACCACGCCCACAACTGCACCTATGCCCACAGCGAACACTGCTCAATCGAGCTTTACAACCACAACATCCTCGAACACGTCCAGATCCACGTCGAAGCCCTCAACACCCACAGCAGTGCGCGCCGCCGCCCAGCTCAATGGCATGGGCATTCTCTCGGGCGGCAGCAATTCGAGCGGCTCGGATAACGATGGCTTCAGCACTTCGGGTTCCTCAACGGCAACGGCTCTGCGTCGACTCTACTTTAAGAGCGGCCGCAGCATCAAAAACAAGATCAATTCCTCCACCTCTTCCACACCACTCAATAGCATGCCCATGAACGCGGTGTCCAGCGCGTATCACAACTCGGTGAGCGGCGCAACGGCTATGCATTCCATTGGCGTCTCTGGAGTGCCCAAGGTGAGTGGAGAGTTCTCTGTGATGAGTAGATTCTTAATTTATAGCTTGATTGTATTTCTCTTCTCTTGCACAGCTGGTTGTCATGGGCACTTCGTCGGCTTCCATTCCAGATACGAACATCAACACGTCCACAGACTCCGCCTGCACGCTCATCACGAATGTGACGCACACCGATACCTCGGAGACTTGCGATTCCCTGGACTTGGGTAGGTGCTAGCAGCGACTATTGATTAATTGACTGATTGATTGATTGATTGAGTGCCATGTTAATTAATCAACTAATCACAATGGTTTACATTTTGCTTGTCCTTTTGCCCGCAGGCGACAATTCCGGTCCCAGCGAGCCGTTGTTCAGCTCACTGGAGGAGCCCCTGCTCACGGCCATCCAAATCGATTCAGAGCATGAGGCGGGCGGCACTGAATTGGAACTAACGAGCTGCTCTCGCTATCCCCCGCGACCCGATATGAATCTCCAGGACAGCACCGAGGTGAGTACGCCAATGACTCTTTGTTGTTGGTTTTTCTTTCGCTATTCCATTTACTCATTTGCATACACACACACACACACACATACGCCAGAGCCAGGAGTCCTGTTTGTCCATATTGACAGGAGAGCCGTCATCGACAACGCCCCTGCTGTTGTCGTCGCGTCAGCCCAGTACGGCGCCACCGCCCACACGTGGGCGTGAGCACTTCACCTTCGATCCGCCGCAATCACCGAAGTCGGCGCGCACCAGCGAGAAGACGCGCAGTCACTTCACATTTAAGGAGGATGCACAGCAGGCGCGCAGACCCAGCAACTCCTACTACACGGCTGGTGGTGCAGCCAACACCACCACCACCACCACCACTGAGGCGGCTGATCCTCACGAGCAGCGTGCTGCGGTTAATCGCAACAAGAAATTGCGCGCCAGAGAGCGTGATGCAATGACGGCCAACGCCAATGCCAATGGCAGTGGAAACAGTACACGTAATCGCATCTCGCCCAGCGTTTCGCCCTCATCCAGCAACCGCACCAGTCCCAAGCGAGAGCGCAAACGCACCACGCCCTCTGTGTCCACTGGGGCCATAGCCAAGATCAACTCGGCGCCGCCCACAATGAAGGACGGCAACTTCTTTGGCAGCTGCCAAAATCAAAAGCAACGCCAATCCCAACAGCAGCCGCAGCAACTGTCGCCCTCCTCCTCAGCTGCGGCACAGCAGAGGAAGTATTCATCTAGCTCGTCCAGCGGCAGCAGCGAGCGCTGCCTTCGTGATGTAGCCGCTGCCGGCACCATGTTTCCATTTGATCGGGAGGCGCTCGACTATGAGCGCATCCAAAGAGAGTGCTTTGCGCCCAGCTCGGCGACGGCCAGCACGAGCAGCGACTCGGACGAAGCCGAAAATTGTTCGGTTTATGAGCGCAAGCTGAGCGCGGACATCTTCCAGCAATACTCACGGCTCACACAGCAGGAGCAGCAGCAGCAGCAGCAGCAGCAACAGCATCAGCTCAACCATGAGCGGGACAGAGAACGAGAGCGGCCACCCTCTCGGAAGAACTCGAAGCGCATTCGACCCGATTCCGTGATACACACAACCATACGAGAGAATCAGCAATATGTGCCACAATCGGACGCCTTCTATCCACAGGCCAAGAGCAGCTCCTCGCCCAGCGATCACTCCTATGCGGAGTTGAACAAGTTCGATGACATTGCCAGCAAATTTGAGCAGATACCGCCCAAGCATGGCTCCAACTCCAATCTCAATTTGCAGGTGCTGCACATGCACAGCCCTGGCAGCGAATCCTTGGCATCCGCCTCCCTCAGTCCCACAGATGCGACGCGCAAGCGCTCCTTCAAGAGCAAGTCCAAGTCGAAGACACAGTCGCAGATGCAGCCACAGGCACTGGATGACTTACTACCGGGTTCGGGTGCAGGCGCCATCAATGTGACAGCCAATCCCTTGGAGGCAGCCGCTGTCTGCAAGCAGCCGCGTGCCACAATCGTTGTCCAACAAGTAAGTAGATCCAGCCCCCTCAGCACACTCTCCCGCTCACTCTGCCTCTCATTCACTCGCTTGCTCTATAATATAGTAGATATATACATACTATATCTATGCGCCTGTCTGTTTGTCTGGCTCTCTTTGTGCCTCATTTCCGCTTCAAGCTGCGCGCGCCTTTGCTCTCTGTTTCATTATCTCTCTTTTACTTATCTCTCACAATGCCCCTCTCACTCTGTCGCTCTCGTTCTGCTTTGTTGCTGCGCCTTGTGGGCAGCTCATAAATAGGCTCGCGCCTCGGCGGATCGACTCATTCATAAGTTTACGATCCGCTAGAAAGCATCACATTTACTTGGCACAGCATCCAAGCAAGAATCAATAAAAATACGATAAGAAACCACTGCGTAAAAGAACAGAGCATTTTGCTTAACTGGAAAATCGAGAGGAAATAATAATCAAGTATAATACGTTTAGTTTTTCATCGATTAAGTGTGTGTGTTTCTCGTGCCGCGAACAACTCTTCAAAGGTTGCACGCAATGTAAACTATAAAACGTGTGTTCTTTCCATTAAAAGCCAAGCAAACAGATCAGAGCTAACACAATATTCAAAAGACTTATCAAAGAGTTTAATAAACATTTTCACATCGATTCCAAATTTGGAAAACCATAAAAGAAAAAGAAAAATCCCCAACAACCGAAATGGCGCCCTTCTACAAGCGCATTTGCCGCAGCCTGTCGAAGCGCTACAAGGAGGTAGGTGTATTTGATAGCTTTATTGATTCCGACCATGACTGATGCAGTGCATCAACATCAACATCAGATAAGATACGAACAGTTCATTGTTTGGCAATGAGTGCTGGGCCCGTTTATGACGCCGTCATATCAATATCGATACCGATTTGCTGATTTATTATATGACGTCGCCAAAGTGGGCAGGCTGGGGGAGTTCGTAATCAATTGGCCATGGTACTGAAGTCGAGGTCATTTGCCAAATTTAATTAGTTGTTCATTTGGGGTTTATGCCAGAATCTACCAGAGCATAAGCATAATAATAATAAATAACATGTTTATATCAGGGTTTCCTGTTTAGCCGACTTTTGCCAGAGAAAAAAACCTAATTAAATCGAATTACGGGATTTTCATTGAGATAATCTTTAGTTTCATATCAAAATGTTCATTGTGAATATAAAACAAAATATTGCAATTATTTAGGAGATAGAAGAATATTTCACAAGCACCTCTTTAATCAATATTCTTGAATTATTTACATATTTTACTTTTTTTTTAAATAATTAATTTATTAAAATATTTGCCAATTTTCAATTAAATTTTTACATTTTTAATCAATATTCTAAAATAATTAAATATTAATTTAAATATTTTTAACTGTTATATATAGTAAATGTTTTAAATTTTTTAAATTTCTCTTTAATTTATTGAAAAAATTATTTACAGTTTATATAAAAAATGATTCTTAATTGCATTTCCCATCTCAACTTCCAAGAAAACTTGTGGCGTTGATTTATGGCTTTGAAATGCTTTTAAGTCCGTTCGCATGGGCTTGTAAATATCATATATCACATTTAATTGAATTGTTGCAGTGTTGTACTATTTGTAAATACATATTCATACAACAATAAACCACATATCATGCCGGGCGATGACAGCTGTCAAAATAAACTACCAGCAAGAGCAACAAATGAAAATGAGAAGGAAAATGGAATTATGCCAAGGCACAGGTTGCTCGTTACTCCTATAGATATATTTATTGTACAAGTATTTTACATGTTTATATTTATTCACAAAATTCAAAATAAAAGCATAAAGCATATGTATGTAATCCATGCCCAGGCGAAAACAATGTTGTCCGAGTTGTCCAAGTTGTCCACTTCCCTACTCGCAGCTGCTTTTGATTTATTATATTTTTACGATTCCATTGTGAGGCGCAATGAGTAGTTGTTCGTTTCGCCCCAGGGGTAAAAAAATAACATGTATGAAATAAGAGCTTATAGACATAAAGTATAAATACATATATGCGCTTATACATAAACATAAGCAAAGGAAAAATTGACGGAAAATTACTTACGATTATAGCAAGAGCAACAACAAACATGAGCAACACACTTTGAGTACATTCATATACATTATGCGCCCCTTTATACTCTATTATGCGATTCACAGTCATCCGGCTATCTATTGTTGGCTTCATAAAAAAAAAAAAAGAAACAGAAAGATACAATTTCCTCAATGTGCAGCGCGTTCATATGAAAATTTCCAAAACAACGCAATTATTTCATATACACATACATATAGTATTCGACATGGTCATTTCGCAGAATTTGCTATATAAAAAAGTCTCTTGTGGGCATTGTGGGAACAAAGGGTGAGCGGCGCTGTTAAAGAGCTAATAAATTTTGTATATTTCGAGAGCAGAGAAGGGAAGTTCTTTAAAGAAAACATTGCACATTATTTCCATATCGTATATCAGCTTAAAGCCCCAAAGCTCTGGCTCTAACAAGAGCAAAGTTATTGTTGGCAAGTCATTAGCAAACGAGCAACTGCAACTGCAAGTGAAACGAATGCAGAGTTGCTGGACAACACATACACATACACAGACTTGGCACACACATACAATGTAAACAATAAACATTTTGTGCCAAGTTTGCTGCAGTTATCTGTTCCGCCTGCCCACCGTCAACAGAAAAAAAAACACGTTGAAAATATCAAAAACAGGCAAACAACAATTTTGCTCAGCTCCAGCTGTTCCTGTTGTTGTTGTTGTTTTGTTAGTCTATTGATTTAGCATTGAAGCAACTGGGGCTGAGTGGAAAGGGATTACCCAGAGTGTTAACATGCAAATGCATTTGTTTTTAGGCCTTGGTGTCGCAAACAGGTAACGTTTAAGGCTAAGGCGCCAGCAACATGCAAGCGTGCATGCATTTCGCAACTCAATTCGAGAAAGCACTTTCCACCCGCTTCGCCACGCCACGCCACGCCCCACCTACCGCCCACTCAGCACTTTGTTGAGTATGTCCTTCAGCTGGCAAGGTGACTCGCCTAATGGCTGCACAGTTTAAAGTGTGTTAGATCTCCAGAGAGAGATAGAGAGATGGAGAGAGGTCAAACAGAACAGAGACAACGCAGCGTTCTCTCATTTAATTGCATATTTGATGGGGCTTTTATTTAAATTTCAAGCAGTTGGGTCGCTACTCAATTATTTGCCAAGCGAAAGAAATTTCCACTTGGGTTCATTACTCAGATATTAGATATCAAATGCGAATTCCGACAAAGGTCAATTGAACAATTTAACGGTCAAATTTTGGCCACACGGGTTCAAATGATATAATTGCAAGCAATTAATATTTGCCAAATGGCAACATACTATGTTAGCCGCATCGAAAGCGGTTATTGACTCGGCTGACCACAGTTTTTGTTTACTTTTCATTTTCGTATTGCTGCTCTTGTGTTTTTGGCACATTTGTCAAGGCCGTACACGAACTACCGCTAATTATAGTCTCAGACACAAGAGAAACAAGCAAAAAAAAAAAGAAAAAACCAAAGTAAAAGCAAAAGTTCACAGTCTGCCACTTCGTTTACTTGGCTCGTTAGACGCTGCGTATACTTGATGTCGTTGGCGTATACTTAATGCCGGCAATTCTTTTAACGCCAGTTGGCAGCAAACAGCTGGCATTTCATTTGCTAGCTGGATACATGTGAATTATTTATCCCTAATTGCACACATTCGCATGCTATTACACTCAGAGCAGTGTTAAGTGCTTGGAATTCTGGCAAGGTGAAGATAACAGAGTGAGCAAGGGCTAATAGAGGTTGATATAAGATTATATATATGTTATGGAAGTCAAGAAAAGAAACAGTATATATATGAGTTATAAAAGAAACTATGATATAGAATATATATGTATAATAAACAAAAGCTGAAGAAAATCTTATTAAAGTAGCAGAATAAAAGAATTTTTTTAGTATTTAACTCTATCATCTTAAATGATATATAAGGCTTAGCAAAAAAAAAAAATATATGATATACAAGAAATAAACAAAATTTATTCAAGTAAAAAAGATATATAATCTACATGAAAAATATGCAAGATTTGCTGAAGAAATTCTGATTAAAGCAAATGGAAAATTAATTTTTATTGTTCAGCGTAAATTTGTTTATGTAGACAACTTAAGAAAGATATATGCATCAGATCTCTGACGTCTTTATGAATGAAGTATATGTGAAGTATATTCTGTTTATAGCCCAAAGGGGTATCAGCTAGTTCATCAGTTTTTGATTACGCTTACAGTCTGCCACGAATCAATTTGTTTATGTGTCGAGCACCTTTGTTGGGGTGATCTTTTTGGGGGCAGTATGTTAGCAGAGTTCCAAGTGTCTTGTAAGTGTCATTAATTAACTGATAAATGCGCCACCCTGGCCAAGTGCCCCGCTCGGCCAGCAACTACAGCGGCGTATTCCTGCTGCGACTTTGCTTCGGCATCCATTGACCCCATTTGAAGAGCGATGCAGCTGCATTTCGCTACAGTTTTTTGTGCAGTTCCATAAATAAACTAGGGCTATAAATAAACAGCAACGCACATACATATAGCTGCAAGATGCAAGATGCAAGATACAAGATACAAGATACTCTTGTCTCTATACAAAATGCACTCCATTGTTTCAGCCGCTGAAAATAGCTACAGCACACGGAAATGTTGAAGCAAACACGAATAGTTCAGCTGCATCAACTGGACGTGCTAAGGGTGAATGAAGAAATAAATTGATGAGTTCAATTTGATTACGGCCAGGCCAGCAATTACCTTTTATAGACCGAAAACTTTTACCAGACTTTGTACCCTAGCAGCAGGCATCGGGCATCGGGCATCTGGCTAGCGGCCAAGTAAAATTATTTTGTTGCAACTAAACAACACAAAAATTATTAATAATCAAATGGCAGAGGCAAGATATGAAAAAAAAAGCAATTGGGAAAACTCGCAATAACAATTAAGTTAATTATTAACAAAAAATACCCGAAATAACAAAATTAATCTATCAATATGCTAATTAAATATTTGCTCATAGCAAGCAAATCCCTTCGCCAGTTATTAAAACTACTTTATAAAATAGAAATTGTAATAAACAAAATAAAACTGCAAATCATCTTGCAGCTATTATTCAAAATTAGCTAAATAAAGTGGCCAATTGCAAATTGATTTTGTTTTTCTTGGCCAAAATCAAATGCTTTTTTAGTATTTCCACACGACAAAATCTATTCAGCTCTATGATTGTCAGCATATGGCAGCTGCTAAGAGATCGACTCGTTCCCTCTCGCTCTCACTCTAAACTGTAGCAAATGCAATTTTTATTGTAGTTTGTTATACTCTTATTGCTAAGCATTAAATTTTTGCAGAGACGAAGAGAGCGCATGAGAGTGATGGCATTAGAATGGAAAGCAAGCATCTAGCCTGACATGGACCATGCTTATTTTTATACACATTCAAAAGCAAATTGAATTTATTTTTAAATGCATGCAAAAAATAAACAATAAGGCGTGTTGGCCATGGCGGAACGTAAAGGTGTGAACTGAGCGCTGGCAGACGCGAGCATTTCAACTAATCAATTTATTATATTCGGCATATTTTGTTGGCCTTAACAAGTATTTTGGAACTTTCGTTTACTTCTTATGGCATTTGCATTCATTTAGAAATGCATATTGCATTTCTGGCAGAAATTGCATAGTGATTGGCGAATTGCAGCGAAAACTATGCAAATAAATAAACAAATCAATTCGTTAGAGCTTCGCTAGCGTAAACAACGAAATGCATACGCCCCGTTGGCCAAACATAATGCAGCACCCGAATTGTTAATGCCAATTTATTCGCACACTTTTTTATTAGTTCATTTTTGGCAAAAATTTCCTTTAATTTGTCTATTTAAAAACCGCTACACATGTTTCTCACACACTGTTCGCTGCGGCTAATGGCCAATTGAGAATTGATGGGAAACACACACTCAGCTCCACAAAGTGTCTGCCGTTGGGCTAACTCAGCCAAGAAATGCTCTTTATTTTTATTTTTTAACAACGATTTTTTAAAGATTTTTTCTTTAATGATTGTAAAAATATTTGCTGAATTTTACGTGAATTTAAAGAGTATTAAAGATAAAATAAATAATAAAAATAAATAAATAATAAAATAATATAAATATAAAATAAATAGCTCGAATTACATAGAAAATACTATTAGAGAAAGTTCTAAAAGTATTCATATAATCTGTTAATGTCAGATTTCATTAACAAGAACTGCTCCTCCCTCACGACGACATGCTATGCTATTAACAGTGTTATGCTCTGTTAATAGCATAGCTCCCACTCCAGTTCTCCTACTGGTTCGCAATTGGCGATTAGCAGATACGACGCTACACTTAACATACGAATAAAACAGAACACAGTTTTTACATCAAATAAAGTCGAGGAAATACAACCACGACTTTTGTACTTATTATCAGGCCTCCACTACAACATATTCTATAGCTCAACATATTCATATTCGCACACAGCATAGCCCGAAATATACTCTTTTTTCTTCAACATTTTCCAGCTACGTGGCTGCGGGCATGAATACGCTTTGCTCGTTCTGTAGGCACAGCGTGGCGTCTGTGGCTAGCCGAAAATACGTGGCGGAGGCGCAAAAATACATATATATAAAACTTATAGAGTTCGTTCAGTTCGTTTTAATTATCAACGCTACGTAATATTTTAATTAGCATCTAGCTTCTTCTTTTTCTGCCACACACATGTCGAATGCATTGCGCATACGCCACGTTGTCATCATAAAGTTTGAATGTCTTAATCAAGGACTGTGCGCACAGCGGGCAAGAGCTGCCGCAAATTGGTCCCCAGTGTAAGCTAGTCGAAAAAAAACAAAAGTTTCACTTGCGTCCACTTGAAGAAATATTCTATGAGATGGAGGCGAAGCAAGCATGCGGCAAGTCGCGTGGCAGCTTACTAAAGGTGTAACACGCACAAACAAACACACACATAGCATATGTGTTATTAATTAGGCAAGCGAAAAAAAATATGTAGCTGCTGCTTTTGTCATGCGAGCCAATAAAATATACAACATTAATTTCAACATTTGCCGCATAAATACTTAAGTAAGCAACGTGTTTAATAGCGAAAGGTGTATGTGAGTGTGCCTACCTCTCTCTCCCTCACACTCTCTCTTTGCCTCACTCAGTTAGTCTGGCGGTACTTTGTCTATACAGGTAGAGAGGCCTTAGCCAGGCTGTAATTTATGGCAAAACTTTTGTTGCTTGCGTAAATTTGTTGAAAAATTATCAATATGTTGAAATTAATGCGCTTTTTTCTTGTTTGATCACGTTTATTTACGAGCTGAGCCACAGATATAGAGACCATGTTTATGAAATCAGACTAAAATCTTAATATACTTGAAGTAATAGAGCTTGAATAATAACCCAGCTCAAGGCCGCCTTTGTAAAGATATTTAGCTATAAATTACAATTCACGGCTCAACACAAAATGTTATATCTAAAGCCGTATTGCAATGATTTAACCATACTGGAAATAATTCCTTTTTTTATGACCTGCCAAGCCATTATGAACAACTGGAAAGCCAACTAGGTCTCATTAGAATATCAGCTGATCAGAATTTATTGGTCTGCTAATGACCCTGTTTACTTAGTTCTAGCTGAAGTTGAACTAAAAGTCTTTAGCCTCGACACCAAATGGCAAATTCGCTTAGCCCTTCTTCCATTCTTTTGTATAGGAAGTTCAGACGGCACGCGATGCCGCCAACCAGGCAGTTGCATTCGCTACACTTCAAGGTGTAGATAAGGCAAAATGTTATTTTGCACAACTGTAAGGCTTGGACAGAGGCACTTCAGCTAAGTGGAGCAGAGCCTTGAGCCACTCAAAATAACGGCAATGGACGAAGGTCTGAATAGAAATTCAATGCAAAATGTTGAGCCAAAGTATTGAGAAAAGTTTCAGTCAGCAATGCAAGAGAAAAGTGAAAGAAAGAGAAAGAGAGAAGACCTTCAGTGTTAATTGAGGCGAGTGAAGCACTCACGTAAATAAGGATGTCCCATTGAATTATAACAATCCGCTTAAATCAAATCCTACTCTTGCCTCCATCCACAGCCATCGCTCAGCATGGACAACACGGTCGAAACGCTGCTCATCAAAAATGAAGGGGACTTTATCAGTGTGGAGCAAGGCAAAGAGCTGAATGCACGCAAGAGACACTCACAGCAGCTAGCACATCCGCCGCACGGCGCACAGCTATACCAGCATCAGCATCAGCATCAGCATCACCATCACCAGGTACAGGGACACGCCTACTCCCAACAGCAACAACAGCAGCAGCAGCAGCAACAACAACAACAACAACAGCAACACAAACGCGATGAGAACATGCGCCAGCTGTTGGATGTAACCAATACGCTAACCATTGAGGAGCTGCGCGACTTTGAAATGCGGTAAGTCTCAGGCAAAAGAACATCAATTGTAGATTGCATTTAAATGCCATAATAAGAAGCATACGAAATGCTATCAATTTTCTGCTTAAACGACCTTGATAACGTGCATCTGATTCGTAATTCATTTCTTTGCAATTTCAAAATGCTATAAATACGACGTATGGCCTTTACCTGTTGATAAACATCTTTAAAAGGCTATAAAAACTAAGGCCAGAATATGGCCAAGTTTATGTTTTAGTTTCAGTTTTATATACTCCGTTTATAGTTGCTATTTGAGCTTTGCATCATGATGCGAATTGAAATAAAAACGTAAAAGCCTTTAAGTCCTAGCAGCTTAGACGAGCTTAGACTGCATTACTAGTCAACGAAACTAAAATATCATTCATTTTAGTGAAAAAATTGAATTTAATTTAAAATTAAAAAAAAATTTCATATCAATTTGCATTTAAAGTATTTGCACTTATCCGAACATTTAGCTTAACTTGTGCGAGCCAAGTGTGGTCAAGTGGATAGATGGATGCACAGGGCATGAGCTCTGACACTGAGAGGCTGCCGACTCAGTTGCAGTGCATTGCATATGTTTGTGAGCCAAGTTAACAAACATGCGTGCAAATGCCAGCAACCGTTGCCAAGCCAGGCCAAACGACTCTTTGTGCGTGTGTGTGTGTTGGCAATTCAATTAGCGCTCAAATTTCACAGCTGAAACTCCATTTCAACAGCTGTCAATGGCAGCAAATTGAATTTCAAACACTCAATCGGCCAGCTGAAAAGTGTTATTAATTCGACACATTCTCTCTCTTCTTCTTTTTTGGACAATTGCAGCTATGGCTCACCACATCACAGCCGCTCGCAGTCGGTAAAGATGCCGGGCAGTCGTGCCTCTGGCCGACCAAATCAGCTATGTCTGCCCCAGCAGAGATCTCGGTAAGTGCTTTGCACACTCCAGCCAAATGGCAAATGGTATTTGCTAAATGTAAACATTTTATTTCTTAACAAACAAACAGTGTCGCCTCCATGCCCAACACTGGCGTCGAGGAGGAATACTACAGACTGCGTCACTTCTCCATCACGGGCAAGGGCGTTGTTAATCGTGGCGATTCGCTAAAGAGCCGACGCAGTCGCTCCAACAACAGCGTTGCCAGCTCCAACTCCAGCACAGAGCACTTGACCGCCCAACAGCAGCAACAGCAACAGCAGCAGCAACAGCAGCTGCAGCAACTGCCGCCGCCCAGTTCCGCTTCGGCACGCACCTCGCTGGCCTCCAGTCGCGAGAGCAGCACCTCCAATCCGGGCAATGGACCCTACAGGTAAATCCACTCCACGTGTACACCAACAGCGTTTGCCACTCGGCTGAAAACTAATCCCATTTTGTTGTTGTCGTTTTTTTTTTCTTGCAGAGTTCTGATGCTTGGCGGTCCGGCCGTGGGCAAAAGTTCGCTAGTCTCACAGTTCATGACCTCGGAGTATTTGCATGCATATGACACAAGCATTGGTGAGTAGACTCAATCCCAAATCACTGACCCTCGCACCCACTATCCGCTCCCATAATTGTTGCACGGTCAGCCATTGGTCAGAGACAAACCACTTGAATGCTGCTAAAACTTCGTCTTAGTGTTTAGGTTTAGGTTTTAATGCTTTGTGTGTGTGTGTGTGCGTATGTATGTATGTGTGTGTGTTTGTGTTTGTCTATCATCTGTGTGTGCTCCCAGTGTTAGTGTCAGTCTGGTCCTCAACCCTTGACCCTTAAATGTGTGTATGTCTAGTTTCGTTGTATCCCCTTTAGGTTTTACGTTGCCTTGGCATTTGCCTTCACAAATGATTTTGATTTTCTATTCAGTTTCCATGCTTTTTTTTTTTTGTCTCATTTGCTTGGTTTTTTTTTTTTTTTTTTTGAGTTTGTTTTTGTTTATCTGTGGAATTTTTGTGTGTCGTTCTGTGCTTTGCCCTTGACTACAACAAATTTACGACCATATCACAAAAGCATATATATTTATATTTATCATTATTTTTATTTCTCGCTTTATGTCGGTTGACTTTTTACGACCCGCCTTGTACATATGGCCACTGAGATTTGATCGCCCCAAATTGGCAAATCGAAACAAACGAATTGTGTTGGAAAATTTTTACAACGCGTATTTGGGCAAAATTGCACACGAATTCGAGAAAAAGAAAATAACGAATCAAATAGAAAATTCATGCAGATGTACAGCGCGGATAAATGCTTTTTAAAATGCGGAAATTTGGAGTGAGAAATTTGAATAGCTTAAAAAATATAAACAAAATTCTACTCCAATTTTCTATCACTGAAATTCACTGAAAAAACAACGAAGCAATATAACTAATTTAAAATTCATTTTTAATATTCTAACACCAACAAAACACAACAAAATAAAATGATTGATATTTTTCTGTTCTCTCTCGTCTCTCGACCATATATAACCATATATAACAACCTAATGTTTCATTCAACATAACAACAACAATTATTAAAATAAATCCAAACAAATACATCAATCGAAACGAAACTTAATTCAGATCTAGGCAACTGTGATATACGCATACATATTGAAAAAGCCGCCGACGGTAATAGCAACAACAACAACCTAAACAACAACAAATCTATTCAAATTAATTATACGATATATAATAATATTTATTCCAATTCCATATTTAATCTATACTAAATGCTTTCCAAAAACTTTATCAACCTAAACACACACGAAAAAAAAAATTAAACATACAAAAATCTTTTAATTTTTCACTTGTTTAACGTTTGAACTGCATTTGCGTTGCGTTTCCAATTGAATTCCAATTAACTTACTCTAACTAGCTCTTAATTTTATCTAATCCTAACACACCTCGGACACACGACCACGTACACGCCCCGCCAATTAGGCCACCGGCTTAGTAGTTTACTCTCTCTCTCTCACACACAAAACCAACCACACACCCCTTGCCCAAGGAAAAGAACAACAAATACAAGCTGCCCCTTCCAAACTCAAAGAAAATATGATTACCTTCGATAAATACGACTTTGTGGGTTGCAGAACACCAAACTCCTCCTCCTGCCACTCACTAATCCCCTGCGAATGGGTGGACATATGATTAATAAAAGCCCAATATAAATATGTGTAAATGTCATTAGGTCAATAGAGTTCGAGCAAGTGGAATATTGTGCCCGAAATGTAGTTAATATATAAATACTTCATGCATATAATTAATTTATTGGGGCTTTAATTAATCCGCCTGCTCAACTGTTAACATTACCAAAGGCGACTTTAAAATATCATGAAATTTCAGCTGGGTGCTTCGGTGAATGCAATAAATAAATATAAAAGCAGACAACAGCAACAAAAAAAACTCAATTACAGCTGTAATTTACAGACTGCCATAAATTGTAAATTGAAAATGGAAAATGGAAAAGTGCAGGATGAAGGGTCACGTTGTATCAGATATATCATCAATTTGCAGTAGTGGGCGCTCAATAGGCTCTAAAAACAATAAATTTACATATATGTATGCAATATGGCTGTTCAAATCAAGTACACAATCACGCACACACACACAAACACTCACGCACAGTCAAGCACACAGCCATTCATATTTCATTGCATACCTCTGGGCGCACAGCGAACTTTTCATCTGCGAACATATATCAATCAAATATTTAAAAAAAACACCATCGATAAAGTATTTTTTTATCGCATCAAGCTTTTTATATTTGTCCTCATACATCATGTTGTCAACCCCCCTTTACTACCCCCTCTAAGAATGCAAATTTAGAATTGCATGAAAAGTGACAGTAAAAATGAAAAGAAAAAAAAAACAAACAAAACACCAAAAACCCAACCACAAAAATATTCCGTCAATTGTAAATATATGTATATTAGTAACAAAAACTTCATCTATCTGAATGAATATCACGTTTTTTGCACCTATTCCTTTGTAGCCTTATCTTGCTTTTAGTTATTCTTATGATTATTATTATATACTATATTTATTTGTATATAAAATACGATAATCGAAATATCGGAATTCGTTTCTAATCAAATCTTTTTTCCAAACGAACAGATGATGAATCTGGCGAAAAAGCCGTATCAGTATTACTCAGCGGCGAGGAGTCCGAGCTAATATTTATAGACCATGGATACACCGAAATGACCGTAAGTACTTTGACTTTTAAAAAAAAGATAGCTCACTCGAAATGCCATTCGAACTGAGGTCACTTCACAGCGAACCAATCGCCTTTCAACCTTAGAGATACTTTATCTGTGACATTTCATAATGCCATTAACATATACAATCAACACATACAGACATGACGACACACACACAGACAGATTCACCCACACACACACACACACACATCTAGCACATCTAGCTCAGGCATCTCTTGAACCTCACTCAATGTCAGTTTTGTGTCCTTTGCTTTCACAGCCGGATGAATGCTTGACCAACTATGATCCACATGGCTATTGCGTCATCTACTCCGCCGCGGACCGCAGCAGCTTTAACATAGCCGAGCAGGTGCTTCAGGTGTTATGGACCAATCAAAACATCGCACAGAAAGCCGTTATTCTTGTCTCGAACAAAGCGGACCTTGCCAGGAGTCGACTCGTTACATCCGAAGGTAAATAAACTAGATTCAATGCAGCTGACTAAACGATTTCCACTTTTGCCTTTCATTAACACTTCAAAATGTGCTCGATTGGATATTTTCGCTTAAAAATAGATACATATACAATGACAAGGTGTGTCGGTGTGGGTAAATGTGTGTGTGTCTCTCTTATTGTTGGGTGTCGTTGGATGTCTGCAAAGGACACCACAAAAGCGTCCACAGACAGCTGCAGTCGCTTTAATTTCGGTTTTTCAATGAAAGTTGATCAAGCGGAAGTTGATTGGCGCTTCGCCCAGCCAAGCATACACCTACGCACACACACACACTCATGCGACATGTACGCATATATATGTATATATATATGGTATTTAAATATATAAAAACTGTCGTTAAAGCGAGTGAAGGTCACTCAACTGGGCGCTCATTGCTTTTTATGTTTATTCAAGTACGAACATTTAAATACCCTATAATATTTCAGCATTTTACAAGTTTTGTATAAGGTTTGAATGACTATTAAATAGTTGTATGCAATATAAGATTTAAAATCTAATATATATTAGTTATTTAGATATTCATATATGCAAAGATTGAAACACAAGTTTTCATGTATGAAAATTAAAATTGTTAAATTATTTCATATTTTTTAGTTTACATATTTCTGCTCTTAAGAAATAAATTAAATGTAAATAAACGCTCTTCCGCTGCAGATCTCTACTGTTAAAATGAGCTACTGTTAACATAATTTTTGCGAGAGTCAGACTGTTCAAATGAACATTTGAAGTGAAGCGTTGAAAAATAACATTTATGTTTCTGTTTACTAACAGACAATAACGAAATATTGAAATATGCAGGCTAACAGCCATATTAGCTCAATTTTCTATAGGGTATTTAAGTAACGCCATCTACCTTAATATCAATTTAAACGGTCAGGAGATTTATTCACCGTTAGCAAGCAATCCACTAGGCATGGCTTTCATCTAGGAAATTCAATATTTTCACAAATTACATTTGTTTCTAATGGCCGCTTATGAAAGTGTCAGCCGCGTTGACAAAAGAAGCAAAGCAGAAAAATGTTGAGAGAAGCAAATTTAGGTCATAGGACCGACGGGCAACGTGAATGTTTAGCAGCCAATGGACGCGCTTTTATACTTATGTAGCTGGGAAAATTGTTTAAGCGCAAAATTGATTACATTTCATTCCTGCGGCTTACGCCTTAATAAGCTCATTTCTATTGTTGTCAATATAAAGAGGATGCTTAGGGGATGATGTTTTAGCAGAAATTTCATAATATATTTTTAGCATTTAGGCTGGGGAAGAACAGGATTACCGAAAACATGAGCAAACCTCAAAGAAATTAATAAATGCAAAAAGAAATGAAATAAAAAAGAATACAAAACAAAAAAAATCAAATAAAAAAGCAATTAAACTGCACAGGAAATAATCTAATGCTTAAATGATATCGAGGGTCGTACTATATACATATATATATATATATATATATGAGCAGCTGGGCTGCGCTCAGCAATATTTGAAATTCTTGGCATTTGCCATTTGGCTGCCAAGTAGTTCTCATTGTTTATGATTTGTGTTTGCTTTTAATTAAGCACCCGACCTAGACTAAGCTGCCTTTTCTTCGGCGAGCGCCAAAGCCAACGGGGTGGGTAAATATTTTTGCAAAATAAATCTTTAAAGCTCCCAGCACTACAGCCAGACTCTGGGTGTTTAATAAAAGCACCGTAATAAGCTGATGGCATTTAAGAAAAGCTGCGGAGTCGTGGAGATGAGAACATCCTATCAAAATCTAATAAAATGACGCCAACTTTTTTCGCACATCGTTAATAAAAACGTATATGTATGTGTGTGTGTGTGTGTGTGTATATATGTAATGTGTGTGTGTTTGGTTGTCATAAAAGCGGGTCTGCTAAAACATACGCATAGCTACTTATTGTACTCGTAGGCTACAGATTTTAACGACAGCAGGCGCAGTAAACGTGACGAAATCTATAGAGCTGCCAGCATCCATGAGCAGGAGGAGCACAGAGACAGAAAGAGAAAGAGAGAGAGAGAGAGAGAGAGAGAGATGTGGGACTGTTAGCAGAGGCTGAGGTTAATGGGCAACGTGTTTAGGTATTAAGTGTCCAAGTTTTGCTTTTTATTACCCGCCCAAGAGTTTAACTAAGCGAAGCAATTTGATTTGATTAACTTGCCGCATAACTGAGATTCAGCTAAGCACTAACAAATATTGCACAACTTTGTTTATTTTGCAGAGGGCAAGGCCATGGCCACTGCATATGATTGCAAATTCATTGAGACATCGGTGGGCATTAATCACAATGTGGATGAGCTGCTAGTGGGTCTGTTGTCACAGATACGCCTCAAGCTCGAAAATCCCGAAAAATCCAGGTTGGTATTTGAGTGACTCACAAATCTTGGAATGTCAACTATAACACTGAAAATTGATTTTAATTTACAGGGATCTATTTCGCAAGCGTTCCATTCGCAAATCCAAGCGTCGTGCGTGCTCACCACTCAGCTCGGGTTGCCTCAATGCCAATACGCCGCTGGGCCCGCTTGGCGGTCCACTGGGCGATGGCTCTGGCACGCCGCCCGGCAGCGCACACAGCAGGTGAGTTGCTATGAACAGCCAAACACCTAATAGTTAATTACAATGCAAAACTTTTCCACCTCATTTGTAGCCCACGTAAATATCGCGGTTCCCGTACATCAACAAGCCTGAAGGTCAAGGGGCTGCTCGGACGCGTCTGGACGCGGGATTCCAAGTCGAAGAGCTGCGAAAATCTGCACGTGCTCTAAACGTCTCCTCCTCCTCCTCAACAACTATATAAACACAACGACTGAGCATGGTCAGCAACTAGCTGGGGAAGAGGGGGCATTTTCGTTATTATTATAATTATAATTATAATTATTGTTATTATAATTGACCCAATTAGCCATTTTGGTTTCTCAAAATTCGGTGCATACGAAATCCAAAGGATTATTTACATATACATATATATACATAAGTATATACAATAAATAGAAAAGCTCCCTCAACTTATTCGCCTAAGTTTCGAAATGTACAAGCTACAAATAGACTCGTAAAACATAGCTGTATTATCTCTGTAAATATGTATCATTTACAAACTCTACTTTAACTTTATAGTCATTTTAATTGTATTATATTATTTATGTATCGAACTTTGTGTACATATTCAGCAAATATAAAATATACTTTTAATTTATTTATGTTTCAATGTGTTTTTCTTTCTTTGTCATGAATCACCCACTCCACATCCAGAGAATATTCATTTCCCTTTAGAGTTTCCTTTCTTAAGTAATTGAGAATCAAATTAGTTTACCGAGCTTGACCAGTTAATTAAATATTAAATTATATATGATTCGAATTGTAAAATATATATGCAAATCAAAAGCAATAATTTTTTGTAATTTTTTAATGAATTTAATTATATAATCCCAAGATGAGATGTGAATCAATTGTACTGATTTTTAGCGCGTGTTTGGCCATTGTAAGCCGAACGGAATTTAAAATTAACTAATTAAATTATATACACATATATATTACTTGAATAATGCTAATTCGATGGCATTTTTTAATCGTACTAATATTCGTGTTGTTCAATTCGATTATTCAATACTCAAAGCGAAAACCAAAAAATAGTTATTAATTCATTAAAAATTAAAATTACACTATTCAAATTCAATTTGCATTACATAGTTTTAAGTAATTTTTGCTTATTTTTTTGGCGCATGCAAACAAAAAATGGATATTTATTATAGGTTTCTTACATAAGTCGGGACCATTCGAAATTGAGCTACCACAAAACCAAAAAATAAATAAATAAATAAATAATAATTGTTTTCTCCTCTCGTGGAGAACTTGAGTGTTTAACATTAGATTTTACATCAAATTAACACTAATATCAAAAACATTAAATAAATAATTAAAAATCCATTTATTATGTAAATTTAATCTAAGAGAGCAGCATGTCTGTATCAAATTTTGAAAGATTCTGCGCAACAATTTTTTCAAATTATCAAAGTCACAATTTAAGTAAAATCAAAACATCAAAAATTTGAGTATGTTGAGAAATTTGCGCTCCTTAATTATAGATGTGAACTAACATGTATTGTATATCAAAACTAATGCAGCACAATGGAATTTAAAAGCATATATAATACGGTAAAACAAAATATATATATTTGGCAATACCCAATTCACTTAAAAATAGCAGAGCAAAAAATAAAAAAAAAAAAACATAATAAGTAATATAAATGAATGAATTTATTAGTAAAAATATTTAGATGTATTTTACTTTTTTTCGCTCCTGCATGAAAATCAGCAGAAAATTATTAAACTGAAATGAATTCGAGCCGTCGTACCCAGATCCTAACTGGTAAAAAAACAAAAAACAAAAAATAATTGAATGTAAAAAGCTATGTAGAAACGCAAAAGTCAGCCATAAATAAATATAAAGAGTTGTTGATGAGCCCAATAGAAAGTTAATGATTGAGAGTCCAATATATTCCAAAACTTTATGTGTAATAAATGTATAATAAATGTGTAAACTTTGAACTTCAAATTATTTATGCATTTTCATCACCTGGCATGCTACAATAACAAATTCAAATTTCGCGCAAGTTCATTTTAAAAGCTCAGAAATGAACTGGAACCGGAATTTGATTGAAATGGCTAACAGCTGTTCATTTCCAATCTGTCAACGGTGAATGGCAAGCACAACAGCTGTGGCATTTTGTTAGAATGTCATGTGTGATTTGGCCAGTTGTGAAAATTCACGGCCAACGCCAACGTACGAAATTCGCGGTCAACGTTTCGGCAATGCGGATATCGCCAAAATTGTTTATGTAATATGTTAAGCTGACGTGAGAAATTCCATCAAACTGCCCACCAAACCGTGTGATATAATATTTTGGCCGCAAACATGTTAATTTATAAAGTGGGCTCAGTGGCGCGCAGCGCTTTTCGTTCCCAATCAAAATTGTTGCTCCAATTTGAGCAAGCATGTGTAATCTTTCAATGCCGCCACCTGAGCCCAATGGCCGAGTACCAAAAACGAGTGTCGGCTGGCCAACTGAGGAACGATAGCAAGCAGCAACAAACAATGCAGAGACTGGACGACCTCTACCACAGACTCCAAGGATATCGACCAACCACACAGGGGGGTGGTGGATCGGGCGGTGGATTTCTATCAATGTTTGGCGGCGGTTCCAGTGATGGCAGCGATGCAGATGACGACATGGATGCGGGCAGCCACGCCCCCCAAGGCCTATACATCTACGGTAGTGTAGGAGTGGGCAAAACCACGCTAATGGATATTTTTTACGACTGCTTCACAAATGTGTGTATAAAAAGACTTTGATGAATGAAACCAAAGACTTTGTTAATAAAATGTGATATCTTTATGACGTAATATGAAAGTTCCAAGAAAAATTAATATTTTAATCTCTATTCTAAATACGTATACTCCTCTTAACTGCTACCCATATATAATATATTAATTGCTCAATCTAATCAACAGGTTCACCAAAAGCGTCGGGTACACTTCATCGCTTTCATGACCAAGGTGCACTCCCTCATACACGAAGCAAAGGAACGTCAGGGTCCAGCGGATCGTGCCTTCAATTCGGAGAAACCAGCCCCCTTCGATCCAACCAAGCCTGTTGCTGATATAATAGCAAACGAATCGTGGCTCATTTGCTTCGACGAATTCCAAGTGACAGACATTGCGGACGCGATGATACTTAAGCGATTATTCACGCATCTTTTTAGGCATGGCATTGTCGTAGTGGCCACAAGCAATCGGCATCCCGAGGACCTGTACAAAAATGGGTTGCAGCGCGTTAACTTTGTGCCGTTTATCGGTCTGCTGCAGAAACGCTGCCAGACAGCGAATCTAGACTCGATCGATTATCGGCGCGTGGCCCAGTCTGGTGATACGAACTATTTCGTGAAAGGTAAAACCAACGCTGATGAGATGATGAATCGCATGTTCAAGATTCTGTGCTCTGAGGAGAATGACATCATCAGACCCCGCACAATCACGCATTTCGGTCGCGAATTGACCTTTCAGCGAACGTGTGGCCAGGTATTGAACAGCAGCTTCGTTGAGCTCTGCGATCGCGTGAGTAATTTCTTTGATAGATAAGATAATAGACAGACAATAGTTAATCTGTGTATTTTATAGCCATTAGGAGGTAACGACTATGTCCAGATAGCACAGTTCTTTCACACAGTGCTCATACACGATGTGCCTCAGCTAAATCTTAACGTAAGATCCCAAATGAGGAGATTCATTACGCTTATTGATACCCTGTACGACAATCGAGTGCGCGTTGTTATCTCAGCGGATGAGCCGCTGGACAGCTTATTTCAAGTCTCTGATAAAAAAGGCATATCTGATACGGATCGTTCATTAATGGACGACTTGAAACTGAATGAGAATTCGGTAAGTGAAAGACACTAAACTCTTAAAATATAAATTTATTTTATATATTTTCCTCTCTTCTCATGGCAGTCGAGTGTTTTTACTGGAGAAGAGGAAATGTTTGCCTTTGAGCGCACCGTATCACGACTCTACGAAATGCAGAAACAGGAATACTGGGAGCAGTGGTCGAAGCATCGTTGATCTGTTAACTTAACAATACCCGATCCAAATTCAATGCAATATATTAGTTTAATTAGAACAATTAAATGAACACAGTTTTCTGTTGGCCGTGACAAATGAATGATTGTTCGTGTTATTATTTCTATACTTCAAGAGATTTAGTTATTATCTATTTCATTGACTGTTCTACACAGAATGCAAGTCATTATAATTTGTTTGAAATGGGCGTGTTTTCAAATGTGTGAAGATTTCATAACAAATCATTTGATTGACAACTAAACTCGTTTTTTATTTAACGTATTTGTATTTATTAGAATAAGAAAAGTGTTCTAATCAAATTTTACTCAGCTTAGATTTTCAAGTCATTCTAATACAACTTGATATTTCCAAAACTTAATTTCATTTATTTATATTTTACATATTTAAACTTACCGCATATAACTAGTCGAAGAGAATTCTTATAGTGCGACGTTTGTTCTAATTAAATCGGAAGTATCTTGTATTAACTGAAGTTGCAGGCCCACTTTTAGGATGGAGGCCAAAAATTTGATTGTAAATAAAACACTGCCATTTGGTAAGAGATGTCTTAGATATATGTTTGCCTTTCAGCTACAATGCAAATCTTTCAGATCCCACATTGTTAACTGTAAACATATCGTTACGTCAGGTGGAGGAGATTGCAATGAACCTATCGCACCAGTGTATAGTTCAAGGCGCAAATGAAATCGCTTGGGCTCTGAGAGCTCTCATGTTGACCGACTTGACCACGCTGTCTGGCGATGATACAAGAGCGAATGTGCGGCGGATGTGCGTGCGCGCTTGCTATCCCTTTGAGCCGCAGTTTTTCGATAAATTCTTTGAGCGCACACTCTTGCTGGACATCCACTGTGCCGCTGTTTGTGTCTACCCAGCACGTGTGCAGGACGCCTATACAACGATTGAACAATTCAAACAGTTGGATAGTGTTGCGATTGCCGCTGTAGCCACTGGTTTTCCCACCGGCCAATATGGACTGCAGACTCGGCTGCAGGAAATAAGCCATGCGATTCTAGCGGGTGCCACAGAGATTGACATTGTCATCAATCGACAGCTGGCACTGTTGGGTGACTGGAAGGCTCTGTACAATGAGGTGGTACTCATGCGTAGCGCCTGTGGGGACCACGCACTGCTCAAAACCATCCTGGCCATTGGCGAGCTGGGTACCATGGAAAATGTGAGTTAGAGATCATCAGTTGAATCGCTCATTGGCTTGCTCTGTTTGATAGGTCTACAAGGCGGCCATGGTGTGCATGATGGCGGGTGCGGACTTCATTAAGACATCCACGGGCAAGGAGATTGTAAATGCTACCCTGCCCGTTGGCCTAGTCATGATTTTTGCCATACAAGAGTTTAAGCGACGCACTTGTCAAATAGTTGGCCTGAAGCCAGCTGGCGGCGTGCGCACAGTGCGAGACGCTGTCGCCTGGATGACTCTCGTTAAGGAGACACTGGGCACACGCTGGTTGACACCGCAACGTTTCCGTTTCGGCGCTTCCGGACTGCTTGATGACATTGATAAAGTTGTGCGCGAAGGCGTCGCCAAGTTGGAGAAAGACTTGGCCGAGAAAGCAGCAGCGAATAAGCAGCAGGGCTCAGAGACAGATGGTGAAGATCTTCTATGCAAAGAACTGCGCGAAAAGAAACAAGCCAAATACTGACTCATTAACACTAAAATCACACTATTATTAATCCAATATAGCCCGGCAATAAATATAAGCATCTCATACATTTCGAACTGTTTTTCATCAAATAGTGTGACCAAATTACCTAACGGCGCTTTATGGTATTTTTTATTACTTTGGTATTTTGTGCATGTTTCATTTCAGCGCTTGCCGTCTGTGGTCACACTGAGTACAAAACTATTGAAAAAATTACTTTAATTTAAGATAATTTCTCATCCTTGCTCCGCCCACTAAACGTTGCTGTAATGGTAAGTGCGCCCTCGACCTGAACATAGTCGCCAGAAGCCGGAAACAGATATTTCAGCATAGTGCAAATACCATAGTAGCCACAAGAAACGAAAGACAAACTGCGAACGCTAAAACGCTGACTGCGCCCTCGCCCGCCCACTTTGCTAGCGGCAAAAACTAGTGCAATTCGCCAGTTGCAACTGCGGCCGCCAGCATAACTGGAGTCCACATAACCATATAACAACCAACACAACCACCAACACCAAAAGCACAGCACCCCGATCATCCAGCATGTATCCCTGGAACTCCTCCACGTACGGCGGCCAAGCGCCCACTGGTGGCCAAACCAGGGTAAATACGCCACGCAGAGGCAATGCATATCCAACACTCCACTCCCGTCTACACCATACCCCCGCACTATCAACTACTTCTATTCGCACTAATGATTTAATACTATTTGTTCGCTTTTACACTGAATGCACGCCCCGGGCGGGGGTCGCAGTCAGCAATTGGTCGTAGTCTGGGCGAAACCATTTTCAGCTCTGGTTTTATGTTATCATCTTTCACTCAATCCAGCAGCAGCAACTGAACGATCTGTCGACGCTTATCTCATTACACTCGCTGTGTATTTTGTATTTTGTGTTTTGTGCTTTCTGTGTTTGTTATTTTCAACTATCTCAAATTGTTGCTGCTGCAATTAGTCATTCTCTCAAAATGTATTCGCGTTTATCGGATCACTGGCTCACATTGCCCGACACTGTATGCTATGTTTCCTTTCAGACGATGCCGAATGGTTTGGACGACCAGGAAAAGCTGCTCGCCGAGGCGGTCGGTGCAGCGCGTAAACAGGCATTCCAAATGAACCACTTTCTGGACAAGGAGCGCATGCTGGACGCGCTCAAATGTGCCAGCACGATGCTCAGCGAACTCCGCACCTCGGTGCTATCACCGAAGAGCTACTACGAATTGTGTAAGTACATGAATGCATATAAGCTATAGCTTGGCCATCGCATACCATAACTTAATAAATCAATAAATATATATATACAGATATGTCCGTCACGAATGAACTGTGCCACCTGGAACTGTATCTGAGCGAAAAGAACAACAAAGAGACGGATCTATATGAACTTGTTCAGTACTCGCACACGATAGTGCCGCGTCTCTATCTGCTCATCACAGTGGGCATTGTGTATATAAAGAATGATTCGACGCTAAAGCGCAGTATTCTGAAAGATCTGGTTGAGATGTGTCGAGGCGTGCAGCATCCGCTTCGTGGTCTCTTCTTACGCAATTATTTACTTCAGTGCACCCGCAACATACTGCCCGACGTTCTGGTTGCAGAGAACGAGCACGAGGGCAACGTGTATGATGCCATCGACTTTGTACTGACAAATTTCGCCGAGATGAATAAATTGTGGGTACGCATGCAGCATCAAGGCCACTCCAGCGAGAAGACACGCAGGGAAAAGGAACGAGAGGAGCTGAAAATTCTGGTTGGCACAAACTTGGTGCGCCTCTCGCAGCTGGAGTCTGCCACACTGGAGACGTACAGGCGGTTGATACTGCCCGGCATACTGGAACAGGTGGTCAGCTGTCGAGATGCCATTGCGCAAGAGTATCTAATGGAGTGCATTATCCAAGTATTTCCCGATGAGTTTCATCTGCAGACGCTCGATCCGTTCCTAAAGTCCTGCGCCCAACTGGAGACAGGCGTGAATGTTAAGAACATCATAATATCGCTTATCGAACGCCTGGCAGCCTATAATCAACGGAGTGGCAAGGTAAAGAAACTCATCACTCTTTAAATTGAAATATACCATATTAATTGCGTTCTATTCCAGTCGAGTGGTAATGCCATTGATGCTATCATACCCGCCGAAGTGGAGCTATTTGAAGTGTTTAGCGTTCAGGTGGCAAACATTGTGCAAACACGCACGGACATGCCTCTGGAGGACACAATATCGCTACAGGTGGCCTTACTCAGCTTAGCCCAGAAGGTGTATGCCGATCGGGTTGACTATGTGGACAAAGTGTTAGGCACAACCGCACAAATACTTGATCGCATGAACATGAACAAGTGAGTTTTGCGGCTCCTTTCATGAATATATGTTAATTGCATTTATTTCTCTTGCAGCATTTCGCACCTGTTGTCTGTTAATCAGGAACTGTCTCGTCTGCTGCGCATATGCATCGATTTCTATAACAACGCACTGACCATAATACAATTGCAAAACTTTTGTCCACTGTTGGAGAAGTTTGATTACACTTCGCGGAAATCGCTGGCTTTATATTTAGTTATGAACATATTGGAGAATGAGACACTGGTGCCCACAGCCGATCAGGCGGATAGCATATTAACGATTATAACACCGCTGATCAAGGACGATGAGACGAACCCGACAGCTGCCAATAACAGTGCCGATGCCGAGGAGTTTGCGGAGGAGCAAGGCGTTGTTGCACGGTAAGTTGCTGATACATTTCATTGAATTCAACCAGATTTTATAATTGTTTCGATTTGATAGGTTTATACATCTCTTGAAATCGGATGAGCCGGATATGCAATACAAAATGCTGCAAATCGCTCGCAAACATTTGGGCAACGGCGGAGGCCAGCGACTGAAGCACGTCCTCCCTCCACTTGTATTTGCTGCCTATCAGCTGGCGTTTAAATACAAAGCGATTGCTGAACAGGATGAAAACTGGGACAAGAAATGTCAGAAGATTGTGCAGTACTGTCACAGCACAATCAGTGCTTTGGCCAAAGCGGATTTGCCAGACCTGGCATTACGCCTGTACCTGCAGGGTGCCTTGGTTATTGGCGAGATAAAATATACAAATCACGAGACTGTGGCATACGAGTTCATGACGCAAGCTTTCTCGCTGTACGAAGATGAGATATCCGACTCGAAGGCACAACTAGCGGCCATAACGCTCATCATGTCGACATTTGAGCAAATGTCTTGCTTTGGCGAGGAGAACGCAGAGCCACTGCGCACCAACTGTGCACTGGCCGCGTCTAAACTGCTGAAGAAGCCGGATCAGTGTCGAGGAGTGGTGGCTTGTGCGGCGCTCTTTTGGAGTGGCAAGTAAGTATATCCAAAATGTAATTTAAAGCAAAATCAAAATCTAATATGATATCTTTGCAGGCAAAATGGTGAGGAGATGCGGGACGAGAAACGTACGCTGGATTGCCTGAAAAAGGGTGCACGCATTGCCTCACACTGTCTGGATACAGGAGTGCAAGTGCAACTGTATGTAGAGCTATTGAATCATTATCTATTTTACTTTGAGCGCGGCAATTCCCTCATCACAGTAGCCATGCTTAATCAGGTAAGTCTTACACTCTTATATTTAGTCTCGTGCACACACTCATACTATTACATTTTGCAGCTCATTGCTAAGGTAAACGAGGAGCTGCCCAATCTGGAACCCAGCGAGGAAACCAAGCAGATCGAGAGTCATTACAAGAATACGCTGGCTCATTTGCGCAGCCGCATGGAGTCAAATGACACAGCACTGGAAGTCTCTTTTGCTGGAATCACACTCAATTAAAGACGAAATCCTCCTTCATTTGCTACCGACTTAAACACAGCAAACAACGCCCCTCGATCACGCCTATTTCTGTAAAGCTACTTATCAGACAGCAAATAGTTAAACCCAATCTTTTAAAGGCTGGTTAAACAGAATAATACAGAACCTTGAAGAACGATCAAAACAATGTTAAAAACTGTGTTTTCTAAAAGAAACGAAATTCCATGAATGTTTAAGATAGTTAGTGCAAGGACTATCCAAAAAATAAGCAAAAGGAAATACAAATGAAGTGCTTAAAAGTTAGATTTTTGATTAAAAACTTGTAAGTGCAAAGTGTCAACATTCTCGATGATTTTTCTCCTTTATTATCATTATCGTGTATTTAGTTTATAATTACAAGTAATTATTACCCCCAAAAAGAATTGTATTTTATATTATATCTATTATTTAACCCCTTGCAAAAAGAAAACGTAGAAAAGCAAAACAAAACAAAATTAACAAAAAAATAGATGTGAAATATTGTTAAACAAAGGAAGAGCTAAAGTAAAAAATTATATACCATTATAAATTATTCATTAATTATTGATTATATGCAATTTGACAGATTTTTGATTGTGCATAAATAAAGTTAAGATCAAATTGTTTTTAGCAAATTAATAGTCAAATGTCAAAAAAAAACAATTGAATGTTATTTGCATGAGAATGGGGATAGGGAAACGTAGCGTAAACATGAAATACAATTCCTTTATTAAAAATATACATACATATATAATTCAAAGCCGAACAGTTGCGATCGGTCTATATACATATATCAGTTTAACTTAGCTTTCATCTACAATACATGAGTGGATAAGTATGCAAACATTCGACATACTCCTCGTACACAAACCCTACTCGACTCGGTCCTACTCATTCCTTCGAATACCTTTCTTTGCGTATCTCATATTTTATGATCACTTGCTATAAAAAAAAGAGAACCTGATTGATGGGCCAAGCGACCGCCTCGCTTGCTACTCGTTGTGGCAGTATTAGGTGTCAGAGAATGTGTGTGGGGCAGGGCAGGATGATGGTTAATGTGGCAGTTTTTCTGTTACGTCGAGTTCCATAGTTAGCTAAATAAAATTCAAGAGTTATTTCGTTGGGGATGCCGGATCTGGAGCTGGGCTTTGGGGGCAGTTATCAATGTGGCGTCGTCTCAGCGCGACTTAAAGCTAATCATTTTAGTACCTACTAAGTTCTAGCATAAATTTACAATTAGAGAAGCGCCTAATTCACTTTCAGTGTCGTAGCAAATGGAAAATTTTGTAACATGAGATAAATTGTTCGTCACTGCGTTTTAGCTCGAGAGATTTCGAGAACTTTTCAACTCGGCTCGGCTTGGCTCGGCTCTATTTACACCGCCGCCTTTGCGTTGTAGTAGTTGTATACGTTGGGCCACGATGCCAGCACATACTCCTCGATGCCGCACTCATTGGAGCCGCGCAATATGCGGAAGTAACCACGCTCGCCCCACCAGGGACCCCACGAGTTGGCCGCAATCTATAGAGAAAACAGATTATTATAATTAGAAATTCGATAACTGAATAGCCCTCAGCTTACCCAGTACTTGACACCATCGTGCTCCTCGCCCCAGCCGACAATTTTGACCGAATGGAAGCCGGTCGGTGCACCGCGATTGGCAGCCGTTTGACGGTAGACGCCGCCCGAGTAGGAAAAGAAGTCTCTGTAGACGCGCATGGTAGCCTGCACGGGTCCCGAATGATAGATCTCAGCCATGATGTCTGTCTCACCTCTCAGACTGTATGCCGGGCCCACTGTGTAGAAGGTGTCCCGATTGACGCCATACGCCGGCCGGCAGCCGTTGGCCTTCAGCGAGCGGCTATTGTGGCGTATCTTGCAGGTGTCCCGACGCTGTGTGTATGGATAGCACGCCTCGTCGACGACGCCCTTCTTGTGCAGATAGCGCCAAGCGGCATCGAGATGACCTCCCTCGCAGCCTTGCTGGCGGCGTGTGCAGGAGAGAATGTTTTGCGGCGACAGCTGGACCACCTCCTTGCCCTGGCTTTGGATGGCAAAGCGATCGGAGGCCACCGAGGTGGTGGATATCACCCAGGAGGAACCGCACCAGCCCTGATCGGGCACCTCTGAAATGTAGCTGGACCACTTCTCGACGGAATTGAATCTACGAGGCAGACCAGTGGATGGATTGCTGAGGCGTGTCATCGCCTTGACACGATAGGTGGGCTCCTTAGTGCCCAGACGCAGACGCAGGCCCTCGCTGTACTTGTGGCTCCACCATTCGTCATATTTGCGCGCCGACCAGCCAAGCTGATGGATTGAATTGACACTGTGGATGAGCTCGTCGTCCGTCAGACACAGATCCGTGTCACACTGCACCCGACCGCCGTCTAGGCAACGGCACTCATTGCAGTTGTCCCACGTGTTGTTGTACTTATGGAAGTAGATGCCGTTGTGCAGGCAACTGAGCACCGGATCCGGTTCATTGAAGCAGAAGGAGCGATAGTCCGGACAGCAATCGCCGGAGTCATCGCGATCACAGAACTCATCACAGTAGCACAGTGTAGCTGTGTGAAAGGAAATTTACAATAGTTAACAGAGTTGGGAAAGAGAAGGGAAATATTTTAGGGAAATTTACTCACTGGATATGGGCAGCGAGCAGCCATCGCGCCGATCCTTGCAGCATGTGTTCTGTCGCGCACAATACGGACCCGGAAAGTCCAGTTTCAGTGTGTGATCGAAGGCAGCAGCTAGGCCCAGGACCAGCAGAAGGAGTAACAGCGCCATTGAGACGCACTTAACAGCCATGGCTAAGACTGGCAAATGCAGCTAGTCGCGTTCAGCTGTAAAAACAGAAAGTGGGGTAAACAGATTAGCTGGGCAAAGATATCTTCATTTATTTGGCACAAAATGAGCTCATCGCTCGCGAACTGTGATGCTGCGATTAGATAAGATAAATGCAATTTGTCAACAAATTAGCAGTCCGAGCGCTTATCAGCTCTTTATTTTGGTTTTTGAAAGCTTCTGAAATTTGCGTATTACGCATACGCCCCATGCAGCGATAAATATGAACATCAAAGTCAAATTAAGTAGCGCCGAATGCCAATTATGCATGCCCAAATAAACCCGAACCCGCTAAGTAGCTAGTCCCAAAACTGGTTTTCCCTAATAGCTTCCTAATTTTCAACATTTGCATAGCCAAAAATAAAAAACAAAAAATTAATAAATAGAAAAGAGAAAGAATCTAGAGCTTTCAGCAGTTAAACCAAAATCAATTAGTTAATCACAAATTTTTCGGCTTGTAAAAATGAAATTAAGAAGCGCACGCATTGACAGCCCTTTGAAATTTCACGCTCATCAAAAATTCACTTCATGCATTGTCAAATCAAAATTGGAATGCCGCAGAGTTATGTGTAGCAAGATACCCTGTAACTAGTTAGACAGCAATATTAAAAGTGAATTTGAATTGCTAAATATCTAGATTATTTAAGACTCTAATTAAGTGTTGATTAAATTGTTGATATATTAAAATGATTTGAAGTTTCTAGACTATCAATTAGCTTTCGAGAGTTGCTAGCAATCGAAGAGTAGCTGATATACCCAGTGGGCCATAAAACTTATGGCTAACCACAATTGGCAACATAAACACAGTTCGAAACGCCAGCAATCGCATAACAGTAAACTTTTTGAAAAAATTCTGATGACGTCAGCTTTAAAAACACATTTTAAATCCGAAAGTTTTTTATTATTATTTTTTTGTTCCTTTTCTTTGGCTCAACACTGAATCCAAATTTACGCAAAGACAGCAAAAAATAGAAAAAGTTATAAAAAAAAAATAAATAATAATAAATAAATAAAAGAAGGCACAAAGCGCCCCTTTTTTTGCTGGGTTCCGGACACGGGACCCGGAGAGTTATGACAGAGCATTAAACTTGTTTCAGAACAAGCGATTAACAAATCAAAAGGAGAAAAAAATGGTAATAATAAAAAAGGTTTATTATTTATTTAAATGCAAATTGCAAATAGACTTTTCCAGTTTCGTGAGTTTTTTGTTGTGACTAAATTAATATTGTTTTATTTTGATTTTTTGCTCTTCTCAATTTTATTGAGTGCCACAAAATGTATTCAATTATGGAATATTTTATTTATGAATAATATTCGAATCCATGCAGTGTGTTCAAACATTCTGAATTCTTTTTATTAATTTTGTTGAGTTCATTTTCGAATCTGAACCCGTTTATAATTATGTGTAAATTTATTTGAAAGTTTGATTCCCTAATTAATTAGCAAATTTCAATTAGATAAAACCCTGGAATGTGTTAATTGATAATAGGCAAACAAATTTTAATCAGGCGCCTAATTGGCCAGAAAGTGTGGAGTGAATATAATAATTTAAATTAAACAAGATTTCTATAGCAAAAAGAAATCAAATTTCATTTCATTTCACATATATCAAGATTTTTCATCACAATTTTAATTTATTATTATTAATATTTAGTTGATTGGAAAATATTATATTTTTACACAAATTCTACTCAAATTTTCAACAAGTTTTGTTTCAATTTATTCACTTTTGTAAATGATATAAGTACTAACTTTTTTTTGTAACTTGCACAATTTATAAAAGATTTCCTGTTCAAATATTTTGCACTGTAGCCAATAAGTTCTTTTGCCGATATAATATTCGATGGGATTTCGAAAATTTCAAATTCAAATACGTTCCTCAAGCGATCGCGGCCAGCTAACGACTGAATTCAATAAAAGTTATTGGCCCCCTTCAAAGCAAAACCGACGCTGTTGTCGAGGCCTCTTTTGCTGTTGTGTTGTGGCTTTTACGTTACTGTTAAGCGCTTGCACTGTAAGCTGGCAAGTGTAGGTGGCTGCTTGTTAGAAAGAGAGAGCGAGGGACAGATTTAACATAGTACTGTTAAATTAAAGAAATATAAAATGGTATGGCAAAGCTCTGCTGTTATTCAATAGAAATAGGAACGGGAGAGAGAGAGAGAGAGCGCGCGCATTCGTTCCGTTTGCCACTGTTAACACAGACAGCTCTTGTAAACTCTTCTCACTGCACAATAATAATCGCTTTATATGGCAATTTCAGATAAGATGCAAAAAAAAGAGTCACTTTCTAGGTGTGAGTGTGTCTGCGCTTGCATTTGTATATTTACCATTAGTAACACGTAGAGCTCACCAGATCCAAACCTGCGATATGTAATACATGGAAATGAAATTTTGGTAAAATTCCTTAAATTGTTTGCCAAGACCTTTGGCCGGGGCAAAGGCGTGAGCTTTCTTGTGCGCAGTTAATTTACGTACGTTGAGATATTTTCGATTGTTTGTTTGTTTGCTTTCTAGCTTCTTTGCTTGTTTGTGTTTATTATCAAACGAAATTGATACAAAATATACACAAACATACAAACTTACAAACGTACTTAATTGCACCCAATTTAAGTTCAAGGCTACAAACAAATCAAAATACAATAGATAAATTGTGCAAAAAGAGAAAAATACATACATACATGCGTAGCACACACTGAATAAATTCTTTCTAATTGTTTACCAAAACATTGCGAAATTTTGATGACTCTATGTGCACTTAGAAAAGAGAGACGCAAACTGGGACGTTTCGATATGATATGTGGATGTGATACTATCTGGGTCTGCCAATTCGTTTGGCATCGTTTGGGCGCTTCTGTTTTTCCCATAAATTCCATACAGGAATTTGCATTGAAATTACTTTTTATAATATTTTCACAGCCGCTGCAAAATCTATTTAGAGATCTGGAATTTCTTGATGGTATTCCTAAAGACTCAGTTCGCATTTACTCATTCGTTAAGAGGAATTGCAAATTAACTGACCAAATATATATATATATACATATATGTCGTAAATAACATTAAAATCGTATGGATATCACTTTGACGCCTATGTGGCGCAGAGCAGATGATAATAAACAATAACAGACGCCAAAGAAACCGCAGAATAATAAGCCGACACATTAGCCAAGCTAATTAAAAACAAGTTGCAAAGAGTCGGTCCCGGTCCACATACATACATAACTAAATATCTATAGAGCCTCAAGAGATGGAAATAAAGCCATCAGGCGTCACTGCTAATTCCCAGTGTCGCCATTTGCATGACATTAAACTTAAGTTTTATGACCGATTTCTGTCTGAGTAATGCCACATTATGAAAATCGCTTTTGGCCAAACTTAAACAAATAAAAGAATCAAAGAAACCGGAGACTGACCACAACAGCAAAAATGAAAATAAAATAAACAACATTATTTTGTAAACCCCCATCACAGAGAGAGTGGACACAGCACAAACAAAGTCTTTGTATGCTGCTCCTCAACTAGGATGAGAGGACTACAAAGTCGATGCGTAACAGCTAAGGGCGGAAATGACTTTGACGTGATTATCGCAAATAAACTTAGTTTATCTTATCTGAACTTAACGAAAAGAAAACGATGAACAGTAATGATAATTGCACAGAATATGAATAATAACATAAACTTTCGAAATTTTTACTTGTGCACTTTGATTTCTAATAAAGAATTGATTGCTAATAAGAATAAATCAAATAGAAAAAGAATAAGTTAGATAAACATTTTCAATAAATATTTTTTTAGCCTTTGATAGTTCAGATTGCTTAATTATCAAATGCAATTATGCCAATGAATTCTAAAAAAAAATCGAATTATTTAGTACAGCATTGCATGAGCAAATGTCATGGGTATTGAAAGACTCAATTCGAGTCTATTCGAGTCTGTGTAGCTATTGAACTTGAATTCAGTTTAAAGTACATGAATTGTCTAACGTGAATGTCGATGACAGCATGTCCGCTGCGTGTCGTCTCCATGAGCAAAACAATTGATACGTCATTTGGGTGGCTTTTGAATGGGCAACGCATATTCAAGCAGCAGCTGGCACGCTTATGGCCAAGCGAGGCAGGATTTGGAGCAGCTCTAAATAAAAACGATAAGAATTACTTTTTTTTTATTATTATTATTTTGCCATTTGGCATGATTGGGTATTCAATTAGCCGATAGCTATAGATATTTATACACTATTAAGTGTCCAAGTTGACTATTATTACCAATTCCAGGCACATTGAACGATACTGTCATGCGATGGGCCATTGCCCATTGATATGTATACTTTAGTAGTATTGGCGTTAAAGTGCCCAACGACATGCGGCATTCCAATCTATTTAAGTCATGTGATAAAATATTTATGAACTGACCGACAAGCGACAACGACAAAGTAACACAAACACCTTAAATTTTCGCCAGACGACGCAAAAGGCAATTTCACGTGGTATTTGAACTTTGGCATTCACAGTCGAAATTATTTCGATTTACAAGAATTTCTTATCATCCCAAATGTAGTTCAAGGATATGCTCATAGCAATAATTGTTACCCATGTAACATGCTTATCGAACAATAAGCGTGATTGAACACGCTGATAATTTGTTTACATTGCTTTTGTGTTTTTATTTCATTTAATACTCGTATATTTGGGCTGTTGTCAACTCGGTGACGTGCTCACACGTCTCGATGACAAATGTGATAAGATTGCAAAGCATTTACAGTTGCTTAAAGCGTTTGCCTCTGGATTAGCACAATCATCTGCATTGGACTTAGTCAACTGTATCGATTGCATCAGCAAACTCCAAGTCGAGTGACTAAAGAACAATCATGCGTTTGTTCAGAAATATGTAAAGGCAACAATTTTATATATGTATGTAGCAAGTAAATTCTATGCCAAAGACTTGAACTGGGTCTCTCGCATACATTGCTAACTATACTTCAGCTCAACTGATCTATGGAGTTTCCTATCCTATCTTCTTCTTAATATAGATAAGCCTTAACACTTAGAAGCTCCAGCTGGGTATTTGTTAGACGAACATTTAGCTAAAATTACTATTCGATCTTAATCAAGTTGGTCAATGCCACAGATTAGCTAGACAGCTAAAGTTGCTCAATAATAAAAAGTAAAGAGTTAAAAGTATCATGCTCTGCTCTATATATAAAGAGTTTCCAATCATCGATTGCGCGCAGATATTTATTTATAGCCAAACGAAATGTTTATCTTCATGACATTACGCCAAACATTGATGTACAATAAAACAGAGAAAAGGAAATAAACAATATCGTACAATACGTTAAATAGATGTTAACACCTTAATTTCGACTCATTAAAATTTCAAATTTTTGTTGATAATCAATTTCATGGACATATGCCATGTTTATTGGGGAGGCTCTTTATCGAGTGATTCGATAAGAAACTATTTGATTTTTCCTCCTTGTTCAAGGTCAATTTCTGTGTAAACATTAGTAAAATGCAGACCTTGAATTCCGAGAATGCATTTCCAAGGAATTATAGCACCTAAATTCTTTTTCTTTTTTGGCAGCTTTACACGGAAATTTTTGGACTTTAGTATGCAAAATATTTCGCACGTCAATACAACACAATTGAAACTCAGATTTTCACTTTGTTCGATAGCAAGTGCTATAGAACATGTGTATGTATGGGGTATATCTGGAATCAATATGTCTTCAAGGCTAAGCCCATTTGCACGCGATATTCGCATCAGCAACTAAGGAACCCACTCAAATGGATGTTCAGGGCCTCTCTCTCCGTCTATCAGCTACACGTCAAGTAATGACGAAATCGAATTGGCTTTTGAACACAGTCGTCTGTGGAAGTCCAAGTGGAAGTGTGACCACAAAATTCAATTGAATTAAATTCTAGTTAATTTTGACAGCGACAATTTAACAATACTCAACAAAAACAATGAAACATTTGCAAAGCTCAATCGGATGAGCTCTCAAAATACCCTAGAAGCAATTCTTACCTTTACTTATATGTATAGTAATTTTTATATAATTAATATATTTATTTAAAATTTGTACAAAATGTTTTTATTACCTAATTATGTTTCTACTTTAATTATCTATTTATTTAAAAATATGTATGTATTTATTATTTAATTTATATTTACTTTTAACTAAATTTTTATTCCTATACTTCAACTTATTCCTACTTATGCTTAACCTTTTATAACATACAAACATCGTACTTACCTTTAAATTGAACCAATTGCTGTCTTCTTATACTAATACCTATTTCTACTCAAACTTATATTTCTTTACTTATATTAATAAAATTTTACTTTTACTTTAAATGCATTTACTTTTATACTTTTTTACTTATGCGCACAAGTTTCTTTGAATGCTATGCTTACACTTTTCTAAATTATTGCATTATATTGCGTATATATTTAATATAGCCCGCCTTTTAGTTTATTACAGGGTATCAATTTGGTGGTGGCGGCGGCAACAAACGGCTGACAGCTGCTTATAGCCCGTGGTCGAGTAAATAAATATTATTTTGGAATATTTGTGTTTAATAGCTGTTAAAAAATTGGTCAATTCGTTTCAATTTCAATTACAATTTCAATTGTCTGCAACTTCTTTTGGCCCCCCTCTCGCTGGCCAGCCCCCCTTTGGTATTTGTATTTCGCATGGTTTGCGATTTTTTTCAGGTTTTGTTTTTTTTATGCAACTCTCCTCGATGTGGTCTCTGCGTGTTGCCGTCTGGCATTGAGCGCGTATCAATGACATTAAAATAATAATAATAATAACAATCATAATAATAATAAATAATAATAATTAATGCGACGACAGACGATCTTCGCTTCCATATATCAAAGAGGCGCACATTCATGATCATATTCTTGATATGTATAAAATATTATATGTATTTCTGACATTTATGAGACATCGGAATGTATGCGAGTGCAGACAAATTATTGGAATTTGACATTTTGACTTTTAGCTCTCGCTTATTGTTTGTGTTTCCGGTTGCACGACTGTCTCGATAACCCAAAATACACAATATAGCAGTTAGATTAATTTATTTATTCGCCAAATTTATTTTGCACTTATTGATAGCTGCAAAATCGAATCTATTTTTATAGAGTTATATCATTATTGATACAAATACTACAATTTGGATTTGGATTGGGATCTGTGAGAAAAACGAATAGTAAGTAATCTATATTTATATAGGCAGCACTAAACTTTTGACGTCTGTGTTAAGTTAACTAAAACAGAAAACAAATTAAACTTGAATATTCAGCGAAGGAGGCAAAACTCATTTACGTATCTATATATATACATATGGGGAAAAACTAGGCAGAAATATTAAATAAATTGAAGTATTGACAGCTTTTTGTTTTTGAGGAATCACTCAGCAAATAAGTACAGCTATTTATGTAGTATCTGTCCAGGTAATGCATTATTTTCTAGAAATTCCGTGTCTATCTCTGCAATATTTTTTAATAGCGCTTCGTCACGTGTGCTTGGAATACCCTAGAATCAAATTATATGCACGATATGCCAGCCTGTAAAATTAAGTTTTATTATCATAAAAATGTTTAGTTTGTTTTTTTAATGAAACCTGTCTCACATTTATTATGTTAATTTAAGCTGTTTAGTTTATATACTGAGAGCTGCTACAGGTCATCCCAAAGTTGAGCTAAATTTATTGTATTCAGATTTCTTGTTTTTGAATGAAAATACCATATCAGCAATTTGCGTATCAGCTGGCAACGCTTTCGTAATTTTAAGATATTTTCGCATCAAATGTTTATAAAAATGTGCACAAAAATAAACCTATTCGGAAGATCATGGTCTCTTGTGGGCTGCGGCGTCATAAACGTTTTTGTATACACGATTATTTACGCATATTTCTATTGTGCTCATCTCTCAAGGAGCAAAAAAAGCATAAAAATAAAAATAAATAGATTTGTATTCTACGTTCATATTGTTGATAATTCATAATTTGTTTATTGGAAACAATTTTCAAGTTGCGAAGCCATTAGTAAGATTCTATATTTAGATGAGAATTAGCAGTGCAGCTTTATCGACCCACCCAACCGAACGACCGACCCAGTCGACTTCTCAGGTAGTACTTATAAGCACTGGAATATACATATATTTTGTTTGAGAGATGCTGACGGTTTGAATGCACTCAACCACCGCCCACAGGGTTAAAAACCCATACGTTTTTGGCTTGTAGTTAGTAGTAATTATCTCCGGCACTTGACAAGCATGAACACCCAGCAGGTACTCAAGCCCCAAATTAGGTGTGCTGTCAATCAAAACTAATCACAAATTGCTAAAATGCAAATACCAACAACATTTGACAGCCGGCCAAAATTTAATATGCATCTGAATAACAATAAATATTAATACTCATATTTATATTTGGCGAGATCAGATGTTTTCAAGACTGTTCTGTATTTCGTAACATTTTCAGTTGGGCGAACAGAACCCTCAAGCACGGTTAAAGCAAGAATAACCCAATCTTCACATCCCGCTCCGAAAATAGGCACTACAGTTCAGCTGCTACTTAGCAGTGACAGAACCGTTTGTGAATTATTAGACGCACAAATAAAAACATGTTAATAACAGTACAGCGACTTTTAAAAAAACAACGAACCACTTAACAGTTTGCTGCTGTTTGCTGAAACAGGTAACAGCTGTTATGTTAAGCACAGCCAGTTTGCAGCGCGCAACATGTTGTTTATGTTTATTGCTGTTATGTTTGCGTTTGAATTAGTCTTTCTCACTCGCTCTACCGCCCGTTCGCTGGCTCACTCACTTACTCTCTTACTCAGCCGCTGATCTTTCAGCGTGTTAATTTGTTGTCACCCTTCAATGATAATAACAATGCGTTTAATCTATTTGGCAAGCTATTTAAAATGCAGACTGACAAATGAGATAACAAACAGGGAAAGTCTAGAGTCTGCATGCGTAGACTGCTATTAAATCAAATATTATATTTTTATTATTTTTAATAACAGATAAGATTTTACAATCGAAACAGCACATTTTTTAATAATAATAGCTTTTTTATGAAGCTTTCAATCATTTTTCCATATTTAGGGCATTCACTCTCTGTTGTTTATATAGCATGACAAATATTTTAATTATATTGACAATAATTTAAACAAAACCCAATGAGAGATACAAATGTAAATGCTTGTCGGAACGTGCATATGTCCCATTTTAAAACGCCCACAGCATTAACTGCTAAACGCCTTTATATCGGCCACTGGGACAGCTTTGTGGCTCGGCCACTGAAATATCAACTGCCCCAGCCGCTGCCGCTGGCTGACAGTGCCCCAAGTCCATACTTGTATATCTTTTACTTTTTTTTCTATATGTATAGATATATTTATTATTACATTTGTACGCTGAGAAAAACTTACATTAACAGGTTTTAGCTCTAGTATTTTAATTCAGATTTTAATGAATTTTTTAATGAATGAATATTATTGCTACTTTTGTTTTCTCTCAGTGTATGTAGATATGTACCTACATGGGCCTACGTATATTTTTGGATTGTATTCCGTCTGCCATGTTAATGTCTGCGAAACAAATAGCAATCGCCTTGTCTACATAAAAATAGCAGTTGCTCTGATTTTTTTGATATGCATGACAAACTGTTTATTCGCACATTCTTTTTTATTTATTTTTTTATTTACCTGTAATGGGCATATATGTAGGTACTGCGGCTCTGTCGATCCAGATCGTTATTGGCCAGCCGAAACAAGGAGATTATTTTTAAATTCTTACAGAAAAAACTCTTACTCTTAGCCCATCAGTTTACTCTGCATTCATTTAATTAACATTAAATTCCGCACATATTTCGAGCAGAAAGTAATTAATTAAAGTGAATTACGAGCGAATTTAATTATAGAAATATTTTGTAAGCATTTTGCAATTCAATTGCATTTATGTCGTTTTTATTTCTCTGAGAAAGTTATTGTTGTAAAGGCCTTGGCTGTGCTTACGAAAATCAAATTTATTTTTAAGAAATAAATTACAAAATTAGAACACTTCGCTTTCATTGCAAAAGAATTGTTTATAATGTTTGGCTGCAGGCGAACTTTTTTTTTTTTGTTTTGTTTGCTTTTGCTTGGTTAATTTATTTAAGCATTTCGGCCAAGAGTCATTGTCAATGCCAAATGCGAATCATTTTGTCTACAAATGAGAGTACGTAATGTGTGCATGTATATGTCTATATACACACACAAACACATATTATTCATGTCTATATCTGCTCATGTGTCCCCATCTGATGTCAGTGACACTCAACCGACAACATCTGCGATCTGCATGACAAGCAATTCCCAAACCCTTTGCGTCGCATTAAATGTTGTATACAATTGCTATAGGAAGTGCTTTATGGACTGAGAACAAACAACAACAAACAAAGCATAGTCTAAATGCCAATCGATATAGATAAAAAAAAAACTAGTAACTCGAAATTGAATAGAAATTATTATAAGCAAAGTTGTTAGCTTGTCATAATTCTTAATCATTTACAATTAAATTATTCAAAAACAAAAACATAAATATGAAAAATCTTTGAAATAAATTACAATTTACTACGAATGAGCCATATAAATTTATTGTAATGAATAAACGAGAATTCCATTGACCATTACATTATAAATTTATAATAATTGGTTCATTGTAATTTATTACAAATTGAAATTATTTAGTATTTTCATAGGAAATATATATATATAAATAATGATAATGATTGATTATCACGTTGAATACATTTTATCTGCGTTTGGCCAGTTTTCGTCATCGCGCGGTTGCGGCATTTGTCATCGCCAATTAATTACGCTATAATTTGCATTTTTTAATCTAACTGAGGGGTTGTCTAAAAGCTGTCATGAAGAGCAACAAAAAAATGAATGAATGAATGAATGAATAACTCATTATAGGATAGATCATCGAGAAATATATAGAACTGACTAATAACATTCAGTTGATTACAATTTGTGTTTGACCAAGCCAATGTGATACTATTTTTATTCATTATATACCAATAATGGCTCAAGTTATCTAAGGTATTTAGTTTTAGCATTTTTACTATAATTTGCCATTTGATTACAAATTACAGTCGAATCGCGATAATTCGTACCCCTCTAAATCGAAAACCTCAATATTTCGTAAGAAACTGTTGGTCCCTTGAAAAAACTTCGTTAATTCGTAAAAATCCCATACATTTTGGACACCTCGTTAATTCGTAGTTTTTCTGCCCACTCGGCGCTGATCTTGCCTCTTATAATTCGTAATTTCGTTTCGAAACCTCTTGCAATTCGTAATTCTTGATTTTGCTGGAAGCTAAACTGCCGTTAGGTCTCACAGACTATTATGCATGGCGCCTTTTTGTCATTTTATTTGAAGTATGAAAACGATAGTTGGTGAGGTAAACCAGAAAAAGAGCTAATAACAGCTAAAAACGGCTAGAATTTAGCCAGAAAGATAGATTGAACATTAATAAGCAAATGGAAGGATAAATATGACTGGTCATCAACCAATGAACAGAATCGTGATTAAGATATAGAAATATGATTAGCTAAAAATGGCTTAGATATAACTAGAAAGGTAGAGAGAACATTGATGGGCAAATGGATGAATAAATAAGACTAGTCATAATCCAATGAAGAGAATCGTGATTAAGAGATAGAAAAATTATTAGAAAGTAGGATAGGAAGGTTAGAAAGAAGGTAGTTGGTGTAGCAAACCAGAAAAAGAGCTAAAAACGGCTAAAAACCGCTAAAAAATGGCTAGATAGTAGCCAGAAAGGTAGATTGAGCATTAATGGGCAAATGGATGGATAAATAAGACTGGGCATCTTCCTATGAACAGTATCGTGATTAAGAGCTAGAAATATGATTAGAAAGTGGGAAGGAAAGTTAGAAAGAAGGTAGAAAGGTAGTTGGTGAGACAAACCAGAAAAAGAGCTAAAAACGGCTAAAAACCGCTAAAAATGGCTAGATAGTAGCCAGAAAGGTAGATTGAGCATTAGGGGCAAATGAATGGATAAATAAGACTGGGCATCTTCCTATGAACAGAATCGTGATTAAGAGATAGAAATATGATTAGAAGGAAGGAAGGAAGGTTAGAAAGACGGTAGAAAGGTAGTTGGTGAGACAAACCAGGAAAAAGAGCTAAAAACGGCTAAAAACCGCTAAAAATGGCTAGATAGTAGCCAGAAAGGTAGATTGAGCATTAATTAAAAATGGCTTAAATATAACTAGAAAGGTAGAGAGAACATTGATGGGCAAATGCATGGATAAATAAGACTGGTCATCACCCAAAGAACAGAATCGTGATTAAAAGCTAGAAAAGTTATTAAAAAGTAGGAAGGAAAGTTAGAAAGAAGGTAGAAAGGTAGTTGGTGAGACAAACCAGAAAAAGAGCTAAAAACGGCTAAAAAACGCTAAAAATGGCTAGATAGTAGCCAGAAAGGTAGATTGAGCATTAATGGGCAAATGGATGGATAAATAAGACTGGGCATCTTCCTATGAACAGAATCGTGATTAAGAGATAGAAATATGATTAGAAGGAAGGAAGGAAGGTTAGAAAGACGGTAGAAAGGTAGTTGGTGAGACAAACCAGGAAAAAGAGCTAAAAACGGCTAAAAACCGCTAAAAATGGCTAGATAGTAGCCAGAAAGGTAGATTGAGCATTAATTAAAAATGGCTTAAATATAACTAGAAAGGTAGAGAGAACATTGATGGGCAAATGCATGGATAAATAAGACTGGTCATCACCCAAAGAACAGAATCGTGATTAAAAGCTAGAAAAGTTATTAAAAAGTAGGAAGGAAAGTTAGAAAGAAGGTAGAAAGGTAGTTGGTGAGACAAACCAGAAAAAGAGCTAAAAATGGCTAAAAACCGCTAAAAATGGCTAGATAGTAGCCAGAAAGGTAGATTGAGCATTAATGGGCAAATGGATGGATAAATAAGACTGGGCATCTTCCTATGAACAGAATCGTGATTAAGAGATAGAAATATGATTAGAAGGAAGGAAGGAAGGTTAGAAAGACGGTAGAAAGGTAGTTGGTGAGACAAACCAGGAAAAAGAGCTAAAAACGGCTAAAAACCGCTAAAAATGGCTAGATAGTAGCCAGAAAGGTAGATTGAGCATTAATGGGCAAATGGATGGATAAATAAGACTGGGCATCTTCCTATGAACAGTATCGTGATTAAGAGATAGAAATATGATTAGAAAGTGGGATAGCAAGGTTAGAAAGAAGGTAGAGGTAGTTGGTGAGACAAACCAGAAAAAGAGCTAAAAACGGCTAAAAATGGCTAGAATGGCTAAATGGATGGGTAAATAACAATAAAACAATACAAAATTACAAGCTTTTTTTAAATATTAATTTTTCGTTAATATGATTTTGTTTATGTTTAATTTCGTTTTTAAATACATAATATTGAATTGAATGTGTATTTCATATCTTATTTTTAATAAGATAAAATTATTGAAACGAAGTGAAATATAAAAACCCCTTCAATTCGCATTTTGATTTTTAAACCCCGGTAAATCGAAAACTTCCGTAATTCGTAAAAAATTCTGTTCCCTTGCCATTACGAATTATCGAGACTCGACTGTATTTTAAACTTGTCTGACAAAGTCTTTATTGAAACAGCAGAACCTTCATTTCAAAGTCATATTGGGGCAATTGTTCTATTGATACAGTTCCATTTGCCAGATCTATGCCACGCATTTCTCTTGGCATTTCATCAATGTTATGAGTATTATATGTTCTAGTAGCTGTTCCTATACTGAATAACTGTGAATAAGCATCACATTTGGAATGAAGTGTTTAAACTGCTTTGTTTACGTTTCATACACGTATTTTGAATAGCTTCTGGCTAACACACCCACTCATGATAAATTTATTTATGGCTTTAATGCTACCATAAGCAATTGCAAATGGGTATATTGATTTTGTGTATGCGTATGTAACAAGTGGAAGATGGCATGGATAAATATATAAAATAAATATAAATACAAATAACAAATCTAACAAATGAAACAGCATAGATAAATATGTATATATGTATGTAAATACAAATATAAAATATAAATATATAACATTATAAAAAGAATATTACAAATTAAACGATAAATGTATATTAAATTAATATTCAAATAAAATATTTAATTTTAAAAAAATATATAATATTTAAATAAATCAATTAAACAAAAATATTTATATACCTTTTGTATATTTGTGAATATATATAACAAACAATTTTTTTTTTTTTTTTTAATATTAATAATTTTTAAATAATTGAATAATTGATTTTTGATTTATTTTAATTTTTTGTTGAATTTTTTATATTTAAAAAAGATACTTATTTAATATTATTTATAATCTTTTTTATTTTATTTTTCTTATTTTTTATAATATTTTTTTATAAATAATTTTGAATATATAATTTATGAATATTTTATTGATTCTTTATATTCTTCTTTTAATCAAATATTTTAATTTTGCAATTTGTATAGTGTTCCTTTTAAATATATATTTTCTAATTCTATTTTTATTTGTATTTTTTCATTCTTCATTTTCTTCTATTTATATTTATTGAATATTTTATAGTGACATCTCCCATTTCAGTTCAGGAAGGGCATTTCCTAGTCTGCGCAATTTTCATTGGCTGCGCTGTTGATTTCTGCTGTTTATGTGGCTTCTTCAATTATCAGTGCTTGCATAATTGAAGAGACAACAAAATCTCATATCTGAGCTAGTTTCATACATTTGCCAGATACGTAAATACGTAGCGTCGCACTAACGGTTAAAGCCATAGACAACAGCAGTTAAACAGACAGGTGTGAACTGTTAATTTGCCAGCACCTCTCATGGCATTTGAAATGTAAATAAACTTGAAAGATTTCGATTCGAATTCAGTTGTTGGTAGCTTAGCTCCATTTATGAAATAGCAAGAGGACTGTGACGTCACGTAGGCAGGCAATTGATCATGCTGGGCTTGAGAGCTGCTGGAGATCCGTGTTTATACGAGCGATTAGAGCACTCAATGGCGACATACTTATGAGCGCGAGTGAGTCCGTAAATACCTGAGCGTCTAGTCAGCCGTTTGCACTTTCAATGGGCCGTGAGACACGGCAATGACGTCATTTGTCAATTTGCTGATTTGTTGACGGGCACGCGAGATAGTCGAGTGCATTTTACACAAGTAGTTAGCGGCGCATGCACTTCCATTGAAAACGAAAATTGAAAACGATTAAATGCAATTTAATAAATGCAATTTTTCCCCTTCTTCTTCTTTTCGTTTATCAATTACGGTGGGCGTATTGCCAGGCGAAGAAGCAGAGGACAAACGATTGACTGCAAGGCGACAAGACAGAATCAAATCACGTTTTATGCATTCATTAATATATATATTACTATTTTTAACGCTTTGACTAAGTGAAAAAACATGTCATGCTGTTATTTGATATGTTCAATATTGAATATTGAAATGAATCTTTAGGCATTTCTGGGTGTGTGTGTATGATCAGCGCAGAAATATATCTCTATATATAAATGCAAATCGTTCTCACAGCAATGCCAAGAAATAATAACAATAAACATCTAGTCTCACAATAATAATAATAATAATAATAATCATTTCGAATCAATTACAAAAATATGCTAAACTTGAAACGTGTCAATTTCAGCGACATTTCGAAATAAATTCTTGACAATAACCTTAAGCCAACGTTGCGTATGAGCAATTGCAATTGCTTCTGGTAGGTGCTAGGCATATCGTTCGACTTGATTATGAGCCGTGGCATATTTTAACTCATGCGAGCACGCTGTGAATTGCATTTTATACAATTTACATTTTAATTGCCGCATATCGAATATCACAGCTTTACTAAAGTGGCACTGATGATGTCGTCACGCTTTGCATTCATACCAATCCCGCCTCCAATTGTTGTTTGGCGCACTGCCAGCAATCACAACTTGTGATAATATTACATGACTAATTGCACAATTTGATAGGTCTAATTGAAAATGTTGTTAAACAATTGCCAAACCCTAAATTCTCGAGCTTAAGCGTTTAATAGCAGCAACGCCAAATGAAATTTGAGTGCTAAACGCGCTGGATCATTAAGCGAGCCGAAACTTCAATCAATTTAGCTGCACAGCTAACAAGCAACATAAATCAAAGTGACAAAGAAACATAAAAGTTAAGCATTAACCGAAATTGAAGTGCTAAATTTTTAGGCTACAGTTAAAGCTCAATTTGCATATCGCATAAGAATGCTGCACTTATAAGACTCGCTCGCAGTCCAATAAGCATTACCTGCACCAGAGCTAATCCACGAGAGAGAGAGACATGAAGGTGGTTAACATTTATAAATTGTATCTATAAATAGATTCTGATTTAATCAGTCTTTAATCATTTTTTAATCAATTTTATTCCATTCCATTAGTTCCAAATTCAATGCGAACCAAATTGGAACCAGCTGAACCAGCTCATTAATAGGAATTAATTGATTTGGCGCCCTCTAGGTCTAATTGCTTCTGGTTGGATTTTATGCAAATGCCAATAAGACCCAACCAGATGTGTATGCTATCTCATTAGCTTTGTTTGTCAATAATTCACAGTCCACAGTCCAATTAGCATGCAATGAGTGTACGCTTAATTATGTAAGTCTTTGCGCTTCTTGTGGATGTTTACAAACAAATCACATGACGCTGTCCGAAAGTTCAACTCTCCCGTGAGATTAGTCATTGACCATTTGATATGACATCAGCGGATCGTCAGCTGGAAAAGAGCTGTAGCAGATTGGTAAGACCAGTAGCAGAGTCACCTTCGCTTCTGGTCTGAGAGGGTTCAGCGACGCTTTACCGGAACTGGGCTGTCAACATCAACACACCGGCGTTGTTTGCGTGTTGTTGTGTGCTTTGTTTTGCTTAGTGTTTAGTTAAAATGAAGCAAAGCTAAAACAACCAGAAAAAAAAAGTTCACAAAAACAAACAGAAATTTATGGGATTAATGGGCGAATGGTCGAGCACGGGGCACTCATATATGCAAATGTTTAAATATTGTTACAATTTGCCCAGGTCAAAAAAAAAAAAAAACAAAAACCAAAAAAAAAAAATCTGTTTTCCTGTTTTTTTGGGTGACGTGTAAGCGAAATCTGGTTAACCTTAACCACAGGTCTAAAGACAATACGAGTCTTTCATATTTACATTTTGTATATTTACAATCAAAGCAAATGTGTAAATTTCAGCTCTGCCCACAGCCAGTTTATTGTCGTGTGAATTTTTGATTATTATTATAATTCGATTTCTAGTTCTATTTCAATAATACGTAGTTAAGCAAAGCAACTGCATTCAATCACATTGCATAAATACGGAAATCAGAAATGCAAACAAAGCTCTGTAAATTTCTTAAATATATCTTTATAAAAGACGTTCCTCAATTCTCAGGAATTTCGCAAAAATTTCAAGTTAAACCCGGAGCAATTCTACGCTTTAATGAATTTTTACTGCCTGGGATAAAGCGTAAGACATTTAATCTATATATATTCTTCAGTTTATTTTTATGCCACATATAAAGCAGACAGCCAGCTGAGTGATAAAAATAGTTAAAAATATCTTAAATATCTTGGTGAATACTTCACAGTCAGATCCTCGCATCGTGCTACTTGCCCAAGATTAGATTAGGGCGTCTGAAGAACTGTGCGCATCTCACGTGACAAAGCTGCAGAGTTGCGATTTCGAAAATTGTTGGGAATCTACGAGAAATGCTCAGGTTCATGGGCAAGTAAACAGAAGCAGATATTCAAATAACATCCACGATGTGCATATATGTATATACGTATATGTATCTGTGAGCTGCGAAAATATGCATATTGCAAACTTTGGCAGGCAGGCGTTAACATGCGGATAAACAAGACTCGGCAAGCGAATGAACACGCGCAAAACCAAAGCAATATACAAACAAATGCTCTAATAAATTACTTACATACCTGAAAGGCAGCTGATGAATTGCATACGCGTATTTCGCTTTTGGCTGTGCATCGTATTTGAATTAGCCTAGATTTGGTTTGTGAGTGCCGTGACTTGGCCAAGTTAAGTTGAGCGCCTGCTTCAGTTGGCGGCTTATCAGGCTAAATGCATCTACACCCACGAAATGCCAACAGCAGTTAGGCAGACCAGATCTCTTACTTCTTCTCTTTCATCTTTCATCTTTCAGCACAGCTGGCAGCAGCCTGGTAAAAGCCAGACCGGGAACATGATAGCCACACAGTAAGTAGCACAAACGGCTGGCAAACCTACTCGTGCTGTTCGCGTATTACTTTCTACTGTGCTTTATGAAAAATGCGAGTAGATTTTTTGGGAATCAAATGGGGATAACAAATGTTTGGCCGAAAGTAAACTTTCGAAAGCGCTGCGGCCCTGGCTGTATATCAAAGCACCATGCCATATTCGCAAAGAGCACAGCAATAAAACAAAACAAAAAACTAAAACCTGGTAAACATATCGTAAAGCTAACCCAACTGTCTCACCTGTATTTGCGGTTACCTGTTGCCTGTAGTGCTTGCCTCATAAAAGTCGAATACTCAACACCTCTGCCAAAGTACAGTCAGTTGTTGTGGTGCTTGCTGCGCACACTGTGCACTAACCGCAATTCAATCAAATTCACAAGCTAACTGTCTTATTAAATCCGATATTCGATGCTGATTTCCTGCCAAGCATCGAATAACCAAATTGTCAATATGAGCATTGCTCCAGTTTGGTAACTGCACAAATATTCGCATTTAAATGAACTTAATAGATGTCTGCATAGTCAGTGAATGGCAATAAAACTGCGAACTAGTTCAAACTCATTTGTTATCCTGTTACAACAGGGCTGCCACCTAGTTACACTCTGCTTGAATTAAATCAATTTAAAGTTTAATGATGCTGCTGCTGCTGTGGCTGCTGCCAATTGAATTCGACACTTACCTGGCAATAATTGTAGCACTCAAATTGTGGTTCTCAATGGTTTCAAAAGGCAAACGTGACCAAATTTAAGCGCCTTTTGCTGCAAGCAGTTGCGCATGAGCGCACATATACAGTACCTACGCACACACACACACGGTCACACGCACACTCAGTCGCAACTTGCAGTCAATAAAAATTAGCATTAAAAGCTTAAGCCGCACGCGCGTTTGCTGTCGCGACAGATTTTCAACTGAGACTTGGTTAGTTGAGACGTTGAAACTTTGAGCCGACGCTTGTTAACGGCGACTGCAGCAACACTAACAGCAGCAGCAGCAGCAGTAGCAGAGGCAAAGGCAGAGGCAGAGGCAGCGACAGCGTTACCGGCTGCCACTTTTCGCTGAGCAAACAAAATGTTTAGAAGAGAACGCGCGCGCCACATGCAGCCAACTTGCAAATAAACAAGCAAACAAACAAGACAAACAAATAATCTGAATAAAATGAAGTCTGAACAGAGCTCAATAAAGGCACAGAATTGGGCATCAGCAGCAGCGGAGACAACAAAGCTGCGGAGATGACGCAATGTGAACCGCAAGGACCCAGCCTTGAAATCCTTAATTGCGAACTCTACATGCATGCGAATGCGGCAACAAAAAAAAATGATGTTATTGTCTCGAAAAACTGTTTCGCAGTCATTTGTGTCAAAAACGCGTTAAATACAGCAAAAAAAAAAAAAGAAAAAGCATTTAAAAAGGCAGCCCAACAATGAACACAATTACAAGTCAAAGTCAATGAGCGAGCGAGACAGCTGCTGCTCTAAATGCCTGTGTGTGGGTGCCACTTGCCCGTTGCAAGCCAACCAACAGACACATTTATGCATGACTGACGCACTGGCAATACTTGAACCTGACATTCAGAAAATATTACACACACACACACAGGCACACACAGTCACATATACACACGTATACTCATATGCATTAAGTGTTAGCACTCCAAGTCCAAGTGATACCAAATCGATGTCGTTCGTCAGGCGGCAATTGAAACAAATGTGAATGCAAGCAGCGCAGCAAAGCTGAACTGAGAAATACTCTTTAAATTGAAGAACATTTTCAATTCGAATTTAAGAGAATAAAGTTAAAACAAAATGTCCGTCTAGCCTAAAGTAGAATCATATTAACATTTCTGTAAATTCTAGCTTTTAATACCCTATAGAAAACATTACAGGGTATGCAACGTGTGCAACTATATAGGGTATTCAACACGCGCAACTTTAACAAATTTCTCATACATTCATATATATTTACTCGCAATATGTTTGTATGTTTGATGCGTTTTAAATTGAAATCAATTTTTTTGTTGAAAAAAAAAAGTAAATAAATATTTGCATTTCATGTGAGAACAGGAATTCGCATAAATAAGTTTCCAGGCGAAACATGCATAGAATGGCAATAAATAAAACGGGTAATGTCAATTTAATTATTGATTTTCAGCAATTTATTTATTTTCTTTATTTTTTTAATTGTTAATTCATTAAAGTGAAATCGTTTAGTCAGTTGACAACTTCAATACGCAATGAATATTTCATTTAGAACAATGCATAAATTATATAACATTTACATTTAAATTAACATTAACATTAGTATTAACATTAATATGGAATCAGCCTTGATGAAAATACAATATATACAAAAATATCAATTATACACAATTTATTTGTTTAGTATTGAAGCAAACGAATCCCACGCAGGAAACTCTAAGAATTATTATGAAAAACGATTTCCATAATATGAATAATAACATATTTTGATTTATGTTATTAGCTTATAACATTTGTTGTTATAGGATCATAGCCATTTGAAGCTTCAGTAGCTCAATTATCGCAGACAGTGCGTCCGTTGCCAATGCAACCGGCATAGGCCATGAGATGGGGAATCGTGTTCTGTTGCATAACACCGGAGAATAGATGACTCTGCGGTCCGGTGGCAAAGATGCCAACATCATCACCCGAATGGACGCCAATGTTGCCAGTTATATAACTCGGATAGGTGAACACTAAATCAAATAAAAAGAGTTTTAGTATTTTAAGAATTCCTCATAGTCGAACTGCTGCACTTACTGGGATCTTTGATTTTATCCTCGAGCGGCACGCGTTTGCCATTATCGTCCAGATAGGGATTGGTGCCAACGGCATAGTTCAAGGTGGTATACTTAACGCCATTAACATCGGTATCGTGCTGATTGAGTCCAAGAATATCTGTACCACGACCTGGATAGCCAGAGATGGACAGCGGATGCGCATGATCCGAGGTGACCACAATCAAAGTTTCCTCGGGATTAGTCATGCCAACGGCCGTCTCCACGGCCTTCGATAGCTCGTGCACCTCGTCAAGTCCTAGCTGAGGCACATTGTAATGATTGCCATAGTCCACCAAACCGCCCTCGATGAACAGAAAGTATCCATTCTCGTTCTGGCTAACCACTTCGATGGCCTTTTTGGTCATCTCCTCCAGGGTGGGCTGCGTTTCCGCATCGGCCAACTTGTGGAAGTCCATGCTACCGGAGTTGAACAAACCAATCAAACGAGGCGTATTCTTGGGATCCGCGCTCAGCAGCTGCTTGCGATTGTAGGCCAGAGCTCCATCAGGATGCAGTGATTGCCACTTGGATAGCAAATTGACACCATCAGAGCGTTCGCCCGGGTTGCCAAACTTATCCGTAATTGATTTTGGTAAAAACTTGCCCATGCCACCGCCCAGCATCACATCGAAGTACTTGCCCGGCGCCTTGGTAATGAGCTGCGTGGCGATATCCGTGCAGGACTCGGGGAAGTTCTTACCCTCGCCATAGGTAAAAATGTCCGTGTCGGATTCAAAGAAACGATTGGTGGTGTGGGCATAGGCGCCCGAAGGGCTGGCATGAGTCAGAGTTGTTGTTTTCACGATTCCGCTTGCCTTGCCTGCTGCCTGAGCCCAGGCGGCAATGGAGCTCACTTGATTGGCGGGATCTTCGCTGGCACTGCAATTGTTGAAGTTCACATTGGCCGTGATGCCCAAGGCGACAATGTTGGTCTTGACGCCACACAGATAGGCCGTGGCCGTGCAGGCAGAGTCTGGCACTTGAGCATTGGAGCAATAGGTCTGTCCCAATGGAGAAATCAAATCAAAACTCAAATGAAGATCAGTCAATTCTCTGTTCCGCTTACCCGGCTCAAGCCCGTGTAGGGGAACTTCTCGAAGCTCAATGAATCCTCCTCTCCCGTGTTGCCCTTCAGTTGACCTTTCAGAATTCGAGCGGCCGCAATTGTTGTCAGAGACATGCCGTCGCCTAGGAACATTATTATATTCTTGGCCTTCCTCTTGTCCGGCTGCGGCAAGGCCAAGCGCTTGGTTAACTCCTCGTTGGCGATATCATACCAGAACTGGGCGTTCTTCTCCTCCGGTGGTGTATACTTGTTCTTGGCCATTGCATTGGGATCAATGATATTCACATCTCTGGTCTTAGCCGCTTGACCCACCAGCTGCTCCTGCGTATGGACTTCCTTCGCTGCCAAATAATTCGATTCTTAACTTCAAACTGCTTTAGCTACGCTTTGCACTTACTATTGAACGTTGTTGCCGACCAAGCTGTCGCCACGAATGCACTGAGCAGCGCAATAGTTATAAGCAGACGCCCCATACTTGTGCTTGAGTTCCTCACTGACTGACACCGAGACTACTCATATTCCCACGTATTTATACTTGATTAATCAAACAGTTGCCAGCGACTGTAATCTAAATTGCTAAATATCTCAGTTTATGCAGCCTCATTTCAGTTATCATTTAAATCTTCCAGTGTTTTGGGCATCGTAAATAATTAGCCTTATATGACTTGATATGTTGTCTTCAATTTGTCTAAGGAAGAACGAATCAGTCTGTCATCAAATCCAATCCGTCTGGGTGGCGCAGAACATGTGTGCATTATATTAAATATATGTATGTAGATAAGATTAAGATTTTTGACACGTTTTCGGCATTTTTAATTTTCAGCATGAACGTGATAAAATTTTAATTAACAATGGAAGGCCTAGACCTCATTCAGATTTCATCCTTGAGTCAGAAGTCCTAGAGATGTAGCATGATGTTGAATCCATTATTTGTCTACAATATTAATAAAATTAACTCTCTCTCTCTCTCTCTCTAAATCGCTAGTTTAGGTGTTATCACTTGGAGAGCATACAAAATTGTCTATCAAACTTTCTTTAGATTAAAATCTGATGTTTAGTATGAACATACATAAAATCCCCTGGGTCTATCTAGCGATAAACTAAGTACTATCCAGAGTTTATTTATGAAGTTCTTGAGATGCACATAGAATATTTATATAGTTATTTTTTTACACATCTCAATCTCATTGATGAGGGCAAGCAGAGCTAACTTTAAATACAATTGCAAGCTTTTAGGGTTCGATTACATTTTGTAAGCCGTTATATTTGAAAATAATGGTATTTAAAATTACCTTATCTTTGAGGTATTTTTTTTTTTCTTTACAGCAAAATAAAATACAACTTCTTTGCTGTCATGGATACGATCAACGATATTTACTAAAATCCCAATTATTGTTCAGTTCAACATTGCTCTATTTCTCATTATTATTTAACTTTTATTTGTTTTATAATTTTTTGATCAAAATTTTAATATTATTTATTTAAAGCACTAAAAAAAAATGTATGACAGATTATGATTAACAGCTAATACTGTCAATAACAGAACGGCAAACTGTTAAGTTAACATACAAGCGAACAGAGCTGAATGTCACAGATAAGAAGAAGAGTCCATTTTCATTTGTAAATCATATAAGGCACGGAAATTAAAACGCAAATATGTCGTTTGTGTTAAGCAATGCGATTCGTCGCCAAATTGGCGTTATTGGCGCTAGAAACATGTCCGGCACTGCCGCCGTAGCTGGAGAACACTCTGGTAACTATGTCCACAATCGTTAATATCCTCTCTCATAGGTTAAGGTTATATAATGTTGATGTTTCAACCAAAACGTTAAAATTTGCTGAGGACATTTGCTTAAACAACTGATCTCTTGCAGGTGGTTACAAGGTCTGGAAGCGTCTGTCTTTCTTCGTGGCCATACCAGCAGTCGGTCTGTGCATGCTGAACGCTTACCTGAAGCACCAGGAGGAGCACGACCATCCCCGTCCCGAATTCGTCAAGTACGACTATCTGGTTCGCCGTGAGAAGCGTTTCCCCTGGGGCGAGGGCAATAAGAGCCTGTTCCACAACCCCCATGTTAATCCTCTCCCCGATGGCTATGAACACTAATCGGTTACCCCACTCTTTGTAAAGGTGTCGCAGCTCTTGGTAATCTGCCATTGCTGCCATAATAAATAACACTCGATGTATTTAAACATATTGTTAGCTATAATTAATGTGGAAATACACACAAACACAAACACTCCTGAGAAACTTAACTAAATAAAGAGTGACAAACTGGATAAGCGATTGAGGAAGAGTTTGCATAGGCATTGCCGATGCCTCATATCAGCGAGTTGATTTGGGTTCATTTATTTAGATAAATATAACTTCTTTATTACTATATTTATTGTATACAAATTCCATCAATATCGATTAGAGATAATCGAGAGTTGACGGTAAATAATTAATTTTAAAAAAATTGAAAATTATTCGTAAAATGACTCATTTCTACATTTGCAAATGTTATATATATTGCTTATGCTTGACCTATGTCTGCATAGGTGTAAAAAAGCTGAGTTCAAAAAAATAAAAGGCATTAGCATTCGAATCTACTTTGAGCTCTGATGCTTTGAATTGTTGACTTTTGTATTTCTTTGCTTGATGCTCGGTTTGTCAGGAGATGAAGCTACTTTCTTAGTCAATCTCTTGCCGTTATCGCTGGGCTTTGCCATCTTTTCTTTGGTCTCTTGTCGGCGCGTCTGACGTTTGTTTTCAGGTGAAACTGAAGCAACGGCTGGTGACTTGGATTTGCGAGCTCTTTTCACCACATCGGGCGAAGACATCGGCTCATCTTTGATCTCCTTTGATTTCGACTCTTGTTTGATTTTTTCACTGTCCGTTGACTTGGAACTCGGACTGAGTTTGCGTATTTTAGGCTGTGGTGGCGTCACAGATTCACTTGGCGTCGTCTGCGAATCCTCGCCCAATAGTTCAGCCATTAATTCGGACTCCTCCTCGGCATCTTCTTTGCTGGTTCCCTGCTCGTACTCGCTCTCATTCTGGTAAGGCACCATGTCCACCACATGATCGTCCTCGATGTGTTTCTGCAACTGACTTGAGGTAAGGAATATTAGATCACAAAACTCGCACGCGTGTCGTTCGCTCCTCTTGTGCGCCTGCATGTGCGACTCCACACTATCAAAGTCAGCGATGTTCCCTTGGCACAACGGGCAGACCATCGAGATACCAGCATGAATGGCCGAATGATCCACCAGACTGTCATAAGTCGGATGCGTATCCTTACAAATGGTGCATACAAATGAGGCTACTACAGCCTGTTTGTGCATCCTTAAATGGCGCGACAGGTGGTGCGACAACAGGTACGATTTGGTGCAATACTTGCACGGATAAATACGTTTGCCGGCATGAGCGACCAGATGACGAGCCAACTTGCCAGCGGTCACAAAGCTCCGACTGCAGTACTGGCACGAAAACGGCAGATTAGTGCTATGTATGACCTAAAGAGAAACATAAATATATAGATTAAATAAATATATATATGTATATATATATAATTGTTCTCAAATTGCGCTCAATGCAATGCCTCACCTCGTGTCGTTCCAGGCCCTGCTTGAAGGCAAACGACTTTTGGCACACGCCACACTGGAACGGTCTCTTCTTCGTATGACGCTCGGCATGCTTCTCCATCTCTTTGCGTGAAATGAACGGCTTCTCACAGTAAACACATATGAACTTCGGCACCTCGGTGTGGGTGCGCTCGTGCCGATGCAGCAGAGCACGACGAGTGAAGGCCTTCTCACAGACGCTGCACTTGTGGGGACGCTCGCCCGTATGTATGAAGTTGTGTTTCTGCAAATCGTACTTGGAGAAGAAGCTCTTCTCACACTCGGCACATTGGAAGCTGCGAGTGCGAGAATGATTTACAACATGTATGTCGAGCAGCTGCATCAATGGAAACGAGCGATCGCAATGTGGGCATGGAAACACATTTGTCGCCACGGGCGCTGCATTTTTTATGGGATCTGCGGCCGCATCCACTGTTTCAATTGCATCCGCATCGAGTATTTCCGTGACGAGCGCCACATTGCCATCATCGTAGTGTTTTATTTGAGGCGTGGCAAGGCGAGGCTCTGATGGTGTTGTGGCACCTTTGTTAAGCAGTCGCATCGATGATTTGTTGAGCACCTTTGGCTTGGCTGAAGTCGTTGCAGGAGCTGGCATTACATCACTCAGATCTAGTTCGTCAGCCATATCAGCGAGCAGATTCTGTACATCGTCCATGGAAAGCTCCTGGTTGTTTTCCACTTTCATTTGATATGACTTTGCCTGTTGCCGTTTTACCGCAGACGCTCTTGGAGGTATCGGTGGCTCAGCAGAGCTCACTGGACAAGAGTTGAGCAGTTTCTTGGTGAGACAGCTCGTTTCCAATACCTGCACACTTTCAATCTGTAGATTATTAGATTTGGCCATAGAGTTGAGCAACTTTTTGGGTTGCATTTCTAAAGATTCCTTCTTAGCTAGAACCATTTGATTGGCCATCAGTGGGGCACGCGGCTTCTCCAGCGGCTCGGGCCATTTGCCAGTAAGCGGGTATTGTCGCAGCAAAGTGTCAGCATTTTTACACATCTGCTTGAAGCGGTAACAATGCTCGAAAAGCAGGCGGCAGTCCAAACAGATATAGCTGGGCATTCCATCATTGCTCTGGACCTGTTTATTTAATAATAATAAATAAATACGTTTTCGTGTGAATGGTTAGTCAACATATTCTTCAAGTGGCAGCATCACGCATGCGCTCTGACCATGCCAGCAGAAAAAGTGGCAACGCTATATGCAGTTGGCGGCAAGCGCTGCACAACTACAAGTGCAATCGCGCGATTTGTTTTCGTGAGTGCAGAGCTCGCTCTACGCCGCATTCATTAATTGATTGATTCAACACGGTTAACCATAAAAGGATATTTATGTTATTTTCAATCAAAATCAAATCGAAATTGTTGCTTACGTGGCTAGCATAACAAAAACAGCTGTTTACAGTGAGATAAAACAAAAACTAAGCATAAATCAGTGCAAGCACACACGCACACACACATAAAGTACTCGGCTCGTGGGAAAGGGCGCAACAATTGAATAAGCAGAACAAAAGAGACGCAACAAGGAGAAACGCAAACAAGCGCGAGTGCAGGGATAAAGAAGAAAGAAAGCCAGAGTAGGCGAAGAGCAACAACAACAAGAACCAAAATGACGGACGAATACAAAATTAGATCCTTTGGCTCGCATGACCTTGACAGCGGCAAAATAAACAATTATGCCGATACAATCGACGCAAAAGGAGAAGCGAGCACAAATTCTATTCGAGGCGGTGGTGCAGCCAACGCCGTCGCAGCGTAAGTGCACTCTTGTTTTTGTATATGCCCTGTGCTATATCCGCTGAGTGGGGAGTAATGATTGTTTTGAAATATATGCAAAAGTCACGTAGCCCCAATTCTGTGACTCGATTAATGCAATAACTTGAAATATTAAATATAAATGCAATATAACTCTAATCTTGTGTCATATAACATGTAATTTGCGGAGCATTCTGCAAGATAAACATGTGTTTTTGTGTATGCATTGATAATAGTCACTGAGCTTCCGGTACTTCATTATGAGATTTGATAGTTGGCTATCAAAGCGTTATATGTATATCAAGTGTATAAAGAGGCAATCGCTGATAATATGATTTTGTGCTTTATCTTTTCGTTGAATCAGACCCATAAATAAATATGTGGCTCGCATGCCCACCGACCGATACGCCAAGGAATATAATATGAATCATAAGTATCGTGGACATGCCCTGATCTTCAATCACGAAACATTTGATATACCCTATCTGAAACCGCGTACCGGCACCAATGTGGACAGCGTGCAACTGAAAAAGGCATTGGAACGTCTGGATTTCGAGGTGGCTGTGCACAACGATTGCACACTGAGTGACATTCTCAATATTGTGAGCAAGGCCTCCTCAAAGGATCATACTGACAATGATTGCATAGTGATTGCCGTGATGTCCCATGGCGAGCACGGCCACCTCTATGCCAAAGATGTGCAGTACAGGCTGGACTGCGTCGTCCAATACTTCACTGCCAACAATTGCCCCACGCTAGCTGGCAAACCGAAGCTGTTCTTCATACAGGCCTGTCAGGGCGATAAACTCGATCACGGCACGACGATGGTGAAGCATGAAACTGAAACGGATGGCGATTCCTCGGCGAGCTACAAAATACCCATACATGCCGATTTTCTATTCTCATATTCAACAATACCAGGTGGGTTATACTATTATTATTATCATATTATTAATTTGCTATAGCCAACTATTTTCTGCTGCAGGATACTTTTCGTGGCGCAACACTGATAACGGCTCATGGTTTATTCAGTCGCTGATAAAGGAACTTAATGAAAACGGCAAAGTTTACAATATGCTCACATTGCTAACTTTTGTTAGCCAACGTGTGGCAGTAGACTACGAGTCGAACGTGCCATCCCGTCCGATGATGGATGGTCAGAAGCAAATTCCATGTGTGACGTCGATGTTGACGCGCATTTTGCGCTTCACCGACAAGCCGCCTAGCAGCCAGGCAGGCTAACAACCACCGCCTAATGACTAACACAATAAATTCCAATTTAGTCATGTCTATCAACGCAATTATTGGGTAGAGCCTTACCCAACATAATCTTCCATGACATTCTGAATTGTATTTATAGATTAAGCAACGACAAACATATGAATAGATAAGCAAACAGAAAATTATAAATATATATTTGATATGTAAACATAAATAAACATGAGACAAAAATTGAAGATACAATAATCAAATAAACATATTTTTAAATGTGCTCGCAAACTGCAAGCGATCTGGCAGCATTGCGGCAAGCTGCAATTGTGTTTGTGGATTTTTGTACAGTTGTCGCCATGTTGATAAATGGTAAATAATATTTATGGTTTAGCGATTTGTTTATCCCATTAAACGGGTCTTTAACAGTTAATCATATTTCGAACACACTTGCCGTGGCTATTGCGGACACTAATTATATGTAAAAGCCCGCCAAATAGGTTAGCGAAGACGCCAACGCAACTATTTAGAAACCAACCAGCGATGTCAAACATCTTAGCCAAGTTCTTTGATTGTTCAATTTCAGCCAAATAATACAGATGGCTTAGTCTAATCTAGAACCAAATCGCGACTTACCTCTATAGATGTTATGGCCATAATTTGCAGCGGCAGCGATGCAGTTGATTTTATGCGTGTATTTTCAACGTAAATTGAGGCAAGTTTGCTTTGTTGCACCAGACAGAAGCGGCATATTTCCTTTTTGCGTAATTCATCTTCGCGCACAACGCTAATGTCAGCCATCTTGAAAATTTAATAGTCTTTGTCTTAACGATGTAATTAAATCGCGCTCAAGCTAATTGGATATAATTATTTTGTTGTAAACTAACAAAATTAAGCAACAGGAATGGAAAAACACAATGCAGTGCATCAATACACGAACCTCGAAAAGAGCTGCCACATTTTACGCAGAGAGGGTATTTTTGTTGGCGTTGCCATAAGGCTGTAACGCAAATGCACTAAATATTCTTAGTAAACAAATAGTTTTTGTTTTGTAAACAATTCAGTGGAGCTATATTTGTAAAACATAAAATAACCGATTTAAAACTTGTCAACGTCTGCTAGAAAGTTCGACAATTTGTTTGGCATTGATGAAATCTGTATACATATAAAACTCCTTTGTTCACTTAGTAAATGAGAGCATATAAAATTCCCCAATGACTTTCCTGCCAAACGCAATTGAACAATTGAATCAGCTGAATTGTTATTTATTTACGCTCAGTACGCTGCGTTTTTTTGATTGGTGGTGTACAGTAAATATAAATGCAATTAACGCAGGTAGTCAAGTCTTAAGTCAGGTAGTTTTTTAGGTATACAAGCTCCGTGCTCAAAATCAATATACATGTGTATGTACATATGTACATACATACATATGTATAATGAGTATATGAACACCAGAACAATCTGCATATTCCAAGAAACTTCCCTCCTAGCTAGACTGACACATCAACAATTTATAAATGAATAAACAAATTCGATTAGGTAATATAGTTTATTTTGGCACTTGCATCAATCCATTAGATCGACGTCTCTGAGCCGAGCCTGTGTCTGCTCGCCAATATCCAAGATGACATGCTGCTGGAGCAGCTCACGGGATTCGTATTTGAGCGACTCCTCATAGGCGTATTGAATGCTTGTATCATATAACATCAGTTTACACTTGGCCAGCGCCAGGATGCAGTTGCGCAGACGTGCTATAACCTCGCGTTCGCTGCGCGGCACCACTTCCGTTAGGTTTTGGGCGAAGCCACCCTCGCCGCCGACCTGTTCATCACTCTTTGTGGGCGATATCCAGATGTAACCATTATTGCCGAGGATGACGGACGCACCACATGGCAGATTATGAAAATGCATCTTTCGCCGTTTAACTAGCGCTGGGAAAACCTTGACCAATATACCCTGGGATAGTTTGCCATATTTTAAGCTGCGGGTGTAGAGCGACAATGTGCCCTCCTCAAAGACATTCTGCAAGGGATTCACTAAGTCAGCAATTTGTTTAATTTATTCGTGGCTTACGCACTTGTACTTCTGCGGATATCAGATCTCCTTCGTCCAGATAACGTCTCATCATCTGTTCATCCTCTGCAGATCTCCGTCTCAGTTCTCCTCCCGGTAGATTTACTGAGGAAAGCAGCAGAATCGAGTCCAGACGTGAATTTGTGTCGACGCGCCAACGTTTTTGACCCACTTCCAGGACACGCGCCACCACCACATCGCCAATCTCGCCCACATAACGACTCTTCAGCGGTCGCACCGATATCAACTTGTTCACCTTTTCAATCACACCTGCTACTGAGGCCTTTATGTTTTCATCCTCCACGAAGGTACCATGGCCACGCATAAAGCCTGCTTCCGGCATAAGCACCTCGCCGGGTGTGAAAATGCGAGGCAGTTGCTCTTGATTCTCGGCTAATGCAGTCCAATCAACGCGATCCAGCGCCAGGTCTATCGTTGCATTTGTTGACATCTTTAACAGGGCGCTCTATATTTCCACTTTGGTTGCAACTTGCAATGGGTCCGCGCTTCAGCTTCTTCTTCTTCTGTTAGGAATGCGTGCTTCTGTTAACTTAACATTTCGATATACATAACATAACCATGTTATCGTTAACATTGCATCTCGCTCAGCTGTTTGCTCTCAGGTTCGTCATCAAGCAGCTGCTTGCGGATAAAAAATAAAAAGAGTCGCAATGGATCAACCTGATGATCATTTTCGCTATATACACAGTTCCTCACTGCACGAACGTGTCCAGATTAAAGTGTTAGTAATCACTCCACCCATACCTAGGGATGTTAACTAATATATGTTTTATCTCTTAGTGGCACACTCGAAGGCAAGAAACGCCAGCCTGATCTTGAAAAATTGCTCGATGATCCCATACTCGGTTTCTCTGGCCTCTATTCCGAGGAATATCCCTCGTTCCAAGTAAGACTACAGGTCTACAATGACGGGCATCCCTATTGCCTGCCCGTGCACAATTCCTATAAAGCTTTCGGGAAACGCTGGAGCTGGAATGAGTGGGTGACATTGCCATTGCTATTCTCCGATTTACCACGCAGCGCCATGCTGGTGCTGACCATACTCGACTGCTCCGGCGCTGGCCAGACAACAGTGATTGGCGGGACGGCTATCTCAATGTTTGGCAAGAACGGCATGTTCCGTCAGGGCATGTACGATCTGCGTGTTTGGTTGGGTGTTGAGGGTGATGGCAGCTTTCCTAGCAAAACGCCTGGCAAAGGCAAGGAGTCCTCCAAATCGCAGATGCAACGCCTCGGCAAATTGGCCAAAAAGCATCGCAACGGCCAGGTGCAGAAGGTCGACTGGCTGGATCGATTGACCTTCCGTGAAATCGAGGTGATTAACGAGCGAGAGAAACGCATGTCCGATTACATGTTTCTCATGATTGAGTTTCCCACAATTATCGTGGATGATATGTACAATGTAAGAGATATAATTTGGCTAATATTATATAAGCTAATGTCCTCCAATATTTTTTGTAGTATTCAGTTGTTTACTTTGAGCCAGAAGTGGATAGCAAATATAAATTGCCAGCAAAACCAAAGTTAGTTTTGGTGCCGGATTCGGAGATTCAAATGGTAAGTGGGTCTAAGAGGTTGCTAGTACATTACGAAATAATTTATCTTTTGCAGGAGAACCTAGTTGAGCGCAAACATCATCGTCTAGCGCGTTCGGAGCGCTCCGGAATTTCAGATCGCGATGCCAAGCCGACAACCATGTATGTATATTTAATAAACAACTTTTAATTGAATATAAGCTTTCCTCTGTAATTCTAGCATTCGTGATCAATTGCACAAAATAGTGTGTTATCCACCGACCTATGTGCTGAACAGCGAAGAGCAGGACTTGGTGTGGAAGTACCGTTTCTATTTGTCCACGCACAAAAAGGCGCTGACAAAGTTTTTAAAGTGCATCAATTGGAGGATGGAAAATGAGGTGACCCAAGCACTGTGGATGCTGGCCAATTGGGCGCCCATGGATGTGGAGGACGCACTGGAGCTGCTCAGTCCAACATTTACGCATGCGGAGGTGCGGAAGTATGCGATCAGTCGACTGGCACAAGCACCCGATGAGGATCTGTTGCTCTATTTGCTGCAGCTCGTGCAGGCGCTCAAATATGAGGATTTGGATAATATTACACAGCTGCACAGGTTCGTCATACCAGAGCCGGAACGTGATGCAGGCTGTTCGTTGCTGGACGAGAGCGACTCTCTGCTAGACCAGAGCAGTATATCCGACCTGAGCGCAACGAGCAGTGCTCTGCATGCTTCGGTTATACCCGCCAATCAGCGTGCTGCGCTCACAGCTCTCAAGGTCGCGAAATCAACGATGGCGAGCAGTGCCAGTGCGCCAGCGATCAGAGCCAGCACACCAGCACTGAGAATGGATCGTGCCGATGGCGGGGATGCAAGCGCCGCCTCGTTGGCCTCCCAATCCAACTCCAATACAACACTTCTGGGTCAGGGCGTGCCGCTCAACCTCTGCACATTCCTTATAAAGCGCGCATGCAAGAACGCCACGCTGGCCAATTATTTGTACTGGTATTTGTATATCGAGGTGGAGGATGTCGAATCGGTGCGCAACCAGGATCAGCGTGCCCACGACATGTATGCCATGGTCCTCACCATATTTCTCAAGGTGCTCGACAACGGTGCGTAGATTTCCAGCCAAAATGAAGCCTTGTTATTCACGCTCTTTCTCTCTCACACATAGGTAACTTCCATTTGCGCGGCATTTCCCATAATTTGCGCAAGCAGCAGTGCTTCATCGACGAGTTGGTCAAGCTGGTGAAACTGGTGGCCAAGGAGCCTGGCAATCGCAACAAGAAAACGGAAAAGTTTCAAAAACTGCTCGGCGAACAGGTCATGTTCAAGGTGAACTTTACGAATTTGGAGCCAATTCCATTCCCCCTGGACCCAGAGATCTATATAACCAAAATAATACCCTCACGCACATCGCTATTCAAGAGTGCTCTGATGCCAGCCAAGTAAGTAAGAATGATGTTACTCCAGTTGCCAAGTGCTAATCATTTCCCGTTCACAGGCTCACGTTTGTCACATCCATCGCTAAGCTCGAATATGTGGCCATTTTTAAGCACGGCGATGATCTACGTCAGGATCAGCTCATACTACAAATGATTACGCTGATGGACAAGCTGTTGCGGCGGGAGAATCTTGATCTCAAACTGACGCCGTATAAAGTGCTGGCAACTAGCTCCAAGCATGGCTTCCTCCAATATATCGACTCCTGCACCGTGGCTGAGGTGCTGGCCCGGGAGGGCAATATACTTAACTTCTTCAAGCGCCACAATCCTTGCGATAGCGGCCCATTCGGCATCTCCGCCGAGGTCATGGATACATACATTAAGAGCTGTGCTGGCTACTGCGTTATAACATATTTGCTAGGCGTAGGCGATCGACATTTGGACAATCTACTGCTGACCAGCAATGGCAAGTTGTTCCACATCGATTTTGGTTACATTCTTGGACGTGATCCGAAGCCCATGCCACCTCCCATGAAGCTGAGCAAAGAAATGGTCGAAGCCATGGGCGGCGTTAGCTCCGACTACTATCACGAATTTCGCAAGCAGTGCTATACGGCGTATTTGCATTTGCGCCGACATGCCAACGTGATGCTCAATCTGTTCTCGCTCATGGTTGATGCGACAGTGCCCGATATCGCACTGGAGCCGGACAAGGCGGTTAAGAAAGTTGAGGAGAACCTGCAGCTGGGTCTGTCCGACGAGGAGGCGGTCCAGCACTTGCAAAGCCTGCTGGAAATATCCATCACAGCTGTGATGCCCGCCCTAGTCGAGCAGATTCACCGTATAACGCAATACTGGCGAAAGTAAAGCTTCAATAAATAATTTAACTTATTTTTAAGCACATTTTGGTACAATAGTTAATCGCAGTAGGTAAGGCTAGCTCCTTATCTACAGTCAAATCTGTACTATATAAAAATATATATTATATGTCTCTCTATCTATCTGAACAATAATGCATAATCGCTCCAAGAAGCCTGTGTGGGCGCTGTTGAAAATAATGGAAATCTTTCTAAGCTCGGTCTGCTGCTATAGGCACATAAATTGCTATTCGAACGAAGATATTCCGAACGTTTTTATATTGTGTGCAACATATGCAAGCGGTTGCCTTTTAGGCAGTGCTTGTTTGATAGGATCTCTATTCTACGAGCGAACCTTTCACCAGGTTGAGGCATTGATGAGTGGAACCATGGGCACGTTGAACATGATTACCGTCTACGTGCACATGTATTTAATTCAACATAATCCGCTGCTGCCTTTTCTAAGGAACCAGGAGAAGGAAACATTTGGTTTTGTCGTCTGTTGCAGGAACAATGCCATTTGGGCTTGGTTTTCTGTTGGCCTCTATTATATGCACTGTTCGTTTGCCCTGGACGTGATTTTAAATCGGACATCAACTCGTGATAAGACTGTAGTACGCAGCAAGCGGAGACTTAAATTATATTTTATAAGCAAGTCATTTGAGCGATATGTTAGCCGTTTTCGTTGGTTCAAGTTGCACTCAAACAACTTAAGGAAAGGCTCTACCACAAGCGGAGTGTCAGATATGTTCAAATTTTAACCGTTTCTCATTTCGCACTATCGATAATTTATATCGTATCCAGTTCTTCGTCATAACAACCCTGTCTTATTGCGCGCCCAAATTTACAGCTGTTTTGAAACTTTTGGCTATTGTGCGTTTTAGTGTGTAATTTGGTGTATGCAAAATTTGTAACGTTTCGTGCGGAAATAGAGTGGCTCGTGATTAATACAACTTTAATAACTACAATCAAAATGGCAAGCGGTGTGGTAAGTGTGGGCGTTTGTTTTATTCGAGTGCAGTTTCGTAGAAATTTCTGTCTGCAAAGTTTTTGGATTTTCATAGTTCAATTTCTATGCGTGTTGGTTTCGTGTGCCAACTTTTTGCCTAATGTGCGTGTATAGAATTGTGCTTAGTTAGTGGCAGGTACTCGTATCAAAAGTTTTTGCTGAAAGTTAGCAGTGGCTACTAAAGTTTCAGACCAAATAGCCCGCATTGCAGCTACAGTCGGTAGGCGACAGTCAGCACCGCAACCCCAACTGCTGCTCAATGGAACAGAATTGGTTTGCTGCTCGCTCTTATTGGTGAACATGTCTCTTTTTTTTATAACCCACTCGCTCTTAGCCCAAGAAAGAGTGGCAGCGCATTGCAATTGCATTGCAGCGAGGTATGAGTCAGCCGCAAAGCAGCTCTCACGTTGCCATTTGTTATTGTTGCGCTTGGTATGCAAGCATAACGCACACTTGCCTTGCCCACCCCGCAGTTCCACCCTCCCGCTGTCCATACGCTGGCAGCCGGCTGTGCCTGCAGGCAACCTCTCGCGCGCTACCATTCCTTATTGTGGAGCAGCACGTGTTCATTTTCGTGCAAAAATTTACAGTCGTGTATGTATGTATGCAAACATACATATGTATGTACTGCATGTTTGTGTGTTGTTTTTATTTTTATTTATTTTTTTTTTTTCCTTTTTATGTTCCTATGCATGTGCATTGCGTCTGCATTTGTATGTTATTATGTGTGTGTAAATATGCTTGTTGTGTGTTAGACAACAATTTATGATTATTTGCAACTGAAAGTGGGTGTATGAGGGAGTCAGAGTTGCCAGAAAGTGCAAGTTATAATAATCTTGAATGCTCACATTGTGTCCTGGGTCCGTTAGACATGTACGATTGTTGAAGTTGCCATTTGACATACGATTTTGTTATCGATCATTGACAAGATTGACTAAAAAATACTGCACAAAACTTTGTAATTAAAGTCATCAAAGAAATCGCTTTACTTTTCTGCAATTGTAATTCAAAGCTCAACTCTAACTTCCTATATACTGCAATACATAAGTTAGACGAGCTGGGCATGCATCACCCTTTAGTTTGGCAGTTACTACCCGCCAAATGAGTCGTTTCAAAATGTAACGTTGTAAACCAAACTGCCGTGCCGAAGGTTCCCATAGACGACAACCAAAAAAAAAAAAAAAAAAAAAAAACAAAAAAAGCCAATCCGAAGCGAACTCTGTGTACGTGCTGCCATATACATATGTAGAGCTCCATAGATCGAGGGGGGTAATCAGTTTACGCTGACGTTGTGCTGTGATTCTTCCATGCCCATTCTCAGAGTCACACACACACACACATGCATTCTCACACACATAGTTATAATCGTGTTCAAATGCAACCTATGTATGTAGCTACATCCAAGTCATTCTACTTGTATGCATGTATGTGTGTGTGCTAATATGGTGTGCGCTGTTTTTCTGTTTTTGTTTTCTTTTTTTTTTTCTTGCTTGTCATTTCATGAACTGATACTAACACGGGTGCTACTATTTCAGTTGCTTACTAAATAGTTAGTGCCGGAGCGGGCTGACTAAGCGAACGACCCGGCGAGGGACTGTCGCGCCATATTAACCATACTGTGTCAGTCCAATCCCGCTCACAGAAACTCATACACATGTACAACACACACACACACACACACAAACAGATGCATAAGCGACGTTTTTTGCATATGCCTCAATGCAAGCAGCCAAACCGCTAGACGCTCCATTTGCTTGTAATACCCTGTGATGTAAGCGAAAGGCATTTCCTAATCAGTAATAATTAATGTAATATTATTTTGAAAGTAATTATTATTGGAATATAATATTTTTATTTACGTTTAACGAACTGTTTATAAAACTTAAATTTATTAAACGGAAAATGTTTAAAAATATGTAACTTTTAATAATTAAAGTTTTACAAATTAGCTTAAAAAATAATATAATAATAATAATATAACTTTAGGCCTATCTATGTAAAGAAGAAAAATTCTTATAAATAATTAACTACAATAACTTGACATTGATTGCTACTTAACTAAAAACAGGGTATTTGCAGGTTCAGCTTTGACTAATTTGCAGTGCTCTTATTTGTTCTTATGAGTGTGTGTGTGGCGGTGGCGTCCGTCCACAACGTGATAAAAACTTTAAACATTGAATTGTGATACTTCGTCACTTGGTTGTAAATTGAAATAAGACCCACATGCCGCCCTCAGCTGCAGCGTCCCTGCCTGCTGCCTGCTGCTGCCTCTGTCTCTGCCTCTGCCTCTGCCAGTGTCTCTTGCGTCTCTTCTCCTCTCCTTTTTCGCCTTTGGGCTGGCATTGCAACAGTTAAGCGTGAAACGAGAACTAAATAAAGCACAGAACAAACGAAAATAAAAACAAAAATTCTATTGCAATTGTCAGCAAATTTTCTTCAAATGCAAAAAAAAAGTAAAAGAACAACAACAAGAAGAATAACGCCAAAGAAGAGTTAAAATAAATATAGCAAAGAGAAAAGCAAAAGCCGCAGCTCAACTTTTGTTTATGCACTTTGTTTAGCCAAGTTTTCGGTTGCTTCGCTTTATGTTTTTTACAGTTATATATATATATATACATACATATATATATAATTTTCTTTTTCTTTGCATTTTGTTTTAGATATGTAAGTGAATATTTATTATTTATGTATGCGAATCGCTCGTTGCTCCGATGATTCCGATTCCGGGCAGCTCTCGCGCTCTCACTCTCTCTCTCTCTCTTTCTCTTTAGCACTCGGCATATCAGAATCTGTGGTGCGGTCTCTGTCTCTGTGTCTACGTCTACGTTAACGTCTCCGTCTACGTCTCCGTCTTCTATGTGTGACTCGGAGTTCGGGAGTCGGGGCCAGTGCTGGCGCATTCAGTGCAGTTTTGGCCGCCTCTGGTTAGGTTGTCCTAGCGCGCAATTTTCATTTAGTACGTCTACCAAGTGCATATTGCCGGTCCGCTTGCCAGCTAGCCAGTCAGCCTACCTTAGCCGACCGGTGGGCTTCTTCCGTGAGCGCTTTTCGCACGTGTTTGTTTATTTTTATCGCTCTATTTCGAGTTGTTCAGTTCTGTTATGTTTCTGGCGTTCAATTTGTTATCTGTGACGCGCTCCACTCATGGAAATATCTTTGCATTATTTTGCTTGAGTCATAAATGCATCTAGTCGGATGCAACATTATATATATTGCCAATTAACGTGCAACAAACGCAATTTAATTACTGGGCATATTTGCTTTAGCCCCCATTTTGTTTACATGGTGAGTGCTTTGGTGTTAAGAACACACATTAATATATTCTATATATGCATTGAAATTGTATAGAATTTGAAATACTATTTAAAGCATCGAGCTATAAAAGTTCATATAAGAAGCTAAACATTATTTAATTTAGTTTAAGTAGCTTCAAAGCATTTTTAAGGCCATCGTCTAAATCTCTATCTTAAGATTATATAATTTATTTCGCATTACATTGTTTTTCATCACTTTCATCAATTTGGAATGTATATCTCTACTCTTAAAAGTATGCTATGTGATAATCTAAGGCATCTAAAGTAATACTGAAGAAATCAAGCTAGAATTTGTTGATATTGTAGGGGATAAACTTAAAAAATGAATGAAAGTAATTGGAAATATATAGGGAAATACGTTGATTCAGATTCTATTTATGTACATAGTACAAGAAGTATGTAGAAAGTAAAAAATATAAGATATACATATCTTACAAAGATATAGCAAAGAAAATATGTAGACAATATCGCATATAATACAGGACAAAGTTAGAATGACATCAATACTAAATAGATATAAGATATATGAAAGGACAACAAAAAGAACAAGTAAGAGAAAGAGATTTCAAAAAAATATATGTATATATTGTAATCGCAAATCTTCAACTCTCTAATCTAAGCATTTCAAATCAAAATGTTCAGCTGGCATCATAATGGCAATAATACCGTTAAGTTGGCGTCATGTTTTATGGGGTCTTGAGTCAGAGACGACATTGTCATCAACGTAGTCGCTGTCGCCGTTGTATTTGGCCACATTATCTGATAAATCAAAAGGTAGGCCGGCGCACGCAGGCCAGCCAGCAGTAACCAGGCACACGACGGTGCTCATCGAGGGGGTTTGTTGACCCCCGGTTGATAAAGATTTTTGCAAGACGCGTTCGAAGCGGCAACAACTTGCACGAAGATCATGTCAATATAACAACATTTTATGGCCCCACTACAAAATCAGAGTTTAGAGTATGTTAGCCAGAAGGGGGGGCGGTGATATGAATACTAGGGGCTAACTCATATGAAAAAACGTACACGTATCCAAAATAAAAATGGTAGCAGAACTTAATCTATGCCGAATAATACTTAAAACCACGTAAGCATGCCTCTCTCTCCCACACACACGCACTCCCTCACTCTGTCTATTGTTGGCTGCTGGTGCTCCAAGGCCAACGTAACCATCAGGTTAATTAACCCGCCATTGTTAATCCTCTAGCCAGCATATCAGCTAATAACCAACTATCCAACTGGTTCGCTATTGTCACAATCGTTTTTTGCCCATAATGAATTCAATTATTGTCACTTGAGTGCGTTAAGTATGCGCAAGTTGTGGCCGGCATTCAGGTATTTGGCGTATACAAGTACAAGTTCAGGTTACCCAGCTGAAACTATTGGACATGCAAATTGCTGAAAAAATCACATGAATACGGGTGGGAAGTTGGAGCAGAGAAAGCTTTCTTTGCAAAACAGCGAAGAAGATTGAGAGAGAGGAAGATATAGATGGCGAGGGAAGAGGGAGTGAGAAAGAGAGAGCGCCAAAGAGACAGAGAGAGAGAGAGAGAGAGAGAGGGAGAAAGAGAAAAGGAGAGCTTATAGAGATGAGGGTTATAGGATGAGGTAAAGTGGGAAAGAATAAGGAACAATGAGAGAAAATGGTATTCGAAGAAATAAAGTTAATCAGAGAGATAGAGAGACAGAGAGAGAAATAGGTATAGATAAAGAGAAGCAGATATACTAAATGCTGGATAGCTAATAAGGAGGTAGAAATATAATCATACTGAAATCATATAATTGCTGTAGAGGAATAAAAATAAGATAATATAAGCTTAAGATGACTCTATGTCCAAGAAGAATACCTTAACGAATCCTTTCATAGCCAACAAACAAGTTTTAAGGGCTAACTCTTTAAATATCATATTTGTATATAACAATACAATACAACAAAATAGTCGTACCCAAAGTGCAGCTGGGCTGTTAGAGGTTTTGGGCTTTGGGCTTTGGTATCTGTAAGTTACTTTTTTTTCTTGCGCGGCTCTACGTGCCTGCGTATAGGCAAATGTTATGTGCGTCACATGAAATTAAAATTTAGCTCTCCCAAAACTTGTTTTTGTGTGTTTTTTTTTACACATATGTATATATTTTATATATTTTTCAAATTTTTTTGTGGAGCAGTCAGAGCTCTGAGTTGCGCCTAATATACGATCTATAGAGGGTATATATATGCATGTGTATAAATATATATTATAAATATATTTATTTATTTTTTTATTTTTTGCGCAGCTGCCTTTAGCTACGTGATTATAGAGCCATTAAATATATATTTATATATGAATACAGTATGCATGTATGTATATAAACCTTTATCGGCACACACATAGATACATATGCATACTAACTCACACACACACACAAGTAACCCATTCACATAATCCACATTTATCGTTTGCCAAGTTTTTGCCTTCATTGCCTCAATTGCAATTTCTCAATTCTCAATTCTAATTTATTAATTACATTTAAGATAAGTAAATGCGCCTCTTATTAGTGTGTGTGTGTGCGTGTGTGTGTTTCTGTTTCTTTTCTTTATTATTTTGTTTTCTTATTCGACTTTCGGTTTGGTCGCTTAGCCCCGCCTTAACTTATAGACGACGCCATATATCGGCTGCGTGTTTTGTTCTTATTTATTTAAAAAACCAACAACATCAGCAACAACAACAATTAAACGAGCTTTTTTTCTCGTTCTCTCGCGCAACGCGTCTCTTCTTTAGCTCGTTCTGTTCTTAATCTGTGTGCGTGTGTGTGTATGCTCTTATAAACATGTTTTCGCATTAATAATACATTTTTATTCGCTAATTTAAGCGTTGTTTACTTTAAAAACCAGTTAGCACATATACACACACGCACACACAGACACACATTCATATTTATAAGTAAACAGAAACACACACACTCACACATATAGTTAGGCTCCACCCCACTTTGATAATTTGTTTAGTGTATTTGTTGTTACTTTTCTCAAATATATACCTTTGCATGTATATATACTTATTTGTTAAACAAAAATCATTCGCCAATGCGCAGCTCTTTACATCAGTTTTTCTCCATTTTGCCCCAACTTTTCTTGGCACTCCTTTTGTGCCCCCACACGCTCCCCATTCGACGTGTCCTTTAAGGCTATTGTTTATTGTCAGCGATAAATGTTTTCTCCCCATTCTGTAACCCTCCTCCGCTGCTACATAAATCTAGCTAATCATTTTGTTTACTTTTACATTTACATAAACTTGCCATAGATCTCATTTACGTCTAATTACTTGATTAGCGAAAATGGGCAGGTTTTATCGTTGCAAATGGATCTTAATAGTATTAAGCGCTGTTCTCTAGTACATATTAAATGTGAGAAATTATAGAGAAATTTCGTATATTAACTAAAACTAATATTAGTATATTATTAAGTGATAACAATAATATTTAATTAATAATACTTGTTAAAAACTATTATAAAATATATATAATAAATAATAACAATTCATAAAAAAACTTATACGAAAATATTGTGATATCATTCATTCAAGCTGTAGCATTTAAATCTTGAAGCAAATACCTCTTTAAAAATAACTCTCAAAGTAATATTTATATAAATAATAATAATAATATATATTATTAAATATATAATGTTTCAGACCCTCTTTTTCTATATACCCATAAACCCAACATATTATTAAGCGCAGCCCAATTTACTCAAATTCTCAATTGTTTAAGCGCTGATTGTTTGAAATGTTAGTTCTAAGATAAATGTACATACATATATTTTGTGAGCTGAGGCTAAATGAAAATTTATGGCATATGGTTGGCTAAGAAAGGAGTGAAGCAAGTTTTGAAAGAAAAATCTTCTAAATACAAATCGTATCGTATCGTATCGTATTCATTGATTGCATTTTTATATATCGAAGTCCAATTAAATGCGAGTTGTATTTTTTTTGTTAGGTTTTTTTTTGTGATTGCTGAAATTGAACACGCTGCCCCAGATGCGCGACATGGAAGGGTGACGGGTAACGGGTGACGGAATGGGACGGGGCGTGGCAAGGCAAAAAGTATTAATACGCGCATAAAATGGAGCACATTGAAAGAGTCATTGAATTGTGACAATTTGTTGCCGCTTCAAGTGCGCTTTAAGTATTTGTTAAGCAATCGCAGCGGGACCTAGCAGCAGACAACAGCAGGGCAACTGAGCTGAGTGGCATATAACACCAATCAATCCGATCCCAAACGATCTTCAGGCAGCAGCTGCTCTTTCGTCAAATAAACAAAAACCATTAGCAAATGTATCTGAGAGATGCGAACGGGGCGACACTTGAGCTCATGTAATCAAATCATAAATTTATACATATACGTATGTAGATCTATATTTATGTATTGTATGTATGTATGCATGTACGTTTGTCGCTTTTTTATTTATTCTTCTTCTATTAATTTCCATTAGAGTTGAGCTATCTAAACACAATGCGACGCCTCAATTTGGTTCAAGTATCTATTGTGGTTGGCTGCAACAACTGTACTTTGTGCCTCCGAAGGCTGTGAATTTGTTGAACAGACAAAAAGTCTCACAAAACGCACACACACACAAATACATACAGACACATAGACTGAAATAAATAGAATCAGTTCAACTCCTTTTCATAGTCTGTGATTTCATCAAACGAACTAAAGCAAAGTAATGTCTTAGAGATGGCAGCGTGATGCAATCCTAATTAATAATTGCAATCAATGTGGGAATTATTAGAACAATTTAAATTAGTAATTTATTATTACCTTACCAATTTAATATGTATTCACTGCCTGCCTTGAGTTAGCTTATATTAAAATATTACATATTTTATTATTTTAACTATAGCAATTTACATTTTTTAAATATCAGATATAAAATGTGAATCTTATTTAATTAAAATATCTATAACTTCATTAAATATATATCATCAATTAAATATTTCCAAAAATAGTCACGATAAAAAACGCTCGTGTTCAAGCGCACTAATATCGCCCTAGGCTTACATCTCTAGCAGCGAGTCTTTTGCATCCCTTTTGCGTTACTTTCTGTTAACTGTGCATGTATTTGTGAAATGCCAGCAACTGTCGTCGTTGTTGTTGCTTCAGTTGCCGTTGTAGTTGTTGTTGTTGTTGTCTTTGTTGTAATAATCCGAATTCAAAAAGTAGACGAATATTTTAAGAAATCATTTCTTGATTACGACGTTTGAAAACAATTTGTCTTTGCTCTCTCGCTTCACTTCTCCGATTCTTTCGCCGCACTCCAAAGTTACTTAATATGTAAATGTATATATGTATGTCGATATGTATGTATGTATGTATGTACATACATATGTATGAACTTAAGTGTGGCTGTGTGTGTGTATTTGTGTGCACATAGAGACTCAGCAGAGTTGTCTGACTTGTTGAGCAGTTACTTTTTCCATTATTCTTGCGCCCATTTTGATTTTAATTCTTGTTGTTGTTGCCGTCTTTGGTGCTTTTCCATTGGCTTTTATGAAATTAACTTGAAGTGCTGTCGTCACAAACGAATTTCGCGTAATTTGTATGAGACGAATAAATGCTTTTATTAGTACACTACCCGAAAGTCAAATGAGGGTCCCTCACCCTACCTATCCCACTTACTCTCCCTCCTCTCTCTCTCTCTCTCCCTCTCTCTCTCTCTCTCTCTCTCTCTCTCTCTCTCTCTCTCTCTCTCTCTCTCTCTCTCTCTCTCTCTCTCTCTCTCTCTCTCTCTCTCTCTCTCTCTCTCTCTCTCTCTCTCTCTCTCTCTCTCTCTCTCTCTCTCATACACATTGACACTTATACCACAAACCGCGCGATTGTGTTGCAGAAAAAAATAAAATAAAAGCTCTTATTGAGTTTTTATCGTGTCTGTAGCAGCGCTGTAGTTGAATGAAATGCATGAATGGAGAGGCAAGGACACGCAGTCAAAACAACGACACCGACACATGCCACATGTGCCGCATCAGACACGACCGACACCTGTTGAAGGGCACACACGCAACGCAACGCACACAGCGACACACACACATCGACACGCGCCGTGGCTTGCAAAAGGACAACAGCCGCAACGAGCAGCAGCAGTCGCAGCGACTGCGAGCAGAGGTCGCAGCAGAGCCAAAGAGCGCGCTCAACAACACATGCTGTTGCTGCCAGCCAAGGTGAGAAAGTGAAAAGAGAACGCAAGCAAAGCAGGCAGGCAGAGGAAGGCTGGCAGAGACAGGCAGCCCGAGCACAGGACAGAGCAGCCGACAGTTTGTTTGTTGTTGTTATTGTTGCTCTCTTGCTGTTCACTTTGTTTTGGCATTCGCTGTACACACACACACACACACACACACACACACACAGAGACACCGAAACACATGCAGACATTCACTCACACACACACACGCACGTACGCATTACACATTTGGCAACATGTGCACGGCTCTTCAGGACTGTAGCAGACGTTGCTGTCATAGGTCAGGACCGACAAGAACAACAACAACAGCAGCATCAGCAGCACATGAATATGTAAGCTAAATGCCACTAAATATGCAACATAATGGAGAGGCTTATGAGGCTAAACGGTAACAGGCAATCGGACAGGCCGTTTTCTGTGGCCATTTAGGTGTTGTGCGGCATGTCACAACAACAGTGCTGACGCCGCTGCCGCTGTCGCTGCTGCTGCTGCTGATAAGACTAACAACAACAATGCGGGAAGACCTCAACAGTTGGCCGCACCGGTTGCGGCTGCATTGGGTGACACATGTTGAACAAGCGAATTGCAACATGTAAATGTCACAGGAATTTAGATAAAAATAATAATAAACACTTAAAAAATAAAAGCAAATAATAATTATAAAAAATAATAATGGCATTAAAGAAAATAAATTTAAATAATAAAAAAATAAAAAACTCTATTTTAATAATTAATAAAAAAACTGAAATAATGTGCATTATAATTAAGCACTTTGTTTTATTTTTATTAATTTATTAATACTGAATTTGGAGTTCATGCTATTCAAGTTTGGTATTTAAAGTATTTAAATTATACTAGAATTAATTATTTGGCTGTTCCCACAATACGCATTTAGGTGCATCAATTCCACTGAAATTCAATGCCAACACAATTATTTTCTCAACCAAATCTTATTCTACCACCTTTCTACCCTAACTGTCAAACGTGTCGAGGCCACATTAAAATCGAAATCTTTAAGATTGTTGCTTTTAGATACTTTCCAACTGTCACTCAACAGAATTCTGCATTAGGCAGACTTCCGTTGTAGCGATTTACACAGAGATACGAATATCGAAATAGTAGAAGTAGAGATAGAAGAGGAAGAAGAAGCAGCAGCAGAGACAAAGCCATATCAGATGACATTGGCAATCAAAATCCATGAAAATTTTCAACAAACGCCATAAATCGAGAAAAACGACCAAATCAAATAAATCGAAAAGGACGAGAGAGATAGGGAGAGAGAGAGAAAAAAACCAAAAACTTTATTTCATGGCGACACGCAAAACGTTGAATCTTTGACTACCTGAAATCTCAGCTGCGACGTCATCAAGTTGCCCATAAAAATTTTTGCGTCTTGTGCAAACACACACACACATACACACACACACACACTATACGTTTAGAATAGACAAAAGGTTGAGAACACGTTATCCTTTTTTTAATGGTTTCCTCTTTTGAAAAGGGGCGCACATAATAACAGCGGCTAATGCCCAAGAACCCTATTGAAATGGAACCAAACGGAACCAAATGCTGTATACTAGATTCCACTAATGCCAAATACCAAATACCAAATACTGAAATGGAATGAATGCCAAATGTTTCGTCTATGGCTGCGCTGCTTCATCTGCCTCCGGCTGCTTAGGTTAAGCGCGCAGCGTAAACAAATGAAAACAACAAATTTTTGAGAAATAACTAAATGCCTTTTGTAGCTGAGCTCTGACTGCAGCTGTAGCTGTATCTATATCTATATGTGCGTGTGTTTGTGTGTGTGTGTGTGTTTGTATCTATGTTTTAGGAGCTGGTTTTTCTTCAGTTTTGGCAAAACTGAAACTGCGACTCAGTCTTTGATTTTCTTTTAGCAGCTGCATCCTAGGGCTGCTATGCAAAACTGTAGAGAATTCATCTTTTGTCCTCGGCGGATTATTTCAGTGTCAGATTCCTGTCACGTTAACGGATCGAATTTCAGCAGAGCCTTGGCACTGTACAGGTGGCTCAGCTTTAGTTTTTTATTTTTTATTTTTTTATAGTATGGTTGAAATGCGTGCAGCCACCCTGGAAGTCAGATTTGTTGAAAAGTTTATCAACTAATAATGCAACCCCCTGGCAAGTGCTCAAGTCTCAAGTGAGGCGCAGCAGGCGAGGGTTGCGTATAACGTTTATGAATTGTGATTGCTGAATGAAAGCTGAACAAATTTTGATGTGTTATTAATATTGCAACGAAAGTAAGGAAATTTTAAATAGATTTTGCTTGGGTTTTTCTTATCTGAATAATTTTAATATAAAATAGAAAAATGTTTTGATTTAGACTTTATGTCTATCTGACATTACAAAGAATTTTGCTATCTCTTTAGTATATCTTAACTATTATAGTATTATATTATATGCAATTCAACCTCCTTGCGTTTTGTATAGTATATCCAGTCATATCGAAACTAGAAATATCAAAGCTAATAAAAATCTGAGCGACCCTCGTTTATTTAAACAAATTAAATCGTCTCAGAAACTAAAACTCGATTCGCTTTCACAAGCTGCACAGAGTTTTGCATTGTTTAGCAAAAGTCAGGGGTGGACAGACTTTGGGACTCTGGGTCGGCAGGTTGGGTACGGGAGGGGGCCATAGTTATGAAAAGGCGTCATAGAGTGTGTCAAGTCAAATATGTGCGCTATCCGCTATCTAGATTAACGGCAACTGTACAGATTTGAAATTCAAATCCCGAACTGTTGAAAGCGTTGCGTATTTGAATTTTCCCTTTGTGTGTGGCAGCGGCAGCGGCAGCGGCAACGGCGAGCGGCGTCGAGGCCTTTGCCTAAAGTTAGGCAAATGTATTTACATTTTAGAAAAACGCACAAAGATACTTTTTAGTGGCAAATGCTGCAGGGTGGCAGCGGCAGCGGCAGCGGCAGCGACAGCCGTAGTCGAGGCCGGTCTCTAGATGTTTACCCTGAGATATGGCATACGTAACGTCAATTGCGACGCACAAGAAAAAAAAAAAAAAAAATAATAACAAAACCGAAAAGGGGGAACTTTGGCTATAGCAGAGGGATAGCCAAAGCAATAATCATAATACATAAATACACAGCTACAGATACAGATACAGCTACAGCTATAGATACAGCTATAGATACAGATACAATGCGACAGCAGCCGAGCAAAAATAATATTAATGAGCAAGTTTTTGATTACGCGGCCATTAGCCGAACTCGGGAGTTTTTGAATTTGAATTCAAAAATTTGGGAAGTCGCGCAGGCGGAGGCAGAGCCAGCGACAGCGGCTCTGGTGGCATGAGCCTGGGGCGCCTTTTGTATATATGCCGTTGCGTATTGTTTCATCGATGCGATTCGGTTTTATTGTTTAAAAATTTGTGTATTTATTTTCCTCTCTGATTGTTGACTCTCTTGCGCATTTGGCTGCAACATGAAGCTGAATGAAGTTCAATCAAATCTGAGTCCTGATCTCAAGTTCAGGCATGGGTTAACTGATTGCTAGAATCTGTTGCAGGGCAGCCCAGCACAGATACACCCTCGAACTGAAGTGCTGAGGGTTGTTTCGTTGGGCAGGGTGGATTGTTGCTTCAATCTAACATTAATGTAACGGCACATTAAAGTATGTGCGAATCGTTCTGGGTGTCTGGGCGAAAAGTGGGCGTTACTTCTTCTATGCATGCCATAGGCAAATTATCATATTGGCAGATTGAGTTGTTGCGCACGAACGAACATCACTAGTTGGAAAGGGGAACATCATTAACAATATATATATAACTACAAGGCAAGAGCAAGAGCGTGTTTAAGTGGGGAGTGCATGACTAGCAATTACCCTAACTAACAGGGAAACTATGTTTATTATGATAAGCTAATTTAATATAGTTCCTAAACGGTTTTATAGATATTTTCGGAAAGATTACGATTAAGAATTACGTAGAAAGACTTGGGCATGCAATTGGAGTTCTATTATCCTATAAAGTACAGCGCCAGTCATATATATTCTATTCTATCTTATCTATTGCCTCTTACGCAAGGTTCACCATAAACATTAACCTCTTTTGGACTCACACATCAAATCAAGAGAATTGAGCATAACTGAAAACTAGGCAAGCAGAAACATTTAATTTGGAATAGATGGCGCTACTTAGGATTGACATTAGTAATATTTGTAGCGTTTTGCTTTGCCCCAGCTGGCAAATTAGTCAGCGCAGTTCAATTGAAAATACATATATCTATATATACACTCCATATTTGTCTCTTTTTGCTGTTATCTATACTAAATTCTTGGGAAGCTGTTGGCGCTTTACTTTCGACTATATACATGTGTTAAGCATGTACATACATAAATGTATTTGCTTTGGAATTGTTGACATTGATGATGTCAACAATATACTTATAAATAAATGTGCTGCCATATTAAGAAATAGCTTAGCAGTTAGACTTGACAAATTTAAATAAATTATATTTTGTGGATTTCGGGCAACATATGTCTGAGCCGCTTAGTAGATGAGTAAATGAGTTCTCGTATGACTAAGTCAGCTAAATTAAGAAGCGAAATGTTGAAGAAATGTTGGTTAAAATTGCAATTGGGATCCATAGCAAAAAGATGACTATTGATATATTTAAGATATATGGCATTTTACTAGTATATCTAACATATTTTTATTATTCCCATAGATTTGACATCCAAAAATTCTTTTCCTGACAACGTAGAATCTTCTCTTAGATATTGTCTCTACTTTTTGGTTACATTTTTGTTTTTTTGTTCACACAGACAGTCTTTATATATGATTTGTCATAGTCGTGTGATGTATTCTGTACTCTACCTACTAAGTGGTAATAAATCCACCCTTCAAAAAACTCACATGTGACTTTGAATGCTGTCCATCTCTTTGGTGTTGCATTCTCTACTATGATAATTAATTTTCCAGCTTCGATATCAGTTTATCTGTAGAAATTCTATTCAAACTCATAAGCTGCACCCCTAAAAAAAAGAGCAATAAGTGAACAATGAAAGAATTTTAAATGGAATTTCGTATTTAATCCTCACTATGTCGTACCTTTCACACACACACAAACACACACCAACGCACATAGATACAAAGATATGCTCTTAACTAAGCCAGCCTTAGACTTGGTATTGCTGCCGCTGCTCTGCTGATGCTGTTGTTGTAATTCATCACCTACAAATCAATCATTTTGACGAACCTAGTCGTTGGGCACTAAAACGATGAAGAAGAAAAGAAATATATGGAAAAACGACAGAAAGAGAGAGAGAGAGAGAGCGGGCGACTCATGCGTATAAAATGTAAAAAGCAATGCACACACAATAGATCAACGCTATCAAAGAACAGAGCCGGGATCGGGACTGGGATTGGAACTGAGAGTAAGACTGAGACCGGTATAGAGATCGAGGCCGAGCCCTGACATGGCCTGACCATAGAGCGCATATATACTCTTAGCCGCAAACGCTGACCTTTTAACACAACATCGCAGCGAGATGGAAGCCTGTCTGAACTAATTGTCCAGCAGATTTCGAGTTTCGTTTCTTGTCAGCCTTTGCGCATGCGCATGAAACATGTTTATAGATAGACCATAGACCTTATAGATTGATATTTGTATACCTAGGTATATGTGTGTGTGTGTGCATTGCATTGGCACTTAATTTGTTGTTCTTGTCTGCAGCGTTGGTGTGAGATTACGCATTTTCCATATGACCGAACATAGTGGTAAGCTGTTTGATACCCTGTAATGTGGGCATGGAGCTGTCGTTTATTGAAATGGGAGGGACTTAGGATTAAATACATGTTTTGTTGCAGAGTATGCTAATTGAAAATTGAAATGGAAATATATATAGCAAAATATGATCTGATATGATATGCGAAGTCATGATATGATATTAAATGCTATGGAAACTGTTGATTAGTAGATGTCTCATGCACTTTCGCATCAGTAATTTATAAAAAATAATAAAATAAATAAATAAAACTAAAACTCTCAAGTACATTTGTAATGCCAAATAAATCACGTAACGTGTGTCACGTAGATTTTTAGGAAAACTAAAAATGATATTACAAAAGCACAGTTAGGACTGTTGGCTAAAACATTTACAGTTTGTAGACAAATATAAATGGCATTAATAAATACGGAACTACTTGAAGATTTAATAAGAAAACAAAAAAAAAAACAACGTAAAGTCACGTAGTTAAGATCTTTTAAATCAATTTCTCTAGAGATTTCGAAATACATATGCAATATTCTAGTATTACTTGAGTAATATGATATACAATATCTAATATATCTCTCGTATGGTAACATTTTCTAGCTAATCTAAAGGGTATCCCTTAAGTCTATATAATAGATGAACTGAACGCCTTTGCGTTCCACCAACTATTTTGACGAACTTCTCTGGTCTGGTCTGGTCTGATGATCCTTTAGAATTCGTTTCTGTTGTCTTGTCTTGTCTTGGCTTAGTTTACAATGTTCTTTTGATTAGGCTGCGGACAGACTATGGAGGTGGCCTGGGTACGTGATTGGTATTATTCATCACTTGTCCTGTGCGCCTATCTGCACAGCGCTTATCAGAATTTGTTTAGGCATTTCGTATGAGTGTGTTTTTTTTTTCTCCTGTTTTCTTGTGCTTCTTCTACCTTTTCGTGCGATGTTTAATTTAAATTTTAAGTATGTCTTTCAGGTAGTCAGCGGATCGAGTAGATTGTGTGCGCGCGCTGCTTATCTAAAACAGGTAGAATCTATTTTAATGGAAATTCATTTATTTAGTTGTTTGGCAGCAGCAGCAGCAGCAGGAAGTGGCAGGAACTCGTAAAACGTGTTCAGTCTACCAGGCATCGTATAACAATTAAAAAATTTATAATTGAATTTATGGCAATTTTCTACGGCTGCATTGAAATTATGAATAGCTTTTGGCAAATGCACAAAATATTTGCAGGACTTCGAGTCAAGCTGCCATCCCCCCAAACCCCCCACACTCGCAATGGGCAACAATTTTTAGGGCCAACACCCAAAAAACTTTGGATCCCTTACAATGCAGTCGATAAGTATGGCATAAGTACAATTCATTCGACTCGACAAACATACTTACAGTCAGTCAGTCAGTCAGTTAGTCAGGCTGGCAGGCACCCGAGTGGGTGGGTGGCCTGGGCCATACGACTCAAGAGCCGCACCGAGGCAAACCAAAGCAACCCAACCCAAACCAGCCCAACCGAACCCAACTCAACTCAACGCAACGCAACCAGCAAGACAAACTCAGAAACGGACCCGGGACTCATTGTCGGTCCCTGCTCGGGCGCACAGCTGTTCGAGAGAAAATAGTCATTGTAATAAGAAAATTTTGATTTCATTTTTAGTATTTGTATAAAATTTAATAACGCCGCACAAGATGGCTGACTGACTGACTGACTGACTGGCTGGCATGGCTTGGCTTGGCTGGCTCATTGTTGTTGTTGCTGCCAAAGTTGAGCAGCGGCAGTGGCAGAGCAACGTCACAGTCGACGCTAACTTTGCTGTCGCTGTCGCAGTCGCAGTCGCTGTCGTCGTTGTCGTCGTCGCCGTTGCTGACGCTGACGCTTGCCGAAGGGTGTGCAAGCGGGCAACTAAAACGCTTAAAACACACAATCTCGTTTGGGTTCGGTCGGGATTTCGGGGTTACGCTTAAACTCTAAGTACATTTTAACTTAACTGCCTTTTTTTGTGTTAGTTGCGACGACGTCGTCGTCGCAGTCCAATAGCAGTGACAGAGGGAGCGAGAGTGCGAGAGCGAGAGAGAGTGAGCATGGCGAATTGTAAGGCAAGAAGGCAAGCCAAAAGGATGATGATGAGGATGATGATTGAGGGCCGAATAAGAGCTTCAGAATGAGCATGAACAAGACTGTGGGGAATGGAAAGAGGAAAGAGAAGGAGAAGGAGACGGGAGAAATGGCGGGCACTGGTGGAAAGGGTGGCTGCGACTGCTGGTGGTAGTTTGAGACTTCTAACTGTGTGCGCAGCACAATTATAAATTTTTGGAATTGTTGTAATTTAGTTTTGTTTGTTTGCCTGTTTGTTATGTTAGAATGTAGTACTTATATTTCTCTCAATGTATGTATGCATGTATATACTATGTGTGTGTGTGTGTGTGTGTGTGAGTATGCTGTGCACAAGTGTGCGCCGTCTGCTGGCTGTTGGGCAAAACTTGCCTAGACTGCGGCTGCTGATTATTACGATAAAGCATAATGATTACAGTTTTAGTAGCTTTCATTTTGCGAGTGAGAGTAGGAGAGCGAGATGGCCAATGCAGCATGGATGAGTGAGAGAGTATGCCTTGTAATTGTTGTTCAGCTCAAAGCAGCAGTTGAACTTTTTCTTGTTCTTATTGCGGGATTTGATGGGATGGGATTTGCTTGTGCTACGTTGGACTGGGGAGGGTTGCTGCTGATGCTGCTGCCTCTGCTGCTGCCGCATACCATGTACTGATGATGGCGAAGAGAGGGGTGTTCAGGGAGTTAACGGCATTGGCTTGCACTTGATTAATTGCGATTTATGCGCTGCGCTGCGGCTTATATGCGATATATGTTAGACTTTTGTGTAATTATGGATAGCTGTAGCAATAGCGGCTGCAACTTGGTTCGCATCATGAGGGTTAGTTACGCAACGCAGCGCGATTGAAATGTGTGTGTGAGTGTGAGAGTTAAAAAGGACACTTTATAGCTAAGATTATAATTTAGGATAGAGAATAATGAAACAAAGTGCACACAATGCTACTTACTTAGGGGTGTCAAAGCCCGCACTCCAGTACGCTCAAACTTATGCTATATGTTAAATCGATGTATGTATGTATGTGTGTGCATATTTATTTGTGCAGCTGTTATTTTAAAAATCTATTCCCACAAGTAAATAATGTAAAACGAGATCAGTGCAAAAATTCTTAGCTGCAGAGCAAACGTCATTGCCTTGCCATAAATGTAAAAATTGTTTGCATATTTCGCTTGGAAGTGATTGTGGGTGCCGGAGAGGAGGGTGAGAGAGAGAAAGAGAGAATGAGCAAGTGTGTGACGCGCCGCAGGGCGAGGTGCAACGCTTGTTCTTATTCCCACTACAAGCGTACAAGCGTACATGTGTATGTCATGCATACATACATATATTTTTGCCTTTTTGTTTTGCTTGGCTCATTTGGCAAGCAACGCCAATGTGCACACCCACTCATAAGCACATGCACACGCACGCATACACTCACAAACAGGCATCGTAACTCAGCGTCTGCAAGAGCACAATAACCCATACAAGTGAATGTGTGCATGCCAAAAGAGCGAGAGACTGAGCAAGAAAGAGAGAGCGTGCCTTAGCTATACAAAAGTTGGCAATGGTCCAAGCGGCGGGATTGCAAAGTTCGTTAAATTCAAGCTAAACAATCGCCGCTATTGTCATTACTTTTGGCCCACATTCAAATGGCCAAGAGAGAGAGCATATCAGCAAAGAGCACTGCAGATTTAACGTTCTCTTTGCGCATAGCGTAGATTCCCTTTAGGGATGAGCGTCAAACATATAAACGATAGCATTCGATATATCTTGTTAATGCTTAACAAATTATGCTGCAGTAGCAACTGCACAAACACACTAAAACGAAGAGTAAACGCTAAACACGCTCTCAGCTCTAGTTCCATGCTTCGTTTCCTTTGCTGTCGCTGCCGCCGTCGCTGCTACCGCTGGTACTGGTCGTTGGTCGTTGTTGTTATGATTCCAGAGAACGAGAACTTCGTGTGTAGCACGTCGCATTGTCGGCTTTTGTTCGTGCTCTTTGCGTTCGGTTCGTCGTTGTTGTCGGTTTGCGTCTTCGGCTGCTCTTGTGCATGAATGTGTTTGTGTGCGTTTGTAATTGATTTTATTAGTTTTTGGTTTTTGTTGTGTGTTTGCTGCTGTCGACGCTAGAGTTGACGCGACGCTGCTGTCGGCGCTGCCGCTGGCGTCGCTGTCGCTGCGAGCAGCATTGATGAATTTTAAAAAATTTTGAATTGCCCGCCCTTTAGTCATTGACTAAACGTGCAGCAGTGCGAACACGAGCGCGCGCAGCGGCATACCCGGCTTCGGCTTCATTGTTGCATACTCTATAATAATTGTTATTCATCCAAGTCAATATTACAACGATATCCAATATATAAATAATTGTGTATTAAACATAACGCTGACAATATATACATATATGCACATATATCGGCAATTGTAATTAGCGCTAAACTAAATTTGTTTATTATTCGGCACGCGCGCAACGGACAGACAATTTGAACAAAGTGATAAAAACAACTATAATAATAATAACAACAAGAGCGACAGCAACAAGAAATCAAATAAAAATTGCAGCAGCTGCAACGTGCAAACATTCGAATATGTGCTAAAAGTGAAGAAATATAAAATACATATCTAAAATAAATCTAATAAACATTTCAACTTGAATTCTTGCTGGGATTATAAACGTGGATAATCTAACAAAATGGTAAATAGCTCGAACTATTCACTCTCAAATATGGGCATAAGAATCAACAATAATACCCATTTATTTATCTAGTACACATACCTACATATATATAGTACAACAGAAACTGACTAGAATTTGTGATTCAGCGTCGCTAATTTCTATTTTATTGACAAAAAAAAAATATATATATTTTGCTTCAAGCAGCAGACGCGGGGCGCTCCTTAGTCTTAGTCATTAAAGCAAAGTGTTAACTGAACAAGCCAAAGTATATGATATATACCCATGTATTATACAGCCATTAGTATAGCTGTCTCTCTATAGTAGGTGTATGTGTGTGTGTGTGTGCTATATTATAGCAGAAAGAATTTTATGGCTCTGTCGCACGCATTCCCGCCCTCCCATACGCCATGGCGTACATATAAATCGCTTTAATCTCTGCATATTAATTTTTATATATTATTGGCATCTTATAATTTCCGGCGATTTTGATTAAGCACAAAACTATATAAGGAGCTGTGATTTAAGCATACCACACATATTTATTTTGCTCGAAATCATTTCAATAAAGTGCAAATGACGTCTAAAGAACTTCCGCTCTCTGTATAAACTATGCATCAATACACTGAGCGAAATTGTCAGCACCTCAGCTAATTTCGATTTCGATCTGAGTTACTTTTTAAGCATAAGCGTATTGTATGGGCCTGAATGAAAGGGCTTAGCTATTATAAGAAGAGTTTACTGAAAGTAGCTCAAAAATTGTTGAAAATGTTTTCGTTTTTCTAGTTGCTTTTAGTTTACTAAACTGTTATCTATAATAAAAATGTTCTAATATAAGGATATTAAAAGACTTTCACAAATTATTGAATTACTAACATTTCTGTTCAACATTTCTTTATTTATAATATATAAAATGAAATATAATATAAATCAGATTTAGAAATCGAACTATTCCCACTATGATTCATTGTATTTAAAAGCAAAAATTGCATATTCTGCTTAACTATTAAAATATAATAACAAAAATCTTTAAATTCTTTAGATTTTTCTCTCAGTTTTCTCACATTTGTCGCTCACTTTGCGTGCATTTTTTCTGCTTAGCCCCAAGTGTGGCTATCTCAATATTCAATATTCAATATTCGCCTATAAATACATTTGATTTTTTAGCCAAACAGTTTTAGAAACAGTTTATAAATAAATGTATTTTGCGTATATTACTTGCAGTTGCATTTGGAATATCGCCTAATTAGATTTTGGTTAGTTTACAAACGCATTTCAAATCGATTTCAATAATTCATTTCGGATAGCTTTTTTTTTGTTTTTCATCCCACTCTTTCGAATCGCTCTGCACCATTTGAATATTGAGGCAACATTTGGTGCATTAGTGTGCGTGTGTGTGTGTGTGTGTGTTGGACAAATATTCGCAATTTTGGCTCAATAGATAGAAATATATTTGGCACATTAAGAACAGACGAAGAGCTAGCCAAAATACAACTCATAAGAAATTATTATGATTATGATGTTGTTATAATTAGCGAGGAACAACAACAAAATATTAAGAAGCAGATGAGGAAGAAGCAGCAGCAGCAGCAGCCGCAGCAGCAGCGCGACTGAAAAGCAATTCATAATTATTCAAAAATTGACTTTAAACAGCCGCCGCAGTCGCAAACGCAATCGCAACGGTCCACACTGAAGATCTCACATGCGGCCTATCCCCTCAGCACGCGTAACCCTAACCCTCACATGCATACATACATATCTCTTTAGCTATAAAGATTTTAGTTATGGTTTAGGCAAACATCTTCTGGCCGTTGCTATTTATAGATCTCTGTGCTCTATCACAACTACAGCTACATACATCACCGAATTACACTTAAAAGTGCTTAATCACAGGCAACATTTACACAAATCATAATTCTGTTCGGCCGGCCCCCCTCCTAAGCATGGGCGCGTACCAGATGAATATATGTACATAGAGTTCTAGATACATTCGTATATGGATGGCCCAATCCATAATGCTGCCCATTTGTGCAGGGCGCTCGCGTGCTTCTCTCTCTTTCAAGTTGTTCGTTATTCGATTTGTTTCTTAGGTATTCTAATTCAAGTCGCCCTCCTCCCTCCCTCCCTATTCGATCAAATTTGTTTTCATTAAAAGGAAACGAAATGTGTCTGATGTTGTTGCTGCCTGTTCTTTCTACGGATTCGATAAAAATGCGTCACAATTAAAGGCCGCAATGTATGTTTTAAATCAACGGCCACTCAAAATGCCGCCGCTTGGCAGTGGGGGAACTCGAATTCGAATTCGAATTCGAATTTGAATTTGATTTGAAATGAACGCATTTTATTTATTAATTGCCATATTTAACATATGTTTGTGCAGCGCCACACATAAAAGTACAGTTTGAGCATCATTGTTTGTGAATTGGGAATCTTGGATATTGGCATTTTAGCTATATATATTTTGAATATATATTTTATAACTATTTCCCATTCAAGTATTTAACAATTAGCTGCTTAAGCTGTTTGCGAATTACAATGTAGAATCCGAAGCAGCGTATATATATATATATGCTAAGAATGTCATGATATCTTTGTGCATATATAGACATATATCTATATTCATTACATTTCATTATATTTGCCATAAAAAGTTGCTTCACGAATTACAAGCGAAATCCGTAAATACAAAGTCTGAGTTCGTGTGTCGCAAAACCTTGTTAGAATTTTCAAATAGTTCACGATATGCCAGAAATTTGCGCTAAATATTCCATAAACATAACATGTATTTATCCACCTACACATATGCATAAGTATATCTTGAGACTGTGATTCATATTCCTTGCAAAGGGCTTCAAATACAAATGCCTTTCAACATGAGCACTTTAGGCCACATACCTCAGCTATAAGTCAATGTATATCATATTTAAATTTATAAAAAAAATAAATGAAAAATGAAAAGCAATAATGAGTCGCAGTCTGTATGCGAGAGTGTGTCAATAAATAAACTAATTGTTTATTTCATTTGCAGGCTTTTTAAATATTTATAAGCAGCGCACAATAAATAAGCCAACTTATTTTTCAACGCCCAAATACGCTGGGCTTTCAATTCTCCATTCCGAAAGGCATTCACATTTTTATGGCACTTGGAAATTAAGTAGTCAGAAATCACACAAAGCTAGAGCGAGAAAGAGAGAGCGAGAGGGAGATCATATAGATATTGCATATTAAAAATAAATTCGTATAATTGACACATATATACATATATATTATATATGTATGCAGCGACAGATGATTATTGCCAGCTCTATCTATGTTTATCTCAGCATCTTTGTCTTTAGATGTTTGTCAGCTCGGCCCTAATAGAAATATCTATCTGCATATTGCCTTGTCAGCTATCAATCAATATATATATAGACACCCAAGCTTATGCATATGCTTGATTTATTAAGCTATGCAAGTTCTTAAGGATGCAAATGTAATAGAACTCAAGATCTCAAGTATTATAAAAAATATTTGAAATACTTGAAATACATTTTTAAATATTTCATTTAATGAAATTAAGTTGAAATAAACACAGAAAACGATTTGTCACCAGCTGCAAGCTGTATAGGAAACATTTTAATTTAGAATGTTTATTTAATGACATAATTCGAAATAATTTCGTTTGATGATGATATAAGAACATAAGAATACGTTCCTTAAACATTTCTCATTTCAAAGGTAATTTGATTTTTTTTTTTTAGTATGGTAATTAAGTGAATTAGTTGCTTGGCTGGGACTAAAAAGCTAGATAAATTTTCGTGGCGCACATTATCTCTCCCTCTCTCTCTCTCTCTCTCTCTCTCTCTCTCGTGTTCTCCCACTCTCTGTTTTTGTCTCTTGCTCATATCATAAAATGTCGAATGCAAATTCGTTCCATCACTCAAATTGTAGTTTTTCCGACAACTTTTTGAGAGCGAGAAAAACGAATTAAATGTTAAATGTAAAATGTAAAGAAATGTGAGCCTGCCCAGAGAGTGAGAGAGAGAGAGAGAGAGAGACACAATGCGTGTCAGTCACTCAGTCAGTGTGTCCATCAGTCCATCAATCAGCCAGCCAGTCAGTCAGTCATTCAAGTGCGACAGGCTCTGCCGCGTCTATATATGAGTGACTCATTCGCCTCTATTGCTATCTATTGGCATCCTTTATATGCATTAAATGTGTGTGTATGTATGTGCGTGTGTGTGTGTGTGTGTGTGTGTTTCGCTTTTTCTTTGATTCAGACAACAAAGAACCAAATGCCAAGTTGAGTTTTTTGTTGTTGTCTGTATTGTTTGTACCCCAACTAAGCCATGGCCCAATGCAACAAACTTCTGTAATGACAATGCCTGACTAGCAGATATCCTAGATGATAACTATAAATTGACTAAGAGAATGCTGTAAAAAAGTTAAATAATCCAAATCTAAATGGAATATCTATGCTAATGAAAATTGTATAAACTATTATAATAAAGCTAACTTTAGCTCTTTCTACATTAGATATATAACAATATGAAATACTTATGTCCTAATAACTGAAGAGTTCCTTAAGCAGATTCCAAGCTAGACTTATAGATAGAAAAAACATAGCCAGAGCTAACTGTGCCCAGTAAAATAAAGTAAGGAATGCAAGGCATATTGATAACAAGTTTTAGAGCAGTATTAGGCACTCTTAAGATTATTATTAAAGAGTTCTTAATGCCACTGTAAAATATTTTAGCGTACAGCTAGCTTTAGCTCTTGCACTCATTTTTTTTTTGTTTTTTGTTTTTCACACTGATAGGGTATTAGGAAACATGCTTAAGCAATCAATCATTGCACGTGTTGTATTTCATTTCATTTATAATTATTTTTGTCTCTTGATTAGACCGCTCCATTAAAATATGTGGAAAAAACTTGAACAAATCAGTCAGTTTAAGCCCCCGTAATTAAATATTAATTAAAACATTGCGCAAAATTACAAAACAACAAGAAGTAGAAGAAGAAGACGTAGCAGCACAATAATCATAATAAAATTCCTGACAATTTCCACAAAGTCTTCGCAGTGCTTCGTCACCCAAAAGTCGCCTCAATTAAAGGCGATTTAAATTTATAGATACGTCGCCCAGGGGCGGGGCAGAGCGAGAGAGAGAGAGGGAGAGGGTTGTACAAGCAGTTAGCCAATGCAGTAGCTGGCAGCGATATATAAAATGGCTTAATTAATTTTAATTATTTTCAATGAGCGACTATGAAATGAAAATTTCTTTCAAGGCGCAACTAAAACTTGCGTCAAGCTAACCCACCCGTTCCCCTTGCCCTTCCCTGTCCCACTGTCACTGACCCGCTCTGCCCATAGCTAAGATGTGAATTTGTCTTTGATAAAGGCAGCAATTAAGCAATGAATTAATCACTAAACATATGGGACAGCCTATCTAATGGGTTCTACGGGCACCCGCGTGCCCCTTGTGGCAATTGGCCAATTGAATCGCCGCTTAACCCGCTCCTGTTGCCACATTTATTTATTTTATTTTATTTTTTCATACATTCGGCTCGCTCGCTCGTTTGTTTCATTTTTCGGGGGTAACACGAAAATTTGTTTTTCCAATTGTTTACTTTTCATGTGGCCGCCAGTTGGCTGCATATGCGGGCTGCTGCTGCTGTTGCTGCTGCACGGGGCACGGGGCACCCAACCCCCTTGTGGCCCATTAATTTATTTGTGTGCAACATGCAAAGCAATTGACAACAAACCGATCGCAATTAGACACTAAAAAAAAAATCAAAAATTGAAAATTCCATTTTCTCTATATTGTCTTACGATTCTTGTTCTGATCATAAATCTAGCCAGCCATTCACTCTTCAGGTAGCTCACAGTTAACGCCCTCAACTTGTCAGCAAAAGAGAGTGCGAGAGAGACGCCTATAAAACTCAATTTTGACAAATTGACAAGAGCTATTAATCAAATAGTTAAGCATACTAATAGATATCGAAATATATGTATTAAATTGATATCACAAGTGTGCCCATAGTTGCTTTCATTTATAGCCAAAAATAAATTCGAATTTTTCTATCTAATGCTTGATGTTTATTTAGCATTAGTTGTTGATATATATATTTATAAGTATTGATATATTATATATATATATATATATAATATAATATATATATATATATAATATATATATATATATATATAATGAGTTATATGCATATGAAAGACTTTTGCTAATGATTTTCAGTTTAGTTCTAGAATAGTTTCATATTTATATTTATACATATCTTCAAGAGAAATTTTGGATTGATAATTAATAAGATTTTCTCACTCATTGTTAATGTATATTTAGATGTTTCATATATCTATCATATAAATCTAAAATATATATAAAAGACATTGTCTCGAAATGTATGTTAACGACGTTATCCAACTATAATGAACTGAGAAAATTCGCCATAAATTATATACATATATTACATCTGAGGTGCGTTTAGACACACAAACCAAATCTTGAATCTAGTGCATAGGAAAGAAAATGCTTAAAATTTTAGTTGAATACATAGTAATACATTTTTTTTATAACTTATAATTTAGTTTAACAATAGTTAAAATCTAGATTTTTTGTTTCTTTTATTCCCTTAATTTTATCCTAATAAAAATATCCATAAATTGCATAAATATTCGCAACCAAACTAAACATATTACGTTTTACTTTTATTTATTTTCATTTATTTATTTATTTTTTTTTTTCATTACAAAAATATAATATTTAGTAAATTCCATAAAATCCTATTCTAAACGCGTTGCGAGACTTAAGTTTTATAATTTCATGCGAATTTGCAATGTCAGAATGTTGTTATTTTATTTTTGATTTTTATTTTTATTTTTTTGTCATACAAACAAATATATCTTATTCACATTTCAAGTTCCCAGCCCCTGTGCAACGTACACACATATGTATATATCTACTATATGTGACGATCTTAAAAGTTTCTAACCCTGACTGGCCAATTAATAGGAAAGATATATATGTACATACGTATGTATGTGTATATGTATATATTTTGCGTCTCTCACTCCAATGCCAATGCCTGGCTTGGGCTATAGATTCATAATGGAGTACATATATTTATGCGACAGACTGTGGAATCCAGTTAGTCAGCTGGCCATATGGAACGCTCTGGCGGCTCATGGCAAGGGGTTGTCAGCTCTGTTCTTGTCCGTCGTCGTCGTCGTTGTTGTTGTTGTTGTTGTTGTTCCTTTGAATCGAAATGTCTGCGTGCACTTAATAAAATAGGATTAACATTTTATAGTTGCATTGGCTCTGTGTGTGTGTGTGAGTATAAAATTTCGACAACTGCGCAACGCTCAGTCTGTTTTTTTTCTGTTTGAAGTCACTTTTTGAATGCGAAACATTATAGTCTTTGCACACACATACATAAATACAACCAGTTATTGGAATGATGACAGCTGCGAGGACTGATAAAGAGGCGTTGCCTTTCAATTAGTCCTGCATAGATTAAATATAATGAATTACAATATTTGAAAATAAATTTTAAACGAAAATAAGCCGCTGATAAACAACTGAAACTGATTGAAAAATCGGCTTAAAATATTTTTAAATGATAAATATCATATTTACAACATTTTTAATAAAATATAAAAATAATATATAAATTTTTTTTAAATAAATTATTATATATAAAATATTTTTAAAATACTATATTTATAATTTTTTAAATATTTGCAATTTTTTAAATTTATATTTTTTATTATTATTTTTTAAAATAATTTATTTATACAAAAATTTATATATTATTTTTATATTTTATTAAAATTTTTTTTACATTTACATATTTTTATAAGAAAATATTTTTCAAATTATAAATAAAATATTACAGAAATTTTAAAACAAATATTAAGTAAAATTAAATTAAAAATATTAAAACAAATATTAAGTAAAATTAAATTAAAAATATTAAATATTACAGAATTCTGAAATAGCATGAACCGATGAGCTATTCTTATTAAGAATAGATAAACTAACTAGGATTTCTTGATGAGAACTTTCTGTATATAAAACTAAATAAAGGAGGCTTGTTATAAGTCTACGAATTAAGCAACAATTAGAATTTATCCATTTGAAAACCAGTTCGATTGCCAGCAAATATTAATCATATTCACCCAATGTCATATTTGCGTTAAAGAATTAAAGGTAGGGCTTGAAAAAACGGAGAACAATAGCAACGATAGCAAAAGAATTAAGATTAAAATAGGGAATGTTCATGAATGAACCGGTTCGCAAATGGTTCGCCTGCAGGACTTTAGCTAGATTCATTTTACAATTTGGCTAGAGCCGCTCAAAACCGGTTTTGTCTAATGTCATAATTTCGGAATGAATTGAGCTGTGCCGCCTCTGTGCGTGTCTCGAGTATCTTCCCATGGCTGCATCCGTAAGATATTTTTCGGGCATAACTTATGCATCAACGCGTACAATTTCGAGCATAAATCGCTCGCTGTCACCCGACAGCGACTTGCCTTTTTGTCATCATCGTCATCCTAATCATCAAACAACATCATCATCATCATCGACATCATCATCATTGTGAGCCATCCATCGGTTATCCAACTAGCTATAGCATTTTTATTTTGATATCGTTGCCTCTCTTTTCGTTCCTTTTGTTTTTGGTTTCTCTCTGCTTACTGCTTCTCTTTCCTTCTCGCTCTTTAGCCGTCGTTAAAATATTTTTGGGTGTGTTCTGTATTTTAATAGCGCTACGAGCCGCGTGCGCGCATTGCCACTTCCTTTCGTATCGCACACATACAGAGATATATACGCACACTCGCACACCCTCACACACACACACGCCCGTTTGTTTAATTTCTTTCGAATTTGTCAAAAAAGTAACATGATTTCAGTTTTTACTTACTCAAAGTCTGGCCGCACATTAGACGCGTTTCTCAGCTAATCCCGCGTGCGACTCACTTTGAATTATTAAAACCAAATCTTGATTGTATATAAACGTACATATAGCTCTCCCCCTTGATTCGAGTTACAGTTTTTTATTCTCTCCCTCTCTCTCTCTCTCTCTCTCTCTCTCTCTGTCTGCCTCTGTTTCTTTTTGATATACAAGTCGTGGGGCATTTTTATAATATGTCTCGCCGTTGCGATCGCACGAACTCCTCTTCTCAGGTATTTGAGGCATTTCGTCAGCTATCTTCCATAACAACTCCCCCACCTTGAGCAGTGCACATACATAAATCTGAGCTTCGTTTTCGACTTTGGCTTCTACATTGAGTTTTGTTGCTGTTTCTTATTTCTCTGTTCGTTGCCTTTTTGAAATTTTTAGTCTCAATTTTAGGATTAAAAATGTCGTCAGCATTTTTTAAGCTGAATTCAGTTCTTGCCTCACATCATTTGGCATTGATTTTATTAAAAAAAAAAATAAAACACACACACCCAATTCATATATGTATGTGTAGATATATATCTCAATTCATTTACTTATTGGCTTTCTGACAGTTTGATTTGGGTTTTGCGTTTCGCCCAACTAATCATCATTTGAATGCGCTTTTGATTTAACTCGACCCTGCTAGTTGTTTCAATTAAGCTCGCATGAGTTTTCCCTAGATTCCCCTTTGAATCAGTCACCAGAATCACAATCTACTAATACAGAAAAAATATATATAATAATTTATTAAAATTTAAAGCGCATGACTTTCAGCGCAAATGAAACAGAAATAACAACAGCAGCAGCTACGACTAGCAAAATAAATTGCTATGATTCATGCGTCACACTTGCGCATAATAACTGGGAGAGGGCTAAAAAAGCTGAACACTGCCAAACACACAAAATTAATACAAATGCGACTACAAAATACCGCGTGAATGCAGAAAAACTGCACAAACTTCACTTAAAAGTTTTCTTTTAAGTTCAATACTTTACTTAGAACAAATATGCCCGCTTTGTCGCACACTTGGTGCAGGTATCAGGTATCTAAAGGAGCACAAGGCAAAATCGAAATCGAAACGGAACAGGCAACAAAAGTTAGCGGCGCATGGAAAGAAAGAAACTCAAGGCGCAAGGCGTAAGATGCTGACGCAGACGCAGACGCCGACGCCGACGCAAGCGCAAATGTTGACGCCTGAAAGCAACGCAAACGCAGACGCAGACGCAGACGCAGGCGCAGACGCAGGCGCAGCTGATGTTGGCGTTGGCGTTTGGCATCAGCTGCTGTTTGGCAGTTGCCCAGTTGTCAGCTCGCTTTTCGGTATCTGCGGAGATTTGTTGCCCCTTGTGGCATTGTTGCCAGGCGGCTGCTGGCTGCTGGCTGCTGGCTGCGGCTAGATTCTAGATACAATACTCTCTGTGGGCACCTCTCCAGGTGTGCGCCACAAAAATGCTGCTGCAAGCTGTGTGTCCCAAAAAACTCGCGCAATTTGTTGCATGTTATTCAAGGTGTTGTTGCTGTTGCTGTTGTTGGTTTGAGTTAGAGAAATATTTTGTGAATTTCAATTTCCAGACCAACGGAGCGAGCCAATGCCGTGTGTCAGGCTGTTAGAATCGGGCCAACAGTACGTGCATTGATTGTCTAATGACAACCTAATTGAGGCTATCTATCACCTGGTACTTAGTTTAGTCGAAGCAACCGCTGAGCGCCCTAAAGCTCGCCCGATGCAATTAGCAATTAAATTTCCGTTGACCTAATGCCCAGGAAAGTCTTTTCGACTTATTTGTCAATTACAATTATGACCGACCTACCTGTATATATGTATATATATATAGAAAGACAGCAATCCGTAGATAAATACAATTATGTGTAGTCTCTGTAGGTAATGTGTTTAGGTGCTTTATTTGTTGACAGTAAAATGGAAAACCGAAAATCACTCGCATGACTTTAATTACAATTTAATATTTATTTAGTTCGATAAGCGACCCACAATTATTGTATAACATACGAAGTATTCAGATATGACTACACCTAGTCACACACACACACGCACACCTTTGTTGATTATATTCGAATTGTTGTGCAAATTTATTTAACAAGTCGCTGATACCAAGAAGATGTTCGCTTTTCCACTTAATTAAAATGTTAAACCTTGTTTATATTGAAATGCAATTTCAAGTCAGCTAAGTTATAGCAATACAACAAGTATATTTAGCTTAAAGCTAAAACAAATTGTGAATTGTAAATGAAATCAAAATTGATTAAGCTTGGGCCCAATTATGCTCGTTGATAGGTGCTAAAATGTTGTGGTGCTACGCACCCAAGCAGAACCCTCGACTAGTTCAGGGCCTATAGAGTATATAACAAAGAGCATGATAAACATTAAACAAACCCAGGGCGTCACATTGGCGAAAGGGGCGCGTTGCTTTTTAGCCTCTTTTCCTCTGTGGCACTTTATCAGCGCTTGCGGCGGGGCAATTGCCTAGAATTAGTTAACACATTTGTTTTGCTGTTATTCTGTTGTCTGTTCTTCTTCTGCTTCTTCTTCTACTTGTTGTTGTCTTGCTGCTCATAATTAAACAATTTGTATTTTATGCCATTTGTTGAGGGCGCGCGCATTTAAATTAAAATTTTCTTTGGCTTTTAGCCGCCGCCTGATAAGCCATAAAAAACACGCCTAAATCAACAATTAAATTGTGTTTCCGAGAAGCCAAAAAAAGAAAAAAAAACCAAGTAGAAAAGCAACAACAACGAAACGTATGTACAACTGTTGTACATACATATGTTATAGATACAAAATGTATCTGTAAGATACATTTGCGCAAAATCTGCGCACAAACATTGCAACAAGTCGCAGCTGCTGCTGCTTCTGCAATGTGTTCCCGCATCCCAAATGAGCATTAGAAAGCAACTAAAAAACAAAATTCAAATGATTTTTGTGTTTCTTTTTTTTCGGGATTAGTTGTGAATAGAAAAAGTTAAGCCGAAATGCGTACGTGCAAAGTTATAAAGAACAACGACAACAATAAGAGCAACAACAACAATTGCTCACAGGGCGAAGCAACGTGAGCAGCAGCAGCAACAACAACAAAAGCAATGCAAAGGCCAAACGTTAGTGCAGCAGAACAGAAGACAAAGATACAAAGAACCATATTGATGAATGTGTGTGTCTGTGTGTGTGTGTGTTGGTGTTTAAGTGTGTGTGTGTGTGTGTATGTGTGTGGCTCTCAATGCTTGTGCGTGTCCACTTTTTCATTAAAATGATTTTGCACTCAACTTGCATTTCAATTAATCCATTGCATAACTCAAGAACTTCACAAAGAACTGGAGCACAGGCAACAGCTGTGCGACAAACTGAGCGAAACTTGAATTGTTTAAAAGGCTGTCAAATAATATTTAATAATTGAAATTATCATAACATATTTTACATCAAATTTATGTACTTTATGCACTAGACAAAACATAAGCCAAATGCAGCTCGTTTTGCCATTGACAAATAATAAATATAATGCACTAGCAATATGAATCTTAGCAAGATTAATTCAATTTTTAAATAATCTATAAATATCTTAAGCTTTGTTCAATTTGCATTAAAAAAAATCATATACATACAACAAATAAACATGAAAAAAATAAAATATTAATGCTAGATCTGATTTCTTACAGAAAATAAATGTTTGGAATATTTTTTATTCATATAAAATAAATAAAATTTATAAAATATAAATCTAAATAAATCATCTGCATACAACATTTTTATTAACTATAAATCTAAACTAAAAAAAAAAATTAAGAAAAAAACTATAATATTAAATTGAATAAAATTTTGAGTTTTAATTTTTCGAGTTGATTAGAAAAAAGAATAAATATTCCAAGTATAATTTATCAATGATCTTAAAAATTATGAATGCAAATTAAATGCGAACTACAAAAATTCTTGAAGCAACAGCAAAAATGAATGCAATTCTCTTAAAGCTTTTCTGCTATGAAATAAAATTAATAAGAACTGACATACAATTTTTTTTATACCCTGAACCCATTGAAAATGGGAATTCAGGGTATAATGGTTTTGTGAAAATGTATGTAACAGGCAGAAGGAGACGTCGCAGACCCCATAAAGTATATATATTCTTGATCAGCATAAAAAAATAAGTTGATCTAGCCCTGTCCGTCTGTCCGTCCGTCCGTCCGTATGAACGTCGAGATTTCGGAAACTACAAAAGCTAGAGAGCTGAAATTTCACATGAACACTCGTATGTTACCTACGCAATACGAGTTTATTTTGTTTTTTCGATAACTCGTCCCATTTCCAAATTATCGATAAAAAATCGAAAATTTGTTTCCGTTTTTTTGGTTTTTTGGGTATAACTTCTACACGCGCCTCTAAGTGCGTAAAGCAGAAGAGTATTACTTTTTGGCAGGGTTCAGGGGATCTCGTAGTCGAGCAGTCTCGACTAGAGCCTTCTTACTTGTTTTTATATAAAATATAAATTTTTTTTTTTCTATTATTTTCTTTTCTTTGTTAATTTTTCTTTTTAATGGAATCTTACGCGATTCTGTATATATAATAACAAACATTTATTCTTATTATTATTATTTAAGGAATATTGATTTTATTTTATATAATATATATGATCTTATTGCTTACTTATGGCACACAAGTATGAGATCTTTAACTATAATCTAAATAATTTGAAAGTAAACATGCATTCATTTGTGCTTCGTTTTGCTGCTGTAAAAATAATTTGAAAAAAAAAAAGAATCTCTCGATCTGCGAGCTGCTTAAAATGGCTGTGGAAAAAGTAGCTCAAAGTTTGTCTTGGTGATTATGGTAGCTTACTAATTGAAGCAGTTCGATCTATGCGCTTGCCTTACATGCACACACACAGACACACATTGGCACAGTGAGAGAAAAGTGTGCTGTGTGCACATTAAGATCAGATACAAAGATACATTATCTGAGCTGAGTTACGTCTTCGGTTTGTAGGCGGCGTTTGGCGCAATTAAAACGCTTAAAGCTAAACAGCAGAAAGTCAGACAGTCAGTCAGTCAGTCAGACAGTCTCGAGTTGACTTGACTTGTATGCTACTTAAAGATACATGCCACACACACACACATATATATACACATATATATATGGAGAGTCAATTCGCTGTTGATCGCCCTGGCGTTTGGGTGTAGAGTTTTGATCTGCTGTCTGTCTCTGCCTCTGCCTCTGTGTGTGTGTGTAATGTATAGATATAAATAAGCGATACGTGTAATTCGGGTCACTAACCGTTAACAATAAATTTCATTTGTTTAAAAGAGAAAAAAATGTATTTTTGCGGTAGCTAAGCCGAGAATAACGTTGAGGGCGTGGGGCGGCGGGGGCAGCGGGGGCGGTAGATAACCGAGAGCTGACTGTAAGAAATTGACATCTGATCATTTGTAATTATTATTATTATTATTATTGCGCATTGCGAGACATGACATGGCAGCCACTGGGCGTGGTTAGCCAGCGTATCTCTCTCGCTCGCTCTCTCACTCTCCTCTATATAGCATTGGCTGGCCAATTCAAATGAGTATCGAGTATTGAGTAGCTGGTTGGCTGGCCTGCCACACACACACACACACACACACATAGTCAATTTGATATACTTGTTTAATGACTGCATTCTAAAGGCCGCCAAACGAATCGGGCTCGTATATCGCTTCAAGTAATGATAATTTACATGGATCCCGAATAGTTCACTGAACTCGTTCAATCAATCTTAGATTCGGCGCATGGAACAATTAATGCCAAAAAATAAGAAGAAGAAGAAGAAGAGAGAGAAAAAATAACTCAACTCTGTAACCACATGGCTGAGATCGATTTGGTTGGGGGGCGTTGGGGGCCTCGTTGGGGCTGCGGTTTGGAGGGGATTGAATTTTGAGGCTTTCTTTCTTTTGATTTGTAAGTAGTTTCGGCAGCGTCGTCGTCTACTTGAAGCGTTTCAGTTTTCGTTACTTAAGTCCAAGTTAAATGGAACCAGAAATTATTTGAACGCCTTCAAGTGCTGCACACACACACACACACATGGATACACACATACATATACATTCATATAGCTAAACCTATGAAGCCAAAAGTCTAAAGTCGTAGCGTAATCATGACTTGATGCGATTATAAAATGCTACAGCAACAACAACAACACACCCAGCTCTTTGGCAGCATAAAAAGAAATTAGATACATACGCACACACACACACACACACACATACATCTGCATCCCAACAACAACAACAATAAGTTTCAATATTCAAATGAAATTTTTGAAAGAAAAAAATGACTAACGAAATTTCGTTGTTGTTGCTTAGAATTGTCGAGTAAGATTTTATAACAACAACGTATATGAGTTTACCAAGTGAAATGCTTAAAGAAATGTTAACCCACATCAAAAAATATTTCAACTTAACACAGACACACACACACACACACAATACACACTCAAGTTATAAACAATTAAAGAAACTTTTTGTATAGAAATTCAAAAGTGGCAGCTAACGAAAAATGTTCAAATGCCAGTCAGCAATTGGTGGCAACTGCTTTGGAGTTTGTGGCAAGACAGACGTAGCCGAGCTGGAGTCGGGGGCAAGCACAACTTAAATGAGTTATGTTGTGTGTGTGTGGGTGTTGCTGACAATGAGACTGCACGGGCCAAATGCTTAAACCAACTTTCTAGCAAACTAACCCAAAACTAAACTCAAATATTTGTATAGAAACAATTCGAATACATTTTATATAAAATTGCAAAAGAAATTGCACAGCGAAAGTTCTTGCTAAATAGAGAGAGAGAGAGAGAGAGAAAAAGAAAGAGAAAGAGAGAGAGATAAAAAACATAAGTGGAAATACAATTATAATTCACAAACAGTTTTGGCTCTGGCCTAAGACTTAATTCTAGGTTTCAGTCGATTGGTTTAATAGTTCATTTTGAATGGAAAAACGTGAAGACAAATCAATTGTAGTCGGCATTCGACTGCAGCACGCCCCATTGGGGCAAGGCTGTGCTCTCCTCCTAATTTATATGCTCGCAACAATACAATAACAGTCGGCATTGGCCATATAAGGCGCGGGCCAGAGAGTCGAGTGTTCAGTGTAATGAACTTGTCAGCCAGCCATGTTTAGGGTGTGTGTGTGTGTGTGTGTGTGTGCGTGCGAGTGTTCGTCGAGCAAAGAAAGTCACAGTACGCATAAGTACAATAAGTTGGTGTTTTTTTCTTCTTCTTAGAGATATGAGAGTCAACCGCATAATGACTATTCAAATGCGAGCTGCTCCATTTGTTTCCAGGCCGATTGAGATGGAGATAGCAATAGAAATAGTCGCCTAGTGGCATAGGTAATCCATTTGGCTTGCCGATATCTCTGCAGCTGTCACAAAGACACCAACTACAACAGTCTGTTTCAAAAGTATGCACACAGTTGGGCACATTCAGCCAGCCAGACCAAGTCAGGCCAGGCCAGGCAGCAGCTGCGCCCGAAAGCGTATCCCCCTCCCCATCCACGCTGCCGCCTTGTGGGCTGACTAATGAAACACAACCCAATAATTTAGTAAGTTTTACCTACGCATGCGCAATTCAACTTACAGTCGATGCCTCAACAATTGTCACAGACTATAAAAAAAGGCTACAAAATAGAAGAAAATAAACTACAAGCGCACAAAGAATTTTGAGGTTCGAGTAGGCGAAGACTAAATACTCTGAGTTGTTGGGTTGGAGAGCGAATTGCAAAGCTACTTATAAGTGAGGATGGGAGCTTAGATAGCTGTATAATATTTGTTTATAAAATGAAATACAAATTCCGGGATCAAGGATCAATGAGAGATCAGGTCTCTAATGAATGCTCACTGAGAGAGCTGTGTTTGAGAGCTGATCTGGGGCTTAAGCTAGCTGAAACTACGAAAGCTGATCGAAACCTGATCGAAGGTTTCAGTGATCAAGCTTAACAATAGAGCTGAAAAGCCAGGCTGGCAAATGGCTATGCTATTTTCTAAACATTTATTTAAGCAAAAAAGAAAACATTCATTATAACTATAACATAGTTACTTGAAATCCCAGACTAGCTTAAGCATAACTCGCCTGTGTTCTATACAAGCTAAATTTCTATTCCCTTTGCAATTCATATAATATTTTCAGTTTATAACTAAATTTGTCACATGCTTGCCAATAAAGTGTTAATACCCTCTGGTTAGAGTATCTAAAAAAGTAGTAAAAAATGTCACTGAACTCGCGCGCGACGCTTTTTCCAGCTTTTTTTTTTTTTTTGGGTGTAGGCCAGGCTTGCGCTGGGAAGTAAACAAAGGCACGTTTGGAAAAAAAACGAAAAAAATCTTATTTCGTTTTTTTTTTTTAGCTAGTTACAATTGTAAGTAGCACACCACGGCGACGGCGACGCTGACGTCGACGGCGGCAGTTGAAGCAACTGCGCAGGCGCGCGCGTGTGCGTCATGAAATTAGTTTATTTGTTTGCATAAGTTGTTTGTGTGTGTAGTTGTAGTTGTTGTTTGGTTTGTTGTAGCAAAGCAATTTCTAATAAATTTGTAGTTGGCAGCGCCAGTGTCATGCACACCTGGAGCATAATTCGCCAGCCATGAGTCAATTTCCGTCAGCTGCGTCCAAATTATAACAAAAATTGTTCAACTTGTATGAATAAAAGGCAAAATGCATATGTTAAATTGAAAGTCTATGTGTGTGTATGCATGCGTGTGTGTGTGTGTGTGTGTGCGAGTACTCAACCGAAGAGCCGAAAAGGGTGTGCGCAAAGAGCAAAGAGTAGGGAGAGCGAAAGAAAAGCCAGCTCCACTTAAGCCATCCAAATGAGCTCGGGGAATACTGCGACGTTAGAACAATAAACACTATACAAATCAATGCTCGATGCCACTTGAATTCATCCAGAGCGAGGCAGTTCGTATCGAACGGAATGGAATGGAAAGGAATGGGTAGGGATTGGAAATGGAATTGGAATTTGGATGGATGGAGAGATGGGGAGATGGGATATGGGATAGGGAGATGGGAGATTTTGTTTTTTGGGCTTCGCCTTGCCCACTTGAACGTTCGATGACATTTCAGTTTTTATTTTAGTATTTCGACTCTGTGTAATTATAATAATACATAAATTTGTGCCGCGCCACGCATAAAATGAAAAGAACCGAACGAGCTGAACTAAGTGCGTGTGCGCAGTCAAGAGATGCCCTGTAAAAAAAAAAAATAAAGGAAAACAAAACAAGAATAATTCAAACGCATTTCAATAGAAATTCTAATTCTCAATTAAAGTCAAGTTTTTGATTGCTTTCGGTTAAGACGGAGTCGCAGTTTATGCATAAATCTTACAAGTCCAGATTCTAAAGATGCTCAGATTAAAGAGCTCTGCAATGATCGTGACTCTCTAAGCTACCTCGCTCTCGCACATTTCGAAATACGTGGTATATTAAAAATGGAATCTGTAAAATCATTTCGAGTGCTACAAAGTTTAACGATTCCCAGTTACGTACTTATAATACCTAAATAAATACACAAAAGTATATGTGTGTGAGTGTGCGAGTGTATGTGTGTGTGGCTGCCCTCCAGGCAGTCGAGTACTTGTAGCTGTACTTATATGGACCCCATTAAAATGCGTTCCATTCGCACTTCAGCTGAAACTGTTAGCGAGTGTGAACTGTAACGTTGCTTTAACTTCTTTGACGCACATAGTTCACTGTACTAAGTAACATGCAATAACTTTGTTAATTTGTCATAATTATGCTTGAACAACTAACACAGACAGTGAGAGAGAGAGAGAGAGAGAGAGAGAGAGAGAGGGGGGAGAGCGACAGTTACTGTCTGATATATATAGTACATATATATATTTCTTTTTTTCTTGGTTTTCGTAGTGGGCCTCACTACAATGCCGTGCTTTATTTAAAGGCACAAGGTTAAGACACATTGTCGCTGCGTGTAGGTTCCACACTTCGTGTAAAGCACTAGGCAATAATTATTTTTGGTTTTAATATTAAGAAACGAGAAAAATAATAAAAATAAAGCCATTTGCTGAGATTGTATAAACCAGTTTCTAGTTGTTTAATTTCAATGCTTAATGCTCACAATTGATTGGAGTGATTATTTTTCGTTGTTGTTATTATTATAAACGTTATTGTTAGCATTGTTATTGATGTCTGAGACAGAGAGAGAGAGAGAGAGAGGCAGAGAGGGGGAGAGCGGGAGAGACGAAGAAAGAGTGGGAGACAAGATCTAAGAATCATAACTAGTCATACTCTATATATAATTTATAATATATCTGTAGCAAGATGTTTTTCTGCTTCCTGTTCAATTCTCGAACTAAGTTTCGCTGCTGCTAGGCCACGCCCCTTTACTGAACACCCGCTACGCATTTAAATGTGACAGCTCCTAACTCAAATTGAATAATTATCAACTGTTAATAAATACATACATTCATACATGATGTGGCAATAAGGCAAACAGTAATAACTAATAATCGTAATCATAAGCACAATTTTGAATGACTAAGTTCCTTCCATAACACATAATGTGTACATAGAAATACAACTATATACACATATACATATATACATACATATGTACGCTCTCCATCTATGCCCATTAAATACGCACACATATCCATTCAAACATATAGAAATGAGTACTCACAAATGCAAATTGTAAATCAGATACGGCATAAAAATATTGAACACATGGCGCAGCGTTAAGTGAACTGAAGTTTTCAGTGCGGGTGTATCAAAAAGGGGCTACGAGGGCGTCACGAGAGGGGAGGGAGTGAGGAGTGAAGAGCGAAGAGCGAAGCGGAGCATTCGTATTGGATAAGGCGGGAAGAGAGCTGGAAATCGAAATGAAATAAAGTTAAATAAAAGCACAATAAAACGTACTTAAAGATTGACGATTTGTTGTGGCAGCGCCAGGCCGATTACCGTGGTACCAGCTCACATGAAAATTGAGTGAAAAAATATTCATTAATTTAAATGGAATGGTATACAAAGTAAAAAATATTTGAATATTAATTTAATTACTATTAGTTGAGTATTAATATTAATAGATTAAAGAGATAATAAAATAAGAATAACTCAATGACCTATTTAAAAAAAATAAATCAAAAATATAAAACTATAGATATTTGAAAATTAAAAGATATAAATAAATAATATAAAAAAATATGAAAAGAAATAATAATATAAAAAATATATTTTAAAATATTGTATAAATAAAAAATATAAAAATAAATAAAATAAAAAAATAATAATAAATATTTAAATAAATATTATTAATTTGTTTTGTATTAAAATTTTGTTATACAATTAATTATATTTATATTATATACATCCATACATACCATAAGTTGAAAATATTAAATTAAAATGAATATCAATTATTATATACAAAATTTAATTAACACCCTCATTTTGACATTCGATATATTTATTAGAAATGATAATTTCTTGCAACTTTTCTTAAACTTTGAACCACTGTGCATAGCGCATAAGTTTTGGGTAGAAATACAGAGACGACACAAATACACGCACATAACCAAGATATATTATTAAAAAAGAAATATATATATATTTTGTATATAAAATATGGTCATATTGGCTATATATGTATTTGTCGATTATGAAGAATTTCTGTGCAGTGGTATGTGTGCATATCTGTGTGAGTGAGTGTGTGCAAGTTTATTCGATCTTAATATAATTGGCTGTCAGTGCGACGTTTGATCGCCCCTGAAAATATATAGACAAACACACACAGTCAGAGCTAAAAGCGCACAAAATGTCGGCAGCTGTTGTTTGAGAGTGTTATTATTGTATATGCCTGTGTGTGTGTGTGTGTGTGTATTGTTTCTTTGGATACAATTTATTTGATATTCGCTTTATACAAATGCATTTGCAATCATTGTTATTCATAATATCTTGGCCCATTTCAAAATGGCCTGCAAACATTTAAATTTCGTGTGAAGCTTCACATCCCCCGCCCCAGCCCGATGCTCGTCCCTTGTCTAGCAACTGCTGTCTGTTGGCTAATTGAAAATCAATTAATGTGGCATCGCATATTGGCAGCATATCAGAATATCAGACGATGTCAGACGCGCTTGTCAGAAATCAGTGAGAGACAAAAAAAAAAAAAAAAAAAAGAATATAAAAGAGAACGAGCTCGAATCCTTCTTTCTTTTGTTTTTGCTTTTGATTCTTTTTACTCTTGTTTTATTTTTGGATTTCGCTGGCAATTGGAATTTGAATCCGAAAACTTTAGGTTCAATGAATCTTCAAGTGCGTCTTAAAGCGTTTCACAAGTCTCCGGCCGGCACAAGCTTTGCATGAGCAAGTAGCTCGATACTGGGGTCTCGGTTTGAACTGGGATTGGTTATTATAATGCGGATTTAATTAACGTGTAACTGGAGAGATGCAAATCACTAACGTTTGTTTTTTTTTGGTTCTTTCTAATTGTTGCAGGTGAACAAACAGTACACGGCCAACGATCTGGAGGCTTTTATGAAGATAGCCGCCAACTGGCAGAGCACCAACCACAATCTGCTGGAAGGTGTCGATCTGAAGACAGGTAGAGTATATATAGAATTTGATATTCGTTGAACATTTGATGTGATTTGAATTGTTTCGATCTTTACAGAAATGACGCAATACATGAACAGTCCATCAATGAACATGTATAAGAAACGGGAGCGCACACAGAACTGGAATCATCAGGAGAAGAAATATTTGCTGGATCTGTGCCGCAAGGATATGCGCATCATAGAGAATAAACGACTTGATGCCGGTCTAACTGCCGTTAAGAATAAGGCCTGGAAGATAATACATCAAAAGTTCTCGAATCAATTTGGCACCGATCGCACCTGCAATCGCCTCAAGGAGCAATGGCGTCGCATGAAAGGTGAGTTCAATGTAGATCTCTCTCTCTTATCGGAACCTTAAGCTAATCAATTCTGGTCATTTACAGCCTGCACGCGTAATGAAATACTTGACTATAATAATCGTCTGGCTAGGTTTGGCGCCGAGGTGGCCGATCGCAAAAAGCCTTCGCCGTTCACCTTTGAGGTCTGGGACTTTATGCAGGAGGCGAAAAAGGCTTGCAAGTCGGAGGCGCTCGATGGCATTGATTACTCCAAAATACCATTGGCACTCGAAGAGGATTTCGAGTATCGCGATGACTACAAATTCAATGCCGATGAGCATGACATGGATGAGTGAGTAGAGCAAATGAGATAGACTGAGAAGAAAATCAAAAACTAATTTTACAATTTCTTCTTTTGCCAATTGCAGTAGCCGCACACCGCCACAGGAGCTATGCGATGTGGACATCAAGGAGGAGGAGACCAACGAGACCTTCAATGAGACCTACAACAATCACAGCGACATTCATGCCAATGGCGAGCGTCTGAGCGTGTCGCCCAATCACAGTCGCAACGGCCTGCACGAGTCAGAGAGTCCCGCGGCCAGTGCATTGGACACGAGCGCCGTTGGCGGCGCCTTCATGCCACCCAATGGGGGTGATATGTCCGGCTTTCAGCCCAGCTTCAACATGAACAACATATCCGCTACGCTAGAAGCGCTCAATGCGCTGCGCAGCGGCCAATTCCCGAGCGCAGCAGCAGCTGCGGTGGCTCTACAACAGCATCAGGCACAAGCTGCAGCACTGCAGCAGCAACAGCAGCAGCAACAACATCAGCACAATAATAACAACAACAATAACAATGAGGATGACGATGATCTGCTAAAGCCAATGGCGAAACGTCAGCGCACGAGCAGCAGCAGTCTGGCCAGCGAGGAGCAGCAGACAGCGCTGCCCCTGCCACTGCCATTGGCCACAACTGGACCACAGTCCTCTGACAGTCAGGCACTGGAGCGCAGCAGCAGCAGCGTCATCGTTGGTGGCAGCAGCAGCACCAGCAGCGCCGCCGCCGGTGCCGGCGCTCTTACCAGCAGCACCAGCACGGCGGCCAGCTCCTTTGAGCTACGCCTGTTCATGGAGATGCAGAGCAAGGAGCATATGATGCGCATGAAAATACTGGAAGTCCAACTGCAGGCGGCCAAGCACAGTCGCGATCTGGTGGAGATTAACAAGACGTTGGCGCTACAGAAGCTGCAGGAGCTGGCCAGCAAGCGGTTGCCCAGTTAGAGCAGCGCTGAGCTGAACGTTAACTGCTTGATTATCATCGTTTTCATCGTTGTTATAGTTGTAGCTGTAACTTTGTAGCACGTAGCACTTAGCACGTAGGGCGTAGCTAAAGTTAAATTTTAGACTAAGAATCAATTTTGTATCCAGAGACAGACAGGCAAAAGCATATATACACAGACACAGACACTGACACTGACACAGACATGGACATGGACACATTGAGCTGCAATTCACAACATTCCTGGCATTGTTTGACCAGTATTTAAAAGCTAGAAGCACACAGACACACACACACACAGACGGCAGCTCATTTTGCTTTGCAGCTGCAGTGGCGCACAAAAGTATGCCATATTATTTTATATAGTTAAAGGACTCTCGCCCCGAATACAACCAGAAACAGCCCAAGCATACAGCCTACCTCACACACACACACACTCACACACACAACACTTAGTTTGAGGCGAGAGTTGAGAGGCGCGTGTCTTGTGGCTCGGCACTTGACCAAGTCAAGTGATTTGTGAATACGCCCGAACGCATTCAAGTTTTTAGTTCTACTTAGTTTTAGTTTTAGTTGTAGTACTTGTAACAGCTCTCCAAGTTGCTCAAAACCTACACACACGCACACTGAACACACTTTACTTACCACAAATGTATTTTAAAATGTACTTATAAAAAAAACTATATATATATGTCTTGACTTGAGTTCGACTAACGAAATGCACAACAACAACAACAACAAGAAGAAGAAGAAACCCCTTTTATCTTATTATAGAGCCTAAGTTATTCACCTTACATATTATGCGTATACTCTATCTTATATGATCATAATTTTGAATGCTGATTTCATATTTATTTTTTATGTAACGAAATTTTTTGTTTGTTTTGAATGCCATATTAATTATGCAAATGCGCCCCAAACACATTTATTCTTTCAAATGCTGTCTGGCATATACTTACACACATTATATATACATATATATATATATAAAAAGATGAGAAACACTTGAAAGCAGCATTATTTTTCTGTTTTTATTTTTATGACCTCTGTTATGTAATGCTTCCTGTAAAGCTAAAGCAACTGTAAATGAGAAATACAAACTATTTTAAATAAAATGATGAGTACTTTTTAATGAAATTGATGAAGATCACCGTCGCACATCCCATTTCAAAGGCTAGCATTAAATATCTATCTACAGTGGAGATCTTTTTCTAGCGATTTGCAAATATTTCCTCGCATGGACGAGCAGCTTTTTGTTCGTTGTTAGTCTTGAGCTCACATAGCGCTCCTGCAGCTTAATGTATTCGTTAATCAGGTACAGCATCTCACGTTTCTAAAGAGAGTCTGTTGAACAAAATAAGAGATCAAAGACTGACTGTCGTACGTACCCGCAACAAGTTCTCAACTTGTTTCCTCCACATGGCCGAGGTCTATTGGAACGAAATGGAATAGGAATTGGGATTCTTATTGGAGCGGAATTGGATTAGTGCGCAACCTTACCTTTGCTTCAAATATCTTTGCCTTTTCTTCTTCGGTTATGCGGCTCTGTTGATATGACCTTTGCAGCAACCTGAAACGATTCCGTGCTCCACACATACGCTGGACGCAGATCCACATGTTGTGCTATGGAAAAATTTTGAATTTTGTCTCAATAATTGAGTGTTTAATCAAAATGGTTAACAGTTATGCTTCAGCCTACTGATCGATTTGGTGATTTAGCTTCGATGCCACATTCATTTTACTAATTTATCACAAATACATCATTTCAATTATCTACTTGCTGGGTTATCACACTTTGTGGGTTATGCACGTTGTGGCTGCTGTCTGCGTTTTGCGTATTCATTTGCAGACTGTTTTCCACTTTTCCACTTTGGCCCATTGTGCCTCTTTCTCTCTCAATTCTATTACGCAGATTTCGGAGCTGCTCATTTTGCTGTGGCCAATGAGGGGAATTATAACATATACTATTTTGTTTTTTCTTATATTTTATATTTATAGATACGAACGATTTTTAAAAAATGTGCATTCTCGACGGCACGAGCTCTCTCATAGATCTCCTTGGTATAATGACGAGACATGATAAAAATTGATCCTTGTGGAATTGCATCAAAGATCGGCTTGACAAACCGAACGCACTCAAGCGCCTTACAAACAGGCAGCATTCTAATTTAAAAAAAAAAAAAAAATCTAAAGAGGTATCGTGTGAACAGAAAAATTTTGGAAATTTAATACGAATTTTGTATATGAATGGAGCAAGCTACATTTTCTCAAACAACATTTGGAGAGGACAATTTGTCACGACCTACCTTGTTAGGATTCATGAGTCAAGCTTCGATTCATTTGTCATCATTCATTTTACGAATCTCCTTTGTGAGCTCTTTAATATCGGTCTGCAACTGTTCAATTGTCTCATGAATTTTTTTCTTTTGCTCCTCATTGATTTTCTTTAGTCTCTGAAGCTGCTCGCATTGCTAAGAATATAGAAATATTCATCTGATATTGAAATCATGACTATAAAAATGCAAATACAAAACCATTTTTCGAAAGTGAACGTTCTCTTTAGCCTTGCCTCGCTTATGGATCTCTGTGACATACGGTCTAGGCAAGGGTTTAGTTCTTATGCTCATCATTGTATTTTCTAAGTTTATGTCCTTGAATACACGCGTAAAAAGTTGATACGAAATTTTGGATACAAACATAATTGTTAAAGAAACGTTAACACAAATTTGGAAAGTTCAGTCAACCAATTATTTTAGTGTAACTAAAGTGAGCTAACAATGAAAACGTTTTGATATAGCCTACTACGATATACTACCAGATATACGATGAATGAATAAAAGTAAACACTAATTTTAAAATGCCTGAAATGACCATAATGAGCGTAGAATTTATTGTTTATAAAAGTGAATGTAATAAAAGCTTATATAATAGTTAATTTTTGTAAATTTGTTTCATCTAGCTGTTCAGTATCTTATCAAGTCCCTTATTTCATCGATCTTATCTTGTAGATCCAAGATCTTATAATCCAGTTGCCTTCGCTTGGCCAACTGTTGACGCCGCATGTCCAAAAGTGCATCATATTGCTAATGCAAAAGGAAATTACAAATTGTTGAATTTTGTTTAGTCAAGTACATACCATTTTCAGTAACTTTGGGCTACTATATTCCTTGGGTATTTTTTCAAAATACTTGCCAGATTTCGATCTACTATATAGGATTTGCATCAATTGTATTAAACTTGCTCTTTGCATTGTGCATAAAACTCACCTAGAACATTGGAGGGCGTAACAACGTTGGGGACTAAACAGGTTAAAAGCTGGTTTAAATCTGCAGCCAAATAAACCATCCATAATGAAAATGATGCACAGTAATGCAATTTTGATGATTGAATTTTGAAACAAATTTTGAATTTCCAGATTTTTGTCAAAATTTGACTAGTAAAATAAGTCAACTGAAAATTCTGCTCAATAAATGAGTTTTAAAGCGATGTTTGCTTAGAATTTCATATATCATGAATTCCAACTAGAAATGAGTCTTATCAGAATAATGTTCTCAAAGTGGATAATAAAGAAAATCATTTTCAAGTTGGTTTCTCATTTTTTTTTTTTTTTCAATAATACAGTTGGTAATTTGATTTTTGTTATTATTCACTAGATCTTAATTAAATACAATTTTATTTTTTTAAATTTTGTTTTCTAATTTGTATTCGCTCAACATTCATAATCAAGTTATTTCTTCATTGCATCGTCTAAACGTAATTTAACGTAATCAATTTTTTTATCCAATTGCTCAATTTTATAGTCCAGCCTGAGGCGGTCGTGCATTTTTTTCTTTTTGATCAAGTTCAGTTGCAAATGGAGCTATATAAATCGCAAATATAGAATTATTTATACTGAAATCATATTTGAACAATACAAACTCTCTGCAAAGCGTTTTGATAGTCACGAGCATTCATATTATTTAACATTTTTCTGCTGTAAGATCTTTAAACATATACACAGACATACATTACATATTAATATACATATAGAGAGAGTTTTAATGATGCGGAAAACTCACTGAAAATTCGGCACGTGACCTAATCTTAACGGTCTCAATAAATTCAATACAGCTTTAGTTTTGAGGCCAAAGAAGAGGGCGGCCATTATCCAAATCTTTGTAAAAAAAAAAAATAATTTCAATTAAATACAAATTTCGAATAATCAAGAGATGTGTAAAATGTTTTGAGTTGAAAAAGTATTGAAGTCATTTTAAAAGCCTACGTATTTCAACAATTTTCAACCGAATCAGGTTTTGCTATTTTCACGCTCGTCGTTCTTCCTTTTGATGGTGTCAATTTGCTTGTCCAGCTGTTGGATTCGGCCCTTGATCAGATCTTTTTCCTTCAAGATTTTCTGACGCAGCTCCTTCAGCTGTTCCCGTTGCTTAAATGATATGGAATGTTTAGAAATGATCTAGTTTCGAATGCATTCCATATCGTACCGTTTTCAGGAAATGCACATTCTCCTTGGCCTTGCCCGACTCATGGAGATGATTAGAAAATCTACAGTTGATCGGCAGCTCTTCAAGGTAAGCCCAGCATTTAGTCGATCTCTATATCGTACTCACCTCAGCAACTGTTGGCAGCGCATTGGCGACAACTGCAATAGGCGGAGATTCTTTGCAACAAAGAAAGTTAGAAACTGATGAATGGGAGTCATTTTATAATTTTGATATGCTTAAAATTTTGAACAATAAATTTTCAAATAAAAAATCATTGAAATTTACTAGTAGATGAAAAGCAGAGGCATTTTCAACTTGAAGTCTAAAGTAAGGCTAAAGTGTGTTCAAATTTTACTACAAATAAAAGCTGACTGACGAAGATTACATATAATTAGGCCAAGTGTCTACCCATCGTAATTAGCAAAAATAACAGATTTGTTGTTGCTATAAAGCTCTTATAATTTATTTAAATTAGCAAAGAGATTTGATCTTTTTAGGGCATTTCCGTGGCTTTGGTTTAGGCGTACATGGTCTTTGGGCGTCCAGGTTGTCGTATGGGTGCATCGTAGATGAAGGGCCGTTGCTTTGGCTGGGAACCCGAGGATCCGCCTCTCCAGCTGTTGCCACCACTGTCACGGGATGGTTCTGCCAATGCGCCGGGCAGGCTGCCTAGCGCCGCTATAAGAGCCAACAGGAAGCAGCACAGTGCGATGAATTTCATAATGTTCTCGGTGAAGCTTTTTGATGCGACTAATAGCTGAGCTCAGTGAGACGAGTCGCTTATATATATATATTATGTCTATAGCCAGCAGTCGCTTGCGGGTTGTGCTGTGAAGCACCGAGTGGGATTTTTACAATTTGCGTCTTCCGAGTTTGTCCCCTGATAAGCCAACACAAAAAAGAAAAAAAAAAAAAGAAAAAAAAAAGGAAAACAAAATCACCAACTAATTTGCTCCCTCCCTCTTTCTCTCTCTCCCTCTCTCTACATCTCTTGCTGCTCGCTCTGTCGCTCTCTGTATCTTTTATATTTTTTGCTCGCGTTTCGCTGGTTGCTCCACATTTGTGGGTGTATCTCGCGGTGCTATGGGTGCTATGGGCTTCTGCATTTGCATTAGATCAATGTCGAATTCCATTTGTTTAATGCTTCTCGTCAGATCGGTCAGCATGGACTCAACGCAGCGCTGCCTCTGCCAAAGCATCTTCGATCGGGCCTCCAATTCAGCGCGCTCCTGCAAATGTGTCTATATAGATAAGTAATCTCAGATATATATATATCTGACTGATCTTACCAGACGTAGTTCCTCTAGCTCCAGATCTGCACTGTTTCGCATTACGTTAGCCAAGTTAAAGTTGCTTTTGATCAAGTATTTCCTAGAACCGTTATTAGTCAATGAATTCAATTATTTTTTTTTTGTAATTTTTTGTACTTACCATTGGGTAAAATCTTTCGTTTGCTTTAGAATTTTGCGTATTAAGTTTGCCATTTTATTTGTTTTTAAATATTTCTGTGTATAACCGTCAGAAGCCAAGAATCTGTTTTATGAGACGAATATATGCTTCCATACACAATGTATTCTTATGTTCTAACTGAAATATTTCACAATGTATACCAGTTTATCAATTTCGGATTCAGCTTGCTGGTTTAGAATTTATTGTGTATTAAATAACAAATAGCCAGATTTTAAACTGAATTTGAAAATTCCTAAGTTTTAAGAATACTTTTCGTAAGGCAGACATTCAAAAGACATTAGTGAAATCAGGCTTTATAGGCATGCACTTTATTTCTGGACGCCACTGTATTAATACTATGCATTGAAATTTATGCTGCATACTTTTGGGCTGCCGCAGTAAATACATATTTTTTATTCGCATTTTACAGCGACCTTGTCACCGATCATTAACCTTAACTCTGAATTATTTGTATAAGTATTAAATTCTTAACTAGGGCTTTAAGATTTATGATAAGCAGATAAGTTCAATTATTGTGTCAATCAAGCCACACAAATTTTAGATTTTTGCTGAAAACTGTTAGATATTATTTAACTGAAAAAATAAATTTTAAAATCCGCATACTTTCTCTAATTCATAAATTGTTAAATGAAACTAAAATTTCTTCTCGAAATTAACGCCGATGTCTGCAATGCGATAAATATCATTTACTGTACCAGAAGTACTTTTAAAATTTGTTTACGGATGAATGAAAAATACGCTTATAAATAGAATTTAATGAATGACTTTGCACAAACCCGTTTTAAATGCAGTTTACGTTTTTGCATGTAATATAAATACTTGTTCAAACTTTATTTATTTATTTATTATTATATTACAATACACACGAAGCAGAGTAAATCGCAAGCTGTGTCATCTCTTAGGCAAATTGTCAGATTAAGCGTTTTAATTAATGCATATTTTCATCAATGGAGGCAGGCAAACCGGCTGACGCCACCAGCAAAACAAATTAATTTCAAGTTGTGTGCCAGAAGCAAAAATATCAAAAAACAAATTTTTATTTAAGTATTTAAACAGTTCAGTAGCTTTAAGAACAGTACAAACAAAATATCTAAATGCATTTAAGTAAATGTCATATCATAGTTTCAGGTGATGTAAAAGCTGCTTTGTTGCTCGGTTGTTTGGTTGCATATGGATGCTTCACTTGTGCAAGTTGTCGAGGAACTGCTTGTGACGCTGGATGGCCTCCTCGTGCTCCTTGATCTGCTGATGGTGGAATTCGGCCTGATGGATCTGATCGTTCTTCAAGCGCTCCAACTGTTCCTTTTGCTGTAAAGAGAAAACAAATCGTTAATGAAAGTCATTAAGAGTTGAGTCACGAGGGTACAAATTTTATTATATCGTAATTATAGCTTGACGATAACTGACAACTTTTATTCACTTTCGCATTATTTACTGACAGCAGCTACGTTATAAAGCCGCTTAACTATGAGCCAAATCCCCATTGTCTGAGTGTCAACGCGAATATTAAGTAAAAACAATTTTTTAGCACACACTTGACAGAATACAAACAAATCTTCATCCAACCCCGAAAAAAAAAACCCAAAAAACCAAAAACTCATGTCACTTCATGCAAATTAGCCAGCTACCATATTATTAGCTTACGAACGAGAGAACATAAGAGCCAATAAAGAGAAAAAAGTGGGGAAAAAAACGGTCAGCATATAATCAGTGCTGCTGTAGCAGTAGCATCTGCCTGAGATCCACACACTGACCAAAGCAAACCCTGAACCTGATTCTGTATCACTTATAAATTGGCTATTGGCTAGCTCTGCCTGCGAACCAGTTTTAGTTGTGTGTCGCCAGCCGATGTGACAAAATCGTGAGGAAAAGCAAAGAGTCTGCCAAGAAAGTGAGTATTAAACATTGAAGGCCAATCTATTCATATAAATGGCTAAACGGAGTGTCCATCTACAACGCAAATACAGCTAATTAAAAGTCAACATTCATGAAAGCGCTTAGCTGGCTCGCCTGCACGCCTAAATTAATACATAAATAATACAGTATCAGTACCAAAAAAAATAACAAGAATAATAATAATAATAACACAAAAACAAATATAAATATTCATAATATTCTATATAAGCCGTTGATAAGCTCAGACCAGATCAATTCCAGACAGTTCATTGACAACTTAGGAAATCATTCAAGATGAGACAGCCACGCAGCATGTTGATTGTGCCGCTGCTGTTTGGGTTCTGGGCATGCTTTGGCGTGTCGGCTGCCTACAATGGTCTGGTGAGCAGTATTCTCGCACCTGCGCGACAGACACGCACCTTGGAGACACTGACGCAATGGCAACAATTGGAATACGGCTTCGCCTCGGAACAGGATCGACAGAAGGCGCAGGCGGATGGCAATTTAATGCCTGGCTATGGCACGCCCATTGATGTGCAGCCCCATTATCTACCCAATGGACAGGTTCGCATATTCACCACAATTCCGCGTTTCGTCACCGGCATACCCTATACGCTGACTACAGTCTCCGAGCGGATGGGCCGCAATGGACCCCTGTTGCAGCCGTATCCGAGCTTCAGCTGGCACAACAACAATGGCGACAACTGTGACCAGATTACATCTGCTTTTCGAGTGTCTGTGAGTAGTTAAAGCTCCATATTCACATAGAATCTATGTAGAGTCTAAGTTCTTCCCCGTGCTCGACAGATCAACGAGTGCAATCAGATGTGGGTGATTGATTCGGGCAACATTGGTGGTGTCCAGCACTGTCCACCACAGCTGCTGAAGTTTGACCTGAGCACCGATAGTCTGCTGCATCGCTTCCGTTTGCCCAACAATACTTATGTGGCTCACGCTTCGATACTCATCGCAACCAATTTGCTGGTGCAGGATCCACCGCCACGTGGCAACTGCGCTCGCACCATGATCTATATACCAGATGTTAACTATCACGGACTCATCGTCTATGATCATCAGGCCGATAGAGCTTGGCGTATTGAGAATCGCTTCATGTACCCAGATCCCGACTATGGCCTTCACACCATTGCCGGCGAGAGCTTTACTCTGATGGACGGCATTTTCACCGTGAACAATGACAAAATGAATCTCTACTTCCATCCGTTGGCCAGCATCAGCGAATACTCTGTGCCGTTGAGCGTGATCAACAGGCGCCAAAATTGGGAGGAAAATAGTGGTGCCATGGAGGATCAATTCAAGCTACTGGGCAGACGCAAGAGCGAGTGTGCCGCCTCTGCCATGGACAGTCGCAACAATATCTACTGTGTTACCTTAAATCCAATCAAGCTGTTCGCCTGGAACACGAAGACGCCCTATACCTCACGCTATTTTGGCAATCTGCCAGCCAAATCCAGTGAACTGCAGTTCGTTAGTGGCATGAAAGTTGTGCGTAATCCTGGTGGACAGGAGGAACTCTGGCTGCTTCTCCAATCGTTTCCAGGTAAGATATACTTTCTCTGAATCTCTTTGCACTCTTTACCAATCTCTGATATTTATTTTTGCTTACAGAAAATATCCGCGGGCACATTGAACTCGAATGAGGTAAACTTCCGCATCTTGCGCCGCCAGCTCGACGATATACACAGTGGCGTTTACTTTACCAGCGACGAGGATCTGACCAATCGTCTGATCTTTAATTAAGCTCTACAGTAAACACTTATCTAACTACAAAATACTTCAATACCTTAAGCACACTCTGGCAATAGCTACTTATTTATATAATATAGTTAAACCTCCTCAAAATAAATATTCAAATATCCGAAAAAGCTATTTCTATATCAATTATAAATTCCTATTAAGCAAGCAATAAAATAATTATGAAATATTATGATTGCAGTCATTATACAGATTTTTGTATTGCTTACAATTTGAATACCTGCACTTGATCGAAAAAAACAAAATTGAGAAGCGCTTCCAAAGTACGTTATACAGGGTGCTTATATTCGAACCCCAAATGCTACGTGCTGCTATCTCGCCATCGCTTATATTTCTGTCACTAAAGTTCAAAGTCGGCTTATCGCTAATGCTACGCATTGAAGATGATGTCGCTAACATATGGAACGACCGGAATTTGTTTTGTAGCAACTAGTTAACAATATTTAAGTGGGATCCGGTTACAAAGAAACCGCAACAATCTATAGAAGGCTATCAAAGCGACTAATATATACTCTCAAATGGCAGACCCCACTAACTAGAATAGTCATAAGAACTGGGTTAATATTAGGCAATGCCTTAGTTTCTCCGCTCACTAACCCAGTTTTCATAAAAGAGAAATTTAACAATAACCTGGCATTTAATGATCATTTCAAGGGTTTTTTTTTTTAGCCAAAGTTCACAAAGCCAGATATAATAGCATAACAGCGCGAAGCTTAGCTTTGTTGTCATTCATGGGGGAAAAAAGACTGTCAACATGGACTTAAGCAAACAGAAATATCAGTTAACAAAAAGTCTTAACGACTTTCGTTAGAGTATATGTAATTTATTGTTACAACACATATGGGGCCAATGGACTCTACCTTGACGTCGTGAATTGCATGGCATGGAAGCTGGAAGTAGCTGGAAGGCATGCATAATTATCGCCCTGAATTGCACAGCTTTTGGAGATTTGTTTTTAGTCAGCAGTGGACTTAAACGAGATCGTTACAATGAGAATTTCAATGCAAGCTTTCAATTGGCAATTAAACCAGTTTACGACAAAGCTGACCCAATTGATCAGGTCTGGTCGGTCGTCAGTTAGCCGGATTAGAAAGACATGGGCCGTTCGCTGGCGACGCAAGCGCAGTAACTGTTTTGGCCTTACGTGGAGCACATCGCGCGAAAGTGAATGGATTACAGCAACATGAATTACCAGCATTGCATAAGGATAATAGCTTTGCTTAGCTCTTTGCTTGCCATTGTGACAGGACAGTATGCAACAGGACCAGGTATTGGATACCACTCCAAGGCCTTAGAAAGAGTGTTTGAGGCGCGTAACTTGGAACTCAACTTCCCCACGCCAAAGGAACGGGAGCGTGTCCTGCGCGCTGGCCTCTATGATCCTGACAATGTTGTGCCCATAGATGTGGATGTCTACTATACACGTAAGTAAAAGCAGTTTGGATATTATTCAAATTATATGAGGCAAAAAGCTTCAATGCTGACATCATACCCCTTTGTTGTACTGCAAGTTTAACTTAATATTGACTCTCTCTCGCTTAGATGGTGACAAAACACCATCGATCTTTGTGACAATACCGCGCTTCACCAAGGGCGTGCCCTACTCCCTGGCCTATGTCACCAACGAGGTGCGAGAGAATGGCACCGTATTAAAAGCCTATCCCAGCTACGATTGGCATCAATCCCATGGCGCCGACTGCAACGGACTGACTTCCGTTTATCGCACACAGATTGACGAGTGCGGACGCATGTGGATACTGGACAGTGGAGAGATTGACTTCGTGCAGCATTGCCCACCGCAGGTGTACGCCCTTGATTTGGCAAGTGGAGGCGTGGTGCATCACTATCGCATGCCCCAAGATGTGTACAAGACGGGCGTTAGTCGCTTTGTGACGCCTACGATTGAGATGGATGCGAAAAATTGTGATGTGGGCCATGTGTACATGGCTGACTCCATTGGCGATGGCATTGTGGTCTATGATGTAGCCGCCCAAAAATCGTGGCGTATTGAGAACAAGTACACATATCCGCATCCAGACTTTGGCACTTTCAAGATAGCCGGCGAGAGTTTCCAACTGTGGGATGGCAGCGTGGCTATGTCTCTAACCCCACACTGGGACTATCGGGGCAATTGGAGCGTATGCTCTATTTCCACTCGCTGTCCAGCGACTGGCAAATGGCCATACCACTGAGTGTTGTTAACAATGGAAGCATCTGGAAGCGGAACGATGTCAGTGCTGGCCTCGATCAATTTGTATTGCTAGGCAAACGAGGCAGCCAATGTGTGGCAGCAGCTATGAGCGAGACAGGCATGTTGCTCTGCGGCTTGGTGCAGCCTGCCAGCATACTAGCGTGGAACATACGTCAAGCATATATCCCTGACAATATGGCACTGTTAATTGAGGATGAGCAACGACTGCAATTTATCAGCGGTCTGAAGATTGTCAGAAACCACGAGGGCAAAGAAGAGCTTTGGGCGCTCTCGAATCGCTTGCAAAAGGCATTTGGTAGTGGTCTCAATTTTAAGGAAGTTAATTTTCGTATACAAAAATGCGGCATCTATGAGCTACTGAATGGATTGCCCTGCCACTAGGTCCAATCTCAAATGCAGTTGAGAATTCTCTCAATTACTCGATTGTTCTATATTTATTAGCAGATTTCTTATGTAGCCTCAATGCTATTTAAATAAATTGTAAATATTTATATCCACTTGACATTCAACTTGAATTAAAGTTCACTTACCTTTTTGTAGAAGTACTCCTCCTCGCGTGCAGCCTCCAGTTTGCCGAAGGCGCCGCCAGCCTCGCGAATGGAACCACCGCCACCACCGCCCTTGCCGGCGCCGCTGCCCAAGTCGCCAACCTGGCTGCCGCTCATTTTCGCCAATCTGTGGGGGCAGCGCAATACATTGAAGCATTAGAACTTTTGCTCAAGTTATGTAATAGGAAGTCATAAGCCGACACATTTTCATATGTATACACACACACACATTCAAACTTTCAGTGCCGGGTCAAGCGTAAAGAAATTTCGGGGCTCTATTTGTTTATCTTATCGGCGTAATTTACAAAATATATGGATATGTGTGGAAGCGCATGCAGAAAAATGTTTAGTATATCATGTCTAAAGCCATTTTCGTTTTAAGGCGTTAGCCAATTAGCATTTAATTAGAGCAAATAACTTACTGCACTCCAGCTGGATACAGACGGGCTGCGCTACGACGTACAACGAACATTTTTTTTTTCAATAAGTTATGCAAAAATAGTTGTGAAAATCTGTAAAAGAAAGAACAGTTATTAAAACATGCGATGATATGCGAGAAATCGTTGAAGTTCAGTTGCATTCAACGAACAAATTAAAAACAAAGAAAATTCTTTAATATAAACATTGTATCTAGATATATGTGTATGTATTTCTTTTGTTTATTGTTTTCATACAAAGAAAGCCATTAAAAAATATATATAAACATTTAAATATACATATGTATGGGATAGAATATTTTTGTGGCGCAAAAATCTTACCTGACTCTTCTGCGTGTCAAACTTGTATGTTGAAGTGTGGCCGAAGCTTCTAGCCGGTTGCTCGAGCTGGCAGTGTGTGTCTGTGTGTGTGTGCAAACGTTGAGGTTGCCAGTTGATGCATTTCCAGCTTATGCAATCTATCATGCAAGTAGTTGATATTGTAAAAAATGTTGAGTTCGATTGATATCCAATCGAACAATAATGTAACAAATGTTGGTTGTTGGCCCATTTATGATATACACAAATCAAAATTCTGAGCACTTACCATGTATGGTTAGTGGTCTGACATACTACAGCATGCAGATATTCAACGTGTGGCAACGCCATTTTGGTATTTTTAAGAGAGCGTCGAAACGTTCACACTCGAAGAGTCCTCAACAAAAAATTTGCCGACTGACGCTTGTTTATTTGTTTAATATAAATTTACTTAATTTATCACTTAATCGGGAGAGTATTGCAAGCCAAAATGGCCGATGCCGATGATGGAGCTGAGTTGCTGTTCTTCGACACTTTCTCACATGAAGAAGTCACCGTAAGTGAAATTTGCATACCCTTAATACAACATGTGTTAAATATGTTAAAAATCTCTTTAAACTGTTGCAGGATATCAACTTGGACTTGGTTCAGTTCCCGAAGCCGGTGTTCATAACACAAGTTCGTATAATACCATTGGGAGCTAGAGTCCAAGCGGACTTTCCAGGTGGCGTTCGTCTGGGTGCCACGAATCCCTCCAAATTCGATCTGGAGTTCTTTGTTAACGATTTGGGCATGCCAGGTGCCTCAGCATTTGAGAATCTGGGCTTGTTGCGTTATAACCAGAACGACTGCATACATCTGGACTGTTCGCAAGAGAAAATACCAACAGATGGTCTTGTTTTACGTGGCTGGTACAGTGCTATTACTCTAGCTGTATACGGTATATTAACCAACTCTGTGACTGAGCCTATTGCTAGCCCAACGTTACCTTGCGAGCCAGCAATGGCAGGACCCGAAATGTGCGGGGAGGGACATAACGTTCTTCTGCCAGAAGAAGTGATCAAAGATGATTGGTCGGAGCCTATGCAAACAGAGCTGCTGGGTGCAACAGCACATAAGGCAAGCGTCAGTGTGAGCGACTACGAGCACGATGACATCGAATATGGCATGTCGCGAGATCACTATCATCAGCACGCAGACGAAGAACAACGTGAATTACGACGGTTGCGACGTTCCACGCACTCTACTGATCACTCTCCACCGCCGCTACGCACACACACGCACTCAGAGAGCAACGACAGGGAATACCTGCGCTGGTGAGTACTCTAAATGGTTTGATTACACCCCTTTTACTAACTTCCTCATGCATCGAACTTTCCATTAACAGCTCACGAGACAAGGCGCCGCGTGATTGGTCCCGCTCACCGGAATATTCCAGTCACAGAGCACGACGCAAGCGTTCAGAGCGCTCTCGGTCGGATGCCGATGAACACAAGTGGCCTCGGACGCCACCCGTTTCAATTGACTCGCCAACACGACCTCGCTCTCCGGATACCATGGACTATGACGATGACGATACACGTTCGCCCTACAAACTGCAGAGCTCGCATGGCTATCGGCACTCATCGGAATCGTTGCCGAGAGAACGCGAAGATGAAGAGCGAGATCGTGAGCGTGAGCGTTCGGAAACACCGCAAGAACAATTTGAGCCCATTCTAAGTGATGATGAGATCATAGGTGACGATATTGAAGATGAAGACGATGGAGTTGATGCGGCTGCAGCAGCAGAGTATGAACGCGAGCTAGAAGCAGCTGCGGCCGCTGCACCACCTGCCATAGATGCCTTCGAGCCATGGCAACGTCCGCTGTTGACCTTCGATGGCGACCTGCTGACTCATTACAGTAAAGAACTTGAAACGCTGCGGATGCTGTTCAAGAAGCTATCGTTGCAGATCCGATGGGACAATGTGAACGCATTCAATGAAGAGCACGGTGGAGTCACTGTAGACGAGCGGGAGCAGTTCGTCTACCTGGGCGAGCAACTAAATAATCAATTGGGCTACCTAACGCAGCACTACAAGCGACGAAATTTTGTCCTGCAGCAGTTCTTCAAGAACGACGAGTCGCATTTGCGACAAGCAGCGAACATTTTACAGATTGCGTTAAGCTTCCAGGCGGCCTGCATGCAACCACAGCCGGCATTTAAAATACGACATATCAAACTGGGCGCACGCATGGCTGAGCTGCTATGCAACAACGAAGAGTTGTTCCGCCATCTGCTGGAGCAGCACAACTTTGATCCATTCGAAGCCGTCTTCAGTCTCTATCAGGAGCCCTATATGGCGCTGTCTATTAAACTGCAGCTGCTGAAGGCTGTCTACGCCATGTTGGACACACAGTTGGGAATAAAGCATTTTCTGGGCGGCAACAGCAATGGCTATCAGCTAATTATCGAGTCTATCAAAACGGCCAAGCTGACGCGTACTAAATATGCCCTGCAGGCCATAATTAAAAAACTCCATCTCTACGAAGCGTTGGAGAGTGTGCGCAACAGTTGCAATCAGCTCTTTGTTCACAAAGTGGAACGGCCACCACAGCAGATTTGTCAGGAAATCGAATACGCCTTTGAGATGATAATGGATGCTTTGGTAGCCAATCAACTGAGTTTTCAGCAGCCGCGTCGATTTCTGCCCGTCTCCAAGAAGTTCGAGGTGGTCACAGATCCAAATGCACAGCGGAGCTTTGGCAATGCGTTGCAATCGTACTTCAAACAGCATGCGCTGGCCGAATCCCTGCTGCTGATTCTAAGCAATGCCAGGGAACTGCCAGCAACCACATTCCTTTGCACGCTGGATCTGATGCACGCTCTGCTCAAATCCCATGTAGGCATAGACTACTTTGTGGATGATGCATTTGAAGCAACACAACTTATTGTCGCCATTCTGCTGGGTCTGGATGAAGTGCCTACCATGCCCAAACCAGAAATACCAAAGGAAGAGGAAGAGCCTGGTAAGTGATTTGCATTACTCTGGCTTATATGAAAGACAATTCATTTACGATTTTTTTTTTCCAGTTAAATCTGAGCAAACAGATAAACCTATGGACACATCCGACAGCTCCGAAAAGGAAGCCGAAGCAAAGGCCGAGGCGATCGATGCTGAAACGATGGCAATTGATGTTGCCGTACAAACGGAACCAACACCTGTCAAGCCACCTCCAAAAATGGCACCCGTTCTCCGGCCTGTTTTGCCACGCTTAGCACGTCTGGGGATAGAGTTGGCCTACAAGGTGCAGACACGTTATCACCTAGATGCGATCGTCTTTACGGCAGCACTGCCAGAGTACGATGCCATCAAAGTGGCCACACATATGCACGCAATATACTCACAGACCTGTGACCCGGCAGGTCGTCAGCACACAATTGAGGTGCTGGGACTGAACAATAATCTAAAGATATGCATGGACCTCATCAAAAAGGAACAGCGTCTGCAAGCGCAACGACAGCTGAGCTCGCCAGGCACCAAGTACAAGAGTCCAGTGCTCAGTTATGCGGTGGACATGGTTGATTGCTGTGTACGCTATTGTGAACAGTTAGACTACCTCATCGAGCATGGCGCCGTTATACTCGAACTAGCCAAGAACCACGAAACTTTTGAGCCATCTGTGTCGGCAGTGCTGCAGGAGATGTATGTGTATATGAAGCCATTAGAGGCCATCAATGTGTTTATCTACGACGACATAATGCCACTAGTTGAGGTGATTGGCCGTTCTCTGGACTATCTTACCACCTTCCCAGGCGATTTGATTATGGCATTGAGAATACTGCGTTATCTGGTCACCACGAAGTCGACTCCACCGCCCGGCATCAAGCACTCCAAGCGGCCAGACACCGAAGAGTTGAAAAATCGTTTTGTGGCCCTCCAGTTGTACGCAGCAGATGGCGTTCAGCTAATGATTCAGATAATGGAACGGCTATGTACATACTTTGAGCAGCCCGGAATGCATGCGCCCGCATTAATGACCATTCAGGGAGTGCACTGCTGCCAGATTATGTTGCCCACGCTGCAAATTCTACGCGAACTGCTCTCCTATGCCATACTGTGCCGTGATGGTGCCTTCAAAGATCTGACCTCGATTGATCATCTGGTTAAGGTATATTTCCTGCTGTACTATTACCCCACGCGATGCCAGGCGGGTGCTGAGGTGGAACAGTGCAAGCTGGAAGTGGTGCAAACACTGCTGGCCTATACGCAACCGCACGAGCAAGACGAAGAGTCGTTGCATAAGTCCCTCTGGACTCAAATGATACGTGAGGTGCTGAAGAACATCGATGGACCGGCGAACTTTATACCAGGTCTGAAGCTGTTGGCGGAATTGCTGCCGTTGCCATTGCCCATGCCACAGCCACTGTGTGATCAGCTGAAGCAGCAGCACAAGCAGCGCTTGATCACCGAACGCAAATTGTGGTCCGCTCACTTGCATCCGCAGAGCGGACAAATTGCCAAGCTGGTAGAAGCGCTGGCGCCTTCAAGTTTCCCGCAGCTGTCGGAGCTGCTGCAGCGCGTTTGCATGCAGCTATCAGACTTGGCACCCAACATGACGCTGCTCATAGCCAAGACAATTATGGAACTGCTATGTAATGAATATCAGAGCTCCAATTGTATGCCGACCACCAATCTGGAGCGGCTGTTACGTTTCTCTACACGACTGTGCGCTTTCGCGCCGCTAAAGAGCTCCATGCTGTCCATTTTGTCAGGCAAATTCTGGGAGTTGTTCCAATCACTGCTATCGTTGAACGAGTTCAACGAGGTGGTCACCAATTGCCAGGAGGCAGTGCATCGTATACTCGACAGTTTCCTAGACTCTGGCATTTCTTTAATTTCACATAAATCAACAGCGCATCCATCGCTCAATTTATCGGCTGCATTGCCACCCAAGGAGTTAATCCCACGCGTCATCGATGCCGTGTTTAGTAATCTGGCCAGCGTGGAGGTCACTCATGGAATTTCCATTTTGGCTGTGCGTAATCTGGTCATTCTCACCGAGCATGAGTAAGTGTCAAGTAGAGATCGTTAAATTTATATTCAAACTGTTTTTTCCTTGTACAGCTACACATTCTATCATCTGGCGCAGTTGCTGAAGCAAAAGATTAGCGAGTTCCAGGCTTGGATGGAGCGTGTTATACTCCACAATGAGACGGTTGAGTATAATGCAAACATAGAGTCGTTAATTTTACTGCTGCGCTCCCTCACTCAAATCGAGCCACCTCCAGCAATGTCAGCGATGCCGAATCGTACGCTTAAGCTAGGCCCAGCTGAGCTTGTGCAGCTGCTTGAGTTTCAGGATGTGGAGTTGGACAAGCCGCCGGTTTTGCAGCGCATTCTTAAAGTGCTCGAGAAGCACAAAGCGGTGGCCAATGAGGCGGCGCTGAGTGATTTGAAACAACTGATTGCTCTGCAGGCATCCAAGCAGGAGCAGGACACGCAGCCAACAGCGACTGCCTCAGTAGAAGCTCCAAGCGAAACCGATGCAAATGCAACAAATGGCAGTAACGCCAGCACCGGACCACTTAACGTTGAGCCATATCTGCCGCAAGCTGAGGGCATTGTCACTCAGTACGAGGCACGTCCTATATTTACACGTTTCTGTGCGACGGCTGAGAATGTCCAGCTGACTGCGCGTTACTGGCTGGAGCCGCTGCCAATTGAGGTTATTGAGGATATGAACGAGCCGCTGTATGAGCGCATTGCCTGCGACTTGACTGACTTGGCAAATGTGTGCCTAAATCCCGATCTGAATCTCACGGGCGATTGCAAGCGTGTGCTACATTTATCTGGCTCACCGCAATCCAATCGCGAGATGACACCTACAGCGCCATGTTTCCGCACCCGACGTGTCGAAGTGGAACCCGCCACCGGTCGGCCTGAAAAGAAGATGTTTGTGAGTGCAGTGCGAGGACGCGGCTTTGCAAGAGCTCCGCCCTCCCGCGGTGACTTATTCCGCTCCAGGCCACCAAATACTTCGCGTCCCCCATCGCTGCATGTGGACGATTTCCTGGCGCTGGAGACGTGCGGTGCACAGCCCACTGGGCCAACGGGCTACAATAAAATACCTTCAATGCTGCGCGGCTCGCGCGTAGGTCGTAATCGCGGCTCACGTATATCAGTAGCAGCTGCCTACAGGTAAAGAATTCTACATTTTATAAGAATAGCATCTTTATCAGTTTTGTTCCTTCCACTCGCTTTCAGGCAAAAGAAGCTCTTACGCATCGGGTCGCCCTCCAATTGGTCCGAGACGACGGGCACGCCGTATCGTTCTGGTACTGCTGAAGGGCACTTCGCCGGCAGTGACTCGCACTACACGTCGCCCCACTACAGTGGGCGACCACGTGGGCGGGGCCTGCGCTCCAGACCGCCCTATTTGCGTTAGGAACGGCGCCAAGACTTGCATATATCAAAGTGTTTTGTGTATATTTGATTTATACATTTTCTATGTAAAGTAATAAAAGTTAAGCATTTTCTGTAACCACACAATTCAAGCGCACATCATGATCCTCTATAGGCAGCTCTTCGTTGCTGACGATCTGCTCATTGAGTGCCAGTGCCATAATGGTTGTCTTCTTGTGCGGATACTTTTCTGCGTGCTGCTTCAGATATTTGTCATAGTAGCCCATGCCGTGGCCCATGCGATCGCCGCTGCGCGTGAATGCAACGCCGGGCACGATAAACAGGTCGATGCCATGTCCTGCAGTAGAAAATTAGTACTCAAAGAGAGATCATTGTTCATAATTGTTTACCATTTGTCATGGCATCCTCGCGGCTCTCCTTGAAATCCGGCTGTTTTATATTCCATTTGGTCAGCGGCAATTCCTCGTATTCGTTCATATTGCTCAAACGCACCATCTTCATCTTTCTACCCTGATAGGTAGGCACAAACACCATCTTGTCCAGCCTGAACATCTCGCGGATCAACGCAGTGGTGTCCAGTTCATTGCTGGTGCTGAGATAGATGCTAACGCGTTGCGCTTGACGAAATGCTTCATTTTTCAACACCTGTCGAAAACAGATGTTCCTATATATATAGAGAGCGATACAAGTCTGACCCATGCGTACTGACCTTCTCGGTCACCGCCTCTGATTGCTTCGCTATCATCTCGGGCGTTAAACAACTGAGTACCTCCTTCATGTGCTTTCTTAGAGCCACTTTAAGACTATTTTGGATGGCTGCCATGGCAAATGCACAGTACACACACTTTACGGAACGGGGAACGAATGACTTCTGCTTGCAGTCATGCAGCCTCTATAGCTCTAACTCTGCCTCTGTGGATTAGTCGCTTATCAGTAAAACTGCGCATTATCAGTTTTTACCGACCACATGCTCTCCACCGATTCGTAAACAAGCAACAGGTCGATTTGCATACGTTTATTTGCAGACAGTTGTTTGTATAATTTAATTGATAAGCTAACTACAATGTTTGGTTGAAATTCACTTTGTTTATTATTAATTATTTACTTACAAGTTCGTATTTATGCAACAGTTCGTGTTTAAGTGCATTCACTGTAGCCCAATCGACGTGCGCCCCCTTTTCAAACCAACGATTGACACCTTATATTTAGCACTAAAAATGCCAGCAGTTGCGGCTATCACTGCTGCCGCCTGTCGCGCTGTAGTAAAATCTGGCTATTTTTTTCAAAAATTTAACCGTTAAATTAATAAGTAGCTGATGGAAAGAGAAGTAAGTTAAATTAAAAATATATATTAATGACTTAGCATTAAATATATATTTTATTTTACTGTAAAAAGTTAATCAGAGATATTCTAATAATATGACAACATTATCTAATGTATTAAATTGCATGACAAACATGCCAAACTAATATAAAACTATATCAGCCTGCCTTAGTTGTCTATATGAACTTTTTGCTCTGCAAGATATCAGCAAGAATGAGAATAAGACAAGATCCAAATGTAGTTTAAGTCTCGCGAATGTAGGTTATCAGGCCTTAACATTGTTTGTCAAGTAATAAAAGCTCATTTAGTGTTACTTTGTTGTCTTGCAGTCTCTTTTCTATAAAGCGATCAGTTTTATCTATCAGCTCAGGTGTCAGCTCGTCCTTATAGCCATTTACCTTGCCTCTACGCGTAAAGCTGTAGAAAATATAAATTAGCTATGTTTTAAATACATTAAAGATTTTGAATTTACTTGTGAACAACTTTGCCACTGTTTGGAAATGTCGATTGTGCGAATTCCCATTTGTGATTTGTCGTTGGATTTGCTAAAAACCAAAATCAGGCTCAAGAGAAATACAATTTCTTTATAATTTCGAACTTACTCTTCATTTCCTCAAATGAAAGATGTTTAAGCAAGCGCTGCATCTGTTCCTCCGTTACAGTCTTGTCCAGAAATTTGCAGAGGTCTTCCACAACAGCTCGCAAATCCAGTTTCATTCGCTCAAAGCTAGTGTAGTATATCCAAGGCTCGTTGCGCAGTTGATAGAATTCAGCTGCATGTTCGATTTGTTCACTGTAGATACTGTTCTCATCTAGACATTCATCGAAAAATTCGGTTAACGTTTTCCCATAGTTGTAGCCAATAGTAACACCGTGATAGTACGACGATACCCAAGCGTCTTTCAGATTGCGAAAGACATAAACAACTTTTGCTTTCTTCTGCCAGAGCTGAGCGGGTAACAATGGGAGGGGCAGATGCGATTTTATGAGACGAGGCGAGGGCAGCTCTTGAACAGGTTTAAGGGCCCTCTCCTCCTCGGCTTGCTTGAGAAATTCATATCTAGAGGCAAACGATATTTATTTAGAATTGCTCTCATCAAAATATACTTACTCTAAAAAGGGTGAGCGCAGTTCCAAGTCTTTGGAGAGAGCTGCCTCGAAGTTGCAGTCATTCAACAGCAACCACAGAAGTTCCTGCATCCAAGTGGTTCCACACTTGGGAATAGTCACAATCCAAACATCATCCTCCAACACCTCCATATCATGAATCATATCCGGGAATGATTTAGCTGGACCTATAAACCAGAGCTTTCGCTTAGACCAGTCTTTGTCAATTAGATTGACGGGATAGCTCTTCGGTATGATCTGCTCGAACTGCATGTTTGAACTCGACTATTTCACGACTTCAGCGGCTACGACAATATATATAAGAAGAGAGAGACAGATAGATGGAGCCGTTGCTGATATGTCTTAGCATTTACTGCTTACATAAAAAGTATCAAAAGGGTTTGTCTTGAAGAAAGCTCGACCAAGAGATACTCATTATCTTATCTAGCCATTTTTTTAGATTTCTTTTTCTCATCATGTTTAATACATCCATATTTCACTGTACTCAGACGTTAAGTTCAAACTGATTACTTAACTTACACATTACACTTCTCGCTAATCGCTGTAGTTCTCTGTGTTTAAGTAAGAAGCCATTTATTGATAACAAATATATAAACATATATATATATATAAATTTACTGTAGTATAGACATTCTTCATACTTTATACATTTATCACATTAGCTTATAATCTATTCGAAGTGATTAATTGATGCGCTCTCAACAATTTCCTGATAGTTCTGCTTGCTCATTGTACTTGCTGTAAGTTGCGAAATCATCCATGTGTAATTTGTACTCCCTCAGATTGCCATCGGACCAAAGATCAAACTCGCGTATGACCTCAGCTGTCATCTCATCCTTGTGGCTGCCCACCACGCCCCGCCGCACAAACCTGTGTGGAGCAACACTTTTTAGCCTTATAGAAGCAGATCTAAGCAGGGCTCAATGCTAGACTGGCTTACCTGAACTCCTCGACTTCACGGCCAGCTGCTGCCTTCATGCTCTCAAATTCCTTGGCATGATTGCAGGCGGGATTGTCGCGCATGCTCTCGAAGGATAGGTGCTGCTTCATCTGCTGCACTTGCTCAACGCTCACTGGGCGCTGCAGGAATCGTGCCACGTCGTTGATGACCTGGTCGAGCTGCGTCTTCATACGTTCGTAGCTGGTGAAGAAGATGTACGGCTCGTGGCGCAACTGCCAGAAATCGAGCACATGCGGCCAGCAGGGGGTGAAGTTCACATAGCCATCGATGAAGGAATGCATGAAATCATCCTTGGTGCCTTGGTAGCCGACCATGCCACGCCAATGATGAAAGTACGAGACAGCTGCATCTTTGGGGTTTCGATAGACGTAGATGATCTTCGGCTTCTTGGTCCAGAGCTGACTTGGCAGCAGCCAGGCTGGCAGATGAGATTTGATGAGCCGTGGCGAGCTTAACGCATTTGCGGCTTCGATGGTGTCATGAGGCACGTTCGGCACAACTCCATTGAATCTATATAAACAGAGGCTTAACTAGCTTCAAGTTAATTGAGGTATCAACTTACTCCAAGAACGGAGAACGTATGGTCAGGTCCACAGACTTGGCCATCTCAAAGTCGCACTGATTGAGCACCAGCCAAGTGAGCTCCTGCATCCAGGTGGTGCCGCACTTGGGCAGCGTGACAATCCACACATCGTCCTCTCGCACCTCGAAGTCATAGACGCGCTCCAGCACGGGCTTGAAGGTGTCGGCCAGACGGCAAAAGCGCTGCTCCCAGTTGCCCACCACAGGCACATTTGGCTTCCTGGTGGCATAGATCGAGGAGTAGCCGCCGCTAATGGCCAGCTTGTCGATTTGCTCGAAGGGCACACTTTTCGCAAAGAAACTCGGCTCGGGCATGGTTCACTGACGAATGACGAATTTTTCAAAAATGGTTAAAGACGCGCCCAACCGATCGCCTTCACTGTTTCCGCTGCATTGAATGCGACTGCCATCGCGATGGGAATATCGAGGCAGAATTTCTCGCTCAACACTGAGTGTCAGAGATGCGCACGTGAAGTGAAGTGAAGAGCAATGATGAGATGTGACTATATATAAGATTAATTTCATATTGATGTAATCGTTATTCTACCTGACCACAAACAGTCACAGTCAACTATAACTATCATCACTAGAATTGTTTATACAATCAAAATGAATAATCATCACAAAAAGAATAATAATGTTAATCGCATAAATCAATAATGAACGTGAAGCGCGCGCACAGCTCATGCCTGAGCCGCATCACTAATGGAGCCGTTCGCATCAATACATCTATATAAGTATGAGTGTTATATAACCCGTAAACAGACTCTCGTTTTTTTTTTTTTTTTTTTTGTAATCTTCGGTTTGATTTTCGAAATGCATGGAATGAATCGGGTGCTGTAAGACTTTCTTTATGGGAGCGCTTATGTTATGGGACCACGAAGCTCTTGCTGAAACCAGTCGTAAAAGAAAGTTTTCGATGTATTTCGGCTACCAATTTATTTTGTCAACAATTTGTTTGTTTACCTTGTGTCTTAGCAGGTGAAATTATGCGCACATCTTTGGTCAACCATTTAGCCCAAAGAATCGAAAATAGGTCGTTTGAATGCAGATCCCAAGGTGCGCAGAAGCACTAAATGACGCAGTCGCCGGCTAATTAAAAGAAGTAAGAGTGAAAGAGCAAAAGATGACGAACAGAGAGATACTCTAGGTACAAGTCTTTCAATTTTAAACAAATTATTTCTTATTCGATTTTGAGGCAGAGCTACTGGCTGCAATAAAAATATATATAAATATATATACAATTGTATAATACGTATACTTAAACAAATTTATATATCTCAGGACTTTACTTTAGCTTTAAGTTAAGTAGTTTAGTATTAGACTTCGGCAAACGTCTTCAATGTATTCCTACAGAGAGATGGACAATCGAATATAGCTATATCCACCCTACTCATATATATTATTCATATCTATGTATATCCATCTGTCACATACAATTGCGCAAGCTCAGCTCATTTCTAATTCGCCATCTATGCAAAGTTATTTGAATATTTGACCTTGGCCATGGCTTATGTAAATGTAAATTAAAATTATTTTTAACCTTTTCTTTTTGCTTAAGTTATCGTTGGCATAATTTAAAAATCGGATATATTTTTTTGAATTTGTATTTATGTATTTGCGTTTTGTTTTGTTTTTACAATAAATTTGACTAAATCTTAACATTTATAATCCTTAACCTGCAAGGAGCAAACAGATGTAGTAACAAATATATGTCAGTATGTATGTAGTTGTATAAAGATTCTGCATGTTGTTGGGGAAACAAACAGGATCCAAGAATTGTTTAGTAATATGTAGAAATTTGCATGCATTTAATAAAAATAATTGTTTCTTTTTTTTCTTCTTTTTTTGCTTTTTTGCCTTTGATTTGTTGATTTGTAAATACTTATTAAGTGGTGTGCGTGCCTGCTAAACATAGTATAAACAGAGCACGCACACGCGCACACATACACACACATATTAACAACAATAAATATACATGTATGTATGTATGTATAGATTTAACTCGCATATATGTAGTTGTATTTGTATTCAATTTTTAACGAAGTGTGTGTGTGTGTGTGTTTTGTTTATGAGTGTGTGCAATTCGGATTGCGTTTGGATAACTGACGATCGATCGATCGATCCATCGGTTTTCGGAGTTTGCTTGTGTGTATAAACTGTATCAAAAAGGTAATTGTGAAATAAATGTCTATAACAGATACAAATAACAGTGTGACTGGATGACACACACACACACACACACACACTCTCACGCACACACATACATACATACATATATGATAATATATAAATATATCCTTTGAATATGCTTATCCTTCGTAAAAGTTGTATAAATTGTATATATATACTATATATATACATATATATGTATGAATATATATACTTATTATTTTGCATTTGCTTTGATTCATAGGTATGTAAACATCTATGTATATATATATATAACATATACATGTATAATATATTTGCTTTCTTTTGTTTTTGGTTTATATATTTTCTTTTTTTTTTCAACAAGAACGTATTATCGATTCGTATTAATTTACTTGTTATATATATATGTATATAATATGTAATTTGTTCAGTCAATTAGATAAAAAAGATTTCAAAAAGGATTTCACTTAATTATAAATTTCATTTGCATTTCGCTTAAATCTGCAACACATCAACAGTAATCAGTAATCATATATAATATTAGGTATTAGATTGTAGTAGGTAATAGTAGTAGTAGTAGTAGTAGTTATAGTAGTAGAAAGGGCCCCATAGAATTACGCACGTTACATATGTGGATTCGAATTGTTGTAATCAAACTAGTCGAGTTGTACATTAGTAGAAATAGTTATACTTTTAATTCTAGCCAATAGTTCGTTAGCTCTGCTCATTATATAATTGTCCCTGCTAATCCACTCACTCACAGTCGCACTCACTCACTCACACACACTCACTCACACACTCACACTCACACTCATTCAGCGCGAATCCTTTGTCATCTAGCTATGGCCTTTGCAAAAAAGTTTATCTTAATTTATAAGTTGTTGGACAGTTGTATTTAACAGAGATTGTCTTCGTGTGTGAGGGCAGATGAAGGTGGGAGAGGAGTAACACAAACACAACACAAACACAAACACCTACACGTACACGACTTATGTACTAGTATGTGTGCTATGTTGCTTATGCTGTGGGTGTGTGTGTGTGTGTGTTATTTATTTTATTTTATTTATTTAATTCTTTTTAATACCTTTTTAGGTACTCTAGAGCGCACGCCATATTGTTTGCACAACGACAATATGTGACTATGTTTAACTATTTGTTGCTGCATTCGTATTTATTCATATATGCAGCAATATATATATATATGTATATATCATATTTTTTTGACACGCAGACACACACACACACGCTCACACACATTGAATAGGGCACACAGATATACACATATACATAAACAATTTTCTTTTGTTTTACATTTCTTTCATTTTGTGATGTTACTTAAATATTCAATTTTGAGTCCAGCCCAATAATTTGTTTTTTGTTTTTTTTTTTTTCTTTCTTTCATTTCTCTTTGTTTTGTTTAGTTGTGCTCTTCAAACATTTGCGACAGTTTTTGTGTGCGTGTGTGTGTGGATGTGTGTGTGTGTATGTGTGTGGATGCGTCTTCTTGGCACCCATTTATGGTAACCTCAGCTGTCATTGCGCATTAAGATTCCTGCCACACACACACCCACACACATCCACACACATTCCATACGGAGCACAGTTTTGGAAGCGTTATTTAGTCGAGATATGTATGCATAACAGCGACAACAACAAGTAGAACGAGACCTATGCCGAGAGACAGCGTCGCAAGCCACGGCTCTGGGTCCGGATGCGCCGTCACTAGAGCATATCCTCCATTTCATTCTCGCCAATTGTGGATGTGGCAGGCGCCTGGGCCGGCAGCGGCTTCAGTAGACCCGAGAATAATCTCCGGAAAGCCGTATGCTATTTGGAGCTCGACGACTTGTTGCCCACCGGCGGCTGCTTGGCCATAATATCGGCGAGTGTATTGATGCCCTGCTCATCATATTTCTTCCACTGTGAGTAGTTGATCTGCATGCAAGTGATCAGCTCAGGCATATCAATAAAACCTGCAATCAAATCAAATGAAATTAAATTTCAATTATCTTGAATTTATAATCTTGAGCTAGCTAGCCTCACCGTCCCAGGCGTGCATCATATCCTGTATAATATATTCGACAAAACCAATCTGGCTCTTTGGTATGCTGCAGGTGGCGCGATCGAACATGGGCATCACAATGGGCAGGTGCCGCTGCTTCTCCTCGTCCGTCTGCATAAAGTACTCCTCGGCAATGCGGCGCGCCCACTCGATGCAGTACTGCATGGGACGGGCTGGATTGCTCACATCGGCCACCTTGATTAGCATGCGGCGCATGAGTATGGATGTCTCCTCCTCGGATTGCACAAGCTGCGAGAAATTCAATATTGATGAATTCTATATTCTTTACTGCATTGGCTATCATTCAACTCACCTCACGCGGCTCCATCTCGCTGCCAAAGACGCTCACGAATTTGGCCAAATGCTCAAAGTGACGCGTCATCTCCGTGGCCAGAATCATATCGATGATGGTGCTGCGCGCCGATTTGTACGTCTCCTTGTCCAAGTTTTTGAATATGTTGAACTTGTCATCACCTGCAGGCATATCGGCTGTTAGCAAAACGATTTCCATTCGATCTCACTGCCTTTACTTACCCAGGGTCAGCTTGAAAGTGATGGCCGCATGGTGGGACTCCAGCACCGTCAGATCGTTATACAATATGGCCAATGGATTGTTCGAGTTGCACAGAAAGGCAGAGGAGCGTCCCGGATGATCAACGTCATGTGCGGCTGCTGCAATCAGTGCCGTTGCCTCGTCCATGCGATCCATGACCATATCCTTGCTGGCCAGCTGTGTAATGAATACGCCAGTTGCCTGCCAATCGAAAGAGAGTGTCTGAGCTTATAGCAGACTAATAGTATGTATGTGTGTGTGACGAGTCAACGCACCTGCATAACATCCGCTGCATGTGTGCTATTGTGATATGTGTTGCTCTTATGATAGTGTGCCTCGATGACGGCCAGCCAAGCCTTGCACACGTTCTCATCGATGTTCAGCGTGGCGAAGACATCGAAGCGTCGGAACATTTCCATGCCCAAGTACAGCAGCGGATGGTAGTCGGTGATCTCTTCCAATTTGAAAATATCAAAGTCCCATTTAAGAGATTCTTCAAGTAGTTCCATGACGATGGGATTGGCCTGTGCGCAGAACAAGAAATTATTCAATTAAATCTATAAAAACTTTATCTATATATAGATCAGATCTGGTATCTACCTTCATTTTGGCGGGTACTATGGTGGCTGCACGCGTCGAGTTACCAGTGCGAATGATGGAATCGTTTGAGCTGCGGCGCGACGAGTAGACACTGGGACCCTGAGTGGACAGATATTATATATTAGCTTCATTTCTTATTGATATACGATCGATCTACTTACCGTCAACAGGGCGCCAATGAGATCGGTGGCTATGGGATCGTCTGTGCGCAGCTCTTTCATTTGGGGACTGTAGAGTCCTTCGCGCTTGAGGAAGTCCAAGACTTTGTCTATGAGGCGTGCCTCTTCCGCTGAACAATTCTCCTGTACTTGTGATAGTAAATTGATTATCTAAAGTGTGTGTGCGTAGTTGTTGTTGTTGTTGTTGGTTGGTTTTGAACAGATTTTGTTGATTGATTTTTTTTTTGTTTCATTATTTGTTTATAGTTTTATTTTATTTTATTATTATTATTCATTTTTTTTTTATTTATTGCAAGCGACGCGCAGCGAGCAGAAACGAACGAGCGAGCGAGCGAACGTGCGAGCGAATGGAACCAGTTCATATGTACAATAATGTTTATTGGATATTTTGTTTGTTTGTTTGTTTGTTCGAGTACACACAAAACATAAAAGTAAAAGAGAACATAACAAATATAAGAGATAAAAAGAGAATCAATGTAAAAACAATAGTTTTAGTTGTGCAATTTGGTTGATTATGTTTTAGTCTGTTATTGATAGATTGAGATTGAGATTGAGATTGAGATTGATATTGATATTGATTGGTTGACTCTGTATGGGGTTAGTAGCATTAAATCAATTAATTAACGAATATGTGCCAAAAACCGAGCCATTAGATACGGATGAATAATTAAAGCCATATACATGGATATGCGATGGCCGACATCCCCAACTGTTGGCTCCATTAGAGTTGTGCATCGCAGATCAACTAAATGGAACTGAAGCTATAGAAGAACTGTACTGGAATTCAATAAACTTGCCTATATGAAGTGGAATAATAGTCTGTAATTGAACTAGTAACTATATTTAATGGAATAAAACTGAAATTACATATGTATATACTTGAACTGGGAACTGAATAAGTTTTCATTTAACTGAAACTATATATGCTAAAATTTAACTGGAACTGAATGGAATCTTATACAGTCGTCTTATATAGCTGTTGCTCTTTTGTATCTACAAAAGTTGCTAATTAAAGGGTTTGAATCAACTTCCTACTTATCGTTGCGATTTATGAAATAAATTTTCATTAGCTGAAGCTGTAGAGCTGAGCATTGACTTGTCAAATATTATATGTAAGTTTGAAGATTTTATTGAACTGATAACATTTGTAAGGTAATAAATGCCTGTTTTATCAAAATAAATGTACGCTGTGCTTCAGGGCGTATACGCAATGTGTTGTAGATATTGAAATTGTGAAATCTATTAATATATTCAACTGAATCAAAGTATAGAATCTAATAATATTAAAAATTGTCTAAGCAGACAATCACATACGTAGGCTGTGTTCGCTTTAAATATTTTTAACAAAATCAATTTACTTTGATTAATTTTCGGGCTATATTCTGCTATAGAAATATAAATTTGAACTAGTTCTTAAAAGGATATGCAGTTATTCTATTGCTCTTACTAATGGAAAATTAATGCTAAATCAGCTTTAAAAAAAATTAAAAATTAAAATAGTTATTTTAACAATTCAATATTTAAATCTAAAATAAATTTTTTATCAACTAAATAATTAGTGAAAATTTAAATTTCTCTTTAGCTTTTCCAACTGAATGTCTATTAAAGTCATTTGATGACTCCTGGCAAATAAAAAAATATATGAATTTTCTAGTTTACTCTTTGATCAGTTCAGCCTAACTCTAATGCACTCAAATGGTTCGTTGTCAGTGGCGGTGTGTGTGTGGGTCTGCGTGTGTGTGTGTGCTCTGTGGTTGATGTGCGTGGTGGCAGATGTTGTGGGGATTGGTAGGTGCTACTGATGCTACAGTGCTCTTACCTAACAATGCTAGGACATATGACACACACACACGCACACGCACACACACCTAAACGCACACACACACACAGAGAGAGAGAGAGAGATACAGAGAGAGTGACACCACACACCACGGACGCGGACACGGACAATAGTTTAGTTTAGTATTGGCAACATGGGCACAAAAAGCATTCGTATGTTGTCAGATGAGCTGGATTTGATTGGATTGGATAGGATTGGGTTGGATTGGGTTGGATTGGGTTGGAGCGGTCAACAGTTTAGTCAAAACCAATTAGGCGTACAAAATGGAGTCATACTTTGGTAATAGGCGCCTCCAGCGGCAGCGACGTCAGCTTGGCCAGGCTGGTGCGGCGTAATCCGTCCGACGCAATGGAGCGCACATCGAAGCTGCAGCGACGCACCGAGTGCAGCGATCCCCGCGGCGCCTCCTTTGGCTGCGGCAATGTGGCAATGAAGTCCATACCGCCGCCGGGTATATCGAAGTTGAAAATCAGATGCGTCGGAGCACTGCAGATGTGTGTGTGTGAGTGGAGAGAGGGAAAATGTGGTCAATTCAATGCCATTGGGAATGTGGAACGTTAAGAGCTTTTGCACTTACCTGCCAATGCAGGCCACGGGCACGACACGCACGTGCATGGGAATGCTCTCCTGATTCTTGCGGCGCACCATTAGTATGCCATCGAACTCCTTGATGCTCTTGCCCTGCTCGCTAATGGTGGACAGGTCCGAGACGAAGATGTCGCCTAATGGCTTGCTAATTATTTCATCCTGTACGACATTCAAAATACAAATCGCATTAGTATCTGTGTGTGTGTGTGTGTTGTGTGCACAGTGCACCCTGAGCGCATTAGTGCATGATGCATGAGTCACTCACCAGCCGCATGTTGAGCAGCCGCTCGGTGGCCCGGTTCGCATATTGTATGCGCAGCACGTCGTCCGTGATGAGCACCACCTCCTTCAGCCGGTGCAGGGCCGTATAGAGTGCCTGTGTGGGGGGAATGGATAGGAGCAGAGGCGTGCTTCTGGTTAACATTTACAATTTGATTAGGGCAACAGCGACGACGACGCCGCCAGTTTAATTGAATTAATGCATCCCCGGCCATGGCATTAACTCGATTAACTCGATTGCGCATTGCGAATTGCGAATTGCGAATTGCAAATTACGAATTGCGTATTTCGCGTGCAGCACTTACCTGTTGAGTGGACATCACATTGTGTGGCCGTATGATCGAGTGCAGTATCTGCTTCAGTTCCACGCTGCACAGGGTCAGATTGGTCGTCTCCGCTATGCACTGCGAGGGTAAACAGAAAGTGAGTGGATAATGTGTGTGTGTGTGTGTGTGGCCAATTGGAAGTATAGAACTTACTCTATTAACGCCAGCGTCCAATAGAGCAATTAGCGCATCATCCTTCTCAAAGAAACTGAAAGAGTAGAGTAGTTGGCTAAATGGCAGCAGGTGGATTCAGTATTGGACTTGACTTTTGCTACCTACCTCTTTTTGCAGACGGCGATTATTGTCGTTAAATGATGTCCGTGTGTGTGACGTATTGTTCTAAAGTGTGTGTGTGTGTGTTTGGAGAGAGAGAGAGAAATTGGCATCAGTTAAAGTGAAAAGTTTTTGCTGCTGACATCACGTATACGCAACGTGGTCGGCACTCACCTTGCAATGTGCTCGGCATCGAGACCTTTTGTGGAGCGCGCATCAATTATAATTAGGTGATAGCACTGCGCTGTGGCATATGACTTGTGGAGCGTTTCGAGCGCCTCCTCCTTGGACTTAACCAGCGTTACGTCCAGCTGATGGCGCTGGCAGGCCAAGGTGACCACCTCGCAAATGCTATCCGATTTGTGAAAAACTAAAAGCGCCTGCGGGACGAATTGACATTGGATTGGGCATTAGTCAAATTCGGACAGGTAAGGTAAGGTAAGGTAGGGTAAGCATCAGGTATGCTCCAATGGCGAATCGTGGCACGTGTCAGCTTACCTTAAGTTGAGGATTCGGTGGTAGCACGGTTGGATATTTCAAGTCCATGAGATTTCGCTGCAACAGAAGTAAACGTAGGTGAGTAAGAGGTGAGCAAGAGGTGAGCAGGTGAATCAACGTGTAAAATTTAATAAAAATCTACAGCGCTGGCTTTGCCATCAAAATAAGAGGGCTTAACTCGGCTTCTGTCTGTGTCGTGTCAGTTTACCTGTATACGTGTGTGTGAGAGAGAAGATATCTGTGTATGTGTGTGTGTGTGTCTCTCTCGCACAATATGCGAAGCGTGTATGTGTCGCTAAAATGATGATAAATTAAAATAAAATTGCTTGTGCCCGACGGAAATTGTTGGGGCGCCATTTGCCGTATTGGTGACTTGGCCTGCAGATTTATTATGCTCGTATGAATAAATACGATATGTGAAAATCAGGATTTCATGCACACACACACACACACACGCACGCATACCAAACTCGCTGTACGTGCCTTTCTCTGTGTCGTCAATTCAATAATGAAAAACACAAGCTCACATCAAACGGAACCAAATTCAAAACTATTTATAACAGTCTTTGGGCACAAGACAACTGATAAACGTTGATTTCAAAATCGATATCCATAAACTGACTATACGAAGACATGTTGAGCATGTTGGCTTTCAGCCATATATATATATATATAAATATGTTTCACAGCCTCAACTTGTCCAAAAATGAATTTACTTCGCAACAAGCAAGAAAAAAGTAATTTTTTTTGTTTTTTTTTTTTTCGTTTTACAATTTACGCTCAAGATTAACTGCCGCTAAGGCAACAGCATTATTGATTCACAAGCTGTTTTCTTTAGCTCAATCCAATTTATTTTTGATAATTCGTTATAATACTTGGCTTTTGTTTAAAGAAGACTTTAAAGTAAAGACATGCTGAAGAAGCAGCTTTTAAGATCTAAGTTATCTTGCTTGCTGAGTGCACGAAAGAAGCTTACTTTAGTTTAGCTCAGAATATAAAATAATGTATGGAAGGAGTTCTCAATAGCAGCCATAATCAAGGAGTTGTCAAAAAAAGAACTTTAGAGCTTGGATGCTCATCCTAACTAGGCGTTTCGCTATTGCTGCTCAAAAATCTGCTAGCTCAAGCAGTAAATTCAGCAGAAGACTGGGAAGAAAGCCTGGTCGAAAAGTTATATATAAATATATATTTATATGCAAATAAATATTATAAATATAAAAATATAAATATATTTATATAAATATATATTTTATAAGCACTTGAGTTTTCCTTTCCCTGTTATCTTCTTTAGCCATAAAAAATATATATTTAGATAAGTTGTTAAGGTAGCCGTACATTAATCTCTAAATACTTAAGCTCTTAAGCAGCTCCAACTACTTTAAGCTCTATCAGATTTACGCTAATTTTAAATGTGATTTATCTATAGCTAACTAAACTTTGTTTTTAATTTGTTTTTGACTTTGTAAACAGCATTTAAATAGGTCAAAAATATACATAAATATTATATGCAATGCAAACTCGTTATCGCATTCAATAAACACAATCGATGCAAAACAACAAATTTTGATCAATATTCCAGTTGATGAATTGATAAACACGATTTCACTTGCTCAGCATTATGATTATATAATAAAAGTTTATATAAATATATATGTACATATATATTTTTTTCAGAACTGGCTAAAGCTCTGATATATTTTCATTCACATAATTTATATGAATTGTTCCGCTAAATATATATTTCTGAATCAAATTCGAATTGTAATTTCGTCAAAGACCTAAACTGAACTGAACTGAACTGAACTGTTGATGGTTTCCGAAAAGGGGCAACATCAATCAATGACGCTTTTGCGTGAATTTGAATCATGAGCAAACGTCAAAGCACTGCTGCTTTGATAATGACTGTGACAATTTCTGTCATTCCGTTGAGTTATCTTGGCCGTAGGCTATCAGCTAAATAAATAAGCGAAAAATAGGTGATTTCTTTGTGGTTTATGGTCCCTGTCAAGCTGTCTCAATTAGTAGAATGCCTGCCAGTGAATACCTGAAATGTTTTAAACTCATCCTCGTCGGCTTGCGGCGATGGCTTCTTGCCGTTGCCCACCCACAGGCGCAGCTTGGGGCCCTTGTGCAGACGTCGCTCGTAGAGGCTGTGCGTTTGGCGATCGAATGCGAATGGCTTTGGTCGCACCACAACGCCATCATTGTTTTCCTGGCGCTGTGTCAGCTTTACTCTGTCCTCCAGCGTGAGGTTGTTCAGACGCAATGCCTGTGTGTCCAGATTGCGTATGGCCTCGACTATTTCCGGCTGCATAATGCGCGCCACTCCAGCAGCGCCGCCTGCACCTCCACCTTCGCCTCCGCCACCGGCGCTGCCACAACCACTTCCACCTGGACCACTGGCAGCACTGGCGAAGGCCATGCTCAATGACCTTGTACTACGCAGCAGCGGCGTCATTATATCCCTGCCCTCGGCTGCCTCATTTGCCGCGTACTCTCGCTCCATTTGCTCGGGCGTTTTGTTGGAGTTTCCTGGCAACACCGACAATGATACTGACGCGGGCACTGCCAATGGCAATGACAACGGAACGGGCACTGGCGCTGCTAATAAAATTTCATCGCAATCCACCTTCATTTTCAGGGGCACATTCGTGTCGACCACTTGGCGGATGCTGCCATTTGTCGCTGTTTGGTTGCCGTTGCCGTTGCCGTTGCCGTTGCCATTGCTCTGGTTATGTTTCTGTTTGTGGCTGCTATTGTTGCTTGTCTCTAAATCCAAGCTATTAGAATTAGCAATTCTGTCAGCGCTTATCAGCCGGTTCTTATCGACGTCATCAGCGGACGACGTCGTTGACGTTGAAGTCGTTGCCGTCGTCGTCGTCGCTGTGGCTGGTGGCTGTTGCTTTAGCTGTTGTTGATGCAGCTTTTTATTGGCATTTTTATCGAGCGGCTGATCAACGGCACCCGTGAATTTTGCTGTTGTTGGCTTTGCAATGACATAGCGCTCCGCATCGGAGTCCGCATCCAATTCATTTGAATGACCGGCCGCGACTCTGGCCGACGTCGACGACGAGGACAGCGATACCGACGACGACGACGATGATTTAGTGCGAAAAATTTTTGGCAAACAATTGCGCATTCTGTTAATTATACAATAACACTCGCACTCACACTCACTCGCTGCGCCCAGCTACTTCACAATATCAATACGCACAACAAAAGCACTTGACACTCGATTCGACTCGATTCAACTCGTCTCGACTCGACTCGACTCGACGCGACTCTCAAACAATACTCCAAATGTCCTTCTATGCCTGCAGCGGCAACAATATTAATCTGGCCAGAGCACTTGCGTAAGCAGCAGAGCGGCGGCACATATTATGTCCGAGAGATAAAAGTAGAAAGAAAGAAAGAAAAAAAAAAGTGTGTATCGAAATGCGAAGATTTCCACTTATCAAATTGAGATTTAATTAATCCAGTCGAACTAGTCTTGGCAATCTCTCTGTTGGGGCTTTGCACCGTCAGTCGTGAGTTATGGTCTCTGTCTAGAAATTGAATATTTCACAGGTTTTGCGGTCGAAACGCGACTGACTGGCTGACTGAGTCAATTGGCTCGACAGTGGGGCGACAGCTACGAGTAGCTGGCAATGCGCTGGGTTAATCTATTTCTTTACTTTTTGATTTCCCACCTTCAATGTTAATTGATTTGATTTCTCTGGCGGCACATTGTTTATGTGAGACTCAATGGCAAATAACCGCACTCACACACACACAGAGGCGTGAGTAAGTGTTGTTCTCTTTCTCACACGCTCGCGAATAAGTTCTCAGTCAGTGTAAATGAGCGGCTATTTAAAGCAGCGCAGCTGAGCAAAATGTAAAAAAGCAAAGCACATAAAGAAAACGTACTTTGGCGAGAGCTCCCATCATATAACGAGCGATGATAAGATATCTTATCAAAGACGTAACACACATGTGCGTTGTCGACAAAAAAAAAAAAGAAAACAAAAAAAGGCCAACCGAAAACGATGGCCCAGGGCCAGCAAATCAAGAGTGGCCAAAACGGCCATTTAATCAGCATCATCACAAAGCACACAATTATCTGTATATATATATATGCATGTATGTATGTATGTGTATGTATATGCTCACCTGATACACGTCCATTGAGTCATCCTCGGGCGTAAGTGCCAGCGCCAGTGAGGATTTGCGATGACCAGGACGACCGCCACCGGAGGAGCTGGTGCCTGATGTGCCAGTGCCTGCAAAAAAGACAACAACAACAACAAAATTCATATTACACTTGCGTTGCGATTGCATCAAAAGCCTAGCGCTGAAAAGCATGCTACGTTATTTTGTGTGCGCGAGCAAAAGTGTTGCCTACTTTTAGGTTGACATTCACAAGCGACAACGAGAGTAGTGTGTGCGTATGAGCGAGAGCGAGATAGCCATAGATAGAGATACTATCAAAACGGGCAGCTGGAAGACTACCGCCGCCCCATTCATATATTCAGTCTAGCCTAGTCGCACGTTTTATTTAATTATAAGCGTTGGCATTTCAACAAAACACTTTATAACAGGCACACGCACGTTCTATCAGCGCCCCCAACCAATGCCCGCCCTCCTGCTACTGCTCCTGCTCTTGATATTGCTGCTGCTGCTGCTTCTTCTGCTTGTGCCAAGACAATCCGCTTACCCACTAGCAACTCGGACTCGGAGGCCGGACGCGTTAATGAAGCTCTTCGTGTGGTTGTTGTTGTTGTTGCTGCTGTTGCTGGTGTTGGTGGCGGTGGAGGCGCTGGTGTTGGCGTTGTTGTTTTATCTGCCTCCATGGCATGCGTTTGCATTTGTCTGGTCGCCCTGCCCATCATTAGACCAACGCCGCCCGCTCCCGTCGCGCCTTCGCCCACGCCCACACAGCTGCAATCGCTCTCAACGCCTTCCTCGTTCATGTGGACCGATGATGTCCCGGATAGGTTCGCTGGCTGGCTAGATATAATCATTGTTTGGCTTTTAGCCGTTGCGGTTGCTCTGCGGTGTGTTTGTGTGTTGCTTCTTCTTGTTGTTTTTTTTTTATTGTTTTTATTATTTTTTTTCTTGCGTTTTTCGTTCTTTTTTCATATTATTTTTTCTTTTTTTTTTTATTCGCTGACTTTGCAAATTAACTACAAATATTCAACATAATTATCACTTTTGATTATTTTCGTGGCACTATGTTAATTTGTCATTTATTTTGTTGTAGCTGCTGCTGCCCGACTGCCCGGCTGCCCGACTGTTTGGCTGCTCGTCTGTTTATCTGGCTGCGCTGCTGGCATTGATTTCAGACAATTAGTGCGTAATGATAACCTGCTCCACATGCATAACTATGTGTGTTTCATAGTATCTATGAGTATTTATGAACAAAAATAGCCCTGAAACATAAACATGCCTGTGCTCATATCATTTTTTATACATATACATGTGTGTGTGTGTGTGTGTGTGTGTGAGTATGTACTCGCACTTATGTATATAGAGAAAATATTTGCGTATATTCAAATAAATATATGCTGCCTGGCATGGCCTGCCTGACTGCTTGCCTGGCTTGGCCTGGCCTATGTGTATCTTATCGTTGTTAGCGTCCGCTTGCCTCAGTTGCGCTGGCTAGCGGTACGCGTTGTAATCTAAACGAAAATCGATAAATTGTTTAGATAAAAGCCGCAGCAGCAGCAGCAGCAGCAGCCAGCCGCCCGCTGACGTTGCTAGCAATAAGCAACAGGGTTTGGTTTTGGCTTTGGCTTTGGTTTCGGTTTTGGTGTCGGTTTTGGCTTAAACTTTCGTCGTAGCCATGCCCAGATATTCACTGACTATGTTTAATTTACATTTGAATCTCAACTATTTGGAGCAGAACACGCCCACACACACTCAGACACACACACACACGAGTACTTAAATCTAAAGCGTCTTTTGATGAACGGCAGTGGAAATGGCGCCAATGGAACTGGAACTGGAACTGAAACTGGCTGCAAATACTTACAACACTTGCTCACATTAAGGCTCATGTTACACACGGACACACACTGGCAACAGTTACTGGCTCATTAGTGTGTAAAGTGTACACAAGTTGTGGTTGTGCGACAACGGCGGGGGTGTGGAGGTGGGGCTGCGGGTGCTGGAGCAGCTGAAGGTGCGCTTGATTTTGATCGATTAGCACTTGGCTTATTTACGAGTATGCAGCATGGCCACGACGCTGTGCAAACACTGCGGGCTATATTAAAATTTAACTGCTCGACAAACAGGAGGAGCACAGTTATGGCTACGTATACGGATACGGATACGGATGCGGCTGCGGATGCGAATACGGTTGCGACTGCCGTTATTTGCGTACGGGCAAAAAGGAAAATATAAACGAGAGTGGAAACTTCAATGAAAAACTCAAATTGCAGTTAGTCAAAGTTAAATTAGGAATCCGTAGCAACAGCGCACAGCACACAGCGACAGCACAGTACAGTAGAGAGCGTAACGGGCCACTGACTAGACCTGGCCAACGGCGAAACGTCCGCACTAATCCGTTATGAAAAACTGTTTGCCAGATGATAATTCTCGCACGGATTCTGAAACCGCCAGCGAGCGCACTGAGCGCTACACGCCAAACGCTCGGCCTATTGGCCACAGTTAAGCATTGAATATTGAATATAAACTGAGCTTAAAGCGTGATGGCAATCCTCTGATTTTCAAGAGATCTATTAATAATTAAAATAATTGCAAATTGAGTTATATATTTCATTAAATATAATTCAAACAAAAGACGATTTTAATTAGTGAATGAATGAAGAGCTCAATTAAAAATCAAATTAATTTAAAATTAAAATTAATTTCTATTCAATTTACACACAATTTGTTTATGCTAGAGCAAAGGGTAAACATTGATGTTTTTTTCTGTCTTTTATTCTTCAAGCAGCTCTTGGCCTTGTCAAAGGCTTAATTGAATCTGTTGGGCCAGGCAATGACTCTTCTAATGCAAAATGATGTTCGTGGAAATTTGGCACTTCACTTTCACTCAAATTTCCAGGTATTTCAATAATTTGTTTTGCAGTTTCACAGAAGTTAGTTCCTTTGATTTATATGTACAGACACAAACACAAATATACATATATATATATATATGTATATATATGTATATATGTACAAGTGTTTTCTTCCTCTATATGTGCTTATGCTTGAGTGGAATTTGTATTGCTCACACTTCAAATGGCACAATTATAAATCACATTATACCACTTGATACCAAAACCCATTAGGAATTATGGCTTCTTAAAAGGGGATTATAAAAATGTTATTAAAATGCTGAATTTTTCATATAGTAGTATATATATATTTCTAGTCTTGTCAATTGCAATTGGCTTTAGCTGCATTTGTAGTTGGCCAAGACGTGATTTTCAAAGGCTTTAATATCCGCTGCGAATCGAGTAAATATTTTTTTGTTCAAGGCACAAAAACAACATTTTTATTAACAATTTCCGTTGCGCACAACAAAAAAATAAATACCAAAAAAAAATGTATAAAATACAAAAAATTTGTATAATCGAATGAAATTTTTGAAGTGCGGAACATGAAAGTATTTGTTATTGTTTACGAATTGGTATTACATGAAATCACATAATTCTATTGACAACATTCTTGAGGGTAGAGAGAGAGAGAGAAACAGAAATATTGAATAATATGCAATTTGCATTGCTGCAATTGCAATTTGGATTTGTGCAGAGCATTTGGCGCATGACATTAGCCGGTCATTGGCCAAGAGTGTCTTTTGCGCCTTGGCCGTTGTCATGACAACCAATTAATTTTTGATAAGATAATATCAGGCAAGTTTGCTCATAGTATTCAGATGTTTAGGCCCCCGTACACACATAGAGATACGGATACTGAAACACAGGCGTATAATGCGTTTTCACTAGCACACACACATCCATAGATAGAGGGAGATACACACTGACACAGTTACAAATAATCAAGTAGAAAACAAAAAGAAACAAAAAAAACAAAACGCGTGCACAATCTACATCTACCATATACGAGCTGATATATGTACATATATATAGATGTATATATATGTATGTGTAAGGCAATTGAACTAGTGTGGGAGCGAGAGTGTTCTAGAGTAGAGTACAGTTAGTTAGTTGGCCTGCTTCTGGGCACGTTGCTCACAATTCACATTTCGCTTGAACCCCAAATGCGAACGCTAAGGCTTTATCTATCTGACGACGATCATCAGCGTTCAGCGTTCAGCGTTCATAGTTGATAGTTGATAGCGGGCATGGGGCACGAGTCCAGTGTCGTCGCACACACACACACGTATAGACAATATGTGTGTACTGCTCTCTCAGTCTGTGCCATAATCTAATCTCTTGGACAGAAAGTGCCAGGTCGCAGCGCTGAGCTGTGAGAAGCTTCACGTGGCCAAAGGCGACAATTTATTATAGGCTGCAAGATTTCGCAGACGTGGGGCGCCTCTAATCACATCAATTCAAATTCAATTGATTTCAATTCTGATTGAGTAATTAAGGCGCAACATTGATAAACGCCTCGCAGCTCGTTGGCCATTGACACCTGCCCAGACCAGACATGGGCGGGGGGAGGGTGTCGGAGATTGCGGGGCATTTGGCAAAGCTTTTGCTGCAATTCGCTTTTGTTTTGTATACATTTTCGTGTTTGCTTTGCTTGCGTTGCTTATTTTGCTTTGATTGATGTTTTGGCGCCATTGCGTGGGCGTTCGTTCGTTCGTTCGATTGTTATTGTTTGACGATCGTCGTTGATCGCTCGCTCGCAATTTTCTTGTGCTGCTGGCGCTCTGGCAACGCTCTGAGCATGACACATGTGTGTGTGCGTGTGTGTGTGCGTGTGTGTGCTGAATCTAAAAGATCGTCATAGAGTCGCGTGTAACGCAAACCAGATTGTCATGTGAATCTTTTTTATCTCTGAGTGAAAAATAGAAAAAATATTTATATATATAAAATTTAATAATCAACTGACTGCGCTAGAAAATTCTTGTTGCACGTGTATGTGTGTATGTGTGTGTGTGTGTGTGTGCGTGTGTGTTTTCTTTTCTGTTCTCCTATTGTATACAATATACACAACATTTATATAAGCATGTTTTGTCAGTTTATTGTTTTGTTCTCATTAGCTGCTATTTGCATTATTGGAGCGCTTCGGGTAACGACCCATTGGACGTTAGCCGTTAGCTGTGTTAACTGGGCAGTTTAGCTTGACAGCCGCAACATGTTAATGAGCTAGTTTTGCACACAAAAAAAAAAAAAAAAAGAAAAGAAAACACCTTTGGCAGGTGCAAGCACTGTGCAGCCAAATTCACGAATGAAATGCCTGCAAACGCACAGCCAGTTAGACGCAGCAATAGCTAAACAGATACAGATACAGAGAAAGATACACACATATATATATGTATATCTGTAGCTGGGAGAATGCTAGACTCGCTATGAGCAACTAGCACAGTTACTTGTTGTTCTTGTTGTTGTTGTTGCTGCTGCTATTGTTGTTGTTGTTGTTATTGGCACACTTAGTTGTGAAGTTTATTTTGAATTTTAACACTTTTCGATACAGCGTATAAATTGTTGCTATATTTTTATTTGGCACTGTTGTTGTTGTTATTGTTGTTGTTACTGCTGCTGTCACTGCTGATATTGTTGTTGTTGTTGTCTTGCTGTATTCTTTTGCTTTTTGGCTCGCTATGTGGCGCCGAGCTGTTTTTTTCCACACAACACAACACACATCAGTTGCAGCGATCTTTCAGCTGCGTATATATATATACATTTTTTTTTTTTTGTGTCACACAGTTGTTGTTGCTGCAACAGTTGCTGCTGTTGTTGGTAGTGTCATAAGCTTTAATTGCATTCGATTTTGGTTCTCAACTGGTTGGCCCTGGCTAATACGCGCGTTGCAGTCACTTGCACGGATTTTAATGGCCAAATTTGTGCCGTCACATTAGGCCGCGTTATACGAAGCTACTGCTGCAACTGTTGCTGCTGCTGCTGCTGCTGCTGCTGCTGCTGCTGTCGACCAGTTGGTGCTGCTACGGCCGACACGCCCGCGTTACACGCCCGCTGCATTGAGCGCAGACTCTCGATTGGAATCTGAATCTCAGTTTGAATGTAAATTTGAATTTGAACGCCTTCACCTTCTGCGTTTACGATTTGCATAACGAGCGACCTGGGCGAAGCCACAGCAGTTGTTTTAAATATATTGTACGACGATTACGCAGTATTTTTCATGTATTATCATATATATTTATATATATATATTTTTATTTTTATTATTTGTGCAGACAGCGAGTCAGACGAACGAATCTGGAGCCAATTCAATTTCGAATCATACAAAGGCGGCCGCATAGACCTTTGGTGAGCGCAACGTCCCGTTACGAAAGCGTTTTACAACCGACACGGCGAACCAATTCAAAGCAACTGACTCCATAAATGGCGAGCAGCTGTTGCGAATGCCAGCTCCGAGGCGAATTCAGCCGGCCAGAGCAGTGCCTAAGCTGCGGTGGGGCAAAGCAGAGGCCAGCATACGCTCACATTGCAGAGCGAACCGATAAACGGCGTCGCTCTCAGCAGCAGATCGGTCTGAGCGCAGAGCACAGGGCATTGAGCGCGATCAAGTTTCAGTCAAAGCGCACTCACAGTCTACTGCACGCTCTCGTGCTCTGCGCTCTCTTGCTCACCCTCTCCCTCGCTCTCACTGACTGACTACAATTGCTACCGTCTGCCGCACCATTGATATGCGAAGCTCAAGCTCTTCAGGCGAGCCGTTAATTGGAGTCTACACAAAACAGCTGCACCTGGATATACCAGAGACCTACACTAGCGCCAGCTGACTTGTCGCAGATCGTATTACTTCCATTCGTATGGCCGCCCTTAGCGCTTTTAATGAGATACCCCTCACAAAGTCAGCTGTGTGAGTTGCAGCGACAGCTGAATGCCCTACAAAATGCTCGAGCTTAATATGTGGATAAGCTTTGATATTCACTTGTATATATCTGCGTGCACTTCTAATGTTAACTTGAGTTAACCATTAGATAATCTAAGCATGTCATACTTTGCCCGTAAAGGTACATTTGTTTATATTATACATTAGAAGTTCTAACCCTATGCCTAAAATATTTTTATGTTAACTTCATGTTTTTAAAAAACTATATTTAAATATATATATAAATATATAAAACCTATCGTCAATTATCTTTTATAGCTAAGGGGGTTTTTCTATTCCCATATACTGACTGAGATTTTAATAGCATGCTGACCCAAACAACCCGACCAGGTATCCAGAGATCTATGAGCTCTAGTACTACCTCTAGAAGAAGCACAAAAACGCTACTATTCTTAAAAGGTATTTGACCGGGCCTTAATTTAAAATCTATAAATATATCCCATAACTTCTTGCTGTAATAGTCTCAGCCTCTGCTCTCTTTTTATCTTTACCATAGGCTTAATAATATACTGAATAAGTTTCTATCAAGATGAACCTGCGCAAAACGAAAAAAAAATATTCTGCAAATATTTCAACAATTAAATAAATATTCAATAATTCAATTCTAATCCAATTCTTAAGATATGCATATCAAAGAGTTCAAATCATCTAGATGATTCAGATGTATCTACTAAAAATTAAAATATTAATTTACATTTCATAATTAATAGGAATTTCAATATTAATTTTCATATTTTCAAGCATAAGGTCTAATAATTTCATATTAAATATATTTCCATTCATATATTTACCTAACTAAAATTCTCATATAACATTACCTAAAATTCTGTTCAATTCAATAGCTAAAAATCCCTTACAATTCATTTAATGAAAATTACAATATATTTTTCCATATTTTAATTCTTAAGATCAACTCTCTAAAATTAGATATTAATCCATTTACCCATTTACTTTTATAAAATTCTCATATAAGATTCAATAAAATTCTGCTCAGCTGCAGAATAATAAAGAAAAGATACAAATGCATTACAAGCTCAAATCATTGGCTAAGAATTGCAATATTCATTTTTATATCTATTGAAACGCATGGTCAGCTCTTGAACAATTTAACATTAAATATTAGGTCATGCATAAATTTACTTGAATAGAATTCGCTCTCTCAAAATTACTTAAAATTCTCTGCAGCTGCAGTAATCCTTTTTTCATGAAATTTATTTCGCATGCTATTTGAATTGATTGGAAATCTCTCTGACATATTAATATGGAGCAATTTGAAAGCCATTTTTCATTTATTTTTTATGTTTTTTACTTTTTATACCCGCTTAGGGCACAAATCTGTTTTTGCTCTCAGCATTTCATATGTTTGCACTCTGCACACACTGCTCAGTCTAAGCTGGGGCATTTGGACTATGCTCTATAATATATATGTATATATAAACGAGATTGGTTTTCTATTATATGAGTACTTACTGCCCGTTCCAGTGGCGCGGCGCACGACGCTGTGCGTAAAGTTGCCGAGAGCTGCCACCGTCACAATGGAGTCCTTTTTGCCAGTGCTGAGCTGCAGGCGAGGATTAGGACAGATGCAGTTCAATTGGTCAGCTCTGGATAAATCGCTAAATCGAAAGCTGACTGGCGTACTCACCTTCTCGTAGTCGGACTCGTTTTTGGTCTGCAGCGGATTTAACAGACCCTGGTTGCACATCATGTTGTCGCCGCAGGTGGCGCTGCCCGTGCTGCCGTCGCCGTTCTGATTCTGCAGCGTGACAGCACCGCAGCTGCAGCGACGCATACGGCTACGCCGCAGCTTAATGCAGAACAGCAAGCTGCCATCCTTTTCATTGGCATCCAGCGGGGGCAAGGGCGCATTGCCACCATTGCCGGCTCCTCCTCCTGTCACTGACGACGGGTTGGGCAATGTACTCGGCGAGCAGCCCATGGCGCTGTCCTGTTTCCTGTGCTACTCCTGCTCCTGCTCCTGCTGCTGCTTCCCTTGTTGCTATAGCTATGCTAATTTGTTGTCGGTTTCGGTTTGGTTTTGGTTGCTGCTTGATTTGCTTCTTGAGTTTCAATGTAGCTGCCAAGTAATGAATGTTGCTGCTGCTGCTGCCGCTGCTTAAGCTGTGGCTTTTAGTGCTGACTCTGGAATTTGTGCTTCTATTTGGCTGCTGCTGTTGCTGTTGCTGTTGCTCTTGTTCTTGTGGTTGTCTGCTTGTTGTGGGTAACATAATTGAAACATTTTTTGGGTGTGCGCGTCAAGCGGCGATCCATTGATTGGCTGATTGGCCGTCTCTTCGCTTACATTTCAAGCAGCTAGCTAGAAGTGCCATAAAGATAAAGAAAATAGATTAGAGGGAAACAAAAACACACAGCAATGGAGAGAGAGAGAGAGAGACTATATATTTGTATAAAATATATATATAGAAATAGAGCAGAGTCTCTCAAGTTTTTATACCCTTATATAACCCATTGAAAATGCGAATTCAGGGTATAATGGTTTTGTGAAAATGTATGTAACAGGCAAGCGGAGACGTCGCAAACCCCATAAAGTATATATATTCTTGAACAGCAAGAAAAAATAAGTTGATATAGCCCTGTCCGTCGGCGTTTAGCAGAGAAGAGAAGAGTATTCGTTTTTTTTTTTTTGCAGGGTTCAGGGTATCTCGTAGTCGAGCCGCCTCGACTAGAGTCTTCTTACATGTTTTTTTTTTTTTTCAATTTTTGGCACTCAATTGTGAGTGCCCCGCCCGAGTTGTTTGGGCTTATTTGCTATACATTTCGCCGCTGCTGTTTTAAAATAGTAAGAATTGTTGACCTCCATATTTGCTGGCCAAGTGGTTTTCGCTCTGCTCAGCAGCTCGTCTGTCTGCACTGAAGCGGCTAAATAGTTGGCTAATTCTGCAATCAGCTGGCAATGGCATACACTTGCCTCGCTTGGAGTTTAGACCCTAAAAACCAGTTTAATGCCAGCTCGAGTGGCGAACAACAATTAAGATTAGCTGCATGATCATCATCATCATCATAAATCATCGTCAATTGACTAAATCAATTCATCAATGAATCTTTTTTCTCTTATATGTTTGTATATATATGGGTTAATAAGCACAGCTATAATTCTGAAATTTCAGTATTGCTTTCTTGCTGCGCTGATTATCTTAGATTGTTCCAGTTATTCTGGTTTGCTTTAAATTACCTTTTAATAAAATATGTTTTTGTTTTTGTTTAGCGAAGCTAAAACAACTGCAAGCTGTAAAACAATTTGATGTTCCTTTACTTCATATTAAATTTCACATTTAATCTCTGCTTAATGAAGAGATTTTAAGGCTTTGACTGAAATTTTTACAAAATGAGCTTAAATGCAATCTCTCTTAAATTTCTTTCTATATAATATTTTATGATGGTCAAGCCTGGTGCATATTCCCCCACTAAAGACCCAAAGTCAAAGCAGCAGTAAGAGCGAGCAAGAAGGAGATACTAGAGGGAGTGGAAGAGCGGGAAATTAGCTATCTTATTTTAATCAAAGTACTTTGCAAATATTTGTTAAAATTATGTTAATTACATGAAACTGCCAAAGAATTTCAGTGAATGAGAAATCCAGTTAACTAGCATAAAAATAAGATAATTGCGAGAAAAAACAAGTAAGAAGTTTCTAGTCTAGGCGGCACGACTACGAGATACCCTGAACCCTACAAAAAAACGAATACTCTTCTCTTCTCTGCTAACCGCGCAGTTGCTGCCATGGCTTGGGCTTAACTTTGGACTCCATTTCTAGATGGACGATCTGTATCAACTTATTTTTTTGTGCTGCAAGAGAATATATATACTTTGCGTGCTTGCGACGTCTTCTTCTGCCTGTTACAAACATTTTCACAAAACCATTATACCCTGAATTCCCATTTTCAATGGGTTCAGGGTATAAAAACTAATTACCAATTTATGTTGAAGACAGAGTCAAAGTTCAAAAGCTATTTTAATCTTAATAAATAATAAACTGTCCAAGTGTGGAAAGATTACACAGTATGAGATGGGACTACAAAATTTGGCTAAATATAAGTGCGAAATGTGTTTTATATACATAAATGAATTAATTAAAAAAAATAAAATAAAAAAAAAGTAATAATAAAAAAATTACAAACATATTATTATTTATATATTTAATTTTAAAATAAACTAATTTATTAATCAGTGGAAAAAATAAGATATTCAACATTTTAATTATTACTTTTAATTATTAAAAAAAAAAAAATGTATTTATTTATTAATCAGTTGAAAAAATTAAATATTTTTATTATTACTTTTATTTTAATTAATTATATATTCTATTATATAAATAATAATATATTTTAAAATACAAATTAATTAGTACAAAAATAAATAAATTCAATTAAAATATAAATTAAATAATTAGTAAAAAATAAATAAATTCAATTAAAATAGAAATTAAATAAATAATAATAATAAATCAATCAATTAACTATAAAGAAAATAAAATAAATTATTAAAAAATAAAAAAAAAATGTATGGAAAATTTAAAAAGAGAGTTTAATAAATCTTTTGGCTAACTAAACTTTAGTTTCAGTTTTTGAGTTGAGCAATGGAATAATTTATGATTAGAGTTAGTGATTTAGGATTGAAGTCGATTGCCAGCGTGTCTCCCAGAGAAAATGTGAGCTAACTCCTCACGACAATTTGAAATAAAAACTCTTTCTTTACTTAAGTTTGAACAACAAAAGTTGATTTAAATAAATGTGCCCAAAGTATTGATAACTTATCATATTTTTCAAGCAGCACAAATAAATCAAAACAGAATCAAAGTAAAATAAATTTAATGTTTAGCAAAACATTCGATCTACAAAATATTCTTAGATAAATTGAATTAGCAAAGGGTAATGCTCTCTCTCTCTCTCTCTCTCTCTCTCTCTCTCTCTCTCTCTCTCTCTCTCTACGTCTCAATTCATTAGCTAGAAAATCTAGGCCTAGGTTCAAGCCCAATTTATTTGAATTCCTAGTCAGTTGGTTCACAGGAAATTACGCACAGTGAAATAGATTATGTGTGTGTGTGTGTGTGTGTGTGTGTGGCAGCAGATACATAAATAAACATATCTAATCGATAATATCAATATAGTATCAGATAGCTGCATTGTTATTAGATTAATGAGCCACTTGCTTACGTTCACCATGTCGATTCAATTGAAAACATTACAAGTTGGCCAACTTGAACAGCAGCTGAATGAGTTGAGCGATCGGCTTTCAATATCTTCAATTTTTCCATTTATTATTTGTGTATTTTTCGCCCAATTTTTGTTTTTTGTTTTCTTTGCCTATTTCTGATGAGCTACAACTGCTTTTATCTACGTAGACGAAATACAAGCGCTCGTCTATTAACAAGTTAAAACCGAGAGCGCAGGTACAAGGTTCATTTAAATTTTGATTTTGATAGACAAAACGAGTTGATGAACTGAGACGAGTATATTGGTTTTTGAGCAATGCTTGTTCAGAATTGTAAGAAACATTTACTGAAAGTTTACTTAAGAGTAAAAATATTCAATAATGCTCTTATAATATACCAAAATGGGGATTCCTTTTGAAAAGTGATCTTTGAGCACTTTATTGTCCAATTTTAGCTTGAGAAGTCTGTTTTAGTTTTTGTCGAACAGCAGCAAATTTGCCTAATGTAAATAATCAGAAATTCTATTCAACTGTATTTAGATTATGATGTTTATTTTGTGTTGATTTAGTGTGCCCATGTGGAAGGTATTAATCACTTTTTAGAAAATCCATTACACTTAAACGCAAAATTTTCCCAACCCCATCAAATCCAAATAAACACAAACAGTAACAATAAATGAAGCAATGCAGTCATAATTAGAGTAAAAGAATTAGTTTTGCTATAGCTAGAAAGAAATCGGAACTATAAGAGTTGATAGTAAGCTAAAAGTTCTTGAATGAAAAACTTTTACATATAAGAATTTAGAATATAAATATTAACAAAATCTTGTTAATGAACATAGTAAAAGTTAGTTTAGTGGAATTCACTGTAGATAGTATATAAATTTTTGAGCTCAGCTAAAAATCTCTTTGGCAAACCCATGTTAGTATAACCTCATCTAACTGTTAGGGTATTCATTGTTCTGTCAAGCTTATACTCTCACCATTTATGACACTTATTTGGGAAAACAAGTCAATTGAACTGACGATATAAGATCCGTATGTTTGCTCCCCATGCGCTACAAAATCGATCACCTTAGTGTATCGAACGGTAGACAGGCTTTATTGTTATTGCCCGAGTATTGATACTGATAAGTATGTATAGTAAGTAGCTAGAGTTTCATTGACGGGCGTTCGTAACATTGCTGTGGCAAGCAAGACAATTAAAAAATTGCAAAAGTTGTCAACGGTTATAAATTCATAAAAGCCCAATATTGGCAATGATTATTGAAGTCAAGGCAAGGAGCGCATTGGGAAAACACTGTGCGCCTTCACGGTACGTGATCAACCTGCATAAGCATTAATATATAATGCAACCAGAAGTCGCCACAATATAATATTGGAGGCTAATGCAGGCCCCAATAAACTACAAAATGCTCGCCCAAGGGTCACAGCTCGGCTTACCATTCAAACGGAACTTTGAAGTTTGACACAGATCCCGAAAGGAAAAAAGTTTACACTAACCCGGGGGGACGGGAGGACGAGCGTACGGGGCAGGACAGTGAAATTTGAGAGGCGAGTGGAAAAATGCGTCGATGACCCTTTTGGAGACACGTAGTGCGTGTGCGAGCATGAATGCGAATGCGAATGCGAATGCGAATGCGAATGCGAATGGAACTGGCGACTGAGGGACTCGAGTGGACAGCTTTAGTTTGGCATCAACTTGTTCGTTGTTTATGGTTTTGTTTAATGGCTTTGTGGCTCTGGCTATGACGTCGCCTGTGGTGGAGCTGCTTTATCATTTCGGCGACACCGAAATAGAAATGGCATATGCCTCATCGACATCGACAGCGGCGAAACCAATTTTAAATATTTAGATAAAACTTGAACGAAAGCGAAAGAACCAAATCAACTGATATGGGCCAAAAACACTTTAGATTAGCGAGCGGCCCCAATGTCGACCTATTTCAAATTTTTTCCAAAATATTCGCACAGTGCCTCGTGTTGCTGTTCGCACTGAAGTTTTTGGTAACGTGTCGGCCTCGAGGAAATTCTCAACGGTTGAGGCAGAGAGTGTGGGGGGGTGGTTTATGCTTTTGTATCTTTGAGTGGAAATGTGAGATGTTGTTGCTGTGGCTGTTGCTGTGGCTGCTGCTGTTGCTCTATATCCTGCACTTGATTGGAAGCAGGCAATGCACGACATTGATTGACTCGCCAAAGGGATATAAACAGTCTATCTGTGCCATTTAAGGCCACTTGTTGACGTTGCCAGGCCACACTCTCCCTGTCTCACTCTCACACTCTTGCCATCTCTCACTCTGTCTGTTTGTGTTTGCCAGCTCGGATTGTTGGCCAAAAACAAAGGCGTCACAACAAGACATAAACTAGACAGCCAGCATCAACAGCAGCAGCAGCCGCAGCAGCCTCAGTCTCAGGCACGTCGAGACAATGGCCAGTCAATTCCAATGCTACTAGATCGAGCTACATATATATATATTGTAGATATATATATGTACATAATATATGCGCTCTCCCATATAGCTGCTCTTGTCCCTGTCTATTTGTTGCTTTAAACAAATTATTTTTAGCACGGGCCAAACTATTAAAAGAAAATTAATGATTTTTGCTTTGCGCTTTCTAGCTGCATGTGTGTGTGTGTGTGTGTGTCTCTGTCTGTGTGTGTGTGTACCTTCAAGTGGCAACAAGGACATGCGCCTGCAGCTATGCAACTTAAAACTAATCACATCAGACCTCAGCAGCAGCAGCAGCAGCAAATTCTATTAACGCCAAAGCCTCTGCCTCAGACTCTGCCTCTGCCTTTGCCTCAGCACCTGCCTCTGCCTCTGTCTCTGCCTCTATCTCTGCCTCTGGCCCAGCAGTGGGCGTGGCTGCTGCAATGCCAAGCGGCAGCATCTTGACAGTCACGATGCCACCAAGGTGGGCATACGGAATGCTTTGCTCGCTATTAGTATGCAGCTGGTAGTTGGTATTTGTATAATAGCATCATCAGGTGTGAGTGTGTGTGTGACGGTGTGTGTGGCGGTGTGTGTGGCGGTGTGTGTGGCGGTGTGTGTGTGTGTTTGCACATCATGTATGGCGAGCCGCAGCCAGGCATTGCCATGTAGAGCAACAGGGGGCCATATCCATAGCCATATTCGAGCCAACTTGGCAGCCAAGCGGCAAAGCGCTGACAAAGAAACAGCAAATAGCAGCAAAAAAAAAAGAAAAACATCAAAATCGAAATCGAAATCAAAACGCACAAAACAAAACGCAGCCGCACAATTTTGTATCTAATAGTTTTTGCAAACTGATGTTTTGCAGCTGCTGCTTTGTTGCTGCTGCTGCTGCTGCTGCTGCTGCTGCAGTCGTATTGTTTGCTTACACATGTATCGATCTATAGATAGTTGACTACACACACACACACACACACACATGTGTGTGTTTGCATTTAAAAAGTATCTGTATGCGCACACATTGTAGCAAATAATTTTAATCGCGCGATTTATATGCTCTCACCGAAATAGATAATTTTGAGTTTTAAGGTTTAGCTATGGCTACGATTACGGTTACGGTTACGGTTACGGCTATGCCTAGGGCTATATGTATATTTTGATTTATTAATTACGGCTTTGCTAACGAGCTAAAAATACAATATTTATGAATATATATATATATGCATATATTATATATATGCCTGTAAACCAGCTTGTTTCTGAAGTTCAATGCATGTGCTTCGTATTAATTAATAAAAATAAAATTACAAAAAAATATTATATTATCGATATTTATATCTTGTGCGAAAAGTGCATTAAAATAAATGAGCGTTTAATTTGATGTTTATCATTGTTATTCAGCCCGGCCAATTTGAAGGAATTACAATAAGCCGGCCAGGCTAATCAACTTATTTTTTTTTTCTTTTGGTAATAAATGAATTCTTTTCCGTTCAATAAATTTCATTTTTGTATGCATAGAAAGTGAATCATATTTGAATTTATTTTGTTTTTCTTTTTATGCTTTTGACGGCTAAAGCGCGTTAAAATATTTGATTAATCAATCTTTGGTTTATAAACAAAAGCATGTGTGTTTAGTTTAAATACTTTGCTTTGGCTGTTGTTTATGTAGACTCTAATCGGATTACATAAATTCACTTCTCAGAACATTATGAATTACAAACTGTATAAAAAGAAATTATGATGCAAGTAAAAGCTCTAACCAAAGCTAACTCTATTATATACAGCTCTCTCTCTCTCTCTCTCTCTCGCTCTCTAATTTTACATAATTTGAAGCTCTGATATCAGCGGCGCCTGCATAAAGACTTCACCTGATGTGTGACAGGTAATTAAGCTATAAAAAAAATGAACATCATACGATTCCGAAGAACTGAAGTTGAGTATAAGAGCGCAAAACTAATAATAATAAACACAATGCCTGATTGCCTGTATATAATATGCCTATAGGTGTATCAAATTTGATTTAATTGTAGCGTAAAACACTTGATTCGCCTGTTAAGAGTCTGCCAAGTTGATCTGCAGATGCGTGTAATTAGAAATACTAAATGAATTTTAATTAATTTCGATATTTTTAGGTAATTGCTGTGTGGGCAGAGTGTACGACCTTCGCTGCCCATCGAGAATATCATTCATTCATTCATTCGTTCGTTCATTCTTCGCTCGTGCGTCACAGCAAACATATTTACATCGCCCTTGGGCTGAGACAAATGGCAAAGCCCGAAAAAAAAAAAAAAACTAAAACTAATCGCTGACAAGCGCAATGCTGCTCCAATTGATAATGGCTGTAAGTAGATATATACATATATATATGATTGTTGGCTATGTTGCTGAAAGAGTTTGCGAGAGAGAGCGGGACAGACAGAGCCTCAGAAATTTGCATTTCAACTAAACCGATCTAAACAGCTAGATAAAGGCGAAAAAAAGTGTCGTCCATTACGCGCAAACATCTCGAAAGTGGCTTACAATACGAGCGCACAATAAATCGCGATTCGTGAATGCCCTGCACTTAGCCCAGGCTATGTGCATGCCTATAATAATAAAGCTGACTTCCCCTATAGTATATAGATATATGTATATGTGCTGTATATAGCAGAGACAAGTATAGGTACTATGCCTATTACTATATCTAGCTCTGCTCAATGGGCGGCCTGCTTAGCATGCACGCGGCAACGACAATGATCATCATCATGACGATCATGACGATCATGATGATGATGATGATGATGATGAGGGGTCGCTTGCATAACTCTGATTACAAAATGCCCGTTCGCAATATGCAGTGCCCACTGTAACTGCTTGAAAGGCGAAATCAGTATGCGATGGCACGGCTCAGTTTTATTTGCTGTAAACAATAACTACGCCACGCCAATTTCAATTTTAATAAACAGTTAAAATTGAGAATTAATTAAGAAAAAACTCTAAACAAAAAAAATAAGTAGCAAATAAATAACAAACAAATAAAATAAAATGAATAAATATATAGCGGGAGCCGTTAGGTGCCTGGCGCTGATTGCGGACTCCGCGTATCGCTTAGATAGTAAAAGTCAAACGAGCTGAAGGCAAAATACAAACCAAAAAAAAAAAAATAATAATAAAAACAAAAACTAAAGTAAAATATAGACATTAGATAATCATTGAAATGGATCAGTACAACGAACGATATTTGTATATTGAGTTACGTTCAAGAAGAATTATTTTGTATAAAATACAAAAACTCAAAACGAAATGAAACGAAACGAAACGAAACGCAACGCAAATTGCAAGTTGATTGCGGCTTGTTTATAAGTACAGAGTCGATATTTTTGCATTGTTTATGACAAGTATGGCTATGGCTATATAGGTCTATAGATATAGACACGGGTGAGTTCGAGTGCTTGTGTGTGTGTGTGTGTGTGTATATACCTATAGCTATGGGTGCAAATAGCTAACTGGCTGAGAGACATGAGACAGCTTTAAGCGTCTTTTAATGGGCTGCTGCTGCTGTTGCTGCTGCTGCTGCGTCTCAGACAGAGATGGAGACCAAGCCGTTGCGGCAGTTGACAGTTAAATATATACATATACTTCTATATATACACACACATACATATACATATGTTTATATATGAATGTATATAATGTTGGAAATGTGCGCGACGCCCGTCGCATGAAAATTGTCTACACCCACCGAATATGCTTTTGATTTTAATTTTAATGTTTATTTCGTTTTCGTTGTCATTTAAAATATTAATTTTTTTTTTTTTATATTTTGCATGTTGTTTTTTCTCGCTCTTTAATATTTTTTTGGAGGGCATTTTTCGTATATTGTGCGACAATGAGACAGCGACAAATTCAAGGCAAGTTATGTATATTTACACACACACATGTAGTCTGTGTGTATGTGTGTGTAAATGCCACAGCATATTTATGAAGATACAAAATAAAAACAATAAACTAAAGTATAGTATGTACATATACAATAATACATTATCTGTTGACGTACCAAAAAATTAGTCGTTAAAGTTGTTGCTGTTTGCTGCCTGCGGCTCGGCATATACATATATTTTTATTATTTTCCTTCTTTTTTTTTATTATTTTAATATTTATATCAGACTCTAGATATAAATTAAACAAATACACATGAACAATGGGCACTCTCACACGCACAGAGAATACGGCACACATGCATGCATGCGTATGTGTGTAGATACAGATTTACGTATGCATGTGTGTGTGTGGATATGTGTGCGTGTGTTCGTGTATGTATGCATAGCTACTCGAATACTTCTTCGCGGAATATCGTCACAACAATAACAAAACATTTTGCTGCTGCTGCTGCTGCCTCTTTCTTCACAAATTAGAATTTATTTTAATACACGGAGGTCACGTTCATAGCACGGAGGCAGCGGCGACAGTAGCGCTGCTTGTTGTTATTGTTGTTGACGCACAAGATATTGAAATTGTGAGTGTGTGTGTGTGTGTTTGTGCACAAAGCTGCATAACTAAATTAAATGCATTAAGTATAATAACAGCATCAGTCGAAGTAACAAACAATAACAGGAACAACAACAATAATAACAATAACAACACACATAAGCGCTCCAGCAGCTACTAAAAGTGCAAGCACAACTTGCGCTGTGACGTCACAAATGCGCCCAGCGATAACACACACAAATTATGTACATACATACATGTATGTATCTGCGATATACAATTGGCTCACATTATGGTTGCCTAATTTAAAAACGTACGCACATACGCACTCACACACACAGGCACACTGACTTTAAAATACACACACACATAATAAATGCATACTCGTATTTTTGGTTACAGCTGCGTTAGTTTTCTTTTTGATTCTCTTTTCGCATTTGAATGGAAAGAATATTTATTCTTGCGCTGCGGCGACAGCTACCGGCGAGTTGTGACTGCGAGTTGGAGATCTCGATCCACATCTACACGGACCGACCGACGCTACGCTACGCGACAACCACGACGACGACGACAGCGACGGCGACGGTGACGGTGTCAGCGACGGCAACGACAACAACGACGACGATTGCCTGTCAAAGCAAAACGTCAAACTGATTTCGCTCTGAGCTGCAAAGCGCGGCGCACCGCGTTACGATACGAGAACAACACAAAACAATACGAAAATAAGAAAAGAAAAACTGAAACAATCTGCGGGAACAAATGCTAGGCGAACGCACAGCACGAGAAGTACGAGTACGAGTGCGAGTGCGAGTAAGAGTAAGAGTATTAGTATAGCTGTGAGTACGAGCGCGAGCATGAGCATGAGTGTCAGTATATCGGTATATGTTGTATATGAACTTGGCAACGCCAATCGTCAACGCCAGCTGAGAGCGAGAGCAGCAAAGAAATCAAAGCAATGCCCAAGAAACACATAGAACAGAGCGGGAGAGCGCACAAAAAGTGGGAGAGCCACACAGAGGCTTACCTATGTATGTATGGACGGGAGCGCAAGGTGAACTGTTGTGGCTGGCGCTGAGCGCGTGAGCAATACAGCAAAAGGTGATCGTGCGTGAGAGTCAGATGTGACGTGACATGACCGCGCTCAGTATTAACAGAGAGCACAGTGAGAGCAAAGCTCCGTCAAGCACGTGACACGTGATTCGTGTTTGGGCTGTTAAGAGACGATCGCAGCGACAGTGGCGCAAACGAAACAGAAAATGAAATTGAAATTGAAATGGAAATGAAGTGAGTTTCGCTTAAGCTCTGCTGTAGCTGTAGCTGTTGCTGTTGCTCTTGTTGTTTCTGTTGCTTTGGGCAGCTTAGCCGCGTTTGCCTTGTTTGTGTGCAGCGCTTAACGAGCTTTTGTTCTTTGGCAACTGTAATTGTGTTCGCTTTCGCTCTGGGCACGAGCGACGACCGGGCAGCAGCTTTAGTAGGTATCAATTAATTAGTTAGCTAGTTATTTAGTCTGGGGCTGCATGCAAACAAATCACGGCACCGCCTCTCATCCGGCTCCAAAGACCCACTTACAGACCCCCCCCAATGCACTACTACTTACTACTACTTACGGCTATTGTATTTGAATTTATGGCACGCCATGCACTAAAATATGTATTATTATTACCTGCTGCTGTGGCTGCTGTGGCTGCTGTTGCTGAAATTCCACAGAACTATGGCGATTGTAATTTCGTAGCTAATTAAATGATGCACTCAACTCACACAGAAGCTGTTGCAGTTGCAGTTGCAGCTGTGGCTGTGGCTGTGGCTGTGGCTATGGCTGTCAGTGTGCGGTTCACTTTGGTTCGTGGCGTTGAATAAATCACGGGAATTCGACGATAAAATAAACAGAAATCAACGCGTGCTCAATTTGAATAGCCAAATGTTTTCCAATTAGATGCCATTAGCTGCCGTTGCTGCCTGGCTGTTTGGCTAATAGCGATTCAGTAACTGATTCCGGGTAGATAGCCACGATATGGGCCAGGCCTGCGCTCGGTCACGAAGTGAGTCAAATATGCACTAGCTATTAAACAATATTCGGTTCTTCTTATTATTATTTGAATTTGATTTTACTTCACTTTATTTTACTTTCTTTTTTTTTTTGGTATGTATGTGTGTGTGTGTTTGTTTGTGTGGTACAACAAAGCGTTGCGTTTGTGTTTCTGTATCTGTATCTATATATCTACAACGGACGCCTCGTTGCGCTGCGCGTTGCGCTGTGCTTCGTGTATCTATCAATTCTGCCAAAACTGAACTAAAACTCTCAAGTGTGCAAAAATCCTACATAAGTGAAGTATCGGCGGCGGCCGTGGCACACGAACGCGGCTATGTTGAGCAGCTGAAGCTGTAGCTGTAGCTGTAGCTGAGCAAATGTTGGTATTGACGACTGCGGCCACGAATGCCGCCACGAGCGCGCTGCCATAGACACAGATACACCAACACCAATACACAGCAAGATATAGAGATACAGACAAACAACAACAAGCAAACATTTGGCTTGTTGCATGCCTGCGAGCTTCACAATGTTGCGATACAAAAAGCTTTCAAGCTTCGCCAGCTAAGGGTTGGTTTACTAGCGCAGAGTGAAACTGCAAGTTGAAAGCGAGTTTGTTATTTTCAGCACACACACACACACACACATACGTATGTGTGTGCGTGTGTGTGTGTGCTTGCGGTACTTGCGCCAGCTGCCTGCCATGCAGCCGCCATAAGTGTGCTACAGTTCCGATGGGCGCAAGCGCCGCACAAAATGTTGCCAACAAAATGTTGCGAAGCAGCTGGTACTAGCAGCAGCAGCAACAAGTTGCTGATAATGCCGCTATGTATACAAATAATTATTATTATTTACTCAAAATATTTAAAAACATTAATGTTGAAATCAAATAATTATATCTTTTGCCACAAATAATAGTTTTAGGCAAAATCTGCATATTTAATTAAAGAACTGTTCTGCAACCTAATCAAATTTTATATTTAAGTGAAAGAACAAATGATCAGAGATAATTAATAAATGTAATATAAAGATTAAAGATTATTATTTAAAATATAAAAAAAAAAATATTGAAACTTTACTAGAGACATCCCCCTTTAACGATCAAAACTGCAAAACTCTTAGCATAAATCTATTTCAAGCAATGTTGCTTAGTGATGTTGCTAAGCAATGTTGCTAGGGATGTGTGGTTTGAAACAAAAAATGAAGCGGAACTTCTATGCTGTTGCCATTGACAACTGTTGCGTGTGGCCCGAGAGACGAACGCTTAACGACGACCGTTGGCGAGCTCGGCAGCCCACACACGCAAACACACACATACATATGACACTAATATGAGCGCAAAGATATTGGCGAACTGACGCAGGCACTGGCGCACGAAGGCTGGCAACATAATTACGCGCGCTGCTCGCAGCCGCACTCGCTGTGTACTAAAAAGCCACACAATTGTTGTATTAAACACATTAAATGTGTGTGCGCTGTACACATGTTCGCAACGGTAGCACAGAGAGAGAGAGAGAGAGAGAGAGAGAGAGAGAGCGCGCGCGAGGCACAGACACATTTAGACTAATATACATTGCTTTTTAAAGTTTGGCTTGTATTGGTAAATAATAGCCAACTGCTGTGGCACAAAAAGGGCAAACAGCTATTGTACTTTATGTAGGCATCACATCAAGTGTTTAAATGTAGCCTAACACACACACACACACACACACACACACACACACACACACACATGTACAGCTAAATGTGAGTGTGTGTATGTATCTGGAGCCAGGCACATTATATAAAATTTATAAATACTTCTAAGCGCTACCTCCAAAGGTGGCCTGCGTATGCCGCGCTCGCTCTCTCTCTCCTTCTCTCTCTCTCTCTCTCTCTCTCCCCCTTGCTGTGTGTGTTACTATGGACTGCCGTTAGTCGGCCGACTGGCGACTTTATTGTTGTATTATTGGCCTTTAATTTGACCATCAATATTTTCGCAGGCATCAGCGTGAATTTCCTGCGTTTTCCGTTTGGCTAATTTGTGTTATGTTTTCTTTTGAATTTCAATTGCTTTGTTTTCGTTGTTGTTGTTGCTGTTGGCCTTTGTTGCTGTTATTGTTATCATTGCGAGCTCTTATTTAACTTGACTTTACAAGCTGTGCAATTAAATTGATTTATAGCAAGCATATTTCGGCTCGAACGAGCATTGGCTGGCTTAGCATAGGCTAGCTAGCAGCTAGTTCTATAAATAAACCATTTAATGGTGACTTCTCCTAATTAATGTTTTCCCTCTCGCGTTTATAAATAAATCCTGAATAGAGCGGGCTTTAATGTCAATGTTTTATAAATAAATATAGGTAAATATTGTTGCAGTCATTTAATATATCTATTGATATATTTGCCTTGATATTCAGTCTAGAGCATTTCATAGCCAAGGATTGTGTTTCAAAGTGCTTTAAGGTAAGCTGGGTAACTGTAAATAGTGGCAGTTAAGAGAGTATGATGTTTCTATAAATCGATTTGTATATTAGCTATATTTATACAAACATTCACTTCGAGATTTTAATCTTGTTTATATATATAGAAGCTTTGAATAGCTCTCGAATATTTTATCTTGATTTAATTTAATATATGTTGAATGTGTAGGCTTTAGTAGGATTTGAAAATAACTTTATGCAGATTTTTTGATTGCTTTTTAAAGCCTCTCAAAAGTGTAGAATATTTTCTGAGAAAATCTTTCAATAGGATAGTTTCAAAACTTCTTAAATATATTAAATAAAAAAGTCTTTTAAATATATATAAAATAAAAATTTAATTGAATTGAAGAAATAATATATTGCATATACCATATTTAATTCTTTTTTCAGTTTCCTGCATTTTATTGTCTTGAATTTGAAGTCCTCGACTAATGAAGGGAACTGTAAGCCAGCATATTATATAAAGCTCAAGTCTAGACATATTAGAGATGCCATATTTGAATGGCATGAATAATAATAGTATTAAAAAACATATACAAATTAATTTTCTTTTCTATTTTATTGCATTTCAAAGCTCTTTATATCAGCCAATGCCTGTTGCTGTTTGTTGACAGCTTCGATGCAAGCTGGCTTTGATGAGCTCGTAGTCTATAAGCTGAGGCTAATTAGCTCACAATTACTAGAGCTAAGCAGAATTTCTCTAAAACACTTTAAATCTCATTAACTTCAACTTCACTTTCACACAAATCTCTCGCTCAATTTTCCATTGCATACTTTTAGGCGAGCTCAAAACTCTGCTGTGGAAATGGCATATTAATTAGCCAAGTGTTGCACTTCAGCAGCTGCAAGTGCAATTATGTGAGTGCAGCAGCAGCAGCAGCAGGAGGCAATGAATCGCCACACTCAAGGTGCATAATTCAGGCCGCCTTGAGGCATGGGTTTGGGCCCATGAATTGCCCATAAAATGGCTCTTTGCTGGCCAACGCGGCGCGGCTGGCGGCAAAAACTTGAGCTGTTTATGGCCGGGGTCTTGAGCGCACTTACCACTTGCCACTTACGTGGCAATAACAAAAGGCGCCGCAAAATGTTGCGCTGCGCCTGCTCATTATGTGAGTGCGGGCAGCAGCATCCCTCAACTTTACCTTAATGTAGTTAGCACTTGATTTCGCTCAGCCACACACGCCCCGCCTCACCTGTTGTTGGCCCTGGCCCTGCCCCTGCTGAGCGCAGCGTTAGTCGACAATTTCACGCATCCATTGTTTTCAACAACATTTGTTTTTCATCACTTTTGCGGTCCAGGACGAAAGGTCCTGGGAATCATAATCTACGGCCACTTCTGCGTGTTTATGGCTTCCCAACCAAAAAGGGCGCCCAAAAGGCAAATATTTTCGCGCAACATAACAAAAGAAAAACAATGTGCAACATCTGAGCTAAGAGCGTGCAACAGTGCCAAAGTTTTCTTCATATTTTTTTTTTGTTGTTCTTTTTAATGCTGTTTGCCCAGCCACTTAGCGTGGGAGATGGCGAGAGCCTCGCTCCCTCGCTCCCTCTCTTCGCCCCGTGATCCCGTTGTGATCTGTTAATTAACAGCAATCAGCCCCTTGTTTTATTATATATGTAGAGAGTAGAGAAATCGAATTGAGCTAAAATTAAATAGATTTATTATTCAATAAATTGAACGCTTACGCTTACAACATATATTTGTAGCTAATTTAGTTTAGTTTAGTTTAGTTTAGTGTTGGCTTTGGAGTAATGGTTGCTGGGCGTAAGGGGAGGGCAGGGACAAGTGCTTCTTATATAGAGGGAGAGTGCCAATGCGCAAACAGTTTTTATTTTTTATTATATTACTTGATGTCATAGTAGCATTACTTTATATATGTATAATTATGTATGTATGTGTGTTTAGGCTCATAATTGTATTTATGTCTATATACTATGCTTTATGGTCGAAATGCAAATGTGTGTGTGTGTGTTTGTGTGTGTGTGTGTGAATGTTCACTTAGAATTATATAAAGATAAGGTATACATTTATATATGTATATATATATATATAGAGCGATATTTACTACTACATAGCAATTATTGATATGTACACAAGCTTTTTGCAGCCTAACAAAATTTCAAATATTTAAAAAAAAATTAAAAGAGCAAAATTAAATATATATATATATATATATATAATTTTTTGCTGGGCTAAACTCTTGCAACCCTAAACAATGCATTAAAAGTATTATTAAGTTTTTATCTGCGCTGATTGTTGTTGTTGTTGTTGTAGCTGCTTATAACTAGGGCCTATAAATAAATACAATGCTCGCAAGCTTGTCTTTTATGCAAAGTGTGTGTGTGTGTGTGTGTGTGGAAAATGAACATGTACTAATCGATATATCGTATATATGCATATATATAATTATATATATTAATGTATGTGTGTGTGTGTGTGTGTGTATTTGTGGTTTCATAATGGGCGCGTGTTTGCAACTGCTATGTGGCTGCACTTTTGTCTTAGCCAGGCTAACGAGTTCACACACACACACACACACACACCTCTCTCTCTCTCTCCCTCTCGCTGTGTGTGCGTGTGCGTGCGTGTGTTTGTCTGTTTTTTATTTTTCTGAAAAATATGACTTTGGTATTCCTATTTCTTTCGCATTTTCTTTTCTTTGCTTCTCTCCTTGCCTTGACCACTCGCACTCTACGAATTTACTACAGCATCTTTTAACAGCGACCCCACAGCCACACCCACACCCACACCCGCACCCACACCTAAACCTATGCCCCCAGCCAAGCTGCCATTGACAATGTCTTCAGCTGGCTGCGCCTCTTGCTCGTCGTTTGCCTCATTCTGGCCAACTTCCTGGCCGCTCTCGTTGGCCAACTCTGCCGCTGGCTCCTCGCTGGCGCCGCCTCCTTCTATGACTGCAGCGGGCGTCGCAATTGCAGCAAGCTTGTTGTCTGTATTGAGGTTGCTGTTGACGTCGCTGCCGGCGTTGGCATTGGCGTTGGCGACGTCATCATCATCAACATCGTCGTCGTCGCCGTCGCCGTCATCGTCGTCGTCATTGTGTCCGCCCGCATTGGCCACCAGCACGCCGGAGTACTTAATGCCATTCAGCGCCAGATTGACAATCAACTGCTGCTCGCCATTTGCGCCGGTGCCTGTGCAGAGTAGCGGATGAATGATTAGATTGGGAACGAATGCTCCTAATTGGATTGCTTACCATTGCGTGCCACTTGAAACTGCATGCCCGACAGCAGGCTGAGTGTCTCGAGGGGATTTAGCTTGACGCTGCCAGCGATTCCACTGCCGACGCCTTTGTTGCTGCTGCTGCCGGCTGCGCAGCTGTCGTGCTGCGTGTCCTTGGAACTGGACTGTGCCTTGCCCGTTGCGCTCTTCTTCTTCGTGGAGACCGGCGAGCTGTGACGATGACCGCCCGACGCTGATGCCGTAGTGGAAGTGCTGGGTGAGTTCTCAATGGCCGAATCATCCGACTTGTCCAAATGATTCTGCTGATGATGATGATGATGATGGTGGTGATGATGGTCGAGATGGTCATGATGGCCGTTCAGCTGCTGCGGCTCGCTGTCATCGTGCATGGACGAGGAATTGCCGGTGGTATTGTGTTCAGCATTGCCATAGTCATCCTCTGGCTCGCCATCGGACGCGGCATCCTGTTGCTGCAGCTGCAACTGTTGCTGCTGCTGCTGCTGCTGATGCAGATGATGATGGCTATTGCTGTTCGCCTGGTGATGGAAGCCGGCGGCAGCTGCCACAGCGGCCATATTGTGTGGATTCAAATAGAAGTTAGCGGGAAAACCGGGTGGCATCAGGCCGCTGCCCACACGTTTCGCTGGCGGTGGCTGGTGTGGTGCCTCATCCTGATCCGCTGGCTCTGGCGTTGGATCGCGTTCACGTTCACGTTTTATGTGATTCAGATTCAGAGTTGGCGGCGAATCGGATAGGTTCAAAGCTTCGCTAAAGGTGTGGCGAAATATATAACGAACAACGTGCCGGTTAGTGTCTGAGCTAAGTGCAAATGGTTTGTGTCTCGGCTAATAGACTCGTATGTATAACACTTACCGCTGCTGTGGTGAGGTGTGCGCCGAACCATTCGGACTGCTATTGTGATACATGTGCCAAAGCGCCACCTGTGCACTCAGCGCATCGCGCGTGCTCAGCTCTGGACTCTGGGAGCGTTGGCGCTGCTGTTGCTGCTGCTGGTGATGATGCAGCGATTGTTGTTGCTGCTGTTGCTGCTGCTGCTGCTGCTGTTGCTGCTGTTGTTGCTGCTGCTGTTGCTGCTGTTGATGATTGTGTGTGGCTGCGAGCACAGGGCCAGCATTCTGCTCCTTCTTGGCCTGAATTAACTGCAGATATTCCATCATGCGATTCTCAATCTCTTGCGTCATCAGATTGGGCATCTGGCCAAACGCCGGTCCGCCCATCAGTCGGCGGTGCGCTGCAGCGGCTGCTGCCGCTGCCTGCGCCTGCTGATTGTTGGCCGCCGCGGCGTGTGTGACCAGAGCCAAGGGCGACATCTGTTGCATGCCGCCAGGCAGCGGAGGTCGCGAAATGGGTGTCTGCAAAGGGCAAACGATTTATTATTAAAGAGTGTGCGTGCGTGAGAGAGAGAGAGAGAGAGAGAGAGAGGGAGACTTACAAGCGGCATCTGATTGTGCATTGCCTCGTATTGGCCATAGCTGGAGCGACGTCCTTCGCGCCGATTGCCATCGATGGCCGCCTGCAGCTCGGCCGGTGTGCTCAGGTTCTTCTTCTCGCACTCGTATGGGTACAAATACTTCATGTATCTGAAAGATGCATAAAATTATTAATAAGCGCAGCAAACATGCATCGAGTGCAAGGAAAACACAGCACAGCACTGCAGAGCACAGCGCATTGCTGTCCTGTCCTGTCGTTTATATTGAATTATCGTGTAAATATGAAACGTGACGAACTAAAGAACAAACAGAGGAGCAGCAGCAGAGCAACAACTAAGCAACAGAGCCAACATGCAGCATGCAGCATGCAGCATGCAGCATGCAACAGGCTGATCGATCGTCGCTTGATCGCTTTGCCGATGTTTGATTGTTTCATTTCGTTTTTCTCTCGCTTGATTTTTTCTATTTGCTCGCCATTCCTCTGTTTGAGCAGCGCATAGTTCTCAACCAGGTGTCGATATATCTATATATATATATTCACGTTCATTACTTACTGTGTGCGCAGCGTGAATGCGGCACTGGTGATGCTCGATGGCAGATGCAGTCCCTTGATAATCTCCTGCCAGAGCTTCTTGTTGATGACATCGACGAGACCGCCGCGTGCTATAACCAGATTATATAATTCATACAGATCCAGCACCGATTTAGCCATTATGGGCAGCCGATTAATAGGTGTGCCTGTAAATTAGAAAAAAAAAAAATAACAAAATTAAATACATATGCAACTGTAGAAATTAGCAATAAGTTTTCTTTTTTTTTTTTTTTTGTTTGCCTCATAAAGCTGCTTCCACTTGTGGCATGTAAATGTTTTCTAATGCGCTTGTTAAATGCACCAGCAAGCAAAACACGATTAAACGATGCCATAAAACAGATTTATCGCATCGCATCGCATCTGAGTTGAGCCCGCCACGCCCACACTCTCGCACATATTCCGCCCCTGGGGCAATTAACACTCGTTGCCAAGAACAACTCCCAAGTGCAGACCTCTCTCTGTCTCTCTCTGTCTGTGTGCACCGATAAAAACATAAATAAATCCAAATCCAAGTCCAAATCCGAATTCACATTCAAAATGTTGCCGGCATACACATGTTTGTACATATGTCTATATGTGTTTATGGCAGCTAATCATCATCATTATCATCATCATCATCATTATCTGTGGCTCATCAGCTCAGTTCTATTTCACATTTGAATCGTTTTCCTATTATTCGATTTTCACTTGCCACGCCCAACACCCATTTGCCCAGGCAGGCTGCCCATTTCATTTTGTTTGGATGCGTCCAAAAGAGTAAAAAAGCAAATACCAACAGCAGGAGCAGCGACTGCAGACCTAGACGAAGCTCAAATCTCCTGCCTTGACTAAGGTTTATCTAGTTTATATACAAAAGATCATTATTATATTTGTTATTAGCAGTGTCTGGCAGTGATTCCTTTTTAAACATGTTCTTTTATATTTCATTATATTTTTATATAGATATTCATATATATTTTTAGTGAATATTTTTTTAAACCTTTTTTCTCCTATTTTAAATGCATATATGCATGTATTTTTACTGAATTATTCTTTAACAATTTTTTCCTATTTTATATGCAAATACATAAATTTGTAATGAATACTTTGTGAGCAATTTTTCATATTTTAATTTATAATAATATATGGAATTATCAATTTATAATAATTTAAATGTTTTTCAATTCATATATTATTTTTTTTATTAATTTAAAATAATTTTTTAATTTAATTTAATTTTTTTAATAATGTAAACAAAAAATGTAATTGCATATCTAGCAACTTTTCTTAGACAATTAGCTTTAGTCTCTGCTCAAAGACTTCGCTTCCTGCCTCTCTCCATGCTCATCTATGATTTGGATATGCCTCACATGTGTGTAGCGCAGTGGCGCATATAAAAATCAAATCAACTTGCATAATTGCTGAACGTGAGTAACTTGATTTTGTATAGTGATGCTGTACGATGAGCGAGCACCGCTCCCCCCTCACCCAACACCCCCTCCCTTCCTCTTTCATCTCAAACGATACAAATACAATTTTGTTGAATATCATTTAATGCTGCTCGCTGCTGCTGCTGCTCCTCCTGCTGCTGCTGCTGCTGCCAGAGAGTTATAGTTTGTGCCAATGCACTATGGGGAATTTTGCCGTTTTTCGGGTATTTAGTATTTTTTTCAAAGTATTCAAATTAATTTTTTTTCTAAACTAGCATCTTCTGAAAACTCCAAACTTTTAGAAACAATACTTACAATGTTAATTAACAGTCCAGTATTAAGCCTAACAGCTGTTAAAGTCAGCTTTTGTTTTCAAAGAGCACGTGCCTTCAGATTGCAATTTTTGGTAGCCGATTTTCAAATTGTCATTACTCGAAGACCATGCATAATTTTTATGAAATTTAAAAGGGATATCAATCATAAGAGTTTATACTATGTGTTGAATAACCCAACTTTTTGTATTTGCGCTTGTTCTATTAATATTTTGTAAAATTAGCAAGTGCTGTCCATTGTCATTTCGTGTAAAGGAATTTCACCTTTGAGAAGGCATACAAAAAAAGTAGAAGGGCTGATAAGTGTAATTCCAATTGCATATCGTAGAGTCATTAATTATGATTTTAATGAACTTTGTCTCAATGTGCACTTTTCCGCACAACCGACGCAAATTAATTTCTTGCAAGTGACTACGAGGTTTTCGAACGCTGAGCTGAATGAGCCAAAGCTCAATGGAAAATGCAAATCTAACCATAACAAAGTAATTCTTGATTTTCTTAAGGCGAAACTAAATAAGATTAAACTTATTAATTATATTTGAAAAACAAAATCCGCATTATTTGCAAAAATATGATTGCCGATTGGAAATAAATGAGCCCGAAGACGATTTTGTATGATAAATATTTCTGGCTGATCTAGAACTCGAAACTGAAGAATATTACTTTCTTTTTAAACAAAAATAATTAGTTTGAAATATTGATAGCCAAAATTAAAAAAAAAAAAAAAAAAAAATTTTTTTAAATTAATAATAAAAAATTTTTTTGGGTGGGCGGGGACACGCCCCCTTTTCCAAAAATATTTCTGAGGGAATACATAATAATAATTAAAAAACCGGATCAAAAAATCTGGCTTAGTTTTCAAGTTATTAATTTATACCCGATAATTTGGAATTTTCCCCATAGTGCAATGTGCCGCTGCCTGCAGCCTCTCGACTTTTTATGAGCCTGAAGGAATCAATCAAACTCGTTGATGGACGTGTTGATTGAATGAAAATACGTTTTTGTTTTTTATGCATATAAACAAATGTGAGGCGTGGCGAGGCAAGGGAGGCAATAATGATTGCATATCAGAAAAACAAAAATACCAAAAAAAAAAAGAATAATAATAAGAAAAGCAAAAGGAATAAAAACGAGTAAATCGAACGATTTATTTTGTGGTCCGTGGCTAAGGACAAGTCCGGCACAGCAGAGGCGCTGGGGGTGTTTCGATTGTGTTGATGCGATCATTTGGTTCACTGCACGAGCCACAAGAGCTGAACTAAAAAAAAACATCACAATCAATGGCAATTTAATGATTAACTTTGCTCCAGTAGAGAGACTGAACTGAACTCTCAGCGATCATTAAATCCATCCAGAAATGCTCAAACAAATCACAAACTTTGCCTCGGGCCAACTCTGCCAACTTGCAGCTTGTCGATCGAACTCGAATTGCTCGAGTGGCAGCAACACGCACATCTTGCACATGTTGGCAACATTTTTTGTTTATAATCATTATTATTATTATTATTATTATTATGTAAGTAATATTATTTTTATTAGAATTCAATTTCTATATATGTATGTGTTTGATTGAATGAAAACTCCTTACTTTCTTTTTATTTATTTAGTAAATCGTAGACTTGGATTTTTTTATTTTTCCTTCTTTTGCAAGTGGCAGAACTTTTTGGCAGACAGCTTAAAGCTTAGGCCAAACCTATATATTTTCTGTAATTTTATTATTTTTATTTATTATTTAATAATTTGTTATACATAAACTTAGCATAGTTTTCAGTTCTGCTCTATTCGCCGCTCTTACTTAGCACAGTGGGAATTCTGCTAATTTTCCCTAGCAAAAAATCATATCATAATTTGAATGAGGCAAAGTTATTTTGAAAATAGAAAAGGAATTCTTCAAAAATATGAAATGAAAGCGTGCCTAGAGCTCTACCTACAAAATTATTATCGATGATAACTCTCGAATGCTTTAACTAATTTTTCATACATATCTCATTTCTCTCAAATGAAGTGTTGTCCAGAAATGAATTTTTTTATGGTTTCCAATGAAAATGTTGGAGTAAAAGAAATTCTTCTGATAGATACTTTAATATCTCAACATATTTATAAAATATATTTAAACAATAAAAAAAATTTTAAATATATTTTTGAATATTTTAAAAATGTATAAAATATATTTTTGAATATTTTATCTTTTAGATACTTTCATGTATCTAAAAACATGCATAAAATATATTTAAATATATCACAAATTAATCAAAATATATGTTTTGGTATTTTATCTTATAGATATTCTAATATCAGTAAAAATATGCATAAAATATAATTAAAATATTTTACAAATTAATAAAAAAATATATTTTGTAGCATAGTCAAGTAATAGTCTGTAAAAATATTCATAAATTCTATTTAAATATTAAAAAAAAAAATTAATAAAAATATATATTTTAGTATAACTCGTAAATATTCTGATCCTGCTGCTTCATATTCCATTTCAATTAAGATTCTTATGAGAATTTGTAATATATTTTTAGCCTGATTATAATTCCTTCTATACTTGAAAAATATTATTAAGAGCTAAAAATTGCAATTACTCTGCAATAGGCAAATTCCTATCCTACAGTGAAAAGCGACCAAATAAAACAAATGTAAACAAGTTAAAAGCAATTTCGTGTGTTTCAAGGAATTTCTTTTCTTTTCCTTCTTTTCTTTTGCTTTTTCTTTTTTTTTCTTAGGATAAATTGTTGACAAGCAGCAACGAGAGCTCTATAAACTGTATTTATTTATTTTTATGCATTGTTTTCCTAGATGTCATGGCATTTTAATGGAATTTAGAGAAATTTGATAGAGTCTGAAATCATAACGCACCTACTATATGGCTATAGCCGTCGTCCCCAGGCTGACAGCTGATTTAGTTGGCTTGGGTTGGCTGCTTGAATTTGTTTTTGTTTTTTGATTTTTGATTTTAGATTTTTGTGATTTTTGGTTGGCGCTCGCCTGCGCACTGAATCTGCTCGATGGGAAGGGTCTGTCAGGCAGGCGAGCGAGCCAGCGAGCGAGCGAGCACTGAGAAATATCTACAGAAATAGCGCGGACGGTTGATAAGTGATTGACGTCTTTTAATTAAGAATTGCGCCGCTCTTCGCTGCACAAACACTAATACAAATACACAAGCACAAGCACACATGAGCTAGGGACACGCCAACAGATTTAGTTTATATATAAATATATATATATTTATTTTTTTCAGCATAATTTCCGTAATACGTTATATGCTATAGTTGTACAATTGGTACAATATCGGAGAGCAGATATAAATATAGTTATAGATACAGTCAAGTGTGTGCGTGTGTGTGTGTGTGTGTCACAGACAGAGTCATAGTCACTGTGACAGTCACAGTCACAGTGCGCTCCTGCACATATACATATGTCAAAACTTGAACGCATGTGACAGATTAAAATCCATTAAGTTGTCAAGCATTGAGAGATATTTGTAGCTAGGTTAAACAGATATATATAAATATATATCTATGTGTGTGTGTGTGTGTGAGCGCCTGTGTGTGTATGTGTGAATTAGATAAAATAAATAACAAGACAAATGCAATTTCTGGCCGCATGTTGCAAGTCGAGCTTAAGCATTAGCATGTTTATAAGGCAACACGCACACTCACACACACACACGCATGCACACACACACACATATACCTGTGTGTATTTAGTGCTTGTAATTTAGCTCTGGCTTTTTCTTTGCACAATCTTTTTGCTTTGCATGTCGCAAATGCAAATATCAACAAATTTAATGCACTCTGCAATGCGCAAATACTTCAGCTATGCTATCGCGACACTGTGAGCACCTCTACGTGTATGTATATATATATATGTGTGTGTGTGTGTGTATTTGTGTGCCACAGGAAGTGGCAAAAAGCTCACAAGTTGCATGCCACATGCTCGCATGCCTCAACTTGGGCAATTGTTAATGTTATTAATGACGAAATGCAACAACTACGAAATATTGCCATTTAAAAATAGTCGTCAACATTTTTAAGCACCCATGTGGCAGAGCAGAGAGAACCCCCTTGTCTTCCCCCTCCCCCCTTCTCGCTCAAGCCCCACGCTCGAGTTGTTCTTGTTGTGGCGCGTTCGCTTCACTGTAATTTGAAGTGACAAAACGACAAAAGTGCGGCATCATTTTGATGATTTCTCTTGGCATTCGGTAGAAATTTTGTGCATATTTTAATGCGCTCTCGCACACACCGGGACCGAGCGACAAATCAAACGGCAAAGTGCCGAGAAATTTATTCAATTAACATAATTTGAGTCTGTCCGCAATGCAAACACTTCAAACTTGCTTAGCTGAGTCAGCAGATGCAGATGCAAATGTAAATGCCGATGCCGATGCCAATGCAGATGCAACAACAACCGATCAACAAAGAGAGAGAGAGAGAGAGAGCGTCAAGTGTTGTTGTTCAAGTATACCGAGCCACAGGGTTAACCCATGACCCCCCCTCCCAAGCCCTTTGAGAGCTGCTGATAGATGGAACTTACCGCGCTTTTGCATAAACGAAAACAAATCATCGAGAAACTCCTTGCGCTTGGGATCATCATTGATTTCATAGAGCTGCGAAATGGAACATGAAAAGAGAATTATTAGAATTATTTTTCTCATTATTAATTATTATTATTAAATAAATTTTCATTTACATGATTACTATGATTTATTAGCATTTCTATAATATTTATTCAATTTATTTATTATTATTGAATATTGTTATTCATTTTTATTAATTATTATTATTATTATTATTGTTATTCATTATTAATTTCATTGATGTTCACATTTGTTATTAGTTATTATTAATTTCATTAATTATAGCATATTCTCATTATGAACATCAATAATCCTAAAAAATTTATAATGAACACCAAAATCAATAATATAACTATGCCACTAGCATTATGATTATCATTATTATGATTAATATGAAATATTCATAGTCAACATAATTTCTTGTAAACATCATCATAGACAGCCCAACGATCATTACTATTATAATTATTCTTTAAAATATCTCTCTCATTGCTCACATTATAATCATCAGTACATTCCATTATTATTACTATTTATCCATACATACATATATACACATATGCATATTATTGCGCTAACAATCAATGAACAAAATAATAGGGTCTCAAATACTTGACTTGTGGGCCAATGGATTGGCACAAAATGGTTGCCGCACGCTCTTCTATTGTGCTTTGCATTGTTGTTTACTTGTTTTTCTCTCATTTTTCTCATTTTTTGTTGTTGTCGGTTAACAGACAATAGACGCCGCGACAAGCCACGACCCTAGGTCTGGCGACAACAGGGGCGCGTGTTTCTGAATGTTTCTGTCTCTTTCTCATGCTCACTCACTCATTTGGGGGTTGCAAGCGTTTTACGCATACAAAGGCAAAACGTGTGAAACACCCCAACGAGCATTAAAAAGGGCAAGGCTTGAGCGAGTGAGTGAATGAGTGAGTGAATGGCCTAGCACAATGCATAATTAGGTGATAAAGATGAGAATCTTGCTTTGTATGTATGTATCGAATAGTTATGTATTTAGTTTATGTACAGCTTGAATGAAAAGGGCGAGAGAAAAGTGTTAAAATCTTTGTAAAGCAAAGTAAAGCAATAAATGAAATGTTGAACGATTATAAACAATAGAAGTAAGTGAAATAAATTAGTGAAGAATAAGAAATCACTAGCTAAATATATAACAATATTATTTCAATTTAATTAACTGACTCGTTTATATAGAAAAAATTATTATATATTAAATATTAATATTTTCATCAATTTAGCTGTAAATCATTGAGAATAGATTTTGCTTCTAAATCTGAAATTTTCTTCATTTAAATAATTATAATATAATATAATATAATGCAACTGAACTTGAACTATAGCTACTACTATTTCAATAAACTATAGCTACTACTATTTCAATAAACTATAGCTACTACTATTTTCAGCTACATACTTTATAAACCCTTCTCTACAATAATCAAGCTGAGTTTTCAACAGTTTCTCAATCATTTGCCTTTGCATTAAATTCTATATTTATCTAGTATTCCTAGTATTCCATTGCTTTTCGTGATTATTCATTTCTCTACAACATGGCTCCTCCTGAGGCGCACACACTCTGACCTTTAACCCATTTGCCAGCGGAGTTCCTTGGGCCTTATGTTTTTTGTTTCTTAGTTAAATTATAAGAGTCTAGCTAAAACCTTTTGCTATACACGAGTATGTCGCTCTTCCTCTCACTCTCTCTCTCTCTCTCACCCTCTCTCTCTCTGTGTGTATGTATAAAATTAATGACAACATCTGAGTGAACTCATCAAATTTGGAATTCATCATACTTTCCGCCTACTAAGCTAAGGCTAAGGCACACAGGCACAGGCACAGTCCCAAGCCAAGGCTCTGGCTTGAGTTTTGTTGCTGCCTCTGTCTCTGAGGCTTTTGGGTGCACATTCTAAGTCAATGCGAATGCGATGATGAACTGCCTCGTCGCGCTTCTCCCTCCCCCTCTATAACTCGCATAAATGATTTAAAACGCGTCTGCAGCCAGCAACAACGTGCAGCAGATATCTCGACTGCACTCTGACTACGCTCAGTCTGAGTTGGAGAGGCCTGACTCTGAGTCAGAGCCAGTTGGCTGACGATGAGCTGCCCGGCCAGCCAGCCAGCCATCGTCGATTCATTGCCATTGCCCCCAACTTCAAAGTTGAAACTCCAAATTCAGCGAATGCAACTGCACAGAAAACTCGCAGCTTCAACTGGCTGACTCCGACTGACTCCGGCTGACTGTATGCTTGTTTTTTATGATGCAAGACGCCCACAAGAGTTATATATATATTTACATATATATAAATATAAATATATATGTGTGTGTATTTCTTATATTTTGCTTTGTGCCGGCTGCAGAAATTGATTGAAGCTCAACTTGAATCTCTTTTACGTTTAGTTGCTTTTTCGTTTCCTTTTTCTTTTTTGACTTTTTAATTAAACTTTCGAGTTTTCTTATTCATTTTGAAATGCCTATGAATTTGCAATATTTTATAATTTATGAACACATTTGTTGCTGTTGCTTTTGTTGTTGTTGTTGTTGTTTTCTACCTCCTGTATTTGATCCTCGGAGATGAGCATTTTGGCAATTGATTAAGACACAGACACAGTAAAACACTTTTCACTTGGTTAATTACAAACTTGTTGCAATGCTGCTCAATAGTTTTTATGTTGATTTTTGATTAACTTGAATAACTTTCATGCAGGTTGCAGCCACATCGATTGATCAACGCGACGATGCAACGCCATCAAAGGTCGTTTATCAACTAAAAATATTGAATGTGCCTGTCGAGAGTGCAGCAATCGACGCTGACGTCGCTGCACAAATCAAATAGATGTGTGTGCGTGTGTGCGTGAGTGTGTGCGTGTGCGTATCTGTGTGTGCCTCTGGCTGCGTCTGCCTGCCTGCCTGCCGTCTCTCTCTCGCTCTCTCTTTCTCTGTGTATGTGCATTAATAATTGATACCTAATAAAAATGAAGTTCGCTTTTGGGTTAGCCAGCCTGGGCCGTCCGTCCGGACAACCCTTGTTCAAATCCGTATCCTGGAATTTGTTTGCGGACTTGCATCACAGCAGCAGCAGCAGCCGCAAGCGTTTAGGTCAAGTTCACAAATCCTAGCCTAGCCTAGCCTAGCCTAGTCTTTGGCAATAAAACAATAAAATACCCTAACAGAAGTTCTAGACCAATCATAATCGTTTTTATAACTACACAGCACACAGACAGATGTAGCTAACTGTTGAGCACACATGGCACACACACACACACACTCGCACACTCGCACAGCCCGGCCGTGGTTCGGTTATAAAAATAATCTCACTTATTTGTCGCTAGCATTGCGGACTAGTACCTAAAAATGTGTGCTTGAAATTTGAATCCTTGATTCTGGGAATTGTCAAATGCGTTTTGCCAGATCAAAGTGTGTGTTAATGTGCATGTGTGTGTACCAGTGTGTATGTGTGTGTGTGTGTGTATAATTTATAACTATCAGCATGGAAAGTGCAAGGTTTCTCAAAATGGGAATGAATATGCTACTTAAAATTATATGACAAGATCCCGTTGCATGTTGCTTTCTGTGTTTGCCTTGCGTTCGATCGCCTCATAATTTGTCCAGTCTCATTTACACATGCTCATTACACACACACACATAGACACACACACATGTAGTCTGTGTGTGTGTGTGTATCTTGTGTGCACATATTTATTTAAGAATTTCACACTCGTTATTGAAAATCTGTTGACCAGATTTTTGTTTTGTTCATTTTAATTAACTGAAATTCGTTGAGGTTTCGTTGCCTTCTTTTTTCTGCTTCTTCTTTATTTTTTTATTTTATTGGCTTTTGTTGATTTTTAAGCACGTCTTTAAGTACAGTGCGCTTGCTGATTAAAGCGAAAATAAAAAAATAATAAAAAAATGACACACAAATCAAATTCAACTCGATTGCAGCAGCAATTTATAGAATAAATAAGATTTTTTTTGAGAGAATTTCACAAGATTTGCAAAAGAAATTAAGTAAAAATATTGCTGTCGATTGGCAGTCACTGTAAGATGCTCGTTGGAGTTACAAAAATTAAATAAAAATAAAAATAAAATATTAAAATAAATAAAACTAAAATATCTTTGTTCAAAAATTAATTATATAAAAGTGAAATATATGAATAAAAAATAAATAAAAATCTCTTTAGTCAAATATTAATTATATAAAAGTGAATTAAATAAAACGAAAATATCATTGGCTACAAATTAATTTAATTAAAATGAAATATATGAATAAAAGAAAAGAAAATATTAAAAAAAAGGAAAGCTTTAGCTAAAAAAAAATTATATAAAAATAAATAAGTAAAAAAAAACTTTAAAATGGAAATAAATTTAGCCAAAAATTAATTATATAAAAATAAAATACATATATTAAAAAGGAATTTTAAAATGAAAATAAATGTAGCCAAAAATTATATGAAAATATAATAAATAAATAAAAAACATTTGTTTAAATGAAAATATCTTTCTAGAGAGTCAAAGAGCAAATCTGCTTAAATTTGATTTAATTAAAAAGTTTTAAAAATAAAATTCAACTTGATGCATAAAAGCTAATAAATATTCGAACTCTTAACTATGTAATTGGCCTATACAAATATATATATGCCACATATCTAGCATCTATATCTGATCTAGCATTTGTCTCTTAACCACACCTTAGTTGGTCGCAATGAAAATATCTAGATTTTCTAAAGAGACGCAAATAACGAGTAAAGTGAGCAAATTTTGTTGTTTCTAGCCTAACAAACTAGAGAATTTCCATAATATAGTATTACATAGTATTTAGTTATTTGCCACACCTCCAATAGACGTAAAGAAGAGTTAACTAATAATCCAAATTTCAAGTCTTTAGCTTCAATAAGAACTAAATTCATTTTCACGCGCATTGCGCTAAGCCAATAAATTTTTTATGCTACTTCAAATATTATATCAAGCCAATACAGACAAACAAGACTAAACGAATATACTCTTTATTTAACGTATATGAGTAATGAAATGATGATGAATTACTCTAACTACAATAACATGCAAGACAGTCAAACCAATATACTCTCTTTACTTTTCGGAACGCGCATGAAGTAAAGCCAATTGCAGTACAATAAAAATACTAAAATAAAAAAATAATAAAACCAAAAACTGCAAATGAAAAACTTTTGCCAAAAAGGTTGAAATGAAAACGAATTATATTTACGTATATTGGGATATATTGGGTCTGCATCTGGTCTCGAAATAAATCGATTTTCGAAATGGACCAATAAAATGTAAGTTATAAAAAAAAAAAAAACCAAAACAAAAGTGAAATAATTTGCAAGAGTTGCCTACGGCGATAATTAATTTTGTATTTTTGTGTTAATTATTTTGAGAACATTCACTGCCCATAATTAAACGAAATTCATTGCCTTTTCGTACAAATCGGCAATAGAATAAATAATTATTATTCTAACACTGAATAATGGCAAAAATGGTGCGCAACAGTTTCATAATCCAGAAAGTGCAATCGAGTGCGAGAATGTAAATATATATATATATATGTGAATATATATATTTATATATGTTTGAGTATGTGTACAAAGGAAATGTTCGTATGATAAAATAAAATAATATTGGAAAATGCTTTGGGCTCTGTCTATAATTAAACATAATTATTCAGTATGTACAGATAATTGACATTGATTAATGAGAGCAAGCCAACTATGTATATGTATATATATAAATATATGTGAATATATATTTATATATACATATAAAACAAAACTAAATCATATAGAAACGAGGAAAAAAAAAAGTACCAAAATAATATTTCGTCTTCGTCTGCAATGGCTGCAGAGCTGAAGAGCTGAATAGATGGATGGATAGATGGATGGATGGGTGGATGGATAGTTGGTTTGGATGTCTGACGACGACGACGACTACGACTGACGTTGGGGCGGCAGTCGCAGAATCGTGTAGAATGATTTTCTTTTTCTTTTTCTGCTTTTTTGGCATCTCACGAGTCGGCGGCAGACAAATTCAAAATGGCTTTTCATATGCGGCAGCGCTACTCACTCAATTAACATAATTAACGTTTTGAGCGTTGCGGCCACAATTTCACAATTAATGAAAGCAGCCATTTTGTAGATACTTGCAGCAACATCAAACTGTATCTGTAGCTGCTTGAAAGGGGGATTAGGCAAACGAGAAAGGGATCCAATCCAAGCAATATCTACCAGAAGCCAGAGAGCTGAGCAGAGACTTGAACAGTGAGCCTCGCAGCTGGTAGGCGTTGGCTGGTTGACTAAGCCGGTTTGCAGCCGCGGAAGGTGTTAAGCGTGAACACACACACACACACAGATACATTTGTATCTTTATGTGTGAAGGGTCAAAGTTTTTATAGTGCATAGAGAATGCGGGCTGTTTGATGAATTGCCAAAGACTCGGACTAACTGAGTCCAAGTCTGAGAGAGGGTGTGCGATGCGATGCGATGTGATGCGCCAGGCACACCGCACCACTTCGAACAACGTTAATCGAAGTTTAGTTTTTATGGCCAGCGGCAAAAGCTGTTGCGGTTCACACGGCGCAACAATTTGGCAAGCGAGAGGGCTAGAGTAGACCAAAACTATTTTAATTACACGATTGTGCACTTCTGCTCTCTACAAATTTCACGCTGACTCTGCAGCCAAGCGTATAGAAATTGTAGGCCTAAACACTTTTGGGCACTTGTGGACCGCCCAGCATCTAAGCAGAGCAGAGAAAAAGAAAAAAACCAAAAACTCTATATAAACTGGCACTTTTCTCACCAAATTAGTGTTTTGTGTGAATGTGCGCTCAAGATGTGAGCATTAATTGCTCAATTGCAGCAAACCGGAACTCTTTATTGCATGTGAACACAGCTTCGGGCTGAAGCGTCAAAACGAGATCAAAACTTGGCGCATCCCCTGGCTCACAAACGTAACTGAGACAAGAGCAGGAGAGGGCAAGATAGAGAGTAGAGAGGGGAGAGAGGGAGAGGGAGATACATACTCGGCTCATCTTAACGGAAAGGCAACTGGTTCAAGATCTTGGCTATTAGCCGTTAATTGATAGTTTGCCTAAACGGCTGTACCCCGGCCAGCCTCTGCTTCGCATCTCATCTCATCTCTTCCCAATTTGTTGTTGCTGTTGGCTTGGGCTTGTTTGCAAAGAGATTAAATTGACTAACACTAACCTGTCTGACTTGTTTGTACTGCTCTTCAAAGCTCCAGCCATTATTCTGCTGCGATGAATTGGATGCCTCGCTGGACGTCGATGAATTTGATGCGGAATTAGCTGCAAAATGACGCGCTGAGTTCAACAGTTCAGTTTAAACATCGGCTAATCCCCAGTATCATACCAACCTTCTTTGGCGCTTGGCGCTGTTGGCGATGCAAACGAAAAGGGATGACCATTGCCGGCATTGTTGTTGTTGTTGCTGCTATTGTTGTTGCTGTTGCCATTGTTGTTGCTGCTGCTGCTGTTGCCATTGTTGTTGCCAGTTGCATTGGCCGGTGCCTCCACCTGTGCCACCTGCATTATTGTTGCCAGCTGCCACAGTTCCTCCTGCTCCACTGGATGCAGCAGCACCTCCATTGTAACTGGCGCCATTGCTGGCCGCCGCATTGGCCGCATGGCCAAAGGATGCAGCTGCCGCAGCAGCAGCCACTGAATTGTGGGCCAACGGAAAGGCCGAGCTAATCGTCGTGGGCAGCATATTGGCCCCAAAGGCAGCGGCATGTGCTGCCGCCGCATAGTCCTGCTCCTGCAAGCCAAACGAAATGAGATAGATGCCAATCAATATGTGCGCAAAAAGTCAGTTTTACCTCCATACTGAATTCGATGAGAACTTTTTGTTGTTATCAAAAATAATATTTATGTACGAATTCTACGATTTAAAATCCAAATCACACAATTTGATATAAATTGTGTATTTAATTGGAAATTATTTTTATATAAAATTCAATGACAATATTTATATATCAAAACAAATTGTTGTGAGGTGTTTTTGTCTACGAATATTATTTTCTATTATATTTTATTTATATTCACTAAATGTTGATAAGAGAATTAAAAAAAAAAAAAAACAGTTAATTGCTTTTTGTAGCATTTTAATTAGAAATTATTATTGCTTCAGAATTTATATAATATGAAATAACAAATTCTTGGCAAAAGTTAGTTGAGTTAACTTTTCAACTGCTTTGGATGAGAAATATATAAAGTAAATTTAAATTTTTATTTATTTGTTTACTTTTATTTTATGATTTGTTTTTCAATTTTAATTATTATTTAATTTTTATTTATTTATTTAATTTTTATGTATTTATTTAATTTTTTATTTTATATTATTTGTATTTATTTTTTATTAAATTTGTTTAAATTTATTTTAATTTTTTAATTGTTATTTCATTTTTATCAATAAATTATAATTTTATTTAATTATATTGTTATTTTTTTACAATTTAATTGTATGTTTTTTTGTTAATTTTTAATTATATTTTTTAATGGTTATTTAATTGTTATTTATAATTTATTACTTTAATTTTTTTTTATTTATTATTGTTATTTTTTAATTTAATTTGTATTTATTTATTATTTTATTTATTTATTTTTAATTAATATTTATTTGTATTTTTTATTTATCTTTTTTTAAATTTTATTTTAATCTTTTATTTATTATTTATATTTATAATTTATTATTTTTGTTATTTTGCATATTTTTTTATTTTATTACTTTTTTTTTTTATATAGACTATTTTTATTTTGTTAATTTTTATTCATTTTTCCTTTTTTTTATATAAAGTATTGTGATTTTGTTTATTTATATTTTTATTTACTTTTAACATATTTTGTATATTTTTTTATATTTTTAAGAATTCTATTTAAATTCTTTGTTTTTTTTTTTTAGCTTTTTTGTACAATGAAAGAGTTACTTTATAGATTGCAGATTAGCATTAAATGAGTAGGCATCAATATATTTTATGTTCTCACTTTCCAAAACTCTCTCCAACCTATGCCCAACCAATATGTTTGCCGCAACTCCCAATTCTGCTCACGCTTACATTGTAAACCCATTTAGCTTTGCTCTCCCCATAGGAAATACTCATTTAGAGTTCGAATTACTTTGACATACTCACCATGAGACCCACTTTCATGTCGCGCACTTGCATCTTGAGCTTCTCGAGCACATCGCTGTGCTGCAGATTTGGAATGCTGTGTAGTCCGCCGATGCCCATGAAGCTGCCCAGAGCATTGAGCGGATGATTTGGCGGCAGTTGATGATGATGGCTAACAAAAAGAGCGAAGAATGATAATTGAATTAGATAATAGAGATATAGCAGAGAGTACACAACTATATATATATATATATATATACCTGAGTGGCAGATCTGTTTGCTGCTCTGGACTGGCAAAGTTGAGGCCAGCGCCGCCGGCGACTGTGTGACTGAGTCGCGCTGCAATTGCAGCCTTGGCGCTCAGCTGATGATGTTCACCGTCTACAGAGTCGCAGTCGCGCATCTCGTCATCCGTTCGATCGCCGTGGGACTGCAAGAGAGAGAGAGAGAGAGAGAGTTAGAGAGAAGAGCAGATCAGTAGAGAATTAGTGCATCAGACATTGGAATTGATGGTGGCGCTTATGTCAAAACATGCCGCATCGATTGCGCTCAATGAATCTTGGCCACATCCATTGATTGCGACAATCAATGCCCGCTGTGCTGGCCAAATGCTCAACACTTTGTCAACATGCGGCGGCTTTGGCAACGTGCAACGTGCAACGTGTTGCGGCTGCGTGGGCAGCACTTAGCAAATGTTCATTGTTCTGGCCAAGTCCAAGGCAGGACAACATTAACACTTAAACAAAGATAGAGAAAGAGAGATGGGAAGAGAGAGAGAGAGCTTCAGCAATTTCAATTGTATTGCCAGCGAGGCGACAACAAAGCTAACCACTTAATAAATTAACAATGCCAAGCCGGTAATGGCAATCAAGCACAGCTAGACTCAGAGTCAGAGTCAGAGTCGGAGTCAGAGCCACAACAGCCGCAGGTCCAGGCCATTAAAAGCGAGTGTAGACGCTTTGGGGCAGCCAGTTCGCTGCAACAGTTACATCCATGGCATATCCGTGGCCACAGACGTTTCATGCGTACTATTGCCAGCCGTGACTCTGGCAAGAAGTCCGCTACGCTTGGCCGGCTCTGGTTGCTGCTCTCTCCTAGCTGCTGCTGCTGCTGCTAGCTAGCTGCTGCTGCTCCATGTCCACGGTCTGGTCTTTGCTTTTTATGCATTTGGAGAGGTGCAAATTAAGCGCATCTGTGACTGTGTGCAAATCGGGAATTTTCAATTTAAACACATTCAAGCGGCAGCCAACCGATAGCAGCACAAACACAATGTAACCTGCCTAGCACAATGTAAGCCAAGCCGAGACGAGTCACAGGTTAGGCTGGGGCCTAGTTCAACAACAACAACAGCAACGTAATCATCATTATCATCATCATCATCAGCAGCAGCAGCAGCAGCAGCAGCAGCAGCAGCAGCAGCAGCAGGAGCAGCAGCAACAGGGGCAGCATCAGTGCAGTTTGCAACTCTTTTTTCATATGTGTATACAACATTTATCGCCGGTATCGTTGCCATTGTGGTTGTTGTTGTTGTTGTTGTCGTCTTGGTTGTCGCAGCGCTGTAATCATAAATGCAACCAAAACCAAAGCACACATAGACAAACTGACTGAGCTCTCTATGGTCTACCAGGTTATGACATATGCCGAGCTCTAAAGTTCCAAGAATTCTTTGAAGTTTGGCGCAAAATGCAAACGTCTTTACGTAGTACGCATAGAGCTTTACACTGTTACAAATATTTGTGTATTTGGCAAATATTTAATTAAATGACAAATTGAAGTGTTTTAGTATGGAAATTAGCATTTAAATTTAAGGTCTTTTGTGTTTAACTAATCAAATTTAACTTATATAATCTATAAATATATAAACTAAGCTAAAATTCTTTTGCTTGGAATATCTTAAGTAACGAAATAGTGTAGTTAGATTATCAGCTTACAATTTTCTTTAGGCATTTGAAATTCTATTTAGTTCTTTGACTAAAACTATAAAGAAAGCGAAAGCTGATTAATTCGATATATTCATTAACTAAAAATAATATAAAAGTGCATTAACAATATCTAAAAATTGACTGTTGGCATAGATTTATCTGAGAAAAGAGAAATCTAGCAATTTCGCCTACAAATCCTTATATGAAATCTTTGTTAGCTTAAGCAATTTGAAGTCATTTCTTCAATTCTTTAAGCTAAAACCTTTGCCGTTGCCCAAAAAAAATCGAAATATTTGTCTAAAATATATATAAAACTCTAATAAAAGACACTTCTTAGTATTCTTTTTAGCCAAAGTTGGACAAAATATTTTAAGTATTCTAAATTTATTTAAATAAATGTTTTTAAGTAAATTTTTTTACACAATTCAACTAATTTTTAGACAATAAATATATGTTTTAATAGAATTAATCAATCTAAAATCTTGCATTTCAAATTAAAACTCTTTTTTCCAATTCAATTCATCAAATAAGAAATTATTTTTGATTATTTTTCTCTCAGTGTATTAGCCAATTGCGTATGTGGCAAAAAGTGTTGGCAACACCATTTGGTTAACTCAAGCAAACTCTTATTCCACCAAACTGGCTCATTCCACAATGCGAACGCGGACGCGCATAATGAAATGGTAACGTCTCGCTCTTGCCGCTGTTTAGTGGCAATAGCTCCCGCCTGCGCCTCCCGCACGCCATGGACGCTCTTCCTCACTCTTTCACTCTCTCCTCTCTCTCTCTCTCTCTCGCTCATATTGAGCGCTGCTCGCATTGGATGCTGTGCGCTGCATTGGGTTGGTTAGTTAGTTGGCAATTCGCGGTTACCACATGCATCCAGCCATATTTGCATGCACATATATACATATATATGCATGCATGTGCATGTGTGTGTGTGTGTGTGTGTACATCAAATTAATGTAAGTTATCGAATCCATGCGAAATATGTGCACTCAGAGGCCGATGGACGCTTCGCTGGCAACATTTTAGTTGCGGTTTGCCGTTGCCTTATACGTTTTTCATTTTGTTGACCAGGCCCAAACAATATAATTGTGGTATTGAGCCTGGGCCGGGCCGGGCCGGGCCTGGCCTGTGGCTGCCGTTGCCGTTGCCAAAGGCGTGCAGTTTACGCCGTGTTGCACCTATAAAATGTCTAATTAATGCACAACGAATTTGCGCCGCTTTAATGTTGCTTTTTGCCATTCCCCCTCCCTCTCCACCCCTCAGTTGCGTGTTGCACACAATAAAAATGAAAACAAAAGATTTGTTGTTACTTTGCCTGATGCACTTCATTAGCCAATCGATAAACGGGCAAGCTCAAGTTGTGAATTAGTTGATTATTTCATTCATATGCCAAATATTTGATAGGAAAATTTTCAAATGAACATCAAAATTCATTAATGAAACATTCAAAAATGAAGTTTACATAAATGAAATTGAAGAGAGTACTGCTACTGCATAGTTCCTAATATGATGATATGATATATCCTTTATATTTATTTATTTCATTTATGCAATATTTACAATTGTAGCTTAAGCAAATTTCTAAAATTATTTTATCTACAAATTGCATAGAAAAATAAATGAATAAAATATATTTTCAAGTTTAAATAAAAGAAAGGAAAAGGGTAGAATTGATCTACAGATCAAGAATTGAATCTTAAGCTAATTTCTAAAATTATTTTATATACAAAATGCATAGAAAACTGGCTAAAAATATTTTAAAGTTTAAATAAATGAAAATAAATAGGAAAAACTTAAACTGTTTCACTTCTACTTTATAGTTTCTAATTATGATGTGCCAAGCCTTAGTAAACATGGATATAGAATGATGATGATGGTATATATTGCATTACAGACAGACCGAAGAGCTTATAGACGAACAACCAGAAGAACTGACAAACCAACAGATATAGTCCAAAGCCAATATACTCAATTACTTCATAAATGAAGTATAACAAAGCCAATATACTCAATTACTTCATCTATATAAAGTATAACAAAAGTTAAAAAATATATTGCATTCCAATGCTTTGCATAAAACAAATGCAGTTGCCCCGCCCTAACCATTGTCCTCCATACACATTATCTGTCTGAATGTCTGTCTTTTTATGTGCGACGATAATTTGTAATATCTATATGCAATTATGTGCAAGTGTCGCATAAATCATGGATCATGATAATAACCTGTGCCAGTTTCAGCTAATGATCATATTATATAGCCAAAGTATATATGTATGTATGTATATGAAGTAGTGAGACAATGTCGCCAGCTCGGATAGATTTCTATTGAGTTATTTGTCTAGTTGTAGATAGTATTTAGTAGCACAAGCTAGTTCCATTAATTTGGACTCAGACCTGCGTACGGTATTATCGCTTTACTGCTGTTTTTTCCTCCTCGTCTTCTTCTTCTTCTTTTTAAGTTTTACGCTTTCATTGGAAAAACGGCCGAAAAGACATTAAATCGCAATTAGACCTGCTGCAGTAGTCCCCGCAACAAAACCCAAGTGAGTGAGTGCACCCACAATACAGATACAGATACGCCCCGATACATGTGTACTACTCACATTAGAGATACGACAATTGCGGGCAGGTATGACCGGCTACGGTTACGGCTACGGGTATGACTGTATGTGTGAGTTTGGGTCCGCATTTGGGCCCCGTTCATTGCAATTTACTTTAATAGCTTTCAATGCACCGCAAATGACGACGACGACGGCGACATTTGTGACAAGATGGGGGCACAAAGCGCCGACTGGGGCAAATGTGGATACTATCTAATGGGCAAATTGCATACGTATGAGTAGAATATTCAATTTATTTGCCGCTGACAGTTTTTATCACTAATTAGTTTCCATTATTTTCGATAGACGCGCTTGAAAAATAATTTATCTTAATTTATTATCATTGCATTTGACCACAAATGCATTTTAGTTAATTTCTGTCTGTTGCTGTTGTTGCTGTTGCTGCTGTTGATATGAACAACAATTGCTATTGTTGCATTGACAAATTGTCGGAAGCACTCAGGGTCGTAAGAGAACTGCCGCTGCCGCTGCCACTGCCGCTACCGCTGCTGCCTTTGGCATTGGCATCCAGCTTCGCTCATCATGCGGATTGCGGCCTGCACGGCGGGCAGCATGGACACGGCGGACAGAGCGGACAGCATGGACAGCGCTGCGCCGCATGTGCAACATGCCGTGCTAATTTAAAACAAAAGGACGACAAATCCATAATGCGTCGAGTGCCGAGTGCCAAGCTGTGAAGGGCGCAGCATGCAAACAGGATCAACTAGCTACCAGAGGCGGAGGCAGGCAACCGTTTATTGTGTGAAGGATTAAGATTATATTGCAGGCATATGTCTATCTACCTCTCTCTCTCTCCTTCTCTCTCTCTCCCTTTCATTCAAATCATTCTAGATATGTATATGTATGTGCGTGTGTTTTTTTAGAGCGAACTGTAAACTAGATGTCCTAATGTTCTTAACGTTTCAAGTGCTCTTTGGGCGTGCTGGCATCTTAAGTTTATTAACGTTTTCTTTTCATAGTAAAATTTTGTAGAATTATCTATTATACATCTACATATATTATGTTTTGCTATATTCCTGGAAAGCAGCTTAGAATTTAGATTACAAATTCCAAAAGAATGCTAATTTTGATAGGTGTAGAAAATGCGAGACTTTTTTTTTGAAGATTTCAATACATTTCAATAATTTTACTCTCAATGCATATAAATCAGTTATTATACAAATTAAACAGAGAAAAAGAAGTGAAAGCTGTTTTGCTTTTTGTTTAACCAATTTCATTTTGAATTGGGAAAAAATCTAAATTTTGAAGAGTATCAAGACGAATATCGTAATATTGAAAATAATTAGAAGTTTTTAATACAACTTTTTATGCATAACTTAAACAAATTATATAATTACAATTGTATATTAATAGAATTTTAGCTTGAACTATATTCGAAAAACTGTGTAAAATTTCTCTCATATTTGTAAAAATAATAATGTGTTTTTTATGCACACACACATGTGTGGGCACTTAAGAATGCTTGCACATACAAACAAACACACATACATACATATGTATATATTTCAATATGTGCTTGTTCACATGCATATGCATGTAATAAATGGCGGCTTTTTCTTATATGTATGTGAATATCTGAATAAAAATGCGAACAAACATACATAAATAAAAATTGCTCATTTACGCATCTACCCCGTGGCGAATTATTTCAACGCGCTGCGACGATGACGACGACGACAACAGCAACAAGAAAGAGCTGGCGACTAAAAAAGTACACATGAGATACATGAGCATACATACACATACATACATATATACATACACACATATATATATATAAAGGGCAGGACCAAAACATGTGCAACGTGGTCGATACGGAAACGCCGCTGCAGGCCGAAGAGCATGAAAATAAAATTAAAATGCAAAACGTATCTGTAAGATACAAGCCTACACACACACACACACACATGCAAGCATATGTACACATGAGTGTAATATGAGCATGAGTGCGAGTGCAAGAGCAAATACTATCGTGTGTGTGTGTTCGCGTAAGTGGCTTTGTGTGCGTCGCGCATTTCATTCGCTCGCAACGCGACGAAGCGGAAAAAATAAAGCGAATAAAATATAAAATGGAAACAACAAAACAGAAACTGAAACCGAAACGGCCAACAAAACATAATGGCGCATTCGCTGTGCCGGTTGCCCGCTGGCTGGACGACCCAACAGACCAGCGAGCGAGCGAACGAACGAGCCCACTGACTGACCCCCCCAACACACACACACACACACACACACACACATACACGAATATCAACAACAACAACCACCTACCCACTATTATATGGGCGCTGCACGCACGCTCATGTTGCGTGTGTGTTTGTGGCAGACGAAAATTTCGCGTAAACAATAAAATAATGTAAAAGCTACAGAAACAAAAAAGAAAAAAATGAAACCGGTTAATAAAAAAAAGCAAGCGAGTAAAAGGGCCCAAAAAGACCGTTTCTGCTGGTGCTAACTCTTTGCCTTCTTCTAGTTTCGATTGCAGGCGGCAATAATTAAGATTGTTTTTATTGCAGCCGCGGCGAGGCGAAGCAGTCAACAGCAACAGCTCAGCAGTCTTAAAGAATTTTAAATATGTTAAATCAGAAAACTCTCTCTACAGGCTCTACATATTTTTAATTTCCCAATTTGTATTTTAATTAAAAACAAATTTGGTATTTTTTAGCGCATTTAGTTATTTCGTCTACCAACTCTGCATATGCATAATTTCCTAATTTGCAGTTTATTACTTGAAAAATATGGCATTTTTTAGTTCATTCAATTATGCGAAAGGGCATTGCAATTTCGTTATATTGAATTCGCCTGTTCTTTTACCATTTCTCATTTGTTTGCTCGTTCATTTAATTTCGCCGCATTTACACGGGCCAGCAAGAGCTTTCGATCAGGCGTCCGTTTTTGCGCGAGTGGTTGCAAAAAAAAAAAAAAAAAATACATATAACTAAAGCCACGCCCTTTCGCAAGGCGTCGTGAGGCGAGACGTTGTATTTATTAGTGCTTTGATAATAAGCTTTTATATGTGCCAATGCATGTGTGCGTCAGTCGTCTATTCGCACTATGTGTTTGTGTATGCGTGTGTGTGTGTGCGTATGTTTCGTTTATTACACTTTATCGCAGCTCGTAAGCAGCTGCAGCTGCTGAGCGGCCGCCAGTGCTGGAAAAATCCAATTAACAATTTTATTAGCTATGGTTGAAAAATAATTCATAAATTCATTCTAAACAAAACTGTAATAATCATAATTTTTATGAGGTTTTTTTTTTGTTCGCTTTGCAATTGGGTGTGCACCTCTGTGTGTGTGCGTGTGTGTCTGAGAGAGGCTTTGGCATTTGTCGCCATTGCTGTTTATTGCTATTTCTTCTATTGCTTTGACATTTGCGTTATTGTTTTTTGTATTTTTTTAATTAAATTAAATATATATATGTCTACACAGCGATGACGGGTCAAGAATGCACAACGAATGCATTTTCAATATGGCGCCAATTTCCCCATCCACCAGCCCTCTCGCTGCTCTGCCATATTTATTCCACAACAAATTTCATCTGCCATTGATTTTGAAAGCTTGCCCCAGAGGCGACATTTCGCTTGCTCGCCTCCAAGTCTCTTGCATACTTAATCAAATAACTTTATATTTACTCTCTATCTCATGTGGGGGGTTATCGTTATGCAACAACAACAAAAACATGAATTGCCTCGAGAGCCCCACAAAGAATTTAATACAAATCGTTGCCTGTCAGCGTACAAGAAGCCAAACAAATTATAACAGGTGCCGTTGCCGTTGCCGTTGCTGTCGTTGAGTGCATTAAGAGTCACACACACACACATACACACACGCATACACTGCTATTTAAATGCCTTCAAGTTATGGTATTGAGTCCGGCATGAGAGATATACATATGTATATTTTTTTGTTTTTTGGTGTGGGCTGCCTTTGGGGTAGCCAGAATCGTCAGCTAATTTTCCATCGGATAAGAGGCAAACGCAAGCAAGTGCTAAACTGAGAATCTGTAAACCAAAACAGCAGTTAACGTCACTGAGATTCACACACACACACACACAGAGAGAGAGAAAGAGGGACAAAGAGAGCTCCCACAGTCAATGATTTAATGTGGGAACAGCAAATGGCGCTGATGCTGAACACGTGCGCATTGCCGGACAGCTCTGCTCCCACTCTCACTCCACACATCTCCCTCTCTCTCACTCTCTTTTAGGAGTGTCACAGCGAGTGTGTGTGTGTGTGTGTGTGTGTGTGGGCCATGCCACTTGATTTAATTTAAAAACGATTCAAAAATCAAGCCAACTTCAATGAATTTTAAACTGTGCGTTTAACCCAAGTAATTAAAGCTGTGCCTCAAATGACGATCGCAGAGCGCTGGGGCACGACTTTAACTTCAACTCCGACTCCGACTCGGACTCGGACTCGGACTCGGACTCGAACTCGGTACTCGCTTCATTTGAGAATTTATGACTTTTTGACAGCCCACATTATTTGTTAATCGTGACTTTTGGTCCAAAATCTGAGTCTCGTTTGGAGTTTAACAGTTTTTCAATACATACATATATGCCCTAGGATTTGATATTAAAAATCGGACGCGCGAATGACACCAGCATTATTATGTATGTGTCCGTCCGTTCGTTTGTCCGTCCGTTCGACATCCGATTGAGGCTTGTTTTAATTGAATACAAACACCCACATATATCAGTGGCGACCCTCGGGTGCGATGATCGAAGAACTTTTCAATTAACTGTTGAATTTTATATAAATATTTTATGCAAAGAGCAAGAAGTGCGAGAAGAAGAAGCAGAAGCAGAACTGAGCTGAGCTGAGCTGAGCTGGCTGATGACTGGGAACAATGTTTGCATAAGGCTATCAAAAGGGGCAATTCGGAGGAGCCCAAAACACAAATGCCGAAGCTATTAAAAATTATGTAAATAGCCAAGTATCTGACTCAGTATGTGAATATGTGAATATATGTATATGTATTTATGTATAAAGTCTGGCTCATTGTTGATCAACGCGGCACACTGTCTATCAACAATGAAATAAAAATGAAAGAAAAACAAAAGAGGCCTAACAAGAGTTTTATTGAAGAAGAGAGCATACCTGTGCCTATGCACACACACACACACACACTACACACACACAGAGATAGACTTACTCTCACACAGCGGCAATAAAACCCATTTAATATTCATTTAAGGTACTAACAAATAATGCAAATATTTAAACATTTTATTTACATATGAACGCCATCAAAGAGTTGAATTGAAAGAGATCTTTCAATTGATGAAAGGTGAACGAGATACCCACTGGAGGGCCCCCATACATGTATGTATGTATGTACGTATGTACATCTCTAGGTCTAGGCATCATCGGGCAGCAGGCACTTGCAGGCCAGGTCCAAAGCAGAAACAGATGAATCTATTTGTATTTATGAGCCTGTATGTGTATGCACTTAGTGTACGAGTGTGTGTATCTCTCTCTCTGTGTGTGTGTCTATAATAAATGCGTTGTATGACCATTTAGCATGTCACCTTTTAACGGCTTCATAGCAAACAAAACGAACGAGTTAAAAAAAAATGAAAAAGAAAAAAAAACTGAAGACTCTTTTTGCTGCTGCTGCTGCTGCTGCGGCTGCGTCGTCTCTGCTTAATTTTGAATCAACAATTTAACATTATAATTACGTTTCGAATCATCTGCAAACAGACGCGCGACTCGAAGAATTGCATCAATATACAAAGCTTTTAGTCATTCGAGCTTTAACATAATATAACAAATATGAGAGAGCGCAAGACAGAGGGAGAGAGAGAGAGCAAGGGAGATAGACAGCGCGAGCGAATTGTATTAATGCCGACGGCAAAACAGCAACAATAAGTTTAGTTTATTCAACTACAAGGCGTGTTAAATATAAATATAATTATATATATGCATATTCTTATGCATCATTATTATATTATATAATATTTGTATATATAGATTCCATTAAAGTTGACTAACAAATTCTTAGAAAACTTTTAGTCACACTTACATATGTATACCTAGTAAAGTCATATGAAAAAGTTGATCTATTCCAACTAAATACAAAAACTCATTGATATTGATGTCGACTTGCCTAAGGTTTTTCAATTTTCCAGCTATTTGTCAAGCGTGAAAATGAATTTATCAATAGTTAGATAAGTAAAGACTTTAATACTTAATAGAAAGTATTGGAACAAATAATTGATTATTAAAATCAAATTAATAGAAAACCTGAGAAGGCACGCATTATCCTGATTAATTGAAATAAAGATTATTAAAAATCTTAGACTTTTTCTATCTCAATATTTAATAGATTTCTATATTTTAGCTATTTCTGGTTTTTGAACTTCTAAGCTGAACTTTGAATATGAATGAAATCATATCATATATCTTAAATAGATAGGTAGAATAAAGTAGAATTTTAGAAATTAATAGTTTTATATATATAACTATATAATAAAATATTAGAAAATATATTCCAAATATATTTTGTTGCGAAAAAATGATAATATAATTATTAAAGCAAATAATTTTTTAAAATTCCAGTTTAAGAATTATAAATTTTACAAATTTATAATAGAAATATTCTTTTTTCATTTTCTTTAATTAGTTTTTCTCTAAAATGAATATTACAACTCGATGTTAATAGCTTTGCCCAAGAGCACGATCTCTGTTATAACACCTATGCACAACTGTTATACAAAACAAAGAGCAAATTAACTTCATATCGTTTAATTTAGATAAAACTATTTGCTACGGCAATAAAATAACTGTTTAAATTACATACACACACATACATACACATACATACATATACATATGTACACTGCCATTCTACTCATACATATTCGCTTCGTTTGCCATTCTCCGTCTTTTGTTTTCATTCTTTTTGCTTACCAAATCGTCACCCAAATCGGAATCGCGTTCAATAGTGTTATTTGAACGGCCGCTGCAATCCATAGTCGGATGCACTCGGAGTTGCATTAGTGCGAAGTTTCTTTTTTATTGCCGGCTTCGGGTGAAATTTGATGTGATGTGATTTTGAATTGAAATTGGAATTTCGATAATTGCAAAGCGCAGATGGGAAATTGTTTCGATTTATAGCGGAATCAATGCGCGAGCTTTTAACTTTCTACGTAATTTGCACAGCACACTTTGTTTTTTGTTATTTATTATTATTATTAATATTGTTTCTGTTGCTCTTGCTTGCTTACTCTCTCTATCTCTATCTCTCTCGTTCACACACGCTATTCGCTTTGCTGTTTGTTTGCCTGCGTTTTGCGTTTGCTTTTGCTTTTGCTTTTGCTCCTGCGTTTATGTCATCGAATTACCGTTATCAAATATTCGAATTGTCACCTCGTTTTGTTGTTGTTGTCGTCGGTGTTGCTGTTGATTTCGGCTGCAGCCGCTGAAGTTACGCCAAAAGGGAATCGATTGAAAAGCACCGTTAATCGAGTTCGCGTTACTTTTGTGGTTTCGCTTGTTTTTGCTTTTTGTTTAAATTTATGCTGAATTTCGTGCAGCACATGCCCAACTTTGCTTGAACTGCCTTTGAATGCAATTCCAATTAACACTAATTTTTTGTTTAATTATTAAAAATGTTATCGTTCTCCTTATTGCCAGCTCCTGCTTGAGCGTTCTCACACTAAACACACACACACGCAACACCGAAACACATTTAGATTACATTGGAATAGACGGCGCAATGTTGATGTTATTACTGTTACCTGATGGTGCCTGATCGGTATGATGATCGGCTCCTGTTGCTTATTAATTAACAATTTGTTCATTTATTTCACGTTTGATATCGCGCACTGTCCGCCGCATTCGCCCGACGCACACGGAACTCCAATTGGGAATAAAAATAATTCTCTCCGCACATCAAAAACGACGCGACGAAAAGACAACGCTCCGCACAACTGCCTCTCTGTCGCTTATGATTCTCTCTCTCTATGCCATTCTCCTTCGTTGTCGTTCCCATTGAAACGACTGACAGATGGAACGTGTGTGTGTATGGTGGCTGAGCTTGTGTGTTTGTGCCATTCCCATTTGTTTTCATTTATATGATGCGCTCTCTCTCGCCAGCCGGTCTGGCTGGCTAGCCAATCGGATTGTCGTTTCAGCTGCGCTCAGGTGGCATTCAATTAAATTTGTAATCGTAATCTATTCAATACGAAACTCGTGTATGTGTACAATGCGCTCGCCGCTCATTCGTTCGTTGCAGAGACGTTCGTGTGTGTGTGTGTGTGTGTGTGCGAGTGTGTGTATATGTATGTTTGTGGCTGTGTATAAGCTCTTTGTGGAGGCTACACTATTGAGCATGTTTTTGGTGCTTGAGTCGAGTGTTGTTTGTCTACTTCGTAATGGACCCATTTCGCCTAACGCAAATCAATGCAAACATGCTCAACAGTGCCTTTCCGTGTATGTGAGTGTGTGTCTGTGTGTGTGTGTGTGTGTGTCCATTTGTGTATGGTTTGTGTATCTTTCAATCATAAATGTGCCCCTTTTTTATACGCGATTTAATTTAAAATACGCCCTTTTCATACGGAGAGCCGTAGTTTCGTGGGGCGTTAACATTTGGGGCTTGCCTAATGCCAAATGCCAAATGCCGTTTGATATTGAGGGAAAACAGTTTGGGCAAATTACACACTTTCCATCAGCGTCGGGAAAATACCAAAATACAAGCACAAAACTTGATTAATGATTTGCGAGATAAATTACACTTGTAATGGCCCACAAAACACAAAAAAAAAGTAGGTAGGTTGCTTTTGGTAGTTGAGAATGAATGTTTGGCTATATAGATAATATGGAATACCGTTTACCGTTCCATTTGGCAGCAGCCCACGCAAATTATTGCAGTTGCTTTTCGATTTTCACTAATTTGAGATTGATGAAAGCAGCGCCGCAGCAGCGTAGCGAGCAGAGACAGAGAAAGAGAGAGAGAGAGAGAGTATATCAATTTTCTCGACAGCCTGTCTGTGAGGGAATATATACATATTATATAAGGACTGTATGTGTATTTAGTTTGCACGCATTGGAATTCTGTAGGGAGCGCAGGCGCTCATCAAACACCACCAGGAAGAGCTCACATCCTCAGCTCCAGCTCCAGCTCCAGTTGTAACCGCAGCCGCAGCCCCTGTGAGAGAGGGCGGGTGTTGGTTGGTGCTACGGGGGGTATTTGCCTCCCCCCAAGCGCCAATGACGAGGCGGCAGCGACCCACAGACTTGACTGATGATGAAGTGAGAAAGTAATTAAATACAATTTTAAATGTGACTAATGAGACGACGTCAAATTCGTGGCGCAAATGAGTTGGGCTCAGGGGTGGGCTGGGGGGTTGTGTGTGTGTGTGTGTGTGCGACGAGACGGGGCTAGTTGTGGGGTTGGAGACGCTTTTTGCTCTAACCACTTCGTCTGCGAGCGCAACGCATTTATCAATATTCAATAAATAGAACGGCATTTTCGCACGCACACAGCGACAGATACGCAGATACGCAGATCCGTAAGATACGCAGATACACAGATCCGCAAGATCCACTGTGCGTGTGAAACAAAATGTATCTATAAGATACACACAGCATAAGTGCGCAAGTGTGTGTGTGTGTGTGTGCCTTGGCAAGTATAACAATTACCGTTTGTTGTTGCCGTTGTTAACTTTCATTTGGGGCCAAAGCTATTTGATTTTCAAAGTACGTCCCGTCCGCATTTCAAATGCTAAAAAAAAATCGGGGGAAAAAATAAAAACAAAAAGCTAAAAGGCACAGGTGAAATTTGTTGTGAGCTGTTTTTGTGTTTAATTCATAGATACATATGTATATTGGTAAATAGATGTACGAGTATGAACATCGTTTATTTGTCAACACGTCCATTTCCTGCATTTTGTGTTTTAGCCGAAAAAATGAAAAATGTGCCCGAAACAATTCGAAAATAAATAAATAAATACGAATAGAGCAACAGACAACAGATACAGATACAGATACATATATATGTATATGTATTTGTATTTATTTACATGTATTTCATGCTTTTTGTCGGCTTTTAGAGGCCTCATTAGTTGATGACTCTTACGAGTTTCAGATTTGGAAATTACACTTATCCATTGGCGTCTCTTTTCCCCTTTTTCTTTTGGTGTGACTTCATAGGAAATTTAACATAAGAGTTCTTTAGGAATTTGATATTCCATGCACGATTGGGGGAATTCTCGCTCTAGACGCAAATTTACATTATTTCACCCCTAAGAAAAAAGTTGAATTACCTTTTTGGGCGTCAGAAACCAAAAACTCATTTATCATTTTCAACGACATTTTTGAAAAGAAAAAAAAAAAAATATATATATATATATAAATATATATTTTTATTTGAGTTAAGATAACTAAATTTTAATAAATAAATAAATATTATACAGTCGAATCGCGATAATTCGTATCCCTCTAAATCGAAAACCTCAATATTTCGTAAGAAACTGTTGGTCCCTTGAAAAAAATTCGTTAATTCGTAAAAATCCCATACATTTTGGACACCTCGTTAATTCGTAGTTTTTCTGCCCACTCGGCGCTGATCTTGCCTCTTATAATTCGTAATTTCGTTTCGAAACCTCTTGCAATTCGTAATTCTTGATTTTGCTGGAAGTTAAACTGCCGTTAGGTCTCGCAGACTATTATGCATGGCGCCTTTTTGTCATTTTATTTGAAGTGTGAAAACGATAGTTGGTGAGGTAAACCAGAAAAAGAGCTAATAACACCTAAAAACGGCAATAGCCAGAAAGATAGATTGAACATTAATAAGCAAATGGAAGGATAAATATGACTGGTCATCAACCAATGAACAGAATCGTGATTAAGATATAGAAATATGATTATAAGGAAGGAAGGAAGGAAGGTTAGAAAGAAGGTAGAAAGGAGTTGGTGAGACAAACCAGAAAAAGAGCTAAAAACGGCTAAAAACCGCTAAAAATGGCTAGATAGTAGCCAGAAAGGTAGATTGAGCATTAATGGGCAAATGGATGGATAAATAAGACTGGGCATCTTCCTATGAACAGTATCGTGATTAAGAGATAGAAATATGATTAGAAAGTAGGATAGGAAGGTTAAAAAGGAGGTAGAGGTAGTTGGTGAGACAAACCAGAAAAAGAGCTAAAAACGGCTAAAAACCGCTAAAAATGGCTAGATAGTAGCCAGAAAGGTAGATTGAGCATTAATGGGCAAATGGATGGATAAATAAGACTGGGCATCTTCCTATGAACAGTATCGTGATTAAGAGATAGAAATATGATTAGAAAGTGGGATAGCAAGGTTAGAAAGAAGGTAGAAAGGTAGTTGGTGAGACAAACCAGAAAAAGAGCTAAAAACGGCTAAAAACCGCTAAAAATAGCTAGATAACAGCCACAAAGGTAGATTGAGCATTAATGGGCAAATGGATAGATAAATAAGAATGGGCATCTTCCTATGAACAGTATCGTGATTAAGAGATAGAAATATGATTAGAAAGTGGGATAGCAAGGTTAGAAAGAAGGTAGAAAGGTAGTTGGTGAGACAAACCAGAAAAAGAGCTAAAAACGGCTAAAAACCGCTAAAAATAGCTAGATAACAGCCACAAAGGTAGATTGAGCATTAATGGGCAAATGGATAGATAAATAAGAATGGGCATCTTCCTATGAACAGAATCATGATTAAGAGATAGAAATATGATTAGAAAGTAGGATAGGAAGGTTAGAAAGAAGGTAGAAAGGTAGTTGGTGAGACAAACCAGAAAAAGAGCTAAAAACGGCTAAAAACCGCTAAAAATAGCTAGATAACAGCCACAAAGGTAGATTGAGCATTAATGGGCAAATGGATAGATAAATAAGAATGGGCATCTTCCTATGAACAGAATCATGATTAAGAGATAGAAATATGATTAGAAAGTAGGATAGGAAGGTTGGTAGAAAGGTAGTTGGTGAGACAAACCAGAAAAAGAGCTAAAAACGGCTAAAAATGGCTAGAATGGCTAAATGGATGGGTAAATAACAATAAAACAATACAAAATTACAAGCTTTTTTTAAATATTAATTTTTCGGTTATATGATTTTGTTTATGTTTAATTTTGTTTTTAAATACATAATATTGAATTGAATGTATATTTCATTTATTTTTAATAAGATAAAATTATTGAAACGAAGTGAAATAAAAAAACCCCTTCAATTCGCATTTTGATTTTTAAACCCCGGTAAATCGAAAACCTCCGTATAGTAAAAAATTCTGTTCCCTTGCCATTACGAATTATTGAGACTCGACTGTAGTAATAATGTATGTATGTAATGTATATAATGTATTTATATATAACAGGAATATAATTTTATAGAAGCAATGTATATTGTAGAATATATAAATTAAAATATATAAACAAAATATAAGAAATTGTAAAATAAAAAAATAAAATAAAATAAAATAAAAAAATAAAAAATATATTAAAAAACTATACAAAAAAAAAACAACAACAAAATAACAAAGTAAAAAATAAAAAAATTATAAAAAAAATTTTATTAAAATTAAAATATATAAAAAATATAAAAAATTGTAACAAAAAAATAAAATAAAAATATATTAAAAATTATAAATAAATAAAACAAAATAATATAAAAAAAAAATAAAAAAATTATAAAAAATATAAAAAAGTATAAAAATAAAATAACAAAATAAATTTTTTATGTTATTATTATTATTATTTTTTTTGTGATAAAAAAATTACAAATATTATAATATTAATATAAAAATATCAAATATAAAAAAAAAATAATTTGAAAAATATGTAAAATATAAAAAAAAAATTATAATTCTATGCAGCAATGTATATGTATATCATTTAAAATATATTTAAAATATAAAAAAAAAAAAAAATGAAATAAATATAATATTTTTAATATATGAAATTAAATCAAATTTTTTTAAAATACTTTTTTTTTATAATAATAAAAATTAGAAATCTTATAATATCAATATACAAATATCAAAAAATAATTATAAATTTTCCCTTGTTTTCCTCTTCTTTTCCTTTATTTTTCTAATATTTATTGTTGTTTTCGAAACACACGCCTCGGCCATTAAAATAAAAAATTCCTCAACTATAAATTTGAGATTAAAAGGCCATTAAAGTGAACGCCCTCCGAGCCAGGCACCTTTTCACCTTTGAGCCAGTTAACAAATGTGTAAATGTATTGTGGAATGATATCGAATCGTTGGGTTGTTCGATAAAAAATGCGAATTTAATTACATATAATTGAATAGACATTTACAATTTCAACGCGCTGAGGGTCCACTGAGTCCAGAGGGTCAATTAATTAAACACCATTTAAGCAATCATTAATAAATCAAATGCAATTTGTCAATCCGTGAGCGAGACAGACAATCAAAGAGCTCTATGGCAATGTGGAGAAACGTGTGAGAAAGCGATTTAGTTTAGAGGCTAAGAACTCATCGTAGCGAACCAAGAGCCTGCTTAGCATTCGGCCAGGGCCCTGGGCCCTGGGCCAGAGCCAAATTGATTGACCAGATCAACTGAACGTCGTCGTATGAATGAACCCGAAAGCCACTTCGATAATTGATGATATTTAACCAAGGCATGTCTACGTCTATCTGTATCCAGCCACATGCAAATGCCCAGCGGATCATTTCCAGATCGAAATCGTTTCACACACTCACCCAAAAAAAAAAAAAAATGAAAGATAAAAACAAAAACAACGGAATTGGCTTGCGGCCTCAAAACAGCATCGGAAAAAGCAAGAAAAAAAAAGCTTAGCCGAGCATTTCATTAATAATTTCCGTATAGCTCTAGCTCTAGACATTAAACAAGCTTTTCAATACATCTCCCAATTAGTAGTAAGAAAGACAGTTAGAAGCAATCGACGATTTCATTCACAAACACACAAAACAATAAACAAAAGTAGGGAATTTGTAGTTGAGCTTAAACGACTATATGGATACTCGCTCAGCTTACATATACAGGTATTAAATGATCAAATATATTATTCAAATTAATATTATTACTTAAAGGTCTATCTTAGCTTGAATCTTATACAAATTATAGTTTATTTTTCTTCGAATTATCAAGATCTCATTAGTCTTATATAGATAATTTTTAGATCAATCAGTTGGAGTTGTTGAGTGCGGAAGATGTAGCTCTTTCCCATATTTCACGCCTCACAGCAGATTATTTTCATTATGTTCTTAAGTCTATTCAGAAAGTAAGAGAATAGTATAAGATCCTTGAAACCGTCAAAGAAATCATTTCCTGTCAACTTTCCAAGCCCCATAATATTGTCTATATGGCTTCATATATACAGACATATATGAGCACATATATGCATATTTATATATGTCTGCATGATCATAGCAACTTCATATCATCTATATATGTATTCATTCTATATGAATATTAAGTTGCTATCACCAGCTTGGAAATCGGAAAGAGAGAATCTCTTACAGTTTTATGAAGCTAGAAGCATCTGGCGATTAAAATATAGTATAAGAGAAAGTATATGATAGCAAATATATATTCGTTTTTCATAGATATATCAAGATATATATAAATGAATTGATGTATCTATCTATATATAGAGATAGATATCTGTCTATCGATCTGACGAATCTAGAGATGCTGAGCAGTAAACTACTTACCAAATCTTGCAGTTCTGATTGCTAAGCTGTTGATAGGCCTGATCCAACTGAGCATACCTATCTGCTACTTAAAGTTTCTGAACTGATAAGGAATAAATATTATATTATATAAATGAGAAGTAATTGCCTACTCTCTTGGCATACAGCGAGGTCTAACACCTTAGAAATCGAGGGTACAGTTGAGTCTTAAGTTACACAAGCTGATGTCTAAAGGAATTGACATAGGAACAGCTGAAGGTATAGAAAGAGATGGCAAACATTGCATAAAACGAATATGCTCCTATGTGAAAATAAACATGCATATCAAAAGAATTTGCAGCTAAGCCAGATAGTCCAGTTAGGCAGCTATATCTAACATCATTAGCTTTAGCAATCGCTCCATTCACAACTGCCACTCTTTCTTTATCTTTCACCCTCTCTCTCTAGTTTATTAAAATATAAATTTAGTTTTTTTGTTGTTGTTTTTTTTTGTAAATAATTTTGAAGTCGAGCAAACGCTGCCAAAAATAGAATATCAATTTGGGCAAAAAGCATAACGGATGCGCCTGTCAATATTTTGACAGTTTGGGTGCTCTCATCAAGAGGCGCACAAAACTGTGGCAAGAGACTGAAGCTGATTCTGGAGACTGGCTGACGTCGACGGCTGGAGCATATGGAGTCAGTCGGCTGACGACTTTGACTTCTCCATCTCCATGTAATGCAGCACTCATTCCGGGAATGTTACAGCAAGCAAGCCTTTAATTGAATTTCTCAACTGGCAACTGGCAACTGGCAACTGGAAGTGGAACTGGAGCTGGAATTTATTTTGAATCAACTAAATAAATGGATTTTTTCGTATAAAACATCAGAAATGATTAATATGCGCTAATGTTTTATAACTTTGCCCTTAATATGCGCACATATCAAGCTCTCTGCCAAAGTCCTGCTCCATGCCGCAGTCAAAACAATAAAACTGACTCCAGTAACTTCAGCTTCAGCTTCAGTCGCGCTGCTTCAGGCCCCTGGCGCAGCATTAAAATGCCAAAAGCGATAAAAGAATGAACTGTATTGCCTTTGTCTGGCCAAACAGTATAAATATGATATATATATATATAAATACATGTAGATACACATGCATATATATATATATACATATATTTGTTGTTGATCTCTCTGTCGTACCGTTCCACACATCAACTGTTTGACTGATCTCGATCTTAACTGCTAATGACTTTAATCGTTAATCTCTGACATAAAAGTTCTCCGATTGAAGCGCAATCTGAACACAAATGCAATTAATTACAAATGCGCATCGCACAAGATGCTGCTGTTGCTGCTTCTTCTTCTTCTTCTGCTTCATCATCTTTTTGATTATGGGTGGTATATATGTATATATGTATATAGTTGAGAGAATTCCTTTTTATTATTGTTTTGCGTTAATTCTTGGTATCGATTAGTCTAATCGAATCACTCTTGACAGCATGGAACGCTCTCTTTGGCTAAAGGACTTGGAAAAAAGATATTAAAAATATTAGTTATAAATTAATATAAAGAAGAAATTTATGACAAATGTTTGAAATTAATAAATATATATATTTTTAAGGGAAATTAAGCAGAGATAGATTTTATAAAATTATTAAATAAAAAAAATAATAAAATAAAATAAAATAAAAAAATAAAAGAAATAAATATATAAAATAAAATAAATGCTGAATAAATTTAAATATAAAAAAAAAAATAAGATAATATAAATTTAATTATATATTAATTTAATTATATAAATAATGAATTTATTCGATTAAATAAATAAGGAATTTATTCGATTTAATAAATAATGAATTTATTTATATATAAATAATGAATTTATGTGATGTAAAATTGTTTTAGTTAAACAAAGCACAATAAATAAATAAAAAAAATTAATTAAATTTAAAAATAAATTTGAAAATTTTGTTAAGTTTAAAAATAAATTTTAATAAATTTTTTGAATTAAAATCTTATTTAAAAGAATTTAAAAAAATATACAATACAAGCTTTACTTCAAATTTAAAATAAATATAAGACAATGTAAAAGTAATTTTTGTATTTTGCAATTTTTAATCACATTTATTTTATGACATTTGGCAAATTCACATTTTGTTTTGCAAGTAAAATATACAAATATTTGCACACTATAAATAAATATATATAGATAAATATAAGTAATGTATATATATTTTTAATTAAATTTTTAACAATAAAAGTCTCAATAATGACAGTGGAAATATATGAACAATTGTTAATAATGAATGATGTGCTATATGAGATAAAAGCTAGCAAGCTTCATATGCTATAAATATTTATCTAAAATATTTTCATATTAAACAACAACAAAAAAATTATTGACATTTATATAAATATTTTATATATTTTAATGATTTTTAATAATAGTATTTATCTAAATATTTTCCTCAAAAAATTAACTATAGATAAATATTCATCAGAATGACAATTAAAAATTTTTTAAAATATTCATAATGAAAAATCATTCAATGCATTCATTTGTTGAGTACTTAATAAAGATGTGCCAACAGCTTGCTTTGCATTATTCATCATTCATTGTCATTATTCATGCATTAATAAACAATCAAGTATACAAAGTGTAGATATATATAGATTATAATATTTGCAATATCTTTTATATTCACATTTTTGTATTCATTTAAAGTCCAAGGCAATGTTTGGCCTCAGCTCAGTTTCAGCAAACAACAATTGACACATTTATATAGTCCGATTTGTGTACAGTTTATAATACCTTATAATGTCTGGCAGTCAAATGTGTGCACTAAATTGCGATAATTTCATTATGCTCGCACAACTATCTGCGCACACCTAGCCCACACTCTACGGGTGGCGATTATAAAACCATAAAAATACAAATACAATGCGAATGACATCAATAATGACATTGAATCGGTAGCTCATTTGTTGTTGTTGTTGATGTGTTGCTGGCGACAGCCTTGAAGAGGGTATTGTGATTTGTAGACAGGGTTTGTAACAAATCCGAGGGTCGATTTCATGAGCGTGAATAGATGGGAAATGTGGCTGAATAGGGTTAAAGATGTAGATTTTGTGTAATTTGAAGAGAATCATATGAAAATGCAATTTTATTTATAATGTTTAGTGTTAAATAAATATAAATCGAGTCAAAGAACAATGCAAAGCAGCAAAGAAATTATTTATATTTATATTTTATATATTTATTTATTATTTTTTCATTATGGATATATTTATTTTATATTTTATTCTACTATTTAATTTATTATTTAATTTCTTCAGGTACAGTTTAAAGAATTAAATAAAATGAAATGAAAAAAAAAGAATATATATATATAATAAAATAAAAATAAATAAATATATAAAACTCTTGGCATATGTAAGATAAATTTTAAATATTTCTTCTAATGAAATGTATGTTTATATTAATAATAAATATTAAGGTTTATTAATGCGCTTTAAATACACAAAAAAATAAATAAATGAAATAAAATCACATTTACATTTGGCTAACGCTCAGTTAACATAATTTCGTTTGAAAAGAGCATTTCACATTCAACTAACTAAATCTGCTTTTGTTTTTATACACATTTGGTGTTAGCTGTTGTTGTTGTTGTTGTTGCTGTTGTTGTTGTTGTTGTTTTAGTGTGTGTGTTTGTCGTGGCACCCTCTTTAGTTGGGCATTTTGTTTTATACCCGCTGCTTTATTTATTGTGTGTTTATATGCGCCGCAATTGAGGCAAAGACATGGGCAATATAAATATATAATTATAATACCTGCATGCATGCATGGGGCTGGGGCTACTGGGCTGGAATTGGGATTGGGATTGGGATTGGGCGTGCGCTTGTCTGGCTTCGATAGGCCGTTACGTATACGACATGTGGCTGCGTTGGGTGTGAGAGAGAGAGGGAGAGAGAGAGGGGAAGAGCTGCAGAGAATGCCGACATATCAGTTCGCATATCGCTGAGGCAACGACTGAGCATGAGCCTGAAGCAGAGGCAGAGTGACGCGTTTGCCCACACGTAAGCAGAACAGAATGTCATGTGAAATGCCGAGCAAGTCAACAAACTATTTCGATAAAGAAATTATATTAAATTGAATGAACAGCAGCAGCAACAGCAACAGCAACAGCAGCAGAGGCAAACATGTCCAGCTGTTGACGTCCATTGCCCAACGGAGCAGCAGCAACAACAACAAACAATACGAAAATAAATAAATAAATAAATTAGCGGCAGCCAGATACGAGCTGAATTCAAATTTGAAATCTCTTTCGGCCAGGCCGCAATAAGATTGACGACGGCGACACGTTGATTAATTAATCTGATGCCCGACTGACATTTGGGGCGTCCCAATGTCGGCCCGATTTGCAAATATCTTATATAGCCGTTGGCCAAGACTAGACCCAAACGCCAATGCGTTTGCCCAACTCGAGACAGGAAGTGTTGCGTTTTTAGTAACGCCCACGCTACGCCGACTCCAGCCCTCCAATTGTCATATCAAATCGGTATATATATATACATATGTGTTTGTGTGAAATCAAATCCCATATAGCATGACATCAAAAACAATTCCACAGTTGCTGCTGTCCATTCGCAGCTACACATTTAATTTGGGTGACTTTTATAAATCGCTACATATCGCACAATGTTTGAAAATTAAAAAAAAACAAAATGAAAATGTATAAAAAATAAGCAGGCAAGGCTCCAGGCGGGAGTGAACGACTAGCTAGAAGAGAGAGAGAGTGAGAGAGAGAGAGAGACGGATATTACATATCTTTGGAGAGCTAGCTAATGATATTTAGTTGTCTTTGATGTCAGCTAGCTACTTAGCAGGATAGATCTATAGACATTTAGCCAGTCTGTAGTAATCCAATTCAATTCAAGCTCAAAGAGATGTCCTGGGGCCAGCTCATATCCTTGCCTTGATTATCAGATCCTCAGCTTTTCATTCCAAACAGACTTATATATCCTATCTCTGCTCTGCCACGCCTGCTTCTGCTTATAACATATGCTTTCACCGAATCATCATGCCCGCTTATTCTCAGTTCTTAATGGGTAGAAATTTTTGGTTGAGCTCAGCGAGTTTTCTATTTATCAGAATGCGTCTTGTTTTTGATATGAAATAGCATAGGCAAAGCAGCAACAAAAATAAACAGCAAACGATTTATTTTTGTAAATCTCAATTCATTATCTCACATCTCAGTCGCGTCTTCGCTCTATCTCTGTCTGTATCTCTGTGTGTGTGCCACGTTTTTGCGTAAAGGCAGCGATTAGCCTTAATGCCCTCGAATCCATTTTGAGCAGATAGAGAATACAGGTATAAATGTAGATATCTCTGTATACATAAATATATATATATATATTTATGTAAGCATATAGATTTCTAGCTATACGCAAATTAACTTGTCTAACGCTTATTAGCGGCCTTTGACCTTTTTGTGTCATCGCCAGTCACTTAATTAATGTGCCAAGCAATTAATTGCAAAAAAGCAACAACAACAACAACAGCAGCAGCTATAGCAACAACATTGACCAAACTATCATCCATCTCTTTAGATCCATTGATATGGACACTCGCATATGGATGTTTATGGCCAACGGGGCGTATTAAATTTACGACCGTGCATTAAAATGTTGCAACAAAATGGCCGCCAGCCGGGCCGGGCCGCTAGCCGACACCGGCGGGGCCAAATAAAAAACAAAAGGTTCAACACTCGAATTATAATAAACGTCGTCTTCTCAACGGCAATAAATAATAGACAGCAAACGAAATAGGTATAAGTTTTTACATCGAACTCGTTGATATGCCCAGTCAACAGTAGATAGAGATGGCAATATGGCACATGTGTACTGAACGAGAGTGAGAGAGATGGAGAAAGAGAAAGAGAGAGAGAGAGAGAGAGGGAGAGAGGGAGAGCCAGCAAGAATAAGTAAGATATGTGCAAAGATAGACAGAGATAGGCAATTACAATAAGGCACAGAGCCGTTGCGAATAAGCTAAGCACTAAATTACGTGCACAGTGGGCTGAGTGCGAAAGAAACTTGCTCATTAATTAAATTAAAATGGGGCAGAGAAATTTGTAATTAAAATGAGCAGCGTTTTTAAATTACTATTTACTTCAATTTACTTATTAAATATATTTTAAATTTATGTAAAGCTTAAAAACTTTTAGTGAATTTAAGGTATTTTTAAAATATATTTTATGATTACTACTACCCAGTAAACAAGTTGAATTATTTTTTATTTCATCAATGAATTATTGTATTTTTTTTTTAGATTTATATATATATTTTAATATATTTTTCCAGTATTTTTATTTATTTATTTTTGCGTGAAATAGAAATAAATGTAAATATTCTATAAAATAAATTTAAATATTATTTCAATTATAAATATTGAAGAAATTTACTTATTATTTCTAGGCATCAGCAAATGCGCAATTAAATTTATAAACAATTTTGGAAAAGAGTTGAAAGAATATTTCATTCAGCAATATTATAAATAATATGAAAAATATAAAATAATAAATATAATTATTTATATATATAGAAAAATGGTAAATAAAATAATAATTAAATCTTGAATTTTAGCTATGTTTTAAAGAAACAAAAAATATAATCAAAATGTATACAAAATAAAAAGTATTAATTATACTTTTTTTTATACATTTTTATTATATATATATATTTTTTTTTTGTGTATTAAATCAAAGATTTAAATAATATTTATTAAATATTATTTATTTATTTATGTTGGCCTGCATTTGTTTATAAGCACCGAACTATAAAGTCCTTTTTCTACAACATTAAGCATGCTTCTATATGTATATTAATCATTTTTAGCAAATGTTTAACGCTTGCGCACCACTGTGGCTCTCTGCGAGCCGCGACCGCAGTTGCTGTACTTTTGTCATATGGAAAATCATATTATGCTATGTATATGGATGATGTATTTGCCTTTTTTTAATGTTTTTATGCTTAAAAATGCAGTCAGCTAAAGAGCAACACTTCCACATTCACACACACACACACAGTTACAATGTAATACCTGACACTGGCAACGTGAAAGACAACAACAACGACAACACCTCGTGAATAAAGCAATGCAGCCAGAAAGAAAGAGAGAGAGAGAGAGGGAAAGAGAGACTAGGGGCACAGGCGGACAGGCAGGAAGACAAGCTGTGAAACTGGCTGGTGTTGGTGAGAGTTGTGGCCGATGCCAACAGCAAATGGCTCATAGCTTTTCCTTAACGCTGATCGATTGCAAATAGGTCTAGGGATCTAAACGCCCCTTTGGCCTCAGAGTGAGCCAAAGCTCAGCTCAGTTCAGCTCAGCTCAGTTCAGGCACAGTTACAGCCATTGGCCCTCAACTTCATTATGGCAATGGCGATCGTCATTACAGCCATATACATGTACATATATATATATATATATATACAGTTCGTGATCATCAGGTCGATAATTGATTGCCACATAATTTATGTCATTTCATGTGCGTGCCGTTTGCGAAATATGAAATGCAGCGATGCGCAACGAATCTGCACTTGCAGTCACATTCCCAGCAGTTGCAGCGGTTGCAGCGGTTGCAGTTGCTGTCGAGTGGAGTCGTCGCGACGTTCAACAGTAAAAATAAAAATCGTTGCTGTTAATAGGTTTCGTACTATTGTTATAATGCGTAGGCTCCACCTCCCCATGACGCAGCTACGGCCATAGCGCTGAAGCTCTCACAGCTCTCACAGCTTCATAGCTGCAGTCTCACAATGTTTGTTATGTTAATGAACTCCGAGACCCTGGGCTAGTGAGCACAGGCGAATCCCAATATACATATCCTCCTCTCCCTCTCTCTCTCTCTCTCTCCATCTCTCTCTCTCTCATTCCTCCCTCTCTGTGTGTGTGTGTGTATGCCAAGTCAGCCAAACTTTCATCATTAAAGAAAATTATAGCCAAGTTGCTGTAATGCAGACGGACGACAGTGACGTTGACGACTCTGGCAGCAGCTGACAGGGAAGCGGCTGAGGGAGGCAGCAGGAAGCGGGGCGGCTGAACAGTCCTAGCAGCCAAGGCGGGCGGTGACGATGTCGACGTGGACCGTTCCACACAAAAAGTGTTTATGGCCAGAAATCCGTCAACATATTAACACTAAATATTAAAACGTACAAGCGTGTTTATGCATACACATATCCACTCACACACACACACACACGCAGTGATGTATGTGTGTGTGTGTGTGTGTGTAAGACCCGTTGGCCACCGAATGCGGCAAGCGCAAGCCTAAAGCCAGGTCTTTGGGCAGACTTTTTGATATTCATAGCAAATGTTTTTGCTCATTTTGCATCACATTCTCGAAAGCTTGCTTAGAGACGCGTCTCTAAACATTAAAATAACAGATTTGTTGTGGTCTAAAGCGAAAGACGGCGCGACGATTAAGTTGATTAAAAAGAGGTTAGAGATAACTTTTCTTTTAAGAATATAATTTTCAATCAATTTATTTAAAGAATTTTGACAAAGCTAGAGTTAAAAGCTTAAATAAAAAGTAGAATGATCAAAAAATAATATAAGTAAAAATAAGTAAAATATATGTAATGTAATTAGCATATGTTACTAATAAGTAATTAAATTTTAGTATTATTTATATTAAAACTATGTTCTTAAGAACTCTTAAGAATATTATATCATTCATTAGTTAAACAATCAACAAAATTCTCCCTTAACCCAAGTGCTATTAATTTTAGTACATTTATAAATTCATTAGAGAGTCTGTGCTTGTGTGCTTAGTCTTCTGTCTAGTCAATTAATAACTGCATTAACAATATGTGATTAGCACCCTCTCTCCCACTCTCTCTCTCGTTATCATCCTTGTGCAACAAGCTAATCTGCTGTTGCATCAATCAGTTGACACCCGCGCAGCGATAATCTCGTTGAGTTCTTGGAGGCGCTGGTGGAGAGGGGGCGCGGTTGTTGGTGTGGCAATGAAATGATTATTGAAAACATTGTTGTGGGCCCCAGTCGAAGCTGGAGCACTCTTGAGGGTCGTGTTTGGGGGCTGGGCCAACTGGCTGGATAGTTAGATGGCTGCATTTTTATTTTGCTTCCGCTGTGGCAGCGATGAAAGATGCCGAAATACTTAAACGATTTTTAATAATTTTATGCGTTTTCCGCGAAGATGTACGCATAAAATACAACAAATGAAGAGCAAAAGCAACGTTATACGCCCTCCATGATTTACAGACGGGCAGCGCGACTGTTGAACACGAGGCGAGGCGACGAGGATGAGGTGAGGTTGAGGTTGAATTCGAGCATGAGGATGAGGACGAGCCGGAGAACGAGCATGAGGATGAGCAGGAGTACGCAGCGTCAGACGTTGCCTGCGACTGTGACTGAAATTGGGCCTGATCTGCTCGCTCGCTTTGTAGACTCAATGACAGTGCACATTGGTTGAGGCTCTAGTGAACATTGCGGAAAAAATGGGCTAATCAACTAACGCCTTTTTAAGCTATTAGAAAAGGGGTTAATTATTTTAAGGGTGGTGTCAAAATGTGGTAAAATGTCCAAACATATATTTCAATAAACAAAAATTTCATTCACAATATAAAGAACTTTTGCATATTTATATAAAAAATATATAAAAAAGAAGAGATTATTATAAATAGTTTAAAGTAATTGATACAAAAAATATTTAAAAAATATGCGTACTAAAAACTATCTTGCAAATAAATAATATAATAATAAAAACGAATTAATAATATTAAATAATGATTAAAATAAAAATACAAAAAAAAAAAAGGTTTCATAACATATAGAGTTTAAAATATGTGTATTAGGTGAAATATATACAAATATTACAAAATAAAATATATGCAAAAGAAATACAAATATTTCATGACAAGTTGCATTAATCTTAACATTTTTGAGGATCAGTTTACTATATTATAATAAATTTTAAGAGCATTTATATTTAGAGATGTTAGTTATAAAAACATTTATTTAAAATAATAGACATTTATGTATTAATTTTTACTTTGGTCAACTACTGAAATAATTCTAGTCATAAAAACAATTTTGGACACAACTATTGCTTATTAGTATAACTGAATAGTAAAATATACTTTCAAATTTCTAATTAATAATTTTCGCATATTTGTGCGCTCGCTTGCTCTATATTCCATACCACTGTGCAATGTCTTCAAACTGAAATGTTTTCATTTTGATCTCTTTACGCTGCGTTGGTGTTCGGGGTCTTTGTTGGATGGCACGGTTCTGGTTCTGGTTCTGTTGCTGTTGCTGTTGCTGTTGTGGCAGCCTTACATACTTACATTTATATTTATGCATACATGTACATGCATATGTGTGTGTGTGTGTATGTGGGGCTCGACATTCGTATGTGGAGTAGCGTCGCATTGAGTTTTTTCATCTTTTGCAACAAGTTTACAGCTTGTTGCGCATCGGCTGTGATTTGCAGCGTTTAATAGGCGCACTTCAAATGCTTCGCTTCTCTGTGGCAGCCGCTGCAAATGATTTCTCTGAATTACTTTATTATAACTGCCACACGTGGGCGCGCACAGCCAGTGAGCCACACGTCCGTGCCGCCTCCTGGACAGCCAGTCCAGTCCGGCAGCCGATTCCGATTCTGATTCGGATGCTGAGTCAGCCCTCGGGCTTTAATAAATTTTATAGTCACATGCGGCGGGAAATTGTGCAATGCGTAGACCAGTTTGGGGCAGCTCGACTGGGGCTTGGGGCGCTTATCAACAATGCCTTGTTTATTACTAATTGAATTTGCTGTCCAATTCAGTGGTGAAATCAATTGACTAACTCGGGGCCGGGCAGGTGTGAAATATGTTGGAAAACCTGTAAAAACTGAAGCGACAAGTTCTGAGCGACTGGGAAGCGATTTCCGCTTTAACGTGAGTTTCCCACGCTGCATTTTGGACGCCGCCGACGATTGTTGAGCAATTAATTAGCACTGCGTGAAATTATTGGACGATAGCAACAACGTTGTGTGTGTGTGAGGTGTGTGCATAGCAATTACCCCCAACGCGCAGCTTAGCTGACTGTATTGCCTGGGAAAAGAAAAGCCCAAAACTCGCCTACACAAAGGTTTAGTTGCAGCTTGAGCTCGTTGTGGCTGTGGCTGTGGCTGTGGCTGTGGTTCCAGCCCCAAACACATTAAACTGTGCACAGTTTCAGTTTTCAGTGCTGCCCAATCACAATAAAATGCCACCCAACAATTAGACCTCGCACACTTTTATGCCCGCCAAAGCTGTGCGAATTCCCACAGTGTGCTGGAGTCGCCCTCGCAGCAGGGATGACCACATTTAATTAGCTAACTCAATTAAAAGAGCGTAAAAATTACAATTGTGTCTTGCATCAGGTGTTGCGGCTATTAAGTAAGCGAGTGAATGAATGTTGTGAATGTTTCTATGTTTAAGTTGAATTTGTTTGCCAAAATCTATTGAGCACACCTCGCTATTATTATTTTTGGGTGTGGCACGTGGATATTATACTCAATTACGATACGAATTTCGTTTTGATACGAAAACGCCAATAGCTCACCTGGCAATGAAACGGCAATGTGATTGGCTGGCGAGCGGCAGATAAAATAATCGAAGAGAGAGCGAGAGCGAGCAGTGAGCAGCAATAGCAACAACAGCAGCGCATAGCCGTGTGCGAAAGCAAGAGAGAGAGAGACACTGGCTGATGGATGCGCCGGCAGTGAGAGAGAGTGTGGCCTCTGGCACGCGCGAGCGAGAGCGTGCGCATAAAAATTGAATTTGGAATTGGAATTGAAATGGGAATTGGAATTGCTGGAAACGAAACGAGCGCCAAGGCGACAAAGCATTGACAGGGACGAGAGTTTATAACATACACACACACACACACACACACACAGGTAGATAGCCTATGTGTATGTGTGTGCGTGTGTGTTTATGTACATGCTAAGTTCATTTATGTGGCGACTAGCTCGTAATACGAGTAGCTCAGCTCGAAAGCTTCGCGAGGTGCTCGCGAGCATTAGGCAAATTCATAGTCCGATGTTAGCGCGCCAATCAGAAGCTTGCACAGCGAAAAGTTTCCAACTGGCCGAACGTGCCATCAGACTAATCAGATTGATCTAATCAGAAACAGTTACAACACTTTAATTGCATGCCCCACCCAGAAAGCTAAACCAAAATCCAATTGGAATTGAAGTGTAAATTGTTGCAACAACAATGCCAACAACAACATGTCAACACTTCTTTCAGCTTTGTTAAAATCTACTCCTCACCGACACCTCCTCCCTGCCGCTGCCCCCAGCAACTTCCTTAGTTAAGCCTATTAAATGCTTCAAACACTTTGTTGTACCGGTCTTCATGGCACTTGCTATTTGCCCGCCTGCCTTAGTCTGTTTATTTGTTTGTCTTTTGTGTTTGTCTCTTTATTTGTAATAAATATGTTGGCACAGGGACAGGGACAGGGGCGGGGGTTGGGGGCAGGCTAGTGTAGTGCGTCGAGTACAAGTTATTAATTTCACAACATTCTTCGTCTGTGACTTATCAGGTTACATAATTGTCCTGTTATAATGTCCGTATGCGCTGGTCTCCGGCTCCCCCATTTGATGGGGTGTAATTATCGCGCACATCGCATTGCTTTGTAGGGTTTCCCTCTTTAGCTATTATACGTTACAGAATTATCAATAAGCATTAACGGTGACAGCGTGACACGACAGTGCTTAGATGTGGCCACGAGCGTGAATGCATTAGCTTATGATATATATTTTTCGATCGTTATATGATTTAATTTGATGGAATTTCTTATTAGATTTATATATGGCGAATGATTAGCATATATATTGGTAAGAGCATATATTCAGGATGTTAACTTGAGATTACTAATAGATCAAATTTATATTAAATGAACTTAATTATTATTTTAAAAAACTTGCAAGGTAGATATTTGTAAAGCTTGATGTAATTTGAAGTAAATTATTTTTATATTTTTTTAATATTGAATTTAAGAAAATGATAATATTTTAATATTATGCATCAATTGTGCAATGAATTTTGAGATTTTTTATATATTAAATTTTCATAATTCATTTCCATTATATTCTTACCATTCAGATTTAATTCTGTTGTTTTTTAAGATATTTTTTCAATGTATAATTAAAATTTTGTATTATACAAAATATGTTTATAATTTAATTTTCTATAAATAAAATATGCAGAAATGTTATTGTAGAGTTTTAAATACAAATTTCTCTAATTTCAGCATGCGAAAGATTTATATTCAAATAAGAAACAAACTCTTCATATATTTCTATTCAAGATATTCATAAATCGGAAATCTAATAAGAATTAGGCTTTCATTTACTAAGCTATAAAGTTAAGCTACAAATTTTACAATAATCAATCTATATTTTTAATGAATAACAAGCGATATCAGTCACAGCTCAAGTAATCGCTTCAATTGCAGCTCGTGTCACGCGCTCCTCGCTGGCAAGGACATTCACGTCGCGACGTTGCTGAAGGCGAGAAGGCACTATAAGTAATGCCAGTGCGGCCCACTGTTAAGCCAGTGGTCAATGGGGTTTATATTTTGGTATCAACGTACGTTTCGTTTTCGTAAACGTGTTCGTTTCGGTTTCCATTTGCCGCTTCTTACGCTCGCTGTAATTGAGTAATTTCCACTTGAATTTCCCCTTTCAATGTGCGCTTTCCTTTGTGACTTTGTGTGGATTTCAGGAGATTGCGAGACGCGCTAGTTGCTTGTAGACTGCTGTGGTCAGCTTAGAGGATTTTGTGGTGGCATTACATTTAATACAAGTTGGCAAACTTGTCGTAGCAGGAGGTGTGTGCCGAGGGAGGGGAGGAGGCACAACAAATATGCTAACAAGGCGCTGGGCCAACCCAACTGCGACTGCAGTTGGCAGCGTGACGCGTGTGAATTTCAATTTCAATTTCAATTTGAATTTTCAACAATGATGCGGCCCTTTTTTTTCGCTGCTCTTCTTCTTCTTTAACTAAACTGTAACTGTCATAGGAGCAGCAGCAGCAGCAGCAGCAGCAGCAACTGACAAATAACTGAGGGTAATAATGATGCTGCATGCTGAATGCCGAATGGATACGTGCCTCCAGCTACAGTTCCAGCTTGTCTGCGTACCTTTATAGAATATCAATTTGGTCTGCAAGCGCGAGTGAGCGTAATAAAAAATCTATTAAATTTCCACATAATCACAAAAGCAATTAATCATTGACACTATTTAGGCGCTGTTTACAGAGAGAGAGGGAGAGAGGGAGTGAGAGATTGTACTGAGACTGAGCCAAGCTTACAGCAATTTGTTCTTTGTTATGCTGATGCCATTGTTAAGATACAGATACAAACACAAATACAGATACAGATACAGATGACAGTGTCGTAATTACAATTCTTTTGGCATGTTGGAAAAAAATGAGAAATAACAGCAACAACAACAACAACAGCAACAAAGCTGCGGTCATCTCTACAAAGATCAACGGCCATCAACTACAGCCCATATGCATATATAAAAAGATATTGTATCTGTATCGAAGTATCTGAGCCGGAGTCTGAGCTGTTCGTGCGCTGGCTGCGCGACATTGAATTATCACATCGCATCATGCGAGTGGCTTTGGCTCTTTAAGTTGACAAAGTACAAAATAATAATAATAATAATGCGGCATTCATGACGCAAAACCGAATGAGCGAGCGAGACAGAAAGAGAGAGGGAGAGAGGGAGGGAGAGGGCGCTGCAGATGAAGCTGAAGCTGGAACTTATTGTCATACAGCGACAAGATATTTACACAATTACTCGTCCCGCGCTACGCTTACCTGTAGCTATATATATATCTCTCTCTGTCCCTCTCTCTCTCTCTGTCTCTCTCCACCCCTCTCTATATATTTTCACGTACAGATTTTCTTTTCGAATTTACGTACAAAGCTAATTTATCATTTGCGCGCACAAAACCCAAAGTTGAACTGTAAAAAAAAAAGTTATTGTTATTTGTGTTTTTTTTTTATTGTTTTAATTTTTTACATATTTTTTCTCCCTTTTTTTGTTGAATGGCATACAATATTTTCTGTAAATACAATAAAAAGGCGCGGATAAGTATTATAACCGCAAAATAAATAACAAATATAACAAACGACTCGGCTCGTAGCCAGCCCCAAATCGAGCCAGGCTGTCAACGAATACACACACACACACACACATACACATACATACATACATTTACATACATATGCATGTACGCACAATAAAAACCTTTTGTGTGTTAACGGCCCGTGAGAGCCGTTTGAGCCCAGTTTCCAGTGCCATTGCAGATGCCCAATAATGTGGCCATGTCAATTTGTATAGTTCCACAACTCCTGCTCCGCCTCTGCCCCGCCTTCTGCTCTTGGCTCTGTTTAACTTTTCTCGCTGTGCGCAAACAATAAATGTGTTTTGTAGTGATTAAAAAGTAGTGTGAAATCGATTACATACATTAAGCAGACAGAGCGAATGCCCTGGCGGCGGTCAGTTGTTAAGACCGGATATACCCGGAGTCTGTCTGTCCGTTCGTGTCAATATTGAAGCGACTTTAGTCAGAGACATGCGGCACATGTTAATTCCAGCTAATCGTGTTCGCATGCTGTGGGCTCTTAATGCTAATGTTTTTGATCTCTTCGCCGGCTAACTCTTTCAATAAGTTTATTTTGTTAGTAATTCAAGTTTGCTATACGAAACTTTGTTCGAGTTGCATACCAAGGCAGCTATTAGTTATATATCTGTCAGCTTTAAGCTCTAATTGCAAGCGCATTGGCTGCTATAGCAGCCAGCTTTTCGGCATGAGAGCTTTTGGGGACTGAACTTGACTAAATTTAATTGACATTTATTTAATTTGCTGAAGGGAATTTTTTGAAGAATAAATATAGTGAAATATTAATAATAAATATTATATTAATTAAATTAATTCACATAATTCACATAAATTATTTAAATGAATAAAGTTCGAATCGGCTTAGCAGAGAAAGAATTACAAAACTAATTACAGTGAAAGAAATTATACAACATTAAACTAACTTACTTAAATTTATAACTGTTCAAAGGTTATATTTTTTTAAATATAAATATAGATTGAAATAGTATTTTTGCAGTAAATATTTAATGCGAATAATTCTTGCTTATCAACACACGCGCAGTTCCATTAATATTGCCGCACAAAAGTACGCTACATTTATTTTAGATTATCAGAGGTAGACATATCTAACTCAATGAAATGATGCGCTCATTTACAAATTACGAATAATACGCATATAAAAAGCATATTTATAAAAAAAGAATATATAAACTAACTTATCTTGATGATGCATTAAATGCAAAGCGAATAAATACATTAAATTGCATAGCAAATTAGCAAAGCTAATTTCGATGAGCGCCCAAAAGCATGCTACACTTTTATGCAATATTCATTTAGGTAATATCTTTGTGATTTGTTGCTTAAATTAGCTCGCAGCTAAGATTACACTTTTTATCTTACTATAAAATAAATCATAAAGCAAAACCAGTTGTTCCAGTATAAATATCAATAAAATCTTTAACAATGTCTGTTTCTCTTTGTATTTTCTTTTATAACATGTAATTTAAAACCTTGATTTATTGAAGGCAATCAATCAGTTTGAAGATATTAATCGTAATTTGTTTGTTGTATTGTAAATTTGAAAATACTAGAATATATATAAAACTATATATATAATTTAGTAGAAGACTGAGGACAAATTTAAGTAGAATTTCTCAGCAGATCTGAATCAATTAATATACATATATACCATATCATGGCTGAAGCAGAAGTATATTGAATTGAATTGATTGGCGAGCATTGGTGGATTAGTTAGTGCTTATCGCATTAAACGATGCAAATAATAAATACATACAAGTGTAGACCAAATATTTACTTTATATATAATAATAATAAAAGTAACAAATGTATATTTCATTTGCATTCTACTTTCAGAGCTGGCCTTATCGCACGCCCAATTTATTGCTGTGTATACAACGTAGTTGATGTCAATATCTAAGCATTTCTTTATTGCTCGTTTTACGACGAACAGCCACCAGCACCGATGCCCGAATGAAACAACATTATTACTATCGAAAAATAATATATGTATATACATATAGAAGCATTAATATGATTACACACTGCGAGAAATTCGTATCAAGTGAGAAAAAATCAAATTCAATTAAACCAGCAATTAGAATTGTAAACAAATGAAAAATTACCCCAAAAGCCACTAAACCTTTGACCCAAACGCGCATTTCTCTCTCAAACTCACATGAATCAAAACAGAAACCGAAAGTGTTGAAGCACAAAAGTCAACAACAAAACGGCAAAAGCGATCAAATATGTAAAGCAAAAAGCACAAGAGTGTATTAGCTGTGCAGTGCATGACTAGCCAATACCCTAGACTAAACGCAGTTTAAGTTAAATAAGTAAAGCTAACTAAGTGTGTGCTAATTGAGAGTTCATGAGCAGCAAATACTCTGACCTGAACTGCTGATTAGTCCAAAGATTAATTAAATAGATAGTATTTATAGTAAATAGAATGTGTTATATAAAGTAAATGCTATATATAGTATATACAAACTGATCAAATAAGTAAGTAAAGCAAAGGGCATGCTGGCTAGCTGCCTGGTGGGTGGCAGCCCTTGAAGGGGATGTTGTTTAGTTGGTTAGCAGTCGTCTGGCACATTAAAAAAAAGTCTATAGTCTATAGCGTATACTAGTAAAAAACTCTATATGATGGTGTGTTCGTCTAGCAAATACGTAGACATAAATGCTGAGCAGCTTGGATTTCTATATGTATTTATAGATTTTACAAATCTGCATATAAATTATAAATCAGCATAGCTTAAAAATCTGTTTAAATTATTAAAATCTATAAATTTATATAAATTTCTGTATAGAATATTAAAACTTTTATGGATTTTAAAAATCTGTATAAATTATAATCTGTATAGATTACGTATTAATAATAGATAGATAGATAGAATAAAATCTGTATAAATTATAAAAATCTGCATAAATTATAATCTGTATAAATTATAATCTGTATAGATTATATAGAATATGTATAGATTATATATATTATAGAAATCTTTAGAAACTATACAAATCTGTATAGATTATTCAAATCTGTATAAATTATAATCTATATAGATTCTGTATAGATTATGTATAGATTATAAAAATCTGTATAAATTATTAAAATACAGATTTACATAAACGCTTTTTTCTTCTTTACATAATAGAAAATAAGTTAAGATAATTGTTTTCTTTTAATATTAACGATTTCAGTGCAATTTTTACCTCGAGTATGTTCAAATTGAAAAGAAGTTAAAAAAAATATATAAAATTTGTCGCAGTGCATATTATGCTTATGTCGAGTAGAGTAGAAACGATTTGTTAGTTTACAAAAATATTTAATCAATATTAATTTATAAATTTATATTAATTTTTATTCCTTATTATATTAATTTATATTCACATATTCTATATTTCATCCAAATTTAAACTTCTTTATTAATTCTATTTTATTTCTTTAAAATCTAGCTGTTATTCTTCCTAGTTTAATGCAGCCATGCTTAGCTGCACCCCTAGTTCAACAGCACATACCATATCTAAGCAACACAAATCTCTTCTCTTTTAGCATATATGTGTATAATCTTGTCTATCATTCATCTGTTAGTAATCTGCACATATCATTTAAAAACTAGATTCTCAACTTTACTGCTCTGCACGCCCTGCCCTGCTCTCCACTCTTCAACTACTCAGCTCACAGCTTCTGCTGCTGCTGCTCTGTTACATCTTCTGCACACACTTCACACCATCAACAAGCACTACTTTTTACCGTTACATACAACTGCCAATATCGCAAATACCCTCGCTTACACATTTGCATTGGATTCACTAACCAATTCAGCCCATCGCCAAAAGTCGTTTTACACGACACTTGCTGTCATTTGTTGTCTAGCTATTGGCATAGGTATATACATTTATATATGTATATATAGCTTTGTCTGTGTGTTTTTTTTTTCTGTTTTTATATTTATTGTCCGCCTCTGCCATCTGCGATGAATTTAAGCTTCGTAGTCGACGTGTCGACGGTTACTCTGTCAGTCAGCTCGCTGTAGCTGGGCAAACCAAAAGCAATATTCGCATGCGTCGCAACAGCGCCGAGCCGGCCGTGCATGCAGATACCAAAGATACTGAAAAAAACAACCAAACAAAACAAAGTTAAAAATATATATATAAATAAAAAATAAAACTGATACAAGTATAAATATAATTTGCGAACAACATTGAGACTAGCATCGAGACCAAAGCCGCATAAAAAAAACGAAACGAACAAAAGGTTCCTCAACGCGTCTGCAATATTTAGCATAAAAAACCAATTTGCATATCAAGTGTCGCGAGTGTGTGTGTGTGTGTGAAAGAAGTGCTTAAGTGCGTATAACATAATAGTGTAATCATGCCACAACAACAACAACAACAACAACAGCAGCAGCAGCAGCCAGTGCATTCAATTGCTGCTTTGTTCAATCAGCAGCTGCATCGAGGTGGGGAGCAGCAATCGAATTCGAAATTGCAGCCAAGCGAGAAGAAAATAATTAAAAGGTGTGAATAATATTGCTAGAGTTCGATTTAGCTAAAGGTATTTAATAATGATTAAGTGACAAAACAAAAAAACGGCTAAGAACGTTGCAGTTGGCCATGACTGACTGCATAATGCGCGTTCACAATGCAAAAGTCTTGTATAACTTAAACTACTATATATTAATTGCAACTCAAATTTATATTCATTATATAAAAGTTAAGATTTGCTATATGTCAAGTCTGAGTTTTCTTGCCAGATATTAAGAACAGAACACAAGTTGCAGCTAAAATGCTTCAGTTCTTAACTTATATATATAACTCTATGTATATATGTATATTGAGGCACTATTATATACAATATATTGTACCTATAAATACATTTTAGTTTGTCAATAAAGAAAGTTCGCTTTAACTCTTCTGTCAGTTTTATAAGCTGTAGATAAGACAGTTCTGGCCTCGCTTCCAATAGACGTAGACTTGAAATATATCTATCATATAGTTTTAATAGGAAATCAATTGCATATTTATATATATTCAAAAAGCATTTATATTTCAAATTATATATAATATTTGCCAAGCTCCATTAGACGCATATTTAAATACTTCTTTTAAGATCTCTGATGTACTACGAAAACTTTAGTCTACTGCACCATGACTTTGTCATATATGACATTTGATATATGTGTCATATATGTCATATATATATCATATATATTTCACATCAAATTTCCCACTCTAATGCCAAAAGAGTTCTCAATCATGCTCAAGCAGTTGGCCACTTAAAATCCCATTACACTCAACGAATATGCTCTGCTCACTTCCTGAACAAGTTCAACGAAAATCAAAAAACAGCAAACGGCTAACGGCAATAACAAAATACTAAACAAAAGCAAAAACAAATCAAATAAAAGATTTGACACACATTTGCGAGGCATTGCGTATACGTCACGTGCAACGATTTGGCAGCTTTTATTTATGTATATTCATTTGGCGTCTGTTTATTTTGGGCAGAGCAAAAGCTCTGTGAAAATGGCATAGACAGAAAGCTTGATTGAATTTGATTTTGCATTTGATTTGGTTCTTGGCTGCTCGTTTTTCTTGCATAAACAAACGAGTTGAAGCCGATTAACAAGCTTGGCCAGTCCAGGCCAGGCCAGCTTAAGTCGCCTCAAGTCAAGCATAATAAATCATATGAATGGGCACAACCAGAAATACTCACGATCATTTAGTGAGTGGCCCAATGGCGAGAGCCGAATGAAGTTTGTCGTCTGTTAACCCATTAATGACCAAATATTGTTAATCATCTGCAATTTGATTTGATATTTATTTATTTATTTATTGACTTGAACGACATTAACATACATTAACTGATAGATATCATTCGTGTTGCGCTCAACTTCACAAAGAAGCCGCCAAATTAGAAAAGCAAAACCAAAAATGCTTCCCGAATCGTTAAAGCTAAGGCCAAACGCGATGGGAAAAGCATGAAAAAAGTAAAACAACTAGTGAAATCAATAGTGAAATTCCATGTGTGATAAGTGATAATTGTGTTTGATAACCTGCCCAAAATACAGGTAAGTCGCCCCACCAAAAAGGTAAGTCTGAGTATGTAAGATCTTTAGCTGTAATTAATGGCAGCTGATGAATTGCTTGTCAACAACGGGGCGTGACGCCTTAAACAATGGAATTAATGTTAACAACTTTATCTGTCTGGATCTTTATATAATAAAGCATGTTAGTTGACAATTACAATTAGATTTATTTAGATAATGATGACAATTGAAGTTGTTTGACGGATTTATGGTTTTGGAATGTCGAAAGCTATGGATAATGGCTGACTATTAGTTGTATAAATCCTATATAGTATGAATTATGTTTATATGCTATTATCATAGAATATATATATAGAATAAAATATAAACTTTATATAGTATAAACTCTATATAGCATGAATTCTGTATAGCAGAATGAAGTGAGCATAATGTTTGGAAAATATTTATATAAATTCTAAATATTCTTCATTTTATTATTTTTATTTATTTATTTATTTTTAGTATCCAAATATTAATTAATAAAATTTAATTTAATTTTTTTTTTTATTTATAAATTTTTCTTCTTCTTCATTTATTATTTGTATTGATTTATTTATTTTATAATTCTAAATATTAATTAATATAATTTAATTTTTTTTTTAATTTTATATTTAATTTTTTTTTTTTTATAATATATGAATTCTAAATATTCTTTCATTTTATTATTTTTATTTATTTATTTTTATAAATTCTAAATATTAATTAATAAAATTTAATTTAATGTTATTATTTTTTTATAAATATATAAATTCTAAATATTCTTCATTTAATTATTTTTATTTATATATTTTCTTTTTAATTTAAAAATTTTAAAAATGTGTTTTTTTTTTTATGTGATTTATGTATTTTTAAATTATTTTTAAATGTTATTTATTTACTTCTTTTATTATTTATTCTTTAATTTTTTGCCAAGGCAAATACTGCACTAATTTGTATCTCATTTGCTTACGCAATTTTAAAAGAATTCTTTGAAAATTGAGATTTCTTTGCATATTTAAATATCTATAAAAATCTCGTTTTAGAATTTGGGAATAGATCATAAAATCGCACTTTAATAGCTAAAGAGTTGAGCAATTAAAAAAAGATTTTAAACTCTTCTGAGCACAAATCATCTGCGCCTAATAATATATTAATTGAATTCTAACTAAATACATAATCTGCTCGCATTAGCTTTAAATAACACTTTTTGTTTATATATTCAATTTGGAGTTGGCTAAATATTCTATTGGCCTCGACATCTCGACAAGGCAGCAGCCGTTATATGCGCATGGCAGAGGTCATTCAAGCTTTCAGCCAACTGTGTTATAGCCAACGGCTAGACTTCCGCCCAAGAAAAGTTTCTAGCTAAGCCTAGCAACAAGTCAATTTAGCTGGAAAATGGCCAAATTGACATTGCGCTTAATCAATGATTTCAAATATATAATATATGTATGTTATTATTTTATATTTATTCAATTTTCTGATTTATATCTGCTCACGGTTCAGTGCTCTAGTTAATTTGTATAAGCAATTTAATTAGGCTAAGCTCACGCTAGCCAAAATCTTTTGTCTTTGTTTAATATATCATTGATAGCCCAAAATGATAGCGATAATATCAGCATGGAAACAATGATCTAATACACTTTACATTGTCATTCATCTTTTGTCTTTTGTTAATAATATGACAAATAAATTTCTTTGTTAAGCAGAACTACGGCAAAATCGGAATATTCAATGCTTCAGTCGAGGGCAGAATTCAGTGTTGTGAAGTAAGACTTAATATTAAGTAACAAGTCTTTATTACACTGCTAATAACTGTTATACTGTTATATGCGTGTGTGTGTGTGTGTTTGTAAAATATATCAAATTTCAAGGTCGTTCAAATCATAAAAGTCTGCTATACTTGTTATACAAATATAGAATTTACTTTTCATTAACAACAAAAGCGTGTATATTTAATTAATTTAGGTTATGTTTGTATATGAAATATAAAAAAACTCCAATATAAACAACAATATTCTTAAATAGTTTGAAGGTCACTCAGTTCTTTGTTCTAATTTAAAGAATACTTGTTATATAAACACTTTAGCAGTCAAGAGTAAACACAGAGCCCAGCTTTATAACTCTTATACAGCTGTTGCTATGCCTTACACTAACAAAAAGTCGAGTTCATTGAAAGAATGAAATCATTTGCATAGCGGTTATTTATACGTAACGGTTTGCGAACTTCGTTAAATCTGCTTACGTTACATAATGCCTTGCCAAAAAAAAAAAAACAACCAAAAGCTTACGCAGCACATCTCTATTGCTTATCTGTGGCGTGCGTAACCTTCCCCATCGAAAAAGCTCTTTGCGCTGGCGCACACTCAAACGAGTCCAGCAAGCGCACGAATGCTCTCACGACGCCACTCGCTCTCACGTTTGTTTGCTGCTCGGGCATTCGTGCACTTTTCGCTCTCTCTCTCCCTCTCTCTCTCTCTCTTTCACACTCACTCGGTCTGCTTACGGTTGATAAGCAGCAAAGTTTCGACGCGTCGACTGCGCTGCTCTCAGTAATAAGCAACAATAATACGCCATGGTGGCAGAAGCTCATTTGTTGTTGCTGTTGTTGTTTTTTTTTCTTGCTGTTTTTGTTTTCGCGCTGCCGAAGTTGATCGCGCGCGCCTTTCGCTGCTGCCTTCAAGAGTTTTAATTGCAATCAAACGATCGACAAAAGCGCAGGTTAGTTCCCAGTCAGCTGCTTCGGCAAGTGCGTGAGTGATTTTGTGTGTGCGTAATTAATTAGAAAACTTGTTTCCAAATTTCATCAAATGTGCAAAAAAATACTAAGAGAAATTTAAACTCTCTTCACGTGGCTGCTGTCGCTGCTGCTGCTGTTGCTGTTGCTGTTGCTGCTGCTGCGTCTGCTTCTGCTGTCACTGTCCAAAGACATTTTATGTATATAAAAAGGCATCCAGTGCAAAGATCGTTCAGTTTTCATTGAACAACTCAGTTTGTGCACTTACGTTACCGTTCCATACGATCCTGGGCCTTTAGGTAATTACCTGTTCTAATTCTTGTCTTGTGTGCTAAGCAAATCTTGTGACTTAATTAACAGTTCATTTGAATATGTTGCGTGTGGAATGCTGATAGCCACGCGAAAAATTGTGAATCGAACTGCAGAGCTCTTAAGTTATTCATATCCAAGCTTATCGTATGTGCATATATTTTTCCTTCTTTACTTTTTTTTGGGGCCTGCCTTTGTCGGCCAGACGCTATCTACAGTTGTTGCTTTTTTTATGTACCTAATATTGATTAAATGGCATTTAATTGTTGTTGTGCGCCTGCTTGAATATCAAAAACAATGTACAAACACACACCTTACACCCGACCCGACCCGACACGACCCTATTACGCTCTACCTTCTATGTGATATACAAAGTAACTTGGCAAGTGCTGGCGATTTTTTTCTACTTTATTATTATTATTATCATTATTGCTGTTGTTGTTGTTTATTTACTGCCGCATTATTGGCTTATAATTATGTGCATTATTTTGCATTAAATGCAGCGAGTAATAAAATTCGCACATGGGAGATAGACTCATAGAATTATAAACCATCTTACATAACTCTAACAATGTTTATTGGCAAAACTTTCGAGCTGAGCTGAATTTCAATTGAAAGAGAGAGAGAGATATAGTTATTGAAGTGACTTGAAATCGAAATATGTATATATATATTATATAGAGATACGCAGCTGATACAGCGAGTTCAAAGTTTTCATTTCAGTTACTTACAAGTGCCCTGCGCTGATTACGAACTGATATTGCATTCACATTCACTCAAAATGATAAAAATAAACTGAAATTTTATTAAAATTATATGTTTTTTTTAACAGCACCTTCTGTGCAAATCGCCTTGAATGCGACAGCAAAGTTTTTATTTTTAAAACATTTCACTTCATCTCTTTGGAAATATTCCGAAAATACATAAACATATATATACATATACATGTATTTGCAGCTGATACTTCTGCCTGTGTCTATATGCAAGCTGTTTCAGTTTTCTGTTTTTTCTTTTTTCTGGGTTCTAGAAGCGTTCTACATGTGTTATGCACGCATTTCTTGTCTAATTAGAAGAGAGTCCACATTCCGTTTGACTCTTATCAGAATTATCATTAAACTAAAAAAAGATTGCAATTTGATTTGGCGCAGGGTCAGCATTTCAATTAAATGCCACACTTGATAACCAGAGTGTAGTGCATATGCCAGCCACTAGACACTAGACTAGAATCGTACGATCCATAAGAGTCTCAACTTCAGTTCTTCAATATAGATTTATATTTTTTTTTAATATTTACTTCATAATCGCCGCATCGCTTTGTGTGTTATGTCAATAGTCGCTTTTAATTCACATACTTAGCATGTTTATGACAATAAAGCCATGAATTTTATCTGAATGCCAAATAAGAACAAACACCCAAAAAATAAAGAAAATGATAATACAAATTTATTTCACTGGGGTCCACGCAAACCAGATAAAATGTTTATGTCCGTCTTATAAAAAAAAGCTAAAAAATATGTGGACAATGGAATTTAGATTTACTGACTTGTAGTTACTCTGTAAATGATTTGAAACGATTTCATTAAAATAAAAAAAAAAATAGAATTTTGTATGTGTAGCAGCATAGCAAAAAATGGAAGAAATCAGCTAAATATACTTCGAGAAAAATCACACTTTATTGATAATTATAAAAAAAAATTTTTACATAATTTTAAACTAAAAAAAATGTTAAAAAATATTGATTCATATTTTAAACTAAAAAAAATTTTTAAAAAAATTGATTCATAATTTACTTGATTAAATTATTAAACTAATTAACAACATTTAATAATTTCTTTTTTTTATTGATTAACTTTTAGATTGTGTTACAAATGGAAATCTTTAATGACATTTTTTTACTCAATTGATATGAGAAGAGTTATTATTATTTTTTTTTTTGTTATATTTCAAGCAATATAACAAAGTCGAGGCTTAAGCTATACAAAGATTTTTAGCAATATGCTGAAACAAATTCTAAAAGTCAATTATATTTTAAAAGAGTATGACATGAAGACGTCAAGTTTTCTAACTATTCTAATCTTAATTGTAAACATAAAAACTAGTTTGTAAATTTAAATGTAATAAATGATGTTGGCCAAGATATCAGCTGCTATATATACTTAACGCATAGTCTAGTTCTTATTCATCAAATCATGTAAACCAGTATAGGAGCAGTAGAGCGGAATATATTAATGTGACATTTATATTCATTTCATTTATTTTATTTATTTATTTTGTTTTCAATTTGGGTGAAAGCATTTCTTATAAAATACTGCAATATCTAGGCTGTACTCTGGTTTAAACCGAACCGGTTTGAGCTATAGCAGCGAATTTCTTTTAGCACGAGCTCAGCCAAACTCTACAACAAACACCCCATTAAAACTATTATTTTTAAATAATATCTCTTATCGATTCAACGAGCAAAACTGTGCATTTATAGGCCAACAGTTATCAGTCAAATAGTAGCAAAATTATAAATTAATATTTATTAGATTATTTCAAACGTTTTTTCTTCTTATTATCTATTAAAGTATTTCTCAATAGCTTTTTCTTATCAGCTAAAGTTTGCTAAATATATTTTCAGCACTTATTAATATTATCTATTATTATTATAAATCAAATTATTTAATTATTTTCTAGTTTAGAGATATTCCATAGACTAGACACGAAGTCAAACTTCGACAAACTTATCAGCAGCAAAAAGATCTTGAAATTGTTTAGTTTTTTTTTTGGCGTTGGCCTTCCTCACTAGCAAAATGATTAAATAGAGAACATTCATGGTCTGTGCTTATTGGAACATAGAACATATTTAAGTATTTCAGTAGAGCAGAGTTCTATAGATTTTTTTGGTATTCCTTTTACTTTGACAGGGTATAAAAGGTCTCCACTCTTCACTCTTAGCGTGTATAGGGTATATAGCTTCGTATACCTTTAGCTGTTCCCACTCACAGGGAAACCTTTGTCAACTCTGAACTTTTTAGTTTATCTTTGAGAGATCTATGAGATCAAACTTTTAATATTATTGTAACTTTTAGTATACCTTTTACTGCCCGCAATTACTGGGTATATAAAGCTCTGACGTTGTTTTGCCATAGTTCAGCACGTGTTAATACAATTCAACAATTTCTTATTTATTTCCTAAATTATATATTTACTTAACATATTGGCAGCTAGCACCTGAGCTCTGCTGCGATATTTTCCACTGCTATATATAACCATAATTATTTCGATTCATCTTTGGTGGGCGTATTATGACAACAAAAAAGAAGATATATGATATTAATGGAGCATAGAGTTATGTAAATCGCGCTAATTAGCACAGCGTGTGACACATGACGTCGATTGTTGAGATTTTTAATGGATGAGCTAATTGAAAGTTATTCTCCAGCTGACTCGCAACTTGTTAATTTGCACTAAACACTTTGATGAACCCATCAGTATGTAATAGAGCTGATCGAATCGAGCCACACGCAACTATATTATATGCTCTATATTGTTCAATATGAGTTTTTGATAACTCAATCAATCTGATTATCGTACGCTTGCTAAAATGGAAGATTTCAAATGGTCAGGTGTCATATTTATCAGTTGACATATGATGCGAGCTATGCAACACACCTACTTCTCCATACATGGATATAATGCGACATTAAGTATACGCACGTGATGGAAGCTTCATTACGTTTATTCTTGTTCTGTCCGGGGCCTACGCCTGATGAGATCAGCATTGTTTTGTAATACAAAATGCCGATCAATTAAGTATCCAATGTGACAGCAGTGAAGGCCATTTAAGAATGCCCTACCGGGCATTCCAGTTAAGAGGCTCAAGAGCATGACAGCACTGCATGGGGTACTTGTTCGCGATTCGAATTTGATTTTGTTTTACAACCCACACTTTTCGAGCTGACTTCTGATTTATGGCGGTATTATCGTGAGCCACTTGTAGATATTCTCGCTGAATAATATTATTTTATGGCTCATTGCAGAGGTTCTGATTAGAACACAAATCGATTTTTATTGACATCTCTCTGCATAAGCCAGCCAACGGCTTCTAGAACCTAGGGCAATGTGAGTAAGTGATTGACTTTTGGTAGCGTAGTGCAGATAACGTGATAATTTAAGCACGAGTCGCATTTACAGCTAAGCAAATAATTAATTCACTAGCAAGTAATTGCGATTTATATAAACTTATTAATAATCTAGCAGATAATGAAACTTGCATTTGCATCACGTAGAACTTAATAAAAATATGAGTGAACGTACAAAAACTGATTGTTACTACGGGAGTAAAATTATAGCAGCAGTAATAGCATTTGCCATCAAATTGTTGTAGTAGCAATAGTGGAGCAGTAACAATGGTAGTTCATAATTGTAGTAGTACGAGTACTAGTAGTAGTAGCAATAGAAGTAGTAGTAGTAGTATCAATAGAAGTAATAGTAGTAATAGTAGTAGTAGTAGTAGTAGTAGTAGTAGTAGCAATTGTAGTAGTAGTAGTAGTAGCAATTGTAGTAGTAGTAGCTATAGAAGTAGTAGTAGTAGTAGTAGCAATTGTAGTAGTAGTAGTAGTAGTAGTAGCAGCAATAGTAGTAGTAGTAGCTATAGAAGTAGTAGTAGTAGTAGTAGTAGCAGCAATAGTAGTAGTAGTAGCTATAGAAGTAGTAGTAGTAGTAGTAGTAGCAGCAATAGTAGTAGTAGTAGCTATAGAAGTAGTAGTAGTAGCAATAGTAGTAGTAGTAGTAGCTATAGAAGTAGTAGTAGTAGCTATAGAAGTATTAGTAGTAGCAATAGTAGTAGTAGCAATAATAGTAGTAGTAGTAGTAGCTATAGAAGTAGTAGTAGCTATAGAAGTAGTAGTAGCAATAGTAGTAGTAGCAATGGTAGTAATAGAAAGTATTGGATAGTAGTAGCAGCAATACGAATGGTAGTAGTAGTTATAGTAGTAGCAGCAATAAGAATGATAGTATTAGTAGTAAAAGCTGTGGGAATACTATGAATAATTGATATACAAAAAATATTTATAGAAGAAAATAAATAAATAGTAGTAGGTGCTTTTGCATACGTAAAAGTAGTAGTAGTAGTAGCCCTGGTACTTGTAGTAATTATAATAATAATAGTCTACATTCCTTGCCGATATGCTGAGGCATCTCATCTATTTCTGGTACAGATAAACTGTCTGTTATACAGTTGAACCTAGTTATATGGACTCGTCCATTGATAATGATATGAGAAAAGAAGATAAGCTGCTTGGGGTCTCTTTTGCTCTGCAGTTCAGATCTTTAGATAACATGTTAATACTGTCAACGGGTGCCTAAAATTAGTTTAAATAAATAACTGTTATTTATGTGAAGTTTAGCGCTATTTCGAGGTTGACAGCCTTCAGTCACCTTCATCATGTGAGTGCGATAAGGCGTTGCCACGCCCACTCAAAGTACACCAACTTTGTCGGCTGTCTTGGCCAAAAAGCAACATAGCCTATGGCTATGTCAGTGACTATCTAGGCGATAATACGAACACTCGGTGCGGCACTAGCTTTAGATATTTGGGGCCTGTTCAAAGAATTGCAGAATAGAGGTGAATTTCACCCAGCGGGGCCCATAAAAAGAATCTATAGCCACACTGAAGTAGCATGCGCTGGCGCTTTGTTGGCTTTAAACGCGTTGCGCAATAAAACGTCAACGCTTGCCGCTGATAATAGTGCCATTGATAAGCGCCTTACAGTATAAACAACTATAAGTCAGCAGCAGAAGCAGCAGCAGCAACGGCAGCAGAAGCAGCAGCAGCAGCAAAGACAAAGGCAGTTGTAGCATGTACACAGTGCATACTATAAGTATTCGTATACTAGGGCAGGACGCTGCTATCTAGCTAGCTACCTGACTATTCAATGTCATGCCTCGCGCTGATCAATAGAGCTTATCAGCATATTAAGTACCGGGTGCAGCCCACATCGTGGCAAATATGTCTAATGAGCTGAATTAGTTATCAATGCGACATGGAAACAAGATGCAGCGCATTCAGAACGCGACAAGCGTATCAAAACAGATGCGCTCCAATAAATAGATACGTCGCTCATGCCAATGGGGTAGTGGAAACATTACGTTGTCGCACCATCAAAATACCAAATGCCATTCGTCTCAGCTCAGTCATAGTCCAAATGAAAAACATATTGTCAGTCAAAATGCGATATCTATGCGATAAGGTGTGTGTGTGTTCGTCTGGGCATAGCTGTCTGATCATTTAACGCCAAATCCTAATTAAGTGCTTCCAAATTGAACTACTCAATTATCAAGCAATTATGTATGTACATGTGTATGTATGTATGTGTGTCTGTATGTGTGTCGATGTGATTGCAGACAAAACTCATTTTGGGATTTAATTGATTTTTTTTGTATTTTCGAAGTGGTATTATCGCCAAATATCTCACATCAAGCTTCTTAAGCACCTCTCAATTAAAAAACTATCAAAAACTGACCCACTACAATTGTTTAGAGGTGTGATGCCACTGAATAGAATAAGAGATTAGTATGCTCTACTCGAGAGTATTGTGATTATCTTAAGTAGTATGTAACGTTTAGTTTGAGATTGTTGAAAGCATAAATATACGATGTAGAAAGGGACAAGAGATCTTGTGTGTTTTGTATTAAAGCTATATCTAGCTCTGTTCTTCCCTAAATTATGATTTGTATTAAGAAGACAGAGACAGGGCCAGGGACAGGGACAGACACAGAGGCAGAGATAGAGACAGAGACAGAGATAGAGACAGAGACAGAGAAAGAGACTTTATAGACTTGATACGATAAATCTCTCAGTACTATATAGATGTTGCCCTAGCAAAAGTATATTATGCACAATGTAACCTATCTACAAGTCTAGAGAGGAATAGATCACAAAATATATTTTGTGGCTAACATTTTTCTGTTTTATATTATATATAAAAAACATATCGTCATACACACTAATTTATAAAGCTTCATAGACCACAAATGAAATAAGATTCTTCTATATAGAATAGGAATACATATTAAAATTTATATATTAAATATATTTTTCTTTCTCATACTAAAACAATTCCTCAACATCGCTAAATCAATAGCTAAAATGTTCATATTTTTCAGTCATGAAAAATGTATGCTTCTAACGGCAAAGATCGTCAAAAGCTTTATTCACATAGACAACAAAAGCGCCTATAGTAAAGAAAAGTATACATAAAAGCTGTAAAAAGCTCGCGCGCGATTCGCTTCGAAAGTTCTCTGGCAGCTCAACAACATTTTGCTTAGCGTATCGCGTCCCCATTCTTTACATTAAACCGACAATTAAATGTTAATTAACACATTTATTCAGTTTGAAAAAGCTGTGATTTACCATTATTATTATTATTTAAAAATAGAATTATTTATATGAATCGCACGCTAATCGAATCGAATCGTTTTCATGCTATGCTGTGCACCTACTGCGTGATCCTTCCGGGCAAATCAATTAGTAAATTGTTAATAGAAAAAAAATGTATAAATAATAAAATGCTCACGATTCCCGCTATGGATAATTGATTTATTTGCATAGCGCACACTTTGGACATAAATTTAAACAACTTCGGACAAGTTCCGTTTAGGTAGCACAGCTCTGATTTGATTTGGATTTTGGATTTAGCTTTAGCCAAAAACGTGCTTGGTTTGCTTAATGATATAATAGAAATTGTTTTTCAATTGTTATTTTGGCATACTTATTTATAAATATACATTTCGTATATAAACAATTTAGATACATTCCCTTTGCCAAAACGCGTGAGCTCTTTCTCGTGCTTTTTCTTATCCCTCTCTCTCTCTCTGCTAACTGCTCCCACACACGTTTATGTCGCTGTCAATCAGTTAACATAATATTTACGTTGGCCATTTGCCAAACGTTTCTCGTAACCCCAACAAAAGACAATTACAAATATTATTATTGGGCATTTGTGAAAAGCGCTAAACAGTTGAGCAACTTCAATGCGCATTCACAATTGCAATTGTTCGATGCGCAGACACTGGGACTATAAAAAAAAAGTAATATACTTGTCTATTCAGAAAATGGTGTTATTGATTAAAGCAAATAATGACGAGTTTTAATAGCCTTGTTGAGGATGTTATACTATTATATATGTATTATTTTCAATTAAGTTTTGGTCTAGCAGCTTTATGCACATTTAAAAACTTTTTAGGCAACTTAGAATCAGAGCAAAACTCGCTAAAACATAGTTCATAATTGATTTATTCAATGAATTTATTTATTTATTTTATTTTAATATATTTAAAGCCCTTTACCTCCTACTATGCTTCTAGGTAAAGTTCCTTAGAGCATAGTAAATTAATTGAGTAAATGATTTCATTTAAAAAAAATATTTTTCTGATATTCAGAAGTGAATAGAACTGAAACGAAGTGTTTGAAGGCTCGAAAAGCTGTTTGAGAAATTATGAAAAATTTTATTAAATTTTTCTATATTCGGGAATAGAAAAAAATGTTCAGCCAATATGTAAGAGCGAGCCTTATCTTGAGGAATGTTGTTTAATATGATGCTTATGGTAAACTAATCATGTTTGATTTGCTATATACCCCTGATATAAGATTAGAAACTGATCTATAAAAAAAATATAGTAAACAGATCTAGCTGAACTCTTTGACACCCTGAAATACGTAAGCAGAAAATAGGAAAATAGCTCTATTTAGCAGTTAGACTGTGTCACACAATATTTATATACATATATCTGTGCATATATTTAGTATAGGATTAAAATCAGAATAAACATATTTGGTATAGGATTGAAAACATTTCCTCGTATGCAGTATATGTATGTTTCACTATCTGCTGAAAATACCCTCGACACACGTATCGGGCGCAAACATTTCCTCGGCGAAAGCACTTAATACATATTTTTTTTATGAGAACGGGATTAAGATCAGAAAGGTTATCGTGTTCAGATTGTGCAATAAAAAAATTAAATAAAAAAATGGCAAGAAAATAAAAATGACAAAATAAACAATAAAAAAAAAAACATTTTATATTTAGCCACATGCCGAGCAAAATAATATTATATATACTTTATATATATATATTATATATACATTCATTTCAGATTGCACATCAGCTCAGCTCAGTGTTCATTCAGAGCATGTGCTTTGAGTTACTATTTCATTTGCTCAATTAAAATGCAATGACGATTGAGACACTCAATGGAGAATTGCGTGCACAGCTTTGATAGACGAGTATCAGATGCGAATTGTTGCACTGATTTATTTACACACATTGCGTGGCACGCAGTTTGCTGTTTGCAATTTGCAATTTGCAATTTACAATTTGCCACTTGATATTGCTGTGGCTGCAATTGCGTCAGTGCTGTTGACGGACAGCTCCCGATGCGTTGATATGAGCTGCACTGATTGATGTTGCCCCTTTGATTATTGATAAAGAGAGTAAAGGTTTTTTATTTAAAGTGTAAATATATATGTTATATATGTATATTTATGTATATATCGATACTTGATTAGGAGTAAGAAAAGAGTCTATATCAATAGCTATCTGGATGTTAGTCACTCTCTACATCGATAAGTTTAATCTTTAAAGCTTCAAGAGCTAGAGCTCTCATGCCCTGTAAATGCTGATCAATTCTATTGGCTAAGATCAATAACACATATATTTTGTAATAGCATTTATAAACAATTTGATACAGCTTTCGTTTAAAGACATTATCTGCTATTGAGCGAAAGAACTTGTAGCAGCAAAGATGTAATTTGGTTTCCAATTAAATGGCATATCATTGCAGATATACATTTCAATATAGTAGCACGCAACATTCATTGCTCTCTTAGGGTATCTACGAGTCTGCTACTTGCTCCTTTGACTTGCTGTTAAGTAAACCTTTTGAAGTGGCGAATTGCAATAAACGTCACATAGAAGTAAATACTGTAATTATAATTGTTGTTAACCTATTGCTGATAATTCAATCCCATTCATATAGTCGTACGAGTTGTTAGAACAAATATATGAGCGTTGCCCTGATAAGAGCAGACAACAGTATATTTACTTATATTGTTTTTATTTTTAAATGTAGCTTTCATAATATGTGAAGAGCGCTGAGCATGTGCGCTTGTAAAACGTGCAGAGAGTGTGATATTGTCTCACAAAATATCTGGAGATGCGACTCGGCTCGTGTCTAGCTGCTCAGCCTCGAGCATCGAGCATCTAGCATCGCGCATCGCTCGCTGCTCGTGGAGGATTTGCTAATATGCCTCTCTAGGGTCTCTCGCAGCTAAAAATGGGCGTTTGATTTACGCAAAAGATATATAAGTTGGCGCACTATGGATATATACATATATAAATGTTTGCCAGTGACACTCCAACGCTCAGACTGACATTGACAGTGGAGCTGTTCGATCGAGTTTGTAACTCAGAAAAAGATATATAAAAGATATATATCTATATATACACATATATATTTATAGAATCTAGAAATACCGTTAGCATGAGTCGCGAGTGCGTGAATCGGTAAATATCAAAAATAAACTTCGGTTATAAAAAACTTTTTGGTTATAAAAAAGAATTATATAGATTGTGCTTTTCTCTCACAAATTACGCAAACTTTGGCACCCAATATGACCTTCAAATGTGCATAAAATAAATGGCAAATAATATTTGTTTAAAAAAACGTTAGGTTCGAGAAATATGGGCCATACACAAATATTTATAAATATAATATGACTCTATACAGAAATATTTGTAAATATGTCATTAAATTATTATATTTCGTTTAATTTATGAAATATGTAAAAAGTGTTTTGAGACAAGCTTCCGCTTTGGCTTTACGTGTTTGTAATTTATTTATGCTGTTAATATACTAAAGTCGCAAAATTTATATCCAATATTTAAAGTATTCTCTAAAAAAAGTCAAATAACTTATCTCCTTGTTAAATATTTAATTATAATATTAATTATAATAATTTTTTTTTTTATATTTTCCATTCGCCAAAGCTAGGAAAGTTTTAAGCCTAAAGTTCAAACTTAACGTTTTCTATATTTTCCATGATTTATTTTTACTAGAAAATTCCTTTAACTCAAGGAAATGCTGCTGCCTAAGATTTTTGCTGCTCTTCAGATTTTCTATATTTTCCCCTAGTTCAGCTACTTTTCAAGTCGCTTCCCTTAGCATATTTATGAGCATGTTTATCCATATGGCAGTTACTATACAATGGGCAGACATATGTTTAAGCCAGCTGGTCTCTCAGTAAATAGTTGGAAAATCGATGCTGCAACAAGCAAATTTATAACAGTAACAAAACTCATAAGCATAAAAACATAAAAATCAATTGCTAAGGCTGCAGCCAAGGCAACTAGAAGTCAGCAGTTGCTGGCAGCGGGCGTAAAAACTGCACAAAAGAAATTCATTCTATAATAAAAAACTAAATATAGTAGTGCATGCGTGTGTGTGCTTGTGTGTGTAAGATCAAATTTAATTGAAAGGCTTAGGTGTGGATGGCCTGCGGCTAATGCTCGAGCATGATTGATGAAGTTGATTTGATTTTGTGTAGGCGCCCAACGTTTTGAGTGAATGCTTGCACAGCAGTTCGATTACAAATGAGAAAAACAAAATGAAGCACAAATAAAATCAAATTAGTCGAGTTGGGTAATTAAATGACAAACGTTTCGCATTTCAGTTGTTTGAAGGTGTTCAAAATGAAGGCAGCAACTTTGGATAAAATCAGCTGCTTCCTGGCCGAGCTGATGGGCACAGCGATTTTGGTCTTTCTCGGCTGCATGGGCTGCGTGAAAACAGATCTCTTCCCCAACAATCATTTGCAGATCATTCTGAACTTTGGCTTTGCTGTTCTCATTGCCATTCAATGCTTTGGCTGTGTGTCGGGCGCCCATCTGAATCCCGCTGTCACGGTGGCAGCTTTCATCTATGATCTGGTCTCGTTGCCCATGGCTTTTGTGTACTTTGTCGGTCAGATGCTGGGCGCCTTCATTGGCTACGGTCTGCTGATGGCCCTGCTGCCGCCATCCACACTGAATGTGCCCAATGGCCTGTGCGTGACACTGCCTCACTCGGAGGTCAACAATCTGCAGGCCTTTGGCATTGAGTTTGTGGCCACCTCGATTCTAGCTATTGTCTGCTGCGGCGTCTGGGATCCACGCAATGCCAAGCATCACGATTCGGTGGCCATTCGCTTTGGCCTGGCCATTGCCTGTTTGGCCTGTGCCGCGGTAAGTTGAAGTCGTAGATATCGAAGTGAAAATCTGAAATTAATATTATGTATTTTGCTTGCAGGGACCCTTCACTGGTGCCAGCATGAACCCAGCCAGGTCTTTTGCGCCTGCACTCTGGAACGGCAACTTCCTTAAGCACTGGATCTATTGGCTGGCACCGTTGAGCGGTGCTGGCATCACTGCCATCGCCTACAAGACCGTCTTCCGGCGAGAGGTTGTCGAGGCCCAGATTGTCTCTGACGAGAAACTGCGCCAACTGGAGGATGTTCAGCTCTCATAGACAATTGTATAACAAAGTGCCAAAATTGCCCCACTGTACAGGGCAGACAAACACTTAAACAATATCTAATTAGTTTTAAGCTAAAATCGTTATCGACGACTTCTATATTAAAGCAATTGTTCAACTCTAATATGAATCATCGATTAATAAAGCACATAGAAATTATTTCTAACTCGAACAAATTAGTTTTCTTGGGATATAATATATATCAAAATATACTAATATACTTATAATACATATACAATTTTGGCGAAGAAGATTTGAATAAAAATAAATAAAATTTGAATTGAAATCAGTTGATTGGGAAAACATATGAAAAGTATAATATAGAGTAAAACCTGAATACTGTTTCCGTCAACTGGTTTAATTTTTAATTTAATTTATTTTTATTTAATTTTAATGTATTTTGTATTATAATTTTTATTTAATTTCTTTATAATATATTTAAAAACAAAATAAAAGAATAGAATTCAATAAAGTTCTCGAATAAAATTACAATTTTAATACCCTGAACGTGATTTTTTGTCAACGGATTTTATTTCTATTCTTATTTATTTTTATTTAATTTTTTTAGATAATATTTTATTTAATTCTTTATAATATCTATGTATATCAAATATTCGGGAATAATTCATTAAAGAACACGAATGAAATTACAATTTTAATAGCCTGAATGTTATTCTAGTCAATTGTCAATATCTAAAATCTATAATTACTTCATTCTAATTGTATGCATTTCTTTTCTATATGATTCCAAGTATCTGTTATTCTGCTAGCTCAATTTCTTTTTCTTTTCTTTTCTTTTATTTAACTTTGGTATCATCTTGAATTGCGGACGCCTAAAAGTAGGCCAGCATTGGCTGTCTCAGCATTTGTGAATCAAACGTACTTAGCGGCCATTGCAATGCATTGTGATAACAGCGTATATTGGCCAAGTTGAGGCGCCATAGGCATAGATCTCACGGAGATAAGATTGCGCAGTAAGTGCCACGCTGGGTGGCAATTTGGGTGTAGAATTCTTAGAGTTGGAAACATGATAAATTAATTATTGATTTGCGAATGGGGTTGACTAGACGACGATGACAATACCAAATAGCGAGCCCATATCTATGGAAAAGAAAAAAAAAAAAGAAAAAAAAAACGGAAAAAATCCTCATAATAATTAGCATTAAGGTTTTATAATTCATATTGATTGATTATGGGCCATTTTAAAGTCGAAACCTTGCGCTGCTTGAAGCCGCCACTAGGCTAACCAGGCGCACGCTTTCAGACAGTTGGCTCAGTTGTATTTGGCCAATATGTCGCAGCAGAGGTTAACAATAAACGTCTCCACCACCATCTCCCGATCGCGATGGCGATATCTCAAGCTGAACGCAGAGAATCGAGCGCGAGTTGCCGCCTTCTTTGCCGAGCTGGTGGGCACGGCCACGTTCATATTCATTGCCTGCATGGGCTGTGTGACCACGCCCCTGTTTCTCAACTCACACTTCGAGCTGAGCCTGAACTTCGGCCTGGCCATTCTGATAGCCATACAGAGCTTTGGATCCATTTCTGGCGCACATCTCAATCCAGCCATCACGCTGGCTGCATTGATTTACGGCGCTCTCAACTGGTACATGGCCATCGCGTATCTGGTGGCACAGGTGGCCGGCGGATTGATTGGCTATGGTTTGCTGAAGGCTGTGCTGCCGTTGAACGCCATTGTGGGCGTGGACGAGCCAGCGGGCGTTTGTGTCACAGTGCTCAGCAAGGATATTTCGGTGCTGCAGGGCGTCTTCATTGAGCTGCTGATCACCTGCTTCCTGACCATGGTCGCCTGCTCGGTGTGGGATCCGCGCAATGCGAGATTGAAGGACTCGGTGCCAATTCGTTTCGGTCTCACAGTTTCCTGCCTGAATTTGGCTGCGGTATGAGAGTAAAATGAGAGCGTATTTTGTAATTCGTACAACTTCAATTTCAATTCTCACAGGGCCTGTTCACTGGCTCCAGCATGAATCCGACACGCTCGCTGGGGCCGGCAGTGTGGAACAATTCGTGGAAGAACCATTGGATCTACTGGGTGGGTCCATTGGTTGGTGCGGCCATCACATCGGTTATCTATCGATTTGCATTCAAGGGTCGCAGCGAAGAAGTTCTCGAGCTGCGCACCTCAAATGCTCAAATCAATTTCATTGATAAGGTTTAACGGATATCTCTATTCGACAAAGTAGCCATATTAGCTTTAAGTACAATTTAGGTTTATTGTAATAAAAAATTCAAAATTTGAAAATCGCATAGAAAGGCAGAGCTGAACTGATCAACTCTTTTTTTTTAAGCAACAAACATTTATATCTACAATGGCCAGAGAGCAGCAAGAAAAGAGAACGTGAGTTATACGATTCTATATGATAGAAGAAACGTGTGTAAAGTGTTTATCTGCCAGAAAATCGAAACTGTTGTAGCGACAATAAAAAAGAGTGTTATAAAAAAAAAATATTGTTATAAAAATCTGACAATAATTAAAGTCTTGTATTAAGAAAGGTGTCTCAATAGACCGCCAATCGATAAGATAGCTCTACGTCAAGCATAACTGAAAGCTATCTGATATATATATATATATACATATACATATGTATTTGTGTCATTGAGATTAACAAATTAGAGTTGTCTGGCCTGCTTAGGCGCCAAGGTCTATCAGGGACAACAGAGTGGAAAAGCATTTAACAGGCTACTTAAACTGATCAAAGTGTTTGCAGATAGATTAATATTACTATTATTATTATTACCTTTTTTTTTGTTTTTGAATTTTGATTTTTTTCGATAAGGCTCGAAAACAAAAAACCCAGCCCACTTGTTAGTCAAATATGCCACATGACTGGACATCAGAAAGGGATTTCAACTGTAACAAACGTTGCCAATCATCGAGATAATTTGTAGATATTTAGATAATGTTTTATACAATTGATTGGCTTATTCCTTCTGGAATTTAAAGTAGGGGGATCTAGTTCAGAGACTCTCAAAAAAGATTCAATATTTCAATATTGAAATAGTCTAAAGTGTAGGCCAAGGTGCATTGTGCTCACCTGCAATGTGTTTTTGATGTTTTGTGTTTTGCTTCTTCGACCCGCTGTTGTACGTCATGTTGAGAGATAGATTGTGTCAATATTATTTTTGATTGATATCAAATTTCCTGTCCCTAAAAATGGCATAAAACTATTTATACCAAAGTCATGAAAAATTCAATTGAAATATGATTGAACTGTGCACGCTGAGCACCTATAAATTTGGTAAAGAAAATAGCCATAATCTAAAAGATAAGCCTATATAAAAATCTTTATGCGATCTTTAAGAAAAAGCAAGAAGCTTCACATATGAAATTACGTGCAATTATCTTCCACATAGAGAAGAAGAAAAAGTTATAGATTGGCATGTTCATATTGGTTAGGGTATATGATAGTCGTGGCAGTTGTCCACTAGAGCTTTATTTATTTATGAAACTATAATCAACTTAGATTTTATGGTTGGTAAGGGTGTGAAAAAATGAGGAAATTCAGTTCCCCATAGAAAAACAGAAAAATGGTCTTACAATTGGTTAGGGTACATGATAGTCGTCTTAGCTTGATTATAAGTTTATATTGCATATAGAATTATATAGTTATATAAATACTTCGGGCAACACTCCCTCCATTTATGAAATTTTATGGCATTTCAAGACAATGAGCCTCGCCTTAGAGCTGATTAGGGTATATGCTAGTCGTGGCAACTGTTTGGCTATGCTTAATACATATATTCCATTTGGATTTGTTAATCAAGAATGTCGTCGCTTAACGAAATCGAAAATAAAACTAATTTTTGTCTTAAGTGCTTTCGAACAGCTTTAAAGATGGTTATCAAAATTGTTGTTGGTAGACTAGAGTCTGAAAATGTGGGTCTACTATAAAAACATACAGATATACATATACATACATATATAATAATAATAAGAATTAAGCTTGATCGCTTGCGCTTGATACGCGTATATACTATACGTATACGTAGGGGAGTTAGCTGATAATTGGTTTTAGCATTTGATAATTTGATAATTGATAATGGCCCTTGTTGGGAGATTAATGCCTATTGCCACACCGCCGCTTTGGTGGGGAGCGGGCTGAGTTGAGGAGCATTGCAAGTACCTGTCAATGGGTCGAGTGGCAGCGCTAATCGGGCAACGACAACCATCGACAGCCGACGACAGTCGACCACACGGTGCAGTCTCCAACTCAGATTCGCTGTCTTCAGTTGCGCGTTGTGCTGCGTGGGGTTAGAACGTGGCGACTGATATTTGCAATAATAATAACATAGCCGAAGAATGGTCGAGAAAAGTGCCAACATGAGGCAAGTGCACTTAAGCGCGCGCGTTGTAGTGTGCCATAGTCCAAGAGCTAATCTATTATATCCTTGTTCTACATATCTTGCAGAAGTGAAGTGCTGAAAAATGTTGCCAAATTCTTTGGCGAGCTGGCCGCGACAGCCGTCTTGGTGTACATCGGCTGCATGGGCTGCGTGCAATCACCGACGATCATTAACTCATCGTTCCAGGGCTCACTGACGTTTGGCTTCTCGGTGCTCATCGCCATCCAATGCTTTGGCTGTGTGTCGGGCGCTCATATGAATCCAGCCGTGACGTTGGCATCCTTGGTGTACGGTCAGATTTCTTGGCTAATGTCTCTGGTATATTTTGTGGCCCAAATGCTTGGCGGCTGCATTGGCTATGGACTGCTGGTAGCCTCGCTGCCCAAAGATATTATGTCCAATGAGTTGACCCCAATGGGTGCCTGTGTCACGGCTGTTGTTAGCAGCATAACCGTTTGGCAGGCCTTCATCATTGAGCTCCTCATCACGGCTGTTTTGATCTGTGTGTGCTGCGGCATTTGGGATCAGCGCAATGCGGAGTATCAAGACTCTTCGCCAATACGCTTTGCCATCACAATTTCGTGCATAGCCATAGTTGCAGTAAGTATAGGCCACACAGCTCTACATTAAGACTTGACTAATTGATTTGTCTTTGTCTGGTCTACAGGGACAGTTTACTGGCGCCAGCATGAATCCGGCACGTTCGTTCGCTCCAGCTGTGTGGAATAACTACTGGCAAGATCATTGGATTTACTGGGTGGCTCCTTTGGTATCGTCGTTAATCACTTCAGTGGCTTACAAATACGGCTTTCGCAGCACGCCAGAAAAGCCTAGCAAAGAGAGATTATCCCAGCCGTAGTTAGCATTTGTGAATGAAGTTAACCCGTATCTATATTTAGCACATATCTTAGAGTTAGTCTAGTATAAGGGAAGTAAAGTAAATCTATTTTCTATGCAAGCTATATTACAAATATATATTAGTAAATACTCGAAAGAGTTTAAAATTATAAATGATTTGGTTTTTTTATTTATATCTGTTTTTTGGTAAGCTAACTCAAACAAATTCTTCAGATTTCTTTGAGAGTGTTCGACTATATAATACCTGGAATATATACATAAATACATATACACATGTATTTGAAGAATAAGCTCTTCTGCTATTTTAAGTGGAATGCCATATAATTTTTATAGAATCTTATCTTGTCAGCATGTTACAATTGCTTCTGTGCCGTTAAGCTATAAATTATTTTAAATTAGTTGTATTAGCAAATGTGATAGCTATGTAGATAAGAGCAATAAGGTTAATTTAATTTATCTTATATTTTAAATTTATCTTAGACATTCGTAGCCCCCAAAAGCTACACTCAAATGCCGCATGGCAACCTATCAACGACCTCTTGAAACTAAATAGACCCAGCCGGGCAACAAGTTATTGCGGGCTCATTGAGTACAAAAATGTGGAGATGCGCATGTCTATATTAAATATATATACATAGACAAGTATTTATTTAGTCAATTATCAGAAATATAGCTTATGGATGCAGATATCTATTCCTGATATCGGTATTCTCAAGCGGTAGTGGCCTATAGCATGGTGTAAAGGCGAATAGCCAGAGTTGAGGCACGACAATGGCAGCTAACAATTGGCCGCCCAGTTGAAGCAATACAGTTTCCGGATTGCCCTGGAAGAGGGTTGGAATGAGCACTTTGGCTGGATTCATGGAGGCACCAGTGAGCTTGCCCTGCAAATAATTTGCAATAGATTAATTAAATAAACATGATAAGAGTAAAGCAAAATCAATTTACGCCTGCCAAATTGCAAAGAGTAACAAGGCAGCCCATACGTAGGGTGACCGAGTCGAGGAAGCGTCCGCTACGCACATCCCACAGTGCACTCCAGGCGAATATCAACACCGAAGTGAGAAAGCTCTCAATGGCCAAGACTTGTACATTGGACAGACTGTCCATTGGCTCCACCATGCAAACGCCAGACTTGCAAGAATCAATCAAGCCTTGCGATAGCATTTGCAAGAGCAGAAAATATCCAGAAGCTGCGCCGGCCAACTGGCAGGCAATGTAGCAGAACATCGTAGTGCAGTCGATGTGACCCAGTACACAGCAAGCGATTGTCACGCAAGGATTGGCATGTGCGCCCGATATAAATCCAAAGATATGCATTACCATGACAGTGGCCAATCCGTAGATCACGCTTGAGATTAGAAATCCGCTGGCATCCTGGTCGTTCATAGTGCCGGCCATGCAGCTAATAATCATAAACAGAGCTGTTGCGCTGAACTCGCTGAGTGCGCGCGTAAATACAAAAGGAGTGACTATCATTTTCGACCTATGCAACATACAATTTAGTACCGACAAGAAATAAAGTTTTATAGAAATATATATTTGTGTACTGCTTAAGTCGAGATATGTTTCTTTACAAAAAATGTTTCTGTATGCTGCTTGGGTGCCTACAATCATTACTATGTTGAATATCTGACAGACTTTCCAAACTTTTTTTGTGTTTAACAGAATATTTCTCCTTTCAGTTATACAAGATGTTTGAATTCAATCTTTCAAGTGCATAATAATAAATTAATTACGGAACTTAATAGTCTGCGTGCTCTGCCTAAAGGAAAATGTAAACCAAAAGAAGCAAATTCAAATTTTCCTTTTGCTTTTTTTTTACCCTCAATTCAGCCGTTATTTTTAAGCTGACCAAACTTTGTTAGCTAAATACCAAATGTAGCAGTATCTCGATAAATGGTCACACTAGAACAGAGCTGCCACATCGCTTTAGTTATAACAGAGTGGCAATCGGAGCGAGAACTGCAGACACGTATTTATTTATATTAGATGTTTTTTTATATAAATTCAATTGTGCCTAAATTAAGTAGTCAACGCAGTAAAAAACAAGCGCAATAGCTGCTCCACAATGTTTGCCAATCTGAAAAATAAACTCATCGAGGAGGTGAAAGCGTCGCCGTCCAAATTCCAACAATTTGCAAATGCAGCCCAGGCAAGATACAAAAAAAAAAAAAAAAATGCAAATTAATGAAAACATACGCACACAAACAAAGTATTTTCGTGTGTGTGTGAGATTACTAGTATATATGTGTGTGTATGTTTGTCTTAACGGGGAGGTGTTACATCCAAAACAATCAATGCAATTGGCTAGTTCTATTTAATTTGACCCATTTGAATGAAACTGACAGCTGGGTGCACACCCAACCCCCTAACACACCCATACACATCACAATCGCACCGCATGACACACGAATACACACACACACACACATGTAGAGGAATTTTTATCGGTTTGCTTTCTTGTAGGCCGCCGTGAGCTCATCGTCCAGCACAACAACACCAAGTTCGGAGAACACCGACACCGGCACTAATGAGAATTTCTTCAGCATCACGGAAGAGGGTAATGTTGTATGCGATTCATTTTCTTATCAGCACCATAAAGTTATTCGTTTCTTCTTGCCAAATGTATAGACACGCCTCAGAACTCTCCCTATCGCATACAGAAGTTGCCGCGCGGTGGCCGTGCATCGACACAGTCACTGAATGGCATGGGCAGCGGCGCAATACCGCGCACTCGCAAGCTCTCCAACTCGTCTATGGCCAGCGATGTTTCGTTCCGTTTGCCTACATACGATGCGCCAGCGGTAAGTGCGTGGGCATTGCACAGTCGATTCATTTGACATTGAACTAATGTTGCTCTTTAAACAGACGTACCACTTGCAGTCCGATTTAGATGAGACGAGCAGCGAGTTTGATGACTCGGCTTCGACGGCTCGTCTGGATGTTATTACCAAGGATCAGCTGTACGATGCATATAAGAAGTCGCTTGATCGCTATCACAAATATCGCTGCCGCTATACGGACCTAGCCAAAAAGTACAAGGAACTGGAGCGGGACAGCAGCAAAGCACGGGTATGAATGAAAGATAAGAGCTAAAGATGACGTAAAATCTCTAATATTTATCAGGACTATATAGGATTATTTATCCAAACACCAAAGCAAAGAATCTAAACCCATTTTCCTTTCAGTCGGTGCTCGTTGAAACTCAAGACAAGGCGCTTCGCCGGATTAGCGAACTTCGTGAACAATGTACTCTCGAACAACAGGCCAAGGCACACTTGGAGGAGGCTCTGCGCATCGAAATGGATGACATGAGCTGCAAGATGCAGGCCTACCAAACTAAGTTAAAACTCTTGGGCGAAAACCCAGATAATGTCACAGCTGCACTGGGACGTGGTCAGGCGGAGACAGCTGACAAACTGATCGATCTGGAGGACCCAATAATAAAGCCAGTGACGGCGCCTACTGCAAATGGTAGTCAGCCCGCACCGGAACTGGACGACGAGCTGGCGAAACTTCAAAAGTTGCTGGCCGAGCATGAAGCACAGCTAAAACAGCTAACCAAAAGCAATGAGGAGGCCAACAATACAATTGCTGCGTTGCGCAAGCAGGAAGAAGAAAATGTACTTCTGCTGGCGCAGACCAAGCAGGCTATACACACAGAGCTGGAGCATAAGGAAACCGAGGTGCGCCAGCTGCAGGACACAGTAAAACAACTGGAGACTGAGTTGGAAATCGCCAATAGCCGGGAAACACAGACAGGTGACATCAAGGAGCAGCTCAAAAAGTTACAAAACGCAAAACAGGAAGTAGAGGCTAAGCTTATTGCATCGGAGCATGTTCTGAGCACACTAAGAGCAGAGCAAACGGAGAAGGAGCAACAGTTCGCTTCTCAGCAGAAGAAAATAGCATCCGAGCTGGCACTCAAAGAGAAAGAGGTACAACAGCTACAAGACAAGTTAAAACAGCAAGAATCTGATCTTGAACAGGCAAATAATGGTAAAATCGAGGCAAATGACATAAAAGAAAAGCTGAAGGCGCTGCAAACTGATAAACAGGAAACAGATGCAAAACTTGCTGCAGCTGAACAAGAATTAAATTCTCTGAAAACGGAACTCACGGAAAAGAATCAACAAGTGGCGGCGCATTTGGAAAAAACAAAATCTGACCTAGAGCAACAAGAAAACCAATTGCAACAGCTGAATGAAAAAGTAAAACAGCAGGAAATTGAACTGGATCTGGCCAACAGCCATCAGACTCAAGCCGGCGATGTGAAAGAGCAATTAATACAGTTGCAAAATGCCAAACAGGAAGCGGATGCCCAGTTACTAATAGCAGAGCAGCAACTGAACAAATTGAGATTAGAATACGTGGAAAAGGAACAACAGAGCGCTGAGCAGCATAAGCAACTGCAGTCCAAACTGGAGCATAATCAAAATGAGCTACGTGAATTGCAGGAGAAGCTGGAAAAACTAGAAAGTGAACTGGAAGCGTCCAAGTCACATATGAACGAAGCTGGAGACCTTAAAGAGCAGCTGCAGAATTCCAAGCACGAGGCAGATGCCAAAATGATGGCATTAAAGGAAGAGCTAAACAAACTGAGAAACGACAACGCGCAGAAGGACCAACAAGTGGCTGCACTGGAAGAGGAACTCCGCATGCTGAAAACGGACAGCGAGCAGAGTTTGGAAGATTTGCGTTTGCATAACAAGCAGCTGAATGAAATTGTTCAGCGCAACCAGCAAAATGAATTAACGTTGGCAGAGGTGCAGAGTCAGCTAGAGGACGCTAGAGCACGACTGGTGGAGCAAGAGCAGCGTGCCCTTGAGACCGAAAAGAGTCTCGAAGTGGAGCAGGAAACGGTGGCCGCATTAACAGTAGAGAAATCAGCTGCCGAAGAGCAAGTGCTCAAACTGCAACGTGAGCTGCAAGTGCTGAGCGAGCAATATGCCAGCAGCACGAACAGCGAGTCGGAGGCGATAGCATCGTTAAGGCTGCAGATCGAAGCACTTAATGAAGAACTGAGCAAAGCTCAAGCCAGCACACAGTCCAAGGAGAAAGAGCTGAAAGCGAGCGGCAACAAACTGAACAAGCTGAAGAAACAACACGAGCAGCTGCAGGCAAAGCACAGCGAGCAGGCAGCCAGTCTGGAACAACTCAGGACAGAGTTGGTGAACGTTGAGGAGCTGCGTAGAGAGAAGCAGGAACTGCAGGAACGCGTCAATGTCATACTCGACGAGATCACAACGATGCAGACGCACCTGCAGGAAGTGCAAAGTGCGCAGACTCAACTGCAGAGCGAAAAGCTGCAGCTGGAAACACACATTGAGACCTTGCAGCAGCAGCAGCAGGAGCACAATGCCCAGGGTGAGCAGTCGACAGCTCGACTCGTTGAGATTGAGCGGGAGAACAGTAAATTGGCCGAGCACAACTGTCTGCTGCAGGAGCAGAACAATCATTTGCAGAAGCAGCAGGAGGAGCTAACCAGGCTGCAGACCAAACTGCAACAGGTGCTCGACGAGCACTCCAAGCTGCAAAATTCCCAGGAGATTATGGAGCACGATCACCGCACACTGCAGGACAAATGTGATGCGTACGAAAAGGAAAACCTTCTGGCGAAAGATGAACTCAACAGCTTGCAGCAGACAAAGTCCGCTCTAGAATCACAGAGGAGCACTTTGCAGTTGGACTTGGATCAGGCACAGCAGCAGCTTTCAGAGATGCGCGAACGACACCGTGAACTTAAGCAACAGCTGGAAGAGCAGACAGAGCGTTGCTTGGCGCTGGAGGGCAGCAACGAGCAGCTGGCAACACTGCAGGCTACTGCTAAGAATTTACGCGAGCAATTGGAGTTGTCAAAGGAGCGGGAACAGGCGCTGCAGGAAAAAGCTCAAGCTGCCAGTGTAGCTCATGCTACACAGTTGGAAACACTGGAGGCGCGCTGGAGTGCCGCCAGTGCTGACTGTAAGCGTTTGCTCGAAGCGAATGAAACGCTCAAGAAGGAAGTTGAAACGCTAAGGAGCTCAACGCTTCAAAAATCCGAATTCGAACAACTCGAAATTGAGAACGAATATCTAAACAAGCACACGAAACAGTTGGAGAAGGAACTTGCCTTGGCACTGACATCGCACGGCGACAGCGGCGAGAAACTGAAGTCGCTGCAGTGTGAGCTCTACGTGCTGCAAGATCAGGTTGAACAGCATGCCGCCCAGATGGCCGAGAAGGACTCACAGGTTGCCACAGCCAAGGCGGAAGCAGTGCAACTGAAGACTTCGCTTGAGGAGCAGACTCTAGAGCTGACGCGCCAGACTGAGCATGCCAAATTTGTTAGCGAACAGAACGACACGGTGCAAAAGGAACTGCTGCACACGCAACAACAGCTGCAGGAACGCCAGGCGGAACTGTCCAAAGCCCAGGAACATTGCCTCAGTCTCGAAGAGCAACTGAACAAACTGAAGAGTGAACAGGAGCAAGCACCAGTCGCACTGCCAAACGATTCTGAGAATCTGCGCAGCCTCAACCAGCAGTTGCAGCGTGAGCTGGAGGATCTGAAGCACAAAAGCAATGGGGAGCAGACGAGTCTACAGCAGGAAATCGATGAGCTGCAAGCCAACAACGAGGAAATGACTGAACGCATCATGGAGCTGGAAAAGCTACGTGCCGGCATACAGGCCCAACAGCTGCTAGCCAGCCTGGCGCCCAAGAGTGTGCAGCAGGCGGCCGCCAACGATGAGAAGGCACAGCTGGAGGCAAGGCTTAAAGAAATAATGAACGAGGTGCAGGACGTGACCAATCGAAATCTGTTTCTCGAACAAAAGTGCGAAAACTTTCTCATACTTGAGCAGTCCAATGAGCGTCTGAAGTTGCAAAATGCCAAATTGTCGCGCCAATTGGATGAAACACTGGTAAGTTAATAGAGTAAATGGATAAATTTACGAGTTGAACTTAATTTGTTCATCTTACATGTAGATATCCATGCAGCACAGCGATAGCGTTCCAGCTAACACGGAATTCGAGTATCTGCGTAATATCATGTTCCAGGTAAGGATCATGTATTACTTTTGTGTTTACATGTTATTAATATAACACCCTGCCTATATTTATATTTACAGTATTTAACGGGCAATACGAATAATGAGACTCTGGTCAAAGTCATATCGGCAGTGTTGAAATTTTCTCCACAACAGGCTCAGGTTGCCCTGGAAAAAGAGCACCAGAGACGCTCATTAGTATGTTTGCTGAATTTAATCAAATGAACTAAGTATAAACTAATATTTGACTTATTTGCAGCTTAACAAACTGATCTAGCAAGAGTTGTTGGCAATCGATGGCAGCAGCAATTGGTGGCAGCCTTGCAATGAAACGCTTTTAGACTACAAATTCAAGCTGAACGTTTAGCCCAAGTTCACAAGTACCTTACCTCAACTTAGTCACAAGTTGTTGCTCTAACTGCTGCTTATAGGCTTTTCGACTTGGAGGCGGCGTAGTTAATAATACTACTTATATTGGCATACTTAGCCATGTGTGTATCATCCCTTCCTGCTTGTTGTACAGTCACGAAACTCTGATCGAAACCAAACCACTCTATTGTACATTTGAAATTATGCTAATCTTCTTTACGTTGCTCATTGTCGTCATAACAAGCACACACACTTCACGCTTTTCTGATTTAACGTGCAATCATTTATAACATTTAATGTGTATTCCTTTCCAATTCAAGTTCATTTTAGTTCTAAGTGAAAAATTGTATAAATATCAATTGCAGTTGGCATTTAGTTTAATTCAAAAAATATATATATATATTTACTATATACATACAAATAAATAGTTAAAATTGATACAAATTACCAACTCAAAGTTCGGAACTGCTTTGCTTGACTTATGCCTTCACTGACAGCATGTACTGATGTCGGCGCTCGACGAAGCTGCGAAGCATTGCGCGTGTCATCAATGTTAGTTGATAGTCGGGCCTGTAGTTCTGTAGAGCTTCCACAACGAAGCCGTAGCCGAATCGTTGCGTGCGTAGTATGGCCTGAACAGCTGCCTCCTGCACCCTAGGCCGTGGCACTGCCAAGAGCATCCGTTTGAAAACCGTCAAATGGCTTGTGATATCCACTTGACTATCAAGCGGAAGCTGCTTGACAATCATAGACATGCACTGGAGCAGACTTTCCATGCGTATATCGTACTCCTCGCTCTGTACGCCCAAATCACAGTAGCTGTTGACCAGCGGTATCAGCTGTTTCTCCAGTAAGTTCGCCACGTTCAGTTTCACGCTTCGTTTGCAGAATAGGGCAAAGGCATAGCATATGTGATGCGTGCGACCCGCTTTAATTTTATTCATCAGATTCTCGATCACTTGCTGCTTCGTTGGCTCAAATGGTTGGAAGTGGTATTCGAAACGCAGCCTGGAGATCAGTGCACGGTCGGGTCCATCAGGATCGCTGACATCGTACTGATAGCACATCAGCAGATGCTTTATGACCGTAATTAACGGATCGCTATGATCATAATCTCGTTCCTCTCGATGCGGTAGCACTGTTGGAAAATGACAGAGCACCTCCAACACAAACACCGACATATGCTTGTAGTGGTAGAGTATTTTGGCTATCAACAGACGTGCTGGATTCACATAGTTCTCGACAGGATTGGCTAAGCTTGCCTGCAGTCCAATCAATTGTAAAAAGAGCTTAACATACTTGTATACCTCTTGGTCTGACAGTCGGACTTTTGGATTGAACACATATTGTTCCAGCGACGCCATGAAACGTTCTATAAACGAACTCCTCTGATGTTCTAAGTGCTGAAGCAGCGTCACCAGCCGTTCCACGACCAGGACATCTTTTGCGCCTGCTTTGGTCGACACTTTACCATATACCGTTATTAGAACATTGAATAGAAGTTGCTCTTCTCCTGCCAAAAACTCAGCAGACGCCTGTTCTAATGATGAAGACGATGAGAGTTTAAAATATTCGTTTACTTGGGAATTCAGCTCCTTCCTTTCCTTCTTCATTCGCTTCTGCCTTTGCCTGCAATGCTTATTGGGATCAGTCTTGACGGCGTTGATCATGTAGCACAGAAGTGCTTTAGGTGCATTTGACAAATCCAAGTCATTGGATTCCAATGGTATTTCTATTGGCTCGCTGTCAGTTGATTCATAGCTAGCTGGGTTAACGGGTGACATGGGCGAGTTCTCATATATGTAGCTCGGCTGCACGACTTTTCCCTTGCTCGACTCATGAATATCCACATCCATCAGAAGCTGCTTGGTTCGCGAGCGCGTGAGACGCTTCTCCACAGGCGATTCAGATGAGGTACTAATGCATAAGTTTCGCTTGCGTTTGATAGCAGGCTCTTTACCAATTGACTGTTTGTCTGCATCATGGTATTCCGAGATTAAATTCTTATCCGCACCATGTGCAGCAGGAGTATTGGACTCGGATAAACTATTTGCTTTTCGCTTGCGTTTGCCAAGGGGTATTATCACAGGCTGGCTTTCTATAGTATTTGAAAGACATACGTCTTCATTATGATCAGAATCGCTATGCAGATCCTCATTGATGACTAGGTTCTTTTCCACACTATCCATATTAGAGTGACTTGAATCTTTACATGCTTCTCCTTTGTCAATACATATGGACATCGGCAACACTTCTACGTTGGGCTCGTAGTCGGTGTGGAGATTATCAGCTTCATTGATAATTAAATTTGCGTTCATGCTGCCCGTATCGGAATCTTCTGATTCATCATGTTTCGTCAGTTGGGACACGATTGTTTCACAGGTGCTCGTTTCAATCTCTTGGATCTCAGCAGGAAGAATCACAGCCAAATTCTCGGCATTGTTATCATGATCATCCGCAACATTCGGAAGATCACCGGATACTGAATTATTGTCGACACTTTCATCGATGCAATCGATGGATTCCTTATTGATCGTTGACTTTCCCTTCTTTTTCTTTAATTTTCTTTTTCGTTTGTGTATTATAGGAGGAATTGGCACAGATTGTGATGAAACATCATGATGTAGATTTGTATTGTCATCGCTTGTGACTGTATTCTCTTCGTCAATACCTCCTGTCTCAGACGCAGATGGATGGATGGATTTCTTATTTATCGTTGACTTTCCTTTCTTTTTCTTTACTTTTCTTTTTCGTTTGTCTATTACAGGAGGAATTGGCATAGGTTGTGATGAAACATCATTATGTAGATTTGTATTGTCATCGCTTGTGACTGTATTCTCTTCGTCAATACCTCCTGACTGAGACGCAGGTAGGCTACACAAACTTGGCTTTTGCTCGCGCTCATAAGTACAAAGTTTCACAGATGGTTCGCTGACGTCTGGCAGTTTTGTGTTCTGGATGGGATCGGGATCGCTGCGAAGATCACCTTTATTGATGACTAAGTTCGATTCGGATGGCACATCTTTATGCTGTACATCACAATCCTTGGGTATATCCTCATCCGCGATGCTTGAGTTAATGGAGCTAAAGTTGTTGCTGTTAGCATTTGTTTCTTCAATTGCCACCTTCATTTTATTATGCAATTGTTCATCTTCCGAGTCAGAATCCGAATCATTGCCAAACAGCGACTTAAAAGCGCCTGTATTTTTTTTATTTACGAGCGCGGGAACAGTAGGAACTGAAAAATTTGATTCGAACGACACATCTTTATGCTGTACATCACAATCCTCGGGTATATCGTCATCCGCGATGCTTGAGTTCATGGAGCTTAAATTGTTGCTGTTAGCATTTGTTTCTTCAATTGCCACCTTCATTTTCTTATGCAATTGTTCATCTTCCGAGTCAGAATCCGAATCATTGCCAAACAGCGACTTAAAAGCGCCTGTATTTTTTTTATTTACGAGCGCGGGAACAGTAGGAACTGAAAAATTTGATTCGAACGACACATCTTTATACTGTACATCACAATCCATGGGTATATCCTCATCCGCGATGCTTGAGTTCATGGAGCTTAAGTTGTTGCTGTTAGCATTTGTTTCTTCAATTGCCACATGAATTTTCTTATGCATTTGTTCACTTCCCGAGTCAGAATCCGAATCATTATTTACGAGCGCGGGAACTGTAGGAACTGAATGTGTGACTGACGGCTCTGAATGAATATGCTGTGGTTCATCCACATTTAACGATTCATCCAATATTGTGTCCAGACTATGAGAAAAGTCTATTAATGAGCTTTGCGGAGCAGACTTCTCACAATCAACAGATGCGATCGGCGGAAGCTTATTAGTTGCTGTTCCAGATGCCAATTGCAGCAATTGGCGTTCCTCTGCATTCAGCTGAATGTCTAAGTTATCACAGTTAGGGTAGTGAAAAGCATCTAATTTGGTTAGGAAATTAACTGCAGTTTCTGAGGGTGATGTGGACTTTTCGATTTTCTTCTCCTCTGTCCGTTTCTTTTTCTTTGGCTTGCTATTGGGAATCCGTTTTGCTTCGAATTGAGGTTTGCTCGGCAGTCGTATTGGCGACAGATCCAGCACTATTTCCGGTGTCGGTGGTTTTATGGGACCAGTGCGAGCATCAGGTGGCATTCCTTCATCTGCTGGTGCCACGAATTTGGTTTCTACAATCAAGAAATTGAGTTTGTTTTTATCAGAATTGAGTTTTACTGACATACCTTTATTACTAATGTCGCCGCTGGGTGCCTCATTGTGGGTATGGTGGCTCTCGTACAGCGTGTCAAACCAGTTCCGAAAATCTGCTTGACTAATGGAGCTCGCGGAGTGACTCTGTAGGGCAACGCGAACCATTCGACCCATGACTTGCCAGACCTCCTCGAAGACTTGAGGTGGCATTTTGGCCAGAACGCTTTGATTGTGCGGCAAAAAGCTGAGCAACTCCTTGGCCATGCTGTTGCTATAGCCATCAAGTGCAGCTGCATCGTCTGGCATCGCCAGCTCATCCTTGACACTATCGCACATGCCACGCGATGGTGGTCGGGAATCCGAATGCTTCAGTTCAGCAGGCAGTTGGGGCAGGAAGTCAATCTCCCGATATATGTCACACAACTCGGTGCACGTGGCAACACTGATCATTGGAGACGCTTCGGGTGCTGATGTCTCATCATTGATTGGGCTCAGCGGCGCATTGGCCCAAGCCAGCATCTTGTTCAATATTTGATCGGCGTTAAGAGGAGGATTCGGCTCTGGAAAGCTGGTGCCCACATCGCGCGTTTGAATGAGTAATGCTGTCGTCGTACCGCGCGTCGTTGTTGTGTTCTTGTGTTGTATGCCCTGATCTCTCGTGGTCACAAAATTCTCACTCTGCACGGCAATCGAGCACATTTCAGGCCTAATGGGCTGGTCTGACGTCTGTGTGTCCAGTGTTTGTGTCGATGAAGTTGCTTGCGCTGCAGAAATGACTTTTGCTCGTTTCTTCGATGGGCTCTTCAGAGGAGGTAAAGAAATATTTGCCGACTTGCAATAATCTTTTAGCTTGCGCAGCATATTCAGCTCAGACCGCGTTAGGCCGTTTGAAGAGGGATCCCCGAGAATGCGCAGCGCAAGTTGTATAAAAATAACGACCATATCTCTAGGGTCAACTGGCAGGCAATTTAACTTCGCCTGCTCCTGCAGCTGTTCACAGTTAAGCTTCAGTACGTCCAACTGTTTCTCTAGTTCGGAGCAACGGTCGTCTTCTTCAAGTGCGCGGCGCTCGAGTTCGATGCGTTGCTTCTTTTCTTGCTGGTACAGCTCAGTTACCTCGTTGGCGGTTTGCTTTACGCTGCTTAGCTGCTGCTGTTGTTCCTCAAGCTCCTTTAAGCGGCGCACCAGCTCATCGTTGTGGGATATGAGCTCGGCGACCCGAAGGCGCTTTTTCGACAACTGCCCGTTGCCGGGTGTCGTCATCGGATTATGCTTAATTTCATTTTGCGATTGTTCATGAGGTGTGCCTAGCAGAAAATCAAACTCATCTAAATCCAAATTCCCAGGCATGTCGTATGTCGTTTTTTTTTTTTTTTGGCTTCACGTGTTTGCCGCGAGCGGTAAACGTTTATGCTTCAGGCGGCTAGACGCGACTTGTTCTCGGATCAAATGCAGTATTGTTGACTATTGTAATACCATAAACAAGCATTTCAAATAAATTGCCACCGGTGAACATAAATAAAAGGAAAAATAACTTAATATAAAATGACAGCGTTCCACAACCGGCGTGTTATTATTGACACGGTAAATGCAGTGTGACCGTAGTAGGTTGAATTTGTAAAGCTCAAAATTAATTTTTTTAAATAAAACGTAGTAGTCGATGTTGATTTGCAAGAATAAATAAGAATCATTTGTAGTTGTATTATTATAGTAAGAATGCTAAAAGCATCGTCTTATTTTTCACAAATTTTTTATCGTATATATTTTCAAAACACTTAAAAGTTGACAGTCCCAAAAGCCGCATCCAACTTCACATTTACCAGGGCTGCTGCGCCTCATTAAAATATTGTGGTATTCTCTGAGTTTTGCACAGGTACGTAACTGCGGCATTCGCAACGAAAATTACATAATATTTTATAATTTAAAAATTTTATTGAACACTCAGCAATCAAATCACAACCATGGCCGACAAAGCTGCTGCTCAAAAACCTGCTGGACGTCCTATGAGATATCCGTACACTTTCTCGGCTAAAATTGCCCAGTTCCCAATTAAGCATTACATTAAGAATCAATGGATCTGGCGCTACTACTTCATTGCCGCAGTCGCTTGTCTGCCCGTTTTCTACAAGATCAGCCGATTGGGTAAGTACTCGCTATAAGGATCTACATCTTGTAAATTTTACGTATGTTTTTTTTTGTGCAGCCAACTCGCCCGAAAACAAGAAGGCATGGGCTGCGAGCAAAGCTAAGGAGGCTGCCGAGCACCATTAACTTGCTAAGTTCAGCGTGCAGCCATTGATTTAGTTGTTTAAAGTTGCATCTACATTTCGAAGCCGCATCTGGTGGCATAACATGAATATTGATTGGTGAATAAATGATTTAAAACGTATTTTTGCTTTTACATTCATATTCCAAGAGATATTGAGATATTGCTGAAAACCATTCACGTCAGCGTGTTGTTGCCATTCACAGTGAATATGGACAGGGCTGCCTATATTTTATTAGACATATAGTGGCAACGTTTTCACCCAGCTGCTAAAAATTTGCCATCGTGAGCAAATATTGTATAGCGGTTTTATAACAAATTTATTTATAAGGTAAATAAAAATGGGTCATCTAAACACAGTTCCAATATTATATTATGATTAAGTCTTCATGCGTCTAAGCTACCCAAATTTCTATGTTTTCAAGCCAGCAAAATGGTTATAAAAAGTGCACAGGTATATATCTAGCCTCATTAATTATGAAGCCAAATTATATATGTATTTATATTAAAAGTTTTATTTGGCTTGTGTAGTTAGATTAGAAATTGATTGGTAAATTTAAAAATACATGTGCCTATTATATTGTCTGTCTCTATTCAATAGGGCTCAACGACCTCTGCAAATACTAAGCAGAAGAAGCAACGCCAACGCAATCGTCCAAGAAATAAACGAAACCGTTTGGAAGATAACGAAGCTAAGCAACAAAAGGACAGCGCAATGCAAAAATCGAGCAGTAATACACAGCAGAATGCATCCGCGGACAAAACGCGAGAGCAAGTGATGGCCGAGCGTGAGGCGAAAAAGCAAGCGAAACAGGCGAAGAAACAGAAATCCAACACGCCAGCTACGACAATTATAACCGAAGTGGAGCAAACGACCATCACTCAGAAGCTAACGACCACGACGACAACAACAACTCTAAACGAAGATACCCAACTGCCGCTACGCTCTACAAATGTCGGTGGCACAAAAACTGCATCTCAGCCGACCACACAAAACTCCACAGATGCAGTTAATCCAAATGCACCAGCTGGCGAAAAAACGCGTGAGCAAATCAAAGCAGAGCGCGAGGCGAAAAAAGCTGCCAAACATGCTGCTAAAGCGAACAAATCCAATAATGTGGATGCAGCAGCCCAAAAAATAAACGACCTGCAACTTTCTAACAAAATTGAAATTGCCCCAGTCACAGCTGCGGGCACGGGCGCGGGTCCAGGTGCTGGTGCAACAGTGGATCACGAAAAGGTGAGTGAAAAGGTTCAGCAATTATGCATATATTTACGTGTGTAAAAGCTGATTATTTAAATGACGATAACGATTGCTTGAAGCTAGCTTTTCAGCGATTTTTCTTAGTTCAATATACAATATATATAAAGAAATCTCTTCAATACAATTTATTATTTATCCATATTATCTGCTTTTGCAGAAGAAGCCAGCGCTTACCAAGGCGGAGCGTCGTGCCATTCAGGAGGCACAGCGTGCAGCCAAGGCACAGGGGCAAACAAAGAAGACAACTGCGGCGCCAGGAGCTGTTAAGTCGGCAGCAGGCAACAACGTTAAGGTGGCGCCAAACTTGCCTGCCACGCCCATCAAGGATAATAGAGATGACAAGCAAGAATCACCCGCCAAGTCGCCCTCAAAGGGTGGAACACTCAAAGCGGATCGGGAGTGCAAAGTGAAGCTGTTCAATCATTTGGTTAGCGCTGACAAAGACGCCAGCCTATTCATCAACGATCCCAATGTGCATCCGAGCATGGCTCGCCTGGGTGTTCAGTATGCTCAGCGGACAATTGTTGGATCTAATGCGCGCTGCATTGCATTTTTGCATGCACTGCGGCAGGTGGTGCAGGACTTTGAGACTCCCGCCAAGAAGGAATTCGGACGCAGTCTTGATGTGGCCGTCAAGCATCATGTGGATCATCTGAACAGGTGCCGACCGCTGGCTGTGTCCGTGTACAATGCCTACAAGCAGTTCAAGAATCAGTTGACGCAGCTGCCAGCCGACACGCCCGAAACGGAGGTAAGAAGTGGAATACTGATTGAAGTCAACAATTATGTGATGTTTTAATTGTTCCTCAGTTAAAGGAGTTACTTGCTCACTTTATAGACACCTACATAGAGAATCAGATTGGCAAGGCAGCGCAAGCCATCAGCAGTTCCATGCAAGAGAAGATCACAGACGGCGACGTTCTGCTCACCTTTGCCTGCTCATCTCTCATACAGTTCATCTGCGAAGAGGCTAAGCGGCGCAAGGTGACATTCCGAGTGATTGTCGTGGACTCGCGGCCTTTCTGTGAGGGTCAAGAGATGCTGCGTCGGTTGCACGCCTGCGGCATACCATGCACCTATGTGCTAATCAACGCCATCAGCTATGTGATGCCCGAGGCCACCAAAGTAATGCTGGGGGCGCATGCATTATTAGCTAATGGATATGTAATGGCGAGAACGGGCACAGCCCAAGTGGCACTAGTTGCCAACTCCCATAACGTGCCGGTGCTCGTGTGCTGTGAGACACATAAGTTCAGTGAACGTTTCCAGACTGATGCTATTGTCTATAACGAGTTGTGCGATCCCAATCTGCTGGTGATGGATGGAAAGTGCTCCCTCAACAACTGGCAATCGAAGAGCCGATTAACGCCCCTCAACCTGAGCTACGATATAACGCCACCCGAACTGGTCAGCGCCGTTGTTACCGAGGTGGCCATTCTGCCCTGCACCAGCGTGCCCGTCATTCTGCGCATCAAACCTGATATTGGCTACTAAGAGCTATCAACTCCGCCGCCATACATCTATTTGATATCTTGAATGCCAATCCAGACTCAAGGACAATTGTTGAATAAATAATCATTTTATTATATTTTGATCAAACATTTTTGCATAGTACATTTACGGCTTGAAAAGCAGCTAAATTGTCTGACAGCTTGCAGTAGACATTAAGATAGTTCTCTTTTTTATTTAAGTGTATCCATGCAATTGTATGCTAATGGTATATAAGTATACACATACCTAGGTATGCAATAATATGTAAGCAATTGTACTGTCTTGTTCGTGTGAGATATATGTATGTTGAGGCGAGAGGTCTGATTGAAATTTTACAATAATTCCTAAAGTAAAAGCTGACGAATTATTTGAGCTACTTGAAAATGTCATGGAAAGCTCAACCGATTTAAGAAGAGAATAAGTTTAGTTGTGGAATGCTGCTTGAACAGAGATTCTGTAATATTAAGTTAAATGCTCTAAGAAATGTAACACATAAAACGCCAGCTAAGGCCCTGATGAACAGCATAATTATGAATTATATTTTGGAATTTTGTTATAAAATACAGACTTGGGAGTATGTCTGAACATTTCGAAAAATAGATCTAAAAGAAATAAAACAAAACAATAACAACAACATAAAGTAGATTTGTGCCCGTCTAGGCGAAGTTCTTATATATGCGCACGACTGGAAGCTTTGCCTAGCTTGAATGCTTATTGGTTGATTTTTGCACGCTTTAACTCGAAGGTCGAATGTGCTCTTAAGTAGCTACAACTACAAATGCAACAATAAATATATTATAATAATATAGTATATGTATATCAATATATATATCGGTATGTTAATCCATGTATATGTATTTAATGCCACAAAACCCATCCGAAAACAAATTCGCCACACTCTCGCGCGCTTACCAACCACATTCACTCCGCGTCACATACTCAACAATTTAAAACTAGGATTATGCTAGAATTGGGCTTATGGACTCTGCTTTTGCATCTGTCGGAAGCAGCCACGACATACAGGTACCGCCTTGCCGCTGTCGTGTCCAGGCAACGCCACGTTCTTATCGATGCAGCGCTCACAGAAGATCTCTCCGCAACGCCAGCAATGTGTCTGAAAGAAAGAGGGAGAATTGGTTAAGATTTCTCGTGGTCATCATGTCTCTAACTAACCTTTTTGCTGAACTGATCGAAGGGTGTGGAGCAGGAGCAGGTGGTCACATTCCGCATGGATTTCCAATCTAGCGCTACTGACGAGATCTCCTCGGTCAAAGCTTGCGGGCTCGTTTGTTCGGCACTTAACGACAGATTGGCAAATGACATGTTGCTCGCCTTCAGAGGATGATCATCATCGGCGGCTGATAATTCGCTTAGCTTCTTATCGTAATTATATCTGGAAACATCGATTGTTAACAATTTCTTAATATATAGTGCATTCAATGAGCTTGGCTACTTGTTGTCATTGATCTCATTGGTGGTCGGCTCCTTGCTAACTTTATTGGTGGTTGTGGTTGTGGCATCCTGCAGCTTCTTGGCCGATTTGGAAATATAGTTCTTGAAACTGGCAATGCGCTTCGTCAGGTGCTGCACATGATCCTCCAGCGAATTACAGTGCTCCTTGCTGTCCAGCAGCAAATCGCCCAGTGGCTCACGCGGATGTATGCCGCTCTCAAAACGGCTATACATGCCACGCCAGAATCTATAAAGAAGTTAAATTAGAGAGAGCTATCAAAGCATTATCGATTGTGGACTTACTTGATGCACTGCGGCGCCAGATTGGCTTTGATCGATTCGTCTACATTGGGTTTGTACAGCGGATTTATATACTCGTTCAGGTGGTTCGACATGTATCCCCACAGTGAGAATGTGCGTTCGGCCAGCTTTAGGTCTAGTCGATCCTTCTCGCAATTGCCCACAAATGTGCCGAACTGACACGAGTGCACATGATCGTGGAGTATGAGCAGAAAGCGCTCATTAAATTCAAACGATTCGCTTCGCTGCGACATTAGCTGCCAGGTACAATCCAGGAATTGTGTAAAAATGGGCGACACCTCACGCGCATCTGTCTGAATGTGGCCGCAGCGCTCGCTAAACTTATGCCCAAATGCCAGCCAGTCCTTCTCGATGAGAGCCTGAAAGCCCTTGATTGTGCGATAATAAGGATTCAGCATTAGCTGCGCCAGCGAGCAAACTTGAGCGGTCCGATCCCAGCCATCAGAGCAGTGCACCACCACAGAGACGCCCTTATCAACGGCATTGGCAATGAAGCTAAGTAAAGGAAAGAAAAGAAAAGAGAACTCCATTAATAAAATCTTAAAATCTCATGCTTAAGCTGCTTCGGCTTATCGTGTTTACTTTACCTCGACGTGTCCAATATGGAGCGAATGTGTTTTAGCCAGCCAGATGACTCGAGGGCATTCAGAAATGCGCTCATCGTGGGTGATTTCTGTTCGCAGGCCTCCAGCACCTTTTGCAGGCTGGCGCGCTGTACGTGAATGTTCTCAATGCCGAGGAAATGGAACTTGATGTTCTCGTAAAAGGCCTCGTTCTCATAGCCCTTGCCGGCGGCACGATTGGCCATGGCATTGATCTGCAAGCAAATTGGGTCAGAGCCGTTGTCTATTTACATATTGTTTTCTATTTGAACTTACGCGGGGTCGGGTATCCACAACGAACATATAATCATTATTGGGATTGGTTTTGCGAATGGCCTCCAGCATTTGCTCGTCCTCGAGACAGCGCGCACTGAAGCCGGACAACGGCTGGCTGCAGCGGCATATGGATGCCTGTTGATAGAATTGATTATATTCGATATATATTTACATATGTATGAATGTGACTGTGTGTGTGTTTAGTTACCTTGTTGTTGTGCAAATAGGTCAGTGCAGGCAGGCGACCCTTGGAGCGAAAGCGCGAGCTGCTTATTAGCATCAAAGTGGTGGCCTCTTTGGGCACATAGATCTGACGCGGATACGTATCGCATAGCTCGTACTTCTCGTTCATGGAGCACAGGGTCCAGTTCTCATTCGGCACCAGCATGTGCTTAAACTCGGCCTCCAGCTTGAAAAAGTCCCAGCCGACATTCTTGGGAAAATCATCCTTAGCCGGCTGATAATTGAAGCAGTAGAGCTTATTGATGGAGACTATGGGCAACACCATAGATTAGATATCAAAGTAAATGGGAAATGGATTGTGCTGCTGTCACTTACCCGGCTGAAAGAGTTTGATTAGCGAAGTATAAACATCATGGCACTCGGAGTCCTTGGGTATGACAAATGTCACTGACAAAAACGTTTTGCAGCGTATCAGCAGCGGGGAGCCAGTGGTGCTCAGCGGCAGCTTCTCAATGCTGGCAATGTGCATGTGCAGAATCTGTAATAAAAGAGAGAGTAGTTGATATAGATACCAGCTTATATATGTATATATATAGAGCACACTCAGCGGACAATCTCAACTCATAATCACTCAACTTGAAGCGACCCTTTGCGTGACCACAGTTAATAGCTTCCGCAATGCCCGCAGGTCAGGCACTTCAACTTTTACAAAGTGCTACGTGTTGGGCAATCTCTGCCACCCACCTTCCGCCATCCGCCCACTTTGCGGCCCCTTGTCTTATGACAGCCAAGAAAAATCGATAGTTAAAGCCTACTCAGCTCATAATTGGCAACTGGCTCTGCACACGAGTGCCCTAACTTTTAATTAACAACATGGAGAAGGCAACGTGACGTTAATATGCTCATTTCTCGGGTCTCCAGCGAGCTGGACCACTTGTCGCGCCATTCTGCAAAGTGCATAATTGATATAATTATGGTGTAGCAATTAAAAGCGCACTGCCTCAATGCACAGGCAGCGCTGAAATAGCAGCAACAAAACCCAACTTAAACAGCAGGCGTCACATGCCAAAATGTTGAATGTAGCGCCGAGGCTTTCACATCAAATCAAAAGAAATGAATCATCAAGGTCAGGAGTTGTGAGCGAGGCAAAAGGTCTTGGGTAATTTGTACGTGCACGTGGAATCAAATAATATATATGGTATATTCATTTCAAAAATATATTAAATATGATAAATTATTATAGTTAGTATATTTATTTACAAATATATATTTAAATATATAATATATTTATTTAAAAAAAAAACCAGGCATATTTAAGCAAGCAAGAATATAAATTCCCAAGTTTCCTCTACAAACAGACATATTATTACTTAATGAGTCGTCCCAAAACAAAAGTAAAAAACATTTCATTAACTGAGTACATTGTGCGAGTATTCTGTAGTCGCTTGGCTTCTACTATCATTATCATGTGAATTATTATTATAATTAGTGCTCGGCCTAATGCCGACGATTAACCCTGGAAGTAATGGATATGGCTGCTAGCAGTGGGCTTGTAACAAATCAAGACATATAATATATTATTTCATAATATATATATTTAATGTATAATTTCAATCCAACCCAACCCAATTGAGCTCTGTCCTTAAGCCTTAGCCCGCTAATACCAAAATTTGTTATCTGGCTTACGATTAGCATTTCTAATTTAATCTGCCGCTGCTTATGCATGCCAATAGAACAGCAAAATTCTTTTTTCTTTTGCTGTCACGAGCTCAACTGCTTTTTGCTGTGTCCTTTTGTGCCTGGGACAGAGAATTGTGTTTGAATGAGAAATGAATTGCAGCCGCTTAGGAGCAATTTGTTTGCTCATGCCATTCCTGCAATCAGTCAGTCAGTCTGTCAGTCTATCAGTTCATTCGTCTGACCGTCTGTCGACCAGTAGCATTTGCTGGCATATTGGCAGATTGTGATGGCATATTTGTGTTTGCTATTTCAATGTTTCTCTTACATTAACGAATGTTTCACATTTGTTCGATTTCGCCAGGGACTCTGAATGCATGTATTGTGCTGCTGCTGCTGCTGCTGAATAATATAATGCTACGCCCACGCGCCGGCACAGCGGGCACGTCGACATGCCATTTTAATGTGTATTTATGCAATGGGGCGTATACGCAATCCACGCGAGCGCGCGCTCCCCATTGTGTCGCTGTGCATTTGCGACTACCTACTACTAGCTCAGGCGTTTTAATTAAATTGAAGACAAGACAAAAGAACCTTAAAGCCCTGACCAAACTTTAATATGCACAGCTTTTGTGTGCGCTCTGCGGCTTAGCAGCCTTGAGGCGCACGCTAAGAAAAGAAACTTTCCAGCCAAGTGGCCGGAAGTGCGGGCCCTGCCAGCTGTCAGCTAGGCCTATATATATACAGCTGCATATGTGCTTGCTGAATGACATACGAGTGGAAGTACTCCAGGTGCTCTATGACGAATGCCAGCCGCAGCGCAGCGGCCGCTTTGAGCTGTCGAGTTTCAACTGCTGCACAAAATGTTTAACGAGCGAGGTCAGCAAAGTAAACGCAAAGTGCAGAATTTGAACACGTTCGCTGTGGGTGTGCCAGAGCCTCTGCTGCTGGCCATGTTTGCCTTTGAATGCTTTTATCTTCAATTTAAAGCAATTTAAAGCGCTTTTGCGTAAGTTGCAGCAATAGAAAACAAAATTACTTTAGAGTTGAATTCTCTTAAAAAAGTTTCTGCTTGCTATAAAGTTGATTGAAATGCCTTGTGAGAGCTTAAAAGGCTAACAAATTTGCCTGTAAGTCTTGTAATAAAATTAAATATAGCTAAGAGTTAACTGGTTTCTGTTTACAAATTTAAATGAATTTTATTATAAGTTCGAAGTTCTGTCTCTCTCATTCTCCCTCTCACTCTCCTTTATGTGGCGTCTTTTGCAAAAATATTTTATATTACGATTTGCCTTGGCCTAATGTTTATAAGCAAAACATTAATAATCTTCAACAATTTGCCTTCAATTTAAAATATAATTATTACAAAGCAACTTAATATACTTAACATAGCACAATTAAATATTTAATTCTATTTATCACACACAACAGCAGCAGAAAAGGAGCCCCGCACGTCTGATCACCAGCAGAAAGGAGTTGCGACTGAATGATCGCTGCCACAGGCCTTGCTCTATATAGAGGACGAGCACCTCTCAAGATCGAGCACCACTCAAGCATCACTCAGAGCTTGACCAATTGGAGTGGGAGCTTCAAGGTCACATAAAAAGAGCAACTGCAAAGAGCATTCACACATACATGCACCTTAACAGTGCCTCAGCTGTAAACTCCGATAGAAATGGAGCTCGAAGCTAGATGTTTGTTGTCCAATCATACAGACAGAGGGAATGAACATGCTAAGAGTGGATTGTATTCCTCTCTTGATTCAAAGCAATAATTTACACATAAATATATTTCAAATATATATTTCAAGTCCTCAATTTCCATTTTTAATTAGAAATGCAATTTAAATGAATTTTTCTTATTCAACAAGCTGCTCTATTAAAACCTCAAATCACACAAATTCAATAATATTAATCTCCCATAACATTAATATTAAATATTGCATATTCAACAAAATGCAAATAAGTCACATGACTAAGTTAAATAAAATGCTTTTCGGTACTTCATAAATTAATCATAACTGAAAGTGCTTCAAGGGCGGCATATGAAATATAATATTGTTGCCATTTTTTAATATTTAAAATAAATTCATAATGCAAGAATTTATGTGGCATGTGGCTGGCAAAGCAACATGTTTGCGGCATGCTGCAAACATTCTTAAAAAAATGTGACATGCCTCTGCGGTCTACTATATTTCCGTAACATACTTTTGCGGTGAGTAAAGGATGACACACACACACACACACGCACGCACCCTCGATATATCGTGCCAACAAAAAAAAAATGAAGCCAGAAAATATTTGAAAGAGAAATTGCACAAAACTTTTTTGCTTGAACTTGGTAAGCGCTCCAACAAAGGAGAGAGAGGGAGTGAGAGTGAGTGAGGGGGAGTGAAAGTAAGAGAGTGAGCGAAAAGTTGACGGAGCACTCGAAACCGTTTGGCCCATAAAATAATTGATGATGTCATAGGGGCAGCTGCGTTGGCTTACCCATGTCTCCTTGTTGCTGTCGGGCTCCACGAATATCAAATGGGTGGCCGTCAGATATAAAGTGCCAACTGTGGGATTTTTCGTATTGTAACGATCAATCATGCGCACATTTTCCACCTGCAAAAAGAAAAATGAAGAAATGCATTAAGTATATTTTTAATACAACTCGCAACTATCACAACAAGGTAAGAAGCGATATAAAAACATGTTATATTATATATTTATTATTTGCCATATACATGCAGTGCTCTTTGCCTGACTCGCTGACGTCAGCCACACACAAGTGGCGCTGCAACTACTCAACCACCCAACCACCCACAAACACTCAACCACTCACCCACTGACACACACACAGGCTAAAGGAAGCCCGAAAACTGAGTAAACAACATCAAAATGGTTGCAAATTATTTTACTGTCCGACAGTCAAGAGCAAAACTTGGTCCATGAAAAATGTATTTGAAAATAAAAAGTTGTTTTGCTCAAAATGAAATATTTTCATAAACAAGTTTTAATTATTCATGATATAAAAGGATTACATTTCTGCTGTTAGATTCTGCATATATTTTGTTATAACATTTTAGCTAAATCATTTTATGCTAGGTAATTAATTACATTTGCATCCATACATTAAATTGTTAATTCAACTTTATAATTCAAATTGCTGCTGACATTGCCAGATATTGAAACACAAAATTGTTCATTTATTAAAAAAAGCTACGGTCACCCTGTAATGATCATTTACCAACATATTGCTGACAATGGGAAATTCCCATTTGCCTTAACGGAATTTCCTTTTTTCTGTGACAAATGCAATCTAACCACATTTTGAATAGTAAATAAGATGAAACAAATTGAATAAGGAAGATTTATGTGACATCAAATGAATTTCCCCAGTGGATAAAAGAGTTATAGATAGACAGAGAGAAAGAGCAAATGCAATATGCACACATAAGCGCAACAACTGCGTCAACTTTTTAGATTGATTACGTTTAAGAGAATAGACTCAGACTACAATCAGAAGGCAAAGGCAAGGTTGTTTATTGCATTAATCCATTTACTTGTAGACCTCAATGACGTCAGTTGTAATGCATACGAATCAACAGCTTTTGACAAGAACAAGGGCAAGGGCAATGGGCCGTCAGTGCAGCTGGCTGAGCTGAGAAAATAACATTTGTTGTTTGATAGATTAACATTAAGTTGTCAGTAGATGGCTTTTTAATTGTTTTTCATAATGCATACAATCAAGTTCTATTTATACTTTAATTGGATTTTATTTATTTAGAATATAAAAGATTAAATTGACATCTTTAAAGCTTATAAGCCGTGTGATTTAATCTTGAACTTTCGTAAATCTTGAACTAAATAAAATTCTCATAAATTAAGAATTTTGTATATTAATGCCAAATTCAGAATTTGATAAATAGATCAGAGGGGTTAACAGATGTCTATTTCTGAAGACGGTCTATAAATAAATAATATAAATTAAGTTTTAATTTGAAATAAAGGTAAAGAGCCCTACGTTTAATCAAATTAATACAAAATATATTATAATTTATATGACAGGTTCTCAAAATGCCACCAAAGAAAGCTTTTTTTCTTTCTGAAATGCCACCTAGTAAAAGCCATATCAGTGCACAGTTATTTAATTGGCCAAGTTGAGACCAGAGTCTTGTGGCGTTGCAACTCAGGCAACAATTTGCCTTGGCCAATTTATTGCATTCTCAGGATGAAAGGAAAGGAACGCAATGGCGCAGAGGAATGTTGGGAATGAATGGGACCATCGATGGATGGTCGCTCGGGTAGTCGACCTACATAAAATATGTATGAGCGTGATGTCTGTCAGGCAAAGGAGAGCTCTTCAGCTCGTTGCAGAGTAATTTGCATATTCCGGCCGAGAGCAGCCGGCGGCGTTTGCAACAAAGGGAATGCGAAATTGTTGAGAAAAATTAGCTGAATATCGCTTGATTACTTTCGCTTGTGAATACATTTGCCTAATGAAACAAAGGGAATCGGGGTCGGGTCACCTTTTTCAGGACTGTGTTGCCATTGTAGTAGACGGGCGCCTCGTTGAACTCCTCCTCGATCCAGGAGACGACCTTATCGGAGACAAATGGCGGCACTGGGACACCCCACAGACGCTTGCCATCGGGCGGCTCCTCGGTCTCCGGTGATATATTATCGAAGCTGAGACGCAGCGCCGACGTTGGCGACAGTTGTCGTTCGATTTCATTAAACTTATTCATGAATCTCGTAAAATCCATTGTCACAGTGCCAAACTAAATACACTCTTCGAATATATCGAGGCAGAGATTCTGTTTGCTTTGGGTAAATGTTTATTGATTTTAAATCAACTTCAAAAGCAGCGTCAGCAGCCCGTGCTTGGCGTTTAAATCAAATCACGTGAATCACTAAGGAGGCGGACTGACCCATCTGCTACTTTCACTTTTCTTTTTGTTTTTTATATTTTTTTTTTTTGCTATGCACACAAACCGACGAAGTACGCACGCTACTTATTCCTGGTAACCCTACATATTTATTTATGTATGTATATACTATATATGTGCCACTTTGTTATTGCTGCCACTGCACTGCCACTGTTGCCCCATCAATGTGTCTCTGTGTATGTGTGTGCTTGTGTTATCAACTTTCTTTCAGAGTGTAGCACTGCGCGACGTTCGGACAGACGGACGACCGCTCCCGATGCTAACTCTGCGACGACTGTGAAAGGCGCGCGCTTAAAAGCATGCTACGAGCGCCCACTGGTACATTTCTGTTTTGGGGAAATTCTGGCTACTGGACAATTCTCTCTCACAGCACCGGGCGATGGCAAATGAAAAGGTATTATTTAAATACCCTAGGTTAGGGATATATAAGCATGTAGTGTATGTAGTGTGTAAACAAATTTGTGAATAACTTTACCTACATATATTACACATGTATATTCTTATTTTGTGAAAAACAAAAAAATTAGTTTATATACGTAGTTAGACTAATGTGTATTTTATGAAATTTTATATTTTATTTAATTCTTAGAATGTTCAAATACAATTAGTTCGGTTCTAGGGTATTCCAAAGCCAGGCATTACTGTTCGCAAACGTTTGTTAGTTTACCTTAAGTAACAACGTTGACTAATAATCAGATAATCAAATTTAATGATATATTCATTGAAGTATCGCTAGAAATCTATTCAATTAATTGATTTTCTCTTGAACTCTAGCATAGAATACAAAATCAACAAATAAAAAGTGTAGTCCATGCTAATTTGTTGAATTTAGAGAATTAAGTTAGAAATGTAATAAATCATAGCTTGTTATTATGTAAATTAAATACATATAAGAAATATTAATTTGATGGATATGGTTAATATCTTTAATTCGGCGCATCATAGATCGACTGTTTAATATAATGGGCGTTGAGGTCGCCAGTTAAACAGTAGCAAAGAATTAATGAACTTGCGATAAGGTTCACAGTCAAATTATATTTATATATATGTATATTCGTATATACTTATGCATATACATATAAATATACTTGCGTTACTAATGAACGTAATTATTTGCGCTAGTGTAAAAGATCGCGCATTACCGTAGTAGAACAAAGCTGGAAATATAAAAGCCAATTGGATGCATGTCTGATTTTTGTTCACGTTTTTATGGCTCGCGTTTATGCGCATGATTTACAGCTATGTTTATGTACATATGCTGTGAACAGTTGTGGGTGGCATGCCAAGTCATGGCCAGCAAGGCTGCCTCGTCCTTGGCCCCACCCCTATGGGGGGTGGCGCAAGGGTTGGCCCTTGCCGGGTCACACAGACGTTTGTTGCTGCTATTTCTATTAGAGAGAGAACAGGAGAAACAGTTTCCACCTGACCATCGATTTTGAATTAAACATAAAAGTTTCCAATTGCATGACTCAGGTCACAGCTGGCGCCAGGACAGGTGTGACTGATAAATGGGTTACTTCGCGCATATCAGCATGCTTAACAGTATCCGCACTGATTAAATTAAAATATATATTTACATACCTTCGCCAGCTTGATATCGTCCATTGTTTACGTTTCTTTTTCGCTGGTATCACTAGTTTCACTGGCTGCTTTAAACACTACACTGGTTCTCGACAGCCTGTGATTTTGCTTGCGCGGCGAATTTAATCAATTACTCACGTTTAATTTAATTTTCCTATAACATTTTTTACTGAAACATATTGCAGTTTATAATAGTTATAAATTGGGATTGTTGATATGCTATCGATATTTTAATTTTCGATACAATACTATCGCTCAGGCTGCACCCCATGAGAAGGTGGCTAAGCGATAGTTTTTGACTCTAATGCTGCCACTTTGTTTGCAGGGTAGTTATTTTGAATATATAGCTATGTGGCAGCCCTGCGTTCCGTTAATTTGAATTTGAGTAGTGCTAAAAATTCATTTTAATAAAGTCAACATATATCGCAACAGAAGCTATAAAAATGGATTTAAACTTTTTCAATACAATAACAATAAGTGCACTTTCTGCTGTGGGCCACATTTGTAATTGTCGGTGTAGTGTGTAAAGTACTCTCATTTACGCAAGCCCACGTATTTGGTCCAAACACCTTTGTTATCAAAGTAGGGCTTGTTGCGCGAACAAATAATTGCTTCTTTAAAAATGGCAGCATATGCGGACGGTACCGATGCATGTTTATAGAGATTATACAGGAATTCGTAGATCTGAAATGAAGGTAAGTTTACGAAACTATTGATTTTAGAGATGAAATAAACGCTTACCTTTGCCTCCTGATCCTTCCAAAATATGTGATCACATAGATATTGTAAACTTTCTGGAAACAATGCAAATCGTTCCTTATCATCTGTGGCCACCACATCCACAGTGCCTAGGAGTACGGCACAACCTGACAAAACATCCACTGCTAATATAAAAATGTCCAGTAAATACAGCGCTCTATTGAGTTTCTCTTTGTTGGAAGACTCGCCGAGCATCATTTGTATTTCTAGAAAGATTTCGATAATCCAATTACAGGTGTGCTCATCGCTCGCAAAGGCGTACAGTGTGGTGGCCAGATGACGATAGAAAAAGGGGCGTTCCTCCGCTCGACGCTCGTATGCATCGATTATGGGTGTCAGCCATTTCAGGGGATTCGGCAGTTTGTCGTTATATAAAACCAGATAGCAGCGTATTATCGTTGCCTTCTTTAGTTTTCCCACTGGCGTCTCCCACCAATTTGCAGGCGTGGTCAACCCATCGATGGCATTTGGATGCAACACCGACACCACTTCCGTATATCGTTCAAACAGTCTGGAATCCAGATCCATAGAGTCCATGTAGCGCTCCACAATAAGCGTGAATACATCGAGTACCTCGGGTATTTCACATTTATCCGTGTATATATATCTCACGCTGTCCAAGAACTTTTCAAACAAGCAGCCTGCAAAGGACTCTTTTAGTCTCATTTACTGAATGCGATTCTTAATATATATCCTTACCTTCTGCAAAGTTATTCATCTGCGATTCCTTGAAACAGTAGACAGCTACTTTCTCGGCAAAATTCTTCAGTATTTGCAGGCTCACGCTGTTTCCTATTTCGGGCAACAAGGAAAACAGGAGCAGCAGATCCTCCTCAAAGCAATTGGGCTCAAAGTCTGCTAGGAAGTTCTCCAGCAGCCGTCGAGCTGTGCCGCTGTGTAGAGCTTGGTTTTTCGCTATCATGATGCAATATTTTCGAGCATCAAACGACAAGTGGAAGAAGCTGGTCAGGCAACTCCAGTCCATCGGTGGTATTGGTTTAGCGAACCGTTTGGAGAGTGCACGCAAAGCATAGGTGACTGCATAGGGTTCCGGTACGTAGTCGCCAAATCGTGACTGACTCACCAAATAATTACTGACAGCTCGCAAGGCGCTGGTGGGAAAGAGACCCACCAGCTTGCGTGGCTCCGGCTTGCCCTCGGGCAGACGATAGACGCCGCTGCGAAATCCGCTGATCTCGTTGCCAATGTAATGGGCAACCAGGTCAGCAGCCGCGTCTCCGCACTCGGGTCGTATCTTTTGCAATAGCTGCACCCACACCTCACCTGGAATGGACTCCTGCTGCTGCTGAAAATTGATCACATCACGACCGCCTGCAACTGCACTTGGCGCAATCTCAAAGCAAAATTGCGGCGGTATGTGACGGAGGCACAGCGTGTTGCCCGGCTCATAGCTTTTGAGTGCTACAAGTGCCTGTCGCACTTGTGTGGCATCTGTATTGGGACGGCTTATGGCCTGCCACAGCTGCTCCAGTGCATCATCAGCCAGTTTCTCATACTCCAGTGTCGGTGTTTGCAGCAGCGGCACCAGTCCAAACAGATGATAAAGCGACTTCAGCGTCTGTGGACGCTGTTCATTGCGAAACTTGCTGCCCAGCGCCTGCCAGGTGGAGGCAATGTTCACTGTGTGGCTGTCACAGAGCGCATAGATGGCGTCGAGGGCCAGCGAAGTGGCAAGATCGCCTGATTCATCGGTGCAGCTATTCAGCGTGTTGCTCAAATGTGGCAGCAGCTCAGAGCCATGCAGCGTGGGTCTACAAAATGAACAATATTAATTAAAACCAATACGTAAAAACGCTTTTTTAAGACTTCATTTACTTTTCCTGGCAGATTTCACGCATGGCATGTGTACGAGCTATTTCCATCTCCCAGCGCTTGTCGTCGTCTGGCAGTGGCTGTGCGATTTGCTTCAGCAGAAAAGGATATGTGCGTGTCTCTACGCGCCAGAGACGCAAATACAAATCCACACAAAAAGTGGCGTTATCCTTGGACAGATTGCGAATGGTGTTAAGTATCATGGGCACGTTGTCCTGGAAAATGATAGTAAATTAGAGCAATTCAAATAATATATATCTCTCCTACATACCTTAGAAACTGCAAAGCTGGCTAAGCCGCGCAGCAGCTCCAACTGCAGCTCTGGATTGTGCTCGTGGGCGAGCTTGAAGATGTAGGTCATGAGGAAGTCATAGGCAATGATCTCGTTAGCCTTGATGATCTGCAGAATGACCTCGTAGATCTTAAACCAGCAGTCAACAGGCGGTTCGCGCGACAGAAAGAGCGCGCGCAGAAACAAATGCAGGCGGTGGCAAAAGGCCGTGTTGGCTTTCACGTTCAAGGCGTCGACAAAGGCAAACACATCCTTGTTTTCAGAGGCGTCAAAGGACTCCACCAGATTGGATAGATCAAAGGCAATGGCTATGTCTGGATGATAGTTGCGTATGTGTGCCGGCTGCAGCTCCTTGGTGCAAATGGGCGTTGCAAAGTCCATGTTGTTCTCCTGTGACGGCTTTTGCTGCTCGAGCACGCGGTCAACAATTTGATGGGCTAGCGCCAGGCCCTCTGCGGGTATGAATGCAGTCTGAGACATCCACTGAATGATGCCGTCCAGACACATGTTCAGAATGTATTCATGGCCACAGCGCTCCTGCACCACCACAAACACAATAATGCGCAGCAAATTGGCCAAATAGAAGGGAGACAGCACGTGCAGGCATTCGGCGAGCAGCACCAGCAGCACATGGTAGTGATTTCGCGTGTGCTCCCGCGTTGCATGCAACACACGCAGCAGGCACTGCAGGCTGGGACGCGGATCGATGCCAAAGTGGGCCAGCTGCTTGATGAGTTGCGCCTGATAAATGCACAAATCGATCGACTGGGCGTGGTCGGACTGCTGCAGAAAGTAGTCGAGAGCCTCAATGACTAGAATGCTGGTGCTTAAACAGGTGCTGGCATTGTTCAACTTGCTCCACGACAACAGCTCCTGCATGAGAGCGCGCGCCTCTGGCTGTGTATGGCTCAGACCGAGCAGACACGTCCAAATGGGCTTGACATCCTGCAGTGTCTGGGGATTGCATAGCACATAGAGGAAGACGGGACGCAGAAACTCAATGCTATAATTTCGAATGCTGCAAATGCAAAGAAGACAAATTTGAATATATTATGAGAAAATAAATTTGTAGCTCTTAATTACCCCTGATCGTGATGCTGGCAGATGCCAATAATCTTGTGGCTGACATCGTGCATGTTGACGCTGTTGTGCTGCAACAACGATATTAGAGGATGCAGCTGCGTCTTTAATCCATATGGACACTGATACGACTCCTTATCTTTCAGCAGCGAAGTCTTGCGCTTCAAACTCAACAGCTGCAGGCCCATTATGGTCTCCGTTAAAATTGCAAAATGCATTTGTCTGCAGTGAAATGCGAAATGATTAATAATATATATATTAAAACTTAAATTATATTACATTATTATTACTTTGATAAGATCTAGATCTAGATCTAGGTTTACTTAAGAGCTAAAAGAAGGAATTTCATTCCAAATGAGACTTAAGCTTATGTGTTATTTTCCATTCACTATCCACTCTTAACTTCAATTAAATCTACTTTAAAATTGTTTCCTCAGTTAACATATAATCAAGCTTCATACTTATTTCAACCAACTTTGCATTTTTAAATTATTCAAAAATACTTAATAGCCGCAAAGGTGTTTTCTTAAAGACTACTTAACTTTCAACGAAGAGGTAAAACTATAATTTAATAGTAATCATAAAGACTCTCAGCTAGACTCTGATTAGCGCTGCGTGTCTAGCAAATTTAGGCTATCAAACTGGTTAGGGAAAGTGCAGTCTGCTGTGTGTGGATAGTAATTGCAATGGCGAGCTCTGCATTGGGTAGGTTTGGGTAAGGTAGATGGATATCAGTTGTTAGATGCCATTAGGGTTGAACTGGCTTAACTAGCGTTTAGCACCCACTTCCGTCACACCACGTCGCACACACTTGCACCTTTGCAGAGGTGCGGCTTGAGCTGGTTGCTGCAGCTCCTGGCACTTGCAGGCAAATCGTTTTGCGTTTGACGCGATAATTACATTTCACACGGCGTCCACATTGGCTGCTCGCCTTAATTGCTGTTTCTGTTTCTGTTGCACAATGGGGCAATTAATATGCAATCCTTTTTACTAGCACCTGCACCTTGGCTCTCTTATCAAGGTTAATTTCTGTATTACATGCTGTTTACTTTGCCCATGCTGCTGCTGCTGCAGCTGTTGTTTGTGTTAGGTTTGGGGGCGAGCGTCCTTCAAATGTTGGAAATATTTCAAGTTCAATGCCGCACGTTTCACTCTTTCGGCTTGGCTTGCATATCAAATATTTGCCCGGCAGCTAGCTGGCGCGTAATTTGAATATGGCCAGTTGGACATTTGGCCATTTGGTCAGTTGTAGTTGTGGCAAGGCCAAGACGCTGTCCTTGATGTATGACTTCCTCTGGGAGTGCGGTCGCGTTACGGAAATGGCTAATAGATTTTTTGGCGTCCTGCATACATAATGCGTGTATTTCAATTGTTTCGTGTCACTGTTGCTGCTGCTGTTTGTCGAGATTGCGGCCAATGGGTCAGCGGCAGGAAGCTATGTAAATTGCTCACGCACAGACCAGGTCGTAAGTCAATGCCAATGTGCGCGTAAAAGCGTTAACAACTAAGATTTCCTAGTTCTTGGCATGCCTCGTATTTCATTTACGCATATTAAGAACGCGCCAATTAATTAGCAAGTAAAGGGGATACTCTCTTTCTGCCTCTCTCCCATGGCGACCAGCTAATCAAATTTCCAATTGCCTGGAATGCGTATATGCAGACAGTATTGTTGTAATTTATGCTTCAGAGTTAGCCAATTGCTTAGTTGCATTTGCCTGGGCTGTTTTAAAATGCCAATCGGCAGGCCAACTTCAACGGAAGTGCTCGAGCAGGGCGCGCCCATATGATATGAATGTGTGTGTATGTGAGTATATATTTAAATATATATGTATGTATGTACGTATGTGAACTTACCCCGCATTAGGCAGCATTGATAGCAGTGTGTTTTGCACACTGTTGGCATCTAGGACACCCTCGTCGACCAGGCGGACCAGCGTCTGACAGCTCATCAGGCTGAGTTGCATGTGCTCGTGCTTGCATTGAGTTTTCAGGAATTCGATTTCCTTGATTTGGTGCTCGGGCAATTGCTTCTCCTTGGACTGAACGATTTTATTGTAGATCTTCTCCAAGCAAGCGGCTACCTTCACCACCGACGTATTGGATTTTATGCTGTTGAAGTCCTCCATGGCAGCTAAAACGACAAAAACGGGAACGACAAAATGTCAGTTAAAAGGGACAACTTTATAAGCTACTAATTCGTATGTGAATTTGACTTCCTCGAACCAACACACACACACACACACAAAAACAGAACAGGAACGGGATTTATGGTTTGTTTGGGCACTACAAGTATCCCACTTTCATATACTGCAACGCGCGTGTCCTTTCGCCTGCTCAGCCAACACTCGAATGACGACGGCGCGGCCTTTTTTGAACACTCAAAAAAAAAGAAACAAAACAATTTCCACGTTGCCCACCTTCGCGCTGTCGGCTTCAGTTAGCAGTGTGGGCGCTTTGCGCGTGTTTTCAAGTAAATGCGTTGTTTGCTCTGCATACAGTTTAACTAACACTAATGTTGCTTATTAAAAACTGACTTAAAGTACTTGAGTTTGCTTTTATTAACTTCTTTGTTTATAAATCCGATTTCATGCGGCACGAAATCAATTGTAAACAAACTTTGTGATGAGCGCAAAATGAGTGAAACGAACGCAGAAGAGAGCAACGTAGCGCGCCAAAAACAGCTGTGAAAGCATACCGGCAACTTAAGCGCAAAATCAGCTACGTAAATACAATGTCTGCAACGTAACAATTAAACGTAATCAGCAGCATTTAAATTCACTTAATAGCGGTTATTCAAAATCTGAGAAATTATTGGAATTGAAACACGAGAAAATTTTATCTTATATCTCTCGAATATCTGCTGACCGTTTCTTAATGTCTGCAAGTATGTGCCTCTCACTCACACTTTGAGAAACAATTCAGAGAGCAAATGATTGCATCGGCTCTTCGACGAGTTCGTTCACGATCGGGCAAAAAACTGTAAATGTGAGAGTGTGCATAGACTTTTTAAATTAACTGCTCATTTACTGGGCGTCAATCGTATCGCTCCCCAAACTTCGTCACACGAATTGTTCACCGAGCCGACAACCAAGACGTAAAGAAGCTCTTGCTCAGAGGGAGGGCGAATGAGTGTGACTTTTTTCGGCTCTGGGATCTGCTGAGCAGAGCGCGAAGGTTCAAACGGGTAACGTTTATTTGCGAGGAATGATATTAATAACAGATATTTTTAGAACAAATTAATAAATAAATGTGCATTAATAACTTCATAACTACTCTCCAAAGTAATGATTGCCTTTTTATTAATATTGAAGAAAGTTTTTTTTCAGTCTTATCTAATTATCATATTTATTAAATTATTTTTTTCAAATTTTCTTTTAAAAGGCATATTTTCTTATAATTTTGCTACATGAGAAATTTGAGCTTTTTACGAATTTATGTTCTTTTGTTTATAATAAGCTGCGAGTCACTGCAACGCCGTCTACTTCATGGCAGAGCTGATTTATCTTACGCTTAGTTAAGCTGCTACAACTTTTTCGCTGCTCTTTCAGTTAATTGAGTTTATGCATTTCTGCAAAGCGCCCTGCCGTAAAATAAAATTAATTATCCTTCTGCAGCCATAAAAAATTGAAGCCAGCTAAAAAGGGCGAAGACTCAAAGCTGAATGAGCCAAAGGTAAGCAAATCTCATAAATGAGAGTCGGCACTAAAAAGCCAGGAAAGTTACTGTAACCCAAAAGAATACTATGTATTAACTTGGCGAATAAAATCAGTCTGGCAAAATGTGAACTGCAATCGCTCATTTCGTAGTCGAAGCAAAAGCATAAACTCAAAGGCTAGGATAACAAAGCCTTAAACGAAGATAACCCAACATCATTTCCGCTTCCTGCCAGCCGAAAACCAACAACAAAACTCAGTTACAAATTGTTTTTTTTTTATTTATTTTATTTTTTTTTTCTGTTCTTTTAGCCAGCCATGTTTGGCCTTAACCTCACATCGGTTTGGCCGGGGACTTATAATTTTATTACGGCATCGCGATGCATAGCTCATCCTGAACCTGTGAAATGCGCCGTGAAAGTTTTTGCTTTTTACCTTTAGAGTTTTTTATACGCTGAGCTTCAGTTAAAATTTGTGAAGACGGTATATTGTTTTTGTTGAAGTGTATGTAATAAGTAGATAGCGGTGTGGTGGATTTTATTATGTTTAGTTTTAGTTATTTAACTATGCATATGCCTATCTTTGTTCGCTACAACTGGCTAGCATATGCTGCAGGGCATTAATTAGTCAGTCACATTATCGGCACTTCACATATTTTTTGTGCGACTTTTTTTAGTTGCTGAACTTTTTACATCTCATCGTGAGTAGCCAGACTCATCAAAGGAACAAAGCCATTGCCGATTTGCTTACATCCCTATCATCGTCATTTAGCTGACCAAAAACTTTTCTTTTTTCCTTTCTTTTTTTTTAAATATTAATATACATATAGTAAGTTTTCCGTGACTGATGCTATCTGAGATGATGTAGCGCCGAGTCCCATCTGTTAATCCGATTCGGATTGCATATTTAATATACAATTAATATGCTTATATTAATGAGGTCAGTGTATTTTTTTATTACTAAATATTCATGAAATATATATAAATATATTTCATTATTTATATACATATGTTTATGCATATTTGAGCTGTGAATTTGAGTGATTTCTTGGGAAGCAGGTAGTATAATATTTATTTTTACTTGGCCATTTAATGAGTTTCATGGAATTGGTTAGACGCGATTTTAATTGCTTTCAGATTCAAGGAATTCTATATGTTGTATTTATTTTGCATTAAATTACATTTTGAATAAACAGAGAAATCCTTGGCTTCAAATTAATCAGTAAATCTAGATTTGACGATGAAATATAAACGAAATAAAAATTAAGTATTTCAAATAGTACTCTGTAAAAGTTACCCAAATATCTTAAAGTTCGCTTAGCTAAAATTGTAAATTGCGTAATTTGGACTATCTTAATTTCACATCAAATATATACTTAATGTGCGTAAGTAAGGCAATTCAATTAACATAGCGTTACGCCTTAGCACACTTTTGTACAGTTACATTAAAAGCTTATTTTAATTGTTATTTGCAGTATTATGTGCTTGTTGTCACCAAATAACTCATTTACATATCCATATGCATTTGCATAAAATCTCTTACACGCATGTGGCACGAGCCGCATGTACGCAATGTGTGGGTGTATATAAATATACATATATACATTCTATATTTATGTGTATGTATATGTATGTATGTTTCATGAACTGTTTATGTTGGTGTTGATTAACAGAGACCTTTTTGCTTAGCACGTCGCAATAGAAATTTGCATATGGCAACAGTCCATAGAGTTTAGCTTGGGGGCTAAAATCACATTGCCTCAATTAAATGGTGTCGACTTATTAATTATGCACAAATTTACCTTATTTCGACTTAATATGCTTTTAGCGTTGTCGACATAAGTTGCTCTCTATATATAAACACACACACAAATATATATATATATATATATATATATATATATATATATAATTATAATTATACAACAATTTCAAGATTAAAGCCAACTTAAATTACTTCGAGCGGGCAAACAAAGTTCAGAAGATTGCATTGCGGCGTATGTACATAGCAAATTATGAATATTTATGTATATTCACCTGTTTGCACTCAATTTCCACAAACTCGAGTACTGAATATTCATTATGTGCTGCGTCAGGCTCTGTCAGCCAAACCGCCAGCAGGCTCTTTAATCTTACCTCCAAACACACATTCTACAATAATAAACAAATGTATGTATAAGTATATTCATGTATATAAGTATATATAGTTTTGTTGCTGAAAACTATCTGTTCATCTTGCAATTAGTTACACAGAAGTTGCTAATTGGATTAGATTTGGCATAACAACGCAGTCAACTGTGAGGACACTGTCCAGCCGTAAGTAACTCGAACTAAGAGTAAGAGGGCTGCTAGTTATTTACCAAGTGTACCGAAAATGCATTGATAATCGGATTTTCGATTTTGCCATGTTCTTGTTGCCCAGACCTTGCACCTTGCACGAGCTGAGGCAGCGCAGCACGCATACGTCATGTAATACAATCAAATTCTGTTGCCTACCTTTCGGCGCACTCAAATTGGTTACACGCTTCTCAGTCTATGTGTGTGCGTGTGTGTGTGTGTGTGTGTGTGTGTGTTTGTTGGTGCTGGCATATAACTTGCCTTTTGCTTTATTTCTTTACAAAAATTTGCCCAGTATCCATACATCACGTATGTATAAAGGGAAAAGCAAGAAAAAAAAGGAATTTCTTCAACGCTTGGCAACACGAAACAAAGCCAAAAAAAAACCTTTTCAATTTTCAACTGGCTATTTATTTTCTAAATTAGAAATTTCTTATGTATATATGTATATATGTATATATATATAGGACCACACACACACACATGCACATACATCCATACAACTGTACTGTAAATATAATTTGTGCGGCACGTGCGTAAACTTTAATGCGCCGCCTGCGAACGACCTACAAATTGTGATTCTGCGACCCGTTGTTAACCCGCTTGCTCCCAAAGCCCACTCAGCCAAACAATTATATGTTGACTCAAGCTCAATATGATGTGAATGCACTGAATACGTAACTACTCGTTCACACACATACATACATTTATATATATTATATATACTAGATAAACTTGGCCTGGCTGACTGCTGTATTTTGATTTCGTTTTCGTTTTAATATTTATGTTGATTTCATGCATGTCCATATTTTTTGATATGAAAACAAGGTTGGATTGTTCTAGTTGAACAACTTGATGAAATCCGAGAAACAAATAAACCCTTTAAAGCAAACAAAAAAAGGAAAAATATATGTATAAACATGTTCATTTATATTTATAGTATTTATTTTTTTTTATAGTAATTATATGTAAAGTTCAGTTTTATTACTTTTAAAGTAAACTTTTATTACAATTAAATATATTTTTTTTCATCTAAATTATTTTAAAAAGTAATATTTAAAAATTTTTTATTTAATTTAGATGGTTTTAATATTTATTTTATTTTTTATATAACTCGAAATATATGTATATAAATATTAATTTTAAAGTTTGTTTGAATTGCTTTGGGAATTCAGTTTACAATTTTTGTTATTTTCAGTTTTGTATAAATTTATTTGCAAAAAAAAAAAAAAGAGAGAAAAGAGCAGAATTTTAAATAACAATTTTATGATATGATAGGGTTTGTTATAAAAGTTTATTTTAGATGCTTTGGATATTCTTTTTACAACTTTTGTTATTTTTAGTTTTGTATAAATTTATTTGTAAAATAAAGAGAGAAAAGAGCAAAAACTTAAATAACCATTTTATGATTACTAAGTTATGTTGACTTAAGCAACTAAAACACTTTACCACAATTGAATGAAAAAAGAGAAATGATGTTAAAATTACATGAATCTTGACTTCGTCAAGCTCACACCTTAAGGTCAGCTCAGCTAAAGAGTTAATCTACGATACTGAGCTATATTTTGCAGCAAAATACAGGTTCCCTTAGGAAAGTTCTATTGAATAATTGTATAGCTGATTTAAGCTCTGCATCGTCTTCCAAGGCAACTAACTTGAATAATAAAATAAAATTTTAGAAAACAAAAATGTTTTTCTTTGTTATCCAACGAACTTTTAAGTTGGCTGTTATATTTATATATATTTATATTTCTGTATGTATTTAGATAACTTTCTATAAAGTTCGTAGGCCAACATAGAAAAACTTTTATTTTGATAAAAATACGATTTTTGTATTCAATGAGCAGCATCATTACTATGGACTGCTGCTAAACTCTAACTATTTGAGATTTTTGTAAAGAAAGCTAAAGGGAGTGTCCACTCTTTGTGTACTTACCTCAGGGCATACTCTTTAAAGGGTATATATCTCTGCTAAATATATATCTCATACCTTTCATATCAAACAAACGTATGCCATGCGATTCGCGGTGTCTTTGTTTGCTCAAGTTGATATTGCTTCAGCTATATTTGTCTATGTTTTGTTATGCAAGTGAATTCAGCGAATTGTGGCTCTGGCTCGGGGCAAGGCAGAGGGGAGGTTAGCTGGGCAACCCGCTAGCTCATAATTTGCAGCTGGAGCTAAAATTTGGAGTTCGCTAAATGTCAATAAATTGCGAGCGCAACATTAATTAAGAAATTCAGAGAATAGCCACAGAGCATTGCTGCACGGTCATTCATTTTGCTGCCAGTTAAGTGAGGCTGGCTCACACACACATACACAGACACAGACACACACTCTCACGCAGTTACATACACATTCACACTTATGATGCGGCAAAGGGCTAAAAGTATAAAAGCCCGAGGTGTTTGAGCATATTTACACAATACGTGCACATACGCTACAAGAGAGTGTGTATGTGTGTGTGTGTGTGTGTTTAGTGTGTGTATGTGTTAAGCATTCAAACATGTGTGGAGCGTTACCCACTTCTTTGTCCCCTTGCAATGCGCCGCACAAGTGCCTGTGGTTGCAGAGTGTGAAATATTTTGCTCTGCCACATCCTACACACAGATGTGGCTCTTGTATGTGTGTGTGTGTGTGTGTGCGTTTTTGTGCCCCGCCGTATCTTGTCTGAGGGTCTGGCCAGCAGCTCCTAAATAAACAAGTCCGACGCTGTGGCATTTCCTGCTTTAAACTTGAATTTCGAGCACATTGTTCGTGCCAATACGGGGTTCTCTTCTTCTTTTCTATTTTTTGTTGGTTTTTTTTTTTTTTTTTTTTTTTTTGTACAGTCCTCTAACCCATTTGTAGATCTGCATGTGCCAGTCACTCCATGGCAGTGCCCCAGAGCCAAAGCTGAAGCCAAAACTTGCTCAACTTAGACAACTGGCAAAACTATTCAATGATTGCTCTTGTTGTTGTTGTTGCTGTTGTTGTGGTTTTTGACTTTATGCTGGGAACCCTTTCAACACGTCCAACTGAAACTGAAGCTGAAACACAAATAAAATGGCTCATCTTGAACTAAATTAAATTAAAGGCGCCACAGACTGAGACAACTTCTCATAAATTGTGCAAACACTTTGTGTTTCATTGTCATGCAAATTCTAATCGAGTTGCTGATTTATTAGCTATGCCAGTGCTGCATTGTGGAGCACCGTTGCCTTGAGTCGCAGGCGCCCCGGCACCGCGCCACCCGTCTAGCCCTACCTCTGTGGGACCTGTTATACCCGGGTTAGCGAACAGCATGTTGATACTGATTCTCCGTTTTCATTTCTCCGGTGTATTGATCCTGCTGACTTACAGAATTGATCTCTTTAACATCTCATCATTTTTACCTCTCACCTCCACTTTCTGTACACCTGTATGTAAACTATTCATCTCTATCTTCAGTCCTCACTGTACTCTATGCCTGTTTCTATCTACCTCTTCCTCCCTCCTGCGAATTCGGTTCGCCTTTTCGCTAGCGCCCAGCTGATGGATTGTGATCACTCCACTTATAGTCCTCAATCACCACTCTATGAGCACCCCCATGATCCCTGTCTGAACTTTGAGGGTCGCGAGCGCCGACTGTACTGCTGCGCGGTATGTAAGAAAACGGTCTACATGTCAGTCATATATCTAACGATGATAGTGTGAATCGATTAGCTGAGGAATTCTTCCAGGTACAGAACGTCCAGGAATCTTGACAGTATTGGGGTACTGCCCCTTGCTGAGGACGTATCCCCCTGAGAGAGGACGAGTAGAGCGCTGTAGATAGCTGTAGAGTGATGCGTTACAGTTGAAGTTATCTGTCCAACCTTCCATAAAGAATACTTTTTACCGCTGGAGAGGTCTATGTGAACAATTGCATCATCCAAATCCGTGAAGGACTGTTATATCCCATATATAGTCGTCTAGATCAGGGAAGGTTATACGGCACAGAAAACCCATGCTATGTATGCTTCAACAGGGAGGAGCAAATATTGTTACCATGTTTACCAGTCTGAAGAACCCACAAATGTTAGACATTGATCAAGTAAACCGATTGGACAGAATGCAAATATAGATTCATATTGATATATTTGTTGGTATTGGCAGCCATGCACTTCATCTAGAAACAAAAGGGTAATCGCCAATTATTATGACAAATTTGTATTGTAATTTAAGAGTTGAGCCTTGGACCAATGCTGAGTTTCTTTAATTAAATATAAATTTGCAAAGACGATAGCAGTACATAGGTTGTTTCATCTATTCTCTGCATTTCCCATCTCTCTTCCATCTTTCCAAGTGGGTTCCGCAGTATCGTTGATCCGTGCCCCAAAGCCGATCGAGAGAGCCGAGTCCCGTGCGCGCTTGAGAGACCTAATCGGACGTTCGATTACGAAAAGGTTGTGTTCTGAGCCCAACACGACTCTCAAATTAAAACTCAAAATATACCCTACATATATTATAATCAGTATTTTTGCAGTCAGTTAACTCAAGTTTAGGGCATCTCTCCTTTCTCTCTCCTACTTCTCTCTCTCTATCAATGCAGTTTGCCCCACATAATTCCCAATTAGAGTCAACTTTTGCTTGAAGCATCATCAATCTTGTAGGACAGAGATTCTCCATATCATTTCTTCTTCGGCTTCCACCTTGTTGGACGAGTGTTTGATTTTTCCCCCATTCTTTCAGGGTATCGTTCCTCGGAGATTGAGAGCTTTGCGTACTGTGAGCTTAACTTGACGCATAATATGATTATTTTTTTACATTGCTTATGTGAGTGGTATATTCTTTGACTTGTTTTAATTGCAGGCGCTGTTGCGCTCAAGACACAACATTTCATAACTCGAACGCGCGATTAGTTGCTCTCAATGCCTCGCACGCTTCGGCTCTTCGGCTTAGAGTCGGCTACTTGGCACGATCCAAACTGATTATGCTGCGGGAAAAACGCACTTGTAAAGATGGCGAGAATGGGAAAATGCAGAGAGACTAGATTGACACATAAACGATTTGTACTGATATCTCTTTGCAAATTTATATTAAATTAAAGAGCGTCGCCCGTGGTAATATGGCTCAACTCTAAATTACCCTACAAAGTTGTCATAAGATTCGATTATCATTTGTTTCTAATGAGAGTGCGAGTACTCCATTTTTATTTTCTAGATGATTTTTCTGGCTGCCACTGCTGGATTTATATGTCTAACAATTGTGGTTCTTCAGACTGACTAACATGGTAAAATATGTGCTCCTCACTGTGAAGCATACATATCATTTTTTTTATTTCCTTATAACCTTCCCTGATCTATATTACTATATATATTAAATAGTAAAATTCTTAAGCTTGATTTGATGATTCAATTTCACAGACTCTCAGCTGTAAAAAAGTAATAATTATCTTTATGTAGAAGTTGACATATTCTTAACTTAATTAACACATTCACATGCGAGAATTTAAGTTCTTTAGGGAAGTCTGCGAACAAATGGCGGAAACTTCTGATAGCTTTAAAATGATCGTGACTGAGATATTCGCAATAGCATGCAAATACGTAATTAAACTCATGCCTAACAAAGTTTTCTTTTAGGGAGATATTTAGAGATATTTACAAACCACAGCGCTCTATATATGCACATATATCCAATAAATTAAGCTTCCTTAGTTATGGTTAACTTTTAATTAGCTTTATTGAGTATACAACATTTTGCAGTTATTAATGTATTCCGTGTAAAACGTTAACTTAACCCAGCTGTGCCTGACCATTGAGCTGAGGAGTTGCCGCCTGTCCGCCGATCAAACCGCCCAGGCTCATCTGCAGCGAGCGCAATATGCCAATGGGAATCTATAAAGAGAGAGAGAGAGAGAGAGAGAGGGAGAGGTGTAGAAGCATGGATAAATAAGTGGCCAGACAATTAAGTCGTATCACTCACGTCCAGTGCCTGGCCAACGACTCCTTGAGCCTGCGGTGCTACGACGTGATGGCCGACACCCTGCGGTCTCTGGCTGGCGACCTTTGCGTATTTATGCACCACCTTGGCTTCACTCTTGGGCGACAGCTGCGTCTGTGTGGGTGAGCAGAGAAAACAATCAGTGGACTATGAAAATATAATATCAAATGGCAGACAAAAAAATCAACAAACGAAAGCTTAATAAATGCAAAAGTTATATTTAGCTGCCACCAAGAACGTAATGAAAACTCATGCAAAACAAATAAATTAAATTAAATAAAATAAAATAAAAACAACAAAATTATAGAAATTATTTCAACAAGTTGGCAACGTGCTGCGTCCAAAGTAAACCACAATTTAAATAAATTCACAGCAAACGCTGGTCAAATATTTTGACCCCAAAGCGAAAGCTGCAACCAAAAGCCAAATGCTGTTGCTGCCAACATTTGGACAGTGTTTGGCAGTTGCCCACGCTCTGCCCCAGGGTGTCTGTGTGTCGGTGTGTGTGTGTGTGTGTGTGTGTGGGCGTGTCTGTGTGAGTGTGGGCGTGCCTGTGGGTGTCTCTGTATGCATATCCTTTACCACCACACACACACACACACATTCAAAGCTGTCCAGTTGTTTGTTTCTCTGTTACCTTCGCCGCTTCAGCGCCGACGTGCGCGCTTGCGACAGCCTCCTGCTCATGTGGCTGCTGCGCCTCCTGCTCTGTTGCCGCTTGCGTTATGTATACGTTGCGTTGGCGTTGACGTAGACGCTTTACGTGTAGGCGTGGCCGCTTCACAATTATCACTGGGCTGGCCGCTTGTTCTGTGGCCGGTGCTGCGGCCATTTCGGCATGACTTTCATTGATTTGACTGGTCGCCCTGTGGTCTGACTAACATCGATAAATGATGACCGGGTTGAAAACACAAATACACATACACCACGAAAACAGTTAGGCACACACACAGACATACAAATGTATATACAGCTTAAATAATGTATTAAATAATGTTAAACATGTAATGATTGGCTTCAATGTAGACAGCAGAGATTTTTCATTTATGCTAATCGAAGAATATTTTAATTATATATGTAGATGTTGTACTGCTGCTATACTTATTCAATTCAATATGAATTGCTTGACATTTGTCTAAAGATAGAAGCATTTTTCTGCCCTGCACTGTAGCTGATATGCTTATCTCTTGTTATCATTGAAGCAGTTAGAAGAAAAGTGCAGTAGTAGAAGATGCTGAACTAGGAAATTTACATTTATTTTAGAGATTATTTACTTAAGTTGCTAGAAATTAGTTTGACTTGAATTTGGAATCGGCCTGTGCAGGGCATAGAAAAGGAAAGCTGTTGCCTATTACATCTTCCACATATGCATTCACGATAAGAGACAAAGATTAGTTGCTCACGTTGCACACAGTAAATAAATAAAAATTTACTTTTTACTGAGCTAAAATTCACATTTGGCAAGTCAAGCATGTCGTTTGCTATCGCATTGCAGATTATTTGCAATCTTATCTAGTGACTCGACTAAGTCGAGCTGCAGCGGATCTTACATTAATTTCACTTACATTCTGTGCAATCAGCGAATACTTCTTGGGCGGCTTGACCTTTTGCACATAGGTGGTTGGGCCGGCGGTGGGCAGCACTGGCGGCGCATCCTCAACGCTTGCTGGGCTTGTGGTGACAGGCTGTGTGCCGAGATTCACCGAGTGGCTGGTCTTGCGGCCATTTGCGTGTGCCTCGGAGCCAATGTAGCCATGCTCGCCCACGCTGCCGCCAAGCAGCGCGCTGGCTCCAACCTCATCGTTGGCCTGAGCCGCTGCATATGCACCGCCAGCGGTGCGACCTGTGTGAGTGGGTATAAATAATGTAGTTGGAAATCAAAAAGAAAATCAATTAATGCGCTAAATACCATTGAGACCGCCACCAAGACCAGCTGCGGCACGCGCTCCCCAGGGTGTGCCCGCCGAGGCGCTGAGGCCGCCGTGCGCTGCGTTGCCCGTAAGCAGGCCGCCCAGTCCGGCATCGGCATGGAAGCCGGCAAAGTTGACGCCCACCTTGCCATCGCGCAATGTAATCAGCTGCCGAAATGAGAGACGTTACAGATTATAGAGAAAGTGCGAGAGAGAGATGTGTACGAGTATGAGTTGGCAGCAGTGAGTTGTCCAAAGTTAGTTATACGCTGCGTATACTTAATGTTATTGAAAGTTGCGCTCTTTGTTTAGGCATGCAAAACTTTGTGGCAGAAGACGACGCCGACGCCAATGCCAACGCCATTTTTCACAAATAGTAAAAGTTTTGCGCCCAAAACGAAACTTTGACCAAACACCTAAAGTTATTAGCCCAAAAAATAAAAAGGTGGCCAACAAGGTAGGCAACAAGTTTCACCTCTATGGCATTTCCGGCCGCCCGACCGAACCCAGCGCCTAGTGCCCGAAAAGCGTCAATCAATTTAAATTAAGTTTAGCAACTTTCTAATAAAACTGAAATACGAATGGAATTCAATTGAATGGCCGTCTTAGCTGCATTTATACAGAAAGAGGCCAACATCAACCAGAACCTGAACCTAAATCATAAATTTCAATTACCTGGAGTCCTGGCACACGTGTTCAGGCACACACACACTTTTTGTTTTAATTCTACTTTTTGAAAAGTTCTATTTGATGCTCAGTTTTTAAGTAGATAATATTGTAGAGGCTTAAGTTTCCGAAATTATTATTGAGATAACTGAGCACGGCTGAAAGTTCTCGACTTGGAGGTTTGCTTAGAATTTAGCGCGTTTGTTGAATTTCTGTGGGCAAAGTCTATTTAATGTTCATTTTTTTTTGTGGCTTTATATTCGTACTAATGTTTCTTATTTATGCTCATAAATTTGGCATTTTCTGGTGAGTTAAGTCTTGACAGTTGACATTTGGCAACTTGGACATGTTTTGGACTCGTGTTTATTTTTTGCTTAAACAAACAAATTCTGAACAGGTTTTCTAGTAAACTTGTACATTAAAATAAATAAAATAAATAATAAATATATAAAATGTCATTAAATGGTTTGATTATCAGATTATTGCTAGAGCTTTAACGGGTACAAAATATTGTATAATTATAAATATCAATGCAAAAAAAGGTATAATATCTAACTGAGGTAAAGTACTTTAGTCTGCTGAATCTAGACAATAATATATTTATATTAATTAACTAAAATGCAATTGAATGAATTAATTTTTGATTTGTATAATTTATATAATTCTTTGCCAATTTTTATATCATTTTATTTTATTTCTTACATTTCTGTAGATATAATTTTGATTTTTATTCAGTGCACGCAAATACCTATTGAGCATTTTTTGCTGTCTGCATATGTACAAGTGCCTCTCACTCACACTTTGAGAAAAAACTCAGAGAGCAACCGATTGCATAGGCTCTTCAACGAGCTCGTTCACGATCGGGCTGAGGATTGTCTTCGCTAAATACATCGTGCGTAGCTGCGAGAGCATGTGCGCATGTATATGTGAAGGTAGAGACCTTTTGCCTAGCTCTCTCTATTAGAATTATCTGCTCACTTACTGGGTCTCATAGTGCGAGCATCAATCGTATGCCTCCTATGCCTAAAAAATGTTCGTTAAAAGAGCAACATACGAAATATAATACGCGTTCAACTGAAGGCGCTAAATCGAAAACGAAAACGAAAAAACCCGAAACTTGACCCAGAGGGAGAGAGAGCGTGTGAGAATGACTTATTTAATTTGCGCGCTTTGATTTTATTTCGTTTTTAATATTTAATATTAATTTTAATAAGTAAATAAATAGTTATTTATATTTTAAATAAGTTTGTATATTTATTGTTTTTATTTTTTTTTTTAATTTCTTTTATATTTTTATAATTCTATTATAGTTTTTTTTGTTTGTTTTAATTTTACTATAATTTTTTACATTTTTTTTCTGCTGTTTATAAAATATTTTTTTTAATAATTAATAATATTTAATAATTTTTAAAAATATCTTTTCATTTTTTTTTTTAAATAATTAATAATATTTCATAATATATTTTTTTTTCTTAATATTCTTTAATTTTGTTATAATATTTCATAATTTTCAAAATATTTTTTATACATTTAATATAATATTTGTCTTGTATTTTAATTTTAATTTCTACAAGATTTTTAATTTTTATTTTTTTATGATATTTTAATTTGCTAATGCATTCTTTAAATATATTTTTTTATTTCTTTTTCTATAATATTCCTATATTTAAATAATTGCAGTTTGCATAGTCTGTCAAGCTCGCTCATAAAACTCAAACTTCAACCTGTGATAATCCCAGGCTTAAGTCATTTGCTCAACATGCCCCACTCCACTCACTGCTCGGTTAACACTGAGCCACAGTCGAATCATGTTTTGCAATATTCTTGAATTTGTGTAAGCACATTACACAATTGTGAGCACAGGTTGTTGCCTTTGTCGTCTATTAGTATTTACGCAAGTGCGGGCGTCGCTGACAGCAAAATCTATATCAAATTTATTGATAAGCTGATAAGCGACAGTCGCAACTCAACGGGCAGAGAGTTCGAACATTGTGTTTTCCCCATATTAGTGCAATTAATGCGTAAAGTAATTAGAGACAGACAGGCAGACAGCATAAAACAAAAGGCATTGTGAGAGCGATAAGTAAGCGAGAGAGCGAGAGCGAGAGAGAGGGAAAGACAACACCTGCTAACTGATAAGACATTTGAAGGTAGACAGAACATTAATATTTAACTTGGTCACTTGCATGCGATTCATTTGAGTTTCACACCTTGCGCGTTGCACGAAACGAAACAAAGACTGCGAGTGCCACACACATGTGTCCGTTATGTTAACAAAAAGCAAGCTTATCAGCCTATTGCTGCCGCTGCTGCTGCTGCTGGCAGAGCGCGGCGATGGCGCTACAGTTACCTGGGGGCATGTCAACAAATATGCCAGCACGCTGCATGCACAAGATGTTTACCTGAGGGAAGCGCATGCGGATGCCGATGCGGATGCGGATGCGGATGTGGCTGCCACGGCTGTCACTGTGGATGTTCGGGATGTTGCATATGGCACACAGGTAGCATAACAACAAACATCTGAATGGAGATAAGTGCATAACATGACATTTATCTCGCGCAGAACTCGAGCCCCATCGATGGCTATACGATAACGGCCGTGCACGCCTACGACATGACCTTGCCGCATGGCAACGGTGGTCAGGCGCGTTTGCTCAGCGGCGGCGTGGGTCAACAACATGCCGTGGTGCGTTTCGAGCGCAACGCACAGTTGCCGGCGGCTCACTTCCAGCTGGTCATCTATGGCCTCGCCTTGGGCTAGGCACTCGAAGTGCAGGTGACTCTTATCGCTTAGTTGTTAAAGATAACTATACTTGCTGCTCAGTTTAACAAAGTTTTGCTACATTGCTCTCACTCTCTCTCTTTCTCTCTCTTTGTGTGTCTGTTCTTTCTAGCCAAATGCCGTGGAAACTTAATTAAGTTGCAATTAAACTTTGAATTCGATGTTGCCAACTTCCTGCTCGACAGACGCCAAAGCTAACTAAGTTATTATAATGTCATAATTAAGAGCATGAGAGTTGCGCTTATTAACATGAAAAATGTGCAAATTCCATTATAAGTTAACACACACACACACGGACACGGACACTCACACACACTTACACTTCACAGACTTCAGTTTTTGAGCAGCTTCGGAATTTAATATTGTGCGACATCTGAGCGAGCGCCGCGGCTGTTGCAGCTACTCGTAATGAGATGCAAATGCACAGCTAACCAGACACTTACACACACATTTACACTTACACACACACACACACACGCACACACACACACACAGACACATACATATACACGCGCACAAACCGCTTAGCGGTTTGGTTTTGCCAGCATAAGTCGCCTTAAGCGCCCGATAAATGCAGTTTAATGCAGCCACGCCTCTTTCCAGTTTGCAGCATACGCCCACTTAAAATACAATATAGCACATAAGAGGCTTTGGGCCGAATTAAGAAATAATTCATGTGTAGTTGTTGCCGCGCAATCGCATCATTCAATTTAACTGTTGTTTTTGCACCTGCTTCTTTCATTTGCCTTAACTGCGCGTTGCGTCTTAATAATGATAGTGTGTAACAGCTATTAGAGATTCTAGCTTGCATAATATATGAATCGTGGCATCATTAAATATTTAATAGTCAAAGTTGAATGGAAAAATCAAGTAAATCTGAGTCAAATGCAAATTAAATGAATTAGTCGGACGTAAGATGTATTATAAATTGATCTGGGAAGGAAAATAACAACAGACACTCTGATTTCGTTTATATAAAAACAAGTCAATAACAGCGTAAGTCTGTGTCTAGCTAACGTAAATGCCAAGCTGACCCAGTAAGAGCTATAGCAAAGTGAATTGCAATTGAAACTAAAATTGTTTAAGTTATAAGAATATTTTTAATGCTGATTGAAGATTATATTTATGCCTATTTTTATAAAATATTAGTGTTTGTAGTACTATTAAGTTTTGGTATAATTTTGTTTAAGTCATTTCAATAAAATTTTAGCTATAAAAACTCTAAATGTAGCGCCGCAGCGCCAGCTTCAATACTAGCTGCTAAGGCGGCTATTTTTTTTACTTTTTAGCAAAATGCATATAAAAATATGCTTGAGATTAAATATGAATCACTTTCACTCAAATTTTGCACTTGTGCAACAAATTGACGAAGCTCTAATATCTTGATGAAATTCTTATTTAGTTTTAAAGCCTGCCTAGAAATCTTAATTTTAATAAAATTTCTAAACTTTTCAGCAGACTCAAATGGCATAGCACATCAAATATTTCTACAAATAAAATATATCAATAGCTTAAACAGCTGCTCAACTATAGTTCTCGTAAATGTTATCACTTTTGCTGTGTCAATCAGTGCTTAGCCCTGATTAGTTACAGTTATCTTATATGGCTGAAAACTTTGCGAAAAAGTTAGCCAAAGTTTTGTCGCATACATTTCAATAATTTATAAAACTCATTTACGAGCAAAGTTGCCAAAAGTGCGATTCGAATTTGAAGTTGGCAATAAAAGGACATTCGCATTGTTCAAAACGGTTTGAACTGTTGCCACATTATTAATGGCCGTGTTTGTGTGCGCTTTGTTGTTGGCCATGTGAAATATTTGCACGAATCCATTGAAGCCATTGTGCTGATAGAAGCGAATTCACATTCCATTGTCAGTTTGCTTGCAAATGTGTTTATTTGCACTATTTGAGGGCAGCTGCCATAATTTGTTGATAAACATCGAGAGCATCGAGACCCCAGCATAAACCACAGAGAGCAGACAATGGCTCGGGCTCTGGCTAAATTATGTTGCAGATTGCAGATTGCAGTGGAAACTCTTTAAAGCTTAATAACTTTTAATTCAGTCCGAAACTTTTTCGTTTTTTTCTTGTTATATGCCCGCAGAGCATTAGAAAATTTGCATGAGTAACCCAAACTGAGAGAGAGAGAGAGACAAGAAAAATGAAATAAATTTGTAACCCTTGCCTGGGCGAGCCATTACACGAGCCTTAATTTCAATTTCAATTGTGTACAATTCCCACGAGCTCACAACAATTTGGTTAGCTGTGGCAAATGCAAATTTCATGCATGCGTTGATTAAAATCTAAATTCTAGTTGCCCGCAAGCGACCCAAAACCGTAAACAAATAGAAATGAACCAACGTTGAGATCAGCGAAGGCGTAGGCCAAAAGCCCGCCACGTAAAGTAAAGTAAGCCGAAACCCGAAAAACTTTGCGTCTGGGCCAAATGTAAAAGAAGTGCAGCAGGCAGCTGGCAGCAACGCCCAGCAGGCAAACATGGCCAACACGCCCGAAATGGGGCACGTCGGGCCTTTTGCCACCTGAGCCAGCGGCTGACAGCCAACACGCTGCTAACACCCAAACACTGACAGCATACGCGACAAAATGGCTGCTATGCGGACAAACACAAACACAAACACAAGCACACGAACACACACACATACACTTGTGCTGCATGGCAGTGAAAATATTTGTCGCATTTGCGGCTGCACTTGCACAATGCGGCGTATGCGTAATTAGCTAAAAATTACGCTTCATTTGGGCTCGTGTCGGCCTAGGCGAAGGCATAAGCGGCGCCAGCATATCAGATGACACATAGGCTGGGCAAAAGTTCAAGGCAGATGCTGTTATTAAAATGATATATAATCGTACACACACACACTTGCACACACTCACACTCACGCCCAGTCAAGCTCATGGGTTAGCCGCTGCTCAAAGGTAATTACCCGTTTGTACCTTGGCGCGCACATATAATTATAAACGGCGAGTCGCCCGTTTGGCTACTAAAGTTCTTCATTGCCACAGTTAATAGCCGTTGCATTGCGCAACAATTTAATGAGCCCAATGCTTACATTGCTCGGACATTTGCCAGCTGCTGCTGCTGCTGCCCCATGGCGCAAAATCAAGTGTTTGACCGTTAGTGCAGCAAACCGCAAATAAAATCAACACCAAATTTCGTAACACACTGCAACACATTGGCAATAGCAACAACAATTTGTGTGTGTGTGTGTTGGACAGAACGAAGTTTATGCGGAAACTCGAAACGAGAATTTCAATTGTTGTTGGGCTACAAATTTCTGTTGCAATTGTGCATTAGGCATCAAGTAATTAAATTGTATTTATATAATGTTAGTTAAGTATATGCCTCTTTTTGTGTCTATATCTACAACTATATATATCTTTCGTTATATCTAAATCTTTCTATAATTAACGCTTCATATGCAGCTTTAATTCCTATACAATATTCACGCATATAACAATCATTTAATTAACATATGCAGACAGTTAAGCTGTTTATTCACAAATGAGATCATATATCAGGTATTAAAAATGCTTTTTTTTTTCTTTTTGTATTGCCTTTGTCATGTCAAAAAATCTGCGATCTCACTTCAGAGTGCTCCGGCATATATTAATATAATTAATGCAAACAAACTAATTTAAACTAGTTTTTTTTATAATTTCTGCTTTGCTGTAAAGTTGAACTTTTAGCTAAACATAATTTGTTACTAACTTGAAATGATCAGCAAAAATTAAAACTAAAGATCATTTTTATGCTTGTTCACGATATGAAATGATGAGAGAAAGAGAAAGAGAAAGAGAGAGAGAGAGAGAGAGAAAGAGAGAGAGACTGAGACCTTTAGAGCGTAATTACAAATATATACTTGACTATAATCTATTGTCTTATGAAGCGGGAACAACTTTTGTATACGTTCAATGAAAGCCAGTTGAATAGAGAATTACTACAATATACTTTCCTCTAATGCCATATAGTGTGACTTCCCTCCTTGGGAGCATGACTAATTGAAGGTTCAATAAATTCAACTATGCTTACATAAATAAATATATAATAACAATACAACTAAGTTTTCGTATTTAAAAAAATTGTATAGCTTTTGCTCCTTAAATCAAATTGTATATTTTTATGACAAAAAGATAGTTGGGAAAATATATTAGGCAGCAGGAGGCGTGAAAGAGCAGCTTGGCAGAGCTGACTCCATCTAGCCATGGTCGGCTGTTCGGTTGAAGCTAGAGACTTTATGGGTAACTTATCGTCTGGCACTGCTTTATTTTACTGCTATATAAAGGTTTGAAAATATGGCCAAAATATCTGTTCATTAGAAGTAAAGAAAACAGCAACAAAAATCTGCTTTCTTTATCATTTTCACATTTTTGCCTTAATTCTTTTGAAATAAAATTATTTTTGAACAATTTGTCGCAATTAGCAAAAAACAAAAATTTAAAAAAATATATATATAGAAATATAAAAGTAAAAGAAATGCTCTGAGACATAATTTTATTTATTTATGATTTATTATGATGTAAACTGCAAAGCAAATGCATGACAATTATTTGCCTTTTCCAATCGTCACAGCTGATGATTTTTGTGAAATCGGCAGCCGCATAAACCTTTCGCTAGCCTTGTTTAATTTTGTGTGTGTTTGATTTGCACTGGTCAAATCTTTGCTGAGGTCATTGATAAATAAAACAATTTGAGGTAGTTGCTGTGGATGCATTGCTTGCACGAAATAATTGAAATATTTGCGTTGAACCAGGGCTAAAAGAATTAAGCACTAAATGGCTTTGTGGCCAGTTGCAGTTGCAGTTGCAGTTGCTGTTGTACTTTGTTGAGGCTTTGCTTAATCACAAAGTTCGGCAAGGGCACACATGACTGCATAGTTATGGCCAGTGTTTGAGAAAGTACAAACAAGAAATTTGAGTTATAGCTAGACTTAGCAGTACTTTCTAGCTAGTGAAAAAAAAGTCTTGGAAAACTTACCTGAGCTGGGGCCAGTGTGGCTTGCAGCAAGAGCAGCAAAGCAGCTCCGTATAGCGCAAACATTTTGCGACTGAAAAACAATGGAAACAAAATTAATTTCTTGCTTGGCTGACACTGTTGCCAAACAGCCCAGAGCCCTCTGCTCGCTGGCTCACTGGCTAGCTGGCTAGCTGACTGGCAGGTTTGCTTGCAACACTTCAGTTTTCAGTTTTCAGTTTACAGAGTTTGTGGATAATAACAAAAGACTTGACTGTTTCTGTATGCACAACGCGTTCTACCGGACATACGAGAATGTGAATTCTTGAAGCTCTGCTGCCTAGCCCACAGCACAGGTGCGAGCCAGGCTGGCAATACTTCAAGTTGAGTACATAGCATCTGCTTATTATGTAGAATGTTTCGGGCTCGATTGCCTAATACAAAATATGTACCTGAACACTTTTTTTTTATTTAGCTTCTTTTTGTTAGCTTTTTTTTTTTTAATTTGCGCTTCGCTTATAAATCACAAACAACAAGAAACTCGTCCACACGCGACGCGCCGTCGTTTAGCACTGACTGACTGAGTCTGAGTCTCAGCGAGTCTGAGCGAGGCTTAAACTTGAATTGAGAAATGCAAAAAAATAAAATGTTATACGAAAATAGCCTATGGCGGCAGCAGCTACTGTCTGAGACTGGACGTCTGTTGAACTGGATTTGACTCGCAATTAAAATGCAAACGTCTCTTTATATAGGAATTTATATGTTCAATGTCTTTGATGAATTCATAATCGGCAAGCAGAATAGGCGAGCGAGTGCCGCAGATAAGCGCCAGCATACGATGCATGAGCAGAGCCATAAAACAAAAGTGTAAACATATAAACGAACGCATATACTATATGCTCTATATAGTACTCTTGGCCTGGGGTTGGGCTGCAATTGCGCATACGTCCCACTGGGGCACTGCAGACCGGTTACGACTCCATTATATCACTTGAGCACAGGGCTTTTATTTCGGCACTGGGCCAACTGCACTGTTGACCATAAAGATGCGGCTGTCGCTTAATACGCTTCGCTTCAGTTTCCATTGCGGTCGCATTCAAGTTTTTCCAATGTGAATGATGGACTTTTTAATGCAAGTGTCTGTGTGGATGGACTTTGCACTTTAAGCCTTGCCCTGCCCGATGGCAAAATCAAATAGGCAAATGGCCAAATGGCCAAATGGCCATTGACTATCTCGCTTTATGCAACATGTGAGGCTGGTGAAACGTTCTTCGCTTTTAACATTTTATTTTTCGCTTTCTTCTTCTAATGAGCGCTCATTAAAAATTCAAATGGCAGCCGCTTTTGTTCGATTCGAGTGACCACGCAGCAAATTTAAATGCGTGAGCGAAATCAAATGCCTACAAAAGGGATTCAAAAAAAACCAAAAAATTCTAATTAAATACGCCAAATTTGACAGCAGCAAAGGCTCAAGCCCAATTCATTGGCGCGTATGTTCCCTGCATTGCTATTTGATTTCAGCTTAATTTCTCAATAGTAATTCCAGTTATTTGCCCAGTGCGAACCCAGAGTAATTCCAATCATTAGTCTCTGACATTGAAGAATTTGTGCTTAATTGATTCTCATCCAAACAAGTATAAGCTCTATAGAGATAGATTTACTCTTACTTGTATAGCTTTGCAGCTAACTAATATCTGATGTGTTTTTAATTGGCTTGATAAACAAATTGGAAATTATAAAGATGAGAACAAGAAGTTATAACAGCATTTATTTAATGACTTAAAAAAGGACTTCTTCACGTTTCGTGCTCATAATTTGCCACAAATTATTGTCAAACAAAATTTACGTACATGAAAGCTCATTAAAAATATATTCAATGAATTTCCTATATATACATACATATATTTTTTTTCTTTTTGTGACAACGCCTTTAATCTTTTAGGTGTTATTAGTAAATTGGCTTCTCGGAAATGTTTAAACATTGATTTCTTGATGACTGACAGACGCCCCGCTGATATGGACAGCCGCAGGCTGTTGACATTCTTGCTGTGGCAATTTTGTTTTGTTCTTGTTTTCTTCAGTGTAAAAGCTGATGAAATTTTTATGCGACGCGCAAAAGTATGCTACGCGCTTTCGTCCGACATTTCATGAATTAATTATACAAGCAAAAAGCGTTGCCTACTTTTAGGCGGCCCCATCAAAATGCCCATGCAAAATAATGGCCAACAATTTCCATTGAATTATTGGGCAAGGCTTTTGTGAAATATATATATATATATATATATATATATATATATATATATATATATTTTTTTTTTTTTTTTTTAATTTATAAATTTTATTCTTTATATATATATATATATATAGCATATGTTTTTATCCGGAACTGCAATCTAAAGTAAGCTCTTAAGACTTTTGATGAAATTTTAATGTTTAAAAGGTATTTTGTGATTTGAAGCGGATGAGCAAAATCTCTTAAAATTTTATATATGGAAGTGGCTTAAGTTAAATACGATGCATTCCAGGTATTAAACGTTATTTTATTTGCAAAAATACTTTTCAGTTATAACACGTATTTAAACACACTTTTAAGCTGCATGAAAAATACATTACATAAAAATACATTCTTTTTTTTTTCATCATTTTTTCACACATATTTTTGTAATGATTTTTTTTGTTTGTTTTATAAATACAATTAAATTAGACTTACAACAAATTTACATATATCACAACGAAAACATCTAAAAGCTAAGCATTAAAACAGAAACACATGCATTCACACACATTCACATACATACAAACTCACACACACACTTAAGACTTTTAGCTAACACATAGAAATGCCCATTAAATACAACATTGAGAAACGTGTGCGCCTTGCCCTTTGTTTGGAGTAAGGTCAAAGTTGAACTACGAACTAATTACGAATAAATGTAAACGTAAACGTAAACGTTAATGTAAATGTTAATGTAAATGTCGAGCGCTGTGCTTGGCTCTCCGACTACGCCAGCTCCTCGCGCATTTGCTGGCGCTGAGCGTTGCCCGTGGTGGACAGCTGAAAATTGCCGGGCATCGCTGGCGGATGACCCGCTGGCAGCCGTAGTGGCTCGTTCGCCACGCTAGTTACCGATTTCTCCGCACCCTCTGTTGCCTGGCGATAGCTGCCCGTGAGCCGAGCCACCAGAGTGTTGACGGCTCGCAAAGTGGATATGGGTATCTGCAGTGGGAATGGGTAAACAGCTGATTAGTCAAACGAGTCTGATTTGCATCGAGCACTACTTGGCTTACGTCGAAAATGCTGTCGATTAAAGGCCGCAGGCTGAAGAACGGAAAGCTCGATTCAGCTGCATTGCTGCCTGCTACAACGGCACCGCTCGTCGCACCGCCCCCACCACCACCACCGCCCAGATTCCCCAGCACGAATGCGGCATTCTGCTGCAGGCTGTTGCCACCGCCGACTGCGGATTGAGGTCTCTCGTGGTGCACATAATCGTAGCTCGGATAGAGCAGCATATTTTGCACGGGCATCGGTTGCAGCAGCGTCTGAAATTGGCAGGAATTAACACATTAAAAATTGTATTTTTTGTTTTTCTAGGCAATCAATTAATACAAGTGTATAATTAGCTCAGTTAATTGCATTTCCAATTAAATTATTTGGAATTATTTATATATGCAATATATTGACATACAATGTGAGCTTAAAAGCATTTAAATTGCAAATTTGTGAAATTTGTATGCATGAAACAAGTTTAGGAAAGGCTTTTAGCCATTCAATATAAATGTATCTGTATACAATTAAAGTATTTATACTTATAATGAGTGTACAGAGATACTATCTAAGTCAAGGTCACACACAGTCTAAGCGTTCTCAACTGCGCTCTGCAGCTTCTCTCAATATATTTTGCTCTGCGCTCAAAAGTATGCAAGAAAAATTTGCACTTCCCATTGGAGTCTGCATAGTTGGAATTAAGGGACATTTTTTGATTACTTACATCGTTGATTAGCACCAGCTCCTGTCGCTGTCCTCTCGCATAGCCGGTGACACGTGTGAATTCCGTGACCAGATGCGTCATGACCACCAGCAGCACAAACCATACGAAACGGTCCATGGCTGTGATAATTATCTGCAAGAGTCATTAGAAAAGAAAAGAAAACAACTTGATTAATTTGGCATAGCCATTAAGGATGTTTACACACTTGAACATACATCATTGTCAAATGTCATTGGAGTCAATTAAATAGTCGCTTAAAATGTGTCTCAATTTGGCTGCTAGCACATTGATCTTGCACAAGCAATCTGCAATAGCAATTATGTTACTCAAAGTAACGAAACTCAAAGTCAAGTTGATGCCGATCGCAGCTTTGCAATTGAACCGCCACAATCACGTACTGTGAGGCAAATGATTTTGTGCTCATGATTTCATTGGAGAATTCGCCAAACGTTGCGATTCTGAAATGTGGATTAGCACAAGGCCAACTTGCCGCGTGGCGTTTGCCAGGCGTAACCAGTTTTGTTTTTCTGCTCCGGCTACGGTTGCTGCTGCTGTGGCTGCTGCTGCTTCATGTGTATCAAGCAGCAAGTTTTTCCACAGCCCGCACATTTTCCGCGCACTTAAATCTGTTTCGAAAGCCGTCCCAAAGCAACAGCAGACGCTCGACGCTAGACGCTCGGCCAAGGCGAGTGACCAAGCGTCGTATGAGCAATAACACGCTGCAGCAGCTGCCTGCAAGCGCCAGGGGAAAATAAATGTAAATTTTTTGTTTGATTTATTTATATAGTCTTATCTCAGTGTTAAATTAATTTTTAATTCTATTTGAATGCCTTTTTTCGCCTCTATTTTTAGAGACATAGTTGCTTATGCAAGCTGAGCTAGAATTTATTTCTTATCTGTGTTTTCATTATTTTTTATGGTATCTAATAAATATAAATATATAATATAGATAAATACTATTTATATATAAATAACTAAGCATCTTTTTATATATACATATAAGTTTATCCGAATTTTTATTATAATTATTATTTTTTTTAATAATTGTGTTAATTATAAATTAGTTTGAGTTTTATTTATAATATTTTTTGTTGCATTATTATTATTTTATTTATTGTGTTAATTATTGTCAATATTTTTATTTATATTTTTATTAATTTTTTTTTGTATTTATATTTTTTTATATATTATTATTATTATTATTTATTTAATTTCTTTTGTTAATTATTGCCAATATTTTTATTATTTTTATTAATTATTTTTTTTGTTTTATTAATATTTTTTTTATATATTATTATTATTATTTATTTTTTTTTTTAATTTCTTGTGTTAATTATGGTCATTATTTTTATTATTATTAATTATTTTTTTATTATTATTTTTTTTTTATATATATTACTATTGTTTTTATTTTTATTTATTTTTTTTTTTTAATACAGTAAGTATTAATATTGTAATTATTTTTATTTTTCTCATTCTAATTTTATTTTTTTGTTGCCTTTTTTTTATATATTATTATTATTATTTTTATTAGTTTTTTTTTTCTAATTTCTTGTGTTAATGATTGTCATTATTTTTATTTTTTATTTTTTGTTGTATAATTATTTGTTTTTTGTTTTTTTTTTTTTTTTTTTTTCATAGGCACATAGCTTATAATATATGTATATATATAGTCTTGATTAGCGCTCTGTCTATATATCTTAGCGTATCAACATTTGTCTACATAAGGCAAATAGCTTAAGCTAGCCCCACTGGACAGCAAGTTCATAGGTCAATCTTGAGTAACAAGAGTAAATAAACCAAATATATATCTATATATATGTATATAAGGAAAGACACATACTATATACAAATGCATATATACACGTATATTTCACGCTTGGACGCCTGCTCGGCTCAGTTTGTCAACTCTTGCCGGCGTTTATTTGGCTGATTGCGTTTGCAACATCAGCTGCAAGTAGACGCGCTGTGGCATGGCACTGACTTTGCATTTGGCTTGGCTTGTGTTGGACCTTCCACGCGTTAGCCATGTTGTTAACTATGCCAAGTCTAATTGTACAATTGTTTAAGTTGTTTATAAATACGCTCGAGTCTTGAAGATTCTGTCACAGCCTTGACACGAATCGTCGGGCGCATAAACAAAAACAATAAAGCATCAACTTTAGGTGGGTAATTAAATAAATAATTAGGCAAATGTTGCTGCCGCCAGCCCTGACCCTTGACTGGGTTCGCTCAAAAGATTCTGTTTGCCTCAAAAAACCAAATGCAAAAATATAAAAAAACTAAAAACAAGAGAGAAAATAAACAAATCAAATGCGAAACGGCTGAAAATAAAAGCTAAAAAATAAACATTGAACAGTTAAATGTGGAAATTATTAACATTCATTTAGGAAATGCATAAATCAAGAAAGAGAGAGAAAAAAAATAAATATAACAAAAATCTGTGTGACTCACTCAAGCGACAATGCTTTAGGAGGGTTAACATGCTGGCAATAACAACAACAAAGCATGCAAAATGTTTGCAGCAGCTATAAGCGACTGCCTTATACTCGCTTACGCTTTAATGGGAGTTTGAATTGCTTTTCCATTTACGATCTGTCACAAACTCTCTGAGCTTATCTCTTACAGCATCAATTGACAATCATAAAGGCAACACTCTCCATCAGCAACGCCTTAAGCTGAAGTAGAGCAGCAGCTGTTGAGCTCTCAGGCAAGCGGGAAGAATCGAGCAGAGTGCAACCCATTAGTAAAGTCGCTCGTAGAATACTTTCACAATTGCTCTGTGCAAGCTCTCAACCTCACACCAATTACCTCTACTAACAGTAGAAGGCAGCCATAAATTGGGAAATTTAGTAAACAGACGCTTAGCAGCAGACTTAACAGCAGTTGCTCTTAACAGCAGATATTCTTAAAGGCGGACTCTCATAACAGTAGCGTTTTAACAGCAGTTGCTCTTAACAGCAGATGTTCTTAAAGGCGGACTCTCATAGCAGTAGCATCAGTGACTGCTAACAACAGAGACTCTTAAAGGCAGAGTTTCGTAACAGTAGAGTCTTAACAGCAGTCACTGTTAACAACAGTCTCTCTTAGCAGCAGAGTAGAAAACATTATTGATACCAGAGCAGCATATGCATATATACATATGTTTGTATATATATGTATATACTTTATATATGTTTGTCTCCATATTTGATGCTGATCTAGACTGCCATATGACTTAAGGATTTCGTATTGTATACGTAGCTTCGATTTGTTTTCAGTCAGCAAAATATTTTATTTTACTGACAAACAAGTTCAGTTTATTCAGAATTCATGTTCTGCTTTGAAAAATACGCACAAAATGAATTCATCTATATGCTCCATATTTAAATGCTCGGAGCTTATATAGAAAACTAGTCTCAGAAAGTTTGTGTCAAATCAACACAATTCCAATAAGAATAATGGTACCAACTGAACGACTTCTTTTCAAATTTCAAATGGCAAGTCTTTATGATTATATTCAACACTCCATCCAACTGCAAATGTATTAAACCCAAACCCATATACCCACATACAATTTGCTAAACGAGCAGAGGACAGAAAACACAACTGACATTTATGTATGCGGGCTTAAGGGTAAATTGAGTTGCTTGCTGGAGCTGGGCGTGACAGCTGGGCAGTGGCTTTGTCATTTGTTTTAAAGTTTTCTTCATTTATTTATTTTCGTTATATTTGTTTCTTCATTTTTCTGCTTTCTGTTATTATTATGCACATTTTAAGTGGACAACAAAGTTGTTGCTCGGTTTGCATTTTGTGGCTAAGCAGCCGAAGACTGAAAATGAAATCAAAGACTGCATTTGCCAACGAATTTATGCCATATGATTACGGCTCTTGTGTCTGTGTGTGTGCAAGACATGATAAAAGTATTATCCATAAATAATGTAACCCAATCATTTGTAAAGTTCGTCGAATGTAGTCTCTCTCTCTCTCTCTCAAGACTTCTTGTTGCCTCTAATTAGAGAGCATTTGTTGGACAAAGCAATGTAAATTTTTGTAAATGCATAGCTACAAATGGCATTTCCAGGGGCGTTGAAGTGTGTGCGAGCATAAAAAGTTTGCATAAAGCTTAGCAAACTACAGTTGGTTACTAGGGACTTGTTTTTGCTAAACTATTTGCCCAAAGAGCTTATGCACTCACACACAAACATCTATACATATTTATGGCATTTCCATTTGAGTTGCTTTTGTCTTGCTCATATTTAATTTCAATTTATTGTGAGTTTTGCAAATTAAATTTTGGCTCAGCTCAAGCCTGCAACAGTCTTTCCATTGTGTTGCATCGGGCGTATACGCAATATGCAGCTTGGTCGCTCGACAGCTCTATTACTCTTCACAGCTGCAGCGTGTGAGTTTTCATATTTACGTTTGTTGTTCATCTTTTTTTTTGTTGTTGTTTACTTGGCTCTGGCTGCGACATGTTGTTTACACAACGCGCAAAAATCTTTTGTTATTCTTTCTAAAAAAAAAAAATAATAATAATAACTTTGGCAAATATTCAAACTGTAAACATACCCAAAATCGCGTGGTAAACACATCATGCAAACTGGATAGATAGCTGTCTGGCTCATTATTTAGTCTGATCTGCTAGGATATGCAACAGGCCATAAACACGCACACATACACACATATATATAGCTCGGCTATTAGGTCTGTGACACATTTATGTGCATATATTTTCATCAAAGAAATTGAAGCGGCAGCAAAAGTTTCAACTGCTCAAGTTGCGACTTTGTTTGCCGTCTGTCCATAAATATTAATTATTTTAAACACACGTAGAACAGCAGACGCTTAAAGCTTTTTAAAATAAGAATCAGCGAAATTTTGGTGTTTTGTTTAGGTGCGAAGCTCATAAAAATCAATTTAATCTCGTTTGCTTTCAGGCAGCTCTGCAGAAACAAGTTAGCAAACACAAACTACACAGGCCAACAGAATTGGCTAATAGCAGCTAGATGAATATAGAGATGACTATAGCAATAACAGTTCTTGGGTAGAGAAGGAGGTATGCATATTTATATTGTTATTGATTGATCTAGCTCTCATTGATCTCAGCTCAAGTTACTTGACTTGAGGCACTTTTATTTCGAATTTCTATACTCCAAACTTCATCTCGCTTTTGTTGCCCAGTGTTGCTATTAGAATAGTTTCTATTAAATTGCAACTCATTCCAAATATGCGCTTATAACTTGTCTTTCAAGCAAGCAAAACGCGCTTCTACATTTATTCAGCAACAATTCATTCATCTAGTTCTAATCTAATCTAGTTCTCAACGTGCTCTCGCTATTGACTTTAATGGCAGCCACTTGGCCAGATATTATGAGTAATAGACTTCGTTTATAATAAACTATACGAAATCAGCTGAGTTCGTGACTTTGTGTTCATTTGTGTTTACACTATCGTAGCTTATACTAATCTTTACTCAATTCATAATATCTATTCTTATGTTGATAGAAGTGCATATGAATATGTATGTGGCAAGTGTGTTTATTTGAATTATTATTTATTAATCATATGTAAAGTCAATGCATTAGAGGAATACTAAAATTAAACTTAACAAGTTTCTAAATTCATATTCTCTGCAGATTTGTTCATTTAAAATAAAAGCAAAGAATATAAAAATGAATAAAAACTTAAAACATTAATAAAACATTTAAAAAATAAATAAATAAATAAAATAAAATAAGTAAATATAAATGTAAACATACAAAATAATTAATAAAATATAATATCGAAAATATAAATATAAATACGAAAAAATATATAAAAATTAAGTAAAATATACAAGAAAAAAATATTTTAAAAAAATATACATAAAATTCAACAAAAAATAAATTAATATATAAATAAATAAAATAAAAATAAGTACAACAAATTAAATAAAAAATGTAAATAAAATAAACAAAATAAATAAAATAAATTAATTAATTATTTAAAAAAATAGCAAGAAAAATAACTGTATAAAATGCATTAAAAAAAATAATACAAAAGTAAAACTTTAATATTAAATAAATAAATTCAATTAGGCGCAGCTTTTATATATTTAATATTTATTATGTATCTTTAAAAATCATAAACAAACTGTAACTAAAAATCCTCATTGAAAAATACTTCCATAAATGCACATATGTAAAATGTAATTACGAGCTGAAAAGGTAAACAAATTAAAAGCTCAGCCAAAAGTTCACAAAGTTCAAGTTCAACGAAAGATTACAAAGAGACGAGTCTATTAGATAATTGAATGAAAATTACTCTATATATGCGAAATAGTTGCATTAATGAAAGGCTCTAAGATGCTAAATTCCTATTTGAATTCTAATTCCATTTCTTGCACTTGCAATTCAATGGAGAAAACACTACAATTAGAAAATTCATTATTGCTAAAGGCCACACGCAGCAGACCAAGAAATCTGTTTGGCTTTCGCCAATTTCCATTGCTTTACCATTTAAATCTAATCAATTTTGATAACACAAATTTCAGCACAGCATCTTAATTGTGATTCCAATGAAATTTTAATTTAATATTTTGAGCTGCAGGGCAAACAAACAAACAGCTCGAGCTCATTCCATTTTCATTTCTGTAACTTATTTTGTTTTTGTTGTTACTTTCTATTTTCATTTTCATTTCCATTGGCATTGGCATTGCTATTGCTATTGATTTTGTTGTTGTTATTGTTGTTGTTCGCTGCCCTGCAGCTGTTTATGTTTGGCTGTTGCAAAATTAATAATAAGTTCATACTAATTATGAAGATAAAGCCAACTTTGTGCTGCTGCTTGGCTGCTTTGGCTGTTGTTGTTGGGTAAAAGTTTTCCCAGACAGAATCAAAAGCAAGCAACAAGAGCAGCTAAAAAGCAAAAGTGTTAAAACGGGTTTTGGTCACGACTGAAGAATGAATTTCAGCTGCGACTTCAGCTGATGTTGTTTGCATTTGTATATTTATATATATATATATATATATATGTATATATATATATTAATTATGCATAATATATAACGCATTTTTGGCGCGCCTCAAAGCCAGCCCCTCTGTTAAGCATACTCCAGTTACCGACAATTTCTGTTTGTTGGCTTTTGAGTCGCAAACTGTTTGCTCAACAGTGTCTGGGCTCTTAATGAGCCAGCACTAATTAGCGGTCGGCTCTTGAGTGGCTCTCTTCAGGCGGGCCAGAGTCAGAGCCAGAGCCTCTTGTATAATATATTTAATACTCTTGCTTTTTTGGCTTCTTTTATTTGTTTTGTTTTGGCAAAGCAGGAAGAACTCACCTCGTTTGTGATATAGGCACTGCGCGCTGCCATTTTGCCAATTCAGCTATGAACTCTCTGTGTCTGTGTGTGTGTGTGTGTGTGTAGAAATGGCACTATCGATACCGATACAGTCAACTGGCGATTGTGAACGTGAAGTGCACATGAACGCGTCTGCGCAGCAACTGACGTCGGGCAGCGCATGCGCTGCTTACATATATTCAGCACGTAGCACAGTTCTGGACGCTGACGCTGAAGCTGTAGTCGAAGCTGGCGCTGCTGCTGTTGCTAATGCAGCTGCTCAAGCTACAGCTGATCAGTGACTCACACACACACGCTGACGCTCACTCATACTGTTATACACTGAACTGCACTACAGTCATAGTGGAGCGTCGGCTTGCAGTTGGAAATTGAGCATGGCAGCGACGTCGACGTCGGCGTCGGCATCAGCGCAGAGAATTTCTTTATGCCGCTTTCTCAGCGCCGCAAATAACTGGTTTAACAGCCGTTATACTGCAATAGAGGCAGAGCGAGGGAGGCAGGCAAAAAGTGGATTTTCTGCTTTCCGCGCAATTGGCATCGACTGAGCTGACACACTTACTGGATTCGATTCGATTTAATGAAATCCGATCTATAATTTCTCTATAAAACCTGCAAAAACGACCGCCACACGACGGCTACTTAATATCTCTACAATCGGCGCTCAGTTACAGCCCGTTTTAGTGCCACAGGCGAGTGACTCGGTATGGGATTTGTAACTCAACTAAGTTCACTGAACCCGTTTACAGATCTCAGTTGTTCACCTTTACGAAGCTCCCGACTGACCGAGTTTTCGGCGCCCACAATGCCAAGCACAGTCAATGCCCATATACTTACATACATAGCTGGCCGATCATATCTGATTGTCAGTCGCATTCTACGCAAGCTCAACGCTACTCCATCATTAAGCCTCTGATTGCTGCAGATGAGGTCGACAATTAACAGTTGCCATATATATATACACACACCTGCATGTGTATGCAGCAAGGTAAGTTTACGTTGCCTGCCATCATCATACCGGAACTACCTTGAACTCGAACGTAGCTGCATATATAATTATGTGATGCGATAATCGAAGCAGACCCAAAAAAGGTTGCGAACGGGCTAATAAAGCAAAATGAGCACAAAGCCCTAAAAGGAGTCGACGAGGAAATGCCCTGTACTCAGGTGTGAGTAATTAAAGAGTATCAGAATCATTTAGGAGAGTTCGCAAGAAAATTAAAATACATAAGAAAGTCCTCAAGAGAGGAGAGATAACATTTTCATTTAAATCTACATATATTAAAAGTCAAGTCCCTAAGTCCATAAGAGTTTTTCAAATGTAAGAAATATTTATTTAAGATATAACTTTGCGTGTCATTTATGTTAACAATAGATTAAAGTAATATTGCTAAAGCTTATAGATATTGTCATTTTATCGATATAAAACTTTATCAATCAAACGGTACTTTCAAGGGTTTTTCTCACAATAATTTCTAAATTTGTTAACACTACGGAAAAATCCTTTCGGGAAACCAAAACATAAAAAAAAAAAAAACAAAAACTTTCAACATATAAAGTTATATTCCCGGCCGGATATCTGTTCATGACATTCATTTGGAAAAGTTTATTAGAACCTTTTCAAGCATATTTTGTGGGCGGATTCGAATACAAAGCGAGCGAAAAGGTTGCGCACACAAATTTAATTCAATAAGCATAATAAAGGCCGGAAACAGTTGAAAGCCAGCTAAGCCAGTTAGGCAAAAAAGGACATCAACCTTATAAATGGGACCAAAAAACGACCAAAAAACGGGGGGCAAAAAAAAAAAACAAGAAGCAAACATATTGGTGGGAAATTGTTTAAGTTGCGGATGCGGATATGGCTGTGTGCTCCAATTACGTCATCAGACTATAAATAAACGTTAATAACGTTGTGTAAAGAAATTTTATGAAGACGCCAAACTGGATTAGATGGAAAGTTCTCATTTTGTTAAGTATATTATTTATATATACTCTCAGTTCTATTTTCGAAATAAATTTAAGCTAAAGAGTTGAATACAGGAAGAACATACATTGTGAGACTAAGACTAAGATTAAGACAAAGACCAAGACTAGTTTTACATGTTGTAAGGTAAATAAAAGCGGAACATATGCTAAGAAATTAATTATATTTTTATGCGTCTGGCATTTATCATCTTTAAGTTAAGCTAAGGGTTTTCTTTGAATATGTAAATTTCATAATTTTTGTAAATATTTTGTCTTCTATCTTGTTAGATTTATTCAAAAATCTTAAACAATTTTGTTGTGTGCGCCTTTGTATAGCTATGCATGTATAAATCAATTCTACTCAAAGATTCTGCTAGCTATATATAACTACTTATAAGCCTTGTGCTCAACGTGCTTGAAACCTTTAACCTGTATATCCATTAGTTTAGTTTTATATCTGGCAAACAGAGATAGATGATGCATTGAACCTGCCATAAAGCTGCTCGTAAATCGCAAATCCCATTGAACTGGCTGAGCTGCTTCTGGCTGTTGTTGTTGTTGTAAAGCATTTTCTTTACTCGTGATTCACTTAGCGCGCCCTTTTCTTCAAAAAGATAAACAAAAGCGCACTCATACATGCACACAGATAAAGATAAACAGGCTGACGAATAGATCGACAAACTCTCAAGTTTTTTTTTTTTCTTCTTGTTTTTGTTGACAACAATTTGCATGTTGAGATAAAATGTCTACAGCATAGACAAGTTTATTTAGCAGAGACGCTTAAGATCTGTCTATTCATATATTAAATACGTCTATTGGGTAAGAAAAGAGTATATACGTTTCGTTGTTGAGCTTTAGTCAGCTTAACGTTTTTTCATTTTCTATGTTTTTTTTTCTTCGTAAACTGTTTGTTTGCCAATTTTACAAATTGTAAATCAACAGTCGCCGCAGCAACAGCAGTAGCAGTAGTAGCAGCTGCTGGCCGTTACCAACTTAGTTAAAATGCAATCGACAGTTATTGACCCTAAACTTGAACTAGAAACCAAATAACAAAGCGGCATAAAGCGTAAAATTCAATTTGACTCAACCGGCAACTGCTGTTTCAGTTACTCCCATCGTTGTTATTGTTTCTATTGCGCTTGCTCTGCCTGGCTGCCGTCTGTGCGCTGACAATGCATAAATTTGTGCGAGCGCTCGCCGAACGGTTTTTTCACCGCAACTCTGGTCACACTTATGTACATACGCGCAGTCCCAGGCCAAAGGCAACAAACAAATGAACGCCGCTTAAGCGCCATGAGCCCCTGACATTGCTCACGGTCAGCTTTTTATATTTGATTACCTGTTTTGCTCTTATTTCATTTGCGCTCCACTCTCTGACTCTGCGTCGCGCTGCCGCGCTAACTCTTCTTTATCGCTCTATCGCTGCCTCTCTGCTGCTTACAATTTTTCACCGTTGCTTATGCAGCTGCGTCTGCCGCTCTGACACTGCCTCTGCCTCTCTCGCTCTCTCTCATGCGACCAGTGCTCACTGTTGCCGTTTCGGTTTCTTGTATTGTTGTCATTGCTTTGGCGTTATTTTCTTTCGCGTTTATTTTTGATTTACTTATACTGTTTTGTTGTTCTTCTTCATTTACTTTTTTTTCCATCGGTCGCAGAACGTGAACTTTTTGCGGAAAAACGCGAACTGTAACTCAGATAGTCGGATTTGTTTTGGACTGCCCCACCCCTCAGCAGCTCAGCCACCCGAAAACAAAAAACAAAAAAACTCTACAAAGCCCTGAACCTGAACTCGAACACGTGCAAGAAACACGGCGCAATTGTTTGAAGATAAATGATTATGTGTTTAGTTATCCATGAGTGTGTGTGTGTGTGTGTATGGGGCCTGTAGAACATGTTGATTTCTATTATTATTGGCGTTCTCTTCGTTTTCTTTAACTTGTAAAATGTTGAGTTCGAAGTAACTTTTGTAATTTGTTTTGCATCATTTGTTTGCCTTTGCCAGCTTTACTTGTCTTTTCTTTATGCACATATTCGTTATACTTATATTATGTGTCTTTTTCTCTCTTCCTTAACTTTGGACTTTTTGTGTGGAATGCTCCAGTTTAGGGCGGAGTTGCCAGACAGTCAAATAAAAACAAAACACAAACAACAACAACAAATGAGTTTAGATTCAATTAACTTTGACCACTTAAGTGCTGCTACTTAAAGACTTAATTAAGTATCTTTAATAGCACGAGAGGATGATGGAGATGAAGTGCGCTCAATAAAAAGTGAAACTACAATTACGCTAAGCTAACATGAACGGAGAGGGGCGGATCAATGTATCGTAAATCAAGCAGCTAATTAATAGTATTCAGTAGCAATCACACACACAGAGAGAGAGAGAGAGAGAGAGAGAGAGAGAGAGACACGTGTGCATGTGTGTGTAGCCCTCTGGCGGCTACAGAGATTGATGTGCACACGCCGTAATTTGCCGCAACAGCCGCAGAAATGACAGCTACTTAATACCCAAATAATCAATGTAATTAATTTGCAATAATTCAATTGTACAGACACCCACACAGACATACACGCCAGCACACACACAGAGAGACAACGGTTGCTATAAAAAAACAATTTGTAGGTACATAAAGAATAGTTCACTCTATAAAAATGGTCTTTCATTTACAACTTGTCTCAGTCAGACTGTAATTAATGTGCATATTTAAATAAACCCGATCAAGAATTTACTGCAAATAATAAAAACTGATAGCCGACTGCCTGATGCTCGCCTAAGGCGGAAATATAAGAGAGTTGCGTTAGATATGAATACTAAGATACTCTGAAGCAATGGAATACATTAGCATATATATTTCGTTATATACATTTAACTCTCAATTTGTAAACAACTCAAACTTTTTATATGCAGAACCAATGTACTCTCCTGACATTTGCCGCACAGGCATAACAAGTAAGTACTATGTACGTATATGTAAAATAAAGTGTGGGGAAAAACAAAAGAAATAATTTGCTTAATGTTTAATATGCGGCACGTGCAGAATAAATCGATAAATATTTTAATACAATTTTAATTATGCATTTTCCTTTCCTTTTTTTTCACACACATATAAAAAACTCATTAAAGCGTGATAAATAGTGAACACTTTTTATAATGTCATATAATAAATACTTATATTTGTGATATATATTTTAAAAATTATTTAAAACTAAGAAGCAGAGTGGGAACTGACATGTTCGCCATTAATAATAATTGTTTTTTTTCAGTACATTTTGTTTTTGGCCAACCAAAAAGAACATGAAATAATAATTATGTGTTTTGAAATGGTTTTAATGGAGCTAAGTTTAAAGACTACGTAGAACATGTTTTTGGCAACAACAATCAATGTGTAGCAATACATTGTTTTGTGGGGCCTCTCATAAAATCAACTTCAGATCCGATCAAAAGACGTTGGCCAACTTCTCTGATGGGATTAGGCCAGCTTGTCTGTCTGTCAGTCAGTCAGTCAGTCTGTCTGTCTGTCTGTCAATCATCAAGTTGTGTGACTTGTTTAATTGCTTTGCGCTTGGTTAATGAACTTTGTCTAGTATCTGCGTACGACTATCTGACTACAGTCAGGAAAGCTCTCAGTGCTTGTAATGATGCCCTTCAGATACCCAGCAGAAGTTAGGGATGGGTAAGAGAGCGTATATATTGCATTGGCATAAAAGAGTAACATAAAGAGTATAGATAAATGCATATCTGTTAGTTCTATGCTTCGACAATCCTTATCTAAATTTGTATTTTTCATTATTTTAATTAAACTATTCAATTCTGGTTATCTATGTCTGCCTGCAGGGTATCATTAAGTCGCATTTACTACTCTAGTTATCGCCAAGTACATATTTAACCAACCTTAGCCAACTCGCTGCTTGACAACGCTCAGCTGTCTACAGGGTATTTGCTTGTCTACACTCTGCACTATTCTAATCTAATTTCCTCCCACTCAATTTGCCTTTGCTCTTAGTATATGATTATAAGGATGTATTTCTCTCTCTCTCTCTCTCTCAAACACAGTGTCTATTCGTGCTGAAGGCCAGAGTTTTCTACATCTCCAGCAGCTTCACAGTGTTCACGCTGGCTCTGATTATTTCCTATTAGCTTAATTGTGCAAAGTGCGCCGGGCGTTCATTTAAAATCAACAAACTGGGCAAACAAACCAAAGACAAGTGCCTCGCCGAGCATCAAGTGGAATACTCCAGTCAGTACGCTTCGCACGTGGAGATTCCTTCAGCAGGCAGCAGCTAGAAGCTGGCAGCCACTTATGCTAACTTCCAATTGGTTGCCTTTGCAGTAAGTGTTGCCTGGCTGCCAAGCAACTTCTATTGCCAACTCGAGTGCATAAGCTTACGTGACATGGATCACAGTGGCCCGGCCAAGCGGCCAAGTGAATGGCAGCGTCCAAAAAAAAAAAAAAAAGAGAATAATAAATAAAATAATGGCCGAAAGTGACGCACGTGCTGACGTTCATTGAGTACAGATCGATAAAAAAAAGTATCTATATATAAATATCGATCAGAAAAAAAGAAAACGAAGTCGTTAAACGAAGACGCTGCACAGAATTTAAATTTGTTTCGAGCATCCTCAATGAGCTGAGCCAGCTCAATGCGAGCTATATATAATTATAAATGTTGTGGCTTGTATACATAACGTGGCCCAATACTTTGTAGCTGGAGGGGGGAGGGGGTGGGAGCAGGAACACACAAATTAATCATATATACTACTCGCATCAATTCCGAATTCCATTAATTATTCATATCAGCCAGCTGCTGCTATTCGCCACAAAGTTACGCAACGCAAGCGGCCGAGGCACGTCATTAATTAGAATCTCAGAGCGTTCTACACCTGCAGATGAACCCAACCAGCAACCAACAAAAGCAAAAGTTATCACAGCCTCAGAAAATATTATCATCAGTAAATGCAAATGACTCAAGCTCATAACTGAATCATGCCGAGCAAAGTCAAGTACAGATTCGGCAACAGATTAAGAGACACACAAGAAAAGAAACATAATTCTTGTCTCATGATCTCACTATGCATACAAAAAAAACTAAATAAATAAAAAACAGTTAATAAGAAGAAACCGGCTTATCAGCAGACTCTACAGTGAAGCTGCCCGAATGAAGTGTGCTTAAATCATTGCTTAAGTAAGTAAAGCTAAAAATATTTTAAATATTTCACATGCCAAACTAAAAAAATTGTATTTTTAATGCGAATAAATAAATAAATAAATTTTAATTTAGTTAAATTGTCTATTAATTAATCAAGTAAATAAATTGATATATTTTCATAAGTAATTTAAATTAAATCATTTATGTGATAGTTTTTTATTTGTTTTTATTAATTTAGTAAATAATTATGCAAAAGGCAAAAAATAAATAAAATAAAAAATGTATGTATTTTTAATTTGAATAAATAAATAAATTAATTGTTTATAAATTTGTTAAACGAATTTATGATTTCTATGAATAATTAAAGTATATTTTTAAACTTATTTTAATTCAATTATTTATGTGATTTAATCGTTTATTATTTATTTATTTTTATATTTTTATTTTATTTATTTTATTAATTCATTAAAATAATTAAAATTATTTTAAAAATATGTATGCACATATATATATTTTTCCATTTCATTTAAAAATTGTTTCAATCAAATTTAATGATATAGCATTTCATAATATTCTAATTTCCTTATATAATACATCATAATCTATCAGCTTTGAGGTCGTATTTAAATTCGTTTTTTTTGGCATTGTGATAAATGAATTTCTGTTTATATTTGTTTGTTTGTAATAAATTGCCAGCCTGACCTTAGGCAAAAGTCAAATGTTAAGCTGAGATCTATATCTTCTATAAAATTAACTCTAGTGCGATTCAGCCGTACTTAGCTGCGGCTTCAACTCGAAATTCATTTACTTTTGCCTACCTTATCCAGTTGGCTGCGCCTCTCGATCATCTTTGAGTTGAATATTTGCTTTAAGTATTTATTTGATTATCTTCAATTCTTGTTTCTCGTAGCCAAGTTGCTCACAGAAGAACTTCACTTAAAATATTGACTTGAGTAATTTCCGTTTGAATGCGAAACTTCTTAACACTTAATGCTTAGCTCCGTTGGCTTAGAACTGCGGCTTATCAATCGCTGCGATGTGCCAAAATATTCGAACTCCCACACACACGACCGTTTCGGTTTGTATGAAATTCGCAACTGAGTATTCGAGAGCCTCTTACGGGTACTCAAATAAGCCTGCTCAACGCCAAAGCCGGCAAAGCACTCAGAGCAAATAGAGAGAAAACTGAGGCTCTCGCAGCGGGCGCGGCTAGCGGGTCGTTTGGCGGGTTTTCTTTTTCAGTTGAAGTTTCGCGGCTTCGGATGCCGCTTAACATGGGACGAAGTGGGGAGAGGCATAGCAGAAGAGAGAGGCAGCGACGGCAGACTGGCATTTGTGTACAGAGTACACAGAGCGGCTGAGCTGAGCGCGTCTCTCAGCTCTTTTAGCTAGCCAAGCAGCCGTGAGACACTTGCGGCTCTGCGCGTGCGCAGTTGGCTCTACAGTTACTTTTTCGCAAACATTTCGCACTGTGTACTCAACTAGGCAGCTGAGACTGTAAGTGTGAATTAGTTGAATGTGGTTTGCAACGAGCGTGATCGACTAGCAGATTATCTGCATTGGGTTGAGAGAGGGTAATGTGGAGTGAGTGTAATTTGTTTGATTTAGTTATAAAGAGGTAAATAGAGAATATTTAAATTATATAAAATTATATACATATGATATAGCTTAATATTGTACTTTGATCTCATAATTGAATTCAGTTTCTCATTATATTTGAGCTATATATTTTTAGATCTTTTAAGAATTTTTCAAATGATCAAAATGTAAAATTTTACTTTAGAAAAAATGTATAGTTAATAATAGAAAAAATAAAAATAGAATAGTATAAAACTTGTCCTTCTGATCGTCTGGCTGATCTCAAATTATATAATTCACACTGTACTATATTAGGCAACATTTATTACCTATTTCGAATTTCGTCTGATATCATAAAAGATTGTTGCAAATTGAGACAAAAATAAAGTAAATAAAAAACAAAAAGTAAACAAAATTCAAGTCAACACATATGCTAACTACTATATATACCCTTTTGCAACAATTTGCACAGGGCATGCGAAGCAATAGCAAATGCTTTGGCTATAGAAATAAGCACGCATGAGTGGCTGGCTGACATGCTGATTAGCCCGAGCCCGTGCGAGTGCCTGTCGGCCCGGCGGATTGTGTACGTGAGCTGTGCCGCTTGACCGATTAATGTATTTGGATGGGGCGGCCATTGACTGATTCGTTCAGCTGTGACTTTCTTTTCCGCATATGCGGCAACAGATCGAGTTAGGCAATGTTGCAATGCGCCGCAGTGCATATTGGGCAAACAATTAGCAACTTTCACTGCGTCAATATTCACACCGCAGTGATAAATGGTGAACTTGTTGACTTGTTACGGTTAGTGTTACAGCCGGGGCAACAATTTATAGCCAGGTGAATCGCAGTTGGGCTGATTCATCGGCATCACTCATACGCTGCGTGTGACGCTGCATGCTGCAAATATTTGCATTCATAGTTTACCTGTTTGCAATTGGTTTCACGCTCGACTGCAATTTACGGCTGCTGTGCCACAATACTAATGCACTAGGTCCGATACAATTGTGAATAATAAATTCTCTTGTTTTTATAGGTTTTTTTTTTTTTTGGGTATTGAATTGTTCACTGGTTTAGAAACTTTGCTTAACTGGCAGCGGCATCCAGAAGCGTGTGTTTATTTATTGCACAGCAGCTATAAAAACATTCGATTCTATTTGGGTCATTTGAATGGCGATTTGTCTTAATTGCGTGACCATTAAAACGCAAACAGAGCGTGGCAAGAGCCACAGAATCCATAGATAAATCGAGAAACTATCGATGCTGCTCCATCGATGTGCTGATTAAGATTGCAAGCTTCAATTCCATTGGTGACGACAAGTCAAATCAAATTTGAGTTTATCTCACGACATGTTGCATAATAAATGCCAATGTGCGTGTGTGTGTGTGTGTGTGTGGGTAAGGACAATAATTGTTTGAAAGCGTACGTGATACTATTTGGGCGCAGGCCCGCTCCAGGGTGGTATGAATATAGAAATGATTTCCAGGAACTAAATTGCAAACGCAGATGAATGTGTGTGTGCGTGTGTGTGTGGGTTGGTTGTGATTGTGTGTGTGGGTGTTGAGCACATGCTGAGGTGCTTGGAGTGGCAACGACAACGAGCACACGTGTAGCCATTTGAACTGAATTGTGGTCACTTGTGTGTGTGTGTGTGTGTGTGTTAGCCACAATCAACATGGCATTACAACTGAATTGCTATGCCTCAGCTCAACTCAACTCAGCTCAGCTGGCTAACAATTTGACCCAAACGTCTTGTCACGATAAGCGGCCAAAGCAACTGAGACAATGTTTGCATACATCATTGAATAGCTAACTCGAGCTGGCTCAGTCAGCTCTTGCTCTCTCGCTTCAAGTGCACAACACAACGTTTACTCTCAGTTTTTCAGTTTCAGTTCTTTAAGCTCAGTCACAGCCTAAATTAATAGCCATAGCAACAATATTATTATGTTGTTGCGGTTTGGCGTTTCATTGACATCTCTGCAGCTGACAGAAAGCAGAAAGCTGAGAGGCTGCCATGTAATGAATGCAATTTGCAATTAGCAAAAATAATTAGCCATCAATTTTGAATTGCTTTGAACTTGTGCTCAAAGAGCTGTGCTGCACTGCGGCACGCGCACAGCACGAGTCCATCACAGCGTCGAAATTGTCAACTGCATATGCATATGGAAATTTGATTCCAGAAATCAGAAATTTGTTTAAATTCTTCAATTAGTTTTGTGTGTGAGAGAGAAAGAGAGAGAGAGCGAGCGAGCGAGGGATGTATATTCAAGCTAACGAATCTGATACATTTCCCCAGTTTTTTTAATGTTTGCTTACCTACTTATTCATTTGCATGTTCGTTGCTTTAGTGAACTGTTTCTCTCTCACTCTCTATCTCTCTCCCTCTCTCTCTCTCTATTATTGTGTTTTTTTTGCCTTTCAAACTAGTCTGTCAGCTCTAAGACTTCCAGCATGCAACAATCACAATTGTTTCAGCATTTCTGCAAAGATAATCGAACTACTTCTCATAGCTTGCCATAAGAACGAGCTGTCGTAAATATTTATGTAGAATTTTCAAGTGCTGTATCAAAATTTGACTCGTTCACATTAAATTTTAAATAAATTTTTGCCTAACCTGAGCATTAATTGATTTTGTTGCAAGTCTGTTAAATGTTTAAATTTTGACTGGGTTGAGGTATTCAGCTTGAGAAGTAATCGAGATCAGTTCAAGTTTCAGCACATACATATAAATATATATATGTATATATAATATAAAATATATATTTAAATACTCAAATGTTTATATAAGTTTTAATATATGCCATGTATATGGAAAATTATAGAATATTACTGGTCAAGGTTTTATAGATTTCAATTTCTTTTATAATTCATGGACAGAGTGATGCGTGGATGAATATGCGAATATACGACAAACTGACGGATATAGAAATAGATTTATATATTACACTTATCAACAAATTTATTGAGGAAATAAACATACAGATGAACAGATGAAAACATAAAAAATAGAAACAATTCTAGATGGATTCAGCTGTTAACGATATACATATAATTTTGTATATATTTATTTATATTTTTATATGACTTTTATTGTATTTTATTTATTATGATATATATCTACAACTGCATAACTAGCAACAAAAACAATCTACCCCATTTAACCATTATTAATTAGCGCAGATCAAAACATAAGCAAGAACATGTTGAATATAAAATTCAATAAAGTTATTAAGCTGTCTCTCAAGATGCAAATCTGTTAAGCTGTAGTGCACAGATTAAAGTGCTTATAAAAATATGACTTTATACTGCTTACTCAGCTGCTTGTTTCACGCTTGAGCAGGTCAGAGCTCAGCTTGTCTGCTGGTGTCATTTGATGATCGTGGAATTGCTTTTAAATTGCTCGCTCGAACGTTCGCTCATGTAATTAAGCGTAATTTTGGCAAATGCTTATCTCTGTGGGGTGCGCGTGGTTAAATTTGCAGCGACAACAGACAACAGTGTCAAGGTTAGGGCAGAGCCACTGAAACATAAATTTATAAAATATATATTATACACAAAACTAAAGCTTGAGTTTGAGCGATTGCAATTGTAATGTGGAACGAATTAAGTTTCCATTACCATTTCCATTTCCATTTAGTGCTGCTGCTGCTGATGTATCATAGATTCAATTGATTAAATAACAATGCCATTCGATGAAATGTTCTTTTTTATGCTGCCCATATGCTTTATGGTTCATCTGAGCTGATTCATTGGGCACATTTGCAATCGATATGCCGAGGAAACGAATTTCACCAGCTCTGATTACCTATTGAGCTCAATTGAGGGAGAGCATTCAGTTCGAATGCTCGCATATTGTCTCATCAATTTCGCACCACTATTTGCCACACTTTGAGCTGATTGTGTGTACAAAAGAAAAAGAGAGCGTAAGACACAACTTGTCGAGGCATTGGACACAACGAGTTGAAATTGTAATCGGAATTTATTGTGTGTGATTTGCAGGCATTTATTTATTGCATTTCTGTATGCCGACACATTTTAATATAATATTTTCAAATATATGTATGTATATGTAGCAGAAATTTTGATCAAATGTGGCCATTAAATGTTTTTATTTGCATACAAATAAAAATGTGCTCTGGGGCATGTTTCATGACTCAATGGAGTTGCATAGCAAATTGCTGATTGATAACTATTGAAATTGCGAAATTTGTAACTTTGTCTAGTTAGCCGAAGCATTTAAGGTTTGCAAATTGAATAGCTTGTTCTTGTTTGTGTCACTTGATGTATGTATTATATATATTTATTTATGTAAATATTTATATTTTCATTTATTTAAACATTCATTAAAATATAAATCTTTAACGATTTAACAGAGTTTTTCACACATTAAAATTGTGTAAAATTCATTTGTGTTCACACTTTTGAAGCTAAAAACTATTGAATGCTTTCGCCTTGGGCTCGTGCATATATAAAAAGAATAACATATGAACCAAATACATTGGAACTTTTTCTGTTGCAAGTTTAACAAGTTTCCACAATACATTTTTTTTTATTTTTAATAGAATGCACAGTAGAGAATTACCAAAAAAGTAGCTTTACTATTAGCAAAAATTTATATATTCTTTGTTTATGAATTTAGCTATATTAAATGTGCATTAAAAATTGGCCATTCATAGTAATATAAAGGTAAGAATTTCTAAAAGTTAAAAAATTAAATTTATTTAATGTTTATTTTTATTTTATTTTGTATTCATTTATCTTTTCATTTTCTTTCTTTTTTATTACTTATTTAATTTAATTATTACTATTATTTTATTTTTTATTATTTTTTTTAACATTTTTATTAATACTTTTTTTTAATTTTACATTTGTGTTTATTTTTATTTTAAAATTATATAAATTTTTTTTTTTTTATTTATTTTTAATTCATTTTTTAATATATGTTTTTTTTAATTAAAAATTTTTTATTTATATTTAGTTTTCATTTTCGATTGTGATTTTTTATTTCAAATTATTTTGTATTATTAAATATTTATATTGAGTAGATAAATTATTTTTATTTTCTAATTTTTATTCTACTACTGCATACTACATACATATATATATGAAGTATTCTTAAATATTCTTTCTACTTAGTATTCAGTCGAGTATTTTAAAATTTAATTGCTGCTTTAAATTATTTGACTTATGTGAAGAACTAACAAGACTATTTTCTACATTAATACCTATACCTACCATACACACACACACACACATAAATAAAAGGCACACACACATATATAGTGCATTCAATCTCTTCTGGGAACTGCTTTAGGTTCAAAGAAAGTCGGTGTTTAATCCTCGTCCATGGCTGTTGTTTTGTGGCAGCTAAGCCTTTGGGCGCTATAGAAAGTGTTGCATACTTTGGGGCGGCGCGTGTTTTTGTTTGCGCAATCAAATTATAAAAGTTACTCTAACACCACCGGATAAGCGCCATGGCAGAGGAATATTTATGGGCCCACAAATCAATAGGCGGCCTTTTGGCCCATTGGCCCATTGGCCCATTGGCCCCCAAAATGAAATGGGGCAGGCCACGGGCTTTTCAAAATGCTACGCCTCATTTAACTGGAAATCACATGAAAACGCGTTAAAAACACATTAAATCACACGTTATCAATTTCATGCCACTGAATACGAGTGTGTGAGTGTGAGTGTGAGTATGAGTGTGTCAGGCGAAGCATAGGCTGACACGCATAGCTATTGGCATCAGGTCGACAATACGTTAAAGCCATGTAAGCCAGCAGCAGAAGCAGCTCAGCGAATCTACATCATCAACATAAACGGCTGTCAACGCCCAGCAACGCATTTGAAATTTCAATTGTAACGTTTGCCTTACGCAAATCCCGTTTCATTGAGGCGAGCAACAACCGTGCCACGCCCACTCATCCCATGCCCATGCCATGCCACTCAGCCGTGCTACGTGCAATAATTGCCCCATGCGGCGGCGCCGGCAGACGTTGCGTATACGCAACTTATGTTAATGTAAGCAAGCCGAGGCGAGTATAAGTCGTGCTTTATTTGTTTCTTTTACTTTTTTTTTTTTTTTGTTATTGACATTTGCATATGCCTGGGGCTGCGTTTATTGTTTCTGGTTGTTTGCTTTGCCTTCTGCAGCTTGTGCTCTCTGTGTGATTAAAGTCAATTGCAAGCGCCGTGTAATCAGCACATTTAATCAGCAGGATATTTATGGCAATCGTTTAACTCAACATTGTGTAAATCTGTTTGCAAAGTTTTTGAGAAAAACAAGCTCAGATAAAAGCTCTTAAATGTAGGGCGTAATTATGTTTGTCTCCGTCGCGCCCAGAGAAAAGAGAGAGAGAGAGAGGGAGACAGGGAGAGGAAGAGACAGTTCGCACTTGTGGCAAATGAATGTCAACTTTTGCTTTGGCAGCGGATTACGATTACTGCCAGAGTATGAGTGTGTGTGTGTGTGTGTGTGTGTTTATGTGTGTGAAGGAAGCAAGTCAAGTCAAGTCAAGTCAAACTAATTTCGACTTATGGAGCCGCCGTCAACACTACCATACAAAATTGAGTTTCGTTATGCGGCAGGCACAAATAACACTCATTAGCCATAATGAGTTATACTCGTCGTACTCGGACTTGGCTTGGACTACATTTAGATGGCTCTTTAGCGGTCATTATGCGGATGGTGTTTTGGTTTTTATTGGGCCCCACAGCACTGCACTGCACGGCGGCGGCACATTAAGTTTTCAGCTATTAATACTTAGCCGGCGGGGCCAAATGCCATGAGGGGGCGTTTTAAATAGATCCCAGATTCAACTGTGAGGAAGTAGCTAAGGGGAGCAAGGGCGGCAGCTACCACAAATTGTTTGACATTTGGCACTGGCATTGGCTGTCAAGCCTTTCACTTTGCCTCCTGTTATTGTCACTTGCCAACAGCAGTTTCAGTTATTCTAGGCAAAGTTTTTCGTCACAGCAGCAGGACGAACTTTTGTTGTTAATTCGCTCAAGTTTCTGGCAAGTATTTACGTGCGCTAAGACCAGACATTTGCAAGGGACTGAGGCAGATAGTGATAGAGAGTGTGAGAGAGACATAGAATAAGAGAGAGAGAGAGAGAGTGAGCTAGACCAGCCTAGGCTACAAGTACCCGGAAAGTTTAACATGTTAATGGCATAGTTTAGGCAAATGTTTTCACTGGGCCCCTTCAGCACATATTTCGTATATAGTTTTCGCCACACACATACATATACATATAGTCCATATATATAGTTATATGTATGTGTATCTGCACATTCTCGCCCTCTCACATTTTTGCGACAGAAATTAACTTTCACTCGCCACATTTAGAGCTCGGCCACATAATGTGCCATTGCCATCGCCAACGGCTACGTTAAGTGACTTTCTTATGCTGGTTGTAAAATTGCTTGCTTTATATGGCCGACCCTTCTTCAAATGTGTGTCTGTCTGAGTCAGTGTGCATACGTAAATGCCAAATATTTTCAGACTATGAAAGCCAGTAATTTAGTTGAGTGTACATAGCCCGAGTGAACGAGCGAACGAGCGATGAAGGCCGCGACTGAATGGGCAAATGGCAAGTGGATGGGCGTCTAGGCTGCTGGGCGTGGCATGCTACAAAAGTTTTCCGGGCAAATGCATAGTTGCGTATTTTTCGATTTGCTTGAAATTTGACAATATGCATGAAAACTTTTCATAAGAAGAGAGACAGAGAGAAGGAGAGCGAGGGAGAGTGAGGGAGAGAGAAACTATTCAGTTTTGAGCAAAAGTTGTAAATTTTTACTTCAAAATATTTGCCTTAGCTTATTGCTCAGAGTTGCTTTAAAGCTTGTGTTGGTGGCACATGTGAATAAACAACTTGAAGACGAAGCTAAGCTGCGTCAGGTGTAGCAGCCACTTGTAGCTGCCATAGCAAGATTAAGAGCATATTCCTTGGCAACCAACTGCAAATGGCTAGCAAAGGAGATGGACAGCAGCAGCAGGAGCAGCAGCAGCAGCAGGAGTGCAGCTGAAGCTGGACAGCAAAAATCTAAATAAGCAGAGCAAGCGCCGTGGGGCAGGACATTTCTCAGTGCACAGCAAGTCAAGGATATGGTATGGGCCACTTGAGCTGAATAAGTTTCAGCAGAAACTAAATAAACCGACTCGAGCTGAAGAGACAGAGACAGACAGACGGAGAGAGAGGGAGAGCTGTAGAGTTGACTGAGTAAAAGATGCTGCTCCAATGATGGTGGCAATGATGATGGTCTCGACAGCATGGCGACACTGTTGCAAGTCCAGAGAACAAATGAGCGCGCGGCAAGGCGGGTGAAATATAATTTCTGACGGCCAAAGAGAAACAGCTGAGTCTGCTTAACGTCGAGAGCAGCTGTCCAGGAGGAGCATCGGGGGAGCGTCAGCTTAAGTAGTTTCATGGCAAATTTGTTGAGTTTCGCAAAAGTACGCGGCTTCCCTTGATTAAAAATTAAAGCTACAGCTCACTCATATTTCTGTGAGCGATTTAGTGATTCGATGTGAAATAAATTTAAGCACAATAAAATAGGCGTGGCAAAGCTACGTGCTTTGCATGCAGTCAAATGCGTAACTCGGACAGTTCGAAATCTATGTGATATGTGTGTGTGAGCTAAATGCGTGTTGTTATAAATTCAAATCAACTTAGTGCCCGCTGCGTTTGCGTCTGCTGTTGCTTGTTCCGTTCAACATCATCAAATCGATTTGGTCCAGGCAGCCCCTTGCCGCATCACGCCTTGCCGCTGACCTTTAGCTATAAATTGGCAGATTGCTAGTTTGGCCTTTTTTTTTTTTAGCCATTGCTGCTGCCTTTGGGTTCTGTTGGCCATTTCACTTTAGAGCAGCGGCGCGTGGCCGAGCTCTTTGCAATGTTACAATGTTGGCTTTACAGATTCAACATGACTTAGTGCCGACTTAAGCGCATTAGGCCTGGCCCAAAGCCCAGAAAGTCTTTTAATGTCTTATCTCTGTGCAAATAAATAAACGAACGCCAGCCCGAACAAGCTCTAAACTCCCCATGCCTCATATAAATTTGCATACACGCTTCAATTAGCTGCGCTGCCCACTTGCAGCTGGTTCTCTCTATGTATTGGTTAAGGCCAGCCGCAAAACACAAAGCTAATTTCATATCTAATTCAACATAAACCTTTGCTTCCGCCAGACTGTGAGTGGCTTCCGCTGAGCACAGCAAGCTAACTATGATTTGGATTTGGATTTGGATTTGGAATTCGAAGTGCACTCATGTCCCGCGGCGCTCATTGCAGAGTTATTATTTTCGCATGCGAATCAGTATGGTGAAGAGAGAGTAGACGAACTTGAGCGTTGAGAAGAAGGTGCTCACGTGGATGGTCAGCATGCCACCAGCCATGGGTGCAGTTCGCTTCAGTGAGCGCTCCACAAACAGCATTAGCTTCTTCTTGAAGCTGCGTGCCTGTATTAGCCAATTGCAGCTGAAGGCCGCATAATGCAGCTTGCCAAACCAGAGCTCGACATCCGTTCCATAGTAGCAGGTGGGAAAGATTTGCAGAGGTAGACCCAGGGAGTAAAATATGAAATAGATGATGGTCAAAGGGTCCTTACTAAGCAGTAGCCCAACCACACTCGTACACAGATTCACGCCAGTCACAGCGAACTGCAGCAGCATATTCACCGACATGAAGGACTCGAGTGTGCGAAAGAGTCTGCAAATAAACGAATGTCTCATGAAACTCTCTTTGGAACTCTCACTTGACTGTCACCTACTCCAGCAAACACTTGTGATCTGTTATACAATCCTCCAGTTGCTGCTCTGCATTCGCACTCGGGTCCTCGCCCACTTTCTCGAAGCGTATATACAGCATCTTAATGTGAGCTGAGATCAGGCACAGCATCATTGCGGGAAAGCAATCGTTCGCATAATTCTGCCATATTTGCACGGTGAGTCCAATTGTCTGATATACGTGAGCGATATAGAAGTTGCGCGATGAGTTGACCCAGTCAAAGGGAAACCAGCCAGGATACATGAGCACACGTTTATTCTGAAATAGGAATCCCATTTCGGCGAAAATTCCAACTGGCACATACAAGCCAACGAAGGTCCACATTATGACTCTCAGCTGCTGCTTCAATCGAGCATAGATGAGTTTCTCTTCCACAGTTGCTAGCCTCGAGTCGAGATGCCTCATGAGTTCCTCCATGCGTTCGATCATCCTGAATTTGCGCATATAAATGAAAATTTTCAGCGAACACGATGCGCACGTGGCGAACATCGAAAGGTTCGAGATGTTATCCGAGAGGCTGTCGCTTCTAAACAGCCTCAAGCCCAGATGCAGTGGAAAGCCGATGGTTGCGATTATGTTCAAGATCAGACTATAGACCATATAGAGTCGATTCCAATTCATTTTCTCATGTGTAGCTCCAACAAACTTCCATACAGTCCAATGGATTTTAATGAAGCTCACGCTATCGATGAGCTCCTCTGACCTTTCGACGTTCCGTTTCATTGCGTTTTGATTAAGCTGACATGCCTAGCATGTTGCTTTTTATATTTATTCACAGAATATTGAGCAACATGTTCAAGTAATTATATAATTAATATTTCAATTATATAATAATGAAGTGATTAGTAAATGCTCTGTAAAATTCAATTACAATAAAGAGTATACTATTTTGTTCAAATGCTTGAAAGGGATATAGAAGCTATTGTCTATAATTTATTTATTTAAGTAATAATTAAAATAATAATAAATATGAATGCGCTGTTTAGACATATGCAGTTGTAAGGAGAAGCTAAATATTAAAATAAATATTTTTACCAGGTTTTATTGCATATATTTATATTTACATAATTAAAATGTAGATAAATCAAATGAGTAAATCAAGGGTAGTTCTTAGTCGATAGCTTTAGATTCAAGCAATTGTTTTTTTTTTTAATTTGTCAATTAATTATTGACAAGACAATTATGTTAATTGAATTGAGGTATAATTAAAGTCGCCTTTACTTTGTCGAGGAGGTAAGGCAATATATAATATTATGAATCTTTTTTTATTCATCAGGCAATGAAGAACAAATTGAGTCTTGACAGAACAGATGTATTGGAGTCTGTTCCTTACGTTGCGTATAATATGAGGTATATATCTGTATGGTCTATATGAGATATACAAGATAAATTTGTTTATATTACAGTTATAAATATAACGCAATTTCCAGAGAACAAAAATATGAAATTGATGAGAATTTTTATAAAATATTTATAAAATTATGAGCTGTTTAATTATATTTAATACAAATATTAATATATATTTTTAAACCATTTTTTCATTTATTATTGTTTATTGTTTTTATTATTTTTATTCAACTCATTTTTTATTTTCAAACTTAATTTTATTTTATTAAGTAGAACCTTTAAAACTTTCGTCTCTGTTCTGTAGATGAAAAAAAAAATAAAAAAATAAAAATATCATACCCTCTCACTCTCTCTCTCACTCTGATGCTTCGGTTCTTTTCGTTTTAGTTTTCGGTTGGGCACCTAGAGTCGAACTGGCATTCGTGTGGCGCTCTCTTAACGAACTTCGTTCGTGCGCGATACGATTGACGCGCGCATAACGAAGCTCAGTAAGCGAAGAGATCTATGCAAATGGTCTGCACATTCACATACACATCTGCTAATTCAATAAATAGCGAAGGCAACTCTCGTTTACACACCAATACATATACGAAGTCCGATCACGAACGAACTCGTTGAGGAAAGAAGAGAAAGACGCATTCGTGTGCTCTTCTTCAATGAGCGCTCGACAAACAGCATTAGCTTCCTCTTGAAGCTGCGCTTTTGAGACATCCAATTGGTGCTGAAGGCTGAATAGTGAAGCTAGTCAAACCACAACTCAAATGCAGATGGGAAAGATTCCAGTGGCATGGACAGGGCGTAGAAGAAGAAATATATCCGTGTCATGGGCTCAGTGACAAAGAAGAGAAATCCAGCGATGCTGACACAGATATTCAACGCATTCACACTCTCGATTGTCTGATACAATCTAAAAATAGATAAAGCCATCAAGACAATATTTATTGGTATTTCTTTGTTTTATTTACTCCAGTAAACGCTTGTGCTACGTTATGCAAGTCTCCAGCTGCTGCTCAGCATCATTGGCAGCATCGCCTTCTCCGACCTGCTCAAAGCGCACATAGAGCATCTGCATGTGAGCTGACATCAGGCACAGCACGACGGCGGGATAACAATCGCTGACATAGTTCTGCATCAGCTGAAAGCCGCTGCCCACAATCTGACAGACGTGCGCCGCATAGAAGCTGGGCGCTGCGTTGGCCCAGTCAAAGGGAAACCAGCCTGGATACATGAGACTGCGTTCGTCCTGAAACAAGAAGGCCATTTCGGCAAAAACTCTCACAGAATAGTCGCCGAGAGATTGGCATTGTGAAACAGCGTCAAGCACAGATGCAGAGTTAGATTCAGGATCAGGCTATAGCTAAGGTAGAGCTTCTTCCAACTTATTTGCTTGTGGGCAACTCCAAGCACTTTCCACTGCTGAAGAAATTCACGCTTTTTCACGAGCATTGCAATGTCCTACGCCTATGAATGTGATTCTGATTGAGCCATTTGGCAGAGTTTATGCTTTAAAATGTTTCAGTTAATTGCTGATATAGTTATTTAATGAGAATCACACGAATACGTGACTACATCAATTAAAATAATTACAGTTAATATTTAATGATTATTCCTGGGCAGTTGAAAATTTAATTACTTTTAAATGAATGGCAAATGGGGAATTGATTTTGTATAGGAGTGTGCAACAGGCAGAGGAAGGGGAAAATTTAGCTATAAATGGAACTGGTGATAAGCTGAGTGAATATAGTTATATATATAAGTCTGAGAGAGAGAGAGAAAGAGAGAGAGAGAGAGAGAGAGCAAATTAGAAGTTCATAAATAAAATGTTAATTCACATAGACAAGTATTTAATGATGGAGAGTCAAATTTGAATATTAAAGGCAATAGGCATGACTAGAGCACTGAGATATATTTTTTATTTAACAGTTAACATATAATTTTGTCTAACAAAAAGAGACTCTTAAGTTAAATGTAAATGGATACAGGAGCAAATCGGCCCAGCGATTCTTCTCCTTAGTTACTCTCTCCTCTAGAGCTCGAGCATTTAAAAGCATTTGGAAATGATTCCATTTATTGTATGGCCAGAGCTGCAGTTTAACTTTTTGTGTACTAAATAAAATTGTCAATTTGCATTATATTTCGTTACTATTTTTTTTTTTTTTTTTTTACTTCTCTTTTAGTAATAGTTGAAATAGTATTTGTAGAGTGAAATGCGGACATGCAGACAAATCAATTGCTAAATGCACTGAATGGCAAATGTTTGTTTTGTGTTTTACTTTAACGATTCGTTAATATGATTGATAGATGCTTTTTTTCACTTTGTTGAGTAGTTGGCTAAAAAAGCTGACATGCCCGCAAATGGCGCTTATTTTAAGGTGCCTTTTTCTGTTAGATTATTTAATGGAACATAGCGACGAATCGGGAAATAAATAAATAAATATATATATATAAGGAAAAATATGAGCAATGCTTTAAGCCTATTATAAATGCTTTTAGTTGAATGTTTATATAAATCAATCCATTTGGAATGCAATTCAGCTAAAGTTTTTGATAATTAATTAACCTGATCTAAGCTTAAAAAGCTTTTATTCTCACAGAAAAACTCGTCGGTCTGAAAGAAGCTGCAAATAAACGAATGTCTCTTAAAACTCTCTTTGAAGCAGACTCAAACGTCACCAACTCCAGCAAACACTTGTGATCTGTCATACAAGACTCCAGCTGCTGCTCTGCATTCACAGTCTTGTCCTCGCCCACTTTCTCGAAGCGCATTTGAATATGAGCTGAGTTCGCTTGTATATAGGTGAACCTTTCTCTTGAAAGATAAATCCCTTTTCAGCTAAAACTTCAGCTGATAGATAGATGCCAATGAAGACAAAGAGAATGTCTCTCAGCTGCATCTTCAGCTGGCTATAGATGTGCTTCTCTTCCATAGTTTCTGCTCTCGAGTTGAGTTGTTGAGGAAGCTATAAAAAACTTAGCTGAGGCACTTAGCAGAGGGCTGCCGACTTCACGCTGCACCTATTGAAACTTGCTCTCCAAGAGATTCATATTCTCTCATATTTATTTGTTTTACACAATTGTCGTCTATGAGATTTTATAGCATTTGAGATGTCGACATTGATTTCTATTTCATTGTACATTACATTTGTCTACTAAACTGCCTCAGTATGCATATGTAAAGCATAATGAAGACTTCAGACAAATCAATAACTTAAGTAAGGGCCATGGCTGAATGGCAAATGTTTGTTTTGTGTCTTAGTTTAACGTTTCCTCAATATGATTGATAGATATTTTGTCTTCACGTTGTCAAATAGTTGGCTAAACATGCTGAACTTGTCTGACATGCTGTAATTTTTGTATGATCATTGAATTGTAAATGAATTGAAGCCAAAAGTGCGCAACATTGCAAGCTCATTATGAATGCTTTTAGTTGGCACGCTTATGTCAATCAGCGAATATGAAATTCTAGCAGCTATATACATAGTTTCGAATGCCAAACTCGACATTGTGTCAAATGGAAAAAGTGCTTTTGACAATTAATAAAACTGACACGAGTGCTTGTTTTTCGATGTTGCTGGCATTGTCAGCGGCGGTTTTGTTGCTGCATGTTAAATGTTGAGTAAGCGCAGCGCTCAAAAGTATGCTACATGCTTTTCGCATGCCATTTTCCATTTCAAAAAAAAAAAAAAAAAAAAAATTCCATTTGCCATCAAAAGTTATGGCGCTTTTAATAATTTGACGGTTGAATTTGAAAACTAAAGTATGCACAGTTCCGGCTGGCCCTGGAATCGCGTTGATGGCATTTGCAATTAGCATGTTTCACACACACACACACATAGATAAATGCAGTTAGAGCTGTGTCAACCAAAAGCATGTTGCAATATTTTGCTGGCAGACCCCATAAATTGTTGCATGCACTTCAACATGGCAACTCGCCAGCAATAAAAAAGGAAATACACAATATACATCCTGTATATATTTATTTCGCACTGCCAAAACGTGTTCTTAATTAGTGCGAAACGTCATTTGAAACTTGGCTTAAAGCCATCCACAGTCAGCCAATGCCAACATCTGGTTTGCATTCACTTTTTATTTTACTTTTTGCGTTAGCTGCAACTAAACCAGAGTCAAATTTCACTGGAAATTTAGCTGTATACCAATATGCAGCGGTTTCGCTTTGTCAGACGAATCCACAATTGGAAGTGATATTTCAATTCGTTTATTTCTTTAAGCAAACGTTTGGCATACAGCATTTAAATGCAGCATACAGCATTTCATTGAGCGTGTGCACTCTAGCACTAATTGAGAGCTAAAATAATAAAGTAGCAAAATGAATTTCATTTGGCAATGTTCCACATCGAATGCTTATGCTTAACAGCAATTTATCAAGAGTTTACTTATGTTTGTTATTTAGTTGTTGTATCTGAACTTGATATTTATAGCAATTTAAATTAGTTGCTTAAAATGTGGCTGGCATGCAGTATATACTTGACACTCTGCAATTCTCACAATAACAAATAATGCAAAAGACAATTTGATGGCTAAGCAAAGCTTGTGGGGCAAGTGCAGGCTGCAGCTCGCAACAGCAGCTGCTGCTGTCATAGTGGGCAATGTGGGCAGCGTTTGCTGTCAGCAAATGAGCTCGACAACAATGTAATTATCATAATTAAAAGGCTGCCCCTGTCCTTAGCTGGCCTTGTCTAACCAGCGCCAAAAAACGGTCACAGCAGCCACAAATTCGCTATTAAAAGCGGCCCCATCACATGCAACAGCAACAACAACAGCAGCAACAACAGCAGCTTGAGTGAGTGGGGTGAATTTAGAGGGAGTGAGACTGTAGCCGACTGCATAATTGAGGCAGTTCCCTAATTGTGGAACGCTGCTCATTAATTGCGTCTGTAACGAAGCTCATTTAATAGTTTACCCAGCCCAGCTTCGCTGCAGCTACTTGGGCGCTCTTTGGCCACCCGCACTAACTGCAGTGCTCGCATTCCCTCATCATCGTCATCATCATCATCATCATCATCATCATCATCATCATTATTGTGTTGAGGTACGCTGATTAAATCATGTTGCAATTATTGTAGTTTGCAATGCGCTCGCCAGCTAGTCATTGTTCCGGCGACAACTGCTGCTGCGCTTGCATTAACTTCTTATCAGTTCTTATCAGTGGGTTCAGAATTCACCACGTCGGACGCTGTGCTCAACAGCTGAGTCTCTTCGCACGCAAATGCTGCGCATGCCCTGGAATCACAGCATTTGATATCAAAACATAGCATTTAACTGGCTTGAATCATTTGAATTTGAATATTTTGTAATGATGAGAATTTAAAATAAAAAAATTCTATTTATATAAAATAATAAATATAATAAATAAATTAAAATTTAAAATATATTTATATAAAATAATAATAATATTTCATAAAATTTATTTGAATTAATTATTCTATTTAGATAAAATAATAATATATAATAAATATGTTTTAATTTATGTGAATATAATGAATATGAGAAATTAAAATTAAAAATTCGATATATTTGAATATTAAAAATAGTAAATAATAAATATTTTTTAAAAATATTTATCAATGTTGAATCGTTCGCTTTGATTAGCTTTAGCTAAGCAATAAGAAGTCGGTTGAATGTAGTTGAAATAAAAGTCATTTACCTATAAGTATACGTAATCAGCTTTACTTTTCTCTAATTCATTTCATATTAAATTTGCCTACTGCCGATTGGAATTTCCATATTATTGATTGCTAAAAGTTATAGAAGTTCGAAGAAACCTTAAATAACAGGCTACGTAAGGACTTTTTTTTAATTTAGCCAATTGTCTGATAACAATACTAAATTTAAAAAGAAATCGAAAATTATAAATGAAAGACATTTCAAAAATGTCTCAATCAAATTATTGTAAATCAAGAATATATATATTATATATTTCTTATAAATTCATAAAATCATGTTGTAGATGTATTTATAAGAAACATTCCTAATTCCGATTCGAATTCGGCTCATCAGAAGCCTTAACCCTTCATCCAGCCCAAAACTGAAATCCGCTTAGCAAAAGAAAAGTTCAGCTGTAGGCTGTAATTGAAATAGGTGAAAGATCTTCTGTAGACTGTCTTAAGTGATAAAGAAAAAGAAGAGGAGTTCTCTATGGAGCATTCTTTAATTGTAATTATTTTCTTAAACTTCAGCTGAATTAATTTCGAATTGAAATTGGCGAAAAAGCTATAAAAATCTGATAGACTGGAATATTTTTCTTTTTAAACACAGTCGATGCACGCAACAGTTTACTTTGAAGCCAGCAACTGCTTATCAGTGGCCAATAACATCGCGCTTCCAGTGTAATCAGAAATATCGCATGGAGTAATCGGTGGCTCGTGTGCTGCTACGAACTTACTAACCTGCCTCAATAGCAATCCGTGCAGCTGCTTTCACTTTTCGGCTTGGCGTCTACCCCATTGCTCCACAGACCCACATGGCAAAGCGGCGATGGGCCGAGCCAATGGTTCGTTCGTGACTGTTTCGGCTTTGCCGTGGTGAATTTCCGTGCACGAGTTTCGAGTAAGCGAATCTCGGACTTGGACTCCGGCCAACGATGTGCAGTTCGCTTTGAAACGCGGCGGGTCGTAGTTGTGTGGCAGCTGGAGCATCCAGCGTTCAACTCACAAATAGCCAGAGGCTCAGACCCTCACGGACTACTTCAAAGGCGCGAGACTTTCAAAAAACAGTTTTTCGAAACGAAGTGAAAGTGAACAAGTTCAAATAATAAATTTTCAATAATATTTAAAGATTCTTTAAAACAAGAAAAATAAAGATATAAATGAAATGGCGCTGACTATGCATAAAAATCTGAGCAAATAAAGTTAAGTTAAAAAATAAAATCTGTGAATAGTAAACAAAAAAAAAAAAAAACTAAATAAATTGCTGCGTTAAAAATTTAAATATAATATTGAAAGGTAAGTAAATATTTACAAAAAATATAAATAGAATTATATTAAAAATTCAGAATTGAAAAATTCTTTAAAATAAATGCAAATTTGGATAGGATTTAAGCCGATCCGCCTCAATGGCGCCGTGTGTTCACAATGGCGATAAAGGATAGCGCAGGCAAAGGCTTTTTGACCTTGTTAAGCCGCTTGCAATTGATTGATTAATTTACATAAACTCACAATGGAATTTGTGAATATGCGAATTGACAGTTCATCAAGTCAGTCAAGCGTAACTGATTTAATGAAACGAATTAAGTACAGAGCCTTGGAACGTAATCAACATCTGAAGTCAACTTAATGCTACATAGCTCATTGGTCATTGTTATTGCCCCAAACAATTGGCGATGCACATCGCCATTTTGTTGCACATCTCTTGGGGGTGGGGGAGAGACCCCTGTGGAGCTATATTGAATAGTGGCATATGTGGTGCAAACAGGTCTTCATTCAATTCAATTACACTGAGAGCTTCGCTTTAAGCAAATATAAAAAAACGGGTCACAATAGCAGCTGCACGCAGCATGAGCTCAACACACATTTCAATTAATCACACCAGTCAAACAAGAGAGAATATGGCACATTAAATGAAGAGTTATTTTAACTCTTCTTCCTTTAGTTAAAGTTGTGTGCATAATATTGTTTTAATTAAAAGTTTTTGTGGAATTGATAAAGGCTCATATTTTTAATTTTTGAGTTCAATTTTCAATTTTCATTCGAATTCGGTTTGAAGAGAAAGGCAAGAGTTGCCTATGATATTGGAGGGATATTCATAAGTCTATACATATATTTATAGATATATGCAATTCAAGATAATTGAAAAGTGAAGCAAACTTTTGCAACTTTTCATTATTCAATTTCATATATAAATAAATATTTGTTCTTGGCGAATTTTAAACTTTTGATTCAACAATTTCATGTAAAAATAAAAATTTGTTGATTTTTCAATTTTATTTTATTTACTTTTCTCAGAAATTTTATTTATATAAATCATATTTATTTTTAATTAGGACTGATCTACGGACACAGCAAAAGTTTTTACAAAAGTTCAAAAAGTTTTGAGGGCAACGAACGAAACTTTTAGCAGCTTCTTGCTAGAAATAGATGCCATAATTTATTTAACATAATTCATTATTTATATGATACAAAATTTAAGGCTACAATTGCTGTGAATAACTTAAATATTTATTATAAAATCAAATATCATAATTATTTAAGGGTATTTTATATATAGAACATGCAATATAGAAAAATATATTATAGGCAAAAATATTAATAACTGAATAAATTAAAATATCTTAAATTTTTGAATAAGTATTAGGTATTTTTAGTTTTATTTTGATTTATATTTTTTTTAAATATTTATCAAGATTTTATTTATAAATTAATTTCATTGAAAAAAAAAATCATAAAAAATCATTTTTAAAGTATAGAATATATATAGTATAGAAAAAAATATGAAGGCTTGGCAATTGGTCGAAAATATGAATTATTAAATAAATTAAAATATCTTAAATTTCTGTATAATATATTATATTTTTAATATTTATCAATATTTTATTTATTAATGATTTTTTATGTGGAAAGTAGGAATACTAAAATAAAGTGCAGCTTGTACTCAAAAGCCAGCTCAGTTTTCAGAGCTCTACGAAAATATGCCATAAAAAAATATAGTATACAAATCTCTGCCTCAACTATATATAAAGTACAGATACCGTAAGGTTAAAGCTGTTAATTAATTGGATTCTTAATCAAATAATTGTGCGAACTGTGAAACTACGCAGCGGAATTTCTCTCTCTCAGCCGAATAAAAAATACAATTTGTTTGTGCGTTTAATTAAATGAAATGCAACTGTTTATATGTATATCGTATATGTATATAGTATCTGCTGCTCTGCTGACATCTGTGCAAGCCAAAGAGTTTTTTCATTGACGCAGCACGAAAACATGGATTTGACACAATTGCGTGGTCAATTGGCAGTTGCACTCGCTGCCACGCCCTCAGAACGAATCAAAGGCCAAAAGGGGGAGAAATGGGAAAATGGGAAATGGACAGACAGACCGACAGACAGCGCAACAGCGACGCAGCTCAGCCAGGGCTGAGCACACACAAGGCGAATTGAAAACGCAGAGAGTTAATGTTCAAGCAGGAGTCGGGAGTAGATACTGGCTGCGGCTCAATTAATTAAACTGGCCCGCACACAAAAGACGGCAAGAGGAGCTGGAGCTGGAGCTGGCGCTGGAGTCGAAAAGTGAACATGAGTAAGGCGAACATTAAAGTCAAAGCGAGCGTAGGCATTGCCAGATGGCACGAAAATGGCTCATACGACTGATAGGCCGGGTAGGGCCTGGATTTGGGCCTGACTGCTGCTGCTGCTGCTGGGCGTCAGACGAAGTGTGAAATTGTATTTGGCTAAAGTTGAGTGCGTTGCCAAGTTTTGCTTACACTTTGTGGCTCAACATTCCAAGCCGTTCCGTTCTATTCCGTTGTTAGGTAAATTAATTAAACTCTTTTTGTTTGCTCGAAATTACAATTAACGCCTAATTAATTTCGCAAATTTCTTTCATCAGTTGTCGCAGCAGCCACAGTCGCAGTCGCAGTCGCACTCGAGCCATGTCCTGCGCTGCAGAAGAGAAATGAGCGCAGGTAGCCAGGAAATGGTCATATTTAATGCCATTAAGAAGATTTGTCTAACTTGTGTTTAATGAATGTGTGTGTGTTGGTGTGTGTGTGTGTGTGTGTGTGTCTTTCTCTCTCTGTGTGCGCTCGTGCAGAAGAGCGCGAACAGTCGCCAGGCACACAGAATAAATAATTATATGCTTCATTCGGTTTAATTGTTTCCGACGCTGATTCTGATTATGGTTTTAATTGCGAGCATTTTGTTGCACGCACAATGAGAACTAGGCTAGCTAGCATACGAATGAAAAACACACACACATACAGAAGGACATGAGCTGAAGCCCCTCTGGTATTCGAGTGTTGCTGCTTTGTGCATGCAAATGAAGTCAACTCTCTGGCTGAGCCATTCACACTCGTTCGCACTTTGCCCCAGCTGAGCGCGAACATGGCCAGCCGCTTGGCAATTGTTTTTGCCCAGTTACCAAGAAATTGTTTAAAGTTTTGCTTCGAGCTAAGCCATGTAGCCGGGCAGAGCTTAGGTTATGCTCAAAAAGTTTTCACTCAGACTGCTGTTTGCTTGGGATTAGATATTTATCTGTGCTGACCCTTACCTATGGCCAGCAGGACTCTCTCACCTGTGTGTGTTTGCAATTGCCCAATGCTTGTTTTGGCTTTGGCTTGCGGGGACGGTGTCAGCTGAGAATTTGCATAATAATTTCATAACTACTTAATCGGCAGCCGTATTATGTATACGCCGTGTGGCTGCTCAACTTAATTATTATTTTATGTAAGCGCTTTATGCGTCAAATTGTTTGCATAAGCAAATGTAATTAAAAACCCAGGTAAATCACAACAACAACAACAACAAGAGCAGCAGCAGCAGCAGCAGGAACAAAAATAAATAAAATGGGCAACTATTTAATTCAGTTGAAAACCTGCCGCAAAAACATTTTGCAATTAACGTAATGCTCACTAATTATGGAGACGCAGTCTGCGTTTCGCATTTGCAGTTTGTGGAAAAATAATTTAAAATTATAAAAAAATTCAGGTAACAAAATGCACGTGTGGGCGTTTTTTGTTTAGCATTAAGCATCATAAGCTGACATCAAGCAGCGCGCACCGAAGAGTTGCAAAAGGCTGGCCAATTAATTAGGAACTGTTGATGGCTCATTTGGGCCATAAGAGCATTACTACCGGTATTGGCCTCATTCTGAAGTGAGCCGCCAGCCAATCAATCTAATTGACGGTGTACTTCTATCGTGCAGTCCTTCAGTTAGATGCCTCGAGCGTCCAATTAAAAATCGAAATTTCATTTAAACAGTCAGCAGGCAGGCGCTGGACTCTCATCTCTCACCTGGCTGGAGGTCAGCCATGGTGTGCCACGCCCGTTTGTTAAACGATTTAGTTATTTTGTCGTTCAGGCAGTTAACGCCCCCAACGCCCCCAACACACTGAGCACGCCATGCCTACATAAGCTGGGTGTGTTTGGGTGTGCAATTGGCTGCTCTTTGGTTTCACAGTAAATTAGTTATGACTGCTGCGTGTTAATCATTAATTAGCGTGGTTGATTGCGGCTTGATGAAACATATCTATTATTAAGCAGGCCTAAATGTCCACTCAAATGGCCGGCAACAGGCAACAGGCAGCAGGCAGCAGGCAGCAGGAGGCAGCAGGAGGCAGCAGGAGGCGGCCAATTGCCTGACAGCTCAAATGTGGGCACTTCCTTCAATTATACGCCTCATTTAAAGACATCATCGAGATCATCGATCAGTGTCCATTAATTCGTTAAATGCAGCAATTTAATTGGCTCTTAATCGAGCTCATTTAGGCAGAGCTATTGAAGCTAGCTTAGCTGCAATTCTCAGTAATGCAATAATTATGAATTGTTTTTTAATATAATAATTCACATGCAGCTGAGCTCAATTTAATTTTATATTAAGATTAGCTTAATAGAGCTCACTAGCAACAAATTTAGCATAAAAGCTGTATTGGTAAAGAAAATATTCAATATTAAAAGAGAACCTGAAAGGTAGCTATATTGTTTAGGTATACTAACTAGGTCTAAGTATATTGACTAGTTTTATTTTGACATAGGGCTGAAGAAGAGAATTTAATGCTAACATAGCTCTTGAATTAATCAACTCAAATAAATTCTTAAATACGAAAAAAAAAAATACACATTATTTAATTGACTTTACTAAAATACAAATAGAAGTGAATTTTCATGTTGTTGCCTTTACGTTAATTTCTGTAAGTATTTCTATCAACACATAAAAGAAAATGTCCTAAAAGCCCAAAGAAACTTCGGCATATGATACAACAAACAGCAAACACTTTTTACCTTGGCTATAAAGGAAGGCCAAACAAAAAAAAAAAAGAAAAGTGAAATGAGCTATAGACGACTGTCAGTTGAACTTAGCGTGTTTTTTATTTAAAAATTTATTTTTATTAAATTTTTTAATTTCATCAGAGTATCTAGAAAAGTGTAAAAGGAAGGAGTAAAAAATATCTATAAAAATAATATTAAATTATCTGAAATATAAAAAAGAAACAAGTTTATACAATAAGTAAAACTTAAAAACAGATGAGCTAAGTCATAGAAATATATATAAATTATTTTAAAATCTACAAAAGAAACTTGCAAGAAGACTTAATTTTTTTTTAAACTAGATTAAGCAAGAGTAAAAATAGCTTACAAAAATAATAAACAAAAATAGATAAATAATAAATTAAGTTTATGGCAAAGTCATAAATTCGCAAGAGAACATAAAATATGATTAAATTAAGAAAAATGCTAAAATAAATTGCTTTGGAGCAGCCAATATGCTCTCAACAAGCCGAAGAGAAGCCTTAAAATTTAGCACAGATTCAGAGAATTTTGTTTGCCTTGCCACAGGAAAACTGTCAGCGGTTTGATTGCCAGCTGGGCCCCATCCTGACAACGGCAATCCTTTGAAGTTACTCGATAGATGCCTTCATTGCGCTATCCCTTGTCTGGCTGTTGTGACTGATTTTGTCTTCCTGCTGAGTCGTTGCCGTTGCCATTGCCGTGCATTGTTTGAGGCAGGTAACTAAGGCTGGCCAGAAGTTTTGTTTATGGCACAAAAGTTTTGTGGCTGCGCTTTGATTGAGCTTCACGTGAACAGCTACAGTTCATGTGGCTTTATGAAAACAAATGGCCAACTGGCTAAATCAAGGCAAATACTTTACGGCCAGCCCCATCTACACTCGAAGGACAAACGTTCGCTGGCTAGCTGTCTGGCTGCAACTAGTTGGTCCAAGTGTCGTTAGCAAGTTGGCCGTTGCAAGAGTGAGTTATGGCGACAGTTGTCAGTGCGCAGCGAAAGCTCACGCGCAACTGCTTTGAAGTAGAACTAACTGCAGCTAAACTTGGCTGGCAAGCGTATAATTTATCAGCCTTGGCCATCAAGTGTCAAGGTTGAGACACAGACAGCAACATCTTCAACTTTTACAACTATATACAGAGAGAAAGAGAGAGAAGCGCCGATGTATATATATAGTATATTGTATTGTGTGTGGACACAAAAGGCCCACAATAAACGTGACGCGTACCGTTTTACCGTTGCTTGACTGACTGACAACTCGTGCGTTGCGTGTGTTGCCATTGCGGTGCTATGTCACTGTGGCAATGTGGCAATGTGACAATGGGGCCCACAGGCCAAACACTGTTGTCGCGCGGCTGTCACCCCCTTCACCGCCCGTCGATTGCTTGCTCACTCGTTTCTTGCGTATATGTTGACGGCCTTTGTACGGCCTGTGCTGGCTGCTGGCTCAGTGTTTATATTATTTAACGTTTGCCTTTCAGAATAATGCGTCTGTCGTTGTCGTCAGCCGTGTACTCAACACACAACAGCAGCGAGAGAGAGAGTGAGAGTGAGAGTGAGAGAGGGAGAGTGAGCTGGCCTGTTTATTTTATGTGCTTATTGTCGGTAGAATTTGGCCCGAGCTAATGTTAGCTGCAGCTTGTGTTAATTTACGACACGACCAGCCATAAAAGTAAAACCTAATGGCCAGGCCGAGTCGGGAGTTGGATAAACGAGAGTTTTACCAACTCTTATGCAGTCAGAGTACAAGTGGGCCATAATAATATCATGCACATATATACGATATAGGTATAGGTATAGGTCATATACACACACACACATATATTCCATCTGCGCCGTTGACAATGCGTTTATGAATATTCAATTTGTATTTTCCACGTGCTCAGCCACACTCACCCGCACACGCATCCACGTGACAAGGCATGTTTCATGTTCAAGGTCTTAGCTGAACTTGAGCCTTGGAGCATTGATTGACATGGACAGGAAATTAAAATCAGCCATTTTGCATGCGCATACGATTTCTGCTGCATACTTTGAGGCGCCAGTGCAGTTTAAGCCAGCTTTGTGCAAAAGTGCTTAATGCAAGGCATTAAACAGGCTGCGCGACTAATCACAACTCAAAGCCATTAAGCATTTGTATTTGGTTATTAATACATGACTACATAACTCTCACTCTCTCTCTCTCTCTCACACAAGCCAAATTGGCGTGCTGTCAAAAAACCTAAAAAGGAAAAAAAAGCGAATCTTGTCATAAATCACGGCAGCGCTGTGTAGAGTTGGTCGTGCTGCTATAAATATATATATATATATATATATATATATATATATATATATATATACATATATATTAGCACGGAAGTGTTATTGATGAACGTTTAACTTTTGTTATTTCCGCTGTCGTGTGCTTTAAAATTTCATTTTTGCAGACAAGTTCACAAAAAAATGCTGGCGTCATCTATTTGCGCATAGAGCGAGTCTTATATGTGTATGAGTATATATGTATTTATATATATTTATATATATATATCTTGTAGTCCCTAACATTGTTTGCCAATAATTTACTTAATAGTTGGAGTTTGACTTTGGTTTTGCTTACGCGCGCCATTTGGCTTTATTTTCCAAGCATAAACACACACAGACACACTCACACACACACACACACACAAACAGCCAAATATCGCTGGCATTTTGCATGTTCGTCTGGCGGGTCTTGATTTTGAAGGATTTGTTCTTATGGCCGTCTTTGACTGACTGCCCGACTGGCTGACGAATACGCGTATCTGGTTGGTCAATAAAGTGCGACGTCATGTTTTATATTAGCTCTGTTATTTGGGCACGAATCGGCTGCCCGCCATAAATTAAGCCGAAAAATTTCATTTGACTGGCTTGGAGCATTTTATTCGTTGCCATTTTGTAAACTTCTGGCGCTTTCAATTTATGGCCACACGCTTTGTCCATTACGCGGCTTTGTTTTTAGCATCTTTGCCGCGTTTCGACAAAACTAACCCGAGCTAAAACTCTCGCTCTGGCTTATGATTTATGTGACATGGCTGAGAGTGGCAATTGCTTGACAGACTTGCTCTATCTGCCACTATTTATTGTCTGCAAATTAAGCTAATTGAAAATATTTAGAAAAAGCAACATTTTAATTAAATTTTCACATATTTTTAAAAATATATTTTTCCATCGAGCTATGCCGATTCTTCTGCTGCTGATTTTCATTTCATTTTCTCATTTATGGCCAACAATCTGCTGGCAATGAATTCCCTTGCAGCACCCGTCCGCTTAGCCATAATGAGGCATTAGGATGTGTTGCATGTGACGGCAACCGCAAAACGCTTTGACAGCGCCGCAAAATTGAAACGTGAATTTGGCAAACATTTTATGCGAAAATTATGCGCATAATAAATAACGAACGCTTGTGGTTTTGACTTTCCGGATCTCCAACTCTCTCTCTCTCGTGTTTTCTGTCTGTCTGTCTGTCTGGTTTGTTTTCACATTTCTAAATCAAAATACAAATTAATTTTAATTGCTGTGATGTGTAATTTAAAACCAAATAAATCAGGCATAGAAGGCTATGGCACATGCAATGAATACCCTGTAGGCAGATTTTTAGTGGTAGCTAAAGTAAATATATAAAAAAAAATATATATAAGTATACAATTACATTTTTTTAAAATATAATATAGATATAAATATTTTAAAATAAACTATTTAAAAAATATATATAAAAATATATTTATACAGCATTAAACATATTTGAATTGATATTTTATAAATATTAAATATATGCCTTAGAAAGTTCTGCATTTTATATTTTCTCTAGCTGCTTTCCTTTATACTAATAATTTCTTTACATCTACGTTTATTTCTCATATTTACACAAATATTTTCTTTAGATGTCTTGCATCTACTTTTACTGAAATGCTCTCTATGGCTTCAGAGTGATTTAGTTATGCCAGAGCTCCAATGATCGAGCACATTTATACAAGTTTGACAGCCTTCTCAATATATTTCGAGAGAGGAAGAGCTTGAGTGAACACAGACAGCACCATAATTAATGATTTGAGCATTTGATACACTATAAAAACATCTTAGTATTAGCTGACATGAGAGTCTAAGTGCAGCTCATGTGCATGCATGTGAAGCATCTACGTCTCTGGTTTATGCTCAGCCAGTGTCTTTGGCTCATTTAACGCTCTTCTCGAGTACAGCTGCGAGTTGCTTATTTGATTACTTGGAATTCCATTTAAAGAGAGTTATATTTAGCTAACGCTCACGTAGCATCGACAGCCTGCGAGCCATTTAAATAGAACTCTCATTGTATGTATTATTTTTACTCCTGAGAAGTGTTCATGCTTGAACAAGAAACGACGACGCTTTCATGAGTCTCGATTGTTGCCATAGCAGGTCCTAACATGCCTGAGTAATTTACGTAATTCTTTTTAAAAACAATTTTCAGTTTGTTAACATAATAGACAAAGGAAATATGTATAGCAAATTATTCTTATTATAGCTGCTAAAATTTGAAATTCAAGTAATTTCTAGATAACAAAAATGAATTGTGAAGTATGTAAATCAAAGTTTTATATATGGTAAAGAGTTTTCGAAGATGTGAATCAATTATTACAGTATAAATATGAATCAATTATCATAGCATAGAATTGGATTCCGGATAGATTCTGCTCTCGATAAATTATAATTTTTATACAAATTCAATTCAATTTTTATTTCAAATTTAATGAAATTACATATTCAATTTCTAGCTAATAAGTTATAAATTTGTCAAATATTCATGCATTTGTCTAATATTCATATTCATATTAATATTCTTATTCATATTCATATTCTTATTCATATTCATATTCAAATTGATGAAGCGTGTGTGAATGACATTTGCAGCTTCTCTGGATGATGTTTCAAAGCGCATTTCTCTATATTAATAATCCACTTTTCCTTAAATAAATAAAAATAAAATGAAAAGAGTAAAGTTAATTTTAGTTATGCAAATGGCTAAAGCCAATTGAAAACTCTTTGAGTTCTTATATTTTGATTTCCCTCTCTTTTTTTTATGGTTAGCATCAATCAAGCGCTGTCGAGCTGGATTCATTTCTTGTGTTTGAAAGCAAAAGGCGACATCACATTAGCAATCGAGTCGCTGCCAATGGCAGGCAGAGTTCGCATTGAGCTGGCTGCACATTAAATCGATATGAAAACGAGCAGAGTTGGACTCTTTAAGGCTATGGAATGGCATATGCAATTTTATAGCAAATAAATATTTTTGTATAACAAGCAAAGGCTGATGAAATTGAGGTCATGTTCATTGGTCAAACTAATTGAATTTATAAATATCACTTGGACAATCGATGAACATCGAGACGTGGCATTTAGTGCGCCAAGTGGCTGAAGGATTGTCGGTTACCCGGGCAACATCCACAAAATCTGCCAATAGCTTTATTTGTGTGAACACCTAAAGAGGGCGACGAGGGAGGCATGGCAGTTGGTGGGGGTGGTGGTTCGATATCTACACTTGTTTGTATTGCCGTGGGGAGCTGTATGGGTAATACCAGTACTAAATATCACTCGAAATAAACAGCTTACCTCGGGCTTAGGCTTAGGTTCTGATTTAAGCAACTGCTCTATTTTATTGCCATTGCGCGTTTAACATGTGGCACGTTCCGCTTGGGTCTTGGCAGTTGGCAGTCGGCAGTCGGCAGTCGGCAGTTCTCGGTCTGTTTGTGTTTGCGCGCCTTCAGAATTTATGCGTTCACGTATAAATAGAATTGATTTTGTTTAAGCATCGCATATTTTACCTGCAGCCAGTGATTTAATGCCTGGCGACATAATCTGCCATTTGGCGCTCGGCTTCGTTGGCATCACGTACGACTACACACATCAGCAGGAGCAGCAGCAGCAGCAGGAGGAGCTGGAGCCTGGTTCCCTCTCCAGCAGCATCATTTTGTTCTTATCGCTGTGTGGGCGCGCTCGTGAGCCCTGTGCAAATCCAAATCCATTTTCACCAAATTCCATTATGCGTGCGCCGCAACTGGAGCACAAAAGTATGCAATATGTCCCCGCATTTCGTGCACGAAAAAAAGAAAAGCAATTATGTAGAAATAATATCTTCAGTCTCGACACGCTCCTTAAGTGAATTGTGTGCGCACGCTGAGTCGATTGTTTTCGCTTCCAAGAAACCAAGCAGCTTCAAAAGAGGCCGCTGTTAGGTACCCAAGTACTTACTCCTTGCACGATCTGATGATTGACGCGACGCGTTCGCCAAATATTTCGAATATGAGTGCCAGAGAAGATTGCCGAATAATGTATTTGTGAATATTTAATATGCATGCCGCGTTCCCATTGCCCACCTACCAATCAAATGCTCAAGCTCAACGAATACAAAGCATCCACATCCACATCCACAAACGACGGCTAATGAGCGCAACAGAGCTTAGTTTCATAAAAGAGATGCAAATATGCCAACGAATATTTGCAAACTCTTATAATTATGGCTATGACTCAACTGGGGCGCTCTTTCCTTCTATTCATTTGACTAATGTCTAACCATACTGCGGAATACTGCTCACAGAAATTGATATATATGGGCTGACCAACAGGCAGCAATGTGAAAAGCATGTGCAAAAAAAGAAGAGTTTGGGTTGAGATAGAACTGCATCTGTGCCATGAATGCAGTATCAGATTATTCAGATGCAGAGGCAGAGGCTGCTGAATATACTTTGCTTTCTCTTTGGGTCTTCTCCAACGCAACCTCAGGTGTATTTTTAGCACCTCATGCCAATGCGTCTGGTTGTTGGATTAAGATTTTTGCAAAATGCTATTGAAACTTTTCAGCTGGGGCGATAAACTGTCTGCAGGCAAGACGAAAACAGATTTCAAGACAAATTTATTACTTAAATGTGTACAAATTATTTTTGCATGAAATGAGAAGATTTACTTGATGTTTAAGCAATATAATGTGATAAGTAATATAAAATATGCAATATATGTATTTGCTACGTTTTTGAAATTGAAAATAATATCACGCTTGATGTTAACTCTATGACATTTATATATATTTATTTATTATTTATTTATTTATTTTTAATTTGGTAAGCCCAACAGAATTTACAATTATATGAAAAGACTCATGCAATATTTCAACAGCCAAATAAAATTAATAATATAATTATTTTTAAACTTTTATTTAACAAAAATACTTTTACTCTTACTCGCTCATTTCATGTTTAAATTTTCTTACTATTAAAAGTTTATTTCAATTATTTGCATACCTTTTGAACATTTATATGCTATATAATTAAATGGCAAGGCTTATGCAATATTTCAGCAGCTTACTAAAAAATTGAAATTTCAATATTTGCTGAATTTTAGACTTCACAAATAGTATTACGCCTGATGATATATTTTTTGTTTTTATTATAAGAATTTATTTGACAGAAGAGATAGAATGAAAGACAGAGAGAGAGGAAGCACTTGAAGTACACCTAAATTTTTACTTCAGTCACACGTGCTGTGCAGAGCACCTTTTTTTCAAAATAAATCTTCAAAGTGTGAAAAAAAACCTTTTTTCATAAGAAAACGCAACTTGAATCGCTCTCGTTTGGCATATAAAACTCGAGCATGGCCCAAGCGGCACATAATCTGTGCAATTTGCGTGCGTTTTATGCGATTTTTGTTACAATCATTAGTGGCTATAAAGCACACACACACACACACACACACAGGCATGTGTTTGTGCAACATTTATATGCAAATTGTGAACAGTCCTTGAGTAGAAGTAAGTGCTATGTGGCAGGCAGCTGCTCAAGCAGGTATCATAGACGAATATACTTCCATTGTTTCTCTAGTTCATAAACTAATTGATATATAATTTTTTAATATTTCCTTTTTGCATTTGATAATTTCTCAGAAAGTTGGATTCTGTTTGCATTTGTCTGTGGGTTCAGCAGAAATCCGTTGCTATGCAGCAGCTGTATCTCTTACTGCTGATTGGCAGCCAGCCATCAGGAGAGAGATGCGAAAAAAATTATCCAATTTAAAAGTCAAATGTCATTTTTTGTTTGCCGCCATGGCCATTACATTATGTGAGTTACCTAACAAAGGTGCTACTTCACCAGTGGCGACGATGATGATGGCGATGAGAAGGACGAGCAGGAGGAGGCGGAGGTAGGTCGAGGACGACGACTGCATAAGTCGAGTGGAGCATGACAGAAACAGTGCGACTGGCAAGAGACATTTCATTTTGGCAAAGCAGAGCACAAAAATTGCGTGAATTTCATTTAACGGAGCAACTTTGTCACCAGACGAAAGACAGAAAAAGGCAAAAGGCAATGGACGACAGGCAGGAGGCAGGAGGCAGGAGGCTGGTAGCAGGAAGCAGGCAGCAGCATTGGCAGAACAGAACGCCTACCACGCGAATGCGTTGAGTTTGTTAATGTGTTTGCATAAATTTCAACAGCAACAGGGCTGAGTGAAAACAGGATAAGCAAGTATATTTATATATATATATATACGACGTATAGTACTCAAAGACAGCTGGCTAAACAACAGCAACAGCAACAGCAACAGGATCTCCAGCTGCCACAGGCATGAAGTGCGTATCTAGGTTATTTTGTTGTTGAAAGTTTTCGTAGTCAAATCGGAGTCAACGTTCCATGACAAGGCTTGTATGATTCAATTTGTTTAAAGTTTTCAGGGCTCAAAGAGCTTGTCGCCTCAGCATATGCCTAGCTGAACATTAATCAGCCTAAACATGGCATATGCATCAGCAGCTATCTATAAACTTTGTAATTGACTGAACTTTGCCACAGCTGATAAGAGCTCAACTAGTTTACGCATTGCACTCGCTCCTCCTACTCTCTCTTTCTTTGTTTGTTGGTATCTCTGGCATGTGTAGCTGCATGGCACGCCCCCTTTTGCCAGCCAATTCCCGCAGCTTGTGCTAAAAATGTCCACCTGCTGTGTGGCAGCAGCGTAAAGGTTAAGTGCACGAGTTGAGCCCCTTTGGGCATGTGGGGGGGTTGTGTTTAAATGTTTGTTTTTGTATCCTTTTGGTTTGGGGGCCACGTGTTGGCTGCTCTTTGTCGCAATTTCGTCGTTTCCCGTAATGCATTAGCGCTGTCAGGCGCTTCATGTCAACCACGGCGGAGATGTAGCACAAAAGTTGCGGCGCGTGGCAAGAACCGGATATGTTGAGGGTATTCCGCACACAAACATATCAGCTGCGCTGCCAATTGATATTTTTTTTTTTTTGGCATATCGTTTTCATAAAAGGCCAAAAAAGGGCTTCATATTTTCGACCAATAAAAAGTGCTGCGTATTGAAGCAGCTGAAAAACCGCCAGCTATGGCTAAAGTTTTAGCTGTTTTGTACTATGAATATAAATACGTGAACAATTCAAATTGATTGTGTTGCATATGCCCTCAAGTGAGCTCAAATATTTATGAAACAAATCATATGAAATTCAAAGGAAATAGCTAAATTTAATCAGAGCATACAAAAATTTGCAATTCAAATTGTTTTTATTTTTTTTTATTTTGAAGTTCAAGAAACTCATTTCTGCTAAACAGCGCACTAAGATTGGGTGTCGATTTCTCTAGCTTGATCGAATTTTCTTTTCCATTTACTCGCACACACACATACACATGTGTATATATGTGCACATGTGTATATATTTCTTAGTATATCCCAAATGTATTTGTGTATCTCTTTCTGATTCTCTGTTGTTTGTGTCGCCTCGACGCAATTTTTATGGTTCATAAAACCCGAAATTAGAAACTGCCGCTACACACACACACACACCCACACGCACACCCACACACATACACACACACACAGTCACACCCACACACATACACACACACACAGTCACACATTCAGTCACTCACTCTCACACTCTGAAGCAGAAAGAATTTTTATGCCCTGTTCATCCCACTAAAGCGAGAAAATCTGGCAGTCCACAGTGAGAAGCAGCCACGAAGTGGATTTTCTTATTAGTATTACATTTAAATGGCATATAATTTGTTTGCGTCATAATATTTATGTAGCTTCTGTGTCGCTTCCTGCTGCTGTTTGTTGTATATTTATGTTCACTTGGCTGCTGCTGCTGCTGCTGCTGCTCCTGCTGCTGCTGCTGCTGTTGTTCGTCGCACAACAACAAGCCGCAAGCAATGCTTATGCTGTTGAAATCCCAAGCGTAGAATCATGATTTTGCCATCTTAGAAATTGTGTACAATTTGTAAGTGCCTGCACAATGCAGGCACGGCAACACGCGGCGTATGCGCAATATTTCGCTGCAAATGCTCGAAATGGCTGTGAATGTGTGTGTGTGTGTGTGTGTGTGTGTGTGTAGGGGAAAAATAAGAACAATTTCCTATTTATCTTCAGCTTAGACGCCGTTGTGATGTTGGCGTGTGGAAATTTTTAATTGCTGCTTTTACAGGAGCAGCAAAATGGCCTCAGCTTTTGTTGGCCGTTTGCGTGTTTTGTGCCTTTGGCTTAGTTAATGCCAGCCAGTCTCTGGTGCTCTGGCACTGAAGTGCTTGTCATGAAACTGGCCTTTAGCACGTAAAAATGCGTTTTTCTTTACGCTTGCACTGCCATTTATTTGCACACACAAAGCACGACGCGGAAAAGACAGAGAGCAAGAGAGAGAGGGAGGATGGGAGAAGTAAAGCAAAGCAATGTATATATAAACATTTCGAGATGTCCTTGAGCCAATCTCCTTTCAAGACGAACAAGTAAATAGCCAAAGAGGAAAATTCGCATAAATCAAAGCAAATATTTTGCTTACGTTTCGAAACGCGCATTGAGAGAGCTGCTTTTTAGCTTGCCCCCAGAATGATTCGAAGTCTAATCAAGATTTTCTCCATTTTTTTTTCCTTTTCTTTGCAGTAACATCAATTTGATATTGCAGCAGGGTAGACATCGCACGGCTTTAACCAGGTGCGGAGAAAACGGTCTAGGAGAAATGAGCTCAATAACCGCGTCGCTGATGCCCGAGGCCCAACGCTGCGCGCAGCCTTGCCATGGGAGCTGCCAAGTTAATGGTTTGGCTTTGGTCTTTTCAGCTTAAGGCGAGCACAACAACAGCTGCAGCAATTCTAGCAAAGTGAAATTGTAGCGATCTAACAAAGCGATCGATCGCAACTCAAACGAAGTCGCCGACAAAACGGGCCAGAATTTGCCACGCCAACAAATCGCTGAGCCGTAAAACCTCCGCCAAAGCTGCCTCCTGCAGCCGCTGACAATGCAGTCCAAAGCATTCCTTCCGCTGCTGTTGTTGCTGTTGTTGGTGTGGCATGCACGGGCCGAACTGGCGCCTTTGTCCGCATCGGAGTCCAGCTCCGGACTTGATGCACCACAGCCGGCACGAGGGCACATCAAAGCGAAAGCGGAAAACATGTCCAGCACGGGCGACAGTTTCAACATACGCCACGGTCGCTCCCGGGCACACATGCTGCACGGCAGCAGTAGCATTAACAGCACCCGATTGACTCTGGTCAGCGATGCTGCAGCGCTGCACGGAACTGTGCCCCAGGCGAAGCCAACCTCGCCGCCAACGTTGCCGCCCACACAGCAGCCGGACGGCAGCGCGGCGCCAGTCACGCATAAAATTCGCAAATTGCACAAAAAGAAAATCAATGAGAGCATACGGAAGAGCGTTGACAAGAGCCTGGGTGTGGTGCGAGCGGTCAAGAATCATCGCAGCCTGGCTGAGGCCGAACACCTCCAGGGGCGGCCCACAGATGTCGATGATGCGGACGATACGGCGGCGCTTAGCGAGATTATGCAATTGGCAGACGAGATTGATTTGGAAAACTCATTAGAGTCAGCTTACCCGAATGCTGTGGCCCTCGAGTCAAGGACTCAGCCAACCACGGACAGTGTACGTACCCCAGGTGGTGGAGCCAGTAACGCCGCAGCAGGAGGAGCAGCAGTAGCAGCAGGAGCAGCAGCGGCAACAGCGGCAGCTGGTCGGCAATTTGTGCGTGCCAACAGTGATGATGCCAATTATGAGGACAGCGTCGAAAACGATGAGCTGTCAACCACGGAAATGGCAACATTTGCGCCTCGTCAGCCAGCCGCAAATGGAGCGAAAAGCTGGCAGCTGCAACAGACCCGAGTCTTGGGCCGCACCCGACTCCTGCCAGTCAACCAGAGCAACAGCAGGCCATTTGCCACGGCAGCAGTTGGTCTCAATGTTAATTCGCCCCTGAGCAGTGGAACGATGGATTACCAACTTGAGGTCTCCGAGTCGCGAAACAGTGACAATGACGAAAGCGGAGATGGAGATGGCGATGGCGATGGCGATGATGATGATGATGAGGCAATAGAGGAGGTGACAGTTGCTGCCCACGAGACTGGCGGCAACAGCAGTGTGGACACCATTGCCGAGTGGCCTGGAACGGAGAGCATGGTGCGCTCCCAGGCCATCACCAGTCAGCAGGATAGAGAGGGCCTGGTAGTCAAGCAAATCAACTTTAATTTCGAATCCGAGTCCGAGGCAGAGACAGAGGCGGATAGCATGTCCGTGCTAGACACTTCAGAGGTTACCATGGACGACGGCTATCCGCCCGAGGTGCTCATTGATGACAAGACAAAGCCACTGGTTATTGGCGATGTGGAAGGCGATGGCGTTGATTCCAATCAGATAACGGCCGATGTTATAAATGCGCGTGATAGCAAAATTGACTTGGTATCGAAGTTTCTCCAATACATCGAGCAGCAGCATTTGATGGGCTCCAACTGTGTGGCCGGCACATCGCTGAATCTCGGCGAGGGTGTGGTCGACCGCTATGCACAGGATCGATTTCGTGTTGAGGCCGAGGTGGCCGTCAATCGCGCCAATATGCTGACCAGGTGAGTCACCCATCCACTCAGACCTCCCATTGTGCCACTCCCCGCCAACTATTATTATTCACATGCGAAACTTTTCCAATCGAAACTTGGCCAGCGGCAGCAGACGCCGCACGCATATGGCCGGAACAGCGCACACATCTGCCCGCTGGTCAATGCCTCCTGCTACCCGCCTCCTGGCCGCTGGCCGATTTGGCCTCGTGACAGGAATAAATATGTGACAGCAAGCAGACACTTGCATATGTCAATACCTTAATGTCTTCCACAGCATTTAGTTGGCACTTGTGCTGAATAGTTCTGTCAATAATAGTCGAATGAAGTTTACGTACAACTTTTGCAATGATAATTAAAGTTTAATAAATACCAAAATACTTGTATTAAAGTTAAACGTAATGAATGGAATTCTATTTTGTTAATAAAGTAAAACATTTAATCTTAATTTTGCTTATTATTAAATATTCATATTTATTAATTAATTAATTATTACTATTATTATTAAATCATAGGAATACCAATTTACTTATGTTAAGTTTATCAAAACTATTTTTTATAAATTATGTAAAATAATATCTACTTAAGTCGGAGCCCGCAAATATCTGCTGACCGTTCTTCTTCTATCTGCAAATAAGTCTCTTTCACTCACATTTTGATAAAAAACTCTAAGAGCAATAGATTGCTTCGGGTCTTTAACGAGTTCGTTTACGATCGGACAAGCGTACTTGAGTGTGCTCATGTGCATGTGTATGTGAATATAAAGACCGTTCTCCTAGACTCTATGAATTAGCTCTTCTCTCACTGATCTTCAGTGTGAGAGCGTCAATCGTATCGCTCTCTAAACAACGTTCGTTAAAAGAGCATCACACGAATTGTTCAACTCTAAGCGCTCATACGAAAAGCAAAACGAAAAGAAACGAAGGCTCGAAGTCTGACTTATTTCGATTGATCTCATAAAGAGGGTGTGAAATTTTTAAATTTATATTATTACTTTAAAAAAAAAACTACTGTTTATTTTATGTTAATATTTTTCCAAAAATTTCATTATATATAACGCATTAATTTAGTTTAAATTTTATTTTAATAGGTATTTCCTACCTTTCTTTAACATAATACATTTATATAGACTAATATGATTACCAATAATAATTTATCAATTATTAATAAATTTAATCCTCATTTATTTCTATGAACATCTCAATTTCTTCTGAACTAAAATTGAAAAGGGCATATTTCCGTTTATCCATCAATGCCAATAATGTCAAATATCATTCATCCATGTCATAGATTGCTATCAAATATGTTCCTAATCCTAGCAGCAAATTTGAATATGAAAAAAATGAATATCAAAAAATATGCAATGCCAGAATATTCTCTGAATTATATATTTATTCCAGTCATGATTTTATTTTGCATATTTAATATATTCTACTCATGATTCTATTTTCTATTTGATGCTTTCAATTCATACAAAATGCTTTCATCAATATTTAAATTATGCTAACAGCTCAAGAACTCTTCAAGTGAGGAAAATAGTTAAACTGATCGAATTTTGATTCACACACACGTTCATTATATAATTAGTTTTATATATAAAGCAAATATTAGATATGATACGATATTTACTCAATTAATTTATACTTGTGCTGGTTGCTTGCCAAGCTGCCTAAAGTTGTGATAAGAGTTCAATTACTTAGTGAATGGGAAACAGCGCAAACAGCGATTGCCAAGAACTTGGCCAAAAAAAAAAAAAAAAAAAAAAAGAAATAAAAAGAAAGCAGTCAAGAGCTCTGATTTACTTTGACAACCGCAACAATGCCAATATTTTTTTCAAAGAAACTCGCAGCTGTCGCTGTGAGCACGCCTAGTTTTTGCCCATTTCAACAACGAATGTTGAGCGTTCAAGGACATGCCATACCTCTTGAAGTCTGCCGCTCAGCAACAGCATCGAACAGTTCTCTCTCAAGCAGCCAGCAGAGCTGAGCGACATTTGTTCCACTCTCCTGGTCATTCGGGCGCAATAAATGCCAAACTTTTGTTCACAGCACACATGTGGGCTCCAACGAATGACTTGTGCTGTAGCCACCTGCATGTGACTGTGCTCCTTGCAGGACATTAGACATTGAATATATGTTGCTTTCAGTGAAAAAGCATTTCAATTTTTTTGCCATCTGCGAGTTCAGGCACTGACCAAACGCATAGAAAATGTCAGCGAGCAACGAGTCATGTATTCACATCTCTTTTCTTTTCCCTCTCTCACTCTCTCTGTGTCTCCCTTGGCTCCCACATAGTTTCCTCTCGCAGATAAGAAGTTTTTCGTCGAACTTTGTTCGTCGTGCATCAATGCGACGCACAGCATTGATTAGAGCGCGCTTAAATCACGGCCATTTGTTCGCCCAAAGTAAAAGTAATTTATTAAGAAGCAGACCAAAAAAATGAAATGAAAACAACGAATGTCAAAGATATAGATAGAGCAGTTAGCCAAAACAAAGATTGACAGCCCAAGGATTTATGAAGGCGTAACTCACATTCCAATGGATTTATCTACAGCTCAATGCAGTCACAATTGACTAGAGAGATTTCAAACTGAACAGAGCAAAAACCAAAGCAGACTTGCAGTAAAGCCAACAAATGCCCTCGTCTTATTAACTGACAAAAGCCAGCTGACAAATCAGTCACACTTGCCACTTGTCTGTTCATAAAACACAAATAAACAATTAAACGCACAAACAACATGACAAATTAAGTGGAGCGCGAGTCAAACTGAGCCAAAGCCAACAACAATTGACACTAGCCGACGGCAATAAAATACCATTGAGGCTGCTGGGAATGTGAAATGTCAATAAATTATATAGAGTCCAGGGCAGGATCAACATTATTGCATTTAGTATCCACATGTTAGATGCTTGTTTTCATTATTTCGCAATAAATGTGTCTCGCTGTCCTCGGGAACTGTTGCTGTTGAGTTGGCTTAATTCCCACTTAGGCTGGCCCGTTGCCCGTTGCTGTTGTCTTCATTTTTAGTCATAAACTCGCAGATATTCATCAATTATTTTAATCAGTTCTCGATAGGTCGCCAACGCAATTTGTTTTGTATGCAAACATAATCAACGACTTCCTGTCGCCCACGCGACGCGGCAGCTAGGGAAATCCAAAAAAAGAAAAAGAAAACCCGACAACGCCTCCAAAAAAAGTAAAGAAAACAACATCCGCTGCAGACAACACCAACGGAGGGCCAACGGTGGGTGTGATAGAAGTTATTATAGAGTGCTTGTGGGTGGCTTCGAGTGCTGGGTGGTGTAAGTGGTGGTGCTCTGAATTGTAGGCCCTTTTAGGTGGGCACACGTACAGGCAAACTAATTGAAGTTATTGCTTAGTGATACAATTTGCTGCTGCTACTCCTGCTGCTCTTGCTGTTGCTGTTTGTGTCTAAGCATTTCCGTTTATTTGTTACGCAAACAAAAACAAAGAAGAACAGTTAAGAAAACACCGAAAAAACAACAACAACAGGCGTTGAGTAAAAGCAACGAAACAGCAAAACAAAAGCGGCAGGAAAAACAATATCAATTCAAGTTGAAATTACGAGCTTCAATTGTTTTCTTGCCTTGGCCACTTTTTCTCTTAGTTGCCGCAAAAGTGTTGCCAGCAAGGCTAAGCACTCACACACACATACACACACACGCACACCTTGTGAAATGAGCAAAAAGAGTTGGCAAACTTTTAAGTACTTAAATGTGTTGTCGTCGCTTGAGTTTTAGCTCAAGTGCTGCTCCTGCTGCTCCTGCTGCTGCTGCTGCTGCTGCTGCCCTCTGCATTTGTCGACATCCTGCATAGAACTTGGGTGAAATTGAGTTTCCGGTTTTGTTCTTGTTGTTTGGCCATGGCCATGTTTTTGTTTTTGTTTGCTCTTGTTCCTGCCAAGTCGCGTCTTCAGTCAGCAATTCATTGCGATTTTCTGTTTATCTTCAACTTTTCCGATAAAGTGACGCATGCAAATAGATCGGCTGCTGTTTCGTTCGTATTCAATTTGTCGTGCAACATTTGGTTGGGCTGTGTGGCAATTGTTGCTGTTGCCAGGCGCTGTTTGAGCGCGGGCGTATTTGTTTTCAACACAAATCGAAATCTGCATAAGCAATGTGCAATGGCAAAGGCTGCACAAGGAATGGCAAATGGCAAATGGCAAATGGTGAATCGTGAATGCTGAATGCCGAATGGCAAATGGCAATAGCAGCAAGCAATTGCCCGCCCGCGGCAATAAAACGCAACTGAGTTGACGTTGTCGGCGCTGACATGACAACAACAAGGTCACCGCCACACACACACACACACACACACACACACAGAGTGTGAGCCCAGCCCCTTGCGTGCCATTGTCAACATCCTTCAAAGTTTGCCAGTGCAAACAAATAAATATGTAAGTGCGTGCAGTCAGCGAATGAGCTGCAGACACAGAAGGATACAAATGCAGATGCAAGCCAAGATACAGATACATATGCAGCTACATATAGAGCTATAGATACAGCTATAGATACAGCCACATGAAACACATGGCCAACATCCGGCTTTGCTTTGGCCTTTAGTGCCGCTTGATTTGCAATGCGCCACGGGTGGTGCTAATAACGCCCACACCACATTACACCAACTAATATAAACGCATTCGCTGCCTCTGCTGCTGCTGCTGCTGCTGTTGCTCTCGGTTACAAAATGGAAATTGTTTTCATTTCGCACAGTATATACGTAATGTGAATTTCAACTGCTCACCCGCAATTGTACAACTGCAACTGACAGCAGCGTGCGGTGTTGCAGTGGTGCAGTGGTGCGGTGCCTGCGGCTGTTGCGGCAAAACTGCGCCACCACCGAGCCTTAGGCTATCCTCACTTATCCTGCGAGCTGTGTTTGCCGCGGCCTTTTTTTTCTTTTTTTTTTGTTGTTTTGTTTTGCCAGTTGGCTGGTTTTCACCAGCTACTCTGACTTTGACTTTTCTGATGCTGATGTTGATGCTGCTGCTGCTGCTGCTGCTGCTGTTGAAGCTGATGCAAATGCAAAAGTGTAAATGTTTTGCCTTTTGTTGCTGCCAGGCAGTCAGCATCAGCATCAGCATCAGCATCAGCATCAGCTTCAACATCCATATCAACATATCAACATTTCTTGTCGACTGCATTCCTTATGCTGTGCTGTCATTATGGCTCCACTTGACTGCAGCATGTGTAGCTCAATGGCTTAACAAATGGGGCTGCGTGAAGCCGCTGCCATGGCACAATTTAAGTCTCGCACCACAGCCGCCGTGGGTTGGCAAGTCTATTTTTACGCAATAAAAACGCCGCTGCCTTTTTCGCAGTTAAGCCGCAGTCGAGCAGCCAACAGAGCGAGTCGAAAAAGTTTCTCACACAGAGCAAAGAGCTTCGTTGTTTTGGCCCACCATCGCCCAGCGGGCTCATTATGACCGCGCCGCGCTGCGTCTGGGCGCTGGTGCAAAGAATATCAAAAGAAACTTTTTTTGGCCAAAATACTTGCAAAGTTCGCTTTTTGTTTTTTCGTTCTTGTGCCGCAGCAATAATAATCATCGGGCGCGAGCACAGAAGTTGCCAACTCGAAAGCAATTAACGGACTAAATCAAAAAAACATTTTTCAAAAAAAGCCAAACACACAAAAGAAATATGAAAGCTAAATCAAATGGGCGTTGTCTAAGGGTGTGTGAGTGTGTGTGAGTGTGTGTGGAGTTGGTGCTCAAGGCAATTGCCTCCGCGTCAGATTCATTTAGTCATTTACTTGACTCCATGCCGGAAGGCTACGCAGCAAGCAGCATGGATTCGAGCCAAACCCTTTGGAGTTGGCCACGTGATTTTCAATTAATTAAGCTTCAATTTCCAGTGCTAAATATAGAAATATATATGTGCACATATCGAAAAGCAGCTGGGGTAATGTGCTCAAGCTGAAAGGGTTTCAATTATTATCTGCTCTGTAAAGAAAACATTCATGGGGCATGATTAGAAGACTAATTTGTCTAATGCGTAAGTGCCTCAGTAATTAGCTGCCTTGAATGGCTTACTTTTTAGTGAAATCGATATGTAGCTCTGCACATGTGAGTGACTTGAGAAAGCTGAGCCAGAGAATGATAAAAATCTTTTTTGTCGAATTAATGGAAAAAACTAAATGTGAATTTGTTATGGGAACAAATTCATCAACTTAAAATATATGTAAAAATGTATGTTATTTAATTTATGTTTGTGCATAGCATGCATATAAAAATTGACAGTATTTGATTATTTGCGCTCTGTTGGAGAGATCAACCCGAAAAACTCACTCGCTCTCGCTCTCACTCTAGCTCTGAGCAAGAGCCTTCGGCTCATTTCGTTTTGGCTTTCGGCTGGCATTACCTATTCGTTTTTTTCACGAACATCGCTTAGAGAGCTATCCGATTGACGCTCTCACATTCAGTTTCCGTTAGAGAGCAGATAATTCCAAGAGTGTAAGCAATCGGTCTTCGCACATGCACACACTCAATTCACGAACACGATCACGAGCATACTCTCCAATGCATGCTTCATTTTACTCAAATAAACGCAGCTGAGAAAGAGCCGATGCTACGCTTTGGTATCGTTTGTAAAAGGTATTTAGAAACACATTAAATATATGCACATTTAATCTTTATTAAAATCACAATGTCTAGTCCTAGCTAAATGGAAACTTGAGAAATTTTAAGAATACTAATTATAAAGTGCTTTATTATATTTTATTCAATGATTAATCGCCAGTTCAAGCTCAACTTATTAAAATCACAATCTCTAGTTCAAGCTAAATGAAAAATTATGAGAATAATTATAATAAAATATTTGTCAGAAGTGTATTTTGATAATTAATATTTATTTTATTTTTTATATCTTTATTTTTTTTATTTTATATGTTTTATAAATTTTTTATATATTATTTATCTATTTTTTTCCCATCTACTTTTCAACTATTGAATTTAAAGAATATTTGCAATTATCAATATATTTCTCTTATTTACTTATTTATTTATATTTGACAATAATTTAGATTGAAATGCATTCAGATTGTAGTAGCGCGCATTGCCCATTTGATGATTATGGTCTAATTAATATTGATAAGGGCCATGGTCGTTGTCTGCTCTGTTATGGGCTAAAATCAACATTTGCCAGGAAGCTGGCCAACAAAAGGGACCAAGCCTAAGACAAAGGCATGCCAGAGCCCAAACCATAGCTAAAGCTAAAGCCAACGCCAGAGCCAGGGCCAGGGCTAGGCACTTTCAATATTAGCTCCTTCCCCTGATCCATGCAAGCCAACGGAGCAGACTTTGCACGCCAAACATGCGCAACGGTGAGCTTTGAATAATTTAACTAAAACATTTCGCTTTCAATTAAAAAGTCGACAAAAAGCCTGCTTGCCCCACACACACACACACACGCACGTGCGCTTGGGCATTGCCCAAGGATACGTTAAACTGTGTCCTTGCCGAAGTTGAAGCGCGGAGAATGAAGCATGTGAAGAGTGCATGTTTGGCCCCGTCTGCGTTTGTATTTGCATGCCGAAAATGGCCTCAAGCTGGTTCGACTGTTTTTTTGTGTGGTATTTGAGCTGGTTCGAGGCTGGAAAGGTTGCTCTGCCAGGTGCTGCAATGTGAATTTAATTTGCCAATTTTGCTTTTAGCCGGCATCCTGCTCATAACTAATTGGTTTTTAACAAATAAGTTCAAGTAATCGAAATAATTGAATGAAACTTGAAACATCAAGCGTGAATACAATAGATTCTTGCTTTTCTGCTGATTCCAGCAAAATGAAATCAATATTAACAGCGGCTCATACAGAGGGAGAGTGAGAGAGAGAGAGCACGGCCTTGGCATCAGCTTTAAAGCAAATTGGCATTTGTAAATTATATACGTTATGTGGGCCCCGGCCGGGTAACGTCAGCTCCTGTGTCAGCTGCTTGTCGGCCTTCTCAAGTCAAATAAAAAGCGGCTTAAATGCCTGCCGCTGTTCACTTTGTTGTTCTCAGCTCGTTGTTCGCTGTTCGTTGTTCTCTGTGGGTTGTTGCTCTGCGCCCCCCTACTTATCCCAGCTTTCACAAGTTTTGTAATATGTATTTGAACTGTGTTGAGTGCTGGGCACGAACACCATATGCAAACCAAATAAGCAACATGGCCCGCGGCTTAGGCGCCATTTTGACTGTCATAGAGACTCATAATATGAATACACAAGTGGAATCTGTCCGTCTGCGGACTATGCTCTGATATGCTGACAAGCGGATAGCTGATAAGCAGTCATATTATCTATATTGCCACAGTTGTTGCTGCTGGTCAATGATTTTTAATTAAATGTCAGCTGCTTTCAGGAACAGCAATAGCAAGCAGGTCATTAAAATTTTTCCAAGAGAGATGGAGAGAGAGAGAGAGGGAGTGAGTGAGAGCGGGCGTGCTTGCAGCGTTACTTTCTCAAGTGTGCAAGGCACGAACAACGACAGCTTTGACACTTTGTCTGCCCAACAGCCCATCTGCTTGTCTGTCTAACTGTCTGTCTGTTTAAATACCTGGCTGGCTTGACACACCAGCAGCTTAGTGCTTGTTTTGCCCTTGCAGCACTCGAGTGAGTGCAAAGTGTCTTTAACACACTTTTCGCAACAAGAAAAAAAAAAAAAAAGAGAGAAACAGACAACAAGCTGCTATACATGCCGAAGAGTTCAAGTAGTCTGCTCGAGAAAACACCTAAGAAAGAATCTTAAAGAGTGAGTGAGAGAGCATGTGTGTGAGTGAATGAGTGGCATAGTTTATCATGCTGCTGCTGCTGCTGCTGCTCAGTTATTTGTGGACAGCTAATTAAACATTGCAACTAACAGGCACTCATATGTCGCATCTCTACACGTCCCCATTCCCATTCACATCCACAGCCACAGTAACAGCCACAGCCACATCCATTATATACTTAACACCGTGACTGTTCTCGAAGCTGGCAAGTGTGGCCGTAAATTATGTGGATGGGATGCCAAAAAGCTGTTCCAGCTATGTTGCACAGTCAGCATCACCATCGCCAGCATTGCTCATTATCATCAACAGCGTCATCATCATTAGCCAGCCTCAAGTTTTTTTGTCGAGCCTGCGAGCGACTTTTCAACTCTGACTGGGGCCGTTCGAAATGACAAAATGTTGCTGACATTTACAAATGAACCACGCAACAGATCAGCTAATTAATGAGCCACGCCCCCAGTTAGCGAACGTGTCAAAATCACACACAGAAATTAGGCAAAGCCACACGCACCACGCCAAGCGCCAATTTTGGTCCACTCTAATGGAAAATGAAGGCAACGCAGTAGCAACTGTTGCTAGCATATGTGAAACCAAATAGTAGCGTAGCTGTGCTCTGCGCTCTCTCCAATAAAATAAACAATATTGTGATTGAAATTGACAAACACTTGGATGAGCTTCAATGCAAATAAACTCAATCAATTGCTTTGCTTTGCTTTGCCAATTTCTGAGAATTTAACTCTACAACAAATGATTTTTTAATATATTTGAATTTGTCATTTGTTGTTTAGTTTATCTGTTTACCTAAATTTATCTAACACATTTGCCAAGCAAATATCAAATTTATTTGCTTTGTGTTTCAATTGAATTGTTCATATTCCGGCAGTCAACAATGCAGATGGAAATTCTCAATTTAGCTAGAAAACAAGAATTTTACTTATGGACTGGGACAGAGCGTATATCATGTATATTTATAATAATATTAAATATATATAAATTCTCTCGTAATTCAATTCTGAGATGTTCGATGAAACATGCTTAGCACATATGCAAATTGTTGTTAAAGAGGGAAAATAACTTACATAATTATAAGCATAATTCTAACTTCTATTAAATAACTTTTACATTATGAAACTCAGTTGAAAGCAGGGCTGAAAATGTTGTTGATCTGTATAGACAAATTTCAGTCATTTCTTATCGATTTTAAATTGAATTTCAAAAGAAAAGAAAGTTCACATATGCAATATAAATATATTTTCATGTAGTCAAAATTCATTCATATGAAACTTAAAATATATTATATGAAATTGAATATGATTTTATGTATTTTATTAAATTATCATTTATTTATCAATTTGTACTGTTTATTTACAATTCTCTTTAGTGCACCAATATATTCATATTCTCATTTAAAGCTTAATTCACCAACGAGCTTTAAGTCTCTGCTGTAACATATATACACACATACAGACAGACACTCGTCTGCCTTAATAAGTTTAACATAAGTTTGTCTGCTTTGTTAATCTGCTGGAAAAGAAACAAACAACAAGTTTTGAGAGGGAGAGAGGGAGAGAGAGAGAGAGAGAGAGAGATGTTATTGCTACCGCAAACAATTATATATTCATATTAACAGAATTTTATTTTGGCTTGGACTTTGGCCATAGTCTTGGCCATTAGAGGCGAGGAAGCCGCCTGTGGTTTCTGTTGTTGCCTAAAGGAAATGTTATGTTAAAGTGACATTTTAATTAATACCGACCAAGCCGACCCGAAGCAGACGACGGAGCTAGGGACTGGGGTTGGGCAGAGAGACAGCCATTGGCGACGGGCGACCCAGGCGAATGGCACTTAAGGCACAATCTTGAACGCAATAATCTCGTTTACTTTTACCACCACACACACACACACACACACACAGAGAGAGAGACACAGTCACACACCTAGTTGGCAACACCCAGAGAGCTTGGTGGCGCACAATAGCCGCAGCCGGCAGCAAGCAGCGCTTGGAGCACTTGAGCACAGCTTGAAGCAGCATAATGCGCTGCGCCTATAAGTGCACTTGTGTTAGAGCCGGGGGGCCCAGGCCAGAAGCTGGCCGGAACAACAGCCAGAGCCAGAGACGTTGGTACAGTCAGTGGGTCAGTGGTGGCGGGGCAGTGGTGCAGTCAAACAAGCGGTTATAAAAATATAAATGACAGCCTCGACAAAATGAGAGGCAGCCGCCCGGGCAGAAGCAAACAATAACAAGCCTTGTAGCAGCCACCCACTGGAATCGCTGCCGGAACGCTTTAATCTATGACCCGACTGAACATTATATATACAAATACATATACATATATATTTTGTATATGCCATGGATTTTTAATGCAATTTGCGCTAGAATTGTAGCGCGCTCACTAGTTTCAACTCGTATAATTTTCCGACATTTTTCCATTTCCGTGCAGAATCTTCAAGACGACGGCGCACTCGGTGCAGGAAGATGTCAACCTGCTGCACGCCTCGGTGCTGTCCATGGTGGAGTTCGACGATGACATATTTGCAGCGGGCAATTGCTTCGATTGGAATGAGCATCCAGCCCAGCCGGGACTCTTCTGCCCGTTCGCCTACCGTCTGCCGCCACCGAATCTGGGCGCCGTTCTAGCCAAAGATCTGGCCATGGAGTACCATTACCTGGGCAACACATCCGAATGGTTCTTCCTTGCACGCAAGAATGCGGAGCGAGTGATAGCACGCAACGAGCAGTACCTGAAATGTAAGTAGGCCTACTGATTTATGCATCCTTTGTGGACTGGGGCTGGGCTCAGCTTATTTATGCCTCAATGGCAATGGCAGCGGCAACGGCAGCGACGTATACACGAGTATGGCATTGAATATTTATATTTGCTGCGTGCTTTAATCTGTGACTTCATTAGTCACTGTCCAGACGACATCAGGGACACTTACCCGAGTCGCCAAGGGAGCAACCAGGCCATAAAAGCTAGCAGCTTTTGCTGCTGTTGCCTAATTGCGATGCCGTTGCTATCCATTTAGAGTCGCATATTTTACTGTCGCTTTATCATTGCCAGTTGGGCAAATTTCTATCATAGCCCAACAATTAAGCAAATAAATAAGAAAGAAAATGCCGGCACTACTGTCTCAAATTGCCATATACATACATATATATAAATATGTGTATATATATGTGTGTGTGTGTGCAGAGGCCACTTAAAATGTAAATGAATAGCCCAGAAGTCGGCACAGCCTTTCTAATTAGCTGTGATTCCTAAATACGCACCTGGGACTGCCAGAAAAAAAACAAGCGAATATTGCATGTGTCGCCCTTAAATTATAGTCAGCACTCAATCGAGACTTTTTACTGAAACCGAACACGTTTAAGCTCTCTGTTGAATAACGTTTGACATGCGTCAATCAGTGCATTAAATGCAGAGTTCACAGTTCGTAATTCGTAATTCGCTCGCATTACATTTAATTAGTCAATCAATCAGTTTGTCAATCAATTCTTTCAGTTGCATTCACAGCTCTGGCTTGAATGCATGTAGATGCTCTATGGCCACATTGCGATATGCATAATTTTGTAAATTAAAGGTTACGTATACGCCACGTGTCCGTGTCCGTGTTCGTGTCGTGTTTGCCATGTCGGCTGCTCATGTTGGTATGCAAATTATTTGCGCATTCGGCTGCAGGCAAATAGTAAATACATATAGATATATGTATGTATGTATATATATGTATATATATGTACATACGTCACACGTCGCGTATGCGCAATTTGTGCACGCGAGCCGCACGCTGAATTACTTAGCATGGCAGACAGCATTTTCAAGCTGCCAACAAATTGCATGTGTTGTCTTTCTCAAATACTCAAATAGAGCGAGAGAGAGAGGGAGAGGGAGAGGGAGCGAGAGAGAGCGAGAGGCCACGTGAGTGAGAGGGCAGACAAACGGAATTGAAAACAAACACGCAGCCGCTTAGGCTGCATGACGCCCGCACTGAATGCCGCTGCATACTAATGCCACGTTTGCCTCCATTGCCGCCACAAATTGCAGCCTGCTTGGGGCAGACAAACAAAAGCCGGCTAACGTTGAGGCTATTTGCCACAGATAAAAATTCATTTGTTCGTTCTTTCATCGGCTCGTTTGTTTGCTTGCCGCCGTCATGGGGGGTAATTGGAAAAAAACAAACACTCGTTGAAATATTATTTGTAGTCCAAATATTAGGCTAAAACCCATTCAGCTTGTCTCTCGTCTATTTTGAGGGCTCATGCCCATGTCGTTGCCCTATCTTGCCCTATGCTTGATGGCGAGGAAATAACATTTCTGGCATCATTCGGGCTTATATATTTAAACTGTTGTAAGACATTTTCTAGTATCAGTTGTCTGAAGCTATAGTTGACTGGTGAAAGAAAAGGCATTTCTCTATTTTGAGTTACAATAATATGATATGCATGCATTAAGCACATGAATTTTATACAGGGTGATCAAGGAAGAGCAGCTGAGAGGGCTTGACATTAAAATCTATGAGCATTCCCCATGAAAGAGTGTGCTCTATGACTCAATTAGAAGCCATGAGAGACCATGAGAAGAGAGTTCAGTTATGATTAGAGGAAAAGGTTGCTACGAGAATAGAATTTTGTTTGCCAATCAGTTCAGCAAAGATCCTCAATCATGTGGAATAACAAATGTCTGCCTTTACTTCGCTGAGTAAAGTTGACGTCGCTCAATATGTCTCTTCAGCAATACTTACTGCTATGGCATTGATCTGCTCTTCAGCTTATACTAAGCTCTATAGGAACTTGTTTTTAAGACTTAAGAGAGTTTACTCATGCTGCAACGAGTTGTTCGAGATGGCAATCGACAGAATTTTGACAAATTTATAAATAATACACACATTTATGACAATTCTAATAATTTTTAAATAAAAGGCATATACTAATAAATTTTGTAATTATCAAATTTTTGCAATAGTTTAAACTGCTCTTACAATATAATTTTTTGAAAGAGTATTACGCATGTGGAGTCAACCTACATACATTTCAAATTGTCAAATTTAAAACAAAGATTTTTGCCGAAATCAATATGCTGCTTGTGTTTGCTTTCAAGCATGTGTGTGTGAATGTATGTGTGTGTGTGTTGAGTAGCATTTTGACAACGAATTCATATATCTATGGCAAACAGCGACCTCGCTGCGTTGTAAAACTTAAGCGAAAGATGCCTCACGGCATAGCCACAACTATGAACTATGATTTATCTACGTTCTGCGTCACATTGCTGTATCTCTCTGTGTGTGTGTGTATATAGTAGATATGTATGTGTGTGTGTGTGTGTTTGTATGTTAGAGGCATTTCTCAGCACAACTCGACACCAGAGGCAGCTAAATTGCGTCTTAGGGTCGGCATCGTTGCTGTCGGAATATCTGCATAACGTAGCTGACTTTCAATTTATATGCATTTACATATTTGAACTCGGTTTAGCCGCAGTCGTGGGCCTTCGCCTCGAAGTCTCCGGCGTGCTGCTGCTGCTGCTGGTCGCATCCAACGTTTGCTGGGCAAAACTTTGTCTTGCTGGAGGAAAGTCAGAGCTGAGGCAGCGAAATTTATTAAATTTTCAGGGATTTTCTCACGCCAGCTGACAAAAATACATAAATACTTTGCAGCCGCAACAAATAGCCGGCCAATTCATGCGCAATTAATTTGATTATATTTTTGCGGTGTGTCACGATTGTGATGCCAATGCCATTTTTTAAGCAATTATCGATCGAATACAAAAATGAAATGAAATCAAATGAAATGAGCGGCCATTAAAGGAAGTGATTCCATTTTTGCCGTTACATAATTAATTTTATTTTGCGCGTTGCTGCGCCGCAATCAGCAATAAATTGCATAATTATTGCCAGAGCTTACTTAATAGCTTTATCAAACATAAATAAAAGACGCATATCAATTAATTATAATTGTCGAACAAAAATCCAAATCCAAATCCAAATCAAAACCAATTTCAATTTCAATTTCAATTTCAATTCAATGCACTTAATGTGCAATAATCAACATTTATGGCCACCAAATGGCCATGGCCAATTGCACAACAATTCGTAGCCAAATATTCATTCGAATTTCAATTCAATTGGCACAATGCGTTTCACTTCATTAGAACTATATACATATATTCGAGCATGTGCATTGTGTGAAAGTAGCTAAATTAATAATTTATGTCGCACAATATTATTATTTTGCAGCACTTATTTACATATTATAATGAGACTTGATTTACACACTCTTTTTTATACCCTGAGCCCATTGAAAATGGGAAATCAGGGTAGTAAATTGGTTTTGTTTTTTTTTTTTTTTTTGCTGTTTGCCATGAAACTGCACAAAAAAACGCTGTGTGTACATTTACACTGGTTAACATAAGAGTATTTTAGTGTCTGTGAGTCGAATGAGAATTTTTGTGAAAGTTTTTTTGAAGCTGTTAATTTATATAAAATTTAACTAAAAATCGACATAGAATTAAAATGCCGAATATATAATAAATTATGAAAAATATTTAATAAAAATTAACTTATGTATTGATTCTTGAATAAATTAAATATTTCAATCTATTTATTTTTTATTTTTATATATTTTTTCATTGCATTGATAAGTGCGCCTTCCTCTCTCTCTCTCCTTCTCTCTCTCTATTTCTCGCTCAATTTACTCACTCTCTCGCTCTCTCTTCTCTCTCTCTCTTTCTTTCTCTCTCACTCTCTCTCTTTACTCTCCCTCTGTCTATCTGCCTCTCTCTCTCTATCTCCCTATCTGTTTGTTTCTTTTCTTTCTCCTAGACTCTCTAACCCCTCTCTAAATATATATCTTTTATTTTTGCTGCCTAATCCTGTTAGCCTGTGTTATTTTTTGCCTTTCATTAATTAATACATTAAAAAATTAAATTTGCTAGCAAATTGCGTGAAATTCTGCTGTGTATCGATTCACAGATAATTGAGCGTTAAGCTGCTGGGCATTAATTTCTAAAGTGTGAAAAGATAATTTGAATTATTTGTTATATAAGCTAGGCTTGCTCTAGAGTTTGAGACTCAACTTTTTTTGTTTACTATGAATTCAAGCTAAAAATGTGTTAATTAATTAAATAATAAAAAAAAAACATATTTAAATAAAATAATAGAAATGTATATGAATAAAAAGGCAAACATGTATATATCTAAAGCTAGCAATCAAATCAAGTACAAGATTTATATTTTATGTTAAATATGCGGAATAACTTCTGCCATGAATTTTATGAAATATAATGCAAAATTAATTCAAGATTAAATCAAATAATACTTGAGACCTTTTCATTATGCTAAGCATAAAATATGAAAATGTGCTGAAGGATAAAAAATAAATAAATAAATAAATTATGAACTAGGGCACTAAAATAATTAGTTTAAGTAATGCTTTAAGAAACATATATGTATGTATATATATTTTGTAAAGTATATCTCTAAACGCTTTTAACTCATTTACTCTTAAATCTCTTATATATATTTAAATTTATATATATAGTATTTAAATGTCTGCACTTCTAACTAGAAACTTTTAGCAAGATAATTCAACTTGATATACATATTTCTTTTTGCAAATTTTAAACTTGCAGCCAGACTTTGAAGCTTTGAAGTTTAATCTGCTACATACATACATACATACATAAGGGCATGTTGAATAAATATGCTGACTATGTGAGTCTAGCCTCGACTGTTGACACTGTCGAAAAAAGAGAAAGCACCCAATTTAATTACAGCAATTTAACAAATTTCATGTGCCGAGTCTAAATGCTATGCAATTTTTTTAAGCAGCTGCATTTAAGTGCCATTTTATGTGTGCATGTGTGAATGCCAAAAAAATAACCGCAAAAAGATGTCATAATATTTGTATTTTGTGCGGCAGCCGAATTGGCTTTTGTTGTTGCTGCTGCTGCTGCTGTCGTCGTCGTGTCTGATTCCGTTGATACTTGCTATAGCTGAATACACATATTTATATATATTATGTCACATATATATATATATGATTTTTGTCTGTCTGCTCGTCACGTGTTTAACATAAAATTTAAATAAAAATCACATACAATATGTAAACAGTAATATGTATGTGCGTAGCGCTTCCTGCGAGAGCTACGTTGCCCAGGGAGTTGCTCTTGCGGCTGCTTCTTCACTTTTTGCTCTTTTTATGTGCCCTGATTATGTCTTGGCATTGGTAGAATTCTTGTTTCTCATTTCTCGTTTGTAATTTCCGTCTGTTAACACAATTTGCAAATGTTGGCCCCGCCGCCTCCGCCTCAGCTCCCTCAGTGCCTTTAGGGAGTTGTATTCCATCCGTTTGTGGCTTTTCATTTCCATTACCATTTTGGGCCTCGCAATTGCAGAGCACAACTAAATCAGCTAAATCTTATAAGATAAACTATAACATATACAAATTCTATGCAAATGCCAGCCACAAACAATGGGGACTGACTCTGTGTGTGTGTGTGTGTGTGTGTGTGTGTGTGTGTGTGTGTGTGTGTGTGTGTCTATCATTGTGGTTTACATTTTTTACGAAGGGGAGCTAGTATTAGAGGCAATTGCAGACGAGCACTTGGCACGCGCCAGACTCGTTTAAGGGTGCAATAAATAAAGATGAAAATTTACGTTAATATAAAAAAGTGGATAAGCCCCAAAGTGCTGTCAATGCACAGTGGGGCAAAGTAGATTCGTCTTCTATTGAAACTGTTCTGCCAGATTCATTTGACGCACTATCGTAATAATGCTGAAAGCAAACTTGGCCACCTGCCGGAAATAGAGATTTATTTGATTTAGCTTGCTCTCTCCCACTCTCTCTCTCTCTCTCTCTCTTTAATACTCACACTTATATTGCTGTTCATCGAGATGGGGAATATGCCGCCCGCTACGAAGATAATGGGCTGCTGTACGTGATGAATAAAATTGACCAAGGTCGTTTTATAGCGTGGCTCTGCGTCGGTCCAGTTGGAGTGGAAAATCATATTGGCCAAGTCGTCGCTATCATCAATCAGCAGATTGCAATTGTAGCAAAAGGGAAACGTCTGCAGCAATATGGTGATCACAAAGAGAATGGAACCAACGGCCTGCCAGAAGTTCGAGAAGAAGAATATATTCATCAGAGTGAGGCCGAGCACCAACCCAATCAGCAGAAACTGCACAAAGATGGTGCGATATATAATTGGCCGAATCATATTGCAGCATCTGCCCGAAGAGAAGAGACATTTGTAAATTGAGCTAGCTCTAAGGATCGTGATCTTCACCACCTAAGTATAAGCTTGTGATCCAGTATGCACTTGACTAGCTCTTCATAGTTCTCGTCTTCGCTCTTGCTGGGATCTGAGCGCAGGTGTCGTATGTGATCCTTGAGCACATCCAGATGGGCGCGTAAGATGAGCGTATACATCAATGGATATGTGTCGGACAACTGATCCTGCAGCACCGCAAAGGACATGACGAAGTACTCAAAGATCGACTGCAGCCACAAGTTGAGCATGCCGTCGCGCCAGTCCAGGAGCGGATTGTAGACGGCCCACGGCGGACTACCGTTCAGAACCATGGACAGGAATGTGGACATGGCAAAGCCGCAGTAGATGAAGGTGTAGATCAGAAAGGCGTGATTGGTGCGAGCCACCACATTGTGTATCTTCTGGCGATCGTCGTCATTAAGCAGCCGCTCATCCAGTCTGTCGAGCAAGGTCTCCGTTTTGCTCAGCCGCCACAGGAAACTGTAGGTAATCGAGGACTTGGCCGACGAGCCATACACATTGATGGCCACCTGCAGCGAGGTGAAGAACTCGCTGGGCGCAAAGTTACTGAACTCCAGCACGTAGCTGACGACAAATGCTATCGGCAGATAGAAGACCCCAAAGAAGAAGGTCGTAAATGTCCAGATGAGATAAACATACCGCCAAACACCCGACTCCGGCGGCATCCAGCCAATAACCCACATGCCTCGATACATGTAGATGAGGCCCTCACGGGAACGCACCCGCTCGGTGAGTGGCGCTGGCTTTATTAACTTGAATGTGAATGCCATGATGCCAACGTTGCGAGCACTTCTGAGTATGCCCAAAACCCAATATACGTCTTTTATAGTAGCAATCGAGGCAGATGTTCCATTCTCGCCCATTACGAATTGATGGACTGTGACACCTTTAAATATTCATGCAAATGTTTGAATTGAAAAATGTATTATTATTTCTCTGCTGCAAGTTTAGTCAATAGGCTTAAAATTTAATGCCAACAACTTGATTTAGTCGACACAAAACAACCGTCAATTCACACTGAATGAAAAGCATTTCAAATGCAGAGCTTAACTTGTCAGCTTTTGGCTAATTTATCAATACTCATTGATATGTTTGACGGAATAATATTTTATATGCATATACTGATTACGTTATACTATTGCACATATAGAATATATCATAGAAGTACATAATGTTTAGCAATAATAAATAAAGTGCTCTCTCTCTCTTTCTCTCTCTTGCATTACTTTTTAGTGACTGAAGCTGAATTATGCCTAAATGAAATTTTCTCTGTCTGTCTTTAGACACTGATGGATTATACTCTGACTGATAATACTCTACTTCTTTATGGCATGTCTTTTATATGACTCCCATTGGAGCTATAAAAAAAATACAAAATTCAAGCTCTTTTCTTATGCAAACTTTTAATGGGATATAAAGACATCTAGCTTTGCTGCTCTAGCTTTTAAGAGCTAGATTAATGAATTTTGATCTACGATTTTCAGCTCTGTGTATCTTTTAGCTACATTCTCCTCTTTTACTTTAAGAGTAAGCTAGAGCTAGAGCTTGAGCTTAGATAATGTCATGCTGCCAAATCTATTTTTAATGCATCAACATGAGAGCTGAGAGCTGCACTTGAAAAGTCGTTAGCTTATTGCCAGCGAAGGTCGAAGAGAAATGTGGGCATTGGCTCTTGCATTAACTCTACTATAAACAATTGTTGAATTGTTGATCAGAGAGACAGAGTGAGAGAGAGTGAGAGAGTGTGTATGTGGGGTCATTTCTATTGATTAACCTTCATCTTTTCCATTTGATATCTTGCAGCATTTCATTTATACTCGAATCGAACCGAGGAGCGCGTCGAGGACGACACGTTGGCCGTGAAGTACGAGGACGGCAGATGGTCGAAGCCATATTATGACTGCGGCGGCGGCAACATTTGGATGCTGACCTACACGGTGCCGTTCTTTGGCTACGAGAATGGCAGCTATCACTTCAAGTAAGTCGGAAACAATTGCCAGACAATGCCAAAGCGAGTCTGGCCACGTTACTCATTCCATAAATAATTTGCAGGCCAAAGAGCCAAGGCAATGCTAAAAATGCCATTTGCGCAGTTCTTTCTATATTTGTTTTCATTCTTATTGTTTCGGCGGCATTTTCAGCTGTCAGCTGTCAGCTGCAGTTGCTGTTGCAGTTGCCTCTGCTGCCCGCATAACTGGGCGTGGCAACAGTTTTTGCCATTGTCCAGCCACAATTTCGCATTTCACAGCAACCACAGATCTTGAATGCTCATGCAGCACCCACAGCATCCACCCGCATTGCTTAGCCACTTTGGGCAACTGTTCGAGGATTTCAATCACGCAATGGCAAACTGAATACTTTAACATGGACACTATATACTTATGAAACTTTATGACGTGCTGCCTGACTACTTTTAACAAAATTTGTGCTGCTTTCTTTTTTCTCTTTGTATATTTTTCACTTGATTCTCTTCCTTTTTTTCTTTTTCTTTTTGGAACATAGTTCTCTTTGGGAAAAGTTTCTCAATTGAATGTTAAAGCAAAAGTTGGCAACTGTGTGCGAAAAGTCAGAGCGAGCGAGAAGCGTAAAACAAGTTACACAGTTTAATGAAAATTTCATTGATGTCGGTCCGAGACGGTTGGCCAAATCAATAAATTTGAAAGCATTTCCCTTTCCGGGACGGCACTTAGGGCACGACGAGTGCACTTTGAGCATATTTAATTAATTCACTTGGCTGCCAGGCGGCTCGGGAGTCGATGCTGGAGTTGGCAGACAACAACATTGCAAACACAAAAAGCTGCCACCATTCTTTCATTAAATTTGCCAAATCAGCTGAAAGTGTCAGGCGCTTTATTACCAAATATTTGCGAGCCCAAAAGGCAAAAAACAAAACCTCCAATAAATAAAAACAAAAATAAAGCCGGCAAAGGAACTGGCCGAACGGCTTTTACCATAAACAAGGCCATTCGACAAGCAAATACCACAATAACTGGAACTGAAACAACAATTGCCAATGGTAACAAGTGAAAGAGCATTGCAAAATAAACTGACTGACTAGACAATGCCCTGTAGGGGAATGTGAGAATGTTGAAAGAGAAGATTGATTGGCTGGGAGATGCCAATGAATGATAAACTAAATTAAAACCAAATATAAATGAAATATAAATATATATTTGAAATTCTAGAAGAGAATAGTATAGAATTTAGAATAAGGTGCTACTTTAAAGTTTATGTGGACAGCCGAAATGAAACGACAAATTCATATAAAACAGTTTCCTCGCCCAACTTCAAGTTCTCAGAGTGCTCAGCTCAGTCAAAGCAACATCACAAAACTATGATACCCTCAGCTGCTGTCAGTGTATAGGGAACAAATTGTAGACACTTTAGAGGCTGCTTGGTTACTTGTAGTTGTTGTAGTAGACCCAACTGAACAGTTAGTTAGGACATCAAACTGAGTGCCTCAATGTTGCATGCCCATCAGCATAATGACGACTGAAAGCCATTCTCCTGTTTATGACTAAATTGCGAACATGCCGACGCTGCGACGAGATGGCAAGGGTTTTCAATGAAACAGAGAGAAGCAGAGTGGCAGAGAGGTAAAGAGGTAGAGGCTCCGAGTCCCAGTACCGCTCAGCTCCTGCTGCTGTGCACAATTAACCAGTCGTCGTTGCTGCTGTCCGCACTTCCACATCGTTTCATGCATAATTTGTAATTATTGCCTGGCAACGGACAGCGGACAACGGACAGTGGGCAACGGACAACGTCCAACCGACAACGGACAACAAAACAACAAATTGCAAATTCCGGCGTACAATCTGTTTTTTAGAAAGCGTCTTATTATTATGCCATTATTTGAAGCGTTTGCTTGCTGCTTTGCAATTAGAAGCTATCAAAATAATAACAGGAATTTCAATAACAAAGATTAAGCCTAGGTATTTGAGACAATCAAAGCAGATTGAATATAGATCAATGCACAAATTGATCAAATAGAATTTATAAAGTACTTGGAGTCAGCAATTTAATCTATAGCATTTAATATTACAATTTGCCATTTACTTATTCAATATGAAATATTTTTCTGGCTCAATCAAGTACTTCTCATAGGCTCTTGTTACCGATTCACCTGGCTGTGGCGGCGTGTAGCAGAAGCACGGATAGACCATGCGCTTTTTGGGCGGTTCTGGTGTTTGGCCTGGATCTGGTGTCGTTGTGAAGCGCCTACGCTCAGGCCCTATTGAGGAAAAAGCCAAAGTATCTATAGCATTTTGTATTACATTGCTGCAATCGTACTTACAGCGCGACTGATAGTAAACCTGTTGACGCCAAGAGAGTTTGTCAATTGATTTATCGGATTTGGCCCATCGATCATTTGCCCACAATATGCCTGGCAGCAGCAGCAGCAAAAGCAACTGAACTGTTCTGAACATTTCAGGGCAACACTGACAACTGACAGTTTAAAGCAGCGTAACGGTTCTTGCTAAAATTTGTGCTAATAAATTGTGTTATTACGGCCAAGGCGTTGCAAATTTCATTAAACGCTCAGTTGGGCCACAGGTGGGTGACGGCAGCAGCATGCGAGCGTGCATGTGTGTGTGTGTGTGTGCGTGTGGCAGACAATAGTTAATGAAAGTAATCAATTAGAAGCAGCAGACATCGGGACGCCCACCCGCACATGCCTAGCCAGATATGCCAGTTAATGCTCATTGACTTTGCGCGCTCGATAAATTTCACACAATACACACACACACATGCAAGCAAAAAGGCAGCGCGGAAGCACGCTAACTGCCTGCAATTAGTTGCAACATAAATTTTGGCTCGCCTAATGGAAGGATGCAACAAAATTAATGTCTAAATGTTGAAAAGTTCGTTCAGCTTAGGTGCAGCGACGCCTTGCAGCAGACAGAAAAAACCCAACAAAAAAAAACACACACACAAAGCTCATTTATTTTAGCAACTAAAAAAAAAAAATAAAAATAAAAAAATAAAAATGTATATATACAAAGAGAGCGAGTAACTTTTGCCCAGCTGCAGTTTAAATGCTCTAAAGTCAAAGTTCAACTTGCATTTGTTCTGGGAATATTTCTATTGCCTTGTTCAGCTAGTTAGACTCGCCTCACTATTATTTATATAAAATAAAATTTGTAGTACAGTATAGCTAACTTTGCGTGTAGTTACGTCAGGTAATGTAAATAATATATGAAACTTACTTTTGCCCAACTAAATTTCATAACTCTGTATGAAGGCATGTTCGCTTGCATTGGCTGGCAGCTGAAGTTGGCTTGACTTGGTATCGTGTTAATAATGTGCTGCTATCAGTATGCCATTAGTTGCGGAGCTGGCCACAAAATTAATTTGTTTACGTCGTGGCAGGCAGCTAACTGCCGGCTAACTGACTGAAAAAGTTGGAAGTCGGAAAAGTTGCTAATTGATTTAATTTATGTATTATGCTCTGTTATATACCATGATAAATGCAGGCGCCCAAACAATGGGCCATTGTTGCCAGCGAAACATTAACTTAATAATATTAGAAATTATTTGGCACTTTCACAGGCCGAGCAGACGGCCGAATTGCGCATTTGGAGCGCAAAAATAAGCAGAGGTCTCAGTCAACCTCAGCCTCAACCTCAAACACAAAGCCAACCCCAACCCCAAGCCAGAATCAGCACTAACGCCAACCTCAAACTGAAACGCAAATAAGTATAAAGCACAAATCACATTAAGCACCCGCTGTGAGCTTGTGAGCGAAAGGACATGCTGGCCGAGTCAGGCTGGCGCTGGGACAAACTCAGCTCTGGCACGCCTGCTGGGGCAATAATTTTATTGGATTTCATTTAAGTTTTGCTTAGCGCGCGCTGCATGCAACAAATTTTCAATAATACGACAGAGAAATGGTGAAAGAAAAAGGGAGAACGGGTTACCATGTCATCTCTCTCTCTCTCTCTCTCTCTCTCTCTCTGTCTGTCACACACTCTGCCTACCTCTCTCACTCCGTGGCATACAAATAATCTGAGCGTTGTATTTATTTGACTTATGTTGCAATATCTACAAGTCCTGAGCATACAAGTCCTGAACATACACAAAGTCTCTGGCAAAGCATAATGAGGCAAACGGAACCGGAAATATCAAATATTGCAATAAGCATTCCTTTGAGCATGCAACGAACATAGAGAGAGTGTGTTGCCATGGACTGAGTAGCTGAGTAGGGTTTGAGTTGGGTTGTGTTTAGGTTGGCTTTGAGTTGGGTTGGGGTTGGGGTTGGGGTTGGGGTTGCGTTCGACTTGACTTGTTAGCACGCCTGAATATACATGATTATGAATTGAAGAATTTGAATGTGTTGCCAGTGTGTGAATCTCTTATGTGCTAGTATTTAACTAAAAGCTGAGTCGAAAGAGATTCGAGTACCATTTGGGCGGCAATCGTGGCAATCCTTTAAGTCAAGTTTAGCTCCTGGGCATGTCGTTTACATTTGTTCGGCGTCAACTCTCTGTTTTTATTAAACAATGTCAATGTCTTCATCGAATAGCCAATTTTTCGCAGCATTGCATTGGGAACAGCAGCAACAACATCTGGCCTGTCTGCTGCACAACTTGCAGCGTATTGCTATAGAAGAAGCAGAAAAAAAAGCTAAAAACAATAACAAGGCCACAACAGTTAACAAACAAATCAAACAGGCAAACAATCAAACGGCATTCGTTTTGTGACAGACTTTTCATATTGTTTTCTCTTTTTTTTCCCATTTTCCTTCCAGCTGCAATGGAATAATTGAAATTTGTATTCCGTTCGCTGCAGAGGTGAAAAGAAAGAAAGGTAAAAATATTTTCAATGCAATATGAAGGCCAAAGCGATTTTCGAATTGCTTAAAAAATATTTGAGCTTTGCCTTGCTTTAATTGTACGAGAGTTACTGCGAGGGCAGTTGGATAAATTTGAGGAAGAGTTGGATAATTTGCTTCATAAACTGTACTCTAAAGAAGCTCTTTGAGAATAGCATAAAATAGAAAGCAAATAATATTATATTAGCATATAAAATGTGAATGATCAAGCAAGAGAGAGCTAATATATTTCTATATAATATGCAAATGCCATAATATTTATTAAGCTCTGCCATTTAATCATAGCGCATGGTGATTACCAAGTAATTAAAAGCCTCAACTGAGAGGCCATTTATTAATATGAAATTTGAAGTCACTCGACCACTCATAGCTGCCTTACGCAGGCAACTCATTAGAGAGGCTGCGTAAACTGCTTTAGATGTGCAGTCAACACTCATGCGAATATGGCCATAAAGTGAACAAACTTTAATCAGCTCAAGCCTAAATGAAGCTGCTGAGAGAACTGGCAGCAGCTATAACTGAAATTGCTTTCTTTTTTTTTCTTGTCATTCATGGTGCTCCCATTTGGTCAACTATTCTATTTGCTTGCAGCCGGGCGGCTTTACATGGAGCAATGCGAACATTATTTGCCTCACTTTCATTCATATGAACATGCAAATGGGCTGACCTGTGGGTTATATGGCTTGGCGACCAAAATGTGCAATTCTTTTTGGAAATCAACTTTAGGCCTGATGACCGAATTTTAGCTGGCTTGCCAACAATGTCAGCGAGGTGAAAACTGCAAAAGTGAAGCTGATTATGTGCATTAGATGGGGTAACTCTCTCTCTCTCTATCACACACACACACACTCGCTCACTCACTTACACAAAAGTAGTTTGCTATATATTGGCAAATGACAGCATATATGGCGTATACGTAATACAAACGAAGCGAGCTCTTGTTTACAAACTGATTGCGAATTGCTTGCGTGTGTTGAGCAGTGAAAGAGACTGCCATATGCCACACACACACACACATCTATGAGTATATGTATGTGTGTGTGTATTTGTTGTTGTGGCCATAACCAAAATACGCACAGCAAAGCAAACTTAATGCACTCGACAATAACGCACACACTCAGAGCTCTGCGTGGGGGCGGGCGGGCATGATGCGTATTAGCTGTCAGAATTTTAAAATGGAGCGTACGTGCTATAGTAATACTTGCCAGTGAATGTGTGAGTGAGTGAGTGTGTGTGTTTGTGTCTTGTTTTCTGTTTAAGCTGCGAAAAATGCATTTTAGCTATGCACGTAGACGGTGAGCTGAGCACGTGCTCGGCGTGGCTTAAGTATTCGTTACACACACCGAGCCATATGCTCTTTTAGTTGTTGTTGTTGTCTAGCCAAATATTTACTGCAAACTTACTTTAAGCTCAGTGACAACAATATAAATAGTCGTTTAAAGTGCGCGAAATGAAGTGTTTTGCAAAGTTTCAATGGCCTATTGTCGCCGTTTGGCGTTTAATTGGACAATTTTCGAAGAGTGAAGCCAACTGCCGGCTGCGAGAGTTGTGGAAAGAAACCAATTATGCTAATCAGCTGCGCGAAGAAATAGAAATGAGCTAGGCGCAAGGTCGTAAAGTGCTTAATAAGATCCTTGAAATTCGCATGCCTTTCGCAGCAAAATTGAAAATCAACAGGCTCACGCACTGGCCAAGACATTTAAATGGAGCAGCAGGCAGCAGGCAGCTGGCAGCAGGAATAGCTGACAACAGCAATTAATTGACAGCTCATTTGTAGGCATTGGGCGACACTTAATCAAAGACGCATCAAGTATACGCCAGCTAAGCCGGACACATTGCTACATCAGCAGAGCGGCGTCTGTGGCCATTAAATTGACCAAAATACTTCTTTGTCCATGTACGTGTCCGTGCGCAGACAGCAGACGAAGGCGCCAAACTAATAAATCAATATGAGCCGCACAGAACTCATTCGGCCGGATACCCGGCCGGTCAGCTCGATAAGCTTATTTTCCGATATCCCTTTACAAATTATCTTCAAAACTGTCAACAGCAACAACAATGGCAGCAGCGCTGACAAAACGTGTAACCACAGCAAATAAAAGGCAAGCAAATAAGAAAGGCGCAAAAAAAGGGATACCAGCCGGTCGACATACAAAGGCGTTGGGATCAACTGCAGGAGAATTAACATAATCATTATTATAATGTAATATGGCCATTGTGTAGTCCGGCTACGTACCATACTCAGCCCAGTTATCCCTTTTCGCAATCAATAAGTTGTCAGAAACAATCAAATAAATACAAACTGATATGTCAATATTAACTGACAGGCGCATGAGACTTCAGACCGACCCTACACACACACACATCACACATTAGGGCCAACTCTGTGTGTGTGTTGACCAACAAAAAAAAAGGGTCTGCAGCCTGACGTCAGCGGGATGCTCGGGCGGGCAGCCAAATTTCCATTAGACACTGGGCCTCCACATATTTTTTTACTCCATTAAAATTCAAATTGCACATGAATATATTTGTTCAGCATTATGTAGTTTATGTCAAAATGTAATTATAATATTTATAGTTCAATTTTACGAAGGCATAAATGTAATGTGCGCAAAAAAGAAAATATTACATGAAATTGTTGAAATAACAAATATTAAAACATATTTTATGCGTATGTTTTTATTCGCACATTTGAATAGGAATTTCAATTTGAGCTTAGGGGCTTACAATTGAAATGATTTACTAACTATATTAATAAACAAATATTATTCATACTATGTAAACATTTTGCAAAATGTTAGCTGTTAGCTATAAAAAATGAAGTGAAAAAATAGTTAAAGCTAAAAATTAAAGCTTAAACAATCAAAATAATTGATATAAATCAAAATAATTAAATAATACGATAACAATTATTTCAATTATTTAATATTTATTTGAATAAAATAAATAAATAATGTTTAATTTTATAATTTATTTAATTTATGTATAAAATTAAGTAATGGAATGATGGAAGTTTATAAAAAAAAACTAAATTAAATTTAACTTTAGCTTTTACTTATACAAAATTGTATATATTTTTTTTATATAGACACTTTTAATTATTTAAATATTAAAAATAAATAAATTGATGCCAAAACTAATTTATTATTTAAGAAAAATGAATAAATTAAACTTTAGAATGAAGAAAAACTCTCAACTATGAAAATATAACTTGCAATAGCTTTTGACCCACTGTGCTGGTGGACCTTGGATTATGCGTAAAATTCTCAATGTGTTCCGGCTGCCTGGTTACTCAGCGCTGCCCTCTGCTTGGGAATGCGTGTAATTGGGTGCTGCCGTCTGCCCATGCCAATGACTCCATATAGAATTTCTAGGCTGCGAGTCGGGCTGTGCTGTCGGGCTGTCGGACTTAGTGCACCCTTTTCATGGCTTTATGTCTTTGTGAAACGACAAGGCAGGCAACGACAAGAAAATAATTTTCTACTACTATTCTTTTTTTTTTTTTTTTTTTTTTTTGTTGCGTTCATTTTCATTGCGAAACCGGAACCATAACACGCTTGTTAGTTTCCGCCTGGCCTTTATCCTTTATCCTTTCTATTTCCATCTACTACTTACGCACACACACAGAGAGAGAGAGAGAGAGAGGCGCGCAATCAAAGGCGGAATTTATTGTTTGTTATCGCTCGCATTACAGCAAAAAAAAAATATATATATACATATATAGAGACACACATATAATGCGATCCAGTGGCTGGCCTTTTGCCTCTGCTATAGACTGGCCCTAACCCGAGTTCACACACACACTCTCTCTCACACACACACACACACTTCTTTACTTACGCATACATAAATATTTGAGCTGCTGGCACTGTGCACGTTTTATTGAATTGATTTTTATAAATGGCGCCATTTGGCTTAAGTGCCGCCCAGTTGATTGTTAAACTGACAAATTAATAAAAATAAATAAAAAATGTAGCAATTTTTGACTGGCTTCACTGATCGGCATCCGTCTGCTTGCAGGGGCACATCTGGCATCGATATTGACTTGCGGCGCGTGGACATTGACCAATGCCCGCAGCGCCACACGCCGGGCACCAAGCGACCGCTGAACATCTTTGCCGGCACCGACAAGTGCAAACAGCGCACCACCATGGTGGGTACTTAAAACACTCCCAGCAGCAATCATCAGTCAATTGCTTTCACTTTCACTTTCACTTACACTTACACTTATACTTTCTCTCTTTCTGTTTCACTTTCGTTTTCAATTCCACTTTCACCTACTCGATTATCGCAAGCGCAGTGCGAAGCCATTATGGGACTGGGCTTTCGGCGTGGCTCCTACAAGTGCCTGTGCCGCAAGGGCTTCTACTTTCCGGACGTTGCCTCGCTGCACAAGTTCTTTAATGGCAGCCTGCTGGAGGAGGAGTACGAGAAACTGATGCTGGTACGTTGAAGCGTATTGTGGTAATATAAATTACCATTATCATGCAGGGGGCAAAGGCACAAAACGGCTGACTCAACTGGTTGCAGTAATTGCCAACGCTTAATCCCCCTCCCCCTCAAAAAAAAAGGGAGAGAAAATAATAAAATAAATAGAAAACACTCATTTAATATTTACCCAATCTACACCTCTCACTTACGCAGGGCAAGAACTCCACGTACAACAGCAACAACGAATACGAATGCCTGCCCTGTGCCGAGGGCTGTGATTCCTGCGAAGACGCCTCACCCTGCATTGCTGCCCTCAACTGGCCCATGCGCTCCAGCATCCTGGCCCTCGCCTGCATTGTCATCGGTCTGCTGCCCCCGGCCGCCTGGTTCACATTTCGCTATCAACAAGTCAAGGTAGGTAGCTGGCACACGTACCACAAATGTCGCCGGCCAAATAGAATTACTTTGTTGGCAGCCAGAGCTACACTCTTGTTTAAAATGCCAGTACAAGTTTTTATAAGCCAGCTTGCTGAGTTGGAGTGGGAGTGGGAGTGGGAGTGGGAGTGGGAGTGCGACTCGGACTGGGACTTTGGAGAAGTTGCCTTCGGCAAGTCGCCGCTGTCAAATAGCTTAGTCGATGGGCGAGAGGCTGTAGAGCAACCTAAGCTGCTGTCATTGGAATGCTAAGCTGCTTAGCATTGTTAGTTTCAAGTTAATTTTGTACGTGCTGCCCGTGTCCATGTCCATGTCCATGCCCATGTCCTCGGCAACGGATATTGTGCCGCATAAACGGAAGTGCAAACACTCACAGAGAGACATCAAGCGGCTTCAGACTGCACTGCGGCCGCAGTCTGGTGTCACTCGAGCGCTCATTAGGTGCGTCCATGGAGCAGACTGTGCGGCCAACTGTCTCTGGCGTATAGTCTTAAACCGTTTTGAACTTTGCCCTGTCCATGCGAGGACACTGTGTGCACATTCTATACGTAATCAGAGTGAATTATTAAATCCCCAACTGCTCCGTCTGTCTCTCTGTCCCTCTCGCTGTCTGTGTCTCTCACTGGTGCGAATCAGCGCAGTCAGCCAACTAAACTGTTTTTATTTCAAATGCGATTCTGTCTGCAGCTCTCTATCCCCCATTCCCTTGTCCGACCAAAACTAATTAAATGCCGCTAAATCCCTCTCTCAGTCTGACAGCCAGCCGAGTGTGACTTCCACTAGAATGTGACTCGAGGCTGGATCTCTGCACTAGGTGAACTCTTTGTGGCTTCTGCTTGGCTGTGCACAATTGTGCAGCTGAGACGATTCCAATTTGAATTTCAACTAAGTCACACGACGTGCTTAGCTTTAATAGCCCATGGCTCGGCTCACATTCAATCTTAAATCAGCCAAATCTTCATTCATTCAACAGCCTCATAATAGGTATTTAACAATTACAGGTTGTGCGCGCTGCCAGCCCGGCGCTTTTACGGGTCATTGCACTGGGCGCCTTCTTCATCTACTGCACGGTAAGCTATAACGCGATTATACATTTAAGCCGACTTAAAACTAGACATAAGCTGACGCAGCACAGTTTACAATTTAGCCAACTTTATTGGTGTACTTCAGGCAGACAAAGCAAACATCTATATATCAAGGCCATGAGTGGGATGTGATAATTCTATCTGATTGACTGATTTCTAAATGCTGCATGAATGAAATGTCTATTTCGACTAAAGAGTGCTCTAGTTGAGTGACTGATTGATTGACTCACTCTCTGATTGACTCACTGCGTGATTGGCGATCAAATCAAGTCAACTTTTCTCTTGTGTTTGAAGTGAATAATAATGAGATTTAATTGATAATGAATTTAAAAAGGTAAAGCTTTTCCAACTTATATTCTAAAGTTAATATTGCAGCCTAGCTAATGACAAATTGTCTCTTCGACTTCAACAGAATTTTATTATTTATTTATTTGTTTTAATATTTTTTTATATTTTATTCAACTATTGGAAAGTAATCAAAAATTCCCAGAAATTTTAGAGAAAATAGAAAATATTGATATATATTTTTTTTTTATTTTATTTAATTTATATTTATTCTTATATTTATTTTATATTTATTTATATATTTTTAAAAAATTGCCAATTGATTTCTATAAAATATATATATTTCTCTTATATATTTTTTAATCAATTCATATTCATTTACACCTTTAAAATTGACAATAAATTTAAATATGTAACAGTTGCTCAGTCAAGGAAAAAAGTCAATACTTTAAGCTTTTTATTCATATCATTTCAGCTATTTTCAATTATTTCTCTCATAAATACCAAATAAATAAACATGAAATATCACTAGAAAGTCTGTTCAAATATATTACCTTTGCAAAAATCGTTCACTCATAGGCAAAGCACAAAAATTTATATATTTATTGAATATTATTTGAAGCATAGATAGAAGAAGTTTACTTAGGACAAAATTGATTTCTTTATGGGTTTCAAATTGTCATATTCATCATTTGCACAGCCAGCAGGTGGCTGAAGCTATGAATATCTATTACCACATACACTGAGAGAAAAAAGGAAGGGCACAACCGGCACGTACCAGTGACCAGACGCAATTCAAATAGATTATTTTACAATTTAAAATGATTGATTTATGGCGCGTGACAGATAAATAATGTGGCAGCAGAATAGAGAACTTTAAACGAGAGTTCATCATTTAACACTCAGATGAGATATATATTTTTGTATATATGCACAGCTTCAGATAGCTACATAAAATGAGCAGACAAAAGAGATATATTGTGCTATTTATCTGCAGCCGAAGTGCTTGCCACACAATGCATGAAGCCTCAGCTAAAAATACAAGCGAAGGCCAAGCAACAATGCTCCTGCTGCTGTTGCTCCTGCTGCTCCTGCTGCTGCTACTGCTGCTGTCGCTTTACTTTTATTAATATTTCAGTATAAATGAAAATAAATTGCCAACAAAATATAGAATTGTTGACTTTAGTTATGCTCGAATGGCAGAAATAAAAATTTAGAAAAAAGTAAACCAGAGAGAGAAAAAAATATCACCGGGTTGACTTTCCTGCTCCGTATTCGTATTCGTATTCCTTTTGCTGGTTCCTGTTCCTGTGACAGGACGTTGCGTCTACAACTGAATTCAGTTTTGCAATTCTAAGTGACTAAACGAACGAAAAACGAGCCAACGAACGCATGTCTGAGGACAACAATCGGCCATGTGAGTGGACTAAATTATTTGCATATTTGCCCATTTGCAGAACATTGTGATGTACCCGAACCCGAATCTCTACACGTGCACGGCTCGCATCTGGCTGCGAGAGATTGGCTTCTCCCTGACCTATGGTGCTTTGATGCTGAAAACCTGGCGGTAAGTGGGCAACGCTTAAAGCTTTTATTCTCATGCATAAATTCGTGTTTTTTCTCTCTCTTTCTTCCGCCCTACTGAACTCATCTGCAGCATCTCGGTGATATTTCGCGTGCGTTCGGCGAAGGCTGTCAAAATCACGGACGCGGCGCTGCTGAAGCGGCTGGGCATCATTTGCGGTGCCATCGGGACATGCTTGCTGGTGCGCACACTGGTATCACCGCCGGACGTTGTGGTGGGCCGCACGGCGGATGATCTGAAAGCGTTTCTATGCAAAACCGATTGGTGGGACTACACATTCACCTCGAGTAAGTAGGCCGAGACGGCGATTCAAAATAATTCGATGAACCGGACACGAAATGCCATAAAGCACATTTGATTGATCCTGAAGCCACTTAAAATCATGCCCAATACTCGAATAGCCAGGCACAAAGCGAAGCTGCAACAATAACAAAAAATGAAAAAAGAGAAGTAAAAACGAATATGGTATAGCTGACAGCATTACGCATACGCAGCGTGTGCCATGACAAAAGAAAAATATGGAAATGCCGGCGTAGTCAGGCCAACTGTGTATGTATGTGTGTGCGTGTGTGTGTGTGTGTGCTCCTGCTGGCTTAACATAAAATTCAGCCACGAGGCCACAGAGTGCTGCGATTCAGCGAGAGGGAGAGCAGGCGACTGCCACTGCAGCTAAATGCGACTTTTTGTGCGAGCTGGCGCACTGTGATGCGTCAAAAGGCATTTCGGACAGTGTATAAGGCTTATTCACAAATTGCAAGTCATCCAAACATAGTGCAAAAGTTGCCATTCAACAAATGCTAGCATTCTTGCCAAAGTCTCTTTTAAAACTCTCAACTTTAAAGGCATCCCCCATGGGCACCTTAAGAATAGATTTCTATGGCTATTTATATTACTTAATGATTGCAAAATTTCACAAATTTAATGCAAGGAAATCCATTGAAATATTTGGCATTTAAAGTCGTATTGAATTCACATTAATAATAAAATTAAATCTGCAACAGTTTTTAGTTAGTTTTTGATAAACCTTATATAATTATATTTTCTTGATAAAATTGCTATATTTTTCATATTTGTTGCAAAATTGTGTGAATTTATGCGAAAGCTACAAATTCCTGGAATTTATCAAGCAGGTTTTATATATGAAAAACTGCAGACAACTTGCCGTTGATTGAATATAAACAAGATAGAGTTAAAAAAAAAAAAAAAACTATAGTTAGGTAAGCAATGAGTAAATTTCTCCAAAAAAGGCTGTGAAAAGCAAATATCTTTCCAATTTTTAGACATATTGTTTCGATCAAACAATATATTTTTATAGTATGGAAACCATTTGAGACAAATTTAAATTTTTCTTTTGATGAAAAATGCTTCTATAAAATTTCAATAGATTTTGCGAAGCATATTTAAGTCTGATTTGGCCTTGAGCAAACCAAATTCAAATTAAAACATGTACAAAGTTAGACAGTCTTTGCCTAGCCTCTTCTAAAGGTTAAGGGATTTCATTTATAATAAAGTACAGCAAGAGTGAAAAAAGGGCAATTAAATGATATTTAAAAATAAATAAATAATAATAATAATACAAATTTAAAATCATTTCCCTTTAGACTCTATATGAGCAGCTTTTGCCTAGACTATGGCCAAAGAAAGTTTGCCCCAATGTGACTTGGCAATATTTTGGACCACTCACGGACAAGAGTTTTGCTTTCAAGGCTTCTCCCCAAAACAGTGAGAGAGAGAATCTATCGAACTCCTGTCTGTTGAACTCAAGAGCACATTCTGTGTCTGTTTTTATTGTGTGTCTTGTTTTTCAGTCATTCTTGACTCACTTGAGACGCTGCAACTGACTCATTCAATGACAATGAAAGAAATTTTTTAATGCAGTTTGTTTCGCCTCTAATCGAAATCTTTCTATGTCTGGAAGTACATTTCATAGAAAACAACTGCTAAAGTTAACTTGACTGATTGCTGTTGAGCAGATTTTCAATAATCAGCTCCAACATGGAACCCTCAAATATATTAAGCTTCTTAGATTAGTTCGATCTCTTATTGTGAGTAGCACAAACAAACGTATTGTTCACAGAATTCGCCTTAAAGCTGCGTCCACTTTCAGCTGCTCATGCTGAACATAGTCATGTCCATTCATGTTCATCTCCACGTCAACAGCCACAGCAGCTGCTCACACTCTGGCAAGCTTATATTTCACTCAATAGTATTATAAACGAATATTGTTGTTCAGAGAAGGTGAAAAAAAAAGAAACTCTGTTTACTTTTTATTTTCATGCACAGCAGAGAATAAAATGACAAGGACTGTGCGGACGACAGCAAAGAGAACAGAAATCAGTGCATAAATAACTTAATTTGAATATAGTGCACATGGGACAGCACGAAATGCGCATTAAAAGCGCTGCAAACGGTTGCGTGCGGAGTGCATTAATTTTGCTACTTTGCGCTGAAAAGTATGCAACAGATTCGTGTTCAGCGTAATCAGAATTGAAATTGAATCGCAGTCTAGAATTTGTGTGCGTGGGTGCGTGTGTGTGTGGGTGTGCGATATCTTTATTAATATGCTCTTTCACTGTGAAAATCTGAGAAATATGTTAAATAACATTTCAAAAAGGCTCATAGGCATTTGCCATCTAATTAAGCAGCTGACGCACACGTTCGTTCAGCGCGCCCTGAAGTTTTTAATTAAAATTCAAAGCAAAGCAAAGTTAAAAGCCCTGCAAATGCACAAAGCTGAGCGAAACGCAACAATTCATTTTCACTTCCCTCATTTTCATATGCTCAACACGAACAACAGTGGAAGTTCTGTTCTTGGCCTGGGGCGTTCGGCTCTGCATCATGGTCAGGAAGGCGCCATCCGAGTTCAACGAGAGTCGCTTCATATCAATGGCCATCTACAATGAGTTTCTGCTCACCTGCTTTCTCAATGTATCCATGTAAGTAAGGCAAGCAAGGCAGGGCAAGAGTCTTCAGCGGCAAGCACTCAATATTCTACGATTCGTATTTTCTTTGATTTAGCATTTACAATGTATCTGTCTGTGTTTTTTTGTTTCTTCTCGCCCTCTTTGGTCAGGCTCTTTCTGCAATCGCCCGCCAATCCGGATCTGCTCTACATCATCTTCTTCTGTCACACGCAGCTGACGGTGACGCTGCTGCTGGCACTCATCTTTGGCAGCAAGGTGGGTTTGTAGACTCTTGCCATTTCCCATTATGTTCTATTTACCTTTCAACCTCCCCCGTCCACCCCTTCATCAATCTAGGTATACATTGTGCTGCGCAGCGGGAAATCGCATCAGGAGAACATTGGCATGGGCGCCAAGGCATCGGGCGCAAAATTCAATTTTCGACCACAGGTGCGGACCTTTGCCCATCCCAGTTCGCTGACTACGTCCACGGTACCAGCAGCTGGCACCACGTCGGCAGGTAAGCATAATTGCATCATTACGCACCAGACCAGGAGGCGACTGCATATCGATGCTGTACACTAACGAGACGCTTGACAAATGATCTGGCTACGCTGCTTTTTGTTTGTTTTTTTTTTTTGTATGCACAGTTCAAGGATGCTGATTAAGTCAACTCATCTGTGGCATTTTGACTTTTATTTATGGCACTTTGTCGGGCGAATTAAAAAATAAACTGATTGTGCGAGTTGGCGTCAGCTTAATGCCGACATTCCTGTCTAGCCGCACACATAAGTCTGTGAAAATATATATAAATATATATATTGTGAATATGCTAAAGTATTCGCAGATATCTTATGTCAACTTCAGCTTTGATTTATGTGCGCAAAATGTCCTCCATGCTTGATGTGGTTAACCTTAGCGAGTGAGAGGGAGAGCGTGAAGGAGAGAGAGAGAGCGGGGGCTAGAGCACTCAAGCGCTTGCTTGTTTGTGGCAGAAATCAGCCTAGCGTTAACTTCCTCGTCGAGATGCCAAACGTTACATTTATTTATTTAGAAGCCACTACACAAGAGGCGGCAAATTTGTTAAGGGTTTATTCCCCGAAGTCGCTCAATGCCTGATGATGTCCTTTTGATAGGATGTCGCCTGGCATAAACAGAAAATCTCTGCACTGAAGCTGAAGCTGAAGCTGAGGCGAGTTCCAAATTAGATAGAAGCCCAAAAACTTTTGCCCAGGCACAACAGCGGCCGGCGAACGAGATGCTCAGGTGGCATTTTATGTTTTGACACGTGGGCGTGGCACGTCAAATGATTAAGTCGCTGCGAAAACAGTTGTTATGGCCAAAAGAAAAACAGTTACGAGCGGCTTGTTGTCTAGGCCGCATTTTAATTCCGCGCTGCCATCGCAGTTTATTGCCAGGCTTAAAACTGACTGAGCTGGAGTGGGCTGGGCTGGGCCTGGGCCTGGGCCTGGGCCTGGGCCTGGGCTGGGCTGAGCGACGCTTTATATTTTAATGCTTTATGAGCGACCTTTTCTCATTTGGCGCTTTCTTTTTTCTTGTGTATATTTAATTTTTTATTGCTCGTATTTCTATTCTAACGTTGCCCGGCACGACCGCAAGACGCATTTGCGGTTGCGTAAATTGTGCGTTAAATTTACAACTGTCTCGCTCGCTCTCACGCTCGCTCTCTCATTCGCTCTCTCTCACTTCTTCATTGCGTGCATTCGCTTCTTTTTTGCTGCCTTCAATTTGCATATTTAAATTAAACAATAACAAAGCCGCAAATATACCCACACACACACCCACACACACACACACACACACACACCCGCTCAGTTAGAGACAAAGTTGTTAGATTATATTCATGTGAATTTGTTTTTGTGTGGTGAATTTTAAATATTTCTTGTGCAAATATGTGTAGCCCACAGAGGCACAATTCTTGGCTCACTCCTGCTGCCGCTTAATTTCACAGCCATAAATCTAAATCCAACGGCAACAAAAAAATTTACTTTTTTTTTTTTTTTTTTTGCTGTATACATTTGAAAGTCGCGTCAAGTGGCGCTGAGTGGACTCACTTAAATCACACTGACAGGCTTTCAGTTGAATTGAACGGCCATTTATCATCGAGCAAGCAGCAGCAGAGCCCAGCGCAGCCACCCACACACATACATACATACACACACTCTCTACACTCTCTACTCGACTGTCTTGTATAAAAGGCGTCAGCGTCGACGTCGACGTCGACAGCCACAGCCGCAACAGCGTCCATTTTCATTTCCATGCTGGGCATGTTTTGTTGTCTGCCACAGCTACAGGAATACGCATTTAAATTGTCCTCGCCAAGCCGAGCCGGGCCAACTTTTGACACGAGACGCAACTTTTTTAGTGCGAAAGTTGTTCGGCTGGCAACTTTGCGAGCAGTTGAAAGCTGCGGCGGCAGCGTGTAAACGACGTTTTTGCCTTTTTTTTATGCAGCCCCAACGACTTCATAGAGCAATCATTTCCTTTGCAGAGACCAAGCTGTCCGACCAGGAGGCGCTCGAGGAGATACGGCAGCTGAGCATGCAGCTGCAGCGCATCCAGGACATGGCGCCGCCCAAGGGTGTCGCTGTGATGACCATATCGAGTCTGTTGGATGGTCTAAAGACGCCCGGTGGCATGATGATGGTCGCCGCTGCCGCCACGCATGCATCCAGCGGTCATGCTGCAACGGCAGCAGCACGACAAACGGCGCTGCCGCTGCTGACGCTCAATGCCGAGATGCAAAAGTACAACCAGCAGCTGCAGCAGAACAACAATGCCAATGGCAGAGCAGCGTCGGCGGCGTCGGCGACGGCACGTGGCAGCATACCCACCATGGTGCTGGAGACGCCACCTTCCTCGGCCACACCCACGCCCACAACCGCCTACGAGGAGCGGGCGACCAACACGGAGCTCAGCGGCGACGATTTCCGTGAGCAGCTGCTGCGCCGCAGCGCCGATGGCCACATCATCTGCAGCCGTTGCCTGGACGCGTCCAAGGAGCACTACTACTGCTGTCCGCCGCGCACGGCCTGCGAGGAGCTCGGCTCGCCGCAGCACGAGGGCAGCCTGAGTTTCGCCAACATCAAGCTGGACTGCATGTGCTCGCAGTCCGATGACCTGGACCAGGCGCCGCTGCGTCGACCCGCTGTGCGCTCAGCGGCCACCAATACGCCGCCCACCAGCTGCAAGCGTGGGCCGCGCAATCTGCTCGAGGCCGAGGTCAGCATTTCGTATCAAATTTGTGATAACTGTAGAAGTAAGTATAGGCTTAGCGACAAGCCAACGCCCGCCGGCCGACGGCGCAGCGGCAGCTGCACCCAGGCTGCGCCTCAACCTCTCTGCGGCCAGACGCGCAGCAGCGAGCTGCTCGATCGCGCCGAGGTGGAGGTGAGCATTGCTGTTACCCAGGTTGCTCGCTCCACCGACGACATTGCGCTGTACAAGACGAGCGCCAGGCCAGCGGGCGGCGGCGGCGCTGATAGCGACACCGAAGCCGTGGCACAGCCAACGGCCGAGGCGACCATGTCGCTGGGCAACGTGTCCAATGCATCGAACAATTCCACTAGCCAAACGGACAAGACGAGCGGCAGCACCGGCACTGGACGGCCCAAGCGACCCGACAAATTGGTGCTCGATCTGAATGATCGCTCCAAGTATACCAAGGAGGTTTCTGTATAGAGAGAGAGAGAGAGAGGGAGAGAGAGAGGGAGATGGCAAGTGTTCTCTGATTACAAATTTCTATTGATTAATATATGATTATGTTATGATATTTAAATAATGAAAGACTTTATGAAATTTAATTGTATTACTATAGAAGCTAATCGAATAAAGATATAGATAAAAATCTATATATATATATATATATATATATATAGTTGTGTACATACATATAGTAATGCGCTAAAGCCAATAATCGACAACAATAATCAAAAGCTAAAACACCTGATTTCAGCGAAAGCCAAAAGCCACAAACAGGCGCAAAACATTTGCAACTATAATGAGCCCCAAATGTTGTAAATATTTTGCATACACACACACACACACCCAGACACACACAAACACACACACACACAGGCAACAGTACACAGTTAAACCAGCAGCGTCGCCATTTTGTTGTAAATCATGCGTTTTAGCAAAAATTTAATTTCAATTTGAATTTAATATAGCATTTGCCGCTTAACTAAATGAAAACGAACTTAAAGAGCAGCTAAACTATTAAAAGGTAATAAATTAATAAATGAATTAAGCGAGCGTCATATATGTATGTATATATAGCTAAGAGTTCATACTTCTAGTTCTAAACTGTAAAATAAACATATCTCTGCCAAAAAAAAATAAATAAAAAATTAAATTAAAATTAATTGTTATTGTTAGATACACCAAATGAGCGCTCAGCCTTCAGAGCTTAGTTTAATTGTAGCTAATAATTAATACAAATTACTAACGATTGCCCCTAAAAAAACAAAACAAATACGAATACACGCATAAATGCATACGAAAATAATGAAAATTGTTTATGTTAATAAATTACAGCTAAATTTGCATTGTTCACAAATATTGATTTAGCTATGCATTTTAGTTACAAATATGAGCAAAACAACAAGAAAATCAAAACATTTTTAAATACATTACAAATGTACGTGAAAAAATGCAAATGTTATTTAACTATATAATGATGAATAAAGGTTTATTATGAATGTCTGTAAATACAGCAAAGTCGTCTCGTCTGGGCTGCAACCGCTGCAGTCGACAGCCATTGGGGCGTATGCGTTATATTGCGCATACGCCCCAATGGCCAGCTGTGCAAATTGTTTTCACACGGCTCAATGTCCATTTTCGGGTAAGTATACCAGCCTGTGTGTGAGTGTGTGTGTGTGCGTGTGTGTGTGTGTGTGTATCAGCAACATTACCTAGTGAAAAGAAAAAACCCAAACACAACATTCAACACTCACACACACACACACACATGCTCTGAAGACTCTTTCGGTTTATGGCAACGTTATGGTCTTTATCTTTATGGACATGCCTGTGTGGCAGTGCGTGCGTGTTTGCGTTTGTGTTTGTGTGACCCTTTTGCCATTTATGGGCTCGTTTTATGAATGCCTTTCCAACACACACACACACACACACACACACACACTGGCACACTCGCACACACTCCCACGCAGTGTCAAGCGTTTTAAGGGAGACGTTAATTTAAATGTTTTTACAGCATTTGCCTGTCGATGTGCTCAGTGTCGCCTCGTCTGATGTTTGTTGTTTGTTGTTTGCGTTCCAAATTAAAATTCCCAGCCGGCTGACAGTTTTTGTTAAAGACCCTCACACACACACGCGCACACTCGCGCACACACAGAGAGTGGCCCGCATGCGACAGGGCCCCAAGTGTTATCAAGTTTATAAAGGACTCTTGGCTGCAAAGTGCGTGTATTGAATTTTAAGCAACTTACACATCGACCACATTTGAAGTTAAATTAATTTAAACATGTCTCTTGCCATAGTGCCTCAAAGCCAGGCTACATCACTTTCATTCAGCCAGAGCCATGCGGAAATTGAGAGTTAGGTAAGGCATAAATTAATTAAAGAATTATACTTCAGATTATTTGCAGTTGATGCGTAGTCAAAGTTCCTTCAATTGAATTGTCGCAACATATTTGAGTGAACGTATTTTGCTAATGCATTTCCTGTTCCCCTACGTGACTTGTTTAAACAATTAATTCAAGCTTTTAACTGCCAAATTCAGCAAATGCCTTTATCCAATTCAATTTTAAATCTTAGATAGCCACACTTTTTTTTTATTCCCTGCTTTAATCGTGCGAAAGACAAACGGAAATTGAAAATATATCTGAGAAAACTGTTTATAAATTTAAAAATAAAATAATATTCAAGTATTTAATCCATTTTAAATTTTATTTGAAATATTGTTAAATATATATTTACATATTTAATCTAATAATTTAATAGCTTTAACCAACATCTAAATAGTTTTTCTTTTTGTTGCAATATCAAACTAAGCCAACATACAATTTCTGTGTGGATTCCCATGAAACAATTTTCGCTGGAATTTTAACATATTTGGGTTCAAGAATGTTGACAATGCCTTTGTTAAGCTCGCTAAAGCATTTAAGTCTTGTGAAAAAATCTCGCCTGAAAATATGAAAAAAATTTATAAATATGAGCAAATATGATTTCATGAAGTATACCCTGGAAATTATTTTTTTTTATATAATTAAATATAAAATAATATAATAAAAAAAATATATAATAAATAAAAAGGAATAGAATAAAATAAATTTATATATATATATATATATATAAATTGAAAAAAAAACTGAATAAAAAAAATAAATAAAAAATTGAAAAAAAATATATTTAAATAAAAATAAATAAATATATAAAACTAGAAGGAAATATATATATATTTAAAAAAAATAAATAAAACATTAAAAAAAATGGAATAAATTTTATTAAAAATAAAATTAAAAAAGAATATATTATATAGTTTTTTTTTTATATATATTTATAGTTTTTTCTTTTATATAAATTTAAATTTAAATATTTTATATATAATATTCCAACAAGAATAAATTAAATTTTTAGCATTCCAATACACAAATTGAATTGAATGCATTCAAAATAAAATATTAAATATTAAAGCTTATGCCAAATCTTTGCTGTCTAACATATTTCAACTGTTCAACACATATTCACATTTTCTATCAACTTCCATTATTACAGGGTATATTAATGCAGTTACACATATTCGCATATCCAACCACTTGAAAATCCAATTAAACTAATAGACTTGCCCGAAAAAAAGTCAAACTGAACGAAAGCCGTTTGACTTTATTTGTAGAAAAAAAAAAAAACAAAAAAGAAAGACAAACATTTAATGAAGCGCCTGTTGCAATCGGTGCAAAAGTCAGGTGCTTTATTTGGCCTGGCCATAAATTGAAGATCTGAATGCGTTAGAGCAGTCGTTTGGAGCAGTCTAAATAACAAAATAAAGGCACTTAAGAGCACTGTGAATGGGTCTGTGCTACAGAATTTATAACCATGTCGATGCTGATGACCTTTGATGGCAGCGGGAGAGATGAAGGGGCGGGGCCATGGCATGGCATAGAGATGAGTGTGCCGAACATTTCAAACATTTTTCATCACTTAATTACGGCAATAAATGCCAGTGGAAATTTCTTTGCGCCACATCAAAATGGCATTAAATAAAAACATGTTAACGACTTGCAGGCCAAAAAAAAAAAATTGCAAAAACCAAATAGCATAAAGCGTCGAGCAAATTTATATGCGAAACAATAAAGGAGCAAAGCACACAGCATCGAGTAGGGAGATTGGAGTATGGCAGTTGAAATCTGATAGAGGAACATGTAGACATGGCAAAAACAATAACAAACAGTCGAGGACAACAATTTAGGTTCACGTGCGTTGAGCCAATTAAAATTAAAGTAGGCAACTGCCAGAAAGCTGGACTATAAATGCCTATGTGTGTGTGTGTGTGTGTTTGTCTGCCAGCTCAGATGCCAAAAATAAGTGCAATAAAATTAAATTGCTCAACAACACCTTATTAAGGGCAGCTGCTGCTACAGCTACTGCTGTCTCTCAATGGGCAGGAGAACAAGCGAAGCCTAAACGAAATTGAGGAAATTACCAGCCAGCAGTCACTTGTTTCGACGTCTAGCAATGCCTTGGCTTTCCAATTTTTACTTGCTAGCTTTCTTTTGGCTGCTGTTATAATATTGTAAAAGAGCTTTTTCCCACTTTGTTGCCACGAACCGCAAATACCCTGTCAAGTGTACATATTGACAGTTGCCTCGGTATTAACTTGTTTTCTCATTCGCTCTATACAAATTTAATGCAACTGCAACTTAAATGTTTACAGTCAGCTCTTGCTTTGTAATATTGTCAAACTGTGTTTTAATATTCAACATTTTTGCTTAACCAAAATGATTTACCTAAATAGTTTAGAAAAGTTGAGTATGTAAAGTTCAAATATTTCATTAAAATTAATGCTTGATACGAGTTTACCATATGAGTTTATATTAAAAAAGTTTGCGTATTTTTACACATTTTACTCAAACAATAATAAGCAGCCAATTGAGAAGTTTTTAATGTGAAATTAAATTTGTAAAAGCAAAATATAATATGAATTTACATTTGTATGAAGAGTTTAATATTTAACTAAATTTATATGAATTTATAAATTATGCATTTAATATTAAAACTATATAATAAATATTATTAAATTTCTTTTTAAATATAGAAATATTTTTAATATGAAATTAAAAGAAATAAAATTAATAAAATAAATTTTTGGGCTGACAAAATAAATAAAATATTTAAGAAAGAATTTTTTTTAAATATATAAACTAAACTGTAAATAAATATATAATTTTTTTCTCTTGCACAATTCCTTTAGTTAATTAGTTTAAACACAACATCATTTCAATTCAGCAAACAACTTTATTCAGTTAGTTCATGCAACTCTTGTCTGTTATGAGCGTATTTAAAATGCGAAACAATCAGCAGCTGGGCGATAGGCATTTTATCTGCTCTCTCACACCAGCAGACGCCGCTCAATAAAGGCCCAAATTACAGCCACTTGTGTTCGCATGTGACTTAAAGCTAGCTTAAAGTTTGCCCACAACCGATATGTCGCTGTTAATTGGTTGAGAGGAAAGCTTCGTAAATATTTTGATCAGATGAAAACTAATCTATAGCTATGTTTGCATAGACCAAGCTCAAGTGGTTTTCACATAAGCTGCACACAGTACATTAAACCAATGACAACGAGAGGAAATGGACGAGGAAAGCGAATGACAAGCAGCCAACCGATGCCAGGGCAATTTTCATATATTTTCATCTTGCACATATAAAATATATATATACATATATATATATAATATGTATGTAGCAACATTACCCTGGTTGAAATAGTACTGCTGTATGCATATTACGTGAACTCTACCTCAGCATAACCAGTGCAACTCCACTAGGATATACAAAAGAAAACATGAAAAAAAAAAACATGTTCAAAAGTTGCACATGCTTGACTAGACAACACCCTAGACTTTAAGTCATTATGAACTCTACAGCTGAGTAGAGTAGTAGGCGAGAGTCTAAACAGAGCTGAGCTTCCGCATGTGTTCGAGCAACTTCAATCGATAGTCACAAGGCATTTGCTATTATGCCCATACTTATATATATGCATAGTTCATTGCCATAGAAAAAAAGTTGCTCTCCATATAGCGCATATGCCATTTATCATTGTGTACAGGGTATAAAAACAACTGGAACAGAAAAAAGCACACGCACAACTGCATTTGAGTGTGCACGTGAATTGCATTAGAAAGTTAAAGGCATGTGTGTATAAAATAAATCTGCCTCAAGTGCAAAGATTGTAGTCCCACACCTGTCAAGCACACACATACACACACACACACACACACACACACACAACACACACACACACTACCCTAACATAACCATTTGAATACAGACATTGTTGGCAGTCTTCGAGTGCGTTGCATGTGGATACACATCCACTAAGAGATTGGGCTCTACCTATGTCCCGACTTCGACTTCGACTTCCACTTTGGCCACTGACTATGTCTGTCTATTTGTCTGTCTGTCGGACGTGTCAGTTACAAGCAATTGTGCAAATGTGTCGGTTGAGATGCGGATGTGCGATAAGCGCCAAATGCAAAAATTGAGTTTAAGCTCAGCGAGTATGCGATGCCGATAAAGATACGCAGTGTAAATAGTTTCCTACACATCTTAACAGTTTACCAAATCAGTAAAATATTAGAGTAGGGTATATTGAAATAAAAGATACCCTGTTTGTTGTAGTTCAAGTTGAAAAAGTGAAAGAGAAAGAGAGAGAGAGAGAGAGAGCGACAGAGATAAAGATTTCCTTTCACCAACATCTTTGTATCTAGCCACAAATACGCTTATATATTTAGAGGGTATTTAAGGTACTAGCTAGCTAGCAACTGTGTTTGAGTGTGAAGCATATGGCAGTGCCATGTCTTTGGCTTGACAACCTCTTTCTGGTAATTCCCACTTAATAGAACATCTGCATGCTGAACGCTGTCTCGACTTTTATCCGCCACTTCAGTTCGCATTTTGATGGCTGCTTCAATTGGGCGTACAAAAAGTAACTGAATGCGATTTACTTTTCATGGCTGAAATGGAGAACAGGCTAAACGAGAAAACTAAAATATGCGAAGCTTCAAGCATTCCAGTCTTAAATGCAGATTGTGACTCCAACTAAAGCCATTTAAGTGTAGATGAGAGAGTGAGAGAGACAGAGAGAGAGAGAGAGCACGTGTGTGAAACATATCAAAGCTTATTCTATAAAAGTACTTAACCACTCTGCCAGCCCACCTGTGCCACCCATCCACCCTCCGTGCTGCTGATGACAATATGCTGTGCCACCGCAACATGAGCGGCCATGGAAAGAGCTTTTCCAATTAATAAAAAAGAGATTAATTACATCAAAACCGTCTGCGGTGCAAATGTCAAGCTCAAGTGATTGACATGAGCATGAGGTGCACTATGCAGATACCCTGCAGGCAGTGTGAAAGTTACTTTGCCTAGGATGATCTCGTCTTGGAAAAATTTAGATGTCATATAAATTTACATTTTAAAATTATTCAAATTATATATTTCCAAATTTATGCTACTCACAGGACACTCAAGAATGAACATAAATTTTGCTTTACATCTTTGCCTCTCGTGCTATCTGCTTCAAAATTAATTAAAGAAATATACGTAAGAAATCTAATTAAAATTTGAAGTAGCTGTCCAGGAAGTAGCAATTTATGTCTGCAACTTGAAGTGAGCGTGGCCCACTTACAAGGCGCTCTCATAAGTCATATTTAACAATAAAGCTACGAGCCCATTTCAAGTGCGGACTCTTAACATTATGCGGCACTTTAATGCTAATAGAGCTTTTATGCACTCTACATTACGCCCCCGAAAAGGAAAAAACCACTGCACGAAATGTGCATCAAAGTGAGCCACAAAGTACACATTACACAGAGAGTGGAGACAGCCACAAACACACAGAGAAAGAGCGAGAGAGAGAGAGAGAGAGAGAGAGAGAGAGAGAGAGAGCGAGATATATACATATATAGGAGAGGTAAACACTATTAGGTACAGGTGAATAATAGCAACGAATATGTGACTAGGAAAGCGAACAATAACAAACACAGGTAAGTATGTCTGACTACCACAACTATAGCTGTAACGGTAGCCATAGCTGTAGCTCTAACTGTAAAGTATCTGTAGTTTTATCTGTTGTTGTTGCTGTATATATGAGCAATGGTTGATTCTCCATTTTATGTTGCGTCGCATTTAACAATAAAAACCTGAAATGTTTGTAATGAAAAGCTCAAAACGGCAATAAACCACACACACCCACACACGCACGCATTCACATATGTATGTGTGTGTAATGTGCTTTGTGTGTATTGTGTTTAGAGCCACTTTTAACTAATTGCTGCACTCAGTTTAAGCACAATTGACGTGTACAGCCAGGCAGCCAACCAGCCAACCAAACCAGTCGAGTGGGCAAGTCGACGCATCTAGTGGCTGGTGGAGGAGCAGGAGGAGGCATGAGTAGAGCATCTCGAATCTCTGTATCGAGGTCTGGGCAGGAAATGCATTTTGGGGCCATTTGAAAGCCAAAGCCAATGAAGGCCATCCGCCACTCGAATTGGATGTGCAAACAGTTTCAATGGAAGCACTCGAAATCAAGTGTTGCAAATTAGAAGCGTCTTAGAAGTGAAACACATTTGTTGCATTAATTACCGCATCGCAATTTGCGGCAATCTCCACAATTTGCCGCAAATTAATGGGTTAGCAACATTACGGTTATTTCAGCTTATTTATCGCATCGCATCGCAACGTCTTGTATTGAGGCTAGCATAAATTTTGCCCAGAAAACGAATTTAATTAAATCCTGAATATCTCTTCTATTCGTAAATGTGGCAATTGTGACAGCTCTGCCAGCCGAGTTAATTAATTGATGATGATTTTCGTCTTTGGCACAAAGAGAACTTGAACTGAACTCGATTCGCACATTATCTCGGACATGACAGTTCGAGGACATTTTCTCGCCCAGCTAGAGTCAATCTTGTTGAAATATGCTTTTCTCATCGAGTGAACACTAGCAGCTGTTCAATGCTCGAAAGGATTTCTGAATCGAATTTGTCAGCAATTGCAATTGAGTGTGAGCCCAAGATCTAGCTGCGAGCTTACTTGACCGCGCAGCGCAGCGCACATAAATCACAAAATTAAACGAAAGCCGAAAAATGACATTGAGAGCTTTGGCAAATAGCAAATTCAATTTGCCGATCAAAATCTATGTTCAATTGTGATACTTGAAGGTAATAAATCGAGTGAATTTACTGAATTTTCTTTCTTTTACTGTATTTCGTAGTGGAAATATATGTGTACATATATTAATAATATTAATTGTGTATTAAATTTAAATTTAAATAGTAAATTTTATTTAGTTTTGCATTGTTGTACAATAAATTGCAAGTGAATTTACTATTTCTTGTCAGCAGCAAGAAATAACAAAACTTTCAGCCTCTCTTATGGGCTCCGCTTCGTAGCCTCGCTCATTGGCTTCGCTTCATGGCTTCGATCATAGCCGTCGCTCACGGGGCATCGCCCATCGGCTTCGCTCACGAGCTTCATTTCGTGTTCTCGCTGCGTAGGCTGCGATGATGAGCCCCGTTCCGTAGGCTTCGCTGCTTGACGTCGCTCAGCAGCTTCACTTCGTGGCTTCGATCAAGGGCTTTCACTCATTCCCTTTGCTGTTCGGCCTCCCTCTTCATGCCTTCGCTCCTTGGCTACGCTCATGGTCTTCGCTTCGTAGCTTACCTTCGTGGCCTTGCTCATCGGCTTCGCTTCATAGCTTCGCTTCGTGGGCTCGCTCCTTTGCTTCGCTCATGGTCTTCGCTTCGTAACTTTGCTTCGTAGCGTCGCTCATCAGTTGTCTCGCTCTTCGACTTCGCTTCGTGGCCTCATGCACCTAGCTTCGTAGCATCGCTCATGGGCTTCGCTTCGTAGCTTTGCTGCTATACCTCTCTCTTTATGGCTTCGCTTCGTGGCTCCGATCATAGACTTCGATTCATGATCACTCTCATCGGTTTCTGGCTCTGTAGGCTGCGTTCATGAGCTTCGCTGCTTAGCCTCGCTCATCAGCTTCGTGGCTACGACCATAAGCTTCGTTCACTTCACTCACCTCGTTCGGCTTCACTCATGGGCTTTGCTTCGTGGCCTTGCTTCGTAGCCTCGCTCATAGTTCATGTGCTTCGCTCATGGGCTTCGGTCTTTGGCTACTCTCATTGGCCTCACTCCATAGACTCCATGTACTCGCTCATAGGCTCATAAAATTGATTAAAAATTAAGAGAGCTCAGAACTAGAATGGAAATTTAAAGAAATCAAAATTATATTGCCTAAAGCAAAAGCAGCTGAATCAAGAGAAAGGGAGGGAGAGAGAGAAAGTCTGTAAAGGTCTCTATGTCCGCAAGTTTGTTTATGCATTCTGTAAACATTTAAAGTACACACTTTAGTCCATCAATAAAAATATTATTTAAAAAACAAAGTCGACATGGTGAGAGCCCTCAGTGTAGACTATTTGCAGACGCACAAAAAGCCAAGCAGCATTATATGGCTTATAAGCGAGGACAATGGCTCTGACCGAGCATCATGAAGTCAGCTGCCGCTCGGAGGTCAACAGAGTGCATGTAATGCAGCAGGCATTTGGCGAACTATGGGGCTTAGATGCGAAACTGGAGACTAGAGTTTGTAGACTGGACAAATAGCAATTTAAATTCAGATGCAAATCGGTTTTGGGGCCACAATGTGGAATTGGGTTGAATTGATTTGCATTCGCCTAATCGACTTTGCTGCACAGTTTCTGATAGCACACAGCAGGCGGTGCTCATGTGACAGTGAATGTGACTGGGACAGGCAGAGAGCGAGAGAGAGAGAGAGAGAGCAGAAACCGAAGCCCAAAAACCAAAACTCGACTCAGAACAAACAAATCGACAGACCGAGGACAGACAAGACGTACGAGCAGCGAAACTTTGATTGACATTTCAATTAAATTATAGCCAAAGTCGTTGGCAAAGTCATTGCGATTGCTGCTGACACGATGTTTCGAGTGCAAAAAGTTTTACTCACCGAGTACCAAGAGATCTACGAGCCAGTGATGGTGGAGAGCCCCTTCACGCTGGTCGACGCACACGGAGTGGGTCTGCGCCAATACCAAATCGCTCTGACGGGCACCAAGCTGCTCTTCGGCTGCGACAACTTCGACCGGGACGATGAGCACTATGGCGAGCCCTGGTGCTATTGCAACCTGGGCCAGGATCCGGAGATCGAGTGCTTCGATCTGATCAGCATGGTGCCGCTCGAGTATATACGCTTCAATTTCTATCGCAAACGTGAGCGCTGCCTCATGATGCTCAGCGTGCAGCCGGTCGATCCGCAGCTCAAGGCAGAGAGTCCCATGATCTTTGAGTTTGGCGGTCACATACACAAGCAATACTTCTGGCACACCTGGCGCGAGCGAGTGGCAGCCATACGCACCTATCAGTCCCGCTTCAGTCAAATAACCTGGCGCATCTCCCTTCTCCAGCACCGATGTCCAGGTGGATGAGGTGCAGCACCATGCGCTGGTGCATCAGCCACACCGGCCACGATCCATCTACAGTGTCTGCTACAGCTCAGCCGGTGGTGCCTAGGGTCAAGCTAGCTATGAACTCTCACACAGACACACACGGAGTCGGCGACACTCAGTGCATGCATATTTTATAGCTGGCTAAGCCGGTTAGCCGCCAGCCCTGAACAGCTGCTGCACGCTATTGCCAATTTGTTGGCCAACTACTTCGCAGGCGTTTATTTATTTATGGTAGAGAAGAAGAAAGAACAAAAAAAATTAGCCTTGCTGGCCTCAAGACGCGTGAAATTAAAGCCGAGTCGCATTTGTTGCTCGCTTACTTTGATTGTTTTCTTATTTCTGATTTTGACTTGTTTTTTTTTTCTGATTTTGTTTTTTGTGGGGTTTGCTGGCGGCCAAAAGACTTTGGTTTTGCGGTCGGGTCGGGTGGTGTTTTCATTTATTTTTCTTGTGCTTGGCCCAACGAAAAAGTTTTCAATTTGTCGACAAACTTAAGCCGCAACCGCAACACTTGTCTCGCCTCACAGCCCGTATCTGTGTCCGGCTGTCTGTCCGGCTGTGCAGCTGGCGGCACCAAAAATCAATTGCAATAAAATGCCCCGCAAATGAACACAAACAAAAATACCAACAACAACAGCAGCAGAGAGCGAAAGCAAAAACAACCGCACTGGCAGTGGGTTGGGTTCGATGTTTTGGTGGCTGTGGGTGGTTTAGTGGGTGGGACTAAAATCGTCATTGCTTTCCGTTTGTTTGTTTAGAGCGTTTAATGGTCAAAGTTTTTGCTCGAGTGCTGTGTAATTTATTTGATTTGCTTTCGCTTCGCTGTTGCTCAATGATAAATTACAATTTATTTAATAAAATGTACAAAATGCTCACATTAATCATACGCCATGTGGTGGCAATTTTAGAAATTACCCTACGCACGCATGTTCATGTGTGTGCGTGTGTGTGTGTGTGTGTGTGCCTTTCAAATGCGTAACTAATTAATGCGCTGCTTCGAACTGTTTTGCCCTTATACACGGCCTGGCAACAGCTCTACGAAAAGTTAATTAAAAACTCATCGGCGCAACGCACTCAATGAAAAAAAGAGAGAGAGAGAGAGAGAAAAAAACAACATTTCAATAAAAGCAATGAGCGCCATCGTATTAAATGGCATCACACACACGCCGCCAATGTCAACCACCGACCCACCAGCCCACCAACCCACCGCCGCAGCGACAGGTGCCCATCCTCAGGCTCTTCGCTCTTAATGCCTTTGTAATACAGCTGCACACTTTTGCAATTATGGCAGTGTCAGGGCAAGTAATGAAACCCTTTCGACTGCCGTTTAATTAGCCATTAAACTTTAGCTCTTGTCTCGCTGCAATCAAAGACTTCTATGAAAAAAGAACAAAATTGCTCTATTTAATATACTTTGCTCTTTAAGAGTTTACTGACTCACACGCACACACACACGTGCGTTTGCCATTTGTCAGCTATTTAGTTATTTATGCTGTCATGGCCGTCAAGTTCAAAGCCGACCAGAAGCCACATCAAAAGCTGCGCCCTAATTGCTTGCCAGAAATTGAAATTACAAATCTTGCCAAAGGCAGCTGATGTGTATTTGCGGTGCGGCTGACCAAATTATTTCAATTTAAGCACATTTGGTACGCCAATGCGTTTACCATATAACCAGCACACATGTGCATAATGCAATTGGCATTAAAATGTCTCAGATGGAGTCAACATCACAATTCGCAACTGACACAAAACATATAGAATGCTGAAAAGGCTGGCTTAGTACTCTTTGAGAGGCTTAGAAAAGTGTAAAAGCTATAGAACTTGCTGATAATTAATATCTATGAAACTCTATCTATAAAGAAAATAATTTAATTAAATTTTAAACAATTTTCCATAGTAATAAATAAAAGAAAACTCCAGTTTATGCTCAATCATACAACACTAAAAGCCAATATACTCTCCTTTTAAGCACTTGTGAGCAGTCATGAATTAATGCATTCAAATGCAATTTAGAGAATCTTGCACATGAAATCAACCAATGGCCAGTGGTTGACCAGCGCAGCTCGACGCAGATGAAATGTCACAGTAATTGAAAATTAATATGCAAAAGCTCGAAAATAATATATATTATATACATAGATGTAGCCAATGGCAGCTATGTTAATTGAACTGCAATTAAATATTAGCCAAAAGGCAAGAATTTAGCTTAATAGATACGTGGCATAGTATTTAGCATTTAATTAATTTAAAGCAACATTACAAAATGTAAAAAGCTTTTAGCAAACTTAAATTCATACATTTTTTAATGAAAAATTCACCAAGTCAATGGCAATTTCAAATTTATATATATTTATATTAATATATTATGCGACTCATTGTATAATATTTGCATCAAAAACATAAACTAAATTTTAATACATTTAAATTTTTAATAAAAAGTGCAAAGAGCAAGACTCAGACCTTTTCATTTATTTAAGCATTTCAGCTTCCACTTAAGTCAGAAAATTTAATTTTAAATATCAAAATATTTAATGCGGGCAGTCGAATACTCAATTTTAATTTTAATACATTATGCGACTCATTTATAAAATTGTTGTATAAATTGTAATAAATTTAGTTATATAAGTTTTTAGTAAAAAGAGAATTTTAAAAACTGAAATCTTGTTTATTTATTTAAGCATATTAGCTTATATATAAAATCCAGCCAAAAGAAATCGAATATCGAATATCTTAGGGAAATAAATAAATAAAAATAAAAAAAAATATAAAATACTAGATTTTTTAGTTCTATAAAGCTAAAGCTTCACTGAAATGCATGAGAAAACGAATGGGAATATAGGCATAGATATAAATTATTGATCTCTTACTTTAATTATCTTTAATCTCTCTCTCCTCTCTCTCTCTCTCTCTCTCTCTCTCTCTCTCTCTCTCTCTCGCTCTCTTTCTTTCTCTCTCCACATTCAGTGAAGCAAAAAAAAAAACATATTTATGTGCGCATCTCCTCATCATTCAATTAAAAGCAATCAACAAATATTAAAATATTAATAATAATAACAATTTCCTCGTGATAATCAGATCAATTCAATTCCAAATTAAAATATATGAAATAAAAAATTAAATTGTATGCCACATATCAATAGCAATTGAATTTATCAAACAATCAAATTTGATCAACTTTTTTAATGTATGCAAATTAATGAAGGAAAAAAAGTAATTTATTTTAAATTTGTAATAAATATGCTTCACATCATTATTACAAGCAATATTTTTTCGTATTCATGTAAATATATTTCAAGCACATATATTTTGTAAATACAACTTGATGTCGCTTCACAGGCTCAATGCAAATTTAAAGCCACAGCCGCAAGCCGGGCCAGGGGCGTGAAATTAAAGCACAATATGCATCGAAGCTGACATTGATGAATGCGTAATTCGTATTTATTGAATGTCAATATGTGTGAGCGAGTGCAAGAGTGCGAGCGAGCGAGCGAGATAGAAAGCAACGAGAGCGCACATGGAATGTCTGCTTAAAGGACAAGCGCAAACGAAGGCATTGCAGAATATATATTCAATATTATAAAGTTATTTAGCAAAACTGTTCATTATTAATTAAAATTTTCATCAAATTGAAAGTTGACAAAGTTTACTTAATTTAATATTAGTAACTTAAAGTCTTAAGCTGCACAGAGAACTTCCTTATGCATTGCTCACAGCTTGAGCAATCTCCTGGCTCATGGATAATTGATGCCAAACAAAACCTTCATTGAGGCTTTCGATTATCTTTCGTTTTCATTTGCGTAAATCGCACTTAAAATGCTCGAAAGCATCTACAAACTTGTATTGCCTACGTTGTACGTAAATAGTTTCGATTGAAGGCGCATCCATTGCATATGCACACACACACACACACCAGAGAGAGAGAGGAGAGAGGAGAGAGAGAGAGAGAGAGAGAGAGAGAGTGTGTTTCAATGGGCATATACCTGGCGCAAATTGAAAACAATTTTCCGCTGCTTACACATGCGCGTCTTGTGCTAATTTTATTTGATTTTTACTCGATGCTAGCCAACTTTTAAATGAAACGAAACGTGCCAAGCATGCCGAGTGGCCCAAAGAAAGACCCAGCCAGAAACCAGTAGGACTCAATGCTGACCGCAAAGGGGTGTGGTCAAGAGACCGCACTAAAACTTGGCAAGCAAACGGCGCCTATGTGCTTTTATGTGGTCGCGTAAACAGTTAAGTGCCAAGAGCTACCTGTCCGTGTAGCTCAAATATATACTATATATATGTATATATATATATATGCCAGTGTATAGGTAAGCCAGCGTGCGCTCTAGCAACTTTTCAAATAACAAATAGACGCTTTAAAAGTGCCAACGGCACTTACGCACACATATGGCCAGAGACAGCGAGAACATTTTGTCGCCTTTCATTATAAACCCTGGCACATGGCATTGCGCTGGCTGTGCTGGGTGTTGGCGCTTGGTTAACGGATCTGCTGTAGGTCAAAGTTTTGCGTGCCTGACGTGCTCCACATGTCTTGGCTGCTTCTGAAAAATCACAGCAGCAGCAGCAGCAGCAGCAGCAGCAGTCGCGGCGCTCAAAAGTATGCTTCATAAAAGAATTCAGCAGCTTGCCTACATTTCGCTTTTGTGTCAAGTGCAAAAGTGACTGCCAGCCACGAGCAGCGGGTAAGTAAAAGCCGTTAATGTTTATGATAGTGATGGCTACATGAACGCCCAACCGCGCGCCCGCTCACCACATATACACACACATATATATATATACATCAAATATATTGCATACTTGGCAGAGCGACAGAGGCCAAGGCACATCAGAACCGAGCGCCGAGCTCTATTATAAAAGCGTAGCCAAGCGAGAAACGTGACTGGGCGCTAGCTGGCAATGTGGGCGGTGCAGTCGGTAGAGAATTGACAACATCATTAATATTTAACTGAATATGCGCTGCATATGCGCCGTAAACATAATTATATGTCTACTTTATTTATATTTCACATTTTCTTAAAGTGTTTAATCGAAAGTTTTTACCTTTAATACAATCTTTCTTGTTAGTCATAGATAAATTTCATTTAAATTTGATAAATTTAATTATTGACTCTTCGTGCTCAGCATATCTTAGTAAAATATGCGAGCTTTCAAGTGCAAGCGAAGAGCCATTGAATTGCAATTTGTTCAAACAAAAACACTTTAGCTTTCAGTGATGCATTAAATTTTAATATATATTTAGCAATTTAACTCAATCAATTTCAATTTTTGCAATGCGAACAAACTAATAGAATGTTCTAAAAAAAAATTATAAATTTATACATGTTCTCACTGCATGAAAAAATCAAAATTCTGACAAGCAATTTCAGTGGCATTAAAAATAAAATTACAAAATTTATAAACATGCATTCTACGGAAAATATTTTAGCATGTTAATATTTATGAAAACTGTTTGAGCTGAGCCAGACAGAAAAAAAATAAACAAGTTTATGGTAAAAATGAATAAATAAGCTGCAGCAGGCTCTGATGTATTAGGCTAACAAAAACGATTTTGAATTTTCTACACTATGAAATATTTCATGAAAAATATAATTCAATTTTTTTTCTACGAGCTTTAGATTTTTACAAACGAAATAAATAAATAATTGGCCTGAAACTTGAACAAGAAAAAGTTGTAAAAGCTGTTGAAACTTTATCTTAAATCATATATAAAAATTAAATTGACTAAAAATTAAATGAATTGCATTACATAAATATTTAAAAACAATATTTTATTTAAATTTCAATTTATTTCAGAGTTTAGACTAAGAACAGAGCTAAGACTATGAACTCTTTTCTACTTAAGAGATTTATTTACAATAAATAAATAAAGCAATATAGAGTTGAGACTTGGCTTGTATATTTCAATACAATCATACAAAAATATTATGAAAAATATTTCAAGTGTAAAATGAAATTAAACAATACTAAAATAAGTCCTCTTCCATTCAAATTAAATATTAATAAAAACAAAACAGCTTTGTGTGTTTGAAAATCATATATCAAAAAAGTTTTTGTTTTTCTGCTACGTTATGAAATTCTCAATTCATACAAAAGTTATATAAACGAAAACAGTTGACAAATCTGGCCAAATTTTGTGTTCTGCTCTCATAACTAAATATTCACTGAGTACACATAAGAAGATAGTTGACATTTTCACTGTAACAATAATGCAAACTATTTCAATTTGTTTGTTCTCCACTTGCAACTGCAACTGCAGATGTGTGTGTGTGTGTAGCGTGTGAGTGGGTCTGGGTGGTTGTGATTGTGAATGCATGTATAAGTGTGTGTGTGTGTGTGTGCATGCATATATGCCATATACCCATTAAGTTTGAGTAGAAGAAGGCTTAGTGCAATTGATGCAAAGCTGTAGAGAGTCTAGAATATATATAGAATATGTAGCATATACAGTATAGATAATATTGATTGTACAGTAAGTATATATAGAAAATAAATCTACAAAAAAAAAATATATATAGAGTATATTTAACTCAGTGCAGATACCAATGCAGTCTCCACTCCTCTAACAAAACAAATCGCTTGAGCTGCCTGGACTTTGCCTATGCCAAGAAAAGCTCAAGTGTCTATTTCAAATATCATATTTGAACTTATCAATGATGATAAATGAGCTCAGTTCATGGTGCATTTCCATTGATTCTCAGCACATTCAATTGTGTGAGGCGAGAGTCGATGCTGGCTGCACGAAATTTATTTAAGGTCGAACCTAAGCCCTGTTGGCACTTAGGAGTTAAGCTGCTGCATAAACAAACTGGCGGCAGTGAGTGAGGGGCATTAGAAACCTATTAAAATGCTAAACTCTCGCCCATGTGGGCCACTGAAGCAGCCCCTTTCAGATAATGCGTGAGAATGCAACAAAGCGTTGCCAAGGCCACAGCTACAGCTACAGCTACAGCAACAGCTACAGCTATAGCCACAGCCATTGCCAATGGCCATCGAAGAACCAACTGGCAAACAATCGTCCTGGATGCTGGTATTTTCGTTTACAAATTGCATTGGCCAGAAGGGAGGCTTATGTGGCCAAAAGTGAGGCCGTTCTCAGGCAGTGTTTGCAGTTCAGTGTGCCTATTAAACGTCTACCAAAGTCCGGGTTTAGCGAGAGCTGCTGCCTGAGCGCTCCGATTATAGACAGTCGTAAATTTAAATGGTTCAGCGACTCCGCTGGCCTCGCCTTAAAGCCAAGGTAAGCTGTTAACAATATTCCAAGAGCTGGTGCCACAATAACCTTGCGAGTGCTTGCAAAAAGAAATCCATTAAACTTTCTGAGTTTCACGCTGACAGCTTGATGAAAGCTTTAAAGCCAAAATCGCGTAACTCTGACAAGACAATAAAAGCCGAATTAGGAGCTATTTCTTGGCCACTAAATGGCATATGTCCGCAAATGCCAGTTGAGATTTACAAGGCAAGTCATTCGTCATAATTCGTGTGGCTTCAGGCCAGTTGACACGCTTTGCCGTCACGTATTTCACTGCTTGATAAATCTTGGCCAGCAGCCCCAGCACTCTACGCCAAAAGTTGTCTACCAGCCAGCCTGGCTGCCTGGCTGGCTGTCTTTGTTAGCCACCTTTGGCTAGAGCTCTGGCTATGGCATTGGGCTTGGCTTTGGCGTCGGCCGTAGCACGTGCACGCTGTTATCCTCAAAAAATGCGCTGCTAAAACATTTTTTTCTTTTTTTTAACGCGCCCTTTCACTCACTCTCCTTCAACCTCTCTCTCGCCCTCTAAGCTATTAGACGAAGGTTCAGACAGCGGGTCAGCGGTGCTAGCAGCAAAACAAAACCATTTACAGTGGGGCCACCGCACCACAACATCAAATCGAGCTGATGGCTCCTACCGGCCGCTGCTCACGCTGACCAAAGCGTGGACAATCCCAATCCCAATCCCAATCCTTTTCAGCCAGCATACGTGCCGCGTACGTGCACTGGGTGACAAAGTAGCTCTACATATACAAATACATAAACAGGGTGTTGCACTACAGATAACTCAAGCTGAAATCATTTTCTGCTTATCTGATGTCAGGTTGTTAACCCTTTGCAAAACAAGCTTTAAAGAAAGGCTACTTTAAAGCACTCATAGCTTAAGGTTGAGCATATTGAACTTGATAAATTGCTAAATTATATTATATATATTTATCTATATATATTTGAGCAGTCGCTTTCTCCTCAGTCAGCTAACATTTTCATATTTCCTCATTTTCTCAACCTTTTAATATGCGCGCAGTTTTCCTTGTTTTTCTGTACATTATTTTTCCATCTATAATGAACGCTAAATCAACAAGAAAATTAATTTGCAACAATATTCTAGCTAAAATATAGTTTTCGGTATTGCTTTTTGCTATCAATTTTGTTTCTTTGTTTCCGCGGTCGCTTTTGCTTTCAGCGGACAGAATCGATAATTAAAGAAGGTAACAGTAGTAGTGAGAGTATATTAAACGACTGCCCAATACCCTGTATTGGATGGAAAGAGAGAGAGAGAGATAGTGAAATAGCCGTTCTCTCTGGCTTTGACTCTCGCATAGCTTACTAGAAATCATACTCACTCGCTCTCACACTCGCATCTCACACTCAACAAGAAACTTCGTTTCTGTTCGTTTTTCTTTACTGTTAATCGCCTTGAGCCGAACTGATTTTCGTGTGGCGCTCTTTCAACGTGCTTCGTTTGGCGAGTGATACGATTGACGATCGCAGCTTCTCATTCGCATACATATGCACGCATTCACACTCACGTACGCTATTGATGTGTTTAGCGAAGAGCGCTCAATACCAATACACACACGAAACCCTTTTTGCTTCATATAACTCAACCAACAATCTGAGCGAAGAATGTGAATAAACGCAAGCAGTTACTCTCTGATTGTTGTAGAATCGATGCAATCGATTGCTTTGAGTTTTTTCTCGAAGTATGAATAAAGGAAAGGAAACTTTCTTGCAGACATCAAGAAACTGATAATAGGTTTTTCGAATTACTCTTTATATACATATATGTATAACACTCAATGTAGCTACATATATATATCTTGCTCCGCCTTCTGCGGAAACTATATCTCTCTCAACTTTTCCCTGATCTCTCATTCTCATCTCATTATGTCTTTTATCCTTTGTCGTTTATCTCTTAAATTTTTATCTCACCTACCCTACCTCAATTTAACTCTCTGTCTCTCTCTCTCTCTCTCTCTCTCTCTCCCTCTAGCTGTCACTCTCTCTCTCCATCACTGTCTATCCTCTCTAGCTCTAACTCCCTTTAACCTCTTTCTTTTTATTCTCTAGTTACTTAAACGTACCCTAAAACAAATTAACCCTTTCTCAGCTTCCCAAGAGAGTATACAAATTTTAATCTTAGTAAAAGGTTGTTATACAATACGCATATTTAAAAACTTGACCGTTGAGCTCATTGTTCCTTGAGGGAAATGAATTCCCAATAATTATCGTGATTTTTCATATACCCTAAGCTAGTCCAAGCACAAAAAGTCAGAAGTTCGACTTGGCTTACCTTCAACTTTGCTGAACAATAGGTAAAGAATTGTGTTACAGATTTCCATATTATAATCAAACTATAAATCATAGATACTATGTAGGTGCAGCACCCTGTTCGGTGTGCTGGCCTCGCGCTAGCTAAGTCTCAAACAGACTTTGTCTTCAAATTAATGACCAACAATGGTCGCTGGGGCCGAGTGAAGCGCGTAGTTTTCAGGCGCCAAAGTCACGTACACGAGATGCTGAGCTGGCTGATGGTGGTCAGAGGTGCGCCATATTTGGCAGCCTTCAAGCATGTGGCCAGATTTTTGCATACAAACGAAGAATTTAAGCGACGGCCGTTGGACTTTAAGAGGCAGTTGGGTTCGCCATTCCCCATGGACGAGCCGACACACAAAGCGTCAGTTTATCTCGAGCGCATTTATTTACTTGCTGTAGCTCTCTGCTCTCTGTTGTAGGTTAACATATTTGCGCTGGTTAAGAAGCAACGCCCGCATGGCTACTTTTTCGGCAAAGGGAATGGCAATGGCACGACCAGGAATAGTTGTGCTAGCTGGTTAAAGGCGGGCCGAGATAAGCGCCAACAGCACAAAACAGCAAACAAAGCTCAACGAAAAGAGACGAAAAAAAAAGAAGAAAGAAAGAAAGCTGCTGGCATACCCACAGCTGCACAACTGCACAGCTCCACTAGTCGAGCATTGCCCCACTGACCCACCCAAAAAGCATGCCACACACACACACACACACACATGATGTGCAGCTGCTGATGCAGCAACAATTGCAATTGCAATATTTGCCACGGTGCCACGCACTCGAATTTCATTATAATTGCATGCCAATCGACCTTGATAAAAAACATTTTCACATTTCCTTTCCTTTTTTTATTTTCAATTTTTTTTGTTGCTTTTTATACACGATTTTGCAACTGGCATTTCGCCAAGTTTCGTCTTCGCTTGTCTGGCTGGCTCGGCTCATTAAAATGCCAACAGTTTTTGGCCACATATATATCATTGTACGTATTTCGAGCTCGACTACTACTGTGGGACATCGGAATTAATTTATGTATTGTTGACAGCCGCAAATTGCACTTAAAATGCATACATGAACGGCGCGAGAGAACTGACCCAACCCGGGCCGGGCCGTAATGAAATCTTGTTCAGCAATATTTTATTTATCAATTATCAGACGCTGTCGCACGGAAGAAATAAAACTGAATGAAATTTTTGCCTCTCAATGGCCAACGGGTGGCACTCAAAGGCATCCAAGGCGATATAGAAATCAGGCAGCAGCTGCAGCAGCCATTGGCCAAGATAAGCTAGCAGCAATACCATTTGCTTGCCCAGCGGGTTCACAAATCATAACCCATAATGAGATTTGTCAACCGATACTCGCCGATGCTCGAATGGTCGCCATTTTCCTAGCTCTCAGCATTTATTTATAGCTGTTGCGCTTCGTTTCACTTGCACGCGGCCAACTGGCAACTACCATGGCCGATAGCAGATAGCCCATAAATCAACAGCATTACGAGTATTGAGCAATAGCTGTTGCTTTATCAACAAACACATTACCAGAAATGCCCAAACAAAACAAAGCAACAATGACTGAGATAGACAGGCTAAGGAGGCCAGCTGAGTTCAGCGGAAATCTTGCAGCTGCCTTCCAGCTCTCAGCTTGACTCCAAAGTATCAAGAGTTGGCCATTGTAACTACTTAAATCTGCGTCAGTTATTGTAACTTCACAGCTCAAAGAACTCAAAGAATTTCTGGCAATTTCAAGACATTTTTGGGGTTTTTCATGAATATGAATTCTAAAAAATTATAATAAATTCCAAAGAACAAAATAAATAATTTCAAATCAATCAATTAAATTTAGCTTTATTCCTTTGAATATAAATTTCATAGATATATTTACATTTCGCGTTCAATTCAACTAATTTATTATTGCAATAAGTCTTTCAGCAGTTTCAACAAAATGATCAACTTTTTTTTTTTTTTGCTACAATTATAAGGCGAATAGTAATTAATGTGGAACTGAAACAAAATGTAATTCAATTAAATAAAATAGATAAAAAATCTATAATTTTTTTGCCTTTATTTATATTCCAGTAATATTCTCTATTCAACCAGCTAGAGCATAAATTGCAATTGCAAAAATTGATTTCAATTGTTTGAATTTTAATTGAATTTAAATAAATTGCACAATTTATCAGAAATGTCAGTGCAAAAAATGTCTTTATTGTCCCAAAAATGTTAGAAGCCATTGAAGCCAGACAAACTCAATTTATTGCAAAATATTGTAAGGAAATTGAGCAACTGTAAAGCATTTGGGAACGCACATGCCTTTCCTTCACTTGCCTTGTCTTGCCTACCCTCCCACTTGCCTCAAATGCGGGCCTCAAATCGCATTTGGCACAGCCACTGCCACTGCCAATGCCACTGCCACAGCGCCTGCCTTTTGAACTGGCCCATGCCGGCATTCGCATTCGCATTCGCAGCCACAGAATTGCAGCTGCAATCGTAGCAGCACCCCTCAGATCGTTATCGCAATGCAATTTTAGAACAAATCAAGCCAACAAATTGTTGCAATTCCCCTCACAGATGCATTGTAAATGAAAAATTGCGGTAAAATGTTTGAGATTTGAGTAGTTCTTCAGTAATACTTGGAGACAACTTTAACTAAAGTTTGCGTCGTATATGGACAATATGAAATAGGGAATATATTTTGAATGAATGGAATTAGGAATTATTATTTTCTTTAAAATATTTCCTTGTTCTTCTTTTTTATTTATTTTTTTTTACAAAGATTTACAAATAGATTTAGAATTACATTTCATCGGTTTTCGCAAGGGAATTGTGCGTTTTAGTAGGTGTTCAGCATTGTGCTATTTTAAGAGTTACTTATTTTCTAAGGCTTATTTTCAAAGCTTATCTCTTCTCATCTTCATCTTCTCGCTTCAAGTATAGATATTTGACTAACTGTTTCTGGTCTACAAATATGATTGCCTCTAAGACATATTTAATATAAATCTTATAAGCTTTTTTGCTGTCAGCTGACAAGCTCACTTCACAATAGGAATTACTTTGTCTGAGCTGCCCCCAAGAGTGAAGAAATTTATACGAATAATATATTAATACATCAATGAATTAAATGACTGAAATTTGACAACATTTAATACAGAAACAGGGGCGAGAGAGATAGAGAAAGAGAGAGAGAGAGAGAGACAGAGCTACCTAGCTAGTCATTTGGCCATACCTATACATTTACCTCTGTCGGACATCCGCTTTCAGTGCACACGAACGGGGCGTTTATGGGCAGCGATCTGAAATAATCAACCCATCTGGTAATTACGGTCTGTGAAGCTTTGCCATTGTTTGTTGCTAGCGTTGTTTTGGACACAGCCAGCATATTTCAGGCACATTATGTGACCATTCTACATGCATGGCGGTGACACGGCAATTCGCGTGCTCAGACTGATTGACAATAGGCCCGAATGCTGAGTGAGGTGCTTTGAATGAAGTGTTAGCCAGGATGCTGGCTAATTCTGCAGAATTTGCGGAATTTCCTAAAACTCGAAATGCAGTTTAATTTGAGCAAATGTGCTACGGATAGGATGAAGTTCACTAGAGTAAAAATTGAAATAATTGCATTAATAGGGAATGTGGAAGTAGTAGTAAAAATAGTAGTAGTAGATGTAGAACTAGCAGCAGTAGTAGTAGTAGTAGTAGTAGAAGTAGTAGTAGTAAAAGTACTAGTGGTAAAAGTAGTAGTAGCAAAGTAGTAAAAGTAGTACTAATAATAGTAGTAGTAGTAAAGTAGTAGTAGTGAAAGTAGTAGTAGTAATATTAGTAGTAATAGTAGTACTAGTAGTAGTAGTACAAGTAGTAGAAGTAGTAGTAGTAAAAGTAGTAGTAGTAAAGTAGTAGTAGCAAAAGTAGTACTAGTAAAGTAGTAGTAGTAAAAGTAGTAGTAGTAATAGTAGTTGCATTGACACCTCCAAAATGTCCAATAAGAATTAACATTAAATTCTAATTTAAATATGTTTCTCCCTACTGGAAATATCAAATATCCGCCTTCATTTTGAATGCAGTGAAAATCTGTGCATGTTTTTTCAAAAGGTTTTCCTGCGGAAATGCGGTTGGTTTATTAACAACAATCGCTGGCAATAAATACAATATTTAATATTTATATAAACACTTGATTATTGAATTGAATGTTAAAGTAACCATTAAACTTAATTGGACTAATTAATTGAAAATCAATTTTGGACGAGCATGAGGCGCGCTGATTAATGTAAACAAATGAAAACACATTTGATTCATACATATTTGCATTTAATTCGCACAATTGTTAATTAATTTATAATAATTCTGTAGAGCTGAAATAAAATAAAAGACAGAGAGCGAAAAAAATGTGAGCTATGGCAAGAATTCCAACAATAAAATTGCGAGCCAGCTTAAATGGCAGCTAACAAGCGCTGCGTTAATTAATTAATTTCGCAATGCATATTTTTAATCTGCTGCACGTAACAGCCACGCCCCCACGCCGCACGGCCCCAACAGCTGCCGCTGCCAGGTGCGCCCAGCAATGTGGCAAGCGACTAACATGCTGACAGCATAATGAATTCAATGACACGTATTGCCCGGCAAAACAACGTGCCAAAATCGAATGGAAGCGAAAGGGAATAGTGAAAGTGAAGCCGAAAATGAAAGCGAAGCAAAGTAAAAACCTTAGACGAATTTGAGTTAAGACTAGTAGATGCTCTATTATGTCTTAAGTGTGCTAAGGATATTTTATATAATTGAATAATTGCATATTTTATTTCTTATTAAGAGGAAAAGCAACGCTAAAAAAACAATTGTAGCTTGTATTTTTATTAACTTGTTCTAGATTTCATTTAACCACTCTTAATTAATCAATCATGAATCTCATACATTTGAAGCTCAGGCAGAACTACCGAGTTGTTAAGAGTTGTTTAAATATTGTTTATAAATATTTACTTTGTCCTAAAGCTTTCAAAAGATATATGTGTGAGATATATATCTGTAATGATTGATGCGCCAATTTAATAGAATTTCATTTATCTAATGCATAAAAGTACAAATTTCTTTGCTTTTATTGATATTCCCTGTAACTTTCATTAGAAAATATATTTATTTACATATTTATATATATTTGGATAAAAATGACAAAAACTTAAGCTAAAATTACTGTAAAATAACTCAAAAAACAATAACTTTTAAATATAGATTTCTAAACATCATTATAAATGTTCTTCTTAATAAAACAATTATAAGAATATAACACAAAAGGATGAATTATTAATACATAAGCAAACAGCAATACGCTCATAACATTTATTAATTCAATACCTTCGTAATCCATATCACATCTAAATGATATTAAGAACACTTCCTCAGTTTTACATCCCATACAAGTTTATCCGTGTTACAGGGTGTTTCAAGAAGCAATAATGTTTGCGCACGTAAGTATGCAACGATTTATTTCGCTTTTTGCGCGCTGACAGGCCGACCGACGACCACTTGGACTTGCACAAACACTAGCAAGACGTTGAAGAAGCAAAATATAGAAGCGCAGGAGAGGGGCCAACCACAAGAACGTCGAGAACATGGAAACCAAAACAACTTGTCAGTCTTGGCGGCGTTGTCCCTGTCAGCGCGTCCTTATGCCGATGCCGACTAATTCATTAACATTTAACTTGATTGACACACGAAAGAGAGTGCCCAGAACACACACACACACAAGCTACTCTGTGCGTGTGTGTGTGGCTACGCACGTACACGACTTGCTGCTGTGGGCGTGCCATTTGTTTATACAGCTATAACACATAAATGGCTTTGAATTTGGCTAACACGCGCACGAGACAAATCAGGTGCACGCGCGCGCGCTCGTTGATAGCGAAACAGATCGCTACTTTGTTAATTTAATAAGCGCAACGACAACGATACAACAGGTGCTGCGACGACGGCTACTGCCACGCCCACGCACCCAACAGCCTCAAAAATGAAGTCACGTCCCGGCCATAAATCAATTGCCATGAGAAGGCGCGTGTAGGCATGTGAAAACTGCATGAACTGCATGCGTTATGTGTACACAAGAGGACGCCTGAAGGATATGGCAATTGCCTCTGCAATTGTTACAGCTGTTCTTATGCTCTAACAAAGGGCATTGAGATTGCGACATGAATTATGTAAAGAGCTTATAAAAACAGTCGAGTTGCTGCCTAGCCTAGTTCTATACGCCTAGAGTATGCAATTTCCTGTGAATGTTATACAAATTTATACAATTTAGAGCCAAAAAACTGCACTCATTGGAAAATAAAACTTTTGACAACGCATATGCGCATGCCAGAGTATTAAATTGTCGTTGTTTTTTTTTTTTGTTTGTTTTCGCACGCTCTTCACGTTGCTGTTCAGTTGGCAACACGACAGCTGGCATTGGGGACTGTCGTCTGCCGTCCGTTTGGGCCATAAATTGAGCGCATGCAATGAAAGTGTAACGAGCCTTAATTTGTTTGTCCAGCGCGCCAAGTGGCCGAGCTAAATGGAAATTATGCGAGTCCGGCGCGAGCCAACTGGGCGCAATGCCAATGCCATGCAGAATAATGCAGCCTTTATTTTCAATTCAGTTATAATTACACATGGTTATGCAGACTTACTGAAAGGCGATAAGTTGCTTGAGTATGCGATTCATGCGAGTATTAAACTTAAGCATTATGGTTGAAATTTCAATTTTATTCTGTTTAATTTTCTTGGAAATCTGTGCTGCCTCAAGTGGCGTTATCTCTTTAATTAATACCACGAAATCAGCTTAAAGTCAATCAATACTTGTATATTGATTGGATTTCTCATCAAGTTCACTTAACTGTGCTACCATTGAGGCAAATACTGAGAACTTGAAAGCTGAATACACTTGTAAAGAAATTCCATGCAGAATTTATGTCACTTGTATTAAGTGAAAGGGTGGTAAAGAGTTTGTCGTTAGCATAATGATGTAGTAGAAACATTTTTCGAGCAAATGTATTAAGTGTATTTTATTTGTACTCTGAGAAAAAACTCAGAGAGCAGCCGATTGCATCGTTTCATTAACAAGTTCGTTCGCGATCGGAGAGCAACTGCATTCGTGTCGCTCTGGCTGCTGCCCGACTGAGTGAAATGAAGTTGAAAGTCTTTTATCTTTGTATTGGTGTATTAGCGATGGCTCTGTTCGCTAACCACACCAATAGGGTACTTGAGTGTGCATATGTATGGCGATGTGCAGACCTTGATGATGCTCATGCTCATGCTAAGTCTCATTGTACGATCGTCAATCGTATCGCTCCCTGAACGAACTTCGTTAAAAGAGCGTTACACGAGTAGTTCAACTGAAGACGCTCAACAGAAAACAGAAACGAAGTGCATTGCACAGAGAGAGTGAGTGGGAGGGAGAGAGAGAGAGTGAGAGGGAGTGAGTGTGTGTGTATGATTTTCGGCTAAGTTCGGAAACAGCGCGATAAATAATAAAGCGAAGATTATGAGTCGCTTATAAAAGCTAGATTTAGGTTTCAACTAAGAGAAGAACAAGTGGGATGCAAGGGAGATAATGGAGTAAAAAGTTGATCTGGAGCTTCCTATTAAAATAAAAATAAATAAAAAAAAAGAAATCTAAGAAAAGAGAGTATGTTAATAGGCTCTCCTTCTATTAGCTCACTCTGCGCTTATTGCATTGGAGGAAATATGAACTGAGAGCTTTGTCCAAGGCTGATAGAGTTAAAGAGAAAATAAAATCAGGAAAATATAAACAGCTAAATTATGAACTCAGCTTCTGATCAACTTAATAAATAATGAATTGCAGCAAATGCTTCATCACTGCCAGCAATGCACAATAAATATGCTAAAATTAAAGCCCCAAGCCACAATCTCTTGCCAATTCCTATGCCCAACCAGTGCTTCCATATTCAGAGTTTAATCACAAACAAACAAACAACAACAACAACAACGCTCTCTGCTGGAATTTCTGAGCAGTTGACATCGCTCATCTATTCAACTAATTCATTGCTACATATTCAAATGCCAATTACTTCATACATATGGAATTGTTGCCCATTGCTGTTGATCACCAGGTGAGTATGGTCATGGCAGCGCCCAGAATCTCGGACAGATCCCAGCCATAGCGACGCAGCAAGCGCAATGAGCGCAATGCATCGTGTTTCATCTGTGGAGAGTGAATGTTATTAGCCAATCAGCAGCAGCCATCATAGATTCATCGATTACTCACCAAATTGGTGCGCATGCGCGTCTGGAAGGCCGGCGAGGTGATTGTGTCCGCAAAGAGTCCAAAGTTGTTATGCATTGCTCTGGCATTGGCCGTATATTCGTGCACCTGGCGATTGGGCATGGCGGCCAGAAGATCGCCGACGAAAGTGTGGCCACGCAGCTGCTTGCAGTCGCAGGTCTTGTTGGGCTGCGGTGCCGGCTGCTCCAGGCAGGAGAAGATGTCCACAATATTGTCAATGTCACCGGTGTCGACGCCAGCCAGGCGCAGATCCGCTAGCATCGTTAGGTAGGCCTCGCTCTGCTGCAGCTGCTGGATCACCAGCTGGAAGCGCGGCGTATTATAGTAGCACAGGGCCTTGCGGAACTTGGAGTTGCACTGATAATGTGCCTGCACGAGTTCGGCTAGCGTATTCACATCGATGACGGTGCTCAGGTCTTGGAAACTGGGACAGAGTGGATCCGTACCGTCGCGATTATCGTCGGGTGTCGTCGGGCAGGGCGTCGTCGAGTTCGATGTCGAATTGGCTGCATCAGCCAGAGTCTGGCAGCCAAGCGCTGCGAACAGGAACAGAATCTTCAATGGCACCATTATCGCTTGATGGATCGATTGTCACTTTGCAACTTGTTAGAGTTGGCGCCAAGGCAACTCGCTTTTATAGTCAAGTCAGGGGAACATACGGCAATTACATGCATTTCCTATCAACTGCTCTCTCAGTGGCTTATCATGCAACAAGCAGCACTTTAACTAATTAGCCAGCAACAACAGCCATTGCACGTCTTCTGCTATCAGTGTAACGCAAATAATAAACAAACAAATATTGACCCCCACGCCCACGCCCACTCTCCCGCGCTCTCGCCCACATTAAGAGCGACACATGCAGACATCATTTGCTGCTTGTCAAACACACGTTGCAAATTACTAACATTGTAAGCATTTTCCTTTAGCAGTCGCAAGGATTGTTGAAATTATTGCGTCACTTGACTTGAACGGAAATTACTCTCTCACTCACTCACTCTCTCTGCTAACCATGAATACCAGGCTCTAATTGACATTTTTGTAGAGTGCATAAAGCAGACTAAGCTCAGCATGGACATCGCTCGACCACACATGTGTGGACAGGCACTCGTTGGCCCTTCAAAAACTCCTAAAAACTGACAAAAACTTTTGCCCAAGCTATTTGTTGTAGCCATGGGAGAGATAGCAACAGTAGCTCAATGCCTTAACCTCATGCCATTGTGACTAGAGACCGAGATTTTGAGTTCAACCAGCACTTGGCTTGCACTTGGACTCAACTTAATTGCCATGGTAATGCCTAGTGAACAGCAAGCAGTAAATTGATATTGCCAAGTGCCGTCGCATACATTTGTATGGCTGTGCAATGTTTCGACCGCTCCATAGATAACTCAACTAAGCTCAACTAAGCTCAACCTGCAGGTAAATCAAAAGCAAAATTCATACGCTCCGTTGCCCCGCAGCTCCAATATAATCGATACGCACATGCACATGGTATTTCCTACTGTAAGCTGTGGCCTTGGCTTGACAAGCAACAACAATAACGAAAACAACATTGAATGCAATAAAAAAATGTTTGCAGGTCAAACGAGTCAACCGGAAATAGTTGACCGTTCCTTTGTGTGCACAGCTTTTATATTTGTTATTTTTTTTCTTTCTGTTCTCTCATTTTTTGTTTTTTTTTTTTTGTTTTTTATCTATTTGTCACACTTTGTGATTCGTTTAGATGCTCTGCAGTTGTTTGGTTGCCATTTAAAATCAATTTCGTTTACATTTAAAGGTTTTCACCAAATAAAAACCTGGATTTGGATTGGCTATTCTGGTCTATCCCTCAAATCACTTTACAAAATTCATCTTTGTGAGCTTGTTTAACTCTTCCTTCGCCGCCGCCTTTAGCTTCTCAAGCGTCATGCCATGTCCTTTCGTTAGGCTATTCAGCTACGAAAGAAAATCAAAATTATATAATGAGATACCCCATTAAAATGCCTTGTTATTGATCAAAAACTCGGTACAGTTTTTTTGCTACATGTGTTGGAATAGATGAAAATCGAACAGAAAACACACAGTTCAAGAAAAACTTGTTACAAAAATTAGCCAAGCATTTCAATTGAACGAACTTTTCCGCATAAATGTAAGACATGAAAAAGAATATAGTCTCAAAAAAAAATAAATAAATAAATAATAAATAAAAACCTCAAGTGGATAATCGAGAAGCGAATTTACTTAATTCTAGAAAATTCAACATGAACAATGCTGGTTCGGCGTACTTTCAATATTTATAAATATATATATAATATAATAATAATAATAATATATAAATATATTATAGAACTAGATGCATTTAGTAGATAGATAAAGAGCGCAGCACTTGCGAAACACATTAATAATTTAAGTAAGAAAAATCTCTGTTCTACATCACAAAGCAAAGAACTCAACATTAAAAAAGAAAAGTTTTTTATTTGCAATGAAAGTAGAATATTTACGAAGCCATTTAACTTTTCTTTTCTTTTCAATTTATGTAAGTCAATATACACACATATTTATTTTATTTATTTTGTATGAATTTAGGAACTGAAAAGACAGCAAATAAACAGAATTTAAAAGCAAAACAAATTGAAGCAGAAATAGAGATAAATCTATTTTGAAGTGAAGCTAAAATGAGCGACTAAATTGTGCTACTTAGTTGACTTTAATTAATATTAAAAATAATTGCAGCAAAATACATTTATTATTGATTATTATATTTGCTCATACCAATTACCTGTTGCCACATAGTAAAATGTTATGCACTGGCATTTGCCATTGCCCTCATCAACTAACCACACTCTAACAATTTCAATACACCCCAGGGTATAGTCATTGCACACACATATATGTATATATATATATATATATATATCTGGCAAGAGCATCAGCAACGGCAGCAAGTGCGGTCAAAGGTTAAGTTGAACAGGTTACAAAACTGTCAGCATGCAAAAGTGTCTGGACGATAGTTGAATGGCAATTGCAGGCAGCTGAGAGTGTGCAACAGCATGATGATAAATGATTGGGTTATTTGCCCAATTGCCAATTGCCAAGTGACCCACATGTGATAAAGTTTATTGTGTGTGTGTATGCTGTATGTGCTCTGCTGTATATTTAAATGTTTTCATTGGCAGAGGGCAATAGGTAAAAGTTGAAGTTTTGTTGGCTAAAAAGGCTTAAACAGAAAGTGTTGCATACTTTTAGGCTGTGTGGGAAAATTGCGCAATGTGGTCGCTGTCATTCGCAATAGATTCTCATGTAATTAGTTTTATCTGCTAATAGAATGTCACTGGCCATACAAACCACAAGCATTTGAGCTCACAGCAGAAACAGAGACAGAGACAGATATACACACTGACTGTGTGCGTATGTTTTCTTTTTTTTTTTTCAAATTGCATTTTTGTTGTTGTTTTGTTTGCGAGGTGTTTGAGATTTTGCGCATCGACCACAAAATAGACGACAGACAGCAGCACAAGCCACTTAGCTGTGCGTGTATGTGCGTGTGTGTGTGCTTGTGTGTGTGTGACAATTCCAGAGACTCATGTGCTATGCTATTTTCATTTCCCTGGACAATTTACTCAATTAGACTAGAACTTGAAGGCTTTGTGGCATTTGGGAGAATCGCTTTATTATTGCACTCCAAGCAGCGTGGAAATGGGAATGGAAATTTATATAAGAAAGGGAATTGGCATCTCGATATGGAGTCAAAGCTGTTCATATACTTACACACTATACACAGATGTGGTGTCGCTCTTGATAAAAACCAGCTTCGATGATGTCTGCCGCTGCTGCTGCTGCTGTGAAAGTTAAGCAGCAAACTAACGCCGATAAACAGGCTTAATTAGCGTCAGAGCTGAAAGTCAACAGACTGGCGCATTAAGCCAGAAACCAAACACACACACACACACACGTATATAGAAATAAAATTAATGCCAGTTGAGCCATTGGCAGTAGTATGTTTCCTACAGGGTCTCGTTAGGCTTAACAGCAGCAGCAGCAGCCGAAGCTGTCGAGTTTCCTGCTTAATTATGTGCAAGCAACAATGATATTTATATTATCAGGCAATAGCCAAGACAAAGATGCCCTCAACTAGGTAATGTCGTTGCACGTCTATAACCTAAAGATTTTATGCACACATTGCGTCTACTTCGACCTGATTGGGAGCAGAGAATTTAAATTCAGACCATGCTCGAAGCTGTTGAAAATGAAAAATCATCGGGGCAAACATCTGCGACGTCAGCAGACAAATGATGTGACGCCGAAATCAGTGAACCCTGCTCAGAGGCAGAGGCCTAGACAAGAATAGTTCTCAGCTTAAGTGGCAGATATATCAGAGTGCATTCACTTCTATCAAACGTTCAAGTCGAACTGTGCAAATGACAACAACAACAACAATTACAGACCTGTTGCCAGCTGACATAGTCAATGACAGACCATTTTTCAGACTAACCGCCTTCTGTTGAGGGTGCTCGAGCAGGAGCACATAAAAAAATAGCTAAAAAAAAAAAAAAAGAAATGTCGGCAAGCCGCCATTGTTAGGGCTGACCTAAACAATTAAAAAGGCAAATGGCGTGCACAGGTATGCATACACACGTAGACAACAAAAGTGAATATAGAAAGCAACACGCTGTGCACGAGCCGTATCAACAACAACAGCAGCAGCAGCAGCAGCAGCGACAACAGCAACAACTCAACTAAGTAAAACAACATCCAAATGGTGCACACTCATCGCAGTCACATTTCTCAATTTTTATGACAGCTTTGCAGCCGGAGTGCGAGGGACCACGAGTAGGTGGGAACAAGTTCGTGAGTGGGTGCTTATGTATCTGCAAAATGCTTCGAACAATACAAATAAGCAACAGCAACAATGTACGTTGAAAGGGTATGCTTGGCTGCAAATTACCCTATCAAGGCGATGGTAGAAGTAGAAGTAGAAGTAGAAGTAGAAGTAGAAGTAGAAGTAGAAGTAGAAGTAGAAGTAGAAGTAGAAGTAGAAGTAAGAAGTAGAAGTAGAAGAAGAAGAAGAAGAAGAAGTAGAAGTAGAAGTAGAAGTAGAAGTAGAAGTAGAAGTAGAAGTAGAAGTAGAAGTAGAAGTAGAAGTAGAAGTAGAAGTAGAAGTAGAAGTAGTAGTAGAAGTAGAAGTAGAAGTAGAAGTAGAAGTAGAAGTAGAAGTAGAAGTAGAAGTAGAAGTAGTAGTAGAAGTAGAAGAGTAGAAGTAGAAGTAGAAGTAGAAGTAGAAGTAGAAGTAGAAGTAGAAGTAGAAGTAGAAGTAGAAGTAGAAGTAGAAGTAGAAGTAGAAGTAGAAGTAGAAGTAGAAGTAGAAGTAGAAGTAGAAGTAGAAGTAGAAGTAGAAGTAGAAGTAGAAGTAGAAGTAGAAGTAGAAGTAGAAGTAGAAGTAGAAGTAGAAGTAGAAGTAGAAGTAGAAGTAGAAGTAGAAGTAGAAGTAGAAGTAGAAGTAGAAGTAGAAGTAGAAGAAGAAGCATGTCAATTCAGTCCCTCCCGTAATATTGCTTTCAAAATTGATTAACCAATAAGAGGTAATAATGTGACGTAGGATTGCAGCATATAAATGAAGTTGCTAGACAAATTGAGCGCTTTTGCATGTCACACACTCACACATGCCTCTGTCTGCTCACTTAGAAATACATATTGAGATCCATTCACCCTCGCCTATATCCTTCAGCCGAGCAAACACACACACACACACACAGAGAGAGAGAGGAACTGCTTAGAGCCCGACAAAATGCCTATGGGTCGTATGTGTTTGCACAGCTGTTGGCTTGAGGTTTATCACTTTAATGGCGGCCATATTTGCCAAGCTCCCATTTCCAGTTCTACTATCTGTGTGTACCTGCGATTCACCTGTCGGCTCGACCGTAGGTAGCAGCATCAACCAAATTGGCAACGTGAGTTGGCAAGCGCTGGCGAAAAAGTAATTTGCGAGCAAATTATGATAAATTGAAATTGTCTTGTTGCTGGCACTGCACATCAATTCCCGTGTATACAATAGAGCGACAGAGACAAAGAGAGAGAGAGAGAGAGAGAGAGAGAGAGAGAGAGAGAGACTGAGCAAAGGCGAATAAATATGATGAGCAGTTAGGTCTTAGGGATTTTCAGAGTGTAATGCCTTTCTTTTGGAGTGAATTATTTATGCATTTTGTAAGTAAACTTATCGACGCGACTTACTGCAAAATTTAAATTGATGCATTTTGGCAGCTCAGCAACAAGAAGAACAAACTCAAGGCAATTGGCTATTCGAGGCAACCGATTGAATAAAATGCAAATCGAATTTCCATCCTATGGCAATGCGAAGAGCAAAACCTCTTAACACAACGTGTTTACCATAAATAACTTAAGTGAATCCGTACTGCAAAAATAGTGCAAAGTAGACAGAGCGAGAGAGAGAGAGAGAGAGAGAGAGAGAGTGAGTGAGAAAGCCATGTCTAGTAGCAAAGACATTGCAATGGAGCTCAATTAAAATAGCATTAAATTCCATTTGGATTGCTTTTTCAAGCTGGCAGTGAGCACACCTCCTTCTTCTGCTTCTGCTTCTTCTTCTTCTTTAGTCAACCTGCCCCGCCACTCTTGCTCTCAATCGCAACCAGCGTTGACATTGCCTTTGTGCACAGCAGCAGCAGCAGCAGCAGCAGCAGCAGCAGCAGCACTCCATGCATTTGGGATTTGAGTCCAAGACAGATGCTCAAACGATACGACAGTTCGCCTTAGTCTCAGTCGCCAGCTTAGCCCCAGCCGCTCTCTGCCTTAGCCTGTGGAATTTTCACCATTCTCTGATGTGGTCTCTTCCATGTCGCTGCATAGCTTTCAGCGCCTGCTACTTTTCCTGACAGTGCCCAGAGCAAAAGGAATTTCAGCTATTTGCAGCAGAGCCATTTTGCCTCCTTGTTGATTTAATGACATCTGCAGCTTTAAGCCACATGCAATTTCAATTTGAATGAATTTTAATTTAATTTATTTGTCAACTAACTATTATGGCAATTTGTTTCGCACTATTCGGGTCAATACAATCAGCAAATATATGAATATCACCTAAACGAAATCAATTTACCAACTTGTCGAACAAGCTCGAATATTGACTTGTCACGTATCTAATGAGAAATGCACGAGGGTCGACTCGTGAGTTATGGACTAATTGCTTGAGTAAAAGTGAAGAAAGCATTTTGTATTCTGTTGTAGATTTTATATATATTTTTTTATATAGAAATGCTCCGCACACATTTGTTATCTCGACAAAGGTGAGAGAAAATCAAGTTCGCACTTTGCTAAGGCTTATTGGAATAGCATCATATTCCAATTAGATTGATGAATATTTTGAAGCCTTGATTCGCTGCAGCTATTAGTTGCCATAGCTACGCTTTAATTTCACGCAATTCCATATAACAAAATGTTTTCATTTTTTTTTTAGTCACCCTGGCAACCATTTGCTATGCAGCTTTACCTATGCTGCATTCAAATATATATTCATAAATATAAATCCACATACGATTTAGCTTGCTACCTTTATGCCATACCCCTTAAAGTATTTTGTTTGCCTTTTCTAGCACACTTTACTTGCGCCACAGACAACTCTTGAGCTCAAACTTTACTTCGAGCTAAGCAACACACACAGCAGCAGCCATGAATGTGAATTCCAACTGCTTAGACCACCTTCGTTATTTGTGTGTCGAGTGTCAGATGTTGCCGTGGGCAGGCATTGGCAGTGCATGCATAAATACCCTGCACTTTCAATGCATTCACTCGCTGTGCTGTTGTTGTTGTTGTTGTTGTTGCTAAACAAACTGTATAAAATGTATGCGCCACAGAGCTCCACTCACATATCGGACGCCATAAAGTATGCATCAGAAGCGAGCGCGCTGAGCTGAAGTCCAGTAACCGTGGCGCACACCTGTTAAATATTCAAAATCATATGCATGAACAACAAAGTCGGTGCCGGGTTCAACTTAGAGCCATCCCACACCCACACAATACTAAAACACAAACAAATATTCATGCACACACACACACACACACTCGCACTCACACACACTTACGACACACGCAGCAATTTGTTCGTTTGCATATTTGATTTGCGTTTGTTTGTGTTCAATTTATGCGGCATTGAGAAGTTTGGCGTATTTGACATGACCATAAATACATATTCATGCAATATATTTCTATATATACATATATATAGCTATATACTATATTTAGACATATGTGTGTGTGTGTGTGTATGTCACATACACAAACAGACTCGTAAATATGCCAAAACGGACGTCTAATTCAATTTATTTACTATATGCCATGCTCTCCATGTTACATCTGTATACATACATATATTCATGCATGTATGTGTGCGAAAACTGTTGTTGTTGCCAACTAACATACTTTAATCTAATGGCCAAAAACAATTTTCGCATTTAGAGGTAAAAAAAAACGTATAAAACAAACAAAGATTTGCCGGCTAAAACCGGCTAAAGCTTACAAATTGTCAAAGAAGCATCTAAAAAAGTGCCAGAGATGAGCGTGATGAGCTCAAAGATACTTGGTAATTAATTAGAAATTATTAGAAATGTAAATGAAACGTAAAAGCAACTTAAATTCTAACGACTTCAAGTGCATTTTATAAATTATATGAACCAATTTTTTATTAAATGAAAAACTAGAGAATTCAGCTAAATTAAAACCTGAAGAGAAAGGTAAGTAAAAAGTATTAATTTTATTTTATAAATTAAATCACGTAATATCCAATAATACTTAAAAATATATAGAAGTATTCTACTGGCTACTAATGAACTAAAATAAATTTGATCAATTTATTTTCATATTTATTTATTTTAAATAAATAATAATCATTTACCAAAGTTCTCCCATTTCTTACAAACATTTCTAATAGCTTCATACTCAACATAATCTTATATTATTATTATATGTCATTTCAATCATTATCTTCATCTGTTGCAAACCTCATTATTGCACTCATGCGATCTTTTCACACATTTCCATTTTTAACAGGGTATTCTTACGTGAGTCGCATGCGATTTGGTTATTCACCGTGTAAAGTGCTTATGTATATATTTTGTAAATGTGTTTTATGTTTTTTGTTTGTAAATTTAATTTGTTGCCAAAATTCTGTTGCTCGCTCAGCCGATAGGCAAAGTGGGGTCTTATAAATTATTATACGCAGATTGTGTTAAAATTGAAATATTTGAAATGTCAATTTGTCAAAAAGAATACAAATTAGTTTTAAGACAGGCTGTAAATATATGTATGATCAATTTTGAAAGAGATGAAGAGATTTGATTTAGCTATTGGATTTGATTTGGTGCTGATAATCAAGTTATTAACTTACCTGCTGTACTTAGGATAACTTCTAGTCGAATAGTTGCCTTGTTTCTGCTTGTCTGAGAAAAAATAATTATATTTGACTTTAAAATAAATGCACAAGCCAAGATAAAGTCTTGAAATCCCTTAAAAATATTTTTTGCTACCCAATTCAAAGCTGCTAATGAAAACATATTCCACAAGTTACCAAAGGGTGATTATTCCGTCTGGTATTTTGGTCTATTACCTGGGCAACAACTAAACTTTGTTAATCAAGTAAGCAATTTGGGTAGAAATCAGTGCGGTTTAACCGACTGCAAATGCTAAGCGTCGCAGAACATTGAGAATTTCAAGCGAAAAGCTGCAGGCGGCTGCCTTACCTTGATTACATTGATGCATTTCTAGATCATTAAGTCAGCAAACTAAACGCCATTAGCAGCCATGTCAATATGTCTTTGTGTGTGTATGTGTGTGATTGTATTGTGGTGTGTGTGTGTTGTGGTAGGTGTGGTGCGTGTCAGCTTGCCGCAAGCTAAAGACATTGGGCCGCAAGCAGCGTATGCCCTAAGCGTTAATCTACGCAGGGGTCTTCAGTAATGCATGTGTGTGTGTGTGTGTGTGTAGCATCGCTTCCGGTTGAATGCGCCAGCGTATAGACAGACAAACAAGTGCAGACCGAACTGCTTTGGGTGTCAAGTAAACTCATTTGCTGCCTAATGGCAAATCAATGCGCCGTCCAATGCTCTCGCCGTGTGGCCAAAAGCCAGCTGTGACAGCATCAATAGCAACAGCAACAGCAACAGCTTCGGGAGCATCCTCAGATTTTGGGTCCAGCGTCGCTGTAAATGTGTTGATGACACTTGAATGAGTTTTTGGTTCTTTGTCATTGTTGTAGTTGCCGTTCCGTCGACTTCTTAAGCTAAATTGCGCGTATTACTTATACATAAGAAATCAACTGACCATAAGTTTTGTATATTAGCTCTAAATGGGCTAGAGCGAGAGCTTTATGGACTAGACGACTGCTTGGCATCTTAATTGTAACCCTTGGCACATTAAATTCCAATTACACGACAGCGTTTTTGCGTTAATGGCCAAGTTAATGCATATGCGCTGGAGCTGGAGCGAGGTGGGCTTTAATGCTTTGTGGGCGTGGACAAATGACACATTATGCACACCTTTTATATGTCATATATAATATAATATAAATTCGTATATATACATAGAGCTAAGTGTGTTTGTACATGAATGAATTGTGATTACTTCCAACCGTAACGGCCGGAGCGTGTGTCGATGTATGTGAATGAAAAACGTTAGAGACATTTGGAGTCAAGTGAGCTTTAAGCGACGCTGCTGCTTGTTAATATTTATAAATAAAATATACATTAGGCATTTGCTGGTTAGACTTATGAACTAAGCTTACAATTAGCTTACGACTAGCAGCCACGATTTGGATGTGTCAATTGTTTGTTGTTTGCCATCCCGTGCTCAGTTTTATTTGATTTGTTTCATTCTTTGTGTTAACGGGTGGTCTTCTATTTGGCCTCGATTGCTTAGCCGATTCGAATCGAATTTGAGTGCAGGTGCATAACTAAAGGTAAACCTGTTTAATTAACATCACAATGTTTGAGAAAATCGTTCGACAGTTCCTCTGGCTCTGTGTTTAATAGCAGCACCAGCTTGGCTTCTCCACCTGGCCGAGGGCAATGTGCTCGATCGCCCACGAGGGCGTCTCCAAACGACCCTCGCCCGTCGCCTTCACATCCTGCCCATCGACGGGTATTCCAATATGCACATAGGGCAGGCGAAATGCAGCGCTATCCTCATTACGTGCAAGTGCTGCAGCCGTATAGCTAAAGGCCGTATTGCCGTTGGTGTAGAAGAGCGAATCGGTGGACTCAAAGGAGCGCAACGAATGACTCTTGCCCTCGTCGGCTAGACGCACCAGACCCAGTGCAGTCGAGATGAACACTTGCTCCAGGCCCTGGTCCGTTTCGGTGGATGTCTCAAAGTAGGTGGCCCCAATTGAGCTGGCAAAGAGATAGGCCTCATCGCGCGAGACGGCGCGCTGCGATTGCAGATCCATTTTGTTGCCCACCAGCGTAAGTATCATCGGGTCCTGCACGTTCCGATGCAGCTCCTGGATCCACGATTTGATTTCAGTAAATGTCTTGTATTGTGTCAGATCAAACACTAAAATGGCAGCATTCGCATTGCGATAATACATGGGGGCAACGGCCCTGAAACGCTCCTGTCCAGCGGTATCCCAGATCTGTGGAAGACGGACAAAGAGATGAGTACTCAATCAACGAATGCTGATGCAAAATTCATTGTGACCACGACACTCAGATCAACTCAGCTTTGACAATAGCAACAATCGGCATTCAGCACTCGAAACGACTTGAACTTTAATTGAGCCATTCTACGTTTATTCTGCAATTTCGGTCTTTATGCTTTTCGCTTTCCCACAATAATAACAATCATATTGTGTGTGCGAGTGTGCGAGTGTGTGTGTGTGCTCATCTTTATGGTGCACAATTCAAATCTTCATAAAAACTGTTGTGCGGGCAACGAACGACATGACCAGAACGCAGCCAAGACAAAGGGCTAAAAATCTGTGCCAACGCAAACTATTTGCCATTATAGCTGCTGCTGTCCTGCATGGTATATAAAAAACGAAATCGAAATCGCGCCAAGGAAGATACGAGCAGTTGGGTTGGTGAAGGAATTCAGTCCCAGCTTATGGGGGAAACAAATTTAGCTTATCAATAAACTATAAAAGAGAAGGAAAACGCGAACGACCATCGAAAAAGTAAAAGCCAAATAAACAGAAAGTGCACTGGACGAAGAAATTGCAAATAAAAAGGGGACCAAGGAAAAGAGTTGTAAGACGGGCGTGCATGCAAGGAGATACCCTGTACCCAGATAGACTTTACATTATAATTTATTCATAAAACACTTTAGTGCTCATAAATTGAAAAGAGAATTTCGGAGGACTAGAAATGGAGGCTAAGAAAAGTTTCAAAATACAGACAGATGGACATGGCTACCCCTATCGAGCTGTATATCTACTGGATTACAGGGTATAGCACGCTATTATATATGTATGTAATCTCCGCTGACTAAGAATAACACGAATGTCATCTAAAACCAAGTACCGCCGGGCAGTCCGAGAAGCTCTGATTAGTCCGTGGCACGTGTGCAAATGGAAAGGCCTTTGTTGTGCTCACCTGTAATTTGATTTTGACATCATCCAGCATGATGTTGCACGTGAAAAAAGAGACAGCTATCGTCGGCTCCTCGCTGCGATGCAGAGCATTTTTAATATACTTGATGACCAAACGAGATTTGCCAACACCTGCAAAGACGACAAGAGATTTTCAGAGTCAATTAACACACACAAAAATACAGACTATATGAAAAAGAGAGTTCAGATATCAAAATGCAATGGGAACAGAAGAGAAATGAGAGATTCAATAAAAATCACAATATGAAGGAGAGACAGAAAGGAAGGTTCCTCGATTGTAAAACTGAGGATATTTATTGTGAATTTATTTAAATGTAATTTTCTCAAATTGAAGCTCAGGCTTAGTTTACTTTGGGGAAATATGAAATATTCTAAGAGCTAAAAGTAGTTTTAAGCAAATCTGACTCTCTATAAAGAATATATACGGAATTTTAATATACCTGAGGCAAACTATAATTATTATATATAAATGATCAATTTTGAATATAAACAAAAACTGTTTTTGTACATCTAAGATATCTATTTAAGATTTTTGGATATATCTTTTAACAGACTGATATCTATATGCTGTTTTTGGATATATCTTTTAACAGACTGATACCTAATAAATATGTAAAAAAAAAAAAAAAAAATCGAAATATTAAATATCTTACTACTCCTATTCCGTTATCAACATATTTGCCCATTTGGTAATATATTTTGGAAACAGAATAAATATAATCTGACATTTAATATATGAGTATATTTCTATATGTTTTTAAGCTTAAGGAAGTGGGCGATATTATTTATCTGATACATAAACAAAGTGGGTTCAATAAACAAAAGGTGTTACTGAGAGGCAGCTAGCGGTAAACACGCGATAAGCAAACACCAACTGAACTATACATACATACATGCATACATACATACATACATATATTTACGTATGTAGGTATGCAAGTGTCTCCAGCATTTATTATGTGTTTACAAACAGACGTCGCTTTGTTATGTATTAAATGAGACATTCCTATTGTGAAAATCCCTTTAAGATATAGTACGACTGACTCATCTTATAGAATAAGCAAAATAAAAATATACAAATAACGGATTAAAAAAATGGTACGCGACTGATTTAAAACTGAGCATGGCGAATGTCGTCGTCGTAAGATATGAGCACGCATTCAAACACACACACACATGCATGTGCACTCTATCAATACACACATACATATGTATGTTTGCGTATGTTGTGTGTGTGTGTATGCGTGTGTCTGCTATGTGGCTCAAATTCATAGGCTTGCTGACCTTGCGAAAATACAAAAATCGTACGGTAATTACGAATGTGCGCGAAGCAAAGCAAAGACACAGCTACATTTTGCAGGCCTGTCTGTAGTTGAAATACCCTTGCAAGCAAAACGGTTGTATTTGAGATGGGAATATTTGCAAATGCTAAACTTCGATAATATATTATTTATGCAGCTGCGTTAGACTCGAGTAGGACATTTACATATGTACATAAATAATAGATATGCAACTGTTACTAATTTCAAGTGACATAGCTCATATAAAACATAGCTACCCTGCGCTCATGACAAACACATATAGGGTATACAACAACATTGTGAATGGCGAACAAAAAGTCCCGTTTGCTTTGGAATGCAACGTAGGGCAATAGCTAAGACCACACAAGTAGCGCCTGGCCTAATTTCTTTAGGGTTGCAGAGCAAAATCGCGAACGAAACTCCCCCAGAAAATGTTCAAGCAGCGGGCGCTTATCGAATTGGGCGCGCAAAAGAGAAAAAAAAAAACAAGAGCACAAGAGAAAACAAAGTAAATCTCAGATTGCTCTTATCTATACGTGATTGCTGAAATTGCTATCAATTAGGAATTAATTGGGTGAGCTACGCTTACGATGTATGAAGTTCAGAGTCAATAAAAATGCTATTGGCTAGCAATGCATTTAATGCTTACCTCGCGAGCCTAGCACAACAACTTTGCCCTCGATTCCACGCATCTTATTGTCAGTGTCAGTTGGATGGCATGGCTGAGTGTATGTAATTGATGATGCACTGATTTTGGAGAGTCGCAATATTGTTGATTTATATTACGTGGTTGAAGTTGTTGTTATTGTTATAATGACGCAGTGCAAAATGCTGCACTTTGGCAGGTGGTCAGCGACGAATGCTTGACAAAGAGCGTTGTTTATTGTTCGCTGAGTAAGCTTTATTATCCGGGTAGGCGATTCGGAGCACTCACAATTCGTTTACTTACGCTCTATATGTTGTTTACCACTGAGCTTGTTGCTTTTACAAATATTAATAAGATAAGCGGTGTTTCTTTTTTTTATTTTTGTTCCCCAATTCAATCGATTTATTCGATAAATCAAAACCTGAACAGCTGTGAATTCCAGTTGTCCATCGTTAAGAATTGTGGATATCAAATTGTGGTTAAGTGGATCCTATTTCTGTCAGCTGTTTCGTAAGGGCTACATACGCTGACGTAAACAATGTGAGTAGCATTTCCCGAGTAGGTGCTTGTGGTAATTGTTTTATAATTAAGTAATGCTTTGTAAGATTTTTAAATTTATATTTCTGTTTATTTATATTTATTTAGAGCTAGCTTATAACAAAAAAGTATTCAGTGGCAAGACGCCGAGTACTTCGTCAATGCAATGCTTGGCTACACGTGGCACATAAATGAGTTCTTGAAATCAATAATTTTTGATAAATACTTCATTTTTATTTTGTCTAAAAAGTTTTTAAATATCTTATATACAGAAATATATTAATTATAAATTATTAAAACTATAATTTCCATCGCTATTTTCGAATAATTCGTCAAACTATCGGCTACAAACATATCGATATATCGAAACAGTGCATCCAAAGAGCCGCCGCCAATTTCTTGATGGCAGATGTTCAGTTCACACACGCAACGTGATTCACAAAAGTAATATTAATTTATGTTAAATTAATATATTACTAGCGTGTTTAGAAATGAAGCCAAGTTATCTTTAACAGCATTCACATATTTACAATAATTTTGCAAATTGTAAAAGTTCGGAAGGTTTGCAAAAAACGGCATACAATGCGCGCGCATTTTCTTGCCTGATGCCGCTGCATCGCTTAGAAAAAAAGTGCCACATTTCATAAGGTAAATGCAAGAGTCGAACTTGTGGGGAAGATTAAGCAAAAGCTTATCCACTTGAGGTGAAATACTTTTAGCATGCCCGCATAATATGGTATTTGCTATAAGCCGCACCTTATCACACCTTCGCAAGTTCTCGTGGGCGTGCCTGTACCAAAAATATGCAAAAATAACTGCATTATAAATTAAGTTTTAATATATAAATGTGTGTATGTAATTTTAGTTGAACTGATGAAGGATGGCTGCACTTAACTCCAATACGGTGCTCAAGATCAACAACAGCTACGATTCAGAGCCATCCACGGGCAGCGGGGTGAGCGGAATTGCGAAATTATAAAATAAACTAAGAAATCTAAATTTCTTTTTAATTTGTAGTCTTCGCTCAGTGAAAACAATGAGGGCCACATATCTGACGAGGAGAACATGAATCTACCATATCTGCTCAAGCCGAAGACACTGAGCACAGACAATGCCCACAAATCGAGTGCCCACAGCAGCCAGGAGTCGCAGTTCCGAGGATTCGGCGACAGTCCTTATGGCCAAGTGAACAAACAGCTGTACGGCTCGCAGCTGCAGCATCTGCAACTGCCGGAGCCTGAGCAAGACAAGCAACCAGAGAAGCTGATCTCAGTCAAGCGCCAGTCGCCCGGCATGATTGTCTTTCCCAGATTCTATAACAGCGTCATGGAGGAGAACAGCTGCAATGCAGTCGACATGACAGACACAGCAGCTGCATCCATAGCACATCCAGCAACAACAGACAGTCTCTCCTTTGATGGCAAAATCAAGAGTCTGACCGAGGCGCCTAGTAGCAGCCCGAGCAATCAACCTCAGCCGGTGCCTCAGCAGCAGCAGCAGCTGTCGGAATCGTTTATACTCAAGAAAATGAACAACGAACGTTCGCCAGATCTCTTTGCTGAAAGCGATGAAGATGAGGGCGACGAGCAAATCGACAAGGGGTTGGGCACGACGCTGGAAGACTTACCCGAGGCACCGGATGAGAGCCAATGCGTGAGTGAGGCACCAACGACGAGCCACAATGCCAGCGGTCGTTACTCTCTGAACGCGCCCACAGAATCTAGTTTTGTTGACGAGCAGACGCAAGATACTCAGCTAGCGAGCAGTGATCCGCGTACTCACTTCATCGAGAATTGTAGGCGAGAGCGAGAGCTCCATCGACGCATACGCCGATGTTTGCAGGGCGTTCGCCCCCCGCCCACCGTGACAATGCCCGACATCGATGTCGTCAGCACCGTGGTGAATATGAAGCAAAATGTACTGAACTTCCTCTCAGCATCCACACCGTCCAGCATTGAGGACAGTGGCATCTGTGCCACACCCTCACTGTTTAAGCCCACCCACAGCCTGTCCGAAGCGCAGAGCATGACCTGGCGCGAGGTGCTCGGCGTACGCCAGCACGGACTGAGGTGAGGCCTGGCTAATTAATTAATTCTTTAATTATTGTAATTGGCAACTCTTCCACATTTCCTCAGCTACAACTTGAACAAGGCAGCCGAACAAAATGAATACCTCAGTCTATCCGTCGTGGAGCGTTACGTGGGCGCAGAGACGGCAACGTCCTATGTGCGCTCGCCCTCCAGTGCCAAGAAGCGCAATATGCGCATGAAGTGAGTGCAGCAGCTGTAAATATTATAATATATATAATAATTATATACAATTTTGATATATTCTCTATGTAGAATGCTGACACAATCGCCGGGCAATCGGCTCAGTCATTTGGCCAAGCGTCGCGCCATATTTTCATCGGCAAATCTGGCCACCAACTCCATTAAACTAAACAGTTCCATAGGTCCACAAATACTACTAGATAAGAAGTAAGTAGCTGCAGTTGCAAATCTTTTTCCCAATTAAATTTGTACATTTATTTCACAGAAAAGACCGCAATAAACGCAAAGCAACGCCAAAACGTAAAACACCCGGAAGCAAAAAGAAAGGTAAGCATTGGGAGCTGAATGAGAATGGGGTCAATTATATATCATAAGCAAAGGCAACCGAGAATCTATGAAAATGGACTTGTATATTTGTTTTTTTTAATTTAATTTATTTTACTATAATTTATTTTAATTTTAATTTATTTTTTTTACATTAATTTATTTGAATTTATTTCATTTTAGTTTCTATGAATATATTTTATTATTAATTCTATTTTTTTTACAATATTTTTTTCGGTTTTAATTTACTTGTATTTTATTTTTACATTTGTTTTATTTACATTCAAGTGATTTTATCATTAATATTTTATATTTTGACACTAACTCTTTTGCAGCACGCAAGACGCCCTCCTCCTCGGCACGTAAACGCCTTTATCGCACCGATCTCATCAAGCCGGGCCCATCGCGCGAGACCTCGAAACGCGCACTGTTCCAGAGCCCGGCCAAGTCAATGCAACAGCAAGTGATACCGCCCAAGCCGCTCTTCAAGCCTGAGATAGCAAATCGTGTGGAGAGATCAAAGCGTGCGCTCTTCTCGCCCGACAACGGCAATGGCAGCCAGTCACAGGGTGCTGCCTGTGCTGATAGCGTGAGCCAGCAGCTGGAAACGCTGCTCAAGCGCAAACGCAATGCTCAGGACGACGACGAGGATGCCGCCGAGCTGGCCAGCCAGAGCCGAAAGCTCTTCCGCACCGGCGGCTCAGGCAGTCACGGCCTAACGCCGCGTGCCCTCAAAATAAAGAGTCAGAGCTTTTGCATTGGAGCTGGTTCCTCCACAGCAGCAGCAGCAGGTGCAGCAGGTGCAGTGCCGTACAAGACGGCGGCCAGCTTGCAGCCGGCGGTTAGCTTTGGCAGCGCCAGTCGACTAAGTCTTGGATTCAGCGGCAGCAGCAGTAATCTGACCCACAGCACAACTCCAGCTGGCAGCAAATTAATGCGCGCCCATTCCGAAATGAGCGCGACGCCGCAGAGCGCCATGACGGACAATCAGCGCAAGGTGAGGCGAGAAAGTAGTCAATGCTTAGTTGCAATTCTAATTTTAATTGTTGCTATAGAAACTGCTGTGGGCCGTGTCGCAGGCGCTGCAGGATAGAAAAATATCGGTCAAGCACGAGAATTTCCGGCAGCACGCAGCGGACTTGGCGCGCATTGTGAAGCGCATATTCCAGGAGTTCCACCAGGGGCACACGACTAGCAACAGCGAGACATTGCTGCGGTTCGCATTTAGCTTTCTCTTAAAATGAATTCTCATTAATTTGAATTATTTTTACCTCTAGGCTGGCCAAGAAGTACGCCTTTAGCGTGATTTCCGGCAAGCAGCCAGACGAGATCTACCTGCATGCACGCAGTCATGAGAGCGAAGCGAAACGACAGTCCTCCACGCGCCTCTCGGGCTACATTGGACCCGAGGAGTTTGCGCAGCGTAAGCTACTCTTATCACAGAGCTCAACTCAGTCGCTGTCGCAAATGTCGCTCACACGCAACCAGGCTGGCGGCTCCATACAGAGCCTATTTGGCAGCGAGAACTCGGTCGACTCGTTCGGCTTCAGTCAAATGAGCCAGAGCAATGGCGCCTCCAATTCGACCACGCAGTCCAGTCTCATGGATCGCATCTCGGATGATCTGTTCAGTAAGCAACAGCAATCGCAGCAGCAGCAGGTGCCCATTCAGCCGAATCCTTCGCTGCACAACAGCTCATCCAAGAGCAATCTGGGCGGCCTGGCCCTACGCGAGAACGTGCACTGCGAGCAGCGGCGCTCGGGCCAGAAGAACTTCACCGGCAAGGACCAGCGCAATATCAGTCCCTACTTTGGCGGCAACAACAGCAACGGCTCGGCGCGCAAGCTGCAGGCGAATGCAGCCACCAGTGGCGGCTCTGGCGTCAAGGCGAAACGCCAGATATCCTTTGATAGCTAAATTTTACTCCTTTGCTTTTTCCACCCCCCCAAAAAATTATTTATTTTGAACAAAGTGTGTTGTTCCATATTTCACGGGTTGTTTTCTAGCCTAATTTAATTATATTTGCGGCACGTCGAGTCTACTCGATCGCCTCAAAGCAGACACCGACGACTACATACTTATTTACATCTAAATATTAACAGTTAAATGAAATGCAATATTGAGAGAATGAAGAAAAGTCAGATTTTGAAAATTGTAACTAGAGTTATGTATGAATAACATATATGTATGTATAGGAATAAACCTTTATTCGGCTGGTACTTGAATGCCTCGCAACGAATATGAATTATGAATTGTAAACAAAAATGTAAGCTGAATAGAATATGTAAAATAATAATAAAAGAAGCTTAACTCAATAGTAACCACTGCGATTGATGTAGCGTCGCACCAGCGTGAATGAGACGATGTGGAAGGCCAGGGCGACGAGCAGGAGGCTGCCACAGTCCATCCAATAGGTGTAGTCGGCGGTGCGAAAGGATGCCTGCTGCAGTACCTCCAGGCCGGTCTTGACGCACGGATGCTCCTCATTAACCGGGCAATCTGTGGAGATAGAGTTGCTAGCTAGAGTTAACTAGCTAAGACATGGCTATTAGCACTTAGCTAACCCACCTATATTGTCAATGTCGATCCAGAAGTTGTACATGAGCGCCTCGTTGGAGTAGAAGAAGAGCGAGAAGTACTTGAGCAGCGGCACAGAGTCCACGTTCATGTAGGTGCCGCCAAAGATGAGAAAGATTAGATCGAAGGGCGCCGCGCACTCCGATGCCATTTTGTCCGTCTCAAAGAGGCTGGAGAGGAAGATGCCATATCCCACGGCCGCCGTGGCCGAGAGGCTCATGAGGAAGCCCATTGTCACGTAGAGCAGAAATCCGCGCGTATAGTAGATGGATGCATAGATTACGGACAAGAAGACGTAGCCCTTGAAGAAGGCCACCGGCACAAAGGACACCACTAGCGCCACATAGTACGCGGACAGGCTGTAGGTGCCCTCGCCCACCTCGCGTCGGATGATGGGCAGGGCGGCGGGAAAGATGTACGTGACGCCATAGCTGAACGTGAAGATCATCTCGTTGCTCAGCATGAATATGGAGCCGCCCACATCCTGCACCGTGCGCTGCGTCAGCCCACCCACGCCAGAGTACATTAGCGAGAGCGTCACCGCGGTGATCATGAAGAATCCGAATCCAATCAGTCCGTTCTTGATGTTCCGCAGATCCTCAGTCATGAAACGGATGACCAGCAGGTATACTTGATATATCCAGCGTATCTTCTTGAAGTTCTGCATGTGCTTCAGATAGTCCCCGCTGTAACTGCGTGACAGCAACCAGCTGCCACTATAGAGTCCGTCCGTCTCATGCTCGTACTTGGCGCGCAGCAGCTCGCCCGCATTCCCGGTGCCTTGGCTGTCGGCCAGGGTCTTCAGGTAGAAGTCGGCGGGATTGCAGTTCAGCGGCTGCATGAAGCCCATGCTGCAGGCAGAGACAGGAGAAATAGCTGGAATTGAGTGTATGCACTAGGAGATACCCTAAATGAGGTAAGGATCTATTCTTCTACCAAAAGATATCCTATACAAGGTATATACTATAAGGGAAGCAATGTAATGAGTATTGATACCCTGTATAAAAAGATACCCTGTGATCATTGCATTCTTGGATTATTTTCTTATCTATCTGGAATTGAGTGTATGCACTAGGAGATACCCTACATGAGGTAAGGATCTATTCTTCTACCAAAATATATCCTATACAAGGTATATACTATAAGGGAAGCAATGTAATGAGTATTGATGCCCTGTATAAAAAGATACCCTGTGATCATTGCATTCTTGGATTACTTTCTTATCTATCTGGAATTGAGTGTATGCACTAGGAGATACCCTACATGAGGTAAGGATCTATTCTTCTACCAAAAGATATCCTATACAAGGTATATACTATAAGGGAAGCAATGTAATGAGTATTGATACCCTGTATAAAAAGATACCCTGTGATCATTGCATTCTTGGATTACTTCCTTATCTATGTATATGTTGCTATCCGGAGATAGAGATGTATCAAATAATGTAATTTCCGTGTTTATTATTAGCATTTGACGCTAGATAAGGAGCGTGATAAAAAAAATACTCATACTTATCTATTTGAATGAGATAGAGATCGCGCCATAAAACCCCACTACAATGTATGCATAAATAGAGAGAGCCGGCGGGAGATCGTGTTTGCTGAGATCTAGAGAGATTCCCGCTTTGGGGCTGGGGAACACGTGTTTCACACTCACTCGGTAAAGAACTTGGCTGCCTTCTCGGTGCGTCCCTGGTAGATGATGCGACCCCCGTCCATGAGGATGATGTGCGTGAAGAGCTCGAAGATGTCGGACGTGGGCTGGTGGATGGAGCAGATGGCGGCCTTCTTGTGTGTGCCGTTGGGACTGTTGTTGAGCACACTGAGCGTGGGCAGCTCCTTCATGGCCTGCAGCAGGCTCTCCTGCGACTTGTCCACAATTTCCATTTCGATGGAGTTGCTGCTGGTGCTCTCATCACTGGGCGTCGCAAACGAATCCTCGCCATAGACCTGGGTCAACGAGTGCTTCGCAATGCGCCGCCGGGTGCACAGATGGCGCAGTGTCTTGATCACGGTGTAGGCACTGAAGCTGTCCAGGCCGGTGGTTGGCTCGTCGCAGAAGAGAAATATGGGATCTGTGATCAGCTCCTCGGCCAGGCTCAAGCGCTTGCGCTCGCCCCCCGACAGCTGCTGGATGCGCGTGTGTGCCGAATCCCTCAAGCCCACGGCCAGCAGCAGATCCGAGACACGCTGATGCTTCTCCGCCTTGGTGGTGCGACGATGCATCTTGAAGTGGGACTGCAGGGTGGAAGATTAGGCAGGCTTAAACGTGGGCCATGGCGATGTCTGTGCTAGGGGACCTACCATGAAATACAGATGCTCGTAGGCGGTAAAGGTTTTGACATTGATCTCAAATTGTGGCAGAAAGCTGGAGATGCGTGTCATCTGATGCCGCTCCATGGCCATGCCGTTCAAAACCACATCCCCGGTTAGGTTACCACGCAGCCGTTGCGAAATCGCTGCCAGCAATGTGGTTTTGCCCGCCCCCGAGCAGCCCAGAATGGCGATGAGGTCGCCTGTCTTCAGGTGACCGCTGACTGCGCAAGGGGAAGCCAATGGCCACAGTTATTTGGATTCCGTTAAAGATTGGGCAACACATCTATCTGTATATGTAGATGTATATATGTAGCTTACCGTCATGCAGTATGCGCAGCTCCTGCTGCTTGCGGCACTCGTTCCAGAAACTGTAGTTGCTCTGCTCCTGAGCAGGCACATAGTAGTTGAGCTGCTTCCACTCCAGGCACAGGCCGTGCTCCTCCTCCTGCGCTGGCATCGCTTCACACGAGTTCAATGCTCGCTCACAGTTTTTTTTTTTTGTTATTTTGGCTTCAGCTGCGTCTCGTCGTTGCTCTTTGCAGCAACCGCACTAATCCACGCTTATCACTCGGCCCACTTTTATCTTATCAGCTCGTCTTTTGGTATTTGCATATTTCAGACGGGCTCCACTCTCACTCACTCACTCACTTTCCTTATATGTGACGTGGGCGGGAAACCTTAAATCTGTGCCGTGGGCAAAGCGAGTCAGACCGAAGAGCGCGTCAACCGTTCGAGTCCAAGCGCCGACATCAACTGTGCCGCAGCGCCGACAGCGACGTCGTTTTCTACACCTCCAGCAAAGCGAGGGAAAAAAAATATATATATGTATAAAACGTGGGTAACATTAAACTTTTGACCGCATTTTAGTCAAACCAAACTAATTGTTGCTTATCAATGCGCTTGGAATCCGCAGCGGGCTGAGATCTACATGGACAAAGCCAGCTTTTTGTTGGCAATGCAAATATGTGAGCTATATACAGTATTTTAAAGGTCAGCTGGACAACGAGCCAGACTAAAATGTCAGGGGCTGTCTTAGTCTAGTCTAGCGTCAATGATTGCTTTATTGAACATTGATTTCATATTAAGCTTAACCTAATCTCATTTCAGTAGTAGATGCTCAGCACCTTGTGGAATGGTATGTGCTCCAGCTCGGCGGCGTGGGCACGTCGAAAATCCCACAGATATTGATCAATCAATATGGAGTTGACATTGCGTCTGTCCACGTCGGGATGCTGTTGCTTGAGCAGCTGCAGCACAGCGTCTTTGACCTGCTCAATGATGTAGATGGATGCGCCACGGATCTCCACTTCCATGGCATCGCCGTTCTCCAGAAGCGTGTCCTTCTGCAGCACCTCCAGCAGCTCGGGTGTGTATTCCAGACTGCCAAAGTGCACCAGCACCTGAGGCACTCGATAATCCGCAAACATGGTCACCTTATCGATGTCCTCAAAGTGACCAAGACCCTCGCCACGATAGCACGACCACAGATCGCCGACGAGAATCTGAGCGCGCTTCCAAATGGCCACACGTTTGCCAGCAAAGGTGGCCTCATCACGAAAGCATGGAAACTCCTCGATTATCAGTCGTAGCAGCGCTTCAGCTGAATGATTGGCCGCCTTCACGACATTCTCGAAGCGTCCCTGCCAATTGGTGAGCAGACGTTTGCCCACCTGGTGCAGGCACAGCAAACGCTGCTCAAGCAGTGGAATCTTTGTGGTCGCATCGTCTGGCCGGAATATGGAGGACAGCGTTGGCAGATCTACCTTGGAGTAGAACTCAGGATTCGTTATGTCCAACCCATCGGCCATGGCGCGATTGATGGCCGCGCACAGAGCAAAGTAGCCGGTATAGCCATTGACCTTGTACTTGGTATAGTTTTCTATAGATAAATCAAATGAGATTCATTTAATTATATATACATATATTCATATACTCTACTCACCTGGCGTCCAGAAGCAAAAGTTCAGCGTGTCCACAATGAAAATCCAATTGGCCGCGTACTCATCGCTGGGCTTGGGATGCAGTTGATGCTGCGAGAAATTGGCGACATCGATGCGCTTGGCTGAAATATTCGTTTAATTTAAGAGCACATGGCATAGATCATCAAAGACTTGTTAACTTACTAAGTACACCGTCTGCAATCTCCTTGACAAGCCGATCAATGCCGGCGGGCAGCACTTTTATATATTTCGCATGTTTCACAATGTGTTCGCCAGATTCACGAGGAGTTAGAACGGAGCTCATCTTGGACAGCGTTCGTCTAAGCGCAATTGAGGTCATAGTATCGATACATTTAGTTCTTAATCGAGATAAGTCTTATTTCTTTTCTTTCGAACCGCGATACTATCGTTAATTAGCACAAAAAATGGACCAAAGGGCATTAGAAGTGCATAGGGAAATAATAAAGTACCAAATTTATTGTCCAGATTACAGTAGCTGTTATCTATCAAACAAGTAATTATCTGAGGTATTAATTTATATCAATTTCTATCTACCTAACGCTACTAATACTTTTCAAATTTCGCGCGTTATTGTAATTTAAAATCTAATGCCGAGCAAATGTTAAACATTGTCCTGTTAATCACTCAAAATGCCACTGTTAAGCTCAGATATCATACTGTAAATGTAACATTCAATGCTAAAAATATCGATTAGCTTCACTTACGATAGTTGTACAGTGTCACCTTATGGCTTAAAATAGAATAAAATTCAGATTGGCGCTGAACTCTCAGCTTTTCAAAATGCACATTATTTATGTGGCAAAGTTTTTGATGGCAATTTTGGATTATATATTGCAAAGCACGCAAACAACTAACTCTTTCAGTCCATCATCATCAGCAGCAGCGGCAGCAGCAGGTTAATTGTCAGCAACCCCAAACGCAGTAAGCTTCATATCCTTGCTTTATGACACGCGTAATTCGAGTCAAAATATGCAATTAAACAAAAACTTCTTGACTGTAAAAATATTTGCATAACTTGAGCAAACAAATGTCAGGGCGTCACGTTCCACCAAGACAATGCTAAGTTGTTGTTGAACTTGTCATTATAAGCACACACACACACACGCACAACTAGCGAGGGAGGTTTGTGCCTTTCGTCCTTCCTTTGCGCTAAAGCGTAGATTAATAGCTGAGGCGTTGCTTGGGATGGGGTTGGCAGGAGGCAGCGGGTGCTGCTCCCTGGCGGAAATCAGCGCTCGTAAAATGTACGTAAAATTCATTAAGCGCAACAAAAGACACCAGCGAAAAACAGGTTGCAGCCATGCAGGGGCTAGAGTGAGATGAGGAATAGAGAGAGACAGAGAGAGAAAGAGGAATTGAGACAGACAATCATTTAGACAAAGCCTTGCATAGTTGATAAGGCGCGTCGTTGGCGTCGTCTCTCTAGTGCGGGTCGCATAGACAACGACTACTTCTTCTCCCTTGACTCCCGATCCCGTCACGACTCTGACACCGACTTTGACTTCGCGTCGCTGTCAAGCGAAGCCGCCCGTCAAGCGCCAACAAATTTTTGCCATTTGAAAGGATATGAGAGAAGCTCTTGCGGTGCGTTGTTGCACTACACACACACACACACACACACACACACACATAGACATATACACTCCAGTTGCTCATCATCTCGCATCATTATGATCTTTTAGCTCATCCGGGCGCGACTTCAGCTCAGTTCCTTAAGTGGCCGGGCTCATACTCCGGACAGATTAGCGCTTTGGCATTTCTGGTTTCAGCCAAATTGTTTAAAGCCATCCATTCAACCTGGTGCAGGCTCGGGGCGAGCACAAAATGCCCGCACAGTGCCCGATTGTTGGCCACGTTGATAGAGAGACCCCGCATTACAGCATGTTTGTGGTCACCAGAGGGGATACACTCTCTTCCTCTCTCTCTCTAACTATCTGTGGAATGGGCGGGGTATGTGGCATGTAATGAGTTTTACGCGGTTATACACACGCACGCACACACACTCATGCACATACGCACACATATTTTCCATGACAATTTTTGGTCGGCTCCCAATTTATGGAGCCGATAAGCTGGCCAGGGGCTTTGTGTGCTAATGCCGGTAATTAACGTCTTTTGTCAACTGATTTCAACGTTCTCTCTCGTTTAGTTGCACACTGATGTACTTAAATGCGTCTGTATGCACAGACATATGTACATATGTATGTGCGTAATAGCATTAAACTCTTATTGAGCAAAATTTAACATATATTTAGCAATTAATCGAACGCTGACATTTCGATAGTAATTAATATGCATTGTCAATATGCCGATTAATTAAATAATGGACACACTTGTCGTCAAATACTAGAGATGGACGTCAATTGCTACTTCAATAAGGGAATGAACTACTCGAAGGAAAATTTATTAATATATAGTATTCATATTATTTCTGTCTTCTCAGTAATTTGTAGCTTATTAAATGGCATTAGTTAACTACTTAGAAGTATAGAATTATATGCATCATCGACAATTCCATATTGCGTTAGTTAAATGTACTGGGACTTTTATACCAAGCGCAATAGCAGTGCACGCTCGTGATACGATTGCAAAATGTAGCATATCTAGTTGCGGCTTAATATTTACTTTTGTGGATTTTTGTGTTTATTAAATTTAGAGTTTACTTTTAAGTGAAATAGTTTTAAATAAATATGGGACCATGTGTCAAATGCTAATAAAACCATTCGCAACGTTTTAATGGTAGTTAAATGTAAAATTATGTTTTTGGTGAAATTTCCCAAAAAGCGCTCACCAATACATGCACGCTCATGAATACACGCTTGGATGCGTGTATGTTTATGTGTGTGTGTGTGCTTTTCACTCATCATAGAAAAGAACTCAATTTCTTTAAATATGCTGAAACTGTAATTGGAAAATAAATAAGAATGCAAAGTGACCACAAATGCAGTGCTCAATGCCAAACAAATTTCCATCTATTATCTGAAGTACACAAAGTGTACACAAAACACTAAAAAAAAAAAAGGAAGCGAGCTCGGGGCAAAGCGCTTTCATGTCAACCATAAAAATAGCAGACGCATAAAAAATTAATAAGTAGTCGATGCCAGCCACTGCCCAATGGCCAGTGGTTGGGTGGTGCGGTGGTTAAGGGACTGGCGGTGTGGCCAGAGGATAGCGACGCATTGCCATTGTCTTTGCTTTTCTATTCTTTCGCTGTCCTTTCTGCTGCATGAACCCTTCAACTGGCACCTGGCACGCCCACGCGCACGCTGGCGCACCGCCCTCGCCTTAACGGAGCGAGACACATCATTAATGCATAATTCAAGCGTTTGGCAGTTTTCAATATTCAATTTGAATGCCGCCCAAAGCGAAACAGTGTCCTTCTGCACAATCGAGTGTTTTATTTTTCTTCTCTTTCATTCAGAAGATACCCTGTAAAGTGAGTGAGAGAGAATGATTGGCAGAGGAGTTTATGAAGCATAGTAGACTATAAAAATGGGTAATATATATGAAATGAATTCATAGGTATATATTATTTATATATTAAGTCATATTTAAATACTAATTTATTTTTAATTATTATTGTGTATTTTCAGTTGGAATACTTGAAAAATAAATAAACATATATAGAACTATATATGTAAAAGCTCTTTTTCTCGGGTATCTCTGTGTCTCTCACACAGCTTGTATGCAACTTTCTGTTGCTTGCTTATTTATTTGCTTTCTATGGAGCGCTGATCATTTTGCCACTGCTGCACGCTTCTCTCTCTCTCCCTCTCCCTCCCACTCACGCTCTCTCTCTCGGTCTGCGCTGCGTGTACCTGCTGCATTATTCAGGCGATTCGATTTACAACAACACAAAATGCATGATAAACCGTTTCAGGACTGAGACGATGGCCATTGTCTCGGACCTGTCGTCATCGTCATCGACAGCGTCGTCATCGTCGTCCTCGTTTTAGCCGCGAGGGCGTTTCTTCAATATACAAAGCAGTAATCAGAAATGGGTTAGAGAGAGGCGAGTAGAAAGAGAGAGAGAGAGAGGGAGGTTGTAGTGTTGCCACGCCTCCTGCTGCTTTGTGTCGTTGTGTGCTGCATGCGTTTAGTTGTTTATTAAATATAAATGATTGTCACTTGCGGCATGTTCTCAACGAAAATGTTGACGTCGGCGATGATTGCTTGAATTTCATTGAGCAAGTGCCTCGAGGGCCTCGACAATGCTTCTTATTGCGTTTTCTTGTACCTAAACGTGTTCTTAGTCCTGTTCTCGTTGTTGTTGTGCAATTGCTTGCAATTTGGCCCCCCTCCCAATTCGGTTGGGCTGCTGACACTTGGACGCCAGTTTGACAAGTCATGGACATTGGAATTGATATTGATACGACTATTGGCCATTTGGTCAACGTCGTTGACCATGTCCATGTGCATGTCCATGTGGGCAACGCACACATAGTCGTAAATGCGAACATCATATGCGGGCATTGAAGTAGTCAAAGGGATTTTTGAAATCATTCGCCGGATATTGACCACAAAATGCCATTAAAAAATAATTACGAATTTTAATTGGCATTTAGTTGGGGACAAAAAATTACAAAAAAAAAAAAAAGAAAGCAAATATTAAGTGTTATTGAACATTAAAAGTGCTTTTATTATTGATTACTTTAACGCTTTTATTTATTGAATACGATCTGTGTATATATACATTATAGAGTGAGTATGTGTACACTGTTATGACTACAAATGTACAGTGAAGCTTCCATAGAAATTGCTAACAAAATTATGGAAAATATACTAGATTTATGTCAAGCAGTAATATCTAGTATATAGTATTTAGTATATAGTATAATTTATAAATCATGCAGAAGATTATATAGTTGAGATAATAGTAGCTTGATGATAGCGTAACTTATCTTAAATAATATAATAATCAATAATTATAACAATAAGAATCTCATATCAATCATATAATGACTATTTACGGAAGCAAATACCCAAAACTTTCTTTATATTTACTATAATTAAAAGTTGTTCTTCCAAATACTTTTTAATCTCTTTCCCCTTTAGTTGATTCAAACTATAGACATAGGAATTGTAATGATTAAATGTGAATTGTCAACGCTTGATAAGCGGCAGAGCACTTTGATTGGTTTGCGTGTCGCAACGACACTTGGAAATCAATTAAAATGTCGCGAGGTCAAACTAAACAAAGGGGAAAAAGAACTATAATGAAAATGAAAATGGATTTAGATTGAATTGAGTAATTAGCATTTAATTGATGACATTTAAGGAATTTCCAATCAAATGACATTTAGTGATTTTATTATTTGTGTTATATTTGTACAGAATAGAATAGATTCACATTTAGCTTTAAATTGTTGAGATTTAAATATAAAGTTATTTAAAAAGAAAAAAGGAAGTTAAAGATGTATACAAATGTTATTTAAATATATTTATGTATATATTTAAAGCTTATTATAATTATGTATTCTATGTAATTAATTATGTATTCTGTATTAATATGTTTGAAGTTCCTTTTCTTTTATTCAAATGTATAACAGACCTGTTGAAGCATGCATGTGCATACTTGATAAGTAATACTTATATGTAATAATACTTAAACTAATACTAATGATTTATTATTATCAGCTGAGTCAATAGATAATGTATTTATTACTTGTAGAGCTAGCTATAAATAAAAAGCGAAACTAATAAAACTAAATTTATATTAATCAATGCATTATAGATTTCTGATTTCTTATTTTCCATGTGTTCAGGGTACATACACTAATATTTTGTTGTTTCAGAAACCAGAGTTGTTATATTTCTCTCAAGTATTTAAGCTATTGGATATTCTAACATATTAGAAAAAGGAAAGCACAGTAAACAACATTACGTGATCTACATACATATGTATATGTTCTTTTGTAAGCTTAAAATCTATATATAGATATAGATCGATAATTACTTTGAAAACTTGAAATATCTTTTCAGGATATATAGATAAATATATAGATGTAAAGCCGTGCTAACTCTACCAGAATGTCTAATTTTTACCTTATTCCAATATAATATAAATACTAAAAATACTAAAAAATACTACAAAGACAACTTTATTTAGGCACTGCCTGACTGGGAAATACCTGTAGTAATGAATTCAGTCTAAATGCATTGACATCATAGATCAGCAGCTCAACTTCATTTCGCAAATACAAATGCATATCCGCTTAATGGCATCACCTCTGTGGCAGCAGCACAGCGCCATCGCCTTGCCTCAAATTGTGTGGCAACATGGCAACTGTGTGTGCCGCCATCGTTGCGTTAGGGCTTGTGTTCGCGTGCACAATGTACACTAATTGTGGTATGTATTAAATAAACTACAATTGCAAATGGCGCATTGCATTTCGCCCCTGTGTGTGTGGGGCATGGGACATTGCCACGTAGTTTGTTATTATTTGCAGTTGCATTACACAGCAATTGTTATTGCTAGTAGCTGTTGTTGCTGAGCCCTTAGTTTGCATTGCTGCCATTTCCGCTGCGGGCGCATTTTTTCTGTGTAATTCCGAGTGGGCTGTTGTGTGGGCGGCAGCGGCAACTGCGGGCATGCAGCACATATATAATAATGTGCGACAATTAAATCAAGTTTGTGGCAATATAATTCGACTGCCCGACTGAGATAGCTGTGTTGCAGTTAATGCAGCGCCTCAAATCATGTTGCAGTCACACACGACAGACCTGTGCGCCATATGCTATATAATCATATTTAAGAGTTTCCCAGAATATTCGTGCAACTGGAACCTGAATTGCAATTGCTGTTGCTGTCGCTGTTGCTGTTGCTGCCACTGCTGTTGCTGTTGCTGCTGCGGCTGTTGTTGGCCAGTTCGCTGGCTGGCTGGCGGCTTATATGCTGGCTTTCATCGTCGTTGGCGGCTGTTTGGTTGGAAAACCACAAATTAAGCAGAGAAATCCTTGCCGTGCATGCAACCGATGGCGCCGCATCATGTCGACACACACACACACGAGGCAAAAAAGAAAAAAGAGTAAAGTTCAGAGAAAAGTATGAAAGGGGGTCGCGAGTGGGCCACACAAACATGCAACAACCGACCGCAATGTTATGGCTGCAGCGTGCGGCGGCGAGGCGTGGCTGGTCTGGCAGCGCCAGATAAATGCCCATTGCCACACTGTGCCCCGCTCCGGCTGCCACGCATGTTGCATGCAAACAAACGAGAAGCGAGGAGCGCCAAGCAGCTGAAGCACAGTCAAAGCACAGCAGAGCACTCACGTAAGCGCTCGTGCGTTTATTTGCCGTTTCCGCTTCCGTTTGTCGTCGTCGACGTCAGCGTCGCTGTTGCTGCGGTCAATTTCAATGCTTCCATTGCGCGTTAATAAGTCGCCATTGCTGCTGCTGCTGCTGCTGCTGCTGTTGCCACTGCAAATGACACACAAAAATGCGCAGCATTTTGCACATGGAAATGAACTCAACGCGCCACGCCCCTTTGCATGACCATAAAATAGCCTTTAAATTACTAAAAAACAAAGCAAGAGAATCAAAAAATGAAAATAAAAAAAATGCATACAATGTAACCAGCATTTGCTGCAGTTGCAATTTGCTGCTGCAACAAAAGCAATTTTTTGTATTTTGTGAGTGTCTAATGAGTTTAAATACAGACATCAAACAGAATTCTAGGGAACAAATTATATGCAGAAGTTGGCATGTGAAAGAGAATTCAGATTAAGTGAGATTTGTTTCAGTGAAATTTGATAACCCACAATAAAGACATTCAATATGAATAACTAAATCATTATAGAGGCATAATGATTATGATATAAATTATGGTCGAATACTAGGAAGGAATTGCAACTGCTTTAAAAATGCTTTCAAGTTGTTAACAACAAAACTTCTCTAAGAATTCAAACTAAATCTACATTGTTTAGTCTTAAGGGTATCGTACAAAATTCCAATTAATTTGACTTTGCTAAAAGTATAGCAACATATGCCTGTTTAGATTGCATTCCAAGTACAAGCTTGGCAGTTGTTAACTGTTGGCATGCGATTATTGCCAAGAGTTAAGTTTTATAAGTAAGTTTTACAACTGGAGATTGACATAAAAGTTGCTTGCTTGCTTGCAATCACAGCAAGGCACCGACACACACACACACACACACATACACATGCAAGTGCAACAAGAGACCTAGACCCAGACCCAGACCCAGACCTGAAGTCGCCCTCGAGTTGCGACACCAAAGCCGGCAATGGCAATGGCAGGCAGCTCGACGTCCTGTCAAAGTTTGAGAAGCATCCATGACACTTGGACCTTCATTTAGTTAAGCTGACGTTATTGTTGATGCCCCCATCGCTGCCGCTGCAGCTCACAACAATGGCAACATAGTCAAACGACAGCATTATCATCAACAACATGTTGCTGCAACAGCAACAGCAGCAGCAGCAACAATGCTCGCAGATAGCATCAGCAAAGCTGCTCTGACACTGTACAACAAGTTAAGGATGTTGGCTGGTTCCTGTTCCTTGTTAGGCAACAGTGTAAGCTCGGCAACTCGGCTCAACTCAACTCAACTCAACTGTTGAAAGTTTTTATGTGGCCAACCTGAAAACTAATAACAATAATGCGCAACGTTCATTGAAAAGTGTCGTGTGGCATGGCTAAAGAATTCTCTTAGCGCTCAGCTTTGATGGTAAACATTTAGCCAGCTCATAAATATAATTTAGCACAAACATTGACCAACTTGTTGTGCTGGTAGTTTGTGTTTAATGAACTGAAAATTCTATCCAACTCTACCTATCTCTCTCTCTCTCTCTCTCTTGCTTGCTTTTACAAGTTCGCTTGACCATTCGGTTTGGCTTGGCCAACAAGTTGTATCCTTGGAGCTGTGCTGTTATCTGCTGCCAACAAATCAGAAAATTCTTATCTGTGGCCAACGAGCCACCAAGTGTGAAAGTTAACAGTTGGCTTCAGCACTTTCGCCTTCACTTGATCAGTTAACGCTTTAAAGCCCCAAAAAAGTTTTGCTGGCCAAATTAAAGCCAAAAATGAGCTGCCATAAATTATGCAACATTTTCTGCCATCAGCTTTTGGCGGCAAGAAAAATGGCTAAACAAATGATTGACATGTGCGGCATTTGCAACAACATTTGAACTGTTGCCAGTTGCCAGTTGCCAGTTGGCTCTTGGCTGTTGGCAAAGTTAATGCCAGCAACGCCCACCCGCAGCGGAAACGCAGCAGCAGCAGCGGAAGTTGCGTTCGTGTGTGTGTGTGTGTGGGTGGGTGGCTAGCAAAAACTTTGGCAAAGTGAAAAACTTGCTGTCAGCATTAGATAAGCGCTTCAAGTTAATAGACTTGTAAAACACACGCTCCAGAACACACGCTGACCTCCCACCGCCTCCCCCCTCGATGAAACTGGGCTCAGCTCGACACTTGGCCAAACTTCTGGTCTGGTTGCAGCCGAAAACTGGATTTTTATTTATTTGTTTGTCGTTTGGCATGTGGCGCGTGTCCCAGCCCCGTTGCGGATCACATAAAAAATAGTGAAATAAATAAAAATGTTATACACGCCCATGCAGCAGGACAAGGGGCGAGTTCGAGGGGGAGGGCGAGGTCAATGGGTACAAGAGCAACCCTTGGATAGTCGCTTATCGGGCCAGAACTAACAATTTAAGTTGTCAACTTGATATGAGCAAGAACAACAACAACAACAACTACAACAACAAGAACATCAAATACATTTGCCGATTGCCTCTGTCTATATCTCGTTGGGCGAAACTTTTCTGTTTAACTAGTCTCTCGGTTAATTTGGACGTCTCTGCCTCGACCTCTGGCTGGCTCTGGGGGCTCTCGCTTTGTTTGATGAAACTCGGCGTCGTCTTGGTCAAAGCTTAGCTCATCAACAAATGACCGCACAATGCGTGTGTGTTGCATGTGCCTCAGTGTGTGTGTGCCAATTTGGTTTCAGCCTGATTGACAGGCCACTTCCCCTGACAATAGAGTATGGAGCATGGAGTGTGGAGTATGGAGTATGTGTGCGTCTGCTGGCTGCTTATCGTACAACTTTCAAAGTCAATTTCAATTAATCAATTGTCAAGTATTTTGACAGCCGAATTTATAGCTCACTAAACCAGCCAGCCCAGCCCATACTATGCGATTTGTGTGTAACTTTGTGCGATTAGCTCAACTTGTTACAGACGTCGTTTCTTTCAGTTTATGGAATAATTAACTTGCGATCCGCGTTGTTAGTTCTCGCTAGATTCACTTTATAAATAGCTAGATAACCGACCAAAACGAAAGTCCGTGAAAAACTTCAAATGGAAATGCTTTTAGAGAAACGCAGACAAATATCAAAGTTTATAAATTTTATAGAATACTTAAATACAAATTTTTTTTAAAGCTTACTTTTGATTTTAAAAGACAATTTATACATAAGTATGTAAAATACATCTTTTTGATTTTATAAAAATATTTAGATTTATTTATTTATTTAATGCATCGCATTATCGATGGCAAAGAATTAATTTATTGAATTAAAAATTTTGCTTTCTATTTATATATAAATTTATATATAAATTTTGTTAAATATTTTGCATTTTACTTTGCTAAAAATACAAATATATAAACGTTTCTATTTATTTGAATGTTTTCTATATTTTGTTATGAACTTTTGAGTTATTTATCAAAGACAACTTAATTTGAATGCAACATTTCATTTTTCTATATATACAATATAAATCTATAATCTATGTGATTTTATTCGTGCGTTTGGCTCAGGCTTAAATTATTTACGCAAATCATAGATCTCTATGATTTATATTCAAGCAAGTTTGCCTATTATACAGACGCTCTTATTTGCATAAACTCTTAAATGTTTTAGCGCATCTTGAGATTTTCGTTGTATAGCTTAAAATGTCATTAACTATAGTGTAGCTGGCAAGTGGATATCAAAGTCTGCTTAAAAAAATATACTATATATGTGTATATATAGATGCATGCATGACAGGTGACTCCTGCCAAGTGCTGAGACAAACAGCAAACGTAGTGAATGCCAAGTGCAAGCTTAACACTTCAAATGTAATGTATTTGTTAACAAAAAAAGGCGTAGCACAAATACACACACAAACACACACACACACACGAAGCACCCATAGACTACGTCGATTGTTGCTACCATACTGCTGACTGTTGACAATGCCCTGTCATCAGTCTCTCAGTCAGGCAGTCAGTCGCTCACTTTGTCAGTCTCTCCGTCAGTCAGTCAGTCAGTCAGCTGGAAGTCTCAGTGTCAGGCAGTTGGTCTGCGTGTTTATGTGCCGTTATTTACAATAGCGCATTTTTTACACATATTTTTTTCAAAGTCAACAACATGATTTTTCGCAGTCTGCGCTGCGACGTGTGCATAAAAGCCAAACAGCCCACCCAACCCAGTTAGCCACCCACTCGCACAACAACAACAACAACAACAACAGCAAGAACAACGCACAACTGCGAAACAACATTTACATTTTAAGTAGTTTTTAAATCGCTGCAGACAAACGTCAGCGTGTTGACAATTTATCATGCGCCCTGGCATGGCGTTACGTGATTCAGTCCGAGATTCAGACCCTAAGGCAGCTGCAGTTTTTTTTGATTGATAGCTTAAGCTTAAAGCCAATAGAGACGCATGCCAGGCTCACCTCGTGATGCGCTTGCTTCACATATTTATTTTATTTTTAATTTTAATTAATTTATGGCAACTCATTGATTAATGCATGGCGTTGGCACTGCCTCACGCACAGAGCTGGCTGCAACTGCCACTAGCAGCACGCAGCTGAAGTGTGTCGCTTGCAACTGACTGACTGCAGTTTCGAGGCGCCACTTAAAAGTAGAATACTCAATTAGCTGCAGTCTCTGACTGACTCCTGACTCTGACTCCTGAGTCTGACTCGATGCTGCTGCTGCTGCTTCTGCTGCTTCTGCTGCGGCTCGTTAAGTTGATCAATGCCTCGCGCCAAGTGTCAACATGCAGTCCACTGAATGGCTGCACTGTGCAAAAAAATACTATGAAAAACTTATGTTATAATGAAATTGTGGCAAAAGTTGATGTTTTAGGCCTGTTTAATTGTTAATTGATCTCTTGATTATTTTACTTTCTGTTCGCTAGATCAATCGTATACATATTAAACTCACTTGCACTCGCTCTGAGCAAGAGACTTCGTTTCTTTACGTCTTTGCTGAGCGCCTAGAATTGGGCCATTCGTGTGACTCTCATTTTACGAACATTGTTTAGAGAGCGATACGATTGTTGTTCGCACAATGAGGCTAACTTCAAACGATCTACACGTTCACATGCACACACTGAATTCACGAATGCAAATGATGTTGTTGGGCGAGCTCAACTCTCGCCCACATACTAATACGAAGACTTTTTGCTCGGGAAACAGCTAGAGCGAAACGAAAGTGTTTGCTCTCTGATCTCGTACGAACTCGTTAAAGAACCGATGCAAACGCTGGCTCTCTGAGTCTGTTTTTCCGAGTGCACTCTTACCCAACTCGATTTTGTGTGTTGAGCTCGTTTTTAAAAATTATCTATAATTATATTGATATCCTTATCTTAGATTATTCACGACTTCCATTGCATTTCTCTCAGTGTAAATGCGTGTGTAAATGAGCTGCTTGCATTGCTCACTTTTGAAGTCTGTGCATTAATTATAGACTGCATTTTATTGGCATCGAGCAAATGGCCGGCGCAGAGCCGCGCCTTTGAGCCTTATCTCGCGCAAACACCAGCCTCCAGAATGTTAAAGTGAAAATCAAATTGAATTTTTATTTTGCTAAGAAACTTTGCAGACAACTCGAATGCCGGACATGCCTAATTTGAATCGGCTCTTCGGCTTGCGTAGGAAGTGAAAGTTTTTTCTTGCCCAAGCGGGGGCCACCTTGGAAAAAGTTGCATTTTGGGTAAATTTATGAAGTGGAGCGCGTCTGATTTCAATTGTCCATTGGTCGTCGATTTCTTGCCTGAAATCGAGTTTTCCTCTCGTTTTCCCAGGACTCTGAGCCCACTTGAAGCGCATTTTCTGCGCCATTTCAATTCTGTGTGTTTTCCCCTCTATTTCTCAGTCGATTCTTCGTTTCTTTCGTGCCTTTTGCCTTTCGCTTGGCAGTCGGCATGGCATGTTTGATAAATTGTCTGGAAATTACAAATGGACAAGAGGCCAATAGCTTTTAGGCAAACGCCTTTAGCGCCCGGGGAGGTGAGGCCCAGCCCGCTGGCTGGCTGGCTGACTGGACTGGACCAAAACATTTATGGTAATTTCGAATAAATGTGCAGGACTGGGGCACATTTGTGTAGCAGATTTTAAGGCCCTTCCTGTCTATTTACGCTGATTTATGGCGGGGAGCATTGTTGACTCTTAATGGCAAATGTCGACAAATTTGTTTTAATGGTCAATATAATGGATGTCATGCCTGACTTTTGATTTATAGAAGATCCGAGAGACCGTTTGACTGTATAGAAAGCCTACAAGTCTTTGCAATATATATCAAAACATTAGTATTGTTATTTTAGTTGCCTTATGCTGTATGCTAGGCCGTAGGGTTAAAACAGTTTGTCATTTAGCTTCGCAGGCTCCACACACAAAATTAAACTCTCAAAATGCCGAATGCTCGCAAATGCAATGAATGTGGGCAAACGCACGTTGCCGGTGCCAATGGGTAAGTGACCAATTCAACAGCTGCAAATTGCAGTCGAAGAAAATAAAAAGAAAATAAAAATATATAAAAAATAAAAATAAAAAATAATTTATATATGCAGTGCCATCTATTGTGGTGGACCACTGCTGCGAGCGGTGCAGATGTCCAATTTGTATAGGGATAGCAAGTACTTTGTCGACATGACCTGTCGATATTCCCCAGAGCGTATCCTTGCCGACTATCAGCTGTTTAGCTCGTGCAAGAAGAATGAGTCGTCGGTGAAGCATCTTACGAATTTCATGGACAATCATTTTGATCAGCCCGGCACCGAGCTGGAATATTGGTGTCCGCCAGATTATCGCTGTGAGCCGAAATTCGTTGAGAAGATCAATGATCCTGCCTTGAAGAAGTTTGGCATGGATCTGAATCGTATTTGGAAACAGCTCGGACGCTCCATGAAGGACTGTGTTAGAACAAGTCCGGCCATGTACTCGCTATTGTATGTGCCGAATCCGTTCATTGTGCCGAGCGGCCGGTTCATTGAGTTCTATTACTGGGACACCTATTGGATTGTGCGAGGACTGCTGTACAGCGGTATGTACCAGACGGCCCGTGGCATGATTGATAATCTCTTGTATCTGGTGAAGCAATTCAAAATGGTGCCCGGCTGCAATCGTGTCTACTATTGGGGACGTTCGCAGCCGCCGTTGCTGGTGCCCATGGTCAAGGCCTATGTGGAGTTTACCAAGGATGAGCAATACGCAGTGCAGAATCTGCCGACGCTCGAGATGGAGATGGAGACCTTCCTTCAGGAGCATGCAGTTCAGGTCGAGGGCCGCACCATGTATCAATACCGTGACAAGTCGACGGGACCACGACCCGAGGCGTATCGTGACGATGAAGCGACCGCCTCTAGCTTCAATAATGCCGAGGACAAGGAGGAGGTCTACTCGCACATCAAAGCTGCCTGCGAGTCGGGCCAGGCGTTCAGCTCGCGCTGGTTCGTCTCGTCCAGTGGCAACAATGTGGGCACTATGGCCAATATCAAGACGGGCTGGATCGTGCCCGTCGAGCTGAATTGCATTCTATTTCGTAATTGCAAAACGATGGGCGAGTTCTTTACCCTGGCCGGCTGTCCCGACAAGGCGAAACAATTCCGCACCACAGCCTGCTGCCTGATCAAGGCCATCACTGCGGTGCTGTGGAATGAGGAGCGTGGCGTCTGGTTCGACTATGATCTCAAGAATCGAAAGCAGCGTGACTATTTCGCAGTTACGAACCTATCGCCGCTCTGGCTGCACGCCTATCCCATAGCGGATACGGAGAAAATCTCACGGTCCGTGATGTGTTACATCGAGGAGAATAAGCTGGACTCTTATCCGGGCGGAGTGCCGCATACATTGAGCAATACTGGCCAATTGTGGGACTATCCGAATGTTTATGCGCCCATGATGCTAATGCTGATCGATGGCCTGAGCAATCTGTGCACACCCGAGGCGACCGACATGGCGAATCGTTGGGCACAGCGCTGGGTCAGCTCCAACTACGAGGCCTATACCAAGACGAATTTCATGTTCGAAAAGGTAAGCCTATCATAAATGAGATCTATCTGTATTAATCTTTTTTTTCTGTTCTATTTGCTGCAGTACAATTGCGAGGTATCCGGCACAGGCGTTGGCTCTCCAGATGGACAGAACCATACGGGCTATGGCTGGACAAATGGCGTGCTGATCGAGCTGCTGGTCAGGTACGGCTGTCATTTGACAAGCAACAGCGCTGATGGCGGCAATGAGGGTGATTGTAACTGTAATGCCAACGATAATATGGCATCGGCCTTGCAAGACTGTCCCATTACCAGCGATGCGTATTTGGAAAAGAAGGCGGCAGCAGATGCCGATGCGTACGCCCAGATGTGTAACGATAATAATGATATGAAGTATGAGGAATCGCAGATGTGCTGCGGTGCGGCAATGATGGTTCAAGATATCGCAAGCTTTGCCACAAGTGAGCCTGGTCAGCGCCAGCAACAACAACAGCAGCCTCAATCCTATCATAATCCATACGAACAAAGACCTAGCCAACAACAACAACCTCGACCATTTGCCGACGATGTTCATTGTCCATGTGACTCTGAAGGTAATCCAAAAGTTACAAATTATAATCAGAGTGCATCGTGCGGAACCTGTGGTGCGGATGATGGTGACCTCCGACCTGGCGATCAGCAACAGTCTGGTCAACCGTGCGATCTCTGCTATCAAGGGCAAGGTCAAACTCAAACTGGTCAATCCCCTCCACCTGTTCAAGGCCAGGGTCAAGGTGCTCAGCAATATTCTGCTGATCAACCTTGTGCAGAATGTGCTCAGGCTGCTCGATCTGCTCAAGGTCAGGGTCAGCCTAGCTGTACTCAGGGTGGTCAGGGTGGTCAATCGGGTCAATATGGTCAATATGGTCAGTATGGTCAATCTGGTCAAGGTGCTCAGCAATATTCCAGTCAGCCATGTGGTCATAGTGGTCAATCTGGTCAATATGGTCAATCTGGCCAAGGTGGTCAAGGTGCTCAGCAATATTCTGGTAATCAGCCCTGTGCTCACACTGGCCAAGGTGCTCAAGGTGGTCAAGGTGCTCAGCAATATTCTGGTAATCAGCCATGTGCTCATGCTGGCCAAGCTGGTCAAGGTGGTCAAGGGGGTCAAGGTGGTCAATCGGGTCAGTCTGCTCGATCTGGTCAAGGTGCTCAGGATAACTGTGGTCAAGGTGCTCAATCTGCTCAAGCTCCACAGACAGCGCGAAGTATACGAACTGCTCAAGGTGGTCTTGGTGGTCCATCTCCTTGTTCGACGGCCCAACCCCAGCAGGGACAGAAGCAACCACAGCAGCAGCAGCCTCAGCAGCCGCAGCAATATCAGCAATACCAGCAACAGCAGCAATACCAAGGACAATCTCAAGGCCAGCTGACAGACATATGCTCATATTGTGAGGCATGCCGAGCACGAGCACTCGAGGAGCAGGCGCAGGCCTGTACAGACGCCCCTCAGCCAATTATGATAGAATTGAATGAAGTTAATTGTCTTTTGGATCTAAGTCCCTCCGAAGAGGAAGAGATAAAGGCCATGTGTCCGTGCGCTTCCAAGGAAATCAATGCCAAAGATGGCGATGGCACCAATTCAGAGTGTGGCGATGAAGATGATTGTATGTGCGGGGCATCCCAGCCGAATCCCATCTCGGTGAACAAACTATTTCCGCTGGCCGACGTGGATGGTTGCCCGATGCCATCTCCTGCACCTGTTCAAGAACAGGATTCGGGCTGTCCATGCGACAAGGCAGCCCGTGAGAAGAGAGAGAGAGAGGCGCAAGAGTAAGAAAGAGAGTGTGCTAGTTGGAAGCAATTGACAGAATTCTTAGATAACAGCCATATTTAGTAAATAAATTATCAGTTCAAATGCATGCAAAATAGACAGCAAAAAAATAAAAACTAAAAAAAAAATATACAAAAAAATAAAATAAAAAATAAAATAAAAAAGTGTAAAATAAAAATAAAAGCCTAAATTGTGTTAATTTATAAAAATCATAGATAAAATAAGGCAGTGTGAAAACAGAGCAGCAGGAGTAGACAGCGGCAATAGAAGAATTTTATTTTTAATAAAAAATTATTAGTTATTAACATGCAAAATAAAAAATAAAAATAAAATAAAAGTAAAAAAAAAAAAAACAAAATGAAATAAATAAATAAAAAATAAAATAAATATAAAAAATTATTATAAAAAAATCAATCATATAACAAAATACTAAAATAAAACAATTTATAAAAAAATAAAAAAAAACACATAAATAAATACAAAATAAAATAAATAAATAAAATTACAAAAATAAATATAAAATTATTATAAAAAAATCAATCATATTGAAAAAAATAATAATACAATAAAACAATTCATTAAAAATAAAAAAATATAAATAAATACAAACGATAAAATAAATAAAAAAAATAACAAAAAAATAAATATACAAATATTATTATATAAAAAAAATCAATCATATCAAAAAAACATTAATTAAAAATAAAAAAAATTGAATTGAAAAATAATAAAAATAAAATAAAATAAGAACTAATAAATTTAAACAATTAATTTTAAAAAATGATAATAAAATAAAAAAAAGAAAATATAAAAATAAAGTAAAAACAAGATAAACAAAATATACAAAAATATAAGTCACATTGAATTAGATAATTTCTTCCTTTGCCAATCTTTATGTTCTTGTCAATACAATCTTTATGACTAACGCACACACACACACACACACACACACACACACGTACGCATACATGAATGTGACATCTTGTAGCGCTTGGCCAAGGACACATTTGTTGAAAAGCGAAAGTCTCGTTTGACACAATTGCCATACAACACACCCCATCATGCTGTGTGTGTGTGTGTGTGCGATTCGGTTTGTCTGCCAGCTGTGTGGGAGTGAGCTCATGCTCATGATATTTGCGAACAAATCGTTTATGTGCTGCCATCGCCCTCTCTCTCTCTCTCTCTCTCTCTCGTCCAAATGCGTGCCACATTACAACATTTGCTGGCTGTATGAGTTTTCCGCCTCTCCTGCTGCTGGCAGAGCTCCCCCAGCTGCGTTGATGCGATTGTAGTGCTCTGATATTATTGAAATGCCATTTTGATTGGCTTTGATGTCTGGGCAAAAGTAACGATTCCATGTTGCTAAATGTTTTATGGCCCAACACACTGGTCGATGCTCTGATGTGATTAAGCGATAAGTAGTCAGCCATGAAACATGTGGCAATGGTTCGACTCCTGCTACTGTTCCTGTTCCTGCTCCCACTTCCTTCTCTCTTACTGTCAATGTCAATGCCGAAATGTGGCTATGCAACTGCCATAGACAGGCAACCAATCAGACCGCCAGCCAGCCAGCCAGCTGCATATGCACACATAGTTGAGAGTTTTTGCTGTTTAAATATATAAATTTCATATATTGGCGCTAATTTGATTGAATTTTCCAATTGAGCGACACAACGAACGAAAATGTAAGCCTTTATGCCAGTGCGCTTCTTATCCAATTATATGCACTCTCTCTCTCTCTCAGTCTCTTTCTCACTCTCTCTCTCATGCTCTTGCTCTGCTGGCTATTTGTCAGCGAGTGTGTCAACAGCGTCAGAGTCGTCATTGTGGCGGTGCTTGAAATCGAAACCGTAACCCAAGCCACGCAACCAAGAGCCCAAACCATAATGAAGATGCGGGCAGCAGCAGCAGCAGAAAAGTAACCGCAGTCGAAATGATAAACGTACAAACTGCGCACTTGATGATGAAGAATGTGCACATCATTTCATGCACGGCATGCCTGCATATGAAACTCTGCGCAAAGCACAAGACACATACATATGCACACATACACACACACATACTCATATGCTACACAGATACATTCAGTAGCGCAGGCAGGAAACTTAGCTCGGCTGAATGCTCAGGATTAAGCTATGGAAGCAAAATAATATTATTTGCTGACCACAAATATAAAATATATACAAAATTATTATGTTCAATTTGAGATTTATTTTTATAGTATGCTCGTTTATTTATATTTTTACAATGTTAAAAAGCTGCATTAAATATTAACTATTTGATTATGTTTAATAATAGATTTATATTAGTATGCAAAAATATATTACTATGAAAAATATTGTATGAAAGTATGCTTAAAAAAATCCAAAATATATATGAATAATTAGTAAAGAAAAACAATATTAATATTTATATTTAAAAAAAAATTATTTATACATAATTTATAACACGCACTTAACTAAAAAGGAAAGAAATAAAATAATGTAAAAATAAAAATAGTACATTATATATATATAAATATATATATATATATTTTTTTTATTAATTTAAAAATAAATATTTGTAAAAGATATTAAAAAAAATATATTATAACAATAAATTTATACATGTGTGCATATAATTTAAAATTAAATATACATATGTAGAAAATATTTATAAATATAATATGCATTCAACTAATGAAGAAATAAATAAAATGTTGTTATATAAATATTTATAATGTTTACTTATTTATACTTTTTTTTAATCTTTTTTTTAGCTGAATTAAATATTTACAATATTAATGCACACTTTTTTTTTTTTTTTGTGGTAATTGAAAATAAAAATATTATAGAGAGTCAGCTCTTAATTCTAATGATATATCATCGCACTGTTTTAGCTGCTGACTAATTATAAAGCTTCTCATTCTTAGAGCGCCTCCTGCTAAAATGTAAAAAAAATGTGAAATAAGTTAAATGCTTTCCCATTCAAGCATAAATTTGCTATATAATATTGTAAATTATACATCAATAAATTATTCAACACTTTTTCAATTGCCAATGAAAGTGAAATGCAAATAGTCTTATCTTAAGCTACGCCTCTGCACGACATCTGGAGAGAACTGAAAGAAAATGCTGTGGCTCATCAGTGTCGAGTTGACGTTCTTGCTGTCAACGGATATTCACAGTGGATTATGCATAGTTTTAAAGCACCGCAGCCTTTGCCTTGATGAATACAAGGCAAACTAACGAACTGTGGCGATGGGGGGTGGCTGAGAGTGCTTTGGACTTGGGACTTGGGCTGCGTTTCTAATTAGTGAAGCGCTGGGATCATTTGCATCTTATTGACTAAATTAAGTGGCTCAGTGCAAAAGTTTTGCGACTGCAAAGAAACTGAAAGCAAATGAATTGAAATGAAATACGCTGCAAATAAATATGGGAAAATTGAAAATTGAGAATTTGCATTTGCCAGTTGCCCGTTGCCAGTCAAAAGGCAGCATCCCAAATGTTTCAATTACCACACAGTGCCACACAGATACAGACAGACAGACAGACGGACGGACGGACATATAAATAAAATCAAGACAAAGGCAAAAGCAAAAGCAACAACTGCAACAAATCTGTCATACGTCAAACTTTGCCATATTTAATTTCCTCTTTGCGAAATTAGTTTTCAGCAACATTTTTTGTGCATCACACACATACATGAATATGAATATGAATACGAATGTGAATACGAATACATTTCATTTCTCTTTCGTATGTTTTTTTTCCTGTTCTGTTCGTTTGGGCGCGCAGCTGCAATAATTCATGTTCAGAAACTACAAATTGAGTCATAAACAACTTTTGATTTCGCATATATGGCATGCCGTCTGTCCAACTTTAGCTGCCTCAAACCCGATTTTCGCTTGTGCTGCAAACGAGCAGCATTTTTTGTTGCATACTTTTCGGGGGATGGAGGGACGGCGCGGCGTTGCCTGGCTGCCGGGGCCTTGACTCATGTTTGGACCGGATGCAGAGCTCGTATTTGGGTGTGCTTATTGTAGTTAACCTTTTTTTTAGCTATGTCTGCATGTCTCTCTCTCTTTTTCTCTATCTCTCTCTGTCTCTGTCTCTCCCTCTGCACTCATTAAATTGAAAAGCGTATAAAAACCGCTTATTTCATAATTTAGCAGCCGCAATTTTAGTTGTGGTTAAGTGTGCACGCAAATAAAATTAAAACAAGTTCAGTTTTGTATTTCATTCTTTTTATTATTATTATGTGAAATAACTTTGAAAAGCGTTTAAAAAGGTATGCAAACAATGTAATGCCTGTTGGCCGCCTGACTGGTTGGCCAACTGTCTGGCTTACTTATGCATTTTATTCTTTATGATTTATTTCGAAATACTCTTTTTCGGGCAGCCAGGCAGACGCACGAAAACAGCAAGCAGGCACAGGTCCTGGCTGAGGGCAGCTCACCCAAAAAGCTTGCCGCTTAATTTCATTAAACATTTATGAAATAAAGGCACAAGCTGCTGGCGTATTAAAATTTGATAGTCTGCGGTGGTTCGTGTCTGTCTGTGTGTGTGTGCGAGTGTGTGTGTGTGTGTGTGTGGGTGTGTGTATGTTGACTACGTATGCGTCATTGTTAATATTGTGCTGTGGTTTAACGCCAAAAGTCACCAATAGCTATATTTTTTTATACACTCAAGAGAGTCCTTGAGCTAAGCGAACTGTTTAAGCTGAATTGCTGAAATATATTTTGAAATGCAATGAAATTAATGCAACAATTGTTAAATATTTTTATACAAATTTCTCTATTTTTTGAGCAAGGCATTTGTAGAGTATTTAAAATTCAGCATGGACGTGCTTTGCCTTTTTTTTTTTTATATTTCGTTTGTTTGTCGCTGTTTCTTGGCTTTTTATTGTCTTTTGCAGTTTCAGCTGCGCTGTGCACTTTATTTGATGGACTTGTTTATGAGCAATTTCCATTTTCATTTGTTGCCTGCACCTTGCGAATGGCAATTTTTGTGTGATTTTTATTAATGTTTATTGCGCGCGAGCGTTTAATTTGTCCAGAAGCAGGAAGCGACTGTCGATGTCCTGTCATGCCGTGCCATGCCATTCACTCGCAATGGAATTGCACTTGAATTGTGAGAGGACATGGCCAGCCGGTTGGAAATGCAATTTTGCAAATGCGTAACGCGTATTGCCGCGTGCGTTGTGATTGAGTCAAGTCGCTGGCTGGCAACCCAAGGAGTACGCATTTTTGGCCAAATTGCATTTTTAATATCATTTGCCAGAGCTGAATGAGATGCGATGCCTGCCAGGTGCCAGGTGCCAGGTGCCAGGTGGCCAGCGGTGGGTGTTGTGGGTGGGTTTTGTCATTGCGCATAATGAATGTGGCGCTTGCAAACAATTATTTTTATATGAATTGCAACGTTAACCGTAAACGTTCGTAGCTCAAACGGACAGCTCCACTGGCAATGGCAGGGCAGACAGAGGGATGCCGCCATTTTGTGCTGTCACTAACGGTAACGGCAATGGCAACAGTAAAGGAAATGGCAAAGGCAACGTTAACTGTTGCCGGCAAATGAAAAGTGCGCGCATATTACATACTTCAGCGAACTTACAAGACATTTTGGCATTCTGTAATATTCATAACTGCCAGCGCAGTGCATAAGTAAGCTCACGCCAGCAATTCACCTGCGATTCGCAGCAGCATTCAGTTCCGAGCAGCTGCGGCCATTAAAAACTCCACTACAAAACTTGTATTTATTGCCATGCATTAGCTAAGGCAGATATCTTAAAGTAGAGCATATAACAATTATAACAAATTGTGGCAGAAGAAAAGCTGCCAAAGATTGTGCCCAACATGGCTGAAGTCTAATGGAGAATTGTGAATTGTAAAATGATCAATCTATAATTGTAAAAAATATTATATTTATATAAATAAATTTTTATATATTTTTGTTTTTTCCATTGAATTATTCAATACATTAAAGTAAATCCTTTTGCATATCTCTGATATCTATTACACAATTTCAACTATATCAAAAGAATATCTTTTCTATTTCGTCCATCTTCCAATTTCATTCATCGATTTCAGTTCAAGTTTTTGAAGCATTTTACAAATGTTTTGCCCACAAAGAAAAAAAAAAAAAGAAATTGGTTCAGCCTCTGCCTGGCTCTCATTAGATTAGAGTTGATTGTAATCTACGCCTTGCTATGCCTCCAAGTGAGCTCCGCCCCAGTGCCGCCTTTGTCCCGGGGCAGTGCAAATGCTGACATCTGTGACAGCAGAACCTTTTCTTTGACGGGGTGGATGGATGGAGGCGGTATGGTGGCATTGATTGTTTTTGCCACTGGTAATTTGAAACTTTAAAATATTTATGATTTATGTAACGTTGAGCGTTAGTTGGGTCTGCATTTACCCTAGCAAGAAGCAAATCACAGCCAACCCCTGTCTGTCAGGCTTGAACTGGAGCTGAGGGACTCGAAATTTTTCATTATGAAGCTATGCAGACTAAGAACTACGTCTAATGGAGTCCAAGAGGCGTGGCTGGCGTAGCATTTTGCATGCACTCGTGAATGCGGGGGCCGTGGCGAGCGAGACAAATATTTGGCACGTGCTGGGCAGGAGGCAGTGGGAGCAGGAGGCACGACGTTGGGGCAGAGCTGCCGAATTGAGTTGTCAGTTGTGCGAAAAGTTACGTTTTATGAGGGTTGGCAGGCCGGGGGCCTGGCGAAAGTTGCGAAACTTGCATTAAATATTAATAAAAATGTTGGCAAAGGGAGTTGCAGGTGAGTTAAGACCGTGTGCGTGTGTGTGTGTGTGAGGCTGTGCGTATAATCCCAGGTCGTGGACGTGCTTAATAAATAAGCAGACGCGAAAAATAGCCAAGTTCTTTTTCTTGCGTTATTTTATTTCCCAATATGAGGGCATTTGTGATTTGTCAAAGTATTTTGTTATTCTTCCACTTCGACAGTTGTATTGATACGAGTGAAAAGGGGTTGTATTGCCGCCCCCTTTGGCAAAGCAAATAACAACCCCCTCGTATGTTCGAATTCGAATGACATCGAAAATATCTCACTAACAATTTATTATCAACCACTTAGGATCAGAATAAGCGATAGTCCATTGAGGCTTATTACATTCTCTAAAAACGAAATACCGCACGACATACTCGACTTTCAGTCAGTTTTCAGTTTCTATTCCAATCACCCACCCACGCGCGCGATTTATGACAAGTTCAACAGTGCTGACAACAACAACAACAACATGAAAATCAACCCTTAGCAGCGGCTTTTGGTGTAGAAATTTTTATAGACCGTCAGAATGATATATGCATGCCAATATTATGACAACAACAGCAGCGGCAGCGACAGCGGCATTGGCATTGGCATTGGCAATAGCAACTACGTTCTGGCAACTGTTGAAATATGCCGCAGGGCTGACAGACCCACAAAACCCACAATAAACACATAGAAAAAGAAAGAGAGAACGAAGAAAAAAAATGAAAAGCAAATCAGCAGCAATAACAACAACAACAACAATAACAACAAGCAACTAAAAAGACGATGGGCGTAAAGTTACGCGCGCATATGTAAGTGTCTGACTTCCGTTTCCGCTTGATATGCGACGCTCTTGCTGTTGTTGCTGCTGCTCTGCTATGAGGGGGAGGATTGCTGTGTTTGTTGTCTGTGGAATGATGTTGCGGGGGGGCCTGACTGACTGGGGCTATTACATTTTACTTTTCATATTTGCCAGGAATAACCGTGAAATTGTTTTTCTAGTCTAGCATACATATGCGTGTATGTGTGTGTGTGTGTGTGTGTGTGTGTGTGTGTGTGTGTGTGTGTGTGTGCCAACTACCCCTTTTTGTCAATTCCGTGCATGGTTTGTCTAGTCTAGCAAGTGGGCGAGCGTGTGGAGCACTTCAAACTTTCATCTGCGCCGCCCGAGGCCACGCAGTGATAGACGATCTGAGTGTGAGTGGCTAGCGGTAAATGCTATTTAAATATATAAATTTTAATAAGCTCTCGACCTTTGTTTTCAGCTCAACACACACGCACATATACATCAGCATTGCGTTTGGGTGCTGCAGGTACAGTGAAACCGCTTTATGATGAAAGATAATTGTGCAAATGATTAAGAATAACAAATGAGTGTTTACTGTAGTGCTTTTGTTATTTATTTTTGTTCACTTCCATATATGTATGTATGTACGTATATAAATTGCATACGATTCATTGTTGTGGTTTCATTTTCAGCAAAGACTGTACAAATGTAGCATAAAACTACTAGCACACAATTTAAATATATTTTTATGTATTTAGTAATGTAAAGTAAGTAAAAGTCAAATTATTTATATATTTTTTAATATAATATTAATGTTAACAAATTATTAAAAATTAATACACTTTCTTTCTGATGTATTTAAATGGTAAACATGTTGTTAATTTCAGATTGCATTAACAGGAGCTGCTCCTCCCTCACATCGTCAAGCGATGCTATTAACAGTGTTATGTTCTGTTAATAGCATGACTCCCACTCCAGTTCTCCTACTGGTTCGCAATCGGCGATTAGGATATTCTTCCTACATTCTTTGCATTATGACTATACACTTAACTACGAAGAAAAAAGATACAGCTTTTTACACTAACTAAAACCGAGGAAGTACAACCACGATTTTTTACTTATTATCGGGCCGCCACTACAACACATGTATTAAAAATTAAATAAATTATTATATATTTGCTGTTTATTTTTAATATATGAAAAATATTATATAAATACATATATAATTGTATTTTTTAAAATTATAAATAATTCATAAACTCATTAAAAATAAATATATAATTATATATATTTTTTTAATTATAAATATTAAATGTATTTTCTGCATTTAATTTTAATATATGAAAATATTATATATATATATAAATTTATATCTTGTTTTAATTATAAATATTTCAATAAATTATTAAAAATCAATTAATATTTCTATATATTTATTTACCTATGTTTATTATTCATTATTAAATCTATTAGTTAGTTATTATTATTTATTATATTTCAAAAGCCCGCTTAAAATATTTAAAAATAAATTATATGCATAAATAAAAACTAAATACAGAAAAGAAATGTTTGTTAGTATTCTTATCTTTTTCTGTTTCATTTAAACAAATTTAATTGCACTTCAACTAGAATCTACTGTAGTGAAGCCAAAAACAAATATTGAATTCGCTATTCAGGTGTGGGTGGAGAGTGCGAGGTGTTTTAGGGTTGGGCAGCCGTGGTGCAGCGAAGCAAAAAATCAAAATACAAATCTCGTCTTTCATATACAATTAAACTCAATTAAATCCGCATATTTAAGCTGCAAATTGCAGTGGCGGCTGTTACTGCCAGACCAACACTCTCTGGGTCTAAGCTCAATTCCCTGGAGTAAGTGCATTGCCAGATAAACAAGGGTAAGACTCTAAAGCTGGCCAAGTTACGACAAAGCCAGCGAACTTGAACCGCAATTTTTTTCTTTTTTTTTGGCAATGCCCGCACTAAGACATTACGTTTTTCCTATTTTGTTGTATTATTTGGTTTTTGGCTACTTTTGCTACCGCAACCCTCATGAATATGTAAGCAAGTCGCCGTAGCGGCAAACGGGGGTTGACGGACCTGGTCTGGACCGAAACGAGGTGGAGGTGAAGAGTGAAAGCCACAAAGCGCACAGGTAACATGGCAAAGGCAACGCCTGTGCAGTCGCAGTCGCAGAACACAACAGACAAACATCAATAAACAAGAACCGTCGCGTAAATAATGCAACAGCAGAGGGTAGACTGGGCCGAGTTGTCTCACGACTTGACTTGCCCACGAGGCACGCACGGCGCAACATCAAAAGCAGACGACAGATAGAGTCAGTCCTGTGTTTAGAGTATACGTGCCACCAGACACTCGCTTAACCAGACAGACACACACACACACAGACACACAGAGAGACAGCTAGACTTTTCCCTTGTGCATTAACAGCCCCAGATATAGGTACATCTCTCTTTCACTATATATATATTGGATATACTCATGTATAGACACATTTAAGTAGTTCCGACTGCAATTGTCTTTGCTGCTCATGCATTTTACATTTTTAATAGATTGCTTCGAATTAATAACACGCACAGCAGGCTGTTTGTTCACTTGGCCAGGGTCCAGCATATTAGTTTGCTCAATGTGGCCCTCGCTTGGGCCCAGGGGATGCATAACGCACCGTGGTTTACGGTACAACGCGTGCCATTTGCCGGAATGGGGCACAAAATCAAATCAAATGGCCAAGTGCGACGGTGGCGGCCGTGCGTGCAATTAGCTAAAATGCCGGCGTTACCAGCTAAGTCTACGGCCATTTCAATTTGCGGGTCAGAAAACTTTGCCAAGCATCAACGGCGGCCACAGCAACAACAGCAAAGATGCTGCTGCAACTGCCAAAAAAGTTTGCAGTGCCAAAAGAGCAACAAAAGCAACAACTGCAAAGTGCGGACAGGCTCAAAGCAAAAGAAAAAGAAAATCGAAAATATAAAGAATAATAAAAGTGGCAAGGCTCAAAGTGTCGAAGAATTAATACTCTGCTGATATTTTTAATGCGTCTATATATATGAATTTATTTTTATTAATTATTATATTTTGGAAAATTTATGGCAGTTAAATATTATTTTTATACAAATTAAAATATTTAAAAATTTTACAAATATTTCATATATATTTTAAAATCATTAAATACATTTTTACATGTTTTTTTTTTATATATTTCTATATTGCAATCAAGTAAGATAACACTAAAATGAAATTATTGAAAAAATAAAATAAGTTAAAAACTTAAGATTTTCCATTATTGCCTAAAAGAAGGTCAGACAGTTGTTTTTAGTTATTTTTATTATTTTTTGTTTTATTTTTTGTTTATATGCATTCAATTGTTGGCAGAAAAGATATTGAACAAAAAAAAAAAAAACATTGAAGAATATATACAAATAAAAAATTAAAATAAAATAAATAAATAACAAATATAAAAAATATAAAAATTATTAGAATAAATGTAAGTACGAAAAAATATATAATGATTAAATATATAGAAATTAGAAAAAATATATATTTTTAAAATAAATATAATACGAAAAAATATATAAATAATTAAATTAAATAAATAAATTATAAAAATATATATAAATTATAAAATAAATATAAATACAAAAAATATATATATATATAATTAATACAAAAACTTATAAATAAATATTCATTTTGAAATATTTCATATATTTTCAATTATAAAATCTGTCATTAAATCAAATAAAAAGTTTAGCATTTCTTTACTTGGATTTCTATCAATATACAAGGCTTAGACGAACAGCAACAAGTTGCTTAAGTTAATTAACAAAATTTTTTGTTTATGTAACAAATAATAATAATAATCTTTATTGTTTTAATCTTTTCAAATTACACAAAAACATTTCTCTTATAATTTCACAGTACCCATTGCTAGAGTATCTGCAGCTAAAGCGAAGCAAACTATGAGCAGAGAGAGGCAAAAGCCGAGAGCAGGAGGCGCCCAGTCGGGCAGGCAGGCAGGCAAAATATGCTTCAAGTGGCAAAGTTTGTGCTGAAGACATTAATTTGAGCCTGGATGATATTCAATTTAGGCACTCCGCAGAGACTTGTGGCACTACTAACCCACCACACACACACACACACACACATACGTACAACGTGCAACAATGGCCGCAGCAACTGTAAAATATGACCAAAATGGTCAAACTTGCCAAGATATACATGCAGCATAATATATACATATATATATATAATATATATATATATATATATATATGTATATAGTATATATTTATATGTATGGATAACTTGCTGACAGTGTTGGTAAAAAATGTTCGCTAGCCCAAAACAGAACAACAACAACAACAGCAAACAGAACATGAAGAAGAATAGGGAAATGTATTTTTTGGCACAACTTTTTACATGCACTTGCTGTGGCTTGTTTGTGTTGGTGTTCAGGCTCCATGCTTGGCTCCTGCTGCTGTTGCTGTTGCTGTTGCTGTTGCTGTAGCTCGTCCTGGTCAACTTTCCATGCTTGAGCGTCATTTTATTAAGTTGACAACACTTGCGCAACAAAAGCAGCCTGTCCATGCCTACAATTGGGGTCAGGCCGAAAAGAAAAAACATTTTGTATAACTTTTTCTTTGACGCTTCACAAAACATGCGGCCGCCTGTGCTTCACTCCGGCGTTTGCCCGCTGCCTTCTTTAATATAGTTATTTTAAAGTTTTTCGTTTAATTTTCAATTTGCTGTGGGCGACATTTTAAAATTCCAACGCCAAACGACGGGTCGTAGGCAGTGGCCAGTGCTGCCAGCTGTGGCCTTGTTTTAATGTGTACCAACTTCTTTTTGTTATTGTTTTATTATTATTATATATTTTTATTTAAAATTTTTTGTATATATGTATGTGTGTATATGTGTGTCTATGCATATTTTATATTTTCATTTGCACTCGTATTTTTGTTAACAAGCAATTTATGCATTTTCAATTTTAGCCTATTTATTTATTTTGCCAGCCCGCTGTTTGCACTGTCAACAATTCTCAGTATAGCACACATTCGTGGGCACACACATATATATATATTTAGTTATATATATTTATATAGAGTCGGGCATGCAGTCGTGTGTCATGCGTGCGAAATGAGAAAAGTTTTCTCTACTAGTTGTTGTTTTTTTTTCTTTGGTTTTTGCTGCCTTGACCAACAGTCGCACTACATATAATAACAATAATAATTTGTGCTTGCTTTAACTATAACATAGTGTGATGATTATTGTTATTAGTATTATTGTTATTGTTGTTGCTACTTTTGTGCATGTATTTTTTCTTTTCTTTTCCACTTTTTTTGGGCTGCTCTTTGGCAGAGGCTGTTGGTGGTTGGAGGCCGTTCGTATTGCTTGCGGCTGGTCAATATTTTTGTAGCCACAGCACAACATTTGCACTCGCTGCATGAAGTGTTTACAAGTGTCCTGTGCATTGTTTGTTTGCGCTCAGTGTAGAATGTACTTAAGCAATGGCATTCAAGACAAATATAATCAACTCATGTGCACTTAAAGAAAAAATATGTTGTGTTGCAAAAGAAAATTAAATATATTGCTTTTATTTTGATGAGAATGAATGAATGACTAAATAAAGTTGTTTAGAATATTTGAAATTAAGTGAATTAAAATAGTTGAAGTGGAAGCTCGCCTAAGTACAAAGTCATTGTTGTAATTCCTCGTCTTTATTTTGGCTTTTCTTATTTGTATAATAATGTCGATTAATATAATAATGTCGTCGATTGCGAACCAGTAGGAGAACTGGAGTGAGAGTCATGCTAATAACAGCGCATAACACTGTTAATAACATAGTTTGACGATGTGAGGGAGCAGCAGTTTCTGGTAATGGAATCTGACATAAACAAAAATAAAATAATTGCATTTTTAAATAATTTTTATATATTTCTTGATTATGTTTAAGCTTTTACTTTATTTATTGTCATTTGGTAATTTCTTTAAAAATAAATAAAAAATGTTATTGTTGGTATTTAAGGAATTTTGAACATATTGCATTGCTTGGATTAGTTTTATCTCTTATATTTAATAGATGTGCTCTTTCATAAGCAGCTCTTTTATTCTCTTAAATATATTTTCAAATATTCTTCATTTGCTCGGCAGCACTAAGCGGACATCGGAGAGAGCAAGCGCGGGTTGAGCGAAATTTCTGCTCTTAGTTCTTTACTTCGTTGTGCTACAAACGCTAGGCTTAGCTTAGCGATGTGCTAGGTGAACGAATGAGTATGTCTAAAGAGAGAGAGAGGGAGAGAGCGTTTGCTGCCGAGCCGAATAAGAATCGTGTTGCGACGATCTATTTACTAGCGCTCTTTGTGCGATGGTTGGCTCCGTTTGCTGCTCATTCGTGATCGTTAGCTGCCGAGCCGAATAAGCTTCGTGTTATATATTTACGAGCGCTCTTCGTGCGATGGTTGGCTCCGTTGCTGCTCATGAGTTTAATTGCTGTCGTTCGTGATCGTTAGCTGCCGAGCAGAATAAGCTTCGTGTTGCGACGCTCTTTTTACGAGCGCTCTTCGTGCGATGGTTGGCTTCGTCTTCACAGTCTTTTGTGCCATTAATTCGAAAAAAGAAAATAAGGAAATTCAATAAGCTTAAATATAAAATAATAATCTATTAATTTGAATAAATAATAATTTGCTACTGAAGTACATTTTATATATTTTATATATTCATTCTAATAAAAGTAAAAAACCAGAATCATTTCAATTTTATGCAATTCTCTTTAATGGCAATTAAAAACGAAAATTGCTGTTAAGTAAGAGAAATTTAGTAGTTACCTAGCCAGACTTCTAGACTCTTTTAGGGTTGTCCTTTGGCCGTATCGCAAAAGGATTTTAACTCGTCCAGACGCCACACAACTCAGGCTATAAATTGTCAGCTTTTGTGTACACAAAAATGCTTATACTTACCAATAGGCAAAAGTGTATGTGTATGTGTGTGCGTGTATGCGTGTGTGTGTGTGTGTGTGTGTGAAACGTGGCGAACTAGCGACCTGGTCCCAGCTGCGTGGGAACTTATGGCATCGATAAAGTAATGAATTACCAGTTTTGTTGTGGCCCTCTGCTGCTGCCTTTGCTGGCGCCCCGTAAAAATAGTATAACTATAAATTGTATTTGTATTTTATTATTGCGTCTGAGCATTGTTGTTGCCATGAGTATTGTCAAACATTGGCTCTGATTACGCTGTCAATAAGCTGGCAAAATATGATTGCCCAAGCCCAAAACCAAGCGTTCTCTCTCTCTCTCTCTCTCTCCCGCTCTTTGTGTGTTGTTTTTTAGCCCTGTTGCTTTGTCGCCTTTGTGTGTGTGTGTGTGTGTGTGTGTGTGATGTTGTTGTTGGCCATGTTAGAATTATGCTCGTCATGGCGGCACTTCCGTGCCCAACGGCTGTTTGCCTATTGTTGTGGGTTGCCGAAGGAGTAGCAGAAGCAGCAGCAGGAGCAGCAGTAGCAGGAGTAGCAGCAGAATTCCATGCAGACTCACTGCTGAAGATAGCAAGGTGGGCTTTGGCTGGCATTTATTGGTACTGGGCCGCTCGCAGCTGTCGGGCCTGTCGGACTGTCTTCGTGTTTTTTAAGTTATTGCATGGGGAATCGGACGTAAACTAAACAAACGTGGCCAGGATGCCATCCTTGCACGCTGCTGAGCATAATAACAAATGGAGCATTGGCGTTGTCTCTATTGTTGTTGTTGCTGTTGCTGTTGTTGGTGTGTGCGACAATCTCGCTGGCTGCCTGCCTGGCTCGAAGGCTGTTCTATCGCAAAAATCCCCAGATCCCTTATGTAATTTTTAGATTTCCTGCTGCTCATTGGTTTTGGGCTACGCTTCACAGTATATACATTATACATATTCATAGATATACATATATATATATAGCTTTTATATCTTTATAAATGGTTTGCTTTATGCAGACATAAAAAATGAATTAAACCTGTTGCCAGCCATTTGCAATATACAAATTGAAGCTGAAATGGAAACAGAAACAGTAACTGAAAGTTGAAGGCAAAAGGCTCAAAGCTGAATGCTGAATGCTGAAAGCTGAAAGCTAAAAGCTGTAACTCGGTCTGCGCCTTTGCTTACCAAATATGCACTGTCCTAATGAAAGTCAAGATGCCAGCCAGTCAGTTCTGGCCAAGTTGCGGCTAGTTGTAGTAGCTACCTATCAGTTGCCAGCAAATTGCAAGTTAAACAAAGCTAACGAATTGCACGAAGAAGAGAGTTCTCTGTGTGTGTGTGTGTGTGTGAGGGAGGGGGGCCAGACGGATAGGATTTCCGTCAAAAGTGCCGCAAAAAACCAACCGAAATTGCTTAGAAGTGCTCGGATTGGCATGAAGAGCGGCAGAGGGAGAGAGGAGTGGGGCTCTCTATGGTGGGGCTTAAAAACTGCAAATCTCTTGGATAAGGGCGAGCAACCAGAAGTCAGCAGCAGCAGCAGCAGCTCGAGCAGTCCAACATTCAGCAAACGGCAGCAGCCGCAAGTTGCCTGTCGACGGGCAAACTTATGGCTAAGACCACAAACAAATTTCATGCTGCAATGTTGCACAGCCAAAAGATGCCAGCAGAGTCGGGCGGGCTGCGGGCGACCGAATTAGATGTGCAAGAAAATTGTCTTCCTGTATGAATTTCATAATTTCCCAAGTTTTAGTTATGAAAAGCAAGCAATTTCCTTTTTGCCAACTGGCAGACGAGCTGAGCTGTTTCTCCTGGCCGGATTCTGCTGCTAGGTGTGCCATGGCTTTGGCTTACGTTTAAACATCGCATATACACGTGAATGTCTGTGTATGTGTGCGTGTGTGTGTGTGTGTGTCGGCAATTTGGCAAGTTTAAACTTTTAATGCGAATCACTTGCGCAAGTTAAGCCTTTAGTTGGTGTTGGCGTATGCGTCATATGCCTTGGATTAGTTTTTCAATTTCTGCGCCTCTTGTTTGCTGATGTCATCGAGACAACTTTAGAGCCAAGCTGCCATAGAGGCACACACACACACACATACACAACACAACACACACATATGACCACACTTCAAACTCTGCTCTGTTTGTTGTTGACTTTCTTTTTTTTTATCTGCTGTTGATGCCCTGTAGTGCTGATTGTTGTGGGGTCTTTCAGTTTTGATTTTGTACTATTTATAGCAACATTATTTATATACAACACTAATTACATATATAGCTTCAATTCCAATATAATATCATTTAACTATGCATCTACTCTTGATTTATTTCTATCTTGTATCTACAAATTAGTTGCACTTCTTGTGACTGTAATCCCTTGCTTAGTCTAGGGTATATTTTAGTTAAGATTTCTTAATTTGTGCATTCTATTGTTTAGCTTTTTTTTTTATGTTATTTATTTCTTGGCAAGCTGACCCAATGTCTGAGCGCCCTCAAGGGGGTAGTGTGTGTGTGTGTGTGTGTGTGCCTGGACTTTCAACCCTTTGTCACATTTTGCAATTTATGTTATTGTGTTTTGTGATTTCTATCAACAACTTTTACTTCAAATCTGCAAGTCTTGTGCTGATATTTGAGTTCCAATGCTCTCGCTCTCATGCAGAAAGCAATAAAAATTGTTTACAGACATTATTTGCGCATCCTTTGCGGAAGCACCTTGTATGTCTTACAAGCCTCTCTGGCTGCCTCTCGACTACCTACCCAAACAAGATTTTCCATTTAAATATTTTTCTAAAATACAATAGCAGAAGAATCAGCAGCAGCAGCAGCAGCATCACATCTATGCCTTGGTCATTGTGTAAGCAGTGTGTTTATTTTGTTACCCGACTATTAAAGCTCTGCACACACACACACACACCCGCTCAGATATACTCTAATAAACTAATGCTTCTCTTTTTGGGGCTGCTTTTGCTGCCCTTAAATCTATTACAAGGCAGTTGGACCATAGTTTGTTTGTTTTCTTCTTGTTGTTGTTGCTGCTGGCTTATTTGCAAAGCATTTTACGGTGTTGTTGTCCATTGGATTGGGATTATGTATTGAGAAATCTTTGCCCGAATCAGAGGGTGGCTAACATACACAAACACACCATCGCCAGCAGCAGCAGTAGCAGCAACAGCGGTCGTTGAATACTCGTGCCCAGGTGCAGGTAACACATTTTGCTCGATTTACTATCGATATTTTGACCCAAAGTATTCGCACTCTAATGGGAATCTAATATGAAAATTGTACAAAAGTTTTTGTTACTCCTCTTCTTCTTACTTTTTTTTATTACAATTTATTCATTGTATTTGCTTTTAGACACATTTAAGCTGTTCCATTTCACATTGCTCAAGATTTATTTTGGCCTGCAGCCTACGTAAAAAAATTACAAAAAAAAAAAAGAATCTCTCTTTGATTTATACATATATATATTTATTCAATTTTTTGTTTACGTTATTTTATTATTTGGCATGGAAATAGCTTTTAATTTAAAGAAAAGAAAAAATGTTTGTGTATTTAAATTTGTTTTTTATTTTTTTATTTGTAATTTATTAATTTTTAAAATTATTTATTATTTCTTAGTCGTTGTAACTTTTTTATTTATTTTTTATTTTTATAACAAAAAGAATTTGTACTTTAGAAAAATTGTTTTAAATATTTTAATTACTTTTTTTTTTAAATAATATAATATATATTTATTTTTTATTTTAAATTTATGAATATATATTTATATAATAAATTATATATATTTTCAAAAATTTCCCTTAAGCTTGCAAATCAGCTTCATTTGCTATACGATAAATCAGACGCTTGACCATCAGCTCAGTTCTGCTCTTTTTTGTACTTAAGTGTTTTTTTTTTTTACTCCTTGAATGTTTGGTGAACGTATGTGTCACTTAGCTCTGCTGCTGCCCAGGCTCTGCCTGCGCCCAGTCGCAAATCGCAAATGCTGCCTTGCCTGCTTCTCCTGCCAGCTAGCCGAAAAACAACTTCATTTAGCACGCATAAAGCAGGAGGCGACATGTGTGTGTGTGTGAGTGTGTGTGTGGCGGCAGCTGAAGCTGAAATTCCTTATGCCAGGCAAAGTGAAACTGTCACTGCAAAGGTTTTTTATATATTTATTTTTTTGCTCTCTTTCTTTTTTTTTTGAGCTTGCCTTGCTAAGAAATGTAAAGTTTAGCGGGCAGAGAGCAGAGGGCAAACATACTAACATAAGTACGAGAGTGTGTGAGGGGCGCTGGGTTGCATATTTAAATTTATGATTATGTCGTTATGCTGTCTGCCCACATTGCTTAGGCGAACGAAAAAGTGACAGCGGCAAACTTAATACAAATTTATGTGCAACATATTTTTGCACTTTTTCTGGGCATAAAAAAAAACAGCAGCTAGCAGCTAACAGAGCTAAGAGGCCGAGCCATTCAGCTGGTCAACATATGCCGCTTGCTGCTGGACAAAGTTTCGCTGTTGATGAGCTCAGGACTTGGGACTCGAGACTCGGGACTCACAGCTGCACGGCTCAATGGACGTTGTTGTTGGTTTTATTTTCTTTGTTTTTAAAGCGAGCATTAAATGCGAACATTAAAATGCCTTTTGCCGTGTCTAAATTGCATTTCATCTAGTCGAGTCATGCTCGAAAATGACAAATTCTTACATAATAAGACGGCGGCAAGAAAAATTGCCTTCATTTGGCAGGTGAGACGGCGTGAAATTGACTCTGTGGAAATTGTAAAAACAACAAAACAGCAGCAGCGAAGCAAGCACAAGCTGCGTAGCTAACTCATTTTTAAATACAAATTTATGTTGTTACATTTTTGTGAGCTGCGCGGCAAATAAAAAATTTGATTAATTCGCAGCGCCTAATGGCGGGCTATAAATTCTGAGTTAATAAAACCAGGAAGCCAGGCTGCATGTTGCCAAGCAAGCTGTCAGCCTGAAGCTCGCAGCTCGCAGCCTTCTCTGCCTGCGTCTTCGTCTTCTTCTTCTACTGCTTCTGCTAATAACAAATTTGTCACGAGCCACTTTGACAGTTGTGTGTCACAACTCTGAGCTCCATTGCTGGCCGCAAAGACCGCAAAAGGGGCAAATGCGATACCTTCCCTCTCAGACCCCCCCTAGCCACACAATGTCAGCGCTGCCAACTGCCAACTGCCAACTGGTGTTGAAGCACAGTGGTTTAACAATGCAACTCAAAGGCTTAAGCTATTCAACTTGTTGTTGTTTGCAACAGTTATTATAAGCAGTTTGTATTTCGTATTTTATGTAATTTTATTTAATTACATGTGTGCAGACTCTTTGCTTAGTAATCTAAAATCCATAATGTTTTAAAAAATGGCGACTTTAACTAGGATACTTGTTCATCTTGTTTTAAAAGTATCAGGGAAAGAGTCGATCTTTTGCAGGCAGCTTATAATACTCCTTCTAATTATTCTAAATATGCGCAGCTTGCTAAGAGCCGTAGTTTAAACAATTCAAATCGTTTCACTTTCTCTCACTTCACTTCTCAATTGATAATTTTTACCTCTCTGGCGAAGTCTCTCTGCTCGTAGAATACGTATGTTTGACGCGATCCTAAAGCATTTGCATCGAAGTCGATTGAAGCGTCTCTCTCTCTCTCTCTCCCTCTCAAGTAGGTTGAAACGTCCCTATCCGTCTCTCTCTCTCCCTCTCAAGTAAGTTAAAACGTCCCTCTCTCTCTCTCTCTCTCTCTCTCTCACTTCGATCCCTTTTGGTTTCCATTTATGATTGCTTTTATTCTTTATTCGCTCAACTATTCTAGATATAGCTAGAATGATATTTCCGCTCATTCAAAGTCAAGTTCGCTCTTATCTAATGTTAAATTTATTATTATTATTATTATACTTATTTTTATATATATTATATATATATTTATTTATATTGTATTATATTAAATATTTAGCAAATTATTTTCTTATATATTATACACATATTTTTATTTATTTATTTATATTTTTTATATTTTTTTTTATATATTTAGCATATTTTTTTCTTATATATTATATACATATTTTTATTTATTTATTTATATTTTATATATATATATATTTTGTAGTATTTAGGGTATTTTCTTATATATTATAGACATATTTTTATTTATTTATAGACCACTGTGCGTGAACGATAACAGTTTCTATTGCTGTTGCTGCTTTGCATGCAAATCAGAATGAGAAAAAATTAAATTTTCTTTCTTAAGCATTGTGCGATTGGTGATTGGCTTTCCTTTTTTTTTTTTTTTGCTAGCCATAAAAATTGCCTTTTGCCACTTGAAGTGCAAAGCAAGAAAGAATGCACAAAAGTAAAGTAAAAGCAATTTATTATTGAATATAAATGAAAGCACAAGGATTACAATTGTTTATCACAATAATTTGTGAGTCTGTCGCATATAATACATCAATGAAATGTAAATATAAAATATAAATTTTATATATTATATATTCATATATTTAAAAATACTAATAAAAAAATATATATTTATTTATTTTTACATTCTTATTGATTAAAGCTCATTTAATAACACACGAAGCAAGCCATATGAGCTCATTTGTTAAGATGGGAATATTTGTATGATATTTACTTAACTACTTTAAACATTAAACCTGCCAAAGTCAAAGCATAACTACACAAAAGCTATTAAGTTGAACATACTTAAATAAAATCTTACTTAAATACATTCTTAAAGACATCTGCAGCTGTAATAGCAAACTTTTTTGAAAGTCTTCATCCCAGCTGATGGCCAATAAAGTACGTTTAATATATAAATTAATAACTGAAACATGGCCCAGTCAATTGGACAGGTTGTTGGCACGCACAAGTCTACTCGCAATTCGATTAGAGCTCACAGCGTTGGCAAACTGTCAGCTGTCATTTGGCCATTTGGACTCGCCGAGTTTTTGAGCGTCTGTTGTAATTAGAAGCGATCACGATAGCTGCGGGTGGGGTTGAAGGAGCTGAGGAACCTTTTAGTGCTGCTTGGCAAAGTGCATTCAAATTGGCTTAAACTAAGACTGTTAAGCGTGCAGCTGTCTAATTGTATTTGCTGCTCGCTGTTGCCACACTCCCTTGTCTGCTGGTAACCCTCTGGCGGCAAACCCTTTGGCTTGGCCCGCAAGTAATGTGAAAGTGCCAGCAACTTCAAGATTTATTAGCATCAAGATTAAAGCATTAAAAATTTTCAGACTGCGTGGCACACGCACAGCCACAGCTACCCAAAAAGAAAGTCCTGGAGAAAGTGAGTGCAATTTTCGTTGGGGCAACATCATCAATTTAGAGTCGTTGCTGTTGCGGTTGCTACTGCTGCTGCTGCTACTGCTGCTGCTGCTGCTGTTGACTGTTTCCGCCGGAAGCGTGAAGCGAACTACGGCAACAACAACAACTGCGACAACAACAACTGTATTGCAATGCGCACTTTGGCGGTCAAAACTTTCAACATTAGCACTTAATTTACTGACGCTACTTAATGAAGTCTACACTTGGCTAATTTACGCGAAACGCGTTTGCCTCTCACTTATTGTTGTGCATGTGTGTGTGTGTGTGTGTGGGTGTATGTGTGTGCCTCTTTAAGCTGCCAGCATTTTTGTAAAAACTTTGCACATATTCAGCTTCATTTCAATTAACATTTTATATCAACTTTAAGCGCGACTCTTTGCAATATTAAAAGATTTCATAAGTACAACAGTTTTTGTTAGTTTTTGAGCATTATTAAATATTGAAAAAATATTTGAAAATTAAATGAATTAATTTTGTATTAGTTTAAACATGACACTAACAATCTGCATTCAAATTTTTTGAATATGCCCAGATTTGGGGTTAGATTTCGCTGAATTCGGCAACTAATCTTAACAATCTAAATACTTAAATTTATTTGAGCTGTCTTTGACTGGGATGATTAATACGATCAAGCCGATGCGCCATGAGAAGCAACACGAAGGAATGGAACAGAGAGAAAAGGAAAGAAAGGAATAGTGTGAACATGAAACAAATGCTAAAGAATCTCTTTATTATATATTAAATATATTTCATATTTATTGTATATTTTATATAATAAAGAGATTTTTAGCACATTTTCGTACTATTTCTTTCATTAATTTTAATTATATTAATTTCAAATCTCTTTTCAAATCACTTCCCTCGCAGCTGCTACATTCCTAGCGCTGACTCACAGCAATAAGTAGAAGCTGTAGGTACATGATTGCCACTCATTTGATAACTATTTAAAAATACATTGTTATATTACAAATAATATCTTATTGAAAACGTTATGCGCTATAAATTCAAAGTAACTCAGCAAAGTAAGCCATGCTGATAAGGCATGAATGAAAAGAAATGAATCAACATGCAAATATATATGTATAAATAAATCATAAAATAATAATAATAATAATTTATGCGCCAGGCTAACCTCAGCAGCGATTTGTGTGAGCGAATGTCGATCAGTGCTTGAAGTTCTTTGATTGGCTTTGGTTGGGTCTGCGAAATGAGCTACAAATGTGAAACTCGAAATGCGCATTTGGCCATTGCGTTGCTATCAATATTTATCTCAATGGCTGTTATTGTGTGCGTCGATCGACTGCCCCAACAGCCTAAGCAGGGTAAATATCAAATTGATAACAAAACGGCAAATAAAAGTTGACAAGATAAGAAATTGCAGATCAGCTGTTTGTGAATCACATTTGCCTACTGCAGCTAATTGCGAGCATTCTATTATTTGTGGGCTCTATCAAGGTGAGTATCTTCAGTAATTTGCATATTTATTATTTATTATTATTATTATTATTATTTGCAGCGCAAGCAATGGTATTTTGTGCCTTGGCTGGCGATAGCTGCCCTTTTCGCTTATACTTTGATTTACAAAAGCATTGACTATATGCTGCACCCGTGGAACGATGTGAGGGTTGCCCTGGAAATAATATGTTTGCTTTACATTATATCAGGTGGGCAAATATTTTTGAAATAATTATTATTGTTATTGTTTATTGTATGCCTCACTTAGGTTTCTGGTTGTATTTCATCTACGCTGTGTATAAGGATTTTCAGGATATGTGTGACGAAACACGAGTTGCACAAAGCTCTATGAAAGGCTATAATCAATATTTCGAAATATAATTTAATTAATAAACAAACAAAAATGCTGCCCTTTTTATGCGAATGCCAGCTGTAAGAGGGTGTCGCACTTTTGATGGAATGGAACAGGGAAAAGTGTGAAATGCAATTGAGCTGGAAAAGAACACGCAAACGATGTCGACGCTTGTGCAAATTAGTGTGAACATTGCGGTTAAGTGGGTGTGAGTGCCTCTGTGTGTGTGTGTGTTTGTGTGTGCGCAGCCAAAACTAAAATAAGCGTTAAAATGTCTGCAAAAGAAGTAAAGTCGCAGTATCAGCTGCCGTTGCGGCAGGCATGCGTTTTGAGGGGAGCCCACGTTGCATGCGTATTGCATTACCAGTGAGTGTGTAGCCACAACACACACACACGCACACACATACAGGCACACTCAGGATGGGGTCGCATGCACCAAAGTGGCATATGAATAGATACATGCGCTGTTGTTTGTTTGTCTGCCCGTCCGCCCGTCCGCTCGTCCGTCTGTCTGTCTGTTTGTCTACCCATGGCTGAGTTGTCGTAATCCAACGAGCAGACAGGTTAAATACACCGCAAGGACAGACCGCATACACAGACACACTGATGCGAAAAAATGGGAGCAAAACGAGTTAGAATAAAGTGGCAAAGGCGGCAAACATGTGCTGCTGCAACAGTCGCGGCACTGTGGCATACAGCAGCCAGCAGCCAGCACCCAGGCAGGCCAGACACAGCCAACAAACAATAATAATGCAACAATAGTGCGCGCCACAAACAAATTGCTTTTGTATGTCTGCCTCTGTCTCTCTAACCCACTCACACTTTCACGCTCCCTCCCTCTCCCTCTCTCTCTCTCTATCAGCGAGCTCACTTGCAGATTAGTTTCGTTGTAAATTTTTATTTGCCTTTCTAGACAGAGGCGTAGCCAGCAGCCGCAGCTGCTGTGAAGGGGGGGCTCCTGCAATTAGCTGAGCCAAAACTCATACAAAAAACTTTGCGCACTGCGGGGCACAACTTCGATTTGCTCGCTCTCCCACCCTCTCCCTCTCTCTCTCTCTCTCGCTACGCCACTGTGCAGCTGTCTGGTCTAAGCTTTTGTTGTCTGCAAAGTTTGGCTTTGACACAACACACCACATATACCTGGCCAAGTTTGAGTCGAATCCATTCATTGCAGCGTATAAACTTGTTCAGCTAAATTGAAAATTAACTATAAATTTGATGGCAACATGCAAAAATCCATTTCTCTGTCCACGGCACGGGTGCTTCACTGTGGCAGGTGTCAACAACTGGCAGTAGTTGACACCTCAGCAATGGCGAAATTTAATGCGCAACCCCCTCCACGAAGTGTTTCCAATACAAAAATTCATTAAAAAATCCAGTTTTAAATGAAACAAGTGAAAGCGTTGCAAACGAGTCGCAGCGACTGCTTAATGCTCGCGCTGCTTCCCTTGAAGCATGGCAAATATTTAGCTATAAATTAGTTTCTGCACGAGCCTAGGCTTATTTTATAGCTCTAACTAGATGTGGGGTCCATCTTTGTTGTTAGCTTTAAGCCTCAGCTTCAAGTCTCAGTTTTAAGCCTGACTTTCAAACTTCAGCTACAAACATCAGGCCACTACCTCACCTTCAGGCCTCATTCTGAGTTTCAGCATCAGTCTCAAGCAGCCTCAGACTCAAGCTTGAGCCTGATTAAGACTCAGGCCTGAGCTGTTTGAGGCTGAAGCCGGACTGAGAACCAGAAGCAGGAGACAGAGAACCTTTGCCTCTGATTCTGCATTTGACTCGGCTCGGGATTGGACTCAGGCTCAGCCTTGATCTCTATTTCCATAAAGGTATGTGATTGAGGCTTGACTATGAGGCTGATTGAGACTCGGGTTTTAGGCTGCTTGAGCTTGCAGCGGAGCCCGAGGCAGACGCTCAGACTGAGGTCTACGGCTTGAGCTCTGGCTCTGACTCTGACTCTCCCTCTACCTTGAGCTCACTCTCAGCTATTGCCTCTGCTTCTGCTTCTGAAGCTGCCATTGGCTCGGGCTTGAGCTCAGAGTCACGCTCGCTACCTGCTACTGCTGAGGCTGAAGCCTCAGTTTGAGTGCAGCTGGGACATGTGTTCTGCTCATATGTCTGCTTCTGCTTTTGCTGCTGCTTCTGCCATTGGCTCTGGCTCTGCTTCTCAAGCTAGAGCTTGGGCTTAGATTCATGATTGGCCTCTGCTTCTGCTGCTCGCTCTGGCTCCGTCTCTGCCTTTCAAGTCAGTCGTTTGCTCAAAGCCGATATGCTCATTTGCACTTTGTGAACGAGCATAAAAATGTCCGAAATTGAATGGCCCAAAAATTTGTTTGTGGAAGCCCTACAGAAGCCGCACAAAGGTGCGAACTACTTGTACCGCTCCAGGCGGGGCGTGGCGGGGGGTGGCGCGGCAGGGCGAAGTGTCGACTGTTAACCCTACTGACAAGAGACGCTCCATAATAAGTAATACATGTTTTGTTGCGTACAAGTGTTTGGCCCGAAAAAAAGGGTCGAGGCTCGGTACGTTTTATAGCCGACGCCTTTTTTTTTTTCTTTTTGCCTTGCTGTGCGGGGGAAATTAGAAGTGTGAAGAAAAAATGCTGTTGAATTTAAAAGGCTTTAAAAAAACGAAAAGCGCATAAAATGAAATTCAATAAAAGCTAAGCGAAAGGCCTATGAAAATAAGCACAATGAACAAAAGTCAGCGAGTGAAACTAATAAATTTTTTGTCAAATTCAACAAATCACACGGAGTGAAAGAGAGAGAGAGTGGTGAGGGAGAGTGAGGCCGGAGAGAGATATGCACACACACACGCCGAGCTCGTTTGAAACGTTAGCGGAAATCATTTAAGCTGCCAAATCAGCCAAGCAGCTGGGCCAAAAAGCTGCCGTCAAGCTGTACGTATTATTAAGGTAGTCGACTGTGGCTGTGGCTATGACTGTGGCTGTGTGGCCAGATGCCAAGGCAGAAAAAAAAAGACGAAAGAAAGAAAACTGGGCGATTAATATTCATTCAGTGTCGCGCGTATATCACTTTTTATTTGCACAGGCAACGAGCGAGCGCCGGCAAGTATGCAATGGAATTCGCCGCACGCAGCAGCAGGTGAGCAGCGCATGTATGTCTCTCTGTGTGTGTGTGTGTGTGTGTGTGTGTGTGTGTGTGTGTTGCGCGTGTTGATGTGTATGAGTAACGCACAATTACATACAACAATTTGTGCTTTGTTTCTGTGCACGTCCATGCGACCCCAACTCCCAAATCACCAAAGAGCATTCGTGCTGCAGACCAAAAAAAAAAAAAAAAAAAAACCCCAAAAGCCCAAGCAATGGCCAAGGCAGAGCGAGGCAGGCCCGAGCCAGGCTAGGCCAGTCCCAGACCGAGCTGGCTGACTGGCTGACTGCCTGACTGCCTGGTTTGGTTGGCTGGCTCTCCCTAAGGAGACGTGCACTTCAAATTGGATGGCCAAACATCAAGTTGCAGTTGCAGCTCGATGCTCCAGCATTTTTCTATGTTGCCATGTGAAAATTGAGAGAAATTGCCAAACGACTTGGTAAGCGATATTCTGTTTTGACAAGCTAACACACTCTCGACAGCCAGCCAGGCAGCTGAGAACCTGAGCTGAGTGGGCTGACAGGTGTGCCAGCTGCTGCTGCTGCCACTTGGCATCGCTGTGTGCGTCTTGTTTTCCATTGCTTTCTTTTGCTTTTTATTTTGAGAACTGGTGCCAAGAGGACATTGCGTCAAATCAAATGAAATTCGACTGGCCAGCGAGTCAGTGTTGCGTTACAGCAGCGCAGCAAGGCCCACAAAATTACCACTGGGATCAGGGCAAATGACGCGAAACAGTCGCACGGACAGGGAACGACAAAGCAGAAAGGACAGCAACAACAACAGCAACAGCAGCAACAGCAGCAACAGCAACAACAACACGTGCCTTACATAAAAATCGTGCAGGCCATGTTAAACGTTTATCCCTTTTAGCCCCAAGGACTCAACAATGAAAGTCTTCAGTTTCAATGGCTCGTTTAGCCACTGGCTGCCCTGGCTGCCTTGGCTGCCTCGTAAGCTGAGACTGATTGTGATGCTGTAGTGAGTCGAATTCAGGATAAATGCCGCATCATTGGTTATTTATATGCGTGCAACTCTACCTGTATTAGTTTATCTCTCTATATATAAAGAAAAAGAGCGTGTGAGAGAGAGAGATATTTATTTGATTTCATTGATGAATGTAGCTGGCCTTGCGTCCACTCACAGTGGCTTATGTCCTGTCATTAAGTTAGCCTCAGCTATGCTTAGCTAAACATATGGCCTAATTGAAGCTGTCTCCCTCTCTCTCTCGCTCTGACTCTCTCTCTGATTGTGAAATTAATTAAATGGCATTCAAATGATTGGCTACGTGCCATTATTAATTTGTGCATAAATTATGCACATGTCTTAATGCCAAATGATTTCCTTTTTATGGCCAATCACTCGACTTGCCCACAAATTAATCAGCTCCGGCCCCAATTCCGTTCTCACTGAAAGTCCGCGTGAAAGTCCTCGTAAATATTTAAATGCAGCACGTTCAACATTTGCCTGAGCTCATTAGAGCCGATTGCTTTGATTTATAGTCAACTCCTTCGTACGGTGCTCACTCATGTTTACCATATCAATAATTGTGGAAATAATTAAGCGTGCCAAAAGCTATATGCATGTATTTTATAGGCTGATTGGATATTATTCTAGGAAATATCTGTTGGAGTGGAAAAATATGTGGAGAAAGTTATTAAATGAAAGCCTACATGGGCTGCTGCTTATATATATATATATAAAATGATTAAATGTGCGAGATATACATACATATAATCGAGCTTTAAGCATAACTCACAAATATCTATTGAGTGTTTCTCAATGTCTCTCACTCACACTTACAGAAGATACTCAGAGAGCAGCCGATTGCATCGTTTCTTCAACGAGCTCGTTCGCGTTCGGCTTTCGTTTGTTTTGTTTTGCTCTCTGAAGCAAACGTCTTTCGTGTCTGTATTAGTATGTATGGGAGGGCTCTGCTCACTCAACATGTGCATGTGAATGTGACGATCGTTCGCTTGGACTTTGTATTCGCTCACTCTCATTGCGCAAACTTCGTATTGCTTCGTAAGCGATCTTCGTGAAAAGAGCGTCACACGAATGCTAGTGCAGCTCAAGGTGCTCAAACGAAAGCCAAAACGAAAAGAAGCGAAGGAATTAATGTACGGCTGCAGTACGATAGAAGAGTTTCTTAAATTATTTATTATATATGTGTGTTTGTATATATAAATCTTATCAGTTTAATTTCATATCTCACAACTCTGCACTGTTACAATTAGAGTTTAAGTTGCAAGTAAACTTGGAGCTTGTGATTCGTCTGTGCTTTTGTTTTCCAATTTAGTAGCTATGGCCCTTGCCCCGTAGACCCGGTCGAACAGGGTCTTCTTTGCCTGACAGTGCGTGGTTTCTGGCCCAAAGGATTTATGTGCTGTGCAGCAGATTTATGTGTTTTTGGCTATGAAACTGAGAGTGGTCGTGTGAAAGCGACTAGAGAACTGTGCTAATTGAGTAGAGCAATGAATATGACTCAAGCAGCGTCAGCAGGCGGGCGAAAGGCAGGCGAAAGGCAGGCGAAAGGGGCCGAGGTTGAGGTGCTGCAGTGCAGCAGCGAATAGCCACAGTCTTTGATTGGCCAATGCGAGGCGAGGCATGCAATGCTCATACAGTTGGCCATGCAACAACAGGCAACAACATGCCACAACAGCGTTCGAGTGCAGTTAACAGCCGGCGATGGGCAAACGCCTGCGCGCTGCAACGTAAACAAATGTTAAGCCAAATGCCGGCAAGTGTACCCAGTAACATGGCCAGCGTTGCCAGCTGCTAGCGTGAATGCCAGAACTTTGTGCAAAAACAACAAAAAATACTGGTTTTCCGACGACACAAGCCGAAGTCAAGAGAACGAATGCCAAGCCGAATGCACGAAGCTGGGCAACGTTGGCAGAGGCAGCGACTGAGGCAGCGCTAGCGACAGCGACAGCGACAGCGGCATTAGCAGAAGCCAGAAACAGTTTCAGTTTGTGCTACAAACGCGTTTTGAACGGTACATGTTGCATGTGGCGCGCATTCGCTGAGTGAGAGAATCGAAATCTAGAAACCAGAATAAACTCGTATCGAACTGAGAGACATAAACAATCTGAACTAGCTGAAGTGAAGGTGTTTTAATCAAGAAAAACATGTGCAAATAAATATAAATAAAAATAATATTTATCAATTCTGTGCTGTTTAGTGTGCAAAGAAAGGCGAAATTTGTTGACAAAGACAGCGTCAATTGTGAACTGCAAAAATTGTGAATCGCAAAGCAGCAAAGCAAGGTGAATATCGTATGTATATATATGCCAGTTATATGCCCAAATAATATATATGTATATATGTTTATGTTAATGTGTGTGCCACAACCTGAAATTCAGTTTGTCCCTTGTGCAGTCTTTTAGCTGTAGTTGTTGCAACTTGCAGCGTCAGCTTGGCCATTCTGACGCATTCAGTACTCGATACTCGCGAGTCCCCTTTGAGGTACCTGTTTGCATTTGCCAGCTTTTATAGCACATTCGATATTTCATGAACTTGGAAGTCGTTTTGCATCTTAGCATTTGGCCGTTGACCAGTTGGACCAGCTTTTGTTGCAACACACAAGTCTCTCTCTCTCTCTCTCTCTCTCTCTGTTTCTCTCTGTGACGATCGCAGCGCTTCTCATGCTAATTGCACATAAATGCCAATTGCATGTTTTCGCTCTCTTTCGAAATGAAAATGGAAAAAACCATAAATTGTCTATGCATAAATCCAAATTGTTATTGCCACTTAGCAGCGCGAAAAAGAGCTGGCCCAATGCACATAAAAGAACAAGAGAATGGCAAAGTGGAAGTCGGAATAAAAAACTGCATAATCTGCAAGCAGCCAGCGGGATAGCACCTGGTGGCAAACAACAAAGAAAACGGCTAAAATGCAAGCCAGACAAAAAAACTAAAAAAACGTTCAGCATTGCATGCCGAGGTCATTTTTGTATCTTGCCCTTCCCGCACGAACTTCAAAAGCATTTCGAGCTGCGTCGTCTGTTTTTGGTCATTATGAAAAGAAAATATGCGGCAACAACTGCGACAGCGGCACCGCTCAAAAGAACCCAAAAAAAAAGGGCAAAAAAAAGCAAATCACATTCAGAGCGCGCAAAAAAATTGTTAAACTGAAAAATAGTTAAACAACTAATGCGGCAAGCTCAAAGTACCTCAGGCAGCAGCAGAAGCTCCTGGGCTGCTTTTTTTTGGCGCCCAATTGCGACAGCTGCCAATCAGTGGCTTTTGGCCATGTTGCATGTCTGCTGGCCAATTCGATATTCTGTGTCGCAAAAGTCTTACTAAATTCTACTCAAATTGTTGTAATTGTGCGATAATAGGGCAAAGTTATTTGCATAAATAAGCAACTCGCTTCCTTGCAAAGAGAGAAAACAAAAAAAAAAATATTTAAGACGAAACCTAAATGCTCTTTGCACATATGTGCGAGTCGTCTGGTTGGAGTGAAGCTACATAGCTCTTTGAATATATATGAAAAAGAAGCTACACAGAAAGAGAATATGTAGAAAATGAAGCTATATCACAGCGTAGATTGTCTGTAAATTTTGTTGAGTAGCAGGCTAAAGCTTTTGACTTATTAAACATTTTTCTCTTAAGTGCAATATATATAATCTTATTATATTTTTTGTATATAGTTAACTAGACTACAGTTATGTAACTGGCATGGTTTTTATCAAATTAAAAAATGATATAATTATTATCTAAAATATTTATTTATTTTTTTATAAATATAATTTTATTATTATGATTAGCTAATATATTAATGATATATTAAAATTAATTATTGTCAAAAATATATATACATATATATATATTTTTTTTTTTATAAATATAATTTCATTATAATTATTATCTAATGTATTAATAATATATGACAATATTTATTTTTACTCTAAATATTATTTTATAATTATATAGTTATTGTTTAAAATATTATAATTATGTTTTTTTTTTCATAATTTTAAAATTATTTGTAATGATTAATTATTTTATTATTATATTAATTTTTATAACTAATTTGTTAATATATTATAATTACAATTTTGTTTCTTTATTTTATTTAAAATTATTTCTTAATATTCAATTATTTATCTTTATATTAAGTATTTATCTTATAATTTTTAAAAATTGATAAAATAGATCTTTTATTTTTTCGCAGGATTAAATACTTTTTTTTTATAAATTATACACTAGATAAAAAGTATTATTTTTTTTTTAAATAAATAAATAATTATATTGTATCTCAAGTCTGTTCTATATAATTTTATAATTCAAATTATTTAGTACAGATTTTAGATACAATATAATTTAATAATTATATAACTGTAAAAATGTAAATAAAAATATATTTAAATACTAGCAAGAATGCCCTAGCTGAAAAGTAGATATTTAATAAAAAAAAAACTATTATACTCTGATTTCCCACCACTGTGTTCAGGGTATAAAAAGTACAGTATTTCAAATTTAGTATAAACATATATCATTATTAATAGAAATAAAATTCCACTCGTCTGTCGCTATAAATATATTTGATGTATGCCAAGAGGATCGCCGCGTACACACGACGCATTCCATGACAAAGGGAATATAAGCCTTGGTAGAGCATAGAGTAGGGAATTAATATGGAATGAGTAGCAGTGGAATTGCTTCGATTCGTGGCTTCAGCAAATTGGCCGCGATTACCGCTTATAATAATAATAACTTCACATTCAATTATTGGCCAGGCAGTGGGCCAACAAGGACATTTGCTGATCATTAAACGAATGAAGCAATTACTTTATTATTCTTGCATATTTGATTTAGTTGACTCGACAAGTTTTCCATAACAAAGTGCTTCTATATGCTAGACATATGTATACATATAATATGTAACTGATTTTTTGTGTATTCTAATATTATAACTGAACTTGCTACGCATGAGCGTGTCTCTGCTTAGATAATAATAATAATATAAATGAATGAGAATTGGAATTTTGTGTTGGATAAATCGTGTCTGTTGGCATGAGTATATAATAATAAAAATATGAATAGATATATCTTTTATATTATTTTCTACTACTGATAACACAATATATTAATATCTGATTCAGAAAGACATTTTTTATTAGAATACTATTTTATTTTGTATATTTTTATATATTTTTATTTTTACATATTTTATTAAAACACTATTTTTTAATATATCTATTATTTTTATATATTTTTATATTTATTTTATTTATTTCTATTTATTTTATTTTTTGTATTTTAAATAGTTTATAATATAATATAACACTTTTTTTTAAGTTTTTTTGTTTTATTTTTAATTCTTTAAATATATACATAGAGATTTTATTTTAATTTTATTTATTTTGTACATAATATTTTATTTTAACATATTTTATTGAAATACTATTTTTTATATATCTATTATTTTATATATTTATATATATATTTTATATATATTTCTATTTATTTTTTTTTTATTTTAAATTAAATTTTGTATAATATTTTTATTTCTTCAAAATATATATAAATAGAATTTATTTGTATTTTATTTACTTTTCTATTACATTTTTACTGTCGAAATAACAAAATATTTTATTATAAAAAATTCTTTTTATTGCTTTTAAATTGCATACACAATTCGTATAAATTCCGTTTCACTGACAAGTTGTCTTATCTGAATTCTATATCTATATTCTATATCGAATATTTCCCTAATGTATAGCCCTATCTGCATTATATCTTCAACCCTCAGAGCTGAACTTTAGTTTTCTGCTGTAACGCTTATTAATCAAAAATCGTATATATATACCATTAACAGTTGTACGGCCACGAAATAGTTTAACTATAATAAGCTAACACAGCTCTAGGCTTATCGATTCCACTTTCTGGCCAAGTTAATGTTTTCATTGCGTTTACAGGAAACGCCGTGTCCTTTTTTTTTTTTTTTTTTTTTTTGCTGCCTCCCAATATCAAAAGAGAAATACGAAATTACGCCTAATGGTTTTTTAATTGTAACAATAATTGCTGTCGCCATTGCATGAGCCCAAATAAAAGAAATAAAAGCGAAAATCGAGTAGAGAAAGTAAAAGGGCGAAGTTTAGATACTCTTTTGGGGTGCTTGAAGTGATTATGTTTACAGTTGGGGTGCATATAAGTCAGATATATATATTACATACATATTTATTGCTCTTTTATTAAATATGTTTATTCATAATCTAACAAATGTTTGGCATGTGAATAGTAGAAAATGTATTTAAATACAAATTTGGTATTTTTTAATAGATAGAGCTATGAGCTAACTAGCATATCTGCCAGCTTGAAATATGAATTATAGAAAATTTATTCAAAATATAGTATTTAATAATTTACTAATAATAATAATACATTTTGAATGAAAATGAATAAAAAATTGTATTAAAATTGTGAAATTCAAATATGTTCCATAAAAACACTTGAAATATTTCACAGAGCTGATGCTGCTCTATAAATTGTCTGTCAGTCATAATGCATAGAGCATAAACTTGGCCTAGAGCAAGGAAATGCTCCATTAATAATATATCAATTTAATAGAATCTTTTATCGTCTATTCAAAATCAAAATACCCATTCAGAGCAAGTGTATTCCAAACAAGCCTTGGCAAGTGTTTAGGAAGCAGAAAGAAAGCAAGAAAAAAAATCACATTGAATTCGCTGGCAAAGCTCGACACATAATCGCTCATTTGGGCTAGCTTGGCTATAACAGAGGAGTGTGCGTGTGTGTGCGTGTCTATAATTAAGCCTAAAAGTGCTGGCCTATGCCTTTTTTATGAGTCCACTGTCCACTGGCTAGGCTCGTCCAGCTTGCTGACTTTTGCTGCTGCTGAAATCTCGCTTTGTTATTTTATTATTTTGCTTTTGCCAACAGCAGCAGGAAACACAGAAATTGGCCTTTGTGGCAAGCAGTTGATTATGAGCATTTTCTGCTTGCTTGTTGCTGGTGTTACTCCTGATGTTGCATAGTTTTTTTTTCCTTCCTTCTTTTCTTTTTTTGGGTTAGCTCACACACTCGGCTGTGCGTTGCTGCGGTCTCTAATGTGCGCCATTTTGGTTTTAAACGTGTCTGTGTGTGTGTGTGTGTGTGTGTGTTGGCTGCTTCTTTGTTGCCACATTTGCCCAGAGGTCATTATAGACGCCTCGCCCGTTGTTCATACGCGCTGTTGCCGGCAACTTCCTCAGTCGCTGCCGCTGCGCCGTCGGCTCTGTCTCAGCTGCTTTGCCTCTGGCCTCTAAAGTGGCAATTTGTCTACTTTTGTAAGCGCCTCTTTTAACGATAATGATGATTGCGCTCTGTTGCGTTTTTATTTCACTGCACACACACACACACACACAGAGAGAGTTAGTTTCACACATGCAGATCCAACTGCGGTCAAGCGTCCAAATAACCTGAAACCGAGTCCATTTTCGCTAGCTCGAACTTTGTTTTGCTTTCATTTTGCGTGCACATTCGTTCTCTGTTTGTCTCTTTTGCGGCGCTATTTGCTTAGAATTCCATTCGATTTCCATTCACATTCACATTCACTGTCCGCCTGTCCTGCCTGCAGTCGGTTCATTCAGTTTTGCGAGTGGCTTAGCTCAGAGAGACGCAGGTTTTAACATTTCATTTCATTTCATTTCATTTTTTCTTCATTTTGTTTTTAGCATTTTGTTTCTATTTCCGTCAACGTCTGTCGTGTTGAGCCGAGCTGAGCTGAGCTGTTGTCCTGCTTTGCCTTTTTTCGCACTCTGCGGCTGCCGTGTCGTCGCCATTGTTAATTTTTATATATACATGCATAGCATATACGGTTATTTTCCCATTTGCTTTATTGGCCATGTCCAGTCCACTGTCTAGACTATTTGCCTGGCCACTTCGTCTGCCTTCCTGTCTCTTTCTCTTTCTCTTTTTTTCTTTGGTCAACTATTTGATTTTTGTTTTGACATTAAATTCAGTTTGATTTGATTTATTTGCATTGCCTGTCTGCAGGTAAATAAAATGTATATTTGTAAATATTGCAATTGGCTGCAGTTAAATTGATGTGTGCATACACTGCGTATGCTTAATGTTTAACCATATATAGCATATAGGAGTTGTATATATATGGAATCAATAAACGTTCCGTTCGTTGCGGCTGGTCAGTGACAAGACAGCGGCAGGCAATCTATCGATTTATCTTCGCCTTTGTCAAATAACATCAACTGATTACTTTATCACAAAAGCGTAAAATGAGCAGGAACACACACACACACATATGGAGAAGCCCAATGTGGCAGCCCCTAAGGTCAGCTCCATAGAGTGACAGAGAGAGAGGGAGAGGGAGGGAGAGCGAGTAGAACTTGGACGGCATTCACGTGCTGCTCTGTGGCTGTGGCTGCCAACATTGAATGACTTTATCGGCTGCTAAACGTCGCTTGGTCATTTGAAGCGCACACGTTTAACCCGCTTTTACGCACACACACACACACGCACACACTCACACACACACTCTTGTAAAAGTTGACTGGCATTACAGATTTTCCCAGAGCACACACGCAGTGCTCAGTGACTGTGTTTATGCTCGACTATTGGCTTGGCGCTTGGCCCTCTAAAAGTTTATTGCTTCATTCTGTTGTGCAATTTAATCGATGTTGATGTCTGTGCCTTCTCTCTCTCTCTCTCTCTTCCTCTCACTCTTTCTGTTGTCTGTGTTTTTGTGATTTTAAAGCGCAGCTAATGTAAATCGCTCTAATATCGCCATTTGGGGGCTTAATGAGCCAGCACAATTGAAGAGGCTTGTTCCATGTGAGCCAATGGCTTAGCATTACGAGCATTTCTCTGCTGTGCCGAGAGAGAGAGAGAGAGAGAGATTTGCTGCTCCTATTTAAAAATAGGCAAATCACGTTTAGCGGAAAACTTTCTGAACTTAATTATTTGTGTGCGCCTTTGGCAAGCGAACAGCGCTGAGCATTTGAGGCATTTCCACGACATGTGATATGGCAGGCAAATAAATGGATAGGAAAATCAAGGGAATTTTAGTTTCTGAGCGTTTCTAATTTCACTCTGAATTTATACAACACGATTTAAAGATGTATAAACGTTAATTTATTATTGAGTTTATTATTGTATACATTTTTCAGCTGTAGAATTATAATTGCAAATTAATTATAATTTATATGATATGTTTCAGAACAAAACATTTTTTGAACTGTAGTCTTAAAAGTACATTTAATATACTAATATTTATTCACATTAAATAAAAAATACTCAAGCATAAGAACAGCTTCATAGCCAAAGTCATTCTTGGGTTTACTTAGCCTTATGCCAACAGTTTCATTGGACTAAAATTATTATACAACTGCTGATTATTGTAGTCAAGTTTGCTTGCTTTTCACTAACAATTTGAAGAGCTTTCAAGATCTAGAAAGAAAGCTGTGAAATTATGTTGAGAAATCAATTAATATTTAATATTTCTTGAATTCAGGACTTCAAGCAGCAGCAAAACTTCATCTAAAGTATTTGAATTCAAATGAATTTGTATATGAAACCTCCAATCGAGTCAAGAGTTATTCGCGTTATCTAATTCTATGCCAACTTCAAATATACAATTATCCAATTAAATTCAATCAAATTCAAAATGCTGTAGTTAGTAGCAAAATAATAAATTGCTAAAGTTAATTGAATAATTGATAATGTTTATTGTTTAATTGAATTGACAAATGTAATAAGCTTACAATTATTTTGTGTTCAATTTCATTAGTTACCAATGAAAACTGAAAAAGAATTTAAATAAAGTTTAGTAAACGAATAAGATGAAAAAAAGAAAAAAGAATAGTATATATATTATATATAAAAAATAATTAAATAAATAAATGAAAAAATAAATAAATAAATAAACAAAAAATAATTAAATAAATAAATATAAATGTATTAAAATAAATAAAATTAAATAATTAAAAATAATTAATAAATAAATAAAAAATAAATAAATAAATAAACAAAAAAAAATTAAATAATAATATAAATTGTAGTAAATCAATAAAATACAAAATAAATAAATAAATACAAAAAAAAAATAAATAAAAATAATAAAATAAGTTTGTTTGGCAATCGCGTCATCATCGAACCCCCCTGCCGAAAAGGCTGCTGCTGTTTGTTTGTGTTTGTTGTTTGTTCTTCTGTTTTCGGGTGCTGAAAGCATTATCTCATAACGGCGAAAACACCGCAAATCTCCCGTTGGGGTTGGGGTCATCCCCCCCCCCCGGTTGGGCCGATTGTCGCCCTCATTTTGCGCTACAATGCGCCGGCAAAGCATTTTAAGCACCTTGAGGCCGTTCTGCTTTTTTCTTTTTGCCAACAACAAACAAGTTCAACTTTTTCGGCATCTGAGGCTCAAACGCTTTAAAACCCCTTTCGCATTATGTTTGCGTCTTTGTATTATGTATTTGTTTCATCTAACAATGCTAACCCATGGCAGCTCCAAAACTCGTCGCCAACTCCAGCGTCCTTGTCGGTCTGCCACCAAAATACACACACACACACACACACAGCTATACACACACCAACACACACTCTCATAGATATGTCTGCGCCAAAACAAAAACGTAATGAAATGCAAAATCGCTTAAGTTCTCGACGAATGTTGCCCAACTGCCGAAAAAGCAACCCCTTAACCCCAACCCCTCAACCCCAGCCCTAAAATCCTGTATTCCCACAGCTATAGCGCCCCTCCCCCCTCAAACCCTTTGCCCTTTGTTGACAGCGTGTTAGTGCAAACTAAATGAATTTCTCCACGGACTGTGGGTTTTTGTTTCGGTTAGTGCGTTTTTATTCGGGATTATGTTTGGCTGGCTGACTGCCTCGGCTGCTCGGCTGCTCCTCGGCTGCTCTTCCTCCTGCCAGACTGGTTGCTGGCTGCACTCATTTAACTGTGCTAATGCGAGGCACACACACACACACTCACACCCGCTCACACTCATGTACAATTAAAGAGCTTCTTGTGCGCTGGTCGTTGGGTCGCGTCAACTTCAGCATTATCCTCATCATCGTTCTCAACAAGTTTTACATCCACATAATAATCGACTTTACGAGACATGGCTGTGGGATATTGTCTACTCATTACTGCCTGCTGCTTATACCCTGTAACAAATAGCCTGAGGTAACTTTTGTTGATTGCATAATTTATTCCCATGTTATTGGAATAATGTAAAACATGTCATTTTAATTAAATAACATATTTCCAATGGGAATATTTCTATGTGTTTTTAGTTTATTTATTAAATACACAGATTTCGCATATTTTTATTTTAAAATAGAGTCTTTGATTGGCGTACTTTAGCTTAATATATTATTATATTTATTTATATGAATAATATTTGTGATTATTATATATACATTACTATTTTTATCGTGATATACATAAATATAATAAAATATATTTATATTATATTTTTTTATTTTTTATTTATTTAAAATATACTTGTATTATATTTTATTATATTTATATTGCTTATAATACGGAAATATGATTTCTAAATTTAAAAAAATTTAATTAAGTTGTGCTTCTTACATAAAAATTAGTCAAGCTAACTAACGATTACAATGTAAAGCTTGTATGTGCTTTATTAGTGACAGCCTGATAAGCACGTATTTGGTTTGGGTTTGCCAAGATGTGATTTCATTATAATTTAAAAAAATGCATGCTGTAATAAAAACTAGTTGATAAGAAAACTAAAAAAAGTAATAAATAATAAATACAATTAAAAATATGTGCTTTTACCTGAAGTTAACATCAATTTCCTCTTCATTTTATAGTGATTATTAACTAAAATAAAAAATTACAAAATATTTTTAAATAATAAGAAAATATAAATAAAATACTTAGAAATTACTAAATATTTAAAATTTTATATTAGAATTATAATAATTATAAATATTAAGCATTAAAATATTTGGAAAATATTAAAATGATAAATAAGCGCAGAGCTTTCGATACAATATATTTAAAAGATAAAAAATATTTAGCAAATATAAAATGTAGAGAAAATAAAAAATAATTATAGAATATTGAGCATTCAAAATATTAGGAAAATATAAATAAGTTAAATAACAGCAGAACTCTAGACACAAGATATTTAGAGAATATACAAAATTTAAAAAATACAAAATGCCCAGAAAATATAAAAATATTTAGAAAGTAAAAAATATATATTTAGAGAATATTTGAAAATTTAAATAAGTTAAGTATTTGCAGAACTTTAAATACAGCTAATATTTTTATTTAGTTTTTCTATTTTTAATTCTAATTTGAAAACAAGTCAATTTCATATAAGAAGAATTGCTTCATTTATTATACCAACTCAACTCGTTTTTCTTTTGTTAATTTGTTTAAAGCGAGCTGACAATCCGAATCCGTGCGCTTATTAAACAGCCTAAGCAATATCTACTTAAAATTACAAGAATTAGATTCAACAAGAGATTTCTACCTTATGCAGGATGAGCCAAAGTCGCATATGTTTATGTTTACTTTAGTCTTTTAAGTTGACTTTGCTGTTGTCTCTCTCGGCATAATTGAATGCGCAGACATTTTGAAATTGTGCTACATGTGATGTGTCTGTCTCTCTTCCTCACACTCTCCCTCTCTCTCTCTCTCTCGCTAGCTTTGTGCAATGCTTTTCAATGACTTCCGCATAAGTGTTTAATTTCCTGTGTATTAACATGCTTAGCAAACAGAGAAAAACGCAACGAGCCGCAGGCGGCAAACGCACCTCTTACAAATGCCATGCGGCCGAATGGGGTTGCACACACACACACACCCACACACACACACACACACAGAAAAGGTGCGTGCCATCGCCCCCAGGCGGCATAACGATTTGTGCCAACAAATTTATTTAAAAAGGATTATCAGCAGCTAAGCGCCATGCTGGCACACTTCAAACGAAATGCGCCACGCCCCTGTCGAGAGCCGCGCCCCATTTCCATGTCCGCCCCCCACTTGGAGCGTGTACAAATTTTGCACATGCACAAAAAACACAAACACAGGCACACACACAGCTACATGTATATGAAGAGCAAAACAAAAATGTAAGCATTGGCTGGCATATGCAAATTTCAATGTCAAATTCATGCCACATATGAATATATATATATGTATATATATATGTTTACGTGTATATATAGAATCTGACATTCAATTTTGTTTGACACAAAATGCGTAGCTGGGGTTAAGCAGGCTGCAGCACATTCAGAACTGACAGCACATGAGGCTAAGTGGCTTTATTTGCGAATATAGTGGGTTAACCTTAGCTATTTGAACATCGAATTGCCTTTGATGTTGCGAGGGGTTGCCAAGCAGCACAGAGGGCTGTTCAACTAGTTGTTAATTACAATTATTCTGCATTTATTGAATTTACGCTGTAATTAATTAGATAAGCGTACTTGGTAATTGAATACCAGATTTATTGTAGATATTTTATATAGTTGATATATAATACTCAAGAGATAAATGTTTAGCAGTTGCCATAAGCAGGAGATATTGAGATGGAACAATAGTTATCTTAGCTGTGATTGGGCATTCCAGTTGAATTTGATGTCGGCTCAGCAACTATGCCAAGAGCTAGAGCCGAGAGCTAGAGAGATTGAGTAGGAAATGGATTAAGCCTCACGACATCTGCTCTGATCGACTCGAGTTTTACACTCGATTGGCATTTTATGGCAATATACAAGAAGAGGGTATGAGAAATATGTAAGCTCTTAGATAGTTTTGATCATTTCTCTTCTCACTTCTCTGACATAGAATGCTGCATATTAAGTGCCTTAAGAAACATGTTAGAGCTGCAGCTCCTGTATATGAATCCCTCTCCAAGTTAAGAGAATGTCGTTGCTTAACCAGTTAACCATTCTTAAGCTCTCTTTTCGCCAATTTTGCTCGCAATGACCCTTTGACCTAAGCCATGCTCAAATGACGTCAGCATAAAAGCAGGTAAAAAAGAGTTATATAAATGTCTGTTCATTATTTATTTATATACCTGTTTATTTTTAAGGCAATAAATGTGTTTATTATTTATTGCTATTTTTGCTGCAATATACATTTTTCACAATCCTTTGCCGACATAAAAATAAATGGAATATGTATAAATAATTGAAGCAAAATAAAATTTATAAAAAAAAAATGAAGCAGAATACTTTTAACACAATGAAATTTGATTCCCTCAATGGGCACAGGGTTGGCGCGTTAAATGAGAAACTTGACTCGAAATGTATATTGTTTTTGTTTTTATTTTACTTTTTAATGGGCAAGGGGACATGCTCTTGACAGTCGCCGCCACCGACATGTCAGCATCTCAGCCAAGTCTCTTGGCATTTTTTGTTTTTATTTTATCTTGCTCAAATTTAACTCAAATTTACAAATTTTCAGGCCGATCTATATGTATTTGTTTGTATGTATGTGTGAGGCGTGAGAAATTCAATTTACTGGCATGTCCATCAGCGCGCGCGACGGTCGCAAACCGCGAGGGCAGCGACAGCAAATTGAACGAGGTTTGAGTTTCAGTGTTATTGAATACTTTAAAAGGTTTTCGCCAGCTACTACAAAAGTGTCGGGTTGATGTCCATGAATGCCAAGCCAGCCAGCCGAAGGCCCTTTGGCAATATTTGTTAGAAAATGTATATACTAATTGCTTATATTTGAAAGATTTTCACTGTGATTGCTGCTGCTGTTGAGACTCCTGCTCCAACTCCTGCTGCTGCTACTGCTGCTTCAACTGCTGATTTAGTGGGATTTTCATGTGTGTATGTGTGCATGTGCGGAAGTTCACACACGCCTGAACACCACTTCGTTGTAGACATTGCTTGCTTGACAACGACATGCGTGCTGTCAAACGCACTCCAGGCAGCCACTGAAGCTCGGAGCTGGGAGCTGGAAGCGAGCGCAAGTTCTCGGCATAAAAGGAGTTTCTTCAACTTGCACAAAATTTCAAATTTCCGGGCGGTTCTATCCACGTTCCGCCATGACTTGCAGAGGATTTAGGAAATTGTGTACGCATGTTTCTGGCACTTTCAATGTGTGTGTGTGTGCGAGCTGAACTATTTAGTATTTGAGCATTATTAATGCATGATTTCAAGGCGAACACAAATTTTCAATTTGCACAAACTTTGCCCACCTCTCTCTCGCTCTCTCTCTCTCTCTCTCTACTTCCTGGCTTAAGGATTAGAGCATGTTGCATTGGCTATTAGCAACAAATTCTCGTTGGGCGATAAACGTTATCGCAGGCAACAATGCACTCCACACACACACACACACACACTGAGTCACACCCTGAGTGCCTGCCATATGCGTTTCCGTGTGCGGTCGCTCGTTTCCGTCGCCATTCCCATTCTCCTTTGTCCATCGTCGCCGTGCTGTATCTCGCTGTGTTGTTGTGATGCCTTGTCTGACGTGATAATCCGCAGGAATTAATAAATAAACCATTAACAAATAAACTAGAGTAAATCCCAGGCAACATTGCACTGAGTGCTCGCTCGTCCGTCCACGGACTCGGGCGACCCTTATCAGTGGCACACGCCCGACCAGACGTCGCGACGTCCTTGTCGAAGGGTGGCCCGCTATGGCCGTGCCCGGTGTGACTTGTCGTTGACTTTCTGCAAACATCAGCAAAACAGCAGCAGCAGCAGCAGCAGCAGCAGCAGCAGCAGCAGCAGGAGCAGCAGGAACAGCATCTCTGTCGCCTTCGCCCTTGGGGCCAACGCAATCGTTTGCCGATTGTGTACAGTGAAGCGTCTGTTAACGTGGATTTACATACCATGCGTGCCGTGCCATGCCGTTCCATGCCCTTCTATCAGCCACTGTGCAGCCTTGCACAAAGTGTTGTTTTGGCTGTTATCAAAGATCGCGCAGCGGCTATAAATTTTGTGAATGTTGCAGCCATGGCTTACATAATGGATATACCAAATACACACATACATATATAAATATATAAATGTATGTACATGTGTGCATGTGCCTTGCTCTAAATGACAATTGTGCGTGCCTGCTAGAAGACGTCTTCAATTATAGCTTGATTAAATGGCAGCTCATCAATAAAGTAAAGCATACTTTTAGGGGCGGTTCGCTAGGCTGAATGGCCGTTTAATTAAAGGCCTGCGCTGCAGGTATTCTATTTAAATATTTAAAATATGCTATGGAACGCACTGCTGCTTGGCCATTACCAATGCCATTGCCATTGCCATTGCCATTGCCTTTGACTTTGGCTTTCCCTTTGCCAGTGACACTGACACTGACACGACGCGGTGGAGGCAACAACAATGACATTAATGACAGTGACGAGTGGACCGTGCGCCTACGCGCGCACGCACATGCATCGAATGCAAACAAGCAAACAAACAAATGAAATGAACGCAGGACACACACACAACACACACACACGCACACTCATACACAGGCAAACATTCAAATGCCATGCTAAATGTAGCAGGCGGCTTAGCTAAGTGTGCCTGCGTCTATACATGTGATTGTGTGTGTGTGTGTGTGTGTGAGGCTTGCACTTGCTAACACTCACACCTAGACGCACTCACGTACGCATGCAGCATGCAGCCAGCAGATTAACAAACACCAACACAGACAAACGTCAACAAATGGCGCCTGATTGCATGGAAAGACAGCAACATCCACAGCAGCAGCAGCAGCTGGGCATAAAAAATGTGCTTTAGCCGAGCCTAACTGACTGTTGAATGCTTGTTTGTATTGGAAAAGTAGCTTAGTTTATTAATATTATATCATTTTCGATTCACTAAGACTTAATTGAATTATTCAAATTTAATTGATGAATTTATTGTATTATTTGATTGATTTTGATTTGCTTAGCTGTAGAGCTTGTCAGCTATGAGTCTAGCTAAGGAATTTGGGTTTTCTTTTTCTTAAAAAATAATAAATTATAATAATAATAAATAATATTAAAAACAGCTTAGTTTATTAATATTTTTTAGTTTTGGATTTAACGAGACTTTATAAATGAATTTTTAAATTTAATTAAACAATTTCTGGTATTATTTTATAAACTTTCAACTTAGCTGAGAAAGTTTTGTTTTTCGCTCTACTTTCTTCCAAGTATTTTTTTTTTTTCAACTCTTAAATTTATCTGCAATAATGTCAGTTATTTTTAATATTATTTAATTTATTTTGTATTATTTTTATATTTTTTATTTATTTATATTTTTTGAAAGCTTTCTTAGAACCTAATTTTGTATTTTTAGTTTATTTCATCTTCTTTTTTATTACAAATTCTAAAGCATTCCTTTAATTCTTTATGATCTTCCAAGCTATGACTAATTAGTTTCGAGTACTTTCAAGTTCATAGACTGACTGACGCATCGTAAATAACTGATATGCCATTCGACCGACATGAACGAGTATTAAATGAAACAAAAAAGAAGTGAAACAACAATCAGTATGTCTGCGTGTTTGCTTTGCTAGTCTGTCTGATTGTCCTGTCCGTTTGTCTGTCCGTCTGTCTGTTTCTCCGGCTGGCTGTGCGACGAACATTCAACATTTTGCCGCCATTAAAATCAAATTGCGCTTTCGTGCACGTTCCTGTGCGGCATAACCAAGCAGGCAAATGGAGCCAAAGGCTCGCCCTGCCGTACGCCGTACGCCGTTTGCCAATTTCGACTATTTCAGCATTTTTTATGATTAATAAAAGCAAATGTAAATAGTCCCGAAATAAAAAAAAATGCAGCAGCCAGCAAACGAAATGAAAGCGAATGTGCGCCCTTCGCTGCTGCTGCTCCTGCTGTTGCTGCTGCGCCCACACCAGCTGCTGCTGCACTTCGTTCCAGCTCGACCTTCACACGCTCGCTGCAGGGTGGCTCGAATTTGCAGTTGGCTGGCAACCACCCAGGTACACTCATACCAGCCAGCACGCTCGCCTACTCCTGCTCCTCCTGCTGCTGCTGTAACTCCAATTCAGCAGCCATCAGTCGTGCAGCACTTTCGTTTAATTTCTATTAGCGCTGCCGCGCCGCTTGTCATTGCTGTGGCACGCGGCGCAGGTTGCTGAGGTTACCAAATGAGGGTGGGCGCAGCAGAGCTGGGGTGGGAGTGGTGCATGCCCGCCTGACTGCCTGGCTGCCTGGCTGCCTGCTCGCCTGATGATTGTTTGTATTTCTCATGGCACTCGATGTCAGTCAAAATCGTTTCCATTTGCCCAATGCGTCTGGCTTTACGACTGACAATTTCCAAGCAGAAACATCGAAACGGTTTTTAACGAACTAGAAAAAAAAAAGCCAATAACTAAATTAGAGATGAGCGCGTGTGAACAGCATAGTGAAGGAGAATATTATATCTTTTTATTTCTATTATATTACCTCACATGTCTTGTTGAGATACCAGGAATAAGTTAATAATACAAAAATAAATAAAAAGAAAATTAAAGTCTCTATTACTATACCATGATCAGTTCATATATTTCTTATACAACAATTCTTCCATATATAATTAAAAATATTTCAAGTAAACTCTTTCGTCTTAGCTCTAGGATACACTCTGCTCTGCTATTTATAATAAAATATATTTCCCAACAATATCTAATATGTATTCCAACTAAACTCATCTCTAAGCCCATATAGTGCTTTCTATCGCCAATTGCCTTGGCTCAAGCATTCGTTGCCGAAATGTTTTTTTTTTCTCGCTCCTAATTTCCTGATTACCCTTAGCACTGGGTGGGCAGCTCATCTGAGAGCCATGGCAGCCGTTAGTAGCTCCACAGTCGAGGCCAACGACAGCGTCGCTTGGCACTCGTTTCGTTTTGTTTGTTGTTTGTTTTACAACGTTTTTAACTTGTTTGCAAGGATTAGGTAAGCAACTCAAACACAACAACGTCAACGCTGATGGTGCTGGATGAATAGCAGTCAAATGCAAACTCATAAAAAAAAAGGAGGCGAAGTTCAACCTGAACCTGAGTATCGTGGCCCTGGCATCCCCACGGCTCTGACTCGAGGGCAACCTGCAGCGTTTGGCGTTGCCAACATTAAATGCATCGAATTACATTTTCTATTAACCAGCGCGGGCGCGGGCGTGTGGGCTATGGATGCCGCTGAGGCTGAGCAAATAAGAGAGAGTGTGAGAGAGAGAGAGAGAGAGTGAGAGTGAGAGTGAGATGGTAGCTGGTGGCTGCGGGTGAGCTTGTACCGGTCTGCTGACTTTGACGTTGCAGATATCGCCCGCCTGGAGCAGACCTTGTTTGCATGCTCCCCGGGTCGCTGCGGGTCGCTGGCTACTTTGTGGCTGGCTGCTAGCTGCATGTTGTGTCTGTGTCCGTGTGGGTGTGTGTGTGTGTGTTGCTGTTGTATATGTGGGCGTGCCCTTAGCGAATGTTGCTCGTTTGTTTGCTGTTTGTTTTACAATTCATTTTTTAACGCTTTTTCGCTGTGATTCCTTCGGCTGCCCGTCGCTGACATTGTTGTGCGGCGCCTTGAAACTGCTGCAGTGCCAACAGCCTTGGTCCTGGCCCTGTTTTATGCTGTTGTAGCCGCCTCCTGTACGCCTTTGCCTTGATTGCATAAGTTTTTGTTGCGCTTTGGCTAAGAAGCCGCCGGCTGCACGCGGTCTACTGCCAGTCTGTCAGGCTGCCCGTCTGTGCCTCTGCCTGCTCCTGCTCCTGCTCCAGCTCCAGCTCCTACTCCTGCTTTGTCTGTGTGTGTGTGTGTGCTAAAGTTATGAAAAGTTTTGTCCTTGTTTTTCCTTTTGCAGCGCCCGCCTTCACGTATTTGCCGGCTCTTTAAGCGCACATTAATCAAAGTTTTTCCACTGCCCAAAAACTCATTCCGTTTGAGTCCAAGTTTGAGGGCATTTATAAGGCAATTGTTGAGCTTGTTTTTGTGCGCTCCAGTGCACAGGACAGGTGCGGGTGTGTTCCGCATGCGACACAGCAAATGTCTGGCCCGCTTGTCTTGATGCCACAAATTAAAGCCTTATGCTCTTCGCTGTCGCACAAAGCAGCCGCAAATTGTCTTGGCCTTCCAAGAGAGGGTTAAAAATTCCAATGCACAAAATTTAAGCCGAAATGCAGAAAAGCCAAATGGCAAAACTTTGTTAACTTGCGGTCAGCTGAACAGACAGTTTGTTGTTACCGGACTCAGTCTGATCTGGATGCCAAAGTCAAGTCCAAGCGCGCCATAAATAGCAAAAGTATGCTGAAACTTGTTGGACTGTCTGTTAGTTATTACACTGCACAAAAAAGTCGATTTTAAAGTCTAACAAATATTTATTTAAATCTAAAAAAAAAGAAGAAAATAGAACAAAATTATTAAAAATTTCCAAAAACTTTTAATGAGTAAAAACTAAGAAAAAATTGAAGCATATTTCATTATTTATAATAAATTAACTTTACCAAGTTCACTTAACATTTCTTTGCTTATTATCGAACTTTTCAAGTGCTGGAATTTCTTGATTGTCTTCATTGAATATTAACTATGCTACAATTATAGTTATCGACTCAGTTTCTATGACTTAAAATTCTTTGCGCATACTTTTACAATAAAATACGTTCGAGTTCATACTTTAGGAATCTATATTGAAGTGAGCAAACACACGCACACACACACACACACACACACACATGTAGATAGAGTGAATGAGCTGGAGCAGGAGCTACTGTTGGCTAGCGTCTAATTGTCTTTGAGTGTCTGCCCTGCAGCTTGGGCCGTCTGCGTGACTGTCTGAGTGACTTATGTCTGGCCTTAAGAGAACTTTTTTCTTTATATTATTTTTTTTTTATGCAGCCTACACAAATGCAGCATTGAAATTGTGCTGAAAATTTTGTACAAGGCAGCACGCGAAGCCGCAATGCAAAGAAAAAATGTGAAAAAAAAGCATTTAGCTAGAGTCTGGGCATACACACGCACACACATAGACAGAGGCAAAGTATTTCTACTGCAATTACAAGCATATGCATAAATAATAATGCACGAAAATGCTTTAAGTGCAACTGTGTCTGGCTCCGGTTTGGGCTGGAAGTCAGCGTCTGGGCCAACTGGGTTGCTAACGGTTCCTGTCTGCCATGTCCACCAAACTCCCGGCCTGTCTGCTCAACTGGCAACAGTCTCGTCTAGCGGGGGTGTCAGCAGCAGCAGCAGGAGCAGCGCAGCAGCAGCCGTCGCACTTCAGTTTCAATGTGTCTGCAGTTACCCTTGAAAATGTGTGTGTGGATTGCATTTGGCGTTGTTATTGTTGTTGAACGCATAGGCGTTGCACGTTGCACGTTGCACGTTGCACGTTGCATGCTGAACGCTGCTCTAAATGAGTTCAATACACTTGGCACAAGACTCGTAAACATAAACAAAACTGGGAAATATACAGGGATATTTTACGACATGCGCATGCGCACTCACTCACTCACTAACTAAGTCTCTCTCTCTCTCTCTCTTTCTCTTTACAGGTGTCTGGCATAGCCGAACGAGCAGTTGAGCCGCTTCGTGCCAATCAGTTCGTGTCGACTCATCGTCGTCGCTGTCGTCGTGTTGTGTGTTTATTTAACACAGTTCCTCGTGCTTTGGCCAGTCAGTTCGTATTCGCAGCTCGTGCCGTGCGTTCGTCCTTCACCCATACATATACCCACACACACATACACACTCACACAGACTCACGAAACACGCGACTGGATTGTGCCTGTGATCCGAATATATTCGCGCTTAACGCGGCGAACATGTGAGAACATTCAAACAGTTCAAACAAATCGATCGATCAGTCGATGCTCTCTGGCTCAATGCTCCCACCACACGCGCTCGTCACACTTGAATCGTATTTGTGAGTGATTGAGTGAGCACAGCGGCTGCTGCATTTGATCTGTGCCTGTGTGTGTGTGTTGGAGTGCGCGCATCTCTGTGTGAGTTGAGTGGCCAACGCATTAGTTTATAGCCAACGCCAGCGAGAGGACCAGCAAGGAATATGGCCAGGTTGCGGCAGAGCCTGCTCAGCGGTTGGCTGCTCGCGCTTGCCGCTCAAATAATTTATGTGGATTACGCTCGGGCGGATTATGAGAACACTTGGAATTTATATTACGAGCCGCCTTGTTGCACGGGCTCAGCGGCAGCGGTTGGCCATCACCTGCGGCATCACAAAGGTAAGCCATCTCGCCTCTTATCCAGTTTACCTAGTTTATATTGTTTACTTCAACTTTAAGTGAGTGTATATCTTAATTTATCTACTGCCAAGCGCTGTTGGCCAGAGGGCCAACGATTCGCTTATCTATTTCACGCAATCTGGCTAAGCGAAAATTGTTGAGCAGCTAAGCCGTGCCAACAAATCTTAGCACAACAATGGATGGCCAAAGCAAAAGCGAAAGCAAATCGAAGCCTGGTAAATAAGTCAACAGCTTAGGGCTTAAACAGCCGCGTTTCGGCCAGAACTTTGGCCAACAACAGCCGCTTAGCCAGTTTTGTACACATGCACACAAGGGTTCGGTTCCGTTAGCCTTTCTTTATTTCTTTTCTCATTTTCGTTTTTTTTTTTCTTTTTTTTGGCTAAGGAATAATTTTGACTTTAAGCGGATTTGCTTTTGTTGGGCGCCCACGTCTGAACGTCTGCACGTCTGCACGTCTGCTGTCGCAGCCATTGATTTGCCATTTCGTTTCACTTCCGCCGTCTGTTATCCTTTCGCCATTTGGCCATTTGGCCATTTGGCACCCGATACTCGTGCTCAACTCGTATTGCTTTTGTTTGGCCCTCATTGTTTTATTTCCCCGACAAGACGCTGCCTCGCAATCGACTTCAACTTATAGACTCATTCGCGCCCAGCAGCCTGTGCTTCCTCAGCTCTCTGTCAGCCCTTGGCTCAAGCGAAATTAAAAAGTTTTGCTCAGCTTTTCTTTCTATTTTCCTCATCTTTTTATTTTTTTTTATTTTTGTACTTTTGTTTTGTTTGGTTTAATTGCAGGCTGCTGCTGCTGCTGCTGCTGCTGCTGTCCGAGTGGCTGGCATTTCCGCCACTTGAACTGCCTTTGCGCAGCTTTTTGTTGTTTGCTATTAGTGTTTAATTAGTTTTCAAGTGCTGTTTTTATAGACTTAAAGTGGGCTTATGCTCAGCCAGATTTGCAGCCCAATGAGCGACTGAACGCCTCTGTCAGACTGTGCGTGTGTGTGTGGCCCACATTTGACTGCTGAATAATTAAAAGTCATTTGGCTAAATCAAACATGGGCATTACACAGAGGTGCATCAAAAATGCAGCTCGCATTAAGTAATCCGCTTTAATTTACCCACACAATAAACACTGTCCAACCAACCACCCATCCACCCATTCGCATACAGAGCGCAGCAAAAGTTTGCTGTCCGTTGAATGACTGCAGCTGCTACTCCTGCTACTCCTGCTGCAGCTGCTTTGTCGCTTAGTTCATTTGCCATGCAGTAAATAAAAAGTTGTACGCCAAAAAGTTTTTAATTTTTATGTTAACACTCATATGGAATTATGACAGTCGTGGCATGTTTTCTGCCACACACACACACACACACACGACTTTTTCCCCACTGACCATCCAGCTAGACTCCTGCCGGCCCCTGCTCTAGCATAATTGCTGTTATTTTCGCTTGCAGCTGTGTTTTGCGCGCTCTGGGGCTCGTTGCTGGCGCAGCGCAATAACAAAATATGTTGCAAAATATTTAATTCAAATTATGAACTATAACTGCATTCATATTCCCATTTATATGCAACGCCCTTTGTTTGCCAAATGTGTCGCCAAGTTAATGCGGTTTAATTGCATGCTGCCTGCCAACCTCTAAATCGAGTGGAGTGGGCGAGAACAATGCGTGTTTGACTATGGTGGGAGAAAATTTAAGTAAAAACTAAAATATAAATATTATATAAAATTAATAAACAAATAAACATTAAAAAATATATATATTAAAATATTCATATTATATTATATATAATAGACAAATATAAATTTAAGAATTTTAATTTAAATAATAAATAAAATAACAAAGTTTCTTTAAAATATTGATCTAAAATATTTGTTAATGTAAATAAAAACACGAAATTAAGTTTTAAAATATTTATTGGGCAATGTATTATATTTTATTATTATAATTATTATAATAAAAATTAATAAATTAATACAAATAATAATATATTATTCAATTATTTATATAGAATTAATTTAAATAATATAATATTTTTTTAAATATTATTTTAATATATTTATTGGTCAATGAACATATATTTTATTATTATATTAATTATTAAAAATTATAAAAAATTAATCAAAATAAAAAGAAAATATACAATATTAATATAGAATTATTCTTAAAATTTTTAAATATTATAATTAAATAATTAAAATTTAGATTGATCTCTATTAAAATATTTATATACAATTATTGAGCTCAATTATAGAGAAATTTTAATTTTTTCTATATTTAAGTTTACTATGATATTAATTCACATTATATAGGCATGCAGAGTGCTAAGCTTTAAATTGAGATTTCTATATGCATTTTACGTGCTTCGTTTGAAAAAGCATCGGCTCGTCTATTTTATTGTCTACAATTCTCTTCTACTGCATTTCGTTTTTACGAACAGCGGTTGGCTCTCGCCATCTCAGTCACTCCAAGGCGTTCTCTCTTGGTCTCACACGCTCTGAGAGCAGCATAGAACTTGGTCATTAGATTTGTTCAACTGGCATGTATGTGTGTGCGCGTGTGTGAGCGTGTGTGCGTGTGTGTGAGCGTGTGCGCTTGTGTGTATTTGTGCGTACGCTCACGATCAGTGGAATTGAGTCAGAGTAGAGAAAGTAGTTAAGGCAAATTCAATATGCCAGACTCAAGAGAGTGCGAGGTATGTGTGGAATTAAAACAGCTGCAGAAAATATGGAATGGAATATACTAGATTATATTTCATTTACTTTCTCACAAACAGCTGTGTGCATGAAAGCTGTGCTACATGCATATATTGTATATATATAATTATTAAATATAATATTTGTACATACAAACTAAAATTTATTCAACAAATAATTATTATTATACTTTTTAGCTATGCATCTTTAAACTTTTTATAAAATAGACAGCTCGTGAGAGCACAGACTTCATAATAATTATTCCAATTAATATTTATTACTTCCAATCAATTATAACGAGATATACCAAGCCAGAGAAGTTAGCCTCTTCCACGAAATTCTCTATATACATAGTAGACGGCGCTAGTTCTAAGAAAAATAATGTAAAGCTGATAAATATTTTTATTTTTGTTTTATATATTAGAAAAGTTCCGAGAATACCTGAACATAATTAATTTGCATGCTCTTAAAAAGAATCAAACTTTAATTTATCTATAGCTAATCGAAAATTAAATTGAATATGTTTAAATGTAAATATGCTAAATATCCTCATTTAATATTTGTAACTGTAACTTTTTCTATAATTTCCGTTAAGCTAATTAAAGCTAATGTAATTTTCTATTATGCACATTTAAGCCTAAAAACTGTTTGCATAATGCATTAAAGATTTAGCATGCTCAAAGAGACGAGTGCAAAGACCTTATCGAAACCGAGCAAACCGCAGCCATTTAAACAATTAATGCAATCAAATCAAAGACAAAGCGCCATCATTTCAAGGTGGTTTTTGTGGGCGCGGGCGTTATGTAAACAGAGGCGCAGAGGGAGGGTTAGCTGGGGTAGCTAGGTCTAACCCTTTGCCTTGGCCAGCATAAAGGCAGCGGGCGACGGTACAAATTTGAAGCACCAAAGTTTTTGCCGGGACCCGCAAAAAGAGTAAAAATAACACGAAACTTAATAAAGGTATGCAATGGTTAAAGTAAGCAACAAAAAGAGGAAGGGCAGAGAAATACCCAAAATAAAAATAAAAATAAAAATAAAAACAACAACAAAAATAAAGGCGAATAGCGAATAGCAAGCAAAGTAGAAAGTAGCATATCAGATGTTTGTGTTGTTAATTAAAGAAAAACAAGCAAAAGTTTAATGGCGAATATTAGCAGGAGCTGGAGCTGGCCCCTCCTGCCCGCTGGATATGGCCAGACCAAACTTGCGGCCGTTGCGTAAATAGAAAAAAGCTGAAAATACAACAAAAACATAGAGAAAAAAGTAAAGAAAACGCTGCCGAAAAAAGGGTGTAAAAATACACAAGAAAAAAATAAAAAAAAAAAATGAAAAAAAAACTCGCCACAGCGCGCCGCGGCCCTCATTTCGGGAACGCACGCAAGCCCCAAAGAAATAAAAAACAGGAGAGAGCCGAATAACCAAGAAAATGAAAACTGCGCACAAATGTTTTGCTTGTAAACTTAAAGAATTTAGGGCATTTAGCGCTGCCCACTTTACAAAGGCAGACGCCCAAAAAAAAAAAAAAAACTTTGGCCAGCTAACTTCGGCGCCAGGTAAGTATGTGGGCAGACTAACTGCTGCTGCTGCTGGCTGGCTGGCTGGTTGGCTAATTTACCCGGCCAAGCAATGCCTTTGGCCTCGCCATGGAGCAACAATCATTTTTCTTTGGCAATAATCTATCTAGTCAAGCGCTAACATAAATTCATCAGCATTTAAATTGATGGAACTCTGTCTTAGCCTCAGCCGCAGCATCAATTATTAAGGCATAATAAAGTTGATGTGCGGAAAAACAATTTCAGGGCAAAGCCAAGGCAAGACACACGAAGCCCACATCAAAATCAACAACGACAAATAAGCTTGAGTCAGGTATTTGTTGATGTGCCCAAACACTCCCACACACACTCGCGCACACGGCGTATGCGCAATTTAGGGGCTGCGCCTTAAAGTAGGCAACAGGAATTCAACAAAAGCTGACAAATTGTCACACGACGGACGCACATAAAAATCAATAGAAATTGCCAGCTGCGCCTCCGCCCGGCCTGTTGCTCATTTTTATGATAAGCTTTAGCACGGCCTAAGCGCATTGGCTTGCTCGACACGGCCCTAAATTCGGTTTAAGCCATAATTTACAGCATTGTTGACCCAAATTCTGTAGAGAGTTAGTATCAGCTGCGTGGCGCATAACAAGTTCATTAGGCAGCTGCAGCTGCAGCTCTAGTTGGAGGCTGTGGCTATGGCTGTGCAGCTGCCTCTGCTCTCAGTGTTCGGCAAGTGGCGAATGCCATAATTCAACTTATGTCTCAACGTTTTGGCCAAACAGTCGAAAGCCACAAGTACAAATGCTTCTCAGCTGCACGCACACACACACACACACATATAGGCGCGTAGAGCCACAGATGCGTTGGCCGCAAAATGTAATATATCTTCATACACACACACACACACACACACACACACACATTTATGCTTCTATACATGCTTGTGTATGCTGCCTAGCATCACATGTGGCATACATTTTGGTGCACCGCAGCGCTTGTAATACATATTTCTCCTCTCACTCTCTGCTTGCCTACCTCCCTCCCTCCCTCTCTCTCTATCCCTCTCTCTCTTTCTCTGTGTATATAGACATGTATTGACACCTACTAATTAAACGACAACACACACAGCAGGCGTCTTGGGCTTGTCGCCACGCATTTGAAGGCGGCTCCAGTTAATGACTACAAATTAATTAAACCAAAAATGTTTCAGCCACTAAATTTTATTATGAAAGTTTTTGTGCCTTTTGCACTGTATTTGAGGCTTGTTAGGGGGTAAAAATAATAGATATTTCGAAATACTTTGCTGCTAGATACCTTGTAATTTGATCTGCTTATAGATGGAAGCTGTCAACTTGGCAAATTCTATTTAGCATTGTGGGGAATAGTTGAAAAGAAATAAGAGGAAGAGAGAGATAGATAGATAGATATATAGATAGATAGATAGATAGATAGATATATGTAGATAGGAATAGAGAGGAAGACTGAGAGATAGATATAGAGAGATAGACTGAGAGAAAGAGAGAGTGAGAGTAAGAGTAAGAGTGAAAGGGAGAGAGCTCTGCTGTAATTTCTCGCGCTTTAGTTTTTAGTACAGTTTATAAATAGCTTCGTTTATATTCACAGATCGGCTTCAACTCTCACTTATCAGAGAACGACATTTAATCAATTGCAATTAAAGCCTCAGGCAAGACATATACAGATTTATAAGTCTATTTGATAGAGCAAAGTAGGCCAATGTGGTTACATAAAGTATAAACATATAAGTGAATGATATAAATATATATAAACATACATACTTGATGAGCTAATTGCCTTACGAAGCTACTTCAAACTTGTGCTAACAAATTATGCAGCTATGAAAGTTTTATTAAGCAAGGCAAGGCAACACAATGAGCAGACTTATGTAATAATAATTGATATGACAAATGAAGCATAATGTGTACACAAAATATTAATCATAATCTATATATTATGTAAATAAATCTCAATCAATGTTTTCTCAAATTCAATATTCATGTATAAAACATTATTGCAAAACAAATATTCAAGTTAAGTAAGACTGCACAGCTAAGGACGAGCTTCATGTTGAGAAGACTCAAATAAAAAATAAATAAATATAAAAAAAGGAAATTTAATAAATATCTTAATTCAACTATTAAAATATTTAATATGTAATTAACTGATGGCTGCATATCTTTACTAAAAAAAATGAAATTTTGCACTCTCAGAATCTGGCGCAAGTCTTTAAATTGCAATTGAATTGAAATTCTGAATGGAACTTATTGAAAATTCTTAATTTATACATGTGAATGGCACTTAAGCACGATGCGCAGCTATTAAAAATAATGTAATATATTGTGCATTTATTTATTTAATTTATTTTAAACACATGTCGCTTGATTTAATTAACTGAACACGGCCGTTGCGGCTAGGGCAAAGGCCAGGCAACAGCTACGCTGACACACGACTGCCAAGAGCGACAGCAACTGCCATGAGAATGCATGTGTGTATGTATTTTTAATTAAATATTGAATATATATGCATGTATATATGTATGTATATGGGCATTAAATAGTTTATCGAAGCAAACAAGTTGAAGCTTTAAAGTTGCGCGATAAACTGATTTCAGGCAGTTACAAAGGTAAATAACACTTCAGATTAGCTATTAGCCATGGCTCTCAGGCACACACATACACGCACACCTCACTTATTTACACTTAATTCAATTATCTGTTAATATTTGATCAAGCGCTGCCAGCAGCATACACATATCATGGCTAAAGTCAATTCGAGCAGTTGCCAAACATGCGAGTAGCTGCTTAAGTTATGCCAGCAACTGCTCAGCACTAACGGCTAACTGTTGCCAGTAATGGCATAAAACACGCTAACAATTGACCCCGCACTAATCCGGGTGGTTGAAAAGTCACTCGAAATGCTCTCGAGTGGGAGTTGCTATTGCTGTGGGGTCAGTCACATAAATAAATACTTTCGGCTATCATAAAAGCAAGCAAAAGTAACCCTCGCCCCACACTCGCCTCGCACTCGAAGAATTTTGGCTATTGTGAATGCATGGACGTCAAACTATTTTGACCATAAGCCATAAGCCAGAGGGTTGAACTTGGCCATCGCAGCATTTTGTGTGGGTAATTCCAAGCATATTGCAAAAGTTAAATTGGTTTATTGTCAGTTGTGGAATTTTTTGGGCACTAGAATAATTGCATTAAGTGCAGCCGGGCTGCTGCCCAAGTCTGGTCATGCATAGAAATGAACAGCTAAACGGCCAACGGCTCGCATATGTGGGCCGCAAAATTAACACATCATTTAAGCGACACACAATGCCAGCCCTTAACAATGCAATCATACACGAGGCTCTAGCCCAAGATATATACGCTTCCATATAAACAAACAAGCAAACCAATTTCTAATTATTGCTTGCCTATTCAAGAACTTCTAGCTGACTGTGTGTGTGCACATAACGAAGCGCCTTCATGGGATCAAGCGTATAGAATCGATTGACCCGTTTCCAAATAGATAGCGATAAACGTATACACAACAGATGTATGTGCCATCCCCTGCCTCGCTGGCAACAACAATAGCGAGTCGCAGACAAAGGCCGGCCGACGCTCAATAATATTATTAAATAATAAATGAAAGGTGGGCGGTGGGCGGAGGGTGGCTGTGACTGCTGCGACTGCTGTGACTGCTTGGCATGTGCAGTCATTTATTATAAATAATAAGCGTGAAACAAAGGATCTCCTACGCACTCGTACGACAGCATTCCACACACCCACCACACACCCACCACACACCATACAATTGCATGCTCAGCACATACGTTCACACATACTATAAATAAAGAGGCATAAATGCAAAAAGGCAGCGAGCAAACAGCTAACAGAGCTATGGCCACAAACTTGTTCATATATGTATCTGTATCCTTCGCAAGAAATCGAGCCATTGTGCTACTGCAGCTATGCTTCGAGCGACATTACGTATACGCAGCGTGATGGCACGAATATGAAGAGAAAAGTAGCGAAATTGACACGCAAACAGACGAAATCAATGCCGGAATTATGCACTCGATTTATGGTTTAATTTATATGACAGCCAAAGAGAAAGAGAGTTTATGATAAACAAACACATCTCAAGGGCATTTCAACACGCCAACTGGCTGACACGAGATCTTGACAATATCCTGTATGGAGAGTTGAGTTGCTTGGACTATAGATTGCTGTGAATATAAATATATATAATAAAAATAATTCATAATTTTGTTAACCAATTAATAAATTGTGTGATTAAACATTGTTAAAGTTCATAAATTACCCTGAAAAAAACTTATTGAAACTCTTATCCCTAGTCTAGAACTATTTGACAACATATAAAATCATTACTTAGCTGCCCTTGAGAGTCTCTTCTGAAGTGTCTGACAAATCTCTTCTTGAGTCAATATATTCACTCATCTCTCTTCAATTGCACTTGAAGAAACTCATCAAGCAACCTGAATGCCTGCAAATGTTTACAAGGTATTCATTTTTTGTTTCAAGCAATTTAGACACGAAATGAAGACACAATGGAAGTGCAATAAAATGCCAACAATCTGGCATGTGGAGCACAGTAAATGTCAGGCCGTAGCCACAGTCACGAAGACACGTGTCTAATGTGCGACTCGTTTCAAATATAACAACAAAAATAATAAAAACACAAATTTGAGTACATTTTCGTATGTCAAATGTGGTCGAATATATGTATGTATATGAAAATATAAATCTCGGCGAGCATTTTGCATGCGGCTTGGCGATGCTTAAATTATGCGTGGAGCATAAAAACCGCATGTGGAACATGTGGTGGTTGGGCGCATTAAATTGCAATTGCGCTCAAAAGTATGCAATAAAAATTTGCTAATGCGCGCAGCCAGCGCACGACCTATGTGTGTGTGGGCATGCTGAGGGTGTCTGCATGTGTTAGTCATGCACACACACACACACATACGATTGCACATAAAACCGCCAATTTAAAAATGAAAACTGCCGGCCATGCGGCACTGGGGCAAGGCTGGGCAGAGGCAGAGGCGTGGCCAGGGCAGGGCATTGGAAGCCCTCGCTCGACACGCTCTGTTGCCGCATAATTCTCTCCTTTTTTTTTTTTTTGTTACCGCTCAATTTCTGCTGGGCTGCGGCATGGCCGTAGCTGTAGCCACGGCAATTGCCATTGCCACACACACACACACACACATATGGCGCAGGCAGCTCAGAAACAAAAGTGAAATTTAGCGGCTGCAATTACCGCGCAATTTCGGCCAAATTTCCTTTTGCTGTTACTCTGTGTGTCCCAATGTGTGTCCCAGTGTGCGTGTGTGTGTGAGTGCGCAATTTGCCACACTTATGCCGAGGGGGTAGCTTGCCAAAAATATAAAGTCTAAAGTATAGTATTGCTTGCCGCAAACAACAGCTCGGCTAGCAATCATAAAAGGTAAACACATAAAACCCATGGGGAAGTGCGCTAATTTGAGGGGTGTGTGCGAGGCGTCTGCGTCTTCGTCTTCGACCCCAAGCACTGTATAATGCTGACGCTTGCAAGTATGTGTGCAATGTGTGTGCTTTGAAATTTAAATTCTCTGCCATAAATAAATGCTGAGGTGTTGCACAAGTGCCCGCCCAGAGCCCTTGGCCAAAGGGGCGCTTGTCTTTAAATTCTGCCGCCGGCGCGACATTGGCTGACTGTCTGCTGCTGCTACTGTGGCTGGCCTCAACATTGCCCACAAAGCTCAGCCGTATCTGTGCGCTGTCTACGGTCAACTGCAACTCGTCGCGTCGCGACGCTTTAACTTAGCTCTAATTTATGCACCCTTCTTGGAGTCTTGGAAAAAAAAACCTGCTGCGTCTAGTTATGGCATTGCATGTGGGCTTCAGTTCGGGCACCCTTTGTGTTCTTTTTTTCCCCCTCTATTTAGTTTTTTTTTCGTCGTCTTTCCATATTTATTTTTGCTTGGTTTTGCAGCTTTGCTTTTGCCCCATGCTAGTTTAGTTTGTTTTATTTTTTCTGGTTTACGTTTACCCAATTGAGGTGAAACGGAAATGAGCTGCCGGAAATACCTGACGGCGTCTACATATGTATATATACTGTATGTATGTGTCTATGTATTACTGTGTGTGTGTGTGTGTGTGCAGCATAGTTATGTGCGCCTGCCCGCAGGATTAACGGCCTCACTTTAATGGCCGCCTTGTAATTTAAAACAATTTAGGCCACGCGTCGTTGAAACTAAATTGGCTGAGCGTGAGCTGCTGCCAAGGAAGCTGCTGCTCCTGCTGCTGCTGCTGCTCCTGCTGCTGCTGCTCAAAACAGTCGATTTAAGTTAACCACAAAAATGTAGTAAATCTTTAAGTTGCCTCGCAGCTACAGCAGGAGCGTCGCTGGCCGAACAACTTCTGTCATAAGACGACAGCACGCACATGGCTGACGCTCAAGTTTGCCTTTGTCGAAATACATAGAAATCATTTGCTTGAATTGAGCATTAGAGATGGCAGCAAGAGTGAGTTTTTGACATAGAGCATTCGAGAGCTTAAAGGTATTGAAGTAAAACTGGTGTTGGTAGAGAAATTAATTGATGTAGTAGCAGCTGAATGAAGCTGAAGCTGAAGGGCAAAGGGATAGAAGTAATGGATAATTATAATATTAGAAATACTTTGCTTGGAATGTTTGGCTTTATCTGCGCATTTATCGTTTAATTTTTATTCCATTCATTTTATATATTCTAAATTCTTATACTTCTCATATTAGTCCCATGTAAATTTGTTTTCTATCAACTCAATACTTGTGAAGTTCGTGGTTCTCTCTCTCTCTCTCTCTCTCTCTCTCTCTCTCTCTCTGTTATTGCTCATCCCTAGTGGCCAGTCGTCGGCAGATATTTGATCGAGGTGCAAAGTTATGCGCATACCTGGAAGTGAAACAAGAGCGTTGTGCTCTTGTCTGGGTGGTTGCTTGGGTTAGGTGCGTCGCGTCGTTGGCTGGTTGGGGGGACGCAGCGCGTTGCGTGCGTGCTGCAAGACGTTAGCATACTTTCAGGTGGTAAATACATGTAGGCAGCTTGAAAAGTAGGCAACAAAGCCGCAGCCCAGTCAGTCACACACATGCACACGCACACACGCATATACACAGAGCGAGTAAAGTTGCCTTTTGTCACGAAATAGATACGCCTTTGTGTGGAAATTCGTTTGGTTGGTGACGCGTCTTGTGCTACTTCGTTTTGGCAGGCGCACAAGCACCAAAAGGATAATCAAGTCGAAAAGAAGCAAACGTGTTGAAAATTAAGAAAATAACAGGCTAGCACCAGCCAGCGCCAACCAAACCAAACCACCCAACCACCCATCACACGCGACCTGCTGCCAATCAACGCCGCTTGGCACGATAACGCTAGAGGCATTGTTGTTGCTGTTGCTGCTGCTTTTGTGGTTCCACAAGGATTGCTGACAACGCAATGAGACAAAGCCAGAAAGAGTGAGAGAGAGGAAATGAGTGCGAGCAAGAGGCCCACATCTATCTGGAGTTGACACAAAAGGTGTATCTTGAAATAAGCATATTATTATGTGCTGTGCTATGTTTCATGCTTGGTCTTATGAAGGTGACAAAAGGACGGAAATGGCCAAATCTAATGAGTAAACGAAGAGCAAAGACAAGTTTTACGCTGGGCGAGCAAACAAGCTACATGATTTATGGGCGCATAGGGTAAAGTCCTGGGCATATAAAAGGCCTTAATATTTTTATAAATAAGGCGCCTCTACAGAAACTCATTTGCCGACACACCTTATGCCCGCGCGCCGTCTTTTATGATGATTATTTTTTTTTTTATGATATTCTTTGCTTTTTTATGAAATAAATCAGACAACATGCAACATGGCCACAATAGTGGCCCATTATAGCAAGGGAATGCAATCACTAGAAAGTCTGAAATGCATGGCAAATGTGACAAGCTCTTCTTCTTCTCAATCTTCTCAATCTCTGATGTCTTTTGTTGGCAGCCATCAGCCATTTGCGCTAATTAGATCAGAACTTCTTAACAAAACGAGCTACATTATATATGTAGTTGTAAAGCACACGCACATGGCGAGAGCTTTCAGTTGAGTTTCTGTTATCCTTTTAACTTGCACTTGTAACTCGATTTACATTCAAGAAACGCAGCTACAATGTGGGTAATTAAAATTGCCAGTTGCTGTCAGACTTGTGTTTACGTTGCCAGCTTGTTTGCCACACTCTCCATCAAACACACTCACACACACACACACACACACACATGCACATGGCAGACTATGTCTTACCTCTTTCAGTTGAGTTACTTTGTTGGCAAGGTGCTCGCTTAGCCTGCTCCTGCCTGGCCATCATTATGCAGTATTTCAGTGTTTGCAACTTTAATAATGTGCCTTATTTATGGCAGTTACTGCCGCCTCGTTGCCTCCCATCTTTCTCTCGAAAAAAAAATTGGAGCCCGAGAAACAAATAGCAACATAATTTCTGCCGCATAATTGCAACATTAACAGGTTAATGGCTGTCAGCTTACTCACGAAATGTCTTTCCTTATGCCAGCAAATGTGGGTTATTATGATGCGCAAATGTGTTATAAACAAAAGAGCAATGGCCTGGCCAATGGCCTGGCAAAATAGCTAAACTATGGCTTACTCAAGTGGCCTAAATGCAGTTGGCTGGGGCTAACATTGCTAGCGTAACATGAGAGAAACGTTAGCTTAACAGATTTTCTACAACAATTGCAAAACCAAATTTTCAACCTGCAACGATTGTTAAGAAAGTCTTTTGTTCACATTTCTGTCATGGCTTTGACATTTTTGATTACTTTCGTGAACATCTGTAGATATAATTATCATTTCGTAAGACTTGGAGTTGTGCCTGATTCAATTATTTATGATATTTCATAACGCTAGAGACATCAAATGTATGGCAACCGTAGCCGTAGTACTAGTTGCTACCCTTAAATCAAGCTGCCACCCTCTAGAGCGGGGGGGAAGGAAAAAAACAGATGGGCAACGAAGGAAATACACGCAGTGCAAACATTTTTCCACTTAATTAACATGCTGGCCGCAGCACACCCCACTGCAGCACATCGCCGCACACCCGCTTAGGGGTTAAACACATTGTTGCAGTTATTAAACTATGTAACATGTTGGTTCAAACTTGTGCCCGAGATAGAGCTAAGGATAGGTATAGCAGCAACCACCGGGATGTTCATTGACTCGATGGGCAAAAGAAAACGTAGAAGTAGCAGTAGCAGGAGACGTGGCAGTGGCAGTGACAGAGGAAGCAGCGCAAAATGGCAAATAAAATGCATGCAATGCTAGAACGTTGCTTAAGCGTTCCGAAGGCAACTTTTGCCGCTGCATTAACATTTAAATGAGTTTATCTGAGCAGCCGGTGGCAGGAGGCAGCAGCCAGGAACAGGGGGGCAATCAAAGGCGGCAGGAGGCACTCTAGACTAGTAGCAATGTGGCGCATAAATATTTATAGTCGTCCCGCAAGGGCACTAAAAAATACTAAAAAAAAGAAGGAAACAAACAGCCTGGCCCAGCCTGGCGCGGCCTGGCCAACAGTTTTTAGTGGCAGCTCTCGCAGTCCCGAATGACGCCGACTGATTTATGTGCTTTTGAACATTTTTGCGTAATTTAATTAATGACGGAAATAAGCTGCTACAATACGCCTCGCCTGGCTACGCAGCCGACTGTCGAGGTAGGCGTGCTGCTGCTGCTGCTACTGTTGTATGTGTGTGTGTATGTGTGTGTCTGAGCGCTTTTAGTGGCCCAGGGCGTGCACTTCATATCACCTGGCAGGGCTGTTGGCGAAGATTAATTAGCGCTTGTAACGCAGCCAAGGTGTGCGCGGGGGCAGCTTGTTTAGCGAGCGCCAAAACAAATTGCTGGCAATTGCGCTCCACTCTCCCTGTCTCTCTCGCTCTCTCTCTCTCTCTCTCTGGCTGAGTGTGTGTGAGCTTTGGGAAATCAGCGCAAAGTGCGAGGGTCGCTGCAACAATTAAAAAACCATTTTGTGTGTGTGTGTGAGTGTGTGTAGGCGTGAATCAGACAACACATGAGTAAGTCAGTGCACAGCTCACTTTACACAGGCTGGCAACAAACGACTCGAAAGTATGCTATGCGAAACGGGGCCAGCAGCAATGGAATTGCTTTATGTCAATGTCATGTCAGGAGGAGGGGACAGCCCCAGTTATGCAGCAGGAGCGTCAAGTGGCATGTGGGCTGGCCAACGGAGTGAAAGTGTTGCACTGTTAAGCCCTTGCAACGATGCCATTTGCCAGCTAAGCAAGCGTTGGCCTGCGCATAGTTTAAGGCTAAACACGCAGCTGGCACAATCTGTGCCCCAGTTGCCACTGCAGCTGCTGCTGGCGAGACAGAGAGCACTGCTCTGACACATAACCCCAGGGATATCAAAAAATTTATAACGCTCTTAAAAATTCAAATCACCTCAAAATATGCAAGAGTCAGCGCCGGTGTGTTGGCTGCCATCTCTATCTCTCTCTCTCTCTCTCTCTCCCTCTCTCATGCACTCTCTCGCTCTGCATGCAAGGGAGCTTTGCTTACTTTGTATTTGCTTTGCTTCGTTGCTGAAAGTAGCGCTAAATCTAGCCCAACCGCAAATAGTGGGTACATAGATATATGCACTGCTAGAAAAATTGTATTAATTGAAAAATAAATTCAAGCTGCAAATAATTGATTTATTTCTGTTTTTCATTGTTTTATTTTATGAATTATTTATTTTCATTTCTATTACATGATAACCTAACTGAATTCTCAATCCAACTGAATTTCTCTCAGTGTATGTAAATGTTTACAGCTGACATAGTAGAGACAATCTATGTTTATGTATATGTGAATATCCTTATGCTTCTATGGCCTGAGTCTCTCTCTCGCTCTCTCTCGCTCTCTCTCTCTCGCTCACAATCCCTGTTTCGCTCTCTTTCGTTTTTGTTTTCTGTGCGGCGTATCTTTGCACACGTTTAGTTTTCATAAATTTTTGCTATAAATATTTATGTTCGCGTTTTGAAATATGTAAAATCGGTAATTGGAAAATTTTTATCATGCTTGTGCATTTCCCTGAATTTTCGGTGCGCTCAGAGCAACTATCGCTGCTCTGCTCTGCTCTGTGCTCTGTCCTGCTCTATCTTGGTCTGGGCATGGCCAGAGGTTTATTTTAATTTCGAGCGGTCTCTGCATGTTGACCCCGACGCGGTCTGATATTGAATTCCAATTATGCGATGTAATTAAAAATGCTCTGCAGCGTTCACGTTCAATGTTGAATTTTCGCATATTTTTGCGTTGCATAGAATCGGTTAATTTTCAACCCAGCAACGAAAACTGAACTCGAGCAGCAGCTGCTGCCCCAGCAGGAGCCGTGTAGCAATGACAACTAATGCGTGTGTGCATGTGGCTGAGCCGACATTTTACTTACATGTGTCAAAGGGCAACAGTGCAGAAGAAGTCCTTCAGCCAGCCGTAGCGAGGAGCTCGGTAGCAAAAAGCGCAGCGCAAGAATCCAGGAAGTCGAGACGCGTATTTTTCAGCATATTAAACAAGCCAAAGGCGAACAGGCTCTGTGCGCCCATCCAGCAGAAGAAAAAAATGGGCGCAATGCATTTGCCATTTGGCATTGGAAGATGCTGAGACTTGCTGCTGAGACTTTTCGTTGCCGTTGCCTGTCTAGCTGTCGGGCTGTCGGGCTTTCCTGCCACGTCCTTGTCTGCCCTGACGTCTCAATTTTTGGCTTGCTTTTTACATCAGCGCGCTTCCTGCTCACGTTTCGGTACTGCCATGACGCATGACGTAGGTGTCTAGACTTGCTAATGTTTCCTCTTGCAGTTCCACACACATCCATGTGAGCTGCTGACTCTTCAAGATGCACCCATAAAATTTTCTGCTGAATTATGTAGTTTGCTTTTTGTTTGGCCCAACTGCAATTGGACTTAAAGTTGAACACGTTCGCACTGTGCCATGGCTTGATTTGAGTGAGTTAGCCAACTCTGACTCAACTCAACTCGACTGCTTTTTGCACTTGAGGCGTGTTTTCTTGGTGCTGCCATCTAATTGCCTGGCTCGTTTTATTTCCCAACTGCATTGCAACGATCTGTGCTGCAAGCCAAATGAGACAAGCCAAGCACAGTCCGGGAGCCCATGACCCATGGCCTTACTGTTTATGTTGCATATTGCTCTGGCGCCTGTTTAAATATTTAGTTTGCTTTAAGCTGTCGCTGCCATTGACTCCAGTCGACTCCAGTCAGAGCGCCGGCCGCAGGCCACTGACATACTTCTGGTAATAGCGGCGGCAGCCAACTTGTAATATATTCCCACGCCGTTTCATGTCGAGCACACACACACACATACACTCTTATATACATTTGTAGTCTTGGCCACATTTACAGCAACACAATTGCACGTTTGTGTTTTTAGATTACAGCATTGTCTGTGTAGCTGCCTCCTGCTGCTGCTGCTGCTGCTGCTGCTGCTTGTTGTGCATTATGGTATGAACTATATCTTAATGTAAGTGTCTCTATGTGCGGGTGTGTGTATTTAGTTCAAGTACTGACAGGCGGACTGCTTGTCTATGGCTTTATTTTACTATACATCTCTAGCTGACTCTCTCGCGCTCGCTCTCTCTCTCTCTCTCTCTCTCTCTTTGTGTCGCTGCTTTTTACGGCACGGTTTTGCGGCCATCATAAAACGGCATAAAGAAGCAACAGCAGCAGCAGCAGCAGTGGCAGCAGCAGCAGTGGCAGCAGCAAAATGAAACCAAAAGCACATCGCAGTAAAATGAAGTCTAAAACTAAATCCCACATAAGGTACGAACGTGCTCAACACAAATGCCAGGTGCTTACTTCTACACGTCACTGTTGGCCGCCGCCGACACCGTCTTGTTTACCTGACTGGATTTTTACAGTGCCAGCTAGCTATTTGTACCGAACGTTTGTTTTGCACACACACACACACACACACACATAGCATATATATATATATTATATATATATTGCGGCAAGTTGATGTGCTCGAACAAAGCGCTGAGCAAACTTGCCAACGGCAAAGCTAAATTTAAGCCAACAGGCAGTTGGCGCACACTTTGCCTCTTTGCATATGGCCCGAACTCGCTCAACTGGAAGCTGTTAAATATCGAACATACATTTCCACACACACACACATACGCACACACACAGAAACACTTACAATGCGAACAAGAGAGCTAGCTGCCTGTGAACAGAGCCAACTGACTTTGGTAAATGGTCCGAGATTTGTGCGACAGTTTCTGCTGCTGGACCGGAGATAAGCCTGATGCATGGCCACCAAAAGCAAACTTAAAGCCAGGCAGCCAAGTTAATGCACCTTCAATTCAATACACACACACACACACACACACACACAGACAGACAGACACTTATACACATAATTAAAGCACAAACACAAGTGACTGCATTAAAGGTGTGCGCAAGGCTTACACTGCGAGAAACTAAAGTCAGGCAGATAGAAAAATAGCTATTAAAATATCTGTTTATTTCAATTTTTATATGTTGAAGGAAAATTCAATGATTATAAAAAATATATAAAATTATAAATAATTTTAAAATACATTAATAATGTAATTATAAATATTTTAAAATATCACTTTAATAATATTTAGTTAATTAAATAATATTTTTTAATTTATACATATATTTAAGAATATTAAAAATATTATTAAATAAACTAAATATTAAAATATTAATTATTTTCAAATATATTATTTATTTTAAATTAAATATGAAAATTATTTTATATATTTAAAATATTTTCTGTATAAAATGATAAAATATATAAAGTCGCAAAGCTAAAATTAGATCAACTTCTAGTTCAGCTCCACTATATCAGTATTTAAGATAAGATATATTTGCATATCCAAAAGGCAGCTAAGGGCTTGAGATGCTTCTGCTCTCTAAACTCTATTGGCAATACTAAAAGCATATCACTTTTCTGTAAGTGTATTAGATGAAAGACCTTGGCTGGCAAGCTGCAGTGGCATTGTTCGTAAAATGAAATCAGAAACACAAACTTTGAGCGACACTAATGAAAACACAGGCACGCACTCGCCTTACTGAATGGGCCAGAACGTGGCCAGCTGCGGCTTCGCAGAGGCAGCAAGTAAGAGATAGAGAGAGAGAAAGAGAGAGAGAGGGCGAGTGAGTGAGCGAGCTGGGCATGTGTTGCTTGCTGACAAATCAAGCTGAAATCTGTCAACACCTGCTGTTGCCTGAGCGCGTGGCGCTGTCTTCTCATATGAACTGATTTGCTCATGGAGTTGTTGCTCGGAATGCTATGTGCCGCTCTGGCATTTGTCTTAATAAAGTTGACTCTGCCTGGCGACTGGCTGACAGCGTGGCTGTCATTGGGTTTGGCGGCCATTTTGTTAGAGAGCCCAAGTGGAGCCCAATCATTGTAAAATTAATGCCATAAAAAATGACACACTCCACTCCGCAACGAGTGTAAGTGAAGTAAAATCAAATAAAAATTAAGTGCTGACTCAGTTCGTCTGGAAAAACCAAGAGCTGAGTGTGCGGCATGCAAAGCGCAGATAAGAAAACAACTTGAGGGGTGGCAAGGGCATTGGGGGGGAATGGGCGCCTAGATTTAGACACGGTTGGCCGGGGCCGGGGCCGGGGCTGGGCAAGTAATTTACATGGCCACAAAATCCAAGTGGAACAACAATGGAGAGCGCAGCTAGAAATGTTGCCCAGGACATAAAGCTGAGAGGCGAACGCATGAGTGCGTCTGTTTCTGTTGCTGCTCGGCCATTGGATAAGTGAAATGTGAGGCAAAAAGCTCATACAAATGTCACTTCCCACACACACACACACACACACAGAGAGACTTACACTCACACATAAGCAGGCTAACCCAAAAATGCGATTTGGCGTCAGGCCAATGCATTGGCCGTGTGAGCAGAGCGAAGCAGGTGTGAGCAGCGCCTTCAAGAGCTGCTGAAACAAATGATGCAAATACGTTTCCACTGCTGCCCCAAGGTAAAGAAAAATATTCAAGAATTTTTCTTCACTCTGTGGCAATTTTTACCTGCCTGCCTGCCTGCCGACGCGGGCGTTGCCATTGGAAGTTAAGTATACGTAACGTAAACGCAAATTTAATGCTTGAAAAATTCGCTTAAATGGATTTAAGTGCGGCATTATTTTATTTTTTTTCTTTTTTTCTCTCCACTTTTTGTTTTTTTTTTTTTTGTTTTTGTTTTGCCTTCGTTCCACTCGGGCTGCTGCTGCTGTTAGCGTTATCTTTGTGGCCAACGTTTGCCGGCAGATAAATGAAAATCTTTTAAAAGATGAAGTAGAAGCCCCAGCCAGGCAGCCCAGGCAGCCCAGGCAGCAGCAGGGCACGGCCTCAGTCTCAGTCTCAGTCTCAGGCACGACCTCGGCCTCTGCAGGCTTTTGTGTTTATTGAGGCTACTTATCGACTGTACACAGTCAAGTTAACTTTGCTGCCCCTTTGGTCAACCGAACGTAGCTGCTTTTAGGCTACACTCGGGCGTATACGCAATGAAAACTTAATCAACGCATTGCCTAGCCGGGCTGGGCCCATCCTGGCCGTGACGCATGTATGTTTAACATGACGCACACACACACACACACACACACACACACACACAGCCGTAATGCATTTGCATAATCAACTGACGACCTAGTTACCAGAGGCTTCAATTCATGCCGCCTGGCCAAATCAGTGCACAGCAAATGCAATCGCAATCATCTTGATGCACAGCAGCTGCCTGCTTGGCTGCATTTAATGCACTTGACTTGCATTCGATACGCATGTCGCCTGCCAATCTATGGCTGCTGCTATATGCTTTATCTGTCATGAAATTTATATGCTGACGCACAATATAATCAGCGAGCGTGGCTGGCTAACAGCGCTTAACCTCTGATGGCGACATTTAGATTCGAGCGTTTATCGTTTGCCGCAAATCGATGGCAACAGTTTTTTTTTTTTTTTTTTCTGCGGGGCGTTGGGCACTCAAAATTTACGACTCAACTCGACTGGCTTTGCTCCATTCAACAGCAGCAGCAGCAACAAGGCGAGCACATCTTTTTTATAGGCAATTAAATTCTATAAGCCATGGCAACTGGCAGCAGGAGAAGCTCAGTCGAAGCTCCCGCTGAACATGAGATTTGCATTTTTGGCCAGTGTCTGAGCTATATTGTGTTAAAAATTAAATTCGCCCCCCACACACAAAAACTTTAAGCCAAATGGCAAAGAAAAAAAAAATGAAAAAGGTCAAATGGAAAATGGCTAAAGCGAAGTGAAACCCGAAACAGAGCAGAGCAGACGGGTCCGGTCAATGATAACCTTCAGCATTATAGTGTGAAGTAATGAATATTAAAATGAAATTTGCAGAGACACTTCACACCCGCACACACACACACACACACACACATATGTATACAGATGGATGGAAAATCGAAGACGCAGCATGGCCAACAACAACGCGCGCAGTTGACAGAGAGCAAATATTTTGACAGCTGTCAGTTGAAGAAAATGATTTTACATTTCTTTTTTTTTTTTTTTTTCTTTCTTTTTGAAATGGCGCTGCCTTCTTTGTATATTTTAACGGGTATGCTGTGTGTGTGTGTGTGTGTGTTTATGCATGTCCTTTTCACACCAATTGCTGGTGGAGTAGGGTCCTTTCATGCTGGCGCAACCACATGCCAGGCTGATAGACAGGCAGACAACGTGACTGCTCCTTTAACACCAATTGCTTTTTAATGCATGCATGCCAGAGCGAGAGAGAGAGAGAGAGAGAGAGCGGGCAAGGACAAGGCAAAACAGATATATGTACGCAGGACGTTTAAAAAAAATTGATTGACATTTTTGGTGAGCACACATTTCGTCTTATTTTATATGCAAAGCAGCAACGTTCACACACACACACACACACACACACACAAACACACACACATATGGGTGTGCATACATATGTCAATGTCGCCTTGACAGACAATAATGACGTTAAAATTCTCAACATTTTGCTGACGCTATTTGGGTCGTATTTGTTGCTATTGTTGGCAACACGTGCTGTTCGAGCGAATTCGCTTCGACTATCGACTGCTTGGCCTTAAGATAAGCATAGATAATTTAATAATATGCCAACCTCAGCCTGAGTTTTGGGCAGACAATTAACAAACGCTTACCAGGCAACTATACTCTAAAAATAAAGCTAAAGACTTGAGTTGGTTACTCGGCTTACACTTTGTATATATAATTTAATGATTGTCGCCTCAATTATTTATTTTCTGTTGGCTGCAACAAATGAAATAAATAATGTATAATACACAAGTCTGCTCAGCCCTCACAGTCCTGCTCCTCCTCATCAGCTCTGTCCGGCAACGGCAAGCGAGCCAGCTCTGGGTACGGCCATACGGAGGGCAATGCCGTGCCGAGTTCCGTATAATACTGATAGTCTTTCACGTGCTTTACAATATCTTTGGGTATTGGGTAAATGGTGGCTGCGCCGCAGTTGATCACGTGCTTAGCCACAGCCACGCCCACCTTGAAGGCAACATTGGCCGCCTCCTTGACGGGCGGATAGAGCGCATTCTCGTTGGGCGCATACTCTCGGGCATATTCGGCAATCGCATGCGCTGCCACCAGGAAGACCTCATCTGTTATCGTGTGCGGCTTGGTGCAGAGTGTGCCCAAGGCCACGCCCGGAAAGGAGAACGCATTATTCGCCTGTGACGGCACCAGCCGCTTGCCATTCATAACAACTGGGGGAAATGGTGATCCCGAGGCATACAATGCTCGGCCCTGAAACGATTGCATGCAGGCAAGAGAATTCGCTGGAAATCGCATTCGCTTACCTCTGTGAAGTTGAAGGCCTGCTCAGCGGTGCACTCGGCCTTGTTGGTCGGATTGGAGCAGGCCAGAATCGCTGGATGCTTGTGATTCTTGCCCATGCTGCGTATAATTTTCTCGGTAAAGATGCCGCCCTGACCAGTGGCGCCCAGCAGTATCGAGGGCTTCAGATCCTCCACCAATTTCTCCAGATTCTTTTCGGGCGCCATGTCCTTGGCAAAGGGCTGAATGTCGGGTATAATGAGCTTCTTTCTGCCCTTCGTCACAACGCCATCGACGTCAATAAAGTATATATTCTTGACGGCGTCCTCCTCTTTGATCTGGCGGCTCAGCAGCTCCTTGACCAGCAGCTTGCCAACGCCAAGCGCTGCACTTCCGGCGCCGGCAAACATAATCACGTGCTCGTTGAGCGGCTTCTTCGTAATGTGTTCGGCGGCAAGGAAGCCGCCCAAGCCACAAGCTGCGGTGCCCTGGATGTCGTCGTTGATGCAACAGTATTCATTCTGATACTTTTTGATAAACCTAAAGGCATTGGGCGTGGCAAAGTCCTCGAAGTGGATGAGCGTTTGGACGCCAAAGGCCTTGACAACCGATTCCATGAACTCTTGCACAAGCGCATCGTACTCCTCGCCCTTGCAGCGCTCCTCGCGCACACCGATGTACATGGGATCGCAGAGCAGCTGCTGATTGTTGGTGCCCACATCGAGGACAACGGGCAGTAGATATTGCGGCGGTATCTTGCCCAATGCCGTGTACAAGTCCAGCTTGCCCACCGCTATGCCCATGCCATTGGCACCCAGATCACCCAGGCCAAGAATGCGCTCGCCATCCGTCACACACACTGCCCGTATGTCGATCTCTGGCCAGTTGTTGAGCACGTGCGTCATGTGCCCCTTGTCGTACTTGCTGACATACAGGCCCATGGACGTGTGATAGATGTGGCTGAACTGCTGACAGACTGTGCCCACCGTGGGCGTGTAGATGATGGGCATCACATCCTCGATGCGATCGATGATGAAGCTGTAGTAGAGACGCTCCTGTCGGGCGCGCAGCGCTCTCAGATAAATGTAGCGACCCAGATTGGTTTTGTGCGCCTTGAAGTTCGTGTAGACGGCAAAAAGTTGTTCCTTCTCGGTGCGATGGCAGCTCGGATACAGTCCAATAATATTCAGTATCTGTCGCTCCTTATGGGTGAAGGCTGTGCCCTGATGAGCGTTTATCCTTAGTCACAATTAGCTCATCCTATTCATATCGTCTGCTTACCTTGTTATACTTCGGATCGACGATTTTGCGATAATCCGTCTTTAAGACACTCGCATGCCAGCAGCGCCTTGGCGGGCCGAAATAGTTTTTATTTACACTGCTCTGTGGCTTCGAGACCAGCAAAGAGCTGCGAATGGAGCGAATGAGAAGTGTTTGAGAAAATTTCACTCATTTTACGTACCTTAAATTTAGTCTTTGGCCAAATTTTAGTGTGCCGCCAGCCATTGCAACAATTCTGACTTAATACTCAATGCACGCGCAGGCCTAAATGAAATAAGTGTATTAGACATAAAAAAAAAAAAGTTACCAAAATAGACGATCGAAAATAAAATTAATCAAAAGAAAAGCTATCTATGTTTCATTTAATGTTAATCAGTTTTATGTAGAGTGAAAGATTTTTGATAATAATCTGACCTGGAAATACGCTCTCTCTCATTTAAAATATTTAATTATTTAAAAATATATTTGCTATTTATTATTTTTATATATTTATATATTTATTAATAACAACTGCATTAATGTGTTCTCTTGGCGAGCTCAACCGAATTGCAATCATATTTCAATTGCTCTCTCCTTCTTTCTCTCTCCCTCTCTCTCTCTCGTTCTTTTCGCTTTTGTCTACTGTCGAGCGCCTTCAGTTAAACTATTCGTGTGATGCTCTTTCAACGAACATCGTTTAGGAAGCGATACGATTGACGCTCGCACTCGCAATTTGACTCAAAAAGTTAATGAAGACAGTCTTCCCACTCATACGCACATACAAAACTTTAACGAAGTGAACTTTCTCTCTCTCTCTATCTCTGACATACCAACATATACACCAAAGACTCTTTGCTTTATTAAGCGTTCGGGAAACAAATAGAGCGAAACTCGACAAACGACAGCAGTTGCAACTTGCAAGCCGATCGCAAACGAGCTCGTGCTCGTGTGACGCTCTCCAATCGAAAATCGTCAATAGATGCGATGGGCGTTCGTTTTTGACTCAACCAAACGGAACAACGGAAACGAAACAATACAAAAGAAAACGATCACAAATCGGTAGCAAACGAGCTCGTTTGGGAACCGATGCAAGCGGTTGCTCTCTGAGTTCTTTTTTTTAAGTGTGAGTGAAAGAGATTTATGTGCAGACATTGAGAAACGTTCAGCTGTAACTTACGAGCTATGTGTCCACTGAATATTATAATTATAATTAATAGTTTCTATAATATTGTTTAATCAACATAGATTTTTCTAACATTTTTTACATTGAGATGAATAGTTACATTTTTATGCTATGAGAGAGAGAGAGAAAAGTTTCAAATGAAATAAAATAAAAAATTGTTATCAGCTATGTTGTCGTGAAAATTACAAACATGTTTATATACATAGTTCAAATTTAGTGAAACAAAAAGAGGCGAAGTAAAACACAGAAATTACGCATCGTTAAAATAATGCTGTGCAGCGGCAAGGGTCCTGGGCCTGGTCAACAATGACTAATTTGCATAAGGGTCAACTTGTCAGCAAGTGAGCCGCTCTGCCCTCTGTGTGGCCTCTATTTGCATAGATACTTGCTTATTATTCATTATGTATCTATTATTATGCAAATCACTGCCAAACTGCCTCAACTCAATGGCCCAGACTCTGCTCATTTTGATGAGCCTCTTTCGCTATTATTGTCTTGTTCTTCAGCTTCTTCTCTGTTCTTTTTTTCTTTCTTTTTTTTTTGGGCTGGGGGCTAGTATAACCATTGTCAGTCGTTGCTCATTAGCTGTTGTTTTATTTTGTGCATGTTGACATGAATGGGCAACAACACAAATTGACTCTTAGCGCTGCCATCAAAGGATTTGCCTAAGACTAAAAAGTTTTTGTTGGCTCGCAGCGTTGCCTGCTAATTGCGCCAAATTAGTTGACAACTTAATGTCGTAAAAATTTTAGCTAAATGCCTCAATCTTTCGTTAATGGCATTGGCAGTGGTGTTACCTACACACACACACACACACACACACACACACACACACACATTCACTCACTCACACATATTTCAAGGAAGCGTCGCACGTGACGTTTCTGAGTACGTGACACTCGAGCCGCACTCGCTGTCAAATCTGCAAGGCCTGGCTTCACTGTTTGTTTACAACTGCCATGCAGAATATATATACATACATATATATATGTATAAGTGTGTGTGTGTGTGTGTGTATTGTTCCCGTTTTATACAGAACCTCTTTTGTCTTGCTGCTGCGCCTGCAGACGCCCCATAAATTAGCTTTCTCAGCTAAATTATAATAGTTTAATTAGTTTTTTTTTTGTACGCCTGACACACGCTGCCGCTGACAGTTTCATTAATAGATGCATAAACTTTAATTAACTGAAGCTGAAATCTGCAGAGGGTCCAGGTTCAGGCTCTAGCTACAAGCCATGTTGACCTTTAAATTTGTTGAAGCTTTTGTTTTGGCTTGATTTGTCAGCTAGATTAGCAGTTGTACATATATTCTTACGTATACTTCATGATAATTGTATGTAATGTATTCTTGTGCAACATATATAAATAATGTACTTATATGAAATGTTCTTTCTTCTCTCTTGCAGAGCATGTCAAGGACTTTAGCTGCGGCCCGCTGCACTACAAAACCTTTTACATGGATGAGCGCAACAATGCGCTCTATGTCGGTGCGATGTAAGTACGCAGTATAACTGTGAGGGGTTTTATGTGTCTGTGTGTGTAGGAGTATGAGTGCTATCTAAGTTCGTTGCGGTTTGGCATTTGAGGTCCTCGAAGCGAGCTTCCGTGCGCGTTAATTACGAACTTCCGGTGCGACTGTGTGAACTTCCGGCTGGCACTAAAAGCAGCTACTCAAAAAGCTTCAACGCATTTGAAGCTGCATATTTCATTTTTGAAAGCCCAGCGTCCAAAGTGCCTAGAGTTGTTGGCAACACTGTCGGCATACATAATTATGAATTAATGCTTGACGTGCGGTTCGACGGAGCCAAAGCCGTGGGACTGAGTCTGCGGTAAGGGTCCATTCGGGTCGGGTAAGAGTTCGGGTTCTAGGCTAGGGGTCGCTGATGGGGTCGAGGTCGGTCGCAGAGCTGTAAGCAGGTTGCCAGTGCTCGAGCTCAATTTGACAATGCCCATCGTCGTCGTCGTCGTCGTCGTCGTCGTCCTCGTCTGCTCATTTGTCTGCCGCAAGTTGAACATGGCCGCATTTTAACAGTTGCGGTCTCGCCGCCCTACGAAAAACGCTGGCAAACAAAGTAACCAAAATTACCACTTGACTCGAGCGCCATTTTTCCAACGCAACCCACAGCCGGCAGCATTGGTCGTCGGGGCATCATCAGCGAATGCCATTGCCACTGCCGTTGCCGTTGCCGTTGCCGTTACGCTGCCCCTAGACTCGCAATGAAGATTAATGGTTTCGAGTTGTTGGGGCGCCGCACTGCCAGCGCCTAAAACTCTGCCGGCAACTATATAAAACACACTTTAGCATTGAGTTTCGGCGTCGACGCGTTCCCCTTTTCAGTCGAGCCTCCGCAAACTTTTGAGTGGGCCAATGCTGGGCGGGAGGATAGAGAGTAAATGGGTATAGTAAATGCTGTTGCCGCTTAAAGTTCGTACCGAGAGCTGGGCGCCATTGCCAATGCCCATGGACGCAATATTGCGACATCGATATATCAATCCATCAATCAATCAATCACGAGCTCCGAACAGTGCAATAAACGTAACAGGCCGCCGCCGGTGACGAGCAGGTGCTGCGCTTCACTCATGTGCAACGCAACGATTTTTCAAAAATACCAAACACATACACACAGACAGACAGACTCCCACACACACACACACACACATAGCTGCTTGTGAGATGCCAGCAAATAGACAATTTCAATTGTTTGACAGCAGGCAAAGTCGCTCTCGAAAGTCGACTGACAAACTGACGTCTGTTGCTCAGCAGCCGCAGACGCTGAATCTCTGTGCTTTACTTCCTGCATGTGTGTGTGTGTGTGCGTGTGTGTGTGTAAGGTCACGCTCTTGTGCTGATTGCGTTTTGCAGCAGAGCAGAGCATTAACTTATCGTGTGTCAGGGCACGAGCGCGGGATTAGCTCAAGTGTCACGCGAGCCGCCACATACATATCTGCTAGAAGAAACAACAAGAGCAATGGCAACGCCTACTTGCGTTAATATATTTCTCATTATCTCATTGCAGGGATCGAATTTTTCGTCTCAATCTGCGCAACATCAGCCAATCGATATGCGAGGTAAGTGAAATAAGACGCAAGAACAAAAGCAAAAGCAAAAGCAAAAGTAAATGTTAAAGTCAAATCTCAATTGACTGCAGGTAAAACTAAAAAAAAGTGTTGAGAAAACACAAGTGAATAGTTGGGTGATAGTTGAAAATGATTGACTAAAATATACTCTATAGCAAACAAAGCAAAGATAGCAATATATATGGAAATATTTAAAATAAATAAATTGGAGCTTTGGTAAATTAAGGCTATTTTCATTTAAAGAAAAACAGAGTTTAGTTTTCCTTATGTCTGATATGAATTGCAATAAATAAGTTGGGAATGAGATTTTAGTTACCCTCAAATCAGCTTATACATTTCTGCAAGTTCAAGTTGTATAAGACATTGTCAACAGCTTTTGCTGCTTCCATCACTTTTTGATATGCTGCATACCCTTTAATATATATTCTAGGGTATTGTAAAAGCGCATGTAAATGCACAAAACACTTACGCACACCTACACACAGGCGAGCAGACACTTTTTGCCACTTGAGTATTGCCTGCCAGACAGAATGTTGTTGACACACTCACACACTCACACACACACACACTCACACACTACACTCTCACACCCACACAGCTTTGCATATGCAGGCTTTTTACCTGGCCAGACAGTCACTGAAGATGTTTGTCGAGTTTGTGTTTGGCTGCTGTTTGTGTTCGCACACTCTCGTGACATGCTCTTATATAAGTATTCACACACACACACACACTGACTCGCCGGTTCATAAGTTTGTTTAAGCATATGTCTGGCTGCGATACGTTTCTTTTTCTTTTCATTTTTCAAGAGTTTTGCTCTGAATATGAAGTTTTTGGCATCAAAAAAATATATAAAGAAATTATTATGATTTTTGCTTGAGATAAAATTGTGAGAGATTACGTATAAAATTTGTCGGTTTAAGACTTTCAGCTAGAAGATTTGCTCAGACTAGAAATATAAAATAAATATGAATTATTAAAGCTCATTTTTCTTTATTTTATTTTATTCAATTTTCATTTGTTATTCATATTATTAAATTAAAAACTAAAAACATGTATGAATATAAAATATGTATATATATAAAATACATATTAATAAAATATAAATATAAACAAATTCATGATTTTATTATTTGCCTCTTGTTCATTGCTAGAATAAACAAATGGAATTCAGTTTTTCAATTTAATTTTCATTACATTTGAATGTTCCATTAATATGTAAATTATTTTTACCATAGATGAGACATATCTATGTTTACCTGTAATGCTGTTTAAAATATATTCAAAATATTTTTGCATAATAATTCATTTACAAAACTAATTAAAGCTGTCAGCAGCCAAAAGCAAAAACTCTGAGTGAAGGAATTTGAATTACTGAAGGGGAGTCAAAGAGAGAGAAGCTAGAAAATGAAACAGGTTATAGGCAAGCGCACAGATCTCATATATTGCCATAAAATCACCAAAAGAGAGCAGTAGCCACGACTTGTAGCTCTATTCAAGTAACGAATAAATAAACAATATCAAAAAACTTCCTTACAATAAATAAGAACAAAAGCAATTGCCCTAGAAGGAAGTGAACTTATTTTATTTCCAAATATTTATATACATAAAAAGAACACTTTAGAAAGTTTTTCTTGTTTGGTCTCTTCCTCTAATTAATCGATACTTATTTGTTAGATTTTATTGCCAACTGATTTAAAGCCATAAAGTAGTTTCAACTTGCGATTTACGGCACTCGGAACTGGGCGCCCCCGCATCGTAGTCCAAAAAACTTGGCATTTTTCAGTGCGCCCTCACATCCGTTTTGGCCAAGATCTAGTCCGCTCTCTCACAATTGCACTTTAATGATTTCGTCTTCAACTATCAATATCCGTTTCCGTTTCAAGTTCATTGAATTGGCATTTGGCTAGTCTGCACTTGCATTTCACATTTCACATTTCGCATTTCGCATTTCGCAGTGCTGTGAGTGCTGGCGTTTGGCACATCTTTGAGTCATCGTAGCGGCACTTTGGCCCAGTCGCCGGCAAATGCTTTCAACGGCAATTATTTGTGCTGACTGCTAAACGGCCAGGGCCGAGTTCGTGCTCGCAAATTGCGTTTCAAGTTGAGAAGCCGAGCACTTTGCCGCTGCCCGAAGAGGCTGGCGCCTTAAAGTGCAGCAAAGACTTTCAGCAAAGGCAAACTGCAAACTGTCAGCAGAGCCAGGATATTGTGTTCACATGGCCGCAGCGTAAAGTGTGTCAACTCTGAGATTTCTATATACATAAGTGTGTGTGTGTGTGTTCCTTGAATACACAAGCAATGCGCATTAACGATGGCCAAATGAGAAGGAGAAAAACTTATTTCACGTCTAATGTCGCTTAGCCCCAACTAGAGTTTTTTTTTTTTTTGGTTGGCTTTTAAAATCAGCTTTTCTTTTGCCTCTAGCTATAATTCGCATTGCGCGCTCAAAATTCAAGTGCAGGCGAAAATCGAATTAAATAAACAAATGCCCAACGTGAGTGAAATACCAACAGCAATGGCAAGGAATCAAGAGAGCAGCGCCCCAAAAATATGTACACAGAGAGGTAGAGTGAGAGAGAGAGAGAGGGAGAGTAGAGTGAAAGGAATATATATATATATTCACTTCACAAATACTGGCATATGAGATGGGCGTCTTGATTGTACGTGTTCTTGGTACATACAATACACAACAAACACACACACACACACACACAACAAACACACACACACACATACGCATTTGCCTCCAATCTCCAATTGTTGCGCGCTCTTTTGTTGTGGCTGTTGTTGTTTTGGCAGTCGCGTTTGCCTTCTTGATAAGCATGAAATTTTATCACGCTTTCAATAAACTTTTTTTTTTTTTTGTGTAGAATATTTGTTAAGCGTAGCGCAGTGGGCAGGGAGCGTAGCGAATGCTTTAAGTACTTAAGAAACCATTTGTTTGCTCATATTTCAGATTGTTTTTCTTTTCTTTTCTTTTCTCTATCTGTAGCGCGATGTTCTCATACTGGAACCCACCGGCTCCGATATACTCAACTGTGTGTCCAAGGGCAAGCGAGAGGTGCGTTTTAATATATATATAAATAAATATAGCTAACATAGTTGAACATATCCATAATCCATGCTAAATTAATTAACAAAAAAAAAAAATAATAATAATTGCATGCAAATGAATTATTGCGGCCTTCATCTCGATTCGATACTTATGCATTGCCTTCACATTCTCTATCTGCCCCATTACAATCCACACACACACACACATACATATATACACAATTATTTTGCTTAAACATTTGTTTTCATTCAACCGACATTCGGGCAACTATCAAGAAGGTGGAATGCCGCAATCACATACGCGTCATTCAGCCCATGAATTTCAATGGACATCGACTCTACGTCTGCGGCACCAATGCGCACAATCCCAAGGACTATGTTATAAATGTGAGTAAAATAAAATAAATATAGCATATATTTATATAACAAAAATTCAGCCTAATTGTGAATGTCACTCAAGCTGGAAGTTAATTTTCCAGCAACAAATTTCAACAAAAATTAAAGTCAACTAATGCGCTTTTCTTCAACCTCAACTCCATCTCCGTCTCCATTCAGGCCAACTTAACACATTTACCCAGATCCCAGTACGTGCCCGGCATTGGGTTGGGCATCGGCAAGTGTCCCTACGATCCTGCTGACAACTCAACCGCCGTCTATGTGGAAAACGGAAATCCCTTTGGTTTGCCAGCGCTGGTAAGTCCAAGTCTCGCCCAAGTCGCGTAATGCCGACGGAAAGAAAAATAAAAGCAAAGAGAGAGAGAGAAAAAAAGGGAAAAATGTCAATTGTAATAAAATTACAAAAGTAAAGTAAAGGCAAGGGACAAAAACAGTGTCAGAGAGAGAAAGAGAGAGAGAGAGAGAAAGAGGGAGAGAGTGAGGGCGACAAGTTGAAAGTAGCAAGAAGGAAATCGCGTAAGGCTGGGACAAAGTTCTGTGCGGCTATGGGAGGCCAAATGGCAAGAAATTTAAAAGAGTCGCAATAAAGCAGCTGAAATTAAATTAGAGTGAAGCACACACACACACACGCACACACACGCATGTACACACACACACATGTACGCGCAGAGAGTCAAACACTTCGTCAAAGAATCGGGTCTGAGGCACGTGCTTACACTTTACGCGTAATTGTGTGCGTGCCTGTGTGTATGTGTATGCGTGTGTGCGTGTGTGTGCGTGTGCCACATTTCGCCTTTGCCTTGGAAAATCAAATTTCCCGAATATTTGGCGCTAATTTGCCGGCATTGCTTGCGATCCAGCACAAACACACAGCAGAGTAAATTCAGTATAATCCATTTCCCTCTACTTTCCACTTCCACTTTCCACTTTCTACTTTCTATATACGCACATCAGTATGCGGGCACAAATGCGGAATTCACTAAAGCCGATTCGGTTATATTTCGCTCGGACCTCTTCAACTTTACCAATGGCCGCAAAGAGGCCAACTTCAAGCGCACAGTTAAATATGACTCCAAATTGCTCGACAGTAAGTATATGAAATTGTAAATTATTCAATGATTTTGTTTGATATACTAAAACTATTAAATAGTTAAGTAAATAGATAAATATTGTACTTTTAAATATCTACAATAAAAAACTCTTTACATTTCAATCTCTTTCTCTCTCTCACTCTCTCTTTAATCCATTTCTTTTCCAGAACCCAATTTCGTTGGCTCCTTTGACATTGGCGACTTTGTCTACTTCTTCTTCCGTGAGCATGCCGTGGAGTATATTAACTGCGGCAAGGCCGTCTATTCGCGTGTGGCACGCGTGTGCAAGAACGATCGCGGCGGCAAGTACATGATCAGCCAGAACTGGGCAACGTATCTGAAGGCGCGCATGAACTGCAGCATCTCGAGCGAGTTTCCGTTCTACTTCAACGAAATACAATCCGTCTATAAGATGCCCAACGATGATAGCAAATTCTATGCCACGTTTACAACGAATACAAATGGACTGATTGGTTCGGCTGTCTGTAGCTACGATATACGGGATATCAATGCGGCCTTTGAAGGTTAGTGGGTGACTGCATGAAATATGTGTGTGTGCCAGTTGGGTGTGGGGCCAGTGGGCGTGGCTGTGTCTGTGTCGGCGTCTGCGAGTGTAAGCGTGAGATTTATTGCATTGGCAATAATTCTCAGCGGCGCCATTTTTACGAACGTGCATGCGGCTACGTTTGACTTCTTCCAGCATTTCCCATTACGTTGGGCTGCAGCTGCCGGAAGAAATTACGCTCACAGGTGCTGCATGTGTGCGTGTGTGCGTGTGTGTGTCGTGCAGAGAAGCTTTGGCATTTGAGCGTTAAATGGTGCGAGCTGAATTGATGTGCCTGCTCCCACTATGGGGTTCGTTGTGCGGCTTTAAATGCTTTAACATTTGCTACAAAACGCCTCGACCTCAGCTGCTGGCGTGCTGCATGGTTAACGTTAACTAGATATGCGTGACAGGTGCTAACAGTTCACCTGTACAGCTGCCACTGCTGCTGCTGCTGCTGCTACTGTTTGCCTGCCTGCCAAACACACGCAATCCAAACGCATGCAATTTGTAATGCAACAAAATCTGACATGCGCCTCAAAATGCATGTCACATATATTTTAGTCCTAGCGGCAGTCTCTTCAGCCACAATATGCGCATATATTTTGCTCGCTTCTCATGCAAAATTCACTGTACGAAATGTCTTAAGTGTAGCCGTAGCAGCAGCAGCAGCGACATTTGCTGAGCTTGTGGCAAGTTCTGTAACTCATTTCCGTTGCCGATTGCTGTTGAATGCAATTTGCATTTGCTTAAACATGACTTGAAATTATTTTAGAGTAGAGCTTGGCTAAAGTAAATACTTCAGAGAGTTTCTGCCAACAACTCTCTTTTACTCACTCTCTGAGCAAAAAGTCAGAGAGCAACCGATTGCATCAGTTCTTCAACGAACTCGTTTGCGCTCGGCTTGCAATTGCTTTCGTTTGTTGAGTTTCGCTCTGGTTCTTCCACGATCCACAAGCAAGCAGTCTCTTGTGATTGCTGCTTATGTATTAGTATGTGAGCGAGAGTTGTCTTCGCACAACTCATCGTTAGGCTGAATGTTTGCATGTATCTGTGCTCACTTACTCAACCACATTGTACGAACGTCAATCGTAACGCTCTCTAAGCAATGCTCGGTTAATGAGAGCATCACACGAAGGCGATTGAACTACCGAACGCACGAAGCGAAAAGAACCGAAGTCTCTTGCTCAGAGCTCAGAGCGAGTGAGTTTGATTTTTGCAGTCGATCTCACGTATAGTGCGTAAAGAATGAAGAATATAATAATAATGAGAAATAACTTTAATGAAACCTAAAGCAGAGTTTAGCTGCGAATATGGAATAAAATTAAATTTAATTAAATAATTATAATTATTATTATGTGCATACCCTTTAAAATGTATAGGATAATAAAATATTTATAATTTAAAATTCATTTTTTAAACCATTTGAAATTTTATTTATTCTCTTGAAGCAATATTGCATACAAACCTAACGGAAAGTCTTTAATTCCACATCAATGGAAATACATTTAGAATTTTTCCATAATAATTATGCCCATTCTTATTATCGTGTGATTACTGTATCTATAAATAAGGCACATAAATTTATTTGGAAATTCCGTTGCCAAATTCAAGTGGAGCCAAACGCATACGCAAATTCTCTTTGTGTGTGTGTTTGTGTGTGTGTGTGTGAGTGTGTGACAGCAGCACTTTGCTCAAAAGTTCATTAACACCATAAAAATTGTGTGCATGGAGCTGTGCCAGAGCACTCACTCACTTCACTCACAGTTAGACCAGCAGACAGCAGACAGCAGACATAGCGCCAAGAGGCAAATGGCAGTAAAAAATCTGGCATACACTTAAAATTCATTATGAAAAGTTTTGCGGGCATGTTGCAATACACACATACATATATATAGAAATAAAAAAAAAAAAAAATAGAGCAATGTGTGAAAAAATGTAGTCGAGCTATTGCCAAAGTAATTAATTATGAAAAAACAAATGATTATGCAGCAAACACTTCAGTTCGCTCTCTTCTGTATGTGTGTGTGTGTGTGTGTGTAATTAGTAGCTCGAACTGTTTTACTTTTGGCTCCAGACTCCGCTTGTGGCTCGGAGCCACAAATCAGCGCAGAGAGCTCAGTAATTTATCATTTACCACAGCGCGCTGACACACATAAATTTAACATAGCATACTTTTCAGCGCTGCACATTTATGCAACCTATAAAATAAAACACTCTCGCTCGCTCGCTCCCTCGCTCACTCTCTCTCACACACTCTCTTCGTTTTCTGCTGCTTCTCTTTCGCAGGCAAGTTCAAGGAGCAGGCGACATCGAACAGCGCCTGGCTGCCCGTGCTGAACTCGAAAGTGCCGGAGCCACGTCCGGGCACATGCCACAACGACACCGCAACATTGCCGGACTCGGTGTTAAATTTCATACGCAAACATCCGCTAATGGACAAGGCGGTCGATCATGAATTTGGCAATCCAGTATTCTACAAACGAGACGTTATACTCACCCGCCTCGTCGTCGACAAGTAAGTTAAATGTGTAAATGTATTCATTAGCGAGCTGTAGCTGCAGCTGCAGGAGCTGGAGGAGCTCGAGCTGCAGCTACAGTTGCCTCTGGCGGCCTCTTGGCAAGCAGCCACGTATTCGCCTCGGCTTGTTGACATTTGCCAAGTTTATACAGTGCACTCGCTGCAATAGCCACAGCCACAGCCACAGCCAGAGCCAGAGCCAACAGCCAGAGCCAGAGTCAGGACAACAGTCAGCCCAATGCTGACATTTGGGAGCACTCGCTCACTGACAGCATAAAAATGTTTTTTTTTTTTTTTTTTTTGCTGCTCCGACTGTTGTTGTGTGGCATAACGACTTGTAAAATAACTTGGCCGGAACTTATGAACATTGCGCCGCAGGATATGCTTTTAGTTAAACGCTTTGTTTTGCAGCTGCACACAAAAAAAAAAAAAAAACAAGAGAAACTAAAAGCAAGCGAGAAGGAAAAAGTTAGCCAAGTCGCGTGCATTTGAGATTTGTTGCACAAAAACTGTCGGCAGCGGAGACTTGTGCGATTTATCAACTCAACTCTAACCCCTCTATCTCTCTCTCTCTCTTTAGAATACGCATTGACAAACTGAACCAAGAGTTCTTGGTTTACTTTGTGGCCACGAGCACTGGACACATCTATAAAATCGTGCAGTTCATGCACTATGGCCAACGCCATTCGAATCTGGTGGACATCTTTGAGGCATCGCCACGCAACGAGCCCATACGCGAGCTGACTTTGAGCCAGAAGACAGCCTCACTCTATCTGGCCACCGATCATCAGGTGAAACAAATCGATTTGGCCATGTGCGCACGTCGCTACGACAGCTGCTTCCGCTGCGTGGCCGATCCCTATTGCGGCTGGGACAAGGAGGTGAATGCCTGCCGGCCCTATCAGCTGGGCCTGCTGCAGGATGTGGCCAATGAGACGTCCGGCATTTGCGATACGAGCGTGCTGCGCAAGCGCGTCACCTCCTCCTATGGCCAGACGCTGCATCTGTCCTGCTTCGTCAGAATGCCCGATGTGCTGCGTAAGAAGCAGACGCGCTGGTACCATCACTCCACGGAGAAGGGACGGTAAGTTGAGCTATTGTAATTGAATTTCGGGAAAACCAATGAACATTGAAAGCAAATAATGAAATCGGAAGTGCAAACCAAACTTCGTTCCGTCTCACTTAGCCAAGTCGCCCAGCTGCCTGCTCCCATCTTTGCCCATTCCCAAAGCAGCTTCTAAATCCTGCGACGCGATGCTGCGGTAAATTGACACTTTAAAATGTTATTGAAGTCCGCTCGCTGTTTGGCGTTTACGCTTATTTTGAGCAGGCAACGCAGCGGCACAGGACAGACCCCCTCTCTACCTCTCTCCCTTTCTGTTGCTGTCTGTAATGGAAAAAGTTTCAGCTGGCGCTGCGAAAGTTTCACACACAGTTTATATTGATTTTTATTGTGCGTTTCCAATGAGACACTTTTTCACGCACAGCCAAATGGAAAAACCAACTGAAAATGGAAAATTGGAATATAGCAAATAGAAAATCTCCTTATCTATCTTTGCCTCCACTCACTCTCTCTCTCTCTCTCTCTCTCTCTCTCTCTCTTTCTCTCGCTGTGCAGCTACGAGGTGCGCTACACACCCACGAAATACATTGAGACCAACGAAGGCGGCCTGGTATTGTTGGCTGTGAATGAGGGCGATGGCGGCCGATATGATAGCTATCTGGATGGCACCCTGCTCTGCAGCTATGGCGTCACTGTCGATGCGCACAGGTGAGTCAAGCAACCCCATTGGCTGGCATTTGAATTTAGCGCCTCTGGCGATTTAGAAAGTTGAAACTTTCGACTTTTGTATGTTGTTGTTGTCTGGCGGCAAGTTTAATTTCCTGACGATAACTTATTGTACCTCTCTTTGTCTCTTTCGCTCTGTCTTAGATGCTCGCCTCCATCACAGAAGCAGGACTACCAGAAGATCTACTCGCACTGGTGCAACGAGTTCGAGAAATACAAATCAGCCATGAAGCAGTGGCAGGCCAAGCAGGAGGTAAGCCGAATTGAAAGCAATTAAATATACATTTCACAACTGGCAGCAGCTGTCGTTAATTGTTTTAATTAATTTTTCATGCAAATCGCTGATTCCTGCGCCTAATTTCCATGTTATTCGCCTAGCAATTAACGAAATTACGTTTGTGGCTTTTTCTTTTTCTTTTTTTGTAGCAATGCGGCCTCAAGGATAAAACAGCAACGAGCAGCAATGGCGGCGGCGGCGGCAGCAGCAGCAGCAGCAGCAGCTCCAGCAGCAGCAGCAGCAGCAAGAGCCATGGCAAACATGTCAACGATGTGTTTAGCAATGACGCCCTGGTCTGACCCAAAAGTAAGTATACGACTTGAGCGTAAAGTCAACTTAGCTTAGTTCCAGCCCACTATAGTACAAGAAATCCCCAACAACAATTAACTCATGGCCTTTGCCCTCATCCCTCTCTAACCATGCTGCCCACCACACTCAGAGTACTTGTTCAACTCAGGGTTCTTGTCGGCGGGCGCACGCCCCAGTTTTGGCCAACAATTGTACATTTTCGTGTTTCTGCTAGCCATGTGCACTAGTTTCTAAAAGTCTCTAGTCGAAGTAAGTTGTAGCTGCAGCTCAAGCTCGCCAAACTACATCAAGCCACGTCTAATCCTGGCCAATATACAAATGGATATTAATGTTTGCTTTCTATATGTTTGCCATTCCATTTGCTTACAGCCAGCAACAGCAACAGCAACGGCAACGGCAACATCAACAGCAACGAGCATGAGCAGCAGCGAAAGGATGAAGAGTATCAGCACCCAGAAAGCAGTGACAAGAGCCGAGCAACCAACTACAAAGACTGAAATTTTTAAGCTTTTGAAAGACAATATTTCAATATGTTTTCAATATGTGTTTTTATTTGCTTCATTTACATACATATATATATATATATGTATATATATATTTATTGCAATTGTTTAGTGCTCTTCGTTTGGCATTCAAATTAACAAAAAGCAAATATCAAATATCAAATTGCAATACTTCACAACAACATTTGATTGATTTCAATATTTCAAGTACACCGAATATACATAGAGAAGGCGCTAAGCAAGTGTAAGGAGTAAACGCTAAAAAGTTACTAACAAAAGGATCCTGCCATAATGAAAATGGAAATTACGGTTTTACATAGAACAGAGAGTGTTTCTATCTCGCCCTCACACACACACACTCTCTGTCTCTCCCCCCCCCACACACACTCTCTCACTCTCTCTCTCTATTTCTAATTCTGCAATTGCGATTGCTTCAAGAGGAAAAGAAAGAAAGAACAAGAAAAAATATACTAAATTATGCTAAGATATTTACTCGTATACAACCACCTACAGGACACAAATACAAATACATATATATGTATATATATATATTCAATTTGAGCTCAACATTTTCTTGCCTCAGTTTGTGTAAATCATCATTTAAATATTTGTGCATTGCGAACGGCACAAATCGTATACAAATATGCAAAAACAGAAATGAAAAAAATGAAAAACAAGACAACGTCGCTTGGCCATGGGAAGATCTTAAACGAATTTGTATATTAACTAGCAATATTTGTTTAATAATTCTAGTATTAGTTATATTACGAATATGTATAAATAGTTGATAGCAACAAACAAGTTTAAATACAACAAATCTCGGTATTTTACGGAACCAAAATTTCAACAAATACTTCTAGAAAGAGCCCAACTTTTGCTAGGTTAAGGCGAGTTTGTACATAACGCTGCTTTAGTTGTAATTACAAGAACTCTAACCGTACATTAAGTATATCGTATGTTTAGTTTTTTCCATTGATTTTGAAAGACGAGTTTTTTTTTCGTAACGGCTAAATGAAAACACGCTCACGGCATTTGGGCCGTTGTTGTATAGTTGGCGCGTTAGCCTGATGTTTACTATAAGCAATATATATCTATATACACATAGTTACTGCATTGAGACCAACATGCTCATACATAAACACACACACACACGCACACACAAACACACTCATACACATATATCTATATATATATATATATATCTAGGAATACTTAACCATAGTCGTAAGTAAGTTGGTGTGGCAAATACATTTTAGTAAATCTCGCAATGGCAGTCAGACATGTTAAAGTAGTGACAACCCCATTGAAAACTTATTAAACTAATCGAACAAGAAAATATATAAATAGAACTGCCAGCAAATAGATTGAAATGCATTTTGAAAGCACTCACACAAACATACACACACACACACACACGTACAGCCACACGCATACATGGAAAACTAAACGCTTCTCTGAACGATGAGCCGTGCGACAAGCGTGGCGACATTATCGAAGAAGTGCATATACAGATAATCCATATGTACTTAAAAATACTTATATATATATATATATATACACATGCATATGCTACGTAAATTAATGAAATATTTTTCTAAAAGTTTTCTCAGCAAAAGCCACAAAACAAAATTTTAATGTTTCCATCTAGAAATTATTCACACAAAAAGGAAAAGAAAAAGAAAAAAATATGAAAAATAAATACAAAATAGAGAAACCGAAATACAGAAACTTTTTAGCTTAATCCTCGGATCTAACCATTGTAAATGAACTACAAATAAAATATGTATTTTTCAGCTAATCATGCTCTGAGCTTCTGACTTGATACACAAGTTTCTTTTGCTTTTCGTAGACCATTTTTGATTTTTGATTTATTGTAAATAATTCAAAGATTATGTGAAATGTTTTGTATGACAATCACATGATGTTGAGTAAATAAAAATATGATGACCCGTAAATGAAGCAAATTGCAATGTCGGTATTTGAATAAAACTAATAATAAACAACAGCAAAAACAAAATAAACAACTCGTAAAGTAATTTAAAAAAAAAAAGTAAAGAATTACAAATTTAATATAAACTCAAAATATATATATAAATAAACACATATATATATATATATTCTTTATATAGTTAAAATAGCGACAACAACAAATCCTTGTAAAAACAAAAAAGAAACAAATTATATACTAATCGAAGCGTACTATAGGAAAACCCCGTTTTACAAAGTATTCATACAATAAAATAATAAAAATTTAAAATTAAAAATAAATAATTCGCGCTTGAAGTACATTTGCATATATACATTTACGTATGTATACAGTTTTCTGTCTATGGTAAACTAATCATAAATAAATAAATATAAAAACTTAATACTAACAAAAAAAAAAAAAGAAAAAAAAAGCTGCCCTGAAGAACGTATCAAGAGCTATCTAAAAATTTCATTAAAAAAAAAAAAAATTGAAAATAAACATAAATAATTATGAAAACTTACAATTAAACAAAAAACTTAGCTGTAAACATATATATATAAAAAAAAAAAGAAAAAAATGCAGTAAATAAATGTGATAAGATTCTTTAATAGAAAATATTTGTATTCACTTTTGGGCAGGTGTAAAATGGGAAGCTGAGAGATCGTAGCCCAAAAAATTATTATATCATTTAAGGACTCTGTAAATGATATTAAGATTTTCTTGGCTATGAGTTTCCAGTTCAAGTCTGGGCTCTTGCCAATGTTCCCAAGCATCAAACCATTCATAATAGTCCCATTTGCGTTTTACCTTTGTGCTGGCCAGGTGCATACTTTAAAAACTTTTCCTTAACTGGCGGCAGCATCAGTTGTGAATTGTTCCCGCAGCTTAAGTCTAAGAACATATTTAACATTTACGGCTGCCAGGGTAGCTGGGTGCACTACCTACCTTGTCCTTGCCTTGGCTTGGCGGGCTGCCTCATTTGGGGGTGCTAAGTACATTTCTGTGTAAGTACTTATTTGTTTATGCTTTAGGTAAATAGAGTTTTGTTTCAGGCTCTCAACTACAAATGCCAAGTTCAATTTGCAATGGTGCAAGAAGGAAATGAAAAGGGTATTTATGCGAGTCTTGCTTCTAGTTTACTTTTAGGTGTCATTACAGAAAATTTGTATAATATTTGAAATGATTGAAGGAATCTGAGACTTGCTATCTTTAGCTGTGAACTCACTCTCTGCCACTCTCCCTCCACAGTTAATCCATAAGCAAGCTTTTTATTCTTAGCTCAAATTGTGTCCCCAAAGTATGGTTTTGTTTCAAGCATAATACTATAAAATAATCAATTGTTGCTTGAACTGGCAGCAATTAATCAATGCACGATTCTGTTCCGAAAATAAAGACATTTTACTATTTTGAAAACAAACAAAAAATGTCATAGTTATATATATGTATGTTTTCCAATTAGCTGTAGCTGGGCAAAGGCGATTGCCTGACCTCAGGTCATTTCGCGTTGTTAACCGCAAATAGAGGCGAATGCCATTGGGGCATGGGCCAGGCAGTTGCTGTATGTATTTCATTTGGCATATTGATAAATGAAATGAAACTCACATGAGACTAACAAGAGTGAGAGAGTGAGAGCGAATACAAAAAAAAAAAAAAAAAAAAACACGCTTCCCAGTGGAGTACCTGTCAATGGCAGGCATTGACACACACACACACACACACACACACATACACACTCCCTCTCTCTCTCCCTCTCGCACAATCGCATGCAATTTAATTTGGCTGCCTCTTTGTTGCGGCTTTGTTTTGTGCCATTTTACGGTGGTTGTTTCAATTTATTATACAATACAACTGCAATTGGGATTGTTGTTTTTAATAGTTTCAAGCTCGAGCACCAGCCGCGGGTCAATAACACACACACACACACAGAGAGACATGCATACATGGGTTGACATGTGAGAATTGCATGCAGCTAATTGCTCAGCTGTGCTCGACTGTGACTAGACTCGCAATTCAAGGCGTCTGTGGAAAGTGAGCCGCAGTCAAATAATTGACATGAGCCATTCCAATGAAAGATATATAATTTGATCTGCGCTTTTATTCCATATTAAATCGATAAGAGAAGCAACTAAATCTTCTCCTGAGAGAACTGCTCCGACTCGGTGGTGCCAATGTGCTGCTCAACGGTGCAGTACAGTTCGGGAATAAGGGTGGGATACTCTTTGTTGTAGAGCATGCTCCTGATGTACTCCTTGGGATTGCTCGGCTCCGGCCAGAGGGTGGCGAGGCGATGCTGATATGCATAGGTAAAGACGGCCTCGGCTATTTGGAGATTCACGCACTTTACCTTGCTCTGCGGCGGATAGACATTGCGCTTGGCTATGTCGGTGGGCCAGACCAGCTTCGATAGACGCTCGGCGACTATCAGGAAAATGTCATCTGGCACCGTGGTCATGCCCGTCAGCATGATGCCCAGCGTGATGCCGCTGTGTATGAAGAGATCGCTGCAGTAGCCGGGCTGATACCACTTGTTGGCGTACTTCACGGGCGGCAGATCGTTTCCCGATATTAGAATGCAGCGGCCCTTGGTATAGACGAACGCATCTTCGGCCGTGCACTCTGCCAATGGCACAGGCCGGGACATGACAAACAAGATGGGCATTTGACAGCTCTGCTCCATGGCTTTGAGCACCTCTTTGGTAAAGGCTTGCGGCTCCGTTGAGCTGCCCACCAGCACAGTGGGCTTGACCCTCTCAATGGCCTCCACTAGGTTGTCAATGGGATCATAGTTGCGGACGAACTCCAACACCTCGTCGGGCAGCTTCTGGTTGCGACGTTGATTCACAATCAGCCCATGGGAATCGCAGAACCAGATGCACTCCTTCGCCGCATTATCATCGAGTCCCTGGCGCTTCAGATACGCCATGCATATGCGTGCCATGCCAATGCTGAACTTCTCCATGCCGTAGAACATAATTTTATTCGCTCTGAACTTGATGTCGGTAATCGTGAGGGCGCCCAGCAGGCCCGCTAGTCCCACGGTGCTGGAGAGCTGCAGGCTGATGTCCATGTAACACTTACGCTTCTGATACTTCTCCAGCATTCTCAGTGATTCCCTTACGCTGAAGTCGTTCGTCTGGATGAATGTACGCGGACCGAAAACGCGCATAACGGCCACAGTGAACTCCTCGAAAAGGTCTTCGAAGGCGGCTTCAGTAGCGCGCGGCTCGCACACCCCCAAGTAAGATGGATCCTCCTGCAGGCCTACATTGTCCGTGCCCACGTCCAACATGATGGGCACGCAGCAGTCGGGACTTATGCCGCCATAGACCACATTTTCATACAGTTTGTAAAACACGACAACTCCCCCATTCACACCCGAGTCGCCCATGCTGAGCACTTTGTGACCATTGGTCACCATCAGGTAGCGCACAGAGTAGCGCTGCGGCCAGTTGCGCAGCACATCGTAGACATGGCCGCGATCCTTAATGGTGATGAACATGCCTCGGTTGATCGTGAAGAACGAGCCGAAATTCTTGATCATTGTTGGGCTCTCACTGGGCTTGAATACCGACATGTATGTGTCAGGATCGCTCATCAGCAGATTGTAGAAGAGCCGTCTGTTGTGCGCCTCCAGGGCCGACATGAACAGATACTTCTGAAAGTTCGTGCTGAACCTGGCATAGAACTGCCGGCAAATCTCCACTTGTTGCCAAGGTTTACAAGCGACGAACGGTATGAAGCCATTGATACTAAGCAGCTGCTGCTCGCGATGCTGAAATGCAATTGATTTGTTCAGCCAATTGGTGCGCAGCACCGTCTGTCCACTGTACTGATTGAGCGATAACTCCTCATTCCAGGTCCAGAAGTTATCCCGCTCCACACGCACGCCATCATAAATGGCCAGCTCCTTCTTGGCATCCACGCACTCGTAGGTCTGCTCCTTCTTTTTCGGGCACATTCTGGAAATGGAAAGAGCATATGAAAAGTGTCTTATGTTTCGATATATATGTATATATTCAAGTGACTCTCATTTGAGTTATAACTAGATCGGACTACAGCTCCAACAATCTATATGCTCTCTGTATGTATACTGCTTGTAACTTAATGCACTCTGGCCACATTTAATTTGTAGTCATTTGCATTTCGAGCGGGCTGCCTGGGCATTATGCAAATGTGTCTGGCGCACTTTGCGGCGACCTCAAACCCAGGCGACACTTCAGCCAGCAAGCTCTCGAAATTTGATGCGAAACATCAACTGCGCCAAAACTTAAACAGGCCAAGACACGTTGACGCCCAACTCGCACACCTTTTATGCTAAATATCCCTTCCGAAGATGGGCCGAGGTCGGGCAGAGAGGCGGGCGTAGGACAGCCATTTGTGGCCAACACAAGTGTACTTGAGCAGCGGCGGCCTTAAGTGAAATGGCAACATCGTTATATTTCGACCAAAAGATTCGAGTCCTGGCAACGACGACGGCAACGAAAACGGAAACGGAATGCCGCGCAAGCCAAGCGGCTGGCCATAAGCAGCTTAATTCCAGAGGGAGTGCGGGCTCTGGTTAGCATTCCTTCTTAAAATTCCACAGAGTTCGGGCCAACAACTGTTGTTCGCGGACCATTCCAAGCTGAATTTGCATCAAGAGCACAGAAAGTGCCGCAACTAATTTGCAAAGAGTAAATGTGAATGGGGCAAGGCATTGATTCAACTGAATTGAAGAGTGCGACATAAACACTCTGGAAGGAAATTCAATTAAAATTGCCAAATGCATCAAATGCTCTCATAATGAAATCAATTTTCAATCAAACGCTCTCGCTGCCAGCAAAGAACAGAATCGAACTATTCACAGTTTTGCCGTCGTGACCAGCAACCAAGTGACCAAAGTGGCCAATAATGTTACGGTAAATGTAAGTCTATACGTGTGTGTGTAGAGAAAGAGAGAGTGAGAGGCAGAGTGAGAGAGAGTTGAGCTTAACGGCCGTTTTTTTGTCCGCTTTGTGTTCTGTGACCCGCTGGCAGCGCGTCGACACATTTGCACTTTTTGGACATTAAAGGCAACACCATTTGCAGTATTTTTCTTCCTGCTCTCTCCCTCTCTCCCTCTCTCTCTCACTCTGCCTACGATGGTCTGCGGATGTGCTGCAAATTGAATTTCTGCCACGGGACATATTAAGTGATCGAACTCGGTTCAACTGCCCGCCTACGGCTTTGGCGTTTTAACATAAAAATTTATGCGCTAGGTGTAAGAGAAGAGAGGGAGAGGGAAGAGAGGGAGAGAAAGGGAGTGAGTAAAAGGTAAAGCTCAAACCTGATCGAAAAATGAGTGTGTTATATAGTATGCACATACACTCACACTCACACACTCACACACTCACACTCACTCACTCACCTTTGAGTTGCACTGAAAAGAAAAAAGAAGGAAAAAAAAGTAGGAAAATAGTAAATGTTTATGCGACGTTTATGCTACAATGCAATTTGAATATTTTATGGATGAAATTCGATTTCGGCCATGGCCGGCACGTGCACTAAAAACTTTTTGCATATGGAAATTGATTTCCTTTGGTGTCATACCTTATAAATGCCCACGCGTGAGCGTGTGTCCAGTTCAGTTGGGCCATTTGCTGGCTGGCTGACTATTTTGACAGTTGTCAAGAGCATAAAAACAAACGCAATTTGCACCTCTTTGGCAGCGAACGGGGGAGCTTTCGGAACCAATTTTGAGGCATGATAAAACTAAGCAATTTATATGCCGCACGTGAGGCGCCCAAGCGTCAACATTATTACGCATACGCCATGTGCTACAAATTGAATAAAACCTACAGAAATAGCATTTGATGGCATCTATGATTTAGTGGAACAGTTTAGCTAAACGCCAGCTCACTCCACGCTTTTATTATGTAAATTGACAGCAAAAGCAGCTTGGCCAAAGAAATTAATTTGCATATTATTTCGTTTATTGAGATGAGTTTAGTGTGCAGCAAAAATATAGTATATATATTATTTCATGTGGATGACTAAGCTTATGTAAACGTATTTCATTGTAATCCTGCATATATATATTTATGTAATGAAATTTATTTAATCATTTGTTTTATCATGTTGTTTAATCAATTTTTGAAAGCCGAAGCCGAATGTCGATAGTCGATTGTAATACATAATGAGAAGGCAATTCCTCATCGATCAGCTCAACAAATCTAATTTGATAACCTATATATATCTAATATAGGGTCAACAAATAAATCATTTATCCCTGAATTGAGTAGATTTCCATATATAGTTCTCCATATCTTTATTAATAAATAATGCAATCAGCGAAGCTGTGCTGTGAATGCTGAATTCTGAGAAGCTAGAAAGATGAGTTTAATAAATATAATTTGATAACAAATGAAAGTTGTGTCTATAAAGTCGTTGTCCCTGATTTAAGTAGAACTTTACATATAGTTCTCTATATCTTTAATAAGCGTAGCCTACATGTTCAGACATGAACATACAAATATACGAGTATCGTATACATGATTTCTACGAAATCAACAACTGGCATGCAGTGCAATAAATGGGGTCACAGTGAGTACTCTTTAAAAAGGCAGTTGAACGCTGACTCTCACAGTCTCAGCAATAGTATAAGAATGCAATAGAGCAATGATACTCAGACTCAGAAGAATAGAATTTAATACTGAACTGAACACAATCACAGTCAAGTGAGTTCTTTCACTCTACGATTGTCTATGAGTCTGAGCATAGCAAGAAATATCATAGTCTATGATTCAAATATTTTCTATATATTTATAAAATATTTTCTATATATTTATAAAATATTTCAAAATATTTTTAATAAAGCTAGACTTGCAGGCATAGGAGTTCATTTACTTTTCTTTATTTTTTTATTTTATTTATAAATTTTTATTTATATATATTCCATAATTAAAGTATCTGTTTCACTATACTTTTATCTTTTTTTATCTTATACGATACTTTTATATTTTTCTATACTTTTTATCTTATTTTTCATTTCAAATATCAATCAACTTATCATACATTAGTCAGCTCAGCCATACATATAGAGCACGCAACTCAATCGAGTCCAAACAAAATTTGACAGCCGATTTAGTTACTGGCTATCAATATTTATGCTTAACATGTCGCTGTCGAGTGGGCAGAGTTAGTTAAATATTGAAGGCTTGATATTTGCAATTGGCAGGCAGAAAAGCTGTCACTGCGCCGATTCGATTTCAGCTGTTCTGTTGGCAAATATTGAAAGCGGATATGTGAGCAGCAGCGACAGCAGCGAGTTTAGTCGACGTTATTAAATGCTGTGTCCGATGTTGGCAGATCAAGTGGACCAAAGCCAAGCGGCTGCAGTGGTTCAACTCTTTTTTCCTCTTTTTTTTTTGGGTTGGTTATTGAAAATTTCAAATATATTCGCAACCTGCTGGGCATTTAATGAAATGTCCAACATTTTTTGTTCGTTTAGTTTTAGTTTGTGGCATTAACGATTTGATAATTTATGATGTGAGTTTGTCAGAAATTGGGGCATGATTTACTGGCAGCATTCAATGGGGAAAAAGCTCAAATAAATGTCACATGAGTGTCGTAGTTGCCCCCTACTTCCTCTTCTATTTTATTTGCCCGCGAGCTGCGTGCAACTCGTTCAAAGTAAAAAGTCTTGAATAAAAAATTTATAAGCTTAATAAAAGCGCTGCAGCAGCAGCAGCAGAGGCAAAGACCAAGCCACGACTCTCTCTCTCTCTCTCTCTCTCTCTCGAGTGCTTGTTGTTGCTGATGTCGATTTCTTTTTTGGCTTTCCAGGCACACACACTGCGAGTGTGTGTGTGTGGAAAAACTTTGAAATCGGCAGCTACGTGCGTCAAAGCCGAAAAAGCACCAACTTTATATCGTTGACGTTGTCGCTGCTTTTACTTTGGAACTTCAAAAGACTTTCAGATTATTTTCGTACATCCTTGCTGGCATTTTGTTATTTATTTTACTGCTGCCTGCTGCCTGCTGCCTGCTGCCGCTCGGCATCTGCAGCGCCAATTGGCACAGTTGGAATGCCAAATAATTTGAGCAATAATCAAAATAAAATCACAATAAATATTAAGCTGAATAGCAGCTCGAATGGCGTAATTAACTTGTTGCACGCTCCATGCTCCTTTCTACGTTCTCGAATGGACTGCAATCTGGGCCAATCTAATCGCATGTATCCGGCAAATATTTCTGTGCCACACAAATGGCGCAAGCATATTCGAATACTCAAATAGTTGTGTGGGCATTAGTGGCAAATTAAAGAAAGCATAAACACGAAATCCGCACATGCACGAACTGTACAAAGCAGCTCTGTCCGCCTTTCAAATCCGCAAATTGCACATAAAAATTGTTAACGGAAGCGAAAATTAATTAAAGCCATGGACAAGGGCAAAGTACGCGCTGGCACGCAACATCCTGGCCAGCAGCTAGCCCGGACAGTGGGGCAAGACGCTGCGAGTGCAGAAGGAGTCTGCTCTGGCTGGGAGGCTGGGCTTCAAATTCAAAATATGAACACCCCGCGAACGTTGCGCCATTTTAGACGTGCTCAAATATTTGCGAAACGTGTCAAAAGCGTAGCAAACTTTGCGCTTCAAAAGCGCCAACCAAACAGCCACCCAGACCCATCAGCCCCTCCTGCCAGCTGTAAAAACAATTGATTGAACGCCATGCGCGTGCAGCATGACTGGGGCAGAGTGGCAGAGTGGTCCAGGTCCAGGTCTAAATGTCACTGGGTTAGCAACGAGCAACGAGCAGCGAGCAGCGAGCAGCATGCAGCGAACAGGTGCAAATACACACGCGCAGCGCCCACACCTGTGTGGGGTCAGGCAAACAGACGATAAATAGATGAACGACTGCCGAAAACAACCCACAGCAAGGCAGGCAGCAGCAATTGTTACCAAAAATCATCAAAATTATCGAAACATTTTTAGCCAACACCCCGCCCACCCACTGACAGGCCATCAAGCCCATCAAGGTATTCAGTTATTCACAGGCATTTCCAAGTATTTTTGTTTAACTTTTATTCATATCAAAATCAAAATCAAAATCAACGCTGACATTCTGTGGGCAGTTGCGGCTGACAAACGAAATGTCATTGTTAGTGTGACGTTTGCTAAGTGCTCGGATGAATCAGAAAACACATAACACATAAATAAATGCCCAAAATTGACAAAGGAAAAACAAAAATAAATAAATAAAAATAAAAGTGAGAGAGAGAAAGAGAAAGAGAGAAAGCTAAACTAAGCCATTTGCCAATCAATGGGCATTCATAGACTTTAGTGGATTAAAATATGTTTAAATTTTTGATGAAATTGTTATTCTTAGTTGAATTATTTTCTATTTATCAATTACGTTTTTATCTTGCCCTCAACTTTTGCGGAGGTTTTAAATATTTGACTTGAAATTTGATGTGCTATAGATACTTGTTTTATTCTTTAAAGATTGCAGCGAAAGAGAAAGAAAAGAATTAATATTTGAAATAATTTTTAGTCTTATATTAATCTGGCCTCAAATTAATACACTTTCAGATACTCTGTATCTAACAGATACTTTTGTAATATAAAGATACTTTTTATATATCTACATCCAATAGATACTTTTATTAATATAAAGATACTTTTCTATATATCTATATCCAATCGATTCTTGTATGAATATAAAATTACTTTTGAGGTAATTCTTGCTGTATTATTCTTTTAATTTATCCAGCTTTAACATAGAGATTTTCTAGTTTGATTTATGTATGTAATTACACAAATAATCTGTCATAAAACAGCTTGATTATTAGCTACGTTTTTATCTCACAGATACTTGTGTAACTTGAGATACTTTACTTTAAGATACTTTTCTAAATAAGTATATATTTTAACGATTTGTTGGTTTTTTGTTCAAATGATATTTATAACTTTTGCTAACTCTTAAAAATGTTTTAAATATTTGTATCTGCCATCCAAAATGGACTCTCAGATCCAATAGACATATCCTTATGCTTGAGATACTTTTCTATCTTAATTAATTTACTCACTGATGCCCCTCTATATTTTATAGTTGAATTTGCATCTTGCACTCGCACTCACACACACACAGGTAACTTGGCAAACCGAGCGACTCATTTGGCATGCTCAGAGTGCAGAGGCACATAATTAAAACAACCCAAAAAAAAGCTCTCAACTCACGCGCAGCGAGCGACAACAACAACAAGAACAACGACACAACGAGCAGTAACAGATTAAACAAAAATCTGGCAAGTCGCAGTCGACAACTAGGAAAATGCTAGCGCAAGCAGTTTGTCGGCGTTGCCAGGACAAGTTAATTTATGGCACTCAGTGAACCAGGCAGATAGCGCCAGACAACAGACAACAAGCAGCAGCAGCAGCAACAACAGCAGCAGCAGCAGCCGCAACTCAAATGGCGGCTCGACGTTCATTTTGTTTTGCGCTTGAAACTGGATTTATTTTATTTGTTGCCAGAGAGTGAAAGAGAGAGAGAGAGCGGAAGAGAGAGAGAGAGCGAGTGCTTCTTCTTACCCATTCTTTTTTTTTGTTTTTTTTGTTGCTTGTGCGAAAAGTTTTGCTAATTTGCGGTAATGTTAATGCTGAACTTTGCACAAAATTAGTCAAGTTCTGGCGCGTCGGATTAAGCGCAATGTTACGCCAAAGTGTTAAGTTGGAAATAAATGTTGACACTTGCGGTAAAATGCGAGTTCTTGGCCCGCAACATAAACAAAAGAGCCGAACGTTTTAAAAACAGCCCCAGTCCCCAGTCCCCCGTCCCCCGTCCTGTCCCAGCCACGAGCCGGCGCACACATCCTAGCGCCGAACTCCATGAAATTAACTTTGCACCCCAAAAGTATGCAAGCGTCGGCTGTCACAGGTGCGCGCCATAAAAGGGCCCGCTACCCGCTGCCGTGCTGGACTGCAGTTAATTATGAGTAAGTTGGCCATAACCGCAACACTTGCGCCTGCAATTCCTTAGGCTTGCCATGCGTAGCGGCAGCGGCAGCTGAGGCATGCCAAGACCGTGCCAAAGTATTTCGTGTGGCAAAATTAATTTATAAGTTTGGTCCGCGACAGTAGCGGCAAGCCAGGAGAGCGAGAGGAGGGACGGAGAGGAGCGACCTGGGGCATCCATTGGGCATTGGCAACCTGGGACAAGTTTTGGCGCGTTACGTGCCAAAGTTACGGCACTTGCCAAGAGTTTCCGGCTGGCCGTTTCAAATTTATAAAGTGTCATATGTTATGAAATTTGGCACCCGCCACTTTGCATAAAGTTGAGGCTAACTCAAATTATGTACGTATAAAAATTGCCTCAGCTGAAGCTAGACAGCAATAGAGTGCGAGTGGGAGTGTAAGAGGGAGAGGCAGATGGAGTGGGAGTCGGAGTGGGAGAGCTGTCACTGCTGACAACGATACAATTATTGGTTTGTATGCGCACAATTTACACACACACACACACACAGAGGCATAGTAGTTGAGTGGGGAGCGGGGGTAGCTGCGGCTTGTAATAAATCAAACCAAGTGAATAAATCATAACTGTAAGCAGACTCATACACACACACACACACACATGGGAGAGAGGTTTCACTGTGTGCATTGGATAGTCGCAGCTTGTCACAAGCGACAGTGAACGCCGCCTGCCACGAACGGAACGAGACGAAACGACATGAAATAATGACATGAAAATTGACAATTTTATTCCTACTTAACTTGCTGAACGAACGAATGAATATATCAAGCCTATCTTTGCCACGCTCCCACACTCCCTCCCTCTCTCTCTTTCTCTCTCCATCACTGAGTCTAGATATTTTATGCACAGTTTGACGTGCGAGCGAATTGTAGCCAGAATGAATGACAGTCAGTGACTAACTGAGTGATACAGTAACAGCTGTCAAAGTGTGAATGACACTCACATTCACTCACACACACTCACACTCGTTGACTCACTCACTGTGGTTTGTTTTTCTTGTAAATTGCTTTTGATTTGCATACGCGGAAGTGTATTTAATAATACAGACAGATATCCATGCTCGAACTGGACAGGAAATGTTCGCGATTTCAATCAGAGCTGCAGGCCTCGACATTTATTGTGGCATTTGGAAAAGAAGATAAGTAAGATAAGAAGCATAATTTATGCGCTTTATAAATCAAGTTCTTCTAGGAAATTATGAATTATAATACAAGGGCACAGCTGATGCTCAGCTTAACTGTCAATTGGTCAGGCACACACTCAGCCTCAGACACTCAGCATGCTAATAAAGTCGACTGAATGGCTCAATTAAATAATCGCTCTTAATCAGTGAACGAAGCATCACAGTTTGGCGTCGCTTAGTCTACATCGCGTTTAGTGCGTCGTACTCTGTGTCAGTAACAAAATGAGACGGGAACGCGAAACATCGTTTAGCTCTCGCTGTGTCCTGTTGGCACTGATCGCGCTTTTGGCTATGGCCTGCGCTGCGCCACATCCGGAGAACTCTTCGAAGGAGTCTGCCAATCAATCGTCAGAGGGCGACAGCAAGTCCAGCTCCAGTGAGGAGGGCAGCAAAGATGAGAATGCCTCGGACGATTTGATTGTGCGCAGCGCGGACTCAGCCAGTAAAGAATTTCTGGCCAAGGTGCCTATCGAGAAGGTGGCTGCCATTATGAAAAGTTATTATCGCCACGACAAGGAGGTGCAGCGCGCATATGAGTTCATCAAAACCGAGATGTTTGAGTTTCTGGAATTAAGCGATGTGCAGGCCTTGACGAACTATTTGCAACGCTTCGGCGTGGATTTGGTGGAAATGGCACAGCGTGTGGCGAAAGCCCCGAAGCCCGACGTTTCGGAAAACACACCGGACAGCGGTGCGTATGACTGCTGGGGCAGCGGGCCCCCTCCTCCTCAGAGAGCTCTCTGTCAAAGGCAAACATGGCCAGACAAGCTTCCAAATAACTTTCAAGTCATCCACTCTCTAACTCTCTCTCTCTCTCTCTCTCTCTCTCTCTCTCTGTCATTCATACCTTTCGTACCTTTGTGGCCATGATGGCATTATGCTCAATGTCATGGTCCAACCAAACTCTCCGCTGTGCTCTGTCCTCTGTCCGCTGTCCGCTGTCCGCTGTCCGCTGTCTGCTTCTAGCTTATCAATGTTCACACATGCTCGCCTCCAGCCTGGCAGAAGCCTGGCACAGCACCTGGAATGAATTATTTGCAAATAGCTGCAAACTATGCAGACAAAGTCAAACGGAAAAGGCAGCCGAAATGCATGCAGATGCATGACGACCGAGCTATGCACTGGCCAAGTGCATTTAATTAAATATTTTGCCTGTTATTGAATTTGAATCTCAATTTGCTTGCAGGGCTGGATGAAATCACTAAGGAGGAACAGGGCGTGCGGGGCATGGTGGACAGCATTCTGGGCTTGATGTCGGCCGAAAAGTTCATGGAGGTAACTGAAAAGAAAGCCAAGAAGGAAAAAATATTAGCCAAATCTAAGACCGGCAAGGAATTGTACACCCCGGAGCTGCAGAGTATCTTGAAAAAACTCTATGTAAGTTGTCTTCTTATCACCTTGAACTCACCTGCGACACGTAAAGGTTCGATCAAGGCCTATTTCAATATTTTTTCTCCTCTTTTTTTTTTCAAACAATTATTGAAGTGTGTGAGTGTGTGAGTGTGTGTGTGTGTGTGTGTGTGAGTTGAAAAAGCACTTGGAAATAGGCAGACCGCGGAAGCCTAATAATTTTTGTAGCAGACGTGAGCTAAATATTAGAGTAGCAATTTCTTGGAATGCGAATGCCACAGTCACTGGCAATGCTTTATTACGTTTCTCGAGTGAGGCAGAATTTCTTTCCGGTCGTGGCTGAAGCATATGTACGCCGTATACAAATCAACTTCCGACGGTTTGCCGTCGAACTGCTTCGCCATGTCCTAATTTTAAAGCAGACTTTCCATGCGCCTCGGCACATTCTCCCACTTCTAATTGGCAATTGAGCTGGCCTACGTGCGGTACATACTTATGAAATGGCTGGATGGCAAAAAGCAGAACGCGTTTGTTTTCCCAAATGCTTGCTGCGCCCGGCATATCGAAGCCAATTTATGTTTATGTGTGAAAATATGCCAATTGATTTGGCGTAAATAGAATGCCCATAATTGAAATAAACCTGAGCGTGGCTGGCTTAGGTGCAAAAGCACTCTCAGGCCGCAATAAAATATCCATTCGATTCGTTCCACTGATTGACAAAGAGGCACGACTGCAGCTTCTTCTCTAATAGCAAAAGCAATTAACAACAGATCAACGTGAGAGGTTGACTAATTTTATTGTTGTTAAGCTCTTAGACTAATATGCAATAGAATTTAATATGGCCTATAATAATAAGGGGTATATGCTAAGAAGAAAGCTGATTTTAGTCAATCATGTCATGTAGGCATTACTTGAGAGAAAGTCAGAGATAGGAGATAGAAGATAGGAGATAGGAGACAGGAGACAGGAGATAGGAGATAGGAGATAGGAGATAGGAGATATCAAATCACAGATAACAGCTGTGAAAGAAAATAGAACTAAATTAAATACAAAGTGGAATATAAGAAAAAATTTGTTTAATTTTCTTTAGATTATTTATAATTGATACAGATAACTAAATAAACATTTTTAAAAGAGTTGCAATCAATTAAGTTAAATGAAATATTATAAAAGCATCAGATCAAAGAGGTACAAATATAATATAGAACCTCGAACTTGATGCAATGTGATTTTTATTCAAATTTCTAGATTAAGCAGCTATAAAAAATACTTTTACACATACAAAGCTTTCAGATATATTTCACAATTCAATAAATTCTACTATATCTTTGCAGCACTCGAAGCCAGTGCGTGATTTGTTCTACAAGGACGAAGATGACATCTATCTGCCAAAGATATACGAGTTCATCAAGCACAGCAGTATCTGTCCAACTGATGAGCCCATAGATGGAGAGTACAGACTGAAGACGTGTGTTCATGAAGACGAAGAAGATGAAGAAGAAGGAGAAGAAGAAAAAGAAGAAGAAGAGAAGGAAGAAGAAGCGTGAAATGACACCAAAGTCTGCCCAATGTGCCTTTGATTTAACTGAATATTGCAATATGTTGAATAACATCATAATAATACCCATCTACATATAAATACATCATATGCCCCACGCATGATACTGTATACTATACATAAACATCGATAGCGAGCAATAAATGAAATACGATCAGCCACTTATATACGTTTGGACTGACCTGGCCTAAGCTTATGCCTAAGCTTACGCCTTCTGTATATGCCATATGCATATACATATATACATACACACATACACATACATATATATATAAATACAAGCATACTACGCTCTCCCGTTCTGTCGCTGCGCTAAGACCAGATTCGATTTTGAAATAAAGAAGAGATTTGAATGTCAATTTATTTAAAGGAATACTCATATATATATATATGTATTTCATTTGAGCAGACATTTTCTGTTGTATTAAAAAGTAAATATTTCTAAATATATGACTGCAAGCAATTGAAATAAAAATCACTTTTGCTCTACACTAAATAGAATAAAGAACATTTATATAACTTTCTAGAACGGGCAAAGTCACTTGCGAAATGAGAAAATGTTGCTGTTTGTTGTTTGTTTGGTGTGTCGCTTAAAGAGTAGACAAAATTTTCGAGCATATGCCAGGCAATTATTTAGTGGGCTCTCGGCACTCGACCCTCGGGAATTGGCAATGTGAAATTGGGAGAGTGCACAAGAAAACGGCGCATATTAATAAAGCTTTCGGGCAGCAAAAAGAGGGTTAAATGACGCAAAGGTGGTGGCTTTTGGTGCGTCAAAAAGTTTATCTACGAAAATAGAAAAAAATTGAGGAAAAAAAAAAAAATGTAGAAAAGTTGCAAACTGGAGCCTGGCTCTCTGATTTATGCCGCCTCGCTCGACTCGAGTCGATGTCTATGGCTCCAGCCTGGGCCAGCGGCAGCGCAACAGTTGCAGCTCTCTTAATGTCGGCGTTTATTTGAATAAACTCAAACTTCTGATTTCACAGGGCAGCAGCGGCAGCAGCACAAAAAGTTACAAAACTTTCTCGGTTAACTGATTTCTACACCGACACCTGCCTGCCTGCAGCGAGCAGCGAAACAAAAAAAATGTGCGCCAGTCCTGGCATACCCAGGAGACTCATAATTTAAGAAGAGTATATCAATAAATTACGCATCCTGCTGCCAGCACTTTTTAAAGTAGATAAAGCGACGGCCGTTGAAATGCAGAGCACACACACGGTTACCCTCTCTCATGTGTGTGTGTGTGTGATCAAGCAGCAAGTACAGCCTGCAGCTGCTGCTCTCTCGCTCTCTCTCTCTCTCTCTCTCTCTCTCTCTCTCTCTAGACTCTTTTGCTGACCAGCGAGCAGCCCTGCTCGTATTGGTGGTGGCTTTCATGCTAGACCATAACTCAATGCGGTCCAATTGATTGGCCCGAGCCCAAAGCCGTAAAGGCGTCGCTGTAAACATGCAAGCTGACATAAGCTACGCGTCGTGCAGCAGCTCCATTAATCAATTACAGACACACACACACACACACACACACCCCCAGTGGCTGGCACGACAATCACAACCTGTCACAGAAGTGTCTAAATTCAATCTGCCTGCGCCTCGGCTTGGTCAAAGGAAAACAGAAGCAACACACAGCACGAAAGCCGTCAATCTCAGCTGGCAAGGCGCCAGTGGGCAGTTGGGGAGGGGGCGTGGCATAGGTTTTCATTTCCAAATGTCAGTCAAGCAGATTTTGGAAATTATTGGAGTAAAATAAATTTACGCTTTCAACCAAAGCAAGTGCAACGTACTTACTATTTACAAACCACATCGAATCGACCATCCACACGGGCGCCATGAAGTTGATACCCTTTCGGGACAACTCGAGCACTGCCAGCTGCATCAGTCTGGCCAGCAATGTATCCAGCGCCTCTGAGCTCTGTGCCGAGCCGGCCATCAACTTGCAGCTGGTCTACCAAGTCCAGGAGCGTCTGCGTTCCGATCTGTTGGCCTGCGATCTGCGTTTCTCGCTCTTCGTGGCTGCGGCCAATAGCTATCGCTACGAGACACTGCTGCGTCCCTTTCCCAAGGAGTTTCTCGACAGCGAACAGCGGCCCAACATTGGCGCCATCTTCCAAGTCATTGCGGACATCGATCGCCTGGAGGTCATACTGGATCAGCTGAACAGGGGCCACTACAGCAACTATCACGTGAACGTGCTGCATCTGCTGCACGCGGTGCTGGTGCGACATGGCGAGCGCGTTGCTTTGAGCACGCTGCGAGCATGTGAGTTCGAGGATCTGTACACGCATCTGCAGATTGCGGCGCCACAGGTGGCGCCCACGCAGATATTTGAGGTTACGCCGAGTCTGAAGTGCGCCCACACCAAGGCCTACACCAGCCTGCGCGAACAGTATCCGGTTCGCATTGGCTTCTATGGCGGCCAGGTGGAACAGCTCTATGCGATGCTGACAGTGGGCTCGCTGCCCGTGCATGCATGCCTGGAGCTGACACACGACGTGGACGAGGCGCTGCAGCACAGTCCCGAAACACCCGGCTGGGGCGGCTCCCGCTGCGGCACGTTACTCCGTTGCGTCGCTGCCGTGGAGTATGTGTTGCATCCGGATCTTGTGACCATCGCCGGGGATGCGGGACATGTGAGCATCGCCGATGACAGCTGCATACAGATCTCCTATCTGATGTTCTTTGGCCAGAGCTGCGAGACGCGCCTGTGCAGGCTGGTGCGCCAGCCAAACTTCTCGATCCACCACCTGACCGAGGTGCTACGCTGGATACAGAGCAACAAATATGTACTCTCGCTTGGCATGTATTTGATGCTAATGTCCCTGACGTCGCCAAGCGGACGCGGAATCATGCACAGATTTGCCTGCTCTGGAATTTATGCGCTAAGGAAGGGATTTTTGAAAATGTAATCGTTGCTCTCTCTATGTTCACTTCACGCTTCACTCAGCTAATTGGCTAACTTGGCTAATATAAACACGTTATTGAGGCCAAGCGCTGTCGGCAATAAAGTGCTTATATGCGTCAATAAAGTCAAGAAAGTTCAAGTAAATTCAATCATTCGTTCAGCCACAAATGCACACAACTAAAACTGAACCGAGGCGATAGAGACCACAGAGAGAGAGCGAGAGAGAGAGCGAGAGAGAGAGAGGGAACGATTGAGCGAGCGGAGCTGGCGTGTAAGCAAATGTTGGCATGAGTCACACGCAAGTGGCCATAAATAACAACAATTTAGCATTACAAGTGACGCAGTAAAAATTTATACGCTCTCGCACATTTTCAATTTTCTGCAATTTTTCTAACAATTGTGTGAAATTCCTTGCGGCCATTGGGCAGCGACAGCAACGGCAGCGGCAGCGGCAGCGGCAGCTGCGGCCACTCGCTGCATATAAAAAGGACATGAACAGATTTTCCATGTGAGCGTAACTGTGTGTGTTTGCATGTGTGTGCATGTAAGTGTGTGTGTGTGTGGGCATACATAAACTGAGTCCCTATACAGCACATACTCTGCAAACTTGGCATTATGTGTTGCCGGACACATTTCGGGGCACACAATTTAGCAGCTTGGCTGGCAACATTTCTTTTTATACTCATTGATAATGAGAAAATTGGGGTATCTTGAACTTGTGGGTATGTATGTTGGCTTGGTTTTGATCAGAATGATGAGCTGAGTTTTTTCTTTGCTATATTCTATATAGTCTTTAGTCTGTTCGCCCAGTCGTAACTAGAGATCTTAAATTTTAAATATATATTCATGTAGAGCATACGCGATTCAATTTTATTATTATTTTTGTTTCGATTACTCAACTATATCTCTAATTTAGCAAATAATTTCTATAATTTAATATCTCATTTGAATCATAATATGAATACAACTAAATATAGCCCAACTGGCAGCAAAGTCTTTAGCTAGTTAGCTGATTTAATATTTAGCTATTTTAATATTTATGCAAATAAGATGCACAATTGGAATGTCAGCTCATGAGCAGTCCCTGAGTATCTCTTAGTCGTGCAGTCTGGATTGGAGCACGCTCTCCAGCTCGCCTGCACGACTTTTCTTTTTTATGTCCTTTGGCGACCACAGCCATGGGTGAGTGTGTGCCATGGCATTTTTTTACATATGCTCGTCTCGTTGCTGCTACAAGTTATGCAGACTATGCACTGGCCGGACAGACTGTGCATAGTTGGCATTGGCAAACGTAGCTGACAAAAGGCATTCGCGAAATACTTTTGTTAACCATATTTCATAGCATTTAAGTGTAAGGATTGCAATTACCCCCCAACGAGACTCTGGCGCTGTGTAAAAAGCTATCAATTATTTGAGCTAAGTTCGCTTTGCTATCATTACTCCCGGACGGACGTCCCAGCAGCAGCCGAAGCAGCAGCAGCAGCCATTAATAAACGCACACATCAAACTTGGCACTGTCACATAAAATTCAATTTAGTGGCTTTTATGCCAAGAGCAACAAGAAACTGGGCCAAGTCACAGAAAAAAAAAAGGGCAGCAACCCTCAACTCAAAGGTTTTTACGCAGCTAAGCTGAATGCACATTAGCATGAGCACGACTTCAGGTTAACGGTAGACAGAGATCCGAGTGGTTGGCTTTGGGGGTTTGTGGTAGGAGGCGTGGGGGTGTGGGGGTGTGGCACGCACTTACGTACCAAGTCCCAGCTCGGCTGGCAGAGTCCCTGGTTGCACTCGACCTGAAATCAAAATAAATGTCAACGCTGCTGTCACACAAAGCAACAGCAACAGCCCCTGCTCGAGCTGCCTGAGCTGGCTGAGCAGCCCCCGCAGTTTTGGGGTCTAAGTTTTTGACTTCCTTAATGACAGTGTGGCAACGATGATGATGACAACAATCAGGACGACCACGAGGACGGCAGCGAGACGATAGCAGTGTACAACGTCATCAATGCCATCAGCATCAGCATCAGCATCAGAGGGCAGAGGCCACAGGGTCAAGGGCAGAGGGCAGAGGAGGGCAGAGGAGACAGCGCCACAACTTGATGATGCAATTTAAGAGCTTTTTGCCTTCCCCTGGCTGGCTGGCTGGCTGGCTGGCGCCATTCTTCGGTTTTGATAATCTAACAAAATTGATAAGGTGTGAAATTCTTGATTTTATTTTCTGCGTTCTGCACAAGAAAATGCTTTTCCTTGCCAATTTTTTTTTTTTTCTTTCTTTTTTTTTCGTGTTCCCCCACAGCATTTATCTTGTTGCCTTTCCTTTTAGAGGCCTGCGCTGTCTTTGATGTTTTTGATGAGGTGTTTGTTTAGTTTTTGATGTAGCTCATAAGGCGACATTTTGGCTATAATTCAGCAAGGCTTTCACCTTTTGCTACATTTACATTTTAAACGAAATTTAATCCAGTTTATGTTGCCTCCCCAAAAAAAAAAAATAGCGCATTTCACTTGCTTTGATATTCAAATAAACAAGGAAATTGACTTTGCAGCTTGGATTTTCTTGGATTTTTTTTTTTTTTAAGTTACTGCGACTATGCTCGCTTTTTGTGTAAGCCGAGTTTTTTTTGCTCCCCCTCGTTTGGCTATTTTCCTTTTACTTTTCTTTTTTGCCTTTGCTGGCTGTTGTGCGAAACGCACTCGAACATGCTAGCCGGGCGTAATTATCGGCACGTCAATTGCACAAAGCGGCACGAAAATTGTTTAAACGTTGGTCAGCCATAAATTGATTTGTATGCCAAACGAACGATCCGCAGTCATCATTCGGTTCTTTCTCTCTCTCTCTCTCTCTCTCTCTCTCTTCGAGTCTCCCTCTGTTGCACTTGCTGCACAGTGGCACGAAAAAAGTAACTCGAAAAGCATGGCCCAAAAAAAAAAAAGCGTAGCTGCTGCCGGCGATTGCTTTGAAATTGGCAGCACAGCCACAGCCGCAGCCGCAGCCGTGTGCTGGGCTCCAATTGGAAACGTTTGGGCAACTGTGCAACAACACAACAGCATCATGGGTCTTAGTTCACTTTGTGCTGGGAATCAAGCAGCTTTACAGCTGTCCATCTGTTTCAAAGCCTAATTGAAGTGCATCAACTAGATCTCAACTGAATTGCATTTGCATCTAGCTTATCAAACGATCTGTTTGCCAATTGAAAGAAATATGGTAATATATGTTGATACTATGATTAAATTGATGAACTGAAGTTCTTTGCATATATATATTATAAGGAATTTAAAAAAGCTGGGCTTAGCTTGAAATGTTAAATAAGCGGCAATTGTATGTTGGATGGCTTAAATGGGAATGGGCAAGGAATTATGCCTAGGCAAAGATAAATTGTCTCATATCTTAATGTAAATATTATAAGAATTTATAATTAAAATTGATTCACATGTGAACTATCAAAAGATTAAAAATTATAATCAAATGTAGCAAAATTTTTTGTATTTATTTATTTATTTTCATTAATGTCTGCCCATTGACTTAAGCTCGTCTCTAACTTGTTCAATTGCCTTCAAGCCGAATCGCAAGTCTTCTGCCCGCAGCTCCTGCAATAAATTAAAGATCTAGCATATACAATGCTTAGACCAGACATCACTTGGCTATACAAACTGGAATCTAATACTCTTCTCTATGCTCGAGTTAATTTTCAATTTTGCACATTTGCCAAAATGTTGCCATGTTAAAGGATATTGAGTCAAGTGGCACGAGAGCGCCTGCTGCTCGAATGACTAAATGATTGTTTAATTATTGGCAATGTGAACGACAAACGAGCTCAAAGGACCAGCTAAATTAACGTCTATAGCGTGTGGGTGGCTCTCTATATATGTGTGTGTGTGTGTGTTTGTGTGTGTTAGCTATCAATCAGTGCATCAATAGCGAACGGCAAAGCGATAATGTGAACACTTTAAGTGCCTAGGTACTCGGGGGTTATTGCTTAGTGACCACACACACACACAGAGAGAGAGAGAGAGAGAGAGAGAGAGAGAGATGTGTGTGAGAGGGAGCGACATAGATTGATAGAGAGTGTGAGCGCTAGTCCGTTACATATGTTGCTGTGGCTGCTCAGTGTCAGTCGCAGATGATGAGCAGAGCAGCAGATCAAAGTGCTTCCTTTGACTCGCTTAAGTGGACACAGAGGCTAATGCTGCAAAGGGTCTGGCAGAGAGAGCTTTTCAGTTCAGCGCTAATTCAATATACAATTTGCTTTGAATTGAAAATGCTTTCAGCGCTGCAAGTGTGATAATTAAATAAACGAATTACGCATACGCAACAGTGGCAGCATTTTGATAGACTTTATTTGTATCACATTGCAAATGCACTCATTGTTATAAACATATTCAGCTATTATTGAAAAAGTTGCCAAACAATAGCGCATAAACATATTTGCGACCTATTTTTGTGGGCATATTTGATCTCAACTGTGGTTGCAGCAAACGAATTCATAAAGTTGCGGGATTAAATGAGATTAGACAACTTATTCTCATGAATCTATGCATGAATGTGGTATGTGCGTGTTTGTGTGTGTGGGAGTGTGTGTTAATATGCATTTTGCACAATATGCACATTTGGAATTGTTATTATCGATGCAGTGGTGCATGACCGCGTTGGCAAAGAGGGCAACCACGCTGAGGCCCGCATAGTTGACGGTGGTGCTGACTTGTTGATTTTATGCGTGCGTGTCTGCATGACATTTGCAGCTGTTGATTTGGCATTGCAGTGCAGAAGCCAAGCCATGCCAAGCCAGGCCCACATGCACATGGAATCAATTGAATTGAGTCCATGCGTAAATTATGCTTTGCGCTGATAGACATATTTGAAACGTTCAGCAAGGGCATTTGTCACGTTGTATCTGTGGCACATTTAGTTGCGTCAATTTATGCCAGCCGCAGCAAGAACTTATCGAACAGAACAGACTTCAAATTATATAGATCAATTTGTCGATTGATTTATATAGACCGACTGACTGACTGACTGATCGATTGAATTTACGAACTGAGCAAACAAGAGCAGAGATCTTTGATTAACAAGTGAAAGCTTGCTGAGAAGGCAAGACTGAAATGAGTTTAAATTGTTTTATTTTCTCTTTAACAAATTTTAAATAAATAAAAATATTTATAAATATTTTTGAATATTTACATTTTGATTAAATTTTTAAATAAATATAATAAATATATGAAAATATTTAAAAGTATTTTTTATTAAACACATTTTTATTAAATTAAAATTCTTGCAGAACTTTAAGAGGTATATCTGTAATACCTCGAGAGACTAATTTTCAAATCAAAAGTATTATTATTTAATATTTATTTTTATATTTTATTATTATTATTATTATTATTATTATTTTTATTACTTATCAATTTAATTTATTTTTATCTAAAATGCAGAAAATTATTCAAAAAACTCTTGCGTAGTCTGATAATAAAATTGATTCATTTAAAACACTTTCAACTTTTTGCTTTTGCAATAAATTTCAAATTAAACCCACAAAAAAAAAATGCAAATATTTATGATTGAATTGCTTGCATTAGCTGCAATGAATTAAATAAATTAAAAATTGTGCAGAATCAGCTTTGTTGCAAAAAGCAATTTTCATAAAAACAAACTCAACTATTTCGTTGCATAATTCACAAATGAAAATAAATTCAAGTCAAATCGAGTTAGCGCTTACACAATTTACGGCGCACAAAGTTGGTTGGGCTAAAGTTGTTGTTGTTGTCGTATGCGCGATAATGTTGGCAGTTAAGTTAATTTTGTCACATTTGACAACACGTTAAAACAACAACTGTGGCATGCGAGGCAGAGCGCGGTAAAGCAGCACAGTCAACAGAATGTAACAGAAATGAGCAGACGACGCTGAAAAGTAGAAGTTAGTGGCATGAGCACGCGCTGCGCATCTGCAGAGGATAAACAATGCAAGCCGCAGACAAATGAGTGATGGCATATAAGTGAGTGCCATGCCCCACTCAGACACTGAGTCGGCGACTGGGGAGAGTCAGAGAGTGGGAGGGAGATCGCGAATGCGGCGACGACAGGTTAAAAACTCCAGCGCCGCAAAGTATGCAATACAAATTCAGTGCGCGACGCGAAGGCTTCGGGCTCATCTAGGCTACGTACGTATGACGTTGTCGTCAGCTGCAGCAATGTAATTTGTGGCTGCCATAGTGCGTATTACACACACACACACACACACACACACATGCAGAGGCACTCACACATGGCCACAGCTAAGTGAGTGAGTGATTCGCCAGACAACGAGACTTGAAGGCAAAATGTTAAATGACGTTGCCAGCGACAGCATGTACGTGCGTGTGCGTGTGTGCGTGTGTGTGCGTGTGTTTGGCATAGTGTATTGCATTATACGCGGAGCTTAAATTGTAGCCAGACCCCGGCGGAGAGTGTGAGCAGTTCTTGTCTCCCATTAGGCCACAATATTTGCTTAAAGCGAGATTTTCCTGCTGTACTTCTTTTTTTTTTCCTTCTGTATGGCATCGACTGGCATTGTTGTTGTCTGGCCATGTTTACATAGAAATATTCTATATGCGTGCATTTTATTTATGATTGCACAGCGGACAACTCACTCATTGCACTCAGTACGCATTGCACTCACAGACTCTGCAGCATGCCACAGCTCAGCTCTGTGCTCGGGTGGAACGCCAGCAATTCACATTTTGATGGCATCATCTGCTCGTAGCTGCAATATTTATGTGGCAGCAGCGCAGCCGGCATCACTTGCTGCACTTAAAAGCGATTAAATATAAATCAATATAAAAATTTGCATATTCAATGTGTGTGTGTGTGCAGTGTGTGTGTGTGTGCGTGTGGGCGAGGGCGTGATTGTGTGTGTGTGCGACTGTTTGCGCTCGTTTATTCAATGAAAGCCACTTCTTTATGAAGTAAATATGTGCATTCGAATGTTTATTACGTGTTAAAAGAAATGTTTATATTTATTATATTCCTATGTTCGCACACGTACTTAAATACTTGTAAATATGCTTGCATACAATATGCATATGTATACAATATATATATTTATATATACATATGTATGTGTGTGTCTTTGTTACGTTGCTGCTTAAATCTGGCTGTAAGCTTCTTCTAAGAGACTGATAAGACAGGAAGACAGAGAGAGAGAGAGAGAGAACAACAAAGCTGCTGCAGTATAGGAATTTTCATAAAATGTAGAAAAACAGCGCATTTTCTATACAATTCTCTGCTTAAGATGTTCTTACTTATCATCAATCAGATAGTTATAGAATGATAAAGCTCTTAGAGCTGCTAGCATATTGTTGTAGTAGTAAAAGTAGTAAAAGTAGTAGATTTAGTAGTAGGAGCAGTAGATTTAGTAGTAGAAGTAGTGGATTTAGTAGTAAAAGTAGTAAAAGTAGTAGATTTAGTAGTAGAAGTACAGTAAAAGTAGTAGATTTAGTAGTAGGAGCAGTAGATTTAGTAGTAGAAGTAGTAGATTTAGTAGTAGGAGCAGTAGATTTAGTAGTAGAAGTAGAGTAAAAGTAATAGCTTTAGTAGTAGATTTAGTAGTAGAAGTAGTAGATTTAGTAGTAGAAGTAGTAGATTTAGTAGTAGGAGCAGTAGATTTAGTAGTAGAAGTAGAGTAAAAGTAATAGATTTAGTAGTAGGAGCAGTAGATTTATTTAGATTTATTTAATATTTTCGTGTAACTCATCTCATATTCTCTGCGCTCTATTACAAGATTACAAGATCTAGAGCTCGACCGTAAGTTTTTAATATATTTAACAATCTGTGAAGTTCTCAACTGTTTAACAGTTTCCCTATAGTTAATTGCAAATAAACAGCGAGTATATAAAGCTTTTCTACATATGAAGAATATATCACGAATATGCAAATTTCAAATTAAATATAATTATTCAATAATACTTTAGACTGCCCCCCTCTCTCTCTCTCCCGCTCCCATCTCCTCTCTTTTGACAACTTTACGATACTCGCACAATAAACATTTTAAGCATCCATTTAATCCCTCCAAGTTGCAGTTTCATGACTCGCATCTTACATTTTAGAGAACTCTTGCCAAGTTTAATAGGAAGCCAGCGCAGCCTCAACTCTCCACAAGGTCCTTTCGTGTCTCTAATGCCTCCATATAGATGTATAATCGTTTGGAGCGTGAGGTTTTATTAGACGCAACGCACATATGCAAATGCCATAAAACAGCAACATGTTTCGGCAATTGAAATATTGTGGGATTAGCCCTGTGCTCGTCACGAGCCCGGGCTCAAGTTGCCTTTATGATGCTCCGTTTTTGGGCATCGCACAGTTTTCCGTTGACACTGTCATCGAGCATGTCAAAACAAACAGCGTTATATGCAAAACACACACACACACATACATACACACACACTCATACACCCTTACGCATAGGCAGGCATATTTTTAATGCGTTTATGCTAATCGCGTGGGTTTTAATGCGGCCAGCGTGTTAAATGTGCCAGGAATGGACGGAGTGAGAGTCGGGCGCCTGGCATGAGCGTCGCCTGTCAACACATTTCGCTGATTGCCATGTGTCTCTGCAGGGCCTGGCCCTGTCTTCGACGCTGCTAGACAAACGAATTTGCATAAATTGCGTTTAAAGCCAACCAACATCGTCTTCTGGCATATGAAAGGAGGCGGGCAGCCTGGCAGCCCGACAGCCCGGCCTGGGCTACAGCTCCAAAACTAAGCGTCATTGTGTTCAGCCTCGGATCACGCTGGAGTTGGGAGGGGGGGAGGTCAGGAGGTTCAGGATCCATGGATTCATGTATGACTGTGCTGGAGTTTTTGCAATTACAGTGCTTCAGGTAATTACGTGGTCGTAGCCCTGTGCCTGGCAGCTTCAAGTGGGCAATGTTGTAAAATTATGCATCGATGGCACTGAATGAGTCTGCTGAATTTGACATGAAGTTTAAATTACTTTGACACGCACACAGAGACGCCAAAGCACTGGGCATACGTACGATACGACGTACATGCGGATGCGGCGCATAATCAAGTGGCAACACTGCCAGCAAGGGTCAACGGTCAACGGTCAGCGCTCAGCGCTCAGCGCTCAATGGGCGACACAGTGCGCAAAATTTGCAATCACCAGCGACACAAGCGACACTTGAGGCTAGGAGCGGGTCAGTCAGGCGGGTAAATTTGCAATTTTTCAGCAAATTCATTTGCGACTTTTCCTTTTCAGGCTTAAAATGCTGCTGGAATGGGCCTAACCGAACATTAGGCACAAAATTCTCAATTCAATTGGCCCTGATAATGACAACTTCATGCATTATGCGTGCCCCTGTGCGCCATATTTTGAGCGACAGGCGCGTTGCATGCCACGACCATGATGGGATGTGGATGGGGATGGGGGCAGGTGCAGGGGCACTCAAAAATTTGACAATCTCGTTTGCCAGCCGCAAATATGCGATTGCCTTGTTCTCGTGCAAATGAATGGCTACAGCGCCAGCCAGCCCAGGCCATGTCCCAGTCGGGCTGACGAGCGCGCCATTTTGTGCACAGTTTTCATTTTTTTTTTCACTCTCTCTCTCTCTCTCTCTCTCTCTCTCTCTCTCTCTCTCTCTCTCTCTCTCTCTTTGTTCCCTTTGGCCATTTTTTTGGAAATTGGACGTTCGTTTTGTGTGGCGTTGGTGGTGGTGCTGCTGCTGGCTGCTGGTGCTGCTGCCACTGGCCTCTTGTCGCTGTGCTGTGCAAATTTTCCAAAAATGTACCAAACATTTTGTTAAACATGAGCCAGTGCCTAGTATCTGTGCATGTGGCATGCAGCGTGTGGGGGCATGAGGCATGAGGCATGAGGCATGCGGCATGTGTGCAATGCTCGATGCCTGCACACATGCCAGTTATACAGCCCCAGCCGGGTCGGGCCTGCCAACCTGCCTCGCTGACTTATGCATTCATCCATCCAACTAGGCAGCCGCTAGCATGCCCGTGTGGTTCGCTTTTAATAAATTCATAAATATTTATATATGCAAAAATTTTTGGGTAAAATGCTGGCAGCCAACTGGCAAGCGACTTGCCCATCTAGCAATCTATTCAATTTGGGGCCACATCCGAACACCGAACACTGAACGCCGAGCTCCAAGCACTGAGGCACCAAACACCGTTCTGCTGCTGCCAGCAGGCCAGAAGCTGGGGCTATGGCCATGTAAATGGGATTTTCGAGCAACTGAAACTGGAACTGGAACTGGGCTGGGCTGGGATCGAATAGCTATGCTAGTGAGAAAACGTTGATAGATTGATGCGGCATGTCACAAAACCGCAGCAGCAGAAGCAACAGCAGCAGCAGCAGGAGCAACCACAAGCAAGGCCGTGTTAGAGTCGAGGCAAGTGCAATTTCCATAATTTGTCGTTGGGTAAGAGTCACACTAGTGTATTATAAAAGTAAAGTTCTCAACTGCAAGTGAAAGTAGTTGAGTGAAAATGCAAATAACTTCGAACTGAACTAACCAAATTGAAGAGCATGTCCAATGTGAGTTGTTGAGAGTTGAGCGACGAGCGACGAGCGACGAGCGTTGCCCCAATCAACGCTAAATACAAATCAAATTCACATCAACTCGGCACACATACGCAACTTGAAGCAAACGACCAACCCCACGAACTCCACGCAGCAGCACCCTTGTATCAAAATTCAGAATTTGCCAGCTCAAATTCACACTCACAGCTCGCAACAGAGCTGAACACACACATCCGTGTGTGCTCAAAAGCTGGCTAGGAAATTCGCATTGAATTCTGCTCTGCCGACTGCAACTGTCACATCATTAGGTGGGAGGGGGAGGGGAGGTGTGTAAATCACAACATGCGGTGCTCTCTCTGTGTGTGTGTGTGTGTGTGTCTGCTGGAACACTCCTATTTTAATCTTGTTTTTGAATACTCGTTAACTTGGCTTTTGTTATTCTTATTTTCATGCTTATTTGCATACGAACGAGAGTGCCCACACCGACAGCCATGGAACGCAATCCGGGGCCTGCCAATGTCAACATCACCACCCCGATAAAGTCGTCTGCGAAAATGATTTAAAATCAATTTATTCTTTTCTGTCCTTCTTATGTAAATCATTTTACGACGACTACATAGACCACTGTCACGAGAAGAGCGGCAAAAGTTTAATCTAAATAAATCAACTTGATGCTTATCTAAAAATAAGTGTATGAACGAACGAATGAGCGAATAAACGAATAAACGAATGAATGAATACTTTTGGATTTATTTACAAATTCGCAAACAAATTTTCACTTCACACAGCCAAAGGCAGCGGAGTGAGCTAGAAGTGACACAGAAAAGGAATGATGATGAACGCTTCTCTCTCCTTCTCGCCCTCCCTCTCTCTCTCTCTCTCTCTCTCTCTCTCTAAATATTGTTAAGTGCAATTTGTTTATTCTCTCTACTATTTATAACTGCTCTAGTTTTTGTCGCCAGCCAATGTAAGTGAAAGCATTAAAAATTATTATTAGCAAAACATTTCGCTGTGACAGAGTTCTGTGTGCCAGCCACAATATGCAATTTTTATATGCCAAACAAAAAGCTAAATTTAATATGCATAACTGCATTGAATGGCTTTTGAATATTCATACGATTAAAAGCAAAAAAACAAAATTTTTGTTTGCATTAGCAAAGCGAGCTAAGCTCATGAATACCCTATATTTAGCTTAAGAAAGAGTTGCGCAAAAGTTGTAAAAATTATTTAAATATTAAAAATAAATTGGAAAGAGTTTAGAGATGAAAAGATTAAAGAAACTTATAAATTTAAATTTAAAATGTATTAGAAAATATAATAAAAGTGAAGGCTTTATTACTAATGATTTATTTTTACATAAATAAAATAAAAATTAAAAAGTTTATATTGAAATAAAATTAGTTTCAGAACAAATTTTTTATTTACAAATAATTATTAATTTTTACATAAATAAAAAATAATAAATTTTATATGTAAATAAAATAAGTTAAATTAAAAAGTTTATATTAAAATAAAATTTAAAACTAATTCAAATTTTTTTATTATTCATTTTTACATAATTAACATAATTAAATTACAAAATTAAGAATTATATATTTATTAGTTTTAGTACAAATTTTGCATAAACTTTTAACAAATTCAAAAAAAAATTGTAAATTATTCATTTTTAAATACATAAAATTTCAAAAATTCAAAATTTTATATGCAATTAAATTTACATAAGATTAAAAATATTATATAAAATTTAAAAATGCTTTATTTGTAATTAAATTCATTTTAAGCTAACCAACTTTAATATCTATTTATCCAATAGATACTTAACTTTAGCTAGTCAAGCCTTTTAACCAATCTCCCAATAATAACAATGCAAAGAAAAAAGCAAATCAATATAGATTAAAATTGAAAATGAATGTATTTATTAAAAATAACAAATAATGCTTAATGCCTTTTATTATTGTTAAAAATAATTGCCAATTGGCAATATTTTTTTGTCATCAAGTTTTATTGTTTGTTGATTTGCCCATGGTTTTTGTACAGGGTATAGAGAAGAGGAAAAAAAAACGCCATCTAACAAAATGACAAGTCAACTGCAATGGCAAATCGTCATGAAATTTACATGCAATTTGCACAAATGAAAACAAATAAAAACATTCGCTGCATGTATGAAAAATATCAAATTGCATAAATAACTAATTAAATTTAAATTTGCAATTCGCAATTTGCAATTTGCAATTTGATGAGCGTAATTTATGAACGTGTGAAAATTGCAAATTGTTGTCGCTTACGCTTTGGGAATGCTCCGTTCAGATGTTGCACACATTTTGCGTATAAATTGAATATAGAAATGAAATTATAATGTGATTTTAATGGGGTTTGTGCTCAGATTTGAAGCCTGTCGTCAACTTTTCAAGTCACTTTCAGATTTTCGTTCCTTTCAATAAGTACTCGGGCAAAGTTGCTTTTAAGTCAAGTTTCTAAAACAAAACATTCTCCTTAAGACACTCACAAGAAACTTTTGCATGACATTAATTAAAAATTACACGCTTTCAAAGCAACTCCTGAGCATTTCGTTTTGTTTTTTTTTTTTTTTTTCTTTATTATTTCTCCTTTTTCAAGTTCTTGTTCTTATTTTTTTTTCGTCTAGTTACAATGTCAAGCTAATTAAAAGTTTTGGTCAAAGAGCAAAAATCGTAGCAAGTGCGGTATTTTCAAGTTATTAGTAAGTCGTTTGCTATATGGCTTAAAAGGCGAGCCAGCACTGAGGAGGAAAGAAAGGAAAGTTTCCTAGGCAAAAATTGAAAATATTTTGAAGTGGCTTTAAGTACGCGATAAGTAAATAGCACAGAAATTGTATAAAGTAAATAAATGGTGGAGCGAGTGGAAGTGCCATAGCAGCAAGGGACTGAGCATTGCGATGTGCGAGACTAAAATGATATAAAAATAGCTGCAAGCCAACACACACACACACACACACACACACAGAGTGAGAGACACAACCACCAACTGCGCGAGTCTGGAGTATAGCTCTAGCCCCATTATATGCTGTTAAGTTGCCCCAAGTGGTTGATGGCAACAAACTGCATCATTTTCAAATGAAATAAATCAAAGCACACAAACAAACAAACAAATGTAGAAACCTTTAGGTTAACCCCTGAAACCAATTGAATCACGCACATACACATATATACATATATAAAGATATATAGATATTTGTATTTTCAGGGTCATTCCATGAATGAGGAAATGTCCTAGGCTTGGCTGAGCGGCTGAGGAGGGTGCTCAGAGCGCCTGTGAACAGTGACAGTTGTGTACATCCCTTGGCATCGCATTACCGACATTGGCCACACTTACTTTAAGCTGTATTTCCATTTAAAATTTCACATTTCACTGTTCACATTTGATGGGCCGCAGCGTAATGAAGACAAAGGCAATGAGACCCATTGACACTCACACAAAAAAAAAAAAAAAAACTTCACATGTCGCATTATGCAAAGCACCTGAAATGCTGCAACTTTTTGACCCTTTTTGGCACAGACCCCGCATGATGATCATAATAATAATAATAATGATGATGATGACGACGACAACGACGACGACGATGATAATGGTAATAATATTAATAACGCCTTTATTCCACAACAAAAGGCAGACACGGCGCCAGCGGTTTAATTTAATTAAACAACATGAATCCGTTGTATGTGGCCACCTTTTTGGCCCCAAAGCTTACTTTAATAAGCCAAGCCACGTCAAGTGTGCCAGCAGCCCCTCCCCGCCCCCGTCACAGCTCTACACACTCACACCCTTTAAGCTGGGGCCAAATGCGAGGGATTTACAACTTTTTATAATAATTTTCAATTAAAAAACGCACTTCAGACCCTCGCAGCGCTTTACTAGAGCGGGAGAGGGATGAAGATAGAGGAGAGAGAGGAGAGAGAGAGAGAGAGGGGGGCGAGAGCATGCAGAGTATTTTACATTCTATGTTCCTGTTGCTGTTGTTGTCTGTATTTTTGTGTATTTTTCAACTGACAAATAAGATTTGCATGTCACTCACACACACACACATACGCACACACATGCACGCACGCACGCCTGAGCTTGGTGTTTCTGTCATATTAACGGTACTCTGCACACACGTGTCTAAAAGGATTTAAGTCCTTTCTCTATAGTCCGCACGACTGCCTGCGTCTCGCCCCAGCATCCCTCCCGTCGCTCGTTGCTGCAAATATTTGATTAGCCTGCAAAAAGTTTTAGCAACTTTATAAATTTAGCATCATAGCCAAATAAAAACCGTCCACCTACTGCACAATAATAATTATTATTATTATTATTATTATTATTATAATTGTTTTTATGCTCGCCACACTCACTCCAGTATATATCAACAATTTGTGATTTGTTAAAAGTTCGAGACACCTTGGCGTGCCCAGACAATCTCTGGCGCACAAAGCGCAACTCGCGGCCGCTTGAAAGTTTGCCAACCGCAGTTGAAGTCGAAGAAAAAGCACTACAACAACAACAACAACAACAACCACTAGTGGAAACTGCAGTCAACTGAGATTTGCCATGGCTGTGCTGTGGGGGCGTGGCAACTTGTGCCGCTTGAGCAACGCACGCCGCACGCAACATTTCATATTTTTATTTTGCAACAAAGTTGCTTTTGCTGTTGCTGCAGCTGCAAATGCGTGTAACTTTTTAATCAAATTATGTGCAAATTTTCTTTAGCAGTAATTTTAACTAAAATTTTGCACAAAATTACTGCAAGAACAGGAAGCAGCAGCAGCAGCAGCCGAAGCAGGAGTAGCAGCAGCAACAGCAGCAGCAGCAGCAGCGACAGAGCCTCATTTTCATTTTATTCGTCATCATCAGCTTGGTGTCTACTTTGCGCTGCTTGTATTTCATTTTCATGGGCTTTTCATGTGCTTTTCACTGAATGGAGCATGTATCTACCCTCTCTCTCTCGCTCTCTCTTTCTCACTGTCTGTCTCTGTCTATCCAGTTGTCTGTCTGCTGTCGCGCTGGCATTGCATAATTTTTAATTGAATTTTAAAGTTTCGGCAAGCCAAGAAAATTTTTGTTTTCATTCGCTTGCCAAAACTTTGGCTTGAATTTAATTAGAAAATGATTTTGACTGCGGCTTTGCCACTTGCAATGCACCACTCAGACCCACTGAGACCCACCAGCCAGGCAGTCCAGAGTTTTCGCGGTCTGGCACCGAAATTAATAAAGTAAATTGCAAATTCAGTGCCAATATATAAATAAATTGAAGGTGTGAGCGCTGTGAGTGCTGCGAGTGCTGCGAGTGCTGCGAGTGTGAGGCACTGCAGCCGTTAATAAGAGTCGAGGATATATAGATTACATTACATTAGTAGCCATGTTTATTTCATTTGGACGCGCACAGCGGGCAGTCCGTTAAGCGCTGGACAGAGATACGTACGTGTCCAGAGCCAGTCCGGTTCCAGTTCCAATTTCAGTTTCAGTTTCAGTTCCAGCTACCCTTGGTGCGTGTGCATTTGGTTATTGTCTGCTCTTTGTAATTTGCAGCAGACACATTAATCAAAAAATTGTTACTACCCGTGGCTCTGGTCCGTCCGGCACATATGCGGTCGAAGCGACTCCGAGTGGTGCACTTGTTAGTCAACAGCTGCCATTGGCCACTGCCACTGGCAATGGCAATGGCATTGTTTTATTTCGAGGTGGTGGAGGTAATTGAAATGTCACCGGAAGTGTTGCTGGCCGTACACTGTCTCCGGCCGACGACGAATGGCAGCAACGCACTAAACCACGACCAGGACGACGACCACGGCCACGTCATGGCTGTCATGGTGGCCGGTGGTCACTCCAGTGCCTCCAAGAACTCGTGTCAATTTGATACGCTCGATCGCAGCCAGCTAGGTTTGTGGCTGCTAATGTGAACTCTAACGGTCAATTACGAGTATTTGTGCAATTTTGTAATTAAAAGTGCAAACGTTCAACGTTAAAAGGAACGTGCTGCAAATTTGCAACACTCTCCACCCACCTCTACCGCCCTTCTCTAGCGTCCTCTCATTGCCACCATGGAACTGTCTTCATGCTGGCTAATTAACAACAATTGCATCTTTATGGTTAATTTCGCATTTTTAAGGCGAGAACAACTTGCAGAAAGATATTTATGTATCTGTGTAGCTATGTATCTATGCATCTCAGTATCTCTGCAATTGTATCTGTCTCTCTATGTATCTATGTCATTTTATCTAGATATTACGTTGCTTATCTATTTATATACATGCATATATGTATCTTATATATGTATCTAGATAGTACCTGTTCGCATTATGGCCAAGTTCCAACAGCAACCAGCTTGCGCTGACAGCTGCGTCAGCTTTGGTGCTTTTACCTTCAATTTTATGAACTTTTTCGTATCCGTAACTTTTTCATTACATTTCGACTTGTAGAATTTTCTGGCTGCCGTTGTTGTTATTTGGCTGCAATTGCCGTGCTGTATACTTGTAGTTGTTGATGTTGTTGTTGCTGCTGTTGCTGCTGCTTCTGCTGTTGTTGTTGTTGTTTATGAGCTAATTACATAAGCTCGTTATTAGGCGAATTACTTGTTTCTTCATTTGCAGCTGGATCCTGCTGCTGCTTTTGGCTCAGCGGCAGCAAATAAGAAAACTTTTTTAATTATAACCTCATTTAGATTTGACGTTAGCTCCGTCGCGTGTCTGCTTCGCGCTTGCCCGCTTTCTTTTCCTCTTCGCCTTCCCATTCCCCTTCCTCTTCCTTTTCCCCTTCCTTTTGCCTTCCTGCCAGCCAGCTTCCTTGGCTTATGCCATTTATGCTTTCTGCTTCTTATCTTTACAATCTAATCAGTGCATATTTAATTTGATTTTCATCACTGTGACAAACAATTGTTGTACATTTGCCAGCCTCAGCTGATGGCTGCCGGCGACTGGCTGCCCGCAGCACGAGCTCTGCTTGTCCAGCAGTCGCAGCTGCCAATCAACTCGCTGGCCAAGTTTATTCCAATTTCCTGACACCTTTTCAACAAGCTGCCTTGACGTTCAATCTGCGCATATTGAGAGACTCGAGCTGACTTTAAAGTTTTCATTTTCATTTTACTTTAATTCAGTTTTAATTATTGAAATAAATATATATTTAAGCTTAATTGTTTGCATATTCAAACTTGAATTTAACGAAATTCTGGGAATTGTGTTTATTAATAACTATAAACTAATTTTAAGGCTGCCAAACTTTTATGTTAATTTATTACGATTTCAATTGAAGCTGTTTTACGTCAAAACTTCGAGCTGTGCCAATATCATAAAGTTAAGAAAGTCCCTTATGTATTTATGGTATTTATATATGTATTGCTATTATATATATAAGATTTCATGAATTCAATTTAGTCTTTAAGGACTTTTGCTGAAATTCTGAGAAAAATTAATCATTGCTGAAAGTCTAAATTTGTTAAGCGTTTCTTATCTGTTATTTTAATTTGTGAATTATGTAAAATCTGCATCTAAAACTTGTATATTATATTATTATTATTATTATAATTTTGTATTAATATTTTTTTAAATGTGTTATTGCATTATTTTGCCTTCCTACTGATAAACAATTTTATTTTCAATATTATTTCAATGCTGCTCAAGATAGAATTTTATATTTATATAACTCTTAGCATTGAAGTGCAGCTCAGAAGAAAATCTCCCTTTGGCAGTTGAATAAAATCTATTCATTTTCATTCTCTGCATTGTTGCTGAGTTAGTCAAGTCCAAAGGGCTCGATTGAGTGAAACAGTTAATGAAATGAAACTAACTTAAACAACTATCAATAATGAATATATATAATATAAGAATAGCTTTAACTAACCACAAGTATTCATGAGAAATCACACATAAACTGATTATAGGGTATATGGCAGGCAACCCATCAGCTGTCAGATTTCTACATCATTTTCTATTGCAATGAAGCGTTAAAATACGTGCATTTTTTTGCAGCAGCAGCTCAACAGAAGTATGCACATACAATATGTACACGTGCATGGCTATATAAATGTATAGAAAATTTAGTTTATGCAGCATTTGCATACACATCACATATAAATATATCGAATTGTAGATATATAGAAGTTTGTATCTTTGTACTTCGTTTCCAGCCAGACGTATGGCAAATACGTAGCAAATGCTCGCCTTGTTAGTTGTTGACTGCAATTTCCTTGGCTTGCAATCGGAATTTCTTACTACTGTGTGTGCGTGTGTGTGTGTATGTGTGTGTGTGTCTGAGGGTGACTGTGTGAGCTGAACAAATATTTGGTTTACGTCAAATTGACACGCATGAGTTAATCAAAAGATGATTTGTTATTTCTTGCAAATGCATCCGCATCAGCATCCACATCGACATCCACATCCGCATCTGCTTACCCAATGATCTCAGTCGAAGCAACAGCAACAAGAAACAGCAGCAAATTTATTATATTGAAGCATCAGCTCAGATCTCAGAGCACTTTGGCGCTTATTTTACGCGCTCTCATTAATAAACGAAAGCATTGCCCATAAATTTACAAGACCTCACAACACCAATACACACACACACACAGAGAGAGAGAGAGAGAGAGAGAGAGAGAGGGAGAGAGAGGAGATAGATAGACAGACACCCCGTCCGGTACTTACATTTAGTTAAATATATTCGCACATCTTGGAAGTAAGCTGAGGCCGGCCGAAGGCATTGGGCGTCCTGCTCGACGAGCTAAACAAGATAAATGCGAAATGTGAAAATGAAACATCACCTTTGCCTCCGAGAAGACGACGACGCCCACGCACAAAACGCAACAGACAGAAGTGTTGCCACATACTGTGGCTGTTGGCAGAGGGCAGAGCCAGGGCAGGACTCGACTATTTTTTATATTTCGTCGTGCTGTCCCAGAGCTAAGCTCTATCTCTCTCTCTCCCTCTCTCTCTCTCGTCTCTTTCATTTGTAGTGCAGAGCAGAGCAGATAACATTTTAATATGGTAAGAAAAGCACTTGTTAGTCAGCCGCAAGTTGTTAGCCTGGACTTGAGTTTGTAGTTGGACAGCGAGAGAGAGAGAGAGAGAGATGGAGAGTGAGAGGGAGAGACAGGGTCGAGCTACCTCTTCGGTCTGGCCATTAGGTTAATGTGCACTTCAAACGAAATTAAGATGAATTGATTAAAATTACAAAAGTGTTTGGGTTTTGGTGTTTCCGTTGCAAAGTTCAAGCACAAGATTAAGTGCTTTCATTTGCCTGCGTTTGAGAAATGATGCAGCCCCAGCAGCAACACCACCAGCAGCAGCAGCAGCAGCAGCAGCAGCAGCAGAGCAGGAGCAGCAGGTAGTTAGCTGCTTCTTCTGATATACCTTGAATAATATTGAGCAGAAAGTTTTTGGCTATTAATGCAGGTGTAATGAATGTGCCTGCATTTATTAATGCTGCCAAGTTTTGCTAATTAATTGCCATTTAATTTATATTGCGGCCAAATACAAGCTACATGTAGAGCCAGAGCAAATTATGCAGCTAAATACTTGTGAAATGAATTAATTGGTCCAGCTGGCTGGCTGGCAGCTTGGCATCTAATTGCAAATTACCTTTGCTGCTGCACGAAATTGCAATTAAGATAATTATCTAGCAAAAACAGAAAATGTAAATCCAAAATCCCAAATTTTCAGCACGGATTATGTGTGCCAGTGTTTTTATGCCATTTCGCAACCTGCTTTGCATAAATTTCAAATGAATTGCAATGCCAAAAGCGCAGCCAAACAATTGCCACTGCTGATTTCTGGCCCACCGCCTCGCACAGGTTGCTCACACTCCCAGAGTAGCCCAATCAAAGCAAACGGCTACCAATATGAGCAGAGAGAGCGAAAGAGAGAGGGAGAGTGAGAGTCCAGCGTTCGCTTTTGTAGTTGCCGCTGCGATCGACTTGAAAGCGTAAGCGCAAAATTTTCTGTTTTTCTTTCGGATTTTCTACTTTGTTGGCAAAGCAAGCAAGTGACTCCACCCAAGCACCACCCAACAAACACCCGACACAGCCAAGCACCACCCCAGCTAGCGGGTCGTGCTTTCATTTGCTCAGCACAAACTTGTCGCCTTTGTTGAATTCGTGTCGCCTGCACTGCTGACCAGGCAACGCAAACGCAGCTCTGTGCAACTTTCTTTCAGATACTTGCAGTCTGCACTTTGCTTCAATTATGCAAAAATGTCAAATGAAATTTTATGTGCAGCTCAAGTGGCTGGAGATTGTTTTCACTTCGCTCAGCTCGCTTGCTCCTTGCTCTGCTCTCTCCTGCTCGCAGAGCCAAATGCGAAATGAAAGCTGCAGCATAAGAACAATAACTAAATACTGAGCGCATTTTAGAACGTGGCACAAACCATTTAAATATTTGATACGCCAGTTAAACAAATGACAGTCTTATAGAAATTGCACACACCCAAGGCAAGTCGATGCAAGGAGATAAACGCTGTTGCTGAAGTGCAACAATATGTGAAGTGAGCAGATTTAGCTATATATATATATATTTATATATCGTATATAAGCTCTTAGACTTCCCAGCAGGAATTTCCTTTATTCAGTTATCGACTTGATTGCTGTTGAAATCATTTCTTCCTCGGCAACAACTAATTCAATATTACTCTGATTATACCTTATACATAACTCAAGCTTACACAATATACCAATATTAATATCATAAGCCAAATTGCTTTACTCTCTGTAGCAGCCATCGCCTCTATGAGCAGCTGTGCGCATTCATATTCAGCTAAAATTTATGGCGTCTCCAATTGATGTTGTTGCTTTTGCAGAACTTTAGCAATTTGGTTTTACATTTTTGCTAATTTCAAATGCACAAAAAGAGGAAAAATAGAAATAAAAAAAAACGAAAAGAAAAAACGAGCTGCGTGCTGGTTGGCTCGGCCTAGGCACGAACTGGGCCACGGATTCGTTGGGGCATGAGCGCAAGGCAAATGAAGCTACAATTGCGAGCAGCGAGCAGCGAACAGCGCAGCAAACGGACACAAACACAAAAGGAAGTAATTTGCAATTAAATTACGACGAAATGGGCAATAGAAAAGAAATTAATTGTCCACGAAATGCAATTATGCTCCGGTTGCACAGAGGCTACAGAGCCAGCCAAGCCAAATGGGCCGCGCCTCAGCTTGCAGCTGTTCAAGTGGCCTAAAAGCCTCAGCGAGCAATTGCATATTAAGAACTTGTCAAAATTATGCCTTTTCAGAAACTTTTCTGCTACTCAATGCAAGCTTAAAGCTTTAATGCATGCCTTTTGCCAGCTAACCCCAATAAATTTCAAATACTCTTTTATTGAACTTAATTTCCTTTTTGTGAACCGCATTTTTGTGCCTGGCCAGCTAAGCCGCTGCAAAGAGATATATGGCTACAGTCAAAGATTACATTTAGTGCCACACACACACACACACACACACACATGCAGCACACACGTAGCTGGCTCAAAGTGAAAAGATATTCTAGTGATTTTGGCCTGAACGGACACAAGGTTGACTGCCAGTTGCCTCAGGCTAGCCGCAAGCAAAATGCAATCCCTTTCATGTTGTACTAATGTGCCCCACCCAACGCCTCCTGCTGCTGCTCAAGTTTGTCTTAATGCAAAGCAAGCAAATGATGAGCAACACTGCATTTTTCGGTTACTCCGAGCTGCCCAAGTGGTCCGAATGGGCCGCAATGTATTCACAAGACCCAAAGAGCTCTCTATGCAGCAAATGCGTTTGCATTACGGTCAAATGTTTGCGGCTTGCCTGCCACACACTCACACACACCCACCCACACACACACACCCACCCACCCACACACACGCTCTCCCTCAGTGGAACCTTGTTGTTTGCGCCTTTATGGCAGCCAAAGTTTGACCACATTTTACTAACAAAAATATTACAACAATGTTGTCGTCGGCTCGCCGCCTTCTGCCAGTTGGCAACCACAATTTCTAGCGCTCGGTTTTCGGTTTTCAGTTTTCGGCCAGTAATTTTGGGGCCAAAGAGGATGCAATTAATTTTGTAAAAGGGACAACTTCATCTGACAGCGGCAATAATGTATTGCAGATTTCTGGGCATTGCATAAATTTTAGTTGTCGTTGCTAGGCCGCGCTACTCGCCAAAGTAACTGAAACGGAAATTGGTAAAGGATTACGGCCAAAGATTAAAATGTGCTAATGCTGATAGCCAACAGCACTACACAACAACAACAACAACAACATCTGGTTACTTCTCGCTGTTGCTCAATGTCGTGCTGCAAACTTTTTACTTTGCATTCACATAAAATACATACCAAATAAAAAGCAACAACAACAACAAAAGTGAAAAAAAAAATGAGAAAAGTTTTTAATTTATATTTAAACTTTTTCAAAGTGCTGAAATGGGGGTGTTATCTCCTGCTGCTGTTGCTGCTGCTGTTGCTGTTGCTGTTGCTGCTGTGGCGAGTGCCTCGAATGCAAAATAGTTGGGCTACAGCAAAAGCTTCTTCTGGCCATGTCGACATGTGGCTAGTTGTTAAGGCCAAAACAAAAACGGCTAACAAGCAAGCACACAATACACTCAAGATCAACATCGAGAGCAGCTCATTAGAGCAACTCAGCAAAAAAAGAGCCGCAACATCTTAAAGAGCAGAAAAACTGAGCAGGGAGCTATAAAAAACTGCTCTAATACTTCAAAATCACTTTAGCTAACTAAAAGTTGACAAACAAATAGTTTAATAACTTTTATACATTTTTCAATCAATTTTAAACAATTACTAAATATATTTATGTAACTTAAAGTCTTCATTCAATAATATAAAATTTATATAAAATCAAACCATACAAACATATAAATTATTTACAATTTGCTAGGCAATCAGAATTTTGTAACAGTTCTATATCAATTCATAAATAATAATGCATATCTATATCTAAACGTATCGCTATAGTTATAGTTATTAGTTAATGCGCCTTGCGGAGACTTTCAATAAATATATAATTGATGTTCGTTATATATTTGATTGCAACGCGAATTGCCCGCAAATATTTCAGCACTCAATTAAAATTGCATTGCAAATAATTGCAGCACATTTAAAGGCAAACACCCACACATGTATACCCGAACACACACACACACACGCACACACTTAATGCATTTTTGTGGTAATGGCTACAAATTAAGCGTAAATTACATAGTCGATGATATTGATATACCGCATTTTTAAACGCTGAAATTGGTCGAACGGTTGCGCTTTTTAAATGCACACATTCAAAGTGCTGTTGATTTATTTTTCAGTAATTTCATTAAGAAAGGCTAATGAGAATTGCAAATTAAATGTGTTAAATATTGACGAATGCATCGACTACAAATAAAGTGTATAATGACAAATTATTAATTGCAATCATTGCCAGCTGAAAGATGTTTAAGTTATGAATGAGTGCAAATAATGCGATGGAGAAGCTCTGTGCATTCATTTGAGTAGCTCGAATAGGTGAATTGTTCAGAGAATTATATATGTAGTACTTGGGATAGCTCGCAAATATATGTTGACCGTTGCTCAATGTCTGCAAATTGTCTTTCACCCCCAAATTGAGAAAAAAAAAAGCGCTGAGAGCAATTTATTGCGTCGTTTCTTCAACGAGTTTGAGATCGTCAACAAATTTTTTCTTTGCCATGTGTTTTGTGTATGTGATGGTTACTCTTTGAGTAACTACCTCACTTACTCTCATTAGTCTCATTATGCAAATGTCAAACGCTTCACTCTCTATACTATGTTCCTTACTAACGAACGTCGCACTAGTTGCTAGCTTAACGCAATGCTCTCAGCCGAAAGCACAAAACGAAAAGAACCGAAAAGGCTTCGTGTTTCGTTTTCACATGTCGCTCCGAGCAAGTGACTCTGACTCTGTTTGCTGTGCGCTACTATGTATGAGTAAGAGCAGATAATAAAGTAGTAAATGCGTACTCCCTCTCTCTCGCTCTCTCATATTTGCACAAGTTCGTTCGACAGCTATGCTTCGTGTCTGACTACGATCGTGCTACTAACTTCGGCTTAGCATATTCAAGCCGATGAGCCGCGGCAACGAACACAAATAGAGAGCAAACGAAACGAATAGCCGAAATCTCTTCGTAAATATAAATCTCTTGCAAAGTAAGAGTCAGTCTACAGCGTTGCATTGGTTGCTGAGCTCAACAGAAAGGAACTAGAATATGTTCGATTGTCTGTTTAGAACTATTTTCAGTTCTTTTAGTAACAACAACATATCTTAGGTGAACATCGAACAATCTTAATTGATTTTCTATCCATATTTCCAATATCTTTAAGCCAACAGCTTTTACACATCTCTAAAAAATGTCATGTTACATATATTCAAATAAATATTATTGCATGTAAAGCTTGTAACTTAGTTAAGAACTATGCCCTTTGATAGACTCTAATAAATATTTAATAAACTTGGCCAGTTGTTGGAGCTTATGAATCATACTTTATGTGGCAGCTCGTTATTGACATGAGTTTGTTGCATGCAATGCAGCCCAGTTGCATGATAAACTAGATCTGCAGCTGGCTTTTTCGACAGATGGATGCGATTGCATTCCATCATAGCATACAGAGAGGGCTAGGGAATGGGGTAGAGACGCCACTTAAACACAAATGCGCAACGATCAGAGTGTGTGTGTGTGTGTGCGTGTGCAAGTTGCAACTGACCCGTGCAACGGTTTTTGCCAACTGCCAAAGTTGTTGCACAAATGCATTTGTAATAATTTAGCTCGCCAGCATTTGCAACAAGCTGCATGGCCCAACAATGTCTGCAGCTGCCTCAGTCAGTGCATGTTCCCCCATGGGCTTGCCTGTGTTGGCAACTCTGTATGCGTGTGTGTTGCTTGGTGTGTGCGTTAATAAATTGAGTTGGCCGTCTATGGGCAAATAGTGCAACATACAGCATTAGAGCCATTTCGAATTGTGGAACAACGGCCAGGGCTGGGCGCTGAGCAGAGCAGAGGGCAAAGCTTTAGCGGCGGCCTCACACTGAGCCTGTCGATTTCATTTCAAATGCGCCTTTGGGCCATAAAATTTGACACAAACACGAGGCACACACGCACACACGCACACACACTTGCCGCACGTTGCATATGCTCATTTGCAGCCGTTATTAAATTGCGTTTTTAGGCACAGATTGAGGAGCTATAGCTGCAGCAGAGCCACGTGCAGAGGCCCAGGCAGAGGCGCAGGTCCTAAAGCAAAGCCATTTTAATGAACTGACGCATTGGGCAGGCAATGGGACTGGCCTTTGTGCATTTATTTGTTTGCATTGGCACTGATTGTATTTGCATTTGTGTGCATGCGTGTGTCTCTCTCTCTCTCTCTTTCTGTCTGTGTGGGTATGAGTGTGTGTACAATTGGCAAGCGTTCGATTTCGTGTAATGAAATTTTCTAATCAAAGCGTTTTGTTTATTTGCCTGGCTCCTGCTGCTGCTGCTGCTGCTGCCGGGCAGCGTTCAAGGTTTGAATTGGCTTGTTGACCAGCGACCGCACAACAAATGCACACACACACACACACACACGCACACACACATAGAATGTATGTTTTTGTTTGCATTAGGTCAAAGGTTGTCAGCTGTGCAAATAGCAATTAGTTGTAATTAGGTTTTACATATGCACTATGCAGCGGCTTTGCCATAAACAATTAAATGCAAAACTGTTTGCTCGCAGGCGATCGGCGCACAATTTTGTCAAATTGAATATGTCTGTCGGGGTCGGGGCATCAAAGTCGTCTCGTCTTTGAAGTGCAATTTAATTGGCATTTTATGCGGCCAATTTGCCAAGATAAAAAGGCACAATAAGCCATAATTCATATTTGTCTCTATATACATATATAATTAACTCTATTCCCACAAGCCGGGCGGCCAAAGTCTTTGAAAACTCATTTGAATATGAAATTCACGAAATTCATATTCAAATTCAAATTTTCGCAGCTTTCGAGTTAGCTACACGCCCCGCCGCTTCGCTCTGCTACTCTGCCATAGAGTTCAATGAGGTGTTAAACCATAATTTGCACAAAACCGACGCGCAACCCTCTGCAGTTCCCTCATCCCTCTGCCGAAGACAGAGTTCCCAACCCTTAACAGGACGCGCACATTTGCATTTTACGCGTTTTGGCGCTTTAAATTTGCCAGAGCTTGCACAATTTTTTTTATTATTTTTATTATTTTTACTTTTTAGCTGTTTATACCCTAGTGCCATTAAAAAAGCATCAAGAGTTGTCTGCATTGCTCTCAAATTACTTTGAATGTATTGATGCATTTAGATTTCATTGATATACACTTTATAATTATTTAGAATTGGGAAATATTTTATATTTATATATATTTGTATTTTAGTTTTATAATTTATATTATTAATTTTTAACTGTTTACTATTTTTCGAATAGTTCTATTTGTGGCAGCCTTTATTTGTAATTTTAATATTTTAAAAGCAACTTATTCTTGTAGCAGGAGCAGCATTTTCTTTATAAATTCCTATTTAATTTCTAGTAATAGGAAGAAAAGCCTAGTAAACTTATATAAATCATAGGCGAGCTAAACAAAATTCTGTTTAATACTTATATATATTGTGCTTATTCGCTTTCAACTGTCAGTTGAATAAATAGCAAACAAATGCAGAGACTCCATGCAACAGAGTGCAGTTGCATGAGCCCTAGAGTAGATTACTTTATACAATCTGGCCAATGATATTATAAACAAAAGAAAACAGACTTTGATAGCGTATATCAAATGCCCAGCTCAGAGTGCTAACAGGTTTACCTTGAGGGTATTTGCTTGGCGAGCACTCAGACTGTGGCATTTCAGCTTGTTTTTAGCTGTTTTTCTCAGCTTTTTTTTTTTGCTTTTTGTTTTTATTCTTTCTTTGTGTGCATTACATTTTGGCAAGCATAAAAGGCGCTCTATTGTTTGTGCTCTCAGCCACAGCAGCGCCTCAAAGTGTTTGGCCACAATTACGCAATGGAGCCAAGCGCGCTGGAGGAGGCGTGGCGACCGGGCCAAGGCATGGCAGAGCGATTGAGATGGGCGTGAGATGCATGCGCTGCCATCAAATTTAATCGCCATGAAATTTGTGGGCCATAAAATGGGTGGGCGGCACGTTAGGTTACACCAAATTTTATTAGCTTCAATTTAACAATTTGTGGCCGGCATCCACAACGGGGCCCCGCCCCCTGCTCGACTTTATTATTAATATTTAAACAGGCGGCGGCCACGATGGCGGCATTAGAATTATGCCAGCATCGACTTCATTTCACCTGCTGCAGTTAATAAGCGAGCAACGCTGCCCCCAAAAGCTTGAACAACAGAAACCATTTTAATTTTTCACTTGGATGAGTGCAAAATTAAGACATTAAATGAATGCGCCGAGCTAGAGCCCAACCCAACGCAGCGGCATCTATGAGCGGGCAAATTGAGCTGGCGCTGCCCGAGTCGCACAGCTGGCGCCCGAGCCAGGGACCCTCCCATACACTGTCTGGTTGGCTGGCTGGGATGCTGCCTGGCTGCCTGACGAACAACTGATTTTAATAACAGTCATCTGCCGCTGTGCATAACGATGCGTAACGCGAATGCGAACGCCAACTTGAAGGCGATGGCGATGGCGATGGCGAAGGCAACTGTTCCTCCTGGCCACGTTATGACTTTGATTCATCAGCAGCTGGAACTGAAGCTGTAGCAGCACGACGACGCCAGACCAAATGGCAACAGACACTGGCCGTCTCTCTCTGCCTGGGTCTGTCCATTTGTCCGCGCTGGCATTTGCATACAAATGGGCGTTGCCATAAGTTCGCTGGCTTCGCTGCCACAATTTGCGTTTCAAAACGTGCATATTCTAATTGCCAGCAATTTGAGTTGGCGCGCGACAAAGAGCAAAGTTTATGTCTAATACGAGCATTAGGTAAGCTGGTAATCCGCCAATCTGTTGTCAGCATCCGCCATTCCAGTTAAGAACAACGAAGAGAACGACTTAAAGTCAAGTGATGCGCCAAGCTAGCGATTCCCCAAACAGTTTAGCGATTGCGATTCACTCAAAGCCAAAGCCAAAGGCAAAGCCGAAGAGCCGCAGTCAGTTCCCCAGGCAGCGTCAGTAATAAAACTTTATTGAATTGTATTGATTTTAAAATTATTACCGCTGAGGCGGAAGTAATGCCATGTGTGTGAGTGTGTGTGTATGTATGTGATAGTCAAGCTCTGACTGTGTGTGTGTGTGTGTGTGTGTGCGCGCTCAAGTGTGCTGGCATCGGCTGTAGGAATTTCACAAACAACAACATTTTCATTATTGTGTGCAACTGTGCAAAAAAAGAACAAAAGGCATTGCGTCTTATTGTCGACGCGGCGCAGCAGTGTGTGCGTGCGCATAAAGGGGTGGAAAACGTACGGAAATCGTAAGCCAGACCAAGGAACCTGGGCAGAGACCAGAGCAGCGCCAGAGCAGCGCCAGAGCACTTTAAGTTGCTTCAAGTGCTTAGCTTTCCATTTCGCCGGCGCCACAATGTAGGCAATACTTTTTTGTATACCTGTCACCAGCACACACACACACACACATGCACAGATACACTTCCATATGCCAGCAGCAATTTAATGAAAATCCAATAGCCAGCCAACGTTCATTGTAATTTGCTCAGCTATTTGAGCATTTTACTCGAAAAGTGTTTGTTATGGCACGTGCAGCAGCAGCAGCAACAGCAACAGCAACAGCAACACAGTTAATCGAGTGTAAAAATGCTCTTGGCTGCGCCTGGAAACAACGGGCCAGAGCAAGCCAGGCCATGCCTTGCACTTAAAGCTGTGGCTCTTGCCATCAATTGATCAATATTAAATGCACTGCCATAAATGATTATATTATTATTTTATTATTAACAGGCAATCGAATGGCATGCGTTGTGTGTGTGTGTGTGTGCGAAATGTATATGCAAATATTTACAACCACAAAGTGCATGAATGTCTCGCATTAGAAAGACAAGCCACACACACACACACACACACAGTCTCACATATTATATAGCACCTATATGCAAATATAAAAGCAGTTAACTTTTTTGGCCCCTTTGGCCCTGGGTGCGCGCGCTAGGTAAGCCGCAGGATATGTTTGCCATCGCCACTGCAGCTGCTGTTCAGCAGCTCACGCCAGCTAACATGGGCTGCCAATTCATTTCTATTCATGTTATGCAATTCAATTGTTCTGTCCCCTCGCCTTTTGCCAACCGCCAGCTATGGCTGCTGTTTAAACTTCCTTTAGCTCTCTGTCGTGATGCCGCACATGCATATGCAGAAGCTCGCATTGGGATTGCCACTGGCCAGTGCACAGTGGGCAGAGGAAATGGGAGTGGTTTTAGTTCGTCTTCCTGTGTGTGTGTGTGTGCTTTTTTTTTCTTCTTCATTGCAACCTGCTTCCACATTTGCGGCCAGTTGCTGTCTCCATGCCATCAACTGAGCAAAACCCAAAGCATATCCTGCTGCTACTGCTGCTGCTGCTGCTGCTGCTGCTGGTGGCGTCGTGTAAAGACAGCACTTGCGGTCGAGTTGATCTGACCGCTTGTCCGGCAAGCCATAATTATGCAATTTCTTGTCAACATGCTGTGGATGCAGTTGCCGGAAATGCACAAAGTGCCGTGTGGCTGCGGCTAAAAGACTTGAACATTTTAACTTCTTGAAATTGCCAGACATTTATAGGCAATTATGCAGAGGTTTTGAGCTTCCGTTCATGTGCATTTCGGGCCACTTGTTTGCCGGACTTGTCACACAGCCGATGCCATAAATTATTCATAGCTCCATTTTCGAAGCGCTTTACCCATTCTCAATTCGTTGCCTAATTTTGCCATGCTTAGTCGAGCACTTGGCACAATGCAACATTGTACAAAGCATCCATACAAAATGATTGCATATAAAAAGGTTATATATTTTTTTTATCATGCTCATGACTCCTAATCTACATAGCAAGAGGAGCAGAAAATGAGAGGAAGAGAGAGGGAGTGTGTGTGGGGGATCAGGAAGTACATTAAGAGGCATGTTAAGCCAGTGCGGCGAGTGTCTTATCTTCTTCCGGCTGCTGTTTACGATGCCAATGCCACTGATTACCAACTGCACAATAAGAGCAAAGGCGTCGTCGCAGCACCCGCCTTGCGACCAAATGAGAAGTTATTGCAACGAGCTGACAATGGCAATGCCAAAAACTCTGAAAGTTGTCATAGCAGCCAAGCAGCCAAGCAGCCAAGCAGCCAGGCAGCCAAGCAACTCCGATTCAATCTACATATCTGGCTATATCAGCGTATATTGCTGTCAGGGCAACAGATTATGATTGAGCTTTTCCCAGCTCTCAGCTCTGTTGGATGGCGTCATTTGTTTGGCTTGCTGCCGACTGTCAGCCCATGGAAGACATGCAAAGTTATGGCAACCGAAACGCGTGAAGCCATAACGCGCATCATTATTAGGCGAAAATTATTATCGCATAGCCGCACTTTACAGCCAGCCATACCAAAGCCATCCAGATACCAGTCACACTCCCTACGCTGCTGCTGCTCCTGCTCCTGCTGCTGCTGCTGCTTAAGTTTGACACGATAACGACATTTGCTTGGGTGAAGCGAATCTCATCAGCTGGATTTATGGCACGCATAATTTTTATTGTGTTTGAACTGCAGCCGGCACAAAATTGGCAACAGCGAGCAGCACGAGGTGCCAATGCCAATAATGTGGCATATACTGAGAGAAATTCGAGTAATAACTATTTCAATTAATTAATTAATTCATTGCAATGGCAACCAAAACTTGAAATGATTTGGGAAATAGTTAGATTTATTTAATAAAATTAATTTAGGGAAATAGTTAGGTTAATTTAATAAAATAATTGTTTCAAGAAAGTTAACAACAAATGTATCTCAAACTCAACAAAAAATATTAAAATGTGTTTGAATGTTTAAATTAAAAAATCAATTGGAACTATATAATAAAAAGCTTTATATTTATATTTTAATAATGCAAAATAGGTCAATATAAATACTTGATTAAATTATAAAAAATAATTTCATACATTTTTACATAAATTAGATATACTTAAAATCAAATTCCAATTGCTTTCTTCCAATTTAAAACTAATAGTTTTTCAAATATTTCTCTCAGTGTAGTTAGCCGATCTGGAACATGCCAGCGCATTGCTTACGAAGTTAATTTCTTGCGATTTCTTATGTATGTGTGTGTGTGCCCAGCTCTTTTATTAACCATAAAATTCTTGTAATTTTATGTGGCAAAAAACGTTGCAAATTTGCATGTGCCACATGAAGTAGCTGCTGCTGTGTGGCAGTGGCCTTTTATGGCATCATAAATATGTATGCTTGAATGGATTAAAGTCGGAATGGGACATTAAATTTTTGGGCATGCTGCACTGAAAGCCTTTTTAGTAGCCGCCCCGCAGCTATGTTAGTCGTAGATATCAAGAGTAATTAACGGCTGCACACAGACGTTGCGAGAGTGAGAGAGCGGAGCAGAGACGAGAGATAGACAGATGCTAATGCATGCACACATCTAATCTAAATATGTGTGAGTGTGTGAGAGTGTGTGAGAGTGTGTGTGAGTGTGTGTAGTGCCCGGGGCAGCTGCATTTGCAATTAGGCAGCTTATTGTGTCCAGCAACCCAACCAACACCTTGCCACTCAACGGTCTGTGTACTATTTCTGCTCAACAGGCAGAGGATAATTTAAGCCCTAAGGAGTGCCAGCAGAGCTGAAGTGTGAGTTAAAGCGGCTCGTTGTGGGGCTAATTAAATTTATTATTGCATAAAATTGAACACTTCCGTCACTCAGAAGAGCCGAAGATGACGCAGCACTGATGATCCTGGCCGATACAGAAATTAAGCAAACTGCAAGGCGTTAAGCACGATTTTCATGCCAACTAATAAGTTAACAGCGGCATAATGGCCTGTTTCCTGCATGAATTGCCAATTACAAGTGGCCATATATACATACATACTCACATATATAGTATAGTATATAGCTAGAGCTACATGCCACAATATGAAACGGCAAATTGCAATGTCACGACTGCCGATACAACAAGGGCCACTGTCAACTGCCCCGGCTGTGCCTCGCCCTTGGCTGCGTGCGGCATTGTGATTGATGATGTGTCTGATTGAAATCGTCAAACAAAACAAGTGACAATTGCTGTATCGGCGACACAATGAACTTCCAATGCAGCAATACAGCAATGAACTGCTAATTTAACCGAGCTCAAGCTAAATAGAAATTCAAGCTAAAGCAAGTTCAGCTCCCTTGCTTGTGGCTTGGCATTTAAGCAAGTGAAGCACGAAACCTTTGCTTATCCAGGTCAGCTGACAATATTAATTACATAAATATCTTGCCATCAAATAAAGAAAAAAAGAATTTCTTCTTCAAATATTCTTTGCAAAACTGGGCAGCTGTGAACTGTAAGCTAATAGATAATCGATAAGAACTGCAATCCTGCTAAATATAGCTACAGCTGCAGCTGCTGATAAGTCTTGAGATATTATTCTGAATACTCGCGCATGACAACTAGCTCTTGCCTGTAATTCTTATTATATTATAATATTTTTTATATTATTTTTTATAATATTTTATCAACTCTATCTCTTCATAGCTGCTTAAGATTCCATAGAAATCTACATTAAATTTGAGAGCCAAATCCAATCAGCTAAATTATAATGCTTACAACAGAAATCCTACTTATATATATATATATATAAATAATTTGAAAATGTGCTAAAAAGCATCTACTTAAAAGCAAACGATTTAGTATTCAATCCGTTAGCCATGGCGCATGGCAAAGCCCACGTAAAGCTCTTGAAATGGCCAAACTGTCCGCAGTGTTAATTATGCCGCTTATCTGTTGCCGCTGGTGTTGCCAAAGAGAGCTTTGTTGTTGTTGTTATTGTTGTTGTTTTGGTAAACCAGCCAGAACACGCTGCTGTTGATTATTAATTACAAGGCTTTAAATTAATTACAGCGCTCAAAATATTAACAACGCTCCCAGCCAAATTCCACTAAAGCAACGGCGTTGGGCAAGTGTGCAGGATTCAATATAATAAATTGATTTGAAGTAAGCGAAGGGTAAACAAGCTAAGTAAAGACAATTATTGGGCATGTATTATAATTGATAGGCTATGAGAGATAAAAGTGAACTAGTCTCTAACTTAAATCGTGCTGCTTCCTATTTTTTATTTATCAGAAATTCACAAATTTCCCTTTTGTTTCAAAATGCTCAAAAGTTATGAAAAATACAAATGAAATAGAGTAAATAAAAAAGGCGAAAGTTTTGTCCACATACAACTCTCATTTCGCAACCTCAATGCGCTTGGTTCGCATGCTCGTTTTTAGGGTGGACCCATTTAAGCCAGCAAAAGTTACTTTTCACAGACTGTTGGATGAATTGTTTGTTAGTTTGTATGCGACCATTAATCAACACAGCACACAAAAAGACACACGCACACGAACGACTCAAATGCCGTTAAATACATACACACACACACACACACACACATGGACAATAAAACTCTTAAAATTGGCAAATTGCTGTGTGATTTACCAGCAAATAATAAACATGTTTAGCGAATAAATTCATCAAAAGTTGCTTTTCATATAGACGATGGCACTAACGAGCCGGCCCAGGGACTCAACGCCGGCTTCAGCTACCCAAAAGTCCTTTATACACACACACACACATAGAGAACAAACAACATACATATATGTTGACTATATGTGTGTGTGTGTGTGTGTGTCTGTACAGCAGTGAGCAAACAAAGCAAAAATGTCAGCGCGCACAGGTGAGACAGGTGAAGTTTGAGTTGCAAGAGCAGCAACTGCTGGCCATGGACTAGGTTAGGCAATGCGTATGGCAACAACAACAACTACTACTACAACAACAACAAGTACAACAAATAATTCTAATGACATGTACGCAATGCAACGACTCTTCAATGGTCATGCACATGTGAAAGTGGGCAAATAAGCTGTTAGCACGCTATAACAAGCATACGCCGGGTGTTCCCAACTGAGAATAACTAAAAATAGGAAAAAAACTAGTTTTATAGAGTTATTAACATAGTTAAGTAAATAGGCAACTTTTGAAAAATATGAAGAAAAAAAAAACAGAAATGTGTAAATATATGAAATTAAATAAAAATAATAAATAAATATTAAAGAAATATATACTATATTTATATATAATTTTCTATAATTATAAATATTTATTTTAAAAATTGTTAGCAAATTTTAAAAATAAAATAAAAATAAATAAAGATAAATATATTATTTGTAATTATTTACAGAAAAATATATGAAAAACTAAATGCATTGCATGTATGAATAAAAAATAGATATATTATATATATTTACAATTAAATTTGTCTTAAATATTTGTATAATGCTTTGTAAGTGCACAGCAAACCTGGCATATGAATAGAAAGAGAGCGATCTCAAGGCAGCACAGGGTGACACAGGAAAGACGAACTCATATGTAGAAAGCACAGAGAGAGCAAACTCCGGCCGAGCGTTCACAGAAGAGTGATCACAGGGTGAATGAGCGCAGGGAGAGCAAACTCTTGGCAAGCGATCACAGGGAGAGCGAACTTAGGTATACAAAGCACAGTTAGAGCAAGCATAAGTAGAGCATGATCGATCACACGAGAGCACAGCATGAAATCAGCTAGAGCAAATACAGCACGAATAACCCTCAGCTATAGAAAACTCAGGCAGAGCGAGCCCAAGTAGAGCAAGCACAGGGAGAGCGAACGTAGTTGCAGCATGCAGAGGGTGAGCATTCTTACCTCTCCAACTTTAATTGTTGCTCTTACAAATATAATTCCAAATGCAGCTCAAATAATGTAATACTCATTTCACATATTCGCTAATCTAATATGCTCTTTAGCTTGCATATATTCTTGACAAATAAAATCATCGACAACTCTCTTCATCTATCAAATTTCATTAATATTAGAAAAGGCAACGCCTGCTCTACACGATATCTTCTAGTTCATCATACCCCATCAATGCTTTGCTTCATGTTATAAATTACTTTGAGACAAAATATCAGAAATTGAGTTATTTTGCTTGCATTTTCAAAGCGAACATATACTCATAGAAGCTCTATACGTTATAAGCCTGCTAATCATTTGGTCAGAATTTCTTGCCATTTTCTTTTTTCCTGTGTGTGTGTGTGTGTGTGCCATTCAAGCTGTTGTTGTTGTTGTTGTTGTTGATTTGTGTTGGTAACCTGCCGATTGAGCGCTTAATTTGTTAAGCTGCAAAAGTAGAAACTCAAACAAATCAGAATATCTGACCAGAAGTCAAGGTGTGTTTGCTTTGGCCCTTGTGTGTGTGTGTGTGGGTGTGTGTGTGTGTGTGTGGGTAACTGTGTGGATTTTGTGGCTGCTCAACGGCTGCCGCTGTCTAGCAGAGGCCACAGATTTTATCAAACACACGCACACACACACACACACACATCGAGCTGAAGAGAGAGACATATTCGAAATATACATATGCATGTGTGTGTGTGACTGACAGCAGCGCACGTTGATTGTTTGTTCGTTACGTTTTACTCATTTCGATCCTTTTTTTTTTGCTTTGCTTTTTTTTTGTTGTTGGTCGGTGTGATGTGCAAAATGCGACTGGTTTGCCTTTTTTTCGGGTTGCTCTATTTTTGGCTTTTGATGTGCAGGAAGCTCATCATCAAAGGCTACAACAGTTGGCGATGTGATAATTGTGTATAAATGTATGTGTGTGTGAGTATCTGCCCAGCAGTTGAACTCTTTTTTTTTCTTGTGTATTTTCGGTTCTTTTTTTTTTGTCGGCCTGCACCTGTATGTCGCCTTTTTCGCTCCCCATGTGTGTTGCCTTTTTGTTTTTCTTGGCCTTTTAGCTGTGTGATTTTTTGCCTTTTTTTTATGCGCTACTTGCTTGCCGCTCGGTGTTTGCCCCTGACAAATATTGACCCGCATTGATTGTCGTTTTTCCGCTTGTAAATTGTTGGGGGCGCCCTGCTGTCTTTAGTTTCACGCTGCCGGTTTATGCGCAAACTTTTCACTTTCGTGTACACCTAATTGGCTGGCAGGTTTTTCTTCTTTTTTTTTTATATTTCTTCATGCCCCAAAAGGCCAGCATATTAGGGGCATTTAACTGCTGCAGTTCTATATATGGTTTATAGCCATGGGGACAATGATTTTGGCAATTCCATAATCCAGAGCCAATTCCATATATACATTTGTATTTGTTTCGGTCGTCATCGTTAAAATGGTTTTTATTATTTCCGCTGCCAGCGTTATTAATGTTGTTGTTCTGCTTCTGACTTCACTTCCGTCGCGAACTCACACACACACACACACACACACACAGGCACACACTCATATACTCAAACATACTCGCGCACATTGCCACAATTTATATTTTTCAATTAAGCAGCAAAAGTTTTACGCTTTGTTTCGTGCAACTGTAATAAATTTCAACTACTTCTCACACCGCTCTACCCGCACTGCGCACTCCGCTCAGCGCTCTGCGCCTCCTGCTGCCCTCCGTTCGAACCAACTGGCAATGTTTCACTTCATTTGGCCGTACCGTAGCGTAGCGTACTCAGCATCTCGCTGCTGTTGTTCTTGTTATTGTGATTGCATATTTCGCGTTATGGTTTAATTTTGGAGCATGCGTGTAATTGATAGCCACCCATGGCTTAATTGATAATTTCGTAGTTTCAACACACGCCCCCAGCGCCGCCGTCGCCATTGCCGCCCACCCCAATGCGAATTTCAGCACATTTTCCTGCCAGCCCTTGCATAAAGCAGCCAATCCACCTTCAATGCTTAATTGCCCGTCGGGCAATATTTATATTTATATATATATATAAAATAAAATATTTCATTTAACAAGCAGCCATTGTGCGCCAATTAAAAACTTGCCCATTCCAAAACTGTGCACAGCGAACTAACTTGAAAATATCAAATATATTTTCGAAAATTTATTCCATAAATTTTGCATTTCATTTGCAATAGTCGAAGAAAAATAGAAATAGAAATGCCAAATCAGCAGTTTTCTTCTTATTTTTGTGCAAGTCGCATGCTTAATATATTTTTCTACAATTTTTTAAAATAATATTAAATCGCTTGAGCTTTTAATTATGTTGGATTGATTGGCTGTCTGCAACTGCTAAAGTTCCAAATAAACGAATATGAGTTTTAAGAGTTGAAGATATTTAATTGATTATAAATTTGGTTTATCAGTCGATATACAGCAAAGGGATTAACAAAGAAAAGATATTTAATTGTTGACATATTTTCGAAACTTTCTAATATGAAAGAAATATGCTGAAAGCCGTGCATACAAAACTAGAAAGAAGATACACAGCTATCTCATTATAATAAATAATAATATATGCTCGAATACAAATATATATTTCATATATATACAAAGCTTAGCCATAACACTTTCTGTCTCCAAAAGTTAACCTTGACAATTCGAGTATTCGATTATTCTAGTATTCAAGCATTCAAGTATTCAAGCATTCGATTATTCTCGTTGATTAATTAAAAACGTTTCTATTGCATTTACGACAGTTAGTCAAGAGATGAGCGATAATTTGCTGTAATGTGTTGGCATTCATTAATCATACGCCCAGTAAGCAAATCAATTTAAATGAACTGTTTGTCCGCTCATTCAGCAATTTACAATTGACGAAAGCTTGCGTCATCGGATGCTGCCACATGTAGAAGATAAGAATTCCACAGCTCGGTCTGGCATACATCCCCCTTAGCCAGAATGCGATTCCCACCCACGTATTATACTACGTTACGAATGATTCCGGGCTAAACGAGTCGTTTATCGCAACGTTCTTGTCGTCAATGTTGCTGTTGCTGTTGTCGTTGTTGTTGTTGGGCAATCATCAAACGGTTTGGCTGCAAAACTAATTGCATTACATCAATTTTCTGTTAAAAGTCAATAACCAATCAAATACACACACACACACAGGCAGAGAGCTACAGCCAGAGCCAGACGCAGCGCGGTTCAAAGTTTGCAAACGTGCAGTTAAATGCACACAGACACGCACACACACACACATACACAGAGATATATATATATACTTGGACAAAATCAACCAGCGGTCAATTTAATGGCAGTCCGAGTGAGCGAGAAGGACATAGAAAGACAGAGAGAGAGCGGGAAGGCAACGCAATAATGACAGGAGTAATCACATTAGCCCCGCATAAACTTTTGCGTAGCATGTTCTGATCTAAGGGTTGTCAAGTGGCCTTAATTGAATGAAATTCAATAAAAACTTGCCCTTAGCTTCATTTGAGTCCATAAACTAAGCCTACAAATTAACTAGAAGTTTTCATTTTCAAATGCCACAACTCAATGAAATTCAATCAAAATTATTTTCACATTCAGCCAATAAATGTGCAATGCGTAGAAAGTCTAAGCAGATCAAATTTTAATTAAGAGTAGACTAATTACATGAATTAAAGTTTGAGCTTATGCACAGTTGAATAAATAAGAGAAAGTAAATATACATTTGTAATTTATTATATATGCCAGCATAGAAATGAAGATGTATTGTGAAAATTTAATGAAATGAATGGACGTTAAGACTGAATATTAGTTGATTATATATTATATATATTATATATATTATATAAAAATTACTCAATTGCATTTCGTTGAGCTGCTCTGCTGCAGTTGCAGCACAAGCGACAACTCTGTCCTGGTTTTAAAGGTCGGCATGCAGTTGGCAGTGCAACTCGTTCCGAAACCCTTGCGACTGGATGACGTGTTCATGCAGCCGCTGTCAATGTGGTGCGTTTCAATTTTGCAGCCACATGACCCACACCAACACACACACACACAGAGAAAGGTGAGGCTGGGGCAGGAAGAAGAAGAAGTTAAAGCTGAACAACTGGAGTCAGGGGTCGGAGCTGGCGCCAAATGTTGACGGGTCGCGACGACCAGTTAGCCAGAATCCGCAGCGAACGTTAAATCGTTAATTGATTACGGCCAACATTGATTGTTGTTGTTGATTTTTTGTTTGCTTGGGGTCGTGGCACTGTGTGTGTGTGTGGCTGGATTACATTGCCAGCCAGCCGGACTAGTCTTTTATGGCGAGGACAACGACGACGACGACAGAGTATAAAAATCCATTTCTGTTTTTACAATGCTCCGAGGTCAGCTCTAATGAGCGTACAGCTCAAAACGAGCAGCTCGAGATGTGGTAGAAGCAGTGAGGAGAGGTGCGCAGTTGGAGAACATGCACATCAACATGAACAGCCAACAAGGCAGCCATTTTAAAACTAATTGCTAAGCAAAGGGCATGCGAGCCAGTGTTGAACCCAGATCACGTACGCATCAACAACAAACGCACCACCGCAAATACAGACAATCTGGCTAAAATAAGTAAAGTATAACCAACAGGCATAAGAACTTTTGAGCGGGAGCAAACATGCCAAAGGCCAGCAGCAGCAGCAGCAAAACCAGAAAATAAAACCCACTCAACGCTCAGCCATTGAAATCAGAGAGAGAGAGAGACGGAGAGGGAAAGAGTAAGCGCTGCAAATAGAATACGAAGTGGATGCCCAGACCCGTTGGCTCTGTAACTGATATTACAGTTAAGGCGGTAACAAGTCAGCAGCAGCCAGAAAAACGACGCATCATGCGCGGCCACTCAAAAATGTTTACAACAAAAGCCAAAAGGGCTGCCAGCAGCTGAATTGAATTCGGCCAAAGCCAAATACGTAGATGCGCACCGGCTGCGCTCAAGCATGAGTTGAAATATATAGTCAAATGCATGGCACAACGAATGAGAGTCTACCCTAACAGACGATTTTACTCATGAACATGAATCAGCAATGCGTATGAAAAATAATATAATATTGCTAAAGATAATATGCTGAAACTCAAATATAAAATCAATCTTTCATGTCTCAGCAATAAAGAAACAAAATTAATAAATAAGTAAGTAAAATTATATTAGCTGAACTATACAAAATTTTATAAATTTAATAATATGTTTCAAATTTAATAACAATAATTTGTTAAAAAATAAATTATTTAAAATATATAATATATTAATCAACTAAATATATAATATATATAAAAGTACTAAATGTTGCCAAACAAATATTGATAAATAAAAATAATATTTCTGAATTTAAACCTCAGATTCAGTAAAAATATATTTACTAGAATTTGATTTTTTATTTTACTTTATTTTATTTATTTATTTAATTTTAAGTATAGGTATTCATATTTCATATTAATAAATGTTGCAAAAATAAATAAAATAAATATAATTCTAGCATATATTTATTTATGAATTTAAACTTTAGATTCCGAAATATATATTTACTCGAATTTTATTTATCTTATTTGCATTATAATTTTTATTTTACTTTAGTAAAGCTGCAGGCAAACATTAAAAAATATGTAAAAAAAAAAAAAATAAATAACAAAATAAAATATATAAAATATTTATTATTCTTTGTTATTTACAACCAACAATTTATAGCCTCGAGCATGAAAGCTTGACAATAGTTGAACAGCTAACAAAAAAATGCCAATGAAAACATTTAAACTAAGAAAAACCAATGTTAAATCAAAAATGTAAACATCATTAAAAATGTTGTAAATATATAAATATAAATATACATGTGCATACATAAATGAATATATTATATGAATATAATATCAACAATAGACGTTACCAAATTCTTAGCAAATCTAAAGCTAATTTTTGGTGTAGGGCATGCAAAGGTATGGCCAGCACCTGACAAGCATTTAAAGCAGCAATTATTTACTTGATGCCAAATGACAACAATAGCAGCAGCAGCAGCAGCAACAGCAGCAGCAGTTGGTGCATGAGTTAAACCAACAAACTAGAAGCAAAGCAATTAGTATAGAGATCTACGTATTGAGGCGCTGCCTGCAGCTGGAAATTCATTCAATTTGTTTATTTTGGCAAGGCCAGTTAAAAACTTGAGAGAGTATTAGCAAATGTAGGTGCACTTTGGCTTAATTAAAGGCACAGCAGGGCGCTGTGGCAGGAGGAGCAGGAGTCAAGCAGCACGCACTGCCGAAATTCACTCAAAGAAGTTGCAGCAGCAACAACTCAAGGCTGGCTCATAGGCAACATTGTGTGGCACACTAATTGTGCTAAAGTGTGTGTGTGTGTGTGTGGTTTTTTGGAACACGTGTAGAGCAAGTTTCTAACAAATCGAATACCTAGCCCTAACCCTAGGAATAAACTAGACGGCGGCCTGACTGCCTCAGCCAGCTTTGCCAGCTTGCCCGCGGCGCAGAGCTTGTTATTTTAATTTCCGCCTAAAAGTATGCAACAAATTGAAAGGATTACACAAAGTTTATGCAATGCAGCAGTCAGCAAGCGTGGCGGCAACTTAAAACGACAAGACAAATGCGACAATTTAAGCGCGTTTTGCACCGTTGGCGCAGCCTCCAGCTACGAGGCTCTCGCTCTCGCTCTCCCTCTCTCTCTCTCTCTCTCTCTCTCTCTCTGACTGTGGCTCCAGCTCTGGCACGCAGCAACAAACTCGCGCAAATTGTTGGTGCTGCAGCCACAGCAACAGCACCAGCAAACAAAAACAAGCTAGTTAGTCTTACAGCTGCATAATACTCTACAGCTCAAATGAGAATCTAGCCCAGGCATAGCTGCTCATTAGACGATACGCTCATTGTGATTTGTGTGGCAAACTTGCTCTAAGCAAATGCAAAGATTAAGTGTGCAGAGCATTTGTCGCTGTATATACCCCATTGCATTTGAACTAGAGCACAACAGCACACACACTGCACAGCATAAAATTAATGTCAAGCAAAATGGAGAAACAGCAGTTGTGCCAGCAGCAGCAGCAGCAGCAGCAGCAGCAGCAGCAGCAGGAGGCAGTCGCCAGTTGCTGCAACTGCAGCTGCAATACCAGAACCAGCTACAGCTACCACTCCAAGTGCGGCACGATTTTATGCTCTAACTGTGTTGGACGCCTCTGCAACGGCGTCAGCCAAAAACTGCGCCAAAATGATGTGGGTCGTCGCCGACTTGTTGTGGGCGTTTGCAGCAGCTCGCAACTTTTGTTGCATATTCAGCAGCAACAGCAACAGCAAGTGCGATTCGCTTCTTGGAAATAAAACTTGGCAACGGCTGGCTTTGAGGCGCTAATATGATCGCATTTTGTGGTAATTCAGCTTGCAACTGGCAAGCCATAAAAACTGTGTCGATGTTGGCAAATTGTGCGTGGCACAGCATAAAAATGTCGCCACGCAACTTAATTGAAATGCCACAGGTCAAAGCAAAAGAGAATGCGAATGGAAATGCAAATGGGACGGGGTTAGGGCATGCGTATGCCATTTGCTCATTTGCTCATTTGCTCATAGATAACATATGCTGATGACACCATTAAGGGCCACACCTGATGCAGCTGATGCAGCTTTGGCTGCTCCCCTGACGCATGAAGCGCTCTAATGAGTGCATATTGTGCACAGCCCGGCCAGAGCTCTGTCGGTGTCTGTGCAAATGAGGCTTTGTTCTCGTAGCCTTTTGGGCCACTTTGCGAGCAGCGAGTGAGAAATCGATGCAACAACAACTCGCAAAAGTTCTGAGCTCTTGTCATTTCTGGCACGTCGCACAGCAACATTAAAGCCAGGCACAAAATGCGGCTGGGTTGAGTTTTGTGAACCCTTTTTTTTTTCACTCATTTTGTTGCTTTTTGAATTGTTGTAGCGGAACTGACCCCGACACGGTCGCATTTTGGGTTTGAAAAGCACTTAAGCTGTATTTTGCATGTTTTTTTTATTTTGTTTAAGCATCTTAACTTTGAGCTTTCCCTATTTGTCTGTGTGCGTGTTGCTGCTCTCTCCCTCCCTCTCTCTCTCTCTTTCGCTGTGTGTCTCGATTATTTAATGAGTCATGTGCTTCAAGGTAATTCATAAATACTTAATTATAACTTGCTGCCCGGAGCAACCGACGGACCCCAACTTATCAGCTCGTACACGATTTGTATGATTTCATCCACATTGATGTTCTTTCTGCTCAGCTGGTTGAGGGGCGCCTGCAGGTCCTTTGAATGCTGCAATATGTTGTTTGATATGAAATTTTAATGCTCAGCTGCCGCCGCTTTAATTGCACTCACCCGAGCCGCGTTCACCAGCTCGCGGAACTCCTTGTCGCGCAACGCCTTATACAGCTTGGCAAAGTCGCCGCCCTCACGCACCTTGCGCACCATCATGTTGTAGAACTGAGCACGCGGCAGACTCTGCACTGCCTCATGCAGAAAGGTGCTCAGATCACGACGCAGCATCATCTCGACGGGCACAACCCGCGACAGCTGAAGGCCGCGCAGCCTATTGGGCAACTTGTCCACGACGCTGGTCACATCGTACCCGGAGCCGTATTCCGTCAAATAGTCAATGAGATCGGCAAAGTCGGGAGCCATGCGCATTTGCCGCCAGGTTTTGCTGAACTCATCGCTGCGCACAAAATCCACGGCCTGGCGAAACTTCGGATCGAATATATAATAACGCGCAGCAATATAGCCAATACGACGTCGCGGCACCAGCGTCATAAAATCTCGCAAATCGGCACGCAGATCGGCGAGCGCCAAGCAGCCCAAAGCGCTGAGCACTAGCCCGCAGAATATCAAATGCTTAGCCATCACGACAATTGAATAACGTCTGTCCAAGTCGATTTTAGCCAAGCCATTTATATGGCCCACCGCCACACTATGCCACAATATTTGGCTTTGTCAAAAAGCGTTGAAGGTGCTAATTGATTGCTGAAAGAGATGTGTGCCTGCTTAAGCGATTTATTGACCTGTAAATAGTCAATTAGCTGCTGCTTTTACTTTCACTTGTCGTCACTTGTTTGTTTGCCCAACTCCAAGAATAGTTTAAATTGTAAAATAGGCGAACGCGAAATACACTAGAAAACGAGTTGGATTATTGAATGACAGTTGAATTGTTGACAGCAGAAATATTTGATTAATTCGTTTATACTTGAGCTGGATTTGAGAGTTAATAAGACAGTGAACATTTACAGAGTTTTAATCTTTATGAGTTGGAGCGTAGCTGGAGCTGGAATGCGAAATTGAAGAAGTTCATTCTCTATAAGCACATGGTATAATAAGAGCATCTTGAGATAAACAGCCTAGAATTTCCAGCATCTACTCTACAACGAAGCAGGCTGTGTAGAATCTTACAAGAAAGTCTCTCTCACTCACACTTTGAATAAATATTCAGCGATCGTCGGTTCTTCATTTCGTTCGTTGACGATTAGAGAGCAAACTACTTTCGTTTGTTCAGTTACGCTCTGGCTATTCCCCGATCATTCTATTTAAGTTAAATGAAGCAAAAAGTCTTTTGTGTATATAAGGGTTGCGATTGCGTGTTTGCATGTGAATGTAAATGTGAAGAGCGCTCTCTAACTCAGTAGGTGCCTCATTGAGCGATCGGCAATCGTCTCGCTCCCTAAACGAACTTCGTTATACGAGAGAGAGCTCAAGGCAAGGCAAGGCGCTCAATCGTTAACCAAAACGAACAGAACCGAAGCTTCTTGACTGAGCAAGCTCTCAGAGAAGCTCGAAGAGAAGACTGAGCAAGCTCTCTGAGAGTTGAAAAACAATTCTAAATTTATATGAAATAAATATTGCAGATTTTAATTTATGTATCTTACTTAAACACTTAATATAGATGTTTGCAATTTATCCGATTGTTCATAATATTTTTTTAAAACATATTTTCACAATTTATTCATTAAAAATATTTTTAAAATTGTTCTTTAATTTTGTTCATCTTCAACAAACATCTAAACGCAATCTACTTAGCATTACAATCTACTTAACATTTCCATAGCAAAGCGCACTTGTAACTTGAAGAGCTTTCTAGTAAAATGCTTTCCATGCACAGCTTGACCTTAATTTCAGTCACTTACCAAATATTGCGTTTTGCAGCCTACACACAGATATATTTATATATATATTTGCTTTGAAGTAATTATAGTCTATCCGATTAAGCTGTCACAGTTGGTAACAAAAGCATGATACCATGTGCAAGAGAGTATAAAAGTATCTAGACGTCTTGCTGGCTAGCTGGCTGGCTGGCTGGCTTATTGTACTTGCAATTGTAAAATATAACAAAAGACTTTAAATGCATTTAGAGAGCACACTTGGCTGGAAGCCTTGTCGCTCAGCTCAGACTAATGCACACACACACACACACGCACACTCATACGCACACACGCACACATAGAATAAACATAAACAATCAGCTTGCAGGCTAAACAACAATAAATCAAGTGTAAATTCTTTTGTCTGCCCGACTGACTGTAATTGCTCCCATTTGTGCATTAAAAATCATGATTGATTTCAGCTCAGCCAGACGCACAATAAGCTCTGCTCTATCTCTGCCCATCGGACAATGCCTGTGTATGTGTGCAATGTGAGCCAAAAATTAGAATTCAATTGCGTGATTTATGCAACTAGCAAATTTACGACTCGCAGGAGGATTTGCCATTGCCCAGATAAATGCACTCTTCGATCAGACAGATACAACCACATTTACTTTTGTAATTTGCCACAACTCGCATTAAAGTCGCCAAACACGTGAACAGGAAAAAACTGTGTTGCAAAGACGCAGAAACCACATTCACAACTATATCCCGGTCCAGGACTATGTCTGCGCGGCTTGGGTCGGCATCAACACTAATGCTTATCTAAATTTCTGTTAATGAAATCTACTGATAGGTCAAAGCTTTTTGCTTCCAACGTTCGACTTGCGGCATTTGGGTCAAAAAGCGGCTAAACAATGCCAGAACTTGATACAAAAATTAACAGGAGCGGCTGAACGGGGCTAAACAACCAAAGAGGCCCAATTATGAGGGAGTGGCAGATAAGCAAGCTAAAAAAATAAATGAAAAATAAAAAATATGTAATTCAGTATACAAAATATTCACTAAATGTAGAAATTTAATAAAAATTGTAAAAAAAAAAGAAAACCTAAAATAATTTAATAAAATAATAAGTAAATATATAAAGAAAATAATTTATACATTTTTATAAAATATACATATATATTTTTTGGTCAAAAACAAATTTCAAATGATTCAATTTAATATAACTGCTCTGCACAAATTCTTCTGAGTTGACTTTAATTTCCTCGAATTTCAATTGATTTCTCAACTTGGCAGACATTTAGGCCCAAATGATTTTCTATGGCTTATGGTTATGGGCTTTTGGCTGAAACGCTCCTGTTTAGGCGAATTAGTCTGCTGAAAAGGGTTGACGTGTAGTAAGCGGCTTCTACACACGCACACACTCCAGACACACATGTGTGTAGTACAAAAGGCAAAACAAATAAGCCATAAATTTGCATGCCAACAACAATTGGCAATTTTCCGTAGGTTAAAGCATAAACCGGCAAACAAACTGACTAACAAACAAACAAACAAACAAACAAACGATAGAACGAACAAGCAGCACGGCTTCGCAGCACAACAAAAAGGTGAGGCCGAACCACCCAAACCACCCACCCAGTCGTAAGTTTAAAGTGGGCATTGTGCGGCGGCGTTCAGTGAAAACGGAAATAGAAATGAAAGCCGTGTGCGTGGGGCAAGTAGGCCGTTATCGGCGCACAGGTAGCAGCAGCAGCAGCAGCAGCAGCAGCAGCAGCAGCGGCAGCGGCAGCAACAACGTTGCGTATACGTAACGCACGTGGCTGTGTACATTGTGCGGCAGCCGCAGCACAAATGAAGCTGAATTGTTGTGGCTTGTGCCGTGTGGGCGAGTGCGTGGCTCGCATCTCTGCGTAATAAGCTCAACATTGGCTCGTTTTTTGCTGCTGCTGTTGCCATTTTTTTTTTTTCTTTCTTTCTTGCGCTTGGGCAGTTGTCCAACTGTCCGCTGTAAATGTCCTTTGAAGTTTGTTTATGATTTTCGGATGTTGCTATGGCTGTAGCTATGCTTATTGTTGTTGTTGTTGTTGTTGTTGCTGGGCACAAAAAAGCGGCAATCGCATAAGCCGCGCTTAGATTTTGTTGTGCGTATTAGTGAGATTTATGCATTTAGGAAATTAAACATCCTGCATGGCGACTGACTACAGTGTGTGTGTCTGGGCGGGGGGAAGGTGTGTTGTTTATACACGCACACACACACACATACACATATATGTTGGTTACATCTCTCTTGGCAGTGCCAACAGCAACGTCGCCGCCGCCGCCGCTGTCATTAATTTTAAATCATGCGTAAAATCGCGTAATGTCGCCAACACAGCCGCCAGCATCCTTTGGGGCCAACATGCACGCCTTTTTTACACGCCAGCGTGTGTGTATAAAAAATTGTTGCGCTCTGTGTGTGTGTATTACATGTTGTTTTTTTTTTACATACAGCTTCACCGTCGCGGCGGCTGCTTGGCGGAAATGCGTTCGACCACATCAATCACGCGACATTGACAAATGTGCATATTTTTGTTGAAATTATATGGGCACACACACACACACATATATATATCTATATGTATGTGTGTGTGTGTGTGCGTGCTTGGCCACTCTGGCAACCAATCGAGCAACCAGCCAAGTGGCTGTGCAAATTATTGGCTACAATAGTCCTTCAAATTGGGCAATTTATTGCTTTATTGCTTTTACGTGTTTCGTCTGCGGCTTTGCTGCATTTTTTTTTTATTTTTTTTTTGCGGCACTCGCCGCAGTTTTTTTCTCATTATGTTGTTGTTGTTGCCGTCACTGATTTATATAATTGCAAATTTAATTATTGCTATACAATTTCCAGTCACTTCAAGTAGCATTCATAAATGTCGCAATTGTCGCTGCTGCCTGTCAGCCATTTGCAGAGCTGTCAATGCGCATTTTCACATTTTCATTTTCATTTTCATTTTAATATTTATATACATAACATTTGCATCAGCTATCACACTTTGTTTAACTTTCACAATCAAACGTAGTTCACCAAATCGAAACATCAAAATTGATTTGAAGACGCCAAATTTGTTAGGGCCAAATAATTTAGTTTATCGGTTTAAGCTTAACGTAGAGCACTGAAATTTTTTTTTATACAGACTCGTTTGTTCAGAAAAGTATTCGTCCTTTTCGTATTAATTGTAAATTGCAGTACTCGTAGTCGATTTTTAGTTTTGTATAGTCTCTTTTTTTTCTCTTTGGTGTCTTCTAAATCGCATCATCAACAACAACAACAAAAATGGCCAGAACGCAAGTTCTTTGCTTTAATAAATCACTTTTGGGTGTGCTGCGCTTCAAGCGCATTGTCGCCTTTGTGCCGCGATTGCATTTCATGCAGGTTCGCAGCAAGTGCGAGCTGAAGGGCATTGTGATTGGACTCTATCTCAAGGAGGGCGAAAAGCCGCCTCAGCTGACGGCGAACGGCGAAAAGTTCGACGATCGCGTTGGCGGCAAGATCGTAGAGCTGATCAATGAGACGAAGATGGATGGCGAGCTCGGCAGGGGCAGGCTATTCAGTAATCTCGACAAGGAGTTCTCGTCGGTGGCTGTCGTCGGATTGGGCAAGAAAGGCGCCGGCTACGATGACGAGGAGTCGATTGATGCTGGCTTGGAGAATACGCGCGTTGCCGCCGCTGTCGGCACACGATCTCTGCAGCTGCATGGCGCCAGCTCTGTGGCCGTCGATGGCATGGACCACCCGGAGCAGGCGGCCGAGGGCGCGGCGATGGCTGTGTGGCGCTACAACGTGAACTTGCGCAAGAGTCAGCGCATTGAGGTGCCCAAAGTGGAGCTGTTCGGCTCCGGCGATATTGATTCATGGACACGCGGTCTCTTCAAGGCCGAGTCCCAGAATCTGGCCAGGCGGCTCTCCGAAACGCCCGGCCAATCAAATGACGCCCTCGATTTTCGCTCAGGCAGCCATTGACTCGCTCTGCCCTTGCGGCGTTTCAGTCGAGGTGCGATCCATGGATTGGATTGAGGAGAAGCGTCTCCATTCGTTTCTAATGGTAGCCAAGGGATCCGTGTGAGCCGCCCATCGTGCTAGAGATCAACTACATTGGCACCTCGCCCGAGGACAAGCCACTGCTCCTGATGGGCAAGGGGCTGACCTTCAATAGCGGCGGTCTCAGCCTGAAGCCCAGGAAGGGCATGGATATATTTCGAGCCGATGTCAGTGCTGCTGCGGCCGTTGTGGCTACGATTCGAGCTGCCGCAGCTCTATCGCTGCCCATGAACGTGTCCGCCATGCTGCCGCTCTGCGAGAACATGCCCTCGGGCATGGCTGTGAAGCCCGGCGATGTCATCACCCTCATCAACGGAAAGACTTTATGCATTAAGAACGTATCCGGTGCCGGCAGCGTGATGCTAGCCGATCCGATTCTATATGCCCAGAGCTCCTACAAGCCCAAGATGATCGTCGACCTGGGCACACACGCCAGAGGCGTCGAGTACGGGCTGGGTGCCTCCGCCACTGGGCTGTGGACCAACAAGACGACACTGTGGCAGCAGTTCGAGAAGGCTGGCTCCATTACCGGCGACCGTGTGTGGCGCTTACCGCTCTGGCAGCACTTCAAGCGTCTGGTCGAGCCAAATTTGACCTACGACATCTGCAATGTGGGCCGAGGACCCGCCTCCTCCTGCCTGACAGCGGCGCTGATGCACAAAATGGTAACCTGCGCCGACTGGGTGCACTTGGACACCCGCGGCACTGGCCTGAAGGCCGCAGATGGTGTGCCACCATATCTACTGCGCGATCGCATGTCCGGCCGCCCAACCCGTACTCTCATCCAGTTCCTGCATCAGATGTCATGCAAGTAGTCCAGCTGAAGCATATGAACAGATGTCTGACTATTTAATGATCCAGTGACTGCACATTGGTCACTTAATCTCAATTCATCTCGATTGGCCATTGTGCTTAGTATTTGTAACGATTTGGTGTACAGTCAATTTAATCAGTGTACGTAGTAGCTTCAAAAAGATTTGACTATATTTATTGTGTAAATCAGCTCAATAAAATAAAGAAATTTTATGTATTTTTATATACAAAGTAGCAATTTCTGTTTTACATATAGAACTTGAACTAATCAGAGTGTGGGATTAGATATTAAGAAGAAAGAAATTTCATCAATTCCTCAATTGGTCCCAAAAATATTTATTTAATTTTATATATAAGTTGAAAACTGTGGCATAAAAGGGTGAAGAAAGAGAAGCATACAGCTCTAGGAATTCTCTTTTTTTTTTTTTTTTTTTTTACAATCAAAGCCAAAAAGGTTTATTTTATTTTATTTAAACATGCTACCTAATTGGCAGCTTAACAAGTGGAACATAAAGGCACAATTATTAATTACAATTACAATAATTAAAGGCACAGATATTTCAATAACAATTTACATAAACAACAATAACAATTTGGTTAATTAATCACACATTAATCACATTCACTTTTACATTAAACATTATTTTTATAGGAACCTCGCAGGGAGGTCCTGTGGATGGCACTTCTTTAGTCTTCTTCTTCTGGCTTCTTTGTTAAGTCTTCTCGCCAAAGGGTTTTGGAATTCTCTAAAAAATATATATATATATATATTTTATTATTTATTTCAGAGAGGCTGCTCTAATATAGCGCAAGGATCTCAATCTTGCTAATATTCCTTAAGCCTAACTAAAAATTCCATAAACTAGCCGACTAATTGTCGAAACTGTCGTAAAGCTGCTGCCTAAGAGCCTAAGACAATGTTATATATACAAATATATATATACATACATATTTATACAACTCTCTGCATTTCTGCGACCCAGTTGTGGGTGTAACTGTGATCTGGGTATCCATGGCCCATGCTGAGACGACAGCCGCAAGTCACTTTGACTCGCACTCGTTTGACATGTATTATTTGTGCGTACAAGTTGTGCATAAGTAATGAGGCCGCTGGGACAAGAAGGGATCGGACTCTTTCGGCCTGGCAGAGCCGCAAGTCGTGCGTATGGAAATTAACCACAAATGCGCCTAAAAGCATACAGCTGTGTCCTGCGGCCCGCTGTGGTTCTGCTAGTGCTGCCCGCCTCCTGCCACCTCCTGTCGCCTGCTACAGTCGCCACCTTCTGCTGCTGCTGGCATGCCAAATTATTTAGGTTCTGTTTCTTCCATGTAGACTTTAAATGAATTGTACCAACGTGTTTTCATTACGTTTTACTTTTTACGTAACTGTGAATAGATTTCATTTCGTTTCGTTTCGTTTTCCTCGAATCCTGCGCATTTTTATTGCCAACGTCAGCAGCGGGTGGGGGTGGCTAGCTCGGCTTGTTTGTTGCTTAATTGGAAGGAAATTAAAAAATAAACAAGCAACGCTAAAAGTAAATACTACACGTTTGCGATTACCTGAGACTGGACCCAGGCCACACCACCAGCTCCAGTCCCAGCTCGAGTCCCATTCCCTTTCCCATTCCAAGCACTTGGCTCATTGCATGCGCGTAGAACGGCCCGAGGGCTGTTTGGAATTTAATTTTCATTTCGCTGGCCCCGCGCGTTAATCTCAACTTCATCTTTGGATCCGCATTCTGGCCCTTAACTGTGCAAATAGATTTCAGCGCGTGCTGTGTTCTTGTGTTTGTTTTGGACTTCGTTTGGCTTCGCTTTGCAGTTCAAAAACAATCAGAAAAAAAAAACTTTCAATTGTTGTTGCGCAATATTTGCCCTGAATTAATTAAAAGTCATTGACGCCCATCAATTGGCTAATTGAAGTAGTGCTGCTCGTTGCTCAGATACTCAGATCAGATACTCAACTACATAACTCCCAACAATATCCAATCATATCGAGCCACCCAATATACAATTTGTCATTCAGGGCGCCATCAGCCTATGTCAATACAATGTTCTATTCAAATTCGCACTGGTCACAGGCAAATTGTGTGAGGGCATCACTGATTCCACATAGCTACGATTGTGGCACGTGATGCCAGGCTTCACTTGCTCCAGCTGCAACAGAAATAATCGCAGTATCTACTATTGCTGCTCCTGCTGCTGCTCCTGCTGCTCCTGCTGCTGCTCCTGGCATAACTAATAAGACACTTATTATGCTGTGGAGCTCCGGTTACGTTATACCAGTTTAACGATATCACGTACATACGTTAACTAACGCTAACTACGTCGTTAAGTGTGTTGCGGTGGGTTGCGGCCGACTTGCCTCTGCCTTTGCCTTTACCTATGCTTGAGCAGGGACAACGCCAACGCAGCAGCCTGTACTAATCAAGCTGCCACTGCCTCTGCCACTGTAACTGGCACCATGCTGCGCGGACAACGTGTAAGCAATGGGCCGCCAGTGGCGCCTGTCGAGCTGCTCAGCTGAAATTTACATTTTGCTGGCAGCCAAGAACTACAACAACAGCAGCGACAACTAGAACTACGAGCTAAATTGGCTATTTAGTAAAGAATGAACGACTAGCAAATACCTGTAGAAAGTAGCATGCTAATGCATGAGCAAAAGCTGAAGCAGCTACTACTTGATCAAATGAATTGCAATTTATGATAAAATAAATGGCATAGAGCACAGCTTTGATGCAACCTGCTTTAGAGTTGGTTTAATGAATTTTATATTTCTTTTACAACAGCTAATTGTATAAAAATAATGATCTCTTTATAAAAAAAGTTCATAAACTCAACTTTACAGTTGATTTTTATTTATTTTAAAATATAGCATTTTCAGCATTTAATTTCCCTTTATGAATTGTGTAATTTTGTAAATATTTTGCATGCATAAAATCTTAATTGATTTTTATTCTTAATTAGAATATGACTCTCTGACATTGTGCTCACGTCTATAGCTTACTTCAGAGCTTCAGAACTTCAACTACAAGCAGCGAGAATAATCTATGGAGAGAAATTATGAACTTGAAATGAAATTTGGAACGTTTCGTCGTGCAATCGTCTCATTTGATGACAACTAAACTATAAACACAGCTATTCATGAATAGCATAGCTAACGCAGCTTAAATATTTAATGCTCGCCACAGCCTAATCAACAACTCTTAGACTCATGTCACATGACAATGCCCAGGGCATAGCATTTCGCACTGATGACAGGGTATGCAACAAGGGTATATGTAGAGCTCTCAGGTTGGCCGTATGGGCTTTGTTGTATATGGCTTTGTTGTTTTAATAACCACGATCACGTCGCATTAAAAGCACACAGTGAGGCCGTGAGGCTTAGTTAAATGCTGCTAATTAGGCTTTGCCGCGCATAACTCTAGGCGCAGAAGTAGGCTATTAAAAACTGCCTCAAATATTTGCGCAGCCATAAAAACGTTAATCAGGCACAAAGCCAACACGCAACTACAAACTGGCCAAATTACGCGAGCAATGCCAAGAACTGGCCACAAATGAGCCACTAAAAACAAGGTACTCGCATCAGGTAGTGGCCAATAAACAGCTGACATATAAACAATATAGAATTTGCAAAATGCGAGAGCTTTTAATTATGCCTGGCCAAATGCCAAGAGAAAAAACTGCGACTCAAGTGGGGGCAAGCCACAACAAGTTGCCAAAAGAAAAAATCTATTTCAATTGAAAATTGCCAGAGACAAGCGACAAGCGACAAGAGACAAAGGACAAAGGACAATCGACTGGCGACTTGCGACTTGCAACTTGCAACTTGCAACATGCCGCCTGTCTGCGATATAGAGAAAACAATAAACATGATGGCCATATTTTATATTTCCGACTAAAATGCAAGAAACAGCGTGCCATTGTCAACCGAAGCCATAAAGCCAAAACCAAAGAAAAAACTCTAGCCAAACAATTTTTGGCATTGGCTGCCAGTCACAATTGGCGAAGAGTCTGGCTGCCAAGTGGCTTGAATATTGGCTGGCATTACGTTAACGATATGCTTTAAACAATTCGAGCTCATGAATAATCCTTTTCAGCCTAAACAACGGGCAGGCAAACAATGTCTCTCCCCCTCTCTCCCTCTCTCTCTCTCTCTCTGTCCGTTCTCAAATATGCAAACGAGAATTGTCACAAAATCTAATATTAACTCTCAGCTCAGCTTTACAAGCATGTTTTTGTCACCTATGAAATCGATTAAGTCGAAATGGAAATTCAGGTAACTGGCTGACAAAGTTGCCAAATTGAATTTATATGGCTGCTTAAAAGCCCAAAACTTTTGTGCACAAATAAAAAAAAAAACAAAATAGGAATAAAACAAAGGCGAATTTGGCGTGGGCAGCGAACGCATTGTTCCAGTGCCTTGCTGAATGGGGCAGAGGCATTTGGCAGCTTAAAGCTTATAGCCAACTATCTAAACTTGAATGAAAAGCAAACAGAGTGGGGGTGGGGAGGGCGTAGGAGTGGGTAGATGGTGTGGAAAGTGTGCTTTGTATAATTATGCAAATGCGTTTGATTGTGAAAATTGTGTGCGCCAGCGCCAGAGCCAGCGCCAACAAGTAGCCAACACTTTCAAATGCGCCACTTTGAATGCCGAAAAACAACACATTTGCATAATTATGCAATCTAACGGGCTACACACACACACACACACACACAAGTGAAGCAAAGTGAAATTTTTTGGCTAATTCACCGCAAAGTTTCGGCCACTCGAGCAAAAGTTTCGATATTTCGCTTAGCTTTTTGCAACAGAATTTATTGCGCAGGGCTTGAGCTTTACCTAAACATTTGCATATGTAGCGCAACCACCTAGCACAGCACCACGCACCCACCCAACCACCACCACACACGCCGTTTCAACCCAACAGTAAATTTAATGAAAACTCTGTTCGAACATCAAGTTGAGTTACAGATTTAAATGCAAACATGAACATACTTAAATCCCACGCAGATCCGTCAGCAGCTTGGCAATCTCCTTCTTCATGGTTATGGCCCGATAGGCCAGGAGCTGGGCCAGCATGGCATGCTTCTCGATCAGTGCAATGGCCTCCTGGTCGGCAACGCTCGTCTGCTTGGCCAGCCCTTTGGCCGAGTCCAGGGCCATGTGGGCGTGATTCAAGGCATCCGTTACCTTGCCCTCGGCCTCCAGGTAGGCAGCCTCCACATCGACGCCTTGGCCTTTGCCCTGCTGCGCCTTCTCGATAATGTTCTTGGCCTCGGACAGCAACGAGGCTGTGCCGGTGGCCATTTCGAATACGAATTTAGCCACTCTTTCGGCATTCAGCTTGCCCGAGTCGTCGATTCCCTCATTGCGGCCGCAGACGATTTCCTGCTGAACGTCTGTCCTTGCAGCCATCATGCCCTGGACAGGCTTCGCCTTCAGTGGCTCGGCAACTGCGATATTTGTTTTTATATTCTTACTGTCATCCATAACCATCATATTCTGTTTCTTCATGTCTGGCTTCTTCGGCTCCTCCAGCAGTGAGGCATGGGCCCTGCGACGCTCCTCAGTCGGATCGACTAAATTTTCCTTGAAAAATTCTTGCTTCACATTCAGCATGGATGCATCGCTGCTGGTCAAGTTTTTGCCGCATGGATCTCTCTTCGGTGGCTTCTGGCACTTGTCTTTCACATCGTCGCATGACGAAGCACGCTTTCGCTTTGGCTCCGAGCAAGTTGGCCGCTTCTCTTGGCACTCGTCCTCCTCAATACATTTGCGAATGCATTCCTCGTGCTTTTTCATTTGCTTTTTCTTCTCTTCCTTTGCCTCCTTCTCCTCCTCCGACTCCGACTCGATGTCCAAGTCAACATGATGCGGCTTCACGTCAGCCTTGGCTGTATCTTCACCTCGAATTATGGTTTTCGTGCATATATCGGAGCGCGTCTCCCGCTTAGAAATATCATCGTCCTCGTCATCGGGAGGTCTTGCTGCTCTCTTGGCTGCCACAGCAGCTAGAACCTTTCGTCTCTCGGCAGCTGCAGTCTCCGTCACCTGCTGCCTCTTCTCTCCCATCTTCAGCACAGCTGTCTTGAACAGCTCAACGGCTTTTCCCATCATGGCCTTGACTAGCTCGATGCCCTGTGAGGCCATCACGGCGACATTCTCGACCGCTTGACTCTCGGTCTGGCTCTCAGCTTTAGCTTGAATTGCTCTCACTTCGGTAGTTTCTACTACGGAAGCTTTTTCCTTCTTTGGTTCCTCTTTCTTTGGAGGACTTGCTGGGGACTTGGTATCCTTCTTGGCGGCCTCCTTTGGGGCATCCTTTTTGGCATCTGCTGGAGACTCAGTTTTACCACCTGGTGCAGCTCCAGTGGGAGGCGTCTTTGGTGGTGTCTTTGGTGGATCCTTTGGATCCTTCGGCTTATCATCCTTTGATTTTGCCTTCACTTCGTCCTCCTCTTCATGCGCAACTTCTTCGGATGGTCCGGGCTTCTGTTCTTCGGGCGTATGTGGCCAAAAGGTGGGCTTGTTTATAAAGTCAGGCGCCTCGTTGGGATGCGACAAACAGTATTCCTCCATTGTCATTTCCACATAAGGCTTCATTTGTTTCAAATGTTCCATTTTCTTTTGCAACTCCACGATGCGCTTGTCCGATTCCTCCTTGTACTGCTTAACCTCCTGCTCAACGCATTTGGTCAGCTCCTCAGATTCTCCAAAGTACTTCGAGTGATCAATCAATGAATGCCGATTGGTGATCATGTTGTCCAGCTGTTCGTATTTCTTTTGGAACTCATCCACCCAGCTTACCATTTCTTTTCGCACGTTATCCTTATAATATGGCCAATCAATTTTGGGCAATTCTGATGGATATTTTTCAAGACGCCTGTGAGGGAAAAAAACTTAGCAAAAAAAAAACTATGCGAAAGGCAGATGAATAGAGCAGATATCTCCTCTACTCTCTCACTCTCCCACTCTCCCACTCTCGCTCTCTCTATTCAAATCTTCTGAGTATTCTCCTACTTACGATTTATATTCATTAGTTAGCTTGGCAAACGCCTTGAATTGCTTGCGCTGATTGGGCGGCACTCGTTTATATAGCTCTGCGAGCTCAACTCCGCAGTCTTTACCCTTCTTGCCTTTGCCCAGGCACTTGACAAATTTTTCCCACATGCCGGTGGTTGGTGGAGCGGTGTGTAGAAACGGTGTTTGTGAAATTCATATAAAAATATATACACATATATATTTATTTCTTAAAAATAAGAAAATAATGCGCGTGTGTGTTTGAATGTGAATACGTATTGCTTATGAGTTACGAGTGTGGGGAAAATCTGAATAATGTCAAGTCAGGTGGATCAAGGGTAAGTTGACCTCTCGTAGCATACCATCAACATAATATTTTGAGTGCTTCCATTTCAATGAGCTCGGCAATAAAAGCTGGCCTTTACGAGCTTCGAGCTGCTAAAAATTGCATATTCATGCATTTTCAATTAAATCAAAGTCAGACGCATTGGCATCTTCGACTAAGCAGTTGACAAACTGACAATAAAATCGAAAATTAATTCCATGTCACAGGCAACGCATTCCCTCCCCCGCCCCCTTCTACTCCACAGACACCAAAACTTAAATGTAATTGCATAAGCAAGCTGCATGGGTGGCAGAGGGAGAGAACGGGTCATAAGAGCGTGTGGAGTGGGGGGGTCGTGTGTGTGTTCTGGTAATCGAACGAAATGAAAGTCACAGCATCACAGACACCCTGCAGGCGCAATGTGCAGCAGCAGTAAGTAGTATTAGGAGTGAGATCGATCCCTTCGGCAGGCATCGTAGCAGCACCAGCATACGGTCTGCTCCAAAGTGACAATCGCAATTTATAACGCAACGAAAATGGGCTAATGCCAATTCTCCAGGTAATTGTCGGTATCGTAGCTGTTGGGCTGCAGGGTGTGAGGCAGGCTGCAGCAACCCTTGACTTGGGCAACGAGTGGCATTTGGAACAGTGTGTGAGAGCAGCGCCTGCGCATGAGCTCACATACACAAGCCCTCAGGTCAGCTGTCAGTTTGACAGTTGGCAAAACCCGCTACCCACCCCCGACAGCAGCTCCTGGCCCAGGACATTCGCATGGAAACAGCTGCGTTGCGCTCTCGCGCTCTCTCGCCCAGCGAAACGTTGCGGAATGGAACGGCAAACGAACTGAGAGCGCAACTTGACTTCTCTGTCTGTCAACGAAATTAGTGCGGTTGTGAATTTTTCGTGCATATTATTTATAAGTAAAAACCAACGAAAACCTACGGAAATTGTTAAATTATTGCACTTCACTAGCTGCTGCATGCGTGAACTATGAAAAAACCTGACTAATTGTGTTTGCAGTGCTCGAATCGGTCCTCCGCAACTGGACTCAGCGCCCAGAGAGACGCTCGGCGCGCTCAACGCGTCTCTTTGTGGATTTTCTATTTGTGTATCATACAATATTGTGTTTACATTTTTTTTCTGCCATTTCCAAAACATTGCTGAAAAATGCGCTGCATGAGTCTCTAAGAGCTTATCATATACAGATATAATATCGAAAACTCTATTCGAGTAAGTCTTATTTATTGTTAATAAATGAATTTCTATTTTTGTTTAATCTCTGCAAGTCATGCGAAAGCATTAGGTTATGTGTGTGTGTGTGTGTGTGTGTATGAGAGCGCATATGTATGTGTGTGTGAGTATGTGTGTGTGAGTGTGTGTGTGTGTGTATTAGCTGGTATCAAGTATAAATAACATTCTTGTAGATGAAATCTTGAGGCATCAATTCGAAAATTAGTTAACACAACTTTTATTTTGGAGCAAAGTTTATGAACTTCTTGCAAATGAATAAGAAATAATTAAAAATAATAAAATATTTAATAAATATAATATATATAATATATATATATATAATAATTAACAAATTATTCAATGAAAATATATTTATATCAATATATATGCCATTTCGATTTCTGAATACATTTTAATGCATTTTAAGCTTTATTTATGGGACTTAAAAACTTATTGAAATATGCGTCAAGTTGAATACAAATTAAATATTAAAATATAAATATGAAATAAGAAAACAAACTGCATTTAATATAAAATAAAATAAAAATTAAATATAAAAAGAAAATTAAATATAAAAATTAATGTGAACTAAAAAAAAAACAAATAGCATTTAATATAAAATAAATACAAATTAAATATATTAAAAATTATATATAAAAATTAATATAAACTAAAAAAAACACATAGCATATATTATAAAATAAAATAAAAATTAAATATAAAAAATGAATATGAACTAAAAAAAAAAAATAAATAAAAAAAATAGCATGTCATATCAAATAAAATAAATATTAAATATAATAAAAATGAATATAAACTAAAAATAACAAGTAGCATTTAATATAAAATAAAATACAAATTAAATATAAAAATGTATGTAAACTAAAAAAAAAACAAATAGCATTAAATATAAAATAAATTAAAAATTAATTTGAATATTTTTTATTATTTATTTATTATTTTTGATTTATTGATCATTTATATTTCACAATGCTTGCTGAGCTGACACTGACACTGAAAGGTTTTATACAAACATTGTTTTTTTTTTATATATATTTTTTAAAAATATATATTAAATATATGAGCAGTAGCTTTTGATAAATGAGTCTTAGCTTTTAGTAAGACTAATTAATATAAAATATGATAATTTATTAAACAGATTAACTGATAATTGATATTTCAAAGATTCTTAAATTAAAAAATGTAGGTATTGCTTTACAAAATTATAAATAAAAAAGAAATTAAATTAAACAAGAGTCTTCGCAATATTTTTTTACAAATAAAATATAGTTAATAATCTGAAGAACTTTTTATTACTTTATTTAATATAATCATTTTTAAGCAATAATTATTTTATCTAAATTTAAGTATAATGCATCTAATAAATTTCAAAACCTAACTAAAATGCAAATTGTATTTATAAAATAATTAACTATATAGTTTTTTAATTAATTTTTAGTATATTTATGCATTAATGGCCTGGCTTAAGCTCTTAAACTTAGTTCTATACAAAACGTAATTCAAAGTCTGAGTTGCTAGCGAAAGCATCTAAAGTTTTCAGCTTCTATCATTGTCCTGATTGCATATTAATTGATTTGCTAAAATATTTTAATATATTCAATACATGTGGAATATTGTACTTCCTTCAAGCCAGTAACTTGACTTGGATGGAACATGAAAACTTTGACAGTTGCAATATTTACAAACTTGAATAATCGTTGTTGTTGGTCAGCTTACAGCTGGCTATATATGAGGCTAGTGGGGATGTGGGCACGTGGGCGTGCCTCATTCATATATATATATAAAATGTAAAATTTACGGAGAAACTTAATGAAACGCATTAAAATTCCAGCAGCCTAAATGAAATGAAATTGTACAAATAAACTAATTGCCTTGAAGGATACTTTACAACTTTGGTCACTGCCAGCAGCAGCAGCAGCAGACAACAACAACAACAACAACAACAACAATAGCAACTGCCACTAAAACGTCAGCAGCTGTTGTTGTTTTTTGTTTATTTTATTTTCATTTTTATATATATATTTGTTGTTTCTTGTTTTATTTTTGTTATTCTGCTGGACGAGAGCTGCGAGCGTTGCGGAATAAATACAATTTGCGGCAAGCGGATAATGTGCAAAAATAAATTTCCACAGCGCGCGCTGATGGCTTAGAATTTTAATGTAATTTATTTTGTGGAAACAAACAGCGCCCAGTGCGCCCAGAGCAGCAAATAAAGTATGACCAACATAAAAATTTATGCGCCCAAAATTGGAAATACAGCAACACCCCGATAAGTCTAAGCATAGGCCAGCTGCACATATACAGCTATATACATATACATATATATGTATGTAAAATGTATAGAGAGAGAGTCCTGGATCGCTTCGTTAAGCCTTTCAGGCTCGTCCAAAAACTTTAAAGTGCGCAATTTAAATGTACATTTTGCTTGAGACCCTCCAGCGTAACGTGCAACGCCAGCAGACTAAGCAAGTAGTTATATATATATATATATACACACACACACACACACACACACACACGTATACAGCGGCAACTATTTATGAGGCAAGGCGAGGCAGCCAAGTGATTTTATGCTAATATTATGGGTCATTGGGATTTGCGCACAGCAAAGTGCTTGTTAAACATTTCATTAGACTTAGTGTAAATACCCGCGGTTAACAGGCGCTCGTAAAACTTGCCACACACACACACACAGACACACACACACACACACGGTTGTGGCTTTAGAGCTGCCAAACAAAAGAGAGCGTTTAACATTCGATATTAGCGAAAGTTTCGAGTAGTTTGTGAAATTGAAAGTGGCCTTTTATATAGCATATGTTGCCCACACGAGAGAACCCGAGCTCTAAGCTGAAATTCAATCAATATCAGCTACATATATGTAATTACACAGCATATGCTGCTGAAAAGCGTAATTCTAAAATAAATTTATCAAAATCCAAGTCGAGTTGGCTGGCGCGCTGGCAAATATGTTTTTACTTTCGACGATACATAGACTTGGATAATGCCAAATCATGTCAGTCGCACATGTGGCCACATTACGTTTATTAAAATCGTGCCTGCTGCCGCTGACGCATACTCCAAATGCGTTTTTGATCAACTGCCGCGTCACCGAGCTGAGCGCTCTAAACTGGCAAAGGCAAAGGCAAAAAAAAAAAACAGAGTCTAATAAAAACTGACAATGGAAATTCGTTAGCTCGCTGCGCTGCAGTTGGTTAGATCTGAGCGCGTTGACAAATGATTTGCGTTCTGCTGAATTTCGGCATCAGAATTTCGACAAGACGGCGCATGAATAATGCGGCAGTTTAAAGCGTTAAATTTACGTTGCGGCCGCTGCTGAAACTGAGGCGAGAGTTCAGCGAGTGTCTGCAATAATTGGAAAATTTTCATTTGTCCTTTTGCCCTTGCGAAATGGCAACCAGACGACTGACACTGGCTATGGCTCTGACTCTGTCTCTGTCTCTGTCTCTGTCTCTGTCTCTGTCTCTGGCTCTTCTGACTCTCTGCCTCTGCAGATCGGGCTACAAACGAGCTGTAGGCGCATTTGCCATCTGTCACTCTGGCACTCGTGATGAATGTGTTTGACGTGTAGCCTCGGCGCGCCCACGAGCATGGCTAACGGTGATGTTGCCAGTTGCCAGTTGGCGAATGCCCCACCACCTCTCCGCCTGCCCACTGCCCAATGCTCCATTTCGCTGCGCACCGCATGACGTTGCATACTTTGCGGCGCGCTGGTCACTGTGAATGATAGCTGGGACCACGACGCACGTGGGCGCATGGACGCGTGGGCGTGGCACGACGCTGACGCTACGACAACGATGCTGTCAATAGTCAGCGCTGCAAATATTAATGGTTCGACTTCATTTCGCGCACGGCAAATTGCCCAACAAATGCTGAGCACAGGAGTTGGCCAAGAAGTGTTTTTTGGCTAATAGCTAGGGCGTGATTGCTTCTTTAACAATGTACTTCTACAGCATCTGCCATCTTCTGCTTTCTCATTGCAGCTTAAGCAGACATACGCACACACATTGATATACACATTAAAGGAGCGCAAACAGTGACAGGAGCAATGCAAACAACTCGCACTCGACAGCAGCAGGAGGAGCAGCAGCAGGAGCAGGAGCAGAAGCAGCCGTTCCTGCAGCAAGTGCAACATATGCCACACAATGTGTGGCAGCTACGTCAATGGCTGCTGCTTGCCATCGTACTCATGTTGACACTGTTCACGCGCACTATTCAAGGGATTACCGAGGAGCTGTCGCCAGGTAAGTGTGGCCAAGTGTGATTACAAAAACAAACGCTACAAGTACAACAAACTCTGCTACGCCCACTCCCCATCTCTCTCTCTCTCTCTGTCTCTCTCTTTGTCTGACTGTCATTGCATCTCACAACATTCTGGCCAACAATAGGTTCGATGTTCGCCCAGCCATTGTGGCATTGCTGGCACCTGATTCATGGCTGATTGGCCAAGTGCTTGGGCCAAAAGAAAACAAAACAGAGTAAAAATCACAGTATAAACATCACATAACGAACACCATTTCTCTCTCTCTCTATATATATATATATGTATGTCATGCCTGTCCCATGTCAATGGAACACCAAATGGGTCACAGCATAATCCTGCAACTTGTCATTCGCATCTGTGTCAACTATTTTCTAATCAACTGCACTTGAATGTAAACACAATTTACAGAGCGAATGTTTAGAGTTGCTTTTCTATTTGAATAACCAAGTGTTTACTCCTTATAGATACACAACATAGATAACTAAAGGAAAATAACATTTAAATGTACATTTTCCCGATTTATTTTGCAATCGAAATCAAATAGAAATTGTTGGCATTTGCATTGGATTGCAGAGCGGCTTAGACCCAAGCTATATGCATACGATTTTTAATTTATTTAAATATTTTATAAATTTTTATTTAAAACGAATTAATAATAATATAATTGTAAAATTTTACATCTAAATTTAATATTGATAATATTATTGCTATTGATTGAACATTAGCATTAATTATTTTTTTTTTTTTTTCAATTTTCTTGCATCAGTTAATAATTAAAAAATATTATATTAAATTCCATGACTTAATAAAACCAAACATAAAAAAAATTAAATTCCTTGCAAAATTTCAGAGAATAATATTAATATTAAAATTTTAATTATGGGCCTTAATGATAAAGAAGTTAATTTTCTATGAGATTTAAAATTATTACATATTAATTTTTGTTATTTATTAATTCTATTTCTTAAATAAATTCAAATTATATACTAAATAATATGAATTTATTAAACTCTTGAAATATATGCATATAATATATAATATTATATTCATAAATAATTCAATTTAATTTCTTTTGCTTTCTAATTGATTATTATTAATAACTAATTTATGCAAAATGATGAGAATGCCAACAAACAATACGAAATTAAGTTGTCTTCTCTCTCTCTCTCTCTCTCTCTCTCTTTCTATATTTTGCTAAAATATATTAATTACGTTTATATCCTTTGTGTGCCATTGTTGATATTGTTTGCTGATAACTGATTGTCTGTGTATTCCTGGCAAGTGTTCGAATATTGGCCAAAACTGTCTTTATAATTGAGTATTTTGGAGTATTTTGGAAATGTTGGCAAAGGAGTGAAATGCCATTCGTAGAGTCTATGCCGTTTCGCTGTATCAGCTTTGGCAATTCATTTGGATTATTCATAAATTGCTATCAGGCAAGGCCCCGCCTCGGAGATACTCTATGAGCTATTCATAATGTATGCTTTTGCTTGGGCAAGCTTCAATCAGGTGAATGTAGCTCAATTGGCAGTCGTATAATAAATAAACAATGACTCCAGCACAAGTACATCAATATTAATTATGCAAATGATTGCTCGGCAGGCAGACGAGAGGGCAGGCAGCATTTAGATCCACTTCCGAGTGGAGGAGACTCAAGGCAAGTCGAGTCGAGTCTTGGCATTTGTGTGTAGCTTAAGCTCATTATAAGTGCATTAGCCAAAAGTGTCAGTCCACGTTGCTTGTTAGCATTCGCCTGCTAACCGACTCCATTATAAGGGACGACACGAGCCTTGGCAGTGGCTAAAAAATTTTCAATTTTCCTGCCCAGCTGGCAGATTGGGCCAGAAAGCAAGCGAAATTATGATGAATGCGGCACGCTTTGACCCAAATAAATTTGTCAATTTATCATTTGGCCCCATGAAATGAGATGCCGTCCGCCCGGATTCATGCCACTCGATTCGCTCAACAGCAACAATTGGCGAAGCTTTGCTCGAGCTTGTGGCTGGGATTGGGTTTTGTGCTTTGGGTTTTGGGTTTTGGGTCTTGGTGCGGCTGCCATCTTATGATAATTTGAGTTACCCCCAGATTCCATATATATACACATCTTTTGTTGGCTTCTCTCTGTTGCTGTTGCTGTTGCTGCCACAAAGTTTCGAGCTGTGTCTTTTGGGTCGGATAAGTGTCGGCTTATGCACTTATTAAACAATAATAATTGCAAATCATTTGACTTGACTTGTTTGGAGGGGGGGAGCGCTTCTTTCACTGCCGTTGATGCCACTTGAGAGTGCTGTGTGCTGAGTGTGTGGCATGATTTTGATTTGAATTAGACAACTTGTTCGGGCCAGGCTAATCAAATAAACGCTCATATAACTTTCTCTTTTTTTTTGTTTTGTTTTTGCGGGTAAGGCTTTACATGTTGCAAACAAATCTTGTTCTCAAGATTTCTCATTTGTGCGCTGTTGTTGAAAACATTTAACAAGCTGCCAACTGCAAAGGCGTATTGCCTCAGCAACTCTTCTTCTTCTTCTTCTTACGCAACAATGCAAATTGTGAACAATGAAAATTCGTTAAAGTTTTACACGCACACTTCCTCAAGTGTGTGTGTGTGTGTGTGAGTGTGAGTATGTCTAGAGCCATAAACTTGAAGTTTAGATTTTTAGTTATAAGTTTCCTGCCAGACAATGCAGATCAAACAAAGATTATTGCTTAAGTTTTATTCATGTGCAGTTGCAAATTGAAAGTAGAGATGATTTACGACAAAAGTATTCAGAAACATATATTTGCCTTGAAGGTTTTATGAAAAATATATTTCTTGGTGGTTTCTGATATTCTGTAATTGTTTTTAGTTATACAAATATGTTACCAAAGAGGTGACGATTGGCTGCATTGTTCAACTATGTCTGCAGATCTGTAAGATCTTGTATATCTGTAAGAGAGTAGCACAGAGTACTTTCAGATCAGGTATACAAGCAGAACACAATGATAGATCGCCGACAGTATAACTTCTCTCAGGCAGGTACTGAACGAGCTGCTACTCAGTTATATGAGTTACAGCAAATTATTCTCTGATTATTTGAGTGGCATTCCACTGATCGGCTATGCTCAGAGGAGCTCGAAGAGCAGTTGGGCTACTGATATCTGAGCTGAGCTCGTGGTACCGAACAACGACGCCTCTTATTTCAAATTTCTGAGCGGTATTCCACTGATCGGGTATGCTAAGAGGGGCTCGATGAGGCAGCTATAGTAATGAATGCTGCACTCAGATGAGCGAGCTGCTGAGATCTAAGCTGAGCTCGTTTCCAATTTGTATTTCATAATAATATTTCTATATCTATGGCTCAAGTGGAGCATGGAAACGAGCGTTTCATTCCTATATTCCAATGCTCAAACACTTTGACGTTCCATGCTCATGCTTAAGTATTTATCCAAGAGCAAATCATTTAATGAACTCTTGCTTGAGCAGATAATATGAATATAGTTATTTACAACAAAGATATGAATTCTTATTAATAATATAATATATTTTTATTTTAAAAACTATGTATTCATATGAAAATTCAAACTATTTTATTTAATCATTTAACAAAAGAAAAGCATTTATATTCATAAAAAAAATAGATTAAAATATGAAGTAATATTAAAAAATTCTTTTTCTATGATGTATTCAGATAAAAATCATTACTATATTTTATTGTACATTTAATAAAACTATATCTAAAAACAATAATCAAGCTTTGTAGAGCTGTCAAGCGTCTAAGGTCGAAATTAATTTTGAAGTTTTCATTTAACAATAAAGTGGGAAAATAATTGGAAAATGGTTGACAAACACTTGACTCGCTCGATAGCATTTTTGTGCCGACCAATGCAACGCATTAATATTGCTTGACGTCGTTGTGGAATTTATATTAATGATCTATGACTGTGTATTAAAAAATGAGAACGCAACGAGATGGAGGCCGAGGCAGAGGCAGCAGCAGTGCGAGACCACTCGGATATGCTTGAGATGATTAACTTTAGAAGATGAAACCGAAATGAGCATAAAGGGCATTAAGTGAGTTTTTGTTTAACGGGCAGAGAGAGAGAGAGAGAGAGGAGACAGAGTCAGATGGGGAGGATTGGCGCTTTGGAGATTGACAGTCAAATGACGGAAGGGTCGCCCTCTTATACTTATTATTATTAATGAGCAGCGCGCAACAACAACAAAAAAATATGAACTGAAATGAAGAGCTATAAAAGGTGCGTAACGAACACCTTCTACACAGCAGCGAGAAATTATAAATGTCGAATAATGAGGGGATGCTCTTAGATATAAATATATAAATGTAGATGTAGCTGTAGCTGTAGCTGTAGCTGTAGATGTATGTATAGATTGGTGTTTGTAATGGTGCAAATAATAAAAGAGAATTATTAATATGACAAAAGACAAATGACTGAAGCTGAATGAACAGAGCAAAGGATGCTACACACACACAGCGAGAGTGAGAGAGAGAGGGGGAGAGAGGGAGAGAGAGTTGGGACTAACCACTGACAGAGGCAGCGCAACAAAGACAAACGGCCAGGGCATGCCCTGTGACAGGGTTGAAGGATGGGCATTGGTTAGCTGCGTCCTTTGACTTTACCATTCTGTGGCGAATTGAAAATGTGGTTTAGCTGTCTATGAGTGTGTGTGTGTGGGTGTGTGTGTGCTGGTCCCTTTTACTGGCCACCTAACCGCCGCACCCCCACCCCCATTCTAGAAAAGGTCAAAGACAGAAAATACATTATGTGCTAATGCAAAGTCCATGTTAATAAATGTTTATTGAAATAATGATGATTAATATTTTTGCATTGTGACATTTTGGCTCGCTCTAACCGGAACTGAGCAATCTGAAAATTGAACTTCCTCTCGCTGTTTCTTCACTGTATCTGCTTCACTCGCAGACTCTTTTGTTTGCAATTTTCGCTACTCAAGTTGATTTATTATCGTTCATAGTGTTTGCTGCTCTCCTACATTGTGACAACAATTTATAGCTAAAAAATTCCTGTCCCATACGCACACACACACACACTCGCTCACCTGCCACGTGCCTTTGCTCACATGCTCGATTTTCAGCTATTCCATGTTTTATTTAGTGCATTTTCTTGCCTGACTGCAATTGTTGGCCCAAACCCAACGTTGTCGCCTGGCTTCCAGCATTCTGGCCAATAATTCCTAAGTCGTGTGCGCTGCATTGGCATTTTTTTCGATTATTGGTTTTCTTTCATTTGATTGCACATTTACACACACACACTCGCACACACGCACACACGCACACGCACACATTTTTTGCACCTTTTTCGGCTTTGCTTGCACCACAAATTTTTACACGTTCTGCTATTTTTTTTTTCCTTCCTCCCCAACCTGGCTTTGGCTGGCTTTGTTTGCTTTTTTTTCCCCCTTGTTTTTCTCCTCCTTTTTTTTTTGGCATTTTTTGGCTCGATTTTTGGTGCTTTTCCTTGGGCTGCTGACGCTGTCAAGTGTTTTGTCGCTTGTCAACGATTTTTCACAACTTCCGCTGCGCAAATGCTTGCCAAATAGTTGCCGTCGATGTGTGTGTGTGTGTGTGTGTGTTTGCCAATTGCAATTTTGGATATTTATTGCTAAATGCACTGACTGTAAAAAATCGCAAATGGCGCTAAAGCTGGCGGCTCTCAGTTGGAGTCTCACTGCAGCGCAGGTGGCTGCTCTTCGGCTACCCCTGCCCCCATGCAAAGTGTTTAAATCATTTAATTGGACACTTTGTAACACTGGTCCGACAGCCCGCAACAACAATTTTTGACTGTCTGCTCGGCTCGAACGAAATTGCTGCACATTATTAAATTAGCGGCACAGACACAAAGTGCTTTGCATATGAAAAGTGACAGTAAGTGCACAATTTCCCCTGCCAACAGCAAATGCCCCATCAAGGGGGAAAAATAAACCAGAAAAAGATGATGCCACGCTCGCATGTGTGTTAGTGCACCCTTATGCATAGGAACACACACACACACACACACACACAAAATCCTGACTCGACTGCCAGCGGGGAGGACACACGTCCGTTTCACGTAGTTAAATGTCCTTGTGCTCGCCCCTTTCCCTCTGCCATCAACTTATGAGCCAAATGAGAGCTGGCTGGCGCAATAAACTTAAAAGCCTTGTCATGTTTACTTATCATTCGTTTTTCACAGCGCGCCACTTAATTGCGTTAGTGAGCATTTTCCATATACTCTAGCCCAAGCCAAGCCAAAGCCAAAGCCAACGCCAAAGCCAAAGCCGAAAGTGTATTCACGTTTCTCTTTTCTCTTTTTGTACTTTTTTTTTTTTTTTGTTAAGAGTAGATAAACTTCATAAATGTTGTAAGAAATAATATTATGTAATATAAATATTTTATTTAACTTGAATTAAGCTAAGAGTAGAGATAGTTGGGATGAGTGTTAAGTCGGGGAATTAGTTCATTTTTGCAAAATGCATATGAGAATAATATTTCGTTTATTTTTACTTGTATATAAATCATCTACAAGTTCATATTATTCTTTTAGATATATTTTCCTTAAAACTTGCTCAAAACTTTGATAAACTAGAAGCTAGCTCTCCCTCTCTTGCCTGAGTCCAATTAGCTATGTCTATTTCCTTCTCTGTCTGTTTGGCCTATTTACATTGCATTTTGTACTTATTCCATAGCTCGCAAATAACTGTTAACCCTTTGAACATTCACGCGCTGTTCATGGGATCAAACGAAAAAAGGTCATACTCCATCGCTCTCTCACTCTCTCTCTTTATCTTTCTCTCTGAGCAACAGACTTCGGTTCTTTTCCGATTCGTTTTCTGTTGAGCGCTTTGCTTTGAACTTCGGGTGATGCTCTTTTCCCGAAGATCGTTAAGAGAGCGATACGATTGTCGTTCGACTGACGTTCGAGTGAGCTTCAGTGTATGCGAACTGTCTTCAGTTTCAGAGACACATGCACGCACTACCACTCACGTACGCTATTTACTATTTAAACTCGTTGAAGAACCGAAGCAATCGGTTGCTCGCTGAGTTTTTGTTTTCCTAGTGTGAGTGAGATAGAGAGACGTTGTACAGATATTTGCGAGCTCTGACTTATACATATTAAATGAAATATTTATATGTATTATAATATTTTTCCTATTATTTTGTTTCGTTTCTCCTATGATAAACTAAACTAACTTTTTATTTGAATCTCTGCTACATTTAAACTTTTCCACAAGATTAATTTTATATACTTTTAATAAACATTTAGCTCATAAAGTAGCTCAGTTATTGCGTCATAATTAGAGCTTAAAATAGACTAAATTTGAATGTAATATAAAAAGCTGTTGCTGCTGCTGCTGTTGCTGCTGTTGCTGCTGTTGGTGTTGCAAAGGAAGTTTGTGTTGCCCGCGGTGCAAATTTCAGGTAGGAAATAAAATAACTTTTGGATGGCCGCCAGCTGTGCGGCCCGTGCCCAGCCATGGCCAGCCGCGTGCCGTGCCGTGCCATGCGCTGTCCGCACTTCAAAGGAACTCACGTTTTTCGATTTCAACTTTTTAGCGCTGACGGTCAAATTGTGGCCCAAATAATTAATTTTTTAGCTGTCATATTTGCGCAGCAGCAGCAGCAGCAGCTGCTGCCATCAACATTTTATTCCACACTATTATAATATTATTTTAAAGCTCGATCTCTACACTTGAATGGCTGAGACGAGGCTGAATCGCATGCTAAAAGGAGTGCTGGGAGTACAAAGTTTAGACAAACTCGTACATGCATTTTGCATAAGAGCGCCCCAAAAAGATGCATCCGTGCCCTGGTAACAAATACGCCAAATAAACAAAGAGACAGGCAGACAGAAAAGAGACAGAGAAGAGATTGTGGGCGTGAGGGATGGAGAGGAGAGAGAGAGAGAATGAGAGGACGACATAGAGACAGCTCGACACACACTAGAGTTTGATGTAAAATGCTAGGCAAGAGCAATAACAATAGACAAACACACTGGGGAATCAACACCAAGCAAACAGGCAACAACGACAACAACAACAACGACAATTGGACAAAGAACGGACATATGCAAAGCGTACGTTGCAGCAGCAGCAGCAGGAGCAGCAGCAGTGGCAGGAGGAGTTAAAGTAAAATTAGAGTAGCAATCGTAGCAATCGTAGCATTCGTTGCATACTCAATCCAAGGCAAATGAGCTAGAAGGGGCGCAGGCAGATATCATTTGAAGATACTCAAACACACACACACACACACACACACAGAGACAGTTGGTTACCACGTCAATTGCAGAGGCATGTGGATATGTGCTCCCAAGTGGCAACTGGCATAGCGGAACGAGTCGAACCCAACCGAAACCAACCAACAAAAAGGCTTATTTTACAAATATATATACATATATATAATATATAAGTGTATATGTATACATACCTACATATATTTTGAGTGAGGCCTGGTGGCTGGATTTTAAGCAGGCAAAACTTCTGTTAAGTGCAATTACATGTGGCTGTGGGATGCATAGAAGCGCATAATGGACAACTAAAACAAGTGCACTGAGAACTCAAGTGGCCATTGGCCATATACAACAAGCGCCCCAAGTGATGATGCTCTGGCATGTGCCACCAAAAGTTTCTATGGGTTCCTGTTGTTGAGCTCTCGAAACTGGCATAGAGAATGATGATGATTGTGGATTGTGTTCATCTTCTGGTCAAGTTCACCTTGTCAAGCGAGTAGAGCCGCCTGTAGTTAAAGCAAAATTGAAAATGCCAAATGATTTACACACTCGTCGCCTTATTGCTTATTTGCACTTGACTCGAGTGCCATGTGTTGTGTATATAGCTATCTCGCTAATTTACTCAGCCTCTCTCACTCTAACACTCACTCTCTTTTCTCTCTAGCTGTTTCTTAACATTTCCCCTCGATTTTATGTCTTTGCCTTTGTCATGAAAAAGGAAAATGTCAGAAACAAATCGAAGCGCTCGAAAGTATGCTACAAAAATTAGACTTCAAGCAGCTTTCTTAAAGGGGTTCATATTTAACGTGCTCTGGGCTATAGCAAGGTTTATCTTGCCTAATTTTAGATATTGAAAAGTATATTAATATATATTGTCGAAAATCTTTGTGTTATGCCTGTGATATATATGTGCTTAAAATATATGTGTAATAGAGCTAAAAAAAATAGGTAACATTTTTTTCTATGAAACTATGCAATATTCTTCTTAAAATACAGTTAAAGTGGTAGCTGTATGAATTTGGCAAATATTTTTAACAATTTTTTGAAAATAAGCTTACCAAACAGGTTTGCTGTAAATTTGTCTTAAGGACACTCAAATTTATGAATAACTCACTAGAGCTACAATATTTTTTGTTATGCCACAAAATTGAGTTTCTTTGAGAAAAACAAGAATTTGGGACTATTTATACTATATTCTCTCAGGAAAAAATCAAAGATTGCAGCTTACTTTGAGTCTCAGCTAAATGTTCAACAGACAAAATGGAATATAATAAAATGATGGCAATATTCTACTATTTTCAAGTCTTTTCACTACCTTTGCCAATCAACCTAACATAGTTAAATGACTCAGCGAAAGGGTATACTCATACATATAAAAATATATATATAAATATATAAAATATATATATATATAAAGTGCTTTCGCCCGCTTCCCAACAATTGTAATGCGCTTAAAATTGAACAATGAATCGTTGCTGCAGCTGCAACTCAGTAAGCCTACTTACTTAATGGCAACAAAGGCACAATTCATTGTTTGTGCCAGACATTCAGATAGACAAAGAGACGGATTGACAGACGAGCAGACAAACAGACGGACGGACGGCAGCAATAACAACAAGCAAGTGCTACTCCATGGGCATTGGAGTCTGTGCAATTAATAATGCGCTGTCGGCGCCCACAATACCGAAAAGACACACTGTAGTCGAGGAGGGGGGGTGGGGGGCTGAAGAGAAGTCAAAGTCATTTCATAATTTCCATCTTTTTTGCTAATGATGCATTGGCTTTCGCCTCGACTGAAGGCGCCCAGACAATGGCAGAGTCAAAAGGAATTCCGGAAACTTCTTTGCTCTAGCAAAACAACAAAACAATAATAATAAACTAAAAGAAAACTCTTACTTGAAGGATTTTGCAAATATTCAATTGATAGTTAAATTTTTGGGAATTCGTAAAATGTGAATTGTGAAATTGCTAAATGCTAAATACAAAATGCTTGCTAATGCAGCACTTGAATGTTAAACTTTTGCTCTAATCTGACATAATGAAAATGAAGTACTTGAAGCTGGCTGCCTGGCTCATACTCCTCAGCTGCAGTTGCAGCTGCTCAATCAATTATGAGCAAATGTAATAAACTTCAAAGTGCGTAAGTGTGTGAGTGTGTGAGTGTGAGTGTGTGTGTGTGTTTGTTATTTGCATAAATGCAAGTCGACATGTTTGTTTGCATATGAAGAGAGGAGAGGAGGGGTGAGGAGAGGAGAGGAGAGATGAGTGGAGAAGGCAGCAGGAGAGGTAGGAAGAGTTGAGTGCTGGGCGACAGGAACTCTTGTTGCGCAACGGAAACGGAAATGCAAATGGCTCACAAGAGCGGAAATCTATTTCAATAAGCCTGGCGACATTGATAAATTAATAATCGGACATTTTGTGGCAACTTTGTAGTGTAGCTGCAACTGCAGTCAACGTTCAGTTCATATTTGTATGTACGTATCTCTCGGCAGCTGACTTTTTACACAGCTACACGTTTGACTATGAAATTCAATTATTATTCCTGGCAAAGACATGGGGCTCGACAACAGCAACAGCAACAACAACAACAACCATTGGCAACATTGCAACCTGAGCATGAGCCTGGTCTGCCATCGTCATCAAACGGGGCAATTTGAATACCAACATGTCAGGACCAAAAATCGAAGACACAACAAAAACGGCACGCAGAACGTGTTCTATGCGAGCCTTTCGCCTTTGTTATGTCAGTTTGACATACGGAATTAAAATTCTGCCAGATGATTTATGCATCAGATGTCTGTGCGCATAGATAGCTAGAATGGGGTAGCCTAGCTCTCGTCTCTCGTTACTCACTTGGCGTCTGTCTGCATATTGAAATCTGTTAATTGTTTTACTGTTGCACAGAGTGCGTATCTCTGTGTATCTCTGTGGCTGTTGTTGTTGTCTAGCTGAGCTCTGCTCGTTCAGCTACGCAGCTTCAGCTTCAGCTTCAGCTGTTGCTGCTGATGTTGCAATTACCCCAGCACCTATAGCTGCCCCACACTGCCACGCCCACTGTCAAAACGCCAACTAATTTTCAGGCCAAGAGGCAAGAGGCAGCCACCGTCAAGCTCAGACTGCCAGCTTGTTAGCGTGCGGTTGGTCTTTGGCTTTTGGCTCAGTCCGCCCCCTTGAGTCCTGCACGAATCCTTTGAACCGGCTGCAGCATTGGCAACGGCAACGGCTGTGGCGTTGGCTGTGGCATCTGCGCTTAAGTGACAAATGGAGGGAGCCATTGGAGGGGTCCTGCTGTGGCAAAGATGACAGCTCTTTGCTCTAGCCACTCACCGACCTCTCGCCACGCCCACCGACCGCTGCAGCTTTTGATATTCGGTTTAGCCTTCGGTTGATATTTTTAATTTTTAGTTTGCCACATGTACTAAAATTCATTAAAATTTATTTAGCTCTGGCTCCGAGAGCCTTTGTGCCAAATTGGAATATTGCCTCTGCCGCTGACAGGCCAGCAAAACCCAAAGCAAATACTGCTCGAAGGTATTGCACAACCCAAAAAGAAACCAAAAGAAAGAACAACAAATAACTCTTTGAGCAGCAGCAGCAACAACAACAACAACTGCAAAGTTCGCCCAGCAGAACTTTGTTTTAAGTGTGTGCAAATATTTGTATTACAAATTTATAATTAAACAAAAATCATAAAAGACTTAACGGAACTGAAGCTAATGCCAAAGTTTTTGTTTCAAAAAGAAAAGATTATAATCAATAAATTTAATCAATTACAATTATTTTAATTTAGCATAGGAAATGTATATAAATAGGAAGTTTTTATTTTTACATTTTACTTGAATTCTTGAATTTCGATTTATTTAATTATTAAATGTCAACGTACATAATAATATATACATACATATATAACAGAGCTTGCAAATATGTGTTCAACGCCTTTCAATGTCTGCGTATAAGCCCTCTCTCGCTCTCACTCACACTATGAGGCTTAGCTCAGAGAGCAATCGACTGCTTCGTTTCTTCAACGACTTCGTTCGCGATCTTGTTCGCTCCGCTTGTTGTCCGAACGTTTTGCTGAGTTCTCTAAAGCAAAAATTCATTTGTGTATGCGTTGGTATGTGTGAGAGGGCTGTCAATAGACAGTGTATGCAAATGCAAATGAACGACAATCGTTTCGCTGCCTAAACGAGCTTCGTGAAAAGAGCATCCCACGAAGTTCAAGGCAAAGCGCTCAACCGAAAGCCAAAACGAAAAGAACGGAAGGCTCTAGCTCACAGCGAGTGCGAGAGAGCGCGATTGAGTATGCTTTTTTTCGGGAGTGTGAATGTGTGTCTGCGTGCCAGTGCACTGCAATGTATGCAAATGCAAATGAACGACAATCGTTTCGCTCTCAAAACGATCTTCGTGAAAAGAGCATTCCACGAAGTTCAAAGCAAAGCGCTCAACCGAAAGCCAAAACGAAAAGAACGGAAGGCTCTAGCTCACAGCGAGTGCGAGAGAGAGAGAGAGAGCGATTGAGATTGCATGTTAAAGCGGTTAAGGGTTATTTAAATATTATATACTTAATATATTTAAATGTCTATATTTTATTATAATTGTCATCATAATTACGTGCATAAGAAATAATCAACATTCATTTAAAGCTGCTGCAACTAGAAATTGCATCAACAGGCAGCTGTGCAACACGAAAGTTTTGCCAACACTTCTTCTAGTCTGTTGATTCTTTTGAATTGTGAATGCGACGCTTTTCTATTTTTCTGTTTTGTTTTTCTCTTCCCTTCTTTTTCTTCGTCTCTTTTATTTTCCTACTTTTGCATACGCTGTGGCAGCCGCTGGCAGCTGGCGACGCATTTCGCATGCAACGAATTTTACACCGTCTGCTGAATTTGCATTGACTGACACAATATAAATCCGAAAGTAGTTGAACCACGTCGCCCAAATGCTTTTTTAATTATGCACCACAAACACACTCACACACACTCATACACACACATTCGCATAGCAATGAAAAGTGCAGGAAACTTTTGTTAGATACGTACGGGTTAGGCTCTGTCAGTCGTAGTTCCGACTAGCTGTCTGACTGTCTCTGTCTGGCTGTCTCTATCTCTGTCTGCTCGACTATGTTCATCCCTGTCTTTTGCTTTTGTTTCTTTGTACTTTGATACTCTAGACGGCAGCTAGACAAGATTTGCCTGCTGACTTTTGTTGTTATCGCCGCTGTTGCCCCGGCAGAACTCTTGACTGTATCTAGCTGAGAGTCGGCGTTGGACTTGACATAGGCCGCCGCCAGAGTGCGCCCGAGTCCTTCAGCGTTAAATGTCATGTTGTCTGACATTAATCCTTGTCGCGTGCATGCGCTGTCTGTCGCTCAGCCGGCTGCATGCAACTTTAAGGCACCGCAAATCCGCATCCAATTAAATCAATATTTAGACACAAACAAAAAAAAAAAAAAAGCAGCGCAAATAAATGCGCAAGAGCTTATGGCTAAATAAATACAAATAAATGACAAATGAATTTTTAACTCTAGCCGAAAATTCGTGGCACAATAATATAAACAATCGCCGTAAACTACATAAATTTTGTGATTTTTTCTTCGCTCTTTCAGCAATTTGTAAAAAATTCTCTTGGCCTGTTTTTGTTTATCCAGCAAAGCGCATTAAAGCGCAGTTCAAGGCCGCTTAACGAATTACGGAGATTTAACTCTTTTTTGTTTATAACAGGGCTTTATTCTTATACGAAATGAAATTGAATTTGTAAATCTGAAGAAGGGCTATGAAAGTGATATACAGATATATATATATATATATACAGATATACATATCAGTCTTTAGATTATATGAATGAATGATTATATTAATGAAGATAAGTCATTTACTATAAATTTATCTTACTCTTTCAATGATAGTAAAATAGTCGTTGGTATATCTCTGTCAAAAAGTAATATTAACCATATTTCAGTAAGTTTCAATGAGAGTTCTGCTCTGCTCTGTCTTTTCTCCAGACTTTCTCAATGACTTTAATAGTTTTTCCTCACTTTCTCTATATCCATGTTCCGTCACTCTTTGTCCGATCTTATTTCTAGCTTTATATACGTCTTTAATTCTCAATCGCTACAAGTTCATTCTCTGCTTTTACTGTATCTCTCTTCCGCTGGGAATTTCCTCTCATTTTCACAATGTCTGTTATTGTACCAAGCCTTCTTTTATTCTAATTTCGTATTCCTTTCTTTATCCCATTCTCTATCCCATTCCATCGCTCTCTCTCTCCCACTCCGACTTGCTCCACCATCACTCTCTCTCTTGCTTCCTCCTCTCTATATCTCTCTCCCTATCTCTCTCCCTCTCTTTCTCTCTCTCTCTCTCTCTCTCTCTCTCTCTCTCTCTAACTTTCCCTCTCTCTATCTCTTTCTTTAAATCTAAATATCTGACTTTCCCTCGCTCCATTAACGCTTCACTCCCTTTTACTACCTCTTTCCCATTTTCTCACCCTCTCACTCGCCCACCTGCTTCTTCCCCTCGCAATTGTTGTTTAAATATTTAATAAAAACATAAACACATATTATCTAATTATAGTTTCTAGACTTTTATGTAATACTTGATAATTTGATGGATTGCATGTGCGCTCAAGTATCCCAAATAGTTAGTTTTTGACAGGGTATATTCTCGAGCGGGACATGGGTCTCGGGTCATGGGGTGCGTGTATGTCTGTGTGTGTGTGTGTGTGTGTGCAGCATGCAATTAGCCAAACTTTGCGTTGCGGTTGCCATAACACAAGGCTCTAGTCCGACTCAATGCGCGTTTATTTGCTTCGATGTATTTGGTCGAGAGTCGAGAGTTGTCATTATGCAAAATATGTTGCATTATTTATAGCATAAATACAGGCGCTGACATTGCATGTCTGCCCCCAGCGGGCGAGCGCAAGTAAACAAACAAACAAACAACAAACAGCCGAGCGGCCAGGCAGGCAACCGCAATAACAACAACAACAACAACAACAATAGCAGCAACAACAACAACAACAAAACATGTGCAACACAATGGCCGCCGCACTTAAAATTAATTGAACTTGAAATAAGTGCCGCATGGAGCATAGTTTGTACTAGCTCATGAGAAACTCTGTGGTCGAGCCAAAAGGCAAAAACTTTGCCAACACACACACAAACACACGCACACACACACACACATGCATAAGGATTTCATTAGTTTTGGAGTCCTGCCCAAGCAGTTTACGTTTTCTTCTGCCTTTTGGTCAAGTTGCAAAAGGCAAACTTAATATTTAGTGCCATTTGCTTGCTCTGACAGTTTGCAGAAGTCAAATTTGTTGTTGCTGTTGCGGCTAGTGCCCGTTGGCAGAGTGTAAAGCGGGTATATGGGTTTCTAGTGGAATATTTCATATTTATTTAAATTGAAAATCTTGAATACTGTAAAGATATCATAGAGATTGCCTGTTTGACTGGCAGCTTGATTGATAGACTCTATGATTGAGCAGTTGACTGATTGACTAATGACTCGGGATTTCGGCATATTATAATAAAAATCGAAGTGAATAAAGGACTTTCAACTAGCTAGCTAAGCTAGTAAAGAGTAACATGCAGTCGCTTATACCCGACTGCAATGCTCTTAGTTGTTTTCCTGTTGCTGCTCAGGTTTTCCATCTCCCATATTTTTTATGTTTTTTTCTCTTTTTTTTTTTTTGTTGTTGGTTCGCGAACAAGTTGTGGAGTAAGTGCATTGAAATCTTTGTAAGTAACTTGAGTAAGCCAACTTGGGACAACAATAATAAACACACAAAACACACAAACAACAACAACTACAACAACAACAACTGGCAACCAGCAAAGGACAACGACAACACAACAAATGGTTTTTATTGCTTTCTGTTGTTGTTGTTGTTGTTGTTCTTATATAGTTTGTTTATTTGTGCAACTTTCAACGTTTTTTTTTTTTTCTTTCCTTTTATGTAATGCATAAAAGTTGCTTTCGCTGCTGACAGCTTGAGTGACCACAGCGAACAACTCAACGCAGCAGCAACAACAACAATACTAGCAAAACAACATTGTTGTTGCTTAAGCATCAAGTTTTCTATGCGTTCTTTTTATTTGATATCATCAAAATGCTATTTCAGCAGCTTAGGGTATTAAACGGTCATGTAAATTAGGCAAAGAAACTAACAGAGCAGAGAGAACGAGAGAGAGAGAGAGAGAGGGAGACAGACACTCAGTTATACACAAACAGTGTGTCTGTGTGTGTGAGTGAGACAAAGTGATAGCGGGTGGGAGCATGTGTCCCTGTATTGTATTGTGGTACGTGTCAAAGTGTGCCCCGAGAAGTGCGCTAAATTAAGCTGTCATTAAGGACTTAATTAAAGTCCTTTGTTGAAAGTTGACATTGTGTAAAGAAACATTTTGCTGCTGTATGCGAAAACAAATGACAATGACAACACAGCACAACAACAGCAACAGCAACAGAGAAAATTGCTGCACTTGAAAAGCTGCCAAAAAACACCAAAAAAACGTTGGGATTTTTAAGGGAAAAAGGGATATGACATCAAAGCAGCTTGCAAAATGATGTGTGCGTGTGTGTACGTGTGTATCAAAATGTTCAAGAGTATCATGGCAAAAGAGTAAGCGAGAGACAAGCACATTGCATGAGGCATAATGAGGCGAGGCGATGCTGCAAAAACTCATTAGCAGGCAAACAGAGAGTAAAAGAGTGAGACAGTCAGACACAAAAAACAACGACAGTGAGACAGACAGTCGTGTGAGTGAAAGAGCAGTCAGGCTAGTTCCATTGACAATTGCAGATTGTATTAAATAACATACACGCGTAGCGTGAAAGAGGCACTTGGCGAAAATGAAAACATAAACGACTTGGCTTTTAATTAAATACATATATATGTGCAGATATATATGCGTATTTTCCTCTTCTGCTGCTTATTTAACCAGCAGCACTCGCTTACTTTGAAGCTCAAGCAGAAATTCAATTGCAGCAACTGTGACTGCCAAACTGTTTTTAATTGCCGCCCAAAGGTATGCAACGGAAAGCAGCTACAGAAGTCTGGCAGCCTCGCCACCAGACCAGACAACAATCCAACTCATATGTGCATGTGTGCGTGTGAGTGCAGGTGAAGCAGGTTTCGCTTTGAGTGCGTTTGTCTGCTTAACAAAATGACTTTTATTTTGAGCTGCATTCAAAATTGTTATGTCGCCGGCGTCGTCGGCAGCCTTTAAAATAATCACATTTTGAGCGCCAAGCATTAAGCACACACACAGACAGAGATCGAGCAAGAGGAATGACAATAGAGGCGTTTTAAAATTGCCCAGCCTCACACGTACACACGCACACAAACAAACTACTTCCGCACGAGTTTGCATTCCAAAATTGAAACGGCAAATGCAATGGGAAAATCAGCCAGACGACGACGCGTGCTGCAATTTTTGCATACTTCTCTACGTTTTGAAACAATTTTGTCGTCTAGCAAACGTGTTAGAACGTGTTGCCGAACACCATTTCTCCCATTCTCCGTTTCCCTAATAGTTGCAGAGTAGCCTTTTGTTCTCCCTGCAGTTGTCTCACCTTACTCACTCACTCACTCTCTCCCTCTCTCTCACTCAAACTGAGATTCTATGCAAGGTGTCCCGCAAAATTCCGATGGGCCACCCCGTCTGGGAATTATGCGCTGGCCGGCCGCATTTTGTTGCCGTTGGGCTTTCCAAATGTGGCCAGATGCCGCAAATCGAGCAAAGGAAACCCAACAAATACCAGAGGCAAAAGCTCTGCGGCAAATTCCAAGAATCAATGCGTTTAGCAAATGAATAATAAATTCACACTCAAAGCGCACACAAGCTGAATTCAAAATTGTTTCAAATAAATAATACTGCATACCTATGTCCAAAACAACAACAAAACATGTTCATGCAAAATGTGGAATTTGAAAAAATGTATAATTAATTGACAAGTTTCATTCCACAGCAGATTGACACAAGGTAAATAAAATTCGATTTGCAAATGCTAACAATAAAACTATTTCAAAATAAATGTCAATATTGAAAAATGTTGAATAAAATTAATTTAATTTGAAGCAGTTTGAAATATCAATTAGGTTTTGTCCGCTGCACAATTCAAATACTTTAGTATATTTTTATGCGATTCGAGCTCTCTTTAAAATATACATTATTCTCTTTAGTAAACTCGGTCACACTCTTCAGAGACGCAACCAGTGATCGTGTTGTTGTCTTTTTGTGAAGTTTGCGCGTTCGTCTTTGTTTGGATCTCTTTATTGTAAATTTGTGTTATGAAAAAATAGCAGTCGGCCGCTGACCAATTGTAATACAATCGGGCAAACAATAAAAATATATAGTCAATTACATACATACAATACACAGAAAATAATATTTTTATACATTGCATTGGATTTTTGTTGAGGCGTTCAGTGTGTATGCATCTTGACCTATGTGCGCGAGTGTGTCTGTTTGCACTTACACACACGCACATATGTTAATGTGTATATATATGTACAATGTGTTTCTTGCATGAAGTGCAAGTAAATCTGAGGCTGCCAGAGTCATAAATTGTGTGGCACACACGACACAGATGTTTTTAAATGAAATGGATCCGTTGATAAAATATTAATTAATAGTTTAATTGCCGAGTGCGTTCGATATACGATACATAAGATAAATACTTTGTTGTTTTTAATAATCTGCAAAATAAAAATACAAATAAAACGCCGTGCGCCGACGCTCTGGCAACCTTGTTGTTGAGCAGCTTGTTTGTATGTTACACCGCTCTCACACAAGTCGCGCTCTCTCGCTCGCACTGGTCCGATCGCTTGGCGGAAATGTTGAAGAATTTGTCGGCCTGCTCTTTGTAGTCGCAGTTGTTGCTGTAGATGCGTGGGCAACAGAGCTGAAACCAGTTTGTCGCCTCTTAAATATTTTATTTTGTGTACCTTCTTTTATTCTTTTTATCAATTGTTGAGTGCTAAATGCCTCGAAAATTGAATGCACACCAACGCGCCAAACTGTAAAAATGCAAAATATACGTATCTGCGAGTGTGTGTGTATGTGTGTGTGTGCCTGCATTTATAATTAATCAAAACGAAATTGTTGCGCACAGCGAAAAGAAATTTATTTAAAATCCATTTGCTGCTGCTGGTACTGCAGTTGTTTGCTGCAAAATCAATTTCATCGAAATTGCAATGCAAGTGTAAAAATATTTCGCGAACATTCAAAATAATACAACTTAAATGTGTTAACAGTTATTTAAAAGGACTTTTTTCTGTGCGGCTTGGCAAGTAAATTGCCAGCGGTTGCCAGTTGGATCAACAAACTCTCCCGCCCCCTCTCCATCTACATCTCTCACTCTCTCTTTTCCACTTGTGTGTCTGTCGGCAGGCAATACAAAAAAAAAGTAATAATCCAATTGAGGTTTGGGCAGCCCAGTGTGCCCACACCCAAAAAAATAAACCAGAATGCAAGCGCAATTGATTCCTTTGCTGGCGCTGCTGCTGCTGGCATGCGTAGCCCAACAAATAGCTGGCGACTATGAGAACACATGGAACTTCTACTACGAGCAGCCCTGTTGCTCCTCCAACGAGCCATCGTCGAGCCATGCGCGGCACAAGCGAGGTAAACTAATTTCGATTATACGGTTATGCAATTAACGCTTAAATTATTAACTGCAGATAACAGTTAAATGGTATTTGCCTGATTTCTGCTGCGATTAATCGTAATTGTCTGTCCGAAGTTTTGCTAATTCTTAATTGTTTATTTATGAGAAATGCGCTTGAGAGCATTTTTAAAATAGCATAAATAATATTTAATCTGCACTCTGTGCATTGATATTATTTTTCAATTTACACGCAAACAAAAAAAAAATCGAATAAAAAAATATATTCAATAAAAAGTAATTGTAATTTATTTGCCACAATATTGCTTTTGTTATTTATCTTACGTTTTTGTCATTATGGAGCGTGAGCTCTTTTTAAACATTTATTTTTTATTTCATTTTTTGTCCCATATAGCGAGAGCTCTGCCATTGTTAATTTTTATTTATTAAATATTTCTTTTTTTTTTTTTTAATATCATTTCTGCAGCATCAACAACATTTGCATATTAATATCGCTTCCAATTGTTATTCATAAAAAAAAGCAAAAAATTGCATTTTTGCAGCTTTGTGCAAATGCCCAAGTAAATACATAAAATAAATTTTAACTAGCTGCAATTATTAATAGTTTATATCAACATGTATATATTTACAAAAAAATATATATATATATATATATATATTTGCAATAATGAAACCGCTGTGCACAGTTCAAAAGCCTCAGATCAAGTTTCGCCACGAGTTGATTTAATATTTCTCTTCTTGGCCCGTTCCATAATTTCATTCAGACGCAGACAAAGAAAAAAAAAAAATGAACAACTTTGCCACCTGATTGAAAAACCGGTTAAATTATGTATGATTCGCTTCCAGGTGCTTTATTGAGTCATTTGCATTAACCCAAACTCCAAATTTTGTCTATGGGGCACGAGAAACCAAAAGTCGAGTCCACAAATCGCTTCATTAATCAAATTTGAGATCAAATTGAATTTTACCATAAATTTTTACAACATTTCAGTAAATCTGTAAAAGGCAATTAGCCATAAAATGAGTAGAAAACATAAATATTATAAAATATGGTTGATTTTTATTACGGTACTGCCTTGGCTATATCTTTTAGTTTATGCTAACTTATAGATATAAATTTTCAATGATTAGATCATCAGCAAAATAAGATTATTTTTATCATTATCTTAAAGGCAATTGCCATTAAATACAAATATAAATATTATGAAATAAAAATTATAAAATATTAATTTTATTTTATTTGTTTTCCTGTTACAACTTTTATTTTATGTAAACTTATAGATCTTATATTTGATGGGCTTGTTTCGATTATCATATATGATTAGATCATAATAGGTCTTAAAAGTACTTGAGTCAAATTTTATTTATTTCTTTTTCATGATCATTATCTCTATAATCTAACTTAATGAGCTTTAAATATTACCCTGACACAATATTAAAATTGTAAATTTAAGAACAGTTTTTTGTTTATTTTCATATTTATTTTTGAATTCTTCTATCTATCTGCAATTTAATGTTTTGCTTATACGATTTTTATGCTTTACTTGCCACATATTTAAATGGCTCGAAAATGTTTTCTATAAACAGTTGATTGGCACCTTCTTTTTTTTGCTGTTGTTGGCAAAGTCTTTTTAAATTTCTCATTCCAACCATTTTGTTGTCGTTGTTGTTGTTGCTGTTGCTGCATGCCACGAGGACAAGGAAACATGGCCAGAGCCGGTGGCAGGTTCATGTTGCATGTACATGTCCAGTAAACATTTTCTAATAGTTCACGTTCAAAGATGCTGCCCAATGGGGGCCAATGGGCGGCTATTGTATTTGTATTAATGTGAGTGTGTGTGTGTGTTTGTGTATGTGAGTGTGTGTTTGTGTGTGGCATGCAATACACGGGCTGCTGGCAGCGTTAGCAACAACCGCAGCATAAAAGTTCACGTGCCGTCTAAAACGAAAGCAACGAGCAAACAGCAACAACAACAACAACAACAATGAAGTGATGTAGTTGTCGCTGTTGTTGCTGTTGTTGTTGACGCATATTGTAGTAAACTCGCCGGCTAAGCACTTGTAGCCGAAACGTGAGGCGATTAAGGAAACGCTCAAGTTGTTTGCGCATACTTTTAAATATAGAATGCATAGGTGTCCGTGCACCATGCCCCATGCCCCAGAGTGTCCTGCATCACACCACACCACACTCACTCAATGGACCGATGGGCCATATGCCACGACGTTGCCAGCTTCCTTAAAAACTACAATAAAAAAAAAGCATTGCAGCAGCTGCTTTAGATACTCGCATACACAGGGCAAAAAAAAAATATATATATATGAGCTGGTCATATTAAGTGTTAGATACTTAACTTTTTGTAAGCCAAATTTACAGGCAGATTACGTTGAAATAAAGTCAGCTATAGTTGGCTAGAGCAGGCACATATAAGAGATATGTAATCAAAGAGAGCGAGAGCTGGAAAATATAGAAAATTCGAGTTGATTGTGCAGATTAAAAGTCTAGAGTTAAATGTGAGTATTAGATTAGATGGATATGCATATGAATTTATATGAATGCCAGGACTAGAATTTATATAATACATTTTTGTTTTAAATTTTCTTTATGCCTCTACGTAGCACAAATTTATCATATCATATCAAATTTATCGACTATTATTGTGTTTCACATGGTAGAAATTTGTGCTTTATATAGATTATCATGCTCTCAAAATTTGATTAGATTTATGAACTATAAGAGAAGTGATTGAGAGTTCTAGGTATTTCCTGATCGGGCATTTCCAAGCATACAGGTTGCCGTGAGCTCAGTCGGTAGCTCCTCGTCGTCGGGGCTTCTATAAAGAGGGCACTTACTTACTATTCTCTAATAATAAGAAAGATATATATATATATATATGAATGTATGTTCAACTAGTAAAAGATTTATAAAGGGCTCTCGTTGTCTTCTAGTCAGCCACTCACAACTAGCTTAACTCTTTCTTGTTAATTTTCGCTTAAAATAAAATTGGTATATCTTTGAATTGAATTTGAATTGCGATGCTAAAAACCCAATTGAATATTAGATTTTTAAGTCTATAGAAGACTATAGTTTTATTTAATTAATATGAAAATAGTCAGTCAAATAGTCAGTGAAGAACAAATTGTTCACAATTTTCCTCGCAGTGTATGTTGTTTGCTTGGCTAAATATTTAGTTAGTTTGGTCGTGTTTGAAGCCATAAATTAGAAGCAAAGCCACAAAAAGCTAAAAACTATACAACATAAAATGTCAACTATAAATTTTCATGGCCAAATAAAGTTGCTGTCTCGCTTTTTGGTTGGCTTTCTTTTTTTTCCATTCACATGCAATGAAAAATTGTTATTTTTATTGATTTAACGAAATTAATTGCATTCGAGCTGGATCAGAATTTATGCCTGTCTATGGGCTCAGTTTCCATCGCCCAGTGTCCCAATGTCCCAATATCCCAATGTCCCAAACTGATGCACAATTCCACCTATTTTTACCGTTACGCGCCGTTGCACCTCGGTTGCCTCGCTTCCATGTGAACTGCCACAATTCATTTCGTCAGTTCATTTGTGTTGACTCAGCGCTGCGGCAGATGCTTCGCATCTTTATTTTTAAACTCTTCGCCTCTGTCAGGCCATCTGCCTGAAAGATAAGAGACAGAGTGAGAGAGTGAGAGGGAGAGAGAGCGAGCGAGCGAGTTGTGTTGGCCTGTCAAATGTCTGTTCCTCTTTGTCTTTGCTGCTCTGTGCACTGCCTTTTCAGCTCAGCCACGCCCTCAAGTTGTTCATTATTATTAGAATGACTTCATTAGGTAGACAAGAAATAGTAGCTGAAAGGTGTTTGCCAGGTAGCTAGCTGACAATGGCATATGAGCTGAGTTTTAGACTTTGTTGGAGTTGAAATTAATATATATATATACTATTTATCTCTAACTACATATATATTATCTCTTTCGTGCATTAAATGCGATCGATAATGGGTATTTTATTGGTTTTAAATAACAACAAAAAAATATCGAAAAATATACTAAATATATGTATTTTTTTTTTTTTAATTTTTAATGATTTCGATTCCTATTAATAAATAGTATTTACAAAATTCTTTGTCAACTACAAATTTAATTGCATTAAAATCAAATCCAATAACATTTAAGTAAAGCCAAAACAGTTTGACATGCACTGAACGGTATGCAAGCATTTCAAACTGTTTCTCGAATGCTTGACCCATAAAATGAATGTGATGTTGATAAGCTGAACAACATAGGCGTTATCCAAACACTGACCACGCACAAAACTTACATAAAACCAACAACAACAACAATGTTCTATATATGCTCCTTTTGATATGTGCATGTGTGTTTGTGTGCAGCTGTATTTGTATTTGTATTTGTGTTTGCGTTTGTGTTGATGCTCGCGCAATTAAAACTCAGTGACACGTTTTCATTTAAGTGCTGAAGCATGTGTATGGGAGTCAGTGTGTGTGTGTGTGGGGTGTTGTATATGTTTGACTGAGGGTCGACTTTTATGAGAATCACATGTTAGGCAGGCCACATAATGAAAGTTTCTTGCCGCAAATTGAGTAACGAACTGTGCAGGCGTCGCCCCTCAACCCTGACACACCAATTGTTGTTGCCGGCTATTGCTGTTGCTGTTGTTGCGGCTGGCAGAGCTGGCAACGCGTTCCCAACTGGCGTTAATGCAATGTCAAAAGCTGTTAGCTCAAAAGCTGAGAACGCACAGCAGAAAAGCTGTTGGGAGTGGCCGAGGTAGTAGTCAGAGGTATGTGTGTGTGTCTGTCTATACCTCCTGTCCTCAGAGTCTCTGTGCCTCTTTGTGTGTTCCAGTTTCACTTTGATCAGCCTCTTTGCTGTATTCAGGCCAGCCCAAAGTGTGTTAACGCCAAGTTTGCAATAAAGCTCACCAAATTGAGTTTCAATCTGAACACCTGACGCAAGAATTAATAATGTTAGTTGTTCGCGCCGCACACACACACATAAACACACACACACAGAAAAGGGACACACACAGACAGACAGAAGAAGTCATCATTAAAAGTGTGCCTTCAAGTTTCTATGTCCAAGTTTAAGTTTAAGCGACAACGAAATCACGTTTCTCTCTTTCTTGGCAACAACTTTGCTACAGAATTTATGAGCGAAATAAGTAGTTGCAACTAGTACTTGAACCACTTGCCACTTGCTACATATTTTCCTTGCAACTTCCTTGCAACTTCCTTTCAACAGCTCAACAGTTCATTGTCATCGCCCATCGTGAATTACGCTAAGTCTGGGCATTACAACTATGTTAGCTATATATAAAGAAGGATTTTAAAAATAAGTAACTTGACATTATCTCTGATAAATATATATATTTATATATAGTTAGTTAGTCACTTGATCTGCAATAAAAATCCTCCATATTGACATATATATTTTATAAATATGTAATGTTCCTATAAACCTAATCTATGCAACTTGTTAAATTTCATTTCTATTGAAAGCGTATTCAGAATTCGATTTCCAGTTCAAATTCTTTTCGCCGCCTGTACTTTCTTCATATTTACAAATCATTAAGCTGCAAAGTTTTCAAAACGAATGCGCTTGCCAAAGTTTTATAACATTTGATTGATAAACTCACAGAGCTCAAGCGTTGGCGCGTTCCGCTTGCGGCTGATTAAAGCCGATGGCAGAGGAAATGACTGAATGGGTTTATCAGCAGCAGCAATGCGTAGGCGCGGATGAAATAGAAAACTATTAAACATATTACAGTTCATTAGAATTGCAGCAAATATAAATGGCACAGGCAACATGTCGCCAGCAAAAGTAATTATATAATGCAAAATGCAATCAGTGGCATATTGAAAAGAGCAGAGGCAGAGCGTGTGTGTGTGTGTGTGTGTGTGTGTTATGTCGTTAGCATAACTCAATTATTAAAACTAAATGCTAAAATGAAATTTGAGCAAGTAATTACACAATGAGAACAGAGGCAGGCCAAACAAGTCACTTAATGTTAATTTGCATTTGTAATTTTGACAGAGGGCCAAAGCGAATTGCATCGCTAGAGCCATATAAATATGTTTGTATGTATTTATGGCTGCATTAGTTTTGGGCACTTTAATTGAATTGCATTACGACCTTAATTGATTTAGGCAACAGCAACGGCATGAGACGAAGTCAGTTTGCATTGTTAATCAAATTGAGGCTCGTTGTTGTTGTCGTTGTCGATTTGTTGCCGTCTCGAGAGTGCTCACTGTAGTTGCGCTTAATTATGCAAGAGTCGCATTTAGGCAGCATTATTATACACAAGTTAGTACGCATTCGGTTTCTGTTTACCTCTTAAGTGCTCATTCGGCTGCCTCATTTTGCCACTCGGCGAATGCATGCGAAATTAAGCGCACCGCAAAATGTTTATACATATATACATATATGTACATATATATACCCTTGACTGAAGGTAGTTCAGGGGGAGCTTAGCTCTTGCAACAAAAAACTTTAAATGGCTTGTCCTCCGTTTATGGCGCTCCAAATGGACACACATACTGGCAAGCCAGTAGTCAGCCAGCCAAGCCAAGCCAAGCTCTAGCTCCATGGCCACAAAAACCAACCTGCACACATGTGCTCTCTATGACTCTCTAGCGGGCTTCAGGGGTCTGGGATCCATGCTGCAGGCTCATCAAATGAAGTTGCCATTGCCAAAGCTCGCAAAACACCAAAAATGAAACGGTTGCCGCATTTGTTGCGTTTTTGTTGCCTGCTTTTCGGCAAGTGTAGTAGAGAGAGGGGGGTGAGTAGAGTGAAGAGTGGATGCTGAAGACCTGTTCCACTCAGTGTCCTGCCAGCAGCAAAGCGCATAAATGCCAGGCGCTTTCAGCTCCTTTTTGTTGCTGTTGATGCTGCCGCTGCTGCTGCTGCTGCTGCTGCTGCTTTTTATGAGTACTGTTTTTGCATTTGCTATTTGGCAACAAAATGAACTCAACTACTGCTGCAACTGCCCGCAACTGTCTCTCCCTCCTGCCTCTCTCCTTGACATAAAATGAACTAAATAAAGTTGCAAATGTTTCACACTCTTGCAGCAAAACTGACTCTCTGGCTACAGCTTTAATGCACTGCATTTGCAATATTTATGCGAAATTTGTGGCTCAGTCAACAGTAAAGAAAAACTGATCTTAAAGATCAGCAATTTTACTATTTCGATTTCATGACAATTCCATAATGCTTTAGATCGAAATGCAAAAGAAATAGATGAATGAAGAGCTGTAGAGGTGTAAAGTAAACTTTGTTATTAAATGTTTAAAAGTTGGGGCGCCTGCAGAAATCTGCTTAACTAGGAAATACCCTGAAATATAGTATTTACACTAATTTTATTCAATATCGTTTAATTCGAATGATATGTGGGAGAGATTTGTTAACGAGAGAGCACATTCGACTTCAGCGTACTTTCTAGACAGAACTCTTTCAAAATTTATGTCGAAGAACTATTCTTATTGTTGTTATTGAAGTATTGAAAAGTATTGTCGAATTGAACTCTTCTGCCTAGTGAATTCATTCCATTTCATCTCGGGTTTCTGTTTCGGGATCTTTCATTTACAGAACTCACTCAAACTGTTCTCCTGGCTCCGAGAGTTTTCTGCTTACTTTTAAGACTAGCTTCAACTATAGCTCGGCTTTTAGAGTATTTGCTAGACGAGCTCCTACGCTAACAATAGATATTCTATATTGTCTTGGAGTTAAGAGTATTTCATAATCGATCTCTTATCTTCTCTCTCTCTCTCTCTCTCTCTCTCTCTCTCTCTTTTACTTAATAGTATTTAATTCTAATTTAATATGTTCTCAAATGGTTTCACATTCATTTTGATTACATAGATCAGTATTACAGTAGTTTAAACACTTTCCCACAAACTTCGCACATTCAACATTGAGAATCAGAGCAGAGATTCTTGTGAATGCCTAATTAGAGGACAATCGAGTTAAAGTTAAGGCTCTACCTTGCCAACATAAATAAATGTAGGTGTGATGGAAGAGATAAAGGCAAGACGCTGCTTGGTTTTAATTATTGTTATATGCAATCTCTCGGCAAATGAAATGGCAACCACTTGAATGCGGTCGCTCCTTTCGCTGTCTGGCAGCTGGCAACTGGCAACTTGCAACTGGCAACTGGCAACTGGCAAGTTGATCCACTGGGGCCGCAGGCCACGAATCAGCGCACAAGTGTGGATAACAACACGCCTAGACATCAGACGTCTAGACAGTTTTCGAGTGCTTTATGCTGACGTAGTGCGCACACACACACACACAGAGAGAGAGAGAGAAAGAGTTGCCGAGAACAGAAAGAGGAAGAAGAGCAAGCCATTGCTCATAATTAGCTAGCAAAATAATGGGAAATTTACATACGCAGCTCAGCGCATGCATGTAGTCAACAGAGAGTGAAAAGTGCAATGCAAATTACATATATGAAATGACAAATGACAAACAGTTCTTAGAAAACTTTAATTAGTTGAGAAAATGCAAAACATGTTCACATGTGGGAAAACTGATTTAAATTATGTTTGAGATGATTTGTCACAATCTAAACGTTGCGTAAAGTTTATAACTCAAATCTTATGAGTTTATACTGTTTATTAGGAAACATAAAATATTGAGAGTAGAGATTAATTTAATAACTTTGGGTAGTATTTTTAAATTTTATATGCATATTTTATGGCAATGCAACATAAAATGGGATTTTCTTAAAAAGAAAAGTAAAGAAGATTTGATTTTAACTGCAAGAGCTTTTGAGCTTTTGAGTTTCAGTTGCTGTTTTGAATACTAAATTTTATAAAAATATTTCAAAAATTTATTTGTTTTTAGACTCAAACTTCATTTGAAGATTAAATGTTTCTCAATATATAAATATATATTTAAGCTCTTAATTTGAATGGAAAGTAAAATAAATAAATACAAATAATAATAAATAAATAAATATATAAATAATAAAAATGTCTTTCAAGAATAAAGGGATTCGCTTGACAGTTTCACTTAATATATTACACATATATTTATTTTAAGCTCAAACTTAATTAGAATATTAAATAAGAAATGTAAGAAATAAATTTCATAAATTCCTTTTACATTTCACTCTCTTCATAACCGTCATAAAGTTAGCTTTGGCAAACGTTTTGGCTAGTGGCTGCTTATGGCATCTATGAAACCCCTTTAGAACCCTATGCAAATGTAACATTTCAAAGGAAACTGTCCTGTCACCAAAGGCTGCTCTCTCCCTCTCTCTCTCTCTCTCTCGTCTGTGTGTGTGTGTGTGGCATGTGCCCTGTGACATGTCTGTGGCATGTTGGCCTGCGGTGCAGAAGACAAATTCGCAATATGTTTACTGAAGTTGAGTCTCATTATTCCTTTTGTATTTGATTCGATAATAACGTTTTTCAAAATGACATTTCAGTCAACTCTCAAGGGGAGCTATAGAAATTGATTTGACTGCCAGGCGTGGCGATGTGAGGCCAAGGCCCAGGGTCTGGTCGTAAAGACGTACGCATATTTATGAAGCGCATAAAAATTATTGACATATATGGAGTCATAAATACCCACGCATATGTATGTACAGCGTTGGTAAGCACTGTATATGTTCATAATAAAAAAAAATGAAAGAAAGAAAAGCCACCCGAAAATCTTCGAAAGCATTTTGACTTTTTGGTTTGGTAGAGAAAAGCGGAAAAGCGAAGCAGCGAGTAAAAATGTTTGGCTGCCATAAAATTGTGCGCTTTAAAAGGCAGCTCGTAAATGCAATTTGATTTTGATTGGACTTGGATTAAAAGCAAATAAAGGCGACGTCTTCCCTCAAATGCCAAAGCTGAGTAAAACACATTTACGACTGCTTTTTGGCTTAATGTGTGCGCGTTCCGCTCTCGAATTTGTTCAAGTCTCCAACTACTAGCCAACTCGAGCACCTGCAGCTGCAGCTACAACTGCCACAATTCATATTCCATAGCTGACAGCTGATAATTTCTTTAGCAAGTTTTTGGCGACCTTCCGACGTCCTCAACAATATGCCTGCGATTAGCTTCCGTTCAATTTGCAATTTATTATCAGATTCATTGGAGTAGGGAGCAGGAGCAGCAGTGAAAGCCACGGATAGGCATCGAAGCCAGTCAGCCAGTCAGCCAGTCAGCCAGTGGCAGTTCCGGAACAGTCATAACAATTTATGCTGTCGCCGCTCTGCATGTTTCAGCTGCCTATGCTGGCAATGTCTTTTATGGCCATATGCATAATACTTTTATAGACTTCGCTCTCACTCATGAATGCTGTGCGAGACAATTGTAGACTAGCAAATGGAACTAGCTGGATATATGTTGTAGCAATTGCCATCGTAAATATGCCGCAGATCGTTTGGCGAACAAGCTGTTTTTCCCTCCATAAAGTATTACAGCATAAATTTGACTACAAATCCAAGCAGTATTGAGATAGCCAATTAATATGTATGTGCATATTTATGTTAGCTGATTTGGTGGCTTTTATGATATTGTTTTCATGGAATTATTGGCAGCAGGCGCCACAAAGTTTGGCTACATTTAAGCAAAAGAAACTCAAGTAAAGAAATTACAAATTTAATTTAATTAAGTTTCCAAATTAACAAAGCTGCAAGCAAGGTGTCAACAGTAATTTAATTACTAACAATTAAAATATCAAATAAATCAAAATCAATCAATCAATTAATTCATTCATTTGTTTATCAAACTGCAAATGATTAGATTAGAATTAAATCTTATAAACTATAATTCATGCTAATTCTTAAACAAAAATTCTAAAAATCAACAATTTCTTCTGCTTTTCCATTTTCTTTAAACTCATTTAGTTTTATGCCAACATTTTAAAGACTCTTTGCAAAAGATTTAAAACCCATAGACTTAAAGACCTGCCAAAAAAAATGTATATATACGTAAAAGTGGCCAACAACTAAAGAAAAAGAAAAAACAAAATAAAATAAAATAAAAATGTATAAAAAGTATTCGAAGGAAAAAGGAGCAGCAAAAAAAAAAAAAAAGAAAATGTAGTGAATGCGGAAAAAGTTCGACAGCGAGCGGCAAACAAAATGCGAGTACACAGCATGGCAGAGGTTGAGGTATGGGCACAATAACAATTCAAGCGTATACAAGTCGACTTCCGGTTTGGCAAGGACATTTACCCGAATTCAGCGCAATATATGCAAAGGCACACACACACACACACACACATGTGCGTATACAGAGAGCCTAACATGCATGCATATGTATTGTCGCCAGTGCTTGTAGTTCCTGTTGTTGTAGCTGTTTTTCCCGTTGGCAAACAAAAGACGCAGATGCCCTTTTTCCTTTGCTTTGCTTTCCTTTCCTTTTATTTTCTTTTGTTGTTGTTGTTGTTTTGCCTTTATTGACGCTGCTCGAAAAGCTTCAGTGTTTGCTTTTGTCCAAAATGTTCTTTAAATCGGAAATCAAAAATAGCTGCACTTGTGAGCAGCAGCAGCAGCAGGAAGCGTTGAGGCGAGGCTCAGAGGCGCACAGACAATGTCAATGGAACAAGCCATTTGCATTTGCCATTGTTGCGTGTGAGTTAGTTACACATACATGCATACATATGTGTGTGTGTGTGTGTGTTTGTGTGTAAAATTGATATGATTGACTAACAGACAGATCAATGCACAAACTGAAACTTAATAATGGGGCAAATGCATTTGAAAGCTCTTTTATGAAAATTCATTTTAAAACTTACAAATTTGTTGATTTCCTAATTTTACTCAAGATATATGCAGATAAATATCAAAGAGAGAGAGAGCGAGATAGACTTCTTATTATTATTATTAAATAAATGTTTTGTTTGAGCTCTTTGCAAGATTTTAAAGCCATTTTTGTTGCATATTATTTAACGGACTGCGCTTGACAGTTTAATGGAAAATGCAATTTATTCAAATACATATGCAATTCGTGCGACAGCTGACAATTTGTTCGCATCGAATGTACACAGATATGAACATCAGCAACAACAACAACAACAACACTAACAATAGGTGCAGCTGAAAGCGCATAATTGTAAGAAGTGTCGGCAAATTAATTGGACATGATATCGAAGTTGAGAGTTTACTGGCTGACAGGCACATTAAAGTACACCAAATGTGGTGTGTGTGTGTGTGTGTGTGTGACTAGCACATCAGGCAGTCTAAGCAAATATTAATTAGTTTAATTAAGTAAATGCGTGCTCAGCGCTTTGCTGCTCGCTTTCAATCTTTCACTCTCTCCCTCTCTCTCTCACTCTTTCGCTGTCCCTCTCTCTTTCCCTACCACACACACACACACACACACACGCATACTCACTCATCCAAAGTGCAAACAACGCGCAGACAACGCGTCGTCGATGAAATTAACATAATAAGTATATGTGTACACACACACACACACGCACACACAAACACAAATAAACAAACACATGTACGCACACATACATGTTTGCTAACATCTAAACATGATTACATACAAATAATCAAAGTTGTTCCAAATATCAAATTTTAGCCTACAATTTTTAAAGAGAAATTGATTAGCTTTATCGAAATTTGTTAATTAAAGTCGAGAGTCAAATAATAAAATTATATTTTATAGATCATTTAAATTGGGAAAAAATGAAAATAAATTTAAATTTATATCAAGCAAAAATTTTTAGAAAATTAAATGTTTACGCTCTGTTCAAGTGAGCAACAGAAAACAAAATTACAGCTTTCGCTCTAAGCAAGAGCCTTTGGTTCGTTTCGTTTTCGTTCTCGGTTGAGCGCTATTCGTGTGTTGCTCTTTTTGCGAAGATCGTTTTGGGAGCGAAACGATTGACGTTCGCCCAATGAGGTTTAGTATGTGAGCAGCATCTCATAGAGTCTATGCAAACGATCTTCAGATTTACACTCACGTGAGCTATTGAGATGTTTAGCGCAGAGAACCCTAGCTAACAGAGCAATGCATACACAAAAGACTGTTTGCATCAGAGCGATGAAAAAGAGACGTATCCGAATGCAAACCAATCGCAAACGAGCTCGTTGACGAACCGACGCTCTTTTAAATACTATTTAACTCTTAATATTTTCATAATATTTGTTCATTCCTTATTCTTATTCGTTAATATATTTTCATAGCATACTTTTGCGGGCTGCCAAGCTGACGCACTCCATAGTTTATGTGCTTCACATGTGAACAACTTTTACAGATTTAACAATTTTAAATTACAGTTTAACGGTAACGTGCACCGTTAGCACTTGATCAAAGTTTTTAAATTGAACTAAACAATATTAAGTTACTTTTGCAGCGAGAGAAAGAGATTGCAGTGCTTTGCCTTTAACGCACTGCTCTCAACATTTCACTATCTAAGCAAGTCTCTGTGTGTATGTGTGTGTGTGTGTGTTGTTGTTGTTTGCAAGTGTGAGTGCAGCAGCGTATTTGTGTTGGTCAAAGTTAAAAGTAAATAAACAACATTTAAAGCTTGCACTTTGGCTACATTTGCCGACGCCGGCGATAGTGTCCAGCAAAGAGAGAGAGAAATGTCAAAATGTCATTTGATTGAAATGGGATATCTCACTCACAGGCGCCCGCCAGCCAGCCAGCTCCTTTTGCCATATATTTGTCTCTGTGTGTGTGTGTGTGTGTGTGACTATCCTTTGTGCCATAGAGCAGACACCCAGCACCCAGCACTGCCGTCCCTTCGCATTTTGGCTGGACTATTTGGACTGTGTTTGCGTTTTGTCAATGTCTCTGCATAAACTTTGTTGACAGGCGCTCATTTGTGCCGGACTCTGAGTTCAACTCTTACTCCGACTTTGACTCCGACTTCGACTCGAATTGCAATTCGACTTCGAGCAGAGGGCGTCCGTCGCCCGCCCATACTTAAGAAAATTTGTTGTCTAAATATTGAACGAGAATAAACTATGCTAACTATTTACAATAATATATATGTGAATGTTTCCTCTCTCTCTCTTGCAGATCATGTGCGCGAATTCACATGCGGCAAGCTCTACTATCGCACGTTCCACTTGAATGAGGAGCGCGACTCGTTGTATGTGGGCGCCATGTAAGTATCCAATGTAATCGCAAAATCCTGACCAAATGCTGACCAAGCTAAAATCCGATTCTGTTTTCGCAGGGATCGTGTATTCCGTTTGAATTTGCAAAATATATCCTCTTCGTATTGTGATGTAAGTATGAATGCATTTATTGCTACCTATTAATTTATAATAAACTGGCAACTGTAGCAGCAACAACAACTGAAGAGAGCAACTATGCAGAGCAATAACAATAAGCATATATAATCCTGGCATTTGCTTTTAGGCTAAGCTCCCACGAGCTCCGTTTGTTTTGCTCGCTTGTCGAGTGCTCTGCTGGATGTTGCTATTGTTGTTATGCTCTCTTGTTGTTGTTGCTGTTGCTGTTGTTGTTGTTGTTGTTCGCAATTCCCCTGGCCACAAATCTAACAACCAGCGAGCGCACATAAAACGTGTAGCACGCTTTTAGGCAAACAAGCTATGCCACGCTGCGGCACATTTTTAAAAATTCATTACGCGCCTTCCGCACAAACTTTTCCATGCACAAACAAACACACACACACACTCAGACCTTTATGGATGTGTGCGTGTGTACGTGTACACTAGTGTGTAGTTGCCAAACAGCCGGCGTTCGGCTTAAGCCGCCTGTCCTTTTAGCCTAATACTTTTTATCGTCGGACGTTGTCAACACACTCGGCTCACAGGGTCAAAGGACACGGGGGGTGATGGGCTGGTCCGCGCGCATCAAATGCGAGCCACAAATCTTCGATTCCCCGATGTAAGCGAGTGAAAAATATCTGTTTTAGTTACTCAGCTAACAAAATCCAACTGCCAACTGGCAACTGTCCCTGTCCACCTACCGCAGCCGGAAAACAAAAAGAGCCCAACAGAACAGAACAGAAGAGTAGAGAAGCATATTTAATATGCGCTCTGGGGGCTGCATTATGGGCATTCCGCTTTGCCATGCAGGACGAGCCCAGATTCCACGTTTCGTGTGGTAATGGCTCAGTGCCGCATAATTTATGTACACTGTGCGAAAAACATTTCACAAATTGAATCAAAGCATTAGAAGCATTAAATTTGTGATAATTTACAAAAATAATAATGTTAAATATATAATATAAAATAATATATATAAATAATGATAATACAAATTTAATATTTTATGAAAAAAAAATTATAAATAAATAAAAATATATTTAAAAAAAATAAAAATTATATAATATGCAACAAAAAGAATATTATATTTAAAATAAAAATTATGTAACATAAACAAAAATATAATAAAAATAAAATACGACATAATATATAGTATAAATATTTAAAATAAAAATATATAATAAATAACATACAAAAAAAATATATTTAAACTAAAAACTAATATAATATATAGTATAAAAAGCTAACTAAAAAAATTATATTAATAATTATTAATAAAGTAAAATATATACTTTGTAAATTCTAAAAAAAAATTACTTTAAAACATTTGAAACGATCAAATTTATAAATGAGATTCGCCAATTTAAGATTTACAGAGAGTTCTAAATAAATAAATAAAACTGTTTTTTTATGTTATAGTTTTATTTTATTATTATTGTTTTTTTTTTTTTATTAAACTTATTTTTCAAAATTAAAACTTGAATATCTTCCAATTTTATAAATAATCTCTTTTTTTTAATGGAAAATTGTCATCTGCTGTTTCTTTTTTTATTTATTTCTTTTTTTTTTTATTCAACATAATTTTAAAAATTAAAATTAGAGTATCTGAGAGCATCTTGCCATCTGCTTAGAGTTGTTCCTGTTTCATTCTGCTTAAATAATTATAAGTCTAACAGCCAGTTAACATATACAGCTTAGCCAGTGAGTACACAACATTAAAATATTTTGACAATATTATAAATAAACTCCACTTTTTTTTCGCTTATATCTTGAGTTAAATTTATTTGTGTTTCAGTGAATAGGCTTTTAGAAAAATTAAAAATATGATTTATATGCACTCATGCATATAGAAAACATAAATCTTCATAATTATGTACAGTTAATATTGAGTTGACTGAAAACTTTATACACATTTCTGTTAGCTTAAAAGTAGAACTGTAAAACTATAATATAATAATGTCATGTCATGTAAAATTTGTTATGAAATTTTACATTTTGTGCAATGGCAGTGTCTAGGTGTGAATGTGTTTGTGTGTGTGTGAGTAATTTGGCCATAAATGCCAAAACTTACGTATTATCGAAGCTCGTGAAAGTCGATAACACACACACACATACGCACACTAGCAGTGTGTGCGCGCCTGTGGGAGGCTGTTTATGAATTTATGTCATACAAAAGCTTGTTTTATGAGTGAAACGTTGTGCGCGACTATAGCTCTGGCTGTGGCTGTGGCTGCAGCTGAAACCTGGCCACAAACGTATCATAAAACCGAAAGACGCTACGTTTTGCTGCCATTTCGAGACGTACGCCGACCTATGCCCACCTGCCCACCTGGCTGTTGGCCCATTTGCCCACCTGCTTTTGGAATCATATCCATCCCAGTCGAGCCGAGTCAGCCAGGCTTGCCAACCGGCATCTGTCAATATATTTTATGTGTTATTTCGCACACTCACACACACACACACACACACACATACAGTGCGAGTAACTGCGTTCGCCCTGGGCATCATTTGGTAGTGGCCTACAGGAGTGGCAAGGTGCTCGCTGCGACTGCGGCTGCGGCTGCTTTATGCGGCAAATGCAAATTTCACTAAATAATACATGATTTTGGTTTTATGTGGACGCACAGCGCCGCTCAGCTCAGCTCTGCTCAGCTCTGCTCAGCTCGACTCTCCATATTATGCCTCGATAGGTAGGTGGTGCGATGTGGTTTGGTGTGGTGCGTGCGCGCATTTCGCTTGAAAATATTTCGTATGTGCTCGTTACATTACGTGATTTATAAATCAATTTGCTTGAAAGCATGCCACAGGCAGCGCTTGGCCTTCTGGCGGTTTCTTCTCTCTTTTTTTCTTTTCGCACACAGCCAACGCCTCTAGTTGTAGTTTATGCGAGCACCAGCAGCAAATGTAACCAAAATAAAATAAAGTAGGAAAATCGGTAAACCATTTTCGCCCAAGAAACTGCTCCCAGTTGCCTCCCAGTGGAGACTGCATATAAATGTTTTAATATTAAAATTTCTGTTTCGAGCCATTAATATGAACATGCCTGATATTGAATTGCAATTCACAATTTCTATTCAATTGAGTTTGTAAATGATTCACAACTGCGAAGTAAAGCTCATGAGAATTGCAAAGAATTTAACTTGATGTTGGCTAATTTGATAGCTAAATGGTTGCTGAGAGTATTTAAAAATGTTTATTACTTTATTATTTAATTTATATTAGAGATTTCTCAATATCTGCAAATAAGTCTCATTCACTCACACTTTGATAAAAAAGAAAACTCAGAGAGCAATCACTTGCATCGGTTCTTCAATGACTTCGTTCGCAATCATCTCAAAGACGTTCGCTCTGGTTGTTTTATGATGCAAATAGTCTTTTGTGTATGTATTGGTATGTATGCAAGAGTTCTCTACACCAAAGACCGCTTGCATAGATTCTTTGCTCGCTTACTGAACCTCATTGAGTAAGCGCCAAGCGTATCGCTCTCTAAACGATCTTCGTTCAATGAGCGTCACACGAATAGTTCAATGCGAAGCGCTCAAACGAAAACCAAAACGAAGTCTATTGATCAGATAAGTCGGCAAAATATAGTATGATATTCTTTAGGCCTTATTCTTATTCGCCAAAGAAGTCTTGAACAATTTCATAAATTGCATAAATTATAATAAATAAAGAGGTTAATAAAAGTGTAAATTTATAAAGTTGTAAATATAATTGTATATATCATATTTAATTCTAAATTCATTAAATATGTTTTACATCAACTTTTCATTGTTTTTCTTTTTCAGCGCGATGTCATAAACTTGGAGCCAACTCGCGATGATGTCGTTAGCTGTGTGTCCAAAGGCAAAAGTCAGGCAAGTACACAACATTATATTTAAACATATATATTTATATGTATATGGTAAATAAATTCAATCAACGTTTTGCATTTGCAACAAGTCCATTTATGACAATGCTGCACAAGTCGCTAATGGCAGCTGCAATGTGACATGCTCAATGCTTGATTGATTTGCTTTTTTATCATATGCTCGCATTGCGACAGCAGCTACTGATTACAACCACACACTTACATTTTATATAACTATATATAATAGATATATCTACTATGAAGTAGCTTCTGTGTGCTGCATCAATTTCTTTTGAAGCGCACACGCAAGTTGCTCCAATTTTCAAAACGAATCCGATTCCTATTGCTATATATCGACTCGTACTTGGGAATCCTCTGACGCATTCAGTTTCAAGTGCTGCGCTTTGCAAATGCTCTGAGCCTGACGCTTCTGTTGGCTGTTATTGTAACTCGTTTATAATCTGACAGCAAATCCTTTCATTTGAAATCTCTTTCAATTTATTTGTGGCTTTTCAATTTGTAGCGAGTTTTTCGTACGCTACAGTTTCAGTTGCATGCAACACACACACAGAGAGAGAGAGAGAGAGTGCATGTCTGTGTGTGTGTGTGTATCTGATTGTAGCTTCTATCTAGATGTCAATTGAACTGTTTTTGGTGCACACTTGCGCTCTATCTACCCGTGTGTGTGTGTGTTGCTTAAGTCATCATAATGCTGCTGCTGCTGCTGCTGCTGCTGCTGCTGCTGCTGCTGCTGTGCGTCTGTGGCAGGGATTTACTAGCATTGCATTGTTGCCAATTGATTTAGCGGCAGTGGCTGCAGCGACGCGTGCTATTACAAATTGTACTATTTCTGCAACACACACACATACTACTATAAAGTTTTGATTTATTTTTATGTGTGTGTGTGTGCTCCGTGCGATATCATCTCTTTTTACAATTATTTTTCAATGCTTCTTTCCAGGTCTTTGATTGCAAGAACCATGTGCGCGTCATACAATCAATGCAGCAAGGGGATAGGCTCTATGTTTGCGGCACCAATGCACACAATCCCAAGGATTATGTCATCTATGTAAGTACATAACATGCTCACTCTCTCTATATATGTATATATGTGTTTCTGTTGCTGTTGCTGTCGCTGCTCAAGGACAACTTTTGTAGCAATGATAACGCAGCTACGCAACTTTTCAAAAGACTTTCCACAAATATCAAGCGCACTCTTGTGCTAGTCTGTGTTTGGCTGTTGACTTTAGATCGCAATCCTGGAACACACACACACACAAAGAGAGCGAACACAAAGCAACGCATATGGCCTTTTGTATATATGCACTGAATAGAGCTTGTTCTTTTACGTCGTCCTTAGTTGTTCAGACCTAGTGCTTGGCATATAAACTATATATAGATATACATATATATGTTATATAACTTTTGTGTTGACTACTTGTTGTGAAAATAGTCATTAGTGTGCAGCAGGTGCAGTCACAGCGCATACAAATCACACACACACAAAGAGAGAGACAGAGAGAGAGAGAGAGAGAGAATCGAGTCAGGTGCACTGTGCAATAAACCTTGCATTTTGATTTGGCACAAACTAAAACGAAACTAAAAACAATATTTGGCAAGTTTTTTGCACTTTGTATTCAGCCTTTCGGTTGCCAGGCATCAGCTCAACAATTATCCAGAAACTTATTCGGGCTTACGTTGAACGTGCTCGGACAAGCATTAAGTTTGTGTCTGCAGAGAGCTGAAATAATATACAGAAAAAGGGAACACAAATTCTATATAATTAAATGATTAGAGTGCTGCTTGAAGAGTAAGTCAACAGCAGTTCAAAATATACATATAAATTCATATTTCGTTTGAACTAGCAAAAGAATTAGAATCTTAACTTGAAAAGTTCTGATAAATGCAAACAAAGAAAGAAAGAATATTATATGAAATAATTTTATATGAATAACATAAAATCAGAATAGAGACTAGAGAAAATAATAATAATAATAATAATTACCTTAATGTTTCATTTATTTCAAATATTATATTAAATTTTCATATTTCATTGACTAATTTCTTCACCTCATCCTTTTGCATGCAGTCGAATTTGACTCACTTGCCACGCTCGGAGTATGTGATCGGTGTTGGACTTGGTATAGCCAAGTGTCCCTACGATCCACTGGACAACTCAACGGCCATTTATGTGGAGGAGGGTAATCCCGGCGGACTGGCTGGTCTGGTAAGTAAGCGCATGCACATGAATGCCATACGCAGCAGTGCGTATCAGATTGTCTCACTTTGTTCTCTGTTTTGTGTATCCTTTGCGCAGTACTCGGGCACAAATGCGGAATTCACCAAGGCTGATACTGTGATCTTCCGAACGGATTTGTATAATACGTCAGCAAAGCGCCTGGAATACAAATTCAAACGCACGCTCAAATATGATTCCAAGTGGTTGGACAGTAAGTAAAAAAAAAAGAAAAGGGAAAAGGAAAGAGCTGCTGCTGCTGCTGCCTTTGGCTCCACTTCTGTTGCTGTAGATAAAATTGAAAAAGAAAAAATGAAAGGATTTTGTGGCGCGTTGAAAATGATTTCGCGGATGGGATTCATTGTTTGTATTGGCACGCACTCTGCGGAGCTGTGTTGTCTACCAAAGCGATACAGAAGTGGCAGCCTGACTAAGGCTAAGCGGCTTAGGCCATCCAATTATGTAGATCGTTACTCAGCGAGCGAGGGTCATCAATCTCTCTCTCTCTCTCTCTATTTGCAGAACCCAATTTCGTGGGCTCCTTTGACATTGGCGACTATGTCTACTTCTTCTTCCGTGAGACGGCCGTTGAGTACATTAACTGCGGCAAGGCTGTGTATTCGCGTATTGCGCGCGTCTGCAAGAAGGATGTGGGTGGCAAGAATCTGCTGGCGCACAACTGGGCCACGTATCTGAAGGCGCGACTAAACTGCAGCATTTCGGGCGAATTTCCATTCTACTTCAATGAGATACAATCGGTTTACCAGCTGCCCAACGACAAGACGCGCTTCTATGCCACGTTCACGACCAGCACGAATGGCCTGATTGGATCAGCCGTATGCAGTTTCCACATCAACGAGGTGCAGGCCGCTTTCAATGGTGAGTGCAGGACTTAAATATATAAATAAATGTATAAAGAGAGGGAGAGTGAGGGAGTGGCGTGTGTGTGTGTGTGTGTTAAGTGCTGTGTGCAAAATGTGAATGTGATGAACGAACGTTATCCTGGCCACAATGTTGCCAACTGTCAACGTCAAGTGATGTGCAATTTTCTCTTTTGTTTTCCGCTCACTCCCCCAAGTGTGCTTTGAGTGGAAATAGAAGTTGAAACAGAAATAGAAATAGAAATAGAGCTAGAAATAGAAATCGAAATAGAAATAGCAAATGGCAAATGCAACTTATCGGCAAATTTTATTTGCAAACGCCAGCACCTTGGCTTACAGCTGGCCCCTATGCGATTCACAGCGCACTCACCGGACGGGGACAGTTCGAGTTTAACAATAAATCCAATAGGTTGCACAGATCCAATAGTAACAGAGCGAAGCACAGAGCGCACAGAGCACACACATAGCACTCAGAGTTGTTGAGTGTTTTGTAATTTCGCTTGCCGTGGAGCAACATAAATCGTATTAGAAAATCCATTTGAATGGATTATAGCCCCAACACACTCCCTCGCACTCCCGCACTCGCTCGCTTAACGCTTAGCTGCACAACAGCTGACACTTTGGGGTCGCAGATTTAAAACTTCATTGCAAGCACTTGCCCCACACACAGCTGAGCAGTGTGGAGCGGAGCAGAGCTCAGATGAGCGCTGCGTGTGCACCTCAAGTATCCAACTACGCCAGTTTGCTAGTGCATAACTCTTAGCCATAATCCTTTACACACACACATACACACATTCGTATATATACATATTCATTTTTCTTATCCTGTTTGTTTGTTCTGCTCTTTTCTTTCTTTTGCAGGCAAATTTAAGGAGCAATCCTCTTCAAACTCTGCCTGGCTGCCGGTGCTGAACTCCCGCGTGCCAGATCCGCGACCCGGCACATGTGTCAACGATACCTCAAATCTGCCAGATACCGTCCTCAATTTCATACGCTCCCATCCACTTATGGACAAAGCCGTAAATCACGAGCACAACAATCCGGTCTATTATAAAAGGGATTTGGTGTTCACAAAGCTCGTTGTTGACAAGTAAGTTTTATTTCTACATGTTATCTCTCTGTGTGGCTCCTGTACATGTGCATGCACACATGCAGACATACATACATTTGTATATACATACATTCACATTCATTCAAAGTACTCGCCTCTCTCTCTCTCTCTCTCTCTCTCTGTCCAGTCTGTTACACTTTGTACTTTTTAATTTATTTTTGCATTTTCCATTTTGTTCCTTTTTGTGGCTTTGCCCTGTTAAAGTGAAAATCAATGTACGAATATTTATTTTTGTTTATTCGTTTGCTTTAAATAAACCAAGTGTTGCTCGTTGCCAAATTGAATACAAATTTCGAATTTCCCACATTTTCTACACCTTTCACGGAGCTTAAAAAGAAACGAAAACAAAAATCAAATAAATCAAAATAAAAACTAAAACATCTTTTGTGTTGAGTGAATTTCGTAGTTTTCAAATTTGGTCTATTGAAAATCCTTTTAGCATAGCATAAATTAATACCAGCATAAGAGATTACAAATATTTTCAATAACATCTGATATTGCATGACAAACTAAATTGAATTCATCAAATATATCAAACACAAGCAATTAGCTAATGCTGTTGCAATTTCAGAGAGATCATTTGAAAAGTTCATATGAAACAAAAGAAATAAAATCTTGAGTAAAGAAAATTGTAAGCAGCTAGCAAAAATATTTAAATAAATTATAAAATTAAAATGTATTCAATTATTAAAATTTTAAAAATTAAAAATTTATTAAATTCCCGCAAATATTTGTATTATATCATTTATTTTAATATATAATATATATTATATAATAAAATAAAAATAAATACATTTATCAAGAGTAAAAAAACTTAAAAATAAACAAATTTTGAGTAACTAGAAAAAATATTTACATAAATTTTAAAATTAAAATTTATTGATTAAAATTGTGTCAAATAAAAAAATGTAAATTTAAATAAAACAAAATTTAAATTAAATATTTAATTCAATCTACAAAAAAAATGTAATTCAAATAATGGTTTATTACATTTTTTAATTCAAATACATTAAGCAAGCGTAAAAAAAATTTAATTGTTTATTTTTAATAAAAATACATTTACCAAGATATATAAAATATTTTTCAACTAAAAAAATTAAATTCAAATAATTGTTTACTTATTATATTCTGTAATTCAAATACATATATAAAAAGTACATTTAAAATTAAAAAATAATTAATTTAAATAAAACAAAGTTAAACTAAATATTTTATTCAATCAATTGCTATTTTAACTACTTTTGCGACAATCAATCAGCTTTATAGCATATTGAAGCCTCCTGCTCATCTTCGTTGTTCTATCTGCTGCTCATTTCATTAAAAATAAAATTAAAACGTTTTTAATATGACAAATTTATTGATATTGCCAACAACGTTAAAGTCATATATAAAATTTATATTAAAAATTATTTATCTATTTTTAATATGTGCAAAATACAAAATTCCTCAAAAAAAGAAATAATTATTTGAACATTAATATATATATATATTTTTTTTTTTTTTAACAAAAAGTGAGTTTCTATGTGCATTAATTGCACTGCAATATTTTACCTGAAATCATGCAATGCATTTTAATAACTGCATTTACAACAGTTGCAACAGCAACACGTTCAGGTGTTGCAAGCACGTTATTAATGAAAGAGAGAGAGAGAGAGAGAGAGAAGAAGTACGCACACAGATGCGGCTATTTAATTCGTTAATATGCAAGCCATTTATCATATTAAATAAGCATTTAATTTCCATAACTGAAATCCAGCTGAATGCGACAGCAGAAAGCCATACACACACACACTCACACACACATGCGCATAATGCATATTTAAATCTGTGCTCACTTGAATTTACGACTTTCCTTTGTCAGAATCAAAATCGACATATTGAACCAGGAGTACACCGTTTACTACGTGGGCACCAATCTAGGGCGCATCTATAAAATCGTACAGTATTATCGAAATGGCGAATCGCTGTCCAAGCTGCTGGACATCTTTGAGGTGGCACCGAACGAGGCCATCCAGGTGATGGAAATCAGCCAGACACGTAAGTCACTCTATGTGGGCACCGATCATCGCATCAAGCAAATCGATTTGGCCATGTGCAATCGCCGTTACGACAATTGCTTCCGTTGTGTGCGTGATCCGTACTGCGGCTGGGACAAGGAGGCCAACACGTGCCGGCCATATGAATTGGATCTGTTGCAGGTAAGTGGCATTGTGGCTGACCGCATTGAGCATTCATTCAACTAACACACTCGTCAACTATCGCTGCAGGATGTGGCCAACGAGACGAGCGACATTTGTGACTCGAGTGTGCTGAAGAAGAAAATCGTCGTCACCTATGGCCAGAGCGTGCATCTCGGCTGTTTTGTCAAGATACCCGAGGTGCTGAAGAACGAACAGGTCACCTGGTATCATCACTCCAAGGACAGGGGACGGTAAGACGCAACGAACTCTCCCTCTCTCTCTCTGTCTACTAATATATGTAATTATTTTATTGGCCAGCTATGAAATCAAATACAGCCCCACCAAGTACATTGAGACAACGGAGCGCGGCCTGGTTGTGGTGTCGGTGAATGAGGCCGATGGCGGACGCTACGATTGCCACTTGGGTGGCTCGCTGCTATGCAGCTACAACATAACCGTCGACGCACACAGGTAAGTGCCAACCCAACCACCCTAGATATTCCCAAATTGACTGCTAATTACCAAACCATTTCTGTTGCTTCGTTTACCCCGCTCAGATGCACGCCACCGAACAAAAGCAACGACTATCAGAAAATCTATTCAGATTGGTGTCACGAATTCGAAAAGTATAAAACAGCCATGAAGTCCTGGGAAAAGAAGCAAGCGGTAAGTTATTATCCTGATTGAAATTATCACCGCAGGCAGCGCTAATGAGCGCCACACACACACACACAGAGACAGAGGCAGAGAGACAGAGGTAGCGCCAGGGGCAGGCACATGCCATAATAAATGATTTGCCCGGCAATTATTTTAATAGCCTGCTGGCTAACTGACACCACAACGTCAAATCACAAACAGTGTAAAGTAGTTAAGCTGTCATTATCTAAACACCAACGTCCAGCGGCTGGCGCAGCGGTTGCAACCAGGTCGCGTCTCAATATGGTTCGATTGACCGACCATCGCAGCAATTTTACATGTATGGGTAGCTGTGTCTCTCTCTCTCTGTGTGTGTGTGTGTTCAGGTGCGACCTCAATGGCTGGTAATTGCCTACGTGGCAGCGGCCGAGTTGATGGTGTTGTGTGGCAGGCATTTGGCGCCACATGGCCTGGCCGGAGCGAGCAATTAAAATGCAATCATTTGCCGTACATCATATCGGGCTGCGTGGTAGTAATATGTTTATAATACTTGATACAGCTGTTTATGCTACGCATTTAATACAACATTTGTCCATTTTGGACACCTTCTTCTTCTTGTTTCTTACAGCAATGCTCCACACGCCAGAACTTCAGCAGCAATCAGCATCCCAATGATATCTTCCGCAAGAACAACGTTTGATACTCAGACAATAGCATCATGGTCATCTTGCCCAAATCCTTGTCCATTAAGCGTTTCTACTAATCCGTCAAGAGTTCCCAGACAAAAACAACAACTGCATCAAATCAAATCAAATCGTATCAAATCGTATCGAATCGTATTGGAGTTAATAAATTAATAATAATAATAGACTATATGCATTCACTTAAGTTTGCCAATTATGTAGATCAAGTTCCATCGTCATCATCATTATCATAGTTAAGCATAAACTCCTAGAAACTGCATTTATACGAATATCTACTTACATATGTATAGAGCAAACACTTCCAGTACAGTGCATTTATTCAACATACTCGATTAATCGATGAGAGCTGATGGGATATTCATAAATAATTCAAGAGACACTTGTCTACAGTTACAGTTACAGTTAATAAAAACAAAATATAGCTAGCTACAAAAAAAAAAAAAAAGAAACGAACAAACAACAATTTACTGCCGCTCGCAAACGCATACAATATTTAAGTGGAAATCAAATCACTTCATATCGTTATTATAAACATTTAAATACAATTAATTAAGCATACTTATTGCTAAACTACAAGTGTAACGCAACGTTTCAAAATGTTAATATGTAATTCTATCTAAAAAGCAAAACAAAACTGAAACAACAACAACCAGCAGCCTGGCAAAGGGAGAGCGAACAAGTATTACAAGTAAAACCTTAACGCATACATATAAATCACATTTCAAGCATTTGAACTCATTAAGAAATCAACAAATATATTTAATATTATATCGTACTATGAATCTATATGTAATCGGAGAAGCAATGTGATGTTAAGTTTTGATAAATTTATTAATTGCCTACATAAAGGATATTCATTCATACTCACAATTGATTCGCATTTAATAGCAACATGAGCAGAAACAATTAACATACAGGCTAAGCAACTGCCGCATTGATAACGCACACATACACATAGTCGATGCTTTAATATACGTATATACACCTATACATATATATATATATATATATATATTATTGAAAATCTGCTTTTCAACTAACTGAACTTAATGAACGACATCAATAAGCAATATAATCGTATAAAATCAAGCAAAACTAAACTAAACAAAACATTGAAGCTGAATTATAAAATGACAAAAGTAATTTACACATTAATATAATATATATAGCAAACAATTTACATCAAATCGGTCCATAGTTTATATACGACATAATAATAAATATATATATTATATATACTAGCAAAATCATTTCGTCATTTATGCAGTTTCCATTCAAAAGTTCGTTTCAATACTCGATCAACTACATTATTATTAACATATATGTATGTAAAATTGTTGCATGTACGAAATTTACTCGATTTCATTTTACAATATTTCCACAGACTCTTGCCGAGCGCAAAACATGAATTTTTAGCATACTTTTCTATCTGTACTTAAGTTAAATCGACGACATTTTAGTTTCTAAGCGTTTAGTTGTAAACAAAACAAATTAAATTTTAATAAAAAATTATCTATAAAGTAAGCAAACATATTTTTTTTATTTACTCTACTCTTGTGGGCAATCGGAAAAATTTAACTTTATTTCTAGATTAACTTTAAATATGGAGTACGCTGGAATGTGAGCAAGAAATGGATATATTTGTTTGACATTGCATATAAATATGATTAAGGATATTTTTCACATATTTGAATATTCCTTATAATTATTAATTTAATGCTCTAAAATTTTAATAAAAAAAAAAAATAATAATCTAAATTATAATAAAAGAAAAATAATAATATACTAAATAAAATATAATCTAAAATACAACACCTCTAAAAATACCAGAAATTAATAGCCTTGGCAAACAACTCAAAAAAACAGTGTATGTCCCAGTCAGGCATTCAAGCTTTCGTTTTGCTGCCTACAAATTCTTATCAGAATCGCACAGCCCAAGGCACATTATCATGCGCTGCTACCCCAAATTGTTGGCTTTGCAGCAACAAAACGCCAAACACATTGAAATGGCAATAAGGAATTAAAGACAAGAAGTGAGAAAGAAAAAAAAAAGTTAAGGCGCAAATAACAATCACAAAAGAATTAGAAAAGTTGCCGAAAGAGAAATTAAATCAGTACGTTAAAAAAAAAGCCCAGCGAGAAGAAAATAAAAATGAAAATGAAAAGAAAATAAAAATAAAAAATGAAAATGAAAAGCAACAACAGCAAAAAGTGCTTGAAATAATTTGCCACAGCTAATTTGACAGCAAGCCAAATGAATTATTACAGCTATATATATTTAGCTAAATATATATATATGTATAGTATATATAAACAGATATTTCGGGGGCAAGTTAATGATTTTATATTTGAGCACAATTTTGCGCATTTTAAATTTTATTTTTGAAAATTTGTGAGTTTGATTAGAAATTTTAGAGCTTGACTGAAATTTGTGCCGGAGCTAATTAAAGCGCTTTGGCTTATATAAAGGTCGACTTTGCTGCCCAAATAAAATGAGGGCAGAAGCAGCAGCTCGCTCCCTCCCTCCCCACACACACACACACACACTCACGTTGCCTTGCCCACTTTGCTGAAGCTCTAGGAAAATGTTCGTCTTTGTTCTTAAAAATTATCGCACAGCAAATAAATTTAGCTGGAATCTGGGCCTGTCATTGTCGCTGTCTTTGTTGTTGCTTTCCTGGCAGTCCTTGTAATTGTTTTAGCATCCTTTTGCTCCCAGCAGGGTGCCACAGCTTGGCCAGGCACGGCCTGCCTGCCTGCCTGCCTGCCAGCTAGCCTGGCCTGGCCTGCTTGAGCATATTACCAAAAATGGTTGTCAACACTTTGGCGCAAAAGCTTTTAGAATTCATTTCGCCGCCTTTCACTCTGGGGGCCCGGTTAATGGTGCTCGGGGCCATTTTTCCACGCTTTGTGTAATTTCGGTGCTCATTATTTTATTGTGTCCAGCGCACGTTGAATATCCAAATTGCAAATTTTAGCTGAAACCCCTCGAGCAGTTAATCTCTTTTTGTGTTCTGTTCAGAGTTTTTTTTTTTTTTTTCGTATTTTGTATTTCGATTATACGGCAAATAGCATTAAAAAACAATTTCAACTTTATCGCACGCAGAGTGAAAGTAAAAAGCAAGAAATAATCGTCTATCCCATCTAATTGAATTTGGCGCCTGCAATTGCATTGAAATTTGATCAGTTTGATATGACCGAGGCCCATATACATATGTACATATATATAGCTTGTGTCAGGTACAATTAATTCGTGTCTGTGCTGCATTGTTCGCGTTGGCTTGGTTGGCTGCTAAACCATGACAGGCAACTGATGCGCAACAGACCGTAAGTGTTTGCCTGGCCCTATGTATTACACTGAAATTTACTTAAGAGATACACACACACACACACACGCACACAAACACTTGCCAAATAAGCCCGCAGCAGTCTATGTCACATTGCGCATACGCAGCGTGGCCCCATGTGTGCTACGTGCCTTACTGCTGCTGTTGTTGTTGTTGTTGCTCATACTATTCGACTTCTTCCGTGCAGACAATTAAAATCTGGCAGCATTTTACTTGTAAGCCGCTTAATAGGACTGCGAGAAGTCCTTTAGCACAGCTGCAGCATCCAATGCGACCCGAAAATGTGTTCATGCGTGAGCCACACACATACACAGCAACACTCACACGCACACACACACACACACTTACTCACACTCACACTCACACTCACCCACATGGGTCACAGGCCAGGACTCAGCACGTGGAGGTTACACTCGTTGCGAGCGTGTTAACTGAAGCTAGACAAAGTGCATGGCCAAAAGTTGAGAGCGAACCAGCTAAATTATGGCTTAAACTTTGCTTTATGACATCTCGCAAGCTACCTGGCCTGTACGCAACTACACATTAAAGCCAAACTTAAAGTACACGCTTGATTCTCAATGCCATTTTAATTTGGCTAAACTGAAATGGCAAAGATGGCGCCTGGGGCAAATCGCTTGAAATGAGCTTATCGGCGACCACATTGCATAATTCCAACTGAGTGCGCAAAGACAAATGTTAATTTAAAATGAAATACTTTGAACTATTCAACTTGAGCAAATATTTTATCATCCAACAAGGCGACATTTATGATTGTACGACCTAGCAAGCAGTTGGACCAAAAAGCTAAGCCACCAGCTTCGTCTCTCTCGCTCTCGCTCTACATCTACCTATCTCTCTCTTGCTCTGTTGTCCCTTTGTCTCTGTTTGCATTTCTCTGCATGTGTGTGTGTGTGCTTAGCTGCAGGGCATCCATTTGCTGGTCTATCTGTCTTGGTCGTGCGTCTGTGTTATCAAGCGAGCAGGTCAAGCGCAAAGGTGAGAAATAACAAAATTTCAAATTTGGTTTCGGGCATTTCAGCTGCTGCTGCTGCTGCTGTTGCATCAGGATTATTGGGTTAATTTGCACACCCTCACACACACACATTTGCTTGGCCCATGCAAGACAAATACGAAGCTACAAATTCGTATTTCCATTTGAACACTTTTATGCTTCTGGCAGTTGCCAGTTGCCATTTCTCGGTTCTCAGTTTGGCAGTTGGCAGTTGCCAGTTGGCCTTCGTTTGTATTCGTGTTCAAACATTTTGGCCAAGATAAGTCCACACTTTGCTGAACTAAAATTGAATTCCATTTGCTGCTTGACAAATACAAATCGTAATTATTTGTGCTTGGCCAGGATATGATAAGCATTATTAAAACTACACAAATTATATGTGAATGCAGACGATGCTCAATTTTAATTGCAAAACTCTGGCAATTTATTACCGTTCGTCCACAGCTGCTCAACTGTGAGGGGAAACAAAGACAGTTTTCATACAGTTAAAGCTGAGATTAATTAGTAAACGTACATTTTATTATATAAACAAATTTAAATCATTTGAGGTAATTCCCTACTGCCTTGAAATTCACTTAATCTTTGCTTGAGAATGAAAGAAGATCGAAAAATTATATAGAGTTAGCGTAAGGAGGGGGGGAACAGACATAAGGACACAGGATTAGGGAAAGAAAGGTAAAGAGAGAAAAAAGGAAGAAGAATAGAAAACGAGAGAAACAAAGGAAAGCGCACGGCGAAGAAGGCAGCGAAAGAGCAAGCCATGGAGGCCGAAACAGGGGGGAGGAAGTTAAAGAGGTTTAGAGAGAATAAAATGAAGGGAGAAGGAGGGGGGAAGGGGGGAGGAAACAGGGGAGGGGAGAGTCGATAAGAGTAAAGTAAGGGAAGGGAGGCAGGAGAAGGGTGGTAATTATGTTGGGAAGAAAGGAAGGGAGAGAAGAGGAATGACGAAGGGGGAAGAAGGGAAGTGGGGGGAGAGGGAGAAGAAGATAGAGGGGGGAGAGAAAGTAGAAGGGGGAAAAGGAGGGGAGAAGTGGAGGAGATGCGGGAGGGGAGGGGAGAGTATAGAGTATTTATTTTTTGTAATATATTTAATTTGTCAAAATTAATTTTAATATAATATTAAAATATATTTTATTTATGATTATAATTTTTGTATTATTTTTGTCATTTATTTAGTTTTAATTGAATATATTTTTATATTAATATTAAAATATATTTGCATTATTTATTTCTATATGTATTATATTATTTATTTATATTTTATATTTTATATTTATTTATATTTGTAATATATTCAATTTATTAAATAAATTTTAATATTAATATTAAAATATATTTTTTTTATTGATATAATTATTTGTATTATTTTTGTCATTTATTTTTTAGTTTTAATTAATTATATATTAATATTAATATTAAAATATATTTGCATTATTTATTATAATTTTGATATACAATTTTTTTTATATATTTAATTTTTTAATATAACGATATTAAAATATATTAAATTTAAAATCTGGCTGATTATAGCAGATAAATATATGAGATGAGATAATTGAGAGCTAATTGCATTGCCCATGAAATTAATGGCTTTATCTGAACTCTTCTTTGCTGCAGCTTTAATTATGATTAAAGAATGCCACGATTTGCTCACTTTGTCCTCTCGTTATATGCACAAGTTGAAATGTTCATCTAACGAGTCCTGTGGCTCGCTGTTTGGCGCGCTTCGAGCGCATTTTTCGTGGCAAAAAATTAAGCCAAATTATGCCCGATTCACTGGCTTGGAAAATTAATTATGTGCACCTATTATAATTATACTTATTGTTGTTGTGGCTGTGCACTTGGCCAGCGGCATCCGGCGACAAATTAAAATTCATGCAAGGACATGATGCAGTTTGCATAATAAGTCCACTCAGCGCTAAGCTGCTTAAATGCCTGAAGACTTAAAAAATATATTTCCAAACACACACACACACACACATACATACACATACATACACTCAGAAAAAGTTCGAGCACAAAGCAGCCATTGCTTTGAAATTCATGAGCTCGACCTGTGTCGCAGCAGAGCTGAGCCGGGAGAACTCACTTTAGTGCTGCTTGCCTTATTGAGCACAGATATAGCACGTTAGAAAAAAAAATATTTATCATTTATAAATTGGGACAGTAAATTTCGATTATAGTTTTTTTTTTTTTTATTTTCTATTTTGTAAATTTTCCGTGAAGTAAAATTGTATAGTAAATAGTTATATATATATATAATACGCGTGGACATATATTTATATAAATATAAACACGCCCTGTGAGCCGTCGAGGAACAGATATTAATTAAAATGCCAGCCTATCGTGAACTGCGCATTTTCAACTCGGCCCGTCGCCTGCTTGGCTACGAGCCGGCTGCACTGCGTTGTCGTGCGTTCTCGAGCAAGTGCGACAAGCCCAAGGGCGTTGTGATCGGTATCTATCAGAAGGATGGCGACAAGCCCATCAAGTCCTCGGAGAACGGTGTGCTGCTGGACGATGCGGTCGGCGGCAAAATCATGAGCCTGGTGCGCGAACGCGGCATGGATGGACGGCCTGGGAAGGGGCTGCTCTTCAATGGCCTGGAGGGAGAATTCCAAACGGTGGCCGTCGTTGGCATGGGCCCCATGGGCGCCGGCTTTAACGAGGCCGAGGAACTGGACGAGGGTATGGAGAACACGCGCATCGCTGCCGGTACGGGCGCACGAGCGTTGCAGCTACAACGCATGAGCGAGGTGCATGTCGATGGTATGGACTTCTCAGAGCAGGCTGCTGAGGGCGCGGCACTCGCCGTATGGCGCTACAACGCCAATAAGCGCAAGAAGAACCGCTTGCCCACACCGAAGCTGCACATGTATGGCAAGGGCGACCACGACGGCTGGGTGCGTGGCCTGTTCAAGGCCGAGTCGCAGAATCTGGCTCGTCGACTCTCCGATACCCCGGCCAACCAGATGACGCCGTCCATTTTCGCGCAGGCAACTGTGGATGCGCTGTGCCCGTGCGGCGTCTCCGTGGAGGTGCGTTCGATGGACTGGATCGAGGACATGAGCCTCAACTCCTTCCTAATGATTGCCAAGGGCTCCTGCGAGCCGCCGCTGCTGCTCGAGTGCACCTACTGCGGCACAGCGCCCGAGGACAAGGCCGTGCTGTTGCTCGGCCAGGGCCTGACCTTCCACAGCGGCGGCCTCTGCCTGAAGAAGAAAACTGGAATGGACGAGTATCGTGGCTCGATGTCAGGCGCGGCCGTCTGCGTGGGCGTGCTGCGTGCCGCCGCCGCCCTCTCGCTGCCCATGAACATCTCGGCAGTGTTGCCGCTCTGCGAGCACATGCCCTCGGGCATGGCTGTCAAGTGTGGCGATGTGGTGACACTGCTGAATGGCGTCACGCTCGGCATCAAGAACGTCGACAAGGCGCCTGTCGTAATGATGGCGGATCCGCTGCTCTACGCTCAGGCCAACTTCAAGCCGAAGATGATTGTCAGCGTTGGCGCAATAGGCGACGGCGTCAACTGCGGGCTGGGCGGCAGCGCGACCGGACTGTGGACCAACTCTGCGTATGTGGCCAAGCAGTTCCGCAAGGCGGGCGGCATAACTGGGGATCGCGTGTGGCGCATGCCCCTCTTCCGCTACTTCAGGCAAATCGTCACCACGAACACCACCTACGACATGAGCAACTGCGGACGGGGCCCGGCCTCGTCCTGCCTGGCCGCGGCCATACTGCACACGATGGTGCCCTGCCTGGACTGGGCGCATCTGGATATCCGTGGCACCGGCATGCTGACTAAGATCAACACCCTACCCTATCTGCTCAAGGACAGTATGACTGGTCGGCCCACGCGCACGATCATTCAGTTTATGTATCAGCTAGCCTGCGCCCAGACTTAAGACAGACACAATCTCCCGATTGTTGGTGTTTTTTTTCTCATTTCACATGTATTCTCGCCCGATATGTACGTTTGGCTCTCGTGTATTAAATGGACAAGTTAGCGCTAGATAGAGTAACACAATTAAAAGTCGTAAACTACTCAAAATTCCCCGTCTCTCATTGCTCGAAATGGGATTTGTGCGGGAATGTCAAATTCCTTTTATATAGATAAATTATTATGTATTTTCGTATTTTGTATTTACATGTGGCAGATTTCCACATTTGTCAAGCAACATTTTTCTTGAATGATAAATAAAATAAAAACAAATGTAGTCAAACAATTGTATGTTTTATTATATTGTTGGATTACAAAATAAAATAGTATTAGTATTTCAATTTAATATAAAATTAAAATTAAAAACAAAATTAATATTATATAGTGTGTATAGTATGTTGTCCTGCACTGTTAACAGTGCTCAGGGTATCAGCTAGTCGGATTGAAGCGCTCTCAGCTCATCACTCTCGACTTGTTATATTTCAAAGATTGTCAAATTTCGAGACATTTGTAAATCAAAATTGATTTGTTTTCTGCAGCTTTGCAAAGCCCACAAGTTATGCTAGATGTGTTCGCAATATATTGAAGTATTTTCGTCTAGCTTAAGCTTATTTACTTATTTACAATTTGTTGCTGTTGTTGCTGTTGTTGTTTTTTCAGCTTTCTTTGGCGCTTGTCAACCGCGCTGCAGCTGTCAGACAGTCTGTGCTGTCATTTTCAATTACGCAACAGACAATTTGCCTAGTCGATGCTCGAAGATGAAGATGAAGATGTGGATAAAGATGTGTGCAGGTGTTGATTGAAGCGCAAATCGAATTTACGGCCATAAACGTTCGCAGCTACGCAGCAAAGACGCTGTCAGCGACGCGCAAAAGTATGCAAAGCTCATATGAGAGCAAGAGCAAGAGCAACAGCAAGAGCAAGAGCAAGAGCGAGTGAAAGAGCGAGTGCGAGTCGATGTGTGTGGGTGTGTGTGTGTGTGTGTGCATGGCTTGACAGCTTCATTTCTATTTTGATTTAGCGTTTTCTCTTTTTTCTTTCGTTCTCTTTTTTTTTCTTATTTGACGCTCGACTAGCAGCCATATAAATGTTGTCTGATTAGCGTGTGGCAGCAATTGATTTTCACATTTGATTGAGTGTCTTAAGCTGTGCCTGATCCCCGCGCAGCTGCATGTGTGTGTGTGTGTGTGTGTGTGTCTGACTGCTAGCTTACCTCTCAGCTTGCAGCTCATCAAGTTGAAGCAAGCTGCCAAAGCCAGCCCATCACTCGCTCAGCTTGAACCTTGCTCTCTCTCTCTGTGATTGGTCTTTGATGTTTTAGCTGCTGTTATTATTGAGCATAAATTGTTTGTATTTTTTTGTCAATGAAATTAGCTTAAAGTCCTTTATAGCTAGCTGTTGGCTGTTGGCTGTCTGCACACCTGCCACCTTTAGCCTTTGATACGCTATTTGCGCATCCACATAACATTAGGGCTAATCACAGTCGAGGCACAGGCAGCCACATGCTCTAGCTCAATATTTAATTTGCACGAAATGCATGTGCCTCTGCATGTGCATGTGTGTGTGTGTGTGTGTATGTTTGTTAGCTGTATTTGCAAATGCAGATGCGAATGCGAATGCGAATGCGGATGCATAGTATTTGACTGCAAGCAGCTGGCAGCTGGCAGCTGGCAGCCCGGCAAAGGTTTACAGAGTCAACGGAGCGACTGCAATTGGAGCCCAACATTGTCCTTGCCACCAAAATTCCAAGCTTCACAGTGTGCGTGTGTGTTTGGTTATATGTGTGGGTGTGTGTGTGCCTGTGGCATTTGTGTACAATCAAATTTAATCTCGCTTTCAAATGTCAAATCAGAAACTGCTTGATTACACTTTGAAAGGAGGCGCTGACTGCGCTGGCTGGATGGCTGGATGGCTGACTAAACAAACTGAGGCTTTTATTTATTTAATGACTTGGCTGCTGCTCACCTTGGACAAATCTGGCTTACAAATTCATTTGCTACATTGATTAATTAATGCTAATTTACGAAAATTCCATTTGGCCATTAGCCGCAACCAGAGCCACAACACATACTCGCAGACAGCAAACGACTTGGCTGCGTCTCACTCTCCCTCTCTCTCGCTCTGCGTATCCTGCCCAACTGTGTGTGTTTAATTTACTGCCACACACATATACACTCTCACATACAGATAGATAGATATCTACACATGTTTCTGGTTGTGCAACAGCCGGCCACAAATTTATGCCTAGCTCAGATGCGACTATTGTTGCTGTATAACTCAATTTGCTAGTTGTGACCTCTAAACTAATCAGGATTAGTTGTAACAAAAACAAACAATTTTCATTTGAATCTGCTTAATGTCAGTTACTTTATTTCGATTGCCAGATGGGATAATCGGTAACATGACACAAACAACATGAAATGGATTGAGAGGCACTCGATTGATGAGACTAATTTGATTTCTGTCTTTATCTAGCTTGAATTTAATATTTTTAAAATTTTTGTTTGATTTATATTTGATTTCAATTTGAGTTGAGAAGGCGAAGGTAAGGCAAAAGGTATTTCTATTTATTTTTCCTATTTATTAAAGAAGCATAAAGGCACTTACTCAGCTCAGCGCTACGCTTAACATTTTAATTGAAGAGCCAAAGCCCGTCTCGTGGCTTTATAGCCGTGAGAGGATTCTGTAAAGAGACTGCAGCCAGTCGTGTGGCATTCACGAACGATTATGAGCGCTCAGCTGCAAGCGTCGGCTTCACACAATCATGCAGAACGATTACGAGCGCTCAGCTCCGAGCGTCGGCTTAGAGTCTTTTAACAGTGATGACTTTATAGCCGTGAGAGGATTCTGTAAAGAGACTGCAGCCAGTCGTGTGGCATTCACGAACGATTACGAGCGCTCAGCTGCAAGCGTCGGCTTCACACGATCATGCCGATGCGCTGTGGGGGCGAATGAGGTCTGCAAAGAACAGAAAAAATCCATTCATGCCTCTTTTGCTCTCACTAAACATGTTAATTAACATTATGTTATGGACGAACTAAATTCAACTGCTTAAGGTAATCTTATAGCTTTAACAGCAAGAGAGTAACTGCAACCAAATCTTGAGCAACTGTCGCTATAAGAGGAAATAACTGTAAGACACGAACTGATAGAAAGAGCGTGAGCTCCGGCAAGCAAAATAAAAACTTACCGGCAACTGCTTACATAACTCTGCAACTCATTTGCGATATTGAAACATATTTACATATAAACAAAAAATAATAATAATAACAATAAACTTTAATCATTTGTTTCGCTCAATTTGAATGTGCGAACTTTATAAAAATACAATTTTATTAAGTGCACGTTGTTTATTTCTTGTTGTTAACATTTCTAAATGCTCTCCCTCTCTAACCCTCTCTCTCTCTCTCTCTATCACTCTCTTTCAATTTTAAGCAACTGCAAGTCCCTTGAGGCACTTGGAACAAGATGCGTCTACTATATGTGCCGTTAATATTTAATATAATTTATATAGATACTTATTTGGAATGGCTGGAATTGAAGGATTTTATTGGCCATTTGGTGTGCATAAGGACATCAATGGAGGCAAATTAAAAAACATACTCGCAGCCAGCTCGCAATTGGCTAAAATCGTAACAGGCAATTGGCTGTTTGGGTCTGAGCTCAAGCCGGAGCAGAGAATCGTACGGATTTTATTGCTTATTTGTTAAATGACTTGAAAAAGTTAATCAAGCGTGATTTTGATACGCCCCAGAGATAACGAATTATTGTTGGTATGAGTTGCCTCTGTAAGCCTTGTTGTTCCCGGTTCCTTGTACCCCATTGCCCATTGGGGTATGCCCCCCCCCCCCCCTTCCTTGTTGCTTGTTTTGTTTGCTTGCCGTGTTGCCTTTGTTTCACTTGATCCACACACACACACACCCTACCCCTTCCTTGATTTGCCATGGTTTGAAATTTTCAATTTTCTTTGGTTTTTTCTTCGCTGGCTGCAGGAAGTGGCCACGACCATAAACGCAACAGGAAATAAGCCAACATATAGCAAATCGTCGGCGACACCTGTCGACGCCATTTTATGAATTAATAAAGACGCCCGAGAGCCCCAAATCTTGCAGATGTATGTGCGCTCTGGCAGCAGCAGCAGCAGCAGCAGCAGCAGCTAAGGCAGCAGCAAGAAGGCGTCTGATTGTGCGTTCAGCTTATTAAACGCATTTTTACAGCACGCTTAACAAGAATTTTCACTTTATATGCAAACATGTGAAACACTATAAACAAAGGACACCAATTTGCAAGCAAATACGCACACACACACACGCACACACACACATGTTGCCATATAAAGTCACATGCGCCAGTTGTGCGAAAAATTTCCTTTCTATTAAATTTTACAGTAAACTGAATTTACACCCAAGCAGCAAGAAGAAGCAGAAGCGCGTTATTAAACAGCATGAAAATTGCCAAGACATTGAAATTGAAGGGGGAGCTGCAGAGGCAAGCGGTATCTGGGGTGGGCAACGCAGCAGCGAGCTCTTTTGGCCTCTCATATTGGCAATGCCAGCGATGCCGTGTTATAAACAAAATGGCACAAAATGGCGACACCTGCTGTTGCAAATTAGAAAAATAAGATGTTTCATAAAAAATGAAATGTCAGAGGCAAATGCGGAAGGCGGACAACAACAACAAGCGCAACAACAGGTGAGCCTGGCAGGGTGACTGCCAGCAGCAGCAGCAGCAGCAGCCGCAGGGGTTCTGGCACATTAGCAAACAGATCCGTAGCCAACAAATATTTCAAATAAAGTAAAAGCAAGCTGCCGACACGGATTTTTAGGTTTAATGTTGCTCGCGCTTAAATTGCTAGTTGGCCTAAAATTGAACATTTGCCTAACAGCCAAAAGCAATTGAGAAAAAAATATACATACATACATATAAATGAAATGACATTAGCTGAACAACAGATTGGCAACAGATTATCAAATTTAATCTTACTGAAGTTAAATTTGTTTGTATAGAATAATATTATATATCAGATTATAATATAATATAAAATTAGTTTACATTTTACTCATGTATCAAATACAAGAAAAATACTTTTTAATCAAATAATATAATAAAAATAATATATGATTTCTACTCAAAATCATATCCAAAAGCAACTCGTGTCATTCAGTCAGCTCAATTCTAATAGAAATTATGCTAAACGTAGTCAACAACTGTGCTTGACCCTTGAACCTGGGGAGGGGTTGCCTTATCAACCATTTGCTTACAGCGATTGGGCACAAAAGTCATTTAAAGTTGGCCAGGTTTACGTTACCGTTCACGTTCGTTCATTGCAGCCACAGACAGTCGCAGGAACAGTCGCAGGAGCAGTCGCTGTCGCTAGCTCAAGAACTCAGCAGTTGCAGCAGCAGCAGCAAACAAACAGAGCAAAGGAAACAAATCTAATAAAATCAGCAGATGATGGTCATTAGACCGAAAAGTAATTTCATTTATTCGCAACTCGATTTGTTGCTTTGTAGACCGAAGAGCGCACGAGTGCGCCTTGCGCTGGCTCTGCCTTTCCACCTCTCTCTCTCTCTATCTCTCACTCACTCTCCGTCTCTGTTACTCTATCTTTGACTCTGTCCAAGTAATCGGGAATTGGAAACGCAGAGGTCCCGGGATCAGGGCAAAGGCAAGGACACTCTGCTGGGCAAAGGGCAGAGGCTCTGGAACTGGCAAATCAAAGCAGCGAAGCGTTCAACCAATGGTCGCGCATAAAAACAAACAACGGCTGCAACAAAAGAAACCGGAGCCAGACAAAGTGAAAAATCGCTGAAGGAAACACAAACACACACTCGCACACTCGACGTTCGCTTATAGATTCCTTAAACAAATTCCAAAGACGCGTCGTTAAAATTTTCGGCACTAAAAACACAGACGGATTAGTGGGCAGAGACGGCAGCAGAGTTGATGGCCAAGGCAGCGATGCGGGGGCAGCGGCAACAGGAACAGAAACTGGGCACGCTACGTTCGAGTCATAAAAATCGCTGGCGCACACACACACCTGAAATAATGGTAAAACAATAAAATGGCTAACAGTGCGCAACGTGAGCTGTTGCTGCCGTTGCTGCTCCAGCTGTTGTTGCTGGCCAAAAAGTTGTTAGCTCAAATTTCAATGGCAACATAAATGGACAAAATGTAAATGAAATGCTTTTAAAATGAAATTTACTGCTCTACTCAATACTCGAATGGCAGCAACTGCTCCATTGTTGTGCCTTTTGCACAAAGATGACCGGCGGTCCAGTGGTGTGGGTGGGTGGAGGCGGGCTGCCATTTGTAACGGCACTTAAACGGAAATGAAATTAAGCGCAAAATGTGCCAGTTGCCAGTTGCCAGTTGCCCGTTGCCAGTTGGCAGTTGGCAGTTGGTTTTTGGTACAGCTGGCGTGTAATTGAAATATGCGTTTTGGCGCATCATCAAATGCCAACACACACACACACACACTCACACAGCAATACCTACACACATTGAGTTGTGGTTATTCATCAACTTTCACTTGACTCATTCAATATGCAACATGCACTCAGCAGCAGTTGCAGAAAGTTCTGCTGTTGGTTTTTCATTTGACGAAAGTCAAGCACAACAAATTTACTCACATGTTACCCACACACACACACACACACACACACTTGTGAATATTATTTATGGTCGTAGACACGTTAAGTGAATTTGTCAAATATGCTTGACTGACTCTCGAAAAAGTTGTCATGTGAAAATTTGTCTTTGGGTTTCTTCTCTTCTCTCTTTTTTTTTTCCTGGTTACCTTTGCAACTTGTGGCGCTTACTCTTGCCTGCAGCTGATTTGATTACCAAGTTCGCATTTGATTTAAGTGCGACAAATTGCAGATCATTTTGAGCAAAGACAACTATCTCTCCTTTACACCCTCACCCTCACCCTCTCCCTCTCGCTCTCTCTGCATATTTCTGTAATAATTATGTGTAAATGGGAAAAGTAATTGCATTACCCACACGAAAGAGTATCATTAATGACACGGCCACTCTACGCCACTCCAGTTCATGGCCGCTGGCCCAAGGACTCTCAGCAATATCGTCCATTTTATGAACAATTCACGCTTCACGGCTAGCAAAAGCGCAACGCAAAGGAAAAGTTTAGCACGCAGCTGAAAGCGAACGGAGAACGGCGAATGGCGGACGGCGGATAGCGGGAAATGAAGCTGAACAAAGCTGAAGAAAAAACTAACAATATCTTTTCTTCGCTGAACAGTTAAGAGTGCAGCCTGCTTGTACAGTTTCTTTTTTCTCTCTGGCCATGATACCCTATAATCAAGCAATAATAGGGTATGCTTGTGTGCAGAGAAAGCAGAGCTGGCAAATGTGGGAAGGCCAGTTGTGGAGGGCATTGATTAACCAAAAAATATATTTATTTCTATTTTAACTTTTAATTTTAATTTAAGTATTATCTCAAATTTGTTTTGTTAATAACATTTATATTTAAATACAATAATGTTACAAATTATTTACTAGAATAATATTATTAGTTATTTGCTAGAATTTAGCCTTCAAGAAAGTTCAATATATATCAAATACTATCCATCCATTATCATGCATCTATTACCACTCATAGATTACATTCTATCGATCATCATTTGTACGTCATTATCCATTCATCAATCCTTCAACATTCATACATTATTAGGCATTTATCAGCATTCATATCTTATCATTCACTGATCATCATTTATACATCATTATCCATTCATCAATCATCATGCAATTTATTCTCATTCCTCATTTTCTAATTACAAGGTATGTAGTAGATCGAACATAACAGTTTATAGCGGCTTTAGCTTGGTTTTTCCTATTCTCTCAATTCGCTATTCGCTATGCTGCTGTTGCTGTTGCTGTTACTATTTTGCCTCGTCGCCCGCACTTCTATTAGCGGCATCCTTTTTGGTTGAGCTGCAATTTTTTGCTTGCATCTTTTGCGGCCGCTCATTCATTCATTCGTTATGGCCGCGCAGCAACAAAGCGTGAATTACCGCCATTTTGTGCACTTTGAACGCCATGTTGCCGTTTTTATCGTGCGCGTCGCTTGCAGGGCTTTCAGCAAAGTAATTGCCCGGTGCCAAAGCTAGCGCCAGCCAGTATCCTGCTGCCTGCAGCGTGCATCCCGTAGCCCGCTGTCCGCAGCCCGTAGCACGCTGCAGCATCTTATTGAATCTGATAATTGATTTATGTACTTATTTATGCTCATTTTTAATTAATTAATACGCTTAGCAGCAAAGGCCGACAGATGCGCCATTTTGCGCATGGATTAAAAATGCGAGTGCATAAATCAGAGACCAGAGTGAATGCGATTTTTATTTGATTTTCCGCAAAAAGAGTCAATAAATCTGGCACAGAGGCGGCATTGATAACAATTTCCATACATGCATATATACAACACTCTGAGTGCAGCCTCAACTCAAATATGCATGCATTTTAAATATTAACTAAATCTGCGTTCAGGCGACACAGCCATAAACTGAGCAATAAAGGACATTCGCCGTTGTCCAATTGGCCAAAGCAACAGTCCAGTCCAGTTCAGTTCAGTCCAGACAAAAATATGCTCATCAAATTTTCATTATTCATAATTAACAAACCGCAGTCGCAGCCAATGCAAAACGTAAGCGCAATGAAACGTAATGCAACGTAACGCAATGAAACGTAATGGGAAATGAAACAAAACCGCCAAAATGCAATTATGTGCGGATGTGATTAAAATGCAGCCAGTGTGACCAGATGCGCATTCAAATGAATTGCTAAATACTAGAAATAGATAGACTAATAGCTGCAATTGAAATTAACTCAATATATAATATCAATTTAAGACTTTTTCACTTGTTTCATCTATTTTTAATATATACATGGTTTGTGTTTATAAATTATTTAACAATTGTTTGAATGCGCTTCTCAATGCAATTAACTGCATTTTTGAATAATAATGCAGAATTTATATTAATTTAGCTAATTAAAAAGCAACGAGACGCTCATGGATAGAAATTTAAATAGCTGGTTAAAAATGCATTTTATAATTTAATTTTTTATAGGAAATTATGCAAAACTTTTTGTGGGAGGCAAATTGTATCTCAATTATTAATGTGAATAATTGCTAGATATATTCATTTCAAATATATTTTATATAAGGAAAATATTTTTATGAAATTCATTAAACTTAAATTTAATTCAACTTATTGAATAACAAATAAATAAATAGATTTTTTGTATTTTCTTATATATATTAAAATTATTAATTTGTATTATTTTATTCATTATTTAAAAATGTAAAATCATTTTTAATATTATTTGTTAAATGAACTGATGAATAAAAGCGATAAAAATAAAAAATTTTAAATAAAATTTTAAAAATTATAAATATAAATATAAAAAAAATTAAAATAAAAAAATAAAAATAAATAAAAATCAAATAATAAAATAAAAATAAAACTAAAATAAAATACAAATTAAATTCAAAGAAAAAAGAATCAAAATAAAATAACATTGTTAGAAAAAACAAAATTCTTAAATAGAATCAAAAACTAAAATGTTTTTATACAAATTTAATTTTTTCCCAATTTTTATTTAAAGTATTCCAGAACATTTACTGAAGAGCATTAGAGTGCTCAATCATCATCTAATGCTAAATCGAAACTTAATTAAAATCAATGTTTAGACACAGCTAGTTATTTCCCTAAAACTCGGGATTGACAGTTTCTCATCTCCGCTGAAAACGTCGAGGCTTTTGCCATGCTGATAATGAATACAGTTGAAATGCAGCGCAGAAATCAGTTGCAAAATTATTTACCCGCAGTCAGCTGCAAAATGCGGTCAGCTGGACCGGACATGCCAAACGACAGATGGTCAGCTGAAGGGAGGGAGAGGGAGTGAAAGATAGCAGCAGTGAGAGTGGCGACTACACCGTTACAGTTACCAAGCCGTATTGTTCGATTCGGACCAACATGAGCTCATAAAGTTCCATTACCAAGGCTCTGGCTGAAATCCATTTGTATTTTGCATATGTATGCGTATGCACATATACATATGTGCATATGCATGTGTGTGTGTAGGCTATAGAGCGTGCTAAGGCCTGCGACCATTGTTATAACGCGAATGTTATACTGTTGTTGTTGCTGTTGCTGTTGCTGTTGTTTTTTCCCCGTGGCGTGTATATGAAAATTAAAATTGTTGACAATTGTCATTTTTTGCTGCTGTTGCTTGTTGCCATTGTTGTTGTTGCTGCTGCTGTTGTTGGCATTGTGTGTTGTCAGTGTTGTTACCGCGGTTGTTGTTTCTGTTACTCCTGCGTCTGTTGCTGCTGCTGTTGTTGCTGCTGCTGCTGCTGCTGTTGTTGTCGGCAATGCCACACGCAACTAACCGCATTTTGATTGCTATGCATTCACCCGAATCGTGCTCCGCGCCAAATTGAATGCATTTTCCGTGCCGTAGATTCGGATAAAAAGCCGTCACCAGCTTTGCATGTGTGCCACAGGCGCTGCTGTTGCTGCTGCTGCCACATGCATGCAGCACTCGTTTGCAGCTTCAACTTGGACTTGGACTACATAGAGGCAAGTGCTTGGGTTGTTTATTCTGCTTGTCGCTCGTTTGATTTGTTGCCTTGTTTTGCACTTTTCCCATATCTCACAAATGCTCAGCATGTTTCAGTTGATGCCAGTCTTAATTCTCCACAGGTGTATATCGCTCTCTATACTACAGCTGTGGTGTTCCATTTCGCTTTGCAGACTATATTCAATTTGCAAAGACACCGCAACGAATTAACAAAAACATTTTGCAAAATCCATGTGGCTTTCAATGACACATGCACAGACTTTCTATATATATTTATTTATAATATATGTGTATATATTTAGTATATTTGTGGCTGTACGTGATTTATGTTGTCTGGTTAAACAACACCCCCCACACCATTTAGACGTTGTCGTCGCCCGCTCATTACACATTTTTCGATATGATTGTTGCATTTGCATGTGGAGCCCGTTTTGTTGGTCAAATATTTTGATAGGACACGGCAGGACGTGCTGGGGTCTGGATTGTGGTTGTACAATCAAAATATGTGCATGCATTCGGCTTTGCGGTGCCACTTGCTTTGGCCTCAGAACATCGAAACGTTTATAGAAATTCGGATGAATTTATTTAGTGCTTAACACAAAACCAATGCCAATCACACTGAAATTGAAAATCACAATTATTCGCTCTAGTCTCGGGACTAATTCAATTTTCATGCCGAGCCATTGAGGCGTGCTGCAACAACTGAATCGAGCTTAATTAAATTCTTATCCAGTTACTTCAAGCATATTTTTTTCTCTCCAAAAGGGTCGTGCTTCCAAATTAGTAGAAAATACCAAAAAAGCCGCGGGCAGACCATCGCATCCTCGATGTGTGCACAATATCTGCTCTGGACACCCTACAGGAGACTTGCACATGTGGTCAGCCATAGTAAAAAGAAAAATATTTGCGTTGCTCGAAGAGACTGAGCGGAATACTTAATAAAATATTTCAGGCACAGGAGTGCAGAGAGAAAAACTGAGTGAAAGTTGAGTTGAGTTGAATGAATTTGGCTGCTTAACAAGTCTTTACTTTGATAGACAAACAACAACAAGAAATATAGAAATTCATTGTGAAAATTCAGTTGGTTGTGTTGGCTTTTTTCATGCTTGATTTTCCTGCTGGGCTGCTGGGCTGTGGATATAGAGGGACGACAGGATACGATATGTCTAGGCTGCCAGCTAGCGCTCTTAAGTTCATTAGGGCCACAGAATATAACATAATTATTCACTTACAATTTGCGCCACGACGCCTTAGTTTCAGCTTGTTTATGTGTGTGGCGTATACGTAATTTTATTTAGATGCCTGAGAGTTACCTCTGAAAAGATTGTAGCTGACGCTCTGAGCAGAGTGCAGGGCAGCAGCTGGCAGAGTGGTGGAGGGTGGCGAGGGGTGGAGGGTGGCGTAGTGTGCATCATTTTTGGCTTTAAGGGCGTCGCATTTGCAAAGTCAATAACAGACTCAACAAAGTCAACAGACAGGCTGCTAATGCCATTAGAAGACCTCAAACTGCCTTGAAAAGGCGCACAGCACCAACTGCGAGCGAGAGAGAGCGAGCAGGGTAGACGTGAGACGAAGGAGAGTAGAACAAAATGTAGATATGGTAAAACGTTGGCTTGTTAAACCGCAGCTCATTGCTGGCAAAATAAAACCAACATTGGCACAGGACTCAGGACCCGGCACAGGCCCATAAATTCCAACATTTGCCAATAAGTTGAAAGGCTAAAGTTTTACATTGGTAACCGAAAAATATGCAAAGCAGTCATAATTTTACTTTGCAACGAAATATTTTTGTATAAAATTGTTAGCAAACAAACTTTTTTATGCTTCAACTAATTTCAATCAGCTAACAAAAATGTGTAGCGCCCGACGCCTTCATCTCTATATCCCCACCCAATTCGAAAAGCACACGCAAAACTTTTGTCAATAATGCCGACGCCTTAAACTGAAAACCCAAAAACCCCAAACCCCACACCCCAAGCCCCACACACCCGAGTCCCCAAACCCCGAGCCCCTTCGATTGCTTCCCGCTGCCAGAGTGCCAGAGTACCGGTGTCAAGACAAAGGCGCAAACACAAAGAGCACAAGCTAGAAATGATCCATGCACCTGGCGGCTTGCCTCGGCTATTCCGGATGCTTCAGCTACTCCGGTTGCTGCCTGTGCTGCTGCTGCTGCTGCTTCAGCTGCTGCCTCTGCTGGCAGAGTTTATTAAGTTGGGTGTCACCTTTTCTGTGTTGTCGTTGCCGGCATTGTGAACTTCTCAGCACATTCCCTTGGCCCTTGGCAATTTTGGTGTGTTTGCAAGTTTGTCTGTCTTGTTTTTGTTGTCACTTCATCAGCACGTTTCCCGTGCCCTGACCCAGCTCTGGGGCACGATTGGTAGATAGATGTCGCAACTGCAAAAGTGCCAAGACGATTGCGAATCAAAAAATTGATCATTTCAAGTTTGTGTCAGCCTCGCGCATATTATTCTTATTGCCCATTTGCATAATTGTCAATTGCCATCAATAGAGTGTTTATTAAAAAGTTTTTCTCGCTTTTCCTCACATGTGCTGCTTCACCACCCCGTATAAGCCCATTTGCCATTTGCCATTTGCCAGTCGAATGACTCTGTATACGCAAATGGAAATGGAAATGTGTCTGTAATGCCAAATCTGTGCAACTTGTGCTAACTCATTAATTAACTTTGCTGCCATTGTTTGCGAATGCTATTTATTCTCGGCTTATCACTGAGCCCCGGAGTGCCCGTTGCGCCAAAAAAAGGACCGAAAAGAAAACAATAATAAGACTGGGCCGCTGCTCGAAATCCCAAAGTTTTAATGAGCTCACGGCACACAGGTAAGTGGGCGCGGTTCGCCTTTTAATTAACATTTAACGAAAAATTCCATTCAACTTTCCACATGCCATGCCACATTAAGACATATGGCTTATAGTACTAGACTAGTCATCAAAAACATCAATTGCGAAAACTTTGCAATATAAGAATAGACAATGCCACTGATAAGCATCCTGGATCAATGCTTGAGCAAACAATAATTCAATTAGCAGCGCCATCTGTGTGTTTGCCAGGGAACTAAAAGAGTTTAGCCAGTGCAAGGCGTTTTATTTAGACAAAGAAGCTTTCTTATTTATGCAGTTAAAGAAAGCTCACTATGTGAAATGGACAAAGGAAATATAAAATTTACAAATATTTATTAAACATAATAACCAAAATGTACAATAATTTTTGAAAAATAATCATAAATATATTATATTGAAAAAATATTTTAGATTAATAATAAAATTGGTAATATTTTAAGATTCATAATTATTAAAGATTCATTAAAATAACAATAAATGTGTCTTTGATAATTTTAAATTTCTCTTATTTTTTATTTATTTTTTTGTATTCATTCCTAAAAGCTCTTACCTAAACTTTAAGTAACGCATAAAAAGCTTAAGTCCTATAATTTATCATTATCATTGCTAAATAATAATATTTTATATTATAATTCTCTTTGATATGCAATAAATTATTTATTCTACCACCAGCAAGACATCAACAAAAAGCTTTTGCTTCTCTACAGCTTTAGAAAATCCTCACAAAGGCGCTCCACAAAGTTCTAGAACCAATTTCGCGTTAAGCTTTAAGCACAGTGCTTGCAATCAAAGGCAAACATACATTTGGGACTTTTATCGACAAACGAGAAAAACAAACGAAATATAATAGACTCTCCTTGATTAAGAATATTTACCAAATAGAAATATATTAATTTAAAAATAAATTATATAATATTTTTTATATACTATGTAATTCATACATATTTTATGTTAATTAATATTATTTAAATGCAATCTCAAATATGTACAAGCTCTGGCAACGCTGGTCATGGCTTTTAATCATGTGGGCTGCAAGGCTGCAAAGCTATCATATGCATGACTTCTCTCTCTCTCTCCACATGTGTTTCTGTTTATGCGATGAACGAGTGTGTGCGTGTGTATGTGTATCATGGAAGAGAGTGAGAGAGAGAGAGAGGTTGTGCCCCAGTTGCTCTCTTGGCACGCAATTGACTTCAGTTGGAATTGAATTTTAGTGCGTTCGCGAACAGCCACACAAAACGTTGTGCTATGAACGGAAGCGGATGCCAGAAGGAGAAGTACATAATCCAAAGGCACAGTGAACGCTGAGGCACAGAGGAGGGCAGAGCGCAAAAGAAAAGAAAACAGTGGAAAAACAAAAAAAAAAATGTTAGCATACTTTTTCGAGTAGTACTTACTGTGGTGAACAACGTTAGTTAATCAACGACTGCTTGGTGCATATCCAAACAAATCAATGCCCAATCACAAATAGTCGAACGGAAAATATGACCCAGTTCCAGGCGGGATTATACGGCGTGCATATAAAGTAAATTTCGACTGGCAATAGAATGCCATTAATGCATTTCAGCATTTGCATTTTCTGGCGACATGCGACACGAGCAGTCGCAACAATAAAACTTAACAATTTTTGATTGCTGTACGTGAAATTTGAATTGCTCAACTTGTGTGCATTTGTCGCAGTTTAGTGCATACTACAACAATTACAGTGGAACATAAATATGTACGCCAGTAGTGTGTCTCTCTGTGTGTGTGTGTGTGTGTGTGTGTCCGTGTAATACTTGAGTCGAGCAGCAGCACCAAAAGTTACCCTAGCTGGCTGCTCTTTTAACCAGCACAGCTGATTGTCAAGCGAGAGCAGCATAGCTTTCAGCGAACATGTTGGCTTGTTTGGTTTGAGCCAGCAAAGAGAGCACCACCACCCACTGCCACCCACCAAGCCCAACCCATCCCTCTCACTCTGCAAGTAAGTTTTGCCTGCTGGCTAACGTAACGACGAGTTTCAAGACACGCACGCCACACGACAAAGTACACGTAATACAGCCATAATCAAAGGTAGCCGTAGCCGTTGCCGTAGCCGTTGCCGTAGCCCAGGTCAACAGCTCCAACTGGCACGCACGTGTGTGTCTGTGGTAAGTGCATAAATTGTATCATCTCGATGGTACTTGGCAGCTTTTACGGGGCCAGCGCACGGGCTCAAATGAAATATTTATGTCTGTTGGGTTAGCATCTCTGACCCGCGCCTGATAGAGCAATAACAACAATATAGTACATACCTATACATATGTCATTGAAAGTTGGCTTATTTGTTTTGAAACTCGGTTGCCAGTCAAGACTGTGATTGCCGGGTAACCATAGTTATATATACATATATGTATATGCATATGTTCATTTGTTTATAGATGTATAATTCGCTGGAATTGAAAAATCAGACAAAATCACTTGGCTCCCACTCACTCTATCTACCTCCCTCTCTCGCTCTCTCTCTCTCTCTCTCTCATTCTGTCTCTCCCCCTTTGAATATTTATTTATTTCCGCATTTAATGGGGAACGTATGGAATAACACCTGTTTTACTCAGAAACAATTTTAAACACAAGCACTCAAATAGATTGAGGAGATCTGTTTTCATGCTCAATGCGAATGCCTGTGTGTGTGTGTGGAAAGGGTAGTGAAAGTGTATTGTGTGTGCCATGAGGCAGTCAACACCTCCACATGCATATATTTATGTATTTATGTCGGCACTTGTGTTCTTCTTGTTGTTATTTGTATTATTCATTCCTTCACCAGCTGCAGCCACACTTTAAGCATCGCCAAAGCACTTCAACTACATGTGTGTGTGTGTGTGTGTTTTCAGTCATTTATATTATGTTATTTTCCGGTTGCATATTTATTTTCGTTTTTAATTGAAAACATATGCACTTACATGCAATATATATATGCATATATGTGTGTACACAAATATTTGAATTATTCTTAAAATATTCATGTAATTTCTGATTAGATAGCGTGGGCGTGTGCAGCTGTCCACAAATATTCCGTGTATTTATTCCCTATTCCACAGTCAATTGTTTGACTTGTTGTGGCTGTGTCGCTGAAACATATTTGTGAATTAAATGCGCAAATTATAAAATGTAAAAATAAACTACGTGACATTTGGCTGATTTCAGCCAGCTATAAAGTTGACAGCAATTTAATTTGTTATCAAATTAAATTAAATATTTAACCACACGGCACATGAGTGACTCAGAGACTGTCAGGGCATAGTAAATGTCGTATATAATTCAATTATAAATAAATGCATGTTATAATGAGCGTGTGTGTGTGTGTGTGCCTTATTAACTAGGTCGCTTTGCGAGCAACGCAACTAATTAAAATTGTAATCAATGCTTAGCCAATTGGCATTCAAGAGTTTCTAGAAAATTCAATTAATGCTAACCGTATTCTCCTTGAATGACGACACTCAAGTATTTTTAGCATCTGCTTCAAATAAAGCTTCGAGCTTAAATTACACAATTTAACTAGATGTAGTCTAAATGTAGTCTAGGAATTTGAATACTGCAGAAGGAAGAAAAGACTTTTTTGAATATACGAATCTATATATTTATATACATATATAGACCATCTATTTTCATCGCCTTTTCTATCTCATTTCCTTTGCAATTTCACAGAAATTTTAGTTAAACAAAAAATATGAAGCTCTCGGACACAATGGCGACACCGATTGAGGAAAAACTCGATCAAAACTTAAAGGTACGACAAAGAAACGAAAATGAATGCTAAGAAATACAAATGCCATTAATCATGCTTAAATAAAAAACAAAAACAAATTGAAATTACGTGCAACAGGTGAGGTCTGGCATGGTTCATGTCAGCGATGGCAAAAGCAGACCAGAGCCCCTTCGACTTAGTCTAACAATGGAATTGTTGACCTTGCAAAAGTTGGAAATTGTTACGCCAACGAGCTCACAGCACAATGGGCCGCCAATGGAATCCAAGGTATGTTAATAAACTTTGGCTTCATTAAGAGCACTTATCCCAAAAGTGTTGCTGTAATCTTTGCTTTGAGCATGCTCAACGAATCCTCGAATCCCTTATCCCATGTACCCTTACTAACATATATATATATGTATATGTTGTATATTGGTATTGCAGGAGCGAATGGTGCAAATAACGAGACAGAAACAGGGCGGCTTGGGACTGAGCATAAAGGGTGGCGCCGAGCATAAATTGCCCATATTAATATCGCGCATCTACAAGGATCAGGCGGCCGACATAACAGGTCAACTGTTCGTGGGGGATGCCATCATCAAGGTGAATGGTGAATATATAACGGCATGCCCGCACGACGATGCGGTCAACATACTGCGCAATGCCGGCGACATTGTTGTCCTCACTGTGAAGCACTATCGCGCCGCAACGCCATTCCTGCAGAAGCAATGTGAGCATAGAGCTCCGCTGACATAACCTCACATGAATAACGTATTCCATTAACATGCATTCAATCAATATAGTAACAAAGGATACACCCGATTCCGACAACGATGTCACCTGTGCGGAGCTAAAGGCCGACGAGGGCTATAAGTCATCCGTGAACAGCGGCACCATCAGCCGCAGCTGCAGTCGCCCAATGTCAATCTGCTCGGAGCCAGAGAAGCGCTGGACCGACGTGGTGGCAGGTATGAAAATGCCCAGCTAAAGATACTTTTCAAGTTGTCCTCGCCTTACATGCTCTCCCTCTCTCTCTGTGTCTTTGTCTCTGGCTATTTTCACTTCTAGTGCCCCTAATGATGGCCTATGTCACGCGCTACATCTACGGAACGGACAAGCTGCGACCCAATGCCTTCGAGGTGCGCGGCCTGAACGGCGTCACCACCGGCGTCATACACTGTGATGAGCTGGCTATACTCAGCCAGTGGCTCAAGCTAATAACGGACAATGTGGTGGGCCTGACACATCTGCAGGTAATACAACAACACTCCACTAACTAGAAATCACAAGTGTCTCAATGCATTATGCCAATTGCATTTCGCAGATGAAGCTCTACAATCGCAACTTTGCTGTGGGCGAGCGCATCGAGTACATGGGCTGGGTCAACGAGGGCGTTATCAATAACAATATATCATGGCAGAGCTATAAGCCCAGATTTCTATTGCTCAAAGGCACAGAAGTAATGCTATTCGAAACTCCACCAGTAAGTAGATCGAATGAACTATTGATTACTGTTATTATTAAGAAAGCTTTGTGGTAGTAGTCGACGGGAAAATACCCTGTAACCTGCAATATTAAGTGTTGTTCTTTTCTAACTTATTCAAGTTAAAGCTTTATGATATTTTTCTATTAAACTTTATTCAAATGAGATAAAATTTGTCTTTACATCATTTCAGCAAATATTTTTTTTAATTTTTGAAAAAAGTTTAGAATAAAAATGGGTCATTAGAGCTCTCAAATTCAATTATGAATATTTCGCTCTTATAGAGAAAATTTACTATAGAAAGAGATGTAATTTTATCTTTGAAGTTTTATCTCTCGCAGCAAAAATTGCCATAAAAGCTGGCAGAAATATAGAAACTCTCACTTAAATTCTTAAAAATTATGCTCATATCTAAACTCATTTAAATTTAATTAAATTAAACCCCTCTTGAATGCAGCGCCACAATATATACATAAGTATAAAGGCTTTTAATCTAATTAAGGCAGATTGCATGGCGCATCCTATTTGATTAGCTGATATGAGATTTACTCACTTGCTTGGCTGAAATTGTCATCTCTTTTATGAAGTCAGCTGTAATTGGATATGGAAGCATTTGCAGGCAGTCAGTCAGCTTTGTTCCGTGTTCATTTGCCTAAAGTTCTTCAAAAGCAACTGTGCGCTCTATGCTGCGCTAATTTTATGTGTCAAGTTGGAAGTACCCCTAACATAGCGTACATCCCTTATCCCCTCGCACAAGCATAGAGAGACTCACGTGCATACAAATTGTACTTTTGCTCTAATGAGCAGCCTTTGCCACGGCAAATGCAACTTTCATAAAAATATGTTGGCCCACGGCATACGCGGCCTGTGTGTGGGCGTGGGCTGGCTGGCTGGCTGGCTGGCTGGCTGTGACGCCCTCTGCTTTTTGGTGTCGGCATTTGTGCCGCTGATATGAGAGATATGAGGCACTTAATGCGCTTTAAAATTATATTACTTGGCTCCTAAGCTGCCTAGTAGCATTTATGAATCTCTGACACAGACAATTTGCTATAGCTGAAGTGATTCATTTGTGTACCTCATTTGCCTCATTTGCAGTTGAATGTGGCTGGCATTAGCAAGGCTCTGGTGGTCTATAAGGTATATCAGACCATGTTCCGCATTGTCAAGGAGTCGGAGACTGTGGACAGTCGACAGCATTGCTTCCTGCTGCAGAGCAGCGGACACGAGCCGCGCTATCTGAGCGTCGAGACGCGCCAAGAGCTGCTGCGCATCGAGAACAGCTGGAATGCGGCCATAGTGACCAGTGTTATTAAATTAGGGGTAAGTATATGCACTCACACACATTCACATGACTGTCCCCATGACCTCCATTAATGGAGCTCTATATACCTAGCGTATATAAACATAGTACGTTCGTTGCTTGTTGATAATTTCGCATGTTTGTTTGTAATTGGCTTGGCTAGCCCAGCCTAGGCACAATGCAAACGGTCGATTATCGTGAATGCCAATTGCTTGTTAATTTATACACACATGCCGCCCCCTCACCCGATCAGCCTTGAAGCAAAAGGTCAGGGCTGCTTAAGCCAAAGGACAATCAATATGGACAGACCAGATGTCGCAGTTCTATATCGACAAATAATTATTTTGAACGGCAAGCGAATGCGTGAATTAATCAGGAAATAGTTGTGGAATATATACAAATAATATTATATATTTATTAGATTTTTATATTCATTATGAATCTCAAGCCTTAACAATTTCACTTATAGCTTTTGAGCCACGCAACGCCGGGTAGTTTCATTAATTACAAACATAAAAAAATACTCATTCATAATGAATGCTTTTTAATTGCTTCTTGCTAAGCACAAATTATAAAGGATGTCGTATTGATTTTCCAAGGAATGAACAAAACAAATTTCTGTGCGCTCCCAAACAAACATTGCCAAAAAGTTTTGTGATATTTTGTTTAATGTAACTTTGCCTGAGCACACACACACACACTCAGTCTGTGTGTGTGTGTGTGTGTGTGTCTACACAACACTTGTTAGCTTTTCGTAAAGTCAGCGCAAAGCCAATGACCGACATAAGCGACGCACAAAGTTGAAACAAAAAGAGGGCGACAAAAAAAAAAAGAGAAGATTTTGGCCAACGTCCGAATCGATACGAATTTGGTTCGCAATTTTGAGCGTTTAGTCGAGCACACAGACAGGACATAAAGGGATTATTGAACCTGTGTTTTTGGTTGTTTTGTCGTAGCTATTATAGATATGGCCGTTCGCTATTATTGCTCTTCAGAAAGCACACAAAGTGTGTCAGCTGGGGCGTATACTTAATATAATAGAAGACACAATCTAAGCAGCTGTCTCTCTCTCTCTCTCACTCTCTCGCATAACCTCATATTGCTAATAAATACATTTCGTATTTATTTCTTTATATATATATATATATATATATGTATGTATATCTATCACTCATACCTGCAGCGCAAGACTTTTGCCGTTTCACATCACGGCAAGAGTGGCGGACTGACACTTGACTGGCAGGCGGGCTTCTCACTGACAGAGGGCGCCGATGCCACCATGGTCTGGCAGTATAAGTTCTCCCAGCTGCGCGGCTCCAGTGACGATGGCAAATCAAAGTTGAAGCTACATTTCCAGGACAACGAGACGCGTGCCATCGAAACGAAGGCAAGTGCTATAAATAAATACATACATATGTAGCTTCAATTAAGCTAACCCAAATCAATATAGAACTTGCTTATTTAATTCACATACATACGAAATACATATCTCTCATTCTTTGACATTATCGCATTTAGGAATTAGAGTGCCAGGTACTGCAGAGCTTGCTCTTTTGCATGCACGCATTCCTCACCGCCAAGGTGGCATCTGTGGATCCGGCATTCCTCAGCTCCATACAGCAGACCTAAGCCTGGCTAGAATCCACACTCATATGCAGAATCAAAAGTAATCTTTGTTTAGGCTAAGCAACTGAAAGTCGTATTTCAAAAATACACATCAATTATATGAGAACATAAGTAATTTATCGGAAAATATACAATATATATATACATATATATGTGCAAGCTATAATGATACAGTTGTAAGTATATATCTATATATGACTTGTATGCGAATGTAAGTGGAAGTTAGTTAAATATTAGCTTAAATATTGAGTTAGATTTGATATACTAATATAATTACTTAAATGTAAACATCACACGCATATACATACATACATAAATACATATATAATAATAATAATAAAAAAATATTAAATGAAATTGTAGAACGAAACGGAATGATAAACTTAATGTGAAATCTCTTGGTGCAACTCATGTAAATTTAAGCGTGCTCTAGGCTTCTTTCCTATAATCAGTTAAAGTTGTCAATATGATTGAATACATTATCTATATAATACATATACATATATATTTATTAAACAATTAGAAATTACATTTAGATACGTATTTGATTTGACAAACTTAGGCTTCAGCAAAAACTAATTCACAAATCATCTGAAATCGAACTCGAAATCGAAATCGAATTGAGTAAATCTCATTTTTGGTCAACTACAACATTTTAAATGAATGAAAACGATGTGCATTATAGTGAAAATATAATTTTCAATTTTAATGAAAATGCTATTGTTAGAACTAGATATTTATTCAATAAATTGTTGCGCTTTTTAAATCGTATTAAATCAAATCATTTTATTATTATTATATTTATTTATAACATAAAACAAAGAGTTCAAATTTCATTTAATTTTAATCAACATGAATAACAGCCACCGAAATTCGCGATTCATATTTTAATAGATTTTTAAATCGAGTCATATATACATACATATAGTCAAGCTCACGAAATACTCATTATATACATACATACATATATTTAAGTAATTTCATTGTAAATATATATAGTATATACATATATATATATACTCGTGCTCGAGTAAATATGACGACTCATTAGCATATGTCATGTCAATTCAAATGTGTCTTTCAAACGAGCGATCACTGTATACAACAACAACAACAACAACAGTAATAATAATAATAATTTGTTGCAATTATATTGATTAAGCTTTTCCAATGGAACAAATGGTTGATTTAATGTACACAAATCAGTTTTACGCAAAAAATGTATGTACTTAGCCCAGCACAAAATGTACTCAGACAGCAGACAGCAGCTTACTTATATTAGACATAGTATAATCATATATATACCATTATATAGATATATATTCGTACTTGAACTCATACAACGCAATCATATCAACAATATCAATTATCGAAGCCCACGTAGCTGTGCACACATACATGCGCACACAGTTAGATACATAGCGAACCAGGACAAAGCTCTCAATGTGACAGAATATTAAAAGATAACACAAACCAAACTACTCATAATATACACTAAAAGCCATGATCCATATGACAAAACTTCGGCTATCCGAAGACGATTATACCAGTGCATATAATTTGTGCTCTTAAAGATAAACAGGGAGCAATATCCTAGAAAATGCCAAATAGATTTCAGAATTCATTGCTGTTGGCATTTAGCTAAAAGCTGATTAGAAATTTCTATCAAATTTTAATAGAGATTTCTGAAAGTTCATGCAAACTTTTTAAATATTCAGATTCCTTTATAGGGTATCCTCCTAGTGGAATACCCGTGGCGAGTTTATCTTTAAGAACAAAAATCATTGTCCGTCCTTTGCTGCCTTTTTTAGTTGATTCACACAAAAAATAGTCCGTTTTTAGCAACGATCATTTGGCATTGGTATTTTAATACGCAATTACATAAATACTGACATATATGAAAAGTACATAAATACCGCAACAACAAAAAACCAAAAACAAACTTATTTACGTAGAATGCAAATTTACAACCAAAAAGTAAGCAAAACCAACGAAGAAAAAAAAACAAATATTACAGTTGTATTAATGCTAACTGAACGCTCAGATATTATAGCAAGCTTCAAGCATATTTACAAAAAATAAACTGAACAACAAATATACTACAGTATACCATGTTACAAAAAATAAATATATATATTAATATATACATATGTATATATATACTAAGCTTATACATATATGCATATTGAATCGAGCACATTCAGGCATTTCCAATTCGTAGTTTCTATAATATATGTATATGCATATAAATATATAAATATACATCAAGAAGAAACTAAAATTCTCGTCGTTGTTCACTCCTGTGGAATGTGTACCTAATTTCCCCCCTCAAGGCACCTAAAACAGACCAAAAATACGTAATATGCACTACAAATAAATATTTAAATACAAAATGCACAACAAAAAACATGAATAAATAAATAATTGTCCTGACATTAAATTATTTGCCGTTTAATGCAGAAAATAAATGCAAAATATTTTTTAAAAGCAAAAATTCAACTATATTCGGCATTCCGAATCTTAAATGCCCTTGCAGACAAAATCAACTTTATATGAATTATTCAATTTGTTGGTATTTATTAAGAACAATTGGAATATACTAAATATACCATATACTGTGGTATCTTTATTCTCTTATTCAACAAAAATTCTGTCATTCAAATTTATATTTTAAATAGCTGAAAAATTAGTAAATTTAGTTAAATTTGGAAGAAAAATATAGTTAAATTAAGATTTCTAATTTTCATTAAATTAGTGAACGAATCATGACTTAATTTCAAGTCTTGCATATATACAAGTAAATATCAAAAATATAAAATGATTTGCAAGGGCATAAAATCAATTGAAAATAAATATTAATGAATTATACCTGGAATATATTGTATACCACATACATATATGCTTACACACATATATGACATGACATGACATACACACATCAAACATAAATATTATCAGATGCACACTTTGTCCATTGGCAAACATAACGCACAATATAAATAAAAAATTCAAATTCAGATGCATTATCATTAATTCAAGCCGATTAGCTTTAACTCAAGAAAACATTTATTCTCATATTACATAGCGTTCATATTTCTTTTACATTAAAAATGTCATGTTCAATCCATTAACATTTAGTTGTACAATTTTCTAATTGTTTTGCAATTTTTATATTAAAAGGAAAACAAACAAATATTATATAACTTTATAAATGTAAAAGAAAATTAAGCGTAAATAAATTATGATATAATAATAACAATAATAAAATGCTCTTAAATATGCAAATGACATAATTTCTTGTGGACTTTTGGGGTAATGAAAAAAATTTTTTTTTAAATATATATAAATAAATTAAATATGGAAATGAAACGATTTTTTGTGGACTTTCGGGGGGTTAAACATTGTGGGCTGTTCAGCAAAATGGACTTGTTAGGAGAGTAGACTGAATAGAAAAGTATATCGGAATGGAGAGTAGACTTCATAGAAGAGTAGCCTGAAGAGTAGCCTGTAAACTCTATGTCAAACTCTTCATCAATAACTTTACACACTTAATAAACTAACAAGTTAGCAGAAGTTACTCAGTAATAGATGAATACCCTCTCCAGAATAAAAAGACAGAGTTTGTTTTTTTTAATACCAACTTAAAATACATTTATTTAATTGAACTAAAATGAGTAAAAGTAGTTTCATAATTCGATATTCGATGCCATTCCATTGCACTCCCACATGGCTGCATGGGAATGCATTGAAAATGATTTCTATCAACTTAGACAGTAAAGAGTCAAAGCAAAGTCGATGGCTGCCGACTTTGCTTTTGTTTAAACATTATCAAAGGTAACACTTAGGGATTAGTTGGATTTGTTGAAACCAAACCGAAAGCGACTTAACGCAACAACAAACTGATTGAATATATATAGTATGTATGTATGTATATAAATTTATGTGTAAATACTACAAGCTGAGCAAAGTCTTTTTATGGCCGTTTGAAAAAGACTTTGCTCGACCTTTAAGCGTATAAATTATTTTGGCAGGGATTTATATATGTATATGTGTATGTATATTGGTTCCAATTATGTGGCGCATAAGCAATTGATTGGCTTGCCAGCTTTTCGGCTACACAGACACAGACTATATAATAAAGCTATTTATGTGTGTATGTCGGTACGTATACGAACTCTGACATCCAGTTACGGCGTACTTTGAGCTACAAATCGTACCTTTAATTCCCTGTTGCATGTGCACACAATTACAATTGTTTACTTAAATATTTCTGTATTATCTACACAGCGTTTTGGTAAATATACAAACATACTCTCATATCGTATGCATAATAATTATATTTATATATGTATATATGTATGTAAATGTATCTATCTGTATTCATGTGAGTAGAATGTGTGTGTGTATATATTTATTGGCGCCACTGTGAATACAGCGCATACATATGAAACTACTGGCTAGTCTTAACTGTAGGCTTATGGTTTTGAGCTACAACATTGTTTGGTGTCGAAACCTAAGTAAGTACGTTGTATGCGAAATTTGCATTAGATTCCTTAGAGCCTGTTGCCTAAGAGAGCTAAGCTGAAAGAGTATAACATAAATCAATTCAATAGCAGCTGCTGCTACTGCTGCTGCTGCAATAATACACATACATATGTAGATTCACACAATGAAATTGGTTGGTTAATACTAGTTGTTGAAGTTGTTGGTAAATTTTCAAATCTCTACACGTAATAGATCTGAAAACGTGCCGTTGGTCGAGCTCAGACATCGGCCGCATCGTTAGCCTCGGTGTCGGCCAAACGGACCAGGGTGACCGTCACCTCGGTGGCAACGCCATTCACCGCCAGCTGCTGATCCCGCCACGGGGTGGTGAGTGTGCGCAGTCGCTGCCTGAAGCTGCCTGGTGTTACAATCAGCTTGTAGATGGCCACAGCCGGTATCATTGTGACCGAGGAGCCGGCTATACTCCAGCCCAGAGCATTTGCCCAATCCGGATAGACATAGTCGCCATAGGTCAGCGGCTCGTAGCCCAGCAGGCCGTACACCGTGATGAAGAGCAAGAAAATGGGCGCCACAAAGCGCCAGCACACCTGCCAGTACATGCCCGGCGGAAAGCCAATCATGTCGCGTATATCATCGCTGAAGCGCTTCGTGCCATAGATCCAGGAGACGGCAATGGCCTCGAAGAACACCGCCACAAGTATGGAATAGCCGGCGGCATAGCGATCCAGCAAATGAAAGAAGTAAAAGCCGCCTTGAGTGCAACTGGCCAGACCCACCACAAAGTACAAGGAAAACAATGCAGCCACGAAGAGCTCACGATTCTTGCGGATCTTGGGAAACTCATCGCTCAATGCCGTGATTATAGCTTCAGAGCCACCAAACTGGGAGAAAGGGCAAGAGAGAGCGAGAGGGAGAAAATGAAATGATCTACTTTGATATATCTTGAAGAGAAGTTAAATACTTACTGAGCTGTCAAGCCCGAGCGTGAGCAGCATCATGAAGAAGATGAGTGCCCAGAAAATGCTGCCCGGCATGGTGGCAATTGCAGCTGGATAGACGACAAACACCAGACCCGGACCCTCAGTGGCCACATCCTCAATTCGCACGCCCGACGTGTGCGCCATGTAGCCCAGCACGGAGAATATCACGAAGCCGGCGACAAAGCTCGTGGCAGAGTTGATGAAACTAGTGAGCAGAGCATCCCTAAGACAAACACACAGATCACATAAGAAAAGAAAAGAGAAGACTCTGCTGGAGTGTTTGGCCTTACTTGTACACATTATTGTGATATTTATTATACGATGCATAGGCGAGCAGCACACCAAAGCCTGGACCCAAAGAGAAGAACACCTGAGTGGCAGCATCGACCCACACCTCGGCCTTGTAGATGGCATCAAAGTTGGGACTCAAATAGTACTGAATGCCCATGGCAGAGCCCGGCAAAGTGATGCCGCGTATCAGCAGTATGAGCAGCACGGCATACGGAAAGAGCGCCGTGAACCAGACCACCTTGCCCGAGGTGCTGATGCCCTTCCACAGAGAGAAATAGCAGATCAAATAGACGATGAGCAGACACAGGGCCATGTCCCAGCGTATCTTGCCCAGATCATGAATGCCCTCACTCTGATTCAACTCAAGTATGTAGCGGCTGTAGAACAAAAATTGCAGTATGAGAATGTGCATGTGTGAGTGTGTGACTGTGTATGTGTGTGTGTTTTCCACTCACTTAAAGTACTCGGAAGCAGCTGACTGGAAACGCTCGACGGGCACAACGGGTGCCAAGCTGGCGAATGTCACATTCGTATATGACTCATTGGCAAAGAACAAACTCTGATTATTGAAGGCATAGAAATCACTCAGATTGCCAACCAAAGGACGCGTATTCTGGCCCTCGAACTGCATTACATACTCGAATGTGAATAAATGAAAATGTCGCTTTAATCAATGGACTTTACCGGCTTGCAATTGGGCGTGTTCCATACATTATTGCACGATGTCCACGGCAGCACGTTGGTAAATGAGGCGAAGAAGAAACGCAGCGACCACGCAATGATCACATTGTAATAAAAGTCCACATAGAAGGCAATTAGCACAACTGCATAGCCAATGCCTGGAGGATTGTGAGTTTTGTTTAGCATAGAAAGAACTCGGAGTATGCCTAGTTACTAGTTACCCTTGAACAGCGGCACCAAACGGCCCCAGCATGTGATGGCACCCTTACGATTGTGCTGTCCCAGCGCCAGCTCCATGTAGAACAGCGGTATTCCACCCACAACCAGCATAATGCAGTAGGGCACAAGAAAGGCGCCTGCAAAAATATATACAACAAAAAATTATATTAAAGTGAAACGTTTAAAAATGTTGCAACTATATAAAATATATATTTGTTTAATATATTAAATATACAAAAGATTAATACTTTTTCTGTTCAAGCTCAACTTGTCTTTCACACTTTTTGACATTAATTAGCGCGCTTCTCGATATGCATAAATCTAATACAAATTTATTTATTTGTTGAGATTGTTAATCATATTATACTAAAATATGTTTGACATTCTCTATGAATATATATTTAATTACATTTAATTCAGAAACTTAGTTGAAATTCATTTGAATTCATAAATTTCATTTAAATTAATAAAACAATATTTAGGCATGATCTAATAGAATATAACCCTTAACAAGATCTAATAGAATGTACCCTTGAAGAGCTGCAATAGCCTAAGAGATGACATATACATATATTCTCTATGTATAACTGAGTAGAAATTACATGCTCATATTATAATGACTATGAAGATCAACATGATTATGATAATAATGATGCTGAACATGAAGAGAATACCCAACTACTATCTGAAGGTCAGCTGGCTGCTTCTATAGAGAGCGAGAGCGACTGAATATCGACCTCAACTCTTGGCGTTGCTCTGAGTTTGTTTTTACACACGAACGATTGATTGGATGACCTGTTAGAGTAGCTCTTGTTGACTCCTATGGAGTCTCTTCCATGTGAATTGCTTGACACACACACGCACACCTGAACTGATCTTTTCCAGCTCTTAGTGAAGCTCTATTGAAGCATTTTAGTGGAATGAATATAGAGAAATATTGCTGCACACACACATCTTTACCGATCTTCTCCAGCTCATAGCTCTTGAAGCATTCCTATGTAGTCTTAATATGTATATTGATTTGCAGCTGTTCTTCTGCTTTCCCATTTATAAAAATCGCCATGAATCAAGAAATGTTAGATTCTTGATCAATTTTATATTTTCAAATACACAAATATAAAATAAAATCAATAAAAGTTATAGACCATTATCCAACTGCCCTGATCAAGCATAGATGTATATAGTTTATAAAAATCTTCTTTCATAAACTGTATACTGTCTTTATCTATAATAATGTTAGTTTCAAGCAGCAATCAAAATTCTAATAATAATCTGATTAGCATAACATTGTTCAATATCTGACCGCTCTTAAGTTCAATTATTAAAACAATCATGAGCTAGAAAACTGAGTTTGCCAGCAACAAAGTTCGATTGGGCAGTGCCATGGCGCTTTGATTAAAGCCCAATCGAGTTTTATAATATTTAACAACACCCGAGGCACTATAAATATTATGAATAACAATGTGTATGATGGGTGTGTCTATCTCTGTGTGTGTGGGAAAGAGTATGAGTGTGTGATTGACCCGTGTCAGTGTCTGTTTCTGTCGCTCTATACACACACACACACATACACACACACACACCAACTCACAGATACACACAAAATCAAATTGTTTCACAAGTGCCACTCTAAGGACATTTTAAAAACATTAACAGCATCCCGGCTGGCAATGGGACAAGCGTACACACGTACTTACATAAGGACATGGGCACACACACACACACACACACATACAGAGAAAGCGATGTCTCTCCTTTCCACTTTGCTCTGTACTGAGCTGGCCTGCTCTGACTCTGGCTCTGACTCTGGCTATGGCTACGGCTACGGCTCGGCTTGGCTGTCTCATGCAGTCGACGTGGTCGGTTGGCTCTGCCTGCCCGGGCAATTGCTAAAGTGCCATCGATACTTTGTTGAGTGACAGCGGGGCGTTTTATGATTTGATTATGTCTATTAGCAGGCAAAGTGGGCGACAAAGTCGTCGACAACTACGACGACAACGGCAACAACGGCCATTATGCATATTCGCACACACACACACACACACCCACACCCAGCTACACCCACACCCACACCCACTCCCACACACAGCCATACATCAATGACTGTATAACTGAAGAACAAAAAAAAACCGTCGCTTGAACACTGTGCTGTCAATTATGTAGAAAATGTAAAACAAAACGTAAAATAATACCTCACAAGATAAGGATCTTAAAATCAAATGCAGCTCTGTTGCTCTATTGCTCTGCTGCTGAAGCTGTAATTTCCGTCGCCTCGCCCACCACTTCCGGTTTTCCCAGGACTATTTTTAGCACAAAGAAGCGTACAAAATTGATTACCCTAATAAACTTACAATTAGAGAGCGTTTGCCAAATAGATAGATATGTCAATCTATTGAAGTTGATGAGAGCAAACATTATGACATTGCATTAAGAGCTTCAAATTAACTGATTTTATATGATATTAGCAATTGAGGAATATAGTCGAATGGTTTCTTGAAATACATTTTTATCTACTTGCTTTGATTTATATTTATTTTTAATTTTTATTGAATAGAGTTTTCTGTCTTCATAGAAGATTATTGAATATTGAATATTGGTAGCCTATGATTGTATATTCATTTATTCATTAATTTATTCATGACGACTCTCTAATTCATATCAAGAGTTATATATAATAAAAATGTACTTAATATATGATAATATTTTTATTTAATATTTAAAAGCTGCATGATTCGATTTAGGTACTTTTAAAAAACTGCTAAAGGGTAAATTAAACGTTTTGGCTGTGCTTAGATAATTTGCAGACAGTTAAAAATATATATATTTTTGTATTAATCCAAAATTAAAGCATAATTTAATAGTATATTGAATTGAATTCATTGCCATTTTCTGGAACTCCAACATTGCTTTAGTTTCCAAATTAAGCCAGAAACAATATAAGTATGATAAATTAATATTAGTTATGTTATGTTAGTTAGTTTGTTATGTTATGTTATGTTATGGTATGTTATGTTATGTTATGTTATGTTATCTTATATTAATTGTTGTTTATTCTCACTTGCTCTGCACAAGACCCTTCACTTCTTTTCGTTTTGCTTCTCTGCTCAGCGCCTTGAGTTGAATTTTTCGTGTGAGTCTCTTTTAACGAACATCGTTCGTTCGTTCAGCAAGTGAGCACACACACATGCACAAATTCCGAGCGAACAATCGCGATCGCGAATGAACTCGTTCACGAACCGATGCCAGCGGTTGCTCTCTGAGTATTTTCTCAACGTGAGTGAACGATTTTTTTTTGCAGACAGCGTGAAATAGTCAACAGTTATTTATTTTGATAACGCAGCCTCTCATTTAAGAGAAGACACAGAAATTTAATAAGAGGCGGCTCCTCAGCAACTCTCAATGCCATGTTCATACTTGAAGAGATAATCTTAGAACCTAAACCTGTGCTCCTGTTGAAGCCATTCGCAATAGAAGTTTTCATTCTTATTGGCTACGGAATATTCATAAATGTATATAAGAATATTAAGAATATGCTATTATGCTCATAAAATATTAAAAAATGCATAAGAATTCTTGATTTCTGCCTCTTGCATAAACAACTAAAGCAAACTATCACATTTAAGAAATGACAAATTCTTCTCTTCAGCAAAGAATTTATGACAGTGTTTGTATGTACATATATTTAATGTATGTCCGCGCATAGAGTCGAGGTATTTCATCTGTTGCTGAGCTGAAAAAGGAGAGGAAAAATTAAATGCCCACTAAGCTGGGAGGGCATTAAAAGCTAATAATCGCAACCTGTGGACGTCGCTGCTGCTGCTGCTGCTGCTGCTGCTGCTGCTGCAACGTTGACTAGGACGATGGCAAGTTAAGCCTGGCAACGGCAACGGCAACAAAAATGATATAAAATGAAAATGAAAACTAAGCTGTCACTGATTGAGTGCAATGAAGCGTATGAAATAACAATTTATTTTTTAAGAGCTGAGAAAAAAGCTTGTGGCAAAGGCCAGCAGCAGTAGCAGCAGCAGCAGCAGCAACGACAACAAAATACTATATGAAATAGTCATAAAACTATAAAGGAAAAGGCAACCAGCAAAGGCATTTCCACACACACACACACACAGAGACACACACATGAACGCTCTCACAGAGACCACATATATCCTGATTTACGAATGGAAAATTCATTTCAACGCCTAAGTGCCGCCGTCAAAACGTGTGCCGCACATGAATTTCCAACAATGCGTATTATGATATATATATATTTATATGTCTTGATTTTGATGTGCCTGATACATATATGTGTGTGTGTGCGTCGGCAACAATAAAAGCCTAGAAAGCATGTCCTGCCCCATGCTTAGTCACTCGCTGTCAGATTGCGGCAAAGGAGGTAAAGGAGCCCAAATGCGATTATGACTGCCAGATTTAGTTGTCATACAAAAGCACTTAACTTTGAAATTGTTTTGAATGATGGCGTTGCCAACGAAGATCACAAGTCTAAGCATATGTATCAACTTATGCCCTCTCCCTCTCTCTCACTCTCCCTCACGCTCTGGACTCTGGGTAATTTGGTCTAGGAAGTACGCACTTATCACCACCCTAACCACACCCAAGGCAAGAGTAGCCCGCATTTAATGGCAGCACTTCGCACGCATTTTCCCCAGCACTTGTCAAAGTGTTAACAAGGCCAAGTCACTTGTTATGCGGCAGCTCAGCTCGAGTGAGTTCCTTGGCGCTCAATGATGTGTAAAGCCTTATAAATGATTTTGTGGCATTGTTCGTTGGTGCTGCGTCGCCTAATTGGCCAATGGGACAGTTGGCTGGGTTAAGTGAACTCTTGCAGATGAAACAAAAAACAAAAAGAAAATACGACTCTGAACTCTGAACTTACCACCGCCATTTTTGTAGCACAAATAGGGAAATCTCCAGACGTTTGCTAAATCGACGGCGAATCCAATAACCGATAATAAAAAATCCACCTTGCCGCTCCATGTTTCACGTTGATCGTTATTGCTATTGTTATCGTTGTCATGTGGCGTGGGCGTCTTTGCTATTTGTCCGGTTGGTGACATCGCCGTTGCGACGATGTCCTAATCCCTGGCCAAAACGTCGTCGTCGTTGTCGTCGTCCCTTTAGTTGCCGTCGCCGTCGCCCGCCAGCTCTGCGTTTGTTGAACAATAAATGCAAATGTGAAAATTAGTTTTTGGATTACATATTTAATTGCAAATGCTAGATTAAACCTCAATCATGGTTTTTCACCTTTTGCCACATATTGAAAATATTTCGCATGTTTGTGGCAGACGACAATTTCGATGCGCTGCTTGAGTGTTTAAGCCGACACTTGATGCTCAATTGAGCTCACAGCGTGTATGTGTGTGTGTGTGTGTGTTGGTGATATGTCCATAGCACTTGAATTCTGTTTGGCCCGGACATGCTCTCTAGCCCAGAGCTTCAAGTGCTTGTTCGTATATTACGCATACGACGTGTGGCGGCCGCACACACAAACACTTGACAATTACAGCACAAAAACCAAACGATTCGCACATAAAGCATCGGTTGGCCCATCGACAAATCTCAGTTTACTTTCATTGTGCTCAAGCATGTTACACACCACATCTGATCCATATATAAACTCATGTATATATATAGATATGCGTCAGTGTGTGTGATTTTTCTCTTTCAACTCTTAACATAATTAATTGCTCCAATTAAATGTTCGCGCATTAGCTTAATTTAATGCCGAGAGCTGAGCTGAGCTGAGCTGAGCTGAGCTCAATTGAAGGCGAGCTAGTCGCACGTTTCAATTAAAAGAATTAGCACAGCTGGGGCTCTATATCTGTATCTCTAAATCGGTTAATACTATTTTTATAAAAATTTGAGGCCTTTATTTAGTTAGATGTCATTATTGACCCTCTTAGATATCTTGAAAGATTTTATAGTTCGACTATTACATTTTTTCATTTTTCAGTTTTAACTAAACTAGAAAAACTTTTTTAGTGGCATTTGTGAGACTTTTTGTAAGTTGTTGAAAGAATAATTAAATAGAAAGAACAAAAATAAATAGAAATTTCTATTTTAAATATAAATTATATATTTATTGACCCTGCAAAATATCATAAAACATTTTATATTCGACTCTTCAAAATGCAAATTAAACTAAACTAAATTATAAATAAAAAAAAAGATGCTAATGATGCTTGTAATATTTAATAGATTTGTTTAACAAATTTAACACAAAATATATATTATAATTCATGCAAATTTTCTGACACGCTAATTGAACTTTTTTTTAATAAATTTGTAAATTTATTCTATGAGAACTTTAATTACTCGTGTGGCGCTGTGTGCCGATGAAATTATAGTAAATAAATTTTCTGATATTTACGCAAAAATATTTATATGTATGCAAAAAAAAAAATATAAAATATAAAATATGAAATATAATATAATATTGTCATTATCACAATGCCAAAAATAAAATTCTACAAATTCAATATTTAATTTCAAGATATAAATCTAATAAAATAAATAGCTTAGTTATGAATAAAATTTTCTAAAATTTTAATAAGTAAAAATAAATACGAACCTTTAATTTTTGGCATATTTTTTAATGATTTTTAGAAAATATTAAAAATATACTTTTTTATCTTGAAAATTTTATTAAATAAAAAAATTATACATAGCGTATAATAATTAAATTTAAATTAATTTTTATATCATTGTACACAAAGAAAAGCTGAAAGAAAATATAATTAAAATTAATTTTACGCAAAATAATAAATATAATTGGGTCAAGAGTTCAGCTCATATTTTATTTATTTAAATAATAATTCAGAGTTAAACCACAAATAAATGAATTTACATTAGACATATAAAAAAATTTATAAATTATATTTTATAATTAAACTTTTTTTATATATTATTTTATACATATATTTTAACATAGAAAAATTGTGATTTTTTATTAACAATTAAATATTTTACATTTTCTTCACTTTCTTTAAATATTTTTCCATAAATTCATCTGATTTTTGTTATTTTTTTACATTTGGCTAAATAAAGTTTTCTACTTAAATTAACTAAACTTTTTCGTTTAATTCATACATACCTGCTAATTTCCAAGTGCTTAGATCACACACTTTAGCCAATCCATATTTTGCAACAATTCTCAAATTCACAAAGAAACTATGCAGAAAATGTTTATGAAAAGCGCCTCAAAATGCCGAGCTCTTTGCACTATGCACTTTAAGAACTACACATATTTTTGCACTATCCGTAGAGCCTCTTACCTATTTAATTTAGCTCACTGAACTAGGAACTGGGGAACAGCAACAGAAACTCACTAAGTTGTTGCGCTAACGGTAACATTCAAACGTATGCAGGCAAGTGCTCTATGCCAGTGACTTTTATAGCCTGCGACAAGTGGTTGGCTGCACCTGCACACCCTCCCCACACACACACAGGCACACAAGCATTTATAGCTACAAGTGTATGTGTGTGTGTGTGTGTGTGTGTGTGTGTGTCAAACGCAGCAACTGCTGAAGTTGAACGTCGCATGCGCCAAGGAAACGTCTTCAAAACGGAAGTGACCAATTAGAGTTGCCTTTGTGCGTATGTACGCAAATATATGTTTATGTATGTATGTATGCGGGTGTGTGTGTGTGACTGTGTATATGAAGTTTGCATGTGCTAGTGTATGCATGTATTCATATGTATTGTGAGCTTAACATGCTTTATGTTAGGCGGGAAGCTTCTGCTCGCGAGATGTAGAGCTTTTTTAACAGAACTCTGTTAAGTGGCTCTTGTGCATTGCTCTGCCACTGTTAATTAGCAGAAAATGCATTAGAATGAAATGTTTTGAATTAATAAGAGAAGTAAAAAAACAAATTTAAATTATTCTAATATCTGGGCATGACAATAAACAGCTTTATGGCGTTGAAAGAGAAAGAAATATAAATAAACAGACAGATTATAAATATTGACAAAAGCAAACCCAAATATTTGTATCTATGTAGAACATTAACGATTTGATCAAAAGTCATGAAAGATCAGCGATCAACACACACACACACACACACATGAGCAATAAATGCGGCATGAGAACTATTAATGTTTCTCTCTCGCAAAGCTCAAGAATGTTTCGAAAAACTGAAAATTATTTCGAAAATGCTCACACACCTAGAATTCAAGTGAAAACGGCGTAAACAAAATGTCTTTTTTTAAACATTTTCTATATGTTTTGCTGGCCAGCGACAAAAGCCGCGAGAGTCTCAGCTCGGAGAGCAGTTGGCAACGGGTTTTCATCGAATGCGGCCACGGAAAATGCAGAACTGAAATGAAAGACTAATAAAAAGAAAGAAAGGAAAAAAAGAAAAACGCATTGTGATCCGTGCAACGCACTTACTTAATAAAAAAAGATCAAGAGCGAAGACTTTATAAATATGAAATAATCAAATAACAGTTAATCAATGAATATAGTGTATGAAATGATTTGTAAATTGAATCGAGATCTATGAGTGTGTTGCTAAACTGTCGGTTTATGTTATTTTATATAAGAGGCAACGAGCATTATTTTTAATTTCGCTGTTGATAATATGCAAATGTGGTAGGCAAGCGAATAGAAAAGAAACGAGACGAATTTCACAAAAACCAAAATCCTAGGCAAAACGTTGTCTCAACTAAAACAAAATACATTTCTATTTGCAACTGTAAGAGGCAGAGCTGTGTGTGTGTGTGTGTTAGTGTGTGTGTAGACGGTTCAATTAAATATTTGTTTGACAACAACAATAGCAATAGCTATATCTATATATATATCAGCAACGAAATAACATTGAACTTAAGCCGATTGGCAGCTAATGTGAGCTACAAATATATATATTTCTATATATATAGCATTAAGTAAATATATTGTTAAATGTAATTAATTAATACAAAAAAATGCAATTTGGCGCCCATTTTCCAGGAAGTGCCAAAGCCTCAGCAGAAATTTATCTTTTGCATTTTTTGTTAAACACGCATAAAGATTCAAATAGGCCGACAAAGATATATATATATATGTATATGGGCTGTTCTATATGTACTCTGATTGCCTTTGTGCAGCCGCTATAAATATTTACAACGCGTCGCTGTTAATACGGAAAACCAAATCCAAGAAAGAACAAAACAATAATAAAAAGCAAATATTTAACTCGAAAATCGTTTTTCTATTTTGTTGTCTAGTGTATGTCTTTAAGCAAAAACTAATGGTCCACTAACTACTATATCAGACCGGGACACTCCACAAACATTCGCAATACCACATAGCTAATACAACCTATGTGAACGAACTGCAGTCAGAATGTCGAAGAGACCACGAGGGCATATACACAAAATTCGTGAATTCGAATTGGAAAAGGTAATGTGCAGACCAGACTAGACTATGGCTAAATTCGTTGTAAATGTTTAAAATGTGCTCGAAGCATTTCCAAATGAAATTATACAGCAAAAACAAGCCCCCCACAAAGGCTAGATATATTTATGAGGCAGTTCAAAGCAGCTGGAGAGTCATCGCAATGGGATTTTTTCCAATTAGAAATTTGTTATTGCAGTTAAGCTAATGTTGAACATTAAAATATATATTAAATAATATATTTTGATGTATATTTAAAGTGTCTGAGATTGAGTGTATAATATATATTTATTTTATTTTTTAATTTATTTTTTTATTAACTTCAGATAGGCAAATCATATCTAATATACTTTCAGCTATAATAAAAATTGTGTTTTAATTATATTAAAACTATATTTTATTTTTAGCAAAATCTGAAGAATAATTCAAAGCTAAATCTTTACAAAACTTGATTGTTTAATAAAACTGTGCAATAAAAACTTTAATTGCTTTTAGAATTAATCTTAATTTCTATCTATAAATATATAACAAAAAATTAATAAAATATATGTATGCATATATCAAAGTGCTGAAAAGTAACATGATTTCTACTTGTTAATATGCTTAATATAATAATAAATAATATTTAACAAACATCTCATTTGATACACAATTTATGGCTGATTGTTAACTGAAGCAACTAAAATATATAAATATATATATATAAATTATATATAATTAAATTTCATATATTATACATCTCAATTTCCTTATGTATTCATTTGTTTGCAATAAAATTGCGTAAAACAATGTGGGGAAGCAGCATAATAATCAGACGGAAAGATTGATAAATGAATAAGCAGACAGGCTCACATATAAATGTATTGACTCAATCCATTGGCCAAAGAGAAACATTTTGCATTTTGTAGTAATTCAAATAATACAAAATATTTTGAATACGCTTCAATGGGATTTGGGGGAAATTAAGAAAAAAAGCGCAAAATAAATATATATTCGAATTTCGTTTTATTGTTTTGGGCACGTGTTTTGGCTTATGTTATAAATATATATTTTATATATATATATATAAAATAAATATATTAAATTATAAGAAATATATATATATAAATTTTATATATTTATTTTCAATTACTATTGCTATTTTGCTAGTAAACATTTATTTCTACTAAACAATTTAATTCCACACAATTGAATTGAATTAGCCTTTGCAGGGCATTTGTACTTCGGTTAGGCTATAAATTTTGAATTTTGTTTCAATTGGCACAAGGCCAGAAATCTCTTCGCTCAGCTAATAGTTAACGTGCCCCGCGCCAAAAGGCAAGGTATAGGAAAACGAACTCATTTTATTGGGCAGCAAACAGCGAATGTCAAAAATAGAGTAACATTAAATATGTCTGGTCTCACGACTGCGATATATGTGTATATATGTATAAATATGTGGCTATATATTGGGCAATTATCGAACCGTGTCATGGAGCTGCAGTTAGCCAGTATTTGGGGCAGGTACTAAACATCTGCTCTAAAGCAAAACACACATGCAAACAAAGCAAAGCAAAGCAAAGCTAAATGAATCCAATTTGTATATATTTTTGGCTGCATGCAGATCCAACTGGTGGATGAGTTCGATATCATTCAAATTGTTGGCGAGGGCTGGTTCGGCAAAATCTTGCTGGTGGAACATCGCGGATCTCAGACAGAAATGGTGCTCAAGGCAGTTCCCAAACCCTATGTCACCCTGCGCGACTTCTATCGTGAGTTCCACTATGGACTCCATCTGGGCGTGCATCGGCACATTGTGACCACGTATGACGTGGCCTTCGAGACGGCTGGCTTCTATGTGTTCACCCAGGAGTATGCACCACTGGGTATGTATGCAAGTGTGCCATTATCAAATGAGCAGGACTTACAGCATCTGTGCTCTCTTCAGGTGATCTGACTTCAAATGTAACAGAGACAGGTGTGGGTGAGGTGTACAGCAAACGCATAGCTAAACAATTGGCCTCCGCCATAGATTACATGCATTCAAAGTAAGTAATATATGAAAAAGGAATAAGCTATAGATCAGAATAACATACATACTTATATTCCTTAAACTATATTATATTTATTATACTAAGCAGTTACATACATAGAATATGTATTTGTATATGTATGTATTTATATAGAATAAATATAAAATATGTATTTGTTTATAATTAAGCAAACATCGTCGTAATGTATTTATATATGTCTTTATATCTGTATTTCCGTCGGTCTGTCTGTCTATTTGTATGTCTATCTGTCTAACTGTATGTCTGCATGTTAAAATATATGCCTATCAGTATATTTCTGTTTCACTGTATGTGTGAGCGAGCATCTACATTGAATTATGCATTAGTAGTAGTATAAGAAGAGCAGCTCAAGCTGATCTGCTATAGTATGCGTGTGTCCGTGTCTCACTCACGATTCATATTTGAAGAGAGCGCATTCGTATGCTTGAGGCAGCCGCAAGTGCCTCTCTGATTGGCTCTCCTAAGCGTTCGTGTGTAAAAACGAAGTTGGAGCGCGACTCCAAAGTGGAGTTCGACTTTGAGTGGCTTTTCTCTTATATATAAAAACAGCCTGCGGCAGCATTCCTTCAGTCGCATTCAGGAGCCCGCCTGGTGGTCAGTTCTTCTTCTTTGGCGTGTGGTTAATATTTAAATAGTTAATAACTATTATAAATTGTTAATAATAGTTTGTAATCGCATTATAAGCAGAATTGTATTAGTTATATTTACCGTTTTAAGCTTATGCTTACATTGAATTTATATTAGTAGTATAAGAAGAGCAGCTCAAGCTGATCTGCTATAGTATGCGTGTGTCCGTGTCTCACTCACGTTTCATATTTGAAGAGAGCGCATTCGTATGCTTGAGGCAGCCGCAAGTGCCTCTCTGATTGGCTCTCCTAAGCGTTCGTGTGTAAAAACGAAGTTAGAGCCCGACTCCAAAGTGGAGTTCGACTTTGAGTGGCTTTTCTCTTATATATAAAAACAGCCTGCGGCAGCATTCCTTCAGTCGCATTCAGGAGCCCGCCTGGTGGTCAGTTCTTCTTCTTTGGCGTGTGGTTAATATTTAAATAGTTAATAACTATTATAAATTGTTAATAATAGTTTGTAATCGCGTTATAAGCAGAATTGTATTAGTTATATTTACCGTTTTAAGCTTATGCTTACATTGAATTTATATTAGTAGTATAAGAAGAGCAGCTCAAGCTGATCTGCTATAGTATGCGTGTGTCCGTGTCTCACTCACGATTCATATTTGAAGAGAGCGCATTCGTATGCTTGAGGCAGCCGCAAGTGCCTCTCTGATTGGCTCTCCTAAGCGTTCGTGTGTAAAAACGAAGTTAGAGCGCGACTCCAAAGTGGAGTTCGACTTTGAGTGGCTTTTCTCTTATATATAAAAACAGCCTGCGGCAGCATTCCTTCAGTCGCATTCAGGAGCCCGCCTGGTGGTCAGTTCTTCTTCTTTGGCGTGTGGTTAATATTTAAATAGTTAATAACTATTATAAATTGTTAATAATAGTTTGTAATCGCATTATAAGCAGAATTGTATTAGTTATATTTACCGCTTTAAACTATTGCTATAAAAATGTTAATTTTATAAAGTTAAAATGATCATTATGTTGTTGATCATTAATCTAATGATCACTAAATCATGTAAAGGAACTAAGTAGTATTTAGTATTGCCATATGTACAAATAATAAAGGCGGCATATGGATGCATTTGTAAGAAGAGCGTCTATATAAGAACTTTGTATATTAGAAGACATTGATTGACTGTTGCTTCTCTTCAATTTTATTTTATAAGTATGACGATTTTTAAATAATATTTATTTCTTAGTTAGACAGTTTATTTAATACAGAGTATAAATTAAGAAATAAAATGATGAATACTTTAAAATAATATATAATATTTAATAATATATTGAATACAAATATAATCTAACGAACTCTAGCCAGCCTTAAGCGCCATCGCTTTGTTAATAATTATATTTGTTAATAAACATTCTCTCCTTCTCGCTTCCCCTCTCTCCTATTTCTTACAGAGACATTGTGCATCGCGATATAAAACTTGATAATGTGCTCATATATCGCTCAGATTTTCAACGTGTGAAGCTCTGTGATTTCGGGGAATCCTATCAAACTGGTACCGTAGTGGAAAGGCGTAACGAATGGCTGCCCTACAGTCCGCCAGAAGTATTAGAAGTCAAGCCCGAAGGCACCTACAAGTGAGTAATATTATAAAGATAATTTCATATAATATAACTAACATTAATATACATTTATTGTTATTCCCATTCCAGAGCCGATCCCAGTCACGATGTTTGGCAATTTGGCATCGTTATATTCGTCTGCCTGACGGGCTGCCTGCCCTGGCAGAAGGCATCCTCAGAGGATCCGCGCTACGTGCGCTATCTGGTGTGGCAGGGCAGCATGATGATGATGCCGCTGCGACGAACACCCAAGCTTTTTAAGGTGAGCTATACGAGATCAAGTTTCCTAATTACTCAATATACATCGATATCTCTTCTAGCTGCTAACATCGCGCGCACAGCGCATGTTTAAACGTTTTCTGGAGCCACGCAGCGGGAACAGGCCGAAGAGTCTGGGCGATTTGACCAAATTCATGGACGATCGCTGGCTGGCCAAGACGGCGGAGAAGGAGATGGCCGAATATGAAACAGACGAACTATGCCCCTCTATGTATTCCTTTCACAGCAGTCCCGATGAGAAGAATCGTCTGCTCTACACATTGGCTGACTGTGGCATCGAGACGAATGTCGATCGCATGCAGAAAAAGAATCGCATAAAAGACTGGATAGAGTCGTCCATAATAACAGAGGAGGATGAGGTAAGTTCCAACAAAGGATTGACTCATGCCATGCACACAACAATTCACTTTTCTATTGCAGGAGGAGAACGAGGAGACCAATTCAGCATCGCCGTCGTCGTCAGTTTCGCGCGAGCCCGTGCCCGGTCACATCTCTTCTATACGACAGCCCCAGCAGCCGGAGAAGGTCAAGGAAATCAAGAGTACCCTGAAAGATGCCACCCAAAAGCACTTTGATCCACGAACGGGTGCACTGCAGCAGGGACCCAGTGAAATGGGTATGGCCATGCACTCGTCCAAGTCCGTTAATTTGGCCTCAACATCGACGCTCAACAATGCGGACAGCATGCTGACACTGGGCTCCAGGCAGGACATGCTGGCCAGTAACCTGACCATTTACAACTCTATGGAAATGGAGCTGAACCGGCTAGGTAAGGGTCAGCCAGCACTTCTCCAAGTCGACGGCTTTATAAACCAGTCACAGAGCAGCAGCCTACTAACCTCGCTCAATGAGCCGCACATTGTGCACTCCACAACTCCTGCTAAGAACTCAATTGGCGTCGGCACCCGGGCGTCCACCAAGAGTATTCTCCAACGCTCCAAATCCGACTCGCTGCAAGCGGCCATGTACACCAGCATGCCGGCCATAGACAACGCCAACTCCTACACCGCTTTTAACAACAATAACCTAAGCCTGCCGCCCCTGCAGCCTCTGCAGAGCAGCCAGGTACCCAATGGCAGCGCCTTCTTTATGGGCGGCAATAGCAATATTGGTAACAAAACTAATCAGAGCAAGACGGTGACCTTTACGGGCTTGACTAATGCCTTCCAATCGCTTGCGCAACTCCCAGTGCTGTCTAATCCAGTAGCGCCTGCTGCGGTGCCTCCTGCAATGCAATCGAGTTACTTTAATCACTTCCACAATGATTCTCAAGTCAAAGACAGCGCATACGGATCGGCCGACGTGAACGACACTCTGAAACCAAGTCATCTCCATGCCAGCAATAATACGTCACGGCAAATGGTTTACAATGGCGCACGAGAATCGAACTCGAATATGAAGGACACGGCCTACGACCGTGTGGTGGTCACCAACAGCAACAGCGCGCGAAAGCGAAGATAGCTTTAGCTACATATAAATCCATACATTATATATATACAATTTGCAAGTTCCAATAAATATTAAACGTAAATTTGTTAACACACTCCTGTTTACTCTGTCTGGGCATAGGTGATTGAAAGGCAACATTACGTTCTTAAAAAATTACGTTTCCTTTATTACGCGTAAAATCCAAAAACCAAGTCCCAGCCCACACAAGCAGCCGAAGACTCTGCTGCAGACGAATCGCCGCTTACTTGAGGGGAATAAAACGTGAGCTGTGGGTGGCACCAATACCGGGACGACCGTGCTTGACGGGCTTGTAGGTCAACGCGAATTCACCCAAGTAGTGGCCAATCATTTCAGGCTTAACTTCGACCTGATTTTAATAAATATTAGTTATCACACTCAATTGCAAATATATAAGCTTAGACTCACCTGGCCGAAGTCCTTGCCATTGTAAACGCCAATGATGGAGCCGGTCATCTCGGGAACAATGATCATGTTTCTCAGATGAGTCTTCACAATCTCTGGTTTCTCATTTGGGGGAGCCTCCTTCTTGGCCTTGCGCAGCTTCTTGATCAGAGCCATTGGCTTGCGCTTCAGACCGCGAGAGAAACGCCTGCGAGCGCGGCTGTGCATCAGCTCCACCAACTGGTTGCTGCGCACGAGCGGGACAGAATTAACAGGTTAGTTTTGGGACGCCGCTTGATACCGAACACTGCTACTTACTTGGGCATATCCAACAGCTGGTCCAAGTCCACACCACGGTAGGTGAACTTCTTGAAGGTACGCTTCTTCTTAAGAGTTTCATCAACTTGCTGTTTGTGTCAAAATACAAAGAAAAACAATGGGTATTTATTAGCACAATTGTTGGTTGTCAATTTTGCATACAATGTATCACTCAAAACTCTAAAATAATATTGACAACCATGCGCAGCGTATTGGATATTGTATATATTATAAACTTTTGCCATTCTGCACACGGATGTTTAATATTTTTTTAGATTTTTGCACAAAAATTACATCGGCCATCTTGACGATTGCAGTCTACGGAACGGAAAGAAACATACCAAGCAGTGATGCCACCAGACTCAAAATAATGGAGCTACCAGACCTTACACCGGCTTATTGTACGTCTGGTCACATTGCCGTAAACCAGTAATGTGTCAATTACTTTTTAATAAAATAGTATAAGGTGCTTCAATTAATTTAAATTTATTACCGAATTTAAATGTTATTAAAATACGTTAATACAGTATTAAAAATTTAATTTAATTGATGAAATTTTAAATATATGGCTTATTGTATACTTATAAAACAGAATCACTATTAAAGTGACTCGTACAAATCGTATTGTCACGAACACATCCACAGCCGCATCAGCTGTGCAGAGTTTGATGAACAGAAACCCAAACAATGCTGACGTTACCAAAATTATGTTTAAAAAGACAAACGAATTCAACAAATGTAAAATGTGCACAATTGCGCAGCGAAATTTCCAAATGAGTATCTAATGCGTTTCGTCACACTATTCGTTAACCAGCAAAATCAAACACCAACTGCCTTAGATTTCAACTACAATTTGTTTCTGCTTGAACAACTGGCGCCTTCTTATTGTGATAACAATCGGCCCCCAGGTAAGTGTTAGTGTGTTTGCCCCCGCGATGTGTTGTGTAAAGCTATCTCTTTGTTTCTTTTGTTTTGCCTACGCACACAGATACCCGGTTGCGCAGCTAACAAAAAAACTAGCTGTTCTACTTATTTAGCAACTTCGCTCAGCTCATTACCAAACGGAGGTGAAAGCGAATTGCATCATGTTCGCGCATTCGGCCCATGTTATGACGCTTGCGAATAGCATAATTGGTGTCGGCATCTTGGCCATGCCATTCTGCTTCCAGAAATGCGGCATTATTTTGTCGATTGTTCTGCTGATACTCAGCAATTGGATAACTCGCATCTGTTGCCATTATCTGATCAAAACATCGCTGCTGACACGTCGCAAAAGCTTCGAAATGCTTGGTCTTCACGCTTTCGGCACATCCGGCAAACTTCTAGCGGAACTTTGCATCATTGGCTATCTGATTGGCACATGCATCACATACTTCGTGGTCGTCGGCGACCTGGGACCACAGATTGTGGCCAACTTCTCACATTGGAGATTGCTGAATATCAACATTTGCGAACCTTGGTCATGTTTGCTGTCACCGTCCTGTGCATTGTGCCGCTGGGCATGTTGCGCAATGTGGACAGCTTATCGGCTGTCTGCACTGCCTCCATTGGCTTCTACGTGTGCCTCATGCTCAAGATTGTGCTCGAGTCCGAGTCGCACATTGTGGCCAACGATTGGCCTGAGAAGGTCGTCTACTGGGAGCCATCGGGTGTACTCCAATGCCTGCCCATCTTCAGCATGGCGTTGGCCTGCCAAATGCAAGTATATTTTGAAATCAATTTAAATTCTATTTGTAATGAAAATCTCTCTTTGCTTGCAGGCAACTCTTTGAAGTATTCGGCAGTATTAATAACCAAAGTCTGGACAAGCTGAATGGCATTGTGCGCAATGCGACCTGGATTTGTACACTGGTGTATATTGCTGTCGGCTTCTTTGGATATGTGGCTTTCTGCACGCACAGCTTTTCAGGTATATTCTATTTCATTGTGATCTTCTAAATGCTAAATTTAACATCTTTTTCTATTGCAGGCAACATCTTGGTAAATCTATCACCTTCGTTCGGCAGCGATGTTATCAAAATTGGATTCGTGCTTTCTATTGCATTCAGCTTTCCCCTGGTCATATTTCCATGCAGAGCCAGCATTTATTCCTTGCTGTATAAAAAGGTAAGAGAGTAAATATATATATATATATATATACTAAAAATGAAATATCAATTATGATTTCAACAGGGTCACATGGAGAGCAGCAATTATATACCCGAGCAGCGCTTTCGCTTGATAACACTCTTCATCGTCTTTTTCTCGCTTTGTGTGGCGCTCGTTATTCCCTCTGTTGAGCTCATCATTGGCTTAGTGGGCTCTACAATAGGCGTTGCTATATGTATTATGTTCCCAGCATCGAGCTTCCGTCAAATCATCAGAAAGGAATCCACGGAGCGCACCTTGGCCCAATTTGTGTTTGTCAGCGGCTTTTGCCTAATGATACTGGGCACATATGCCAACCTTAATGCCATCGATGCTCAGAGCTCTGGCCCGCAATTCGATGGAGTACAAGTAGTCACACCATTATTGACCAACGATATCCCACCACCACCTGCTGAGGTTCCTAATTTACCAAACTCGGAAATAATCAAAAACCTAGTGAAAACCAATGAGGCTGAAGTCAAAGAAGTATTAGGAAAACTGGAAGACAGCAAAAGTGAACAGGGCAAAAATAGCATAAATCTTGTCGAGAAACCAAGCATTGTGCTCGCTGTTTCCGATAATCCACCGATGCCGCCACTGCCCGTTGACGAATCCCATGGAGTGGATTCGAAAAACGAACCACCACCAGAAAAGTCTGGAAGTTTACCCAAAGAAGAACCCCAACCAGTTGCAGTTCCAATTGCAAAAGAAGCAAAAATAGTTGTCAAGAAAAACTTGACAAGAGCAGAGAATGTGGCTGCAGTGAATGTGGCTCCAGATAAGCAGGAAGTTTCACAGCCAATGAACATAGCTGCACAGCAGACCATAGATGGAGCAGCCATTAAAAAGGAGGAGGAAATCACGGCCGAGGAGCAAAAGGATAAAAGGAATTCTGACGATTTGCTTAAAACAGAAAAAGAACTTAAGGCGAAAATGGAGAAATTAGGTCGCACCGTGGACAAGCTGAACGCGGAGCTGGCCAAACAAAAGCCACAGAGTGCAGATACAATGAAATTGTTGGAACGCAGCGTCGACAAAATAAACGATCAATTGGCAAATCAAAGCCCCAACGATCGGAAACCGTTGGCTGTGAATGAACTGGCTGAAGCACTGAATCAGGTCAAAGAAACCAATCGTCTGCAAGATGTCAAAGATAAAAGAGATGAAAAGTCACAAGTGAAACCAGAGTCACAACAGCAACTGCAATTGCAACCACAACCACAACTGCAACCACAGCAGCAGCTACAACCTCAACCTCAACTACAACTGCAGCCACAAGCACTGCAGCCACAACCTAGTGAGGTCAACAACACAATAAAGGAACGTAAACCTGCCTCGCTCTTGGAAATGCTGACGGAAAACGCTCACGCGCGAGAGGAACAGGAAGCGCACGCTGGTGTCTTTGAGCCGCTCTCTTACAAAACGGGCGAGCTGCATACGAATGCGAGCGCCAATGCGCCGCCATTGGTTCAACGGCTGCCGCTGCCTTTGGCGCTGCTAGCCAATTCAACCAAGACACAAGTTAACAGTAGTTCCTTAGCTGCCGAGCAGGCGGCCAACAAATCACTCGATGTCGAGAACGTGGAGGCCATTAGGCGCGAGTTGCTGCAATTGAAGGAGCAACAGGTAATGTCGACGACGATGGCGGCACAGCCTGCGGTGCGTGTGAAACGCGATGCCGATGGCAATGGAAACTGTCTTCCCGAACCCCAACTGAACGAGGTAAAAAGCGGCGGCTTGATTGGTCTCGCTCTGCAAGTGGAGAATATGGGACGCGAACTAAAGTCCGTTAAAGATGATGATCTCGAGCGAACGACCTCCACACCCAACACAGACACAGACACAGTTGATAGAAGGCTAAACTGAACTGCAAGCACTATGTGCATCAGAAGATGATGTAACTGGATGTACAACTCCAGTATAATGTTCACCGGGCCAATAAGCTTTATGTATATACATATAATAACTTATTTATATTGAAGAAAATGTATTAATTTAGTATTTAACAGAAGATGCCCCTATATAGTTATATAGAAAACTATTTATACAAATTGAATGTTTCAATTGAAAAACTAATTGTTCTAAGACTTGACTTGAAATATATGATATATATGTATACCTATAAGAACGGAAATGAAGAAGATTGGAAATTTTTCTCTTGCTTTACGTAAATCCAAGATTTTATATCTAGGCAAGCTTCGATTTCCTATTCATTCGTTCATTGAAATTTTTTTGAATATTAGTTAAAATTTTTTTGAAATATGCGCACAGTTAGTTTACCTGCTTAACCTTTGGCTTAAATTGCAGCTGAATATACCTGTTGAAGTATCATTATTAAATGAATTTGTCATACAATGTGCTGTAGGCAAACTTATTTGATAATTACTCAGTGTTTATTTCAAATGTTAAGCAATAGCCCAAATTTTTAATCAAAATTGTGCAGTTTACGTAGGGAATCGAAACAGAGAAGTATCAGCATGTCGATCGTTTTGGATGTTGTACAAAAGATAGTTTTATATAGCGCCTACGAGCTGACTTGCGCCGCCGCCGCACAAGTTTTCCACAGATGCCGCATCGTAAGTGATACAAATTTATTTTAAATATAATTAATATGACTAAGATTAATTGTTAGATAAATGCAAGGAAATTTGCAAAATTTAAGATTGCAAAATTTGCGGATAATAGAATGATGGCCTTTGAGAAACCCGAGCCGCCAGACGCAGCTCTAGAACGTATCAAAGTAGAGCCCAGGGCTAGCAGCCAGCAGCTGCTGGACTCGCCCTATACGGACTTCAGCTACAAGAGCAGTGGACCCATTTGCCCGCCGCAAACTTCGATGATGCGCTTAGCCAGGGACAGCTACTTCTCGTAGACTCGCACATAGAAACAAAAGGCAACTGATCGCATAGATAAAATAACTTTAATAGAGAGTATGGATGATCCACAACATGGATAACAAATTGAACAACTAACTTCATCCTTTGTAGCAGCTACCATTTAAGTGTGTAATTGGATTTTTCTTTTCTTTTCTTTTCTTTTCATTTCTGTTTTGTATCAATCAGAATAATAGTTTCTCTGCTAACGAGAGATTCGTTGAGTTCGCATTAAGATCATTTGCCTAGCAGTCGGCGCCGAGTGCGTGCAGATCGTGCAGCACCTCCAGCACGGTGCCCACGCTCCAGGCCTGAGTGCGGCAGGAGTCGTGGCAGTAGCTGCCATTGTCGTTGGTCAGCTCGGGCAGACCGCGCCAATGCGACGTTTGCAGCTCGCGTAGATGTGCCTGCAGGATAGTCCACGTCTCGGCAATGGTCTCGTCCAGGTAGCCGCATTTCTTCGCAAAGATGAGTCGGGCGCGCAGATAGAAACCGATGGGCCACACCCATTCGGGTCCCTGATGATAATTGGCGCCATGCGCCACCGTGCAGTCTGTCGAGTCGTTCGAGTTGTCATAATTGGCTCTGTAGTTCCAGTCATCTGGATCCAGGGTCTTCATGCCCAACGGGCCAAGCAGATGCTTTCGCGCGTTCTCCAGGGCCAGCCAGGCGTTCTTTGGATTGCATAGGTCTGGCGCCACGGTCAGCGTGATGGGGAAATTGCAGCGCAGCTGGAAATCGGTCCAGTCCTGCGTGGCCCCATAGCTGTCCTTGTAGATGCACTTCTTGTTGGCCACCGAAGTGGTGTCTGTCTCCTTGACATAGAAATATGCATCGAAGTTTTTCTGTATGCGATCCGCCCACTCCTTGTAGCTCCACTTGGTCACCTCGCCTGACGGCCCCTTGCGCTCCACGCCGCTGTGCGGAATAATCTTTCGCTCACTTAATCCCTGCATGAAACGCAGTGCGGCGTACTGAAGCCCAATCAGCTCCACGGCCGAGCCATCGCGTGGCGTGCTGGGTCGTCCACGATTGCCTGCCTTCTCGGATGAGCCCATCTTGTCCATCCAGGTGCCACAGTTGGCGCTGTTGCCGCCAAACACAAAGCCTGTCTCTGGATGCACGCCAATGTGATTGTTGAAGCCCTGGTCGACCATGTGAGCGTCTATCTCATGACCGGCATTACGCTCACGGTATTGCAATCCTTGGAAGTGCACCTGCAGCGCCTCCTGCATGACATCCTGCAGCAGCTGATCGAAGGCGCCCGGCGCATGAGGCTCAGAATCATCATATGGAAAAATACGTGACACTTTGTCCTTGAGTATGTCAGCGCCCTGCGGTGCCTCCTCCACGTACTGGGCAATGCTGTAGAGCCACCACCAGACCGCATCGCGGCAGTTGAAGCGCGGCTTAACGCCATTATCCAACAGATTCGGTATCAAACCATGGCGCATAGCCGACGCAAAGCCAATTATGATAAAGCGCGCCTCTGTGAAGCGTCCGGTGAGTAGCATTGTGCCACGCAGTGCGATGAACGTGTCCCGACCCCAACAGCGCATATAGCCTGCAAAGGAAATTCTTAGAGTAAGATAAATAACAGAGAAATCATTTCCACTCACCTGTAGAGAAATGAGGTAGACCCGCGGACAGTGTGACGCACTGCTTGGGCGGCTTTGGTGGGGCAAGCGCAAGGCTAAAGCCGGGCAGATTGGCCGATTTGCAGACGGCGAGGAACTGCAACGTAGATAAAGCCAAGGATTGGGTAAAGTTGTGACCATCCCGAATAAAACTGCAATTGAATGGAAGCAATATGCATATAAATAATAATATATATTACATTTTAAACTGATTCAGCACTTACCTGGGCATCAATTGATTGACCTGATTTACCAGAACATTATAGACACCGCTCACAATAGCATCAAAGTAACAGGGTATGAGGTAGCGTGGCACATTCTTCAAGGGGTCAAAGGTTGCCTTAAACCAAGCGGACAAAGGCTTTAAATCATCAAAGTTGTTCAGGCGATCAGCAATGTAATCTATATATGAGTAGAATTATAATGATTTTTTAATTCAAGTTTTAACTCCATATTCTAGCTCACCCATCATCCAGTTGCCGTCACGCAAATTGTTGCACAGTGGATGGCCGAGATCGTCGCGTGGCGAAATCTCTGTCAGCAGCGAGACAAAACCCTGCAGACCGCAATAAACAACGGCTCCAAAGTTGGGTATATCGTAAGCGCTGCCACCCAGGCCCAAGTCGCGCTCCTCCTGATCGCAGCTGAACAGCGCGCGATTCAAGGCAGTCAAATCCAATTTGGAGACAATTGCTTTGAGGTCCTCGCACTGAGCACCCGACACGAGACGCAGCGCATTTGTGACCTGCTGCAGGCGATCGAAGCTAAGTCGTGCGCTGGGCTGCATGGAGACGCGAATGGCCACCACAGTGCCGGGTCGCAGATTGGCAAAGTTGAGCTGCGTATTGGAGCCGTCGGTGTATTGTTTCGTCTCGAACACCTGTGACTTGCTGAGCGGTATATGCTCCTGCAGCGACAACTCGAACTGGGTGAAGCCATTCAGCACATTGCTGTCCTTCTTGAAGGGTGCCGGACGATCGAACGGTTTGTCGCTCTTCATGGTCAGATTGGCCTCGAGTATGATCTCATCCAAGACGCCCTCAAAGCGCAGCGGCCTCACATAAGTTGCTCCCGCATTGGGATGGGGATAGTTGAAGACTGTATGAGCCACCAGAATGACCGTCTGATGTGTGATGGGCGAGTGGCGGGTCACAGCGACCACATTGGGATCCATTTGATCGACATACACCTGGCTGAAGCCCTCCTCTGCCAACTGGCCGTGCAGTATATTCAATGCGCGCTTGGCAGCAACAATGCCCGTCTTAAAGTCAACGGCTTTGCCCCACTCCTGATACGGACGCTCCTCATCGACCACATGAATCTGAGAGGCAATGGGAAACCTTTAAAGAATATTTTTAATTGTAAATGTAAATCTCATTGCGACTTACGTGATGCGGCACCAGCTCGTCGTAGCCGCGATTGCTGCCTGTGGCACAGGAAGCCATAGCCACCAGCGCCGAGGAGGGCAGCAAATCGTAAACCGTTCGCTTCTCTATGGGAGAGGGATTATCGTGCGTCAGATCCATAAAGAGAGCATGCGCCACACTGGGCGCTACATCACGATTGGGATTCGCATAGAAGCCACCCACAGGTGCGCCACCATAACGATAAACCAAGCGACCCTGCTCATGCGAGTCCCAAGCCGAGAGAGCTTCGCGTATCAGCGATGTAATGCCCAGACGATTGACGAACACATTGTCGGTGCCATCGGAGTTGGTGAAGAGCTCGGCGACGACATACAGTTCGGGATTGATTTTGCGAGCTGCGTCCAGCAGATACTCGGCCACATGCAGTGGCGTCGAGTGACAGTTGTCCAAGCGGACACCGTCGAAAATGCGCGCTGTTGTCTCCACATAGTCCGTCATGTGCTTCCAGAGGTATGGGCTGTCCTCTGGCCGCTTGCCGAAGCGCAGCTTCACACTGTCGCCCCAGGAGATGAGCTCACGCTTTAAATAAACATTTGCACGACCTGGTTGCTCTTCGGCAAAGTCCAGCAACGGATCAGAGGAGCCCATGACCCAGCCATTATGGGCCATGAAGAATTCGCCCGCCTTGCCGTACATGTCCGCCTCGATCTCCTTCAGCGACTTGCCCTCGGTGTTGGTGTGCGTAAAGTATGTCATGAAGACTGAATGCTTAATCGAGATCTCACGCACACGCGGTCCGTCGTGCTGGACGCGCTCATAGCGCACGCCAGCCAAACAGTTGTCAATGGCATAGGTGAGGTAGCCTTGGAGCTCGGCACGAATGCGCTCGTTGAGCTCGTCGAGATGATGGCGCAGCGTCTCGGCGCATTTGCGGAAACGCGACTCCTCATCGAAACAGTCACCATGAAAAGCATTAAAGATCTCCAATGCCAGCTCAAAATTGATTGTGCTGCCCAAGCGTCTATATGCCGGGTCCTGTATCAGTTGAATCTCCTCGAAGCGCGACTTGTTCGCCACGTTTTTGGGTGGCTCACGAGTACGCACTTGGGACATGAACTCGGTCACGTACTTCATCACGTCGCACTGATACAGCTCGTGTATATTGACCTTGGGCAGGTAGACATTATGCAATTGGTACTTTAAAGCTTCCAAATGGCACTCCTGATCGATGACAGCCGGCACGCCCACATGCTCCAAACTGCCCGCAGCAATGTCCGCTCCACACTGCGCCAGCATGGCATCCAGCAGGAAAGCTGGACGCAAATAGGGGCACGTTGCGCACGAGTATGTCGCATCCGGATGCTTGAGCAGCCATTCAGATTCATTGGCAGTGTGATTCAAGACGATGTCGCAAATGGAAGCTACCTAAGGAACAGATAGAGCCATTATAATTGTCAACAGCCAAATGGAGCAACACAAGCACTTACGCCCCACTCCTGGCGACACTTCTTGATAACTTTCTCTACATCCTCAAACGTGACCTTCTCACCCTTTTTAGAGGCAAATTGGGAATTGACGCTGAGCTGATCGCGCAGCGAGTAGCCGGAGCGAGAACCGCCCAGCTCCTGAATGGGCGTAAAATGGATGACATTATAGCCCGACTCCTTGGCCACGCGCAGCTTTGCCTCCCACGTGTTCAGTGGACCCAGCAGCTTGGCCATGACCGTTTGACAGCGCACTGAGTTAAGGGGTATTATCTTCTGGGCACCCACGGGACCCACATGCAACGTGGGCTCCACCTGCACATACAAAGCGCCATCTGGCGGAGAGTCCGCTTTGCGTTCCCTGAAACCATGAAAATAAATTAATCTGAATTTATATGGAATATATATCTACATATATGGAGCACTTACACATCGGCAAAGCTGAAGTAGAAACGGAATGTGCCTGATATGTTCAGGTTTAGCTCACTAAAGATGTCAGTGTCCACGACATGCACATCCGGATGGCTGTCGCTAGTGATTTGCTGGCCATTCTTAAGCTGCCAGCTGAGCACACGATATTCGGTGCGCACAAACTTCTTGCCCTCGGCCGGGTAATTGGTGTGGAGCAGGATCTTGCGACCCAGCAGAGCAACATCCGGATGAACGCGCAGCTTGGAGCCGCGCTTCAAGCGATATAGCACATGCTCAGCATTTGTGCCCTCCGCAATGGGAATGCTGTGCGAGTCCGTGTCCTTGCTCATGATTAAAACCTGAGAAGTGTAATTTAAATATAATATATGTATATGGGTAACTGTGAGTGTGTGTGTGTGTGTGTGTGTGTGTGTGCGTGTGTGTGTGTGTGTGTGTGAGTCTTCGTATGTGTACATAGATGATTACAGAGATATGCCCCACATTCTATAGAACTGTGCATTGGGCAATCAATTTGATTCGACTCGATTCAATTCAATTCGTTTTCAATGTCACCCCAATAAAATATGATGATCGAGTTGAAATGTTGAAATATTCAAGCTTCATTAAATACAATTAAATAATGGATATTTAAGTCTTCGTTAAGTAAGCCTGGAAAATTTTATATATGTATATTTGTTCTTTCTAAAACATATTTTATCTTTAAAAATTCACACATGTTATAGCCCTATGTATATATAATTAAGCTATAATTAATATAGCTATACAATTAATTAAACTTTAATCCTATTTTATATTATTTTAATTAACTAAAATTTATAAAAATACATATAGAAATGCCAGCAAAATCAAGTTAAGCTCGAAGAACACTTTAAGAACATTATGAAAAATCTACTTATGCAAACTGTTTTACAGGACTTTATTAGCAGCTTCAATCGAACTTGAGGCAGGCGCCTAGCCTGGCTATTTATAGCAAATTGACTGAGTGATTATGGCAATATAGATTAGAATTACTCAGACACTCACACACAGGCAATCAGTAGTTACAACACCACAGTGGAAGCGACTTTTAAACAATATATATATAAATATATAGTATATATAATGGATTTTTTAACTAGAACACGAGGAGCACACGGCACTGACTGAAACTGTCGCTGGGCGGCTGCTTTATTAAGTCTGAGCTATGCTTTTTGCCCGCAGCACTTACATAAATAATATTTATTAAATATGCACAAACAAACACACACACAGACACACACATGCATACACAATAGACACATATGTATACAGTTGTGTGTTGTGTTTTGTGTATTGTGTGTGTGTGTGTGCTTGTGCATATTTAGTAAATATTATTCAATACATAATTACAATCAGAGATTGTGTAAATACCTCACTGTGGCGCTTTCGTGTGACACCGGAGCCGCTGATGCTACTGCTGCCTGCATTCCCCATAACTCTCGTGGCACTAAGCTTATTCGCACTAATCTTGATCGCCGGCACAACTATTTCAGCTGCTGCTGTTGCTGTCTCTTCTTCTTCTTCTACTTCATCATCATCAGCATTCGCCAGCACCGTTACCTTATCAAAACCTTGCACTGGCTTTTGCATTTGCATTGCACTAGTGTGCGGTGTGGTAGTTACTTGTGCATAGTACTCGATGAGCCAGCGAAAGAACTGATAGCGCATGAGGATCTGGATCAGTGCATTGAAATTGCGACGCGTGCTCATGTAGAGCCATCTCAAGCCCTCGACTAGCATTGTTCACCTTATCACGAAACTGCAAATTGTCAAGCGTTTAAGTTTACTTTCTTGTCTATTTTCTTTTTTTTTTTCTTTTTTTGTCTTTTTCTTCTGCTAGTTTCGCTGCCGGCAGCTGTCTTAAAGCTACTGAACGCTGGCGTTGGCCAAGCCACTTGCAATTTTAAATGAACCATTCTAAAGATTACATACTAAATAAAAATCGAAAAAAATAATTAACAAGTGTGAATACTAATTACGCACACAGACTCGCTCTGTCTCTCTCTCAACAACACATACACATACAAGCTTTGGAATGATTAGCAGATTGCGCAGGAGCTTTTCATCCATTGCCTTTGATGCAATTCTTAGCACGCAAAGCTTACATGATAACTGTTAATGCTCGTTATCGATTCAAAGTCTTAAAAGCATTAAATCATTTTATTAGAGCTGAGTCAAAGCGCCGCGAAATACAGTGGGTTGCCATGTACATATGTAAGAAGAAAACGCTATTTTTAACGCTCATGACACTTTCAAATGTGAACTTTAAGCATTGCAATTAGTTTTTAGTTTTTTTTTTTTTTTAACAATCGAAAATAATTGCAAAATTTTTAACTACTGCATATTATATTTTAAGTAACTTAAGTATTGTTTGGAATATAAATTTTGAAGCAAAAAAATTAGAGACTCATTTATATATATTTTCAATTTAGAAAATATCAAGGTATTATAATTATTTTAATGCACATTTCACTCTGCTAATAAGCTTTTCAGAAAAGTTCAACTTTACTTCCTTATTCATCTATTTAAAATCTCGATTTTCTGTGTTGTTATTTGACATTTGTTTTTAGCTAAATTCTTGATAAACAATTTGAGTAAATATTTTATAAATAGAGAAAGTTATCTGCGTCCATTGACCTACATACATACATATTAAAACACTCATATATAAACATACATACATATATGCATGTACATAGATATGATTCTATTTAGACTTAAATGCACCTTCCAAACTTTCTCTTTCAATTTGCAACTTTAGAACAAACAAAAAACTAAACAAATTCGAAACACATTTATGCTGCTAATGCAATACGCATGATTCATAATTTATTGTAAACACTTAGATAATATTTGTTTGCCGAAATTTCGGTTATTGCTTCGCTAAATTTGTATGAGCACTTGATGAAATGAAATTTAATTTTAAAATATTTTAATAAATAAATAATATATGAGTCACCATCTAATTTCTTACGATTTTTCCCACCAATAACTGTGATCTGCGGCCGAATAACACTTTACTAGAAAATGAATTCCTCAATTCTTTTTTTATTGAGCTCAAGGTGACCTTTCAAGTTTTCGTGCGCGCACCAGCTGCTGCGGCCTGAGAACGTTCACACCCTCTGTTGCTGGTAAACAAAAATCAGCTGTTCGCAATCATTCTGTTTCTGTAGCATTTACACCCCAAGTAATTTATACACACACACGCGTGTGTTTACTGTTTGTTGATTGAGCGTGTAGCTTAATATGCATGTGTGCAATGCAAGTAAGTTTGTACGAATGTTTACTTCAACACAAACATATTTACAGTTAGCTTTAGATTTACATTTTCAACTCACTATTTATATTTTCATATCTGAATATGCAACAACTTACCTCTAGGTCATTTATTAGCCAACACTGCATTATTCAGCAAACTTCAATAAATGAATAATATATTAAGCATTTTTGTACACTATAGTTTATTTTACAGTTGCATTGCCTAATTGTTTTTAATGCACAGACGAGATATAAAATTGACTGCAACATTTTGTGAAGTAAACAAGAATTGGCTAAGTATTAACTGAAGTGTGCCTTCTAATATCGATAAGTGGTCAGTTATCGGGATTATCGGAACTAGGTAAATTATTGGCTAGCCGATCTACTTTGCGCTACGTATTAATTGCACAACGGTTTGGAATCGCGAAGCCGCCAAAACGTAACACAAAATATTTGAAATTATATACATATATGTTCAACTTTAAATAAAGTTAATATAATAAAACATTTTTATTTTATTCTAAAGTTATTGTTTTATTACATTTATTTGTCTAATTACCGTATGCATATTTTCATGTAGAGCGCATATTCAATTCATAATAGTAGGTGAATATATTTAAACAATTCATTCCATACCAATATTAAATTATTACAAACGATTCTCAAAACGTCATATAAAAAAATAGTTATAGAAGAATACTCATGAATATTAAGGACAGTTTTTAGCTAAAGCACAAACACCGGACACAGATATATTTTTTACATAAAATACATAGCATAAATATGGTTTTGCAACACTTATTTCATCAAAATTATAAAAACTTTACTTTTTACAGGACCACTGTGCTAAAACTCGATTTCATATTCAAAATAAATAAAATTTTACAATTCAATTTAGGATTTGTTTAACAGCATGTTTGGAATCGACAACAGTGTGCTGCCTACATTCCCAATAAGTTCTGTGGCACTATCGACAACATTTTCCGCAACATTCCCAATAAGTCCTGTGGCACTAGGGATATCCGCAACATTCCCCATGAGTCCTGTAGCACTATCTGCAACAGTCCCAACGAGTCCTGTGGCACTATCTGCAACATTCCCAATGAGTCCTGTGGCACTATCTGCAACAGTCCCAACGAGTCCTGTGGCACTATCTGCAACATTCCCAATAAGTGTTGTGGGATCTAGATTATCCGTAATACTCTTGATCATCGGATCAACTATTTCAGCTGCTGCTGTTGCCGCCGTTGCTGCTGCTGTTGCTACTGCTGTTGTTGCTGCTGTTGCTGCTGTTGCTGCTGCTGTTGCTGCTGCTGTTGCTGCTGTTGCTGCTGTTGCTGCTGTTGTTGCTGCTGCTATTACTATCCCGTTCTCCGTAACCCCTTCATAATCTTCCACTTCCTTTTTCAATTCCATTGCATTATTTTGCATACTGGTAGTTACTTGTGCATAGCGCCTGATAAGCCAGCGAACGATTTGAAAGGGTATGATGATATGGAGCAGTGTAATTAATAAATTGCGACGCGTGATTAAAAAGATCCATCTCGGGAATTCAGTGAATTGAGTGAATAGCATTGTTCACCTTATTAGGAAACTGGAAATTGTGAATCGTTTAATTTAATTTTTTTTGTCTATTACTTTTTTCTTCCTTTTTTGTATTTTTCTTTTGCTAGTTTCGCTGCCGGCAACTGTCTTAAAACTACTGAGCTGGCGTTGGCCAAAAAACTTGCAATCTTAACTAAACCATTCTAAATATTACATACTAAATAAAAATCGTTAAGAAAATAATGTACAAGTGTAAATATTAATTAGGCTCACACTCAAACTCACACAAATTTTGAAATAATTAGCAGATTGCGCAGGAGGAGGAGCGCAAGAGGCAAAAAAAGGAGGGGCCCATTTTCAAGTTGCAGAAAATTTATAATCTGCAACATTTTTAAAGAAGAATTGGCTGAGCACCAACAGAAGTTTGCTTTCTAATATTCATAAATGTTCAGTGTTATCGGAACTGAACTGGTTGAATTATTTGGCTAGCAGATCTACTTTGCGTTACGTGTTCATTCATAACGGTTTGGAATTGTGAAGCCGACGAAACGAAATACAAAATATATTTGAATTTATATACGTATTAAGTTAATTTCATACAACATTCTTATTTGGTTGTAAAGTTTGTTTTTTATTAAATTTATTTGTCTTAATTGTCGTATGCATATTTTCATGTAGAGCGCATATTAAATTCATAATATTAAGTGTATATATTTAAACAATTCATTCTATAGCAATATTAAATTATTACAACGTTAAACAGTGACACGCGTTACACGAACTACAGCCTATTTGTAACTTAATTTAACTGGCACTAAGTAAAAAGCACATATTGAATCTTCTGTTGTAGTTTTTGTTGTTGTTGTCCTTGCTGCTGGCCGCAGTCCTTGCAGTCCTATCATTTGCGCACCGTAAACACCAAAGGCGCCGACTCATCCTCCTGCTGTTCGAGCAGTGTGGTCCTAATAGCACGTATTGAGGCGCGCTGCTGTGCCTCGATATCCTCATATTCGATGGACGTGGAGCGCAGTAGCTGAAATTGTGCATTCGAGTCATTTTTGGTAATGATCAGTGAGGCGGGCCGGGGACCTGAGACCGGAAACGAAATGGTATTAATTACCATGGGATAAATGTAGATTATAAAATAAATTAGCATTACCTGCTGGCGGCTTGGTCGTTAGGCGCCCTTTGCTGCTGCTGCCTGGCCCACTCGCCAGCTCCACTTGTCGCTCCGAGACGTACTCGACCTTTGAGGCATTATTGTTATTATTATTGTTGTTGTTGATGTTTGCCAAATTGCTAGAGCTGGGCGTTTGTTTGATCGATACGCGCTTCTCCGACTTCACGCTGCCTTGCTGCTTCAAGATGGAGTCGCGTCGCTGCTGCATTGGCGAGGAGCTGAGCAGCGTTGGTGCGAACATGGCGCCGGCACTGGACAAATCAATGTCTACAAATTCGAGAAACAAAGTTAGACATATAGGAAAAGGAGAATTACAGACTTAGGGGAAAGTACACAAAGCAACACACAATTAGCAACCAGATGATGCTTTCGACAGACTTTCTCTGTTCGATGAACGACTTGATGGCAATGCAGAGCTCCTTCTCCACGATGTATATATATATATATCTATATAGATCTTACATATATATTTCTTTTCTTTTACCCAACACCTTTGGTTAATAAATATTTACAAACTAAGCTAAAATTTGCATGCATTAATCAACAAAAATCAATTAAAAGCAATTAAAGCCATTTTTAATTTTTAAATTTTTTTATTGCCGAACATAGAAAAATGCATTTGTAAAAAGTTGTTCGTATGATTATTTATTTAATACTTCATTTTATTAAGTTAATAACTCGCTCGTGGAAGCAGCTTTGGTTAGTTATTCATTTTAATTATGATTAGGGTTTCTTTCGTGTTTTTTTTTTTATAGGCAAGTTAAAACTAATTGTAAATAATCGTGCAGTCATTTTTTGGTTTTTGCTTTTTAAATACATTATGAAAATACTACAAATCAAAATACTGTAAATAATCGAAACACTTGAACACAGCAAGGTTTTAGAACTTGAATTAGGTTATTTATGAGCTATTGCCAAATTAACAAAAACGTCAATATAAAAGGAAGAGAACAAAAACATATTCAAATGCGTTAAATAGTTTATAAAAGCCATTGAAGAACTGTTTAAATCAAATCAACTTGTCAACAAGCTTTGGTAATGGTTTCTCTAATGGCACATATATATATATATATATATATATATATATATATATATATATAGTATAAATATATATTTTATATAGATAATATATGGGTAAGTGTATTATGGTTAGTCAAATATTTGTTTAGTAAATGTCACTTACAAACTATGCTAGACCTAGAGTACACGTGTGTTCCTTAATACCTCTATTATCATTATATACTAAAATTATTCTACACTAGACACACGTACATACATTGGTAAGTACATGTATATATAATTATTTCAATTGTTCAGCTTTCGAATCGTTTTCTGTTTTTGTAACAGGTTCGTTGGTTAGGAAGCTCGTTTTTAATACAGATATGTTTGTTAGTATACGGTAAACATAGAGTAGAGGAATTTTATAATTTGGTATCATCGTAGATTTGATCTGAGTTGGGCACCACAACCACCGTTGGCACTTGGGGGGTATAGGGCGTCATGGGTTCGATCAGCAGCTCGTCGGCAATTGAGCTTGGACGCGCACCGTGCGCCAAGCCATGCTGATTATAAAACATACTACCAACAACACCACCGCCACCTCCACTACCCACGTTTATCAAGTCGGCGTTGCTGCCGCTACTATTGCCATTACCCATACGCATCTGGATGCCACCGCCGGCAGCTCCGCCAGCGTTTAGACTTTGTAATGAATGCGAGCTGGCACTGCGATTGTATTCGTTGTTGTTGTTATTGTTGTTGTTGTTGTTGTTGATGCTGTACTGCAGCAGATTGTGAATCTTCTGCTCATCGGATGGCGAACCAAACTCGGAAGACTCGCGAATGGGTGCTAATTGCAGCTGTGCGGCAGCAGCTAACATCTCACCTGTGGGCAAACCAGACGGACTGGGTCTCTCACTGCTGGCCACATCCTCGAAAGCCTCCTCATTCAATGTTTGCAATGCGCCGCAAATCATTTGCTCCTCAAGCGTAACCTATACGAAAGAAATTTTTATAATTATATTTTATAATTATTATATAAAAATTTGAATAAGGCAAAGCCAGATTTAACTTTGGGCATGTGAGTTCTTTTACCTGTAGATACTCATAATCATGAATTTTTGACTATTTCGGTAAGCATTAGACAGAGACAAAGATAAACACAATTATGTACATAGATAAAATCCTGTCTGCTTTCAGCTTTAGATGTTAAACAGTCTCGCCTCTTAACTAACCTGTTTTTCCATATGACTAACTGAGTTTCGTCGCGACAGCGAAGGTGCTGGCATTGGTTCAGGCACCTCACGCATCACGGGCACATTAGCTGGAGCCTCTGCAATAGAAGGTTGTGGTCGAATCTTGCGTGGCAGTCGGTCGACATCGCGCAGCGTAGTAATCAGCAGCCGAAACAGTTCCCAATGGCCAAAGCTCAGGCCAAGCACCTGCATAGAGTAAAGAATTGCATTATCTGTATATCAAATATATCCATGCTATATATACCATTTTGAGGTCCGTCAGTTCACAATGCTTCAGCACGCGGCCGTTTATTGCATTTTCACGCAGCACCGGCGCCAATTTCTGCAACGTTGGCTTGAGATCTTCAATGCGTTCGAGCAAACTTATGACACCCTCGACGGTGAGGTCAGTGAGCTTCGTTTGCAATATATCATCCTGTGTGCAATAATGAACAACTTAAAGTAAAAATTTGATACACCAATTAGATTTCTATCTTACACCAAAGGAATCGCTGGGCGACGGTATTAGCGGTGTTGTTGGCTCCATTACGCTCAGATGACGTGAACGCATCTCATTGCTAACAAATTCGTTATGCAGCATTTGGTAAGGCGGATAGACCTGAGGGGAAGGCACATAGGTTGTGGGCGGCGGATGTGGGCGCATGCTGTGCGTGATGCTGGGACGTGTTTGCAGCACCAGCGAGCCTTCGTCTTCGATGATTTGTTGATCCTCTGTGGGAAAAGGGAATTAAGTTAAGAATAAATATTGCAAATTTATTCAGCAAGCACTTACCTTTCAAAACCTTTCTGAGATACGGATCCAGATTGATTGTAAAGGGCAAAAATATGCGCAAATCCGCGACTAATAAATCAGATTTATGCAGCTGCAAAAAGGCGTCCAGCTTGCGCTCATCGCGATCCAGCTCGAGCAGTGGAGCGGCCTCTCGCAAACAGGCGAGCTTCGGGCGAACTCTGAAAGAAATTCAATTAGTTAATGAATTATTTAATTACGTGCATGCTTCACTCACTTCTCATAGACACTCTGCAGCGAGATGTTCTCATCGGCATTGGTGTCCATAAACTGATCATGATGCAGCACAATCATGCTGGCGCGCAGTGGCCATTGTTCGGTGAGATTTATCCAGGAACTGAGGCGATACCAGCTAAAGTCGATCTGGAATGCTTTGAGTAGACGCACAGTGATGTAGATGACGTTCATCAGGCGGCGCATGCTGCGCGGATTCACATCGCTGAAGTAGTCATCGGTGAGCACAATGCGCGACAGATCAAGCACACCTTGAGGATTTTGGCCCAGTCTATGCAGATTGGAGCCAATCGAGCTGGCGACTGATTCGGAAAGACGTAGCTTCTTACCACCACCACCGCCGCGTTGAGTATTGTGCGGAGCACGTAGCTTCTCTTGACTAGACATTATTTCAGAGGCGTTGGACAAGCGTCGTGCCGAAACCGAATGACCCAGCGAGGGCCCGTCGTCCACTTGATAGTCTGTGCCGCTGCGTTTGAACAACAGCGCCGTCATTTGGGCACGCTGCACCTTACGCAGTCCAGAGTTTTGCAGATAAACAGGCAGATGCACCAAGTTACGCAGGAAATCGTGGCCACCAATGCCGCCCTCGGTAAACAGCCGTCGACTATTGGCCTCTGCGGCCTTGGCAATCACATGCGGATCTACCGAGATGAGCAACACAAAGGGACGATTGGGCGAGGAGAGCAGCGTTTGCACAGCATTCAAGAGCGTCAAAATGCGTTCCGTATCACACGAGTCCAGAGCATCGATGACGCCCACCAAGCGACTTTGCTGATTGGTAAAGGCATCCAGACACTTGACCATATCCGTCAGCACAGCCACCTCGGCTCCCAGCATAGTCAAGGGCGCATTCTCATTGGAGCGCACGGCACGCTTCAGCTGGCGCTTGTGAGAGATGAACAGCGAGCCACAGACCTTAGCCAGCACATGCAAATGCGTACAGATGAGCGTCACGAGCACCGCAGCAATCACATAGACGGCAAACAGAATTTGCTCACGCTCAACATCATTGGCGTGCGTAAAGTAGGCAACTATCAGCGCTATGCCCGCCACCAGGGTGATCAGGCCGAGCTCGAAGAGCAACACAATGGGCAAGCAACACATGCGACGCCAACGCCAGCCCACATCCATTTTCAGGCACTTGGGACGGAAGGCACGATAGAGACGCGTGGACAGCCAGCCATAGTGGGACTCTGCAAGAGCAAAAGGAATTTAGTAAATATATTTCAAAGAAAGCAAATATCATTAGCTAAGTAACTACTCACCGATGGCATCCAGCAGAGAGGCTAGCATGTGCGCTACAGCGCCATCGCCCGTAGGCGAGGCGCTGCTCGCTTCCGCAAAGTGAAAACGCACAGGCTTGGGCTGAGAGTCGGCTTGCGGGCCAGGCGGATGGCAGAATGTGACCTGCAGTATGAGACGCAGTCGTGTCATTCGCTTCTCCAACGCATGCAGCACAGAGTAGGCCCAGAACATGTCCATTTGGTAGTTGAAGTACTTTGTTGCCGCCAGTAGTAGATAAGCCAATACCAAGAAGATAATTGCAGCCAGTGCGCCCCATAGGACGGACCACGTGCTCAAGCCCACAATTGTTCCAATCAGCAGCGATATATGCAGACAAACCATAAAGAGCAGGCTGCCAGTCTTGGTTGGAGGCTCCGCCCACTGTTTGGCAAAGTTATTCATTTCCTCGCGCAATTTATTCAGCAGGAAACTCTTGCCGCTGCCCCACTTGGCGTAGAGGCCGACGGTAATGGGCGTGGTTAGAGTGGGTTCGCTGAGCACATCGGCCAGAGCAGACGAGTACAGCTCATAGCCCAGCATGCCCTCCGAGTCTTCGTTGGTATTGAGTCGCCGCGCACCAAACACCTGACCCAATATCGTCTTCTGATGCAGCGAGTCAATGTTGTAGGGCGTCTCGCCCGCCTTGTTGGCACGGTACAGCAGCTGACTGTGCTTGGGATTGCGCAGCAGCGCCTCCACAATTGCTTTGGAGCGAGCTCGCATTGCTATATGCAGGCAGGTATCGCCACGCTTATCGCTGGCCGTCACCTTGGCCTTGCGATCGAGCAGCATGTGCACAATCTCCAGATTGCGGTTGCGAACGGCACGCAATAGTGGCGTATCGCCATCTTTGGTAGACGACTCCAGGTCGGGATTGGTGAGCAGCAGCAATTTAACAATTTGCGTGTGTCCCTTCTCCACTGCCGTGTAAATTGCCGTCTTGCGATCCTTGCCTTGAATATCCACATCGGCATGTTTCTTGAGCAATGCTTCGACCACAGTGCGGTGTCCGCCTTTGACTGCATGTATTAGCGGCGTATCTGCCCCACGATCCTGGATATTGATGTAGGCGCCAGCGGCAATCAGTGATGCGGCAATATCCTGAAAGCCTTCGCGACTGGCTATGCTCAGTGCTGTCATGCCATCCTTGTCGAGGGCATTCACATTTGGCTTCTTCTCCAGTATCGAGCTGACGCAGTCTGTGTGTCCGCCGGCAGCAGCCACCAGAAGTGGCGTCCATGAGTACATGCCGGCGGTGTCCACATTGGCGCCCGCTTTGACTAGCGTGTCCACAATTTCAACGTTGCCACGACGACAGGCCCACACTAGTGCCGTGGTTCCATATTTGTCTCCGACATTAACCTTGGCACCGCGTTGCACTAGCAGCTCCACAATGTCCTTGAAGCCACGTCCTGCCGCCCAGAGCAAAGCGCCCAAATGGTAATTGCCATGGGCATTGCCATCTGCTCCCTTGTCCAGCAGTAGGCGCACCAGATCCGTGTGTCCTCGATACGCAGCCCACATCAGAGCAGTCCAACCGCCCTGCAAGCAACTCATGAATATCTCATGATATTACAGAGCTCATACTGGCTTACCATATCGCGATGTTCTATGTCAGCGCCATGATCCAAGAGCAACTGCACCACATCCAGATGCCCATTGCGCGTGGCACACAGCAGCGCCGTCCAGTTGTCCAAATCCTCAGCCTGTACATCAGCGCCACGAGACAAAAACTCACGCACAAACGAAGTCAGACCACGTCCGGCGACGACCATAAGCACCGTAGTTCCATTCTATAAAGAATTTTTAGATAATAAAATATAATATTTTAATAATATATGTGTCTATTACTTACCTCATCGCGATCATCGATGGTTAGATGACGACTATCGAGTATAGCGCGAAGACCGGATATATCATTATTGTCAATATATTGCAGAACTGCGCGATGTCCGAGCGAACCCATGGAATCTCCGTATCGATTTATATTCTAGACGAAGACAACAAATAGGCTAGGGTTAATTAACTCTTAACATTAGTAGAATGTTTTCAAATGATTATTAATCAACAAACTTCATGCAGTTTTCTCTTAGTTTTGTTTATTTGCTTAACTCAACTCAACGGGCGGGGCCGTGTGAGGGGCTGAGGGCGGGAGTTCTTTTTTAATTGCGTTACGTTAAAGTAAAACATATTTTAATTAAATATAAATCAACATACAAGATGTGAACTCACATCAAGGCACATGCTCAAATAAGAAGTAGAACAAACTCATCTTTGATAAATAGAACACGAACTAAATGAACTACACTCAAAGAAATTAAAGTGCACCAGGGTATATATAAAGGATATGAAATATTTGCAACACTTATTATAATACCAAAATAATGTTAACATATTTAAGGCATTTACATCTTTACATGAGTTAACGAGAAACATTTTTAAACAGTTTTTAAAGTTCCTTAATTTTAATATATTTTCCACCCAATCACTTATACTAAACTGTACAACTTAATCGTTTAAAGCTCAATTTATAGCTGGCATCACTGCAATCATTACCAAATAAGTAAATATATAAAGATCGATTACTTGAATGTCAGAGATATAATGCCAGATTGATAAGCAACCGCGTATCGTGTGCTTAAGATCAGCAAAATTTAATTGATAAACTTGCGCCACATGCGCACAGCTTGCGACTGTCAACTCAACAGAAATATGTCATGTCCACTCTGTCATGAACGATCGAAGACAACGAGCTGTCAAAATCATTAATGTGTGGTGTGATAAAAAAAAAAAAAGTTTGATAATGGCGCTTACAATAGAACAGATAATAGGACGAATTATCGAAGTTAAAATACCCTTTTAGAGAGCTAGATTTTACAATGATCATATCTTAAGTAAGGAAAAAGTTATCTATATAAAATCTCTGTGTTTCAAAATATTCCATTATTGATAAGATTTTGTTAAAAACAAATATGCAGCTCAAACGTTTATTCAATGGGTCTTACTTTTGAAGCGAACAATCCTTTGACAGTTATATGATAATCGTTTAACGTTCCGAAAGATATAGTCACACCACACATACGTATATACATAAAAACAGACAGACGAAAATACATGTACTATATTAAGTAGCATCAAGTCGCAGACACTTTTGATGAGCACAGCTTTATAAAGATTGAAAATTTGATTATAAGCCCTTTTAAAACTGTCAGATATATTTATAAACATACATGTACCATAATCGGATTACAATAACCTTTCAACTCTGTGTAAAACGTATACACCTAAACATATTCATTGTTTTCATTTAATTTTAATAGAATTAAGATTCTGTGTTTGCCTTCAGATTTTATGACAGCGCCAAAAGAATGAGATTACGAGTATTTGTCATACTAAAATAGACATCCACTCACGCTTTGCAGTAGCTTTACTGTCATAGTCGTATCTAAATATTGTATAAATCAGGTAAATTAAGCTATCAGCTGAACCCGAGAAAGAATTGGAAGAAATCTAGTCGCGAGATGAATCAAATAGATTTTGTTTTGCATTAGATTTTCTACTTTTTTTTTGAGGCGCGAAAATATATTTTATAAATAAATATTTTGTAAACAGCGAAGCGTTAAGATTTCATCTTAGTAAATGTGTAAGGTTTCTTCTTTATTATTAATTTAGCATGTGTGTGTGTGTATGTGTGTGTAAGTACATCTATATGCATGGCTATTAAATAGCGTTAAGTGCTAATATGCATTATAGCGTTACAAGCGAGCGCCTTTTTTATGCGCATAAAAATCGATTGAGTATTATTTTAGTATTTAAATGTATCTTTAAGATAAAGTTACTTTTCTTAAAGTAATTTCTATTATGAAATATGTACTCTTCATTTAAAAATGTTCAAAATAATAAATTGATTAATTTATTATTCCATAAAATAATATATTTTTCTATTTGTTTTTCACTAAAAATTATTTTAAGGTAATAAAATATTTAGTATATACTAAAAGTTATTAAAAATAAATATTAATAAAAGTAAAATTATATTTTATTTATTTTTTTAATGTAAATAATTATAAATGCATTTTATTTATTATTTTAATTTTATTTTAAATAATATTTTTTTTTTGTTATGTCTAAAATATTTGCATTCTTTTATTTATTTTATTTTATATTTTAAATTGATTTAGTTTCATATTTCTTTTAGTTTTTATAAAGTAAACCTAGATTTGCATCACTTTCTGAAAATCATTTAAATATTGCACGCTTAAATATTGATATAAACTTGTGTTTTATTAGCTTAACTGTGTTTTATTTACTGTGAATAAATACGAACATTTTTGGCTTTTTTCTTTGTGGGAGAACGTAAATTATTTAAGCTCAAACGCGATGCGTTCAAAATTAACTCATCCAAACTTTTTGATAATTTCATTTTGCCGACACTGCAACGCGAGCACGCTTTAGTTAAACTCAAATATTTGTAAACGAAATGTGTTTTTTTTTTTTAAATATTTATTTAAGGCAAGTTCTCTTCTCACTTCTGCTTCAGTTCTTTTTTTTTTATCAGAGCATGATTTACAATGCAATGGGCGACAATTCAGACTAGATACACGTAATGCAGAAGCAAAAGCCGAAAGAAGCGCCGACAACTTTTGTTTTAATTAACTGTAATAAATTGCATTGTATTTTTTGTTTATTGTTCGTATATATATTTAAGCAGCTTTTTATTGTTTTAATAATTGTTTATTTTTGCTTTTTCTTCAGTTTTAGTATCTCTCAAAAGAATGCTTCTGCACGGCACGACGAATTGCCTTTGAATGCGAGCCATGTGCAAGCTGCGCTGCTGTTATTGGATGGTCGAGCGTTGCGTCGGTCTGTCGTTTGGTCGTGCTGCTTGGTTAGTCGGGTGTCTGGTGTCGGGTATCGTCGCATGACGTTGTTGTCTCGCTTATCAACTCAACCACACTCCGCACTGCCGCTGGCCCAAAAACCCGTCACTGATTACAAATAGCAACACATGTAAGCAGATACTGTTCATTGAGTTCGAGATCTGTATCTGCGGATGCTAAAAAGCGCGCGCGCGCACTATGAAATACTGTAATTTAGTTGTTTTCGCTTTTGTTGTTGTTGCTTGGGTTTGCCTGCGCCACTTAAACTTGTTTGCCAATTTGGCTAGCGCTATCAATAGCTGTTGCACATTTGCCGCGCACGCTCTTGCCACAAGCACGCACTGCCACCGACTAACTGGCCAACTGTTTGGCCAACTAAAATGTTGCGGGAGATATGACCAATGACCAGGTGACCGACCAATGACCAATGCTGTTTAGCTGGAATTCTGCTCTTAAGCTTAAGCTTAAGCTTAAGCCTCAACACTGTCGAACACAAGAAAAAGTTTCTCTTTAGTTTACGACTTTGGCATTGCAAAGGCCAACTGCAACCGCACAACAACAACAACAACAACACAATGGCTGGCTGACCAACCTTAGTTAGTCTCGAGCTGTTTAGTATTATTCCATTGCATTCGTTAATTGTTAATCAATTAAAAAAAAAAAATACAATTTCGATTTCTGCTTGCCTCGCTTTGTTGGCATACTCCATTAGTTAATTGAAGGAAACATTTCAGCCAAATTGAATAAACGTAGACAATAAATTCTTTGCGCTGAACCAAAAAACTGCATAAGTTATTGATATTGTTATTTCAGTTCGCATGAAAATGGGGATTTCTTTTTGCTTCAACTTGGCTTTGGTCAAGAAAAAAAAATCACCGTAAATTTGGGTCAACTGCATTTAAATGCAGCTTGATTAATGTTTTTGAAGTTTTTCAGATACCAATTAAGTGTCAAATCTTTACATATGTGAAAGCAAGCCACACTGATCATTGATTATTGCTCTTGCTAATGAGCTTTCAGACTTTAATTCCCTTTGCAGCGACCGGCAAATGAGATGAGTGAGTTGTTCAGTGACAGCTCGAGCAGCGAGAATCGAGTTTCGTATCTCCCCCCTTCCGACTAGTTTACGCTAATAGAGTTTTGTCTATGCTGAAGGTCAATGTAGGCAGTGCAATGTAAGGAGAGTTTACTTTATGTTATTATATACTCGTTCATTTAGTGAAAAGAGTATATTAGTGAAAGATCAGAGAAGTTTATTTTTGCTATTTTATGTATAATTTATATAAAATAGAATTAACTTTAATTGAATTGGTTCAATATCAAATTCACTATTGAATCTAAAGAAAGGAGGAATCTACAAATTGGGAAAATATCCTCTTTGGTAGAGAGAAAGTAAGAAATACTATATTTGATATAATATAAATTTAAGGCGATAAGTATTTGAAATATAGATATCTAGAATATATAGAATACATATATAAATTTATAGAATAAATACTTTTAACTTAATTATAAATAATAATAAGGTAAAACAATAAAAATAATATGATTAATAAGAAAGATAATGCAATAATTATAATAAAAAAATATATATATTTTTATAATATTAATAAGAATTATTAATAATTGTAATACTGAGAATTTCCCAACGCATTTAAACCTATTTACTTAAGGCTAATACATTATAGCATTTTCGACGTCAAAAATAAACCATTGATGGACAGTTTTAGATAGCTTGAAGACATTTCATAACCGATTACCAATTAGAAGTTAATTTTGCTGCTATATCAAGTGGCTATATTACTATTAGCCAGAGAACAACTGACAGTAAGTCAGCCTTAACTAATGTTTGTTTATCGCATGACGCTCTTAAGTATATTTAATATGTTAAAGGTTATTTCAGGCAGCACGCACCCCAGACATTAAGTTGCATAATCGCTAATGGATAGCAAAGCTGAGCCAAGTTGTAAAAAAAAATACCAAAAATAGAATTTTCTTTTTTCTGGTTGCCAAACCTCATTGATTGGGGCACACTTAAGCAGCTGTTAAATATATATTAATTGCTATTATGAGTCGCAAAAAGTTATTTCTGTTGATATTTGTTGGTTAGACAAGAAGTTAAACGGCAAGGCAAATAATAAACAGAAGAACATTCAACTTGTTTGGGTTCATAGGCGACAGCATAAGAAGTAGTAGAAGAGGAGCAGGAGAGCAATGCAACAAACAACAAACAACAATGAACAACAACAACGACAACATCGAGAAGAGGCAGAAAAAAGTTGCATAGCATGTTTATTTTTAGATGTTGCATTTATAGAACCAGGACGGGTTATATAGAGGTATAGAGAGGAGTAGGACATTAGAAGCAAAGCCAGCCAAACAATGTGAGGGAGAGAGAGAAAGACAGAGACAGAGAGTGCAAGAGAGAAGGAGAGGGTATATAAAAGTGTAAAAAAGATATCAAAGCTGAGTACATTCACATGGATGTGGGAGAAGCGACGCAATGCCAGATTAAAGTGACTGAATCGTCGCGTCGTATTTGGCGTTGTGCTGAGCTCCTGATGATCACTGCAGCTGCCACTGCACGCATCTCCATTCAGCTCCCGGCCATGGCTGTCCGGCGTAAGCGAACGCGTTGGCGTGGGCGATGGCGAGAGTGTATTACGATTGCCACTACCAATGACATCCGCTGGCATCATCTCGACATTCTCAATGTTGATGACCAGTCGCGGCAGCGAGCCATGCGGCGCAATCTCTGTGCCCCGCTGTCGCTGTAGCGTGCGATGGTTTGGGGTGGTGTGTGGCGTGGAGTTGGCGGTGCAAATGTCACGACGCTCGTCCCATTCGAGCAACGGTCGCTGCAGCGACTGCAGATCATGTGTGCCCGTATCGTGCAGACCACGCACCAAAGCCCCAATTGTGCGCTGCTTGCACGCTTTGATGTCTGTTGAACTGGTTGCGGATGATAATGCTGATGCTGCTGCTGCTGCTGCTGTTGCAGTCGCCTTTGGGTCAGCTGCTGTCGTTGATGGCTTTGCTGTGGCTTTTTGTTTAAGCTTTGACGCTTTATCATTCGGCTGCATGGTCGCTGTTCACTTGGCGAGTTTCGAGTTCTTTTCTTATTCTTCTTTTTTCTTTGTTTTTTTTTTATTGCTTCTTTAGGAGTCGACACAGAAAATGACTCGGACTATAGAAAGAGAGCTGCAGCAGCGGCTGCCTGGGCCAACTGATTAGTTATTAAGTATGTTCAGCTCACATATAACATGTTTCATAATTTTATTAATGTTCTTTCTTTGCTTTATTCTGCATTTGCAGCAGTTTGTTGTATTTCTTTTAATTTCTGATTGAACAACAACAATTGAACGTTTGATGCTTTGCCCTGTCTAATTGACTGCATACTCAATTGATCAAGTCAAAACAAAATTGTTGATTCAACACAATTAAGTGAAATGACATTCAAAAAGGGAATAAAGTTTTCTACAATGCATATAGGTCTGCTTATATGCGTAGTAAAGAGTTCAGAACTTCAATTAGTGAAGTCTTTAGGTTAGATTTTGATGGGGACATGATGTAAAAGTTTAAAAATATTTGCTGATTGAGCATCTTTGGCAATTTGAGTTTAAAGAATTGTTAAACAGTTTGATAAAGTAGTTAAAATGTCAATATGCAGCGAAATGTTCATTAAACCTTTCCAAACGTCAAAATTATTTACCTTTCAATCATAATAAAAAACTTGAAATTATTTACTTTAGTTTCACTTCATAGTTAAACCAAAAGCATAGAAAATTGAGAGGTTCTCTTACAAATTTTCCTAAGCAGAACACATTCCTTAAGCTAACACTGCATTCAGCTATACTATATCCTTTAGCTAGTATATCTACTGCACTTATCTGATAGTTTATCTTAAGCAAAGAATATTTATATAACTCTATACACATTCAACAAATGCACCCATAATTTTCTTATCATTAGCTTATCTCATATATAAATTAAACACAGATTATAGCTGGAAAAAAGCTCTCAAATCTTGCACAATTTAACTGCATTGAAATTTGAGTTTAAATTAAATTAATTCTTTCACACACACCTCAGATTCGCCCGGATGCGTTTTCAAACGGGCTTTAAACATTTTGGTTAAACTCTCGCCGCTTAGTTCCGTCTTGAAGGTATTTTATAACTTCCAGTTAATAGAGAAAAATAAACAAAAATCTTTTCAAAATTAAGCAACTATTAAAGTCTTTAGCTCGACCGCTTGCCAGTGGCGTTCTTAGTGAACTGTCTGCTGGAGGCTGCATGCATGTTTCATATATGGATGAAAATGCACGGCGCCACGCAGTTTACATTTGACTTTTAATTAATAGAATAAACAATTGAATTTATCACACACACACACACACACACGAGCTCGGTAAGCGCACAGATAAGCGCCGGATATTCAAACAGAGTGTTGAAACAACTTCTACTTCCTATTTGCAAATTGAAACAATTTTCAATTGAAATAACTTCTTTTTTTTTTTTGGATAATTATTTTCACACTACGGGAATCATCGCGTCGAACCATTCCAGACTGCGTAACAAATAAAACTGAATCAAAGACAGCGACTTGAAGTGAAGCGGCCCGTGGAGGGCGATTGCTTTGAATGTTGCCTTCCATTATGACAGTCCATAATAAGCTTTATTATTGCTAACAGTGTGTGTCAATAGTAATTTACAGCCACATCTAGCTGGAAAGATTTAGTGCGATAAATCAACGAAGATTCATTACTTATATTTATTGTTTATGGCTCTGTTAGTCAAATCAGAACGTCAGAGCTCTAAACAAACTAACAAAATGTCTTAAAAGTATTCTCTGTCATAATTCGTTCTCTATTCGAAGGAGTTGCTATAAGTAATAGTCATAGAAATTATCTATAACTTTTATAATCTAAAGAAACTAGATCTCTTCGTTTGCATTACTATCTCAAGATACCACTTATAGATACTCTCAAAAGATACTGCATGTAGATACTAACCTGTATCTATTGATCTATATATAGTATCTAGAGGGGCAATAGCTTGGATCTTTAGCTAAAACTACAGGTAGTATCAACCTATATAGAGATAGAACCGATACTACTCATAGACACTTGTGATACAACCTACTATTTATTGAAACTCTCTAAGAATATTACATTTATAGTTTTTACTTTTCATTTTAAGCTCAATTTAGCTCTTGAGCTCTAAAGTATATAAACTGTTGCATACTTTCAGGCTAGCGAAGAATACTTATAAACCAGGGCTGGCTAACATTGTTATCTATACTTCAACACTACAACACTTCACATTAAATGCATTATAAACAAACTTTTTGGTTAATAACTTAAGAAATTAACATTTATAAACAGACTTTTTACAGACCCAATTATACATGCGCAACAAAATATAAATTTCTATGACGAAGGTCTGTCGCTATCGACTTACAGTTTGTAGAATTCTAATCAGCATATGTACGATTGTACACACCACATACATATATATAAATATATATATAAGCTAAATACAAATGTAACATAATATATACTAGAACATATGTTTAATTTGACTGCTGGCTGTCTGGCTGGTTTAGTTTACCCAAGTTAACCCTAAAATATCTTTGCTTATCAGATAAGCCAGCCAAAACATATGGTCGTGCCGGCGCAGCGATAGATCGAAAAACACCTACCTGCACGGAATTGTTGCTGCGCCCAAAGGAGCTGCGAAAAAAGCCAAACGGAAATATGCTGCCATAGCCACCAGAATCGTGACGCTCACGGCCAGAGCTCGTCGTGGCGCCCGAGGTCGGCGACGATGGCGGATTTAGGGGCGACATCTCCGAATAGGCGCGCCCCAATTGATCCAATTTGGGCGTGCGAACCATTTTGCACAGGTATTAACTGGATTTATTTGTGCTCTTCTTTTGTTTAAACACTTAAGCGCACATTTAATACACGACAAACAGTTAAATTGCGAAACATTGAATGGGAAATCGTTTCCGTTTAGCGCTACTTATTCAGCTCGTGGCAATTATTTGCATGCGCCGATCAAATATTTACAGTTGATAACCTTTTTGATACTAATTAAGGTTTTTATTTTTTGCGAGCACACACAGATTCAACGGATTTAAATATTATTTCTAATTCCCTTTTCTATTTATTTGCATTTTTTCTTTTATTTTTAAGCTCGTCGCGCCGTATTCGAGCTGACGAGCACACGCAACGCGCTCTGCTGAAAAACTAACCGCAGGCAATGCCCGGGTTCTGGACAGGCAGCGACAGCAAATAATGCAGCTCACAACATGTGCGCCTAGCATTCTCTTCACTTCGTATACCCTGTAAGTGAACTATGTGGCATAGTGTGTATGATGGACTAGTCAAGCATTGGTAAGTTTTATAACATGCTACGATATTTATTTACATTTTATTTTAAATATTTTTAACATTTGCTCTAACAATTCTTTTTGCAGGTAATCTGCTAGTCGCGCACTCTCTTTTAGCTGATCCTTACCTATTCATTTCGATAAAAATACATTTAGCAAAACATTAACGGCGCTTTCGCAGTAGCAGTCAACACTTGTGCAGAAAATCACCCACACACCCATACAGACACACACACATACTCCCTCCCACACACACATCAATTACTGGCGCCCAAAATGAGCAATCACAACGGCTACTAAATACTACTATGGCTGTGTTTAGTTATCGTAATAACTGTTGTCCGCTTGTGGAACGATGGAAAGAAACGTTCAAATTACGCACAGCAGCTCTCGTAGACAGTAAACAGTGAGTGAATCGACTCACACTCCCTTTCTCACTCTCTTTGCCTCCCTCTCTCTCTCTGTCTAGCACATAGTATTCGTTAAGTTAAGTCAGATCTCGTTGACTGATAACGCCGCCAGTGGACTGTCTACTCCCAGACTAAAGCACACAGTAAAGCAGAAAAACATTTTATGTTGACATAGCAGCGTACACTAAATATGTACTCAGTTATGTTTGAACGTATGAGAGAAATTAAAGAGATTTTGACTGCACATTCACACGTATTCAATTGAGTTAAGATAAGAGAGTGTTGAGTGCAATGTATAATGATAACATGTGCATAATGTAATTAATAATATTAATATAATAAATAGTATGTATAGTTAACATATTTCTGCTTCAAATTACCATTTCTGAATCTATGTGCACATGTAAGTAACCTGCCGTTGGGCATAGCCCTATTAATATTATTATAATAGTAGTTGCCATGGGACCGCGCAATTGAATGTGTACTAAAAAACAAAAAATAATAATCTACAGCAAATCACTCGACCAGAAAATATCTAAAATGTTGCAGATAATACTATAATTGAGGTATAGTATATACAAATGAATAAAACGTATAAAATAATATAAAACTGCAAACATAGCTGATGTACTATGTATGCCAGCAGCAATTGTTAGGAAATCGCTATATCAATCATGAAGATAGTAACATTAGGGCTTTACGTTAAGTTCTACGAAGACAGCTATAAGACTCACAAATCTAGACAATTTATTTTAAGAACCTATTCACATAAGCGACCATTTCACTTCCAATTCAAATTGTAAATATAAAGCATACTTTGAGGCGCTTTAATTTTAAATAAGTGGAGCGAAATTATAAGTAAGGAAACGAGTTTTGGAATTGCTATAACTAGAATCAAGCAAAATAGATGCGATATATGCACATATATTCACTAAATGCAAAATAATATCTATTTCTATTTACAAAATCATTTCTGCTCACGAGCTTGCCTTCATTTAAAAAAATATTATTATTTCTAATATTCTGATATTATTATAGATGTATATATATATCAAAAAATATAATGTTAATATTTAATAATATTTTTAAACAATAGCACGAACCATTTCCATTAATATCTTCATCAAGTTTATGGTTGCATTAAAAAACGGCTTAATGCAAACCGCGGCAATTCTCAGTCGGTGCAACAATACTTATTAAGAGAAATATATACACACGCTCATAGGAAAAACAAAATAAATAATATATGTATATATACATATATATGTATAAGTGCACCACAAATATATAATTATTTTCATACAACTTGCCAAGCAATTTGTGAGTAAAATTTGCCTGTCTGCCATCGGTCTATCAACAATTCCCAGAATAGCCAAAGCAGAGACAAAAAACAACAACAACAACACCGAACAAAGTCGAAACAATGATATATTATCATAGACTAGCTAGCATTCATCTTGGTTCATTTGAACTTCATATTTTGATAGCTTACAGCAAGTTAAAATCGTTGGCGACAGCTAGTCATTGTTTTTAGCTTTTCCGGCTATTTATAAGAGTCACAAAGGAGAATCAATAGTCTGAAAAATCTTAAAATTTCAGAGCAAAACGTCTCCAAGATCTTGCTATTGTTGATGTATCTCAAGAAATTTACGAACCCGACCTAGTTACCCATATAAAATCCACAGATCTTATTACGGCGAAATAGCACACATCAACAGAAAGTCTCAGCTCAATGCTCAGAAAAATATAAAGTGCATTATTGCCGAGGTTTGCAGTTCAGAAACTTGATTGTCGTAGCTTATAAAACACATCACATAATATAGAAAAGGGCATGTATACTTATACATATATATGTACATATATATACAAGTATTAAATATCGAGTATCTTTTCTTTTTTGAACAACTGTTGAGTCATTCGTATTATTCGATAGCAAAACTTACTTGCGTAGTATATGTGACGCCCGTTTCGCTTAGCGCTTGGGATTCCATAAAATGAGATATGGAATAAACTGGTAAATTGTTAATCATTCTAAGTTTTTATAAGAAGCACTTGAAATCAATCTCACAAAACTGCGTACATCTAATGTATCTCTGTGACTCTAAGAGTTTCGAAAGCAACTGACAAAGTATTCGCTCAATGCTTATCTTCAGTTGGATTTGATTTATTAATTTTGACAAATTAACATCAATTTGTGCTCGGTTATTGATCGTATTAATCTGATAGGATATTTAATAGTCATGTATTTTGGTAGGTATCAAATATACGCTATAGATTCGACATAACTAGATATTGTGCTCGTAGAGCTAAAAATATACAAAGAGAAGTTATTTTGCTGGTTGAATAACTTTCATAACTTCATTCGCTGCAGCCCTACTATGCGATTCTCATAACAATTTATTTTTCTGATTATATATGTAAATATTTAAATATGTGTATGTTTGTGTGCTCTATGTTCTCCGAAAGCAAACAAATTTTGTTGTATTACAAATAAACGTATTGCCAAACACAGCTCATAATAACAAATAAACTAGAAAAATGTTTTCAAACTTTGTTTACAACTGTTTTACAAGCTCACTTCTTGGCACTCCCTTTAACTATTATTTGTTGTATGAAATCACACAAGGGTAGCTTGAGAAGTTGCTGACTTTGGGTGAATGTACAGGTCAGGTGTAGACAAAGATATTTGAAAGAGGAATAATTTACATATTTACAATTATATTCTTTTTAAAAACAGACAATATTTATATATATTTATATTTAAATATATTTATTTATATATCTTAAAATTAATAAATAATTACTCTAACTTCCACGGGTATTCTAAAATACATTTTTAGACAATTAAAAAAAAAAAAAATACTATCACATCCTTATAAATAAAACTGAGCTACCTTCGTTGCTTAAATTTCATTATATATAAATATAGTAATAAATGTATGTATGCCAAATATTGTTAGCAAATGCAAATTAATCAAATTGAAGAAATTGCAATCTTAACAATACATTAACAAAACAAAATGCCGCCAGATTGATAGCAGCACAGTGACATATATAAGCTGAGTAGATACTTATATAGTCGCATGCCTGTATATCGTATCTACACAACTAGGTTTCTTATCGGCCCATTTGTATGTAGATAAGCCCAGTTGGCAAATAGAAACTGACACAAAAACAAAGATAAAGTGCGCTTAGTTTCAAGTGAGCGGGCATTAAGACGTATTCATTTCAATTATGACGAATGACGACAAAGGTGTACTCTGTGGACTTTGTGGAGTGCCCCACGCCACGGCACCTCCAATGGGAAGTAATTCGTTTCCAATATTGTCTATTAAATACTCGTTAGACGCAAATGACTGGCAAATAAAGTGAGCAGAAAAGAAAATTCTTCTGACAGAAATAAATCAAGGGTAAATGGAATTATGTAAAAACTTAAAATGAGCAAAAATAAAAATGAGACAATTTCATTTTGATTTAAACTATAAAATAAGAACGAAAATAAATTAATTATATTTGCACATGGTATTTTACTTTTGTTGCAAAATACTACTGTACTTGATATTTAAAAATAAATATATTATGAAATTTTACTAACTTGAATCTACACAGAATTTTTAAATTGATTGCTCACACAAATGGCATTATTATTAAATTAATTAGCACCTATTTAGTTAATGCGAAATTCTACAAAAGTCGTGGAAAATAGACTAATCGTGTCTGTGCAATATTTGCTATGGATTGTTGTTTAGATTTAATGTCTTACTAAGCATTACTCAATCAAATTAAATATCTAATTTGACATTAGTTCAAATTATGATTGTTTTCAGGAATACTGCAAGAACAGAAATTCATTTATATGTATCTACCGATATTTGTATATCAATGTCACTCACCGGTTAAATCAATCAATTGTTATTATTATTATTATTATTGTTGTTGTGGGAACGATAGCCAGTTATACAAATTTGCCGCGCAAAAACAAAACACTCTGGCAGGATCAGACACATTGACAACAAACGACAGCTGAGCACAGCTGAGCGCTGCCCTGTGTGTGTATGTTTCTGTACTTGTATATATATGTATGTATGTAACTTTGTCTGTATGTATACACGCACGTGTGTCGCTGTATGCGAATTTGTATGTGCGACAATGAAACGTCGATAAAAGCTGATTACAATTACACCCGCATTGGCTCTTACACTAGTTTAAATAACATCAGCACTTTAACAGTTAAAATTGAATATGTCGGTTATAAATAATTGAAATAAACTGTCACGAACACACAATAAAAATTATATATGTACATATTCACGTACATATAGACGAGCACCAAGCATTCGCAGCAGCACACTGCGCGAAAAATGATTCTTTCACTATTTGCATTTGAATTTTAGCAGCAGATATTCACGGTTTACATAATTAGCTATTTGTATATTAAATACAATTATGAAACAATATCTTCACACTCTATTATAAATTGTACTATTATTAAATTAAGTTACATATATGGCGACCGAACAACAGTTCTACGTTCGCTGCCGTTTGCTACCCAACAAACAATGGGCAACGCGTTTACGAATTTTCATACAATTGGCTAGACGCCGAATTGTTTGCTTGGCAACGTCTGGTACAAAAGGAAAGTTGCCAGATTGACAAATGCCAAAATGTGCACAATATGGCCAAACGCAATTACTAAAGCGCGCAGTAATTATCGATATACAAACAAAAGAACTTAGCAAGTTTAACGAAATTTACAATTATTTAAACTTTTTATCTAATAAGGATTTTTTTAGTTCCTAAATTGGAATTAGATTCTATGAATTTAATAGTGTTTTTGACTCTATTTAAAGCTCTCGAGTATAAATTGTCATGTATCTTAAATTGGCCCAAGTGGCTTCTGTAACAAATTTAATAATTGTTTTATTTACTTTTCGAAACACTAAGAAATCAGCATGAGCCTAATAGATTAAAAGCACATCCCTTCACTAGTCAAAACGAACACAATCAAATAAAATGTATGTACACTCGTTAAATTTTTTTCCTTTATTCTACGACACTATTTGCACTCAAAACAATATCGAATGCGGCCTGGAATTTACAATTTAACGGGCTTGGGTTTGCCTTGCTGGGCAGCAACGCGCTCGTTGTAGCGCTTGACTGCCTCCTCGCGGGAAAGGTTACCCTTGCGTGCATATCGCTGGTTGATCAAGAACTTGACATCCATCTGCGGATCAATATGGAATAGGTCAGATTAATATGATCCTGTCATATTAGCAATTTCTACTTACACCCAGGGTGGACTCGTGGCGTTTGCGCATTGGACGCTTGATGCCATTGCGATGAGCCTTCTTGTTCTGGTTGTGATTTGTGTGATTCTTGGACTTGGCCATTGCGAATTATCAAACTGTTTTTGCGGCAGAAGTCGGTGACCAATCAGTGGAGGGTACAACATGAAAGCAAAAAATATCCATTATAGAACACATTTTATAGATTGAATTCGGCATTATTCATTTAAACAGTTGCCGATGGCATAAGAAAATGCACTTTTAAGCATAATTAAAAATGTTATTTAGTTTCTTTGCGACCTACGTTTTTGACAGCACAGCGGAAAAGAAGAGGAAGAAGAAGCGGCAATATCGATAGTCGCTATTGTATCTTAAAAGGCTGTCGATATTTTATGCAATCAGCTGTTTCCGATTTCAAATGTATGTGGCAACATTGAAAGTATTTCACTGTGAATAGCAAAACCTGTGAAATACAACGCAATTGCCTCTACGATTAAATTGTTATTAAATTTAAACTGATTTTTAGGAACTACAAGTTTTATTCATATATTAATTGGTAAAATTAATCAAAGTTTCCGGTAAAAGCACACTGCATTTGAAATAGGTATGTAAGGTCAAAACACTTGTCATCATACATATGTACATTTGTACTTTGTATAGAATGCGGGTTGGTTAAGGGGAAGCGATGAGTCATCATCTAAAACAAGTTATCACGACAACAGCGACCCACTACTTTTGCTTTGTTTTTTTTTTTTCTCTTTCGCTTTTTGTAATCAGTCTGACGTCATATTCAAAGGAAAAAATGAAAATTTCTGCTGCTTCCGCTGCTGCGCTCGTCAGCACTGCAAACAGTAGTAACGCAACCGCCGCACCGATAGTACCTAAAACGGAGCCAGATCCAATTGTTAGCGAGGAGTCAATGGAATTCCAAGCACCAAACAGCACTTCCACTCCTAACGTCAGCAAACGTCCTGCTTTCTTGGACCTCAACAAAAAGAACAAGCGCGCTATGGCACCTCTGCTCATTGACTCACCCGATATATCTTCAAAGACACTCAACACGCCGGACCTTGAAAAAATATTACTCTCTGGTAACTTGTTGCAAACGCCACAGCCGGGCACAGTATTCCCCACTAAAGTGGGTCCCATTACCTCGGAACAGGAGGCCTTTGGCAAGGGCTTTGAAGAGGCCCTCCACAATCTTCACACCAGCAAAAACACTCAGGCGTTTCTGGGCACCAATACGACGGCTCCAACAGCAGTCAGCAATCCAGCTCCTGTTGCCGCAGCCACCATGACAGCCGTGAATAATGGCATCAGTGGAGGGTTTACCTACACCAGCGTGGGTGAGTACCATTTTCTTCTCTATTATTTTATCTATCAGAGTCTAATCCATATTTCCTATTTATAGATGGCTTCCCCGTAATTAAGGATGAGCCACAGAATGCCGTGGCTTCCCCGACAGTCAGTCCCATTGATATGGCAGATCAAGAAAAGATTAAGCTGGAGCGTAAACGCCAGCGAAATCGTGTGGCCGCCTCGAAGTGTCGCAAACGTAAGCTGGAACGCATCTCCAAGCTGGAGGATCGTGTGAAAATGCTTAAGGGCGAGAACACGGATTTGGCGGGAATTGTAAAAACGCTGAAAGATCACGTGGCCCAGCTGAAGCAACAGGTCATGGAGCATGTGGATGCTGGCTGCACCGGCTTGCTAGCGGGCAAATAACATAGGGATAATACCGAGGAGACTGTGCAGCAGTATATGTCGAGTTTAATATCGGACGACAATGATACAGAAGCCGAGCCGGAAGAAGTGGAAGAGCAACAAGATCAGGAAATTGAAGATACCATCGAAACGGCTGTGGATGCGGAAAGCGGTGTCGTTCTGCTGTCAACAGTGCCCTTGGAGCAGGAGATATCTTTAGAACTTTTACTTAATGCATCATCGAGTACCTTCGACTTAGACACTCTACCAAGCAATCATGTCGTAATCGAAACAATTGACCATTTGACGGACTGCAGTGAGTCTACCCCGGCTGATTAATGGAAACCATTTAAATTGGAGTGCCTATTTTTATATACCTATATACTATAGAGACATTTAATTTGAGCTTAAATTTATATTATACTAACGTGCAATGCCTTATTTGCTGCAACTCTATTTTATTGCTTTTGAAAAGTAATTTTTATTTAGTTCTAGATGTACATATGATTATTCCCATGTTTATTTATAAGATAAACAAGTATTCTATAAATGTTGTTTGTAAGAAGAAAAGAAAATATATATATATATATTATATAAATCAACTTAAATCTATAGAATGATTTTATTTGTTATGAATTTCGGGTCGGGTATTCCCCTTAGATATGATTTATGATTTATGATTTTATAACACCCAACCGGAAGTTGAAGTTTAGCATAGAATGATGATAACTTCAGTTGATTTTAGTTGTATAATAAAAAACATTTATTTTCATATTTTTACATATACATATAAATATACCTTCTATGAATTGCTTGTAGATATTCTAATTTGATTACAATATGTCTAGCATACAAAAAATCTACATTTGTTTTGTTATTACATTATTTGTTATTTACTTTCTTCTACATTTTGTTTGCTTAAAATTCGAAATGTTTATAGATGTCGTCAGCAGACTGACGTTTATTGTCACCTTTTGCCATTTGTTATTGTTTTGTTTTCGTTCTTTCTCACTTTTCAATTCGATACTGTATTAAGGCACATAGCGATGCTAATCACGCTCCCATCTCTAATTTGCATGTACAGTGAAGCAATGTTTATTTATTTATGTTAAATATTTTGTTGGAAGCAAATGAATAAATATGCCAATAAATGTATCTAAATTATGCATCTTTAAACAACAAAGTGAGCTGAACTAAAGAAAAAAGTATATTTAATTAGAAAAGAAACAATAATAAATAAATATAAAAAAACAACGCAAGAGATTAAAAAGATAAATAAGTGATGTATATCTTAAGAGTTGCATGAAAAATTCCCCGAGACCTAGCTAGAATTGTTCCAGTAATTAACACACTTTATCAAATTAACTAATTTAAGCCCGATATCTAGAGCCTTGTGAAGACTAAACTATTTGGTCAGTGGATAGCCATCGATTAGCAGGCTCTTCTCGTCGCTTAGCTGCTGGGGACCCTCACCTATTTTCGTATGGATTATATATTTGAGTAAATTCTTGGCATTCACATGTCCGATTGAGACATCCCGCAGACCGTTCTTCAGCTGAACCGGCGGCACTGGAATCCCTTTGAGATATTCAACACTTTGGGAGGCATCATTTGGAAATGCCAGTTGGATTGCGGCCAGAAGACGTGGCACGTTCTCTGCCAGCACATAGAGGCAGGCATTTGGGCCCGCATCGAACGTGTAGGCCGCCTGCAAGGAGCCCACAGCCTCATTGTAATCGTGCACAAAATTTGCGATTGCATGTGAGACGTCGTTCATGTAGACACACGGCGGATAGGTGTCCAGGCAGATGGCGTGCAATTGATTCGATTCCTTCATAGTGATCTCAGCAAAAGAGTCAAAGTCACGCGCTTCAATTGCAGCCATCAGATCTTTGACACGCTGAGGCACAACCTCTTTGGCGCGATGCTGGATCAACGCCGATGTCTTAACGCCCAGCTGCATGCCCTTGGTCGAGCCGGTTTTCTTGCGAGCATCGTTCACGACCAAGATCAGCATATGCATGTTGGGCCAGTGCTCCGCTGGCGCTAGCTGCACAGCAATGGAATCACTGCCATCAGCGGATGATCCGCGTTGCCAGTGCACGAAGCCGCCGTATAAGCTACGGCACGCTGAGCCACTGCCTTGGCGGGCAATTGTAGTGAGCTCCTCATTCAAAGGTAGATCGTAAAGGCGTGCCAATGTATAGACGAGACACGCATAGCCCGCTGCACTCGATGCCAGCCCTGCGGCAGTAGGGAAATTATTGTACGACGCGATGTGTACCTTCCACGACAATGGGAATTTGTGGGCACCATTGGCCAAGGCCAACCGGCGTATGCCTTCTACGCATCGCATCAGTCGCACATTTTCCTCGAAGGGCACTACCTCACCATTCAGCCACATTCGATTCTGTTTGAAGCTCTCCGATACGCTAATTGTGGTCTTTGCACACATCTCGTTAGCATCTAGAGTCATGCTAACGGAGTCATTGATTGGCAGTATTAGTTCCTCGTTGCGTTTCCCCCAGTATTTCACCAGGGCCATGTTAACAGGAGCGACACACGTTGCCGTAAACATTATGCTTTAACAAATAAATAATATTCTTACATTAAGTTTCAAAACGACTTTCCCCAGCTTTCACCGTGAAGTGCGGCAGTCAACCGATAACCGTCATATCAACTTATCGAAAACTCTGGTTCATGCAAAATACTTTTTTCGGTATGAGAAATAAATTTAGTATTCTTATAATTTATTAAAAATAGAATTCTCTAAAAAAAATTAAATTTTTTAAGGCTAGTAGTTTTAATATTAAAATTATACGAGCCTGAAAATAATTTATAACAAATTAATTAGTTATAAACATTTTAGTGTATTATTTAGTACTTTTTTATATACACAAACATACCAATAACAGAGCTTGCATGTCATTCTAGCATACTCAAAACAAAAGTGTATATTTTGGTTTATGTACAGAAATAATATAAACAACAAATTAAATAAAAAACAATTAAAATGCCACTTACTGCAGAGAGTGCTGCACAACAAATACAGGTGAGTTATAAAAAATATAAACTACTTATCAATCAACAACTAAATTCAATAATAATTTTGTTTTTTTTTCCAGGATCGGCTTAAGGACATCCAACAACATATTCACAAGGTAGATAGTGAAAGACGACGTGCTGAAAATTCCATTGCCAGTCTAGTGCGTGCACAACAAAATCCAAATCCGAAATTAAAGACACTGCTGCAGTCGAAAATTGTAGAGGCAACACAAGAGGAGGCAACTATTCGAGCGGCCCTCGCCAAAATACATGAAATACGAAATATACGAAATGAGCGACGCATTCAAGTAAGTCAATATCTAGAAATAGAAATAGTACACAATATTAATATATCTGTATACACACAGGCTCGCAATGCAGGTAACAAGGAAGCCATTCGACGGGGTGCTCTCATGAAAATGGTGCAGCTCTCGGCTCAGACTTTACCTCTCTTCGTTAGCAAGCCGGGCGAGCGCGCACCACCTTTGTGCGGAGCAATACCTGCCGAGAGCAACTATGTGGCCAAAGTGGGCGACAATGTGGCTGCACTGGCCAAAGGCATTGACGAGGAGGAGAACTGGATATTGGCCGAGGTGGTGCAATTTCTACACCGACAAAACAAATACGATGTCATCGACATAGACGAGGAGCAGAAGGATCGACATGTCTTGAGCAAACGCAAAGTTATTCCATTGCCATTAATGCGCGCCAATCCAGAGACAGACGGACATGCACTCTTTCCCAAAGATACAGTCGGTGCGTAGTTAAAAGATTCCCATTAATTACTTCTGCTAATGCCAAATTCTCAATCTCTAGTCATGGCTCTATATCCACAAACAACGTGCTTCTACAAGGCCATTGTGCATCGGCTGCCACAAACGGCAACGGAAGATTACGAGGTTCTTTTTGAGGATTCCTCCTATTTGAATGGCTATGCAGAGCCGTTGCCGGTGGCGCAGCGGTATGTGATTGCCTATCGCACCACCAAGAAGAGCGCAGGCAGCGGCAGCGGCAATCTCTCATCCGCCTAAGTAAACCTCAGTGGCTATTACAATTGCTATATATATAATTATTATATACATACTCATAAAACTTAATTTCTAATTGAAATCTTAGCTAATTACTTTTCTGCAATATCATCATCATCATTGTCCTCCTCTTCCATTGGGACATCTGTTTCCTCCTCCTCCACATCGTCTTCAACGTGCTGTTGGAAGCCATCAGTCTTGGTCCATGAGCAGTTCATGGTCAAACGAAACTTGGCCATAGGCTTGCCCAGCAATTTCAGAATGCGCGCTTGCTCCGGCGTTAGCACTTTGCCCTCTTCACAGACCGTATAATCGCTGTATAAGGTCACAATGCCCTTCTCCAGTTTGGTGGGCAGACCCAGTGAACGCAAATGCGGTTCCATGGAGTGTGCAAACTCCTCAAGAGGTCCAGCCGGCAGCGTAACTGTCTCTGTTGCTGTAAACCCGCTGCGCGCATATTCCACAGCCCAATAGTTCTCTGCCCACTTTAGAACTTCTTCCTTGCTCTGCTCTGTGAACAGCAGACCTACCTGACCACTTAGGCGTTTTGAAAGCTGCAAGATGAGTTTGATTAGGATTCCTTTCTTCATTTTATATATTTTAATGGCCATAGTACCTTATGTATTCCAGTTTCAACTTCTTCAGCCTCTGTGCGGCCCAAGCCGATTTGCATTATGCGATTTTTGCCAAAAATGAATCGAGAATTGCGTTTCCATTCTTGTCGTAGATCCTTTAGCAGATTATTACGCATATTCTGCACCTGGAACACAAATATATTTGGATACTTTTCCACACAGAATCGGATGTCGTCAATGATACGTTGCTTCCATGCGAGACCCTTGCGATCGGTTTTGGTCAAGGAAACTGCAAGTCCAAAGAAAAATAATATACTGTGTACAGTCAGTAATATTATATCGACTCCTGACCTTTCTTATCACGTTTGGAGCGCGGCATTTTAAATTATATTTGTATATTTCGAGCTTGAATCTTCTCAAAGTTTAAACACCGGAGTAAACACGTGCGACCGCTACGATGAATGCTGTATCGATGCACGCTACAAATCGATTTTTATCATATTGTTTCTTTTTGGGCTGCCAACGTGCTTAAATAATGAAATGCAGGCACACTAATACTAACTGAGTTTTATTACGTTTTTCAAATCCGGTCACACTGCAGCAATAGCCGACGAAAGGTGTGTTTACGTAGTAATTTTATAAAAAGTTCTTATAGAGTATAAATAATTTTAAGAGTTGTGATAAATTGTGTACCTGTGTCATATATCAACATTTTAAACTTTTTTTCTGAAAAGGCGCAGTGAGTAACATATTTTGCAGCCTCACAATTGAGTTACTTGGAGCGCCATGTTGTCGGCGAGAGATTGAAAGACCGCATTTTTCATATGCATTGATTAAAAATGCCAATTTAATTGATTCATATTTCTAAATATTCTAACAAATAGAAGAAACTACATGTCAGATATTAGCTATGTAACATCTGCGAAAATACATTTGTAAATGCGTCTGGACAAAATTTACTCTTTCAAGTAGGACGCTGATGACGTAATTTTGTGAATAGACGAGTCAAGCGACGCAGCATTGCCAACAAAAAGAATTTTTGTAATCAGTTAAATTTCAAAAAGCGTTGGTAACGCGACGTCTGCCTAGACTCGGATATACTTGGCGCAATTCAATGAAAATCAACATTAGAATTAAGGCAATAATTTACTGGAGCTTATCAAAAGCACATAATTGCTGATAAGGCGCCGTCACAGCCCGTGAAGTTGAAAAAATAAATTTAATCAGTGTGCCAGAGATAAGAGCTAGTAGGTTTTAACAGGTACAAATTTGTCTGTGCGTCGAGTGGAATTCAAGGGCTTAGCCAAAGGTGAAATGTACAATGGATTTTCATTTTAATTAGGTTTTTTAGAATTGTTAGTAATTGTTGGTCAATTTTACAACGCACAAAGAGGCACGTACAAGGGCACAAATACAACTCGCGTAACACTCGAATTTAAAAATTTAACATACGGACGTTCGTCTCATTCAAATTACTCAATTAAACGACAATTGCGCACAATTGACGACAGCAACAGCAGCAGCATTCGCTGGCCAAGCTCCTCCCCAACATTATTGTGGCATGCGTCATACAAAGTACAAAACTGCAGCTTGTGATGGCTAACAACAAATTTGCTTCTGTTTACGGCACTTAACGTAAAAAGCTGCAATACGTCATGTGTATAATTAAGAAGTAATTTGCTCAGCTGTAATAACCTAACTTAATCAACAAGCTCCTTTGTGAGTTGCTGGATTTGGCATGACAACGACAACAACAGGTCATTTAAAACTTAACGAATCCAGTTCACTTGTATTACACCTGGCAACTCAGTTTTTGCGGCCAGGTTGGCAACGCTCATTTTTACCTAGTGCTCTCTTTGTTCTCTCTCTCTCTCACACACATTCGCTGTCTCTTTCACTCTTTCTTTTTCACTCTCTCATCTGATGTAGCGGCATGCGCTGCCGCCTATGTTTGTGTTTGTGAATGTGTGAAATGTACCAATACATGCATATATACCAAAGAGGCGTACACACAGATACAGCGCTTACTGTGTGCAACATTTGCCGTCACTTTTAGTCGTTCGCCGTTCGTTGGTAGTCGTCGTTGTCGTTTCGAGTGAATCGAATGTAAGGTAACCAATTTGCATTAGTAATATGGGACGAAATATGTACATATATGTACCCACATATGTATATATTAATTATAAAACCTTAAGCGACCTAAGGCGTTGCAATAAACATGTGCATTTCGGTAGTTTATGCAATTTGAATAAATTTTTCAATTCGCCGAGAACATGTGCAAACGCCGCATGTACGAAAAATTTTCTACATGCTTCCATGGAACGATCGATAAAAATACTACGCAAAAAGACGAAAATGTTCAGAACTGTGAATTTGTGCAAAAATACGTACATGTGTATGTACAAATGCCCGCAGTGCATTAGTATTAGTATATTTTGTATTAATGTGTGTAGATACGTATATTTGAAAATATATTTATGTATATACATATATACATATATATGTAGACGTGAGATTCGTTTGCTTCGTAGCTTCGTATATTTTCAGTGCTTTTGGTTGATTGCTGGCGGCCGTGGCAACAACTGACTTGGCTAATGCGAAGGCGAATTGTGGTGCTTAAGTGTGTTCTGGTCGCTAGGCGTTTTAGTCGTCAATAGCTAAAATACTTGCATACGAACGTCGAGGCGAATGACGAATGTGTGTATATGTGTATGTAAATATGTACGCCAGACCGAATGTATTACGCATATGCACATTTAAAAGTGTGCTGCGCCGATAATGGCTTTGCAAAAAAAATAATTTTGTATCTAATGGATTTAATATTTATAAAAGTTAATCCATTTCGCTTATTTTTCACATTGCATTAATGCACGTACATTGTAAAATTTTTATTGGATTTACTTTAAAAATTCTCCACTTACATGTAGTACATATGTATATATCGATATATATTTGTTTCTACAGATATAAAAATATATGTATATATGCATATGTATATCTCAATAGATATATGTACATATGTATGTATGTATGTATGTAAGTGGACGACACACGCGGTTACGTGTTCTTTTATACCGCACTGCTCTCGCAATCGTTGCTGCCTGTGGCCGTTTGGAAGTGTGTGTTCTCTTTATAGTGCTCTCTCGCTCTCCGGTGGGATTATTTTTATACTTTTTGTTGCGTGCTCTTCACAACCCTCCCCCTCAGTATGAGGCAGACACACTTGTTTCTTGTTAGCTGATGTACGTTCAAATACGTATGCATGTATGTATGTATGCTTACATTCATTGGATAAGATGTACATTGTATCTAATTTGATTAGTTGATTTTGAAGCTCAAAACATTGATGTTTCATTGTACATAAATAAAATTGATGGAATGCGAATAAAGCAGAACTGCAAACTAAAAAACTATTGAAAGCTCCCATTACTTGTTTCTAGTTTTCAAATCGCTATGTATTGGAATTTTCTGCTTATCTGCATTTCTCTATAGTCGTATTTTTTCCCTCTGTACTGCGCATGTAGCCGTAACGCCGTGTAGCCGAATCTCTGTCGTCGCGACCTCATGGGGCCGGTGTGGTGAATTTACACTTTGCCGCCCGGTGTGGTGTATTTTCAACACTCTCGCATACTCGCACAGTCGCAACGACACACGCACACATACGGTTGTATTCGCATGGGCTAGCGCTGTTTGCAGCAGTCAAAGTTGCCGTCATCGCAGAATTCAACAAACGGTTTCAAATTTTATTTGCCGTTATCTTCAATCTGTACCAGTGACCGAAGCCAATGCCGCCGTTGTTGTCGTTGTCGCACTGACATTTCGCTAACTATTAGCGGTTTCTTCCACTTTTTTTATAACACACACAATTACACATAAAAGCGGACACACATGCATGTGAACACACGCATACATCTATATAAAGAAAAATAGTTTGTAGCTGACTCTTGCAGTCGCACTACTTCCTCATTGTGAGGCATGCCCAAAAAAAATGACGCAGTCCATGACGCATACAATTCGCTTCATTGCTAAGAGCTGATTTTGTTGGCTCCATCATTGGAGAGGGAGTGGCTGATTGGATTGTAGCTATAAATGCGCACCCATATATCTATGAATATACGTACATATACATAGATACATGCATACATATATAGATTTTTTGGAATTTAGAAATTAAATTCATACTCAATACTCCGCCGTTGCGCTCTGTTTCGTTAGTGTTTTCATCTCATTTTATTTTTTTTTTTGTCAATAACTGTACGAAAACATGGCAATTGACCTAAAAACGAGCAACGCACAAAAGTTGCTATTCTTACAAGCATCCGTTATGTATGTGTGAATTTACTTGCACTTGTATGCAGCCTAAGGTTCAATGTTTTTACAATTTAACGGTCGGATGCGATCGTTTAGAAACGTAGATAACAAGTGGGCAGATGGCCCATTGTGACTATGCATATTTGCACGTGTATTCTCGCTAATGTGCATGTGCATACATATATACATATAGAATATTATTAAAGATCACCTTAGCAGAATATGTTAAACATTTTTGTTTTAGTTTTTTTATTTTCTTTTATTATCACATTTATGCAGTTGGGGTTATTGTGCATTCATCTTTGACATCTGAATACACACAAGTAATATAATTGTACATATGTATTTATATGTACATATGTACGTATGCTTACTCACGTACCACAACCACACCAATATGTAGATACACATACACACTCACTCACACACCCATGAAGCCACAGATTTCTCTCTTTTATTTCATTTTCAATTTTATTCATAGTTTATTTATAACTTTTCTCTCTGTGAATGTATGTTGGTTTATTTTTTCATTGTTGTTGTTGCTTTTTGTTTCTTTCATTCCATTCGCTTGTCGTGTCGTTTGGCGTTGCTGTTTTTGCTTTTCAACATTCCCATTTCCATTCCCCATTCCCATGTCCATTTTTTACGTATCCAATGTGCATCTGGCAGTTGGAGCGCCCAAAAGAAGTCGAATGTCATGTCTTATATAGCATTGGCAAGCAGAGTAAATCACAAGCACAAATTTGTATTAACAATGTGCAAACATAATTTGAAGCACGCGCCCACACGCAAGCAAAACTCAAATATAACCCACACACACACACACGCACTCACCTTTCATTTTTTTTGTTACCTGTCAAAAGCACATTATAATGGGGGGTCAAGGGTCCTTATGCGCAACGAACTAGCAAGGCTGCCTTGGGGAGGATAATAATTTTGTCGTTATTATGTTTCTATGTTTGTCCCCAAGGATAATGGAAAATGTATCAATCAGCCTCACCTTGCGTTTATTTATAAATAATAATCAATCAATATTTATGTAATAGCTGCAAATACAGTCGTGTTAGCGGGGGAGCAAGCATTCAACCGCTAGCTAAAAGGCAACAGGTTACCCCCTTTTTGCATCATAATATGCTTTGTTGCGAGCATGTTTATATACAGACATACATGTTTATAGATATGTAGGTATAATAGAAGCTACATGTTAACGAGTGTGTGGTGTGAGTCACAGCTGTTTAACATAAAACGCAATTTATTGACATTAAAATGAGGCAAACCTTTTGTTTTTTTATATTATTATTATTAGTTATCATCATTGCGGGTTTAAGTAATTTCTCGACCCTGTACTTTATATTCTCAAAGTCGATTAAATGAAATGAAATACTGATATGGCGAGCACTCGATGATTCAGTTTTGTATTAATGCTAATTGCAGCATGTGAAGCAAAGATGCTAAAACTTGACACATTTGCTGCTAATTGCAAATTGCAAATTGAAATATTTTAAGACAGTTACACATACATAAATATATACATATGTATAATCATATATGTACATATGTATGAGCGTATGTGTTGCAAAACCAGTTTGTAATGTCTCGTGCATATATATTGATGAGCCGCGGTATATGTATATCCTTTGATATCCTCTTGACACCGCCAGCATATTTCAATATCATCAGAAGTTTGCAACGCGCAGCTGCTATTCGCATGCGACGAGCTCCGGCCACCGGCGGCAATCCTTGCTCCTTCGCACCTCAGCTCAACGTTTTTAGCCAGAGACAGAGACAAGTTCTCGTTTTAGTCGAGTTTCGGGCCTGGTCGAAAGAGCAACACACAGCAACAGCGGCAACGGCAGATAATTATTCGGGTTTGCAGCTGTATGTGTGTGTACGTGTGTGTGTGTGTGTGTGTGTGTGTGTGTGTGTGTGTGTGTGTGTGTGTGTTAAAGGATATTCGTGTTGAACGTTGGCGAGAGAAATAAATGAATTAATCGTAGCTTGTAATTAGAAGTGGGTGGTGGCTCACGACACAAGAAATTTTACTCTTAGACATACATACATATATATATATATATATATAGACATATATACGCAATTGTTTGTTGGCTGTTTGAACAGGTTGCCAATTAATAAAGTGAATGTGCCGCGTGGGAAATTCAATAGAAATTCAGTAGCAACCAATAAATATATATTTATTTCTTTCTTTCTTTCTATTGCAGATAACCATTCACACACTGTGAGCGACGCTTTGAGCTGTGGATTCCTCCTACTTTAATTAATTTTTCTGCTGTCTATCAATTGCAACAGAGATCGTGCGTGGGCCAATACACACACGAACACACATATACAAATTATTCATATATATTCTTAGTTTGGTCAAGTAACTAAAACAAAAAAAACCACAAACATGTCGACAGTCGATAAGGAAGAACTGGTCCAAAAGGCAAAATTGGCCGAGCAATCAGAACGGTAAGTGCACATAGTTATTAAGGCACTGATCAAAGGTATACATAATTAATTTGATTTACTTTTATATGCAGCTACGATGACATGGCCCAGGCCATGAAATCAGTCACAGAGACGGGCGTCGAGCTGTCAAATGAGGAAAGAAATCTGCTCTCCGTTGCCTACAAAAATGTGGTTGGAGCGCGCAGGTAAATTGCAAATATAAAAATCAAGTTTCTACATCTACTTATATATCTATGTATCAATTTATAAAACAACAGGTCATCGTGGCGTGTTATTTCCTCCATTGAGCAAAAAACCGAAGCATCCGCCAGAAAACAACAGCTCGCCCGCGAGTACAGAGAGCGTGTGGAGAAGGAGCTTAGAGAAATTTGCTATGAAGTTCTGGTATGTACAGCTGCTCTATTCTACTCTACTCTACTCCATTCCACTGTGCTCTCCCATCTGCCCATGACCATGAATATTGTTAGACCCCACCATTCCCCATTCCCGCTACCGCTCGCCCTACCAAAACCCACCATAGAGTAAGCAAATTATGATGAGTTCTCCTGTTCACTGCGCAAGCCCTGCTCCCAAATGCCAGTGGGTGGTGGTAGCTGTATCTCTGTGGCTGAGCATCCGAGCTTTTTTTTATGTAAAAAAAAAATATAACTAGCATGCATCTATATAGACCAATTGCTGCGTTAGTTTGAAATTACAATCGCCTTAGCGGAGGGCCCACTGTACAGTTTTGTATGTGTGTGTGTGCAGCAAATTGTATTACAATCAATAAATCTATTTTTAAAAAAAGAAATTTTCCAGACATGTTGCTGCTGCACACAGCAACACACTCTTACTCACACACACACACACACTCCAGCAATGTACACATATATTTATATATATATATAAATATATATATATATATATATAAATAAACATATAGATTAGATAGCAACAGTAACCAACAGTGGCCCAACTTGGCTTGATTAATGTCAATTTAATTAGATCTTTCGATTGAACTGCACACTGCCATATATTTTAAAGCTGTGCTTTCATTTGACACACTGTTGACCTATTAAGTAAACTACCTTTAGCCAGTAGAGCTACTGTGCTTAAAAATAAATCAAATGCTACAACCTACATATGTAGCCAATGTATATATATATATATAAACAGTTCTCGCTGGGGTTGAGACTGAGGTGACGACTGGGCTGTGTTAGCTTTTCTTTCTTTGGTGACAGAAAATCGATAATACTTTGAAGTGCCTTAGTCGACTGTAAAATTGGCATATATACATTCACAGAGACATACATATATACGCGTGTAGCTATTTCAAGTTGGGCAGCGTAATGTATATTAGCCGAGCAGCTTTCGCTCGCATAATATTGGTTTAATAACGTCTTATTGTATTGCGCCTAGCAATTAGAAATGTTTATTTATATGCACAATGTCTGTCAGTTGATCTCTTATTTACATTTTGACATCTTGTTCTGTTTAATCAACAGGGACTTCTGGACAAATACCTTATTCCAAAAGCCAGCAATCCAGAAAGCAAGGTTTTCTATTTGAAGATGAAGGGAGATTATTACAGGTATTTAGCTGAGGTCGCCACAGGAGACGCACGCAACAGTAAGTATCTAAATTCTATTAGCCATAAGCTCTTTTAATATAAAAAAAAAAATGTATTTATATATATGAAAAACAAACAAAAACGTAAACTCTATTTCTTTGTGTGATGATGCAGCCGTTGTTGACGATTCCCAAACCGCTTACCAGGATGCATTTGACATTAGCAAGGGCAAAATGCAGCCAACACATCCCATCCGCTTGGGTCTCGCACTTAACTTCTCAGTCTTCTATTATGAGATTTTGAATTCTCCAGATAAGGCTTGCCAATTGGCTAAACAGGTTAATAAAAAAAAAAACAAAATAAATAAACAAATGTCTGGCAATCGAGAGCAGCAAGCAAAAAATGCAACGAAAAACATTTCAAATCAATTCAAACTATATATATTTTAGTTATACATTTAAGTTGATTGTTCATTATTTAGTATCTATATCATTTTGAGAACTAATTAAGAACTTTGGTTCTTTTTTTTCTTTTTGTTTCATTTATTTTGGTACCCCCATATTAACGTACATAATTTAAGACGTCGTTGAGGACTCGAAAAAAGCTTATCAAGAGGCATTCGATATTGCAAAAACTAAAATGCAGCCAACACATCCAATCAGATTAGGTCTTGCACTCAACTTTTCCGTCTTCTATTACGAAATTATTAATTCACCAGCGAGGGCTTGTCATTTAGCTAAACAGGTTCAATCTCTTTCTACACAAATCTTGTTTTCTTTGTTTCATATTAATTATTTAAATATTGTTGTTATGTGGCTAACTAACTAACTAATACACGAACAGACAGACACATAAACACACTCAGTAGAGACACGCCTACACAAGTCCGAGGAACGTACGATATAAGCATACGCCTACGGTCATCGCATGTTACGTAAATTATAAATTGGCTTAATTAATTCTTTGAAAGTCTGGCTTATGTACCCTGTTACACGGCTTTTAACCCTTGATAATGCAGTCCGTATCTTGCTGGTGAAATTATTAATGGTTCTTAGAGAAAGTGCATTAACCGTTAGGTCACAGACTTCAATATCGTATATTAGATTTATAGTATTCTTATTTTTGCTAGATGAATTTATGATTTTTTGTATTAGTTTGCTTAGTTGCTGAATGAAACAAAAACAACAAAAGGTATAAATCCACATACTAAAACGGTTTTATTGATTGAACTGAAATGCTTTCGTTTTGCACCTGAACAAGAACTTGTACTTGCATATTTACCTTGCCGGCATTTTGCATTGTTATTGTTGTAATTATTTCTGATCGAATACTAAATATCTATATATATATATATATTTTTATGTCCACACAATATAGGCGTTCGATGACGCGATAGCCGAGCTGGACACACTCAACGAGGACTCATACAAAGACTCAACACTCATCATGCAATTGTTGAGGGATAACCTGACTCTTTGGACCTCCGATACCCAGGGTGATGGCGATGAGCCACAGGAGGGCGGTGACAACTAACCAAACAACTAAAATGTTTCCTTTTTGACTATGCAAATATTATTCAGTAATACAAACAAACAAACAAAAACAAACAAGCAAAACAAAAGAAATATAAAAAGAAATCTTTGAAGTCGAAAGCAGCAGAGCAGTAATGTAATAATAAAAGCAACATCAAAATCAACATCAGCATCGACACAAATCCAAACACACAATACAACACAACAAAACAAAACAAAACAATACAACACAACACAACATTAACAATTCAGCAGAATAATGATTCAGCTTGTGGCTGTGTGATGATAGTTTAGAGGCTGAGATGAGTTTAGGTGAGAAGACTATTGTCATGCAACTGTTTGAAGAAGAAAAATAAGAAGAAATTGAATCTGGTTTATAGACAGTTTATATATTGTATACAGACGAACAACTGTTGTTCGCCGAGTCAAATCCAATAAATGTAATGTCGATTAAAAAGTCTATGAAGAAGGAAATGTAATATGAAACCAAATGTCTTAATTTGCTTCACATGCCGTTCAAGTTGTCTTTGTTAGTAAAATGCTCTTGCAAATATTCACAAATGGATCTATCTGAGTCAAAACTTATAAAAATAATAGAAAATATTAAAATATATATATATAAATATATAAAAATGAAATATAAAAAAAAAAACTATCAGCTATCCAGAACAAGAAAGAGAACCCGAACAGGAACAGTGTATTGTATGGCAAAGATGTGAATTTTGTTTTGTGTAGTTAATTACTATTCCGCTGTTTTGGCCAACTGCGTACACTATACATATGCCTAAAATAATATTATTTATTTTAATTATGTTTTAATAAATAATTATCATACTGTTTTATATTAACATACAAACAGAAAACCAGAAAACAAACTGAACACAAGACACAGTCATCAACAAATTTATTGTCTTTTATTTTTGTTTAATGCGCTGCGCCGCTTTCCTTAATAAAAACCACAATAATAAACAAAGGCTAATTGGTTTATACAATATAAATAATGTAATTACAAATAATGCCCTCTATTTTTCGTCGTCAAAGAAGAAGCCTATGCGAACCAAAAGAAACAAATTATGTATTATTTGTAATTATCTTTTTTTCTAAAATACAACAAATAAAAACAACATAAACCTAAACTTTTATTTTCAACCAGTTTAGATTTTCTTTTTCGTTCTTTACTTTCTCTGTCCCCCACACACACACAGAGTCAGTGTTGCATTTACAATGCAGTTATCGATAAGAAAAGAAGAGAAGAGCACACTGTGTGATGAATTGTTGTAAATTAAACAAATTATTTAGTTTTGCAGTCCAGATAGTTGATTGACTTACACATGATCTAAATATTAATACCGATATTCACTCTAAATCAATGCAATATATTTGTTCCGTTGCGCGGATAGCTTCGAAGGCACGAGTTCTATTGTGCCAATTTGAACAAATCTTTTCTTTTTCTTTCTCCTTCTATGTAAATCAATCGGTTAATCGGATTCGAAGTGTAAATGAACCAGTGATGTTGCCATCCTGGAACAAGTATCAAAATTAATCGTACGATCGATGCGATAACTATTTATAACGTACTTACATATACATATATACTTACTATATGCAATTATGCAAATGCAACAGCAATAACAGTATCAATGTGCAATTGTTATAACTAAATGTCTCAGTGTTTACTTTTTATATTTTTATTATCATCTATATGTTTAAATGTAAACCCCAGTCCAAAAACAAAAAGCGAAAAATTAAAAAATAATAATTATAATAATAAATAAACAGGTGTGTGAAGCAATTATATAAAAACAAAAATGAAAAACTAAATCGAAATCGAAAGCATATTTTATTTTTCGAATGATGCCAATTGTTGCTAAACTCAACTAATTCAACATTCTGCTTTATTGTTGATATATTTAGTTTGGTTTATCAGGGCATTTGATTGCTACAGAACAGGAAATTGATAACTAATCAAAATACAAAATACAAATACAACAGAAATTACTTATATTGACAGCTAAGTAGATCCACTTTTAATTCGAAATGGCGTCAACAACAACAAAGACAAACGCCAAATCAGGAATTTCAAAATGATCTATGCAAATGTGTATAAAAACTGTATAACTGTATATTTTCGCAATTGAATTTACGCTTACAATATACATAACAAGAAAAATTGAGTCGAATAACCAAAATGGAAACTGCGAACACATAATACACATACATAAAAAACAAAATTAAAATGTGTTGAACAACAACAACAACACAACATGGAGCACACATAAATTGTATGTGTGTGTGGAGGCAAAGATTGATGTGAACATTTAAGTTTATTGAAATTACAGTTTCTTAATTACCAAAAAAAAAAAAAAAAAAACAAAACAAAAAATAAAAATACAAAAAAAAAACAAGAATCATTGTGTTTTTTTTCTGAAACAGTTTGGGAACTGATTACAAAATTAAAAACTAAAAATAGTTTCATCTAGCACATTTTTTTAATATTGCAAACCCATTTCAGTTCTTTTTTCGATAACATATTCCATTTGTTAATTACCGATAATTTGATTGTTTTTTTGAAGAACTGCTTGAATATCGCAAAGGCTGAGCACTAAGGACAGACAGATTTGCTTTGCTATTTTATTGGAATTTTAGATTTGAATTACCTATAGGAAATACAAATTTAATAAAAAATTTAAAAGAGATCGATGGCAGGAATATTATGACAGGAATATAGCAAACATTATTTATTAATTTATAAATAACGATTCTTATTAATTACTATTATTATTTGTCTAAATGTTCGAGAACTAGTTCTATTTGGATAGCAAATCTGTCAAATTTAACAGAGCTCTTCTATTAATTTCAGATGCGAATTCATTATATCAAAATCAAATGTGTAAGTAAATATTTCTCGTTAACTAAATTTCTCAAAAAAGTTACTAAAGCCAAGTAACTTTTGAAAGAACGCTTTGAGTTTGGTTCTATTGCAGTTACAATACGAATTAAATCGAAGCTCTAACGGGTTTGTAAAATTTATCCTAAGTATTAAACAGATATCTTTTAGCCATCTTTACAATCATAAACTGCATCCAATTGCATTTTATTAGCATTATTTATACAATCTCTTCAACCAAGCACAACTTAAAGCTAATGAAATGTAAATGGAAACAATAAACAACAAAGTATGTCATTTCTTTCCGGACCTTTATAAACAAAATTACGTAGAACTTTTTTTTTAGGAATGCATAACTGTAAATTTCAAGTTTTGACGAAGTGCATAGCTCGGTATGTGCCGAAGAGTCGATCCAGTCGTCCTATACAAATCTATATCCCACATATCTTCAACAGCAATATCGACAATGCTTTTCACTACCTGAACCTGCTGCCCTCCGCCTGCCGTTATTACGGCCGACGTAAAGCCTATTCTCTGGGAAGAATAGCTGTCTCTAAGCAGATACGGAGCATTCATTCGAAGGACCATCGTTGTGTCTTTTTCAGTCGGCGCAGCGATAATGATAAGCTATTGGCCTTCAAGGACCGAATGATCAGTTGTACGGATGATGCCAAGAAGTACGATTACCTCATGGAGTTGAAGAAGGAGAATATCAATTTGTATTATCGCTATCTGTGCGACAATACAGCCGAGGTGTTGACCGTGATTAATGCGGTCGACAGTGCGCTGGATGACTTCAGTAATTTGGGATTGAATGTTACCAAAAGGTAAGCAATATAAACTGTAATTAATATAGTATAACATAAATAATTCTCTGTGTATTAAGTCCGAATATGCAACGACTTGTGCACGTCACTCGAAGTTTGGATTTCGATCGTACAGTGAATGATATAAGACAATATATAAATGCCGAGAACAAGAGGAAAGCTCAAACACGCGTTGGCTTCGCCATGAAGAAGAAGCAAAAGGAGCAGAATAGGGAGAGGGCGAGGGAGAAAGAGAAGGAGAAAGATGAGAAGCTGGTGCAAGCGAATAAGCCAGACAATTTGAAGAAAAGTGCAATGCAAACACCAAAGCTAAAATATGTAATGTATGTGAGGAGAATTTCTAAAAGGAATGCCAACTGAATGATTCATAATAATACATACAATTACAAATTGAAAGTAAGTTGAGCGTTAGGCCCTTCTCTGCGATTTTCATGCCAGCTCATCATACCTCTTCCCTATGCAGGCAAACAATACGATGTGATAGCTCAATATATGTATATGATAAGTATGCATCTGTGTGTATAGTAAACTTGCACTCACCAGAAATCATGGAAATATTGCATCTGGATTAGCTATTGGACTGGACTGGTGGACTGGGATTTTCTTTGTTGGTCACTGAAACTATTTTAATTTGTAATTTTTTTCTATTTATTCAAAATCAATTTAATATCGACTCTAATCGGCAAAGCTCGAGTGGTAGATATCATCGAGCTGTTTTATAGATATACTGTTCGAATTATTCCTAAAAAAAAAATCTCGTATATATGTTTTTATTTATTAAGAATCTTATTGAAATAAGAAAACAAATTAGTTTTGATATTTGCCCAGTAGTAAAGATTTCTAACATAAAAAAACATAATTATTTTAAATTTTTATATAATTTATTAAATTAGCAAATCAAATTGGTATATATTTGTTTGTTGTAAATCCTTGTTGGTGTAACACAGCATGCTAGTCTTTAATTGATCGTATTATTTTAAAAATTATTTAAATTGTTGTTTATTTCACAAGTAGTAAAAATTTAGTATGTATTTTGTAAATAATTTGATTGTAGTGAATTGTACCTTTAGTAATTGATATGCATGCATTCAAATTTCAAGTATTTTCAAAATTATCAAGTCGGTATGTACAAGCTAATGCCCAATATCTAGAACCGATTGAAAGCATTCGCCCATAGACTAGTTGAAACACAGGAGCTATTGCCTACGAGCCAACACAATCCCAGCAAACGGCACTTGTCCGTCCCGTCCCGATGGGATTCTCAATTGAAAAGCGCTCAACCTATTGAAGCAAGTATTGAATTTTGCATATAAATATGTTACTAATATTTTCAGTTTGTAGCATAAAAAAAATCTGTGGCATGGCTGCTCCGATAGATTAATGTCAATGGAAATGTGTAAAAATCCAGCGAGAATGGAGTCAATGTTTCTTCATAAGTAAGTTAGATACTATGCAGATACAGCTAAACAGCTGTAGGTAATCCATTTCAAGTCCTAAGCTAGAATATTATGTCTGGAGGAATCTGCATCTGGGTAAAACGTACTGTGCTAAAGTGCCGCAACAGAATGTTTGTAATTTTTGGACGGAAAGTTTAGATGAATTAACGTTTTTACGAAATCAATTATCACCAAATGTTAGCGGTGCGCGTTTTATGGGCTATGATGATAACGAATCGATAACGTTTGATGAAGAATCCATTGGCCAACCAAAAGGTGTACGGCTTATCAACTATATTAAATATAAAAAGAAATTTGTGAGTAATACTGTAGTTCCAAATTAAGCACAATCGGTTAACGTTCAAATTGCTAACGGCTACACGCATGTATGTGTGTGGTGAAAAGCTATTGTGGTGCCATGCAGAAGCTGGACGGCGCAATAGAGCTTTTGTCTGGCCATGCGCTCACAGCTGTTGCCCAGCTGTCAATATGACACTATTGCGCGCGTGTGTGTGTGCGTGGTGGGGTAAACAAAAAAGGCAAATAGGGTAATCGCCCATATTCGCCCACAATAGCGACAAATTGATAGCAGAAATTTGGCCGCATTGCCGTTACGATTTGTTGCATTAATGAAACATATTATCAAAAATCACGCATAGTGCAATAAAGCATAAAACGTGACGGTGCGACGCGATAAAAACGCCAGACAACCAGTTAATTGCATCAGTTCGCCGTGTGTAGTTGCGCTTAACGCAAAGCGTTTGCTGCGTTTAAAGGTCACCTTGAAACGTCAAAACCGAAACTTCTGCGCTCGACCGCCGCTCTCGCGCCCAGTTTGTGAAAATCGTCTCGCAGGCACACAGCCACGGTATCTGTGGCCCAGCATAAGATTTGCGCAGTTCATTTGGACAACTCGGCTTCCTCGAAGCTACTCCAGTCGCGCTGTGAATCATTCACAAAATATTTGCCGTTGAGTGCATCCAACCAACTTGAACTTCGATACGTGCCTCCGTTTCCGTCTCACTCTCACCCACTGCGTGTGTGCGTTGTTGCCGTTGTTTTTTGAATCGATTAACTTGTGTGTTTGAATAACTTTTAAGCCAAAGAAGTGCTTGGCCAAAAAGAAAAAAAAAAATGAATAGTGATACTAATCAACGTTTCCTGGCACGCGGCTCCCAGCGCGACAAGGGCCTGGCCGTCTTCACCAGCGGTGGCGACTCCCAGGGCATGAATGCGGCTGTGAGGGCATGTGTGCGTATGGCCATCTACTTGGGATGCAAGGTGAGTTTTGACCTCTGCCAAGTGCTTTTGCATTGGTATATATAATTTGGAAACACACATATACACACGCACACACACATGCATATTATTCACAAAAATGTTCTTATCGGTTACCGGAACAAGTTCAGCCATTGAACTCTATTGTAGACTCTGTTATGCATATATTTATAAATTTATATACATATATTCAGCTGAACTGGCAATTAAAACATAATAAAAGAAATGAAAGAAATTAACTTGTTCTGCAGGTGGTGTCAATTGCCGTTAGATAACCCAAGGGGTACCAAAAAAAAAAAAGAAAAAAAAAAAAGAAAAGAATATTCAAATAAAAGCGCCTCACACTACGCTCATATACGAACACCAATACATAGACGATACCAATACACCAATACACAGGCGACTCTCTTGTGTCTGTCTGCGTTTGACATTGAGTTTATTTTCGGGCAACTTACAGACGATCACGCAGATATATTTGAGAAAATGCGGTTATTGTTTGAAAAGTGAATTACTATTCGCCTACTATTGGTTTTATTGATCGAATTTTGTGTGAATTTGGTGTTTGAGCGTCCAATATAATATATATGCCTAATTTTGATCACACTCTGTGGAGGGCAAAGAGTTGAAATTTTAAGTAATTGCAATTGAAATAAATTATTCAAAATTCTACGATGATGGCAATGATGATGATTTTTGCAATGAATAAATTGTCGCAAGGCTGATGTTTCTATTTTCTCTATTATTTTATTTTCTTGTGTGTGTTTCGTTCAAAGTCACTTTCATTTTCGTTTATTCACTTTTGATTTTTATGCTCAATTGTTTTGGAGCGCTATGAAATTATGTCTATATGTAGTTATATAAAAATAAAATCCAGCAGGAAATAAAAGTTAATTTTTAGGCAAAGAATTAAAAGCGAAAACGAGTTCAATGCTCGATGTGTTTATTTATCTTATTTTATTTTTTGCACAGAAGCTTCGTAGATATTCTTAACTTCTTTGTTTATATAATGACTACGTGTCGGTTAACAATATCGTTTAGCTCATTCAATTATTTATAAACAGCTTTATCGCCAATTAATCCTGATAAGTATTGAGCTATTGCAATATGGTGCATATAGATATATTTAATCTGATAGCTTAACGAAGATTGTCACAGATTTGATACCATTAAATATGACGATATTTTTATATTTATACTTTAACGAGCAATCAAACGGAAGCTTTATCAATATATGTGTTGAAGATTAATAATCATTTAGTTCGTTCTATAAAGATTTGGCTTTCTTATAATTTATAGATCATAATGTGAAAACAAATTAATTTGATTATATTCTAAATATATGTATACATATAATAAACCGGAAGCTTTAAAAATATCAATTAAAAAATAATTTTAAAATAAACACTAAAGATTATTTTTATTATATATACATATATATTTATTCTATGGAACGAAATTCATATATATTATTTGAAAATATTTATAGTTTTATATATTTTCTTTTTGTACATATAAAAAATTTGTTTAACATAATCATTTAAATATATAAAACAATTTTGTATGCTTAACTTTAGTTTAATTTGATTTACTTTATATTAACCAAAAAATGTTGACACAGAACTCATATAAATATATACTAATCTAATACAAATATGGATAAATACAGTACTAGGCAGAATGATGTAAGAATATATAAATATTTTGAAACAGTATTCATCATACAAAAGTTCTTAAGAAATTCGTGGCAATTCATAAAAATGATTCACGATTCTTCAGAAGTTATACAGATAAATTAAGTATTATAATAATTTATTATTATACTAATTAATTTTTTTTCTAAATTTCAATTTTCTTTTACATTAGGTGTACTTCATTCGTGAAGGCTATCAGGGCATGGTGGATGGCGGCGATTGCATTCAGGAAGCTTCTTGGTCTTCGGTATCATCGATCATACATCGTGGCGGCACCATCATTGGCTCCGCTCGTTGCAAGGATTTCCGTGAGCGTGCTGGCCGTCTAAAGGCGGCCAATAACTTGGTGCAGCGCGGCATTACCAATCTGGTGGTAATTGGCGGCGATGGCTCGCTGACTGGTGCCAATCTGTTCCGTCAGGAGTGGTCCAGCCTGCTGGATGAGCTGGAGAAGAATAAGAGCATAACCAGTGAGCAGAAGAGCAAGTACAATGTGCTGCACATTGTGGGACTGGTAAGTCATGAAAAGAAATCTCTCTCTCTCTCTCTCACACTCTGACTCTTACTTACTCTCTGTTTACCTTTGCAGGTGGGCTCGATCGATAACGATTTCTGTGGCACGGACATGACCATTGGCACGGATACGGCCTTGCATCGCATCATTGAGGCCATCGATGCCATTGCTAGCACTGCCTACTCGCATCAGCGCACCTTCATCATGGAGGTCATGGGTCGTCATTGCGGGTAAGCCATTTGTTATCAATCAATCTCAATTGTTTTCGAGTTATTAGCCTGTCTGTGATGTGTAACTACTTACGTATAAAGTGTTAGCCGCCGCCAAATGCTAAATGCCTTCCATACTTATAGTTATTTACCAGTTGTAGCTGGCGTTATATCCGAGGCAGACTATGTCTTTTTGCCCGAGTACCCTCCGCCACAAGATTGGCCCGATAGACTGACCCTCAAACTTGACCAGGCAAGCAAACAGCCATCAGCCACTCGATCGTTGAATGTCTCCTATATACGTGCATACAGAAACTCTCTTTCGCTCCATATATAAACTTCTCTCTCTCTCTCAGACCCTAATCGATTTGTGTTCTCTTGTTCTCGTCAATCAAACATTCAATGTTTGTGATTTAAATATACATATGTAATGAAATGAATAAGTTTAAAATAAGTATAATAATTTTATATATACGCTGATATTCGAGTTTGCTTAGTTATCAGATTTTAAGGCTAAGTGAAGACTTGTTTAATCTAATATTTAATAGAAAATTGTTCTGCATATTTCTCTAATTAATATTGTTTTTATCTTTAGCCCTTTTTTCTCACATTGAATTGATGCTCATTTCGTAATATTTCCTATAATGTCGCTCTTTCTGCTCCCTACCCTTTATTGCCCTTTCCCCATTTGTTTCCCTTGATCGTATATACGAATGTCTTATATGGCATATAGTATATATATCTATGTTTGTTTATATGTATAACCAAATAATACAAAACACATATATTTTTACAGTTATTTAGCGCTCGTTGGTGGCCTGGCCTGCGAGGCCGATTTCATATTTATACCCGAAATGCCGCCGAAAGTCGATTGGCCAGATAGGCTTTGCTCTCAGTTGGCCCAGGCAAGAAGTGAACCTATATCATTTTTATAAAAAAAAAAAAAAAAAAAAAAAAAAAAAACAAAACAAAACAAAAGAAAACAAACACAATATTTCTCACAGTGTGTTTGCTCTCTCGCTCGCTCGTTCTCTCTTTCTTTCTCTATCTCTCGCGCATCATCTGCTTTTCGTTGTTGCAAGACACAACAGCAGCAAACATATAAACATTGCATTTCACCTACACACACACACACACAAAAACAGACACACACACACACTTGCGAGCAGGCATTAGTCAGATATTATATATATATATAAATACATATATCATGCATCAAGTTCTCAATTTTCTGTATATATTTTGACTATGACTTTATTTTGTTATCAATATTTGAAACTGGATGTAAGATAAATCCCCAGCTATCGCGCTACCAACCCAACAAATTTCCTTACGTCTTATCCTAAGCATATTGTAATTAATCAAATATCAATTAACAATTCATTCACCTGTGCGCATCGTCTCTTCTTCGGTGTGTTTGATTTATTTTCGTTTTTAGCTATTTGGCAATTTCAGCCGCCATTGCCACTGAGGCTGATTTTATGTTAATTCCCGAAGAGCCCGTACCAATTAACTGGCAGGATGATCTGTGCAAAAAGCTAGCTCAGGTCAGCCCATTCCATTCTATATAAGTCTATGCGATGGTGTTTTGTTTTCGGTTTACTACTAAATTATTTAAATTGTATATATATATATAAATTGTATTAAGAGAAACTTTAATTTAACTTCAATTCCCTCTAACATTTCTAACAGATGTTCAAAGAGCAAGCAGCTTTTTGGTCACAAACTGATTCTAGAAAAAAAGAAATACTAATTGATTGGCTATTTAATTGGTTTTTATTGGGTTAAAGTGTAGCCATACACACGTACAAAAAAACACGTTTATTTAATTTTTGCTGGGCAAATTTAATTGGCTTTTATTACGTTTTGGTTTATTTTTGTTGTACCTTAGCTTGATTAGTAAATATATAAATATCTTATATACTTTTGCTTATTTACTACTACTATATTCTAGTTTTATTCAGTTTCTGTTTAGTTTCTTTTCACATTCATTGTTTGAGCTACACATATACAAACCAAGAACACAAACATACATACTCTCTCACTGTCTCACCTGTATTTAATCATAGTTTTCATCTTATTTTGTATAAGCTCATCTTTGTCGCCTCTTATTTGCATAGAAATATCGTAGATCATTATCATTATCATTCATTTTCGTAGCACTTTGTATACATATTATTGAAGTATTTCATTGCTTCTATGTACACACACTCAAGTTACTAAACGGCTCATTTATTTGAGAATTGCATAGAGCGTCGGAATGTGTTTTAACAGTTATTGTTTTCGTTGTCAAACAGGAGCGTTCGGCTGGTCAGCGCCTGAACATCGTCATTGTGGCCGAGGGCGCCAGCGATCGCGAGGGTAATCCAATTACCGCCGAGGATGTGCGAAAGGTGATCGACGAGCGTCTGAAGCACGATGCTCGCATCACTGTGTTGGGTCACGTACAGCGTGGTGGTAATCCCAGCGCCTTCGATCGTGTTTTGGTAAGTAAATGCTGCTCTTTATAATTAAACAGTATTAGTAAGAAAGTATAGTATGTCATTATATAGATTTAGATTAATAAAATAAAATCTATATAATTGATAAATCTTTGATTCTTATCTTGTCATTATTTGGCGGACTTTTACGCTGAGTCCATATCAATTTATTATTAGTTACATTAAACCGATAACAGTTATCGATAATTAATTAAAAATATTTCATGTCTCTAAACAGGCTTGTCGCATGGGCGCCGAGGCCACTTTGGCTCTGATGGAGGCCACACCAGAGTCGGTGCCGGTGGTCATCTCGCTGGACGGCAACCAGACGGTTCGTGTGCCACTTATGGAGTGTGTGGAGCGCACCCAGGCCGTGGCAAAGGCCATGAAGGAGCGTCGCTGGGCCGATGCTGTGAAGCTGCGCGGTCGTTCCTTTGAACGCAACTTGGAGACCTACAAGATGTTGACGCGCTTGAAGCCACCCAAGGAGAACTTCGACGAGCAGGGCAAGGGCATCGAGGGCTACAGGCTGGCTGTGATGCACATTGGTGCTCCAGCCTGCGGCATGAATGCGGCTGTGCGCAGCTTTGTGCGCAATGCCATTTATCGTGGCGACGTTGTCTACGGCATCAACGATGGTGTTGAGGGTCTCATTGCTGGGAATGTGCGCGAGCTGGGCTGGTGAGTAAATGATAGATGAATAATTTTAATAAATGTATTTTATAATGTATTCTTCCCCTTTCCACACAGGTCTGATGTGTCTGGCTGGGTGGGTCAGGGCGGTGCTTACCTGGGCACCAAGCGTACTCTGCCCGAGGGCAAGTTCAAGGAGATCGCCGCTCGTCTCAAGGAGTTCAAGATCCAGGGTCTACTGATCATCGGTGGATTTGAGAGCTATCATGCCGCTGGCCAAATCTCGGATCAGCGCGACAACTATCCAGAGTTTTGCATACCCATTGTGGTGGTGCCAGCAACCATTTCGAACAATGTGCCCGGCACTGAGTTCTCGCTTGGCTGCGATACCGGCTTGAATGAGATTACCGAAATCTGTGATCGCATTCGCCAGTCGGCTCAGGGCACCAAGCGTCGTGTGTTTGTCATTGAGACCATGGGTGGCTATAGCGGCTATTTGGCCACATTGGCTGGGCTTGCCGGTGGTGCGGATGCTGCCTATATATTTGAGGAGAAATTCTCCATCAAGGATCTGCAGCAGGATGTTTATCACATGGCATCCAAAATGGCCGAGGGCGTCTCTCGCGGCCTAATCTTGCGCAATGAGAAGGCCAGTGAGAACTACACCACTGACTTCATCTATCGTCTGTACTCGGAGGAGGGCAAGGGACTGTTCACCTGCCGCATGAATATCTTGGGTCACATGCAACAGGGCGGCTCTCCCAGTCCATTCGATCGCAACATGGGCACCAAAATGGCTGCCAAGTGCGTCGACTGGCTGGCCACCCAGATTAAGAACAACATTGACAGCAATGGCATCGTCAATTGCAAATCGACCGACACAGCAACGCTGCTGGGCATCGTCTCGCGACAGTATCGATTCACGCCCTTGATCGATCTCATTGCCGACACCAACTTTGAGTGAGTGTCCATAAGAGTAATGTCTATACACAAATATATATTTAAATATTTTCCTATTCTCCCACACAGTCAACGCATACCGAAGAAGCAGTGGTGGCTGCGCCTGCGTCCATTATTGAGAATTCTGGCCAAGCACGACTCGGCCTACGAGGAAGAGGGCATGTACATCACCGTCGAGGAGGAGTGTGCCACAGATGCCGTCGCTTAAACAGCTGAAGAACAATTCAACATACAAAAACTAAATACTTATCATGCCCAGTGCACATAGAAACATCATAGAATCAATCTCAATGTTTATTATTACAATTTCCATTCTGACAGTCGCAACAAATTTGAACGTTGTAAATTTTGGTTTATTCTTTTGATTACATTTATATAGTAAACATTTTTGACATATTTACACGGTAAACATGTCTCTCAAGCTCAGGTCAAAGTTTTAACGGCTAATATTTACAAATATTTAGCCAATATAACCAAACCCCAGGGTGAAAGTGTGCACTCCAAATGAACAAACAAAATCCATGTCAACTAAGTGTATTTCTAATGTATACATACGCACATACATATATGTATATATATACATGTATACACGTATATATATATTTACATCTGTATCAAATATGCCGCCACAAAAAATTATTTATAATTTGTTTCATAACTCTCTACTCTGTAAAATTTTCCTTATTCACTTATTATTTATTTTAGTTTATGTTTCGTTTTTTCTCGCTTTGAATATATATATTTATACCACATAAAATACATATTTAATTGCTTTCACTTTGAATGTGTATTACATACATACCGTTAGATATTTTACCTGGCAACATTACACAAACAAATTAAATGTATTGAAACACACTATTAGTATGCTATTGTCATTGTTGCAAGAATTCATATATATATATATAAATATATATATATATATACAAATGTTACAAATGAATATAACTAATATATACAAAAGCTCCATAGGGCATATACGAGTTTTGCTAAGAGAATATAGAAAAAACAATTGTTAAATGATTACAAAGTCTAAACAAAATAACGCAACACGCGTCGATATCCAACTTTACAACTTAAATAAAAATGTAAAACACACAAATTTCAATATTTAATTACTTTCGCATTATATTCTTTTCATACTGCTCGTTAATTTCCGTTATAATTTTGAAAGCGAACGCCTCGAATGAACGGAGCTGCCAGACCAAAAGTGTGGCAGCACTGCAAAATTCTGTTTGCGACGATATGGTAACGCCACCAAATAAATATAAATAATATAAGAGAATACAAAATAATTTAAATACACTGAGAATTTCTTGTACGAGATCTGTTCTGTCTTCACAAGCCGCCTCCAGATCGCTCCACTGGACATTCGCTTTTCTTGCGCCGTCGGCGACTTATTTCCGAAAGCTTCTGGTCTAAATGCATCTTGGCATACCGCAGATATGCCGTGTCGCCGTGTACAATGGCCGACATGAGCATGAGGAATTCGTAGAGATTCACCTTGCCCTGGGCGTGACAATCAATGTCCCGCAGCACGTCGTGCATCAGGTCCACCGGCACCTCTTTGACGCCGAACGACTTCATGGCCGCACAGCATTTGTTGATGGATACAAAGCCGGTGTTGGCTTGGTCGATATTTCTGAAATGCTCGGCATACTTTTGTACCTGATCCACAGAAAGCTTGATGGGTATATTCATGTGAATCGGATCGAATTCAGTTATATAGCCCATTTGAGTGTTTAGAAATTCTTGCGCTTCTTTAATTTCCCTCAGTCGCCGTGTTCGGCTCCACTTTAGTTCATGAGCCATTTCATTGGCCACGCGCGGCAATATATCCTCGGCCGCTTGGACATTAAGAAAGGCAACCCGCAGCCGACGTGCCACCATATCGACCAGGGTACAGGCATAGTCCTTAACCCCCTGTCGCACCTCCGCCACAATATAGGGAAATTCGGAGTGCAACCGTTTACCTACAATAGGCCACACGCTGCCGCTGGAGTTAGCGCCAACGGCCACTTTGAACGCGTTTGAGCCGTACGTGTCGGACAAGTGTTTGGCCACATCACGCTCCAGGCCGAAGTCCTGCACCAGCCGTATAAACATGTTCGGAGTCCAGCCAATGGCACCATCCAGCTTGCACGAGGTCGCTGTAATCGAATGCTTGCGCAACGGCCGCAGTCCGCCATTCATAATGGCTGCGTCGATGGCTTTTTCTGCTATCAGTCGAAATGATGTCCATGTACCGCCCACAATTGACACCATGTTGCCCGGCCCTATGGAAATCACATGATTCTTGAGCGTCGAATGCGCCAGCTCCGTCGACTGAGTGGGCAGCGGCTTGTAACCACCCCAAGCTGCGAGCACGTCACAGCGGCGTACATCAAAATTTGGATTAATATAGTTTCTTATGCTGTCCAAAAGATACTGAACCTCCAATTCTGTTGGCTGCTGCCCCTCACTGACCTCGCGCGTCTCATCCGACGTGCCCATCAGCGTATGCCTCAGCCATGGTATAAAGAATATTGTCGAACCATTTTCCGTGTACGGATCAAAGAGCCCCACCTCTTCAGGGCAGTAGAAGGGCGGCAGCACAATGTGCGAGGCCCAGGTGGGCATGCACTGCTGCGTCGCACTTGCATCCTCGAGGCGAATAATAGAATCACTCATGGGACCAGTTGCATTGATGACAATTTTGGCGCGAATCGTGTACGCTCTGCCGGTCATCTGATCGATGGCTTTGGCTCCAATTACAGTTTTGTTCTTGTCCCGCAGCAGATCGACCACCTTCATATGGTTGCAGACGTCGGCGCCATAGCGGGAGGCGGTCAAAATGATTGCGAGACACATCCGGGCGTCGTCGTGCTGGCCCTCGTAGAAGACGAAGGCGCCAATCATGTTGCGACGCATCATCGGAAACATCTCGAGGGCCTCACGATTGTTGATGAATGTGAAGCCTTTCGTTGTGCCCGGCGCCATTAAGTGATAGAGACGCAGTTTCATCCAATAGATGGGCAACTGCCACCATTTGTGGACAGGCAGCATTATGGGCACCGACTGATTAAGATGTGGCGCCAAATTGGTAATGTTTTTGCGCTCCTGAAGCGACGAATGAACACGCCGAAAAGCGGCAAGGTCGAGATGTGTGATTGCATGGTCCAGATCTCGCAGACCGCCATGCAGCAATTTACTGGATTTCGACGATGTGCCACTACCAAAGTCGTCCGCCTCGACCAGTGCGGTTTTCAATCCACGCGTAGCTGCATCCAGAGCACAGCCAGCGCCCACCGCCCCGCCTCCAATGATCAGAACATCGTACTCCGTGCGACGCAACGAATCTAAATTCATGGCGCGTGTGGGCAGCTCACGTTTCATCTGAGGCGCTTTGCTTCGATCCTGGGCAGCTCCGGTAGAGTATGCAAGCATTGAGCTGCCGGCCAGGACAGCTACGTTAATAAATTTTGACATGGTAACATTAGTTTGTTATACAAAAAAAAAGTTCAAAAATTAATTTTGTTTTGACAAATCAAGAAACAAAACAATTCCAATACATTTAATATTTAATATTCTATTTTAATATATAACTGTATGTGTATATTTCTGTTGCATGCTGGAAAGTTACAAAAACAATTATCTAGCTCATAAGAAAACTCAAACCCACTTACGATTAGCAATTAGTACAAAAACAAGATGCCAAAACATTCACATTTTTATCTTTTAAACCTAGCACAAATTCTCTCTACAAATCCAGCTACATCTACAACGGCAAGCGTAGCCAAACGTCTCCAGCAAGCGTATGAGACACAATCGTAATTAGGGTATTTGGAATTCAACTCTTTACATGTGCGTCTCTCGCTCCCTCTCGCTGTCTCTCTCTCTCTCTCCCTGACACTGTTTATCTGCTGCGCGGAGGCGTCCAGTTGGTCCAGCATTGAGGCGAGTGGAATATATTTATTTATTGACTTTATTGCTGCTTAGCATTGCCAAAGAAGAATTTGTAAAAGAATGTAGCAACCAGGCAGAGGACGAGCGGCACCAGCCACGACTTCATTGAACTCTCCTCGTTCTGTGCGTCTGTGCTCCAGGTGGGTTCAGATTTCTCGGCAACTTTCGTGCGCTCATGGGCAACCAGTTCGCCGATTTTGTACTTCTTCATCATGTCGCGTGCGTCATTGCTGTGGCCAACATCCTCAAAGTTTTCGGTGGCATCTTTGCCCGCCAGCTCGATCAGCACCTCTTCGCCGCCGGGATGCTGCAAGAAAGCAAACGAATAACGAATATTAAATATTCTCTTTTCACATGCAAAACTATGCAAATTATTGCTCTCGTCTTCCACGCTGACCGTGAAACCCCGATTAATGTTTAAAACATAAAGCGCCGCCAGCAGTCGTTGCGCTCGATCTACGGCGCTCGGATAGGGCTTTGCTATTTCGAACAGTGTGCGTAAACGTCAAAAGGTTTTTAATGCAAGCCAGGGCACTATTTTCATCATACACTAACTTTAATTGCCTCGCCTACATAAAATGCAGCGTAATCATTATAATACAAAAATGCTTTAAGTGGTGGACCTTCTTATCACTAAAAGAACTTAAATAGAAACGATCATAGTGCCTAGCATCTGTTCATTTTTATAAGGATTTGATGAGGGTAATAATACTAATAATAAAAATACATATATAACAATAAATAAGTATTATAATAATATGTAATGATCAATGTATAATAATAATTATATAATATATATTTCAATTTTAAATAAATAAAAATATTTATTAATTTATATATTTTCTTCTGATTCATATAAAAGTATTAGAACTCACTATTTTATATAAGTAAAATGAAAAAATAATATATAGATATTTATAATTTATTAAATAAATAATAGTAAAAATATAAATACAATTATCCAATTATTATAAATATAATAAATAAATATCAGTAACAAATAAAATTAATTATATTTAAAATGAAAATCTAGTATATACAGTTATAATAATATTTTTCAATTGTAAATTATAGTTTGTTTTATTTTAATTAATTTTCTAGTTATTTTAATTTAGCTTTTTGTAGATCTTTATACTTGTATACTCTTTGGAGATCTTGAACTTTAAAAATGCGTTAAGTTATTTAAAGCTGATCTGAACTTTTCAAAGTACAAATATATAAATATATATATTTATACATATACATTATATATAAATATATATTTATATACATACATATATACATTTGTATTGTAAATGATTTTGCATTTGTGTGACTTTCGCTTAACATTGATTTTCTAATTTCGCTCCATTGAAAACAGTACTTTTATATATAAAATAGTGGCTCTGTTTCGCAAATGAAATGAAATGTAAATTTCTTGTATGAACAGATTTGGCTTAATTTTGCCCCATTTCCATTGATAATGAACAAATATATATATATTTGAAACTGCGCTCTGACACGAAAATGAAATAGATATGAATATAAACATGAACGTTTCGAAAAAGCCACAAATACAACATATTCACAAGTTCAAAGTAACTGTGAAAATGAGTAGGTCATTCATCCATTTATAGATCGTAGGTCAAAGTACAGAGGGGCAAGTGAGTTCTCGTGTTTTACAAGTAATATACATACATATGTACATATATGTCAAACGCAATAAGTGGAAATATGTACAGGCTAATAATACTGCTAAGACGAGTTATAAAACCAAAGTAATGATGATAAGACAACTTGTCACCCCTCCCCTCCCACAGCAGCTATTCACTCAAGGGGAAATTAAATTCCATCGCCCGCGCCCTGATTCCGACGTGTACATCAGAGGTGTTGTTGTTGCTGCAGCAGTCACTGTTTGTTAATTGCTAGACTTTGCTTACCTCGTTCAGGAATGCTGTGACATCGTAAACATTATTGTGAATTAGTAGCCATGTATCCTTGTTGGTGTTGTGTTGGGCAACTTCGGCACGCGTATAAGTTTTCTCTCCTTCGCTGGACATGTTGATGACTTGTTGAATTGCGTTTCTATTACTAATAGAGTATGGAATAAGTTCGATCGAACGACTCGCTGAAACTGAATGAGCGAACCAACTCAAAGATAGTCGTTCACTTAGCTCGTTATTGACTCTGTTATGAGAAACATAAACTTAACATTCGCCTACGATGTTAATATCATTAAACAATATATTTTTAGTATGCCATCGGGTTTTGTATTTGAATAGGCAAGAACCATTATCACAATTTTCCAATAAATATTTCTGATATGTAAGCTATGATAATAATACAATTTTTGAATATTTACTGGTTATAAAATTTAACTGTCGCTAACCTAACATTCATTCACAATGTTAACATAGCCATTACAGAGCCATTATGAGTATATTCAAATAATCGATTATTAATTTGTTATTATATTTAAAAATTTGAATTTGATTATTTCTGCAAAATTTCACTTTGCATTGAGAATTAAATATATGAAATTGCGAAACTAAATTTTAAATTTATTAAAGCTAACATTTTATTTGCTTGGAAAAATATTACGAATTACTAAAACATATACGATTTTTATGAATTATGGAAAATGTTAAAGTTCACAACAGTTTGAACGAATTATTTATATTTAGCAGATTCCACTGAATTTATACGATTCCACTGTATTTATGTAGATATAAATCTTCCTTCTCGAACAGCCTTAGCGACACGTTTATCTATGTACATAATTACTGCATATTAAAAACGTGACTTATTTATTAACTATTTGTCATAGATTTTGACCAACAGTAAACAAATACTTGCATATTAATAGACTGCTATGAACCAACGCGATTATAAGTATTTAAAATTTACCGTCAACTTCTTATCGCTACCAGACATAGCACTCTCTCACATTTAAAGTGCTGATATCATGAATACGCAGCGCTAATGCCATTTATCAGCCCAGGAGAATGGCTGCACGCAAGTCCATGCAATTACCACTAAAACACGCTCATCGTCTAAGAAAGTAAACGTGTTACGTTTGCCTTGGCAAATATTGAATGGTTGATTGGTATTTTAACAACTTTACTAATAGAATTATAAAAATTACTAATCATTTTTCAATTAATATTACAATAAATATGCATTTTGTCTTAATATCTTTAAGCTAATAATTGGTTTTTTGTATGTTGGCCATAACTTACATTTTATTTTTATTTCTTTTTTAATTATTATTATTATTTTATGAATAACCCATGCAGAGAAACATAATATTTAATAAACCACTTTCATTTAAAAATAAAGTGCATTGATAATTAATTGATTGATATTAATAATAAGTATTAATAAACATTAACAACAATTATATCTAAGGGTTCACCGTAGTCGATAAAGCTTTGCTTATCTAACTAGTAATTATTACACTGAAAAGGCTCATAATCTAACACATTATCAATCGCTTGTTAATGCAAGACTATACATACATATGTATTTTAAATTTCACACGACTGTGTGCATTATTGCATTCAATCTCATTTCTCTCAACAAGAATGAAATGGCCAAAGAGTTTAGAATCGTGTCTAGACTAATCAGGATATATGTGAATATGTCTGCTTCGAAATAGTTGAGTATTATAGTAAGCACAATTATATAATAGGTAAAATTGATTATTTTTATTTGTTTACACTTTTTTATGCATGTATTTGAAGTACCTCATAAACCGGCGCTATCTATTGGAAAATACACCTTGCCTGCCTGAACAATTTGCAAACGATAAGGTAATTTAATATGTAATCGATTGTACTAGCAATTAATAAAGCAGAGAGAGAAAGAAAGAGAGAAAGAAAGAGAGACTGCTATTTAGAGAGATAAGGATAGAGAGTGGGAAATTTCGCTCTCTTTATTGTCGATTCAAAAACGAATGATGACATGGCTAATAGAATTATTGAAAATATGCGAGTCGCCTGCCATAAAACCTAATAAGCATGAAAATATCATTAGAGTAAGTCCAATTCTTATGAATTGGCCATAAAAATCAATTCGATTAATCAAAAGTAATGATTTCTAATAGATATTTAACCATTCATTGCTTGACTTTTTTGAAATCTACTCTTCATTTGGTCTAGTCAGTTCATGGTTACTCTTTTCCTTCTCATACTCTTACGCATAGCACAATAAATTGATAAGCTTTATCAAACACAAACCGATATCAACTAACTTTTTATTTTGGTACTTCGCGATTCAAATATAAGCCCATATGTTTTGACTAATTTCATAAGTATCTTTTTAGCTGTGGTCCTAGTTAGTTCGTGTGCTCGAAAAAAGAACAAAATTAACCAATCCAGGAAGAAAGTGTTCAATAACTCATCAAAATGACCGCGTCTAACGGCAATGTCACCAAGGACGACGAGAATAATCGATTGTCCCACTACAAAACGAATATTGTTTTGGGTGATTCCTTGGATTACAGCGACAAAGATCGCAAAAGCTTGTGAGTTGAATGAAATGTAGGAGGAGGAAAAGAACTCACACTGTTATTTTATATATTTCTTATTCATTTTATAAAATGATATGCTAAAGCTTTTAAGCTTAGAGCCCTGCCACAATCTTTTACAATTAGGGTAAATTAAATAAAAACAAAGACAAAGATTTCAGTTGCTCGTGTTGATTAAATAATATATATTTTATTAAATATGTATAGGCTTACAAAAAAAGTGTAGCTGTGTTTAATTTAAAAGTTATAAATTTGACAATTTGTGAAACTTAAAATATACATTTTATTTTTATTTTATTTTTCCTTTTTGTGATAATTTTTTCTTTTAAAAAATGATTAACAAATGATTATCTAAATATATTTATTATTTTGTATTCCCTCGACAAAAATAATAATTTTTTTATATTATTAAATTTTATTTTTTTTTTTTTTTTTACATTTTTTAATATCTTGTCAACAGTGAGAATTTATTTCTATAATAATATATAATTATTTATATTTATTTATATATTATAGAATACTTCTTATCTATACTTGATATATAGATATCTTTTCATTTTATATTATTGTTATTATAAATAATGTATAACAACATGAATATGAATATGGTACATATTTACAATTGTTTATAAATCAATCTAGTATTTATAATCTCATCTTCGATAATATACGCAGTTTATCCAGCTTTTGCTAAGTTCCACAAAAATTGCGGTAACCATGATCGTGCAATTTTGTGATATTCCGCATGACTTTAGCGACGAGGCGTGCACAATATTTCGCGTTCGAGCGTCATAAATTTTAGTACTCTTAATGGTGGTTAATACAACAAAGAGCATGCAATACTTATATATATATATATATATGTATAAGTACATATATATATTTATATATGTATTTGGACCGTTGTAGAAACCAAGTGGTGCCTGGGAATCTTGTGATACGAACTCTGATGACGAATTCGATGATTTGAATGAATGATATCAAAAGTGTTAGACTCGGCCTGATAGTGCGAATCAATGCGGACGTAGAGTGGCTACTACTTCGACAGCCTTGATTGGTGCTGGGGTCAGTGATAAGGAATGTGCGATTAGTCGAAGATAGAATATGCCATGCGAACGGCTGTTACGTTCACCATTTATTACTGTGATAGTTTTTATTTAAGTGTACTTATGAAATGGCGTGTGCTTTGCGTGTGATTGCAGTGAGCCGAATAAAACGAAAAAGCAGTCGCAGGAGCATGACGAGGATGAGAAAGATGACAAGCCAAAGGATGACATCAAGCCAGTCGGCTTCTTCACAATGTTTCGCTATGCAACGAAAATGGATCGCATTCTCTATATCATCGGACTGATCGGCGCTGTGGCAACGGGCTTGACAACGCCGGCGAACAGTTTGATCTTTGGCAATCTCGCCGATGTAAGTATATATTGAGTATTAGAAAAGCTTCCATATTCATATGTTTTATATGCAATAGTGACACAGAGCTCTTCTGATTCGCTAACAGAAAGTTGTTTACTCTATCTATACTCGATTGATAGCTAGATAAGCAATCAAGTATGACTGCCGTAGTGGGGAGAGCATGACTGGGAAATACCCTGAATTCTTTCACATTTTTATTTTATTTGGAAAACTTAGATAACATTTTTATTTGATTTCAATGAAATACAAATATTTATTAATTATTTAAAGGAAACTTGATCTGCGCTCTAGCTTTATATAAATTCTATAATTTAATGATATTTAATAAAATGTGAAAAAAAAAATAAAAAAATAAATGTATATATTTTTATTTTATAAAATAAAAAATATATATTTATATATATACATATACTGTCATACAACTATCATACAACTATCATACTCAGAATTATATTCTTTCAATGCTTAGGACATGATTAAGAACAGTGGCACATTGGAAAGAAATGTATATATAAGGGATGCCGCCTCTGACATACTGCTGGATTCGGTGCAAGATTTCTCGCTGAAGAACACGTATATTGGAATCATTATGCTGTTCTGCAGTTACATATCCATCACGTGCTTCAATTATGCTGCCCACTCCCAGATTTTGGCCATTCGCTCCAAGTTCTTTAAGTCTGTGCTGCATCAGGACATGGGCTGGTACGATATGAATCCAAGCGGCGAGGTGGCCAGTCGCATGAATGAGTAAGTAGATCACATCCAATTAAATTAGCAACTATGAGTCTAATTATTCCTTTTCCTGTTTCTCGCAGAGATTTATCGAAAATGGAGGATGGCCTGGGCGAGAAGGTTGTGATCTTTGTGCACTTCATTGTGGCCTTTATTGGGTCCATTGTGCTGGCATTTGTCAAGGGCTGGCAGCTCTCGCTGGTCTGTCTGACCAGCTTGCCCGTCACCTTCATTGCCATGGGTTTTGTGGCCGTGGCCACATCCAAGCTTGCCAAACAGGAGGTTAATATCTATGCCAGCGCCGCCGTTGTCGCCGAAGAGGCTTTGTCCGGCATTCGCACCGTCAAGGCCTTCGAGGGCGAGTACAAAGAGGTTGCCGCCTACAAGGAGAAGGTCATTGCAGCCAAATTGTTGAACATTAAGCGTAACATGTTCTCCGGCATTGGCTTTGGTCTCTTGTGGTTCTTCATCTATGCCTCGTATGCGCTGGCCTTCTGGTACGGCGTTGGCCTCGTCATCAAGGGTCGCCATGATCCGTACTATGAGAACTACTCGCCCGGCACTATGATCACCGTCTTCTTCTCGATCATGATGGGCTCCATGAACATTGGCATGGCGTCGCCGTACATTGAGGCGTTTGGCATTGCGAAGGGCGCTTGTGCCAAGGTCTTCCACATCATTGAGCAGATCCCGACCATAAATCCAATTGAGCCACGCGGCAAGATTCTCGATGAGCCACTGACGACGATTGAGTTCCGCGACGTCGAGTTCCAGTATCCCACGCGCAAAGAGATTCCCATCTTGCAGAAGCTCAACCTGAAGATTCATCGTGGCCAGACGGTGGCCCTAGTTGGTCCGTCCGGCTGTGGCAAGTCCACCTGCATACAGCTAATACAGCGCTTCTATGATCCTCAGGATGGAAATGTTTACTTCAATGACACAAACATTAAGGACATCAATATCAAGTGGCTTCGCGAGCGTATCGGAGTCGTAGGACAGGAGCCTGTGCTCTTTGGCCAGTCGATATACGAGAATATACGCTATGGTCGCGAGGATGCCACCAGAGAGGATATCGAGGCGGCGGCCGCAGCAGCCAATGCGGCCATATTTATTAAGAAGTTGCCCAGGGGCTACGACACCTTGGTGGGTGAGCGTGGAGCTCAGCTGTCTGGTGGACAGAAGCAGCGTATTGCCATTGCCCGCGCTCTAATTCGCGATCCGGAGATTCTGTTGCTGGACGAGGCGACGTCTGCCCTCGACACGGCCAGCGAGGCCAAGGTGCAGGCCGCCCTGGAGAAGGTGAGCCAAGGTCGCACCACCATCATTGTGGCCCATCGTCTGTCCACAGTGCGTCGCGCCGACAAGATTGTGGTGATCAACAACGGCAAGGTCGTGGAGGCGGGCACCCACCAGGAGCTGATGTCCATCAAGAATCATTACTTCAATCTGGTGACCACACAGATGGGTGAAGAAGGCGATAACGCCGGCATGCTCAGTCCCACTGGCAATATGCTGATGAAATTTGATATTAAGGATGAGGATGAACAGGAGATTAAGGTATTGGACGAGGAGGACATTGATGAGGAAATAGATCCAAAAGATAAAAAGAAGAAGAAGAAGAAGAAGAACAAGGGTGACAAAGAGGATGGCTCACCCATGATGGGCGTCATGAAGCTGAATCAACCCGAATGGATTCAAATCGCCATCGGCTGCATCTGCTCCATCATCATGGGCTGCGCCATGCCCATTTTCGCAGTCCTCTTCGGCAGCATTCTCGACGTGCTCCGCTCCGAGGACGATGTGTATGTGCGAGAGAACACCAATGAGTACAGTCTGTACTTCCTGATCTGCGGCATTGTTGTCGGCATCTCCACCTTCATGCAAATCTATCTCTTTGGCGTGGCCGGCGAGAATCTAACGGAACGTCTGCGCGGACTGCTCTTCAATGCAATGCTCAAGCAGGAGGTTTCCTGGTTCGACGATCGTGCCAACGGCACGGGCAGCCTCTGCGCACGCCTCTCCGGCGATGCAGCCGCCGTGCAGGGCGTAAGTACCTAAATATATATATTTAGCTTATATACATATATATTATTTTAATATATCGCTCTATCTATATTTATCTATCTAGGCAACTGGTCAGCGCATTGGCAGCATTATCCAATCAATTGCCACCTTGGCCCTGGGCATCGCCCTGGCCATGTACTACGAGTGGAGCTTGGGTCTGGTGGCCATGGCGTTTATACCCTTCATTTTGGTTTCCTTCTATATGCAACGCATTGTCATGGCGCAGGAGAATATGGGCAATGCCAAGATCATGGAGAACACCACAAAGCTGGCCGTCGAAGTGGTCTCCAATATTCGCACTGTCGTATCACTGGCGCGCGAGGACATGTTCCATCGCACCTACATTGAGTTGCTGACACCAGCCGTTGTGGTAAATATAGTCTTGATTAAGGCTTGAGTTTTCTAAACCGTTTTTCTTTATTCCTTCTAGAAATCGAAAAAGAATACGCACTATCGTGGCATAGTCTTCGGTCTGGCCAGATCAATGATGTTCTTTGCCTATGCCGCCTGCATGTACTACGGCGCCTGGTGTGTAGTCAATCGAGGTCTACAAATGGGCGATGTGTTCAAGTAAGCACAACTAAATCCTAAAATGTAGTCATGTCAACTAACAATTCTATTTCCCTTTATAGAGTATCACAGGCTTTGATCATGGGCACTGCATCCATTGCCAGCGCTCTGGCCTTTGCGCCCAACATGCAGAAGGGCATCAGTGCGGCGCAGAGCATCCTGAAATTCCTGGAACGCAAGCCATTGATTGCCGACAGTCCGGGCGTCTCGCTGCAGCCCTGGAACTCCAATGGCAATGTAATGTACGACAAGGTGGAGTTTAGCTATCCAACGCGCCGGGAGGTGCAGGTGCTGCGCGAGCTCATTATGGGCGTGCAAACGGGCCAGAAAGTTGCGCTGGTTGGTCCCTCGGGCTGTGGCAAGTCCACCTGTGTTCAGCTGTTGCAGCGTTTCTATGATGTGGACGCTGGCGCTGTGCTGATCGATGATCGGGACATTCGCCAATTGTCCATGAACAATCTGCGCATGCAGCTGGGCATTGTGTCCCAGGAGCCAATACTGTTCGATCGATCCATACGTGAGAACATCGCGTACGGCGACAACTCGAGAATCGTCACAGATCAGGAGATTATTGCGGCGGCAAAGAAATCCAATATACATCAGTTCATTGCCAATTTGCCACTGGTATGTGCGAGCTTAGATATGCTTGAGAATGGATTTGATGATAAGATTTCATTTGCTTTCACAGGGCTACGAAACACGAATGGGTGAGAAGGGCACACAGCTATCGGGTGGACAGAAACAACGCATAGCTATTGCTCGAGCTCTAATCAGAAACCCGAAGATTCTCCTCTTGGACGAGGCCACATCCGCACTGGATGCAGAGAGTGAGAAGGTAAGTTACCAAAAGAGAGTTACGATTATTATATTCATCAATTATTAATATATTATTATTGCTCATTTGTCTTCGCTTTCTCTAGATTGTTCAAGAAGCTCTGGACGCCGCTGCTGAGGGACGCACCACAATTAGCATAGCCCACAGGCTGTCCACCATCGTCGACTCGGATGTGATCTACGTGTTCGAGAACGGCGTCGTATCCGAGAGCGGCACACACAAGGAGCTGCTGCAGAAACGCGGACTCTACTACACATTGTACAAACTGCAAACTGGCGCCATGTAAATATTGACACACGAATCAATATTTATTTTACTTAGAATAAGAAATTGCGATCAATGACAAATTAGTTTTTAAGAGCGATTAGTATTAACCTGTACATAAAAAAAGAGAAGAAACCACATTTAATGTAAATAGTAATATTTTAGCTGTTAAGTAATATTTATGAATTTACCGACATTGGAATGTATACATTGTATGATTAATTATTGATTAATTAAAAAAAAAAAGTTTAATGAATATAAAAAATAAATAAAATAAAAACAAAATTAAATAAGTAAATTACAGCTTGCGCCAAGCTAAATTTAATAATTGTCAAGCAAAAAGTATTCAATAAAAACAAAAATATATTTTTTTAAAAGAATCTAAAAGACTAATGGCTCATTGCAAAAACATCTTGCTGTAAGCTAAATAATAATGATTATCTAAGGAGCAAAGCATGTGATCCGTTAAAAAATAAATTTTTAAAATTAAAAAAATAAAAAATGTAGGACTGACTCATTGCTTAGCACTCATGTTTTTAAATGATTATCAAGCAAGTGAAGTAAAAATAAAATTAAATAAAAAACAAGAAAAAGTGAATGACTCATTACGCCGCACTCAAATTCCAGGTGCTACACAACAATTAAACACCTTTCGCCTAGCCCAATTGAATGATTATAAAGCATGTGATCTCTTAACAGTATTCCAAAAGAATTTCTGATTATGATGGGGTTGTCTTTGATCACAGTTGAAAATCATTGATAAGCATAATTTCGTCATTAAAAGTTAAATTGTGAAAATAAATAAATATGCTTGCTCAATGGCCAAAAGCTTTGCATTCAATTGTGCTTTCAAAATAAATTCACATAACGTTATTGAGAGCCATATAAACCATATCAATCATACGATTACTGTTCTTTAAGCAACTATTTGCAACAATATACAAATACTGTGTATATTGCTATAATTTGATAATTCAACTCGTATATATGAATATATAAAATGCCTTATCAAGCATTCAGCCGGCGTGAGTTTAAGCTGATAAAGAATATACTTTTTACTATCAAATACAAAGGAATTATTTATAGCAGGTTCGCGGCAGTTGTCATGCATGCTTAATGCATAATAATGTATATTAACAATCTCACATATGTATAAGTAAAAGATGTATACATTCTTCAGTTTGTAAATATTATATTTTTGTTCACGTATATTTAAAGTTTACAAATGTAAAGAGACTATGTAATTGCATTTTACCCAGTCAATTCTTGTTTATTTTTGGTTATCCACTGGAAACCAAAGACGAATTTTGCTTAAATTATAACTTTCGATCTGCCAACGATTGGTATCTTATCTCATGTGGGACTCTGTAGGATTTGGGCTTGTGCTGCTGTGCTCGTTATTGTACAACTACAACTAGTTTAAAATAAACGTAAAGTAAAAGTAAGGAAAATCTTACAGTAGGCACACACAACACAACACAACTCCACGTTACGCCACAGATTTACATTAGATTTCGATCCAGACACATTGTAGTGCATTATAAACAATAAAAACTTAATGCAACTAATTTTCAGTGAGTTATGATCGTATGTCGTTGGTGTTTGCGTCTCGTAGGTTGTTAATGTTTACGCATATTACTACACAATTTGGGTAAATGCTTAATGCTTTGCTTATGAATGATCGGGATCATTTTATATGATTTAGAAGAATCAGGAATATGATGGGCTTTGTTTCGTGTAACGTACAACTTAATCCGAATCCAAATGTGATTATTATGAAATAAGGGAACAACAACTACGACTATGGTTGCCTAATTTAGTTCTTCTCCTCCTTCTTGGCATCGCCTGAAGAATCGGCCGAACTGCTGCTGCTGCCGCTGGAGGCACCGGCTGAGCTGCTCTCGCGTTCAGCGGACATCTGTTAAGGAATTAAAATTTCGATTTATAAAATATACTAAATATATTTTTGCTAGTTAGCCTACCTTCTTGTATGCCATCTCGAAGAGCTTCAGGGAAGACTGCTGGAGCTGAGTGGTGGCTTTCCTAACCTCCTCTGGATCAGCGGTCTCCTTGTTGGCCAGCAGGGTGCGCAGATCAGCAATTTCCTTTTTCAGTTTTTCGCACTACAAAGAAAAATTAATGGAAATTAAAGCATTTATATATATATATATAGAACATCGATTTACGTACCTCTTCAGCGGGCAACTGGCTCTTGAATTCTTCCATTTTGGTCTCTGTGTCGTGCACAATACTTTCGCCTTGGTTAACGATTTCAATCAGTTCACGCTTCTTCTTATCAGCAGATGCGTATTCCTCGGCCTTCTTAATCATGTTCTCAATCTCATCCTTGCTCAGACCACCGCTCGACTGGATCACAATCTGTTGCTCCTTGCCGGTACCCTTGTCCTTGGCCGACACGTGGACAATTCCGTTGGCGTCAATATCGAAGACAACCTCAATTTGAGGCACGCCGCGGGGCGCTGGTGGAATACCGACCAGTGTGAAGGAGCCCAACAATTTGTTGTCGTTGGCCATCTCACGCTCGCCCTGGTGCACCTTAATCTCCACCTGAGTCTGACCATCGCTGGCCGTTGAGAAGACCTGCGACTTCTTGGTGGGAATGGTCGTATTGCGAGAGATCAGACGCGTGAAGACTCCTCCCAACGTCTCAATACCCAGCGACAGGGGAGTGACATCGAGCAAGAGCACATCAGTGACATCGCCAGCCAAGACACCACCCTGAACAGCGGCACCGACAGCAACAGCCTCATCGGGATTCACCGAACGCGAGGGCTGGCGTCCGAAAAGTTCCTGCACTGTGGACTGCACCTTTGGCATACGCGTCATGCCGCCGACCAGCAAAACTTCGCCGATCTCAGACTTGGATACCTCGGCATCAGATAACGCCTTCTGGCATGGCTGAATGGTGCGTTTGATCAGATCTCCGACCAGACTCTCCAGCTTGGAGCGAGTCATTTTCAGATTCATATGCTGTGGGCCAGCAGCATCCATCGTCAGATATGGCAAATTGATGTCAGTTTGTTGGGAGGACGACAGCTCGCACTTGGCCTTCTCCGCGGCCTCCTTCAGGCGCTGCATGGCAATATTGTCCTTACGGATGTCAATGCCGCTGTCCTTCTTGAACTCTGCCACCAAAAAGTTGACAATGGCATTGTCGAAATCTTCTCCGCCCAGCAGAGTGTCACCGTTGGTCGACTTGACTTCAAAGACGCCCTTTTGAATTTCCAGAATGGAAATATCAAAAGTACCGCCGCCCAAATCGTAAACAGCAATACTAAAATATAATAATATTTATCAGTATTCATTTAATTATAGAATCTAGTGCCTTCACTCACATTTTATCCTCGGTTTTGTCCATGCCATAAGCCAACGCCGCTGCTGTCGGCTCGTTAATCACACGCAAAACGTTCAGCCCAGCGATTTGGCCAGCATCCTTTGTGGCCTGACGCTGTGAATCGTTGAAGTAGGCGGGCACTGTGACAACGGCATTCTTGACTGGGGTGTTGAGGTACGCCTCAGCGGTCTCCTTCATCTTGATCAGAATAAAGGCACCGATTTGCGAGGGCGAGTAAACTTTGCCATCCGTCGCCGATACCCAAGCATCACCATTGGAAGCCTTCACGACTTTATAGGATAGATTGGTAATATCCTTCTTCACCTCAGGATCGTCAAAGCGGCGACCAATCAGACGTTTTGTGGCATAGAAAGTGTTGGCTGAATTTGTGACTGCCTGACGCTTTGCCGGCATGCCAACCAAACGTTCACCGTCCTTGGTGAACGCAACGTGTGAGGGAGTTGTGCGTGCACCCTCGGCATTCTCAATCACCTTCGCCTGCTTGCCCTCCATAACGGCCACGCAGGAGTTGGTGGTGCCCAAATCGATGCCAATAACAGCACCTTTAACTTCGCCAGATCTAAGAGTAGAAAAAATATTAAAGCACGTGTTAGTAGGTTTCCAGCAAATTTGATTGCATGAGCTTAACAAAAGATAAAGAAATACGAGATAAGGCAGAGTCGATAAAGTAGAGATGAGCAGTTCCATTCATCAACAATAATCTAAAGCTGATGTAATTATTATTTTATATACTACAAATATTCTATTTGAACATTAAAAGTATTAATAAAATTGATCAGAAATTTTTAATTAAACTAGGCGAAGAAATAATAAGTTTAAGCTGATGTAATTATTCATTAAAATGTTGAAAATGTCTATATTGTGATGTTATATAACTAATTATTACTTTCAAAACCAATTCATTAAAACCAAAAAATTTAGCCGCGGAACTGAACTACTAATTACAATTGAACCACTATGTTCAGCACTGACAATAACTGCATGTTTGTGTATTTATGTATGTCATGTAACAGATGTCGCTTATGTATCTTCAGCATATATTAACAATATATTTGCAGCAAACGAATGCAAAACAGAACAGCAATAGATAATATATTTTCAATATATTACAACTGTCGAAAATATTTATTACATAAGTAGCGGTATATTGCTTTAAATGAGTGTCTTGCTGCAATGCGGCAAATGAACATGTGTAATAAGTGTTACAGTATCAAAGTTCACTTACTTGTAACGCATTTGACCCGACAATCCATTGAAGGCACCAGGCAGATTCTGTAAATAGGTAAGAACATGTGTTTAATATGAATAAAACTTAAAAACATTACGATCTACATCAATTGCTAGAACATGCCGCGCGGACTATTATGTAAAGCGGTTTTGTACTTACGCGGAATATGCTAGAAGCTGCCGACATATGCGTTGGGGCTGCGAGGCTGACCTGGCGCGCTAGGCGTGGTAGAAGCTTGGGTACGCGCAACATTTTCGTATTTTACTTTATTTAATTTCACACTTGCACTAATTATCAAATAAAATCGCTGCAAAATGCACCGCTATTGAAAAATTTCGTCAGAGCGAACCACGAGCACGTTTCCCTTACGAGGGCTGGATAAAGACGACAGACAGTTAAAGATGTGTGAGCAGCGCACAAAATAATCGTCTATTTATTGGAATTGAAACAAAATACGCAGAGTTGCATTTAGTGTAAGCTACGGTGCTGCCAACGTTTTTGTGTGGCTAGTGTACGTGTGATTTCTTCAAATTATTTACAAAGCTTCTCAGAATTGATTTGAAATTTGTGTATTTAATAGTTTGGCAATACAAACTGTATTAGCTGAGGTGTGAATAGATTTATTTATGACATTAATTGCTCGGCATCTCCAAAAGATCTGTACGAGGCACCCTGTGTGTGTGAGGGTTTCCCAGCGTTTCGTGTTCCATCACACGTGTTGTTATTATTGCGTAAAGTAGTATAAAAAATCGTTTCAAAATTTTCACCAAAATTGAATAATAAATCGTCGGTTCGACCGATGCTGCTTACGCTGTTATTGTACAGCCGGCACTTTAGACACTCTGAGCGTAATCTGTCGATTGTCTAACTTTCAAATTCGGCGTTATGGCATCGGACAACGAATCCGACGCCGAACTCGATGAAAACTACTACACATTTCTCAATTTGCCGCGAGATGTAAGAGCATTCTAGTTAAACATATCTATTATAACTTCTAATAACCTACCTTTGACCTTTCAGGCCACCACGGAGCAAATTAACACCGCGTACCGGAAGCAGAGTCGCATTTACCATCCGGACAAGCATATGGACCCGGACAGCAAGAAGAAGGCAGAGATAATGTTCAACCGGACGAAACGCGCCTACGAAGTTCTCTCAGATCCGCAGCAGCGTGCGATTTACGATTCAGTTGGCAAAAAGGGTCTCGAAACAGAGGGTTGGGAAATCGTACATCGGACAAAAACACCGGCAGAGATAAGGGAAGAGTATGAGCGTTTGGCTCAGGCAGCTGCTGAGCGTCGGCTGCAACAGCGCACCAATCCACGTGGCAATATCACCATTAATGTGAATGCTACCGAAATATTTACACCCTACGATGACACGGAGATGCCGCGTGTGGAGATCGGCTCCATGAGCATTGCCCAATCGATTGAGGCGCCCATAACACGCAAGGACATGATCATCATGAGCGGCAATCTGTACTCATCCAATGGCACCGGCACTGGGGGATTTATGGTTGCGGGACGACGTCTGCTCAACAAAGGTTGGTTGGAGATTTGCCTTGGTGCCGGCAATGGCTTTCTCTTAGGTCTCAAAGGTAAGCGACTGGTATTGATAATCTTGTTAGCAGCTTGTTAAATAGTGAAGATCTCTATTTGTTGCAACGCCAGGTGGACGCACGCTGACATCGAAGCTAACACTGAATGGCGGCACCAATATGAATTTCCAGGAAAATGGTGTAATCCCCGTTATCTTTTCCACGTTGGCCGTCCAGCTGGATAAGCACACCGTAGGCAGCCTAACCCTCAACGCCGGACCACAGTCATCCATGACCACGCAAATTGATCACTCCAACGATCAGCATGCGATAAGCACGTCCTTTGTGATAGGTACTCCCCATATGTACTTTGGTGTCTCGTATACGCGGAAGATGCTAGAGAACGAGATGAAGCTGAAATTGGCCACCAAGTAAGCATGCCTAATATTAGGATGATGATTTCAATCCATTCCTCTATGGCTGTCATTTTTCAGAGTGGGCACATTTGGATTCTTGGGCGAATATGGCGTGGAGAAAAAGGTCTCGAAATACAGTTCGCTGATAGCAACCGTTTCCATAGGCGTACCTTCCGGAGTCATACTCAAGTTGAAGTGAGTGGCCCGTCTGTGTGCAGAGTATTGAACAAGCTATAAAAAAATCAAAATCAAATCATTAATGATTCCAGAATAATACGTTCTAACCAGTCGTATGTGTTTCCAATCCATCTGAGCGATGAAATTGTCCCCGCTGCTGTCTTCTATGCAACAGTGACGCCGGTAATAGCGTGGTTTTTCGTGAAAAAGACCATTATGGATCCAATGGAGGCGGATCGCAAGAGCATCGAAGTCGAGCGGTCGAAGCGCCAAAATGAGCAGCGTTTGGCTGCCAAGAAAACAGAGGCAATGGCAGCAATACACTTGATGCAGAGCACCTACAATCGCATCATCAACGAGGAGCGGGACCGTCGTGGGCTGATCATCAAGAGAGCGATCTATGGATGCATCAATGAGGGCACCTCACAGTTTAAGCCAGAGGCTTCGCATGATGTAACTGTACCCATTCAGTGTCTAGTCAGGGACGGTACATTACAGTTGTATGAATCGTCGAAGGTATTTTGTAAAATTCAATTGAATTGTGAAATAATTTATCCATTTACCCATTTTGATTTCCCGTGCAGAGCGATTTACCTGGCTTTTTTGATCCGAGCTTGGGAGACGATAAGATATTGCGCATAGAGTATACATTTAATGATGTATTAAAAACGGTCAATATAAAGGATAATGAACCATTACGACTGCCAGGATAAAACGCATTGCAATTTGTAAAAATCTTCAGTTTTTTGTTTAAAATTGTTTTTATAATTAATAGTAGCCGTAAAAAGAAACACAAATATATAATAGTCAATGAACTGGCTAATTTTTCTAAATTGGCATCAGTTCCAGCTAAAATGCTTATGTAATTTCCTAGAAATCTCAGTGTTTTATTTGATATTTGCCAGCTTACATTTTTCTATATAAAGTTTTAAATCAAAATGTTTTGATTTCAGCATTTTAAATATGCCGCCATATCCGCACGAGTCACCCTGTTGTTTTCCCAGTTCTCAATCAGCTGTTCTGAAATGGGTCTATTGGAATCGAACAACAATATTTGTAATTTTAAGTGACATACGATGCAGTAGCATAATAATGCTATTCCAAATAGGAATCAACTCGAATAAGGAATGATGCAATCAATGGACCATGACCATATTTACAAAAGCGAATCTCATACGCTTCGTGGTCAGCGCAATATGTCTACTGGTATTGCTCAACTTTTTGTGGACCTCGGAGTCGGACGGAGGCAGCGGCTCGTCACTGAGCAAGCTGAGGTAAGTGACAGAAATGCATTCATTTATCACATTCTTTTTATATGTATATATAATTATGCTATCATTGTAGCATACGGCGTGTGCACAAGTATGCACACATCCACAACCGAAACTACAGCGTAAATGGCTTGGGCAACGATAAGGGGGTCAACATGAATATTTCGGGGCAAAAGCTGCCAGCCGCTCCATTGGCGCTATCTAAAGAGCGCGACCAGCAGATCGGTCGCAACTCAACCTCAACGACTGTGATTGCGATTGCAAACTTTACTTCCATTCCACAAGACTTATTGCACGCACATCCGCAAGATTATGCAAACAGCACACTTAAGCCGCAATTGCACCTTACACAAAACTGCACTGATCCCGATCCCAGAGATGGTAAGTGAATTGGATTAACATGCATAACGATAGTAAATAAATATATTTTGTAGGTGGTCCGATCACACCCAACACAACCCTTGAATCTCTTGATATTATTGAGGCAGAGCTGGGACCTTTGCTGCGTCCAGGTGGCGCTTATCAGCCTGCTGATTGCATTGCTCAACATCATGTTGCCATTATCGTGCCCTTCCGCGACCGTTACGCACATCTCTCGGTCTTCCTACGCAACATACATCCGTTCCTAATGAAACAGCGCATTGCTTATCGAATATTTATAATAGAGCAAACCAATGGGAAGCCTTTTAATCGTGCTGCCATGATGAATATTGGTTACTTGGAGGCCTTAAAGCTTTATCAGTGGGACTGTTTTATATTCCACGATGTCGATCTTTTACCTTTGGATGAACGCAATCTGTACAATTGTCCACGTCAACCGCGGCACATGTCCGTTGCAATTGACACGCTGAACTTCAAGTAGGTTGCATAGCTTCGTTTTGATTGATTGACTAATTATTGATTGATTTATTGCACTTAACGCAGGTTGCCTTATCGTTCAATATTTGGTGGAGTTTCTGCCATGACACGTCAACACTTCCAGGCTGTAAATGGCTTTTCGAACTCGTTCTTCGGCTGGGGTGGCGAAGACGACGATATGTCTAACAGGTAAAGCTATTCTGATTGCCTAACACAATTACTATTAACATCAATTTCATTTCAGATTGAAACACGCCAACTTATTCATATCACGTTATCCAATAAATATAGCTCGCTATAAAATGTTGAAACATCAGAAGGAAAAAGCCAATCCGAAACGGTCTGCGCTCTCTTTATAATTAATTGAAGCCTTTATTATTATTATTTTCTTTGCAGCTACGAAAATCTGCAGAATGGCATCAGTAAAATAGAAATGGATGGCATAAATTCAATAAAATATGAAATTTATAGCATCAAGGAGTTTCCGACCTTCACTTGGTACTTAGCTGAGCTAAAGAATTCCGAGCGTAAGAGTTAGCCAAATACAGTCGAAGTCTGTTTTACGAACATCTCAAAAAACACACACACACAGAGAGACACACAAGACATTTGCATAATGCGAATCTCAATTTCGTACAATATTTACTTATGTATGTACAAATGACAACATTACTTTTTCGAAGTAGCCTAAATTAACACGAATAATAGACACACAAATATTGTGTATGTAGCATGTCCAGTCAATATAGAAATACCATATGTACTTCAGTAGTGCAGCTAGCCCCATTTAATATATTCTATATATTCTAATGGATATGTAGATTTTGTTGATTTTTGTTTCTTCCTCATAATTTTTACTACGAATCTCTCTTCAAAAAGAAAAAAAAGATAAAAACCAAAAAAAGACAAAAAAATTCTACACCAATTCCTACAAGGTGAAATGTAGATATTACTTTTGTGATATACAAATTGTTATTTGATCAAGAAAACAAAAAGAAAAAGCGATAATTAAAAAAAAAAAACAAAACAAATTCTCGTATCTTCGGAGCGCCGAATTGAACATATACCCTTGCAGATGACCCATAGAGTACTCGTCCGATATACCATATATTTAGGTATTCAATATCATATAAAAGGCAACTTTTCTGACTGATTGATCCCCAGAGCAGCTATTTAGTAATCCGATCCAACTAGGAAAGGGCAGCAGCAGCAGCAGCAGTCCACGTTAGGAACGACTCTTAAATTATATCAAACTCTGCAAGGGTGTTTATTATTATCTACCATACTTTAATATACAATACCAAATGTAAAACTTATTAAAAATACATTTTACTATACCAGAATAAAACTTTTACTATATTATCAAGCTGAAGTGGTTTTACCTTTAGACAAATTAGCTATTAAATTGCGGGCATTCAACCGACATTTATCATATACATATATATCAAAACCCATTAGTCCATTTAAAAAATTTCAACTAATCGTTTCTTCGTTGGTTAGATTTCGTTTTTATTTAGGTTACTTTTATTGTTTCACTTTGTATGCGTACGTGTATTAGAAAATATTTATGGCTTCGTAACGACTATGTTACCATTTAAGTCTGGGTTACATATTACTTTGTGGAGTGCCTAAGAGGCCGCTGATGATTAGTAAGTAGATAATATTCGATAGCTAGGGCTGGGGCTGAGGTGGGGGCGGGGGTGGGAAAACACGTATATAAGTATGGCGAGTAAGGGAATTGAATTCCGTGGCTCATTTATTAGTTTGGTATGCAAAATACAGTTAAAACAATTGGCTTTCAAATAAAAACTTAAAATTATGCAGACCTTTTGAGGCCGGCTTGGGGTTTTCACTGGTCACGTTGTAATATAAATGCTTTTTGTGTTTCTCTTTTGATTGTGAGCAATTAATTTCTTGGGAGCAAACTAGGTTAGGCGTAACTGCTAGCAAATCCAAAATAAGTTTGTCAATGGGCCTGGACACATAATATATAGATATTTATATATACAAATAATTATCGATTTGGTCAACAAAATTATAACAATCAGAGCATCCAGAGATGTGAAACGAAACCGATAAGTGGTTAGGTAAACAAGAATATATATAAACAACGACAAGCTGTACGCAGGAGTAGGGCAGGAATTAGCGTTAGACTTATTAACGGCAATATTAGAGAATCCTATATACAAGTGTAAGCGCTACGCTACGATGTTCACATTATGGAGCAGGGCATGGCACAGCAGAGGGGCAGGCAGAGGGGCACAACAGCGCCGCCGGACTTGGTTTTCGTCTTGGACTTTGAGCCTGATTCGTACTCGTACATGCCCGATCCCTTGGCCCAGCGACCCTATTAAATAATATAAGTCAGTTGGAACTTTAGGTAATACTCTAAGAAATTCGAACACTTACACCACCCGCAGAGCCTGCATGCATCTCCTCGCGCCTGGTTATGATTGTATCGTGTCCAGGCGGATAGTAAACCTCCTTACCAGCCTTGTTGACGGAGGGCACGTGCTGCTGCTGCGGCGAGGCAACGGCTGTCTCAATCTCGCGCTTGCGCACCGGCGTCTCTATATCCACGCGGTCCACGTGATCCGTCTGTAGGAAAGAACAAAGTGATAAGAGTTTGTCTAAAATCCTGCAAGCATTGTTCACTTACAGTGCCAAACGATTGCATTAGATCGTCTACGCGCTGTGGCGGGTTGCCATTGCCCACGGGATACTCGACGCCGTCCACGGGGAAGGGTGAGGGCGAGCCATAGTCTGGGCCAGGTCCGCGACGATTGTTTGTATTCGTTGTGGAAGTATATTTATATGAATAGGTGGTATTATTCGGCGGATACCCATTGCCGGTCTGTGGCTGTGGATAGTTGGAGCTGGGCAGCTGCTTGAGTGGTGCCGGATGTTGAGGCTCCAACGAGTAGGGTGCGCCACCATTGGGCGGACCATGTATGGTATTGATGGTATTTGAAGTCTCGGTCTCCTTGAAATAGTAGCGATTGGTGCCACCGGGCGGCAGCTGACCGGGCTGACCGGGACTGTGGGGCGAGCCATAGTTGGGGCTATGGGCCGGACTGTTCGGATAACGCAGATCGTTCACCGTATTATCCGTTTTGTGTATATTATAGATAACGGCGATTAGAGTTGGGCGGCACACCATTCGGACTGACGGCTGGTCCCAGCGGTAGCTGGCGAGGCTGCGGGCTCAAGCCACGCGTGCTCGTCTCCTTATGCTCGCGAATCTCGTACGACTGATTGGTCACCACAGGCCGATCGTTGGGCTTGTTGAGAGTGGAGTAGCTCTCCGTATTGTAGACAACCGTTTGGGGCACATGAGACGGCGACAACTGCGTATAGTTCTGGCTGCTGTTGAGTGTCTCGTGGTGTTTATAGCTGCTGTTCAGCGTGTTGTTGTTGCTGGTGCGATTGATGGTGCTGGTGTTGCTGCCGGGACCAGTCGATGGTATCTCATAGGTGTATGTGCGCACCGTGGTGGTCACTTTGGTGCCAGGTACTGGCAAGATGCCATCGCTCAATGCAATGTCCTGCAGCTCCTTATCAATGTTGACATTGCTGGTCAGCGTCTGCGTGGTACTCAAGTTGCTCGGCACCAGCTCCACATTGTTGTTGAGCGTGCGATTGCTCTCATAGATTTTAGTCTTGCTCGAATAATGACCACCGGGTGAGTGGGCTGCAATAGAGGGTGAATTAAAAAGTTACTCAAATATTACATAAAGTTCTTTATGTGGGTCTCACCTAGCGTGTAGGGCTTTTCGTTGCTCTGATACTCGTCACGCTTTACATTGTCCTGAAAGCTGGAGTACTTGGCCGTGGACTGCAGTGTGCTGTAGTCGGTTGGATTAAAGGTTTCGACATCATCATTGATGGGCTGCTGGCCACCCGAATGCTTTGTCGTCTTGATAACACGCGTTGTCTTCGTAATGGTGCCCGATGGATCAGTGCGTTCGACTGTAAATATAAAATTAATTAATTAATGAATTTATTTAAATTATTTCAAGTATATTTTATAGATTCAAAAATTTTAAACTATGCTCAAAAATATTTTAAGGACTAGAAATATTACTCTATATCAATATATATAATATTTTTTAATATAATATTTTACATTTTTGAAACTATTTCTTTTTTTAATATACACTTTTTATTAAAATTAAACATCCGTATGTAATCTAATTTTAATAGTATCATTTCAACAATATTTTAATTCTCCCAAATCCATATCCAACTTACAGTGTTCTATAGGTAGTTCCAGTGGGTAGAATCTCGCGCTCTCTTGTCGTAAGTTGGCGTTCCTGTTTCAGGTCCTCAAGCAGGGCATCCAACTGATCGATGTTCTGATCGGTGCCCTTGCTCTGATAGGATACATTGTTGTCGCCGGAGCTTGAATATTGATACGATGATTTCTTGTACGCATAATTCTTGTCGTTCTGTGGATATACATACATATGTACGTAAATGATTGAGAACTGAGAGTGATCTATATAAATAATAAAGAATTTTGACTTACACGTCCGTTCCATTTGGAGGGCGTATCTCTCATCGAGGATGAGTAATTTTCTGAGCTGCTCGAGTACTGCATTTCCAATTATTGTTTTTTCTGCTGGAATGACATCAAACATCAAGAAAATACATACCACACGAAATATTTAAATTATTTGTATTTTTATATGTATGAGTAAGTAATATTTTAGTCATAAATTCTGGGCTGTGTGTGGGTGTAACTGTAAACGTAAACGGCTTCGGACTGACAGGTTGATTCGCAGTTCATGAGAATTTCAAGCATTTTTATATACATACATACATATATTTTTTTATTTGTATACATTACACCCACTAGATATCTCAATCTGTACAAAAATGGTGCCAGCTCGCATTCTGAGGTGATATTTTTGGCGCAATTATGGAGCTGAAGACAATTTAAACATGGGCATCACTTGACCAGATGATCTGTCAATAACACCAACGAGAGCAACTGACTAAATTAACCAAATAAACATATGAAAAGGCGAAAGGAAGGCATAGACTAGCAGATACCCTGCAGCATATAATGTTCTAAAATTAATGATATCATTTGCAATCATTTCTGAGGAATAACGAAAAACAAAAAACTGTTTCAAGTTAATTGATGACATAAATATTCTTTGAAAAACCCATATACATAAATATATTTATGTATCCCAAAATTTGGCATTGATTTTCGGAACTGACGACTCAGAAAACGTACAAAATATTGTATGTATAAGCGAGCTGCTGGCAAAGTCAATGTCAAACTGGTTTTCACTTTTAACGTGTCCTTAGTTCCTTTTTCGTCGAATGAAACAATTTAAAAAATAAAATATAAAATAAAACCTGTATAAATACATATATATACATATATATGCGTCTGACTACAGACTTGATGAGCTTTTTTTTGATGTGAGTTAGCGATAACCTTGAGTAAGAGATTTCAATGAATGACTTTGTATAAGGCGCATGTGAGAGAATAGCAGATGCAAACACAAGGATGACCAAAGATGATGTCATCCGAGTCGTAAACAAATAATATTTGACTGACTGCAAATACACACACACACAGAGTGAGAGAGAGAGAGAAACATAGACACACACGTGCATACATGCATATATCACAAGTTAAATAAATCACAGTGTCTAGGCGCCTAATCAAATCACAGCAGAACATCAAGTTTCTTACAAAATGATCTTGATATTTCGTTTGCCGCCATATGGTCAAGTTTTTTTTTCTTTCTTTTTAGCTAATAAAGAAGCTCACGTAAGCTAACAGCAACAACAACAAAGTTCATAATATAAATAAAAGGCTAAATCTAATTGACGCCTGGATCACACAGAGCACGTTTTTTTTTTTCTATAGTGGCGCTTCGAGACAAATTGATTTATAAAAAAAAACAGGTCGACTGAGAGAGCGAGAGAGAGAGCAAAGTGTGTAATGTGTATGTTTGTTTTTGCATACTCTTTTTGTACGATTCAAAATGATCTCATATAATCGGAACGAGAGACAAAAAGTGGGAACATGTTGCTGCCGCTGCTGTTGTTGTTGTTGTCTGGCATTGGAGTGGGCGTGACGTAAAGGCGGAGCTAACAGGGGGTAGTAGCAGCTCGCAAAAATGCCAACGATCTATGTACATGTGAACACAGACACATAAATATGCATGTATGCATGTCTGTGTGTATGCATATAAGCAAACATAAAATAAACAAAATAGCAAACGAACAAGCTTGAAATGGCCGAAAAGAGCAAAGCGAAGGTGTTGTTGCTTTTCTTGTTGTTCAAATTTCCGAAAATCAAATTGAAAACGTAGGCGAAAAGGCGTAGAGCATGCATTTGTATGTATGCGTATGTGTATGGGTGTGTGTGTTATATTCTAGCCCCTGAGTTGGATTGCCAATTTGTGTGACTGGTGACGATGGTGCCGCCGTTGATGTTATTATTGCCCACCTACGCAGCAGCACCAGCGCACAGTTCAATCTAGTAAATACATACACACACACTCACATGCACACATATGTATGTATATGTATGTACCTTATACATTTGCTTCGGGCTACGTTTGAACTTGGCTAATTTAAATTGAACATTTTATGAATACGCAAATCTACAAAAGAAAAAAATATTGATGTGCTCTTTGTTTCGTTATGCTTCCATTTGACTTTTTCTTTTCATTTTTAGTATTTAGCCGAATTTACGCTTTGAGCAGCGGCGCACAATGAAGAAAAAGAATAGGCAACGGCAACGGTTGTCGTCGCCTTCATTGTCGGCGAGACTTTCGCCTTTTGCTCTTGTTATTGTTGGTGTTGTTATTGCTGCTGTGCTTGTCTTTACCGTATGTACATATACAGACATATTGATGTATGAAAACAAAAAATTCTATAAATAGTTCACTGCCACCGTTTTTTTTGGCTTTCAATTCCGAATACTGTTTTTGTTGCTCTTGATTGAAACAGAAGGCAAAAAAATACAACAAAAAATATCGAGTGCGCCCCAGAAATGAATCATCCTCAAATATACATACAATACAGTTAGCCATAGGATGCGGATGCAATTGAATGCGTATTTTTATTGAACACCATTTGAATTTCTCTTTGCGAGTCTGTATACACACATTGTATGCATACAAAGATAATAGATACTCGCATGAGCAAATGAGAGTATCAACGGATAGCGTAGAAAAAAGTAAACTGAAACTCGTTTCTATGTGCGTTTGTCGCCGTCATCAGTTTGTATTTTGAGCTTGTCTGCCAGTTCAAGAGATAGCTAGATTCCACAGATACAGACACACATTCATATATGTATGTATATACATATGTATATTTATGTACACAATGTACATACGGTAAATAGATTCATGCATTCACAATATCATTCACTAAGCACTCACTGTGCACTTTTCCAAAATCCAAAATGATTGGTGCAGACTATTTGACCCGTTGTATTTCTTGCTGGTGTTGTATTTTTATTTGTATTTGTTGCTGCTTTCGTTGTTGTTTTTGCTTTTGTTGCAGTAGCGACGTCGGGTTCAGTGTTCAGCCAAAAGAAAATTGCTACAATGCGCGGGCGCGTTAGTCTTAGAAATTCGTTTGTGTGTGTAAGTGTTTTCTGATTTGTTAGTGTGTTCGTGTCTGTGTCGTGTGTCTACTACAAAACGTAACGGTAACGGGGAACAGCTTTGCTTTTCAATACGCGTACGCGCCTCGCTGGTTTGTGCAGTACTGAGGCTTCACAATTTTGCACTTGCCACGAACAGAGCACGATCGAAACAGATCAGAGACCCCCAATTGACTGGGTCTATAGGTTGCGCTGCTCTTTCTCTCTCTCTCTCTCTCACTCTCTTACGCTCGCTCTTGCTCTCGCTCTTTTGGTCGAAAAGCTTTTTATCTCATATTCAAACAAGCTATTTGAACATGAGTAGACATTTCTAATAATTATTATTTGTCTTAAATGCGTTTTAATGAAGCATTTTAATTGCAAAATATTTCAAGCTTCACAAATTTTCATCAGTTTTTTATTATCATTTAAAGTCCCCAAATAAATTATACTAAAGTTAACTTGAACATCAATTAGCCTGTTTATGCAGCATAGCATGCCAAATGAATTTACGCATTTGAAATTGTGACGTCACCGGCGCACATGTAACGAACCATGAAATCAACCTGTTACAGAATGCTCAGCAAGCCCTCACTGAGTGCGTGAGCATCTCAATTGACGCCGTCGACCGACCGTCTGCCCCGATTGGTCGGAGTGTGGACGTCGTACGACGCAAAACTCTTCGCAGTGTAGCAAAAGCTTTTTGGCTTTGGCGGCTAATTTTGTTAATAGTATGCGTAAAAGCTTAACATTCAATCAACACAGAAGTCAAGTGTTTGTTTTATTTATTCGTTTGATTCTTAGCAATGTCCAGTGGATTTTATAAAACATCAAAATTATAGTTAATGCAATTAGTCATCTTTTATAATAGAAAACGGTAACTTAATTCACTCATAATAGCGTTACAACTCCGTGCATGTTTGTAGTTAAAAAATTACTGTACTTAGGATAAGCAAAACATATCTAGTCCTTGGCGGGCACCTCGATGACACGCGGTTTGTCAATGATGCGTGCCGTCTTGTTGCCCTTCTCCACGATGCCAATGATCCAGGCCTGGTAGCCCTCCTGCTTTTCAATGTCTTTGCAATAGGCAGCCGCCTGCTCGCGGGGCAAGCAGATGAGCAAGCCGCCAGAAGTTTCCGCGGAATGTCCCTGCAGTAGCTGGAACATATTGCCACAGGCCTTAGCCACAGCTGCCATTTTGGCAATCACTGGAAGATTATGGATAACAAAGGATACATCCTTCTTCTGGTGAGCGGCCAGAGTTTGTGCATGGCCCAGCAGACCAAAACCGGTTATATCGGTGGCTCCATGGGCATTGTACTTGTGCATGAGACGAGCGGCAACGCGGTTCAGGCGTGACATGGAATTCATGGCACGATGATATGCCTTGCGCACATCCTCTTCAGACACAACCAGCTTGATGCGATTCCAGCGTTCGGGCTGATCGATCCACTGATGCGCATTCACAGCCACTTGAGTGCCCAACGGTTTCGTCAGCACTAAAACATCTCCCACCACAGCATTGTCCGGCACTATGTATTCGTTTGGCTGGCATATGGTAGAGGCGACGCCTCCAATAGTGCACCATGGATTCACAACGCTCTGTCCACCGGTTACGGTCGTGCCCGCCTCCAGGGCTGAATCCTTAAAGCCACGCATTATTAGTGGTATAACCACATCGCGCTCCTTCTCGGTCATCTTCGTGCTCACGGCCAACAGCATGAGCATATTGTCACAATCGGTTACGCCCATGGCATACAAGTCGCTGAGTACATTCGCGCAAGCTATCTTTCCCATCATGTACGGATCGTCCACGATGGGATAGAAGAAGTCCGTGGTTTGCACCAAGCAAAGACCGCCATGGCGCAGAGGTATGACAGCACAATCGAGACCGATACCAATGCGGGGTATGGCCACGTTGAGGAATTGAGGCTCCTGATCCTGAGCGGAGTAGTCTTGCTGCAATGCTGAGACGAGTTTTGAGAGGACCTCTTGTGGCACCTTGCAGCCACGACCTTTCAGGTCCGCGAAACGTGTCAGGCGGAAAGATGCATCCAAGTCGTGAGCAGTTGGGTCGAAAGGCCGGCGGAGCTCAGCGTCACCGCCGCCGTGCAGTTCGAGATGAGCAGCATTTAGCACGTCCGCAGCGTAGCTCATTTTGTGATCAAAATAATCTAATTAAATAAATGTAATGATTGCATTAGTCAATGTCTTCTAACTAGAATTACGCACTTTTTGCCGCCAATAAAACGGGTGGCAGCAAATAACTCGCGTTCTCCCTGAGCACGAATACACACGCAAACAGACGTGTACATATATAGATTTTCAGTACGATTCTATGTGTGTGTCAGTAGTGCGCACTGTCATTGGCTGTTTGCTCGATGGCGGCTGAATCGGGCGAAGTCAGTATTTCTCCCTGTCGTTAAAGAACAAAACGTGAACAATGTCCACTTTCTTCAATTTACCAAAACTTTATTCCGCCAGCCTTTTCGAACGGGAAAATAACCAAATACATTAAGACCAAAAGATACTTACGTTTTCGCGTCAAAATATGCAATAAAATACTTAAGAACCGGACAATAATTTTTTATTTAGCGCGTTGGTTTTGCTTTTACACCGCTGTCGCTGCCACAATAGAGTTGCATGATTGGTATATCGATACATTCCGTGACACAGTGGCAAGTACAGCGCTGCCAACTCGTTTTAAATATGGTGGCGCGTCGAAAAAGTAAATAAGATTGAAAATAAAATGAATGAAGGAAAACTAGAACGAAGAGTATATTTATTTTTATTGCTACTCAATTATAAGTCATGTCTCATATGCAATGCTCGTAGCGCTGCATTGACAAGTGGCCTCGACGCCAATTAACAACAACGATAGCCGCATTCAGCCTATGGCAAATTAGTAACAAAGCTGAGCGCAAGATAAGCAGAACCTGTTGCACGAGCGGAGCTTAAAAGTAAAAGTGGAAAAATCTTGATAGCAAACAAGAATATCTTTCATAAATATTATTTGCTTTAGGTTTGCACAGATGATTAATAATTGGATATGACTATTTGTTGCTGACGAAGAAACAATAGACTTAAGCAACAAACTCTTTTCTCTTGCCATGGCCAAAATGAATCAATGACGACAGCCACAAAGACACGCACACACATACGTAAAACGTAAATAAACAAGTTATAATTTTACCATGATTCAGTTACGCTTGCGCCCAATCGCCTTGTTACTGCTGCACTTGTTTGCCTTAGTCAGCAGCGAGTACATTTATGGCGAACCCAAATTCAAATGTCCAAAGAAGTAAGTTATTTTTAAATTTAAGAAATTTTTAATGAATATTATAATTTATATATTTATATTTTTAATTTCTTCCACAGACCCCAAGTATTGTACCCCTGTCTATGCGTAAATGGCAGCGATGTTGGCATTTTTGTTCGCTGCGAAAACACGAACTTGGCCACACTCTCGGTGGCCCTGCAGAACCTGGCTTCTCTGGAGCTGCCAGTGGAGGAGCTGACCATCTATAAGGGACATTTCGGTGAGTTGCTTTAATATATAATATGAATATATATATTTATCTATGATACTTTCAGTGCGCCTCTTTGGTCCGCTATTCGCGCATATTAAGGCACGCGCCTTAATCATTGAGGAGACGCCGCTTGCCACCATTGAGGATTATGTATTTTATGGCATGAACAACACATTGCAGCAGGTCAAGTTGCTGCGTACGAATCTCAGTCAAGTTGGTCAGTTGGGATTTGGCGTAAGTGAATTCATAAAATACAAATTTCCTACTCAAATAATATAAATTCCTGCCACAGATCTTAGGCGAGACACGTGAATTGGTAATCGATGGGCATGCCTTTGAGCAACTACCCAAGGATCTGTTTTTGGGTCAAGAAATTACCAACAAGCTCGAAATAATTCGCTTTACAAATGGCCTATTGAGCGATCTGCCCGTGGAGACATTCCAGCCGCTGCGTAAGCTCAAAACTTTGGATTTGCATGGCAATCAGCTGGAGAATCTTAAGCGCAATCAATTTAAGAATCTGCGTGAGCTTGAGCTCCTGGACATTAGTCACAATAAGATCAGGAAACTGGAGGCGCAACACATTTCAGACCTGACAAAGCTGGGCTGGTGCAATGTGTCGCATAATGCCTTGAGTGAACTGAGCCGCGGCACCTTCGCTCGCAACTCGGTGCTCAAAGTTCTCAATCTGTCGCACAACAAGATTGGCAAGCTGGATGCGAACAGTTTTCGTGGAATGCGTTTTCTGCGTCGTCTCTTCTTGAGCGACAATGCGATTACTGATGTGGGACGTGGCACGTTCGGCTCGGTGGCACGCATCGGCACAATTGATCTGGCTCGCAACAAGCTGAAGAAGATTGAGTATCAAATGTTTACGCAAATGAATTATGTGGAGGTAGGTGGAGAAATAGAAGTGAGATATTCTATATTTTGCAATTCATTGTTATTATTTTAGCTGCTCGATTTGGCGGAGAACAACATAACGAAAATCGAGAAGAATTCGTTTAAAGATATTTACCAGGCCGTCATCAATGTCTCGCACAATGCCTTGGAGCTGATTGAAACGGCGGCCTTTGAGAATTGTGTTAATATAACCAAACTGGATCTCTCACACAATCGTCTTTTCAACTTTTCGCGACGTAGTTTCGATGAAACGACCTTCGCATCGGAATTCCAGCTGAGCTTTAATAGTTTCACTAATTTGGCTCAGGTATGTTAAAATTCAATCAAAGCTCTTTCGTCATATCTAAACACATTAATTTCCCTTTGCAGATACCCATACAAAATATGTCTGGCCTGCGCATTTTGAATGTCTCAAATAATAACATTATGGAAATACCCAAAAACTGTTTTCCCAAACTCTATGAGCTGCACACAATCGATGTTTCGCATAACAACATATCTATGATCTTCAATGGCGTCTTTCAAACGTTATTCTCTCTGCGCTTCATTGACTTGAGTTACAATAGCATGCGGGAGATTAAATCCTCCACATTTGGCACATTGCCCACATTGCTGGAGATGAACTTGAGTCATAATAAGCTTGTTAACATTGTACGCGGATCGTTGGCCAAGCTGACGAGCATGCGGCAGCTATATTTGAATAATAATAGTTTGGAAAAGCTATTCCAATTGCCCATCTCGTTGAATGAGTTGCATTTGAGCCACAACAATATCAGCTCTATACCAGCAGGCACTTGGCCCGTGATGAATTCCTTGATCTATTTGGATCTTAGTCACAATCAACTTGGCGATAATTTGGATGGACAGAGCTTTGCTGGACTGCTGGTTGTCCAGCGTCTGCTGCTCCAGTCGAATGGCATCAGCAGGCCGCCAATGGAGGCGGTGGCTGTGATGTCAACGCTGCAATATCTCTACTTGGAGGTGAGTGTTGATGGGTTAATTTTTATATGAATATATTTTTATATATTTACTTAATTATATTTTTATTTATTATTATATGTATGTATTTTTAAAATTCTAATTTATTCTCAAATGTTCTATAACATAAGAAAGACTTTCAAGTAATTTACATATAATTTTGTCTGATATCTAATTCCATTTTCTTTTATATATCGTCATCTTTCTTAGAACTGGTTTATAGCATGATTCATTTAGTGATAATTTCGTATTTAAGATTTCAATTTATTTCATTCATGCTGCTGTTTAATACTTAATTTAAACTACTTTTAGCAAGGTCAATTTTTCCATTTAAATTTTCAAATATTTAGCCAACACACTCTAAGTTTAATTTATTATTTATGGCATCAGCAAAAGGTTGTCTAATGATTCTGAAATATTTATTTTCAGAATAACAACATTAGTGTGCTGGAGCGCAGCGCCTTTGGCAAGCTGCCAGTTCTGTTTGAGCTCAATCTTTATGGCAATCAGGTCTCGGATATTAGGTAAGTGCTGCCTGCCTGTAAACTTGACACTGCAGTCAAACGTATGCATTTAAATGAATAATTCGTTTATGCAGCAAGCGGGCGTTCGAGGGGCTGCTGCAGCTGCTCACACTCAATCTGTCAAGCAATGGCCTGAGACAGCTGCCAAATGATATATTCATTGGATTACCATCGCTGCGTACACTCGACCTATCGCACAATGCCCTCTCCAAGCTGGACAATAAGACGCACGGTGTGCTGGACGATTTGCTGAGTCTGGAGACACTTAATCTGAGCCACAATCGCATCAGTTTTGTGACTAAGAAAACTTTCCCATCCCATCAGTATATACCCTACAATTTGAAGTACTTGGATCTTAGCTACAATCAAATGCCCGTTCTTACCTATGACATAACCTTTGGCACGAAGAAGCTGCTCAAATTGAATGTGTCCCACAATCAAATTAACGAATTGCGTCGCGGCGTCATATCGAACTTTACTTCGCTTCAGTCGCTGGACTTGTCCTACAATGAGTTGGCCAATCTGATGTCCGAGGAGCACATTTTCGATCTGCCCAAGAATCTGAGCAGTTTGAATTTATCGCACAATCAAATCTATCATTTACCCTTTGACAATCTGGTCAAGACGCTGTCGCTGAAATACATTGACCTGCGCAACAATAGCCTGGAGGATATACCAGCCTCGCTGGTGGCCACCATGAGAAATGGTAGCCAAGTTTTGTTGGTCAGCAATCCGCTGTATTGTGGCTGTAATATGCGCCCGCTGAAGCATTTTATGCTGCAGCAGACAGAGCCTAGCGAAGACTTGAGCAATGTCAGCTGCCAGACGCCCAGCTTGGCCAAGGATCAGCAGCTGCTAAACATCGAAGATGAATACCTAAATTGCCGAGAGGACGAGCTGGAGAGCTATGCGGGGAATGAGTATGAACAGACGACGGATGTACGCTTTCGTGAGGTGCAAACGTAAGTTATAAATATGTTAACAAATTATCAACAGTAACTAATTTCTCTTATTTCGTTTTCAGCAATAAGGCGGGCAATTTAACCCTACGCTGGTTTGTCTCGGCCAATGCAGATGTGGCGGACTTTAATGTCTACATACGGAGCAGCAACAACGAGATGTTGTACCAATCGGACTATGCCTATAATCAGCGCACAGCTGAAATACCCGTGGCCGAGCTGCTCTCGCATGGCGAGACAAAGCTTGGCGGCGCTGAGATTTGCATTGTGGCCCGCGACAGCGATGGCAACACGCGCCGCTGGTTTGCCGGCCAATGTCAGGCGCTGCCCTCGCTTAAGCTGCCGAGGACCTTTTTCTTTGGCAACTTTAACGTGAGAGGCTCAGCGAGCGGCTCAAAGTCACAGAATACCTGCCTTTTGTATATAGCTTTAACATTGTTTGTTATCCAAAACCATATACAATATATGTCACAATAATAAATGCACACGCGTATGCATACTGCCAGCACGCACTGTAAGGACAAGCTCTGCTCTGACCTTACAGCTACAGCTGAACATGTGCGCGCCGCGCGCTGTGCACATGTATTTGTTTACTTGGCCGTTGCCGTTGTTGCCAGAGAGGAGAGATGAAGTGGCAGAGGGAGAAAAAACGGGGTCCCCGTTGAGCACAATTGAGAATATGTTAAAGCCCTACCAGCTGATGCTTTCGAACTTTCATTCACAGCGAAAACACAAAAGCAAAGCTGGCAGCAGGTAGCGGGCAGCCAAGCGCCGCTAGTTCGTGCGTGTTCGGCACGAGCGTTCGGTAATTCATTTGGCTCTCGGTTGTTTGTGTTGTTTTTGCACGAGCAAACGTCACAGAATGACGACGACGCCGATGGCAGCCAGTGTGAGCGCAAGGACTTTGAGCAAAAGCAAAGCTTGCCAAACAAATGCGCACTCGCATGCTCACGTTCTCAGCTTTAACTTAGATGACGCTTATAAGTGCGTATATACTGGTGGCCAGCAAATGAATACTAGTGTGAATATTAGTATCATACTTAATATTTATATAACATCTCAGTTGCTGAAATATAAAATAATTAGGCATATGTAAAATAATATAAAATATTTAATTTTTAATTATGAAAAATTTAATTATAATATTTGATGTAATAAATTTATATATACAAAAACAAGGAAAAAAATAATTGTCGAATACAATTAAAAATCTCATTTCACACCACACACAATATTGTTGGCCGCCAGTGTAGCAGCATGTTCAGGACATGTGCACTTTCACTGGCAGGGAGCGCTCTCGCTTTTCGGTGTATTGTGCTTTTTAGTTTTGGTGACTTTGCGCTGCTTTTGTATTTGCGCTGGCTCAATGTGGGTGTGTGTTTGTTAGTGTATGTGTGATTGTGTGGCCCGTGTGTGTCCTTATCGATTTTCAGCGAAATTTCACAGGCTCACGGCGCACGTCAGTGCCTGGCGAAGATTCACTTGTCGCGCTGAGTTCGTTCGTGTCGTGTTTCGCACAGCACAGCAGCGAGTAACAGAGTACCAGAGTACCGTTATGTAAAGCGATTTTCAGTTGAAAGTACACACATACAATAAGTGAAACGCTGCTGTGAGGAAAACTTAAACTAAACTAAGCGCCACTCTCTCACACACACATTCATAATTTGTTATAAATCAATTGATTCCAGCAGCATTGTGATAACACAGCGGACGTGTAAGAAAAAACGCGCTAAGAAATCAACTTCACAATTTAACAAAAGCAAATCGAAACACGCTGTGCCCCACAACTGTGCCGTAACACGGGACATTGAAAATACAAAGAAGAAGCAGAAGAAGCGATAAAGAGAAGAAAAAAAGTTCCAGGTAGCTGGCGAAGGAGACATGAAAAGCGAAGGCGCAAGCGAAGACGAACGAAAATGTAATAGAGGTCAAAAGAAGCATTGATTTAACGTGCACTTTCTGCTTCTGTTCCATTTTCTTCATATGATTCGCTTGCGGTTTCGTGTGTGTGTGTGTGTGTGTGTGTGTGTGACGAAGTCAAATTGTGTTGCGTAAAGAATTTGTTTAACAGTTAGCCAAAGCTAAGAGTTTCATTCACATTAACTCTATGTATGCGTGTTGCTAGTTATATATATACAGACATATATGTATATTAATATACTTGTGCATGTATATATGTATGCTTGTATATATATCTATATATATATATATATATATGTATGTGTGTGTGTGTGTTTGTGGATGACGAACTACCTCCTTACTTACGTCCTTCTTATTTTTTTTTGGCAAATTTTTAAACGTAGCAGCTAAACTGAACGAAAATGGCGTGTAACACAGTTCAATATAACAGTAAAGACCAAGCATAATTACATAATCAAATAGAAAAAAATACGAAACGAAACGAAAACAAACGATATAAGCTACAACTAGATCAAACTTCGAGCGCAGCATTACTTAATCAACGACCCCGGAAACGCCTAAAAGCAAACTAAGAAAAAAACCACAAAAAAACCCCAAAATACCACAAACAAAATAACCAAAAAAAAACCTATGTACCTGCAGCAAAGAAATTGAACAAATACTTAAATACCGACACACACACATAAATACAGCAAAAGCGCCGCAATTATAAATACTTAACAAAATTTAGCAAGAACAAATTAATTTAAAAATATACAAAAAAAAAAAAAAAAGAAAACTAGAAAAACAAAAATTATAAACACACTCGCTACACATATATATATAAAGGAAAAGTGCTATAAAATATACTCAATACAATTATCTATAGCGGCGTTATATACTGACATACATAATTATTCACTAAAAAACACACCCACATATATATACATATATGTGTTTGTGGTACTTATATAAAAACGTTATGCGAATCGTTCAGCAGTGAATGGAATAACTGATATATAACTAGAGCTATAGCTAAAGGAAACCTCGTAGTTTGTAGAACAAGCGTCTTCTTCATGTAGCAAAATCAAATTAATTATATTATATATACAAATATATATGTAATATTAAACGCACTTAACGACTAAACTAAAACTACCAAGTAGTTGCCTCTGTCTCTACATATATATACAAATTGCATAGAATACAACTGAATATAAATATATATGTATGTGTAAATGGATTTATTTTTATAAAGCCGCAAAACGAAACGTCAAACTCCAAGAACTACGAAATAAACGCACTAATTAAGGACGTACAGGACGACAAGGACGCCTACAAATTCGCCTTGCGTGCCGCTTGTGCAACTTTTATAGCTTACATTTAGAGATATATCTAAATATATACATACATATATATATATATATATATATATATATATATATATATATATATATATATATATATATACCTGTGTTGGGTTTCTTGCATTACGCGCCTTGACGTAACTTCAGCACAAGCCACGCCGCGCCACGCCCCACGGTCGCCCGGCCCAGCACAAGCGCCCAGGTTACCCCTAAATTAAACTATAAAAGGAAAAGAAAAGCCCGGACCACAATATATATAGATATATATTGAGATTTATATATATAACGGTAACACCATAACGCCTTAACTTAACTCACAACAAATTCCAACAAGCCATTAGCGAAGCGAAAAGTCATCGCAGATAATTCGTTGCGTTCATTGAACTTTGAAACACGAAGAAGAAGAGGAAGAGAAAGAGGAAGTGAAGGACGAGACCAAAAACAAAAAAGGAGCCGAATCGAAGAAGCTAGAAATTCAATTTGTAATCTTTTGCCGTGGCCTAGAAAAAAGTGATGCTAAATAGTAAATTTATTATAGCCGTTCTTTGTGATATTCTAAACATATGTATATTTAACGATCTTAAACGATAAACGATTAACGATAAAACCAAAAAATATATAATAACTAACTGTGTGTGCTCTCCGCCTGCTGCCCACCATCCTTCAGTTTCGCCCGCCCCGCCTATCATCGCCACCAACAACTCCACCTAAAAAGACAAACAAACTAAGTACTATAATAACGGTATCCCTTAGAGTATATATAAAACGACGTCTATAATCCAAAGTACAAACGAACACGAGAAAACACTAAAAATCTACATATATAATATATTATATTGTAGACATATATACATACACATGTAGAAGCAAGTCAATAAGAGCCTAAATAAAAATAGCAACATATGGTATTATTATATATACTCAGTAGACAAATACGTTAAACATAACCTCAAACTCAACTTTAGTGAGCGCCCAACTGAAACTCCTATTCCAATTCCAATTTCAATTGCAATTCGAAAGCGAAAGCGAAACAAAACCCAACCAGACTCATAAGCAATATAGCTAGTGCTGTTAACTACTTTAGTAACTATATTTTAGACAGTCAACCTACGTTACTTAACACCTCAAACTATAACCCACCAAAAGACAGACACGCACATACTCAAACCCTCACACACTCACACCCACACAATCGGAGTTTAGCAAGTGAAATAGTAAAATAATAAGAGCAAATAAAAAGCCGCTCAAAATGATCAGCATGCGGCCGCTGTGAGTGAGATAGACAGAGACGGAGACAGAGAAAGCGTGAGTGAGGGAGCTAGAGAGGCAAAAGAAGTTATCTAAGCAACAACGAAAAGCAATTATTTTTGTTTATGTGTTCGTATATGTCGTGTACTTGTATTCGTATTAGTTAATTCTCAAAAATCGAAACGTAACTTGCGCACATAGACACACACACACCCACACTGACAAGAAAGCCAACGGCAGTGAGAGTTATACAGAGAGAGAGAGAGACAGACTATACACAACAAAATACACACAAACACAGACACAACCTCAATTACCATATGCAGCAAATACACCATGATAAAGTCGAGCATTGCGACAGGCCTAACGGGTTGTGCTCAATGGCAATAACAACAACAACTACAGTAACAATTACTACAACAACAACTACAACAGCAATCGAAGCAGGAGAAGCAGCAGCACCAGCACCAGCAGCATAAAAAAAAACTCAACAGCAGCAGAGTGTGTGTGCTTGCGTGCCTGTGTGTGTGTGCGGCTGGTGTGCGTGTGTGTGTGTGAGTGCGAGCGCGCGTTTTAATCTGCTCAGAAGGCATCAAGAAGGCGTAGAGCAGCCGTTTTAGAGCGGCATAATAAACTAACGAAGAGCGAAAGTAAAAATACGCAATTTCACCGTTTCCATGCAGAGGAGCTGCGTTCGCTGGGATTTTGTAACAGAAAATGCACGTTAAACACACACAGCGCCGAGTTAGCGGTCCTGGAGCCTTTGGAACATTTACCAACGATCAACGGTATGCAATTATCTACATATATATCTATATAACTTAATCTTTTGTATTTCTTTGGATATTGTTGTTGATTAAATTACGTTGCGTTGCGTTGCGTTGCGTTTCGTATACATGTGTGTACATGTGCATGTATGGATGAATGTATTGTATTTATATTACATTACATTGAGTTACGTTGTGTGACGTTCCGTTACGTTACGTTACGTTACGTTACGTTACGTTACGTTTCGTGCGTTACCTTACATATTGTATACATGTGCATTTATGGATGTATGTATTGTAATATTATTTCATTACATGACACTGCGTTACGTTACGTTGCGCTCCGTTACGCATTGTATACAAGTATATACACGTGTTTGTATGTACGTATATATAGTATATTTGGTATGTTTGGCATTTTGGGTATGTTTGGTATTTGTGTGTGTGTGTGTGTGCATGCGTTTGGTATGCGTGTGCTGAGCGTGTGTTTCAATGTGACGTTGAGGCTGTGCTTATGGGTATGAACGACCTAAATCCCAACATTTCATTAAATATTTAAGAAAAAGTCTGCTTATCAATAATATAGTAGAGCTGGTACGTCCTGAAGCACACGCACCCATACACACATACAGACATACCTTTAAGCATACCAGCCCGCATTTACATGCAAACATACATACATGAATGTGTGCATATTAAAATATACAAACATACATACATATATATGTATTTATACAATGAATGTATTACCGTTTCCGTTTCATTTTCAGCATTCCCACTCATTTGTGTTGTTTCTTTTGGTTTGTTTGCTGTGTTTGTTTGTTTGTTTGTTCGTTCGTTTGTTGATTTCTTAAGTTAAATTGTTGGTATTGTTGTTGTTGTTATTGCTGCTGTTGTTTATCTCTGTGTATGTGTGTGTGTGTATTGCGATTTGAAAGCTTAAATTTGATAGCAAAATGAATACAGCTTTTAGGGCCAGTTTGTCACTGTAATTACTTATAGCTATATGTATGTGTGTGTGTGTGTGTTCAAGTTTCACTTGTTCAATATTCTTATTTGATCCCATTTTGCTTATTTCCTTTGGCTTTTTCGAGCACAATGCAACTGATTTCCGTCCATTGAACGGGCCACAGTGGCACATAACAGAGGCGGGCAGCGTTAGTCATCCGTCACTCAGTCAATGCAATTACGAAACTAGATTAAAAGCCAAGCGGCCAGCACAATGGCGACAATGGCAACAACAGCAACAATGGCCTAAACAACAATGAGCAACCGTTCGAAAAATAGTGTCAAAGTACTTTAAGTGCACTTGTATGCAGTGTGCAAAAAGCGTTGCCTACATCCAGGCGCCATTCAATTACTTCTTTAGTTGAGCGAGTGTGTGTGTGTGTGTGTGTGTGTAATCGTGTTAGCGTGTGTCTCTGTGTGTGTGTACATGTCCAACAACAACATCAATGCAGGCAGCGGAAGCTTTCGCTTTTACTTCAATGATTAAACCACTGACCGAATTTCGGCTTACCCTGCCATGAGGTGCCCCTGTACATTGGATTGCATATGTATTTGTGTCTGTATCTGTGATAAAAAAGCAGCTTGCTGTCATTATTGTTGTTGCTTGCACATTGTAGCTAACACACACACACACACACACATAGAGCGAGATAAACAGTTTTGTTGCCATTTTTGTGTAGGAAGCTCGATGTTTCCAATTGAACTAGTTACAGATTTTTGTATACTGTTAACAGCTGCGCATAGCAAGTACATACACACACACCCACACACACACACACAGACATACAGACGTAAGCGATCACATTTGTATTTGTATGTGTGTCATAGACGGATTCCAGCAAAACTTTTCCAGTTAAAACAAAACTTTGCTTCGTGGAATCCAACTATTAGTTAATTAAAACTTATTTATTATTATTTAAATCCCCATTTTTCGTTTGTTGATTTCATTTCAAGTGAATATTTACATTTAAAATTCTGTTTGTCATTGTTGTTGTTGTTATTTTTACAGAAAACTTGCTTAAAAGTACAAAACTTGAACAAAATAAGCAAAAACTTAAAGTATCCAAACAAAAAACGAAGCGCTAGTGAAACAAATCTCGCTAAAAACAAAAATAAAAAAAAACAAAAAAAAAAAGAGTAACAGAAACAAAGTGAAATCGAAATCGAAATCGAAACAATCAGCGTGAAACACTCGATTCCGTTTCATATTAACGCTGTGGAAGCCAAGTTTTGCGTACGTACTGACATCATCAGTGAAGGTACTCACAATTTCAAATTGCCTCTCTCTGCCTCTAACTTTCTACTCTACTACTACTTACTACTACTATAACTACTACTATAACTAACTACTATAACTAACTACTACCACTACTACTACTACTACTACTACTACTAGTTTTGTACTAACTATGTACTTGCTACAGATTGTCCCACAACACGTTTTAAATGCTATTAACTTGCTATTCCTTAATACCCAATTGCAAGCAAACCTTAAAACTATGAACATATACAATGTTTCTCGTTTCAATGCGTTACTCTACTTAATCATAATTAGTTGTATAAAAGCACTCAGCTAACCTACTCTTCTTCTATTTCTTCTTGCATTCCAAACGCTACTTAATATTATTTTTTCTCTTTTTTTTTATAAATCAATTTGATCAAGTCCCTTTTGCCAATGTCAATGAACTTTATATAGAGATATATACACGTGCTCGTAAAACCCCGACCAAATATCGAAAATGTAAAATATATATCTTATTTAATATTCTTATTAAGTGCTCTTGCAGCGTGAATTTTAATTTAATTATTAAATGTACTTTATCTTGATTGATATATAAATCTCTCTGTCTGTCTCTCTCTCTCTGTCTGTGTGTACTCCATTTTCATGCTAAACTTTGCCAAGAAATTATTTATATCAATATTGAAATCTATTTTATTCAATTTTAAGCACATGAAAACTGAAATGGAGTGCAACTAAAATGATCTGATTATCATATATATTTATTAATTTATTTATGTGCATATGAAATACTTCTTTTAAAATTTTTAATGAATTTACTTTCTTTTAAACAATTTAAAATATCAGATAATGCAAAGCCTAATTACCTAAATAATAAAAATAAAATTTGAAATTTATACTTAATATGCTCTAAAAAGGGTTTCAATATAATTATATAATAAAAAAAAATAAAAAAAATTATAAAGCAAATAAAAAATATAAATAAATAACAAAATAAATAAATAAGAAAATAAATAAATAAAAACAAATTAAATATAAACAGAATAAACAAATTTATTTTTAAAATCTACATAAATTATAAATTTAATAAAAAACTTTAATGTATTTAAGATTTGTCTAAAAAACCTTCAAAGAAATATGTATATATAATTCTGCAATTTTTCTTAAATTTATATCGCATTAAATTTATTAAAAATATCTACTTATTTACAACAAATTTTAATCATTTCTTAAATTGAATTCAAATTTCTGCAAGAGCATTTGCACGTCGGCTTGCCGATGTTGGCTTAATTGAATGTCAAAGCTTGCTTCTGTGCTCGATTCGTAATCGTCTTATGAAATCTACCTCAAGTTATAAATGTATACACCTGTATATATTGATGTATGCATATGTACATATATACAAATGCTTAAGTACCTATATCTCACTATAATTTAATTTTAAGATCAACGACATTAATTTTGAATTGGCATGACGTTTGAGTATGACGTAGATTTATTTTCAGCTCAATTCTAATTGCAAATTACGCTCGAATAATTAATGTTCGGCGTGATGGAGGCACTTTTGTTGTCAAAATATATACATATATACAGAGATATGTATGTATGTATATGTAGCTGATGAATCTTTTTATGAAAGCATTAATTCGCTGCGTGTTCTATTATTAAGAATTATGACCTATGCCACAGCATGGCATGGCATGGCCGAGAACTCGTATTAATTACAGTTTTGACAATGGACAATTCAGCATTGTGCACTGTGAATGGTCCTTTGTCTATCCGGTTTCATTTGGCTATATATACATTATATAAATATAGTTGATGGTCTATCAAATTTAATTACATTTCAAAGTACGGACAGGTAGATGCCTTCGCTTACCTTGACAAATGGATGAGAGTTTGGCATAATACAAATTGAGTGGCAGCTGCAACGATTTCCAATTTCATTTGCTTATTCAATTTACATTTTGCAATAATTTTCCATTTCGCTATTATAGACATATATATAGCATATATCGAATATGGCAAAAGTTCAAGAAATTATTGTTTTTGCTAAAATTAGAGCAGATCAATTGTAAAATTCATAAGCGGCACGCGCTACAACAATTGCACATAGTTAGCGAAACATATGTAGATATATGTATATATAGCCACATTTATATATATATATTTCGATGTTTCTATACAAGTTTATTGTATATAAGACACATTTAACCGCCGCTGCACTTGCTGCTGTTGTTGTGGGGAAATTGATATAATTTCGATAAACGAAATGGAATGCAATGCAAACGTCAACCCCCAACCGCCAACCCCCAACCGCTAACCGCTAACCGCCAGCCGCCAGCCAACTGCCGGGTCCGGCGCAATTACGCTTTTCAAATTTACGCTTAATGCCTTCAATTGGCTCTTGAATTAATAATTGAGTCATATTGTGTTTAAGAAACTGGGTCTCTGGCTCTCCCAGCAACGGATTGCCCTAGGATGGCAGCACGTGCTCACATTGGGGAAGGGAATGCCAACACCCTCAATACTTGTGTGTCGTCTCTTCAATGCGCCAAAGTTGACATTGGAGACGGTGAGCAGTCAATACAATTATCATGGGCAAAGGCAACCTTGGCAATTGTTTGTAGATTTGGAAGCAGCTCGAGCTGCTGCCGCAGGGCACATTTGTCCGCAGCGCTCTTGACAATGCGAAATTCGAGTGCTTCAAGTCCCAATTCAAATCAAATTGACAGCAGCCAAAAAAGAGAGAGAGAGAGAGAGAGAAAAAAATAAAGAAACAAATAAAAAACCTGTCTGAGGCGTTGCTTTCCCTTTGATTTCATTCCGCATCTCAAGTTAGACTTGGGTGCGGATTAACATCAGATTTATCTGCAGTCATTCGTAACTTTTTATCTCTCTCTCTCTGCATCTCCCTCTCTCTAACGCTCTGCTCTTCTGTTTGCTGAAGGGCTTTCGTGTGCACAATCATTACGCTAATGCACATTGCACAAATCTCCAATTCAAATTCAAAAAATTCGAAAATTCATATTCAAATTTGAGATAATTGCATTTGGTGCATGGCCTGCACCTAGCGTGAGCGTTTAATTGAGTGAAATTGATTTTAGTTTGCTCAGCGATTCCTATGCCGATTTTTGCACTCAAAACTGTCAATAGAAAATGTTAAACAAATATTTGCATTGGCGCAACCAAATTGTGTGTGCGCCGTGTGCCGATTGCCGATTTGCGTGCCAAACGAGTTGTGATTGCGAGCGAAGCAGAACCACAGATGCAGCACCACCTAGCAGCACCACCAAGCACCAGCACCACTAGCAGTTCTTCCCCGTAATAGCTATATATATATATATATATATAATATTTTCTTTTTGTTTTGTTTTGGAATTACTTTTCTTTTGTTCACATATGAAATTATGCATTATGCATAGCTGAACAAAAAATATACTAAATATAAATGTATATACATGTACATAAATGCTTTACATGCACATTTTTTGGTTGTATACTTCTGCTGGGCGTTAGTACACAGTGTGCACAGTGTGCTCAACTTCATTTGAAAGGACCAGAAATATTTATGAAATGTTAATTCAATTTTTAATTATTATTAATATATTTTTTGTTATATATTTGTTTTATAATTTTAAAATAAATCGAAAATTTAATAATAAAAGTTAAATAAAATAATAATAATAATAATTTTCTATGAGTTTTTGACATAGATTAAAAAGATTATTTATTATTATTTTTTTTTTATAAATATATGAAAATGTTTTAAGAGATTAAAAGTTTTTATTATTATAAGAAAAAATATTATTAAATAGGGAAACAAATTTAGTTTGAATATAAATACATTTTTGATCTCAAACATTTTTAAATAGGCTTAAAGAGAGGAATTAGAAATAGTTACACGATACCAGATACCAAATACCCGATACCAGATACCCGAGTTCATAAATAAAACATAAATGTTCAGCACAATCGGAGGTGTTATCTTATCGGTAGCTTTTAGGAAAATTTGATTTAGAGCACTTCCGCTCAGACTCTCAGACCTAGGGCGAGGGCTGCGGCAGTTGGGGTGAATCGTGTTAGGGGCTTTCAATTTGTGTGGAGGGCAGAAGCTATATATCTTGGGCATTTGCTTAATGTGCACGCCTGCCTAGACACACACACACACACACACATACACATATATATATATATATATATATGTAGTATTATATCTATATCTTTATCTAAGTGCCATGCGTGTTTCTAAACATTAATTTAGTTCAATTTTTCGCGCGATCAAAAGCAGATGAGCATGTCGGCTGTTCGTTCGCTTCATTGTATATATGTATATATCTCTCTATATAGCTATAAATACTGGTGTATAAATTGTATCACATAAATATATATATATACAACGTATATACATATATATATATTGCTATAGTTTGCTGAGCGTTTCTGATGAACTCAGAAGCCGCTTGAGCTCAAGCCTCTAGTCACATGCCCCCGACCCTAGCCACGTCCCTCCTCCACTCACACAGCTGCACAATCAATATTTATAATTAAGAATTTCTTTTGTTTATTTGTTTTTGTCTCGGCGTGTTTTCCACACCGTTTCCTGCTCACTTTAGCGTAGCCTCTGTCCACTTTCTGGCCCCGCTTCAGGCACCCGCTCCCGCAACTCCCGCATCTCAAACCCCAAACCCGAATCCGCTGTATAAATTCTGTTTCATTTTTGCCAATTTCAAATAGATAAATTTGTATGTTTGCCGGCGTCTATCGCCATTCATTCTGTATCATTTACCCGGTTCTCATTCCTGTATCTGTGCCTCTTATAGCGCCAGCCGAGACAACTTGTACCCCGACGATCAGCAGCAGCAGCGCCACTCGCACTCGCATCAGCACTTGGTGCGTCAGTCTTTGATTAGCCTCAGCTACGCACAGGCGGGATCGAACTCCGCATCTGCATCCGCATCCGCATCGGCGGCGGCAGCGGCGGCGGCGACTGGACCCATACCCATACACTCGCACTCGCACTCCTCGGCCTCGGCCTCTGTGCGCAACAGTCCCAGTCCCAGTCCGGCGGCCGATCAGCATAGCTGCAGCAGCGGCAGCGTTGGAGTCGCACTTGGCTTCGGTCGCAGTCGGCGCGGCGAGGTAGCCGATCGTGATAGAGATCGAGATCGGGATCGAGATCGAGATAGAGATCGAGATAGAGATAGAGATCGGGACGGCGATAGCGTCTCGCTGCTGAGAGGAGCCGCTGGCTTGGGCCAGCTGGGCCTGGATGAGCCACGCGCCCAACGGCAGCGCAGCAGCAGTCGGCTATCGAGCGGCATCTCCAAGCAGAACTCAAGCGACAGTCGCAGCGGGCTGCGCATACTCGATCCGGCGCCCTCTCACAGCCACAGTCCCGTTAGCTGTGGCACCCAGAGCATCAGCAGCACCGGCGGCCAATCGGCGCTGTACGATGCGTGTCACGAATATACGCGCAGCTTGAGTGCAGCACCCGCGTCCGAGGATCAGGCGTCAGCAGGAGGCGTCGGCAGCATTGGCGGCATTGGAGCAGCTGACGGCCTGCTCAAGAGCCACTACAGCGAGCAGCAGCTATCGGAGCCGCACTTCACCAATCTCAATCTCAATCTGAGCAGCGACTACGACACGGGCAGCGACAAGCAGCAGCTGGTGAATCAGACGTACATCTTCAAGTGCATCGCGAACAGTCCCTCGTTTCTGCGCACCAACAAGATCAAGGAGCAGTCCAAGAAGCTGCGCAATCTCTCACTGAAAACGCGCACCGCCAAGAAGAAGGGTCAGATCATATCCAAGTCGAACGCCGTGTCGGATAACTCACTGCATCCGGGTGACAAGTATCTGAACTTGTATCTGGTGGAGAAGAAGCATTCGCTGCAGCCACAGGTTACTTCAAGTGCTGCCCATACGGTGTCATCATCTCTGTCGGCACCTGCCACAGCTGCCGGCTGCTCATCCTCATCCTCATCCTCAACAGCAGCGGCGGCGGCATCAGCAGCAGCAGCAGCAGCAGCAGCAGCAGCGGCGTCACGCCAACAGCAGCTGCCGGCCCTATCGGCGGTTGCTGCACGGCAACAGCAGCTGCTGCTGAACGGCTCTCTCAAGAGCAAGACGAAGACATTTCCCGCGTATCGAGCGTCGGTGCGCAGCGAGAGCGACGACAAGGAGTATAGGGCGGCCAGCGGCAGCGGCAGCGGCAGCAGCAACACGATACCAACGACGGGCAAGAGTCCGCCGGTGCCGCACTCGCTGGCGGCGAAGATCAGCGGCAAGAACTGTAACAATCTGCTGCATAGCGCCGGCAATAAGCTAAGCGTGAGCAGCAACTCCTGCCACAAGCTACATGCCCACAGTCACCAGGGCCAGGGACACGGACAGCATTCGGCCTATACGCAGCATCTGGCATCGTCGCCTAAGAGCTCCGTCTCGAGTAACGGTCATCTGAACAAGTACTGCCTGACGGATCTGACGCGCCGCAAGGCCGAATTCAATCGCCAGCTGAGCGCGCCCACAGACTACACCCATCACTCGTCCAGCAACGGCTCCCAGCAAGGCTCCGAGGCGGCCAATGAGGCGGTGGGCGAGTCGACGATCACAGTAGCCAGCGCCGGTGTTGTGGGACATAGTGGCCTGAACAACGGCCATCACGGACATCACGGACACGTCCACGGTCAGGCATCGACAGCGCCAGCCACACTCAAATCGTTGCAGCTCCACAACTTTGGCGTCCATCATCCGACGTCAAGGCCAACGTCCACATCGTGCACCAACAGCTTCAATCGACGCCATATACGCAGGCACAAGAGCAAGCTTAGCGAGCGGTGAGTCTGCTATTCCCACATATACTGATATAAGTATATGTATACTATATATAGTCATATATTTGTGTATGTATTTGTTTAACTATTCTTATCATCAAGCCATTAACCAGTTAACGAGCTGACCAGCTCGCCAATTTGGCCATTTACTCAGTTACAATGTCTTGAGAGACGCGACGCTCCAATTGCTAAGCGAATTACGCATGCAAAGTCGTCGTCCGACGTTGTAATACCCTGTAGTCAGTTGGAGTGCTGAAACAGGGTATAATGTGACAGGCTGAAGAAGACTTGTCATCTATCTGTCTGTCTATCAATCTATCGATCTACCTAGTCTTTAGTCTATCTATTCTTCTGTCTGTTTATCTTTTCGTCTGCTTAGCCTAGACGAAATTCTACTACGGCAAACTTGTTCGTTGAGATTATACACGATTATATATTTATAGTTTATTTGAAATAATTTCCATAACTTTCTAAATGTGAATGTTAAATGATCAATTCGAATGGGTGCATCCGATTGTCCGTCTGCATGTCCTTCCTATCCAAACTATAACACATCCATTTTCCGATATTCATACTTTTCTCCCTCAAATAGGGACTTTTTCCCCTTCACCCTTACTACCAGGGTATTTGCTAGTCGTGCACTGTCGACTAGAGCACATACTTAATTAGTGTTGCTGCTGTCGCTCGCGTCGTTGAATTCGCGTCTCATGTCTTTTACCGGTTTTTGGCGAGCTGCTTATCGAGCGGCATTTGCATATTGCCATCAGCATCGTCTGACTCCGTGTCTGAGTCGCTGTCTGAGTCTCAGTCAGGGAGTTACTTCGGGCAGGGTCCAAGCCGCGAACAGTGAACTTTTTTTTCATAATAATTAAAGCGTGCAGTGAGGAGGATCGGGACAAGTAGGATTCAAAAACTAATCCCCAAGCAACGGTGTGATCGCAGTGAACTTTCAAATCGGGCATTCGCGTGACCGTGAATGAGATATATTGAGCATTGGGAATTGATTGCTGTACGTGCTGATTGCGTTGTTGACACGGACAACTCTCGCGCCATTATCATAATATCAATTGGCTTTAGCTCAGTGACTCAAATCGACTATATCTATAATTTACTGAACTAGATTGTGACTAGAGGCAAACGGTGTTTTCCCGCCCCTACCCCAATTACAACGACCTCTCTCTCTCTCTCTCTCTCACCCACTCTCTGTCTGTCTGTCCCTCTTCATCTCCAATCTGTGAGCTCCAACTGAAGCTCAATGATCGTTGTCGTTGTTGTTAGCCTCCCAGCCCGGGCTCGGTAACCCGTTAGACCAATTCATTTACATAAAATCTAGAGGTAATTTTCGTGCCCGTCGATAGTTTGTATTTATTTTGTTTCTGTGCTTTTATTGGCGTCAATTTTTTGAAGAATAGCAACAAATTATAGACGAGCCATAATTTGCGACGCGCATCGCCGCAAAATCAATTAAAAGGCAAACGCAACACAACAAAAATATTGTTTTTATTTATTTATTGTGCAACGGCAACGCGAGAGCCTCAGAACAGGTTATCTAGCCGCCTCGGCAACAACAGCTCATAGCGAAAACTAAACTTACAAAAAAAAAAAAACACAAATATTTCTCAGAAGCAGATGAAGAAGAAAGAGAATAAGAAAACTTAAATAAATGATCGAGCGAGCAGCTCAATGTAAAAAAGAAAAAAGAAATCATCAACAGCTTCAATCGATCAATTATTTAATTACACGCCAAATTCCCTTTTCGGCATTCCGATTGCCGCAAATTGATAGTCGAGGTAACGAGTGCAGCTAAGCAATAAACAAATAAACAAATAACAATCGAGTGAACGAGCAAAGCAACAAACAATCAAACAAACAAACTAAATAAACCGACAACTGGAGGACGCGCGCACGATATACTCAAGCAGAAGACGAACGAACGAGCGAACGAATTTCCGATTCCGAATACCAGCTCGGTTTCGTATGCTCATTCGCTATTCGGAGACGATATTCGACAGCACGTTCGCATTCGGAGTGTTTGCCGGCGCTGGCTGGCCCAGCATTGTTACTTAGTTGCGCTCGGTTAGCGGGCTTGTAATAACTGAAAGTGATAAATTACGGTATATAGAGCAAACTGCATGCAAACGCACACACACACACACACACACACATAGTTTTGTGTATTTATAAACAGCGATAACATTAAGTTACGGTCATCAAATCAGTGCGAACAGCTGCTTCAACACGTTTCAAGTTTCCACTAACAATTAAACGCCAACCACAAGAGAACCAAACGAAACGATACGAAACGAAACGCAACGAAAACGCAATCAAAACCAAAACCAAAAACAAAGTCAAAACTGCAGAGTTCAACAACAACAAAAGCATGCGAAATGTATTGGATAACAGTGGATAACAATGGATAACAACGGATAACAGTTATCCGATCGCCTGTGTAGAAAATACGAAATTCTAAACGCTTTTGTTGTGCTGCTCAGCTTCGCGGCTATTTTTAAATACACAAAAGACTAATAATAATAACAATAATAATAAAAACAAAATAATAAGAATAATAGTAATAATATATATTCTCGTAATAAATTCATTAGGCTAATGCGAGGCGAAGATTAAATTAAATCAGCTTCAACAGGCTTAATTAAAACGAAGCTTTCCCATTTAAAAACTACACTCAATTGAGTGTGAAGCAGAACAGCAACAACAAACAGAAAGAATTAAAAAAAAAAAAAAACACACACACGAAAAAAAAAATATCATTGCACGCTTCTACTTTACCAAACAATAGAGGCAAAGCAGCAGCCATCGCCGGCGAGAGCGCGGAGCACAGACCACGCGATTTCGTTTCCGCAACTGAGCCAAAAAGACCTTGACAATCACCGAACGCAAGGTGAGAGATCTGGATGCTGCAGTTGCATTGTGCGTGTGCAACAATTATGTGAATTAAAAAAAAAAAAAAGTGAATACAAATAGAATATAAAAAAAAAAACCCCGGCCTAACAGTTACTTTCACTGGCTTACCTTACGCGCGTACTTGTAATATAATATTACTATATAGAGATCTACTATATACATACATACGCATATATACATAGTATATATTTAGTTGCATTTCCTATTCATGTTTATTTATGGTGATTGTTTTTTCTTTTTTTTTTTTGTATTTGTTTTTATCAATAATTGTTTTGCAGCCTGCTGAACGGCGATAGCGAAGAATCAGTGCGCTGCTCATACTGCTCCGTATTGAATGTGAATGAGAACGACTTGCGCATTTCATTCGAGAACACCTGCACCGACTCTCTGGTCACCGCTTTCGATGATGAGGCGCTGCTAATATGCGACCAAGGAACCGAAATGGCAAGAGCTAAGGTTTTACCTAAACAACTAGAGCAGGGCCAGCATTTACTAAACAAGCAAACAAAACCCATTAACTAACTAACTAATCAATCATCTACAGCTCATATGTAAAAATCATCATGCAGTGAAAGGAAGAGATTAATTTAAATACTCTAAATTGCAGTGTGGTGGTAATCGATGTGAATTAATCGAGTAGTTTGTTGTAATTTGCAGGTACACTTTGATGATGTGTCGTTGTACGGCACTCCGAAAGAGGAGCCAATGCCCAATATACCGATAGTATCGGAAAAAGTCTCGGCCAATTTCCTAAAAAGTCAATTGCAATCATGGTTCCAGCCGACAGACAATCGTCTGGCCATGAAATTATTTGGCAGCCGCAAGGCCTTGGTCAAAGAACGCATACGTCAGAAAACTTCCGGGCATTGGGTAATACACCCGTGCAGTTCATTCAGGTGAGTTAAACAATATATACAAATATACATATACATATATACTATTATATATATATTTCTTACTTTCAGGTTTTACTGGGACCTTTGCATGCTTTTATTATTAGTAGCAAATCTTATTATCCTGCCAGTCGCAATATCATTCTTCAACGATGATCTGAGCACACGATGGATTGCCTTCAACTGCCTAAGTGATACTATTTTTTTAATAGATATTGTAGTCAATTTTAGAACAGGTAATGTGTGCACACGATGCAATTATATATACATATATATAGAGTGGAATTTCGACTTGTTTGAAATTCTTTTGCTAATTGTTTTCTGTTTGCAATTACAGGAATTATGCAACAAGACAACGCTGAACAAGTAATATTGGATCCAAAGCTTATAGCTAAACACTATTTAAGAACCTGGTTTTTTCTCGATCTGATTTCGTCGATACCCTTAGATTATATATTTTTAATTTTCAATCAAGTAAGTTAATTGTATTTGAAGAAACAGTACGCAACATTTTGATTAAGATTATGAAATTGCAGGATTTTTCTGATTCTTTTCAAATCTTGCATGCCGGACGCGCTTTGCGCATCCTCCGTCTAGCTAAATTACTTTCTCTAGTTCGCCTGCTTCGTCTCTCCCGCCTCGTCCGCTACGTCTCACAATGGGAGGAGGTCTATGTAAGTATACAATTTCGATTCTCTTCCATTATAATTTCTGCAATTTGTTTGACTTTTGGTTTGCATAGAAAAAACTAAAAATATTTTAAACAATATATATATATATATATTTATTTGAGTCATACTGAATGATATATGCATTATATATATATATATATATTCGATTTCGATTTCGATTTCGATTTGTTTCCTTTCGTTTACCAAATCAGTTTTTCAGTTCGCAACACAATTTTTGTTCCTTAGTTGACCCTTAAATTGATATATATATATATATTCATACTACACAAAAAAAAAAAAAAAAAAAAAAAAAGTTAAATAATTTAAAGAAATTGAAAATGAAAACCTAACTCTGGGTTTTTAGGCTTTAGTACAGTTACTCGAACAGCTAAACAGTGTTCCAAGTTGTCTATATATGTAGTCCAAAGTGCTCAGTCTTCTCTGATTCTGTTGTTAGGCTTTAATATTCAATATACCATAGGAGTAATTCGAATAATACATTTTCAGTTGTTAAATGTTTTAGAATATACTCGATGTCTATGATTTCAGTTGATTTCAGTTCTTTCCTTATCCCAATATATTATATATATATTTATGTCCAAACCAAAGCTGTACAAAAGCCCAAAAAACAACAACCAAAAAAAAACTAAAAAAAGAAAAATTAATAATAATATTAAAACATAATCTAAAGTTTTGTAAATCTTAAATGTATTTGTTTTCCAACTTGTGATGCGTTGTTCTCCAAGCCCAGTTAGTACAAGTCCAGGTCCACGTCAAGTTTCAAAACTTATCCAAAACAAGTTTTGCAACAACTACAAGAACAACAAGAAAAACAACAACAACTCACAAGAAAAGCCAAATCGCGAGCCGTCTCTCTCTTTCTCTCTAACGCTCTCCTTCTCTCTCTCCACAACATTCTCACAAAGACGCTTTAAACTTCGCTCTGTCGCAGGGGGAAATTCAATTGATTTTTCTTATATGTTTTTTTTGTTTATATTTTTCTGTAATTATTTGTTACATTATTTCTCTTTTTGTTTTGGCTTAAATTCATATTTATTGTGTCTCTTCTTCATTTCAATGTTTCATTTCTTGCTGACTTTATAAAGCACTGAAAATTCAACAAATTCTTCATTGCACAATGTACAAAGAGAAGAAATTCTTAAATGACTTTCTTCCAAGTCGCAAATGAGAAACATTTCAAATAATTTTCAAGTGTTGAAAAATGCTTTTTTTTTTTACTCAACACTCTTACTTTACTTGCGCAACGTCACCCAAAAAAAAAAAAGGAAAGAAATATACTTAAAAATTTAAGAAAAGAACAACAGAAACTTGAACTCAATTTATTGTTTTATAATTATATATACATATGTATTTATTTAAAAAAAAAATTAAAAATTAAAAACAAACTTCAACTTTATACAAACCAAAATAAATATATATATCTGTCATAATATATATATAAGTATTCAAGAAGTTCGAAATCAGACAACCAAATCCAAAAAACTCTTTAAAAACCTTAGCCAATCCAGGGCCTATAATACCTGTGTATATATATGGTTTTAGATTCTCCAGAATCTACAGAAAAAAAGTGCTGATCGCAGAGGGAGAATGCATAGAAAAGACAAAGATGGCTTGACAAAAAGCAACCTAATTCTCAAGGTAACAACCAAAAACAAAACAAAACCAAAAAAAAAAAAAAATCTTATCAAGTAAAAATCAAAACACTATCAAACAAACAAAAAATTAATTTTGATAACAAAAAAAAAAAAAAAAAAAAAAAACAAAACAAAAAGCCTTGATTGATTGACATTATAATTATGTATTATTGGTGCAACATAGATCACATTCTTTTTGAGATATGATTGAACCAAAATTGAGTTTTAGTGCATATTTCGTTCGTTCGTTCGTTCGATTGTTCAATTGTTCGATTGTTCGTTGAATCATGTTTGCTTGAATTTTAATGTTCGTTCGTACATTCTGTAAATTTTCTAAGACTGCCTTTTTAATATACATGCATATAACTAAATATTGATTGATTGATTGATTGATACATACATATATTTTCTTGATTTGATGCATAAAACAAAAAAAAAACAAAAACCAAAAATAATAATTATAATACAAATTGAATAGAATTTTTGCGTCAACTTCGGTTAAATCGAAGTTTGTTTTTATGCACTTCACGAAAAGAGGTTTGAATTGACTTTCAGATGCTGCAGCACTTGTCCGATTCGTAAGCTCGATAGTAATTGCAGAAGCTCTATTTAGTTTATTATTATTTGTTGTTCTTTCCGATGTAAATCTAATCTCTTAGTTAGTTAGAGGTAGACTTCATGCATGGGCATGTCTTTAGCCAACGATTAAGATTAAGCTTAAGATTTAAGTTCTAGTTTTTTTTTACACTCTTCTACTTCTACTTCTTCTTCATTTTTATTGCCATTATTTCCTTAACTAGTTAGTATAGTGTAAATAGTAGTTTAAACGAACGCCTGTGAATTGCATTTAGACACAATATTTCGAGTGCGAATTTCGAATTCGAATGTGAATTATACATGATTTGTTCAATGCTTTTTGCTTCAACACTTTGGCAAGCAAAGACAAAAGTTAAGAAAAGATTTATAAAAACAAATATTCGTAGACGATTGTATATATCGCAGCAGCAACTGTTCAAGACAATTTCCAATAACTTAAAGATATGCTGAAACTGCTTACACACATACAGACACACACACACACACACTACACAGACACACAAGCACACTTTGATCACAGCAATACTAATTGTAATAAATAATGACAACAACAATGACAGCAGCTATCTGCTGAACGGCTATTGAACAGCTGTTGAACAACGAACACGAACACTGTACTACAAAGCATATCCGCTACAATCTACATACGTATACGTACCCATATTCAGTAGTTACTTGCATATCTATACCACATAATAAACACACAAAAGTCGTATATACGTATTGTATAGCATACATTTGTGGGCAAGTGCAAATGCAAATCAAGTAAAATAAAAACGCTTTCGCTATCGCAAACACACACTCTCTCTCGCTGTAGTGCATAATATAATCTAAGATGAATAAGCATAACAGTAATAATAATAATGATAATAATAATAATAATAACAACAAATACAGTAAACAAGAAACTAAACAAAACAAAACAGCAACAACAACAACAGCAACACCACCAAAAACACAACGTTTTGATATCGTAATCAATGCTTTTGCTTTTGTTTCGGCGCGCGCTTTAATTGCTGCAACTCAACGCTCTTACGCTCTTATACTACTCTCTGTACTTCTACTCTGCTCTCTTCTACTGTTACTGCTACTGCTACTACTACTACTACTCTTGCCACTACTACTACTTCTACTACTACTAATTAAACTCTGCTACTGTTGCCAATTACAACTGTGTTTACCGTTACGTTTGTTGCTCCTTTTGTTCTGGTTTTGTTTTTGTTTTGTTTTCTTTTGTTATTTACTTGTTTTTGGTTATGGGCTTACGTTGCGTTACGTTCTTTTCTGTTCTTTCTCTCTCTCTCTCTCTGTCTTTTTTCTCTCTCTCTTGTGTTTTCTGTTGTACAAATGATTTCAGCTAAAGACTCGCGTGGCGATCTCTTCGTTCCGTAAGTCTGTGTATATATATAACAAAAAAGACGCGAAGTAATTGATCAGCTGGCAGAAGTTTGCAAATGCCTGGCCCAATGAATACCCTGTAATATGTAATACAAATGATACACATGAAACCAAACAACAACAACAACAACATGAAACAACCTGAATGCAACACACCTGTTTATTGCTACTCTTTACTCTATCTATGGGTTAAATAATGTTTCATTTCGTTTCTGTTACTGTTTCTAGGTTTACGTTGTACGTCTTACGTTTTACGTTTTACGTTCTCCTCTTGTTTTTTGCGTTCTAAACTTCTGTACAGAAAACGTAGCACTAACAACTGAGATAAGCTAAAACGCTTCTGATTGTAAAATACTTCTGGAATAGTGAGCGTAATTAAATATATATATATATTTTTTTATGTATATATATATTTTCTTATGCTTCATATTTATATATATTACTCGTTTTTACTTAAGCATCAATTTATTTTTGGAACTCTGAGCAAAAGTTAAGATGAGCACTTGTACCATAATAGCAGCTGATTTGCACTAAACAAAAATTAATAATAATACAAATAAAACTACGTAGAAATGGTTTTTTGATTCATTGCGCTCAGGTTGTATTACACTTGCCTAGTCTTAGACTCACAATTAATGAATAATTTTTAGTTAGTTAATTATGCCTAATTTGTATATGGATTGATAGCGATTTTCCACTGTCTGCATTTACCACTACAGCCAGCTGTATGTGTGTGTGTGTGCCTGTGTGTGTGAATGGCCAAACGAATTGGCAGCTTATGCTGAGCTCGTGTGTTGCATACTTCTGGGCGCCACTGTAAGGCGTCATCAGCATCTGCTGCATACAAAATTCTTCAGAAAACATTTTCAGTTTTTCTTTATTATCTTTTCTGGCTGTGGTTTGGTTTTATTTTTATTTTTTTAATTATTATTTTGCTTTGGCTCAAAGTAATTGGCAGCTGGAAGCCTACTAAAAAAAATGAATACTTTCCAGAAAATGCATTTTTGGTTTTTCATTATTGTTTCTCTTGGCATATTTTTTGAATTGGTTCGTTGTAATTTTAAATGTGAAACTCACAATTGTAATACACACACACACACACACACATACATATACACTCCAACACACACACATACACACATACATGTTTAGACAATGCGGTGCTGGGCTTAAGTTGATGTGCACTCTTATTGATAAATCTGGTTGCAGTTCCTCAATATGGCCTCGGTTTTTATGAGGATCTTCAATTTAATTTGCATGATGCTCCTAATCGGACACTGGAGCGGCTGTTTGCAGTTCTTAGTGCCAATGTTACAGGGTTTTCCATCTAATTCCTGGGTATCCATCAACGAATTACAGGTATGAATCTATCTAGATATACATATATATGAATGTATATATTATACGAAGCGCAGAAGAAGATATCTTAACTTTTGTTATCGACAGGAATCATATTGGCTGGAGCAGTACTCATGGGCATTATTCAAAGCCATGTCACATATGCTGTGCATAGGATACGGCAGGTAAGCAAAGATGAGTAGATAATTAGTAGAGTAGATAATTAGATAATGAATAGATAATAGAGCCTTCAGTTCTTTTCGTTTTGATATTCGGTTGAGCTCTCTTTGCGTTGAGCTGTTCGTATGACGCTCTTTTCCCGAACATCGTTTAGGGAGCGATACGATTGATGCTCGAATCGGGTACGAACTCGTTGAAGAACCGATGCAAACGGTTGCTCTCTGAGTATTTGCTCAATGTGTGCGTGAGAGACTTTTATTTGCAGACATTGAGAAACGTTCAACAGAACTCTGGTATTAGTTTAAGAGTTAATTTGATCCACATTAAAAAAATATCTCTTTCTTTAACACATATAAGAGACATTAATCAGCAATATATAATTGACTTAATAATCCCTTATATTTATCTCTTATATTTATATCATATATATTATTATATATATTTATTGATATATTTATCTTTGCAGATTTCCACCACAATCACTGACGGACATGTGGCTAACGATGCTATCGATGATATCGGGCGCCACGTGTTATGCATTGTTCCTTGGTCATGCGACCAATCTAATACAGAGCTTGGACTCCAGCAGGCGGCAGTATCGCGAGAAGGTCAAACAGGTGGAGGAGTATATGGCCTATCGCAAATTGCCGCGCGATATGCGACAGCGTATAACGGAATATTTCGAGCATCGGTACCAGGGTAAATTCTTCGATGAAGAGTTAATACTGGGCGAGTTGAGCGAGAAGCTGCGCGAGGATGTTATCAACTATAATTGCAGGTGGGCGATCTATATGTGATGACAATCATCCGAACTGAAAGAAAGACTTAAGAAAGAAAATATATTACCATATTCGATATATATATATTTGTCTATATCTATATATATATAATCCCTGCTTTACAGATCCCTCGTGGCGTCAGTGCCTTTTTTTGCTAATGCCGATTCGAATTTTGTTTCCGACGTAGTTACCAAACTGAAATACGAAGTTTTCCAACCAGGTAAGAGAAGAATAAATATTATGAATATGTATTAAATTGAATCTAATTTAAAACTCTTCTACAATTCAGGTGATATTATCATAAAGGAGGGCACGATCGGTACAAAGATGTACTTCATACAGGAGGGCGTTGTGGACATTGTCATGGCCAACGGCGAGGTATGTATCGAATAGATCTACATCTCTAGATTGTCTATAGATTTGTCTGTTTCATAGGTGGCCACCTCACTATCGGATGGATCTTATTTCGGTGAGATCTGTTTGCTGACCAATGCGCGTCGTGTGGCCAGCGTGCGAGCCGAAACCTATTGCAATCTATTCTCGTTGAGCGTGGATCATTTCAACTGCGTTCTGGATCAATATCCGCTAATGCGCAAGACCATGGAAACCGTGGCTGCCGAGCGGCTAAATAAGATTGGCAAGAATCCAAATATAATGCAACAAAAGGATGAGCAACTAAGCAATCCAGAATCGAATACAATTACGGCGGTGGTCAATGCATTGGCCGCCGAGGCCGATGACTGCAAAGATGAGTAAGCGGTGCCAATGCAATACTCTTATACACTAGACTTATACAAAGCTCTATGACACTGCTACAGTCGTATGACTGTATAATACTCTTACATAACAGTCTTATACAATATTCCTAAACAACACTCACATACCATACTCTTATACTTGTACTATTCTCTTATACAATACTCTTATATCACGTTACAGTGACATGGATCTCAAGGAGAATTTACTGCATGGGTCAGAGTCGAGCATTGCTGAGCCGGTGCAAACGATACGCGAAGGTCTGCCCCGACCACGTAGCGGCGAGTTTCGAGCTCTATTCGAGGGCAATACACCATGACACTCAGGCATCCAGATTAGCCCAACTGGCACGCAACGAGCAACCATCTGAGTAGCGGTTCGCAAAACCCAAGAAAAATAAACAAACAGCAACAGATCGTAATACACCCATAGACACAACAAAACATGAGACACATACACACACAAAGAGACACACACACACACACACATGCGTATATAATAATTAGTAAAAAAAAATTATTTAAAAAAAAAAAAAAAAAAAAAAAACTACACTGAATCAATTTACAGTAGTCTACATATATATGCAATTGCGATTTAGTAGAAGAAAAACAAAAATGAAGACAACAACAACAACAAAATGAGATAGAGAAAACGTATTACACAACAATGTCCTCAATAATTATTCATAATTTCAGCTCCGCTAACTGTGATGAACTTTAATATAAGAATCGAAAAAAAAAAAAATGAAAAACTAAAAAAAAAAAATGAGTACATAAAATAACTTATACGATAAAAAAAAAAAAACAAACAAACAAAATTCAGCAGTCAGTTAAAGCATTCACACAGATATAAAACACGGCCATAGAGGGAGAGACACACACACACACACACAGCCACTCACACACACATACACCTCTACAGTTACATACATATAAGTATATAAGTTTTATGCCCACGATATTGTAACGATAACGAAGTGAATAGACTTTTGAATTTGCTACATATGTAGGTGTTAGTCCTATGGACCTACTATTAGTAACAAACAGACAGAACACACACACACAAACACGCTCTCCAACACACACATACACACCTGTAGTTAAACATACACTCACACACACTTGCATAAACTTATGATATAATGAAAACTTGTTACGTTATGCATACACAACAGACAAACAATACAAATACAAAGAAAAGAAAATGAAATTAAAAAAAATAAAATAAATAAAAAACAAAAAACAAATATAAATGCGCGTAGCTATTATGTACTCAAGAGCAACCAACAAACAAACAAACAATTATGTATTATTGCGATTATATAGCATATTTAAATACGCATTGCAAAAAAATGACAAAAAAAAAAGAAAGAAAAGAAAACACTCAGCAATACGAGTAAACACGACAACAATATTATGATAATGAACAAAAAAAAAAAAAAAAAGAAAATGAAGCAAAAAGCAAATTTAACGAAATGCATTAGTAGTTGAACTATTAGTTTTTCACTCACTACAAAACAAAAATAAAGAGGAAGAGTAAACACTGACACAACGTAGTAGAGCAGCCTCAACAAAAATATTATATTAAAAAAAAATACACAAAAAAAAAAAAGAAAAAGAAAAAAACCTCAGGTTGCCGTCAACGGCAACAACAACAGCAGCAGCAACAAGCTACATACATAAGCATTGACTATATACACAACATACATACAAACATACAATACATACATACATACATACAAAAATGAACTACATTAATAGATAATGTTGTCTTTTATAGGGAATTGTTATGACGATTCAGTTAAACAAAAAACAAAACAAATAATGTATTTATTGCAAAAACTATTATTTGAATTGAGCATTATGTTTCAACAAATACTATTTAGTTGCGAGCGAGATCTTTTTGCGTAGTTTGTGCGTCTTTGTTTGTCTTATTTTCAAACATAAATCAAGCGATAAGACAACAACAACAACAACTTGTTTCAAGATTTATGTAACTTGGTATTTTATTATACGTAAACTAATAAATGAAAAGCAGAAGGACAGCGTTTGCCTTAACATAAAACTTAAACAAAATCTTTACATTTTCCCCTATTGAAATTCTACATAATATTCTCTAACCAAATTGAAACTACTTCAATTTCATAGCTCTATCTTAAGTTTTAAAGTAATCTTATGGCTTGTAACAGCGACGCACCCAGCCAGACTCGATGAGCGCTATGTTAATGTTCTTGGTGTGCAGAGAACTATTTGGATCAACCAATATCATGGTGCAGGTATTATCCTAAAATGTAGAGAATAAAATATTAGCCAACAATCATACATATATACAGTTCTTAACTAAATCCCTACAGCATCATTTATCTTCTCAACTTTCGCATAGAGTCTGCGATAGCACACTATGTCATAGAAGTAATTGCTCGCCTCCATAGAGAAGGATTGACCCTGTCTGGGCGTAATGCAGGCTAGTCTGCCGGGCCAGCATTGAGGCGGCAATGTGGCAAAATCTTTGCACAAATACTTCAAATCGGTATGGCATATCCACAATCGATCGCCCAAATCTATAAGCTCCACCTGTTAAACAAATTCCATTAATATAAGAATACAAAACAGAAGGATTTCAAGTGCTCGCCTCCACATTCTTCTTGTTGCCAGCTTTTATATTTAGGACTTTTACGCGTTGCCAAGTTTCACTCTTCCAATGGAGAGCTCCCAAATGCCCGACCATTATTAAAAATAATGGTATAGTATAGTCATAATCATTAATATGGCTGTAAAACCGTCTGAAACGAAACTTGTAAATCAATTTTATGATTTAAATCATGCAAACTATACGTACTGCATGTTGTAGGCCATGCCTCTGTATTGCTCGTATTGTTCGTCATGGAGCCAAAAATAGAAGCTATGCGGACTTGCCACCTGTTGATGTATAGGGTATTAGTTATAGTAATTATCTGTAATATACTTGTGATTTGCTACCGTCACAAGCTGCACTTCAATGCGTTCGGCCAATTTAAATTTCTTGTGAACATCTTGCTTGGGCAAGTGATAATCAAAGCGAACGGCATCTCTTGGATATTCCACACTCAAGACATGTTCGTCCTAGAATAAGAAATATATTAATATGATTAGAATATTGTTAGCAAGAATCAGGAAGGTTTTTGGTAAATAAATAAAAATTTACCACAGCAAAGATCGGAATGGCATCAGATTCACTGCCTTCATCCGAAGAGCTATATATATGCTGATCATTCCATGTTGTCTGAATGTTGGATTCATCATTAATTAAATTGGTACAGGCGACATTCTCTGCACACTTGTAATTAATTATCTCTGTGTCCTAAAATAAATATATAATTTAATTGCTATATAAATAAGCTAAGGTAAATAACTATTGATACCACAGCATATGACGGAATAGCATCTTTATCGCAACCCTCATCAGATGATGTACATTGATTATTGGCCACTTGATTATTTTTCGAGAGAGATTGCTTTGGCAATTCGGGTTCATTTGGAATCTCAGCAAATTCGTCTTTTCCAACATAGATTTCCAAACTGTTTCCTGTAGTCGAAGATGAATCTTCAACTTTAACAATTGTGCATTTTGAAAGCGAATTAATTATAGAATCGGTTTCCTTTGCTAATTTTTGTTCGGAAGCAACTGAAGTATCATTTTGCGCCTTTTTTTTAATATCTTTATCAGCAGATGAATTGGAATTGTAAAGCGATCGCTGTCTTCCATCATAATGATGGTTCTTGTAATTATATGTATTCACTTGCCCATCTTTCGATTTGTGGTGCTCATTGATAAACACGATGTCAGATCGTTCCGAGGGATAACAATATTTTGGCTTGGCACGTTTTCGATATTTTGGTTTGCTGCTTGATTTCCTTTGGCACTGCACGAGAGCTTGGATGTGTGCGGTCTTGGCATGCTTTACTGCCAAGACATGCGCCATCGGTCCTCTGCCTAGTAACTAATAAATAAATAAATATACTTTCCTATTCATGAACAGTTCTATAATATTAAAATTTACTTGAACTGTTCCAGGAATTGAGAACAAAAAGCTTTCGATATCTCTGAAGCCGAGCTTGTGGAAGGGCACTGGGCAGCCTTCTTCTCTTGCATAGTCTCGTTGTAATTTTTCTATTGTTACGCGATCTGGTGAAGACACTATTAATGAGTGAATAACATTTTTAACGTAACTTAGAAAGCCTTGGTCCGTCATTTTGTAGATTTGACTTCCACAAATAATCAAAACAGTTTAGAATCTTAGCGCGTGACTGAAGTTGGCTGCGGCTATAAGCACACAGTCATCTGTTGATCATTTGGAACTAGCAAATATATCTTACATTGGTTCTATTATGAACATAAATAAAATACATTTGAAATAATGTTTTTCTACAGAAATATCTGCAGTAGACATATGATGTAGTATTGTCAATAAGAATATTCGAGGAACACATAATATATACGTTAAAATTATTTAAAAAAAAGATTAAAATTATATTCATACAAAAAATCATAAATCAATGATAATACTATGTATCTATAAAAGTAGATTAATAGTCAGTTAAATAGTCAAAAATAGCAATTACATTTTTGCTGTCAATAAATTAATAGCTGCAAAATAATTCATTAAATTAAAAAAAGTTGGCAGCGCTTGATTAGCAGTGCTGGAACTAGTTCATTCACTTGCTTGAAGTGGCATCGCCGCCGATTCCGATTGCGATTCCAGTTAAGTTGGCTGTGGTTCGGAAACCGAACCAGCTCTTTCTTTTTACTTCCTTTTGGTTCCGAACAAGCAGCAAAATGTCGAAGAGAGGTATTTTCTAATAAATTAAATCCAAATAAATAGTGAAAAATACGACCAATCAATGCAAAATAGCAATGATATAATGAAGTGTTTAATGCAATGTGAGTGTCTAACTAATTATTTGTGTCTTTCGTTAATTAGGACGTGGTGGTACCGCGGGAGGAAAATTCCGCATCTCTCTAGGTTTGCCCGTAGGCGCTGTTATGAACTGCGCTGACAACACAGGTAATAACAAAACAAACAAATCATTTGAAAATTCAGTAAAATCAAGAAAATATATTGTTTTTCAGGTGCCAAGAACCTGTACGTTATTGCTGTGCACGGCATTCGCGGTCGCTTGAACCGTCTGCCCGCTGCTGGCGTCGGTGACATGTTTGTGGCCACCGTCAAGAAGGGCAAGCCTGAATTGAGAAAGAAGGTAAGTCTGCAAAGTCTGTGGAAATATAAAGTGAAATGTGCAAAATATACTGCGTATCGCTTGCTGCAACAAAACGAAGTCGATGCTCAATGTGTGTGACTGTGTTTGTGTGTGTGCGTTAGCATGTGCGAAATACGCTTATAGTTTGTTCACTTCACAATTTTAATTATTGATTTATTAATGCTTGTTTCTGTTTTTGCAACGCGTGTTTATTTTTAGGTTATGCCTGCCGTGGTCATTCGGCAGCGGAAGCCGTTCAGGAGGAGGGATGGTGTTTTTATATACTTCGAAGATAATGCGGGGGTCATTGTAAACAATAAAGGCGAAATGAAAGGCTCGGCCATTACCGGGCCGGTTGCCAAGGAATGCGCTGATCTATGGCCCCGTATCGCATCGAATGCAAGCTCTATAGCATAAGCAGTTTCCACAAACATGAAATAAACCCACAATAACGGAACGCAAGATGTTATTAAATTAGAACTGACTCTAGAATTGTTTTATTTCATGGCACTAACACGCATCTACAGTGGATGAATTTCGTTCTCTCGTTTTCTACTTGTGGCTCGTGGCTTATGATTTGGGTGCCTCCGTTCGCAGCGTGGGCTTTGGCCGTGTCACCTCCATCGAGATTTTGCCGTTGGCGCCCTTGAACAACGCATAGCACACCTGGAATGGCAGACCCTCCAGCGCATCGCCGTTAAATTTGGTTATGATGTCGCCGCGTTGCAGCTTGCTATCGATTTCCGGATATTGTCCTTGTATCTGCAAAGTAATGTAATTATGAAACGAATGTTCTTATTATGTATCTTATACATACGATTTCGGAGATGGTGCAGCCGCGTTCATTGGGCGACAGCGATAGACCCAATTCTTTGCCGCTCTTCTTCATGAAGTCCACATTGAACTTCTCCAGCTCCGGCGGATCGGCACGGTAAACCGTAAAGTTGACATTCTTCTCGTAGGTCATGTGGAACAGCTGATGCACCTTCAGCGTGGTCATGCTCTCGCAGTGCACCGCATTGCCATTGATGTCACAAATGTGATCAAAGATCTTCAGGCGATTGTCAGCCGCCACGGCGCCTTCCGGATAAATGTGTGTAATGACACAACCAGTCTGTGAAGTGTTTAACCGGATATAGCAAGATCATGTATGCATGTGTATTTACGTACCTTGACGAAATTGTTCTTGCCACCGGTTACGATAACGCCCAACGGCTTCTTTTCCACCTTCACCTCAATGAGTATCTTTTTGTTTGGCTTTATTTCAGCTGTCGCTGGTTCTTGTGGCTTTTCTGCCTCCTTTTTGGCCTCTGCCAATTGAATATTGGGCATTACTCAAAGTTAAGTTGTCTATTAGTTCCATGGAATACTTACCTTCTTTTTTCTTTTCCTCTGCCTCGCGTTCGCTCTTGATGGACTCCTTCGCTCTTGAGCGTGAGCAGAATCAGGGTAACCACGCCTTCCGCGCGCTTTAGTAGTCCGGTCGCCTATGGGAGTAGAGATTAATATAAGAGTAGCTGATAAGTTTAAATTGCTCCATGCACATGCCTCATCATAGTTCGACTCCAGTGTCACATCCTGATTAACAGCCAGCAGCATGTCACCAACTTTGACGCCCGCCTGGAGGGATTAGAGAGAGAGAGAGAGAGAGAGAATATGAGGAATACTTGGCACTGCACGTCTCAGTCAGCACTTACCAGCTCTGCATTGGAGCCCTCACGCAAATCGGAAACGAATATGCCGTTGCCCACCTCCACATGCTTGCCGTAGATGACCATGATGCCCAGGAAACCCTCCTTGCGCACCTGAACCGAGCGTGCCTTAGGGAACTGATCAAAGATGAATTTCGTCTGCAAAGAGAAAAATTGCCAGTTGAAAGCTGTGCAAGGCATAAGGATAGCTTATTTTGAATTCACCTCGTCGGTGGATTGTGGGAACTTCTTGATGGGCTTGACGCACATGCCCTCATCGTTGGGCTTGCGGCGTGAGGTAATCAGCACGATCTTCTCGCCCTCAACGTTCTTAAACACGGCGCTGGCATTCAAATGGCAACGATTCTTTAGCACATTGCCATTGACTTCGACGATCTCATCGCCGGGCTTTACATCCAGTTTGGCCAACAAGCCATTTGGATCCACACCGGCCACAAAGCAGGCCATTTTTTGTCTGTCCTTGTGGCCGGCCAGGGCAATGCCCAGTGGCACGTTGCCCTGCCGAAGGAACTCGATGCGACGCAGATCCTTCATCATGTTATAGCGCTTGTTGATCTTCGCCATGGTATAGCCAAATTCATCCTCCTGCTCCTTGTCGCGATCTTTTTCCTGTTTGTTTAGCTTGCAATTGCCGGCAGAAGCGCGATCGATCTGGAGTATGGGGGAATTGAGTGAGTGAGTGTCCTTTACTGAGAGATTTCATTGTATATCAATCTACTCACCTCAAAGCCCGCCTCGGTACGTATGCGTCCAGTCATATCACGCGTATCCTCATCATCTTCATCGTAGTTGAGCGGCACATGCTTGACCCGTGTGGATGCTGAGAAGTTGGAAGCACCACGTTTCGGATCGTTACGCATAGTCGGTTGCCTGGTCATGCCCATGCCGCCCATATTGTTGCTGGATGTTTGCTCTAATGAGATGAATTCAATGAGAAAATATTCTATTATTCATATTAAAGCCTCTCACCTTGATTGAATTTGTTTTTGGCCTGCATATAGCCATTGCTGCGCGGATCGTTGCCTTTGCTTGCCTCATCGCTCTTGTCGAATGTTTGTATTTCCAGTTCAATCTTGAAATCCTGCTTCCTTGATCAGATCAATCACCGCCTGCTCCGTGGCATGCCGCACATCCTTGCCATTCAGCGAAAGAATGCGATCGCCCACCTGCAAATGTATGTCGCTTGAGTAAGCCAAGCAGTTGGATTACTGACCTACAGCTGCAGCTACAGACCTTTAGTTTGCCACAGAGATGCGCTGGACTGTCGGGCACGATGCCCTTTATGAATATGCCAGTTGTCTTCGTATTCGGCGAATCTTTCACCTCGCCGCGCACTATGCAAATGCCAAAGGATTTCTTGCCCGTCTTATCCAAGGTGACCATGTGAATGTGTTCTGGAAGACGGAGAGGTGAGGTGGTTAGAAAGAGATGAAATCAGGGTTAGTTTAAAAATGTAAAAGCGTTGTATATAGGGTTGAAAGGAGAATGAGAGGGGGGAGAGGAAGCAAGATTGATAGAGAGAACAAATAGATGAAAGAAGAGAAAAGAAAGGAAAATGTAGATAGAGAGAAATCGAAACAGAAACAGACAAACACAAAAATAAACGGATTTATTATATGCTTACGAGCATATAAAGAGAGAGGGAAATCAGTTTATGTATTCAAGAGCATCTTAAGCAATCTGAATCAGAGCACGCAAATGTTAGTCGTTGTGAATCTTTACGCTCTGAGATTAACCGAAAGATATATGTATAGTCGCTTTCGCTCTGAGCAAGAGCCTTCGGTTCTTTTCGTTTTGAGTTTCGGATGAGTGCATTGAGTTAAACTGTTCGTGTGATGCTCTCTTCCCGAACATCGTTAGGGAGCGATATGAGGCACAATGGGGCAAAGTAAGCAAAAACTCAAGAAGTCTATGCGATCAGTATTCACATACTTATACACATGCACAAATTTGTACTACTTTTTGTCTGTCCGAAGAACCAACGCAATCGTTTATTCTCTGAGTATTTTGAGTGTGAGTGTGAGTGAAAGACACTTATTTGCTGACATTGAGCAACGGTCAACAGATATTTGCAAGCCCTGTCCTCTGATACATCTTCAATGGTTTTATGTATGTCCAAAAGTTTTTAATAGAGTTTTCTCTTTCTTTTTAATATTTCCTATAATTATTTCCTATGATATATTTATCTTTCTGATATGGCTCGCACTTCATATATATATTTAAATGTTCAGTATTTAAGCAATATTTAATCATATATTTCATTTCGAATTGATGTATTTGAAGTTTTCTAATCGGGTCTCTTCCTCTCTTCAGTTTTTTTCAACTTTACTTTTATAAAATGTTAATTTGCCTAACTAACTTATTGATTTAAATGTTTTATTTTTATTTTTTGCTTATAGTTTGCATTATGAACTGTGCGTTTTCATATTTAATTTTATTATCTCACATTTGGACAGAGTGTCCAATATATTAGCATTTTTATTATATTATCTCTTACTAGAGAGTGAGAGATTAATTTTGATAATATCTGCTTATATAAGCTTCAGCGATGTAAACAAAATTAGTAGAGTTTTATAATATAATCCCATAAAAGCGATTTGCTCTTTAGTAGTTCGTAAAACAGAGAAACCTTGAATAATTAAATTAAAAAAAAAAAAAATAAAAATCACGTAAAATCCATATTCAAATTCTACATAATATATAATTCACATTTTCCACTCTTAAATTAAAATTAACGCTCAGTTTTCCTTTTCTCAGTTTTCATTTAGCCCCACTCTTTTCATCTGTTATATAATTAGTTTTAGACTAAATTAAATAAGCAATTTTTTGCTTATATAAAAATGCAAATTTTTTATCACGATTTGTTATGGAATACTAATAATACTAACCCCCGCCGCCGCCGGCTACGGAGTTCCCTTGATATTGCACCATATTCAATTAATATTTATATATTTCCTATTTATTTACAATATTAATTAGCTAAAATGTTTTTATTTTTTTATTTTTATTTTTTAGTTGTGAGCTTTTTGCAGTGAGCCCATTGAAAATCGCGCCTAAACTGATTTTACAATTAGCTGTCTGGCATTCTTGCTAACTGACTTAGTGGCCATTCTATTTTGAGTCTAAATTTCGTATCGATTACACTGCCCAACAAGAGTGGGCCAATGCTGCAATGTGTGTCAGTTGGCGAGTGTCAATTGAATGAGTTTAAAGCGTGGAACAAATAAAAAGAAGTTTTACTTAGTTTAACTCTTAATGTTAATCCAATTGGGAAACTTGTAGCATAGTGTTATTGATTTACCAGGCGCATTTTCACATTGGCTTCAATTGCATTGAGTAACTTTCGCAGCTTATGCTGCGATAACTTATGACGCAAGACACACACACACACACTCGCACACACACACACACACACACACACACACATGCACATGACAGTCACAATATTTAGAATGAAAAAAGAGTGACAATATATTACAATATTAATTTGTTGTGGCGATTTGCAGAGTGGAACAAGTCAACACTCCGCCAATGGAAGCCCATAAAATGCTCTTCCATATGCCAAATGCCCATCGATTTTAGCTGCTTCAATGCACTCAACATGCGCTTAAGTACGCCGTGCACGGCTATGGGAAAACTAAAGGAAAAATATTTACATGCAGCGAACAGAAGAGTTTCGGCACGGGCTAATGGGCACGATTAATGAATGCTCGTCGCAAATGAATTTAATTTGTCTGCAGAGCATAAATGCATAATCAAGATTTGCATTTTAATATCAAGAGCAGCAGACAGAGCGCAGAGTTGAGGTGGGCAACTGGGCTACAAAGCTACGCAAACATTTCCATTAAATGCTTCAAGGGAACTGAATTATTATGAATATTGTGTGCGGAGAGGCAAAGGACATGGCAAAGCGTTAAGTTGAGTAAACAGAGACGCACAAAGAGCGGGAATTACTCATATACATACATATATATAGAAGGATATATATGTGGAAAAAGGGCCAACGACAACGACAACGACGACGACGACGACGTCGGCGAAACGATGTTGAAAATTAATTTCATAATAAAAAGCGTAAGGAAACCCATTTGATAAAACAATTTCCTTTTTGCCTCCCAACAGTCATGTTTTGTTAGTAAAGTAAATTCAAAAGAGAGAACAGCGCCCGACCAGAGCTCAAAACAGAAAGCAGAAAGCAGACGGCAAAAACAGTTAAAAAAGCAAAAATATGGCAATGAGCTTAACTTTCAGCGCTGCACGCATCTGCAGCGACAAATGGCGGCCGCAGCCATTGCCTCTGCCCCAGCCTCTGCCTCTTTTTCTGCCTTTGCCTTTACCTCTGTTGTTCTCACAGCAGTGACTGCGCTGCTGGCGTCGCTGTTGCGTTGCTGCTGCTGTCGCTGCTGTCACATAGCGCAGCTGAACGCTGATTGGCTATTGTCGCTCAGCTGGCACGCCTTTCGCAATGGCCGCTATCAAAGGTGTGCGTGTGTGTGTGTGAGTGTTAGTATGAAAGAGAGCTCTCTGTCTTGCTGTCTCTCACTTTGGCAGCATCGTGCTGTGTGCGCTGCTGCGTCGCAGTCGGCGCATGGTTGTTGCGACGATTTAGTTAACTGAAGTGATTTTCTACTGTTTACTGTCACACACACATACACATATACATATACACCTATAGAGACAACAGCAACGCGCTAAGCTCTTATGTAAGTAGCTACACGTGTACATACATATGCATGCTATGTGTGTGTGTGTGTGTGTGTGTGTGTGTGAATTCGTTGTTGACTTGTTCTCGTGTTGTACTTACATGCAGTTATATCAAATTGCTAATAATCGTTTAGCAGCCACTTCTGAGTGCGTCCTGGAAATGAATAAAAATTACAGTTTTTGCGCAAAAACACTTCAGCTGGTAGAAACTCGTTATGAATTTGGTTTTTAGCACAGCCCACACACACACACACACAGAGACACTTTAATGGCTTTAACTAATCTGATTAATGCTGACAAATCATTGGAGCTACTTTTCGAGTGCCCTGTTCTAGAAAATTTATTTCCATTTTATTTGCCAATTTTGAGCTAATTTTAGGACGAATAAAATAAGCTGTGTGATATCTTGTTCTTTATAAGAAACATCAAATTAGGAAGTTGTCATATATTCACAAATCATACTTTCATATCCAAGAAATAATCTTGTTTTTTTGCTATAATTTATTAAGAAACTTAACGCACTAAAGACACAAATATTTACTTACAGCAACTACTAAAAAATTTAGTTTATATACGACTGTGCTCATAAAAATAGTAGTGCGCGCAGCTATACTATTTTCATTTCTTTTTTCTACAAATTTAGTTGATATAAGTAAATATTTTTGTTAATAGCATGTTCATAAAACTAGCATCGAAAGCCGTTCTACTACTTTCATCGCATTTATCAAAGTCATAAAAATAGTAGTGCTCCTCTTACTACTATTTTAATGTTGCTCTTACTACTATTTTTATCAACTTTATATAAAAGGGAGGCAAACAAAAAAATAATAGCTTTGTCTCACTACTATTTTAATGGGTTTAGCCGTATAAAAACCAAATATTTAGTTGATGTTAGCAAATATTTTTGTTAGTCAATATTTTTGTTAATTTCATGTTCATAAAAATAGAAGTTAGGATAGGCTTATATCAACATGATAAGAATAGTAGGGAGAGCAGCATCAAGTTTCTAGAAATAGTAGTAAGAGTAGCGCTACTATTCTCATTGCTTTCAAAAAAATAGTAGTATGCATTGCACTACTATTTTAAGGAACACAACTGTACAAGTATATGTATATGTAGATTAATCGAATTGTAGATCAGATTTGCTTAAGCTACTATACTCAGCCGTACTACATAAACCTAGCTAATTCTTGAATAACATCTTCTGCCTATACTATATCTCTACTTAAGATAATTCCTTGTTATATCAAATCTGCATTCCAATATACTATATTCATGCACAGGCTTTGATCTCTAGCCCATATAAACACCTTTAAAGCAGCCAACAGCTGCTCTGAGTGCATGTACTGCATCTGTGTCTAGCATTGCATTTGTTGGCCAAGTGTGCCGTACGCAACAGGCGCTCTCCGTGCACATGAAACGCAGTAAAACAAAACAAAGCAAATGTGTGGGGATGGGGAGCAGCTGGGCATGGGAGCATGGGGCATGGGCTGGGTTTGCAAAAGTGAATATTCTCACGACAGTCGAGGACATCGACAAACAATTACGCGTACATGTGTCGCACAGGAGGGGTGCATGGCTATGGATTATGGATCTTTGTGTTTACTACGAATATAATGGGCTCATAACTTTTAAATGTGAACGTGCTAGAGCAAATAATGGTGCCCACATAAATGCCATTGCCGCCCACTACGCAGCCATATGGAGCTGGCTGTGTATCTGCTGTATCTATAGCTGCTTCTTTTGCCATGAGTGTCGCCTGTAGCCTTTAGCTGTAGCTGTATATGTAACTGTATCTGTGCATTGTTTGTAATCACAACGGCACACAAACATTCGAGGCGGGCTCAATCGCTTTTCTTCTTTTTTTTGGTCACTGTTGTATGTTGTCAACATTAAAACTCAATTTAAATGACAACGCATAAACAAATAATTGTCCTTTTGCAAGAGCGCTGGACTCGCCGTCGCTGCTGTTGCTGCTGTAGTTGCCCTAAGCCCTTGGCTCGAGTACCGCCTCAAAGTTCACTCGCACGGTAGTAAGTTATTCAAATATTGAGTTTTTAACCTCGCTCAACCACCATCGGCAGCACCACCCGCCACCCAACGGCAAGCAGCCAGGGCCAGAACGCCGCAGCATGTGCGCAGGGTCGCAGATGCAGATCCAGCTTCTGGTCTTTATCCTTGTCCTCAACCTGGGCCCATCGTTTACATCAAGTGCCGAAATAAAAGAAGTAAATTTCATTTGGTTGTCGACGACATCAGTCGATGCTGCTCCTGCTCTTGCTGCTGCTCCTGCTGCTGCTGCTGTGTCGCATCCCTTTGTTTGAGTTGCTGCTCCTAAATATATTTGATTTGTTTACCATGCCCTGAAGCCCTGAAATCTTAAGCCGCATGTAAATGCGTTAAATTAAATTTCAAATGCTTGTACTTTTCACAGCAGCTCAGTGAGAGGACAATTGAATGGCTGCGACCATGACGAATAGATTTTATTTATATTTTATTTACTCTGCTCAAGGCTGAGAATAAATACCTAATGCGATTATAGCAATCAGGCTTTCGATAGAGCACAGCTGCATTTAACATACAAACTAATTCTAATGTGTGGAATCGATCAGGTGGGGACATAGTCTTCTGCTTAACCCTAACTGGAGACATCTTCTTCGTCTTCTTCTATTTATATTTATTTATTTATTGCGCTCGATATTGTTGATTTTGGACATTGATAGCGAATAGCACGTGTTCACACTTCAAGCGTCGCGGTTCGCGGCACGTGCGAATGTTTTGTAATTTAGCCATCAATGGCAATGCTGGTGCTGTCAAATATTTGCAGCACAAATTGATAATATCATCAACATCATCATCGTCACATATTTTCTTTTCATTTGTCGCCCTCTCTCTCTCTCTCTCTCTCATTCTCATTCATCCACTTTGATCTAACAAATTGATTTACACTAACGATTATTTAATGAAATTCCAGCAACGCACAACATCCGTCCTTCCGTTGTCCTGGCAGGAAGTGTGAATTACCTAACACCCCTCGAACGACGTCCGTCCGGCACGTGCCCCACAACAAGTTATTAGGTGTCTCCATAACACTCCTTAACAAGACCAGATCTTTTGCTAATAATGTTTGCATTCGATTTTCACACTTTTCACAGCGGTTGCATTTGGAGTGTGCAAACAGAACAATTTGCTCTGTTTTTTATTAAAAACTACAGAATTGATATATTAATTAAATATATGTATGTATCTGAAGCAGTTTTTATATTGTATAAAAAGTTTTTAAAAACTTAAAAACTTAAAAAAAATAGTATTAAATAAAATATAATAACAAAATATTTAATAATAATACTATAAACTGTTCATAAATACAAGTATTTATTTGATCTACATTTCTGTCTATCTATTAAATAAGAAACATTTAAAATTATTTCTCCCAGTTGATTAAGCTCAGCTATATTGAAAGAGAACTCAATTGAATCTATCGTAAAAGAACTTGTGCAGTTTGAACTTTCACACGTTCTCTTCATGAGATCAAACGAATAATATTATACTCACTTGCTTTCTTTCAGAGCGAGAGCCTTCGTTTTGTGGGTTTTGTGTATCCGATGAGCGCCTTAAGCTGAGCTATTCGTGTAATGCTCATTTCCCGAACATCGTTTAGAGAGCGATACGATTGACGCTCGCACAGTGAAAGTTCTGCGTAAGTAAATCACTCATAGAGTGTATGCAAGCATTCTTTACATGCCCATGTATGTGTATGTATATATACATATATATGCACTAATGGCTATCCGATCGCAAAACAAACTCGTTGACGAACCAAAGCGCTGATTGCTCTCTGAGTTATTTCATTCACACGTTAGAGTGAGAGATCTTTATTTGCAGACATTGCGAAACGCTCAACAGATATGATATATAGATATATAAAGGTATAAATATTATTATGTTCTTGTTAAGAGTAAAATTATTCATTTTTAATATTTTATTTTCATTATTTGTAAAATGACTTTATTTTTTATTTTTTCAGCTTTAAGTAGGTGAAAGTTCATTATGCATTATCAGCTAGTTCGATTAAAAGGTTCTCTCTCATTCTCCCTCTCTCTTGTGTTGCTTCGCACTTTGGAGCTCCACGTTATTCCGCATCACCTTTCAAACTTGAGCCCTTCTATGTGCTCTAGCTGCGCCGCAAAACCTTTTCAGTCAGTCAGTCAACTCTTTTCCAAGCATCTTCGTCTTTCATCTATAGCTTCAGTGATATTCTTCCAGCTCTGTCCTAATTTGTTCACCTTTCAGATTCAATGAGAGTGTGCGCTACGTCTGCTGAATTCTATTTTTTAATAACCTAGAGAGCAGTTCGGCCTATAGAGAACAATATAACCTTGCTTTATATACAACTGCTGAAGATTGGAGATTCTTTCACTATCCATCTCTCGTAGGTCTCAATTTGCCTTTCTTTGGACCTTTCGTAGAATGTTTGCTGACTGCAACGAAATTTTTACATTTTTCGTAGTTATATATCCCATTCGACTTCATATCTTTTTTTCTGCCCAATTAATTGACTTGCACAGCTCATCTCTAATAGCTAAATATTCCCAATGGACCATGAATAGTTAATGGTTTTGCTTGTTGACTTTGGCTCTATTATCTCCGTCGGCAGTCAAAACAAATAAATGATTATCGGCGTCAGTGCGTGCCATAGGCAGCAAAGCAAAAGATCAGTGCTAACTATTAACAACTGTTCAAATAATCACGCCCCGCAAATTAAAAGCGAGAGAAATCCAAGCCAGAGACAAGCGCAAACGAATGAGAAAAGTGAGAGTTTATTCCGGTTTTGATGGCATACGGACAAGTGACAATCATCCTACTTAATTGAATTCTTTGCTGCATAATAAATCAACTTAATGCGATCCAAGTGTGCCTGCGAGCATGCAAAGCAATCCAGAGCGAGCGAGCCTTACCCCATTCAAGCAGCGCCCACAGACGCGCAAATCCTTTGGCTTATTGTAGGAGAGAGCGGGAGAGAGCGAGAGAGTAAGAGGAAATATGTGGTTTAGGCGGCTGTGGTGGCAAATAAACAACAATAACACAGTGCAGTCTAACCCACCACGCCTACATTCACATATGTATGTGTGTGTGTGTCTCTCTCTGTGCTGAGGCCTCTCGAATCCTGCCCATGGCCAAAGCATGGGAATGGTTGTAATTTCCACACTTGTGCTGACACATTCAAAGGGCTTTGGGTTTTATTTATGAATTGAGAAATTGACATCCTGCATGGGCAGGCATCGGGCGGGGTTGGTCTCGATTTTTATTGCCGGCAAACAAGGAGGCTTAGGCGCACCAGAATCATCATCATCAAATGAACAAATGAATGAAATGAGCCTCGAAACAGCGCCAGGCACTTGCTGCCTGATGCCTGCTGCCTGCTGCCTGCTGCCTCCCCCTTTCGATTCCTGCTATTGTAAAGCGGATAAATCGAGCGTAAAATATTTCAGCTCGGACTCCTTTGTTATACTTTGCCACTTGTTTTTGCCGTGCCGTGGCAGGTTGAAGCGATTTGTTGCCCAGCGCTCAGCTGAGTTGAGCCGAGCCGAGCTCTGCTCTCGGTTTGCGGTTGAGATTGAGGTCCTTCTGGCTGCTGCTGCTGCTGCTGCAGTTGTGCAATTCGCTCGCTGCTCGCTGCTGCCTGCTGTGATTTTTCCCATTGAGGGTTGATTCCTGATGCTTGTCCATCAAATTGAGCGTCACTCAAGTATTCAAGTGTGTGTTGCTGTTTTTTATCCTGCAGATACTTCAAAGATTTAATAATGACATAAGAACTGCTGCCATTAAACCTGCCCAACAGCCGCAGCCACTGAAGCCAGTGAAGCCTCCTCTGTCTGTGTGTGTTTGCCTTTGCGATTTCTTAGCCGCCGCAGTCAGGTGCAGCAGGTATCAATAGCTGAATGAAAGGACTTTGTTGAGCACACACACAAATTAGTGGAGCCCAAAGCCTGCTTGCATTGTCTCAGGACACCATTGTGTCCTGGCAACGCGCAAGGACTCGCATTGGCTCAGCGTCCTATCAAAGCAATTCGAGTGTCAAATCTTTTATTTGCCTTTTGCAGATTTCGCAATAAAAATTGTGTGTGTGTGCGCGCCCATCCACGTCTCCCAATCTATCTATGTCTCTCTCTCTCTATATATATATTTATATCCTTGGCAGATCCTTTTGGGCGGCGTGTTTGTTTGCTGGCAATAAATTTGCTGACAAAAGAAGGATTATTGCTGGCTCATACCGCTGCCCCCTGCTAGCCTCCTGCTCGTCTCCTGCCCGGCTGTTTGGCTGGTTCCTGTCAGCGTGCATTCTTTGGCGTTATTGTTTGCCCATAAGTTAATTGTTCCCCTTCAAAGCTTAAACGCATCGCATCCTTACGCTTAACTTGAGCACGCCCCTCCAGTCCCAGTACCCTGCTGTGCTTAAGCGATGATTAACCGTGGATTGACAGGGGCTGCCGTCGTCGATTCGACATGGATATGGGTCGTCAGAGCTAGCTAAAACCCGGGCTGTCGCCATCAAAAACTCGAAAGTTAGAGTCGCTATGGCAACACGACATGTAGATAAAGTACTTAACCAAGTGGAAATAGACCATGGCAAATCTGTAACTAGTTGCACTAATCACACTGAGTAGCCTTCAATATTTATGCTTATGTTGCTTAAGTTGTTTATGTTCACAAATGGAATGAAATAAAATGAAGTGAATCATCTCAATTCAAGCTGAAACTCTTTCGCCTAAAGAGATGCTAAATTGGATAAATTTAATTGCTTCTCTGTCTTCAAATTAATTATCTATAATTATTTACATGTCTGCTTCACTGGTCTCATAATGATACTTGATCATTTCTTTTATGTATTTTCATTAACATTATACATTATTAATATTAGCCTTCAGATTAATGAGTAGTCTGTTAGTTATATATAATTTGGAGTATTTGTATTGTAGTCATAGCTTGCAAATAACAGTTATCCACGTCACTTCTCTCATTCTACTTAGAGAGAAACAGCATACATACATGCTCTTATTCTGAGCAGGAGAGTTATTTTTGTTCCGTTTCCCTCATCGTCTGACAGTTTAGCGTTAGAGCTATTCGCATTATATTCTTTGAAGGAGACTTATTTCGTGAGTAATACGATAGAAGCTCGCACACTGTTGATGTGTTCAGCAAAAACAATCCCCGCTATACACTAACACATACAGCATGAATGAAGATCGTGGGAGTGCGTTCGTGAAGAACATTTAAAAAGTATTACTGTATGGGGTTCTTTTTTTTTGGCTTTCAGAAATGCTCAACGGTTTCGTGCGAGCTCTGTAGTCAATATAAATGGTTATTATTAAAAAATCTTTGCATATCCTGCTCTTAATATTACTGTAATAATCACAGTATTAATCCTGTTATACATGCGCAACTGTACTTGCTAAACCGATAAGATAAATTAATATATATGTATAAGGAACATATCCTGTCTGTGAAATACTAATATAATGAGAATATATTTTAGTTTTACATATAAAATACAATTTTCCATTTAAATTTTATCGTAATTTCCTAATAAAATCTAAATCAGATTTTTCTCACAATTATTTATAGCGCATTCTTCAAATTTCGCTTGATCATCGCATTGGCATGAGAAAATCACATTTATAATAATTGCCATTAAGGATGCAGTCAAATCAATGGCTTTCGAAAAATGCTCGTTTATTACTTCTTTTGAAATTGAAACTCTCAGTTTGCTTGGATGTCCATCTGAGCTCGTAAAAAGACAAAGGAAATCCGCAATAAATTTACCACAAACAAAATTGCACAACCAGAGCCAGAGCCAGAGCCAGAGCTAGAGCCACAGCCCCAAACTTCCCCCAAAAAAAGCTGAATACACAGCTCGATATATAGATATAGATATGGAAGGTGGGCGTTACCACGCCCACAATGTTGACTAGAAATCAGTGATTTGTAAGTGTAGCCAAGTGATTTTTGTATAGCGATGATTGGAGTGGGCTCTGGGCTGGGATGAGCAAATAAAATAGAATAATGAAAATCATGCAAGGAGAAAGAAACGATATCAATATTGTCCTGCCCAGGGAGCGTATCTATGTATCTGTGTGTATGTGTGTATGTGTGTGTCTGTGTGTGTGTGTGTTTGTGTGCTAGCAACTTCCGCAAAACTGAAAACTAATTTGAACAAAGTACAACAAATAAAACTGACTACTGAATGTTTAATTTGAAAAGGGAAGAAAGCGAACAACAACAGCAACAATAATGTCTAACAACTAGAGAACAAAAACAGCGAAAATGAAAAAGAGAAATAATACACACACACACACATACACAGACACGGACACAGACACAGCCACACTCATACACAATAGACATACATATGTACAAGTATACCAAATATCCCCCCAATTGTGTTAAGGATGTTGCAAAAATGGCGCATTGGCTGGGAGCTAGAGCACAAGAGTGAGTGAGAGAGTGAACAAGAGGCAGAGTGACAGAGAGAGAGAGAGAGTGGGAGTAGGTAGGTTGTGAGTTGGAGCAGGCAGAGTAGGCAGCGGAACGAACTGAAACGAGAACGAGAACGCCCGACATACGGTTAGAAAAACATTCGCACATAAAAATGCTAACATTTGAACGAGAGCGCATACTAGCACAGCACACACATACACACACACAGAGACAGGCTCTTACAATATGTGTGTGTGCGTGCGGCTGACATAATGAAACATTATTAAGAGCCACGACGTCAACGCAGCAAAAGGTATCTAAATTTGAGAAAATGTTGCCCGTCAGCCCTGGGGCTGCTCGGCAGAGGGGCTGTAGGTGGGCAGAGGGCGCCATGAGTTTTGGCTTCTGCAGTCGCTGGCGTCGACGTCGCCTGCCAATTTGCGTCCGCGCCCGCGTTACACAATAGATGGAGAGGAAAACACAAATATCACATTTACAGCAAGCAGCACTCCACCATTTTATGTTATTACGTTGTCTCTGTATGCGTGTGTGTGTGTGTGTGCGAGAGTACGACGAGCTGCTGCTGCTGCTGCCACTGCGGCTGCCCCTTGCCCAGCCTCTGTCTCCTGATTGGGGGGTGCACTTGGCCGTAGATTGGTTTACAATCTCAGTCATCCCCTGCTGAGAGCAGAGACGCAAGAGACTAGCTCCATCTCTGTCGCACATACAAACGGGGATGCTGATGCGCTGACGCTGACGCTGGCAGCGCAGCACGACGCGCCAGGATAACGGCAACGACAACGACAACGGCAACGACGACGTCGACAGTAGAATCACAGTTATTCGAGATACGAAAACATAGCAGCGCCGACAAAAGCTCATGGAAGCGAGAGCGGCAGCGGTTTTGATAAATAAATGTTTGAGTTATGTAGAAAAACATTTCGGGCGAGAAGATTTTCGTTTTCGTTGCGATTCAGTTAACATTTGGCAAAAGGATTCCACCTAAAACAGACAAGCCGACGGATGATGCAACAGACCGAAGACTCAAGCTCGTAAGATCTAAACAGTGTTACGCGTAGTTCTAAAATTAAAACGGAAACGGTGAACGGTTAACGGTTACGGAATCGGAAATAACATTGCAAACTTGAAATTAGTGTTGAAAATATCCAAGAGAAATAATCTAGTGAAAAACAAAGCGAAAGAGAAGAAAGATAAAGATAAGAGATAAAGCATAAAACATAAATCAGTTCCTGAGAAATAGTCAAACAAGTGTTACGTCCTCTTCATAAGTTAAGCATTTGATTAGCATATAGACAGATCCTTACGCTTAGAATAGTTAAGAGCTAAAGCCACAACAACAAAAACAACAACAACAACAACAACAAGAACGATGCACACCAGCACAGATCCTATGCACGCACTGCACGACTGCTCTTCACAGTCACCGCCATTGCACAAGCCACAGCGCGGCGGCCTCACATCCTCTCGAGCCTCCATTGCCGCCGCTGCAGATGAAATGTCTATGATCTGCGATGACAGCGACTTTGAGTCAACGGCCGCCGGCGGCAGCAGCAGCGGTGGCGGTGATAACAACAATGGCAACGGCGGCGGCGTCGGCGGCACCATCAATGGCAACACCAGCAGCGGCGGCCCGCTGGTGAAGCCACCGTACTCCTACATAGCCCTGATCACCATGGCCATACTGCAGTCGCCACATAAGAAACTCACACTCAGTGGAATATGTGATTTCATAATGTCCCGGTAAGTGGAGTAGATAATGATCATTAATAGATAATGCAGTTGAGTTGAGGATGCTAATGGGCAGTGATAGAGTCAGCTTCTAGTAGGAAATTATCAAAATTTTCTTAAGTCATCTTTATCGTTAAGTATTTTATATTTAGTTGGCGATCCGACGGTGCGACCTGATACTCAATATTTAATATTAAAGTCAACATTTAAATTTAGTTAACTATGAGTATTGCATTTATAAAATAAATTTTATTATATATTTATTCAGTCATTCAAATATTTTGTGAAATTATTTATTATATATTTATATATTTTATTTTGTTTTATTTTAAGTTAAATATAAAATCAACATGAATTCAATAAACAAATCAAAATTCTTGTATTTATTTCTTTTATTAATGTTTGTTTATCATCTATTTATTTAAAATTTAATTCAATTATATTTTTTTATTATTTTATTTTGCGTTTTTTATATTTTTGTTAAATTAACTTCATTATTTGGTATTTTATTTAACAAAAATATAATAGAAGCAATATAAAATATTATTATAAAATTTTTATTTAATTAAATTTGTTTTCATTTTTATTTATTTCAATTTTGTTTTATTTAATTTTTATAATTATAAGGTACCAATTTTTATATAATTTTATACAATTCTTATATTATAATTTTTTTTTTTCTTTAAGTTTTTTTAATGAGATTAAATTAATAATTTAATGGATTGATATTAAATATTAAACAAGTATTTCTTAGACAACAATTTATATTATAAAGAGTTCGGGGTATTCTTTAGCGATATTTGCTTTGATTAATTATAGGATATTCCCATACTCTTGCCATAATAGATAGAGCATATCAACAAGCTGATATATTAACATAAATACAACATTTGGTATGCTTGCAGTTTTCCATATTATAAGGATAAATTTCCCGCTTGGCAAAACTCGATACGGCACAATCTTAGCCTGAACGATTGCTTTATAAAAGTGCCGCGCGAGCCGGGCAATCCGGGCAAAGGCAATTTCTGGACCCTGGATCCGCTGGCCGAGGACATGTTCGACAACGGCAGCTTCCTGCGCCGACGGAAGCGCTACAAGCGAGCGCCGGCCATGCAGCGCTTCTCGTTTCCGGCCGTCTTTGGCACCTTGTCGCCGTTCTGGATACGGAAGCCGGTGCCGCTGGTGCCGGTGCACTTCAATGTGCCCAACTTTAATGGGAATCGCGACTTTGATGTGATGCACACGCCCAGCGATGTGTTCGACACGGCGTTGCGTGTCGATAAGAAATTCAACTTCTTTGCCAATGCCGAGGCATCGTTCTACCAGAACAACAGCGACAAGTTTGATCGCCTGTCGTTCATCAATCGCCGCTCGGATGTCGTCGATGCACTGCCTCACAGCAGCAGCACCGGCGCCAGCGTCGGCGGCGATGCTAGCAGAGCCAACAAGTACAAAAACCCATATGCATTCGATGTGTCCGCAGCGGCGGCCGGCCTCGGCACAGTCGACTATGTGGACCGAGCCAACAACTATACCGATCTCAATGTGTACAACGATGATGTGGATGCCGACGATACCTCGTGCGACAAGATCGACGTGGAGAGTGCCAATGAGCACGAGCAGGACTCGCACATATCGGACTCTGTCGACTCGGTCTGCACGAATCCAACTCGTTTGGAGGTGGCCTCAGAGGCCACCACACGCGACCCAGATCCCGAGCCGGAGCGCAACTCGCCCTATGCGCTGCTCTTCGAGCAGACCGAGGCATCCAATAGCTCGCTCGCGATAACGTCCAGCCCGAAGACGCCCGCCCGGTCACTCACCCGATCCACTCTGCTCCACATTGACTCGGAGCCCGCGAGCCTGAGATGTGCCAGGCAGACGATTGCCAAAGACTTTCGCATCGAGACGCTGATTGGACACGGGCACAGCGATGGGGCGGCCAGTGATTAGAGAGCCGAGATGAGATCTCTCTCTCTCCCTCGATCTTTCTCGATCTCCCTCGCTCTGCCGCTCACTCTGGGCATATTTTAACACTTCTTCTGTACGTTGTAAACTTTAGCTGTAGTGAAACACGGACCCATTGATATATCCCCATCCCCGACAGCACCCAGTGTAGCAACCATGCATCTCCCAGTTACCTTTTATGCCAAATGCACGAACATTTTAATGCGACCAAATAAACGCGCCAGTTGCGAGTCCACATCAATTGTATAAATTATATAGAGAACATGCACACACATGCAATAAATTAATATTTATGCCCGAATGTAAGGAGAATATATACATACATATATATATAAAGAAATGACATATTTATAGCATACTTTTAAACGATTGCATATGGTATATATGTATGTGTGTGTATATGCGTGCACATGTATGTGTTAGCTGTGCTCAACAACAGCTACTACACATACCTATGCACATCTGTCTACCCATCTATACATACATGCATACATGCATATATATGGTATGCCAATGCGCTCAGCACATACAAACACTATTAACTTTAGACGTAGCCACTAAGAGATTTGCTGATGTTATTGAAAATTTAATAAAAACTATAATTAGAGTTGATGCAGTTCTTGAATGGAGCAAACGTTAAAACGTAAGTGTAATTGAGCTGGTAAGTAATGGAATTGATTATTAGAAATTGTAAATATTATAAATAATATTATTTTAGATTTATCTAATATTTTAAAATAATATTTTAATATAATTTATATATTATATTACAAATTTTATATTGAAAAATGTGCAACTACATATTTATATGTTTTTATTTTTTATTTAATTACGTTTGCTAAATTTTAATGTTATTCAGTTTTTTGTTATATTTCTTATTCAGCTTGAAGAGGTTTTCTTCATTTTTTGTTTGTGCTTAAAAATTCATAAATATATTTGATTTCAAATGTATTTGTTTTATTTGCTGTGAGCTACTTATAACCTAGTACAGTTTAGTATAGCTTAAACCTTCACACGAGATCAACGAATAACTCCCTCTCACTCAGTGCAAGAGCCTTCGATTCTTTTCGTTTTAGTCGTCAGTTGAGCGCTTTGCTTTGCACTATTCGTGTGCCGCTCTTTTGACGAACATCGTTTAGTGAGCGAAACGATTGACGCTCACGCAATAAAGCTCAGTACTAGGTGAGCCATAACTCAGAGTCTATGAAAACGGTCTTCAGTTACACACGCACACATTTACGTATGTGTTTAGTGAAGAGAGCCCTCGCTTACATACCAATACATACACAAAAGACTTCGTCAAGCATTCGGGGAAAACCCAGAGCGAAATAAAAACTGAAAACAAAATGTTTCTCTCCGATCGCAAACTCGTTGAAGAGCCGATGCAATCGGTTGCTCTCTCTGCTTTTCTCAAAGTGTGAGTGTAATACGTTAATTGGTAGATATAACATTTATTTACATTGTTAAGTTATATATATAAAACAGTTTGAAAATATTTAAATAACTTCAATTCATAAGTTTCATAGAAAAGTTGTTCGCATAATTAGTCCTAATTGTGAAGAAACGATTAACTGCCAACTGTATGCCTTGACACTTGCAACAAGTTCAATGCAAACGCAGTTGTCCCTTTCTCTCTCTCGCGCGCTCTCTCTCTTTTTCGATAGTCTGATAACTTTTTTGTAAGCTGTCAAACCGGAGTGTTGGCTGTCAAAAAGATTGGCGCATGCGCCATTTCGCATTTCATTCAGCTGTTTGTGACGCGTTGAGTATGCGACGCGTCGGTGGAGGAAAGCTTTGCGGCTCTTGGGAAAAGCTCTGCGCGGACAGTGCTCTGAAGTATTCGCAGCGTGGTATTCCAGTGTTAAAACATTAAAAGCTAGGCTGGAAAAAGGACAACAGTTAAATAGAAGATACCAACACTATTGGTATTCAGCGGTACGGAGCTGCAAACTCCATTTGGCATAATTCCCCACACACATGAACACACACACACACTCGCACACTCTCAGTCATACACACACACAGGCGCAAACACAGCAAAAAGTCGATTTTTCACCAACATCAAGTTGTATATGTGCAAAACTTTCGAATCGCAGGATATATTCAATGCGAACGTGATTTAATTTAACGAAGACAGAAAAAACTGCCATAAATAAATATAGAAATACATAAGTGAAAAACTCTACAAAATGTGTGTGATATAGATGTGAAAAGCATTTAGTTTTTCATACCAAAATGCTGAGCTCATCATAGAACGTAGAAAAGTTCTGCCAGCAGCAGAAGCAGCAGCAGGAGCGAAAGGAGCCTTTTCCTCCCCTCACCCTTCAACCAAACTGCCCCCATACCGAGTGTTGGCCTGTTGTTTGTGATGTTATGTTTATGGTAATGAGAAAGGTGATAATTTGTGTGACTAAACGCCTTAAAGGCTGTTGAGCAATGCGTAGCGGCCGGAGGCAGACGACAACAGCCTTACCCTAAGCCAGAGCCGAAATTCAAATTCAAATTGCAATTGCGACCGTAGGCTAAGAGAGCCAAGATTGCCAATTGCCAATTTCCAATTGCCAATAGCCAATAGCTAAGAGCTAAGAGCCAAGAGCATTTTGCGTCCAGGTTAAGATAACGTTAAGCACAAGCTACGGCTGCACAACGACAACAACAACGACGCGGACGACGACCAGGACCAGGTCGACGACTAGAAAGCGCACATGGCGAGCTGGAGCTGGAGCATCTTGTGCGCAACGCTGTTGGCCGGCCTCACGTTACTCACGGGTAAGTCCAGACAGACAGGCAGACAGAGCGGGGGAAAGGGAGAGAGAGTGGGAGAGAGAAACAGTAGCAGGTAGCTCATTCTAATCCTAATCATATATATATATATTTAGTGACCCATACGGTGCGCATTACCAATCTCCGTGTGCCGCACACTTACACACTCGAACGTGATAATGAGCCCGATCCTTTGGTATTGGACTGCGAGTACGAGATGGGGCCAAGGGAGAAGGGCTTTGTGCTCAAGTGGCTGTTCAATAATCACTCCATCTATCAATGGATACCATCCGTGAAGGGTTTTGCCATGGTGAGTCATCGTCACCCCATTTCAACTCGAAAGGGGCAAAAACAAAAACAAAAAGCAACAAAAATTAATTAACATAAAATTTGCTTTCTTCTTGTTCTTCTCACATTTGTTGACTCTTGTAGGGCTTCATGAAGGCAAAGATAGACACCAAAATATTCACCATGGAGGGCAGTCCCGGTGTTATATCGATAAAGAATCCCGACTGGAACATGACGGGGGAGTACACCTGTGCCGTGCAAACCTTTGAGTCCACGGATAAGCGAAGTGCCCGCTTACAAATAATCGGTATGTGAATGTGAATGAGAATGTGAATGTGAATACGAATGTGAATGTGGATGGGTTTGCAATTTACATATATGTATATAAAGCTATTGTTTTCTTCTTCTTTTTTTTTATTCCAATGCACTATGAAGCGTAGAGGTTATATCGGTGTGAGCATCAGTATGAGCATATTTGTTGATTAGGTATAGATCACATATCTTTCGAGTTCCTATTATGATTATTAATTAGGAGTAGTTGATTAAATTAATTGAATTCTGCGATCTATTAATTCAAACAAGTCGTATAGGAAATTTTAAAAGTGTACTGATAAGACTTTTAAAGAAATCATGATTTTATCAGAAGTGTTTTAATAATAAATAAATTATACATATATGTATGGTATCTAGGATAATTATGAATCAAGGAATTAGTTTTGCATTGTTAGTAAGATTTTCCATTAATCTAAAATCTCGAGTTATTATACAGTTTCCTTTTTTACTTTCAAAAGAATAAATAAATTATATTATCAAATGTAAAAAGCTTTCAAATTTCATTTTATTTTCAAAGGTTTTTTTTTTCAAGAAACTTTAGGTTGCAACATATGCAGCTTAAACTAATAAATATATATTTAAAATTAAATTTTATAGTTTTTATAAATACTTATAATATGCAAATACTTTTAAAATCAAAATTTGAAATGTCAGAATTCATTTTCAAATTGAATACATTACAACTTTTCATAGAGTATAAGATAAGTCGGCTTTATTGAGGTCTATTTTACTCACCTGTTTATGGCGTGAACTTGTTTGCATAGGTGTTGGCTAGGTGTGCTGCCCACATGTGGGTGTGTGACTGTGTGTGTGTGTGTTTGTGGCACGTGCGACTCATATTTGCATGCGTGTCATGTGGCAGTCGCTGCGGTTATAAAGCGCCCAGCCACCAGCCAAGCGCCGCCTCTTGTTTTTGTTTGTTTTTTTTTGTTTTATATCAAAAGTTTTGTTGTTGTTGTCGGTTTTTTTATGCTTTTTTGTTTAGTTTGACACTTGATTAATTCTCACGGATTTTTTGTTCGCTACATGTCCTGTGACCAATCTACCCACGCCCCTTTGAACACCAACTCGATTGGCAAACAGTTCCTGAGTCGGATTTCATGCTGGAGGCACGCATGGGTGGCGAGCAGACAGATGTGGACATAATGTGTGCGGTGCAGAATGTTTTCCCACAGCCGGTGCTATCTGTCATGTAAGTAAAGATCAGTATTTGTCAAAGATATACAATATCTATAGACTCTCACTCTCTCCCTCCTACTTCCCTCATTTAGTTTTGACACACATATACTGGACTCGGTGCTGACGCAATTGGATCAGAATCCCAGTGGCCTGTACAGCATGACAGTGCGAACGCGCATTCCTAGAGATCAACTCGAATCACCCACACCGATCACATGTGCGTTTTTCCTGCTCGGCACTAACTATACCAAGCGCAGGGAGACTATTTTCTATGGTAAGTAGAGGTAAGCTGGCAGGCAGGCGGGCTCAACACGTTCGCTCAAGCAATTCTTAATCGAATTCCTCTATTTCTTCACTCTTTTTGGATGCCAATTGCCAAGCAGATAAAGCCACAAATATACAACGTAAATGGACAACAGTCGCCGTAGTTATGTCGATCGCATCTTTAGCTTTAAGCAGTTAGTTTGGTAGTGTTTTTTGTAGGCTATGTACGTATTTGTTTTTATGTTCGTATAGAATGTTTAAAAGAAAACTTTCATTTTTAAATAGAATTTTAAAACGATAAACGTAATTTTTTGCGGTATTTTTAAAAAAGCGCTTATTTTGTAAATGCATGTAAATGTAAGAGAAACGAATGATACACACACACACACATACAACTATACACACACATAAACATAAACAAATTCAAAATTAAGAAACAAAACCAACAACAAAAAATGATATACATAAAACATTCAACAGAACAAACACATAAAACAAGCAGAAACAAACAAACAAGAACAACAAAAACTAAAACAAATTATTGTATTCATATATTTACCATATAAATTAAAAAAAAATATATATAAATAGTTATGTATGATGTATAGGTCTAATTGAGTACAGAAACGCTAATAAAAAACGAAAAAATAAAAAGTGCATTAAATTAAATGTGTTGTCAAATGATTCTTCATAAATAATTATTTTTATACTTCACTTGAAATAAACATTCATTCAAATATACCACTTTCGGTATTTTTGCGGTATTTTTGGCAATTTTAGCTCATGGCGCCATATACTGCAGCCCTGTACCATATTTGCTGTGTGTAGTTTCTGCAGCCCTGTCGCGCATGTACGTACGAGCACTTCCAGTGCGCCTTCCCGTGCGCCTATGAGTATGCAGTGAAAATGACAGCACTGGCAGCAGCAGAGAAATCAACATCATTGTGAACTGAAATAGCAAAAAGTTGACGCCATAGGCCAGACGCTAGGCAGAGCCAAGGTTTCTGCTCCCTTGGCCCATTGATTGGATAATCCGCGAGCCATATTAGCAACACTTTAGCTACCACAAAAGAGAAATAACAATTTGTACACAGCATGTCCTAGTATTAGCAACTGGAAACGTGGACGACTCTCAACTAAACTGTTGGCAGAGCAACAGCAGCAACAGTAACAGCAGCAGCAGCAGCAGCAATAGCAGGAGGAGCAGCTAATGCGGCAGCATGGCGTCCGCCGACGGCGACACCATCAACACCATTGACCTGGACAGCTCCTCAACATCGCAAGCTAAACTAGGGGAGCCAAGCAATGGTAATTTACTAAAAAAACAAACAATTGCAATAAACAAAAGCATATTTGCCATTGCAAAAAAAAAAAAGACGAATTCGCTACGAGCGCAGACAAAAAATCAATGAATGGCAAATGGAAGTGTGGCCGTGGCGCATGTGTCTCAAAACTAGATGGGGGAAGGCAGAGTTAACGGCAGAGGGAGTGGTGGGAGAGGGGGAGGACGCCCCCGATTTGACTGACTGGCTGACTGCTCGACTGCACGACTGCTTCACTTCACTAACTAGATGAGATACTTGTCTGAGCAAATGCCAACACATTTCCAATTGATATTTATATATATGCACATATACATCAAGTATGACCGACATATCAAAATCAAATGAAAACAAAAGAAACTTTCAAACGGCCAACAACCTGTCAACTATTTATGGATACGTAGCGTGTGCGTGTGTGCGTGTGAGTGTGCGTGAGAGTGTGCGTGTGTGTGCGTAAATGTACCTAACCCAAGTTCAAGCTCAAGTTGATTCATTTCCCACTTGACTCATTCGCTATTCATGCGCAGCACATTATAAATTTTATATGAATGCAGCACGTTAAGTAGCCAACTAATAATATACTTTCCCAACTTTTAGTTTCCACCGACCATGTGGGTAACTCATCGCCGGACGTAAGTAGACATTTATATATAGCATTCAGATAGAATATTCTATATATTACATTCTCAGCTGGGCAATCGGCTCCCGCGCTCGGCCAACAAAGCGGACAAGGAGCGAAAGATTGGACACAGGCGTGTCGGCGAGGGCGGCGAGATTACCTACAAGAAGATACAGACGTCGCAAATTATGGGCTCCATACAGCTGGGCATACAGCATACCGTAAGGGATCCAAGAAAACATTAAATATATTAACTAATTTATATATATTCGTTAGGTCGGCAGCCTGGCATCGAAGCCAAAACGTGATCTACTTATGATGGACTTCTGGGAAATTGAGAGCATTACGTTTCCGCCAGAGGGTTCTAGCCTTACACCTGCCCACCATTATAGCGAATTCAGATATAAGATCTATGCGCCCATAGCATTTCGTTACTTTCGTGATCTGTTTGGCATACAGCCCGATGATTTTATGGTGCGTATTCGAAGCGGATTCAATAATTTCTATAAAAGCTTTCGCTTTCCAGATGTCCATGTGTACTTCGCCTTTACGCGAACTATCGAATCCAGGTGCTTCCGGCTCTATATTCTATTTAACGGACGATGATGAGTTCATTATCAAAACGGTGCAACACAAAGAGGGTGAATTTTTACAAAAACTACTGCCTGGGTAAGCGAAAGACCTCCATGGAAGGGAAGAGAGAAAGAGAAGAAGAGAGAGATTGAGAGATCTCTTGCTAATGCCTTCATTCCCTTTAGTTACTATATGAATCTCAATCAAAATCCGCGCACTCTATTGCCGAAATTCTTCGGCCTCTACTGCCTGCAAACGAGCAATGCCAAAAACATTCGCCTGGTGGTGATGAATAATCTGCTGCCTTCGTCGGTGCGAATGCATCTGAAATATGATCTCAAGGGCTCGACGTTCAAGCGCAAGGCATCGAAGGCGGAACGGGCCAAGAAATCGCCCACATACAAGGATCTCGACTTTATGGAACAGCATCCGAATGGTATTTTCCTGGAGGCGGAAACCTATGCGGCTCTGATCAAGACCATTCAACGGGATTGCACAGTGCTGGAATCGTTCAAGATAATGGACTACTCGCTGCTGCTGGGCGTCCACAACTTGGATGTGGCGCTCAAGGAGAAGCTGAGCGAGCATCGCAAGCCGCTAAGAGCACCACTGGCCGAGGATTCCGATGTCGATGAGCCGCTGGAAGCTGTCGACCCAGGAGATGGCAAGGATCGTGATGCAGCCACGGGCATCAGCAGAAATAAGTGAGTATCCAAAGAACGGATGGAGACGCTGTGGCGAGGCCAATGATTAAATGCTAATACAGTGTGGCATACAGATCGGTGAATCGACAGCGTCTAGTCGCCCATTCCACGGCCATGGAGAGCATTCAAGCGGAGAGCGAGCCCATTGATGATGAGGAGGATGTGCCGTAAGTGAAATTGTCAATAAAGAATTTGAATTATATCTGATTAATATATTAATCTATTCCCTAACAGACCTGGTGGCATTCCCGCACGCAGCGAGAAGGGCGAGCGCCTGTTGCTCTATATTGGCATCATCGATATACTGCAATCGTATAGGCTAAAAAAGAAGCTGGAGCACACATTCAAAAGCATTATACACGACGGAGTAAGTGCCCGGATCGGATGAGTGCATCAAATACTATATTCTTGTGTTGTTGCAGGAGACCGTTTCGGTTTGTCGTCCCTCGTTCTATGCTCAAAGATTTCAAAACTTTATGGCCAAGACCGTATTCCGCAAGATACCATCGCGTAAGTCTGTAGCTGGCTGCCGCAACTGGGCTAAGTACACGTACTATAAGGCATTTTTGTGCGATTGGCAAATTGAAACAACTTGAACATGTCCGTGTTGACATTTGACATTTGACCTTTGATCTTTTTGCGTAGCTGTCACACATATACACACTCACACACAAACACATACACATATATATACATATGTATATCTGCATAATTGATATACCTATTTGAACACACATTGTAAAACGCTAATTCAGTTTTGATTCAGTTCTTCTTTTTTATGCAGCAAAAATGCAATATGGTACACACACTTTGCCCTCGAGTGCAGCTAGTCGAGTTAACTAATTAATTAATTAATTAACTTATTGAAAATTTTAGAATTTATGTGTATTTTCATTCTGAAATTGTTCTGCTTTCCTGTTTGTTTTTTTGTTTTTCGATTACTTTCTTTGATGCATTTCTTCCTCACTTGTACGCATATAGTGGATCTCCCAGAGATCAAAGGAAATCACAGAAAATTTCGTACCTTGGTAACCAGTTATATAGGTAAAGAAACAACAATAATCACAAATTCTAACTTAATTTGATTGCTAAGTAACTGATATATATTTACATATATATATTTATATATACATATATATATTTATTGAGTTCTTTGATTTTATTTTACATATATTTAATGCACTTGGTTGGTTGATGAAACCGGACGCAAAGCATGCCTCTCGATCACACGTTAGTGCTCATCTCTCTAACCCACATATCCAACTAATCCAAATGCAATAATAATGAGCTTGAAGCTTCAAGTGCTGCGCATACTCAATCACACCTTAACCAAGATCTGCTCGCTCTTTGAACTAATTCAAGATCTTTGTGAAATTTTACAGCTCTAAAGCATTCGCCGTCGAAGAGAAAAAGCCTCTCCAAGGCCATACAGCGCTCCATAGACAGCGACAATGAGCCCACGCGAGGTGAGTAAAGATATATGAACTCAGTTATATCTCATTCCTAATCCCATACTCCTTTATCCATTTCAGCTGTGCACGCGTCGCACTCCCACAGCAGCGGCAAAATTCATCAGCCATCCAAGCCGTCTATCTCAGAGTCGACGTCTGCAGCGGCAGCAGCTGGTGACAGAGATCGTGACCGAGATCGAGATAAAGATCGCGATAGAGATCGTGAGAGTGGACGTCACTCGAGTGCAGCTGGCCAGAGCTCCAACTCCGGCAATGTGCCGCCGCCCGTGAGGCAGCGCGCGTCCACGTCGTCGACGGGCGGGACTGCGGCTGGCAGCAATTTGAAGGCGCGTGTTCCTCCGCCAGTGCCACCACGTGGCTCGCCACGCCGCAAGGATGCGCAGGACGGTCGAGCGCACTCGATTACGCCAGGTACAGCAACATTCGATATCAATTCACCCACAGACACAGGCACAGTTCAAGCTCCAGTCAACGCTAGCAACACGCTGGAATTGCCCAGCGAGGCGAATCCACGCTTCGGGGAGCGTCGCTCGCCCAGCAACGTGCAGGATTGGCTGGAGCTGCACGATCTCTTCGATGTAGCGGACAATTTGAGTCCAGCGCCCATGCCCTGCCCACTGCAACGCAATCGCTCGACGCGTCGTCGGGAGTCGTTGCAGTCGGCCTACTCCACGGCGCGCTCGGAGAGCAGCCAACGACGGCAGCAGCAGCAGCAGACGCGCCTGCTCAGCCACGTGGACATCTTTCAGCGCCAGAACAGCTTTATGGCGCGCAGCGAACGCTCCTCGGTGGGCTCGATCGTGCGCAACTTCCCACCCATACGCGCCGAGAGCTATCGCACCGCCCAGACCACGGTGAGCGCCAGCACCGAATGCTCGCCCAGACGGAACAAACAGCAGCTGCAGCGCCAGCACAAGCGTCAGCGCTATCTGCACTATGTGGATCTGGCGCTGGGCGGCGACGACAATTGCGAGTCGCAGGAGGAGAATCTGCTGCAGTCGGTGAGCACATTTCTGGAGGTGAAGCGCGAGTTCGAGGGCGCCAATCGACGACCGAGAAACTTGCCTGTGCTCCAAGTGGCACCGGATGAAGCCGTTCATGATGAGTTGTCTGTGCCCGCAGCACCGCCAAAGCGTCCCAAGCGCAAACGACGTGCACCCAAGGCAGCGCCCTCCACCATCCCAGAGAGCACGGACACTCAGTCCAATGGCGCCACGTTCCGCGATTCGCTTGACTTCAGACGCAACAGTTGTGCCTAGACTGCAGCATGCTTACATTTCGCCTTGCGCCTCATCCCCGCCCATCCACTATACTATTTCTCTTTGCTCTCAATTTGTCTCTACTTTGTCGCTCTCATTGCATTTCTGTTCTCATTGTATTGCTAGGCACAACTCCATCATGCAGTTCAACACCTCCCCCTGCCTTTGACGACATCTCCGAGGACAGCTCGAACAAGAACAGCACCTCCTCGATGGGGCGCAGGTCACATCATCATCATCACCATCACCACCAGCAACAGCAACAGCAGCAGACACAACAGCAACATCAACAGCAGCAGCAGCAACATTCCTATTATCAGCAACAGTCACAGTATTTGGATCGCAAGATGAACATTGGACCGGCATATCGAGGCTCCTACAAGGAGGACATCGTTAGGTCTGGCTGGCATAGAAACCTATGAATGCATCCACAATTAATATTCTTCTCTCATTGCATTGCAGCGTCTCTGAGGTGCATCTGGACACATTGCTGGCGGTGGACACGTCATCGAGTAGTCACTATGGTTCACGCGGTGGCCTGGCCTGGACGCCGCCGGCTTCAGGTGAGGGCTCAACACCCACTTGGACAGAGGGCACACCCAGTTTTACGGACTCCAGTTCGAGTGGTGATCTCGGTAATTGGCACTTGACTTGATTTCTTACTGCAATTATCGCCTTTTCTGTTCCGTTGGTTTATCTGTCTATATATATATTCATTCATTCGCTTACAATCGCAGACAACTTCTCGCCCATAAACTCATCCAAACTCGATAGACACAAGCCGACAGTGGAGGATGCCATCAACTCGCTGTCATCGGGAATGGTAAATATGCGTGGCGATGGTGTCAATTTATAGATTCGCTTCGATCCTTAGTCAAAATACAATCCCAAGCCAAGACAGCAAACACCAAAGACCTGATCGACAAAAACAAAAAATCCATTCAAACTGCACACACACCAACACGCACAACCACACCCACACCCACACCCACCCACACACATACACTTATATATACTATAAATTGCATATATATTACGTATATTTTAGATCAACTAACATAACATGTGATTGGGGACAGCAACAACAACAACAACAACAACTACTTCTCGTATACATGGTGCAAACAGAATTGGAATCAAGTTATAAAGGAAATGCTTGAGTGTTCAGGTGCATGGGTGTTATATATGCATATACATATATATTACTCGTATATATTATACTGTTATATACTCTCATACATATGTACATATTTGTGTGTGTGTGCACTTGTATAGCTAGGATATAATCAAAAGGCGCCCTCTCGTAGAACTCCATCGATAGAAGTGACAGCAATATCTACATGCATTCGTATATACAGGATACCAGCAACAGATATCGTTCAAGAAATATATATCTCTATATATATATTCTATATATACACAATAAATTTATCAAGCATACAATAATTGATATAATATATATACAAACATCAAAACAAATACATAAGATCAAAGTTGACAGCAAAAAAAAAAAAAGAAAAAGAAATATATATATATACATACATATATAAATACAAAATCAAATGCAATTACGATTCCCGTTCCTTAATCCGCGTTCCATATATAAGCTGATATTTGATGATATGAATGCATAATATCGAATTATACAATACCTTAAAATTAAAGTTACAAATTTAAAACAAAAATTATAGTTATACTTAAAAAAAAAAAGTTTTTGCGATACTTTCGAATCTCCGATATATCCACGATACGTATTATGTACTTATGTATAATCAGCAATCGCGATATTACAATATTGTTGTAAAATATATTAAAATTGATGAGCGGAATAGAGAAAACAAAAAGCAAAAGAAATTCTATGCATATTATTCATTTGTATTTATTATAATATGGTAATTAATTGTAAACATGATTAGGTTTAAAAGGACGCGCAAGACACCTTACGGACACGGACGACACAGACAATAGACGGACTGGACTCTCACGGATCGGCTAGGGATAGGACTTGTACTCCAAAAGCAAATACGAATGAATTGATTATTTATTAATTAGTTGAATGTTATTTAACTTATATGCATTATTCTAAAGATTACTGAAATCCAATTGTAATTACATACAATAAATTAAATTGCAAGGTTGAAAATCCGGCTCCCATCGTTCTCTCCCTCTCTTTTTTCTCATTTGGAAATGCACACAATTTGCTAACAGTTTTAATATACTTAGATAACGGGATAAATTTTTGTTTTGGGGCTAGTATAGCTTTTGCAGATCCTTTAGGGATTGATTTAAGAACTGATTGGTCCAGTCGTTCTCGGGATTATCTAGATGATTGTCGAAATCAATCACATCTCGCATGGCTCCGCGCTTCAGCAGCAGCGACACTCCCTCCAGCGTTTGCGACGTGTTCACCAGCGAATAATTGGCCTTTGACCAGCGGTTCGAGTCACTCGCATAGCCGTACACCTGCAGCGCAGGTCGTTTGTGCTCCAGTGAGACGAGCTTATTGTCGACAATGGCAAAGCAGGCGTTCTTAAAGTTCTCCTGTATCTTGTCAGCAATTTTGGCAGCTGGCGCCTTCTCGATTTGATTGTCGTAGAAGTTCTCCGGCGCAGCATAGTAGCCGGCAATTACTAGGCCCTCACTGTCGGCGTAAGTATCAATCTGTAAGCGCAACAATTTGAGATCAAGACACTATTTAATCATTTGCAAACTCACCTGCATTAGGGCTATTTCTGCCATAGGAGTAACGCCCAGGCACTGATGGAAAAGTGGGATTGCATCTGTGATTTGGACAACAGAGCCTTTTGACTTCTTATCGGCCAGCAGTAGACCGTTCACAGCCAGGTGTGGGTATTTGGCCGCATGAAATATAATTTTTGTATATGCGGTCTCAGAAAACTCATATTCACACATTTTAACTTATTATTTTAGTAAATTTTCCTAGCCGAAATGTTGACTTGTAAGTTTTCAATCAATTAACTTTGTGTATGACCGAAAGCGGCAAATACGAAAATACTTCAGAAGTATTAAAAAAATACCAAAATATATCTAACAACAGTATGTGCACGAGTTTGAAGATAATAGCTGGTTTTGTTTATTATAAATATTTACTTCAGATTTATTGAACTACAATTGGAATTCTCCTTAAATAATTAATTTTCTATATATTGATTAATTATTCTTTCCTAAAATGCTTATTTTAAATCAGTGACAGTACTGAATCGATAACATATTTATTCAAGCCGTTTTATAACAGTGTAGTTACTGTTAATGTTAATAACAGCATACGTGTTGTTTACCTGACAAGCTGAATTGACAGAACACCTGATTCGATCAAAATAAAAACGAATAACTTTGAATTTGACTTATTCATTATACTATTTCGTTTATATGAATGAATAAGAATACATAAAAAATATGTATAACATTTTATTACTTAACTGCTCGTCTGCGTCCCGATCTCTAATGGTTTTCTGTTTCAAAGTGTTTACGTTTATAATATTGTAACTAAAATATATGTAATTATATGTATATGCAGTGTACGTCCATCTGAAGCCAATCTGGAAAAATACTACTGGTTGTCATTTAAAATGGCCTTGATATCATCAGCATCCAGAGTTTCATATTTTAACAGCGCTTCTGCAAGCGCTTTATGTTCCTTCGCATGCTTCTTTAGAATAGCCTTCGCACGCTCATAGCTATCACTTAGAATTCGCTTGATCTCGGCATCTACGGCTTCAACAGTATTTGGTCCGAGGGTATCGCCGGTGCCCAGGCCTTTGGGCGATTCAATTGTCCGGAGACCCACCTTTTCCGACATACCCCAATCCTTAACCATATGCGTGGCGATCGATGTTGCCTGCTTCAGATCACTGCTTGCGCCTGAAGTAATTTTTTCTGCACCAAATATTATCTCCTCGGCGGCACGACCGCCCATCATAGTGTCCATCATTGCCAGCAGTTGCGCCTTTGTCACATGATACCGCTCCTTCTCCGGTATGTAAGCGGTGTGTCCCAGAGAAGGGCCGCGCGGCATAATTGTCACCTTATGCAGTGGATGTGACTCCTTTGTATAAAAGGCCACAATTGCATGTCCTCCCTCATGATAGGCGGTTATGGTATTTGCCTCCTCATCGGGCAGGCGCGCTTTACGCTCTGGACCCATTAGTACTTTGTCTCTTGCAGTTTCCAAATGTTTCATATTTACAGTCTCGGCTCCGTCAATGGCAGCTCTGAAAATGATTAAAATTAGATATTAATCCATAACATTATAAAAAGACCTACCTCAGAGCTGCCTGATTTATCATATTCTCCAAATCAGCACCCGTAAATCCCGAAGTGCCACGAGCCAGCATATCTAGGTCCACGTCATCGTGCAGTATCTTTTCCAAGTACAATGAAAGAATTTCTTTGCGGCCCGTGAAATCGGGCGTAGATACTACAACTTCAACATCAAAACGACCTGGACGCAGCAATGCTTGATCCAAATCATCCCGACGATTCGTCGCACCTAGTACAATGACACCAGCATTTTGATGGAAGCCATCCATTTCGGAGAGCAGTTGATTTATGGTCTGATTCGCGTACGGATGGAGAACAGAATTTGTGCGCTTTGCGCCAACCGAATCAATTTCATCGATGAAGATGACGCAGGGAGCGCGAGCCTTAGCAGCCTCTATTCATGATACGAGCAAAGAAGAGAATCATCAATTATTATTTAGTGAACAATCTCGAGTACTTACTGAATAGATCGCGTACACGTCTGGCGCCCTGGCCAACCAGGACTTCATCAAACTCTGGACCGGCGGCGTGGAAGAACGGAACATTTGCCTCACCGGCAACAGCGCGGGCAAGCAAAGTCTTTCCGGTGCCAGGCGGGCCAACGAGGAGCACACCCTTCGGCAGTTTACCACCTAAATTTGAGAACTTGTCGGGATTTTTGAGAAATTCTACCACCTCTTTAAGCTCTTGTTTCGCCTCATCACAGCCTTTGACATCATCGAATGTGACGTGAATTTCCTCTGGGTCAACCTCAACTTGATTGCCAAGTTGTATGCTGCTAAAAGACATGATATTAGAATTATTTTATATAGAGAACAAGATATCACTCTCTCACGAATCTGGAATACTCACCGGAATACAGATCCATTTGATGAGGTAAAGAAACTCATAAAGATTCCAATGAAAACGACGATAACAATGAGTGTCTGGAAAATCTGTGTGACAATTATTGAGCATTATTCACAACACCAAGGAGCGGATGGTGGACAACAACACAATACAAGACCAGAAAGCACTCATTGGCGGAATGTAATATAGAGCTATAGTTAATACTCAGAGATCTGCTTGAGTTGTTTCCCCTCTCAGAGATGCTTTCGGCATAACAGAGGTCATGACAAAAGGAGAGGCTAGCTAATGGGCTATGTGTATGGGAACCTACCTTCAGGTATTTCATTGTTTTTCCCGACTTTTGAGAATCTTCCGCGTTCGATGCCGCCAAATATCCTTCAGCAAAAGCAATTTTTATATTCTCCTGCAAACAAGAAGAATTATTCACAAGAAAGGCCTTGATAAACGTAGTGCATACCGCATTGTGTACATTTCCCTGCCCCTCAGATTTGGAAAGCAATTTCTTAAGCTTCTCGGCCTGAATGTTGAGTTCGCCATCAGTTTTCTGTGGCGTTCCTTGCAGCGCTGACTTCAGTCTGGTTGTCATTGTGGGATTACGTTTCTGCTCCGCCTCAATGGAACGATCTGTCTTGAATCCTCGAAACTGTCGCCTGCAGAAACGATGCAAAATTATGAAATCATTCTGCTCCAGCAATTAATAAACGACAATTCTACTTACAACTGATGATTCAGTAACATGGGACTCAATAGACCTCGCAACAACGTTGATTGTATATCGCTGCAAATGGGAGTTTCATTTAGTCAGTGAATGAATGTGTTCGATTCGGTTTATACTCACACAAGCTCAGCATTTTTCTTTGAGTCCAGTGACACTTTGAACTTGTAATTAGTTTGTTGCCTGGAGCCAGAAGCAGGTGTTTGTATCGCTGGCTCCTCCAGTGTGACATGGACATTCCGCATCGAGGGCAACATGCTGGTGACTCTGATCAGAGCATTGTTGACTAGCTCCTTGTCCAGTATACCATTCAGTCGCGCTGCCTTCTCCACAATGTTGTGTAAGCTAGTGCCCGATTTGATGAGCAGGTTCTTGAAATCCAACACGAGGTCGTAGCTTCTACATTGGGCCGGTGTACTTTTGTTGTTGTTGATGCTGGAGCTGGAGGACCTTGATTTGTCGGCAAAGAAACGTGGAACACCGCCATTTGTTTGCAGTTTGGTTCGCTTAACTGTGTAATAGTGCGGTTTTCGACTAAAATTACCCAGATAAAGGTAGGGCTGACATTGAATAAAAACCAAAAAAAAAGTCAGTGGTTGTGGGAATGGAAGTAATGGAGAATCGGGATCGTAGTTGGCCTACACTTACCACTGAGTGTGTGTTGGCAGAAAACATTCTCAGAATATACAAAAATTTTATTAATTACAATAACAGGCTTAGATCGGGCGAGCGGACGACAAAAACTTTTGACAGGCGAAAATGTCATAATCTTGTTGCGTCCGTGTTGCATCCCTGTTTGTTTTGTGGTAGCCCTCGAATTTGATAGCCCGCCTAGACAATATTCAAAATGCTGCAATTTTGGATTTGTTTTTATCGCTAAATTATTTTGATTATAATCTCTTGGAGTGCTTTCGTTGCGATTTGTTAAAGCCAAAATGTTTTTATTTAAAACCAATTATACCTCAAATGTGATTTAATCGAAAAATAAGTAATATGGTCACACTGTCAAACGATATTTTGAGAATTTCTGCATTAGAACTGACAAAATTTACTTTATAAATAAGAAATTACCTATGATGTAGACTTATAGTATTTTCTTCACAGCACGTTTCATTGCCTATTTATGAAATGTGCATATTGTTGGGAATACTTATTATCGATCACTAAATCCTGTTATCGGAACAGGGTTAAATTATTTGAAAACAGAGTCGTCCGTTGTATCAATATGCGCATGGGAGAATAATATTATTATTAGCAGTATGCGAAATTAAAACAAGCCACAAAATAGGCATCTATGGAAAATACAACGTCATTTTTTGCCACGACACTAGCACAAAGTTAAGAATTTGTATTGCATAATTTAGAACTGTCTATTAAAAGATTACATACTTTTACGAAATACCAAAATGCATAATATAAAGAAAGCTGAAAATGATACTATTAAACAAAAGTATCTTTTAGGCGAAAACAGCGTACTCTCTTGAAACGGTTATGAAGTTCACACGAAATACTCGTCAGATGGCGTCAGTTGTTTGGGTTACAAAGCTATCGAATTTTTGAATTGTCATCGATATAATTAACAGTGTGTTAACAGTCTAGAGCTGCAACGGAGATCTTGGGAATATTTAACTTCGACAGCCCAGCGATCAGTCGAGTTTGAACTTCAACAGGTGTTAAAACGAATTCGTTACGAGAGAAGCGGTATTTCTACTGCACACGAGAAATCGGTAACATAAGGAGCAACTGCTTCTCTTAACTAATAACAACCCAAAGTAAAATATATATAAATTAGCCTTATACTCAACTTGTTGAGAACGTGACAAATAATTCAAATTCTAATAAATAATCTGAAAAATTTCCAAACTCATACATGCATACGTAGTAATCTGCAGTGCTAGACAAAACCTTCAGATAAAGTTTGTGTTTGTTTTCGTTTTTTGGATAACGTTTGTGTGTTTATTTTAGAGATCATATCAAAGTTTGGATTACTTCGCTTCATTCGAGAGCAACGTATTTTACGCAGCCCACAAAAGCACGGTAAGTGTAATATATATCCATGTATTTAGGTATTCAGCTGCCCGACCACGATGCAAAATTGTTGGTTGCAAGTGCAGTTCAAGCCAGACGCAGAGTCAGAGACTGAGCCAAGCCAGTGCTAGTAGTAGACATTGAATTGAATGAGGGATGAGATTTCGTCATTTGCGGGCAGGCATACAGAGCACAAGTGCGAGAGCAACAACATGCGAACTAAGATCAAACAGCAAGAGTTTACTCGCTCTATCGCACGTGTTTTTCCAAGTACGACGAGTCGCTCATGCACGAGTACGTGAGCGCGCAAGTATGCAAGCGTGTGTGTGTATGTGAGCGAGCGTGCGCATGTGTGAGCAACTGAGTGTGCGTGTGTGAGTTGATAGTTGTTTGTCGTTTTCCTACCTGTGGCATGCATTATTACCTGCCCGCTGTTGCCTTTACTGTGCCATATCTAAAATACACACACATGCAGCGTATGTATATGTGCGTGTGTGTGTAGTTAAGTTAGTGAGCGTATTAATGACATAAATTTTCAACTTAAGTCGGCATTATCTAAACATTCGCCGTTTTTCACCACTGAGCCAGCACTGGCCCAATTTCCGTCGCCAATTTGTCAGCTTTATCAACAAGAGGCCAACTGTAACCCCTTACAGCAAGCACTTACTTTCCTACACTCACCAATACACAGACAACAAAGTGCAGCAGCCGCACATCGTCTCCAGGTGAGATATGCGATTTGGCTTGCTCTGGCTCAGAATCTGGCTATCCGCGGTAGACAAACATTTACAGTCTGCTATAACTGAATCGCGCATTATTTTTAAAATGTTCCAAAGGCTTAGAGAGAAATGAATGCCATCTACAGCAATACGAATTTTATATGCTCTAGGTATTTCTGTTAAAAAAGAAAATGAATAATAATAAAAAAAAAATATATATAAAATATAAATATTAATAAAATATAATATAAATTCACAAAGCTTTATTTGACATAATAAAAAAGAGAAAAAAGAATAAGAGTAAATAGAAAAATAAACTTTAAGCTTTGCTTTCAGTAAATTCAATTAGATTTTATTATTATTATTATAAAAATATTAGTAATTTGCAATTTTCAATGAATTTTTGTTAAAAGAGAGAATAAAAATTAATAAGAAATTATAATTGAATTTACTGTAACAAACCGTAAAGTCCAAAATAATAAAAAAAAGCAATATATATACTCGTTCACCCTTCTTCGCATGCCCGCTCAAAGGTAGCTTACACCTGAGCGAGTGTTGGTGTGGGTCTGCATATGTATTTGTGTGCACATATATTGCATTACTCTTTTCCTCAAGAGTGCGATCAGTTGCACAGAGAGAGAGGGAGAGAGAGAGAGAGAGTGCGAGAGAAACGGTGGCGAGGGCGAGGGGCCAAGAAAAACCGGTAATGCATTTGAAAAGAAGTCACCTTCATATAAAACTCAACTCGTTGCCAAGTTGAGAGACAGAAGCATTGTATAGTCGACTAAAATCGTAAGACCCCACTGACTCGAGAGTCTAAATGCCCTGAACCCCAGGTTGGAAGATTGACTTTAGCATTTCGCTGATATTCGCAGGGAACAACAATGGCAACGGCGACGGCGTCAGTGACAGCAGCTGCAGCTGCTGTCCCACTATCAGCCCTGGAATGCTATCTATCTTACAGATGCGCACTTATCGTGCCAACTCTGAAAGCTTTCTTTGCCGATCGATGTGAGGGAATGCATTGAGCACTGAAAGGAATGTGGATAATTTATTTGGTCGAAAAAAAAAGAAGAAATAATAACAAGAAACTCTATCGATCACAATATCAAATTCTATCTACATCAATAATTCCAAACAAGTTTTTTCCCTTTTACCACAAATAAAAACATATACATATGTATGTATGTATGTATAATTATAACTATATGTACAAATGCGTCTAGAATTTTTTATCAATTTCATGGCTGAGTGAAATATAACAAAACTCTTCTTTTGTATATATGCTCGTCAAATAATGGGCTATATATCTATCTATCTATATGTATGTTATGTATGTATGTATGTATTGTGAGCAGATATGAATTTATGTGACTATACAAATATATGTACATAAATACGTCATTTGGACACTTAACTGTGGAGGTGCGACATGATTACGTTAGCTAGTCAACAGCGTTCACATAGGTGTGTTGCAATTCCACGAATACTTTGAGTATTTTTTATGCAAATTGGAACACATACAATGCTAAATGCCTGGGAAGGTGGCGAAGGGGGTTGATGGGTAAGGTGCGAGTGCAGAAAGTCCTCACGATATCTCTTTGAAACGCTTGAAGTATGCATTAATTTTGAAATGTCACAAGCTGAGACCTTTCCATCATGTATGGCGGGCGATAGATCGCCTAGGCTATAGTGGCAACATTATCTTATCGCGACATGTGCCATAAGCCGGCCCACAGATAAACGATAACTGTCTAGCAACGGCAACGGCAACAACTTCGACTGCGACGCCGACTCCGACTCCAACTCCGTCTCCGAGTTTCGTGTGTTTGCCGAACTAATGAGGTCAGAGCACTCGGCTCTACGAGCGAGCTGCAGCTCCCCCGGCCTCTGGCTCCTCTCGATTGCAGCGGTAATTGAGTAGATGCCTCGGCTGTACTTGTGCCAACAGCTCTCATAAAGTAGTTAACAGCAAACATTATGAATGCAGCGCGTGAGGAGGGTGGCCAGCCCAGCTAGTTGAACTCCGCTTTCGGAGGAGGGCAACAAATTGTGTGAGCGAGCCACTCTGCCTTAGCTTTATGAGCAGCTTAACGAATTCGTCAAAGTGCCAGACAAACATTTGGCTAAAAATTAAATGTTGTTCAACGAGCTTGCCACTAACAACAACACCAATTACAATAACAACAGCAACAACAACACCAACTGGTAACTGGCAGCTGTCGCTGCTTGTGTGTAGGCAAACTCGGTTAGACGTTTTCGCATTCAAAAACTGAGAGAAAAAACAGGCAGAAACTTAAGTGTCGGCACATGCGGCGTATGCGTAATGCCAACTACATATACATGTACCCTGTAGCAGCAATAGCAGCAAGAGCAATAGCAGCAAATAGCTCAAATGTCTCGGAGATGCCTATAATAAATAAACGTCGTCTTAACAGCGTTTCTATTTTAACAAACAAATCACGACGTTTCGCCAAAGCGATTGACGACGAAAAAAAAAAATCATTGAAAACACACAAAAATGCAAACGAGACGGATTTTAATTTGAATTATATATAGAACTTTTTGGGCGTTGCTTATTATATAAGAAAAGTATAAATTTGTCTGCTATATATTTAAGTTAAAATTTCTTGTAACTTAACTTATATAACTTAGATGAGATTGACTTAAAAAGGTAAAAACACACAATAATAAAACTATTTAATTTTCATATATATTTAAATAAATATTAAAATCTATATTTGTTTATATGAAATATATTTTATTTTACTTTTAATAATTAATATACATACGTCGTTTATTCCACTCCTCAAATCACTTGATAAAATCATGTTTTGTTTTTATTGTTCAGCTGCTTCATCCCTTCGATTTATCTGCTCAATCATAGGCGAGCGTCGCTCTTTCATAGGTCTCTTCAGCTTCGGCTGCAAGAAGAGCCAAGTCAATAGAATACGTTAACTACGGCATTATTAGGGTTTAATTTATAATGAGCTCTCGAATTAATTGCATCATAACACTCTGAATAAAATATCACTCTTTTATCATATAATCAAATAATTGTTTTATCCCAATTATTCTATACACACACAAACTTTATTAGACAAAAGCACAACTCCTAGCATATCTGATAGTTGAGCAGCCAAATGTTCATATATTATTAACTGATTTGCTTATTGTTGTTCTTGCCTAGTTAGCGAATCGGCGCATGACAGTCATGCCAAAAAAACAAAATCAAAAAAATCAAAGCTGCGATTCTTTTAATAACAATTTTCGAGTGATTTTCGAGTGTTTTGGCAAATGATGTCATGTTTCCATATCAGATGCCGAAATAAAAAAACCAATTGCAATCATCGTTGTCGACGTCAGGAGCTGAGCGAGTGCGCGTGAAGTGTATCAGCTTGTAAGAGCTAAATGCACTATTCAGATAGTTTATTGGTCTACCTTGGCTTAAGCGTGTTCGTTTGCCTAATTGAGCGTGAAATGCTCAGAGAGAACACAGTTTGCTATGACATTTACCTTAACCCTGAGTCGAATCGATCAAGCCTGACCGAATGCAGAGCGCGATCAGCGTTCAGCGATCGGAGAGATCGTTAATCAGCTGCTGCTGCGTTACTTTATATTGAGGCTCTCTCAAACCAGATGCCACTCTCCACTTGGCTGGCCACGGATCAGATCAAGCCAAGTGACAAAACCAAAGCCAAGTGCTGCATGTCGCATGCGTTCCATGACGCAGTCTTAACATACTTTGGCTTTGGCTTTGGCTTTAGCTATTGGTGCCAGCATAATTGAATTGAATTTCAATTGCAACGGATCTTAACTTTCACTGTCTCTCTAACTATGTGCGTAGGCTAAATAGAAAAAGACAGAAAGAGAGAGGTAGAGAGGTTTTCTAGAACATATGCATAGAGTTGGCTAGCTTTGCTTATAGGGTAACCTATGGAAAGGTATGCCAAAACTATTTGATATTCTATAGTTGAGAGTTGGGAAACATATATATGGCAGTATATCATTTAATTAGCTATCAATCAATCAGCGCTTTAAGCTCTTATTGCTCAACTGCCTTAATTTCTCTATCACTCCAACAACTAAATCTTACATAAATGCATTTCTAAACTCTCTCAATACAACTCTGCTCATCTAATATATGATATCTATAAAAAGTAGCTTTTTTTTGTCTAAATCTCTTCATGCATTCGTTGAAAAAGAAAACAGTTTGAATTGAAATGTCAATTTATGTAAATGCAGATCATGACAAATGCATAAGCCAATATATTTTATTTAGTGTCTATGTATGTATGTGTGTGTGTGTATTAGTCGCAATCATAAATTACGTATTAGGCCAACAATAACAACAACAATCAAAAACAGAGGCGGCAACTCGACTCGGCACGGCATATGGCTGGGGCTGTGCTTGTGGTCTGTGTTTGCTGGCTGATGGCTAATGAAATGCAACGATTTTGATTTGCCCAACGCAGATCCAGAGTCAGTCCAAAAAGTGAGTCAGTATGAAGTGTGGAGCAGGAGGCGGGGAGCAGAGCTACCTCTGTGAAGCCGGCAAGCAGCAGCTACGTGGTTGGTACGAGGAATGTGGACGTGGCTAGCGTTTTGTGTTGGCTTTTTTGTTTTTTTTTTGTTTTTGTCTGACTGCAAATGTGGTTGGAGCTGTGGCTCTGACTGCGGCTCCGGCTCCAGCTCTTGCTCTGTCTCTGTCTGTCGGTTCTGCCTTGGTTTGTTTTGGGCTGCGGCGCACGCCTGCGCTTGCAGCTGAAAGCTGAAAAAAAAATCACATTTCAGATTCCATTTGCTGCACTTAATTAATTCAGAGATCGATGAATTTGTGTGTTTCATGTTCGGCATTCAACTTCGCAGCATGCCAATGTGGATGGCCAACTAAGGGCAGGGCCAGCTGAAATTTGAATTTTAAGACCGTGTGCCGATAATAATGTCAGCAATTTGACAAGCCCAAAGCCAATGCTAGCCAATTCGTGGAACATTTTAATATCTGCGTCAATAGACATCGTCGTCGTCATCGTAAATATTGTATGCATTGAGTGTGAGTATTAGCACGTTGACAGTTTCATGAACTCTATGGCTTTAAAGCCCCGCTGCAATCTCATGGAGAGGCTACGTGCCGACAGCAGCGCTGTCTATCTGCGATCCGCTCCTGCTCCCCATAAACAAAGGCGGTCACAATTTCATAGGAAAGGCCCGTGGAGTGAGTGGAGTCGAGTGCAAAGTTGAATTTGTGTCATTAGCGACAAAGTTTGAGCTGAGAAATCGCACTCAGGTGTGGAAAAATCACAAACAGTTGAAACTATTTTTATGCAGGGCAAGCTAAGACAACTGAGACATTGAGACAGTGAGAAACTTCATAGCGATCCGTGTGGGCGATGGACTCCACGTCATGGCAAGATTCTTTCAAGTACACGCTAATGAACCGCTGATGCGAGCCGTCAGCCGTAAGGAACTGAGAGCCGGTTTTTGGCAGTATTATATATTTAATTTATGCTCCGCTTCCTGCCCAATAATAATAATACTAAATATGCATACGGCTGGAATGAAATTAACAAAACAAAGCACAATCATATGGCGCGCTTAATATGGCTATATGTAGCGGTAACTCGTTACCTGTCTTGCCAGCAATTACGGCCCACGACGGCAAGGAAACAAACATAAATTGTACATTAAGCTGACGACGAATATTGAAATTCACTTTCTGATAACAAGCTAAAATTACCCAACAAAAAAATTACAAAACTCAAAAAAACTCAGGTATGCACCTGAACAGCTCCTGGCGCAGCTCCGATAACAGCAGCGAACACAACTCTCTTTATCAGCACAAAAGAAATGTAAAGAGTTTTCAATCACAAAATGCTGGGCAATTGAAATTTTAAGCTCGATTAATCACAAGTCTAGAGCGGGCCATGGACTCGACGCAGAGCGGGATCATTCAACGATAAGCAAAGCCTCTATGTTGACAGCTGCCCAGTGTCTTTGTCTCACAAACAGATATTCGTATACTATATATGTATGTACATATATTTATTTACCTTACAATGCTATTGTCTACATATATGAATGTATGTATATAGCGCGCTCTCTCTCTCTCTCCATATGCCAAGCACTCAAAGTGGGTTGTCAGCAAAATGCAATTCTTACTGTGCGATCGCAGTTCTTGCTTATATATATAAATGTTTCTTTATGCTTCTCAATCAGCTCTTTCATCCTGATTAATTGCATAAATTTTCGGCAATTTCATCAATTATATCCACTCAGAAATTTCACTTTAGCTTGACCTAAATTGCACAAAATATTTATTATTGCAATTTTGAGGCTTTTATCCACGCAACGGAAAGCGTATTTCGTAGTCTCAGTCTTGTTATAATTCCGTTTAGCCAAGAATGCTTTCAAAATAAAATATTGCAAAATTCACGTATTATTGAACTATAATTAACATATTCATATTGCATCATCAATTTTATAACAATTTTATGCATGAAACGTAATTTAATTGAAGCGATTTTTTGAGTTTTATTTCATTTTATTTTGTATATGTATCTAGTATTTTAATTGATTTTTTTTTAAATATGTATTTCATTTTGGTAAACTATATTTATTTTAATATATTTTTTAATAAACATATTTTAACATTTTTATGCATAAAATGTAATTTTATATATTTTATTATTGTTTTTTTTTCTTATTTTTAAAAAATTATTTTTTAAATTATATTTTTCGCTAAAGATATATTTTAAAATTTTTTATTCATAAAAGTAATTTTAATATTATTATTTTTTTAAATTTTATTTATTTAATATATAAATATATATATATTAGATATATTATTCACATATTTTTTATTATTATATATTTTCTGCAATTTTATTCATAAGAAATAGTTTAATAATTTTTTTTTATTTTTCTAATTTTTTGTATTGAAAAACTTTTTTTATATATTTTATTTATATTTTATATTTCTTATATAAAATCTTGCTAAATTAATTTGACTAAAAGCTAATCACAACATAGCTTCATAAACTCTCAACTCTGCTGACATAAAACAAATTACACAACATAAAAATGAAATTAAAAAAAAAAAATAAATAAAAATAATTAAAAAATAAATTCTTCAAATATCATTTATATTTTATGGCTCAAAGTGCTTTGAACTCGTGCTAAAAAAAAAGAATGTTTATATATTTTTTGACCTCGCTTCTAGTGAAACCAAAGTTTTTCTAACTACTAAAGTATTTTTATGCATGAATATGTTATATTCTAGTTTTTAGCTATTCACATTAATATGTAGAATGTTTTAATAACAATTTATATGGAATTTTATATGGACTATGCAGTAAAATGTTTTTAAAATGTTTTCAAACTTCTGCTCAACTAGAACTTTTAATTAGAAATGTGTTTATCGCTCATCACAAGAAAACTAATGGAGCAAGTGAGAGAGAGAAAGAGAGAAAGAGAGAGAGAGAGAGAGAGAGAGAGAGAGAGAGAGAGAGATGATTGTTTTTCAGCTAGCTGAAATCACGCACGTGCCATTATTATTAAATAATTTTTTGTTCATTAGCTTTGCTTAGCACATTGCTAGCTCGGCTTGGAATATATGGGATGTATAATGTCGTTCCAGCGAATTCGAATTGCGAAGCCACGGTTTATGGCACTTTTTAAATTCAGCACATGTCTGCTAATCATGAAGATCATCGCGAACAGAGAGCGGCCCAGCAGCAATTGTCGCCAGCTCGCATAGACGAGCGTGGACTTCAGCTGCAAAGAAAAAGAGTAAGCCTGAGCAGACTTCTTTTGCTGTTTCTTTATATTTTCGGTGTTTCACTGTTTGCCAAGTAAATGGAAATTGTTTTACTCAGAATTAAAAAAAAACTTGAAAAAAATCATCTTTGGGCCTGGCTTACGATGTCGGCTTGGCTTGATTTCGCTTGGCTTGGAAGGTCTGTGACGTTTCTTTATATATATATTTTTTTTTGGCATCGACAGCAGCTGCTCGAGAGTTGACTGCGGTCAGCGTTGCTGCTGTTGCTGTTGCTGCTGTTGCTGCTGCTGCTTCGAGTCGCAATTTCCAGTTGAAAACCAGTCTGGCCATCTCTTAAAGCCGCTTTTGTTGTTGTTATAACAGCGGCCACTCAACAGTTTCCCCCTTTTTTCTCTCTCTCTGTGTGTGCGAGTGTGTGTGTGTGTGCTCATGTGTGTGGTCAAATGTCGGCATTTTTTTTATGTGCACGCCTTGAGCAATTTTTCCATTGTATGAGCATGTTGTCGTTATACGCTTCTGCAACTCTCATATAAAACAATTTTTAGTGCAAAACTTAACGTCGCAGAAATGATGAGCAGCAGTCGAAATAATGAATAAACACATACAGACATATGTATATAGATACATATATATAGTATATACTAACTATATACTAAAAGTCAAAAGTCATTCAGCTAGGTACAGGTCCAATGCATTTGACATTTCATACAGAACTGATCTATATTTCAAGTCTCTCTCTAGGCAATACGTAATGCGATATTGAGTTGTAATCAGCCCCGTTTTAATAACAAATAACAACTGAAATATCACGCAGTCTGTGACTGCTAATGAACTGTCAATAAACGGGATTAAGTCGTGATCAAGGTGCGCCAAAAACCTGAACCGCAAGCACAGCTCCACTGCTGCGTATTGAGAATAAAAGCTCTCATTATTAGGGTATATAATGAGGGTTGCTAATGCTCTATGGGTAGCTGTGTACGATATTTGACTTTTGTCACACAAAATATGATATCGTATTGATCAATTTATTATATGAATTTGCTATAGTTAGATCAGTATAAATATGTGATGTCTAGCTTGAAGACAACTCAGACAGCTGATAGGCCTATCCTAAAGGGTGCTTAAAGCCGGATTAATATAAATATGTAATACCTATGAAGACAGCTATGACAGCTGATCGATCGAACATTCTACATGAGTGCTGATCACTATTCTATAGTAGTAAAAGGAGAAGAATCTGTATAATTCTAGCTGTTACTACGCCAAGTTTATTCAGGGTTTCTTCTAAGATTATTCCTATAATCTTTATATATTATTTCTTTCCCTCAATATCTCCCCGTCTTCATCACTCAACTGCTGTAGCAAATATCCATTAAAAAGTCTCATTAATCCTCAACATGTTCAGAGTATTTTATACAACATTTTGAGTCGTGTTTCAATTAATTTTAGAGAGACGCTTGAAATATGTGAATTTTATGTGTGTTACATGAAAACACCCTCGTTTCAACAACATTGCCAAATTACTTCCGCTGTAGGATTTCTTTTCTTCTGTTCTTTATTTTTTTGTTTTTATAATCTCAAAGGAAGAACATATTGTGTCCTTGGCATTGTCTGCCTGCTGTGCCTACCGGGGCGAACACATGCTGAAAAGGTGACTCGAATCTCATTTCACTTCCTGCTCAAAAGCAAATACATCGCATACCCTGGCTATTTTTAACGTGACAACACAGCTCAATCGAGATCACTACGCACACAAGGCACCCACGCATGCCTGTGTGTGTGTGTGTGTGTGTATTTCGAATGAATTTCAGTTTGGGTTCAAATGCTAAAAGTTTTGAAATTTTAAGCCACTGTCAAGGTGAAACTACCTAGAGTCAAGCGCTTGACTCTTGGCTCTTGGCTCTGTTCACAGAGACCTTGTGACGCATACGCAGATCGCTGAACGTTGATCTCAGCCAAGAGCGTTAAGTGAGAAGCAACTGTTACCAATTTCCAATTTTTACCATTTCTTTAGCCCATTTATTATCATCGTGTCAGTGTCTGGCTGGCGAATGGGGCGCACCCAAAAGCTCAGTTTGATAACTTTCATGGGGCAGCAACCAGCAGCTGGTGCTCCACATGCCAGTCGGCGACACAGATGACATTTTGTTATTCTCTCCGCTCGGCTCGGTTTGTAACATGAAACTGTTTTTAGGCTGGGGCACGCATGCGGGTGCCAGTCGAAGCCACATGGGAAATGTCTATCGTCCGATCGTTCGATCAGTCCGACCGACCGCAGTCTGTTGTTGACAAACCCAGTCAGACGCCAAATGCCGAGAAATGTGTGATTAAATTAATAACTGAAAACTCGAGCCCATCGCATTTCACTGCGAACAAAATGCAGTTTTGTCAATACCTTTGTGGTAAGACGATACTTTTTATTTTTGGCCCTAACTGTGATCTATGAATTTCCGGAAATAACAGGCGGCTACACCTAAATGTTATATAAATATGTTAATAAGTTCAAGCTGTGCTTTGGCCGAGTAAATACATATATATATAAATATTTAGCTATAAAATGATATTAGAGAAACTTGGCCAAGAATTATTTCACTCGGCATGTTTATTCGATGAGGTAAACATTATGACAATTGCTGCTATTCAGGAAATGAATATATATCAAGTATTTGCTCGAGTGTTCCATATCTCTCAGTTAGAAGTGCTTCAATGAAAGAAAGTTTAGAAAAAAAATAAAAAACAAAGCTTCGTTGACTTCCGTGCCTGGCGAGTGTTTGTCTATTAAATAAATATTAACCGGCTAGAAGCTTAAGCTGAAGTTGGCCATATGTGTATCAGGCCAAGTTAATTATATGCAAAACACAAAAATCCACTCGGTTCTATTTATTCATATCATCCAGCCACATAACGCGAGAGCAAACAAATGCGACGTATGTCAAGAGCAAACAACAACAGGTTCACAGTTGATATGGCAGTAGAGAGGGCGGCAGGCGTCGAGCGGGAGGTGGGCGGGGCATTGCGTTCGTTCAGGGCTTGACCGAAACGCGTATAAGGTTGAGAGAGATATCGTAGCTAGTCTAGCCACAGCATGCATTAATAGAATCGAACACATATATGGAGTATATGATGAATTGGTTGACTCATGATTTCCGACTCGCTGCTGATTTGCATACACGTCTCTAGTATGGCCATTGGCTGTACCGGTTTTATTATTATTAGCTAAACTTGAACGCAAACCGAGCGAGCAGCGAGCAGCGACTTCATTGCAATGGCAAATGGAATTAATTATGGTATCGTGTCGACGTGTACGGCGCCTATGATCACCTACAGTTAAACGAAGGCTCAAACGCAGGCGCAGCTCTAAGCGAGCGTTGTCAGTCGACGAAAAGCTGTGGCCCGCCTTGGACCTAAAACACGTTTAAAGCCATTGCCGAGTCAAAAGAGCGCTTTCCCAGCCAGTCATATACACATATATATCTACATCTGCATCTGCATCTGTAACTGTAACTGTGACTCTGCTTTCAGCCAGACTTTGCCACCCACGCCAACAGTGTTTCAGCCTGGCTCAGAGCGATCTCTTGGATACACGCTGATAACTATCTACCGCCAGAGCGAGGTGTGTGCATTCGTATGTCTAATTAAACGAGTATATATACATGCACATAGAGATATAGTTATAGTATAGAGCCACTCGATATGGTCATACATTATAGATAAATGCCATTTTTGTTTAGCTTTTAACTGCGCATTTGCATTTGCGACAAAAAATAAATAGCAAATAAAAAATAAAAAATATTCCTGCTATTCGCGTTTTGCCTGCCCTATTGAGCAGCAAATTGAACTTAAGAGCAGTTTGTTTACCACATTGCTCGACTCTGATATATATATTTGCTTTTATATGTATATATAATGTCCGAAAACTCGTGCAAAGACCATTGGGAATTGGGTTCACTGAAAGAGAGAGAGTGCTAGAGAGTGAGAGAGAGATAGAGAGCGCGCTCACAAAATACGATCTCTGCTTGGTTCGAGTGCTTGGCTTGGTATTGGCTGGACTTACACACACACAAACACACACACACACACACACATATATATATGCATGTGTACAAATGTCATTTCAGAGTAATGTTTATGCATATTTATTCATATGTTTATGGCTCTGGTCTGCGTGCCAAGCGCCTTTTGCTATACGAGAAACTAGAAATCTAACACGAGTTTCCCAATCGTCGTTAATAGTTTTTGGCCTACGGCTGGAACACGTCTCGATAATTGACAGTCTACATACATATATATATGCATAAACAATTGAAATATATACATACATAACATATATAATGCTGTTGCCCTTTGACAGCATTTGAAGCTAGATAAGTTATCAATAATAAATGGTTCGTTCGCTTCGATTAGATAGACAAGAAATAGTCAAGTCAAGTAAAACTAAATGTAGCGGGAAATCTTCGAATTCTCGCAGTACTTGATTTGACTTTCTTTCAGCTAAATCTATGCATTAACAGGCTGACTGACTCAGTGCGGAAAGTACCTGAAATTGCAATTGTTGAATGGAAAGTTGATTGTTCGCAAACTTTTTGGCAAATAACTGAGTAACAAATTGAAAATATCTAAAGATTCATGCGTTTGTTTATTATCAACAATAACAAACTTTGCTGTTTGCTGATAAGTAAATAGTTCCAAATAAAAGGCGAACCAAGTAAAATTCCCCTTACAAATTGATCGTTCAGTCTTGAAACGAGGCAGTTGCCTCAGTCGCTTGGACTGCCATGATGTCAACTCTGCGCTTGGGCAGATGCTAATTGAGAGTATCAACAGAAAACCCAGCGAGTGCTTAATTTACGTTGATCGCCATTGGAGTCCATATTAGGCGGATCCAGCATCCAATATAACGCATATAAAGATCGTCTGCCTAAAGAGCTCGATCCGCACTGCGCATTGCCCATTTCATTTTGCGCACTCATATCGTTGTTGATTCAATAAAGGTATTGTTGTTATCTGCCTTGGGAGAGCGATAAGATAAACTACGTATTGCTGGCTTTCTTGGTATCGGAATGAGTTTCCATGGTTACATTATGTGCAGTCAGAGGCAGACTAATTAAAGCATTCACCTACTAAATTCACATAATTTCTCTTGCATTGCAGTTAGCGAGCAATCAATATGGGTCGCCAGGCGAGACTGGTGTTGCTGCTGGTCATCTCACTGGGTGTTCTGCATGTGAGTCACTCCAGCGAGTCGACGGCGCCGGCTGACGTAGCCAAGGTGCTGGCCGATGATCAGGTGAGCAATGAGCTGTTCTCCGAGGAGGAGCTGGATGCCAAGAAGGCTGTCATCAAAATATCCACGCCCAAGGTGAAGGAGGCGCCGTTAGATACGACCACGGCGAAGGCCAAGAAATCGGAGGTTAGTGAAGAGATACTCAAGGACTTGATGGAGGCGGCCAAGCATAGCGTGGCCTTGGCCGAGGATCCGCGCTTCAATAAGATGCTGCCGGATCGCCTGAAGCCAGAGAATGCCACAGTCAGCAAGAATAGCACCGAGGAGAACTACGAATATGATGACAACTATGAGTACGATGCGTACAACTACGATAGCTCTGAGAGCGAGGGCGACGAGGATGTCAAGGAAACGACTAGCGTGCGGCCCAAGAAGGTCAAGCCGACCAAGACGACCACACCCAAGCTGCATCCCATTGAGGAGAATACCTCCAGCAAGCCGAAGGTAGCTGCAACTGACTTTTTTAATGGGAAATTTTATAATATTTATTTATTCACTCAGTCCAAGAGCAGCAAGGATATTAAGGAAGACGATGAGGACGATAGCGAATATTATGATCTAGACGATGATGACGACGACCTTGATGACGATGAGTAAGTTAGCGATAGCTAATGAGCTCACGAAGCACTTTATCTAAATGATAATGGCCATGAGCTGAGTCTGTTCCATGCATGTTCTGTACAAATTGCGTAATACTTTCAGTTCCGATGATGATGATGACGACGAGATGGACAAGATGATGGACGAAGAGCAGGTCGTCTTCAGCCAGAATGTGCCATGCCCCAGATATTGCACCTGCTCGCGCAACGTCAACAGCTACCTGGTGGCCACCTGCAGCAGGTGTGTAGATAGATCCATTGCAATCTTGACTTCCATATCAATTGATCTTTTGATTTCTTAGACTGGATTTGGGCACACAGAAGTTCGGCTCGGACATCACCGATTTGGTGGTCACTAATGTCGGTCCGAAATATCCCATCCTGCTCGCTCCCAAGTTCTTCCAGCAGCTGGGCCTGAAATCCGTGGCCTCCATCAAGATTGCCAACTGCACCATTGAGTATGTGGACGCAGAGGCATTCCATGGCTTGGACGAACTCTATGCCGTCAATATGACTGATGTCGGCCTGGGCATCATCAACCCAGATACCTTCGCTCAGAATAAGAAGTTGCGCATGGTGACCATTTCCGGCAACGATCTGAGCCTCATGTCCACCTTCCATTACTTGCTAAAGGTATGGCCTTTAAATCTATATAATATATTTCTGATATATTAACAATTCATCTTCCTTTTTAGTCATCCAGCATTGAGGAGCTGGACTTTTCACGCAACAACCTTATGGAATTGAACCCAACCGCCTTCTCAATGCTCTCCAACATTGTCTATATCAATCTGTCCCAGAATAATTTACAGAAAATACCCGAGAAGGTATTCGCATCAGCTAGGACAATCGAGGAATTGGATTTGTCCTACAACTCGCTCAAGGAGCTTCCAGCCAAAGTCTTTAACGGCACATCCCTATCGATATTGCATCTCAAATATAACACATTCTCGGGCGATCTGCACTTCGGCCTGCCCGAGCTGCAGCAATTGGACCTGAGCTTCAACTCCATTGTCCATGTGCATCACAGTATGTTCGACAAGATGCCTGGTTTGACGAATCTGAATCTGAGGGGCAATGGCATACGCAAAATTCAGACAGACTCGTTCATGACGCTCAAGAGCCTGCGTCACATTGACTTGTCTATGAACGAGCTGGATCAGGTCTCCAGCATGCTGTTCTTCAAGAACTCAGAGCTGGATGTCATCCGCTTGAACGATAATCCTCAGCTGAGCCAGTTGCCAACGGACGGTTTCATGAGCTACAATGGCTACTTCACGGTCTACTATCTGGACCTATCGAACTGTGCCATCGGCGCCTTGGGCCACAAGACCTTCTCAACCATGCCGCATCTGACGACACTGAAGATGGCCTGGAACAACATTAATAACTTACCCCGTGATACGTTCGCCAGCCTCACAAAGCTCATCGACTTGGACTTGAGCAACAATCTGATCACTCACTTGGACGAGCTCGTCTTCAGGGAAAACAATGAACTAACTAAGCTGAACCTGGCCGGAAACCCAATTACTAAGCTGTCTGTGCGTCTCTTCATGCCGTTCCGACAGCTGCGTTCCCTGGATGTGAACGACTGTGAGCTGACGTCGTTGCTGACAGATAAGGAAGTCGGCGTCGGCTATCCATTCTTCAATACGTTGCGCACCTTCAATGCCTCTGGTAATTTGATTAAGCGCATCGCCACCTCAGACATTAAGAGCTTCAAGGATCTTCGTTCGCTGGACATAACCCACAATCCACTGAAGTGCGATAACGACTTCCAGGACTTCATCAGCTATGTGTCGCTGCACACGCATGCGATGCCCAAGAAAATGCCTGTGCTGGCCAATCTGGAGGATATCGCCTCACTCCTTGAAATCGAGACGCAGGAGGGCTGGGCGCATCTTGCCCAAGAGGTGTGCAAGCACAGTAATGCTACATCGAGCGATAGCGAGGAGGATCTTGATTTGCACAGCGAGAAGAAAAAGAAGGAGTTTGACGATGATTTGATGAAGAATGTGCTGAGTTCTTTGGAGAAGAAGTATCCTAATTCTAAGACGATCTTGAAGGGCAAGGACAATGCTGAGGATGACAAGGAGAAGGACTCGGACAGTGTTGAGGAGGAAGACTTGAACAATGGCGGCGAGGAGAAGGAGGATGCCGACAAGGAATACGAAGACGACGATGAATATGATGATGACAGCGATAGCGAGGACGAGGAAGAGCCGATCAGCAAGAAGAGCGACAAGGTGAAGACCCTAAATGCGGTGAGGAAATATGTCGAAGCCGAACTGAAGCCTAAGATTAAGGATCATGGTTTGAAGGTCGAGGAAGTGGACATGTCCAAGGAGACCAAGGATAAATTCTTGATTGGTAAGCGGAAGACTTTCATCTACTATTATTATCTCTAATTGATTGTGATTGCAGATAAATTCGGACTTGACAGCGACGAGCTGAACAGCGAAGAGGAGGAGATCATTATTGAGCGCGGCCGTATCTACTTCAACAACTCCAGCTTCCTAATACCCACCATCTTGGCGCTCACCTGCCTGGTGGTCATCCTGATAGGCCTGGCCAAGCTGGTCGCTTTGGTATTGCGCAAGCGCGGCGAACGCTATCGCATGGCTATTTTGGCATCGAAGAACTCCTTCGTATACCAGAAGCTCAGCGAGGATATTGTGAAGCCGACTATCAGCAAGGAGCCAAAACAACCAAAGGTGCACCGATACGCGCCAATCAATCAGGTCTAAGTCCGTATCGCACAGCAAACAGCTCCAAAGAGTTCGCTTCGCTTCGATGGGCGGAGTGGAGTGGAGCGCGGTAGTCGAGTATGTTGCGCTGTTTTTTTAATTCATAAGTTAATTCATAGTTGAACACGTGGTAAATTGCAAAAAAAAAAAAAAAACAAAAACAAAAACAAAAACAAACAAACAAAAGCAACAACAGGTCATCAAATACAAAAAAAAAAAAAAGAAGATTAACCAAAAGCCATTTCGACTGCAGCTCAAACACCAACTCGAGGCAGGTTGAAACGTTTCGTCCGGGCAGCAGGCGGAACGCGTGAAAAGTATTAGCTAAAAAGAAACAAAAATAAAGAAAACTGAAAGAAATACTGAGAAATACCCCACTATAATATCTAATTATCTATTCGATATAGCAAATAGTCGTTATTGTACTCCAGCCAGCGGGGGCAAAGGGCAGAATCGAAGGCGTGCGACGGCCAACGTCAGCAAACCGTTTCTAGAGCAACGGATATTTAACTGATTGAATTGCCGTACTCTATATACATATATATATATATATAAATATATTTCCATATCCTGTCAGATTTTTTTTGTATACTTTTCGGGAACAGTTTTGAAGATATAGTGCCATTTTGCCGAAATTCATATGAATAGTAAAGTCACCAAGCAAGCGAGCGAGCGAGCAAGAGAGAGGATAGAGAGAGAATTTATATATATATATATATATATATATATATATATATATATATATATATATATATATATAAAAGAAAAAGAAAACAAAATAATAATAATGGAAACAGTTGGACAAAATATGGATGTATGTATATGTCTGTAGATCTGAACCTGTTACAACTCCTTAAAAAAAATAACGTTTGATTTGAAATCTGAGCAAGATAAGTGAACGCAGAGCATATTAATTACTACGTTAAGTCTTTTATTATTATGATACATACTATCAATCCAATTAATTTGAATGTTGAACTTGCAAACATATTCTGAAATCAATAAATTATTTTTAACCAAAATGAACTTAATCTTTAATCATTGTAGTACGACTAAATGTAATGCAAATATTTACTTATTTATGAATTGGACGTAGATTGCGTAATTGTATAACAAATAAATATTTTCTTCAATTTAATTAATTTCCAAAAAAAAAAAAAGAGTTCTGCTTATTATTAAAAGTCTCAGTTCATTTCCATCGTGATTGTTTACGTTTCAGATTAAGCTTCTTCCAAAACAATTGTGCGAGCTCTGCAATCTCCTGCTCCCTCTGCAGATCCTCAGCTATTTGTCGCCACATTTGCTCGAATCCACTGTCGCACGGGCTGCCGATTTGATTCTGTTGAAATAGTTCGCCAATGCCAGTCGATGCATGCTGCAGTCGCAGCTCGTCGGCTATATCCAACCACATTCGGTCGAATTCCTTATCAAATGTCTTGCCCGCGAATTTACATTCGCAACTGTAGTCGCTCATTGACGTAAATCTATGTGCTTGCATAACTCACAAATGTTAATAGTCAACTGAATGTCCGTTCACATGAGAAGTCGAGCCATCCGACAACCATCTCCTTCACGAAGTCAATTTTAAAAAAAAAATATGCTGCATCGGCAAATGCTCAAATGGAAGTTCAAGAGAAGGCGAGAGAGCATATGTATGCATGAGTGAATATGATCTGCTTGGAGTTTGTTTACTTAAGACTGCTTCAGAACAACATCGAAAGAGAACAATGTGGAGAGCAATATTTTTTGTTTGAAAGAGTTTTGTTATTAAAATGGCAGCCGATGATTTTAGCTAAATGATTCGTAAATGGAGTGAAAGAGGTCGTAGTTTAGTGTAAACTTAAAATAAAACATAATGGTTTTTATTTCTATATTGACATAAATATATATATATATATATATATATATATATATATATATATATATATATATATATATATATATATATATATGATTTGTAAATTCTTCAATATGTGAATTTACTGAATTATAATTTTACATTTTGTGTAATTCAAATACATAATCATATTAATATAAATTTCTAATTGAATTTCGCTGGGCACTTTTGAAATTCCGTTAACAGCGTATTTTAGTACATTGTACATTCTAATAATCGATATCCTTCTACGATTGTCTGGATCAGTGTCGATTACATTTATTTATTTTTTAGCACACATTCAAGCTATCGAAACTCCTATGCCCTTTGCCAACGCAGCTAACTTCACTAAAAAGATCCGTTAGTTCGTTTTGCATTGCTGCCAAGTGAAAAGTTTTTAGAGGTAAGTGAATAAATGTAATTAATACACCTGCATTGAGTTCTCAAAGAGTCGCGCCAAATCCTCTTCGGTTTGTGCCCGCGGTGCCAATTTGGTAATGCGCTCCTGGGGCAGAGCTCCGTCGACTAGAGCTGGAATGTCGCTGCTGGAGAAGCCAAGCTCTCGGAGGCCATTTTCTATGCCCGCACGTTGCATGTAGCCGCGCACTGTATCCGCCAAGAGGCGTCCAGCATCAGCACCATTAACGCCACTCACGTCGGCCCCCAATATCTGAGCTGCTTCCAAGTGGCGTTCGGGACATGCTGAGGCAGTAAATTCAAAGACAGCCGGTGCACTAACCACAACCGAGAGACCGTGTGGGATTAGGGCATGGCCCGCTGAGTAGCCAGCGGGCTTGTAATCTCGCACATGGCCTGATATGGGATAGGATAGGCCGTGACAGAGATGCACTCCTGCATTGCCAAAGCCAACGCCGGCCATAGTCGATGCCAGATGCATGTTGGAGCGCGCCTTCTGATTGTCGGGTTGGTAAATGGCATCAATGAAGTTGTTGCGTATTATGTCCAGAGCAAATCGAGCCCACACATCCGAAATGGGATTTCTTCCCTGATACGTGGGGCGCAGACTCGGATCGGGTGGCGCTGGACCACGCTCGCGGTAGTCAACTGCCGTAAAGCTCTCCAGGGCATGGCAAAATACATCGAATCCAGCAAAAGCCATAACCCGTTCCGGCTGACTCAGAGTGTGCAATGGATCAACAATAGCTGCTCAACAACAGAAACAAATATTAACTCAACAAATTGGCAACTCATGTGTGCAGCGGACCCACCCAAGGTCGGCTTCAGCTGTTTGCTGGAAATGCCCGTTTTGGCGTGCAGCCTTTTATAGTCGAATATTGCCACTCCAGTGGTCTCCGAACCTGTGCCAGACGTTGTGGGCAGCGCTATGAGTGGCTTTAGCTTCACGGAAATCTACGAGGAAAGAGAAAATAAACCCAAAAACTATATATGTAAAGAGCTTTCGCTTGCCTCTTTGGCTCGCCCAATGGGCGCATTGACGTAGTCAAGCAGCTCTGCTTCACGATCACAGCAAAAGAGATTCGCCACCTTGGCTGTGTCCATGGTTGAGCCTCCCCCTATGGCAACGAATGCATCGAACTCGTGGCGGCGAGCGAATTGAGCTGCCTGCCAGAAACTCTCATCTGTGGGCTCTACACGCGTCTCGTCGTATACCTGGTAGTTGATTCCGTGACGCGCCAAAGAGTCCAAGGCCACACGAACTGAAGGTATCTTCGCCACATTCTTATCCGTTACCAGGCAGACATTGCTGGCGCCCCAATTGCGTAGATCTGCGCCCAGCTCTGCGCTTACACCTGGACCAAAGCGCACTGTGGAGGCAGACATCTGTCCAGAGAGAACTTTGATCAGTTTTAATAAGCTTTGGACTTTGCCCACTCCGTGATTACCTCAAATGCGTATTCTTTTGGACCCGTTCGGGTTGTGGCTGCTGCAGCTGATCCATAGTTTTGGGAATGGGCTGGACACTTGCAGCTAAAAGTGATCAAATGAGCTGATTTCCAAATATATAATATATATATACTTATTTACGAGCTAGCCACGATCGTATTGATCAAGTTTAAGACGTTTTTGCGCGACATCTTCAATATTAAATTCTATCAGCTGACAGCTGTGCTCTTCGACTGATAACAGCTTAGGCGGGGCTGCCCACTTCGATTGACATTGTGATAATGGAATAATCGAAATCATTCCTTTATCGAAATGTATAACAGTTGCTCTCTTTCTGTTGCAGCTTAAACAATAATTAAAAATGTGTGACTACGAACACGAATACTCCTTCACCTTTGACGAGAGCACAATTGAGAGTGAGCTCAGCAGCTGCCCGTGGGACTGTGGATTCGAGAGCATGTGGCAGTGTATTGGTGAGGAGCTGCGACGGGAGCAGGAAGCCAACGAATTGGATCTCATATTTCAAGAGAAGCTAGTTCTGCAATGCCGTTCGCAAATGGATATCTGAATAAAATTAGCGTTTAATCTATTGTTTGTTATTATCGTTTAGTCAACAGCATTTTTGATAAATGCGGTGTTTAGTTTATAAAATTGTTTGTACATTCGTCGCAATCTCATCAAATACCAATCATTAGGTTAACCGTTTGATTAACCGGAGCACACACTCCGCTCGAAATTTCGTTTATACATAAATTGTAATCTATTCGGAACGAGTATAGATATGTTCTCGTAAGTCCTGTAACTACAAATAGTCGATCGCATTAGACCAAGTTAACAGGCACTTCATAATGCTGTCAATTAGATACATTCATATATAAATTTACTATTAATTTTGTTATTTATGTAATGTCGTTTGATCAGTATTCGTGCTTCCAGTGATCCAGTAATCACTTTAATTTAAAACAAACTCCATTGTACAAATACACACAGTTATCATATAGATATAGTTATTTATAAATTGGGTATAATTATCAATAAGTCAAATGTAAATGTCAAGCTTGACATTCAAATAGATTAGGCATGTCAGCATTGATCCCACGTCGCGACGCGAAACAATTTCGCTTGTTTGTGAGTGGGAACAACAATTGCTGTTGCAGCCAATTACCTAAATGTATGTCCGCCCATATTTAACGCGAAATTTACAACTCAATTTTAAAAATCGGACTTCTTGATCTGAGAACATAAGCAACACTAATCGATGTTGACAGACTTTCCCAGCGTCATTTGCATAAGCCCGACCATAAAAGGGGCGCCTCGCTGGATCGGCGATCAGTTCACAGCCAACTAAGCTACGAATTACAAACGGATTTCACTATGAAGTGGTTCAATTTGTTTCTACTTTTCGGAGTCTTGGCTTTGATCGGCAGCATTGGCACCTTGACTGCTGCTGAGCCCGTGCCCGAGCCCAAGGGACGACCCCATACAACTCGCCGACCCAGGAATGAGAACGACGAGGATCGCCGCTAGCAGTTGAAGCCCATAAGCTGCATTAAGCAGAAAACGATTCGGGATGCACAAACACACAAAATTCTGGTCACGGTGAAATGTTTCGGTTTGGAAACAATCCAATTTGTTGAAGTTTTAGTTCTGTAACATAGAAAGCTCGAGCAAAAAGATTGTAATTAAACACGTTTTAAATCATTCGTTTATTCGTTTTTATTACCTGTAATGCTAGAGTTAAATTGGTCTGCTTAAAAATAAACATCTCATATTATTGATACAATATATGCTTTAGGAGTTGTATAGGTAGGAAGGATATCAGATACATATATGTATATGTATATATATATATTCTTCCACTATTGCGGATTAAGTTTTGTCTTTTGTGTGCCTGTGTGTGAATTGATTTGTTGGAAAATTGTACATACAATTGCGGGAATTAATTGTCTGTATTCTAAACTTAGATTTATAGCCATTTACAATTTGCACAATATGAATTGAATTGGGTTTCACAATTGCTTAGCTACGTTAGTTAGTTGGGCGCTTAACAAAATAATTTGAATTTATCTAAATTGCAATTATGGTTAGTTGGGGATATTAATTCAAATCCAATGCCAGAGCACTTTAATTTATAGCCACTCGCAATTTGCATTTTTCATTTAACATTTTCCGTTCTCCCCATTTTGCTTACATAATTAAATTTAATTTCAAAATGAATTTACAATTAATACAGATTTGATTAGGCTAATAAAGTTAAATTGTTTGTAGTTGGAGCTGGTTGACGGCAAATAACCAAGGCGCTCAGTGGTTAATTAATTCAATTAATTAAATGTTTACTATTTCGTCTTTTAATTGCGTACATAGAACTTACTTCACTTATATTAAATAATTTATGATTTTGTTCTGCTGGAAATCTGATTTAATCAATTATGTTTAGTGTTTGTTTGTTTGTTACTTGATTGATATATGTATGTTTCGTATCGTGTTCACCTTAACGCCTTTACAGGTGGGTCTTACGTTCAATCGCCGAATTCGTTAATGTCTAAGGAGTTGCTGAGCTCCAAATTCTATTCTCATGCTCATGCTTCAGGTGAGTCCGATGATGCGGATATGCCGCCCAGACTGCCGCTGGCTGCCACGCCAATGTCGCTGATGCTCTTCACGCGTCGGCTGTTCTGCTCGTAGAGTAGATGCGAGTCCAGCCCGTGGGAGTCAAGGATGCTGGCGAGGGGTGGGGCGCTCACTCGATGTCCAGGTGGTGGCGGGCCGTAGCTGGAGCCAGGTGGCGGCGGTGGTGGTGCAGTTGTGGGTGGCGGCAGATAATGATGCGACTGATGTGCGTGATGATGCGATTGCATTTGCATTTGCTGCGGACCTATGGTAGCATATATTCCTCCGCCGCCCTCGCTGCTGCTGTACGATGGCGTTGGGGAGGTGGAGTTACCGAAGGAGCTGCGTTCGCCGGCGCGATGTGGTTTGCTGTTGAAGCGGAAGGCTTTTGACAGAGAACTCTGAAAACAAAGCGTCAATTAGCAGATAAACTTACACACCTTTGCTTGCCACTTACCTGAGATCCTTTCCATGCCGAAATCTGTCAAGCGAAAGAGAGGAACAAAAGAGAGAACAATATGTAAGATTAGTAGATTGATTTCGTTTCGGTTATGATTAACCAGCTGACCAACCCCCTTTCACTCCCCTCTTTCCAACCTGTTTGCCAATTAACATTTATCTGCGATTTGTCGTGAAACTTCTGATGTCGTTTGTTATTATTAATTAATGAATTAGTCAAAAATCAAATAAAAACTCGCAATTTAAACAGTTTATATTTATTTTAATTAATATTTGGGTGCATTTCACAAAATGCGCATTAATTAATTGTTACTTACTTGCAATATCTACGAGTTGTGTATGAGATTACGTTATATTATATATGTATAAATAATTATATATATAAATTTATAAATTTATTTTGTATTATATTATAAATGAGTTTCTTTTAGCTATCTTAGGCTGCTCAAATATGTACTTTATTTTTTTTATAGTTAATTTTTGGTTAAACATTTTTAAATACTAAATGTGCGCTTTCCTTCGAATCATACAATAATGGACCCTAAACAATTGAACTAGCTTACTTCAATAATTTCCTTTTGGCATTTTTTTGCACCAAAAAAGCAATTGAACTAGTAATTGCAAAAATTGTGTTTTGGTATTTTTAATGCCAAAAAAAGCACATGCAAATTTGTTATTAAATTTATTATTCACTCTTCAGCTGCTGCTTGTTGTAATTTATTTTTAAAATAATTTGTTGTAGCATATCTAGAAATGTTTAATGATGCAATTTGCTTTGGGACGTTATCTCTTGTGGTCCACATAATTATTTAGCTTCACTTAAACATGCCAAAATATAAGAAATGGTTATGAAAATAATGAAATACTTAACCTTAGCTAAATATATGTAGATAGTATATATGTATATTTATGAGATTGGGTATATGCTGAACAATTTGTGTTTATGCTTATTAATACTGAGTAGTCTTAAGTGTCGAAACATCGTTGTACTGTGTGCTCAAAGTACTTTTGAGAAGTGGGCAAATGTCTGTCTGTTTTGTTTATGTAAAAAAAAAATAAAACATAAAAAATACTACTATGTTCCTTGGACATTCTACACAAGTACTTCAAGCGATAACGTTTATAGAGGCATAGACACACAGAGAGTGACAGAGATAGAGAGAGAAACAGATATATATGATATAGAGACAGAGAGAGTAGACAACAAAAGCTTCACGTCAAATCAGGCTAAGATAAATCATACGCAGAAACTTGAGTTCTTTTTGTTTTTTTTTTTTTTATTTCTCAATTGTAGGAGTCGCAATTTTGATGTGTGCAGACAATATAGCAATAGTTATATGTATGTAGAGATATATGTATTTATATATGTTTGGTATGCATGTTTTTTGGCTTGATGATATTGGAATGGAACTTACCCGTAAGCTGCCGCTCGATCGCCGATCTGTTGTGGCATAGTGCTGCAGTCCGCCGGGTCCAGTCAGGGGCACTATGCCGCAACCGGAACGAATGCCTTGACCCAAAGTTGCTCTACACAACAAACATTGCAATACAACCGGATTGTTTTCGTTTAGGTGTGTGTGAATATGTGTGTGTGTGAGAGAGAGAGAGTGTGTGTATGGGGGTCAGTGGGAGTGTGTGTATATTTGTGTTTGTGCATGTGGTCAATTTTGTTGCATTTTTGGCAAATTGAATATTATACACAGATATAACGAGGCAGGCAGAGACAGTGACAGACACAGACGCAGAGGCAGAGAGAATTAGATAGAAAGAGAGAGACAGAGGCAAAGGCAAAGGCAGGCGGGCGCAGGCAATCAAAAAAGTCAAGCACACACATATACACACACACACGAACGTACGCACAGCAATGTTGTAGTAGCAGTAGTAGTAGTAGTAGTATTGGTGGTAGGCGTTGTAGTTGTTGTAGGCATACATCGTGTGGTTGTTGTTGTTGTTGTAGTGTTGTAAAATGCATTATTGTAAACAATCAAGACAAGGATAGCAACAACAAGCCGTTGAGTTTGATTTTTGAAAGAAACAGATGAAAAATATGGAAAGTAGAAAAGAAAGAGGACAAAGACAAAAGAAAGGAAAACGATTAATAAATGCAGAGAAACTGTGTATATCGATAAATAGTTTTGTATTTTGCATAATTGACTACTTGTAGCGTAAACAACAAAGATAAATATATGTATATATATAACGGATATACATACATACTATGTATGTAGAAATTGATTGAGATGATATATGTATGGGGGCCAGGTGTTTGGAGACAATTTAAAATCAAACGGAACTGGAATTTGTATGTAGAGCATATATGTAGATGATTGGATGACAACAAGTAGGCTAAGTACTACAAAAAAACATACGACATATTAGACGAAATTGTTTCTAGTTGTTACCCAAAAAATTGAATTGAAATTTTACTTACAATTGACATTGCATTTATTTTCAGTACTGTTAACGAATGACTCAATCAAGAGACTTTCGGGATATTGGAGGGAAATTTCGGATTGGGTTTAGATTGAAGAAAATAGATTTTTGTACTACGAGCATTATCTAGGTATCGAAATTTAGTGGACGCACAAAAGTAGGCAACATCGAGTGGAAAACAAGCTAATGTTTATATATATATATATGTATATGTTTGTATGTTTGTATGTATTGGTTTTACTTATTGGTTACTTAAGCAAGAAATGAAAATCTCGGTTCGGAATTGTGAGTTTTCGTATACGTATTCGCAGTTAATTCCATTTGAATATGTATGCATGTATATATCTATATATTTAGTGGTATGTATGTAGGTGAGTAAGTTCTTTCAGTTTTATGTGTGCTGTATCACAGTGGACGGCTGTCCACATCAGTTACAAACTCAGTTATGTGTGTTTGTTTGTGTGTGTGCTTCACGATGATATCGTTAGTCTAATATATATGTATGTATATGTATATGTCTAACATATAGAGTTTTATTTTGGTTACACATCAAATGTCTGTTGAATACACATATCTGTATGTATTTGCATATAAAACTATAAACAAATCGCATTTGCTACTACTTAGAAAAGTCTCTACCCAAATATACGCTGGCCCACTATACCTAAACACTTGTAAAGATCTGATCCGTGTGTGTGTGATCTGACAAATAACATACATCGATATCGATACAATCAAATACTATATAACATATATAGCGCGCTTCTCCCTATTGGCTTAAATGCAAAAATTTCACTTGTGTAATACCTATATCCATATATATATCCTCATAGATATACATATATGTATATAGTATGTGTTTTGTGTGGTAAATGCAATCTTAAGTTAGCTGCAAAGCATATATCGATTCTGGAGACTCGTTTGTATAATATATATATGTATATAGAATATGGACATATCGATAGATAGTGCAAAGCTCCTCAGATTTGTTCGATATGTGGTATTTATTTATTCATTAGCTATATTATTTCACTCTTTTACTTTTAAAGATTTCTTTGATTAGGTCTTGGGTATCAGGGTGGGCTTTTCTGATTACGTTTCCCTACGAGTATTTCGATGCTTATGCATAAGTATTTTTGTTTCATTTTTAATTTTTGATTTTTAGTTTTTAGTTTTGGTAATTGTTTAGCTAGTCTAAGAGTAAGTTGAGTTAATTATGTTGATTTGATTAGCGCTGTGCTCCAATTATTGTTCTCTTTCTAGATATACCAATCAGCTTAGCTACATACAATTAAATATTGAATTGAGTTGAATCCCATCAAGTTACGATTGATTACAAATACACACGGTGATTACGAGCATTAGTTTTTTTCTTCTTTTTCTTTATCTTTTTCTGATTGTGATTTTTGATTTTCGATTTACGATTTAATGGCCCTGCAATTTGGCCAATTGCCGGGAGTTTTCCATTTGAAATTCTTCCATTTGACAGTAAATTATGTATCTGCATTGTTGGGGTTGAGCAAAATAGAAAATATATTCATATTTATATATATGTATATAAATCGAGATGTTGGAAGAGAAAAGATATAGAGAAAGGGAGAGAGAGAGAGAGAGAGAAGAGAGAAAAATAAGGCACAAGCCAATTAGTGCGTTATTTGACGGCATTTCAGAGATGCTCTAAAACACGCACACAAACACGCCACACGTCGAATGCATGTATGTGATTATTACATACATACATATATGCGCGTATGTACACATATAACATACACACACACACGCACACACACACACACACAAGACGAAGACGTAGACAGAGACAGAGACAGTAGTTATATAGTTAATATAATGCAGCAAGTTTAGTATATGGATACGTATGACGGCGCATGAATATATATGCATGTATGTATGTATATATATTTGTGGAGGAGAATGAATTGTCTTCAGTCAACAACTAGTAGGTATTCAACAGCAACAGCAACAACAACAACAATAATCTCTGATCTAGCTCCACGCACTGCTTTACTGGATGAGAGAGACAGAGAGACTGGAGACGCTTTGAGTTGATGAGATGTACGAGAATATGCAAATCAGTTGGAAATCAAGAAAAGCGTATTACACTCTAATGCTAATGTCCATGTGTGTGTGTGTGTGTGTGTGGATGAAGTGAATAATGGAAGAAGCGGTACACGAATCGTATATATAGCCTAGTTCCTTTCTTTGATCCTTTCCCTGTTTCTTAGATCATAAAAATATAGCAAAAATATATCATAAATATTCAGATGCTATTTTCCCAATTCCCAATATGAAAACTGACTACATCTATCATCAGAATTTAATCAAACAGAATTATATATAATTGATCAATCAACCCATTTTACCTATACTCTTAATAACATTATAATCCCGATAAAGCATTAGTGATGTGATGAATGATGATGATGATGTTGGTGATGATGAATGTGTTGATAATGGAGCAGCATGCAGTAATGAAATTATCAAATATCAACTCAAATCAACAAAATAATAAGCACAGTATTGGAGTAAACAATTCGAATTACGAGCATATATACATGATGACAATGGAATAAAAAAATGACAAAAACAAATATCACAAACCAAAAACGCAATCAAATGTTAACGAAACAATAGAAATTCCAATCGAATGGGGTAAAAAAGGAATCAAAACGCTGTTTAACGCTACATATTTATATGCATAGTAGTAGATGGGATAGAGAATGGTTCTCGGCTCACGCAAACGAAAGCGAGAACGAAATACGGACGGGGCTTTACATAAAGGGGCGGGGTGCGGACACACACGCAGGTGATGTGACTGTGATGATGGGTGCTGCTGGGCGATAAGACACACTCACCTTGCGGGCAGGATGAGAGCATCGAATTCCGTGTTTAGATGCCGTCGTATTATGTTCTTTGATGGCGGAATGCCCAGAGCTGTTGCCATGGTATCGCCCGAAAATGAGGGCTCCAACACCACCAGACCACCGTGAACGCCGCTGTCTGCAATTGGAACGGAACACACACACATGAGAATTCAGTGGGATTGCATTGAAACTGAACGCCAAAGCCGAAGTGCTTAAATCAATGGCACATTCATTATTATTATTCAGCATGCAATAGATATGTCTATTGATTCCACTGGCAACTGGCAAATGGTCGGCAACTCACCCTTCAAATTCTCCGCATACTCGCCCAGGTCGATGGAACGCACCCAGCGTATGAAGCGTTGGTTAGTCCACACAATGGGATCGGTGTCCACAGTCTCTGACTGCACGCGTCGCATGGCCAGCGTTTGGCGGTCATATTTAACGATGCGCAGCACGTGAATGCCTAGGTGTGACAGGACAGAGAGAGAGAGAGATAGAGAGAGAGAGAGAGAGGAGAGAGAAATGCATTAGCCTGATTAAAGTCGACAGTCGGCCTTATCTCGGCTTAAAGCGAACATTACCATGCACTATGCTGGCCTGATGGAACTTTCGCGTCACGCCCAGAAACTTTTCCAGCTCCTTCTTGGAGAGCGTGTCCAGCATGCGCGCATCGACCAGAGACTGCAGGAATGGCTCAGCGTACTGTGGCAGGCCAATGTCCGGCAGCCACTCGGAAGCCACCCAGGTGTGACCCAGCTGTGTGATTAGTGGATAGCGCACCAGCTCCGGCCGTCGTTGCTCCTCGATGGCCAGGCGCAATTTTTTGCGATGCATTGGATGCGCCAGACCCAGGCCAGCCTCCAGCTCGACGTCGTTCAGCTCGAGCAGCACCTTGCCGCTCTTTACGTTCTCCGCGCAGCGTGCGCTATACTGGGGCATGCCCAGCGCCACCTCCAGCCAGGCCAGCACTTGAGTGGCCCGCCAGCGATCTATGGGCAGCTGGGAGGCTTCGCGCAGCAGTCGCAATTTCTCGGCATAGCCCTCCTCGGAGAGTGGATTCCACGAGTAGTCGCTGTATTCGCTCACCCCATCGGCGGACATGGCCTTGCTCTTATTGCGGGAGCGTGCAAACACGCGTGAGATGCTGCCCCAGGTGCCGCCGCGTCCATTGCGTGCGCCCAGTGGGCCGCTCTTGTTGCCGAACTTGCGGGTTATGGCACCGGCGCCGCCAGGTCCCTCAGCATCCGGCGAGAGCTGCTCCACAGATCTGAGTGGAAAGAGAGCTGAGTGTTAATGCTAAGAATGACTCTTCTAAAAAATTACCTTGAGTAGGCGCCAGAGTTAAGAGGCGAGAGTGTAGGGCTGCGTTCCTTGGGAGTGCCAACTGCAATGAGAGACAGACAATTGAGATAAGAGAGATTCAGGTTACTCAAAGCTTGGTTCACTCACATTGATACATATTTTGACTGGAGACTAGAGAAATGCTGTCGGGATCGACGGTGATGCAGGGTCCGTTGTCGCATGTGCCGTCACTGAAGTTCAGTTCTCCGCCGGTGCTCTCGCGATCGCTGCTGTTGCGCAGGCCCGAGTCGTTCGAGCAGGAGTTGCGATCGCCGACGGTGGCGCCGGAGCCGCCGCTCAGGCTGCCGCTGAAGGCGGACAATGAATTCGAGTTGCCACGCCCACTGTCCTCGGCTGTGCGCATGCCGCTCAGATTGCCAGCCAGCCCAGAGCCGCCAGCCAACTGGCTGAGCATGCCCGAGGCAGCCGATGGCGGTGTCAGCGGTGCAAATGAATGCAGACTCTCCTGGTCGGAGAGGCAGCCCGTGAGCTGACGACGCGCCTCTTGGAGCTGCTCCTGCAAACGCTGCAGCTGCAGATCCCTTGCCGACAGCTGCTGAGCCAAGGCCAGGGAACGCTCAGCCTCGTCGCGCGCCTGCTTCAGCAGCTGGAAGCGTTCTCGATCACGATCACCCGAGATCTTGGCATTGGTCGACTCAGTCTCGCGCACGCGCTCCTGGTAGTTGCGTATGAAGTCACGCAACTCTTGCTCCTTCTCCTGCAGCGAGGCGCACAGCTGTTTCACCTGGCCCAATAAATCCGATTTGTCTGTGCGCAGCTTCTTCCGCTCCAGCCGCATGGTGAGCAGCTGATTCTTCACGCTGCGCAGCTCTGATTCCAGTCGCTCCACGCGCTCCTGCGATGCCGTTGTGCTGTGGAGATCTTGGCCTGTCTGTGCAGCTGCCAAGTCAGCACCGGGATCAGCTCCGCCCACTGCACCGTCCGTCGAGTGCTCGAGCAGCCGACGCAAACGCTGCAGCTCCGCATTCAAGCGCTCGTTCTCCTCTCGAAGCTTCATTGCCGCCTCTGCAAGAGATCATCAAAGAGTTAGGTCGATGCAGCAGCCTGCAGCAACTGCGCCAGCTGGCCCAGTTGAGTGCCGCGCTAAGCTCAAGCCGTGTTAAAGCGAGGACAGTGTCGTTGTCGAGCTACTACGCGCAGTTAGCAGCTAGCTAGCCACCCCCTGAGAGGCTACTGCGTAAATCCTATATATATGTCTATTCGTACAGGCGTGCTACTACCCTAGCCAAGAGCCATTGGACCATTGAACCACACATCCTCAACTCAACTGACATGTCGCAAGTCAGCTGCCCTTTATGCATGCCAATTTGTAACACACAGCACTACGAACGAGCAGAAACTAAAAAGTGCAACGTGAAAGGCTTTGGGGGCAGGCAGCAAAAGTTCTCTTCGGGTGGTGAAGAGCCGTGTGCGGGGTGTGAAACAGAAAATAACTTAAATAGGCTATGTCAGGGATCAAGCCGGACAGATTCAAGTGCAACTGGGGGCTGTGGGTGAGGGTGAGGGCATGCGGGCTAAATGTTAATGCGAGTGCTGATAGAGCGTCTGTGCGGTGGTGCTCCAATTAAAAATACTGAGCGGAAATGGCAGATGAAAAGTAAGGAAAACGTAAGATTGAAATGGCTTAAGTGAGAGTGGGAGCAGGAGCAGGAGTCATGGTGCGGGTGCTGGTGCGGATGCGGGCAAGTATATGAGTCTCAATCGACTTACCTGAGCGAAATGTGAACTTTGACTCATCATTACGATTGCCATCATGAGCGCTGTGGGTCGTGGTTGCCTCTAGCATCAGCAGCGCGGCAGATGCAGCGGATGTTGGGGAATGCGCTGAGCACGTGGGGGATGCCACTGGCTTGGGCATAGTCATGGGAACGGGCACGGGCACGGGCATGGGCATGGCCATTGCGGATTTTATTTTCATTGTCTTTGATTTTGTAGTAGTTGCAGTTGTAGGTAATGAGGCTGTAGCGACCGCTGCCAGCTCCGGTTCCATTAATTTTCCAATCGAGCAAACATCATTCGCATTTCTCTTGTCGACTGTAGTTGTATTGTTTCATATATATACATATATATTTGTTGTTCGATTGTTGTTGTGATGGTTTTTCCCCAAGCACAAACACACACACGCGCACCCACGCCAAGGGTATTCAATCGAATTCGTGATTTTCGTCGATAAAGGGGGATGAGAGTGTCCAAGTTGAGAGGAGTTGGAGGATGTTAACAAAATAAATAACAACAACGACAACAACAATAACAACAACACATTGTAATAATAATAACAACAACAACAACAACGATTTAAGCACATCATCATGATATTGTTAATGTTAATGATAATGACGATAGGGTAGACATAATTTATATATGTATGTGAGTGAGCCACGGATTGGATGATAAACACACAAAATCAGAGAGAAAGAGAGAGAGAGGTAAAGAGAGAAAGAGAGGGAGACAAAAAGACAGGCAAATGGAGCGTGCAGGAGTTTTAATTAATTTGTTTAGCTAAATCTGAATCAGTAGTACTCAAAACATATTCATAATAGATATGGACATTAAACAAACTTAAAATTCATATATGTATAGTACATTGATTGATTTTTCCGACATTTATAATATGTAAGTAAATATATTATATATAATATGTATATATATGTATGGCAAAATCTCCATGGGATTCATTTGTCTAGTTAACGTGGCCTATTCAATCAAATGAAATTGAAGCGCAACCATGTGCACATATTTTTGTTTAAATAGATTATCCACACATATATTTATTAGGCTTTTCTCTTTTTTTTTTGGTTGCCAAATTTATTTAAGCCCACTTCTGCATGAGCGCATTTAAACGAATGCTAAAAATATATTATTATTTATTTTAAACAGCGCACTGTGGGACAACTTGATATTTGAAAGCTTCAAGTTTAAATAAATATTTTGATATTGAAGTAAATTTGTGAGCCAGACAAAATCCAGACAAAAAAAAAATAGATAATACAATAAAAAGTGAAAAGAAAAAATAATACAAAAAGTAAAAAAAAAAAGAAATCAACATATTTGCCATGTATTTTTATGATTTATTTATATTTACTTAGTGAATAGTCAAAATGTCTACAAAAATATTTTTATATATTACAGATTTAATATATTTAAATTCTTGTATTAATTTTGCTATAAACATGGCTATTTGACGTCCATAGTACTTCGATTTAATTCATTTAAATTAAATTGCGCTCGCAGTTATTTTAAGAAATGCAAATTAAAATTCGCACAGAAAATGATTCAGTTTAAAAGTTGTTTCAGCATCGCTAATGAAAAAATACCAAAAATAAATAATACCAAAAATAAATAATACCAAAAATAAAAATACCAAAAACTAAAGATTTTCATATACAGTATATACAGAGCATTTACATTCCTTATTTATCTGCTTTTGAGACATTTACTCGATTTCAAACTCAAATTGAACACCTTTCATTAAATCTCATAAAATAATAGGTAAAACTGCAGCTTTAAATATGTGCGAGTCAACTTTAGCTTAGTCAGAGATTGAGGAAATCAAGAAAGATATGTAAATTCAAGTCGATATCAGCACCAGTAGGTCGGTCGGATGCATCGCATTTGGCTGCATTTGAGCAGGTTGAATGATTTGCGAGACAGCAATTGCATTGCTCTGGGGCAGCAGCTGCCGCAGCTCGCATCTAATCCTGATGATGGCGATGAGTACGTCGACAGGTTGGGAAACGGGCCCAATCCATCAAGGCGGCTGGAGGCGGCGGTTCGTTAGTTTTTGCCAGCGCCATTAAAAGCACGGCCAGTGAGATAGAGAGCCAGAGAAACGGAGAAACGTAGAAAGAGGCACGGTAAATGGCCGCTCGTTGCTATCTTTTTCAAAACTTTCGCTTTGGCATTCGGAAATTATTCGATGCGCCAGACCCAGCTGCACTTTGGACCCCCATCACACACTTTTGCCGGCGCTGGCGGGCGCATTTTGCAACGTACGTGTAAGCAAGAGATTTGTGTTTGTCATCTAACCATGCGGTTGTTTGCTGCCCAGACTTTTCCATTTGTTTCCTGCACTCGTGCCAACCCGGGCCACACACACCAGGCTAGGCCACACACATTGCACATTGCAGTGTGATTTTAATTTTAATTTTTAGGACTCGCCACTAGTTTAGCTACAGTCCAATCTGCCTCTGGGTGCACCGCACACATAAGTAAAATCGAAAAACAACAACAGAGAGAGAGAGAGGGAGAGAGTTTTTAGCAAAGGTAACTAAGCCTTTGCTGTTCAATGTTTCTGACAGCCCAAAATATATGTACTAAAGTCTGATTTTGGTTTTTCAACCGAAACATTGCCCTCTGTTCCCCTCATCAACAGCCAGTTCGATTGCAATTCGTATGCACTATGGAGTTCATGTAATGGAAGGGCATTTCATATTGTGTCTGCTCATTCAAATTGTTCATAAAGTAAACAAAATTGATTTTACGACAGAACTGAGTTTAGGATTCTGCAATTTTGTTCAAAAGCAAGACGTGTTAGGGAAACGGAGAGATAATCTTAAAGCAGCTCGGGAGAGTGGGCTAAGCGACATTCTGTTTTAATTAATATGATATCTAGTACTAGTTTGAGCTTGGCTAGGCTAACATATTGAATTCTATAGATGGATAGATAAGCTTAATTCAACTCTTAGTTTAATTGGCAGACATTTAAATTGGTTTTTAATAATACATGTATATTTAAATAAATAAAATAAACTAATAGAAATAAAGTAAACTAAATAAAATGAATAATAAATTATGAATAAAAAATAGTCTTTGAGTTGTGCTTAATAAAGTAAGTCTCCAACTGTGGGAAAAACATAAAAAAAATACAAATAAAAATAAAAAGTAAAAATTAATATTAATTAAAAATATTTTTATTTTATTCATATTCATAAATTAAATAACCTAAATTATTTTTTTAAAATTAAAACTTAGTCAAAATATCTTCAGAGCTATTATACAAATATTTTAATTTAATATTATTGATTAAGTAAGACATTTAAAATATATTGAAATGCATGGAAAAAGCATTTTATATAAAAGTTTAAATAGTTTGTGTCCCAAGAGAGAGACGAACTTGACTAGAGCATGGAAACCGTTTGCCCAGGTCATTTAATCATATAGAATTCTCAGCACTTCTCATGTCTGGCTTTAACTTGGATTTGCAACAAAAATCAATTCGAGTACACAAATAAATTGCATATGTATGCAAAATTTAAAATGTTATTTGAGTGAAGAGAGATAGCGTAACAAAGGGGGATAATTTGTGTCCAAGGTTTACGGCGCTGCACATGCTGCGACACAGCAATACACACAACAGAGAGAAGAGATAAAAAAGTAAATACGAGTATATCGAATATATATGTATGCATGTATGTGCACACTTATGCCTGTCTGTCTATGTGTTTGTGTGTGTGTGTGCGTATACGCAATTGCTTGAATTGCACCAGCCAGCAGCTGTTGCGGCTGCCGAGCTAATTGCGCCCACTCACATGCCCACTCGACTGAGCTGAAATGTTATAGAAATGCATTTGGGTGCAGCGGGTTGGCACTTACCGGCGCTGAGCTGACTGCTGGTTGGGTTGACCTGCGCCAAGTGACCTGCGGCAATCAAATTTGAGTTATTCGCATGGATCATGGCTGCCGTGGATATGATGGTGCTGCTGCTGTTGCTGATGGAGTTGGCGCTGCTGCCATTCACTAATTGCGACTGCGGTTGGCCAATCGCCTGCGCTTGTGCTTGTGCTTGGGTCTGTGCTTGTCCCAATGTGTCGCCCTTGGCGGCCAAGCGATTCTGGTTGTCGATGGTCATGGGTGGCGTGAGCGTCTGATTGCTCCCATTCGAGCTGGCCGGGGAGCTGCTGTCGGAAGCGGAGGCGTTGGGCGTCAGATCCCGTTTGCTTGCCAGCAGGCTCGGCTGCTTTAATGTGGGCAGAGCTCCAGCTGCAGCTGCCGCTGAGGCGGATGAGGATGAGGTCGACGAGGCGATCCCAAACTGCTGTTGACTGCTGCTTGTGCTTGTTGTCGTGTTGTTGTCCAGTGATAGCACCGGCTTCACCGGCTTGTTGTTGTTGACGGACTTCTCTTTGAGTGCACCCACACTCGAGTCCAGCGACTTGACAATTTTCTGTAAAGTTGGACAAACATTTAATGGATGCACTTCAATTAGGCGAGCGCTCTATGCATAAGTAGGATGTTAGAAATGTTCAAAGAGATGTATGAGAAATAGCGAAACAGAGAGAAAGAGAGAGATAGAGAGGGAGATTCAATGATACAGAGAGAGAGAGAAAGAGAGAGCACGAGTTGCTGCTAGGTATCCAAGTCAATTAGTCAATGAGCATGTGTGAGCGAGATAGACATACATACGTAGAGATAAGGAATGGAAATGTGCCGAAACTTTTGTAAGCATAAGTATAAGCATGTGAAAGTGGAACAGCGCTGAATGGCGAGTGGCATGCAAATTGTATGTTGACCCCCATCCTTTGGTTAACCTTCCGCCTCCTCCTCCCCGCGCCCCTACCCAAAAACCACCCAGCGGCGCTAACAAGCAAATGAATGAGGCCCAATTAGGTTAAACATCAAGTGAATGGAGAGGGTTTTTTTTTTCTTTTTCATTTTTTTTTTTATTTAGTAGTGGTTGTTGTAGCGGTGGGGCCGGCGCATGCAGGGTTGGCACTTTGGGGGTTGGGGGCGGGTTGGTTGAATTGGATTGTACTTGGTGTACTTACGGATTCGCCCAGCTTGTGCAGAGAGGCATTTATGCGATCCGGATTGCGTGGCGGCGGCTCTGGTGGCTCTGATGCGGCCATGGTTGGTCCGGCAGCAAGACCGTTTATTTGCATACCTCCTCACACAACTGAAGCGCTCCCAGTGCCTCTGCCAGTGCTCGTGCCAGTGACTGAGCTGAGCTGAGCTTGTGTGTGTCTGTCCCAAAACGTTCGTTCTACGCTACGTTGCCCAGATATAGATATACATATATTGGAATACGAATACAAGTGCTGCTGCTGCTCCTGCTGCTGCTTCACCCGACCACAAGTATTTCAACTGCCACAATTTGCACCATGCGCAGCCCGCTCTAACATTCTGACTACCTTACAAAGGGACCGAAGAAATACGTACACAGAGAGACGGCGAATGGAGACAGGAGACGGTAGACGGCTGGGATGGGAGAAGAGAGAGACACGTCCGATAAGCCGCAGATGCTGTTGGCGCTGATTCCCGAAATGTTTTCCAGCTCCTCTGTTGAATTCTCCCTTTCACGTCCTCGTTTAATCCTTTAATTGCTGAACGTTTCGTTTGCTTTTACTTGACAAAGATTCCGCATGCATCTGTAAATAAACGAAAAAGCTGTATCAAACGATGGTTTACTATTGTTATTTATATAGCAGAAAATATTACCGACCGTGGCTTTAATTTACGAAATTAAAAAGTGAAAGAGAAGCATATCTCCAAAGTTTTGTACAATTTGTGCAAGACATCGATATATTACTCTTCTGTCGATACTTTTCAATAAGAAGTATCGACGTAATGGCTGTTAAATATTTCCATTTGCAATGCATTAATATATGAGCACTATTTATATTTATATACCTGAATATTTAGACTGATATTTATAACTATAAATACATATAAATTCATAATTTATTATTATTATGTTATATAAACTAGCATTAATTTGCGTCTTCGAAATGCAGCGAAAAGAATTCTCCAACAACAAATGTGGCAAACATCGATATGTCGAGTTTTCAATGTATCGCATTAAATTCGATATTTTTCAATTATAATTATCGACGTTAGTGGACGTTTAACTCAATTACATACGTCTTCAAATTAAGGTAATGGAAAAAGTTTTATAAACAACTTTTAAGTGTTTGTTCAGTTATCTTCAGATTGTTTGAAGTTGTGAACTCAGTTTAAGTTAACTTGAGAAACCGTGACTTGCTTTTTACTACCGCCTGTAAACGCTTTATTGTAGTCGGACACCAGATCCTACAAATACGTACATTTGTCGGTATATAGACATACATATGTATATCTAGATTTAGAGCACAGGCCACAAATTCTATTTCGGATTGTTTCCACGTTTCTATGCATTCGGTTGCGTGTCTGGATTCGGTTTTACTGCACTGCGTCCGGAAGGCAGTAAACGTGAAAACCCCGAATGCTCGTAATGGAAATGGCAATGGCGCCACCTAAAGCAGGTTTTTCGGCAAGAGTAAATTAAAGCCATGTTTTATTACACATACTACGTATACTATATATAAGTGTGTGTGTTTTTTTTTTCAGAAATTATTTACGCTTTTATGTATTTACAAGCGCGTCAAGTGGGTTTCCTTTGAGCTTTAACTATCAGTTTTGCCGAGCGCTTTTCAGAGCTGACTGTGGATTTCATAAAAATCATGGAAAATGGTTTTATTTCATGCTCTGATTTTTATTTTTTGATTGGATTGTACGATTTTCAACTCCTGACCTGAACATACAATATTAACTTAACTTTTAGCCATACAAATTGAAGCTCTACAGTCAATTGAATGAAAAGCAAAAAAAAAAAAAAAAAAAAGAGAAAATGCAATGAGAAATTTTCGTGAATGGAATATTTGAAAAACACGCGAAACGTTTTCTTAGTTCAATTTTATTAAAGCTTTTATCTGTGAATTTTGAAAACACGTTGATGGACAAAAGAATGTGAATGTCGATGGACTGATGGAGCAGCAATTAAATAGAGCCAATAATTTGTTGCACTAAAACTACATAATAGCTAGTTAAACAAACGTTGCATAAAGCTTTGATTATTTTTGGTCCTTTGGATTTTAATCCGATTTGGCGAATGGCTGCAAAACGCTGGTCATAAATGGTGTTGCGGCTTACTTTCTTTTTTTTTCCCAGGGAATTTTCATGTTGCAGATAAAAAAATGTACAAATACCAGGCTTAAGCAGCGCTTTAGTCGCAGTGGCCAAAGTCTAGTTTTCCTTTTATTTTGTATTTTCCCCAGCTAACTTCAACTACACCTTGACTCACAAACCAAAGCCACAAACATATGGGCAGGATTTGAGAATAACATGACCGCAGCCACACACGCAGAGCTGAGGGGAGCAGCGCATCTGCACCTGAAGCTAAGCCGGCGAGGAGTCCCACTGCCTCCGAATGGGTCTAATACTAATGTGTTTTATGGCCAAGTGTGGGTGAGCTCTCGCTCTCTGTCTCTCTATGTGTGTGTGGTTGGGTGAATGTGGTGTCTGCCTGTGGCAAAAACAAACACACAAAAATAAACGCAAACTTTAATCATAATAATAACACAGAACTTTTGTGTTAAATCCGAGCAGATAGTTACATGGCTGGCTGCTATGTGAGCTAGTTATATGCATATATATACATATTAATTAGATATATGTATGTATATATAGACATATATGCACGTTCATAGAAGTTCTTTATAACTAGACAAAATTATGTTTGCAATTTGTGAAGAGTTTTGTGTTTCATAATAAAGACTTGCATAAGGCTGCACATTGCACTTCTGGTTATTCAATCTATCATTTGAGATAGATTTTAATGAAGTGCAGTGTGTGTAATTAATTATCTATTTATTTATACACAAATTGCAGTCATTCAGTTTTGAGCAGTTTGTGTCTTGGTTTCTTAAGTCAATAGATAAGTGTGCAAGCATTAATTAAATAAGATTTGCAGCATGTTAAAGCTGCTTTTGTAACTTGGAATATTTCAATTTGCCAAAATAATGACGTCTCTGTTTGTGTCTTATTGTTATTATAAATGAATCTTCTTTCAGTCTAACTGGCTAACATAACAAATTTAATTGAACTTCATTTAAGTTAACTTAATTAAATAAATAATGTGTAGATTTTAGATGCAGCCAAAACTATACACATTTCAATAAATAATCCAATTATTATTAAAATTTAAAACGGCCTCTGGGCTGGCAATTGATATTAAAATATCAGCAGTGTAGTATACAAAATATCGTTGTATAAGTTAGGGAGCTGCTGTCGGGCGAGCGGAAATGAGTAGCAGAATAATGTTAACGCATTGAAATTTAACAGAATTATTAAAAATTTCATACTTGGCGAGTTAGCTAACATAAATATGTTAGCGTAGGATTAGCTAACATCATTAATTAAGCGACTGTAAAAAAGCTGTATGCTAACAGTGCACTGTTAATGAAATTTTAGCTATACTTTTTCACTCTACTTTTCATTTCTCTTCGCCTGATACTTCAACAAAATTTCCGTTTATACTTGGGTCCCAGCGGCCTCAACAGCCGTCCCCGTGAGGCTGCACTCAAATGTAAAACGGCTGCTGACAGCTGAATGAATTCGCTGCCAGGAGTGGAACAGACGCAAGAGATGGATGAACTTTATTAAAAATAAATTAATGTGATTTGCTTTGCCAATTTATTTCTTTTCACCTGTTTTATTTATAACTTGAATAAATTGAAACATGTTTACCATGTTTTTTACTGCTTTAAATATTTTGGAAAACTGAAACGAAATTAAATGTGGAAATGAACTATAATGAGCTGTACGAAGATGAAGCAGAAGACTTTATGAACTACGTCCCAACATATCACCATGTGCTCTATAGACAACCTGAGCCCGTAGCTGAGCCAATTGTAAAAAAGCCCAATGAATGCATCTATGTGCACATCAAGGATGCGACTTCGGAGTATTTTCCAGCTTTTATGCTGAATTTTCGTCGAAAATTCAATGCCAAGTCGATGGAGCAAAATTATCAAAGAGCCATAAATCTGAGGCATGAGATTCTCAGAGAGCGCGTGGAGCGGCTCACTGCAAGATTGGCGAACGTGGCCAAGTTAACTGCTGAATGTCATGCCAAGAAAAAGAGCTGCGCTGTTGGCGCTGCGAAAGCACATAGTCAAGGATATGCAGGATCATGTGCAGCGCCACGAGCGCTACAAAGCCAAGCGCGTCGAGCATCTGAAGCGCCACAACGAACAGGTGCACAGATTATGTGAGCTGCTGCGCTATGGACTCTATCTGACACGCATTGCCGAGCAATACGAAGAGAAACGCAAACGTATCGGACTATTTTAGTGGGAAATATATTCAGCTCAGTTCAGTGATAGAGTAAGTGAACTGGATATATTAGCCACTGAGAGTGGTTCTATAAGTTTGCGTCCCTCTAGTCAAGTCTTTTATGTGTCAAAAGTTTTGTAAATAAACTAGGTTGGGCAACAGCTAAGAGCGGGCATTTTATAATAGCCATAAATTAATCAGCCGCAGCGTAAAACGTCACTTCATTGAATGCGGCTCTGAGCTATTTCTTTTCACTGCAATTTTGTGTGAGGCAAAGTTTTTGAAGTTGATGTCAAAGCTTCAAGTAAACCATAATTAGCCTTGGCTACGCTTTGATTCAATGGAATTAATTACGTTCGCCCACATGCGGCAACCGAAAGGGTCGGAAGAGAGGGGAAAGGGAGATTGCGAGAGAGTGAGACATAGAGTATTATGTGCTTTAGCTAACCACAGAGCTGCTGCTCTACAAGCAGAGCCAACCTCAACTCGTACGAGTCGTCTTCGTCAAAGACAGTGATAGAGCTCTGGCTCGACGCCCCGTGGCTCTGTATTCAGATATCATGTGCACTCGAGTGCAATTTGTGCATGAATTCCGGCACAGCTTCTTTGAGCTCAGTTGCTTGCAAATGTTATGGCAACTGACGACTCGGGTGTCTGAGGAAGTTCTTGCTTTCTTTTCTCCCTTTCTTACTGTGTTCAGCCTTTGACTTATGCCAAGTTCAACTGAAATACTTGACCTGCTTGAAAACATGTTTAAACTATGACCTGGCCAGGTTATTGAATTAAACAGTGAACCCTCCAGCTCGCAAGCATTTCACATTTTTTCATTTTTATAAAATACATTTTTCATTTTACTATATTTGTTATTTTGCTATGCATGAAGCGCACTTGCATCTAAAATTTAACAATTTCAATGAATACTTGAAACGATGAAAATACTATGAACAAAATTCAAATATCGAGGCATATATAGAGCGAACATTGCCCATATTTGCTAATAGAATTTTAAGCACTTTTTATATATCAAAAAATATCAATAAAAGTGCTTCAAGTCAAATGGCATCCAAATATAGATATTCTAATATTAATTAAAATGTTTTTGCTGAGTTAAGTGAAAGAAAAATATGTTAGAAAATGTGTATATAAATTCTTTTTTATGACAAATATTACAAACTTGGGAAACTTATGTAAATGAAGTAGCTCACACCTTAAGCCATAATCCAATTAGATGCATTTGCAGCTGTATCTTTATCTTTTATACGCATGCATAGATACGCAGATATATCTAGCGATTGCAGTCACGTAGCGAAATCTTGTTATGACAGCTGTCAGCCTTAGGTCTTCTTGTTTGTTCAGCGAACTTTAGAGCCAAATTGCAAGCTGAAATTTTGTGAAGAGCTGCAAATGAGGCAGTTATTATGTAACTGCCTGTCATTCCTTTCATTGTTTGTTCTCTCTCTCTCTCTCTCTCTTTCCCTTGTTGACAGGCAGCCTTAATTGGAAATTAATAAGCCAAGCAAAACGCATTCCAAACAGCTTCAATTACAGTGCCATGGCAATAGTTACAACTGATATATAGAGAGAGGCCGTCGATGCTCTATAGCTGACAGTAGCCCTGCTATATCATTGTGGCCATGTTCATTATTTTACTCAAATGACTCATGAATATGACTCACTTTACACACACACAGACACACACACACACACGTATTTAGAGTTTTAGTATTAATTTCCTGTTGGGCTCGACTCTATTCGATTATCCCTCAGGCCGGTGGGGCAAAAACTTTAGTTAGTCTGATTAGCTGTCCGTAACACGTCAAAGCTAAAACCAAGCACATCATCAGCACACTGATTTCATGTCAGCCCCCCATCCTCGAACTCATTCATATGCAAATTATATAGAGTAGCCCAGAGCCCGGACTATTCACAGTTATTTAAGCCTTGCCACAATTCAGCCTGAATTGTATTCAACATATTTTCTTGCTTGGAATTTGCTTGCCTTGATGAAGTTGGCTTCGCTTGGCTATAATCGACCATAACTTTTCGATGAACTGAACTAACTTTTGCCCATCTAACTCATAAAGTAACTGAAATAACTGACTGTTTGCTGTCCAGTATCTGCTTCTTTCTCTCTCTCCCTCTCTCTCTCCTCCTCACTCTCTTTTGCAGCAGCTGTCACACTTTCAATTGTTATTCACTTTACACCTTTGTGAATGGATTTCCTTTATAATCATTTTCATTCAAGAGAGTTTCATTAAGTTTTGGCATTCTAATTAAGTTTATTTTCTTTTAACTTATAAATGTAAATAAGTTGATAACTTTTACAGTTTAGTGCTGTTAAATGGTATTTTGCATAGCTCTGTTGTTGGCCACTTTTCAATTGTTTTTGTTGCTTGTTCAGAAAGTCTAAGAAGAGTATAGGTGGCTAGATCTGAGGCATGGTAAAATGATGCTTAACTAGGAGCTGAAACTGTTCTCTTATACGTATATCAAGATATTCATACATACATATGTATAAGTATAAGAGATCAGTGTCAGCTTTGCTTTGTGTTATGATGCTGCCTTTGATATTTTTGTGCTCTAACTGAATGCCGATTTGCTTCTCGCTTCTCTTTATCCACCGACAAGCAGAACGATCTTGTCCGAATGGCTTCAGTAGTTATCTCCCACTCACTCAGCTACAGCCGAGGCTATGTTCGGCAGCTGCTATCACTGTCTCTCTCACGCTTCTTGAATTTGAGAGTCGTGCAGGCACGAAGCAAATTCACTCGGATGTAATTGCTGCCTACTATTGCAGTAGTATTAGTGTGAGTGTTGAAATGACGAAGAGAAGACACGAAGCAAATGCATCCGAGTAAATTTGCTTCGTGTCTCCTCTTCGTCTTTGTCACACTCACACTAATACTACTGCAATAGTAGGCAGCAACTCTGAATTGAGAGCATTCGAATATTCACTCAGCTTTCAAACAATATCAGCTCTACTAATACTAGCAAAACGATTAGTATGTATGTATGTACATATATGCACACAAAAAAGCAAATAAAATAATTTAACTCTATTCAAGTCTCTTCTGATTTCTAAAATTCCTTCATTTTAATTCGCTTGACATTCTCTCAATCTATACTCTTAAACACATTCTCTTATAGATTTTAGATATGCTATCAATTTATTTGAGCTTCCTTTTCAATAATAAAACAAAAGTTCAGTTCTTTCAAGTCTCAGCAATGCCAAAGCTCCACTGCTCTCTTGATCAATGACAGTTAAAAGGGATTTCAGCTTGAGAAGTGTGGTAAACAACTCCTGGGGCGGGCGAGAGGAAAGGCATGATTAGACACACGTGGAGTCTGCAGGGCTCATGACTTCGTGACGCGCATTTGTCTGTGATTGTGATTCAGGCAGGCGTTGACTGCGATAGCTGCGAATGGAGCTGCCTTTGCTAGTTAGCAGCTGCGATTACTATCTACTATCTACTATCTACTACTGTCTGCTAACTGTTTGCTTTTCGCTGATTTGCTCAACCGAGCAGAAGGTAAAGTTTGCGTTGAGCAACTCATTTAGTTTGCAATTAATTAGTGGCAACAGGGTGGCAGCTGCTGCTGTTGTGGTTGCTGCAATTGCCGTTGCAGCCAGCACAGGGTGGAGTTTGTGTTTTTCATTAAACTAAATAGATGCGGCTTCAACTTGTTTGCTGCTGCTGTAGCTGAAACTGTTTGGCCGGCAAGTTTGGAAAGCGGTTTCCGGTTCCGAATCCGGCGAACAAAAAGAAAGAAAAACGAAAATTTATATTTAAGCGCTCACCGAATATATTTGTGAGGGGCGCGAAATGGAAATGCTTGAAATACTTGAAATGCTTGACCCAATTGGCAGCCCCAGCCGGGCGAAAAACATGCAAAACATTTTCTGCGCAGCTTAAGGTAAAGAGCTGAACTGAGGGCGCAGGCATAACTCTGTGTAATCTAGGGTCAGTAAATGATTTTCCCATTAAAATGCATGAGTGTGTGTGCGAAAGAGATAGAGGCAGATAGCAAGCAAGAGAATGAGAGAGGCGGAGACTGGAGAAGGGAGGCTGCTTGTGATAAGTAAAAGTTTTGTTGTTTCTTGCGGCAGCTGTGCGAGAGGATTCAGTGCAACAACTTGGTGGCGGCTCCGGAGGCCCCGGAGGCCCCGGAGACCTAACCCTGTACTTACACAATTTGATAACCTACTTTTGGCATAATGCTACCATTGTTGTTGCTATTGTTGGGCTGCAATGTGTTTTCAGTTGGCAACATTAAAAATTTACACATAATGACATTGACGCACACTTTGAGCAGCTGGCGGAGACACAGAGAGACAGAGAGAGATTGTGAAGCGGGGCAGGCTGAGGCACACAGTCGCACTCATGTCCTTGAGCTTATGTTTTTGTTTGGCATTAAGAGCATGTCGAGTCACCAAGTGCGTGGGCACACACACACACATACAGAGGGGACAACAGCTAGACGAAGGTGCGTGGCTTCACACTGTGTTGCCTACAAACGGAGCAGCATTGGGCAACGGAACTTGGCACGGATATGTTAGCCCTTGCCATGCTGGCTATCTGCAGAGGCAGAGCAGCAAGTGAAGTAAGGGACGCGCTGCGCTCACAGCTTGCCACTTGGGAAATACTTTAAGTCCTTTCCCCTTAATAGCCCTGCCTTTTTCAGTGTTCGTTTCTATACTGTTCAGCTCTGTTCAGTCCGTTGATGGCATTTTCATTCCTTTGCTTCCTTTTGCCGCTCGGGTGAATTATTGTCAAGCGATTTATTACGCGCAACGGGCTGTTGCTGTTGCTGTTGCTGCCGCTGTTGCTCCACATGGCGTATGCGTAACAATAATTGTAATAAAATGCACGTAATATTTTGCTATTGCACGGCTTGGGGGCCACGCCGCATAATGTACACATGTGTGTATGTCGTAGTGCCAGCCGAGCAAACATGTGCTGCAACATTTCAACACATGGCTATGGCATTATTTAAGAACTATTTCGCTCCCTCTCACTCGCCCCTCACTCTCTCTCTCTTTTTCTCTGTCTGTGGTAATGACAACAAATTCATTCGGTTTGCAGCACTTCATTTGACGCTAACCTGATTAGCTGCTGCTCCGTCAGCTGTCATGTCCTCAGCAATGGGAACAACAACATGCCAGCTGATTAGCATCAGGTGAAACAATAGATAAATAAATAAATTACAGCCACACCCCACTTAATGGCCAAATCATACAATTAAGCTCAATTGCCGCATTGATTGGCGGCCAAGAGTTTTACCTTTTACCTGTTTAGAGAGTGCAAGCGAGCATATTGGTTTCTATTATTTTAAATTAATCAAATTTAATATTTGTAAATTAAGACATATCTTGATAAGATTGAGCCAACTGCTATTGCTTACTTGGCTAGCCTCAAGTGACTGAAGTTTCTCTGTGTAAGGTAAACATATTGTTCATAGACCCCGTAACAATGTCTTTAATAATATGTTTAGTTTTCTTTGGAAGTTTCTTAGTTTGGCATTTATGTATATTTATCACGTTGTCGGCAGAATCTGTGCAGCATATGATTAAGCTATTGCATTTATGCAAATAATTGGTAAAAGGTCAAAAGGGCTGGGGAAAAGTAAAGAGCCAAAGCTAAAGGTTAACGTGAGTATAAATATTGACTCTCGGAACAAGCTTAGCTAACTTCTTACTTCTTCTTTCTTTTGCTATGAGAACGAAGCTAGACTCTCTTTGTTTACTATTATATATGTAAATTATATATTATATGTATATAAATATTATATATATTTTTTTTTAAATTTAATACATTTGTTATATAAAATTGATCTATTAACTTATATTTTGTAAAGAAAATTTGCATTTTTTCCACATTTATTTATTATTTATATTTTGTGAGAAACATTTTGTAATTCTTTATATTTATCTTTAATGCTTATTTAATTATGATTATAATTTTTTATATTATTATACATATTTTTATTATTTATATTTGTGATAAAAATTTGGTATTTCTTTTATAATTTCTCTTAATTCTTATTTATTATTCCTGTTTAATTTATATACATATATTTGAAATTCATTATAAAAATATATTTTTTAATTTGTCTAAAGAATTAATTCTTATTTAAAAAATATTTTTATTATTTTTTTATGTGTCTAAAGAATTAATTTTTATTAAAAAATATTTTTTTAGATAATTTAAATCTTTTATTTGTATTATTAATTATTATTATTATTATTATTATTATTATATATTTATTTATTAATGTATATTCCATGTAAATTTGAATTTATTTACTCATGCTATATAAATATTATCAAATTGAATTATTATATAGTATTTATGTCAAGCAATAATCTCAGTTTGCTCTAAATCAAATCTGTAACCCCATCAGATAACTCCAACTATGTATATCTTCTATGCCAACCCCTTTTATTTAGTTGTTGTTCTTTTTGTCTTTTATGTTTTGTGTTTTGTCTTTTGTCTACTCTCCCATATACCCTGGTTTCACTGTGTGTGTGTTTTCAAGCCGAAACGAATGCGTCGCAATTTATGCTGACACAGATTTGGTTGCCATCAGTTCTCACTGTCAATGCTCAAGACTGTTGGAAATTTCCCTTTTTTAAGCAGACACACACACACACTCGCACGCACACACACACGTACACAGACGCACACAGACTGAGACAAATATTGACCGAATTTCGGCGAATTTGGCCATGTTTTCGTGTTGGGCCGCTTTTCTCATGCGGTTTTGGTGGCCATGTTTCATGTGTGTGTGTGCGTGTGTGTGTGTGTGCGTGTGTGTGTGCGTGTGTTTATGTGGCTTTTGTCGCTGTTTTCATTGTCTGCCTAAAAGCGAATGCGTAAATAAAGCATGACTCTGTATGTGTGTGTGTGTGTTTCCATTAAAAAAAAAATAATATTCAACATTTACCTTTGAGTCGCTCGCTCAACTGCAATTGAAATGACTTCGAGCGTTTGCAGATGCTGCCGCAGCATTGACGATTGCAATTTGAATTGTGGGCAGCAACTTTTTGGTGGTCTTATCAAACTTGTTTGTGTTATTGACACTCAAGAGCAGCATCCACTTACACACACACGCACACACGTACACGTGCACACACACAGACACACACACACACGCAGTGTTACGCACGCCTACACACGTGCAAGCAGTCGTCGAGTCTGTATACAAATATACAAATATATATACATCTATGTATATTTATGTGTATATGTATGTGAGTAAATATCTTTATGGATTTGTATTTTTGCACTGAGCACAGCACATCCTACTCGGCGTATGTTTCGTATGCCACTGAGCGCCAGCATTGGACAAGCGGAGAGTCCTTGGCATTTGTGCTGAGAGCTGACGTCACTTTGAAAGCTCCGAATGCAGCCGAGTGCAGCAGTCGCGAGGCGAAAGCGAGGCGTCTGCGCCACAAAGCGAAGCTTTTGCGAGAGAGTCAGAGTTGCGCTCTCCCGCTCTCCCTCTCGCTCCCACCCACTCGTTGAACGTACACAAGTGTTTGTTTACGTTTTTGGTGATTTTGTTGGCCGGGCCACTCCGGCAATCCGCAGTCTGATCCCTGCCTCGTCGTATCGTGTCCATCGCTTAAGCCGAAGGTCAGCTGCTCGGCTCATCGTACAGCCTAGCGAGAAAGCATCCTTATCGCAGCAGCTTGTGAATGCCAATGCAAAATAAATTGAGGCTTCACTCAGCCAGTGGCGGGCGCCTTCCTCTACTGCCTGTCGCCCAATTAAACAGCGCACAGAAATATTCTTGTTTGCTGCATTGCCCTGACAACAAATTGAAATAAGTGCAGAGCGAGATAGAGACAGAGAGAGAGAGAGGGATGCTGTAAACAATTGCAGAACATTCTTGTTGCCAAGAAATTTCAATTGAAACTCGTAAAAGAAGTTCTCTGTGGCCAAACAAAAATCTACACAGAAATATGTAGTTCATTATGCTGCAGACTCTCTATTCCAGGAGTTAGACGAGCTTTAAGCGGATTAACAATGTGTTTTCTTTCACTGCGAAACAAACAAGCCATCTAACAGCTATATTTGATGTCTCCAGCTGTCAGTTTGGACATTTTCCATGCACATTGTGTGCCTTGTCCATTATGTGTGCCATGCCACTCGATGACTCCGTTGGCATTGTTGGCACTCCTTTATCCATTTCACTTGGCAGCCACAAGTGATTGTGGGCCAGTTGCCTAGCGCAACGGATTGAATAACAATGACAACCCAACCCAACCCAACCCCCCGCCCATAGATACCATTCAGGCTATGGCCACTCACTCGACTGACATCTTCACATATTCCACTTGGTATATTCTAAATATTTACGCTTTGCACAAAGCATATTATTTTTAATTATAAATTGAATTTACTTGTGACAAGCAGTTTCCTTTTCATATTCTGAATATATACAAAATGGAAAATATTTTATTCGAGCTGAAATTTGATCAATTTTAACAAGAATTAATAACTATTTAATTGTGAATTTTTTGTTTGATTAGAAATTATTGGGAGTTTCAATGCAACTAAAAGATTTCCAGTTGAGCAAATTTTGTGATTTAATTTAGATATTTTCTATATTTAATTATTATTATATATTATAAGAAATTCTGTAGCATAAACAAACTTGTCTATATTAAAATATATTTATCATTAAATATACAAATCAAATTTAAATCAAATTCACAAATATTTGCAAATTTAATTGAAAGAAAAACCTTTATTAGCTTACACTCAATAATTGATTACAGTTAATAGAATTATCTAATATTAATGTGAGTGCAAACATGAAACAAATTCATTTATCTTGATATTTCCATAATTTATGAGCTTCCTGCTAGACATAAGAATTTCAATAAAAAGGCAAGCATTGCCACAGCATTTAATTAATTGAATTATATTTTCCGCATTTTCTCTTAATACAACAATTTGAATATAGAAAACTTTCAAAGTGTGCGCTAATTGATTGCAATTTGCTAAAAAAAAAAAGCCAAAGAGAGCGAAAACTTTTCGTATTAAGCAACTTTCAGTTAATTGCATGTGTGCTGCGAGGGTATAAGAAAGTCGAGCTATTTGCCTTTGTCTTTCATGCGAGCCATTTAACATGCATTCGAATTGAACAAACTAATTTGATTTGTTTGCCAAGATACGAGAGCGACTCCAGTAATTAGTTGCTTTGGCCTGCACAAATTGGTACGCACGTTCGTCTGCGCAAATATGCTGAGTATCTGTGAGCAGAGAATGGATATATATATATAGAGTTTATATATATATGGAGTTTATCCATTGTGATATGCACTAATTGAGCATAGTGTGCCTGCTGCAGCATGTTGTAGTTAGTTTATGTTTGAATTGCCTTCATAATCCGCAGTCTACCTGACATGACTTCAATGCACGGCACACACACACACACACACACATAATTATATCAATCTGTGTGTGTGACATTCATTGTGCTGCCTGATCATATCATATGTTGGCTGCATTCAACTTAAACGCTGATAGAATGTTATCAACTGCATGTCAAAACTTATTTTGCCCATTGTCAATGTGGTTTTTCAGCTGCGGCCAATAGAACTTTATCGGCCTGGTCTGCCAACATCCTGATGTGACAAAAAAAAGAAGAAGAAGAAGCAACATGCACACACACACACAGTTTGTGTAGCATATTTGAATTTTATTTTTATCAGCTTCGAGCAGGAAACAGCAGCAGCAACAGCAGGAGGAGCAGGAGCAGAGGCAGCAGCAGCAGCAACATAATATGAACTCCATATCAACTAGATATACACATTGTGTATATTCTCATGTGTATATTAACAATCGATTGAAGTCGGGTTCATTCATCTCGCCAGACTACGCCTATGTATATATAAATATATATATATGTGTATATATATATAAACTGGTAAATATGGCAACTATTCGTCACAGTTGGCCCATGAAAAGGTCTTCAAACACTCGAGCTACGTTCGAGCAATGCAATTTACGGCTTTGTTGTTGCTCAAATGGGACTGAGGCAACAATTGTTGATGCAAGTGTAAAAATTGACAAAGACAAGGAGTGAGAGCGAAAGAGAGACAGAAAGAGCGAGAGAATGATATAGGTAAGAGCAAGATTCGATTGCCGTAGGAGTAAAATTGATAATTGATAATTTTATAGCTTTGTTTCATTACATTTAATCAATATAAAATACAAATAACTTAATAATTATAATAGCTGTCTAACTATAAAGCGAGCCCATCTAGTTAACGATTCTTTGACGCTTCTGCTCCCCCTGACAGAGCGCGGCAACAAGAACATAAGAAGAAGAAAAGCAAATGCCTCCACTCACATTTCCATTTCCATTTTCATTTCCATATTCACTTCCACTGCGATTGTCGTTTGCAACTCCTCAACTTAAATGGATGTGGATGCAATTGTGTACTCTGTTGTCTCAGTCTATGTGTTTGTGTGCTTTGTCAACCATCTGAAGCGTTGTCAGGCAACCGCATCATCATCCTGGTTGCAACTTCATCTCCAACTCTAACTGAGTCTCCGCTTAGGGAAACTATAAGCGACCTGCCCGTGCCTCGTGCCGTGCAGCTCGGCATGTTTATCAATGTTCAGCGCTTATCGCCGTCAGCCGTCAGTCGACAGCCGCCATTTTGCCAAGGCGGATACGGGCAGCGCTGTGTGGGCAGCGAGGGGGGTGAGGCGGATTGGGGTGGGTTTTGGGGCTGTGGTTGGCGTTAGCTTGACAACTTATTTCAACATCTTGTTTTTATCCGTCCTCCGCTTCCTATTTTCATTTATTGGCAAAACTTTTTGCACATCTGTGCGAAAACAAGCACAAGGTATGGTATCTGTGTGTGTGTGTGTGTGTGTGTGTGTGTGGGTGTGTCTGTGCGTGTGTGTTTAGCTGTCGGCAAAGTTTGTGCCATTGTTCAAGTAACCCATACATAAATAAGTATGAATATCAAATACGCATTCACAAAATAAAATATTCGTATGTGCTTGGCGAAATATTCTCACAATTTATTTTTTTATTAAATTCCATGGCATAGATGCAGTTCGAGTTCCCTGCAGCCCTAGCTGAGGACAAACTTAAATAAGCTGAGAGCCGACAGTTGTCAAACGATTTTTGGCAAGAGTCAAAGGATGTCAAAGGATGTCATATGTTGCCTTATGCCAATAACATGACTGAACGTGCCTGCAAATAGGAGCCAAGGCTACCTCTCTCTCTCTCTCTCTTGCCCTCTCATATGGCACATTGCAATTTAGTAAAAGGCTTATGTTCTTAGCTTAAAAGTTGCCACAAATTTAGTGTCAAACTTATGGACTAACAACAAGCGATAATCTCTCAAATCGATTTGTGTGTAAATTGTGTAAATCAAATTCTATAAATTTATGCAATTTTAATAAACTTTGTCTCTTAAGCATCAGCAGCTATTTATATACAAGGGAAATAGGAATGGTAAGACAGGAGATAGGAGACAGGAGGCGTGGCAGGTTTTTCTGGGTATCTCTAAGTGGACTGGAGCACCTTTGCCTGTTTTATTTAAAGCATATGTTTAACTAAATCACATTTTTAAACTAGTTTGCAATATTAAAAATTAATAAATTGAATGTTGGCTATGCAACGAGTTAACCAAGAAAGGCTGCAAATTTCCTAAACTTAATCTAATATATTATGCTCCCTCTCTCCAATCTCTGTCTTTCTCTCTCGCTGCCATTTTGTTGAGCAAGTTTCGAGTTAATAAATACAACAGATTCGAGATGCTCAAGAATGCCATTGTCTTTGAGTGGGAGCCAAATACCAGCAGGTCTCAAGCTGTTCCTTAAATTCGTGCTGCCTGCAATTCGTTAGTTGAGCGTCGCATGCTCAGAGTCAAAGCAAAGACAGCTCATATAGAGTCAAAGTGTATCATTGCTTAGGTTTGTATTATTTTCCATCAAATCTATTCATATGAGCTATACTGTAAATTAAGTACTGGAGTTGTATTATATAATGGTAATATATGTACATATACACATTTAAACTTCTATACATATCTTGATATATATTAAGAGTTCTATTTGTACTATATATATAAATAAAATATTGAGCTAATTCTCTAAATGAACTCATAAAACTGAATGGCTTCACTTAATATCTACCTGCTTCTGGCTCTTCCCCTTCTTTCGCTCTCTCTCTCTCTCTCTTTCTCCTGTCTCTCCCACTTAATTATTAATTTTCGTTCAGTATATACATTTGCTCCACTTCAATATATTATACGCTTCACAATTGCTAAACTCTAGCAACTCTTGAGCAAAGAAATACATTGGCTTTTAATGTGACAGCATTGAGCGGATGACAAAAACAAAAACAAAGGCGAGCGAGTCGAACGAGCTGGCAGTTACAAGTGCAATTATTTGTATTACGTATACGTAATATGCTCGTACGTCGTACGTCGTACGTCGCTGTTTAGTTGGCCCAGTTGTGCTTGTGTTTTGCCGGATATTGCTAAACGGTTTATCGCACTTGGCTGCCGAGGGCGCCGCCGACGACCGGAAGCGACGATATATTATTAATGGCCACATATAAGGCGCTGGGCACCGCACAGCGGCCACTTGAGGCAGCGCACAATGCGGCGTATGCGCAATGTATGTACATATATATGTACATATGAATGCAGATATATATATATATTGACGCTTTTATACATTTTATTACCAACGCGCAGCCAAAAAAAGAAAAATGTATAAACATTCGCCCAGGCTCGATTGCTGTTGTAAAAATGCGCATCTTGCCTTATGGCTTAGGCTGGCGGACGGGCGGTGGGCGGGTGACTGAGAACTGAGGCTTGGGGGTTTCGGGCTTTTGGGTTTCAGCCAGCCTGCGCTCCACTCTGTGGGCACGCCATTCGCATTCCCCTTTGAGCGCTTATTGTAAAGCGCCTTAATAAGATTTTATTGCGCCGAGTCACGGGTCGCGCCGGCTAGGAGGCTGTGCCAACTCGCACGTACGTGTTTGTGTACAACTGACGCAGATAATAAGTTCCATTCATGGCAACAAACTCTCCCCTCTCTCTCTCTCTCTCTCGTTGCTTGGTTTCTTTCTCATTCAGCTGGTCTGTCCTACGCCCTCCGCCCTCCGCTCTCCGCCCACTGACAAAGGATAATGACTGACCATTTTGTGCACCTACCCCAATTTGGGCCAGACGAGGCACAGAATTGGCTATTTGGGATTCGTTTTCGTTACGTTTTCATTTTCCTTTTCATCTGTGGTTATGTTTGCGGCTATTAGTGTCAAGTAATTAATAAGCGTCGGGTCAGGCGTGAAAGCATTTCGAATGCCTCAACAACTTTTTTTTTATTTCTTGTTTGCAGCTAAAACTTTAATTACGCTGGATTACTAGAATAAATGTTTATAGATTTCGCCATCGACCAAAACGTACAAAATTCGAAGCCTTTAAGCTCTCTGCATTTGCTGTCATTTATAGTATTCTGGGTCGCTCTTCGGGCCACTCGTGCCCTTCAAAACATTGACAACATAAAATATCATTATAAAAATGTATAAAAAAATATATATACATATATGTATATAAAAAAAAATACAAAAAAATACATATATCCACTATACGCAATGTCATGAATTCTTTATGGTGGCATTTTTCAAATATTATTGCAGAAAGTTTTTCCCTTTTATTTTTGTCTGTCGCGGGAGTAGGAAACGTGCGTTTGTCGTTTATAAGCTGGTATATATGTGCACATATATACATATGTATTCATATATGTGTGCGTATATATAAGCAATAAATCGACTTTGTTTCGATGCTGGCAATACGCAAGTGACGCAGTCAGTAGCCTTTAAGCTACTTAGCCATATTTCAATAGAAACAAGTAGCAAAGTTGCAGCCGGGCATAATCGACTGCGGAATGCTCGTTCGAGATAAAAAGAGCAGTTGAACAGGAGTTCAACTCTGAGTAAATGTCTAGAGTAAGTCGAAGGCTGGAAGCCTAAGCCTGAGATTTGAGTCAAATGTTTCAGTCTTAGGCTGAGTCTCAGGCTGAGCTTGTGGAAAGAACTTGAGATTGGAGATCAGGCTAGAGATCTGAGGCTGCGATACGAGTGAGTCCGAGACAGAGCCAATGGCAACTGTAGAAGCAGAAGCAGAGACTGCGGATGAGTCTGAGTCCAAGCTTAGGCCAATGACAGATCCAGCAAATAAGTTTGAGCTCAAACTATGGGCAGAGGCAGAAGTAGAGGCAGAGGCAGCGGCAGCGGCAGAAGCAGAGACATAGGTTGAGCCTGAGCTCAAGCTAGGGGCAGAGGCAGAGGCAGCAGCAGAGGTAGAGCAGACGCAGAAGCAGAGGCATAAGTTGAGTCTAAACTCAAGCTAGAGTCTGAGGCAGCGGCAGAGGCAGAGCCAGAAGCAGAGGTATAAGTTGAGTCTAAATTCAAGCTAGGGGCAGAGGCAGAGGCAGTAGCAGAGGTAGAGCAGAGGCAGAGGCTGAGCCTGAGCTCAAGCTAGCGGCAGAGACAGCGGCAGAGGCAGAGGCATAAGTTGAGTCTAAGCTCAAGCTAGGAGCAGAGGCAGAGGCAGCAGCAGAAGCAGAGGCATAAGTTGAGTCTAAACTCAAGCTTGGGGCAGAGGCAAAGGTAGAGGCAGCGGCAGAGGCAGAAGCAGAGGCACAGGCCGAGGCTGAATCAAGCTAGGGTCAGAGGCAGCGGCAGAGGCATAAGTTGAGTCTAAACTCAAGCTAGGGGCAGAGGCAGAGGCAACGGCAGAGGTAGAGCCTCAGGCTGAGTCTAAGCTCGAGCTAGGGCCAGAGGCAGCGGCAGAGGCAGAAGCAGAGGCACAGGCTGAGTTTGAGCTCAAGCTAGGGGCAGAGGCAGCGGCAGAGGCAGAGGCTGGCGCATATTCTGAGTCTGAGTCTGAGTGCAAGCCGAAGGCAGAGCCAATAGCAGATTCAGAAGCAGAAGCAGAGGCACAACTAGCTCTCAGAGCGGAAGTTTCAGACCTTGAGGCTTGAGTCTGAGTTTGACGCTAAGCCTGAGGTTTCACTCTGAGAGCTGAGCCTGAGGCTAACCCATTCTCCTAATCTTTCTTATGAGTGAAATGACTAAATGTGTGTTAAGCAAGAAAGATATTCTACAAAACCAATATACTCCTTTCACTTCATATAAAAAACAATAGCAAGAGACTAACAAATACAAACGAATGTTCATGGAAAACTTTGTGCAGATGACAGAGACAACAATAACAAAGCGAGCGGGAAGTGAAAGAGCTTAATAATAGCAATAAATCAATCAAAAATGAAAACGAAAATTGTTATTGCAAATTTAAGAATAAACGAAAACTTTATCAAGAAATTCGCCAACTTAAAAAATATATAAATATATTTATTTATTCCTCTTTATAATTTCGTCTTTGTCATATGCGAAAATATAAACGAGTTGAGAGTTTATCAAAAACATTTGCGAGTTTAACAATCGAGTGGGTGGAGGGAGGGAGAGAGTGGGTAGAGCTTTGTGGTACTTTTTGACACGGTCTCGGCATGAAAATATATACTTAAAATTAATGCACAGCCAGCTCCGGTAAGCATAAAAGCTTTGCGGATATAGTTTTTCATAAATCTGTGCGGGATTTCCGTGCTGGTTTTTTTTTTTTTTTGTGCATAAAAACCACAATGTGAGCTTTTAGTCGTGGTGGTTCCTCGACTTACCAAATTAATAAAAAAGAGAATATACAAACAGAAAAGGGAAAAAGGCGATACTAAAAGGCAAAACTTTGCGACACAACAGTGTTTCTGTTTGACATTGTCTGTCGCGAAAAATGTGATCATAAATGCGGCGGTTAGCCTCGCCCGGGCCTGGTGCTGCTGCTGCTGCTGCTGCTGTTGCTGGGCCAATGCACTTAAGATGTCTCACGAATGCAGCCACACAGTGGCAGCGGCAGCCAAAATCCTGCTCCCTGTGGCACATGTGCCACTCGCAACCTGTACGAGTTGCCTTCTGCTAGTTTTACTAGCCAATAACTTGTTTTACTTTTATGGCAGCCACCGATTAGTTCTTGGCCAGTGACACTTTATGGCCAACAGCAAAGATACTAGCCGAGTGCAGTCATAAAGAAGGCAAACGCACGGCCAAGGATCCCCAATGCACATAAAAAGGAGTAAAACAGGATCACAGAGCGTCCGCTCTCTCTCTCACTCTCTGTGTCACACTTGAAGAGAGCGAAGAGGCCAAGCATTGATCTAAACTCGGTCAACAGCCAAATTATGTGTGCCAGCCATATATATAAAGTGGAGCAAGTGTGTGGGTGGGTGGTTGGGTGGTTGACTGTGCCACATTCGTTTTGCTTGCACAAATCTAAAGTGTGCGGATAAAAAGGCAGAGTCGAGTCGAGTCGAGTTGAGTCACTTAGCTAGCTGCCGCTCTCCACTGTGCCACATACGCAGTTCGCAGAACGAGTTCTTTGACTTTGACTAATCCTTTTGCCAACACCCAACACCCAGCACCCAACAGCTAACAGCTAACAGCCAACACCCATCACTGACTACACATTTATTTAGCATGCTGATTTCGTGTTTGACTGGCTTAATGCCTAGCCTTTGAGCTACGACGACTTTGTTGTGGCACCGCTGTAACCGCATTGTGAAAAACTCACAAGTAGCAGAAAACCATACAACAACAACAATAACACACACACACACACACACATGCACGAGCTTATTAGCAAAACACACACACAAATGCAGACGATTGAATTTGGCTTTTGCTTACATTTTAGCCCAAAAATACGTGTATACATATATATAAGGCAGGCCTAAATGACAAAGTGCTATTCATTTCAAACAGGTAACCATGGCAAATGAATCAAGTGACAGCAGCATGAGCTTGGAATCTCTACATTTTTAATTACAAAATATATATTTTTTTATTTGAAATTCAATTTGAAATCTCGTCTAGACTTCACTTTGAGTGATAAGAATTTGCTCAGCCCTTTGTGCACTTCTTTTAAATATTAACAAATGAAACTTTCGGTTAAGCAGACTATTGAGGCTTATGGAGGAAAGTCATCTCTAAGTCTTTTTGTCTTTAGCTGCTTAATGTCAAAAGCGGATGGCTTAAGGCTGAGCAAGGCCTTAAAATGTGGCTTAGCCAGCTGTTGGCGGACATCTTAAAGCTCAGAATTACTCGAGAGTATGCTTAAACCAACTCAAGAGAGAAAGAACTGAAACAAGTTCTATATTACTACTATACCGTGATCCCTTAAGGCAATGCAATTCCCTTCTTGAATCTATGCAAATTTTATCTAAAATTCTATAACCATCAACATTTCCCAACAATCTACAAAATTTTTCTCATAAAATAGAGTATCTTAGAGGCAGTCAAACTTATTTTCCAATTCGAAAGTTCAAGGTTTATGCGAGTCGTTGCAACAAACAGTTACAGAAATTGTAAAAAAAAAGTACGGGAAGTCACATCGTATATACTACAACTCGGAAATAGTCTCACGTATTTCTGTTGTAATAGTGACGATTGCCATAAAAATACGCTGAGCTGTATTTCGCTAGCGTTGACTTCATCCTTTCTCTACTTCCTCCACTTCTGCTTCTTCCGCTTTTTTGGCAACCAGCGCAAATGTCGTGACTGAAATACAAAATGTGCCCATGACCGGGACAAATTCAATTCGCCAACTTACCTCAGTTCAGATGAGTGCAGATGAGAGAAGTCTTCGCCGCAGTTGAGGAGCTGCAAGAGAGAAATAATAAATGAGTTTTAGCCACAATTAGAAGCGAGAGCTAACCAAACTAGCTTCAGTTAGAGTCATATTTCACATTCAAATTCAAATTCAAATTGAAATTTGTCTGGCTTCAGTTTAGCGCGCCGCCTGCACCGGCAAATCCAATCAAATGTGAACGCGCTGCGCTTTTTCATAGCCTAGCCCCAGGCGCTGCCTCAACTCCCATAACTCGGGGCCACAGCGCACAGCTGGCGCAGCGAGTGGCAGAAGAAAAGATTTAACTTGTCTCGTGCTCAGCGTAAACAGAATTATTTCCAGCTGCCTTGTGCTTGCTTTGTGCAGCATTTAATTGGGTTTGCCAGCATATTAGATTTTCATTTTCATCTTTGGCCCACAACGACGTCGACGCCGCTGCCGCTGCTCCCCCGCATCAGCATAAATTTAAATACAAACACAAACACAAATGCAAACAGTCTCTCGAGTGCTGAATTTAAAGCACACGCAGCTGCTGTATTGTTATTCCTATTGAAATTTAAGATACATACAAGTGCAGCCTCTTAGCTCCTCCATGCTCCTTCCACACAGCTGAGATGCATCTGTGTGCAACATGCAGATTTTTGTGCTACTCTGAAAGTCAGATGTGAAATTCAAAAGCTTTTCCAACTATAAACAAAAGATTGCAAGGCATGCGAGCAGCAAGAAAAAGGAAAAAATTGAGAAGTGGGGGAGGAAGAAGAGGAAAACAAAAATACCGAACAAATTCTCTGAATGCAAATCTTTTGACCCATGCGAAATGAAAGAGAATCCAATATGAGTAACAAATTGTATTGAATGACTTTAGAATACTCTAAGAGAATGGGTAATGTTAATGATGTTTATGAATAATGAACTTAAAAATAATGATCCTAATTATAATTGTAATAACTCCTTCAACTATGCTTCAAAGACAAAAACTGATGAAAACTAGGGATGTTACAGTCATTGATTGTATGCAATCGATAGTATCGATTTAGCTATATCGATAGCTACAATTACGCTCGCAAGCTAACAGAGTTTATGTTATTGTACAGCAAGGTAAGATACTTAATTTAATTTTCGCTTTTTTTTTTTTAATTTAATTTAATTAACGCTAATTTTGCAAACAAATATTTAAAAAAAAAAACATGTTGGCTTTTATAATTAATTCAAATATCATTAAGCCATGAGCTCTAGCGCGGCAGGGTATGGCAAAACCAAAACCACAATGCTTCATCGATCTGCTTTCTTATGCATATACTGTTACCTGTATTCACACTCACACTGTCATATTCACAGTCACACCACTCACACTATCCACATTCATGTGGCATGGAGCACGTAGCTGAGATTTTTCATGCATTCAGCCAGGCAATAGGAAAAACTTCATCATCGCCACACTCTCTGCTGGGATGCTGTCAGTGTGGCTGTCAAGTTGCCTTGTGCAATTGTCATGCTCTGCTTGGCGCGCGGTCTGGCCAGGTTTGCTTCTTTCTACTATTTTGTTGGTTTTTTGGGCATCCTTTTGCCATCCCTGCTAACTGTCAGCGGTTGTAACTCTACTTGTGAGCATCCGTTGGAGAATTTAATAAGTTGCCCGCATCATCATTATCATTATCACCATCAGCATTACGTTTACCGTTTACCATTTACCGTTTACGGTTTTACGGTTTGCCGTACGCATTTGGCAGCGAGCTAGCTAGCTAGCTAGCGTCCTGGTCTGGATCTTCTTCATGTTCTCCTTCTTCTTCTTCAACTCCAGCTGCTGCTCATTTTGTCATCCAGCTATCCTGCTCGTTTTTCATGTGCGCCGCTTTTGTAAGTGGGTTATTTAGCGTAAGTAATGCAATAAGTCTGTTAGTTTTCATATTTCCTGCCGTCTGCAGCTTCAGCTTCAGCTTCAGCTGCAATTGCGTGTAATCCACGGCCATTCGAGTCCGGAGAGTGCCAAAAAAAAAAAAAAGATGATAACTTTTTGTACGGCACACGAACTGCAAGATGATACAGCAAACGGAATTAGCGCTCTACGAATGTGTCCTTCCTCTCCAGGGATCTCGACTGGTTCTAGGATAGATGGCTCGCCTGGCCTGGCCTGGCCTGTCTGCCAGCCTGCCTCGCTCTCATGTCTGCAGCTTTAATTCATTGCAAAGAATTTTAATTCATTTTGTAAAACTTACGCTGAGCAGATTACCAAAGTTAAAGTTAATGCAGCACGCGAACGTTGAACGGCGTAAGGCAAAGTGTTTCTAATGCTCAATTAACTAAGTGCAGCTGCTGCTCTGCTCGAGTAATTTGCTCCTTCAGCCATGAGCAGGAATCCACTATACGTATATATATTTCTTTTTTCTATTACCATCTGCATTGACTGCGGTCGCTTCTGCTTCGTCTTGCTGACTTTTTATCATCAGCATTTCTTCTTTCCATTTGACATTTATCAAGTTTTTTCTTAACTTCCATCGTCACTCTCTCTCTCTCTCTCTCTCTCTGTCCGATTCAATTGCATCGTAACTGCAAATTTGCTGAGCTATGCAGATACAAATACAGATGCAGCTTCTAGCAGCAGACAGATGCTAGCAAATTGGGAGTTACAGATGTCAATTTACGAATTACAAGCAAAGCGATCGACTGAGTGACTGACTCACTGAGTGATTGACAGACTGATTGACAGACTGACTCACTAACTGAGTGATTGACTGAGCGATTAGCTTTTTAAGCCACTTGGCTAAGTTTTGTGGTGTACGAGCAGACCACAAATGTGGTTTGGAATATAAAAGAAAATGTTGCACATAAGAAATGAATGCCTGAGAGCTCCCTTTGCATATGCATATCAATTATTTCATAATTTATAGCAATTAATGATATATTTAAATATATTTATTTAAACCCAGCTAGACTAGTAATTGTGATTTAAATACACAAACACAAATGTACAATAAAGCCAAATTTAAACATGTGTGTAAAAAACGTGTATTCATTAAAGTAATGTAATAAAATATTTATTAAAATTCCTTTTTTTTCGGTAATTTTTGTCATGTAATTCAAGCTTTTGGCAATCAATAAAAAAATAAGAGAGGGAGAAAAAAATGAAAATGAAAATGAAAATGTAAATGAATTATCAATCAATTTTTGAGTAGAATAAATATTTGATTGAAATGTTTGCCCAAATATGAAATGGCATTTATTAAAATATATTTTCGATTTATTTATTGTGATTTTTAAATATTTAAAATTTGCAACAGTTGTTGAAATGATAAATGCATATTTATTAACTAGTCCAAGCACTATAAATGTATTAACATATAAATATAAACATATGTATATATTTGCATATATTTCAACTGTATTTAAGGCTTGTATTTATTAAATTTAAAAAGCTTAAATGCTGTAGAATAGATTCAGTAGGAGTGCTGTTTGGAGTGCTTGACTGGAATACATTCCATATTCGAGATATATTTTGTCTCTATTCCAGGAACTTAATTAGGCTATACTACATATTCTATAGTATCAGTTAATGCCTCCTCTTATCTATTATATAACTTGTTATGAAATCATCATCAGCTCAAATGGCAACTTTTCCAAGTTTCAATTTCAATGAGAAACTAACTAAATAACTGCAGCTACTTAGTTTTCCATGAAAGAGTTTTCCAATTGCTCGGCTACTTAACAGCTTTGCAATGCAGTTGAGCAAGTTTTTAGTTAAAGTTTACGCAGACATATATAAATTGTAAACATACAAGTTTTCACAATTTCTATGAGTTCAATAAGTGCTATTGGAAAATGAAATACTTTTGAGAGACAAGCCGATTATTATAGCTTATTAATTGCTTACACTTGTTGAGGCACCCTGTATGTAAATGAAACCTGAAATAGAAGCAGAAGCAGTAGAAACAAGACTTATGTACGAGTGAGCAAAGTGAAATACGACATCTGGGCATGGCCTTACATGGCTGGCTGGCAATAGAAATAATTTTTGGTGGAAAACCAGCGCCGACCTACCATAAAGAGAAACTACGAAATGAACGCGTACGTGACAATAAAATGAAATGTGTAAGAGCTGTCAGTGGCGAGCTGGCTGGGTGGGCACAAAGTGGGAGCAGAGTAGAGCACGTGAGAACGTGGACTGTGGCAGAGCGAGAGAGAGGGGGTGAGAGAGAGAGGGGGTGAGAGAGAGAGGGGGTGAGAGAGAAAGACCAATGCGACATGCGGGGCGACACATTGCTGTGTCGCTTGTTTGTGGCTGCTTCAACTTCAGCTTCAGCTTCAGCATCAACTACAATTGCAACATGCAACCACCAGTGCACCACCCAACCACCCACTGAACACCGCACAGTTTCATAAGCGAAAGCAAAGAAAAACAGCGAATTGCGAATGCAATTTGACAAATTTATTTGCAACGGCAGCAGCAAACGCGACTTGAGTGCAGATACATATGCGACACACACACACAGAGAGAAAGAGACTCGTGTGTGTGTGTGTGTTTGCAAGTTCTTTAATATTGTAGCATGCCACGTCGCAACCGTGCAACATATGAAAAATGATAGAAATTTGCCAAGTTCCAGTTTTGGTGACAATATGCAAATGCAAACGGAAATCGAGTTACTTTGACAGCTAGCACGATTTTAATAAAAAAACGAAAGAAAGAAAGAAAAGCGAGCAACGTCTATAACTGGCAGTGGCTCACCTGCTCACCTCCTGCTCACCTGTTGCTTGCCTACACACGTCTCTGCAAAATTCTATTAAAATGTGCGCCATAAGCACGCATTAGACACACTCAATTTCCTATTCCATTTTCCTGACACAGACACATACACTCCCTCTCTCTTTCTCTCTCTCTCTCGCTCTCTCTCCGAAACTAACTCCATCCGGAATCGACACCAGGTTTCCACAGCATGTGCTGCTTATCAAATGCCTCCGCTCAGAATTCCCATTACTTCCTCAGTTCCGTCGGCATTTCATATATGGCTCAAGCGTTCCATTCCCACACATTCCATGCTGCCCCGCTGCCGCATTCCAGCTGCTGCATCTGCATCTGTAGTCGCGGCTGCCGGAATTTATGCCTCACCCGGGGCATCTGTCGCCCATTTACCTGGCAGCCGTGTGCCAGGTGTGCATTACATACAACATGCCATTGCAGCACCGCCTCCTGCTCCTGCTCCTGGACCTCCTCCTACTCTTCTGTGGCAACCATCTGCCGTCTCTGAGCAGTTAAGGCGAAACCCATAAAGTCTTGCCCAAGTCTCTTTGCTCGCTCGGCAGCAACTGCTTGGCAACCAATTAAAGATGCATTTAAATTGAATCATCAAACTAAACTCACTAACTGCCAAAGTTAATATTTACATCGCTCCGACTATCAAGTGTTTCCTGCATGCATTCAGGCAGTCACTCACTCAGTCAGTTAGCTATATAGCTATATATGTATCTATTTCCTGGCCTCCTAATGGAGCAGATTCTAGTTTAAAATTCTGCGTCCAGAAGCGCCTGCTTGGCTAAGGGTAATCGGATTTTCGGGTCACTCGCAGTCCATTTCAATTAGTGGGCACATGTCCAGGGACAGCCTGCCATCATTTAATTTGTGTGCGTGTGTGGAGAGTGGAGAGCAGTGTGGAGAGTGGAGTGTGGAGAGTTGCATTAGGAATGCAGCGTGTGATTTGTCCCACTGAGGTAAATAATAACAAAGCAGCTACATTAGCAGCGCAACTGAATCTAGCGTAAATTAATTACGCACGCCACAAGCTCCAAGCCACAGGCCCCAAGCTCGAAGCCCCAAAGCACTATTCATAATCATAATTCAGCTGAAGCTGTGCTATATTTAGACTGTGTATTAGCTGCTATTGAATATCAAGATGAAACAATACAAACACTAATAAGAATTATAATTAGAACTTATAATGAGAATAAGAGTAAAAATTATTATAAAAATGCTAAATAAATTTAAGTAAATAAAAATAAGAATAGTAATCATAATTCAATGAAAATGTTTATCAAATAAATATTAAATAATAATGGGAATATTCATGCTGCCAACAGTTAGTATTTCCATAACTTATTCTACACATGGAGAGCTAAGTAGACATTTTTTAGCTTTATTTTCATACGAAACACTAAGTAAATGTACATCAACTGAAGATTAGAGCAACAACAAAAAAATGTTTTAAAGCTCGTATTTTATGCTAGGTGCGCTGCTTGCTCTAAGCTCTGAGTGGCTCAGCGTACACATAAAAAAAAACTGTCTGGCAGCTAAAGTAAAAGCAGAAGCAGCAGAAGCTAAAGCTAACGCCAAAGCTAACAACGGGCGAGACTATACACAGTTCAATGCGCGTTTATGGCTTTCCAATTGCGATTGCTTCGTGTTGTGTGTTTGCACAGCGGATGTCCCTTTGGACGCTTGACACTACAGAGATAACGGAGCGCATCAAATCATTTCGTGCTAATGGAATTGCATTGATGTTGATGGAGTTTTTAGAGTCGCCCAACAATGGCCATCAGCACGATGTCATCAAATTTGACATGATATAGATAAAAAGAAAGTCTATAAAAAAATATATATAGCTGAGAATTTCGGTAAAAGAAAAGCATTTTCTTTAAAGTTAAATATATATCTTTAAAATATATTTAGCGAATTTATATAAATTTATTTTTTTATTTTATCTGTCCTATTCAGACGCAAAGGCTAAGGGTATTCCCGCTTCGTTGTGCACCTGTTTTTGTTAACGTTTCGCCTGTGTCTGTGTGGCTGGCATTTTAAGAGTTCATCCGCTGTACACTCAAGCGCAATTTTGGCGGCTGGCCTTCTTTTAGCTTTTTATGGCTTTTCGTTCGGGCAGGACTTTCGGGCCCGGCCAAGAGCACGGCACAATGGCAGACAATGACGACGACGAGCTGATGTTTATTGAATTTGTGTGCGGAAATTGCTGTTTGCTCTGCGCGTAATACCAAAAATGGAAATCTGAGCGAAATCTGCATAGTAATGTGGCTTGACATCTAAATATGTTTTGTTTTATAAAGTGCTTGAACCGAACTACCCCACACGGGCTCAGGTTTCGGTGCGTTCTGCTGCTGGCAAGTTCATTTGGTGTCGGGCTTTTTGGGTAATACATCAAACAAAATTAAAACGCATTGCGCGGCAGCTGGAAGGCTTGAAGGGTTGGCACAACATTTGCCACTGGCTAAAATAATGATGTAGCTGCTAGAAGGGCTGGCACAGACACCACACGCTACAGACAGACACTGTGCCACGTGTCTGCGCCGCGGGGCAACGGATGCGATGTCACTCAGCGACAAACGGAAAGCTAGAAAGGCCAAAGCTTGCGCCAACAGACTGTTGCTTCTTTGTTGCTGTTGTTGTTGCTCAATTGAGTCCATTGGCTGTAGTTTCCCCCTTGCCAGACAGTTGCTCATGGCCAGCTCACGCCCTAACTTCAGCAGCAGCTCCAGTTCCCCCGCGCCGCCTCCTGCCAGTGCTGAGCTCCAGACATGACGGCGCTGGGGTTGAAAGTGCATGACACACAATTGTTTCCCTGACACCCACCCGTCATATGACCGACCATTAACATGCACACCCGTACATGAACCCAGCACTCATACTCTCCCTCTCTTTCTCTCTCACTCTGCTCTCGACCATTAAATTGTTTTTGTGGTTACCAGCTGGTTTATGGTTACACATTTTCTGCTTTTACCTTTAAACCTTGGGTTCCTTTTATATTGACATCGTTTCTGCATGCAATCTAATAAATGAGTCCGTGTATGAGGGGTGTCCAAGTGTATGTGTGTGTGTGTGTGTGTGGAACAACTGCAGGTGCTCAAAAATAATGGATTCGCATGCTCCAGCGCCCTCCCAGCCCAGCTTCGTCCATGTCCCTTGTAATGCTGAGCTTCCTGAATGAATTGCTGCTATCGCTTGGCCATAATTTATTACCTGTATTAAATACACTTTGTACACACACATAGAATATGTCATTGTCTTGGACCTCATTGGCATTCCCATTGATTTGCATGCCCGCAATGATTCATTCGAGCAATACATCAGACGAGAAGCCCGCACTAATTGGCCAATTCACTTGTTATTGCGACAAGATCTACAGAAATAAACATTACAATAAACTCTACAAATATGTATTTAAATTGGAGTAAGGCTTCTGATTTATAGCTTGCTTTTATTTATTATTAAGCCCATGTAATTGGCCAGAGCTGATTGTGTCCCACTTCAATCGTAATCTGATCCATAAATTGTTTTCACTTTGGTTTGGTTTAAGAATTTCGATTAATCTTGGCATAACTTTAATAACAAATGTGTGTTTACTTGAATATTATTGTTTAGGAATTTATTCAAAATTTTTATAATTTAATTAATATTTATATTCAGGTTTTCTGGCTATATTTTCGTAATAATATTTGGCTGTATCTCTGTTTCTTTTACTGTCTAATTTTTCCCTTACTCACTCCCTTTTTCCCCATTCTTTCCCCTTCTCTTCCTTATGCTACTTAAATTCTCACACATTTTACTTAAACATAATAGATGACTATACATAATAGGCAAATATATCTTGAGCGCAATTTCTAATTATAATTTGTAGAAAATTAATTGCAGAGCCCGCTACGTAAATTATATGAAATAAGAAGATTCATTTGGCCAAAAGGTTAGCTAATGTTGTGTAGCCTGGCAATGGCTGTTATGATTTTAATTAAAAGTTAAATTACACATTTTTCCGGTCAACGGCTGTGACCTTTTGCACAAGCCAGACCAAAGAGAAAGAGAAAGACTGAGAGAGAGAGAGAGAGAGAGAGAGAGAGGCAAGTCAGCTGGCGAGCCTATTACAGCCACTCGAAAGAAAGAAGAATCGCAAAAAAAAAAAAAATACAACAACAAAAAATCTCTCTCTGTGCTCAGCGAATCGTAGCAATCAAATCTGATTTAATATTTACGAATTGTTTTGAATTTAATTTGCTGCTATTTCTGGGCTTCATTTTGTCTAATGGCATTTTCGGAGACAATTTAATTAATTTGAAGACAACAAATATTGCTCCACACTGACATGTTCGAGCGAACGAATAGCCGAGAATTCAAGCTCAAATACCAACAATTGCAGAAATACAAATTATTTAATTTGCGCTGTGTGTTTGAGTGTCTGTGTGTGTGTGTGTGTGCCCAGCGTGGTATTGTATTGAGGCTGAGGCATTGACCAGTTGCTGTTACGCTTGGGCAGTCAGCGACCATTCACCGCCCAACGCCCACACCCGCCCACTGTGGCCCACACTTGGCCAGTCGCCACTTGTCAGTCACTCGCTCGTCCGTCGTCCGTCGTCCGTCGTCCGAGTCATTTAATGTCAGTTGGCTGTTTGGCATGCGGATCACGTAGTTTCTGTGCCACCAGCACTTTTTCATTTTCATTCATTCACTTATGCGTTGCGGCTGCGGCCAGAAGAAACATCAACACACACACACACACACACACACACACACATATCACACTCACTTACGCCATAGTCAAATGGGTGGCTTGACTTGGACTGCTTCTGCTTCTGATTTTTTGTTTTGTTCGGAATTGTCAAGCGGCGCAGCTGACAGACGGACTGAAGCTGGCATTGAAATTGAATTGTGAAAACTTCGTGGGCGTACGCAGTATTTTCTCTCGCTCTCCCTCTCCGTCTATCTCTTTTTATTTTTATAATATAATTTGCACTTAATTGGCCAGAAACAAGCTTTGCAATTACGCATCCCACACATCAGTGCTGTGCGCCTCATCTATTTCGTATGTCAAGCGAAAACGTGTCGCATACGTAATAAATATTCAGTCTATAATTATGAGAATTTTGTGAGCTTGTTTGCGCACCTAAGTTGATATAGATATAGTTCTGTGAAACACATATACATAATTATAATAGCAAATCCAAATGCGCCTCTAGATATCTAGCAGATTCTATTTATATAAGTATTACGCTTCTTTTCCTTTTGTGGCATCTGCATAAATCCCTCTAAGCTCTTTCATCAGCGAAAACATGCAGCTTATCTTGTGGCTGGCTGCTTTCTGCTTCTGCCTGCAACTTCTGCAATAATAAGTTTAGAATTTAGTTGGAAACGAGTTTAATATGCGAGTGTTTCATATCAGAAGTCAGCGCAGACATTTCTTTTTCAGCAAGATATACAATTATGTTTATATGAAGCAGATAGCGAGTGAGCTGAAGATGCTGAGTTTTGCATTGTGTCAAGTTTTTAGTTTCAACATTAATTTATTAATAATAATTACTTTATTTTATAAATTTTTTAGTTTATTTTCAATAGTTCTACATATGGTTTTTTGAAAATTAATGCTATATAGTTTGTATAATTTGAATTTAAATAATAAAATGTTAAAAGAGTTGAAGTTCGCTAAGCTCAAGCGTAGCTCAGCAGCAATTTTTTCTAATCAATTTCGAAGCTATAATTTCTACACTTTGGAAGACATTGTTTTAATATTTTTAAAAATATTTTTCGTATATCTATTATTTGTTTGTTTATTTATTAATTTATTTATTTATATATCAGTCATTTGTGGCATAGCAAAACTAATGCAAAAATTCATACAGACTTATTTTTCATAGTATATGGCGCCTATGCTAATGCTAGTGTCTTATACACACTCTATCCATACAGACACACACACACACACACACCCACATACATATAGTGTGTAGATTTGTTTTTTATTTTGCTCGGATCAAAGCTGCTAATACAAACAGCTGAGCTGAGAGGAAAGTTCTTCTTGGAAACGCTTCGCTTGGGATGCGAGGCGTTGGGTAATCGCCAAGCAAGCTGAAGTTGCGTGAAGCGTTTGCCTTTGTGGCTGGCCTGGCCTGGCCTGTTCGTTGTTGTTGGCTGGCTTATCGGGGCAACTAGAAGGATAAAGTTTAACGGAACAGCTAAACACAATGGCGCTGTGTTAAAGAGTGAGCGCAGCTTTGGAAACGCATATTCCGCCTTTGGTTGCGGGTTGCTCTGGTTAACAAAATGGCGTCGGCACATAATTAATAGCACTAAGGAGATTAGTTGGCTCTGCATAGCATGAACAAAAGCCAACAACAACAACAATAGTTTTCCCTTATCCTCTGTCGTCTGTCCAGCCCACGGTGCCTTGTCAATAGTTGCACACGCAATGCCCCACTGTGTGCGAGTCGCTGTCAGTCAGCCAGAGCACCGTTTGCACCTGTCGAGCAGTTCGCCCACATTCTGCACGCAATCTAATTTAGCTGGAAAAAGCGAAACGTGCCCGGCGTGGAAATAGCCAAAGCTAAACTCAAGCCACCGCACCCACCCATCGCTAATATCGTTAAGGAGTCCAGGATGCGGCGCACAAACTAAGTGTGATATCTTTATATTGAGCACGGGCTCAATACTTCTCATTAGACAGCGCAAAGTCAACAGCAACAAAAAAATTGCAGCTCTTTAAGAGGAACAGTTGCAGCTGAGCATGCACTGCTGATGCATACCCTGCTAATTAATAGCTATTGAAATGGTATTTAAATGAGTTGCAAAGAATATAATATAATATTGACTTTGTGCTCAAAGTGAGTCAGGCGTAATTTTAGCTCGTCCATTAGGAAAGCTAATGAGTAAGAAAATTTATAGGGTATACATGTAAATTATTTTGATGGCGTGGCTCATGAGCTATTAGCTGAGAGAAGCTCTTGAGTAATTTATATTCAATTATATATACATATTATATATCAAAGAATTAATCTATTTTAAAGATAAAATATAATATAATGCAATCAATAATTCAATTAAATTGACTTGAAATATTTCTGTTAACACAACTAAAAAATAAAAAACATAAATATGTACAAACACAAACGAATTAAAATTAAAAAAATTCAATAAAATTAATGTTATTGTTGCTTGAGTAAACAAAGTTCAAGATGGTTTCAAGGGAATTGCTTTTGATATGTTTTCTTTAAATTAAAAGCGAAATATATGAAATGCCAAATGCCGCGTGAGTTCATGAGGAAGGAAAACAAACAGCTCAAGCGCCGGGCATCCCTTGATGATTGATCACAGCAGGTGTGCAGCCAGAGAGAGAGAGAGAGGGAGAGCGAGGTAGAGCAAGTGACTTGCTGGTTGGGATTTTGCGGGTGGGGAGGAGAAATCAGGTGGGCTACGAACTCATGCGAGTCAAGGACCCGTCGAGGCCTCGAAATGCGAAATGCGTTGAGGGAACTTGGTTTCGGGTGCAAGCAGCAAGATTTGAGCAATTATTTTGGAGGGAGAGGCTGAGAGGCTGAGAGCTTGGGCGTTTGGCGTTGGGGATTGTGAGGCGAACAGGCTCAAGGATAATGCACTTAAGCCACGGTTACCTGCTACGGATTGTGCAAGTTACCGTTACTCAGCTGGTCTTCACTGCTTTTGTATGCACATGCATACGAGATGCGTCTGAATTTGAATTATTCATCATTGCTGCAGTTGCAGTCGTGATGCTGCCACTGCCACTGCCGCTACCATAGCTACTGCTTGAAGACAAGGGTTGTTTGTCGTCCTTGAGGGTTGGCGGCAACAGGCGGCGCGATGCGGCAACACTTTGTGCATTTTCCAGTTTCCAGCTCGCATTCGCATCCACAAAGCCCACACAGCATCTAGCTGCTGTGTTGTGTTGGCGGCAATTCGAAAGCAATTTTAGCAGCATTAATCATTCCCCTTATCCACACATGACACACAACCCCCAGCACATCCAAACACCCCCAACACACCCACACCCACACACACATACACATAGAGATAGAGATAGAGTCAACTGTGGCCTTTTGTCTGATGTTGACAAAACGCATTTTAAGCTCTTCAGAATTGCCTTCTTTTGTTTAGTTAGTCGACTGTCCACAGTGCATACATACATATGTATGTGGAGTCGGCTGCTGGCTGCGCCTGGGAGCTCGATTTTGGATTTGAATTTGGTTTTGTGAACTGGTTTCGGGGACATGGGCATGGGCATGGGCAGCTGCCAGCAGCTGGCTGACCCTTAATATGAATTGACTTTGGCCACTTTTGTTTGCGAAAGCCCTTAACTACCTTATTGTATTGGCTGTTGACTAAATCACTTCAGTGCATCAGTTGCGCATTTTTTAGCAGAGTACACTGAACGAAACTGGGCAGGCCTTAAAATATTTAAATAATTTCAGAATTTCATTTTTAAAGATGTAAAATATTTTAATATAATGTATATATTTATATAATTTGAAAATCTACAATTTATATATATTTTTTAAATATTAAATAAGATTTTTTTATGAGAAAAATAGAAAAGTATTTTGTTTCACAACTGCAGTTAGTTCAGTTTAATATTTTTATATATCCTTAAGATAAATAACAAAATAAAAATTAAAAATAAAAACTTTTTTATTATAAAACTCCAAATTGTATATAGTAAAAATAGGATTTTATTTTATTTAATATTTATTTAAAAAGATTTAAATAATAAATAACATCAGAGTTTTATATTTTTATATTAACAAAAAAAAAAAAATAGTTATCTGTAAATATAATTTTGTAGCTTAATGGAATTTATACCATAACTCGAATAATAGATAGTTTATGATGACGCGATAAATCCAATTTATCATACAACAAAAAAATTGAGAAATATGTATATGATCTGGCATCAACTCTTATTCACACTCACCTAAAAAAGAAATATCTATTTTTTGCCAGCTGAAGTTTTCGCAGTTGTTTTTCACAGTTGCTGCAAATGCACGACAAATTAACACAGCCAGACCGAAATGTGGAATAGTCCCGTTGCAACGGCTGCTGCTGCTGTTGCTGCTGCTGTTACTGCTGTCTCTGTGTCCCTGGCCGTGTCCGTGTCCGTGGACGCCACGCCCGCGGCTTTGCTGTGGCACTAAGCAAATGGCTGTTGCGAATAAAAACTAAAACTCTGCGCTTGTTTTTCTGTGTGATTTTCACACAGCGCACGATTGGGATGGAAAGTTTATTCAAGGGGGGTGGCACAGTTCCTCCGTGCACCCTTGGGTAAAGGCGCAACACGGCGTGTACAATTTACAGTTAGCCCGGCACGACACAGTCAAGCCCACGTTAATTTGCTTCTTCTTTTCTGCTTTGTTCTCCACGTTGGCAGTTAGTTATAAATATATTTAAATATATATTTATAAATATATATATGTGTATTTATTTAAACTATTTTTTTTATTATTATATATTGAGTATATTCGTATTATATTTTTAGCGCTACTTAAATTGCGCCTTTTGCTGTTGCACTGTTCAAAATTCAACCCCCGCGCCTCTCTTTCCCTCTTTCTTTGCCTCACTTCACGCAAGCGACATTTGTTTTTGTTTACCAAATGTTTTTATTGGATTTACCGTTACCGCACACGCGAACGTCTTTCGTCAAACTGGCCAAATTTCTCAATTGAACTCTGGAAAGTAGAATGACAGTTGAAAGCTTCGCAAAGAGCATACGCTCAATTGCAATTACTCGCTCTCCCACTCTGCCACTCTCCCTCTCTCTCACACACACATTCGGTTTGCTTCGTTGTTTGGTCAGTCGAAGGCGGCAGTGGCTTTGCACAATAAATGCGACGCAACAGCGCGTCGAGCTTTGAGCGACAACCACCCAAAAATGGCCAAACGACTCGGCAAATCGTTGAAAAGCTCCCAACACCCCGTTAGTTGAGCGCATGCGTCAACATAGTTCAAAAGTCGCGCTCAAAGCTCTCACTTACTGCTTATGCTCTGGCGCATTCTCTCACTCTCTCTCTCTCTCACTTTCTTTTACTCGCTCGCTCTCGTTGCGTTACGTGTGGGTGGTGGTGGTGCCCAGCGTGGGGTTGCGGTCTATTTGAGTTGTGTCCAAGTGTGGGTGGGTGGTTTTTCTCTACCGCACGTTATTATTGTTATTATTGTTGTAGTTGTTGTAGTTGTAATAATGCAGCAGCAGCAGGAGCAGTGGCAGTAGCAGCGCCAGCAGCAGCAGCAGCAGGCGTCGTTTTAGCGGCAGGAATGTGCACTTTGTTCATGTTTTTGTGCTTTGTTGCTGTTGCTGTTTCTCTTGTTGTTGTTCTTGTTGTTGTTGTTATTGTGTGCTACTGCAAATTGCCTCGTAGCATTTAAGTCGAATTATGAAACTCGGTGCAGGCAGCCGCCGCTGCCTACCCTTGCATGCCCCGACAACAGAAGCGAAGCACCCATGCAAAACGCCGGGGATGGGAATGCGAATACGCCTAAGGGAGAATACCTGTATTTTAATTAATATTGATTGAACATATTGAGCAGTGCAGGTGTGCCTTAATTTAATTGTGTTTATTTTATTAACAAACAAAAAACTTTCATGCCTTATCAAATTTTAAACGTATATCCGTAACTGAATTAAGGGTAATTCATTTTAATTTTTTCATAAATATGGGCATAGGTGATTTTTTGTGGAGTATTTGAATTGTTGAAATTGCGTTGATAAACAAGCCTTTAATGAACATGATCAGGTATATATACGAAGAAGGTATTACTTGTTAGTTAAATTTGGTTGAAAATTTTAAGCAACAAAGAAGTATATTCTTAACGGCTCTAAAGAAAATACTAAAAATACATATATTCTGCATATATTTCAAGAGTGTTAATGTACCATGACAAATAATAATGTTTTGTTGTATAAAATATGAATAAAAATATAGTTTACAGTTATTTTGTTGTAGATCGACAAACTACAAACCAATATTCAAATATTATTCATCGTTAATCAACTAACGCACCTTACGTTAATTTATTAGGCTTACGTCATTGTTGGTATTTTTCATGTTTCCCAATATTTCACGATTGACCACTTATCGTCTGGCCGCCACAGCGATAAACAGCTGTTCTGCTACATAGCGTAAAGCAATAATCGTCCGGTCACAACAAATTCATTTTAACAAGAAAGAAAACATTAGCTTAAACGAGAAGCAATTACGTTCGACCGTCGTAACGCGTCGTTTTTGGAAACTAATTAGAATAGCGTTGCCATTATAAATATGACTGTACCCGCATTGTGACGACAGCAACAACAGCGAGGCGCAATTTATTCATTGAGAGCAAACCAAAACTCATTTGGATCGCAAGATGACCACAGAGGAGTGCCTGTGGCGCGAGCATGTTGTCCAAAGATTGCGCGAGCGGAACCGCAAGGAGTGTGAAAACTTCAAGGAGATAATTGTGCAAAGTGAGTGACATGCGATTACGCATGCATGCAAATATATGTATATGAGTAGCTGCAGACAAAGCCTGACTGCGACTCATTTCGATTGAGTTCGTACTAACTAAAAACTTGTTCTATTCCAATGAGCACCATCATAGACAATCGGCTCATAGATCATGTTGCGCAATTAAAGTCAGACAATCTGAAATTGTCGGTGGAGAACGAACAGCTGCGCAATGCTGTGTCAACAGGTGGCACCGGTCCCAATGTGGCCATGGCCACGCTGGAAAAGAAGCTGCTGGCGCAACAAGAGGAGCTCACAGATCTGCACAAAAGAAAGGGCGAGCACTCCCAAATGATTGTCGATCTAAATCTCAAAGTGGAACAGCAAAAGGAACTACTTTCCGAAAAGGAGCACTTGTATGAGCCAGAGAGAAGAACTCGTATCACGATTAGTTAAATCGAATCTGCTCTCTCTTTTCAGTCTCCACGAACAACAAACTGCCAATAATCGTTTAAGGGCTGAGGTGCAGCTGCTACACTCCAGCTTGGAGGAGCTCAAGAAGTTGAACACAACCCTGCTGGATGAGCACACGGCACTGCAGTTGGCCTTCAGTTCGTTGGAGGAGAAAATGCGCAATGTGCAGGTTAGTTGTGCTGCTTGCTCAGATATGCCCCATGGATATTATCATCGTTGTAGCATTGCTTTACAAATTCTAAACATTATTCCCTACAAGTGTTGCCAAGTTTTTTTTTATTTTAAATTTTTTTTTTATCATATTTATATTTATTCCAAATTATATTGTTTATATTCTAAATGTAAGGGAACGTTAAATAGCATAGTCGTTGTTAAAGGAACTCGGTAAGTTGTTAATTGATAAATGTATATTTGAAAGTGTGTAGGGTATAGATAAGGTGTATGAATGAATCTAGAAGAGTGTGAAGTAAGAAAGTTCCATTATATCATAGCTCTATACATTCCATAGTCTATTCAGTTCCATATCCGATTGTCAGCTTCACAAATTATATATTCCTGTCTTACATTTATAGCTAGTTGAATCTTATGAAATTGTTGGTCAGACTCATCGCGTCTCGGAACTGAATATATAATCAGCAAAGCGAACAGACATGAAGCTGGCTTTTTTTTGTTGTCTTTCAAACTTGTTTCTTTGTTGAGACGTACAAGATTTTATGGGTCCAACTTAATAAATTTGCATAGTAATTAATACATTTCTAATACATTATTAATTATATAAAATATAAAATATTTGCTAACATTCTGTGAATTTCTTTCGACTTGCAGGATGAGAATCGCTACTTGCTGGAACGTTTGATGCGATATCGGGCAAAAGATGCCGATAAACTGAATGAAGAAAACGAAAGTTTAATAAGGTAACAAACACAAAAGACAACAAAATCAAAAAGTGAAAAGAAACAAAAATGGTTTATTGTTAAACGTGCACTGCATTCATTTATAAGTTATCGGTTCATATAATAATATTGTATATATATATGTCTCTACAAATATATACATATAATATTTATAGAAATGTTGATAAGTATTGGCTAAAACTTGGAATTCCTTTGGCTATGCTAAAAATATATATTTTCAAAAATCAAAATTATCGTTTTCACATTAGAAATTATAGAAATTGCATGAATCAGATATTATTTCATTATTAATTTGCATTCTATTTCTGACAAAACGAAAAGAAAAACAATCAATTTTTGATACCCATTCCAAGTCTTATGAATCTCTTCCACGAGAGATTCCTTCTATGAACACTTACAAGAAATTCTAGATTTTCAGCAAAAATACTTTTGAAAAGTTGCATTCAAAGAGTTTTGATTTTGAATTTTGAATTCATGTGACTGATTGCAAAATAACTTCGCTACTCACATAACTCGCAAGCTTGTTCATTGGGTCATTAATAAATTAATAAAACACACATTGTTATGCAACTAAATTGCTTTTGTTAAAGGTAAATAATCCTGATTCGTTTATATCTATAGTCGGGCTTTTTCGAATTTAATATTTTTTTTGTTTTCTTGTTTTGCTTTTATATGGTTCAACATTAAATATGTAACCGATTTCGAAAATATCTAGAAAAAGACTGCCGTCACTTTTCAGAAAACGTTCGGCTAAACTGAAACGTGATTTGGAGGACGCCGTGCGCGAACCGAATTCGGCGGTCAATCCAATTGTTCCTGCCACGAGCAGCACGCCACTGCATCGCAACTCGAGTCCAGCCCAATTTGGTGGCACTGCTGGGAGCGACGACGACATTGATGACGGCTCGATAAACGGCGCCATGGAAGCCTTGGGATTGAACGACGAGGAATATATCAGTGCTAGGTTTTTGGGCGGAGAATCCACAATAGATATAGCACGCCCTAATGCAAATGCCTCCATTGAGACTCTCAAAGCGGCTGGCTATCTGGGCCAGCCGAGTCCGACAAAGATTTTCATGAAATTCGAGGCGCATGAGAACGAATCACATGCAGTACGCTGGAGTCCAGTGGAGCGCATGGTAGCCACTGGCGGTGCTGATCGTAAAGTCAAACTGTGGGACGTTGGCAAAGGTAAAAATATATATGATATATATATGCATAGGCCAATGAAATATTCTTTATTAACTGCATTTAATGCTCATTAGGCTCGTCGGAGCCGCGTGCTGTGCTGAGTGGAAGCAGCGCTGGCATCAACTCTGTGGACTTTGACTCAACCGGAGCTTATATACTAGGCACATCAAATGACTATGGTGCCCGAGTGTGGACAGTAATGGATAATCGGCTGAGGGTGAGTAGATCAGAGAGTTAAGAGAGAGATTTAAATTGAATTGCAGGTTGTAAAGGCAGAATATTTATTTCCCTTTGCTATCTATGCAAATATCAAAACAAAGACAGACAGAGATATGAAGGAAAGCAAATGTTTACCTATGTAGATATCTTGTTAAATCAAACAAAGACAATACTATATATAAATATATTTGTTTTTTTATTCAATCATGTCGCAACAAGGCTAGACATATAAGCTGTAAAATAATTCCATAATCGAAATCAAATGATAGTGAATTACTAAAATGATAGACCTGCCCGACTAGCATATACCCTGCCCAATGATAGAAAACACAACAGCATGAAATATATATATCAAATATATTAATCAATTGATTATTATCTCTAAATTCATTCGCTTTATGACAACTTGTATTTATTAATTTTATTTAATATGCTTAAAAATATGAATTGTCTTGCGTTTTATGTTTAAAACATATTTCATTCTCTAAATGAGTATTTAAAAGTTATTTATTTCAATTTTTAATATCTTTAATTTCATTTAAACATTATAAATATTAGGAAAAAAAGACAAGTGTATTTGGAGAGTACAGTCATCTTTTTTTCCATATTAAAAAAATGATTAAAATTATTATTAGCATTTTAATTATTATTATAATTATTATATTTATTATATTTATCTAATGCCAAATTTTATGCTTACGAATTTCGAAATATCACTGCTATTTATATATAAGATATTATAAAACCAATTTCTCTTAATGCTAACTAAGCCTTTCCTAAAAACTCTTCGTACCTAATTCATATTGCATCATTTTGCACCGATTCCATGATTAGCCGCAAACGAAAAAGAAATCCCCCGTATATATAATAAAATATATACGACGCACTACATCAATTGTGCTGCACACCTTGGGCCCCACTTATCAGATTATTTACCGAATGCGATATTGTTGCTACCGTTGCCTCTGCAGTCCGTAGCGCCATTCAGAAACTGATTAACATATGGCTGCTGGACTTGTCGTCGCCTATACAAATACGACCAAATGGCGATAACAATGAATTGGGCCACAAAAAACACAGTCGCAGCTACAATGAAACCTGCAACAGAAGCGCAGAAGCTTGTATTAGACTCGAATGGGCAGGTGTTAATAGGCCTTATCATCAATAGATTAGGGCGACTAGTGAGAGATTTGTGTTTTACTCACCGATGCCATCGAAACACAAGCCAGCCACGCCCTCGTTCACAAATAGCATATTGTCATACGAATCGTAGTCCTTTATCTTATTTGTCTGTCGCTGCTGCTGCTGCTGCTGCTGCTGCTGCTGTTGTTGTTGCTTTTTAACAAAGCCAAATTTATCAGTTATTTGTATCGATTGTACGAGCAGCAAATCCTCTTGAGTTGTTTTGTTTTGCACCTGGCCAGCTCTGACCTCGCGACTTCTGCGCCATAAACTGTGCTGATGTTGCTCCACAATATTAGCTAGAAGTTAGAGAAATTGATGAAATTGAGATTAGTTTCTATATATAGGCAACAACTATATAATATAAGTTTACATTGCGCATCTGTCTCACGCCTTCGTCGTCGTCCATAGGACGTTTGTGTTCTGAACTCCGCCGTAATATCGTCCTGCTCACAGTTGACTGGCTCACAGCTGGGCATGCAGGGCGTAACCAAGGCACGAAACTGTACCACGTCGCTTGAGGGAAATTTGAAGGCATCGAAATTGGAAAATAGTATTTTGCCAGACTGTCCGCTTTTGAGAATAGGTCCCATAATCAGATGATCTGTGGGACAGCCCTGTGCGTCGATCAGCGTTATCTCTGCATTATCAGCGCCGTCCATGGCAACCAATTCCCGTACGAATATTTCGTATGGACTCTGCGGATCGACAATCTCGAAGTGAAGTGCCAGGGGATCGCCCACTTCTGCAGAGCGCATCATATCAGAGCCATCTCTGGCAGAGATTCGCATCAGAACATTAGGCGAGTCCACAATAACCTCTTCGGAGAGCGCCGTCTCCACGTCACCCTTGACGCCCAGATCCACATCATTCGTCACCGACTTGTTGGTCAGATCGTACTGACAGGTCACTGCCAGACCCAGATCTGAGGAGGTGACTATCGTATCGTGGTGCTGAATCACCACGTCATTCATATAGCGACCCGCGCCGCTTTGCCGCACATTGCACTCCAGATTCTGATAGCCCATGCGAATCTCAAAGTCCAGGGCACTGGTGACGTCCACAGCACACGATTTTGGCGCGCCCTTGGCATAGACCTTGCCATCGAAGAGCTTCGAGGTGCGTATGCGAGCGACCATGTCGCCAGCTCCACATTCGATGGTCACATTATAGCAGGATGACAGCTCATACGTAGCCGCTTCTGGCACCTCCAAATACGGATCCTGCACATCCGACAGTGTGGCACGACTGTGGTGCGAGAGGCGGCAAACCATGTCGCCCGTGTCTCCATAGTCATATGAATGGCATCTGAAACAGAGAGACAGAAAGAGAGAGAGATATATATACTCTCCTTATAATTCCCATTTCATTTCATACCTGTAGGGCGAATTGAGACACAGCTCTCGGCACTCGTCCACAGTGCCTATGTCTTGGTAGACCGAGTCCACTGTCTTCAGTATGCGACCTGGCAAACGCTTGAACTCACACAATTTATTCGGCTCCTCGGCGCAATTGTTTTCCAAATACTCTGTGCCGGGATGTGCTTGGAAAGCATTCGAGCCCGCCAACGTAAAACGATCCATTTCAGCCAGTTCACAGCTATTTGAATCGCGATAGTAATTGGCAGATCTGAAATAATCAAATGGGAATAATCAGGGAATGTAGTAAAATAATCATATAAAAACGATTTTAAGTTGAGATTAATTTGCTGTTGAAATTATGAGATCAATTGCTATATCTAATAAGTTGAACTCTTCGATACATTATAAATTAATGTATATTGATTGATCATTGGCTATATTTTTTTATAAGAATTTACAGCTTATATTAGATAGTTTAACTCAACGTTAACGTTAATTCTTAGCTATTTTTATAGCCAATTAATTTTTATTTGTGATCAAATTATACTCTTTCTTTTATTTTCACAACTTTCAACCAATGTCATTTGGTTTTTAGGTCACAAGCATAGTTTCAGCTTCAAGTTTTACTTTTAATATTAAGAGAAGTTTGATTTTCTTAAAGTCAATCAATATCTACAGAATAATTTCACTTCAGTAGCAGAAAACACTTGAATTCAGCTTACACATAATATTGCAAAATTTAATCACCTGCATATGAATTCCGTTTCGCCAAGACACAGCTCGAGGCAATCACGACGCGATGTCACTGATACGACTCGTTTTGCATGTCCATCCAGTCTGTAGTTTTGGACCCGATCGATGCACCAGGCTCTGGCGCATGGACGCACGCCCAAGCAGGTTTTCTGCGCGTAAATTGTGAAGACAGGAAACTGTGATTTAGTGAGGGCACCTGCAATTAAAATACAGACAAAACACACATTTTCGAAAATTCAATTCAATTAGCTATGTGCTTCAAATAAAATTCCTTTTAACGAATATAATTAGAACAGAAAATTCGTGTTTTCCCCTCTTACCTGGCAAAATATCAGCATTCGATGAAAATAGAACACATAATCCAGTTTCATAGTTAACGGATTGACAAGTTTCGTTAGTCTGACACGATTCCAGGCAATCGGTGAGCATCAGTGTGCCGGGCAACGAGTCCAGCAGCCGGCCAGGTGCGGAGAAAACATAGCTGTAAATGAGATAAATAGAAATTAGCCGAATGTCAGTGATCATAAATAATATAATGTTTATTTTAGATTATGAAAATGCTTTTATATGATAATAAAAATTCTAATTATATATGGTATATTATAAAAATATATGTTCTAATCTAATAACAATTATATATATTATATAAAAAGATATAAATACTAATCCAACATCAATTATTTTATATAATGTGATCTTTTTCCTCTTCCTTTATATATACATATATGTCTTTATACATCTGCCTCTCTTTTCACTCTCTTCATTTCTCTCTCTCACTCATTCAATTCTTACCCAGTTATAATTTCAAAGCCCAGCAGATCTGGGTCACATTCTTCGATCGAATTGTGATTATGATAATTTGGCTGGCCAGCCAAGGGCAGAGCTGGCGAAATGCGTTCATATGAAATGTCTTGCCCCTGCTCCTCTTCCAGCCCCTGCCCCAGCCCCTGCTCCTGCTCCTGCTCTTGGTCGGGGTAACTCAATAAGGGCATCGGTGCGTCAGAGTCTGCGTGGCTGGCATCTATAAGTGAAATGAAAATGATGATGGCATTCATGGCTAATCGTCGCATTAACAGGTAGCGGGTTCACATTGCCAGCTACTGTTTGCCAGGTATTTACCGTCAGCCAATTTGGTCATTGTTGTTGCTGCATTGGCATTGGCATTGCCATTGGCCACGTACAATGATTGATCATTCTTCTTCTGGCTGGGATCGGCAGGGCTGTCGGTGCTCTTTGTTTTGTCACTTTCAGGCATTGATGCTGCTGCTGCTGCTGCTGCTGCTGGTGCCAGCTGAATGGCGACGGGCACCAGCTCAGCCAAATTGTCCCTTGCAGCTGCCTCCAGCTCGATGCGCGACCGACGCGCATCTCCCGAAGAGCACAGCATCAGCATCAGCATCAACAGCAAGAGCAGTAGCTGCAAGTGCGTTGGCCTCATGCTGCGTAATGGCCGTATGCTGCTTTTCATTGGAAATATTTTCCTCGATATGCGTAGACTGCGGACTGCGGAGACTGCGGGCAGCGCACGTTCTCTCTCGATTTTGTAAGATTTGTGAGCTCTCGCACTCTACTCGGCACGCTAAATAACACGACGTTAAGAAAAACAATAGCAGAGGTATTAATTTAATTATCTTTTCATGCCAGCGGTGTCTGAGGTGTCGTTTAGTCCGTTCAATTGCTCTGGCGCCCAGCCAGGGGACCAACATTAACCATAATTGTTGTATGTTAGTTGTTCTTCTTCTTATTGTTGTTGTTGTTGTTAATAAGCCTTAATAGGCTTATTATAGTATAATGACCTTTCCACATCTATCGACAATTGTTCTTGCCTGCACAGATCTTAGATCTATAGAAAAACTATTTTTATTTATTTTCAATTAGAGCTCTAGAGCTCTCTGCCATGTGAGCTTCACTCTATAATTGTGTAAGCACAGGTGTGTTTTATTATTATGGAATTACATGGAAATTGAAGTAGAATAGAATTTTGATCTACTATGCGCACTTCACACTTGAGTGTGTCCATATAGAAAGTGATTTAGTAAGAAGTCTTTGACTAGCTGTACTTATATAGGGCTAAATAGTATGCAATTGGCTGCTTATTGATTTAAAAGTTTATATATTAATAAATGGATTTAAATCTTAAATCTTAACTAATTTGTTTGAAAAATTCAATATTTAATACAAGAACTTTGTCTGTAGTAAACAAAATTTTTAAGAGATATTTCTAGATATACAATTATGTAGCTGATAGACTTAATATCTCAGAAATGAAATAGGATATGCAAAATATTTAATTTGAATTTTTAACTGAGCTAATGAAAGCTGAGAATATGTTTTTATATATTTATTTTATTCATTTAAATATCAAGAGATAATATTTACTTTTTCTATGAAATACTGCAGCTTAAGTCAGCAGCTTATCATTTGATTTACTGATCAAGAAATAGACTACCTATTACCCCAATCAGTTTGCAGTTCTATTCATAACTAAACTTTCAATAGAACTTATTATAATTTTCTTCTATTTTTAATTTTCTCTAAAATCCTTCAACTTTTATGCATTGTTGTGCTTGACTACAGCTGAAAAAAAAAGAATACGAAAAAATCAACTAACGAGTCGACTGAAGCGAACTCTCTCGCTGACATCTATGGAATGACACGAGCAACTCGAATCCCGAATGCAACATTGACGAGTGACATCTGCTGATTGACAGTTATCGACGTAGACCAAGCTGAGGGTTATATGGGATAAGTTTTTAATATGTGACTAAAATAACAGACGAAGTAACTCGCAGTCAAGCTTTTTAATAGGCCGCAAGAAGGGGAGCAAAAGAAAGAGATATATATAGATATGATCTTGAGCAGAATTAGGAACTGTTTTGAAATTGAGTTTTTCATTTGAGTTTTTGTTCAAGTCTTGAATAGGGTTTTATACTAAACACGTAAATATATGCTTATAGAAGAACCTGAAGAGATTCGAGTCAATTCTAAATGAAATGCTAAAATTATACAAAAATTTCATATAAAAGAATTGCAGTATTTGCTTTAGCTAGCCTTTATCTCTAGAACTCCCTCAGATCTTAAAGCTAGCTCGCAGAACTCCTGCAGTAAAAGCAAATCCAAGCACAGATTTTACAGCTCGTTTGCACTTCTCACAATTTTATAATTTTTTATCTATTTAGTACAATCAACTAGATACATTTTTATAAGCAATGCCATGCGCATATATGCTAAGCCTTTTTATTAGAGTTTAGAAATTATAAAAACATGAGATGAAAGCAGACGTACTTAATATGTTACTGGGCTTTTATTGTTTTTATTGTTGCGCCTGCTTTGAATGTACTTCTTCTCATGGCAGATATTAGCATTTTAATTCATTTGCTCGCTCCTACACATGACCCTATGTAAATGAGTAACAGATTGTAAACAAAGCCAGCAGACAGACAGACAGACAATTTTTGCATTATAACCCATTTTCAGCTGCCAGACTAACCAGAGAAACCACAAAGCATGCTTCGATGCCTAAGTATTCATTGGCTTTTGATATCTGACGCTGTGAATATGCAGAAGCCTGAGTTGAGGAATGCAAACAGACATAATGTGAATGAGCTGAGACTAAGCTATAGTTGATTAATATTTAGACATGGCTTAAATTGTTGCTTTCTTAAAGTTGTCTAGTTGCAGAAGTCTGTGCAGGTGAAAGTGAAATGAAGTTAGATCTTAACAAATTTTGTCTAAGCCAATTTAACTAAATTCTTGATAAGACTTGATGCTGCCTTTGGCAATTGCTTTGTTAATTGCAGTTGTTCAGTAAACGAATGCAGCTGGTGCATAGTTCATCGAATGCCAACGTCCTTCTATTGCAATGCATGTGCACATTGCGAGAAATCAAATAAATTGTTAAATATGACAACAGGCTGAGAACCCGCATTGACTTGGCCTAAATAGCAGGAAGGCAACATCAGCAGCAGCTGCAGCAGCAGCAGCAGCAGCAGCAGAGGCAGCATAGGCAGCATTTGGTGCTACACATTGCGGCATGTGACTAAACATATAAGTGCGATTTCTTCCTCGTCTTTCTATGCATCTATGCAGTTGCAGTTGCAGTCGCCGCTGCTGCTGCTGCTGCTGCTGCTGCTGCTGGTGCTGCTGCTGCACCACCTTTTCTAACTGGTATTTCTGGATTGACATTTAAACGGTTCTTTTTGCGCACATCTCGAGATATAGAGTCCCGCTGTCCGCTGCCATTGAAATGAGCACATTGACTTAAGCTGCCTCCTTATCACGCCGCACCAGCTCGCCTGCACTTCTTACCTGAATTATTTGCCATTGAATTAATGACAGCCACGGCGGCGATCACTCGAAACGGTTTTCAATACACACACACACACACGCACGCGCACACACACACACAATGCGCACACAATTTTTCCAGCTGCCTATCTAATTGCCCAAAAATATGCCCGATTGCGTTTCGGCCCCATTTCATCTCTTAATTCTCAGCTGGCTTTTAAAGTGGGCCAATTTTTGGAACGACCTTGTTCGCATATCGGCAAGTGTGCATCGCCTCCAGCTCCAGCATGCATATGAAGCTATTCAGATTGTGAATGCAGCGTAGTTAAATATTTGTACAAATTACTTGGAATATTGCTTGACTGGCTTTAGTTTAAGTGAGTAATTTGATTGGCAAGCATATGGAATTGGATTATTTAATTAAAAAAGATTATTTTAATACGTGAAAATAATAATTTCATTTATATGAACAGAATAGCTTAAGCTATTATTTAATATTTTCATTAAATTTATATTTAAATATTGCATTTTCTACATACGTATATAAATATATATGCTAAAGTATATAGAATATATATTTATATATTTCCTATATTTTGTCAGCTTCAGCTGAGCTTACAGCCTGAGCAATTAGCCGCGTTTGGCAAAGCAATTTCAATCCAATTAAGGCCATGGGACAGTTTATATTGTTTCTGCTTTGAATTGGAAACTATATTCATGCCTTTATGAATTCATTAACAAACTATTTTAAAGCTACAAAAAGTTAATGTTCAAGTCAGTTGCATAATTCATATTATGCATATAATTTATCGTAATATGAATATACATATATTAAATTTATTATTTTTATTCAATAATCTATCAAACATGCTATAATTGCACAAAATTTACAAAATATAAAACTTTATATATATATATATATATTATATGGCATATAACGAATATCTTCCTCTATTTTGACTCTTTAATGCATAATCTTAATACATCATATCCGTTGCACTATCCTTTTTTTACCAAATTAATTTATGAAAAAATGTTTAAAAACAATGTTCGTTTAGAATTATTTGAAAATATTGTCAACAATTTGTGTTCTACAAAATTTTGTGCAGAGTCGCAATACTAATTTTATGAATATATTAAATTAATATATATATTTATATATAGCAAATGAAATAAATTCACTTCACTAATTGTATTTAGTGATTTCATTTATATAATATATATTTAAAAGCAATTTAGTATTTTTATTAATGTAGAATTATAAATCTATAAAAATATATTAAAAAATGATCAATTATGCACAAAATTTAATAGACATATATTAATAACTTATTAAAGTTACTAACTGAAAAGAAATTCTTGCACTTATTAAACTGTTACTTGAACTGCTACTAGTTGCCTCAATTAGTTAGTTTAATCAACTATGCCTAATTAATTATGTTCTGAGTTAAATAATATAATTATTAGCACAATTTTAATTTCGCCCATGTGCACAGAGTTCAACAACACTATATAATCTCAGGCCTGCCCGGTTTTCTTTTATAGTAAAATTCTATATTTTTATGCAAAAACTCAAATTTGAAATTTGTCAGAATTTGACTGGCGCAAAACGAACAACAACAACAACAACACTTGAACACACTTGCACAATTTGAGAACATATTAGTTAGTTAGCATGAGGCTTGGTATCCAGCTTTTAGACGTACTTGATTACTTGAGTAAGGTTGCCGCAGAACTGAAGTCATTTGACCAATGTTATGTGTTCTTATATTTATAAGTTAAGATGGCTCTTCCGAGTGCACTTAGAGGAGCAGCAACTACGGCCGTTCCATGCTATATTCAGCATTCCATTCAAGATTGAGGCAGCGAAGCTCCACTTGGTTTGAATGCGAGCAACGTAAGAGATAGAGAGCGAGAGAGAAAGAGAGAGAGAGAGAGAGAGCGAGAGTCATGCTCAAATTCTGACAATACGTCAACCGGTGGCACGGTCGAAAGTGCTATTATTCTAAGCAAATGCCAAGCTCACTCTACAAACTCAGTCAAAAGAGAGGCAGAGAGTGGAAGAGAAAGAGAGAGAGAGAGAGAGTGAGTGTGTGAGTGTGGAGAAACCTGTTGCTTAGAGTTGTTGTGGCCATGCTCCAAGTCTCCAGAACGTGCATTGACCGTTCAGCTTCAGTTGCCGGGTTGATAACATTCCCCTGTGCTCTTTCGGAACTTGGCTAAGAGCAGGAGCTGCGCTTCACTTGCTATTGCTTAGAAAAACTTGGTCAGGGACATGAACAGGCTATTCTGGTTACACACACATACGCACTCTCGATACAAAAGAAACTCCTGATATTGCCATTGTATTCATGTTGACTAGTTTATGATATAAAAATGTATTAGGTATGCAAATAAATATATATCTGGTATGTGAGTTGATGGAAGCAGTTGGGTTTTATATAGTTTTATAATGTTAGAAACATAATTTTTATTATTAGTTAGCAGAAATCGAAACTTAAACTGAAGATTAACATATTTGAGAAGAGATCTAAGTGCTAGGTATGCAAATTGAGATCAAATTAATATATATAAATCAAAATAATATATAATGACAAAAATATATATGTTTACAAAAATATATCTATGAGAACTTAAAGAAGTCAGCATTAAGCTTTGCAATTCTAGTTGCCATATCTTCATGTATTATAGTAAACCAGATTCCATATAGAGTCTACTATAATACTTTAGCTCAGTCAGTCGCACAGGTAAATGACTTTTTGACAATGATAGGCAAATTGTGAGTCATCTGGAGTTGATCCTAACCGTAAAGTGCTAAAACTACAGCTAACCGTCTGGTCCAGCTGAGAGCTAGCTGTTGAGCTTGGTCTAACTGCGCAGTGTAAAACATATTATTCAATAATTTGTTTAAAGAGCAGTTGAAGCTGTGTTCGGGTTTACGACAACTTTAATGAGACTTTGTTCTCGAGAAAACCTGAGCTAAGTAACTGCTGTTCGGGATGCCTAATTGTTCTTAATAGACGCGACACGACATGCATACACATACATGTATGTATAGGTGTGCATAAAATATATGTACATATATTGTCAACTATGGCCAGTGTGACATTTTTTATGGCGCCCAAATTTGTTGTTTAACGGCCGCTTCTCTTGTCTTCTTCTTAAGCACACACTAACGGGTCACAGTGGCAAGGTGATGGCCGCCAAATATGTCCAAGAGCCAATTAAAGTGGTAACCGGAAGTCACGACCGCACTTTGAAGATCTGGGACCTACGCAGCATCGCCTGCATTGAGACAAAGTTTGCCGGCTCCAGTTGCAACGATCTGTGCACAACGGACAGCCTCGGCTCGACAATTATCAGTGGCCATTATGATAAGAAGATACGCTTCTGGGACATACGAACGGAGAAGCAAGCAGATGATGTGCTAATGCCTGCCAAAATTACCTCGCTCGATCTATCGAAAGGTGAGTGAATCCCATTCAAATGCAGATTAATTTTCATTCAATATTCAATTCATGCTCTACAGATTGTAATTACCTGATATGTTCGGTGAGGGATGATACAATAAAACTATTAGACTTACGCAAGAATCAAGTTATATCCACGTTCTCGTAAGTACGCTTAGACTTTAAATAATGCCTTTCACTAATCATATCATATTTGCATATACAGAAATGAGCACTTCAAGATCAGTTGTGATTTTGCTCGGGCATCGTTCAATTCGAGCGCCTCGAAGATCGCCTGTGGATCGGCAGATGGTGCAATATATATATGGAATGTGAATGGATTTCTGGAGACAACGCTCAAAGGGCACAGGTGTGTAGTAATCAATATATATATAGCCAACACCAACTGCACACACGCTCCCAAACACACACGCACTCTTCTTCCTTTTCTTTTTCTTGTTCTCTTTATAAAGTTCTGGTTCCGTTCCGTTCTTTCACAGCACGGCCGTCAATGCAGTTAGCTGGAGTCCCAACAGCAATTCTCTGGCCTCGGTGGGGAAGAGTAAAAGATGCATCATCTACTCGGACTCGTAGCCCAAACTCGGGCTGAATTAATAGCTATAAGTACTTTGTATGCTTGACCCAGCGATTGCAGCTACGTTTAACAGGCGCACAGTTCAGGATGTCTCTTTGCCTCTCATCAAGTCAGCTAGCCAGCCGTGTGTCCTCCTTATAAAAACATATACTTATATGTATTTCAATGTTATATATATAGTATATATATATATGTACTGAATCGGTTCACTGAACCGATTTCCATTGCAATGTAACCAACTTTTTTACGACATATTTTGTATGAAATTCTTTTAAAGTTAACTCTAGCTGGTTACCTAATATTATTATTATTACGTGTATTATGTGTACGTTTAAATATTTAATTTTGACTTTGTGCGCATATTTAGGTTTCAACGAATTTAGCTATTTATCTAAATATTAATTATTTCAAAGCAAACAAAAATATTTATTAACATTTAATTTTTTACCAATATAACAAATGTAAGAAAATCAAGTTTTTTGTAACATGTAAATATGAAAATATAAATGACGCATACAGTTTTAGCTCACAATGAATTATTTATTCAGATTGAAAGAATTGTAGAAGAAGATGTAATTAAAATTATTTGCAAATGCCTTAAAATTTGATAAAAAAAATGTCTTTTTTATATTTAGGAAATAATTTGACTTAGTTTAAGATCTGAAATCTGATCTATATATGGCAAAATATATTTTTATAAATTAGGCAATAATTTGATATATGTAGAGCATATGAGATTGTTGCTTTGCTTCTTTTTTTTACACTGCGCAAAATTATATAAATAATTGCATATATCAATATCAACAATTCATTATATATTTTATCTATTCATATATATATTTGTTTAAATTAGCTTTTGCACACATCTACTGTGCCTTAGCCTAAATTTAGCTCATTTTCTTGCGTTCTACCTTGACTTTGAGAACGTAATCGAAACCAATTTAGATCATCTGCCATTGGCATGCAACAGCACTTAAGCTGATGTAAGAATGCTGAGTCATTAAAGCATTTTTCATCTTTCATCTTCAAATATCTGCTGTATTAAATAATAATATCGAAGCAGCAAAAGTGTATTAAAAAGTTGTGATGAAGACTAATGGAGCGTAAGGCATAATCATTAAAGAATGTTCTATCAAATGAGTGATTATTATAAATATATATAAATATTCTTTGTTTGAATGTCAAGTTCAGAATTGATGCATAAGGTAAGATACCTTAGTTTCTCTCATACAGCATTTTATTACATAATACTTATATATTCGCAAGGGTATTCCTTATTTCACACTCAGTTTTTCCTATGAAGAGTTTATAATTTATTATGCATGTCACTTCATTTAATGGCTTTGTCACATTTATTACAAAGCCTGTTAATTATTGAGAATTTATAATATTTGAGAATTATTCAGATGAGATGTAAGTAATTGAACTACTTGTGTTTTGCGATGTCATTCAACTGTTGAGCGATGGAACTGCAGAGTCAATGCTCTCTCTCTCTCTCTCTCTCTCTCTCTCTCTCTCTCTCCCTCTCCCACTCTCTCTTACTCTGTCGCTGGTGACATTGAAGGGCCAAGTAAGATTAACTACCAGAGGCGAACATGTTTTAAGCAGTTTATACAAACATTAGGCATTAAATGGAAGCAGACACTAAGTCAGTTTATGGGCAGCTCTATGTATCGTATGTAACTAGTTGCCCAAGATCGTTTACCTTGGTACACTTGCAAAAGTAATTTTTTAATAGCACGAATGCTTTTCGTGTGGATAATGAGGTGCAGAAATCTAATTGCTTTGTTGGTACAACCAGCAGTCGAGAGCCGAGAGCCGCGAGTCGAGAGGGACACATTCGTGCAGCCCTTTTATTGAAAAATGTATTCAACTTGGCACGACAGTTGGCCACATTGCGCTCCAATCTCATGAGATCATTCTGAGCAGCCCACCATGGACTATATCAGGCACTCGTTCATCAATGCTTCTTCTATGGCCTGCTCTGCTCTGAGCAAATGCAGTGCATGCTCCTGCATACGCTAAATGCTGTCATTTTCGCTCAGTGTAATGATGTCTTCGTTCTTGTGGTAGTAAAAGATTTAAATGCCAACTAAAAGAGCAGCCTGGTGAGGCTATTTTAATTGTTTGCTGCTATAAAACAAAGAAATCATTACACCAAGAGAAGTTCCTTTCGCAAGGGACTGAGTATACGGAAGCTGAATTTTACATACTCTTAAATTTGGGAATACTATCATGCAGTTGGTTATTAATGCTGGTAAGTTTATATAATTTTAAACTTTATAAAAAGAGCAATGTCTGGAAAAAATATTAATTTTATAAAAAGTTTTTCTGCAATTTAAAAATATATTAAAATATACAATTAACAAGCCAGTTAAACTATAGAAAATCGAACCGTCTTCTAAAAATTCAAGAGCGTGAGCTACCAGGACCTCTGCACCTGCTGTGGCTGCTACTGCTTTAATCTCCCACTAGGCACAGCTATGGAAAGTTCTAAATGTGATTCTTATATAGTAAGTATTTATCCCTAGCAAGCGCATGCGCAATTAAGAACTATTTACTTTTCTAAAATAACGAAGCACGCAGCAGGAGCAGCAGCAGCAGGAGCAGCAGCAACAGCAACAACAACTGTAAATGAAAATTGAAGAGGTTCTTGGAACGCGAACGCCCACTTGAATTTAGCCAAAATAATGTGCACTCTGTGGCAACATTATCATTATTGGCGACACCATGTGGCCAGCCAAGGCAAGGCAAGGCAAGGCAAGAGCAGGCAGCCAGAGCTGCGATTCACTTTAAGATGTGGGTTGGACGTTCCACTCATTGCCATGGCGATGCTGTTTGCCATTATCCAGCGGCCAGCATTCTGATGCGCACCTGCTTCAAGCACGATATATATATATACATATATATATAAATGTATATAGTTAGTTTGTGTGTATATAAGTGGAGTTTGCAGCCGATGGTGTGCATCATGCAAATTAATGCACCCTCGGAGCCAACAGGAAACAGGCTTCGTGCAGATTTGTATCTTTATCTGCTGGTAGACCAAACACATTCTAGCTGGTAACTGCTGTCTGGCTCTGTGTCCTCGCTCCCTCGCACACAGTTAGGTGCATTCATCTCAATTAATTCACTTACACACTGCAAAAACAACAGCAGCAACAACAAAGTCTATATCGTAGTAGTTGTATAGCTATATAGTTGAGGCCTCTCAAGAATTCCGCAGCGACCAGGCAGCACTTTTTGCTGAAAGGTCGTCATCGTCATTGTCGTCGTCTTTCGAGTTAGAAAATTAGGAAAGTTTTTAATTAGGCCCAACATGCAAGCCCCATCGCAAAGAATGTACTTCAGATGCGCTCTTCAGATTTGGGCGTTCGCTCTCGCTCCCTCTCTCTCTCGTTCTTTGACAAACAATGCACATTGACACGCATCATTATGAAAATATCGAGAGATAAAATGCCAAACAAGCAAACGAGCGTAATAGGTGACAATTTAGCAGTCATTACAGCCAGCTCTCTGTGCGCTCAGTTCCCAGCATTATGGCTCAGCCCAAACAGCTGGGAAACACGCTTTCAGCTTCAGCTTCAGCTTCAGCTGCTTCTTGTTCTTTCTCTGTTTAACTGTAAGTCGCGCTTAAGGCAATTACTTTAAAGTTGTCTTTGAATATTTACGTAGATTTCACTCGAAGATCATCTATAATTTGGCTTAGCTAAGAAAGTTTTATCGGCAAGTAAACTACGGCTAAAGTTGCTGAAATGTATATCAGACTGAGTTAAATTTAAAAAAAAAAAAAAAAATTATATGATAATAACAATAATAAATAAAAAATTATATTACAAATTAATGTAATAACCGATTTCCCATTAAAAAAAAAATTAATTAAAATATTTAATATATATAATATTAAAGAAAAATCAAAATAATATTCGTCTGTCTCATGAAATTAATTGAAAATACAACATAATAATAAAGCATAAAATAGAATATATTATTTTCAGCTGCTCAGTTTTCCATATGCATATAATAATTTAATTTAGTTTTATTTAGGGTATCTACCAGTCGAGCACTCTCGCCGAGAGCATTCGTTTTCTCTTGGGCATGGTCAGAGTCAATGGATATTTCAAATTACGATTCTCCACTTGATATAATGCATGTTATAAAAATTTATAATAATTATCTGTTTGCCAAGCCTCCCTCCAGTGGGCGTGGCCAAGAAATCTTTAAGATCAGGTTACACGCGAACGACCAAATTTCATGTCGTTAGCTTGATTAACGATGAAATAATTTGCATATGGATAGCTTGATTTACGGAAGTGAAAATACAATTTTGTTTGCTTCAAGAAAAAGTATAATAACAGTGGATGATTCACTTATGAATTTGAATTAATTTGAGCTGACTTTGTTTGATTAGTTAGCAAGAGCTCTACCCTAAATAAAAATTCATTTATTCAAACTGATCTGAATTTATATAAAATGGCATATATTCTATAAATAACAAAAACTATTTAAGCTACAATTTAAGTTGATCTATCTGCTACTTAAATAATAAATTCATTTCGCATTCAGAATTGACTTTGCCATATTTCGATTTTTTTTAGCTACATTCCATAGACCCATGCCAAGGTTAGGCTCAATTTAGAGCCTGCCAAAATGCTTGCCAATATAATTTCATTATCATCTTGAACATCTCTCTGCCTCTTCCATTTCTGTTTTGATTTAGTTAAGGTCTATTATTCATTCAATTCATTGAGTCTGTTTGGCTGTTAAAAGTTGCTTTGTCATCGGTGTAGGTCACGAAATCAAGAACAAGTCGTAAGTCGGATGTTGATTCTGATCGAAAGTATGGAGCATAATGAGATTTTATGCTCGCAGCATTAGAAAGCTTCAATTAGCGCAGGTGTCTTCGAGAGCCATACAAATATTACCTTGTTACAGTCGAAACTGTGCAAAATGCGATTCTTTCTCACATCTTTTGTCGCTCGTCATTCCAATTAAATCAAGAAATCATTGCCATTATTGTTGTATAAATAATCAACTGATGACAAACACAATTCATGAGATACTTGTATGTTTAAGGCAATTTTTATTTAAATTAAATTAAATACATATATCGGCAATAATACATGTTCCACATATAAAATATATATATATGTAATGATTTCAAGCAAAAAACATTTCTATATATATTATATATTAGAAAATAAAAATAAATATATAATGTATATATATAAATAAATAATATGTGATGTGTAAGGAAAGTTGTGCATTTAACTAAGTTAGTAAATAAATTAAGTAAAGTTAATTTAAATAGTTTTTCTAATTAATTTCTTCTTTTTCCGTAGTCACAAAGGCAGTTCAAGTTCAACTCTTTTGAACTGCCCTCGCAAGTTTGGAAAACAGGCTTCGAGTACATGGTACATCAAATGGGCTCAAAATATATAAATATTAGAAATGAAATTATAAGTATCCATTAACCAACAAACAATCCGCGACATTTCACATTTCTATTTCTATATTCTACACCCAAATCGAGCAATGACTAGACAAGACCAATTTCCAAGGCTGCCAAGTATATATAGTATATGTATATAAATATATATATATGTGTAACTCGCTCTCGTCGTGCCCACCTGCTGAAATTAACTTGTTCGATCTGAGTTCGAAACTTAGAAAAAAGTATTAAACCTAATACGAGTGCTGATAGGCCTGCAGCTTCTGTCTGCGCTGATAGCAAACGGTCCAAATGCCAATTATAGCCAATTGGGTGAGCAGGAAGAATGTGGCAGCTGTGATGAGCCCTGCAAGAAATGAAAGTGTTGAAGAAATTATTGTAAAATGAGAAAATAAATTAAACATAGTTATATTTTTATTATATAATTATAAATTCTAATATGTCAAAAAGTTTCTTCTGTCTGTCAGATTTTGCAGAGACTTCAGTCGAGTGCAGGCAAGTAGGCCTTCACTTTTTCATTTTTTCTTTAATAAATAAAGAAACGTAGTAAAGAAACGTACGTTAGCTTTGCTAACGTTTTTTTTTTTTACAATTTGCTGTCCTATAAAAAAGAATTGGTAAGTGCCATTGCAACAATTGCATTTTTGTGCTCTTCTGAGAAATTTTCAAATAGAAAATTTAGAAAAATATATGACGAGACAATACATAGCCCAGTTTTAGTTTATTTAAAAAATAATAAAATAGAATTTAATAAAAAAATAATAGTGTATTTATGGCTCATATAATATAGAAAATATGCAATATTTATGGAGTAAGTAAAAGTTGCGCTACTCTGATGAAGCGCCAGGCATAAACATAAGATACAAAAGCCATTATACCCTGAATATTCCATTTTCAATGGGTTCAAGGTATAAACAAGAATTAAGTAGTGCTAGCACATCTATGTGATATGTGTATGAGTGATATTTATATCAAAGAAGTCTGAAAGAAGCGAGATTGGATAGAGCACAATCGACTTCTACTTGCACTTAAATTAAAAAGAAATACAGAAATGCAGTAATATCTGTCTCTCCAAAGAACAAATATACAATAAATTAAAATATAATAAAATTTAATTATATTTTAGTTAATCAAAATATAATACAAAACTATTATATTTTAGTCAATAATAAATCCAAATTCAAGTACAACTTACCAAATGCATTGACACAGAAGCCGCGTCCCGGATTTATAGTTGTGAATTCGGTTTCATTATTATCTGCATATCCGCCAATATTCGATTTGTGACTCTGTTGCTCATCGAAACCGAATTTATCCGTAATTTGTATAGACTGAACCAAAAGCATGTCTGAAGGTGTCTTAACCTCACGTTTCTGACGCAGATCGAAAGTAGCTAAAAATCGATATGAAAATCAAAATTTAATCAAATGATCTCTCAAATCATATAATCAACTCACCTGTGCTGTTCAGCGAACGACGCTTGCGGCCATATGAGAGCAGAGATCTGTACTCGCCGCTGGTATCCTCCTGATCGCACTGAACCGGCTCACAGCTGGGCATGCAGGGCGTGACCAGGGCGCGGAATTGCACAATTTCGCTGGAGGGGAACTTGAAGGCATCGAAGTTAGATAGCAAGATCTTGGTGGAGCCGGGACTCTTGTATATGGGGCCCATGATGAAGTGATCGGTGGGACAGCCATTCGAGTCGATCAGCGTGATCTCCGAGTTGTCAACGCCATCCAAGGCGACCAATTCGCGAACGAAAATCTCATAGGGACTCTGCTCGTCGAGGATTTGGAATTTGAGTGCCAGCGGATCGCCTACCTCGGCAGAGCGCATCATATCGGAGCCGTCGCGTGAGGTAATGCGCATGATCACATTGGGCGAGTCGACAATCACCTCCTCCGACAGGGCGGGCGTCAGATCGCCGCGCACATCCAGATTGACGCCGTTGGTCACCGACTTGTTGGTCAGATCGTATTGGCAGGCCAAGGCTAGACCCAGATCGGAGGATGTGACGATCATATCATGATGCTGAATGATAATGTCATTGACATAACGTCCGCTCTGGCTCTGGCGCACATTGCACTCCAGATCATGGTAGTTCATGCGCAGCTCAAAGTCCAGGGCGCTTCTCACATCCACGGCGCACGATCTGGGCGAGCCCTTGGCATAGACCTTGCCACTGAACAGCTTCGAGGTGCGAATCTTGGCCAGCATGTCGCCTCCTCCACACTCAATCGTCACATTGTAACAAGAGGCGAGCTCATAGGTCGCAGCCTCTGGCACCTCCAGGTAGGGATCTTGCACGTCTGTCAGCGTGGCGCGGCTGTGGTGCGAGAGACGACAGACCATGTCGCCCGTGTCATTGTAGTCGTACGAGTGGCACCTACAGAGATGCACAGATGTCATAGATAACATATATATATAACAATAGATATGTATGTGCTTACCTGTATGGCGAATTGAGACACAGCTCACGGCACTCATCCACGCTGCTCACTTCCTGGTAGACCGAGTCGACTGTCTTCAGTATGCGTCCAGGCAAACGCTTGAACTCACACAGCTTATTCGGCTCCTCGACACAATGGTTCTCCAGGTAGTCAGTGCCCTCCAACGCCTGGAAAGCATTCGTGCCAGCCAATGTCGAACGATCCATTTCACTCAGCTCGCAAGCGCCCGTTGCTCTCTTGTAATTTGCCGATCTGCCGAGGGTTGAGGAGTAAGAATATTTATTTTTAGTGCATGATTATTTATATTTACACTCATATTCGCATTCATAGCCAATGTGTAAAAGCCATAAAAGCAAACATGGCTTTTAAGGCCAGCTGAACCACATCAAAGAGAAGCCAAATCTCTTATAGCCAAAGTGTTATTACCTGCATGTAAATTGCGTTTCGCTCAGGCAGAGCTCGAAGCACTCCCGCCGCGATCCCACTGAGATGGAGCGCTTAACTTCCGACTTGAGTTTGTAGTTCTGAACGCGGTCCACGAACCAGGCCCGCGAGCAGGGCTTCGCGGCGAGGCAAGATTTTTGTGCATAGATTGTGAAAACCGGAAACTGTGACTTGGTCAAGGCGCCTGAAGGGAAAATGGGCAAGAAGCAAATGTAATAAGCCAATTAAGATGTTTCATTTCAGCGCTGTCTCAAAAATATGCAAATATTACACGATTTAGGATTTAGAATGTTAACTCTTACCCGGCAGCTGATCGGCGTGTGCCGAGAATAGCACGCAGAGGCCCGTCTCGTAGTTAACGGACTGACAGGTGGCGTTCTTGAGACAGGTTGTCAGACAATCCGTCAGCATTAGAGTGCCGGGCAGCGAGTCCAAGAGCCTGCCAGGTGCTGAAAATACATAGCTAAAAGAGCAAATTGTATATAAATAAATCGTCAGCCTATGACAGAGCTTAATTAAAATTGCAAATTTCCGCAACTTTGCTAACAGGTGTTAATTTTCGTACTCAACCTACCCGGTGACAATTTCGAAGCCAACTGCATCCATGTCGCAGCTCACATTATCCAAGTAAATCTCATTCGAGTCCTTTGTATCCAAATCTGCTGCAGCCGACAGATCAAAGGCAGAGTTACGATTCTCAGTCTCGAGCGCCGGCACCACATCGACTGTCGCCGGAATCTCCGTTGTTGTCTCGCCCAGCGACGAATCTGTAACCAAAGTCGTCTGTTCAGCCAACTGATCTGAGCTGTCTGTAGTCGCCGTCTCCTGACTCTGAGCTTGAGTCATGCACAGCATTAAGACGCCCAGCGCAACGAATTGCAAAAAGCTGTGGCTAAATACTCCATAAGCCATTATGACTATTCAAATGGAGGGCTGAAAGTATAAATAAATAAAACGTGAATGTCAGTCAGTAAAGAAAAAATAACAAAATAAAAATACAAAATATATATGAGCATGCTCGACTAGCAAATACCTAGCAAAGTAAACCCCTTTTGAGTTTGTCTAATGAATTTTGAATATTTTCAATTTGAAATCAATTAGTTATGCATTTATGGCATTGATTGAGTAACTTTGATAGCTTAGAGAAAAATTCTCCCATGAGAACTGCATTTCGAAAGCTGATTTTTGTTTCTTTTTGAATAAGTTATCTATTTGGCCGTTAATTACCTGCTTCCCACTGAATGACAGCTGAAAATGCTAAACATGATTATTAATCATTCTATGCTATTCAAGCCAAAACCGCTAAATACCATGCCACGCCCACTAGTTGTGAAGTTCACAGCATAAGTAGAGCAAAAGCTGACCTCTATTAACAATCACTCCAGCTCCAGCTCCAGCTCCAGCTCCCAATTCTCTCTCAAAAACTTGGCTTTGAAAGCTTTTCGAATCATTTTCTTTGGCGAGTGTTTACCTCACTCCAGAGCAGTTTTCATCATTTAAATTTAAATTTCCCAACAAGTACAATGCTTTCAGTTAAATTGCTTTTGTCTTATAATTGAAAGATTATAAGCTTCTGCAATCGTTTCTGATACACATCAATTTATTTGCGAACGCGCAGAGAGCCATATAATTAATATGAGATCTCCACTCTATGTCCAGAGTGCAGAACAGAGCCTATGGACTCTTAGAGTGGATATTTCATAACAATGGCGCACGTAAGTGACTCCATGGACTATTGAGTACGAGGAAAGTCAATTACCTCTTTGGGGAGTGAGTGACCTTTTATGTCTGTTCTGGTTCGCTGGCCCAAGCCGACTCGAGCTGGCTTCAGCGAGTTGCCGACTTAATGGCCAGCAACATTTATGCTTCATAGTTGCGAAGACAACGCCAGCTAATAAAAAGGTTGTGAACTCTACAAAGAGTTCTGCCAAGATACCATACTGGCTGATAATATGTTAATATATAAATTATATACGAAAGGGCCCAAGGGCTTAAGTTGCTTCCTCAGCACAATAGATATTTTGGAAATCGATCTGTGTAACGTTATCTCATTTTTTCTGGGCCAACTTCTCGCTTCAACGTGCTTTGGTTTTTTTTTTTTGTTTTGTATTAGACAGTATTTAGTTAGGAGCATGACAATAGCCACAAGTCTGGCAGCGTCGTCGGCTTTCCGCCCAATTTCACTTTCCCGAAAGTCGACGCCTCGGGGCATAAAAAATTTGAAAGACGCTTTGATTTTCGATAATGCAGCCGCATACCAGAAGGCCTCAAAATAAGATCTCGTGAAACTCGACAGCGTGCCGGGAATAATCGCATAGAGAAATAAGCCACTAAACAAGCACACAAATGTTTATATATTTGTATGTATGGGCCAGCTCATAGACATACATACATATGCATTAGGCAAGTTTTCTTTTGGCTGCGTCTTAAGCGTCTCATTTCCAATTAGCAGCGTTTTCCAAGCGCAACGACTGGCCAGCGTCTAGTTAGCAACGGCTATAAGTACATATGGCAATGTTCTTCATCTCGCTATGCTATTCACTAAAAAATTGAACTTGCGGGTCGAAAAACTTGTTATTCTAACAGTGAATTTTACTGGGTTGATCATGTGTGTGCGTAAACACACACACACACACACACATGGACACAGTCATGGCGTGCTTGTTGCAAAGCCAAACATGAAAATTGCATGCGGCTGCGGCTGCTGCTGCAACAAAAGCTTCACAGCCCCATGGCCAGAAAGCCGTGCACCCTAATCTTCATTGGCAACAATGTCGACGCAACTGGAAGCAACGGTATTTGATATACACCAACACACACACACGTCTATCTACCTGGCTGGCTACCTGCCTACACCTACCAATAACAATTTTCACCAAAAATCTAAACCGGCTTTCTTCTTCTTTAAAAAGGCCATTTCCTCTGCAGTTAAATTTAATTCAATGCGTTTGCTTAGTTAGATTTTTCTTTCTCTTCTCCAAAGTCCCACTTTTGATATCCAAACATTATAATTGGGAACAATAAAAACAAACCATATAAACTGTAAACTGTATCGCCGAAAGAAGTCTGAATAGATATGCAAATAGCCTTTTATTGCACACACATTAAACTTCCAGCTCAACGAGCGAGCGAGCGAGCGAGCGCGGCATAGTGGGAGTGTGAGAGAGACAGCAACGAATTGGTATGCTGAGATTCACTTGTTCAATTTCACCAACACTTAAATACGTGGTCATCTGTCTCCGCTTAGAAAACCCACACAGTAATGGGGTCAATTTGTATACCCTGTGGACAATCGTGATCGTGTGGATCGTGGAAAGGGGTATGCTCGAGAGTTGAAAAGCTCTCGATTATGCATTGAGTCTATAGATTGTTAATGCTCGAGAGTTGAGCTCATATTTTATGTTCATTATTATTACGATTATTATGCATTTTATTATGATCACATTTTATTGTTCTTTTGTATTACTTCCTGTCCATAAGCCCCATCTTACAGTTATCTCATATCATTCAATCAAAATTCCAACGTTTGCTGCTTTCCCAAATTTCCCACATTCAAATTTAACTAATTAGATGTAATTAAATTTCATAAAAAAATTACATTAATTTTTGCACACATTTCTTCTTATGACACATCTCTCATAATACAGATAACTGCGAGAAATCTAATTAGAGAATGCTAATCTAATTGGATGTATGTAACATACTTAACGGTAAAATGCCCTTCAGGCTTCTTTAGATATTTAATAATATATGATCAGAAGAATTTTCTGTTGCAGTCGACTGAAAATTGTATTTAATGAGTGCAGAGCTCATTAGAGTAGAATGACTGTTAGATACCCTAGAATTAGTCTTAGTTACGAATTACAAATTATCTAAAATATGAATTTAGTTTCTTTAGTTGAATAGGGGAAAATTACGGGTGAATATATGAGACTCTGTAAATGATATAAATAGAGTTTCAATAGAATAAATATAATAATATATACATATATGCATAATCTTGTTAGTTTAATTTAGTTTCCAATTAACAGTTCCCTGAGCTATTTCTTAAATATATCAACAATATCTATCAATTTAATTCTTAAATATATTATTCATGTATTCATTTATTCAACTCTCTAATACCAATACCAATACACCCCAAAATCAATTCCTAGTCCAAGTCCAAATTTTAACACTATGCAAAAAAAATCGAACTAACTAAATATTTGCTCAGCTTCATAATTTAGCCTATTTACCCCATTCTATGCGCTAACAAATAGACTTTACAATTTCGGAATTTTTAGTAAGGTGCGTGATGTCATTTAACAGTTCAAGCCACAATTCAAAATCAATATAGCCAAAAAAAGAAAAAGAAATGAAAAAGAAAAAAAAAATAAAACCCGTTGAAAGAACTTTCTCTCTATTCTGCATGCTGCGAGGTCGGCCAATTTCATTGATTCAACGAGCCGCACGGCCTGGCCTCGCGACTCGGATTATTTGTGTCATGCAGTAGTCGAAATTTTCAATAGGCGTTTATCAGACAGCGAATCTTGGATTCGTAACGGTGCATATACATATACATAGTGTAAACATACATATAAGGTTTTGACTCTATCTGCCGATTTGATAATCTAAAGCTTCTTAACAACTCCTAACTGGATGTTGACTACATGCCGTGCGTGAGTGTGAGTGTGTGAGTGTTCGTATATATATATGTGTGTGTGTATGTGTTTTGTCATAGGTGTAGTTGACACACTTATTAGCTTATTTCAGTTTCTTGAAGTGTTAGCAGTCAATTATATAGCTAATTTATGATCGAATTGTGAGCTAAGAAATTGGCCAGCCCAATTCGCCGTTAAGTTTACCCAGATTTGTTTACCTTCTAACGAAATTTCAATTGGATAAAGTTCTGCATTTCAAATGATTAGTGATTATGTCAATAGAAAGATGTCAAAGAAATTATATTATGAAGAGATGACTCAAGCTGAATAGTTCGTAACTGTTGTAGCATAGCGATGACAGAGCATTATATATGAGCATTAATTTGCTAACCATTGAAGAGATTAAATTAACTAAATCTATATTTAAATATTTATCTATAAATACATATATACAGTTGCGTTCATTAGAATAATAGCGTTGCATTTGGCAGAAATTAAAAACAAACGAAACGGGATTTGTTCCGTTGATAAATAAATAGATGTAAATGGATCGAATAAGAGTTTTTGGATGAGAATGGAATGCGAAATAAAGAGAATAGCGAAAAATTTCGTTAATTTCTATATGAATTAATATATTTTTCCTCGATTTTAGCGAGATGCCTAATGAATGTCTGCCATTCAAAGAAATCTGTATATATTTGTAATCTCTCAATATCTATATCTAAATCAATAAATACACAATTTTTATATGAAATTTCTGTGTCTCAAATCTAAAACTTTTAGCCCAGTTATAGTTTCAATATAACGAATTTAAAGCATATCAAACTTTTGCTTTATTTAAATAACAAATCAACTTGATTTATATCTTTCATCATCAATATTTAATGAACTGTAATTAACACTGAAAAGACATCAAAAATTCAAATCTTAACTTTCTATACGAAATAGAAAGAAGACTGCAAAATAATAATTGTTTAAAATTAAATAAATGATTTCTAAAAAAAAAATTTAAATAATGAAATTTCTTTAAAAATTCCAAATTTCTAAAAGTTTAATGAAAGCTGTCAAAGAGTACAAAATAATGTTTATTGTTTTTATAACGACTTCTCACCCAGAAATATGTAAAGAACGCTAATTGACACATAAAATTATAGATTATAGATCTATAGATTCTTTTTCTCACACATGACGGTGTAGCTGTTGAGGTAGTAATTGCTGGTTATCTAACTAGCTGTTCATCGGCGTCAGTCAGTCGGAGGGCTAAAGCAACTGTTACAAAATCGAATCGTCTATAACTGGATAGCGCTACCGTTCATTATGTTTTTGACGGATGTTGGATGTTGTTTGAAAATCGCATTGCTTGCACTGTGTTTTATGTGCTGCTGCTACTGCTGCGATCTCAGACGCGCAGCTTGAAATGCCGCTTTTTTTTACCCATTGCAGTCTTACAGAATCTTTCTTTGCACTGGTCTCGGGGCCGTCTCTGGTCCGTCGCCTCCTATGAGGTACGACGATCGACGCCCTCCTCCGTTTGTCGCGGCAGTTCGAATAAACCGGTTAACATGTTTTTTGTGATTTTTCTTAGTCATTCCTCAGTAAAGTGTAATGGTTTTTTTTTCTTCTTATTCTTAAGCTGGGCCAGTAAGGGTAATGGTTTTTTGTGTTTTTTTTTTTTCATGTTTTATGTTTTGTGGAAGCTCTTAATTTACATAGAGATATGAGTGTATACACGCATGTCTTATAGACCGACAAAAGGTGTATTAATGCTTTTATTGTTTTACTGATATGAAATAAAAGTCATTAAGTTAATTATTAACTAAATTAATGAATGTTTCCTTTGGAAATGCGCTTCAACAATTATCATTCATTAGATCTTGCTTCACTTACCTTTACGTATAGATGAAATATTTCTGTTTAATTTGCAGTTCTTCTTATTTGATTATATAAAAAATCGCATAATCTTCTTATTGCAACTTGATGAACTTTGCAAACATTTACAACCAGACCGAGATCACAAATAATTTTTATTTTTCTTTTGCTTCACTTCTTCAACTCAGTTGAAAGCCGACCTTATCCACTCGATGGCTAACGCAGAACTAAAGTTTTTCCTGCCCTCGACTCGCTTGTTATAAAAGTTAGATAAAATCCAAAAAAGAAAAAAGTTCTGCAGACGCAACTGAAGTCGAGCTGCTGCTGCTGCCTCGGCTGCTGGTGGCTCCCCAAGAGAGCTGGAGCTCGTCAATATAAGAGAATGTGTGACGAGCGTTATCTAAGAGCACTTCTTGGTGCAGAAAGTGTGTGATCTCGATGGCCGAAGAAATTGTTTACCAACCCAGGCCCTCCACGGTTCGCGTCTTGTTCGAACGAAATCTCTCCACCGTGCAACTCAAACGTGTTTGGGTTCTACCTGACCAGGTAGCAGCAGGCTTAAGAGACAGAGCGAGCGAGACTTTTCGGAAGCGGTCAATGTACGATGTTGAATGTACACCTGTTTGATGTTCGCTCTCCCTCCTCACTCTCTCTCAAACTCCCCCTCTTTCACTCTCTTTCACTGCAGTCGTCGTGTTTAGTAATTTATATCACCACCTTCCTGGACTAACACATATTTTTAGGTGTCTCTTTACAGTCAGCCGCAATGCGTGATCAATGTTTGTGTGTGTGAGTGTGTGCATAGTAATGTAACTCAATTACCGTTGTATAATTTATAACAATAATGTTAACAGTAACTTTGCGTACAGATGAGCAATGCTATCATTTGTATACTCTGCATTTATCCCATTAGAAAATTGAACTTGTGAAAATGGGTGCACCAGGAAGAAAACTGCATTCATTATATATGTATGTAGATTCATTTGTAATTACGTTCAATATCATTGTAGGAGCACTTTCCTCTTATATAGCAGTTTGATAATTTAAGCAATAAATTAATAAATGTTTGATTGACTAAGGCAGATTATTAAATATACAAATCTTACTAAAGATAAAATTTGAAAATTTGATAATTATAATGAATTCTAAATTAATGAATTTAAAAACAGCGCGTATATTTATAGCAGTTAGCTTTTACACAACCAACCATATCGACTTTTGCTAATAGCTACATAACTACGAATAATGTCAAATGCATCCAGTGTTGGTAAGGTAAATCAACTTTAAACTATGTTAAGTAATTTAAACGAAATTAAAATGCTTAACTTGCTACATTTTTATTCTTAAAAAAATCTTCTTTAATTTTTTTAGTTATAAAGTGTTCAACAGTTAAAAAAAACAAATATTTTGCATAAACATTTATACAAGAAGTTATCGATAAGTGCCCGCCCTATGTTATTCAGTGTTGAGAATCACATCATTAATTTTAGACACTAGGAATCGGAGTAAGTTAGCAAATGTTGAATTTAGAGTTAAGTTGTTTTTTAGTTGAAATTCGTTCAACAAAGTTGTGACATTCCGCATTAATTTTATATCGTAAGTCTATATTGCTAAAAAACGTGTTCAATTGCATAATAAAGTAATTTATTGCTTTACTAACAGCAGCATTTCCGAGAAAAAGAAATGCTTGCTGTTAATAACAGTCGCGGATATGTTAGGGCCTTGTCCGCTGTATATATGTATATGTATGTTACTTATTTATTTTCACACTGTTTGCAGGTTAACTTTGTTGTTTGGCACAAATTTTACTTAATTACAATGGGAAAACGTCGCACGCAGTCTCTAATCGACTCAAATTCGAGCGATAGCGATAGCGACGCGGATACCAACTTAGAATCGGTGAGTAATGCAAATAAAATGACGAAAAGACGCCTCAACCAAATCTACGCCATGTAACAAATCAATGCGCAGATTATATTATACAAATCTATATTTGTTTTGCACGTAGGACTTGTTGTCACTGGCCAGAAAGAGAAAGAAGCCAAACAATGCCACAAAAGCCTCAAACTCAAAGTCCGATTCAGATTCGGACTGGGCAAACAATAAATCGAGCGGCCCAGCCTCGAAGAAGAAGCGCTCGAAAAAGACCAGCAGAGACTCGAGTTCTTCCGAAGAGAACTGGGACGAAGACAGTCACGATGAGGTCGCAGCGCCAGCAGAGAAACGTGTGGAGCCCGAACAAAGAAAACCCGACGTTCAAAGTGAGCAAGAAGAGGGCGAGGTTTCCGACAGCGACTCGGACAACGACAAATCAAAATCAAAGTCAACATCGTCGTCGGGCTCTGCCAGTGGCTCCGATTCATCTAGCTCTTCGTCATCGAGCTCCGATTCTGAGTTCGATGACGGCTACGATGACGACCTGATGGGCGATGAGGAGGACCGCAAGCGTCTCAATGGATTGTCTGAGAAGGAGCGTGAGACAGAGATCTTCAAGCGTATCGAGCAGCGCGATCTTATGCGCACACGATGGGAGATTGAGAGAAAGCTAAAACTCGCCCGCCGGAGTGAGAACGAGAAATCGAAGACGAAAGGCGACCGTGCCAAAAAGAAGTCTAAGAAGGACAAGCGCAACAAGAAGGCAAAGGTTCTGGCACCACCCACGACAGCATCAATCGCCGCCGATCAGGATTCCAGCAAGATTAGTGCGATAGAGGCGCGTGCTTCAGCCAAGAGTCCCTCTCCCATGCCATCGATTCGTGAGGGCCCCTCAACATCGGGCTCTGCTTCGGGCGCCACCAGCAGCAGCGCCGAGAAGAGTTCAGAAGAGCAAAATGCCAACAATGTGGCAGATTATTTCGATCACAAAGAGCGATCTAAGGAGCGCAAGAAGAACGTGGAGGCAAACAAAACTGACGACAAGCGCAGCAATGCCATGGCCATGCTCAAAGCCAAGCGAGAGGGAAAAGCTAAGAGAGGTGAGTACCAAATCGTATAATGAAACCAGTCTATAATAATACGAATTCGTCTGACATTGCAGAGGAGGAGGAAGCCAAGCGACTGGCTGAGCGCGACAGAGACGATGAAAAAGAGGAACTGGAGAGCGTGTCTGGCTGCAAATCGGCAGTCAAACTGAAAGCATCTGAGATCTACTCTGATGACTCGGGCAGCAGCGACTGGGATGATGAAGAGAAGCCGCCGGGTAAGCGCTCTCGCTCAAACAGTAGCAAAGCATCCAGCGATTCAGAGGATGATGAAAAGGCCACAAAGAGTCCCGTATTCATAACCACGCGTGAGGATCTAAACAAACTGCGTTTGTCTCGCTTCAAGATGGAACGCTTCGTCAATTTGCCCATATTCGAGGGAACCGTGGTTAACTGCTTTGTGCGTATCAGCATCGGCAACAACGGCCAGAAGCCCGTGTATCGTGTAGCTGAGATCGTTGGCGTTGTGGAGACTGGCAAAATATACACACTTGGAACGACACGCACCAATCGAGGATTGCGCCTCAAGCACGGCACTCAAGAGCGCGTTTTCCGTTTGGAGTTTATATCAAATCAGGAATTCACCGAAACCGAGTTTAACAAATGGTACGAGATCTGCCAGCAACAGCATGTGCCCATGCCGACAATTGACCTGATCGAGACCAAGCAAAACGATATTAAGAAGGCGCTGAACTACGAGTATAAGGACGAGGATGTGGACAAGATTGTCGAGGAGAAGAATCGCTTCCGGAACCGGCCCACCAACTATGCTATGAAGAAGACCTGCCTCATGAAAGAGCGCGACGCGGCCATGCTGCGCGGCGACTACGACATTGCCAACGAGCTGGGCCAGCAGATCGATCAGCTAGAGAGTCGTGCTTCCGAGCTGGACAAGCGTCGCTCGCACAGTCTCAATTTGATTTCGTACATCAACGATCGCAATCGCAAACGGAATGTACAGGACGCCGAGAAAGCCATCATGGAGGAGGCGCGTGCCAATAAAGGCATGAAGATATCAGATCCATTCACTCGGCGCATTACTCAACCGCGCATGGGCTTCAAAGGTGCCAAGAAGGACGATGACGAGGTGCTGCTTGCACCCTTGCCGCCACCACCGCCAGGCAAAAAGAAACCCAATGAAACGAGCACATCCAATGCCAAGCCAGGCGACAGCAAGGACTACAGCTTATACTCGCTGCACGACTTTGACATAGACCTAGATGTACCGCTGCCAGGTAAGTCGATGACAGATATCTCATTCCCTTTCATATGCATTAATTCGCCTTTTAATTGCAGTGAACAGCACGAATGCGCTGCCCAAACCGGCGAACAAGCCAACCGAGACGGTGTCTAAGCGTTCACTGAACCTCGAGGATTACAAAAAGAAGCGCGGCCTCATCTAGCTGCACTGTTCAATTAATAACGTTCTTTACTTAGGTTAGTGCTGTTACGACTAATTAAACGTAATCGATTATTATGACGATTGATTGAGGAGGAAGAAGTTTTGTTAACGCTCTACCCCTGCAGTGCGCAAGTGAATCACCTATAGGCATAGTTTACAAATTGTATTGTATGTTTACGAATATATATATATATGTATATCGCTATGTAACTGATATATAGAGACCATCATTCATTAACTATACATTTTTTTTCATTCAGGGTTGTTTAAGTAGCACGCATTATATATGTATATGTAGGACGAAATAACAAAGAGGAATCGTACAGAATTCAAATGCGTTTGCATTCCAAAGTCGCAAGTCGAAGTTAATGTTAAAGTGAAGCTACCCGTCCCCAGCGCTGTGTCGGATCTGTGTAACGACATTTGTTTATTTATTTATTATTAACAATATCAGTTGCCACTGGTTGTTTGTCTCCTTTGTGTATGTGTGCATGTGTGTGTATGTGAATTAGCTAAAGTGAAAGAAACGTAAACGAAACTCATTGAAACAGCTCTATTTATTGTATGATTATGATTAAGTTATAGGATCCGATATCCTCCCCCTTTCTATATATTTGATAAGTTTAAAATTGTATTTATGGCCCAAAATCCCATATGTTTAGTAAATAAGTTCTAATTTTATTTCGCCTGATTCCGATTAAAATTTGACCATGCTCCGCACACTGCTAATGCATCGGTTGTAAGCACTTAGCACTGTACTTATTTTAATTGAAATCAGTTATTGTAGCCAAGTTTACAAATAAAATATCAACCATACTCAACAAAAACAACAACAACAAGCATTACTCCATCTCTATCCAAAATAAGAATTTGTAATTGCCCAACTGTACCAGAGAGGCAATGGGATGATCATAAATGGACCTCTATATAGCTCACATCACAGCGGGTTAAGTCTTGTGGACGCCTCGGTTTTTTTTTTTTCGTTTTTAATTGGTTTGCAGTTTGTTTGCGCAGCTGTTTGGGGCCCCAGCATGTCCACGTCTAATTTAATTAATTCGATCAAATTGTCTTTTAATTGAACGCGATCGCATTTCAGATGTTTCGCGGGAGTTCGAATGAGCTACATGCATCAAGTTGTTAAAGGTCACGCTCGAATCGAATCGAGAATCCGTTATATACTAGATATGTATATGGCCCAAATGGACTCCACAAAATGATGATAGCGACTGCAAATATTTACTTAATAGTCAGCAAAAATAGCCCTCAAATATTTGAAAAGAATTTGTTTATTTATTCCAACAAACATAAACCATAATTGAAATTTGGCCAAGTCTTATCATATTATACCCTAGATGATATATAGCTCTATGAGGAATGCGATGAGGTCTGCTGGGCTTGTGCATATGTATGTAGCTCTTAGAAGAAAAGTTATCTGATTTCAGAATGTATAGAGTCAACATTATTTATAAAATATCTACATATTTTTTAAAGAAATATTAAATAATATATTTTTATAAAGAAATATCAATTTATATAAAGGCATAATTAATTTATTTAATTTCAATATTAAATATTATTATTAAAATCAATAAATAAAAATATAAAAAATATATATATTAAATTTTAAACATAAAACAATATGTAATGGAATTAAATATAAAAATAAACTAAAAATTTGTATTGAATAATAAATTTAAAATAAAAAATATAAATAATACAATTATTTAATTGCTTAATTATAAATATAAAAAATATATTTGTGTAATTTCAGTACACTTAAAAATACATTTATTATTATTAATCAATTATACAATATAAATAAAAATATATTTAATATAATTACTTAATTTCTATTTCAGGATAATGAAGTTCTTGGAAAGCAGATGTCTGGAACGAAAATAAAATCGTTTAAAAATATAAACACAACTAAATGTTTAAACTTTAAATTATATAAATACAGTTAAACTGCTCAAATAAATATTGAAATCTTAAAATTAAATTACACAACGTATAAGTTCTATTTAACTAAGATAAGATAGACGCGGTCTTTTCAAGACCCAAAAGGGGGTTGCATGGAATTTCAGAGATTTATTTACAATGATGCAACTGTGCTATAGATGCGTTCGTAAATGAATGTATTTTGATGGCTGCACTTCCGGTAAAAGTTTGTTATTATAATTGAAATCTTTGCATTTGGTTCACAGTGCTAACGAAACTACATAAGGGGAGCTTCTAGAGGGGGCTTAAGTGCCGGACTGTGAATATACAATGTGAATATGTGTGTCTGATCCGCTGACAATGTGGATGTGGCCGGCGGCAATGCATGTATGTAGGTATGTATGCATATATATATTATGGCACAATGACATTTTATCTCATAATATGCAACAGGAGCACGTTCTTTCAAGCGGCAAACGTAATAGATCAGCAGCAGCATCTGAACAGAATCAAAATCCGATTCAGAGTGCTGAACAAACTAGCGATGCATGGCACATGCAAATGGCCATGCTTTGGCGAGGGCGTGCAGAACGCTCCGTTGCATTCTATAGCTACTTTATATATCTGTAGATATACTATATATGTATATATACTATATACTCTATATATATGTACTGTTAGATGTGCTTCAAACTGGCACACAATGCGTTGCTGAACATTGGAAGACAGCTAATCAACCGGCATCCCAAAAAGAAAGAGCAAGTGACTTTTTGAGCTGTCTTCATCGTCGCCTCTGTCACTGTCACTGTCGCTGCCGCTGCCGCTGCCTCTGCCACCGTCTCAGTCTGCTGAAGCCAGGCGCAAGTGTTCGTCAGACTCCCATCGGTTGCTCAAGCGTTCAGTTGAGCTCGGGATTTCAAACGCATCGGAACTGTGAATCTAAGTGACACGCGCCCAAGTGGAATTCTCTTCGATCGATCCGTTGAAACATTTGATAGCGCAGCCTCCTCTAATTCAATTACAAATCTCAGTCATTATCTCAGTGTGTGCAACATGTGTGTTCTGCTAGCATCGATGCTTCTCCTGCTGCTGCCCCTCCGCAGCCAGTGCGAGCACAACTTCCACAATGATCTTGAGAACAATCAGAAATTTAAAAGTGTTCCAACTACCATCAAAAGCTATGAGAACGAAACTGTGCTATTGCCCTGCTATTTGGATAGTAAGCGAGCTTAGAATTATAATCAATTTGAAATATTTTATTTATAACTGTATACATAGTATTATTAGCCAATTTAATGGGCCTTGAAAGTGCTCCTTTGTGCAGGCAATTGACGACAACAATAACATTTAATTTGTCCCCCTAAATTGAGTTTCTTAAGCAAGTTCTGAATGAATGTACAAAAGACGCCAAAGGAAATTCATACATCACAATGGCTTCTCTCTGCTTCTTCTTTCTATAATAGACAAACAAAACGGGATTTGATTAATTTCACTTCTACTTTAGAGTTTTTTCATGTAAGGGAACTGTAGAAGAGTTGTTTACAAATTCCTCTGAAAGTGTCGTATACAAAATGTCATTTAAGTAATTTTGTCTATTGCTATAAGATATGCATATATATAAACATGGCATACATAATTTAAAAGTAATTTTTTTAAATTAAAAAAAGAAAAACTTGATCTGTAGTATTTAAAATTTTGATCTTGAGATATTGAGTTTTCATGAAGACTGATTACTTTATTAGATCTATTATGTAGAGTCATCTAAAGAACATAAGTCTTCCATTTACTTAACTATATTTTATATTTGGTAAATGAGAATTTGTAATTAATATTATTGTAATTTCGAATATGAGCTGTAATAGCCCAGGTCATGTCAAGTTTAAAAAATATTTTTTAAAGAGAAGGAAATATAGAATTATAGAGAAAAAGAATAGATTCAAAGAAAAATTTGAAATAAACCAGAAAATTAGTAAAATGTATATTACTTGTATTTATACTAGTTATTAAATTTACTATATTATTAAATTTTATTTATATTTAATATTCAATTTATATTTCCTGTATTTATTTATTTTTAATATCAAAGTCTTTGCTTTTAAATTTAGCTCCCTTTCACTATGTGCGCTGGCATAGAGACGATGTGCCCTTGGTGGACTCACGTCATCCGGAAATTCCGCCACCGGAACGCATTGTGCTCTGGTCCAATGGCAGCTTGCAGGTGTCGAACTTGAAGTCGGAAGATACTGGCGACTACTATTGCGAGATCATGTCGAACAGCAATCACGCCGTCCAGGTGCATGCGATCGAGGTGCAGTACGAGCCCAGCATTGCCATTGAGCCAAGCGGAGTGCTGGAGCTGCCCATTGGCTCCACTTTTGAGGTCGTGTGCTTGGCCAATGGAGTGCCGCAGCCGGCGATCAGCTGGCGGCTGAATGGCAACACGCTGGATCAATACAGCAACACAGGCAATCGACAGAGTCACATCTTTGATATCAAGTCGAGGGCGATGTCGGGGCTGATCGAGTGCCTGGCCGCCAACGGAGTGGGTCAGCCAGCGGTGGCGGGCGTGCAGCTGCGTGTTTTATGTAGGTTTCCAGTTTAACGGAATTAGAGATTAGTAAGGCTGATCGATCTACTTTTAGTTGCTCCAGAGTTGACGCTGCCACAGTCTGCGGTTTATACCAAAGTCGGCGATCGGGCGCAGCTGGAGTGCATTGTGGAGGCAGCACCAGTGGCGACGCTGCAGTGGTTCCATTACGGTGTGCCCATTCAAACTGGCTCCCACATCAGCAGCCACGAGACGGAGCTGGCTTCCAGGAGCCATGCCCTGGATAACTACGTCAGTCTGGTCAAGCACGTGCTGATCATCAAGAAGGTTCGCGATGCCGACATGGGTCAATACGAGTGCCGTGCAACCAACTCGATTGGCTTCAAGAGCGCCACCGTCGAGCTGACCGGACGACCCATGCCCTGCATCTTCAAGATCAATCCCGGCACACAGAGCTCCACGTCGCATGTGCTCGTCTGGCAGACGGAGAGCCTGTTGCCCATTATGGAATTCAAGCTCAAATTCCGACAGATTCCATCTGGTAATATAACCAGACCGATTCGCACAAACTGGACTGAGCTGACGATTCCAGCTCAAGTGACTATAGGTAAGACTTAATTAAATCTGATCTAATATTTCTAGTGATGTTATCTTAATTATATTTTATTAAATATTAATATAGGTCCCATTTACATAACCTCCTATACCTTGCATGGACTGCAGCCAGCCAGTCTGTTCGAGGTGTCGGTTCTGGCGCGGAACAGCTTTGGCTGGAGCGATAACAGCAAGACGGTGCGCTTTGCCACGGGCGGCGAAGGTAATTCTCTTATCATTCTATTACATATTCGTATTCTAATTACTTTCTTATTCTAATTTAAAGTTGAGCTGCCCAACTATTCAACGGAATCGGAGCTGCAGTATGATGCAACCGAGGAGAGCTTTGAGAATGAGATAACGCAGAGATCACAAGTCTTTACAGCTAGCATGATACATAATACGGCTACAGTGAACTTTGGCTACAGTGCACTGCTATATCTAACGATATTTATACAAATATTTCTCGCTATGCGCTACACATAAATTAAGTATATCAAAATATATAAAATTGTACTGAATTCCACGTTCCAATAAACTAAATAATAAATTAATATAACTAAAGCTTAAGCAGCTCATTCCTGGCTGTGAGTTGGATAGACAATGGCTTGCAGATTTACCTCTTCAGGTTCAGTTTCTGCTGAGATCCACCACAAGGCATCAAAGATGATCAATTGCAATAGTCCCGAGCCCGCGGCACAGTCCTCGAATGTAATGGGCGGTAGCTCCCTTTTGATGTGAGAGCCGTAGATCTTCAACAATCTATTGTTCAGGCCAACCAAGGAAATGGGCTTATCCAAGTGCTCCTCAAAGTTCCACATTTTATTTAGTATCTGTGGCAATTTATTCACATACTCCATCAGCAGCAGAACGGCATTCATATTCTTTGTTCTATTGCCAGAACACAGCCGGCACAGCTGATCCCCGTACGTGCTCTTCGTATATATCTCGTGCTCCACACGCATCAAGATCCGCACACAGGCCGAGCAGAACATATTCTGCAGGGTGCTCTGCAAGTCGTAGACATCATAGAGTGCCGGTGGCATCACATGGCCACTGGCCTCCAGCAGCATTGTTATGGTTGGCACACCCAGCCGATTCGTATCACATGCAATGGCCACAATGTTTTCTTGATTAATATCCTTAACAGCTGCCAATACGTAGCTCAGCGCTTTGGCAATGTTCTCTGGCGTAATGAGCTGGAGAAGAATATGCTGTTGTTTAAGAAAGTACTTAAATAAGAGCCAACTTACTGTCGTCTGCAGCTCAGCATTATCCACGCTCAAGCTGGTTATGCTCTCAGTCTTGATGAGCTAATGTATAAATATAATTAAATAAAGCATTCTCTTGAGTAGTTTAAGTTCAGCTCACGGGCCATTCAAACTCCTCTGTCTGCTCATCCCAGCTGCGCAGCTTGGCCAGGCTTCTTGCATAGCACAGCTTATGCTCTTGCCCACAAGTCCGTGATATGAAAATGACAAAAATCTGGAAAAAATTGAGCCTCTTATATGTTGGCAAACAAAATGAACTCATTGAGTGAGCTTACCTTATGTATGTACGGCTCTTGCCGCACCAGAAATTCATCCATATTCAGCATATATGTCTTGGTGCGGTCGATGCGACTGAGCACATCTGGATGAAAGTATTCCAGCCCTTCGCCATCTTCGGTTCGTCGCACACGCTCGAGTCGCCATCGAACCTTAGTGGACAAGAGCCCAAACTCAGTCGAATCGAACATTTTTATTTCGGCAAAATCGTCCATTTGCACGCGGGCTCCAAACTTTGCAATGGACGATCTTCTGGGTCGAATAGGCGCCGGATTGTCTTGTTGCCGGGCAGTCAACAGGCGCCCAAAGCGCTCCTGCTTCAAGCCATCCGTATTTTGAGCTCGCGCATACAATTCACGTTCCAGATCCAGCGAGCTGAACTCGCTTAAAGGCACTTCCATAATTCAAGTTGTAAACAAAAATACGCGCAGTGTTGGTTGGTTGCCGAAAATTGCCAGTGCTGCAAATTTATGCCAATTATCAAGTTATCGATATATCGTATCATTAAATATGGCCACTAACGTCATTTGAATAACGAGCTTTTGATTTGTTTGTAATCTGCAATTTTAGTTATCTTGCTGTAAGCAAATTTAGCAATTCAAGTTATTATTTTTTTTTTAATTTTATAAGTTATAAATGTAATCCAAATGAATAGCTATGTGTAAATATCTATATATTTATTTAAACCAAACAATTAATCAATAAATTTTCGATCAATTGAATGAGTTCACCACAAATATATATACATATATAAATTAATAATAATTATACAAAAAATATGATATGAGACATCATATTCGAAAAACTGAATGAGTTATAACATCTTAGTAATGCTTTATAAATGTAATAAAGAAATACACTGGGATATCATATTGAGTATTATTAATATATAATGTATACGACATGAGCTCCACAAAGTTACATAAATAACTCAAAAGCGAATATTCTCTATTGGCCAGGTAGAGGGTATTCATTCAGTATAGGGCTTCCAATCAGTGCAAAACCAACAACAGTTGACAATGACATTGTGAGCATCTTCTCTGGACCCACAAGCTCACTCAGTCCGATTATCTCTCTCGCTCAGATATATTTGGCGCCACACGAGGAACGCGGAAAAGATAAAATTTTTGTTTACCTGCGGCGGCGGCGGCAGCAGCACCAACAAACAGCAACCAGCCCCAGCAATAGAGCGCGTTCCATTCCATCGTTTCATTGCTCCCAAACGGCATCCAAGCTACGCGCTGAAAACCAAGTGTATGTCAGTTCTCGCTCGAAAAGCATCGCGACGGGTACGCAAGAGCGCGTAGCGCACAACTGAAAACTATTCCTATAGTCCTATCAATACTACCATTAAGTACTTGAAAACTTCAATTTGTTTTGTGCGCGAACACACATACATATACACACTTAGATATGTGTATGTGTGTGTAATTGTGTTTAACGTAGTGCCAGAGCCAAAGCTTTTTACTGCAGCAGCTATCTGAAACAAATGATTTAAATGAAGACAAAATAAAAAGGGGCACAAGTTCGTCACGAAGTTGGGCGAAAGCGTTGCAAGTGCAAGTGTTACCAACTGGAAGAGCATCTGTGCACGGTTACCTGCTCGTAAATCAAAATTGCTCGTACAATATGTCGTCGCTGCCAGTTGGTTGCCTTTTGTAACGCTTTAGCCGAATATTTGTAGTTGTTGTTGTTGTTATTGTTTGTGTTGTTGCGCCTTCTTCATCTCTCCAATTCGCTCTCTATCTTTTTCTTTCTCTCTTGCCACTGCTCGCGTTGCTCGCATCTCAACGACCAGTCGCAGGCGAACGCAAAACCTGTTTCTTACTGTAAATGGCACAGGCACAGGCACAGGCACTTCACTTTATCCATTCTTTACCTGGCCCTGGCCGCGACGATTGCAGCTGCCCCAAAGTCAAAGAGTTACTCTATGGATGCTGTGATTCATAATGAAAAAAATAAGTAAATAATAAGAAAAGTTGCCACAAAAGTCTGAAAGCAGTTGTGGCATGGCCAAAGCGCATTCAAATTGTGGTCCCAGTGCATTTTGGCACTCGCAATTAGAAACACAACAAAATGAACAACAACAACAACGCTGACTTGTGCAATATGCAAATGCAAATGCATTGGCCGCGCATTCTATAAATATGTGAAAAATGTAAAAAATACTCGATGCTGCCGATGTCGTCTGTCGCCGCTGTTTGCCGGCAAACCCAACCGAATGGGAGAGTGAGAGAGAGGCAAATGAAAGCGAAATGAAGGCACCGAAAGTTGTTCGAGAAAGGAAATGGAAATTGGAATATGGTCGAATGGAAGGGGGAATGGCGGCTGCTGTAGGGCAGCAGGAGCAGCTGCCACAGATGACAGAAAGAGAAAGGGAAAGAGAGACAGAGCAAAGGAGTATAAAAAGCGAACCGAAAACATCGATTGCTTTTATTTACAGTACAAAAAAGTTTTCAATTCCATTTGCAAGGCGCGCATTTCAGTTTTCAGTTTTGATTCCCATTCCAAAAAATCGTTGTAATAGCAAACGGAGCGCAGCTGCAGCTGCTACACAAACGGACACACACGCATACAAGTGCATCTCTGCCCCTGTACGTGTGTGTGTGTAAACTTGAAGCGCAATGTAAATAAACAAACGCCAAAAAGACCAAAAACAAGACAAGCAAGCAGAGATTGGTAAGGCCTCGCCTCAAGACGCATACGTGCGACGGAATGCACAAGCGAGCGAGCGAGCGAGACAGAGAGAAAAGGAGAGTGAGTGAATGAGTGATTGAGCAAGTGAGTGAGTGAGGGAGCGAGAGCAGCTCGGCGAGTACTTTACCTAGAAATTCTGAGAGCCAAAGCTTCGCGATGCCAAAGTTGTTGCCATTTGCCTTAAATGTATTTAATTGAATATTTGTTTATTTTCTAAATAAATAAAATAGATCTTAAAATACAAATTTGTATACAAGAATAATGCCTGGCTAAATTTTAAATACATATTCTAGAGACATATCAAAAATGAATTAAAAGAATATTGATTTTCTTTGGGCTTTTCAATTTATTTACTTTTAAAGTGTCATGTGCATTTATCGACCCTCGTAAGAATCGAAAGTCCAAATGTCTCAAGACTCAATACACGTTCACCATTGATAAATATATTGGAACACACATTCTTGATAATACATGCTTATCAAGAATGAAAATTCTTGTTCTATTTCAATATTTATCAATGGTATATTCAGGCATATAAGCGCGTGAAATAAATATAGAATTCTCAAAACAATTCCAGGATCACTAAACTAGTTTTCCTTACAGACAAATTGTAAGTTATATATTAAACAAAATTCTGATAAACTTCCATGATTTCCTATATTTTCAAATCAATTATTTTCAAGTCCTTCACTCCAATAGCAATTTAAAGCTTATTTGACCAATATTACAACTATGAAATTAGTTGTAAAAAAAAAAAAACAAAAATATTCAGGTCCTTCTACTAAAATAATTGAAGAAATCGATATAGAATTTATATCTATACTATATCTAAAAAAAAATGATATATGCCAAATATAGATACTTAGAATCTTGCTTAATTGTGTGACGTATCTCTATCTCCATGATATTTATTGGTATCGAAGCTATGTCTATATTAATGATAAAATTCCAAACTGAAATCATTTCGTTGTTATGATACTTTAACACTCTGAACTAAATATAACTGTAAGAAACTCTTTGCTATTTAGTAAATAGTAATTGGAATTTGAAGCTAACTTTCGTATAGATAATATTCATCCGTCAATTGTCCGCCTATGTGAAAAGTAAATATGTGAATAGAAAAATGAATATTTGGTATTCGTTAGCCGCTTTTAGCAAATGCAACAAACTGTAAGCTGATTGCGAAGTGTTGCCAATGTGTACCTGAACATACATATATACAAATATCTATATATATACATATATATGCCATATGCAAACATGCTGCTTACGTATGTGTGTATGTTCAACTGTTTATTTGGATGTTTGCATCAGCATACGCTAACGGAGCAAATCCATTGCCATTGTCAATGCAGATGAGATAGAATCAGAAAATTATAATGCTGCATAATAAATAATTGCTTAGATTGATCAGTATTAAATACTGTGAGTAATATTGTAATTATTTGTCAATTAGTTTTGTTTAGTTTGAAGTGGGAAAGGGTGTCGAGGCTTCGTTATGCCCACCATCGTCTGTTTTTTTCCTTGTTATTTTTCGTTTTTGAGCTTTTCGCATTTGCACATTAATTTATTTATATGCATACATATTTGCATGCTTTTCAACTTGGCACCCGCCTGTCCTGTCGAGCCCCCCTCTCAGCCACACCCAGACCAAACACCACATCGACCCGACACGACCCACTTTTGCAGCTCTTTGGCATTGAGCGAGCCACAGGAGAGACAGAGAGAAGTGAGAGAACAAGAGAGGCTGGCAGACATTGCGGCGAATTAGTGAGCAGAGCGAATTCTAATTTTCGCACTGAGATCATAATATCAGCGAGTCTCGCCGCCACCATGCAGCGCTTGCATAATCGCCAAGGCGAATATTAAAAGCCATGTTTACCGTTCAGCTGTCAATCAGCTTCCAGTGGAAGCTGCGATTTCTAGCGCACAGCTGCGAATTCCAGCTTAAACAACTCGGGCTATAGGTTAAGGTTTTTGTTTTTGTTTTTTTTTTTCCCCGTCCGATTTCGATGCAATAATTGCGCGCGCGCTTTTCTTTGATTTTGGCTTTGGCCAATTTTTTGAGTTTCCGGTGAACGCGACGCGATACGCATACGAATAAATAGTAGAAGAATTTCGTTGGCTTTGCGGCGCCCGTTTGGGCCGCCAATTGATTGTTGTAGCAATTTAGTGGCAAATTAATTAAATCGACTTCCAACAAACATATTAATTGCAGTTAACGATCTACCTCCGATAGCGCACCAAACTCGAAAGCAAATACAACTTTTTATAGTGCGTGAGCTGCCAAAACAGTAAAAAACTAACAAATAAATACAATAGAAAACCAACACAGCTGAAAGTGATAACAATGAGAGGAGCTACGACGTGGATGTTACTCATTTGTCTGCTAATTGGACAATTTTATGGCGGTAAGTCTCTACGGCATTGCCATGTCGAATGATATGTACCAAAGATATGAATTGGATTTATTTAATTAACACTTCAAGCTAAAAAACCCTAGAGAATGCTATGCGAGTAACGCCCTTTAAATAGATGAATTTATAGGCTCCACAAATGGGCATTTGTTGTGATTAAGCTGAGTAATAAATTTGGTATAGTTTAATGATAAACTTAGTTAAATTTTTCCAAGTCATAAATTCTATATTGCATATTTTAGACCCAAGACTTGGCTAATATAAAACTAATCATCAATCAAACTCTAATTCAATTAGCTTTAAGTTTAGTCAATATTTTAGGCTAAATTTAAAGCTAACTAAATTAGAGTTTATGAATGATTTGTTAAGCAACAAATTCTATACAGGCAAATTTAAATATTAGAATTACTAAATATTGGCCAAAAAACTTAAAGTTAATTTAATAAAAATTAATTAATGAGTAGCTCATGCCATTTGAATACTTTTGGAGAAAGTCTCGTAACTGTTTATGGTCATAAAATATATATAAAATAATTGACATTGATTGGCTTACACAGCTTTTTTCAGTTATTCAGATCGCGAGGCGTTTACAATGGGCGTTAAAATTATGAATTAAAATTATGAACGTTGCGTATGCCATATTAATAGCAATGAGCAATGCGCACATATCACTCCGATTAATTTATGAGTGTATGAGTGCGTGAGTGTCTGTGAGTACAGCACGTGGGTTTTTTTTTACCTGCAACAAAGCTAAGCCGCTAAACGGAACGGCAACTCTTATGGCAGCAGCATATCTTATCGTAGTACGCTTATCTATTGTTGAATGTTGAATTTCATAAAACATTGATAACGGTAAACAGCTAGCGTTCTGCATTATTTAGTCATTTACTGGCTGGTTGTGGTATAGTGGGCCATGTGGCAGCTCGCTTCCAACGAGAAGAGCAAATATTTGCTGCCAGTTTTGATGTCAGATATTTGCTAATGCCAGACACGCAGCCAGTGCCTGCCTGGCAATAGATGCGAAGTCAACCCCACACGCCCCCCGTCCCTACACTCTATGGCAACGATCTCTGTTTTCATCCAGCTCTGGTTTCCGTGGTTACACACGCTGTGGGGCCGATTTGGCCATTTGGCCAACGGCCCACCAAGAATGAACAAATTTTTAATTAAATGTGCGCTTTTCCAATTTTAGGCATGCGATAAGGCAAAAGGCAGCAGGCATAAGGCATAAGGCAGCAGCATGTCGAAATCTGACAACCCCGAGCATATATACACAGCGTTTCCTACTATATATCAGTTCCAGCTAAAATAACTTTGCACATACATAAATACCCGCATAGTACATCTACATAGATCAAAATAGTCTCTTTTCTCTCAGCAAGTTCAAAGCATATTTATGGCTGCTCTGTAAATATTTGGAAATTTAGTTGTTGCATCAAAAATTTGATAGAACATTGACGGATGTTGTTTTAATAGACAGCTGTACGAAAATTATGTTTTGTTAGCTGATGATTACAACATTTATTAGATATAGAAGTGCTCAAGCATTAAGCAATTCGCTCTATGGTACATTTATAGTTTGCAGAGACTGTAATCTAGAATATCTGTGTTGGAGCTATCTGTGCTTAGGCCTATCTGCAGCAAGACTATATGTTATCTAGGGCTACTCTACATATAGATATATATATATGTATATAGTAGTATATGGTAAATATGGCCAAGTATTCTTGGCGCAATAAAATATAAAAAGAATTGTCTATTACACAACAAAAATATAAAAATAAAAAAAATAAATAAAAAATAAATAATAAAAATAAAAAAAAAATAAAAAAAAATAAATAAATAAATAAATAAATATAGTAAACATTTGTACGTCAAATTTATAAATACACAAAATATATTGACACAAAAATTTTTGTTTAATATTCAAAAAAATTAAAAACAAAAGTAAATATGTAAAAAAAAAACTTTTTAAAAATATAAATTGTAAAAAATATGAAAAATATATATTTTTTTAAATACATCATATGAAGTTTAATTTTATTCTTAATTTTTATTTCATTGTTAAACAAATTTCTAATTCTTTAAGATTCAATTCAAAGGAATTCTTACAGTGTTCCCCAAGAAACTTATATAGAGCCAAATGCAAATTCGTTTAATGTTCAAAATCTTTCCAAAAGTGTCTAGACATTTGCCATTTCTTATGAAAATAAAATATAAAATAATTAAAAATTTATTGAAGGAATACGCCACATTTTTATATAGAAACAAAAAATGGCTAGACTAAAGAGCTCGCAATTCAATCGAATCATAACTTGATAACGATACAGAAAGAATATAAATTATAAATATATATCAAAATTGAAATATATATAAATTTTTCGTTATTTGCCATGCAGAACGAAAGCATTTGAAATGCTTGAAGCATAAAACTAATTCAATTGCACATTAATTTCCAGCTTTGGTTTTCGTATGAAATTGATTTTGTTAGAATATTTATGAAAATTGCATGCGCCAAATATTAATTTTGATTCATTTGTCGGCATTTGATCAATCAGAAGCTAGCAGCACGCCCTTTTCTGATCTGTGTGCAAATCACATGTTATATATATATTTATGCATCATATATCTATATATGTATATAGAATTGTATCTAAAAGTTCGCTCGTTGCCTTTAGCTTTGCCAAATCAATTGATTTCAATTTAATTTTCTTTTATGTCTTTTTGTTTTGTTTAAATTCGTACGTTATGCAAATTCGTGGAATCGCATTATGTACATGGACAAATATATATATATATATATATATAATTTACGCCCATACATTACGCACACTAAATCATATGCAGCCTAGAGCAGAGCGCGTGACACGAGCACGAAAATTGCCAAATTTATTTGATATGTATCGAAAGCTTCACGCTTCAGCAATAGCTAAATTGTCAAAGATATATAATTGTTTTTCCAATTGTTTATATTTTTTATGATCCAATGAGTGCAAAGCTGAGCTCAGCTTAAAGCTGACTCTCAATTATCTATGTATATAGAATACTTGATTTTAAATATTTTGAGTTTGACATGCGCTGGACATGCTCCCAATGCGAAGCGCGATTAACCCGTCTGTGGCCCGCGGCACTTTTATGACCCCAAGCAGCTATATATATACTAAGATATCTGGCAAATGGCATGTTCGTTTGGTTTATCCAACAGATCCAAATTTGTAGTTGGGATTGGCAAACGGCGAGCGAAACAGTTCATATTTATTTATAAGCATATTTCATTGAGACAACAGACATGGCGTCTTATTTGTTTACGATCTGACCCCATAAGCGAATGGTATCTGTACAAATATACATTATATATATACATAAATATATTTATATATGAGCCACATATGTAGGACACGAAATAACATATCGATTGCACCGCTGCACCACTCCTCACAATGATAATGAAATAATAAGAAAAACACGCACTCGCATTTTATACGTGTTCAACGAGCATCATCTTGAACTAAATTGAATGAATTGAATGTCGTGTGTCTGTTATCTGTGCGATTCGAGCGACCTCACTGATACCAGACGATGTCGCTTTGGAGCAGACGCCGTCTTAGATGGGTTCAGCTGATCGCATCTAAGGTATTCGCATCTGTGAGAACTTTAGATTTATGTCTGATGCAACATGAATTTATAGCCAAATGTCTGGAAGTGGACTGTGTATGTGAATTGGAGTCACGAGCAGGTGGGCAGCGATAATATCTTGGGCCAAAACATGTTTATCGTAATGAAAGCCATAAATAAGCCAAATGTGGCTCAAATGCTCGAGATGTTTGTGAAGGGAAAACAGTGCGTATGCTGCTCATACGCACAATAAAAAGCTTAGGCAATTATATTTACAAGGTCATAAAAGATACTTTTGCGCCTGATAAGATAGAGAGACAAATCCTTGGCCAAATATGTATGTATGGCAATATGGAGTCATTGCTGATGAATCGCTGCCATAACGAATTGCATCCCTTGACACAGTTGAGTGCAAGGAATTCAAGAGCAATCGAGACAACAAATGGCAATTGCTGACGCCAGAACAAGCAAACGGAGCGCGTGTGAGCTCGCACAAGTCATCGTCAAAAGGCCAAAGCTATTACAACATTAGGGGGAGCTGAGGCTGGGGCTGTTGGCGCCGCGACGTCCTGTCGCCTTGCTGAGTATTGGAATTGCAGCTGACAGCGGGGAGACTGGCAGACTGTTGAGTGGTTGAGTGGCTGGCGCTGACATCGATCCAAGGACAATGCGCCCAATGGGAGTAAGAGCGCCACAAAAGAGAGCAGCAACAGCAGCAGCAACAGCAGCGACAGCAGCTGACGCATGTGGCAAGCATCAGGGTCGCTTCTCATGGGTGACCCACTTACGCAAGAGCCAATAGACTGCCTGGGCGCTGGAGTGCCAATTGGGCTGAGACCCTTTTGGCCTTGACTCAGGCAACGAAATTTGAGTCGACGAATTTGCAATTTCAGTTAAAGGTCTTGGCCACAGGCGCTCTTCCTCTCACTCTCTCTGCAACTCGTCGCGGCTCGTTGGCAAAAGCCAAAGCGTTTAGCTCGCTTGAATTTGTCTGCTTATCTCTATGTGAGCTTTGGATAAGATAAGCGCCTATCGCTGTTTATTGACAACTGTTGAAGACGCAAACACCCTATTTATATCGGGCTCAGATAACGCACTGAAGCGCCTTGAATTGGCTTGCGTAATCAATCCCTTTACCTTGCAGTCAGTCGCATTGCTCCACTCTAACCGTATCCAAATTCGGCGATGGATGACGCTATCTCTGGCCATGACTCACTGACGCGTGGGCCATCAGTCGTGAGATTGGCATTGCCGTTAGATGTCACTCGCATAGCCACATAGTCATATATGGCCTGGTCGAATGGTCTATGGCTAGCGCTAATGGCGATTTCTGAATTGCAGCGATAAATTCGTCATTCGATTTGCATATTTCGAACATCGCTGACAACGTGCAGGCAATTCAAACTGCGCTGATGGCCAACTTCTTCTTTATTGTAAGCAATTGAGATTCCAGTTAATCAAAATCAATTTCAATTTCGTCTTTTGATGATAGTGCAATGAAACATTAGCGCTGTCTTTATTGTTATTGAGTTTTTTCCCCCCTTTTGTTTTAAAGCCAATTGATTTACGGCCAAGTTAGAGCTTAGCTATGCAGATAAAAACTAAATAATTCATTTACAGCTCTGTTGGCATTTGGAAATGAAAAAATAGAAGTAGTTTTAGCTGCAGCTAACTAATAAAACTTTAGAGTTATATGCTTAAATAAGTGACCTTTTTTTTATCGATTTCTATCTGCTTGCATAAGTGAAATTTTTTATTTTCACAGATATTTATCAAGTTAATGGAAATTAAAAATAAAAAATAATGAAAGACTATCCATTCATAAATATTATTTATTTTTATTTATATAAACATTTATTTATTTCTGATTTCTTAATTCATTTAAATTTTTATTAGTATTATTTTTTTTTAATAATTTATTTTTATTAATTAATTACATTTTTTTAAATTTAAGTATTACTTAATTAATTATTCATTTCATATATATATTTTTTCATTATTATTTTTAAAAAAATGTATTTATTTATTTTTTAAGTAAATACATATATAAATATTTTTTAATTAAGGATTTTTTTAAATAAGCACTTTGTGTATTTACTTATTTTTATTAACATTTTATTTATATTTTTTTTAAGTAAAAATATATATGTATTTTTTTAAATAGGTTTTCTTTTGTTATTTATATATATTTTTATCAACATTTTAATTATCACTTAAATTCATGTTGATTCATTCAATACTCAAACTCTTCAGCTGAACTCTTTCTAGACAAACTCATCTCTGTGAGTAATTTATTGTCTTCGAGCTTAGAGCGGAATGTCGTCAGCGTCATAGAGTCAATAAAACTCTGAGCATTAATCATCGAGAGAGAGACATGAGACAATTTTAAAAGAAATTAATTACTAAAGTTGAGCAAGAATAATTAGGATAAAATGGTTGCAATGAAAAAGGCTAAGGATAGCATATGGCTAGGATTATTGTGTCTAATTATGTTAGCCAATTAGCAATATTGAGTAATATATATGACAAATGTATAAGATATTTATAGCAAAGACAGGAAATGGAGCTTAGCTCATTCGTGACTGGGTTAAAGTTGACCAAGTCACGAATGAGATTAAATCGCATTAGCTGTATTTCCTGCTCAGGTATAGATATATTAAGGTGGCTCTATTTGCACTATTTGCTCACCAATTGTTTCCGCTCTGTTTGTCGCCCTTTTCGCAAGTCAATTTCCTTAAGTGTTGTAGATCATATGACCTGAACATGTTGTTGGCCAGTTCTCGGTATTGTGAGATGGGGTGTGAGTTTTATCAATTCCAATTAAGAGCCACCCCATGTCAACAAGTAATGTAAATATGTTGTACACTCGAAAGTTAACAACTTGAACATGACTCACGAATCGCTAAGGTGACTCGCGCGCTCTTTAGCTTCTATCTTAAACTGACTTTCGATGCTTCGATTGTGATTTCAGACCTTTGTCGTGCGTCACCGATTGGCGAAGAGGATGCCGCTGTGCCGGAGTACCAGGACGATGATTATGACTATGATGGCGAGGACGATTCGACGATCTCTGAGGGACCGCCAGCTGAAATAGTTGAGGATGTGCAAAGTTTGCCGCCCTACTTCGATCAGTCGGATATCAGTATTGAGGCCAGGCCAGGGGACGATGTGATCATTAACTGTGATGCACGCAACTTTGCAAGTATGTTGACTATACGAATTGCTATTTCCATAACTAATTCGTACATTCATTTTGCAGTTAAGAACATTGCATTGTGGTATAAGAACACCACGCTCTTGGCCACCGGACAGAGCGCGCTCAACAATCGCGTTGAGGTCATGAAAAACAACTCGCTGCGCATTGCGGGCGTGACGAGGGAGGATGCGGACGACTATTACTGCGAGGTGTTGCCGCAGAGCGTGAGGCAGCACACAGTGCTGAGTGTGGGCGCTAAGCTTTCGATCCTCTGCGACGATCGCGATGTAACGGATCGATCGCAGACGTTCAAGCAAGGCGACCACCACAGGCTCGTCTGCCAAACGTTCCTGCCCAACAAGACGGACATTAAGTGGTCCTTCAATGTATGATCAATGACGAGTGGAATCGAAACTATATCCACTCTGCCTCATGCTAAACTCTTTCTTTCTCTCTCTCTCTATCTATTTCTCCTAATCTATGCAGGGTCAGCGTCTGCAGACATCGGAGAAGGACCAAGCCGAGGGCGTCGTCGTCTTGGATAACATAGATGAGGAGAATGCTGGCGTCTATCAGTGCCTCGGCGACGATGGCAGCTCCGATCCGCCACATGGCATGATCACCATCGATGTGCAGTACAGTCCCAAAGGTGTCTACCCATCGCCATCACGTCAACACCATTGAGGGCGACACGGCTGAGCTGTATTGTGATTATCGCGCCAGTCCCATTGCCATTAGCTTCTTCATCAAGGACGGCAAGACGTTGTCTCTGTCTGAGAAATATTCAATTAGAAACTCGCTGCACAAGGAACACAATCGCACCACGCTCATCATCAAGCACGTGGAGGACAGCGATCTGGGCGAGTATCTGTGCCATGTCGAGAATGCCATTGGCTCCAATGAGGTGCGCATCCAGCTGAGCTATCATCCCGAGACGCCCCAGTTCGAGAGCAGCTCCATCAATGGCAACGAGATCACAATGCACTGGCTCGTCCGCAGTCTGCAGCCCCTGTCCGAGGCCATACTAGACTACAAGCTATCAAAGGTGGGCTTGCAGAGCTTTATTGGCTTTTTATTTAATTAGAAAATCTTTTCAAAATCTTTCAATTTCGCAAAGTTTCATTGAGCATACGCAATTTGGTCTTCTATGAGACTATGTGAAATTGATTTAATATAATTCATTAAATCTCAATTTATGCATGCCACAAATGATGCCAGGAAATCTGAAGGAAATTTTAGTCTTAGTCTAAAAATAGATGTATATAGAGCGATTATTAACTACATTCACTTCCAGTCGTATACGTGGAGCACCGTGTCCATCATACACACACAGCGTCACGACGAGAACAAGGCCATCTGGAAGATCACGCATCAGATGGAACTGACGCCCGGTTTATGGCATGCGCGTATCAAGACCAAGAACACGGTGGGCTGGTCCAATTTCTCGCCCAATCATGATATAATCATCAAGGAGCAGGATGGTAATGTTAAATGTTAAACGAATAGATCAAACAGATCTTAATTCACTTTTCTTGCATAGATTCCACTGAAATCGATGATGGAGTTGTGCCACCGGATGATCTGGTGCGTGCGGGCTTTGGCGTTGGCTCAAAGGCAAATGCGGCGTGTACGAAGCAATTGCTGCCCATAGTTATGCTAGCTGGACTTAGTATAGCTATGCTGCGACTCTAAATGGATTATCATGCGGAAAACAGGGCCGTGGCGACTGTACATACGTATTTGAAGTTACATATTTTGCTTGCGCTGTGCCTTGAACCCGGCCAACTGGCAATAGCAGCTTAAAAAAAAAAAAAAAAAAAAAAAAAAAAAGAAACGAAAGAAAGAAAATACCCAAGTATTCTAATTATACATGCAAATGCTAATGCGCCTCAAACGACCCGATCGCGGGGTTCAATGTTAATGTTAAACTAAATTCAATCCAGCATAGGCATAAATCACAAAAACTAAAACTAAAAGAAAAAACATTTGTGCCAACAGCGACTAGAGAAGTGAGCAGGAGGATGACGAGTAGGAGCAGCAGGAGGAGGAGTAGCTTAGTCTAATTAAATGTTAAGATGAAATTAACTACGACGATCGGTTAAAAACCGCCCAAAACTTAGCATATAATATTTATTTGTTTGTTGTATGTACGGATAGTTAACACTGAGGCCTGAGGAGTATGGCTAGCATCCTGCAATTACCTGAAACAGCCACATAGTAGAAGAATGAACAAATACACACACACAAACACACACTCATACATACATACATGAGCTAAGCCAGTTAAGAATGTAAATACATGGAGAGGGTAAATGAGGATCTAGTGACGATGTTTCGATATAGCCGAGCTCTACTTTAAGGGAATAAATTAACCTAAAATAAAAAAAAAAAGAAACTTTTTATTTAATAATAATTTGTATCGAATAATGTGAACATTTGAAATATTAAACGATAACTAGACCAAAGCTTAAAATATACATGTGTACCTACCCACATACATAGATACATATGGATAAAGAGGGAGTAGGAGTAGGAGGAGGGAAAGATGGAACCCGTATGATACTTATTTATAGTTATATAGGAGATGAGTACTTACGAATATCTATATAATCAGGAGAGAAGAGAAAGAGGGAGAAGGAGAGAAGTTAGTCGCTTATTCGTTTGGGCTTCGATTGAAATTTGTTCGCTACAATACCTGATCAAAACAATTGCCATGCAAAACGCTGACCACACACAGATCGTTCACATACAATCAAAAGTTAAGAAATATGCAAACAGATATGAGAACATATATATTTATATATATTTTGTATACTTATATTTTTATTTAAGAAATCATAATATTAGTATCGAATGGAAATCAAGTATAAATGTGCCAATTGAATGTTAAATGCAATGCGAAAATATTGTTAAATGCCAAAAGTTCCATACAACATTTTGCCATGTGCAAAAGTTTTATTTCGAGAGCCGACCTGTTATACACATACATGAATACATATTTCAAAGCCAGTGTCTTAAACAAATATTGTAATTTTGTCTCCTTTAATTTAGTTAATGCGACGATTAAGAACATATACTTAATATATATATATATATATATATACCGATATAAATAAAGCAAAAAAAAAAAAAATCCAGTTAATTTTTTTTAAAAGGAAGAAGAAGTGGAAGAACTTAAATGTAGTAGACTTAGCAAACATCTCCATTTAATTAATATTTGATTGAAATTGCAAATGTAACAAAATTATTTAATTGCAAATTAAATCTCTTCATATATAGAGCTAGACTTCCTTATAATAATTAATTAATAATTATTATATTCGTTTAGCTGGAATTAACTATAAAAATCGTTCATGTTTTGATTTCAATAGGAATTCTAATCAGACTTGAGTCCAATTAGAAAGTTTGAATGGGAATAACTTAGTTCTTAAGCCTGAATTCAATTTAGTCTACATCCATGCATATTGCATATTGATGAATGCAAGCGAAGGAGTTGACTTTAGCTGCAGCAACTCTTTGAGAAACTATATATAGATATATATAGATAATATATGCCAGCATTTGTTTTAGCCAAGCAACAATCATAATTTGATTATAACTAACAAATTCTAAGTTTATAGAGTCATATCATATTCATATTTATATAAATATGAAGAAGCAAAGGAAATACATTAATTGAAATGTTTAAAATTTCTAATTGTAATTGATATTTTTTTATATATTATTTCAGCTCAAGAGCAAAAGAACTGAATCGGAAACTGAACAATATCTATTTACTCAACATTATAGAGGTTTATGAAAGAGCAAAACTAACAAAAGAGATTTATAAATCATTTCAGATTTCAGATTCACACTTGACTAAAGCAAATTCATTTAAATTTCCAGTTGAAAATTAAAATATAAAAATAATATTTTATATATTTAATTATATAATATATATATTTTATAATAATATATAAATATGTATATTAAATTTAAAATATAAAATATTATTTTTATACATTTCGCTTAGTTTTTAATACAAATATTATTTGTATATATTTTTTTTCAGAATTTTCGTTCACTTAACTTATTCATAGTTAAATCAAACAAAATTGAATTTAATTTCTGTATACTTTGGTTTTTAATAAATAAATCGTTTGTCTTTACAGCGAAGCAAAATGCACGATTAACAATTACTTATTCATATTGGAGACAGAAGGGAGACAGAAATGCAATTTCAGCTTATCCTTGAACACTTTTTTTGTTTTGTTTTGGTTTTGTATTTTATAAAAAAAGCGCAGCTTAATACTAAACCTAACTAATGCTTGAGCTGATGGCCCAGCACGAGAGACACAGAGAGCAGCCATAAGAGCGCGAGCCGCTGCAAACTGCTCTGGCCGGATTTGGAGCTCTCCGGCGTAATGACGTCCAGTGAATGATCACCCAGCACAACCTTGGTGACCACGAACATGTTCTGTGGCAGTATCTGGCAGTAGTAGGTGCCAGCATTTTGCGGACTCGCCTTCAATATGGTCAGCTCGTAGGTCTTCGGATTCAAACTGAAATTGGGCAGCACCACACTGCTGCCGCTCGTAATGATCTTGGAGTTCTGGTACCAGAGTATGACATTCTCTGAAAAGTATTATATTTCGATTAGCTAGGATAATGACACGATAATGTTTGCCATCGCTTACCCTTTGTAATGTTCTCATCACACTTCAGCACAACATCCTCGCCCAGTATGCCCCGCTGGGTAAGAGTCCGGTTGCGGAAGCCATCTACGCTCGTCTCGCCAACACCTGTGGGCTTCGTCTGTGGACTGGGCGCACTCAGCTCGTCCGTATCGTACTCGTAATCATCGTTCTGCATTTGTTCATCGACATCGGAAGTGGAGGGATAGGCTAGAAGTGCAAAGAAAATCATTGAGATTTTAATTATTATTTGAAAAAAGTTTGTTGCATAAAAGAATCTCATTTAATGATTTCTTGTCATTAAAAACTGAACACTAAAGATTCGCTTTTATTGGCCGACCGCAGCCGACGATAGATATCGTATAATGCGTGGGTGGCTCAACCTTGAATTTCGAATTCTTTTACGATCTGATTATCTGAAGTTTTACGAGCGCAGTCGAGGCATATTCAAAATAACAAAAATTATTACTATTTGGTAAAACAATAGAGCTATAAAAAAAAAGAGCCATAAAATGTAGACAAACAAAAGCTAAACAAAACTTGCGTTGGCTGTAGCTGGACTTGGGCTATTATGACCCACATTTCCTGCTGGCTAATCACTTGAACGTTTCAATTAAATTGAAATTCAAACCGGGAAGTTTTTGTTTTGCCAATGCATTAGGGCCACTCAGCAGGCGATGCTGATGATGTTGATGTTTGTTTTACGGCTTATATGCAGTATGGAGATAGAGAGGGAGATACGGAAGTGAATATGAATAGGGATATGATTGTAGATACTATTTCAGATAGAGATTGTGATAAATCTACAAACAAAGATATATCATCATGAATATAGTTGCATTTATAGTTATAGATACAGATACATTAGCAGATCTATTGAGATACAGATGCAGCCACAGCTACAGATTCAAATGCTAATGCAGAGTGTTCACATATCAGTAAATATATATCATCATGATCAGATACATATTCATATGCACATACATTTGTAGATACAAGTTCATATATAGATATAGATGCAGCTATAGCTGCTCATACAAATACATATATGTATTTGCAGTTATATGCAGTTGCATATACAGATGCAGCTATATAAATAGATTCAGATGCTGATGCAGTTGCAGCTACATTATAGATACAAATACAATTACAGATATGCTCAGATACAGATACATTTATATGCATGTATAGATGAGACACACACACACACACATATATATACTATATATATATATAGTCGATGCAGCAGCATTAATACAATTGCAGCTCAGATCGTAGCACGCAGCTGCGCACGTTCGATTTAAGTCAATTCGCATATTTTTTCTCGCATTTCACATTTTCAGATATTCATTGCTGCCTACATATAGTAAATACGCACACAGGGGCGCGTGTGTAGCTGTGTGTGTGTATTTTGTCAAAGTCGAATGGAAAAACATTTCACGGAAATGGGGTCAACTGAAACTCGGGTGCACGGGCCATACGAAAAATTAAAATAAGCGAATGGAAAGAGAGAGAGAGAGAGAGATAGAGAGAGAAAACACTGCGCCAGCGCCAGTGCCAGTCGACACCAAAAACTCAACCCCAACCCCAACCCCAACCCCGCCCAACCGCACCGAGCATAGCCCGTGTCGGTCGGCCGATCGCCGCACCCACATGTGTGCATGCGGCCAACATGGCTTATGCGGACCACAGTAGCAAGAGCTGCCACTGTCACTGCAGTCGCAGTCGCAGTCGCAGTTGACGTTGGCGTCGACATCGGCGTCACTTTGTGCTACTTTGTTTTAGTGGTGTCGACAGTGGACACAAAATCGAATAACATTTCACAACAATGTCCATTTTCACTCTGCCAACTGCAGTGCATGGCCAGGCGCACACACACACACACACACACACACACACACCATATGTATATAACACCCTCGCTCCTCGAGGCAGACAAAGTGTCGCGGGAGCAAAATTGAATGAGGGAAACATTTGGACGATTGTGAAAAAGTTTAAATTTACATTTGTATTTCGTAGCTGCCATTTCTTTGTGTGTGTGTGTGTTAGAGCTACTGACTGCATTATGGCTGTTGGTTTTTCTTTTATTATTTTCTTTATTGTATTATTCTTTGCCACACACACACACACACACTCACACACACACGCATTTTATTATAGCCAGTTTTGTCGCTGTCGCTGCTGCTGCTCAGCGTTGCGTGTTGAAATTGTTAGTTGTCATATAGATCGGACACTCGCACCATAACAAACAACTGATAGAGTTAAAAGCGAAATGAACGAACAATCAGATACCCTCTAAAATGGATGTAACTTCAAATAAAATATACACCTGCATTAAAATTAAATTTATCATAATTTATCATAGAATATTTCTAAGCAAAAGAGCAAACTCTAAGCGATATAGTTTGTCATATCCATACATATTACAGGGTATTTGCCTGCTCAACTTTTGGTAACTTAATTCATAGCGGATATGGCAACCAATCCATGTGCCAGAATGTAGTTGACTGAACTTGCTTGAGTTTGGGCAGCAGCAACGCCCACTCCCACCCTCAACTTTTGAATGAATTGAAAATTTTTAAGCTACAATTCATTTGGACGGTAATTTCCTTCATGACATCAACTGAGCAGACGCATTGACCCCATCGACTTCTCTTTGTCGTAAACTTGTGCCATTAACACAAGTAACAATAATAATAAGAAATTCCCAGAAAAACGCCAATGAACCGGGAACACAATGCACGCTGCAGTTGGTATATGAGGAAGCCATAAGGCTTATCCACTCCTCAGAGCATTTGCTGAAACATGTGCCATTTGTATTACAATGCATTGAATATTTTATTTATTATTATGCAAACAAGAATTTGTTAGTAAACTTGAGGCAAAGCAGTTTTACTGTACGAAAAATTTGAATTGCAAATGAAAATGAAAATGAAAACTATTAAAGAGTTTGATTCAGGAATTTATAAATAAAATTTTAACTCATATCAATCACATACCAAATATAGAATCTATATAATTCTGTGCTAATAAAATTTAAAATATTTCGAAAATTGAATTTTCTATAAAAATTTCATATAAAGAAAGAAATATTTTGCTTTGCTTTTCTCAGAGAAATTTATAAATAAATTTGAATCATATCAATCAAAATTCTTAAAAATTTAGAACAGTAAAAAGCCAATAAAAAAGACTAAAAAAATTTAAAATATTTGGTAAATTGTTGCTTTAAATATATGCATATAAATTTAGTGTTTAGATAGTAAAAAATAATGTTTTTAAATTGTTTCGCTTTTATATATGACTAAGTTTTATATAAGACTAAGGCTAAGTTTTTCTAAATTTAGTTTGTATTATTTATAAAATAACAAAAGTTTATTTTATACATAATGTTAGAAAAATTGAAAAAAAATTCGAATTGTATTTCTTACAAATTTAAAAATGTTAAAAAATAAATAGTTTGCAAATACATTATATTAACAATATTTTTAATAATAAATAAATTTTATTTATTATTATTATTTAATTTAATTTAATTTAACTTTATTTAATAATATTTATGAAACTATACCAAATAATAGTTTATAAATTTAAAAATATAAAAGAATATTTAATTTAAAAATAATGTTTAAAAATTTGCTATTAATAATATAAAAATAATAAATAATCTTTTTCTACATTTCTTTCATAATATTCCAAATTTACTTTTATATTTATATCAAAATCATGAATGAATGAAAAATTCTTTCAATGTGCCATATTTTTGATGCAGGAAATCCATTCCCATGGGAATGAATATTATATTTTGTTGCTCATGCTCGCAGTGCTTAAGATAACAATTGTGAGTTGATCTTGTTGTTTTGTTTCTATTTATGTTTTTTTATTTTTTTGTTGTTGTTGTATTTTTCCTGGCTTTAATTGGTACTCAGAATTAGGCCAAAAACAATTTATCATGGGCCGAATGATTCTCGAAAAATGTTCGGCTAATAACCCCTAGAGTTGACCCGAATGACGCTGACCAGTGGGTAGCCGGCATAAGCCTGGCGGGCAAAGCCTTTGCCTTCCACTGGATTCTGCCAGTCACTGGAATCAACCAAGTGCAGCATTTTTACTACCTGATAAGCCGCCAGCGGAGTGCCTCATTTGTGGCCGTAACCGAGAGGCCTAAAAGCGCTCTGCGAGCTCTGATCTTTGATCTCCTGTCTCGATGTCTCGATGTCTGTTTGTCTGTCCATTCGACTGTTTGTCTGTTGTTTCAGGTTTACCAACAGCCAGCCCCTACGTGACTGACCCTGATGGTCCCAGTCGCGATCCCGCTTCGGGTCCAGGTTGGCCAACTGACGAGCGCGTTATACGAGCCGAAAATTATGCTGTTTGTGTGGCGGATGGATGGATGGTGGCAGATAGAGACATGAAGCGAAGCGGATAATGATAATGGCATTCTGGTTCTTTGAAAGCGATCAGGTTACGGCCCGAGGGACAAATAGACAGACAGTGGGCGAGCGAGAGAGAGGGAGAGAGAGGGAGAGGGAGAGAGGGACAAGCAGCTCTACCTACGCACAGTCGTTGGGCCAGGTCGAGGCAGATGTGCAGCAAATTCACAGAATAAACACCCATTGACAAATAACCCACACAGATGCAGACGAAATGCGGAATGCGAAATTCGCATTCGCATTCACAATTTACAATTCACAATTAGAGTTTAAAAGGCCGCGTGTCCTGTGCCCCGTCAAGGGGATTGAGTCGACAGATGTTTGTCGAGCGCATTTGTTGGCAATTATTGAAAGCTGTTCGATTCGAGAATGCAAATCAAAGTACTTGGGACATGGGCTGAGCGTGTTGTCCCATAATCGATAATCAAGTGGTTAAAGCAATAGAAACGAAAGTACGATTCGAATCTGTCGATGCACTTACACAGTTCCAGCCAAATATAGACAAAGTACATGGATTTCACTTAGCTGATCGCCCAGTTACATTTGATAGGCGCTTGTGCGTGCCGCGCCAGAGTTATTATCAGACCAGCGCCTTTCCAAATTTCTGGCACACACTCTCTGCCACAGGGGGGAGGGGGCATGGACGGCGTTTCCCGTTGCCCAAAGTGCACGTGTTGGCACTTATCGAGCTGCGAGCTGCGAGCTGCGGCCTCGCCAAGTGCTTAGATGCGGGCACATAGCCAAAAAAGAATCATGTCTATATATACATATGATATGTATAAGTACATATGTACATATATCTATGCATATATCTATGTACATACATCATGTATACACTAAAATCCAATAGGTCAACAATAGAAGCTAGAAGCACAGTCCGCGTCCAGCTACGGCTACGAGGCGAAGACGCACGCCCGGCGCATACTAAAAAGCGCTTCCATCCATTTTGGGGGGCAGCTGCCGGGCAGGGCTTGGCGTGGCTCGGCTCGGCTCGGCTTGGCTTGGCTTGGCTTGGCTTGGCTTGGCCTAGGGCTCGTGTTCCATTCAAGTGGTTGCGGCTGCGGCATGTAATTAATATGCGGCACTCCTTTTCCAGCACCGCCAACTATTTAGCGCAAAAGGCAACAGCAATTCTATTTCTTTGCTTCTCTTTCACATTTAATTCTATTTTATGCTGCCTCTTCTCGTTGCCCAGTTCTCTTGTATTATTTATTACGTTGCCTCGGCCATTCCCTTTCATGTGCCACCTAATGGCGCGATATACCCATAGCAATCAATAAGTTCCTCGATATCGAATTCCATTGCAGCTCAAATCCATAATTTACTTGAGCTCCAAAGTGTTTTCTAAACATTAAATCGAATTTATTTTGCACAATTTTTGTTTTGGATAAATTGAATAGAAAATTGAAAAAAAAGAGAGAAAATATTTATATAATGTATATTAATAGATCTGCAAGATCTATATAATATATATATTTTTTATATAATAAATTATACATTTTCAATCAACTTAAATACATTCAGTTTGCTTTCTTAATAATGCCACAAAATGTTCTCAAAATGCTGGTCTAAGGAACTTTGAACGATTCATAAATGTTTGCTTGATTCAATTAAAGCATATTAATGAAAATCGAAAGCTGCTCACCAAATATACAAATGTATATATAGTGCAGATCAATCAAACAAGTTTTCTATTAGAATACAATAGAACACGAAATTCAGTCTCTAGACGCAGCTAAACTCTTTTGTTTGGGTCTCCACTGTGAGCAGCAGCTGAATCATCCATAACAGCAACATGATTGTGTGATCAAACCGATTAATTTTGATGTTTTAATGTGGCACAATTTAATGCATATAAAAGACTGAGAGGGAGTACATAAGAGTAAGAGTTATTGTACGAGTGCTTATATACTCGAGCAGCACTCATTGAATGCAGCACACACATGCTCAAATAATAATAATACCCGCCTTTGACTGCTGTTGCCCCAGTTGAGTGCACACACACACACACACAGAGAAAGAGAAAGAGAAAGAGACTCAAGCTGAACCCTGCCTCTGCCTCTAGCTCAAGCCGATCCGCACCCGCAGCAGCAGCAGCAGCAGGAGGCGGGGGTGGCGGCAAGGGCATGCAACAGTGGCAGCATGAGACGCCAATTCGCCAGCTCAGTTCAGTAAATTGATTCTTTAATTGTCGAGAATTGGTTACGAGTTTGTTTAACTCGCTTTGCTGCTTTTGCTTGTGCTTGTGCGGCACGGCCCCTGCAGCAACCCATGCCACAGTGCCCCCATCTATGAGGCACGACAGCCAACAGAGAATGAGCAATGCGCATGAATCGAGCGGCTAACATGAAAACTCGTATCTGCATTCGTATCTCTGCATTCATCGTATCTCCTGCATCTATAGAGGAATATATACACAACGACGTCGAGCCGACCGACATCTATGGCTGTCTCGGGCATGAGTCAGAGATTCCAAAATAAATATGTATGCAAATACCAGAGGAATTATGCAAAAGACAGACCGAGCCCCTTGTCGTGATCGGGCGACTGACTGTCGGCCGATGCTCAGAGATTCGCAGTCGTGAAATTTAATGCTCAGCAAAGAGAAGACGTAGAGAGAAAGGTAAAGGAGAAGGTAAAGACAAACCAAAGCAAAGTCTGATGATCATTTGGCTTATTTACCCATGTCAAGGCGTCGGAATTTGAGACCAATATTGATGGCCATTTGGTAGGCAGCTAAGTAAAACACTTTTTAGTGATTCGCAAAGGCTGCTTAGTCTCTGCTCACCCTTGCAGGCAATCCAATCAAACTGATAGCAATCGCATTGTTTATGGCCTGAAGGGGTTAACGGCAGCCCAGGGGCGGAGCAGGGGGGATGGGGCAGCCATAGGATCTCTCTGTACGAAAAACACACATTCTCACGCTGCTACGACACGCTTGCCTAACCAAAATCGAAACAAGGAGCTGCGGCTAGGGCATCGTCTGCCCTACCCTGTTTACCTGGTGGCTGTGTTACTGTTGCTAACATCCTCGTTGTGCTTCCTGCTGATGTTTTTGTTGTGTTGTGTTGTAATGTTGTTGTTGTTGTCGCCTATTAGGCATCTATGGAATAATTAACAGCGTAACCGATATGCGAATGAATGGCACACTCACACACACACCCCGTTGCGCTGCCATTCAAAATTGGCATACTCACTTCCGATTGAATGAGTGCTGCCTGCATCTATATATATATATATCGTTTATATAGTATATGCGATCGAGGGAGTGCTGCCTGCACTCGGTTTATTGAACGTGATAAATAACTGCATTAATGTGACAGCTTTCGCCTATAAATTATAGATTTTACAGTTTGCATTCAACTAGCAAAAAGTAAACGAAAAAAAAAAACAGGTAATATCCATCAATGTGCATTATGATTGAGCAATAGCTGAAACGAGTTTCGCTTGCTTTTAAATGCCAATCGCTTTCATCACAAATGATAAATGATTAAGTTTATTACGAAATTTGTGAACATTTTTGGGGCATTCCCCAGAGTGAATCAGTTGACAGAATCATAAGCAACCGATCAGCCCAAAAGAATGTGATTGAAATAAAAAAAAATATACATATGTAAAAATAGAAATTTCCAAAATTCTTCTACAGCAGGATCTACATAAATCTATTTTAAGCAGCGCCCTCTCTAATCCTCCGACACGAGTGTGAATCACAACAAATTGTTCGTTAAGTATTTCGTCAATCTTTTAATGCTGTTCAAAGTTCAGCGCATTTGACTTGTAGAATACTTTTTATATAGGTCAAAAATTGTTCAATAAATTCCAAAAGACACACACACACACACACACACACACAGGGAGAGACAATCATTTGTATTTGTTTGAATCTGATGTCTGTGATCTAATAAGTCAGTTCAAAGGGTCTCTACACACAGAGAGATTAGATTATGCGCTTACAATTGCAACAGATTTCCGCTGCACTAAAACTTGGATTATATATACATACATACATATATAACATATTTATATATATTATTTGTTTTACCAAAAACTTACCCAGCGTAGATCGAACGATCAGCAGCACGGCGAGCAGCAGCAATTGATTCTTTCGTACTGTTCTGGACAACATTTTCGTAGTCTCTGTTAACTGCTCGACACTCGAAAGTAATATGATAATGGGGAATTGGGGAATATATTCTGGCAGCGTTCTTAAACTGTGTCACACGTCTTCGTCTTGCCTGTCGCTTGTTTATTATTCTTGTGATTTCCCACAAAATCACACAAATTATTGCCGAGTAATTAATTATTGAAGTCGATGATTCTCGTTGCGTTCAATGTCCCAATTTTCAGCCTACATATTCAGCACTTTTCCACAAGAGAAGCGTAATTACTTTGCATTGTACTTTTATTTATTTATTCTTGATTCTTTATACTTGATTCTTTTTTGTTATTTTAGTACTTTGATTTCTGGCTTCGTTCACACTTCACAATCCGGCACAGATAAACGAACTTCACCAAAACTTTCTGTTCACAATTAATCCAGGGTAAGAGTTCCAGCCGATAACGTTCCGATCTGCGTCTACGCACAAAAGTTGACTGCACGACGAAGTCGTCTCCGTTGAATTGTATGCTAGGCGCGAATTTATGAATTTAACTTTTCCCAATTCGTTCGGCTAGTTTCGGCATACGGCGTTCGGCTATCGGCTTTCGACTTGTCGTTGTCGGCTCTCGGGATTCTACTGCACCGTTCGCCGCAAGAGCATTAATACGAATGACGTTCGCGTCGCATAGTTGTTGGCCCCACAGCATTGTTGGTGGTTGAAGAGACAGCGCGGCAGAGGCAGCGTCTGTGAACAATGTCAGAGAGTTTGGCTAAAGAGAGCCGAAATTATGTGTAAAGAGAAACGCGCATTGCCTGTCATTTGTACTTAAGGCGGTTTTCTTATTTGAAAATGAAAATTTCTTTGAACATTAATTATTTAACTATCTTTTTTAGGTGGCATTTTATATTAGTTTAAATAAATAAATTAATATTTAAATTATTATGTATTTTCAGTTTGCGCAGCTCATAATATATAATAATGTTGCTTGGGCAGCTTTTTATATTCCAATCAGAATGAGATCTAATCTTATAAAATATAAAATAAATAAACAGGCCAATATGATGTTTCAATTGTATGTAAAATTAAACGCAATTTAATTTAAATACATTTTATAATATTTTAATATTTTATACAATTTTTTATATTTATTTTTTATAAAATATATAAATATAAAATAAAGTATTTTTATTTATATAATTATTTTATGTTATAACTATAATTATTTTATGTTATTATTATTATTATTTTCTTTTTATTTAAGTTTTTTTTATTAATTTTATATAAATATTATCGATTTATTTATTTTAAAATTTAAAATTATAATTTATTTAAAATTTGTAACTCTTAGTACTGTTTGAACTTTTGAACTATGTCTGAAAATCGCATTTCCAAGTTTCTTGGCATGATTTCAATCCGAGTGTGTGATTGACGTGTTTTTTAATCTATAAATTATTCATTTAATGCATCGTTAATCGTTTCACTCATTAAAAATTATTTACCTACAGTTGATTATTTTGCAAGCGAACCAGGCAGCTATTGCTTTTGGCATATATTAGCTTCTGGTTTGCTCAATTGCGGAAATGCCAGGCAAAAATGCCTTAAGTAATCAGCTAATGTAATGTCTATAATATATAGAAACGTTTTCATAACGAAAAATCATGAGAATTTCTAATTTACAAGTGCTGCCAGCTGCTTTTCCTGATTGGCATTCGATTTTACTGTCGATAGCTTTTTCTAGACACGAAAAGGAAAAACTGTGCTTAGAGCTGATGTGGAAAATGTTTTAGAGTATATAGAATTATATATATTTAGTTATACTTATTTCTATTTCAAAAATATATATATATATTTTTATATATTCTATCTTCTATCTACTCTCTCAGCTATCTTCTAACTTACAGCAAAAATTAATTATTTTAATGCATGAACAAGCGTAAAGCAGTTACTGAAGCCAGCTCAAAATATTTTTATATATTTATTTATAATCAGATTGTGACTAAATACATTTGGAATTTATTTGAATCGTGCTAAACAGATTGTAGATGAAAGATTAATTAGTTAATTGTAATATATTAACATGTGTAACTCACATTTCTCACATCTTAAATTTAACATTTTGGGGAACGAAATCATTTGCACAGCTTACAAGCAAAACATATGTGAAAGCAGCTCCTGACATATTTATACAAATATGTTAACATATATAGCATGCAGATATATATATTTTTATATACACTATATGTAGGTTAACTGAAAGGCAATCGGTTGGCAATTAATTTGGTATTCAGCTCGCAAAAATTTCATGCAAAAAGGAAATGTAATTATATCATGTTTATCTGCTTAAGGCATTCCTGTGCCAAATACTTTTGTATTTATTGGGCATTGCAAATTTTCGTAGCAAGCAATTTGCTGCTGTTTTCCATTTAAATATGTTCTACATGCAGTTTCTCAGAAGAGACGACCAGACTGAGATGCATTTGCAGTCTCCAGTTGCAGTTGCAGTTGCAGTTTCCATTTGCCATTTGCAGTTTGCTTAATGAAATTGCAACGTTCCCAGCAAAATGTTTTTGTATGGGAAGCCCAACGATTGCTGTGATTTACTCCAGCAACGCAGAGAGAGAGGCTGACTGGGGGAGCCATAGGCATACATACATATATACAGATGGCAGACAGTGTCTGCAATAACCGTATGAGACACATGTAACATGCAATGCAACATTTGCTGATATCTTGTCGAGTTGAAGCGAGACAAACAAACAATTAAAATTAATCTACGACCATAAAACAAAGTGCGTATTGTGCGAGAGTATCTCGCGGATGCATTATGCATTTCCATCTCACATATACATGTGTGTGTGTGTGTGTGTGTGCACATTCATCTTGTTGTTTGTGTTGTCTTATGTTGGGGACTGTTGGGCTGCCTGGTTGCCAAGTTTTGTAAACATCCGCAAAATCTCCAGATTTGGGGGCAGCAGCATCTGAGATTTTTTTTTCTTTCTGCTTCTTCTGTTGTTCATCTCCAACTGCACATGTTCGCGCCTGCAGCTAAGCTGAGCAAAGCAATGCGAGGATATTAATCAAATATTTATATTTACACGTAGACAACGCACACATTGTTGCTGGTAGGCAGAGGCGGAGACAGACGCTGAGGCAGAGGCAGAGGCAGCAGCGACGGCGGCGGCATACACCAAATTTTCTAAGAATTTCTTTACAACTTTGAAAACAAATTAATCAAATAAACAACAACGACAATTCATATATATGTATATATATCCATCTGTGTGTGTTGGTTAAAAGCTGTGCAACAATGAAAAGATCTTTATAGCTGGTCTTAGCTGCCTCTTATCTCAGTCGCTGCGCAGACTCCCCAGCCGCCGGCTAAGAGAGCGTCAATGGGCAGCAAAGAGAGCGTTAGAAACAATTCTAAACATGGTTGGCAACGCGAGTCACGCGAGCATACAAGTGTGTGGGAGTGTGAAAGTGTGTGTCGGGGGTTGTTTTGCTAGTGTTTGTGCAAAAGAACAGTTCATGATGGATGAAACAGGACCCACGGTCTCAGCAAAAACAGCAACTGAAGTAATTGTTTGGAATTGGAAGTGTCAGCAAATGTGCGAAAGAATTTCAATCTTCCACTGAGTAATATTCTCACTCCACACATATGTAAACATACACTGACAACAACAGGAAGAGAGACATACGTATTTGTTGGGGAAAAAAGCTAAACATTTTCTTTAGATAGGGTAGGGTTGTTGAGATGGAAAAATAATAATAATAATAATATTTAAAATAAAAACATATTACTTAAAAAAATTTCTTTTATTAAAAATCCATTTATATGAAAAATAAACAATAATAAGAAAAGAGAAATAATTAACTGTGAAGCGTAAAGTATGAATAATTTACATTATGATTACATTTTAAACACTCATAGAATATATTATTCAACTATATTAGTAAGAGTATAATCAAATTTGCATTAAATGTTTTTTATTTATAAAATAAATCGCACTTTTAAAATTTCTTTTTAATAAATTTGCTACATATTGACAGAATTTCATGCCTTTTTGCTTATTCCTTCCCTTACAGTGTATTCCATATTGCACTGACCTAGGCATCGTAACGTTCCTGCAAACACAACATACTACATATGCAACACACACACACACACACACACACACACATACATCCTCATATATGTATTGTGAGCGCCCTCTATAAGTCAACAGCTTTACGACATTTAGGCCATGGGCTGGCTGTTATTTTGTAAAGTTTCATTTTGTGGTCGCATTCGCGCATGGGCATGCGATGCATACCAAATGCGAAACTCCACTTGAGCGACATTTCAATATAGCTTGTATCCTCGCTGGCCCAAGCAAATTTCCAATTGGGCAGCAAGTTTGCCAGTGTTGCCAGTGAGTCATCGCCCATCATCATTCGCGTTCGCGTTCGCGCTCGCTTTCGCATTCGCATTCGCATAGTTTTCGTTTTTATTTCCTTTTTGCTGTTTATGCTGCAGTCGTCCTACACGATTCGTGGTGTGCTCTTCTTGTTCTCTGTGAGAAGCGACGCGAAGCGGTGCGACGCCCCAAGCAAAGCGACCAAACAACCAAAGCAACCCACGCAAAAGTTCAGTTTCTCAGTGTCGCTCAGTGTGAACGGGTTTCTCGGGTCTGGTTATCGCAAAGAAAAAACAAATAAAATAGAGAAGAAAAAAATCCTATTTAATTCGTATAGCAAAGTGATAAGGATTTACTCCAGCTCAATTGCAGTTGCATAAAATGTGCCGAATGACGCATCTTCTGCTGCTGGTCCTCTGCATCGGATCTCTATGGATGTCAGGTACTAATCCACGCAGATTCCAAATACAATCTGTTCAATGTTTTCGAATAGCTAAGCAACAGTATTTGGCAGTATTTGCATTCAGTCCATACACTTTACGCACAGACAATTATTTATAGCACACTTGGCATTCATAACGAGAGAATTATATACATACATATATATGTACATATGTACATACATTTGCAATATGGGAATATGAAATATTCATGCAGACTTCTGATCCATTAGCCATGTCTCTAGCCAGCTTAGCCAATTGAGAGATGCCAACAGCAATCTAGCCAAAAACATGCTAAGTTTATCAATCATACGTCATGTTGACAGATCTGCCAATTGAAACACAACAATTTTCTATGTAGATATAAATATAGTAGTCTATATGTCGATTCATATTCTATTCAAAGAGTAAATATTATGAGCATATCAAAGATTTTCCAAGGTTTCTCAGCTCGATTCATTGTTCCATATGGCATTCATTCTGTCTGTTGCTGGCTAAACAATCCTTCAAGTTGTATAAGCACATAGATTATGGCGTGATTAGCAAAAGTGCCTACAGTTTAGCTCAACTGGATGCATAACACAAAGTGCAAAATGCGCGAGAAGGCAACGCTCAAGAAATCGATGGATTAAACCAACCCAACCCAACTTACCTCTCCTCTCTAGACAAGCATTGCCCTCCCCCCTTCGCGAAAATTTAACGGCCTACGCTAATTTGCATACGCTGATTACTTTGCAACTATTTAAACATTATTAAATCCAGTTCAACCTTAAAAATATGCTATGAAATGTTAGCAAATCGAGCTTTGAGTAAACTTTAAAATATTAATACAAATTTTTATTATATTATATTTATTATTAGTAAGTTAATATTCTCAATTACTTTGCATTTGCATGCTCATCATTCATAAATTTATGAATACGTATATTGGCTTCAGCTTAATGCAAATGAGGCTAATGCAGCTCGAGTCTTTGTCAAAGTATCTGTATCTCTATTAAATTGATTGGATATTTTCTCTGCGCCCACTTTGGGCGTGGCATATCGGAAGTTCTTATATATTTCACAACACGCAGACGCTGTTAAAGCTAAAGACTTCCTTTTTAACTGACATATATATTACTCAAACTAGATTTGTCCACAACAGCTAGGTGCATAAAAATCAGCTGAGATATAATTCTATATAATTATTGTTGATTTTATCTTATATTACAAAATACATTTTAATAATATTAGTTATACTTATAATTGTATTTGTACAATAATTATTAAAAAAGAAAAGAGAAAAAAAATAAATAACAAAATACATTATTTCTCTTATGTTTCTGTCAGTTTCAATCTAAGTTATAATTAAATATTATTGAATGCTCTTCAAAATTCAATTAATATTTAAAATATTTTGAGGTTTAATAATTTCTTCATTCCAATTAAATTTGTATTCTATTTTGAATATTTTATTTGTTTCGAATTCATTTAGAATTCTTTTAAATTAGTTTCTTATACCATGAATTCATTGCAAACAGGAAATGTTTTGAAATTAAACTCCAATCTGACTCATTTTTCCAAGAACAATTTGAGCAGAGTTTCAAATGCAGAACTTTAAACAAAAATCAAAAAATCTAAATATATTTTATTGGCTTTAAAGTTTGAATAGAGAAAATCGATTATTATAATTATATTGCAAAGGAAATTTCAACAAAAGATGAGCATGCCAAATTATTTTGATTTATGCAAAATTTAAGAGAGAAACTTAAAGACAAAGAGAATTTTTCAAGCATGAACAAAATGCTCTCTTTGTATTTAAATGTTTATTAGTTTTTGCTATACTATAAATGTATATATGCATAAATATATAAATATATATACTACATATATATATAAATACTTTTGTCACAATCATATAATAATAATTGTTGAATAGTTCTCTGGGTATTTACAAGCTCTAAACTATCAGCATATTAATGAATGGAAATATTACTGCCATTCAATTCCTATTCACATCTAGTTACATATTCACAATGACAAATGGCAATAGATCCCATATGAGAATAAAAACTTATCGACAATGTAGTCACGTCTAGACATATATTTAGCAAATCATGAATTTCCTTGTAAACCGCGCAAATCATCTATGAGAAACGCGTCTTGGCTGGCCAAACGAAATGAATGAAACGATGACAAATTGATGAAATTCGGAAGGCGCGTGTGGTGCGCACCACCACCACACCACTGACTCGACGGTGGTGCTGATGAGCTGGCTGGCTGTACGCATTTGTGTGGCTAACCGCAAATGGACAAATTAGTGCCATGGAGTGGAGCATAGGGGACTATGGACAATGAATGGGAGCTGGGGGCAATGAGCACATTGGATAAAAATATCAGCATGATTAAAGTGACTTTGAATAATAAAGCGGTTAAGTGAATACGGGGAAATGAGTGCGTAACATATTTTGAATATATTTTTTTTTAATTAATTATTATTAATATAAAAATATATTTGACAGTTGAGCTGCTAATGAAGGCATTAGCATTGTTAAATTGCAGCTTTAGCTATTGCATTTAAGATGATTATTGAGACTCGATATTAGTTTAATTTTAAATTATGTTGTAAATAATAGAAAGTTATATGAAAGCTCTAATTGGGCTTGGCAAAACTTCAATTTGAATATGAAATATGAAATCTTGATCTTTTTCTTTTTCTTCCTAAATAAATAAATTTGTAGTAAATATCTTTGACATTCTGTTCACATTAGCAAAGATACATATCAGATTTGATGACTATAGCTTTTCATATATGCTGAGAGAACGCAAGTTTTATAAGGCTTTCGATAGATTTCATGGAAACGAGGCGTTAAACTCTGTAAGGTTTCAGGAATGAGTAGATGAAGAGCAACAAGGATAAAAGCAACAAGTTCGGAAATGTCTTAGCTCTTGATACAGCTATAGAATTTTATAAAATGTTTCAACTGTTGATGCTATTCGAGAGCAACTGAATCAGAGCATGAATCATGCTTGAATTTTACAGAAATTGAAGCAAATACAATACATTTTGAAAACACATTGAATGAGTTCAGTCAACAGTCGATAATCTAAGCAAATAAACAGTCTAAGAAGGTCTTTATGCCGTTTGCTTATTCAAGTTCTTCTTTTTTTTGCAGTTAAAGCAATTTTTAAGTCAAGCTACATTGAATCTTGTCATATGGCAAAGAATTGTAGAATGAAAATAAAATGATAGAATATGCAATGCGTTTATAATTAAAAACTCTACAGTTTAATAACTTATAAAAAATAAAAAAAAATAAAATGTTTATCTAAATTTATAAATAGACTTATAAAGTGCAATAATATTGTTGCCATTTAACGTAGCATATAAACAATTGTTGATTAATTTCAATTGGCATTTCGATTTGAACTGGTTTGCAACTAACTAAAATGTCAATTACAATTATTGTGCTTAAACGCAATTTTATAGCTACAAGTGCTTCCAATTGACAGCTCTCTGAGTTTTAATGAAATTTGAAGTTTACAGCTGTTTCTAGCCAACAACACTCTGATCTGTAGTCAAGTTTCTAGTTTACAAATAGCTGAGATATTTGTAGCTATATAATTGCTGCAATTACTGAGTATTGAACTTATTAGAACTATACAAAAGTCTTAAACTCAAGTCCAGAAATGCACACAAAGCTCTTGAGTTTCTCGAGCTGTGACCCAATTTCCTTGGACTTGCACTAAGTTGTGGCTAAGCGTTCGATATGCTCGATAAACAGGATAAATAAATTAGCGCACGCTGTGCTTGTGGCGGGTATTTGCCAATTTGAGCGTTAAACTAAAAGTGCAAATGACGCAAGCGATATGCGAGCCTTGACATAAATCAATATACAAAGCATACCCGTGTTTCAAATCCCGAAAAATGTCTGTCCTGACTGACTGACTGACGGATGGACGCATAGACAATTCCCGCTGAAACATACATATAATGACCTCGAAGCGCTGACATGGCATGGCATAGCTGGGCATGGCATGTGTAGAAAGACTCGGCAGCTATGGGGACTATGTGCTGTGAAATGGGCGTCGACACGCTGCCAGTTGCGAGCTGCGCCCTTTTCCTAATGGTTTCATGTTGTAGTCGTCGTCGAGTGGGTGTAGCCTAGGAGTTTGGGCATCTAAGCCTAAGGCTCAGTCGATATTAGCGGCTAAGCTGAAAAATCTGAACGAGTTTGAAAGAGCGAGGAGGGGTCAGCTGTAGAGTGGTTTTCAATGCATAATTGAGCCTTAATTACGTTCAGGTGTGTTGACCTTGCCTCGCCCATATTTACTAATCTACGTATATGTATATTTCCACTAATACACACACAGCTCACGCCACGGAGACGTCGAACGACTATGAGAATGACAATGATTACGGTGAAGATGACCCAGCACGCTCGCCTGGCAACTTGGCCAAGTCAACAGCAGCTCCACTTGTGCCCTTTTTCAATCAGAAGGCGGCCGTGGTTCATGCCGATGCGAATGCAACCAATGTGAAGATCAACTGTCCAGTGAAGAACTATGACGGTAAATTGTATTGAATTTGGCATGGCTTCCACATTAAATAACTGATTCCATTCCCTTACGTTCTCTTTTAGTCAAACATCATGTAATTCTCTGGTATCGCGAGGAGACGCTGATCATGACGAACAACCAGTCGGTGATCGACATCTATAAGCTGGAGAGTCCATTCGTACTCATTGCGCCGCTGGCCAATGCAACGGGTCACAGCTTCCAGTGTGAGGTGTTGCCATCGGGCGTGCGGCACATCATCAACGTCAAGCTGGGACCAACGCCACCCAGCCCATCTCAGCCAAACTCGATGCCAGCTAGCCAGAACTCGGCGCCACTCGCCCTCAGCTGGCCAACAGCTTTGAAAGTGCTCTCATTCTCAGCGTACTTATTCATGCACATTTCTAAACAAAGAACTACAACAAAAAAAATATCTCCCATGTGGAACAACACACTTAACTAATGAATGCACCACCGGCACCACCGGCACCACCTTGTACCACTTACAGAACAGCGCACAATCAAGGACGAGCTTGAATCCATAATAGTTAAATCTCAGCTGATTTCGCATTAGCAAATGCCTTGGTTCCATTTCCCCTCTAATCAGGTGGACTTTAAATGGATTGCTTCTATAATTAGGTGTTGCTTTATTAATGTAGACTAGCCATAAGAGATAATATATATATAGTATGTATGTATATATGCGCCTATATACAAATGTTGAACAAATCTGCTTTATTATATTAAATGTGAAAATGCTTATCGATAAATAGGATCAATAGCTGCTAGACGAAAATGGATAAATGAACAAAAATTATATAGAATTTACAGTTAACTATGTTATTATTGATCCCAATCAGTTGCCTTAGTTAAGAGTTTGTTGTTTCAATATCTAACAATATCTAACAAAAATCTATAAATATGTTTTTATTTGAAACTCTTTAACAAAGAAGATTAACTTAAGAAACTAGCATAAAAAAACATAAGATTCCAGCAGTAAAAAAAATAGTTAATACTTTCAAAAGATCTTATTTTAAATATATATATTTTTTGTTAAAACTCTAATGAAACAAATGCATAAAATGTAAAATTTCCAAGTGTCTTAAGCCGATGCAAACATACAAAGAAATAAAACTAAAAAAATATTTTGAAAATCGAATTTGGAGCTGTTTATGCTTTGCTGCAGTGTAATCAATGCAGAAGCCGTTAAAAAAAAAACACAAAGACAAAAACTTCAATTTCAGCCTTTCATAATGCGAGTTTCGTGAAAGAAAACCCACCCTTAGAGGGAACATAAGGAACACACTCAGAGTTCCATAGAGCGCAGCGAAAACTGAATAGTGGAGCGAATAGGGGCGAATGCAGAAGTAAACACCCGCCGCGTTAGACAGAGACAGACTCTGTCCCTCTACCTCTCGCTCTCGCTCATCTCTTACTATCGCATAAGCAGCTGCAGTGTTTTGTGGGTAGGAATTCCGCAATGTGCGCAGGACATGCAGGCCATATGGCTCAGGCAGGCAAGCACAATGGGCTAGGCACAGCCAGGGTGGGCAGCACAGCCGACACAAGCCAAGCGCGGCTCAAGAAACAAGAAACTTCCTGCGACGGCAGTCGACAACTGCACGGCAAACAGGACACAACTAGTCAGCGAAACAAATCTGTGCTGCATATCAGAGATAGAGCTGTGAATACTACGAAACATTTCAAATGATTCCCAGCACAGAAATCCTTGAGACAGCTCAAGCTGGCTTTGAGCTCCCCATCAATATGGGCGCCTGGAGCGAGGAGAGCCGCTGCAATCAGATGCAAACAGCCGTGGGTGTCTATCAACGCATTTTGGAGCGCATGCAAAGGGAAACTGGCTGCCAGGACAACAACAACAACAGTGCAGCAAATGCATACGAAGAAGTCTTGAAACAAATTTGGATTGCAACTTTTACGGGCGGCAACATTTATTACCGAGCGTAGCAAGAGCTTCTAACGAAACATAGTTCAAGAGCTTAAGAAAAAACTTCAATTTAAGTATAGAACCGAATTGCTGTATATACATATCAACAATTTATAAGTGTTATAAAACTAAATATATTTTAAGCTGAACTGAAACCAAATAAAATGTTATATCTGATGGAAAAATTAATCAGTTTTAAGAGATTTTTAAAGGAAACAAATTTAAATTGAAATAGGTAGAAAAATTCAGGCGATCATACCAATGAAATTATACAAAGTCCCCTTTCAATTGCAAAGGCTTAAAACAAATGATTTCCTTTTGTCTAAAATCTCAAGTCTAAGCAAAAGTAACACATTTTGTAGTTTAATATATAATACTGAATACTACAAAATCCAGATGGAAATTTACTCCACAAACAATTTGCCCACCACTGCAGTAGCCCAAACACAATAAGCAGAGCGCCAACCAACCTTTACATTTCCATAAAATATGCACATTTATATTTTTTCATATTTTCTTTTATTATATATTTAAAAAAAAACATTTTCAAAGAATATATTTGTTCAGTTTTTATTAAATACATACCTTAGATATTGACTTAAGTGCAAACTCTGCTGAAATGCCAAAGGGAATTATATATAAAAAAAACATCATGATATCTAGTTTCTGATTATTTCTCAGAAAATTATTATCATCGTCAGCTGTAAAGCTAATTTATTGTTCATAATTTACATTGAATGGGGGACTTTTTTTTTTAGTATTATTGTGCTGAGCATATTTATTTATTTGTTAAAATTTTTCAAAATTTATAAAGTTTTTATAGTTTTCTTTGATCTTATTGTAATATGCGCATATTTTGTTATAAACTTGAACAGTTTATTGATTTTAAAATATATAAATATATTGATCCAAATTTATTTGTTTATAAACAGTGTGAATCCGAGTTGAAATGGAATCCTTTTATTTAATTTATAAATTCTATTACTAGGGCGTTATTTTAGTATCTATTTATAATCAAAGTTTATTATAAGCTGCTTTTAGTTTATTAAATCATTTCATTCTTTATTCTTATTATTCTTATTCTTTATTCTTTACTCCAGACTAATTTAAAATATAATTTGGAAAACATAAAAAATAGTCAGGTTGTTCAAAACCTTCCTAATGCCGAATTAAATAGGGAGGAGCATGAATTTAAAACATTTTAATATTATAATTTTATATTTATGGAATTATTTTTCATATTTGTTTAGCATTGGGCATTTTCATAAAATATATTTTTTCACCCAGTGCCTAAACAAATTGAAACATTTTCTTGATTCTGTTTTGTTTTGTTTGAGAGGAGAATTGTTTGATATATTACTATTACATCGTCTTTGCTTGCGGCTGAATTATATTTAAATTGTTTTGTATATTTGTATGGTTGACCTTATAATTTCTTACGAGCATTTTTAATATGCTTTCTTTATTTCATTTATACTTTTTCAGAATGGTGTACGTATTCGGTTTATAAGACTTGATGGGTGGTTCGCGCATACGTTTCATGTCAGTTTGGTATGGCTGTGGCCGTTTATATGCAGCTGCGTTTGTTGGTATTATTGATGGGCGTGCTATAAAATGTTATGCATTTTTAATATTTTATACATTTATGTAAATTGAGATAGGCATAGAGTTATGTATAGAGATAGTATTTTATTGAATAAGAATTAGTCATCAGTTAGCTCAACTGCATTTTAATATTTAGATATTTGCATAGATAATGCAATCAATTTGATTTATTTCGATTCATTATTATCGACCCACCCAAAGAGAAGAGCCCCTTCAGTGTTAAGTTATTGTTTATAGATTGCGATTTCTAATCGAATCGTTGGCTTAACTTACGTTTGGTATATTCATATCCAGATGGTGCGCCACGCTTGGCCATTCGATGATCATACTCGTAGGCCACCTCTTCAGCCTCTTCGACTCTAAAAAATGATATTATTATTCTAAAAGCTGACAAAGTTTAAATCTCAAATATTTGCAGTTCAGCCAGGTACACGGTGCCTCGTTCAGTATGCTTCCATTGATTATTTAACGCTTACAGAGAATTGATTTAAAATTATACTTTACAAGTAACTTACTCGGGCGGATTTTCCGCTGCTCGCTTGATAAGATTCAAGTATTTCGGTGCACCGCTGCTGCCACCAAATTTTTTGTCAAAAACGGATCTACAATTTGCAATTATGACATTGTCGAATTTATATATTATGATATATGGATTTAACACACCTGTACGCTTCTAGATTAGGTCCGTGTATATTTTTGGCGGACTCTGGATCCATTTCCATTAGCTCGCGCAACTGTTCGTGGGAAACTTCGTCGTTCTTGTCTGGAATTAGATACTTACGGATCTCGGCCAATGCATAGGCTATGCGAGCATAGCACTCAGCTGGCGTGGCCACAGTGCTCACTTCGAGAAACAGATCCTTTTGCAGATGAGCATACCGTGGATCTCCTGAACTGCGTAGCTGCTCCTCCTTGCCACGATCGCGTATTGAGCTGCGTCCTTTGATCGCAATCTTGCATTGGGTTTCGTCCTGCAGACGACGTAGGGAATTGCCCTTAGGCCCCAGAATCTTACCAGTGAAATTGAACTACAAGAAATAGGCCAAGTTCAAATTAATTATTTCTTAATTTTCTCATTCGTAGTACCTTGGGATACTGCTTAACGGGCACGAAAACTTTTTGTGTGATTTTCATTGGCTTCTGTTTGTAAACATCGGCATAGAACTCGCGTCCAGGTATGCGACCAGTGCAATAAACACGATCCACAGCTGAAATCCAATATAAACATAACGCATTTTTGTCGTTTTCTTTTTCTTTTGTACCCATTACCTTCGTCAATTAGCAACGCGCATAATGGGAACTCGGCAGACAGACGCTGGCGTTCCTCATCCAAGTCGGCCAGGAATTTTTGAGCCACTTCGTTTAGGCGGGGCTGGTGCTCATGTGGAGCTGGCTTTTCACTGAAATCACTACTAGCACTATCCATTATTATATATATATTTTTTCTATTAAATTCACGTGAAAATTATGTATAATAGTTTGTACGCTCCTTGTCTTCCTCTTCGATTAATTGTGTAAAATTTTCATTGACAGATACTAAAACGATAAAACTGGCACGACGTCATCGATAAACATGACATAGTAGCATCGATGCCTCAAACAATACATCGATACTTATTTTTGGCGGCGGCATACTCTGTTGCACAAAGTAAACATCATTCACTATTAAATCTGCAAAAAAGAATATAATTACAATGGCAAGTGAAGATTTGTTTCGAAATGAGTACTCCGAAGAGCCAGAGCTGGGACAGGACTTTCAAAAAGACGAAGAAATGAGTACAGAGACTGGTGAACACGATACCGAAGATGTTGAGCAAACCACTGCGGAAAACAGTACGAACGGCTCCCCAAATGGCAATCATCCGGCTGCCAAGAGCCCGGATCCATCAAAAACAAGTAAACTTACTGGTACTACAATTTCATTTACAAGTATTAAAAATTTGTTTCTTCCATTTTAATATGCGTGCAGGCAACGGCAACAAACCCTCTGAACATGAACACGATGCCAAGCTTACACAGCTGCCAATGGGACGCATTCGGAACATTATGAAACTTGATCCAGATCTTCAAATTGCATCAAATGAAGCTGTCTTTGCAGTGACAAAAGCCGTTGAATTATTTATCGAATCACTTGCTCGCGAGGCATACACCTACACGGCGCAGGCCAAAAAGAAGACCATACAAAAGAGAGACGTAGATCTCGCCATATCCGCTGTCGATAGTCTTATGTTCTTGGATGGTGCATTGAATTTTTGAAGCACCAAAAATAAAGAAAGTCCATTGTGATATTATAATTATTTTGGTTTGAATATTTAAAGGAAAATGCTATTTGCTTGGTTCTATTATAATTTTTTGTTTATTGGGGATAGTGTTCGACGAACAGAGAGAAATAGATTAAAAATATTAGATTTTATTCATTCTATGTTTTCAATCATGCACATCATCGTTAAAAATTATAAATAATATTCATGTATATTAGACAACTATGGTTTTAGTTCTCTTTTTTGAGTTTTACGATTTATATATTACGTGGAAAGCTCTGAATTTGAACGTAACCGGGAATTTTTTTTTATTTTCTTCGCTTTTCTTTTGTTTATTGAAGCCAGCAGTTTACATACTTACTTTGTCGTTGGGCGTTTCTTGTTTTTTTATTTGTTTGATTAACTTTTATTGTTTATCTCTTCATAAACTTATTTGAAAAATTATTTCAAAACTTACGCTAACATTTTTTGTTTAGAATAATTAGTGGTTTTCTTTTTAATTACGATTGCATATAGGTGTGTGTATAATGTTGTTTTTGTTCTTTTTCTTTTCTTATAGTTTAACTGATTTCGTGAATTGTATTTTACGATTTTTACAAAATATTTTCAAGTTTGATATAGATGTGTTTACTTTCTTATCTTTTTTGTTGCATTATTAATATTTGTTTTTTTTTTTCTCTTCTCTTTTTGTTTGGTTTTGACACAAATTAAATATTTGAAACAACAATTACTATAAAATAGGTTTTGCATTTGAATTTTGTTTGTTTTTTTTTTTTTTATTTATTTTTTATTTATAAATAGTGTATGAATAGATTTGATGTATTTATTGGTTGGATTATTGGACTTTAAACATTTTGGTATTTTTTTGTTGGTTGTATTTTCTTTTTATTTTTTATTTTAGCTTGGGGTTTTGCCGCTCTCATTGCTGCATACAAACTACTTAACTTTGTTGGTTGGTTGGTTGGTTGATTTATTGTGAGATAAATTAGCGCATTTTTGGATATGGAGCCGAGCGATAACGCACGCTTTCACGAGAACGTGATCCAGTTTCATAGTGAGCCGATGAATGTGATCCCGAGTTCGATGTTGTGGGTCTATATGACGATGAGGAACGACCGTTGCTTGGTTTTGCTATTTTGGAAAGAATTTTATTTGTTGTTTAGATTTTAATTGTTTTTGTCTCTGTGCTGTTTTTTTGTTTTTGTTTTTTTTTTTTTATTTCTTTTCTGCATTATTTTTTTTTTTTTATATATTTTTAATTGGTCTTAAAATAAATAACAAACAAAAAAAAATAAAGGAGTTTAACCGGTTTTGAATGCACTAGCCCCAGTAAATTAAAACATATTGTTTTATATTGATTTTTGTTTTCATCTTTACTTTATCACAGATAAATATTGGATTTATTTAATGGATGAGAATTTAATTGAATTGCGTTAAATGTTTTGTGTTTGGAATGCTTTTGTACGAATTGCTGTTAGTAGAGAGTAGTTTGTCTTGAGCTTCTGATTTTCGTTTGTCATAATTGTGAGGTTTGAGAGTTATATTCGATCGATCGCCTGTTAGGCGTAGTGCATTTAAAATCTTGTTAAATATATATAGGTATATATGTGGATGTAACTTCCGTTTTTTTTTTTCTTTCTTTCTTTTTCATAATTTCGTTTCGCGTTTTTTTTTTTTTTTTTGTATTAAATTAATATACTTTGGTATTTTAATTAGCTTCTCTTGGTATTTTTTGCGCGCGATAGTATTTTTCTGTTTTCTTTTTTGCTTTACATTTTATAAGTTTGTAAACAGTCCAGCTGCGGAAAAGACATTAATTATCTATTTACGACTTTTCTTACCTGTGTAGGCCGTCGCATAAGATGAGGAAGACGAGTGCGGATGATACTCACGTCGGTAGTCGCGCTCATACGAGCTACTGTCTGCATATTGGGCATGATGACTCGAATGCTTCGACGACTGGGGCGGAGGCGGCGTCGCATATCGATCATATTCTCCATGGTGATCATATAGCTCGTGATCCCGTGATCTGCGTAAATGAATACCAAATGCAAATTGATGCAAATTAGTGGCAAATATTCTTAGTCAGGTTCACCTAGTCACCTACCTATGAGCCTTAACAATGCCGTAATTGGGATCGTCCATTACATAGCGGGCCTTTTCGAGAATTGAATAGACCTTCGGCTTAGATGTGGCTGGCGGTGGTGTGCTTTAATGAAATAAAAATGATTCAATGCACATTTCTTTTTTTTTTTTTTTTAGGAATTCAAGTAAAATATCTATATCCATAGATATAACTGCTAACTCCCTAGTTCTATAAATATTGGCCCAAAATTGAAAAAGGCGGAATTGAGAAGTCTATATGGAAAGTAAAGCTACTGGAAATAACTAAAAATCGCGATTGATTTGCTGAACTGAACTTTGAAACTATCTCAAAAATCTCTTGAATACATTATTATATTGAAAAACTATCTAATTGCAATTTTATATGAATCATTTAGAATTCTGATACTATGCAGTTCATTGTGCGGGGTGGAGGGAACTTACCGTGTGCTGTAGGCACCATGTTCTCCATAGGACTTGGAATAGTGATGAGATTTCTTATACATGCGGTCCTTGCCGTCCATTTCTCGCAACTGTTCAAGGCGAATATCGTCGTTGGCGTCAGGTATCATAAACTTGCGTATTTCGCAGAGGGCATAGCCCAGGCGATGATATGCCTCGGCTGGAGGCGCTACTGTCGATATCTCTACATGCAGATCTCTGCTGAGATGGGCATACTTTGGATTGCCGGAGCTACGCAGCTCCTCCTCCTTGCCATGGTCGCGCATCGAATTGCGTCCCATGACTACCATCTTGCACATCGTCTCTTCTTGCAGCTGGCGCAGTGTGTTGCCCTTCGGGCCCAGTATCTTCCCCACAAAGTTGAATTTCGGATACTCTTTGATGGGGAACAGCACTTTTTGAGCCACCCTAATTGGCTTTTCGCTATACACATTTGCGTATATCTCTGGCTTTGGAATGCGACCGCTGACCAAGATCTTTTCCACCTCTGCAAAAATTCAAAGTAATTATTTCGTGAACTAAGAATCTCTTACGTGTATCATACGCACCATCGTCTAGTAGACGCTTTGTTATAATATGTTTCTTCTCGAGCGTCTTCTTTTCCATCAGGCACTCTTGCAGGTACGCGTTTGTCTTTTCATTCAGCTGTGGCGTGTCATGCAAAGGGGCGTGACTAGTTGTGTGACCATGGCTGCCATCCACTTCGGGAGCGTCTGCAGCGCCGCCGGCGCCGGCTGCCTCATCATCACGTCGCTTCCGCTTGTAATCAGCGGCGGTGTCCTCATTATAGTCTCTATCATAGTCGCGCGGCATTTTGTTTGAATAAAAACACTTTAAGTGTATATATCTTGGCCACCAATTACAAGTTTGTGGGAACTAATTTGATCAAAGCGAAATTCAAAGTTCAATTGCAAAATTGATGTGCCTGAAAAATTTTTCTTTTATGTATGGGGTAATCAGTGTTGCCGTATTACATATTTTAAAGGATTTGGTATTTTTCGCATCTAATGGTAGTTGAAAACAGTAGTTTTCTAAATTATACTGTGTATGTTTTTAATTGTTTATCATTGAAACATCATTATTAAGATAATAACATGATTCATTAGTATACATTTATGCAAGCTAGGTGGAAATGCAGTCATTATACAACTTATAAAGTCAATTTAGTCAGAAACTATCAATGGATGTTAATGCGACTTAAAATATTATTGCTAAGGTCGTGAGCTAAATCTTATTTAGTCATTAATCGTACTTCAATTCAATGTTGACTCTCACTGTCACTAAAAATAAACTTCATTAACTAATTAGATGATTTTGTTTTACATCTAATGGTAACACTACAAGTAATAATAAGGACAAACTATCGTTCTTCTGTCATATCCAATCGATACTATCTGGTCAAACTGACACTTGGGCTTGTCAGGGCTGGACAGTGTGGGATGGAAAGCGCGTTTTTTCTATATTCGGTAAATGTGTACACACTTTGATGGAAAAAGAGAGAAAAAATTAGGGCCACAAAGAGGTTGCAAACATATTTGATAAATTCAAATTAAATCGACTGCTCGGCGACGGGGCCATTAAGATAAAACGCGCCACGCATTGTGCCGATTCGTTTTGGTAATATTCGCCACATCAATTGTCTACGGGCGCCGTTACGGAAAGCAGGACAAATGGCGGAAAACGGAATGCGTGTCGGCCCAGGGTCATCGGCGGCGGCTGCCAATGCAAATGCTGGCACTAGCAACGGGGAGCACGAGAACGAACACAATGCTGTGGACAACGAGAAGGTGCAGCCGGCGCGTTTGAATGAATCGGCTCAAAAATATATGCAAGAACTGATGAGCGAGCGGTCGCGCATGGAAAGCCAATTTCCATTGGCATTAAAACTAATTGATGAAGGTAATGAAATAAGTTCAACCACTTACCTTATGTACACACTTATTGGTAAATGCTAATGCATACATATATATGCATCAAACACACACATATATATATATATTTGCATATATTCATATCTGTGTGTGTGTTTATGTATATGAAACGATCTTGCAGCTCTGGAGAGGGTGCAGCTGAATGGTCGCATTCCGACAAGAGACCAGTACGCCGATGTGTATCAGCAGCGGACGATTAAATTGTCGCAGAAGGTGCACGTGCCGATCAAGGATAAGAAATTCAACTATGTTGGCAAACTGCTTGGCCCCAAGGGTAATTCGCTGCGTCGACTGCAGGATGAGACGCAGTGTAAAATCGTCATATTGGGCCGGTTCTCAATGAAGGATCGTGCACGTGAGGAGGAGCTACGCAATTCTGCGGACGCTAAATATGCCCACCTGAATCTTCCGCTCCATGTCGAGGTGTCCACCATAGCGCCACCAGCTGAGGCGTACGCTCGCGTTGCCTATGCGCTGGCCGAGATTAGGCGGTATCTGATACCCGATAAGCATGACGATATTCGTCAGGAGCAGTACCGAGAGCTGATGGAGGATCCGGAAGCTGCCAAGAAACTGACCCTACGCCAGTTGCAACAGCAGCAGCAACAGCAGCAACAACAACAGCAGCAGCAGCAACAACAACAATCAGCTTCTGCTGGTGGCAACGGCAATGGCAACAATCGCTCTGGCGGCAACTACAGGTAAGTGGCTATTGAGCAAAAGAAATCGTCCACTGACAAGCATGACTTGTTCCATTCCAGACAAAAGTATCAGCAGCAACCGCACTATCATCACAACGACGAGACTGTCTACTATCGTTCACACAACAATGCCTATCACCAGCCAAAGCCCTATGTGCCAGGTGAGTGTTTGGATGCAATTTTCCAGTAGTGATCACCTCGTTGCTGAATGCTGCCGAACATTTATCTTTCAGCTGCCCAGCGTGGCAATGCGATGCATACAACCTTGCCGCCGCAGGCCATTGTACGCGAATCACCTTGCATGGTGGTTAGCTCAGCCAGTTTCAACGGACGTAACGCTGGCATGGGCAATGCCGGCGGTGGTATAATGGCCAATACCATTGTGACTGCCACAGGCGGTGGAATTGGGGGCACAGTGCCGCCCATACGGCATTACCGTCCCGCCGCCCCCTATCAATTTGTTAAGAAATAATACAGAAGCAATGCGCCACCTGCCGCTCGCTGTTTGTTCACCATTTTGTCATCATGTCCATCATCTCATCCAAATGCATGCCCCGCCTAGCAACGTGCATATTTGTATGTAAAAGATGCATGTGCATGCGCCGCCGCCATTTGATGATTGGGCTTTGGTCGATTTGTGGCCTGAGCCGAATCATAATACACACTGCTCCAAAGGTAGATGTAATAATTATAGACACACACATACACTCGCACACATACACACATTACACCACACACATGCATATATAATTTTCACACATTGAGTTTAACAAAATTTCGAGAGTGGAAAACCTAACCAAAAACAAACAAAACGAAATGAAATGAAAATGAGTAAAATGTACGTTTAAGAAATTAGCCTAAGTAGACGAATGCTCCAAATGAACACAGACACACACAGAGAGAGACATAACACACGCACACACACACTTACAACAAAGACACACATACACACACCGACGAACGTTAATTGGGCTTTCGATTGATTGTAGGAGTGATGAAGAGAGAGGGATAGAGAGTGACAGAGAGAGTGGAGGGGGAACTCGTTAGATGCCATTTTCTAAGCTTTCCGTTTTTATTTTTTACTATTTTATTAATTGAAATTTTAAACTGTGTGAATCTGTTTTCTGAACGGACCCCAAGGTGTCTTGATTTTATTTTGTTTTGTTTAATTTTGTATTCATTGACGCATTTGCTCGTTTAACATCATTTCATATTTATATATCTCTTTAAATACATACATATATATATATATATATATACAAATATATATACACGTACGAATTGAAAAAAGAAAAAACAAATGAACTATTTCTCCAAGCGCTACCTTAATGCATTTTACAACGATTAGGAGGCTTATTATTTGTAAACTATGAATTCGGAAAACGTGTCGAGCATAACAGAAATATTAAATTTATTTAATTTCTTTTTATTATTTTTTTCGTTTTCACGTACACAGAAATACATAAATACATAATACCCACATTTAATCAAGCATACAATACATATAAACGTATAAACAAAAAGAAAATCTAAGAATCAACAATTAATAATGCAAACATGAATCTAAACATAAATCGACCAAAGCGCGATTATGATAGAAATAATAATAATAAAACATTACATAGCTTAGCATTAACACGTCAGAAAAAAAAAAAGATAAAAAAATCAATTTAATGATAACAAGAAATGAATCCAAACCCACACATACACACACACACACACACACACACACATAATTGTTATTGTTGTTAAAAGCAACTAAAATTGTAATAGAATTATGCAAATATACATACAAATAATATGGTGACAATGTTAAATTGCAGCTTAGTTATTATTTGTGATTCGAGAAACATTTTCAACTTTCTTGATTCCGCACGCCAAAAAGGAAAGAAAACAAAACAAAAATAAAACCTAAGATATATATGAACATATATACAGTATACAGTATGTTAGTTCAATTGGTTTTTCAATTTATTGTTTCATTATTGTTGCATTTCTTGAGAAACCCAAAGAAAACAAGAAAAGATTAATCGATCTACTGTTATGCATGTGCAGCAGGTGTGTAGGAGAGGGAAGCTTATGAAGCGACGAAACAATTCTATTCACACACACACACTTAACACAACAACAACATACACACACACACACACATTATACTTATTTTACAGTGCATTATTATATATTGCTGATTATCGTTAAATAAATTCACAATTTGAATTGAATATGTTGAATAAACTTGAATCCAAAAATATTATTTGACTCTTTTAAGAGCGAGAAACTGAAAATTTTAATTGAAAGAAAATATAAATGTATAAACATGTATATAGATATAGTAGGATGTCTAGAAATCTATGATTTCACTTAACTAATATTTCCATGCAACATTTAATTTAATTAATTTTATTTAAATATCTCAACAAAATCTCTAACAACTTCTTTAGATTGTTCGTAATTTATTTACTTTTATTTATATTTTTTTTATTAACATATACAAACTAACAAAAAGTTATTGTTAAACAGCAACACTAGAGGCCTCTGACCAGCTGCATGAGTGTATAGGGATTCATATTGCTCATAAATTTGAGCTGCTCCTCAAAGCCGGGCTGCGTCTTTGAGATCCAATGACGATCCAGATAGTAGTTGATATAGCTGGCGAACTCTTTTTCCGTATAATTGCCAACGTGAATGGGCACAAACGGATCCAAATGCTCGAAGCCCTCCTTGCCAAGCAGATAGCGTGGCAAACAGGATTCCATATAGCCTTCGGTCATGGCTATTTTGTCCACGGTTAGAATGCACACGCCATTCGTCCAGTCGTAATTGGTGATATCTAGAAATGGCTGGGTGAGCGTAATGCGATCCGGGGATACACGCTGCTTGTTGTCGGATAAGATGCGCGTGATGGGATGGAAGAAGGCATTGTAGCCATCGATGGCCACCATTACTTTGCACTGGCCAGCAGTGGCTAGTTGCTTCAGCTCCGAGATTAGTGCAGCTGTTGTCTCCGATGCATACTTGATTCGCGCAATGCCATGTTCCACTAATTCTATCAGGTCAGAGCCAGCGGGCGTGCTCTCGCGCTTGCTCCACACATATTCCTTGCTGGTCTTCAACTGTAGGCGTTGGAGCAGCTTCGAGTTCTGACTCTTAAAATGCACTAGCCAGGCGGCCGCATCGAATGGCAAATCGATGAAGCCCTCTTGGCTGGCCGAGTTGGCTGCCTCCTTGGGCCGTTTCATCCAGTTGGGCGCCCACGGCACGTGCACCAGCAGAAAATCATTGAGCATGCCATAATGCAGGATATGTGCCATGGACAGAGTCTTTCCTACACCATTCTCGCCGTACAGCACATAACGCACCGTCGGCCGCGACAGATCACCATTCTTGATGTAATTCAGCAATTCGATAGCAGGCGAACGCACCATTATGCAGGCCTCGGTGAATGTTTTTATTTGTTTCTCGTATTGCTTTGGCAGGCCACCACCAGAGAAAATTTGCTTCTTTTCTTCCATGGGAATCGTGTAGAATTTGCCAATTTGTACATCCGTGTGCTCGCCTGGATTGGCTACACCTGTCCGAAACTCATTGACCACAGGCGGTGCGGTAACGGATTCCGCCGGCGCCGCATTTGTTGACATCTCTGCATCCCGGCTGGCCACACGAGCCGCTAACACATTGCGGGATAGATGTGTTGAGACACGCGACAAGTTACCAAATTGTTTGCGAAACATTTTCATTAACAATTTAACATTCAAGTCGAATTGCAGTACAAGAGCGTGTATATTAAATAAGAGCTACAAATCAGCTGCGAAATATCGATATCGATAACACTTGTGTGCGATAGTCATATTTCTGTCAATTGCCATTAATCTGTAAACGTAAGATGTCGTTAGATTATTTGAAATATTTACGATAGGGAATGGCAAAAATCATGGGAAATTTAATTAATATTAAAAGGCATTTACTTGTTAATACAAATGTGTAAAAACATTAAAAATGCCAAAAGGTCAGGCTCACACAAATAATTCAATTCATTGTGATTTTACGTTAAACATAAAAAATTACATAAATATATGGATAAAATTTAAATTTAAGAACAAGCTTTCTTTTCATTATTCATTTAGTTTTAATTGACTAAAATGTAATATGAATAAAAAAACGAGCAATGTAATTAAAAATTGCAATTGAAATCTACGTATATATTCTATTAAAAGTATGTTTTCTGTTTAAAAATCAATTACATTAAAAGCAAATCGGGAACATAGATAATTTTTTATTTCTTGATAAGAACAAATGTTTCTTTAGACAAAAAATGAAATTGCTCTCAATTTCCAAACATCAGACTACTTGAAATGTAAATAAAAAAGATTAATAAATGTAATAATTAATTAAAAATTATGATAAAATATATATAATAAATTCAATCAAGGCCTGAAGCTGAGATCTGAAACTGGGGCTTTAGTGTGAGTCTTCTGGCGGCGCTTTGACCCGGTCATCTAAATAAGTGAGAGAGAGAGAGAGAGAGAGAGAGAGAGAGAGAGAGAGAGAGAGAGAAGGTTTTTAGCTATGCACGCAGAGATTTCTTATCAAAGAGTCATAGAAATTAAAAGTAAATCGGGAACACATGTAGATAATATATTAGTTCTTGATAAGAACAAGCATTTCTTTAGAAAAAAAAAAATTGCTTTCAATTTCCAAACATTTGGTACCAAATCAAATCATGTCTCCATCGTTGCTGCTGTCAGTTTGTGCCTTTCACTTAATTATCTTGACAAATACAATTTTCGGATATTCATTTCAATATGGCCAAATGGATCCAGCTGCAGTGCCCATTCATGAGGACGAAATAAGCTGGAATTGTGACGAACGATATATAATATACGATGACAAGAAAATAAGTGAGGTGAATAGCTTGAGATGTGTATACTATAAAACTTAAAAAAAAAAACAGACATTTGGCATACGCATTCTCAAGGGCAACTTGAAATTTACAATAGTTCTCATTTTGGTATTCGATGAAACCCCATTGGATTCGATTGCCCTAGCAGAGATCGTTCAAGGCGGCATCGGCTGCAATCATACGACAATGCGTTTGAGCTGCAGTCCGATGGGCGATTCTGGGCCAAGGAGTGCGAAATTGAATATTCTCATATATGGAGTACTCATGGAATAACGAGGGCAATCCTTAAAAAGTTTTAGTAGACAAATTACAAAATAAAAGATATTTCTATACGCGATATAGAAATGAAATAAACTGGATGGATGTCATATATATAAGATATTTATTTTTTGCTGTTTTCTTATTAAATAAATTAAGCAATTACTTCACTTTTAGCTGCACATAGGTGAGATGGATTCATTTGAAAAGAATAGCCATCCGTGGGCAGTTTGCTGCTGAGCAAAGGTGATAAAAAAACCAAAAACATCCGTTCGCCAAAGACACATCTTAGGTTTACGCCCAGTCCACAGTTGTATTTCGGTCCTCGATCAAAGCGCACAGTGCCGTTCACCACGAGGGGCAAATAATAGAGTAATGCTCCCCAGCTTAGGTACAAGGCAAGCAGTTTAAAGCTAATCATATTCACTAACAGCATGCCAAGGAATGAGAAAGGACGATAAAATACACTAAGAATTAGTCGGGTTTTAAGACGGAACGCCATATAATACAACTGATATATCGTGCTGTAGAGCGATGCAAAGGCCAAATGCGCTGTGAAACACACGAAATAACGCATCGAGTAATGGCCAATGCAGCTGCCTATAATGTTACAGTGATGATCGCGTTTCAATATGCACACGTCACACAGCTTGCAGTGCCACGATCTGGGCGGCGCTAAGCAATCGCAATTGGCACAATGTCTCCACTCCAAGCGCTTTGGGTCGCCTTCTGGCGGTGGCTTGAACTGCTCAACTGAAAGTAAGATGTGAATTTAGAAGCAGCTGAGACTAGTGTGAATCAGTTAGCACCCACAATCAACGCTTGTGTCGATCACCAGACTGATGATCAAGTTGCTCATTATATTGAAGACCAGAAAGATGGCCAAGACTAGGTTAAAGTTGTACCAAAATGAACTTGTCCCGTGTATTGCTGGTAGCACAATGAATACATCGAATACGAAGGCAATGGGCACGAGTGTAATTAAGCACAGAAAAAGCAACAACTCGAACCAAGTTTTTGGATATGGCTTACTGCGGATTTTCATAATATCTTTTATAAAAGAAACAAAACAATTTATAGCAAAAATTATAAACAACGACTGATTTATATTTGACTACTAGACACATACACTTTGAAAACCTGAGCTCAGCAGACTACTTGAAATGTAAATAAAATTGATTAATAAATGTAATAATTAATTAATAATTACGATGAAATATTTGAAAATGAATATAAATAAAATATTTGCAAAATTCCAAGGCCTGAAGCTGAGATCTGAGAGTGAAGTTGACTGAGGCTGTGGCTACGCCTGAGGCTTGAGGCTGAGCCTAAATCTTAAGTGAATATTCAAGAAAAAAAAAAAAAAAAAAACAAAAAAAACAGACACACACAAAATACAAACTAAACTATTAAAACCTGATTTCAGGTTTCAGGTTTCAGAATTTAAATAAAAAATTCTTTCTCTAATGCACAGAATTACAGCTTTTTAGCCAAAAATAAATTATTTAAGTGGTAAATTGTATATAACAAAAAATTTTAATAATATATTTATAACAATAATAACATAAAAATGTATTTATAACAATAACAACATAAAAATATGTGCACTTTAACTATAATAAAGAACTAAATCTATTAATGAAGAGTTTGCAGAACTAATAATTGAATTTATTAAGCAAGCATTCGCTTGCCTGGGATGAAATATCTGATCATAAAGTAACGTAATGTAACTAAGATGATATTGGATTTTGTTCAATTCTTCGATTTATCAGTCTGTAGTCAAATTAATTTTGGCCTAAAGCAGCTCATTGATATAGAGTATGTTCTCAACTTAGTTAACTACTTTTCTTGGTCTCCATTGCAGTTGTCTTCCAGGTGTAGCCATTGCCGGGCAAATCGCTTCTTATCAATGGCGATAGCCAGGCAATGTGCATGCGCTGGCCAAAGACACTTCTCAGATTCAAATAGATTCCATTATTATATTTATGCTGCTTGCCGCTCTCCGCACAGACCTCGCCGCGCAGCACGATGGGCAGATGATAGGCCAAGATTACGACCGAATAGAGCAGAGCCAAGATGTTCAGGCTATAGAAGAGTAGCTGTAAATTGGTCCAGAAGCTGCCAATGACCAGCATGAATAACGGACAAGCCACCTTGAGCGCTGTTAGCCAATTACAGTAGACATCTGCATGGAGTATCCACATGAACACCGAATTGTAGCTGAGTGCATACACCGAGCCGACAAACAAATACACTATGAAGAGCATAAAGTAGCGATGATTCTCATGCCCGATGCAGCAGCCCGTAAAGAGACAATGATGATCACGTTTCAGTATGCACACGCCACACACCTTGCAGTGCCACGATCTGGGAGGTGCTAAACGATCGCATTTCGTGCAATGCCGCCACTCCAAACGAGCTGCGTCGCTCTTTGGCGGTGCTTTGACCCGCTCATCTAAATGAATGAGAGAGAGAGAGAGAGAGAGAGAGAGAGAGAGAGAGAGTTGGCAATTGTTTGTAATTAAAATTGAAATATATATAATACTCACGATCGACGCTCGTGTCGATCATCATGCAAGCCACCATATTGCCCTTTATATTGAAGAGCAGAAACATGGCCATGAGAAATGTGAACGTATGTAGAAATCCCCCAGGCTCATGTATCGCTGGCAGCACAATGATAATCTCAAATATGAAAACAATGGGCAGGAACACTCCAATGACCAGGTAGCACAATATATCCACCAGCCGTCGCGGCAGCGGATTGCGTCTCACTCTCATTTCGCCTGAACTCACATGGAACAACTGATCGACTGAAGCTTCTTGTGCCCGGCCTCTCGCAACCGGTTGGCGATCACGTGCCGAAGCTTTTTAGCTTTTGCGCGCAGGAGCTTTCTTATCACAGAGTCATCAGAATTAGACTTCCACAACAATTCAGATACATAGCGCATATGTATGTGAATATCGGAATATGTATCACATTTACACACTTTATAGCCTTACTATCTTACGTCATTAGTAAGCTGAAAGACGAATTCAACTGAAGTGAGAGCTAAAATGTGATTTGGTTTGTTTATTTCAGCTAGACAGAGAGAATATTGTTTCTTTATCTTATCAAACTAAATTTATTTATATTTATATATGTATATGGAAGGTATGCAAGTGGAGAGGGAGAGAGAGAGAGAGAGAGAGAGAGAGCTACAGAGAATGATAAATAAGAGAAGAAGAAGAGTTCTTAGCTGGGTCTGAGTATGAGACTGAGCTTGAGGCTCTTTCTTCTCTTCTCTACTTAGATATTAATGCATTGACCTATTTATGCACACCTCTTTGCATATTAAGTAAGGCAAATCCTGTGCATGGAATTTTCAGTAATTAATACATAAGTGATTTGAGTGAAATGCGTGTTGAATATTGTATTAGCGGCTTAAGCGAGCACAGCTGAAACCACAAACCAATCAAGGCAATTGCTTCAAACGCTGCAATCAATAAAAGGCTTTAATTATTATGCATGGAAATGGCTTGAAGTAATTACATGGCTTAATTGCTCAACAACTGCTATAAGTAGCTGAGAACTGTGGACAGATGCCCACTAGACTGGACGCAATGGAGGTCAAGCAGAGAACGCAAAAGAGTTTCGGCTTCTTGCAGCATAGTTTTAAGAGAAGTTTGAAAATGTTTTTAAGGCAAACCGGATTACATGCACTGAAATTTGTAGGCGATTCGGCGCTCAGCATCTGGGAGAGGTAAGCAACGATCTTTAGCTGAAATCTGTTTTCATTTCTAAAGACAAATTGCAGATCCTTTTTCCTGATAGCCTTTGTGGCTGCTTTCGTCATGACCTGCCAGCTGATAGTGAACATCTATGCCAAGTGGAGCAGCACACCCATTATCATTGGCATCAGTCCCCGCGCCACATCCATACGTAAGGTGCCCTTTCCAGCTATTACCATATGCAACATGAATCAGTTTCTGCGCAGTAAAGTTCTGCAATATAAAGAGTAAGTTTATATAAATTTATATTGTTATATAATCAAAGTCTAGTGGATTTGCCTTTGCAGAGGTTCGCCTGAGTACGATGCCATGAAAGTGCTTTGCAATTCACATTCGGAAAAGTCCGATAGCAGCACTGAGGGGGACAGCAATGACTGGGCCGCGACTATCAACATGAGCAATACTCTGAAGATAACCGACTTTTTCAAGAATCATTCGCAGCCCTGCAAACAAATGTTGCGATACTGCAGATTCCATGGACGCGAAGCGCCTTGTGCCGAAATATTTCGTCATATACTCACAGACGAGGGTTTGTGCTGTGTCTTTAACTTTCTGCCTTCACAGTTTATATTTAAATCACGGTAAGTGATGTGTAGACGAAAGACCAGCTCAAGTCGATAGTCAATTCGCTCTTTACATTTACTTTTCTGCTAGTGAAAATGAGGGCCTGAGCGATATTAAACTACTTGGATATGAGCCTGTGCATTGGGACCCCGAAGTGGGATATCCCGCAAAGCTGCCCGAACGCTTCTATCCAGTTGTGGCAGCTGGTAAATATACTATATCTATTATATCTATATCTAAATAATCTCTTATATAAGAGCTGTCCATAATATGAATTGAAAACAATTTCAGGCACAGGCATTACAATGGGATTTACTGTGGTTCTAGATGCGCAGCTGAGCGAATATTATTGCTCGTCGACAAATGGACCTGGGTTTAAGGTTTCTATATACATTAACAAAAATATTTAAAATTTCTATGGCTATTTGATATTACAAATTTCAGATTATCTTCCACAATCCCATAACACTGCCCAATGTGAAGGAAGAAGGACTTGTGCTGGGCATTGGCTATGAGACGAACTTTCGGCTAATCGTCAGCAGATCGGAGGCGGTGCCAACACTTCGTGCCATATCCCGTAAAGATCGTCAGTGTCTGTTCAATAATGAGAAGAAGCTGCTCTATCACAAGGTCTACACGCACAATTACTGCGAGAACGAGTGCATTGCCAAGGAGCTGTACAAGGCGTGCAACTGCATTCCACACAACTATCCGCACATCTATCGGAATGCGAGTGTGTGCAGCGTGAGGGATGATGCGTGCATTCGCCACGCCCGGCTGTCAGAGAATCGACTAGAGTCGGGCAAGTGCCGAAAGGAGTGTCTGCCCAGCTGTTTCGATTTGACATACACAGCCGATGCGCTATATTTTCCGCTGGCCAAAAGGGATTTCAAAATAGCCAATAAGGTCGTGGGCAGCATGAACAAAACCTATTTGCTGGATAATATTGCTGTCATGAATTTATACTATCGCGAGTCGGCCTACTATGGCAGCATGAAAAATGTTTACATTGGATTCACGGAGTTTTTGTGTAAGATATATTTCAATTAAAATTTGTTATACATATTAATGATTAATGATTTAAAATTCTTCTTGCAGCTAACATTGGCGGCGTCATGGGCCTCTTTATGGGCTTCAGCGTTATCTCCATAGCTGAAATGCTTTACTTTTTGATATTGAAGCCACTCTCGGAGCTTATAGCTTGGAAACGTGAGGGAGCTAACGTAAAGCCTCAGCTGAAACAGGATAATTTTGTATGGCATACGAAGGAATTGTATCCCAAGGGCATGACTCCAAGCAAAATGCAAACACGCAACAAAGATGCAAAAATCATTTTAGTTAAAGATAGGCACAAGTATTAGGGAAGTTTTTAAAGTAGAAAATTTGACTTTTTTTCTATATCTAGCTACGCTTAGATATCATGGCAAAAGTTGACCTTAAATCAAGTCACACGCTCTGCAATATCCTACAAACCTTTACATATTTGATATTGTCATATGCTTAATACATATATATAAAGTAGAATCCATGGCGAGCAACATTCGCTTGGTCATTTACACATTTAATATTAAATGATGCACAACAATTACACTTCAAGTTCTTACACTCCCCACAGATTTGTATGTCATGCAAAGGGTCTCTCAGATTTAATGTAATCGAAATTGTTAAATATGCAAATATTAATTATGTGAGGCAACACAGACGAATACTTCAGGCAATACAATATTGGGGCATTTCTCTCGAATTTGTACTCGTTTCACTAAGTAAAACTAAGTCACTTGCTAAATTATGTGTTTGGCAGCAGATGTTCCAACTTGAATACGGTTTGCAATTAAGAGTTTGCTTATTAAAAAGAAGCGTGGAAATAAAAGCAAGTCGGTTGGCCAAAAATAATGTAGTTGCTCGCCGTTGCTGTGGCTATTATTATTTTATTATATTTGATGGCAATATAAGCGCATTTTGCGTAATTGCTTTTACTGGAAAAGTGGGCACAGTGCCTGCCAACTGTATGTACACACAATTGCGTATCTCTTTAACTTGCCCTTGGAGTTGTCTTGTCTCGTGTGCTGTGCTGTGCTACACTCGAGAGCAGAAGCATTCTTATGGCTTGCCATTGTGCCAGCAGCATGGAGCACACACTCTGTCAGAGTCGAGAAACTGGGGTAACTCTCGAGTAAGGCTCTTCCCTAGACCAAAAGACCCTAGAAGACCTGTCATACTTGTGCCGCAACGGTAATTGCTGACCTACACACAAAGTGACTAATTTCGTTCAGACATAAGTGCATACAGAAATATATGTATATTTAATGTGAGGGCTGCTCGATGAGTTCTGGCAGCTAACTGGAAATATATAAAGTAAAAGTAAAGTGTGACCAGGCAAGAATGATTTTATTTTCGATAAGCTTAAAGCTCGCAAGGCTATCAAGATTGTTATACTATTTACTATTGATTTGCCATTAAATTAGAATTATTTAACTATATATGAACGCATTTCTATTTATACAAGATATTATTACTGGGTTTTATATTGCCTATATAATTATATTTGTTTTAACTATATATATTTTTCTTTAAACGTTTGTTTTATACTTTGATTTCCCAAAATTTTTGATTTTTTTTAAAGAAAAAATATTGTTATTTTAATAATACAAAAAAAAAAAAATATTTATATATTTAATGAACTTCATAAACAAATATTTTTATATGCCGTTTTTGTTGTATATTTTTATTTAAATATTAATTTAAATATATATATTTTTGTATAATGTGATTATATATTTTTATACTTTATATTTTTTTTTTGTTAATATTTCTCTTTATATATTTGGTATTTCATTTTTTTCATTATATATTAAATTTTATGCTGTGACACTTTCAATTTTGATTTTGTGTAAAGTACATTTCCAGCAGGTTTAATAAAAACACTTGAAGCCACCCTTCGTGCTGCTTGATTTGTGTTCTTTTCTATGTGAATTTACAGCAACAACTCAGTGTGTGGGTGTGAGTTGCTAAGCGTGGCTAGCCCGCTTTCATAATTCGGCCAGCACTGCCTGTGGTGCAGTGCGTGTGATAAGTGGGCGGATTAAGCGGAAAGGGGCGTGGTTGGGCTGCGGCTGTGGCTGGGCTGGGCGGGGCCTGGGCTGAGTTGCCGGATTGTGCGAAAGGAATGAAATGCATTCTTGCATTTCAAGACAATTTGTGAAATTGCAGCGCTTGATGCTTCCACGTGCAATGCATCTGGGTTTTTTTTTTTTTTTTTTTTTTTTTGTGTTTTTGCTTTGTGTTTTTATGGCAAGTCAACAATGTGGCCAAAAAGAAGACCAACAAAAACTAAAATTGTAACAGAAACCAGGACAAGCTGAGCTAGACGAGAAGCAGGAGGTGGCATGGGAGGTGGCAGGAGGCGAAGGGTGAGTGGCTTGGCTAAACTAAAAACGAAGCCAGCTCAACGATAAGACAACTGGCGCAAATGATTACGACGTGTTCATGGAATTCTATACAAGCAACAGCCACAGCCAGCTCGTCCATAAATGTCAGGAAGAAAACTGAATTCAATTCTTTATGGTGCTGTTACCGAGCCAATGGCAGTTGCTTTTGCTTTAACGAGTCCTCGCAGAGCTTTGGTCCTTCAATGAAAAATTATGCTATTACTATTTGTGGAAAAGTGCAAACTGAAACGGAAACAGCAGCAGCAACAGCAACAGGAACGGAAATGGAAATGGAAACTGAAGACGAGAAGCAGATTGTAGCATTTATTTAATATGCCATTTCGTATGAATGGGCGGACAATATAATTTACAAGTTTGATGGGGGTTGGGGTTGGGGGGAGCGATGCACATGAGTTCAAGTAATTAACATCCAATTTAGCTGGTAAAGTTATCAAGTTGACTGTGAAGTTTTGTCCATGGGGCTGCTGTGTGTATGTGGGTCGGGTTTGATTAAGATATAAATAATTTATGCCAGCTTGTTATGCTGCATATCCAAAGTTGTAGGTAAGGCGCACCTTGACAGCCCTCAGCATTGTCAACTTTATGACATTCTTGCTGAGCTGAGCTAGTGTGCGCCTTTATGGCAACGTTATGCACAAAGTCCCAAAGTTGTTGTGCAGCTGGGAGAATGTCTTGTTCGTTAATGCGAGGAGGAGCATTGCACAACAATCCTGGCACGTGTCTAACCCTAATGGAATGGGCAAAGACTAATACGAAAGCTGAGGGGTGTTGAGGATGCTCAAATTCTACTTATATGCATGCATGTACATGTATGTATGTCTGTATGTCTGTAGATGTGGGTGCTGCATACATACATACATACATGCCCATAAGTTGCATGCGGAAAAGCAATTAAAACTTCTTGAGAGCTTCGGAAATGTTCGTTCATATTTTATGATGTGTTTTCCTCAATAATGATAGTGCCAAAGCTGCAAACTGCACACAAACATGTGTATGCATGCAGACAAACATGCACACACATGCATACACACACATACATGTAGCAACATTTTTGGTAGTTAACGAAGAAATTTGTAGTGCAAGCTGCAATGCAATATTAGGATAGGCTTACAGGTATATCTAGCAATAATACTTAATTATATATGAGTATAGTATAGTATATATAGTATGGCAAATATCAGTCAAGATAATGAAAACAGGGAGCAGCAATGCTTGCGGAAGTATTCAAGATTCGTTCAGCTACTTTTGTTAAATTCAATACTTTACTAATTTAATATACAAAAGCAAAGATTTCCTATCAAGACTCGATTGATTCTAGCCCACGATTATAATAATAATATAAAATAAATTATAAATTTGAATTTCTCTGCATTCAAGCAATAAATATTCCTTATTAGAACTATTATTAAAACAGTTTATTAAAATAATAAAATACATTTACATTTACATTTCTATTTATTTCTATTCAATTATTTATATTACAATTCAGCTTAATATTATTCACTATTTAAATATATTTACCAGACTACGAGGAAGAAGAGGAGCACCGCACTGTAGAACCGATCACCGAAAATTTAAAAAACGACTGAAGCTGCGCCGCAGCAGGCTTCTCTTTATATATGGTAACGGCACTTTCACTCAAAGCAACGGCACTTTCACTCAAAGCCGAGCGCAGCACTCGTGCCGTCCTGAGTACATGTTGAACACGATCATTGACGGTCGATTAAATGAGAGCACTTTCTGCCGTTCCCAAATAAGAGAAAAGCTTTGAGCTTAGCCCTTCTTTTATGCATAATCGTGGACGTACGACAAACAACTGAGAGCATTTTCTGCTGTTTAGTTTTTCTCTTAAATATAAATAGCTAAATATTGCTGTACTAACTTCTATTGTTCTGCTTCAGCTCTTGTTCTTCCTCTTCTAGGGGAGTGATAATTTAATTAATTTCTGTAATATATAATAATAATATTTTATAAAATTAATTAATAATGATATTTAGTAAACAAATAAAGAAATTATTTTCTTGATTCAATTTAGTATTAGTATTCAAACTGAATAACTTGAATAACCCGCTTAAGTCGAGTAAATTTAGAGAGCAGCAACCTCTTTCTTTTGTTGCCTTTATTGTCCCTCTCTTTCGTCAAGCACTTTAGGTTGCCGAAAACACCTCGAGTTATAAATCCTGAGCGCACTTCTCAACTATTTTGCTTATCCTATGAGCCGTAAAGAAAGAATTATTCTCTGCAATCTCTTGCGCTACCTCTTGCTTGTAATCATGATGTTTCAATTGCTGATATTTTTAAGACTCTCTCTGTCTACACCTCTCTTTTATTGAGGGTCTCTTAAATTTGTTCGCTTATGCAACTTCTTTTCCTTTTGTTAAGTGAATAAACTTGTTTGGCACAAAAGATGTTGATCACGGCATTGAATTTAATGGCAAGCACTTAGAGCGCAATATTCGGCTGCCAAATGCTCCTATCTAGCGCTTGGCTAATGGAACCTTCAAGCGAGCTTTCGCTGCTGGCTGTTTGCCCTCCATCACGCCCATAAAATGGCTGACAGTAATAACAAGTCGCCCACAAGTAAATGTCAGCCCACCCGCTCACCTGTAACATTTTGCAGGTAAGCCAAGAAGGGGGTTCGCACAGTTGCCCGCGGCAGCTCTCGAAAAATCGTTGCAAATATGGAAATTTGTCGCCCTTCACCCTCCGGCCCCATTGCCCCAACCGCTTAATGCAGCAAAATGCATTTGGAATTGGGTAATTTTACACATGCAAACAGTGCCGCGGGCAACGCATCATTTGGCCACGGTTAGAAATGTATTTCGGTTTCAGCTGGCCAGATAATTTATACGTGAATGTTTGTAGTTGGTTTCGCCGCTTGGCTGGACAGCTGTGTGAGTGTGTGTTGAGGGGGGGTGGGATCTGTAGGGATTGGGTTGGAATTGAGGGACAACTGGTAAGCCTGTCAGGCTGAATAATCATGACCATCAATCAGACAGCCACTGACTGGGCGCCCAGCACACCTCATTAGGCTAATCCCACAATTGCGCACGGACGCACAGAGGGACAGAGGGACAGCGAGACAAACGGGGCACAAGCAAAGGGCTAAATACCCAACACCAGTATAATTTTCCATGTGCTTTATAATTTTTCATTATTACGAGTTGACTTTTGGTATGCTTTCTAATGGGGCTTAAGTATTTAAAATCGTTTCCATTGTGAACTGTGCCGGGAAGTGTGACTGCTGCTCGGACAAGATTGATCACCGAGTCCGTTAATTATCAGACGAATTATCTCAAGTGCATGTGGCTAAGCAAAACACATGCTAGCACTGTTCCCAGTATTGCGTGTTGCGGCCAAGCGCAGACTCGCAATTTAGCTGCAGCAAGGAGCACAGCATCCACATCCGCACTTTGAGTGCTGCCACATAACTGTTGGCCAAGCCAGTCAGTCAGTCAGCTTGGCGCTGTCATCAAAGCCAAGCACAGGCCACGTCTGGCATTCGCCAACAGGTTGCGGTTGAAAAGTGCGTAATAATAGCAGAAATTTATGGAGGAACTTGATGGAATGTTGAGAATTTTAGAATTTAACAGCTCAATAATTTTCTCAATTTTCCTTGCAGACTGCTAAAAAGTTCTATATTTATCTATATTGGCTGAATATATAGCTAGATTTTATTTAGTATACGATTTAATCTTTTAATTTATTTTTAATTTAAAATGCCATCGGCAAAAAATCTTTGATACGTATTTTAAATATATTTAAAAATAAATAAAATTCTAAGTTTATTTTTTTTAGATTAATAATTTTATATATAAAATTAATTGATATTCTAATATTAAAATTACGCTTTTAAAAATTTAAAAAAATATGATATCTAAATAAAAAATTCTTAAAAGTTAAATAAATAAAATAAATAAAAATAAAATAAACAAAATAAAATAATACTTTACATTTTAAAATTATTAAAACTATTTTAAAATTAAAAATAATTATTTAAAAATTATTCAACCCATTTTACATTACCTTATTCACTTTTTAAATTGATATAACAATTCTCAGATTATAAAATCTGATTTTTAAAGTTTTTTTACACTATTAAGTTTAATAAATTATTAAGAAAATATATTAAAATATTTTATGATAAAAAATATAATAAACACATCTTTTATTTAACTTTCTAATATTTTAGTTTAATATTTTTTCTTTACTAAATTCTAGTTTACAAAATAACTTAAATAAACATTTTTTTTTACTTTCCATAAGCAAATTTAAGGCCTTTAAATAATGATGAGCACAATTTGTTGATTGAAGTTAAGATTTTAATTGGGCTCAAGCAAAACTTATTCATTAAAAAAAATTATGCTGCTTCTCTCGAAACACTTCGAACTCCACGCCAAACTTATCTATTATGTATGGAGAGTATAAAGTTTGTTCGGCTCAGATAGAGTTTGATACTCATTCCACTTAAACTTTGTAGGTTTCAGCTTTGTTTTAGTATGCAGAGATATTTGAGAATTTTAATAAGAATTTTAATATAGAGCAAATAATTTGTAATTGATTTATGTTTGACAATTTATTTAAAAATATATATATATTAGTTTACACTGGAATATATTTAATAAATAAACATATTGCCTAATGATTATTACACCTAAAATTCCATGAGTGCTTAACCCTTTTGCGAAATAATTCATTTCCAAAGCCAATTATGCTGTTTGTTTAAAGAGATCTATTAAATAATCAATTAGTTAAATAAATTTAATAATAATAGCAATTGCAAAATTTGCATTTTGCTTTATTTATGCACTGATGGACTATCATAGCTAAACCTGGCCACATAAATCATTTATGAACAATTTAAAATGATTTTAGATTTGCAATTAGCCGTATGAATTCTGGCCACATTAAAGCTTGGCCATTGATTTAGCCAGTTGCGCTGCATTAATTTGTAAATCACGCCAATGCGAAAGTCAATTGAATGAAACGCACAATTAACTGTAATTAAATCATTCGTATTTCGGTTTTTGCGGCCTCGCCAGGACCCGAAAACCTATTTCCAACTGCCAACTGCCAAAATGCCAACTGACTGGCCTAAACACAGTCTCACAATCACAGATTTGTTCTAATCTCTTTGCTTTATCCTGCGTAATAATAACTACTACTTTTGCTTGCCTATGCCGCTGTCTCTCTCTGTATAACTGTTGCTATCTCTCTCTCTCAGCTTAGCTGCAGCTTCCTTTTCCATTTGCTATGCCCTGTGGCGAAGTAAGTAGAGTGAGGTATATCAGATTCCAAGTGACAACTAGATTAATGTGGTCATCATGTAGTAAGAGATAATGAAAGAGAGGGAGAGAGAGAGAGAGAGAGCTAGATTGGCAAGGTGATGTAAGCATTAGAACGAATAGGCTATATTGGAAATCATAAGAGAAAACGAAATGCATATAAATCAGGAATATCATTTCTTTACATATTAAATTAGCTTAAACATATATCCTTCAGACCAGGGTCTCTTTCAGTCAATCACTGCACACACATAGCTTGCTCACTCTCTCCCACTCTCTACCCTTCTCTCTCTGTCACATTTCCCCTCCAGGTTTTCTTTTTTGTTGTTTTCTCTGACAGCTCATGTCTTGTTTATCTAAATCATCCGACTGTGTAAATGCCAGGCCTCGTTTCCTCTCCGCTTCACTCCATATGCCAGGCATTGCCTCACTCACGCCTCTCACGGCATATGGCAAATGGGCAACGATTCCTCTGCAGAGGCGCCGGCGATGCCAGGGGGCTGACTTACATAGTTCCAACCGTGAAACTATGCAAAAATCTGTGAAACGACAGTTTGGTAACAATGAATTGCTGAAGTGTTTCTCTTGGCTGGGTAATTACGAGAATGGCATCGCTGCACAATATCCAGCGGATGAACAAGCACTTGTCTCTCTCACTATGCCTCTCTCTCTCTCCGTCTCTCTCTCCCTCTCTCTCTATCTCTGTCACATTTGACCTATCTTTCTATGCGCATGTTAGTGTTAGTGCAATCAAAAATGTATCGAAACACTTGCAGCCTCTCAACTTGCAAGATGCGTTGCAGACAGCATCATAAAAAGAAAATCTGATAGATAGATTTGGCAAATCGATGGCATACCCTGTAATGAAATTTCCAAAGTCAAAATCGTTTGTTGTAATATAATGCTTAATTATATATATATATTGTGTATACATTCTCTCTTCTTCCCCAACAGATTCACAACTTTGTATGCATTTGCCGCCTGGTTGGCTCGTGGTCTGCGGCTGCTGCCGCATTGATGTCTCTCGGAAATTGCCTTAACTTGAGACATTGGCATCATATTGATGCCATTTTTTTTCTCTCTGCTGCCGCCTGCAGCTACAAATGGGAGATAAAAAAAAAAATAACAAAATGGATATCAGAAACTTTTGCCAGCGACGTCACGTGCTGAGGCAATGGAGCAACTTTTTTGCACGTTTTTTTTTTGGCTTTTTGCAGTTCCCGTTAGGCAGCTCGCGACTGTGTCGACAGCTGGCTAAGTAAACATGTGTAGAGCCTCAATGAATGCGATTATTAATATTGATGTGTTTATATAGCCAAGGAATGTTGTACAAACACGCTGATATGCGTATTAAACGCATCAATTTAATAGCGATTAGTGGGAAATTTAATTTAGCGGCAAACAAAGAAAAACATTAAACCGTTTATGACTTTAATTTTAAACTGTTTTTATGCTTGGCCAAGAAGCAGAAGAATAGAGTATATATTAGAGTTACATCTCTTTATTCTAGAAACTAGAGACTTCATATAGAGAATCTGCTATATATACTCCTATAAAGTGTTTCGATTTCCAGAAATCTTATCGCAAGATATCTGGAATAAATAGAAATTTTGCATAAATAGGTAAATATATAATATGCTATATACGCCCATTGGAGGCGTGTCAAATCAGTTAAAGCTGAATCTTTCACAGTTTTATAGCTAGAAGCCAAGCTAAATTTAAAAGTTGAGCTATGTCAGACTCTCATTTGAGATGTTTTTAGATATTGAACTATTTTGTAGACTATGAATTCTTAAATTATCAAGTATATATATTATAAAAATATATAAATATTTTAAACACAAAATATTTGATTCCCTGCCATTCCACTTTAATGTCCCTTAAATAAATAATTTATTAAATATTTGAAATTCACATCGTGCCAAATGCATTTGGCAGCACATAAATCAACAGCAGCAAAAACTTGAAACTTTCTAGCTCAAACAATTCCTAAGCCTTGATCATCAATCATTCAGTCAGTCAGTCAGTCAATCAGTCAGTCAGTCAGCTTGACTAGTCAATCATCAATTTGTATATGTGTAGAGCGTTAAACGACTTATGAACTATAAGTTGGCCAAAGAGCCCTTTGTGGCGCTGCGCTTTCTTTAGAGTATTTCCCCAGTGTCCTTTTGTAGCCAAATCAAATAATGGCCAAGCTGTGCGTCTCTCGTGCTGCGGGCTGATGTCTGCTCCGGGATTAGAGTCAGCTCGGTTGTGTTATTGCTCTTATTGGACTGGATGCGGGCTTTGCCAAGCGCCATAAGTTTGATTTGTTAGACGATTATGATTTGCTTTTCAGTTTTTCCCTTTTTTTCCCCCTTTTCTTTTTCTTTTTATTTATTCTTGTTGCACCTCCTTTGAGCGCTCGCCCGAGCCGTTCTCTTTTACGATACGTCGAGTCATTGCCGTGCTAAAACGATTGGCAATTTCGGCACAGTGGTGCGGGGTTTTCCTTATTGAATTAGAAACCAAGCTGTGGCAAATCAACAAAAGCAATAAAAACAGTTTTCAGCTATTTAACGAGGTGCGTAATGCAGCTGAGTGAAGGCAAATAAATGTGGAGCACCTTGAGCAAGCTGTTCTAGGAATTTATGAGAGAGACGAAATGTATTAATATAATATAATATAATAAAAATTTAATATAATGCTATGAGTATAATAGTTACAATAATTATAAAATGCACTTCTTGTTGTTCTGAAAGAGCATAAAGAATTCATTATGTATATTTTACTGTTTTTAATTCACTTAACTACATTTAGGCACGAATTTTTATATGTCCCCGCCGACTTATTATTACTTATAATTAATACACTTTTTAATTTGCTAAATGTGTAGAAAATATAAGAATATAAAATATAAATGTATAAAAAAAATATGCTAAATAATAATTAAATAAAATAATTCTATAAAAATAATACAAAATAAATTAAATCAATATGAAATTTTAAAATTATTTTTATAAAGAAAAATGTGTTAAAATAATTTTATGTATAAAATTATTAATAATACAAAATAAATTAAATCAAATATAACATTTTTAAAATTATTTATTAAGAAAAAATAAGTTACAAATAATAATAATACAATGTATCTATATATTATTATTATAATAACACTTAAATAATTCAATACACAAATTTGCTTTTAAGCAATAATTTAATCTTAATAATTTATTTAATCAATTTTTTTAGTCTACAGATTAAATAAAAATAAATAAAAATAACATAATACATTTTTTAGTTCTACCAGACTGTAAAACTTTAATTAAAATCATTTGGATTAAACAATATATATATAATAATTCTAAAAAAATATTTTCTCCAACTTGCCCTCTTCAGCTTTAAACTCCTCATAGGATACGTAGCCGCTGCTAAACCTAAACATTGAAGTGTACTCATTATATTAGTTATCAAAACATATATATATAATTCTGTATGAGAGCACTCTTAGGAGACTTTAGATATATTTAATAGCAATTTTTGGCCTACTTTGAGACACTGTGCCTAGGGAGCAATAAAGCGAGCGTTTCGTGTGAAATACTCTGGGCAATAAAGGCATCAAATGTGCGTGTGCATATGAGAGAGATGGAGCGCAATAGACACAGACAGAAATAGAAATGGAGCGAGAGAGAGAGGCCAACAAAAGAAATGAGACGAAAAATAATATATACAGTAGCAAGCAAAAATATGTATATATGTATATTTAGGTCTATCGTTTGTATGCAAATGTTGAATGGAAACGTGCAGCTCGAGCCGAGCTACGGCCGTAGAGCGTTGCGCTGAGCAATTTGTGCAACTATGACATTTCCATATAAATCCTCAATTATTTATATTATTATGCATAATTGAAATTGATTTGGTTCTTAAATGGGTGCTCACATATTTACTGCCGGTCAATCTATTCGGGTCGCCAGTTTGAAGAACTGGGCAAATCCACTAAATAAACATGATTTTCGCTGCCGGAGACCAAAGACCCGCAGACCCGTAGGCCAAGTGATAGATGACAGCACCGAGTGTAGATGGTGAGCAGCTGGCAGCTGTGTGTGCAGCTTGTTAGCCTGATTGATATTTGGCCGCAGCACACTCACTACTCGCTCTACACGCCGGGCTGCTATCTAATCAAGATTGCTTTACAATGCCCTGACTGGAGGCGCTTTAAGGCGAGCTGAAGAAAATCTTAAAGTATTCGTGAAAACTTGAGCGAATTTCCATTTGTCAATTGGACAGTTGGCGCACAGGCTACGATTGCAACATTTCAATATGGTCTGCGGGCTTCTGGCTACTTTACGACTTCGGGCAAATCCCTCGGCTGGCGCCAATGGCCTCATTCTGTCGGCAAATAATAGCAATCAAATGCCAGGGCTTCAGCAGTATTCAAATGCTGCTGCAAATTTAATAACAAATATAAATCATTTCCAGAGCTGACAGCTAAAGCACGCCCACCCATGCCGTTCTGGCTATAGAGACTGAGGCAGACTGAGACAGGCGACTCGGGCAGTTTTCTCACCTCAAGTGTGCGGATCCGGATGCGGGACATTTGGCGTTCCGACCAAGGCGGACGCACTAATGGCAGTCGCAGACACCAATAAGAGGCCATTTCTCATCGTGTGTGTGTGTGTGTGTGTGTATTTTGGACAGCCCTCGGGGCGCTCCAAGCTGCTTTCGCTGTCGTGTTAATTTTTCATCACTTTGAAATTAAAGAACAACACTTGGGAGTGGAGTGTTGTCCTTGCTGTGTGCCCTCTCCTCTGCCTAGTTTTACTTTACTTCACTTTTTTTTTTTTTGGGTAGACGACAAGATGGACAAGCTTCAAGACATTTGTCCCGGGCTCTGTATAAGGGAGACACCGAGCATTAATAATTAACTTAATGCCATGTTGCCTATAAATTAGGAATGCCTGTCTTTTTGCATTTGGCCAGAGGCCATGCCTGGCTGCCTGGCTGTCTGCCTTGTTTACTCACTGTTCGGGCTCTTTGATTAAGAGTCGACCGCAGAGTACGGATCGTATGGCTGCTCCACGATTGCGGCCTATTTGCTAATGCCATTGCCATTGCAAAGCCAAATGCAATTTCAAGCAAATCAATTGAAAACACAATTCGCAATTGGCTTTCACTCAACGACGATTCCAACATGGCCAACTCATGGCCCCTCCTCGACCAGTCCGTCCAGTGTACGTTGCCACTTCGTCCAGTCGTCCTCCAGTCGTCCCTTCTGGGCACCAAAGTCCTGTTTACCCAGCCGTTCAATGGAGTTGGAATTTGTTTTGCATTGACCGCAAATTTCAATACAGTTTTGCGGCCAGCGCTCAATTGACCGCCCTCCCGTACCAGGCAAGCAACGCACAGTGGTAAGAAATGCGATGTTGACTGCAACATTTTATACATCATCTATGATCATATTTGAAGCACATAATTGGTATTTAAGTTTAGTAAAGGTTTTAAGTACTTTTTAATTTAAAATCTTTTTGAATGTAATATAATTTTTAATAAAATATAAAATATAGTAATTAAATTTTAATATTTCAATTATTTTAAAAATGAAATATTTCAAAATATATATATTTCCATATTTCTATGTTTTAATTTTTTTTATATTTTTTATTGATTATATTTTTTATTATATTTTAATGATTTATTGAAATAGCATATTTGTTTTTTTATTATTTATTATTTTACGAAATACAAAATATAAAATAATATTTAATTATTAAAATTTTTATTAATAATATTTTTATTATATTTTAATGATTTATTGAAATAACATATTTAGTATTTGTTTTCTTTATTTTTTTTTTACGAAATACAAATATAAAATAAATAAAATTTAAAACTTTACAATATTTAATTATTCAATTATTAATATTTGTATTTTATTATTTTATATGTATTCTATTTAAATATACATATCTAAATAGTTATTAATTATAAAAAATTTGTTTAAAGTATTAAAAGTTTTCTTATATTATAATATTTATAAATTTATATATTTTAGCATTTAATTATTTTAATAATTCAATATTTTTATCTGTCCTAATATCAACATGCCTTTATTTATATATTTGCATTATATTTTAGCTCTAGCAAAGTCAACACAGTCCTTCGCTCATTTCAATTTCACTATATTTGCCCCACTGTGCCGTAGCCACAATCGCATATGCGGTCGACTCGCCATTAAAGATTTGTGTTGCGGGTTTCAGGCGATGCCGCAGCGATTCGTGTTGCACGGTGCCAACATTGTTGTTGTTGTTGTTGTTGTTGTTGTGGGCGCAAGTGCAGGTGCAATTGGTGCATTGGTCATGTTTGCTCAGCTGTATGTCAATTAACTGCAGGGACGACCTAATTGTGTTGACGCCATGCATTTAATCAAAACTGAACGCTTCCACTTTGCGGCTAATTGAAATCACAAATTTAGGCCGATTGCGTGTAACGAGCTACATAGCTAGATAATCAGCGAGAGCCATGGGACTGGTAATAGTAGATAGTAGCTGCCACAAATTGTGGCGCCTTGCCGCACGCTGTGCTATCCTCAAGGTGTCGCCGCTGCCTGAGTAGCTCGCCAGCTGGGGCTGATTGGGCAGATGTTAACGCCGAAAAAAGGTTGGAGCAGGAGGAGGAGGAGAAGGAGAGAGATACGGCGTTTCAGCCGAAAGTGAAGCTGTAGCCAGCTGCAGATGCTGCTGATGTCTGTCCCTGACCCACATTATCAAAGTTTTTCAGTAACAAGTTGAGAAATTACATTTTAATGAGATGCGCTGTAAATTTCGGTTGGGCGAACGCAACAATTTCTGTGAATTGCAAATAGACGATTTAAGCAACATTCTGCTTTGGCCACGCTGATCCATTCATTAGCCATTTCGAAAAGGATTTCGCTGTACTCTTTCAAGTCAGCACGGATTACACATTGTGCCGTCAAGTAGATCTATAAGCCAGGCTGTAAAAGGAAGCGAGTCGAGTCGAGTCTGATGCAAATTAATGAATATTTATGTGGGCACGTAAGTTCATTATATTTTTGTGTGTGTGTGGCTTGCACTTGTGTGTGGTTGGAACATGGAACCGACCTCTCGACATCTCACTGACCTCATCAACCCTTGACACGCCTCCAACTGCAACAGCAGCAGCAGCAGCCGTGGCAGCATTATTCCCAGCTCATCACCCAGTTGTCGAGAGCAAAAACTTTCGTTGTCGTCGTTGTCGTCATGACTCCACTCCCCAGCACCTGCTTCGCCTGCAAGTCCAAATGAAGCTCAAGCACACTGACAGCGCTCTGAGGCAGGCGACTTTGCATATGATTACACGAAATTTGCATCACATTATTTCGTGTCTGGACCAATGGACCACATCTCTCACTCACTCCCTCTCACTCTCTCCCTCTCTCTCTTTCGCGCTGCCTGGCAGCTGTTAGACAAGCATACATGGCTTGGCATACAAATGAAGTCCTGCCATATTTATGGAGCTAGACCAACGAGTCTTAAATAGTGCCAACTGCTTGGCATCCAAATAAATTGTTTATTTCAATGCAGCGCCCCCAAAAGTTAAGCGAAATTCGATGCCAGCAAATCGCCTCAAGTGATGGACTTCACGTGCCTCGTCGGCACTTCCTTAGCCGTATTTTTTATTAACTCGATTTCATGGCAATGAATACGTTCATGAGCTTCAGCTGCAACGCCTTTGATATGTAAACTTTAAATTACGAGCTCACTTGGCCAATAGTTTATGGCCAGAGCTTTTGTGGTCCCATCAGCGGCCACAAATTCAATTTCATTTGACTACAGCCAGCATATACTATACATAGTCTGCATAAGTATATATATATATATATATATGCTGGCACATAAATATTCTACTGCATAATTGATCATGTTTTCATTTTCATTTTGCTTTTTATATGCAGCGCATGCTTTCAACTGGATTTTCTATTAAGAATAGCAAGACTATGGCGTCTATAAGGCGCATATCAAAGGCAGACAAGCTGAAGATATAGTATTCTTTATATGAAAGAAAAGTATGTGAGTTAACGTATTGACAGTGAGCTAGGGAGCCATTCATATATTAAGTTTAAATAATATACAAAGTTTTGCTCATATAATGTAATAAAATTTCAAACTCAATACATAAATTGTGAACAGAAATTGACATGAAATGTGCCTCAGAAAGTTGCGTCAAGTTCACGCCTTCTGCTTAAAAAGTGAAGGTCAAAAGTTGTTGAGCTGAAAATTTAAGCTGAAATAGAAAACATAAAAAACATATGAGACAGCACAGAAACTGAGAGGCAAATATATTTTTGCAGAACAAAAAATACTCAAAAGTATTTAAAGATTACAAAAAAAAACAAGAGTTCAAACATAAATAAATAAAAAATTAAATATTACAAAAAATTACAAATAATGTAAATTTAAAATTTGTAAAATAAAATAATTGCTAATATAAAACGATGTATAAAAACAAACCCAATATACTTTTTTCCCTTTGGGAACAAAGTATAATAAGAATAATTTAAATACTAGCTTACAAGCTAAGCACCCTGTGCCTTAACACAATCTTAAAGCTAAAGATTAGCCAAGCAAGGCGCAGCTGAAAATTGCCCACTCAGAATTGTATTAAGAAAACATTACTACACTTTAAGCACACTTTAAAGTCATATGATTCAAGTGTTTCACTTACAATTGTATTTGTTAGTGCATTCTATAGAGGTATAATCGTGCAAATAAAACTGCTTCAACTTTTAAATATTGTAAGAAGTGCACAGCTGAGTCTTAAGTTGGACGAAAAAGCAGAACGAGCTCAATGCGAGCGCATGCAGGTGCTTGAGCGTCGAGCAGCAGGAGGCTGCAGGCTGCAAGCAGGAGGCGCTGGCTGCCGGCTGGCGGCTGTTGGCTGGCGGCTGAGAGACTGTGCTCTGAGTTGTGGACCATTCATCCATCTTGGGAGCAACACGACGATGGGCGTCGATGCCATGTGGCACATTTTAATTTATGCTGTTGGAGGAGGTGTGGAGGCTGGCGAGATTGGCGAGGTTTATGGGACTAGGGGCAGTGAGTGCTCTTCGGGTTCCACTTGCAGTCGAGGCGCCAGTGAAGGATGCTAGGGGTACTTTGGGCGCACACTTGGGACAGGATTTATTGCCGTTTTCGGCTTCAGACCGAAAATTGAAAAGCAAACAAGCCGCTAACAAGGTGAGGCTTAGCCAAGCCAGGCTTGCGTCATTTTTTGTTCGCGCCAGCCACTTCAATCTAAATTTGAAGTTTACGCAACGCAACACGATTCGTTACAATTCGATTCGATTCGAGTCGAGTCGATTCGATTTTTTCGTACGTGCTCGATAATCCTGCAGTGCACTCGCACTTGGCTTGGCGTTGGAAGCCAAAGGACATGGCCCTAGTCCTTGCGCTTATCGCAACATTTTTGATTTCTCACGTAGACTTATGGCTTTGTATTTGTACTCGAGCACATTTATATTTGTGTTTGTACTGAAACGCCATTAAATATCCAAGTGGCATGCAACATTTCTCTTTCAGCTGGCTCTCTCTCTCTCCTTCTTTTTCTCTCCCTCTCTCTCTGTGTGTGTGTTTTGGGCAGCATGATGTCCATTCTCATCTTATATATGCTCGGCCTCTCTCACTCTCTATATGCATGTATCTCATTCAGTCAGTCCTTATTTATTTTACTCCGAGGACTCGAACTAGACAGACAATATATTTCGATTGAATTACGTTCGCTGAGGCACTTGGCATTTTCTGATTAATATTAAGATTTTCTATTGAAACTGAACTTATCAAACACGAAAGCAAGAAATGCATAATTGAATATTATTATTATATATATATGAATATTATTTTAATTATTGAGAGTGTTGTATAATTTAATTTAAAATATAAATACTTCTTAAATATATATATATATTCAATTTTAAAAGTTTTTTTTTTAATTTATAATTTTTTAAAATATATTCTTAAACATTTTTTGCTATATAAAAACTTATTTCAGTTCGCAGCGCTCAAATAGTTTTAATATTTATGTAATAAAAAAATGAAAATTGAAAAAAAATAAATAAAAAAAATATATAAATTATTAAGCAAAATCTAAAACATAAAAAAAACATAAATGTATTAGAATTTATAAATTTGTCAAATAAAATAAAGTAAAATATATAAAGTAATATAATAAAATAATAAATAAAATAAAATAAATGTATTTAGAATTTATAAATATGTCAAATATTATAAATTATCAGTCAATTAATGCATCAAATCTAATTATACATTCAATTTTTTATATATATATTTTTTTTAATCATTTAAAATCATTTCGCATATGCCAGACTTTGTAGAGTTCGCATGTATTTGCAGGTCGTTTATACCCGTCTAGATTTGTAGCATACTTTCTTGCTGAGAGCGCTGGAATGTTATTTTCAAAGATACAAAGTAGCGAGTGCAAAGCAATTGCTGAGATAGCCAAGTTAATATCGTCAGTTGTGAAAGAGGAATACGAATAAGAAAGTGGACTGCCAGTTACCAGTTCCTAGCAGTTCCCAGCTGGCAGCCACTCACAATTTTTGTGCGACAAAAAACTAGAAACTTAAATAAAACAGAGATAGTCACAGACAGAGAAAGAGACAGCGAAGCTGAGCGAAGAAAAAGGTAAAGTAGTGAGAAAAAAAAAAATCAGTTGCTGCTGATAGCGCAAGGAACATTTCATACATATATATATATAATATTTGTATATATAGTATTTAATATATAATCTTGAACTGCGTGCACCTTAGACACTTTCAAGGTTCTGAAAAAGTTTCGCAACTAGAACACGAAGACTTACTCGACTTGACTCGCGCTGCAAGTGCAGCAAAGTTTTTTTTATTTATGGATGTGTTTTTCTTAAAAATAAGAGGGAAAAAAAAGTGAAGCAAAGCGCAAATTCCGCACATTTAAGATTAAGCGCCAAAGCACTCAAAACAAATCCGATTTGTTCAGGCGTTAAGCCCGTGGATGCATTAAACATGAATAATGTGATTCGACAATCAATAGACGACGAATCGCAAAAACCCTTTTGTTCGGCGCAAATTAGGCGCAATAAAACAATTTTAAATTTATGGCACGGCCACGGATTACAAACGTGCTGGTTAGCCAGCCTGCCGCGCCTCCTGCTCCTGCTCCTGCCACCACTCCTGCTCCTGCCACTTCCCTCTCTCTTTTGGCCACATTCTAACCTTGCTTACACATGAGCGCATAGATGTATGCATCATGTCCATGGAGGTGTGCCGGGTAAGCCAAATACATACGTATTTACGGACAGAAGCGAATACACAGCAGAAATTGGCAAAACAAAAGGAACAAATAAATTGGCAGCAACCAAGTTTGCTCCTATTAAAACACAACACAGCGCAAAAGTTACACAAAAGGAAAGTTTTCTTTTTCACCAAGTTGTGAGCGCCAATTTCTATCAAAGAAAAAAAAACTCTATCAATGGGTATGCTAGCTCTAGGGGGTATACTGCCTTTGAAGAATAGCAATCGAGATAATGGGTAGAAAAATTTGGAAAGATTATGTAAAAGAAAATGTAGCTAAAAAGGCTTAAAGAAAAGGCTTAAACTAATTTTTATAATACACATTATACTTGTTAGATGGACGGGCAGTTGGAAATGAGCAAAGTAAGAAATTTTTAAATAAGTTTAAAAATATATAAAAATATATAATAAAATATATATAAATATCAATTATAAATATTTAAAAAAAAAATTTTTAAAATTGAACTAAAAATTTTTAAATATAAATGCAAAAGTAATTATATAAAAAAGTAAACATTTAGTTAAATATTTTTTTTAAATATGAAAATTAACTGAAAAAATAATAAAATAAAATACATAAAAATAAAACATGAAAATAAATTTTTTAAAAATATGTATATTTATATAATGATAATTTTAAATAATTTATTTTTTGTATTTTATTTAAAATATGTTTTTTTTTTAATTATTAAAAATTATTAATTTAAAAATAAATAAATAGAAAAAAATTTTTAAAAATATGAAAATAAGAATAAATAAATTAAAAATTTTAAAATATAAATTAAATAAATTTAAAAACTAAAATATTATTCTAATATTTTGGGAAATATGTATGTAAAATATTTGTACTCAGCATATATTTTATTTTTAATTATAAATTACAAATAGTTCACAAAATGTGGACCAAGAACATATTTAAGTTTCAACTGTCAAATAAGCAAGCTTACATTATAATTTTTATTAATATTTGTCATATATCATTTGTCATTCGATTCCATTGTAATTCAGCAAATTCCAGCCTAACTTCAAGTCGAGCTCAGCCTGCTGCATTTTTAGACGTGGGTGTTGCTGCTGTGCCTAGAGTCTGTTATTTTAGAGGAACTAGCAGCCACACGTCTTGCTAGCTGGGCTGGGCTGGCTGGGCTTCGATTACAAATCCTCAGCCAATTCTAATGTGAGAAGGAGCTGACTGGATGGCTGGCTGACGGACTGGTTGGCATTGTGGGCGGGCAATGATGCGTGAATTCGGTTCAGCATGCAGTGGAAAGCTTAAATTATTTGCGCATAAAAAAGGTTCAAAGTCGAAGTCGGGCCTTCAATTCATTATAATGGCATCAGCGTTTGGCCCCTTTTCGGTTAACATAATTGAGATTTAATGGGCAGCTAGACGAGCGTTTGCAGTGCGGGCTCATTGAGCATTTTACGTGAAACGTTTACGGGCGAGTCATGAAAGCAACTGAACGAATTTAACTACTTGAATCAGATTATGTTTTGCCAGTGCCCGCAGGCACAGTCTCCCTCTCTGTCTCTCTCATGCTCTTATGCTCTTTGTCTTTGGGTCTGCACAAAAGGCGGCCTGAGGAAATGGAAAATGGCGAAAAGCGCTGGCGGAAAATTGAAATTGCATACGAAGCGCGAAACACAGCGCAACAAAAGCGACTCTACCAGCAAAATTTAGGAATCATTTACTATCCTCGGGACAAAAGCGACAAAAACTACAAAAATGCGAACAACACGAATGAACATGCAGGCGCATTGTGCCCATTGCCCATTGCCCGTTGTCCCGTTTTGTGGCAAAGACCCAATCTAAAATGGCAAATGGAAATGGAACTGTAGCTGGAGCTGGAGCTGCATTTGCAGCTGTCGCTGGACAACAACCTGCGGCAGTTGCAAACGTTGCAGCTTTGCCAGCAGAGCACCAATAACATGGCATTGGGTTAATTATCTTTCCTGCTTTTAATTGCTTTCGCCCATTCAAATCTAGCTGAATGGGCGACGACAGCCTGACTGTCAGTGTTAAACGTTCCACTTTTAATATAATAATCTAAAATGCAAAATGGAAAAGTTGAAAAGTACTCAGCTTTAATTGGGTCTTAAGAATTTAGCAATATTTTATGCATAATTTAATTGGCATGAAATTGCATCAAGTGTATATAAAAATCTAAGATATATTTTAAAATTTAATATAAACATATTATTTATTACAAAAAGTAGCTAATCCATGAACGTTGATTTCAAGAGTGAAGATATTGAAAGCAGAATAAACTCTCTTCAAGCTCTTCTAGCATAAACTTCAAGAATTCCATTTGTCTCAAGTAAAGAGAGCTTTGACCAGCTGCAACATCAAACCAAATGAGTATAGGAACACATACGAAATATACTTCTCTATGCTGGAATGCGTGGAATCGCAACACTTTACATTTCATGTAAAAGTCGTCGTTCTGCGAAGCGCAGCTTAGTTGAACTGATATTGCTATAGCTCACGCACACAACTGAGTGCAGCCATGCTCTTACTCCTACTAATACACCAGTAAGTATGTTGATCTATTGCCTATAGATGCCGTTACATTTCCAAAATGTTCCTGCTGCGGCGACCTAAATGAAGAGCATGTTGAAGAGTACGCTAACAAATTCATATTTTGTATGGAAAATTCTCTTAAATGCAAATGCTATGTCAAATAAGCAGCATGCGTCTTTTATATTTCAAATATATCTAAAGATTTCGAAGCTCACTATAAGAGCTAACAAATCATGAGCCAAGTTGTCTTTAAGACTTGCTTGACTCTTTGAGTTATTGAAATAGAATTTGAAATGCAAAACAGATAATATAATGATGTTTATAAAACTTTATATATATGCAAGTATTAGATAGGTATGTGAATGTTGATATAGAAGAGTAAAAGAAAATGCTAATGAATATGTTCACGAAGTGCCTGCCTAAAAGCTATATGCTCAGCTTTTAGCTCAAATTTAAGACTCAGAAATCAAACCAAACATAATAACAAAGAACATAAATATTCCATAAATAAATTCAATAGAAATTAACAGAAATTTAAGAAAAAACAGCTTATAATATGAGCCATCCATAGTCTCAAACAAAAATTGAGTCAATTTATTGTTGAGCTTTAGAATCAATTATGTGCTCAAAGTGCCAAAAATATAAATATTTGCTGGCATGTAAATAAATATTTGAATGTATGTAATTACAGCGAAGCGCAGCATAAGCTATGGCGCGAGAGAGAGAGACAGAGAGTGGGAGTGAGCGAGAGCGAGAGTGGGAGGGAGTAAGTGAGAGCGAGAGAGAGAGGCGAGTTTTGGTGTTTTGCAAAAAAACAATAAGCAAACCAGATGTGAATCCCCGTCTGGGGAGTAGAGACGACAATAAAAGCGTTTAATTAAAATTTACCAGCACAGACATGAATAATTAAAATTTAATTTTCGGAAATATATTTTACGCGCACACACACACACCAACACACATAGATACAGACAGTTGTTGTTGATACTAACGCCAACATTTAGCTGCAGCACATCTCTTGCCAAACACACACAGGCAGAGACACAAACAACCACCCACACACACACACACACACATACACACGCACACACGTGAGTGTCGCCAACTTGTCACCTAAAATTTAGGATGACAGCACGCACACTAAGCGCCTGGGCAGAAATAAAACATTCTGTTGCTATTCAACGCTGCCACAGGGATGCCTCACCTGCCCCTCACCTGCTGCTGTCTCTGCCTCTGCCATCTGGATTTCTTTTAATAATTGTTGTTTAGCTTCATTAAAAAAAAAAAGTCACAAATTCGCTTACTGGAATTTCATATGAAATTCCTTTTGTGCCAGCCATGCCCCAACCGGCAACGTAGCGAGGAGATTCCTCTTTTATTTACGGCTTGGCACACACACAATGAAAGCCAAACTCCCAAACAGCTCAGCTCAGCAGAAGTTAGAGTTAATAATTTCTCCAGGCTGCAAAAATGTTTATGAATTTGTGGTCATAAACGAATGCGAATACCAAACCAAATTCCATTTGCCGGACCTTAAATTGAATTTTGTTTTCCTTAGAGGCCGGAGGCGGGCCACGGCTAGGCCATGGCCAGGTTTTTTTTTGTGGATTTTTAATACAAATTATTTGTTTATTTTCATGAATTTCGGGTGTATGTGAGATTTAACAATTGTGCAGAGAGTTAAGTTTATTAATATTGAGAGTGAAATATGCATTAGTAGAGCGTAAATAAGAATTTGAAAATTCTTTAATCTAATATCGCCAGCTACTGATTCTCATTCTCTTTAAATAATCATCTCCCATAGCCCTTCGCACACCGACATATCTCTCTCTCTCTCTCTCTCTCTCTCTCTCTCTCTCTCTAATATCAGCATAATAATCGCAATTTTCCAATGCCTTTAGCTAATATTGGAAAATGAGCAATGAAAATGTCAAATTATAGCCATCAAAAGTTATTGGAAAATTGCGTTAAACTTTATGATTGCATCGCAATAAGAAGTGCCATAAAATCGAAGCTTGAGTTGATTGTTTGCAAAAAAAAATTTGTTGTGCTGCAGGAATAACATTTAATAAATATGCAAACGAGACACGAGGGAAATAAATAATTAAATTGATTTCATTAAACGGGCCAACGAAGCATCTGTCGATGACATCATCTACTTATATATATAACATAGCCAGACTCGTATCGATTGCTGTCTCTCTGGCTGGCTCATAATTTCAGTTCGTTCAAAATTGTCGCCGGTTGTCGCAACAACTCATCGTTTCCTTTCCACCTCCTGCCACCTCCTGCCGCCTCCTGCTTAGGCACTGCAGTGACAGCTGTCTGGACCTGGCGCTGCCAAAGTGGGCTAACGAGATAAATTTCAGTTTGATGGCAAGTAACAGCGCAACTTCTTCAATAATTTGAATGATGCGTCAGGTAATGTGGAGCACAGCCAATTTGAGCAGCAATTTATGAACGAGACGTGAAATAGCAGCAGCAGCGACAGCAGCAGCAGCAGCATCTGTCGCCCCGAATTACTTATAAAGCCATCAAAATCGCCCCAAACAATGCTCCTATTAATTTTTGGCCTTGCTGCGCTCAATTGCGGCCCTTTGTAATCAGCATAAGTATTTAATTTCCCAGCCACACTCGTGCATAAGCTAGCTCATCAAACAATTCCACCCATGGCAATTGCAAATTTTATATTTAAATATATATATGTATATATATGTATGTAGAGAACTGTACTCAAGCTGGCATGTAAATCGTGGTGGCTTTGTTGCGCAATTTCGGATGCTTCGTCAATTCCAGAGCTGATTTGTGATTTGTGCAGCGGGGCGTATGAGTTTCGCTCTGTGCGCTGACTTGAAACACAAGCATAATACTCTCACACTCTCTCTCACACTCACACACACACACACAGGCATACACATACCACTCACATGTCACTCGATCTGTCTGCCTCCTTACCTGGCGCGCACACATATAAATATTCTATGCATATATATTTATGAGAGTGCCTGTGTGTGTAATGAGTGGCATGTTTAGCAACAATTGGGCCACAGCTCTTAGAGCTGTCAAATTCTATAGGGAATGTGCTTATATTATAATTTTTAAGATATTATTATTAGCTCAGGGAATATGTACAAGATAAGAAGTTGCTCATACGTAAATGCCAATTGGGTTTAATAAAGATAATTATTTGTGTTCAAAGTCAAGTCATAAACAATCTATTTGCGTTAATAAAAAATAAGAAAACTTTTGTTAAATTATTACAAGTTTTATAATATACAAAAATTCTTTAAAGCTTGCTCATCTATGACGACTAAAAACGTTTGGTTACTTAAGAGCAAATAGCTTGGCTTAAATTAACTGTAAATAGATGCCGAAGCAGTCTGTTAAGCAATTTAGATTAAGTTCAAATATGTTTAAAGCGCGCCAACATTATTTGAATATTTTGCATAACATAAACTTTGTTTACACTCAAGCAAATGACTATGATTACTATACTATGTATACACTTATACATTTTTCTGCTATGTCACGAGCTAACAAAGAATATTTGAATGCGAAAAGAGCGAAAGACTGCATAAGAAAGAAAAGAAAAAAGCAAACACATAAGTAGGACTTCTCAAACCTATTCAGTTGAGCGAGACTGTATGTAAGATATACATATTTACATACTTAGGTATGTATGTGTAAGCTAATACAAGGCAAAGAGCAGAAGAGCTGTCGATGCACACACAAAATGCTCTAAGCAAATGATAATTCTAACTGTAAATATGCTCCAGCTACGAACGCCGAACTTAGTGAGCTCAAGCCGAGGCGCTGGGAGAACGAATGAGATTGAGCGCTATTAATAGCTTAAGTAAAACGTAATATGAAGCCATATGAAGCCATATGAAGCTAAAAGAGAGGGAGGGAAACGAAAACTAAGCGCCAGATCAAGCAGCTGCGCAGCTTTGCGAATAAAGTAAACAGCAGACACAGGCGATTGTAGAGCATTGCAACGGACTCTGAAGCTCTTTCGCTGCCAGCGTCAACGCAAGCGACTGCTTTAAGAGCAAGTTTTGACTCTCAGCTCATTCTTAATACATGTAAATGTAACGGAACTCTTAGTTGAATTATGCGTATATGTGTACTAAACTCGTGCAAAGAGAGTGCAAAATATCATAGACAACCTCTTAACAACAACTTTGAATTGAAGTCTGTTATCTTTTAGATTAAACTGCTGATCAAGGCGTTAGCTGCGGAGCACATTTTGCCAACATCGCCGACAGCCAATTCCTGCCAGGGTATCTCTCTTGTGCATAAACCATTTGCACTCAATTTTGGTTAAATTTTTTATGGCCACAGAGTCGGGATGCGAATGACCGTTTAGCGCACTGGCCAAAATGCCGGCATTAAAGATGCAATTTAGTCCATTTCTGGTAAATGCACGTAAATTCCGTGACCGAGAACTGGGCCAAACATAAATTCATGCCACGTACGATTTACGGTTCTCGTCCCTTTTTTTGCTGGCTCACAGTCCATACACACAGCGATGTCATTTGCCGGAGGTGACATAAAAAGTGCGAACAACATTTTTAAACCGACGGAACAATGGCACAGCTCGGGCACAAAAAACTGCCAAATCAAACAATGAAATTTGCAATGCTCTTTGTCATTGATTCCAGGGCTGCTTAGTGGAAGTCGTGCAACGAGGTCAAATGGAAATCGCCGCATTGGCATTAACTTTTGACACCATCGACACGATGCCTGACTGCCTGACTGCCAGCCGCCTCCTCCTCCCCCTCTGCTGCTGCTGCTGCTGCTGCTGCTACCGCACGATTAAGCAGTCAGCCATTGAAATATCACGCAACTAAACGAACAAAGCAGCTTTCCCTTTCCCTTTCCCTTTCCGGTCCGCCAGTTGGCACCTCGTTTGCCATTTGGCATCTGTGAATATAGCTGGAAGCTGGAGGAGTCCTAGGCAGCCGAACAGCTCGAATCGCACGTCGCCCTTTCTATCTCCCTCTCTCTCTCTCACTCTCTCTGCTGATTTTCGTTAAATGCGCGACCAAGTATCGAGTACTTGACGTTTGCCTTTGTGTTTCTTTCCCTTCCATTCACTCGCTGCCTCCCTGGCCCAACCTCCTGTTGTGGCCAAGCTCACGTTTCCGTTATTCTCTTACAAAATGAGTTCAATTGCATTACAAAGTCACTTCAGCGAAGCGATCAAGCAATAATGCTTAACACCACGACCTGGACACCCAGCATCAAGCATCAGGCATCAAGCAACCAGCACCCACTCCAAGTGTCAGTTCAATTGAGTGCTCAATGCCAATCGAGAGTTACTTTCTGGTTAATTGTTGCTTTGAGCATTTAGCAGGAGGGAAAGAGAATGCATTAATGGCTAAATCGACTTCTGCTGGCACCAAATTCAAGTTTGATTGAATTTTCACGCAATTTCTATGTTGACAAATTAATGCAAAAGCTGAGGTTAAGGTTTTTAATTAAAAATACATACCCACAAATCCCACACACACACACACACACATGTGTTTATTTTTCAGACAACCTGTCAACATAAGACGTGGGCGTGGCAGCTACCCAACTGAGCACAAATATGGTTTCACGCCACGTGGCTCAGACGGGGGCCTTTTGGGGTTGCCTTTTATATGCACCTAAATATATTTTTGCCATTCTTGTCCTCAGACGTGTAGGTGTCACATTATATAGATGAATGTACAATATTTATGGACTACATGATAAAAGAAAAGCTTGAACATCGAAAATTTATATTTGAATTGAACTAATCATAGATATTCAAACACAAACGCCTTTTTCTTAATAATGAAACAATTTCAATAAAACACAGTGTCCAAAAAAAGTTTTTTTTTTAATCATATAATCAATCATAAAAGTAAATAAAATAATAATAGAATAAAAGAGAATTGTTTAAATAAAATAAAATTATTATTGCTTATTAGCAGCATTAGCTCAAGTTCATTTTGATTTTGAAATTTCCTTGCTTTTGCTGTAGGTTTCTCTGTCAGACTAAAGAAACTTGAAATTGCTTCACTTCAATGGCTTCACATGTCATTGACAAGTTTCTAATTGAAGTTTCTGAATTGAATTGAATGGAATACTGCTCAATATACAGAGCTATCTCTTGTCATTTGATTAAACTTGCATCAGCTCTGCATATATCTATGCCCAAAGGACACCTCTCTCTCTGTCTCTCTCTCTCTCTCTCTCTTTGCATAAAAGACAGGTATTTAAGAGACGTCAGCTGTTGACAGTTAAAGTGCTGCATTATAATAATAACAATAACAATATGTTGAACATGTAAATTATTATTTGAATTATAATTGCTATTGTTGAAAAACAATGCGATGTCCCCCTCCCTCCCTCACGCTCTGCCTCTCTCCCTCACAGTTAAATATTGTATAAAATAGAATTTATTTCATCTGGCTACTAATTCATATTCGAGTCATATAAATAAACACCTAGTATGGGTGCGTGTGTGTGTGTGTGTGTGTTACATTATTGAAATACTAATTTGGCTGGCTTTGAGGCATTGCAAATAAACGTTTGCAATACGCATTCACAGAAACGAATGGAATCAACAATTAAGAGCCGTAAGGCTTAAATTACATTTGCATTTATTTTCGAATTTACGTATTTGTATGCATATTAATATTCATCAATAAATTGGCCAACGAGTGCTACGATGGCAATGGCTAAAATAAAACAACATTGATTGACGTACTGGGACAGGTGTGTGCAGCTGCAGGTTTGCTTACCTGGCCTGCATAGACATCGTGCATGTAAATAAGTGCGAATGAATGCAGCAATTCTTTTGATTACCCTGCAGGAATATAAATAGACGCAAGGATGCATTGATTACTGCCTTTGATGCATGCATTGAGCTCCTCAGTTCGGATCTGGAACTCGACTCGACTCAGTTCAGTTGAGTTCTCGAATAAATGCATAATTTGCATACATGCATGCAGCTGGCATTCAGTCGACCACCACCATGCAGCGATCCACCACCCACTCATCGAAATCATGTCCATGTGGGAATACCTGACCGCAAGTGTGAAAATGCTTGAATTATTGAAGAGGCGAGCGCAGTGAAAGGCATCCCATCATTATGCCTGGCCCCCCCAAAATCCACCACGCACTTTGCCGTATAACTGTGCTGATACCCGGATCCGGGCTGACTCTCAGTCAAATAACCGCAATTACATATGCACATTCATGCGAGCATGTGTATGCCACTTGGCTGCTGCATGCAGCTGTGGCTCTGCCTCTCTGTGGCTCTGACTGTGGCTGCTGCCTGTAGCTGCTGCTGCTGTGGCTTGTTTTTCATTTTTTATTTGGAAGCATAACTGATTCGCGCGTGTGAGCACCACTTGACTTTGCCACAATTTTAATTGACATCGCCCGTTTGGCAAGCCTCTGTATGCCTGAATGGCCTGCGGCTGTCGCATCATCGAAGACTTGAATGCATCTCGCATCTATCTCTCTCATCTATCTCTCTCTCTCACAGCACATTTGATGAAGGGCTCAGCGGGCAGGCTATGAGAGCTTAATGAGATGTGCAGCATTTCCAATATATGTTTGCATATTGCTTGGCCTGGAGCGAAATGCATGCAATGCAATTGGTAATTGATGAGCCACCATCAGCTTCGATCATCCGTTGTCCATTCATTCTGCTGACTTCACATGTCTCTCACATCTGCGCGAGCCAAGCTCAAAACTCATCTATGAGCAAGAATGTATGTATGTATGTGTGCTTGCTTCGTGGAAAAATCGAAATTTTAAAGAGACAGCGTGACGTATGAGTAATATTCTTGGTTGAGTGAAGCTTTAGAAAGGAGGGTATAATAATTAAAGAAGAATGATGGACGAGAGAGGTAGAGGGAGAGGAAGAGAGAGAGAGAGAGAGAGAGAGAGAGAGAGAGAGAGAGGAGAGAGAGAGAGTGTAATATTTTAAGAGATAATATGACGTATGGGCAATATTTTTATTTACAAATGAAGATTGTATGGAATTTCAGGTATTTTTGAGAGGGAGATAGAGAAAGAGAGAGAGAGAGAGAGGTAAGTGAAGGCCAGTTAGATTGTGACAATTCAATAGAAATTTAAAATTTATTTATTTATTTATACTCTTTCTGCAGCGAAAAATACTACTAAAGTATTAAATATACTACTAAAGTAGTAAATATACTACTATTCTCGCTATCTACTGCTATTTTACTGAACATAGATGTACTCACACATAAGTGAAGGCCAGTTAGATTGTGACAATTCAATAGAAATTTAAAATTTATTTTTTTATTTATACTCTTTCTGCAGCGAAAAATACTACTAAAGTATTAAATATACTACTAAAGTAGTAAATATAGTACTAAAGTAGTAAATATACCACTATTCTCGCTATCTACTGCTATTTTAATGAACATAGATGTACGCACACATAAGTGAAGGCCAGTTAGATTGTGACAATTCAAAAGAAATTTAAAATTTATTTATACTTTTTCTGCAGCGAAAAATACTACTAAAGTATTAAATATACTACTAAAGTATTAAATATACTACTAAAGTAGTAAATATACTACTATTCTCGCTATCTACTGCTATTTTACTGAACATAGATGTACTCACACATAAATAGATATAGTTACATATTGATATGGATAAATATTTATGAATTATAGCACTTTAAATTTCAATAGACATTGAGCACATTTATAGCATGCCTGTCATGCAAAAGAGAATAAATAATAAAGACGACTTCGTTTGTTAATAGTTTTAAGCCATGCTGTGGATTAAAAGGGCAATCGGTGCAAATAGCTGCTGGTCGGGCTTTACGCCGGGTTTTTCGCTTTGTTTATGTTTACTTTTGGTACTCTGCCATGAAAGGAAAAAATATGAGCGGGGAGAGTCGAATGTTTTCTTTTGCTGCGGCTGCCTGAAATTCCAGTAAAAATTCACGTAAACACTATCAAAGCAAATAAATACAGCAAAAAGCAAATAAATGAAAGAAAAACAAGGCCAACAGAATTGAAGAGCGCCGAAGTGCGAATGCTCTTTCAAAGCTATGCAATCAGCTATGAAGAAGGTAAGAGCTGCACAGTTCAATTGGCGTAAGCATTGAGTGAGTGTTGCAGAGTTGAATCAATTTTGCATGCTCTGCCAAAGCAACTGCAAATCGAACTACCCGAAATGGGCAGAGCTGTGCAGAGGGTAGAGCAGAACAAGCATAAAGCGAAACAATTCCAATAAATGCTGAAAATGTTGAATGACGAAGCTTTGCGGTGCTGCGGCCGGCCCAAAAGCTCAGCCTCGGCTGTTCCAGGCCAGGCTTAAAGCGTTTAAAGCCGCGTTTCGTATCAGCTAAAAGCAATTCCATGCCATTAGCTAATGAGAGTGATTTTTGTTGTTTCTCTTCGGCCGTTGTCCTTTTTATTATTTCTATAAAAAGAAGGCGAAAAATGTTGTTACCCTTTGAGCACAGCTGCGTACAATAGAAAATCACCTTTGTGGAATTTAATTAATAAAAATAAAATGAAAACACATTTCAGCTTGCTCCATTGAACAATCACTTTCGCATTTGATGTCCATGTCCATGTCCATGTCGATGTTGGATGTTGGGGAATGCATTTCAATTTAACGTGCTCCACAAACGCCTCCTGCTGCTGTTGCTGCTGCTGGCGCTCCAAAAGCTGCGGTCACTGCTGTTGCTGCTGCTGCTGCCGTTGCTGCTGTGCTGCTGGTGAGTTAATCAAGGCTTCAGTAATTTCCACAAGAGTGTGAAGTGTTGGCCGAGACTCAATGGAGTGTGTTATATGCGCTGTGCACACAGCAGTCCGCTTGCCACTTCATCTAGCCCGCAATGAATGAATTGCGCACAATCTTTTGGCTGTGGATGTCGATGTTGGACGTGGTGGGGTCAGCAGCAGAGACAGAGGCAAACGCAGAGCAATTCTCAGCACTATGCGCTGCCTCTGCTTCCGTTTCTGCCTCTGCCTCTGCTGCTGCTGCTGCTGCTGCTGCTGCTGCTGCTGCTGGCTCTCAGTTAAGTGTTTTACAATGCTCTACTCAAAGCGCACATCATTCATGTCCAACGCAGGCCGTAATATTTACCCAAGGCCAAAGCTACGTCCACGTACAACGGCCATAAGCTCATGCATATATATACACACACATACATACACACACACATATACATATGTGTGTATATCCATGTGAATGCGTGCGTGCGTGCGTGTGCTTCTGTGTCAATTGAGCTGACAGTCTTGCCAATGGCCATCTTTTCAATGCATATGAATCAAGTGAAGGTAATTGAAAATCAAAGCAAGTAAAATGCGGCCAACTAGCACTTTTCAGTCAAGAAATCATCCATCCGATTTTCAGCTCATGGCACTTCTCCACAGGACTCTGTGACACACTACTAAAATATTAGCTCTTTGTCATCAGCCAGGGTTAGTTTAAATTGATCCTTTTGAAACTTTATACAAAGATTTTTCACATACTTTTCAGATGCACAATATTAACTCATTTTTAAAGGAAAAATGTTAATCTTAGCTAATAATATATTATTTAATAATATTATTTAGCTCACAAATATTTTTTTTACAGCTATCTCCATATCTGCAAATAGTTGTCTTTCACTCACACTTGAAGAAAAAACGAAGAGAGCAACCGCATGCATTCGTTCTTCAATGAGTTCGTTCACGATCGTCTCGCAATCGTTTTCTTTCGTTTTGCTTCGCTCTTGATGTCAAGCGACCAAGAAGTATTTTGTGTGCATGTATTGGTGAATATGCTCTCGCTAAGCTCACCAATAGTTGCGTTATTGGTGAGCGTAAGTGTGTATGCGTAAGTAAATGCCTTTTGCATAAGCTCTTTACCTGTGCTCACTTACTGCTGAGCCTCGTGGCAGAGTCAATCGTGTCGCTCTCTCAATGGTGTTCGGTGTTCGTCACATAACGTCAACCGAAGCCCAGAAAAGAGAAGAACCGAAGGCTATTGCTTAGACACATAGCACGAGCGGGGGCGAGAGCGAGAGAGAATGATTTCTTACGATTGATCTGGTGAACAGAGTATGACAGTTCAAACGAAAACGTAATTAAACGTAATCAAACGAAAACAAAAACGTAATTTAATTATTAAATTAAAAATTGAATTCGCAATAAAAATCGTTGTATTGTACATATAAATTGAATAGCAACTAAGTTTGGCTTTTTATTCAAAAAGTAGTAGATACATATATATTTTCTTATGCATTTCCCTATTTGCTCTTTAGTTGGCACTTCTTACATGGCAAATTAGCCTGAGCAATGCACAGGATCTAGACTCTTGCATTCAGTTATTGCCACAGTGCATAGCGCACGTCAAATTAGATGATCGTCCTTGACGTACACCTGCACAGGTGTGTAGGCATGCATTGTCACAGCTGCAGTTAGAGCCGGAAGTGTGACAAGTGCGTCCAAGTGTCAAAACATAGCTGACGACACACATCCGACGGCGAGGCAAAGCAGAGTAGAGCAAAGCAGAGACACCCAACCACACAGCCACCCAGCCACCCAACCACCCAACCACACAGCCACCCACGACTGCAGCCGCTCTCACTTTGCGTGCACACTGTGACACTTAACAGACAATTAAGTTGCTGACCCAACGGCTGAAAGAGCGAGCGAGAGAGAGTAAGACTGAAAGAGAGAGAGAGAGAGAGGTAGCGAATGATGGTTGAGCGAGAGATGGGCGCATTTTTGTGTACGATTCACAACAATGCATTGCCTTCATGCCACTGTGCGGGCGTGGGTATTTTTCATAATTAATCCAACGACTGCCGGTGGCATTTCCGAGCGCTTTGCGGTGGTTGGGTGGGTGGATGGATAGTTGGGTTGGAAAAACGTTTCTGCCATTTCAAGACAATTTGCGAAATTGCAGGCCGTTGTGTTTGATGCTTGTTGCTCTGTTGCTGTTGCTGTTGTTGTTGTTGTCATTTTCCTCTTTTTTCACGTGCTTTTCCGCGTGTTTTGCTCGTGCCCGCCCGTGGCCGACAGCCCTTGCGGACGCTAAAGAAAATGGAGGCCAAACTGCAATTGCTTTATAGCAGCCAGCAGAGCCAGAGCTGAGGCTGCTGAAAATCTGTGTATAGAAAGTGTGGAGCACTTTGACTGCGCCTTGGGCGGCTGCCTCCTGGCTGCTCCATCCTAATCCGCTTTGGTATGTTTTGGGCCGCCTTGATGTCAAATTTGCTAGCAACTCTTGGGCCGTTTTCAGTTACAGTTTTCAGTTTTCAGTTCACTACGAATTTTTTTTTTGTTTTTTTTGTTTTCTCTGCTGCTGCTTTGCCCCAACGGCCATAAAAAGTTTTTGACGCGCGGCATGTTCAGGCAGCAAGTTTGCCATTGTAGGAAACTTTAATCCCGCTTAAATTATAAATGGCACATTTGGCTTCTATCTCTACGACAAGCACACACACACACACACATAGAGAGAGAGAGCCGCTTTAGCCTGTCTATGTTTGTAGCTGAGGCCGAGTACGAGCCTGTCAGGCTTTGGCAACGCTCGAGTGCTTGACAACTTTATGTGTGTTGTCGCAAGCTTGCCACAGTGGCAAACACACAAAACACAAAACACTTTGTTGCCTTTATTTTGAGTGCTGTGCGAACTGTGTGTACCGCAAAGAAATGCACTGCACTAAACGAAACTTTACGAGTTGGGGCCTCTACTTAGGAGCCAGAGCTGCATTCCGTCTGACTTTACTGGCGGCCAGGCATCAAATTGCCACGACCCGCCCTCTCTCTCTCTCACACAGCTCCATGTCATAAAGATATACCATATAGGTATATAGTATATATATATATATATGTATATATATGTGTGCGTTCATGTGATGATGGCTTTCTCCATTGCAGCGTCGACCCATTGCAATGTCCTGTCAGTGCAGGAAATCAATTAAAACTTTGCTCCTGTCAGTGGCAATTCAGTTGCCTTGGTGCCTTCGTGCCACGGCAATGGCAACCTGGTCATGCTCCATCATCCATGCACCGCTCCAGACTTTTCAACCAATGTCAACGTGCCGTTCAACATGTTTGACACGCTCTGACAGTGACAGTTAAAGGTAATTAAACAGTTTGTAAAGCACAATTAATGACACACGCCGAGCTAACGTGGCTAACATCTCGTATGACACAAACAGGTAATATGCATGACATCCAGTCACTTGACAATCATATATCAAACTGCAGACAATAAATAAAAGCTTGCTTGCTAATATTTATAATATATATAGCTTAAGGAATATTTTTATTTAAATAAATTTCTATTGCATAGAAATTCAAGCTCAAGCTGGAATTAAATAATTTCATTAAATTTGCAAAACTTTATTTTACATATTTTTTTACACATTTGTTTTAAGAACATGTTGGTTATATATTTAAAAAAATCATTTTTGCTCTCTCCCTCTTTCTCTTTCTATCTCTATCTTTATCTACCGCTCTATCTATCTCTATCTATATCTCTCTCTCTCTCTGTCTGTCTCTATCTATCATCCATTTATCTATCTATCTGTCTATATATCTATCTCTCTATCCCTCTCTCTGTCTTTCTCTATGTATATCTCTCTCGCTGTATCTATCTATCTAACTCTCTCTATCTCTCTCTCTCTTTCTACCTTTCTCTCTCTCTATCTATCTCTCTCTCTCTCTTTCTACCTTTCTCTCTCTATCTATATACCTTTCTCTCTCTCTCTCCATCTATATATCTCTCTCAAACTCATTCGGTTTAACTTTATATAACTAGAAAATAAATCTTTCTAATTTGTATTTATGCTCTCTCTCTCTGTATCTCTCTCTCTCTCCCCCTCTAAATAAATTTTAATTTTAAATAAGAAGCTAAAAAAATAATGTTCATTTCGTGAAATTAATTTCTTATATATTTCATTTAAAAATTTCTCAAAAGTTTCCCTTATAATTTCTTACGCAAATAACTCTCCAAATTTCGTTACTGAGATTTATGTTGACTCGATCAAAGACCTTATACAATATAATGCAAATATGTACATAAGTGAACATTCCGCCATATAATTGATGTGGCATTTGAGCCAAGTCTCCTTCAAAAGCTTTTTTTGCTGAATACTCGGCCAAAATAAAAAGGGGAAAAAGTTTTGTCAACTGAAGCATAATTGGTTTCTTGTTGACAGTCAAGAATATCATTTTTTTTTTTGCCGAATTACATTAAAATTGTTTGTTGACTGTCATGAATGAAATTCTGTGAAATTGAAATCTAAGAGAGTTTCATTTAAATTCACCTGCGACGACAGATAGCTTAGCTCAGCACATGCATATATCTTCTTTATGATTGGCCTATGACACATGTGTGTGTGTGTGTGTGTGTGTGTGTGAGTTGATGTATGCTAATGTCATGTCATATGGCTCGTTAGAGACAGCTATTCAAGAGTGTTTGTATATTGAGGGCAGCTAAGCCATAAATCAACTTTGTCGAATTCACAGAGAGTTTAGAAAATCTTTCAAATTACTTAGCCACATAGCAGAGGCGTAAACATGGCCATAATTTCATTTGGCAAACTACATGCTCATAATAATGCGCCTTGGGCGCAAGTTTATTACATTTCCTGACTTGACCAAATTAAGCCGTTTGCCACTTGTTTAGTTTTATTTTGCTCATCTCATCCCAGTTTTTTTGTTACTTTAACCCCGTAAAGTATTTCGGGTGCACTGCAGCCGTGGGCAAAAATTTTAATTAGAGTGCTCCACGCAAACATGGCAGCGAGCGACCCTTGGCTCACTCCCGTCCACTCGGTCCATCAGCTCTGCCAGCTGAGGAGCTGAGGCGCTGAGGCGCTGAGTATGCGATACTTTACGGTCTCCATTTTGGGCACACAATGTTTATGTTTGTTTGTCATACATAGGAGAAGAGTCCCTGGTGCATTGAACGGTAACCAAATAAGGCCCCAAGCGTATTGTGCTCGACGCTCTGTTGAATATGTGAGCCTTGGCAACACCGAAATACGAATACACATACGCCACGCCCACAAGGATAACGAGCGTGAACTAGCGCACATTTTCGGACAGCCGTTGTGGCCACAGCTTCACGGCTGATTGTTTTTCTTTCTTTTTTTTCCCCATGCTCTCTCTCCCCCTCTCTCTCTCTCTTTGCCTTGTTTTTGCTTTTTTTGTCCAATATACTTGTTCCATTGAAAGCATTGAAAACGTGTATGTAAATTTGTTTTGCCTACGGCTATGTCCAGCTAGTTTCATAAAGCCAAACTTAAGCTGCACAGTAGAAGAAATGAAAACAATTGAATTTTTCTGAATTGTAGCAATACACATTGGAAAATTCGTTACTCTTGGCCAGCTGCTGTTGGCCATAAAATGGAGAGAAGAAAAACTGTAAAATGTGAAAATAAGATTTGAATTTATCATATTATCTCATCCATTGAACCTGGAGAATAACATTGGGTAAATGCAACACAGAAGTCGTGCTGCGCATCGTAGCTGCTCTAGGGCAGATTACAAATGTTTGCATATGGCATTAGCTGTGACCCATGAAGTGGCCTCAGTGTGGAGGTATTCCAATTGCTCAGCGAAGTTATAAGCCAAAGCTGAGCTCTTAATCGGCTAAGGGGGAAAAAAATAGATTTTACAATGAATTGAGCTAAATATGTTGGAAAATTTCAAGCTGTTGCCTTACTTTGCATAGACGCATAAATAATATATGTAATTTATATGAGTCTGCACTCTGTAGATGAGCTTTTAGTCAGGCTGTGCTACGTATACGACTTGTGGTCTTAGCTGAAAATAAAAAAAAGAAAATAATTCGAGTTTCAGATTATTTTGCTGCTGCTTTGCCTTTTGCAGACTGAAACGTAGATATTACCAAGTCTATATAATTTATGAGAATGTTTTAATATTGGCAACATTATTATTTAAACAATCAGCTAACTATACCTTAATTCACAGCTAAATAAAATGTATAATAATATTATTAAACTAGAATAAAATTGGAATCTGTCAATGCAAACTCAAAATGAAATTTCGTTTAAATCTTAGATATAAAAGAATACTCAATATAATAAAAACTTAATTATTTTGATTTTTAATTATTTTTAAATTATTATTATTATTTTTAAATTTAAGTATTTTTAATTATTATTATTTTTTATAAAATTTATTTATTTTTAATTAGTTTTATTTAATTATATTTAATTATTTTTTAATTAGTTTTATTTAAATTTATTATTACTTTTTTAATTTAATTATTTTACTTATTTTATAAAATTATTAATTAAAAAAAAAACTTTAAAAACAATTTTTAATATAAATAAAATCAACTATTAAAAATTTATTTAAATTATAGATAAAAAAACAAAATATAAAAAATTTTAAAAATTTAAAAAAAGCAAAAATAAACAAAATATACAAAATTAAAAAATTAAAAAATAAATAAATAAAAATAAAACAAATCAGTAAAAATGGAAACTAAAATAAAAAACTAATTTCATTAATAATTAATATATTAAAATATAAATAAAAAATCTTACAAAATTATTTATTTAGGATATTATATATCATAATAATATAATTAAATTTTAATAATTAATAATTATAATACAAAATTAAAAGAAATAATAAAAAATTGTCAATTAATGTAATAAATATAATTGAAACTTAAATTTAGTTATTTTGTCTCAAGAACCTTTATTTATTAATTAGAAAATATAGAACAAAATAAACTTTAAATATATTTAGAACTTTATTATCAAAGAACAAACGCAACAGACCTTAAGCACATACCTAGACCATAATATTCCCAACCAAAATCAAGTGACTTATTCATACTGCACATCCAAAACGCCAAAGCATTACAAACTGTACCCAGTATAGAAGAGACAAGGAAATCATTTGGAGTTTTGTGCGCAGACTCGGCCAATTGGAACTCAGCATCCACAGCAGCGGCGACAGATGGGTTTATGTTTTGGGCCATGGTAAGGCAGAGCCTGATGCTGGCATATCAGTTGCGCGCTGGGCTCTTAACGGAACGGTTCACCTCAATCGGGATAACTGCGACAGTGAGATGTGCTCAGTTACTGGCAATGCGGGGACGCCAGTGTAGCTGCGCCCAAGTCAGTCAGTCAGTCTAGTCAGTCGAGGCGGTCGAGTCAGTCGAGACTGAAGCCTGAACACATTCAACTGCAGTGCAGTTCGGTCTCAGATTCAGGTGTTTGGCGCCAAGCCCAAGCTGCCCATTTGGACGCGCGCGTTGCAGAGACAAATTGTTTATCTTGTGTCAAGTGCTGGGAACACACACACACACACACACACACACACACACACACACACATACATACATTCAGCCTGGTCGAGGCACAGCCACAACTGCTAGGCAGTGAAAGTTGTCGCTGGCGGTTTTGCTGTGGGTGCCGTGTGGCATCGTCTGCGGAGTACTTAGCGAAACAGTTGGTGCGTCTACGCCGTAGTCGTATAGTCGTTTGCCGTAGTCGTTTTACGTATTTGCTGTTGATATCGTCGAGCGCGCGCTCTGCTCTCGCGCGGCTCCACAAGCGGATGACATTATCTGAGGCCCGCGGGATATATATATTATATATATACATGTAGATGTGAATGTGTCTGTGTCTGTAGTGCTGGCGCTGTTGTTTACTTTGTTGTTGTTTTTTGTCAACCAGACTTAAATTAAAAGCGAACAAAGTCTTCGCACCTCGGGCAAGCAGTGCACGACGCTCGACACCCGGACTCCCAACAACAACGTGAACCGTGAACCGTCTCCCGAGCACTCCCCGGAGCATGCATCTTTAATCAGCCCTGATGAATTTGGTGGATGTGCAAATGTTTGCAGCAAATGAATAAAGCATTAAATAAGCACTTCCAGGCACTTGTGAACGCAAAGTGAAAATTAAAGTGTCGCCACACAAAATTGAGATAAATGTTTCGCAATTAAATCGACAGTTCCAGCGGATTACGTTTACGCGGCAAAACTTTATTTACGATTCCATTTGAATTAATCTACAATATTTCATTGCCTGCGACGGTAAGCAACAGCGACTAGCCTAAGGCTAAGTTTAAGTAATTTCATTTGAATGAATATTATCATCAACTGTCATCAATAGTCGAGAATATTGCATAAATTTCAGACTGATTTGATTTATTGAATCAATTTTTGCTTTTTTTAATGAATTTCAGAACAATAAAATATATTTCTTGCAAATGCAATTTTATTTGTTTTGTTGTGGATTCTTTATAATTGGAAACAATTGTTTCAATGATTGATAGGATTATGCGATAAACCAACAATTGCAGTGGGAAAGCTTTATATGCCCTTATAGTCGATTGATTTGTATAAAATAAATAACTAATTAAGTTAACTAAATATGAAATGAGTTGAAATTCAAATTGAGCGTAGAAGTATATGAACAATTTGATAAAAAAAATATGATTTCTACTAAATAAAATTGTACTAAATTGATTATCCAAAAAAAGATTTACTATCAACTAAAATTTTATTAAATTGAACAACTTTTATTCAAGTAGATTTTTGAAAATAATAAACTGATTCTTGCTAACTAAATTTATAAAAATGTTTGTTTATTTGCTTGAGAAAGAAATGCTTCTTTAATTGTTTTCATATAATTACGGATGTTACTTTAGCCAGTACATTCTCTAGAATTCCTCAACTACATATTCAAGAGTCTAGCTTTTGCTTGATTATTACTGCACTTTAAATTCAATCCCGCAAATTTTTCATAATTGACAGTTAATAATGAATTTATACTCAATGCAAAATCTGCGGCCAATTCAAACAAGAAACTTTGCACATTTACAAACGATTTTCGAGTGTTAATTACACAACTTTACCTGAGTGCTGCTGCGTGTCTGCTACAGTTATTACTGTTGTTTGTTCACAAGGCCTAAGAACAGGCCATTTATTGTGTAATTAACGAATATTTCTTGAATTTATTTGCATTTAATATCGAAAGAAAATTGAGAACTCTTAAAGAACTTTGCAGTTCGACTCGGGTAATCAGTTTGCATTAAAGACTTAATGAAAGACGGCTGGTGCACCTGAAGCAGCTTAATTACTTCTGGGAAATAAGCTTAATTATTTACACTGTCCGACCAACGAAGATAGCCGAAAGGCAAATACGATGACCAACAACAGCACCTATGTATGTGTGTGTGTGTGTGTGTTCAGATTACTTATACATATGGAAAAACTCAGCCAGTGGGGGTTGCAGCCAGCCAGTCAGACAGTGAGCGAGAATGAATGTTTGTAATTGCCTTTGATTTATCTCACACTTATAGCCGACAGCCTCGAGCCCAGTGGGTCAAAGTGGGTCACAGTGGGGCAGCTGTGTGTCATTTATTTGTTGATCTCCGCCCAGCGCTTGACAGAACCAAAACTAATTTAGATAAATTATGAGCCGACTGCTTATTGATGTACTCCAATTTGCCCTGACACTCGCCCACTTCATAAGTATAAATCCTACTCTAGTATATGATCTCACCTTAAAGAGCTTAAAATTCTCTGCTTTGAACCGCAAAAAGTCGTACTCTAAAAAGCCACAAGAAGACCTTAACTGTATTTGGGCAACCAGGAATACGGTCGCTCGCTGTCTATAATATATTCAGCACAAAGGACCTTTGGCGGTTCTGTTTTTTTTTTTTTTTCGTGTGGGCAACAAACAACCACAGTGCGGACAATAAAGGCAAAAGTTTTGCTTTTGTGCGGCTATTTATATATGCACATTATTGTATTACAGCAACAACAGCAACAACAATTTGCACATACATGCGATTATGTATGTTAGCTGCTCGCCTCTAATATATGTGCATATGCTTTAGGTATATGAGATATATGAAAGTGTGCCTAGCCACTTTTCAATTCGCAAAAAGGTTATCGGGTCACTCAACTATTTTTGTGCCCTATTAGAGGCGGCCAAAAGGGAACCAAACTTGGTCAAACAGCAAACAAAATTGAAGTTGTGATATGTAGAGGGAAGGACCTAATAATTATATGAAGTGCAGAGTAGAGATATGTATGAGTAAACAAATTGAAAATGTATATAGTTTATAAATACATATAAATATATTTGTATATGTGTTAATGAGCTAGAGCTCACACATATGTATGTATCTTTACTCTCTGCTACGCAATTAGAAAATTCAACATAAATTCAAACTTTGCTTCAAACTAGTTGTTGCTTGTTTTGTTTTGTTTTTTATGTTTTTAAATTTCAAACTCAATTATTTTTTGCACTAGTTCAAAAAAGCGAAAATATTCGTTTGCCGAGCTATCTGTCTAGCTGTCTGTTCAGCTGTCCATTCCTCTTTTTGTCTATTCGCCCATCTGTCCATTTGTCTATCTAGCTGTTTGTATAAACGAAAAACATTTTGCTGATATTGAAGTTAGAAATATGTATATGGTATGTGCACTTGCATCTCTTTAGTGTTGAATCGGAAAATATACATATGTACGTATATAATTTAGTAGTATCGTATATTTTAAAGCCAGTTAAACATTATTATTCATATATGTACATATGTATGTATGTATGCAATATTCATAGCTCGCCAATAACTGTTAACTGTTTGTGCCCCACTCTCTGTTCGCGAGATCAACTGAAAGAAATCATTCTCTCTCACTCTCACTCTCGCTCTAAGCAACAGCCTTCGGTTCTTTACATTTTTGTCTTCGGTTTGAGCGCTTTGCATTGCACAAAAAAATCATTCTCTCGCTCTCACTCTAAGCAACAGCCTTCGGTTCCTTACATTTTTGCCTTCGGTTCGAGCGCTTTGCATTGCACTATTATTCGTGTGACGCTCTTTTCCCGAACACCATTTAGGGAGCGACACGATTGACGCTCGCATGAGGCTTAGCAGTAACTGAGCAGATAGAGTCTTGGCAAACGGTCATTTCTTATGCACATACAAGCATACAATCATGCTCACGTACGCTATTGGTGTGTTTAGCGAAGAAAGCTCTCGCAAACACACCAATACATGCACACAAAATACTTCTTGGTCGCGAAACATCCAGAGCGAAGCAAAACGAAAGAAAACGACTGCGAGCCGATCGCAAACGAACTCGTTGAAGAAACGAAAAGTTCTTTTGCTCTCTTCGTGTTTTCTTCAAGTGTGAGTGAAAGGCACTTATTTGCAAGCATTGAGCAGAAATAATTATCATATACAAATATTTAATTTAAATATATTTTACTAAACATAATATATTCTTTGCCCATTCAAATAGAAATGTATATTTGTGATATTCCAATATTAATATGTATTATTTATATTTTATCTAATTTTCTTTCATTTATATTATTTATTTAAAATAAAATTTTATATAAATATATTATAAATCAACAATTGTATTCACAATAAAAAATTGATAATTTAATAATATAATGTAAAGTTCGCTAAGCTTTGTGCCATTCTTTTACCTTTTACCTCCACTAAATTAGTTCATATAATTCAAATTCTATGCAATACAGTTCGAATCAAAATATATTTTGAAAAATAATTGCTTTTTCTATTGATTTTAGTAGTTAGTTTTATTTGTTTGTTATTAAAAAATTGATTAGTTTATAGCTGGAATGCATTCGAGCATATTTCTACGCTTCACTTTTCTATTGTTGAATTCCTTTTTATTCGATTTTTTCATAACAAAAAGCAAAGAAACTCAGTTTTTTTTTGCGGGCTTTACAATTCATTTTGCACTCTTTTGCTCATTGTTTATTTTCTCTTACTCGGAATGCAATTTTTTTCGATTATTTTCCAAATTAATTGGCCAGCATTTGTGAAACAATTTCCGGTCAGGAATTCTAGTTGCATTCATAGACAATGCAGCAGGCGGGCAAATGGACAAAGAGAGCGAGTGAAAGAGAGACAGAAAGAGAGAGAGAGAGAGAGAGAGAGAGATAGAGTATGTATGAGTGAGTGCATTTGTATGTTCGCATATATTTCAATACAGAATTGCATATGCTCGAACGAGTGAGCAAATAAATAAACAAGTGCTAGTGGGCGCCATTGGGGTTAGAGCTCCAAACTAAAACTGGGTCTGGGCTGAAAGCTGTGTGCAGTCGTCGTTGTTGTTGTTGTTGTTGTTGTTGTTGTTGCTGCCCTGATGCGATTTCGTATGCATCGACTGGGTAAAATTTATGGAATTCCAAATGTTGACACAAACACAAATAATTTAAATGCTGTGCGAGCTGACGAATTTCGCTCATGTGTTATGCGCTACGGCATGTGCCATCCGGCGGAGTATGCATTTGGGCCATTGGCACGTGCGGCGGCTCTTTGTGTGCCCACACGGCTTTCACATGGGCCACACGAATTTCAAGTGAGCACATTTTCACCTTTGACAGGACTAGAAATCGGCGCAAAACCTGGAGCAGAGTACCAGAAATAGAAGAGCCAGAGCCAGAAGCAGTGCCAGAAGCAGCACAAGGACTTGCCAAAACCCGGACGCAGATGTCATCTATGTGTGTATGGACTAGAATATGCTGGATGCTGTTATGCATCCACACACTCACACTCCCTCTCTCTCTCATCCTCAGCATTTGCATTTCCATTCGGCTTCATTTTCATTTACGTTTACGTTTTTCTTTTATTTTTTCATTCCTTCGCTTCGTTTGCCTTGCATAAATTATTCGTGTTTTGCATACGAGTATTGCTTAAAGCAAAAGCCGAAACGTGCAGCATGTTTCAACTAGGTGAACTAGTGTGTAACCTGGAGGCTAGCTCCACCTGCAACTCAATAATTGCGCACTTCGATGCCAGACTGACGGATTGACAGGCTGGCAATGTCGGGCAGCTCATTATGTTATGGAACACGATAGTTGCATTAATTTTGATAAGAATTTGTGTTATTTTGGGTTTATTTGTGTATTGTGTTGGTTTCCTGTTGCTGTTGCCGCTGCTGGGCTGGCCTGGCCACAATGGCAGCCAAGAAGTGACGCTCGGCAATCACGGCTTTCCCAAATCCTCTTCATTGTATTCAAATTTCTTTATCCTTTATAATGCCAACCCACTTTTATAATGTCTTGGGCTTATTTTCCCCTTCCGGCGCCGGCGCCGGCATCAGAGTCAGCGTCGGCGTCAGCGTCGCCTCACCGCTCTGTTGGCTTCTTCGTTTTATGGTTCATGTTCATGTCTTCTTTATCTAAATCATCCAACTGTGTAAATATTTGCCTCGCTTCCTGCATTCCATCCTCGTTATCCTTAAATCGTGCGTGCGAAGCTATACAAAGCGAGAGCGCCGACAGTGCACGGGACTCTGACAAAATGAAGAAGAAGGCGTCCTACACGCCCGCCCGCCTGCCCGCCTGTCCGCCGACCCGACACTCAGCCAACCCAGCAGCGAGCAGGACTCTCTATTCTGGGTTAAATTTTGCATATAAAAGACGACGCTCCTGCAAATGTCGTCTTTGCCACTGCACAGTGGATCAATTGCATTACGCTGAACATCTGTTTCATTGTTTGGCTCTGCAAAGCTTTTGTTCTCAAATAGTCACAGGTGAAAATGGGAAAAGATGCAAAAGAATATGCAGCACTTGAATATTATATTCTATTAGCAGTTTTCTTAGCTACTGAATCAGAACAAAAATTAAAAAAAAAAAAACAGAATATATTTTATTTATGTTTTTTATTTATTTATTATTTTAATTTATATTTATTTAATAAATTTTTTTTTTTTAATTTTTTATAGATTTTTAATCATAAATTTTGTATAAAATACTGAATATTTGTATTCATTTAATTAACAAGAATAAAAAAAAAATAAATAAATAATATAATTATAAATATTTAATAAATATAATAATGTACAGAATTATAGTATAGAAAAATTTAATATTTTATGAACTCCATTGTTAATTTTGTTTTGTAATACTGAATATAGATAATAATTTATATACATTTATTATTTATTTTATGTGTATTAATATATTTTTTAAATTGATTTAGTTAACTCTATTAACTTTCGCTTACAAGTCTGGTCTGATTATATCTCTAAATATTTTTATTTTTTTAATAACTATTCAAGTAACTTATGTGATTAATAATAATTACCTTACATAATTAGCGCATTTAAAATGTTGACAAATTATCATTTTCAACATAAGCGACAATCGCAGAGATTAACAAGTTTCATAGGCAACATTATATAACATTACGTATACGCACCACTGTACACAATTCCAACGGTAAACAATAATCGCAGCATTAATCTGAAAATGCGCACAAATCCGTCAAACTCAGAAAGTAGGATGACAAGCCAGAGCGAGAGAGCGAGACAGCGAGAGAAGAAGAGGCAAGCTAGATAGTGGGAAGCTACTACAGCTAGTAGATGGAAGAACAAAAGCAAAAGCAAAATAAACGTAAGAAAAGTAGAGAGAGCGAAAAAAAACACCAACAATGACAAACAACATTGTCAGGGATTGTCAGGCCCACGCTATCATTAATTTGAAGAACTGCTCCCACGATTATCCTTTCGTCGATTCCAACCCAGGTATTCAGCGGGTCTTTGGAGGCGTCTCGACAAATGTTTCGCGTCGTCATAAAAGGCAATTAGGCGGCATGATGCACAGGTTTATAGCTGCGAAAATTACATCAGCTATAATTTGATGCATATATACATTTAAATATAAATATAAATATATATATGTGTGTATATATATGAATTTATATTGCGATACTCTAGAAATTAATGGACCGTGCCGACAATTATCCAGAGGCAACGCCAGTCAAATTGCCACGAGGCAAAATCAATTCCATTAAGCAAGTCGTCGATTTGTGCAAATATGTAACCATGTTTTACACTCAATATACATATATATACACGATATACATATATATATACTCTCGTATGTATGTAGGTGAATAAATGTCGGCGTGAATTCGCTTGAAGTATTTACTCAGTATGAAAACTTGATAGCCTTATACTTGGACTTTGGGATATGTTGGCCAAACTCCAGCTGGGGGAGGCCCCTGAGTATGTCTGTCCGTCTCTCTGTCTATCTGTTTGTGATGTAATAGAAGACGGGTTCACACGATAAGGGGCATTGTTTACAGAGCGTTGAACAAGCCACTTGACATGAATTGTTTTGCTAAATGGCTCATAGAAACTTTGATTTGATTTAAATATGTTGCTCAACTTGTCAACAAAATATTCAAATATATAGCAAATAGAGTAGAGCAAGCTGGCTCTGTCAGTCGTAAGCCCCATAATGATGCTCTTAGCTTACTGCTTACCCAACTTGTATAATCAAATGTTGCAAACTTTCGCCCTAAGCTGGGCGAACTTAAAAATGCCAGAGCAAACTATTATTATGTACTTACATTGATTATTTGACTTCTTTGCTTGCAGCTGCCGGGCAGAATCTGAAGCATAAAATGGAACCCAAATCCAGCTTAAGCACCCAGGAGGAACGTGCCCTCAAAAGTTCAGGTATGCAATAAAAGTCAAACTTTTAAATTCCAACTACTACACAGCAGCTTAATCGAATCTGAGCGCAGCACTGAGAGTGTGTGAGCAGCAAAATTCTATTATTAATTTTGTAAATAAAGTGGTTAAAAAAAGCGAAAAGTTTACTAAGCTATAAAAACTGAAAGGATTATACAAGTCAAATGTGATGGGCAAACAAATATTGAGAAACACGAGTCGTGAGCTGAGAGCAAATATATACATACATATAATACAATAAACATATAGAGACGCAGTCTAAAGCTAATAAAAAATAGATAACAGACGACAGCAAATATACTCAAGCACATATAGATATTGTATATTCAGAATGTGTAGGTTCGTAGTGACAGAAGATAGTCAAAGAAAGAGCTCTGAAGCATTATCGCATTGACATTGTCAATATGCATGCATGCGAGGTGTGTTTGAAAAGTATTGCGAATTTTGTACTCTAATTCGGCTTACATTGGTTAGCAGAAAGAAGAAGAAGAAGAAGACAGTTCCAGCTTAAGTCATTCGCTCAAATCAACATTCAGAATAATTCTTGAACTTGTAAATCTTGCCACGAAAATCATAAGCAAACTGAATGCTGTTTCAGCCGTTTAGAATTCTAATCTAATTTTGAAGAGCTCTTTAGCTTGGGTCTGTTTTGACTATGCTTTAAGCTTTGTCGCATTTCTAAAAAGAAAACTTAAGAAAATTGTTGACTAAAGATACTTGAGATGTCGTAGTCAACATATGTCTTGACTCGGGCCGCCAATGAATTTTTCTTCCTCCAAAAATGATGAGGCTCATGAGAAGCTTAAACTATGCTGCATTTGACGAAGATCAAGATCAAAGAAGAAAAATGCAAAAAACACAAAAAAGATGGAATAGTATTTATTTTTTAAGGGAAAAAATATGCAACTAATTAAATAAAACAAATTAAATTAAATTAAAAAAAACTAAGAAAATAGATAGACATATGCAAACAATTAAATAAAACAAATTAAATGAATTTAAAATAAATAAAAAAAAATTAAAATATAAATAAAATTAAATGAATTTATATGAATATAAATAAAATTAAAATATAAATAAATTCAAATGAATTTAAAATAAATATAAAAAATATAAAATCGCATTACACATTGAACATACTATTTAATTTACATTTTTTTATAATGTAATTTTTATATATTTTTTTATTAATATTACATTTTAATTTCAATATTTTAAAGTAACAGAAATATGTAATAGTATTTCTTATTAAATATTAACATTTTAATAATAGAAAACTCGACCAACGCTTCGAGCACAAGCCAACAGTAAAGCTTTCGACCAGCTCAGTTAACCCTAAATTAAACGAAGCGTAAGCTGAATCAAGCCAACATAAATAACAGTCAAAAAAGCTATATGAATAGTTGATTAAATATAAATTAAATTAAATATGAATTTAAATAAAATAAATGTTTACCACTTAAACTTTAAATCATGTTTTTCTTTCTCTCTCTCTCTCTTTCTCTCTCGCTTTCTGTGTACAATCAACTGCTGTGATTCCTTACAATATAAATAAATTAAATTTAGCGCCAAATTCGTGATTCTCATTTCATTTCATTTCAATAATATTCTCCTCTGCTCCTCTCTCTCTCTCTCTCTCTCTCTCTCTCTCTCACGCTATGTTTACAATCGAATTCTTGAATTTCTCACACTGCTTTTTTTGAGTGAAAGTGTCGCTGAGATTTACATTGTTTTTATTGTTTTCTATGCATAGCGCGCATTATGACTTATGTTATTTTTTATAATAAAAAGAAAATAAGGAAAGCAAGAAAACTCTCGCTCACCAGTTTCCAACAGCTTAAACAGCTCCAAGAACAATCAAATGCCAAACCAGCTGAAAGCCGTCGTCTGGGGTGGCAAAGAAATTCAAACAGAGAAAAGTCAACTTGCGCGCCAGCAACGTTTGTGTTGATTGTGCGTGTGTGTGTGTGTGTAGGTGTGTGTGCGTGGGGCGCCATACGAATTTCCACACACACACACACACAAGTTCGTGCTGCTGCTGAGCTAAGCAAACGTCGAACGTACATAGCTGGCGAGATGTGAGTGAATGTTTTCTTTTTTTTTTCTCTCTCTCTCTGTATGCTACCTTTTCGACTTGCGACTTGTTTGTGCAAAAGTTCAGGAAGGACATAAAGCGACTGGCATCCTGATGTCGTAAAAACTGTCGTCGCACTGGCTGTTACCGATATCGAGAACCAAACACGCCGAAATTTAATCATAAGCATACAAGCAGATTACGTCATGCGGTGATAACGCAACGAAAACAAAACTATTTGTCCTCAAATCGCACCCAACGCTTTGCCCCCAAACTCACTCCACGTGAGCTCATTAGGCACTGCCCCACTACAACGCCTCGAATTCTTAAGCATTGATGCCCTGCCTAACATAGATACCAAACCAACCAACAGCAACAACAACAACAAAAGTATCTTGGAAAGTATATAAATCCAGCAGAGAAAGAACTCTGTCTCGGCCAGAAGGATGCTCGTTTTTCTTCAAATTCAATTTGCCCAAGACTAAAGTTTAAAATAACAATGCCCCAGTAGCTCGCAGAGCAGAACAAAAAATGAGAAAAGGGGAGCAGAGCAGAGCAGAGTGAAGCTGAGTAAAGGATACATACGCAACGCAACGTAACGAGGGGGCAAATGTTCTTTGAATGTTTGATGTCCTCGTCGCCGTTGCGGCATGTAAGCTCTTGGGCAGCACATCTCTTTTTTTTTTTTTTTTGACTAACGAGCCGCATTTTGGTAATCCGTCCCTTGGGTATTTGGCATGGAAATGTTAAACCGAAAACCAGAGCCAAGCCAACACCATCAGACCGTCGCTCATGAGCACCGAAAAGACTTTTGCAAAACGATTAAATGAGCCATTGGCCATTGCCATTGCCATTGCCATTGCCATTGCCATGGCGCTGCTGCCTTAGCTTTGCCTTTGACTTTGACCGAAGGCGTCTGGTTTCCTTTGGGTCTTATTTTGTGTTTTAACGCTGGGCTTTTATTTATTTTTATTTTCTTCTTTTATGCTCATGTTTGCGATAAGCAGCCAAAGGGAAGCCGAATTAATACCGACAAAGCCTTTTACACGCACTTACCACGGCAGCTGGTTACATTTGCTTGATTGTAATCAATACGTTTCAATTCACAGCAAAAATACCCACATTTGCCATGGATACGTCGTTTTTATAATTGCCAGCAACTTGAGCCTGGCCCAAAGTCACAATTTTGGCATTTGATTTGCAATTGAATCGAAGCTGAATACGAATTTCACTGTAAACTGTGAGGGAAATAAAACTTGTTTGCCATTTGTGGGAATTTATTAAGCAATATATACTTTTCAATTGACTTCAGAGAAAAGAAGCCTATATACATTTATTTTTCTAGCAATTTTTAGCCGTTGTTAGCTCTTCTTCTGGTTTGCCTCACCAACTGCCATTCTACCTTCTCTCTAACCTTTCTATCCTGCTTTCTTATCATATTTCTATCTCTTAATCATGATTATGTTCATTGGTTGATGACCAGTCTTATTTATCCATCCATTTGCCCATTAATGTTCAATCTACCATTCTGGCCATTTTCTAGCCTTTTTTAGCGGTTTTTAGCGGTTTTTAGCTCTCTTTCTGGTTTGCCTCACCAACTACCTTTCCACCTTCTCCCTAACCTTTCGATCATACTTTCTAATCATATTTCTATCTCTTAATCATGATTACGTTCATTGGTTGATGACCAGTCGTATTTATCCATCCATTTGCCTATCAATGTTCTACCTACCTTTCTAGCTATATTTAAGCCATTCTTAGCCGTTGTTAGCTCTTCTTCTGGTTTGTCTCAGCTACTACCATTCCACCTTCTCCCTAACCTTTCTATCCTACTTTTTTTATCATATTTCTATCTCTTAATCATGATTATGTTCATTGGTTGATGACCAGTCTTATTTATCCATCCATTTGCCCATTAATGTTCAATCTACCACTCTGGCTATTTTCTAGCCTTTTTTAGCGGTTTTTAGCGGTTTTTAGCTCTCTTTCTGGTTTGCCTCACCAACTACCTTTCCACCTTCTCCCTAACCTTTCGATCATACTTTCTAATCATATTTCTATCTCTTAATCATGATTACGTTCATTGGTTGATGACCAGTCTTATTTATCCATCCATTTGCCCATTAATGTTCAATCTACCATTCTGGCTATTTTCTAGCCTTTTTTAGCGGTTTTTAGCTGTTTTTAGCGGTTTTTAGCTCTCTCTTTGTTTGCCTCACCAACTACCTTTCTACCTTTCCTCTAACCTTTCGCTCATACTTTTCTATATCATATTTCTATCTCTTAATCATGATTACGTTGCATTGGTTGATGGACCAGTCGGTATTTATCCATCCATTTGTCCCATCAAATGTTCTACCTACCTTTGTCTCATATATTTAAGCCATTCTTCAGCCGTTGTTAGCTCTTTCCTCTGCGTTTTGCCTCACCAATGCCCTTTCCTTCTCCCTAACCTTCTATTCCTTGCTTTCTTATCATATTTCTATCTCCTTAATTCATGATTATGTTCATTGGTTGATGACCAGTCTTATTTATCCATCCATTTGCCCATTAATGTTCAATCTACCATTCTGGCCATTTTCTAGCCTTTTTTAGCGGTTTTTATCGGTTTTAGCGGTTTTTAGCTCTCTTTCTGGTTTGCCTCACCAACTACCTTTCTACCTTCTCCCTAACCTTTCTATCATACTTTCTAATCATATTTCTATCTCTTAATCATGATTACGTTCATTGGTTGATGACCAGTCTTATTTATCCATCCATTTGCCCACCAATGTTCTACCTATCTTTCTAGCTATATTTAAGCCATTCTTAGCCGTTGTTAGCTCTTTTTCTAGTTTGCCTCAGCTACTACCATTCCATCTTCTCTCTAACCTTTCTATCCTACTTTCTATCCTAACGAAAATGTGATAGATACCAACATGTTGATATTTAATTTAATAAAAGAAAGCCCGCTCATCAGAGAGAAAGCTCATCAACAAATTGAGAAACATTCAAGTCTAATCTAAAGCTTTAACTAAAAGCTTTTGCGCATTAGCATAAGCTCATGCAAATCGAAAGAGTTAACCTTCATTATCGACAGTAAATCAATCTTTGCTGAGTGGACTTAATTAGGCAACGGATATTTGAACTTATGTTCGGGAAGTTGTATTCGGGTCTCTGTTGGGCAAATGTAATTTATTTAAATTCAGGTGTGCCTTTTTATTAAAGGCAAATAAATCATGCTCACACCGTGCTCGCTGAAGTGTTGAGGGTCACGGGTTGAGGCAGGGCAAATCCTCATGTTAAGACAAGTGTCTGCCCCTAGGGCATGGACAGTGGCAGGAGCAGCGGCAGGAGACGGCCAACAGGCACACGGAACTGTTTTCCGGCCAAACAAATGACCTGGAAAAGCCAAACGAAAGCAAACACAAAAGGAATGGAAAAATGGAAAAATATGCGAGCAAAAGGCAAATGCTGCAGTACAACAACTTGGCAACGGAAACAATTGCAATGACTGAGCAAATGTTTAGCATCTGTCCTGAGGCCTCTTCGCACAGGAAGTGCTGCGCTCCGCTCTCCCTCGCTCACCATGCCAGGGCTGGCTGTCAACTGTGACTATATTTGTTGCATATTCAGTTAGTTCACTGATTGTCGGAACTATAAATTAAGTTTGATTACGCATTCAATGCGCCATATCGAAGCATATCGCAGAAGAAGTTTGCGCTGAACTCACAGCAGCCACATTCCTGATATATTTTACTTTTTGGCAGCCCGCACAGAGACAAATGCCAAAAACACTTTTACATCTGCCCCTATACACGACAAAAAAAGCACTTAATGCAATCTGATAAGGGCAAGGGAAGGGCCAGAAAATAGTTGGAACAGCAGTTCGCGCAGCGCCATCGAGCCCTCTGAAATGCATACCTAATTAGCTTAATGGCCTTTTGCACATAAATTATACAAGATTAGAGTACCAAAAAATTTGCATTCACCTGACCTGCTGGAGCCAATGGATACAGCCCAAACCCCCACCCATAGTAGAGAAACTTTTCGCACCGCGCCCATTATGTGCGCTGCGGCCCCAGCTGGAGGCAGAGCCACAAAATTATTGTCAGCCTCCGTTAACAGTAAACGAATAATGATTATTATAATTGTAGCTCGATGTGGTCGACGTTTAAAATCAATAGATTGCCGCCTGGCCCAATGCCAATTAAATGGATTTTAAATGCATATGAAATGCATAAAGCGGAAATTCATTACGTAATTAGCTCAATGGACGCCCAAAGGGCGCTTGACTCCAAAAGAAAATTATCAATATGAAAAAACAAAGTATATATATGCATTACGTTTAATAAATTTTATTATTTATTACTGATAAAATATACCATACTGCAGCGAATGTAATTAACATTTTGGGTAAATGCTGCAAGTATTTTTTTTACAATATGTTTTTTATATTATTTTATGAAATTATTGTTTGCATAAGAAGCAGCAATAACAATTTGTACACATAATTGTGTTTATAATGATTTTTTATTATATAATACTTATATATAGAGAAACCTTTAGCACTCTCAAAGAAATTTTCGATTCTGTCTCTCTAATGAATTTTCCATTGAATTCATTTATTCAAAGACATATCGATGTAGCTCTAGAAAGTAAACAAATCAATTTGTGCACAGACAACAATTGAACGTGTATCAATGATGTCATCCAATAAATTCTCCAAAAGTACAATACAAGCTCAACCATTTTTCATTTACAGTTTTTCGCTCAGTAAACAAAAGGCACGTGAAATATGACGTATACGTAATATCAGATTCAGCTGAGAAACAAGTTCTCAAATAATCGTAAAGAACTATTGAAGCATTAATTAAAAAATGAATTATTAAAACTAATACAAAAATATGCATATTTTATAAATTTCGTTTTATATATTATTAACCAATATTACGTATACGTAATAGGCTCAACGCTGAGACAGAATGCAAAAATATTAAATATTTACCACAAAATTAAAGAACTATTATATATAAAAGAAAATGTATTTTTAATTACGTATTATTAATCATATATTTAATATATATACATATATATATATATATATATATTAATAATATATTTCCGCTGTCAACATTATTACGTATACGTAATATTTTCTGTTCAAGCCTCCTACGAAATACTCAAGTATTGCTAAAGACCTATTGAAAAGCTAGTTATGAGAGTATTTCTCAATAACACAACAACAAAAGAAAACATTATTAATCAAGTTTTCCGCTTAGGCTCTGTGTAAAATTCTCGAAATGTCTGCTTGAAATGTTAATTATGAAAGTATATGTTAACAGCATGTTAACTAAATATCCACATACCATTTCACATATTTACTGATTTACTGAAACGTTAATTATTAAATATATATAGTTAACAGCATGTTAAGAAAATATTCAAATGGAATTTCATATATTTTCACTATCAAACATATTGCCTAAACATATATAAATGATCAACTTAAGCTCGCTTTTAAATTGGTGATTTAGTATGGGTAAGCTTATGCGTTTATGCTTGTGCTTTAATGATTATAATTAATTAAGTTAATTATAAACACAAAAGTCCTTTTAGGGAATTATGCGTTGGGTGTAATTAATCAACAGGCTTGGCAAGCGTGTGCTGAGATGAGACTCAGCTCAAATTTATGCATGTATGCAAATATTTTGATGCCAAATTTACATGACACATACGCACCGTTGCCGAAATGCTTTCTCGTTTAAATTATGCAAAATATTGTACATGCATATGTATATATAGACATTGATAAATATATATATATATGTATGTGAATATATAATGTATAGAGAGCGACGTGTTTTCGTCTTGGAAGTTTTTCCCGCATGTATAAAATGCCACGGACAGTGGAGATGCTGATGATGATGATGAAGCGTGCTTTTGATGTGGCAATGACAACAATTAACACAAATAGACGACGAAGACACACACACACACACACACACACACATAGACACACTGACTGAGGCAATGAGTGTATTCAGCTGCTCGCTCTTGCACTTACCGTTTGACTGTTTATGCATTTGTCAGTACCAAAATACATCACACACACACACACACAGCTGCTCAGGTGTGCAGTGTCTGGATGTGCGCCGGCAAAGTGCACTCACTCTGCTGACAACTGCAAACTACTTACGTATGTTACAGCAACTGACAACTCGACATATTCAGAATCAGAGCCCAAGCCCGAGCCCAGGCCAGTCAGTCATCGGAAGCAGAAGGGCAGAGATACCAACAGCAACACCAACACCAGCAGCAGCAGTGACAAAGGTGTTAAGAAAGCCATTTTCCCTGCTAATGAGTGTCGGTATAAATGTATAGGTATCTCTCTCTCTCTCTCTCTCTTTCTCTTTCTCTCTGTGTGTGTGTGTGCAGGCTCTTGTCTTGGCTTACCGGGCCCTAGCCTTGCCGTTACTTGAGCTGAAGAGCAAACAAAAATGTTTTCATGTTTGGGCATGTCAACAGATTTGTCCCCTTGCAGTTAGTCCCCCGCCATGCCGTGTCGCTCTCATTTGGCTGTGTGCAAAAGCATTTTGCTTAATTAGTTACAAACATTAAAAACGAAGAATCCAAAAGGAATTATCTACCTCAGCCAGACACTGACTCGCTTTAAGGGTCACATGACTTGGACTTGGACTGAGCAGCACAACTGAACTGAGGCAGCAACAGCAACAGCAAATGACTCTGACAGTTTGATTAAGGATGTCAGGTAACTATCTGATAAACACTCGAATACATTGTCAAAGTCAACTGTGTTAATCCTCACGCCTGACACTCTTTCAACTTTTACACACACTTTTTGCCACTCTGATGAAATCAGTTCACATTGAATTGGCAGCGCTGGGTCATTCGGGTCAGGAAGTTATTTCCCTCTTCATAAAACTTTGTATCTTAATCTTTATTAATATATAGCTGCTAACTAAAAACAAGTTGAGCTGAACTAATCTAGATTAAGAGCTCGGCTTAGGTTTGGCCTGAAACTATAAAAAGAGAGTTACGTATGAGGGGTAGTCAAATAGTAAAAGTATTTATAGAAGAGTTTCAAGCATATGTGAGTTTTGTGAATATATTATAGCAGTTATTTAGCATGTTAGAGCAGATTTGCAAGAGAGCTGTTAAAGCATCATCTATTGTATTGATTTACTTTCTCTTGGGCTACAAATCAATGGATTTTGTTCGATGTTGACATATAGTATAACAGATATATATAACAGATAAAACAACTGTTCCGCTACTGGACTGAAAGCTAATTTTAGTTACTTTTTTTCATGGAATAAATGTTGTAAATTTCTTATTGATTATTAATAATATATAATAATAATTAATAATATTTAAATATAATATAAAATATATAATAATAAATAATAAATAAATATATTAAAAATATATACTAACAAGAAATTTAGTTTTTTAAAAATAAATAATTTAATATTTATAAATAATGCAGAACTCTAATCTTAATGACATATTTTATTTTTTATTTTAATAAAAATAAAATTATACATTTAATTTTACTTTTATATTTTAAAATTAATATAACAATAATAATTAATAAAAAATAATATATACAAATGTAATATATTTATATTTATATTATAATAAAAACAAAACTTGGCTTATAAAAAAATTAAATCATTGAATATTTTATAAATAAATAATAATAATGATATAAAGATTTATTTTTTGACATTAAATAATTATTAATAATAATTATACAAATATCAGATTTATTTTCATTATTGGTATTATTATTATTTATAAATAAAAAAAAAAACAAATTTCTGATTTGTTTTCAATATTTAGTATTATTATTATTATTATTTTATAAATATTAAAAGCTTGAGTATGCAAAAAGCAAATCAGGTTTTTTCCCATAAGCAATTGAGTTGTTGCCGTATCAATGGGAAAAACCATGAACTACTATCAATAGTTTTTCCGTTAATACTGCAGATTTCTTTAAGAAAGCTCTAAGAACATTATTAGTCAAATTTAAATTATATATCTGAACTATTACAATACACTTTTTGGCTTACGAACGAAAACTACTCAAGACAACAAATAAAAAGCTCGCCAATAATCCATGCAGCAAGGCAATGCCAAGAGCTAATGTCGGCAAATCAACATCCGCTACTTAAGGAACAAAAGCCTGAGTTAAAGAGCTTTAATTGCCTCACTCTCAAGTCAAGCTAATTCTGAGAATATATATATATATATATCTATACACATTTACTTAGTATAACAATTGAGCTCTCAAATTAAGCTAAAGTGCTTTACTATACTGAGAAATCGTATATATATGCGTATACTAAATATAGATTAAGAACAAACAAGATAAGATGTACAATTTCCTAGAAATTGACGTGTCTGCATTTCTATTTAATAATGAATACTTGGTAAATCAACAACTTAATAAATCTAATTGGACTTTTGCAGAGAAATTAAAAATGCTGGACATAACGCGCGATAAGCCCGTCAAGGTGTCCGTGAAGGTGGCTGTGCCGGTGCGGGATCACCCGAAGGTAGGTCGTATATCTGTTAATCATGCTAACGATAATCGCTTACTTATCGTTTATGGGGGGCATTTGGCTGGCAGTTCAATTTCGTGGGCAAGCTGCTGGGACCGAAGGGCAATTCGATGAAGCGACTCCAGGAGGACACAATGTGCAAAATGGCGGTGCTGGGACGCGGATCGATGCGCGACCGGCGGAAGGAGGAGGAGCTGCGGGCCAGTGGCGACAACCGTTACGCCCATCTCTTTGAGGACCTGCACGTGGAGATTTCGACCTTTGCGGCGCCCGCTGAGGCGCACGCTCGCATCGCCTACGCCCTGGCGGAAGTGCGTCGGTTTCTGGTTCCGGTGAGTCCCTTTTACACATTTTTCCACATTTTTCCACATTTTTTGTTTGTTTGGTTCCCGTTGGCATAACGGCTCTTTGTTTGCCGCTCGCTACAATTGGCAGTCGCAAGTGCTTAAAGTTGAAGCAAGCACAAAGAAACGCTCGAAAAGAAAACATCTTAAATTTTCTCAAGCGCGAAAGTTAATGGCACGCCAATAGCCAACGAGAGTCGAAGTCCGTGGACAGTGGCACAGTGGAGACTGCATCAAGGCTGCACTCGTTATCGACTGCAGCTTCCGTGTGCTCATGGCATACGCCGCGCCAACGTGACACGCCTCCATGCGTCGCTGACTAAATTGCATTGTGCTGTAATTACATTTGCCACCCCTTTGGCGGCACTCGGGAAGCGTTCCATAAACTTTGTGCTCGCTGCCAGATGTCGCCTCTGTCCATTGTGTGGCTCTTGGCACACTATCACAACCGAACCGGCATGGCATGGCACAGCTCCACTCCCATCTCCCATCTCCCATCGCCCATCGCCCATCTCCCATTGCCATGCCATTCGCAGGACATTCTCGCATCGCGTGTGCGCGCCCGTCTCAGCCCCGCCCTAGCTGCAGCTCGCCTCAGTGTGGCTCCGTCCACTTGAGATACGAACGGTATCCATTTACCTATCTCCGTCGTTGCTCGTTTGCAATCCTTCTGCCTTCCATCATTCCGGCTGGCGTGCACATGTTCACATGTTCACGATATTTATTTATTTATTTATTTTTCCGCTTTTCCAATGAAAAACTACGAATCCACCTGAAATTATAGCCACCCATTTGGCCTGCATAAGTGACCTAAATATCTCAAATATCTTAAATTCCAAATCCACATCCAAGGACGACCTTTAAACTGTGCGCTCCAGCATGTTTACTTCAGGCTCGAACAGTTTTTCGCTTTGAGCTGTAAGAAAATCATTCGAGTGTAATTTGAATAAAATATTTTAGAACGACTTTAGTACTTATATAGAATATTTCATAGGGCAGTTGAAATAATGTTGAAGAATGAAACGTTTTAAAGCTATATCTTGCAGCTAAATAAATATTTTTTATGAACAAGCTATGAACGTGAATATGAAATAAATTGCAGAAGCTTTGGCAAAATTAATTTTAAGCTTTTGTTATGTTAGCTAAATTGAAGTTGAATAGGTTGATTTTTATATATCATTAGGAAACATGTCAGCAAAGTCGATAGCCGTTTCCCTTGCTTTACAACTTATTCTCTGCAAGCAAAGAACTTTTAATTGGTTGAGAGAGCGAGAGTAGCATATAAAGAGTCAATAGTCTATAGTGAACTCTATGAATGATAGAGTGAGTGAGCAGATAGAACGGAGCGCTGCTGATAGAAGCAATTTAGAAAACCTCTCAGTTCAATGAGCAGCTCTCAGCGCTCAGTTCTGCCTGCACCTTCGTGCCGTGAAGCCGAGTAGGTCGCTTCGGGTGCTGGATCATCGTTTCACTTCTCAATTTCTCAGCGATCTTATTGGTCAACTGCAGTGAGAGAAGGCGAGAAAGCGAGTGCAGGAAGAGCACTTCAATGCTTACGCTCTTTGCATTTGGCGCTCTGATAAATTACTTCAAATTCTTTACAGCGAATACTCTAAATTCTTAAGAGAGAAAAATATTCAAATTAATATATAAATAAAAGCAAAAATATAAATAAAATAATTATAGGAAAATAATAATCCTGGGAAGTCGAAACACTTCTGCATCCAATTACAGCACTTTTCTAAGCACTTCAGCTGCTTGAAAGTGCATTCCTCTAAGAGAGCTGTTTAAGGGCTTTAACAACTTCTTCAGGCATTTTACAGGAATTTTCTATGCTCTTAAAAATTTGAAGTGTGTAAAGCAGAGGCTAAATTTCGCTTAAGAGCATATTTTCAGAATTTATTTTCAAATTTAATGATTAAATTATAATTAAAATATAAATAAATAAAAAAATATATATATTAAAAAAATCATATAATAATAATAATACATATATACTTTAACATATCGAACTTAACATTTACATCATCATTAAACATTAATGTTATTTATCTTATATAAATTTGTTTAACAAAAGTTTAAAATATTCAACTCAAACTCTGTTATACAATTCAGTTTGACTTGGCCAGTTTTAAAGCCCTCTGCAAGTGTTTGCCAATAATATAACATGAAAGCATAAATATTTGATGAAAAAGGAATGAAGGCAATAACTACTTCTTAGACTGTTTGATGTATGACTTGTAATAAATCTTAGACTTCTTGTTGAATACTTTGACAACGAGAGACATAACTCTTTTTGTCGCCTATGCGCGCACTCACACCAAACGGAATCTCATAACTTCAGATAATATCTGGAGACATGTGTGGTGTCAGCAGAACTCACACACACACACACACACACACACACACACACACACACACGAGCGAACCTGTGACACGCAACTGTCAAGCACATAAATTTTACTTTTGCGTTGTTGGTTTGGGAGTTTTCTGATCAGATTACGGAAAATTTGCATAGAAATTATTTCAACTTTATGCGCGTACTCATATGTATGTGATTCGCTCACACTTGAAGCATAAACTGTTTCAATTTAGATGAATGCGACCGAGTGAGTGTGTGAGTGAGTGTGTGAGTGTGCGTTTTCGAATGGGCAATTTCGTAAAGTGAATCCAACTGTTTGTGGCAGCTGTCAGTGCGTCTTATGAGGGGCTGATTGTTCCTGAGAGAAAGTCAACTTCAGCATTGCCCAGTCGAATGGAATCGAATGAAATTAGTAGCTGGCTAGTGGCCATATTAAGCATTCATCTGGGGAATATTCACACACACACACACACACACGCACACACATACACATGCGCACTTAACTGTTGAACTAACAATAACTTGGTTAATGCCCGTAATGGAAAAGTATACTCACTCAACACCCGTCGTCGCCCACACTCGATGATAGCTCCCAATTTTGTGCTGTGTATCCATTTGAGTTTCAGTTTTTACCCCTGGCGCTGCGCCATAATTGCATTAAGCACTCCACACATACAAAAGTATATAAATGTGTGTATGTATTATACGTGTGTGTGTGCACGCCCGTATATTTCGCTGCTCTACTCTGCTTTGCACTGCTCTGCTCTGGTCGAACGCGCACGCACCCAGGGGCGTTGGCTGAATGGGTGTGGCAGTGGGCGTGGCAGTGGGCGTGGGCGTGGGAGTGTCACATGAATGGCCTCGCAAACTTTTAATTGACATCCAATAAAATTCGCATTTATTACGCGCACTGTGAACGCCTGAATTAAATTTAATTGCTCGACGAGACGAAATGCAGTTTTCATGACTGCGCCAGCAGCACCTGCTGCCAGCTGGCTGGGCGTATCCCTGTTCATGTATATTACAACTGCTTTGCTTTGCTTTGCAGGACTACCACGATGACATACGACAGGAGCAAATGTGGGAGATGCAAGCGCTCACGTCCACGCCCACGCTTAGCAACCTGGACGACTCGCAGAGCCCAACGATCACGGCACGCGGCCTGGGCGGCGGTTTGGCCGACATGGACACGTCCAATGACGACAAGTCTGACAACGATGCCAGCGGCATGGATTGCCTCTCGCCGGACAAGCTCGACTGTGGCCAGTCCTGCAGCAGCGGCGGCGGTGGCGGCGGCGCAGACACTCATCCACATCATCAGCATCAGCATCAGCAGCAACAACAGCAGCAGCAGCAGCAACAACAACAACAACAGCAACAACAGCACCACCATCACCACCACCACCAGCCAGCGCACTTTCATCAGCTGCTCCAGGCGCACGGCGGAGCCAGCGCTGCAGCTGCGGCTGCCGCCTGTGGGGAGCATCTCGCCGGACAGGCGTCTACAGCGACAGCAGCGGCACGTGAGTATCGTTGGCTAAGAAAATGCAATTAGCACAAAATGCGAATGAGGAATGAGTGCGAGCTGGGTTACTGGCCATTGTAATGCGCATTAAGCGAATCCAATTTCCAACAATAATCAAATTTCATGAAGTATCTCTCTCTCTCTCTCTCTCTATATATATAAACATATATATCAAACCGAAGTTTCTCATTACCTCCTGCTGCTTTTGCTTTTAATACCTCTTCTCCTGTTTGCATTAACACTTTTAATTAAATCATGAAACTCATTGAGAGGCACTTGAATTTCTGAGAATCGTGTAGAAGCGCACGCTAGCGAATCATTTCCAATGCAATATACAGCAAATGGGAAGTTTATTTGAGAGTTTGCTTCTTTTTTTTTTTAAGCATATTTATTTACATTTGCCATATTTATGTATATTTTTATTGATATGCGTGAAATCATGCAAATAACCATAATTAACACAATTATTCAAATTAAACATCATTACAGTGAAGTGTTCAATGAAAACTCAATTGCCTTTGATCCAATTGGTTACATATTGAGGTTCGAAAACCACGCGCAAATGAGAATCAATATGAAATCGAAGAGTATCCAAGCAGCCTTCAAGCACTTTAGGGCCTCTCTACCTTCATTTACTTGCCAAAGTTCATATTTGGTACTTGGAAATTTTGCAAATGTCAAATGTCTCTTGATAAGTTTTTAATATGCATTTCCGGCAACTCAACTGGCTAAGGCATAAAGTTAATGTGCTCGGATGCAGGCCAAATTTTAATCAGATTGCTGTAACGTCATGTTATGTGCGGCATTTGCCAAATTGCTATTAGTAGTAGCGATTGGGCATAAGCCCAAGGATAAACAGTACCATAGCACGATACTGTATCTATAGACTCTTAAATTATTGACACAAAAAGCCAGAGAGCGAGCATAGGACAGCAAGCATAGCGAGAGCGATCTAGCAGACATTTCCGCTCTCACAGCCCAAATCCAACTGCTGTTCTTCATAGTGCTAATCACTCATAAATAATAACTCACAAATAACTGTTGACGTTCTCTGCCTGCAGTCTTTGCTTAAAGAGCAACCATTTGCATCAGCGAACAACCGTTTCTTTTTAAGTTGCTTTGTTTTGCTCCGGTTGTTCCCCTACTGATTGACTGCATTCGTGTGTATGCGAGAGTTGTGTTCGGCGAACACATCAACTACGTTCGTGAATATTGAGTGTGTCCATGTGCAAGAGAAGATCGTTTGCTTCGGCCTTTGGACTTATTTGCTCACTCTCATTGTACGAACGTGAATCGTAAGCGCGAGAGTTGTGTTCGGCGAACACATCAACTACGTTCGTGATATGAGTGTGGTGCATGTGCAAGAGAAGATCGTTTGCTTCGGCCTTTTGACTTATTTGCTCACTCTCATTGTACGAACGTGAATCGTAAGCGATGTTCGGCAAACGAGCGTCACACGAATAGTTCAACATGCAATGGCTCTCAACAGAAAATCGAAACGAAAAGAACCGAAGGCTCTTGGTCAGGGCAAGAAGCGAGAGAGAAGCAGAAACAATAAAATTGCCAACTATTAAGACTGCATACATACATATATAAATACAGCCACTTTGACTACTGGGTAATCGCAGTCCACACCCACACTCGCACTCCAGCTCTCATCAATTACTCGCATCTTGCCTCAACGCTTCGAAATCATATACGAAATTGGATTTACATTTCCCATTGCAGTGCACACAACAGCCATGGCTGTGGCGCTGCAGCATCAGCTGACGGCTGCCGGCATCGGTGGCCTGTTGAAGCCAGCGCCTGGGGTGGGCGTGGCTGGGGCAATGTCTGGCCTGCCGAGTGCGCAAAGCAGCGCCGCAGCACTGCAGCTGGCCGGCGATGGGGACGCAAACACATCGACATTGACGCTACTCGAACCACCGGGAGCTCTATTGCATCCGGCGCTGCGCAACGTGAAGGCCATCAACATAGGTGCGTTGCAGTTCGTCGACTTGGCTTGAGCTGGCTCAACTTCGTTTATCATTGCAGGTAGTGGCTTGGGCCGCAAGCGACCGCTGCTGGGCGTTCCACGATCCGGCATGAATCCCACGAAGCGCACCGTGATGAGCCTGCTGGCGCGGGCCAAGAACTCGCAGGCGCTACACACAGTGCGCCAGCCGGTGGTCACGGCCACCAGTTTTGCCGAGTAAATAGCTCAGTGTGGGGAATGGGAAACCAAAGGAGATTCTATATATATGTATTATCTATGCCTTGCAGGCCCCTCCAGATGCTGGCCTCACCCTTCATCATTCCTCACCAGGGCATGGATCAGTCCATCATAGCGCTGCCCAAGGAGAGTCTGGCCCAAGGCGTCTAACCCTATGACTTTTATACGCTGCGCCCCGCAGATGGACACACCTGACCGACTACAATTTGCCCCGCCTCCTTCTTCTAAAGACACACACACACACACATGAAATACGATTTCTAAAAAAATATACGATTCGAGTCTATTGGAGAGAGGAGTCTTTATAGAAGAAGAGCAGCGAGAGAAACGGGAACGCCTGCTGCCCACAGCCCAAGCCATACCAATACCACAGAGCCTGTCGACACACGATTTGTTTTAAGCGAATTCTTAATAAATAACGCAAGTATTTTTAATGCGATGTTTTATTTCGAACAAAAAAAGAAAATTGAGAAAAACCTAAAAAAAAAAACTTTAAACAAAAAAGAAAAACTAAATTAGTGTCAAATTAATGAACAACTTCAATAGAATTACAATGTAAACGCAATTACTTTAAATAAATTACTTTAAATAAATATACACTCACACACACCACATAACATATATATACATATATGTATATATATAAAGACAGCAAATATATATATATATATATATACTTGAACATGTACTTAAATCTATATAAATATATTTAAAAATAAAACGTGTTGAAACCAAGCTAAAACTTCAACTTAAAACACACGCCACATAAATTGATAATAATAATTTTTGGAGTATTTTAAAATGCAACTCAAAGCCCAAAGAGAGCTCAGTACAAGCAGAGGAGAAACTTTAACACACATTTATTGATCAGAAATTGAGAAATTGAGAAATTGCGAAATTTTGATGAAATATTCCCAAAGTCCAAGTCCAGGCATTACGATAATTTACTTTGCATAGATTGGAGCACAACCCGTAGTACACATTGAAGCCATATATAAATATATATAAATATATATAGCAATATACATATATAGAGACGATATTCCAAGTCCTGGATAAAAAGTGATCACAGTGATCCCACCGCCTTCAGCTTGTTTCATATTGAACCCAAAGCAAATGTCGTTAAAAAACAAAAACGAAATATAACAAATTATTCGGTTTCAGTTAAAACACAAATATTTAAAGAAAATATATATATCGAAAGCAACGAATTACTTAACTATATATTTTTGCAATTTATTTGTTCTAGTTTAATTCATTTATTCAAACATTGTTTATTTAAAGCTGAAGACTAAGCATCTTTCTTGAATCAGTTCTCAACTGATTTCTGTTTCGATTAGTTGCCGGATCTAGTAAATATAATAACTTAATCAAGTATTCTGAAATGTATGAGAATTATTTCAAATACTCGACAAATAGATGAGAATAAAGTTGAATATCTAAATGTGCACTCAAATGCATTCGTAAATAAATATAATCGCAATATGAATAAAAAAAACCAAATACGAAATACGAAATACAAATAAAAAATCCAATTACCAATACGAAATACACACAAGCATAAATAGTTTACGCATTAATGTTCAACCGTTTAATCAAAAGGCATATTTACAATTTACAAGCAAAATAGCATTAAATAAAACCAAATATTGATATTGATGTTGAAACCAAAAACAAACCGTGTAAAGTCCTAACAAAAAAAAAAAAAAATTAAAAAAAAATAAATAAATAAAAAATAAATTTACTCGTACCTACATAAATAACTGCATGTAGAAACTCGAAATATTAATATGCAACTTTAATTAAATTATTAATTAATCTACAAGGTACTCACACACACACACACACACACACAGACTAAATATTGTGTGAGTAATTGCAGCTACACCACCACAGCTTCGAGCTATTCCCAAAATAAATGCAATATTTTAAAAATATATTAAATCTGCGCGTTTTTCACTTGCCTTTATTAAATAAATCTTTTTTTTTTATAAATATTAAGTAAAACAACAGAATTAAGCGTAAGTAGAAACTGTTCATCTATTTATTAAATAACAAATGGTAAAATGGATTTATTGGGAGACTATTATCTAGCGGGAGTTGTTTCTTCATGTATTGATCTATGTATTATTATATTGATATATTCCCATTGTCAATCATGTCATAGTATGTCATAGATGATATGTAGGCACCAAGGAGCAAGCCAGAGAGGCAGAGAGGAGACAGGCCGACAGGTCAGAGAGGCAGAGATGGCAGGAGAGGCAAGAGGGCAGAGAGGCATGAGAGGCAGAGAGGCAGAGAGGCATAGAGGCAGAGAGGCAGAGAGGCAGTAGATCAGGGGAGTCAGAGAGGCAGCGAGTCAGCGAGTGAAGAGAGTGCAGGAGAGGCGAAGGGCATAGAGTCAATTATTCAGAAGGCAATATTCGATATGCATAGATTCAGATATTCATATATTCATATATTCATATATTCATATATTCATATATTCATATATTCATATATTCATATATTCATATATTCATATATTCATATATTCATATATTCATATATTCATACATTCATACATTCAGGCGTTTATTGAGATTTTGGCTCTTCTGAACATCCGTAATGTGATACTTCGTCAACCCAGCCGCCGGGATATACTCTCAATATATAACGCCGCATTGATTCTAAAATAATGGTCAGTATAGCCACCGGGAAGACATATAGGAAGATAGGTAGATAGCTGAAAGGTGCAAAATGAAATGAATATACACGAGAATGTCGAATGAAAAGCGCACTTCACAGGCGAACTGTGCAGATGATATGGCACGTTTGCAAAGGTGAACAGAAGACAGATGCCGATCAAGTAGATAAAGGCCAAGTTCAGGCGAAGGTTTCCAAAGCCATGCTTGAAGAGACTGGCTCGCGTTGTTTTGCACAGAACAAGATTAACGGACTGCATTAAAGTTAATGTGATTACGATAACGGAAGTCATCTCATACTCCAGTTGAATTCGTGCACCTCGCGTCTGTTGATGTAGTCGTAGCAAGATGAAATCTGATGATATTGACATAGATATTACTTGCCCATTCTTGGCCATATGAGTCCACCATGTCATTAAGAGATTCATCATACCAACGATCGCTGAGGCCGAACAAAGTGCCGGGCAAGAAACCATTGTACAGCATATACGCTATATAGGCCATGATCACGGCGGCTGCCTCCATTAAGCCCACATTTACGTAGGCCACAAACAGCATGCTGTAAGGCTTGAAATTTAGTTCGCTGCAGTTAGGCGATTCCATGTACAGCTTTACCATCGGGTAATCAAAAAATCATCAGCGACCTTCGGCATCACTTTCATAAGGTCTAATTCTGGAGGCTCAAAGTACAGCGTTGTGGCGGGTATCTGGAAAGCAAGGGAAACTAGAAAATGTTCAATGCTCTGGGCTAAGTGCCTACCAGATTCACAAAGAATCCAATGAATGCGCATGGAATGAGTGAAATTTTAACTGGCATCTTCAGCATGACGAGAAGTATGTGCAGCATTAGCAATGACATATTCGTGGAGAGCCCATAGACCAACGCCTTCTTCTGGTTCTCAAATAGCAGGCGACTCTCAGCAATGGCGTTTGCCACCGTCACAAAGTTGTTCTCCAGCACAATGATGTCAGCACAGGACTGACTTACATAAGACGAGGAGCTCTCAGAGATGCCCACATGGGCGCACCGAATGGCCGACGTATCATGGACGGAGCTACCGATCGCCGTGACCACAGCGCCCAATTTTAGGCAGGTGTCGATGATCAGATAGCGCTGAGCGACGGCAATGCGACAGAAGACGACGCCCGCATAGGAGAGCATCACTTGCTCGATGTCCCAGCGCTGGTGATGCACCTTCTTGCTCATATTCTGCATATTGACCGTGACCGCTGTGACCATACGTGGGTCCACCTTCGATATGGGTATGTTAAGTCGCTCCGAAACATCCTCAGCGGTCTCGCTGCCCTTGGCAAAGATGCCCACAGCTTTGGCAATGGCACGCGAAAAGCTGACATTGCATCGGGTTAAGAGCACCAGCTTGATGCCAGCACTGCGACACCTGGCAACCGCGGTGATGACATCCGGATACGGTGGATTGAATGCAGCAATCAAGCCCAAAAAGCACATTGAATCCGAATACGAATTCATGAAGCTCAGAAATGTGTTCTTATTGGTATAACTAAACTTATTCGAGATCAGCGACAGCATATAATCATCCACGTTCAACTTCTTACAGGCAAAGGCATAGGAGTGCCTGCCCAGCTTGTTCAGCATTGAGGCTTCATCAATGACATCATTACGCAGAGCTGTGGTCAACCTAACTGGGTCATCCCCGTTCGTGTAACAAGTGCTGCAATGATCCATTACCTCATTCCAATGGCCGCGTATATATAGATGATACTCGGTCTCATCGTCGTCATTCACCGACGCATGGACGCTAACCTGCAGATGGCTAATGGTGTCGATGGATCGCCAGGCGACCCTCTTGTATTTGACACGCAACACCTGAACGCTAGCCACAAACTGGATGGCGAATTTGAGCAGAGCCCTCTCGTAGTCGGTGCCATCGATGGCCTGCATGTGAGTGGGTAAGCCTCTCTGGCCAGACCAAAAGGTGGCATTGTTGCACAGTATCGAGGCACGAATCAGCTCAACAAAATGAGTTGTGGCTGTGAAATTCGTTTGCGTATTAAGTAGTTTGCCATCGACAAACAACTCCGAGACCTTCCATCGCCGTTGCGTCATGGAGCCAAGTAAGTTACTGCAGATAACTGTTGTCAGTCCCAGAGTCGAGACAGACTCCATGTTCCGAACGTAGCAGCCCATCGCTGTCAGATGGTTTTTGGTGATCCACAGACCAACGAAAATCAGGATCGGCAGAAATATAGCTGAGGACGATACCGTCAAGCTAATATAGAACTCAATCAGCGACGGTATGCTCAGGCCACCCATTGTTAGCGACAACAGAGCAGCAACGATCATGACCAAGCATATGACGTACTTATAGAAAACAACCTGAAACAAGTTGAGTTTAGAAATAATCTTTCCAAATTTCCAATTATCGTGTCACCTGTTTCATATGTTTTCGTGGTCGGGTCAGAGGACGCCGCTCCATGCACAAGCGGGCCATGATGCCCACTTCGGAATTATCGCCACAGGCAATGACCAAGCCCCGGCCAGAGCCTTGTGTTACATGACTGCACGCAAAGCCCACATTGCGAGCGAGCCATTTGTTTGGATGCGTAACGTCCGGTATGATGGTAACCGATGTCGAGTAGCCGGTGAGCGCGACATTGTTCACCTCCAGATCCTCGGAGTGAAAGATTCGAACATCGGCCGCAATACGTTCGCCATAGGTGATCGCCAGTACGTCACCCAGAACGACATCTTCCGAGCGTATGATCTGCAATCGGCTGTCTCGGACGACCGTACAGTACATGGGCATCAAGTCCATGAATGCCCAGGCGACCAGGAAGTCGTCATTCTCCTGAATATAACGAAGCACTCCAGACAATAGAAAAACGATCAATAAAACAATAGCGATTATCAAGTATGCAGGACTAGCCTCCCGATCGTAATATGTCATCATCTCCCAAATATGTAGAACGAAACTGCCAATCATGGCCAAAAAGACGACTGAGGCCAAGCCAGCAAAACAGTTTCTAAAATACTTTAGACATCTGAATTCGGGTCTCTGTGGCAAGGTCATTTTATTCTTTCCAGTTAAAGCCAAACGCCTCCTGGCCTCTAAAGACGTTAGACCCTGTAACGAAACATGTTCGCAATCACATCGAGAACTCATTGGATACCATAGCCACAACTCACATGTATAGCTGAGGTGTCTAGTTTTATGCATACTCTCTGGAATTCCTCTATATGCCATGTAGTATACGTGCTATCAGCCATGCCTAACTATAACAATATCCGGCTTATCTTCGTTGCATTTAATATATCCAACTGATTGATATGTTTACCCTATTTAGAGTACGATTTGAATCTGTCTTGAAATGTGTCAAACTATCAGATTGGTTATATTATAATTGATATAGTATATCAAATGCTCCTATGAAAACTGTTCTCAATCTCCAGTTTTTTTTCTGAAGTTCACTCTCTCTCTCTTTCTCCCGCTCTATATCTCTCTTTTCCTCCTTTAATGTATATATATAATAAAAGAAAGTCTCTTGAGTTGACTGATATTGCTAAATATATTCTCTGCTCTAAGAGTAAACAAGATTTTCTTTATTTAACTAGCAAACAGCTGTAATCAATGATTTTTATGGTAATTTATGTGTTTTTTGCTGGATTTGGAATGGGTTTATCGATGGAGCAACACTGAGAGTCTACTCATGCCAGCAATTGAGTCTGTCTGATGTACATAAATTTCGTGTATTTATGTAAACGAATTGGCGTAAAATCGATCGATTTTGTTTTTTAAATCAGTAATAATCGTAAAATTTGTTTCATTGTTGTTCACACATAAAGTGCCGGATGCGCTACAACGGAAATATATATACTATATATTATATATCTTTGTGTATGTGTATATATCTCTGTGTATATGTATGTTTGTACATTTCTATATCCGGTTGCTCAGCTGAAAGAACAAACTGAAGTATGCTATATACCTGAGTTGACTTTTTCTTGATATGAATATCTCTTGTTTCTTCGCACTTTATGGCCCCATTTAATGGCGCATTAAAATTTTGATTGCCCCAAAATAAAATAAAAATGTGTAAACATATATTTGCTTACATAAGTCGACTTGAATATGCGAGTAAGCTGGCAAGGATATTGCTGCAAGCATAATATTCACATTACAAATCATATCTCAGAGAGTTATTTATTTCTATAATCTAGCAAACTTTATAGATGTTAAGAATTTTAGCTAGCTTAGCTATTTTTTAGCTATTTTTTATTCCTAAGAGCTTTTGCAGCTTGCAGTTCTGAAGAGATTTCTAAATAGAAATAATAAATATTTAAGATATATTATATATTTCGAATATATGTATGTACATATATGCCATTTGCTTACACCCACGATATTTTACTTAAATATAATTGTAATTTTGATACATGTATTTCAAACATTCAAATATAAGTAACCTTAGCAATATATATTACATTTTGTGTAACCCCCAGCTCACACATCAAGAAAAAACTTCGCACTTAAACACTAAATTATTAAAACTTACATTTAATTTATTTATAGTTTTTTAATATTTTTAAAAGAAACCTCGAGTATTTCGCGAAAACTAGAAACTAGTTCAAATCACAGAACAGAACAAATCATTCTTAGTAAAATAATCTAAAATTTCTAGTAATTTTTCTTTTTAATAAATGCATTTCTAATTGAACGTCATGAAAGATCTGAGTATAATCATTTGTCTAGTAATTTCGCTGCTCTGCAGCCAGGCAACAGCCTCTAAGTGTAAGTACAGCTGGCATATAGAATATATATAAATAGTTTTATATTTATATATACCATCTGCAGATTCGATATTTTGCCACTGGGATGCAGAGTCCTACAATCGCAAGGGATTGAGTTACTTCAATTCCTGGAGCATAAATAGAAAACTATGCACACATTTCGTCTATGGGTCTATGGCCACTTTGGATCCCAATGGATCGGGCGCCTTGAAGCTCGTAAATGGGGCCACGCTCGAGAAGCGAGGTAGGTAACATTCTCTAAATGTCTCTAGCTATCTGTACTTATCAAAGAATGTTCAAGGACTTTTAAGCGATATCTTGAATATGAGACGTGATAATTATCAGGCAATTCTATCCGTTGGCGATGCGAAGGACGATGCCCAAAGATTCTCCACGATGGCAGCGAGCCTGCGCAAACGCGATGAGTTCTATGTAACTTTAACGAATTTCCTCTTTGAACGGGACTTCAGTGGAGTGCTCTTGAACTGGGAGTTTCCCACCCAGCATGGAGGTCGCTCCGAGGATCGCCAAAACTTTATCGCATTGTTGAAGGAGCTAAAGATTATGTAAGCGCAATGGGAAGTTCTTTATATACAAAGTAGAGTCTAACATTTATCCTCCAAACAGCCTGCAGGAGCATCATTTTCTGCTCCTGGTCACCGTTTCAGCGCGACTGGATAAGGCAACTCTGGCCGCTTACGATATTCCCAAGATAGCGAAAATTGCCGATTTCATTATCCTGAATAGCCACGATTCGCAGGATATATACGATCGGCAGCTGCGCTACATGTCGCCGCTCTATGGCAACGGCAGTCAGAGCGTGGAGCGCGGCGTCAAGCACTGGATCAACAAGAGCAAAATGCCAGAGAAACTGATCCTGGGCATTCCGCTGTTTGGACAAACGCATACCCTGCGCGATCAGCGCAAGACGGATGTGGGCGCACCCAGCAAGGGGCCCGGCATGCGGCACGTATTTTCCAAGCGGCCCGGATTCATGACCTACGCCGAGTTCTGTACACAAGCGAGCAGATGGGAAAAGAAATTCGACAAGAAGGCGCAGGTGCCATATGCCCACAGAGATGACCAATGGATCAGCTATGAGGACGGCACCAGCATCAGCGCCAAAATGCATGTGGTTAAGGATCAACGTATGGGCGGCGCCATGGCATGGTCCATCGATGCCGATGACTTCCACGGGCGATGCGGCGAGCGTTTCGCTCTGCTCAAAGTGATTGTCTCGCAGATAGGTAACCCAGCTGTGCTCACAACTGCTGCACCCACCACCGAGGGCGTCGGCCTCTGCCCCAAGGAGGGACTGTTCCCCGACCTGTGGAACTGTCAGGCCTACTACGAGTGCCGCGATGCCAAACGCACCGACTACGAGTGCCCAGACGGTGACTACTTCGACGAGCAATTAGCCCAATGCAAGCCCGCTGACCAGGTGAAATGCTCAAACGACTTTGTCACCTGGCGTCCAGGCCAAGATACCTACGACTACCGCAACTTTCCCATTAACTTGAAGATTGTCGATTAACTTCTGCCAAAATTGTACACATAGTAATCGTAAATAGTTAGTAAACAATAAATTCTTTCGGTTGTGCATTCCAATTAGCAATTTACTAGATCTGCATAGTTGCAGCTGTTTGTGCTGGGATCGAACACCAGGCCCGCTGGGCAATCGAACATGAATGTCGAACCGCCGCTACAGTAATAGAACTTGGAACAATTGTGGGGATCTCTCACATAGCCATCGGTGTCTTCACAGCAATAGTCATCGACTCCAGCTACGCTCTGAGGCGGTACAGCAACAGCTGGCTGCACCTCAGCCGCAAGTCCAGTCGGATTGTCTCTTCCGAAGAGTGCGCGGTTAATAGTGCGCAACAAGGGAAATCTTTCGCCCCCACAGCTGCCACGAAAATCGTCCGACTCGAGCGACCAAATCATTATGCCGCCCAGTTTGTGTTCCATGGCATATTGTGCCTTCAGCATCAAGCTTCGAGCGTTCTCATAGCCCACCCATTGGCGTTCCTTGAAGGCGAATGGCACCTGTTGCACTCCCTCCCAGCCCGTTGTCCATTGCTCGCGCCGAAAGAGCTCGCACAACTCATTGTAGCCCAGCACTCCCGGCTCTCGTGAGTAGGGACCAGCTATGCCACGTCCAATGTGCACTGCGCCTGGCAGGTGCTCTTCGGCCGAAGCTAGGGTGAACGTGCGACCATAGAAGGGCACTCCCAGCAGCAGTTTCTCTGGCGGCGCACCAGCGTCTATCCAATATTTGATGACAGCATCCACATTCAGCTGTTGCGCCCGTTGCGTCGTATCGTTAGCACCCGCATATAAGGGCGCATTAATGGCCACAGATTCATCCCAAGGACCGTGCAGGTCGTAGGCCATAACATTAATTATGTCCAAGTACTCAGAAATGGCGGGTATATCATACGATATGCTCGCCGAAAACTCTGCTGAGCCCACAGCAGCGCTGAGTATATAGCCAAAGGGACTGAGTCCCGCCTTCAGTTCCTTGAGCAGATTTACATAGTTTTCACGATCGTTGTTCTCAATCAGATTATGACGCTGACCATGGATACTCCCAGTCCAAGTCAAGTCCATCGAAGCCATGACGCTGTATAAACTGAACAACTTGCTCGATGAAATACGAACGCTTCTCTGGATCGTTGGCCACAAGCGAGAAGCGCTTGGAGCCCTCGTTCCAGCCGCCAACAGCGAGAAGTGTCTTCAGCGTGGGATTCTTTAATTTGAGCGCATTAAATTTCTTGATGTTGCCAAGGCCTCCATTGTCCTCCAGATCTAGATAGGGATCTATGACACGCAGCTCGCCGCTCTCCTTTATGCCCAGAAAGGCATATACCAAGTGTGTGCACAAAAATGGATCTATGTCCTCCACACCAAACTTGCCGTCCTTCGGCCGATAGACAGACCAAGTGCCCTGGTAGCACACAACGTGCTCTGAGTGCGGATTTATGCATTATAATTATTATTAAAAACTGGCTTCATCTAATAACTTACTATTGGGTTCCGTTGCTCCTACAATTGCAATCAGCGTTAATGGCAAAAGCCATCCTACAATTCTACAATCCCACATAACAACTGAGTCTTTGGAATTCTTTGACAATATTAATTCCGATTTTCTCTTACGCTCGTGTTTTATACATTTTCTTGGTGTGCTAAATAAACATAAACATTGCAATCGATAAGTGCCATTTGTTGTTGAATAAAAGTTCTTGTTAAATACATCTTATGCTACAAGAACGTAGCAATAACAGTAAAACGAAGTGTTTATTCTTGCTCCAACAGCAAGGTAAATAATAATAAATGAATTCTCGGCTGGCCAAAGAATCATTCAAACAGTTGAAGGTCGGTTGAGTAGGTGTGACCAGTTACCCGGCTAAGATAAAATATTGTAGTTTAGAACTTTTTCAGCTTGGACAATTGATTGTTGCGACGTAGCGCCATTTTACGTAGCCGGCGCCAATACTGTTTGGTATTAGGGTCCAATTCTTCCAGAGGAATAATGCGTTCGGTATTTAATGTCCACAGCCAATCTGGGTACTCAGAGTCGGGCTTGAGCTGCAAATGAATGAAGATTTGTTGCAAAATCAAATCTGTATTACATTGAATGCACATTTACCTTGATGTCCTCGCCAGTCTTCATGTAGTTGCTGCCGCACACGTAGTTTACCAATTTAGTTGCATCCGTTTCCACTGGTATTATCTTCTTCTCCATGATGGGCCCCAGCTTGCCCAGCTTCTTCTTTTTGCCCGCTGTGTGATTAGATATTTCTAATTATCAATCATTATTATATTTATTGGGATACTCACTTTGTGCCACGGCCGCTGGCTTGGCTGCATAACAGCGCGCAGTATTTGCTGAGAAGGTGAGGCGCTGCCTTAGTAAATTTAACGTAAGCGTCAGATTGTTCATAACTGTTATTTATATAGTTAACTGCGAATTCAACTTCAGTTTTTAATTCATTCCTATTTACAACACGCATTAACAATTGCCATACAGTTGTATAATCAGACTAAATTGTAGAAACGGTCACACATGTATTAGTCTATCGAAATCATCCCTGCGCCGGCAATAGAACGATAACAAAATTATACAAGTTGAGCAAATACAAATTTGAACATTGAATAATGCCGACAATTAAGCTGCGGCTCCCGTCCAATCGGACACTGGGCAATATATGTGTATATGGCGCTATGTTCTCCATTTCAGCGGTGATGTTCATGCGCTGGAAACTCGAAGACCGTGTGCGTTCCTCAGAGTACTATAAATTGGCATTGCAAACACTACGCCAACACAAGGGTAAGGTGGATAGACCGAGCCCAGCTGTTCAGTTAAAATGTAAACAAGTTTTTTGCAGGTGCTGTTGGATTGCTCGGTGAGCCCATTAAGGACGGTGGCTTTGACATATCCAATGATCAGAATTCATGTAATGCGGAGAGCGCCCAATTCGAGGTCTCTGTGCGGGGCCCCAAGGATAAGGGAAAACTTTTCTTTTGGGCAAAGAATAGAGAAGACGGCTGGCTCATTGATCGGCTAGAGTTGGAGGCTAATCAGCATCCCAATAAGAGGTTTTTGCTTAAAAAACAAGATGAATACTCCGTACAGGACCTGCCGGAACGGAAACACTCGGAGCTGCCAGCCGGTGTACCACATTATGAGAGACACGCATACCCGAAGCCTCAGCCACTGCATCAGGCGGAAGAGTCCTCGGCATATGTCCATACGGCGGATGGCGGACGCATGCGATAAACCAAAATTTTCAATTTATATCATTTATTCGTATTAAATTTGACTATGCAAGCTTTTAATTATCAATTTTAGTATACAAAAAATTTCAAAAATAAAACCAAAGTCTTGTTGAACAAAAAACGTATTTTTTTGTTGTTTGTTTTATGCAGCGCTCTTTTGTATATATATATAAATATTTATATTAATAGTTTTCTGTTAATTATCTTGCTATTGCGTAGGTGTGTGTTTATTGAATGCATTGAATTATTTTTCGTTTGTTTTTAAAAAAGATTTTATATAAATTGTTTTTACTGTAGCTGTAGCTGTTGCAAAGAGCTGTCCCTTAAGATCTAACTGATGCCAGCTTCAGTTAGAGTGAGAGAGAGACCAGGGTTACATTCATGAATGGACCGATGCTCTTATAAATTTATAATACATTGTGGAAAGTACATGCATTCTATTATTATTATCATTATACTCAATATTATTATTAGAATTAAAAACACGCGCTTAATTAAACGATAAAGGCGACTGTAGGCGGCGATTGTGACTATGATCCAGGTTCAAGCTGACGACAATCATCCAAGTATAATTGATTTGATACATTGTGTTGCACATACACATTGTGTGTTTCGGTTATATATATAAATATATATACATATCCACTTTCATCGTAATATAACAGATAAGAAATATATGCACTGTGCACGTATATGTATGTAGATGTAGTTGTTAAGTATTGATGCATGTATGTGTTGTGTTTTGTTGTTTGTTGTGTAAAGGATAAGCAAATTAAAGACAGTTATTACATAAGCGCCAACATTTAACGATCGTAAATAGATAGTGTATATATATGTATATGGTTCTGGCTGCAACTTCCGTTCCTGCTCCGTTCACTACTCTCGCTTGGCCATTGCAAGTGGAAGACTGTTGGGTCTCTTGATCTGCGACTGCGCCGGCACTGCCATGGTCAACGGGGATATTGATATTGGCGTGCCACCGGCTTCCGCTTGCTGCTCCTGTTCTTATTGCGTCTTTAGCTCTTTACCAATACTGTACGATACGATTTTGCTCCAGTCAATCTTGGTTTTGGTTATGGGCAACTGTCGCCGCATCGCCTTGAACGTAGTGTCCGACATGGTTTGATAGTTCTCCGAAATGGCCAATTGATACTCGTTCTCCGCCTCCTCGATCAGGCGTATGACCTCGTTGGCCAACTGTTGTTCATTGGACACAATAACACTCTCGCGGCAATCCTTCGACGACACCAGCTGCACATTACCATCCTCATAGTAGTGCACCTGCACCTTCAGCACGCCCTTCAACTCCGCCGTGCCGCTGCCAGCTTGGAAGCTAACGTGCCACTGGGAACGCCATCTGCCATTCCAATAGTTCTTCGGCTGGAACTGATGGTCCTCAATGCAAATGGTCAGCGTGATCTGATTTCCCTGTGATTTGCCAAACACTGAGCACACCTACGGCGCGAATAAATTGTATATAAATATATATATTTAGGAATATATATAATTAATTGAACTTACGCCGTGCCTGTAGTGGTTGGCGGTATATGCTAAGGCAGCTAGATCCAAGGCAGCGCGCCACGACTCCGCATTGGCATCAGCCTTCTGATCCTGGTAGTCGGACGCCTCTTTCCTTAGATGGTCGTACTTAAAGGATTGCTTTGTGCGAGGGTCAAAGAAGCGACCATTCCCTATAAATGTAAACAATATCGGTTAGGAAATTATAAAAAACCAGGGGAAGTTTTTATATCTTATCAATATCTATAACTTAGATGATAAGAAATCTTTAAAAATTGTTGAGTGACGAAATGTAGAACTATTAATAAATACTATTAAAAAATTAATTTAAAATAAGCCAAAAAGGGAATACAATTTATTTATTACATGTTATACGATGAGAAATCTTACAAAACATATTACTCAATGAAGAAATTTACCTATTTAAATAAAGAATATTATTAAAAATGTTAAAAGTGGAAAAAAGTTGGAGACAAATTTATCTATGACTAATATTTGATAAAAACAATATGAATATGAAATTCACATTGGAATTTCGAATTGAAAGTTTACTTTAGTTGTTGCATTTAAGTTTAATCAACTATGATTTTAATTGTTTAATTATAATTATTTTAAAAATAATATATATATTAAGATATACTCGAATTATGCTCAGCTCAACACCGATTGCATCCACTGTAACGAATTGTAAATAGTGTGCATGTGTGTTTGTGTGTGTGTTTCGATTGAGTCTTTGCTACTCTGAAGCGTATGCCCATATATGGTAAACGCCACAAAAACATAAGCAAACAAACTCTCAGCAGCTGACGCCCACTCTTCCTGCCACCCCCACCCACTACAAGCGTAACCATTTATAAATTGGAGTTGGAATACGTACCCAAATCGTTGTACTCGGATATGATCGCATTGTGTTCACTGCCCTCGACCCGCACGGGCGTCAATTGGTCCTTGTTGTATTGGGAGAAGGCGTGGCTGGCGCCATCCTTCAGCAAGGAGTCGTTCTTCAGTAGCTCGCGGACATCGTTGAATACCTCGTTGAATTCACCGGGCGGCGCATGCAGTATAAACTCGGAGACAATGCGAACCCTTTCCGCATCTGTAATCTGTGTTTGTTCCATTCTTTCGTTTGGTGATTCACGAATTCGGGCAGTGTTTGGTTTTTAGGTTGTTATTGTTGTTGCTATTGGTGATGTTCAACTATCGCAATATTGCACAGTACGTGTATATGGGTGTGCACGGCAGTTACAACTGGCATGTGTGTCCGCCGATATTGTTTAAAACTTAGTTTTTCTACCCGTATTAAAGTTAGTCGGCCTTTTTTTACTTTTTCAAGCAATTAATGAAAAGACAATGAACGATGACGATGACAGAGTTTTGCCTTTGGTATTTATTTAGTATATAGCTTAGTGACTAGTCCTACATCGCATTTATATATCGATAATTAAGAGTCATTTTAACGATACTCCACTATCGCATATATGCCGGCAAAAACAATGTATCTTATCGATGTATTAATTGCATTAATTACTTGAAATTGAGAAACTGAGTTTTATATTTAAAAATATCGTTCGTATATTCAAATATCGTTTTATGTAATTTTAAAATCGTATACATCTATTCTCTGTACTCTGTACTCTTAAGAACATATTGAAAGCAAATCGTACTTTAACATTAAGATACATATGTATCTGTGGCACCTTAGCAGAGTCACCGTTCATCAAAAAATCAAATACATACTTTTAGGATTAGGTAATTCTGATTTCCATGCACACGATGGGTTTTTTACTCCGAGTTTGGAATTCGAAGTTTGACTAAACTAAAAACATGCCCGAAAAGTTATTAGAGTTAGAATTAAAGATTAGCGGCGATCGAAATTTCGTTAGGCTAATTTTTAAATGTATCCCTTGGTACTTAATACTTGAATAGACTAAGTACTTCCCATTAAACAAATACACTATAATTAAATATAGCACTGATTAAATTTGCTTCCAAGTAGCTGTTAAAATAACTTTTAAATAAAGAAGCTAACTTTCAGATACGTAACTCTCCAAACTGTTAGTTCTTTACAGCAAAAGAAAGTCAAACATTAACATTATTCACAATATACTATCGTTTAAATTTAATATCGATATTTTGTCGCTTTGTCGCCTGCTCGCTGGCTCGATTGCCGCTCATTTTTGGCTTGTTGCTCATTCCTTCTTTCTCAGTTGAGTCGTGTGGACGCTCTCGTGCGTTTCGTGTTCTCGTCGCCGCTTCAGCTCGTCTAACGGTTGCTTTCAAACATGATCACCAAGCAATTGTGAATAAAATTGTAGCAAAACAAAAAGCCGATATACGTCAAATTTAACACACCTTGAATTAAATCTAATTAACGACTGATTTAAAGTGCAGTGAACAATTAAATAACGAATAAAACCGAGCTTGTGAATTGTGCAAACGCCACAAAAGCAACAAAAGTGCCTTTTCTCTTGGTCTTGCCAACGTTTACATACAAATACACACACATAAATATATATAGCTGTGTTGGTAACAAATACAAGTGCACTAGCCAAACAACGCTCTTAAATACACACACACACACATACACGCTTGTGAAAGAGGCGGCCTTTGCGTATGTATGCGCGCTTGCGTGTGTGCGTGAAACCACTTTTTACCTCGAATTACCTGTTTGTTCGCGCGAGTGAAATAAGCCGTAGAGCCGCAACAACCAAGCGAATGAGTGAATGCTACTCAAGTTAAATGAGCATAAATTCAGCGAGTTGAATGAAAATTAATAAAATTAATTGGAAGTTGATATTAGTTCGATTTTACAAAGTATTTAGTGCGTCGGTTGCCATGAAAATGCAGTCTAAACAAACTGCCACACAGACGAACACAAACAAACGATTCTGAGAGCGAGCGGGAAAAAGATAGAGAGCGAGAGCAAGAGCGTGAGCGAGAGCGCGAATTTTAAGATTTCGAGTTCAATAGAAAACGTAGTGAAGCAACGTGAACCTGTGATCCACACACACACACACACACGGAGAGTTTTAGAATTAAAAATAAAAGCCGAAATATACTGGGTGATTCATTTTAGTGATTTTTTGTTGTTTTGCTGTTGCTACGATGATATCGACAACTTGATTTAAGCGAGATATCCTCTCACGTGCGCCCCTCTCCTTCCGCTCACCGTGTACACAGAAAAAAATGCAATAAAATGTCGTTACACTTACAAAATAACAACAACAGCAGCAGCAATGCGAATCCCGCTCAACAACAGCCACATCAGCAGCACAAGCGAAAATGTCGCTCCACAGCAACAACAATAACAACAACATGTTGCTACACCTGCCATCGACCGGCGATAATAGCACTCGTTGTTGTTGTTGCCGCCTTCGTTTGTTTACCCGCCCAGTCTGTCGAAGCACTCCAAGCCATCTCCACCAGCTCCAGTTCTGGCAAATACGACAGCTTCTTGGGCGACAATCGCAAGCCCGCGTTCAAGAACTGTGCCGGCTATGCGCCCTCTGTCAAGGAGGAGCAGCCGGAGAACACCTACGTGTTCACGGTGCAAGCAACCGACCCGGATCCCAATCAGGAGATAACCTACAGCTTGGTACAGTCCGCTTTCGATCGGCCCAAGTTTGTCATCCATCCGAACTCTGGGGTCATTGTGACGGCGCACACCTTCGACCGGGACGAGCCCATCCACGAGAAATTTGTCTTCGTCACGGTGCAGGCCACAGACAATGGGCTGCCGCCCCTGGACGATGTGTGCACCTTCAATGTGACCATCGAGGACATCAACGACAATCCGCCCGTCTTCAACAAGGCACGCTACGACGAGTCAATGTCCGAGAATACCATGGTGAGTAATCCTTTCCAAATGGGCACTCGGCGTCAGCAAGGGTCAAATGCGTGGACCACGGATTACTGCCATTTGATCTATAGCTGGGTCGAGTGCTGTAACTATAAAAAAAAGTAAATGAAAAAGCACTTTTTGCCAACAGCAAAGAGGGAAGACAAAAGGTCTAAAATACTAAAAATACTATAGGGCAAAAGAAGATTGATTTATGATTTGTATTAGAAATACTTTTAGATACTGAGCAATTGGTATTTATTTGAATGTCAAGCAAATTTACCCACTTCCTAAATACTAAACATTCAAGTGAAGGTGGGTTAGGTGATTTTGTTAGGTAGTATTTTAAATACTAAACAAGCAAAGAGAAAGATAAGATAAATGCCAGAATTTGAAACTAACTATTTAATGAAAGAGATAAGCAACAAAAAGTCATAGTGATAGAGGCATTAAATGATATACATATGTTAAAAGTTGTAAATGTAGAAAAACAAATTGTAATACTCCCTTATACAGAGTTTAACTGGGCACTTGCAGCAGGATCTCAGCATGCGTGGGAGTGGGCGTTCAACTGGAAAAGCTGGTTAGGTTAGAGCAAAAAAAAAACTAAAAAGAAATGCCATAGGCACAGGTTGGGGTTCATTGTTCTCAGTTCTCAGCAGTCAGTTTGCAGTTCTCAACTCTCGCCTCGATGAGTCAATCCCGAAACCTTGAAGCGCTCTACGTCTCAGCCCACGTTAAATAGTTTTTAAAAGCTGCCAAACGAGTCGAGAGCTCAGTCATTTTATTCTGGAGGTGGAAATAGCTTCTATTAATAGTCTAGATAAAATCAAGAGTTTACTAAGAACAGGGTAGACATAATAATGTATACAGGTATATTGTAGGCATATATATTAAAGATAAAAGAAGCAATCTTTGAATTTATGCTAAAGCTAAATAAAGCAGATAATTTACGATATTGGATTTTCGTGAATAATCTAGATAAAAGACCAAATAAGATTAGTTTGCATGAATATTTATTTGAAATGACCCAAAGCAATATATCTCCAAAAGACCTTGAACTAATTGAATAATATATATTTCACGCTTGCCCTGTGCAACTATTGATTATTTAGGGATTAAAAGACAAAACCCAGCACAAATTGGATCAATAAAATAACTACAGTATTGCCTCAATAGGTAGAAGCTTAAATTCATAGAAAAATTCAACTAAATATACGAAATCAACATATGTATATTTATATTGTACTTAATAAAGACCTTCTGAAATCTACAGTTAATTAAACTAAAAACTTAAAGCTAGAGCAGCAAAAATTTGCAGTTTATTAACTTTTGCTTTTGAAAACGAGGGACGAGGCGCAGCTTGAAAACCAGTTTGATTTCTCAGTATAAAAATGGCGAAAGTTAAAGAAGTTGACTCTCAAGGTGTTTTTTGTAAGAAATTGTGAATTAGCCAAGGTTACAATTAGCGACTGGGCACTGTAGTAAAGGGCGCAAGCTTTTCGCTTTTCTGGTCTCAGTTTTCCAATTTCGAAACCGACTTTTCAGTTGGGTTTCGTGCTCACATTTGGCGTGGTTGGTGTGAATTTTCTTGCGTGCTTAAATTTGCATAAATTTTCATTTGAGCAAAATGTGCATAATCGCAATTTGGCAGGCAAGTTTTTCATGTGAGATGGGAATGAGATGTGAAACTGAAACTGGAACTGGAACTTCTCTCCAATATAGAACTTCAATCGAAATTGTGTTTACTCTACTTACAGATCGACGCAGTGGTCATGTCGATCAGTGCCAGCGACTTTGATGATCGCAACAACAGCATCGTGGAGTATGAGATATTGCGGGAGCGAGACTTTCAATACTTTCGCATCGACAGGGAGTCGGGCATCATCTATCTAAGTCGGCCGATAGACAGGCGACCTGGACAGACCTATACGATAAATGTGCGCGCCTTCAATATAGTGCCAGATCCGCTGCAGGAGGCGCACATCGAGGTGCGCATCCGTGTGGTGGAGTCGTCGATTAAACCGCCCTCTTTTGTCGATCCCATTGACGAGCCCATCTACCTGAAGGAGGATCTCAAGAACTTTTCGCAACCGATCGCAACGCTGCGCGCCGTGTCCAACATGCCCGACAAGCCGGAGGTTATTTTCGAGCTGATCACCGGTCGCACCGAGCAGACCAACGGCAAGAATACATTTGTCTTCAACCAGATTGGCAACGAGGTGACCATCAAGCTGGGCAAGAGTCTCGACTACGAGGCCATCACGGAGTACACACTGACGATGAGCGTGCGCAACACTTTCGAGCTGGCCGCTGAGCATCAGATAAAGATCAAAGTGGAGGACGTCAACGATAACATTCCATTCTTTACGGAAGTGAAGTCCGGCACAATATTAGAGAACGAGCCGCCGGGCACGCCGGTGATGCAGGTGCGCGCCTTTGATATGGACGGTACGCCAGCCAACAATATCATCACCTTTGAGCTGGCCGACAATCAGGAGATCTTTGCCATCGATCCGAACTCGGGCAACATCACAGCGCTGACAACATTCGATCGAGAGGAACGCGACTTTTACAATGTGAAGGTCAGCGCCACAGATAACTCACCCTCTTCTCTGTTCGATAATGGGGATCACAATCATGGCTATCAGGTGTTCCGCATCTCGATTGGCGACAAGAACGATCACAAGCCGCACTTCCAGAAGATGACGTACCTGGCGGATAAGCTGCTCGAGGATGCCAACACCAACTACGAGGTGATCGAGGTGAAGGCCGAGGATGAGGACAATGCCTCACAGATTGTCTACAGCATTGAGAGCGGCAACGTGGGCGACGCCTTCAAGATTGGCCTGAAGACTGGCAAGATTACGGTCAATCAGCGCCTCGACTACGAAACGATCACCGAATACGAGCTGAAGGTGCGAGCCTTCGATGGCGTCTACGACGACTTTACCACGGTCATAGTTAAAATAGAGGACGTTAACGATAATCCGCCGGTGTTCAAGGAAGAGTACAGCAAGACCATACTGGAGGGGCCTGTTTTATCCAATGATTGCATTCTCAATATCGAGGCATACGATCCGGATATCAAGGATCGCAATGCCGATCAGCACATCACCTACTCCATTGTCAAGGAGGACCACAGGAAGCTGCTGACGATCGACAACAGCGGCTGCTTGCGTCTCATCCAGCCGCTCGATCGCGATCCGCCCAATGGACACAAGAGCTGGCAAGTGCTGATCTCGGCCAGTGATGAGGACGGCGTTGGCACCTCACTAAAGTCGGTCAAGCCCGTGATCATTACCTTGGAGGACATCAACGACAATGCGCCCTTCCTGATCAACCAAATGCCTGTCATTTGGCAGGAGAATCGTAATCCCGGCCAGGTGGTGCAGCTGCTGGCCAACGACTATGACGAGCCGCAGAATGGTCCACCCTTCACCTTTGGCATCGACAGCGAAGCATCCATCGACATCAAGTCCAAGTTCAGCATCGACAACGACTACCTGTTCGCCAACGTGCAGTTCGATCGCGAGCAGCAGAAGGAATATTTCATACCGATTCGTATCAGTGACGCGGGTGTGCCCAAGCAGAGCTCGGTGAGCATTCTGCATCTGATAATTGGCGATGTGAACGACAATGCCATGTCGGAGGGCTCGTCACGCATCTTCATGTACAACTACAAGGGCGAGGCGCCCGACACGGACATTGGCCGCGTCTTTGTGGACGATGATGACGACTGGGATCTGGAAGATAAATACTTTGAGTGGAAGAGCGGCATCCCACATGAGCAGTTCCGTCTCAATCCCAGCACAGGCATGATAACCATGCTCGAGGGCACACAGCAGGGCGAATATTTGCTGGAGTTTGTGGTGACCGAGGATGCCCCCCAGATACAGAAGCATTCCGTTGATGCTGATGTCACGGTCATTGTGCACGAACTGCCAGAGGAGGCGGTGGACAAGAGCGGTAAGCATACGATTCTATAACATCACCAAGGAGGATTTCATCAGTGTGCCCAGAGACGTAATGGCAGATGATGTCTTCTCGCTGAAGGATCGGTTGCAGCACTCGCTGGCCAAGCTATTCAACACCTCGGTCTCCAACGTGGATGTGTTCACGGTGCTGCAGAATGAGAACCACACACTTGACGTGCGCTACTCCGCCCACGGCTCGCCCTACTATGCGCCTGAGAAACTCAATGGCATGGTGGCTCAAAGCCAGCAGCGCCTGGAATCTGAACTGGGACTGCAGATGCTGATGGTCAACATAGATGAGTGCCTGATCGAGCGGCTCAAGTGTGAAAGCTCCTGCACAAACGAGCTGCACAAGAGCTCCGTGCCCTACATGATCTACTCCAATACGACGTCCTTTGTGGGCGTCAATGCCTTCGTCCAGGCACAGTGCGTCTGCGAAGCGGTGCCCGTCTCCCAGCCATGCCTGAATGGAGGCACTCGCAGATATGGTGAGAACGATGCCTGCGACTGCATTGACGGCTTCACGGGTCCCCACTGCGAACTGGTCTCCGTGGGCTTCTATGGCAATGGCTACGCCTTCTATGAGCCTGTGTCCGCCTGCGACAACACACGCATCAGCCTCGAGATTGCGCCGCAGCATGAGCAGGGACTTATCATGTACTTGGGTCCGCTCAACTATAATCCTCTGCTGCCGATCTCCGACTTCTTGTCCCTGGAACTGGACAAGGGCTACCCGGTGCTCAGTGTGGATTACGGCTCGGGCATGGTGCGTATCAAGCATCAGCACATTCAGCTGCAGGCGGGTCGCTCCTATCAGCTGGACATCATACTGCAAAGGGCCAGCATTGAGATGACTGTCGACAATTGCCGTCTGTCCACCTGCATGAGCCTGGGCGCTCCTCAGGGCCCCAACGAGTTCCTCAACGTCAACTCGCCACTGCAGTTGGGCGGCACTCCCGTGGATCTGGTGCACCTGGGCCGTCAGCTGAACTGGACGCATGTGCCCAACCAGCAGGGCTTCTTCGGTTGCGTACGCAATCTGACCATCAACGAGCGCACCTACAACCTGGGCATGCCATCTCTGTCCCGACACATCGACAGCGGCTGCCAGCGGGCTGTGGCTGTGGCCGTGAGCTTTGGCATCGATCGCAACTTCATCATTGCAATCATCACGTGCATTGCCCTGCTGCTGATCATTCTGCTGGCCGTGGTGGTGCAGAAGAAGCAGAAGAACGGCTGGCACGAGAAGGACATCGACGACATTCGTGAGACGATCATCAACTATGAGGATGAGGGTGGCGGCGAGCGGGACACCGATTACGACCTGAACGTTCTACGCACGCCGCCCTTCTACGAAGAGAAACTCTACAAGGATCCGCATGCACTGCAATCGGGCATGCGGGATGACATACCCGACATTGGGGACTTCCTTGGCGGTAAGAAGGAGAACTGTGACCGCGACACGGGCGCCAATACGGTCGACGATGTCCGACACTATGCCTACGAGGGCGATGGCAACTCAGACGGCAGCCTATCCAGCCTGGCGTCGTGCACCGACGACGGAGATCTCAATTTCGATTATTTGTCCAACTTTGGACCGCGCTTCCGCAAGCTAGCCGATATGTACGGTGAGGAGCCCTCCGACACAGATTCGAATGTAGACGACGAACAGGGCTGGCGCATCTGAGGAGCGAACGGTATGAAGATAATAGCGAGTACGAAATTAAAAGACTTTTACGTTAAGTGTGCATAGGGCGCCGGGACGACGGCCTAGCCGGACGGACCCCACTCGGCCAAACGACGTGCCGTGCGCTTGAAGAAAACAAAAGAAAAACATTGCAAATATATAGATTTTTATAAAAATATAGAGGAGCATTGCAAGGGCATAGAAACACATTAATATTTCTGTCTGACCATCGATTGTCGCAGAAAGTGATCTTGATCTTACGTAAAACAAATCTAAACTTTAATTTAGCAAAGCAACTGCGAACAAAATATCATTGCAGCATTGTTGTCTGTATTTTTCGAAGAAAAAATATAGAAGTTAACACAAATATCATATATATATATATTAAGATAGAGGTATATGTTATACATACATATATATACACATCTCTAGCTTAGACATATATAAATATATATAGATATACATATATATTTATGATTATCATAATCAAAATTTCAAAACAAATATTCCTACATAAAAAGTATATATTAATGAAAACGCATTGCATTTGATTTGCATATTCCCAACAATAGATCTAAGGCTAGTTCTTAGCGCTAATTTAAATCTCTCTCTATATACATATATATAGATTCGATAAAAGGCATTATATTATATTTTATGCTTAGACAGACTCCCAGATCCAGATGTACAGGTTGTGGAGCCTCGTTTCAACTTCCGAATAAAAACTCGAAATTAAGATAAGTACATTTAAATTATGAAAAACAAAATAAACAAAAAAAGCAAAAAAAGAAAAGAAATAAAATTGACTCAATTTTTAATTTAAGCTCTTAAGTCTTCACTGTAAATTTCGTATCATATATATATATAGACAGACATATATGTAAGAAACAAATCTATCCGATTAATTATGAATTAGCCAAATACATATATGTATATGTAGAGTATATATGTATTTGAAGTGTGTGCAGTTATTTCTATGTTCCATATAGAGATCGAATGAAAGTAACCTGAAAACTAGAAGTTTTATGTGAAAAGTGTTTAAAAATAAATCAATATGCGATATGTATTTTTTATAAGTCGTTTTTTCGTGCAGAGTCTTAAGAACTAAGCAAATTTTTTACAAGCCAACACATAAGATTAACTGACAAATTTATTTATATAAATAAATTTACAAATTTCAAACAAACACATACACACAATAATTGTGTAAAATAAAACACAAAATATATTTGAAAAAAAAAAAAAAACACAGTTCATGATTTATTTGTTATTTTGGATTTACAGCATTAAATGGAACTGAGATGTGACCTATGGAGAGATAAGTAGTGCTGTGGGTATATATGCATATATATATATATAATATTACAATCGATCAGTATAAGAGCTTGAAGTTTCGACATGAATAATTTATGAATTATTAAAAAGAAAAGAATATTAAAACGTGCCTAGAGAGTAAAAATACTTGATCGATTTCTATAAGAAAACTACAATCTCCCTACCATATCATTTTTTACTTTTCGTAGATCACAACTGTTATTCATATAGATACTATAATATAAGATACGGAATACATGCTTCAATAGCATTCATTAGTATCTATATATACACATACATATATAGATAAAAGGTGTCTATAAGGCAAGTGATTGAGAAATGGAGGGAAATATCTTATCAACAGCAACACATACTGATCACATTTTCACGAATATAGTATTTACACATATATAGCATATACAAACCCTTCAACATACAATTGATAAGACAGATTGAGGTGGAATGTAGCATACTGTTTATATACATATATAGATAAGGCGTTGTTCGCTCAGGAATAACATACAAAACTTTATGATTAACGAGAAATTCGCCAAAAGTGGGATCTGCTTGCTAGGGAGCATGTATGTATTTATATAATGCTTGGAACAGGAAAGAGCAATACTTGATCGCTCATCAGTTTCACAAATGTGTTCGACGCGCCTTTCAAGAAATGATCGATAAGGCACGGCAGAATTATGCTTATAAGTCCAAATACAGACAAAACGTCTTATGAAAGCTCCAAAATAAACAGAGAACGAATGAACAAATAAACACAACAAAAAATACCAAATGCAATGCAAAGCAAATGTATTTCAAGAGGCGATGTTTACACAAGGCGAGCGGAGGATGATGGGGGAGACAGAGCGAGGGAGATAGTGGAAGTCATTGACTGTGGCTACCGTGCGATGGTGTTGGAGGAAAAGCACCATTATCTTATCAGCGGGCTCGGAAAGTAGGCCGCCATGTCGCCGGCACACACTCAATATATGTGCGTGTGCGTGTGCGTGTGTGTGTGTGTGTGTGTGCGTGTAAATCGATTGAGGCACGAGCAAATGGATTACAGCGCGTGCATCAAACTGGGGCAGCGCTGAGAACTAAGCAAGAATTGATGGGCTCAGCATTGAATGCAGGTGCGCCTTAGCCAGGGAAAATCGATTATCGATTTGGAATCGATTAGCACATGCCTATAGTAAATTTTCAACTGTTAAATGAAGCTGAGCTGAGATTGGACAAATATCTACCCAAATGGAAAAAGCTGGCAATTCTTTAATTATCTTTTTCAGTTGGCCGCCAGACGCTCATAAATTTCAAGCAAATTACATTTCAATTGCCTCTCGAAAAGTATCAATAAAATATTTTTGATCAAGCAGAAAGTCCAATATATGTATGTATATATCAGAAATTCTCTGAGTGTATGAATTTCTGGCTGATGTCATGGCTTGGATTGCGGAAAGGCCAGACAGATGCGTTTCTATCTCGGCCAAACAAGCGATAACAACAAAAAAACATTAAACGAAAAAAAAGAACTGCAAAAATTATCAGAATTGAGGATGTTTGGCTCAGGTAGAGGCAGCGGCTGTCGAAGGGCTCGACGCAGAGGAAACAGAAAAAAAATGGCTGTTGAATAATCAAATAACCTTTTGCTACCTGTCCGAGCTGTGCGCAGCTGCAGCTGCCGCTCAGGTGTGTGTATCCCGGCACGGGCATTTGGGTTTGGGTTTGTGCCTGGGATGTTTAGCCAATGGATTAACATAAAAGAGCGACAAGACGAAAGAAGAAGATACAAAGCAAAGCCAAGTTGAGAACGCGGCTCAAATGCTACCTGGACAGACGCATATAAGGGGCAGCTGCTGCAGCTCGAAATACACACAAACTATTCATGTGTGAATGGTGTGTGTGTGTGTTTTCGGATACACACGAAGCACACAAACACACACACACACATATTGCCAGCGTAGCCGTTAACGGAAAAATGAAAGCAAATCTTTGTAACGAACTTGGCCGCCTGCAGAAAACCAGTATTTTTGGAACTGCTTGACAGCGCGAGGTGTGTATCTGTTGACTGCGACTCTATGTATGTATGCATTGCTACTCTTTTTTTTTTTTCCTCTTTACTGTTCTTGAGTGAAGTTTTAGCTCCTAAGCTTTGAGCGCATTTCGTATGTGTGTGTTTCTCTTTTGATCTGCTCATTCGCCAGCTGCTGCGCTGCCAACTTCGTTTGCTTCGTTCAGTTCTTTCGTTCCCCTCATGCGCTCGCTGCCTGCGCGTACTCGTGCTCTCCCTCTCTCTCTCTCTCTCTCTCTCGTTCTCTTTTGAGCTGCTTGAAGTTGAACATGTCACGCACGCTGCCATTGTATTGATATTGATGGGCACGTCTTGGCGTTTTACTACCTGTTGATGAGGATTCTGCTGTCGACTGTCGGCTGTCGGCTGTCGCTGCCGCCTCTCTTACCCATCTTTGTTCTCGCGCTGCTGCTGCTGCTGCTGCTGTGCTGCAATTTTGCTCTCGTCTCAACCCACACACACACACACACACACACATGCACTGTTCTGCTCTTGATTAATAACAGGCAACTGGCTGACCATTAAGGAATGTCGTAGGTACTCGTAACGCTCTCGGCATCGGCTCCAAGTCGTACCAAAGTGCTCATTAACACTCTGCGACTATTCATCACAAATTCAATTACCAAGCCAGGCCAGACGCCAAGAGAGGAACAAAGATCAGTCATTGTATATGAAATAAATACATACTAATATATGTATGCATGTATGTAAGTATGTAAACATATTTTTTATGTATTGATCAGCAATCGTCCAGCTGCGCGGCGCTCTTCAGCTCCAACACCCACAAACCTTTTAAGACGACACTAATAACTCTATGAAGCTAGACGACGTGGCTGTTGTATTAAGTTGGCTGTTAGTTGGCCAACATGCCAACAGGTACACAGCTACCTGTGTTGCTGCTGCTGCTGTTGGCCAGCCTGGCGACTAGAATCAATAATACAGATCGCTCATAAAGGGAAATTTTTGTGGCGACAATTGACCGGCCGATCGACAGCCAGACTAGAGAAATGCTGTCCGGGCGGGACGTGCCGCCTGCAGATTCTTGCCCATCAACTGATTTAACATGCTCAGCACGTATATATATGTATGTATATGCATGTATGTGTGATATGCAGCAATCGCTACTGCAAGCTTTACTTGGCGCTGCATTGCACCGTGAGGCCAAATTGGTTTTGAAATGTCAAAATTGATGCAGCTCTTAAGCCGAATATGGCTGGAGCATTAAGGCAAAAGATATTTATTCATATTTGGATAAAAAATATATTAATTGAAATAGCCAAAAAGGGCTAACACTTGACTTTAATATATCAGAATTCCATCGAACAGAGCTCATTTAGTAAAAGCTTGCAATGAATTTTAAGTAGTAAAAAAATAGTAATAAAAAAGTTATACATTTTAGACTATTTACATTTATTTATTGCATAGAACATTCAGCTTTTATATTCATATACTATTCACAATAAATTGTAATCTTAAAGGTAGTGAAATAAATAAAAATTAAAACAAAAAATATATTCATATTGGCATTTTAATCTATTTATCTACATCCAAATATTCATAGCGCAATATATATATCTATAAATATATTTCACTACATTTATAGCGCTTTATCTCTATCTGCCCACCTAAAACTTATCTCAGTCAGCTCTCACAGTCGCATGCCACGCTACAGTGGTGGCAAAAATAGTATGCACGCTGCGCTTAGCGACAGCTGAGCAAACTAGAAAGGCGCTCCACATACAGCTTAAATTACTTTTTATGCTGTTAAAAATTAACTTTTAAAAAAATTGGCATTTATTTGAAATGCTTACATAGATGATTGTGAGCTTAAGGGCATTTGAAAGCAATGTTCATAATGCGAAAAATGTTTTGCTCATGTTGTTTGCTTTTGTTTACTCTGTTTTGTTAGCGCTGTTTGTCAGCGTAAGCATTAGTTTCCACTCGGAGCCCCAGGCTGAAGGCGAAAACGTGGCAAAACTAGTTTAAGTCCATATTTTCTGCTTAAATTGCAATGTTTCCAACTGATTCAGTTTTCAGCTGCAAATGTTGCCACAGCCAAGCAGGTGAGAAGCGGAGGCCGCGGAGAGGGGACAGTTGGAAGCGGGCTAGAGCTTTACCACTTTGGACTTGAGGAACTGAGAGATATTGTTGCCTGCCTGCCTGCCTGTTGGCTGGCTGGGCTCATTTGCATTCGTCGAGTGTGAATTTGCTCACCTTGTTTTTTATTTTTGTTGTATTTTTGCTTTGCCGCATCGACTTACAAAGAATTTGGAATTCCAGAAAATTGCTTTTGGTTTTTAGCTCAGCTCACACCCGCAGACCCTAACAGTCAGTTGGTCAATATTTTGCTGAATGTTGAATAATATTTACAGAGGTAAAGGTATTGTAAAAAATATAGCTGAATAAGGTAAGCTGGGTACTGGATTTGAGTAGATATACTCTAGAAAACTGTTACTTAGAAAATATTTCATGTGATGTAAGAATCAATTTTTATATTTCTTTTAAAATTAAAATAGGTAAAGGCTCTGAAACTTTGAAGTGCAAATTTAATTTAAATTTGGCAGAAGATGATCAAGAAAAAAAAAAAAATATTATATTATATATCCATCTGCTCGTCTATCACGACTTCTGCCTTTACTCTACTTCACGCTTTAAAGTTAATTTTCTATGCCTGATTATGCATATTTGACATTTTTTATAAATATATATAAAATTTGTAAGCTGCAGGATATTATATTATATTATTTAAGAAGCTAATAGTGAAGTTTCATATAAGGAATTTAATTGCTAACTAAATAAAACTTCAGCTTAATAAATGCTCTCCTAGCTGGCAATAAAAAAAAATAATATACGTAAATCCACTTAAATATTAACTAATATATAGCTAGTAAGCTGTTGCTACTGAGGAGACATAACATCTGTGCATATATTATCTATTTGGAGTCAATATCTCCGACATTCCCTGCACTCGAGCAAAGCAATAAACAAATGTTCATACCTAGACTAAACAGCTCATAAGCAATTAAATCTTATTTGTTGAGAAACACATTTAAATAATTAACTGGAAATAGCTTCGAAATGCACCTGTTATGAAATCGCACTCCCTCAGCAATTATGACAACTGTTCTCTTTGTGCTTTGCCATTAGAAGCGTAAAATAATCTTCTCTTTTTGCTATTTTTTGCGATATCGAAAACATATTTGATTTATTTTTTATTTTTACAATAATTAAGCGTGTCACAATATGTGACAAATCCAAATAGAAATCCATATGCCAGCTGTCACAGTTTTGGGCTAGAAATGTGCGTCAACAATTGTCGATTATTAATAAAAGAGCAGGCGAAGGACGAATGGATGTGTGGAGGAGTCTGTCGAATATGCGGAAACCCACGAAATGCGCTGAGTGGCACGCACCCCAGTGGAACGTGATGGGCACAAAAATATAATGCCGGCAAGAGCGGTGACCGCAGGGTGGAATATATTTGGAAATATATGTAGTACGATATATAGAGTAGGCCTAAAATCGAACAAGAACAAAAACAGAAAACAATGCATTCGTTGCTTTAGTTTCATGTGGCACGACGACAACAATAAAATTAAAATGAAACTTCGCTGGAAACCCTACAAGTGAAATATGACCCTAATACAAATTAGAGTTCCCCACAACGCAACACACTCACAGGGCGAGAGAGTCTCTAGCAACCCTCGCCATAAACCATAAATTATGAACAATACACAAACCGAAAAAAAAATAAAAGAGAAGGAATTTCCAAAGAGCAAAAGGGCTGCTAGCGAAACTTTGGCACTAAAATGCTATATATAGTCTAGTTAGGTATCGTGCCCTATTAGGCTAAGCCTCCCAGCACACAGCAAAAGCTAGGGTATGTCTGCAAAGAGCTCTGCGCTCGCCTGATTTTTACCTCAATTGTTGGCAGTTGTGATAATTGATAAGAGCACCGGATATGTAGGTCGTTGAGTACACACATGCACACACACACACACGCATGCACTCACACACACACGCATGCACTCACCTATGTGTGTGCCTGTACTTACCCTATGTATAAATAGGCATTGTTCCTGGGTTTCCCATATTGACTGCGAAAAATATATTGAAATTCCGAACTAGTTGGTTTATCTAGATGTCGCCTGTTTCCTTCATATTCTTGTTGTTGTTGTTGTTGTTGCATGCATTGAGCGTGTGTTTATAGCTCTGACTCGAATGTGCATAGCTCTTTGACAGCTTTGATAAATGCCGCTGCTGCAGTTCAATAGCGGTAAATGTGAAGGTGAAGTGAGTTTCGAAGGGAAGAAACCTTTAAGCATTCACCCCATGTCGACTGAGCAGGATTTGCCATAGATATATATGTTCTGAGATTAGCATCAGTTGAGGTTTAGTTTATTGAAAAGGCTAAAAGTTGAATGAAACAATTGGCATTGACGGGCTCGTTAGACTTTAACTTGTATACATTTTTAAAATTATTAAAAAAAAAACTATTATTGTATTATTGTGATTCCTTTCTTCTCCTTCCGTTTTTCAGTTCCTTAAAATATTTATTATTCATTAAAGCTAAAACTCTCATGTGACACTGACATGCTCTCAAAACGAAATTGAGAAATCTCTTGGCTGTCAAATGTTTTGCAAAGTTTTCGCCAACGCAGCTAAAATTCAAATTCAAATGGCCACGCTCAAAGCAAAGGCAAACAAAATGAATTCAAAATGCGATGACGTGAAGGTTTTGGCTGCAGCAGAGAGAAAAAAATCTGCTTAATTGAAATAAAAGAAACAAACTGCGACGACAAATGGAAGTAAACAAAATAAAGACATTTGAGACAGCTAAGTAAAAAAGAACATGAAGAACTCGACGAAGTGGAGCAGCTTGACTTGGACTTGATCGCTTGTTGCCAATAAAAAATAAAAAAATAAATAAAAAGCAAGTGGTAAGAAAACAAATGACACAAGAGATTCGGTTTACGCTGCAAAATGCGGCCAAATGTTAACACTTCTAAGGCTGCGCATAAACCAGGTCGGAGGTCAGCCAATCCATTTATTTGTCGACAATTGGTGCAGAGTTCAGGGCAAAGCAAATGTGCTTGGCAACGCTTTGTGGGCATAAATTTTATTTTTGAATATTTATTTATTTAATTTAGAAGATTTACTTTGATTTGATTGCAGATATATGCCGACATCTATATATTTATATAGTTAGTTGATCCATAAGTAGGTCAGGAGTTTTTATATTAGATAGATAGATAGATTTCCGAAGAGCGGATAATTCTTTTAGCTTTTTTTATGTTTAGGCATAATAATTCTTGTTTTTATCCCCTGATACAGTCTCTAACCTTATGTAGCCAATATTTTCTCTAGGCTCGATCGATATGTAGTTGACTTGATATCAAAATTTAGATTTCCTCTTCAAAGACGATAACACATCTTCAAGGTGCATAGATATAGAAGCTTCTATCAAAATAATATGCATATGACTAACATATAGATTAAGTAGATGACCTTCAAGCAGAGGCAATGGCTTGGCACATAACACGACGCTGTGATTTGAGCCATGAAGTTTAGCTGTTCAGCAGCCGTAAGAAGTGAGTCAGTCTCTCAGACGTGTCTAAGCTACAATTCCACTTTTGGACTTGCCAAATCTTAGGCCACACATTACTGAACACTTAAATAATAAATCCAACTGAAGTTTTTGATCATAAAACGCACTCGGACTACAAATCATATCTGAGCATGCAACATCAAAGTGCAATGCGAGCTATTATTATTATTTTTTTTTTTCAACATTCTTGAAGAACATATTAGTAGGGAAACCCATTTCAATTACCGTAGACCCGCTTTATGAGGTACTTAACCCGGTTAGGGGCCACACAGCGCGAAATCTAGCACCAAATGGCGCTGGAACCGATCAACTTGAGTGCCGCAGCAGTTCTCAGATGGAGAGACTCTCACAACAATATGTTGCATGATTCAACAGCTCTGAGATGTGTTAGACGGGCTGAGGCTGGAAAATTATGGCATTGTTGTCTAAGAGTCTCCGCCTCGAGCAGCAGCAATGGACGCAGGTCAGGCATTTGACAAATTAGTGGATCGTTTGGTCATTTGAAGACCGACACAGACGCAACTATTGTTATCTGAAACCACCTCAAGAGAGAGAGAGATAGAGAGGTATGCAATGGCAATGCGTGTGCTGCTTCGATCCGCTTAGTTGTTGCACCATCAAGTAACACACCCCACCACCGCAGTGGAGGCACGCAAATTGCTTTTACAGCGGGCTTTTTGTAAGCTCTTCTGGCATTTGCAGTCGTCGCTTTGCTAGCCGTGTGAGCCGAGGATTAAAACATTACCAATTTATAGATTAAAAGCATTTTTCTAGCCAACAACTCAGAAGACATTTTTGAGTGAAGTAAAGTAGTCGTAGGAATAGTTATAGAAGAAGTAAAAATAGTGGTAGGCAGAGTAATAGGAATAGTAGAAATAGTAGTAGGAATAGTTATAGAAGTATAAATTGTGGTAGGCGAAGTAATAGAAGTAGTAGAATTAGTAGTAGGAATAGTTATAGAAGAAGTAGTAGTAGTAGTTGTAGAAGAAGTAAACTTGATAGGCGAGTAATAGAAGTAGTAGAAATACTACTATACATAATGCAGAAGTAGTAAATTAGAGGTATAATATAAGTAGTAGAAGTACTCACAGAAATAGTAGTAAGCGTAATGCAAAAGTAGTAGATAGTAGAGAAGTACTAATGAAGTAATAGAACAAGTAGTAAGAGGAATAATATATGTAGTAGCAGTAGCTACAGAGATAGTAGTAGGCGTAATGCACAATGCAGTAAAGAGTAGAGTATCATTATAAAAAGTAGTAAGAGGCAATAGTAGTTGCAGTCGCAGTTGAATCGTGAAAATAGTATTTATAGAAGCTGAACTAGTTCAAGCAAAAATAGTAGTAGTTGAATAGGGAGAGTAGTATTTGTATGAGCTGCAGTAGAAATTGGACTAGTTGCAGTATTAACACGTTTAGTACTATACTAAGAATAGTAGTAGCGAAACGAAGAATAGAATAGTAGCATATGGCAGTATAGATAAGTAGCTTTTATTAAATAGTAGCAAATGCATATATTTGTTACACATTTCCTATATCAAGTGCTAAAAATAGTAATAATAAATGACAACGATATTTATCTGGAATGCATTCCATTCCATGACATATGAATTTGCATCGACAATAGCAGTAGAATTTAGTAGTATGTGCAGTAGCTGCACTCGTAAACAACTGTTATTAAAGTGCACAATTGATATTTAAACAAAGACAGAGTATGTTTATATCGATAGTGTCATAGCTTGGTTGATTGTTAGTTAGTTTCTGTCTTTGCTGCACTTTGCATTTGTTGCTCGTTTGGCATTGCGCTTTGTTTTCTGCGTAAATTGCATTTTACGCAGTGTTAGAGCTAAGAATGAGGTCAGCTGTGTCGCTCTGCACACCCACCTCTCTCTCTCTCTCTCTCTCACTCTCTGTCAGCAGGGGCTGAGCTGAGGCAGCTGAGTGACAATCACTCAAACTGCAATTGTCTATGGAAAAAAGTAACTCTCAAGCGGCGCTGCCATAAAAAATAACAGAAACAAAAAACATCTTTTCAAGTTAGCCGTTTAGGCTGCACGTTAATTTGGTGCTGAACGTGCCTGCCCCACAGTTGGCCGCTGCGGCGGCATCAAAGAGAGCCAAGCTTAGACCAACTGACAGTGCACTTCCGCTTGATAGAGGGGGCGGAGGGGGGAGCAGTGGGTCGCTGGAGCTTAGTGAATTGGCGCGTGCGCACGCACATTCCAAGCGACGACATTTTTGGGGCCATCGCTGCACGCATTTCAATTGCTTCGCTAAAAGCGCATTTAGACAAATTTAGAGGCAGCCACATAACTGCGCGAGCATTTGTTTAATTTATTGAACCGGAAATACGTTCAATCATGCCCACAAAAGCCAAATGAACCGCTAAATTCAAACAATGCTCAATAAATTATCACACACAACAAACGCAATCCACGAAGAAGAAAATTCAAATTGAGCCGAAAAAGTTTTGTTTTTGGGAACTTGAACAATGTCAAGCTAAGTTTGTTAATTTTACTTAAATATATTAAATATATTAATTTTGTTTCTATTTGTCGTTGAGCTTGGTAGCTTGAGTTTAGTAGCAAAAGAAAACGGAAAACATTAAACCCAGATAAATATAATACTTGCCTCATAAAGAACAGCTGAGCGATAGGCAATCAAAAACCATTAATTTCCTTATCTGCAGATATGTCTGAGTCTACAGTTGCTACTATATACATATGTATATAGATCTTTAGTTCTGCAAATCTAGCCATCCAGGTTTTTAATCTCTTCATTTAGATCTCAAATTGTAGTTCTCAGAGCTCTTTGACTCATGCAAATTGGCTAATTCCATTTAGCTCTTTTCACATGTCCAATACGAAGCCGGATGTAAGATTCAAAAACCTTTTGTGTCTGACAGATGCGGGCAATAACTGTTGGCAGTCCTCATTTTTAAATGAATATTAAAAATAACAAGCAGTTAAATGTACTCCAAAGAAAACAACATTATATAGCTGATTCATAAAGATATTCCATAGTCTACAATAAATATTTGGCTTTCAAACTTCTTAGCCAATAATAGCTAGCAAAAATCAATATAACAGCTGCACTTAGATTTGCTTCAAGTTAAAGAAACATAAAACATAAATTTTAAGTAAGTTTTTCTCTAGATATCATCATCTAGATGTGTATATATAAATATGCATATATGTCTAGAGGACAGAAAACAGCTTTATTATTAAATTTCTTAGCTTGTATTTGTAACTTTTACTTATATCTTATATATATTTCTATCCACATGTCTACCGATTGCCATGGCATCTGTCGAGGATGCTAAAACTTTACGACTTGTCGAGTACAGATTTTTTTCCTATATAGCTCTTTTAGCAAATTCACATAAATTGAAAGGCGAAGCTTTCGACTTTGGCTGAAGCTAAATTCCCATCAAATTGTTTAAACAATCGCAGCAGAAGGTGCCCCCATATGGCAGTGCTTGCAATTAGTTGCGCTTGCCCGAAGCTGCCAATGAGTAAACAAAAGCTGAATGGCCGAAACTACATGCATACATATATACAAATAAATATATACACACATGTGTATATAGCTAAGTATTTTTTTTACTGCTTAATGCTTGAGTTGAGCAACTGAAACTTTTTCTGTTGTTTTTTTATGTTCTTCTCTTTTTGTTATGCAAATCACATTTGTTGACATTCATCAACGAGCTGAAAAAAATAACCATAAATGAACAAATACTATATAAATACTGTATATATTATTGGCATGTTGTTGTGGGCGTGTCAGCATTCATATTGAAATTCCATTTCCATTAGTTTTTGACCAAACTGTGGAAATGTGACCAAAAGTAAGTAAAAAAGGTCAATTACGCGACTTCGCTTTAACAGTTTCCCAGGCCCAAAAACCAACGAAGCGAAGCAGCAACAGCACCACCAGCACCACCGGCACCACCATCGTGTTGGCGTCGTCCAAAGAGTTTGCATTCTTCACTCACCTCCTCTCCCCTCTCTCCCTCTGCTAGCTGGCCACGCCCTGGCACATCCTCACACGACCTCAACTTTACATTATACACTCGACTGCATTTGAGGCAACTCGCTGCAATTTTGTGTGTGTGTATTTTTTATGGCCAAAGCAACTACAAATTTTCGGTGACCAGAGCCTTCGTGTTGTGTGTGTGCTCATGTCTGTCATTATCATGATAAACAACGATACTCAGCCAGCACAGGTGTCATCCGCTTTGCTCCGGCTTCGGCTGCACCTGCTGCGCGAACCTTTTGGCTGCTTATCTGCCTTGTTGCTAGCTAATTTCTAAATAATTTCTTTATTACAAAATGGTCTATATATGCATATGTATATTCATTGAAAACATTGCACGAAGTAGGCAATGGAGTTTCAAATTTCTCGACAATTGGGTTATCTGATACCTTAACTAAGCGTCAACATTTTGCTGATTAATTTTTCAGAAAATTGCACAAAAAATTAACTGCAATCAGCAACAGCAACAACAATTGTGAAGCAACTTTGATGGCTCCATTGTTTATGCTTAGAGCCAAAGCTGTTGACGTGACTTCCAGCGAATAATTAAGAAATGAATTCATTAGCGCCAAAAACAAAAAAGTGAAGATAAAAGTCACAGCAAATCACATTAACCAGCGCAGAATTTGAATAAAATGTTCATTTGTTTATCAACTGGAAGTGAACTCGTAGTTTGCAGAAATCTCAATTCAATTCGATTTTGCTTTGGCTTGAATTGACCAAGTCTCTATCGCTCGCTCCCATTGAAGCGAAGAAGCGCCTAAGCTGAGATAATTTCAGCTCACGTTTTCACACGCTACACCTGCGCTGCTTATGGTAATTATGTTAAATTTGACAGATCCATGCTCAGATATTGGACATTAGCTCTATTTGCATTTTAATGAGACACTTGCAGTGGGGGCTACTTTGGGAAAGAGAGAGGGAAGAAGAGAGAGAGAAAGAGAGAGTTGGACAGACAGAGTGGCCTACTTGTATACATATATAAAGAGAGTGAAAAGGTAACAACTAAAGATAGGGAGAGTGAAGGAGAGGGAGTGAAAGAAAGAGATAGAAAATGAAAAACGAAGGTAGATAAAAAGATATAGAGAAGGGCGTATAGATATAGTTAAATATGTAGAATAGAAAGAGAGAGAGGGAGAGGGAGAGACAGTGAAAGAGAGAGCGAGAGACAGATAGATTATAATATGATTCATTACAAATATGAAATAAAAGCTAAGTACAATTTTTTTTTTAAATCATAAAATAATTATATATAATTTACATATAAAATAAAAAATATAGAAAATGTAGAAAAAATATAAAATTAATAATAAAATATACAATTGCTTAAGCTTATAATATATTTAAATATATAATATATTTTAAATAAATAAACAAATGAAAAAGCGCCTCAAATGGAATCAAATTTATAAAATATTTAAAATCATATTAAATTTATAAAACTAAGCTATATTCAGTATGCAGCCATGCTGTGAGAGATCTCCAACTTTAATGAAATTAACAACATTGACTTACTCATATTAAATTCCTATGAAATTTTACTCATGATGACAATCTCATTCGACTGAAATCGCAAATCGTTCACTCAAGTTTGATTTACTTAAGAAATAATTGTAAAATGCAATGTTTGTAAGTACTACAATAAAAAGCATTGTTGGCCTGATGTAAATAAATGTAAGACTCTTCAAGTCGCAATGAAATTGTAAACTAAATAAAAATCGGCATTAATATAGTCATATGAGCGCATGGGTGTGTGTGTTGTTCGTATCTTATCGTGCAGACTTTTATCTGAACAATCCGATTGATAAGTGCAGGCATGACATAGGTGTCGCAGTATATTTAGCTATGGCAACACGCAGTCCCGCAGTCCGGGCCCAGGCGAGGCCAAGCTGTGGCATCAACATCCGCTGCACCCAGCAACAACAGCGAGTGCAACTCTTTGTCAGTTCGTTCAACCCAACCCCTACACAGCCCATGGGCCTTTGCCTGGCCAAGTCAGCTAACAAACTAACAAATAAAACTGGTTGCATAGAGGGTTAAATGAAGCGACAATAAACCAAGTGCTGGAGCACCTAAGTATACAAAGAGCCAGCCAGCCAGCCAGTCAGCCAGCCTAGTTCAGGTCAAGCTGCAGAGTCAAGCGTGCAGCACATGCAACACGAGTGTATTGGCGTTGCTCCTGCGGCAACTTCCGTTGCTGCAGTGAGTCACGAACCGGAATCCGTACTGGACAAATCTCAAAACATTGCTGAAAATTGAGTTACAGCAATTAACCAGTCCAGGCCGCGGCACGATCTACGCTCCAGTTCCAATTCCAATTCCAACTCCAATTCGTTGTTCAAGCAAGGCACATGCGCGACCTCCTTTTAGTTGTTGCATGCCCCGTTGGTGACTTTTTTTTGCAGCAGGGGCAGCGACAGCGACAGCGCCAGCGGCAGTCCCTGCTGCAATTGCGCATAATTAGCCATAATAATCCAGAGCAGCGTTTGGCTCAACTGAGCTTTTTTTATACTTTGTTCCCGAAGGGGAAAAAGTATATTGGGTTTGTGCAATGTCCGTCTTGCTGTCCGTCCGTCTGTCCGTCTGTCCGCATGAACGCAATATTTTTCGGCGCTATTAGAGCTAGAGACTTGAAATTTTAAACATATACTTATATATGCTCCCGAATTATAAAGTGTTAATATTTGTTGCTTGCCATGTACGTTTTCCTATGGCCGAAATATTTCGTTAATTAAATGTTTATTAAATAAATAAGATGCACCTATGGGAACAAAGTATATCGCAGTTAGTTGCGCCTAACTGCAACGTTCTTACTTGTTTTGGCTTTAGCTTTAGCTGATTTGGCTGTTCGTTCAGCAGCTGTCGGCAGTTGTTTCTGAATACCCTGTTTTTTGAAAAGGGGTATGATTGATTATTTGACAATATATGGTAATCAGATATTTGTCATAGAAGATCTAGAAAATCTGCCACAGTTTATAGTGCCTCAACTCTACGCTCAATTGCACGCATCTTCCATTATTTCTGCATATTCCCCTACTCAAGTACTTACAGGGTATTCCTCTAGTTGTGCACACCCTCATTTAATATATTTTGCCTTCTGTTTTGGTTGCATTCGCAGATTCATTTGTTGCACACTCTGCACGATCCGCTGCTGCTGCTGCTGCGCTCTCCCTCTAATGGGTCAGGCTCACCCTCGTTGCACTCTTAATGAACTTTACGTCTCTTGCCACTTCAATGATTATAAATATATAAATACTCACACACATACATACATAGAGAGTAGCAGCTGCTGCCATCAAACAATTGCAATTTGTATTTGATCAACGAAAGGGTTGATCCAGAAATGCTGAACAAACAGAAACTTTTAGAGTTCATTTCAAAAAGGTGTTAATATTTAGAATATGAAGAGAGAGAAAATGTAAATAAATTAAATGCAAATATTATAATAAAATATATATTATTATTTAATCAATTGAATTATGATTCATAATTTGTTTTGCTCTTTGTCTCTTATCAATCTATGATCCACGTATAAAACGCGAATCACTAAATTTGATAAATGGGTGAATAGCATTTTTGCAATCAATTTTCTAGGAAAAAGAACAGTAAATACTCATTCATAGTTATTGCATTATAAATATATTTATAAAATTATTAATGTTTCATTTCCTTTCTATATATTCAGTTGTCAAAGTACTTAGCTTAGACGCCTTGATATATGGTATATATATTATGATCAGAAATCACAAAACTCCAATTTAGCTTCCAATTAGCTTCGTATTATATGTATATGATATATATTCTATTATATTTTAGTATTAGGAAGCAACAGAGCACAAAAACAAAAAAAACTAAATTCTAAAATTAAAAAAAACAAAAATTTCCCCATTAATGTTCATTGAGTTAGAAAATTATTAAAGATAAAAAAATATTTCGCTTTTGCCTCAGCTGCCCCACAAAATTTTGTTCCAAGTGGAATTCACCCACCCTTTTGGCCCCAAGTACCCAACCGATGTTTTACCTTCCTCCAACTTACGGGTCGAAAGGTGCAAAAAAACACAAAAAATAGGGGCCGCCGGGCCACGCCCCACAGTACAAAAGCACAAAAAAAACCACTAGCGGAGGGCTTGTGTCTAAAGTACTTGTTTGAAAATTGGGGGTGGGGGGGGAAAAAAGTTGCGGCTTGTCCCAATTTAAAAAAGCGAATGGCACAAATCTTCAGGACAAAGCAACATCCGGCCAGGGGGACCGCCAGCGTCAAACTTAAATTAGCGCCAAAAGCCACGCAATTTTAAATTTATGACAGGGGGGGAACGGAGTAAAAAACAAACAAAAAAAAAAAAAAACTGGAGAAAGATGTTTTGGCATGCTGAGGAAGCTGCAGTGGCAAGCCACATAACACTCTGTTACCGGCTGGATGGCCATGGGCAAGCAGGCATCCCTGTGAAAAGCTGGGAAAAAAAGCAAGTTGCTAGCGGGAGGGGCACGCCGGCGGGGGCCGGTCCTGCCACCAAACCTAAAGGCCAGCCACACCTCCTGCTTGCTTTGGGCCCCTGCCCTCCAGCTTTGGCTTCAAGCTGCTCCCTCCCGCTCAGTCTCCTGCGCTCATTGGGCAAAACCCGCGCTTTTTTTAATGTTTGTGGATTCCTTGGGTGTCGCTTAAATGGGGGCAAAATGCCACCGTTTCTGCAGGGGCCAAGGGGAGCCGGTGGGACGATTTAGGCCCCAATTGTAATCCTCGAAACGTGTTTGCAAAAAAAACTGGACGAAAAAAGGGGACCCGGCACCGGCCCATCAAACCACCTGGGGGAAAAAAGAGTCTGTTGCCGTGTTGGGACAGGCCCCAGTAGTGGTCCATTCAACTTTTATAAAAAAAAAAAAACATGCAAAAAAAGTTTTATGAGCAGCTTTTGATCAACAAATAAAATTTTAAATTCAAAATTGGTTTGAAGACTTTGTTGCCAAGCATTTGCCCCCCAAAAAATCTAATCCCAGTGCGCTGTCTCCCTCCTCCTCCTGCTCTCCAGCTCTCCAGTAAATTCTCACAAGCTCATAAATAATACGCCCGCTGTTAATTAAAATCTTTGTATTAGCTTTTGGCTGCCCGTTTGTGTGAAATATTTTTGGTAAATGAATGCGCTTTGATTTCCAAATTTTCATTTTGATAAATGCTCGGCACAATTTTTCGTAATTAATATGATTTTTAGGGACATCCAGCCCAAAAGTTTGTGACTGTTTCCCTTAAATGGAACCCACAAAGGACGGATTTTCTACTCTGATTCTTTTACATTGGACAAAAAAGCAAAAAAAAAAAAAAAAAACCAATTTTCCCAAAACAATATGCAGGCCATTTATTGTGGACGCTGGTTAATAGAAGGTTTGGTTAATATTCTTAGGGAAACTCCGTTTACCCAGAAAAACTCCTAAGCGTCGCGCCCCCAACTCCCACTCGGGACGTGGCATAGTCAAAATAAGGTCCCCCGCTGGTACCAATCATTGGACCGTCGTTTTTTAAAATCGGGTCGAGTTTTAATTGAATCGAAAAATAATCTGATACAGGAGGTTTTCTGGGAGTTTTTGGGAAAGACCCGGGGGACTGCCGCCCCGGTCTTGGAGTTTCCCGGCAAGTTTGGGGGACCAGCCTCAATTGGGAGTTTTCGGCTGGTTTCCAATAATTAACAAAAAACTATGGACACCGACCCAACAAATCCCGGAGTGAGGGGGGGCCATTGTTGAGGGGGGAGGGCTTGACTTAGAAAAATTAACCCCCCTTATGATTAAGAACGGCAGGGAAAAAACTAAAGGGTATTGGAATGCGTTTTGCTTTAATTTATATTAAAAAAACTTATACTAATATCAAAAACATTATATATGGGGGAATACCATAAATAAATTAACTATGAAGGATCTTACAAAAAAGTTAAAAATTAATAAGTTCCAAAATGATTTTCTCAATTATGATTGCGGCAATTTTAATGGGGCCAAATAAAATATATAATAATATATTAAAACGATTTGAATTCAAAAAAATGATTGAAAAGAAAAAATATTAAATTTAAATTATGGAAACTTCTCGTTTGACGTTCTCATGGATGAGTCTTTTGAGATGAAAAAACAGACAAAAAAGGCAAAAAAATACAAGCATTCTGTTGAACAAAAACCCATAATTCAAGAAAAGAGTTTTCCAATAAAAATTAGAATCTTCAAAAAAAAAATTAATATAACTTTAAACAAATATATACATAAGATATTAAAAGATATTGCTAAAATGCTTGTTGAGTCATCTCAGATTATGGGCAGCAACTTTAATTGGAGGGTGCCGGGCAGGGAAAAAAAAAAAAGGTGTTTTGTTTGGGGAAAAATGATCATTTAAATTATAAAAAAAAGTATATTTAAAAACAATTGGGTGTGAAAACGCAAGCAATATTCATTAATCATGTCTTTGGGAATGGCGGGTCCGTGAAAGATAATTATGGAGCCCACCCCTTAAAGGACAGCTAGGACGCTAAAAGGAGATCTAGGGGACAGGGTCAAGTCAGGGTCGTGGGAGGGAACCAGTTGCTCTGTGGGATTTGAAAGGAATCTACCAAAAGTGCCGATATTGTATATAAAAAAAAAAACAATTAATAAATTACAAGAGATTTTCCCAGGGGACGATAATGAAGAGGCACGGCAGCACTTAAAAGCAATGGGCATTTCTGTTCGGAAAAAAAAACTCTCCCACTTGAAAGTCGTTCTGCCCTTTTATAAATAGATCTCCAAATTGGGCATTCAGTTACCAGGGGCCTAGTTTGCTTAAATAATACCAAATGGACAATAAAAACTTGAGTTCATTGCTAATAATATCAAGTTGTAAAGAATGGTTGCGAGCTTGGGGAACATTGAATGTAAAACAGCAAAGAGAGGAGAGAGGGGCGGAGAGGGAAAGGAGAGGGGAGAGGGTTCATAGGAAGGGGGTGACAGCTTGAAAAAGTTATAGGGGGAAACAATTGGCAGTCAAACACTTTCCCGATTCACTTTTGCAGCTGGAAAGCCAGCCACCGTAGGGTAAAAAGTTAAATACTCGTGTATGTAAAATATTAAAACATTAGCCACAGATTATGATACATATAATGTAAACTCGCATTGGGAAATGGAGTTGTCAAAAAACTTTGACCTCTTTTGCGGATTGCCCAAGCCTTCAAGTGTTGTCAGCGTTTAGTTTATGTTTTGAAGCTTGTCCTCTTTTTCGACTTATGCAAAAATTTTTCCCAAGTCTGCCCAAAAACCGACGGTCTTGCTTTTACCCTCTCACCCAGCTCTCTCTCCCTCTCTGTTTCTCTCTATCTCCTCTCAAGCTGTTTCCAGTTTTAAAGTTTTACAAAAATGTTTTGCAATTTTGCTGGGAAGGCAGGCGCCCTTTGCAGAAACTAACTTAAACTTTGAATTTTGTTTGATTTGAAAACGATCGGCACAGGGATGCATTAAGGGATAGTCAATTGTTGCTAAAAAAGTAAAAAGGTATTTCAAAAAGTATTATTTAAATGAAATTTTAATGTTGGGGCTGCCAGGGAGAAAATTGAGAAAACGGTTTGAAAAACACCCTTTGACAGTACTCTAAAAATATGTGTGCCTATTCCACACTTCTCAAATCGTTTTGGCTCGGATCAAGCTATTTAGGCTATTTTGCTGTTGCGGCTGTGGCCTGGTGGGACTATTTGCCTTTTGGTTGTTGAGGGGCCCTTCGTCAACTTTTTTCTCGCGGCATTGGGAGAATGTTGTTGGGGCGTTGTTTTTTCGTGTTGAACAAGGTTTTCCCATGGGTAATTTTTCCTGCCCCACGATTTAACAGGCCAATTCATTTGCAATTTGCTGTGCTCGCCGGGGCGCGCTTGTTGCCCATAAAGCGGTTTTCATTTCCTTTTGCGCTGGCGTGCGTCGATCCATTAGCGCTGGACATGGCCAATTTACACTTTAGGGCCTCGACTTGACCGCAGACCCGACCGTCGATTGCCAACTCGAATGGAGCCAGAGAACACGTACCGAATCCGTTAAATCACGATGCTCAATGCAAATGCTGTTGCAGCGGGTTCCCAGCTAAATTTAAGCTCTTTACATAAAAAAAAAAAAAAGATTAAAAATTGAATTTAATTTTTATTAATCTTGAGAATTTTTATATCATTTTCGAACAATTTTAATAACGATGCGACTTTAGTTCAGAGTTGCGCCAATCGATTTCGAATTAAATTGAATTTTAGATTTCAACAATAAATTTGAGCTTTTCGATCAAATAATTTTCCACTGGGCAGTTTATGAACTGTAGACGATTAGGCAATATGGCGAGGACGAAAAGTCGCAATAGTTTCTGTTGACTTATCTTTTGTAGTCAATTTCCAATTGTATCCATCGCCAGGCAATTGACTCGCAATCAATGGAAACAGCCAAGCGATATGCATATGCTGTCCGAAAATGCCACGCAGATTGTAGTAGATGCCAGCATCATAGTTGTACTTATCCTTCTCCTTAAGCTCGCCGCTCAGTTCGCCTTTGAGCACAAAGCGGCAATGCAACAACAAAACGCCAGTCGTAAAAATTTGGAGTATTAGATTCAGAGAGAAGAAACCATTGTGTAGAATCTTCTCAAACGATATTGCTAACAGTGAGAAAGATTTACCAAAATTATCAAAATTCAAAAAGAACATATGCCTGATGTTGTAGAACATTAGGACGCAAGATAATAGAAACGAATAGACGACGAAACAGGTGAAATAACGGTAATTTTGATGACCAATGCAACAGCCGGTGAAAAAGCAATGATGATCTCGTGTCAAAATGCAGGTTCCACAGCGAACACAGTGCCAAGATCTGGGCGGTGCTAAAGCATTACAGATCTTACAATATCGCCAATTCACACACTCCTCACTAACGTTAAAAGTTTTGATGCGATCATCTAATTGTAGAGGCAATGAAATTACGATCAATCGAATCAATCAATCAATTCTCCATCTGAAAAATATACTCACGATCAACTGCCACATCGACCATCATGATGGCCATCAAATTCGCCATAGCGTTTACATAGAGAAACAGTATCAATACGACCAATAGAGCATAGACGAACCCTTCAGTCGAATGGTACTTGGGTAGAACGACTATAAAATCGTAGAGTAATCCAATGGGTAAGCTGACGACTAAGAATAGATGACAAAAGATGTCCATATTTTGAACCAGCTGTATTTTGCGACGCAGCCGCATTCGGGGAAAGAATCGATTTAGAGACTCCAACATAATTGCGATTTACAAGTTACGAATTACGATTATAATAAATATATATAGGTTCAAATTGTTTTTTTTATTTTTAGAGTACCGATTCTCCTGGAATATAATGTAAATAATGAGTGAACAGAATATAACTAAGCATAGCTTACTAAAATCGAATTTCCTAATAGACCAACAAAGTTTACTTGATTTTCAATATTTTATCTTTATAGAAAAATGAAAAAACCGCAAATTGATTGGCAGAATATAAATGTAATGCGAAAAAAAGTTTATAAAATTTATTATTGATTTAAACTATAAATATTCAGGGACAATAAAGCGAAAGGAAAATAATATTAATTAATATATGATTGTATGTATAAACAAACCTACAAGATAAAAAAATTTAACATTTACCCCTGTATGTAGGGGAAAATTTACCATTAACCGTAACATACACATAAACATATGTATTGTAAATATAACCAAGATTCGTTTTTGAAAACCCCCACAAAAAAAAAAAAACAAAAAAAAAAAAAAAACAACAAAAAAAACAATATGTTCAGAATGAATTTTACTCCGATATTCACTATAATTTATTCACAATTTTGATTAGTGTGTGGGGCAATAACTTTCTTATTAATTGTTTTCGCGGGGACCCAATTAACCACACACACCACAAGACACACACATGCGAAATGTATTTTTACATGAATTAAACTTACTTCCGGGCCCCCCTCCTCCGACTTTTGAAACATTGACCCATGAATTCATTTTTTTAAAGATGTTTGTCGCTTTCTGCCAACCTTAAATTCAAAGAGTAAAGTACGTAGACCCCACCCAACTTGAAATTGCGGCTCTTTTGACGTTTTGCAAGTAATTAAGGTTTACGACTTTTTGAAATGAATTTAAAAATTGTTTTGGCGCCACGGGTTTTTCCCCGGCTCGGCGAGGGAACTTTGACAAATTTTGTCTCTACTATTGGAAATGTTCAAAGGTTCGCTTATCTGCGCTCTCGCTCGCCTCTTGGGGGACTGAACTCTTAATTGCCATTACGCAAGTGTTGTGATTTCTCTGTAAAAAAAAACAAAAACTGTTCTGAAAAAAACAATTGTTTATGAGGAAAGGGACAGTAAAATTTGGCAACAATTGCGAATTTAAAAGAGCTTAGACCGAGTGTATAACATGTGTTGCGTGCGTGTGTGTCTTCTCTGTGTGTTGTGTTGGTGTTGTGTGAAACTTTTTGCTTGATTTATTCGCCAATAATTCCACACACCAAGAGCTCAGGCCTTGGAAATCTTGTTGGAACACAAAAAAAAAAACAAATCACAGGCTGACGGCCATGCCATGTTGCGTGCTTTAAAAAAGGTTTCCGCAAGCTTATTATTGCAAAAATGTATGCCACGCTAAAGTGTGGTATGTATGTTTGTACTGTAACATAGGTATATACACGTTTGCTTGCCTTGGCATGCATGGCAAAAGTTGCATTTATCAATTGTAAAAAAGCAAAAAACGGGCAAGGTTTTAAAGGTGTGATTCAGCATTGAAGCCCCACCTTCCAGGCTGTCCGATTGCAAAGCCTCTGTCTTGGAATAAATCCCAATTTGACCCAGTTTTTGGCATTATGTTACGGGAACATTATGGTAACATTTTACATTAAAAATATGGTTATTATATGACATTTATGTTAAACATTAACATAATCCTATGTACTATCAAAATTTGTATAAACTTGATTTAATGTACTTAGAAAAAAAAACAAGGGAAACAATTTGCCTTCTGAAATAACATATTCAAACCGAAACGGATAACAAGGTTTAGCTTTAAATAAAAATAATATTAAGAGTATTATTATATATACAATGGATTTTTCCATTTAAAAACAAACCACTGGTCGTTAGTAAAAACTGTCCCTAGAACTCTCTTTTGATTATGGACACTGCCAAAAAAACTCCCCTTTTTTGTTGTGCAGCAGAAGCGAAAACATAAAATAAAATGTCTAAATTTTGGCACCAATAAAAAAGAGGAAAAAAAAAAGTGTCATACGCGGACACACATGGAGCAACGGGACAGCGGGGCCCCAAAGGCCCTCACATAGACAACATTCCAACATTCCAAACCACAACACCACACCCAACAAACAACCAAAAACACAAAGGCACCCACCCAAAGGCCTAAACCACGTTGCAGCCCTCAGACACACCCACACATGAAATACCATGGGAAAATCCAGTTTCATTTTCAAGATAATGCCGGCACCTTCCGCAAAACTTCCCAGTTGCCATGTAAAAGCGCAACAAAAAAAGGAATGATAAACTGTGAAAAACTTAACAACGGCAGCATAAAAGCACATAAAATAACAAGATAAAGCCATTTTATATATATATAAAAAAAATACATTACATATATTACAGTACAGTAGTCTTATTGCCGTAGGTGTGGTAAACCAAAAAACAGATGCTGGTTTTGCAAGAGAATTGTGGTTGGTGGCTGGATTAAAATGATAATATCTATTAAAACAAACTGTGGGGAATAAAAAATTTGCATGTGATTATATTATTGATAACTAAAAAAACTGGGTTTTTTTGCCTCATTAAATGGTGAAGGGGGGACAAAGCTAACTGTTATTCTTTCCGTAGGGCTGAAAAATTTACAATTTTCAGGAAAAGAGTGTTAAAGCTAAATTTGGAATAAAACACTAATACCAGTTATATTATTAATCTTTTTTTTGGCCACCCCGCAAAAAAACGACACTTCAAACTGTTACCAATATCAAAGCAGGGACACCAATTGTGTTCCGGAGGGTTATCTCCAGGAAAAAAACTTGTTGGGGACATGCAAAAAACATTTGTTTTTTGCCAACATTCACATTTATAAAAAAACTTAATTTTTTTTTTCCACCCCCAAAAATTAAGCGACGCGAAAAACGAATAGCTGAGGGGAAAGTTGGAAATTAAAAAAATTTTAGCTTTTACGAAAAATGGTTTTGTATTGTAAAATAATGAATAAAAAAATGGGAATTAAACTACGTTTGTATATACCAAAAAAATATACCCCACCCATTTTAACCTTTTATATACATTACGTTGCAGACGGATGGCCATCTTTTCGTTTGCTTTTTTTTTTTTATTTTGTTTAAATTTTATTATTTATTTTGTACAGTTCAGGTCCTTTCGCGTTCAGGATCTTTTTTCTTGGGTGAATGGAAAAAAATTAGAGGTGATGATGTAAAATTTAATATGTGGGGCAAAATGCTTACGGGGGACAAGCTAACGCCCATTGACTGAGCTTGTTAACTTTCGCTTTCGCAAATAAAAATAAAATAAAAATAAATAATATAAATAATAAATAAAAATACGGAAAATAAAAAAAAAACAAAAAATGTTGTTTATGGGGAGTTTCTTTCTTTAAAACTTTAAAAAAAATTATGACAAATAAAAATTAACAGAAACTTCTTTTTAAAACTTATTGTTAAAAACATAATAAATACTATAAAAAAAAAGCGAAATTTATTTCTCTTTATACATTTAGTTGAAATGCTATGAATCTGTAAGTGCTAGAATTTTCATTAAAAAAAAACCAAATCTTTAATGAACGGCTATCAAAAAATATATCTGCGATTACATATCACGCAACAATTGCCCCAGGATACGCCCACTCAAAAATCTGTCTTAAAAATGATTTTCGCCACGCCCCTTAAAGTTCTATGTGATGGTTTTGACCAAAAAAATTTATAAGAAAAATTTATATACAAAAAAATATTTTTATTAATCCCATGGCAAAATTCATTTATTTTTCAAAACGCCCAATTTGGGTCTTTGGTGGCAAAAAAACGCCCAAAAAAAAATTACAAAAGAAAATGTAGATATAATTAAAATTAAAACTTGAAGAGGTCAAAAAAAAAAAATCTAAGGTGAAAGTCCAAAACAGTTATTATATAAAAAAAAAAAAAAAATTTTTCAATAAACTCAAAAAAAAACCCACTTTATTGCAAAAAAAAATTGTTAGTCATTTTAAACAAACAAGTTTATTTTAATTCCCCCTTTTGGGTATTTGATGAAAACAAAAACAATTAAAAAAACATATCAAAAAAAAATACGAAAATTATATACAAAAAGAAGGCGAAATTCATAAAAGTTCAAGTCCCATGCAAAAAAAGACCAAATAAGTAATTTAAAGTTGGCTTGTTCTTTTACCATTTGCCGAATAAGGGCCAGCCCAAATTGCTTGGGGACCAGGCTCGGGTGAGCCCCAAGGGGTTTGATTAGTTTTACGTTTGATTTTGAGTTTTTACTGGAGGGGGACTAAACTGTTTGATTAAAGCCAAAACGGTTTACCGACCACAAAATGAGCCGGATAAAATAAACGGCCGCCCCAAGTTATTAAAAACGTGGGGGGCGGGCAGGGGAGTCGAATTCCGACCGAGGGGTTTGTCCCACAAACAGGCCAAAAAAAACAAAAAAAAACTGGCCGGGCATGAACCGGGGAATTTTAGTGCAGGTTAAGCGGTGAAACCAGTCGAAGACCCAGGAGCTCAATTCCCAAGATGGTTTGGCCGCCCATAAAAAGAAAACTACAGTTTCAAAAAGTCGTCTTGGCAGGCCCTCTTCACTTTAGTTTGCAGGGAGCTTTTTGCTGGATGCTTGATGCCGTGGTTTTGCTTCCTCGGGGGTTTAATTTTACACGGGTTTTCCTTTTGGTTTATTCGAAGGACCGCGTTTGCGTTCCGTCAACAATTAATTTCAACAGGCGGGGGCGGGGCTCCCAAAAAAGGCAAGGGGATGGAATGAAAACGATGTTCCCTTTTATAAAGGGCGTTGACGGCGGTTAAATTTTTATTATTTTCATTTATTAAACTCCCTCACCACCCTTTTTTTTTTGTTGTATTCCTTTTTCTCTGCTCCACTTACTCAAAAAATTGATTGTTGTTTGCAGTTTGGGTGCAAAAATAGGAAAGTTAGAAAATTTTTTCCCACAACAAAAAAAAAAAAAAGGGGGGGAAACAGGGAGCCTTAGAATAAAAAAAACAAAAGGGCGTCTTGTTAACATTAGTTTGTGCTCTGAAGGCCCATTGTGATTGGCTGTGTTGGTGGTGGGTTATAATTGGGGTTTTGTTTGGACAAAAACTGGGGACTTTGGTTGGGACAGGGGGGAACAAGGGGAAAAGTAGCCGTGGGCAGATGAACGCTTGAGCTAAAATTCTTGATCAGGGGCTAAAAGAAAAAAACTGAATTCTGGGGAGGGCTTCCATCAAGGAGTATTTTCAGAATATCTCTATTCTCAGGACCCGATCTACTCAATTATCCTCTTATTGGCTTTTTTGTTCTTTTCCCCCCCTCGGCGCCATTCTGTTTCCCAACCTTTTTACTTTAGGGTATCTCCTTAGGGTCGTTTTTAAAACTTGTTAAACTTAACGCCCACTCTAAAAAAAACTTTTGTGTTTCTCTTTTTGGGTTTTCTGGGTTTTTTTACATGTTTATCCTCGTTTCCTTCATCAAACTTTCCACCATGGCTTACCGAATTATTGTCCGTTTATTTTGTTTTGTTATTGTTGGGACAAAGGGTCCTCTTTCTCCCCAAAAAGCCCAGATGTGGACTAAAAACTTATATTATTACTATATACCCACACAAACATTTAACTCAGGTGTTTTATGTGTTTCGGGGGGGTTTGCGTGTACAAATTTGCTTCAAGTGAATTCAAAACTTTTTCGATAATGGTTTTCGTGGGGGGAACAAGGGCAAAAAAAAAAAACCGCGCAGGGGCCCCACTTTGGCAGTTCTAAATTTGCGATTCGGGGGGACCCTCCGGCCAGACGCCAAGAGCGCCAAAGAGCCCCAGAAGCCTAGCATTTTTCCAAGGAGAGGGTGGTTTTGCTGGTAGCCCCCATGTGGCGTTGTTTTTTTCATATTAAATTCACCCCAATAACGACACTTTCTTATAAAAAACACAAAAAAAAGGGAAAAAAACAAATATAAATGATATTATAGCATTGGCCTATTGATTTATGGGCCAATTTGGATTTTGCCCTTTGTTGCGTCTTAGAATTTTTTGGATTTGGATATTTTTATGTTAGCTTGTTATTGGGATATTCCAAAAAATGGGCATAAAATGTAAGCTTCAAAAATAAAAAAAAGGTATACAAAAAAATTGCCCAATTAAAAAAACTTTAAAAAGGCCGGGAAAATTTCGGTTTAGTGTAGTTTATTCTCTGTTTGGTTTCAGGCCAAAGTCCTTTCCAAAAAAAAAAAAAACCCACTTTGGCCCACTCCCAAAAACGAAAATTTGCGATTAAAACCACAGCAGATGGGCAAAACCCCAATTAATTAGTTTAAACGATGCGTTTCCTCTTAAAATTTGCCCATCAAGTTAAATATAAAAGGTTGATTGCCGGGCGCTTTTTAATTTTGTTCTTTGTGCGTGATCTTGGTAATTAGCCACGGCGTCGACAGGGTGGGACTCTGTTTCGGCACTCTCTGGGGAGGTTCCACCATTGCCCCCAACCCCATGGCGACAAAAAAATTATCTATCGATGTTGGCCTTTTAAAGGTCAAACAGCAGGGTCGAGAAAAGGAAAGTGATTAAGATTGAGAAATCTTTGTCCATTAAGACGTAGGAAAACAGCCCAGGCCAAGAGGCAAAACGGTTCTAAATTAAAATTATTTGGGAAATACAAACATTTCAAAGGAAAAATGGGAAAATTGGTCACGGAAAATTTTTGCTGCGACCCCAAACAGGTGGACCAAACAGCGAAGAGAGGGGGCGAAGGAGGGGGGGGGCATTGCGAGCGAGGGGGGACAATTGTATGTTGTTGGGTGTGTGAAAAGCGTGTTTCATGTAGTAGCCAGTCCAAGTTATTTACCCAACCCACCCCCCAAAGCAGCCCAACCCAAACCCCAACGCGCCTAGCCCCCACTCACAAATGTTCCCCCAAACAGTGTAAATTCTAAATAAGTAGCGGCCCACCACTTTTGTAAATAAAAAAAAAAAAAAACGAATTACAAATTGCGATCAAAACAAAGTAAAAAAAAAAAATCTGAAAAAAAAAAAGTCGAAAAATTTGGGCCACGCCCAAAAAAGTGGGGGACCAAAGAAAAAAAAATTGTTTCAAAAATGATTGGGACGACAATATACCTTCGTTAAGTTGGAGGAAATAAAAAAAAATTGATGTATTATAAAAAAAAAGGAAAAACAAAAACACCCACGGTTTAAGACCCAGGCAGGGGATTTAGTTTCGGGGAATGTTTGCATTTCTGAAAAAAAGGAAAAAAATGAAAGGGGGGGGGGGACTAAAAACTGACACCAGAAAAAATTTTGCTAAAACTGACAAAAAAAACTGATTTATGGATATTATAGAGAGAGTGAGTTAGAGTGAAATAGAGTAGCTAAAGGTAAATTGGAGTAGATTTTTTTGACAAATAGGGGGAAAAAAATGGTTTAAATTGGAAATTGATTAATAATAAATTTAAAAAGTGGGGACTTACGGGTAAAAAAGAGATTTAATAGGAATTGGCATTTCAGTGACTTTTTTATACTTGTTTCCCGAAGGGGAAAAAAAGTTATTGGGGGTTTGTTTGCAATGTTCGTCTTGCTGTCCGTTCCGGTTCTGTTTTTCCGTCTGGTTCCCGTCTGGTCCGTCGTCCGTCTGTTTCGGTCCTGTCCGTCTTCTGTCCCGTCTGGTCCCGTATGAAACCGCCAAACTTATTTTTTCGGGGCCCGGCATATTAGAGGCTAAGAGGACTTTTGAAAAATGACATTATAAAAACATATCACTCATATATTGTTCCCTGGAATTATTTAAAAGTGTTAAAAAAAAATTTTTTTCCCGATTCCCGCCCCACTAAGGGGGCGATGGCAAAATGGGGAAAAAAAAAAAACAAAAAAAAAAAAAAAACTCTTCGCCCATATTTTAAGTTAATGCATTAAACTAGGATGATGAAGCTGAAGAGTTTGCCAATTGAAGTATACTCGGGGGGTGAAAACCAAGTTCAAAAAAGCTATGCGGGATATATCTACGCCCATTGTGGGCGTGGCAAATCGGGAAAGAGTATTTCTACACCGTTAAAGCTAGAACGCTGATGAAATTTGCCTGTGAGTTAATGTTACGATTCAAGAAGATCGATCAAAAGTTGTGACTACGAACATGGGGGCGTGGGCAAAATCGCGAACCTGAATATATAGTGACTTTTCAAATGTGCTATATTTTGAACCACTATTGACACTAGGCCTTGAAATATTTTGCATGTATACTCGGGTTGACACCAAGGCCTATAAGCTAGATAGATATATCTAACGCCCACAGGGGGCGGGTGGCAAACCGCAAAAGTTTAATTCCTACAGTTGTAGAGCTGAAGTTTTGTGTTGTTGAATGTTTTGTTTTTGATTTTGTGTGATGATTGAATGAAAATGAGTTGAAATTGGTTGGGTGTTGAAATTTGAAGTTTTTGATGTTCTGATTTTGCTTGATGTGTGAATGGTTGATGAAAATTGGACCTCTGTTTTGTGAAATTGATGTTTTTGTTGATGTTTTGATTGGTTTGTTTGTGTGTGTGTTAAATTGTGAAAATTGTTGAAAATTTTTTGTGTTGTGATTTTTTGTTTGTGTGATTTTGATTTTTGAAATTGTTGTTTGTTGTTTTTGTGATTGTTGTTGTGGATTTGATGAATTGTTGAAATGAATTTAAATGTTGTGTTGAAATTTGTTTTGAATGAAAGTGATTTGTTTGATTTGTGTTTGTTTGAATGAATGAATTTGGTTTTGTGTTGCAATTGAATGAAATTGATGAATGTGTGACAATTGTTGGGTTGATTGTGATTTTGAAATGTTGTTTTGTGATATGAAATTTGACTTTTGTTTTTGAAATTGATGATTGAAATTTTTTTTTGAAATGGTGAAATGGTTGAAATGTGATTGGTTGTTGGTTGAAAATTGTTGTGAATTGTGAATGGAATTTTTTTGATTGTTTGTTTTTTGATTGTGATTTGATTGAATTTGTTTTTGATTTGGTTGTTTTTTGTTTTTTTTTTTTTATGAATTGTTTTGATTAAATTTTTGACTGAAGTGAAATGAAAATTGTTGAAAATGATTTGAAATGAATGTTTTGTTGTTTGATTTGTGTGATTGAAAATATGTTTGTGTGATTGATGGGATTGTTTTGTGTGTGTTTTTTTGATGATTGTTTTGTTTGTTTTGTGAATTGAATGTTTGAAAATTCTTGTGATGTATTGATTTTGTTTTTTGAATGCTGTTTTGAAATTGATTGTTGTTGATTTGTGATTGAATTGCGTGGAAATTGGGATTTGATTTTGAAAAATTGTGGTTGTTGAATTGGAATTGTTGATGAAAATTTTTGAAAATTGGATGATGTGAAAAATTTGTTTTGAAATGATTGAATGTTGTGTTTTTTTTGATGTGGAAACTTGATTTGATTGTTGAGGTTTTCTTCGGTGTTTGTTGATTTTGTGAAATTGTGCAAAATTGGATGGGTTTGCTTTGTTGAGTGATTGAAAATTTTTGATTGAAATAATGAATGATTGAATGCTTGATGAAAAGTGGTTGATGAATGAAAATTGTATGTTGAAATTGGATGGTTGAGTTGCTAATGTTCTCCTCTATCGATCCCCCCAAAAATAATTTTTCAGCCTCTTTGGGGGCGTGGCATATCGAAAAATACCCTGTAATTTTCGCATTTTTGGAATGTAAGCAACCAAATTTTGCAGGCATGTTAGCCTCGGCCCTTTCTAAAAACTGGCAAAAAATTATGCGTCTAAGCCCACTGGGGGCGTGGCAAATCGGCAAAGAAGTTTGTTGTGGCCAACTGCATAATTCATGCATATAATAGCTTAGTACCAATTGCTAAGATGGCAAAAAGCATTTTAACATAAATATAATAATATTAATGAATTTAAAAAATAAAATTCATAAGTTTTTGATTAATAAATAAAAAGTTTCCAGCGGGATTCGAACCTGGGTCTTTTGAAAACAACATGTAATCGTTAGCTAAACCTAAATAAATTCACAGCTGATCAGCTGACCAGCTGATCAGCAGCTTGTGACGTCACAAAACAATACAATCGCAATTCTTGCAATATGTATACACTTTTGGATGTGTATACACGTACACATGCATACATACATATATGCATGCATAGAAAAACTGCCTGCCACACAGCGTCGCAAATCGGAAAGCATAAAGCAGTTTTAGTTTTTACTTAAATGCACAATTCATATGCGTATGTTTATAAATGATTATCAATTGGCAGCAAGCATTTTATAATAAATATACAAATATTAAAAAAATAAAAAATAAATAATTTTTGAAAAAAAGTTTTCTGCGGGATTCGAACCCACGCACCTAACTATAGCTTGCATAGCGCTTACCACCAGCGTCACTGCCCTGACATGCGCTTCGTTAACTAAAACCAAATAAGGCATTGCTAGAGCGCCTTTTGACAAAACTAAAGTAACGATCGAAAAATTATCAATTCAGTCACAATTCTTAGAATATTCTGGCATCCAAACTTTTATATGTATACATAGAAAATTGTGTGTATACTCGTATAGTGTGTACATGTGTAAATCTATATGTATGTGTAGGAAAAACGTTTGTTGCTTGCCATGTACGTTTTCTAATTGCCGAAATATTTCGTTAATTAAATGTTTATTAAAAAAATAAGATGCACCTATGGGAACAAAGTATATCGCTGTTAGTTGCGCCTAACTGCAACGTTCTTACTTGTTTTTTATTGTATATACAAAGTATCGAACAATTTTTCTATCAAATAGAAATAAAATACAATATGGAAAACTATTTGGATATTTGAGTAATTGTGATTCTTTTTTCTATATAAATAATCTCAATAATATTTATATTTTTTTTACTGATTTTTCAGTTTTTATTATTAATTTGTATTGTTTCATTATTGTTAATTTTGTATTATTAATTACTATTTTAATATTGTTATTAATACTATTAAATTTTTATTACAAGATATTATTATTATTCATCTCTAGTTAAAAGTCTGTGTGTAGAGTGTATCTCTCTTAGAGGGTACAAATAGCAGAGCATAAAAACGGAAGCTAGCCGAAATTGAAGCAACTGTCGACAGCGACACAAACAGCCAGAGAAAATGAACGAGAGACGAACAAGCGAACAACAATTAAAGCGTGACACAGTGAAAAGCTAGACGGAGCCAAAAGCTAAATGTGTTCAATAGATAACTGCGAGGCAGCTCACAGATGGGCGAACCGAAAAGCAATTGAACGAATTGAACATTGTCTACGTAAGTAATTCAGATACCAAACCCCAAGCCCCAAGCCGCAAAGTAAAAGTCGAGAGCGCCCTCGCCCTCGCCTCGAAAATGTCAGAGATGCCGGAATCCGATATTGCCATGAATAATACCCCATATATGTATGCACATACATATGTATGCCTCTGCCTAAGCCAGATGCACTACTTCAGCCTGGCGCCTGTTTTTTTCTTGATTGAAAAATTGCCCAGCCAGTGGCTACTTAAATTCCATTCGAAATTAACTTTACGTTAAATGGAGCTGTTAAAGATATATATGTGAGTGAGTAATATATTAGATATTTTTAAGTGAGAACTGAGCTAGGAGCATTCACCTAAATTAGCTATAGGCGAGAGTTAAAGCAATAAGAATTCCTGAATAGAATCGCTCGCTAGAGATAGGATAGGTTGCTAAGGAAAAATTATATATACTAAAATATTTATTTAATTTAAATTTTGAATAAAATATATGATATATAGTATATATAAAATATATAAAGTAATATTTATAAAATAATTATTAAAGACAGATTTCCTGTCGGAACTTTCTAAGATATTTGATTGACTTGCTGATGAATATAATTCTATTGAAAAAAAAAATGTAATTAATTAATAAATGTTGAAAAATAGGTTTATAAAATAAGAAATAAATATATGTTATATATGTAACATTTTTCTATGATTTTATTGTAACTAAGCAAAATCTTGAAAACATGTTAGAACTGACTTCCTGAATAAATATAATAAAATAAAATAATAACTCCCTTGTGTATGCTTTCAAATGCAATATATTCCTTTTTGATATACATACATGTTTCTATTAATCAATCAAAGAAATGTTGTTTAGATTGCTGAAGCGAGTAAATGAGTGTTTGCCCAAAATGGTTGTTATAAGCGCTTAATTCACAGGAATTTAGAGACGATAACCCAACTCAAATCTGACTGATGTTCCACTAAACGAATCCAACGACCCCATGCGATCGACATTGGAACAATGGAAATTCTTGTGAGATTTTTATCAAACAAAAATTATGATTTGCTCTGCATAATTGAATCAATTAAGAGCTGGCCGAGAAAGCCCAAAAATATATTATTAAATTATTATATTTAAGACGATGAAAATACTCTGTAAAAAAAATATATATGAATTTGATGAATGAGAAAATTGGTTGTAAGAGAACAGTAATATGAGAACAAAAGCCAAACATATTTGAGCTAGTTATTTATATATGTGAACTGATGCTGTGCAGTCGCGCATACCCCACGGCATTTTGGGTATTTGAGTAACATAATTAATGCATTGAAACAAATTCGTCTAGCAACATGCGTTGTAAATGGAATTGTGAAGAATGCGCTGCAGAGATTCAACATTGCCAGCATAAATGAAAGAGAGAGGGGGAGAGGGAGAGGGAGAGAGATGTATGTAAATATGAGTGGCATCAAATGCAGTTCATAAATAAGGGCGTGCAGCAGCATAGAGAGCATAGTAGCTGCTGGGGCATGTCAAGTACTACTGTAGCAGTAGCTGGTCATAATTGAAAGCTTTCAAGCTGCTGCAATTGATGGGGAATGGAACTAGGGGGACGTGGAGCTGCGCCTGCGCCTTTGCCAGGCACTGACGCACTTGCACATGGATCGATGTCAATCGACTGCCATTAGAGCCACTTAACAGCAGCAATGCAATCGAAATTGATTTTAAATGCCAGGCAATAAAGGAAAATGTTCTGATTTCAAATACAGCGAGAGGTCATTGCAACTAGCTAAGCATTTGGCTAAAGTTCACATGCAAAGCCTTTGCTCACGCCCAGCTCAAGATTTACTGAGCGGAAGTCAGCAGCAGCAGCAGCAGCGGCAGCGGCAGCTCAAGAATGCCACAGACGCCAGCCGCAACTGAATTCATACGTCTTTCGCATTGCATTCATGTGAAAGACAAAGTAAATTAGCAGCTGCCACAAGAGTCATAATTGAAGACGCTGAAGACGCTGGCAAGAGAAATGCATACATATGTATGTACATGCATACATCGTTGCTCTGTTGCAAGAGCGGAGTGTCGCAGTTCATTTGCAACAAATGTTGCATGCAGCCTGAGACGAATTTTCACTTGATTTATGCATTTGCATCTTGTGCTGCCACAATTTCCCTCAATTTATGATCAAATCAGAAACGAAATTTACAAACTTGCTGCCCATAAACATTGCCATCTGCAACATGTTCGCCATGCAGGAAGTCAAAACACCCTGTGGCCGATCTTCGAATGTGGCTGAACTTCATCTTGGGTGTTGGTTGCAACAGTTTTATTGTCAACGCGGTCCATTGCAAGATGTCAATCAAAGCAACTGGAGCATGAGCAGCGGCCCACTCGACAGGGCGCAGGCATTCCAGAGAACGATAAAACATATGTGCTCATAGACTACATTCTATAGTCTAAATATATATATATATATATATATATATTGATATAGGGTATGGGTGGGCATATTGAAATCGGTTTGCCTGTTGCAACTTGAGCAACAAAAGTGCTGCCACAATTGATGGATGCGAAAAGGAAACGAAAAAGAAATCAATCTGTCGTTTGAGTGGCTGAGCGACCGGTTTACAATGTTTTTATGAGAGTGGGAGAGTGAGAGAGAGAGAGAGAGAGAGAGAGAGAGAGAGAGAGAGGAAGTTAGTGGCAGAGTGAGCAAGAGAGAGAGAGCAGCACCCCAAGTAGACCCCAAACGCGTGCTATTGTCGCTGGCCCAGCATCAATCGCTTTCCCATTCACAATCACTTCAATCTTGTGGCCTCTGCCCGCACCCTCTACTCGCCGCTTCACACAGCTGCCAAATGCATTCAATCACTTTATTTGTTGCATCTCCACAGAGCAGCAGCGTCCTCTTCATCTTCTTGCCTAACTGAGAAGAAATATGTATTTTATTTACTTTGCACTTATGACCCCCATGCCGGCGCTCGCTGTCGCCGATCGGGTTAAGTGAATCTGATACGAAGACTCTCCAACGACTCTGCATTTGCATCTCATCTCATCTCGCTTTCGAGCTGCTGCTGCTGCTCAGCCGCTGCCGCTGCCGCTGCTGCTGCTGTAGTTGCCTTTCATTTCCCGTCGTTGCTCATCTTCTTTTGTGTGTGTGTGTGTGTGTGCTTGGCCGACGGCTACACAAAAATGTCATTGCAACGACAAGCATAACTTGCGCTCGCTCTCTCTCTCTCTCTCTCTCATTCTCTCACTCTCTGCCTCCCTCTTCTTGACCATCGCGCGCTGCAGCTGCTGCACAATACTTAAGATGCAAACACTGATGGATTGTGTCCCTGGCCCCAAAGATCTCCATGCTTATGTGTATCCACATAGCCAGTAGCTAAATCATCTGATGAGCACAGTGGTGCAAAAAGGTATAAAAAGCATAAATAAATATTCGCTTATGTATATGATCTACAAGAAATAAGATTATAATTAATAAAAACAAAATGTTAAATGAATATTATCAATTTTCAATTAGCATATACGTAAGTAAATCAATTTAAATTTTATTTATTGTATTTTGCTTTTCTTCATTATATTTTTCCCACTGTGCGACGCCGAGTTGTTGGAGTTTGACACCGATTGAATGACAACAGCAGCAACAACAACAACAACAACCACAGCAACTGTGTGCGGTACTTGCAGATGCATCTACGCCGCAAGTCTCTGTGTGAATATATGTATGTGTGTGTGTGTGTGTGTGTATGCTGGCAACTGTATTAGTGCACATGTGTGTATGTGTATGGGCCTTTTGTGCTACGGGCTGCCTTGTCGCAGATCTTTAATTGCAGAATTGTGTTTCGCTGGCACCGTCGCCGCCGTCTCATCATCATCATAGATGAGGATGGATGCGCATTGTGGCAGCGCGACGCTCAGGCATTACACATATATTTCCCATCCCCCATCTTCGGCCCGATCTTGGTGATTAATTGACGTTGGTGTCGCGTGAGCTGCGCGGGTTTATTAAAAGGATTACAAGATGTGAATGTGCGACGGACTCCGCTCGAGTCGCAATTCCATAAATGCCAGCATAGACCGATGCAGGCAGTCGTAATAAGATTAATTACGAACGCCGCAGAGCAGCCAACACACATACATTCAAACACACTCACACACACACTCATAATAAGGCACAATATTTTGACATGACAATTAGAAACTTGAAGTCTTCCATTGTCTTTTCAAGTGTCTGCATTAATTTGAAAGCTTGAAGTTCTTCAACAATATTCATAATGTAAAAAAAAATACTTTTTTGGACAATCCCCTGTGGGACCTTTAGCTGTAATCCTTGCCAGACATTTGCATATATTTAGTCTTTGTATCCTTTTGACACGCGAGCCTCAGTCGGATAAGTGTCATCAGGGGCGCAAATAATTGGCTTTTAATAGAGGGTCGGGCCCAAACAGCGTTACGCCAATTAGTGAAAAGTGTCATTAAGGGTCGCTTAGCCATATTTTGAGCAGGATATACCCCTAGCTGTTATATGTATATAGATGGGACTCTTAAGCGACTCGTTTGCTTTTAATGCCAGAAAGTGAATTCGCAAATGTTTCGTTAAAATATGCAATTTATTGTAGTTTTTAATGAACTTTACTTTATTTTCTGTTTTATTTTTTTTTGCCAATGCCAATGACGATACTGATGATGATGTCATCGCCCAAGACAACCGTACGAATGCGCAAAGCATCCAATAAATCACAGAGCGAGATCGCACAGTTTATGCTCATGCTCATGCCCAACTCGTGACAGCTGGATACCCAACTATGGCGGAGGCTGTGGCAACGACGGCTGCGGCTACGGCTGCGGCTGCACGCCAAACACCCGAGACAACGAAGTGGAGCAGCTGCCAGAGATTAGTCAGTTTCAGTGACTGGCAACATTGGCGGGACTCTTGGCGCACTTCAACTCTCTCGGGAGCTCGCGCAAGCTGCTCAACTGGTTTGTGCGCCTGCACCCAAAAAGGGGGGCGAAACGTGCACAGAGATCAAGGTGAAACATTCGCTCAGAATTCATTATGTTAGCCAGCTAAATGCTTGGAGCTTATAATACCTATATATATATATATATATATAGAACTGACTACGGAATGCAAATCACAAATTATCATTAAATCTCAAAAGTTCTTTAGCTAAGCTTTAGTTGTAAGGCTAACAAGTCTGAAGGTTGCAACTGGACTGGGCGTAACCAACTGTCTAATGCAGGCCAAAAGTAAAAAATTGCAAATATTAATTTAATATTAATATTTCTTTGCTAAAGATGGATCATTATATGCTCTGATCTGTCTATTAGAAGCAAGGCAATATAGATCCCATCTATACGAGAGAAAATATAATAAATATCAAACATCTCTAAGCCTGCGTACTCAGAAGCCAATATTCCCTATTCATTTCATTGAATGACTATAAAAAATATTGATTGATTGATTAACTAAGCTTGTGATCAGGCACATACATTTACAAACAAACATCGCATACATATCGCATATACACATATATATATATATGCGATATATATATCTTATACCTGAAAGCTTAGCTGAGTGAGAGCAGACAAAAGTATAATTAATAACAATAATTATTCATTGAGCTTGAACTTTCGCTAATACATAATATAAACAACAAATTGAGAATTGAGTAGAAAGAACATTATCTTGCGTAATGCAAGCTTAACGGTTAACGGCTTAGAGGTCACTAACAGATACAAAAAAACCAAAAACTCTTGCCAAGAACACGCTGGCTTGGCCACAATGAAACCGCAAAATTTATGAAACACTAAAAACGCAAAGGTCTTAACCCTCTTCCATGCTCGAATCTTGTTTCCCAGCTGCGATTATTCATGCTCTAGACAGATGATGAGCAGCTGCGTTGCCCCGTTGCTGGCAGTGCAATTTCCAATTTGCTTAAGGTTAAGAAAGCGAAAACCAAAAAGAGAAAGAAAAAGAACTCAAATTTCCACTCTGGCTAACAGGAAATGCTCCAACTTACCAATTCTCAGCAAATGATGGCATTTCCTGAAGATTTTCATGAAGCTTCGAAAAAAAAAACCTGTTCTCTAATGCTCGCGTCGGAACTTCATTAAAGCCTAATAATGTTTATTTAGTAACACCTTAGCAGCTAATTTGTTTAGTCTCTCGAAGCATGTGCACTTAAGCCGATAAATGTGCTTTGGCTGTTTTACAATCGAAAAGCCAGCTTAAAACTTTATGATTGTTATGCGTGTGCTGTCACAGATATACATAAACATATATGTATGTAAATACATACATTGTATATCCGTACATAGGTAGATACATACATGCAGCAGCATGACTCACGGTCACGCTCAAGAAAGGTAAAAAGTGGCATAAGCAGAGAAAATACCCAAAATGACGAAGTGCACATTCATGATTTTTGAAATGGGCCGCCAGAGAATCAGAGAAAGAAAAAAAATAAAATACAAATAAAATAAACAGACAAAAACCAAAAACTGTTGGCTTATAACTGTGAGCGTGACTGGATTCCGAAAATTGTTCCTCATTGTTGTTGTTTTTGCTGTTGTCTGTTGACTGTTATGTGATCGGTGACTCTTTGGCTTCAATAATTCGCAAAGTGCTGAAAAGTGCTTTTTGTGACATGTTTAAAGTTGAATTCTTTTTCATTGCATAGATTAGCAAGCTTTCTTTTTTTCGTCGCCCGACAAATGTTTAATATATCACTTCTCACATGGCGTTTATTCATTGGCAGTCAGTTATTTTGTTAACCACACAATTGCCAGTTTCTCATCTGTACAATTAATAACTAAAAACACGAAAGAGCTTTTAACCATTTCAAGCATTTGTTTTGTTTAATTCGCTCTTTACTCCTTCTTCTCCTCCGTTGTCCAGTTTCTGGGACGGTCGGCCATAAGAGTGTAATCGTTATTGGCTATGTTAACGCCACCAAATTGATGCGTGGGTGATTCGGGGAAGAATTCCCAGCCCTGCTCAATCGACATCTTCTTGATAACACCAGCAATACCTAGAAGAAAAATGAAGCATTATGTTAAAACAACCTCAAGTCTTAAGTTAGATTTTCTAATGTAACGATATAATTTATATAGAAATACTTCATATAAATAATCGAATATTTAAAAGAAACTTCATACTGGAATAACGTGTGTTACGGATACGTAACGTTATACTGGGAAAACGTAACGTTATATGGAAAACGTACGTATATGGGAAACGTGTTATTGGAATAACGTAACGTTTATATGGGAATAACGTAACGTTAAATGGGAATGACGTAACGGTACATGGGAATAACGTAACGTTATATGGGAATGACGTAACGGTACATGGGAATAACGTAACGTTATATGGGAACAACGTAACGTTATATGGGAATAACGTAACGTTATATGGGAACAACGTAACGTTATATGGGAACAACGTAACGTTATATGGGAATAACGTAACGTTATATGGGAATAACGTAACGTTATATGGGAATAACGTAACGTTATATGGGAATAACGTAACGTTATATGGGAATAACGTAACGTTATATGGAATAACGTAACGTTATATGGGAATAACGTAGCGTTATATGGAAATAACGTAGCGTTATATGGGAATAACGTAACGTTATATGGAAATAACGTAGCGTTATATGGGAATAACGTAGCGTTATATGGGAAAAACGTAGCTTTATATGGGAATAACGTAACGTAACGTAACAGTACCTTAAATTAAATTTCATATTACTTTAAGCTCAATATCATAGATCAAAATGCTTACCGAGGAACAGACCAGTAACGAGGCCTGCTACGTGATTGTGCTTCCATGCACCAAATACACCGCCAGCAGCAAAACCTCCAATCAGATAATTTAGTCTGCAAGTGCATTCAATTAATTACTAAATATTCCAATGCATAACTAACTAACTCACTTATCATCCTTGCCGCGAATGTTTGTGGCAGCAAGCGTAGTTACCGTAAATGCTGTAGCCATGCCCATCAGTGGTCCCGTGTTGTAGGCGAATCGTCCCAGCGTGGGTATGTAGCCCTGCGGCTTGGTGAGAGTTAGCACGTCAAATGTGGACCACGCCAAACCGGCGGCAACGGCGTATTTGTTTGTGGCCACAATCTTGCCAAAGGCATCTTCGCCATCGGGATAGTCGTAGTATTTCGAACGTAAGATCGACATAATTGCCTAGATGCAAACAAAAATTAATTTATGTAAATAATAGTCACATAGAAATCCGATGATGTTGTCCATGGTTCTAACGTTAACCAAGAGTTTTGGTACTGCGTTTTAGGCATCCCGATATAATTTAAACGTTTCTCTATAGGTGTATGAATTTGCTGGACTATTGATTACACGAATAATGCTTTAATGTATCCATTAATTTACTAACCTGCCGAATTTACGTAATTATTCCTAAACGAAGAATTATTTGACAAAACAGCTGTCGATCAGTGTGTACTTATTATCAAATAAGAAAAATTAAATCCACAAAATACCAAACAAAATACAAATGGTAACAATAATCACTCTCTAGATTAAAAAGTTAGAGATAGTGTATTTTACCAAATATGTGTGCTTTGAATAATTTTCCCATGTTTCCTTATTTTCCCTTTTATTTTAAAATAATTTTAAAAACAATATAAATTGCTTAACAGTGCCATAATGAGCTTAACATTGACATGAGTATGTTAATTCGATAGATTGGTCGAACAACCGCCATTGTCAATTGAATTTTAATGCTTGCATCTGAGTTCAAAGTCAATTTTAAATAGATTTTAAGAATTTGTACTCGATAGTTTAAACGATTATTTAATCGTCTCCAAACATTGACGAGAGTCTACAAATATTTCCCTCTGTTAGTCAACATTTAAGTTTCAAATATTTAAATAGATAACGAAATAAGTTTATTGTCTCCGCCAGCGGAAAGGAAACTCTCGATGCAAAATTTCTTAGTTTTAACCGGATCCGGAACTAATTTTGGTTTTCTTTATTAACACTAAGCTAAGCAAATATCCTGTAAAACTGTAAACCGGCTAAAAATATATCCAATATGTTAAAATAGCAGTTTAGTTATGCTCAATAACATAATCTCTTACTGTTAACATAAGATAGAAATTATAATCTAAATCTATATTTAATGTATCTTATGACAACAGACCATATTAGCAACGGAAATGTTAGTTTAAATGAATTAAGAAGACAAAGACCAGACAAGACAAGAAACAGATGAGGGCAGTGTACACTTGAACTGCACTTAAACAGCTTAAAAACAATTTTATTAATTACAATTTATGACTTGAATTTAGCTACAAATAATAATTTAGGCAATGGCAACGCTCTAGGTCTTTTACATAGCTGTATGTACGTGCCAGCGCGAGCTTCGTTACATTTTGTGCAATGATCAATAATAAATTAAAAAATGAACTACTAAAACTAAACAATTAGCACGTACAAAACAAATTGCAAATTTTGATGGCATTTGTCTTTGTTTTTTGTTTTGGGCCTACAATGGGATGACGCTTCATTTGTTTCCCCTCTCGATGGTTCAGCTATTTGGATTTCTTGGACTCCACCGGAGGTTGCTTTTCAACAGATTGTTTGTAGAGCTGATTTAAGCCAAAACAAGCTCTCACATTATCGCTGGAGAAGAAAAACTTTTGCAATTTTCCTTTGGCATCGCCGCAAGGACGACGGTCTACCTCTTTGCCCTGTTGGAAGAGGATTAGGGTGGGTAGCTGCTTCGAGAAGCTGCTGTCCGAGATGCGATACTTGGCTGCCACGTCTGGGAAGCGTCCAATATCGATTTTGCCAAATTTCAATAAATTCGCATTATACTCCGCCGACAGCTCTGCAAAGATCGGGGCGAAATTCACGCAGCTGGGATTCCACACGGTGTAGAAGCATATTAGCCAGCTAACCTTTTTATCCCTGGCCAGCTCATCCTCGAAGGTCTGGGCATTACGGAAGTAGGTTATGTGCTCTGGGCCGCTATACGTTGGCTCCGGCAGCAGCATTCCAACAAGCACGCAGATCAACAGAAAACCCAAGCCATAGCGAAAATCCGCATAGGCCCATAGAATCATATTCGCAACTTTTGTGTAGAGAAACGACGAGGTCAAATAGTTGATCATGGTGACACTACCCGTTTTGCGTGAGCGTATCATCACAACAATCAGCAGAAAGAAGAGTATTTCCACCTCACGACTGTCCATGTCGCAGACGTCCTCCTCCTGGTTAGCATGCTGAAAAAGGCGCGTGCAAATCACATTCGTCTTCTTTGACACCAGATACGATATGGCCAGCAGTATATTAACCCAGTAGTATGGTTTTGCCAACACTTTTAGCTCCTTTTTCCACGACATTGTCTAGAAGTCTGTCGTCTTTCTATCTGGGTCACCTTTTTAATTAACAACTTCCCGTATTTTATTTTTTGTTGTTAGCTAATTTTGGCGACGAACAACCCGACCGATAGACAGCTACTCTATTAGTACTGCTGCTTAACAGAATTCTGCTAAGTCATCAAGTAACAGCTGCTCCAGTTCGATAGGCACTGTTATACGAAAGCGAAACCAACAGCTGTTGCAAAACAGTGCTGGAAATGTTCTCAAAAAACTAGTACGTTATATTTAAAATTGAATTGAAATATCTGTTTCAATAAGATACTGATTTCTTTTGGCAATATTTTTTTAAAGTTGTAATCTAATTTAGCAGACAAAAGATAAATCGAGTTTTATTCAGCAACCAAGCTTACTCTGTTGTAAATACGCTCGAAAATCATATAAGAAACATGTTAAATTGAATACAAAGTACTTCAAATGAAATTTCAAGGGCCAGGCTAATTAATATTGTTTTATTTGTTTACATGTATTTCCAAACAATCAATCTGATATACTCTATGCTGATTGTAGAGCAATTATAATGTATTTTGATAGCCTTGCTCAATTCAAGATCCTCCTAATCTATATTTCAGCTTGTGTTGTTCGTATATTATATAAATTGTACTCTATCAGGGTTCTACGTGACTGCGGACGCTCGTGGCTAGACAAACCATTAAGTATCACAATTTTGGGCAACCTCTTTTATTTTTATTATTAATTAATTTTTTTGCAAAGCAAAAACAAACAAGAAAAAAAATCCAATGCTGATTGCAGGCGTGGAATGATGCATAATGTTTTAGCTATAATCAACAAATCGCACGTCACAGACGTGCACATCTGAGTAACGTGTATTTACAATTATCATTTAGAATGCTCTCAATAAAATATTGCAAATATAGCACTTACAAAGCATTTCCATGGGCCTGGCAACAGGCGAACGAACAATGCAATCGACTTTTTCCTATCAATTGATAATGACAAAAAATGAAAATGGGGCTACAAAGATTTTTAAGCCATAGTAATTATACACAATATTAATGGGAAACGTAATAAAAAGCAATATAATAAATATTATTTATTTACTATATATAGTTTTTTAAATTACAAATAATCACACAACACAGTGTAAACTGGTAAACAACTTACTCATTAAACAAAACATACAACAAAAGTCAATATATATTAGTAAGGTCAGTAAATGCATCAGCAGGTATATATGTATGTATGTATGTATGTATATATATTTATGTATATGTCTATATGTCTGCACCGATTTTGTACTCGTGTGCAGATAGACTCGAACCGGTTCAAATCGGTTTAGCTGTTGACTTCACATGAACCAACTTAAGATAGGGCTGTCCGTAGGCTACGTTCATGGCCGCAAGAATAACTGGGCTAAGAAAAAAAAATAGAAAAAAAAATAGAAAAAACTCATAGCTAGATAACAGCTGATAGAGGGCTCATCACATCAAATTCGAAGATAACTATTTGTTGAGCCAACACTTTTTTAAAGGTTGACATTTAGTATGTTCTCACAGGCATTTAAACGAACTGCGCAGTTAGGCTGAGCGTCTGATTAGAAGTGAATTTCAAATTTCAAGCGCTTATCAAGCATGTGAACAAAAGTCGAAAAGTCTAGTTCAAATATATGTGTATATATATGTCTATATGCTTGTATATATTTATTTGGAAAATCTGCATCCAATAAAAAGAAAAATCCAGCAAAAGACCACAAGAGGCATAAACACACTCTCTCTCACAACAAACAAAATGGCGTCAATCGCTGATCTCACTGCCTCTACCTCTCACTCTCTCACTCACTCTCTCTCTTATCAATCTCCACGATGTTCCAGCTGTCTGTCTGTGAGCTCTATAAGTTTCAGCTGAAGCTTAGCCTCCGATTCAGTTCAGTTTTGAACCTACTTCTTACTGTGTCTACAATTTTAACAAGCTCCTACGCTACAGATCGTTGAAATCTATATAAACGTGCATTTTTTAAATGCCGCGTAACGAATTGTGCAAATCAAAACAAATCGATTTTTTTTTACTTGGCTAAGCCAAACGTGTATAAGAGAAAAAGTTAAAAAAAAAAACTGTGCTAAAGCATTTTATCTGTCCATAAACGTTAAACTTTGAATGGTGCTGTCTGTGCCAGTGTTGGTTAACAACTCGAAAATTGCTCAACACGTGTCAAAAATCTATACTAAACTAAACAATCGCAGCAATCTGCAGCTCACACAACTTTTGTTCATACTTAACAATTTCAATTTTAACTGTAAGTTTTTAGCATTCTCCATCTAAATAAATTTTTTATTTTATTTAATTTTTTCGTACTTTTAATTTGTTTTAGTTGTCGAAATGGCCTTGCCGCAGGGAGCCTTTGCGGCTTGCAAATTACGTGAGCAGTTCCAGGAGAAAGACATGATTGTCTCACGCCTAAGAGCTGCCAACATTTCTGATAAAATTGACAATAATGCACGTAAGTAGAAGAGAGAGAGAGAGAGAGAGAGTGGTAGAGAATGTGTGTGTGGGAGTGAGAACGATGAGAGAGAGAGAGCGAGCGCTTATTATTATTTGTTTGTTTGCAGAACGTGAATACTCGCCGGCCAAGTACAATGATAAGCTAATGAATTCCATTTGGGGTCTCTACAATCGCTATTCGCCACATAATGTCAAGAAGAACGAATACGCCCCGCCCAAATTCTAATTAAATCTGGCGGCGCAACAGCTGTAAGTAAACAAGAGCAATTCTCTCTTGTATGACCGACTACATAATACCCGCTCGCAGCTCATATTATAATAAATTTGTTGCTCTAATAGGTAGACTATATAGATGACCTCTTATCATTAGTTTTTGTCTGAGCACACGTAGATTCATGCCTTCAGTGAACGTCTAGGCCTAATCTGAGCGTTATCTAACACAGCACACACTATATTTATCATTATTTTTTCTTACATATAGTAGATATATAGTATTTTTAGTACTATCAAATTATTCATATATATTTATCTCAGTTAATAAATATGTCTATGCGCTAGATCATATACATATATTTAATATATCACATATATTATATACATTCTCAAACTAATTTTCACCCCCTTTCTATCTCCATCTCTTTCCAGCCCACATTTGAGCTGTTGCGCCCCCAACGCTGCCTCTGCCTGAAGACGTTTATTTGTTTTTGGGGCTATTGGCTTACATTGCTTGCTGCACACGCACAGGGACACGCACACACACATATTTACACCTAGTATATAGACACTATATAATCTCCACATATATACTCAATTATACAACAACAAAAAAACAAAAACACATCAACATTTAAAATTATAAATAACAAATTTATTCATTGGCATCTATGTAAAATTCAATAAATACTCGTGATAAATATATACGCATATATATATGTATATGAAGCATAAAAAACATGTAAAAGCTGTTTTTCTTTTGCCATACGAGTTATGAGTTCAATTCAAATAGCAGGACTCATAGGTCGGCACCATGTACTTGATGTTGATGAACGCATCCTCGCCGCCGTGCAGCTCGAGCACCTGCAGCGTCTCGTCTATCAAATCGCCCACATTCAAATTGTTCTTTTGTGCATAGTCGATTTCGTCGCCGCAGTTTACTAAATGAGAAATTAAAAGAAATATTTCAATTGAGTTATTTGAAATTCATTCATTAAGCAACTTATATTTAGTATGATTTTTGCTCTGCTGATAAATATATACACAGATTTATCAATTTCAATTTCATTTTTTGTATACCAACACCTAAACTCAAACTTACTTTTCAGAAAAAAAAAAAAAAAAAACTGGATATATGCTATACATACTATTTTGTCATTAACATATTCATATATAATATATACTTTATCTAGAACCCTCTTAACATATTACGTATACGCCCCCGACTCCAACTACTGATACTACAAGCAAGCAAAACCAGAGTTTTCTACAAGAACTCTAACTGTATGACAAACATATTAAATATTTAAGCTACCCTCTCTACCTGCCTTATCCGCAAGTCGCACTTACAGTTCTTCACTTTGAACGCATTGAACATGGGCAACAGTTGTCTGTAGAAGGGCACCAGGGCGGGACCCACCATATCGGAAGCCATGACCAGTTGTTGTATAATTTTCAATGTCGTGCACATCACCTCCACGTTGCGGGTGCTCAATGCGTCTGCAAAAGGTAAACCAAACAAAATCAAGAACAAGTTAAAGGTGCAAATTAAAGCAAAAGCAATTTGCGTGCCAGGACAAAATACTTTTTGTGGTCGAGACAGCTCTTCGATTTGGCTCTCTTTATATATATATATATTTTTTCTTTTTGGGTTTTTCTGTTTGCCCCCATCGCCGGCAGGTACTCACTCTTTAGCGGTAAAATTAATTGCGGTACCACGGGATGGATTTTATCGCCGCCCGCTTGAAGCAAATCGCTAACGCCCTGGCGCGCATAGGTCTTATAGGGATGCTTTGGTTCGGCCAATCCATCGAAGAACAGCGGCAAATAGAGACTATAATCAAGCTTGTCAATGTCCACCTGCAAGTGAAATTCAGGTGAGTTGGTGACAGTTAATGGAAGTTTTCTTGCGACTTGTTTTTACAGGTGTAAATGTGCACGCGATGCTAGTTAAGGCATTATTCGGATTTCTATTAAAATGTTTTTCTCTTGCTGGGAAAGTTAAAATGGGTTAAAGGGAGATAAATAAAAATGAAATATATATATATATATATATATATATATATATAGATAGATAGTGAAATCTTTAACTGCCAAGCGAGCAAACTGCGTGATTGAAAACGGTTCAAGCAACTCATTTTAACTTTTCTTTTAGTTTCTTTTCTTCTATTTTATTTACATTTTAATTTTCAAAGTTTTCGTAAAACTTTCATTATTCACAGAACTAAAATCATAAATTATATATGAAACCTCTCTTTAAAAAGTTAAAATAAAAATGTATAAATAAATATACTCTTTTGAATTCGTATATATTCGTACATAATTTAAGTAAACACTATATTCACTTTATAAAACTAGTATATTTTTATTTATATATTGACATATATTAGTCTTGTATTCGCTATATCTTCTTACATTTCCCTTTCACAATTACCTTGCTAAAATAATAAAATCAAAAGCTTTCCAGTAAAATCTTCGCGCTTTCCATAAGCAAATCCGCTCCACTTACCTACTTCTATCATCAGCTAAACCCCACTTGAAGCTCCTTCGGTTGACCTTCAACCTTGTTATGCATATATAACATATATATGCTGTATATATCTGTCACTTGCACATCGCTCATATGTAAATGAACTGTCAGAAATGCCGCAGCGCTAAATAAACAAACGCACCCGCTTAAGCATCATACCAAACAGCCACACATGACATTGAAAAGGCCAGCCAAGTCGGGTCAGGCTAGGCATACCCATGTTCCCTATTCTATATATATTATGTTCTGGTATTCTCTCTTTTTGAGTGACTGACTGGCTGACACCTGGACGTCACAGCTACTATGGCAAACGCGAATGCGAAACGAAGTCACTCCGTTTGTTTGTTCCGGAAATAGACAAATTATATATAAATATATACATGTAATACCTACATACCTATATATCATCATATGACTGTGGGAGTTCTTCTAGGTTTTTGTGTGCCAACACTTCAAATATAATTGGACACGCAGGTGTGCAGTTGTAAGTAGGAGAAATTGGGTCTAACACCTATTGGACAATTAGTTGGCATTGATTTGTTTGGCAGGTAATTTACGAATCAAATTTCAGCTAATAACGGCGCTTTATGCCCGAAATCAGAAATAGGGTAAATATCTAGAAATTATTCAAAAAGTTTCCATTCCAAATCGATTTTGGAGAAAGTCCTAAACTTGATATTTATGCAGTTTTTTTTTTAAATTCTCAGACATTTAAATCGCATGTCTGAGAGTTGTCAAAACTATTTTATTTATCAATTTATAAAATTGAGGTTAAAGTTCTTTTTTCTTAATTTATTAGGCTTCACTCAAGTAAGCCTAAGTATTTGGGTCTAATCAGACAAAAAATTAACTAAGCTCTGCATTTGATTAAAATATAAGAGAAATCTCTCTTTTATAGTTGCACACTAAATATTTTAGCAGTCTTCTCATAGACTTAATTTAGATAAATAAATTTAACTAAAATTTAATACTAGGTTTGTCCGTAAAAAAATAATAAGAAATATTTAAAAGAATATTCTAAAATAAAATACATTAATGAAATCTAAGCTTTTATCAATTTTGCTTAAAATATTTTAGTAAAATCTAAAATGTTCTCAATTTCTCTAGATTTGTGTATTAAATGCACATTGCTTTACTACTTGATACACATAGCTCATAGCTCTGGCGACTTACCGTCCAGCCAATCTTATCGCCTCCGCACAGATATTCCATTTTAATGGGCAAGTCTCCGCGATCGAAATACATGCGAAACAATGTGCCACGCCCCGGATTCTTGATAGCTGTGCAGGCGTTCAAGCTAGCACCCAAATTGCATGACGAAATGGATTTCTGTTGTTTCTTCAGACCTGAAATCCATTATAAATAATCAAAATAATCTGACAATTTCTTTTGTTGCTGGTTTCGGGAAACATTTGGGAATACGAACATTTGGGATTCGGTGGACGACCGCGTGCGCTTGCCGTGACGGGTGGCTCGTGTATAGGTCCGTTAATGACTACCGTGTTTTTTTGCTGCGATTGTATGGAAAAAGGCGGTACATAACGGGGTCGCATACCCTGAATACCGCTAAATGGCCGTAATTGTGGTGGATTTGCGGATTTGGAACGTTGTTTCAGCGATATGGAGTTTGTATGTAAATCGTACGAGGGCCGCGCTCCATAAGCGGTGGTTATGCGTGTATTAGACATTTCTTTTTATTTTGCGTTAGGCGTCGAACTGTTGTCAGCTAGCGTAAACAACAAACTGACGACCCGAGCATAAGGTTCAGGAATTTTCTCATTTTCGTGTGTATTGGTATCCACGAGTGTTACTATGGCGGACGTTGCTAGGACAGCTAAAAGCACAGTGACTGACTGATAAGGCACATTGTTTAGAAATTTAACTTAATGGCATTTATGGTCTTGCCGTTAGCAGTTAACAAACACATTTGGCAATTTCTAAATTTTAAAAGGGCGCCAAGCATCGCATGCAAGCTGCACTCTGTCAGTCTGGCAACACCGAGCCACATATGTAATAAACGTGAAATAAACTTATTGCTAACACTTATGTTTGTAAATTATAAAATATAATGTGAGATTAAACTATTTTATAATACATACATAAATACTCCTTTAGTTTGATTGGATTTATGTTCTTAAAACTCAGTCATTCAATTTTGACGCGCCAACTATAAAAGTATCGATAACGATAATTGGCGAGAGAACAAAGAAATGCTATTTATTAAGTATTCAAATAATGTTTAATCCATTTCAGTCATAACTAACAGAATACACAAATTTGTATTACCAGCTGATATATTCATGTAAATAAATGTTTTCGGCGACTTGCCATTTGCATTTACATATTGTTTATATCACTAGCCATTGTATGGTTAGTGTTTATATAAAACAAAGAACTAAAAAGTATTTTGAAAAGGATAGTTTAATACCAAACGCGTATATTCCATGACTAGTCACTAAAAAATACCAGTGACCAGCAATTTTGCTGCACCAGCTCTACTGGCGAACGAATAAAGAACAAATGTGGGTGCAAAAAAAAACCTTGCATTAAATTGGCAATTATCGTGGCGCAGATATTGTGTTATCTCAAAACCAATATACCGCAAATACGTAAGACTTGAAGTAAACGGCAGAGCCACTGGCACTAGCACTGGTTACGCATATGCAGACGTAGAACAACGACAACAACAGCCAGCAACATGTCTTCCAATACAAATGGCAATGGCGAATTAAAGAAATTATCAGAGGAATCGCTGCTGCAGCCGCCAGAGAAAGTGTTTGACATAATGTACAAACTGGGCGAAGGTAGCTACGGTTCGGTATATAAGGCACTACACAAAGAGAGCAGTTCCATAGTGGCCATCAAATTGGTGCCGGTTGAGTCCGATCTGCACGAGATAATCAAGGAGATCTCGATTATGCAACAATGTGATTCACCTTATGTGGTACGCTACTATGGCTCCTATTTCAAGCAATATGATCTGTGGATCTGTATGGAATACTGTGGTGCCGGCAGCGTCTCGGATATTATGCGTTTACGCAAGAAAACTCTGACAGAGGAGGAAATTGCGACCATATTATCAGATACCCTAAAGGGTCTGGTGTATTTACATCTGCGTCGCAAAATTCATCGGGACATCAAGGCTGCTAATATATTGCTCAATACCGAGGGCTATGCCAAGCTGGCGGACTTTGGTGTCGCTGGTCAGCTAACGGATACGATGGCCAAGAGGAATACAGTGATTGGGACGCCCTTCTGGATGGCTCCGGAGGTGATTGAGGAGATTGGCTATGATTGTGTAGCGGATATTTGGTCGTTGGGCATCACAGCACTGGAAATGGCCGAGGGCAAGCCTCCATATGGGGAAATCCATCCAATGCGTGCCATATTCATGATTCCACAGAAACCGCCACCCTCGTTCCGGGAGCCCGATCGCTGGAGCACAGAGTTCATTGATTTCGTTAGCAAGTGCCTGGTAAAGAATCCGGATGAGCGTGCAACGGCCACTGAACTGCTGGAGCACGAGTTCATACGCAATGCCAAGCATCGCAGCATACTGAAGACCATGCTAGAGGAGACATGCGCCATAAGGGAGCAGCAGCGTGCTCATCGCGCTGCTGGCGGTGCTATGAGCCAGGCCAAGAGTCTGGCCACCCAGGAGGGTGGTCTAATGCTTCACGAGGAGGAGAACGAATACAATTCGGGCACGGTAAAAACATTTGTAGATCCCGGTACATTGGTGCCTGAGAAATTAAATGAATACCAGGAGAATTCGGCCTCCGACGCAACCATGATAGCACATCGCGAAGATGTAGACGATGCCACACTGGGTCCAGGCGGCATCAAGGCAGGCATGGCCAAAGCAGCTGCAAAGGCGGCAGCTACAGCAGCTGGCGGTGCGGGTGGCACTGGTGGCAGCGCCGATGTGGCCACAGTGGACAGCGGCACCATGGTCGAACTGGAGTCCAATTTGGGTAAGTGAGAAATTCTGATATAGTATAGGCAGATGTCAGCCTGTTTTCTTAAAAGGCATTCGAATTGTTTTAAACATATTTCCTTTCCTTTGGCAGGCACAATGGTTATTAATTCGGATTCCGATGACTCGAGCACGGCCAAGAGGAATGATGATCAGAAGCCGCGTTATCGCTATCGTCCACAGTTCCTCGATCATTTTGAGCGCAAGAATGCGGGTTCCGATGAGAAAGCAACCACGGAATACTCGCCAGCTGCAGTGGAGCAACAGTTGCAGCAACAGCAACAACAACAGCAGCAACAACAACAACAGCAACAGCAATTATCACAGGAGCATTTGGCTAGTGGTGCGCATGATGCCAACAATTGGGAGCACAATATGGAAATGCAATTCCAACAAATCTCAGCAATCAATCAATATGGCCTGCAGCAGCATCAGCAGCAACAGCAACAACAACAGCAGCAGCAACAATTGCTTATGGCCTATCCACTAATGACCGAACAGCTAATTGCACTCAACAATCAACAGAATTTGCTGCGGAACTCGCAGCAGCAGCAGGGAGGAGCGGCAGCTGCAGCGGCAGTTGCTGCAGCAGCGCCTCCGCCCGCATATCAGCATCAGCATTTGCACACACAATCGCACGCGTATGTAGAAGGAGAATTTGAGTTTCTCAAATTTCTCACCTACGACGATCTAAATCAGCGGCTGAGCAATATCGATCACGAGATGGAGCTGGAAATTGAGCAGCTGAATAAGAAATATAATGCCAAACGACAGCCCATTGTGGATGCAATGAACGCGAAGCGCAAACGCCAGCAGAATATCAACAATAATCTAATTAAGATATAAAAAAAAGAGAAAACAATTTAAACATGTATATATATATTTATACACATATGTATATGTATATGCATGAAAAAGGAATAAGCAAACTCATTTTGAGCAGCAGCTGATATTGTAAGTGAAACGAGAACGTAAAAGCTTTATTGTAAAATGCACTGAAAAACAGATATCTATATATATATATTTATTATATAGACAAGATGAAAGAGAACACATAACGCTCGAAACATATTCTAAAATGCACTTTGTATCGTTTCATAATCGAAATGTGGCATATTATATTATTAATTTGTAATGTTTAATGTTTCTTTTAGTATTGCCTTAAAAAAAAAAAATAAATCAAAAACAAAAAGAAACCCTTTCTCAAAATGCTGCTCATTTAAAAACATAAGACTAAATTGGTGCGTTCAACCTTTGTTAACTAAACTATATGCTATTATTTAAACAAATTGTGTTGTTTTTCCCTGTTATTTTTAAGACACACAATTTGAGTGCATCACAAGAAATTTTTAACAAGCAACTGTCAAGCAATAAAACAAATACAATTTTTATAATGCATATTTTTGGAAAAGATATATAGATATATATAAATCACACACACACACGTACACACTCACATACATACATATAAAGTATAAAATATATATAGTAACTAGTGATTACCTAATAAATAATTTACACAATAAATATTTATATATATACATAAAATATATATATAAATTTATATGCAAGCACATATTTGATTTTAAACTAAAACCTAAAGGAAATAGAAAACCTGCTGCGAATTTCAATTGTCCAAGATATATATATATTATATATAACTGATAGTTTAGCATGTATATAGAATTTCTCAGTTTTTTTTCTGTTTTCTCAATAAAGTGATGAATAAATTAAGTTGGACTTTCATTCAACTGATTACCCTGTTATTCCGCTATATCCATTTGCTGTGCCGCTTGCTCCAAGTCTTGCAGCTGTGCACGCAAATCTTCCGGCAGACTATGTTCATTCAGCGCACTCGGGTCCTCGCCGTCGACCACAATCTCCTCTGGATCAGGTGCCCGTGGCAGAAACTCTTCATTCGCATAGAGCTGGCTGAAGATTTGACGCGCATTCTCTATGGCCGCATCGTAGTCCTGCTCATAGGCAGGCCCAGCTGTGCAATAGATGGGCGTGGCAGCGTTTGCAATGCTCTCGGCAGCTGGAGCTGCTATGGTAAAGTAAGCGCTGTATAAGATCTGGCAGGCATTCGGATCAAAGAGCTGCGCCACGAAGTCCGCTAAATCTGCTGCTGGGTCAGAACTAATTGCGGGCGTGGTTAAATGAAGTAAATCTAGAAAATTTAAGAGAAAATTTTATAAGAGCTTGCCAGAAGAGTAAGAAGAGTGACACCTACATAAACCCTCTGGACAGGCGCCCGAATAGTGTGAGAGTTGTATAAGGCACGCCTCTCGTTCTTCATTCGTCGTCAGCAAGCGCAATAAATTGACCCCGCCGCCTCCCTTATTTAGCTCTTCGCTGCCCAGAGGCTTACAGGTAATGAACAAGCCTCTCGATATACGCGGTGTGGACTCCCCGAAGTGAGAGGCCAATGTCCTAGGTAATTGAGATGGAGCAGAAACTAAGTGCTTAGAGCGCAATATTTTACCCGCGCTGCTCACAAGCAGCTCGCTCTCCGTCCAGTTGATATCGTCGACGCTCCGCTTTAGACAATAAATACCGCCATACACAGCGCACAGTCGGCAAAAGCATTGTGGGAGTTCACCGCAACCATACATGGGAAAGAGGAATGGAGTATTTCCATAGCGACCGAGGCTGCCAAGGAAACGCTGGGTGCGCTCCATGCCCGTCTCAAAGCTGGTGCTGGCATCGCACATAGCAATCGCTTGCATCACACAGTTGGCTATTTTCTCCGTCACGCGCTGCGCCTGCAAATACTCTAGGAAAGTCCGTCCGCGAAACGCTAGCGAGTCCTCATTGCTCTTATCTTCGCCATAATCATTGCAAGCGGTCAAGAACTTCATCAGGAGTCGCTTCTCAACTATCGTCAGCGTTTTGGTATTAAAAACATCGCTGCGGGAGCAGGGCACCGAGACGAGTTCCTTGTTGTACAACATGCAAACGTGATCCAAGGAACGGAATTCCGCATAACGACAAATGTTCGACTTGATAAGCAATTGCACTAAGGAGCCAGCACAATAGGCGACCCGTGGACTTAGATCCAGGCTAAAGCGACGCGATTTCTCTAGCAGAGACTCACGAGTCCAATCCGGCGTTGCCGGCTGCTGCCTCTGATTCTCAACCTGTTCCTGCACCTGTTCCTGCTCATGTTGCCCCTGCCCCTCCGTCGACTTATGCCAGGTATAACTCCCATTGCACACGCTTTTACTGGGCTGCTCCAACAATTTATTAAATGCTTCTAAGCTAAACGAACTCCAAACGTCGCCATAGTAGTCGTTAGAATCAATATGTAAGACATTTTTACCTATGCGACTGGCAGCAGCGGCTATGCAGGACTCCGAGAAGCCTTAAAAGAACATTTATGACTCATCAAACTCAAGTCGTAGAAAAAAGAAGACAAATAAATTTTACCTGTGCCTATGACTATCAAATCAAATTCTTCGGGTAGATCGTCAGACATGGTTATGCTTAACGTTTACTATGGATTATAAAACTGAATTTGCTTTATATATTGAAATTTATTTGGAATAACAAGTATACAAATGCTTTCGGGGTTTTGTTATTACAGCTGTTGCGTTCTTTAAAATTAGTACGCTGATGACAAAGAACAGTATATTTGGTATATATGTAAATTGCTTGGCACAGCGAGTAGTATCGTTCGGAATCTACTTGTTGCTGTCATTTTAACGGTCAAAATATTTAAGCAAGGAAATACCTCATAAACTTATCCCTACAAATTGATTATAAAATCTATAACACAAGATATTTTGATACTGCTTGTTTAAGATATTTAACAAGTTTTCAGCTGTACTGAAAATATTACAATATTGACTTCTTTACTTTATTTTTCTACTTACGATCTGTTTTCTAAACAATTACAATTAAATTCTGATCAACTTTTTTAATCAATCTAATAAAGAAATAAATTTATTTTCAATAATGCTATTACTGTTATTAATTATTTATTTATATACAATCATGGTCACACTGTTTAAGGAATGAGTAGTATCGTTTGAAAACTACTTGTTGCTGTCATAGCAACGGTAAAAAAGCGTAAACAGAAAGCTGAAAAAAGTTTCCAGCTCTGCAAAATGCAGCAAAAATGCAGTAATTTTAGAAAAATCATGCTGCTGTAGGAGTTTAATAGTTTACAATGTCGTTCGAGAAGATATTATACAAATATGATGAGCCGCACGGCATTGGCGACGTCTACTTTATTTGGCAGAAAAGTGCCGGCGCTTTGCTAGCCACAACGGGCACCGATGGCTCCGTAGCTCTATACAATCGCCAAGGCCAGCTGGTGCAGCGCCTCATATTAGCCGGGTAATATTTAGATATGCTTATGAATTTAAAACATATAAATAATGTCAATCACAGTTTGTGCTCTGGTTTCGCTTGGGACTGCGAGGGTGATCTATTGGGGATCATCACCAGCAGCTCGCCGAATATCACTCTTTGGGATTATGCGACACAACAAAAACTAACTGTGGAATCTGGACTGCGTGACCCACTCACCTGCATATTGTGGTCCAAGCAGCAGCAGATTTTGGCTGTAGGCACTGGACGTGGCAATTTGGCCATCTACAATCATCGCAGTGGAAAGCGAACCCCAGTGATTGGCAAGCACAACAAGCGGATTACCTGTGGCGCCTGGTCAGCTCAAAATCTGCTCGCCCTTGGTTCCGATGACAAGAGTTTTTCGCTGAGCAGCGAGGATGGCGATACGGTTCGCATTGTTCAGCTGCGCGACGCCCCCTCCGATATGTACTTTGCAGAGATGGCGAATGATGAGCGTATCGCGGGTGACAATGCTATTAGTATGATCATTGGCAAGCGTACGCTGTTTCTGTACTATCTGCCAGAGCCGGAGAATCCAACAGAGCTCGGCTTCCAGAGTCGCTATGGCTCATTGTTGCAGCATAAATGGTTTGGAGATGGATATATACTGCTGGGATTTTCCAATGGACATGTGGTGGCTATTTCGACGCATCCCAAGGACGTGGGCCAGGAGCTATGGCAGGTGCGAAATCACAAGGATACGCTCACTGGCCTGGCCTACTGTCCAGCTCTTGATATTGTTGCCTCCTGTGGCGATGACAAGTTGGTTGATACACTTTTATTTACTGTAGCATTATTTACTCTATCTCTTTCTTTTTTCATCAACACAGCATCAAGATCCATTCGATAACTAATCTGCAGGAAACGGAACGTATAATCACAGTGCCGGATCATGCGAGCGTACAAATGATTGATTGGTCGCCAGATGGACAGCTTTTGGCGGTCACTACCAGCGGAGGCACAGTCTACACCTATGTAACCAAGCTGCCTCACATGTTTGCCGTATCGGCCCCACGTCTGGTCATGTTGAGCAGCCTGGCGGAAGTTTCCATTTACGTCTATGCGCCAGATAAATCAAAATCAGTGCCTTTTCGCCTGCCCTTGGAGACGGAGCCTTCTTTTCTGGCCATTGGACCGTATACTTTTGCTGCTGGCCTAGATAAGCATGTCTGGTTCTATGACTTGGGCAAGAGTTTGGGCGACGAGCCGCGTCCGCTCAGCGAACGCGATCTGCCAAACGATATTGTGGCTATGAAATTGAATGCGGATTATTGCGCTGCTTTGTGCCCACCACAGTTGATTTTACAAGCGATCGCAGCGGATAATCCTAATTGCAAAGATAAGCTGCAAGCATGCTTTCCCAGCGCACTGCCCTCCTCCCTGCCCAGCGATGCGGTCATCACATGTTTTGCACTTAGCCAGGAGCTACTCATCTTTGCAACGGATGTATGTAATAAGTATAATGATTTTTGATTTGTTTTTAATTATTTTTGTTCTCTTTCAGATTGGTCATCTGGTCTTTTATTCGCTGGAGAAGTGGGATACGTGCACTATCTATCGTCACAGCAATGGCATACGCCAGCTTTACACTGATGTCGAGGGCACTAAAACGATTTTCATTGATGAACATGGTCAGGGATTTATCTATTTGCCTGCTTTGGATCAGGAGGCTCTGCTTATTGCGGAGCTGCCCAAACAGTGCTTGGGCTGCCTGTGGGACTTGACACAACCGAATATTTTCATTAGCTACGATTCACGCCTGGTTTATACACATGTTTTCACGCGTCACTCGGTGCGTGGAAGATATAGTCAGAGACTAGGTGAATCGAAGCTAAATCCTGGCCAGGTGCCCCTGCTGGTCTGTGCGGGTGAGATGGCTTTGCACATCGATGGCGGACAGTATGCAACGCAGTGCTTGAGCACACACGTCATTAATCCCACAAATAGTCAAACGGATAATTTGCTGTTGCTGCTGAAACTCAAGAAATATGATGAGGCCTACAAGCTGTGCGAGCAGATGCAATCGGACAGCGCCTGGCGACAATTTGGCGAGCATACCATCGCGGATCTGGAGCCAGAACTAGGTTAACTATTAATTATATAATAATGTTTATGACAATTTAAATAACATTTATCCTATATCAACAGCTCTGCGCGCTTATCGTCAATTGGGCGATGCTGCTTTGGTCAATGCGTTGGACGAACTGGTGTACGTCGAGGATTTGCACATGTTGTGCGGCTGCTGTTGCATGCTTCTGGGACAATACGATCAGGCTAAGGAGTACTTGCTGAAAGGATCATACACACGTGCTGCTCTGGATCTTAGCAGGGATTTGCTGCAATGGGATCAGGCGCTGCTCTTGGCGCACAAATACGAGCCCAATGAGGTGCCTTTCATAGCACGTGAATATGCTCAGCAATTGGAATTTACGTAAGACAAAATGAACTTTGGTTAAAGATCATTGTTTGATCAGTCTTTGTTTAGCGGCAACTATGCGGATGCACTGTATCACTATGAGAAAGGCTACAAGGAGGATTTGATTAACAACGAGGATTCGGAGCCACCCACTTTGCTGCATAGTACACCGGAATATGAGGAGCATGTGCGTCTCTGCAAAATGGGCATTGCACGCACCTCCATACGTGCTGGTGACTTTCGACGTGGCGTAAGAGCTTTTTCATCATTTCTCTTGATCTTTGTAATGCCTATTTGTGTTACTCTCCCCAGATTCAATATGCTGTGGAGCTGCAGGACAAGCAGCTGCTCTTCGACTGTGCCGAATTGCTGGCCACCGTGGGACATCTCACAGAGGCGGCTGGGCTTTACGAACGTGGCGGTTTCTACGATGAGGCTTGTGGGCATTACATCTCTCTTAAGATGTGGCACAAAGCCAACAATATATTGAGTCATGTCAAGAGCAGCAAATTGCATGCAGCCTATGCCAAGGCAAAGGAATCGGACGGGCATTTCGAGCAAGCCATAAACAGCTATCGCATTGCCGGGGATTTGGATGCCTGTGTAAGAATTTATCTAGATCATCTGTGTGATCCACATGCTGCCTCTGAGATAGTGCTCGAATCACGCTCGATGGACGCAGCTAAGATGCTGGCCAAGTTCTATCAGAAAATCAACGATATCGATCAGGCTCTACAATTTCTCGTCATCTGCGGCTGCGTGGAGGAGGCCTTTGCTCTGGCTCAGCGTCATAATAAGCTGCGTCGCCATGGCGAACTACTGGAGCGCTATGAGAATGCCAAATCAGCTGATTATCTGGCACTGGCTCATTATTTTGAGAGCGAGAAGTATACGCTGCTAGCGGGCAAATATTATTTTCTGGCCAGGGAATTTACCAAGGCACTACGTTTCCTGCTCAAGGCCTCAGCTTTCAGTAATGAAGAATCGCAGGCGCTATCGCTGGCCATTGATTGCGTGGCCACGTCCAATAATGAACAGCTGGCCACACAACTAATTGAATTTCTGCTAGGTGAACTCGATGGAGTGCCCAAAGATCCACGCTATCTGTTCCGCTTGTATATGGCGCGCAAGCACTTCAAGGATGCGGCTAAGACTGCGGTTATTATAGCCAATCAGGAACAGCTTTCGGGCAATTATAAATCTGCAAGAGACTTACTTTACTCCATGTACCAGGAGCTGCGTCGTAATAATCTCTCGGTGACTGCTGAAATGCGACACAATTTGATATTGTTGCATCGTTATACTCTCGTGCGCATCCATGTGAAGCTGGGCAATCATCTGCTAGCTGCCAAGTTGCTCGTCCAGGTGGCTGCCTGCATCTCACAATTTCCAGAACGTAAACTAGAGATTTAATGTATATTATAGTATAATTATTAATTCTTAATCACCCCCAGATATTGTGCCCATACTCACTTCGACTGTCATTGAATGCCATCGCGCTGGCCTAAAGAAATCCGCTTTTACCTATGCCTCAATGCTCATGCGTCCTGATTATCGCAACCAATTGGATAGCCGTTACATTAAGAAAATTGAGTCGATTGTGCGCAAAGCACCGAAAGGCATCAAACAGCTGCGCGATGAGATCGATGACGAGACAATGGAATGCCCCATCTGCGATACCAATCTGGCGAACATGGAGGTCACCTGCTACAGCTGCAAGACAACGCTGCCCATTTGCATTGCAACGGGCCAGCACATCATCAAAACTCAAATGACATCCTGTCCGCAGTGTGATTTTTTATGCTTTCGCGGTGAAATGGAGAAGTGGGTCAACCTTAGATACATGATTACTTTATAAATAGTATACACTTTAATTTTTGCTTATTTGCTTATAGCATTCTGTCGGAAAATGGAGAATGTCCTATGTGTGGCGAGCGTGTGGCTCCTGAGCAGCTCTTGGATGTGGAGGATATACGTCCCTATATACTGGCTGCCACTTAGACTGTAGTACTTAATACTGATAGACTGCACGGAACACCAAATAATATTTTATAAGTTATTTATGGCATTTTATAACAATGCTGCATAGCACCAATTACACCTGGATACAAAACATATAATCGCATTTCAATTTAGTTATTGAATTTATAAAGCTATGTAGTCTTTGATAAGACTGTACAGGATCACAGATTTACTTACATAAATTATAAATTATGTTTACATAGATCATCATAGATATTATAGACAGTACAATAACTTCAGATGGGTCTGCATCTAGGCAAAGAAATATAAGGTGATTTAATGGAAGCCAAAAGCAAATGCATCAGTACTTACCATTCTACAAGCACCCATACTCCTGTATTGTTGACTATATTATTCAGAAGACCTTCGAAATGCTCTGCTCAGCTCAACTCATTTATTTCTAGAAAATGAATAACAATTTCAATTCGATCTGTTCGCTTAGAGAGTGTATTACTTTCTAAATTGCACACCACCCTTCGAGGCCAGTATGTCACAGTCAGGCAGACTTTGTTTCAGGCTATTGGCCACTCCATCTATATCCTTGACGAAGAGCATATCGAAGATGAGCAGCTGTCTCAGATTTTTCAGCTGGCTGATGGTAGCCAAGCCAGAGTCTTTGATATTATAGCAGCCGGATACCTGTAGATGAGTTAGCGACTCGTGTAAGTACGACAAACCCTCCAGGCCGTCGTCCTCCAAATGTTTGCATTTGTGAAAGATAACGGTGTCAATGTTCTTGCAGCCTTCGAAATGGTGTAAACCAATCTTCATGATCGATGAATTGGTGGCGTCCACGACTTTAATACGAAACGGCGTATTCTCCCCTGGCAGATGATTGTAGTCCTTCCACAACTTGGTTGGATTTTCAGTAAAACGTACACCTCCACCATTTTTTAAAATCCATTCGGCGCAGAGGCGATTCGGACCCACCCGTGCCAAACGATCCTTATCCACCTGGTTGAAGGCCACCGCCACATAGCCCCATATACTGCGAGCCGCTGGTATTGTTGTCTGTGTTATAATATCTGTATGTGGAGTGTTAGCTCTACACCAGTAATTTTGTTGAAAACCATTGCCAGTCCCTTGTGTTATTGATAATCGTTTCGGTAGGAATTTGGTAATTGAATGTAAAATAGACATTGTCATAAACAGAACAGATGTTTCAATTAACACAACTCTGTCTTTAATGCACTTCTGCCGTCGAACAGGTGTTTTCAACTAGCCACAATACAGCCCTGTGCGTTGTGCAGCCCTCGAATAAAACAGAATTATAATATCTTTTTTGCCTTAAAGGTTTTAATGGTCCCTATACTTATAAGAAAATTAGCCATCTTTTGATTTGATTGAGCCAAAAAAGATATTATCAATAACATTTTTCCGAACTTGTCAACCCTGTTACGGCAGCTCTGACTGTTGCCGCAGCGCAGCTGAACATTTACACACTCTCAACTTATCGATATAATATTTACAATCAGTTCTCGTTTAGTTGTCAAAGCGCGAGGTTCTCGTATCGTAAGGATTCTTAGCATTTCTCCTCGCCTAATTAATCGAAAACAAAAGCGCGTGTATGTTCCAAATCAATATAAAACTAAGTAAAAACATTAAATAATTAAATGTAAATGTATTGCATATGTGCGATAACACATAATAAGCAAAATGCTTTGCTTTTTGTGCAGACAACTAAATTCTAATAGTTCAAGTGAGAACTTCTACACAGAGATTGAGAAGAGAGAGAGTGAGTGAACAAGAGCGCCAGCGAGAGCGAGCATAAAATCACAGTCACAGCAGCAGCAGTAGCAGCAATAACAAAAATAAATACATACACAACACATTGAAATGTACGTACATAGTAGATTTAAGGCATTTTAACTTTTTACATGATATTGTTTTGTTACGCATTTGTTTGCTGTAAGTCTAGTTGGCGGCAACAATCAAAACAATCAAACGAAAAACCAAATTCAATCTTGATAGGCATGCACCACACACACGCACACAAGCACACATATGTACATATGCGCGCACGCATACATGTGTATGTATGGCAGGCGCGCATTAAATAAAAATAAATTCTGCCGCTGCGTTTGCGTTTAGTTTATTTTGTGTGTACATGCGTGTTTCAGTGTGTGTGTATGTCGGTGTCAGTGACGTTGCGTTGCTGCCTCAGTCGCTGTCCCGCTGTCTCACTGGCCGCTGCCAACGCGCGCGTCAGCATCGAACGTGTTAAAGTGACGAATAAACAACACAGAATCGTTCACTAGAAAAGATACGACAAATAGACATACAGACAGACAGACAGTCAAACATTTGTACATTTCTTTCACACAAACACATATCCACTCGCACACACAGACACGCTGTGCCTTTATGGCCGTAGCAGACATTTTGGCTGCTCCGTTCGCGCAATTTGTTTATATGAGTGCAACCGCAACGTACCCCTATCCCACCCGTTCTCTCTTAATACCGTTTGCTAGGTGTGTAAATGCCCCCATCTCCCACGACTCCCCCACCTTCAACTCTATTGCCTATACGTCTCTATACGTTTCAGCCAGCAGTTTTCATTCACGCTAATTTTGCCTTCACTTCTATTTATATGCTTATTTCGAATAAGCTTCCGAATAGGGTATAATACATTTATTAGTAAGCCGCTGAAGTTTCTATAATATATATAATTTATAAAATATATATATGTTGCTAAGCTCTTGCTAATGTCTGACTCTTAATGTATCTGCCAGCTGCGTTTTATATTTGATTATGCCTTTGTTTATACACCCAAGCTCCCATTGCCTTTCTACAGGGCATCTCGCTGTCGACCTCTGTGGCCTGCAGCGCTTTTACTTGTTTTCTACTTCCACTTTTGTTTTTTTGTTTTCGTCTACTCCTGAGGCACCCAACTGTGTGTATATGTGTGTATGAGTATGAGTGTGAATGTGATTGTATGTGTGCGTGTGCCAAGATGAAGAATGATATGCAGCAATGTTAGATGATAAATAGCGCGCTATATTAAATGATTTATTTTGCCTGCCTGCGTGCCCTCTCTTTCCCTCTGCCCCCACCTCACGTTCATTGTGCCCGTTCTCTCTCGCTTTGCATCTCTCTCTCTTGACCGTAGCTAAAGGCAGTCCATCTATGGACTAATGCTAATGCCTATGCTGTGCTTTCAATCTGTATATCTTGCCATTGCCGTTGCCGTTGTTGTTGTTGTTGTTGTTGTTGTTGTTGTTGTTCTTGCTCCCATTGTTGCTGTTGTTGCGCTGGTAATTGATCAAGCAATTGTACAAATCCACGGTACAGTCGGTACAGTGCGGCTTTCATTCAGTTTAATAAATCTGAACGCAAGTTCAAGAAATCTTAATCTGCTTAAAACGATCTCAAATGCTTTTTATCCTCAACTAAATTTTTCATTTGTATATTTCAACTCCATAATAGCAATGCCTTGACTATAGTCTAGCGTTACATGATATGCAATCTTAATTCGTTTATAAAGAGAATACTACACACAAATCATAATAGCTCAGATTTGAATAGCATATACATTTATGTAAAATATATTTTGTATAGATATATAAAAACACATTTGCTGCTAATTAAAACATAAATTTTATATATATGTTTATAAATCATATAGATTACAATTATAATTTTTCTGAATACTTTTTTTTTAATTCTTTCAAGCTTTCAACTACTTCTCCATTTTTATCTATATATGTATATGTATGTATAATATATAGTAATTTCCGGATTGCACTTATTATAAAATTGTTAGATAAATCAATCGAAATGCCATGTGCTGGCTACTGAGTCAAATATTTCAACAATTATTTCATTTACTGTTGGGGATTTTATTTCTCCACTAATCGCATATCATTTCCACAGCATTTCCACTGGCTTTAATCGTTTGCCACGGTCGAAAGAGAGAAGGCAAAAAACATGAAAACAATTTTTAAAAAAATGTAATTTTTTTTTTGCCATTTATGCAGCTTTTTTTTTTTATTTATTTATTTTTATCAAATTAGTTATAATTACACTTAATGCAATTTAGTTATGAGGTTCTCTATGGCTGTTGTTGTTTTCTCTTTCTCTCTGAATGTTCGTGCTGGTTTTATTTTTTTCTCCTCTTTTTTTTCGCTCTTCGGGGGGTTTTCACGATTTGTGCAACTTGCATTTGTTGCTATTGTTGTTGTTGCAGTTGCATTTGAAGCTTTAGAAAAAAAGGTTTTTTTTTTTGTTACAAGGGCTTGGCATATACCACATTAGCACACACACACACACACACACATTCACATCTATACATACAGAAAATGAGGGTGCCAACAGAGAATGTGCGAGGGAGGGAGGGAGAGAGGGAATGCCCCTGTTGTTTCTATTGAGCACGGCACGGCACGGCGAGGTGTTAATGCATTCTGGATTTGTAGATTTTTTAGTTGGTCTGATAATTTTAACCGCATTCTGAGTACCTTGTGCTTATTCCTCTGCTGCTTCTCTTCACTAGTTCTACTTGGTTTTAATATTTATTTTTTATTATTTTTTTATTGCATATTGTTTGCACTCAACCAAGATTCGTAATGTGCTAAAATATTTATGAATTAGCGCGAAAGCCACGTTCCAAGTATAAAGATTTGTTTAACGATCGTGTCGAGAGAACTGGTAAGAAAGTAACTCCCATGAAAAAGTGTAGACATGGCTTGAACAAAATATATGTACATATATGTACTCGCGTATATATTTATATATAGAATATAAAATATTTGTAAAATATTCAAATTAAGCAAAATTATTTTGCTTATACTTAAATCAAGTTTTCAAGATATGCAATTTTTAATTCTTACTAGCACAACAATTAATGAAATATGACAAATGTATCATAAAAACAAAACTTTTAAAAATATTTATAAATGTTTTGATGATATAATTAGCAATTCTGCAACACAGAAAATATGTTTGATCTATAAGAAAAATGTATATTAAGCAATGATATATTACAATATATAATATATATATATTAATTAAATTAGTATATGTATAATGTTGTATGTCTGATATATGATATATTTTATAAATATATGATAGATAGTTATAATATAATTTTTGTCTAAAGTCATAAACAACATGGTAGTAAATCAATTCCTTTTTGAAAACATCCATTTGATGTATATTTATTAGACTAAATTTTTAATACATGTATGTCGATTCATTAAAAAATGATATATGGTATATTTATTAATAAATATGTGGATAATTTTATTAGGAAAGTTTAACAGATAGAGCATAAAATATATTATTATAGATAAATTCATTCTTTATCAGCGATATGATATACCAGACGCAAATTGCTTCATAGTTTAAAGCATACAAAAATGCAAATAACTGAACTTATCGTATTCAAGTGTTTATATGTGATTCATATTTAATATTATATTTATATAATATGTAGTATTTACTGTATATATATTTACTGTATGTATGTTTCTTTATTTTGCCTATGATCGTCCATTTATATATATTTTTGTCTGTACATTCTGAGCTTTGCCCTCTTCACTGGCTTAGATATGTATAAAATCCAAGCATCCTATAATACTCTGCATGCCAATTGTTGAAGAGGAATTTATGATTCATATTGTGCGCAATTTATGATGTTCGCTAAACTCCTAAGAGGATTAAAAATATTATTTATTATTTCCTTCTTAAGAGAGGGTCTAACCATATAATCCAACAGCTAGAGAACTGCAGCTTCAGCTACAGACTTCAAAGGAGACGATCTGGCTCTGGCTCTGGCTTTGGCTTTGATTATATGAATGATGCTTAATATGCCATGAAATTGTTTGGCCTCATTGCTTATTATTGTTGTTGTTGTTGTTGTTGTTGTTAACATTATTATTGTTATTAACAATGAAATCTCAGCTAGATTTTCCATATCATTTAACGCGCGCGCAAAAAACAATCAGTTGAAGTCGTTTTTCCAGCTAAAAACGCGAGTTGCGGCTTGGCCTTATGCTTTACAGATATAACATATATATAAATGTATATATATATATATGCTCGTATATATGGTTCGTTAAGGTGTATGTGAGGGGCCTCAAGGTGTGAATTCTAGTTAAATTCAATATCATAATATGCGCATCGTATGCATATGGGGCCGTCAATTTTCTTAGCCAAGATTATATCAAAAGGAGGGTAGAGAGCTCATAAATAAATGCATTTAATGCTTGGCTGCTCGCCTGCTAAACTCGCGACTGCGACTTGCCCAGTACTTTATTTTCTTCTGCTTCTTCTTATTCTTTTTCCATTTTATTTTTTTATTTTTGTGCTGAGCTTGTCTCACGGAAGGAATCTGCGGCAATTGGCCAAGACTTGCAGCACTTTGACTTGAACCTTCGCTCTTCTCATCATTAGCAATTTGAAATGCATTCAAAAAAGGAGCTCTCTATATGTGTAGCTGTATGTGTGTGTGTGTGTGTATCCAATTATTTTCACATTTTATGGCGTAAATTTTCTTAAGCCCCCCAAAACCATTTTTCAACCGAAACGAAACGAAGACAACAACAACGGCAGAAATGCAGCTCCACGTCCAGCTCCAACTAAGGCACAGCACAGCAGAGCCGAGCAGAGCAGAGCAGAGCAACAAATCTTAAAAAGGCATCAAGATTATTGCACAGAAAAATTCTTTTCTTCACACCTCAAACGTTGGCTGGATGGCGGCAGGCCCCAGCGGAGACTTCCGAGCGGGACAACAACAAAAGGCCAAGGCTCCAAAGAATTAAATGCGACTTCAAAGAAAGGCACAAACAGCAACAACAACAAAAGTATTGAAGACGTAGAAGAAGAAGCAGCGGCAGCAGCAGCAGCAACAAGAAATATGGTCAAAACGAATGCGGCCAACACCAACAATGGACATGTGCAACAACAACAACAGCAACAGCAGCAGCAACAATAAAAACCAATTTAAGCCAACCGACGCGTCGCCTCCATGCGGCTCGCTGCGTCTATCTGTATCTGTATCTCTCGCATGTGTGTGTGTGTATCTGGAGGATTTCACGTAGGTTGTTGTTATTTTTCTTTTAACTCGAACTGACGTTGGGCACAAAACGTCAACTGTGAGGCAGCAACAGCAACAACAACAGCAACAACAAATGCAACAGCCACAGCAACGCATACGCAATCAGTTTCAGAAATCAGATTCGGTTCGAAGTTGAATAGTTGTCGGTTATGTTGTTGTTGTTATTGTTGTTGTTATTATGTGGGTATCTTTCTATGTGCCACATGTGTGTGTGCTGGTGTGTGTGCTGGTTTGTGTATGTGTTTGCTACGTGCACGTCTGCTGGGGCTCTGCTTCTTCTTATGCTTCTACTACTTCTTCAGCCGCATAGGGTTAAACAGATCTATTGATATACAAAACATGTTTCGAACAACAACAACAACAATAACAAATTAAAATAAAAATATATTTAAATTATTTACAACTGGCAATGCCAGCTCTAAACAAATGCCCAAAAACTTCGTTCTCATAACAGCCAATTTATAAAGAACTCGAAATACTATATATAACAATAATATGATACATTTCCTATGCCTAGTACAGAAATCTCAATAGCAATTATATTTCTTTAAATACAACTATAAAAATAACTATTTAAATGAGTAATAGAAGACGAAAATGAGAATCGTGTAGAAAATACCAAAATAATGAGGTTTAAAGTCTAATTGTAGAAAAGGTAAATAAAAGAGTTTAAGGCATGCACGAATTTACAATAGAGTTTCTTTTACTATAGCTCTAAGACTAAAACATATATGAGTTTTCTCCATTGCAGAAGTATATATTAGTTCCAATATTAAAAGAATTTAAACAAACTTAAAGGTTTTTTTTTAGAGGAAAATAAAGAAATCATATTAGAAATAAAATAAAATAAATAATTGAAAATATTATACATTTTTATATAAGCATATTTACTTGGAAATCAATTTAAAGACTTTTAACTTTGACACTTCAATTATTTTATTCAATAATACAAAATATACATATATGATATATATTTCATTTATTTTTTAAATAATTCTTAAAGAGAAATTCAATAATACAAAAATATCTTTAATATATATTATAGATCTCGCATCTAAATATACTCCAAAATATGCTACACTTACAGCTATATCAAACATTAATATTATACAACAATAGAGCTATAGAAATCGCATAGAACACCCTGAAAGTATATAGCTTAAATGGCATAAAAGATCTACAAAAAAATTGAATACAAATTCATTCATTGAGTGAAACCTAGAAATGACATTTATCATTTATCATTTCTACCTTTGGCTCAATACAACAAAGTTGCCCAAAAGTCGTCTGTCTTTAATCTTAACTCAAGAGCCGTAACATTCAATTATAAGAAGAAGAAGAGGAAAATCAATGCTGCGCTTTGTTCCAATTTGGTTCTACTTGAAAAAATCAAATCAAATTTTTTTGAGCATTTGATATGCTTTGGGAACAATACGAAATGAGATCCCAAAGAAAAAATAATTTCTAAAGGCTCTTGAGAAGATTGTATAGCTTTTGTGTTACATTTTTGGGATTGTCATGGCAAAAGTCAGAACACCCATGTGTGTGTGTGTGTGTGTGTGTGTGCAAGAATGTATCTGTGTCCCTCACTCACAGTGTGCGTGTAGGACAGTTGTGAAAACGTTTTGAGTTGCCTTAATCTTAATGCGCCCATTTGGCCGTCAGGCTTCCTTATTATAAGTACTTTTCACCTTCGACTCTCTGCTGTCCGACTCGAAGTGGCAAAAAGCAACAACAGCGCAACAATACCGAAAAAAAAACCCGAAAGAAACAGATGCTTCTAAAAACGTAGAGAGATCATAGCACAAACAACAATAACAACAACAACAACAATGCTGAAACCCTCTGTGAAATCCCAAAGAGTCTGCCCCATGCCTCATGCCACACACTGGAAAACGACGAGAGGCAACAATCCAGTTTTCAGTTTCTTATTATTATATATATTTCTTTTTTCTCTCTACTGTTGTTGTTGTTGTTCATTGCCTTGCTTCTTCTTCTTCTTCTTCGTCGTCTTTATGCTGTGGTGTGTTCTTTGATTCGGGATCTCGGGATCTCAGCAGTTGAAGTTTTTCAGAATTTCGTGCTGTGTGCCCCGTCGTCTCTCATTGTTGTTGTTGTTGCTGTTGTTGCTGTTGTTGCTTGTCTGACTGGCTGTGCTGTGCTGTGCTGTGCTTTGTATTTTATTTTTTCTTCACACCTTCGAAAAGGCAAAGGCACAAATTTTGTACGTCCGTCGACTGGAAATTCAATTCAATTCCCTTGCCACAGGCCGCGGGCCGTCAAAAAGAGACGCCCGAGCGGCAGTTGTAGCCGGTTTTTGGTGTTGGTGTCGCGCTTGGTTTTCTCACTTGCCCACAGCACTAACTTCGGCTGTGTGCATGTGCGTGCATGTGTGTGTGTGTGTGTGTGAGTACCTGTCTCTGTGTATGTGTGTGTGTGTTTCTGTGTCTCTTTCGGCTCTGGAGACTGCAAACTGCGAACTTGGCAGCGCGCAAACTTGACAGCCCTTCTGCGCGTTTTTGTAAGTCTTCGGCTGCCAGGATCGTTTTTATTTTATTTTTTATTTTTCATTTTGGTTTCAGCTTTTTTTTTTTTCTCTCTTCTTATTTCATCGTTAAGATCTTTTGACAGCCGCATTGCGTTCTTTTTTCGTTTGCATACCCATTGTTAAAAAGGCTTAAGCCTGGTATAATAAGTAATATATAATGCTATATAGATATAGGTATAAACTCTTAAGATGTTTTGTTCTTAATTTAGGATAAATGCATATATAATAATACTGAAATATATAAAGTTTTGTTTTCTGAATTAAATATATATCGATTGAAAAAAAAAAGATTTAGGAGAGATATTATATATCTAACATAGTTCAACAATAGTCTATTTTCTTATTTCCTTCCCTTTTCATATTTGCTCAATAACAGAAATTTATTAATCAAACAACTTGTTGATTATTTCGAACAAATTCCCTTCACAATTTAAAAAAAAATTCATTAATTAAACAAAAGAATACCATATTGTTTAATATTTATAGTATTAAATTATAAATATTTATATAAATGAACTAGTTCCATTAACAAAACATTCAAATCAAACTTGAACTACTACTATAACTAAATATTTCTTCCGACTACAGCATAACTGCTAGTCGTTCATTTTTAAGTAGAGCATTCCTCTGCTGCAGCTTGTTCGCATCTTGTTTTGCATTTTTTTTCTCCCTTTTTGAATGGAACTCAATTTGACATGCCTGAAGATTTTCTTGAGCCGCTTTAACAAAGAAAACGAAGAGAGAGAAAAAAAAATACTGAAAAAGAGAACCGAAAATTAAATCGAAAAATTATTGCGCGCAGCGGATTAATTTGCGGCTGCTGGTCATGCCTACAGCCCACGCCCTACGCCTACACGACGCTGTCTCTCCTCCTTTGCTTTAACTGTCCACTTGGCCACGTTAGCCCATTTCAGTTCAAGGTGGAGGCATTAAGGCCGTAAAGCACTAGACTTTATAACACTGGCTTCCTCTCTTACCTAAAGCCTGGCAAAGGAAATCATAAAAAATAATAATAATAATAATAATAATAATAATAATAATAATGCCCACTTGACATTATCTAAAATAGGAGCCCCTTCTATAACGCTCGGCGCCCATCTACTTCTACGCCTAACACAAGTCTTTTTGGTGCCTATGGCTAAGTTGATTTTTGTCGTAGCCATAAAATGTGTTTGTCGTTCGCTGCTTATCGTTCGGCTGCTTGATAACACATTTAGTATTAACAAACAGAAATGCTACAGATAAACCAGAATAGAATGCCCCATAAAAAATACCCCGTATTGGAGTTGCAAGTACATAACAGTGTATGTAAGCATATGTTGGTATGCTTATTATATGTTTATTAGCCTATTCAGTTTTAAACTTACTAAATATTTGAAATTTTCGTTAGTTAAAGATTAAAATACACTTAAAATATTTGAATACTTACATTTAACAGCCACAAGCCTATTTAACCCCACCCAGTCGCGCTAGACAATGCAGGGTATCTATACATTTTTCTACATGGTGTAAACAAATTAAATTTGTGCACTTCTGTCATGCAGCTAGCTGATGTCACGGGTTATAAAACAGCAAACGTATTTCTATGGAATTAGGCGAGAGCGCGATATATGAATTCGAACTCGAATTGGAATATAGGGAGAATAAAAAATAGTTGATTTATGAACTCTGTTTACACCCCGCTTTATCGCAATAACATAGAACAGAGCAACGCCTTGACCAGACACATGAGTTGATTGAGATTAATGTCGATTAAAGAATCCATAGGCTACAATGATTTCTTATTGAGCTTATTATTTATTAATTTAAGGAAATTGAGAAACACTTAAAAAATTCACAAATTTTGGCTTAGCTTATATTAAAGATTGAACAGCTTTTGGAATTGTAAATATACCCATATGGAATATTTAAGATAATACAAAAATTGCAACTTTTTAACGGGGAAGATTTTTTTGATCCACTATCATAAGAATATAGTGTATTACGTCTTTTTTCCAGGGCTTTCTTGATTTCTTACGTAGCTCTCTTTTTTTATAACTCTCTACTGTCCTTTTGTGGAATAAAATACTCCACGTTATTGGGTAGATCGTATAGCTTGAAAAGTTCTCCATCGTATTCAGCGCAAACGCAATGGGTAAACCCTTGTCCTAAGTTTTCATTCTGCTGAGACAGCAGTTGGAGCTCATCTGACATAGCCTCCACTAACCAATCAACCTGCTCTTTCTCCTGATGCTTCAGCTCCAGCTGCAGCTCCTGATCCTGATCCTCCAGCTCCTGATCCTGATCCTGATCCTCAACCTGCTTTAGCTGATTGTCCATGCACATTGTCAGATGCTCGAACTTTGTTCGTTTGATTTTCCCTGCCACATTCTGCTCATCCTCGGACAGTCGGCGTTTTCTCTTCTGCTGTAGCTTGATGCGATTACTGCGACGAAGCTGCGGCTCGACATTGGATTCTTCCTTATGTTCGGTAGACTCGGATGATGACATGATCTGCATTGACATGAATTAATTTTCACGATACTTTAATTTATTTTACATTTAAATACTCACGGCATGAATCAATTTTCCTAAAATCTTTTTAAGAAATAGGGCCATCTTTCTCTTTGTAATGTGTTGTAGTACTAATAAAAACTGACTGAAAAAGTTATGAGTTTCTATAATGCCTGCTTCAATTTGAAGTTTAAAACTTTGACTATTTGGATCATCAGGATTATGCTTTTAGCTTGATTTCTATATTTTATAATTCAAATTTGTCTTTTTTATTTTTGATGAAATTTCTTCAAAAATATGTATCAATTTATTTATCTTTATTTAGTGCATTTGAAAATAACAAAAATTTCTTTCTCGCTGAATTCCACGTTTAGGTATCACAATTTCTAAATATAGTAACAGAATGTTCTCATAAGTCGCAGAGATTATCTGATTTCGAAAAATGTTCTTTATTATAGAGAAAATGGTAAACAAAACATTTTCGTTAGATGAATATATAGTTGAGAAGGTCTATAAAAGTTTATTTAGAAATGTTTTTTAATTATCGTTTTTATTATAATTAAGCATAAACAAAATATATAAATGATCCTATACAAACCTATCTGCAAAATAGAGCTAAAAATATATTTATCCAATTATTTCTATCTTATATTATATTAATTTTTAATAATTTGGCTATCTATAAAAAGAGAATTTCTAGAACTATTAAATATTTTTGACAGGTATCTTTAAGATACTTTTTTTTTTTTTTAGCAATGTATGACACTATCTATGAGAAGCTTTTCCCTGAAATTCTTTAACTTTTTTCCTTTATCAGACATTACCAAGGTTAATTCATTAAGTCCACTCCACCTGACTGGCACACAAAGCACACCTCTGGGGGAGTACGCGTACACGTATATCTATATATATGTACAAATATTTTGGCATATGATATCACATATCACAAGCTACCCCTCAGTCTTATCAATGAGGCAACAACAATAGCAACAACAACAATGATAATAATAATAATAATAATACTTTACTGCGCTTTGTTTATTTGTTATTTATACGCTTTAGACCAATCAAGCAAAACGGTTTATCATTAAAGCGATAAAAAAGACGTTAATTTATTATATATGTATATGCACACACACACACAGACAGGCAAACACAGCTTTATTTACATATACATACATGCACAAAGATTCGCATGTGCAAAAAATATTGAACTTGAAGTAAGGCTTTAAAATGCTTGCCCCTCATGCCGTAGTGCTCGCGCACCCTTGCTTGCCGCCCTGTTTCCTCCGGCTTCGTTTTAATAAACCGTTATAAGCGTGCGTGCATACAGCAGCTGTCTGTCTGCTTGCCTGTGTGTGTGTGTGTGTGTGTGTGTGTATGTATATGTGCTGTGCAAAGCATCCAAGCAGAAGGCAATGAAATAAGCCAACAATTATAAAAACTCTTTTTAGTTATTTAATTAGCTAGCCCCCGTCTATATAGACGTAGCGCGGGCGCAAGCGAGAGGACAAGCTATGGGCAACGGTGGCAGCGTCTCGCGTTCGTATCTAGAGTGGAAAATTAATGGCTACAAAATTAAATTTATTTTTGCAAAAAAAAAAAAGCACAAATAAAAAAAATAAAAACAAAAACAAAAGCAGCAGCACCAGCAACAGCAACAGCAACAACAACAAAGCAGCGCGACGGAGCAGCCGCTGGCACAGACAGCCTGGCAGGCCGCGCAGTTGCTTTCTTATTGGATTTTGTTGTTAGTGTGTCTCTATGTGTTTGTGTGTGTGCGTGTGCAAAATTTATGTTGCTATTTGCGTCGTTGTTGCTGCGCAGCGACTGCGCTGCTCTTATCATGGGTTTGTTCTTGTTGTTGCTGTTGTAGCTGGCACGTTACCTAATTAGTTGCCGCAGACAGCGCGGCAATAGGCAACGATTTTACCTTTTATGTTGTTTTTGTAAGCCATAGGCCAATACAAACAAATATGCAGAGGCACTCACACACTCAGACGCACACACACACACACACACACACACGAATATTGAGTTCGCATTGACGTAACGTCAACTGCGACAGACAACGCCGACGGTGACTGCGCGCTGTTTCCGTTCTCGTGCCCACGCACCACAGCACAGATACAAGAGCGAGAGGGAAACTGTGCGAGCAGAGCAGCGCAGCGCAGTGAGCAGGGGACTCCGCAGACCACGCGACAAACACAGCTTCAATTTTTGTTGCCGTTTCTTTTGCTGTTGTTGTTCTTGTTGTTAGCCGCTGCTGCTGTTGCTGTGTTGAAAAAGAATAAAAAAAAAAAAAAAAAAGAAAGAAAAACAACAACTGCACAGTGCTGTGAGAGAAACAAATTGTGGGGTGTAATGGAAACGAGCAAATTTTATGTGCCTTTGAATAGCTGCTTGATCACGGCGAAACGAATCGATTACACTAAAAAGAGAGACATACAAATTAGACATGCAAGATACACACAGACACAACCGCACACACACACACACATCTATATACACATATGCATGCTTTAAGTACTAGCATAAGCGTTCACTTTGACAACTGATCAGCTTTGTAGTTGTAGTCGTTGTCGTTGTTGATGCTTTTTTTTACGAACCAGCTTATAAGCAATTAAATTCAATTGATTACATTTGCAGTATAAGCCGGATGTGGCGCAGCGGCTTATTGGGAACTTGGTTGGATATCACCTTTTGACTTGTTGCTTTAATATGTACATAAAAATGTCCATAAATACCTTGACTTTTAATGTTTACCAAAGCATATTGAAGTCAAGTCAATATTTACAGACATCTTATGACCAATTCGCAAATATCAATAAAAGTAATGCAGACAGAATTCTGAAGTGACAGATATTTTATTGCAAAGCATTACAGGCAGTAGACACGCGCATAAGGCTTTTAAATTATCAATTATGCTTACTGCTAAATAAATAAATACTTAGTTTAAGAAAACTCTGTAATTTAGCTATAATTTAATGGATGCTCGCCACTGTAGCTTTTCATCTACAATTTTTGGCAAGGCTGTAGCTGCAGCTGCTTTGAACTCAACTTCACCTCGTCGCAGCCCACCTCAGCATATTCCAACTCAAATTACTGACCGCCCACTGCATGTGCTTTGACTTATTTTGGTTTGGCTTCATTTTTTTTTCTGTATTTTTACGCCAACGACAAACGTCACTCACACACATACACATAATACGCACACAAATATTGTATATATTTTTATTCATTTGGCAAAAGGCAATAAACAACAACTACAACAACAACAACTAAAAAGAGACACAAACAACAAAATAACATTTGGGCGAAGCGTTTTCATCACACACACACACACACACACACACACACATGAACATAAAAAACCAGAAAAAACAAGCAGTGGGCGACAACAACAACAAGAAATGAACCGAGCCAGCAGAAAAATGAAATAAAATTTTATAAAAAATCTGGCAACAACAAGAAAAGTTACCAATTTAAATGTTAAAAAGCAAATCAACAGGCAACAGGTAAAAATTAAGACCAATAAAAATGCAGCCTCAGCTCCAAGTAAAATGTAAAAAGAAAAAAAAAACCAAATGGTACAAGAGCACCACATTAAAAGCGTTATATAAATTTAAATTTAAATTAAAACAAAAAACTAATGTAGATTCCACTCACCATATATATATATCGCTGTCTCGCTCTCACCTCTTTCATCTATCGCCACAATCTGCTCTCAAATCTCATGACAAATGATGTTATTCTTGTGCAGCTAACGATCTTTAAGATACACAAATACATATACGTAGATAAACATATGCATATACAGAAGTTATACATATACACACACACACACACACTCGGCATATGTCGCATGTGTTTTAGGCCCCGTCCATTGTATATTTATGTGCGGCATTATCATATCAACGCGATCGACAGCTAACAACGTCGACATTTTGTCGTTTTCATAAGAAAACAATACTCGCCCATGCTCGTACCGTTATCTAATAAATTGTGCGGGAGTTGACGAACACAACAACAACAACAACGAAAAAGAAGACCAAAAAACAAAACAAAATGAAACCAATGACGAAAATCAACTAAAAATCTCAATAAAATCTGCATTTGATTTGCTCAACGTAAATTTTGTTAATGTCCAACACCAAAAAAAATATTAAAACCAAAAAAAAAAAAAAAAGAATTGAGTTCACAGCGAAAGCTTGAAACAACAAATCTTCACTTATAACAATAAAAATACAACAACAACAACAACTAAAATTGATTGGCGTGGGTTTTGCCCTTACATTGGGTTTTTTTTCTCTCTCGATTTTATTGGAAGAGAACTTATGCTAATCAATATGCGATTTAGTTAGCATTTTATGCATGCAAATCAATTCAAAATGGCGGCTGCCAGTTTTAGACAACGACGAAAAATTAGCGAGCTGATCGTCGCTGATTGGTGTGTGAAAATTGTCGCACAATACCAAACTAATTTATATAAAAAAAAAAAATGTTTTTTTTTTTTTTTTGGATATCTCAAACTGTTGATCGATAGACAAACTGTCATCGATTGTGATGGTCGGCCACCCGCAGCAGCTTTCGCTGATCGATAGTTTCATTGAAAGCGTGTCAAAGGTGTTAGATAAACTTTAAAATAACAAATAAAAGCAAACTGAAAACGGTTTGGATTGATGTGTTTTGCTTTATGAATATTTGATTATTTTTTATAAATATTTTATAATTATCTTTTGTTTTCAGTATTAGATATTAAAGTAGGATTTACATTTTGAATAGTGAGCAATAAAAGATTTCAAAATACCTTAAACCCTTTTTAAGTGTTTATGAACTGTTTATGGAAATATTATAATTTAAACTATTTACGATCTGGTTGTATAACGACTTTCGCCATAAAAATGTGATCTATTTACATACTCTCTTTCTAGTAAGAAATTTCAAATATATTTAATATGACTCTACTTTTCTCAAGGCTTCTCTCTATCTATATCATATTTTACTGATCTATTGGACTCCGGGTTTTTCTTGTTAGATAATAATAGAGCTTATTTGTACGTAATGCCAAACCCTATTTTAATGCCCCCCCCCCTCTTTATCAATAGACTCTGACGTAAAGTAAACAAACAGCTTGTTCAGCTGTTCTGGAAACTTGGTTAATTTTCTCACCCAAACACTTGCCGCACAGTCAATTCAAATATTTACCATTAACAAGCTTTTCAGCATAACTGCTCAATAAATTTCATATAAAAAAGAGTATAAATGTGTGTATGATTTCCTCTGTAGATACCGACGCCACGATCGTAGTGGCGATCATAGACAGTGCAAACCTATTGATTAGATAATTGCATCAAGAGTGGTACCGAGCTCTACTGTATGACTCTTAGAAGGGAAGCCAATAACACAAAAACAAAATTATCTAATTGAGAGCAGACTTTCGACACTTCACTTAGGGGGAGTGCTCCCAAACCGAATTGAGGCCAATTCGTGTTGTTGTTATCGTTATCGTTGTTATCGATCTAGCAACTAAAACTAATCAAAAGGCACTTCAAATATAACTCGCCAGCAAACAACTTTAATAAATATAAATATATTGTATATAGAGCAGAAGCATAGTCTTCAGCTGTAAAAATGTTATTCTACTCGTTTAGGAGATGTGGAAAGGGTATATTGGCTTTGCACATTTATTATATTTAGCTAAAATATTTCGAAGAGATTTTTTCTAATGAAATATACAAAATTTGTTATATGTGCACATTTAAAATCTGCTTCATTTTGTAGCTAATTTATCGATAAAAAAAAAACCTATATAACTTGTGTCTAGGAATTTTCGCTTTAATATATATAGTTTTTTTTATTAGAATATCGTTTTCATAGAAATATCTTAAAATGCATGAGCAAGTACTCTGCAGTCTCTTACGCCCGCTCTCGACTGCAACAGGCTTGCTGTACATTTTTTGATGTGTGGAAAACTCTTTGAAGCACAGGAAAAACTAAACTGAACTGAACTGAAGTGAAGTGAAGAAAAAAAAAAAGAAAAAAAGAAAAGATGTTTAAGAGATCTTCAACTGAGCTGGTTCTGCTTGCCTTCTTTGTGGCTGGTTTTTCTTTTTCTGGCGTGCACTTTTTTATTTTTCCTGCTTCTTTTTATTTGATTTCATTACGCGATGCTCTTTGTAGTTGTTGCTGTTGCGTTACTTGTTGTTGTGTTACTAAATTTGGTTGTCTGGGCATTTTAACGCGCCTCTTTATGTGTATAGACGTCTCTCCGTGTGTGTGTGTGTGTGTGTGTGTGTGTGTGTGTGCCAGACCATTTTTAGTAGCCTGGCCAACAGCAGCAGCCGCCAAAGCCGCCTCTCCTCTATCTAGCCTATGCGTTACGTATACGTTAAATATACTAGAGTACATATGTATGTATATGTATAAATGTATATATATAATATATATAATACATATATATATGGTCATGTCTGTTTGCGGTAATTGCAGTTGGACTTTGCTGAAGTCGCTTTGCGCCTTTGTTTTTTGCCCTTTTTGGTGGGTGGTTTTATTTTATTTCTATTTATTTTTTTTTTTTTCTATTTCTCTTTTTTGGTCTGGGAAAAATGTTTGTTAGGCCTCATCTGAAAAAACATGTCGCTTATAAGTGCATTTTGTCCATAATATTTGCCGAAAGCAAATAATAATGAGCGCAACACAAAGAATGTTGTCAATTGATTTGTTGGCTAATTAAATTGTTTTTAGTTTTTATTTGCTATGGCCAAACTTAAAAGGAATTGCAATTTATGTGAAAGGCCAAACATTTATGCTGAAAATAATAACAAAAATATTTTGTTTTTGTTGGACTCATGTTTATTTATATTGAAAATATATACACTTTTAGTTTTGATATTACAAATAAGGACAAAATTTTATAATAATTGATCAAAAATGTTTTCAGTTTTAATTTTATTTATAACTTTTGCAGTGCATCACTACTATTTTTATGAATTGTCTATTTAGATAATTCCTAGAAAAGTTCCTCAAGATCAGCAGCAATATGAAATTTCATAGCTTGAACATTTAAAGTTCTCGAGATTATAAAACAGTAATTAAATATTGCACATTTAATTCTATTTATCTACATTCATATTGTCTTGTCACTAAATCAACAAATTTATTAGTTTAACAATGTTTTAATACCTTTAATGGGTGTTGGAATTAACTTTTTTAAACAACAGATAATATCAGAGCAAACGTGAATTGCACAATTCTTTTTAAATTATCTAGAATTTGCATTTGTAGACAGTAGTGTTTGTATGCCAAATTTAATAAGTCTAGCGCAAGCTTGCATAGTTTAAACAAACATAAAACGAAACAAAAATGACAAAAATTTATAGTAAACCGTTTTTCTCGCTCGCTCTCTTATTTTGCTTGTCAGCAAAGTTAATTATATATTTTAATTGGGTTTTCACGCCTATAAAATATTTATCTTTAAAGCTGCTTTTTGTTTCTGGTTTTTTTTTTTTTAATTTATTTGCACATGCATCAGCCGATTATTGCGAGGCATCTGAATGTCGAGTACGCCGCAATTTAGCTGATAGCGAAAAAAGTGCGCAGCATTCGCTTTATCTGAATGTCGCCGCCGCCGAATTTCTTTTGAATTCGCTCTTTGTAGGTGTGGCTGTGTATGTGTGCCTGTGTGTAGGTGTATGTCTGTGTGCTTTGGACTTTTAGCAAGCGCAAAGTACAAAATGCAAAACGCTGCAAAAATTTGCAACAAGTTGAGAGATTTTTTAGGGGGCTGATGCTGCTGTCTGGTGCGTCTTTTGCTGTTTGTGTTATAAAACGTTTCGCGTTTTCTTTTTTGTATTCATGTTTTTATTTTTTTTTTTTTCGCACAAAAACATCCGGTCGTATTTTAATTTAATGAGCATTTATTTTGCACACTGCCAGAGTCAATTGCCAACGCTGTTTATAATTTATTATTTATTTAGCTTGCTTTACTTCAAATATAAACAATTGAAATTGCAATGCAGCAGAAGGGACATCTTAATTGCTGTTTAAATGAGCTGAATTCGTTTTGCTAATTGCTGTCAGCATCGATGCCACTTAATCGATACTAGTCCAAATTGAGTAGAACAAGAAAAATAATTTGCATAGAGTGGCATCCTTAAATTAATGTTTTCTCTCTGTCTTTCTCTTTGCAGTTAATTGGTGCTGGATCATGCAACAGCAAAAGCAGCAGCTTCAAACGACGAAAATGCGATCGAGCTTTGCAACACTGGCCACTGGCGAGGCCGCCATCAACGTCGCTATCACTTCGCAGGAATAACGGAATGTAGGCAGCAAAAAAGCAAAGGGAAAAATCGCAGTTGAAAACGATCGAATTTATCAAGCACACAAAGCTGAAGGAAAAGAAAATAAAACTAAAAAAATACGCAAATTAAAAAATCAAAACAGTGCAAAATGCACGTTTCAGCTATTAAAAGCGAACAACAGGAAAGGGCAACAAAGGATGCATGTGCAACGATAAAGTTTAATAATTATCGAAAACGAGGCAGCAGCAGCATCGACGAGAGCAACAACTACATTAGCAAAATTATAATGACGTCTTCAATACTGGTGCAACGCCTCGCAACGCTGAGCATGAGTGGCAAGTGGCGACGGCGCCGGCGGCGGCGCAAACAGCAAAACGACGACGCAATTGTGAAAGGAACAACAACGACAGCAACAAGAGCATGCGCTCATAATGATAATTGCAATTATAGTAAAACAACAATGCGTGCCCATGATTTCAATAAAATCAATAAATTACTGCTAATTACGTGCATGCTACTGATAACAACTACAACAATTTGTCAAAGCTATGCAGCTGCAGCGCCGTCGACGTCAGCCGCATCGTCAGTGTCTGGCGAGGCGTTAACATCGCCGCTGAGCGCGCTGCTCAAATCGGGCGGTGCCTCCTACAATCAACAGCTGCCACAGCAACAACTTTTCGCCATGCTTGCAAAGAATAACGGAAACACGGCTGCGCTGGCATCGGTAGCAGCGGCGTCGCAGTCGCATCCGCAGCAGCAACACCAAGAGCAGCAGCAGCAGCATCATCAGCATTCACGTCAGCGACCACGCTTTTTGCCGTTACGCGAAGACGATTCAGAGGATACGGGCGATGAGGAATTTGCCGCCTTGCATATTCCACGGGAAATTGCGGCAGCGGCTGCTGCTTCACTGGAAACGCGTGGCTTCGTTGCCGACGATGGTGGGCAATACGAGCAGGCGGAAAAAGAGCTTGCTGCAGCCGAATCAGCAGCAGCAGCAAATGCGAATGCCAAAAATAACAATAACAACAACAAGAACTGTCCTAAGGAGTGCAAATGCCAGAACGAGTTCTTCGATTGCGATAAGCAGCACTTGGAGCGTGTGCCTGTGCTGCCCAACTATGTGCAAACGCTGTAAGTAAACCATAAAAAAAATAAATAAAAGGAACCCCTCTGAACAACCCCCAAAAAAAGAAACATTCGCAACAACCCTCGCAGCTTTGCGGGCTTTTATTTTGTATATACCCTGTAGCAAATAAAGGTCAGGTGGGGTGTTTTCAGTTTTCTACTCAATTTACATAAATAATGTAAGCTTATTGTGCAGAGCTTAACAGTGAATGTTATATCTGACTTAGCAGACTGTAAATTAGTGTGAAATGTTATGTGCCTTATCTTAACAGACGGATAAATTAACAGGGCTAAAGAGGCGAGTCTATCATAGACTTAATAACTTAACAGATTCCAAAGTTAGTAATATTATAATATTATTAGACATAATCCATATGAAACATATTACTTTTTCTCATGCATGCAGTCTAGGGTATTTTATTTATGCGTTTCACTTTAATTTTTTGTTGGGGGGTTGCGATTTTATCATATTGCTTTTAATCAATTTAATGCACTGGCAAAATTATGCAAAATGTGGGGTTTATCTTTATCGAGTGGAATGCATCAATAATTGCACGACTCTGGCACGCTTATCACTCGTAATTGCAGCATAATTACAGACCATTAATTGCAGGCCTCGAAAATCCAATCAGCTAACATTGTTTGCCATATTATTTATTCGCAAACAAACACACATCTACATTTATATATTTTGTTTTCATTTTTACTTTTTCGCAGGCATCTGGCGGGCAACAAATTGAACGACAGCACCGTCCTAGCGATACGGAATCTGTCCGAGCTACAAAAACTGTAAGTAAAATCTAAAACAAAAACAACAATATATATTATATTTTATGTATGTATATGTACATACGGATAGATATATGTACGAGTTTATTGAGCTAATTATTCCATTTGCGTTGAGCTATCTAGAGTAGATAATGCTGTATAATCGTTTAGCTAAGCGAGTATTTTTAGATACTCGCATTTATAAGTTGTAAAAGGAAGGCATCTGGTTTTATTTTCTGTTCGATTGGAGTCTGAAATTTCAATTGAATTAATGCACAATTTAAGCTAAAGATAAGGAAAGCTTAAATCACGAGCAAATACTATACTTTATAAATATTATAATTTATTTTGTATATTTCCGATTAGCCCAGAGTAACAAGAGATTTTTACATATAGACCAGATTAGATCAGATATCAGATTAGATTATTTTTATTCTTAAAGAGTAGGTTGGATTTCGCTATGAATATTATATGGCGATATTATTTAAATTTAATTAAAAACTACTTTTAACAGTTAACTGTAAAAACAGCTAGTAGCAAGCAACAAGCTTAGACATGAACTAGTTAGCATATTCTCTCCATTTATTCGACTCACCTTATATGTATTTATCGTACTATAATGTTTATTGATGCTGATATAAAGCCTGGTAGCTCTTTTATTGACTATGAACTGTTCTTAACACCTGTTAATCAAAGCTAACAGTAACAGTCATACATTAACAGTAATAGCAATTCGGTGAGCTTAAGATTTTCTTTGCATCTCTTTATAGACAGCTAACTGTTGTTAACATAGCTGTAACAACCTTTATTACAGCATAGAAATGCAAATTATAAATTTTCGTATTTTTTATATTTATTTGATACATATATCCATAATTTACAGATAAAATTCTTTATTTTAACACTTTCACCCTCCACTTTACCACACAGCTCTCTGAAACGCAATCAGCTGGATGTGATGCCCATGTTTACGAATCTGCAATCGTTGCGTCAACTCAATTTGGCCAACAATCGTATTCAGCGTATCTCGAGCGAGGCTCTAGCTCTGCTGCCCAAGCTCAAATTGCTGGATCTGAGCAAGAATCAGCTGCATACCGTCGAGGCCAATATGTTCCCAAGACCTAGCCGACTCTCTCATTTGTAAGTTAACTAAACATACTAAGATAGAGCTATTCTAACTAAATGCAATTCGATTTACAGAATACTTAATGCCAATGAGATAGGTAGCGTGAATGAGCTGGCATTTGCTACACTTAGTAATCTAACGGATCTGGAGCTGAGCAACAATCATCTGAGCAACCTGCCTGTGGGCGTGTTTAAGAACTTGTTGCGCCTGAAGAAGCTGTAAGTTCATAGATTGATCTATATCCAAAGCAGTTAAATATCAAATATCTCGTATTGCAGCACCCTCAATTCAAATTTATTAGAGATCAATTGGTCAACATTCCGAGGCCTGCAAGCGCTGCAGAAGCTGGAGCTGAAGTCGAACAACATCAAGACGCTGCAGGATGGCGTCTTTCACGTGATGCGTAACATTGAGAGCATTAAGCTGGATCACAATGAAATTACTTCGCTGTCCCGCCAGGGTCTCTTCAATCTGACCAAGCTGCATCACTTGAGCTTGTCCAATAACTCGATCAGTCGCATTGAGCTGGACACATTTGAATTTACTCAATCTTTGGAATGGCTCGATCTGTCGCACAATTATATCAGCGACTTTAAGGCTCAGCATTTAGATTGCCTGAAGCGTCTGAAGCACTTAAATTTGGGCCACAATAAGCTGCAATATTTGCCGGAAAATACGTTCGACTGTGTCAAGAATCTGGAAGAGTTGAATTTGCGTCGCAATCGTCTCGCCTGGATCATTGAGGATCAGTCGGCTGGGGCACATTTCAAGGCATTGCGTAAACTGCGCCGCCTCGATCTCTACGGCAACAATCTGAAGCAGATCAGTAGCAAAGCGCTGACGGGACTTAATAATCTTGTGCAGCTCAATCTGGAGAACAACGAATTGGCCAGCATACAACCGAATGCATTTGAGCATATGCAAAATCTGCAGAAGCTCAGCTTCAAGTCGAATAACTTTATATGTGATTGCGAGTTGATTTGGTTCCGTCAATGGCATCTCAATCGCTTTGGCATACAGACTGAGAAGCTGTTCACAAATGCAGTCTGTGGCTACCCGGAACATCTGCTCGATCGCCAGCTATTCCGACTCAGTCCTGCGCAACTCGAGTGCTGTAAGTCTCAGCTAAATAATAAGCAAACATAACTATTGACTCTCGTTTTTATTTATTTATTATTATTATTATTATTATTTTTTTTTTTTTTTGCAGCTGACTCACCTAAGCCGGTGCTTCAGAAAGAGCCCAGTAACATGCTCGCTGTCAAGGGCGCCAATATAACCTTGGAGTGCATGGCGACCTCGCCGGCTGCCGCTTCGGCCGCTGCCACCGATGAGCTGGAGATCAAGTGGCGTCATGATAATCAGCACGTCGTCGAGAGCCAGAATGTACATGATGGCGCCAGCACCAAAACCCAAATACATCCTGATCAGAGCACCAATCAGACGACGATTTATGGTCATCTCCGTTTGTTCAATGTAACTGACGAGAGTGCCGGCCGTTATCAGTGCGTTGTTTCCAATGCATTCGGCTCCACTTATGGCCAGAAATTCAAAATTTCAATAGGCAGTAAGTAGCTAAACGAATATTTGAAATTACAGAAGTTCCTCTTTGAAATGAACTGATATATATTAATTACTCTATATTCTATCTTCAGTTCACCCGAGCTTCTTGCATGTGCCTTCGAATCTAACTCTGGATGCGGGCGAAACGGCGCGCTTGGTGTGCTCGGCGAGAGGAGATCCCATGCCAGAAATGGCTTTGCAAAAGTTTGGTGGTCGAGATTTTCCAGCTGCCACAGAACGACGGCTGCAGGTGATACGCGAGGAGAATGCATTTCTGATAACGAATGCCAAGCCGAGTGATTCGGGCATATATACCTGCACCGCAGAGAGTCCAGCAGGCGTGATTAAAGTCAATGCCACGCTAATTGTAAATGGTGAGTGAAAACTACTTTAATAGCTATATAGATATACTGTAATATTATTCAATTGCAGACAAACCCCTGCCCAGCATTCCACTAGTCCACAAGGAGGTCATCCTTGGGCGCACCTGTGTGCTGGAATGTCTCAGTGAATCCCTCAATATGGATGTCGAGCAGCTACATCGTGAGTGGTACAAGGAGAACAAACTGTTGCACAATTCGGATGCGGAACGCTTTTACTTTACCGAGAGCAAGGAGCTCTTGGTCATTGTCAATGCCCAGTCCACGGATGCTGGACATTATCGTTGCGAGGTCACCGATAATTTGCGCACCTTGATAATGCAGTCGGAGCTGATGGTGGTGCAGGATAGCTTAAATATCGATGTGGTGCTTTTCACTGTGATGATTATCACGATTATCGCGATTATCTGTTTCTTGGTTTTTATTGGCATTATCTGGAAAGTTTCGTACTATCAGCGAAGAAAGCAGTTGCATAACTCGACCACGCGAAGCAGTCAGCACACATTGCCGCTGGATCAGACGCAATTGACTACAATGAATCGGACAATCATACTCGATAACGCTGGTCACAAACAGCAACAGCAGCAGCCGCAGGAGCAAATGGACCAACAGCCGCAGGAGCACCCACATCATCAGTCACAGTCTCAGCTTCGACCAGCAAGTTTCACGGACTTGGAGTGTGGTCCTGGCCAGACGCAGAGTAGTTTGATTGTGTACACGACGCCGTCGTATGAGCAACGCTGCTTGGAACAGGGTCTGACCCTATGCTATATGCAGCAGGCGGAACACGACCTGCAACAGGATCATTTATCCAGCAAAGATTCAGGCACGGGCTCCGATGCAGCCGTCAAACGTAGTCTGGAGGATTTTGCCGTTGGCATACCGCGACGTCGTCTCCTGGATGAAGATGCCGATGACGACGACGATGTGGGCGATGACCAGGATGATAATGATTTGCAATTTGCGCCAACGCGTGCCTTAGGCGTCTCGGTCTACCACGACTTGGATGAGCACTACGAGCGCAATCACAGCGCACCCGAGCAGCAGAGTTTTCTACGCAGCAGCAACAACAATAATAATCACCACAACTACGATGGTGGCGGGGGCGTGATGGTGGGCGTGGCAATGGCTGCAGCTGGCGACTACAAAGCAGCCAAAGCGGTGGACATTTGAGTATGAAAAGCCAAAGCCAGAATACAAATGCAAACCAAAACCAAAATGCAACACACCAAAAACAAAAGAAATGGGCTTGCCACGCCCCCTCCTCCAAAACCACCCAAAAAGTAAATGGAAAAAGAACTAAACGATCAAAGACTGTTAAACGTAATATAATAAGTAAAGAGTAAATATGTGACGACGCTTGCCAGAAGGCAGCCTTATAGAGGATATATAGATGATATGCCGTTATATACATATAAGTCTAATGCTGTAGTTATATATACATACATATATGTATTCTTGACGATATGGCAGCTACAGCAGATACCAGTGTCTTCGTAATTTATGAAATTAAAGGGATTTATAATTAATTATCTACTGTATAATCTAATGCTATATTTACCCTAATATTTAAGTTTATATTTGATATATGTATATTTATAATTTCCTATTGTTTATTTCGCTTGTGATATTATTTATTATATTTTTTTGCAGCTGTATATATTTATATACAGCAACTGTTACCATTTAGTATTTAGTTTTAATTAGTTTAAGCTTGAGTTCCAATTGCCACGAAATCGGCTATGAATTGATAAAACACACGATTGATATATATATATGTATATATATATATATATGTATCACTATTTGAGTCATTTTATGTTGCTAATTTTTGAAAACTTGATAAATGTGTATGTAAATTGATTTGCCTTATGCTTATGGCCTTGACTATATATATAAACATAAATCTATATATAGTATTTGAAATACCTAGAAAATTAAGTGAAATATTTTTGAAGTCAGCTTAAATGCTAAAATAAAAGTTTATTAAATTTAAAATGTGTTTTTTTGAATATAGAAATGAGCTGCATACGTTGGAATAAATTAATATGCTTAGTTTTCTTTATTGATTGAACAATATTCTTCGTTTTAACTATATATTGAATGTGAGTGAAATGTAACTGTTTTCAACTCACCTCACTCGCAACAGTTTCAACTTATATGTAATATTGTACATCGAAAGATCTAGGCTAGTAAGATTTGTTTAAATCTTGACAAATTTTGAATTGAAAATTTTGTTACATATGTTTGTGCCTTAACATATAGTTTAGTTAACTTGAAAACAAATATGGACTTGATATAAATGCTGCTAGGATACAAAGGTCAGTTGGAATCCTCAGAGCTATCGCTGTAGGCAGCTAAAAGCGATAAACCAGCAGGTGCTCCAGGCTTCGTGGCAGTTGCTGTTGGTGTTGCAGTTGCAGCTGCAGTTGCTTCTGTTGTCGCTGAAGACTTTACTTGAGCGTCAGCTGCTCTGAGCCCCTCTGCTACTCTTGTTTCTACTGTTGATCCTTGTGGTCCAACAGATGCTTTTCCTATTCCGCCTTCTACTCGTTCTGCTGCAGCCGCTGGTGCAGCTCCTGCTGTCTTAGGCTTTACCAGCACCAAGGGCGTCTTTCTTTTCACCAGCTGAGTTCCAGCAATAGCTTTGCTTGGGTTGGGCTTCGCAAAACTAGGCTTGGCAAGTTTGGCTGGCGTGGGCGCAGTTAAGTCCGTATTCTTCTCGTCTGTTATTTCCTCTATAATTTCTTCCGCGACAATGCGCTTGCCGCTCTCCGCTTTGTTTTTGAAGTTTACAGATCTATAAAAATATATTTATAATTATATATGTATATCTATATATATTCCCGCAACACTTACTTGACAAACGCCTCATCTTCGCGTTCTTCGCGCTCCTCGCGTTCACGTTCCGTTTCTGCTGGATTGTACTGCTCCAGCATGGTCGTATAGTCCACGGTTTGCTGTCGTCTATTGAGATCGCGCAGCTCTTCGAGACTCTCGAGCATTTCGATTTCATTGCGCGACTGTTGCGTGCGATTCTCTAGCAATTTCATTGGATTGTTAGCTTCCTCTTCACGTGCTTCACGCTCTTCGCGACGCGCTTGCTCTTCGGCCAGTTTCAGGGCCATAAAATTACGAGTGGCTCCCGCCTCGATCTCGTAGTCCGTGTTCTGTGGATCTGTTTTGAAGGAGATCTCTTGCAGGCAGCGTGTGCACTTGATATAGAATCTGTAGATGCGTATGCCCAAATACGTTTCATTCTCCACATCCTCTTTGCGGGCATTGAACTTCTTTCCCTTATAGATGTATTCCCCACAAGTTTTGCAACGCATATTAAACGGCGCCATCAATCGAACTGTGTATTGACGATTTTTCGCCAATTTCATGCGCGGAATCTTCGACGGGTCGAAGTCCGGCGGGTAGTATTTCTGCAGAGCAAGATATGGTTAATATTGCCTTGGCTATATAGTTAGTAATATTAACTTACATTTAGCACTTTGCGCTCAGACATTTTAAGGCTGCACTAATGATCAACTTTGTAAATAAATGTTGTTCACTTCTTCTTATCAATTAGCCATTCTCACTTGGGTGTAAAAAGAGTTGCCACCGTCACGATACGTTTTCGATAGGCGCGAGTAACGATTGGTTACCTGTTTAAATTCAAAGTACCCTTTAGACCTTTTTAAATATACACAGCTCGCCAATAACGTTAACCGGAAAACAGACCGATCGTTGATTGCTCTCCGAATTTTTGCTTAGTGAATGAGTATTTGCAGGCATAAAAAGCGAAAATATTTGGAATAAACTAACATGAATTGTCTTTCTACAAAAACATTGCTTATTGAATACATTTCATTTAAAATTTACGTAATTCATATTAATGGATAGCTGTTCGATAAAAACCTAATTGATTATCGATAAATGCAAACTTTCCGTTAAAAAACTTATTTAGGAGAAAAGAAACTTTGTTGTTGCATACCCAGCACCAATATATTTCTTTACATACATATATATTTATTTATTTTCACAGTACAATGCTTTAGCGGTAGACAATTCTCTTTGGCTGTTATTGCTGCTAAGTTATATTTGTATAATACAATAAATACACACACATGGATTCCCTTCTATAAAAATGGAAAACATGCATGATGTCACAAAATGCTCACAATATTATATGGTGCACTCGGTGCTGTTGCCATTGGCTTTTTGGGTACCATTTCGCTCTGGTTGCTCATACAACGAATCCAAATCGTTCGTACGACGCAGTCCTCCAAAACGGGAAGGTAGCTGCACAGCTGTCGCTCCGGAATCCGGATCGGGTGAATCCAGCACGGCTGCCTCGACACGACTCAGATCTGTGTCGGGAAAACTGACTTTCTTTGGTGCAGCTAACGGTGGCACAGTGCCATCCGTTTTGTTCCGCACCTCGAGCTTGAGTGCGGCACGTGGAATCTTGTGCTTCACCAGCTCATAAGTGCACCTGTAAAGGAACGTATACTGCTGCAGGGTTTGCACCATTTTCATGCGCTGTAAAGGGAACATGAATTAGACATAATAGATAATACAGATAGATCGATTTTCGTAATACCTGAAATCGCAATTTCTTGACTGTTTCGAAAATATTAATTTTCGATTCGCTCTTCAGGCGCTGCATAATCAAATCGAGGCCAATGAAGGTTCCCGTTCGGCCGACGCCTGCGCTGCAGTGCACCACAATTGGCGAGTAGCTCGGCCGCTTCTCTGCCTTGACCTTCTTGACGAAATGGATCAATTGATTGGGATCATCGGGGACGCCATGATCGGGCCACTTTTTGAAAAAGAAGTGTATCACCTTCTCCTTGAGGCCATACTTCTCGTGTACGACCGTAAGCTCAGTGCGATCGTAGATCTCAAAGACTTCCTTACACTTGACTGTGACGCTCACACCGCGCATATTATATGGATAATACTCATGACATTTGATCTGTGTGGGGTGGGGGATATACATTTATGAGGTATATAGCTTTTGTTTCTGTATAGCGCGTGCTCACAGTATTGCCTTCACGGAATTGCGTCACTTGCACAATGACGCGCACATTGTGCTGCAGAATCATGCGCCAGAAGTCCATAACGCTCTCTGGCTTTGGTCCTTGTGTGGCTATGTACTCCTTCTTCCGTGTATGACCCTGCAAAGGGGATTTCTAAATAATTCAATATTTACATTTATAGCCCAAATCTTACATCGATAAAGGAAGCATTAATATAGTCCGATCCTTCAGTATCTATATCCAGTATAACGCGATTCTTGTCGTCTGCAATATATGATTGGAATTAGCTCTTAATTGGATCCCGTCAGTATTAAATATAACGTACAGGGATAGATATCTGCATAGCGATTCTTATTGTTGCCCAGTTCAGAGGCCGAATAGCTTAGCTCCAAGGCCACAACCGTAATTTCTTTAAATTCACGTGCCAGCTTTTCTGGCTTAGCCACCTCTGCATAGAATATCGCAAAGTTCTTGGCTATTACGTTGCCAAACGGATCCTCAATACCCTGGCCAGAGTCGCGATGCCTGGAATATGTATATATAAACTGAAACAGAATCTAATCCCAATTAATCTTAGATGCTTACCAGGCTATACGCTTGCGCACATAGAGCACAACCAAACCGAGTATGAAGGCCAACAGCAAGCAACTGCAGACGCTGACCAGGATGAGCGTCACCTTGATCGCCGCATCCGTCTTGAACTCCAGCAGCGCTGCATCATTGTAGCCGGAACTGGTGAAAAGTCGCACCACCATATGGTACTCTGTATTCGGCTTTAGTGGTCCATTGCAGTAGCGTTTTTTCTGATCCGGACATTTGTCGACGCCTATGATAAACGTAATGTCGTCAGCGTTGTCGGCTCGTCCATTTTGAATTTCATCATTAGGATTCCAGCGTTCGGGCGTTGTTTGATACTGATGGATGCAATCACCGCCCACCTCATCCCAGGATGCAACGGGAGGCCAGCCTTTTGACATATTATGGGTCAATTCCGGTTCGCCGGCACAATTTTTTTGCGATAGCAACAATGCAACATAGCGTATTTTTCCCGATTCGGAGTTTAAAATGTCACGGGGCAGATTCACAATAGCCGAACTGGTTGGCTGATTTGTATCATGGGCGCTTACACGCATTTTACTCACTATATCATCGCCCAGGCCAGAGGGTACTGCAAAGGAAAAAAAAAGAGTTATTGGCTAATCTTTAAGATTCATTTTATAGAATTCTGTTATTTTTTACTGTTCAATTAAATCGCGCCTAGAATTTAAGTTGTTTCGCTGCAGCTGTCCAAAGATGCACAATGGTGCTTTGATAAAAATAATAAAGGCATTTTTTAGTGATTTATGCTGATTGCATATTTATCCCACTAACCATACTGCTTGTGTTTATGCGGACCTAATGAATGAGAGATGCCGCTGTACTGGCTAGCTACAAACTAAAAATGGCATTTTTAGCACATTATGTTATTTGGAGAAGGAGACATTCATGGCGTTTTACAATGCTTTCTGCTAAAATTTGTAGCGCTTAATTGGTGAATCTATATGCATATAATACTCACACCCCGCTGGTGATTCCCAAACCTTTGGTTCACTTTCGCTCAATGTCTCCACATTTCTTGTCTTGACCGCTACCCTGACTGTATATTCAACTTCTGGCAGTAGATTGGTTATGCTATGCGCCATGCGTCCCTCCCTGTCGTGATTATCGGGTGGAACATGCTCTTGATAACTGATCTGTCGCTCCGCTCGTACGCCAGTTATGTTCAAAATAAACTCCTCGATTTGGCCATTCGATTTGCAGGGTATCGTCCAGGATATGGTAACTTTAGCGCTGTAGTTATTAGGATCTAGCGCTGGATCTTCTGAGGTCACGTTTAAATCCGTGACAGGATCCGATACTATAAAATTAACATATGTTTAAGCATATATATCCTTTTGGGTATTGAGATTAGGTACGCTAGCTTACCATCTGGTTGCGTAGTGCCTATTACAGGCGCTGTGTACTGACCCAAGCCAAAATCATTCAATGCAGCCACCTGCATAATGTACTTGACGGCGGGCGACAGATCGTTGAAAGTGCTCATCATGTCACCTACAGATGTATGTAGATGTATGAAATGTGAGGTTAACTTTGTCTTACTATTTGCATGCTTACCTTTCGTTTCTGGCTTGATCACCTCGTTCACAGCTTTGCATGTGCTGGGCACAAAGTAATCCGGTTCGTAGCGCATTAGAAATGCATGATAGTATTTGATGGGTCCATTTGGATGTTTTGGCGGCTCCCAGACAAAGGTGACGCTCTTCTTGGTGCTGTCATGAAACCGAACATTTCGCGGCTGTTCTGGAACTGCAATTAAACTAAATGAGCTTAGTATGGCGATAAATTCATGTAGCGAGTAGATAGACACATACAGAACGTTAAAGTTTCCAGCTGCTGTCCCGTTACGCTCTTGGCCCCCGATGGCCCAGCCACATTGTAGAGGATTACGCTACAGGTGTATTTGGTGTAGGGCGAGAGTGGTTCAATCACTGCCTGAAATCCGCGATCGCGATAGCTCTCCACATACTTCTCAGCATAGGTGTTGGGCACGTCTACGCTGGTCTGGCAACTGAAATGTGCGAAGATCGTCTGGCAATGATTGCTGTAGTCCTGATTGTTCGCATTCAGCTCTAGACTGTGTGGCGTCGCTCCATTGCCCACCAGCTCGAATTTGATCTTCAAAATAATGAGTTAGTCAGATCGATCCATACAATATATATTTGTATTTACAAACCTTTTCGTAGTTAACAATTGCTGCTTTCGTTTCTACATCGATGTGTATCAACTCTCCATCCAAATTCTCCTTTGTATAGGGTATTATTTGTATGGTATAGCCCTGGCAGGCAAACAGATCTTTGTCGAATCTGACAGAATTATTCTGTGTGCTAAGACTCAATGCAGCAACCTCAATGTTATCGTCCATCCAACCCGAGATGCGATAGCCATCGATGCAGAGATCCGCATAGCTCGGTGTCAACCAAGCTAGCTCAATGAAATAGGGTCCTGAGTTCTTCGAATGCTCTAAAATCTGCGTGGGCTCTATTGCGAGATTATAGCTGAAGGCTTTAATGAAACATCTGCTCTACTTACGATCCTCGGCAAGCGTGCTCGGACTTTCAAACTTGGCGCCCCTGGAGCCATTTATTGATATAGGCACAATCTCCACGTTGTAGATGCCGCAGGGCTCCAGACCTTCGAAGGTAGCAAAGGTTTCACTGGTCAACTTCTCGTCACTTGTATATTTCAAATGCTGTGTGGGTCCAGTTAGATTCACATGATAACTGGCCACGCACTGAGCGTTATCTGTGGGCGGCGACCATGACCAATGCAGCGTAGTGGAATTGATCCGCTCTACAGGTTTCGACACAGCACTCGGCACTAAATGAGCAAGGGTTTAGATAGCATTGAGAAGAATTATGGACTGCTTACACTTCACGCCGGATATAAAGTTCTCTGTAGCCTTTGCCGTTGTATTGCGCTCTGCATTTATGAATACCTCGATGGTATGTAGCTCACAGCCCTGTAGATTCGATATGGTATACTGCTTCAATGTGCTGTCATTCGAGTACTCGCTCCACTTGCACTCAACTGCAGTAAAACGAAAAGTTGTGAAAGAGTTTACAGTAGTCAATGCAAGAGTAGGAGTCGTTGGATAAGGGAACCGAGGGAAGATTATGTTCTTCGATCTTAGAACTCACCATTAGTCTCGCTTTGCACCTCAATATCCTGCATCAGGGTCGTTTGATCCGTCCAATCATCTGTGACAGCTGTCGTCGTGTCATCCACCTGCTCTGTGATCGCTGTCGTTGTATCCTCATCCGAGACGCAACCAATGCGTCGCCAAACAAAAGTAAAACTGCCTATGCAGCTCTTATTTATTGGATCTGTCCAGGTCAGTTGCGTGTTCGCATCGGTCCGATTGGTTATGGTTAGCTGCAGTTCACCTGGTTCCAGATAAGCCGTCTCCACAAATCTCATATCTTGGTCAACGGCAACACTCGCATTATTCTTCGTCTCCAGTGTCACATTATATGTCCGACATGGCCAGACATCCTCGACCGTATCGCTGCTCTCCTCCTTAAACTGTTGGCGGTAGCGTGAGTTGTCCGGCGCAGTTGCGTAAATCTCAAAGTGCTTCACACAGGAACGATCGGTTGTCTCCCAGGTCAGTTGTATCGTTGTCGCTGTGGCTATAACGGAGGTCAAAGTTGTTTTGGGATCTAAGAAAAAAAGGTTAATGCTAAAATTATATATTTAATTTAAAATCTTCCGTCACTTACTTTTATAGTCCGTATAGGCAATAACGATTTGATCAAAGACTGTCGAGCCATCCGCCGTGCCTTTGAGGCTTACGACATTTGTATAGCTCGTACAGGGCTCTAGATTCTCACTAAAATTACAAATATTAGCTTATTTCAGATTTTTAAATATAAACATTGAAATTGATTTATTCCCACCAGATTAGTTGGTCACCAGCTAAAGTCGTTGCGCCACCTCCTGGACAAGTCACATTCTCAATAATATATTTATCCTTATCTTCATCGCTGACACTAAAGTTTAGCGTATAGGCCGTGCTAACCACAGTTATTTTAACCACTAATCGAAGTATATAGAAGCAAAAAAGAGTATTTGACTTAGTGACGTGTTACATGAATGAAAAAAATTATTGAATATTGAAGGTCTTTATCTAGCGCTAATGTAAACAGATTTATACATAGATATATCGATTATTTATATAAGCAGATAAATTAATGAATATATATGTAGATAGATGGATAGTGAAATAAATTAGTATTATAATTATAATTATTATGAAATAATTAATATTTTGATTCATGGTTATACCAATATAACAATATATCAATTGATCAATGTATCGATCGACATTTGATCAATGATTAAGTGAGCCTGCTAATATAGAGATTACTTACCATCATTTAGATCCTGATCCGCTAGAGGAGAGACTGTCTGCGCTTGCGCCTGCGCCTGCGCCTGTGCTACTGTCCATGCATAAAGAATTAACGGTATGCAGAGTAGTCCATTGAGCCGAGTCCTTGGCTTGCCGTGTTTGTTGGGCCGCATCTTACGACAACATTGCCACCAGTTGCTGTTCAATTCGGAAGTTAAAAACAAGTTCAATGTCGGCTAACCAAAATGCAACCGGTTTCTCAATTACTTCTCCAAAACAAATCAACATATCGAACAGTATTAACCCCATATATAAGGAAGCAGCTCGTTTAAGTGCAATGCGCACATTAATAAACTTTAGGCGTGAATCAATAAAGAATTGCAAAAATACAAAAACAACGCTTTGTATGTATGTATATGTTCGAGACATGAGTTTATTCGACAGTTGAACTTGTCACATTGAGTACAGGTGTCAGTTATACAAATGCATTAAATTATAACAAAGGTAATAATTATACAATTTGACCCGAAGAGAGAGGGAGAGGGATAGAGAGAGAAAGAATGAGAGAGAAATAATTTGAATGCATTTACTATTAACTTCTGAGTCATCTAGTACTCTACATTACATTTTTCTAGAATCAATTTGCTTTATTCAATCTTTATTCCTTGAATAATATAAATAGTGATTTATATTTATAATTTTATATATACATATTATAGATATACATATACAAACAGTACATAGAAAACTTTTGCTAGGAATCTTCAAGCGCAATTGACTGGTATAGAGATAGCACACTCGAAATTTCCCGAGTATGTAGCTAAATTTCTATATGAGCTGGCACATATGTATGTAGGTATGTATATTATAAAACAGAAGAGCTATAACATAGTCGGTTACTCGCGAATAACATATTGAAATTGGTTAAGTTGATTAAAGTCTGTCATAAAATTGATATTAAGTCAAATTGGTATATTTCCCAAATTCGATCGAATTAAGAGCCATGCCCATAAGAGATATTGCAACAAAAACGATAAATATCGAGGCGCAGCATGCTTTCTATTTATATGATCAAATAGGTAATACACTTAATAGGTGTATATATATGTATGTAGTAGTCACAATATTGTTCTATATTCAAGTTTTCTCTCATGAGTTCCAAATTTTAATTTTTATCATTCCTTCAAATTCCGCAATAGATATCGTAGAGAGCTTGCTGATGACTTCGAACACAAACAATAACTGATGACTAAAGAGAATATTTTCTACTAAAGCATATTAATGTTTATGCAATATTTCCATTAAAAACGGCCTCATATATTTATATATATATACATATATATAGATATATATTTCACTATCATGTAATTTAAATGTATATATAATATGAATCAATATCTCTACAAAAGCCTTGTCAGCAAAGTTCCATTGCGTTATTGAGAGCGAAGGGATTGGCAATGAGCAAAAGTTAAATTTGTGATTAAGAACAAATACAGCAAAACATATATAAATACATATTTATGTATATACATATGTGTGTATGTATATATTGGCCACTTGACCAATCCCGGGATTGGGCAAGGGCTTATCATGGCACTCAATGGACACTGCGACTACTTAACCGGGGAGTGAAAATTAAACCCCGAAAAGACCTCTAGAAAGGCGCAATATACGATTATTGATAAAGATAACGATCTGAACAACTTGATATTTATAAGTACCTATATAAATATATTAAGAAGAAATAAACGAATTGTAAATAATATAGACCAATATTAAAAAATATATAAATATATGAAAAATTAAATTCAAAATAATTACTGAACCAAATGCTTTGAAAAGAAATATACATATTTTTTTTAATGGATTTTTTAAACTTTAACAAACCTAAGGAGAGCAAAAGTGTTTGATCATGACGCAGGTCTGGATGAATTATATTTGGCATTGCTGAGGTACATATAAACAATTGAGCTATTTCATTAGGAATGTATCTATCGTGCCTGTGTATTTGTAATCAAAGAACATACAGCGGTAATTACAGACTTCAGTAGCTCAAAACGTAACGGCTGCCATTGAAAAAGACATTTTAAAGCAAATAAAATTACAGTTTTTGTTTCGATAATTATTAATAGCTCGCAAGGGGCGACATATTTTGTTATCTATTTGACGAGTTATTGTGTTGTATGGGCTGGCAGGCGAAGAGACAATTTCCTTGCTTCAGCTTGTTTAAACAAATCGCAAAATGAAAAATGTTTTCTATTTTGTTCGCTTTGCTTTGCTTTGGTACGTCCACAAATCAAATACGAAACAACAAATAAGCCAATAATAACAATTTAACGGTCGTAGAAAGTAAACGCTGTCGGTTCTGATGTATTTTTTTTTTTATCATATCAACAATATATATAATCAGAGCAGCTCCCTGATAACAATGTGCATATGAGGCCGTCGAAACGTTCGCCACAAATCGTTTTCCAATAATAATTCATACACATACACGCGCACATATAGTTGGGTTTTGAATTTATGGCATGTATTAAGGATGCTACCGTGACAAATCAAATCAATGGAGCGATTGGCAGCACTTTTTAATTAGAGATGGGCGTAATCCATTAAGGACGCGTTTCCTTTACAAATCAACAAATCAAATTATCGACAGGTAGAGTACAAAATTCACTTCGACAGCACATTTAATTTTGAATTGAGATGTGGCGTAGGTTTAAGGATGTGCTTCCGTTACAAATCAAATAATCAATAAGCAGAACATATAGTCCAATTGGCAGCACTTTTGATTTCAATTTTTTATGAAACCGTTATCACGACTAGCCTGTGTAACGAGTGTGAACGAGCAAACAGGCTGCCTGATTAGAATCACGATGGCTTGATAACGGCTGCCTGTCATAATTGGCGAATCATTTACATATTTTGGCAATTTGCTCATTAAATTGATTCATTGGCTATTGGCAGTTTGGATGCCCATCAATTAACTTAACCAATATCTTAAAGCTCACAATACGTTTATGAATTCTATATGATTTTTTGTTCGTGCTAGTGCATCAAATACGCGCGTGCTTTACCGATTCGTTTGTAAAATTGCACTTAAATATGCGCAACGATATCGTTTACTTTACTGTAAGAAATAACCGTTTCCGTTGAGCGTTAGATGAGAACTGAGCGTAAAAATTAATAACACATGGCTGTATCATTGTGCTTGTTACTGATAAGGCAAATTTTCTCCGACAGGGTATGCAAGTATGTGTTCGTGAGAGCATGTATGGGCTTGCAAGATAAAAACAGTAGATTCCAGTTCTGTCAAAGAGTTATGTGCGTTGTAGTGCTGTAAAATGTCAACTGCGCTTTCAGTAAAGAATTTGTATAATTTAAATTAAAGCGGTCAGCGCCAAAATAGTAGAAACAGCTGTTCAATTAATTTTGCACAGCCATCGATAAGCGCCATCATCGTCAAGTATCGATAATAATAATATTTAATAGCCCTGGAACTAGTGCTGGTAAACAATAGCTTTGGCATCGATACGTCGAAAGCATCGAAACATATTGGAAGCATTTCTCGCCGCGCTTCATTTCTGCGTAATTATTTCCCAATTAATTTAAATTAATATACTTAAAAAATATTTAAAAGTAAGAAATTGTGTAAGTATGCGTAATGTGCAATCAAAAGCATGAAATCAACGCCAATGCACGGTCTGTAGCGCATAATCCAAGTGTCGTTAATGCGACAACGACGCACAGCGAAGTGTATGTAATGGGCAAATAGGGAAAAAAGAAAAAAATTTGTCATATATTTGAACACACTGTCAGTGTATTGGTGCGCGCTTATACGAGAGAAAGAAACCAAAACCCCGTTTAAAGCGCAATAGTTTTGTGGCAAATGTGCGTGTGATTGACAAACCTATTTGGACTTTTTCAATTTTGCATATTGCCACTTTTCTAAAACGCTGCCGCAGCGACGCTGACTGCGCTGCTCTTTCAAGATGGCCGTCGTAACAGTTTTTATTTTTCGTCAGTGTCAGTGCTGTTGTTATTGTGTTTGAGTGTGCGCTTGGATGTGTATGTGAATGTGTATATACATATGTTTTTGTTATTGAAAAGCAAAGCGAACAAGCAAAAGTTATGCAAATAATACTGCAAAGTATATAAACTGAAGTAAACTACAGCAAAACATGCAAGTGCAAAAACAACAACAATTTCCAATTCTTCCTAAGTATGCTTTACTTGTCAACTACAACAACCACCAAAGAGCGATGACACATCGCTCCCTGCGTCAGTTTTTGTGTCAGTGTATGCGTGCGTGTGTATATCTGTGTATATGTGTGGTTTTGCGCATGTATCCTCCTACGCCTCCTGTTACCCCCTGCTCTTGGACATGGAAAATTGATCGATTTTTTTAGCCAGAACAAATGGCAGCAGTAAAATCCGATTCCTTCGCATGCCTCTAACAGCTTTTTACATTGGGCCAAAGTTAAAAGCAAACCAGTTCTGCAAATGCAGCAGCTTGGTCGTGCCTCGGTAGAAATCTTGTTTTTATTATTTTTTGTTTTTTGTTTTACAGTTTTCCGTTTGGGGCTGCTTTGGCATTGGCCATCGCCGCTATACACTAAAATACAAAACACATGTGGTATTTTGATCTCATATATAGTAGTAGAATTGTTAACAGCGCTAGCTGCAATTCCCAGAACGTGTGCAATTTGCTGAGCTAAGCTAAGCTGGTTCGGCTCTTCGGTCTGTATGGACGGAGTCGCCAAGTCTGGGACTGACTGTGCAAATTGGTCGCAAATTGCTGCTGTTGCCATTATCTATGATGTCTGTTTTCTGACACTCTTAGCCCTGTCTTTCTTGTCTGTCTACTCTCTCTCTCTCTCTCTCTCTCTCTCTCACACTTGTCTTATCTTGCTCGAATGCCTGTTCATGAGTTTTTACAATGTTTTACAATTTACAATCTAAAAATGTTGGTTTTATGTTGTGTTTTTGCCCGACTTTCCCAGCTAAATGTTATTGAAAATGCGGATTAACTCAGACTTACGTCTAGACATTTTGTTGGCAAGTGTAGTAGTTGCTAATCGATACTCGAAAACTTTTACTTATTCGCTGCATTGCCAAATCCTTAACATTACCAACACTGGCAAAGCGTGAGAAAAACACGCGAATGGCAGCCAAGTGCACATAGGCAAGTGCAAGGTCTCTCTTAAATGCTCTTTTCATGCAGTTCGCTCTCTGAAGAGGAAAACTGCGCGACTGCTCGTATCCTTATGTATATGCATGTGTGTAAGTATGTGATGCTGACATCAGATTCTCATGCCGCCGCATAAACTAACAACTACAAATGCATTTTAAATTTACAATTCAAATTGACATATGTATTAAATACCCCTTTGTGTGAGAGAGTGTTAATGTTTGTGCTAGTTCCTACATATATTATTTTGTATGGCTGGTAACCCTTTTTTTGCAGCGCCAGTGAACGCCTTTCAAATCTTGTACAGCGTGTGACCCAAACGCCCCCGTCTAGCTATTTTATTGCTGTTGCTGTTCTGCTGTTGTTGTGAAACACCGTTACTAGCTCTACCCACACAGTTACATCTCTGGAAGTTACAAGGCGCATGTCTGTGTATTGGAATGCTGGCCCCAATAAGAACAAAACGCACGCCCGGTTGCCACAACACAACGGTTGTTGTCGTTGTCCGGCATTATCCACCTACCTACATATATCCAACCCACTCGCGCTCCGTTAATACTCGTGACGTTAGCGTTGTCTATTTCTTATTTTATTTATTGATTTTTATTTTATATTTAGATGCGCAGTTAATGGTCGCTGCGTGTCTCTTAGTTTGAGCAGGTCCCAACAGCTGATAAAGGCTGACTTTGCTCTCGCAATGTGCTCCAAGCGCGTGTGACTCATGCCTAGTTTCAACGCCGACGTTGTTGCAAAAAAAAAAGCAGATTTCATCGCTTGAACTCGTTTGGTTAGTTTTTTTTACAGTAAAAATATAGATATTTGCTGCCCTGCGCTAAAGCAGCTAGTTCAAAAATCGGTAAAATATTCGCCGATGGTTAAGCTTCCAAAAATAATCTGAAAACGTCATTTCCTAGTTGTGAGTATGTGTATGCATATCAATATATATTAATATATAGTATGTATGTATATACTGCGTGTGTGTGTGTGTGTGTGTAGCTAAGCTTGGACTTTTTATGTGTCTTTCTCTTTCGCTTTGCGTTATTTACTTATAAGAAGTTGCTTGAACTACCGTTAGATGTTGCTAATTGGCTTTGTCAGCGCTGCTGCTTGTAATTTTGCTATACAACTTTGGCAACGTGGAAAACATACACAAATGTGTCGTCAAATGCTTATCTCGAAAAAATGAAAAAACAAATCGCGTTATGCTTTCGTTGGTTTTTCGCTTAGATTCGTTTAGTTTGATTGGCCGGTTTATTGCGTGCTACCTGTGTTTTGTTATGGATTGTGTTGCCTATTGTTGGCCACCTTGAGTTAATTGAATTGCTCTTGCCAAAGCCAACAACAACAGGTACAACAACACAGCTTGCTATTTAAAGAAACTACTACATCAACAGCGAATCGTCTTCAATGTTACTTTGTCTATTTTGGAAGCTGTTTGATTATTCGATTCGAATAGAGTTAATGCAGTTATCGATGTGTCAAATATAAGCGCAGGGTTGCATATTTGCTGCAGTCTGAACCTTTCCAGATTGGTAGACAATGTGCACTATAATGGCAACCACATGAACTGAAAATATTTTTGTGTGCCAGAAACACACAAACGAAACAATTTCTGAGGCTCTTTGTTGATAATTATGTTGATCATCATGCAGCACGCTGCGAAACAATGAAGAAGAAGATGACGAAGGGAGGTCGAAGAGAAGTAACAGCAGATTAATGTATGCATGCCGAAGATGCCGCGTTATGGGGCAATATTGCCAAAAAACAAAAACCAAATACTGAATGCTTAGCTTAAAGTGACTGACTTGAAAATACCCCGCGCAGAGCCATAAATATGTCTGTAGTTTACGATATGTCTTACCTTGGAAATTTGATTTTTAAAAACGAAAATTTAGTTGAAATTTAACAATAATTATTATATACCTGGACATATTACAAATCTTTGCACTAAAAACACCTTGCTTACCAAATTCTGATATATGCAGGGTATAACTATGCGGGTGACTTGTCTCTTTGCGAAACTTGCCTTTTCATATTTTTGTATAACCAATTTCCTGTTCAGTCATTCATGTATAATACTTGAAGCATTTGTCTGTATGGTTGTTCTCTTTGTCTCTTTTCTTAGCAGCATTGCACTAGAAGACGGCAGCAACAAATCGAGGCATTAAGCAAAAGAATTGAAGCTCGCCAAAACTGAAGAACAGCATGAAAATGGTGTTGTCGCAGCGGCAGCGCGAGGAGCTGTAAGTAATCCGCCAGCTTGCAGTAGTAAAACAGTCTAAATCACATTTTCTATATATAAATCTTTTACTTTTTTAGTAACCAAGCGATAGCCGACTATTTGGGCTCAAATGGCTATGCTGATTCACTGGAGACCTTTCGCAAGGAGGCAGATCTCAGTACAGAATCGGAAAAGAAGTTTGGCGGACTATTAGAAAAGAAATGGACATCGGTCATACGACTGCAAAAGAAGGTCATGGACCTAGAGGCTAAGCTAACTGAAGCTGAAAAGGAGGTTATCGAGGGTGCACCTACAAAGAACAAACGTACGCCCGGCGAATGGATACCCAGGCCGCCAGAGAAATACTCATTGACAGGACATCGAGCCAGCATAACGAGGGTATGTTATGCAATTTAATTGAAGAGGCAGCACTTGTTCATTAATTCAATTTTTACAGGTTATATTTCATCCAATATTTGGGCTCATGGTTTCGGCTTCTGAAGATGCCACCATTAAAATTTGGGATTTCGAAACGGGCGAATATGAGCGTAGTCTTAAGGGACACACAGACTCTGTGCAAGATGTGGCATTTGATGCACAGGGCAAGCTTTTAGGTAATTTTAGCAATTGACTGTGTTGCCCTTATACTCTAATTCATATTGGTATGTCTTCAGCCTCCTGCAGTGCTGATTTGTCCATTAAATTGTGGGACTTTCAACAAAGCTATGAGTGTGTGAAAACCATGCACGGTCACGATCACAATGTATCCTCGGTGGCCTTTGTACCCGCCGGCGACTACGTGCTATCCGCATCGCGTGATCGCACAATCAAAATGTGGGAAGTGGCCACGGGGTAAGTATTAATATATATATTTGTAATACATATGTTAATTGGGGATTTATCTAATTTTACTAGATATTGTGTAAAAACATATACTGGGCATCGGGAGTGGGTGCGAATGGTGCGCGTGCACATTGAAGGCAGCATTTTTGCCACATGCTCAAATGATCACACAATACGCGTTTGGTTGACAAATTCAAAAGACTGTAAGGTAAGTACGAAACTAATTTGAATCCTTACAAATGAGAACGGAAATGAAGCCACACAATTTATTTTGGGGTACTTAATCAAATATAAATGCATACTTCCATTACAATGGAGACATTTTATATGACTAATTTTATTGAATTTATTAGGTTGAATTACGTGATCATGAGCATACGGTGGAATGCATTGCATGGGCGCCAGAGGCTGCCGCATCAGCGATAAATGAGGCAGCCGGCGCAGACAACAAGAAGGGTCACCATCAGGGACCATTCCTGGCATCTGGTTCACGCGATAAAACCATACGCATTTGGGATGTAAGCGTTGGACTGTGCCTGCTCACATTGAACGGGCATGACAATTGGGTGAGAGGCTTGGCATTCCATCCCGGTGGCAAATATTTGGTATCAGCCAGTGATGACAAGACCATTCGGGTCTGGGATTTGCGCAACAAACGATGCATGAAGACGCTCTATGCGCATCAACATTTCTGCACATCCATTGGTGAGAGACGCGCACATATCTCAAAAGAATTCAATGAATTAATTTGCAACATTTCTTTACAGATTTTCACAAAGCGCATCCCTATGTCATCTCCGGTAGCGTAGATCAATCAGTTAAAGTTTGGGAATGTCGTTAGGAATTCAGCATCAAATGATTTGCTTATTTCTCAATTTAAACATAATTAATATATCTACAATATTTATATATGTATATATATATATATATATATACATATATGTTTGAGTATACACAGTCTCAGCCACCTTTACCAGATGCATCAATGCGAATTACATATGTATATTTCAATATATATATATATATATATACATATATATATGTATATATACATATATATATATATGTATTATGTATGTCTAAAGTTAAAACCGAGCAAGCAGCAAATTGCAAAATCAGCGAAAGAAACGAGATATTTATTTAATGTATGGTCTCCTAACCAACTAACTTACCTACCTACCAACTCCACAAAGTACATGCATATATATATATATATATATATATATATACCTTTAATATACATACGATTACTATTAATTTAAATGCTGTGTAGACTCACGCGCCTCAACAATTATAAAAGAAAAACAAAACAAAACAAATTGATAAGATAACAAAAAGCACGCTTGCTAGCCGACAAAAACTTAAAATCTGTAGTTGAATTTTCCAATAGTTTTCTTGTGAGTGTAAAAACCAATTTGAAAAGCACTTACAATAAAAAAAAAAAAAAAGTTAGGAAACACCCATGCATATAAAAAACAATTGTACGACTCAAGTTTTTGTCAAAATCCAAAATGCAAAAAAAAAAAAAAACAACAAACACGCAGTCTCTATTGACACGAAACTTAACGATGTTGTCATTTCAGAATTTTTGTTGCATATAAGCGCATATTAATAGATTATTATAATATATATGCCACGCCCTCGCGCAATATTTAAGAAAATTCAAGTTCAATCAACAAGCAAGAAATGTATTTTTCTTTCATATTCTATTTGTAGAACGAACGATTTCAAGACCAATGCTTTTATTGAGAATTACTTCGAGTTTTATTCAAATGAAATTGAGGTAATTTTAAAAGCAAAAACACAAACAAAAATAATGATAAAAAAAGCTTTTACAATTATTTACGAATACAGCTCCCAAGTTTTGTGTTCTTTTTTGCAAAAAGGATTTAATCAAAAACAACAATACAAATAAATATATAAAAAATAAAATGTGTACAAGTTTAAGTTTGCTTTAAGTTCAAAAGATATGATTTACTTTAGTAAAAATGCTGCAAATTTAATTTTAATCTAATTGTTCATAAGTGCAAAGGCAGAAAAAATATAGTATATATATATGTATACATTATTAATTATTTGTGGAACATTTGAAAATTTCGTAATTACGCACTCAAAAATTAAGAAGAATAGAACAAACACAAGCGGATTGTGGAAAAGAAAACAGAAAGAAGGAAAAAAAAAAAACGAATTGTAAAGAATAAATTTTGCTTCTTCAAGAAACACATACGCCAAGAATCGATAATTAAAGACATTTTTAATGTCCAGTACCCAGTCATATAATTTTTATTTAATAAGAATACTGCTCCCGATGCACTCGATATTTCTCCGAGGGCGCTGGGTACAGGGTATGTTATGGTCGAGCACATTCGATTAAAGCTTACAATCTTGATATATATATATATATACAGAGCACTCTCACTCCTATCTTTTCTAGCATAAGCTATGGGAATCACAATCTAAACAAAAACATTAAAATGATATGCAAAACGCTTCTCTCATCACCAAAGCTGCTTTAAACGATGGCCTGTTATCCCGATAAGCCACACAAGTTGCAATCGATAACTCGCTAATTATACATAACTATAATGGCAATTTTATCGTTACACAAACTGGTTAATATATAAATATATTATATATATACATAACATGAATAAATCCAAACTTTGTTTTACTTTTTAACCATAAGCAATATTCTTTAATAGAGGTACATAAAATTGTTTAAGTGAAAGGATTTAAATTAAGTCTGCTTGGGAAGATTCAGCATCCGCTTCAGCTGTTGCAACTATTTCTTTGTTGATCACTTCAGCAGGTGCATCAACAACTGTTTCTCTTTCTTCATTAGTGTTCGCAGCTTCCGCTGCCGCTGTGGTTGCTTCCTCCTTAACTTTAATTTCTGTATCCGCTTCAGATTTTGTCTCAGCGTCGTCTTCAGAAGCACTATCACTCGACTCAGACTCAACTTTTTTCTGATCGTTTGGTTTTTGTTCGCGGGCTCGTTTTGCTCGTAGTTTTTTCTTTAGACGCTTGGCACGCTTTTTGGCTGTTCGCGCCTCAGCTGCTTGTTTATTATCTTCCAATTTCTGTTGATAGACAATGTCAGCGGCCTCCCTTAAACTTTGGTTCTGTATGTTCTTCTGACGAGCATATTCTTTCCGTCGCAGATGACGATAGACATGGAATTCACCAGAACCGGCGCCAGCGCTACTGCCCATCACATTGCGCACAAATGTGGGGACTGAGGACATGTAATCACGTTCGCGCCGCTGCTCTGGTATAATAACTGGCTTTTCCTGCCAAATATTTTGGATAAGTTATTGATTACACTAAAATTAAAATAAAACTTACTGGATTTTTCATGAGTTTTTCCAGCTTCAATCTTTGTAGATCTGTAGCACTTTTAATAAATGGTCCCAGTGGTTTGTCTTTTTCATCACTGTTGCTCTCTTCCTCCCCATTCTTTTTCTTCCTTCGAGACTTGTTTTCTTCCGTGTCTTTAACCAAATTTTTAATCAACGACATGTTTGTTGACAAACGGCAGCTAGTGTTTTCTCTTTACTATTCGCATGTTGACGTTCAATGCTGACTGGTCATTGAGAATACCAAAAATACTGTCTTTTATAATCGTTAAGTAAATCTATTTTATCAGTTGTCTGATACGGTCACACTGACGAGTTCCAGCTGAAAAACAACGCGTTAAATTACAAATTACTGAAAATCGTAGCTCAGTTGAGTGTGCTAACGCTAACGTAGCCAAAGATATAATTGTCATATGTTTACAAACAGTTACCCGGACAATAAATCCTCGTTTATATTAGATATTCTAGTTAAAAATCAAAATCACATACGCGCAATCGGTTTTGAGCGCAGTGAGCAGAGCAGAGCAGAAATCAGAAATCAAGAGAAAGAACAAGAGCGAGCAATCAGCAGTCGCCAGAGCAGCGTTGAGTTGTGTAACACGGCAGCGTGAACGTGTAATAGAATTTGGATTTGGGTTTTTGTGCGCTAAAACAGAAACATACGCAGCATGGCGCTCGAGATTGATACAAAAAATGCGGCGGCGGCTGCGACTGGCGACGGTGGTGCCCCTGGCAAGGCCAAAGCCAAGGAGAACAAGAGCAACAACAACAGCAACAATAATAACGTACCCACAGCCGGCGAAAAGAACTTGGTCAATGGCAGCAGCGCCACTACGAAGAAGAAAGGTGCGTTAACTATGACATTTTCGATCAAAGCAAACAACCCCTCTACCCTCTAGCTATACCCTACTCTGCATTTCCATTTTTATATGTGCTAATAAAACCAGAAAAAGGCAATGATAACTGTTGTATGTGATATTTTCGAGAAAAAATAGTCCATCACATAACAATTTTACGTTACGTAATGTATTTTTTTCTATAATGCTTTAAATGCGGCCTGCTCGGTTATTCGTCTATTGCTGGGCGCTATTGTCGTTGCTACCGCCGCGTGCGTTTCAATTGCATTTGTATAAGTGGAAGTCATATACTGTGTACATGCGGTGCGTGTGAGTATAAGTGTTCATGCGTTTTCTTGAAACATGGCAACGCGTGCACACATACACATGTTTATGTGTCGTTGCTCCAATGTTCATTAACCCCCTGCGGCGGCGAATTAAATGTTTCTTTAACCTACAATTACCACGTGCTTAACGCACTCTGTTTCGTATGCAATAAACAAACAAAAGCCGCACGCACATAGACTCAGATAAACAATATGTCGCCCTAATAATTATGTAAATCATGTTTTCTTCTTCTTCGATATACCACTACAACAAAATGATCACAAGCATAAGTTTCGCTCTCCCTCTCTCTCGCAGTCTCCTTATTTCTTTAGTTCGCTCTGCATTTCTAGATTTGTTTATAAAATTAGTTTCGCTGTAATTTGTAACTGCTATTAAAATTAACATGACTCTGTGAAAATAAAGATGTCCGATTATTATTGAGTTAAATTGAGCGGCTGCAATCTTGCAGCTCAGTCTTATCAGCGTTTACTGTGACTCGGTTTGTTTGCTTTTCTCTTGTTTTGCTTTACAGCACACGAAACATGTATGTTTAATTGTGTGTGTGTGTGTGTGTGTGTATGTGTGTGTGCGTAAGTCGCCATGTGTATGTGCTTGCAGCCGGCTACAGTGAATGGCAAAAGTAAATGCTCGCTGAGCAATCTTATGTAACAAGTGAGCCAAAATGTATGTGAGGTCAGGTTATTGGGATTAGGAAATTTCTGAACCTAACTGGATTAATTAAAGTTATTTATAATATTTTACATAACATCTACATATTTCATCATCTAAATAGAATCTAACCATTCTTAAACGTTGTCTGAACCAGTTCACAATTCATTTACATGCAATCCGAATTAGAGTCTCTTGTTGTTATTAATTACAATAATTACACAAATACAATATATGAACGAACGCCAGTCTATTGGCAAACGTACTTTTTCAATATGTAACTAGTTCATGAACTATTGTTGAGACACTTCTGTGTAGAATACAGAAACATTTTTAAATTAGATTCCACCCTTGACCACAATTTGAATAATAATTCTGGTTTCTGTTTTCTCAAATGCAGGCAAGAAAAATCGTAACAAAAGCCCACCTCAGCAAAATGCAACTGATGCATCTGAATCTAGCGCTGCTCTCAGCAATGGACATGCCGAGAAGGCCTCAGTTAATGGAGATGCCGCCGATGCCAATGCAAATGTGCTGGAAAAGAAAGTTGATGAAGAGGGAGCAACAGCAGCAGCAGAGGGTGGGTCATCAGGTGATGGTGGAGCTACTGTTGAGGGCGAAGCGGCTGCAACCGGTGAAGATGTCGAGCTTGATGCTTTACATGATATTGGGATAACTGTCAACATCAGCAGCCCCGGCGCAGATGTGCTGTCCGTGCAGCTGTCGAGTATGGAGCTGGTACAGGAGATTCACCAGCTATTAATGGATCGTGAAGAGACATGCCACAGAACATGTTTCTCACTGCAGTTGGACAACGTAACGTTGGATAATTTTGCTGAATTGAAAACTATCGAATCACTGGAACAGGGTTCCACCATACGGGTCGTCGAAGAGCCGTACACAATGCGCGAAGCACGAATCCATGTACGCCATGTGCGGGATCTACTCAAAAATCTGGATCCGGCCGACGCATACAACGGTATCGATTGCACCTCGCTAACATATTTAAACACCATCACACAAGGCGATCTCCTGGACAAGAAGCGAACGCGTCCCGACTCAGTTGACTGCACACCGCCCGATTATGTGACGCCCGGTGTTCGTGAACCGCCACTATTGCCATTGCATCCAAATATTAAGAATGCGAAGGGACCGCAGGCGCTCAAAGTGTTGACCACATCGGCATGGAATCCACCACCTGGGCCACGTAAATTGCACGGTGATTTAATGTATCTATATGTGGTCACCATGGAGGACAAACGCTTTCATATCTCTGCCTGCTCCAAGGGTTTTTATATTAATCAATCCACAGACGAATGCTTCAATCCGAAACCGGATAATCCTAGCCATTTGAGTCATTCGCTCATCGATCTATTATCGCACATTTCGCCATCGTTCCGTCGCGCCTTTCAAACCATTCAGAAGCGACGAACGATGCGACACGCCTTTGAGCGTGTGGCGACGCCCTATCAGGTATATCAGTGGTCAGCGCCTCTACTGGAGCACACTGTTGATGCCATACGTGCCGAAGATGCCTTTAGCTCCAAACTGGGGTAAGTCAAAGGTTGAGGAGTAAATTTGTCAGATATTCAATAAAACTTTTCTTTCAGGTACGAGGAGCATATACCCGGTCAGACTCGCGACTGGAACGAGGAGCTGCAGACGACCCGGGAACTGCCACGCAAGACACTGCCAGAACGCTTGCTGCGCGAGCGTGCAATCTTTAAGGTTCACGGAGATTTTGTGACGGCTGCAACACGCGGAGCCATGGCTGTCATTGATGGCAATGTGTTGGCCATTAATCCCGGAGAAGATTCCAAAATGCAAATGTTCATTTGGAATAATATATTCTTTTCCCTGGGATTCGATGTGCGCGACCATTACAAGGAGCTGGGCGGTGATCATGCTGCCTTTGTGGCGCCTCGCTATGATTTGCATGGTGTGCGAGTCTACAATGCAGTTGACATTGAGGGTCTGTATACCCTAGGCACAGTGGTCATTGACTATCGTGGCTATCGTGTGACCGCCCAATCCATTATCCCTGGTATATTGGAGCGCGAACAGGAGCAGTCGGTTGTTTACGGCTCGATTGACTTTGGCAAAACGGTTCTCAGTCATCCCAAGTATTTGGAGCTGCTGCGTCTCGCAGGCAAACACTTAAAGATCTTGCCGCATTCGGTGTTGAATGAACGTGATGAGCCAGTGGAGCTGTGCTCCTCTGTCGAATGCAAGGGAATTATTGGCAATGATGGACGTCACTATATACTCGATCTGTTGCGCACGTTCCCACCAGATGTTAACTTTCTTAAGCTGCAGGATGTGCAGCTAAGCAAGGAACTCACTGATATGGGCTTTCCCATTGAGCATCGCCATAAACTTTGCTGCCTGCGACAGGAGCTGCTTGAAGCATTCATAGAGGATCGTTATGTGACCTTCATCCGCATTGCTGCAGTGCATCTACAGCAAATGAATGCCAAAAAGCAGGCTGAGAAGGACCTGCCTTCCATAGCTGAAAAACAGGAGGAACCAGAGAAGGAGAAGTCGGAAAAGAGCAGCACCACTGAGCAGACTGAAAACGATAAGGAGAAAGAGAAGGATAAGGATAAGGAGGAAGAGCAAAAAGACTCTAAACCCAGTCCAACTGAAACAAAAAGCGCCGAGGCCATGGTCAATGCCATTCGCGAGGCACAATCAAATGTGGCTGTCTCGAATGAGGTTCAAGCTGCGGAGGTCGTAAAGCGCGCTTGTGCCGCTGTTGGTTCGCTCAAGGAAATGGAATTTGATTTCCGATTCAATCCAGATGTCTTCTCGCCAGGCATACGTCACGTCGATGGCCCCGAGGGCGGCATTCAATCCCTGGCCAAACAGAAACGTCTCGTTCAGGATGCAGCCGAATTTCTGGTACTCAAGCAAATACCCGCCTTCATCAAGGAACATATGGCACACTCCTCACCGCCCATCGATGGACAGAGTCTGATTGAATCCCTGCACAGTCATGGCATTAACGTGCGCTACCTAGGCAAGGTGATCAAGATGCTCGGTCAAATGCCGCGAATGGACTATTTGCATCGCATTGCCATACTTGAAGTGATTCTGCGTGCCACTAAGCACATCTACTACACCTATATGCAGAGCACGGAGCCACTGCATCTCTCGGCGGCGATTAGCCATTTCCTCAATTGTCTTTTGACCACCGGGCCGGTGAATCCCGCCGTTAGCAGCGAGGATGTACACAAAAAACAGTCGCGCAACAACGGCGGCAAGCATAACAAACATAACAAAACAAACAAGGGGGCGAAGCCCCAATCAACATCAGCGGCAGCCTCCACACAGAATGGCCACTCCTCCACGTCAGCCAATGGTTCGGCCAATGCTTCAGCGACTGCTGCATCGAGCAACAGCAGCTACGACTGGACACTGGTCACACCACGTTCCTTGTGGCAGCAGATACGCAAGGAGGTAAAAAGCTATTGGAACTGGGAGCTGGATTGTGATTCCATTGAAAGCGCTTGCGCCAAGTATGGGTTGTTGCGGATCAGTGTGTTACGTGCCTTCTGCTTGAAGGTGGGCATTCAAGTGTTGCTGCGTGAATACAACTTCGAATCAAAGCACAAGCCCACCTTTGGCGACGACGATATTGTCAATGTGTTCCCAGTGGTGAAGCACATTAGTCCTCGGGCAACAGATGCCTACAATTTCTATACGACGGGTCAGGCAAAGATCCAACAGGGTTTGCTCAAAGAGGGCTACGAACTCATCAGCGAGGCGCTCAATTTGCTGAACAACGTTTTCGGAGCTATGCATCAAGAGAATGGCTCCTGTCTGCGTATGCTGGCACGCCTCAGCTATCTTTTAGGCGATGCTCAAGACGCATTGGCCATACAACAGCGTGCGGTCATCATGTGCGAGCGCGTCAATGGCATTGATCACCATTCAACCATATTGGAATACGTAAGAAAGATTAACTATTATAAACATATATATATTTATATATATATAGACATTTATTAAAATGTTTTTTCTCTGTTTGCAGACACATTTGTCGCTTTACTCGTTCGCCAATGGTCAAGTGGGCATGGCGCTGAAGCTCCTCTATCGCGCACGCTATTTGCTTGTTCTAATCTGCGGCGAGGATCATCCCGAAGTGGCGCTTATCGATGTGAGTCGGCAAACTCTATAGACGCCACAGCTTAGATTTAACTCCATTTATCCTATATCTTTTCTACACAGAGCAACATAAGCTTGATCCTGCACGCACTGGGCGAATATGAGCTCTCGTTGCGATTCATCGACCATGCTCTCAAGCTGAATCTGAAGTACTTTGGCAACAAAGCAATGCACGTAGCCGTCAGTTATCATCTGATGGCGCGCATTCAATCTTGCATGGGCGATTTTCGCTCAGCGCTGAACAACGAAAAGGAAACCTACTCCATTTACAAATCACAGGCATGTCAGCTGATGAGATATGTTCCAACGTGTTCAGTTTAATTAACTCTCTATTGATTTTAATTTTTATAGCTTGGTGAGAAGCATGACAAGACGCGTGAGTCGGCAGAGTGCCTTCGTCTATTGACACACGAGGCTGTTGCACTGCAGCGGAAGATGAACGACATCTACTCCAACGGCAAGCTGACAAGCGATTTGCCACCCATACACATAACGCCGCCCTCAATGGGCTCTGTTCTGGAAATGCTTAACACAATCAATGGTATACTATTTGTGCACATTAGGTGAGTAATCAACTACATATTCATATTTTGTATGTTTAACTCCTTTGCAATCGACAGCCAAAAGGATATTGTGAAGGTGCGTACCCAGATCGAAAAGCATTTGAAGACGAGCGACGACAGTGAAGCAAACGACGACAATGAGGTAACCGCTGCACTCAAGACCTTTGTGGCTGCTATTAACTACAATGATACTAAACAGCCAGAGGAAGGTTCAGAAGTTGAAGCACCCACAGCCACGCAGCTAACAAATGGAAGCGAGGATTCGATCACGACGGTTTCAAGTTGAATGCAGGCAGATCAACAGTAGCAGCTATGAATGTAAAGAACAAGCATTCATAACAATTCACATCAATTTAAAAAAAAGAAAAAAACACACCAAAAAGGAAAAACACATATTCAACATATAAGTCACAAAATTGTCAACTCTGTTGTCCAACATGTTAGTTTGTCAGCGTTTCATTTTATTTCGTGGACTGAGCAAAATTCGCAACAACAAAGTGTTTTTACTTCCAAACAAGAACCTTAGTGGATAATTCTACAGAAAAAATGAAAAACCAAAAAAAGACGAAAAAAAAAAGTAGTATGCAAAATCAAGAACAAAATAAAATGAAGCATATTTCTTTGTTTGTTTTCTAAAGGCTGCTCTTGTACTGCTCACATATAAAAAGTTAAATTTAAATGTACGGCCATATCCTAGAGATAAAAGGCAAGAAAAACATTTTAGCTTTAGTTTATCAAAAAGAAAAAAAAAACAGACATGAAAAACACTACCAAGCATCCTCCTAATCATCACCAGCTTTATAGAAATGAAACTTTTTTTTGTTAAACATTTGCCTTATTTTTATAGTTTATAAAAACATAATACACATGAAAACATAATGGTATATATAAAGCTATTGTTTTTGTTCTGTTAAACAACAACTATTTACATAATTTAAGTTTGCGCCGAATCAAACGGAACACGCGAAAGCATATGGAAATGGTTCTTTTTTCTGTTATACAATTACCATATAGATATATAGAAATATATATATACATACATACACACATATGTCTCACATACAAAAACTCGTACATTTTCGTACTTGTAACATTTAATATACATGAACAAAAAATGTTTTTTATTAAAAAAGATCAAATAAAACGGAAACCAAAAATACAAAAAGTCGGAAATTTACATGTAAATAATAAGCAAACTCAGCATACAATTAAATTATGTATATATAATTAGATACAGTGATTTATCCTTACAAAGAAAGCTATGCAACTTATATTTAAATGTTTATTAGTTATTTTAGAAAAATCCGCCTTCCAAATACTCCTCAACAAATGTATATGTTTGTTAATATTGATTAACATGTAATTTTTGGAAATTTATATAAATATTTATTATAATTGCAGAGAAGAAATCAAGTGATTCAAAGAAAGAAGTTGAGATGAACTTTATCAACTTACTAACATTATTTGCACTTCTAATGAAACGAATTAAATATTTATAGATTTAGATAAATATCGATACAAATTTATATAGCTGCAATGGAAGTAATATGCATTACTTCCCAACTAAGACATCATGAAATGTATATGTATATATATTGGTAGTTTAGATTAGTTTAGTTTATCCTAATGCGCATCACTTGCGCTTTCTGCACTTGTTTCGCCCCTTACGTCTGCGTCCCGGTGTCTTTCCAGGTGATTTTCCATTCTTCGCCGCCTGCGGTTGCTGTGGCTGCTGTTGCTGTTGCTGCTGCTGCGGCTGAGCTTTTCCTGCTGTGGCATTTGCGGCGCTGTTCGCCGTATTAGCTGTTGCAGCGCTGCTCTGTTTGTTGAGTCGATTCGCCGCGCTCTGCCCACTTATCTTTTTGGTAGGCAGCAGATGCTGGCTAACCAGCTCGCCGAGTACACCTTGGTGGGCCAACATGGAAAGAAATGTGCAGATGAATTTGTCATAATTGTGGGTGCGACGACTGGCGTCCACCTTGAACATTTGCCGACGATCGTTCTCATCAGCTAAATGCTGCTCATTGATCGCGATTTCTGTATCAAGATTCTTCAGCAGTGATTGCAAATCGCGGGCAGTAAAAGCACTCGGCTCTAGCAGCGTGTTGGGCGTATCCGGACGCTGCTGATCATCACGCTCGCCCTGCTCATCCGCTTTTAGCAGCTTCTGTAGTGTGCCGGAGACAATGGCCTGATTGGTACGTAACATCTTTAATTTATGAGTGATAGCAATGCGACGATCAGGCACCACAGCCATCAAATTAAAGCGAATGTCCTGCTCACCAGTCGCGATACCCAAACGTTCAGCCATCACACGACGGAACTTATCTGTCCAATCTTCATGGTCTTCCCAGCAGCCGTGATTCATTGGATATGGCTTCAATCCATCCAACTCAAATAGTTGTCCATTGATGGGCACAAAGCTAACAAAATGAAATGCTTCCCCTGTAAACCGACAACTGGCCACACCAGCTCCAGTACGTTCTAGACGACGACGTGCTTGCGGCATGGCATGGGAATTGTGGGCGCAAGCCAGCTCTGGTGTATTGCCAATGGCCAGGCCCTTGTTCTCCGGGCTCATGCCCTTAGTGTGGGCCTTGAGGCGACTTAACGTTTCGCCCAGCTGCAGATTGTTTTCATTGCAGTTAAGCAGCACGGAGAGCAAAGCATGGGTAGCACAGCTATTAGGCACCACTTGCTGGGCAAAGAAGATGCTTGAAATGGCTTCTTCATCCTTGACAAATATCTCGGCAGTTGTCTCTACAATTTTACGACGTGCTCGACGCTCTTCAATCCAGCGAAAGAGAAAAATGAATCCGTATGGGCTTTCTATAGGCTTTTGCAGGTCATACACCTCTTCCACTTGTACGTCGTGGCCTACAATAAATTATATAGTATACTGGGTCTTTCAATTCAATTTACTTACATCCAAAATCTTCTAAGAGTAGCGTAAAAAGACCCGGATCTGATTCTAGCTCTAGCCAGCCATCGGCTAGTTGTGCCATGGGCAGTGCATTATTATTTGAGACGGTGCCTGCAGTTGGGCCGGTACCGCCGGCTGCGATGTTCATTGCACTAGCCAGCTTGAAGATAATTTTCACACAACTTTTTCTACAATTATCAAATGGAAACAAAAATTTGTTTTTCTGCGCTGCAGAGACCTGTGAATGGCATTGTTAGGCTTGTTAGCGTGCCGTGTGAATGACTCTCCCATAAACGGGGTGGCAGCCTTGTTTAGGATTTACAGTCAGCTGTTTTGACGTAACTCTCGCTCGGCATACTACTGTCTATTAAACAGAACCGATTTTAAATAATTTTAATTTAAAAATGGTGCGTTTAAACTTAGTCCATCTGACAAAACGTGTGCCTCTCATCCAGTTCCGGAAGGGAGGTTCAGCTTTGGCCAACAAACCAGCGGCAAGTCCACAGGCAAGTTCAAAGGATTCCGGAGGCAAAAAGGTTAACTTTGTTGTAGCCCATTAACTACATCAGGCGATGCACATAAGGAAAAAAAAACATTTGCTTTAATTACCCATTTTTCATCCTAATCCAATTATACAGACCTCTGGAGGACCAGCAATTGAGGATTGGGAACTGCCTGCGCGCTTCGCCCGTAAGCCGATCGATCCCCTGGAGGCAGAGTATATCAACAATGGCGGAATACCCAATTGAAATGATTCTCGAAAAACTCCTTGAATAAATTGTAAAAGTAAAGCTTTGTAAACACATCGTAATGTATTGCTTATATACTTGACAGTTGTTTTGACACTCACAAGTTAAGCTAGCCATCATATGTTTTGTATAAATTTTGGTAAAGTTAATTAAATAACAAGAATTTCCTAATGTGTTTCCAAATTCAACGTTAGTACAGGCATTTAAATTGTATAATGTTAAAATACAATAGAAAAAAGCTTACTGTTAAGTGAGGAGCATCTCTGTTAGCTAGACAGCTGTTGCGTTGTGTATGGTGCTCCGAATTGCCATTCCAATAGGTTTTTCAGTGCTTATCTTGCGCCAATGTGAATCAGACGTGACTGCTGCATACTACATTTACCGTTGTCTACAGAACAGTCTGTGTGTATCAGTGTTTGTTTTGTGTTACACCGCGTTCGTTCGCTCCATCCCCCGCATAGTACAAACATTCGAGTGGAAAATTTTTTCAATTTTCAAGGCGGTATCCACCGATTTGCTATAACTCGTGTATATTGTTTGGCTTATTGCGTAGCAGAAGTGTGTGCTTACTGATTGGCCAGAGACTGGCCTAAATTCCTGTCGACTGTTTAGACCGTTCCTTCTTGGATGGGTGTAAAGCGTAGTATGCAAGTGAACTGGTGCAACAACAAGGACTGTTTGGGTCTTCGTAAGCGTGTCTGCGGATTGCATCAAACCTGGAAGTGGCTCCACCAGACGCCCGCCCTGCACGAATACCTCATCTCCGCTAGCTCTGTGGCAGCAGATACCCAAATCCCATCCAGCACGCTCTAAAGTCCAAAACAACAAACGGCCAAAAACAACAACAAAATATATAATAAAAAGCAATAAACCAAAAGAAGAGCAGCAGCAAAAATAAGCTAAAATAGAAACGCTATACATAGATAATAATTAATACGCACACACCTCGGCATAGACAATATATAGACTTTAAAATTCAATCTAACCTAACAAAAAGAAGAAGCAGAACAGCGGCAGTTAAAAAACTGACCAAAAAATTAAGAAACAACAACACCAACAACATATCAATTAGCGACTGACTCTGACGGTGACCTTGTTTTTGTAACAGCGAACGCAAATAGTAAGCAAGTGCATTGCCGTTGTCTGATTGCAAAAGAGACGGAGAGCGAGTGTGAGTGAGAGCGACATAGCAACAGAGCCAATAAGCTTCCTTGTAAGAAGAGCGACGGCAACAGCAACAGCAACAGCAAAAACAACAACTACAGCAGCTCTGCACTGAATTGTGCAATAAAAATAACAGAAGACGAGCACAGAAAAAGAAAAAGAGTAACAGCTGTTCCCGTTTTGTGACTGGTTGTTAAATTACATATTTAAAATGAGCATATTACTGCGTCGTAATTCGAGCCAGCTGCGCTTACTGCAGCGCCTGGGCGCAACGTCAGCCGAAATCACGCGGCTCGCCTCAGATAACAATACAACTGCATCTACTACTACAACAACTACAACGGCAACAACAACATCTGCAACAGCTGCGACTGCAACCAAAGCATCGTCGTCGGCTGGTAAAAGGCTCGCCGCTGTGGCCGACGCTGATATCAAGAAATCAGTTTTTATCTCGCAATCGAATGACATCTACACGAATCTAGCTCTCGAGGATTGGCTTTATAAGAACTTTGATTTTAGCCATCATCATGTCTTGCTGCTGTGGGCTAACCAGCCGTGCGTTGTCATTGGCCGCCATCAGAATCCCTTCACCGAGGCGAATGTCTCCAAGCTAATGGAACGCGGCATTACGCTCGCTCGCCGCAACAGCGGTGGCGGTGCCGTCTACCATGATCCCGGTAACCTCAACTGCACGTTCTTTACGCCCCGCGAGCGCTACAATCGCAAGTACAATCTGAACATTGTGACGCGCTCGCTGTTCCGCGAGTGGGCCATTAAGGCGGAGATCAACGATCGTGACGACATTGTTATCGGCAACAAAAAGGTTAGACATGTGGCCAAATCTACGAGCTCACTCGCTTATCAGCTCAATTGACATAAACAAACATCTGGCCAGGCCTGGCCCACAGTTCAAACCGGCTTAGAATAGCTTTCAGCTCGATGGCAGCGAAGATAACAAAAATATTTCGTAAATTTTCCATACATATTGAAAAGTTCAGCAATTTTTTTTTTTTTTTGAAGCAGCAGACTTGCAGAAAGTAAAATATATATTTGCTAAGTATTCTTGTGCACATACATATATATATTTATATATATATATATTTTTTTTTTAATATATGTATATGTATTTAATATATGTAGCCTTAGCCTTTCGATTTTATATAACTAAGTTTAGGTTTGTATTTTTTACGAATGCAAAAGAAGTTATTTTTAATAATATAATATTATTTTAAGAAATTAAAATTATATTCTAGGTTAACTGATCAACTTGATTGAATAGGAAGAGCGTCTGAGCCAAAACGTAATACAGCATAGCTAGATAGAGTGACATATATATTTTATATATTCTATATATATATATTGTGTATACGGTTGCTATAGTAACAATCTATCAGAGTCAATCTGCAAGGGCGTTCAATCTATGCCAGGCAGCAGATAATGTTTTTTTTTTCTATCAATTCCACTCATTTTCAGTCTTTAATTTTTTTTTATTGTATTCATATTTATTGTATTCCAGATATCGGGCACGGCTGCCAAATTGGGTCGCCCCAATGCTTATCATCATTGCACCATTTTGGCCACGGCTAATAAGTTGCACTTGAGCGAGTCGCTGGTTAAGGAAAAGGCTAACTATATTAGCCGTGCCACGGCATCGGTGCCATCGCCCATACGTAATCTGGCGGATGTGAATCGCAATGTAAATGTGCAGCAGCTGCTCTCGGCCGTGGGTTATGAGTACTTGCGCACCGCAGCAACGGCTTTGGAGGATGGCGGCAGCACGCAAACAATGAATCAGCGTGGCTTCCAGCTAATCAATCCTACGGAGAAATGGTTCCCCGGCATCAACGAGCTGCGTGCCAACTTTAGCTCCTGGGATTGGGTCATTGGCAAGACGCCGAAGTTTACGGTCGAAAAAGAGCTCGAGCTGAAGGGCAATGAGAGTGGCATGAAGCTCAAGCTGAATGTCGAAGTGGAAGCTGTAAGACATTTTTTTTAGATCCTTTCGCATGTTCCATATTGCTAATCCATCCTGCTTTCATTTCTCACAGGGTTTGATGACTAAAATCGCACTGCAACTTCCGCAAAGCGAGCAGCTAGTGCCAGTAGTTACTCCTCTTCAGGGCCAGGCATACAATGAGCAAAACCTGAACGGCATAATGGACGCACTGAAATTGGTCTCCACCTCAAATGTGCAGCAGGCGATGAACGGTTCGATTTGATATTTGTTCTGCTAACAGATCCCATACATTTGACGCCTTTGTTTTTGGCCTTTTTACTATATAGTTGCAAATTTGCTTTATATACATATTATGATCTTTATAACTGATCTAAATACCTGAACTAACATAGCACGTAAGAACATTAACAATTACTATAAATATTCAACAGATTTTATATCAATTTGCAATAAATGCCCTAAATGAAATCTATTTCAAGAAAACATCACAGAGCTTCGGGCTCACAACAACAAAATAATTCAAGTAATCAAGGGAATATATAATTTGGCCTTATGTATATGAAGAGCTTAAAATTCTTAAATTGTGTAGCTTTTAAGATATGTACAAAAAATATATATTTATTGAATGATTTGTAATAAACGCTTCAAGCGGAACATATATAAAAGCATAACATACTTTTGGGCGGTCATTGAAATTCATTTCATAGAGAGCCCACCTTCAGGCTGGAGTCTAATGAATTCATAATTATTTATGCTGCATACTTTTCAGACGAGACGAGATATTTAAAAATTGTTAAGGCTGATAAATTGGTTTATGTAATGGGAGAACCCAAGCGGAAATATAAAGACATATATTCATATATATAAAAATCATTTAATTACATAATGGTTAATTGTTATAATATAATGTAAGGCACTTGTTCGCTATTTGACACAAATTGTTTACAAATATGTAAAATACATTTTAAAATATACATATATATGTATGTATACAGTTATATATGGTACAAGTAGTTATGCAGATGTGTATATATATAGAGGATGCTCGTAGTATATCGGCCATGATATGCTTGGAAAGATGCGAGCAGAAAAGCAAAATAATACGTTAGATAGATGAATACATCAAGTAGGTGTAAAAGCAATTGCACACGTTGAAGGAAATTAAATATAGAGCAGAGCAGAGCAGAGCAGATATCTCTTTAGATATGTACCGAATGCACCAGCTCTGGCAGATTCTGATACTCGGGATCGCGACTGAAGAACTCCATGAGATAGGCAAAGGTTGGCCGCTCTCTAGGATGATAGTTCCAGCAGCTCTGCATTACCGCATAGATGTACGCCGGGCACACTTTTGGCTGGGGCAAACGCTGTCCGCTGTCCACTAGCTTGATGGCATCCACATTGGATATGTCACCATAGGGCGGTGCACCCAAAGCAAACATCTCCCACAATGTGACGCCAAAGGACCACACATCGCTCGCATGCGAGAAGATGCCATTGTTAAAGCTCTCCGGCGCATACCAGCGAATGGGCCAGCGTCCTCCTTGAGTGAAATGATATTCATCGCTGCCTGCACTTAACGAACGGGACATGCCAAAGTCGCTGATCTTGGCCTGGTGAATGGAAGTCAGCAATATGTTCCTGGCTGCCAAATCACGGTGCACGAAATGCTGCGTCTCCAAATAATGCATGCCTGGATTAAATAGACTCAAATTTTTAAAAAGGAAAGTAGAGAGAGTGTGGGACACACATACCACAGGCTATTTGCGAGGCCCAGAGCTTGAGCTCGTTGTTCACCTTGATCTCGGTACTGTGATCAAGTATATACTGCAGCATGGAGCCCAGTGGTGCCAGCTCTTGTACCATCATCAACATATCGCCCTTGGATATGCCAATGAGACGCACAATGCACTTGTGCGACAGTCGCATCATCACAGATGCTTCGCGCAGGAACTCCTGCTTGTTGATCGTTTGCTGCTCCTCGTCACGCAGTGTCTTGATTGCTACTTCCAGGCGATGATCATTCGCCTGTCGCAGCCAACCCTTGTAGACGGAACCAAATTCGCCAGCACCGATCTCACTCTCTAGCTTCAGTTGATCGCGGTGTATAAAGAATCGTTGCTTGGCTGCCTCCAGCTCGGCGCTGTTCAATCCAATTATTCCAGTTCCAGCTCCGACGCCGCTGCACTTGCGCTGCAAGTAGCTGGCCATTTCGCTCTCCGTGGAGCCAGTGGATATTATGGAGTCCAGGCGTGATATCTGTTTGCCATCCAATTGCTTGACCTCCTGGTCCAGCAGCATGTGCACATCTGTGGTGGGCAAGTAGCCATTCGTCGTTAGTGCCGCAAGACGTTCCCTCTCAATAACCACATCGCTCTTGGTGAAGTACTCCACCTCGTCCTCAGTCTTGTTGGCAATGGGTGGCAGCTCGATGGGCGTATTGTTGCGGGGCACATTGTACAGATCACCCGAATCAACATTGAAATTGCTGAAATCCGTTGAGAAGGAGAGATTCTTTAGCATGGGCACTGCCACCTGCAGTTCCTCGTTGGCTGCAGCCACTGGGCTGACACTGCTCTCCGAATCGCTCCGCTTGTTCTTCGTTTTGCTCTTGCGTAAACTGTTCATGTCAAAGAGACTCTTCTTGGGGCTGACAATGCGCAGCGTATTGAACATCGAGCTGCTGTTCTCTTTCTGCTTCTTCTTTGTTATGGTTAAGGCAGGCTGGTGCTTGGAGCTGCTGGGATGGGGACTGATGGGGTGGGGTGGGTTGTCGCGTGTCTTATGCGTCGGTCGTGGTATGGTGGCAAACGATGGCACCTCCGGTTTAGGCTGCGGCGGCACAGGATGCTTTAGGCTCACGGGCAGACCATACCCGAAGCGCATATAATGTGCCACCAAATGTTCCAAACTGGGCCAATAAGGGCCATCGTCTATGTACAGATATTTCGACTGTTAAATAAATGTATAATTCATTATCAAATTTGAAGAAAATACTAAAGCTAATCGCTTACCCCATTCGAGTTCAACTTGTTGCCGTTCTGATAGAGATCCGCTTGTGATATGAGAAAATTTTTGACCACTTGATCACCGAGCAGCGTTAAAACATAACCCGAAGCCGCTGGCGATTCAGAGTAACGCACCAGAAAGTAGCCAGACGTATCTTGCGGCTGATCCGTGGCTGCTTGCTTCTGTTGGGCATAGTTATTGAGTATGGACACAGCTTCCTCGCGCTTCAATGTGCCATGGTACCACAGCTCACGACTCGTGTTGGCTGCCGGCATCTTGTAGTTGAGCAGAAATTGCTCGACTTGTGTCTGTTCCGCCTCCTTGGCTAGATCGAAGGGAAATTCGCCGGCGCTGGTCCGCGGCAGCAGTGGAGCGTGTGCGGCCAGCAACTCCTGCACCGCTTCCAAATTGCCATGCTTAGCCGCCTCGTGCAGTGGCACATGACCGTTCTCATTGTTCCGGCACTGCACGTTCGCATGGGCAGCAATCAAAGTGCGTATGAAACTGGCATCTTTCTTGCGGCAGGCGTACTGCAAGAGTTGACAATGGTTTAGCTGACTTATTGCGACTATAGCTCTATACTTACATGCAGAGGCTGCCAGCCAAAGGAATCGGAGCTATTCACTTGGACGCCCGCATCCAGCAGCAGCTTCAGTATGCCCTCATTGCAATTAACTGCTGCCAAATGCAGCGCCGTCTGTCCATCCTTGTTCTTTGCATCGAAGTTGCGATTGCCACACTTCAATAGCTCAATGACCACCTTGCTCTCGTTCTTGCTGGTGGCCCGATGCAGCAGATTTGTCACGCCCTGGCTGCGAGTATTAGGTGGCGGTGGATCGCCAATAAGTGGCTGCGCTAGCTTAGTAATCAATCCATTCGGCTCCTGCTGATAATATTTCACTAAAGTCTCCAAGCCATGCAATATCTTCGTTTGCCCCTTGTCATCTATTGAGAAGAAGGCATCCTCGCCGTGACGTCGGATTTGATAGTGACAGACCTCGCCCTGCAACAAATGTGCAATAAATTATTCACATGCATAAAGACAACCTGACGCTATACCCTGCACACAGAACAGGTGGTTATGTTAGATCATTAAATATAAATATTTTAAAATAAGTATTTATGTTGAACTATTAATCTGAGCCACTGTTAATATAAAACCTTCTCTAACCATTTTAAAAAATAATGTTTGCTATTTAGTATTTATCAATCAAGCTACACATGGGGTATCTGTGAGTCGAGCAACCTCATTTGGTTTAACCCTGCATGTTATTGTGCGTCATTTACCTGATAGAGCAGACTCAATACAAAATCGCCAGCTGCCGTACTACTCTCCCGCACCAGAAATGTGCCATCCTCGTAACCTGTGACAATTAATAAAATAAACAAATAGAATTTTCTTACTGTCTGGGCGAGTCTTCTACATACACAGAGGCATGTCTTAATTTTTTCTTGTACGCACCTTGTTTTAGTAAATCGTCAGCGGCCTCGCGTGTTAAGCGGCCGTGGTACCATTTCATTTGATCATCACGCGGGTATGCTGCCATCTAAAGTCCATGCAATACTTTGTACTACTCTTCAAATTATACAAATAAACTTAATAAAAATAATAATAATTATCAGCAATTCTGCAAGTGCGCAGTGTTGCACACAGCAAAATAATCAAACAGCAACAGGTTATCGTGATCGCCAGCTGGCAATTATCGAGCGAGGCAAACTAATCAAGAATGCTAACAGGTGGCAACGCTAGCAATTGCATTGCGCACGGCTTTTCATATTCAAAAGGATTTAAACAAAAACAAGAATCCAAGTAAAAAAAAAAAATAAATAAAAAACAACATTTCAAGTTTAATTTATCGCATTTGTATTTATATTTGTATTTTTTGTTGCTTTTTTTCAATTTGTTTTTGTTTTAGCTGAGAATGATCTACTAAAAACACAGTATTAAATTGTGTGCGATTATTAGTTTTTAGTTTTTTTTTTTTTTTTGTAAATCATTCTGTCCAATACGTTGTTTATATATTTGTAATTTGTTTTGTTCTCATTTTAGGTTATGTGAGAGTAATCTTAAGCTTAAGCATTTAAAAAACGACTACAGACTATGAAAGAAATTTTTAAAATAATTATTAAATATAAACATTCAATGTCAGAAATGTATGTTTTTTGTTTTGCATTTTTTTCTCGTTTTCTTTTTCTTTTTTGTTTGTTTGCATTAATTTAATATTACAACTATGAATATATATGTATATATATATATAAATTTTTTTTTTTTTTTAAGATTTATTTTATGGATTTGTTTTGTTATTTTATAATGTACAAAAAGCAACGCAAACGCATTGTATTGGTCATTTTGCTGATGCTGCTGATAATTGTTGTTTTTGTTGTAAGTATTGTGGCAACTTAATTGACTAACGGTAGTTTATAGCTACATATTAAACAGATAACAGAGCATATATCCAACTGAGCCCGCCCAAAATAAAAAAAAAAATGTTTATCTCCAGCTAAATTGCTTTAAAGCAAATTTTTCATCTTTTAGCATTTCATTTGTTTTATTTTGCTTGCTTTTAATTTTTTTTTTCTGCTGGGGCACGATTTTCCATTTTTGTGTATTTGTTTCATTATACTACATAATGTATTCACATTTATATTTCAGGCCTCGTTCGTTCTAAACTGTTTGACAACAGAAATTTTGCTTCTACATTCATTGCAATTATCGTTTAGAATTTCGATTCCATAGTGCTTGCAAAATAATTGTTTGAAATAAATTTCCTACAAGTAATTTAAATAAATTGCCATATTTATAGTTGTTGTTGCTCTTGATGTTGTTCTTTGTTGTTGTTGATGTTGCTGGCCCTCTGTTGTTATTGCTGATTCTGCTGCTGCTGCTGCTTATGGTGTTGTTGTTTGTTTGTTTGCTTGTCGTTGTTGCTGCTGCCTTCCTCCTTCCTCCTTCATTCTCCAAATCAAACCGTTTCATTAAAACATAACTAAATTCTAATGTAGAACAATTTCTTTAAATCTATTTTTGTTTATTCAACGAAGCATTAAGAAAGCGTTCAGCTTTATCATCTTCCTCCTCCTCTTCTCCGTTTTCCTAGTCCTTTACCTTCGTGTTGTTGGTTTTTGTTTGTTTTAAACTTATGACTTTTTGTTTGTTATTCTTTATGTTGTTAGGTTTGCGCCGCTGCTAAACTCCTTCAAATTGAATCAATCTTGAATGCTTTTCCTCTCTTTCTTGTTGTTTATGTTAAATAATATGTTATCAGTGTGTGTGTGTGTGTGGGAGTGTATTTGTTGCCCAGTTTTATAAATTGTTTAATTAATTCGCTATTGAAGAGAGCTTTTGGGATACTCCATTCACAGTCTTTGATTTAAGGACATCGTTTTCATATGAAAAGACAGTTTCCTTGCCATTTTCGACGACGCTGCAAGTAGAAAAGGGAACACATTAAAAAAAATGCAATATTCAGTTGTTGAATTACTAAATGAACTTATTTAATAGTAATTTTTGAATGTTTTAACAAAGGGATAAAGGATTCTTTCATTTCTTTTGGACATTTCAATTGAATTGTAGATAATATTAATAAAAATCAATCTGTGTGGTAGTTGGATCACTTTGAATAGTATTTCTTACCGTTTGGTCATCAGTTTTTTGCCATTGACAAATACCGTTGAGGTGGAGGTGCGCTTGACTGCTCCGTTGCTGTGGAGACCGCCGCCGCCCGTGGCGACGCTGTTGCTGGCAGAGAAGGAGGTGAAGCCGCTGGTGGGCATGAAGAAGTCCATCATTGAATAGTTGAGCATGGGCGCACCGAACGGACTCGCCATTTTATGCTGGTGATGGTGATGATGGCGAGCTGCACCACCGCCGCCGCCATTAAGGCTGCTGTGGCCACCATGTCCGCCATGACGTCGACTGCTGCTAGTGGCGCCATTGGACTGCGAATAGCCATTGACATCTGCAACTACAATAGATTATATTAGGATATATAAATATTTCTTAGATATTTGCAATCATTTGCGCTTACCCCTAAAGAAGTCGGCGAAGGGCGAATTGACGCCAAAGAACTCGCGGAAGACCTCCTCGGGCGGTCGGAATACAAACGGAAAGCCGCCCATTATGTCAAAGTCATCAAAGTCATGTGTATTATAATGATGACGAGCATTCGAGCGGCTCTGTGCCCGGTCTCCTAATCCATCCTTGCCGTACTCATCGTAAATACGGCGTTTCTTCTCTGTAAAGGCAAGTGCAATCGGTTAATCAGATTCTTTTCAGTGTATTTCCAATTTGTTTTCTCTTTTCGTGTTGTTTAGTAGAAAGAAACACGCGGGCTGGGCATTAGACAAGGCCTAAACAAGTGCACTTGATGAACTAGCGGCGCTCAATGCTGATGCTAATGAAGACGCTGATACTGATGAAGGTAATAATGATGATGATGTTACTTTTTGCTTTGCATGTTGTTTGGCGGGTGGCTGTAGTTTGTAGTTTGCGCGCTTTTGCAAAAACCAAAAACAAAACAAAATGTACGAAAAACGTAACAAAAAATCAAAGAAAAAATGTAACTTCGTGCGCTTCAAGGTTGTTCGTCAGTTCAGCAAATTGGCAAAAACAAAAATTGCGCTAATCGGAGCAGTGACCGACTAGGAAATACCTTGTAACCAGCAATTACTACCTATTGTTAAACTGTCATATCTTGGAATTGATATTCCAACAGTAAATTGACTGAAATATTTATTTATCCAGGTAAGCTATGAAAATAATATTGGTATTGTGAAAACAATATCAGAGAGTGCTTATAACACATTGAATAATCCTAGCTTTTATAGTCTTCGAGTTATGCTCGGAAAAACAACTCGTGATATAAACTTTAATATTACAAAGGTGTTAGTAGATATTAATATTACAATATTTAAATTTAATTTGATTCAACGGACAACAAAATATATATAGCTTTCAAGTTTGATATCTTCCTCTGAAATTTTCAGCAATTTACCTAACTTTAGAGAAAACTGTTTTTGTCTTCGAAAGCTATTTGTGCAATTTTTTCGTATATTACAATATTTTGTACACTACTTGTAAATACATCCGATTGGCACAGAAGACGTAAAAAAAGAAAAAATAAGATAAATCAAAGCAGTAACAATGGCATAGCCACGCAAAAGAAAAGAAAAAAAAAACAAAAAACCAGAAAACATGCGCTTGCACTCGTGTTTTTCTCAATCTTTTTACCAAACAATTTGTGAAACGGCGTGCCCTCGAACAAGTTGCGGAAGGTGAACGCTTGATAGCGATTGCCACGCCTACTGCTGGCTGACCCGCTGCCATAGCTGGGATAATAGTGATCGTAGTCGTAGTCGCGACCACTCGTCGAGGATGTACCGCTGCCGCTGCGGTAACGGGAATAGCTGCTGCTGCTGTTGCTGCTCGCTGCCGACGATTTGTGCAGCGTGGACCGAGCATCGTAGATACGTCGCTTACGGGCTAAATACGTCAACAACAACAACAAGGATAACCGAAAGTTTCAAATGTAGCCCTACAGCTGCTATAACACTTCGAAACGGGAATAGAACTTATGGGCAACGCTGTCCAAGTGGTTAACTTACCATCCGATAAGACTTCGTACGCTTCGGATAGCTCGCGAAAACGCTTGTTTGCCTCTTCCAAATTGTCCGGATTCTTGTCTGGATGCCATTTGAGTGCCAATTTTCGATAGCTGCAGATGAGAGAGATTAATTAGAGCGAAAACAAATTCAAACAGAGCATTTATCAAAACAAGCCAGAGCATGTCATGTTGCGCTCTCTTAATTGTGCTTGGACTAAAGCTAACGACATTCCAGAATTCATTCCATTGCGTGCATGTCGTTCGTCTTACACTCAATGTCAAAGAGATCAAAGCTGACTCAATTCTAGACTCAGCACTAAAGAGAACGTCAAAATCCCTCTCTCTGTCTCTTGAAGGCTCTCTCCAATACTTACGCTTTTTTTACTTCACCGTCCGTGGCGGTGCGTGCAACGTCCAATACTTGGTAATAGTCCACCATATTATTTGATGCGTGTGTGTGTGGGTGAATGTAAGTGAGTGTATGAGTACGTGCGCGCCTGCCTATCGCTGTTGATCAACAATTAATGTGTTGATGCTTAATTCAATTGCAATACAATCGCTCCTTGTTCCAGTAACTTCTTAAGCGCAACTGGAAGAAAACAAAACAAATCAAAATTAGTATGAAGTGTGCAGAGGCAAATCTAGTAATTTAACACATTAAAAATACCGTTAAACAGTCAGCATTTGGCAAAATAAATTTGTTTATTACTTTTTTGTTTTTTACTGCTTAATGTTGTTACTATGGAAAAGCAAGCCGAAGCCTACTGCCTAAAGGGCTGCCACCTACAAAAAAATTCAAAGGAGAAGAAAAAACACAACAGCTACAGCTTAACGTACATAGTGGTAAAGCAAAGCCATCACGATATTTGCTTTAATTTCGTTTTCTTGTTTCCATATTTTTGTTTTACTCGTTATTCTTCAGTCCCACATTTCGAGTTCAATGTCGTACGAAAACCTCATTCTCATTATGCGCCCACACACACATGCACACAAATACGCGAAGCTCTCAAGCAGGAGAACGCCGAAGGCAAGAAGGAGAGGGAGACGAAGATAGAGTATGAAAGCAATAGCAGCGCGCATGTGTAGGGCGTTCAGCCGGCAATGTCAGTGTGCGCGGCTCGACGCAGCGACTGCGCTGCCTTCGTCGCGGTCGCTAGACGCGTGTGTAAATTTTTTGCTCGACAATTTGTTGTTGTATGCTACGACTTTGCCTATGGCTTTGTGCTGCTCACATTTGGCTTATAGCGCCCATCTTCCATCTCCCCCAATTGTTTTCACACACATTTTCGTGCAAAATAGACGCTAATTTTATTTAATTTGTATTGTTGTCGTCGTCAACGTTGCTGTTGTTGTTACAACTACTACTAATACTGTTGGTTGTCAGACAGCCCCCTTGACACAATTTTTTTCTCTTTTGCTTTTATCTAATAAAAATTACAACGCCAATGCAGCTAGCTTTGCCTCTGCCGCTGCCGCAGTTGCTGTTGTTGTTGTTGCTAATCTGTGTCAATTGTTGTTGTAGCTGGCGTTGCCACATGTTGCCAATGAAAGTGCGCTACAAATTGGCTGCCCCCAAGCAAAATGACAAACATTATGTGACTGACCGACACTTGACTCGAGTTGTTGCTGTTATTGACTGGGCCAAGCTTTTTGGCATCATTTGTGTGGGTTGTAGCGGAGTTCTGTCTCTGTGTGTGTGCGTGTTTGCTTTGCTCTTAAATAATTTAGTTGGCATTTATTTTTGCTCAACTTATTCGTTCTAATTTATGGATACGGTTTTAGTTGCGTGTGCGTGGCTATAAAATTTATTGAATTTAATAAATTCCACGCATTTGCCTAACTAAAATCCAAATGACATACACATACATATATGTATATATACTTAAATATATAGTTATAATATATAGCTGAATACAGCTATCTCTATCTATTTTTATTTAAGAGGTGATACGCACCTGACTTACCACATAAGATAAAATTAAAAATAAAATTATATAAAGCTAGGTTAATTATTAATTAGAACTGATTTTCATTTTCACAAAAATTTTATAATCATATTTTAAATAAATAAATAGTATATGAAATTATGTTTGTAAAGCATTTGATTAAGTTTTAATAAACGTTGACATGACTCTTGTTTAATTTGTTTTGTTTTAAAATCCTTGTATCCAATTATAATTATTTACTTTACTCATTTATCTCAGTTCCATATAAATTACAAATGTAATTGTCAGACTCTACATAATATTTATTCAATACGTTTATCAAAGAATAAACGTTGAATCATTCATTCGTTGAATATATTTTATACATATATACATTTTTATTGATATATTTAGTAAAAAAAAATATTAAAAAAAAAAAGATTACTTAAGCCAGGTTCCACCGAGATTTGAACTCGGATCGCTGGATTCAGAGTCCAGAGTGCTAACCATTACACCATGGAACCAACTTGCCCGGCTTGCCAAACTTGGCCCATATCAGCCAAAGAGCAACGCACTGCGCATGTTGTGATTGAACCCCACAGAGAGATACCCACCCCAACTGGAACGAAAGAGCATCAATTTCGACAGCTGGGCAACAGCTTCGGCCATGGCTCAGGCCACAGAGCGCCGCACTTATAAACAAAGGTCGTAGGTTCAAAAGCTCAGCGTGCTTCGAAAAAAGAACGGGTTAAAAAGAACTAAAACTGTCTTTTTATGCAAAAACTAGGGAAATCAGGCTTATAAAAAATATTTTCATTATGCATTAAACATTTCACAGGTTTAATTAACTTAATCCTGCAGCTATTAAGTAATTTACTAACAAAGGACGCCTATCGATATTTAAATAATAGAATGACGGAAAATATTTTAAAGTAGAAAATAAAATTACTTAATATTTTTTCGATAAAAATTGAATATAAGACTAGACACAAGTTTAAAAATCAAGTACAATAATTTAAGTTTTGTTATCGCTGGCTGATAGCAACTTGAGAGAGTTGAGGTACAAGCTAAGAGAATTTCCTATTAGCTAATTGTACTTGTTTTTTTGCTGTTTGTTTATCGCTAATCTAATAAAAATTGTTAACAATATTGCCACGAAGTGGGCTGTTCAAAAGAAAAATTCATTCATAAAATCTACGCAAACGAATTGAAGCTACATTAAGAATATAGATTTATTTACATAAGTATGTACACTTTGTTCAAGGTCATCGAGTGCCACGCCCTAGCATTTCATATAAAATGTCACAAGACACTAAAATTGGTTGCAATATATGAATTTTTCAATTGCTAACACATATTAATGTACATATATCTGAATGAATATATATAGAATATATATAGGCATAGAGTAGCGATTGACGTACAATGTTTATATAATAATTTATTGTATATACAAATATATGTGAATATATACTGGCTGCTTCTATATACCTGTTGACATATTCGGCAAATTCTAGGTCGTAGGTGTAGGAACTTGTAGCATTGTCTAAAAGCAGCATATGACGACGACGACGACGACGGCGACGTCGACGACTCTCTCGGCTGTATGTTTAGCCAGGCCAGACCAGACCAGCCGCATGACACACTCGAGTCGAGTCGTCGCGTCTGTCTGTCAGCGGGTGGGTGGAGGCGATCAGGAGATGGCGGAGCAGGTGAGGGAGAGGTAACGCTGACGTCTGCCCCTGCCTCAGCCGCTGCTGCTGGTGACTTGGATTTCAATCTCCCAGCGGCCTCTGCTGACTCAAATCGACAAATCGTTTCGACTAAACTCATCAATCGGCACTTGCTATAATTTTATTTGTATAGAACAAGCCAACACGGCTTAAGGCATTTGGATTGTTTATTATTATTTTTTTTTTTTTTTGTTCGCTTTGCCGGCAAAGCAAACATAATTAATAATTCAAAAAATTGCGGCAAGCAAACAAATTATTTATACTCTTTCAAGAAACTGTCTAACACTTGTATAGAATAGAGCTGAATATGAAATGAATTAACCTAAGACATTTTTGAAATACATATTTCATTATCAGTATTTATTATTGTAGTTTATTATTGTAATATTTGAAATGTTTTAAACAAATGTAATTTAGTAGCTACAAGGACTCTGTGATAATTAGTTAGGGTATTTGAATTTACTACGCTTGCGCTGCCTACGCTATGGTGGGCATCAAACCTGAAATTCGCTCCAAAAATTATGTGGTCTGTGGTCTGCCAGCTGCTCAGAGGCTGTGGTGGCTTGCAGAGAGTTGTCGGCAGATGTAAATGTAGTTGTTGCTTATGCAAATTACATCACCGCCATCAGCAACACAGATTCAATCGATAAATTCCGCATAGACGCACAAAGAGAGAGCGCAGACAGGCAGGCAGACAAAGAGATGGAGAGAGAAGTGTAGCGAGGGGTGTTTGATTGTCTCCTCTGAATTCACACTTCCCTTTGGGGGGGTTTGCTGCAACATGTTTGTTTATAAAGTTGCTGCTGCTCGTACGCACTCAATTATAACATAATTGTGTCGCTGCATTGATGTAGAAGACATTGCGAGAGTCGTTCGAAAAGTTTGCTTATCTACATATTTACATCTTCTTTTAGGTTTACATTTTCTTAGACCCCCCCTCCATAGGCATTATATCAATACAAACAAGACACGACACAAAATGTTAACAGTTAGAAAGAGCAGCAAGAGCTGGAAGAGAGAAGCAGCAGGCAACAGTTGGTTGCGTGTTAATTACATGCACTGCGTGCTGAGCCACTTTACTGATTGATTTTTTTCTTCTACTTCTCCTCGCTCTTCTTATTGTTGCTGTTGTTGTTGTTGCTCATTTTGCCATAACCTACTTCTTGTGCAAATGCAATATCAATACAAACAAACACGCACACACACACATACACACATACATACAAACTGATAGGCCATACAACGTAAAGCAAAACGTGCGATAAGAAAACGTTGCGCATTTACACTCAGATATATGTACGGTAAAATCACGCTATAGCAAACAGGAACTATAGTAATTGCATATGTATGTACAATTTCTTCAAATTGCATATAAATTGAATTTAGTTAATAATTAAAATAAAATAATCGCACATTTAAATTTATAATACAAGAATTAAACAAACTTCACTGACTAAGTTAAGCTGTGCCTTGGTAGAACTATTCACTGTAGTTGTGCATTTAAAAGGGGCGCTTAAGAAAAGTCACGCAAGCAACAGGAACACAGACAGCAACAGCTGAGACGCATACTCACAAAGGCAAAGAGAGACAAAGAAAGCGAGAGCGAGAGCCAGAGAGGGGCGATTGAATGTATTAAAAACACAACTCACACTTTTACATTAGCCAGCGAAAACGTTTGCTGCAATCCTCTCTATTGTGGTCGTTGTCGATTTTATAGTTATTGTTGTTGATGCTTGCACAAACATTATTATAAGCAAATATCGAATCAAAGTGGGCAAACAAACACAAAAGACGCAACAACAATTACAAATCGAAATGAATAAAATCAAAGCTGCGTCTAAAAATGCGCACGTACGCGGCAATGAATCGTTTAGAACTAAATGTAGTCAGCAACGGTGCGGCGAAACGACGTTGCCATATGTTTTGCCAGAACGAGAGAGGAAGAGAGAAAGAGGGTGAGTGAGAGATGACTCGAGCGCGTAAAGAGAGAGAGAGCAGCCGACGCACTGTTGTTGTTTGTGTTTTTGCTGAACCGGAAGCTATTACGCGAATTCTTGCAAAATTTGCACTCTTTTATCACACTATCAAGAATGAGTGTGTGTGTGTGTGTGTGTGTGTGTATGTAATATGCATATCAGTAGCTGCCAGCGCATGTCATCAACAAAAGCTTGATGACGCCTGGAGATCAGATTGTTGTTGTATATTTTTTGTTTTTTATTGGTTTACCCCGATTTCTGCAAAGATATCAACTGTGATTCATAGAATTCAGCGGAAATTTGCTCTAAGCGTTAATACCTTACTAACACTCCACAGTTTAGTATTTTTTCTGTTTTGGTAACCAATATTTATCGATTATAGGTTCATTTATACAAATATGCATATGTATGTTTGAATGTGTGTGTTTTTGTAATTTGATTGCCCAAGTTTATGTGAACCGCTTGCTTTGAGAGGCATTAAAGCGGCAGAGCGCAACCAAATGTTAAGGCAACAAATTTGAATAAATTTAATTTTAGCACTCGCAGCGCGAGCTCCGATTGAAGATGGAGGTGCGAGAGATTAAGAGGAAGGCAAGCGGAGAGCAGCAACCGCTCGGTGAGTCGTTGACGCCGGCGCACAGTGGTGCGTAATGGAAGTAAAATGAAACACTGAGAAAATTACATTTGTTGTATGTGTGAATGTTAAACATAGATAATACCGAAAGTAGATAACATGCAATTATATAGTAAATAACACCACGTATAATTGTCAGATATTAAATGTCTTACTTTAAATACCTCTTAAAAATATGAATCAATGATGATGATGAATCGTATGTTTTAAAGTAAATGTATTAGATACATGTATTAAATCTTTATTTTGACAAATATCCAAGGTTCAGATTCATGTTTATTATTTATGTAAGCTATGTTAAATATTATAATTCGTTTAATTTTAATACAATTTTCTCACATATATTTTAAATAAATAAAATACTTTGATTATTGCAATTATTAAAACAAAACTTTCTTTGCTTGTTTCATTAATTTTATTAATTAATTAGATTTCGCACCACAGTGCCACTGTGCCTCACAGCAGGTGGTGATGATATTTGCCCAGTGAAAAATTTGTGCGAAATTTGCAAAGTTTATAAATTTTACACTTTAAATACACAATAAAATGTAGGCGTGTGAGCTTGTGTGTGTCTGTATGTGTGAGTTGTGTTTATTTTTAGTGTTGCGGAAAAATGAAAATTTATAAAAAGTTAAAAATATAAATATTCACACACACACACAGTATACGAACACACATAAGACGAGCAGCAAGCGGTAGGTAAGAGAATGCTCGACTAATAGATACGCAGTATATGTAAACAATATTGAGCAGAAGTATTCTAAAAGAGATCTTAAAGCATAGGTAAGTAAGTATGTATATATGCTTCAAAAGTGAACGCTTGCGCAGGGTAATCATGAAAATCACTCGAGCGCCATTTAGAAACAACAGCAGCAGAATGGGGGAACGAACGGAATTGGAACAACGGTAAGTGGCAACAATTACAAAAGAGAGCAGCCGAAAATTAATGCCACACAGCAGGCAAATTGCTGCCATGGAAAGTGCCGCCCACCAAGCGAGAGGGGCGTGGCATGTGGGCACACAAATGAGAGCGAAAGATAAGAAAGGGAAAATGAAACTGAAATGAAAATGAAATAGGGAAGCAACACACACAAAATACAAAGGCTGGCAAACTGGGGAAACGAGCCAAATTGCACAATCTTCTGGGCCGCAGCAGAAGAAGCGGAGGAGAAAGAAGAAGCTGACAAACAATGCAATGCCACGAAACTGTAATAATAATAACAGCAATAATAATAGTATTACTAGCGCACAATACAATCGAGAGTAGACCTAGAAATAGAGACGTGGGCGTGGGAATATATCTATTTTTGTGATTGTACCATAGACAAATGGATAACAAATTTCTTTTTTTTCATTCTCTCTCTCTTTTTGTTGTTCTCGTTGTTGTTGTTGTTGTTGTTCATTTGGGTAAAACTTACAACAAACGCTGATTCATCGAGCAATTGATTCGACACATTTTCGTTCTCTGTTTGAAACTTTTTGTAATAATAGCCAAATATATAGCAACAGCAGGAGGGGAGGCAGCTGGAGGGGATATGGGGGCTTGTGCACTGTATCTAATCAACAGCATTCGGTCGGTTCAGTTGAGTTCACTGCGGCGCATAAATTAAATCAATTCAATGTAAAATTTCGAAATTTTATGTCTATGTAAATTTTGTGTGGTTTTTATGCCCATTGATAAGTTCTAAAGAAGGGTATAATATTCTATATGTATATGAGAAGACAGAAGCTAGTCTAACAAATTTGCAGGGAAATGGAAGGTAAGAAAATAATATTAAATCCAAACGTATATATTCTTATTATGATAACTTGTTATCAAACATTTCATATTTCATATATTTCCAATTACACAGAGTATTTTCTAGTCGAGCATGTGGGCAACTAGAGCACTCTTGTTATGTGTAAATGTTCTCTTGTGGGTTGGGTCTGTATTATGCTGCGGTCATGCCGTAATGTCAATCGGCATTACACGGATTTGAAATAAAAAAGCTTTAAAACTTGACACGCCCTGATTAAGGGCAAAAGGCTTTAGAGAGCTGCTCGAATTGTGTTCAAGTATAAACAATAATGTGGGTCTTATGCATTTGAGAGGCTATTGATAAAGTTGCTTGCAAGCCAAAGCTTTCAATTCCATACTCTATGAAAGCTCACTAAATCAACTTCACATTTGGTGAGTGTTCCACCAAGCTGTTGACTAATGTCATGATCAATCCACTTTGAGAGTTACTCAATGATTAATTATAGAAATTTTCTTTCAGCTAAAAGCTGTTTACGAATTGAGTCTGATAAGTAATTGTGAAGCTGATTGAAGTTGAAGTACTTCCTCCTCTCATTAACTTTAGCTTTTCTTGTCTCGATTCTGATCTAATCTAATCATGGCTTGTGCGGGTGTAATGATGACGCTGCCATCGAGTCATGCACCCATAAATACTAAAAAGAAATAAAGAGAGAAAAAATAAGCTAAGTACTAAATATGGCAAAGTCAGCTTTGTGGCCCGATCAGTCGGTCACATAAAAACTACCCACCATCAATCGCACAGCCAAGCAATGCGATCATAAAAACCTGTAGCTAAAGATCAGCCAGGCCGCCAGTCCGCCAGTCCGCCAGTCCGGACGGACAGTCGATCGGATGATGATCTCAATGAAGACATTTTTTATTGCGTTTCTGATTTGTGAAATCGCCCCTCGATACAATTCTTTGGCTCTCCTGCGACTCTCTCCTTCGGCACTATGCTCGCCACTTGCCTCGCCTATGCTGTTTGGCTTGCCTCTTCATAAATCGCTCACGGTCACGATATCATCGCTAGTGACTACCGTGTGGATGCCACTGTTGGTGGCATCTGTGTTCACTCGGAGTCGTCGCCGTTGCTGCTGTTACTATTTCTATTTCTATTGCTCTTCCTCTTGCTCTTGCTCTTGCTTTTGCCATTTGCCGTATCCGCATCTAGATCAGGTCCAATCCGGCCGCAGGCTGAGCATGCACAATAAACGTTTAGAAAAGAAGTCAGGCGCTGTTGCACTCATTGTTTTTGTTGCTGCTTTTTTACTGTTTATTGCTTTTGTTTCTTACATTCACATTTTGTTGGTAATACTCTGTAAAATTTCTTGTTGATGGACTATATTGATTTCTAAACGCAATATATATCATTAAACTACTCCGCATTCAATATATAAAAAAAAAAAATTAGAGTCAGGCGCTGTTGGAATTGCAATGGGTTGTCTATACCCTGTATTTTAGGGGTATTTTTATATATAGAGTTTACATTAAACATATTTGAGAATATGTTAATTATAACAATTATATATAAACATATCTCAAACTTCTTTCCCAAGCTAATATTAATCTCAACTTGTCAACAATTTACATTTGCCACCTTACAGGGTATATTTGTAGTCTCGTCAATTGGCTGTTCTTTGCTTGCACATATGTTTGGCTGGCTTGTTATGGTTGCTGCAGTTGCAGTTGCAATTGCAGTTGCTATTGCAATTGCTGTGGTAGTTGCAGCGGCTGCCTCTGTGCACCCGTTTGTTGCATTGACAATGAAGTTATTAAAGCGCAAAGCTGGACAACAAACCGCAAGGCTCGCTAATCTAACCTCAAATTATATGGTACATATACATATATCTAACTCTACCTCTTGGCTAGACAAATTGTTCATGTGCAACATAAACTTTATGCATGCAACTGCATAAATCAAAGGCAGTTATTATTTTTTTTGCTTTTTTCCTTTTTTGGGTGGCGAAAGTTTGCTTGGGCCCAGTTCAACTAACGGCGTTGAAGGGTTCACAGCTGGCCCATAAAATCGTGTTGCACAATTTGTAGCACGTACTCTGGCCATGGGGTTAAGTATCAACTCATTTCTATCTAGATACTGGTAGCAACATAATTTCCCAATTAGACAAACCACAATGAAAAAGAAACTCTTTCGGGGCCATAAAAACAAAGACGCTGGCAAAGAAATGATCGAGCTCTACGAGTGTGTGTGTGTGTGTGTGTGTGTGGATATAGTCTGGTAATCTGATATCACTGTCTGCGGCAAGAGGGACCAATGAACAAGTGTTGTGTGCGGATAACCACACAATGAAGTAAAAAGCTCTCCAACAGGGGCTGCCTTATAATAGCCGTGAGATAGCTGAACCCAAAGCCCAAAACATTATCAATCATCGCAACATGATTTTGTGTTTCTACCAGATTTCGAGTTGAGGTTTTATTTATTTACTTAACTAGATTAGAGCAGCGAGCTCGTGGATTATGTAAATTAGTTAGATTTTGTGTCTCTACTTGAGAGAGATAGATAACTCTACTAGATAAGGGAAGAGAATTAATTTCGAATGTAGCAAATATATATAATCACAAATATATCATTGATCTTAACTGATAAGATCTAAGATGGTTTATCAGAATTTCAATGATTAAAATAAATAAAATAGTTAAAATGATATTATTATTTTCTCAAAAATGATTATAATTCTTATTGATTCTTATCATAAAATAATATATATCATTATTCTTTTCATCACATCCATAATCCAAACTTATATTTGCTCTATGCATATATTAATAAACATATAATAGATATATTCAAAATATGAACATAGTAATTTTATCAATTTAAAAATAAAATATTAATTAAAAACTAATTATTCAATTATAAAATATGTGTCTATCCCACTCTATCTCATCATAGTTGTAGACGCCTCACCTTTGCTCACATCAACGCTGCCATTTCACTCACATTTCGCAAATCTTTTCAGGTAACTTAACTGACTTGACTCGTGGGCGCCTCTGCTTGTTCAGCTGATCAGGCGAAGACAACGTTTGTTAATTTTATTGTTGTTTTTGCAGATGTTTCTTACATTGGTCAGTTGAGCTGCACCTTCAGCCTCAGCCTCAATCTCTGACTCTGACTCTGACTCGTGTATCTTGAACTTTCTGCTCGCGCTGATGCGCAACAGTAAAAAATTACAAAATACTGCAGAAAGAAACAAGTAAAGCCAATGCATTTGAAAGCAACCAACTGCGTAATACTCTGTTATAGAGACAGGCAAACATTTTACTAGAAAAAGCTTGTTTACTTAACTTTCTTAATAATATATCTCTCGAGGTATACCAAAGTTTCTAACAAAGTTTAAGTAGTTGATTTTTGACATAAATTGTTATACTTTACTTCTCTTGTATAGATTTTCCGAATCAGTTGTTTGCTTTAAAAACTCCTTGCAGTATGAGTATACATATCCAATATACTCTGACTTGACTTTCTGAAGGAGCATAATGACAGGCCATAAACCGTGTTCGTTTTTTCGTACAATTTTATAGTTGGCGCTTTAAAGTTGATAGTTTTTTGGTTTGTTTGTTGATTTGCCGTGGTAATTATTATAAATAGTTTAAATTAAGCCCATAAACAAAATGAAAGTTAAGCGTCGCCCGAGCCGCGTCGGGCCGCTCGCTCACTGATCAATTTCAGTGCTCAACAAGTTTGGCTGACAGCCGGCAACAAGACGAAAACGAACTCAATTTCCAAAGCAATTAATTTAATTGAATGCAGTAGTCATAAAACAAAAGCAAAAGCAAAAGCTGAAGCCAAAGACAAAAGCTAAAACTCTATAAAGAGAGCAGCATAAAACGAGCCACGTTGATGAAGCTGCTGCTGCTGGCAATAAATGTGTAATTGAAAAGTAATTGTGCCTGTCGCACAAAAGAGAGGGAGAGACAAAATGAAATAGTCAAAGGTAATTATTTAATAATTATGATAATGTGTGCAAGTGTCGGACAAATGGCAAGTGTCGCACTCAGTGGCAGTGTTGGCTAACACTCGACAAAACAAGTTGTGGAAAATGCATAATTGCAATTGGCCAAGATGGTATCAATGTCAATGTCACATGATAACAATGTGAGTATGCCAGATTTTATATATAATTTAACTGCTTCATGTACTTTAGCTCAATATTATGAAAAGACTTCAATTTACTATAAAATGCAGACTTCAGCTAAACTTATTATTTGATTCCAATCGTTTCAATGTAGCAATGCTCTTTAAATTAATTTATAATATTTATTTTAAATATTATTTTTCATTATATTCCCTCAGCTTGTATGCAGTCTTTGATGTTGGCTAACCCATTAAGTCCTATTGCTGCTCTTCGATGCCAATTAACCTACTTCATTAGTGTTTATACCAATAGCATATATATTTGCAGTGTTGGTTAACACATCAAATGAGCTTATTAAAAACGCTTAAACTAATTGCAATTTGCAATGCGCTGTTACTGTTTCATTTCCATTGTCTCGGCACAACACGCGCCTCACCTTGAATAGTATATGCGATAAACGCAATAAGACAACAACAACCAGAAACTCTTCTCACTTCTCATTCTCTCTCTCTTTCCTATCTTCACTGTAAGCTCAACTCTTTTGGGTGTGTGTGTGTGTGTGTTCGCTGTTAGCGACATTGGACCTGGCACAATGATAAAAGATTTGGCAAACATGCAAAAGAAATAAAAAACACACAAAAATGATTTGCAAATGGAATTGAAACCACAGCGGCTGAAGGGGCAGAGTCCCAAAAGCTTCGGCACTTTACGACTGGGCAAATTAAATAAATAGCCAAACGAGAATAAAGCCAAAATTATATAAATTATGATTAGTTTTGGACTAAACTGACTCAGTAGCAGCAGAGACGAGACTACACTCAACTCGACTCGACTCGACTCGACACGGCTCGACTTGATCTACGACTCATTGAAGACCTTCATAGCAACTGAGTTTTTAGTCGGAAATGGAATCAAATCGAATTCAGTTCTTAGGTATAAATAGCTGTCCAGACACGAAACTCGTTTGGAGCTCATTTCATTTGCTTAATTGCCAACTATTTTATCTAATTACATTAGCTAATTAAACAGTTATGATAAATTTAAGTGAAGCGAGACGCTCGAACAAGGTTTGCCCATGTAACTAAGAAAGAGCGCGTGGAGACCCTTGAAATATGAATGCACTCGAGTTGCAATGCCACAGACACATTGACCACCACATATCATATACATATGTATATATATCTATATATATGATATATGAGTAATATCAAACTCATGCTCAAACTGCAATTCTAGCAGTTCTTTCAAGAGCGACAAAGTTTTGGGTGACATCATCAAACAGTCTTTGCTCTTTTTATACATTTCATAAGATTTTATTTTTGGGTAAATTGTGAAGAGGGAATTTATGTTTTACGGTTTCCATCCGTGTGGCAAAGCGTTTCTCGGAAAGCGAACCCGTTTTCTGTGGAAGCCAAGGCAGAAACCTTTCAAGAACTGGAAAGTCTGTCTGGCAATTGGGTTACAGGCGAATAATTGACCCCGATCTACATATGAAATTTTGATAAGTTCATCTTAATTGTCTGATTGACTTAAGGAAATCTCTGAAATTGTTGCGCCTAATTAAATGCCACAAATCATATTTACATGCCAATTAATATATTCAAATTGTAATTGGCTCTAAGCTGTAAGCTGTAAGGTGAGACACGTGTAAGCGCCATATAATTTATATACACATATGCATAACTGTAGGCAGACTTTCTCAGACAATAACAGGCATGGAGAAAACACAAGACCCGACAAGACCCGACCCTACCTTATGAACAGATGCAGATGGACGGGCGAGCTGTCTCCCCGTCTGTCCGTCTCTGTCTCACTGGCTGGCAGACAGACAAGCAGGCTGACTGCCCCGTCATGAAAGTGTTGGCAGACTTGAAGTTTCTTATTATTTATTTAGCTGCGGGTAGACAAGTGCCTCGCTCATTAGACGCCAACTGGGAGAGATGGGGTGATGCTGCTACGTTGCTGCGTTGCTCTGTTGCCACAACCGGTTCATTTAATAAGCCAAAGCTAAGCAGACGCAATGATTGATTCATCAGGCAAAGTCAGTAAATTAAATGAAGTTTACAAGATTTTCACTGCATTAGCACAGTTGCAACGGTTGTTGCCGATGTGGCTTGATCGCGTCCCCCAACGCTGCTGACAAGCAACAATTTTTATGTGCGCTTCAAGTGCAGACCCCGGAGGAGCGATTCATTCAATTTATCTTACACGAGCTGACATCAAAAATAAAACCAAACTCGTTTTTTTGGTAATTAATAAAAAACAGAAAAAAACTCAAGACTGGTAGATGGTGAAGTGGCTGGCAGGCATCATCATCAATGGACAAACACATTAAAAATTACGTTGCCCATAATGGATAAACCATTCGATAAACCATCAGATACAGCAGTTACAATGTCGGCAATCAAGAATTTACTTTGGATTTCACTCTAAGCTACAGTTGATCAAATAATGATGATGATAATGATAATGATACCACAAAAGTGACTACATTTGTTCAAGCAACTGTTGAAAATATGAAAGATATAGATATTTATATAGTAATCAAAAAGCAGATATTTTAAGATTGCCTATTTTTAGTTTCTTTATATATTCATATAGTTATTTATAGCTTATAAGCAAAAGAGTATTTATATATACTATTTTCTAGAAAAATTCATAGAATGCATTTCGCCGCATAGCCCATATCCCATATGGTCTAGTGGCTAGGATATCTGGCTTTCACCCAGAAGGCCCGGGTTCGATTCCCGGTATGGGAAGTACCAAATTTATTTTTGTTTTTTTCTTTTTTATATAATATCTGGTTTTTATATATCTCAAGAATATTATCCCAAATTAACCCATTTAAGAAATTGTTCATTTATAAATCATTTGGTTACATATATATCTCTTTCTGTCTCAGCTATAGAGCTTATAGCATTCGGCTCTAGCCAATAGAGCAATATTTATCATGTCACTAGTTTCGCCCGTCCCCATAAATATGTTCTTTTTCAACTATTATCTCTTAACGAACAACTATAAAATGCTGACCTTTAAAGTCCAATCGTTGCCCCGGGCGAAAGTGAACTTCAATGAACCCTATTATGGCTATAGTGTAGTGTTTTAAGTGCTCCATTCGTTTAACACTCACACAAAGCCTAGACGTCATGGTACAACCCAATTAGCATGCCAACTTCTACAGACAAATCATTATAAAAAACTCACGCACTGTCGTTTTTCTCTGCTGCTTCTTCTTCCTCTTCTACGTTTCTGGCGTTCTCAGTGTCAGCGACGACTCTCCGCATTGGAGTCCATATTGACTTGGCTTGACTTAGTCGTGAGGTGCAGCGTGTAGCAAACGTGTAAGTTTCATTGCCTTGTCGCAACAGTTTCTTAACATTTCATTATACCCTACACACGCATAGACAATTAAGAGGGTTGAATGACAGTTTACTTAAATGATATGGCAGAGCTTGACATGATCATATTCTATATAACAAAAGATCTGCTCAAAGAGTACTTTATAGAACTCGCAAAGCTCATATGAAGCTATGCTTTCTAGTGCAACTACTAGTTACTTCAGCTAACAGGGTATCTCTTAGTTTAGAACTTTTATTGAATGCAGCTTGACGTGATTTATTTTTATGGCTGTATTGGTTATTGAGCTGTCCGTTGCCATAGTTTTCTCTTTAGCCATTTAGCATGGCAATCAGACAACAACTAACCTACGCCTCTGCCGTCCCCCACAGCCCCTTCAGCGTTCATCACCCGTTCGTATAATACACGCGGGTCATGCATGGCCTGCAGTTGAAATTGTCGTACACACCTCTTTGGCTTTTGTTTGCGCAGACATAGACAGAGAAAGAGATGGAGACAGTAGACAACAGACAGCCGACATGAAAAGTGCAAAACATTTTCACTCATTTCATTTTCATGTTTTGTGAAAAATGCGCATATGCGAAGACGTTGGCGGCACGCCCACTGTTTTGTCTTGGGCTCTATAACTATATAGAAGGGCCGCTCAAGTCAAGTCAAAGGCCGTTGACACAGATTTCATGTGTGTGTGTGTGTGCGTGATGTGTTTGTTATTGAAATCCGGGGCTGGTCAAGACACGACACATGTAGATACATCTGCCAGACTAGCGGGTAGAAAGTGGTATCGACCAAGACCAAGACGCATGACCAATAAATAAATTGAAATATTTACGCTTTAAGCAAAGAATCAAAAAATGCCGCAACGCGTTCGAATTGCAGACAACGAACGTTCGAATGAACGACCGAGCGAGCGAGCGAAAGATCGCGCCAACCGGTCTGGGAGTCTCTGAGCTGAGCTGAGCTGCGCTGAGTCTGCGGTGTCTGTGGGTATCCATCCGCATCCCTATAATCGCTACGTTGGTCTCTGCCATCAGCTGCTGCACAGTCTGCAGCTGTGTGACCCACTCCCAGTTGTCCATTTAAAGAGAATTCGAATTGCAAACGCGGCCAAACTACGCTCAAAGTATCTGCGCGCATTTATCGCCACTTTTAGACAGTTTGACGGCGTAGTTTGGAGTTTTTTTTCTTTAGTATTGCTGCTAGCCGAAATAATCGAAAATGAAATTTCACCTCCGGTCACACGCTTCAGAAGTCACAATAGGCAGCTGCAAACGCTTAATCAAACTGAAAGGCGCTTAAAGGTATTTAGCTAATATCGCTGATATTTAAGCCTTAAGATACGCAGTGAAAATGAAACAGCGAAATTGCATTGTTTGCAATGGCAACGAAATGCACACTGCTTGCTTGTAAATAGCAAGTGCGTGTTGAGTAAATAGCGGAAACAAAATACACTCTACTATGTAATTAACGCCTGAGTCTACAAGTGAAAATGAAACACTGTTTGCTATTCAAATTGCATGGCTGGTAAGTAATTAAGCGCAACGACCGTGGTACATGAAAATGATTGGAGCGCTCCCCTTGATCACAATGCAACGTAATGGAAAAGAAACGTTGCTGCTGCCTCTGCTTGCTACACAAATTGCACTGTTTCTAATTAAGTGCTGCGCTCATGAGTCATGACACATGAAACTGATTGGAGTCCGGCTTTTGAGTAATGGCAATGAGACACTGCCACTGCCACTGCTTGCTACTATTCGAAATTAAGCGCTTGATTTATGGTATATGAAAATGATTGGTGTCCGGCGAATGCAGCATGCTGTATAAGTAGTGCAATGTTCGCAATCAAGCGCATTGTTCATGAGACATGAAAATGATTGGAGTCCTCTACTGGATATATAGCATACAAATGGTACTTTTCGAAATTAACCGCTTAATGAATAATATATGAAAATAAAGGGAATCTAATGCTGTTCGAAATTAACCACATTGATCATGTTAATGATTGGAGTCCTCAACTGGTACTTTTCGAAATTAAGCGCCTGATGCATAATATATGAAAATGATTGGAGACCAACACTGCGTAAATAACTAGCGAATGGAAAGAAACTGGCCGCCGACACATCAAACGGATTAGAGTAGAGTCGACTTCATTTTAAGGACAGCAGACGAAGCGCAAAGCAAAAGCAAAAGCAAAAGCAAAACAAACAAAACTTTAGACAGCATTAAATAAACATTCGATTGACGACTGGCAAAAAAGCTTTAATATGCAGCCAGCGTAGCTTTGCAGCTGTAGCTAGGCAGCGCGAGGGCGATGGCAGCAGCAAGAGCAGCTGCTGCTGCTTGCTTTGCTTTTGTTGCTCTTTTGTTCTGGCTGAAGCTCAGCTCAACTGGTTTAACATTAAAAACAAACGAAGCTCCGTGTGTCTTAGCGTTGGCGTAACGATTGACGTTTAACAGAAGAGCAGAAGAAGAAAAAAAAAGAAGCAGTCTCTCTTTTTTTTCATTGTATATTTTTATTGTTACTCTTGTCTTGATTCTTGGAGCTTGGCTTTCTTTGAGCAAGCTGCTGGCTACAAAACAGAAAAAAAAAACTATAAAAATGTTAATTTTTTATGCTGTGCCTTTTTTCTGCTGCTGTCTTTGCTGCCTCTTCTGCTGCTTGCTCAATCGCATATCGCCTCACACGCGCTTCTAATGTCTGAGCAGAGCTGATGATGGCATACGAAAAAAAAAAAATAAATAAAAAAGCCAAAGCTCATACACAACAAAGTTTCAATTGCTAAGAAAGTGGCAGACAGGCAAAAAGTAGGCGGACCAACACATAGCAACAACAACAACTACTACTACTATTAACTACTACTACTATATTTACAACAATAGCCCGTTGCTTGCCACACTTTTGATGAATTAGCCGTTTTATGGCTGTTTTTCCAGCTGAAAATTGAGTTGCAGCCAGCTGGGATCCATCCATGCAGTTCGTTGAGCCGGATCAAATTTTCAGCTTCATATTCATTAAAAAAACACTTCAATTAAATTGGCTCCATTATAAGGTCAAACATTAAGTGGAAGCTGTTTACAGATTTTCAGTTTTTCAAAAATATAAAAAATGAAGCTGATTAATGGTGCATTAATCAAAGGGAACCTTATATAAAATTAACAATAAATTAAGAGTGCAATACAATTAATGTCAAAATAAACGTAAAAAAAAAAGTAATATCTTAAATTTGTTTCCCATACCGGGAATTGAACCCGGGCCTTCCGGGTGAGAGCCGGATATCCTAACCACTAGACAATATGGGATTGTGCATTGAGGCAGCTAGAAAAGTCTTTTGCATTTATTTAAATATATATTTTAGCGCCCACTAAATATTCGATTTTAAATACAGTATACTCTTACTAGTCAAACTTTGACTCTGAAGTCGCATATAAAATGAATGGAAAGTGTGATTTTTCCGTTTTCTATTTCATTAGATTTCTTTTATAAATGCATTTTGTTTAAGACTATAAAAAAGCAATAAAAATATTTATAGTTTCTCTAGTGGGCGGAACTACATATCTATATAAGCATCAGGCTAAAGAAGCTACATTGCTGGCAAATATTTAATTTCTTATGGGGAATGCAACGTCCCATATGGTCTAGTGGCTAGGATATCTGGCTTTCACCCAGAAGGCCCGGGTTCGATTCCCGGTATGGGAAGTACCATTTTTTAATTATTTATATTTATTTTAAAAAATTATATAAATTACTAATATATAAAGAGAATATTTATATGCCTTACACTACATAAAAATAATATATAAAGTGATTCAAATTAATGCGAACTAATCTTAACAAGTTGAGAGGCTTAGAAATTGACCAATTTGGCCAAGGGGCAATTTAAAGAAGAAGTAGAGAGAGAGAGAGAGACGAAAACAAAACAAAAGAATGAGTTAAACACAATCTAATGCAATATCATTTCTTATTGGTTGTTAGGCGAAATGGTGTTGGGTAATGCCTAAGCGCCACGCAAAGGCAAAAAGTGAGCACGAAAGCAAAATAAAAACGGCTTTTATTGTGGCTGTTGCTGTAGTTGTTGTTGGCCCGTTTCTTCTTCAGTTGGTTGTTGTCATTGTCGTGTTTGTTGTTGTTGTTGTTAACAACGAAAAACCGTTTCGTTAACAACAGCAAAGCTTTAAGAGTCGAGTACTTAACTTTTGTTATAACAAAAATTAGCCATGCTCATTGTTGCAACACACGACAACAACACGCGGCATTAACGTGTGGCAAGCGAACAGCAACAATAACAATGAGCAACCAATGCCTTGACTGAGTTTATTTTTTGCTTTCTGCCTGTTTAATACGAAAATTGCTTTTTGTTCATTGTTGCAGCAATCGTTGTTGTTGTTGTTGTTGTTGATGCTAACTGACAATTTGATTGTCTTTTGTTGTTGTTGTTGTTGCTTCTCGAGTGTATGCTGGCAAACGGAAAAATCAATTTGATTTTTAATTACGGCAAATTTGAGACAAACAAATTGCGGACTGTGCCAAATAAGGCGAATTAACGAAAAAAACAAAAACAAGCGCCCAATAGCAACAACAACAAGTCAGTTATTTGAGTCATAAACCCGTATAACGGTGTACGCGCAGCTGACGCAGCAGCTGGAAGGAAATGTAGCAAAGCGACAGATGCAAAAGGAGACAACAACAACAGCAGCAGCAATAGCAACGACTGCGAATTCAAATGCCGCCGACTGGTGCATTGAACCGTTATACGATTCGATTGAGCGTGCAAGAGAGATAACAATAGAGAACATACACATTACACTTTCGATTATTGAACTTGTCAAATTGATAGACGCCATTTTGTCATATATTAAATTATTCATATTATGCTTACCCCTTTTAGTAGCTTTCAGCTGTTCTCTTGCCGTATTTGCTGTTGTTATTTCGAAATGCAGCTAGGTAAAAGCTCTGCTTCTGTAGCCAGGCGATAAAAGAGATAAACAAGACAAGCGTTACAATTAGGTTTTTATTTTGTTGCCTTGCGCGCGTTACCAAAATAAACACGGCGAAAAAAAAAAAACAAGATAAGACGATATGGCGAATATAAAACACGAGTGAGCAAACGAGAGGCAGTGTGACAGACAGGCAGATTGAGGAGCGAGCGGTGGACAAAACGAACGAGCTACTGAGCGAGCGAGCTTCAAGGCGAGCTCTTCGATTGTTGACGGAAACGTTAGACGACGACGACAAACTCCTGCCGCGGCGACAATATCAACAACAACAATGAGCAGAATGTGCCAGCTTATTTTTTTTGTTACTTATTGATTTTTATGCGATGCAACAAATAATGAAAAAGCAATAAGCACGCGCTGCCGCTTGAGTTGCTGCTGCCGTTGCTATTGCTGTGGTTGTTATTGTTGCCGTGCTGCTGCCTTCGCTTTGCAATTATAATTTTTGCGCGTATTTAAATAAGAATATAACACAAAAGAATTTCGCACTCACAGCTATACACATACACATGCACGCACTTCAATGTCAACTCACTTTTAGCTTCAACTTCTTTTTCTTTTCGAAAAATTTGTGAAGACTTCGGCACTTAAATCTAGTTGAGCACGTAACACAATAAATAATAATAATTAATTACCAGCCAAGCACGCTGCACTCTGCAGAACAGTTTAAACTCTTAATTCTTTTTTGTGGGTTTACAAGCGCTGAGAGCGCGTTTTGATGCAAAAATGCCAAGACTCGCGAACAACTACGAACCATGCGCAAGAAAAACGAAAAGAAGACTGAAAAGGTATGGACAGCAAAAAAGTGCAAGGCAAGTTATAACAAGTGTAATCGATATCTGGCAATGTATCGATAGGCAGTCTGTTAAGTAAAAGTGGTTGGCAACACAAACAAAGACACAACAGTGAGACAGCAGTTGCGTAGCTGTTAACTTAAATTTGAGCGCCAAATTCAAATAAAATATAAACTCCTTTTAATTTGTTTGCTCTTTTTATTGTGGGTGTGCTAGTAATTTTTCTTTTATTTATATGTCATATTTTTATTTTTGTAGCTATAACATGGCAAATGCGAACAAATTCAAATTCAACTACAACTTCATTACTTTTTTGTGATGGTTTCGCTTTTTCTTTTTCTTTTTCATTTTTTTTCAATTATGAATAATAATAATATATGTATGTATATTTATATATTAACTTAACATTCTTAGGTCTTCGCTAACATATATATGTGTATATTGACTAACAATTACAAATTTAGTTGAGGTACTATATAAATTAAAGTTTAACTAAGACTAAATTTAATGCTCGCAAAATTTGACTAATTTTTTATTTCTTTTTTCATTTTTTGTGGTGTTGGGCTTTTGGATTTTGGATTTTTAGATCAATGTGATGCTCAGTCCCTTCGGCAGCTGCAGCTGCTCCAGCTGCAGTTCTGTTTGGTGGTTTACATGGCTAACAGCCAGGTCTAGCTCCAACTCCAAATCCAGGTTCTGTTCTAGCGCCTGTTCCATTTCCATTTCCACTTCCGCTTCCGCTTCCGTTTCGCCTTTTGTTTGATAGCTTAAGCGTCGCTTTGCTGCGGGCAGCACCTCACCAATGGCTCTATCGAATTCCAGCAGAATCTCATCATCGTCCAGCTGACGTGTCCAGCGTGGCCGTCGCTTGGCCGGACTCATGATGCGATTGAGTGGAGATCGTGATTTCTGCTCCTCCAGCTGTGGTGGCTCCTCCTGCACCAGCTCGTTGCTCAGCGTGGTGCCCAGGCGTCGAAACATGGCCACAACTTTGCCATCGACACGTGGCTTGGGCAATCTTTGGTAGGTGGGCGACTTGACTAGTCTCTGCTGGAGTTGCTGCTGTTGCTGCTCCAGCTGCTGCTTCTCCTCCTGGTTGCACTGCTGCCTGCTCAGCTGTCGCTGCAGCTGCGCCACCTTGGCCAGGCTGCGTTTGTGCAGCGAGCGCCATTTGCAAGACTCGCACGAGCTACGCAAGGATCGGCGCCTCGACAGCTTCGTCGTCCGTCTGCAGCGACGTCTGCCCAAAGCCGGCAGCATTCGCCTCGCCGATCTTTCTCTCTCGATGTTTTTTAGGGCGGGCAGGCGACTCGATGGCTGTGGCTGTGGCTGAGGCTGTGCCTGGGGCTGAGGCTCAGGCTGAGGCTGGGGCTGAGGCTGCCTCTGCGGCTGTGGACGCACCTGGGCCACAGGTCGCTGCTTCGCGGGCTGCCCCTTCGACAGCGGCAGCTGCTGCTGCTGCTGCTGCACGATACCCGCGCTGCTGCTGTTGTTGCCCATGTGGGCGGAGGGGCTCTGACTGCGACTCTGGCTCTCGGCATCATTGCTGTTGAGCGCCTGCAGCGAGTGCCAATTGATTAGCCAATTGTTGCAGCTGAAGCACAGGAATTTATCCTCATTCAATGGCTGCAAGAGAGAGCGAGAAGGAGAAAAAGAATTATTAGTTTAATAATATATAATTAGAGTCTTATAGAATTAGATTATGGAATGACGGAGCTATAGCTATAGCTAAAGAGAGAGATCGATGAAGACAGACAGAGAGAGAGAGAGAGAGACAGAAACAAAGGGAAAGCTATAGAGAGCAAGCTAGGGAGTGATATAGATGATATATTGATATAGCTGAAGAGATCAGCTCAGAGTTTAAAACACAAAACATATTTACATTTGAATAACAAAAAGTATTTATTTCCCTTTAACTACAGGGCATCAGCTAGTCAGTCTAACCTCTCAGCTAGAAACAAATATAATTTAATTGCCTAGAGCTGCCTTCAAATTAGTTAGCAAAGCTGAGCACATGGCTGAGCACATGGCCTGGACACGCTCGAGCCTCGCAGGCAGATCCGTGTCGAAGTCCTGCCCAAGGAATTACAACTGAAGCATGACCACAGCTGACCCAAAATATGCCGCTCAAATTGAGCTACGCCCGAAGAGCTGAGCTGAGCACTGACCACTGACCACTGACCACTAATGAGCCTGCCAGGGAATTCAAAGTCCGCAGTCAAAGGTGCAAAAAATGACATAAAACTCAAGTTGAGGCTGAGACCGTGGCATATTAATTACCAGATGAAAGGAGGAGGAGGAGGAGCAGCAGGAGCAGAAGCCGGAGCAGGAGGAGGCATTGTATCAATAATAATTCGTGCACCTGCCAGCCGAAAATTGCGCCCAGCAGCAGCAGCCGCAGCAGCTGGCACGAAACCTAACCAGATCAGGCTAGACGGGCTAGGGGCTATGGCGGGGTTAGCTGGGTTAGCCAACTCCAGGCTCAGGTGCTGTTCGGCAAACTCGTTTGGCCACGCGCCTCGCCTTATCGAGCGTAGCCAAAGGAGAGCCGAGACAAAATAACAAAATAAAAGGGAAACACACAAACAATAATAATAATGACAAAAGGCACGCGGCAGCCTAGCGACAGCTGCTTAGGATTAGGCATAGACAGAGAGCGAGAGAGAGAGAGAGAGGGGGAGCCAGGCAGGATCACAAAAGGAAACTCAATCGAAGCTAAGGGCCCATGTGTAAACGGTAAATGCAAATTGCAGGCCAGGTGCAATTCAGACAGAGCCACACGCAAAGCTGATAAAGACACGAAGAAAGAGAGAGGGAGAGGCAGAGTGGGAGAGTGAGAGAGGTAGAGGTAGAGGTAGGCAAGCAAGACAGACAGATGAATGAGTAAAATTTCTGCTGCTGCTGCTGCTGCTGTCATTCAATCGAGCTGGTTGTGTGTGTTTGTGTGTGCTGTTTATGGCGGGGGTGTCATATAGGGGGTGCATTCAGAAGGGCAGGTGGTGCCTAGTTGCGCAAATACTGAACGTAACGATCATTAACTCTGCCATAGGGTGAACTATGATAAATAAATGGGAACAAAAAAGTTGGAAAAACAAAGTTTGGGTTGAATTTAGTCCGTTACTTTTTATATGCTTCAATTAACTAGAAATTTCAAATGGGGTAGCATATTTAATTGTATTTAATAAGAAAGGCTTTTAGAATTGGTAGTATGGAAGTATACAGGAAACAAAGTTTCTGTTCTATATGAACTTTTATGTTAATAGTTAAATTATAACATTTATAATGAATAAATTCTTCAAATTGATCATCTAAAACCTCCCTTCTAAGCTTTCTCATACTATCTATCATAACTATCCATATTAATTGCCATCCTATAGATTGCAATCAACACATAACATCTATTTTAGTTAAGTCTTAATTGCCCATCCTCCTAACTAGCTTAGCTAGCCCCTATCACATTTCTCTATTATGACAAACTAATGCAATTGTCATCAATCCAATTAACAGAGTTTCACAGTGAAACCCGAGAAGATGAAGAAGAAGCAACACAAGTGAAGAAGTCCTTTATGTCAACATTTTCTAAATTTCCCAATTTTCCATAGAATTTTCTTGGGTTTTTCTTCTAAGGCTTCCCTTAACGTGAGTGCCTCAAAGGCAGTTCTTAAGATAGTTTCAGACTGCATTTCTTCAAGTACTCTACTCTGTATGCTAATCTAAAGGATTATTGAAGATCAGTTAATGCAACTATAGCTAAAAATCAATGCATGTCTCTGGCTCAACACACAAATCAGTTTTTATTTATTCTCATTCTCTTATCTCTTATCTGAGAGATCTATAAAACGTAACTACGATCCTTTTCATAGATAAGGCCAGGCAGCTGCTTCACTGATTGCGCAGTAGGTAAACGAAACGAAAATCTTGAACTAGCTATAGAAATGTGAGCAGACAATGGGCCGATATGCGAAAAAAAAGCAGAGAGAGAGAGATCTAGAGTTGTTAAAGGCACATAAATGCGGGTTACTCCACAGAGAGAGAGACAGAGAGAGAGAGAGAGAGTGTGTGTGTGCTGCAAATACAGCTGCTCTTGCAAGCAGCTGTAAAAAAAAGGTAGAAAATAAAGGCGTAGACAGAGGCGGAGGTAAAGGTAGCGGCTGAGGCTGAGGCTGAGGCAGAGGCTGCTGCCCGCAGAAATTGGATCAATCATAAATGAAGTTGAGATATTCACAAAATGTTGCAGCAGTAGCAGCAGCAGCAGCTGCCATCGGGATCGCTCGCTGAAGCAGGTTCGAGGCATACAGGTACAAGTCGAGGCACGACTGTAATCCAATATGCAACGCACTTTGTGGCACAGAGACAGGAAAGACAAAAGCAGAGGCAGCAGCAGCAGCAGCAGCAGCAGCAGCAGAAGCCGAAACATTTTCTGTTCCCATGGCACATTCAAATTAGAACAAGCTGTTGGAAATTATGACGGGGAAAAAGGACATATGCATAAGGACATGCAGCGTATCGAGCCAAGTGTCGCACATGCAAAGTGTCCAATTACAGAAAAAAAGGGAAATGCAGCAGCTGCTATCCAGTTACCCAAGTTCCCAAGACAGTTTGCCCAGTTTGCCCAGTTCCACAGTTCCACAGTTGTCCAGGCTAGCCACAAATACCGCATACCGGATACGGATACAAGCGACAGTTGGCACAGTTCTCTCACACTCTCTGCTCTTAAGCTGGTTTACTTAGTTCGTTATACTAAATTATTTAGTCTCCCCCTTCATGCAATTAGCTATTAGTAGTTGAGTCTAAGTGCTTTGACCTTGTGCTAGTTCTTCTACTCGGTGTCCTTTCTATTGTTGTTTGTTATTTTTAATTTAGTATTCAACTTAACCTCTGACCCTTGACAGCTAAATATCTATATTTAGCTACATATATTATTTAATTGATTAAAATCTGTCATATAGTTAGCTATCATCTATCTATTGTCTAACGAAATCGCTTTATATATTTCTACTCTTCTATTTATGTCTTTTAATATGAGAGTTTAGCCTAAGTTTGTTCAAGCAGAGCCAGATCTTTAGTCTTTATAAGTATATAATAAATATATTACAAATATATATATGCAATTGCCTTTGCTGTTTATCTAGCTTGCTAATATTTGTATGCTTTTCCGGTTTACTTTACTAGAGAGCTTAAGGCTTATCTTTTGCTAGTTTCTCTTCTTTTATGTACATATATTGCTAGCTATAAATTGAACAAGCTTACTTTTTCTTTCTATCTATCTATCGATGTATATTTATATTCTATTTATTTATATTTATGTCTTGTATATTTTATTAAATTATCATATTTAATAATCATTTGTCTTGCCTTCAGTTGGTTTTGGTATATCTGCAAATCAACTTCAATTTCTTGTTACTTTATAACAGCTATGATATCTATGATATCTCTTGCCTACCCCTACTAATGACTGAATTACTGAATAGTTTAACCCATTTCCATATTCCTCGAAAGCAATTAAATATCAATTTTGTTTCTTATGCTTATTTATTTACTAGACAAACTATGGCTACATAATATCCTTAAGGAACTTAATTTCTTGTTTATATATCGAAGCATATTCCAATTACAAATATAATTTTCTTACTTGTTCTCTCTCTCTCTCTCTCTCTCTCTCTCTTTCTCTGTCTTTGACTTTTGCATTTTCATATCAAATTACTTAAGTAACTCAGATCCAATTTTCTCACACTTTCGATTGCGAATTCCTTTACCTCCCATTAGGTTTTTGTTGCTTTATAAAAATATCTCGAGTCTACTGTTCTGTAATTTCTTCTGAGATACGTACTCTCTCTCTCTCTCTCTCTCTCTCGCTTTACCTTACATATTACGCCCTTTTGGTTGCTTTTACAGTTGCGACTGTTGAACTTCCAGTAACTTCTGTAGCGCCTTTATACCCCTAAAGCTCCTACAGCTCCTATAGCTCCTACAACTCCTTTGACTCACACTTCTTTCTCCCCCTCTTTCTCTCTCTCTTTCTCTCTCTCTCTCTCACACACACTCTCTGCCTCTTGCTTGCAAATGTTTAGCTAACCTTTTGCGACTTTCAAGTGCACACGCTTGGATGCTGCAGCCACCTGGAGATGGGCCAGACGCGCTGGGCTGTGCTGCTCCCAGAAGCTCTCACACAGTTTTTCATCCCCTTTTACAGCACACACACACACACACACATACACACACACACACACACATTCGCAGACAGAGAGAAGGACATGCATATGAGTCATTTGGTTCGCTTATCGATTTTTGGCTTTTAGCTGAATTTCTTGATAAATTTGGTTGTTTTTGTTGTTGCTTACCTGAAACTTGAATTTGGCTTGAATTAATTGCACAATGTTTGGTCCGGAGCGCGGCTCATAGATGTTGATCGTCTGATTGGTTTGACAGCCGCAGATGAGGCAGGTGCGTTTCAGGTACTCCGAGGCGGCGGCGGCAGCGGCATCTGCCGACGAGGATGCAGCAGCAGCGGCCAATGCAGCCGCTGGCTCTGCTTCATTATTCGCAGACATTATTTAAGATTTCTACCGATTTCTACACACTTCCGCTTCCACTCAGTCTCTCGCTATCTCTTTTCTTCTAACTCCTCTCTTTTGTGTTGCTTTTATTTTATTTTTTTTGTATATTTCGCGAATTGTGTTATTTTGTGTGTCGCTACTGACGTCACACGCTGGGCGCTACGTCTCTGCTTGCCACGGGGTGGTAACTAAAAAAACATTCAACACAGCGACAACGGCAACGAGCACAACAACAACGACAACAACAGCAACAACATTGGCTACAGCGAGAGCTTCACGCGTTGCACGTCCTTCGCGTTGCACGCACAATTTTCGAATGAGTCGAACAAATTCACGAGTCTCGCCTCGGCCGAGCCTCGCCTTCGGCTCGGCTTGCGCGACATCGTCGCTTCGACTGCAGCAGAGGCAGCGCCGCTCGTTGGGCTGTTCGGTTCGTTCCATCTGCTCTCCTTTAGTGTTGTTGTTGTTGCTATTGTTGTTTGTCCCTTTCTCATTCCCTGCCTGCGCCTGCCTAGCTGACACTCCTTTTACCTTTGCTGCCTGCTGTTCGCTTTTATTCTCCACACAGTGACACACTGAGAGAAATTGGTGAGCGTTGATTTTATACGACTATATAATATGAGCCTTAGTAGTAAATATATAGTAAATCTCAATTTCAATTTCAAATAAAAATAATTAGTTAATTAATTAAATTATTTTATATATATTTTTTTCAGTGACCCCGAATAACTCTTGAGGATTTCAAAACGTCCACAAATAAGCGTTTCGCATGGAGAAGATTGCAAACGACATACCTGGACATCCTAGATCTATGAATGTTGTATAAGGCAAGGAATCTGTGTTACGTTATGTTATACATTTTTAATGATATGCCAATTCTAATAATTCATTAAAATATATAAATGCAAATTGTAAACATTAAAACTTGACCTATCTACAGGCTGAAGACACCTTTTCGTATTAATGAAACGCTGTTGAACTCAACGGCAGCTGCTGTGCTCAACAGAGAAGAAGAAGAAGAAGATGATGAGCGACAAACTCCAAATTTAATGTGGCTTCCTTTAGCCAGCAACAACAACAACAACAACAAGCAGCGGCAGCAGCAGGAGTTCGGCTCGTCCTGCTCATCAATATGTTGTCTTTTTTTGTGTGGCTCAACAACTTGTAGCATGTGTGTGTTGTGTGTTGTAGCAGCAACAGGCGGCACACACACACACACTCACACACACACACAGATACAATTTAATGTGTGAGGATTTAGCTCTCAGCAGCTGCTGCTGGTTGCTGCACGAAAAGGTGCATTATATATATATTTTTTGTTTTATTTTTTATTTTTTTTTTGGAAACTCAATCATATGTTCTCTTAAATGTGGCTCGTTTGGCCCCCATCTTTGGCCAGGTTGCAGCTTGCAACCGGATTTTTAAATGCTGCGACAGATGTTTTCATTTCATACATCTTTCCCTGCTTCACTCTTCTCCTCCTCACTGCTCTCTTGTTTTTTTTTTTGGCTCTTTTGCGAGTGGGTTAAGATGTTGCATGCCGCTACATTTTACTACGCTTCTCGTACACCATAGTAAACAAAGAAGTTGAATGAATCGATCAATGGGGCAGCAAGGCGCAACGAAAGGCTTCCGCATGGGCCAACAAAAGGGTGCGGGAAGTGCTTTAGGGTTTCGTTGCCGAGCGGATACTTGAAGCGCACGAAGATTTCTTGGTGGTTGCTTTGCAAGGAAGTAGGAAGCTCAGATTTGTGGTTGATAATGCAAATATATTCAAATTTAACAGAGTTTAGAGTAAATATTGTATTATATAAATATTAGATATTATAGTATATGAATATAGAGTAAGAATGCCCTCATATTGAGAAGACATTGAATAAGTTCTCATAGGCCTTTGGTTATTTTGTAGTACTTTTTTTTTAGTTTTAGTAAAAGCATTGTATTCTAATAAATATTATCGTTTGATACTCCATTCAAACTATTAACCTATTATTCTATCCGGCATTCTCTTGTAGTCTTTAGCTTATTTCATTGTTTACTGAAGTACTCTTGTAAAGTTTACAAGAGAAAGCCTCTATTGTTATTTCTTGTTCTCTCACTAACGTTCATTTTCTCTGTTCTGATTCCATCTATCTCATTGATATTGTGTTTCACTCTTTCTTTTTCTATATTTGTACCCCCAATTTAGCTGTCGCTTTCTCACTTTCGCCCCCAATATATATTTCTATGATTCCGTTTCGTTTTTACTCTCTACCTCTACCTATCTCTCTCTAACTGTCTTTCATTTATTTTTTTTTATTTTCTCTCTCTCTCCCTCTCTCTCTCTCTCTCTTGATTCAAATATTACTTGTTCAGTATTTTATATACCTTTCAACAATTTCTCTTATCTAAATACAACAACAAAGTTTTAAATCTTATTTTAACCACAGCATACTTTTAGTCAGTCGCAAGCAGGGAACGACAATGCAAGCAGTGCGACGCGCGAATAAAAGCAGTGCAAACTGCGCATATTTACGTTTGCACTGCTTACAGCGCGCGCATTTTAAAGCAGCTCCTCATATATTGGCAGTAAAACAATTTGAATTTATTTATTTTACAATATGACAAACGATTGATTCGACAAAATTGATAAATTAAAAAAAATTAGGCTTTGAGTAAGGCAGAAGTTTCGTTTCATAGATCAATTATTAGCTGATTCCACATTTTTCTATATTCCAAAAGCTATTATTTTCTATGCTTTTCTTGGTCTTTAAAAAATAGCGGCTTCCTGAGAATTTAGCAAATGTGAATCATATTTATAGTTTTCTTAGGTCTAAAAAGCATAAAGAATTTACTTAATTTGTTGTTGCTTTTGGAAAGTAAGAGATGATTTCAAACAATAAATATTTTGATATATTAGCCATTACACAAAGTCAAATAATCGGATTGCTTAAGCAAATTATTCAATTGCAAATTTGAGAACATTTCAAAAATGTGATTTAAGGGTGAAAACCAAGTGAAGTAGATCAGAAGTAATTGCAAGCGTAACCCAAGGCACAGCTCTTGAGATTGAGTGGAAACTGATGAATAAAGATTTAGACACCCGCTGTTGCTACAGCTTCTGCTGCTGCTCCTGCTCCTGTTTCACTATGCTCGACAATGCCTTCTCGTTCTCACGCACTGCTGAAGGCAACTCCCGCTGCTGAGAAAGCAACAGCAGCACCTTCAATTGGGTTAAGCAACTGAGGAACTGCTCTCAGGACCCCCCATACGCACGTGCGAAACTCGAGGGGCATGAAAATAATTGACTTGACTGTTTGTTAATTGCAACAGGCGGCGGCAAGCTCCTATGGCGCATACGTCACAGCATGCGACATATACGAGATTGAAATGCACGAAGAAAAAGAAAAGCGAGTGGGCACCCACAGGGCAGCCACCGATTGGTGCGATTCCCGATTCTCTAGGGGATGGAAAAAAATGTTTGTTTCAACCCTCGAGGGGTTAAGCCGGTTGCCTTCTAATATTTGTGTTGGCCGGCAACTTTTTACGGCCTTTGGGTGGCTCTCACTCACACACTCACACACACACACACTGTCACTCTGCCTCTCTGCCTTTGCCTCTCCTGCTCGCACACTCGCACTCTCTGGGCGCGCGCTCTCTCGCTCGCTGCTGCGTCGTTTGCCATTTTGTTTAAGAGCTCGCCGTTTCATGTTCTGTTCTCTTTGGCTCTGTGCGTTTGGCTTTGCCTGTTTTGGCATGTCGACAGGACTTTGGGCCAACGGCCAAGCTTCAGTCAGTTGCGAACGCTGCAGGCGCAAGGATAACACACACGGCTCAACGCAGCCAAGGCATCTGAAACCAAAACAAATTTGTTCGAGTCAAGCACGTGTTTGGCGCGCTTTTTGCCAGTGCAACGCGCGTTTACAGTTATTATTAGTTATTAACCGTTTGAAGTCGATTTGATAGAGATTTGTGCTCCATTCTCTAGAGTACATTTTGGACTGCTTCGCTATGTCGAGGCGCAAACAGGCCAAGCCGCGCGCCTGCCTTAAACGTAAGTTGGACACAGCCAGCGGCAGTTCCCCAGTGACAAAATTTATAGCTGTGTGTGTGTGTGTGTGTGTGTGTGTGCTTGATTGATTTGGGGCAGGGCCCAAGCCCAAAATGTGACAAGTGCAAAGGGAGCAGCAGCAGCAGCAGCAGGAGCAGGTTGACGGTAATCGAAGGGGCTGTAACGAATAGTAGCTGAAGACCCACGGGTAACGGTACACCTAACTGTCAGACAACTAAAGAGTGTGTGTGTGAGGGGTAGGGAGTTTAGTGGGTTTGGGTAGTATAGGTAAGTGCCCCACCCCCAACCCCCCTAAAAAAAAAAATGGTAGTCTGCACTCGTGTTGCAGCTGCAGCCAAGGCAACCAAAGTGCCGTTAATTTTTAATACAATTTCAAATTGTGTCAGTGTAAATAACAGCAAACTCACAAAAACACATACACACACACACTCACACAGGCACACATACAACAACAATGATAACAAATAAAATTGACAATAAATCCAATGCACATGTGAGGCGGTAACTGGCAAACCGGCCCGAAGCCCCCAAAGACAGCGCCGCACACAAATTTACACACACACAGACACACGTGAACAGTAACACACACACACACTCACATGCATGAGCAGCAGCAATACACACACACACACACATGCACTTGCACATAGCGTAGCGGGCATAAAATTTCCCCAATGTATACAACGAAAAAAAAAAAAAAAATTGTAGCGAACTTTGGCTTTGCTCTTTTTTGCACTCTCTCCCTCTCTCGCTCTCCCTCTGACATTCGCTTGCTCGCTCGCTCGCACTCTGTGTAAAAAGCACAAAACACAGAAAACCCATTGCCATGTATTTCTCAGGGGAGTCGGCAACGGCTCTGGCCAATCCCAGGGGATTGACATTGGCGCAGCCAGCCGCCAGGCAACAGACAACAGACAACAGCAACAACAACAGCAAAGCCAACATGCGCAACTCTCTAGGGAATTTTCATTCGCTGACACACACACGCACGCATATCCATATGTATTAGTGCGTGCTTATTGACAAGCAACAACAACAACAGCAGCAAGAGCCAACGCGAGCTTCAAAATTTCAGCTTTGATTTTGGGGCGCTCGAACTATGGCACTCAGCTTTTTTCACCCAACAAAAATGTGCAGCGAAAATCTTTAAAAGCAACACCTGGAGAATTGACGCGGCTTAAAATTGCGACAGTTTTTGGCTGCCATAAGTTGCCCGCCAGAGAGAGTGAGAGAGTGAGTGAGTGAGCGAGCGAGCGAGCGAGGCAGCTCCCCAGTGTATTGGCAAAATATTTGCTATGACATTGCAAAGAGCAGCAGCAGCAGCAGCAGCATAGGCTATATGTATGTATATGCCTGGCTGTAGCTTTATATATACCTACACTGCTCACATATACATACCTACACACATGTATATTGGCTGCGTCTAACGGTAACTAGTTGGGTAAATAGATTTGTTGTGGGCGTTTGGGATCGCAGTTATGCTATGTGTATGTGTGTGTCTCTGTGTTGTCTCGCAAATGTCCAGGGGGTCGCATTTCTGGCAGCAACATTTTGTCAAGCTGAAAACTCAAGGGAAATTCCTCAGCTTGCACTTTAAAGCCAGCTTCATTTCTCAATAAAGCACTAAACTGTTTATCGATATAGTTAAGGACATAGAATTAACTAAAGTGAAACCACATTGTGATCGCAAATGTTTGCCCGCATGCAAATGCTGTCATAATCTAGCTAAAGCTAAAGCAAGTGCATAAAAAGGTAGTTAGAAAATTCCCATATGGGAATTTTGGCTAGCGACAGGCTGCATAGGGAAATTTGCTCGCTTGCACAATATGTAAATTCAAAGCGATTGGCTGTGATCGCTTTTACTATTGCTGGCCTTGTCTTGCACATGACAATAAGCATAAGCATGCGTTGTTAAAAGGTACATTTTAAGAAATCCTCTTTTAAAGAGGAAAATGTTAGGCTAGCAGCAAATAAATACCCAAAAAGGAAAAATATGCTATATTGATAAAGGTAAAGCTTTGGGCCATTGTCTGTGCCCTAAGGTAACGCCAACATGTGATCGCCAACGCTTATCGATTATTTGCCGCTGGTTTGTTTGGCTTATTTCCTTTTAGCTGTTTTATACGCAAACTATTGATGAAATTTATTGTTGGCGCTTTTAACAACACCTTCGGGTTTGTTATTTCATTATTTTTTTTTTTAATACACACACACACACACACATACGTATGTACATGGCAATGCCATTATAAAAGTTGCAGGCTGTGGCGCTTTGGCTTTGTTTTAGCTGCTGCCCCACCCCCAACTCCGCCCCCTGCTCCACATTGGTTACACTTTGGTTTCGATTGCAGAGCGTTTCTTTCGCTCGCTCGTCGCTCGTCGCTCTCTACACACGCTTAGTAGCCATTTGGGAGCTGGAAAAGTGGCAAGCGGCGGGTTTCTGGGTAGTGGCAACGGATTGATGGGTCAAAGGGGACAACGCTTATTATTACGTTTACAAATATGTGTGCGAGCGTATGTGTGTGTGTGCGTGTGTGTGTGTGTGTGAGTGTGTAAGTGCGCACCTTTTTGGCGTTCGCCGTCTGGGGTTGGGGTAAAACGCTTAAAAACATGCCATAGCCGAAAAACAAGTAAGAAACACACATGCGGGCACTTGCGCTCCACACCGACACATATACGCTCACACACACACACACACACACATGCACTGGCAGCGACCGAGTGCGAAATGCACTCTGGGGGGCTTTAAACAAAAATGAAAATCGCTTGCATACATATGGGCGCTTACACACATACATACATACATACGCCCTCTCTCTCTCACACACACACATGCTTTGCTGCCTTGCACAAAAAGAACTTGACTACGTCTCTGCTGCCGCTGCTGCTCTTGCTGCTGTTGTTGTTGAGTTGCTTCGACAATTTTAACGACCATAACTGGTTCTCATACCAACACACTCACACACACACACTCACACACACTTACACACACAACCCCTTGCCGCTGCCTTTGCTCGCATTTATTTTAAAATACGCGGCACTTCCGCCGCAAACAGCTTTCCATCTCTCGCCCCACACTTCCCCCACACTGTCCACCATTGATTCCCCATGCCCGGCACCCATAGACACTCACACTGACACACTCGCACACACACATCCTTTCAAGTGGCTCGCGCTGTTTTTATAGCCCGCTCTGCAGCGCTGGCCTTTTATATGGAAATAATAACCAAATGTTTTCGCATGGACAGAAAAGTCGTCGACGTTTCCATTATGTTGACCAGAACATGCAGCGAGGCAGCGCAGTAGCAGCAGGACGAATTGCTACTGTTTGGGCTTCAGGACGCGGCTCTGGCAATCGTCCGGCTTGGCATAATGTTGATTTTCGCGGCGATTCCTTGCGGTGTGATTCCGGCATGTCCTTTTGGCAATATATTTTAAGCCGTTACCTTGCCGCGGTCACCAATAGGAGACGCCCACTCCTGCCGGCATACCCCCAACTCGGGCTACGCCTCCATCCACAAACTGCCCTTAAGTGCTTCCACCTTTCGCTGTGGGAAGGCGGCCGAATCATTCACAGTCGGGCTTGGCTTTGCCATAGGCATTGGGAGAGGCTTTAGATAGCATGTAGATATCGCTCTGAACATCTAAATTGAGTTCAATTGCTGTTAAGGTTTTTTTATCTAAATGCTTAGATTTTAGATTCTTAATTCTGTTAAGTTTCTAAACTAAAAATGGAAAGGAAACAAAACAAAATTTAATTAACTAATATTAATAATTTAATCAAGTAATTGCCAAAGCTGCTTTTAAATGTATTGCTTAGTTCTCCTGTAGTTTGTCAAACAACAGTTAACAGTACTGCTCATGTTATGATCAGTTAATGTTAAAGTTTATGTTAGCTAACAAGCAGTTTGAGTTTCAGTTCTGTTAGCTGTTAAGCAGTTAATTAACATTAACATTAGCTGTTAAAATTGATGACATATGAGAGGCAGTTCAGTTAGTGTTAAGCATTAGCTGCTGCTAATTATAAAACTGTTTAATAAGCAGTTTAATTTTGGCTCTTATTAACTACTGCTTGGGTTGTCTTACAGCTACAGGCGCAATATCTCTCTCTCTCTCTCTCTCTGCTTTGTTTGCCATCTCATTTGCTGTGCCAGACACCTGTGCAAATGATATTCCACCTGTAGCACGCCCAATGGTCACACAAAATATATAAAAAAAAAGGAAACACACACACACACACACACACACATGCGCGTAAACTTTTGCATTTGCTTTGCAGCACACAGCAAAAAAGGGAAAGAAATTTATGAAAAATTCAATTTAATTGCACAATTACACATGTTCCACATTTCCATTTCGTATGAGCTTGTACTTTGCTTGTTGTTTGTTGGTTATTGTTGTTGTTGTTGTTGGTGTTGTTGTTGTTGGTGTTGGTGGTGCACCCCTTGCAATTACTTTTAAGGCAGTTGTTTTTGGCAATGCCAACGACCCCCTCAAGATTTGGCAGTCGAGCCAAGCGAGCGCCATCGATCACGTGCGGCTTTGCCAGAGGCCAACACACACACACACACACACACGCACACACCTTCCACATACGCTGGAGTTGAGTTTGAGCTATTGGCAACTGTTTTCTTTAGACCCGGCTCCAACAATAAAACACAAAACGTGTAAATAGAATTTTTGGCACGATGGCCGCCCGGGGAGTGCTTTAGCATAATCTGCATGAGTGTGTGTGAGTGTGCGAGCATTAATATGAGCATGTGTCTGTGTGTGAGCGTGTGTCTATGGGTGTGCATGTGTGTGTGTTCAAGAGAGCGCAGCAAATGCTCGCTGCCTAAGCATGAAACACAGCGAGCGGTGCAAACAATTAGGCAATTGCTACGAGTTTATTGAACATTCACCTCTTCTGCTGCATACCCCTTAATCAAATGGCATAGAGAGTGTGGAGAGACACATGAGAGGTATCTTGGTTTATCTAATCAGTTGACATTGAATAATGCAATAGACAAACAAATTGCTATTAAGCAATATAAATTAAGGCTTGTGATAACCTAGAAAGAGAGAGAGAGAGAGAGAGAGAGAGAGAGAGGGTGGGATATTGTGAGAGAGGGAAAGAGAGAGAGAGAGAGAGGTTATATACTACCTTAATATCAGTTAATGCAGCAATATTCTTAAGCACCCAATTCGATTTAGTTTCTTGTATACCCTGCATTCAAATTGCACCGAGGGTAGGCTAGACTATTTAGCTAAAAATTGGTTAATGCTTTACAAGATGATTTTGCTTGTTTTATACCCTGTAAGCAAATTAAATAAAGGGTATAGCTGACTAGAGTTTATTGTTAAGGAAAACTAATTGCTTATGCAGATGCAGTTATATTAGAAATGCATAGGGTATATATACGCCATACTGAAAATGAATTTCTAGAATTTATAATCTTTTTCATTAATTCAATACCCTATACCAAATTTACTTTTTCTTTCCCGAACACTGTAGAAAACAGAATTAGTATAGGGTATGCTAGACTAGTCACAAATTGATGCAGCTAAATAAATTGTTTCTTATATAGGGTACATCTTAGTCGACTGCCAACCATTTTTTCTTTTACTATATACAACTTTCAGTTGCCCTTTCAGTTGATTAGCTTTAATAAGTTGCTATTTTTACACACAGTTGGCGAAAAAGAGGATGAAAACGTTGACGATGCCGCAAAGACGGCCAAAGCCTCAGATTTACTCGAGCCCAAAGAGGAGCTGCTCAGCGCCGATGAGGAGGAGGAGAGCGCAGAGGAGGATGATGAGCTGCTAACTGGCGATGAGGAGGAGGAGGAGACGGCTGGCAAGGCAAAACTGATGCAGGCGCGACTGCCCAATGAATCACAGCAACAAAACTGGCAGCCAGCAGCTGATGTTGCAGCAACAACAGCAACTGCTGCAACAACAACAACAACAGCAGTTGCAACTGCAGCTGAAGTACAACACCCTGGAGACACTGGGCCAGAGGCAGAGGAGACAACGTCTCTGAACGTGGCCAACGGGCACTGCAAGACAGAGCCAACAGTTGCTGCTGCTGCCGCTGGTAAGTTTGACTTCAATTTGCATATTTTATTGGCTTTTGGCAAAAGATATATATCTACCCATATATGAACTGCTAAAGCAGCGCTAGCCCCGCCCTCAACTGCCACTTAAGGAGAGGGGGGAGGAAGAGCAAGCGAACCACAATTTGCCCGCCCACGTCACCGAGTTCGAGTCCGAGTCCGAGTCTGCGTCTTGGGCATGCCCCTTGAGGCATTCACATGTCCAGCTAATAACTCTCGACAGTCTCATAAATAGCAAATGTTAACTTGTTGTTGTTGTTGTTGCTATTTGTGGCTACGTGTAGCAACTAGCTTCCAGCTTCAGCTCTGCTTAAAAGTGCGCAACCAGCTTGTAAATTGCATAATGCTATAGTGCGAACTGTTTTAAAGGGTGTTCAATTTGACTGCCACTTTAGTGGTATTTAACAGTATGTTAAATTGATGTCAACTAAAGTAGAGTATTGTATGATATATATCATATATATATATCACTAACCCATATCGTCAAGAAATTATTGGCTCAGCTCCTGCAACCTCATATCATCATCGCTAAACACATCAGTCGCTTACGTGATCAGCTTATCTTACTCTCTCGCTCTCGTTCTCGCTCGTATTAGGAGTCTTCGGTTCTTTTCGTTTTCGGTTGCGCGCGCTGAGTTGAGCTGTTCGTGTGACGCTCTTTAAACGAACATCGCTTAGGGAGCGCTATGATTGATGCTCGCAAATTAGACTCAGCAAGTAAGAAGACGATCTTCACATTCACATTCAAATGCACACGCTCAATTCACGAACGCAATCCTCGCTTATATCTATATCTATTATATCTATTTATAAATTTTAGCTTCATTTAACTCAAGCATGAGCATAAGAACACAAAAATTTCTCTCCGCTTGCAAATTAATTCATTGAAGAAGCAACGACTATGACTGCTCTCTGGAGTTTATTCTCAAAGTGTAAGTGAGAGACACTTATTTGCAGACATCGATAAGCGCTCGATATTTATTTGACCACAAAAATGCTTCTACGGAGAACTAATGCACTAAGCTCTTTATTTTTGATAAATATAAATTTGTTATAGTTTTTGATGCTCGTTTAGATTAGATTAGAGGTTTACATTTAAACCAAATATATATTTGAATTTAATTGAACTAATCATTTGAAATGCCTTTAAAAATGCCAATTTATGTTCTATTTTCTTATTAAATTATTCAATAAAATATATTATAAAGTTTTCATATTTTTCATTCATTTATTTATTTTAATAAATTTATTTTTATTTTTATTCATTTACTTACCTTAAATAAAACACAACAACTTAGCCTCAGTTTGCTTGCCCTTAGCATTTGCTTAGTAAATGCAGCGCTGCAAAGTAGGCAACATATTTCTCTTCAAGCTCACTTGAAACACCCTGTGCCAAGCATGCCCATGCCCATGCCAGCCGCCGCATTGGAGGCTGTAACTAACTCGCTGCTGTTGTTGCTGGCGCTGCATAAAGTTTGATGTGTCCATGCGGCGTCATACACGCGCACATTTACATACACACGCGCACACACTCACACACACACACACACAGGCACAGCCAATACACGTGTGTGCAGTTGTTGTTGTATTTGATATTCCTGTGCGTCATTGGATTATGGCACTTGGGTGTGTAAAGCCATCGATTCAAAGCGCTGCTCGTTATGGTGTGGCTCGTTGTTGTTTTCCCGAGTTGTTCTTGTTGTAATAAAGCAAGCGCCATGTTTAAATGGAGCACAAACCGATGACACACACACACACACGAGCTGCATATGTGTGTGTGTGTGTTCATTATTTGTTGCTCTTTTCTCTGTTGCCGCTGCCATTGCCGGGCCACGTATTCCCGCTGGACAAACAGACAAGCCAAGCGGCGATGGCGGCATAGAACATCATCATCAGCCAGGCTAGAGCCGTAGCACACACACACTAACACGCACGCACACATCCACTAACACACACACACACACACATACGTAGTTAGCGAGCGACAGCCATGGGGAGCACATGCAGCAGGCCAAGCTGGACGAGCGAGTCGAATGGCATTTTGTACGTCTGGGTGCTGCTGTTGCTCTTCCTCTTGTTGTTGTTGTTGTTGTTGTACCTGGCAGCTCAAGTTTTGCTTATGGGCTCTAGCCGAAGCCGGTCTTAACCTCACGCTCGCACAGCAGCAGCAGCGGGCCTCCACTAACGGCACTATGGAGAACCAAAACTTTATCACCAGTGCGCGCAGCTATACTCGCCTGCTCTCCCTTTCTCCCTTTCTCTCTCTCTCTCTCTCTCTCCTTCTCCCGTTCGCATATGACAAGTACACTGCTGCAGTGCGTCCTCTGCTTGGCTGCCTCGTTTACTGTCATTGTAGCCCTGAAGCCTGGACACACTGCTTGCCTCTGCCCCGGCCATGGCCACGCCTCTTTCATCGTCCGCCGCCCACTTCGCTCTGGCTTGGCTACAGCCAGTGCTCTCCAGTGTGTTGTATAATGTTCTAAAGGGAAATCGAGAGGCTGTGATAAGTTTGGGGGATCCGAAAATTGTCTTTCTGCCTCTGCTGCTTGTTGTTGTTGTTGCTGCTGCTGCTGCTGCTGCTGCTGTTGCCGCCATGCGAAACCCGGCGAGAACGAATTGGCCCTTTTGTGCGCATCAACAACACGGCCCAAGTTGAGGCACCATCAGGCACCAGCACAGTGACAGTAAAACCGTTGAAAATTGATTGAATATATGTTTTGATTAAGATTTTAGAGCTATGCAAATATAAATATATGGATTGCCAGCTATAATTTTAAAATATACAGATCTATAAATTTTTTTTTTATTTTTATATATAGCACAGTTTAAATTCTTTAAAATTCTATATTTTTAATATTTATATTTAATTAATTTTTTTATTATTAATACTTAAATTAAATTACATATTTTATTATTTAAATTAAATTTAATATTTATATTATTTTAATTAAATTTTTTAAAATTTAGTATTTTTATAAATATTTTTATTTAATATTTAATTAAATTATCAAATTGAAATATTTATAATATTAATAATTAATTAATCAAATATAAAAGAAAAATGTATTAAATATGAACATCAATTTTAAAATTAAATTAAATATTTAAAATGTTAAATATATTTTATTTAATTTAAATATTAAATATAATATTTAATAATAATATTTCAATTTCATAAATTGAGTTTGAATTATTGAAAAGTATGTTTTCATTTTATTAATAAATTATTAATCTAATTTAAATCTAAATTATGTTTAATATTTCTTATTTTCCATTCACTATTTATATGCACTCGATTTTAACCAGCCTTGCACCACTGTGCGGCTCAGCAAATGCCACAGTGTCACACACTCAAAAACTTGTGGCGTTCGCTATCCAAGGCTACAATACACATATTCTCTCTTTCGCTCACTCTCCTCCTACCTCTCCCTCTCTCTCACTCTCAGTCTCAGTCGCTGTCTCTTTTTGGCCTCGTTATTGCCATCTCTTTCATATGCTATAACATTAATATGAGTTTTGCTGCTTATAGATTATATTTGTGTAAAGTTTTATGTTGCAATATTTCGGTTGCACACTCGAGGAGGCGGACAGAGGCGCCGCGTGAAGGGGTTGGCTGCTGTGTGTAGGGGGTGCTCTATGACAGTTTGGCTACGTTTTGGTGTGCTAGAGAGGACGACACATCCGCTGGGAGCAACCTGGGTGCGAATAAAAATTATACATTGCCATATAAGCAGCCGAGTCGAGTCGACTCGAGTCGAGTCGAGTGGGGAACAACAACTGACACAATGTGCCTCTGTACGTGTGTGAACGAGTTTGTGTGTGTGCGTGTGTGTGTGTGTGTGTGGGTGTAGCATGTTTATTGGTATGCTCATTGGGGAGCATCTTGAGACCGAAACCGAGACAGAGCGACATCTTCTTGTTGCATAGCGAAGTTGCTCATTTTGCCATTATTATTCCGTTGTGTATCGAAAAAAATGAAACAAAAGTGAGTTATCAGCTGTCTCGCTCCCTACCTCTACCTACCTACTTCCCTCTCTCGCTCTCTCTCTCTCTCTCTCTCTCTCTCTCTCTCTCTCTCTCTGCTTTATAGTAAAATTATCAAGTGTAGAAACCCCTTATATGAGCGGTTGGGTTGCACCCGTGGGAACACACGAAAGGTGCGTTAAATTTTATGACAAAACTTCATTGCTTTCAGTGGCTTTGATTAGGGAATTGCATAGAGTCGATGTACATATGTGTGGGTCTCTCTCCCTCTCTCTCTCTCTCTCTCTCTCTCTCTCTCTATCTCTCCCTCCTACTGTCTATATGTGTATGTTTGCCTTGATGTTGTCTGGAATTTTGACAAATGGCATGACGAATTTTTGATGGCTTCACATGTATTGCGGACCACATATTGATTAATGATTATCACGATTATAGTTGGGCGTGTCTTAAATTAATCGATAAATTGCTTTTGTCTGGCAACGCCAACAGAAACTATATATAAACTTCTGGTTTGTTCTATTTTTGGAGGAGGGATTTACTCAGCTTATCTACGAATATAAATAAGCTAAGCTAAACGATAAATTGCAAAGGCTTGTGTTATCGATATATAATTATTTAATTATTAATTATATTTATTTATTAAATTAAATATATATTATTTGAGCTTCTATTAATATGCAAAATATACAAAATATGCAATGCTATTATAATAGCTGTAAGGCAGCTTATCGATAAATCGCTATCGATATGCTTATTTCATTTCAATTTAATTTGAAAATTGCATTTAAAAACATAAAATATTTATAGTGTGATGAGAGAATATTGGAAATATCGAAATCAAGCTAAATATGTATATCGAATATCGATAACATAGCTATAGACTGTGCATCCTTGAACTACGCTTCGCAGCACAAATTCATTTAACTGCATAAGTCATTTAGAGTCTGCTAATTGCATCAGAGACATATTGAAGCAATCGACACCAACCCCAACTTGTCCCTAGGTCTCACCACATGCTCCCATCTCTCTATATACTCTAGCATATCATTTCGTTTGATATTTTCCTTCTTTTTTGTTGTTGTATATTTTGCTTGCAATAATTTTCAAACAGAGAAACACACAAAAAGCATTTGCGCAACAATTCCCAGCGGCTCGGGCAGGGGCCGCTAGTAGGTAGGGAGGTGGCTGGATAGGTAAGGAACAGGAATAGTTAGGGGGTTGGGGTGGGGAGAGATTCGTTGCCCGTGGGATAAGGCAAAGGAGCAGCGTCTGAGGCAAACGAATCGAATTAAGAGCGAGTCACAGAGCGAGTCGCTGTTGAGAGCAAGCGAGCAACGTCCACATGGTGCCCCCCCCCCCCTCCCCCCTACCTCCGTCCACCTTTCTGGTCGCCGCCTCTGTTGCTGTCTTTCGGCTGTTCCCTTGAGCCAGACTCAGTTGGCGGCCGCTTCAGCCAGCCGTTCCCTGGGGACAGGCGCCACTGGCGCAGCGTGGACTCGCGTTCACATTGCAGTGTCCAACAGCCAGTTGTTGTTGTTGTTGTTGTTGCTGTCGGACTGGTACTTCTATAGCTTTGGCTATGGCTACAGCTGGACTTGGACCCGGGTCGGGACTAGGTTCTGGGTTTGGGTTTCGCTGTGCATTGTGTTGTAGGCATCGCTTTGGGAAATTTGCGCGAGTGTTCTGCGCTACTGCAATGGCATATGTGGGCGTGGCAGGGCATAAGCAGCAGCAACAGCAACAACAACCAGTAACAACAACAACTGCAACAACAGCAGCAGCAGCAGCAGCAGCATCAAAGCTCTTGGCCAGCAACATAAAAACGCGCGCTGAGCCTCGCCTCGCCTCGTCTCGCCTAATGGCCGCAAGATGGCGCTGGCATCATATGCAAATTTCGTTCGATTTATGAGCGGCACACACAGGCCACACACACGCGCACACACTTGCATATACTTCACATACTTTTAATACTCACTCACACACACACATACACAGAGCGCATTCGCTTCATTAACATGACGAGCGCGCAAGATGCGAGCCATAAAATTAGCCCAGGCGACTGTCGATGCTGATGAATGCAACCAAACAAGCATACACACATACACTCGCTCAAACACACACACACACATGCACTCACACACTCCTCCCTCCCTCTCTCTCTAGCCAACCATAAAAACGCAATGAGCGTTGGCGAGCGGTGTCGAAAAATTTGCAAAACTCAAAGCAACAATTCGACGAAAGCCAATTTGAGCAGCACGCCACAAAGAGCGAGAGGGCAGCGCGAGAGGGCGCGAGTGAAGAAGAGTGTGTGCCAGAATGAGAGGCAGCTAGAGTACAAAAAAGTCATTTTGAGTGCAATGCGACGAAGATTTGATACGCTTGAGCTAAAAAGTTGATTTAAAAATTGGAAAAATAATAGAAAAATATATGTAATATTTATATTTAAATTAATTAAATTGTTTATTTAAATTAATTTTTAATATTTTATTTTCTTATATTTTATAAACTGCATTTTAAAAATAGTGTTACATAAATAGAATATAAATCATAAATATAGAAAAATTAAAATTAATTAATTAAAATTAATTTATAAACATTTATGGGAATTTATTCAGATCAGCTTCGTATAAAACTATAACTGAGTTATGTTTGGGATAGTTTGATGTTTATAACATTACAATGCATAAGACTCGCAATGATAGAAGAAAATGTAGAAGTTTTTTATATTCTGAGAATCCTTAAGAGATCATTTCGAAATAATATAATTTGATATAGATTAAGTATACGCTGCTTTCTATAAGAGTCATACATAGATAACATATTCTCATTCCAGTCTATTCTGCCTATATGATATTTCGTAATACCCATTTCTAGAGTATAGACTCCGGACTAGGATTAGGTTAACGCGGGGCAGCTGGGGCGACTATTTTAGACAGCAGCTAAAGAAGACACCCAAAGGGGGAGGGGGTATAGTTCAAGGGGGGGCAGCGCAGGCCATACGGCTCCCCATAGAGCGCATGTTGAATAATCATCAGCAGCAAGGCAAAGGAGAGCTGGTGCAGCAGCGCAGCAGCAGCAGCAGCAGCAGGTAGCAAAGTAGAGGGTGGTGCGGGCCGAGGGGGGAGGGAGGCAGGACAGATACGTTGCGTTGTGTCAAAGTCGCCATTTGGACGCGTCGCCCAGGCGAACGTTGCACTTGCGTTTGCTGGCATGTAGCAAGTTGTTCGTGTGCTCGCCGCTAGATGGCGCGCGGCGCACGTGCAACATGCGACACACACACACACACACACATACACATACATGCAGTGAAATTCGTAAAATTTTGTTTCCGCTGATGAAGTATTCCCCAGCTGCAGGACAAGGATTATTGGACGTGTGGCAACGTTCGCCGTTGCAACCCAGCCCCAACTCCACTCTCTCCCTCTCTCGCTCTGCCTGCCTCTGGCTCTGCCCTTGCCGCTAGCTTATGCGCGGTATGCAAAGTGCGGCATAAAAGCACATCGTCAAAAACGTCGCTATTGATGCGCACATTGGCGCCATCAAAGAAATGTTTGAAGCTGCGCTTAGAATGTTGCATGCCACGCCATGCGAATCACCCTGTTGCTGCTGCTGCTGCTGATGCCGCCCCAAAATTTCATTTTGTCATTAGAAACTAATAAAAAGTCAGTGACAAATGCGTTTCAGCGTCAGCGAGCTTTATGTTTTTCAGTTTCAATTGGATTTCGTAATTAGCTGCTGGCTTTTTATACGGATCTATAGTTGGATTCATTACATTCAATACCAAATCGTGGTTGTGTGTGCAGCTACTATAAAGACTGACTGTTAAAAGTGAAAAGTAAATTTCTGTTTATGGGTTAGTAGAGCCTTAAAGAGCTTAATAAACAAATTTGAGCATAAAGAGTTTCTCTTTAATAGAAGAATTTGCATAGAGCAGAGCTCACAACTATCTATTGATCTCTTATCGATGTCTTTAAATAAATAATCAATTTGAAAATAAACTCCAAGGGCAGCCGATTCGCATCGATTCTTCAACGAGTTCGTTTGCGATCGGAGAGAAATTTTTATTGCTTTGCTCAGACTTTTTCCCGACTGCAAGTCTTTCGTGTGTAAGTATGCGAGGCTTGCCTTGGCTATATATTTGATCATGTGAATGTAAATATGAAGATCGTTAGCATACGAATGTCAATCGTATCACTCTCTAAACGATGTTCGTTAAAAGAGTGTCACACGAATAGTTCTACTCAAGGCGCTCCCATAGAAAACGAATAGAACCGAAGTCTTCTGTTCGGAGCGAAAGCGAGTGAGTAAAATACCTTCGGGTTGATGTCGTGTGTAGAGTCAAACGTTTAACAGTTATTTGCGAACTATGTTAACTAGGTACTGCAGCTCATAGTCGTCGCACTTTCACTAGGAGAAGACTATATCTACATTTCCACGTCTTCTTAGAGCGGCTAGATAATAGAGTTAAGAGAGCCTTGACAAGCTAAAGAGCCTAGACAACCTAGAGAGCTTAGAGTATTTGGATGTCCTCTATGGCATTACTCAATTCAGTTAGCTCAAGTTAAATTTATCAATATTCTTAAGCTGCATTGGAATTTAAATGCTCTAGCAACATCTCAAGCTACACAATATATCCAAACAATCAATAGCCAATTCCAAGACCTTTACAAACACTTCCCATTTGCCACTTTAGCAACTCCTATGCCAAATTCTTTGTAAGACAAATATGCGCTGATTGCCTAACGTAAAGTTCAAGGAGCAAAGTCAAAAATAGCATAACTCAATGAATTTGGGGCTGCCAGACGGCTCAGCTGCGGCACAGCCTAAGCTCAGAGTCCAGACAAAGACGCGTCAAACGGTGCGTATGAGTAATGTGTGGAAAATGTTACGCCAGGCATTCCACGTAGCCAAACGCAGACGGGTTCAAAGCCAACAAGAATTTGTGCCCTCAGACAGAGGCACAACACGTGCTAAGCGAACAGCTGTTTGGGCGCTGAGTGTGTGTGTGTGTGTGAGAGAGTCTGTGGTCAAAAATCAAAACAAAATTTGTGCGCTCAGCAATGTGAGAGGATGGCGCATGCGCAGTATTCAGCCAAGGCGCTCTTAAATGCTCTTAAAGCAGGCGGCAAAGCTGAGAGAGTGAGAGAGAGAGAGAGAGCAAGAGGGAGCAGAGAGGGGGAGAGAGCTGCTGCATGGGGGGCACGGTCTGAGTGTGAGGCTATGCTTGGGCATGGAATTATGGCACCCAGGGGCATAGCATAATCAAAATTCCTTGCAACTGGGGACGTGGCATGCAGCTAGCGGCTGTGTGGAACGTGCCGCAGTTCAAAGCTGCTGCAGCAGCTGCAACAACAACAACAACAACAACAACAACAACTAACTGCTTCTTCTTCTTTTTCATCGTCTTGCTTTATTTCTAGAAGATGCCGAGGACGAGCTGGATGATGATTTGCTTAGCCTGAGCGGCGATGAGGACTACGACGATGATGAGGAATTGCAAAGCCTGGACAGTTTCTACTCGGGTAAGTGCGAACACAGACACAGAAATATTTATATATGTATGTGCGTATGTCTATGTATATATTTTTTGTCACATATCTTTGGGGCAGCTCCTCTTTGGCTCCAGTGTTAACCTTGCCATAACCATTGAAATTGTCGTATGGGGTATTATATGGCTGCCGGCGATGACACTCCTGGGTGCTCTACACCTGTGCCGCGGGTGTCGTTGCCATATGCCAAACACACACACATAGAGAGAGTGTGTGAGAGAGAGAGAGAGAGAGAGAGAGAGGGACCAAGACCAGGCAGGGGCAGCCTAACTACGTTTTAAAAACCCCAAACAGCAATCAACACCAAGTCGGAGTCGCAGTCGCCACAGCCATAGCCATAGCCACAGCCACAGAGCTAGAGCGAAAGCCACTTCACTTTCACCACATACATCCTCGTTGCCATTTACGAGCTGTCGAACGAGCGCTGCTGTTCCTGAGCCTGAGCCTGAGCAACAGCAACAGCAGCAGCAGCCACACACAGTGCCCCGCCTCCTCCTGCTCGCCTTCTGCTCTTGGCTCTGCTTTGCCTCATTTCTCTCTAGTGCCATTTCGTATGCTTTTTCCTCTGTTTATTTGTTTCGTTTGCTGCTGTTTGGTTTCACCATCTCGACCCTTATGCCTGCCACGCCTCTTTTGAGCTTGCCTCTTTGCTTGGCATTTAGCTTTCTTTTCTTTTTTTTTTTCGTTTGTACAATTTTCTTGTGCTTTTTGTTTTTACTCGAACGTCGCCTCCTGCTGCTGCTGGCTGTCCATTTGCTAGCCAAGCACACACACACACAAACACATACATATGCAGCCAGACTTCACTTGTTTGACTGCTTGAATAAGTCGACTGAGCTGGCGTTGGTTTAATGCCTTTATCGGGCTTCCTTATGCTTGCCTACACAGAGAGAAATGAATGTGTGAGCTGCAAGCAGAAAGGAATTTTATTAAAGGAGTAATGAATTTTGTTAGTTTACTTACTAAAGCATATTTACTTTGAACTATATTAAATAATCTAGAATTTTGTGAATTTGAATTTTACTCTACGATATATATCGCATATACATATGATCTTCTTCTAGAACACGGGTTGGATTGTCTATTGCTAGCTCTCGGCTATTAAAAGCATTTACCTACTCTATATATATTATATATTTTATATATTTATTATATATTATACCAATTCAAGATCTAGAATCTTGAAATACTTCGATTAGCTCTCTTTTGATTCCTCATGTTTTGTCAAATAATTTGCTTTATATCTACACACATTTTCAACATATTATCTCACTCACATTTTCGCTCAGTGCACACACTTAGTTAACCTACCGCAGCACTCAACACTTGGCCAGTCTAAACGACCCTGCCCGCACCTCAGCTCGAGACTGCCTTGTGCCTGGGCTGGCTGGCTGGCTGGTTGGCTGGCTGGACAGCTTTGATGGTCTTTGGAGCACTTGTGTGTGGTTGGCTCCATGGAAATCTAGCTCTGTGGCTCCGTGTGCGCCGTGACTATTTGGCAACAATTTTGAAACGTTTTACGGCTTGCGATGTGATTTGAAGAAATTGTGCTGCGGAATTTTGTGCAGCTGATGCTGCAGTGCCTAAATGTATGCAATGAAATGCAATTAGTTGCAGCACAGTCAGACCAGAGAGAGAGAGAGTGAGTAAAAGAGAGAGAGGGAGAGTGGGAGAGTGAGAGTGGCTTACTTCTTTGTCTACGCTAAAAAGTTTTACTCAAGTCATTTCATTTGTTTGGCTTTGCCTTGGACTTCCGGTCGGACGCAGAGCCTGTGTCCTTTTGATTTATTAATAGCACGTGTACGAGACGCAGGAAACAGCGACCCAAACTAGTTTAAAAACTGACAAGCAAAGGAAAGAGAGCAGGGCAGAAAGATATAGATAGAGAGAGAGAGAGTTGGAGTGAAGGCCTCTTTATTAAGACATGCTGTATGCAAATAGTTAGTTGGTTCCGTTTCAAGTTTCCTTTTGATGCGACGCAATTAATTACACATTTGTCTTACAAGACAAACACGACAAGCTCACACATCCCAAAGAGTGCAAAAAGCAAGCGCCTCTCACATGTCCGCCTCTACTAAGACCATAAATAATTGCTGTTTGTCTCCAAAAAAGAAATAAAGAAGCGTAGAGGAATAGAGTGAGGGATTTGTTTACTACTTTTTATCCCAGAGCTCTGTGGATTTGCGTGTGGACCAGCAATACCCTGTGTGTCGGAGGGCGGTTGTAGAAGGGGTAGCTTAGTGCTCTGTATTACACTCTATATTTATGCGTTCTCAATGAAACTTCTGTTGGGGAGTTGCTACTCAGAGAGTTTTTATAAGACTTTGATTAAAGTAATGGGTATCTATTAGTCGTGTAGATTTGGGCAAAGCAAAGTTATTGTCGAGAAATCGAGAATTTGGTAGATTTTTCTTAATTATAGACATTTAGAGTCTGTTCAAGCAAACTTCTAATGCCTAATTATACACAGGGTATTTACTAGTCAAGCATACGAAAACTGATTTTGACTCATAAGACTCCTGCAATTGCCTTAAAAGTCAGTTTCTATATAATGAATAATTTACTGATCTATACAGGGTATCTTCTAGTCAAGCGTGTTCAAAACAGGTTCACGCTTTCTATTCTACAATCATTGTCACAGAATATAGTTAATATATTAATATTAGTATACCAATAGATGTCATATACAGGGTATCTGACAAGTCGTGCATGCTCAAACAACTTCACAATCAATTCACAGTTTTAAGCTTTACGATTCAGGTTCAGGTCAACTATTCAACGGCCTGCTACAGGGTATACGCTGGTCATGCACACTTCAAGAGAAAAGCCAAATGTTCTCAATTATATTTGGAGGCCTTTGAAGATCTGTGCTTAAATGTGGCGAAAAATTCTCACAGTGGCCGGCAGCTTGTTAAGCCGGCTCGATGTCCGTTGCTTTCACAAGAAATGAACGCAAATTGCTTTAGATGTCAATCTCTGGTGGAAAACTGGTCACTAAAGCGGTTAGCAGCAGATGACATGGCACAGTTTAATGAACCACACACGCACACTGTCTCTCTCTCTCTCTCTCTCTCTCTGTCTGTGTGTGTGGCACTCAAAAGGGCCGAGATCACGTTTAAGCTAAAGATCTCTAACCAAAATGCCGCACTTAATTGGGTCAACACGCATCAAATGTTTCACGCAGCTAAACGCACTCTCTATGCGTACATCTATCTCTATTTATAAGCGTTGGCAACGCCCTCCTTATATCCATTACTTGCCTTCGTATTGCCCATAAATAATAACTGCCCAAAGCAACAACAAGTCAACAACTAAAACGCAACTTTGCAATCTCAGGTGTACAAACGCCTTGACACCAAAGCTAAACAAGTGAGCGAAAAAAAAAACATAGCAAAAAAACAATGAAATGCAGAGAAATACGAAGAAAAGTTGTTCCACATAGACCAGTGTTGAAAAGCGCTCGAGAGTTGAGCTGAGCTGAGCTGAGCTGAGCTGAGCTGAGCTGGGGGTGAGGCACACAGGGTGGTGTTAACGCTGCACTTGGCACGCCCTGTCAGTTGCAGTGACTTAGTTTTTACCAATTTGATATACCCTATAGAGCAGCAAACGGGCATGGGTATGATTGATAAAGGGCTAAAGCGGATGTCTAAATAGAGTTAGAGATTTGATATATAGTCTTGAGCTAGAATATCGGTCAATCTATATCTATTTCTCTTCCAGTTGTAATTGTAAGAAATATAAATTGAGATAAATGTTTTAATTTAATCAATTTATTTAATTCAATTATTTCTCAGAGAGCAATCAAGACTTAAAGCCTTATATATCAAATAAATCTCAATAATTTAATATTTAATTATTCATATTATTATATTTAACTTTTAATATTTAATAGTTTAGTGAACTGTTGAGGCCTTAAATATTTCAATTTAAATAAAAAATACTAATTTAAAATATATATAACATACATATCAGAGATTTTCTAAATTATAATAGGAAAAAACACGTTTACAGGGTATTCACTAGTTAAGGACATCTTCAGTTGTATCCCTCTTAGTTTGCTGGCTCGCAAGTTTTGCTTGCAGCTGGACGCGCGAGACGCTGGCGCGTTGTCTGTTTCCCGCGAGTCCTGCAAGAGGCTGCCTGACCATGTCCTGGGAATCGCGCCAAAAAGGACTCGAGCAAAAGTTATGACACGCCCAGCGCTTTGTTTTGTTTGCTGTTTGTCTTCAGCTGGCTGTTGCCACCTTTTGCATGATTTATGTGCGTTAGGTGTTGCCTGGCCAAGTTTTTTCCACACCAAAAATAAAGAAGTGGACGAGTGGAAAAGCAATGGAAACTCTGCCAGCAGCAGCAGCAGGATTTTCCCCCTCTGCAAAGTCCAGGCAACTTATTCTTATTTTTCGCGCAAGACGTTTTCATTTCGCATAAAAAGTCTGCGAACGTTTTACGACACACACACACACACACAGAGCACGCCAATTGGTTTAGTGCCCCAACTCCGCCGCCGCCCTCGTCCGCGCCCTACTCTCTGCTCTTGCTTCCCCCCTTTTTGGTGGCTCCCATGTGCATACTTTTGGTGCCACTTTCGCCGTTGCTTGTCTTATGCGACTCCAAGGCACAATTTCGCGCACCACCCGCTCCTTGGGGAAACACTCCACGCACTCCACACACACACACACACATACACACACTCCACGCACTCCACACTCGACACTCTCCAGCCAGTGTGAACCCACCCTAACCTAACCAGCTGCTTAGCTCTTCACATTTGCGTATTCTCTTGAAAGATAAATTCTTGGTAATTTAAATGAAATACATGCTGAAATGATTTTTCTTACTCTTCCATTTCCTTGGCATTAAAGGATTTCATTTGGACGTATTGTTATGTCTTTCCTGTCCTTCGTTCCTGCACTGCATAAATCTTATATATGGCCATATATTATTTAGGCCGCGCTGGTTGACTGCCTGGCTTACCTCTTTTGACTCTTATCACGGCCCGCTGTCATTGCAATTGCCTGTATCTTTGCATATCTTTGGCTAATGCTATTGACCGAGCAGTCCGAACTTTTAACGCACATTGGTTTATAATTATTAATGTGTATGAATAGTGGCAAAGAAATCTCTATTATGATTAGCTATTTTATCGGAAGAGTACTAAGCATATATAAGCAGGCTTTTAGCTGTTTCTTTTCTTCTTTTTTTCTTGGGTATGCAGAAAGTATATAAATGTTCATTCTTAATTAACAACTTTGAAATATTTTATAAAATATATAACAAATTAAGTAATTAATTAATTAAAAAGCGCTTTTCTTGGTACTTTTAAATGCATCACTTCAGTTTTATATTGAAAGTCTGTAGATATCTAACAGATATCTATAATTCGTCGGGCATGATCAAATAAATGTATTCGGCTGCCTTTCGTGCATACTTAATTTATTTTCACATCTTAGAAAATTTGAAATATATATGAATGCATAAATAATTAAAAAAAAATTAAATAAATAAATAAAAAAAATATTTAAAAATAAATACAAAATTATTTAGTAGATGCTTAATTTATTTTACATATTAACAAATTTTAAATATATATGAATGCATAAAAAAAAAATAAATCAATAAATAAATCAAATTTTAAAAAAATAATAGCAATAAAAAAAATAATAGAAAATTTTAAATATGCATAGAAAAATTAAAAAAAAATAAATAAATAAATAAAAAATATATTAAAAAAAAAAAATAAAAATATATTTAGTGAAGAAAAAGATTATGAAATATATATTTAAGTAACATTTATTTATATAATTTAAAATAAAATACTAACTTTTAATAGAAAATATATAATAAAATATAAATAGTGAAACACTTATACGAAAATAAAATATATTTATATTATACATATATATATTGAATAATGTATAATAATAATAAATATATATAATATTATGAGAAACATCTTAGTCTTAGGTAAAAATTGCAACAACTTTATATAAACCTTAGTTTTCATTTACCTATCAAGAGTAAATTTCATTCTCTACCCTCTCAATACCCTACATTAGTTGCAGCAATGATATTTTCGAAAAACCTTAAAGTCTTAATCTTTAAGCTATTTGCCAAGCCAACTAACTAACTTAGTTCACTTAGTACATTTCCCAATTTGATCATTTGAGTGAATTTGGCTGGCTTCGCCCACATGTCAACATAATATGGCCATAAATAATTTTATTTAGCATCATTCTTGCTTCTTTTATGCCCATAGTTTGCTATGCATAGCAAATGCAATTGCAAAGTCGTCAGTCAATAGTTTTTGCGTACCTTGGTTACCTTTGGCTTATTAGTTAAATGTGAAACGCAAACGTAAACGTGATGATGGGCAATAAAATGATTTTATGTTTATTATCAACATCAAGCAGCAGCGGCCGTGCGTTCGCCATCGTAAACCTAATTTCGCCAGCGAAGAGCCGCGAAGACCCGAAAGAATTGTCGACCCCTTTTTTTTGTGAGCTTCGTCTTCTACTTCTTTAGTGGATTGTTCCGTTAACAGCGGTACTTGAAACGCCCGAGCATGGAGTTCTAGTTTCCGGGGTTTCACGAGAGTCAAAAAGAGAGAGAGAGAGAGAGAGAGAGAGTGTGTGAGAGGGGTGTAGATAGCCATCGGGAACCGGAATCGTCGCACACAAAGCTTTAAGAACGGATGTGGCAATCGGACATGTTAATCTGTTTGTTTGCCAGCCAGAGCTCAAGATTTTCTGTTTGCATTTCAATTACGAGTGCTTCAATGCCGTGCGGCCCCAGCGCTTTATGGCACGCGTGCCCAGTGGCACAGCAGCTGCCACAGTTTGTGGCAAGTCAGCTGCCCCCTAGCCCAGTTGTGACCACAAGCTTCGAGGCACGTGCTCAGCTGTGGGGATCTAAGCTCTCAACTATGCTGCGGTTTTGAGGGCAGGTGCGAAAGTCAATTATGGCCAAGTTACTCTGGCTGGCAAAACGAATATTCAAAAAACCTCAAAAATCAACCTTTAGTCGAACCCTGTTCAAAACACAAGCGGGGCGTCAGTTAGGGGCAGGCGCAAACGGCGTTACGCACCCGACACGTCGCCAGCCACATCATCATTAGCGCTGACAGTCGATCAAGATTGACTCACGATCAATGAACCGAGCTGAACCGAGCTGAACTGAACTGAACTGAATCGCAACTGCAGTGAACTGCACTTCTACCTGCCGCTTGATTGATTTGTGTCAGCGCCTGCAGCCGCCAGACCTGCGGCTGATTGATGCCGGCTCCCAGATTGAGTTCCTCACTTCATTTTTCATTCAACACGACTTTACGCAACTTGACAACGAGAATAATAGCTCTTAAAGGATCATCATTATGTGTCCCGATGACTCCTCACTTATATATGTATATCTCTCTCTCGCTATCTTTATCTGATTGTTTTGCCTCTAATTATTGTTTTGGTTTGTCTATGCATTGACTTGAGCTCAAATATTTTGAAGTGCAACGCAGTTGGGTTCCAACTGGCGCCCAGCTAATTGGCTTTTAGGCAGGCGTGTCTTCAGGGATATGCTGTGAAGTGTACACTAAAAGGAGTAAGCCACGTGATTAGTTGGGTTTGTTTTGAAGCAACTTAAATATTCATATTTGTAGTAAAGTATTTGAATAGCTGAATGAGGTTGGACTTTTCTGTATGGGTATAAGAGTAGGATATGTATTTGAAAAGAGTATGAAAAGTATTTGGATGCAAAACATTTACATATAAATTGGAAATTTGTTCAGAGTTCAAGGTATTTTATGGTTAAACACTCCCGACTACTTGAAGGACAAAATGTCTATTTTGTATTTATTTTTATTTATTTATAATTAAGGTCTTTAGCATACTCCTAAACTGTAGTCTAAGAGTAGAATTTCTCATAAATTTCACAATATTTTATATAGCATTTAGTATATATACTAAATGCCTTCAACTCTCATCCAAGAAGCCCCATTTTCTTAACTCACTAACGCCAAAGCTCTCATGAATCTATCCATCAATAGATATAACATAATTGCTATAAATTTGATGAGAAATGCTCTCTAGACTCCAGAGTTAGTTAAATTTAATAGTCGCCAATCACAATTATTCAAGAGTATCATATGATTTAATGGGATTTAAGTGCTTGATCAATATATATATAGACTTTTCTATATAAAGTACAAATAAAGTGCAATTGAACCTTTAAAAAGCTTTTCCGTTTTTTGTATCATTTTTTTGTTGGCTCAGTTAAAAAAGGAGCAAAGCCTCTAATTAAATGTGGTCTTAAGCGACTGATTAATTGTGCAGTTAAAAATGAGTGAACAGAGAGAGTGAGGGAGAGTGAGAGAGAGTTAGAGAAAGTGTGTAGAAGAAGAGTGAGAGACCCACGCACATATACTCATTAATTTATGTACATGGGCAGCGGGACTCGAGCTGTGGACCTTGGGTTTGGAGCTGTCAGTACATCAAAGTGACAATTTGAGTGACTTTAGCAGCGAATGGCAATAGAAGTGGCTAATTTAAAATGCGCTGCGACCTGCTGATGTGGTAACAAAAGGACACTTGCGCTGAAGGACAATGGCAATGACAGGCAGCTAAAGCGGCACCCCGCACACACATGTGTGTGTGTGTGAGTTGTGCTTATTTTTATAATTTATCTATTATGCATGAGGGCGCCAACAAAAAACCAAAAACCCTTTGCCTGTCAGCAGCCTAAAAAGCCTGACACATGAGTGGAAGAACCACTCACACTACCCACAGCCCACCACACACACACACACACACACACAGCAATCTCATCTACTTCTCTTCACTGCTCTCTGCGCTCTGTTGCGCTGACCAACAAATCTCAGTCAAAGTCAAAAGTTTTTGGCGTCACATTAGCCGCGCATTAAAAATGCACAGAAATCAAGAGCTAGAATGTGGCAAAACAAGCTACAAAAGCATGACAGACTAAGCAGATATCCTGTAGGCATAATATATGAGAATATTATGAAATGATAATAAATATAATACAGGCAAAATATATATATATATAATTTGTTTTAAAGCGATAAATGAAATTATATATATTTCAATTTGAAAGACTCAACATAGACAGCATTTCCAACTACCACAGTAATCGCTGGGTATACGAAAAAGCAGCCAAGACCAAAGTCGACTCTGTGGCAGGGCGCATTTAGCATTCACCTGGCATCTGGTCACCCTTTCACCCACCATGCCAGAAGGTCCACATGAAACACAGCCAACACCAACCCCGCCCAGCGCTACAAAAAAGAGTCAGGACTTTGGGCTCGCGGTGGTCGTCGTCCTGCAACGTGCTGCCTCCTGCTGCTAGTGCTGTGCCGCTGTTGCTGTCACAAAACTGTCAGTCAAACGTAATTAACACAGAGACAAAAAGGCAAAAAGCCAAAGAGCCAACAACCAAAATCCCAACTCAAAAGCCAAAAACTTTTACGTTTTTCCGCCGAACATTTACGAACGGGCGCTAAGCAAATTTTCGTTTTGTACACTGGAAAACGCTTAGCAACATGATTTTCCATTGCTCAAGCAATTAGCTTGACAAATCTCACGATTTTCTTGCTGCAATTAGAGAGCAATAACTTGGGCGTTCAATTGGGGGGCGAGCAATAAATTTGTTTTCTTGTTTTCCAATTTGACAAGTTTTTTCTGCGCTTAAACATTAAAAATTAAGCATGCTAAATTAACCTTAATTGGTTTTTTGGATGTATTGGATTGATGGGATGTGCATCTATTATTTAATAAATATTAAAGTTGTCCTTGATTCCAGGAAGTTTTGGGGTAAACGGGGTAAACTTTGAATTGAATTTTCGTATATATATATATTTTATTTTTGTTTTGTTAGTTATAATAATAATATTATATTATTTTTTATAGAAATAATATGAGAGTATATTTATTTGCTTGTTTAGCTCATGTATTACAAAGTTTTAATATGATTGTTAGAATAAAATATTTTTAAATAAATTAAGAATATCTTTAGTTGTCAAAACTATTTACTTTTTTTTAAATATTTAGTTATTTTTCAGTTATTTCCATTTTAAAACAAAATAAATTTAAATACAATATATTTTATTTAATTTAAATAAATTTGTATATATATTATTTTATTTATGTAATAAGTAAATTGATACTACACTATAAGCAAAATGAGTTAAAGAGTTGCAGAGTTATATGCTACCAAACTCAAACCAAAGACTCAAACGACAAACTCGCGCACACGCAAACAAAACACCATAAATAGCAACAACAACAACAAACCAAATGAAGTGCTCAACACATAAGCGCGCAATTAGCGCAGCTTTCGCTGTAATTAAACATAAGCAAATCCCGCAATCGACAGCGCTGTCAATGCACGAACGAAACGAAAAACACAACAACAAAAACAACGACAACAAGCGCAGGTAGCGATAGCAAGAGAGTTGCCCTACGGCTGCAGAGTAAATAAGCGAGAGAGAGCAGCGCGCACATAGCTATAGCTATCACACTCACAGCCGCGGCGCATGCGTTGGCAGCGCAACGAACGAATGCCATTGGCTGCTCAGCGACCAATAGCAATTGGGCAGCGTAGCTTATAAGAGAAAAAGGTAAAAAAAAAACAAGCACTACAGCAACAACAATAGCAGCAACAAAAGCTGCTAATGTGTAAAGTGATTTTTTAATTGCTTTAATAGTTTTTTGTTTAAGTGAGCGGCAGCGGGAACTGGTTGGATGGTGGGCGTGCTGTTGAGTGCTGCTGACAGCAGAAGCAGTAGCAGGAAAAAAATTATTTTTGCTGCTACTGCACTTTTTGGGGCTTTGTTGCTGCTCTTTGTTGCTGCTGTTGCATGCATAATTAATTTGGCTTTTAGTGGCATGCAGCATGTTGCCTCTGACTGCCACTGAGTGCAGCCTGTGGTGGCCCTGGCTCGTTGTCCTTGTTGGCCACAATTTTTGCCATATTGACGGGCGACATTTGCCAACTTTTAACGCTAATGGCTTTAACGTGTTCGCTGCCTTTTTTGGCCTTTTCAAACAGATTTTTTTTTCTCCTGTTTTCTCTTCTTTTCTTTATTTTACACATCATTTTGTATCAATTTCAGTCAATTTTTGTTGACGCTTTATTGACGGCATTTGTAATGCGTTTATTTTATATGCAAATGGATGTAGTTTATAAATATTAAAGATGAAGAGGAGGATAGACAAAGACTGAGAAAGTGAGAGAGAACTCAGTTTTGTCTAATGTTAAAATAATTTATGTTGATGCAATAAATGAACATCTATTACATTGGGCTACATCCAAGCTAACCTATTCTTCTGCTTGTTAGAATGGCAAACTCTTTTGATTTTCAATTAGTATCTAGACTATAAATGAAACTAAATGAAACGTTTCTTATCAAACTTGATAATCAAACTGATTATAAAGTGTTCTTCATAGCGCGCAAATAACAGTTATTATATCGCGAGTAATACGATAGACGCTCGCACACTGCGTCTATTCGGAGATGGAGATCTCAAAAGGGTAATGCGCAATGCATACATGCATGGACACGCACGCACACGCGCGCAGTCGATGTGTTTAGTGAAAAGAACTCTCGCATGCACACCAACACATACAGAGAAAATGTTTATCCTTGAATGAATGATCATGGAAAATTCAAAAAATACATACATACATACATACATAGATCGTTGCTGTCTGAGTAGGAGCGAGTTCGTTGAGAACAGTTAGAATTTGTTATTGCGTGGGTTTTGTTTTTCAAAGCGTGAATTTGCGTGACTCATTATCGGACTTTGAGCAAAGCTCAACGGACTCTGATGTTCTTGTATCTAATTACTGTAAATTTTTGTAGACTTAATGGCTTTCAGATATATTTTAAAGTATATATTTTTAAAAAAATCTCTAAATAACAAATTGTAAATCATAAATTATGTATTACTTTAATTTGAGCACATTCAGCAAAGTCTTTTGAAAATCAACACAATATCTCTGCTTTCAACTAAATTAGAAACCTTTTTTTTTTTTATTTTACCTGTCGAGAGTGTCGACCAACCCAAACGCAAATAGATACCAAATCGAAGAAGAAGCAGAAAAAACAATAGCTGTAAAAACTACAACAACAAAACTTTCCAAAAGCTTCAACACCTGCCATTTTGCCTAATTTGCATATTTCTTTGCTGCCTCAACTTCGCTCGTCTTTTTTCACATAAATAAGAAATATATACATACATATATGTATATATCAAAATGTACAGCTACCTCCCCTTCCACAACGAATTAACAAAGTATGTGCGCGCTCACCCGCTCTCTCGCTCTCCCGCGCCCATAAGCTAAATGAACGCCCAATGTGACAGTCGCACCATAGGGGCTCCCATGCTCCGCCTTTTGACTGGCTGTACATAGGCAGCTCACACACACACACACAAACATACACACGTGAACATACAAAACTGACGCTCTTGCTCTCTCTCTGTGTGTGCTTGGTTGCGCTCGCTCGCTCACGCATGGCTGCGTTTCGGCTTCCGTTAGCGTGTGTTCGTGTGTGTGCTTGTGTGTGTTCGTGTATGGGGCGCCATTTAATGCTTTGCTTTGTTGCTTCTCATTTGCTGGCAGCGCAGCAGCGACGCCGACGCCGCGCGCTTGGTGCGAGAATCCCAAAAGGCAGGCCGCTCAAGCACCAACACATGCAAGCGCACACACACCAACATACACCAACACACACATACGCATGCGCTGGGCAACTAACTGGTTCGCCAAGTGCTCGCATTTATTGCTCTGGTTGTTGTTGTTGCCTTCGTTGTTGGTTGAATAGGCGTTGACGCCCGTTGCTTTTGGCTGCTGCGACGACGACAGCGTCGACAGCGACGGCGTTTACTGCTTCGGGTTTCCTACGGCGCTTGGCTCTTGGCTCTGATTTAGTCACATTTTGGTGCTCGCGGCATTAGGACGTCCACATTGTCGCGCCAACATCATAAACAACAACAACAACACCAACAGTTGCGATCCTTTGGTGTCGCGCGTTAATTGAATAACAAAATTTGTAATTTTAATCAAGCGAAAAGCATTCCTGAAATTCCTATGGAGCAGCAACAAAGTTCTTAGTGATAAATGTTTAGTGTGAATTGTGTTTGCTTAAATAAATTTAATTGATCGATCAACTGATTGATTGATTGCTTGCTGACAATGCCATGATGGCTTTAAAGATGCTGTATCGCGGTCCCAGTTCGCGCTTAGAGAATTTAATTGAAAAGATTCAAGCGACCAAGGAGATAACTAATAACGGTAATTAGCGTGGGTGTTCGAAGAGAATTAAAAAAAAAGATTTTGATTGAACATTTATACGAATGGAAAGGTGTGAAAAGCTCTTGTAATGCCCGGAAGGCTTTATATGCAATATTTAATTAAATTATGAAATTATATATATATATTTTTTTTTATTTATTGTGTAGAGCATGAGTAGGTCAACTATGCCGCTTTGAAGAAACTTTTATAATAATTAATAATATATTTTAAATATTTCAAAATATATAAAAGTTAGTTCAAGTTCTAGACAACTTTCAGCCATTAGATATATTCATATTAAACTTTAAAGCAGAAGCTTAGAAGAACTAAGTAAATTACTCTCAATATATATATATCTTATATATTCTAACTCCCTCTACTTTTACTCCCACTTCAATCAATACTTACAATTCCAATTCACATCTATATTCCCTAAACATTTCAAATCCTAACTTCATTTCATAACTCTCTTGCTGTTTAGCTGCAATCTGTTCAAACTCTTTCATTTGACATTTGCCCCCATCAAATCTTAAGATTTTTCAAAATCTCTTTCAACTTTCTTTGACCCAAGTAACTCCAGAAGACAGAAGAGAGCGGACAACTCTGAGACGCAGCTATTGCTCAATTGACGCCTATATTAATTAAATTGATGCAGTATTTTCATGTTTCCTCATTAAGGGACCAAAAGAAGAGCCACACTTCAGATCATATCAGTTCAGTTCGGATCAGATCAGAGTTCAAGCGTTGCGACCCAAAACAAAACAGAGCTGTGCAGTTAACAGTTACAGCTAGATAGATAGTAGTTATGCAGAGGGACGGACATACGCATCGGCTACAATTAGCTTCAATTAAAGTTTTTCCCAAACGGAAAGTGAGCCGAAAACAAAAAAAAAATTTATACAAAATAAGAGACGACACTTGGCGCGTGGTGATAGATGAGTAAAATGTATGAAAGTAGACAGATGCACTGAGAGAAACTACTAGCTGACTTTAGATGAGCTAATTATATAGAAAAAGTCAGATGCGCTGAAGCAAATTATTTGATATTAGCGATTAACTTTAGATTTATCAGAGAGAAAATAAAAGCGAGAAAATATTTGAAAAATGAAGATATACATAGATATGAATTTGTTGTAGATATAAGTATATTATAAGCAAATGTTAAATATATTATAAAAGAGAGGAAAAGACAAACAATTTGAGAATAGAGTGAACCAGCAAAAACTTCGTTGGCTTTACTATAAAGAAAACATTTCCTGAGCGTACAAAACTATAGAATTATATATTCAAAATTCAGAGAATGCGCTCTCTAAGAAAGATCCATACACATACATATGTATATATACAAATCAAGAGATTTTCAGCAAATACTTTCAATAAACTCAACAAGCTCAACAGCTTCAGCTGCTTAGCTCTACAATCGACACTCACTCGACCCACTCTCTTGGCAATTGCGCTCAGTGTATTTATTGGAGTGACCCTCATTGCCCCGATGCTAATGCTAATGTGTGTGATGCAAAGTCAAGTGGCAGTCAGAACTTGTAATTAAAATGCTCTTAAGTACAGTGAGCGCAATTAGTTTGCATGAAACAAACGTGCGGCTCATTTACAGTCAGCGAGAGTGGGAGATCAAAGTGGATGGGGAATGGAGGATGGTTATGGGTATGGGTATGGAGGGAGGTGGCGATCTGTTTGACTAGTGTGTCTGGGGTGGAGGCAACACCAAAAACATGCTGCATGTTGTTAATTGAATTAAGTGTTGGCAACCAATTTTGATTTCCTGTCTTAGTCACAGTGCGACTAAAGAGAGCGAAAGCCGCCGAAAGCTAATAAGGATGCAGTCGCTGCCCACACGACATGCGCTTAATTACAAACTACTTGATACCCTATACAATGTGTTGATTTCTTTTGTTTTTCTGTGTGCTTTACAGATATGTACAGCACGCACACTTCATCGAGCTACTCGCCCAGCATCTCGGATGGCACTTTGACGCCCAACTCACAGCTGCAGCAGCCGCAGCAGCCGCAGCAGCAGCAGCAGCAGCAGCAGCAGCAGGAGCAGCAGGAGGCGAGCGAGGAGGCGGCCAAGGCGAATGGTGATGCTGCACAACAGCAAACGGAGCTGGAGCAGGAGCTGAGCAAGCCAAAGCGACAGGCACATTTGCATCATCATCATCATCATCATTATCATCATCAGCAGGCGCTGAAAATAGCGAACAAGCTGCGCAAAATCAATAAGGATGCAAAGCTGGCTGCAGGACAAGGACAAGGACATGGCACAGCCGCCAAGTTTGATAAGTTGACAGGGGAGGGGATTAAAAGTCGAGGCGACGGCTCCTATCAGTGTCAGTTCTGTGATAAATCATTTCCGCGACTCGGCTACTTGAAGCATCACGTGCAGGTGAGTTCACAGCGCCACAAAACTCCTCCACAGGGTGACAGACACAACGAATGGGTTAATTACTCAACGTGACATTATGTAAGGCGCTTAGTCTATCATTGCATGAAAGACTTCTTGGGTGGTTGACGTACGTCTGCTTGGGGTGGCTCCAAATGGGCCACAATGTTTGGTGTCAGTCAGCTTTGGTGTCAAAGAGAGAGCGAGGCTGCCTCTGAGACATGCTTTTGAGCCACATTAAATAATCAAATGTCGTGGCGCTTCATTCGTTAATTGCTATCGATTCAACTCAACTCTTAACTGGGTTACGAAGCAAGCGAACGAATTGTTTTGATTGACATAATGAGCTTGGAAAGCATTTCAGAAATGAAATAAATAGTTGACTCTTTAGCTAAATGATATTTAGAGTAAACAGATTTTGAGTTTAAGTACTGTACTCTAAAAAAAAAAAAAAAAACAAAAAATCTTATAGCTTATATATCTCATTATATATACTGCCAAAATATATCCTCTTGCAATTCTGATATTCATAGAATTTCATCAAATGCAGAATACATTCATTTTAAATCAATTTGCAATTACTATTTATAGTTTATGCCAAGTTATATATAGAAAGACATTTGACCATAGATCTTGCCTATAAAAATGATTTATTTTAATCTCTAAGCTACCGCCCTGCTTATCCGTTTCGATCGCATTCGTGCAAAAATGTTCATTGCCTGCAAAAGTTTCTCTAAAAAAAAAAGCGAAAAAAAATTCCTCTATATGAGATGCATATCTAGCGGCCTTTATACATATAAAGCGGAGCATTCTTAGAGCATGGCAAAGTGCCTGCAAAGCAAAAGAGCGAGAGAGAGAGAGAGAGGGAGAGAGAGAGAGAGAGAGAAGAAATACATAATTTCGGTAGCATTTCAAACAAAAACCCAAACACGTAACTCTCGATGTTCACCCACTTGAAGGCATGTCTCATCATGCTGATGTGTTCGTCTGCTGCTTCTTGTCATTGTCATTGTTGTTGTTGTTGTTTTGTAAGGGTATAAGAACGCCCATGACATCAGCGGCAAACAAGTTGTTAACCCAATTGCAACTGTGTTTAGGACTACTGCTTGATCGCTTATCGCGGCTCTCAAACATAATGCGCTTGCCTTTGATCCACCTAGGCGGGGTACAAAATATGGTGAATATGCTGATGATTGCTGTGGATGATTGGCGCGACAGTTTAAAAAACCATAACCGACACGAGAATCCCCCACTCCCCCTCCCCCGCAGGCAGGCAGGCTGGCCAAACACTTTGCGCGACGATCAACGCGACGCGACTCATATTGTGCAATAAGCCAAACTTCAACTGGGGGGCTTGCATACAAATGGGCTAATTTTTTGCAAAAAAAAAACAACAACAACGCAACTCAGTTGTCTTTTTTTTTCATGAGACTTCAAAGCATATGCGCCGACCGCCAAAGAACCCAAAAAGTAAACCGGTTGCGGGGTGTGTGTGTGTGTGTGAAGCTAAATGCCCCCCCTTGCTCTACGCCTCTCCGCCTGCCTCATCCCATTACCCGTTGCCCCTTCTATATAGCATTTTGTCTGGCGTTTGCGTTGCGCATTTAGATGAATTTTTGTCCACAAGCCAAGCCGAAACACCTACGTTAACCGCCCTGCCTACACCCCCTCCCCCTCCCCCTCCCCCTCTCCGTTCGCTCCTCACGCCCCTGGGCAAACACACACTTGCTGCTATGCAGATTCTGTCTGAATCAGTTTGAGTTTTTAGCCAACTGCAGCAATAAATTCAAGACAGGAATCAGGCGAGTCGACAACAGCTCGACAACTTCTAAGAATTTCAAATAGGTTAGTCAGAGACGCTTCAGCAGACGAGCCTCGGCTAAGCCGAGGAACTAGAGATATCAGCGCTGCGATTGCAAGTCCCCCCCAAAAAGCACTTGCTGAGCTCAGCTCGCAGCTCGCAGCTCTCGGCTCTCACTAAACTCTATCTATCTCTGGCTTTGTCTTTAACTAATTCACTCTCTCTCTCTCTCTCTCTCTCTCTTTTCTTTTTTAGAGCCATGCCGAGCATTTGCCTTTCAAGTGCGAATACTGCGCGAAGCTCTTCAAGCACAAACGCTCACGAGATCGTCATAAGAAGCTGCATACAAATGAGAGGAACTACAAGTGTCCGCATTGCGAGGCGGCTTTCTCCAGAAGGTAAGCGTTAAGTGGAGCTAGCTGATAAGAGATAAGTAAATCATGCTTGATTGCTGGGGAGAAAGGCTGAAGAAGCTTAGGGAATCTGGGAAAAAAAGACCTTAAAGAACAGATGATTATAAGAGATGTAACATGTTATATAGCTCCTACATTTATATAACTCTTATTAATATACCAATTAAGGGATTATTTTCTTGGATTTATATATCTCTCATTAAGTTATATCTTTGTATATAAGAGACATGATATCTTGTATATCTCTTATATTCATAAATCAGTAATTTACTCTTTTATATAACTCTTATATTTATATATTTATTATTAAAAATTATTCAAAATTAAAGAGACTTTAGACTTATATAGCTCTTAAGTTTATATAAGAATTTATATCTTATAATCTCTTATATGCATAAATAAGTGTTATACTCTCTTATATATCTCTTATTAAGATATATAGAAGAGACAAATTATTTTACATATCTCTTATATGCATAAATAAGTCATATACTCTCTTATATATCTCTTATTAACATGACAATTAAAGAGATATTATATTTTATACATCTCTTATTAAGATATATAGAAGAGACATCTTAGATCTTATACATTTTAAGTTATATATACTCTTATACATATATATCTTAAATTTTGGTTATATTTTCTTTTTCTCTCAAGACTCTAATACATAATCGTATACTCTCTAGGCAATATCATTATATATTTAACCCATATTCTAAACCCTCCTCCCTTCTCTCTCTCTCTCTTCACTTTACACTCCTGCAGCGATCATTTGAAGATTCACATGAAGACGCACGACATCCAGAAGCCCTTCCAGTGCAGCATGTGCAATCGTGGCTATAATACGGCCGCCGCTCTCACCTCGCACATGCAGAAGCATAAGAAGAATGCCGCAATTCTCGCAGCTGGCGGCAATCCCAATGCACTCAACTATAGTCCACGCTCCACGGGCTCTGCCTCGATATCGAGCAATGGCAGCTTGCATAAGCGTCGCTATGCCTTGGCTCTGGCCTCCGATAGTAGTCCCAGTCGTTTGGAGTTTCCCAAGCGAGCGCGTGGCCAGCTGACGACCACGCCCACAGCCACAACAATGGGCACGCCCACGCCGCTGCTGCGCTGCAGCTACTGCCCGAAGGCGACGGAGTTCAGCAGTCTCGAGCAGCTAAATGCGCATCTGCAGAGCACACACGAGCAGCAGCAGCAGCAGCAGCAGCAGGAACAGCAGCAAAAGGACTCCGAGGGTCAGACGAATGGCTTTCAATTGAGCTGCGAATATTGCACGATGAAATTTGTGAACATCGCTGCGCTCTTCCAGCACATGAGAGTCACGCACTTGGATCGCCTGAGCAGTCCCAATTCTTATTACGAGCACTTCAATCGCCTCGGCTCACCGCAGTCGAAACTCATCAAATCGGATCTAGCGCCATCGGAGAAGCCCGAGCAGGAGCTGCCCACAGATCTGAGCAGCAACAAGCGACGTCCGCTGATCTCGCCCACGCAGCAGCAGCAACAGCAGCAGCAGCCGGCGCCGCCGCCTCCTGGCATCTTCTTCTTGCAATCAGTGCAACGCCGGCCTGCCGGACTTTGAGAGTTTTCGCAATCATCTCAAGAGTCACATAGCCGAGGGCATGCAGCTAATCTGTCCCCACTGCGGCCTCAGTCTGCCCGAGCAGTGTGAATATGAACGCCATGTGGTTGCCCACTTTCTGATCAGCAGCTCGGAGTTCAATTGCTGCAGCAGCAGCTGTGGCAAGTCGTATGCGAAGGCCGAGGAGCTGCATCAGCATCTGCTGGCCGAGCACGTGCAGACGATGCTGAAGTGTAGTGCTCTGCTCGGAGCTCTGCGAGAATCGCATGTCGATGCAGCTGCACCTGGCCTGTGCGCACAGCCAGGAATCGAAGCTGCTGAGATGCAGCGCCTGCCTGGAGCTCTTTCGCAACGATGCCGACTTCCATGTGCATGTGAAGACACGCCATCAGCTGGGCAATCAGGGTCTTGCGGGCAATCCACCAGCTCCAGCCAATCCGCTGCAGTGCATGTTCTGTCGTGCCGTCTGCTCGTCGGAGCTGGAAATGCATTTCCATTTGGCGGCGCATGCGCGACAATTTCGCTGTCCCAGCTGCCCGGAGACATTCCATGTGGAGTTCCTGCTGGACAGGCATATGCAGAGCCAGCATGGCGGCATCAAGGACAAAGAATCGCCCGTGCCCGTGCCCGTGCCAGGTAGCATGGGTAGCTTGTATGTGAATGCGTTGCTGCCACCTTTGGCGGCGGCCGCTGCAGCTGCCGCAGCAGCAACAAATGCCAACAACAACAATAACAACAACAACAACAACAATATTGACTATAATGTCGCCTTCAAGGGTCTCTTTGGCGGCAATAATCCGCCAGAGCAAGTTCTACAACAGCCCACTGCAAGTGGACACCAAGCAGGCACCGCATCCAGCTCTGATGTACGGCCTGAGCCAACGCTACTTGATGGAAATGTACGCGGCCAAGGCCAATTCGCCCGCGAATGTCAGTGGAGCAGTGGAGCTGCCCACACCGCAGGCCGTGCAAGCCGCCGCAGCAGCAGCGAGCGGCGGCGGCGGCGGCGGCGGCAGCAACAGCAGCAGCAGCAACAACAACAGTTATAGCTGTGGCATGTGCGAGCGCCAGGATCTGCGCAGCGAGGCCGAACTGCATTCACATCGCAAGCTCGCCCACAATCTGAAGACGGGCGTCAGCCTGCGCTGTGCCTACTGCTCGGGTAACTACAAGAGCCGGGCTGAGCTGGAGCAGCACATGAAGAGCTGCCACAACTCGAGCGGCAAGCACAAGTGTCTCATCTGCGACGAGATCTTTCCCTCGCCCGCCATTCTTGCCGAGCACAAGCTGCAGCACTCCAAGGTGGGGCAGTCGGGCAAGTGTGCCCACTGTGGCCAGCAGCTGGAGCATGTGGCCGCCTTTCGTGCCCACCTGGGCGAGCATGGCAACGATGGCAATCTGCCGATGGCCTGCATCTGCTTGCCGCCAGACTCTGCACTCGGAATTCGAGCTGAGTTTGCATGCCAAATTCCATACCAAATCGCCCGGTTGCAATAGCCTGCAGGAGCCCGTCTGTGCCCTGTGCCTGGAGCCGCTGCCTGGTGCCGGAGAAACTGCCAAATTGTGCGACAAATGCTGCCGCAAACACAATCTGAATGGCAAGCGCAAGGAGCAAGTGCAGCCAGCGGCCATCACTGCTCCAGCTGCAGCAGCAGCAGCTGCGGCTGCAATTGCAGCCAGCGCCTATCTGGACCATCGCTGTAATCTCTGCAAAATGATCTTGCCGCACGCCCAGAAGCTGCAGGAGCATCTCGTCGAGCACACTTTCGCCGGCACCGAGCAGCGTGGCTACAATTGCTACATCTGCTCGGCTGTCTTCACGGCGCCCGCTGGCCTGCTCGCCCACATAGCGGAGCACGGCACGCGTCCCTACGATTGCAACTTGTGCCCGGAGAAATTCTATTTTCGCGCCGAGCTGGAGCATCATCAGCGAGCGCACGAGCTGCGCACTCAGTCAGCGCCAACACGTCATCCCAAGCAGGAGACGCACAGCTCCACGGAAAGTTCCCCGGTGACGCTCAGTCCCAGCCATGTCAAGCAGGAGCTATACGAATCGGAGCCAGCAAATTCGCCCAACGCCGCTGATCTACCCGTGCAGCAGCAGCAGCAGCAGCAGGAGGAGGAGGAATATATTGAGGTGGAGCAAATGCCGCAGGAGACGCTGCGAGCTGGCGAGCAGCTGAGCACCGAGCGTTCTAGCAGCAGCGCCTAAGTATTATTAACTATACTAAATACAAATACTAAAACTAATACTAAAGTAGACTACAAACTAAACACTTAACTATCTAATGGCATTTTAAAACTCTAGCGTCCTTGAGGTTAAGGATATATGTATGTATGTATGTATGCTGTAGTTATATCTAGCTGAAAAGAAAAATGTTCTACATCAATGGTATTCCCGCTTAAAAAGAAATTCTATGCAGCTAGCTTTATGCTCTCTACATGGATGAGATATATGTATTTATATATAAGACTGTTCAAATCCTTTCAATTAAACTTCAAATATTTCTAAACTATTTTTATAGCAAAAAATTTATATTGTATAAATTTTATTCATATTTTTCAATTTCTGTTCATTTTCTTTTTACAAATTCTTGTTTGCTTTGAAAAATTAGAAAAACTATCGAAAAAATGCTTAAAAATATATATTTTATTTTTAATTTGTGCAGCAAAATAATATTTTAATATTTATGACTGCAGTTATGAAATTTAAACAATTTTAAATTACCAATTTTTTAAATTTCTAAAATACTTAAAAAAAGAAAGGAAATTGCACAATATTTAAAAATTGTTTATGCAATTTTCCAAACAATTTTATTTTGGGTTTCAATACTTTAAACTAATCCTTAAAAAAGAAAATATTATTTGAATGTAAATGAATTTTTAAGAGAAATATTTGTTGATAATTAATAATATATGTTATTCAATAGATATTTTTATTCAAAACATGTTTAAAATAGATTTCGTTTTTAATATATTACATAAACATTTATTTATTATAATTATATAAAAACAAATAAATCTTGTATTCGCTCTAAGTAAAACTGCTCCACAAAATTAAATTAGTATTTCTAAGAATTGAAATCTTGCCCCAGTTTATTGTTTAAATCAAAGCAACAGCCTAGTATTAAGAAAACATATTATAAAATTAATATAATTATAAAAATAACAAAAGAAAAACTATGCCTAGCTAAGTAATATCATAATTAATATATGCATAGAGTAGTTTTGATTAATGTGTGATAGTTTTCAAAAGGTAAACACAATGAATTTTTCTATCTATAACTAGTTTGTATTATCAAAATAAATCTATCCAAATGATATAATAGTTTATATACATATAGTTTAAAGCGCCTTGCGCTACCTTCCGTATTTATGTATACCTATAAAATATATAGCAACGTAAAGCATACAACAGATAAACATATATATGTGTGTACATTTGAATAATCAACGCATCGTAACTACAAATATGATCTATGTCTTACATAAGCACCAAACATTTTTAATGTGTAGCATATAAAAAAAAAAACAGTATCCAACACGAGACACTACAAAATATTTAGAGTAAATGAAATAAAAGAACAAAAAAAAAAAAAAAAAAAAACTAAAGTTGAAACCAAAATACAGAAACCTCGCGTAATTTCTTTTATGGGTTTACTTAGAAGTTTCGCCTGTAAATCTGATAAGATTTTTTATGGAAGCTGACGACATGCGTCTCCAACAATTTTATGGCGAATATTTTGTGTGGCTTTTCAATACCCTGTCAACGTAAGAGCTGTGGGTATCATGCACCATTTAATGATGACAAATTTGATAACTAATATCTATTAACAATTAGCAAAACTTGAGCTCTTAGAGCGCCTGCGTTCATTGGGTTCATTTCCAACTGTCTTTTGGATCTCAGCTATTATAACAGCTACAGCTTTGAAATTTGAATTATATGATTTTACACACTTGTACTGAACTAATTTTATAAGGTCAAGCCCTTAGAGACTTTGCTATTTATGTTATGCCCACTTTATGCCAACTAGACCCATTGAACTCTGGATTTATGCAAGCTATAGAGATGAAAGTTGGTATATAAATACGTTGGGACATAATGAGCTGTCTTATAAGCATGGCTGTAAGTATTGAGGTTTTTTTTTTGGTAAATCCTTTAAATTTCATATATATATTTCTATAATATTTCAATGCTGTCTCAAAAAATAATACAAATTAATCTTTACGCTCAATAGTTATTCAACAAGTTCATTAGACATGTCTTTATATATATATAAAGCTCATAAAGTTCACTTATCCGAAGTAACTAAGAGACTAGATAGAAGAGAGGAGAGTTGAAAAGAAGAAAAGATTGTAAAAATGTTGCATTTCAAACGTTTCAGAATGAAATAAAGTTCTAAAGACGTTAAGGCAGTAAGACAGGGTATGTATTAGTCTAGCAGTATTGTTTTGCGTACATTAACTATATATTTTTCAATTCTTCTATAATATATAGTACAAGTAAAAAAGCATATAGGCATATGCTAAGCTTAAGTTGCTTTCTCATTCAATCTAGAGAGTTTAGTTCAAGTTCTTGAGCTAATGTGGACAAGTAAACCTTTCTAGGGTATATGCTGAGTTGAGCTTGAGGTTTGCTTGTTTTTAATTTCTGGTGGTTTTCGGCGACCGCGACACGTAACGACAATAAAAAAGGTGCGCGCGAGGGTAACTCGTTTTTGTGTATTTGTCGTCGTATATGCACGACAGATATACACATATATATATATACATTTATATATAGTTTTTTTTTTTTATTATTTCTCTGGTCGAGGCGACACAACAAATTGGCACTGGGTGATGCCTATCTGTAAGACCGGTGGCAATTATGCCTGGCGAAAAATGAGAGAAAAGATAAGAAGCAGAAGCTAAGGCTGCGACAGCGACTGAGGTTGCTTCCTAGAATGCAGTGGCAATGGGGGGCACTGGCTAATCCAGGACAGGGTTAGCAGCACCTCCTGCTTCTCGGAAGCAATTGCAAATAAATTGCATTTAATAAATTGCCAAGCTGAGAGAGCAGAGCCGTCTGCAGAGAGGCGTAGATGTCACTTTCTGTGCACCTGTGCACTGGTGACAATTGTTGGCCGTTCGCCGACGTCGGCAATCATCACAAATCAATAAAAATGTTTATTATCAGCAATTGGTTCAACTAAACACCGGCAGTAGTTAATTAGCGCCATGCCCGGCATGCCAATGCGTTTCGACTGCTGGAAAACTTGAAAAACCAATCTCCGACAACAGCCGTAGCAGCAGCAGCTCCAATTGAAAGCCAGCTAAGGAACAACTTTAGCTGCAAGTCAAGCTACAACTCCGACTCCGACTGCAACTGCAATTGCAGCTCCATTGATCGTTTTCATCGAGCAGACCGCCAGGCGCGTTGGCTCTCTGAGTTTCCGCGAATTGTTTTTTATCTTTTTTTATACATTTTTTTCTTTTCTTTTTTTTTTTTGTTTGCCTTTTTCTTTTTAGCTCACAAAACGTCACCAATATGTCGAGAGCCATTGGATCTAAATCAAAAGCCACCTCCTGCCGTATCACGCATCGATTCGCGTCGATTTATCTTTTGGTATTTGCGGCATTTGACGGGTTTTTACAGTCAGTTGATGCACGCACTGACCGTGGTAGAAAATCTATCGAAATTTAACTTAATATTAATACAAAAATTTATCATTATCATGTATGTATAATGTATTATTTAAACTCAAGGCAGTGTTTCACGATTACATATATCTAATGTTATGCCTACTATAGTATTTCCACAATTTTAAATTTCATTTTTTGGAAATTATCAGAAAACTACTTTATAGGATGGGGATAAGATCGAGTAAATGCTGCCAAGACAATCAGGATTGCTTAGGCAAACAAATTTGACTTATTTTTGTTTAATTGTAAGAGATTTGTATATAAATTTAATGTTTTTTTAATTTTTATATTTTTTATTGATTTTTATTTTGTATTTTTAATTTTTTCATATTTTTTCTATTTTATTCCTATTTTATTTATTATTTTTATTTATTTATTTTTTTTTTTTTTTGTAAGCTTTAATTCATATTTAAGCTCTTGCATTCAGCTTTGCTCTGCTTTGCTTTATTCCCATAACTTTTGTGTCACTGTGCGGCGTTTGAAAGTCTGCTTGGCTGTCGGTCGGTCGGACGACAGCCAAGTGGAGCAGCAATTGCAGTTGTTGTCTCACCTGCATGTTTTGACGTCTCTTTGGCTGTTTGGCGACGCATTAGCAGCTACTCCTTGTTGCAGGCAATGGCTGCTCCGCTTCCCCCTTGAGCTACTCTATTAAAGTTAAGTGTTGGCCTTCGCCTGGCATGCAGCAACCATTCTACTGTCCCTCTTCCCTCTCCCTCTCTCTCTCAGTCTCTCTCTTCCTCCTCTCTCTCCTTCAATGTCTACAAGTATTGTGGCATGTGAGCGTCTAAAACATTTGGAAAAGCGTTGCAAGTCTTTAGATTTGTTGCGCGCGTAACTTTGACAAATGAAGAAGCGAGCACTAGACATATTTGGCCAGCTGATGATGATGATGATGATGATGATATTGTTGTTGATGTTGAGCAACACCTAAACCAAAACCAGCGCCTCATAATGGATACAAATGATGATAAAGCTAAAGGCGAGACCCCATCAACTATGCCTGGCTGATTTGGGAGCTGCTGCTCAAATGGACAAATGTCGAGCAAAAATGTTTTCGCATGCCTTATTAAACAACTGGTAAAGTGAAATATGCTCCAAGCTTTTTATACCGTCGAAACGGCGTGAAAAGGTGCATGATAAAATTGTGGGCTGGCTTACGACAGTGAGAAATGGAAGTTGCTGAGATATTATATGCTTGGGGAGTTTCAATAAACCTCAGCTCTTAGATTAGCTTAGTTAGTTGAGGCTGTGCCATTGCACTAGGATATTATAGGAGCAAAGTTCTTTATATTTGAGTATTAGAATGTTTAGAGAATATTATTTGTAAGTGAATCTAATCTATCTAGTATGATTACAGGGTAACTGTAAACTAACTGCCTCTAAAGAACTCTTCCTCCTTCTTAGTTTCAGATTTTTTTTTTCGCAAGGGTAACAACGCCCCCGCTCACAGCACGCAAACGACCCTCAGAGCCAAATGCTTTACGCTGTTAGACAAGGGGCAAATGTTTCCTTCCGGTTCGCATGGAATGGCATACAGAACCGGGTCAGCGTAACAGAGACAGAGAGGAGAGGAGAGGAGAGACGTAGACTTTTCGCAGCGCGAATGTGTGCCAAACATGCGAGAAGCGGGCGAGTATGCCGTACCCCAATATTCATTACCGGCTTATTAACGTGATTTACCGATGGGGGTGATGCCCGTTATGTGTGTGTGAAGGATATGATGCTCAAGGATGTATGGCATGTTGCAGCCACAGCGGCTGGGAAACTGACTTTTCAAGCGCCATATAAGGATATATATATATCCGTTGTCAATAAAGCTTGTTAATGATACCGTGCGAACCACTTGATGGATGGCCTCGCGCAAAGCAAATGTGTCAAGCTCTGTTAATACAATATATACATATATGAATATCTATAGAGCAAGAAATACTTCGATATATAGCTGTCATATGCAAATCAACATTAGAAACCCATCCAATGTCTAATGGAGCTGTCGAACTGGCTAAGTGAATGTGAATGGAGCTTCATATCAATTAGCTGTCATTTCCGCTCACACAAATTCAATTTCATATATTTTAAAGCGCGTTTTTCTGTTTAAAGGAAACTTGACATAAATAAAGAATAAATAAATTATTTATTTTTATTTTGTATTTTAAAATATACGAAAGAAGCTCTTCCATGCAACTTTGTCATATATCTGTTTATGTTTTATTTAATTTTTTTTTAAATTTTATTTTTAAAACTAATATTTACATATACTTATATTTTATTCTGCAGAACTGATAATGCATATATGTAAGTACATGTGTATATATTATATTATTATTAATATTATTATATTTATTTAAATTGTTGTTTACTCGCAGCTCATATTTATTGCTATTATTATAAAATTTATATATTATAAATATTATATTATTTTATTAGCAATTCATATTTATTTTTCATTTAATTAATTTTTTAAATCAATTTTATTTTTATTAAATTTTGCACTATTTATTTTCTTTATAAATGAAAAAAGAAAAGAATTTTCATATATATATTAAAAATAATTATTATTTATTTAAGTATTTATATATATTTTTTAATATCAAATATATCTATTTTTAATATTAAGTTCTATTGTTTTTTTTATTTTATTATATTTTTAATTTAATTTTTATTTTTTGTTTATTTTTTTATTATTAATTTTTAATAATTATTTATTCATTTATTATTCATTATCAAAACATTTATTTCTGTTAACTATCAATCTCTTTGCTTTTATTTTTTGTTAATATATATATTTTTATTTATACTTGCATAATCTGCTTTGTTTATTTATATAATACAACAATTATTTATACATATATTTCCATCTCTTCAGGCATAGCTTAAGCTTCCCCTAGCGCATTGCATTTTCAACTTTTCCCTAGCTAACTAATTCTACTTCCTCTCTCAATCTTCTTCTTTTTTTTGTCTTTTGCGCCTAACTAATTAAGTGATGCCTCCCCAGCAGTTGCAGTTCCACTTTCAATTCCAATTTCAATTTCATATGCAGTCGCGCTTAATTCAATTAATAAACTTGCCTGATGTTTATCTGTCATTATTAATAAGCTGATCTCTGCAGTTATACGACATATATCCCCGCTGAGCAAGTCTTAATTATGACAATGCGCACGAGCTAAGCAACTGCACGCATTCATCTCAAAGTTACTGAGGAACAGTCGCAGTCCCAGTCCAAGTCCCACTCACAGATACAGATACAGATACAGGCACAGCTATTTGGATACAGTTACACATTTACAGTTAACAAATTGCGCCTCTTTCATTGGCTAGCCAGGTATATACACACACACACACACACACACACACACATATGTGTGTATGTACAGCATTCGTGTCAGCTATCGGCTATGTAGTCGACACTCGTTTATGTATCTGCATCTGTGGCTGAGAAGGCGTGGCATGGGTGGGCCACAGATACATGATCGTTGTTGGCAACAGAAAAGCGGGTCAAAAGCAAGGCACAAAAGCATTTTAAGTGAAGATTAATGTAGACAAATCTCGTCAGAGTCGAGACTCGAGGTTTATAGAGGAAAATAAAATGTGTTAAACCTTTAAGAATTCAGAATTTCAGATTGCATAAAAAAAACTCTTGCTGATGTATCTTAAGCTAAACATTGAGCACGCTTTCAAGTAAACTTGAAATAGTTTAAGTTTTAATATATATTTTACTCTTACATCAATTAAAAATTTCGAATTTATCAGATCACACGATCTGCAGCACATGCTTAGCCTTCATATTAAATGTATTTCCCTCACAGAGATCTCCCTTCGCGCTCTTTCGCATCTCGTTGGGAATTCCTTTGGTTTCGAGCGTGCCGCACAATTGTGTTATGTAAATCGATATCGATATGGTTATGGATCGCGCAATTAAATTGATTGATTGATTGGCATTCAGGACACGCAGCACCAAATGGCAGGAGTTGCAGGAGCAGCAGGCGCAGCAGCAGCCATAACAATGAAGACCTCAAGACAGAGAGAATTAGAAAATTCTTTTGGCTGGCATTTGCGGGCGGTTTGTTTTTGTGCGCAATTTATAAAGTTGCTGACACAATATAATAGCTGGCAGGATAGCGCAAGGATCACGGTTAGAGCAAGCCAAGCAAAGGCAAGGCAAGGCAAGGCAAGACAAGGATCAAGCCAAAGCACCTCCGCCTTTAATTCTCGCGAAAAATTAAAAAGGAGCTGCAGCTCAAAAGTATTGTATTACCATTTAGAGAGGGAGACGCAGCGAAAGCGAGATAGCAAGTGAGCCAGAGAAGGAGAGAGAGAGAGAGAGTGAGCGAGGGAGATCCAAGCTGTGTCGCCTTGATAAGACTCCAAGGCTATATAAAAGGTCCTTAAAGACAATAGGGAGCAGTAGCAGCAGCAGCATTTCCTTGCGCCTTATTCGCTCGCTCTCCCTATATACATACATACATATATATATTTCTTATCACAGATCATATTTCAAGAGAGAACGCTGGGAAAGGATGTGCCAGGAACTTCTTTAGAACCAAGTATAAATAAACAACAACAAAATTGAATAAAGTACTCAAATGTTAAAAGCTTTTGTTGGGCGTAACTGAAGTCAATGGTTTATTTATTTATTTTATTATTTTTTTTTTATATTTTGTAAAACTTTATAAAACAATAAAATTCAAACTATGTAACTTATTAATAAACATCATAAAATATATAAAAATATTAGTATAGAACATAGACGAGGAAGAGCAGCAATTGAGGAAGTTTCAGCCTTGTTTAAGGGGCTTTATCTCTCTCTCTCCCTCCCTCCCTCTTCCTCTCTCTTAGAACTTTCGCAATCTAAACTTAAGCTCAGTTTAGCTTTCATCTGGCAGTTGGGCATTCAAGTCAATGGACGCTATATGGATCGGTGGCATTATAGGGTTTACATAAGTTCCAACAAGACTGTGAATGCTGTGACAAAGAGGGTTTAAACGATTCAACAGAACTGAAGACCTTCATTAAGTTTTGAGCCAGAATTTGGTAACTTGTTCTACGTTCGCCTTTTATGACCCACACACACACACACACACTCGTTTAAATATATATAAAACAAAAATTTCACAATTTTGCTTGCTTGGGTCTTCATTTATTTTACTTATTTTTTTTTTTTTTTTTTTTTTTTTTTGTGGCCCTGGCGCTGTGTCCAGATCCAAGAGCCAAGTGCGTTTTGACCTCTTCTTGGGTACGTGCCTGGCCTCAGAGTGTGACAAACTGGTTCAAGTTGTTGTCAGTTGTCAGCTGTCGTTGTTGCTGTTGTTGTTGTCAGTTGCTGTAAGTTGTTATCTCTTGCCGTTGTTGTTGTTGTTTGTTGTTATTGTTGCTTTTATGACTTAATGCCGCGTACGCCACGCAATTTCAATTACAGACCAATGCGTCGACCCAGCGAGTCGCAAATACAGTTGTAAGCTCTATACAACAGTTACACACACACACACATACAGTCAGTCACAGTCACACACACACACACACAAACTTGTCTACAGCTAGCGCAACACTTTCATTAGGCTGCGGCGTCGTGTTCCAGGTGCCAAAAAGGAACAGAAAAAAAAAAACAGGACAGAGCAGCAGCGCATAATTTATGAATAACTAGGCGTATTGACTAGCAGATACCCTGTCAACTTTTGAAAGAAGCGGAGGAGGACAACAACTCGATTGTCAAAGTAACTAACAGATACCCCAAGCACAAGAGTAGCACAATTATAGCTCACTTAATACTAATACCGTTTTCACTTTACGCTGACTTATATTACATATTTCATATAAATGCTTGATCACAATATACCCCACAACTTTCTAGACCTACAGGGTATTTGAGAAAATAAGACTCCTAACTGGACTATGAATATTGGCCTCCAAGCTTAACCCCGGCACGTGTCGCGCTTTATGAATTTCGCCCCGAGTTTGTTGTAGTTCTGCTACTTCTATTTTTTTTTTTTTTTATTACCTTCCTTCTTCTTCTTGCTCTTTTCTTTTCAGCTAGTTGCATGTATTTTTGATGTTTAGACGGCAACAATTTGAGGCGAGTTTTGAATTTAATCAAGCGCTACAGGAAAATATTTGCAGAGCACAAGCAAGTGCAGGTGCAAGAGCAAGAGCAAGAGAAACGAGTGCATTTTTATATGTAAACAGAAAAAGTAGACAATAAGCTAAAATTTATATTTACATACAAATAACAATGTATAAACAACTGAGCTTTTAATATATACAAATAAAAACATACCTTCTCATTATTTTAGTTATCATAAAATAAACACAAACATTGATTATTATGAAGTTCTCTACACATTTTATACATTCACGAAAAATAAAACAAAAACAAAAGAATTATCTACGACTTAAAATTTTGCGCCAGCAAACAGCTGATTACACAGTGTAACCGTAGTTTATTTTATAAAATATATCGATATATGTAGCGAGTAAGCTGCTTTAACATTGCTCACTTTGCGTTAGCAGTATCTTGTGAGTTTACAGATACATTTTGCGCTGTCGAATGTTTTTTGCAAAAATGAACGGACTGCGATGTGAAATTCAATATCAAATAATAATTATTAAAACATATGTAAATCAAATTAGACTAACTGAAAGGCAGCTAATAAATCAAACTAAAGTTGTGTGACATAAATTTGCATAAATATATTTATTTTTGAGAAACATAAAGCTAACATGCCGCATATTGCCGGTCGGATGCCTAACATTTTTGTTAACAGCTGTGCAGAGCCTTAACATGATATCGCTCAGATCCGATAATCGAAGAGTTCATTCGAAAAAATAACATTGAACGGGACGGACGCTAGATTGGTGAACTGCAGATAGTTGTGGGTGTTTTTTTATACAGTGATTTTGTACGCGCCCGCGCCGCTTCAGCACAAAACGCAGAGGACGAACGAGGAAGTCACGCATAAAATCAAAATAAGCTAAAACCTAATAGTACATACATATAATACTAAAGTGCAATTTGTGAAGTTTAAAATCTATACCGTTAAACAATAATACCAATAGCAACAACAACAACAACAAATCAAAAGCAATCATGTACTCGTGCAAATGCATGAATTTACAAGTCGGAACCTCGAGTAACGACAATAATAATAAGATCGAAGGGAATGAGGACATGGTTGTGATGCATATGAACTTTAAGGAGAAATATCAATGTTTTATCTACTTCGACAAGTTTATAAGTTTCTTTAACAATGTAAGTCTTTGCAGCATATATTCCTATACTATCTATGTATTCACAAATACAACTGAATCCAACATAAACATGCGTATATATACATCATATATGTGTATATATACATTATATATTTGTGCGTATATTTTAATTATAAGCATTTTATCGCATTCTGCTTTATGCGCAGCGTAACCATTTTCCACGCAGCATAGGGCCTAACTACACACCCAAACATACACACATACACGCATCCACACATATATACGTATGCTCTGTGCGTGTGTATTATCGTTCTTTATGCTTTGTGTGCCGGCCGTGCCGCTGTTGTCTGCCTATTCTTGACATACACACATACACACACTGGCGCACGCATAGATATGTATGCGTCAGTGAAGCAGCGTGCGAGGAGCAGCAAAACAAAATAGGGTCATTCATGAAAAAAAAAAAAAAAACCAATGCCTTTTGTTGTAGCCCGGCCTAAGAAATTGCCTCTCTTCCTTTTGCCTGACAATTGGTATTTTTTGTTGTATTTAATGCACAGTTAGCACTGCCTGTATTTGTGTGTGTGTGTGCGAGTGTGCATGGTGTGCATGGTGTGCTTGTGCGCACTGCTTTAATTTTGCCCTACACCTGTTTTCGCCTCCTTCGCTCCTTCGCTGAAGACACCCTGTATATATGCTCGTTTCTGCCTGCGCCAGTTTTTTGTTGCTTTCTTTTTTCTTTCTGAATGTTTCTTTATACTTCTGTCCCTTGCCCGATCACCTTAATTTTTGTTAGGTTTTCCGCTTCATATTCATTTTAATTTCTTTTTTGCCAAATTTTACCTTGTTTTCTTATCATCTATTATTACCATCAACAGATCTTTAAGATCACTTGGGTAATTCCCGTAAAGAACTTAATATATGTATGACTTCATTTCACTCTCTCTGATAGATAATGTTTATAAATATTTAAAATCTTGTTATACTCTATGAATACTTTGTATAATATATAACAAAAACCCCCTTGTATCTTTTTTAATAATACACGGACTAATTAGAGATTCAAAAATATGATAATAAACTTATTAAAGTAATTAGGAATAATCTTGAAGATGGTAAAAAATAAAACATTTATACAAAATTTGAGATACGGTTATATTTTAGATAAGAACGTTGCGTTTTCTATTATGCACAAAATTAATAAACATTTAAAAATATAATTTAAATTTTGTATATATTTTGTGATATTTTAAAGAATTACGAGAAGAAGAAATATATATACATACATATATACACAAAAATATACATATCTAAACAGACAAAAGCAAAATTGATCATATAAATTTGTTGGATCTGTTAAATAATAATAAAATCTTCCTTCTCAGCGAATGACTATTATAATTAAGAAAAAAAATCATAGTAGAATAAATGGATATATGTATGTATGTATGTGTCTCTATCGTGATTCTATGACTAATGTTTGAATATCAAAACTCGATTATTTTGACGATGACAACGCAAAAATTAGAAAACAAAATATTGAGTAGAAAGAAAAAAAAAACAAAATACTCTAGACAAGACGCGACACGCGTAAAGCTGCAAAAAACACTTTGACTCTACACTCTTGTATATTTGTATGTGTATGTGTGTGTCGTTTTCAAGGTTAAATCAAATAACAGCTGTTAGTTGACCATTTTCGCCGTTTCTTATGTTTTTGTCGTTCGCCGTTGGCTAAGCCACCAGCTGCACGTGTCACAGTTTGAAGATCGCACTGATCAGCACTGCTCAAACTGCAGCAGACGAGCAGCTTCAATAACGATTTGATATGCATATGTTCAGCAGCTGGGCCAGCCACACCCATTGCACAAGCAATTCAAACTCAATCCCAAAGCCAACCCAGTCCCCAATCTCTGCCTCCCTCTCTTTTGCTCTTGTGAGCTTTGCATAATGCGTTTATTTTGATGGAAATTGAATTGTTATGCATTATTATTATAGTTGTTGTTTTGTTGCGGTCTGGAGATCGTGCAAAAGTTCTTCAGTGTTGCTGTTGTTATTGTTATTGCTTTGCACCCACTTGAAAAGCGCTGAGGCGTACAACAACAACAATAACAACAGAATCAGCATTAACAACAAATAGACCAAAAGTGTTATATTGAATAATTCAAAGCGCAAAACAAAGCAACAGGAGCAAAAAAAAAAAACTGTGTGTCTATACATATAAGTGAGTATTTAAATACATATGTATGCATACACATGTGTGTGTGTGTGTGTGTGTGTGTGTGCATGTGCACACATAAATATGTAAAAAAAAAAGAAGCTCTATGTATGTGTGTGTGTAGCGAGCCCAAAACGGAACGCTTTTAGAATAAATTACGAAACTGGCGACAAACACAACAAAGCAAAAGAAGAGGAAGAAACAGAAGAAGGAAGGCAGGCAGCACCAGCACCAGCAGCAGCCGAAAAATAACAAAAGCAACAACAACAACAACAGCAGCCGCAAAGGCAGAGCTGAAAAAAATAAACTTGTTTATACATTTTGTTGTATAAACAAGTTTTGAGATTTCCAAATGCGACCAATGGGCAGTGTACGACAGGGGGGGTGGAGTGCGATGGATGATGGGTGTACAAAGAGAGGAGAGGAGTAGGAGTAGGTAGTGGGCCAGCCTGTCATATGTAGGGCAGGGTGTAGGACAGAGCAGCAGTTGACAAGCAGCTTCTTTTTCAGCACTCCCGCCTCGCTTGACCCTTCTCTTTGTCTTCTCTTTGACTCTCTCTCTCACACTTCAACTGCTTGTCTTACTGGTATCGCTGTATTGATGCGTAGGCCTCTGTTTGATTGTCTCAAGTTGAAGTCGAAATTATGCATAAAAGAAATCAAAATTAAAATATAAATAAAAGCCAAATGTGGTCTGGTAGCGTTATAAACAAGGCTATTTAAGAGTTTAATAGGCAAATGTGAAATGTGTGCGGCGCGTGTGTTGCACTTCGTATTCATTTAGCCGGCTATAAAAAGATCTATTTACATAAAAAAAAATCATCAGCATCAACAACAATAACAGTGGCGACAATGCAACTGAGAGGCGCAACAGAAGCAGCAACAGATAAACAGTTAGCAGTTGTTCAGAGTTATCTGTTCTTCTCTGTGGAACCCTTTATATAACAGTCTTGCATATTGCATGAGCACATGCATGAACATATACATATGTAAAAGAGTTATATATGTATGTATGTTAAATATTGAAATGCAATTTACATAAATTCATTTAATACAACTGTTATACGGTTGTGTTTCGAACTTGTTATATACGAATAGCAAGCGTGGCTTACACGTGCAGGGAAAGCTGAACCTTAAGACGTTTAAATAAGCAAAGGTAATAGAGCTGTTAACTGTTATACGTATGATATTATATTATATTATATATAAATTAACAAAAGGATGGAGTACATTCAGCTCTTTCAATAGCTCTCAGCTCCAAAATCGAAACACAACAACAACACGCTGCAAACTGTTATCTTAACAGACCGCACTGCATAGTTTTATCTAACAGCAATAGATGCTGTTAAGTTTTCAAGCACTGACATACTGACGCTGTCACGCTGCTCTTATCAACATTTTTAGTTTGTGTCCAGTTTAACACCCCAAGCTAAACTCACGCTACAGACGCTTTTTTTTTCTAGGTTATCAAACGGTAAAAATAACAACAGCAACAATAGAGTAAATTTGTTGCTGACGTCGCGTCGCGCCGCTTGGTTCGTGCCTTAATTGATTTATTTATGATTAGATTCATAATTAGTTTGTTTTTTATATATTTTTCTTTAAGCTCTTTACAAATTTGTTTATTACTGTCCGTCTGTTGCTGCTATCTCTCTCCCTCGCTGCATCTCTCCTTTCCCGTATCCCTCTCTCTCTCTGCATTCAATGAAATGCCGCACCTGCAGACAGAGCAAAAAAAAACTGTAGCGACATTTTAATTAGCATGACAAAACGCTGTTAAATAATGTATTTGAACTGAGAAGAGAAGAGAGGAAAAAACAAGCTCGGCTCAAATAACAATAATAAAGATATTAAAATGCAAATTTATATACATATATTGTTTACATTTGCATAATTAATTTATTTATAGTTATGGCTGACGAAATCAAAAGAAATGAGAAAACTGCTGCTCAAAAGCCAATCAATCAACAAGAGAGTGCCAGAGAGCCAAAGTGAGAGAGATCGAGCGCAGTGCAATGCAATGTTCTAAATATAGTTATTATTAAATCAAGAGTAATAAACTAAACGGAATAGTAAAAATATGATAACTGCAAGTGAATGAAAGAAATGGGACTGGAAAGAAAATTTTGTTGCTGTCGCGCAGGCAGCTGCTATTATCAGCTCAGTGGCTGTTAAACCGTTCACTTTAGGCTTAGTAATGTTTGTAAAACTGTCAACAAGCCCCCACTTGTTGCTAACAACAATTGTGATTGTCAAACCTCAGGACTTGCAGCGCTCATAAGCTGTCGCTACCAATAAGCTGTCACTGTCAAACTGTATGCCCTGCATTGCTTGTTAAACTGCTAGCTGCACTAATTGTATGACTTGCATTGCTTATCAAACTGTCTGGCACACTCTGGCTTATCAATAAGCAAACTATATGTGAATCTCCAACTGTGCAGTGTTTGACTTTTTAATTGCAATGATTATATTAATTATCTCTTATTATAATGTGCATATATGATTAAGTATATGATGTACACTTTTTCTAATCAACATTTTAATATTTTTGCATGACGAGCAAAATCCAAAGATTGTTTACGCAAAATTAATTCATTCTCCAAACAAAAAATATATATAAAATAAAATATAAAATATTACAAAATAAATTAAATACGTTTAAATTGAGAATAAATGTTCTCTCTACATTATGAATTATATTGATAAATTATCACACATTTAAATTTGTTAATAAAGCTACATGTTTACATGTTTTACTTAAAGAACAAAGGCAAACATTGACTTGATCGAAAAAGAACAATAACAATAATACCCCTTAAATTAAAGCCGCATATCAGAGTGCACAAGGTCACAGTTTGACAGCCGCTGCTCAGAACATTTACTATTAGTGTAAGAAAGCAAAATGCTGTTGCTCTCACCCACTCTTCCAACATGTCTTTCTCCCTCTGTCATTCTTTCTCAGTCAAGCAGAGCAGCGCGTGTCGCTTAATTGAAAACCAATGTTAATCTTTAACAAATATAACCTTGACAGCAGCAGCAGCAGTAACAGTAGCAGCAAAAACAATAACAATTGCCCAATGTTGCCAGATTGTTAAACTTTTAACCTCTTAACAGACGTTGTTGTAGCAGCAGGCAGCAGGCATTGACCACATGCACTCGATTGGCCGCCTTTGCCAGTGTTGCCAATTTGCATGTAAACAAAACTATAAATTCACAAATGGCTAAAAATAAACTACTACAAAAACAACAACAACAACAGCAGTAGCACCAGCAACAACAATCACATAGCGAATAGAAAATGAAAACACCTTTTTGGCGCAGCAGAGCTTTAATTTTATTTATTTATTTTTTTCTTCTGAATAATTTTACTATATTAATTACTCAATATACATATATTCGTGCTTGCGTGTTTTTAGGGGTGATTTCGGTAGGGGTTTCTTGCCTCCCTCTCTCTCTCTTCGCACGCACATTTGCTGAATTTATGTCAAAAAAGATTTGTTGGCTGCAAATAAACATGAAACAAACAAAACAAACGCACGCAAATTAACTCACAAAATACACACAAATAGGCAAGCATAAGAAGTGCAGATAATGCACACTCATACACATACACAAATAGTATTTAGATAAATGAGAGTGAATAGCAAGATGGCGCATTTAGTAAACAGTAGCTCAGCTGTTACCTAAACAGTTGTAGAACTGTTGCTTAACAGGGAGCTCTCGCTTAACAGTGGCTTACATATGAGCTGAGCTGATTAACAGTGATCTAAATGTTGATCTTGATGATTAGCTTGGCGCTGCTTAACAGTGACTCAGTTGTAAGAGCTTTGCTTCGAAAGAGGGCTTGTCTTTATTTATTTTCCTCTTTTACATATCATTAAAAGACGCTCCCGTACACAAAAGAGAAACTATTAATAGCCACGCTTATCGGGGCTTTTCAGTTAGCCACTGAAAGAGAAATAATAATAATGCCCTCAAGCAAATGTCAAAGCGTAGCCAAAAGATGAGATCATATTATAAACTAACAATTAAGTGCAGACAGGCACAAAGCACATACACACTCACACGCACACAATCGCGCAAAATTTGCCGCTGTTTGTATATTTAATTTGAGTTAGACACACACACATACACATACGCACACGCACACAACTCTCTGTGTTAAAGATATGGCAATAGGCCCAACTCTATGAATAAACACAACGCACGTCAAACGAAAATTGTTTGTCAAAGTTTTTCGATAACACGCCTCAGCCCGTCGAGCCGGCCCGCCCTCTCGCTTAGTTGCCACTAGGCGAGACTATAAAAATACATATATACCTATATAAATGAAAAGAGCGTAGTAGGCGACTATAAAGTCCCCTATATTAAGCACAAAAGCAATCGATACTTATCGGCTGTTCTCAAAATGTATCGAAATTCTAAAAATATAGAAATTTCTTCTTCTATAGATATTGGAAAAAATATGTGTAGAAATTTAACTTTGTATAAAGAGTAGCAGAAACATCATATTATTAGTTTGTTTATCGATATTTATCGGTAAACGAAATGTATAATTTTGTACTGATTTATTCTGGCATTCATCAAGTCTCTTCAAGCCAATGCAGAAGTGTCCTATGCCCTATGTTAGTCCAAATTTGCCCTCATTACAGGGTATACAAACCGGACCCGGTCCACAACAGCCAGCCGGTGTGTAAACATTGTTGCGCTTAATTTACTGTTATAAGCGCGTCTACCTGGCACCAGGTCTATGGGCTTTAACTATTATAATGCACACTCAATATATATGTGTATATACTTAGGACACAAATATAGCCTTAATTTATGTATATCTATAGAATAGGGGTATATATATACATTGGTATATAAACATATGTCTAATCAGATGCCATATAGGCATTAGAAGCTCGCGCGCCCTTAGCACACGTGTGCACGTTTGGAGCTAAGCAAATGTTACTTTATTAGTAAATAACTATGTAAACCTTTAATCATAGATTGGGGGGCCCTGGACTGCCGACTGACTCGATGCGAGCTGTTTGTTTGGGTCTAGCTGACTTATCTATCAGCTTTTCAATTTGTTTTCAAACGACATTGAAAGGCTACACAAACACAGACTGATTGCACTCGCTGATAAAAGAGCTAACAAAAACAAAAAAAAAAAGAGGAATGCTTGAGGTGGGCGAAATATCATTGAAATAGTGACTCAAATTCTATTACGCAAATCTAAACGCAATCGATTGAACTTTGACCCAAGTCTTGACTCAAGAGTCTACTTTGTTTTTCAAGATATCCATATAAAAATGAAATAAATGTTCTGCTTAATTCGAATTTCGTCAGAACAAAATCTTTCGAGTAATACTTTTTTTCTTTTTTTTTTACATTTTTTTACATTATTAAATCTACATATTTTCGATCTTCCTTAAAAAATGTTAATGTTAAAGGCAGCTAATGTCTTATACTGTTAACAGGTTTAACATGTGGATAAAATGTTAAAAATAACTTAACATGTTGATAAACTATTAAAATTCTAGATTAGCTAGATAAAATGTTAGCCTGATCTTAAGTTAAAACATGCCCAAGGACCTTCACAACAATTTCATGTTTTATAAAGAAAATCTAACTTTAAGGCTTAAAATCGAATATATACATGTATACATACATGTATTCCTATCCATGTACATATATGCGTTTGTCTTTGTATGAGTCATCATGTAAAAGAGCCATGTTAAACCCAAAGAGACCAAAACCTAAAAAGCCAATGGAAAATTTTTGCTGAGCACCCGGCACCAAAATAGCAAAAAAACACAAAAAAATTAAAAGCGAGCAAAAACACAAAAGCAAAAGCAAAAGCCAAAAAAAAAAAAAGAAGCCGAATGAGTATAAACGGAAAAGAATCGGAATCCGAGAATTGCCAATTCGTTCGTAATCCAAAAAGAGAGGCAACTACGGCATGCTACGCCTCCAATCGCCACGCCCTCGCCGTCGACGTCGCCGCCGCCCACTCCCCCCACCACCACGCAGTCGCCAAGTCGCTGTGCACGCGTGCTTCGCCAGGGCCCCAGCTGTCTAAAGTTGTTTATGATAATAGCCCCACCGACTGGGCAAAATGTGTTTGCGCTTTCCGAAAGAAGCAAGCAGAAAAAAATAAAGTAAAAAAAAATAAAAATAAAAAGCGAGCAAAAAATCAACAAAACCGAAGAGGCAACAAAATAAATACAGCAAAAAATGGAATTATTTTGTGAGCCGAACTAAGTCGCAGAGCACAAGACCAAATCGAACCAAAAAAGACAAAAATAAGGAAAATAAAAGCAGAAAAAAAAAACAAAAAAAAACACTCAAGCAAATCTATAAAAGATTATTTTCGTAGTTTCTTTTGTGCGTTGATTTGTTTACAACTTATTTTCCTTTTCTCTTTTCTTTTCTTATACTCGTTCATGCTAGCGAAATGAGGTATATTAGGGACTTGAAGTGAAGATTATAGATAAGTTAAGATTTATTTTTCCTCACTGCTATATATGCCGATACACCCGATAAGAGGAGCTTGATCCTCAGTATATATAAAATATACACTTAATTAAATATTCATAAATGACTTAGTTGCTGAACAAGCATTATGCAGTCAGTCAAGCCTGAATGCAACGTGCCCACTTGATTTTATTTTTCTTTTTTGGCTAATGAAATGAGTCGAGTTATCACAGAGCAATAAAAAACAACAAGAAATTTAAAAAGTTCAACGAAAATAGAATTAGAAAAACAAAACAAAAGCTAAATTAGGAGGTGAAGAGCGAAAGAGACAGATCCAGAGATAGAGATAGAAATATGAGGTTTAAGAAAGAAAAACAATGGTTAAATATCTATTTAAAATGTTAATTATGTGAGCTTAAGAGCTGCTACTTAACATTGCTAGGCTAGTTATGTTAACAGACTTGTTTTAGTTTACCCTCTGTCACTGCTTAGTAGTTTCTGTTTAATATTCACGCTTAAGCTATTTAAACGTGCTGCAATTGTTTCAATGTTTCTCTTATGTTAACCTGACGCTTTTTTACCCTGCCTCTGTTAGCAATCCTTGCGGTAACTTCTGCTCTTATTAACAGATCATTTAGCTATTTGCCTTGCTCTGATATTTATAATTACAGCACTCTGTTAGACAGCCTCTTGCCAATAAGCGTAACAGTATTAATTCGCATGTTTTTGTTGTTCGTTTCTCTTGTCGCGCGTGGCTAATTGACACGCTGCGTATTAGAGACGTTTAGAGACTGAGACGAAGTCGCAGTCGCAGTCTGCGAATTACTTAGTTAAAACTAACGCCTTGGATATAATTAATGTCGGGCCAATCAATTATAGTTGGCCGGCTAGCCCAAGCCCCAGACTCCGCACCATGAACAACAACAATAACAAATAAATAAATTATGCAAAATGTGCAAATCCATATTTTAAGTTGTTTTCGTATTTATTTATTATTTTATTTTGTTTATGGCAAATTCTTCTCTCAGCCGTCGCCGTCCGTCGCCTAATGCAGTTTTTGTATTTATATATATAAATATATTTTTTTTCAATATTATTTTTACTCTTGCATAACCCGAGCAAGCTGTTAAAATTGTTGTTTTATATTTCTCCCTCAGCGCAGACAGGCGTTAGGGGGCCGCTTGGGGAGCGGGGGCGTGGCGGCTATAGCCAGACAGTCTGATATGAATAACAATTGTGTTTGTATGTTTTTGTTCGAAGCGCATTTTCAAGTGTGCAGCAAGCAGTGGGAAATGCATTCAATATGAAGCTGTTTAAACAGTTTAAGCTGCGCTGTTTGATTAGATTTGCGTGCAGTTTTAAATGCATTGTATATTGGAAATGAGTAAAGCTGTAAAGTATACAGATTGGCAAGCACTCTCATGTTAACTATGAAATAAAACTGTTAATGGCTTCATGATGTCAGCTTAGATTCTTGCAGTTAAATTTTACTCAAATTAATTGTCCGTTTGTCTTCGCTCTGTTAATTAACAGTCACCTATTATAATTGAACTTGACATGAAGCAACAACGCATTCATCTGTTAAATGTTGTATGTAATGTTTAATTGAATATTAAACAGTAAGAAGTAAACAGTAGCAGCTGCAGTAACAGCAGCTTATTAAATATCAATTTAACAGCAGACACCCCTCTAATTATATGTACGCAATTGGCAATAACAGTCAGCTGTTAAACATTTGCCGCAATTTAAATAAAATAAATAAAAACATTTCTTACATATATATAAATACTTTTTTTTTTTTTGCAAATTGATTTTCGATTTTCGTGGTCAGCTGTTGTTGCCTGACGTTACGTGCGGCTCGGCACGTTTCTGAAGGAGAAGAAGCAGAAGTAAAGCAATAAGAATGAAAAAAAGAAGCAGAACATGCGATGTTTTATTTATTATTATTTAACATGGCTCGATTAGCATGAGTTTTGCTCTTGGCCATAGAACAAATACGATTAATCAAATGAGCCAGAAACATATATTTAACAGATATATTGTATGTATGTATAAGTGTGTACGTGTATGTACGTATGTGTGCGTCTCAATATAAATGGCAATTTAATTAGACAGCAAGTGCAGGGAACGGACGCAGGCGGTAGATGGCGCCACCAGCACATAATTAACAGCAACAGCGACCGCATTTAGTTTCAATTAACAAAAAGTCAACAATTGTTATTGCTTAGTGTTAATTAAGCGACAACAACAACAACAACTGTTGACTGTTGCTGCTGCTGCCGGTGCTGCTGCTGGGCTTCAATTGTTATTGCCGCGTGGGGAAGTCATTGACATTTTGCACATTGCAACAAGAGATGCGCGTTACAAAATGCTAGTATTGCCAACTTGTGCAAACAGACAACAGAGGGCGTTAGTGTTGCAGTGTGAGAGAGACGCTGAGTGCGGGCTAACGGTTGCAGTTGTCAACGTTTAGCAAAAGTGCGATAAAGAAAAACGTACAAGACGAATAAAGTGTGGCGCATCAAATATGCCAGACTAGCAGCTACTCTGTGAAAAATTACGCATAATATATATTTATAAATTGAGCATTAATAGTTCTAAAAAAAATATAGAAAAATAAAGAATAAATATAAATTTAAAAAAAGAATAAATCTATAGATTATTTTAATATACATACGATAAATTTTATACTTGCTTTGAGTTTGCTTTTTTTTGCAAACTAAAGTTATCGTTCTATGTCTCTATATATCTTCTGAGCATATTTTCATATTGTACAGGGTATATGAACAATTCTACAAAGCCTTTAGAGACATAGGGGCTCCGTGTCTAGGCGTGTTTTGCTTACCATAAAAACCGTTCGTAAATATGACTGGAAAGGCTGGCAAATCGACAACACAAGAACTGTCTCTCTAATAGCTATGACAACAGCTCGTAAAAATTGCAATCGCTGCAAAGGCGACAACAACTCGAAGCAGATATGACTAGAAGAAGAAGAAGAAGAAGAGGCTTGCTTAAGCATGCCCAATAAAAGTATCTATATATGTACATATAAAAATAAATACATTTTTCTATATCTCTGTGAATGAGCTTAAAGGCGCGTCCAAAACACACAAAACAACACTTGACATTAATGAATGCAATCGCTTTGTTGCTGCTATTTGCACACACAAAAATAACAAAAACGAGAAACGAAAAAAAAAAAGCAAAACAGTACATAAAAATTAATAATAGTCTTGACTGATTAGATATTACAGCACCAAGTAAACAAGTCGTTAAAAACAATATGAAAATTTACATGCACAACAATTTTAATGTGCTTGCATAGGCGGGCGCAGACTGGGCGCAGAGGGCATGGTCACAGTGGCAAGGCAAACATAATTGTTATTTAGAAAGAATATCAAAATATTTACATAGCTCAGACGAAACTTGTCTCAAGAATACAAATTTATGGGCCTAGCTTACAATATGATGGGTGCACACTGTACTTGGGCAGCCAGTGTGGGCATGGTCACACTGGCAAGGCAAAGGCTAGTAATATTATATATATATTTGTCAATTCATATCAAAAGTTAAAAATGTTTCATATACATATATGTATATACTATACTTCTATAGAATAATCAATTGATTATTAGGTCACACTGTTCATCCAGCTCTGGTCACACACACACACACGCACACCCACTCATCACTTGTGCATAAACATTTTGGCTTTGGTCTCAATTGCAATGGCAAATGCGGAAGCACTTAGATAATGCTCACAAATAATACAAATTTACATATTATATACGTACTATATATACATACACTCTATATATTTCTTATATCAAATACAGTTCGGACAGCTCGAACATGTTGTACATTTGATTTATGCATTTAAATTCCACCTGATGATGATGATGATGATGTTGTTGTTGATTATACTCTTGGGTATATTTATAGACTAAAGCCATTCAAAATGATTAAGCTGGGTATATTGCTTATCCCGAAATGTATGTAAGAGGCTTAGCGAAAGTATATATCATATCATATATATATAGAATCAAGTCTTAAGTGCAAAAACTTCTTCAATATATTATAATTTGTTCGATATATTATATTATCTAAAAGTATGAGTTTGTTTTTAAGGTTTCATGCAATAGTATGAGTATCTGTTAGTCTGATACTACCTGAAAGATTACTCTCACTCGTTATATATATATATAAATATGTAGCATATATGCTATGGCATCAATCTACATAGTTTGCTCTAGAGCAAATGCCAAACCAAAAGCCAAGCCAAGCCAAGCCAGACCGACAGACCGACAGAGGAACAGAAAGCACATTGTCATTTGATTTGTGTTGACGTTTGCATTTTCTACCTTAATTCAATTTAATTTGTACTCAGTTGAATTGCCTGGCTGGCTGTTGTTTGTTTGGTTAGCTCATTGGATGCCGCAGAATGAGCAGAGGCGAAAAGGGTATTAGGGTATTGTATTTAAGTTAAGTGTCAAATTTAGCATTGCTGTCACACAGCCAACACGTGCTATGGCCACAGGCAGTCCACATGAAGAGAGAGAGAGGGAGAGACTAAGTAACGCTCTAGGCAAATACTATCTAGAATACAATAAAGAAATTAATTAAATGTTTTTAAAGATTATTCTATATTGTTGCAGACACATGTGTATATTTTAGAGAGTATTTAATATTAATTTAACATTATGCTTGTTTAAAATAAACAAAAATATATATATATACATATATGATTGAGGGTACCATATACTATATCTTTCTATAATATCTCAATAGAGACATAACATATGTCTGACTATGAATATATTTATATGTATGTATGTATATTCACCTGATATATGTATATATAGAAGGCTATATATTTTGTTTACTTTTATGCATCAAAATCAAACGACAATTTGAAGCATTTAACTTGATGTTATCTCTCAAATCTTTCGCTCTGTCTACCTCTCTGGCAGACAAATGTCTGTGTTTTGCTCTTGACAACGTTTTTATTTCGGCACCAGAGAAAGAGAAAGAGTGAGAGTGAGAGAGAGAGTGAGTGTCTGAGCGGGGGGCTATCTTTGATTGTGGCAATAATTATGCTGCATGCAAACAAGTAAGAGTGTTCTTAAGTGTACACGACTAGAAGATATGCTGTAAACAGTGTCAATATCTATATATGTATGGTAAATGGTAAATTTAGTTTTTATTTTAATTTGTTTCTAAATGACAAGTGAATCTTAATTTTTGTTTTTAATTTTGTTAACATTTAGTAATTGAATTTTGTGATAGACTTAAATCGCTTTCATAGAAATGGATAAATTTAATTGCTTTAAAATCAAATTCGTCTATAGTTTATTTTATAGGTTTACAGACAGCCCAAACTGTTTATGCAGATAAACATATATATTCCCATCAAATTCTTCAAAACATAAGACCCCAAACATTAGCCAACGAAATCAGAAAGAAAATCAAGTAGTTCTGTTTCATTTTGGGGTCTACAACATTTTGCCATTGCTCTAATTGTTTGTTGTTTACTTCTATGGTTACGTTTTTTTTTGCTCTCTTATTTCTTCTTCTTCTTCTGCTTCTTCTGCTTTTTCTTTGATAAGGCGCTACAAGCGACGCCCACTTGACATGAACATTCTTTGAAACATAATTGACAAATTTGCACTTGAACTACTGTGCGCTGTGCCTCAACAAATATAAATACAAATAAAAAGAAATAGATATAGAATACTCCAAATAATTTATTATTCTTATTATTCTTCAAAATCTATTTTTCCAACTCGCATGGGGTATATAGGGTATATAGATTTTCTTATCGGTAAAAAAAAATATAATATATATATATATAATAAAAATAATACTTGGCGCTAATCAGGCATTGACCAGGAGATAAGAAACGAACGCACGAAAAGGAAATCAACTTTACCGCTCGATAATTAATCAGCAATTATTTATCAGTTTTATCGATAGATTTGCTAACACTCATGAAACATTGTGCAAGTCCAAATTTGTCACCCATTTGCAATGCTTCCTGTCCTTTCTTATCATATTATTTTTAATCAATATTCATTGATCAACTTGAAACAGCAGACAGACTGGAGAAATTTCTCTCTATAGCATAGAAGAAATGTTAGTTTCAGTTTTATTTTATTAGTTTGAGTTTGCTATATTCCGTACACTCCAATCTGAAGTTGTTCAGTGAATCAATTTTAATTATTTGCTGTATCGAAATGTTTTTATAGTTTCGATACTCTGACCCTGGGTATAGAGTCCAAAAGAAGACTCAAATTCTCTTTTATCCTAAGTTGTACTCTTTAAATTATTCTCTCTTTCTAATTAGCTTAGTATTCCCAATTCTTCTTTTCATTCTCTCTTTGACAATTTGTTGCTCTCTCTCTAGCTCTCTCTCTCTCTCTCTCTCTCTCTCTCTGTCTTATTTTCCATCTTTTTGTCACTCTCGTTCTCTCCGTCGCTTTTTTGTTTTCACTTTTTATACCTCTGTCAGTTATTTCTCTCTGTTTTTCCATCACTCTCGTAATTTTCTGCCACTACTGTTCCGCCCTTCTATGCAATTTTCATAACTTGCTTTGATGTATTAAATAATAAATACATTTATCTGATAATCTACAATACATACATGTATATGCACCTGGTACACCTTAATAATTAATATTCGTTTCTCCTATTTCTTCTAGGCATTTGGTCCTATCTCAGATGTAAATATAAATGTCGTTCGCCACAACGAATTGGTCTACACGTTCACCCTCGAAGAGCAGAGCGAGACGTTCTGGCGCTTCTACATGTGCATCAACTGCAAGGATGTGCTATTCGCCCGATGCTACGAGGGGAAAACACCGCTCAATAGGTGGTACGTCAATTCGAATTTGCGTTGCACGGAGAAGGACCTGATGTATAGATGCGACGACAAGTCGTATTCGGAGACGTTTAAAATCTTAATCACGGATGTTACAGCTCAAGCTGAAGGAGCCGTAGCGTCCAGCTCGTTCTTTGATTCCACTCCGAGCGATAGCCTGCTGCAGCGTCTGAAGATGCTGGAGAATTGTCACAAAGAAGGCGTGGAGGCCGAGATTAAGGCGACCACAGAGCGCGTCGAACGCTACAGCGATCAGCAGTTCGCGATGCTCAAGAGCTATCAGGAGAAAGAGAAGCAGGACTATGCGCTCCTCATGCGTATCATCAAGCAAGTACCTGACAGAGCACGGCAGCTGCTCGACAATGGCCAGCTCGTTGCCCTGGAGGTAACGGGCGCTGGCGCCGTTGGTGGGGGCATGGGAGCTGCCGTTGCTGCCCAATCGACGTGTGGTGCCCGACGCCGGAATACCATTGGCAGTCGCGGCGATTTGGGTATGAGTGTGCCGGTCACGCCCACCACTCCCTTGGTGGAGGCGCCCAACTTTTTGGGCTTCACACAGGAGCATCATCATCATCATCAGCAGCAGCAGCAGCAGCAACCACAACCGCAGCAGCAGCCGCCGCTGTCCAGCGCGACAATTTTGAGTGCGCGCAAAATGTCAAACTTTGATACACCGCCTGCCACACCAGAAGCCACGCCCATGAGCGTGGGCAACAGCCCCACCTTTAGGCAGCAACAACAGCAACAGCCCTCGGCATTGGCCAGCAACAGCCTGCTGCCAATGTCGCCAGCTGCTGCCGCTGATGATGCCGACGAATGTCTCTTTGATCTGGAGGATGTCGATGGACCACAAGGCCACACATCCCACAACTATCAGCAGCAGCACCAGCAATATCAGCGACTGCAGCAACAACAGCATCATCAACTGCACCATCATCAGCAACAGCAACAGTTGCTTCAACAGCACGAAGACAACATGAGCGATGCAGATGAGGCAGAGGGTAAGTCTTGATATAGATACAAATATATATATTTATATACTAAACTCTATTGCCTATTTTAGATGCTCTTGATTTGGATAGCTCAGTGGCTATTGCGATGCATGGAGCTCAGACGCGTGGCTCATCCACGGCGCAGATGCATTTTGCGAATTACGCACGGAGTCTGCCCGTTGAGATAGCCAATTCTCCGCTGGGGGAGCGTGCCAATAATAATAACAATCAGCAGCAGCATGTGCTGCTCGAGGATGAGGAGGTAAGACTATAAAATACAGTGCAAACTAACTGAAGGAGAAAATTCATATGTAAACATTATCTCTTTAGGTACTGGACAATACGTTGGACATAGCAGCTAGCATCAAGGCATTGGCCAAGAGTGTTCATGGTGAGCCGGTGTTTGGTGATCTGCCACGCCCACGTTTGCGGTCACAGATCTGAAAGAGGGCCTTGGAACCACCAACATCAACAACAACAACTACGTGCACCATAATTTGTTAAAGGAAAAGTGAGGAGAAGTCCTCAGTTGTTTATGCTAAACTAAATTAGTTTGCTCAAGTTAAAATTTGGACTATTGAAGCGCCTTCATCCAACACACACACACACACACACTCACGCACACGCGTACTAGCGTATATATATATATACGCTCACATCTACACACCTGCATAGGCATATGCACCATAAACATTTAATTAAGATACAAGATAACAAAAATATGTTGAAGCAAATTCATGTAATTTCTCTCAATTATTATTTGAAAATACTTTCTGCTTCCTTTACATATATATACATATATATATATTCTGATAAGTGAAAATGTGAAAAATGTGTATTTTCTTTTGCAACATACGAAAAGTGTAAACGGGGCTGTTGTTGGCCACCGTCATATTTGCAATTAATTAACTGATGATGTTGTTAGTTTATACAATGAATTAATTATATATCTCTATGCATACAAACTACAAACAAACAAAATACAAACAAACAAAAATATATACAAAAAGTGCACACGAACCAAAACGTGGTTAACTGTAAACAAAGTTCAATTGAGCTGTTTTCTTTTTTATTCAAATATCGATGGGAATTGGTTATATGTATATATATGTTTACTATATTGAATTCGAGATATGGAATGCAATGCAATGCAAAGCTAAATAGCTTTACCAGATTTCCCACACTTAACTTGGCTAGTAACAAGAAGAGAGAGATAAAGTTTATAGAATTTGATTGACGATGGTAACTTGAGAGCGCTGAGGTTTATGCTTATCTTGGAACATTTATGCAATAACTTGAATTTTATATGATTCATACAGCTCTCAGATAATTTCTTTTAAAGAGAGCGTACTGTAGCTCTAGATTGATGGCTTGGAATTACTTTATTGCCAACAATATAGTAGTTGAGTCTTGATCGTAAAGCTCTAAATTTCTCTGACATTTAAAAAATGTATATACAAATTTAAAGAAAACTAGAATATCATTTCAATATTTATACATTTCATACTTTATAAACATATTTATATTTTATTTATATTTTTTTTTGGTTTTTTCTTTTTTTATTTTTAATTCTACAAATCGCTTTAACAAAACATTTTGTTGCTACTACGATATTTTAGGGGGAGTTGAGGCAGTTGGACTAAGTTGACATGCAGCTGGCATTACTTATAGCTAGGGGACTATTACTTATAACTAAGACTTAAGTATTAACTTTACAATCTTAGAAGGGCCGTCAGTGCCAAGCTTTAACTTTAAAAGATAGCCGACAGGCGTTCAATCTCCAGCAGATCGGCGAGTATCTCCTCGGTGCGAGTGCCAATCTTTTTGGCCACCTCGCTGCGCTCCGAATGGGCCAACATGCGATAGGACCAGATAAGATCACCATCGATGATGCAGCGCGACGGATTGATGCCCATTTTCTTGACCGTCTTTATCGTACGATACTCCTTTGGATTCAGACCACACAAATGATCCATATAGGAGAGCAGCACGTTCTGCAGCATAAGAAAACGGCGATAGACTTTCTCTGGCAGCGGCAAGCAATAGCCGAGAGCTCCGTCGAGCGTGCCATAGATGACCAAATGCTTGTTCTCGTAGAGGAAGGGCTGTCGCTGATGCAGACCTCGTTGATGGCACTGCACCCGGAACATGGTGTTCACCACTTGGCCCAGATGGTAATCCGCTTTGCGCAACAGCTTTTGTCCGCCCAACGATTCGCGTGCTTCCGGCTGATACATATAGACAATTAGATTGCGTTCCGCATCGGTGACCAGAAATCCTAAATTCGAGTTGTCCACCATGAATTCGATGCCAAAGACCTCGAGTGGATTGAAGTCGCGCGAGGCCAGCGAGAGAGTGCGATATTCCTCTTGGAAGCGCAGCAAACTGATCGATTTATAAACATCCGCTATGAAGATCAGCGACTTGACCGTAATTATCTGATGCACATAGATGTTCGTGTCGATGAAGGCAACGCCAATAAGATCGCCGTCGCGCAGCTGCCAAATGTAGATCTTCTGGCCGAGACCCGTCACCAGGAAGCCCACCACATCGGAGATGGCCGAGACGGGTCCCTTTTGCTCCTTCTTGAACACCTCCTTGAGCTTGAATTTTGTCATCGGTTTGCCGGGTTCGGGCACCACTTCAATGATATCATAGATATGGATATTGCCGCGACTGGTGATATCTTCGCTGTAATTGAAATTTGTGCCAATGCAAAGATATTCCTTCAAGCCTGATCGTGTGCCCTCATACGAGAGTTTCACAATTTTGAAGGCCGTCACATGTTCCCACGGCTCAAACTGTATCGAAGCATCTGGCACAATCTCCCATGTCTCGGGACTAATCAAGACCATTTCGAATAGCGAGCCAATTGGGTAAATGAAACGTTCACCTCGACTCTCCTCGGACAGCTCCTTGTCTTCGCCATTGAATCGATAATATTTGGTCATCGCCTCCTCTTTCTGTGTGATCAAGCAATAAACTCGATTCTCCCGATGATAAACCAATTGGCGAGGTGTACAGCGCAATGGAACCTTTCGCACTGGCCAGGCGGCATCATAACTCAAATAGGTGGGCAGCACAGAGATCTTCAGCTCATAGGTGGTATCGAAGTAGAGGAAGCCATGTGGAATATTCACATTATTGAAGGCAGCAAAGCTGCGAACATCCGCATTGCCCAGCAGTCGATGAATGCGCAGTTCGCCGCGCGCAGTTAGAAAGACGAAACAGGGATTCACGCCGCACACCATAATGCCGGCTAAGCCGCCTACATTGGCGAAGTAGCGCAGTTTCTGCACATATTTGGGCTGCATATTGTACGACTCGGCCTCGTCCGTCTCCTCCTCATTGATCAGTTCAATGTGCGTGGGCTGTTGATCGAGTAGATGCAGCTGCTCCAGCTTTCGAAAACGTATCTTCAGATGTCCCTTGGCATAGCGAAAGACCTGATAGATTAGCAGCTCCAATCGAGTGCGCACCAGCAATAACGGTCGATCACCGTGTTGGCCCAGGCCCACGAGGCACAGCTCGAGCGGCAGCGGCGAGTTCGCATGCTGTGGCATACATGCATGCAAGATGCCCGCCTTGGAGTTCTCCTGTGTCAATGAAATCGGTACGAATTCCATGGCATCTGTGAGCACCAGAGCTCCATTGCCCACGTCGTTGACCAAATAGACGAGCTTCATGTCCGGCATCGAATAGATCTCTAACGTGCCACTTTGCCGTGCCACCACCAGCCAATAGCTGGGCTTTGCCTGCACCAGTTGGCGTCGCCACCAATCCGAATTCTTTTGCTTCGATTGCTTGGCCAGATCGGCCATGCTGTTCAGTTTGAAGGCATTGCCCGCATCGCCGTAGAGCAGGTCCTCCTCGTCCTCGACCTTCATGTGCGGCTCGGCCTTCATGTAGCCGCCAAAGCTATTCACGAATCCCGCTCCCGAACTTCCAGTTAAATTGAGCACATCGTCCGCTTTGCAGGTGAATAGTCCTGACAGATCCTTGTACGCCGCTATCGCCACCACAGCTGGCGCACTGCTGATCGTGTGCTTATTAATGGCTAAGCGAGGTGTGCCGCGCGTCTCACGCAGCGCCAGCGTAATTACCTGGCCATTGAGCACACGCAGGCAGACATAGGGATCGGCTATAGACACCTGCACCACGGGTGAGCCCACATCGATGGGCACGTTTTGGATGAGTCGGGTGCCCTGCAGCAGTCGCACATGACGCGTAGTTACCTGTGAGGAAGATTAATGTAAAGTTATTAAGAGAATGAAGGAAGACCATGCTCAAGAGAGAATATTACTATAATCTCAACTTACCTGTACTATAAACCGCTGCTGGCCGAGATTACCGACATATATGGTAGGCTGGTTGACGGTGAAGCCAGTGTTCTCGATCTCATTGATCTCCTGTCCTGTTTGCAGCACAAGCGTCGAGGATCGCTGTGAGAGTAGCATGAAATCATGCTGCTCCTGTCGTGCTGTTGACGGTTTGCGCGTTGCGTCATCGAACACCGTCCACACATCCAGACAGCCATCCAATTCGAAGCTGGTGATGATCTGTGGATTGATGCAGTTGACAAAAACAGAGAGTGCTCCGTTTTTGCTGTGTCCTGTGGCGGCGACAAGTTCAATTTTCAGCTCACTTAAGGACTCGGCATGTGGACGCAATGTGGTGCCATCCTCTTCGAACTCCACACGTTCACCGGCGCACATATAGTTGATTGGAGCAACATTAATCAGACTGTCGCAGACCTCGAAGATGAATTTCCGTAGCTGCAGCACAGAAGCTTTGGCACCCGAGCCATAAACCTCCAATTCTTCATCCTCGATGCGACGAGATTTGGCCTGCGATGGCGCCTCATGCTGGTCCACATCATACACCTGGTCCTCATCCAATTGTGGAGGAGACTGGTCAATAGATTGCTGCTGCTGATCCCCTACAGCTGCCGCTGCTGCTGCTTGTGTCTCGACGTCATCCAATGTAATCACTGTGCTTTGATCCTCCTCAGTGAAGTGCAACAGCAGCGAATTGCCCAGACGGGAGCCAAGAAAGATGTACTCTGTGTGACAGACGCAGATGCAGCTGGTGAGCACGCTAGCCGCCGCTTTGTGAAAGTGGAAATTACGCACAGTTCGCATGGAGTCGACACAAAGGGTCAGCACATAGAGATCTCCCGTACGCAGCGATATAACTAACTTGTCCACATCAATGAAAGCAAAGTTCGCACAGTCCAAGCTAAGCTTCACATTGTCCTGCGGCTTGAGGGGAAAGCTGGTGCTATTGTCGGCTGAGCTATTCAAGCTGACGCCATAAGGCGGCACGCTCTGGTTTAAATAAATGATCGCATTCACTGTCATAACCAAGCAGCCACCGATGGGCTTCTGTATGGGGAAGACATGCAGGCAATCGTATGGCAAGCTGTTCACCGTCCAGATAATGGGATGCACGCGTTGCTGTATGTTCAAAGAGATGGCCACCAGCACACAGGTGTCCGAGCGCACCTTGATGCGGCCCGCACAGGTGCGTACCGGCTCGTAGAGTATAAGCAGCGTCGGCTCATAATAGCCATGCAGAAATTGTATGTCCAGCACGTTGTCTAGCTTCTCGTCGAGATCAGCTAGAGCTATTAGATAGGAAGCCATAATTGGCGTTCGTGATACCAATGCTGTGGGCGCCTTCTTAATGGGCTTGACATCTGCCAACTCGATCTCATCGAGACTGTTGTCCTTGCGGAAGGGTAGAACCACCAAACGCTTGCCATAGACAAGCATCACAGCACACCTAGCATCTGGATCCACTCGCACTACGGGCACGTGATAGCGACCCGTCCAGCCACCTCGTATGTCCTCCTCCTCGAAATAGTGTAGTGAGAGTGTTTTTAATGTTTGCGTATCAGCGTCCAGCTGTAGCACCGAAAGTTTTGCATCTTTAAAGCTCACAAGCAACGCATCTCGCATTCCACCAGCCAAGGAGACACTTTGCAGCGACATTACATTGCCATAGAGGGAATAGCTGGCTAGGCATTCGAGTCGCATTTTGGGCGCCAGTCGCATTTCGCTTGGATTCAGTTTCTGGCGCTGCGTTGCATCCACGTTCGGTGCAATACGATAAACCTTGAGCACATTGGCGCCGGCTACGACCAGATTCTCCTCCACATTGTTGAAGAAGCGGCACGAGATGGCGAATTCCACTGATGTGGCCGCGTGTGTCTGTTTGCACATAGAAAACATCTTGGCGGGTTTATGTATTATAATTTAAATAAAATAACTAATTAAAACATTTCCCACTCAGCGATAAAAATAAAATATCTGCCGGCGTTGTTTACATCTGTTTGTCCATCTGCAAAACTATCGATAGTTGCTCGCTTATGGATGGTAAGATCTCGATAATTTTAAAACGTCTAATTAACAATCCCACTGAATAAACAAAATTAAAACAGCCATATTTATTATTTTCTTATATCTTAATTGTTGTAATTAAAATATGCTAAATTCAATATAGCAAAATATCGCTATTTCACACTCTCCACCTATTAGGTGCAATATATAAAACCAAGTGTACTATTGAATTAATTATGATTAATTAATTAAATTTACCAATATTAAGAACATTCATTGCTCTTATTTCAACATATATCGCAATATTTCATTTCCGATAGTTTTTGAAAATAACAACTTTGGTCACTCTAGAAATGTCATCAATATCGATATTATTGACAATTGTTTAGCAGCTCTAGTTCTAGTGTAGTGCAGTTTTTAACATCCCTATTGCTCTCAAACTGGGAGTCCAATAACTATAATTTAACCATCAAAAAAATAGGCTTTAAATATTAGAATGTGAAACGACAAATGTGTGTTATATATGCTTATTTTTTATTGTACAATATAACAACAATTTCATTCAATTAACTGGAAGCTATTTTCTTCTTTTTTTTGCTGCGTAGCTTCTCTCCGTGCGCGTAACAAAGACAGCGGTTGGCGTGTAGCCAAAGCATATGTAAACGCTTGCGTAAGAAAGAGTCGACGCCATACAGCACAAGAAGCAGAAAAAGAATCCAAAATCTTGTAGCTCTCTGCTTCTGCTTTTGTTTGTGTCTTTGCAACAACCATTATAGTTTATTTTATTTTATTTTTTAACTCGGTGCATAAGAACTAACATTAATCAAGCCGAAAGTATGGGTTCAATTTGAAGTACTAGAGTAAAGCGCAATTAGCAAAAGCCAAAACAAACCACGCAAAAAGTTTTTATATGTGCGTGCATGCGTGTGTGTGCGCATTATAATTATATGTGTGAGAGTGTGTTTGTGTGTGAGCATACATATGTATTATTCCTGCAGGGGCAAAAGCAACAAACCAACCAACTTTGCTTTGCTCTCTTTTTAATGTTGTTGTGTTTGTTATTGTAGGCAACAAATTCACGGCGGACACACATCTGTATTAATATATATATATATATATATAAATATATATATGTATATATGTATGTGTATAAAAAGGAAAAGGCAAAGAGCAGCAAATGAAAATTAGCGTGTGTAACAAATGTGTGTGTGAAAAGTGACTGGGCGTAAGGGTTTTTATCGTAAAGGTAAAACAAAACACGGACCAAAATAATTATTGTAAAGCTGTCGTTGTTTTTGAGGAGGCAAAATTTAATTGCCGCCAACCCCAAAGCCCATTGAAATGGCAAAAACTGCTGCTGGCCAGGTGAGTTGTGATATTTTGAATTAAATATAATATATTTTTAAAATAAATTATTCCTTTTTTTTAGTATGTTCGTAAAAAGCATTTAAACTGCCACCTGACATGGACCCAATAACAAAAACAACATTGACACGAAACATTGCTGAGTCGAGTTGTAAATAGTAAAAAAAAATTATATATGAATATGAAAACGATAACGCCTGATACATTAACATCCGTATCAGCCGCGCCGCAACATCATCATCAGCAGCAGCAGCAGCCGCAGCCGCAGCCTCAACATCAGCAGCAGTTGCAGCTGCAGCAACCACATAAACATTTGCCCGCCATCATTCCACAACAACACATAACACCGGTGATTATGGAAGCAACAGCGCATGTGAATCTCGTGGATGATGACGACGAAAAGGATCCACTGGCATTGGAGCAGACAACAGTAACAGAGGCGCCTCAGCAGCAGCAAACACTTAACTCAACATTGGCGAACAAGCACACACATAGTCTGAGGTTAGTTTGTCATTTATATCTTTATTCATACATGTAAATTAACCCTCCCCCTTTGTCCACAGGCGCCACCTGCCACGCATCATTGTGAAACCTATACCACCTGAGAAGAAGTCAACACCACCCAGTGAGGATACATTGCTAAATGCTGGACTACAGCCAGTGCCTGCGTTGTTTGTGCCCCCAAGCATTACCTCGACAACAGTGACGGCAACAGCGACAGCTGCTGTTGCTGGAGCCGTTGCTTCACCTACGCCCGTGCGCGGCATTAGCAGTCGACGCATACAACAACAGCAGCAGGCCAAAGCAGCTGCAGCAGCAGCGGCAGCAGCGGCGGCAGCCGCAGCCGCAACAGCCAATGCAAATGTGACTGCTTCTCCAGGCAGTGGTAAAGCCGCCACACAAACATCGACAATGCGTGAGGTGCTGGCTTCGATACCAGGCTTTAGTGTGAAGCCGCGTCGTCGCAGTAACAAAAAACTTACAACAGCCGCGCAAATTGAACAAACAAAAGATGGAAAAATTGATTTAGAGACACCCGATTCGATATTGGCATCGACGAATCTGCGCGCGCTGCTTAATAAGCAAACGTTCTCATTGCTGCCTCCACTGTATCAACATAATCTCATTCAGTTGCTGCCGAGCGTGGATCGTGAGGCCAGCGAGATAGTGCAGCAGCAGCAGCAACAACAACAGCAGCAGCTGCAGCCAGAACAACCTAGCACTAGCAGCAGCACTACAGAAGCAATTCGTTTAAGCGCCTCCTGCCTGAATAATGAGTTCTTTGCGCGCGCCTGCTTGGAGTGGCGTGAACGTCTCAGTGAGGGCGAATTCACGCCCGAGAATCAAATGAAGCTGAAAACGGAAGCGGAACGCGAAAAGAATAAATTAGATCCATGGAAGGTCAAGCATTTCGAGCCCTATTGGGGCGAGAAGATAGCAAAGCGTGCGCCGAACGTAAACCCGCCTAGTAGCAAAATGAAGATGGAGCCGATAAGACAACAGCAACAGCCGCAGCAGAAACAACTACAACAACCAGCAGCTGTAGCACCGACACCGGCACCACCACCAATATCTATAACAACAACAACACAGCAGCAGCAACTACAACAAGCAACATGTGATAATGAGACTGAACTGAAATATAATACGGTAAATTTCAAAAAAATTATTATAAAATTAAAATACGGTTCTAATAGTTTTTTAAATTATATTAATGTCTTACCTTAATTTATTACAGAGCACAAAGTGCGAATCGACAACCACAACAGAAGCAGGAACAACCGCAGAAACTGACAGTGCCGCATCATCAGCAATAGAAGCAATGGCAACAACAACAACGACTGCAACAGAAACTGCAATCAGTAGTAGTAATGCTTTAACGGAGCAACAGCGCCGCCTACTAAAGCGACCATCGAGCAGTCCCTCGCGTCGCAAACGCAGCGGTTCGATTAATATGGCCGAAGAGCAGGATGAGATGCCCAGCACGTCGAAAGAGAGCAAGCAAATGAAACGTGAACTAGCTGATATTGTTCCTAATAATGACATGGCAGATGTGGCAGATGTTGTTGATCATGTAGTAGTAGCAGCGGCAACAACAACACCTGCAATAACTAACAATAGCCAGCAGCCACTTATCAACAGTACCTGTGATAAAATTGAGACACCTGATGCACAGACAACAATAGTAGCAATATCAACAACGACAGCGACAGCAGCAACCTCAACAGTCACAAATGCAATACCAACAGCAGCAGCAGCAGCAACATCCACAATTGCAGACCCAATTAACAATTTTGCGGGCTACTTGCAAAATGTAGAGCTGGCAGAAGGTGCGTACCCAATAATTCATTTGAAGTCATGTATCTGTCATAGATAATTTCATTTTGTTTAGATACCAAAGCAACGGATAATATTGTGACAGAAGCAACAGCATCTGCCTCAACAACGACAAACAGCCATGATTTTGTATTTGCCGATACGATTGATCATGGTAAGCTTCTTTTGACTATTTAACATGCTAATTAAAAATGTAGCTAAATGAAATATTTAATTAAATGGTTTTGGTTCTTTGTATATTATGTTTCTTTATAATAGTTAAGTCAATTTGTATATTTGTATTTTATTATTGTACGTTACGCATATTGTATGTTACTGCCATTGAATCAGTTGGATAAACTTTCTATATTTATTGCATATTATTTACTCTGAGCTTCATTTGTTTATAATAATTTGTTACTGGATTTCAAAATTGTTTTTTAAACTTTAATAAATGTATTTGGTATATAATTATTTCAAAATTTCAATTATTATTTTTGTATATTTTTATTACTTATTTAATAACAATCTATTATGGTTTATATTATTTATCACTTATAAAAAACTCACCTAATGTCTTTTTTCAACTCTTGCTTCAATGTTCGTTCTCCATGCAGCCTATTTCCATGATCACCAAGCAGCCATCAGCCACGCCTACTACTCATCATCACCATCGCCAAATTGTAATATATATATCTATATTTACTGTTATCAATGCTTTAATGCTTTCTGGCTTGTTTTCGTTAGCAACAGCAACAATCATCAAGCTGAACGATCATTGTGATAAGCAGCTGGAGGATTCAGGAATGACTCTAGCTATGTCTATGCCCTTGGCAAGCAGTTCTACAGGTTCATCATTGATTAATACAACACCTGCCAGTTCGCTAACATCTAGTAGTTGCACATCCTCTTCGTTATCATCGTCGCTCTCCTCGTCTTGCTCCAGCAGCAACTCTTCCTCAACAGCTCCAACCACAACTACAGCGGCCGGAATGGGAGCTACAACTACGCCGCTGTCACTGGGCACTCCAGCGGAAACAACGCTGGCCAATATGCAGGCTATGCTCAGCACGGTAGCCACGTTGCAACAACAGCAACACCAGCAGCAGGAGCAACATCAGCATCAACAGGTGGAGTTGCCGGTGGAGTTAAACTCAAGCGAAATGTTTCAGAATGTGCAACACGATTGGAATTTTGGTGGCATTAAATTGTTGTCAGCAGCACCGACGCAAGCATCTGAAAATGCTGTGGATCAATTGCAGCAGCAGGTCGAGCACCATCTGAATCATGAGGACATTCAATTGATGGATGTGGTGCATGAACCAGAGGAGGAGGAGGAGGAAGAGGAGGTAATCGAAGATATGGTGGAGTGTCACAATCTTCTGGACAATGATGAAGATGAAGATGGAGATGAAATAGTGGACGAGGACGATGAGGATGTGGTGGAGTGCATCGAAGCTGACCAACAGGATCAGGATGATTTAATGAACGAAATGGTGGAACATGTTATGGATGTTAGTGGTGGTGATGCCGTGCAAGATATTGTGAACAAACTGCAGCAACAGCAACAACAACAGCAGCAACAACAGCAGCAACAGCTGCAGGCACAGTTGCATGACGTTGTGCAGTTGACACAGCATTCCTTTATTCCGCAGGCGCACAGCAGCGACTTTGCGAACGAGGTAAAATTTGAAGAAATGCATTCAATTGCAGTTTAATAAATTTATTAATAATTAACGTATCCAAAATTCATAGATCTCTCACGAACTGCTGTGCGATGCGGTGCCCATGTCCGCTGCCGAAATGGAAGTGTCCAGCACAGTCATTACGAACAGCAGCAACAGCAATGACAGTAGCAACAATTTGAGTCTGTGCAGTAGCAGTAGCAGCAGCATTGCCCTCAATCAGTTAGCCCCACAGCCAGCTGCTGCTGCGACCGCTGCCCCTGCACCGCAGCAACAGCAGCGTCAAATTTTGGTAGACTCAAATGGCCAAATCATTGGTAATTTCTTGCTGCAGCAACAGCAACAGCAGCAACAACAACAACAGCAGCAGCAACAACAACAACAGCAACATCGCCAACAACAGCAATTGCAACAACAGCAGCAGCAATTACTGCAACAGTTCACATTGCAAGCAGCCGCCCAGCAACAACACCAGCAGGCAACCAGCAGCAATGCGATACATAAAGCGCTGCCTGTAACCCTGCGCAAACCCTTCGAAATCAACAGCAATGGTGCACAGCAATTCTTGACGCCCAATTTGCTGCAGCAACAGCAAATAGAGCAAAAACAACAACAGCTGCAACAGTTGGCATTGCAGGCGCAGCTGCATCAGCGCCAGCTGCTGGCACAAGCAGCCAACAACAATTTGCTGCAACAACAGCAGCTCCAGCAGCAGCAAACCTACCAACAGCAGCAGCAGCAACAGCAAGCTGTGGTGCCAGCCAAGTTCATAGCCAAACCGCTGAATATCATATCCATGACACGACCCGCCAATGCGTCACCCAATGCAGCAGCAACAGCTGCTGTGCCCACAGCAGCCCCAAACAATGCCCAAATTCCGTCCAGCTATGCAAATGTTGTGACAGCTCAGCAGCAGGTCAATCACAACAGCAATATGCAGCAGCAGCAACAACAACAAACATTACAGTTACAACCAGTTGCCACAGTTAACAATGTACTGACCATGAAAACGTTGCCGCCTTCCGGAGTGCCCACAACCATTGCCCAGCAGAGACTGCAGCCAAAGATGCCCACGGGGAAGGGTCGCAAGGCGACAACCAATCGTTTGCCACCAGGAGCTGTCAACCTGGAGCGCAGCTATCAAATCTGCCAGGCTGTCATACAAAACAGTCCTAATCGTGAGAACCTCAAAGCGCAGCTGCGACCGCCAGCGGCCATACTCAGCCAGCAGCAACAACAGACGACATCAACCACTGCAGTGAGCAGCAGCAACGCAACACTTAATGTAGCCACGGTGGCAGCCACACCGTTAAACAATGTGCCTGCTGTAGCTACTGTCGCTGTGTCAGCACCAGCACAAAATCTGGTCAAGCAGGAGGAACTGCCAGCTCTGCCTCCCAACGTGCTGGGCGTGGGCAGACCGGGCGTCTACAAGGTAAGCTGATGGTTATTCAGAAATTCGAATCTATTAGCTAATTTATTGAAATTAATTTATTTGTCCAGGTCATTGGTCCGCGCATGAGTGGCTTTCCGCGGAAGAAATACGTGCAGCGCAAGCCCTCGCCTACAATGATGCGGCACTTGCTGACAGCAACGCCTGGTGCGTCCAGTCCACAGCAGCAACAACAGCAGTTGGTCACGCAACAGTCCGGCCAAGAGCAGCAGCAGCTGTTACATCAGAATGGCACGGGTCAATATGTGCTCGTGCATCGCGCCAATGTGGGCGCAGCTGACAATCAGGCACCGCGGGCATCCAGTGCGCCGCCTTTACATCAAAATCAGGTGAGTATTACAGTTGACTTCAAATGAACAATAGACTTAATTATTCGTTTATTCCTTTTCAGTTTGTTGCCGTTCAGAATTCACTGCACAGCCTTAATGGCATTAGTTTGGGCGGACGCGGGCGTCCGGCTTCAGTGGACAACAACAATACTGCCGTCAACGATGCAGTGCATCATAACGAGCTGCAGCAACAACAGCAGCAGCAACAACAACAGCAACTCAGCAATGTGAACGCGGCTGCGAATATTGTGCGGCGCAATATCGCTGCAGGTAAATTGGTGTATTATTAGTGCTTAGCGAGGTACGTCTTTCAAATCACCCCACACACACATCAAAAATTTAAATTCATTCATAAATTGGCACGTCATCATATTAATGAATTATCATACTAGATTTGTTAGATTTATCAACTATTTTGGCAAACAAAAAAACACGTTGACTCATACTTTTTTCTGTTTCCACGTAACCCTTTTTAGCGTATACGTAACGAGTATGTAAACTGCATGCTTTTATTTTCAATTAATATGCATTCACAGATTGATTAAGAGTAAATATTTTAGAATAATAATAGAATACAAACAGAAAATTGTATAATTGCAGTTTAGTTATTGCTCTGTTATTCATATTGTTTGTTCAGCATAGATGACTAAATATTTAATATTTTTGGTACATTAATTAAATTACCCTGCCAGCTCAGATATTTAATATTTCCGTTCTCAACTTAGTATATTCATATTATCTGTTATTATAAAATTTCTTTTTTGATGTTGTCAAAAATAAGAAAGCCAATGAATGTGTACTATAAAGAATAATCTCAAATATTTATTTCTTTTATTGAAGCAGACATTCTCATATTCATAAATAAATCGATTTTACCTAAGAATGTAAATTAGTTTTAGCTCCTGAATGAATTAGAAATGAAGCAGGATAATTAGAAGAATTAGCGAAGGGATAAGGTCAATGAAAATGCAATCAGTCCTGAGAAGTATGAAGTATTTTTAATTAGAAAAAAATGGCATTAAGAACCTAGCTGATAATAAGCAGAAACATGTCAGCTCTTAGTATGTTCAACTGTGAATGCTGCAAATATATTGAAGTATGTACAATTGATATTTATTATTTTCTATATAATTTTGTAATATGCGGTAATTATATGTATATATATATATGTATATATAATAAGTTTTCAGTTGTAAAGTGTACATTGACTAATACTGTATTCTATTTTTAATAGGTACAAACATTACCTACATAGACAACAGCAATTCGCCGGCAACTCTTATGGATGCGAGCAATAATTACATTGTGACGACTACGGCAGCAACAACAACTGTTGCTGGAGGTGCAGGAACAACTCAGCAAACAACACAGCAGCAGCAACAGCAGCCACAACAACATGCTTTAATCCTGCATCAAAGCGGAGAGAATACGCCGCCAGGCAACGATACGACCAATGGTTGTGCCTGTGCCTTAAACGCGATGGTCATTTGCCAGCAATGCGGCGCATTCTGTCACGATGATTGCATCAGCGCCTCAAAGCTGTGCGTGTCGTGTGTGATCAGATGAGAGCTAAGCCTCCAGATGCAACTTGACAACGTATTATAGTAATATATAGAGTTAAACCTATTAAATGCAATGCTAATGCTATATTCTGTATATACATATATATATGTATTGAATGGCATGTCAAAAAACCAGATCGCGAGAGTATACACAGTTGAATACCAATCACTCCTTTTTTACCCAAACAATTTGTAAGCTAGACTTTAGAAGCGAAAACCCAATTATAAACAAAACCATTATACCCTGACTTCCCATTGTCAATGGGTTCAGGGAATAAAAAGCAAGTGCAGAGGCTTAGATACACTGAGGGAAAGGTAAACGAAAGCTAATGCTGATAAATGCTTACACGAAAAGCAAAAACCTTTTGTATAAAGAAAGTAGCTATAAAACAAAGCTTAATATTCAAGCAAGTGTTGTGTATTACGTGCATGTTTCGTACCCTTAAAAGAACGGGTATTACAGCAGCACATAAAAATGAAAATGATGAACAGATTAAGAATAAATAAAAACACTCATTGTAATTTAAACAAAACAAAAACAAAAAGGCAGCGGCAAAAGCAGCAAATAAAACCAATAAAAACCAAGCTATGTAAATATTTATGTTTAATATTAAATGTAATTTATAAATGAAAAATAGTATATATACCATATATATATTAATATATATGAATATGTGTAATTATGTTTAAGCTATAATTGAGAAAAACTTCAAACTTAGGTTGACATATGCCTGAAGACTATATTTTTATAATTTGTCGCTGCAGTTGATTCGTTTTTAATCAAATACATAAGCAACTACAATATATACATACATGCAACTACAATTCACATACATAACATACATATATTTTAATGTGTAATTTTGCGTATACCTAAGCTCTTTTTATTTCCCTACTTCTAAGTTTATCATCCCACACAATCCACAAATGAGAAAAAAAAAACATCTCTAGCATACACATAATATAGCGTATAAAATTAATTATAATTCGCATATAAAAAATTGATTTAAATGCAAAAAACTGTTGATAAAAAGTAAAACAAAAACAAACACACAAATATACACTGCAACAACAAAAAATATAAATGTTAATTGAGAAACTAAAATGCAATTTAAAAGAAAAAAAAAACAACAAATATTATATAGAGATGAGGAACAAAATTACAAAAAAAAAAAGGTAAAACAAAAATCATTTTGCTCCTAGATGCACTCAAAATTAACCAATAAACATTATTACAAATAAATTGAGAAAAAATATAATAGTAGAAATTTACTACAAGGGTATTTTGAAAAATTTTAGAAAATTCTTCAGATATGCTTATATTACTAATAACATTTTTTAACAATAGGACACCAAATACGGTTAATTTTAACAAAAAACTATTTTATTTTTAACTATTAAAACAATTTTGTATTTACAAAGGCAATGAAAACGTGGCAACCACTAAAGCAATAATTGTGGACACCTCGGCCATGGCCCCGTTGCCAGTATCGCCGCACATAAGAGTTTTCGATATACAAGGTATCTCTTTGTAGCCCCATTGGATTAGTTTATCAATCTGCTCACGCGTAATGGGATGGTCGTACATGCGTGTATTCATGGCCGGAGCAAAAAACAGTGGCTTCTCCAAATCCCAAGCACGAACCACGCACAACATCAAATTATCGCAAATGCCCTGCCATAAAATGTATATTTTTAAAAAATATGTATCTAATGTTTAATTAAAGATAAGTTCATCTTACGTTTGCTATTTTTGCTAGAGAATTGGCGCTGAGCGGCGCGATTAGCAGAAGGTCGGCCCACTTGCCTAGATCAATGTGCAATACCGGATCACCGCGTTTATTCCAGGTGAGCCACTCGTCGCGGTTATGTAAAATGGGCACATGTTCCGGCACCTCCTCCAGTTCAATAAAATGCTTCGCATGCTCCGTTATGATGATTTTAATCTAGTTGAGTTTATAGTCAGTTAGTGGAAGGGAAGAACGGGAGCATGTGGGAACTTACATGAAATTTGTAGGGCAGCTTGTCGTCGCTAAGTTCGGATATTATTTGTACCAGTTTGATAGTCGCCACGCTGCCTGTGGCTGCGATTAAAATATTTCGTTCCGGCTTCATTATTTTTGTTGCTGTTCTTTCCGTGTTGGTTGTTCCTTTTCCGGAAATCCCAGTTTCACCCATTCTGTTTTTTCCATAAGATTGTTTTCCATGCGACAGCCCAAATACTCTTTTGCTTCTGCCCGGCACTTGGAGTTGTCGTTGTCGTTGCGGCGCAAACAGCTGGCGTAAATTAAGAAATTCTTCTTACACAAGCTCTCGTGATCTAACGGAAAGCTGCCCTTCTCTGGCGCTGTGGGTATGAACTTCTTTTGATTGTAAATCTGTGAAGTCATTGGAATATCTTTTTTATCTTAGAAACAACATGAAATATCGTGAGAAAATTATGAAATAGATAAAATGTAAATATAGTGCCTATAAAAACAACTGTGAACTGCTGTGGGTGAGGATGCCAGAGTTTTAAATTAAATTGTGGAAGTTGCCAACAGCATATTAGGCCTATCGGCTAATGAAGAGCCTTAAATTATTTAATAATTAGAATCAAATACAAATGCTCATCTTGATCCCAAATGTTGAAAAATTTATATATTTTATTTTTTATTTACTAGAATTTTTAAATATTATCAAGTATTTCGATTGCATAGTATTTGTTTATACTTAGTAAATTCTGGCAACGCTACACACGAAGCCGGCAGAATGCAGTGGCTTAAATTGTTAATTTATTTTATTTCAATACTAATATTAAATACAAATGCTAAGTTTGAGCGCGATCCCAATGGATACATTTCCTATTGTCCTTGCATGGGTAAATTTCGTTAGAATTTCTTGTTTCATTACTAAATTAATTTATTGCTTGTGCTTTTCAGGACGTTTTGGTAACCAAGCGGATCATTTCTTAGGCTCGTTAGCCTTTGCCCAGGCTCTAAATCGCACCTTAATATTGCCACCTTGGGTAGAATATCGCAAAGGTGCAATGCGATCCCGCCAGGTTCCATTCGACACATATTTCGAGGTGGAGCCGCTGCTGCAGTTTCATCGCGTTATCCTTATGTCTGACTTTATGGAATACTTGGCCGATGAGGTGTGGCCTGCCAACGAGCGCATATCATTCTGTTATATGGAACGCAAAAGCTTGCAGGAAGAGAAAAATAATCCAGATGCACCGAATTGTCATGCCAAAGATGGTAACCCCTTTGGTCCTTTCTGGGATACATATAGCATTGATTTTGTAGGCTCAGAGTTTTATGGACCACTCCACTTCGATGTGCGCCACAGTTCAATAGCAACCAAGTGGCAAGAAAAGTACAAAGCTGATAAGTGGCCCGTGTTAGCGTTCACTGGCGCTCCGGCCAGCTTTCCCGTGCAACTCGAGAATCGTGAATTACAAAAGTACTTAATATGGAGTCTCAAGTATCGAGAAGCCGCTCGTGAATTTATACGTACGGTACTACCCCGAGGTGCATTTATCGGTCTGCATTTGCGAAATGGTATCGATTGGGTGCGTGCCTGTGAGCACATTAAGGATAGCCAACAGCTCTTCGCATCGCCTCAATGTCTTGGCTATAAGAATGAACGTGGCGAGCTTTACCATGAACTCTGCATGCCCACAAAGGAGGCAATTATCAGACAGCTGAAACGAACGATTAAAAATGTGCGTCAATCGCAGCCAAAGAACGAAGTGAAGTCCGTATTTGTGGCATCCGATGCGAATCATATGATAGCTGAGCTCTCGAGTGCGCTCGCTCGCATGGATATCAGTGTACATAAGCTACAAGAGGATGACCCCTATTTGGATTTGGCCATACTGGGACAATCGAATCATTTCATAGGCAACTGCATCTCTTCGTATACCGCTTTTGTAAAACGGGAAAGGGATACGCACGGATTTCCCTCGTATTTTTGGTCGTTTCCCAAGGAGAAGGAACGCCAGCAACCGAAGCCACATGAGGAGCTATAAGAGCCATGACAATCTCTGACGAAATCTCTCTAAAAAAGAGACATATACATATGTCATACACATATGCTAGCAGATAGTGTTAAGCTAGAAAGTATTCATAACATTTCTATTGCGAGGATAGTCTGACTGACAGATATGCGACCTAATAACATATTTTAAACTAATTTAATTAAGTTAATACGTTTTTGTCTTTTGCCGGATAATTTCCAGACTACCCTCGTTTAAACTGCAAGTAATTAATTTATTTAACTTTGATTTTACTTAGAAATTTATTCAAGCTTGGTTTTTCACGCATTCCTCAAAATAATTTATATTATGTAAAACTTTATACCAGCGCTATTATTTTATTTGTTCTTGGATGTCAGTTGTTTCTCTAATGTATCAGTTTTTGTGAGCGTGCCAGATCCAGTTGTACAGACGATACATTTGTTAATCCTTCGCGTACGGAGCTCAAGTTCTCCTTCCAGGCCTGTAGCAGATCGCGCAGCTGTTCCCACTGTGGTGCACCAAAGGTGCGATGCATTGTCGATGAGATGTGCACCTTGCGATTTGCCTGATCGAGACGTGCACGCACCAGCTTTGTTTTCAGCACTTCAATGACAAATGGTTCCACTTCATCCTCGTTGATCTGCAACTCCTTGGTCAGTGTGTCGAATGTCATCTCGGGGTAGCTTTCAGCCAGCTGCATGAATGTCAATAAACGCATTTTCTTCATGTTCTGCTCGTGGTTCAAGCCTTGGGAGTTGACAAACTCCTTGTGATCCTCATAAAACTGCACATACGAGGGCAGCTTGTCCGACACAAAGATGGACAACAAATCGTGTATTAGATCGCCTTCCAGGAAGCGCACAGGCTTCAGCGATAGTAAGGGGTCGAGCAGGAATGTATTGGGATCGGCCAGAGCGGTAACGATGCACTTCATAGCATCCTCACGAGCAACACACGCATTGTCTGCCGTATATGTGCCCAATAGTTCAATCATAACCTTTGAGGACAGCTCCAGATTGGTATCCTTGGTCACATCGTGTAAGAGGCGATATAACTTTTGCATCTGCTCACTGGACGGTGGGCAATTGGCAAACTGGGACTTCAATTGATCGACGCCCGTGAAGACTTCGAGCACTTGATCACACTGCTTGGCTACCTGCACCAAATGATAGTAAACATGGTAGCGCAAGGGAGACGCTGTATCCAAGTTATTGAATAATCGCCAAAGCGATTGCAGACAAACTTTTGCTAGCGGCTGATTGGGTGCCTTAGTCATCTTTTCGCAATAGGCCAGCACAATATTTTCGCCACGATCCAGCGGTATCTAAAAATTACATCTTTATTGATAAATATTCAAAATTAATAATATACCTCATACGTACCGTGATCATAATGGATACAATGCTATTTAGTATGCCATCAATTTGGGCAGGTTCGCCGTCTTTGAAGCAAACTTCGCAAACACCAATTATTTTGTGCAAATCATCCTCGACGCCTTTGTTCGATTTCTCCGATGAGATTTCAGCGCCAAGCTTCTTGAAATACTTGCGCAGCTCTTGCACCTACAAAACAATAAATTTATTTTAATTCATATATTTACAAGAATTGTTTTTGCACATAACCTCACTTAAAAGGGTAGAGCGGTACACAAAATACAATAAAGCAAAATTGCAACATTACCTGTTCATCTAAAGACAGGTCTATAAATACGGGATGCGAAGCCATCGTTTTGAAGAATGTTTAATGTTTAATTTTTAGCAGAAGAATAAACAATTTTGCACGCACACGTCGTCGTCGTCGCTGAATTGACAACTCGAAAGGAAAAGGCAAAACAATAACAGAGTTGCCACACTAAGCAAAAATAATCGATATTGATAAACATACCACTAACGATAATTGAGTTTCGAGACATTTGTTAATTTACCGGGCTGTAAAATGGAAGATTTGGACGACGATTCGTTTGATGATGTTTTGGCATGCATGGATATACCCACAGCGCCGAAGCAACCTAAAATACAAGTGGCGACTGAAACAGCAACTACTAACAGCTCTGCGGCTACAGGCACTGCAAAGCCACCGCCGTCAAATCCCCACAGCGTTTTAGTACACACCAAACAACGCGGTAATCCTATTTTAAAATCCATTTTGAATGTGCCTCTGGAGTATCGGGATGATATAATACCAGACTATGTGGTGGGTCGCACTGCCTGCATATTGTTCCTTTCGCTTAAATATCACAATCTCAATCCGGATTACATATGCCAACGTCTTAAGGCACTGGGCAAATTATATGAGTTACGTGTGCTGCTTGTACAGGTGGACACCCCGGAGCCTCATAATGCGCTCAAAAGCTTGACACGCATTTCCCTGTTAGCCGATTTAACAATGATGCTGGCCTGGAATGCCGATGAGGCGGGCAAAATGATCGAAACTTACAAGCAATTCGAGAAACGTTCCCCAGACTTGATTATGGAGCGCGTTGAGTCCAATCCTCATCAGAAGGTTTGTAACGATAGTCGGGTCTTTGAAATACATTTAATATTTCATATACTTGATAGCTTGTAGCGGCTTTGACCAATATTAAACCAATTAACAAAACAGATGCCGTGACTTTGCTGCAAATCTTTGGCAATCTTGAGAACCTCATTAATGCCAGCGAGGAGCGTCTATCCCAAGTCATGGGCTTGGGCCCACGCAAAGCGAAGAAATTGTACAAAACTCTTCACGAATCTTTCCTTAGCAAATAAGCCAAGTTATTTATTACAATATATCCATTACTTATATTATACACAAAAACCTTAGGACTATTCCTGCAGCTTCCATATTTTAATGGTGCCATCATCGCTGCAGGAGATTAGCTGCCCGGCATTCACCGGATTCCACTCAACCGCATTTACATCCTGTTCATGAGCACTCTCCTCGCCAGTTAACAGTTCAAAGCTAGGTGCATCTCGCTTCGAATCGCTGCACTCCTTAAAAATGCGTATACCATCATCTCCGCACGCGCTGGCTATCAGACCCGTCAGCTTGCACCAAGACACATCATATATGGCACGTGAATGTTGCCCAGACAAGGTGCACACACACTTCCACACAGTCGTCTTATCGGGCGTTGCAATGCCCGCTTCGTTGCCCGGATGATAAGCACGCCAGATCTTAAGTGTTGAATCATCGCTGCAGGAGACCAAACGTTCGCCATCGGCATCGAAATCAATGCTCCAAACGGTGCTCGTGTGTGAGCTAAGCGTTGCCGTGCAATCCCAATCACTATCCAGTGCACTCTCGGCATACATTTTGATTGTGTTATCGTACGAAGCGGAGGCAAGAATCTCTTTTGTCGGATGCCACACCACACGCTTCACATCCTGCGAGTGGGCATTAAGTACTGCGGCGCATTCAAATTCATCATCCCCAGCCACTTCCCAAATCCACACAGATTTATCACGCGAACAAGTGGCTAACAGGCCACCACTGCGTGACCAACTGACGCTCTTCACCTCATTCTCGTGCCCCTCCAGCGTAGCAGTGCATTCGTGCTTAGACCAAATGGCTGTGGTGGCATCAAAGCTAGCTGACGCCAAATACTCACCACAAGGAGACCAGCGTACCTCACGTATGGTACGCTTATGTCCATCCGATAGTATTGTCTTTGTTGTCCATGTATTCCCTGATAGAGACCAAATTCTGATGGCTTTGTCTTCGCCGCAAGAAGCGAAACTGTTTCCCTTCGGATGCCATGCAACGCCCCAAATACGGCCTTTGTGACCCTGCAGTGTGTGCTCGAGAATAAGGCGTCCCATAATACAATTTTCCTATATATATTTTATTATATATGATGGCTTTTTTGATAACACTGCATGCGTGCGGGTCCAAAAAACAGATGATGTTTATTTGTTCAATTGCGAACTAGTTCGATCGCTGTTAATTTTTATCATTTATGTTTTAATCAACATATATGAGATATATAGCGGAAATATTGTATTTTTCATTAATTCTAACAAATTAATGTTATTATTTAATTGTCTTTTTAAATTAACAACGCAATTGTAATTCTAATTCAGATAGCTGGTAACGCTCAGCTCTTATCACACAAGTTAAATTTCAGCACAAAACTTATCGATAGTTGAAGCAAACCGACAATAATTTCCACTGAACTGTAAGAAAAAAGCTTTTGCATTAAGAATATTCCAAGTCGAATAATATCAAACAACTTAATACAAAACTAAATTGACTTAGAATTTATACGAGGCAGTAGATAAAACGGTGCCCAGTGTATCGAAACAGAAGCAGTGTATTGTGCATAGCCGCAAAATTATTTTTCTTTCCGATAAGAAAATGAACGGTCTAATTGTATTCAATAGCGCCAACGATGTGGCTTATCAGAACTTAAATGGACCGCTTACAGAAAAAATAAGCAGCATTGCCATCGCTCAGGGCCTGCTGCCGACGTCTGGTGCTCCACTGGACAGCAATGTACTGCTACAGATATTCAGCCCAATTATTAGTTCCCAACGGATTATGCACTGTCAATTTGATAATGCGTATGCGAGTTTTCAATGTGAAAATGGCTTCAATTTGACCTTTGGCGAGCTGTTGGGATTTACATTCTTGAAAATTGGCCAAGTGGAAATTAAGCAATTGATGCGGCAACTGGGAGTGGCCATGACGCTAACCCGTTATTGTTATGGTGCCAATTTATTTGGCTCACAGGCGGGCGCAATGCAACAGGAGCTGCTGACACAATGCCTCAATTGCTATGAGTCACAGCTGTGGCAGGAGCAAGATCAGGAGCAGCAGGCCTATTTGCTGGAGGCATTACCCAAGCTGCTCATCAACGCTGAATTAAAGCGAACAGTGCACGTCACATTGGATGCATTGCTGGAGCAACTGCGTCAAACTGGAGGACAGCAACGAACACACGCTCTCCTGCTCGTCTCCAATAAGCTGGTGGCTTTGAATAGCACACGCCAAGCGCTTCCCTTGGCACCGGCTGATCTACTCTTTCTGGCCATCCTATCCCGTGCATTGCAATCCCAGAGATCTCAACGAGCTGTGGCTGTCTTCCTGCAAGGCGTCACTCACGATGTAAACTCGGGTTGTGTGCCCTGCATTGTACACCTCTCCCGCTTGCACGGACATCAGGTGCTGCTGCAACTTATCGAGTATGGACACATGCCTTTAACCAGCTCCATCTATGACACTTTCTTTGTGCTCCAGAAGATTGTCGCTGTGCAGCAGCAGGGCGATGCTGATGCGCTGAAGCCCGCCTACGAGAGTCTCGAATCTTTTGTCAGCCAAACATTGACGGCGTTTAAGCGACATCTGAAACAGAAGCATGAGGATCTTGAGAGCTGTGTCAAGAAGTTTACGGCTCGTTGGGAAAATCTACGCAAGATGTATGTTGAGTTCTTCAAGAGCTACGAACGTGAGCTACTCGTACGTATCGAATCTAATTTACCCGCCTTTGTGGAGGAGCTGAAGCAACTGTTCACGCTATCCTTGGCCAGTTGCGACATCGCCAGCAATCAGCAATTGGATCAACTGGCCGAGTCGGCCTCTGTTGTCGAGGCCAAGCTCTTGGAATTCGCCGAATTTCTCGCAGTTAAAGCAGCGCGCAACATCTCAATTGATGCTTATTTGGAGGACTTTCCTGGTCTGGTGCATTTTATGTATATAAATCGCAGCTCTGGGCAAATGCTAGCGCCTGATTTACGCCAGGGACAGCCACAGCTGCTACCCAAATCCAAACTCTGGCACATGGTTGAGTTTACACGCAACTACTTGAAAAAGGGTCAGACGACAGTCATGTGGAAAGATCGCACATTCCATTACTCGTATTTCCTTTGGTTCGAGGATCTCTCGGGCAGCATTTTGAAATGTTCGCTTGACTTACAGCAACATTTCCTCTCCACCGGTTTTGGCAATGGCAACGGAAATGGAAATGGGGGCCATAAAACGCCCGCAGAGCCCGGCTGTTTGCCCATGGACTATTACAGCGAACTTGCTGAGCTATGCTTCCCAAAGCTGGCCGGTGGCAAAGTACGTGTCTATGAACTGTATTGCATTCATTTGGGCCTCGTGACGGCCACCTGTGCCGTGGAGCATGCCCGCCGGCTGGTAGCCACCATCAGCGATGTCGTTGGCGAGGGAATGTTCTAAATTTAGTTACACTTTATGTAAATTAGATATCTATTTATATTTATATACTTATTTATTTTATAGTATATGTAAGTTCGATTTTTAGTTATATTTATTACAGTGACATTCCATAGTGAGTCAGGAGATCATTTAATGTTAACAGATACGTTATGAAAGAGATAATGTAAAATCCTACTAAAGATTGCCTAATTGATGATATCTGACATAGACACTAAATGAACTGTCGGAAGATCAAATGAGAAGATATTATGTATGAAATTAGGGCAATATAAATTATTTATTGGTCTCATAAAATTCTTTCGATCCTCAAAGCAAAAATAAATGCTGTAAACCAAAAATAGGAAAGTAATGTGTTTACTAGTTAACATACAATGAATCTGAAAACAATATCCAATATTAAATAAATATAAAAAATAATATAGTACTTACATTAACTGGAGATTTGATAGTCTAGAAATTTACAAATTCACCTCAACTCCCCAAAGCTCATTTCTCTCTCCCTGGCTCACAAAAATTTGCCCTTCCAGCTTATAGAGCAGTGTTATAAATATAAAACACATCTAATTATTAATTAGATAAATTGTTTATTATATAACAACTTTATTTATTGCGTCGCCGTCGCCTCTCTTTGCAACTCCTGCCATTTCTCCTCAAAGAAGGATTTGCGCGCCGTCAGCGGCATGGATTTCTGTCGTAGCATATAGTTCTCATTGCCCATGGCCGTGTATGTATCATCTCCGATAAGATTTCGTAGAGCAATATTTTTCTTTAGATGCTTATCGTAATAACTGATGCCGGCGGCTACAAATTCTGGTCCAAGCGTGGCGAGCTGTTTGTCAATCTCTGCATCGTCGGTCACCTGATTGAAGTCCTTCATAAAGGACCAACTACCCACGCCAAATAAGCCCAAAATGCTGTACATAACAAAACGGACCTGTGAAAGCAAACTCAAGGGATTAACTACGTTACGAGGATACCCCTTAACAACTTACACTGCCATGGCGCGCAAACAGCTGTAGACGCAGATTTAAATAGTGTCCAACCGAATAGACCATAAAGAAGCTTAAGCTGGGAAAAATTGAGTTTAAAAGAACGCGATGTGTTTGAAGCTGCAGAATGGCTTTGCATAGCCCAAAGACCTGTTCATCCTCGGTCAACACAATCGCTTGCTCTAATAGTTTGCCACTGTCCGAGCTCCAATCGATTTGACGATCTCGAAAGCGTATGTCTGCACGCTTAATCTCTCCAATACTATTGTAGCCATAATTTATGGGTACTCCCAAAGCAGCGCCAAAGCGAAATTTCGTTGTGCCCGCTTGAAACAGATCAAACCCGAAAACGGTAAAAGGCTTCACGAATTGCCGCTCATGCTTCTCTAATTTCAGTTTATCCATTGCCTGTTCTACTCGTTGTTGTACTGCTTTTGGCACCTCGCGTTCAATGCCATTTCTGTATGAATAGGAAGAATATATGATAAACATGTGCCTCCTGCTGAATACATTTGCTCACCCACTGATAGCATTGCACGAATTCGCGGTAATATTTCAGTCCAAATGTGTGTGGCAGAAAGTTGACCAAGAACAGACCGACTGTGGTTGTGCCCGCCGCATAGAAAACCACTTTGCGTCCAGTTTCCGTCCTAAAAAAGGACAAAACTCCTCCACCGGCTTTCTTTTGCATGTTTCCCTGTTTTGTAATCACTACGTATCGACCGACCGCCACTGGAATTGATATTAAATATCGCAATAGAGACGATATTAATAAATGAGTGGCCTATCGATTACTCGCTTGAAGTTCAAGAATTTATTGACGCTGCTTTTAAACAAAAGTTTCATTATTCGTAGCGGTGTTCATTTCTCTGCTTTATTTACATTACTCGACTTAAGGTCAATTACAAGAACATTGTTTTTCGCAGCTTTGTGGCGCCACCAACGCCCCAAACGGTGTTCCTGACCAACTGCCACAAAAAGTTTGCTGCCATCGGCATTGAAAGTAAGGGCATTTATAAAACCATCAATGGATATGTTAAGGACCTGTTGAAGCTTACGCGCATTTGGATTGCTTTGCCACAGTCGCACGCAGCCGTCACAAGAGCCTAAAGTAAAAAATCAAATTATTGTTTGAAATTCTAATGAAAATAAGTCGTAAGCGCACCTGTTGCCACTAAATCTGTATTGACGACGACGGCAACTGCTGTTATCCAGTTAGCCACCCCATTGTCCCCCATTCCATGAGCCAATTGCGTCGTGCTGATTGGTTTCTTCTTCAATGCACTCCACAGACTAATCGCACTGCAGTAATAATACAACAAATAATTGCTAGTAAAACATTCTCTCTCTGCTTCAAATTATATGCTTACCCATCTACTCCGCCGGATATAAAATGTTCATCATTAATCAGTTTAACGCACTCAATACCATCCTTGTGTCCATTGTAAATCAGTTGCGACTCTTCTGTAATCTTCCAAATGCGCAAAGAGCAATCCGAGCCGCCTGCAGTTATGGCCCGTTCTCGACTCAGTGCATCGATGCTCGTAACAGCTGTTTGATGACCAAATCTGTTATGAAATGTGATTAAATAAATCTTTAAAATTATTATAATGCTTCACTTACAAGCTCTCAACGTATGCCATTTCATCCACTGACCAAATCTTTACGGACCGATCTTTAGCAGCTGAGTAAAGATCGTGAGTGCCTTTGCGAAACACCAGGCCTGTAACAGTATCCCGATGGCCCTTAAATGTTTTTATATGCTTCATCGTCTGTGGACACCAGATTTGTATATTGACTCCGCCCTCGGCTAACGCCATGTACTTCATGTCGCTCGACAGGCAAATGGAAATAACATGTGACCTTCGTTTCTTTTGAGTTTCGGGCTCTTCACGATACGGCAGTACATCACCTTTATCCAGCACTTTGCCACTCTCCGTGCACCACTTGAGCACATATTGCGACTTCGCCCCTGTATACAAGTGCTTCCCATCCGCACTAAGGACAAGGGCGCAGATTGGACTGTGATGAAGCCTATGCTTTAACACATTTTGGACCGTACATGCTTTAATATCGGCGGCAATAGTGCGGCGCAGCCGACCCACACTATCCAAATACTCGGTCTGCAGGCGTTGTTCTACACTCTGGCTTAATTCTTGTTGCTCGGCACGTTCGGCTTCCTGTTTTTCAATCTCCGCTAGATATTCTTTGGCCAGTCTCAACCGTTTGTCCTGGGCCGTTTCCTCTTCTTCGTCTTCGTCGGCAGAAAATGTCATAGTATTTTTATTATATTCTTCATCTTCATCACTTGCAATTTCCTCATCGTCCACTTTGGCTCGACGTTGTTTTTTTAACCCAGGAACTGCATTTTGTGTTTTCTTGCCCGGTTTGGCGTTCCCCCTTGGTTTTGTTGCATTAAGCTAAAATAATTATTATTTACTGTTATACATGTGTATATTTATTTATCTTCATTAGCTTACTTTGCGTTTTTTGCTGGCCGCCACTTTCGCGGCGCCTGGTTTCAGAAAGAACGATGAGGACATTTTATAAACTATATATTTAAAACAAAATGTAAACGCTAAACAGGCCCACGTGCATAGTACAGCGCGGTTGGTATTTTTTAGCCCTTCTTGAACGTAACAGCTGACTGTAACGTGTAACAAGGTGACGTCTATGACATCTTGTGTCTATAGAGTTTCATAGCACTCATCCTAACCCGCTCTTTTTGATTCGATTCAAATGAAAAATTTATCAATTCTCTAGTTAAATATTAGTTTAAAGGTTTTTAGTTTGATTTTAATATTAAAATGAACCCAATGGCTTCATTTTATCCCCAATTCAATAAGAATTGTTTTATTTATATATATTTTTTTTGTTTAATAAAACCACATTTAATTTAGTGTTGTTGCCTGTTTATTGAAATAACTAAGTACTTTAAACATAATTAAAAATATATAAAGTTATATAAAGATGAATTAAATAAAAAATAGGTTGAATTCAGTTTTCATTTATTGTTTCAAATTCAGCAAACGCACATTACATGAATTTTAATGATGGACCAAGCTCTAATTTGTGTAACCGAATATGTTGACCCGAGTTTTAAAATTATCACAAATTATGTATACGTTTTCTTATCGTTGTGTGTAAAAATTTTTTCTTTTTATTTTGCATTATTTATTGTATTAAAAATAAATTAAGTGTCGCGCGCTCTGTATAGGTTTATGTAAATGGGAGGGGGATTGTACGCGTTGGGGATGCCTATAGAGAACCACAAAATAGACGCGCTAATATTAGCGCGTCTGTAAATTGCCTAAAACTAAGTAACGTTCTAAATTAAAATTGTAAAATTGCTAATTATATAGAAAAACACACATGAAGTGAGATTAGGAATAGTATGCATGTGCCCTCTCATTTCATCTCATCCCATCTACATGATCGAGCACAGGCCCGACGTTTCGACGCCATTTTGAACTTTCTTCGTTTTTTTCAGCGTAACCTGTCGCAGCGCCGGTTTCAGTTCGATAACAGGCTCCGGCTCAGCTTCGACTGCAGCGGGTGGTGGTGGGGTAACCGACTTTTGTACTGTCGTGCCCAGACCGCTGACAGTTGCAGGCTGGGATGTTGTTGCTGCCGCCGCCGCCGCCGCCGCTGCTGTTGTTGCTGCTGCTGCTGCAGGCACACGTGAACTGTTGCTGTTGTTATTGCTGCTGCTGCCGTAGCTGCTTCCAATAACGGAAATGCAACTAATGTTGGCAGGCGGCGCGTTTGTGCTGATGTTGCTGCTGCTACTGCTGGTGGCAATCTTCGGTACAAACGTGTTGCCCCCACACAGCACAGGAATAGTGGAAATAGTTTGAATGGAATTTTGTTGCTGCTGCTGCTGCTGTTGTTGCTGATCGGCATTTCCAGTGGCGCCAATGACGCTTATAGCCGACACTTGCGAGTCCGTTAATGTTGTGGTTGTTGAGGCACTATTATGACTATTACTACTTGTATTCTTAGTGATATTTATTTTTATTTTATTAACTATGCTAGCCAAAGGTAACGCCGGTGCCGGCCCCGCTGCACTTAAATTATGCGTCTCCTGCGGATTCTCACCATTAAAATCGGCCTCGCTGTTGGCAGCTGCAGATATTGGCTCCAGTTCCAGTTCATCGTCATTGGCTGGCAATGAGAGAGATGTCACCGAGGCTGGACGCTCCAGTGTGGCTGGCGATGCAGTCGAATCGATGGTATGGGTTAGCGTTTCTAATCGAGAGATGCGATTAGTTGGTGGATATACATAGTATAAATGGCAATGTCTACTTACCGCTACTTAATATAGATATTTCATCTTCTGGCAGTGGCAGCAATTGTACTACTGTGCCCACATCCTCAAAGCCATCATCATCATCCTCTTCGTCATCTTTGGGCTCTTCTTTGATTTTGACATTGATCATCGACATTGGTTCTTTTTCTACATAATTGTCCAGATCGGTAAAGGGAATGTTTGGCTCTTGTATTTCCACATCTGATTCATTGGCGTTATCGGAAACTCTCTGATGATGTTCCTTATCCAACTGCTGCTCATTAGAAATCTGCTGTTGTTTCTCTTCCTGGTCGCTGTTTGTTGGCTTCGCCTTGGACAGCTCTGTCTCTGGTTCGCTTGTTACAGCAACGGGTACATATTCTTCATCGTCGTCATCGACAATCTCTGTAACACTTGGCTCTTCATTCGGCAGCACAATGACATCATCATCATCATCATCATCATCACCTAACACTGTACTGGATGTCTTCTTGACATCATCTAAGGTAGTATTAAGGATTATAGTGTTAAATAATATAATGAATTACCTTTGATTTTCATTTGTGCTTACCCGATTCATCTTCCAATTTAATGAGCGTGTCCATGGCATTGTCATCGCTAGCATTCAGCATATCCACATCTCCATTTGCTGTCGTATCATTATCAACAACTGGAGGAGGATTAAGCGAGGCTTTGTAGTCTTCGTAGCATAGCGGATGATAGATCTTATCGTCCACACGTATGGCTGAGCGTAAATGCCATTCCTCCAGTTCTTCATTGTAGAACTGCTCGAATTTCTCCTGACACATGTCACAGCTGCGATCGACATCATCCGCCCCAGCTGCGCAGCTGGGAACGGGGGAATTGAGCGAACGTTGCTGGGACACCTCATCGATGGCATCTGGTCCCAGTTGTTGACCTTGAGATTCGAGGAAATTTCTTTCACGCTCTTCGACATCTTCGATTTCCTCGTATTGCTTCCAGTCATTGAGATCATAGTACCAACGCCTGGACGTTGGCTTGCGTGTCGAATCGCGTTCCCTTCGATTCTGACGAAAATGCCAATCCAAATGCTGGCTGTACTTGATGGTTTGCTCTGGTGGGAACCGTACACCACAGCTGCTGCACTGCATACCCAAATACAAGCTGGCTATCACGGCCGCCTGACGAGTTTTAATTGTGTCTGGCTTGTGCAGATCAATGCGCTTAATGGGCTCCATTGGAACAGGTGCAGGCACAGATGATGCAGCAGGTGTTGCAGCTACAGCAGGTGCAACAGTCGCTGCTGGTGTCACTGCTGTAGCTGTTGCATCTCTATTCGAGTTGGAGTTGGTATCCAAAGCAGGTACATTGACTGTGCTGCTGTTGCCAGCAATTATACCAGAAGAGACAAGCTTCTGGAATAGTTCGTCAATGTTGAGATTGCTCAGAGCAGCTGTTGCTGCTCCAGGCAGAGGCACAACAGGAGCAACAGTTGTTGGTACGCGGCCAGCTGGAACATTTGCTGGCTGCTCGAGCGTTGCTGTGGCGGCTGGTACAGTTGGCGGTGGCTGTGGTGGTTCCACTGGCGCCTCAGTCTTAATGTACACCATATCTTGGACGTGCGCCTTGCCCGCCTGCACACCCTTAGGCAGCGTGCCAAAGCGTATGAAACAGTTGCGTCCGCCATTCAATTTCATGCTTTTCGGCAGTCCACCATATTCCAGCTTCTGCAGCTGTCCATCTAGCAATGCAAAAAGAAAACTATCTACGAATTGCAGCGAGTGCTGCTCGGCGCCTAAATGAAAAGTCTGCTGGCGGCCATCGAGAAACAGCGGTACTATCGTGTGAGCATCGACAATCATGTTGATTTTGCCCACAACTAAATCACGACGCACACGACCAATGTCCACATTTGGCGGCGGTCCCTCCGCTTTCAGCACATGCAATTTGTTACCGATAGGCAGCGAAACGGGCGGTCCACCAAAATAGATCTCATACCAATGATCATCGATGTATAGCTCCCGTGATGGATGGCCAAAACGTATGCGATGCAATTGCCCATCCAACTGAAAGGGTTTGTAGTCATCATTGAAGCTGAGCGCTAGCGGCTGCTCATTGTTATCGATGTAGATGGCACGTTGTCCGTTTTGAAAGCCGATCTCATGCGGCTCATCCCCATCCATAAATATGATTGCCACTTGATTGTAGAAACGTATTTCCTTAGTTCCGCCATCGATTGTAATGCTGCGCACCATGTCTGCCATGGGATTGTCTAGTGAATTAATGGCTTTGGTTATGCTAACCGTTGGCACTGGCGGCAATGTTATCAAGGTGGGTGGTTGAGGTGGAGTTGGTACGACGGCTTGTGCCATAACCAATGGCGGGTGCTGCCAGGGCATGCTACGAAAACCAACATTTCCAACGCCTGCTGCCACATTTCGCTTTCCATTATTGTTATTATTGTTGTTGTTTTGAGCTAATTGCCAGGCCGCACGCTGTGCTGCAGCTGGATCCACTTGCTCGCCCCATTTGCTTGGCTTACGTCGCTTGCCATCGCGCTTGTTCTTTAGCTGTTTTGCAAGCGGCTGCTGTTGTTGCTGTTGCTGTTGTGGCTTGTCGGTCATCGGCAACAGTTGCTGCTGCTGCTGTGGCTCGCCATCGCTACGCGGCGAACTGGACGCCTGGTTCTCATTGCCCTTTAGCTTGGGTATGCGTTTTCGCAACACTGCGTCTCGCGCTGCATTCCGCTCTAGGTCCTCATCATCGACAGCTGCCTCGCGTCGACGGTCTTTCAGTTTGCTAGTCTCATTCAAGACCACCACCTTGCTGACTATCTCCTTGTATTGCTCTGGATTCATGGTGTGGTTCTCGAACATTTCCTGTGCCTGAGTTAGTATTGTGCGCATCTTTTCATCGTGAGCCTCTTGCGAATCATCGTTGACTTTCAGTTCTGACGACAGCTGCTTGAGGCGTTGCGTCATAGGATAATCCTTGGATTTGTCTGGTAAAATAAATATTTCAAAAATGATTTGCATTCCGATTTGCATGGGATTAAAATATTTACTTACCCGGCTTAGCCTGCTGTTTGTTGCTGTTTCTCGCCGACTTGGCCAGCTTGGCACGCAGCTCATCTAATGTGGGTTTCTTCGCAGGCGACAAAGGTGACTTGGAAACCTGTTAAAAATTATGAACAGAGATTTAGTTGGCAGTTTTAATAGTTAAATTATGTTAGCTTTAACTACCAACCTTATTAGACTCCCAATTGTCCATGGAATCATCCTCGACAACAATCACGTTGCCTGGCACAAGAATACTTGGCGGCAATTCCCGTCGCAAGTCCACATCTTCGCTGCCAAAGAGGCTGTAATAAGGAAATAATTGTACTTAATTGAAATTCAGTTTTAATTAACGCTGCACTTACGTATCAAGTTTGGTTGATTTACTGCGCTTCTGCTGAGGTTGCTGCAGCTTTTCCTCATCCTCATCCGTGTCCCCATTCACCGGTAGATGTGTAGCCGAACGCTTCTCGCCAGCGGAATGCACCAAAAGTTCCGCTGAAGCCGGCGGTGGAGATGATTGCCGCATGCTAGCCGGCATTGAGGGTGTAGTTGCTGCTGCTGCTGCTGCTACTGCTATTGGTGCTGCTGCTGTTGTTATCAATGTTGCTGTTGATAAATGCGCTGTAGATTTTTCTAATTTATTAAACGGTTTTTGTATTTTGAACGACACTTTTGTGGGCAATTTGGAAGAAGAACTGCTGTTCGTTGCGTTGGAGGCGCTGCTAGCAATTTTTGTTGTGCTGCTGGTGTTGTTGCTGTTCTCGCTGCTGCTGTTGCCGCTGTCTACAATTGTTGCTGCAAATGTTCTTGCCGTGCCGAGTGTTATGGAGGGTGGCGGCGGCGTTGCTGGCCTTACGGCAGCCGCCATGCTGGCCAATTTGGCAAAGGGCCGTAAATCGACGTCCTTGCTAGATGCATCTAAATGCGGCGAACGAGGCCCTGGTTCAAGTATTGTGAAATGTGTATCTAGGAATTTATATATTATGATTCCACAAAACAAAGAGTTCTTACGAAAAATAGGCTGGGCACAGCTCTTAAAAATACTAGAAAAATTGCACAAACTAAACAGGGAAGGAGTTCGAATAAAATTATAAAAATAAAAAAAAAATGTTTAAGTTGAAAAACGTAAAGAACAAAAGTGGATCATCAACATACACCAGGCACAGCAATTGAGCTAGAAAAATTAGTGGAAAATCATAGCAAAATAATAATAATTATGATAAATAAATAAACTATACGATTATATTTCCGTTAAGGAAACTGGTTAGACTAAATAGGAAAAAAAAAATATATATAAGTGGGTTCTTAAAAAGTGCCGTTCTACAATTATAAAAAAAAAAATAATAATAATAATAGTACAAAATAACTATACTATATATACATATTCTGCAAGACGTATATCATGTATTATAATACAACTACAAAATACGCTTTAATCAATTATTTTTCATTTTTATAAAATATGTACGTTTAAAAAGTATTTAAGTTTTGCTTATCATTTTTTTTCTTTTGTTAGACTTTATACAACAAATTAAAACTGCAGTCTTTATTTCTTCTTAGTTTTATCAAAACTGATATCGAGCATATATCATTGTTTATCTTTTTGTTTTATGAGTTTACAATTTTATCACACGATTTTATAATTTTTTACAATTTCACAAAGTAAATATACTTAAAATTACAACAAAAGGCGGCACCTGGCTTTGTTTTTTTTTATTTTGCATTAATTAAAACAACTGGAATGCAAAAGGTTTTTACAACGCATTTTTTATTAAATTTGTTTTGTTTAGTTCTTATTATTTTTTTTTTTTTTATATTAAATTTGAACTTTATCATTATTTGCTCTTATTATTAATTAAGAAAATGGCATAAATATTATAGGCTTATGTAGTTTCGTTTTGAATTTTGGAAATATCAATTAAAATAAATATCTCAGTTCTATCAAATAGTCACAAAGGAAATGTCGATTTAAGTGGAGCAACGAGTGAAAAGAGGTCACCAAACAACGGCTACGAAAAAAAAAATTGGAAGACAACACACAGAACGACAGGATAGGTGACAACCCTTAGAAATACCAGCAACGTTGTGCGAGCAAAGTGCAATGATAAAAAAGAATTAAATTTTGTTTAAGCATCGCTTGAATTTGTTAGTAATTATATCTATGTATGAGATCTTGATATTTGTTTTTGCAGCTTTTGGTCGTTAGATTAAGTTTCCAAAACGTTTTTTTAAATTCTAAAGCTTTGATCAAAAGGCTTTTTTATTGATTTTTAAAGAACCAGAATATTTAAAAATAAAATACTTTAAGCTACGTTAGATATTTTTGCGAAGCCCAGCTTAGAAGAAAATTAAATCATGATATTATTTCAATACAAGTCTTTTGTTAAAGTTCAGATCTTTCGCTTCAATAAATAAATATTGAATTGATTGCACTTTGCTTTCATATTACAGAAATCGACTGTAGCTACGTAGCAATGATTCCAATGAGATCGAGACTTAACACTCAATATACCAACCCCAACCTGACCCCCTGATAGTCTCTGTTAGGCCCTCGGTGCCGCCAATTTGGTATGTAATTTGTGCATAATTCAACTACTTTGTCATTTGTATTGTTAACGACTTGGCTGTTGGCTAACATGTTTGAGATTAGAATTAAAAATTGTTTCTTACGTTTCTCTAAATCATTTGCTGGAGCTGCTGTTGTTATTGTTGCTGTTGCTAGTGATGCTGGAACAACCGCTGATGGTACTGTTGCAGCCTTTATTGTTGGCTCTGGCGATCTACTGCGTTCCACGCTACGCATGTCCACATCCCTGTATATTGGTGAGCGACTGCGTGAGCGCGTGTTGCTCGAACCACTCGATTTGCTGCGACTCATAGATTTTTGTGTGGAATTGCGTTTCGATTTGGTTGGCGAGCTTGCAGGTGAGCTACTCTTCCGTTTACTGTTGCTTGCTGGTGAGTTGCCATTATGTGTATACTCCTTGCTTGATGAATGCTTGTCGCGTGAGCTGGACGAGCGTTTGACGGGTGAGACACTACTACTACTACTCTTGTGTCTGAAATCTGAGCCAGAGGATGAGCTTGACGCTGTTGAGCTCTTTGACTCGCTGCGTTTCCGACTGCTGGTGGAGCTATGATTATTGGTGGTGCTGCTGTTGCTGGATTTGGAGGAACGATTGCTGCTACTGTTGCCTGAGTTGCGCAATGGAGACTTGCTGCGCGAACGACTAGATTTATGTCCTGTTGAGGATGAGGAAGAGTTTCCTCCTTTGTGACTTTCCAGACGTGGGTCTAGTGCACGCATGGGCGCTGCCATTTGTGCCGACTGTTGCGGCTGCATTTGACGGGCCAGTCGGGGATCACGCGGACGCACAGAATTAAGCATAGCTGGATTAATCGGATGTACCTTTGGCTTGCTGACAAATGGCTGCAAATATTTGACAAATATTAGTTTCAGTATATCAATATATTTAGGTGTAAGCCTTACAGGTTGTCCAACTATTGGTGGAACAGGCGCGCCTGGGCGCATATGTCGTATGCCACTAGGATAGTTGGGCGGAGGAACGCTTGTCTCCATGCCTGGTGGACGTAGCGCAGCTGGTGGAGCAGGCATGCCAGCGGCCATGGGCGTTACCGCAATTGCATCTGCCGCTTGGCTTAGCTGGCGCTCCTGCTCCTTTAAATGCATTTTAGTCTGTTCTAATTCAAGTTCCAGCTTGCGCTTCTTCAGCTCCAAAAGCTCACGTGTTTTCGCCTGCAATATCTCCTCCATGTCGCTAGGTAGGGCCGAATTTACGGGCATAGGCACCATACCCTAAGAGGAAATATTTATTTGATTAGTTATTTAACTAGTTTTACATTTTGGTTTGTATAAATACCGTTTTTAGAAAATCTGGATTGACGTGTATGGCGGGATTAACGTGTATTTTATTGGGCTGACTTGGTTTGGCCGTAATAGGCCAATTGTTATCCAAACGCTTGACCTTAACATCAAGCGCATACATCTTAGAAGCAGGAAACACATCGTTCCACGTCTGCCGCAACAAATACATGCGTTCCCGCACTTTCTCCAGCACCTGGGATGGCGAATGTTGTACCTAAACATTAGAGATTTGAAAGGATATTTAGCTGAGTGAACGCTTTTAAATTTATCGCTTACTTACCGATTCGAAGGCGTTGAGAAATATATTGACTATGCATTGCCCAAACAGCTGAACGTAGCTGCTTTTCACATTCTTAATAATTGAATCAATTAAATATAGTATAGGCAATTTGAATTCGGGCGGCACCTGTTTGATTTGGTAAGATAGGTAAGAATATAAAAATAGAGCATAAGTTTCTACAACGTCGCTAGCGAAGTGTTTAGACACAGATTGAGGCACATCAGCATCAACAACTTCAGTTCACTAAGTCCTCGGCTCACAATTGACGATGAGAAAGATAAACGAAATCAACGATGACGACGACGACGACAACGGCAGCTGCTGGACACAGATGCATCTCCATGTTGAAGGTGAGGGGGCAGTTGATCAAAGCAAAGTATTATCAATAGAAAAAAAAAAAACTACGTAACCTAAGTTAAAGAAACGACCTTTCACTATCTCTACAAACGACTTTTGAAAACTGTTTCAATCATAGTCATATTTATATATTTCAACAGTTGAAAATAATTTTGTATAAATTTGCATTATACGAAAATAATCTAAAATTTATTCAGAACTGTCTTCAATTCTGTTGAAAACAAAATCTCTACTAATAATAATTATAATAAAGTATAAAATTATTCTAATATAAAAATATACATATATATATATATATATATTAAGATCAGGATTTTAATTATATATTGTATGTATTAATTATTAAAAATATATGTACGCCGTCTGCTTTTAAGTTTAATACATTACTGATTTGTTTTGTCTCAGTGTTTCCTTTTGGCAAATTGCTTTTTTTTTTTGAGTCTGTAATTTGTCTTCTCTTGCTGCGTGTGAGGCTTCATTAGTTGTTATATAATATTGGATTGGACTTTTCTTTCTTTATACTTTGAATCAATGTTTTATTCTTGTATAAAATAAAAGACAACTTGATGACAATTGTTTAAGTATTTTCTTTTTTATTGGAATTTTCTTTTCGATTTCTTTGTGTATTTTGTATGGTACTTCAAGGTATCGAGGAAAAAGAAGAATAGAAATATAGTAAACGTCTTACCTTGTAGTGGATAAATCAGTCTCTGCTTAAAACCCAAATATAAATGTTTTTAATTGAGTTACGATATTTCTTTACTGTAAAGTTCAAGCAACAAAACCAATAGAGTTTGATATCTTTTAAAAACACATTTAGTTCTGTTTATCTATTGATTGCGTGGTTAAACCTTAAAATAATGCTTATACAAAGCGTATGCAGATGGGGCAATATCAAATAAAGTTATATATAAATTATTTTATAATCCTTCCCTTGACATGCCCACATCGCTTAACACTAAAGTCTAAAGGCAAAAAAGCCATCGATAATATTAAAAGTAATTTATGCTCTAAATATGTAAGTATACATTTTTTAAATCAATAATTTTTCATCTCGTTTGCCGTTTGAGATGCAAGTGTACTAAATCATTTTAAATTATTATCAGTCAGCAGTACACATAATTTGTCTATATTATAACTTATTTTCTTTATACAAGCTTTTTGGTAAAAAAAAAAAAAATTAATAAAATCCAGCGCTTGGCACTTTTTCGATCTCAATAATTTTTATGAATACCATTGATATTTTAGATATTTACAAAATATTTTTTTTAATTACTCAAGTGGCAATCGAATTATTAGTTAACACAGTTTCTGTTATCGATGACTTTTCAACTTAAGATCTTTCGTGTTCCCCTAACTGCAACTAACACACACTTTGGACATGGAGATCATGTGTTTAAACAACTGCCGTGTAAACGGCGATATCGGCGGCGGAATGCTCGTAGGACTTTTTCTTCGTTTATATGTATATGGTTCAGTATGTCTGATATATGTGTTTGGCTGTGTGTCTATCTTTCTGTGTTTTGTGGCTGTTTTAATTAATTATGCTTTATTTGTTAACCTGGCTGATATGAAATTCCACCACACGAACAATGACATGGGCATAGTTAATGTTCTCCTCTGCGAGCATTGTGAGCATATTGATGAGTGGCTTGCTATTGCAATTTAAATCCGTTAGACTTGATAAATATTCTTCGCCAATGCGGCGTGCATCCTCCGGATACGATTGCAATATATGCTCCATGATTGCAGGATTTCTTCTTAAAACTCCTGTGGTTACCCTGTTGTAATCCGTATCAAGATTCACAAGAAATTGCAGTTGTTAAGCTGAAAGGGAAAAGAATTGAAGTAAAAATGATGATTTATCGATATTTGTTTTGCAGCATATAACAATTTGCACAACATCCCCCCCTCATGTGGGTCACACACACACACACACACACACATATGTATATAATACTCGATTTTACAAACATATAATCATTCGGTATATTCATAAATACTATAATTGTTGATGTGGCTTTGCAGCCATGGCAAAATTAAAAAAAAAAAAAAAAAAAAAACAAAACACATGTAAACAACCACACGCAACCAACTACATATATTTGTATATATCTATATATACATATATAAATACATATGTATCTGTTCATGGGCGAACAATAAACACACGGGCAACGGGGCTTAGGGGAAGTTTTTTCTCAGCAAATATTCAAAATGGCGGCCAGCAGACATGCAAACACGCATTTTTTCACTGTTGCAAAAAATCAAGTTCTTTAAGAATTCAATATTTCACAGACTTAAAACGCGTAGTCTTGCCAAATAGATACTTTTTAAATTGAATTATTTGCTGAAATTCAGATTTTTCATCTTTTTTCCACAATGTTTGTTGAAAAGCCACGTTTATATTAAACCCACGCACACGCTTAATTTATCAAACAGTTTCAGCGATAAATAAATGTTGGTAAACATACCTTTTTATATTAATACATTTGTACACTTCGTTTAACGCACTTGAATGCAGTGAAAAACAATTATTGAGCACTTTTTAAACTAAAACAATATCAGCCTTTGACAACTTTTTCACGTAACAACTGCGATGAATCTGATGAGTGTGCACTAGTGATGTGAACTACGATGATAACCACACTTTGACTCATAAATGCGTACGATATCGATAGATATATTGTGATTTACGGTAAACTCGATATTGGTACACAATATTCAAGTTGGCAGGGCCAGAAATTGATGCACAACCAGCTGTTGATTGGATTGGGTCAACAAAGAGAGGAATTGTAAAAAACCAAATGCAAATAGTCAAATTCTCACCATATCCACAAAGAAAAAGAAAAAATGGACGAGAGCGAGACCTATGTGCACAGCGCCTACCAAGTATCGATAATTCCAACTGATCTACATCACGAGGAAACAATAATCAGAGCAGCACAGTCGCTCGACTGCCTAAACAAAACAATCAACTCAATTTTCGGCCGCATCGATGCTCGATTGGAAAAAAATGGTGCCAAGGTTCAGCATATAAATGACCGTGTCATGCGTGCCCAGGCTAAAATTGATGCACTTGTTGGCTCCAAGAAATCCATAAAAATCTTTGCGCCTGCCCGGTTTCCAGGAAACGGTATCTTAAACAACATACCCGCAACCTTTCCGGCCGTGGCCAAAGATTCAATGGATATTCCGACGCCAACACAAAAACAATTAAAAACAACAACAGAACGCCGCCAACGCAATCGCAATGCCGATTCAGCGGATGATTCGAACAGTGCCGTGGATATCGATGCTGTATTCTTTCATGTGCGTGGCGAGGAGCAGCAAGTGACGCCGCTAGTTACGGAACGTCAGCTCACGAATGGCGTCGCTGGCTTGGGCGCTTTGCCGCCTGCTAAATCAGTCCCAGAATTGTTTCGCTTTAATACAAACGAATTCGCATATGGTAGTGATGATCTAAATGCGTGGAAGCGGAACTTGCCTCCGCAGGCCCATAAACGAGACGTCCTCAATAAAGCCAAGCCCACCGAGTTGTTGGCTCCGGCGCCCCACTCACTGGCATATGGCACCACCAAGCAAACCACACCAGCTGGCGATTTACGTTATACCCCAGCAGCGTTGGCGGCACCGGCGATCGACATGCCAATGGACCTACCTGATTTGCCGGGAATCGCGAATGACTTGCAGTATGTGCCGGTTGAGGACAAAACACCCATTGCACCATCGCATCAGTTTGTTGATTTACCCGACTTGCCCGAGTTGGAGGAAATGAGTGAAAAGTTAGATGTGGTGCCCGAGAACATGGTTGTAACAGTGCAGGCAATAGCAGCACAGACTCACATGACAAGGAAATCTTATACTGGAACCGTGCCGACAAGTGCGCAATGTGCACCACCTCCACCACCACCACCACCTCCCCCGCCCCCACCGCCGCCACCACCACCCGCACAAGCAACTGCCAAACTGCCTTCTGATGGGGTCATCAAGCCCATCTCGCCATCCTTGGAGACACCTTTAAACATACCCGATTCGCGGCCACCACCGCCAGACGATCCTCGATCTGAGCTTATGGCTGCCATACGCAATGCTGGGGGTGCACACGGCGGGCGGTTGCGTTCATCAGCTGCTGCGCCCGTCAACCCGGATGCAGATCCAGTGGGCAAACAAAACGTCAATGGAACAAGCCGATCCAGAGCAGGAGGCAGTGGAGGTGATCTAATGGCGGACCTACACAATAAGCTTATGCTCCGCCGTAAAGGAATCTCAGGCAATCAAAATCCTGTCGAGCAATCAGGTAATCCCATGATGCTGCAGTTGTCAAAAATAATTGCAGCACCAATGGAGAAAACCAAAAGTTCCATGTCTAGCGATGAGGGCGATTCCGATGATGATGCTGACGCTTGGGAGTAGTACCAAATTAATTAGAATTAAATTAGTTCCAACTATATGTGCCTTGCTTTAAGCATTAGAGAAAATTATTAAACTGTTTTGGGCAGATCGAGCATAATAACAGATTAACTTTTTTTTGTATTGTGAAGTGCTGTAAAATTCGTAAGGTTTTTAGTTTTATATTGAAAACTATCGTTTAAATAGCATGATAATTGACTGGAATTTTATATGAAAGTTTGACATGCATAGGCAAAAGTTAGTGCTGCAAAAGTTTTGATTTAGTTTGAAAACTCCAACATTATCGATAAGCTTGTATCGATAATTGAGTAGGGCAAACACATTGAAACGATGTCCGGTGATTCGAGAGATATTAATGATCTGTTCGACGATATAGTGCTGATTGAGGAAAAACACGCACGTCAGGGCTACGCAGAGGGTATCAGTGACGGTCGAGCTCAGGGTAATCAGGAGGGCTACCAACTGGGCTACGCTCAAGGTGTTCAACTAGGCGAGGAACTGGGCGCAATTTATGGCCAAGTGGTGGCCCAACAGCAGGTACCACATACGGAAAAGTTGCAGCGCACACTGCAACAGTTACGGCAGCTTATTGAACAGTTTCCACGTCAAAACGATCCCGACAAGGACATCATTGGCGCTGTGGAGCATATTCGGAACACGCACCGGCGACTGTGCGCTTTGCTGGGCACCAAAAAGGGGACTGTGCACGAGACTGAACGCACAATACAAGAGCGCAAAGATTACAGTTTCTAGAAGTACCAAGATGGAACATGAAGCAGTAGTCGAGCTACAGCGTCACCTTGATGATTTGATAGAATACTTGACGCCATACTTGAGTTTGATTAATTGCCACATGGTTAACTATTTAACGGATGACTATTGGAATGAATTTGTGCCTCAGTCATTAAGAGCAGAGCTTCCAACACCTGGACACGTACAACGAGCCATAGAAACATTATTTTCCAATGACTCATCGGATTTGCAGAAGCTTCCAGCACTTGCCCAATTTTTGGAACTTAGTAAGCGCCAAAGCTTGTCCAGCAGGTCGGAGGTACTGACTAGTGTTGAGCAGCTGGACCAGTTACTAAATGCCCAAATGGAAACACAACTAAACATTAAAGAATTTATGAGCGCTAAAAAGTGCCATGAGGTAAGAAAAACAGAATAAGATCAATTTAAAGCTTGAAATAGTACAATTCTCAGGTTTTATAAAAATAAACGTACTATATATAAGTACATACATATATACTATTATCCACAGGTGGAGCTAACTGCGGCCTTGGTAAACAAACTCATGAAGAGTATTTTAACCGGCCCTAATTGTTATATTGTTGATGCTGGTGATGGGAAAGGATATCTTTCATCGAGGTTGAGTTTACAATATGGCCTTTCGGTGCTTGGCATTGATGCTAATGAATCAAACACTAAAAATGCCCTTTCACGGGATAGTAAGTTACAGGTATGTACACTTTTAGATAAATATACAAGATTTATTTCGTTTACTTTTTTGAACACTTAATGCTAAGTTGTACTGAGAATTAGTTTAATCGCGCATCTCGCCCTCCTCGTCGTCATCCTCCATGCCTTTGATGTAGAGTACGTTGTTACAGCGTATCAGTACTTCGCCGAGATTGCCCGTAACGGAGCCCTCGATAACTTCCTCTGTGTTGGCCAGCTGCATGTTCATGTAGCCATCGACGGAGACAAGGAAGCCCTTGTATTCCTGGCCCCATTTCAGTTTAACGAGCACGGGCTTTCCAGTTAGACCATTTAGAAATGGTTTAGGATTGATTGGCATGCCAGCTGACATTTTGTATGTGTTTCTCTTTATTTGAGTTGTGGAATGAAAAAAAGAAAATCGCGTATTTATTTGCCGGCTAAAACGTTTTCGCGTCGTGCATGCAGCAATAAGAAGAAGCAAAAATGACAGCTTCGGGGTGGAAGTAATATATATCGATATATCGATTCATGCATGTTATGAACCCTTGCAGTTAGTTATTTACTTACGTTAATCAACACTATTTTTGTTTGATATATATTTAAATTAGCGCGCCTGGAATGGCTTAACAGAACGTGCCGAGCTGCTAAACCAAGGCCAAACACCACCAAGACGCGGTAAAAAGTCTTCCATTAAAGATACACCTATAAAGGCGCCCATAAACAAATATAAAACTACTTCAATGTACATAACTACTGAACTAAACTTGAGCGATTTACTTAAGGAACATTTCAAGGATGAGCTACAAAAAGTTGATCCTTGTATATGCCTTACTGGCCTGCACACTTGTGGAAATCTCGCCGCCACCTGCTTACAGGTCTTTCATGCTCAGAATAATTGTCGTGTTCTATGTAATGTAGGCTGCTGTTATCATTTATTGAATGAACGCTACTCGGAACAAGAATTCTTTGGCAACAAGGCATTAATGAATAAGTCAACAGATTATGGATTCCCTTTGAGTCACTATCTTCAAAAACGCAAATTGAAATTGGGTCGCAATGCCCGCATGCTAGCAGCTCAATCCATTGAGCGCACCTTGTCAGCCAAGGAGCTGCCTAACATCTCGCTCTACTATCGCGCGCTACTCGAGGTTCTGGTCTGCAGGCATGCGCCAGATCTCAAGAACTCGTTGCAGGTGGGCAAAGTGCAAAAATTTAATAATTTCGTTGAATATGTGCAAAAGTGTTCAAAGAAGTTAAATGCCCCATGGCTAGCTGAGATTAAAGAAGACGAACTGGAGGCCTTGCTGCACCATCATGAATCAGATCGACATTATCTTACGCTATTCTATCTACTTCGTATGTCATTTGCGCCGGTGGTGGAGAGGCTCATACTACTCGATCGATTGCTGTTTCTCAAGGAACTGGGCTACACGCACAGCTATTTAATCGACCTGTTTGATGCTGTTATATCACCGCGACACTATGCGATAGTTGCATTCAAGCAACATTAGTTTTGACAATGAATATGAAGAGCGTCGACTAATATATGTATGTAAGAGGGTAGTCTAAATAATTCGAAAAGTTTTTTTGTGGGTTGACATATTCAATAATAAGCAAATATAATATAAATAAATGTTAATATTTTGAAGAAATATTTGAATATTTGTTAAACAGCTTCTATGCAAAAAGAAATTAAAAATAATTTATGTGATAGCTAGAATTGGTTATTAATGACATTTGTAAATATATGACATTTCAGACTACTCTCGTATTTTACAAATCTCGACATCAATTCATTTTACTATAAAACTTGTTTATTAGTTATCGCTCAACTATATTTTAATTGAAATTCAAATTACCTTACTTAATGAAAATTTAAAAAATATATAAGTATATATATGTATATATACAAACAAATGCTTATATATTTATATTATATTTCATATTTTTATACCCTGAACCCATTGAAAATTGCAATTCATGGTATAATGGTTTTGTGAAAATGTATGTAACAGGCAGAAGGACACTTCGCATACCCCACAAAGTATATATATATATTCATGATCAGCACAAAAAAAAAAAAGTTGATGTAGCCCGTCTGTCCGTCCGTATGAACGTCGAGCTTTCAAAAACTAAATCGGGCAACTAATCATGTGTATTTGTTTGAGAATAGTATAAGTTATACTAATAATTTTTACTGTGCAACATTTAGTTGAGCTCTAAACTACAGATTACACTACAGTTTTATAATCATACTTGTAGAAGGTGACTATAAAAACTGGAAGTCAACTTGAATCAATCGCAAGTGTTATTTTAGACTCGCGAATTGTCGGTACTTGTGATCGGGTATGAAAAAATTTTATTGCTGTATCAACTTGGCAATTCTTGGCAATCTATTTCTGAAAAAAGTAAGTGCGTCTGAAAAAGGATATGCCACTCTTGAGGATTTTATAATGTAAATAAATGAAAGTAAATGAGAATAGTTATAAATTATATTTTTTATAGAATATTATTCATTTTCGTGAATTATTTTTATAATATTTATTAACCCTATAAAACATTTATAAAATTAAAATTAAAAAACTGTTACAGGATGAACAGTTTCTATTGCTAGAAAACTTTCCATTATATTTGTATTGATTACATTTGTAGTGATTACATAGATTGAGCAGCTTATCTTAGTGAAGTAGTTTTTACAAACAATCAACGCAGAATATAAGTAAATAAACTAGCTTAGGGTAAAAAACATTTGATAAGATAAGTTCAATTTTTAATTAAAAGTTGCTTGTTTAAGAGATGGAGATAAGCTAAATAATTATTATTTATTAAATAATTATTTATACAAAACATATATATTAAAATATTCAGAAGAGAATTTATCTAATAAAAAAAAAAAAAGAAAATATATATTATGTAGGTAGGTTAAATTAAAGTTGCATTGGTTTTGCAGACTCCTACGAAATGGTTTTAACGGAGGCCCTTTTTGTGATTGTTGGCGCACTCAGCGCTATATATTTGTGGTTCCAACGGAATCACAGCTATTGGCAGCGCAAGGGCATTCCTTATATACAGCCCACGGCCATTATAGGGAATACAGGGCCAGTGTTTACGCAGTCGAACTCGTTTGGCCTGCACATATCGGAGGTGTACAGCGACCCTCGGATGGCGAATGAGGCCGTTGTTGGCATCTATGTGATCAATAAGCCTGGTTTGGTCATACGCGAACCGGAACTCATTAAATCGGTGCTAATCAAAGATTTTAATCGATTCACCAATCGCTACGGACGCACCGATCCACATTACGATGCCCTTGGGTCAAATAATCTGTTCTTTGTGCGCAATCCCGAGTGGAAAGAGATAAGGACGAAGCTGACGCCGGTTTTTACCAGCGGAAAGATAAAGCAGATGTATCCGCTGATGCAAGAGGTGGGTTATTCAGACTAATTTTAATTAACTTCTTATTAAAAACTAAATTAAACAAATGTATAGATAGCTGCAGATCTAGAGTCCATGCTAGCCAAGGAAAGGCCAGCAAATGGAGCCGCATACGTAGCAGAAATCAAAGATTTGTGCGCTAGGTTTACGACAGATTCAATCGCAACTATAGCATATGGAGTGCGTGCGAACAGTTTGTCGAATCCAGATGCTGAGTTCCGTAGGCAAGGACGTAAGGTCTTTGAGCCGACGCTACAGCGTAGCAAGGATTTCTTTGTCGCCTTCTTTTTGCCGAAGCTGGTGTCGCTGCTGCGCATCAAGGTGTTTTCGGACGAGTTTTCAAAATTCTTGCGCGATACCATTGGTCACGTCATGTCGGAGCGAGAGCGAACGGCGATTGTGCGCAATGATCTAATCGATGTGCTTGTGGGCTTACGCAAGGAGGCAGCCCTGGAGCCGGGCAAGCCGCATTTGGCCAACAATAATGATTTTCTGGTAGCTCAAGCTGGGGTATTCTTTACGGCGGGATTCGAGACGAGCTCGTCTGCCATGTCGTTCGCTCTGTTGGAGCTGACCAGGCAACCGGAGCTGCAGAAGCGTCTACGAAAAGAAATTAATGAAGCCTTGCTCGAGGAGAAGACCGGCAATCTGAGCTACGAGAAGATCAATTCCCTCGAATATCTTTCCATGGTGATTGACGAGGTGTTGCGCATGTACCCAGTTTTACCTTTCCTTGATCGCGAATATCAGAGTGTTGAGGGAGAAGCAGACTTATCGCTGAAGCCCTACTACGATCACAAGCTGGAGAATGGCACGCCCATCTTTATACCTACGTATGCACTGCAGCGTGATCCTAAGGTAACTTTGCTGGACTTACAAATCATTCTCTAATCAATCATCTATTATCTAGTACTGGACCAATCCAAATCAATTTGATCCCGAACGCTTCTCGGCCGAGAATCGCAAGTCGATTGAGCCCATGGCCTACCAGCCCTTTGGTCTGGGTCCTCACAATTGCATTGGCAGTCGAATCGGACTACTCCAAGCCAAATTGGGTCTGGTTCACTTCCTCAAGAATCATTTTGTACGCTCCTGTCCACAGACTGTGAAGGAGATTGAATTCGATCCGAAGATGTTTATATTGCAGTTGAAAGAGGGCTTATACCTCGAGATTGTTAACGACAGGCTATACGATGCGAATGGCGAATGATTTCTTGATTTGTTATACAAAATCATGTAATACCTATAGTTGCTAGTTATTTGTTTTATATTTTTAATTTTTGGGGTTCGAATTACATTAAAAAAAAAAAAAAGAAAAAGCATGAAACAGTTCAAAGTATATTTTACCTGGCCTCTGATTAGACAGCCTCGTTCTTTGTAGTAAATAAAGTGATTAAATTATTATTTAAACGCTTTGCCCCTGCCATTCAGCTGACAGTCAGTAACGTCTTGACTCTAGATCTTTACAGATTATGATAGATTTGTTGTCGCATGATAGATTTGTTGTGATCAGATCAATTTAAATATTATTAAATTGTATTTTATGGGCAATAGAAATCGTTCTAATATCGATTTGAGTTAGGATTGAATTGCGTTTACAAAATCAAATTGTTGAATTAATTCACAGTGCTGGGCATGTACATATGAATATTTATGTATATTGAAAATAAAATAAAGAAAATATAAATATAAAAAGAAATTTACATACAGAGTATATTAAAAATCAATTGACGAGCTACTAAGCTATATATATATATATATATACTTTGTAGTTATCAATTACTTAAATTGATTCTTAATTTGACATTTTCAATAGTATTTTAATTGTATATAAAATTTTATATAAATATTAAGATTAGGTTTACATTTTAGATAAGGTTTTCACTTTTCATATCGACCTTTAATAATACTTTTCTTGCAATGCTCGTCGAAGCTGAATCATTTTTTATTTTTAGATAATTAATTTGTATTTATTCTTTTATTTTTTTCAATTTATTAAAAAAAAGCACCCTAATGAAACAAATTTTAATTGTTATATAATTATTACATTTATTATTATTATTATTTTAGAATATTTGTAATTTTCCCCTTTCTTTAATGTAATATATAAGCCCTTGAGTCCGTTAAAAATTCATAATATACGTTTTAAAGAAATAAGCCCTCTGAAAATAAAAAATATGTTTTTTTTTATTATATCACAAGTACGCACAATTTAATTTTTGATAGTCGAATTTAGGGGCTAATGATTTTTGTTCACACTAATGACAATTTGAGCAAAGGTCGGCTCTTATTTATTTGGGGATTACTAGAGTGTCGCAGCAGTATAGTTTGATTATCTATTGCACCTCTCGCAACACGCGAATATCGGAGACAATCAAAATGCATTTTGATTTTCGAATGCTCGTCTTAAACAATTTATAATGCGAAGACACGCGAAATGAAAACTTAGTGCTACGAGAGTTGCTGACAGGTGAACTATTCGATTATCCAACGAGTTTGCCCATTTAAAGTTCAAGTAAGTTCTATTCAAACGCCCAGTGGATCGCGCACGAGCCTGAGATTGATGCCCCCATCGGCCTGTAGTATTATTGCCTTTGCATCCAATTTCATGCGTCGCGGTGTTCGCTCCGACGTAGTCACCAAATGATTGCGCAACACATAGACCAAACCCACCTTTGCCTGCAGGTAGCCATAGCGCTCCCCAATGCAGCCATGCGGGACCCAGTCCAAAGGGCATATACGTATACGGAATATGTTGCTTCCGGTTGCTCGAAGAGAAGCGCTCTGGCTGAAATTGCCTTGGTTGTGGATAGTACTGCAAAGACAAAGAAAGAGAGAGAGGGAGAAGTTTGAAAATTAGTAAAAATATGTTAGGAGTAAAGCTGGACAATGGAGATTATAGAGGAAATTAGATTAATTAGAAAAATGAAGTCGATAACTTGATCAAGAGAAAATATAACTCACCTGCGGATCCATGTGCAACGCATAAGCTGGTATATAAACGGGCATGCCCTTGGGCACGCAGAACTTGTGAAAGGGCGATAGGGAGTAGCCCTCGTCGCTGGTGCACTCGCGATCGAGAAAAGGCAATGGCGGATACATGCGTAACACCTCCTGCAATATCATCTGCATATATTCCAAGGATTCGATCACCTGTTGGGTTACAGAGCCTCCGCTGGCAATGAGAGCCTGTTTAATCTCTGCCCTCAGACGTTGCTGCACCTCCGGATGCTTGGCCAGTTCGTACATGGCGAAGGCCATGGTCGACGAGGAGGACTCAAAGCCTGCGGTAAAGAAGAGCACAGCCTGAGCTACCAGAATATCGCCATCGAATACGAATTTCGTTTCCTGAGTGCTAGCGCTTGAAGTCGATCAGCAGATCGATTAGATCGTTGCGTGTCTGCTGGGACTTTTCTCGCTCTGCTATGACATAGTTGATGGTGTCGCGCAGGAATTTGGTGGGCTCAGGGGGCACCACCTTGAAGCCGAAGTAGGGCACCAGCTGTGGCAAGAAGAAGACCAGCGTGAACTCCGCTGCACGCTTCAAGCTGAACTGAAAGACCGCCCGTCCGTGGCGACGGAACTCGCTATTTGGATGTGTGAAACTGTTCGCCTGGATGCCATAGGCCACCGTGGCAATCACATCCGTGGTGAATAGGGCGCACAGCTCCTTGGCCTCCAGATCGAAGCAACGCATCCGCTCATTGTGCAGCGGCTGCTGACGGAGATACGCATCCAGATTGCGGCCAACCTCGTCGATCAGCGGATACATGTTCTTCAGTCGATTGCTGGTAAAGAATGGTGACAGCTTCAGGCGCACTTCTTTCCAAGCTGGATTTTTCAGAAAGAATATATTCTGAGAGCCCAACGGATCACCTTTGTAATCCGAGTTCGAGTAACGATTGCTGAACTTGGCGAAATCCTTGACCATAATTCGTTTAATCAGAGCCGGATCGCGTACGAGCAGCGCTGGCTTATGAAACACATGAATGCCCACAAAGGGTTTGTCCTGCGCATCTGGATGATTGTACAGTTCGCCCATAAAATCCGCCGGACTACTGCGCATGCTCAGCAAACCGCCCAAGTTGCCCAACAGCAGGCGAGGACGCAGCTCCGGCACTCCACGAACTATCCAATAGGCATAATGTTGTCGCAGATAGTAATATCCCCAGATCAGGATGCAGATGAAGAGGAGCAGCACCATTCCAAGTGTCATTCTCACAGCTCAAGCTATGCTCAGCTACTGTCTGCGACATTTGCCTTCACATTGAGGTTTATCCTCAGCTCGCAGCAAAAGATTGCGATCGGCGTTAAGCTAATTGCGTCACGAGCTCATTTCCTATTCTCTGTCTTCTGTTTTCGTTTTTCTGAATGAAATGCGATTTTCATTGTATATGCATCTTCTTCTTCTTCTTCTACTTTTTGTGTCTATTGTATATTATATTGTGTCTATTGTATGTTATATAAGAATTGAGCTAGCAAAGCATATTCATATATATTTGGGCAGCAAAATGTATTCAAATATTATACATATGTATGTATGTATGTACATATGTATATTCAATTATATATACATGAACCAAGTAATTGCTACCTTATGAAAGTCATGTTGATAGGTTGGGTGTAAGAATAGCTGTGAACCAATGTCTCTTACCTTCCATTTTCCATTTTCTATCTTACAGTTATGTTAGCTTTCTCATTGGCTCTGCTGCCGCTGTCCCTGGTGCTGCTCTTGGTCTACCTATATTTACAGCAGCGCTATAGCTACTTTCGTCGACATCGTCTAATTCATTTGCCCGCCTCGGCCTGGATGCCATTTGGTCATCTGAAGCAGCTGCTGCTGCTTCGCACCTCGTTTGGCGATCTCTTCAGGGAAATCTATGCAGATGCACGCATTGAGCAGGCAAAGCTTGCTGGTTTCTATGTATTCCAAACGCCAGCGCTCATGTTGCGCGACCCGGAACTAATAGGCTTGGTGTTAATCAAGGAATTCAATAACTTTCTCAATCGTTATGAAGCCGCCGATGCCCAGCATGATCCTATGGGGGCTCTTACATTGCCACTGGCCAAGTATCCGGTGTGGCGGGAGAGTCGTCGATGCATGTCTCAGATGTTCAGCAGCGGGCGAATGAAGCAGCGCATGTATCCCATGATGCAGCAGGTGCTGCTCGAGTTGGAGCAACATCTGGACAGGCGCATGGCTGGGCAGGCGGAGCAGGTGCTGCCATTGAGTGAGATGTGCCAGCTGTATACCACCGATGTGACGGGTAGATTGTTCTATAGCTGGGACGTGGGTGGACTGCGTCATGGTGAATCACTTTTGAAGGATCAGACCAAGCAACTGCTGCACCCAAATCTCATCAAGGTTTTGCACTTCATGTGCATCTTCTTTTTGCCACAATGGACTTGGTTGCTGCGCGCGAAGGTCTTTGCCGCGAGCTACTCGCGTTTTATGCGACAGCTGGTCGAGAGACAGCTGAGGCAGCGGTGCCAAAAGACTAATCCTCTAGCGGATGTTGATCTGTTGGCTCTGCTGGAGCCACTGCAGCGAACACAACATTCCGATTTTACAGCTTCGCAAGCGGGCATCATTTTACTCGCCGGCTTTGAGACTTCCTCTGCCTTGCTGGGCTTCACTCTGTACGAGCTGGCCAAGCAGCCGAAATTGCAACGGCGCTTGAAGCGCGAACTGGCCACAGCCTTTGGCAAGGATGCGCAGCTACGCTATGAAACAGCTTCTACTCTGCCTTATCTTAAAATGGTTTGTCTGGAGGCCTTGCGTCTTTATCCCGCTGCTGCTTTCATCAATCGCGAATGCACACGACCCGAGGGCTTCTCACTGCAGCCCCACGTTGACTATGTTATACCACCTGGTATGCCCGCCTATATATCCATATTGGGCATACAGCGTGATGACAAGGTGAGTGTTTTGAAATGTATATAACAATATGCTAAAAAAGTCTCTTAATCTTGCATTCATTTTGGCTAGCAATTGAATAAATAATTGACTTAATTGAGTAGGATGAAAATTCATTAAAAAAATGTCTATCCCTTCTATATTCTTTAGTAAGCCTTCAAAAACCTTTCATTATTATTTTTATAGTATTGGCCCAATCCGTTACACTTTGATCCGGAACGTTTTGCGCCCTCACGCCTAAAAGATATCATACCCATGACTTATATACCCTTTGGCGCTGGTCCGCATGGTTGCATCGGCAGTCGACTGGGTTTGCTACAGCTCAAACTAGGCGTGGCTCACATATTGCGTACGCATCGTGTGGAAGTGTGTGAGAAAACTGTCCATCAAATACGTTTCAATCCAAAGACTTTTATGCTCGAGTCATTGGATGAGTTATATTTACGTTTCTGCGTAGACCCCTTATAGTTAACTCTAAAATAATTAGATATCTATCTTTAGAGGCTCTGAAATACGATCATTAAGCAATTAAAATATCTCGCTTAGTATTAACAATAACCATTATCGTTTCATTTATCAAGTCAAAGGGCTTTGTAGTCAAGTCAGAAATGGAAAGTACTACAAAGCGGATTCATAGACACGCAAGGTATAATGGGATATATATAGATGGAGTATATATATGAATATAAACGCTTATACATTTGTTATTGCATGTTATTGAAAGTTTTTTTAACAGTTAATGAACCAAGGAATTTTAATTGCTGGACGCTTAAACTTGAGATACATATTAATATATAGATATCTAAAACCCAAGGCTGATTCAATCAAAACATAACCCAATCACTGATCAATGCGACATATAAGTTATTATTGATTTTTCATTACATAAATATAGTTAAATTTGTTTTGCTCTTTCCAAAAGTGCTCTTAGCTTGGATGTTTAAGTGCCTATAGATAATCGTATATTCCATGGTAATTCTTGTGCCGCATTATTACTTTTAGTTGGGATGCTGCTCGAGTCGTCCCAGCTTCTCCTCAATGTCCTTGATGCGGCAGCGTACCTCGGGCGCTGAGTCCCGTTGAAATTTGCTCAAATTCGTTTCGAAATTTTGCTTCAGCAGCGTCAACGTACCCTGATCCCTGGTCAAACTGAGACGCTTGATCAGCATCAACACAATGTTGAGCGCTTCCTTTTTGAGACCTGTGTGGGGTATTCCAGCAGCTAGAGTGACGGCGGCCAGGACATCACTGCAGATCTTCTGCACGATGGCCTCGCGTGTTTGCAATGGCGGCGCTTCCGTCTTCGGCTTCTTTTCCAGATTGTTTCGCTCGAGCGCTATGTCGGGTAACTTAGCTGTCTCATCGAAGATGTACAAGCGCTCCACATACTTGGTTAGCGCAGCGAGCAGGCTCACTTGTACAGGTCGTGTGCTCTCGCTCAAAATGCTTGTACAATTCTCGGCGAAAAAGAGTTGATATCTGTGCTGGGTTTCGATGGCATGCTTGGGCCACGCTTTGCCGAGGGTCTCCCAAACAGCTTCCTTCAATTTGTTCAGCGTTTGGGCGCGTTTGTTACGCTCATCAGCAGTTAAGTCCTTGCGAGCAATGCCACTACAGCCAGCCTCGTCATCATCGTCTGAGTCAACGGCGCGCAGCTCCTTCTTCTCCAGCAAATACCAAGTCATATTGTATACCTCCTCAAAGCGATCCGCCTCTAGCACATCCAATATATCACCAAGAGCAGTTAATGCCATAGTACGATAGACAGGTTCTTGTTTGCGTGCCTCTCGCATTGTTGCTTCTATTATACTCGCGCAGATCTCGTGCTGGCGATCGAGTTGCTTGCATAGCGCAGCCAGTGCCTGTAATAGCCGCTCCTTTCCTTCGAAAGTGCGTCCCTGTAGACCACTGAGCAGCAGCTTGATGAGTCGCACACGATCTGCAGTCTCGAGGGAGCTGCCGAGACGTACTGCTATATTCTGGATGACATTGGCTGCTTGAGCTTTCCGCGACCAACTGGCATCGGTTAGCGACGCCTCCAACTTGGGTAGGATGACATGCAGATTGAGTCGAATGCCAGCATCACCTGGACTAATGTCGATCCAGAGATCTTTCCACAGCTCAATATTCGCTTTGTTCTCCTCGTTCTGCTCCTCGTGCATGGCAAAGAAGATCAGCGGCAGCAAGCAGTCCATATAGTCCTTGAGCAGTTCATGATTTCGCTTATTAATTGATTGAATTGTCAATGCAATGGAACGATTATTTGGCTGCTCCATATACAGCTCGTCCAGTTTGGCAAAAAGATTCTTAATCGATTGTTCCTGTGAAGTAGATTTAGAGAAGACTTACAGCTGAGTAAAAGATAAGTTGAGTTCCGCTCTTACCTTAGCTAGCCCCATGAGATGTCCAATGGCGCTGGCATTGTATTTGCGCACTGTGGCATTGCGATCCTTGATGGCGCCAAAGCAGGCGCTCAAATATTTGCCCACCAGGGGCGTCATCTCTTTGCCTAAACGTATGCTGATCTGTAAGGATTAAAAATGAACATGATAAGTTTATGAGGATATTTATGAGTGAGAAAGGAGAATATAGTCCAAAACAAAGCCTCTTCACTTACCAGACAAACGAAGTGGGCGCACCCAATTTTGGTGCCCAGATTAACGCTGGTCTTCATTAGCTCTAGGAGCTCCGGTGTCATGCGCTCCAGCACGGGGTAATCAATGAAGCGCACGCACTTGTTGATCGTCTCCATGGTATGATGCGACTTGGCTGCCTCAGCGCGCAGACTGTCCACAGCTTCTTGTGCCTCATTGTCGGCGCCCAGACGTGTCGATACGTACGAGAGCTTGGTATTTTCCAGCTCGCCTGTAGCGCGCAGCATACAAGGTATGAGAGTGGCAAGATGTGGTGCAATCAAGGCACCCGACGAATCAATCATTTCCGATATAGTCTTAATGCTGACCTTGCGTATTTCAGCAACTTTGTGACCCACGCCCGTCTCTAGTAGATAGGGCAGAATGGAGGCGGCGACAGCCGTGCCCGATTTGCCATGCTCCGAGGAGGCGGCTAGAACACAAAGCTTACCCAGAAATGCGGCTGTGCCTTGAGCAGTAATGCGTGTGCCCTCGTGTATATCATCCATGACGCGGAACAGCTGATACCAAAGCTCACGTAGCTCTGGCTCGGGCAGTTCGTCCACATCCATCGTGTCGGGCGTTACACGACGAGGTGTGCCAGTGGTCGAGGCTGTCGCAGAAGATGTCTGCAGCTTCTCCTCAGAGCGCAAACGTAAACCATTTGAGCGCTTAAGCAAATCCCGTACAGCCAAGCAGCACGCAATGCGAACACGCCATTCTGTACAGGTGAGATTGTCGAGCAGTTCACGTAGAATCTCCCAATAGTATTGCTCGGTCACTTCCTTGGAGTCGCTGACAATGGTGTCCCATATGGATATCATGGAGTTCTGTATTTTAGGTGTTGGGTCGTATTTATAGCGATATAGGCGTGGTATTATCTTGCCCAAATATGGTTGCATCTTCTGTCGCGATTCTGCAGAGAGCGTCTTTAAACCAAACGCTGCCCCCAGTTTGCTGGTCCACGTAGCATTATGATTGGCCAACTGCATAAACTGATAGATCATATCTGGCTGATTGAGGTCGGACGCAAGGGAGCAGAGTTCCTTATAGGTGGTTATATTACCGCCTGTTGGCGTTTTGCCCAGCATGCCCTCGGCAAAGAGTTCAGTATCGGGAGTGACCTGATTCACCTGCCTCTTGCCACCAATCAATTGATCGAGCAAAGAATTGGCCAAATCAGTTTGACTATTCGAGTCAGAGAGTGTGTAAACCAAGCCCAAGCCACGTGAAGCAACATCTTGCACGAATTCTGTAAACAAATATGAATTATTATTATAACAAAATTAAATGTATCTAAATTTAATGTAGGTAATACGCACCGCTATCGTCTGAGAGCAGCTCAGTAAAAGCGAACTGCAGCAATTGCTTTTTATTGAGCACAGCGGGTCGATTGCTGCAATGCTTGACTACAGCGAGTAGCCACACAGATATTGCCTGTCGTGATTGCGGATTGGGTTCGCTAACCAAACGTATCAAGGCCATCAAGAATTGTTCGAAATCCGCATCGCTGCAGTGAGCATTCACAAACGTTTCCGTTGGCGGACCCTTGTTTACATCATATCCACATAATGTGCTGACAATTGCCTCGGAAATGGCAATATTCAGTGCTGCATCCTTTTGTATCTTGGTCAGCGTTAGGAACTTTTCCAGATTGCGTTTGGTGAAGTGTGCGCCATCTCCAATTGCCAAATAGCCCAAGCACTTGGCTGCCTCTTCGCGTATCTTTTGTCTCACTGAGGTGCTGCGCAGCAGCTGAAAAACGACGCTGAATATGATCATTTTCGTGGAAATTTGAATACTTTCTGTGTCGGCCATCTCGGCATCGTCATCGTCATCGTTGTTGCTGGTGGCGCATTGGATTTCCACTGGCACGTTGGGTATCTCAACCACTTTACCAATCATCGAGGTGCATTTGACAGCTGCAGAGATGAGCAGCCACTGCGACTCGGTCAACATTTTAGCTGGAAATCAGATAGATTGCATTATATATTATATTATCTCACACGATTAATCAATACCTACCAATAACCTTCACAGCATCTACAAACTGCGTCCAATTGGCATAATCCTTGTTCACATTTTGTTCCCGCAATTGCTCAATTTTGCGATTGAAACTGTGGCCCAAGACCAGAAGCCAGCCATGCTTATGCTCGAGTGATTTCTGCGTTAAGGCGGTGAGACAATCACCCACCTCCTGATCAAATTTATCATTTGGTAGCCCGTATGCCCAGAGTATGCCATAGACCTGGGCGACATTAAGTCGCATTACTTCGGAAACATCCTTCAGCGAGTTGCTTAGCGGCTCCAGCAAATGCAATTGTTTGGGCGCAAATACTTCCGGCGCAGCGTTCAAAAGATCATAGAGACATAATAGTGTCGAATCAGCTAAAAGAGATAATTAAAATCATTAAGTAGAGAGTACTATGAAGGATTATATAACATTATTGTTGTTCCATTTGCATTATTTAAGGATAGAATTACTGTGGGCTATCAGAGACAATTCTAACTCTATTATAGCATGCAAGACATACTTCGTTTGGCCTCCACGCCGCGCTGTACGAAGAGTAAATATTGGTGTAGTGCATTTGTCTCCTCATCATCGTAGTTGGTGATTATATATTTGCGCAGCTCATGTGTATATTTCTCATCTCCGGGTGCGGCGACAATGCCCGCCGAATACCACAAACAGAGACGCAGGTAATCAAGTATCTCCTCGTAGACATCCAGACTATATGGGAGCTTGATGCGTCCAATAACAACGCAGCAGTTGCTCTTTTTCAGTCGCTTGTTGGCCATGTCATGGACATGGGCCATCATGACATGAAAACTGGGCAGCAAAACGCGTCGTTGTTCGAGTGACAGATGATTAAAATCGCTAATCGATTCGCTAGTATGTTTGCCTGTATGGTCAATGGAAGATAGCATGCTGTAATTGACATGATCCTTCTTTGAAGTTCCATACAAATATGTAGTCACATTCTCACGCAAGGAGTTGCTATACATAGAAAGATTGAAATAGATTAGATATGAATATAAAGATTGTAAATATATATAAGCTGGGACGCACCGTTCGCCTGCAATGAGCAGCAGCAAATAACGTGCTGGCGCATAGAACTCTGGGTAGCAGCTGGTGAGGAAGACACTTGTTACATTCTGCACAATTTGTATCTTGGATTCGGCATTGTCCAGTAGCATGGCAAGTAACAGATGCTGTTGTCCGTCCAACTGTACGTCAGATGGATCGCCTTGCTTGTCCACATCCATGGCATCTGATTTGGTCTTTGTTTGCCATGCAAATGCTGGCGCCATAGAGACCAAGGCCTCGCGTATTGAGCTGTGCAAGTCAGGTGCACAAGTGGCTAGATTATTAAAGTACCCAAGCACTAGTTTTAAATCCTGGCTAACGTCTTCTGGAAAGCTGCGCGCGTGTTGAGCTAAAGCGGAATAAGCTGCATTTTGTACATCATTTGGTTCCACAGAGTCGCGTCCAATGACTTTGGTTATGCCAGTTAGCAAAACTTTGGAGACCTTGGAAACGACATCACGTGGACCCCTGTCGAAGTAGGGAAGAGAATACATTTAGTAAGAATATATTCTGTATAAATTAATGATATATGCCAACTTACTCTCGCAGCACCAATTCCACGAATTGCAGTGCTAGGACTTTACACTTCTGATTGGTGTTGTTGCCAAAGAGACCGTCGAAGATCACTTGTAGACCCTTGCCCACAAAGATGCCCTTGCCCCGACACTTGATCAGATACTGCAACAGCTTTTGGCGCACTCGAGCGCAGCAGGGACGTGTCTGCCGCTCCGTCAACTGATGCTGATTGCCAATGAAGAGCGTGTAGAGAGATGATGTCACAGCTGGGTTACTAAAGTCCAGCATGGTGCACAATTTACTCAGCTCAGCAATGGCAGGCGTGGCCACACTAAAGCGTGTATCAGCTGAAGCAACCACGAGGAGCGCGAAAATCTCATTATCAGCGAAAACTCCTCCGCATAAAACACGCACGATACCCTTCTTGATCTTCTCCAACTCCTCGGCACGCCAATTGTTGGCAATAACACGCTTGAAGCTATAAGGACTCAGTCCAGGTGGCACATCCTGATCCTGTGTGATGCCGTAGGGCAGCAACAGAACATCCTGCAGTAACGCTAAGAAATTGGCAGCAATTGCCGGCTTATCTTTCAGATTAAGCAAATCGCTTCGCTGTGCGGGATCATCGGGTATTTTCATTTCACTTAAAATAGGCAGTAGCAAAGTAAACAGCTTATCCTGATAGTTCTCCAGTTTACTTTCGCAGCCCACAACCTTGGCCGCCAGTTTTGTCTGCTCCTCGAGCGGCAGGCGAGGAAAACCCATGGTAATGAAAATGATAGCAAAGTTCTTAAGGAACGTGGTGCTATCTGCTGCTGCATATTGATCGAGGAGTGCCTCCACTGGTATCTGCACCTGGCCTCGAGATGTTAGTCGACGCTTAATGTGTGTCAGCACCTCGACCACCTAATTGATATACAAGAAATTACAGCAAATTTATGCCGAGTCATTGAGGGATTTGATTTACCTTAGATCGAACCACATTATGTTGCGAATTGATTTTAATGATGACGGGCGTCAGGAATTTACCTACTGTCGTTTCCAGTTTATCATCGCTATCCGCATTGCCCAGCCGCAATAAAACGCGTTCGAGCAATTCTGCACAAAGAATGCAAAAATTTGTAGACGGTTTTTAGCTGATCATTATATTTTAACTAAAACTATCTAACTTATTTGATAACTGTGCCAAGACACAGTACACAAGCTTATTATATCTTTTAGTGTCTTATTTGAGTAAAATTTATATTAGTTTTACCAATTTCTGCACTAGGTCCCGCTGTTTCCATTTTGCTTATTTTCTGGCTTATTTTTTTTGTTTAGCGTCTGAGTGAGTGTTGCCAATGCATCCCAGACAGCTGAGTGCTTATATTTCTATGACGTTGCCAGACTACCGAATAGCAAGTCATTCGCTCTGCTTCTTGCCTTCGAAAATGAGCGCGCTGCTTTAAATTGTCGCAGCTTTGGATAAATAATGCACTGCAAATAACCGAGAGCAGGGGATCTGCTACTCATTTGAATAGGCAAATTGAAACTAAACCATTCTTAAAATTAAAAATAATGTAAAGGGCATATCCAGTAAATGAAGTTGACTTAATTTTTCTTTAAACAGGATAGCGTAAGAAACTAATGTCATTTTTGCACTAAAGATTTAAATAAAATGTGTGTTGTTTTATTAAACGGTCTTTATTGAAGTCAATGTAAAACAATTTATTTTGTATTATTCAAGTATCCTCTTGAGTCACCCATGGGAAACTGAAAAAATAAATAAGACATACTTTAGTATAAAATATTAGTAATTGAGATTAATAAAATTTATTTATAATATTCAGTATTTTTACTTTTAGTAAAAAGAGTCAAGGTTCTTCAGCAATTTGTTTTATGAAGACCGTCATGATTTTATCATCAGAAAAGTACCAATATAATAAACATTTTACAAGATTTACTTAATACACACCTTTTAAAGATAAATTAATTTTTGTTGGCTGCTGAAAATTCTGAAAAAAAGAAGTTCTACAAAGTTGGATAATTAAATTAAATTTACAGTTTTTTTTTGTTTTATTCAAAAAGAATAATGCTACAAATATTATTTTCTTCCATAGCGGTTGTCCTCACTTAAAACTTCTTGAAGCTCTTCCTGGCGCCCTGACCCTTGCTGACTTTCAACACGTTGAAGCGCACGGTCTTTGAGAGAGGACGGCACTCGCCGATGGTGACGATATCGCCATGCTCCACATCTCTGCAAGAACAGAAATAGAAAAAAAGGTATTAATAAAACATAAATTTGGAATAAACTAAGTAAGTTAAACTAAAAATTTGTCAGTATTTTTACATTTAGTAAAAAGAGTCAAGTTTCTTCAGCAATTTGTTTTATGAAGACCGTCATGATTTTATCATCATAGTAGAAGTAAAATAGGAAAAGGTATATAGGCTTGCCAGTTCTACAGATTATATATACCTGAAGGCAGGAGAGCAGTGGACACTCATGTTGCGATGACGTTTCTCAAAACGGCTGTATTTACGCACAAAGTGCAGATAATCGCGACGAATGACAATAGTACGTTGCATTTTAGTTTTGCGCACAACACCGGTAAGGATACGGCCACGGATTCTCACATCACCGGTCCAGGGGCACTTTTTGTCAATGTAGGTGCCATCAATGGCCTGCAGGAAGAGAGAGAAATGGATTAGATGGTTTGTATTTTTATATATAAAAATAGGGTATTTCTTTTGTTTAGCATGCATTACCTCACGGGGAGTTTTGAAACCAAGACCAACATCACGGTAGCGGCGGAGCACCTTCTTTTTGGTGATGCCGGGCTTGACCTTTCGGTTTAGGTTAACACCGAACTGCTTTTGGAAGGCGCGCTCGTTCTGTTTAGCGTGGCATACAAGTTACATTGGTTGTGGGGTACACAAACGTGCAGGTGGGGCATGGAACGGAAGAAAAACGAGGGGGGCGCAACATTAGTTAAATTTGCTATGGAGCTCTTACCTCGGCTGGAACTTTAAAGCCCAGCCCAACTTGACGATAGAAACGCGGACGTTTCTTGGCATTGATACTCTTACGTCGTATTGTCGGCACTGAGTGCTGCTTGCGAAATGCGCGTTCTGTTTGCTACAAAAATAATAATCAAATTCCAACTGTATTTTAGCAGCGTAAACAGCATGCGTAGAAGTGTGGTTAGGTTGAATATGAGCCTCACTCGCTGTTGCTTCTCCTTATAGCAAGCAATGCATTCATATTGCGGTTTGTTCCACAGCAAATGTATTGTTCAATTCACAATTCACTTATTTTCACATTTCACAGCAAATTTGTTTTATAGCAACGCTATAACTGACGTATTTTATTTAATTTCGAACACATTTTCGCTGCCTTACCTGATCAGCCATGTTGGAGCAAGAGGAAAGAAAGAGCACGCGTCAAAATAGAGATGGGCGATATTTCAAAATCGGTTACATATCGCAATGAATTTCAAAGTAATGGTTACTGTTAACTGCACCGATATGAATTTTTGTGCTATGACAATTGAAATTCGAAACGAGAAATATTATTTGGAATCATACTTATTCAATTTGAAAAAGTGGTATTCTTGAACTCTGTAATACTATTAATATTTTAATGTTTATTTATTGTTAAATTATATTGAATATATTGTTTGGAGCTTGTATTGAAATAAGTCACTGTTACTTTTAGTCCATACTTTCGTTGATAAAACTATCGAATATGTAGAATTGTTGTAAATCGATATGGATATAGCGATACTTGCAAGAAATAAATATATCGTATTTGTAAATTTAAAAAACGACGATGTGTTTGATAGTTCGCACGCAGGGTTGCACTAAAGATAGGCGCGCAATTCAATATGCTTTTGAAAAATGTGACTACAATAAATTTGGTACTTTTTTGTACTGCACTTTAGAAGCCTTTATGTGAAATGTTTGTTGTTGCTGCCGCAACATTTGCGAAGCTATTGACCTTCTGCTAACGTTGACAATGACTTTGATTTTCGCACATAGCTAAGATTTTAAGACACAGTCGCGGCACATGCATTGAAAGCACTTTAAAACCACTTGAGTGGCTTTCAGAGAAAAGAAAAAATCTTTTGTGCGTTCCACTTTGCAGTTTGTCGTTTGCTCTCTACACAAGCATACATACATATATACAAACACTATATGTCTGTATATGCGTGTGTGTGGGTCTGAACAAGTAAAATTAAAAATTGCGTCAGCATTAATTCTTGTCATATGCCGGATTAAATATAATGACAACATAAACAAGTGCAAGTAGAGCAAAGCAGGGGATCGCCTTGAAACGATGTCCTGTGTGCAAAAGGCTTCAAGGCGAACGTAGATGCGCTGCCATTGCTATAAATCCGTTTACGGCTAAACGTCACGGATGAAGGCCAGCCAGCATGCCTGCCTTGCCTTGCCTTGCCTTGCCTATCCACCTTCCAGCTTGCCTTCCTGTCGACCTTCCAGCCTGCCTGCTTGCCTGCCTTCCAGCCTTCCTGCCAGCCAGCCTGCATTTCATTGCCATTGTTAGTGCGAATGTCTGCAGCATAATATTATGGCCAGTGAGCCAGGCTCGACCTTAACCCGCAACAAATTGCTGGAATGGGGCGTTGGGCGTGGCATGAGTTGCTGTCAAGGTTTTTATTTTTGCAAGCGACCTTACTCGTTTGCAAGGTAAACTTTGCTGCATTGCAAAAGGCAATGAAATTCTTTTACATTTTTTTTTATTATTATTATTTTTCCATCATGTTTCGCATATCTGACTGCAGGTAAAACTAACACACATGATTAAATTGAAATAAACAAGCAACGTAAAGCTCTGCATTTTCCGTAATATACATATAACAAAGCTCTCAACTTTTTCACTTATTATATTTTTTATGTTAATTGTTATTGTTGTTGTTGTTCGTATTGGACTTTGTAGTAAATGAAAAAAGTTTAATGGCCGAAAGTTTTGTGAATTATTGCGAATGCGAATTGTACAAAATGCGTACGAGATTTAAATTCAATCTGAACAATGTGGCAGACGTGATTTCAGACGTTACAGATGTTGGGGTTTCTATACTCGTTCGGGCAGTAAAAAGAGTGCTTTAAGCGCGATATAGTAGTAGTGGTAGCAGAAGTAGTGCTAGAACTTTTAAATTTTTACTTTTTCCCATCTTTGTTTATTTTGCAATTAATTTTATTATATTTTCGCATATAGTTGTCATGCTAAATTTCGTACTATTTTATAAGGTATCTATTAATCGACTTAGACCCTTTTACTGCTTGTTTTTTAGGCACTTCAAAGTAAATTAAGAAAATAATTTTCGTGCCGCATGGAGACTATGTGAAAAACAAAATTAAGTAAAAATGTTATACTCGGGCTTTACTGACTGCAGAATGCTCGGGCAATGCCAAATTAAGGTCTATTTACATAGATCGTTATGTTCAAAAGGTCAGATTCAATTACCAAACTTTGTTGAGTTCAGCTTAGAAATTGTTTAACATATCATTTTTAATTCGATGAACATAGAGTGGAGAGGCTTAAAATGTGTATAATTAAATTATTATCAAATCAAAAGCACTTTTTATAAATTATTTCAAGAGAGCTGCGCTTGCTGAGCTGTATACCAAAAGGCTCTAGCTTGGTTTCAGATATGCGAGTGTTTATTATTGTCATTCTAATATACTCCTTTCACTTCCAGAGCAAGTATAAAAAAAAAAAAGAGAATGATAACGGCATTAAGTGTGCAGCTTAACGGTACATTAGGTAAACAATGTTGTCAACATTCCACTCAACTCTCCTCTCTCTCTCTCTCTGTCTCTCTCCCTCTCTATCTTTCTGTTGCTGACTACTTCTCTGTCGCTCGCAAAAACTTAAAATGGCGCCCAGCCAATGACCCTGTCAAGGATGTGGGTGTTCAGTTGCTGGCCACACCTCCACACGTCCCCATATACCCAAGCCCACGCCCCTTCCCATTGCCACTTCGTCCGCTTTTGGGGATCTGCTGGTTTTCCGTTGTCTAAGTGTGCGTGCGTTTGAAAAGTGACCGAGATAATTTTTGGCATGCTTTGTTTGCGTTTACTTTTGCTGCTTCACAAAAAAGCGGCCGCCCATCCCCAGTTCCCTTTGCCATAAAATTTTGATGAGCAGCTGCTGTATTTTGGGTTGTGGTTTAGCCCTGGGTTTGGGCTCGGGTTTTGGAACATCAGGCAACAAATAAATTGGTGCGACTACAGACGGGAGACTTCTACCTTTATCAGAGACAAACAACAGAAAAGTGTGCTTCAATATTGAAGTGGTTGACTAAGAGATACCCTGCAGACAGACAAAGGCAAAGCTAATTTTGCAATGAAGCAGAAAAACCATACAATATATACTTTTATGAACTGAAGTTCAAATCGATATCATGTGAATGGAAAAAATAATCGATTAATTGAATACATAAGAAAGAATTCATATCGTACATCACTAGCTTCGATAAGAAGATTTTTTCAGCTAAATAGAAATAAGCTGTCTTATGTCGACTTCTCTGTTGATTCTGATAAATCATAAATATACAGTAGGTAGGCAAACCAAGCTTTCATCTAAATGTCATATACGCTCTAACAAAAACCATTATACCCCAGCGCCCCACCACAAACACAACAAAATTATTTAGGAGCTACTTTTGGGACAATGCCGATAACCCCTTTGGCCCGACCCACAACCTGCAGCCCTTTTGCAAAAGGGTTTGCTGCTGTAATTATGCTAATTTCTGTTTAACATTCTTCTTAATACAAATAAATAGCAGGCCAGGCATGCAGAGAAAAAACTCGAACTCAACCACAAAATTCCCAATTCCCAATGCAAGCATCCATCGCCTTCCGACTGAATTGGCTTTGACGTTTAAAGCTTAACGGAAATTGTTTAAAAACGTCTTTCGGCACAATTTCCGGTTAAAGCTGGCAACAGCTGCGGTTACCAAAGCAAATAACATTTCTTATTTACATAAGTAAATGGATTTCGAATTTTACTAATGAAAAACAAGAAAAGAACATTTTTCCAAGAATTGGCAACGTCTTAAATACCCTAGTTAAACAGGATGTTGGTATGTGTCTATTGAAATTCGATTAAAGCTATTATTAACTGAAGCTGAGTAAAGAAAAATAAAATATTTTCAAAGTTATGCTCAAATTTAAATAGAATACATGTATATATTGTAATGCTTTACTTCTTACCTTAAAAATATCTTTATATAAGAAAAAAAAGGTCTTATTACGCTGCTTAGCCAAGTTTTTAGCCAATTACTAAATACGTTTTTAGCATTAAGAACTTTGTGTCTTAAGTACATTTGGGCACTTGATAAACGCCAAATGTTTACCAAGACGAGCCTTTTCATCAATCAACTGGCTAATGAAGCCTGCTTGCAGAGCAAACAAGCAGCTAATTGAAAACTTTTACTCCTTAACTACCTGTAACGCCTCCTACGCATCCAGCGACCCGAAAACACCTGCCCAGGTCTCACAAATTCTGGCCACTTTCTCATTCTCTATGCACTTTAACGGACAGTTCTGTTGCTGCCTCTTCTAGCGTCCGACAAATAAGAATTTTTATTTGGCAAGAAACATGGCGCACTTGGACCTTATATATTGGGCACGCTGTCTGAACTTAAGTTTCGGTTTTTTTTTTTTTTTTTTACTTATTTTGGTTCTGTTTGCGCACGGCTTCCGTTTCCGCTCCAGACTCGACTCAGGTCGCAGCAGCAGCAGCAGCTGGTCAGTTCACTTCGAAGAGTTGGGAGCGTGTCGTAATGTTCTACTAAACTTTATGTTGTATCTAAATATATAGTATAAATTTGATTCAACTTGAAATTATTTTAGAAGTTGAATTTATGAAGATTTTTATTTGGATAAGATGATATTTATTTATCAAAGACTGATATTTTGATATTCTTTATATTTTTCATGTAGCTTAACGAAGAAAGGTTGGATTGTTGTAATTAAAAATACTGCAAGTTTCATTCATCTTTACGCTTTACCTCCTTTTATATGTTATCGGAATCTCGTACATCGCTATATCGATATTTAAATATGCAAGCAATATTCAATATTCAAGCTGTGCTTCGTCCATCTCTAAGCTCTTGGCCACTGTACATTTACTTTCTCGCTCGCTCTTAGTGTTGAGCTGGCAGCTTCACGTGACGCATTGCAAACCCAAAAGCAATCTCACATTAATTTCTTAAATTGAAGCTTCGGCCAGCAGCAGACAGAGAATGCATATATTTGCACATACTATATATAGATAAGTATTGTTTCTATCCTTTGTGTTTTGCAGCCGAGAAAATCGATTCGAATTACTTGCCAACAGTTGCTCTGGCGTCGCTGATCTGGACATAATTAAATATGTCTATCGTACTGATAGATGTATGTGTGTATTTTCTTGGCTGCTAATTAAGGACGGCACTGCTTGGCAGGTGTTTTGTCTTGTTTAATTTATGCATCAAGTCACTTGCGAAGTGCATTAAAAACAAAAATAATTAATCAATTAGGGAGGCTTTGTTGATTTTATACGCAGCGCTTAAAGATTGAACAGGGTTGATTATTGCTTGGCTTTGGCAATTGTCGTTAAATTATGAAAGCCTTCAATTCGTTTCGCTTTTAATTAATTATTTAATGTATTTATATGTAGTTGTTGGCTTGAATATTAATTTAAAATATTTACAGCATACTTTCGTGGGTTGAAACTTCTTTATTGTGCTCGTTGATCAATATGCGGAATGCCTATAATTCACTTCGTTTGTGGTGAAATGCTGCAGCTTTATTTGGGGCAACTGCGCGTTGCGTCAGCGACACAAAATTGATGTTTCTGGCTCCTTTGGCTGCTGGTCATAGCGACCCGAAATTTACAAAAAGGAAGCAAAAAATAGAAGAAGAAGGAAAAAGAGACAAGATTTACGAGTTGCATTTATGAGCCAGCTTTTGGCCCTGCCATGGACCATGGGCGCTGGCCGTTGAGTAATGCATGTTTCGCAATTGCCAATTGGCTGCCATATATCAATTGTTAGCAGCCAATTTGGCGATCAATATAAAAACGCGTGCTCTGGCCATTAACACATAATCATTGCCCGGCCACGCTGCTGGCCTGCAGTAGTTAAAATGCGGGTAGCAAGGACGATTGCTTTGGTACGCAGTGGCCCGCATATTTGTATTGGCTTTGGTTGCGCTCTACAGCTTCTGCTCGCCGCTCGCCTCGTTCGGCTGCTACCTTCATTAAATTACACAGGCACATGCGTTTACATACATATGTATGTATGTAAGTAGCTGCGGCCATAGAGGCAGAGGCAGCCATGTGTGCTGGTCGTCGTGTCCTTCGTTTCAAGGATTTGCTGTGGCTCCCATTGCCTGCTGGCCGTGTAATCGCAAATAATCATCCACTTAGCGTCATGAAACTTTATGCCAAATGCTCCTCCGTCCGGCTTAGCAGAGAGTCGTGCAGTTGAGCTCAGCTGAGAAGCTGAAACTCGGCACTCAAATGGCCAGGCCCTAAGAGACCCTAACAGACTCAGAGTCCCATATAAAGTGCCCGAACATAGTCATAATAATGTTTATTATTGCTCGCAATTGAGCACATGCCGACTATTTGTTTGCTCTGACAATGTTACGCATAAAAGATACAAATGGATTTCACATACCGCACAGTACTCAAAGTGTGTGGTTGGGGTTCCTTTGCTGTGGTTCCTGGTCTCAGCATCTTGCTTAAAGCCAAAGGAAATACTCGTTAAGCGTGTGTGGATAGAAATCGTAGAGCGTAGAGAGAGAGAGAGAGAGAGAGAGCAAGGCAGGCAAATTTCATTTGTTGTGCAAGGAAATACTCAAAGAACGATTGCTTAAAGTGAAGTCAAATGATTGTAGATTAAAGTTACTTTTGCTTAAATTTTTTATTATTATTATATTATGAAATTATTGGCTTAACATTTTTCTTAGAATTGAGAATATTTGAAAGTAGAAGATTAGTTATTTTAAATCAATATAGACAAAATTTCTGGTTATATAAATGCTGTGCCACGACCAAAAACTGCCCAACGTGGCGTGGCCTGCATTTACAGTTGCTGTAAATGAATTCAATTTTGTGGCCGTACAGAATTTCCCGGCAATTACACACAATTTCAATTTGATGTGCCAGAGGCCCTTCAATTTGGGGCTCATTATGGTCAAAAATCAGAAATACTTGGAAGCCAATAGGCTGGAATAATGTGCAAGAACAAAGCCCAATGGATTGTTAATGAATTAATTAATGCTTAAGCGCGAGTTACACTAAATTTATTACAACAACAACAAGAGTAAAAGCGATTGCGACAACAACTATGTAGGCAGCTAGAAAAGTCATAAATTTTAGTGGGCGTTCTTTCCTTATGGGGAATCGGGGAATTTGGGGGCGGATGCGCCAACGGAGCCAGCCAAGCATGCAATTTGCTAGCTTATTTATGGGCCCCAAGACGACGCGCTAAACCGGATGCGGGTCCGGAACCATAAAGAAAACTTGCAAAATAAAACTTTTCCGCTATTTGATTTGTCGGTCAGCGCCGAGTCGAAGGGCTTAGAGTCTGTGAAAATCTATTGACCCATTAGGCTATCTGTAAGCAGCAAATAGAAATTGGCAAACTGCAATTGCAATCGCAATTGCAACTGCAACTTTGACTGCAAATGCAGCTGTAACGCTGCCCCTCTGCTCTGCTCTGCTCTCTGCTCTGCTCTGTGCTGCTCTGGTCTGCTCCTTCCGCCCCGGCAAATGTTCCGTCGACATCCTGGCACTTTTATTTGTTCGCTTGCGAAAAAAACTTTACAACTTCTGGCCCCGAGTTGAGCGGATGTTCGTTGGTTGTCGCTGCCGCAGGATGGGGGCCCAGAAATGGCTGCACTTCCTTTCCGCCTTCGGGCTTCAACAAGCAAACACACTCGCTGTGTAAATAGCCTTTATTATGTTTTCTAGTTAATTTATACAAATTTTATACCTAACTATAAATTACTAAGAACACAGCTATATTTAAACAAGTTCGAGTAAGAGTAAAAGTAGAAGTAAGAGTTGGGCTTGACTGACTAAAACATATCCATAAGCCAGGGACAAGCTGCTAAAGTCTTGAGAATTTATATTACATTCACTAACTGATTCGAATCCTATTGTTGCTTATCTTATGTAAATAATGATCGTTAACATATAGATCAATAATTCATAAGCACAATTATTTCTAAACATTTTCTTAAAAGAATGCCTTAAAGTTATTACATTTTTACTTAATATACTTAACATTATTATTAACTAATTAAACACTTACCCAAGGACATAAGAAGAGCAGTTGCACTGCGCTGCACTGCCCGACTGATCACCAGGAGCTCACGATGACGACTGAAGACCGCTGCAGCAGGATTGTATTTAAATAGGAGCAGCATTCCCGCTCAAAGTCGAACTCAGTTCAAAAGCCTCTCTCTGAGTCATTTTTTACGCTCGATCGTTAGCTGACCAATCACAGTATTTTCTGCCGCTTCGGCAGCACTCATATGCTGCTCAGCTATTCTGCTTCAGCTACTCTGCTTCAGCTGCTCTGCTTCAGCTCTGCGTCAGCTGCTCTGCTTCGGCTGCTCTGCTTCGGCTCTGCGTCAGCTGCTCTGCTTCAGCTGCTCTGCGTCAGCTGCTCTGCTTCAGCCGCTCTTCGCCAGCTGCTCTGCTTTGGCTGCTCTGCGTCAGCTGCTCTGCTTCAGCTCTGCGTCAGCCTCTTCTTCAGCCGCTCTGCTTAAGCTTCTTTGTTTCAGTTGCTCTGCTTCAGCTCTGCGTCAGATCTGCGTCAGCCTCTTCTTCAGCCGCTCTTCGCCAGGTGCTCTTTTAGATCTTCGTCTATTGCCTCTATTGATGACCTTCGTTGTTAAATGCTCGATCAATATAATATACATAAATATAATTATATAGATGGACTGACTGTTATAAAAGTTGAGCTGGGCTTTAATTAGCTCAAATGGAAAATGCAATTTGAAATAATTTTATGAGAAATCTGCATTAAAAGAGCACAGATGGCACTCGTAGCAATAGAGGCAAAGCTTGCAAACGACAAAGACAGAGACAGATGTAAAAAAAGAGAGAAGGAGGTAAACACCAGGTGTAAGTAAGCGAAAAAAAAGCCAAGTTGAGCAGCTCATAAAAACTCAAGAAGGCGAAATATTTAGCTTGAAGGGTGCAGCAAAATGGAAAAGTATATGGAAAGGTTGCAGGGGCGTGGCAGGGCTTAGCCGAGCGGCGGACTGACGGGGCAGAGGGCGTCTGCATTTAGCTAATCCATGGCCCAAGTTTAAGCAAAACAAAGCCAAATGCCAAAGCACAACTCAAGGACAACGACTATGACGGCAACGCCTGCCAGGATGTAGAGAGTGCAGGCAGGTGAGCAGGTGGGCAGGTGGGTGAGCAGGTGGGCAAACTGGCAGGCTGTCGAGTGGCACTGGGGTACGACAACTATGCGACTACTTGACAGTCGCCAAGTCTTGAGCTCAGTTCTTTATTTGAATGCTCTATACCCAAGGTGAATGGGCTGGGCAAGAGACTAGTTTCATTGGCTGACAAGGAAAATGCATTTGCCGCAATCTAAATTGGCCGAAAGATGGAACTTGATTTACTCAAATGAATATATGCATATATTTGCATATATTTATTAAGAAAGGAATGATATAATTGCTCTGCTGTGTTCTCTTTGGTTAGATGTTTGAGTTCCCATCTGATTTACAGCAATTATCTTTGAAATCCTTAAAAATTGATTAATTTTCAGTTGAATATATGTATATAAGAGAATATAAGGAATAAGTATAGAATTCCAATCCATTCTATTGTCTTTTTTGTGTAGTCGATGTCTACTCTACCATTCCATTCCATTCCATTCCATTTGTTTCACTGCATTACATCTACACTCTAGTATATACCTCACTCCAATTTCACTCTACATCTAGGGTATCTAGTACTGTTCTCTCTTCTCTCTTCTCTCTCTATCTCTTGCAGCTCTTTTGTGCGCTTAAATTTGCTGCTGCAAAATATTTTTTGTGGAGCGTTTCTATGCAAATTGATGGCTTCTGTTTGTGTTTGGCGCGCAGTCGAAAAACTCGCAAATCCGTTGAAAATCCTTTTTTAACTTTTAATGATGCTCCAACCCTCTGCTCTTGCTGCCCGCTGCCTGCTGTTTGTCTCTCCTTCGACAGCTCGCATAGTGCGGCAATGTTTTCTCTTGGGATTTGCGTAAAGTATCTGCTAAAAGCTTCCTTTCATTTCGGCAACACCGACCACATGGCCACAACAAAAAGTGAGCGGAGCAAAAGGAGCAGCTGCCCCAAATTCTGTTTGCCATCAATTTAGCCAGGCTAACAAATATGAAAGCCATTTTCATGCTCGCACAGCCTCCCAGCTGAGGCCCCCCCCAAAGACTCGCGAGTCTCATAAATGTGCCTTTATTTTTCACTTTATACGTGTTTTGTTTCTCATGTTATTTTTGTTGTTTTTTTTTTTATTATGATCGTCTCGGGACAGTTTTGATGATCTTTGCTCTCTGATTAGAAGTTGTTGTTGTGGTAAACACAATAAGGAATAATATGTGAGAAGTGTGAAATCGTACTTAACTTTGTTTTACTTTATCTGCTTTACTTATTTTGCTTTATCTGCGGAGCAATAGAACTGATTAATAAGTCAAAAGTTAGTTGTGTCTCCTTAATAAAGTTGGGTTAGGAATTTGATAGAAGTCTTGTAGTAATGGAAATGCAGAAATATCGATAAGTTTGTTTTATAAATTCTAATTTATAATATCACTTGAGCTGCTTTATACATATATAAGACTTTATAGCTAAGCTCTCAGCTATCTCTTCCATTGCCTGCCTACTTCACTTCTATCCCATCTCTTGCACATTTTATTCATCTCTTCAATTTCGTTTGTCTCTTTATTATTTATTATTTGTTGTCCAAGAGGCACGTCCCAAATCTAACACATCATCCCATCCCATGGCGCGTTTCATTATCCAGCAATACTTTATCTCGTTCCCTTTTATCACTCGCTCTCTCTCTCTCTCTCTCTTTGCTATTGAGAGTGCGTAAAGAGGGCATATTGGTTTTGCTTAAAATGAATTCTATTTATTAGGGCAACAGTAGGCTCTAGAGACATCAAAGTCTATTAAAATCGATATCAAGCTGAAGTTATCTAAGCTTGGCTCATTTTCAATTCAATTTTGATAAATATATATTTTACATAGTCATAGAGTATAACGCAGTCGAGCACTCCCAGCGTCAAGTGCATTCTCTCTCTCTCTATTTTATCACTTGTTTCACGTCTGTTTTCTTTATTACTTTGCTTACGTTGCACATTTTGCTCACGCATTGCTCTTATCTCCAGCTTGGAGCTCCCTTAATGCTTTTCGGTGCCAAATTATTTCCGCAACATTTATTCGACAATTAAAATTGAGCGAGTGGCTGCTGAGGGTAGTGTGAGCACTTCAAAATGATATAGCACCTTTTCATATTCAGTGGTCGTAAAATTTTAATTGCGCACGCATCCCAGACGCAACCATTCATCCTGTATTTCAATCATCAAATTCAGTACATATTTGATTGCCATCCACGTCCTGCTGGTATCTATGGATATACATACATATACATAACCTCACTCACTGTCTGGGCAGAGCGAAGGCTCTGCTATCTGGCCCAAGGACACGAACAATTTCTAGCACGTGCGCAAACGTTTGAATAATATAACAGCTGCAGAAACAGACGCCGAAACAATGGCAACGACAATGCCACGCCTCGACGCCTCGACGCCTTCGTCTTTGGGCCCCTATCCATTGTCGGTTTGGGCCTCCATTTCGGCAGACTAAACTCATTAATTATGGGAGCTGGCCATGAATACGACATTGTATTTATAATCAACTTTAACCATTGGTAATGTCTGCTCATCAGCATTCATTCAACATGTTTTATACGTTTTCGTGCGCTTTCGATTCTTCTGCCTTAATGTTGCCAGCCGTAATGATTATTGCAATAGTTTTCGCATTTGAACAACACTGAAAAGCCAAGCACAGACTTGCAGTTGCTCTCGAGTTTTTAGGGTGACCATAGCTGCAGCTCTACTAGTTCAATTGCTGTAAAGTAAGCTCTCTTTTGATTTGCTTGACTTTTTGCCAGCATTTTCGACCTCGTTTGTATTTGATTCAATATTAATCAATGGGAAAAAAGCGACATTATGCTCTCTAACTGGCTTTCCATGTCAATTGTTTGCGCTAACAAGTTCTCGGAATTGATTTATTGTATATGCTTGAATGACATTTACATGATTCTGCCGTGTCGACTGCAAATGTCGCTTTAACAGGCGAACTTCAATCATTTGTCCACCCATGGCACTAGCACTGGGAAAGCATTAATCAAAATAATTCTATTAGTTCGCTAATATGGCAATCGCACCAACTACAAAACGTCCCAGACACAGTCATCAAGACGAGAACGAGAACGAGAACGAGCAAAAAAAAAGGGGCAAAAGTACAGATGTTGCTGCGGACGGATTAGATTAGGTCCGGGAGTCACAGCCTGGCACTGATTTATATTAATGGTATAACAGTTCCACATTAAGGCAGTCACTTCAATCTGTAGATTAACAAAATTGTTCGTGATGAAAGTGCTTATTATCTACTTTGAAAGTTTTGAAGGTCTCGGCTTTCTAATGTGTGGAGTTTATTTCTTTTAGAGATATATAATATAATACAAATAATAATGATAATATCAATTATAATAATGACAATGATAATGATCATGTGATTAAGTTCGATAATAGTCATACTAATGCAATTGCTAATACTATATACAGCTGCCAATGAAAATGTGATTAATTGTATTGTAAGCGTATTAAAACTTCGTCTAAATGAATTCTTGATATTTCTGCTTTTTTTTAATGTAATGTAATGTATATATAACTCACGTATATATATATATTTATATGCACAAGTATTGGCTGGCGTGTGTCGGAAATTAAAGCAGTCGAAAGGCCTTCGGGCCGGGCTCACATTCCATGGCCCCCAAAGCTCTATTGGCCCCTTTCAGCTAGTTGACAGCAGCAGCAGCTGCTGCCGTCTGTTGTTCTCTCTGTCCTCCGATGTTTTTGGCTCAAAGGCATTTTAATGATTTTAATTAACTGCATGTTTGTCAGTAATTACACTGGCAACAATGCAATTATGAGTCTAGTTCAAGCTATAAACAACTGTCTTTGGCTCTGGCACTGGCACAGGACCTGCACAAGGCCTTTTGGCTTTTGCCACACACACAAACACGCACACACACACACATCAATACACACTCACACACCTACACCTCAGTTGACACAATAATTACATGCATACAGCACACTCCCTCTCTCCCTCTCTCGCTCTCTTTCTCTCCCACAGTCTCCTCCCCTCAAAGCGCACAGCTTGACGCAATTGTGGGGCAGGCAGTGAGGCAGTCAGGCAGTCAGGCTCTTAGTTCATATAAAAGCATTTCGCCAGTTTGCTGTTGACAGTTTGAACCCACGTGGTGCGATTGATGTGGCACAGTGGGATGAAACTTAATTGGCATGACAACGTAAATGCAAGGCAATATGAGACCATTTACACTACAGTCAGCCTGTTGGAGAGCTAATCGTATTTTGGCATAATGAGTTTAAAATGTTTGCAAGCTATTTTTAAATTTAATTAAACAAGTTTATATGAAAAGATAAATAATGTAATGAAATTATTTAAAGTTTTTGCTAGAAGATGTATTGTAGATAGATAATTATTATAAAATTGTTTAAGAAGTTGTCTTTTATAAACAAATTAACTTTGTTTGAAATATATTTTGTAGTTCAATTAGATTTTCTTTTAAATTTAACAGTGAATTGAAATATTAGTAAAAAATCATAGTATACTTTTGTGGGTTTAATTTGAATTTAGATTAAGTATCCAAATATTTACTATAAAAGAAACATTCTTAGGTAAAATATGTTTCTTTATATATTTATACAATCGATTGCTCCACAGTGCATACATTTGTGTGACTGTGGCACTTATTACTCATACGACATGTGGCACACACAACCACATCCACACCCACTCAAAGATGGTACATGTGTAATTATGGCCAACAATGTGGCTGTCCTTGAGTGTCATTGATGTTAGATGGAACTAAGCAAAAAAAAAAGAAAAAAGAAAAAACTTGTTGCACTTGTTACGGCTATTGGACAATGGGCGTGGTTCACTCGAACAGCCGGGCAGTTCAACCCGTTGCCCTGCTCGACTTTGGCTTTGTAAATACCAAGTAATTTTCTGCATTGTCAATTGATTTATGGCTCAAACAACCCACAGCGCAGGCCGCCCACGTCCCGTGCTTTTGTTGGCAAAACACAAAAAGAAAAGCCAAGTGAACGCGTTGTGCTCTCTGAAATATATATTGCGCCTGTCGCCTGCGGCTGTCAAGTGCTGGGCTCCATTGTATGCAAAAATATATATATGTACATACATACATACATACATACGTAAAAAAATGTGTCGCCGTCGTTGACCGCCCACAGTTCGCATTGGCATTTCGTTTCAAACTGCCACGCCCACCCAGTGGGTGTGACCGTTTTACAAGAAAATTCGTTTAGCGAATTTCATTTACATATTTCTTTATACGCACATACACAAATATATATGTATGTATATATATAAATTTGTTATTAAATAAAAAGAAAGAAATTCTTTATATTTGAATGCGTGTTTCTGGCGCATTTAATAAGGCATTGCTCATACGCCACGTGGCGCAGATTTCATCTCGGCCTTAATTGCATCACTGACATTTCCACAGAAGTGTTCCCTAATGGAGGCTGCCTCTCTCCCTACCTCTATCTCGCTCCCTTTCTCTTTTATTGCTGTCGGTTTTATTTATGCAAATTGCATAATTCAATTGCCTTGTAATTGTCCAGGCATTTAATTAGTTTGATGACAGTTCTGTGGGGGTAAAACACAAATTTACTTATAGATTTCTCAGTATTGCAATTATTTACTTCAATTAGAAAAAAAAACTAGAAACTTGAAACTGACCCAATTTAATTGAGCTGAATTTTATATTGTATGTATATCTCGATTTATATGTCAAAATACTCAAGGACAGGTGAATCTAGTTATTGATTATTTTAACTACAAAAATATGAACAAAATTTATATTAATCTCTTGAGATTCTTGAATCTGTTGAGCATTTCTCTATGTCTACTCATAAAAGCCTTTCACTCACACTTTGAGCAAAAACTCAGAGAGCGTTCGATTCCATCGTTTCTTCAATGAGTTCGTTCGCGTTCGGCCAGACACCTTTTTATTCAATTTTTACGCTCTCCTTTTCGTATCCGATCGTTTGGCTGAGTTGCACGAAGCAAGCAGTCTTTTGTGCATGTATTGGTATGTGAGCGCGGATAGTCTTCGCTCAACACACCAATAGCGTACGAGATTGTGAATGTGTATGTGAAAGTGAAGACCGCTTGCATAGACTCGTTGAATCAGCTGCTCGCTTACGCAGCCTCGATTGCACGAACGTCAATCGTATCGCTCTCTGAACGATGTTCGGAAAAAGAGCATCACACGAATAACGTTTAACGTGAAATACGCAGACGAAAACCAAAAAACGAAAAGAAACGAAGCATTTTGCTGAACTGAGCTGAGCTGGGCGAGAGCGAGAGCGAGTCAGTATAATTGATATTCGGTTGATCTCGTGAATAGAGCGAGACGAATAAACATAATAACAAACATCTAATATGTATAAGAATATATATTATTATTAATATTAATATTATTATTATTATCTTCATATTGTATACACATTAATTAAATCAAAATAATTTTTTATATTTGTCTAGTGCTAATAGAGTACTAATAGTTCTTAGCAATAAATGTAATGCTTGCCAGAAATACAAAAATAACAAAGTAAAGAAAAAATACAATAGCCCCACTTGCGTTTGCCTTATGCAAATGCTTATGATTCGCATATTTAATTTGTGAGCAAACATTTGTTTAGGGTAAATTGACATGGATTATACTATGCCATTCATTAAAGCTTAATGTGTCACAGAAATATATAGAGCATGTATATATGCATAAATATTTCTTTATTTGCGCAATATATAGTATAGAGAAGGCCAGTTGGCCGGCAAGCCAACTATAATATATTAGAAGAGTCAGTTTTTGGTATGGCAACGCATAATTTATATGTTTAAAGATAATATCCTTATATATTATATGTTTTTATTATGGTTTTACTGCCTGGCTACTTGGCCACTGCTCTGGCTGGCTGACTGCAACAAATTGTGGGCTCAGTGTCGCTAACAAGCAGCTGTGCTGACCGCAGGATCACATGCAACCAGAAGCCACAGAGCGCGTCGCGTTGACCTTTTCGCTTGGTCTACTAGGCCCACAAACCGCACGCAGAACATTAAAATGCAACACATGTGTGCGATTGTATCTGTGTGTGTGAAGGTCTCTTTTCTCTCCCCTCTCTCTCTCTCTCTCTCTCTCTCTCTCTGTTTCTCTGTGTGTGCATTTCTCATTTTTATTCGAGCTGCAGCGTTTCATTTAATTTATGACGCCCCCATGAACCATGGAATTGCACCTTGGAGATTTATGTATCAGGCGTGAGCGTGGGCGCTAAAGGACTGGGCGTGGCTGCTGTGCTGGCTGCTCCAGCTGCTGCTTAACAGTTGGCAATCAAATTTAGTTGCTTTTTGAAGTCGAAGCTCAACTTAATCGCATTTACGCCAATCAAATATAAACACACACCCGAAAATACAGCCCAAAAACATGCAAAATATCCCTCGCAAATACAGTGGTTAAAAAAGCCAAAGTCTTAAATTAGTTTTTAATAATTTTCAATTTATATTTTGTGATTTCTTGTTTTTATTTATTTAAGAATATAAATTATTTTTAAATAAAATTATTTTCATTTCATGTACAAAAAAAAAACAATGTAAGGAATACATTCTTTTGAAACTCTAATAATATTTAATATTTATTTTCAATCTTCAGCTGTAATAATATTGTGTTTTAAAAATATATAAAAAAATATTTTATAATAAAATATAATATATTTGTAAAGAATTTATAATATTTGTATGCTTAAAACTTTTGAGCAATATGACAACTCAATTTTACTCTTCTTTTCTAACATTATAATTCTATCATTAAGAAAATGATCGTAGCTGAGCTCTTTCAATGCTCAGCGACCACTGTAACTTGAGATTGAAATGGAAAAGCATTTTCCATTAACGCATTACTGAACTGCTGCTGCTGCTGCTGCTGTTGCTGAGCTAGTGTCTTCCTGTGTGTGTGTGTTTCCATTTTCCATGTGACTTGGGCTTATTTCCTCGCTTTCCACTTGTGTTAACCAATAATGTATGCAAATCCAATTTTGCGCTCCATAAGCTTTATTAGATGCCAAAGTTGGCACAGCTCCCCAACTACCTTTCGCCATTTAATGATAAACTTCTAGGTGACTGACTGACTGGCTGCTTGGCTGCCTGACTTATTGATTGACTGACTGTTATCTAGCTGAGCTTGGCATTAAGTATCTTGTGTAATTTAATTTTCCTGCAGTCAATCATCTGCTCGATTGACCAGGTGGCCGTAAAGACGTGCCTTTTGGGCACGACAACAATAACAAGAGCCAACCGCATAAGCCGCAGCACGTTTGCCACATTATGAGTTATTGCCAGTGTTGTATGGCAATAAACAGTTTTTCCCTCTCTATACGTACGAGTTGGGTTTACGAGCCCACTGCAGCCTTTGTTGACTATGTTTGCTCAGCGATATTTGAGTTTTTATTATAAGTTGGAAACGTGATTCTCTGATTCTTAGATCTAATTTTCTGATTCAAGCAAAAACAATTTAATAGCCAATATAGCTGTAGACTTAAATTTGGGCAAATAGTTTTCAGACTTTCATTGAAAGTTGAACAATCGATAGTTTTGTTATCGAAGAGAGTCGACGTGGAGTAAGGTTTAAAATGTGATAAATATTATCAATACACATTACAAGAGACATGTTTTTTTTTATAGATCAGTATCATCTCTATCGATAGCAGCTGAATTATCGATAGATATTTTTGCTGTTCAAATTACTCAAAATGAATAAAGTTAATAATTTATTTAGATGCCATTAGCAAAATATACCTCTTCAATTAATTTCGATTTATTTAATGTTATAATCTTTTAAGATCTCAATCAATTTAACTCAACCTCGAGAAAAAATCTCGCCTCCATACCAATTTGATATTATTGGTATATTCGGGGGCTAAGCCAACGTAAAGACCTCGTAAAGCTTTGGAATTAATTTTAGTCGCCTTAAAATACAATTTACCGTTATCTCTTTCGTTTTTATTTTATTTCATTTTTGCATTACATTTACATTAACATTTTTTTTTCCAACTGTTTGAGCTTCAATCCATCATGTGGCTTAGCCCACCTGTCGGCCGATTTTATTAGGCTTTATATAGATATATATGTGTGCAGATATATGTTAATTTCATTTAGAGCATTGGCTGCTTAATTTTTCGCTTTAGTTGTTATAGCACCTGGGGGGTTAAGCGAAAGGCAATCTTTCTGTTTGCTTATGCAGGAGGCGAAGTGCCCTGGCAGGAGAACGAGCAGAAGGAAAAAGCGTATTACGTGTCCTGCAGGTAGACAATAAAAAAGCAACAATGGGCCACAAAATAAGCTTTTGCCACAGCCTTGATGATGATATACGAGTGGGTGGTGGTGCTGTGGGTTGCTTATCAGCGAGACTGAATACAGGACCAACATCAGCAGCAGCAGCAGTAGCAGAAGGAGCAGCAACAGCAACAGCAGCAGCAGGAGAATCAAGGAAACGTGCTCAAATATCCTCTGGACGTCTGTGTCCTCTTCCTCTTCTACTTTTACTTGGCAGCTGCTGTTGCGCAAAATCCAAACTAATAATGACATTTTGCAAATTATTCCACATCGCACGCTGCTTGACACACTGACACTGAAACGCAAGGCGGGCGTGCGAGCGGTAGCTGGAACAGGTGTAGGACAGGTGGGCCGGCCATGCTGGCTGTGAAATTTATTCGCTGCCAGTAGCTGTGCTCGTTCCCGTCACGTTGCCATTTGCCATTTGCCACGTATGTATGTGTTGCATACAATTTACCATTTGCCAAGCGCTGAAATGAAAATGTTTACGCGAGCGACAAATAGCGTTCTCTTTCTAAAGGGTATCTAGAATGTTATGGTCGAAGTACTTGGAGTAAGCAAACAATTGTTAGTTACTCATGATAGAGTGAGGTTACGCATAGACTATTAATAAAAGTGTAATGAGAGCATCATGTTAGGCTTATAATATTAATAGAAAACTTTTACTTTGTCAACAGATGCAAGTTAATTTTGTTATGGAAATTTTCTTATATTATTGATTTATCTATAATAATACTTATCTATCTTAATACATATGTATGTATCTTTTTGATAAATTTTGATTATGATATGATTTCCTCTATATATTTGAAAAGTAAGAAACGTAATTACTTGCAAAGAAAACAACCAAAACAATTTCAATTAAAATTCTACTTTTTTGCACATTCTTTGAGCAGCACAAAATGCTATTAAGAGAAAGATTTCTCAGAGATTTCATGCTTGCTGTTAGCTTGATTGCTTTACTGTGGCAAATACATATGTATGTATGTCAATTGGTGTTGGCTGAGGACACAGCTCAGCTCTCTGTTCATTTCGATTGCAGTTTGCATTTCATTTCTGACCTGACAGCTTATCAGTTGGCTTAAGCCAGCATGAATGCAAAGTGAACTATAATAAATATAAATACATTTCTCTTCTTTTCATTTCATTTCATTTCGTATATTTTGTGGCATAAATTTTAAGAGGGTTTCTTGTATACTTTATTTGCATTTTTTCGCTCTCTCTCTCTCTGAGTCTGTCTCTTTCTTTTGGGTTGTCTTCTCTCATGCGCTCTGCATAATCCCAATTTGTGGCCTAGGCCCTGGGTTGGCATTTGTCAAATAAAATACGAAAAGGCATTTGTCATGCTTGAGATGCAAAAACCTGACTTAATTTATTGATGGCTCGGCAATTTGTTCAAAGGGATTTCAAAGAAAAACCTTTTCTTTTTATCGCTCCGAATCTGTTTTAAATGCAAATATATGAAATGAAAATATTATCAAGCATTTTTAATGCATTTTCTTAATGTTTTAAGCAAGCGAAACATATTAAAGAATTTCATATTCCTTATAAATATATTTAGTATATCTATCTATCCTCTTATGTATCTATTATTAGATTTATTCTTCAATGAGACCATAAGGAAAATTCTCTTTAAATCTATATATATTTATGCACATCAAATGCAAAAGCAGATGCTCCTTATTCAACAATCTTTAGCACTTCTTGCAGCTCGATTTATCTTTTGTCGTCTCCCGTGAAATTCTTTGGCTAAATATTTGCTTAGTTGTAAGCGAGATGGTCAAAGTGAAATGTAAATACCGCAGCAGTTGCAAAGTAGTGCAGCAAGCACAGCACTTGTAGCGACGCTGCTACATCACACAGCTCCTTCTATGTGGCTTCAGCCTCTCTATAACTCCACTCCTCCTAACACCCTCCTCCATTCACCCACCCATACACGTTCGAGTTTCAGGCTTAACTGCATGGCTGGCTTTTTATTTTAATTTAGCTGCTTCAACTAATGGATTTGGGGCTTACGTAACTTCCAACACTTTGCCCCAGTTACGCCCCACTGCCACGCCCCACTGCCACGCCCCCTGGCCTTTTTTGTACTTAATTTGCATTTACACTGCGCTCTCTATATGGGTGTCTGTGTGTGTGTGTGTGTTTATATATAGGTGTATATAGTTAGCGCTCAACTATTGTGGTACGTGACTGAGAAGCTTTTGCCTATATATAAATATTAAGTATACGCAGTGCAGCACACACACTGCTGAATGGGTGTTGCTTATGTGTATGTGTGTGTAAGTGTGTGTGTTTTTTTTTTTAAATTACAGTATGTACAAAGTGAAGCAAAGTCTCTAATGACCACTTTGAGGGTTTTAAACGCGTGACAGGCATTGGCCACATAAACAACACTTGTGAGGGCAGGATAAAATTAACTTATTCATTAGCAAATGGCAAACGGGTTGGGGGGTGGCGCTCACTCTACATATAAATGTGTACGTCTATAGGGAGACTTGGCAACGTTTCAAGCTGTGTGTTAATTAAAAAACATTCTCACATTGCAAGGTGCAAAATAGCTGGCAAATTGCATAGACGGTAAAGGTAAATGCCAAGTTCTGCCAAGCCTCGACAACAAGCTCAGCTCCAGCCCTAACTACGTGGCTGCCTTATACACACATATATATGTTTACCGTTAGCTCTGACTGGCATCTCTCTCTCTCTCTCTCTCCCACTCTGACGTTATTGTTCTGTATAACAAAAGCAACAACAACAAAAATAAAAGAGAGAGAAAAGTTTAATTAAGTTTTCAAGTTTATTTTTAGCATTCTCTCACTCCTATTGTTTGCATGCGTTGCCTGGCTAACAACAACAACAATTGTGATTTTTGACAGCTGGCTGTAATTTATGACGGCATTTAGTTGCAGATTTTTGACATGCTGCAGCGAGCGCCAACAAAATGGCTTAAACCAAAAACTTTTACACCGTGATATATGACGAGCATTTAAAACAATGAACAGTCCACACACAATGGCTCAACAAAACGCTGCTCCAAATATATATAAACATGTATATATGTATGTGTATGTATGTGTGTGCATGTAAATGCCAAATTGAAATGCTTATCATCAAAATTTAGTATCTGGCAACAAAGGAGAAATACGTTTGAAAGTTCATAATGAATTGCATTGAAAATGTAGAATTGCAATTATATTCTGCAATCTTACATTAATATTTATATAATGCATTGTCATTATCATTATTACAATTATTATTATTATTATTGCCATTATAGTTTATTTCTTCTGAATTTCATTATAAATACTTATTATTTTGAACAACATCTTTTATCATTGACTTTTTATTATCATTGCCATTTGCATTATTCTGCACTGAAATTTAAGCTTAACTCGATTGTGAATGTTGAGAATTTGCATTTGTTCGCTTTAACTCGTTTGTCTTCATTCCAAATGCATTTATTTAAAAACTTCAGCAACTGAATGGGACAGCTTCAACACTTAAAATGCAATTTGCGCACAGGAATTGACAATTTGCCACTTTTCTACGGAAATTTCTTTCGACGAAATAAAAATGAAAGAAAAATGTGAAAAACCAGCTCGCATTTTAAGTTTTCCGCTACAATCAAAAGCTGCTGTGACAAATCCGGTTACAATGTGCAAGCAGAAATATCTCATGATATTCTGATAAGCTCTTTTGCTGCAAATAATGGTAAAGAAAATAGTTGAAATATGTAAATCATATTTAATATATAATTCGATAATTCTATGTAGCTTTGCTTGATTTGCATGGAATTCAGTAATTGCCTGAATTGAGTTGAATTTGTTATTTGGAATGCAATTTTGCATTTTCGTTTTTTACGACTTGTCCACCTGTGACTGTGGCAATTGAACACCTTTTCCGTTGGCAGGCAGGCAGGCAGGCAGGACACGAAAATGTAGCACACGTTGCGCGTCCAGGACCTTTCGTTCGGTTCGATTCAGTGAAGTGCGAAATATTCGCGCCTCGATTTGCATGTCCACATAAAGTTTGAATCAAGGGAATGGACGTAGCTGGGTTCGTGTTGGCGCCGCACATAAATGCAAATGCTAATGGGTTCTGGGTGCCAAAAGAAAGCAGGCAGAGCAAAGAGCGCAGCATTGAGAGTGGGAGAGTGGGGGGCGAGAGAGGGAGAAGGGCAGCATTCGAGCTGCTTAGGCGCATTCGAGCAGAAACTGTGGCATACATTTAGGCGCCGCCGCATGCAAATGTTTGACGTTATGCGATAATAAAAGCAAATCCAAGCACACAAAGTAAACAGCAAATGCAAAAGGAAAAAAAAGAAGAAAAAATAATAACCGTATATATTTGAGCTCGTCTATATGCACATATATAAGGCGAGCAAAAAGATATTTTCATCTTTCTTTATTTCAGTTTGCGTGTATTTTTTTTCTCTTTGTATATTTTTTATGTGTTTCATTTTGCATATTTTTTGTTGTAGCTTGTTCGATTTTTATCGCAACGTCTGCGACGTTATTTGAAATTGTTGCGTAAATATTTGCGCTTTTATGTGCATTTGCCAAGCGAAGGTACCAAAGCGCTACCCCAGCGCAATCTGGCTCTTCTAATGCTTTCACTGCTTCAGTGAGCTGCAGTTCACTCTTACTCTAGATACCCTGTAGATATGCATACATACGTAGGTAACGGATAACAAGTGTAGACAACTTACTTTGCGAGAGTACAGGGTATCACAAGAGTCGAAGAGTGACAACTGCTGTAAAGGTAAAGATTTTGTATACTCTAAAAAATCTAAAATATAAATTGCTCTTCAGGATATATCTCTAGATATATTATATATTTATTATTTTATGTATCATATTTTTTAGACAAATTGATGTAAATTTAAGTGAATTTAATATTGATTAATATAATTTTAATTAATTATTGTGATAAACAGAGAAAGGCAATAGCTTAAAAAAAATTAAACAATTTTAATGCTAAATGATATAAGCGAAACAAAAATATTTAAATAAATATATTTTTATTTACTCTTATATTTTTTTTTATTTCTCTCTTCTCTTCTTCCTTAAGAGTACAGAGTATGTCTTAGTCGAGCCACATAGACAATATACTCTTGCTTTTTATGCATGCCGATTTCCTTTACGTTTTTTCTCTTTTTAATTTTGTATTTTTTGTATGATTTACTTGTGCTTTGTGTTTGTCCTCTCATTCGTATTGGTATTTGTATTTGTTTTTGTGCTTACAGTTGAATAGGGTATACGACGCACATACATACATACATACACATATAGATATTGAGCATACGAATTGGTATTGGCACTGAGTATTGGGTATTGCAAAGGTAAATTGGATTGAGAAATTGAAATCGCATTCACAGCATTGGAAAAGCGTAGGGAAAATAGAAAGAAACAGAGCAAATGCCAGCAACTGTAAAACAGTTCGCCAGCAATTGAAATTTTCTCATCTTATTTGCCTTATCGATTTTATACCATATATACTAAATAGAGCATGTCTGCTTATGTGTGTTTTGTGTGTTTTTCTGTTTGTCTAACTGATGCGCCCGATAATCATGCCAAACTTACATTCAAGCCATAAAGTTTCATGAGGCAATGCTCGAAAGATGCCTGAAACAAAGTTTTGACCCTAGATATTAACATGTAATATTAGACTGAAAGCAGAGTATACTTATAGCTAAAGTACCTGAATGGCTTTACTTTCTCTTTTGTTTGTTTGCAAAAAGTCAATTGGAAAACTTTAGATAATCAGCAAATAAAATATTTATTAAATTGATTTCATAAAGAGCATTTGAAGTTTGTAAGGAGAACTTTTGTAGAGATAAGTATCAAGTAAGTATCCTAACCATAGGCAAGTTTTGGTAGCAATTTTCCCATATATAGAGCTTCAGTTCTAAGCATTCTCTTGTGTCATCGAGGCAACCATTAAATTTTATATACACCATTGTGAATTTATTCACTTAAGGTTCGTTTCAGGCTCTTCATACATTATTCAGTTGCTGCCCGGTAGCAGCTAATTAACTTCGTAAGATGTGTCCAATTTGCAGCTGCTTTTTAACAAATTACAGCGTTCATGGGCCCAGAGCTTCGCTTCTGACTAATTTATGCGCCCACTGCAACATGGGAGAAAAAAATCGAGTAGCAAATTAAAGTTGAAAGCGAAATTTCAATACTCTTTAGAGGCAACAAATAATCTTATTGTTGACAATTAAAAAAAAAAAAATATTATAAATTTAAAAATTATGTTTAAAAATTATGAATGTATAAACAAAATGAATAAATTTACCTAGAAGCTAGTTCATAAAGGCAATACGGATGCAGTTTCTAGTCAACATGATAGCAAATAGTTTTAAAGTTAAAGTCTTATGGACTCCATTACTGAACATATTTGATTAGTCGAGCATAATACTTTATTGTTTAGGGTATCAGAAGTGCTTTTCGTAGAATTTCCATCGTTTCACTTTAATTAATTATGACGTCATTGAGGTTCTCTTCCGTTTTTTCATTTCCACAATTTTCTCATTTTTTGCTGCTCACGTGGTGGTCAATTAGGCCTAGTCATCGCTTGGCAGACGACGTCATTGCCTTTGACAATTTTCAAATAACGTGGAAAACATGTTTTCCCTGACTTTGATGAATTTCCTCAACATTTCGGGCGCATTTACTGACTAATAGTTGGGCCATGGAATACAAGAGAAAATTAAGTGCAATATGTAAATTTGGAATTTGGGCAATTGGGCGTTGCCTAATGCCTGCAATCAATTCTCTGAATGTCAGCTTAGGGTGTGCTCGATGAGGGGCTTCTTATATCGCTCTAAAATTATTTGGAATTATTTCAAAATGGCCTTGCATTTAGTAAGAAGTTTAGTAGAACTGCAGTCAATACAAATTCTTGGTCTTAATACGCATAAGTAAAAAATAATTGCCTACTTTTGTGCTGCCCATAAATTTGCAATTAGCAAAAAATATGCAGCATACTTTCGAGCGCAAAGATAATTTAATGACTGCAGGAATATATTTATTAAGCCAATTGGCTAACTCTAGTTTTTTTTTTTTTTTTTTTTTTTTTTTTTTCTTTCTTTCATTTATTTAAGTGTTGAACCCATACATTAACTAACTCTAGTAACTTGAATTATTTTCAAATGAAAGATACATGCATATATTATTGTATATATAAATTTTATTCATTAGATCTCAAAGACTTGTTGCACGTTAGATGCGTGACTTGGAGAGCGACTAAGAACGATGCTAAAATCAATTTAAATTATTTGGTACGATTTGATTTAACATTTTCTTTTCAATTAGATATATATGTAAGCATGTGAAGTGAGTTACGTACAAATGGTTTTTGCTTTCTTTTTATCGATGTTTCTTAACGTAAGTAGTTTAACTAGAGACTAAAACCAAACACCCATGCACCAAGTGTCGTAACGTGGACACTCAGTACTGACGTCCCATAACACGATCCAAATCATTCCAACTGCAGGAATAATCGATCTGAAGCAGACCCTTTTTGCTCAAGCCAAATTTACGCGAATAAATTCCGGCGTAGAGCGACGAGTCGCTAGGCGAATCGCTTTGCGTACCACCCGTCCGTCCGTAGAGTGTGGATGGCGCCGCATAGATAAGGGACGTCGCCTGCTGCTGGCACTCGGCACAATCCGGTACGCTGCAAAACGGCAGTGTAGCATACGGATTGCAATAGTCGTAGGCGGGCGAGAGCGGAGGCGGTGCTGGAAAATCAATCTGTGGCATTGCCTTGGTCTGTGCCAGGGCCAACGATTTGCCAGTGGGCGTGGCCGAGCTACGCTTGCGTCGCGGATGCGGCGCAGTGCCATAGCCCGAACTATAATTGGAGTTGTTGTAGCCAGTGCGCTCTCTGCTCTGGCTCGACTGGCCGTGACGCTGCAGTGTGGCTGCACGTCGTGGCAGCGTTGTCATTGAGGGCAACTCATCACCAATGGAAGAGTGTGGCTCCGTGGAGCTGGCACTGGAGAAACCTGCCGTGACAGACAGAGAGAGAGAGTTGAGAGTGAGTGACTGATCAGTAAGAGGGTCAATGACAGTACACCTACCTCCATAGCCATTGTAAATCTGTCGCTGCTCGCCATAGAGCTGCTCCTGTTCCTGTTGCTCAATGTCGTCATCATCATCCAGATGCAGCTGCCTGGTCATGGTGGCCATGTAGTCATCATATCGGCTCGATATCGGATAGACTTCGCTGCGTGCTGCATAGAGCAGCTCCTTGCGACTGCGACTGCGACTGCGATTGCGATTGCGACTGCCACTGAGATTGGGCAGGCGACAGCACTCCAGCTGGCACTGGCTGCGTGACAGGCGTCTTGTGTGTGGGCGTGGCATGGTAGAGGCCATGACCATCTGATTGCCATGGCCATAGACTGGACTGGGCGACTGCGAGGGCTCCAGCTCGTAGTCCAGCGCCGTTTCATAGTCTGGCAAAATGTTGTCCATATCCATTTTCTTGCGCACATAATCGTAATTCTCCAGATCCCACGGATCCATAAAGCGGCGCTGCGATGGCAATAGAGTCGAGCCATAAATGGCCTCGGTCGGCTCTAACTGGTAGTTGGACTCTACGGGCAGCGCCTGCTTGGGACCATTGCGACGACGACGCGGCGTTGTTTGACTGCGTTCCCGCATGCTACAAAGAGAGAGCGAGAGAGAGAGAGAGGGGGAGAGAGAGGGTGACAGTGAGTGAGAGTGCGTAGCTGGTTGTGTTTTCAATGGCTCGATTATGCAATCGGCTAACTCCACATTATGCGACAGCAGAAACTCTTCCGCCAGCCATCATCAGCAGCAGCAGCAGCAGCAACAGCAAATCTGTTGCATGCCCCATCAATATGCCACACATTCATAAATTGTCTTGGCCATTATGTGCGCTTAAAAGCCACTAGCTCACCTTCATCGAGCAGGTGTTACAATTAATGGCATATTTTAACATCTGCATCGATTTTGCAGTCAAACTAGTTGGCTTTTATTTGTATTAACAACATTCGATTCACTTATGGAAATTCACATCAATTTAATGTTTATTTAGCTAGCAAAGCAAAAGCAGATCTATTTGATAAAGTTCTTAAGACTATATAGAGATTGAGCTAAAAGTTCTATGTAGATGACTACATATCATAGCTGACAAAGGTTGACGACTTTGCGAACTCAGTTGACAGCTCTGCAGTTCTTTATGGAATTTACAACATATCTCGCAGTCTGATCATAATTTCTATTTTCCATTCAATTTTTATTTTTTCTGCATAAACTGACCAGCAATTATAATTGGCTTGTTTGCTTGCTTGACAAAGTCGCCAAGTTTTTAATTAAAAATCTGTTAACTCTTCCGCAGCGGCAAAATATTTGCATGCTGTTAATAAATATATTATATAAGATATATGAAATGCAAGTGACACTAAAACTTAGCACTGCTAGGCGAAAAATTAATTGAGATAAAATCCAATTTGCTGAGTTGGAAAATCAAATAGTTGATGAGCTCCTAGGCGAGGGGTCTAGATTGCAGGGAGGGATTGACTTATGCTGATGTTCATTTAACAACATATTGTCTTGTGTGACAGCTGCTTAATTGAAATTAACATGAATTGTGATGCACATATTATTTGCATTGATATCTTGTTTGTTTTCTATACTAAACACAATTTTATAGTCTATTTTTGTTTTAGCCATAAAGCAAAATTCCACATCATAAATTATTTATTATTTTTTTTATTTGCATGCAAACGACTGCAAACTAATGTGATTGAAGTATAACAAAAGCCTTTTGGTATATCAATTTTAAAATTGTAGTTTCAAATGAGCCAAATGACTCGAATGACTCGATTGACTCGAAGCTACGCACTCTGTGAAGCAAGAGAGCTTTTGAAGCCCTAAACTTCAAGGTCAGGCTATATAGTTATATTAAGTTAAGTGTTGTATTAAAGTAGAGAAATTGAATAAATTTGCATGCTGCATAAGTAATTTAGATACACATTCATATAGAGTTGAGAGTATATTAGTTTTGAGGCTTGATAGATCTCATAAAATATATTCCTGCTCAGAGTTGAGTATTTGTTGTGAATAAAATATAATTTAAAATATAAAAAATTATAATAAATAAATAAGCTTTGATCTTATAGAAAACAAGATTCAGTTTCCTTTTCAAAAAAATTTAACAAAAATTTCAATAAACTTAAACCTTTATCCAGCTCCAACTTCCAAGCTCAACATCTCTCTCTAACTATTCGTATGATGTCATTATACTTAAGAGCATATTGTGCTATCTGATTAGAGTGTCTAGACCCCGCCCATACACATATGATACATACATATATACTCCATATTTCGCATATAGTATTCAGATATATTTAGCAAGCATTGCCTCAGTCAGTCAGCAAGTGCAGCGATCCATTATAAGCCGCACATTCATCTGTTTGTTTGGCAATATGCTGTTTGAGATATTGGCCATATATTGACTATTGATTATTTGGGTTTTTCTCTCTGTTGTTAACCACATTTTGTTTTACGCCCATTTCAAGTCGCTGCGGCTTATGCAACTATATTTTTTGCAGGCATTTGCAATTTGCTAATTTGCATAGTTTTTTTATTTTTGTTTTAATTTCTTGACCGATCGATTTACATTTCTATGGGTTGCCCTTCTCTCTCTCTCTCTCTCTCTCTCTCTCTCTCTTTCACTTAATTACACCCACTCTCTCAAGACATTGAAACAATGTCGCGCAACGCTTTCCAATAGTTTATTTAGTGTTTCCTTTGTTTTCTTAGCGCCAACAAAAACAAAATTTATAAAATACACAAAATAAATTGCAATATAAACAATGCAACGTGACTTTGCTTTGGCACGCAAATCAAATTGGCTGCCAGCAACTATTTGCCAGGGCGCATATATTTATAAATCAAATAATGAAACAGGTGCATGTGCACGACTTGTTAGATACTCTGCAGATAGTTAGGGGCTTTAAAGGCAAACAAATTCTTGATTAATATATTTTTAGTTTTGTATTCCTTTACAAAATTTGTTTTTGATTTACCAGAATATATATCCACAGTTTCATACTAACGGAAATGTATATGCAATAAAATCAAAAGTGAAATGCGATTTCTCACTTTGCGCTACAAACAATTTTTATATCAACTTCTGACTGAATGAAATTCAATAATTAATAACAATATATTAGTGGTATATACCACACTCTGCAAATAGATAGGGTATTCGAACAATGCCCATAGTTTGCTATGTTGTCTGCCTATATTTTATCATATTTCTATACACGCAAATAAATCGAACGATGGTTACCATATTTTGATTTATTACAGTTTTTGCAACGCTTACTGAGGCATGCAATGCACACGCATATATAGAAAACAGAGAGTGAGAGAGAGGGAGAGAGAGGGAGGGAGAGAGGGAGAGACACGCACACCCTTTGGCATGCAGCTGTTGCAGTTGCATAAATGCATATTACGTATACGTCATGCGCTACAACTAAGCAACTCCCGCAAGACAATGCAATTAGCATTAGCCACAAGAGATATACATATATATATAGATATATATCTTTGATAAATATGTAAATGTATGTATATATTGCTGTTTGTATAGTACTGCTCGCCGTTTAATTAATTGCCGACTATGCAGCTATGTGGTCTTGGTACGAGGTTAGTTGGCCATTTGTTTGATTGGACTCGACGCTAGCCAGCCATCATCAATTGGCCATTTGCATACGAAATGTGTGAAGTTCATATAATAATTAATTTGCCTTCCATCATATAGAGACCTAATGCATGTCTCTTAGGCTAATCAATATTCAAATTCCCTCGCTTCATAAACTCAATTTCATTTGTTAAAGCTAAAACACTTTACTTCAACTTATTACGAGTTTTTAATATGACTGTTAAAGCCGCAAGTACGTGGCCAAGTTAAGCCAAGTGAAATTTGTGTAATCATTTTTAAGTGCATTTTTTTATGGCCAACGCTGTGCATAAATTGATTAAAAACGAGCCAACATAAAGTGAGGCAAGCGCCATAAAACCAAACAGCTTTAGAGTTGTGTGAAACAGATTTCAATTTTATCAGAAACATTTGATCTCTCGAGCTGAGCTGAAGGTGAAGGAATTGCAGTTTTTTTTTTAAGTTTCCATACTATTCTTCATTATACAAAAGTTGCCTAAACTAAAGTTGTTTTGCCATTTCCTTTCACAGGGATTTAAGAACTTGTTAATATTCAATGCTTATACTGAAGTGTTTCAGCATATGAATAATAATATTTGAATAAAAACTATCAATACAATTCTAAAATTGACTTTATAAAAAACCTGTATAAAGCATTTCATACACAAATTTTGACGATCGAGTCAACATTTGAATTGTCAAACAATCATAAGCAAAACTAATCTGCATTATTTTCTAGTTTAACAAATGCAGAGCATCAAAATATTTCCTGAATTGTCGGTAAAATATGTTTTTAATATTTAAATTTAGTTTTTAAAGCGTCAAACTGTTGTCATGCCAATGATATTATTTGAGCTGAATGAAATCTTCTTCTCATTAGGTTTTTTTTTTTTTCTTTGCGTATTTTGGCAGTGCGTCAAAGTTTTTGATAGTTAATGGAAAAAAACAGGTTTGACGACCTTGCGCATTATGCGAAATGATTAGCTTAAATGAAATACAAATTTCTATAAATAAATAGTTTAACTAGCTGTGATATCATCAAGATAGATGCAGGAGCTATGATTAGTTGTATAATTGCAGTAAAATTTATGTGACATTGAAGAATTTACTATATGGGAAAAGTCTGAGTAGAATTTAGCTAAATTTGAAACATTTTATGATATATTTAGAGTTTGTTTCTAATAAAAGTGAGGATTTTTATTCTCAAAAATATACTATATATACTATATAATTTATCTTTAAGGAATGATCTCACGTCTATTGCTAGATTATTTATTCAGTGCCATTAGAATACTTTCTTTTATCAGCTCAAGCTCAACGTGATTTCATTTCAAATTTCGTAAAGTTCTATTCTTTTCAACTGAGATCAAAGATATATCGCAATTCAATTTATGGCTCCACTTTTGGCTTTTAGAACAGCTTTCTTCTGGAATTTGTTGTTTCGCGTCTCAAGAATCTTTTGTATTTACTTATCACATTCGCATCACGCATCTGGCGCGCCCTCAAATAAGCACTCAGCAACAAGTGTTTAACAAACTGACTCAGCAAACAAAACAAAATATAAGAAAAGAAAAAAAAAAAAAAAAAAAAAGACATTTGCAAATCTTCTCAATAATTCTTCTGCTTTTTTGAGCACGCATGCCTGGGCGTATGACAATTGCCAACACTCGTTGATGATCATCAGCAATGAGTTGTCCCAAAATGGTCTTCTTTACATTGGAATTGCAGTGTGGCCCACGCCAATAGCAACAACAGCAACAAAATAGTGCCCGAGACAAGCCTCAGACAACCTACCAGTTGTCGTTCCCATAGTGGTAATCATACATATATCGTAAATCATATTTCATTCTATATGCTGTTGTGCTGCCCACGTTTAGCTCTTTGGCTTAGTGACTTTCTTTGCATTTGACATAGTTTGCCATTTCTGGATTCATTCATTCACCTTTTATTATTTTGATTGGTGGACCTTTTATTCTATATTTGTTCACACTTTTTTCTTTTGGTCACTTGGGCCACAAAAAGTTTTCACAGTTCTTTTTTGTATTCGAATTTGCTTTTCTTGTTTGCGAATTTCAAACACGTTTTAGTCGCGACACATAGAATCCGTTAATGCGCTTGGCTGGCATGGCACGCCAAATATCTGATCGAAGATCGCCGCATAAAGATACTTCCACCGAGGCATGCGCTTTACGAGACGCTCGCGTCTTGACTGACAACTTCATTTGTCTTCACTTCTGCACAGACCTACGAGCCGAAGGCTGCAACGCACAACAAGCTCAAGCACCGATCGAACTTCGTGAGACGTTCGCAACTCGACACCAGACGATTGAGCTTGCGCGCAGATAGCCGACTTACAACCAAGTTCGAAAGAAATGTTGCATCTGTCTGACGATCGAACATGTATGCTAACGATGCGACTGCCTTAGCTTTGCTTTACGTAGGCAACGACTTTACAGCTAAGTTCGAAATTATTGTTGTGGTTGCGATCGAGCTTCCTAAGCAATCCAGTGATGACAATTATTCAGGGCTTCAACCCTGAGCGTAAGGCTTAGGCCTCAAGTCTCAGCCTCAGACTCAGCCCCAAGCCTTAAGTCACAGACTCAGCCTCTGACTTAGCCCACCGATCGAACTTACAGACGCTATAAGATTTGAGATGCATGCTACGATCACACGCCAAAGGCCAATCGAACATTCATTCTGAGTGCAAAGCCAAATCACAATCAGGTTTGATATGCAAGTTGTTGCTGCGCATGTTAATTGGAAGCTCTTGAGTCTCTTAATTCTCTTAATGCAAACTACATACATTTTCACCTATCTTGTTTTGTTTATATTTGTTTGTCAAACTGTTGATGCTTGTTAATAAAAGCTAATTACTTGGCTAGCTTTTCACTTGATTTTCAATCGCTTGCGACTGACAACTGCAACTGCAACTATTTCTTGCCAATTAAAATACGTGGCTTTGTCGCAGTAAATGACAATTTTAACAACATGTTGACAGCAGCAACATGTCAACTAACATGAGTTCAGGCGAAATAAAATTGATTGAATGCAAATAAATATTGCTTATCAGTAAAAGTGAATTGTAAAAGACTTTTTAAAATTGTGAATTCAACATCAGTCTTTATGTTATATATTATTAAATTAATTAATCTGTTATATTACTACAACAACACAAACTTCAAGCACTTCAGAACTACTTCTTGTCTTCTTCACTTCTATCGAACTTGATCTCTTTGAATCTGGTTTGACGCACATGTTGCAGCTGTTGGATGTTCGCTCTCGAACTTGAACTGAAGTTGCTTCGTTTGGTTCGATCTTGCTGACGCCTTATAATTGAACAACTTTGAACCCCCAGTGCTCAGTGCTCAGGCCATAATTAATTAACAACCTATTTAAGCCACTGTGAACTGATTATATCACAGCTAGAGCTTAGCGTATGAATGCGCATTGATATGTAAATTTGTTTTGTTTTTCTTGCTGTGAATTCGTAACGCTGGCATGCAGTTAAACTAGTTGCCAAGTTCAAAGAGAAGAAATGGCTAGCAATTGCATAACAACGTGTAGCCTTTAAACTTGAACCGGCTTTCAAGTAGTTGTTGCTCTTGCTGTTGGAAAAATATCAGAGTCAAGTCGGCTGTCACCGCCCGCCGTGTTGAGCGTGGTCAGCTTCAACACTTGGTTGGCATTTGAGGTAATATAATCTGTCTCACTCTCTCTCTCTCCGTCACTCTTTCTCTCTTTCTCTTTACAACTCAGGGAGTTGACTTTTTCAAATGTAAATATTAAATTTATGCATAGTTTTTTTTTTCTATTTGTGGGTTTTGGTTTGAAAACTTTAAGTTTATAAAAAAAAAAAAAAAAAAACAACAAATAATTGCCAAGCCACAGAAAAATGTTTGAAAAAATGTGAAATAAAACAAACAAACTTTCACTTTCGGTGCGTTGGCGGCATTGTCATTGAGCTACTCACATATCATTTTCATGGGGCAGGTCAGTAATTTCGTTTGCGGTTTATATGCTCGCTGCCTCGTTGAGTGCCAATAAAAAGCAGCTATTGATGTCAATTAATCATTGCAAACAATTTAATTAACATTTAGAGAGCTTTTGAGGTCGCTTTGTGGTGGGCAACATGAAAATTTGAATTTGAATTTATTTTTCGAGAGAGTTTTATAAGAGCAACAGACAAATTACTATTTGTGAGTGAATATTATTAAATATAGATTTTGGCTTTTAATATGTATATGTAAATTGTGGAAGCTCTTAGTTTAGTTATTTATTAAAAATGAATTATCATAATTTATAGCTACAAATATTTCGCATAGCTATAAATGATATTGGCAAATAGTAAATTTTATATATTAAATGTACTATTATTTGTAGTGCCAAGTTGTGATCATTAAGCTTAATTGTTATTAATGATTAAATAGTATAAATACAAAATACTTTGTGTGCCTTGCCTAGTTTTGAGTCTCTTCTCGCTTCAACATTCACTCAAACGTTGCAACCCATAAAAATCTCAGCGGCACAATAAAAAATAAATTCCTATAAAAATTGTTCTACTTTGGTAATTCAATAAATATTTGCACCCATTTAGAAGCTAAACTGTGCCGAAACCTAATGCTCGTGTGCCAAATACCTCGCGACTAAAGCGAGCAGAAAAAAACTAGCAGTAAGAATGTTGCAGTTGAATGTCAGCGACTGCACAATACTCGCTCAGGGGCAAAATAAACTAAATTTGTATATAAATTTGGAACGCTACGAATGGAGCTATATAGAGTGTGAAGCTAATGAGAGTAACAACTGAAAATGTTATGAGAAATTTTTTTTTTAAGCTATTATTTAATAAATTCGCAAAATATAAGAGAGTTGACTTAAAACAAATTTCTCCCCTAAAGAAACTAATTAGAGAAACAACTGCAAATGTTATTAGAAATTTCAATTTTTTTGTAGCTATTATTTAATTAATTTACAACAAATTCCAACAGTCATTTTGACTCCCTTAAGCACTTCCACATTTCAAGAGCGCCAAAACTATATACTCTCTTTTCATTGCCTGTGAGCGAGTGCAGGCATAGAAGAATCAGGTAAGCGGCGCACATGGCCAACGGGGCTTATTGTATGCATTTATGAGTGTGGCAGCAGCAAAAAAAAAAGAAACCTGCTCCAGCCTGCTCCCTCGCTCCACGCTTCTCGCTCCACTCCACACTCCTCGCCCCTCGAGCGCCGCGCCCCTTTATCGGGAGGCAGCTGCTGCGGCTGCTTGCCTTTTAAAGTGTCGACTCGGCGGCTCGTTGATCTCTGCTCCAATTTTTAAGCGTGGCAACTTGGCCATTGTGCAACATGCGGGCAGCAGCTATAGCTATAGCTATACATATGTTGTTAGAGGCAGCTGCATGGCATGGCAGCTGATGCAGATTTGCCAAACTCACCCCCCTGCCCCCCTTCACTCTGCTGCCCTGGTTCACCTTTTTGCTGCCTCACCTTTCGATTTTCCATGTGTCGCTTTATCGCTTTATGCGTTCGATTGCAACACGTTTCGATTATATATACATATATTTTTTTCTTCTCCCTCTTGTACTTGTTGCAATTGGACCTGCACCTTTATGGCCTTTTCCTTTTCCTCATGGCAAATGCCCCCAGGCCGCCCACCTCCTGCATGTGCGCACAACAAAAACCCGCTAAAGAAATGGCTAAGAAATTTGTCTTCTTATTATGTGTGTGTGTGTGTGTGTGTGTGTGTGTGTGTGTCTGTGCTTCCCGTTTATTGTGCCGCATTAGCAAAAACTTTTGCAATGCCCACTGCCAAGTGGGTTGGTCCAACAAGGAAACATTGCATTAGCTCTGCACAGGCAAAAGCTTGAAAAAAATAATAAATAAAATAAAGGAAAAATCCTATAAATAAAATAAAGTAACAGCAGAGAAATACACATTTTATTTAGTAATTAAATTAAGCAAGTTTTTTGGGTTCTCTAATAAAAACAAATTTAATGTTTGTTTATTTCTTTCTGAATTTGGCTGAAAGCAAAGATTTGCAACGATTTTGGGGCAATTTCTGAGTGGGAAGTAATATAAAATAGATGAAGCAAAATGCCTTTAATGCTTGATATATTGGTATATGCTAGTCAAATCCCAGAATGATATTTGAGAGATCTTTAGAATTGTATTAAATAGAAATTAGAATGTTTATTTGAAAGGGAAATTATGCAAAAAATAACTGGAAGCCTGGAAAATTTGATCACAAATTTAATTTTCGACTTTTTTCAGAGATCTTCAAATTAATAGAAGAACATTCGTTAGCTCAACTTGCACATAACAAATAATAATAATATTTATTTATTTATTTATTTATTTATATCAGTTAGAGATAATGTTAAATTAAAGCTAACTTAAAGCTACAGCACTGGCTACTAAGGCCTTCGGCTTGAACAAATAAGTATATTAACTTTTCATTTCTCCAACTAATCTAATGTTAGTAAAAGCTTAGATATAAGAAGATTGTTCAACTTGAATTTGCTTTATATAATATTTCCCTTCTATTTCACAATTACAATCAGCGCATCAAAATAAAATCGGAACTTTCGCACAGCTGATCGATTCAGGCTTACTTAACGGGCCAATACGCATTCACAATCATATTTTAAGCCATTTATTGCACAATTGAACGCAGATGATGCAACCAGATAGCAGCAGATATAATATGCTTGTAAGTAAGCTGTATTACAAGACAACAGACAGCATTAACAGCAACAACAACAACAGTGAGTTGAACAACTTGAACAACTTGCTGAGGGCCAACAAATCGCCAGCAAATCTTAAGTCCACAACGAACTAAAGATGATGCTGGCTGAGTTCAAGTGGCACTGGCACAAATCATCATCAGCATCATCACAAATGCAACAACAACAACAACAACAACAATGGAAACTGCAACGCCAAACTCCGACTCCAACTCCAACTTTGGCATAATTTGGTCAGATCTTTCGAGCTGTGTGTTGACTTGGCACAGTAGAGAAGGGTATATGGCTTGGCTTGCTAATGAGCAGTGAGAGCACTGGAAAAATTTTATCAAATACTTATACAAATTAACTGCATGCATAACTTAGTGAATCTAGCCAGTTGCTGCTATCTGTATCTATCTTTCAGCTAAAGAACTCTGCAATCTCGAAGAGTATTAAAGAAAGAGACTTGAATTCTTATTATAATTTTCCATAATCCATAACTCTGTAGATATAACAAATAATTTAGATAATAGTATGTACTACTATACTACTATAGTATACTACTACTATTTTACTACTACTATTTAACTTACTATTTTAGCGCAAGCCTTCACAGGGTATCTGCTAGTCCAAACGCTGCCCACTTTAGCAAACTTATTTGTTTTTTCCTTAGTTTTCGTTTAGGAGGTCGTCTTTTTTTTTGCGTTTTTGTTTATCTTTGACGAGTTTTAATTTGTTTTTTTTTTTCCTTTTTCTGTTGATTGCTGTTTGTCTTAGTGCGTCTTATTGTTGTTGTTGTTGTTATTGTTGTTATTGTTGCTTAATCGTCGCTTTGGCGTTGTAAAAGAAAAAGATTTTGCCTATATTTGAGGTGTGCTACGGAAATGTTCATTTGTTTTTCACCTTTCATTAATTCGAAGCGTTTGACAAACAGTCAAAACAAATATTTAAAAAAAATAGATATATATATATATAAATAAATTGCATTGTGCAAGCTTTAAGATTTGCGCAAATTGCTTTTAAAGAGCGAGAAATATCGAGTGTAAAATCTGATAAAGATCTGTTATCAAAGAACTTTAAGGTAATTCATACTGCTCTCTTGGTACTTTGCTAGACATATTTATATTGTTATATAGTTATCCGTGTTTCATTTTAATGACATATAATCAATCAGCAGACTTACTTAGCAGCAGCAAAACAATCATATCGAAGGTCTACATTCCTTGTTTATATACTTCATTTTATTTCAGTTTCATCCAAATTAGCACTAAACTTCGCTTATCGCAATAATTGAGCTGCCGAGTGTAAGACAGAAAGTGCACAATTAATAAACTTATATATAAACATAAATATATATAAAAAGAAAGTTTTCAATTTCTAATTAACTCGCAAGACTTTGAAAAGTTTTAATATGATTTATATAAATAACAAGTTGGTTAATGGAAAACATGATCTGTAATTAAGGGAGATTTCGGATTTCAATTAATTTTGACAATATAGTAAGTTATGTAAAAGGAGGCTTAAAATGTAAGTGACTTTAGATGATAAGTATAATTTGATATATATATTCATTTCCCAGACTCTGTATATATCACATTTACAGTTTCAAGTAATTTATTGCTAATTTTTTATTAAATTATTGTATGTAGTTTCTACTTAATTTCTCAATTACAGAAATAACTAAATTTAAATATTTTTATTTGTATAACTTATTAAATATATTAGAAAATAAAAACTACTATAAATGATAAAGACAAAATTTGTCAATTTAAATTAAACTTTATATTAAAAATTTTAGAAAATTTCAATAACAACAATTTGTCTAGAATTTACTATAATCATTTGTAGATAGTTTTACCCAACTCAAATATCTCCGGTTGCCCATCTCTAAATATGATTAAATGACTAATTAAAATTAGCTAATGCTCATTAGCACGTTCTAGTTAATAATAAGTTATAGCCAGTTAAAGTCATAATCTAAATTGTGATATCCGTTGAATCTAGTTTAGAAATCATTGAATTGAGTTAGTTTCGGAGCTGTAAAGTCGTGGTACATTAATTGAATTAATGATATCAACAAATATGAAATGAAATCAAAGCAAAGGTTATATTTTTTGTTGATGTTTAATAACTTTTGTTATTTAGTGTTAACGAAGCGTTAAAGGCAGCAGCAGAAGCAGCAGCAGTAGTAGCTAAATGGCAACAAACTGTTGCCTGTTTAACACATGCCAAATATTGTAGCGCACAGATACTAAATGTATCTTACAGATACAAAATGTGAGCAGTTGCGCCGCTTCACGCGTGGCAAGTTTTCAATTTCAATTTCAATTTCAGTTTCAGTTTCAAGTGCAGCATGCAATGTTGCAACCGTGGTAGAAGTAGAAGACGCAGAAGCGAGTGAAAAAAAGTGAAACTTGATGTGTTGTGTATCTGACAGATACACGAACATGCAGCCGCAGCCATAATTACGGCTCAGTGCGGCATGCAAAATGAAAAGCGAAACAAAATTAATGAAGTGTGTGATAAGCGCTGTGAAAAACGCAACCCACACAACAAGCAAACACACCCACACACGCACACACACACTCATACGCACAGCAGCCACAACACAATGCACAAAAAGTACCACAATTTGCAGCTGTTGTTGTTGTTGATTAACGAGTATCTTTAGCTTTGCATCTCGCTGAGATATTTTTGTGTGTGGCACGCGGAAGTTGAAAAAACAAGACTGAGAAAAAAAACAAACCAAGAGCAGCAAAAATTTGTATCTAAAACAATGCACATTGTACACAGCACCAAATTGTTTGTACACATTTGTATCTTGAACTTGAGGCATCATTGAGCAATGTCTGTGTGTGTGTGTGTGTGTGTGGGTGTTGTACATGCTTGAAGCTAGCGCGGGTGTAGCCAACAACATGAGTAGTTATGTATGTGCTGAGGCGTGTTAGTCGTATGTCAAGTCTTTGTTTACTTTTTGTTTCAAGAATACTTGAAGCACTCGAACAATTAGAAGATATATAATTTTTTTTTTGAAGCCAGTTAAGCATCTCTATTTGTGGCTTGTTTCACAAAATATATCTTCATTAAGCATAGAAAAATGAATGGAATAAAAACAATTATCTTTGTAGTTAGTGAATTGCAAGAATTTTTTAATTATATTAAGCTTTAATTTGTTTTTTCTGGCTTGTCTTTTACATTAGCTATGAATCTTAATATAATTTTGATTAAATCTTTATTTTTTAAGCTTTAAGTTCTGATGTCAGTTCTGAAAGTTTATATAATTAAATAATGAATCTATTGTTAAAAAGAACATATTAATATTAAAATATAAATAAATATTATTTATTAAATTAATTGTTAACTAATTATTTACTATTATCAATCATTAAAATATATGTATAGATTTAACAAAATATAATCTCTATTAATATAATAATATATTTCAATAAATATACAATCTTTCAGCTGCATCCGCTTTTTGCGCAATATTAAATAAATAAAAGATAAATAAATAAATAAATATTTACACTAAAAAATGTTAAAAATTTTTCTATATTATTTACAAGCCATTCAAGTCATGTTCCGTTTAACATTTACATCCGATCAGCGCGTAACCACACGAATAGCGGACATAATACAGCGAGCTATACGGAAATTATTAAAGTTAAAATATGAAAAATATGAAAAATGAATTCAGAGTAAAGTGCATGTGGAAATGGCAATTGATCTGTTAATTTGCGGGCGAGTTGCATGAACAGCTTCACGCAAATTCCTTTAATTATGAATTCGTGTAAATGGGAGAAATCCATTGCAGTTGTTGACAAGTTCAATGGCTGCTGCAGCGCAATTTGCATTGTGCTTTTAATTAGTGGCAATAATTACGCATACGCCACGTTGCAGCTGTCAGTATCAATGGAAACATGCAAGCAGATACATGTATGTGCTTGCACGGTTAATTAAGATTAACTTAATGCAGTCCATAATTGGCAGGTGCTGTTGAAACAATTTGTTGAGCTACTGTTGTAAAGTTTCTCAATTTAATTGATATTGATGCTTCGGTTAGTTGAATATTATCGATCAACGTGCACTTAATTAAGTGCATCAATTTCATTTGTGGGCGAATCTACTAGATGAAATGAAATGAAAGTTCGTTTCAGTATAAAGAGATTGGCTTTTGTATTTCTACTACTAATTTTTATGTACAATATTTATATTGCATTATTTAAACTGATTATCAACTCTGCTTACATTTTTTGTCTGTTTTTTTTTTGTATTATAATAAATATTTGCTTTTTTATTGCTCAATTATTTCACTGTTAAGCTACCAGTTCTTAAAAATTGCGGAAGCGCTGCTCTTCAACGTCAAACGAATTTCAGATTCCTTGCAAGTGCAAACAGTATAAATGATTAGTGTTTAAACTAATCGGCCAGGTAGCGTACACACTTGTTAAATCACACTTAGGAGTAGCAAAAAACAAATAAAATACAATAAAAAGTCTTCAGCAACAAATTTGCATAAATTGTTCAAATAAAAACGAAATCATAAACCATTTCCTTATAGCAGCAATTACCCGCTTCCCTCTCTCTCTCTCTCTCTCTCTCTCTCTCTCTCTCTCTCTATCTCTCACTCTCCCTCTCTCCCTCTCTCTCTCTCGCTACATAAAATCGACAACTGATGTGTGGCTATAAATCAGCCAAATCAGTGTTAAAATTGTCGCAAATGTTTAGCGTCAAGATCAAACTCTTGATGATGATAACGATAATGATAATACCAATAATGATGATGATAATGCAAAAAGTTGGCACGTAACTTTGACAAACATTTTGTGGTTTATTATTATTTGTTGTTATTGTATTTTTTGCTATTTATCTATGTGATTTTCATGGTCTCGCAGCAAAGCAAATAAAATCGTATTAAAAACGCTCATTGCAGCGAGCTGTGCCCAAGAAACTGAGTCTGAAACTGATGAGTGATTTATATGTGCATATATAATTATATTTCTATGTAACATATATAAATCAATAAATCACACTTGGCAATTAACTTTGTTGTTTTTCTGATTACAGATTATTATCGGACGCTGTAGACGCATCTCTGTCGCGTTGATTACCAAATCCGCTGGCCTTGTGCGAATTTTGAGCAGCTTCTGTTTCTCTCTCTCTCTCTCTCACTCTCTCTCGCTCTCTCATACAATTGGTGGCACAGCGACTGTGTTAATTATGATGCCAAAATGCGAGTCGAGCCACTCGAATGCGTTTGCAACTTTTAACAAGCGACAAATTGTTTAACTACATGAAAATATTAACACAATTTATTCTGCCGAACTGCAGGACAAAGAGTAAATGCTCAAAAATTAAGAAGATTGCATAATATAACAAATATGTATATATGTATATATAATAAAATCAGCTGAAAGGCCAAAGACTTAGAAGCAAATAAATTATATTTAATATGTAAAAACATTTTGAATGTCATTTTTAAGCGCTGACAATTACAAAGCAATTTAACTAATAAATTTCAATGGGCAAATTGAAAATTAAATAAAGCTGAAAAAAACTTGCCTAATTTAAAGTATTTTAAATGAATAATATTTTGATATTATGTTAGTTATATATTATGTTGTTTTACATGAAACAATTATGAAAACAATTATTAATTGAATTCATTTTGAAATATTTCATAAATCAAACCAAAACATTTCACAGAATCAACTCAAGTTATTGATTTATATCTATAAAGTTGCGCTGCTTTCTTTTTGCCCAAATAAAAAGTTGCGTTCAAATCACAATTTCGAGTCAACCTTATACATAAAAAAAGAAAAAATGATATAATTATTAATAGCTAACATAAATTTTGGCTGCTTTCAATTCAAAGGTTCGGCAAATAAAAGAGAAAAACAAACAATAAATGTACAGTTGTATTTCTGAAATAACTGCCCAATGACATTTGTTATTTACAGCTCAATATTAGTATTCTGTGTATTGTCAGTGTAGATATATAAAATATATATATACACAAATAATCAACAAAGCAACAACAAAACTGTGAATGTTTCGCAATAGTAACTTAGGCCTCAACAAAGAAATCAAAAAAACTTGAAGGAAAGAGCTAAAAGCCAAGAAGAAGCAGCTGCAGGGGCCTTTACAAAAATTGGTATGATAATTAGCAAACGCGGCACGTAGACGCACAAAAACAATTCAACATTTTGCTTGAGGTTCTTGGGACCAGCCGCAATGGCATTTAGAGGCTATATATGGCGATATTTGTCGGTCATATAATTGAGGGAGGATGAGGAGAAACCGTTAAGCACATACACAATTTTGGCAGTGGCAGTGGCAGTTGAAAAAAAACACAGTAGCTAATGAAAGAGGCATTAGTGAGCGACTAGCAAATACCCTGTATATATTTTAAAGACAAGAAATTTAGCTTGAGCTTGAGCAGAACCAAATAAATATATAAATTGAGCGAGAATAGAAAGTGTTATATGCTGTGTGTGAAACTTTATTGTATTTTGGGTGGAGCTATTCAAACTCAGCTATATACCAAATGACTTATCTCTTTTATAATAATGCTCTTAGGTGTTGTTGAGCAAACAGATGACGATTCGATCTTGTATGTACATATTGTCATACGCTATGCATATTTCTATATATATATATATTATTGACTGAAGCCTTCTCTTGAACTGCCTAACATTAACAGCTTTTAGCTCAAGCACTTACTTTGACAGTTTCTACTCAGATTGCAGATTGAGCAAATGCTTATGGAGTTCACTTAAAACTAATATACCCCACTCTCGTACACAATCGCTGCACTCAGGGTATGCATAAACAGTTTTTGGGCTCATTTGCATGGGGAGTAGACGCTGAGTAGACGCTGAGCAGACGCTCTAAGGCCGTCATGCACGTGCGCTCGAACAAGTTCGATGCGAACATGTTGCAAGCGGCAGCCTGCAACTTCTGTGGCCACGCCTGCGCATTGGCAGCTGTAAGTCTAATCACTTTTAGTTGGCCATAACTTTAATTAGCGCCAAACCGAAAATAACATTAATTAGCCAACTGGCGACGCAGACGGAGATGTTGTTGCCATTGTTGTTGTTGTTGCTGTGTATAAATTAGACAGACTCAAATTGTTTTATGGTCATTCTTGCCACATGCCCCACAGATTACCAATTGGCATTCGCAGCGATTGCGACAAACGCGACACACACACTCGGATTTTGGCCAAAGCAACCACTGCACACAGCCACTCACTGGACAATTAAAGATTGGCTACGCTATTGCTACGCATTGCCCAATCTGCAGAGCTGCGCTGGCCAAGTTAGCCAGAAGGGGCCGCAGCTGATTATAGTCGCTCTCATTAGTGCACTGAACCATTTGACATTTTTAGTGCGACGACCTCACGCATGCGCCCCATATGGCCAGGCAGCCCTAAAGCGTCAGCTGGGGGCTATCTGCAGGCCCTCTATGTTACTGTTATATATGGTTATCGACTGAAGTGATAGGCCCTAAGACCTTCACGACTTTTCGCTTATGCTCTATGCTCATTAAAAGTTGAATGCTTTTGGCTACAGTGAATAATCGATAAGAGGTAATGGGCAATATCTTAAAGCCATCTTAGGACGGTTACCCTAGGCTGGCTATGTTTAAATATGGCCTTGAAATTAAGTGCTACGAGGAAGTTAGGTGTTAAATGTGTATCGATAACACAGCTGTTGCAACATTTGAAAGTGTTTGCTCTTGAGTTTTAATTATAGATTAAGACGCTGTTGGTGCTACTATTCATTTGATTTGTCAATAATTTCCTTAACTAAAACAAAATGCCAAGGCTTAAACGTTGATCGTATTAAAAAAAATATATTCTCATATTGAATAGTTTCTTAGCTCCTTTCTTGAGACCAGCAGCAAAGTCATGATAACACATTAATTAATTACATTACAAGCAAAATCTTTCTCTAATAACATAAATTACTTCAACTACTTCCTCAACCACTTCACAGTCTAGATAATTGAAACTTAAGTACTCCTCTCTTCAGCATATATTCTGTCATCTGCTTTATCCAATTGCCATTGTACGTAATTTATAGTTTTAAGCTCCATCAGCTTCGGCTCTTTAACTCAGCTGCCCCCACAGGCCAAAGAGGCCAGCAAAATAATTATACAAATTGTGTGTTCAATTTTAGTTAAACTAGCACTCAAAACTTTAAGTGCTTCAAGCACTTTCAACCAAAAGACAGAGAAAAAAAAAATGGGCAAATCAACATGGACAACAACAACAATGAGGCTACACAAAATTGTATAATCAACAAAGAGCGGCGGCAATTGGCAATCATTTCTGGTACAAATTAAAATTATATTACAACATTTTCTTAGGCCAGAGTACGAATACAACGAATGCAACCAGAGCTACTTGGCCTGGGCATTGGACGCGTATATCAGTCAACTAACCCAAAACAAACAAGCAAGAATCTTGTAATCGCAACTGATGGACAGCCAGATATCCTGGAATTGAGTATTGAATGGAAATTTGGGAAAAGACTGAATATAGAATTTTTAAAATATTTTCTAAAATCTATAAGAAATATTCAAGTAATTAATTAACAAATATTCAATTAATTATAATAATAATAATAATTAATAAAATATTTTTCTTAATGCAGAATAAATATAAGAATTTAAATATAATAATTAAAAAGTCTAGCACATTTTGTAAAAAATATTTTCAATAATTTAGGGATATAAATATGCTTGCATCTATTTATATAAAGGTTATTAAATATTTTAAAATATATTGAAAATTGTAAATTTTCTCTTTAATTAAAAACCTTTTGTTTTTGCACCTGATCTTAACTTTAAAGCCAACTCTGCTGCTTGATCAACTTTCGCTCTGCTCAGCTTACATAATATCTAAATGCAATGAGTTTGATAATGCCCATTTTTTGGGTAATTTCTTAAGCGCAGGGTATGTATAAAACACAATAATTATATGAGTCCGATATCTAAAGCGTCCCAAATCGCAAATGCGCTCAAGCATTGCAAACTCTTTTGCAGGCGGCGATTTGTGCTTTAAGCCACGTTTACAACAAAACTGACCTGCCCAAAAAACAACAGCAAAAACAACAACAAAAAACTAAGAAAATAGAAAAACAAAGAGACTAAATCAAACGAAATGCAAGCGGTCGAAAGTGAAAGTCTACTGTTGTTGTTGTTGTTGATATACGCTGTCTGTAATGCGAGAAGAGCATATATGTTGATGCTATTTGAGACTGTCAAATATATACATTTGAATATTAAATTTAAAGTCTCTAATGCAATAGAGTTCAGCAGCAGCTAAGTCCAAAGAGGGCTGTTTGAAACATTTATAAATATGCTTTAAATATAAAACATAAATAAAAAAAAAAAACATTTGACATGACAATAAAAAGTATAAAAGACTATACAAATTCATAAAAATTGTATTGTACAGATTTTAGCTGCTCTTCATACTTCAAACTCTGTTAAAAGTTCAGTTGTGTAGAACGCGAGAGAGCTCTTGAATAGATGCGCCTTGACTCTTGCTTTCAGACAACGAATCTGCAATAACTGCCTTAAGTCAACTCTCAGCTAATCCCTACACTCTAAACAGGGCATTGTGCAGCTATGCAGATCTCTTCTGTGCAGAATTAGAAGTTCTATAAGAAATGCCTCTCAGCTGCTCTCTCTCTCTTTCTCTCCGATGCTCATCTACTCTTACACCACAAACAGTGTATGCTGCAGTCATAGATCGGGATTGGGCTCTGCTCAGCTAGAGGGAGCTGCCGCATTGACAGCATCACGCGAATTTCAATTGGCAAATGAATAAGCCTCATCTAGCAAGTAAATTAAACAATTTTATTGCACACACACAAAAATGGAGCGCTGTAATCAATTGCATTGCGTTGACCAAAGTAAGATGCAATAAACCAGTTGATAAGATCAACTTTGTTAGAGCTTCCTGCTACCGCAAAAACCCGTTAAATGTTTTGCAGTTAAGGCCAGCAAATGGCAGACGCCTGGGTGGCTAACTGACTAAGTGGCTCGCCGACTGTTGCTGCTGCTGCTTCTTCTTCTCCTTCTTCTTCTTCTTCATCCACGCACCCAATTTCAAGTTTAACCACATTCGTTTTTATTTTGTTTTTCTCTCTCTTTTTTATTTACACACGCATTTCGTTGTACTTTCCCATTCGCATTTGTTTTGTTTTTCGTCTTTTTTGTTTTTATCGCCAATTTCTACACATTTCTCACCCTTGCAGCGCTTTTTATTATGGCCTCTTCAACACTTTATGAACTAATTTACATTAGAAATCAACTAGATTTCCCCAAGCTAAATAGCTCTATAATATCTATGTTAATATTGATTAGGGCCCCATTTATAGATTAGGTAAGCGTTTAAGCTTTATTGTTTTCTTCATCATGAAAAAATAGTCGAATATAATAAATGATTATTTTTTAATATGCGCTAAACACAAATTAATCTCAAACAACGGCGAGACACTAATTAATGCTCAAAGTTACGACAATGTGGCAAATGAAGATAACACTAATGATACCCTGTAACTACTGTGAATATGGCATGAGTGGCTATGAAGTTTCAATAGCTTGAAATGCATATTAAAGAATCTCTTTATTAGCATCAATAATTGATTACTTTAATATGTGAATATACATTTGTATCTTATAGATACATTTCCGTGCATTTGCAGTTAATTGAATTTTCTTTGAATTATTGAACTCCCCCCTCGACTGTGTGGCGACAAAATTGTCATAAGCGTATTGCATGATGCATGTGCTCGCTACGAAATTCATGAGTCTTTGCATATATATTCAACTTTGTCGCTTATGGCGATTAAATTGCTCTTGTTTAATATTTAATGGTCGGCAATTAGTTGTTATTGTCGATTAAATTGGTTCTCGAAATTGTTAAAGTGTTTCGGCCAGATTTTGTAGAAAACCAAAAGCGAGTGGGAGAGCTGCTAAGAGTGCGCGACTAACTAGATACCCTAAGCTGCAGTAAGCTATACAGAGGAGCTCTTATAATATATATTATTTCATTTACCGTCTGTCGTTTCCATTTTTACCTCAAACTTTAAACAACATAAAACAAAATATTGATTAAGCTGCGTGTCTTTTGAAAGTTAACTAAACTGGCTGTTCTTGCTGAGGCTTTTGCCTGAGGTGCTGCAACTGCCACGCCCACTAGTGACCTAGTTTCTACACTATTTTGTAATCAATGCAAATTTTATGCAGCAGCAAAGATTAATTAAAACGCACGCACATTTTATATTAATATTCTGTTCTGATGTGGCCAATGCACTGGACAATGCATCAGTTTAGCAATATATCAGCAAACTATTTAAGGCCAATTAATGCGGCATATTTTGTAGCCTTGACCAATACGCAACGGCATTTTATTGTAGTGCGTTTACGGAATGTTTAAACAAAACATAAAAAAATAATGCAAGAATACAAATATTTTGTTTAAATCGAAGCTGAGATACGCTTTCGTATTATTATAACTATTTATTATTAATTAAAAAATTGCTTAAATAAATCGAATTTCATTTTTGAATGAAAATAATATAAAACTATATAAACTATAAGTATTAATATTAATATTCTGACATACATATAATTGATAAATTTATTATAAAAATTGCTAAGAAATATTTCAATAAAAAAATATGAAAGTTAAAATAATTTTAATCGAAAAATTAATGAATATAGTTTAGTATTTATTTAAATAAAATTATTTAATAAAATAAAATAAAATATTTATTATATATTATTATATATTATTAATTATTTATAAATTTTTCAGCAGCAGTTTATACAAAGAATAATTTGAGTTCATTTCTATTTTCTCTGCCTTTCAATGTTATATTTTGCTCAAAATAAACTCTAACATATTTTTCCTATTTGCTAACCACATTATAACACACTCAAATTAAGGGTATTCCTACAAGAAGTGCAATCAACAATACAAAAAATAAAAAAATAAATAAAAAATAACCGTACGCGTTCGCGCTTCAAATGTTTTTTTACGCTGTTTGTTTTGCGCGTTTATTTATTATGTTTGTGCGCCTTACTGTTTTATTTGTTTCTCTTTTTTTATCTTCTTGTTTGTTTTATGTTCATTTGAACGCATCGCTATGAAATTGAATTTGATGTGCGGCCCAAACACTGACAGGGTCGAGTAGCCCAAATGACGTTGTCAGTCAAATAATTTCAGCTATGCTCGTTGCTGTTGTTGTTGGCTTTTGCTGCTATTTGACTGGAGACGTGTGTTGATGTAAATACTCAAGCAAGTGCACTAGATAGTCAAGTGTGGATCGGACTTTAAGTGGCTGTTGGTTATTGAAAGGCCATTAGCAAATAACCTTCTTATCTGATTTTTGTGATCTGCAACCGAATTGGAATTGGAATTTGAAAAAGTTGTTTAGCTCATCTGAAGATCGTTACACATTGTAATTCAATAATGTTTTTAAGCACATATAAGATTATGTAATGCTATCCATAAGGCATTAAGTGAGCGACTTTGCATCTATTTTGCTTTTGTAATTAGCAAGTGACTTAAACGCTCTTTCCAAGAGAATTGATTTTAAAATTAATGCTAGTTATTTAATAAAATTCCAATTTAGGATGTTGTCATATTATACAAATTTGTAATATATTCAAATATAATTTCATAACGAAATTTTAATACTCATCTAATTCGCTCTGTGTGCAGAAAATGATTCTGCGAGTTTATGTTGCATACTTTCAGGCATTATTTAATATATTTGTACACCGCTCAGTAAATACATTTTAGTTCATATAAAGGGCAGTACTTATAGAAGACGAGGGGTTATTGTAGTCCCGTCTAACTTTATAAATTTACACAAAAAATAAAAAGTTCATATCAAATTTGCATTGTTATTTTGGGTTTTCTAAACAAATATAGCCATAGAATAATTTGCAATAAATATTTTGTTTACTCAAGTGTGTTGCCAAAATTATTAAACGAATTTGTCAACAAATTGTTCAATGTCATTCAACATTGAGCCAAAGGCCAATTTAGAATTTGCTATAAATACTGGCAAAGCAGCATACGGAAATCAAACTTCAGTCAAGATTATGAAAGCTACATTAGTTTTGTGCTGTTCGCTCTTCGCTATCCTGGCCAGCGCTACTTTGGTGAATGGACTCTTCAACACGGGCAACAATATTTTAGGCAACGGCCGCGGTCGCGGCAACAGCAATACGCCAAGGATCTGTGTGCTGCCCAATTGCAATTACAATGCCGTTAACAATGTCTGCGCCCGCTATGGAGGCTCGAATCTCTGCAAACGCTTCGCCAATGATTGCCTGCTGCGCTACGATGCTTGTGTTAGTTCCGTGGCCTACACACCTGTCTCCATTTCCCTATGCTCGGGCATTGCAGTGGGCAGCCGCGGTTCGTGCGGCGGCAGCTCCACAGGCTCCACATCGAACATTCAGCCCATCTATATAAACAGACGGCGCGGTTAAGTCGAGTTTTGGTTAAATTTTATTATGCAATTGCAAATAAATATAAAGATTATATACAATAACAAATCATTTATATTTTATGGCAATTTCTTTTTCTATTCTTCTCGTTTTGCTTAGCTAACTTCAGTTAAATATTTGTAGGCTTGATTAAATTATAATAATAAATTGTAATATGATTACATGAATATAGGCTAACCAATTAAGCTTAATGATACATGAAATGCATAAACAAATTGAAGTAAATATTTGTTCAAGTGTGTGTGAGTGCTGGAAAACGTAATACTCTCAAATTTCCGAGAGCCGGTTGCCTAACCTTGCATATTATTCTCAGAGTTGAGTAAACAACAAACAGATGACAGTTAATTGGCATAACAGTTGGCTGAAACACAATATAAATGCCAAAAGTTATTTAACAATATTATTATTTCGATTTGTAGCACAATGAAAGCTGTTCTATTGTTCGTCGTGCTGCTCAGTTTAGTATTCTTAAGCAGCTCAGTCGAGACGAGGGCAAACGCCAGTATATTGCAAAGATGTCAGCGCAGAGTTCGAGCCAATTGCAAACCGAATGCCAAAATATGTGTGAGCGTCGCACGTAGTAATCTATGTCAACTGAGGAGTTACGGCTGCAGACAAAGGTTGGCCAATTGCAGAAACAACAATAATTTTCTAACCCAAGGAAGTGAGTTATGCCCTCTCCTCATACATATAATACTCTCACAATTGTTAACCCTTTTGCCCCCTTTTGTCAGTTTATCAAAGAGTCAACAGAAAACTGTGCACAAGCAACCAAATCAATCAAAGTTTGCCCTGCGCCACAACAACAACAACAGCAGCACGAATACTCCAATAATTTATGCATGAAATGTCTGTAGGGTGAAATTCCATATATGTTTCTCATTGGCATGTGTGCGAGAATTGGCAAAGTTGTTTGACTCGCATCTTGAATAATTTATGTCAGCAAATATAACAAATGTAAAAGCTTGCCTTTGTTTAACATGTATTATGTTATCCATGCAACTGACGCTCGGTTAAGTTAACAGTAAGTCGCTTTGCTGCCTGACATAACGTAGAAAATGTTAATAGCATTTAAGTATAGACTATGATAATGTTATTTAACAGATTGCATGAAAGCTAAAGAGATTTTGTTAGCAAAAATTTTAATGAGTTTAATAATTATTAATAAATACTAATTTTTTTTATCTTTTAACACTAGCTCGCAAATAATTGTTGATTGTTTCTTAATGTCTGCTAATAAATGTCTTTCACTCGCACTTTGTACCAAAACAACTGTTAAAAGACCAAAATTGCCTAATTTTCATACAAACTTAAGCGCGTGTGACACTGTTAACTTAACAGACCGCTTTGCATAACCTAGTATTACTCAATCGTGTACAAATACTCAGAGACCAGCCGATAGGTCTTCGGGGGTCGTCTTCGTTAAACACATCAACAGCGCTCGTGAGTGCAGTCGTGTGCTTGTGTATGTGTATGTGAGTAACGATTGCATAGACTCTAACTACTGCTCACTATTCTGTATGGCGCGACATCAATCGTGTCGATGTTCGTTGAAAGAGCGCCACACGAATACTCCAACGCAAGGCGCTCAACCGAAATAAAAACGAAAAGAACCGAAGACTACTGCTGCTGAGAGTGCGAGCGAACGAGTGAGTGTGATTTTCTTCGGCTGATCTCAACTGTTGATCAACTGTTGCTTACGCTGCTGAAATGAACAGAAAATTTCTGTTAAACTACATATTTAATCTGAAGTGTTATTAAATGTTAAATGATGTGCTAAGGATTAACTAAATTGTGAAATAAGCTTAAAATAAAGCGCATTAGCTCGCTTACTCTCACCATATTTCATAATAGCTGTCTCTCCCTCTCTATTCCTCACTCTCTTGCCCTAATATATATTGTGACAATTATGTATGAGGGAGATTTGGTTTTATTGCTGAAATTTTTAATTGCATCCGCAGGCGGTTTTTGTAATCCACAACGCACAAAAAAAAGAATAACGAAAAACAAAACATAAAAAACGAAAAATGTGCTTTTATAAATTGCGTGTGTGAGTGTGTGTGCGCTTTAGCCATAACTATAATTTTCTGTGCTCGTTTTGCTGTTGTTTTGCCTTGAAAATGTGCAATTTATGGTAAATTCGCTTTCATGTTATGCGATAGCAATTAAAAAGCAGAGCACACAAAAACTGCAGCATATATCATTGCGCGTTGTCTGCATTACTGAGAGAGAGACAGAGAGAGAGAGAGAGAGAGAGAGAGAGAGAGAGAGAGAGAGAGAGTGTGTGTGTGTGTGGCATTGGCAATACATTCACACACACACACTAGCAAACGCGTTTGCCAGCGCCAAATGATAAAATGAATAATTGTTCAGCTTTTTCGCTGGCACAACGGAAATGCAATCATCAAAATGGACGAACTGCTGTTTCCGGTTTGACAAACGCCCATCGAACGCTTAGTTGAACGCGTTATGCAACACTTGAGCATTAAACAAAAAATAAAATAAAATACAAATTAACTTTAATGCAATCGATTTTCACAAGCCCTAAAAACACATGTTTCATATTTTAAATCAAATATGTACAGAGCTTAAAAACCTTGCCAAAAATATATTTAAATAGTGAATATTATATTTATTTACTAAAGCTTAAAGCAAAATATACATTAAAAAAAATAATAATAATAAAATGTATAAAAAATATATAAAAATAATTTATTTATATAATTTTTCTTTGCATATAATTTATTTGATATATTTTAAAAAGGCTTATTTCAAAATATTATTTTATATTTTAATAATATATTTTTATGCTGAATTTTGCATTTGTTTATTTTATTTGTATGCTAAATAAACAATTTCCAAGATATAAAAAATAAAAACGAAATTATTTATCAATTATTTATTATAAAATATATATAAATATAAATAATTTAAACAAGAAAAAAGTAAGAAATATTCTTTGATATAATTTACAATTTGCTTTTGAATATATAAGTTAAGTAAATATTTATTAATAATTATTATTATTATTTTTATACTTTTTTTAGAATTAATTTTAATTTTTTTTTAGAAATAAAGTCAAGTTCCGCACATGTTCATTTGATTGGGACCAATATTTCTGCAGCCTGGAAGAAAACTTACAGGGGCACCCGAGCGACCAAACTCTAAAGAAAGCAAATAGTTTTTGTTTTATATATAGAATATATCTATATAGTATATATAGTACGTACCTGTTTGAGACAGACAATTGTCAATTAGAAATTGGCATTCGTTTTTGTAATGCTTGCAATAGTCCATGCCATTATCAGTGTATTGCACGCACTTGGGTCTAAATTTGTCACATAATCGCCGATTCGACCATTTGCAGTAGATATAGCCATTGCGGCTGAGAAAGAGTCCAGCCTGAATCGTTGCAAACAGTTGGAGCAGCACACAGCAGCAGGCAATTAGTCGAGTGAATGTCTGCATAATCGAATTGTGACTGATCCATTGACCCAAGATTCTCACACATTTTATACTCGCAGCGTTAAATCTGTGCTCGAGTGTGCCTCAAGTCTGTCAACATTTGTCCAACTCAATTGTTTGCCAATAGCTGAAACAGTAAAAGCGAAAATGTCAATAGCTGTGAGACTGTGCAAATAGACAACGGGCAACTTAATAAGTTGAAATAGTTCACTTTAACTGATTACTGATATGCGTATATATATGAATATGGAATTTGAAAAGTGTAAGAGTACAGGCTATGGGTCTCTTCTGCTAAAATGTTGAACTTGTAAGTTTAAGGAACATTGCTTACATTTTAAGGGAAGAGCTAAAAATACAGAGAAAAAGACTTAAAGAGACTTAAAAGCTACATATAATATGATTTATTTATTATAGCGAAAGATTTTGGTTTAAAAACAACAAACCGTTCACATTTTCTAACGTCCAACTTTGAGCCATCGATAGTTCAGTAGCTCGATAGTGCCCTACCATCGATGGTGACGATAGTCGATAGTTTGGCACCAATATTTCGCATAGCTCTCGCACACACACACTCTCTCTCTCTCTCTCTCTCTCTCTCTCTCTCTCTCTCTCTCTCTCTCTCTCTCTCTCTCTCTTTCTCAGTTGTACATTTCAACTCTTTACGCTTAAAAAACTCTAAAATATGTATACTTTTATTGATTTTATATAAAAACCGTTATATTTTTATAGATTTAGTTAATGGTAAAGCTGTTTGTGAAAACGCCCAGCTATTATATGCATTGGTATATTTAAGTGTTTCGCCTGTTGTTGAGTTCTCATAATTATTTGGCTTTTAGGCTTATTATAAATTCAAAAAGTGTCGACTGCTAACGAAATAACTCGACTTTTTTTCCTCTATATACATATATATATACATGTATGACATGTGTATATAGTAAAATGCCGTGTATAATAATAATTACTATGCCCCCATCCCTGTAATTAGCGAGCTCAAGTACAGCTTGCAAGAGTTTTTCGTGGCTATGTCACTCACTCGCTCGCTCACTCATAGCCCACACTTTTTATTTTTTCATCATGCAAATTTACACACATCACACACACGCACACACACACACATTACATTACACATCTCACTCCCCACTCACACACTCGCATTCTCCTGAGAGCTTTGCACATTTCATGTCAAAACCGTTGGCATGTCATGTCAGGCGCTCATTTCGTTGCATGTTCAACTGTAAATGTACACCGTACCCGCCCAGCTGTCTACCTGCCAGCACTAGCTCTGCGTGTGTGTGTTAGCTAACTGCGTCTTAGTCTACTCTGATATGCTTTATATATAAATAAGCAGCTTACAACACAGAAGCAAACAGGGAATACCTACAAAAATAACTTGCAGAAGCTCATGCAGGAGCTTTCAGAAACTTGCAGTGCTAAGCTCTTGGTTAATAACAGTTGCATGAATTATAATAAAGTTGAGATGGGCTTATTTAGAACTTTAATCAAGTAGCTAACTTTGTGCCTAAAGCTCAGTTGAAGATTACTTTAAATGAAATCTTTGCTGTTTTTTCTTTGTTTAACTAAAAAGTAATACAACTAAATATGTGGCGTGCTCACAAATACATTTTAAATGTTAGCCAACAACATTTTGCAGAGTTTTACAGCAAATGTACTTTAAAATTTATTAAATTTCCATTACTCAAAGCAGTTTCTCTCTGCTCTTTTCAAAAAGGGTATGCAATAAGTTGAACAGCTTGATATTTGTTTTCTCTCTCATTTCTTCTATCCAATTTCCCTTGCTGCTGTTATTTGTGCTGCATTTGTTGTTAAGGCTTTTTGGGGGTATAATGTTTTTATTTTATCGCACCTTCAGGGCTCGACATGAGAGCAACACAAACACAATTCGCCCCAGCGCAGCCAGAGACTCGATAAAAATGTGGCTTTTCTTATGCTTTTCAACATTTTCGCCACACTTTTCCCCTGAGCCACGCGCACACTTGCATGCGATGCAGAAAATGATTAACAATGCCAACACAACGCCAACCGACAGGCTCAGCCCACAAAGCATTTTCGTACAGCAATAATAAATAATAAATGAAAAGAAGAAAATAACAACTTGGCTTTAATTAGTCGCACGGTTGCACAATTGCATGTCGTATGAATTACGAATGGCTTATCGTCATTTTACTTTTTCTTCTATATTTTTTGTAATTTATTTAATTTTTTAATTCTATATATATAGCTCTTTTGCAGTTCCTACAGTTCTTGTTAAGCAAGGTCAAGCAGTCAGGCGAGTAATACAAAAATGTCATCAGGATTAAGGCAAATTATGCAAAAAGTAAAGAGAATTAAAAACAGAAGTGAAATTCGAGTACCCTGTATATTTTTATACTCTGTTCCCAACCGGGTTTTTTTTAAATACAATTATTTTTTGTTTAATAAAATTGCTAAAAATAAAATTATGCATCAAAAAAAGCTTTAATAACTAAATCTTAAGCGCAAAAACAATGATTAAAATTAATTTATTTTAATATTATTTAGATCAAGCTTAAGAATTTTTTAAGTAACAGAATTATATTATTAAAGCAATCTCAACTAATTGTATATAGACTCTTGGAAAAAGTTTGGTCAACTTACAGGATATCTACCAAGTCGTATATGTATAGTTTTCTGCTTGTTTCGCTAACTAACTTGTTTGCATTGTCAACATGGCTAATTATTTTCCATTTTCATTATAGCCTTTTTGGTTTTCACTGGACTCGACTTGTTCTACGCTCCCTTTTCTCTCTTGCTCTGTCTTTCTCTCCCTCTCTCTCTCTCGCTGCACTTAATGCGCTTTCAAGCATTCCGTTCACATTTTCTTGCCTTTTTATTAATAGGCTTAAATGCACTTTCTCTGTTTCATTCTGTTGTGCTCTAACAACATATAAATAAATTTAATAAATACCATTTCAGCACTTGTTTCATTTCTATTCAGTAAGTTAAGACTTCATAGAATTAAGGAAAAATGTTAAACTTAATACAAGTAACATTGAAATAATTTAAAGGCTTGTCCGATTTGGCGTTGGAGCCACTGTATATTTGCTGCGTTTACTTATCGTTGAACTACAAAACCTTGGATTCTTTTACATTTTAAATATATTTATATTTTTCTTTATGTTATTTTCAGTGCAACATTATCGAATATTTTCAATTTGATTGAATTTTTAAAGAGCATTCACATGTCAACCGACCAATTATTATATAATTCGTTTCACTTTTAGCTTTACAACAAGAACCTCAGCTGTAAATTTGCCTGCATAGCGTGTCTTGCTCTGTTTGCCTCTATTCCATTCTCCATCTCAGCTTTCTCTTTCTCTTTGAACTGTGCATTATGCATGAGACACTAATTGAATAATAGCCATTCGTTCCATGTGTGCACATACTGACAAACACAACTGTGAACTGTACTTGCAATAGCTCTCATATAGAATATATATATACAACGATCAATTTTTATTAGTATTTGGCTGATTTGAATTTTAACAGAGATATAATACTAAAAAAATAATAAAAAATTGATTTGATATTTCTATATATATATGTTAATATATAAATCTTGACATATTTTATTATAATGTATTATTATATTATAATTTATTATTTTAAATTAATTTTATATTATTTAGAGAAAACCATAAATAGTAAATATTATAATATTTTTATAGATTTTTTTAATAGATCAAATAAATTCTTAGCTTCATATTAATCATGCTTTTTCATCGATAAGCATTTCCATGCGCCCATTAGAATCTAACACCTAATCTATAACGCCTCTAACCAGAAAGTTCTACAAGCAGAGACCCCAAAAAAACATTTGACAGTTAAATAAATAAATCAAGTTTTTGTCATTCGCAGCAATAAAATTCAAATTATTTTTAGCTTTACTTTGGACTCCAGTCTCAGAGGCGAGGCACACGCAAGCCTGAAAGGGAATATGTTGTGTATATATATTGAACATATAGATAGATTCTAAGCAATATACTATATTTGTTAATAGCACGACAACTACTTTTCCAACGTTTGCCCTTTTCTATTGTTGCTAACTCCACTCCTTCTTCGGCTTTTTATTTTGGCGACTCAACACGCGGCGCGTCAACGGCAATCAAAAGTTTTGTGGTTTGTAGCCGAGTTGACAAAACTAATGTCTGTCTGTCTGCCGGTCCCAATTTCCTGTCAATACTCATAAAGGCAGCTCCCCGCGCCCCCCACATAACCGAATAGATATGACTCCTGTTCGTGTCGGCAGAGCACAAAAAAAAGAAGAGAAAAAAGCAAACAAAGGAAAATTGACAACATGTCAAAGTGGGTGAGATTATGATTGACTTGAAGATGCGCTGGAAACAATTTTGAAATGAAAGAATATAAAAAAGGAAGTGAATATAAATTGCAGATTATTTTTAATAGATTTTCTTTAAAGTACAAACTATTCAAATTCTAGTCTTGGGAAACAATAAATTGATTAAAAGTAATACTATCATGCAGCTAAACAAATATAGAAAATTCGCAAAGAAAGCTAAGTAATTCAATTAGAGAAATATTACAGACTACCCGCACTTGAACCAAATACAGGGTATGCTTGGCTATACAAGGGGAATGAATGGAATGAAATGCTTTGGTATGGAATATGCGGCGCCTGTCAGTTATAAAGTTTGTTGTTTGCTATATATATATATATATATCGTAAATATATATAAATATATATATATCGTGTGTAGCTCACGATTTATCGATAAAACATGCGCCTAGGCAGCGTTAAGCGTCTCATTACGCCCACGACAAAAGTGTGTTTTGGAGGCCAGGAAATTGAAAACCAAAAACAAGTAAAAAAAAAATGAAGAAAAAAACACAAGAAAACGTAAAGCTAAACGTAAACGTCAACATTTTGTTTACACTCGCAAATATGTTTCTGGCTTGTTTTGTTTGCGAAATCAAATTATTGCATGTGCCACCAATTCCAATTTGAGCGGGTGCTAAAAGCTAAAACTAGAAATGAAAAAACTGCGATAAATGGCAAAGCCCTACACACACACACACACACACACAGGGACACACACACACCCACACAGCAGCCAGTCAATTGGCCCTAAAAACGTTTTTCTTCATCAAATGCCTGTCGAAAGTTGTTCGCCGGCAAAGCTGGAAAAATGGCTCGATGCGAACAAAATACTTGAAATGAAACTTTGATGAGCTATTAGTCATTTTGACATGTGCTTTACGACTCCAACACACATACATATACATAAAGATAGGGAGAGAGAAAGAGAGAGAGGGAGAGAGGGGGAGTAGGTGTTCAACCAGCAAAAACAACATCTAACCACCATCAATAAACATTTGTCTAGACTCCAAGGCGTTTTTCGACCATATATTGCGCATACGCAATGTATTACGAGCAAAGTAGTTGCTTTGGTAGTATTTTAGCTCTAAAGTGTTTGTACATACAAATGTTTACACACTATATCAAAGTGATTCTTATGTTGCGTATAATGTTAGCTCTTACAGTTAACATGAGTAGTTCGTTACATGCCAAAGCATTTATAGAGTCAATCGAGATGGAGAACATATTTGCTGAAAGTATGTTAATGCCTATGTTGTTGTTAATAGTAACAGCAAATGAAGATAATGAACTGCTGTTATTATTATTATGCTATGCTACTTCAGCTGCATAGCTTGCAAATAAAAGTCTTTCACTCACACATGCAGAAAAAAAAACTCAGAGAGCAACCGATTGCGTCGGCTCACCAACGTGTTCGTTCGTTGTTCGTTCGATTCGCTTATTCTCCCTATCTCTCTCTCTCTCTCTCTCTCGTTTTTGCCCGACCATTTGGTTGAGTTTCGTGAAGTAAACAGTCTTTTGCGTATGTATGCGAGCATCGTCTTCGCTAAACACATCAATTGCATACGAGAGTATTAGTATGTGCATGTATGCGAATGTGAAGATCGATTGCATCGCTTGTCTACACACCGAACGCCAATCGTGTCGCTTCGTTTAAAAAGAGAGCATTACACGAAGTCACACGCTAGGCGCTGCACGAAGTGAAAAACGAACAGAACCAAAAAGTCTTCTGCTAGAGCGAGAGCGAGACAGTAATAAAATGATTAACTGTTGTTTGCGAGCAGCTGTGCAGCTGTTAGCATTTACAGTGAATGTTAGGCAATGACTTAACCAGTTTTACTGTTAACAGCTGCAGCTCCTATCAACATACATTTTCATAAAAACTTGTATACTATATATTCAAAATTATATATATTATTTCATGTTTATATTTCATGAACTAAACGGAACTTTAAATTCATTTAATTCGCTTCTTTTTTATATATAAATAACTGTTAGGTTTATTTTTTCAACAAATAGGATTACACTCGAATTGAATTTCATTAAATTTATAATTAATTAAGAAACTCAAAAGCTAGCCAAGTTTGCAACGCATCAGCTAACTTTATGAAACTTTTAAGACTTCGGTCGCTGTGAGCTGGAAAATTGGCAAAGACAATTCAAAAGTATTTCTATGCATGTTCAGAATAGGCGGGAAAAAAAGTATATTGGTTTTGTGGAAGATTTGTCTTGGAGACATGCCAAATTGGAAGAGACTTTATCTTTTCCAATTTTATAGCAAGAAATTTGCCTTTTAAATATATATATATATGAGCATCTCTTAGAGATGTGGCAAATGTGGAGGAGCTACATAAAAATATCAAGCCTTTGAGCCCATCTACACAGTCAAGCCCCTAAAAATATATTTTTCGAAGCCATGAACGTGTATTATGTAGTCAGCTATGCCGTACATCAACCTTTTTATTTGTTTCTTTATTTTATTTTTATTTTTTGGCAGCAAAAAGCATCAGCAGCATCAGCAGAAGGCACTTAAGTTCCGTCTGGTTAGCCAGTTGTAGTACTCCAGTTCAGAATGTGCAATGTCACTTAGCTTGATTGCGAATTATTGTCATTGGGCCGGAGACTAGAAGCTGGTAGCTGAAGGCAGAAGGCTGAAAGCTGAAGGCTGAAAGCTAAAAGACGGCAAAAAATAAATTCACGGAACTCCATTGGGGCAAATGTACTTTGAGTTATATTTGAGGCATGCCAAATAAATAACGGACACTGGTCAACGAAATGCAGCAGGAAATTTACTTTTATCTATTTTCTGCACACAATTTTATTTATTTTTTTTTTCTTTATCGAATTGGGTCAACATAAAATGCTTCGACTAAGTGCAGTAAAAAGCCCACTCGACTGGAACTTCAGTCACGTTTTAGGATAGAGAGAAAGAGAGAGAGAGAGGGGAAATAGTAGTTAAACTATATAAATACCTAGCATAAGTATAAACAGACAGAAATGATAAATGCTAATTAACAGATAGTAAATTTAACAGTCTGTAAAGAATTTGAAATGCAGTTCTTACTGCTGTTAACTTTGCATTGTTCAGTACATTGCTATCAAATGTTATCTCTAACAGACTCCACAAAACCTTCGCTTTACACAAAGAAGTATGCTATAATAAAAACTTGGCAGGTCGCAAAATTTGCTACGATACTCGAATAAAAAACGTTACACTAAGGCTTCAAGTACAAGTGTATTAAGTTTATGTAGGCGCACGAAACAAGCGACCCGCCCACTAAATTATTTGACAGGGGTGCTTTAAGAGCCACTCGAGTGCTCGACATATGCGACACGTCAACATTCAATTTTGTAATGAAATTTTCATTATAATAAGCGTCAGGCAGTTGATGAACGCGATTGAGAACGTGAAACAGAGTGAGAATCTGCATAAGAATGAGAATGAGAATGGAAGATGGAAATGGGAATGGGAACTGTAGATGGACATGAGAGATGAGATATGATAAGCATTCGAGTCTGGCTCTGTATTTTTAGTGCCATGCTGCCACGCCCCTTGCAGAGCATGGTAAAGTATTCATGACACCAGCGCGCCCCTTTTCTCTCACTCTCTGTTTTGCAGAGCTCAAACGGAACGCAGCTCCATCTGCAACTCCTACTCCATTCGCTGCTACTCCCACTGTGCCTCCTGCTCTTTCTTTTGTTTCTGATTCTACTGCTGCTGCTGCTGCTGCCACTGCCTTAGCTCGACTTTTGCCCAGCCCAACATGACCTACATTTTGGCCTGGGCCGCGTAGCTAAGCAACCCCAGTTTGAGGGCCTGGCAGCAACACCCCAACAAGGAACAAAAAAAAAATGAAATAAACAACAACTGTCAGACTAACAGATACCCTGTACATATATAAATTCTTGTGAATCACTTTTTTTTACAAACTTTATTGCTCGAAATTTGATTATATATGATGATATATTTTTCCACAAAATACATCTTATTTATCATTTTAGGTAATCTTGTATGTCTATGCAAAACTTATATACCCGTTACTGAAGGATCATGACAATGCTTACAGGGTATCCACAAAAATGAAATATAAAGAAAACCAGACCAAAGCACGCGGCACGCATAGGCAAGTATGCCAGCAACCCCCACTTTGCCCCAACTCCAAGCGCCTCACACACTTTCCCCATCTTCCACGCTCTCATGGTCTACCTCTCTCTCTCTCTCTCTCTCTCTCTGTCTCGTCTCCTCTCGGCCGACTTACAGTCAGTCCACACATATAAAAATTGTTTTCGGTTGCTTATTGGCAACAAATTTGCGTGCCGCGCATGCACAAGCAAGTCCGGGTGAAAAGAAAAGCCAACTGAAGGTTTTCCACACGCTTTCCACCAACTTCATTTACATGGGATATATTTTCGTACAGGATTTGTAAAGGGCTTTTTTGCAATTTCTTTATAAACAGCCTGGCTAAGGTCTAAGAGTTACGAGTTTCTAATAGACTTTGTGGTTTAGGCATTTGCAACGTGTTGACAACTGAATTTCTCTTTACTTCTTATATATTTAAGCCCATCAATCACTTGAATATACGTCTTTATACACATATATGTATATATATATTAGCTGACCTCGTCCTTAGGGTTCGCACGTGCCAGCATTTTGGTCATTTTGCTGTTGATTTTGGCTTACCAAATAGATCCGTCTACTTATGTACAAACATTATATCAGGCAATCATCAGCATTTGATATATTTGCCAAGGGCAAACATATGTGGGCAAAAAATAAAGAGGATTTTAAGGCTCAAACATAATAGAGAAGACTTTATGTTAAAAGCACATTTAAGAGTAATGTTAATGTTAACAGTGAGAGCATGTGTGGCAATGCATTGTTGAAGAGATCATATTTAGAATGCTAGGTAAATAAACAGATATGCTAATGTTAAACGTAACAGCATATGTTACACAATTGCCACTGTTAAAAGACTCTTAAAGTGATGTTAAGAGCATTTGATCTGCATGAAATGAAAACTACATTTTAACATAACTATGTACAAACTGACATAACAAAAATGTTGGCATTGTTAACATTGGCAGTCAAATTTAATGTTCATAACAAAAGTCTAAGATTATTGTTATCAATGTTAACATTGATAGTTAAATTTAATGTTTTTAACAATGTTTCTTTTAGCATATATAATATAATACATGGAAACAATAAAATACGAACTGTGAGTAGTATTTTTACGCTACTATTTATATCGATTACTAACTTTCGTCAGGATTTTCTATTTATATGTATATACTTAGGCAACATATATAGTCAAAATATAGTCTATAAATGATTCATACATTAATCGAAGCTTGAGAAGCCCCACAACTAGCAAATGCTCACTATTATCCCAACTAGTTTTTACAGGCCTATAAAATCAGCCGGGGAAAAGGTCATGCCAAATGCGTTTATTGATAAAACTAAAAAATAAAGGCGACTTCAATTTTTATTGCATACTTTTCGGCGCGTGCTGAAGAGCCCAGCAAAAATCGTAACGAAAATAAAGCACAAAAGGAATTTTATTACTGTTTCCTTTTTTTATGCTCCTCTTCAATTGCGTCGCAACGCACCTACCCCCGCTGCCCCCGCCCCCCTGCGCCATGCCTACTCCAGCCCACACTCCAAAACACGTGTTAAACGGACAAAAATAAATTAACGAGCTGCTCAATAGGCGAGCAGATGGTGCATATGACAACGCGCCGTCCCGCTCATACATCAAAGTTGTTGCCATTTTTCGTTTCATTTCAGTTCGTTTCATTTTGTGCCGTTTGTCAATCAAAGAACATTTTTCATTTATTTTGCGCGGGCGAAGAACTCAATTTAATTGTAAAAAAAAAGAAAGAAAAAGTTTTGCACGTTTTCATAAATTAAATCTGGGACAAGTCTTTTCTTTCTTTCTATACTTATTTCTGTTGCTCTGCAAGCTTATTAAATTATCCACAAAAGAGAAGTAGAGCGAGGGAGCGAGAAGACGTCAAAGCGAAAACTTTTTTAATAGCAGCAAAAGTTAAGCGCGTTGAAAACAGCAAAAGGCGACAGACTGCAGCATCAAGCGAGAACGAGAAGGAGAGAGCGAGAGGCATAGAGCGTGTAGCTTTCTGAAAGCAGAGCGAGGAATCGGATAGTGTTGAAAGAGTTATGTGAGTGTGACTAGCATAACAGTAGGTAGATCTAAGAGGAAAATGAGTAATGTTAACTAACAGCGTTGAAGAGTTGTGCTTACGATGGGGTAACAGAATATTGTGTAGATCAAAGAGGCAAGCATTAAATGCTAATTAACAGTGTTGAAAGCGTACGACAACACTTTAATAGGTAGATCGGAGAGGCAAACTTGTGCTTAAATTAGAGTAAAAGCGGTGTAATAGAATTTAGCACTAACAGTGCTAAGCGCTTACTCTTACTACAAACAGTTTTAGATATGCCCGCATGTTAACTAACATAATGTAACTATAACAGTTTTACTACAGGCACAAGGAGCAAAAAACTTTTATAATACAATAAAATATAAGATTCACACACAAAGTCACACAACTACGTACACACTCACACACATTGACTCAACACACAAATTGCCTTGCAAGCAGTTTATTAGATAACAGAAACTCTTCTACTCTGCAAAGTTCTTGGCCCATAATCAAGCCCAAGTGGAAGGCGGGGGCGTAGCTTCACAGTTGAAAAAATTCAAATTACAAGCCAAAAGGTTGAGACAAAAAAAACGAAAAGAAAAGAAAAAAACAACAAAATGGCTGAGCAGCTGCCAAAGGCCAAAAGACTAAAAGTTCGAGTCCTGAAAGAAAACCCAAGTGGAACCTATGAGAGAATTGCAAAGCGAACGCTTTCAAATGAAAACTTTTATGTGGGCGAGGGGTGGGAGCAAGAGACAGAAAAGCCAAGCAAGTGGAAATAGAAATGTTGAAAATTGTCGTTAAGTTTGATACTCAAGCTGAATTACCAAGTATGTGGGATCTGTACTATATAACTGTATAACAAAGAGACAATGGACAAGACAAGAAGAAGAACAAAGTGAGAAAAGAATAGAGCAGGCAGCTGAAGCTGAAAAAAAAGGAAACTCAAAATTAAAAATAAAAAGCCTAACCTTAATAGATAATCTTCAATTAAAAAAGGAAAATTACGAGGCAGTGTTGTCTAATGCATAAATTTACGACAGCAAAACTCACACAGAGAAAAGAAATTATTCATGAGGAAAGAGAAAGCATATTAAAAATTAACTGTTCATGTCCTTTGGAAGACGTAAAGCTAACCTTTTTTTATGCGTTGGCAACCCTGGCCGCAAGCACTCATTGCCCCCTAAAGGAATTCACCAAGGCGAATGCAAAATACAAAAAATAATAACAATAAAAAAAATACAGAAAAAGAAAAAAACCACAGATTTATAACTGCAATGCGGCCAGGCGAAGCGTAACAGAACAAAAATTTTAGCTATTCGTGAAAATAAAGTAAAGACAATAAAAATATATAACATTAAGCAGGAATGCTGCCAAGGCGACGCCAACGTCGACGCCAGCGACATAATGAGCAGCCCAAACGGTAAAAATCAGCCACAGCTGAGCCTGGCAAATGTGGGCCAAGCGACAGCAGCAACAGACGAGAGCAAGAAATGGAGAGAGCGTGTGTGAGCGTGCGAGAGCCAGTGCGAGAGCGAGTCGTTGCTATTGGTTAGGTTTTGCTTTGCGCTGCACATTCTTTGCAGTACCGTTAACGTTTTTCTGCGGTGCCGCTTTACATGGCCATTTGCCACAGACACACACTGACGGACGTTAGGCGAGCCCAGTCACAAATACAGCTGCATACATCTGGGCGCGAGCTCTCTCTCAAAAAATTTATCGTCTCCGACACTCACGCTCTCTGTCTGTCAGTCTCTCTCTCTCTCTCTGCGTGCTGCTCCTACTGCTGCTTATGCGTCATTTTTTCATGTTTGTCCTATTGCTATCGCTTTTTCTTACCATCTTTATCACGCATTCGCTTTCGCTGCCAGCAACAACAAGAACAACAACAACACCAACAACAACATTATTGTTCTTGTTGTTCGTCAGCATTGCAGCATTTTACACAGCATGATGCGAAAAAAAACTGTTATTTCGACTTTTGCTTGGCCTACGTCGCGACGTTTTGCTGCTGCTGTTGTTGTTCTTGCTCTTTGGCTGCCATATTATTGGACGTTTTGCTTCAACCTCTTCACCTATTGCTTCTTCTTACTTGTTGCTCTGACGCTGACGCAGCTGACACTGCGGTTGCCTGTCCTCGCTAGCTCCCATTCTCATGCCTACACACACTCTCTCTCCCTCCCTCTATCTGTCTTTCTCTCTTCCTATGCGAGTTGACTTTTAGCTGCTATTGCTGCGCTATGCTTGAACACTGTAAATATGTATATGTGTGTGTGTGTGCGTGCATGAGTGTTGGTGTGCAAGGGTACATGTGTGCGCATGTGACTGTGTCTGTGTGCTTTTTGGAGGTCTTTCATGTTACCTGCAAATTGTGCGTCACATAGCAGGGGAAATAGGCGTACGTTTAAATGGAAAAAGAAGAACAAAAGAGAAAAACGGATAGTGAGATAGTGGGCTGGATTACAGCTATTTGGGTAACATATCATTTGGAAAATAACTATAAACTGACAAATAGCAAAGAGGACTTTACCAAAATGGAAACCGAAAAGCTTTTCCTATAAATAGGGTATTTGAAAGGGAGGGTATTTGATTGTAGGTATTTTGATTATATATTATATATAATTAAGTATACGTCTGTTTCTTTTTAAAGAATACTCATTTTTCAGTAGCCTCACTCGGTTTTTGCAATGAAGCCAAAAGCAAACCAACTATGGAAATCGATTCTTTAAGTTATCTTCACATTTTCTCAACTTTCCCACATACACAAACCAGCAAAACTTTTCACACCTCAGGCCTATAATTCCGTACACCTCTTTTCTAGTAATTTTGTTTGTTGTCAGCGCTTTGTACGAAAGTTTACGCTTTGCCTTTTGTCAGGGCATGCCCTCCTTCTGCTTCTGCTGCGGGTCCTGGTGCCTCAATTCCATTTTCCATTTCCATTTCTTGAAAGGCCTGTTCGCCTGGCAAACAAACGTTCAGGCAAACGGAAATGCCCCGCCGCAACGCTTTGCAGTTGTAGTTGCTTGCTGCCTGTCGCAGCTATCATTCATGCCACGCCAGTTGACATAATGCGACACACGCCAGCAAACCCCCCACAGCATTCTACGCATCCTCAACCACCCAGACAAGCAGCCCCCCCTCAGGCGCTCCCTCTCCCTCTCCCTCTCTCTGCGTGATCCCTCTGCAACAACTTTTTGCAGGCAGGCAGCCAGCTAGAGCCAAGGTCCCAAATACAACTGAAGCCAACTGCCAAACACACAGTCACGCACACTCCTCGGCGCTGCCCATCCCATGCCACGCCTCTTTGCACAATTTTGCATAGCGCAGTCAAACACCCACGCGAGTGTGCCACACCCACGCCCAAAGGCGGCATACGCAATGCTATATTTAGCTCTTAAACTGCGATTTTATACCCTGTGCGAGCAGAGTCCGACATGAGGTATAATACTCACTAAGTGAAATTAGTTTATAGCAATCAAATCATCATATCTATGAGGGTACGGGATGATTCCCGAGATCTGTCTTGCTTTTCTATCTGTTCCATAATACCATATATCAAATATCTACATATTTCATAGATACTTCATTAAAACAATCAGCAAATAATATTTTCATATTTGTATATATATTTTTGAAAATTATTTAAATTTATTTATTGATTAAGGGAAATGAAATTCCTCATTTCCAAGAGAGAAAACTCTAGAAAACAGTAAATAAATTGTTATATTAACAGTTACCTAGCAACATCCATCAAGTTAGCCTGGTAACAAAATTTGTTTATCTAACAGCCGAAGCGAAGAAATATAATTTAGTACTTAAAAAGAAACACAAAAATACACAGTATACAAACTATACACAGAATATTTACAGTTATACATAATTATATAGAGATAGATGAACACGTAGAAAGACAAATATATATATAACTATTTATCTATATGTATTATATAGGATTTAAAATAGAAAGATGCAGCACGTTGACCCAGCTGAGGCCGAAGGTGAGTTTGAAGAACCCGAGCTTAACTAATTTGTATATCATATATGAAATTCGTTCCACGTTCGACGCAGATTTCGCGCGTATTCGTGATGTGCAAGTGGAGAATGTTCTACGGATTTTGGAGAATTCGCTTGGACGGTTGAAAATGTCCCTGATCTTGCCACGAATGGTCGCCGATCTCGATATTGTGGAACGACAATTACAGGGCACAATGTATCAGCCTGCGATTGAGCATTTGCGGAGTGTCAAGAAATTGGATGTGATCCAAACGCAGATGTTCAATAATGAAATACTTCGGATAATCGATTATTTTCATCGAAATTGGAAGATGTATGAACTATTTCCACGTTACTTTAACAATCTATCCAGCTACGATAAGACATTGGTGTTTGCCTTCGAAACGGTTCTGTCTGTCGCTCGTCGACATCTCGAGCGCACATCGAAGGCCGAAATAAATATGGAACGGCAGCTGTATGTCATGTACCAGGAACGTGAGGAGACCAAGGCACGCAACGAGAGTTTCAAGCGGAAGCTCAAGGCGAAGTATGCAGCTCTGCGCTGGAAACAGGGAGTCCAATTCATAATATTGGAGAAACATGAGAGCGATCTGGCCAACCGAAAGTGGAAGAACAATGTGCGCATCCAAAACGAAATGTGAGTCCCCAACGATGCCTAATTGCCATGTTAAGATTTCTAACTCATTTTTTACTCTTTTGTCCCACTGTGCAGTGAAAAACGCGGTCGCATTTTACGTGAGAATCACAAGCAGAGCCTTATGAGGCAAAAGGAATTGGAAGAGGAGCTGGAACAAGCAAAAGCAAAATTTGAATTGTTAATCAAAAATAATGCGACTAAGGAAAAAGAAATACGCGGTGAAAAGTAAGTGAAAACCAAAAACTTTATAATGAAAAATCAAAATAGAAATTTTTGATAAACAAATTGAAGGAAACTTAAAATATTCATTAAGTTAATATTTTTATATCGAAACACATTTATATTTTTTAATATTTTATTGATATTTTATTAGCTCACATATCATTCTTATCTATCGTAACTCTTTTCCCCCCCACACAGGAGCAAATTGCTGATCCAGCTTGAGAATATCCTACGTAAATACGATACAAGTGTGTCTGATAAATTGCGTGAAAATCTGGAGCTGGAAGATATGTTTAAAGTGGCCAAGAAAGAATTAGACGAGTTCATGGTGATGTATCGCAAAGAAGAGGCAGTCTATAAGAATATTGTCGTCAAATACGAAAAGGAGGAGCAACGTAAGCAGCAGCAGCGCATTATGCTCTACATGATGAATCGGGCGGCTCGCAAGATCCAAAGATATTGGCAGAAATGGCGTAAGGAGCAAGCGAAGAAGGCCCGCAAGGCCAGAAAGAGCAAGAAGAAGTAAACGGCTTAGATGGGACACATTTGTATATGTATTAAGATTAGGTTTGAAGCATCTCTACAAGGTATAGATAGTTTTTCACTTTTCTAACATCATAATAAACGAGTCTCAATGAGATTTTGAGATAAAGTACCAGCAGAAAAACGGCAAATATACATTCTACTCTTTCATTTACGTTTCTTAAAGTGCTGTACCGTTCATTCGCTCACTTTTCATTCAGGCATTGCATTAAACGCTTAGCTTTCCATAAAAATGTCTTAAATGGCCTTTTTTGTCAGCTTCTAGTGGTACTTATTGAAGAACCCGAAAGCGTAGCGAGGAAATCACCTTTTAGTAGCTCTATTAAAAGACCATCATATACGCAGCGTAATTGCAAACGTTTATTTCGCTGACAATTAGCGAGCTCACACAGAGAATTTTCTGGCTGTTTTATGGCTAGATGTGCCCTCGTAATTAGCTTTTATTTTACTTATGTACCAACAAAAAGAGACAAAGAGAGGAAGAAGAAGATGAAAGTAAAATGTTAATGTTTAATGCCCCGGGGTGCAATTTAATGGCTTAAGAAGTTGGATACTTGGAATAAGAAATTTATGACTCTCAAAGTTATGATATATATAGTAAGCTAAGATAATAGATTAATCGACATTAAATCATCAGCTTTGATGGGCTCAACTATCTTCCACAATCTCCAGAAGTCTATAAAGTTGAATAGCCTGTATTAAGTAAATTAAGTTTTATATGCAAAAGATTGAAATTTAAAACAAATTAGGAATATATAGCCTTATAAGTGTCAAGTTCAATGGAAGAACAAATAGGAAACTTTCTTATAAATAAAAAAAAAAGATATATTATTATGCAAATAAAGAAATATTAAATAAAAACCCATTCAAATAGATGCAACTGCGTTATAAACTCTTTGAGCTTATGAAATTATAACGGATCTATGCTTATGCTTAACCTCCATAAAAAGAACAACTGTAAATGAAGGGGCAAACAAATGAATTTTCAGCAAGTTTGAACGCATTGCGACGAAAGCTTTGACAAGTCGCCGAAAGGAGGCAGAGAAAATGGTTTTTGGCTTTGGGCTTGGGCTCTGGCTGCGGCTTGTGGGGCTTCGTTGGCTTGCAAAATGTTTACCCAACACACACACACACTCATACACATACACATACAAATGTATGCGCTGACTGACGGACGTAGAGCGAAAGACGTCCCTAACCGAATTTCATGGCGAAAAATGGCGCATTGCTGTCGTCGCCGTCGCCGTCGCCATCGCCAATGACGACGTCGGCGTCGCAGTTGCTGCATTGTTACTTCATTTCTGTGACCGCTTGCTGTCTCCCTCCCTCTCTATTGGTCTCTTTCTCTCTCTCTCTCTCTCTATCTCTGCCTCCTCCTTGTCTAATTTACAGAGGTTAACATACTTAACTTGTTGGCATGCGTTGAATTGGACAACTGCGCCAAAAGAAAGAAAAAACACATTGCGACAATTTGCTGCGGCAAAAAAAAGTAAGGAGAGTGCAAAAGCGAGGGATAGAAATTTACCAAAAGAAGAGCCCAAAAATCGAACCAATGCAAAAAAAAAACTAATACAAGCATGTGAATGCATGTGTGTGACTGGCATAACTAACATAAGAGCTTACACACACACTTGCATAAATCCTAGATCAAAACTAAGCTAAGCTCATATGCAACTGCATACATACACATGCATGGATCAGAAGAGTAGAGCTGATATTTACCCGATTAAGCAGCACTGCAGCAGCGACAATCCTGTTATAAGAAATTCCTGCTCCTATTGTACCCTATAAACGCCCAACAAAATTATAAACAAATCCAATTGGTATGTACTTAATTTTTTTCGCACAAAGGCGCCGGCGCGACTGTTTGCAAAAGTCGTCCTCAAAATTTCTTTTCGCATTGCCTTTTTTTATTTTTATTGCGTTTACGCAAAGCAGCAAAAGCGACGAAAGCCAGAAAACGCAATGGAGAGCGCAACTTAACCGTTTCGCTCAACTGCTGCTTTGCAGCAGTGCGAGCGTAAATTAACAGCAGTTGTGTTAGTTAACAGCGCCAATGAGCACAACAGTGGGGCTAGCAGTTCACTTGAGCAGCGTCGTGAGCGAATGCAGCTCATTTGAGCAGCTAACAGCCATCATTTAACATTATCTTTGCAGCCGAACAACAGCTGAACACCACGAATTTATTGTAGTACGCTAACGGTTTTTAAACGGTACAGTTACAATTGAGTTGTCAACCGTTACGGACGCAAGTTCTGATTTAGATCGTGAGTTACCCACAATAGAAAAATTATCAAAAGCAAAAGAAATACAAATTATAAAATACAAAAGCCAACAAAGTGGCAAAGTTGCAAAGGGGACTTCTAGTCAGGCAAAAATATCTTCGAAAGCAACAAGCCCACACAAAATTACCGAAAATCCAAATGTATTAAACAAATATAAATATTTGTATAAACCGAAATCGAGCAATTTGCATAGATATGTATTAACGAATGTGCGCGCGTGTGTTTCGCCAATTATATCGCACAATAGAAAAGCCAAAAGCAAAAATAAAAATAAAATACGCAAGAAAAAAATTTGTACAAAATTTCGGCAGAGCAACAAATAGCAACAAGAAATTTGCCACGGCGAAAGAATATATAAAAAGAAGAAAATAAGCAGCGCCGCAGCCAGTGTCGACGTCGACGTTAACATTTTTGTCGCCTTTTTTTTTTTTTTGTTGCCTCGCATCATTCTTTGATTTCCTTCATTTCATTTGTGTTCGCCGCCGGCAACGACGCTGCTTTAGTTCTTCGTGTGTGCGTGTATGTGTGTGTGAATTTTTTTGCTACTGTTGTTGCTCCGTTTTATGTGCACTATTCTCAACATCTTCTTCTTCTCGATCTTTTACAGTGTGTTATTAAAGTAAATTTGCTTAAAACGCAAATCAATTTACAAGTTACAAACGTTGAACGCGCGTCGTCCACGTAAATTCCACTCACACATACCAACAACAGCAAAAAAGTCGCCGCCGGCAGCAGCAGCAGCGGATTAACCTTTAGCTACATTTCTTTCCAAACACAACAACAAAAACCCAACAACAAAAATGGTAAGTTCATCAATTTTTCCTCATACTACCTTATATTTCGCTCCAAATCTACACCTTTCTCTCTCTATCTATGTCTTTCTCGTTCACTCTTTCGCATTGTTTACACAAATATTTCCATTGAAATTTCAACAATTTGGCGAATTGGCAAAGACACAAAGGTTAAAATTGAACACATGTTCTCGCTTCCCTATATATGCGTGTGTGTGTGTGTGTATGTATTTGTGTGTGTCACGTCGAATTACTTGCTTGTCCAATTGGATTACATTTGATCCTTAGCCCCAGCTGCAGCTGCCGTGCCGAATTGCACCCCCTTTGGCTGAAGTATCTCAAACTGGATTTTGCCTACCCGAAAAAGTAAAATTTTGTATTTTAAGTTTTTTTTCTCTCTTTTTAATTCTGAGGGTTAGTTTTTTAATGACTCACCTATGCGTCGCGTCAGCAGAGAAAATAGTTTTCATTATCATTTTAGATAGCATTTTTTTTTATTTAACCTGAGCTGCCTTGAAACTCGAAATAAACTAGGCAAACATTATCTGTATCTCAATTTTGCATAAACAGCTGGTGAATTTATATCTTTCCTAGTTATTTAAACAAACATGTTTACAGCTAATAAATATTTGCATATTAAAAACAAACTATGTATAATTATGTTTAAAAAATTTCAAACGAAAATATAAATATTGGCAAATTAAAAATATATATATTTTATTGCCTTATAAAAGAAAAACAAATATTTAAAAAATCACGAAACAAATATATACAAAAATGTATAGATTTGTTTGTGTTTACATTTTTATTAAAAAAAAAGTTTTTTTTTCATTATAAGTTAATAATAATCAAACAGCAAATAATGTCAATTATTTATTGCTTAATTCCCAATTTTTTATTTATTTTTTATGAAATATTCTTCTACAAGATTAATGTTTATAGCACATTTGAGAGAAAATATTGATAAATCATTTGATTTCGTTTTATTAGTTTTCCCAAATAATGGGAAATTTATATATTTACCTACATACATATATAATTTGACAACTGCGAGCGAAATATTCAAGGCTAATCGTTAACACGCAACTAAAGGTCCACCCTAGCAATTATTCCACTATTATCGAAAGGGTGCAACTACAAAAACAAGTTTCGCTCACACAGCACCGCCCCACCCCATATTAATCAAACTTAAAGGCAGGCAGAAAAAAAAATAAAGCAACGCAACAAAAAAAAACTCGTTATCAGCAGCGCGTTGCGGCGCGCCCCTTGCGCCATTCAAAAGGCGTCGCAGCGGCTCCGCTTCCAGCTGTATCACAAACAAACAAACACGCACATGAATACACAAATTCTAATATATAAGTGTGTGCATTGCTTTGTGCAGTAGCACACAAAAAGAAAAGTGTGTTGCCAATCGGCACTTTATCAGCATTTATTTGCACTATTCACATATAAATACAAGGCAAATTATTTTATGAGAGCGAGAGAGAGAGAGAGTATTGATCAGCAGCAGGCATAAAAACAACAACAACAGCAAGAAGAGTTGCTGTAGCAACGCTTCCAGCAGCAGCGCCACCGGCATTTTTTCTTTACTTGTTTCTTATTGTATTTCGTTTCGCTTTATTTACCGCGAAAATTGAGGTTAGACACGCTTGACGTGTAGAAGAAAAAAATATAAGCAAAAATAGGAAAAGGCAAACGGCGAAAATTCTTGGGCTTTTGGAATTCTTACTGGTCGTTGCTTTGTCGCGTTTCGTTGGCTCGCTCAACTTAACCGTTTCGTGTGCGCGCAGCAGCAGCGCTAGTTCGCTCTCCCCACACTCTCTCGCTCAGCAATAACCGTTTCACACAGTTTTGCGCCTGGTTGCGTTTCGCTTCGTGTTGCTTCGTTTCGTTTCTCTCGCTCTGCACATTTTTGTTATCAATCGTATTTCGCACTGCGTCGCTTTTGGCTCTCGGTCCGCGCACTTTTATCTGCGTGCGCTTTCTTTTGCGTTTTCGCAGTGGCTGACGCTCTGGCTCTCGCTCTCTTGCACTCTCTGACTCTCGCTGTCGGTAGGTGGATTGCGGCGCCTACGTTTTGTTGTTTTCTTCCATAACCGTTTCATTTGCCGCATTGCGGTTATTTTGCTGTTTCGCTTTCTGCTTTGGCTTCTGTTGCTGCTGCTGCTGCTGCTGCTGCTGTATGGCCATGTTGCTGTTGTTGCTGTTGCTGCTTGTTCTACTTTGCCATTCGCACAAGAATTTCATTGTAACGAGCAAACGTGTGCAGCGTGCAGCATAATGAAAAGAAAAAAAAATGTATTTTCCTTCTACACTTTTTTTTTTTCGCCGCAGTCGCCAAACGTGGCGACGTCGCCATATTAACCGCACATAATCCCATTTTTTTACTGCTATCTTTTTTATTTTATTTTATTTGGTTTTAGCGCTTGCTGCGTTTGCTTTCTGATAAGAAAATACACACGCAGTCAGCACCCATCACCACCCCGCCTTCGGCTAATTTAATTAGTGTTGCCTTCTTTTTGTTTTACAATGCAAACAGATTTTAATTAAAACAAATCGTTTTACGTGTTCAATATTTTGTTTTGCATTAAATGTGATTCATTGGGTAGTGTTGATCTCTGCAGTTTGTTGTTGTTGTTGTTTCATTTCCTCAGCGGCATATCTTGAAACATGGATAAAGCTGAGCTTTCTGTTCTTTTCTTTTATGTTTGTGACTCATTTGGCTGAGTTCATCGAAAGCGCTAACGGCAAAAAAAAAACATTGTCAACACATTAGCAAAGCAATTCTTTTTGTTGAAAACACTCACATACATATGTATGCATAGGCACATATGGTTGTATGCACACAACTTAATACCAACCAATGTTAACCGGTTCGTACCGGCTAACGGACTAGCCGGCAACTCTCTTTTCGACATGTCAATTCGCCTTAAAAGAAGTAGAGACACAAAAATTGTTGCTATAGCTCATTAATAAAAACCGCTATTTGTCGGTTTTTTTTTTTTTGTTTATTTGGCCCAGCCAAATGCAAATGCGATATAAACAGTTAGGCGAACAATGTGAGAGCGAGATGGCTAGCTAGAGAGAGAGAGAGCTATTGTTTATACTTCATTTGTATCACATGTGCAATGCCTGCAAAGCTCAATACACAGGCAGAAACACACCTACACACTCACACACATACACATACGCACGTGCACCCACACGCATATATACTTATACACACACATGCATAGCCAGGTGTCGATAGGTGGGCGTCAGCTGGACGGGCAATTGAAGGCTTGACAATTAGGCAGCGCCCGCAATCTGGTTACCCTCCGCACGTGGGTGGCGTTGCCATATTGTTTATAAGGCAACATACTGAGCTTTAATCTGGCTTTGGCGCTTTGACTCACATTTTTATGACATAATCAACAACAATAACAACACTTACTACTGAGTAAACACAGCTAAAATCTATATATGAAAATAAAGTTGAAAAAAAAAGAGTTTTATCTGGTACAGCGATAAGCCCAAATTCAATTGACGCCTTTATAAGAGTAGGTACAGGCAATTGATAAATCAAATAATATTTTTATAATAAAAATAATTATAAATAAAAAAGTTTTTATAAATTAAAATTATAGTAAAGTACATTTAAAAGTTTATATTATTCAATTCAATTCAATTATATTTTATTTTAAATTTATAATTTATATTATACAAATACTTTCCAAGAAATTTTCGTCAACCTTCTATAAAATCGAAACTAATTGAATTGCAGTAAAATGTTTATTAAAGTTGCTTATCAATCATTGAAAAGAATTTTAATTTCTGATTAATCAAGATTATATATATTTACAATTATATACACCTGACACTCTTAAACTGCAATCGACAATGATTAGATAAAGTTTTAATCGTTTGCTTTTGGCTAAGCTCCGCGGAAGTTGTTCATATATAGTACCGATAAATATATATATATGAACATACATATATAGTCGGCAAACATTTTGGCATATTGCTTATATAATACTCGAACTAGTCGTACGCCTTAAATTAGAAACGTGTCTATATTTTAGGTAGATTTTCTTTCTATATAGGTTTTTACCCAGAGCATTGATTAGATAGTAAATGTTTAGGTTTATTGATATTGGCTGAACTTGCTCAAGTTATGAGCACTTTGCACTTGAGATTCTAGAGGGGAACTATAAAACAATGTTGCGATATGTCAGTTAACATAGTCGTGGCGTTTGTTATATAAGAAATCTTATCTGAAATCTAAGAATGTTGTAATCCATATTAAATTGCCCTGCAGTGAGGGTTTCCGTATTATTTTCATCTAGAATTTGATATTGATTGAGTCACAATGAGCAATTAGCAGTGAACTCAAGTTTTGTTCTATATATTTTTAGATATTGCTAATTTACAGAGTTTCGTCATCGAACATTTCTGATATACAGTAGTTACTCGATATGAAAAAGTGTATTTGTAATGATTAATATATAATATATTTTGTATATTATTTTGATTTCTTTATAATTTGAATTGAATATGATTCTAAAAATCTAGAGCTGTTTTTTTCGTTTTTGATGTTCATTAAAAACGCATTCGTATTTTCATATTTGAATTTGTTCAATTTATATTTAGATTAGCTCATCGATTATTACCCCATATATGATCTCACAATATTATGAAATGCGAGTGATTTAATAGACCTAGAAAAGTATTACGGTTTCGCGTTTTATCTAAGAAAGGGTAGTTACGACCATTACGAGTATTACGAGCATAGTTTCCGAAATCAATCAATGCCAAATATATAATAATAATGAAGGAGAAATATGATGAGAATAAAATACAAATAAATATACAAATTATTTTGAAACAATTTGCTGCTGACGTAGGCAATAAAAATAATCATAAACGTTATTGATATGCGAGTCGTAGCTCTATTATACGTATGTAAATATATTGGGGCGCCGACCTTATCGCTTTGCTATATGTTATATATATATTATTATTTGAATTGATGTCTGTCAAAACAAATTAGATTCGGAAACGCTTCGTTTGTCAACGAGTTTTGCTTTAGAAAAAAAAAATATCCGGGAAATGCTAGAAACAAGGGCTTTACTATAATAGAATATACCCAACACAACCTTGACTACGTGCACAAAGCGACAGTTACGCATTTATATATATACTTTAATGCATAACTTTAGACCCCTTAAAAAATAAAAGTAAATTGACGTCAGCGGAACCCAACACCTTTTTTTTTTTTCCTAGATACCATTGCTGAGATATGAGAACAACTGTATCTCTATATGTATTTATGTATATATATATTTGTATATCTAGCGCCTTTTTGTTGTGTGCAAACAATATGCGAAATTATTCAAAGCCCACTTTTTCTTTGACGTATCTTCTTGACTGAATGTTTCGACATATTTGCCTCTAACATTTTTATTGTTCTCTTTGCTTTTTATGGTTTCCTTGGGGCGGGGAAACGCGCGCATTGTATTCTAATTGCGAATAACTTTTCTTATACATACAATTGTCATGACTATCGAACTATATGCGACTCTACATATATAGAAATCTATATAAACCTATGATTGACTGATTGATGACTGACGCACAAGGCGTAAATTCAAGCTGCCCTTGGGCAAGTGCCTGAAAATGTAGAATATATTACGATTCTACGATACTACTATTAAAATTTTTTCATACAACTCTAAAATTAGTTTAAAGATTCCGAGATGTTTGATAATATATAGTTTTTAATATTTTTGGAAAGTCTTGCAACATTTTGTGCTGCAAATGAAAAATATAATGGAGATTCTATGAAAAATTAGTTGGAAAAATTGTGGAAAATGTATTTTTAAGTTTTCATTAAAATTCTTATGAATTTTGGGGAAAGTTGGCTTTCGTTACAAATATGAAAAAATGTTTAAAGATTTCCTATACTCACGCATGGCTAGCTTAGCTATATATATACGATATATATATAGTGAATCTTGTTGTCTATCCCATATGTTGGCATTGAAATAACATCAAGTAGTCGTCGACTGTGTCATCATTCATAAACAGTTCATAAACTTGACAGCAATTAATTATCAAATATACATTGAAGCAAGTCTGTGCAATCGAAAGCTAAATTATGGTATTTAGAAAAAGAAAAAGAAAACGAAAAAGCGAAACTGAGAAAATATTTTGGTTCTTCTCTTTTTGCAGGCCGATCAGCTGACAGAGGAACAAATCGCTGAGTTCAAAGAGGCGTTCTCGCTATTCGACAAAGACGGCGATGGCACCATCACAACAAAGGAATTGGGCACAGTTATGCGATCCTTGGGACAGAACCCCACAGAGGCCGAGCTCCAGGATATGATAAACGAGGTCGATGCCGATGGTAAGTTGAAATTTTCATCATAAGAAAAAGCAAAAGATTTAGATAGAGGTTATTGCAAGTTCTCTTTGTGTTGCCATGCAGAATAACTATAGGTAATAGGTATAGGTAAAATATCTATAGAGTTACAGTTTAGGCTCTATAAGAAGTAAAATTTGTAAACTATATCTTAGATTTTATGATAAGAACAGCATATATTTGAATTTTTTTTTTTTTTTTTTCCTCCCGCAAAAGTTGAATTGGAAATTAAATTTTCGATTGCACAAATTCTTGAACTAGTTCCACTTGAGATTTCTGGTTCAGTTCTTTTATGCTTACTTAGTGTGCTAATTGCTTTGAACCTTTTTTTTTGTTTTTGGCTCTCTCAAGCTAATTATATACACTACTATGGATCTATTCTTAAACGAGATCAACAGACAACAAAAATTGTGAATAGATTTTAGACAGAAGCAAGACGGACAACGAAGAAATTCTTTGTGTTTTTCTTAGCTTTTCGTTCTTTTTGCGATCGGCTAAAAATATGCAACAAAAACACGTCATAGCCATTAAAAATAGATTACAAAATATTTGGCCTGTTGTTTGGCCTGGCTAATGTTCATATTCTTGTTGTTGTTGTAATTGCTGTCAAAAATGCACACACAGGATTCTTGACAAAAGGTGGTTGAGGAGAGGCCCGCAACAACTGGGAACAGAAAGAATCTAGAGAAAATTTGGGAAAAACTAAAAGAACAAAATAATGAAAATAAATATTTCAATTTTGTTTTTCTTTTTTAAAAGAAATTGAGCGATATACGCCGCCAAATGTGTCGCCCGTTGAGGTTTTTCACCTTTTGCATGAAAACTTGTTCAACCAACAACTGCACATTTCCAACAAGTGTGAGAGGAATAGAGACAGAGAGCGTGTGCGAGTGCGAGTGAGAGTGAGAGAGGTGTGGAGCGCCTGCTCGTGTGGCTTTTTATATGTATTTTTAGCAATTGTGAAATGTGTCGAGAATAATTTGTTTTTGCTCTTGCGGGCTATATAAATTTTCACAAATTATAAATCACTTTTTTATGCATGCACACACACACACACATGCATGCATATGTGAGTGAGTGCTGGTGTGCGTGTGTTGGCGCGCGCGTCAGTGTGCGCATTTGCCTTTTGCATAATGTGCTCAAAGCTTGACAATTAGCTTAAAAATAAAACAGGCCCCACCCAAGCAACAGCAGCAAACACATACAAACACACACACAAGCAGCGTGATAACTGCAAAGCGTAACAAGTAGAAAGTGCAAGGAGATAAAAATGCAAGAAATCGAAATCAAGTCACCCACATCCGCTGGCAAATGAAACAGCAACAATAACAGCAGCGAATACTCTCTGCACAGCTTTCACTCTCTCTCTCCCTCTCTCAGTCTTACTACTGCTGCTGCTGTCGTTCCAAAGGGCAAGGCGACAGAATTCCAGAACAGAATTGAAGTTACATACTTTGGCAGCAGCAGCCACAACAACAGTAACATAGCAGTCAGTACTCTGCTCTACCCAGAACGCTCTCTGTGCGGTGTCCTTGCTCTTTACCGCTACTCTGTCAGCGTTGCGCTGCTGTCGTCGTGCGAAAGTGCAAGGCGACAGAAATGCTAGCCGAAGTGAAGTTACCCACATTTGACGGCAGCACGAGCTGTCGTTAGCTATTACTCTCTCGCTCTCTTCGCTAGTCTGCAGCGACTGTGCTGCTGGCGTCGTTAAATACAAATACAATTTGTTGTTCTTCTCTGTTTCTTGCACGTGCAGAATGCGCATGTGATGAAAAATCCAGGGCAAAGTCTGCACAAAAGGCTTTAAGCAGCGCATGCGCCAAAAAGAGGACAACAGGCATAAGGAGCAGATTGAAAGGGAGGAGTAACTGCTGACTCGGGTGTGAGCGAGCGAGCGAGTGAATGACAGATTGACTGACTGACTGACTGATGCTTATCGTTCTGAGCTAAAAATAGATTGTTGCTTGGCTCAGGGCAAATGTGAGAGAGTGGCTTTTACAACTATAAGAGTAACGAGAGAGAGAGAGAGAGAGTGAGCGAGAGAGAAAGAGCGTGTTGAGCTTCTGTTTCGCAGTTTGAAAAGAAATTGCGAACATTGGAGTAGTATGCATATGTATGTACATATGTGTGTGTGTGCATGTCTCTCAATGATTGGTGTACATATGTTTTTGTATGTATTCAAGCGTGAAGGGTAATAAATAAATATTATGTATTATATACGGAAATCTTAAATGTATTTAGTAAACATTTGCTCTATATAGTTATACAACATAAATGTTTATAGTTTCTGGAATTCCAGAACATGATGGTTTTTGTTTTAAAATCTAGCACAACTGTAGGAAATATTTCAGTTTTTTTATGACTTTTTTAAAATTTATTTGCGGCTATGTTAATTTTTTGTTTAATTTTATTATCTATTGTGCAGAATAATTAACACTTTATGCTTTAAAAAATAGCTAAAAATAATGTATTTTAATATATAAATTTAGTCATTCATATTTACTTTGGTCTAATTTTGTTCAAAGGAATTATAATATTTTAATGTAGTTTTCTTTTAATTGTATTTTCCATTTAGGCAAAAGATAAAAATGTATATATATATTTTAGGCTGGTCACACTGTCTGACAGAGTCATTAAAAAAAGAACTTAATTATAGTAATTTGCTTAAATATTGCTGTTTATATATGTATATACTATAAAGACTGTTTAGTTCAGTCATTTGTATTTGTTTAGCACTCATTCACTTTTGCATTATTCACATGGCTGTTTTTCCTATATAGTTACTGTGGCTTTCGTGGCGTTTATCTCGCCTATTTTACGATCTAGCTTTTCGTGCATCAAATTATATAAAATATATATATATGTACACACACACACATACGTGTTTGTGTGTGTGTGAACAACAGACGGAAACATTAAACATTCATTACTTAAAATTTTGTTGGCGACGTCCTAAAAAGAATTGCAGCTTGCATACAAACGACGCCATTAGAGAGAGATAGCAGAGAGTGGCAGAGAGAGAGAACTAGAGACTCCCCTCTGTGTTCAGCTAAAAGTTGTTGTCTTTGGAAGTATTTGCAATTGTCCAGCTCTATGCAAATGGCATATAAAACGAAAATCAAGCAGAGAATATATATATGTAGATATAAGGAATCCCAATGTGTTATTTATAAAGAGTTCGCTTACCCCTCACTGTGTCTGTCCAACTATATTTAGCGCTGAAAAAAAAAAAAAAAATCTTATTAAAATTTTAAATTGTCTGCAAGAAAAAATTTTGCGCAGCGATGCGAAGCGACAAGGCAGGCGGGCGGGTGGGTCTAGAGTCTGCGACTTGTACAAAGATATATATATACATAGATATATAGATGTTTATATATATGTCTGCATATGATTATAGAGGAAGTGTGACTCGTCTCGCTCTAGCCAGAGGTAATGGAAACCAAAAACCAAGCAGCCAGCCAGACATTGGCAACACAAATTGGCAAGAGGCTCGTCATCATCATCATCATCATCATCATGAACATAAAACATCATCAACAAAATCATATGAGCCTTGTCAAAAAGTATTTCTGTCTAAGGCGCGTCTAAAAGTCGAAAGTAGATGATAATATATAGTATATATGTATATATATATAAGCTATATCTGGTCTATACACAAAAATGGCAACAAATTTGTATTTAGCTCTCGCAGCTTGTATTTTGATTTTGTTGGGGAAATCCTTAGCCAAAATCAGCGACATAGTTCGCGTCAAAAATGAAATGTTTTTAAATAGATATTTGCATATAATATTGTTTTTTATGCTTGAGAAGAGTATATTGGGTTTGTTAATTGCTATATTAGATATGCCTCATCTTATAAAGTTTTTTATATATATCTGGCTACATTCAAATGTAGTTTCATTTAGTTTATATAGGAATATAGACATATATGTAAATTTAATTCATATATATTGCTTTTAACTAATGAGCGAGTATTTTGCAGTCGTTCACTGCCAATTGCAACAGTTTTACTGTATGCTTTTCATCTAATTTTCTTTTGGCGCCTCTTCATTTGGCGATATATGTGCTTTGGCTGATATTCGTGCGCCTTGCTTATTATTTCTAAATGTTCCATTCAATAATCATAATAATAGTTGTGTGTTCTTTAATTGAAAACACATTTTTGCGTGTTTTTTGTTGTTGTTGTGCGCTTTTAATTGCTAGATTATTTTCAAGATTTCATTATTTATTTTGGTATTCGCACTCGCGCTTTAATGTAGTCGTTTTTCGGCTGTGTTCGATCGGGAGTCTCGGAAGGTAACACTTGTGAATTGATTTGTATTTGTATTTGTATTTGAACTTGAAATAATTGACTTGCCCGCCCGCCTGCCTGCCTGCCTGCCTGCCCATGCGTGTGTGGCTATTAAATACGATAGCTAAACATTAATTTTACATTTGGTACGAGTTGTGGAATGTTTGCTAAACGATGTGAGTAGCATTGATTGTAATGAGAGATTGGCGCTGGCGAAAATCAAGTGGCGGGTTGCACAGGTAGAGGCAAGGCGGGATAATACGTTTACCTACACGTTTCTTAACACTCGGCAATTGAATAACAGCGTTTAACAACACTGATTCGAGCTGCAATGTTAAGTTACATAAGTAACAAGGCTAAGCTGCCAGTGAAACGTTTAGAAATATGATATAAGATTTGTTGAATGAATTTATTATAGAGAAATTAGATATATAATGAAAGATATATATTAAGAAATGAAATTGAAGCTACTTATATGATATCTATAAAGCAAAACTCTTGGTCAAAAGAAACAAGACCTTTAACATGATTTATCTGCTAGTTATATTCTATACTCAAAACTTTTGCATATGTGTGGCAAAAGAAATAATAAAGTAAAGTGATTTTGAGAAAGTTTCCTACTCAAGTTCCTACAAAGTTCCCCAACTTTGGCTTAGACCCTCGAGACAGTTGTCTAATCGTAACATTTTGTGTAAATATTAATGTGCATGCTCCATTAAAAGAGAGCAGACATTAGTTAGATATATACTAGATACAATGCATATAGAAGCAGAAATGGAAACCTTTTCTGACCCACGGACCACGCCCCATTGACGCCGAGTCAATAACAATTAAGGTCTCAAGAGTTGGACACAAAAGTTTGTGCTGGTTAAGCACAAGGAAAAGTTTTCACATTTTTCGGCCAATCGAGGAGACATAAAAACGGGAAGTGTGGGGGAAAAACCAACACAAACTTTAAATAGAGAATGTGAAGTGAAACTTTTTCAATTAGTCTAACTGGCATTTTCGTATAGGCTGTGGTAGAGGTCACTTCATTTGTGAGCTCCCTTCGCCTTTCCCGCAAATACTTTTGTGCTGGGGCTTATCTTATCCAGCGACGGGCCGAGACTAAAGTTATCAATGTCACAAATGTTGCGCATACGCCACGTGTGCCACTGCAGATGGGGGTGGGGGGAAAAGCAAATAAAAGACAAATCCTTTCAGCCAGGCAGACACACATAGGTCAAATATGAAAATCAGCTTGATTGCGACTGTAAAGGGATAGGGAATTCTGTTTGTGTGCGAACCAAAAGGGATTTGACTCAGCTTATATAGCCCGACAAGTACAGAAAATGTAAATTACAAAGTGAGAAAGATGAGAGCGGGAGAGGGTGTTGATGATGGCAACTCTTTTATGGAGGGGAGAAGACGTAAATGGGCTGTGATTGGCCCAAAAGAAGAAACGGGTGTGGGATATTATTACAATATTGCAACTGTGGAAATGAAACATGGGCAAGTATTAAGAGCGGGGTATGAGTTTAAGAAGAGCTTGCTTAAAAGAGAAGTCTGGCAATGCTAGTAGTTAGCTAAGCTACCTTTGAAACAGTTTGGAACGATGAAAACGAAATATAAGCAGGGCAAATGCCCTCACTCGTAAGTACGTGTGAGAGGTATTGGAACAATATTGGTAGCGAGTAGTTTATAAAGAGTTTATTGAAAAGAGAAGTCTGGCAACGCTGGCATAAAGTTTGGAATGATGAAATGAAACATAAGCAGCGCTGCGAAGCGTGTTAGAGAGACATTTAGAAATAGCTTATTGAAAAGAGAATAGGAATTGAAATGAAAATGAGAGAATTCAGAGCGATAAAGGCAGATGTATGAAGAGATAAACTCAAGAGAAACTGAAAAGAATGTGAAATCAAAAAGAACCAAAAACTAAAGATTAACTCAATGAAAGTTCGATAACAAAATGAAAATGAAAATGAAAATGAAAATGTAACATATTTCAGCAGAAATCAAGGCATTTTTCCAGAAATCACGAATAGTTTCCCTATGTAAGATATACGAAAATTTCTGTAGAAATTTATAGATGCAAAGAACACGAACTGCAATACTGCCAATAATTCTAATGTTAAGCAAAATTTCAAAGTTCTATATATGTATGTACATATATATTTAACTAATTTTATGTTTGATTTTCGATTTGGACAGGCAATGGTACAATTGACTTCCCAGAATTCCTTACCATGATGGCACGCAAAATGAAGGACACCGATAGCGAAGAGGAGATTCGGGAAGCGTTCAGAGTGTTTGATAAGGATGGCAACGGCTTCATTTCAGCGGCCGAATTGCGTCACGTGATGACAAATTTGGGCGAGAAATTAACAGACGAGGAGGTCGATGAGATGATCCGTGAGGCTGATATCGACGGTGATGGTCAGGTCAATTACGAAGGTAAGTGAACAGTGCAGAGCTAAAAGCTAAAAACACCTACATTCATTTGATGCTAAGCGGCTTACGTGGCTGGCGTGTGTTGTAGTCGCGTGTCGTGTTGTTGTTGTTATCGTTGTTGTTGTAATTGTCATGTCATGTCAGGCCACTAATTGGATATTCGCACAACATTTGCTGTTGCTGCTGTTAGACAATTGACTTATAGCTGGGGTTATGCGTTTCGCGCTGCCACAACAATCGCATAGCTGCCGATTGAATCACACAACACACACACACACACACACACAACACACAGACACACACTCAGAGTCATACTGTATATATTTGAGTCACACTTGGGCACTTGTTTTGTCATTCGTTGTTACTTTTTACTCATGAGATTTGCTATAAACTGATTCATTAGTGCGTGCTATAAAGTCTTTACAGGAACTGCACAAGCAGCAGCCCCCAGAGCATGTATGTGGTCTCGAATACCCTGTAATTCTTTGTGCTAATTACACAAACTTGATACGAATTTGTTTCTCTTCTCAAGAAACAATTTTCTGCAGAATTTCTTGAGCATAATCAATCAACTTAATGATTCAGTAGAAATTTATTGATTCAGCTTCTATATAATCGAATTTCTAGTTAAATGAATTATTTACTAGGAAATGTGTGCAATTAATTTACTCATGTAAAGATTATAGAAAGTTTAATATAGTTTAACAAATATAAAATTATTAATAATATTTTATAAAATATTATAGAGTGAAAACTTAAAAACTTTCGTCGTATTTTCATGTACTTTTCTTTTAAGAAATTTCTCCACACATATATTAAAAATGTTTTAAATATATCTTTAATAACAATGATCCTTAAAATTATATAAAAAACTCTTCTCTGTGAAGATTCTATATAAACTCGTTTGAGATATATAATTTTATATAATTTATAATTTCCTTCGAATCAAAATTCTTTACTCTAGAGAGTATCAATTAGTCAAAGATAGCCAAGCCCCCATATACATACATTGTATGTCAGGTTTTTGCTTTGTTTTTGTGTATTCTTCGAAATTAAATTTAATTGCTTGAAAATTGAATTTTCAATTGAGCAAAAGGCCCGAAGAAGAAAAAACAAATAGAAGCGCAACAACAATAATGAGTAGGAATATATAATATATGGCAACAAGGTGTTAAGATATTGTTCATGCTGCGCGGTCTCGCACAGCTTTTCTCAGTCCACACTCCTCTGCAGCTGCGCTGTCTTGATTGTACTTAGAAAACAAAAATAATGCGATCTATATTTCTCTCTCTCTCTCTCTCTCTCTCTCTGATGTTGGCCAAATACACAGATATAGATATACGCATATATATATATATAGTTATCGAGCGTTGTTTTCTGCCTCAAGTTCAAATAAAAATCGTTTGGCGCAAAAATCTTTGGCGGATCAAATAGATTAATCACAAACAATTTATGAACCGAAACATAAAAATAACCAAGTGAAATAATACAAAAATAGGTGCTACTACACCTATTTGCTAACCTCAAGAAAGCTAATAACAGACTACAAATTATCAGATGATATTACCAGCTGAAATAGAACCGACAATCGATTGGGCAAAGTAAATCAGTTTCAAGTGTTGCAAAACGCGATTTGCCAAAAACAAGGCAACTACACATTGAATAAACTACAATAGTCTGGTGTTTTTTTTTTTCGGATTTAATGATTGTAAATTGTAGCTATTACTTTACTTGAAATCTTATCTTAAATAGGCTCATAATTGTCATGAAATTATAGATTTATGTGCACTAAAATTGTTAACAAGTAATTGTTGTTTTTAGTGCTGTTTGTTGCAAGTTAATTGATATTGTTTTTTTTTTTCGTATTTGAAGGCTTATTAGTTATTCAGATATGTACAAGTTAGATTTGTGCACTTGTTAGGTAATTATTTGTAATCTGTAATCAATAAAGAGTTTTGCTGATTGAAGCTTGTTTTCGAATATTCTATTCTATTCGGAGTCCTCCTTTCTTCGTTATTAGAAATCCTTCTTGATTTATTTTATGGTATATTTCTTCTCCTGGCATTCCTTTACACTTTTTTCATTCTATTCGTTTCTCTTTTATTTCTCTTTCTTGTAATCTTTCAAGCTTCCTGCTTTCTCCGTTGTTTTGCAATACCTTCTTGATTCTCATGTAGTTTAATTTGCATATCTTCTTCATTCTTGTCTTTTAACTTAACCCCCACTTTACCCCTATTTCTTTCCATTTCTCTTTATTGATCTTGCAATCTTTCTGCCTCCTGCTTTCTCCGTTGCTTGCCTTCCTTCTTGCTTCTTGATAGTTGCACCCTTCCTCATTCTATCTCATTCTAGTCTTTTAAACCCTTGTCTCTTTTCTTTTCCTAATTTCTTCAGCGTTTCTAATCTTCTCACTCGAGATATATGGCCAGCCCTATTATCCTGCTTTCCTCTCTCTGTATAGATTACATCGCTTATTCCTTCTTCCAATCTCTTTCTCTCTTTCTTTCTTCTTTACATCTCTCCTCTCTCTCGCTCTCTCTCTCACTCTCTCTCTCTCTTTTCATCTCTGCTATGTAACGGTACTACACATGGTCGCATTTTGCCCATTTATCAGCTGTTTTTTCCTTCGATTCTGATAATTTCTTGTTGGGCTTTTCCGCTTCCTACGCAAAGTGAAATGTTTAATGCTTAAACGAAACAGCAACAATTAAATTCTAATATAAATATTGTGCAATAATCTGAACAACAAAAGAAATTCGAATAGTAAAATAAGTAGGAAGCAGAGCGAGTGACAGAGAGAGAAAGAGAGATTGAGTGAGAGCGCAAGCAATAGAGCACAGCTAGCAGGCAATTTTGGCGAGCTGTTTGAACATTGACCGACAAGAAGCCGAACAAATATACATATATATGTATATAGATAGATATCTGTGTTATATATATACTATAGGGCAAATGAGCATAACATAAATAAATGCGAGTTGTTGCCATTTGCTTATTGCCAATTAACGAAAGTCTTTATTGTTGTCTTGTTGTTGGTAACGACGGTGGGTGTACGGCGGCAACTGAAAATTATATGGCGCAAACAACAATGGGGCCGGACCCCCAACCCCCAACCCCCGATCCCGACTTCTCTCTATAATGGTGGCTATATGCACACACAGAGAGATGAGACTTACTTTGGCCCACGGCCAAATATAAAAATGTTGTCAGAAAATAGGCAAAAAGCAAAACAAAAAAAAAAAAAAAAAAGAGCGAAAACAAAAAAAGAAGAAGAACCGAAATGAAAATCAAATAAAATGTTAAGCAAAATACAAAAGAGAAACAAATTCAGCGCGGCAAAATAAAATATGGCAAAGAACAAAATTTAGTTAGCTCTGGCGAATGTAAACAAAGCGACGAAAGATAAACAGCAGAGCCACAAAAGCCAAGAGGGGGGGGCCCAGCAGCGATCACAGGGAAATCAAAAGTTTTCCGCGTTTTATAACACTATAAAATAGAGTTTTTCATTTTCGTTTAATTGCCATGAAAACAAAAGCCCAAGCCCAAAAGAAAAAAAAACCCATTAAGAAAATTCACAAAAGTAAAAAAGGGTGCGAAATGTCAAGGCCCAGCACGAATTCAGTCAATTTCTGATTCGATTTGGGCTGGGTTCAAGCAAAAGAACATTTGCATATTGTGGAAAGATAATAAAAAGAAAAGCTCTTAAAGGTTCTTCGGGGCGTGTCCTACGAACTTTTTGCGAATGTTGCGTTTGTGCCACAAATAACGTTTTATTTTGAAAACTGTTTCATATTTTATGAGCAAAAGGCGCGGAATCTTGGGCATACATAAAAGTAGTATAGAAATGAATGTATGAGCCAGCATTATAGATTGTGAGCTAATAGCGTGAATATAGAACGAATGAACTGTTTCTTATCACAATCGATAAAACGAATGTGTGAAGAAGTTTAGTTTAGCAGCGGAAACAATTTGGAAATGAAACAGCTATGCTAAGAAGGAGTAAAGAGCGTGTGAGCTTAATGAGAGATAACCAGAATGGAATGGAAACATATAGCAAAAGAGAACGATCGGTCGAAGTTGTAGAGGAAAATTAGAGTAATCAAAGCAAGTTTATAATAGAAGACTTTGGAATACAAAGAATGAAACCATGAATGATCTGAATATGATGAACAGACAGCATGAAACGTAAGAGTATATGCAGTAAATTAGATGATATTGTGAGAGTAACATTTGGAATAGAAACAATAGCAAAGAACATTAGAAACAAAAGTAAACATACAATATTTTTATTAAAGAAACATAAGTATAAGAGCAATACAAATCTCGCTACACCTGCTCTGACATCAGATAAACCCAATTATCTGTTCGACTCGTGAGTGGATGAACAATCAGATGCCATGTGACGTGTGGTGGTCCGTTGCGATGTTGTGACTTACGTATTTTTGTTGTGGTCGAGAGGCCAAACGTTTTTCACATGCTACAAATATGTCAAAAATGCGCGCGACCACAAGCGCTACAAGCAGAGGGTGAGCGAAAGAGAGATAGATAGATAGAGAGAGAGAGAGAGAGAGAGAGAGAGAGAGAGTGAGTTAGAGTGAGAGAATGAGTTCTCACAACATAACAATAGTCGCAACGCCGCAAATGCAGTTGAATGCACAGATGAACAGGAGAGGGTAGGCGGAGGAGGAAGAGGTGGTTAGAGGGGCAGCGGTTTGTGTGTGAGTGTGCATGTGTGTGTGTGTGTGTGTGTGTGAAGGCAGTCACTTGTCTATATTTAGGAGCTGCATGCAAACACCTGATAAAACGGGGACACGAACGAACAGCCCCGGAATCGTTTCATCAGCCAACGTTTCGCTGACAACGTTTGCCAATTTGTGTGCCCCCCCTACCGCTACCCGCCCCACAGCACTTAATGAAGTACTATATAGACGAGGAGAGGGAGAGAAGTTTATACTGATTGCCGGTTTTATCAGGAAAAGAAAAACAGACAGCTCAAATCGAATCGAATAATGTTCGCGCTCGCCACTGCTGCTGTACCATTCCACTTTGGATCACTTTTCATCTTTATCGTGTCAGCTCTTTGTCTCTGTCTCTCACCTCCTCCTGCTGCTCCTCCTCCTTCTCCCCTTCTCCTGCTCTGATTGCATTTGCTATTTTTGGCACATATACTTAGCACAGTAAATGGAATAGAGTATATGCTGAGAGTCTATTCACTTGATGATACTCTTTACTTGCTTCAATTTCTAGACTGTAGTCAATAATTTAGTTTGACTATAATACATTTTTAGAGTATTTCAATTCAAGACATTATTATATATTCGACTTTCCCCATTTGCATAGCGTATTTGAAAATTCGAATTGAATTCTATATCGCTTATTTTCCCCACATAGATATGGGGTCTTTGAAAATCTGTTGTGTGTCTGGCAGCGCACTTCATAAATTTTCCCCTGATTTCTGTTCTCGCTCTTGTACGCGCGAACAGCTTTTCATCAGTCACTCGGCGCGTTGCAGCGCATCTTGTGACTTTAACTATTTGTCTTATTGATTAGTTGATTTTTGGTTTGACTAGTGCAAGACGTGAGTGGGGGGCGCCTTGGCGTACGACAGATCTATTTGCAGAGCCTCCCTGTAGCCGCCCTCCCTTCGCTCGTCTCGCAGTTCATTGTAAACTGAACAAGTTCAGGGTAAATGTGAATTGTGTATCAAACTCTTAATTGTGAAAGGGAAATTATATTTCTTTTATAGATTTAATTCTTAGACTAATCACATTCTCTTCTTTCTTCTCTTTTCGTTGCAGAATTCGTGACTATGATGACATCGAAGTGAAGCGTTAAATTATTTCTTTTTAAGCCTTTCTATTTTTTTAAGATGTTGACGAAGACTGTAGCTGTGCGCAAGAACATCGCGCCGCGCTGTTGCTATGGACCCCAATAAAAGATCTTAAAGAAACAACAAAGAGTTAAGCAAAAAACATCAACAACAACAACAACAAGAAGAAGAAAAACATTAAAAACAAAACAAAAAACATTTAAGAAACTTATAAAACAAAAGAGAAAAGAAAGAAAACTTTACACTTAAACTAAACGAAGCAAAGAAAAAAAAAAAAAAAAGAAAAACGCAAAGCAAGAAAATTTAAACAAAGCATAAAATGAGATAAAAACCCAGAAAAAATTACATAAAAAATTTATATAAAAAAATACAACAACAAAACACACTTAATTTTAATGCAAACAGAAATGCGAGAAACCAACAACAACAACAACAAACAGCAAAACTTAAAGAAGTCACCGTTTAAACAAGAAACAAGAAACAGCAGAAAGCATGTTATAAGAAATGAATTCAACTACTACACTTAAACTACAGGCATACCACACTATAACAAACAAACAAACAATCAGAAGAACTTTGTGTAAGCCGCGTGCACCGAGCGCAGCGCGTGCAGCGCCCTCTATGGGCAGGCAGCCGCGCCAGCTGGCGGCGGCGGCGACAATTTGTAGGCAAGAGAAAACTGTTGAAAACTGTTGAAAAAGCAAAAAGCAAAAGAAAACACAAACAAAAAGCAAAGCAAAAATTAAATTGTTTCAAGTTTAAACATTTGTCGAAATTCGTTGCAAAAATAATAATAATAAAAAAAAGTAAACAAAAAGAAAATAAATTTGTAATTTTTGCAAAATGAAAAAAAAAAAAAAAACACCAACAACAGCTCTGCACACATACACAAACACACACAACACACACACATACACAAACACACTCACACACACAACAAACAGAAATAAAATATATTATAAATACAACATATATATATTATAAATAATGTAAAATCAAACAACAAATTCTTCTTATTAAATTATATTTAAATTTAAAATTAATAAATATAAAGAAACAAACAACAACAAAAAAGAAAACAAATAAAAATTACCAAAAAAAAAAAAAAAAAAAACAAAACCAACTAAAGAATACATTTTCGATATAAAATTAAATTAAAATTATGCAATATGTGTATAGCGATATATCTATATACATACATGTATGTATATGTATATGTATGACTATATATATAATATATATGTGTATATAGTATATATATATACTATCTGGCTAGTCAGAGTTGTTTTGGTGCGCTGAGTAAGGGTTTACTTTGAAAGGTTTGCATGAAATTGATAGCGCCATATACATATATATATTATATATATGCATATATATATGTATATATATATATCTGATAAAGGCAGCATAAACTTATTTAGCAAGCAAATCGCAACAACTCAAAACATTTCTCTAGCAAATTAAGTGGCAGCAAAGCAAAAAGAAACAAGTTAAAACTAACCTATAAATATATATATATATATATATATATATATATATATACATATAAATACATACGTATATATATAAATTAACATAATTTTATTATAAAGAATATACTAATTAAATATTTATATGCGAAGAGCGAAGGAAAGCGCAGAAGCAGATCAGAAGAAGATTTCATCAAACACACACATAAAAAAAATTATATATATATATAAATAAAGGAGGAACAGCAGGTAGAAGAAGAAGAAGCAGCAGCAGAAGAAGAAGACAACTCTTAATAGCAAATTAGACGACGAAGTAAATGAAGAAGAAGAAGCAACAACAACAGCATACAAACTTAAAATTAATAATATATTTAGCAAAAATTAAAGAAAAAAGAAACAGTTATATATAAATATATATATATCATATATTATTATATATGTGCCTATATAATAATATGTCTATATATATGTATGTGTATGGGGTTTTCTTTTAAGTTAAGTGAGCTTATGATAAACGATTCCTGAAAAACAATGCACGCAATTGATAAAGAAAACTAAAACCAAACACAACTGTACCCAGCGTCGGCGCGCATAAGCCAGACCTAACCTAACTTAAAAAGCTAACCTAAAAAAAAATTATAAGAAAATGTTGCCACAAAAAAAAAAAGAAGAAAATGAAAAGCAAAATGAACACAGCTGTACTTTAATTTAGTTTCATATCGAAAAAAAGCGTTTTCCTTGTTTCCTTTCTCTATACGAAACTTTCTGCCCAAGTTTTTCTTTTGTGTATCTCTTGTACTATCTCTTCCCACGTCTCTCCTCCAGCTATATTGTTGCTCTTGCTGAACGAACTCTGCTATAACTTCTCCATATCTAAATATATATATATGTGACTCTACCCACTACACTCTACTACAAAACTGCGCATCTTCACACATTTTTATTTTCTCTTCTCCCACTGCATTAAACCAACTGTGAGTATAATATATATAAATCTATATATATAATATAATAATATATATATAACGATTCGGATATAATATAATTATATATATATATAATAAAAATCGTTTGGTTAGCTTGATCTTTGGAACAAAATCTTTGAGTTCCGCAAGCAAAAAAAAAACATAAAATTAAACTCAAAAATGAACTTTTCTATAACTTTTTTTAAAGGAAAAAAAACTAAAATTTTGTAGTGAAAATTTGTGCAAGTTTTAAATCGAAATTTAAACTAAAGCAAGTTATATATATATATATATACGATCGGAAGGTCTCTATATAATAAAAAGCAAAACTTTAAACTTAAACAAAATTTAACTTTAAAAACTAAAACAAAAAACACGAATTTTTCTATCTAAAAAAACTAATGAAACAAATTTAAACACTTTACAACACTTGAGCCAAGAGTTTATTTGTTAAGCTTTGCAACGATCTGGCAACTCTGGCTCATGCATTTCCATTGCAAATGTTGCAAAAAAGTTAACAAAAAAAAAAGCTAAGCAAACCAAAGGAAAGAATTGAATAAACCATTTGAAACAAATTTGTAGCTAATTTGCCTAACAAAACAAAGCAAAAATAAATTAAAATAAAGAAGAAGAAGAAGAGAACAGCAAGAACAAAGCAAACAACAACTAAAAAGCGAATGTCTTAAATATTTATGAATTCTGTTTTTGCAGTGGCAAACGTTAAATATTACAATAATTGCAGGCATATATATATATATATACACACGCGCATAAATATATGTATATATATAAACTATATACACATATGTATGTAAACATCTTGTATGCAAAACAGAAACTTCTTTAAAAATACACAAACATTTTAAAAACCTCGAAACAACAAAAAAACCAAATTGTGTTTTCTCTTGTACGTTTTTTTTTTATTTGTACTTTTCGGTTGATCTTTAATTTTTGATTTATAAACTTTTGGGATTGGCTTTTACAGACAACACATTCGCTAACGAATCTGGTCACACTCCACAACAACAACAACAAAAATGAAACATTTCTCACATACAACGTCTTCTTCCCAACTAACGGCCGACGAGCTCGATTCAGTCAAAAAAAGAATTTCCACGCGCGCTGGATGCAACCGAGAGGAACCGCAATTCTATCCATGAATTTAGAAACCAAACTAAAACAAAAACAAAATAAAAAAAAACACTCAACAACCACCTATAAAAATGTTTTCAGTGTAACGTTGCAAGAAAGAAATCAAATATATATATATATACATATAATATAAAAACATATTTTTAATGTCTAAATATATGCGTCTAATATGATAATTAAACAAATAACCTATGTACCTATACCAAAAGCTTGAACAGCCCTCGTAATAACACGATATATAGTATGCACTACAAATATTGTCTCCATTTCGAAATACTTCTCAAAAACTTGAATCGAAAACGATTTTCGAAACTTTCAAAAATATTTTTCGATTGTTGTACATAGAGAAAGACACATTTATGCCTAAACATAATCGATAATATATATAAATATATACATTCCTGATACAGATATTGATGTTGTGCATAGTTTCGTAAAATTTCCTCACAAATTCTAAGTGTGCAAAAAATTGAAAGAAAACCATAAAATATTAATGAAATGAAAAGCAATTGTAGGCCTTCAAAACTAAAGCAAATTATATACGAAATAGAGCATATATATATATATATAAAGATAACTATATATATAGTCAATCAGAAACATAAATTTATAGAAATTTTCTTTAAGTAACTAAAATAATATTTAATTTTGCTTATTTTCCTTCATATATATATACTTTTTGTAGTCTTTTTAGACTGTTCCATCTGACCGCTTCGTTAGAGTCAAAAACGTTTCAATTCCGCACGTTCCGCCAATTACATAGTTTTGGTGTTTAGAATCACGAGCGAAGTTGGTGCGTTTTGCACTTTTTCAAAGTCGATTTCGATAACTATTTTCCGATAGCGATATATAAACTATGTGTGTGTGTGTGACAGTCTAAGTGCGCGTGTATGTGTGAATGAATGCGAGTGTGTATGTGTATATTTAATTAATAAACTAACAAAAAAGCTACAAAAACTTTGCAAGCCTTTAAAGAAAATTTAAAAGATTTCACAGAAATTTGGGGAACAGCTAAAAACAGATTTTGTTCGCCGAGTAAAAAATATGTTAAGATTTATCTTAAGATTATTAGCAGCGTTTAAATAGTTTTAGTTATTCAATATATGTATCTTATTTTCTTAGATAGCTTATGTTAAGTGCATTTTTTGGTTCAGCCTGGAAGTAGGCAGCATATTTAAAAGTTTATGTTAAGTGTATTTTTTTTTTGGTTCAGCCCGAAAGTAGGCAACATATTTTTTATTGTAACTTTTTGCCTTGTCATAGTCCAAAGCTTCACACTTATATCTGGATATTAATTGCCAGCTTGTTGCATAACACATACACACACACACAGCAACACACACACACTTGAAAATTTCTGGGTTTTTGCAACATTTTGTGGACTGCGAAATTGTTTGAATTTTCTTCAAACAGCTACAACAACAACAACAACGGCATCGAATTTTAAGAAGAAATATAAACAACAACAAAAAAACATATATATATATATATATATATGTATATATTAAAATTGAAAATTGAACATATAAAAAAGAAGGAAACACAGCGCATAAGCTGTTTATTTTAAGCATATAACGATTATAAAGATCCTAAATGTTGAGCAAATATATAACGAGTATATGGATATATATTTAGTCTACAAAATAAAAAACAAAAAAGACAAAACTTGCTTTAGGCAGCACTTGACAACACTGGAAACACTCACACGAACACACTCACACCTATATAGTAATCAAAATTTTGGCAGAACGCAAGTAAATCCAGAAAATAGAAAGGTAAAAATGAAGAAAGAAATAAACAAATCCCTAAACAACTGAACTTATGTAAACTGTAACTTCTAAGCGCTGTAAACGACAAGTCTTAACAAATTTCAGAAACAATATAGAAGAAAAACCAAAAACAACCTTTTCTTTTGTAATTACTAAAGAGATTTCCAAAAACCCAAAACTAGCTGAATACTATTTACACCACATTATAACAGCAGGTAAATAGTAAAGTTTTCCATTATATCAAGTATTAAGGTGCATATCTAATAAAACAAATCAGTTAAGCGACAACGTAAACGAAATCAAATTCATAAACCAACAACAAGAATAAATATGAAAAAAAAAAACAAAACTGAAAACAGAAAAATAACAACAATTTTAATAACAATTCTATTCTATTTAACAGGCAAAAGAAAAACCAATAAAAAGAGAATATACAAATAAAATAAATTCGTTTTTCATTTTTTCATGCTAAAAGTTCTGGTTGGGGCTCAGATTCAGATTTTTCCTTAGCTTCCGCTTTTGAATGTCATTGGCTCAGGCTTGGAGTCAGACTCAGAATTTATCTTTGCTTCTGCCTCTGCTCCTGCTTCTACCACTGCTTCTGCCTTTGCCTTTAGATCGAACACAAAAAGTAAAAGCAAAAGCTTTTATTTCTGAATCTGCGATTGACTTTATACGTATGCGTAATATTATCAGCGCCATCTAGGTGTCAGCATACTGAAACACATCTAATTTATGGCGCCATCTATGTGCACATTGTGCTTTCTTGGTACTATTGCAAGCTTTGGTGTTTAAGCATCCTTTGGATTATTACATACGCTCTGTAATAGATGGCGCTAGCAAGTACGCAAAGTAAAAATTTACGCAAACATATACATACATATTCCTCCTATATTTCTCTTAATACTATACATGTTTTGGTAATGAAACTGTAAATACAAATGTATAATTGCTCATTTCAGGTCAATTCGAGTATTTTAGAAAGCTCATGAGGCAGCTGTTTGGACTCTACTTACTTTACACTCACTAAAGAGCTCAAGCACAGCTTTTACACTCCTTCATAAAAACGACGTTTAATGAATGAATTAAGCACAAACCATAAACAGCAGCTGGCAGCTTTTACACAGCAGCTAAACAAAAGCAGAACAAAAACAAAGCCAAAGCTCTCTCAATGCAGTTGTGCAGCGTCTTCTCGGATGCCATGTGTTGAGTAAATAGAGAGAGCGGGTAGGGAGATGTTCGAGCCGACAAGGCAATGCTGTCTGAAGCGGAGTGTGAGAGAGCACCAGACCAATGTGAGAGCAGAGAAACGAGCGAATGAGGGCTACCAAGGTTGCCATGCAATCGACAAAAACAGGTGCAGTTCTTTGTTAATGCATTTATATTCTTAAATATTTTATATTTAAGCTAGATAAAACGTATCACTGCGAATCGATTAATAATTAATAATAATAAAATAATTAATAATGTTAAGTATTTTATAGTTTGCTTATTTTCGCAATCTAAATTTTTAAGTTGACAACCCTAGACCGAGCATTGTTTATGTCTTGCTTGCTTTGGTATTTGTTCGAACGCGAGACGAGAGGCTGGCAAGGCAGCGTCGACTGCGACGTCGGCTGCTGCCACTGCTGCCACGCTGCCACTGCTGCTACTGCTGCTGCTACCGAACGAGCTCAGTTGTTGGCAGGACTTTGACAGTGCAAGACGTCGGTTGCGAGTGCGCTCGTCTCGAGTTTATTGTTAGTTTTTATGCGTTGTTGTTGCTTGTGGCTGTGCTGCTCCTGCTGCTGGCGTTGTCGTTCTCGTTGCAGTTAAAGTAACAAGCGCGAGCGTGTCCTTGCCGGTTGTGTTCTCCTCTTCCTCTGCCACTTCATCTACCACTTCAATTGAAGCGATTCCCCAAAGTGTGTGCATTGCAAATGCAGCCATAAAAGCGTCAGTTTACATATAGGCTTATTGGCATGCTCCTGGCTGTCCGGAAAGTGGTCACGACGCGAATGCTGCTCCAGGCTTAAGCTGTTGACCAGCTGCCGCGGCATGGCCAGCGAACGTTTAGCCAGCGGCGGGCGTCATGCACGCGTCAGCCCGACGCCGGGGCGCGGCAGCAAAATCGCGTATACGCCGTGTCCGCGCTCCGAGCCGCCGCAGGATCTGGAGTTGGCTCCCACGGCCCGCAATTGTCTGGCCATTCCAATGTCCTCGCTGCAGACGGCCAATGGGCCCAACGGCAAAGGTAAGTGCGGCTAATTAGAGTGCAGTTTGCAGTGTGTTTTTGGCATACTCTGTAATTATGGAGCATTTGGTATGGGGTATACTGTCGGAGCTACCAATACATGTGCCATATTGAAATTGCTTGATCTAAGGTATAATTGCGTTAAATGAGTACTCTGTGATATACATAGGAGTTGTATACCCTGTACCTATAGAAATATAAATATATTCTTGAATTTATAAGTTTGCATTAATTTATTTTGACATATGATCAATACAGAAATTGACATTTCTACAGTTTGAATCTTTTTATAGAGCATCTCTCTGGTCGATCACTCTCTGCTCGTATGCGCAATGTGTCTTGATATGCAATTGTTTTGTCTATTTGTTCTTCTCATAAATCAGCTAAAAAGGGCCGCCGCAGCCGCCTGCATTTGTGCCTGGCAATCAGACTTACAGATATTTGCTATAGATAATGTTGTTGTTTTTGTTCTGTGTGTGTGTTTTTTTTCTGTTTTGTCTTTCTGTTTTATTTTCACATTTGCCTTGACATGTTTCGTGCGCTGTTTGATGAGTTTTCGCCCTCTTCTCTTCTCTCCCCTTCGTCTTTCATCTTTACATACATATCTTCATCTGTATTTTGTCTTCCGTTTGCTCTTTTCAAGTGGCAATTTACATGCGAATTTAACAGCTGCCGCTGCCGCTGCCGATGCCGATGCCGATGCCAACACGTGACTTTGATGGCGAATTCATTGTCAATGCGAAATACAAATCGCAAATCAATTCAATGTCTGCCAGGGGGGCAGAAAGAGAAAGGGAGAGAGTAGGCAGTGAGACACTGGCAAGAAATGCAACATTAACGAATTGCGAGTGTAGACGAGTGAGCGAGATGGAGTAAGTGCGAATGTGGCTTGGCAACGATCGGCATAAGCTCTTATAATTATGCGCTCGGAGAAATTCCTTCATTTTTATGACACTGAAATTTCCCTTATAGGATTTCCTATAATTGCCTTAAACAATATTTGCCCATATTCGAATATTTGCCGTATTTAATGGATTGAGTTTAATAGCGTAAACCATTTCCTTGAACATTTATTAGGGTTTTATGGTATATTTTATTGCTGCAGCATGTACCTATCTGGCTAATAAAAAGAACAGCCAAGAAAACAAAAGGAAATATTGCTTGTAGAACAAATATTTCCTTATGTTTGAGGAAATGCAGCATAAGCAGCATTGAACAAGAATTCAAGTTGAAGTTAAAGAAATATCTCAACGTATAAGAGCGAGGGAAAGAGAGGGTCCACATTCAATATAGGCATTCTTGGCATAATTGCGCTGATGAATTGCCCAACATTTGAGAGATATATTCCAAAACATATAAGAAATTCTTCTATTCCTTTATTATACAAAAACTGTGTTGACTAATTGCCCACTGTTCGGGCATTTCATTTTGTTTGCGGTCGACTGTTGGCCACTGTTAACAAATTGTGGCATAAACGGGCGACTGCTCATCATTCGTAATTAGCCATGTTTTATGTGACGCCAACAGATACAAATTATAATTTTTATATTTATGGCTAATGCAGCAGCTGCTGCTGTTGACCTACAAAAATAATAATAATGAAAAGAGAAACGGACCCTAGACCTAGACTGGGCCAAGCTGCAATTGTGACCCACTGATCGAAGTAGCAAATCACAAAGCGTGTGGCAAGCAATTTAAGCAGCTGCCTAATTAATATTCATGCAACACACACACACACACAGCCATATATAAGAGGCGAAAATGTCAATAAAGTGGGCGGTGTCTGCCACCCGCTGAGCTAAGCTGCAGCTAGCAACGCGCAGCGTGCAACGTGCAACATGCAGCGTGCCACGCGGCGTATAATTTATGCAGCTGCCTTTGATGCTGTTGCATATGCATGAAAGTATGGGGAAAGTAAAGAGAGTAAGCGCTAGAATAACTTTTCGTATTCCTTTTTCTTCCATTTTCTTTTTTCGCTGAGTTCATCTTCTCTGTTAGGTAATTTGTGTGATGCTAAATTTTGGTTGTTTTCTTTTAACAGCTGTTAAGCTAATGAAACTGACATTTAAATGTATATTAGATAGATCTTATAAACAGTATAGATTTGTATTTATTTCCTTTCCTTCAGGTAATTTGTTAGATATTTTCGAAGAAATAAGGAATTATAATGAGCAAATTGGGTTATTTAACAGCTGCTGTTAGGTTAATGTAATCTTCATTAACTTTCAGCTAAATAACTTCTGTTAACTGTTAACAGTTAATGTAAAACCATAGAGTTTCCTTGACATTTGAATTGGTTGTTCATAATTGCTTAACATAATTTAATAAGTAATAACTAAACATAAAGTCGTTATGTTTAACAATAGATAATCTCTGAGGCTTAAACATTTCACAATTCGCTTAACATTGCGTTAACATTATTTGCGCAATAAATACACTTAATTCAATATGACATATTCTCGATGACTTTTGCCCTTAGAGGCTATCGAAAGTGACATAGCCAAATAGCAACAGTCAGTAGTTTCAATTGTTTTGGTTCCCTTTACACGGGCTTTTCCTCTCTGTTTTGGGTATCTGTGTAACCTTTGCTGGCGCTCGGCCAAAATGCTTAAATTATAGTGCGGGCAGCCATTGATAAGTAGCCCGGCAACATGGCAGCTCACTTCATTTATCACAATTTATGGCCGTGCGGACATGCCAATTGGAAGCTGCAGGTGTTTTTTTTTTTTTAGCACGCCATTCTTCTTCTTCTTCAGCAGCTGTCCTTTGTGACTATCTGGCAACTTGGTCAGTTTGTTTCGCTTTGCTGCATCAGTGGGTAATTTGCTTGGACTTGCACTTGGCCTTGAACGCGCCGCAGGCAATTGATTTGACGCGCTGCCAAAGATTGTCTAGCAAATGGAGTTGTCAGCCAAGGTCCACAAAAAATCAAGCTCAGTCAGCAAATAGCATTAGAGTCGGGTGCAATCGACTGCATAATGCTTGCTCAAACAATGCCATGGACTATAGAGATCATAGCTAGTAAATCTTAAGATGGAAATTTATAGAAATTTAATTTTTCTACATTCACAAAATAGATCAAATTAGACAATTCAACTGTAGAAGTTACATTTTAGACGGGCATTGCACAAACGGAATATACTCTTTTTTTTCGGCTGCATCAGCTGCTGGCATTTGCTGTCATTTAATCTTTCTCTGTGCATCTTTGTCCTGTGGTTGGCTTTCATCTGGCCACCCAAATCAGTTTAAGTCTTTTAACTGACAGCTCAAAGGCTCTGAGGTTTATTAAAAGAGTGCGATATATGTACATTTATATATATATATATATACTGATTACTCTTTTGTCACTGGCTTAGTTAATATGGCTTGTAAGTCGGTTTGGTAAACTGCCTTTGTATGCTGCTCTATATATAGTATAATCTGATTTTTATTGTTATTAAATTTGAAATCTTAACTCTGATGCATAAAGCAAATGGTTCTATTCCCAAATGCAGTTAAAATTCAACACACAACGGAATTGCAAATTAAATGCTCTCTTGAGAAAAAGAGAGAGGGAGAAAGGTAGAGAGAGATGCAACAATGTATGCTGCTTATATGTATTATATATATATGTGTGTGTGGTGTGGGCTTTCTTTTGTTGCCTGTGGCTATGCTTTGCAGTCGTAACGGGAAATGGTCATAGCTTTTGATGTACATACATATATATGCATAGATATTAACTTGAGCATATGACATGCGTTTATTTTTAGAAAAAGGTTTAGCTTGACCTAAATCAAATAATATTTCTTCACATATCAAAGAAACTAAGATTTTCTAGCTACAATGACAGCAAGCAAACGGAAAATTGATTTTCTTTATACTGTAAAGCGTGCAAGACTTTCTTTGATCAGAATACATATTTATATTCTATATTTATTTATAGAAATGCAGATAAAATAAGATTTCATTATTAGAGAGGGAAATCAGTTCATCAATCTGTTGATACTCTAGACAACTGGAAACTCTATAGCTATATAATTTCTCCTTAAACACAACTTATATAGCTATTATTTTTCCTTTCTATACACCCGTGTTTCGACTTTTAATTGTTTATAAATTTAAAATTTAAATTGCTTAATTGAACTGTTTAACAAGCATTGCCAGCGCCGACTGACACAATTCCCTGAAGGTAGTCTAACCACCCTTCCACAACACATTTAAAGAGTATATAAGCCATGCCCTTTTTTAACGTCCTGATTTATTTATGCGTCAACCGTCAAATGCCCATTAAAATGTGTTGAAAAATATGCTTATGAAATGAATTACATACATTTTTTTTTCGGCATGCCCCCAAAAGACGAAACAATAAAAAATATTTAATGCATGCGCGAATGTCATTGTTGATGCTGCACGATGTGGGCGTTACGCCCAGTCACGCCCATCTGGTAACAATACAAATACCAGAATGGCTCGTAAAACCCTTCTTACCTGCAGAATTGAGTTCTTTTGCTGTGTGTGTGTTTGTGTGTGAGTGTGTGTGGGCCTGTTCCTTCACATACGTAAAATTTATGGGCTTGCAGTTGCCACGCCCACACTGCTACTGCTGTTACAGCTGCTCGACTGGCTTTTTATGTTGGCAGCGCTGCTTTACCGCAGTCCGCGACATTATCATACCCTGTGAGGAAATAGTAAAGTATTAAGTATATTAGCTACACAGTCGTCTTGCTCGATTCTCGTATTCTAGTATCTAGTATCTAGTATCTAGTACCTAGTATCTAGTATCTAGTATCTAGTATCTAGTATCTAGTATCTAGTATCTAGTATCTAGTATCTAGTATCTAGTATCTAAATCGCGTTTAAAACACGTGGGAAACCCATCGGCAGTCACGTATGTACACATGCACTTACATATGTGGCAATTCGTACTTTCCACACTTGGCGTGGCAACTGGCAGTTGCTAGTTTCCTGCCTCGCCAAATAATTAATTATTAATAATATATTTGCATACTAAATATTTGTTGCATTGCCTGCAAATTGAGTTTTCATGTTTGCAACTGTGAGAGCGAGAAACGAAATACGAAATACGAAATGCGAAATGACTAAACTCAATGCTCATATACAGCTGGTAAAAAGTAATACCCATTATCAAAAGTTGAAGAATTCTAACGAGCTTGACTGTGAACGTGCGACATCTCTTGGAATTTGACTCTTGACAAGCGCTTCGAATTGGGGGTTCCTTCATGTCATGTGTTGTGGTCTGATAAATTCGATTATGCCATTCACAAATATAGAACAGTTTGGCTTTTGAACTCTTATATGTTGGACATGGAATTGAAATAGAGTTTGCTTAGATAGATAGCAAAATGTTAGCTTAGGTTATGTTTACCAAATAGAAAATTAGATTTCATTTATTATATATTGACTTGTGTTTATATTTACTATCTATTGTTCACAATTTGTATATAACTATGATTGAACTGCAGATATTTGCAATTTGTACAAGAAAAAATCAATTTTCATTTGCTCTATATTATTTGGAGCAAATCGAGTTTGTTATTTATTTTCTATTTTCTGCATTGCACTTTTGTTCTAAATTTCCTTTTTTTTTTCTTATTTCTTATTTGAGTTTGCACAACAAAACGAAAAAACGTAAATCGAGTGCGAAATTTGTCTGCACGAATATTATTTGCAGACCTCTAATAATTGGGCACATGGCAAATGCTACCCTCGGCTATAATTGCCAGCAATTTCCGATCAACCACAAATTATTTGGTCAACTGCAATCAATATGTGCGCATAACTAAACAACATTGTTAATGTCAAATCTGACATTAACGTTTTTGCTCCTCCTCCTCCACACCACATCTGTTATTAACATGGTCCTGTTAATAACAGAGCCACTTGAGCGGTGGGCGCGCGCCGCCAACTTTCAAGTGTTTCCGGCACTTTACTTTTTTCACTCTTCCTAACTACACACTTTTTCTTAAACACTCATACCAAACACTTACATTGTATATATCCGATCTCACTTACATTAAATAAAGTTGAAAATAAATAAATTAAACCTCGTGTACTTAATACCATCAACTACACACACTACATCACCTACTCGGAACACACACACCACCCGCATCTCAGCCACCAATATCTGGAGCGCCACCCCCGACGTTAACATTGGTCCTTCGAGCCGGATTTATATATCTGATATAAATCCTACAACACACCCAGCGATCCGCAAGGCGACCAGATAAGTTTTTCCATATACATTCATAAGCCGTTTACTGCAACGTGATCAGGTACCTTCAGTTAGAGTTTGCCTATATCTGTGTCTGTGCAAGTGCAACTTGTGAAGTGTCCGTGCCTGCATATAACTTCCTATATGTACGCTTTCCGTTGCCGAAATTGGCTTATGTCCGTTTATCGCTGATCTATGCTCATATCGTGACGAGTGAAAAGAGAGAAGTCATTTGTTCATAACCTCTGCCGCACAGGTGAAGCGCGACTCAGGGGCATTGAACTTGCCTTCCTCCATCTTTCTTTTCGGGTGTGTGCCATTTCCAAAGCCGCCATATTCTTCATCTGTCCTCCGTGTGCATTATTCGCACATTCACTTCATACATTCATATATATTTACATATATATAAATCTTTTTACATGCATGCGTCTTACTTGTGTATTTTAGTCTATATACTCCTTCATACATATACATATATACGTATATACATACGTATATACATATATATATATGTTTAACGTGCACGTATATTCTTCATATACATACTTATTACAGTGATATACATATTTATTACAGCCTCCTCATAAATAATCAAAAAAATATGAACCAATGAATAAAAGGCAAACAAAATAAAATTATCACTTGTTGTTTTATTATTCACATATATTTTATCTAATTTCAACATTACATATATTGTTTTTTTTATTTTTTCGTGTTTACGTATGTATGTACATTTGTCTGCTTCCAAAGAACAAGTGAAAGTGCTGTCGAATCATCAGCTGTTACACTTGCGCAAATTACATACATAAACTACGTACACACAGCCTACAAATATATAAACAATTGCGTCGGCAACAGCCGCCGTTTCTTCCGATCATTGCATTATATTCTTATAATAACAAGAAACACTTAATTAACATACATATATATGCTATTGGAGTGGCTGGCGATCAACAGCTGTCTCTCAATAACTCTCGCACACCTCTCTATATGTACCCACCCACGACATTAAATAAATAAAACACAAGCATTCTTTTTATTTTTTCGCACATTTATTTCTTTATTTTGCTGTAATAATATACACTTCACATGACATAATAAATACACATTTCGACTTATTTATCTTACGCATAGTAAAATTTCCATTCGTAGCTAGTGCTGGCACTTGAAATCAAAACAAAGGCAATCGCCAGCCGCCACTTCTTTCGTGCCGATATTTGCAACATATCGAAACTCGCAAATATCGTGATCTGAATATTAGTGATCGCAGTGCTGAACTATCGCACGGCAAGTAACTGAGAACACAGCGATTTTATTTATTTCGAATAAATAAATTATCCCTCGTTCTTATAATTATTTAGTCTACTCTGATTAAATCAATTATAATTTCTTCTGCTAATTTAATCTACTCTGATTAAATTAACTTACTTATTTATTCCGAATAAATAAATTACTCCTCGTTCTTATAATTATTTAATCTATTCTGATTAAATTAATTATAATTTCTTCTGCTAATTTAATCTACTCTGATTAAATTAATTTACCACGGCTTTATTTAATTCGAATAAATAAGTTACTCCTCGTCCTTATAATTATTTAATCTATTCTGATTAAATTAATTATAATTTCTTCTGCTAATTTAATCTACTCTGATTAAATTAACTTACTTATTTATTCCGAATAAATAAATTATTCCTCGTTCTTATAATTATTTAATCTATTCTGATTAAATTCATTATAATTTCTTCTGCTAATTTAATCTACTCTGATTAAATTAATTTACCACGGCTTTATTTAACTCGAATAAATAAGTTACTCCTCGTCCCTATAATTATTTAATCTATTCTGATTAAATTAATTATAATTTCTTCTGCTAATTTAATCTACTCTGATTAAATTAACTTACTTATTTATTTCGAATAAATAAAACTATTCCTAGTTCTTATAATTATTTAATCAACTCTGATTAAATTAATTATAATAATTTCTCCTGCTAATTTAATCTGCTCTGATTAAATTAATTAATCTCGTCTTTATTTATTTCGAATAAATAAATTATTCCTAGTTCTTATAATTATTTAATCAACTCTGATTAAATTAATTATAATAATTTCTCCAGCTAATTTAATCAACTCTGATTAAATTAATTATAATAATTTCTCCTGCTAATTTAATCTACTCTGATTAAATTAATTTACTCTCGTCTTTATTTATTTCGAATAAATAAACTATTCCTGTTAATCAATATTCATGTCCGATCGGTCACGTCGTACACAATTGAGTGTACCCTCTTCGCGTTTAGTTAAACGCAGCACTTCAGCTTCTCCTATTCCCTCTGGGAAATCACAACCCTCCACCGCGTTCAAGCGCAGTCCGGTCGTAACTCGATCCAGTCCGAAGCCTGCAAGCATTTCAAACATGTCTCTCTCTGAGTTTATTTCCGCCGCTGATCTGCTTATCAAATTTGAGGCCCGTATTGGCATACCTGAGGACTTTGGTTTCAACCGAGACGTCCCCAATCCGTATCCTTGAGACTCGCAAGAAACGGGTCAACGCTTTATGGGATGACGTAGAGGGCCAATATAAGGCATGTTCCAAAGCTTTGGGTCAAGGGGCTGGCAGCGGCGAGGTGGAGTCTATGGAAGCTAAGTTCGACCATTGTTACACTGTCTACGAACGATGCGTATCCAGATTAGATACTCAGATTGACGCCTTTTCCGCGTCGAGTGCCCCGCCAGCTCCTACAGTCACACCCACTACCTCTTCTGGCAGCTGTCGCCTTCCGGCCGTAGACACGGAAGTGTTTAACGGTGATTATTTGCGCTGGCCTACGTTCAGAGACGTCTTCACAGCCGTCTATATAAACAATTCGCGCTTAGACCCAGTAGAGAAGTTGTTCCATCTGCTTTCGAAGACAGCAGGCGATGCAAATAAGATAGTCGCGAAGTATCCTCTCACGAACGACGGCTTTGCATCAGCCTGGGGCTCCTTGTGTGCGCGGTATGAAAACAAGCGGCAGTTAGTCAACAGCCAGCTTAAAATTCTGCTCAATGTGTCTAAGGTCAACAAAGAGTCGGGCTCGGCTCTTAGAGCACTGATTGACACCATCCAAAGATGTGTCACTTCCATCGAGCATGCTCAAATCTCCACGGAGAATTGGGACTGCATACTCGTCTTCCAGTGTACATCGAACTTGCCGGACCACACACGCTCACTTTGGGAGCACTCGCTAACCGACAAGTCCGAGATCCCGTCCTGGGCTGAAACCTGCCACTTCCTCACCGAACGCGCTCGCGTGCTCGAGGCGATGGAAGGCGACAAACCAGCCCAAAAAGTTTCAGTCAACGACTCCAAATGCACCACTGCTGTCTCAAAAAGAGTCAACTCCTTTGAGACCCAAGTACGCCCAAAAACCAAGACGTGTGATTTGTGCGCAAAAGAAAACCATCCCATTCGTCTGTGTCCGAAGTTTTTGCAAATGTCCGTCGGGGCTAGAGACACTTACATAAAACGTAAGCAGCTTTGTCTGAATTGTTTCGCACACGGCCATCAATTGCGAGATTGCGCTAGCATCTACAATTGTTCCAAGTGCAAAGCTCGGCACAACACACTCCTTCATCGGGAAGGCCACGCCGGGAGCAAAGCTCGTTCCACCGCCTCCGAAAGTTCTCAAACGTCCGAGGGTTGCCCCGTTGTGCAATCGTATTGCGCAACCAGTCAACAAAATGTATTGCTCAGTACGGCAGTCATCAATGTGAGTCACAGAGGAGCCACTGTTTCCGCCCGAGCTCTAATTGATTCGGGGTCCGAAGCGACGTTCATCTCTGAGAGATTATTCCGCTTGATGAAGTTGCCATTCCAAACAGTGCAGACTCAGGTGTCGGGCCTGGGTTCTTCTGTAACGACCCAGTCGCGGAAGCGTTGTGAATTCCATATCGGCACTCCACTGGAGCCAACGTTCCGGATTGAGGCTTCGGCACTCATCCTCCCACAACTTTGCGGCAATGTGCCGTCATACCCCCTACCCTCAGCGCCTCCTAGATGAGCTTCCCGATTGTCCGTTAGCTGACCCCTTATTCTATAAGAGCGCTAAAATTGATGTGCTCTTAGGAGCGGATATCCTTCCAGCGGTCGTCAAGGGAGGCTTCCGTCCTAATCTGTGCGGCTCTCTAATGGGGCAAGAGACTATCTTCGGCTGGGTCCTTACTGGCCCAGTCACGCAGAAACTACAAAGGGTTTCAGCATTCACGACCCGAGTCACTTTTTCTGAGGAAATAAAGCCCGATGATCTCCTCTCCAAATCTCGGGAGGTGGAGAGTCTTCCCAAGGTGACCCGGGAGCCAGATTCCGCTGGTGAAGACAACGCCGTCCAAGCAACCAAGACGGACAGTTCTGGCTCATGTGTCGTGACACTTCCATTTAAGGAACCCGACCTTGGCAATTTCTACTTGCCGTATCACGCACCGTTGAAGCCCGAGAGCACCACCACCAAGGTGTTCAACGCATCGTCCCCCTCTTCCAATGGGAAAAGCCTGAATGATACTCTTCATCCAGGCCTTCAATCCGATCTTACGATGCAAGTTCTGAACCACAGGCTGCGTGAATATTTGCCAGAGTTCTACGACTCCAGCACAGCAAAGACGCTGAACAATCGCTGGCAGCGACTTAAGGCTCTCCTCCAACAATTTTGCTTCCGTTGGAAAGAAGAGTACCTTAAGGAGCTGCACAAGCGAATCCATTGGCACACCCCACGTCGCGACCTGAAGATCGGGGATGTGCTCGTCATCAAAGATGACTGTGTCGCCATCACTGAATGGCGACTCGCCCACATCCATCTTGTCTATCCTGGAAAGGATAGAATGGCCCGAGTGGTAAACGTCCTCGCCGCTCGGGATAGTATTTGTAGGCCCGTCCAGGTGAATTATGCTACCATCGGACGAGGCCATGTTTGTGATGTCCAACTAGGTGTACGATTTTCATCCTCCAACCATTACGCTCATCTACACCATCGTTCATCTATTCCAGCTATGGCGCCTTCATCTCAGCAAGTAGCACCCGCTGCTGTGCAAGCCTTCCGGTGCCGCGTCTGCCGAGGAGTCCACGCGCTGCGCAAATGTCAGCGTTTCCTGGGACTCCCGGTAGAGAAGCGTCTGCGGGCAGCACTTATAAACAAGTACTGCCCAAAGTGCTTGGCGCACCAGCACTCCGGGCCAACTTGCCGCAGCCGGCAGGGATGTAAGACGTGTGGGGAAGACCACCACACACTGCTTCACCTTCCAGGGACGAAGAGGACCCGTCGCCGAGCACGCCAACGCGCCACAAGCTCCCCGGCATCCGGCACTCCCACCCTGTCGACCTTGATGCAATATAAGGACGTCAGCATCCTGCCCACCGCCATTATCGCACTGCACACTCCAGCAAAGCAGTTTGATGTCCGAGTCTTGATCGACCCGTGCAGTCCCACCAGCCGGATCAACGCTGACCTGGCACGGACCTTCGGTCTGTCCGTCACTAGCGTTGGTCCGGGACAGGTCTGCACGGCTCTCGTCGCTTCTAAGACATCGGACTTCAGACTGGATTTGATCCTGCAATTGGATCCTCAATTAAATTGCCGGACACCCGTCCGTGCCGTTGAGCGCAGATCCCCGTTCCCCGGGATCACACTGGCCGACGCTCGCTGGGATTCTCCCAGTTCGGTGCTCATAGTGCTGGGGGCGGATGTGTATTCGCACATCCTGCTTCCGGGTTTCGTTCCCAGCATAGGCGGCCTCCCATTGGCCCAGAACACCGAACTCGGGTGGATTCTGTCGGGCTCTTGCGCGACCGAGGACAGCAGGACGTCATTGCAATCATTGCAAGGGGGGGGAGTATGTTAATGTCAAATCTGACATTAACGTTTTTGCTCCTCCTCCTCCTCCACACCACATCTGTTATTAACATGGTCCTGTTAATAACAGAGCCACTTGAGCGGTGGGCGCGCGCCGCCAACTTTCAAGTGTTTCCGGCACTTTACTTTTTTCACTCTTCCTAACTACACACTTTTTCTTAAACACTCATACCAAACACTTACATTGTATATATCCGATCTCACTTACATTAAATAAAGTTGAAAATAAATAAATTAAACCTCGTGTACTTAATACCATCAACTACACACACTACATCACCTACTCGGAACACACACACCACCCGCATCTCAGCCACCAATATCTGGAGCGCCACCCCGACGTTAACAAACATAATTAGCAGAAAGGAAATGGGCATAAATAAAATATATTTAGAAATATGAATATAAAATATGTGGTGGATTTTATGAAATTATTTATTTATATTATAAATTATTCATAAGAGTAAGAAAGCAAATGAAATATGCGCATAATAAACAGGTTTATAAATATGGAAATAGAGTAAATATTTTTAATTGGGTATTTAAGAATTTTAAAGTTAAGAATAATTAAATATAATATAATAAATATATAACAACAACATTCTAAAATATATTTGGTTAGCATAATATTTACATATCTTACCCCTTCACCTTCACATACACGGTATTCATAGTCTATAAAAATGTGTCATTGACAGCGCCTGAAAATATGCATTAATATATGACATTTGCATGATGAGAGCCGCAAATTTGTGTATAGTATGAATTGGGTATATTTATTGTATAGAAAAGTCTGGGCATGAATTATATGGCTGATTTATTGCTGCAAAAGTTTACAATGAATGCATGAATAATGACAGCTCACATTAAAGAGGGATTTTTTTTTCTGACTGAATTATGTGAATTATTTTGATGTGGTTTTGCCCTTTAAATTTTGTATTTTTTCCTTTTCCACGTTTTCTTGATGAGTAATTGAAGAGCTGTCGCCTCGATACCCAAACTGACAATTTTGATTGACATGCCAGGCATTGTGGCGCTTATCGAACAATACGTTGATTTTAGAAAACAAATATTTACGACCGACACGAGGTAAAACTTATCGAAAGTCAAGAAATAGAAAGACAAAACTGCGGAAAACATGAACATGATTTTGTGGTCTCTTAGACTCGTACAAGTGGGCGACACGCAGTTGTTGCTTAAGTGTCTAGCAGTTAATATCAATCGCGAATAAAAAAGAAAACAAAATTTAAACAAATTTATAAACAAAATTCACATAAATGTATCGTAACGCCATGCAGCGAGCATTGGAGTTAACCAAATTGGATGTCAGCTTCGAGTTTGAGCCAAGCATTCTCAACTGCGAGCGCACGAACACGGCTCGCAGCAAATTAGCCCAGTTAATGCACTGGCTGAGGAAGCTGCACGAGCCACCGCCGGAGCCACTGCAATGCGACTATATGGGTGAGTGGAAGCTAGCAAATGGCAATCAATTGAACTGAATGACTCACTGATTCGGTAAAGATACTCAAATGCTGATTATCTGCGGAACTGCTACGCGGAAATGTGCTACATGAGAGGTTTATGTTTACATGATTGTTTGAGTGATTGATGTTTGAGTGATAAATCGGGCAAGCATTGCCTGAAGTGTACAAGTTGGAAAAGTGCAGTTTTTGTTCATGATTCGGATTGGAATTGATTTGCGTCGAAATTGTTATAAAATAAATCAAATGTAGTAGAAACTCCTTTGACTTTCAAGTAAAAAGTCATTAGATATGAAGTTCTAAAACTGAAAAAATATCATAAAACTTAAATCGTAGCTCTTTAACACTTTGCATAATAATCCTTTAATATTTAAGGCACACATATTTAGCTGCTGCGTTAAAAATTGTTGGAAAAAACGCTGCATTGCATTTAAATCGAAAATATTTCTATAGCACAACACACTAAAGATTGCCCAAATTTGAAAGCAAAGCCCACACAGCAATCGAGCATAAATTTTTGCATATGCCTTTGGGCAAAACTTTGGAAATGCTGCAAGAGAGGAGAGAGAGAGAGAGAGCGGAAGGAGGCGTAACAGAGAGGCAGCGGGTGGTGCGGTGGGTGAGCATGTCATTGTTTGTCCATTTGCTGCGGTTGACCTTTGTGCCATATAGTAGCTTAGATGGGAGGCAGAGAGTGGGACTGTCTTTTCTATAGCTCTGACATTTATGAAAGCTTTTGGTCAGCAGGCAACAAATTATTTAGATATCAGCACATTTGCTATATCCTCCCACCTCTCTCGATTGGCCTGTTTGTGTGTGTGTGTGTGTGTGTGGTAATTGCATATGTTGAGCACTGTTAGCTCTGCGTGCAGTTATGCAAATATGCAATCAGAAACTGTCGGCAATGATTGCATATTTCACATTTTCCAAACACTCGGCAGCTTCAAATGCGTCAGCTTTTGTTGGTGCAAACATCTTTAATGCTATGACAAATATGAATTTGTTATCTCAGGCATATCTAGATTCAGATATGTGCTATTTATATTAACTATAAATTGTATTTCATTCAATTTAGATTCAAATGGAATGAATAACTGGTTTTGTGCTTTAGAATTTACGAAATGCTTTCATTTAATAGTTAATCAAATAAATATTAAAGAAAAAAAACTTTCTGGTAAGTTTTTATGAAATTTTAAATATTTTTCACATTTGTTTCATATTTTTTGCTTTTTCTTTTAATATCTCATTGAAATTGAGTGCGAATACTCTTACTGATTCTATTCACCGCATCCAAATACGGCCAGCACGGCTGTCATTAGATTTCCGGCCAAAAATAAAAGTTGCTTTCTGCCATGATTAAAAACTTTCAGCAGCTGCATCAATTGAAAGTCAACTAAAGTTTTTCCCATGCATTTTAATGTAGCATGCTAGAGAGAGAGAGAGAGAGAGAGAGAGACCGCGTCTGTTATTTGTGGCAGCACCATAGCAATTTCCCCTGCAGCCATAAAAAAAAGGGCCACAAACACACACAGCATATAATGTATCAACGTATCTACTCGCTCTTTGTATGTGCATGTAGTTTTCCGGCCGCGAATTTTCAATGCGTTTGCGCTTTCTTTTTCGGCATTTTCCTTGTATTTTTTGGTATTTACGCGTAATTTGCACAACATTTTTCAATTTTATGACGGAAATGAATGACGTTGTAATTTATGTTGCCAAAAAGACCGTGGAATGGGGTTGGAGGATAGCGAGTGAGTGGAGGGCATTTCCTTTATGATGGGCGTGCGAAAGCAGTAAACTGGCCAAGGCGAAACCAAACAGCGGACATTAACAGATTTACTCGCAGCTTCGACAGCTGCTCCCGCATATTTTTAGATATCCTGGGTATTGCCTAACAAAGGGCTGCCACGCTGTTTTTTCGTTTTTGTTGGTAAAGCAGTTGAGAAGAGTTTATATTTAATTTAACGAAATTGAAAAATTGTCTACAAATGACTTAAAGGTCAGATTTTAAGCTGGATTGCTCAAGGCGAAAATAAGGGCTTGATAAGGGCTTCAGTGACAAATGGAAGTGTGCCGCCAATAGATAACAATTATGAACTTGTGTCCAGAGCTAGAGAATGCAAGCACTATAGATTGTTACATTTGATTTCGTAGCAGCTGCTACCATCATAAATCAATCGTGCTTATGATGATTATCACGATTATTGGAAACGAAACTGTGTTGACAAGTGCTTGTCGCGCCTAGGCGAGGGGAAACTCGAGGGAATTTTGTTCTAGTTAATGAGAAACAAACAATCTGAAAGTTGAGTCATAAAAAAAGAATTAAAGCAGAACTCTTTAGAGAAACTAGTGCCAAGCACCAACTGAATGCCATAAACTGTTACCCTACCTACGTTTAAAGAAAATTTATGCACACGTTAAGCAGCTCATAATGGCTAAAGAGTATGCAAGAGGCCAAGTTGAGTTGAGCTGCCAGGCGACACTTTAGTCGGGCCATGAAAACTAATTCATTTAAAATTCATGAGCCAAGCAATTCCATTTAGATCATAACGTGCATTCAAGTCAGCTCAGCTCAACGCAGCTCAGCTCTGCCAAGAAGCAGCTAAGAGTCGCTTTGCCACATTGTTTATGGCCAGAAGTCGCTTAGACTCGGTTGCCCGGGCAACTTGGCCAAGTAGTTATAGTTATTTGCACTCTAATATAGATAATGAGCATTCAGCTCTAGTTGAATGGCATGCAAATAGGATTATGATGCTGGCCAATGTTAGAGAGTATGAAAAACCCTTTTATATATAGAAACAAAAAATAAATAAATAAAAAAAATAAATAAAATATTTATAAAAATAAAAATATGATTATTAGAAACCTTCATTGAGTCTATTATCTAACCATATGAGTTAGAGTTTATCGAATGAATTAATATTATAATTCATATTTGTTTTTTTTTAATACAGACTTTTATAGCTGAAATTACATGTATTATTCCCCTATAAATCTTCTATAGATAAATATATGAAATACTTATTTCTACTTCTATAGCCCAACTCTGAATATTAGCGTATTTGGCAAGTCGTCAATGACAATTGCACTTCTCTTTCTACTCTCGACGCTTAGTCTCGCAACGGACAATCGTTTTTGCATGTCGCAGTTGCGTGTTGCCCGTTGCCTTTAACGACTGCAAAACTTTTGTTGAAACAGCAAAAAAGAATGGGAAAAACAGCAGAATAATGCAGCTGCTTTGTGCCAGGCAGCATAAAATTGATTTAGCTTTAATTTTAGCCACTGAGCCGCCTCCTGCAACTGCAGCTGGCTTAACTTTGAAGCTGCATGCACTTACTGCTCAGCTGCTCAGCTGCTCAGCTGCTGCTGCTAGACACGTGTTTTCTCTCGCTCTCTCTCACTTTTTAGCTCCCTGTGGGCAATAGAAAATGGCTAAGGCTGCATTTGAATATTTTAGAGCACATATGTTAAGGGGGCTTAGCTGTAGACAAGACAAAATGCTAAGCAATGCGATTGTAAATAATTTAAACAGACAAGAAAAGTCTTGTTATGGGATTTATATTTTGTTGATGGTAAATAAGAAACACTATAAAGTAAATCAATGTTAAGTGCTGTAGAAACAAGTATTTATATAATATTTTGTACACGTTTAAGAGACATTTGAAGAAAGTTAAATATACAAAAGCAGTTATGTGAATTCAGTATTACTATCGATATATATTAAAAGTAGCTCAGCTTATTAAGATACTTTTCATTAGCTTTGCTCTAAATTACTCAAATCAATTCACACTCAATTGAATAAGCATTCAATTACAAACAAACAAACAAAAATTACTCCAAGGTCTCCAAGGCATTCATCTAAAGTGTTTTCGTGCCGTTATCTATAATTGTATGCAAACACAATGAACTTTAATGTGAGCCCCATCAGTTTTCTGCAGATTTTCTAGCCGCACAAACAGGCATTTGTAATTGTCAACGAGAACGTGGAGTTGCGGCTAAAAAACTTTCTCCTCACGGCACGTGGCCAAATTAGCTAGGAAAATCGCCAAAACTAAGTTCAGCGGTTTTATGGCTGTAAATTAGTCAGAAACCGCAAAACAAAACAAAACAAAGCGGAATAAGTAAAAAAAAAAAAACAAGTAAGAACGTTGCAGTTAGGCGCAACTAACAGCGATATACTTTGTTCCCATAGGTGCATCTTATTTATTTAATAAACATTTAATTAACGAAATATTTCGGCAATTAGAAAACGTACATGGCAAGCAACAAACATTTTTCCTACACATACATATAGATTTACACATGTACACACTATACGAGTATACACACAATTTACTATGTATGCATACAAAAGTTTAGATGCCAGAATATTCTAAGAAATGTGACTGAATTGGGAATTTTTCGATCGTTACTTTAGTTTTGTCAAAAGGCGCTCTAGCAATGCCTTATTTGGTTTTAGTTAACGAAACCCAAGTCAGGGCAGTGGCGCTGGTGGTAAGCGCTATGCAAGCTATACTTAGGTGCGTGGGTTCGAATCCCGCAGAAAACTTTTTTTCAAAAATTATTTATTTTTTGTTTTTTTAATATTTGTATATTTATTATAAAATGCTTGCTGCCAATTGATAATCATTTATAAACATACGCATATGAATTGTGCATTTAAGTAAAAACTAAAACTGCTTTATGCTTTCCGATTTGCGACGCTGTGTGGCAGGCAGTTTTTCTATGCATGCATATATGTATGTATGCATGTGTACGTGTATACACATCCAAAAGTGTATACATCTTGCAAGAATTGCGATTGTATTGTTTTGTGTCGTCACAAACTGCTGATCAGCTGGTCAGCTGCTCAGCTGTGAATTTATTTTGGTTTAGCTAACGATTACATGTTGTTTTCAAAAGACCCAGGTTCGAATCCCGCTGGAAACTTTTTATTTATTAATCAAAAACTTATGAATTTTATTTTTAAAATTCATTAATATTATTATATTTATGTTAAAATGCTTTTTGCCATCTTTGCAATTGCTACTAAGCTATTGTATGCATGAATTATGCAGTTGGCCACAACAAACTTCTTTGCCGATTTGCCACGCCCCCAGGCGGCGTAGACGCATAATTTTTTGCCAGTTCTTAGAAAAGGCCGAGGCTAACATGCCTGCAAAATTTGGTTGCTTACATTCCAAAAATGCGAAAATTACAGGGTATTTTTCGATATGCCACGCCCCCAAAGAGGCTGAAAAATTATTTTTGGGGGATCGATAGAGGAGAACATTAGTAACTCAACCATCCAATTTTCAAGCTTCTAGCTCTAAAACTGTAGGAGATATAAACTTTTGCGGTTTGCCACGCCCCTTGTGGGCGTAGATATATCTACCATAGCTTATTAGTCTTGGGTTGTCAACCCGAGTATACATGCAAAATTTTAAGTCTCTAGTGTCAATAGTGTTCAAAATATAGCACAATTTGAAAAATCACTATATATTCAGGTCCAATTTGCCACGCCCCCAATAGGCGTAGACATAAAACTTTTTGATCGATCTTCTTAGAATCATAACATTATTTCACATGCAAAATTTCAGCGTTCTAGCTTTAACGGTGTAGAAGATACGTATTTCCCGATTTGCCACGCCCCCAATGGGCGTAGATATATCCGCCATAGCTTTTTGAACTTGGGTTGTCACCCCGAGTATACATTTCAAATTGCAACTCTCTAGCTCATCATCTAGTATGATAACTTAACTATGGGCGGAAGAGTTTTCCGATTTGCCACGCCCCTAGTGGGCGGATCGGGAAAATTTTTACACTTTATAATTCGGGAACATATATGAGTATATGTTTAAAATTTCAAGTCTCTAGCTCTAATAGCGCCGAAAAATATTGCGTTCATACGGACAGACGGACAGACGGACAGACGGACGGACGGACAGACGGACAGACGGACAGACGGACGGACAGCAAGACGGACATTGCACAAACCCAATATACTTTTTCCCCTTCGGGAACAAAGTATAAAAATAGAAAGAAAAAACCCAAAAAAAAAGCCGATTAAAGGCGAATGACTTTCGCGCTAGTTATGAGCCAACCAAATTTGTTCTTTTTGTGGAGAGGTCAGGAGCTACGGGAATTGTCAGTTGGCCAGGCGGCAGAACATAATCAATAAAACGCTAGGAAAAGCACGCAGGATAAACGTAGGCTAAAAAAAAAAAAACGAAACGAAATGAAATAAATACAATACAACAAAGGTTGCTTGCTAGCATGCCTGTATTTCAGAGACTAGCAAGGGGTATGCTCGACTGGCAGTTGATATTGGTTTAGGCACTAGTAAGGGAAATATATTTGGTTTTACTATATATTCATGCATTCATATTTCTAGTCAATAATATCCTTTTTTGTTGTTTCTTTATTTAAAGAGAATATATATCTAATTACCTTTGGCAGATCTGTAGGTATGTTCAAGTCGAGCTTGCTTTAGTATTTCCATTCATTTGTTTTTACTACGTTTTGTTGCTGTGGGCGTGTGTATCCTATGCTTCCGAATAGCTTTATACACGTGGTGTATATATACATACATATATATACATATATATCAGTGGCTCGAATACGTTTCCAATTCATTTGACGTTAATTTGCCGCGATGTGTACTACATGCACGGTGCGAATGAAAAATCCATAATAAAAATTCGACGTTAAATAATTAATAACGCACTAAAGCAGCAAATAGCGGCAGACGACAAATGTCCAAGTGGCCGAGAGGTGGCCCACACGGCGTATGCGCAACAAGTGACGAAAAGCTTTTGCCCCATCATTTTTCATTTCGGCTGAGTGCAAGTGTGTTTGTGTTGTTGTTGTTGTTGTTGCTCATTTTGAATATTTTGTGATGCCGTCATATATATGTTTGAGCTAATGAAAAGCGTTTCGAACGTTTTCCCAAAAACGTTGCGAAAAGCTTGCCCCAACTGTCAGTTGAATATTAAACGCAACGCAACGCAGTCGAAACGAAATTCGTATTCCCATTCGCAGTTGTTCGTTGTCGAGTTGTAAGAAAAACGAAAGAAGAGAATAAGTAAACGAAAATTTAATTTATAAATACATAAATAAAATATGTATTTAGTGAAAGGGGCATGGCACCCAGGCCCGCCTATCTATGCGACAAATTGTGCTCTGTGAGAAATTTGTGTCTGTGTGTGTGTGTGTCTCTGTTGGAGTGTTGGTGTGTGGAAAGCTTGACGCGTGTGCGTTTTATTTATAAAGGTGTTTTTTATGTACAAATTTCCTCTACAATTTGAATGAGTTCGTGTTGTTTGTGCACATTTTTGGTAAATGAAAAAAGGAAACTCATTGTTTTGCCCATCTATGCGACGCTATTGATTTCTTTTGTGCTTCATTGTTGTTTGTCTAATTACTGTGCACATCCGACAAACACATAAATACTACGTAGCCGACCCGACCCGGCTCACACTGAATTTCGCATTAAGGTCGCGCGGCTCTTGTGCCCTGCGGCGGGATAAAAAGGATGAAGAAAAGACAACAACAAAACTCGTGCATTTTTTAGAAATGCTCTCTCATGTACCCAAAAACATTTCAAGTGTGAGAAAGTGTTACAAAATTAAATATATATCAGCTGACACGTGCAAAGCAAATTTTTATTCAAATTTGTGTGTGCGAAAAAAGCTTTGAAATTACATATAACAAATTCGAAAACAAAAGACTTGTGGCATAAAGAATAATACAAGTGAAAATATATTATTAATATAATTATATTAAATATATTTTAATTTAAAATTTAGTAATACAAAAATTGTCATATTATTAATATAATAAAATAATAATTTCAATTTTATAAAAAATATTTAAAAAAAAATAATAATTTGAACTTTATAAAAACATATATTTAATGTTTAAAAAAAAAAAAAAAATAATTTTAAAAAGTTCTTGATTATAACACAAAAATAATTGATAAATTGTAAAAAAATATTTAAAAATATTAAATAATATATTATTATTATAACTATAACATAAAATGTGACAAAATTATAAACAACAATTACAGTTAAAGTAAATTATCATTAAACAGATACAATTGCTATAAAAAATTCTATTTTATTGCAGCTACTAATCTGGTTTTAGTCACAAAATAAACATATGTATCTATATGTATGTACTATATAAATATATATACACTTAATAAATATTTACGAATCACACGCCAAACAATTACAAATTACACAAATTGCTTTCTCTCGCTCTCTCTCTCTCTCTCTCTCTGTGTGTGAGTTGTATCAACGATTTAAATGTTAACCTGCCGAATCATTCAACGAGATTAACATATGAGCATGCCCACAGCTACAATTAGTCACACAAACACACACTCACGCACACTAAACTATATGAGCATACACGAAATACACACCTACACACTCACGCACACACACACACGCACGCACACTAGTTTGATTGTTCACGCCCACAAGGTCAAGGGCCGTCTGTCTCTGCCTAGGTCATGTACGAGTACAACTTAAATGCAACCCTCACGAATATTCAAATTTACTTTATATACCCTTTACGGTATGCTTACAAATGGGGTAGTTCAGTGCATTGCACTATGGGGAATTTTGCCGTTTTTCGGGTATTTAGTCTTTTTTTCAAAGTATTCAAATTAAATTTCTTTTTATGCTAGCATCTTTAGAAAACTCCAAAGTTTTAGAAACAATACAAAAAATGTTAATTAACAGTCCACTGTTAAGCCTAACAGCTGTTAAAGTCAGCTGTTGTTTTCGAAAAACACGTGGCTTAAGATCGCAATTTTTGGTAGCCGATTTTCAAATTGTCATTACTCGAAGACCATGCATAATTTTTATGAAATTTAAAAGGGATATCAATCATAAGAGTTTGTACTATGTGTTGAATAACCCAACTTTTTGTATTTGCGCTTGTTCTATTAATATTTTGTAAAATTAGAAAGTGTTGTCCATTGTCATTTCGTGTAAAGGAATTTCACCTTTGAGAAGGCATACAAAAAAAGTAGAAGGGCTGATAAGTGTAATTCCAATTGCATATCGTAGAGTCATGAATTATGATTTTAATGAACTTTGTCTCAATGTGCACTTTTCCGCACAACCGGCGCAAATTAATTTCTTGCAAGTGACTACGAAGTTTTCGAACGCTGAGCTGAATGCTTTTTGGCTTAATGGAAAATGCAAATTTAACAATAACAAAGTAATTCTTGATTTTCTTAAGGCGAAACTAAATAAGATTAAACTTATTAATTATATTTGAAAAGCAAAATCCGCATTATTTGCAAAAATATGATTGCCGATTGGAAATAAATGAGCCCAAAGACGATTTTGTAGGATAAATATTTCTGGCTGATCTAGAACTCGAAACTGAAGAATATTAATTTCTTTTTGAACAAAAATAATTAGTTTGAAATATTGATAACCAAAATTTAAAAAAAAAAAATTTTTTTTTTAAATTAATAATAAAAAATTTTTTTGGGTGGGCGGGGACACGCCCCCTTTTCCAATAATATTTCTGAGGGAATACATAATAATAATTAAAAAACCGGATCAAAAAATCTGGCTTAGTATTCAAGTTATTAATTTATACCCGATAATTTGGAATTTTCCCCATAGTGCATTGGCAGTGGTACTGTGATTAGACAAAGAGTCAATAGTTCATATAATGCTAGAAATGAGATACTTCTGGCAGTTGCAGCAGCTGTATAGGTAATACTTCTTAGATATTCATATATGTATAGTAAATATTGGAATTAGAAGCTTATATGAGGCAAAGAGAGATAGATACTTCCGTATGAAAAATTTACAAATATACAAAAAATCATTAAGCAATTTAATAAGTAAAATTAAATATATATATAAGTATAAAAGTCTTTTAAATTGGTTCTACGATATTTGTTGAACTTTCTCACTCTAACTAAACCTATATAAATCATAGATATAACAACATTCGATATTTAGTATAGGGCAACGTCTAGTCAATGCTTTTGGTAGCGATAAACGGAGATACATACATATGTTTATACATATATACATATACATATATATATATCGGCCGTATATTATTTGGCTGTATTTATTTTTAGACGCTGCCACGAAATGAGGTATTGAAGAACGAGTGGAATTTTGATTTTTACGTTTATTATCTCTCTCAGTCTTCAAGTGTTTTCAACGTCGCCGCTTGATTGCTTCATTGTTGTTTGTTTTGATTGCCTGACTGTGCGAGAGTGTGTGTGTGTGTGTGTGTTTGTATGTGTGAGCTAACGATGAGTATTATTGCTGTAACTTGTATCGTAAATATAATTAATTATGGCCACCATTATTTGGCCAAAGGCAATTTTCATCGCACTTCAAGCACTCGAAAATGAAATGCAGTAAAAACTTTATGACCCATTGCTTATTAGATCGTTGGGGGTAGTGATGTGTGTGTGTGTGTGTGTGGATGGGCATGTGGACAGCTTTAGTGTGTGCTGACAGGGCGCATCCAGCTGTTCTAGCTGTTCTAGCTGTTGACTTTGCATGTGCAATCTCACAATATCACTCATACGCATTTTATGGCCCATACCAAAAGACGAGAGACTCGTGATTGCTTTTAGATATTAATGCTTGGGCTGATGAGCTCAGTGAAACTAAGCTTTTCGTTAGAGCCTCAGGAATCTAATAAGATTAGGAAAGCTTTTTACTATAATTCCCAAATGAAATACATTGATGGCAAGCAATATACATAGAAGTAAATGTCTACACATATTTGAATGGGATTAAGAGAGAATTTTAATTACACATGGATTTAGAGGAATAATTAAAGAAATGAGACGGGATTAGGGTTAGGGCTTTGTTGAGTTGCCATGATAATGTTGAGGTATATTAAAATTAAATGAATATTATGTTTAATAAACAACTTAACAAAGAATTTCTTATGCTATAATAGCAATGATAATTATAGTAAATGGAATAGATTAAGGAGTAAGTATTTGTGATTTCGTAGCTTTATTAAAACAAATGCTCAACGATACAAGTTGAATGATTTATGATAATTTGCAAAGATTGATTTGATTAATGCCTTCACTTAGTACTCTTCAAAATCCTTAAATACTCAAGAAATTCTTTACAAGTTTCCCTAATTGAAAATCTCAAACTCTCATTGACTTCGTACCTAATTTCCTTCACAAACTTTGTGCACACAACAGCTCACTTAGGGAACTTGGTTTGGTTTATGTGAATGACGATTAAAAATAATATTTAAGTAACTTTTACAAAACGCTTAGGTTTCCTTTCGCTACACAAAAGCAACCACCCTCATAATATAATATATACGCATTTTCATTAAATCTTTTTCAATATGCAACTTTTTGGTGAAACTTCCTCTTAATTTCCGTTTCTTTATAACTTTCGCTGAGACTTTTGAGTGTTTGTTTTTCTTTATACACTTGGCCATTAATTCATTTTATAATGCTCAACAGCTTTGTCGATTGTTATAAATGACTGTTTAAGAATTTTTCAATTTGGCTATGCTGATGGCCGTTGCTGATGCTCAAATTTATCGCCCATTGGCAATCAATAAGCCGCAGTAAAACTAATTGCGTCGTGTCTTGAACTAATTAAACTCACACAGTTGTACAAATCTCTTGATCTCTATCTCGTTTGCTCTTACTAGCTACTGTCTACTTCTCTCTCTCTCTCTCTCTCTCTCTTTTGCTCTATTTCGGAAAACCCTTTTTGGCAGCATGAGCTAATTGCTGGCCCTTTACAGTTTGATTTTCCGTTTTGATTGTTCGCGTGCCAGAAGAAAACACACTCAAAAAAAAGTTGTTGGGAATATTCCACATTGAGATATCCTAAAAAAAAATATTTAATACTATAATTTTGTTTCTTTTTCTTAAAAGAAAATGAAAATATATATTTACATTTGTATTTAATGTTTGCTTTAGATTGATATATATTTTAGATAAAGTAATAATACCTATAATATATATGCATATATAATCATAGCTCGCTCACGTTCTGCTCACGAGCTCAACCGAGCTCGCTCTGAGCTTCGGTTCTTTTCGTTTCGTTTCGGCTGAGCGCTTTACGTGAAAATACTCGTGTTACGCTCTTTTAACGAACATCGCTTAGGGAACGATACGATTGACATTCGCACAATGAGCACATAAATCAAAGAGTCTATGTGAACAGTCTTCACACACATACATTCACACTCTCGTTTGCTATTGATGTGTTTAGCAAAGTCAACCTTCGCCTATATATCAACATACACAAAAGACTTCATACAACTTCACGAAGCTCAACCAATTGGTCGGGGAGAAAGCCGACCTTATAAAAAACGAAGAAATAGTTTCTGTTCGATCTCCCAAGGCAATCGGTTGCTCTTTGAGTTTTTTCTTAAAGTGGGAGATGTTTGAGAGCTACGTTTAAACTACATTTAATTATACAAATATAATAAACGTACAATGTACACTTGTACCATATACCCTCCGCTCTCAAATCACTTACAGGGTATAGGTTGAGCCAAGAAATAAACTACTTACACACGAGGAGCTCGAAGACTCATGCTCTCGCTTCCGCTGGGCGTGTGTTGAGTAATTTTCAACTGCTTAGCCGAGGAAATGGGTAATTTCCGCAGCTGCTGCCACAAAACAAAAAAGAAGCTGAAAAAAACAACAACACTATCAAAAGAAACAAAAGCCATACACGCACACATATACACACACACACACACACATGCTTACAAGAGCTTGGCAACTTTGTGACTTTTTGATTGGCTTTTTGTTGCAGTCAAGTCGAGAAAAAAGAAAGTAATAATGAGGAAGTAGCTGTCAGATTTGAGACTTGTTAATTTGTCTAATGGAAAGGTTGGGAGTGAGTGTATGACTGGATTATGCTCTGTCTTTATCCTCTTAATCCTGTATTGATTGCAATCATTGACTTGCTTAAAGTAAGGAAAAGTCTTTAGATTATTATTGAATATACAATTTTGTTGTTTGTTTTATGAACTCTAAGAAGAAAATGCATTTTTAAATATACAAATTGTTTTTTCTTGATTAAAATTGTTATCCATAGTATATTATCTCATTTATTGCATTACATAATATATTATTTTATCTATAAGTAAAAGCGTCGTTCCCATTACTCATGTCAGCAGTTTGCTAACTAATTAAATCTTTGATTTTTGGCTTACCAATTAAAAACGCCAAAAACCAAAAAAACAAATGCTATGAAACTACGCAAACAGCTAAAAATAGAAACGAGAAAATGAGAGAAAATTCGCAATGCGCAGAAAACATTTGACACTGAAAATTGCCCAAAACTGGTTCCGACCTGTTGCAAGAATACATTTGTATTTTTTTCAAATTTATCTCGCATTTAGCTTTAAAACTAAGCATTTCGTTAAGTATGGGCAGGTGAAAGGTAAATAAAATAAATTGCCTGACCGTAAAGCAGGCAAATTAATTTGAACTCAATAGCAAAGTAAATAAAGCGATAAGCAAACCCACAGACACACACACACACACACGCACTCAAACAAAAAGAGAGTAAATAAAATATACAGACAATTGTATACCCTGCAATTTGTCAAACACTGCTCATTCTAGCTAGCCAAGCAGCTACAAGAATACAACAAAACTGTTATTAATCAAGTGCGGACAACGGCGGCAACAGCAGCACCAGCACCACCAACACCACCAACACCACCACCACCAGCAACACATTTAATAGCACCACACAGGATCATATTCATATCAACCATAACCACAACAACAACAACAACAAAATGAATTTAATGTTTCGCAAGAATTTCCGCGAGGGCGCCAGCAAATCTGGCGGCGGCGGTGGCAAACTTCAATCGAAGGCGAATCGTACGAAACGTTCGCGTGACATGGGCATGGTGCAGCAGCCGGAGGAGATACACTATCGCACGCATCTCTTCTTCTCACCCAATCGGCCCGGCTATGATGTGGGCGAAGGTAAATTGTCGCCAAAGCAATTGAGCAAAGCAACATGACAACCATTGCAAACACACAGACACACACTCTCTCTCTCTCTCTCTTTATCTATCTATCTATCTATCTGTCTCTCTCTTTCTTTATATATATTTCTTTCTTATTCTCTTGCCTCTTTTTCTCGCTCTTTTGTGTTCTCAGCTCAGTTATTTGCGCACCATTAACCCATTAACGCCCTACTTCATTTACTTTTACATTTTAACCCATTTCCATTTCCATTTCCATTCGCATTCAAATGTTTTCATCAATTTTACAAATGGCTGGCAACGAGGACTCTTACGCGCTGACAATTGTTATGCAGGCTCAATTAAGCACAAATAGGCGACAATCATTGAGAAGATTCAATTAGGACGCAGCATCTGCGGCGTATACATAATATATGTGCATAACACGCATACGCAGCGTATGCAGAGAGTAGAAATCGTTGAATGGGAAGGTTTGGTATTTTCTTGTGCATGTGAGAATTGTGTTATGGGGTTAATAAAATAAAATCATTTGAAATGCAACAAAGTTAGAAGTTAGGATAAATGTATTAAAATAAATTCTTCTAAAATTTGCTTTGTTAATTTGTTGCTATTTCTATAGATAATTCTAAAAATATAGAAACATTTCTTTTATTTCATGCAACTTTTTATATTATATATAAAATATTCAAGCGATATAAATAGCATTGCATTGAAAACTATATTTCATAGATGCTTGCAGAACAATGTGGCATCGTAGGACAAACTATGAAATCAAATTACTGCTATATGTGTGAACTATATACTATTTAGATCTGTGTAGCCATTTAAATGCTATATGTGGGACTGAAGTATAGGAAATATGAGCTCTAATTAAAAATAAAAATCTTCTTAGATCTTCGCCAGACATATGTATTTATATGTTGCTTTAACATTTGTTCTAATAACATGTCTCTAATCTATAAGCTTAACAAAAATCAAAATCTAAATCGATATTGCAGGCTAATTTGGGCACGCATGCGGTAAACGCTTGAAACAGATAATAACGGAACTTTCTCTATACAAGTATATACATATGTCATATAATTTATATATACCATCATAATTATATATAAATTATAATATATTGTAGTACTTGCATTTGGCAAAAACTTAAGCTCAAGCGTTATCGAATTGCTCAAATATTTTGCTTATCTACGAATTTCCAGCTGGCTTGGCTTTTAGGGCACAAGACGTATGTAAGCTGCGATTCAATATATATATATTTATTTTGTTTTTGGCAATGGTAATGGCCTTGAATGTGCATTGTTAAAAAAGAAAAAAGAAAAGAACAAAAATTAGAAGCAGGTCAAGCGAATGGAACTTGTGTTTAGCGTATGTATATGCGACATCTCTCTCTCTCTCTCTCTATTTATATATCCAGCTAACAGTTAATTGTAGTAATGCAATGCCTACTAATACTCGAAAGTAAAGCTGATGAATATGTCTAGTTTTGTGCAAATAAATAATAAAAAAACAGAAAACTTCAAAATAAAACTTTCACCCAACACAAAACAAAAAAAAACTCTATCCACTCTATCCTTGGCCCAGCAATCCAATCCAAATACAATCCGAATTCAACCTAAATCAATTTTGTAAATTCACACTCTCTATTATGATTTGTTATTTGATTTTCTGTTTCTTCGTTTGTTTTGGTGTTGTGTGTCCAATATAAAATATCGACAGAATCCATTGCAGAACGATGTAGCGCACTATCGGGCATACCCAGTACCCCGACCACGTCCACGTCCTTTACACAGCCAAGCAATCCCTATGAGGTGGACGTACCGCAGCCGCTGGTCGATAGATCCGTATCGCTGATGCGTTGGAACAGCAGCAGCAACAATTCCGGCACAAATAACAGTCTCATCCGTTTGCAGCAACAGTTGCAGCCGCAGCAGCAGCAACAGCTACAGCAGCAGCAGCAGCAACAATTACAGCAGCAGCAACTCCTATCGACCTACTCGTATCAGCAACATCAACGGCCTCAGACTCTCAGTGCGACGAACACTTATTTAACGGCTGCCGCTGCGGCGACGCGGCAAGGTTTGAGCCCCACAACTTGTCAACTTGTTGTTGTTGTTGCTGCCACAAAAATAAAACAAACAAAAAATAAATAGAAAAAAAAAAAACAATACAGTGAAATCTTCCATGAGCGAACAAGCTACTTTGTCATTTATATATCATTCGAGATGTTTCTCAGTCAAAAGATTAGATCTCTCAGATCATCTGCGTAGCGTCGACATCCAAATGTCCTACTATGAAAGCTTTCTAGCTTTCTAGCAGAGCTGAGCTGATACAATTCCTCTATCAGTAGTCTCTTCATATCTTTTTATCAGTTTAGAAACTGCAACTTCTCTAAATTGTCTTAAACGTAAGCCTATAATGATGTTCACCCATGTGAAATATCTAATGCAATTTCTATAAATCTATTTCACTCACTTCCAGAGAATATAGTCAAATGCAAATTCTCTAAAGTCTTTTCTCTCATAGTCAAGTGTTTGTGAATGAAGATTTCACTGTATAACTAAATACACTGCAAGAAATATCGAACTAATCTCAAATCTAAATGCTCACAACCAGCATCTGTTGTGCACTGATTCCCTAAACACACACACACACACATACACGCGCACGCACACAGACACACTCAAACATAGTTAATACAGATATACTCCAATCCTAACCTCAAAGAGCAAATGAAAAGGAATCTGTTTCTTAGTTTGATCCGTACTCCTTCTTGTTGTTTCTCAATCTTGTGGTTGTTGGTGCAAGTTTTTGTTGTGTTGATTGAATACTGAAAGCTAGACATGTTTTTTTTCTAAACGCGCTTAAAGCTTTAGCGCTTTTTTTTTAACTTTGAGTTTGACGGAGACTTTGAAGCCGTTGAGTTTTCAGTATTTGACTAATGACAGCTTAAATAGTCTAACTTAAGTGTGTAACATATATGATCTTGCTGCAAATGCCTTTTCCTCGAAGCTTTAAGCTCTTTGTCACTGCGCACTAGCGGCTCTGCAGCAAAAGCTTCGAAATCAACAAAGGCAAGGCTTTGAAACAAATAATAATTTTAAACTAATAGCAAGCTTGTTGCTTAAAAGCTTTAAGCTAGAGAATCTTTGTGATCGGAAAAAGCTTCACAAAGCTGAACACATTTTAAGCTTATTCGTATTACAAATATTTCCTAATAATATCTATTGTAACATTGTTGTTTCTATTCAACTTTAAAGCTCCTCAAACACTAAGCTTTCATTTTTACTTTACAGGCAACTTTGGTAGTGGTGGCAACGCGGGAACCACTCGGGCAGAGCCCATATCCCTGGCTACCTTGGATCGCGATTGTTTCATCATTCCGGTGCACAGCGTAGATCGCTTTCTGCCAGCGGGCATACCAGTAAGAGAAGCTTTAATAACTGTATACAAAATGTTTAAATACTAGATTTTCTCTCTCTTCTCTCTCTCTCTCTCTCTCTTTTCAGTTACCTGCTCTGAGTGCCGATGGCAAGGCGTGCAGTCCGTTGAGCGTTTTAGAGGTCTCAGATCCCAAGCTGTGCATACTTGTCCATCTCATGAGTCCACTGGAGGCTATAGATCCCGTCATGGAATCACCGCTCTCCCATCCGCTGCTGAAGCAACGCGCCATTGCCTCAGAACTTCTCACGGAGGTGCAGCAAGCAAACACTGCCGTCGGGGGCATGATATTAGTCAACATGGAGAAAAGCTGTAAGTTTATAGGAATTCAACAAAATAACTATATACCCTTGCTCATTTCGGTTTGCTTCTGATTACAGCCGAATTTCCTTTTATATCATATTACCTAATAAACACGATGCAAACGGATCCATCGAATTTCTATGCCAACCTGCGCGTCTCTTCGCTATCTAAATTCGAGCCGAAAGCACTCAAGTAAGCCAATCAACAATAATCAAGCGCAATAATAATGCAATTTTTGCTCTTATTATACCCTGTACTCTAAAATTTGAAAGACAAGTAATGCCCAGTAGTGGGTGTACCTGTTTAGCTATAGAAAAAGTAATAAATATATTTATATATCTAATATTTTCTGCAATATTTTAATAAAATGTTAATCTAAAAGACAGTCTGAAAATATTTATTAAGTTTCTCAACTTAATAATCACGAAGCAAAAGTCATATTAGAGTAAATTCGTGGATATTTCTTATTCCATCAGCTCACACATTTTGGCATTCAATTAAGCTGTTAACCCCGCCCTCTTCTCCCATAGATACACTGCCGCCCACACGTTGGATCTGTACAGCGAGGTGGCTGCCATTTGTCGACCACCTCTGGTGCTGCCCTCCAACGAGGCGGGCAGCTTTAAGAAGTCCCAGACATCGGCCACTGGCTACATAATCAGCGTATTCAAGGCAAGTCCAAGAAGCATACAATACGTGTACATAAAACGTATATGTGTATGTATGTGTGAGCATTGCATGTCAATATAAAATGCAAAATTTAATTTTAGGTTTTCGAGGGCGACGATGGCGAGCGCTTCGAAAAGAATTGGCTGTACTGGACAGGTGCGCGAATGTTGTACAGGTGAGCAGAGCTTGGGCCTCTAGTGTAAATGTATTTCTGTCAATGAGTATGTAAAGATATATATTTATTTGTATACATATTTAACTATATTTGTATGACCCGCAGTCATAGATATCTATACAGATTTATATGTATAATCTGTATAGATATCTATGACTGCGGGTGTATCCATATTAGCATATTACATACATTTCTCTATATATATTTATATATATATTTGTGTTTGCTTGTTTCACAGATATTTACCTCGCGCTGCGGGCCTGCGTCGCATTGCCCTGCACAAGAGCACCTCACAGAAGGGTGACAAAATGTATCTGTTGGTGTGTGAGTGTGCGGAACTTTTGAAGGATATCTCATTGGCCGCATTTTTGATACCCGCACTGCGTGCCCGACTGTGCGGTTATACGGGACTCTACCGACCAATACAGACTTTCTAGAGCAAATAATATCTACTATTTTTCTATGCTGTAAATAGAGATGGGAAACTAAAAACTGAAATTGAAAGAAGAAGGCAAATGTTAATAAGTGAATCGATTTTTAACTAATTATTAATGGGATATACTTATACATATATATATATATATATATCTACATACACCAGCAACTTTTAAATTCTAATAGGCACACAAGAACAGGCAATATCATTAGCAATTAGACAATATACTCAAGGTAACTCATATCGTATATATGTTAACTTTTTCTAAATATATAGACGCAACACAAATAGGACCATATCTAGTGTGAAAAGAAGAAAACGTTAAAACAAAACAACTTCCATTTTTTAGCCAGCGCATATAGTTTTTCAATTCTACTTAAGTATATACTCTATATATATATAGACTATATAGCCAAGTTACGCTGAATTTTTATTAAATCTTTGCGCTGAAATGTAGGCTATGAAATTACAAGTCAATTCTTAATTCATTAATGTTGATTAGTTTGTATACCAATTAGATATACATACATACATATATTTATCTGTATATATATACAGTAAATGGAAATCACATTTTAATGGGTTTCAACAACTAATCAAAAATAAAAAAAAAAGAAGTGCTACAAACATAATGTGAATACATTGCCCAAATCTAACGAAAATCTGCCAACAAAAATTATTAAAAAAATATAAATAAATTAATAAATAAATAAACAGCTCTATTAAAGCCACATTTTAGCCAGTTCAAAAAATATCTTAAAAAGCAAGCCAAAAAACAATAATAATAATATATTAAATAAAAAACTATCTAAAATAATTTTATTCAATAATTTAAGCAATTTGCTTAGCTGCAGCTGAACATAAATATCAATTAAAATACAAAATAGATGAAGAGAAAATACAATAATAATTAGCTTAGTTCTTATGCATAAGCCAGGAGCTGTAAATAACTGAGTTGAAGACATTTTTAATTTTCGTTTTGGCATAAATCTAATTTTGCACAATAATAATAAAAGAAATCAAAAAGTGCTGTGATAATTAACCAGAGATTTAATGTACTATGTGAATTATTCGAATGCATTCGAATGGCAGCAGAATCATAAATAATAAAACAACAATAATTTCTATAATTAAGTTGTAAACTAAGTTAAAATCTAGATCATCTGAATATATTTTTAATTCTATGCGCAGCTTATTTTAATTTTTAATAAAAATTTTTAATTTTCATAAAAAAATAATACTTTTCATAAAACACATATATTTTTTTTAGCACATTTCAAATTATTTCCATTTTCAAAGAAAAACAAAACAGTTTTTCTCTTTCTTCATATATTTTTATTTATAATAAAAATACGAAACCATAATATTTTATGCTTATTACAATTTTTTATTTACAACAATTAGTTTGGCTTTTTATTTAATTTTTTATATTTATTTATTTTAAGCAAAACATTTTTTTACTATAATTTGAACATATTGTCATAAGTATCTTAAGTTAAATTTAATTTCATTACTTAGCATAAGTAAGAAGAAATATATAGTTAAAAATTGCTGCTAAAATGCTAAAGCCTAATAATAATAATAATAATAATAATATATAATTAAAAAGTAATAAAACTCTATATGCATACAAATGTTAGTTTTTAAATCTTTAAAAGCTAAGAATTTAGCAGTTTTTCCTATTGCAACAAAATAAAGCGTACAAGAGTATTTTCAAATAGATTCGCTTTGCTTTGATATCGCTTTGAGATTGATACCCTGTAGTTAAGCTTTAGCTGCCAAACTAACCAAAAATGTTGTCGAAAAAGAAGTTACCGCGTCGCTGCTTCGAATCGATAATTTTCTGGCGATGCAGCAGATATGCCTGCAGCTTTTGTGGCTGACGTGGCCCCCAATCCTTGGTGGGCTGCAGAGCAAGTCGAAGTTTCTGCAAGGGAAGATCTTTATAGTTAAAGCAAAGTTGTTTGAGTACTATGTGACTTACGGTGAGGAAACTGTGACCCGGTTGCTGGTAGATTGTGTAGAGTGCCCAAAGAGGCAGCTGTGCCACGCCCAGGCCCCAGATGAGCCAGCCAGCCATGTAGGCTGCCTCTGGATACTCGACGCCCTTATATGTGAGCGGCTCATAGCTGACCAGCATGTAGACCAACACAAGGAACATCAATCCCGGCGCCATGATCGCCCAGCAGATGCGCCAATAGAAGCTGGTCTTAACATTCAGCATAAACTCGATATCGCTGCACAGACGCTTGACACCATAGACCCAGGAGAAGGCAATCAGTTCAGCTATGCCCATCACCAGAGCAATGAAGGTGCAGCCATAAAAGTCCACCAGATTCAGTATGAACTGTCCGCCGGGCGTCATGTAGACCAGTCCGCAGAGAAAGCCAACAATTGAGGCGCCTATGGCTAGCTGCCAGTGCTGCAGATGGGGAAAGCGATCCTTGATTACATTGATCACGCAGGTGGCCATGCCAATGTTACTCCCGATGCCCAGCACTAACAGCATAAAGAAGAAGAGCACAGCGAACATTTGCGGCAAATACTTAAACTTGGCTATGGCCTCCGGATACGAGATGAAGGCTAAGCCGGCGCCTCCCTTCACCACCTTCGATATATCCGTGATATTAGTCTCATAGGCCAAATTGCCAAGAATGCCAAAGATGATGCAGCCAGCCAACATGGACGTAAAGGAATCTATAGTAGTGATTATGATGACATCTCTGCAGCGATTCATGGAAAGAAGGTCAGTAATTTTAGTTAATTAATATCCATTATAATCACATTCAATCTGCTCTAGAACTCACTTGTGCACACGCTTGTTAAAGTCATTGAAGGAGGCGTACATGACCAGTGTGCCAAAGCAAATGGCCAGGGAGAAGAACATTTGAGTGATGGCCGCATACCAGACATGCGGATTGAGCAGCTGACTCCACTGTGGTTGAATGAAATAGACTATGCCATTCCAGGCGCCTGGCAGTGTCAGCGCTCTACCCAATAAGATCAGCATAATCACATAAGGAAAGAGTGCCAGAAAGTAGGATGCTTTGCCCGAACTGCGTATACCCTTGACAAGCGTGAGGGCAATGATAATCCAAGTAGCCAACAGACACAAGACCATTTCCGTGCTGGGCGTGCCGAGACCCTCATCCAAACTCTCCGGCTCACGTAGCACCGCCTGGCTGCAAGTGAAGAGAAGAAGAAAGTGTGAGCGAGAAATGACTAAAGAGATATTCTATAGCTTGAATACTCTTTGAGTGCAATAAGTATCAAATAATTTACACTTACGTGAAATATAGCTCAGCTGATGATTTGCCCTGAATAGAGGTGCTGATATTGCTGCTATTTACTGCCTGTTGCTCCGGTTCCTACACACTGAGCGCCCCACTCAGCAAGGCAATACGTCCAGGGTAACACCTCGGAGAAGGATACCACTAAATAGCGTATGGTCAGAGCCATGATGCAGGCATAGTATGTGGTAGCCAAGGCTGTTGAATAAACTTGACCATAAGCCACACCTGTAAATTGGTAATTGTTTCAGTCATAAAAGGCTCTTTTATATATTTAACATTATTCATTTATTATTTTCAGTATACCTCTTGAAAATTGGTGCCAAGTCAAAAGCGCCAATGCAGCCGCGACTGCTAAACTGTCCAATGATCACCTCCAGATAGTAAATCGGACGACCGACCAGCAGCAAGACGACCAGATAGGGTATCAAGAATGCACCGCCACCGTTCTCCAGAGCAATAAATGGAAAACGCCAAACGTTGCCCAGGCCCACGCTCAGCGCAATGCACGAGAAGAGAAACTCAACGCCCTTGCCCCAAGTATCACGTTCGGCTGCTATGGGCTGCTCGGCTTCCTCTTCCATTTCCAACTATACATCGCGATTGAAATGTGCTTAATCATAGCACTCAATTTACATTTTAAGCATCACTCACCAATTCGGTGGTGTACACCACGCAATCCTTCTCCGTCGTCAGCTTCATACTTTCATCCATTCGTTTAAGCTTTGCAAATTGTTTGCTATCCATATTTAAGTATGAGCGTCGAGCGATGCAGGAACTACAGTGCATCTGCTGGAATGAATGGGTCTTTTATAGGGCACACACGCCTATTAACTATTATATAGGGTTTACGATAAGAGATTCATTGTCTCTTTGCTCTCTAATATCGTACGAGATGTGTTACAAGTTGATAAGCCTGCAATTAAAGCTAATAGAAGTTTCAGATTTGCTGATAAACAATTAATAAATATAAAGAGCATTTCAAATTCTTGTATTAAGAATATGTTATTTTTATTAAAATTATAAATATTTAGAGATATGAATAAATATGTATTAATAACTAAAATACTTTAATGGCGATTTCAATATATTAATAATGGATTATATACTTTATTATAAATAAACGAAAAACATTTAAAGCAAACTATATTGCATACTTTTCTGCGCGCTAAAAATTTTAATATGACAAAATTTTATTGCATGCTTTTGGGGATGCCTTAAATAACTATGAGGCGATGAGGCGCATATTTTTTTTTTCAATAAGGCGCATATTAAACATATAAACGCAAAAATGTAAAAATATATGCGTTGTTTGCTCATTTTTGTTTAAGTCAAAAATCGACACAAACCTCGAAATCTGAGTAAAAATTTTGCTAAATTACCAGGCGAACAGAAATGTGCAGCCACAAACCAAAATTCGCTTTATAAAAAATTATTGCATGCTTTTGTGCGCTCAAAAAAATTAATTAGGTCGAAATCGAAAAGCAAAGTTTCGGGCTGTGCTTAATGAAGTTTAACAGTGTCGATAATCCGCTCTGCATATGCCTATCATGGGTATATCAATCTTAATATATATTTATATATACAACTTCACACACACAACATGTTTAAAATATTATATGTAGATAGTTGACATCAAGCGTTTAAATGATAATTTTGGTCGAAGTACCAGGCGAACAAAAATCGCAGAACGTAGACAATGGAGTTAAACGGATAAAAATTGATTACATACCCAAAAAGCGTGAGCAATAGGGAAAATATTAAATCATCATCAGGTTAAATACCTGACTCGCTCCTCCGCTAGAATATAACTGAGAGAAAATTGCCGGAACGGACAACAATTTATTGGAATGTTGCTATGATTTAACCTTTACAATATAAATATTATAAAGTGTATTATCTCATAAACATTTGTTTGCATAATTTGTCTATATGCATCTCTGATCATTTCGTCATACAGCTGATAGGGCTATAGGGTGCAATAGCTTTTGTGTGTTTTGGGCAATAAACCCTTATCGAAAATCTTGCTCAAGTTCAATGTACACTCATTGAGGCAGCTCAGACTGGAAGCGCTAGTTTAAGCATTATGTATTTAATGTTATTTAATTACCATAAAACGAGAGAATTTCTAAAACATTCTTCGTACCAGACAGTTTGTAGCCAAATGCAAACAAGATAAAGTTACTAAATCAAATCTATGCTAAGACTGGGTTATTAAGGCCAAAAATTATACTGATCCTATACTATACTACTTTATTATTTTTTAATTCTTCTTCTCACTTATCTCTGTTGAAACTTAGATAAAATATTTTTGGCAGACAGAGCTACTGATTGTTCATAAACTGCTATCAATTAAAATAGAAATGGAATTAAAAATAAAATAAAATAAATATTTAAAAATGAAAATGTCTTCACATTGTTCATTAAAAATTATATAGCTAAACTTAAATACAAATTGGTTTGAATTTTAATAAAACTTGCAGCTGATCCAATTATGTCAAGCGTATTAAAGGGCAAAACCGATAAATTCACATTTGCACATTGAAATTAATTTTAAAATAAGTAGCTTAGCACTTTTAAAATTATCAATAAAATCAGCAGGTAAAACTATACATTTTCACCATTGTAATCCGTGAAAATATACTAGCTTAACATTTATTTTATAGTTTAAGTTGATAATTTAATCGCACGTCGAACAGGCGCTTCTAGGTTTATACCTTTAAATGGATTTCACTTCGTGAGGCGATGAGCACTGCAGACACCACCAACTGAGACGAGCAACGCGACGAGACTAATTCGAAATCTAACTGACGAACCGTAAAGAAATCTTCGCAGCAACTCGGGAGGGGGGCTCGTCTGAGCGCGATTATGCTATGATTTATTTTTGCATATGTATTGAAGTACACGTATATCCAGTTGGATCTAGTTGAGAGAGGAGCGACTCTACTGTTCTCAAAATGCAAAATCGTTTAATTGAAAGTTTTCTTTAATGCGCCGCCGATGCATTTAAAAATATATATATAAAGCCGATCTATTGGTAATTACAAAAGTCGGTGTTCTACTATACAAGGTCTCCAATTTACAATTTTGTTGAGTATATACACATATATGTATATGAATAAATGTCCATGAATGGATATGCATACATATAATAAATATATTTTTGTAGAAAATACTAAATAAATGAAGAAATATTTATTTGATTATCGCTACGGTCTAAATACATGTACATATACATATATTAAAAATATATTTCTATGTACATATATATAATTATATATATACATATATATCATATTATGTTAGTCCTGTAGAAATTGATTTTGTTGTTTGTTGTAGTTGTTGTTATTATTGTTGTTGTGGCTGCTGCAGAAAATTGTTATGGTTAGATCGAAGATTTAACATCTCATGAGCTGGCACTGTCTCAAATATATTTTGTCCATTATTTCCAATTAGAATTTTGATATAAATATTACTGTAAACGAGACAGAGAGAGAGAGAGAGAGAGAGAGAGAGAGAGAGATGTAAGGGATTAGATTTCATTGATGATCAGTGTTCAGTGCTCGTAACAAGTGCCGCTTACCATAGAATACTTTCTTAATTTTGCTAAATATACTGTCTTATTTTGGTTTATTCCAGCAGAATATCTGCAACATCCGCATCGTTCACATCATTGCCTAACATTAGGTTATTTCTGCGACGAGACAGTAGTGAAGAACTGTAAATTAAAATTGTTAAAAACAAGCACAATCTCCAACCCGTTGAAACCAAATTTACAAAATTAACATTGGAACCGAAACAATCATCTAAGCTGACAGCCACAACAAGTTATTAGGCTGAATGTTAAATTAAAAGTTTGTTTGTTTCTTATGCAAATATTGTTTACTAATAAAGAGAAGAATATATGAAAGAAATATGATTTGATATCAAGATTCTTTCTATTTAACATAATGTTTGAAAAACGAATATAAATATTCCTGTTTCTTTTTGATCAAATTATCTAAATAAAAAAAGAAGAAAAAAAAAAGAGAAGAAAAACTTGAACACCGCAAACCGGAAGATACGGAAATTCAAACAAGATTTTGAACTGAATTATTGTAATATATTCACTGCTAGAACTGACAAAGTGTCAAAAATATGGTTGTTATATGCGTGTTTTAATACTTCATAAATATTAAGATATTTAACAAATGAAATTTATGGAAGAGAAATCTGGTTCCTAGCGTACTTGTTACGAGTTGTCACGCTATATATATATATATATGTTTATATATAACTTACACAGTGCGCCGTAAGTGTTCCAGTTCGTCCTTAAGCATAGCATTCTTCTCGCCCAGTTTCGTGTGAAGCTTGACGCTGCGCGCATTGCTCTCCTCCAGCAGCTTAATAACATGCTCCTGGCTATGCAGCTTCGTTTGCTTGGTGCTGAGGGTTGAGCAGAGATTATTGAATTGTTCAGTTGTTGCTGCCAGCTCGTTGGATATCTGTGCGAAGAAAGAGCATTTCATTATAATATATATGAGTCAAACCCTAATCGTTGTTATTGTTGATTTGCCTGTGTGATGAGCGTATTTTTATCACTGGTTTGAGCCATAATTTCATTTATCTTGCGATTGCTCTCCGTTTCACGTTGCTTCATCTCTTTATCCAGATAATTGATGCGCTCACTGCGCACGGCCAGCACTTGGCGATGATGTTCGTTTTGTTCCTCAAGTCGGCTCAGCTTAAGCTCCGCCTTGTTTAGTTCATCCTGCTTCTGTTCCAATTCCGTGCGCAGTGTTTGCTCCGTCTGCTGCTGCTCTGTCAGAAGCATATGTTGGCGCTCCAGTTCGGCTTGCAGCTCACTAGCACAAGAGAAGAGATATTACTAATGAAGCATATCAGACACTTTTCTATTTACCATATGGGTTCCGCTTCCGGCTCGTTGCTCGATGACTCCGACTGCAGCGTCTTGGTCAGATCCGAGTCCTGTAGCTGCGCTCTCTGCTCGGCAATGAGAGTCTCCTTCTCGGCTAGATCTTGCATCAGCTCATCCATTTTCTTTTGAAGTAATAAGCATTCGCTCTGTGCCTGAAGCACTTTCGTCTCCAAATCCTCGATGCGGGTCAAAAGCTCGTCATTCGAATGCCGGAAGCTCTCTATGCTGCTTTCGCTCTCTTTGAGGCGCTGCTGCAATACCTTATTGCTGTTGGCGTTACTGATTGTAAATTAAATAAATGTCTCGATTTTGTGATTTTAATAGTCACGGCTTACGATTTCTTCACTTGCTTAAGTTCGACCTTAAGGTCTTCAAGTCCACTTGTTTGTTCCACCAGCAAAATATTTTTATCGGCCAGCTCCAAAGCGAGATCGTTGTTGCGCTTCTGCGATACATCCAGCATTTTCTTGAGCTCCTCTCGGCTCTTGCGTATGTCCGCAACTTCCAAGTCCAATTTTGTATTTGTTGTCCTTAGATGGGTGTTCATTTCGCTTAGCTCGCATATCTGACGCATTAGCTTAGCGGTCTCATCATTGTCCGCCGATCGAACCATTTCCATCAGTTCATTGTCAACAATAGCCAGCTTGTTGTCCTACAGAGTTATGCAAAATGAGAGACACTTCCATATATATACACATAGATATTACTTACCAGGTGACCATCTAACTTATTGCGTAGCTCTTCACGGCATACTATCACCACATCGTTGCCACTCGACTGCACCGCTGCAAACTGCTCGAAAATAAACATGCAGCCATTCTTGAATGTCTCATGCAACAGAGCTCTAAAGTCATTCACCGAATGTGCAGCTAAGGGAGGGGGATTGGTATGGATGTAAGTAAGGGAATTCCATGGAGTGAATGCCAGGTGAAACTCACGCAGATTTCTGGGCAGGGCAAGCAAATCGTCACTGTGCACGAGCACCTTGCAATTATCGTTGTGCACGATGGTAACCAGCTTGTACGAATATCCATGACCTTTGCCACGGAAGCCCTCCACCTTCTTCATAAACATCGATTGCATGTCCTCCAATTGCCTTTGCAGCGTCTCCAGGGGCTGTGGACATGGTATTGGCTCGATTCCATTTCGCTGCAACTGCAGACATACTAATGTTTGGCTATGACTTTCATCACATTTCCTCTTTAAATGCTGCGTGGGAGCTTCCGAATGCGATCTGACCACCGGCAATACTACAAAAGTATAATGAGCATGAAAGGGGAAGCTTTAGAATATTAAATTTGGTAAATTTCTATGCTAACCATTGACTCCATCTGCCGCAGATGTACGTAAGCGATTGATGCGCTGCTCGGTCAGCTGATTCATGCGTGGCCTGGTGAACTTCGTCTTCGCCTTGGGCTGGGCATCCTCAGAGTCGACATCCGTGCGACGGGACACAAAACTTGTTGCGGAACTTGTTGCGCCCAAGTTCGGCGAAACGGATTTCGATGAAATCAAAGTTTTACTTTCCGAGTTGATATTCTTATTGTTGTTATTAGTATTAGTATTATTAGCAATATCAGTAATATTATTAGTTATACTATGATTACTATTATTGGCGGTTATATTAGTATTATTAGTTTCATCATTAGTATTATTAGTATCATTAGTATTACTACTAGTATTACTATTGATATTATTTGTATTATTTGTATTATTATTATTATTATTATTATTATTGCTCAGACCAAGAGATGACTTTTTGGCAATTGGAATGCGTTTTATCGGCGGTTTATTCTATTGGAAAACAAAAAAAAAAAAAAAAAAAAAAAAAAAAAACAAATACAAATATTTCTTAACTCTTAATCTTTACCCTCCGACAATACTTACGGGCTGGCCTTTGGCTGGCTCATTCTTTTTGGACACGGCAGCTTTAGCTACTACATTTCTCCCGTTTGTTTTGGGTGTTGCTGTAGAAAATCGAGAAAAGTTAATGAGGAGCAGCGTTAAGTGATATTTTCAGCTTACCACGTGATAAGACAGCGGAATTTTGCATATTGGCTATAAAGTTGAGCGCCCCTAGGCTTCACTATGTAATTACAGTTCCAAAAACGAAAATAATGAACCACTGCCTGCATAAGTCTGCAAAAATCGAGAAATAAAAAAAAAAAATGTATAAATATAATTTCGAAATTCGAAACGCAGCGGTGTACTGTTTGATGTTGAATGATTTAAATAAACTGTAAATATTTTTGAATTAATACAGTTGACATTTGAATAGCAAGCTTGCTTTGTCTATGAAAATATAGATCAAGATTGATATTCAAGCATATATTCCTTTTTACTCTCTGTGTATAAATATTTTACTGAAATTTACATTTTGTATTATTATTATTTTATAAAATAGAACTTTCATATTTTCTGATAGGTCTTGTAGAAGTATATTTATTTAGAAATATACTTATTTATTTATTTATTATTTATTTACTGTTATCTGCCTTTGTTTCTTTGTTTACTCCGAAAAGCTGTTAAAATAAAATTTTTATTATTTACTACATTTTATATTAAATAAATAATTCAATAAATTCAAGCAATTACATATTTTAGTATTTTCCTCTAATTTAAACTTAATTCAACTTTCCGCAATCAATAATTAGAGAATTGTGAAATACTCGACTTCGAACCACTGTGCCAATTGCAAGTGCTTCAATTAGTAGTCTTCTTGCCGGGTTTGTCTAGAATAGGACGATAAAAACAAAAAATGCAAACATAAACAAATGCTGAGGCAGCAGCACGACAAATGAGGGACAGCAAGAAGAGCGACGTTGCTCTCTGGCCACCCACTCAATAGAGCTCCGCCCACACACGAGCTGCTGCACCTCGTGAAAAATAATTGAAAATTGAGTCGTTAAAGGCAGTTCGTGAAATTTGCATTTCAGTTGCGTTTCGAGCGCCCGACCGAGCAGACGTCAATGTGCATGTGCATGTGAAAGTGAAAGTGAGTGCAAAGTGAATACATTGTGAATAATATGAAAGGCTAATCACAGTTGCAAGCTGATATGCCCTAATATTAAAAACAATGTAATTTGTTGATGAGTGCTAAGCGTGCTGTCACATAATATATGTTAATCTATATTAATATATATATATATTCAGGATTCGTAGTAGTACGTAGTACGTGTAAGTTACCAAGTGGCTGAGTTTAGAGAGGTCGTAATGCCACAGCCGAAACCCTAAAAGTGATTTTAATCAGACGTTTTTCTATTGCAATTGATTTCGCTGCTACGCGTTGGGCTTGTTCTCTTTATTTTTTGCAATTTTTCAATTGAGTTTAATCAGTGACGTAGCCACTGAAGTAGCCCATGATATATACCGAGAGGGATTCTCGCTTGCGCCCTAAACAGTAGTTGGGGTCAACTAATAAAACAGATTATAGTATAGATCGGGATTAGTAGACAAATTCATGTATAGAGTGTTGAAGTAAGGGCAGAAGTTTTTGGAATGAACTTTACTTCTGAATGGGCAATGATTTTAAACTGATCTAGTAGTATTACTATTATGAATTATGAATTTAAAGCTTCATTGAACTTTTCCAAAGACTCCTCAAGTACTTTCCAAATGAGTTTTACTATTTAAGGCAAATATACTACTAAAAGTTGCTACTTCCACCAGTTCTTTCTTTCTTTTAAGAATTATAAATATATCCCTTAAAATAAATGATATACATATATGTATATTCAAGTACAATATCCGCTTTTCGCTTCTCTGCATTTCCATTGAATATTTGCCATTTTCTATAGATTTCTCTTGCAATGTCAAGAGCAATTGCAATTCATGGCAATGTGTCACTGACATTGGATACTAATGATTAGATGTGCAAGGCAATTAATGATCTAAACAAGCTATGGAAGCAGCTATAATAATTTCCGCATATCTAAAAAATATAAATTGTAATGAAATGCAAGTTCTAAAAATAGATTGTTTTAACTAAATATGAATCCTGCCAAGTAAGATCTGATAGCGGCTGCTGCTTATGAAAACTAATATACCCCTTCTCAAATTTTGCCAACGACTTGTTTATACAGCAACCCCTCTCTGTTGACTAATGCACCTTAATTTAAATATAGAACACATAATTAATGGCGTTTTAATTGTAGCCAACAAAAAAAAACAACATAGACAACTAGGAGAAAGGGAGACTCGGAGAATCAGAGAGAGAGAGAGGGAGGCAGAAAAAGTAATTTATAGAGATGAGAATCGTATGCATCATAATTATATTGGCAACCACCTGCTGCTTGCCACCACCCAGCGAGGCGTGCAGTCGTGTGCCACAGGGAGCCACCGCCGCGAAATCGCCGGTGGATGAGAATTTCGTCGTGTCTGTGGCGGGCCATGCACAGAGCTATGTGCCCGGCCAGAAATACAATGGTGAGTGCATTAATATCAATTTAAGCAGCAGCCAGATTTTATTTCACTTGTTCCCTAGTTACGCTGAGCGCCTATTCGGGTCTATCGTTTGTGAGCTTTATGCTCGCCCTGGAACTTGAATCGGGCGATACGGAGAGCGATCCGAATGCTATGGGGGCCTTTGAGATAAGCGACTTGTCGGAGACACGATTCAGTCCACGGTGTCCCAATGCCGTGGAGAACACAAATACGAATCTGAAAACCCATGTGGATGTCGTTTGGGCAGCTCCGACCATGGCGGGCCAGGGCTGTGTGCTGATACGTGCAACTGTGATGCAGCATCGCGATGTTTGGTTCATGGACGACGGATTGCTGACCAAGCGCATGTGCGAGGAGGAAGTGGACGACATCAATACACAGCCCAGCATTGTGGATCCATGCTGTGCCTGTGACGAGGCCAAATATGAGGTGAGCAGCAGAACTAAGAGATCCATCAAACACTAAGCAGCCATTACACATGTTTGCCTTTTCCAGCTAACCTTTGAGGGCAAATGGTCCCGCCACACACATCCCAAGGACTTTCCGGCCAACAGCTGGCGCACAAGATTCAGCGACATCATCGGCGCCTCGCACACCATCGACTATCGCTTCTGGCAGTATGGCGAGATGGCTAGCGAAGGCTTGCGCGAAGTAGCCGAACATGGTTCGACGCGCACGCTGGAAAGCGAGCTGAAGGATCAGAGCGAGCACATTCGCACCATTATCAAGGCGCGAGGCATTGCCTATCCAAATGTGACGGGCAAAACATTTGCTGTCTTTCGCGTCGACTCCAATCATCATTTGATTTCTTTGGTCTCGATGGTTGATCCATCGCCCGATTGGATTGTGGGTGTGTCTGGGCTGGAACTCTGCTTACCCAATTGCTCGTGGGTGGAGAACAAGATTCACAATCTTTACCCCTGGGATGCGGGCACCGACAGCGGTCCCTCCTACATGGTCAGTCAATTGTCTTTCTCCTCTAGCTTGTATTTATTTAATTCTCATAATTTTATTCCCTTCTACTTATATAGTCTGCCGATCAGCCCCAGGTGCCACCCGATGTCGTGCGTCGCATCAAGTCCAATTTTCCCAATGATCCACGCTCTCCCTTCTATGATCCCACGGGCGCAGAAATGAAGCCTTTGGCTACTTTGCACATAAACAGGCGTCGTCTTTATGAGAAGAATTGCGAAGCACCTGACGGTAAGTAAATGCTTCGTATACCCACATAGTTGTAAGCTAGGCAATTTCCCTAATCTCTTTTCTATTCTATTTCTCTGCCGTAGCGGAGCAATTGCCTCTGGAATGTGGCACAACTGCCTGGACACGTTGGGATGAATGTAGCACCAAGTGTGGTCCTGGCAAACAGTACAGAACGCGTGAGTTTAGGAACCCAACGTTAGCCATGGTAAGAGCAATGTCTACAGTGAGTAAGCTAGTCTTTCTCACACTTTCCATTCCGTATGTTCACAGCGTCACAGATGCAATAATGCTTTGCGTGAGGAGAAGAATTGCATGGGTCGCAAGTGCGCCACATTCAACGAGGAGGCATCGGAGGGTGCACAGCCCGAGGCGGAGCAACCTGGCACTGATCCCGAGTGCGGTCTATCCGAGTGGAGTGAATGGTCCTCATGCACCGTGACCTGTGGCACTGGCGAGCTGGTACGCACTCGCCACTACCTCAACAGGCGGGCCAAGAAGAAGTGTCAGAAGGCAAGCAAGGCACGATTGCAGGAGACCAGAGTCTGTGAGGCTATCGACTGTGGCGGGGACATAGGCAACGAGGCAACCGGCGAGGGAGAGCCGGACGAAGCTCAAGCCGAAGGCGGCAGGGACGATGGTGAAGCGGGCTCAGCAGAGAAACGTTCACTCTTTCGCAACTTTCAGAGTTTCAGTCAACGCAGCGAGGACTATATACCACCAGTGTGTGGCGTCTCGCCCTGGTCGGATTTCTCGCCCTGCCTGGGACCTTGTGGTGGCACCGGGCAACGCCGTCGCATGCGCAAAGTGTGGAACAACAATGAAGTCTACGGCGTGCACGACCCAAACGATGATGGCACCGATCCCTGCCGGCACATCAAACTCATCGAAGAGGTCAACTGCACGAATCCCAGTTGCGACACGATTGTGCCCACCTATTGCTACGATTCGCTGCGCGTGAGCCACTGTCGAGACAGCGATGTGGCCAACTATTGGTACTACGATCACGTGAGTGATCAGTGCGCCATTTACTGGTCGGATCGCTGTGACACCAATCAGAACAAATTCAAGTCGAAGGAAGAGTGTGAGGAGACCTGTCGCCTGCCCCGACATAAGCAGGAACTGCAGCTGGAGCGCCTTGGTTCAGAGAAGCCGCAACCCATCGATTGCATGGTCTCCGAGTGGATTGCACACAGCTGCAATGCCAGCTGCGGCGATGGTGTACAGCTCAGGACACGTCGAGTACTGCGCACACCCAAATACGGTGGCAAACCGTGCCCCAAGCATCTGGTGCGCATGGATCGCTGCTATCAGCGCTGCGACGACATGTATTCGGTGAGTGGCGCCTTTGGCGAACGACGCCATATGCCCGCCAAGCTGCAGCCCCCGCTGGAGCCACGCGATGAGTGCCGCTACTCCGAGTGGTCCGCCTGGACGCCCTGCACCGCGAGCTGCGGCGAGAACTCTGTCCGCCAGCGTACACGCACTCTCCTCAACACGGACCTGAGCTACAAGTGCAAGGACAGGGTGCGCATCGAGAAGTGCGTCATGATGCCCTGCCTGCTCGATAGCAACGACGACAGCGAGAAGTGGTGAAGACGTTTCCCTCTAAATACTGTATATGAAATTAATTTAGCTACAAGTATTAGCAGCTCCCACAGTTTGCATGTCGAATAAAGCAATGGCTATTAAGCTAATTATCTACTCATATTAATAAATAACTAAATAAATATATATATTATTTGTGTCTTAAGATGAGTCAAATAGAAGCAGATATACAAATAAAAGAAGTTAATGTGTAGAAGGAAGAAGCAGAAAATCTCGCAAATTTCGCAGCTCTATAGGACACCAAACATTTCCTTAACAAACTACTTTCGATTTCCCCATATATATTTATTAATATATACGACAAATTTTCGATATTATATATATTTTTCGCCATATGTTTGGCTGCCTGCCGTTTATCATTGACCTACATAAATTGCTGGATAGCTGGGCTATAAAATATTTAGCTTGAGTTCTCGCAAAAGTTCAAAGAACCTACGCAAAATAAATTAATTGGCGTCCAAGCGCCATGCAAAAGCCACACAAATTGTTGACGGCCTCTTAAAGAGCTCAACTCAAAAAATAAAAATAAAATAAAATAAAATAAACATAGTATTTCAAATGACGAGCGAGCCAATTAAGATGTGTTAAAGAGTCGCGACGCAGTCTGAGATATATAATTGAAAAGTTACGTCAACTAAACGAAAAGCGAAACTCAAAGCAATTTGGACAGTTACCATCGAGCGGTCACTGCGATTAGAAGTGCTGAGAGATGTGTGGAAGAATTTTCTTATTATTTATGCTGAGCCTGAGTTGGCTTCAGCTCGCTGCAGGCGGCTGCAGTCGTATACCGCAGGGCGCGTCGGGAGAGCGTTCGGCAGTCGATGATAATTTTAAAATCTTGATCGATGGCAATCCGACGACCTATATACCCGATCACCAATACAATGGTGAGTTGAGAGAAGTAGTTGGAGCTGCAGAGAGTTATTCTCTATGAACTTTGTCTACTTTTTAGTTTCCCTCTCCTGTCCGATCGGCCTGAAGTTTATTAGCTTTACATTGACTGTCGAAAGCGAGGATTCATCGATGGCCTACAGCGGACAGGATATGACAGGACATTTTGAGCTGTCTGACATTGCAGAGACACGCTTCAGCAGTGGCTGCGAGAACATGATCGAGAGCACCAATACGAATGCCAAGACTCGCATCGATGTCTCCTGGATATCACCAAAGCAACCAGACAGTGGCTGTGTGCTGATCAGAGCGGGTGTGGTGCAGCATCGTGATGTGTGGTTTATCGACGATGGTTTCCTAACAAAACGCATCTGTCCAGAGGAAATCGATGAGCTGAACAGCCTAACGCCAACGCTGCAGAACTGCTGTGCCTGCGATGAGGCCAAATATGAGGTAAGAGTATTTCAGCTTGAAAACTGATCCAAGCATAATCTGTTTATCTTTAATTGTATAACTTGTATATAGATCATTTTGGAGCGCAAATGGGCCAGGAATACGCATGCCAAACACTTCCCAGCGGAGGCTTGGCGCACACGTTTGGGTGAAATAATTGGCGCCTCGCATACCTATAGCTATCGTTATTGGGCATATGGCGGACGGGCCAGTCAGGGCATGCGTGAAATGGCTGAGCACGGATCCACGCGAACACTGGAGCAGGAGATTAGAGATAATACACAGGTAGTAGAGATATTTTAAGAACTTTGACTTTCATTTGCCCATTGGCATTAACTCCTTTCACATTTTCCAGAATGGCGAAGTGCGTACCATAATCAAGGCGCCTGGCATTGGGCATCGGTTGAATGCCTACGGCACCACCTTGGCGAATGCGCGTGTCGATCCACAGCATCATCAGATATCTTTGGCAGCCAAAATTGATCCATCTCCAGACTGGATAGTGGGCGTGGCTGGCATGGAATTGTGCTTGAGCAATTGCACTTGGCTGGAGCGCAAAGTCTTGAATTTATATCCCTGGGACATAGGCACCGACTCGGGACCCTCGTATATGGTGAGAGCTGTTCACTGTTCTGTTGACTTTAAGCCAAACTAAACTGTTTTATTTAAACAGTCACCCGATCAGCCACAAGTGCCGCCAGATGTTATCCGTCGCATCACCTCCTCGTATCCGAGCGATTATCGTTCGCCCTTTTTTGATGATTCAGGGGCACCAATGAAGCCGCTAGCCACGCTTTATGTGACCCGAAAAAAGCTATACATACGCGAATGTGAGGAGGGTGAGGCTAGACAAAGAGTATTATACATTGAAACTCTTCATAACATATAGAAATTGTTTTCTAGTGCCACAAGACGGTCCCTTGGAGTGCGCAACTCATCCCTGGAACGAGTGGAGCAATTGCAGCACGCGTTGTGGACCTGGCTACTCGCATCGCTATCGCAGCTACAAAAATCCATCACTTGCAGCCAGCTACAGCTGCGATAGTCGCATGGAGGAAGTGCGTCAGTGCCAGGGCACACAATGCGGCGCTGCTGATGAGCAGCTGAGCATTAGTGAGTTCAATGAAGATGGTAATGGTTCAGCGACCATGGCCGAGTGTGAGATGACCAAGTGGAGTGAGTGGTCGCCGTGCTCAAAGACTTGTGGGCGTGGCATATCGACACGCAGACGTGACTATCACAATCCCCAAGCAAGGCCGCGTTGCCAGTCAGTGGTGCGCATGCCACTCGAGGAGACAAGACAATGCTCGGGCATCGATTGTGGTGGCTCAATAGCCGATAATGGCGACATAGATGGCCTGCAGCCAGAGTCGGATCCGTTTGGAGAAGTCAATGAAGCTGGCTTTGAAAATAATAGACCCGGCTGGGGCTTGAATACCAACTACAATAAAAGGCCAACCATGGATAGAAATAATCAAGGCTGGAGTGGTAACACCTTGCCTACGCCCAGCTATCCAGATCCAGGCAAAAGCTACCGACGACCGCCCTACGAAATAGAACGACCCTCAGGCAACAGCTATGCCAATGATCAGCGTAACGATGGCTACAACGACTACAAACAGAACAACAGAGAAGACAGCTACAATGACTACAAGCAGGATAACCGAGAAGAGAGTTACAACGATTTCAAACAGGATAGTCGAGGCAACAAATACGATTCGAGCTCTAGCATCAATAATAATAACGACTACAGCAATACCCAATATAGAGGCGGCTTCACCACCCGTGCTCCTTTTGCTCCACGCTATCCAATCCAGGCCCATCAGAATACGGTCGGCAGTAATTACAATGTCATACAGGATTATTGCTATGAGAAGCCCTTCGCCTCGACAGTCCCGTGTCTGGCCAATCCGGTTATTGTGCGCAACTATTGGTTCTACGATCACGATGATCACGAGTGCAAAATCTTCACCACAGACAATTGCGACGAGAACAACAATCGCTTTCGCACACTGATGGCCTGCGAGGGCACCTGTCTGCTGCCCCAAATCAATTTGGCCCGTACCGACGATACCGAAGAGAATCCATACGCAGCTGATAACTCCTATGGCTCTGATACATTCCAGACAAACGGTGGCTTTAGAGGTGATGAAGGCTTTGGCCAGCCGTTGGCACAGACAAGAAACAAATTTAACAATGCCAGACGTGGCAGATATGGCAGTTAAGTCATTTAATAAAGTTTAAAGCAAAACAAATCATTAAGGAATGTATTTGGTCATGATGGGAAGTTTTTCTGTAGCGAAAATTAATGCTAAAAGTTTATGAAGCTGGCTTCAAATTTATTTACTACTTAAAATACTTTTGAAATTAATTATTTACATGTATCGCCATATAAAAATAATATTCATATATTTAAGTTGGGTGAACTTGTCAAGTTCAACTTCCACATGTTTCTAAATGTTTCCCCTAGCAATCTTAGAAAAGCCCTATGTCTAATTGGACATTGTTAAAGAATATATATATAATACGTTACACATTTTCGTATATATTGAGCATGGTCTATGAAAAGAGTTAATGTGAAAATAATTCGATTTGCATAAAAATTATTCCTTGCATCTGTTTGAGAACTTTAAGTACGCAATGAGCTTCCATAGCCTTAGAAAACATATGCTCTTTATGCTATATATTTTCCTATAAATTTTCATTATATTCTAAGAGATATGCACTGCCTTTCTGTTAAGAGTTTAAGAATTCTCCGCTCTTTAATTAAAATTCGATTTTAATTCTCTACTTAGTTTGTTTTTCCGGCTTTTGTGGGCAGTGTCTACTGATAAGTGAATTTTGTTGTATTTGTATCAGTGGGTCAGAAAAATAAAGTTCTCTTGCCGGGCAGAGCTTATCAGCAGCTCCCAGCAGTTGGCTTTTTGCGAACCCACAGCCAGAACCACAAAAATGTTTAACGCTCAGTTTCAAACAGCAGCTCAAGACGACGAGTCAGCCTCTTGGGATTTAACTCGAGTATGTGGCATTCATTAGTGGTGTACGTGCTGCTGCCCTACTCTAGCTGGGCATTGATCTGCACACGTCATCCTGCTAATACTCATACGCCTAAGTCTCCGGTGGATGAGAACTATGTGATAAGCATAACGGGCAATCCGGAAACCTATATACTCGGACAGGAGTACAACGGTGAGCCCGTGAGTTCATTGACCTTGCGCTTGAACTTCAAGTCTGCTTCCGATTGCTCTCGAATCATTTAAGTGTGTAAAAAAAATTAAAAGTGTTCAAGATGCTATCGACGTGATAATACCCTGTAGACAGCTTGTATTGCTACATTAATATATACTAAGTGACTTGCAAATTCTAATCTAAAAATCTCTCTCGGACCCAAGTTCATAATACCCTTTGAATTCATGTGTTTTTACTCAATGTCTTCGAAACAAAGTTAAGCGTCATCCATTTAGTGATACTCTGTAGATGGAATTAATATAAATAGTTTTTCGCATTCACTAAGTGCTTCTCAAATTATAAACATTTTTTCTGTGTTTTTAATATACTGCTGCCATTCAGAGTGTACAGTAGTATAGGGTATACAAAAACAGAAAACAAAAACAAACGTTTCGCAATACTTGCGCTTTGCGTTGTAAACAAAATAGAGGCATTCGCTTCTTTCTTATCAGGATATTGCGAATTTGAAAGGTCTCACGATTTTCAAGGTCGGCTTCCGCGATAAGTGTCGTATATATACAACATTTGTTATTTCATTGACTTTTTTCGACAGTTTCGCTAAATGCATTCAATGGACATCGTTTTATTAGCTATATACTGGCGTTGGAGAATGAGAATGGCGACTTTAGTTATATAAACGATCTGGGTCGCTTCGAGCTCAGCAATTTGATTGAGTCACGTTTTAATCCAAACTGCATTAACATGGTGGAGAACACGAATACGAATCCCAAGACCCACATGCATGTAACGTGGATAGCGCCCAGTGAGCCGGGCAACGGCTGTATATTGATACGTGCCACAGTGTTGCAGCATCGCGATGTTTGGCACATGGACGATGGAGGATTGACGCGGCGTATATGCGAGGAGGTTGTCGATGATGTGGAAAGCCAACCCATAGGCATAGCTCCAAACAGTCCGTGCTGCGCTTGCGACGAGGCGAGATATGAGGTAAGGAAAACGAACGCATAAACCAAGTGAACTTGGAATAATCGTATAAGCAGCTATGGCAAATATAGAAATGACTTACTTATATTCATTTATAACTTAGCTAATCAAAGATCTCTCTTTTCTAGCTAACATTCGAAGGCGTCTGGTCACGTAATTTGCATCCGAGGTATTTCCCAGCGCGTGGTTGGGAGACACGCTTCTGTGAGCTGGTAGGCGCCGCACATAGCTCTGACTATCGCTTCTGGGAGTCCGGTCAATTAGCCAGCGATGGAGTCAAGCAATATGCCGAACACTGCAGCTCCCGCTTGCTTGAGCGTGAATTTAGCATCAACTTTCGGGTGAGTTACATAAATTCCGGAAAAGCATTAAATTAATAAAGTTTCGTTTGCAGGATCAAAAAATACGCACCATAATTAAGGCACGTGGACCCGCCTTTCCAAATCTAAATAGCAAATCAACGGCATCGGTGCGTGTCGATCCAGTACATCATATGATATCATTTGCCTCCAAAATTGAGCCGTCGCCAGATTGGATAGTGGGCGTAAGTGGGCTAGAATTATGTCTTCGAAACTGCACGTGGATGGAGTCAAAGGTGATCAATTTATATCCCTGGGATATGGGTACCGATGCGGGGCCCACTTATACGGTAAGTTAAAGGTATGACATAAATTAAGCAATATTGATTATTTTTTTTTCCATTTTCCAGTCACCCGATCAGCCACAAGTGCCACCAGATGTTATTAGGCGTATACGCTCCGACTTTCCCAACGATCCACGTTCACCTTTCTATGATGAGTCGGGTGCGCCAATGAAGCCAATGGCCATATTAACAGTGAAACGTCAACGCATCTACGAACGACGCTGTGTGGATGAAGATTGTAAGTAATATTTTGAATAAACTTTGAATATGTACAATAACAAATATTTAACTAACTACAATAGCTAACAATGATGCGGATGTGCCGCGTGAATGTCTAACGCATCCGTGGTCCAGTTGGAGTGATTGCTCTTCGAAATGCGGCGAGGGCATGCAGTATAGAAGACGAGTCTACAAGCAGCCAGAGCTGGCCAGGATTTACAATTGCAATGTGCCGCAGTATGAGGAGCGCGCATGTGACGGACAGTACTGCGGTCCAAACAGCGACCTGATGCGGAACATCGATGATAATGATGAATTTAACATGGGGCCACAGCTCCAGCAGCCGGGGAATGCATATCAGAGACGTGCTGAATGCCAACTCTCAGGTTGGAGTGGCTGGAGCTCGTGCAGCGTCACCTGTGGAGAGGGCTACCAAACGCGGCAACGCCAATATCTAAATCCCAGCGCCGAGCTCAAATGCCAGAGCGTGCGCCGACTAGATTTGCAAGAGATGCGTCCATGTGCCGGCAGAGCTTGTCTGGGTAACTTAAATGGAGGCGACATTGAAACGCCGTATGACGAGCGGGAGCCACAGCCTGAGCTGGAAGAAGAGCAGGAGAATGAACAAAATCCGGAAACCTTTGATAATAATAATTTTAATAGAGATTACGATGCGGAGCAAACTGATGGTCGTAGGCTTGGCGGCTTTGATGTGGGCAACTTGAAGGGCAGCGAGGGAAGAATGAGTTATGGACAATCGCCCCGACTGGAGGATGTCGAGCGCTCTCCTTGGAGTCGTAGACAACCTAGCAACAAATACAGAGAGAATGACCAACGAACACGAATGAGTGAAACTATAGTACCTACTGAGCAGGAGGAAGACGACCAGCAGCAGCGCAAGCCCTGGAACAGAAAAACCTACAACAACTATAACAGAAACTTTAATAGAGAAAATATTGATCACGAAGCAAATGAGGATACGAACATGGCAAAGCGCTGCTTTCAAATGCTACGAACCAATCAGCCGCGCTGCAAAAATCAGACGATCGTTGGCCACTTTTGGTTCTACAATTTCTGTGTGGACGAGTGCATGTTATTTGCCGCGGATCCCTGCGATCGGAATGTGAATAAGTTCAGCAGATGGGAGGAGTGTGAAGAGTGCCGTCGTTCCGAATTTCAGCAGCTGCAAGAGCAACGGTCCATTTCACATGAATGCGAAATGATCTTGGCCTCGCAGCGGGCGCAGCAAAGAAATCGCGAAGAACAGCGCAGCAGCTACTCTAGCAGCAGAACGCGAAATTATGGCAATCGGCAATGGAATTAAGTGTGAGATTGTAGTTTAGGTTAATTTTAATTAGTTGCAATTCACTGAACTTATTTTTCTTAATTTAATAAACTAATAATCAGAAACGTGATTTTTATTTCTTATTACCACTTTATTACGAACTACCGTTATAGTCGAAAGCAATGAATAGTCATCGCGCCAAACTCGATAACAATAAAAATGTACTCGATACTTATTCAAAATGTTTGTGTGTGTGTGCCGATTCGGCACTGCTGAATGTGTACAAATAATAAAAATACTTAAATATTAATGTGGTGTCCACAGTTAAGTACGTATATGAATATAGCTAATGAATTAACTAATATAAATACAGAATTAAACAGTGAATTACTTATTAACCCATCAAACGCAATAATGATGAGCTTTGCCATGTAATGACAACTCTGTCAGTCTTGAACAGCAAAATTTCGGAAAGAGTTTAACTAGCAAGAGAAAAAACCAGAAAAAATGCAGCAAAATCGTTTAAATGTAATACGTACACTGTTGGCGCTTCGTTCGTTTACGCACCAGATACCTAAAAATCCAAGTGTAATTGATGCCTCTCCCAAACCACAGCCAATAATATTTCATAGAAATCTTACACAAGCAATAACAACAAAAACCAAAATTGATGAACAAAAAGAAAATAAATTAAAGCAAAAGATAACGCTTATTGGGCAGAATGAAAGCATTAGCATTACCACTTTGGAGGAGGCCCAAAAGCTGGCCAAGCGTCGTGATTTGCATTTGTTGCGTTTGCAACAGCCGGATGCAAAAACCGGGCGCGTGATGTTCAAGTAATTGTAGTCGAAATAACCTATAAATACCCTATACTAATTACTCTATTGTCTCTATGTAGATTGGTCACATCTGCTGAAATGCTGGCTGATGAGCCACAGGACAAAGTTGCTGCCAAGGATAAGCAGGAATCTAAAAAGTCGGAAAAATCCTTAACCATTGGCGCTCGAATGGCCGACCATGATTTGTCGTCCAGACTAAAGAATATAATCAAATGGCTGAATAAACGTAACGAGGTGCGCATTCTCATCCAGGGAAATGTGAGTGGCGCCGATGAAGGCAACGTAGAACGCATTGTCAAGGCCATTGAGACGACCATCAAGGAGCCGCAAGTCATTGGTAAAATTGTGCAGAAGCGTCAAAAGGGAGGCTTCGTCAAATTCAGCATAATCCCAGTGGCAGCTGCAGTGTACACAGAAGCCTCCACACTAAAGCAATTGTGACTACCAGTGGGCTTTTTCACACCCATCTCAGCCGTACCTACAGATAAGAAACTAATTGAGTTGTATGCGGTACTCGGTAATTTGGATACAGTCCGGGCAAGGCAAAACTACTGCACCATGCGAAACCAGGAACAAAACGAACCTCATCGTACGAAATCGATAGCAGTTGCCATTGTCTCAATCTTATTCATGTTCAGCGTAAAATATTTATATTGGTTACGCAGATTATTGAGCGGCATTCGAAAAAATGATGAGAGTGTGAGTAATAATGAGGATTAAATTAATTAGTAAAAATAAGTCTGATTCTGTAAATTGCCAATGAGCATTTTTTATAATTTCATATGCCATTTATTTAAACAAATAAAAAATAAAATAAAAAAAATGTTCCTATAGTAAGGAAACTTTATAAAGACCTTCCTCTATTTGCTTTGCCCAGTTTACTATACAATCTAAAAGAATAAAACGCTTTTCAGAAATTTCTTTAAATATGTTGTATTTACTTTATTTATAAGCACTTAATAATATAGTGCTTTTGGTTTATTCATATACATGTAATATTTGACGTTATTTTATTAATTCTATTTATATTTCCGAGTTTATATTTTTGTATTTGATTATGAAACATAATTGAATTTTAATTTTGATTAACATATCCAATAAATGATTGAAGTATAATTTTATATGAATATATATGTTTATATAAATGGAATTTTGTTTAAAAAGCAGACATTGCACATAAATAAGCTAATTACAAAATAGACAAAATATATGTAAAGCTTGTTATTTGGTTTTTAAATAAATTAATTAATTTGGATGTTTATCAAGTGGAATATTAATTATTTTATTTGTAGAAATACAATGTTTAAAAGAAGTAAAAAGGAGGCAGAGTTTAATCTGTGGTTAGCACAAGTTCGAAATGTGCTTCATGGTATTTTAATCAATTGAGACTATACAAAATCTATGCATAAATAGAAACTAAGACAAGACAAATAAATTACTTAGACAAAATTGTACAAATACGGCACAAGGAACATTTGCTATTTAAAAATAAAAACTTTAAATAAAGATTAGTTGTCAAAAGCAATTTGAAAAGCATTTTAAAAAGTTACACTGAGAAAACCTCATATTCCGCCGACTAATTGATAAATCGGCTTTAAACTATTATATTCTTTAAAATTAATATTCTTTTTAGACATTCACATTTCGTAATTTGAAAAAAATTGTTGTTTTTGGAATGAACTAGAAACTAAATAAATTAACTACAGTAAATGCAAAAGCGTTTTTTTTTTTTTTTTTTGGATAAGCTATGTTCTTGTTGCTGTTTCTATTTCTGTTTTCCCCATTGTAATTGTTGTTGGTTCCACTTACTATTATATTAAGAGTTTTAGACGCGCTGTATTTCAAAGAGCTTCACCTCCGTATCATACCAAATGGCCGGCTCCACATTCCGCAAATAGATAACGCCCCAAATATAGGTGCGGAACCAGGCCGTTGTCCCAGAATTAGCTTGATATTTGCGTATTAAAATGGGATGCGGCACAGGCAGCAGACCCACCAAAGTGCCGTGCTGCAAGAACTTCAGTATTTCCGATTCATCAGTCAGGCCCTTGTCAATGCAAATCTTTTCCACCTGCGGGACGAGCACCTGTAGCAAGCGCATTATTGTTTGCAACGGCAATTTCGAACGCCACGAAACAATCCATTCGGGTGTGGGCGTCCAACGGTCGTTGTCAGCCGGCACCATGCGTATGCTGGCGCGATGTGCAACCGATAGACGCGTCTGCTCCAGCGTAGGGGATGTGGATTTGGCGGGCGACAAGTCGTTTACTTTATCATTGGGATGCGGATGTTCCCTTTCAGTCATTTGACCAATGTTTGGAGTGTCCAGCAGCGATGTTTTCAATGTGCCTGGCTCGGCGGGCTGTGCTACCGGTGCTGGAGAGTCCAACTGTGTGTCGCCCAGCTGTGAACGTTCATGCGATTCCGTTTCCGATTCGAGATCTTCTTCCGGAGTCCCAGAAGCAGCAGCAGCAGCCGCAGCAGCAGCAGCAGCAGTCTTCTTGCTCGCTACAACATCTTCAACATCTTCGTCCTCCTCTTCTTCCTCGTCAATATAATCGTCTTCGGGCGCCTGAGCCGAGGGCAGTTCCTGGCTAGTCGTAGCCGTTGTCTGCTTCCTCTGTGGCACGCGTGGCAAATTAAATTTGCTACCCGTCTTTCGCCCACTCAGACACTTGGCTATGCCTGCCATATCAGTGGGCAAATTGGCCATTGCATGAAAGACATGACGTTTGCGTATGATCGTATAAACTAAATTTGAATTGCCATCAAATTGATACTGTATAATGTTGTTGAAGATCTCCAGCAAAAAGAACACCAAGTGGTGATTGCTTGGTGCAGAGAGCAGAAACCAAGGCGTACTAAAAGCTTCCAGCAAATGCAACAGCTTTACACTAGCTACCATCGACAGGGTTTTGAGATATGGCGAAACATTCACCAAGATCGTCAACAAGCAATCAAACAGTGGCTGTAAGCGCTGATGTCCTGTTGCTATAATTTTGTGAAACACTGTGATAAGCAGATCCGCATGGGTGCCCGTAAAGACCGGAATATCCATGGGCACTGTAGCCGAGTAGGCCTTGTTCAAGCGTACGCCAAAGTTACGCTCACCTAAGTAAAGAGTAAATATATTAAATGTTATAAATATATTAATTTTATTAATACATTCTCAATGTATATATATTCATTCAAGTCTTACCCGATAGCAACAACAATATAAATACGCCAATGTGCATGAGACCAACCCGCGATTGATCCGCACGTGAATAATTCAAATGATACAGTATGGGTATGAGTATATCGAGTACATCCGAGCTCTTTAATACAAAGTACAAGAACTTTTTGTTATAGTCGCAGATCTTCCAGAAAAGGATAAGCAGCTCTTGATGGCAATGTAAGCGTTTCGTTGAATTTGGTAAATAGTTCTGAACGAGTGGATTGTTAAGCAGTCGAGTTATGCCACGCAGCACAAAATGGAAATCCTCATCACGATGTACGCGAGATAAATAATTGATGAACAGATTATCACCACAGCCACCCTCATCGTAGGGCGTGACCAGCACACCTCCAGCATGTGCCAATTGATGTTGCTGCTGCTGTTGCTGTTGCAGCTGTTGGTGCTGCACGACCATGTCGTGATCGAGCGTAACTATTAGCAACTGCAAGCAGGCCTCTACCAGAGGCTCAGTCGTATCCGCGAATATCAAATGATTGTAGGGTACACCAAAGCCAACCGGATCATAGGAGCAAACTGTATTCAAGAAGGAGGTGAACAGAGGCAACGCATGTCTGTTGTCTGCGGAAGTGAAGTACGCAATCCACTTGTTGGGCTCCTCAGATTGCTGAGGTGTACGGTACATAGGCTCCGAGAAGCAGGTGAGCAGTAGCTTTAATAGCTCTGTCCGTCTGCGTTCCATGTGCGCATTGCGTGGTGGGGATTGCGCAAATCCTACGCCTGCCTCCCAAATATATTCACAGCTATCAATATTGGCCAACTCCTCGGCCTTCTCTGGACCTGCGCGCCTTGTTGCCATCACCGTGAAATCTGGACAAAACAATAAATCACATATGGCATTGACAAGGGATTGGGCCAGGGGCACAGTTTGGCCATGATTAGCCTGCTCCTGGGCGGGCAGATTGCTCCAAAAGAAATCACGCCACTTATCGTCCTCGAAGATGTAAGGCAATATCCGTATGAGCAACCTTACACAGTTTAATACGCATTGCTGCTCCGCCTGAGTGCGACAGCTGCTGTCAACAGCCTGTGCCAACTTTTCCACAGCCTTGTAACAGAGTGTAGCCAAATTTGCGGGATTATCGTTTCTAATTTGACGTATTTCACTTGCTGTGACCAGAGCAAAGACATCCTCGAGCGTTGTTTGATGCGCCTGCCAAAATTGATCCCAGAATTGGTCATCGTTGTTGTCAATCTTCTGATTCTTCTGCGTCAACTGAACGATTGCTTTGCGAAAGTTTAGTTTCGAGTCGGTGTTTCCCATATTGTGTGCTTGTTAGTGTGTTAAAACGTCTTTATTGCAGCTACTCTGTTTGCTATTGCCTCAAACAAAGTGAATACAATTGCAGTGTTGGGGTTTTACATAAATTTTGCTTCGTTTTCAATAAGAAAATTAAGAAATTCGCCTACGCACGACTAAGAAAATAGAGTAGCAAGTGTTTTGTTGTTGGTTGTCAGCAGAGGTGTCATAGTTTATCGATAGAATTTGCTATTGAACTCCCAATGTCTGGCAGCACTTCCTTCAGAATCGTTAGCACAGCCAAATTATTATATGTGACTCTTGGGGAAAAATAGAAAATTTATATTGATTTAATATATTCTAATTTTAGTCATTTTTTTTTCATGGACCCCTTAGGTAAAGATATTAAGTATTTAACACTTGTGTTACAATGGATACGCGGCACGATAACTATTAATCGGGCAGGACAATCGAGAACTCATTAAGATAAGCAAAAAAAAAAAAAAAAAAAAAAAAAAAAACAGCTGGCATCTAAATATCGATATTTTCCGTGACATTTATTGTTTTTAGTGCAAGCGAGTCCCGGCAATTTGTTTAAATGTAGCTCCGTTAGACTTACAATCGTCTAAAGTAGAATGGGTTATGATGAACGCAGCGATGGCAGCAGCTCTAGCGATGCACAAGATTGTTTTCAGCGCAACATGTCAACAAAAATGGGTACACAACAGGTCACAATGCCAAAGCATATTCCCTTTCCGGAACACGCAACCACATCCGAATGGCTGAGTGAACTTATAATGTGCGCCTTTACCATGGGCGCAGCTATCGTACAATTTATAAACATTTATCGCACCCACTGGTGGTTGCCGCAGTTCCAAGCACGTCACATGGTGGTAAGTAGTAATTGTCAGTAAGAAGAAATCCGAATTACTAGTTTGTTTAATTTACAGAACATTGAACTAATTGATCCGTATTTACGATATCTTATACTCATATTAAATACGCGAAGATTTCTGTATTGTATGCTGTTGGCCAGATGGAAGAACAATGAGTGTCGCATAGTGCGTATGAGCCTCAAATATGGCTTCGGTGGAGTTGTTCAGCTGGGTCTCTGCTATTGCGCTTTCAGGCTCTATCAAACTCACACCTACATGTTGCTCTTTTATCTGAGTTATCCGTAAGCAATTGACTAATTTATTTATGGATATTGATACATATTTGTTATTCTCTCAGTGTGGTCGTATATCTCATCATATTTGGCTTTCAATTGGAACCATTTCTACGCACTCGTTTCGAAGTACCAGGCGTTTATATCAACGATCTGCCTGTGCATAGCTGCACTACGAATGCTGCTCAAATACGCGACGAAATTGAAACGTTGCGTCATGATTTCAACAAACGCTTCAAGCAATTGATCTTCACCTGCATGCTGAATGCCTATCTAGTGCTTATACCTTGTCTTTTGTCGTTGAGCGTGCAGTATAATGTCATGCGTGCGGCGCAGCACTGCATCATCGTTTGCCTGGGCGCCTTTAGCTTGTCAGCTGTCTTTCAATATCCGGCTAAGTACAGCGATACGCTACATCGTGCCACCTTGCACTTAGGCAGCTGGCAACGAATGGATCGCGATCCACAGACAGCGCCCTCGCAGCTAATTGTGGCAGCCAACGCACAGAACTGGTCAAAGTATACTGTCTACGGGCATGGCACGGTGGTAAAGCACAATGGATCGCTCTATCGGAGTCACGGCTTAGTTACTGTTGCTACGCCCGGCAACGCCAGCCATCTCCGTTTCTATGTAAGTAAAACTCTTGCTTTATATTAATTATCTAGCAACTTATATGTCTTCCTATCCATTCACAGAAACTGTTCCACAATCCCACTGTCATTTACTCCACATTAGCTACTCTGCAGGCAGCAGTGCTCCTCGTGGAGATTGCATCGCTTAGCGCTGCCAGCATTGAATGGCACTTTGTGTTATCCATTAGCTTTGTAGCATTTACCAGCATGGTTGCTTTCTTTAAACTGGTCCGAGATTATTTGATTACCAAGCATTTATACAAAGCAGAGTGCTCCACCATTTACAATTAAGTGAACAGATTCTAATAATTCGAATGAATGCACGAATTGTAAATTTATGACTTACTTAGGATCAATATCTTAAACCAATGATAAATAGTTAATAAAATAAGGTTTTATAAATGCACAATAAATTAAATAGACAAACTATTGCGTCTATAAAAACTCGCTGAAGCCGAATTACTGATTCAAAGAATACATTGAGAATTGAATTGAATATTGGCTAATATGAACGACAAGCAAATAGAATATATATTAGATTAGAATTTATTTTATGGACTTTTATGAAACAAATTGAATTTCGGTTAGCCAAATCTGTTATCATTTACATATCTCCTAGAATATATAGTACACCTTAGAAAATATTTAATATTTTTCTGTGATCAATTAAAAAATTTAACAAACTAATTTAGATTCTGCTAGTAACATTTTTTTGCTCATTGTAAACCCAGGAGCTACCCTGTTTGTGGTCGCGCACATTGATACCATGTTCCTGAAGAACGCTTCGCAGTTTATCACTAAGTTCGAGTAGTTCCGCTTTCTTTTCATTTGTTGCTTCAACTGCCTGCTCTCGCAGTTGGCTTCGAAGAGCCAGCAGATCTGCCACTAGTAAATTAACATCCACTTGGGATTGTTGTTTTTGTTGATTAGATAGAATCGTTGAATCGGCTATCGAATTGATGCCGAGGTTCAGCATGGATGAGCCTATGAAATTGCCTGCTGCCAGTAACAGATCAAGACAGTGGGCGGGCTCCTGTTCTGCATCTGCTTGTTGTTCATTGATGCAGCGACTGATACTGCTCATCTGGTCCATTAAGACGCTTATGGCCCGTGATGTGTCAAAATCATCGCGCAGACTATTATCATACTCCAAAACCATATGATTCAGCTGTGACTGCAGTGCACCTTTGTCCAGATATTTGGGTGCCTTTTGAAATTGCATATAAGCGTTTAGGTCTGCGTGGAAATTTCTGAACTTTTTCAATGTTTGGCGTGCAGTCAACATGAGTTGATCGCTGTAAGGCATCGCATTATTATAATTGGATAGGAGGCATGCCATGCGAAACTCATCCGCTGTATAGCTCTTTAGCATTTCATCAACGGTAATTGTATTTCCCAACGACTTGGACATCTTCTGTTGATCACCCACCAAATGGAGTTGCCCAGTGTGCAGCCAATAGTTGACCCATTGATTCTTATTGTAGTATGCGCAGCACTGAGCTTCTTCATTCTCATGATGGGGAAACCGCAAATCGAGCCCGCCTGCATGGAAATCCAATTCATTGCCAAAAAACATACCAGCTATTGCGCTGCATTCTATATGCCAGCCGGGACGTCCTTCGCCACCCCATTTCGAGCTCCAGCTCGGTTCATGCTGCGACTTTTTCGCCTTCCAGAGCGCAAAATCTGCAGCATTTCGTTTGCCTTGCTCGTTCTCTTGGACAGTTCGTTCATCTCTACTGATGTTTTGCAATTTTCCGTAGCTCTCACATTTGCTTACATCAAAATAAACTGATTTATCTTCAGATACGTATGCGTGCTCGTTTTCGATCAGTTCTTCTATAAAACGCTGGATCACAGGTATATTGGCTGATACATGCGTTCGCATATTGGGAGGTTTCACATTCAATCGCAACATATCCTCCTTAAATTCCGCATCGTAAGAGCGTGCCAGCTCCTGCCAATTACATCCCTTTTCCTTACTACGCCTGATAATTTTGTCATCCACATCGGTGATATTCATGGCTGTTATCAAATTGTATTTGAAATAGTCTCGCAGTATCCGCTGTATTATGTCAACTTTTACATAGGTGCTCGCATGCCCCACATGTGTTTTATCATACACGGTTGGCCCACATGTGTACCAGGTAACTATATGTGGATTCCGCAGCACCAATGGCACTTTGCCACGCACTCTGTGATTGTAAATGTTTATACCGGTGAACTCGCCGCATGGTCTTTGCCAGCTGTTGGCAAATTGTTGTGTCGACTTGGAAGTGTTGTTGCTGTTAATCGAACGACGAAATTGTTGTGAATTGAAGGCCCTTTTGCATTCTTCTAACCGAAAACTACTAAAAAGAGAAAATTAGCGATTAGTAAATATATTCAATGTGCTTCCATACTTACAGTTTTAACATATTTCTAAGTGACTGACAACAATTTTAATTTAAAATTTTGTCTAAAATTTTTGATTTGATTTATCAGCAACAGCTGATTCACGATTGTCGATCATAATTATCGATATCAGTATATTTTTTTATAATCACACCCATAGATGTGATATATTCATAAACTTCCAAGCGATTATTAAAGGACCAAAATATTATCGATATGCCAATTTGTTAGCGCGAATCGTCCCTGGTTTTCAAAAATGCTTCTAGTAAATTGTTAATACATCAACATGTATTAGAGGCATTATTTCTATAATTTGTATAACTAACAAGTAAATAAAATATTGCTTGTTGTTAGTAACAATGACACAAATCAGCTAAAAAGTTTTTGGCAGTTTTTAAGGTGATGATACATTAAATGCTGCAAAACTTTAAACCTTAACTTTTTAAAAATTTAATGAAACTTAATAATATTTTGTATGTGTATATAAATTTAAAATACGCGTTTTAAGGCATAATTTAGTTATTTTCAAATAGTTTATTTCAGATAACTCTTATTTTCAAACTTTTTAAGAAAGCTTCCATAACTTAAGGTTTTTTTTATTATTATTATTATTATTATTATTATTATTATGAGCTCAATCAATATAATTAAGTAAAATGTGAAAATCAAGCGGCACCGACAGTATAATACTCGTTCATTTTATAATTTGTCTATCGATCCATCTATCTATATAGAAGCAATCTGAGAATATTAAGAATTTTTAGTCAATCTATAGAGCTGGTCAAGAACATTAAAATTGAAATGTGAAACAATAATTTACTAGCAATAAACTTGAGACTTTTATGAGTCGCGTGTGTTTATACGAATATACATTTCATAGTTTTGCGCACATACCGACAGATGGACGCACATAAGAGAAAACCACCTGACTCTCTTTTCATATTGAAAACGAGCGTGAAAAAGCATTGTTTGGCAAATGGCAGAAATCATACGCACCATGGCCAGACCGTTTGCCAAAAACTTTCTTCAATGCGTAAGCAAAAAATACGAGCATTGAGGTCAAGGATATTTCATGCCACAAGCAGGTGAGAAATCGGAAAAGAAAAGTAGCGTAGTATTTTTGGTAACTAAATTAAATGTGACTTAGGCATTCGCTGTGACCCAGCTGGCTGAGTGGCTAGCTGGCTAGCTGGTTGGCTGACTGGCTGAAAAGGAGGTTAAGTTAAATTGCAAACAAATTAAAAGGGAGTTAGACTTGCGGCCTGGAATTCCCCTTTTGAATGATTACGTATACATAACTATATTCGTATATAGACCACGCTTGTGCCGGTAATTGGATATTTCACAGATTTGGGCTTGGTCTATTGTTCGCTTCTTGGCAATTGATATTAATTTATTGGCTGTGCTTTTTAAATCAGGCATCGCGTGAAAACATTTGTGCGCCCAGAAATTAGCATGAATAAGCAATACTGCTTGTTGCTGTTGCTGTTGCTGTTGCAGTTGCTGTTGCTTTTTCAGTTGCTTTGCTGTTGCTGTTGCTGTTGCTGTTGCTGCTACTGCTGCTGCTTGTGCTGGACTGCACCCAGTGCAAGGTGCAGTTTAGAATAATAGAAATTAGATTGAAAGCCTGGCCAGGCTCAGTGGGCCATGCCAAAATATGATTCTGGGTTTGGTATCCTGCTGATTAAGGTCAGCAAAGCGATTATATTGACTCAAGTAAGGAAACCCAGCCCAACAAAACCTTTCAGGCCTTAATGATTGCCCAACAATTTGAATTATTTGCTCAAGTACAATTTGTAAGAGAATTACATTTGAAAAATAAAACCTTAAGTCAAATGTAATTTTCATGAATATTTTATGCTTAATTATTCATAAAGACAAATTTTGATTAAATATACAAATTTTGAGAATATTTTTGTTTATTTTTTACATGTTATTTGTGTTCAACGTTGAATTTTTAAAATAAATAATACAAATTTTAATTGAACAACTGAAAATAATTTGTGTTTATATTTGAAAAGCTTTGAATAAATGATTTCTGTAAACTTTTGTTTTTAATTTGTTGAGTATTTTTTATTTAATATATAAATATGCATGTTATGCTTACATTTTATGTTTTATATAATATATAGTAAGCAGAATGCATGTTTTAGTAGTCTTCATATGATTATTATTATTTCATATTTTTTCTATATTTTATAAATATTCTCGCTAGAATTTACCGACCTTGGCAAAATGCAAGAAGAACTCTCTACTGCTCAGCTTCTGCACACTGCCGGCTTTCTCTAAAATAGCACTCAGTTGCAATTGAAAAGCAAAAAAAAAAAAAAAAAAAAAAAAACAAGGGAAAAAACAAAACAAAGAGAAAACTAAATTCAAATCTATAGCCATAGAATGTCAGTCTAACAACAACAAACAGTGGCAAGTTTTCATGTCCAAGGCGTATTTATGTCAACCGGAAGTAGGTTTACTGACCCACGTATACGTTTCAATACGACGGACAGCCGAAGACTTCGTCCGTTGAAGCACACTTCGGCTGCCCAATAGAGGCGACTACTGCTGGACATATGTATCTGAAACTGGCTGCCTTACCTTAGCTTAGCCTAGCGGCTTGTCCAGGTGCCATACGAAGACGACGAGCAACGTCAACGACAACTCGTAGTATAAGAAGGCATTTTCTTTCAAAGTTTTAGTTTTCCAACGAACGGCAAGTGCATCGGATCGATGCGAAAAGCGCGTTGTGCTGACTCCCTAATTCGATTTAAATAATTGTATGTACACACACACACATACATATATACATATATACATATATATAAGTGTTGCTTGCCGAGTGTGGCACTTAAATGAAGTCAAACACAACTCCTTTTAAGTGTATACAATTTAGAGCTCAGCTCAGCTAATAAGCGCTTGCGTGAATATCAAATGTTTAATCAATGCCGGAGATAATAATACTACAAACTAATTAAAAGTGTGGCAAGAAAGGGTATCGAATTTCATTCCTCAAATATAATGCTTAAATATATATTAATTAATCAAGAAACAAAAAATAAATAAATATTAGATTTACAATTAAATTTAAATAATAAACAATTGAATAACTAAAACTAGAACTAGAACACCACAACATTATATATTATAAATAAAAAAGTAGTAAAAAAAAAGCTTTAAACTTCAAATTAAAAAGTTATCAAAAGGTATCAACAGACCAACTGACTGCAAAATATTTGGGCATGGCTAAAAAACAAAAATAAATAAGCTTTTTTATTTAAAAAACTCAGACACTTTTTTTTAGATTTTAGGTGGCCAAAGAGATAAACTCACTATTCAGAGATTGCTTGCGATTCTCCTTCTATGTTTTTTTTTTCAATTTTTGATGAGGCATAAACAAAAAAAAAAAAAAGTTTCGCAAAAATTAAAAAAAAGTTGAGTAAAGTTGAGTCTAAAATTAATTTACTAAGAGTTAAAAGCAAAATTAAAAATCTATAAATTTAACTGAGGAAAAAATATATACATATAAATAAATATAAATATATATTTTCTTTTAATAAGAGAAAAAATATTTGTAACTAAATAATAAGAAAAATGTTAATGAATGTTTCCCAACTCTTTTGCACGAAACAATCTGTTGAAATCTATTAAATGGGAAAACCCAAAAAGTAAAATTCTTAAAGCGAAAGAAAATTGCAAAGTGTTAAGCTGAATGGAAATTTGCCATCACGACACTAACCAAGGATTTTTACTTTTTTTTTCGTTTACTTGCGGTATGCTCTGTGCATGTGAGTGTGTGGAACATTAATAAACGTTTTTGTTGTTGCTGCTGTTGGCAGACTGGGCTGTGTTGCAACTAGACGTACGCCAAGGAGTGTGGCAAGTCGCATTGGTCATTCAAGTGCTGCCTGGTTGTTGACTTGTGTAAAATTGTTGCTATTTTGACCCCCTTAAACCCAAAGCCAAGGAGAAGGCAAAATGCAAACGAAGCCTAGACCCAACGATGTGAGAGCGAGTGTAACACACTGAGACATACTCACACACACACACATACACACACTCACAAGGTATGTTTGTGTATGTGTCTGCATTGAAAATAGATTTCACGTCACTTTTTAAGCCAAAAGTTTGGTTTAGGTTTACGCACAGCCTTTTCAATATAGGTTAATCAAATTGTTTTCAGGCTTAGAACGCATGCGAAAATTGTGGCACACACACACACACACACACATGTGCATATAAGGCATACCATCACACTCATACACGCTTACAATGTATATCGCGTGTCATAACAACAGGTGCCACGCGGCAAGTGAACAAGCACAAACACAAGTACACACACACAGAAGCGTTACTTGCAGACACACACACACACATACATAGTAGCATCGCTTGCAGGCAATGGCGCCGGCAGCATTTCGTTCGCTTACGTTTTGCGGCGAATTGACAAGGGCGAATTCACGTTCGCTACTTGAGGTGGGAATATTTGCCAACTTTTAAGTGTCTTTCAAAGCAATTACAACTTTGGCTTTGATTTCGCCTTGACTGTTGACAGCCGCGAAATTTAAAACTTTATGGTTAAGTGAAATTGTTTTGTTGGTAGCGCAACATGAATTTATATTGAATTCCTCTCTAAAATAGATCCAAATATCATTTTTGAAAAATTAATAATAATTTATACTTAGCTCAGACGAAAATCACTTTCACTAATTACTTGCGTATAAGCAAACAGTTAAAGTCAATGCACATTTTTGCTATGAATGTTATTTGGTGCAGCTTTAAAGTGCAACATAAAACAGCAATTTGCCACATGCAACGTGAGGCATAGCCACAATCTAGACACGCACAAGTTATGCTCTCGTTAGCGAACATCAATCGTAGGCGAATCAAATGAGTAAAACTGGCCGAGCTCACGTTAGTCAAATACCCTGTAAACATGCAATATCTGTAATAACTCAATGCTTCATATTTAACCTACTTAGTCACTTATTCTCTTCTTCTTCGACATTCGATTCTCTCGTACATCTTGCTAGCAAGCAACCAAAAATAATGTATACTAACTTTTACTATATCAGCTAAAAGTCGCTTATACCCTGTGTTTATTTAGTACACGGTATAAAAACTCAGTCTATCGTTAGCTGTTTTTAACAGTTCAAGCAACATGTGAGCCAGACTTAATGGTCAGGCACACCCAATGTACTCGCAGTACAGAGCATAAGCAATCGCTGAACTGTTAACTATGGGTACATTGAGCTGTCTGTTGCTTTATCAGTTCGGGCAACAGCGCTCAATGGCAATGGCAGTGAAATACTAGATATTAGATATATGTATGCAATATATTATATAGTAGTGAAAAATAATTACTATTTTCGCAACTTCTCTCATACATCGCAAATTGCACATCGTATATCGGCTTTTCTATTGCACATTTGCCCAGGTTTGAGTATTTCTTTATTCAGTCGGCCTATGGAGCTTCGCGTGTTTGGTGCACTGACATTGCATTGCCCATTGCCATAGAAGGTCTTACTGACAGTCGTCTATGGCCATAAAATTGGATACGTACGGAGTAAGTGTGGCGATATAATTTTAGTTGCTTCGTGTCACTTACTTTACCTGTGCAGCCGAAGGACTTGAGTATTTTCGTCAAGCTTTAATCGAAATAATTATAAATAACACCCAACAAATTTTGGGGCCTTTTACAAAAATTGGCTATAGGCGAACTTATTTCGTTAGAGTAAACTACATGTAGTTGCTTAATTGATATGAAATCATTTTTAAGAAATAATAATAAATAAATAATTAAAGAAACTAAATAACAATATTGCTTCGTACTGGATTCCTGGAACCTGAGCCGGTCATTTATCAAATGCATATACATCAGCTCTGCTATGCCCTCTATTAATACAAAGAGAGGAGGGCAAATGAGAGAAGTAAAAAGCCAAAGGCATTTTAATTTCCCTCTTCCTTAAGAGAGGCAGAAAGAGAAAGACAACGATACAAAAGTCTTAGAAGCAAATTTAAGACTGAATTCGTGGAATTAAAAAGACCAAGAAACAAATTGATAAATGTCCTATATTAATTGGGAAAAATAATTATAAATAAAATATTTAAATATTAAAATTCTTATTAATATTATATCTAATGTCTCTTTGTTTTCTTTTACAGAATTAAGAACTATGGCACATCTTCCAGGCTACAATAATTGCAGCTTACTTTAAAATAATAAGGAGTGCTTCCTGTGCCACCTTAGTGTTTACCCTCAAGGAGTTCTTGCAGAGAGAACAGCACAAATGATTAATCATGCAGCAAACATTATCATATTCATCATCACCTTCACCAACGCTCATCTCGACAATTGCCCAGCCAATCATCAGATCGCCCTCGGATACAGACACAGCCACAGCCACAGCCACAGCTACAGCCACGGCCATAGCTGCGCCTGCTATAATATCTGTCGACTACAGCTACGATCCGAATCGCATAATGTCCCCATCGGCTCATAGCAATGTCAGCTATACGGCCAAGCGAGATCGGCGCGGTTCAGAGATTGCCTCGGAGACGCTCTATATGGAAAAGAGCTCCGCGAATATTCAGCCCTACAGCAGTCTGTTTGGTGATCCAGTGCCCCCACCGCAGCCAGAAGATTATTTTGGCACTGCAGCCTTTGAGACGATACGTGCAGGCTCTATAGAAATACCCAGTTCTGAGGAGGATACGCTCGTGGCTGCCGTTGCCCTCAACACGCTGATGGGTCAGGAGAGTCGACGCAGGCTCTTCTCCAATGTGCCCTATAACACTCTAAGAGCTCAGTCTCAATCCATACCACGACTGCAACCGCCCGATATACAAATACTGCCCAATTCGAGTGGCTCCAGCTCTGAGCAGCTCGATTCACCGAATTTTATGCTTCTTACACCGCAGGACATAGTCAATAAGCCAGATGTATACGAAAGTGAATACGAACAGGCCACGCAGGCTACGGAACGCACTTTCGAGGAGCAGGAAACACAGACTGGAAATAGGTAAGTAAATATAGCAAATAATCATTTCTCCAGAGAAGAATTTATCAAATCGATTCTCAACTTTTGCAGGCCTATATCGGACTTAGATTGGTATCGTCCAACGCCACAGCATTTCGCAGAGTTCAGCCGCATACCCAAGATGCGGCCCAGCTCCAAAATGGTCATGTCCATGAAGCACGAGGAGATGCCACTATCTCCGCTGGCCACCATGCTGCAAGATTCAAACGGTTCGAGCAGCGGGGGTGAAGATCAGTTGCTGAACAATGAAGCGCCGCAAATGACAGTCAGGAGCACAACACCCACGTTAGATAGAAATCTCATACTCTCGCCAAAGCAATATCTGCAGCAACAGCAAAGGGAGATAATGCTTAACGAACGACAGCTGCTAGAAAGTATGCCGGCTTATGGCCTAGAGAAACCTCAAACACCCAGTGTACAGCAGAGTCAGTTACCAGAGTCCAGCACTGACATGGAAGAGCAGGCGCAATCACAGATTTTATCGCCGGTCGTTATGAAGGAGTCGATCGCAACGGGCGGAGAATATCGGTAAGTTTTGAGACTTTAAATAGCATCACTTAATATTAAATAGTTTTTCTTTTATCCAAATTTAGTGTGGGTGACACAAGGCTGCACAAGAAGTCTGCCTTCACCATACTCTCGGTACGTTCACCCAAATCCTCGTTGGGTCACAGTCCAAGTGCCACGCCAGTGAGTCAACGACAAACACCGATCAACAGACATCCCTCGCTACAGTCAACAACTACCTCGTCGAATGCAGCTCAGCCGCAGCCACAGTTGAGGCCGCGCCGCAAGTCACTGACAGCATCACGCTTACCGCAGTTGCCGCCCAGCAGCCAGCCAGTCAATGATGATTCGCCACGGCCCTCTGTTCAATTCAATATGAGCGGACGTTATAGTCCAAGCAAACTGGCCATGCCCACAAAGGGTATATTGCAGCAGAGGGATTCGTTGACCTCATCGGTGGATACGTATACGCCTCGTACTCAGCGACGCGATTCTATGGGCATAGCATCATCTCCATTTGGACAGCGCATTAAAAGTCTGGAATCGTTGCCCCTGATCTCGCAACCCTATTGCAGCGCCATACCTCGTTTGCATAGCTCCTCCATGGAACTGGATAAGGAGACTAGCCGTTTCCGTAGATACTCAATGGAAATGGATAAGGAGACAACAATAATACCACCGGGCACATTGCCGCGTCCTTTAAAGCCAAACCCGAATCCAACACGTAAGCAACGTGGACTGCTTGGAGTGATCAACAAGTCGCTTGTTGATGACTCCCCTAGCCAGCCCACCCGGTCGAATTGGATGAGTTTGGATGATCTAACCATGGGTACACAGTTGGCCAAGTCCACTTTTGATCCAATGCGGATCCAGGCAAGGCGACGTTCCAGCTCTACTTCACCCGAGCGTCGCAGTTCCACGCAAACTGCTTCAGATCGCCGCAGCTCGAATCTGAGCAGCATCACAACCTCCGATTTTAGTTTCCGCCGACCCTCGACACTCTCAACACTGCCAGCAACAACCAAGACAGGAATGCAGCGCCGCAAGTCGATTTATCAACCCGCTAGTAAGCTGAAGAGTCCTCGCCGACAGCCCTTTCCCAGCAAGGATTCGAAGCGCGCCAAGATAGTCAAGCCAAGTACTTTGTCACCCATTATAGGAACGCCGAACAAGGATAGCGGCAAGGATAGTCCACTGCATGGCGATGCCTACGAAGCCGCTCACAGAGACACACCGTCCGACTTGTCGATGCGTCGTGATTCTATATCCCGCATACCTGTACGTAGTCGCCTGGATTCGTATCCAAATAGTCGCTCTAACTCGCCACTTAAGGATTTTGCCAATTTGTCCAGCTTGTCCGGAAGAAATTCACGCGCCAGCAATAGTCGTTCGCCATCGCAGACCACGATTCGCAGTAGCTTTGATAACCAGGCTCTGCTCGACAGCAGATTGACGCCCACTCGCTTTAATAGTAGTCGTCCCGTCTCGCGAGGTCCACCCTCCAGGCCTAGCTCGCGCATGGCCCAAGCAAAGGATAGTTCGCAAGCCAATTCCAGAGCTAATTCGAGAGCCGAATCCCGAGCTAACTCTCGAGCCAACTCTCAGGCAGATTCACGGGCTAATTCGCGAGCAGATTCACGAGCCAACTCACGTGCAGAATCGTTGGCCAACTCGCGAGCTAACTCTCGTTTGAGCGTGCGTTCATCCATACGTTCCACGAGCATTTCTCCATCGACCGCTTCACGCAATGGTCGTCAAACTAAAATTTCGCCCAATCGCAGAAAATCTGTATCCACAAGTCCTAAAGGTCTGCCGCCAAAAGGCATGCTTGGACGTAGAATGTCACTGAGTCCTGCAGTGAAGCAAGGAAAGCCGATATCAAAGCACGAGCGTAAGGAAAGCCCTCTCAGCAGTCGACGTAGAAGTTCGCGGTCTCTTATACCAACAAGTACGAGTGTGCGTAGATCTGTTTCCAAATCCACTTCACCACCCAAGAAAACGACAGACAAGACATCTGATAAATCGACAACGCCTAAAAGCAAAAAGTCTACCCAAATGTTGTCTAAGCCCAGCCCCAAGGAGAAATCCAACAAAGCAGAAAGTGCCAAAAAGAAGAACACAGCAATAATCAAACCTGACTTGAATCTCAAGCGTAACGGAAGTAAGATCCTCGCTAAAGCCATACCTAAAAGCAGCCAAGCAAATAAGCCAAATAAGACTCCAGCAAAGCAGCAGAAACAGGAAGCTGGACAAAAGAATGGGAAAACAGAAAAGTCAGCTAGCAAAACTAATGGAGCTAGTGGCATACCCAAACCCCAAGTCCGCGAAGCATCTCAGCAGAAAAACAATAACAAATCAAACGAAAGCCCAGCAACAAAAACCAAGCAAAAGCAGTCGCCGGAGAAACAAGAGGCGACTGCTGCTGCTTCAGCTGCATCTGCTTCTACTTCTGCTTCTGCTTCTAAAGAAAATACGGGAGATGTCATCAAACCTTTGGCCATGCATGTGGGTAATGCGGTCAATGTTAGCTGCAGAAGCTCTGCCTGCAGTCCGTAGCGAGGTGAATGCAACTCCAGCCAAAGCAGGAGCTGTAAAGAGACAATCTTCCAACATGTCGAATTTGGTACGCATGAGCTCACGTCTCAGCTTAGTAAGCAATAAGAAGCGAACTGATTCCGCACAGAATCGTAAAGTGGCAACGGTTCCAGAGCTGGCTCTAGAAAGTGAAGGTAAGCAGAGCTCCGTATGACTTTCTGTATAATATTCTCGTATAGAATAGGAATATAATCGTTTCTATTCAATACTGATTTTTGTCTTTCATTCGCAGTATCGAATAAGCAATCCTCACCTCAGTCTGGCGATAGCTTAGACCCCACTGCAACAAGTTCTGATGCTATGGACGGCACCACCGAGGCACAGAAAACGGTTAATGAACATTTAATTGACCAGAAAACCCATGAAAGTGAATCCGGACTCGCCCCAATTACCGCTGCCTCGCCCACACCCAGTGGCGTCACAATGCTGGCCAAGGCCCATGATAGCGCCCCACGGCTGGACACGGCCGATGGAAGTAATGAGCAGCGCAGCTCCCCCGCCGAGTTACAAAAATCCCCTCTACCACCCACACAACCCATTGAGGCTGCAATATCTGTATTGAATGCAGTCGACGCAGATGCAGCCAGCGCTCAGCTTAGCGCTGTGCCAGAAGCTGACAGCGAAAGAGCGAATTTGCAAGAGGATCATGCAACAAACTTGCAGCATCCAATAACGACAGCTGGACTTGTTGATGATTTTCCAGTAGATGACAAACGACTCTCACCCGATGGACAGGGCTCGACTGTGGGTAGCGGAGGAATTGCCAAGTAAGTAAATTATCTGATCTGCAAATCAAGTTGATTTATTGTAGATAGAATGGTTTATTTGAATAAAATCAATAGATTTTGTTTACCCATTAAGTTTCGGGTATAAAACTACGAACAACCAAGCCGTCTGTAGACTGACTAAAGACACTGTCTGTTAAAGAACTTTCCCATGCTTAAAGAAAACACAAACAAATCTCAGCCAATTTGCCACAATTTTTTGTTTGCATTTTTTTGTAAGTCTACTAACTTTTTGCGTCGTTCTTAAACTCTCCACGTAAAAACAATTGCCAGGCATATACCCCTTGGCCAGTAAATTTACATAGCCGGAAACTGCACGAACAAGAAACGTACGGGCAAAACTTTAGACCGCCAAACCACGTAGCACACACACACACACACGCACATATACATACCTATATATGTATATATTTATATTGGAATAAATATATATGTATATTTATATTGTTGTAGTTGTAGTGGGCTTTGGGCCACCAGGCCACTCATAAATGCGTCAATAAATTTACGAGCTACTCGGGTTTGAGGGGAGAAGCTAACTTTAGGGCGACCATACGAAACGCCTTTAAGGATATCCGTTCGCTTGCCTTGTCGTCCTCAAGCGCCGACGTCCTTCGAAGTATACATATATATACAGACGAGTATGTGTGCTTGTGTGTGTGTGTGTGTTATATTGCAGGTCGACCAGTCGAGAGGTGTGCACATACATAACAATCTGCCTAGCTAGTTAGTTTTCGTGGCATGTCCAAAGTTTCATGCCGCAATAACAAATCAGTTTCAGCCGGACAATCGCGCCAACCACAACTAGGATTCAAATTCAAATTGAATAAAATACAAAAAACAATATTGATGAAAAATACTTAGATTTGAACGAGTGATACCTGTGATAACTGTGCTACCCAAGCATGTTGACCAAGAAGAAAAAGAACTCGGTTGTCTTTCACATTGATCTGCCGCAGAATTCATTAATCGAACCGGATAAATATCTTTTTAGGTAAACAGAAATATTTTGTATATATATATTTAATATATAAGGGATATCTGATTTGTTATGAAAGAGCGGCCAACTCCTAATGGAAGTTTAGAAGTTTTGTTGAACTCTTATCAAAATTTATCTACAGCTCAATTTCATAAAAGAAAAGTTTATATTATGCTTGAGCAATGCGGATATATATTTTATTGAGTTAAAAAACGAAATTACTGCATAGATTAGTTTATTTTATACTAAACCAAAAACTGCTTAACTATGAAAGACTTTTTGATATATCATATATCATTATTAGAAAATTCCAAAACCAAAACATTCTTAACAATTCTCAGAAAAAACATTTTTATTAAGATTTTCTTCTTTGGAATTGTGGAAATATATTGGCTGAGGGAAAAGCTCTGAAATCTACCTAAAAAAAAGTTTTATTTATTTTAAAAATAGTTTTTTGATGGTTCCAAAGATTAGTTAAACTTAATGGCAAGTACATTTCACTGTTATATACGATATACCATGATAATTTAGTAACAGTCATTGAGCAATGCGGAAATAGTTGCAAGCTCCGAAAACTCCGAAAACTAAAGGTTTGTTTATTCTCCAGTATATATTATATATATGTGCAGACGCATGTTAATTGAGTAGTTAATGCGACAAAAGTACGAAGAACTTGTAGTTGCTTTCGACTGGCGTCAAGTTCTCGACCTCCAAAAGAAGTTTGGTCGTTGGCTCGAGCGGTTGTTGAAATCATATTTATTAGCGTGTGGGAAATTTTCTTTATTTTTTGCCTTTCGGCACGTGGTCGAGTGGAAAATTGTGTAAGTGAGGGCTAATTTATGTTTAGTTTAAGTACCCATTACATTGGACTATAGTGTTACCCCAAGCGAAAAAGTCAACCTTGAACTTAAAGTGGGTTTAATAACCCCCCAGGCAAATGCGTGTGCGTAATACAAACCATATTTAATCTGTGAATGAACTATATATATTTATATAGTATTTAATATATATAGTATATATATGATGTACTTTCAACTTTTGACCTATAAGCTAAATATGTGCATGCTTATGCAAATGCTCTCGTGCAATTCATCTTTATCGCATCGAATGCAAAAGTCATTAAATATGCTAATGAAAATGTGTGGCAACAATGCAACACGAAATCGATTTGCATAATAAATGTGAGCCATGCAAATTGAGTGCAAATTATTACCATGATATCACAAAAGGACAAGGTCTCACTCGGTCTGTGGTTATTACCCACAGTTTCCGATAGACAGTTATTATAGTAATTATGTCCCGGAATCAAGGGTATAAATGAAGGCTGATTCCATTAGGCAACTACTAAGGCAATTATAAAAGTCTAGTTGATTGATTTGCAATGTTGAAGACAGAAATTTTCTAATTGTCTTCTTTTCTTCTTCAGCTTTTCTAAATTTCCGATATTCATAAAATACGCATAGGAATCAAGGCCAGATAGGTCAGATATTCTAATTAGTTTTTAAGCCTTACAGCCAATTTCCGATAGACAGCTACAGCCAAGGCTACAAATCGAATCTGATTGGCAGTGATTTAAAATCGATTTGATTTTAATTGGATTTACTCTTTACTCTTTTTGCTTTCTTTCTTTCAGAACTAGCAGTCAGGAGTTCCTTAAGGATGATGTGGGCAAGGCTGGCTGCTGCCGCTGCTGCACCACGCTTTGTATGCGTTTCCGACGCTCACGTTGCATGCGCTGCTGCGGACTGCGCAAGGAGCGTCTGCAAGATGCCACTGATGAGCAGCAGCCTGTGCTCGCGAGTGGTCGGAGCAGCGCCTCAACTACAACCCAATTAGAGATAGTTGATGAGGCGAAGAACGCAAAGAAAAAGTCACGCTGTTGGCCCATATCCAATTGCTGCAATAGTTGTCGCAAGAAGCCAAAATCCACTGAGATTGCAGAGGAAAAACAGACCAAAATGAGTGTGGAACCAATGCAACAATCCTCATCAAGCAATCAGCCAAAGCAGCAAAGTAAATGTGGCATGTGCTTGCGCAAGGTGTTCTGCTGTCGATCCGTGAATAAAGTCGATCCCATAACGGGCGACGAGACGGAGCTCAGCAAATGCTGCTTTTGTATACCCTGTAGGCGTAAACATGCAGCAGTTGCAGCGGCTACCGAGCCTAAGGTGGCTTGGCGAGATCAGGACCCAGAGCTGGGCATAGCTCCTACAGACGCCGCCGTCTTGGAGGGCTCCTCGATGGCACCCTCAGCAGCAACAGCAACAGAAGATATGACCAAAATGTAAGTACCTAGGAAATAGGCATTCTATGTGAAATTTGTGAATATTAATTTGAATTTGTTCAAATCGATAGTAAGCCGAGCACTTCACGAATATTTGCGATTCCATTGGTCAGTAAATCAATTGTCGCTCACTGATTGATGATCGACAGTTGAAAAGCTCAAAGTAACTAATCGATTAAGAGCAAATAATCACTGAGCAATGTGAATCGCAAACAAGTATCGTCTGATAATCGATTGTAAAATATCGTTTAACTGAATTAGTTAATTTTAATAAATTTAATTTTGCGCTTTCAGGAGTTGCTGCAGACGTTTTTGGCTGATGATGCTTTGCTGTCGCAAGAAACCACGTCGCGCCTCCGATGCACGCCGACAAAGTATTATAGCACCGCCAACAAGCGAGGTAAGTGCTGATTATCATATTGACTAGTTGAATGAAGATTTGATTTCCTGGATTAAGCCTTATAAGTTCGACTATATTTGTATATCTATATTTTTATATTAAATTTAGATTTATTTTCATCCTTAGGAAACGCGTCGTAAACTCCATAATGACCTGGTGGAGTATACATCCAAGATGAAGGCTGCCATACCTGTGCTACCACTGTACCTCGCCTGGTTTTGCGCCTTTTGCAACGTTATCTTTCCGGGCCTGGGTGGGTATACACAACTAACAAATGTACCCTGTACATTATTTAATGTTCACATCTTATCTGTATAGGCACTCTGCTCTCTGGATTATTCTGCCTTTGTGTTGGCATACCCCGCTTCTCGCAGTTCGATAGCGCGCGCGCTCGCATTGGTTCCTTTATCATTAATATTATTGTGGCTGTCTCTCAGTTTTTCTGCGTGCTATTCTGCTTTGTAGGCTGGGGCTGGTCCATTTGGTGGGGCACCATTATGTTAAAGTGTGCAAGTAAGTTAAACTAACACAAAATAATTAATTCATAAATCTAAATCTATTTATCGAATCTTTTCAGAGAAACTAAGCAAAATCAAAAAGGTGGAACGACTGGAATTGGAGGAGGAACAGCGTCAAGCCGATATAGCTGCCGCTGCGGTGCGAGCCGAAGCAGAGGCGGCAAAGACCTAAACGTCTCTAAATATGCAATATATCCCATTGGGATGCAACTAAAAAATAAAGCTTCCAGATTCTGCATACCCATACACTTCCAATTAAACTTCCACGACAACGTTAGCTGGCAGTGGACAATTGGAAACAAACAGATATTAAGTCAAACTTCCAAGATACATTTTTTTGGACAGATACAATCCAATTGGATGCAAACAAAATCATTTTAAATCTTCCAAGACAAGACATGAAATCCAATTGGAAATTAATAAAATATCAAGTCAAACTTCCATTTAAAAGTGGCGAAAAGTACAGAGAAGACAAAAAGAATTTCACTTCCATATGTACATATATACATGCATACATTTATGCATAAATAAATATTTATATAAACTTTTGCAAATAAGTGACCTTAAATATAGACCAATAACAAATTGGGGCTAATAAAAATAATTTTATTTACTTAAAAATGAACAAAGCATTACATTTAATTTTATTTGGGTGGAATAGTATAGAGCTTATGCGAAATCGTGTTTTGTTAAGTCCTGTAAGAGCGCCATCTTGAAGCTTAGGAGTGAGACATTTCCCGCGCAATATGTTGCTTAATTTAAAAAAAAAAAAAATATATATATATATATATATATATAAACATACGATAATACATTGTTACACTTTTGACAAGTTGCACACCACTGTGAATCACGACCTAATATTGCACTGCTTGCAACAGCAGAAGAAAAGTAATATTCTCTATTATTACAATACTATTTCTCATTCATTTAGTTTGCATTTGGAAACAATATAAGCTCAAATGCATTAATTGCATACAATGTTCGTTTAAACTGCTTTGAAATATGCGTAGTGGTGCTTTTGGAAAACGAAATACTGCTTGCGTGACTGTTGTTGAGCCAGGCGTACCAGGGGCACTTGCTCTTATGAGTCAGATGTTCTATTGAACTTGTTCGCAGCGATTCAATACAGCCCTGTAAAAAAATAAATTTTAGCATCGCCACGCGAATATAATTTCATCCATTTATTTCGCATTTAAATTACAAAATGTCACATTTGGTGAAAATGGAAAATGGCCAGAGCCAGACCATACAGGAAATGTTGGGCTGCATTGAGCGGTAAGGGTTTTTTTGCGGTTCCATAAACAAATACAAATACTAACATAACCTCGTTTTCATTTGTTGTTTCCAGCTACAATCCAGACCATTTAAAGATACTCGAATCATATGTTCAGGACCAGGCCAAGAATAACACTTATGATCTGGAAGCAAATCTGGCTGTCCTCAAGCTGTATCAATTCAACCCACACATGCTCAACTTCGATATCACCTACACAATTCTGCTGAAGTGTTTGACGAACTTGCCGCACACCGACTTCGTGATGGCCAAATGCTTGTTGCTGCCGCAGCAGATGAAGGACGAGAACGTGCAGACAATTATTGACTTGGCCGATATACTTGAACGTGCCGATTTCACATTGTTCTGGCAACGCGCTGAAGTCAATCGCACGATGTTCCGTCATATAAGTGGCTTCCATGATTCCATACGCAAATTTGTCTCTCATGTGGTAGGCACCACATTCCAGACGATCAAGAAAGATTTGCTGAAGGAGCTGTTGGGCGGGATTGAGGACTCCACACTGGAGAGTTGGATCAAGCGCAATGGCTGGAAACATCAAGGACAGGGGCTTGTGGTCGTAGCTACCCAGGACGCCAAAATCAAGACAAAGAACATTACGGAAAAGATTGAGTTTGAGAATGTGGCTGCACTAATGGCACAATGTATCTAAGCTAACTAAGATTTACAACGGTTAAGTGATGCTCGACATGCCAATAAAATCGAGGCAACGACATTTACCAACTAAATACAGTATTTATTTGTAACCTTATTTCAATCTATAATTAGTCAACTTTAAGAGTTATTAACCTACGACTGCTTCTTGAACTTCTTCAATATGGGGAATATCTTGTCGAACGCATCATAGATCTCTTGTCGCACCTTAGCGCCGGTTAACACCACCTTGCCCGAGACGAAGATCAGTAGAACAATACGTGGACGCACCATTCGATAAATGAGACCGGGGAACAGCTCTGGCTCATAGCTGCTGAAGTTACAATGGGTCAGAACGAGACCCTCCAGTCGAATAGGGAACTTTACATCGCACGACCCCACCATATTTTGTATCTTAAAATCAAGGAATTTAGCCTGCAAGTGAATGACAATTAGATTATTAAGAATTATTGAATTCATTGCCTAACAATCAACAAAACTTACCGGAAAGCCCAGCTTCTGTATGATGCGCGCATATTTGCGAGCTGCTAGCCGCGAGTCATCCTCGCTCTTGGCCCCTGTGCAAACCATTTTGCCGGAGCTGAAGATCAAAGCCGTGGTCCGTGGCTCACGGATGCGCATAATCACGGCGGCAAATCGCTTTGGATTGTACTCAGCATTACGTGCATGCAGAGCAATTCTCTTCAAATCCAATTTGCAACATAGATTAACGGTGGACACAATATTTTGCAGCTGCGGCACAATGCCCGGATCGGCGGAACCAGGAGTGGCAGGGGTCATTGGTGTTGATGGACCCATTGTCTGGTGAATGTTGCTCAGAGATGAATCTCCGGTTGCACTTCGCTCTGTCATTGGCATCATGTGAGACATCATGCTCTGTGGCGTCTGTGGCTGCATTAGAGATTGAGGCGTGCTGCCGCCTGTGTTGCTGCTCTGCTGCTGTTGCTGGTAGGAGGCAGAGGGCTGATAACTTTGCATTTGTTTGTGGGCAAGAGGAATGGAGGGTTCGTGTCCAAACAAACCGCTGCCACTGCTACCATCGGGCACGCCCGTTCCATTGTCTGTCTGTTGGTTTTGCTGCTGCTGCGCGGAGACTGCTGTTGTTGTTGGCTCTGGTGCGGGTGGATGATAAACTTGATGTGGTAATGCTTCAATTTGTTGATCGGCATCCAGACTGTGATGCAGCGGTGTCGGTGCATGCCCAATGCTGGGTATTGAAAACCCTGGACTCAATATATCATCCATTGTGATGTTTCTACTTATTCTTCTATGTTATACTAATGCAGAAACTCGTGAAAATGCAACAGAAATATGCGAACGCAAATGGAAAGCCGCGTCGCTCTTCAGGGCTGCAATAGACACTTAATATATTTACGTACACCAAATAACAGCTAATTGGTTCCATTCGCTGTTCATTTGGTCTTCGACTCTTGCGCATGTTATCGATATTGCTCATCGTTAGCGGCGATATCTTATACAAAAAATCAGCGCATGAATAATTAACAAGACTTCAACACTTACCATTAGTACAAACAAAAATTAAAAATACGTCTAGCTATATATAATTTTTTTAATAAATACCGGTTCTGCAATCTCTTTATTTTCTTAGTCATGTTATCGCATATCGTAGAAACGATAGCTTCATCTTTCAGCTTATAATCGAAAAACATTTGATTTAAGCTGATTAACAGTTTCTTATAGCTCAAATACAAAATAAATTCAAAAAAGCGTTTTTCATATGTACAAAGAATCATAATGCTTCTAACGGCTTTATTTAAGTGGCTTATAAAATAATTAACAGTTAGGATACAAATACACATTGAAGATATCATATGCAGCACATATATAAATAAAAATATTAATAATGTAAGACACATTTAGAATATCTTTCATGAATTAATATCAGAAGAAATGTGTGTTTATGTGTTTCACAAAAGTATTTCCTTTCAAATTTATTTCCTTATCATTTCATTTTTTTTCTTTTTCGTTTTTGTTTATTTATTTTTTTGTATATATATATTTTATTAGAAATTATTCTAAATGATTTAATTCTTTGGCCCTTTTAACACACATTAGCTGATGTATGTAAGTATAAGGTTTCATAGCCATAAATACAATAGCTGCCGTATATATGTATATATGTATATATTCATACATATATATCCCGATCTTCCTTTTCCACTTTTCAATTGCCCTCTGGCTTCGGCAAGTTCGTGTCATATGCCCGTATAACAATAGATTGAGGTACAGCACCGCCTTCCTCTTGCGAAAATGCATAGCCATCTGGATGGAAAAAATATATGTAGCAACATATTATTTAGATATCAGATACGGTAATTATATGTCATTCGTGTATGGGATGGGGAAAGGGTATTCAGTTTTTAATGAATGCGTGGATGAAATGCAAAAAACAACAAATCAAATGTCATTTTTCTTTATTGACCGATTCACTATGACTGATAACCATGGCTATATACAAGGGTATACTACTATATACTGGACTTTTATGTCTATCTGCATATATGTTAACTAGCGCATTAAAAAATGAAGTACTGCCCAAACCCTGTTTGTCCTGCACTAATAACACATCGGGCACATTTCGTTGAATCTGATTTCCAGGTTTCGTTATATGATTTGTACTCACGCGATAATTCTAGTTCCGTTTCGACTCTTGTGTTGGCACGACGGGTGAAAACATTTCGTAGCAATCTCGCCGTTTCAGTAAATCTGTAGAATTAATTTTTTGTTTTTGGGGATTTGGAATTTTTAGATGGTTTTGTAATGGATTATATTACTTTAACTATTCATTTTTGATTTTAAAATATAAAATTTTCGGTAACTTTTTTTAATTTAAAAAAGTTTCTTAATTATTTTTGGGATTTTTTTTTTTTTTGGTTTAGCAAGTTATGAAATGTTTGCCTTTTCACCAATTAAACATTTATTTTTTTTTTATTTTTTTTTATTAATTTTCATTTTGAATTGTTAGCAACTACAGACAGTTAAAAAAATTAAGATATGTGAGCGGCTGTTGGAGAGCAATAAAAAGGAGCATGCAAAATTTTTAAAAATAATTATGTTTCTTCAATATTAGTTAACCAAAGAAATATGTTTGAGAACGGAAACATGCAATGCGAAAGCAGCCTTAATATATATATATATTAGTTAGTAATTTATTTGTATATTTTACAAAAATCTGTGCTATATTTTTTGATTACCATTTGCCTAACACTAACTACTAGATACCCTCTAATTGCAGCAGTTGTTTTCGTGGCCTATTCACATGAATGTATGGGTATTTTGTGACTGTGTATGATTCATGATCAGTTAGGGAGTTTGGATTTTAGTGTTGTTGTAGTTATACGAGGGTAGTCTGATAGGTTTGAAAACTAATCTTGAAATTTTTCAATTTTAAATTTTAAAATTCGCATTACAACTTTCTTCCAATTTATTTTTAGATTTTCAATTAGGCTCAGCAATTTCTTTGAACTACCCTCGCAAGATGTGTACATTTAAATTATATCTTTTTTTTTTTTTTTGGTTTGTTTGTAATTTACATTTGTTTCATGTATTACTTACACCGAATTATTGATCCCAAGGCATACATAGTACTGCGCACACACACATACGAACACACACACAAGAAAATATATATATATATAGAGTATATTGATGAAAGTTTCTTTAAAATACATATTGATATAGATTGCATAGATTTTATTTGAAATAACGCAAAATAAATAAATTGCATTTTGTGAAAAGTATAGAAAATAAATAAATCAAAAATTGTGCAAAACATTTCCAACATTTTTTTCTCATAATTTTATTTTTTTTGTTGGTTTCAACTTTGGTGCCAAACTGAATTTGTTCTGTTAGTGGGACTCAAAAATGTTGTAGGACATTTATTAAATTGCATGCAAATTGATGAAAACTAAGACATCAGCTGCTATTTCGATTGACATTAACATAGTACATTTGATAGACACACACAAATATATATATGTATGTATATAAATAAATATTATATATTTTATTTAGTTTCTATTTATCATTTAGACAGGCTTGAATACAATTTAGAAATTTTGCATTTTGTTAACTTTCACTTTATTCAATAGACATTTAATAGATTTTCATATTAGAATATCTTTGGATTTAAGACAGTTATTAATTGCATAGGTAGGTTAGAAAGGATGGCATACAGATTTACTTAAGAGACTATAGTATACATTTCTAAAAACATTTTATGTATATATTTATATATATGTTTGAATATTTCACAAATTAACAATATTGAAAAACAAATATGATTGCTCTAGTCGACAGTGTTCGACTAGCAAATTCCCTGAACCATTTAATGAGCTGTTAATGCAATAATTTCTAGCGATGCATATTTATACTTTGCTGGATTTATAAATCAACTTCAATGTTCATAGTCCGATCATGATTCAATTAATGCTATAAAAATCGACGCTTATATATAGACAGACAGACGAATAGACGAATAAAATATATATACTTCATAGAGTTAACCATGCCTGTTACTGTCTGTTGCATATAGCTTTACAAAATCAATTTACTCAACTGCAAAGGGTTCAGGGCAAAACAACAACAATTGAGACTGGAATAGAATTGAGCTTAAATTAAATTGTCTGTTAACTCTTTTTTACATACATGTTTTTTACTTATTTTGTACATTAATTTTTAGACGTTGGTTTAGGGTTAGTTTATGGAATGGAATGTTTTCTTGTTCGTTCTTTTTTTTTTTTTTTTTTTTTTGATTACTCTATAAAGATAAGCGTGGTACAATTGACTTAAGTTATAAACAACGTGTACTATGAAATAAATTGCAACTCTTTGAAAACATTCATTTAGCTAGAGTTATCAGTATCACAGTTGGATCAATTTTAAGACTTGCATCTGTACAGAGATGATCCTCTATATATATGTATATGTATATATGTATGAATACTACAGCTTTCTTTATTATTAACTGATTGATTGATATACAGAATGGATATGGCTTGACATGCCCTGAGCATATATATATACATAAAGATTCCCATATCAATTTGATAAGCACTTACTCTATAACATTTATATAAATAATTTATTTCACTCGACGACATTACAAACATTTATATTATATACATATACAACAGTATATAGAGACTAAAGAATTTGCTCTCTTCCCAGCTTTCTCTAGCTACATGTGCAGGATCTCGCTGCCCTGCCAGCGCTGTCGACGTCTATAGTATTCCCGTTGCTGGTCCATGGCATCCAGATCTTCATCGAAATCCAAATGCTCAACACGCAGGCGACGACCCGAAAATTCTATACTCTGCCTTGAATGGAAGCCTCGCATCCTGGTCTTATCCCGTTGTTGGGCGCCTGATCTCTTGTCCAAATCATGCTTAAAACGAATTTCCCTTTTTTGTTTTTTAATCGTAGTCGAACAATTTTTGTGGAATTGGCATGAGGGAATTGGGGATTTGTTAACAATGAATATGCATAAAAATTCACATGTTTGTTACAGATCGAACATTATTTGACATTATTTTATGTGGGTGTGGATGTGGGTGTGTGTGGATATTGTGTGTGTTAATAGAGGATAGAGGATAGAGAGAATTACATATGTTGTCTTTTCTTTTCCATTTTTTTTTTTTTTTAATTTCAAATTTGATTGTTGCTAATAAGATAAATAATATTACAATAGTTAACTCGATATCTATATTAATATTTGCAATTTTGCCCGCTAATAAACTTAAATTGTGTTTTCATTTGTTATAAACGTTCACGCTATGATAAGAGGGTCTATTGGTTTTGTCTGTAGAGACTTGAAAAGTGGAATATACATATGTTTATCAGGTATCAGGTATTAAAAGTACACCCATTTTGGAGTAAGTTAAAGAGGAATTCTCAAAGCTGAGCTCTACAAAGTGAGAGGAAGTTATAGACAGAGAACAATGTAGCTTTCGAGCTAGGACCATCAGCCATTAGCTTGGACTCAGCTTCTCCATAAATAATATAATAAATCAGAGAACTTTTTATATACAAAAAAATTCATTTCTTTTCATAACGTGAACGAATATATTAGGCATTTGATTATGTCCAACTGCAATATTCTTAGTTGATTTTTTATTTGTTTTCAATGCATATTTTGCTACTAAATTTACTAAATTAAAATACACACAATTTGAATTCATGACTAAATAAATACGTAATTTCAACTTCAAGCAATTTTTGCTACAATATATATACACATATAAATAAATATATAAATATATATATATATTTATCCAATAATACAAATATGCAAATATGTTTTGTGTTGTTCGTTGCTAACAAGATGTAATTTAGTCGACTATTGAATACCCTGTGCTGTGTTGTTTTCATGGCGTATAAGAACGAATACTTAAGTATAGAAAAATGATTGCTGTATACCCTGTAAACAGGTGCAAAAGGTGTTCTGACTAGAACGAATGCTTGTTTCAAGTGAAACTTTGTGAAAAGTAAAACAAATATAAAAAAAAAAACATTTAAGAATTATTTCAGTTTTCCAATAATATATTGTATGTAAGCCTGTTTTATTCCGTTATGTATATGTATTCAATAAATTTAATTAGAGCCAACTAGTTTTCAGAACTTTCGTGTGGTTTGTTAAGTGAAATAAATATAGAACTTGCTAAGAGTTAAATTGGGTTTCGTTTAAACTAAGAGATAAACAGTTAGACAATAGGTGACTAATTTATTAATTAAATTGTGTGGCTAATTAAATGCAAAAGGAACTAATTGCTGATTAAATTTATAATTAAAGGACGCTCACATGATGGTGCAAAATACAAATACAAATACGAAACGAGAAATGCAAATATCAAGCACGGATCGCAACGAATTGCAATTATTTAGACAACTACATAAACGATTCGTGCTTAAGAGAAAATAAATAAAAACAAAATTAACTCTACTTAAGATGCGCAACAATTCAAATTGAAAATGTAGTAGCATTTCTTGTTTGTCTTTTCGCTTTTTTTTTTTCTTTTTTTGCCAGATAAATTGTTTAACCAATTGTATAGGAAAATAAACCCAGAAATAATGCAAAATACATAGTGTAGATATATCTATATATATAGAAAGAGAGAGAGGAGATGGGCTCACTCTGTCTTTTAACGGAATACTTACGAGGATCGCGACTCTTCCATCACCTGCGAGGGATCATTACGCTGTATCTCCGACTCACGTACAGCATCCGTCAGCGTTTTGAAAACGGTATTATGTATGCTAAAAGTAAATGAAAATATACATTGAAAACAACTGATTTACTTAAGAAATTCTTCATACGTACAGCTTGCAGATGACATCGATCAGCAGACTGGCAACGGGCACTAGAATCAAAGCCAACCAAAAGACAGGCGTCGACAGTAGCTGACTGTCCATTCCAGCAAAATTGCTCGCAAAGCTCAACGATGGCCAGATATGACTATAGATCAGCACAAACAAAAACCAGAGCAGTATCGATCCCCAAATGGCGGCATGCGTTAGCCAGGTCCACGAGCTGGTAATGAGGCCCGCTTTCAAGCAAACTGTAACAATTACATACTAAAAAAGAAGAAAGTAGACAATAAATGAAAATTGTTGCTCTGCTCTCTCCTTTTCACTGCCCTTCTATTCCAAATCAACTCACCGTGTAAACCATATTGCCGAGCATCAGATAATCGCTCGTCTTGCCGTCCGACCAAATGGATTCCGACTCGAAGGCGAACAGTGGCAGCCAGAAGAGAAACACTGAGTGCAGCAATGCATTGAAGATCCATATCCAAAATACGCGCACATTGAATAGCTTGGCATTCTGTGAGGGTTTATACAGCAGCGGATACTTAAGCATTGTGTCGGCCGTACAGAACTTCTCAAACAGTCCAATTGCAAATGGGGGCATGGCCGTGAAGACAACGTTGTAGAGGCCAATGGTCCAGCGTTCGAATAGAATTTGACCTGACCAGCCCGAGTAAAGGGCGAACCACAGCTCAATCACATACAAGCAGACATTTTTATAGAAACTATAGAGGATTAGCTTGCTGATTCGTGCATAATTCCAAGCACCGTGTACGAGTATGAGGCGACGCAAAAATCGAAACTGGGCAATCGAATAGTCGGAAGCGCAGGCCGCTTGCAAACCCTCAACGCCCGATATGCCAATGCCAACGCTTGCCTTCTGAATCATAGCCACATCGTTGGCTCCGTCACCAATGGCCAAGGTTACGGCCTTGGTGCTCTGTGTTACCATGTCAACCACTTCGGCCTTTTGAATGGGTGAAACGCGACAACAAATGACAACGCGGCACACGAGGCATAGCTCCTGAAAATCGCCACGCAGATCGCAGGTCAGGGCGTACTTCAAAGTTTTACCATCGATGACGAGCGCAACATTTGCATCCTTCGTCGAGGAGCTCTTGAACTCACCCACATGCCGCAGCACAGCATCACGCGTGGCCTGTAAATGAAATTTGACTTTAATAACAAATATAAGAAGTTATTGATAGAGCTGCATTTGAAGTAATACGCTGCTTATCAGCTCCAATAAGTGGACTTTTCGTTGGCCCATTTACTGAGTAGTCAATATTCTTGACAATGAGATAATTTACTATATAGCTAATTTAGTCTCCAACTTACATCCAAACTGCCCTCATTAAGTATAAGAATGTCCATGGTGTTTGAGATTAGTTTGCAGGAGTAGCCAATGTTGATGGCCGTCTCCTGCTTATCGCCCGTGAGCACCCAAATGTATATTCCAGCATCAAGTAGAGCGGCAATTGTCTCTGGTACGCCGTCCTGCAGCTTATCCTCAATAGCCGTTGCACCCAACAGCCGTAAATTGGTCTCAATTAAATTTGATGAGTCTTCCAGCTTGGTTTCCCTATACTGCAAGGCGATCGATGCCTTGTGATGTGTGTGAGTCCATTCCTCATAGACTTCATCATCGATATCCGCCACGGCCAGACAGAGCGTACGCAAACCCTCGGAGGCAAACTCCTCTAAATGCTGCAACGTTGCCTCTCGATATGATTGATCCCGCGGAGAGAGGCGCTCATATATGACCGAATCGGCACCCTTGGTAAAGAGCTTAATTTTTCCCTCGGGCGTACGAACAATGACCGACATACGTTTCCTCTGTGAGGTAAATTCAAGAACATTTAACACTTGGTAACGCAGTCGTTTGCCCAATGCATTTATCTCCACATATTCGGGCGTACGGGTATCAAAAATATAGCCGAACTTGCGAGCTCCATCGACCAATGCTCGTTCATCTGGGCTAGCGGCATGGTAGATAATGGTGCCATCCTCCTTTTTCTCTGGTATTACCGTATGGCACACGGATAACAAGACTAGAAACTCCTCAATATCCTTGGCGGACTCGTGCCTACGCAGTATATTCTGCACCAACTCGGATTCCTCGGGCGTGCGTTCCGTTTGATAAATGCGCTTGGCTATGGAACATTTCTTGAACTCCATTACATTCCGAGTCAATGTACCCGTTTTATCCGAAAATATGTACTTGATCAGGCCTAACTCCTCGTTAAGATTCGAGGTGCGTGCACTAGCTGGCATATTCGACTCCGCATGGTACATCTCGATATCATAATTAATGAAGATCGCCTGCAGAAAACGCACCAGCTCCAGTGTCACTTGCAGCGAAATGGGTATCAAATTGTTGTACAAAATAAAGAACGTCAACAGATTGTAGCCGAGGCTCAAGCTCTTGAAGTCTCCAATGCCCAGATACCAATCCGTTCGGGAATGTTTTTGCGTCCAAAACAAATTGCACAGTCCACTCGTTATGCAGAGTGAGATCAATATCATGAACAGCATCAAGATCTGTGTATTGGTCAGCTTATCAACAGTCGAACGCTTAAGAGGCGCAGATGTAGAATTCTTCATCAGTTTTGTTTCATGTCCGGAGTAGATGACCACGCCAAATATCCAAGCGGTATTCCTGAGCATGGCACCGCGCTGCAGCACCTGATCGTTGCCCAATGGTATAGCCCTGCAAAATGAATTCCATATTAAATATAATTCACAATTTAAAATTGATATAATATTCAATATTGAACGAATGAACTTAGAAATAAGTTCAAACGGCCTGTGCTCATTTTGTTCATTTGCTCATTTTGTGCGATTGGTGTTCATAAAGGATTCGATAGTATGTATCGATCCTGAACTGCTGAGCTGAACTAGTGACTTAATTGGCCAAAATTTAAATTGAATTACTTACGGTTTGCCAAACTCCTTGAGCACACCATTGAACTCGTATAGCAACCGATTTGGCAGTTCACACTCGATTCTTCCCTGTAATTGCGTCAAGTCTTTTGTATCCAATAATTTGGCCGTCGACGCCATACCTTGGCGAATCTTCAGATTTGTCTCGCCATCCAGATTTGCCGTTTCAATGAAACACATTGCCTGCGGTTCACTGTAACAGATTCGATAATTTGCTTAGTAATTGTATTCAAAGCTGAACTTAATATCAATTTGGTACTTACCTAGATGATAACAATATTAAGTCAGCAGGAAAGAATGTATCGATGACCACTTTTATAATATCACCAACTGTCAGCTCGGACCATCGTACAGTGGTCCAAGTGCCATTTTCTAGCCGTTCTATCAAACGATGATTGATTTCGTTATCAGCGCGATGTCGTTTCTATAATGATATTAAATATTTATACATGTATATCATATGAAAACGATTATTATAATTAATTACTTACCACATCCTCAATAATTTCCTTAATGGCGCTTACTGACAATATAAATACGAGTGGCACCAGTGTGGTGTAGCGACCCGTTGGCGATACATCAGGAATTTGTTGTAATAATGCAATAAGTAAGAAAAATATGTTGGAATATCGTCGGAATTGCTCAAAGAGAAACGACGGTATAAAGGTGAGGACACTGTGTATCAAATAAATAAATAGAAAAGGAAGCATTTATTAATCAATTACTCTACCAAATACATACATACATATGTATGTATATCATATCTTATCAGGAGTAAGCCATGACGTTTAAATAGCTCATGGGCAAATGGAAATGCGTATGGATATTACTTCTGATAATCGATGGCAATTCCAATTACTCACTTATATTTAGCCGTTGATATTCGGTTATTGCAATATTTTGTTGGCTGCGGCCCATTCAGCGTTATGATGCGCTTATCGTCGTCAGTCGAGTCGTAACTGCCAAAGTTTGGTGGCTCTTCCTCATCATCTGTAAGAAAAAGACCCAAAAAATTAATCAATTAAACGACTAAAAATATTGCAAGCTTAGTCTATTAGCATTACTTATCAATCAATTAAACAGTTCAACTAGTTTATTCATATATTCATCATATAAATTATATAAATCAGACATCATAAGAGTCAATCAATAAACTTTTATTAAAAATCCGATATTTATTGTCACCTTCTCAGACATAGAATAATAAACGAAATCAGTTCAAATCATTTTCATATTTGGCAAAGAAAAAATTTAGTGCTACGGGATTGCCCAGGGCATATTTTTTGGCAAATCGCCGCAGGCTAAAGCACGGCCTGCCCTCGTACGTGTCGTGCGGTATACAAGATTCATCAAAGTCCAGTTCGCAGAACTGTTTGAAGGCCACGAATACGTAACGATGTTTGCCCGTATCTGCAGGCGGACGACTGCCAATATATTCCGCCAGATTCTGACCAACGGCCACATTGCAGCCGGGTATGTTACCGACGAGCCAATGGAGCCAATCGCGATAGGTAGGCTTAGCACGGCTGGGTGCATCCGGATCGATCATGGCCAGCGTGTAGAACTTATTTGGATCGGCCATCCATCGAATGATTGGCTCGAACCTTACATTAAACGGGGTCATGTGGCAGCCAGGCGACACTTTGACATCGCAATGATAGGAAATCCTGATGACATACTCGGGCCTGCAGGTAACGACATCTGGTATAATCCTATGCTTCTTCATCATTGTGCCCAGCTCAATGATCGGAGGTACCTTAGGGCAGGTGACGTACATTGTGATTTTGGAATTTTGTATATCCTGTTACCGGATTTTGTTTAACTACATTGAACTAGCTCCATAAGGTTACTACTACTACTTAGTTTGATTTTTAATTACAATTATATGATGAAGTTTTCCAGCTATTATCCGATTTTTCTTATATTCGTTAAATATATATACCCAGCGACAATACTATATTTTAAATTTAAATCTCTTTTCTTATTTTTTTCAACCTATGGAATTGGTTAACAAAAGATTTCGAGCTCAACTTACGACTCCAACGTATACGTAGCGCTCTGTAGACATTGCGAAAATTCATTCTGCTCCAGCGTCTGCTACACGGCCTGCCCGAATATCTGCGTTGGCGAATTGGACGCTTTGTTAAATTTAAAATGCGATTCGAGTCGTCGTTGAGGTCACCAATCAATTCAGTTGCGGCCGTCTCAATTGACTCCTGATCCGTTCCATCTGCTATGTAGCGCTCCTCTATGCCCGAGCCAACCGCCTGAAAGGCGATGCTCTCCCTGCTTCTAGCTGACTTTGCTCTCAGTATGCCCTCCAGGTTGTATGTTTTACAAGCTCTACTCTTCTGCCGCTGCTGCTGCTGCTGCTGTTGTAGGTATGCTACAAGTGGGCGTGGCCAGTGGGCTTTGCAATAGCTTCACGAAGCCGGAGCCAGCGCTTGCGCTCTCAATTTTGGCCACATTTCGTACAAATGCCCGAATAATTTGCTCAACTCGTTTCAACTTTGACATTTTGCGAGCGACATGAATAATGTATATAGTTCTAGATACATTATGCTATATATCTCTTTGATCTGACTCTAATCAGCCAGTAGCCTTAAGTTTCGCTAATTTTGAGCATTATTTCGAAACTCTTTTATCAAAGTGCGTCACAAAAAGTGCGCAATATCGATTTGTCACACATTGGACGCAGCTGAATGCCACGTGATGCACACGATAGTTAGCTACGTTTGGCTACAATTTGTTGCACTTGGGGCCGCTTCACAGTTTAACACTTGCCGAAAACATAAAACAAGCAAAACTTTTGTCCACAAAAAAAAATTAACACATTTCGCATATTACAGGAAATTGTTGACCCAGTTTTTCTTGTTGCTTGTCTTGTTTCTGTCTTTTTTCGTCAATTTTTTGTTTGTTTGCTGCGTGCTGCGTGTTGTTCGCTCTTGCAGCTTGACTGTGCGACTGAATACAATGCGAGAGAGCGTCGTTTGCCAAGGGGTGGCGTCCCCAAACTTCAGCTGCCGCTCGAATTGGCCCAGGTGGGCCATAATGAGCAAATATTGCCAGGCACTCAGGGTCGACAAGCATAACGCACAGCAAACCCAATGCAGAGCCAGAAACAAATATAGAGAAAGCGACCGTAGCAGGGGTTATTGGCAGTAGTAGACGCAGAGGCAGTGGCAGAGACGTAACGGCGATTTCAACGCTCTGATTTGTGTCCTTTGGGCAGTGTGTCGCAGACCCATTGAAATATGGCCTACGCTAAGCGCAAACATCAATTGCAAAATGCTCTTATGCCAAATGGGGTATACTATATGAGAGGCAGCCCAAGCAACTTATATGTATATATGTATGTTATTATATGATATACACTGTTTAAACATTTATCTTATTTTGTAAGTTACTCGCTTGATTTTAAACTTAAGAACTCTTTCAATTACTAAGAAATTTCTGCACTTAGAATCCATTGGCTAAATCAGTCTAAGTATGTTATACGTAAAATACAAGAAATTATATTATAACTTCTCGATTTATTTAAGAATTAAACAAAGCAAAGCACACAGCTTTAAACAGTGTTACAGGGTATCTCACAAGCTGAGCATTTTAACATTAAACTCTTTTATATTTGGATATCTGGCTAAGTAACTTCCCTTGAGTGCTTTTTACAACCGCAAGGGAACAATAACGATTTAAAGCTGAATAGAGTGAGGCCATCGATGTAAGTATTCGAATAGCACTTGTCATATATATTAGCTAAGTATTGATATATACTCAAAAACCTATACATGTTATAGCTTAGCTGTTTAAATAGTTTGTAAAAGTGTTCATTGAGCTCAAAGATAAGATTGCGAAAGATACAAATTTGCCTGTTAGAAGGACAGACATATATAGACGTTTAGACAGCTAGAAAAATATATATACCTAATAATGTATTGACATTTAGTGTTTATATACGAGAGTCGTTTGTATGCAACACGACGAAGTAGGCGTGGCCTATGCCCCTAATATACTAATGTATATTTGTATATATAATATATAGTGACTATGCCTCTTCATCCTATATAAATGAATACGACTAGACAACACTGATGATAACTGATAAAGATTATAAACGTTTCTGTCTACCCTCGCATATATACATTATATACAGGCAATATACATATAACATCCATTAAGTGTCAGTTGCCTGTGAGGTAAACAGGTTCTTCTCTTTCTCTCTTCTTCTTCAAGATAAGATTACAATTCAGAATAAACAAAGCTGGATATATACTATATATGTAGATAATACGATTGCAGTGATTCACTAAATGTTTACGATTATCTCAAATAGATAAACTAGATAATAGTAAAAGAAATAGTTTCACAGAGTTCCTATTCATAAATTCAGATATCTAATTGAATATCAGATTAAAACTGTAGATATATATGTGAGATGATATTTTATATAAGATAAGTAATAGTAAAAGCAATAAACACCTTTGCACTTGGGCTTTTTCCGGTATATTTTCTCCATTATTATCCGCTTGGTGTTTTTCAAACATACTTTGCACTTTTTCGAATTCTTTGACAATGGCCGTGGAGCAATCGGGCCGTCCACTTCGTGGACACTGTCTGCGCTGCTATCCATATAGGTGACCGTGTTGCTGCTGGTCACACCAGTATTGGTGGAGACATCCGGCGCAAAGCTTGTGGGTCCTGTTGTAGCTGTATGTCTCAAGGCTTCACCTCTCAGCCGGCGCAGACATTTCTGGCACCACAGTTGGAATTTCCCTGGCACCGTTGCCCAGGCCGGAGGCAGCTGAAATCTGGTGGAACCGGAACCGGAATTGTAGGCGGGATTGACTCTTGTGGAGCAGCTAGCTGGCTCCGTTTGTGATGCACCATTTGTGGACTTGTGATTGCCATTTGTATTAGATGGATTTGGATTATTGTTCCTATTGGGATCTGTCATGTTGACATGATTCTTCACATATATGTATATAGATCACTTTGAAGTTCTTTGTATTTGAAACCAATTTGGATTATACTTTTGATTTAAGTTTCAATTCGATTTGACATTTTGAATTGCCTCTCGGAGCTGCCTTCAATTAATTCGTTCTATTCAAGTGCCCAACTAATTATTCACACATCGAATATTGATTTTATGAATGAAAACTCATTAGATATGAAATGAAAGAGGAACATGCACACTCGCTCAGGTAGGCAACGCCTTACCAAGTCAACGACCTTCTAACAAGTATAAACAACAGCACACACAATATAGACACACTCACAACATTGCCCACCTATCTCGCTGTCATTCACAAATCATAAGTAAACACCTTAATTTGCGTGTGTCCACGCCAGGTATGTAGAAGGAGCAGTAAAATGCGTTAGCTTATGCTTATGGCTGTTACCTTGCGTTCGGAACTGTCCTTTAGCGTGTGCACCTTGACAACAGTAAACACTCTAGGTACACAAATACTCAGCTATAGTTAAGCGCATTCATTGCTCCAACTTTAATGCAAATGCTTCAATTGAAAATGAATAAAAATTTAAGCAGTGTTAAGTTTTTAGGCAGGATGAGCTGCTTTCCTTTCTTTAGAGCAAAAATGGAAGCTGTTTTTATAGACTTTGTAATGTCTACTAATTAGGACACATACTTATATTATAACAATTCAAATACTCATTCATCGTAATTGAAATAATGAGTAGTGAAAACAAATGTCGATTTCGTATGTCGTATGTTTCATTTTTCACTGCTTATTGATCAGAAAACAGATATTTAATTATGACTTCATAGCTCAAGCGTACATACACTCTTTATATGAAATATATTATATTCATATATATAACAAAAATAATTACTAAGGTTCAATTCACGCTGATTACGTTAATTCAATTTCCAATCTTGAGAAGTTATGTTAATAGGTCGTCAAATTTTGTTTATAATAATTTAATAAATTTCCCTTTCCTATTCATGAAGTTCAACCCAATTAGAAAAGAAGAAAATACTTTTGCAGTACTTTTTGAACAGCCCTCGTATAGTATTTTACTCATGCATGAATCATATGTAAATATTTATTTAGAATATATACAATATATAGAAATATCAGGCAACTATTTGCAACAAGCTCTTTCCGTAACAGCTATATGATCTCATATGAATACGCTGAATAGAATTTCATCGAGTTTACTTAAACCGTAGAATAGACACTTTAGTTTTTATAAAGTCAGCATCAGTGATAAGTGATACGTCTTACAATAGTATACTTTACGTAGATTTCAAATCTAATATGTTGCAGTCAATTGGCTTTAAAGAAAGATCTCGAGACTGATTTATCTTTTAACTTAAATAAAATTATTATGATATGTCAAATAGGAAAAAAAAAACAAGTTTTCGCATAAATTTTGTCAGACGTGATTCATAAACCAACTTTCACTCTCGGAATCTACAAAACTATATGTTTTCAAAGACTTTCATGACTCAATGCCTTTGCCGAAATCCAGTGTACTACTATGGTACTCTATAAAGAATAGGTTTGCTATAGTCCTTCAGTTTCGTGTGCTAAATTACAGAGAATACATCAATAGCAGAGTAGTGAAGCATTTTGTCGTAATTTAATTCTGTTTCCAGTCGAAAATTGATCATAAATATTAAAGCAGAAATAGGAGCAGGCGCTCAACGTCGTGGATTTTTGTAATTACGGAATGACATTTGCCCTATTAGAAGGCCAAGCTTTTATATACATACATTCATATATATGTTTATGTATATATGTATAGCAATAGAAATAGAGACAATTACAAGTCATTTTCTTTGCTTTTGTTAACTTGAAAGGAAAGCCAAAAATAACGAAATATTCATATACTATATAGTAGTCTATCCAGATAGTAGACCACAACGTATAGACAGACAAAATAAAATTGGCTTCGTGTTTTTATTCAGTTTCTATAAATATCATCAGCATCAAATAATATATATTTTGGATTCATTCCAAACATTTTTACTTGTGGATTCTATTTGCAATATACAAAACAACAACAACAACAACAAAATGTATTTAAAATTGTAATTTCTATGGGATTTATAAGTAGCTAATTTTTTTTAACTTAATATCACAACTGGCTTAATGCATTTTTTACGAGGCTTTAACAATTTAAACCCAAATACTTTCAAGTTGACTCACTCAATCAGTTAACGCTAAATGACATATTTCACAGCAGCACAGCTTACTGTATATTTACGCATATAGTATATCGTATATAGTACTTTTGTGTACCTGTACAGTCAACACTTGCGCAAACACTTAGCACAACAGCGCAATGGGAAGAAACAACAATCACAAAGGCCAGTCAGTCTATGGCAACATTCACATGTTGACATGACAGCTCACAATGAACAAGTTCACAAATGAATCACTTTATTTACAACTTCATACTATCAATTGGCTATAACCGATACAGTTCGTTAACAGGTTAAACAAATTCATATGTACAAAAATTCAATTTGTCAATCCAAAATAAGCAAGTTCATGAATAAGTTATCAAATGAATCATTTCTCTGATTTTGATTAGATTCATATATGGCTAATTTCACGTGAACAAGTTCCTTGTGTATAAGAGAATATTTTAATTCACTGGTTCAGTTATTGTATATATATGTTAAAACTGAGGTCTTGTGTAAATATTCACCTGGAAAATGTATTTATTAATTTAAATTCTCATATGTAGATACATATGTTCCTATATTATATATACTATATGCATAGCCAATTAAGAATCGAAGCGTATCTTGATATGCCATTTATGGCAAGCTTACAGCAATTTTTAAGAGTTTTCAAATAGTGAGATTTTAGCTATATAATGCAAACTTGTCAATATTTTAAAATGAAATAATTTGCATGGAAATACACATGCACACATGAAAGTGCTTAAGTATGTGTGACAATACATTGATTGACAGCAAGGTCCCCAAATATACATATGTACATGCGTATATGTGCATATGTATGTATATGCATATGTATCTCAATAGCAGCAACAATCGAATACAAAGTAATTGTAAAAAACGAATCAATACGAAATTATTGTCCAACGAACAATAATTGACCAGCTGGCCAAAGGCGGCCATGCTATTTGCACAGTGGACGGAAATGGCTTATCGAAAATTATATCGAATATTTCAGTTCTATTGTATACTATTGAAACACCATTAAAATTTAAAATATTAAATAGGAAATTAGTCATATACGATACAAAACTGTAGAGAGTGTTCAACAAGATCTAAAAGCTAAACTATCCTCTACATGATCTAAATTGTCTTGATGGTGAGCTAAAAATGGCACATACTGCACCAAAAAATATATAATATCCTTAGAATTATTATAAAGAAGTTAAAAATTTATATAAATTAAGCAAACTAAAATCTCGGAAATAAATGCAAGCAGAAAGGCTTTCAAAGTAAAGTGTAGATCATTTAAAATATTTTGAGGTAGATCTGAGGAACTAAGATCGAAAATGATCTGAAGATTAATGAGCCAAGCTCCCTAGGCGAAACATATAGAATAAGAGAATTTTAGGATAATGACACAAAATAGAAAATAAAATATTGTGAAATATCATATTTCAAATATGTTTTACAATTTCTATAAAGAAACAAAATTAATTAGAAATACTTTCGTTTGCTTACATAAAAATGAGACGAAATTGTATTATTTATATTTGTTTTTGGCCTATTTGTATAATATACAAATAATGACGTTTTATTTATTTTCGTATTTATTTTGAAATTTGTACGTAACCGATGTATAAATAAACTGAAAAACATATATGTATGTATTTTCAAAATATATATATGAGTTTAGCAAGCATTAAATATATAGAACAAAAAAACAAAACAAATATATAAATATATATATTATATTTCTCTAAATACATTCCATGACAATATTTACTTTTAGCATATTCATTTGACTTGCTTAAATTCCTGATTTATTTTACCTTCTGAACGTAATTTGTGTTTACACTCTGCATAATAAATCTTAAACATATTTTATTAATAAAACTGCGCGAAATAAATTTCACTTCTTTCAAATTCTATAAAATATCAACTGAATCGTGCAGCCAGATGGCTTGCAATGAAATTGCAGGAAAAAAGAAAACAATAACAAAAACAATGTACAAATAGAGATTGAAAGCGAAACACTTGATAAAAAGGGGGACGCAATATTATTTAAAACAGAGTCCGAAAAATAACAAAACACGAGGAAACTAGTTTGAACAACATTTGTGTACACACACGCACACACGCGTATGCATGTGTGTGTATGAGAAAAAGCACAATTACAATAATGCAACAATGGCAAAGAAATAACCGCGAGAAATACTAAACACAATAAATAAAAGCAAGACCGTCGTTGACAAATGAGAGCGAGAGCGAGAGCAAGAGAGCGCGACACACATATACGGCGAGAGAGTATGCAAGGTGTTGAATATGATAAAGCAGATTTAATAGAGAAGGCGCCAACCCACACCATCTTAGATATATGTAAACACACATGTATTAGGCAAGCCTGCATATATCTGTGTGTGAGTAGTCTATTGAATCAACATTAGATTGGTCCTGGATTTAACTTATTTAAGCACAAATTGACACACGCACACATGCGTTCAGTTTAATATATGTACATATAAGACGTGGCGCATAAGAAACCATCTTTAAGACGCAACTACTTTATAATTTTGCAAATACTAATGCACATGTGCATGTTGTATGTGATGTGTGAATAACTGTTTTCGTTAACATCTATTATCCACCTTTGCTGTTTGTCTTTTTCAATGACTAATCACTGTGCATTTCAATTCAGAATATATTTAAAGACGGATATGCTTCCGGGCATTGTTCCATAACAATATGCTATTCCAAATATGTAGTTCTACTATCGCGATAAAGTAGTCAAAACAATTTATCGCGCCGAGTTTCTTTTAGCAACTCAGTTGATCCACGTAGTTTGCGCGCGTGAGTTTCGAAAGCAACTGAATAAAAGCCGCCAGCGTCTCCCTATGCGTGTTTGAGCAAGAGAGTATTTCACATATGCATGTGTTGAAGAGCGTTGAAACATAGCAGATGTTAGCACCTGAACTCTGATTTCACCACTGAAAAAAGTGGCGCAAAATAATAATCCCAACGAATTCACCACATTACAGTTTGAGCATTTGAAATTTATTGCTTGCTGCTGTTATTCCGCTGTTAAGCTAAAATCAAATTTGTTAATTATTATTTTGCAATATTGCGTTTGGTTCCGCATTTTGTGTGGCACATGCGTATGAAGCAGATGCATTTAAAAAATAAAATAAAATATAATATGAAAAAAAATTTATAATCGCCCCCGGGTGGACTCGAACCACCAACCTTTCGGTTAACAGCCGAACGCGCTAACCGATTGCGCCACGGAGGCACTTGTTGAACTGATAGACAAAATATTATTTAGTACATTTAATATAACAAGTCGCGCACTTGCCATTCTTATTTACTAAAATTAATTTTGCTTAGATGTTTCATAAATACTTTAAATAAAATATTACCATAGTTTCATCGTATTACTATTTTTTTTTAAATAAATAAAATTTTAAAAAAATCAAAAAGTATTTGTCAGAAGTGGGATTCGAACCCACGCCCTCAGAGAGGACCAGAACGCTCATACGAACCTCTGATTATGAGGCAAGATTTTCAATCTTGAGTCTGGCGCCTTAGACCGCTCGGCCATCCTGACACTTGGTCGCAACATGTCTTAAATCAAACTTAAACGATAAAACCAAATGGAATAACAGCGTACAAATTAGTTCTATGGACAAACATTGCACTTGATTGTTACACACAAATTTTTTACTTTATATATTAAAATTTTTAAGTATTAGAATTTTTACTAAAATTTATGTTCTGTTCTGTTCTATTAACATTATTTTATGATTTTTGTATGAATATTTATTTTTAGCTATTTAATTTTAAAGCATTTTTAAGTTTATATTGTTTTAGATGTAATAAATACTAGTTTTTTTTTTCTATTTTAGTGTAGATGCAACAACGCAAATAGATTCTGTCTCATACTTGTGGAATTTGTTTTATATTTACTTTGCCCAGAATCACACAACGGCCCATTAGCTCAGCTGGTTAGAGCGTCGTGCTAATAACGCGAAGGTCGCGGGTTCGATCCCCTCATGGGCCAAGCATACTTTTTTTTTCTTTTTCTTTTATTTTTTCCACAACCTTTTCAAGGTATCTGAATAAGGAGTGTATAAAATTGCTTTTTTTATTGCTCGCAAATGTACAGAGAATAAAGGGAGATAGGAGGAGGACACACACGCGGCCACACACGTGAAGCTATTTTCATTGATTTTTAAAGCAACGCTAATCCCCGGGAAACCAAGTCGTTAAGACTACGAAAAGATATTATATGCTGGACATGAAACAATTTAGAGTGAAAAGCTTTCTCGCAATGAGTGGAAAATGTCAACGTATCCGCAGGCACAATCACAACCAAGTAATACACACTAGGATATGCGGACCCAACCCCCACACGAATGATGTCATTGCGAAGTAAAGTAAGAGAAATCCAAGCAAGTGCGCTTATGCTGAGACATTTGATGATCTCAGAGCTGGACTGGGCCAAGTGCCATTTAATTTCTTATCTACCTAAGATGGCAGTGCCTAAAAGCTAATGCTTTTAATTAATTTTAAACTCAAGGTATGACTCCATACAGATGTATGTATATACACACATTTTTTTCCTCATAGTAACCAGTTTATGTTCAATTCTTAAATTAAAATCCTTGTTCGTTAAAATTTTTAAATACACAACGAAAATGAATACAAGCGCACCGAAAACGGAAAAGCATATCTGCCAGAAGTCCATACTGATGTTCAAGGATGCGATTACGAATGAAATCAAAGAAAATGAATTGAAGGGAAGCAAAAAACAAGTATCTTTCAATCGATTTGTCGACTATTATGTTTATACAGAGAATTCGGAAATGGAAGAAATGCATTCCTCCTACTCAGATGATGTTGATGACGATAATGATGATTGGGTAGCTCTAACATTGACCTTTTTTTATCGGTTTTTTATATGTTTTCAATTTCAATTTACTTGCAGGGGCTAAGTGACGAGCAGCTAAGTGAAATGTCTATCCATAGACAGTAAGAGCTCATGAAAATTATTCATCTATATATATTTTATATGCCTGGCTTACGTAATATACGGGAGTAAGCAAACAGACGATAAACCATAGCCGGAAGCTGAAAACGTTTTAATGGAGGCGACGTGACAGTCGACGGGTGTCTCAATAAAAAGCTACCGTTCTCAGGTTCTAAAAGTTTTGCGTAATAAGTGTATTACTTAGATATCGATTAGGATTTTAAAAGGTAACTAATAGATAAATATCAAGAGCACTTTTAGAAGGCTAGTCAACATCTAGTATAGCTCTACATGTGTAGTTAATTCAAGGAAAAAGTTCTCAACTTATCTAATAATAGAGTACTATATCATATCATAGGTATATCTCAAATACATAAAGATAAAAATTCTTGATAGAAAGGTTATCTAACATCAGAGCACTATGATATATATAGTTTATAGTTTTATAGTTTTTGATTCATTTAGATATCGATTATTAAGATATATATTTATCGTAGGTATATAATGAAAACTATATCATATCGATATGGACTCTTACGATTTGGTTTTGAATATCGGACAAACCAATTGAAAATATGATGTATTCCTCGCTGACTTTTAATAATTTTGCGCACACGTTTGTCTTTGCATTTGGTTGATATTTACAATAGGCAAAACCCCAAGTGCAACAGGATGAAGGCATGTCAATTTAGATTATTTGCTATATTGCAGTAAAAGATAATGTAGCTGATAGGAGAAAGCAAAATATAATACAGAACTAATATACAATGCCATCTTAGAATCGTGTAATACAATTAGGACTGATTTTCCCTGGGGTCTAAACGACGCAGAAAATATGCGAATCGTAGTTTGAAGCGGGACCACGAGTATACAAATATATGAAGGTCTCAAGTAGAAAGCTTACACGGTTTATAACTATGACAATTTATGGCCATATTATAAATATAAATACGGATAGTTGTGCATCGATAGCTGTCAATGGAGTCGCTGCAGCTGTTGGGTCTATATAAGGCGGCGCAAGAGCCGCAACTGGAACATACAAATCAAAATGTTTGTAAAGACCTCAATAGTAGTGCTCGCTTCTCTATCGGCCTTGGCCAATGGAGCTGTACAACCCTTGGGCCTAGTTCCATATGACGGACGCATTGTGGGTGGCACTCCGGCTGCACTTGGCGCGTTTGCTTGGCAAGTTTCGGTGCAGCGTGCCGGCTCCCATTTCTGTGGAGGGAGCCTGATTGCGCCAGATTTGGTAGTAACCGCCGCCCACTGCTTGATCAAATCTGACATCACCGTAAGCAATTTGCGCGTCAGAGCTGGCTCCACGGGCAAATACTCGGGTGGATCACTTCTCGCCGTCAAAGCCTACAAGGCACACCCAGGATACAATACTAGTCAGAAAATGTATGACATTGGCTTGATCAGATTGAAGTCGAAGTTCCAGTTAGGCAACACCATCAAAACGATTCCGCTGGCCAGCATCACGCCTTCACATGGCAACCCTGCTACCTGCTCCGGCTGGGGCGCCACAAAATACATGGGCTCCAATTCCTCTACTCTGTACTACATCAACACTGTTATCGTGGGTCGGAACGAATGCGCCAGTGGCAGCTATAGATATGGCAGCAAGATCAAAGCGACTATGATCTGTGCCGCAATTCCCAATAAGGACGCCTGTCAGGGCGACTCCGGCGGACCCCTTGTATCCGGCGGCAAGCTAGTAGGCGTCGTTTCGTGGGGCACCGAATGCGCCAATCCCTTGTATCCGGGCGTCTATGCAAATGTGGCTGAGCTACGCGATTGGATCACCGAAACGGAGAAGACAATTTAGCTCACATAAGGTTGATTTTAGATTAAGGGATATTCAGCACTTAGAGGTCAAAGTTCCGTGCCCATTCGCTTTCCAGACTGTGGCGATGACCTCTTAGCTGGATGATATTGTAGCCAAAGTGCTTTTAGAGTTTGGTTTATACATTTTAGCTATATTCCACCAGACTTGTAGTTAATTAATAAATATGAAAGAACATTGAAAACAGTGTTGTCTAATGGGGAAGAGAATATATGTATATTGGGAATATATGATGTAAAAGATGTCAAGTTATAAGAACTGTAAAGTATTTATATTCCTGATCAGCAACAACAGACAAGTTAATTAAGCGTTTTCAGTCTGCTTGCCTGTCCGTAATTCAATCAAGTTCTATCAAATTTCGGCAATCTTCATCTAACTCAATAAACAAAGCTAATATGCTCAATTTTCTTTCGTTAGGCATTATTTCGCCAATGATTATAGTGCATAAGATCTAGAATACTTAAAAAAAACAAGTAAGAAAGCTGTAGTCGAGACTGCTCGACTACGAAATCCCCTGAGCCCTTCTTCGAACGAATCATATTCCAAGAATGCTTAGTTTCGATTCTCTATGCGTAAGAAACTATACATGCAAAAACACGAACACACACACGCTTGTAAGCATGTATGTGTGTGAGCAATGCAGGCGGCTTGCTGTCTCGCTGCCTTTGTTGCTGCGCCACATGGGTTTTGATGAGAAAACTTTGATGACTGATAATTCTGTTTCTAGATGGACAATCGTATTGATTTCTTCAGATTATGATTATGATATTCATATCTACATGCTAAACCAAACAGCATGTCTCTAGTATTTGAAATTCATTTTTTTCACATTTGGGGGGTGGTGGGGCGAAATGGGAGCCGGAATCCAAAATCTGACAAAAACCGAAATTGTATTAAATTAGTATCTATATATATGCAGAAGACTTGGAGACTCTAACTCTAAAGATGAATTAGCTAGAATTTTATAACTGGTCCCCGATAAAATCATTTATCGATAACTTTGCAAATATACAAGTTATCGAATTTCTGAAACAAACTCGTACTGCGCGTGAAATATACGAACCTAACACAAAAAGAATGAACTCTCTAGCTTTTGTATCTTCGGAAATCGACGCGTTCATACATACGGACGGACGGACAGACGGACATGGCTATATCAACTTTTCTCGTCACCCTGATCAAGAATATATATACTTTATGGGGTCTGCCACGCCTCCTTCTGCCTGTTACATACTTTTAACAAAACCATTATACCCTGATTTCCCATTTTCAATGGACTCAGGGTATAATAATGTTTAATGATCATGATCATGATATTTACTACGATCATGGTCAGGTTTATTAAAGGCATAAGCCACTTATTGTATTTATTTGATAGTAGTTTACGTGGAGACTGTTTGAGTTCATGAGTTCATGAGTTGATTCACTGAATCATTAACTCATTCAAATCACTTTGTGCTGAGGAGACAAGTTAGTCTATTCTCTATGTTGTCTTTTAATCATATATTCCCCTTCTCAATTGTTCTAAGCATTTTATACTAAGTGATGAATCAAAACTTTTGTATTTCTATTGATTTATATTTTCTTGAATTTAAATTACTTTCATATCAACAAATGCTTATATAAATTGTGATTCATATTCAAATGATTCACTTCGGTTGAGTATAAATAAAGAAATCGGTTTTTTATATGGATGAAACATATTCATCATCGATAACTTTAAACTCTCCATAGCTCCCAAGATACATCTCACTCACCTTCGTATTCCTTGCGTTTGCGGCGTAGGAATGAAGTGGTCATGCGTATGCCGCGTGCCGCATTGGACAGGATGGAGGCACGGGAATCCTTGCGATTGCGCGACGATCTGTGCCGGGAGCCACCGGACTCGACTGGCGGCTGTTGACAGGAGGAGAGTGTGCCCGCCACGGAGCTGGACTGTGGCGTGATGGGCGTGTTGGGTGTGTCGGAGTCAATGAATCCCAGATTGCTATTGGCACTGTTCAGATGGATGCTCGTGTGGCTGAGCACGGGCAGCTTGCCGCTCAGCGAGGCAGCCAACTGCTCATCCAGCCCATTGCTCGTGTCCTGCGTCTGCAGATGTTCCAATGATTCGAAATCTCTGTTGATAGCCGGCGGCATGGAATGTCGAAACCAGGACTCCTGGCGATGCAGTGAAGCGCGCTGCTGTCTGCGTCGCTGGCTGGGATTACAGCTGGCTGTTGTATTGGTCCTGCTTAGCTCCACGGAAATGCCTGGTGAGTTCTTCGCTTGCAGCTCCAAGCTCTGGCGCTGATAACAGCCAGACATATTCGTTAGAGTCGAGTCGGCTTTGAAAGCCAAGGCACTTAGTAAGTAAATATAAGTGTGTGAGCGTGTGTTTGTATAGCGTATAGATAGATCAAGGCACCTTTTAAAGCAGTTAGCTATGATATTTATTTAATTAGAACATATCCACAGTTATATAAGGTCTTTAACCCAAGCTCAAGCCATGAACTTAGTGCGCTAAGGACATGTCTCTGAGAACCTAAACAACTGACAGCCATCCACAACTTTGGCTGTCTAATATTTCTACTTGTTTCGTCTCTCCAACCATTGCAAGTTGTACATCAAAAATTTATAGCACTTAAAACACACATAGTTATTTGGCCGTCACGCATATGCAGTTCTCGCTGACAGCAAATATACGGTACAGTTTACATATACATATCTATATAGCATATATATCTCAGTATATATGCATCAACAATCAGATTTGCTGATTTTCCTAAAGGCACAAATTTCCATTAGCTATGCAGCTGCTAAGTTTTCATCACGTAAATGCACAGGTTTTCAATTATCGCACAATTAAATAGATTAATTAATTATAGTTAAGGCCTATTAGCGAGTTGAGGATATATGCGCGTATCTATATCTACATAACTTCAGATGCGCCGTTGTGATTTTCGCCCAAATAATTTATATTTGCCATTGCCGTTGCCGCCGTACCACGAAATGCGTGTCCATAACGTGCAAGAGCCGAATGCCAACTGACAAAGCAATGCCAAGCGAAGCGAAGCTAAACTAAGCATAGAAAAAAAGGACATTTAATAAAATGGCCTTCGTTATTCACGAATAAAAGCCGAAGAGAAAGTTGTCAACTGCAGGAAAGCCGAAGTCGAAGCAAAAGGTAAGCAATACAATGATTTAGAAAAGCAAAACAAACTTAAGTAATGCTAAATATTTTATCATATAAACAGAATTAAATAATGTATATTTATTGATTTCCATTGCATGTTAAGTCGATAAAAGCAAAATATTTCCATTCATATAAACAAAGACCTGGCATTCACTACATATGCGACATTTAGACGAACACCGACAACATGGCCCATTAGCTCAGCTGGTTAGAGCGTCGTGCTAATAACGCGAAGGTCGCGGGTTCGATCCCCCCATGGGCCAACTGATTTTTTATTATTATTTTTTTTTTTTTTTAATAAACATTTTTAATTGAAATAATAAAAGTGAAACTAAACAGTATATAGCATACATTCCTATCTTGCATATGGCATACGTTACCCACTCAATCTTATCAGTCGTGTAGCATATACTAGGAAACGGAAAATATTTCTTCGAAATAGAATCAGAATTGCTATTCTAACTTATGATTCACGTAAATGATTTGATTGTATGTCTAATGTTTACTTACTTACGTGATTGCAAATACGTATTGCCACTGTTTACTTACGTGTTTGCAAGAGGCCGGCAGATTCGGGGCGTGAACGACGACGACTTTGCCTTGGTGCAGTTGTCTGTGCATCGGCATCTTCTTGTAGCTGGTAACGGGACACCATGTGAGTATGTGCGGGGCTTCAGATATGCGCAGATATTAGAGCAACTGGTGTGAACGACGAGTACCAAAAAATAAAACACCCCACAAACTGGCGCGAACGAAAATACGAATAACAAACTGCACTGTATCTTTACAACTAATGCATATTTAGCTATTGGCATTATATACCACACAAACACATATATGTTATTGTTTAATATTTGTTGATAAGCGGCAACCAAGCTAATAAAAACATACACGCTTACGGCCGTGAGACGCAAAGACAGACTGATTAATAAACAGAGACAATTAACATTTCTTTAGGCTGTTAATAGCAGTGGGTGCCGTTACGTGCGGCAAATTTATAAAACAGCTTACTAACTTATAAGAAAGTTATTTAATATTTATATTTAAGCTCATATATTATCAAAATTCTTTTTTGTCAAGAATTTTTGGTTTTAAATTTAAAAATGGCAAACTGTTTACTTTATTTATAGATAACAGCTATCTAACAGCGCTCAGCTGTTTTCTAACATTATTGATTCAGTTACTCAAGAGAAGCTCTACAAGTGAAAATTTAATTAGACTAGGGCTACATAGCCATTTGAAATATCTGGCAACGCCAAAAAGCTAATAAGTATCTGTACGTTATAATTGAAATGGAAAATGAGAGGAATATGCATTGAAATGGAAAGACGAAACGAAGATTTTTAAAACGAACTATATTTATATGTATTTTATTCTTATATACTATAAACTTGTAGATTTAAACGTTGTTTTTTTACATATTAAACATACAAGGAGATAAATCATATTTTTACTTCAATATCCATGCCGATTTTTAACTGAAAACGAGAATCCAAACAAATTAATATTAAATCAAGCACAATAGATAGATTAATCAATTTATTTTGTTATAGTAACTAAACGATCTGATATGGCAAGAGATGGCATCAGTTATTCAAGAGTTATATATAGGATCTATATGTGATAATGATACTGTTTTCAAAATCGGTTAATAGTGCACTTATCTATAGTATAAGTATTGTATATAAATATATATATGTATATGTGTATGTATATATGTATATTAGTCATTCAATATGAACGATTGTGTCTGGCTGTCTTGCATTTTGTTACATATAAAATTATATATCCATTTTCTTTAAACATTATATTATTATTATTATTATACAGTCTTTAAAAATGCAAGTGCTATATAACTCGTTGCTTTGCGTGCCTTATGTACAGGACATTTACAAGAAAAAACATTCAAACAAGAAATTAGTAGAAAAATAAAAAATGCGAAAATTGTGAGAAATCAAAACAAATATTTGTGGACCCGCATGAAATTTGCAATCAAATCAATGGTTGTTATAAAACATTTTCCATATTGGAGCGCACGTTGCGCAGGACGTTGTGCGTCTTAAGTATTTGATTTTTAATATCCTTTTCGACTTGTGCTTTTGCTTTGTTAACCACACGCAACTTTTCATAGGTGTCTTCGAATGCGCGCTTTGTGCGAATTAATTTGCGTCGCAATTCGGCATTTTCTTGTTCTACCTTTCGGCAATCGTGCACCGGCACGGGCAGCTCTCCGGCTGGCGGTTCCGTATCCGGCGAAAGATCTATTTAGTAGTAAGAATATTAGAGTTTGTTTTGCATATTGACTTATTGCATTAACTTACCATCCTTTTGGTCAAGTATATCCTCGTTGACCAGCTCAACGGTCTTCAGCAGGGGATGCTGAGCATTCGACAGCTCCACACTGTGCACCCGACCCGTATCACTCTCGATGCCCAGATCTGGCGAGGGATTGCTAAGACGTCCCATTCGCTGACGCTGAGGCAGCTCCTCCGATGTATAGCCAGATTGTGAGACATCGCTGGGCTCCCTTTGTCTTTCCTTTTGCTTTTGTTTTTGCTCCTCCTGCAACTGAATTAACTGTAGCTTCATCTCCTCCAGCCTTTGTTCCAGCTGCAGCTTGTCATTGTACGCCTTGGTGCGTTCCATGATAGCTTTTGAGGCTTGCAGCGTGCTCTCGTCCAACTCCTTTTTGAGTGCACGAGCCGACAGCTCGTTGTCCACAAGCGTCTGCTTCAGCTCCTTCTCATTGTCCTGGTAGAACTCCAGTGTGCTTTGTAATTGGGCCAACCGACTCTGAAGGTCCTCGTATTTGGCTAAAGCTATCCAATTGCTCTCCAATTCCTGCTGCTGCAGACGCTGCTGGGCCTCCAAGCGTTGCGTTACTTCCAGTTGGTATTCTGCAAACTTTGTTTGATTTTCTTTTTGAATTGCCAAGATTTGTTGATGCGCCTCCTGCAGCTCCAGTTCTGTAATTTGTGCATCTGCCTGCAGCGTCTTGTGCTCCACTAGCAGCTGCTCCAACTGCTGCGTCTTTTGCTCAATTAGCGACTGAAGCTCTTCCATTTGCTGCTCCTCCTGGCAGCCAATTGCACGCAAATCCGCGTGCAAAGCATCGTTTTGTATACGCAGCTGCTCCAGCTGTTGACTCAACTCAAGGACACGCAGCTGCTCCTGCTTGTAGCGATTGTCAGCCTCGACCAACTGACATTGGGCTTGGAGCAGGCGCTCATCTCGTTGCGCGATCAATGCCTCCAGCTGGACCAATGCGTTCGCTTCGGCGCTCCTGTTTGATTGTATTTGTGGAGCAGGCATGACCTTCGCTATCAGATTCGCTGTGATGCTTCTCGCCAGCCATGCTATTCGACGTATCCTCGAGTCCAATGCGCGCCAAGGATACCTTACGATCGGGCTCCGACCAGGCTTCGGACTCGCTTTGATTGTCAACTTGCTGAGGCAGAGGTAGCGATCGTCGCTCTTTGCGTGCTTCGGTTTTAGTTGTCTTCGCAGTCTGCAGATCCTCGTGCGAATTGTACGTATGATTGCATTCTTCTGCCTCATTGTAGAGCATTTCGGAAAGCTTACTCAGCTGCGCCAGGCTCTGATCGGCCAGCGATACGCCCGTGATGGACAAAGTCATGTTGAGACTCTTCGACAGATCCAAACTGCGATCCACAGCACGTCGCATAGCATGACGACGATCCGCTGCCAGCACGCCAAGCACATCCTTGTGCTTGAGCAGGGAATTAAGGAAGCCTGCCAGTTCCTCCAATCGATTCGTTAACACACTGCACACATCAGCACATTCCAGACGCCACTTGTTCGCATTCTCTACATTGAGTTGCACATTTTGCAGCTCCTGTTTCAGCTGAGTGACCAATTTGCAATCCTCCTGCGCACCATCCAATCGTTGCAGCAGCACATCTACCTTACGCTGCAGCAGCTGGTTGCGCTTGACAGCCTTGACAAAGTCAGCCTCTGTGAAGGATTGCTGTAAGTCTGTGCCAGCTGTGGAATCATCGCCTGAATGCTCCACGGACTGCTGAGAATGCTGTTTACCGCTGACCAATTTAGTTAAACGCTCCACTTCACGATTTTTCTCCCACAGCTCTTTGTTAACTAGATTCTGCAAGTTGGCCGTCTTCTTTTTAACCTCCGACTGCAGCTGCTTGATTAGCTCATCCTGATCCTTAATTTGCTTCTCATAGCGTTGTTTAAGGCTGCGTGAAATGTCCACATCACAGGTCTCGGTATCGCTCAGCGAATGCAGCTGTTTGACGGGTGAAGCAGTCTCCGTTAGGGATTTATTCTAAAAGAAAGAAAAAGCTTTTAGTTATGGGTATTTATATATAACTTTGATGCTAATTCTATGAACCTGTTGCTGCTTTTGTTTGTATTGATTGATTTCCTTCTCCTGGCTGCTCAGTTTCTGCATTAGCTTTTGTATGGTGCGACAGGCCTGCTCGTGCACCCGTTCGCGCTCCTTCAGCTTCTCTTCGGCATCTTGCAGCTCGCAAATTTTGTCGGCCAATTGGGCGCGCAGCTCTGGCGACTGGGCCTGAAAGAACACAAAAAATAGTAGCAAATGAATGTAAATAGACAGTTTAATGCTAATACTAGATATATTATTTATTTATTAAGCCGAGAGAAATGCGACCTAACAGCTTATTTATAATAAATAAAAATAACAATATTATTTATTTAAGTTGTTAGTTATGATTGATTGTTGAATTCCTTTCTTGCATGATAGCTGAACATTGCCTGATCAAAACATCTCCCTTTGAGTATCCATTTCCAAAGCTGCGACCTAGATAGATTGACGAGCAACTGATAGAGCGAACACCAAGAAAATTTTACATTTTATTTATTTGATTTCGATTGACAAGCATCTGCCAAAGATGTTTAATTTATTTCAGTTTTTATTGAAGATAAAGATGTCAACTAAATGTTTGACTAACGAAGACTTCCATCAACTCTAAATTGAATATTTCAATAACAATTTCAATCGCATCGCATTGTAAATGAATATATAAAATGGTGGCATAACCAAGAGTTTTTTTTTTTTTTCATTTTATTTACATTAAGTATTTAATAACGAGAAATTTTTGCATAACCACCAGCGAATGATATATCGACACACTATGCTAACAAATTGTTTTGAAACTGAATTAATTGAAAATATGAAAAATCGACGGCCGGACATACGTGCTTAAATATATGTACGGGATATATATATAAATCACATATATCTGTGATACTTATACATATATAGGAAGTAGTATGTCATCAAATCATCAGCTGAGTAAATGAAGATATATATATATATATATATATATAGATACATATATATATACATATGTATATATCAAAATATATACACATATACATATATACATATTTAGCTGTACACTGTCCACTTTCATGGGTCATTTTGCATTTCGAAGACAAAGGAGCAAGACATCGCAATCGTGGATACTGGGACAAGGGCCTCGTCGGATCTGCCTGGAAACACAGAATGGCCGTGTCGCGGCACAGTGTAGCTACATAAACTAGTATTGAACATGATTGGTTAATTGATTGTATTGATTTGGTATTATCCATCAATTGGACGACTGCATCGAGCACCAGCACCAGCGGCAAAGCAGCTCTCGCAATCCATTAAAGGGCGGCAGGGAATGATTATAAAAAGCCGTGCTAGGAGCTGCCACCGACAAGGGCATTGTGACTGGTCTGCAATGCTGCGAAGCAAATCGGATTTTAAGTGAATACAATATATATACACATACACATATATGTAAGTAAAACAATATGATTATTGCTTCACCTCGGGCATGGAGTAATACAAGCGCCTCACTTGCTTCGCAGTCAATTGATCTTGATGGTTAAACAATATGCTTATCGCTGAAAAGTTTGGCGATCGACTCGAAATCTCACGAAACTTATTAAACCGGATCGGCTGTACGAAGGCAGCTCGTTCCAGATAATGCATTCGATCAGAGTGTTGCAATTTATTGCTGAGATCCTGGAAGAATTGCTTTTCTCGTCGCACCATATTGACCTCACAGCTCTGCTTCCTAATCATGCCCTCATACTCGATCAGTCGTATAAATAGACAACGCTGGGCGCGATCTTTTTCACTGTTCATGTCCTTGTTGTAGAAGTTGAATTGGATTAGAGCTTGATCCTTTCTCGCTGTCTCCTATATGCTTCAACTACTTACTTCCATTAGCTTTATGGTCTTCCGCTGTAAATCTAGCACACTCACTGCATCACCTATCCACTTATTTTGTCGCTCAATTTCATGCTCGGCTATGCTCAGCTGGTCGAGCAGACGTCCGTTCTCATTTTCACTGGCGCTAACTTCAAACTGCTGCCTCATTATAGTTTGCTAAGTATGTTTCAAACCATCGGGCCAGAGCTCACACAACATTCTACGAATTCTATATACACTACAATTAATATAGATACTTACATTTGTTTGCTGGTTGCCATCCTTCTGCTTTTCCAGCTCTTCAAGCAGCTTGGCATTTTTTATAGCCAACTCCTCGATCTTCGCCTCGCATGCCACAAGCGTCTCCTGCTTCTCAGCTAACTCTGTTGACAATAGCTCCTGATGCCGCTTAGACTCTGTCTCCCGCAAATCCGCTTCAACCAAGGCGCTTTCTAGGGTTTTAACCTGTATTTTATGGTAAAAAAAAAAAAAGGAAATGAGTACAAATAGCATTTAATTAGAGGTGACAATTCTAATTTTAATTGCGAACTGTAACGGGCATTTTAGCCGATAGTATAGTTCTCTAGTTCCTCATTGGTATTCATTTAGTTCGATAGCATTGATCGTTCTTCAACAAGATAGAACACATCGTTCATTTTGAACTAATCAAAAGAACAAAAGCTCATGATTAAACAAAACGAATCAATTTGAATGAGGATGTTCAGTATTTCATTTGATTGTCTACTCTTATCCTTCAATATAACTATTAAATTTTACAGCATCTGCTGTAAAATAACTAACCTCCGCTTCGAGAGCTTTTAACTTTTCAGTATTAAAAGCATTCGAAGAATTTTTGGATGCTTTCTGCTTGGCGGAGCTCTGTAGGCGAGAAACGAAAAATGATTTAGTTTTCATATTAAAACATGTTTTTATATTAACATGAAGTTTACCTCCAGCTGCTGAATGTACTGTTGCATTTGTTCAATCAGTGCTTGGCTTTCAAGGTCCGCCTTCTTTTGCATTTCCTCGTGCTGGGATATCGCACGCGCTGCATCCTTTAACAGCTCCGTTTTCTCATCGACACGCTTACGCAATATTTCAATCTCAATTTTAGAGTCAATCAACTGTTTGGCTGGCGAGTCTGCAGCCGTTTTGCCGCCACGTGAGCCATGTTGACCTTCCTCCATAAAGTAAATACGAAGCTTTAAATTGAAGTTCTCCTTGCGCAGCGCCGACATTTGCTCCTCCAGCTCCCTTACGGATCGACCCTGCATCGGGGAATGGATACCACCCGGTGCGCGCGCCGCATCGAAGCTGGTATCTGAAGTAAAGAAAAACAAAAAAAAAAAAGAAATAAATAATATATATATATTTATAGATATTTAAAATACCATCAGACATACGTAAGCTACTTGTCCTATTTGTCCGTGGTGAGACCGCTGATAGAATACCGTTTTTGCCCATTTTGGCCAATTAATAAAAAAAATATATATATATAAAAGGAAACTAAGTGATTGATTTGCATTTAGTATTTACGGGTGTGCTTCCAAACTAAACTCGAATAAAATAGTTGTATGTGTTGACATAATACACACGGATTGTTAGCTCTGACAAATTCTAAATAACAGGAAACATTCATTTCAATTTATTGATATTTATATCTTTCAAAATGCCATATTCGAATATCAGTCCGAACTAAACTACTAATCGGTCTTAATACACATTTATCTGCATGTTTTTTTTTCAGGGTATTTTTTGTTTGAACTAGTATACAAGTTTTCTTGTTTTACACTTACATGAATTTTCCATGGTTACATCTTGAATACCCCCCGGACTTGTGCTGCAAATAAAAAAGGAAAGCCATAAAACTTGATTAGAACATGAAAAGTTTTGTAGTTTATGCCATAAAAATAAGTTCAACGGAAACCTAATTTGTACCTCACATACAGATAAAATAAAAAAATTAATTTTACTTTTACTTTTCGGAAGAATAAAGTCAACAAAAATTTCATAAAGTTTATTTAATATTTATATACTATATATAATATGTATATTATTTTAAGTTGTATTCTGATTTTAAAAAAATCCACGAATGATTTTACAATTTAAAACACGGCATTACCAGACATAACATTAAAATATATGTATATTTAAAAATGCTATAATTGATTTATACAGGCAGTGATAAGAACTGAAAACAAAATATGACAACAGCTTAAACCATTTCCGTTTCAACAGTCGTGGTTTCTATTTCGGGAATCGATTCGGTTGTAATCTCCATTGGTTGGAAACACTCGTCCGTATCCGTAAGCGTTCCATTGCAGAACTCAGCATAAACCGACCAAGCCGACCAGCCCTGTTGCTTCTTGATAAGTCGGGCACAGCGAACGGCCGCTGTGATATTATCGCTCAAGAGCTCAGTGCAGTTCACATTGCATTCGTTGAAAGCATGGTATTCCGTTTTCTCTGGCGGAGCACACCAATATCGATCGCTGATCTGAAAGAGTCCATAGTCCCGACTGCCGTCTGAATTTGCTCTTCCGATAACATGCGTATTAAAGCGACTCTCGAAATCGGCTATGCATATCCACAGGGGGAGTTCCACTTTAGGTACATCCAATATATAAAGCTGGCCAGCTAGCTCGCAAGGCTCCAAACGTACAGCTAACATTGAGCTAAAGCCTAGCAGGCACATCCAGCTAGCCAGAACAAACTTATTCATTATACTAAACTAGCATTTAATTACAAAGCGAACTCTGTGAATCAAGACAACTAAAGCTTAATGGCATAGAGATGGTCAAGCAATCATCGTTATATGATAAAAATATAATCAAGAAGCACGATAAGTTTTTATCTCTGTAGGTTTTATGATAATGTTATATTAATCATACTTCACTACAATATGATTAATGATTAATATGGTTATGATTCTAGAAGTAGTATAAATTCTTCCAGAAGCATTTATTTTGCTCGTCTCTATGCAATTATCATGAGTATAAATTGACAGAGAGAAAAAATTGAAAGCTCTCACAATCTATCCCCAAAAAGTTGTATTTATTTAATGTATTATATAGCTTCTCACAATGTCTAATATTTAAATAAAAGAAAAAACCAATTATTATTTACATTTGATACACTCTGTCATCTCTAGTCTGGAGGTCAATTTAAAACGGGTTTGAATTGTTTTAATGCTGCTTCAAGCAACTATTAATTAACTAACTACTATCGACATGCAAACATATACAAATACAACTGATAAATCTATCAATAAATCAAATAGTAATAAGACTTGTCGACTAAATAATACCGTACACTGATCAAACTAAATGGCGCTAACATAGATTTTATCTATTGAAGGAAGCAATTATTCTCTACCGCTCTATACAATTCTCATGCAATTGAATGGTTAGCTAATGATTGTAGTATATGTATATAATTTACATTTCTAAAAAGCGATATGCGCTTTTCATTAATTCAACTAAGTTGATTGAGCATTCAATTAGTAAACACATGTTGACATCTAAACATATTCTAAAGCTTGCAAAATAAAGTCTCATTTAGCAATCTGATCTAAAGCCCAGCGACAAATCATTTTAATTGCACATGACATACATATGAATATCTCTCAATCTATAGATACAGAGAGCGACATATATAGAAACGACAGCCGAAAAATTTGTCGCCGCGCTAAGTGAAGCGTATAAATGGTTTCGGTAGCATAGAAATGGCACACCTTGATTACTTTTTTTATTTATTGCCAAATCAATGAAACTTTTAATTTCAAATAAACTCAAACCATATATGTGAATGGATATAATAAAAAGTAAGTCAAAAAGATAAAAGCCACAAAAAGCAAACAGAAATTCACGTAAATTAACTTTATCTTCGTGGAAGTATACAAGGGGAAGCAGAAAACTATTGAAAGCATTGTTTTTATGTGGGATAAACCAACAGAATCGTCTTATCGTAATGAAATAGTGGCAATCCTATTTAAAGGTTTCAAGCACTGAAATACCAAGAGAATTCTATAGACAATTCTTGTACCAGATGAAATCCTTTTCACGAAATTATGTACAATTATAAACTACTAGAAATTATATATGTAATACTAGGAAATAATATCTGAATATATATATTAAATAACAGAAGAGGTTTTCACTGATGAAATTGAATACATACATTTGTACATAATTATGAAATACTCGAAGAATTTCTAACAAAGAAGTTTTATTCACATGACTACTAGAAATCTCCTACAACAAGTTCCAAGAAGTTCCAATTGGAACTTTTATAAATAGTTATCAAGTATTCTATTGAATACTTTGTGAAATGAATCTTGTAAAAACTTACCAAATCGTACTCGGCGTTCCAGAACAAACAGAAAATCGTTTAAATGGCGATCTTTTTGGAGAATCATTTGTACCGATCATAGAATTCGTACGAAATATACCCGCCATTATGATACGACTTTAAATTGATTTGGCATTAAAATTGCAGACTCTTTGGTTTAATTAGATATGGTTCACTCCAGTTCACTTAATATACTGAAGGAAACGATTTGAATAAAACAATTATACATATAAGAAACCTGACTTTGATTTTATTTAAAGTCAAACGAATGCGTCATCCCTATTGTGGTTGTTGTTGTGGTTATCCTAAATAGCTTTGCGGCACACCGATTCTCTAAATAAAAGCAACTTCATTGCAGGTATAAGTACTCTATATCACAAAGACATATATATATATATATATTTATCTGTGTGCGCCGTGTGCCTTCTATGAGTCATTGGCAGCAAAGGCAGCCAGCCAAGGCGCTTGCATTGCTTAGGCAAATGTCCCCAAAATGATGCTACGCAGCATCGCAACACATCACAGGAGATGTTTTATGCTTTCTTTATCTGGGCGGCAGCAACAGCATAGATACTTTTTTTTCTTTCTTGCATTTATTTATTTTGGCTGCTTCTGCATCTATCACTTCTCGCATGTTCTATTTGCAATTTACAATTTGCAGACCCGGCGGACACATGTGGGCCACACATTTTCACATTTTCACATTTTCACGTTTTCACGTGCGTGTCTCCTCTATGAATTATTTTGGGAAATGAGCAAAAACACAAATACCAAAACTTATGAGCCGATATACGACCACAATTTATTGGCCACTATTTGTTGCTATTGTTGTTGTTAGGTTTGTGTTTTGACCCGCTGGCTATTTTGGCCATAGCTATGGTTACAACCAGCTGGGCTAAGCAACATGGGTATACACAAATATCAAAGATTGCAGGACTAACAACAGGTGTACTACAGTGTGAGCCATATATGTTGGCTACTTAAGTTCAATTTCCATAGAAAGCAAGTAAAGACAGGAATTTAAAACATAAATTCTTTAAGACTACATGCTCAACTAGGAGTTACCAGGACTAACAACGATGAACTATACCCTACATACATATATAAATTGTATATTTACATTTCAAACTTACTTAATTTTGTCGAGTATCGACCGACTTGCTCTCATTCTTGGCATGATTTATGCGGCTGTTAAATTTTACATTAAAATTAAATAAATACCAAATTTGATTAAACAATGGCTGATCTTTTGACTTCTTAATTAATCGAAAGAATTGTGCAGAATTTGGAATCTTGAATATGTACTTTTAACAAATTATTGCGTGTTAATTAATTTAATAAAAAAAAAAAAATGATGTTTTTCAACTTTCTATGGGTCTCTCTACATATTTTGTTTGAAAACGAACAATAAATTTGACTAGTGAAACTTTCTAAGTGATTGGGTTTAGACTAAAATTCTAGCATAAATCTGTCAAAGTACAATAGATGATATATGGGGAAATGGAAGACTTAATATAAAGCTTTTAAATTTATATTTAAGTGAAAAAATTGTCAAAATGCTTTTGAACAGAGAATATATATAATAACTGACGATTCTGATACGTATATATTCACAAATTCAGCTATTTTTAAAGTTTCATAATTTTTCCAGAACCAGCAATTATATAATCTTCCAGATGTTTTTCTATTATAGATTTTCCTTTCTACCAGATGACAACTGTAGTGCCGTACTTAACGAGCGTCTACTGTAATTGTAACAGCTGTTGCACATGCTAACATATGTATCCTGCATGTTTCTATCAGGCTGACTACCTGAACTAAGTTATTGCAGTCGAAATAATAATTATCTAAATATAAATGGTCATTGAGAGTAATTAACAACAATTGGCGCCAAAAAGCACGTCGACGAAAATGCATTCTAAATGCAGTTTACCCCTCAAACGGTTTTCCTCGCTCTAGAACGTTAGACAAGATACTCGATTGTTCTTGCTTGACCATAAATGAATTGTTGAACTCATTTGTGAGAAATATATGTATATCATACACTGCAAAAAATGCGGAGGTATATTCAGGAAGCTAATACAGATTCTAATGGTAAAATCATATGCGAGGATAAAACGTACAAAAACTAGCATTCATAAAACAAACTGTACCAAACAAACATCCGAATTTGTGGTGGTGCAAAGGGAAAGTTGAGGGTCTTGTAACAATGCAGTGCAGGGTTTTAGGGGGTTCAAAACAAAGGTCAAAGGCAGCTAGTAGAAACGTGTGTATATAAGCCAAGCAACTTGCCACTTGAATAACGAGTGCATATATCCGCTTTAAGAAGACTTTTATGAAAATCTTATATATGTACGTCGTTTAATATAAGACAGACATAAAGTCTTATATTAGAAGGCTTTTTTCTGCTTTCATTTACTCGTTTAATCGAGCACAATAATACGCAGTTCATATATATAAATATAGATATGTACAAAGATGTGTTATATTTTTCCATAACTAAATTTAGATGAACCAACAACAACGACAAAGGAAATCAACAAGATGAGGCGCGCGTAGCCGTAATTTATGCACGCACACACACATGCATTCTCATGCACGGACACACACACACACATACACTCATATTACACATTTGAGTATGTAGATACGTTGTTTAATTTATATAAGAATATTGTATCTCTTTACACCATTGGAGAGCATTCGTCAACGCTTTTTATCTACATAGAACACACAATGATAAAAAAAAAAAAACACAAACAACTATCTTATTCTCACTTTTGTTGTTGCATATTTGCACACACACACGAGCATATATTTTGTATATATATACAGTCTTTATTTACTTAACCGCGCGGCGAGTAGCGTTTATATATGTTAATATTTATTTTGTATGTACGTTTGTACATATGTTTGTATGTATTGCGCAAAAATAAAGACTGATAGGCGTTAAACGAAGAACCACAATCACAACAAACGAACAAAAATACAATCGAAATATACTAAAGTTCGTTTCATATATTGTGTATATAGTATGTCTAGTTGAACCGAATGCCAGAATATTACTGAAAATGCGCATCGCGATAATGAGAGAAAAACCCCCATCACACCACAGTGGGTAGCAGCAGCATCATCCGTCGTTCATCCCATAGGAGAGAGGTCGTGTGCTCTGCAAGGAAAAACGCGCTCAGCTCAAACGCACGACAGATGTTACGCTCGTGTTTTCCGTAACGTGTGCTCTTTCTCACCCACCACATGCAGCAAATGGCTGTGTGTGTTGGATTTTGCTCTCGCGCGCAAATGGGGTGGGTTATGTACACACACCCAAACACACATCATTTACTCACCAATGAGCGAGGGAGAACCTGCCGATGATCAGCGCCAATGCTCAATGATCTTTTGATCATGCAGTTCTGTCCACTTAGTGCTCGGTTGCGGATGGCTGGGCATCACCATTAGTAAATAGATGTCTATGTTGTTTGCGCTTCAATTTTTCATTTTAATGAATCCAAATTTAGTTTTGGATCAAAGCCAAAGTGCGCGTTGCACTTGCAATGTTGCACTGTCAAACAAACTTCAAAGGCACAACTGCTACATACACACACATACACAACCAGATAGGTACACTGCATGCGTGCACAATAAGAAGAAATCACATTAGTACTCACTCATCTGTGCTTATGCGTTTGGACAGAGCCTCTGCCAAGTTTTTCAAAATCCGTGGATCGACCTCGCCAGCGCCGTTCTCCTCTAGAAAACTTGTCACAGTTTCTATCAAGGAGATTTCCTTTAAGGACGACGTACACATTGCATCACTGTCACACAAGTCTCGAGTCGTTTGCTTCGAATAGTCCTGATCCATTTTTCTTAGTTCGACTTAATAATTGTAAGCTCTATATTAAAACTGCGGCTTTAGATTTATTTATTCAAAATGCTACAGTAAACAATTATAAAAATTTAGCGCGCTACTCAGATGTTTTTGGCGTCTATATTTTTAAGTCATATCGATAAAGCGATTGCAACCTTAGGGCTGTGTTGCCAGATATGAGAATTTAGCTCGGTGGCAAGCTTGGTGTTGCACGTATTGCTCCTAATAAGAAGAAGCAACATATATAGACTGCAAATTTAAATAGATTTACATTTCTTTGATAAGCTTACACACAAAACATACCTTAATTGGAGCAATGATATAAAAAAAGCGACCGTAACGCTGTTGTGCCACAACGCAATCCATTTCATACCAAATATCGTTTATTCGAGTCATAACCGTACAATAGGCAAAAGGCAGGCAAGCAGCTAAAAATGTTTGCTACGCTAAAAAACAAAATTAAGGAGGAAACTGGCGAAGATGTGTCCACGTCGGCAAGCCAGACCCACCAGCGACACAATAATAACAATATCAACAATTATCGCATACGTAGTCGTCGTGTGAGCATCAATTCGAATGTTGCTGACGATACGGGCGGAGTCTACAACGAGGTGAGCAAACACAACTTATATTTATATACTTAAAAAAAATTGACGAAAGATAAACAAACAACTGTTTATATACAGTCGGAACAGTTGTGCCAGCTACGCAGTCAATGCAATGAGCTATCCTCAAGAGTGGCCAGCCTAAACCAAAGTTTGCAGCAGCTCCAGGAGGAGAAGACGCGAGTCGATAAAACGAATGAAATTTTATTGGAAACTGTCCGTGTAGCGCAAACCCAAAAGGACCTTTATTGCGAGGAACAGGAAAAGATACAAACATTGCAACAGATCGAAATTGATAAGCTGAAAAGCTTGCTCGGCTTTCGCGAACAGGAAGCCGTCGATCACATGAATTCAATACGCCAATATCAACAACAAATTGAGAACTTTAACCAGGAGCTAGAACGTTTACGCACCATCGAACCCATAGCTGAGGATCTGCGCGATGAGTTGGAGCAGCTGCGTCATGCCACACAGCAAGAGAAGACCCTGCTGACCACAACGTTGGCTGCCGTGCAGGAAGACAATCGCAATATGAAAATGCGCATGAGAATTGTGGAGGAACTTCGTTTGGATGTACTGCCTCAATTGAGTACAGAACAACAAGTGCAGGCACTTGTACAGGAGCACAAACTCTTGGAGCAGCATCTCGAGGAAGCACACTTGCAGCTATCGGACATCAAGAGCTCATGGAGTGGCCAAAATTTTGCGCTCGAGAAACAAGTGAGTCGCCTCTCCCAACAGGTGGCCGAAGAGACCACCGAGAAGCGAAAAGCTTTAAAGGCAAGAGACGAAGCCATTGAGAATAGCAAACAAGTTGCATTTGAGCTCGAAAAAGCAAAAAACGAGATCAAGCTAAGAGATGATAAGGTACGTCGCATTATTTAGCAAAGAGATCTCCAGAGTCTCATCAATGAACACCTTTTTGCATTGCAGATTAAATTGTTGGAAGACGAACTTGATGAGCTGAATGTTGCGTTGAAGGAATGTCGCGAAGAGAACGAACAGCAAATTCTATTCGAACGCAACAAATCTGTGAGTATCCTTTCTTCCGAAGCTGGCGTTAAGCAGTGACATCAATAACACACACAAAAACACTTTCCACACACACACTTCTACCTTTACCTAGTTAAATGGCATGACTAATTGTATAACTAACCAAAAAAAAGAAGAAAACCTAGCACGTACATTAACATTTTCCTCGCAATGAAAATATATAATTAATTTACCTCTGTTTTGCATTTTCTAATTTAACCAAATTTTGTATTATAATCTAATCCTATGATCTATTAAATTGCTTTCATGTTTTACTAAAGACAAACATATTTTCTTATTTAACAAGTTTCTAGTATAATCTATTTTCCATTAAATTGCTTTTCATGTTAAAAAGAAGAGAAAAAAACCTATATTTCTTATTCCACAATAAAAATTAAAAAATTAGGAAACGCTGGCAGCTGAAACAAAAGATTTGAAAATTCGCCTCACAACCGCTGACGAAAGATTTAGTGAATATGTGAAAAATGCCGAACAAATCGCACAAAAATTACGCTCGCAAGTTGCGGAGAAACAAGATATTCTAGGTGACACGCAAATGAAATTGGAAGTGGAAAGAGAGGAAAAACTAACTGCCTTGCTGCGAAATGCTGAGATTTCGCAGAGCGAAGAGCTGCTGAAGAAGGAGCTGCGTATGGAACAAACGGAATCCAATGAATTGCATGACAAGAATAAGCAACTCGAGAAGGATCTGCTGGAGACAAAACAGGCATTGAATTTACTCAAGGATGCAGCTGAGCAAAGTGCAAATGATCAGGCTAAGTACGAGCAGAGCCAGCGCGAAATTGCAGAGAAGAATAAGGTAGGGATTAACTTTTGATTGAAATAATTTGTATAATATAATATTAATTTGTATTTTCCTTCGTTTCTCTGCAGACAATAAAGACATTAAATCAACGTTTGGGGGATCTAAAGAAGACGTTGCAAAAGGAGTTTCGCAGCTCGCAAACGGCAACCATCGATGTGGATACGGACCAAGTAATGCCCGCCTTTAGAGTAACCAATGCACCAATTGAGAACTTTCAATCAGACAACAAACCCAATTGCATTATAATGGATGAAGTAAATTTTAAGTATTTAAAACATGTCATTGTTAAATTCTTGACTAGCAGAGAGGTATTTTCATTTTAATTTAACTATATAAAATATTGAAATATTAAAAAGTCCCTTTTTTATAGGTCGAAGCACGACATCTGGTGAGGGCAGTTTCCACTTTGTTGCAGCTTTCACCGGAGGAGGAAAAACTGTTGCACGATACGCTTAATTGGAAAATGAGTTGGTTTGGCGTGAAGCCAAGTTAAGTTAATCACTGCTCAGTGATAAAGACATTCAAGTAAATGTGCAATAATTGAGTACATGCATATGTACATATATTCATACCTTTCATACATTCCTATACATATATACATAATAATATTATGTATATTAGTTTTAAGTCATATGTACTGTGTACATCTTACACTGCATTACATTGTGATTGAATATTATTTTCTGATTTACTAACACCAAAATTATAAATACATATTGTTAAATATTTATATACTTCATATTTTTTGGTTGCAATGAACCTTCATGGTTCTCATCTTATGATCTTATTTTTTTATACATACATTGTTAATTTAATAATGGTTTTGTTTGGTGTGTCTGATTTTGAATGTTAAATATAATTACATATTTTCAGTGTACTCTTATTCATACAAATATACTTACGTATAGAACGGTTTGTGATGCACTGTCAATAAAAACTCTATTCTAAATGTAATTTGTATGTATTCTAAAATATATTACATTTATTTAATTTAAGTTACTTGGAATTGAATTTCACAATCGACCGCATAAATATATAATCGATATATTGTTATCGTTTATAAATGTCAGAATAAAAGCTCTACATTTACTTGGTATTTGTGATGTTTTAGTATTTTCGTATTCAAATTATCACAGTCACACTGTGTATATTGACAATGCCGCTTGGAAACGCTGGGCGAATTGCTGTGTCTTGGTTCGTAACATATGTGTAATAAATGAAGCTCGTTGGTTTAAATTAAAATTGTGTGTTCATTAGGGCATTTTTAACCGTTGGTGGTGTTTACGCTTTTGTCTTGTCCAAAAGATCAGTCGAAGAGCGAAGGACCGAGAATTTGCGTGTAAGAGAGCGCATGAAAAAGGCAAACCACGGCGAATACGATCACACTATTTCCGACAGGCGTTTTGACTAGACACCAAAAATACAAATTATAAAAAAATAGCATAAAAATATATCAACCCATAATAATAAATTAAACAAGATGGCAACAATGCCCCAAATAAGCGTAGCCGACCAGGCAAAATTGCAGCTGATGCAAGAAATGGAGATAGAAATGATGTCGGATTTATATAACCGCATGACAAATGCTTGCCACAAAAAGTGCATTCCGCCGCGTTACGGCGAATCGGAATTGGGTAAACTTCTATTATTGAGTTTCATTGACAATGTGAAATAACTTTAACGCTTTTCCTATAGGCAAAGGCGAAATGGTCTGCATCGACAGATGTGTTGCTAAGTATTTGGACATACACGAAAAGATTGGCAAGAAGTTGACCGCCATGTCAATGCAGGACGAGGAGCTGATCAAAAAGATGTCTAGTTAAATTTCCAGTTTCTAGGTTTTTTTGGTCATATTGACCCTCCCTGTACATTTTGTGTAGCTGTTGTCCAGCTGCCAAGCAAAAGCGCATTTCAATTGTTACGTTTTACACACATTCACAAACACACACAGACAGTCACGAATAAACGGTACGCAATAGATTTATATATTTTGATTAATCCTCTTAAAATGTTGTTACAAATCGAGACATTTCGGGCAACATGACGCTTAAGTCTTCAATGGTATTCTCCAGTGTGCTCTCATCGGAACTATCCTAATTGACTGGTCCTTGCACTGTTGGCCCAATCCGATGATGTATCGTTATCGTCCTGCAAATTTGGCTGTACGTCGCTGGCACTGAAAATGTTGCCGTTGGCAGTTTCTAAATGGTCATCAATGGACTCCACATAAAGGTTCATGAAATGCTGTAAATGGAACCAATGTTTAACAAGCTAATTCTCAGAGATCAAAGAAAGAGAGAGAGAGAGAAAAGTTCACCTACTTTTGCCAGGTCTTGCATCTCGGGCTTGGTGCTAATTGGATTCATCGATAGGTTCAGCATCCGCACATATTTGAGCTGCTCCAGGTCATCGCGACTTGGCATTTTCTCAATGTTGTTGTCATTGAGAAAAATAAATCTCAGTTTGGGCATCACATTTAACATGCGTGGCAGCTGTTTCAAACGATTTTTCCTCAGATTCAGATGCACCAGATTTTGCATCATGCCCAGTGTATTTGGCACTTTTACAATATCATTATTCTCAGCGGTAAACCAACGTAGCTCCGACAGCTTGCCCAGTTCCTCGGGCAGTTTGCTTAACCGATTTCCTCGCACTCCCAGTGTTTCCAGGCGTTCGCAATTTGACAGTTCAGCTGGCAGTGCACGGAGACCCGTATTATTGCACCAGAAGGTCTCCAGAGCCGTAAGTTGTCCCAATTCCGGCGGCAGACTTACGATATTATTACAGCTAACATTCAAGAATTTCAATCGAACCAATTGACAAACACAATTGGGAAACTCATCGAGCTTATTATAGTCTAGGGCCAGGACCTGCAGGCGCATCAAGTTGCCCAGGCTGGAGGGAACCTACACATAGGTAAAGATCTCTGTAATATCATGTATGTTTATATTGGTATTTCTTTCCACTACCTTTGTCAGCTTGTTTTGATTGAGATAGAGCTTCATCAGCGTTTCACAGTGCTCAATTATCTCGGGCAATTCGTCCATTTGGTAATGGGATAGATTTAGAGAGAAACCCTTCTTTTGTATCACATCTTCGCAGTTGGCCAATATATAATTGGTCCGAAAGAAATGGCAAACTGCCTCCATTACCTGACTATACGAATTGCCGTATCTATTTTGTACTTGAAACAGTTATATTTAACAAGTTTCTGACAGTCTCACGATTTAAAACGAATATTTTCCAAATATATACAACTTTTTCACAGCATCAGACACAACTAGACAAATATACGATATATGTACATATATATATCTGTCAAGTTATATAGACATATGTATATGCCCTCGTCTATACGAGACTTTATACTGTAGAAACCTTCTGGCCTGGTTCTGGGTATCTAAATTTAACTATTTCGCCGCTCGCCAAATTAAAAATTTGATATATTTAATAGCAACGAACATTAAATACTCTTATTTAATCCAAGAAATTATATTGTCATAAAAATCTCTCTTTAAGGCTAACTCTTTATGGGCATTATTTGCAAATTTGGAGAGCACTTCAACTCTTGAGTGGATATGATAAAGTCTTATAGCTGTATCTGCTTATAACTAGTAAACTAGAGTATTTCAAGTCAATTTAAAAGAGAAATATACCTTAACAGTACACTCTTTGTTAGCGGTAAGATAATATACTCTACTCACTGAATACGCTGAGGTTCAGAGAAATCACAAATCAAAAATTTAGAGATCAATTAGCAACTCAACATGCGACCTTTTTATATATAATTCAACAAACTAATTAAATGATGATATACTATAAATTTTATGAAATATTGAAAATTTATTCATAGATAATTTTTTTTATAATTTATGAATATATACATACATAATTATTTATTAAATTATTCCCATTCATTTATTTATTTTTTAATAATCTTTTACTTATTTTGTATTCATTTATTTGTTGAATACTTTATTATTGTTTTTAATTTAAATATTAAATTAAATATGAAACTCATATGATATCTAATTTAATTTTCTACCGAGCTTTCGGTGTTGAGAATGAGCTGCTCCACGATCCGCTTCTGTAGTCGAACGATTCAAAGAAAGAGTAAACAGTTAAAGAGCCAAGAATCCGTTAGGGAGACTACAAAGCCAGACAGCTTGATTGATGACTAGTCTCTGCCCATTTCAAAACAATTCCTTTAGCTGTTTCGCTTTTAAGGATAGACATAATTTAATATTGATCCATTAATAACATTTTTATGTACTATACACTAAAGTAGTGAACATTAATTTATTTGATTTAAAATGTATTTCGTTCTACAATAATTGTTTCCTCCTCAGGCCTTCTATCCTGGTTTAACCAGAATACTAAAAAAATATAAGAAAAATATTAGATATACATATATTCAATTATTCCATAATATATAGTATATGTTACTTACGCGCTGTGGACCACGTCCATTGGGGACTGCCGGAAGTGATGACATTGCCATTGCTATCAACGCTAACTGTGCGTCCATCGGGACGCTTCCAAATGGAGACGTTGTCATTCCAGATACCGGCCTGATCATCGCGTGCCACAAAGTTTTCGCCTTGGACACGAGCGCGTCTATGGCGGGAGTGGGCAACAGTGCGTCCATCACGGCCATTGGCAATGAAGCCACCATCGCCATAGCTCACTGAACGGCCATCCGGACGGCTCACATACACAGACTCGGGACTGCGACGGCCGCGCTGTATGACAAAATCACCGGATCCGGTGCTGTAGTCGACGGTGCGATCGGGACGTCCCACATGGAAGTCGCGACGACTCCGGACTAATTATGACAGGGCCACCTCTGGAAGTGCTAACGACACGATCCGGTCCGGCTAATCAGAAGATCTCGTCGGCTGCGATATGTATGATCGCTAACGCGACGCTGAGCGGGTCCGCGCTGGGCCACCAAATCCGGGCCAGCTATGCTGTGAGTGGCTATAAAACCGAACACATTAGCGAAATGTAGAGAAGGTGGGAGCAGATTGCTATTCACCTTGTCTGCCTGGTCCATTCTTATTGTGAACATATGTATTGCCGTTCTCATCTGTATAGCTGTGCGATCCCCCGGAATTGGGTGAGTTCTGGAATGTGCCGGGCACACCAGGTACCTGATAAGCACCTTCGTTCTGACCACGTATATACACCTGTTGACCAGGTGGGCCAAACACATGCGGCCCATCGCGTCCGTCGTATGTCTGTTGTGCGCTAATCACTAAAACAAAAAGCAAATTAATTTAAAGATTCCCATTTTATGTTGGATTACTTTAATCAATTTACCTCCACACAGCAAGAGAGCGCAGCTCAATCCAAGTATTCCTTGTGAACCCATGTTGCCTATAGCACAGCCGTCTACAAATGAATGCCATCATTTGAGCTCTTCCAGTATTTATACACATTCTCAATCGGCAGAAAATTTCCCCAGCTTCGACGACCACGACGACATTTGATTTGATAAGCAAGCGAATCTAGCTTGGGAAATTCAGAAGCTCAACCTATCTATATAGCCACTTTTATATATGCACATATATATAAGGCATTTGATCTCTATATGCTAAAACTGACATCGTCCAACTAAACTGATAAATCTGTCAACTTAATGCGATTTTATCTAGCAAATCATAGAAAACTGTCAAATGCTTAAGCTATATTCATTAAGTATATACATATATAAGGTATATATATATTTAAATATTATATGTATATAGTAAATGCTTATAAAAAGTTCATATTGCTTATTTTCATTAGCTTTGTTTCTGATTACAAAGAATTATGAATCGGGCATTACCCAGCGAGCGAACAAGTTTCAATAATCTGTCTTAGATCAAGTTCGTTTTAATGCACGTATATGCATATATGTATACATCTTCATGCATATATGTACATATACATATGTAAGTATTGCATTTAATGAAATACAAATCATGCTCGTTAAATCAAATCTAAGTACTCGAACAACCTTCACTTAGTAGTGGGGAATTGCGAACAAGTTTTACAAACAGCTACGATACAGATCTCTTAGAGATTTGCTAGATAGCTTTATTTATTTAAATAAGCGCTGCAAACTGGTCGTAAGCCATCACTAGTTGTATGTGGGACTCTTCCAGTGAAAGACCTGAACGTTTGTTGAGTCTAACTAGAAAATACTCTATGCCTCGAACTGGATGTAGACCCTACTTATCTCCTCGAATGTATTCCTCTTCTATTACTTCATTTATGCATAATTCTTATATATATACATATATGCGATAAATGGCGTTGAAGTCTTATGATAGATAATCCTATTATAGCTATTGTATATACTGGGTATTAAGAGTCTAACATAAAATTGCCATTACTTACAGAGTATACATAATCAATTATTGATTAGCTTAAGTACTAATACAAAGTTTTTTTTTTTTTTTTTGAAAATATATTAAGTTTGATTTAATTGTGGGCATGTGTCTTTGTAAACAGTTATTAAACTTAAAATTAAATGGAATTACTTCATTTTTTCATCAGTTACAATAATAAAAAAAAAAAAAAAACATTTTAAAAACTTGCATTTTTGCTGGCCGGTCGGAACGTTTGTACTGGCTTAAATCTATTTTTCTTTCTCTCTCCAACTCCGTCTTCTGTTGCTCATTATTCCTTCTAATCCTCCGGCACTTTCCATTGTAACTGCTTGCCCCGCTCATATAAATTTTTCAATGCGCTCGTAAATTTCTTTTCCGCCTGCAGCTGTAAATAATGTTTGTAGAGCTGAAGAGTTGTGCGAGCATCCTCAATTGAGTCATGTGTTTCCGATTGAATTTTAGTACCTATAAAAAAGAATAAATAAAAATATACAAAATTTTATATTCTTTTACGTACCCAAAAAGTGCCAGGCCAAGAAACGCAACGAAACCATGCGCTGGTGCGGCAGGTGAAACAGATGTACAGTGTCAATAATTTGTTCGGATGGTACATAAATATTAATGACTCTGCAAAATGGAAGATGTTAAGTGAAATATAAAGACATTCACATATCTCTAAAATATACCTAAAATCATTCTTTAAGCCATGACCCACAAATATGACGCCCACATCGACAAGAAACTTTAATTTCTGATACGAATACTTTAAGGCGGTCAAACGTTTATTGCTGAAATTGGCATCCAAATCGCCGGGTTTAATGCCTGAAAACTGTGTTAGATAATCGACGACCTTCTCTTGTGTTGATATATAATCGTCTATAAAGGGCACGCCCTCATCTCGACCTTGGCTGCAATATAGAATAGATTATTATTTGCTAACAATTCAGTTTAATATAAGTAAATAGAAACTTACCCCCGAATACAGGAGATGCGGGCGACACTCATGTGGCAAGGTTTAATTGTTGCCTGTCTTGCCATCCGGACGTATTTCATTCTCTTCCGGATTCAATGTTACAAACTCTGCATCCATGGCAATTAAATCGCCAGCTTTTGGCATCTCATCCGGTTGCAAGGGTCGTAAAGTGGCATCGGTGGCGAGATTATTCGGCAACGGATTTAAAATTTCCTATAAATAATATATGTATTTAATATTTTATTTCTCATTTTAATTTGTCACTTACGTGCAAGAATGGATTCGCTGGACTATTGATTGAATCGTTGCTTTTCGTGGGGATTAGGTCTTCTCTACTTGTTGCCGCTTCTACTTCATCTTCTAGACTGCGATAGAATAGAACACAAGGCACCTTCCAGTCCAATGTAAACCACACGGACTCTTGTGGCGTAACAGGTGAAATGCTAAAGTCATTAAATATATACCACTGCTGTTGTGTGTCGTCTGCATCTGAGGTTGCTGACTTCATTGAATGATACTTCTGTCGCACATTGATTAGGGACACCAAGTTCTTCTGAGTGCCGTCGTCCACCTGGCAGACAACTGCATGCAAAGCATACGTTCTCTGAATCTGGTTCACTTGCTGTTGGTGCTGCTGCTGCATTTGTTGTTGTTGCTGTTGCTGGTCCTCATCCTCTGATTCTTGTTCCGTTTTGGAGGTATGCGTAGGCGAGAGCACGTTCAGCTCGCCCGTTTCACTGATGCCCATGTTAAAAGCCAAAGGAAACCAAGACTTTTGACGCGCACTCGGTGAGCTGTTGACGTTGCTCGTCTGATTGGTGTGCGATGGGGACTTTCTATCCGGATGCATAAAATGACAATCACTGCGAGAGCAATTGACACCATAGCGACACGGTTTGCTGGTGCTCAATGAAGTTGCCTCGGCCACAGGTCGCTCATTCGTGCGATTCAATTGACGTTTCAAGAAACTAATATCCTTTTCATTATTCAGGCCGCAGTTAATTGCCAGAATTTGCGGCAAGGATGTTACCTAAATGATACATAATTCTTTTGAATTGAAATTAATCTGAAATGAATTGTTTAAGTTACCTTAACACTCTGATTGGTGGGCGAAAACTTTTTGCAACTCTCACAAAATGCTTGAATGTTTTTCTCCGAGCTCAACGAACGTTTCAAAATATTGCCAAAATCAAAATGTTGCTCATTGTCCTTCAGGTGCGTGGGATATGATAAATTACAGGCCAGCAGTATGTTTTCTTTTGATTTCTAGAAAAGAAATTAGTAAAGAGTTATATATTAAAGAAGAGTGTTGAAGTTGGGGGGAAGCAGAGATGGATGAGTTGCTTGTTGACTTTGAACAAGATTCTGTATTCTATGGTTATGTCTCTTCTCTAGCCAATTACAATGAGCAATCATTTACCTCTGCCTGGCATTTGATACATCTGTTTACACATATTTGTTTGGTGCCAAATATTTTGCTGATATCCGTTTCAGCATTTATTTTACAACGTTCTCTTTCTTCCTCCTTTGAATTATCGTCTACAGCATAAATTATATATATTAATTTACAGAACTTTTTAAATAGAATATTTTCCTACCGTGTATTGCTTCATATGCTTCTGACGACGAGTTGCTTTCCGTGCACATACTTTCAGCTAAAACATTTTATAAATAATAATAATAATAAGTATTCAATAAATATATTTACCAACGAATATTGAATTCTGTGGACCATTTAAGCCGGAGTTTTTGCCAGAATCGAGAATTTCATAATGCATTTGATGCAATATAAAACGATTCCAGTTCTGTTACAAATATGTACAATACACATTAAATAAGATATTTTAATATATATAATACATCTATTACTTGCCTGAATTAGGGTAATCAGATTGACATTTGACGATCGATCGGACAAAATCAAGCCTAAAGCGGACGCTTCAGGCACTGTGCGAAAGGAGCGCAAAAAGTTGCTCGCTTGGCAAGGTGTTGAAGCTATAAATAAGTGTTTTTTGCGTACATCATCTAATAGCCGTATACTTGTATGCGTACAAAAAACCAACCAGTGCTTTTGTCCAGCATGTGAAATAAGAAACCCAATTCGCAGGATAAACAGAACTCCTTCGAGCAGGTGTGACTAATTAGCTTTATGCGCAAAGGTTCCGTGAAGTAGAGGATCTATGTATAAATACAAGAAATATTTAATTAGATAACAAATTAAAGTTTTCGAATTCAATTTCTAACCTGCAGCATCGCATTGCAATAGGAGTTGGGCAAGGTGGCTTCCAGTCCGGCAAAACACGTCTGATTATGTTGCTCGAAATCAAAATCCTGTGTGCCCAGCTTCGTATATTTCAACTCCACTTTACGATAACGTCTCGGGATGATTTTCACGCCACTTTCCGCTTTCGTAGCTGCTGCATTGCCGTTTACATTTGGAATGCCTGCACCGCCCTGGCCTTGTTCAACTAAGACATAGGGTATTTGATTACGTCGCGCAGTTCTTGGATTGGGTGAGTAGCCAATGGGTCCCTGCATTTTCATATTATTTAGTACATCTGGATCTATGGTCTTTGGACGATGGTAGTTATAGTGCAAGAGCTCCTCCGGCCAGTCGGAGAACCATCGCGTGCCCGTTGTCAGATGGGGCAACATAACCGATGACAACGGAAAATTTGTGTCCGCAAAGGGAACCATTGGCAACGGTGGAACCACATCAGCGAATTCTGTGTTTCGCGAAAATGCATTGAATTGAGGCTGTGGCGTCTGTATGGAGGTTATTGTATTAATATGCCCCGATTGATCACCAAATGCCATCGCTTGCGATGATGAGCTGATGTCAAAGCTCAGGCATTGGCTGCCATTGGTGTTGATTTGATACATAGAAACGCGCGGCTCGCTCAATTCCACAGTATCAACCAATTGAAATTGACCATAGCTCGATACGACGGCCAGACGAGATGTAAGCGAAGGCAAGAACTTTAACATTTGTGGATCGATTAGCACTTGTATTGGGGAGATCAGTCGCAGCATACGCAGATCGTAAACCATTAAGAAACGATCAATTGCCAAATTGTTTTGCCGTCCACTATAACCACACGATATCAGATAATTGCCCTGCACATCGAAATCGGAGAGGCTATTCGTATGCGTTTTGATTGTGTGTTCCACGCTCAAGGTATTCAAATCTCTCAGAGTGACTGTTCCAAACTGATCGCCTGCAAAGAGATAACGAGAATTCTTGCGAAGCACCGTGCAGCCAGCAGATCCAACATGTTCCAGACGCGTCTCTTTCAAGCTTCGCATATCAAAGTCGATGAGCTCCTCCTGCAAACCAGCCATGACCAGACGATTGGCGACAACTGCAGCATACAGACCATTTCTACCATATTATTGGATCTATTTGATAAAAGAGTTGGGCAAGAGACAAATAATGAAACATGTAGTTATCAGGAGTATATCAACGATTTACTTGTGCGTAAACTTTGGTAGTCCCCGGCGTATCTGATGGCGCAGCGATGTCTGCGTTAATACCAGAACTCCTGAATCAATCGTAATAATTTGTCGGACTATATCGCTGGCATGCACCTGGAATGATGTGTATTTCTGCAAGGAGCTGGTATAATACGACGTCACATGACCCTGCCAATGAAGATATCACATTTTTATAATAGCAAAGTAGATTTATAGTTAAGCTTAATAGATTCCTCACGCCTTGGTTGCCCATCCACAGAAGTTCTTCGTAGTCATCGAATGCCACGGTTGAGACTCCGAAATTTTCACCGCCGTCAGCAAGAATTGGAATTGGGCTAGCGACATAATCTGCATCGGTGGAGCCAAATATTAAATCCACTGAAATTGGGTGAATAATGATCTGCAGTACGCGTAGGGCCAGTATCGTAAACACCTAAGTATGTAAATGAAATTTATCATGAATATATCTATATATGTGTAGATATCTAAATAAAAATGGAGAAAGTTTCAAAAATATACAACACATATACAGGTAAGTTTTATATATGTATATGTATTGCTTGACGTACTTAAAATGTCTTCTGCCGCGCCGATTTGATCGGCGCCGCCACAATAAACGTAATCCATTTTGACAACCAATAACACTCTTTATTTACTGTTTACGCTTATTATTTATATTTGAGAAGTTTTATTTGGATCAATTGTTGTTGCGTATATATATATATGCTCACGAATCATCATCGTTTAGTATCCAAAATGTATCGATATGTTATAGTAAGTGGTTTCAAATGATTGCCAAGTAAATTATCGATATATACGAATTTTAAACCATGAATTTAATATTGACCACAATAAATGCATTTTGAAATAAAATAAATAATATTGTAACTCAACACTAAAAAAAAAAAAAAAAAAAAAAAAAAACGAATAATAAGTTTCATTTTGTCTGATCTCAATATTTTATATAAGTTCATAATATAAAAGTCAAATCATCGAATCAATTTGGCAGCCCTGGTTATCCCATCAGAATGTTTCGTGCCACATGCAGATTTGCTGTAAACTTAAATAGAGATCAGTTTAGAAAAAGTTTGAAAATGGCTGATTTACAAAAAATCGCTGAAAACAATCGCCGTGCCGAAAGTCTTATTGATTCCATACACACAGAGGTAAAATAAATAAAATCTCATATGTAACTTACTTAGTTTTAACCAATTTCAGATGGCTGCTATTCAAAATGAGCTTGTGCAGCGTAAGAAACAAGAGCTCATTGAAGAGAACGCAGTTTTAAAGAAGGAAATTGAAGCAGCTCTTGCGCAACTTGTAGCTCTGGAAACCAGGAATGGGAGACAACAGATACCGGTGCCCGTAAGCCGAGGAATGTGCACCCAAACCGAAGCAACCTCAACAGCCACTGCGCCAGTAGCAAGTGAATCGAAAGCTCCAGCTCCAGCTCAAGCTCAAGCTCCAGTTTCCGCTCCCAAAGATAAAAAAGTAAACGAAAAGAAACCACCAGCTGAAAAGCCAAAAGCCGTTGCCGAAGCCCCTATTGATGTTGGCCGGCTAGATATGCGTGTGGGCAAGATCATTGAAGTCGGTCGTCATCCTGACGCGGACAGTCTTTATCTAGAGAAAATTGATTGCGGAGAAGCAGCTCCACGTACTGTTGTGTCTGGACTTGTTAAATTTGTGCCACTGGAGGAAATGCAAAATCGACTGGTCGTTGTTCTCTGCAATTTGAAACCCGCCAAGATGCGTGGCGTTACTTCCGAAGCAATGGTCATGTGCGCATCCACACCGGACAAGGTTGAAGTGTTAAGTCCACCTGCAGGAGCTGTGCCTGGCGATTTGGTTCATTGTGAGGGCTACGAACGTCAACCGGACGCGCAGCTCAATCCAAAGAAGAAAGTATTTGAGACGTGTGCTCCGGATTTGATGACCAATGCGGATCTGGTGGCCTGCTATAAAGGAGCGCCACTCCATGTGCCAGGCAAAGGATCTATTGTAGCACAATCTTTGAAAAATGTTCAAGTGAAATAATGGTTCTTATTGTGAATAAATCCTACGAAGCTTGTCATTCTTTTTCATATATTACCCCATTTTCTTAATCGACAAGTACATAATTTTATACATGTAGTTTAAATTGATCAAACAGAAACATTTTCTTTTTAATTTCCATTTAACATTCCGATATATTCGCACTAGGAATCAATGATATAACGATGCTTAAAGTTTCTCATTCGATATAGTAAACTGAGAAACTAAATAAGTTCATAGGAATAAAAAAGAACTATGCAGTTTCTTGAATAACATTTGTCTTTACATTTCATCTATTTACATTATAATGGAAATAAGTGTGAGCTTAGCTGTTAGTTTTCAGCGGTAACAAAAATTACATAAATTAGTTTAGTCATATTTCATATAAGATTTGGCATCACATTGATCGAATTGGACTACTGTTGATGGGGTCTTTGAGCTGCAGGCACCGCTGCTGGTGTTGGATTCCGATTTGCCTCGACTACAATGGTCTTTGTTAAGATGTCATAGGCTGTGCGATTGTTCTTAAAGAAGACCATTACCACGCAAATGGGAAACAATAGGGTCATCACCAGATTCTTGGCAAAAGCACGCATTAAAGCTCGCAAGAAGCTCGGAGTCTCAGCTGGGTAGAGTAGGGCACGCAACGGTTCTCGCTGGGCCTGGAATACAAACTGTGGCATTACGGGCGCCTGCAGTGGTACCACGGCCTCCACATATAGGATGCGAATCTTCATCAGCGATTTTCCGGGAGTAGCTCCATTATAGAAAACCGTCCATACGCATTCATAGCAACAGACTAGAAGTTTAGTCAACAACTCAATTAGTATCAAGTCAGACGACAGGGTGATAAAGTCCATTGAAATGTCTAGGAAATTCAAAAAGAGATCATCATCCTCCAGAGTCTTGCGCATCACATCCTTATCAAAGTCCAGATCAAAAACATGAAACAGCGAAAAGGTTACAATGATTTTCAACACGAATAATATGACGACATCGATTGCTTCCGCAACAGCGCGTTTCCAAAAGGGCGCCACAACCAACTCTGTTCCACCAAATCGCTGTATGAGCTCCTGTTGCTGCGCCTCATCTAACACACGAAAGCGATTAAAGGTTGGTCGAGCAGGTGCAGCTGGCTGGGGAGCAGGCGGAATAGGCAGCTGCTGCGTCACTGGCTGACGATGTGGGACCTGCGGCTCAACGCCTGGTGCAACATATGGCAATGGAGTTTGCAATAATTGTGGATAGTTATAGTTGGCCATCAGATAGTTAGGAAACATTTGCATGAGTGCAGCCTGTTTAGCCCACTCGGCAAGGCTGGCAAAATATGCCTCCTTTGTTGACATCTCACTGTTGATACTCGTCGTTTTGCGCTCCCGCAGCACATTGTTTTCAGATGCCTCTTCGGCGGCCTCCATGTCAATTGCAATTAAGTTTTTTTAATACTTTAAATTTGCAAAACGTTTTTTATATTTGGTTTTTAGTTTTGTTATTGCAGTTGACGTGTTAAACAATAGGCGGCGGGGTGTGAAAAGTAACGGGAGGTATTTATATCGTTGCAGGGTTGCATTGAAATACCCAGTGGGACAACAACCGGTTCTCGTTCTCCTTCTTTTCTCTTTGAAAGCGAATGAATGAAAAATTACCGTCAAAAGTATTCGACATTAAATTCCAAACTGACATTTGTCAAATTTTTTAGCCTAAAAAGCTATGATTTTACCATAATTTAAATCTACTAAATATTTTTTTTGTATTAAACAAAATTTGAATATTGAAAAAATTTAGATATCAAAACGTTAAGAAAATCGATTCAGTACTATCAGGCTTATGTTAATTTGAATGTATTCCCATCCAAAAAAAGCATTAAATTCAATTATTTTATTATATATTTAATGAATATTTATTTAAAATTGTATCCACTTATTAAATAGAAGTACATACGTATTTCACACTGCGGATTCTCAATTAGGTATTGAAGGACATATACATACATATGCTCTAAGGATAAAATATAACTTACAAGTACGCTTGCCAAAAGCCACAAAAATCTCACTTACTTTTCCCAGTATTGTTGGAACGTACATACATATGGCTGGATGAATATTGTATTGTTTAGTATATATATATATACATATATATAAGTACATATACATATAACTTATATTCCAATTGCTGTATTCGTCTTATGTTACCTTTAATTACATATATATGTACGATATTTGATTTTATGGATGTACAATTGGGTCAATATTACAATTGCAAACAGTTCGTACGTATATATACACATATATAGATAAGTATGTATGTATATGCAGTTTTAGACGCTGATAACATCTTACAAACAAATAAACAGGAAGAGGCAGAACAGAAAATGAAAAAAAATACAAAATTTATCTATTAATACAACTGAAGTTTCGACGATGACGACAACGTAGGCAAGTAGGTACAAAAAGTTATAGATTAACAATTAATTACTTATATTCAGCATATGTGAACGTTTCTTCAATAAAGGAATGCAGCAGAAGAGTCTCTCTTCCCCTCATTTATTGCCAAACATTACCAATATTTAAATTCCCGAATTGCTGATTTAAATTGGACGTCACAGACGTGGCCGTAGTGCCCGTTGCAGCCGGATAGCCCGTGGAAGGCAAACCACTTGGCAGCGGCTGCATCAGATTCATGCCAATGCCAAGCTGCGGCTGCTGCTGCAGCTGTGGTTGTGATTGTGGTGTCGCCTGCACCGCTGCTCCAGCGTTGCCAAACAGTTGCATACCACTGAGCAAACTCTGATTGGTTTGCATCAGATTGTTTGCTGATTGCGGATTGTTCCCCACCATATAGGAGCTTGCTGCGGGGGCATTGGGAAATTGGCCACCGCCAAAGCCCACATTGCCAACCAGATTCATCGCCCCACCGGTGGGTGCACTGCTGAATGCATTTGGTGCGGCCATAACGGGTGCATTATACATGCTCACTGAGTTGGGAGGTGTCATAAACTGATGATGATGCGTTTGCTGCGGCACCTGCTGCTGCTGATGGTGATGGTGCATGTAGCCGCCCGGTGCCATGCCCGTAAAATTACCGAAGCTCAGTTGTGGATTATGTGTGGTTGGTGCATTGCCATAAAGTGCCAATATGCTATCCTTGGACATCTTGCCGGACTGATCTTTGTCGCCGGCACTGAGAGTGCCTTGACTGAAGAAGTCCTGCTCCTGCTGAGCCAACGAATTGGGCTGCTGACTGTTTGGCATAGTTAGCGAGGTATCGCCACAAATTCCATTCCCATTACCATTCGTTTTCTCTGGAGTCACATTACTGCTGCTGGCACTGAGGAAGCTAGTGAAACTATCATTCTGCAGATCCTGTACAGCACTCGCTGCTATTGGCTTCGTGGGCGAGGAGAGCCCCAATAGATCACTTTCGGCAGCACCACTACTTATGCTATTAGTGTGTTGCACGCGATGCGAAGTCTTTGGACTGCAGCCGCCCACCTGATTTGGCTTTGGTTTGGGCAGTGGCGCTGGCAGTGGAGCACTTTTCCCCGCTGTCGTTGCTGAAATGCGTTTGTCGCAGTTGCTCGTTATATTGCTAATGCCCAATCCAGTTTGGCCCGCTTTCTTTTTACGCTTTTGCCTTTCCAGTTCTTCGTCTATTTCCTTGGCCCAATCGACTTTGGGCGGCGAGGGCGGCACCCATTCTCTGGCCAAATACTTTTTATGTTCATATTTCGCTCGTATAAAATTCTCCAGCGCCGTATCTGTTTGTGGGCGTCTAAAACCATCCGGCAGCTGCGCTTCGTAAACAGCTCGAGCACGCGAATTGCCCATCAATTGCAACGAGATCACCTGCTCCGGCGTCCAGGCATCCAGATTGACGCTCTTCACACGTGATATGTGCACGCCCAGATTCCGGTGGATGCCAGCACAGCGAATGCACAGAAACACGCCCAGATTCCATGATGCCCATCGGGGACCTGCAATAAATCATTATTCATTATTCATTATTATTGCAAATAAACAAACAAATAACTAAAAAACAATACTTGGGATATGCTTATTTAGAAAACTACACTTATGATGCTAAAAATATGCATATATATGTGAAGCATCAGCTATAGAACTGGCTGGTAATATTATCAGCAACAGTGAAAGCTCAAATAAGTGGACAAACATGCTTCAAGTATGATTAAAGTATTTGCACAAATATTGTATATGAGCATATCTATTATATTATCAGCTATAACTGCTGACAGCATAAATCCGCTACAGTAAAAGCTAGACTGAGTGGACTTATTAATAATTAATATATTCTTTTAACATATTTGAATGAAGGCAAGTTATTCCTATTCGTCGGCTTAAAAGTGTTTCCTTATGTAGGGATTTTACTGTACTGCTAATTCGTCCCTGACCCCCATCAAAAAAGGGGAGGAGTACACTTAAAACATTCGGCTTGCGTGCAGCGCCATTAACCAAATGAAAATGATGTACGTATTGTTAGCTAAGTGTGAGTTAGAATCCCTAACAATGAATCAGGAGTAATAACAGAAGAGAATAAATATAATGAATATATGAATGCATGTATAAGTACATATGTTTACATACAGCTCATTTTTTTCTTGTATGAATGTGTGTATATATGTAGATATGTATATTATAACCAAGTGTGCGGTTATTTTGTTTGCAGTGCAGACTTACCCTTGGCATCACAATCCACACAATATTTATTGTCATCATCGCGTAGCATTTGGGTTAATAGGGTTTGACATTTTTCCTGCATCAATTTCGTGCGTTCCGTTTCCTTACGGCTTGCATTTGACGTGCTCATTTTCTTGCACTTGTCGTTATTGGATGCGCTGCACTAACTGTCTGTAATATCTGTATTAATAATATGTTAAGCAGATAGTGTGATGTGTGCTTGCTTCTTTAAGTTACTAGCCGCTGTTTTCTGTTTTTAGCATAGATGTAAATTTATTTTTTTTATAGGTTTAAGAATACTACAATTTTTGCTATCGAAAATAGTGTACGTCTGCGTCTGTACGTCACACTCATTTCGAAAGTCTGGCAACAATAATGTCAAAATGCGAAATACCAAACAGTGCTGCCAGATATTCAAATAGCAAGCCACTTTTTTCAAACGAAAAAACCTTTGTTGTGTATTCTTTTATTTGCATGTGCAACAAGTGAAGATATTTTTAATTTCTTAAATTATGCAACCATTAAAAGAGCAATTGGATGCATGTCTGCGTATGCTAGGTTGTAGAACTACCAATAAAGGAGACAAAAACTGGCTAAATGTAAGTATTTTCGTTTACCGGCCGCTTGCAATTTATTGGATTGTTTTTTTTTAGGACTTCTGTGCGAAATTTTTAGCATTTGCAAATGAGCTGCAAATTTATTTAAGTAAGCAGCTCGAACACGATTCAATTGAAATTATTTGCCTGTGCTTAACGCAAATACTGATATGCGTTAGACAATTTGAGTGCACAATTCAAACAGAGGAAGCGAGTGGCTTAAGGATCCACGTAAGTCCAAATTGATGAAGTGTCTACCAATTTTAATATTGTTTGCGATTTAGGCTAGTCACTTACAAATCAGTGATCGCATCACAGTTTGCCTTAATCGTCTAAGCGTATGCCTATTCTCCTCTGGAAATGGAGCTGCGCAAGCTAACGCCACGGAAGGCGTTTCTTTTCTTAAGCTCCTGGATACCCTACTTGATTTGCTAACAGATTTCACCAGCGAAAATGTGGATAAAAGCTTTATAGATGTGAAGCTCTTAAGCAAGCAAGTCAAGTGCCAAGTGGATTTGTTGCTGGGCCAAACGTTGTCGTTTGCCAATGTGGCTTTGCAACAGGATAAAAGAGCATTAAGTGCGCTATGTACAAGGGTATTTATATATAATATTAATTATGTGGAATATAATAGTATATATATTACTCATTCAGGTCATGCGCGATTGCAACGCCTTTCAAGAGGATTGTCTTCTAGCCAACAACTATTCCAACCAAAAATTGAGAGCCTTAACTTTGGAGCAGGCGCTTTGTCAACTCGAGGAGCATCTCAACGAGACTCTTCTACGCTTGGTTTATACTTGCTTTTTAGACTTTAAAAAAATTTCCGTAGATAAAATTCGCAATTTATTGAGAAACTCTAAAACGGAATCAACGGCTGATGAATTTATAGCTGATTTCGATGTCAATTTGGATCGGGCAACGCAAATTGGTATATATGCCATAGCATTTGCGCCCAACTTAAAAGGTAATTGAATTCAGAGTAATTAATATTAGTATTGTAATCTATAAATATATATCTCTTTTCAAATTCTATATAGTTAAAACCATCGTGCGCAGCTGTTTGGCCTCCTTTGAATATTTGGATACCAGTTTAATACCCTCGCTGCAGTCGAATGCATCTGATTTACATTCCGAACTATTGGAGCAGCATTTCAAGGAGGAAATGTGCAGATTTAAGCAAGCTCTGCAAGAGATTGTAAATAGCCGTGCGTTTATCGCCTGCTATCTACAAATACTAACGAATGCGCTCAATTCAATTGAGAAGCAATTCGATAAAGCGCAACTCGAGGATCTGCTGGAAATGGCATTCTCAATACTGGAGCATTTTCAATTGGATGCCAACCGAAAGGTTGTATTGCAGCCAGGGCATGAACAGCTGCAAAATTTAGTGAGAATCTTGCGTGAATGCAAGGCGATTCTAATGTGTGCCGCCCAAGTAGATCCCGAGCGCATTGTTAAGAGGTTTAAAATATTACGCAATGTATTGCGTAAACTTCATGCGAACATTCCCGACGAACAGAATAATCCAACTGGTTTTAGGGAGAAAGTGGAGCAAACTGTGGAGCTACAAGAAGAAGGAATAGCAGACAGTCTCCAAGGTCTAACAGCTTCTCCATCACACAGCATACTTTACAATACTCAGAAGCAACGCAGTAGAGTGAACAATTGTAAGCTGGAAGAACTTCATGCAGACCAATTGCAATCAGAGTTTCTTAAGCTGAAAGCACAAAACTGTATGCGGAGAAGTAAGTTGAACAGTTAGAGAGGGAGAGAGAGAGAGAGTGCGATGTGATCTGAACAATTTATTAATATATTTTTCTATATTAATAAGCAACTATTAAATATATAATCTTTTTATTCCAGAAGAGAGCCTACGCACTACGATGTTTAAGCGTCAGAATATTTTTGGAAATGTTAAGCTGCAGACGCAGACAAACAACGAGAGTCAGTCGGCCAGCTTGGAAATTAGTGGTATTAATAATATGATATATAATTTATTAATATAAGTTATTAATTAAATACCTTTACAGAAATACTCAATCAACTCACTTGCCTCACGTCCAGCTTCAACCAGAGTCTGCACGCGAAGTAGAGAGAGATTATTTCGGCCATCGTAAATTCCATTCGTATATCGCATTCGTATATATTGGGTTCGTGCTCGTATTCATACTCGCATTCGTAGTGTTAGTACGCAGTGTTTGTTTTTTTTTTTGCTCAGCTTCTGAAGCATAAAAAACTTCGAATAATATCAATTATCATTTGTAAAATCATATAAAATATCGTCCAATAGAAATTGTTTTATTAAAACAACAAGAGAAAACGTAAAATTGTGCTATGCTAAGAGTTCGAATATCGATTTATCCAAGCGAAAGCCAGTTGTACTTGTAGATACATAGATTTATTATTTATAGCTTATAAAGTGAGAAGCAATGCAAACGAAGGATATTCCAAAAGAGGATATAATTAGTTATCGCAATGTAAAACCAACTGAATTAAATAACAATCATCATGTGGTTCCTATTGGCATAATTATAGTGCTTAGCACGGTCTACCTGATGATTGCGGGCATACAAAACAACTATAATTATTACCTAAAGCCAGGAGTAGCTGCCCTTAAGCTGCATCAGGAAAATGCCAACGACCATTTTCAACATTTACTCGCAATTGAAAAGGAGGCGCAGCCAGTGTGCAGAGAGATTGAAATATTCAACAAGGAAGAGTTTACCTTAAAGGAAGTGAAGGAGTCTAAAGGGCAGCAGTTAGTAAATATCAAAAGACACAAACAGCAAATCAAATCTATTAAATCATCGGGCAAACAATCAAAATCGGAATTGCAAAGAAAAAAGGATAAGAAACCAAATACAGCTGAGCCCATTATATATCTGTTCGCCTTGGTGTTTATTTATTTGCTGCTAAAAGCAGCATCCGACATAAATCAACATTATAAAACGGTAATGGTCCATCAACTCTCATCTAACATTTTTCTCCTATATTAATAAATGTTTTGTCAACAGCAGAGCAAAGGAGATAAACGACTTCGTCGCTGTTCCCTTCAATCCTACGCCCAGAAGGAGCAAAGGCACAATCATCAAGATCGGCGCGCTTCAAAAGGTATTTCAACAAAAAGTTTGCCAAAATTTTAAAGAGGATCTACATAAATATCAAAATATATGTATTTACTATAAACTAGGGAACAAATCAAAACAAAACACAAAATAGTTTTATTGTAATAATTGTTGTGAACTATCGATGTAAAACATATCCTGTCTCAAAATCTATATACCTTTACACTTGAACTTAACTGCAATTTCTATATGTATGTGTACTTCGATTCCTATCAATATTTAGATGTATAATTTTAAGTGTTAATGACTTTGTATGTTTATGTGCCTATATATTTATGTATATGTATATATATATAGATATCCTATATACTGTGTGAAATAAAACTCTTTTCCGCACTCCTGTGATGATTTTACAAAGTATTATCTAGCCACAGCATTTGCGTTTTATTTCTCCTATTTTCTAATTCTTCTCTCTCAATTACCGAAATCTGATATATTATACATATATAAATACATATATCTTATACTATATGTGAACTCTTTTCTTACAAGATGTTCTTCCATTGCAAACGAGACACAACATATTTATAGAGGGACGTTCCATATCACTGGATCGTTATAAGGACAAAGATCAGACAGCCAGGGATTTGGTGAAGAGAACCTATCCAACTAAACCCATCTATCCAGCCATAAGCAAACATCTTCCCGGCGATGTTCATATGGGTAATGGATCGATTCCATTGTGTACACCCAGCTAAGTTTCTCTTTTCCCCAACCCCAATCTAGAGCCGCGTATGAGTCGTCGCCTTTCAGTGCCCATCAGCATTAACTATCAAATCGTGCAGGTCTCGCCACTAGTGAATACCGAACTGGCCAGGCGCGGCTCTATGGCCGAGATGATTCTGCCCGGGGTGGCTCCAACTGTCCAGACACCCGATACGAAGCGACGGGTGCGCATGATAAATCGCCATTAAAATAATGTTACTATACTAAATACAAATACGAGGGTAGTATGAAAAATTTGCAAGTTAAACTCAAAGTTTAAAGAGAAATTGATTTTATTTTAATTTTAAATAAAATATTTTCATCTTTAATTAATTTGGCAACTTTTCAGACTAACTTCGTGTTTAAAAAACGAATCGAAATACGTATTCAACGAATTTATGAAATACTTCAGAGTTACTTGAGACCCACCCAAATGATTTAGAAAGCTCGCCAGCCTTAAAAATAATATATAATATATCAATAACCAAATTTTTAAACAGTTTAATGTCAACTCTATATCCAAAAAACTGTTTTTAAAATTTTTTAACTTTACAACGAATTTAGGCAATATTTAAGTATAGCCCAATAAGACTCTATAGCTCTACTGCTTCATCTTATAGATGATTAAGAAATATATATAGCCAAGTATTTATGGTTTTCCTGTGAGTCTCAAACTATTTTTATCGATGTCAATTATAAATTTCATGATCAATATTTTATTAATGTTTCAGATGTAAACCCCATTAAGCTGAAGAGATTTTAAAAAACAGTTTTCGCGTCTCTAAATAAATAAAAATTATATTAAAGTTTCCGATTCAAACATAAGTCATTAATAAACTTTTAAATATTTCGTACATATATTCCATTTCTTGAAATTTACTTTCAAACTCAAATAAATTATCGACTTTAGTTTTGTCAGTTTTTTGTTTTTGCTTTTAATCAATAAGTGTAGTATTATTAAGGCATTTTGAAACATAGAAATTACATTATAACTACGCCCATGCAATTATTAAGATATACAAATATACACACATTTAATCAATTGCACAGATGAGCCGTATTACCAGAACATATAGATCTATATTATATATGCTAATAATCTACTTAAGGGCAAGATTTAAAACAATCTTAGGCTAACATTTTTGTGTTTTTCTTTTTTTTTTTGGAGTCAAATATCAAAGTATTTAGAAACCATTTAATGTACATACATATATATATGTACATCTATTTTTTATTAACTTAGCTTTTAGATTGAGATGGGAAACATAAAGAAAGTCTATGCATTGTTTTTAGAGTACGAGTAAAAGAAGAGCATAAAGTTTAACTTACAGATAAAGAATTATGTGACAGATCTACAAAAACTTTATGGAATTTTGTGCTAGTTTTTTCTTTTCTTCTTCTTCAGCTATTCATTTAAATACAAAATAATAAATTACGTATTTTAATTGCAATTGTGGAAGGTGTGATTAAGGATTAATCTTTAACTAAGCTCATTGCCTTCGTACAGGCTCTCGCAGCTCTCCAGCAAACGAAGAACAGGCGATATATCATAGGGATATAGTTGGCGAGAGACAAGCCGGGATATCTGCAGGCGCAAGCGGATGAGCACGCCCATTGCCTCGTCCAGCATGGCATTGCCCATGCCAAAGGTATGGCAGCTATGCACAAACATTGCCCAGTTCATCCGTATATATTTGAGCAATCGCAGCAAATACAGCAGAAAGCACGTCTCATTGCTGACAAGCAAATCCAGCAGCAGATCGGAGTTATTCGATGCCATTTTGAGAAACTCCAGAAATGTATATACAGGATTCAGCATCGCGACCAGCTCGGGAAATGCATTATTTCGAAACGAGATGCCCGACGTGACGTCCAGGGTGCAGACCATTGCCTCTATTAAGTGATCGTCCTGATCATCAAAGAGATGTATTAGAATTTTACTAAAATGACATTCCGGATGGAACTCCAATGTCTGTTTGATGAACGATTCCAGTTTGCTCAGGACATCTCTTATCGATCGCTCGATCAGCTGTATATCCTGAAAGGCATCGTAATCGGTTGAATCAATCGATGAGTCCGATGAATCGCTGCGTATTTCCTTAACAGTCACCGCTATCGACTTCAGCACCAGTAGCACCATTTTCTGTAGCAAAGTCTTATCCATTTCGATGAGGCCTACACCACCAGCTGCCGTCGCCTCCGTATCCTCCTGTGCCGGCAGAGAGTTGTGAACGATTAGCGTGCCCGGCATATAATTGATGGGCGCACCATTGTAACCAATCAGTCCAACAATATTCTCGGGCTGGCGCCGTGGCAAGGATTCGAGTATGCGCAAACTGCGCACATGACAGACAATCTGATGGGCTAACCTGCATGTCTCCTCCGGCAGCATGTCCTGCAGCGCCAGCGTGGAGCCATAGCAGAGCGCCTCATTAAAGAGACACAGCATCTGCTTGTAGACCGTGCACGACAGATTGTGATTGAGCAGCAGCTCAAACTTGTCCAGCTGCGCGTAGAACGGACGCGTCTCGTCTATCGAGAGATTCGCCTTGACCGAAATGATATTCTCCCACAGCTGCAGAAAGTTGAGCACACAATGCTCAGCACTATCCTGATGCACGGGCGCCATCAGCTCCGACATGTGCTTCACCAGCGTTGGCCATTTGTGCTCCAGCTTCTGTATGGTCACGCATTTCAGGTGCGTTGTATCGAAGCTCTCCGAGTCGGTTAGGGCGACGACATGGCAACCATTGGCCGGTAGATAGTTAGCGGGTGAATTACTGCTAGTTGTTGTTGTTGTTGTTGTTCTACTCTGGCTGTTCTCGTAATGGTCTACATCAGCCTCGACTGCATCACGGAATTGTAACGCAAAATAATTATTCGCCAGCGGCTGATCCTGCACCGGGAAATGCATATAACTAATGGAAGTATCTGCAGCTGTACCGATTGCCGTGCTGCTCGTCGTATATTCATCGTCGAGCGGATGCAGCTCCACGTCCTTCCACTCCACAATCCGTTTGATTATATCTAAGCTAAAGTGTATCTTCTGCACGGCTGTCTGATCGAGCACATCATAGTTGAACAATTGATCGACAATCTTTTGCAGCCATTCATCGTTCAACTCCTGTTTGGCAATGACCAAAAAGGCGGCCAGGACACGCGCTGCCAAGAATTGCACATAGGAATTGTTGTAGCCGGCCAGGACGATAATCTCATCGATCAGCTTATGATCGTTGCGTATTAAGGCATCACACACGTCCATGATCCGTGTGCAAATAAAACCTTTCGCATTCTGCTTCAGGTATATATCGAAGAGCAGCTGCAAATTGGAGAGGAACTGCAATAGCTTGTTGGTCGGCCATTCGCGTAAGTAGGCGATGCGCTTCTGGCCATTCGAGTCGTGTGAGTAGTGCGATTGAAAGGGTTTCCTTAATGTGCGCTCCGAGACGCCGCACAGGCATTGTCGTGTCAAAGATTGCTCAAATTCCAACATATCATCAATGGTCGAGGCGGAGGAGGAGGCGGAGCAGATGTTATTGGTACTGCTGCTATTGCTGCTACTGTTCGTTGTCTGCGTGAGCTCCTTGGTGGCCATTAGCAGCTCGGTTAGCTGCGCTGCTCGATCCACCTCATCCTTGGCAACGCCTTCGCTGCCCTTTTGTGGCAAGATATTGTTGACTAAGTGCTGGACGCCGCCCAGTAGCTGCGCATAGGAGGCAGACCGCGAATTACTGGGCGTCGTGGTCGGCGAGTTATTAGTGCTGCTGGACAGCGAGTGTGTGGAACATGACGATGACAGCGATGAGGATAACAGATGACTCCGATTGTTGCCATTTGCATCCATCACATCCGCTGCCGCAGCTGCCAATATATCCGGCGGCGATTTGGCTGCCACCAAATGTATTTGTTTATCTATTTTCTGTCGCTTCGTTTGCGGCTGTTCGTTGAGATGGTTGGTGGAAACATCTGTGCTGGCATAGGCAATGTTTCCATTGCTGCTGCTGCTACTTGAATTACTGCTACTGCTGCTGCTGCTACTGTTGCTGCTCGTGGTACTGCCCGTTTCTGTGTCCATATTGTGTGTTGTTTATTATAGGTGACGTACCCGACGTCCTTTTCAACTGTTGTTAAATCGTGCACTGCAAATAAACGCCAGCTTAATTATTTTTTCATTTTTTGTTTTTCATAAAAAAAATCAAATGCAAGCCAAGCCCAAGCCTTTGCAAGTGCCACCGAATTACGCGTATTCACAAGGTTACGTGTGCATTGAGTTTTCTTTGCAGCTTGTACACTTATTTTGTATATTAGCCAGTCGCCACATGCAATTTAACATTTCGAATGTCATTATTTATTGTTTTCTGCACTCATATTAATTTAAACATTTTTGGCTACTTGTTGCTCAATTTACCTTTGTAGTGTTTTGTATTTGTTTCACTTCACTATCGTTTGTGCAGGCGCAGTGCATTATGGTTTTGTTCTGCATGCAAGTCACGCGTATTTGTTGTTTACATTTTATTTATTTCATTCGTTTGAGGTTTAAGAGCAATATAAAAAAAAAAAAATAACAACTGGCACTGTTAATTAAGTAGCGAGCGCGTCGCCATCTTTTTGTAGTGTTGGGTTGTTCATATGCTGGTGCAGTGCCTACACAAGCACGTTACGACATGTATGGCAACAAGTATAGTAGGGTGCATAGCACGTCTCGACATGCATGACACCTGTTTGAATAAGATTTTTATTTAAAAAAAGCTTGTTCAGTTATTGAACAGCGTATAAAGTTCAATAGGCCCATTTATAATAATTATTATTAATAATTTGCAGCTTAACATTAACTTTTCAATTATTTTCCCCTTTCTGCGTCAATATTTTAAATGTTTCAACTGGTAGCTCTGAATTAACAGAGCTGCCACATTTTTATAGAACGTATATATCAAAAATTTTCTATTTTCTCTTTTATATAAAAATAAACTGTTATTTTCATACTTTTGATACATATTGAATTCAATAAAATTCAAAATTGTGTAGTTTCACAAATACAATTGGTTCTTTTACTTTGGTACAATTTATCTATTCACAGCGTGGCAACACCGCAACTTGTTTTTCATTTGACATTGAAGTTGCGTACATTTCCAGCTGGCGGGTGGGTGAAAAGGACTACCATTGCGGTACCATATCGGCAATTAGTATAACAACGGCGCTTTTGTGGAGCTACGCTGTGGGCCGTGCTGCCCAATACCGACTATCAAAGAAATTGTGCTGTAGCGAAATCGACTCAGTTTTAATCACATTTAAGTAAAGTGTCATCTCTTGCTTGTGCAGTTGATTTTTGTCTTTGTTTGTGTCAACTTGTGTTAACAAAACCTTCGTAAGGAAAATGGCTGGTACCCTGCCTCCGCTTAATCAAGAGCCAGTTTTCAAGAAACTCCAGGAGTACTATGACCTCCACAATAAGGAACTCGTCATCAAGGATCTGTTCATCAACGATCCTAAACGCTTCTCCAAATACAGGTGAATTCTTACGGTTATCTATACTCTCTCTTTCTCACACACATACACGCATATGAATGAATGCCGATACAGTTACATATATTTCACATATTCCATGCGTGTGTGCGAATATGTATCTGTATATACATATCTATACACATATTTATTTGAATGTATTAATTAGGCGGTCAAATCGCAGAGCATTGGGGTTTGGGATGAAAAAAGTGTTGGTTAGTTATACAAAATTAAGAATTGATAAGAAATAATGTTGTAACGTTTTTGATAATCGAATATTTAATATTTGTTTACGTCAAGTTATCTGATTATCTTTGTCCTTGCGTAAGGTCACAGCAATGACTTTAATACCCTTGCAGGAGTATTATGATATTCTCATGAAAGTCGTTACACATACATAGATATACAGAATATTCCCTGTGGTATATATGAATATATACATATGTATATGTATAAGTGTTTATTTTCTAAATGTATTGTTGGTTGATATAGAAAATAATATGTTTAGTTATTACTATTATTTCCTTTAGATTATTTTTTATAAAAAACTGAATTAAACAACATTTGTATTTTATTCCAATAAATACTAGCTTTAAGGAGATTAAAATAGATGTAGTATATCTTATACAGTATTTCATAATAATTAAATTATCCAATAGATAGCTCGAAACTGTTTACCAGACAATTCACTATTTGCTAGTGTATTTCAAGTTCAACTTTCGCTTTTTTCATTGCCATATCCAATATCAATTTAAACTTGGTTAAGGTCAAACAAATTGCTTTTTATCAATTAATAATAATTTTTTGTTTGCTTTATATTCTTTTGCTCAATTCAGTTTGCGACTGTCCACGCCCAACGATGGTGAAATTCTGTTGGATTATTCAAAGAATCGCGTGAATGAGGAGATATGGCCTCTTCTGCTGGAATTGGCGAAAGTGCGACGCGTTGAGGTGGCACGGGATGCCATGTTCAGCGGACAGCACATCAATATAACCGAAAATCGTGCAGTTTTGCATACGGCGTTGCGTAATCGCGGTGTGGATTCTGTGCTCCTCGATGGCAAGGATGTGATGCCTGATGTACGCTCTGAACTGGCGCATATGAAGGAATTTACCAACAAGGTCATCTCTGGCGTTTGGCGTGGCTGCACCGGCAAACAAATCACCGATGTGGTTAATATTGGCATCGGTGGCTCCGACTTGGGCCCACTCATGGTCACCGAAGCGCTGAAGCCCTATGGCAAGGGCTTGCACTCTCATTTCGTGTCCAACATCGATGGCACTCACATGGCGGAAGTACTGAAAAAGGTCAACTATGAGACAACACTGTTCATCATTGCGTCCAAGACCTTTACCACACAGGAGACGATCACAAATGCCACTTCGGCCAAGGCCTGGTTGCTGGAGCATGCTAAGGATGTAAGTATCGTTAATCTCCCAGCGAACAAGTACATCTTTAATTCATGTATTTCGTTCCTAGGAGGGTTCGGTAGCCAAACATTTCGTCGCTCTGTCGACAAACAAGGAAAAGGTAACCGCGTTTGGTATCGACAGTGCTAACATGTTTGGTTTCTGGGATTGGGTAGGAGGACGTTACTCTCTCTGGTCTGCTATTGGCTTATCCATTTGCTTGTCCATTGGCTTCGAGAACTTTGAACAGTTGCTCGACGGAGCACACTATATGGATAATCATTTCCGCACCGCTCCCCTGACGAAAAATGTAAGAAAAGAAATTCTTTGACATGTAATTAAATGTCAATTAACATATTGCATTGTCATATTTCGCAGGCACCCGTTATTCTAGCTTTGCTTGGCATTTGGTATTCCAATTTTTATAATGCCGAGACGCACGCCCTACTGCCATACGATCAGTATATGCATCGGTTTGCTGCATATTTCCAGCAGGGCGATATGGAGAGCAATGGCAAATTTGTCAGCAAATCGGGCAAGAAAGTTAGCTATAATACGGGACCAATTGTTTGGGGCGAGCCAGGCACAAATGGCCAACATGCCTTCTATCAGCTCATACACCAGGGCACTCGTTTGATTCCCTGCGATTTCATCGCACCAGCACAAACACACAATCCCATTGCCGGTGGTAAACATCACAAAATATTGCTCTCTAATTTCCTAGCTCAAACGGAGGCCTTGATGATGGGCAAGACCGCCGACGAGGCGAAGAGTGAGCTATCCAAGGCGGGCCTGTGCGGCAACGAGCTGGAAAACTTGTTGCCACACAAGGTGTTCGTTGGCAATCGCCCAACCAACTCGATTGTAGTCAAGAAAGTCTCACCCTTCACCTTAGGCGCACTGATTGGTGAGTTAATTATAGTTAAATCTTAATGATCTTTAAATAACTTTTATGGAATTCACTTTTCAGCCCTCTATGAGCACAAGATCTTTGTGCAGGGCATCATTTGGGACATTAACTCATTCGATCAATGGGGCGTCGAGTTGGGCAAACAGCTGGCCAAGGCCATTGAGCCAGAGCTGGATAACTGCGAAGAGGTCTCCAGCCACGATAGCTCCACAAATGGGTTAATCAATTTCATCAAAGCCAACTGGAAGTAAAGCTCTAAATTTGACAGTTACGTCTTTTACTTATTTATATACTCGCGCTACGAAATTCTGTTATTTGGCACAAAATTCAAACTATTCTATATTTGCATGCATATTGGAATTATAAACATAAAGCATTTTGTTTGCAAATTGGCAAAAATCTCACTATCGGTAGTTACACTATATTACACAGGTATATATGTTGTTGTTGAATGTAGCTAAATTACATGTAAAACTGTTAAAAAAAAAGTGCATGAAATTTAAAGCATAAAATGTATTTGAAACAAAATCTTTGTAGTTTATTTATTTCTTGGCAGGAGGGAGGGGAAATTGTGTTTGTTTAGCCTGCAGACGCATCTGTGTCTGTGCCCTCTTCCTCATTGTCATCGTCTTCTGATTCATTCTGTGTCTCTATTAGCTCCTCCTCATCAGCAGCCAAATCGTCATCGGCAGCCAATTCGTCATCGGCAACCAAACCGTCATCGGCAGCGAAGCCGTTATCAGCAACCAAATCTTCATCGACAGCAAAATCGTTATCGGCCTCCATTTCTTCATCATCCAATTTGAAGTTCTTACTGGTGTCCTCCTCCTCCAAGTCGCTCCAATTATTTTCATCCTCTTGTGGTTCATCTTCGGAACAATGATTTATATTTATAATAATTAATATAAATGAGAAGAAAAATCGTATTACCTGCATCCTCATCTATGACTAAAACCTTTTTCGCATTCAAACTATTGTTTTTATTACGTTTCATTTGGTTTATAATCAAGTTAACTCGTCCAGAAACTCTGAAATACAACAAAATTTATACAATAATATCAAGCAAACAGAAATCATAATAAACTATTCTTAAAGCACACAAATATTACATTTAAAACTATATAATTAGCCAATATCACAAAATTATCGTGTGCCAATATAATTTCTAATTCCCGAAAATTCGTATATTCTTAAGTAGAATTAATACACCAACCGCCACGATGTCGAACATGAGCTCTGATACTGCAGTTAGTAACAGGATACCCGAGGTAGATGCGTTGATTGAGTCTGTTGCCCAATGCAATATGCCGCTGGGCGATCAGGCAGATATGGAAGTCGTTTATGATGTGATTGATGCAACCATCTGTGCGGCAATCAAAATAATTGAGTCAGATCCGCGCGAGCTCTTTTGCTACAAGTACCCGAAGACGTTTTACAATCTCATAGATACACCGACTGCGCCCTCAACGGTTTTAAGTGAGGCATCGAGTGATTTCGTCCAGCAATGGCTAAAGATTAGTGAATTCGAGTATAACAATGTGTTGGCGGTAATCCGGGACTTTATTGGTAAATGGCATTTGTCGCCAAATACGAAATGTGTAGTCCTCACAAACAATCGATATCATCAGGTGCCTCTAAAGGGCACCATTTACTTTGTGGACGCTCATTTCTCGCGTCCCACTCAACGTTGCCCCAACCCCTTGGCAGTGGCCAAGATTCGATTCATCATCACTGTGTCGAGTATCATGCAGAGTTATTATCCGGTGATGATTACATACCGTTTCGAAGGATTTCGCACGCTATATTATGCGGTGGGTGACCGAGCGATGGCAGCAAATACATTTCAAAGATTTTACATTGACACCATCTTGCACAACAAATTAAGTTTCTATGCGGAGGTCTGTGAGTGTCGACATGGCACCACCGAAAAGCCGAAGACTAATGTTATCAAGAAAGAATGTTGAATAAACCCACATATATCTATTAAACGAGAGTAGATATCAGACTAACTAACTTTAGGTTAATGATTGGGATTGGTTGGGATAACTCAATAGGAGAGTTATGCCAAAGCTAAAGTAATTGTTGGCTTAAGTTGAGAGATTGGAAAGCATTTCGCAGCAAACTAGCACTGCTTATCGTATCGATATAATATTGAAATATTTTCAATTGTAATTTCAATTGCATCTATTATATGACTTACTGCAGGGCTTCTGTAATGCAATGTAGACGTTGCTCCGCAATACCGAGGCAAATGCCAAGTTTATCGCGCAGATCCTCCTTATTCTCAGACATCAAGACGCTCGTATGAGTTGCAGCCAAGGTTTTCAGCCAGCGTAGAGCACAAATAACACTACAATAAAATATTTACATATATTTAGATCTGATTTCAATATATAATTTTAATTGTATTACTCACCTTTCCGCTTTTCCTTGTAGCAATTTGGATAGCTCGTTGATCAGCGGGCTTAAATATTCAAGTGGCAAACGATCGAGTGTCAATTGTACCGTCCTCTCATCTCTTGAGGACAACACGGAGTTCAGCATGCTATAAAAAAAAAATTAATATTAGTATTAATTATTAGCTAAATCTCAAAATAACTTACGCATTATTCTTGCTGTGCAGCGCCTGCATCAATAATTGCGTTTTTCTCTGGCTTTGCAGTTTTGCCACCCGGCATCTTCATTGCCTCGAGCGACAAATTCTGCAGTCGTGCCTCCATCGGCACCTCGTTCTGTACCTTCTTCATGGACATGGGCAACGCACTGTTGTACTCTACCTCTTTGGGGCAAAGAATTGGTGTTTTAGTCTTCAGAGCAGCTTTCGTGCCCTGTTCATTACGCTTGTTCTTGCTATATAACTTCTTCGGTTCGGTACGCACAATAACATTCAGTTTCTCAGCATAGTTTGGAGTGTAACGTTCGAATTGCAGCAGGCTTCGGCTTCCATAGCCAAAGAGTATCTCTTGCGAACGTTGGGCATCTTTGACAAAATAAGCGGCGATTGCATGAATCGGCTTCACGGTCTCAGCCCCATCCGAAGCAATTTGCAGCGAAACCTTGGGCTTAATATATTTCTGAGCAGAGATGCTGCAAGAAATTAAAACGAAATTTAAATATTAGATTATCATATTTTATAGGGCAAGTGCTCACCTCTCCTCACTGAGCAAGTAGATGTGTATGTTGCCGTTGCGTGTCACACTCGCTATGCGCACTTGACCTTCATCATTCACTTCGCATGCCAAACTGTGCGCCACATCCTCCATTAGGAGCGTGCATACTGAAGCCTTATTTCTGCCTTTTTTATCAATTTTCCAGAACGAAATAACACGCTCCATTTTCGCTGTAGTTATAACATATTCCTTATTGTTGCATTGAAAACTGTTGATTGCATTAATTTCGCCCGAGTGTCCGGTGCATGTTTCCACCAACTCCTTCTTGTCCACATCATAAATCTTTAACTGTCGCGAGGCAACGGCCAAAGTTCGACTCTTTGGCAAAAATACTGCATTTAATGGCTTTTCGGGTCCAACCGGCCACTGGCTAATGCAGAGCTCCTCATCTATGGACCAAACTAGGGCACGACCGTCTGAGCCGACAGTATAAAGATGATCATCATTGTCATAAGCAATGGATGTGATTGCCCCATCATGTTTATCGCCGCTGAAAGCTCGGTCAACCTATAAGGAAATTTAAATCAATGAATTAATTCTTTGAAATTAAATAGAGTAAAGCATATACCTTTCCCTCTATCAACGAATAGAGCAACAGTGTTCCCTTAGACGTGCCGAGTGCTATATAATTATCACTAGTTGTAGAATGGTTGTGTGGCTGGTTAAGACTTAGCCGAGACTTCTTTGAACGAGGAGCACTAATTGTTATCCATGTGAGTGCTGTGCAATAGCCAGATAATTGAATGTGTGGTGTGAATTCTTGCTTCAATGCATTCGACTCGGTGTCCCATATTCGTAGGGCGCCCTGTTCATCAATTACTGCAAATAGTTTCCCACCATTTGATGAGAACCCCAACACGTGCTTCTTGACCAGCGACATCGCTTCAAATCGTTTGGAACAGAAAACACCAGCTCCAGTGTTGATTAACGAAACATTAAAAACACGCAAGTGTGTTGATACTTTTCATAGTATGTATATTTCTAATAAACACAAATACCTTTTTAGTATTATCGAATGCACGAAATCAGTATTTTTTTTTTGCATTAAGAACCAGTGTGCAATCGAGAAACTTCGTCGACTACACTTTGAGGTTAAGCGCACTACCGACTGATTGACTTGCTTTAGCTGCTCTTTGCGTTTTGTTAAATATCTGTGAATAAAAATGGCTTTATCTGTACCAAAAGCTCCCGGAATGGCGCAAATGCTAAAGGATGGCGCCCGGGTAAGTGAAATACATGTGAAAATCAAGAAATTATATTATATTTAATTGAAATTGCAAAAATGAAAACCGCCGGTGTGTTTTTCAAAGCGCGTGATTAGTCATCGCAGATGTTCATTTACAATGATTTAATTCCATGATGTATGCAATTTTTCTAGATGTACAGTGGTCTGGAGGAGGCAGTCTATCGTAACATCACCGCCTGCAAGGAGTTCTCACAGACAATGCGTTCTGCCTACGGCCCCAATGGCATGAACAAAATGATCATCAATCACATCGAGAAGCAATTCGTGACCAGCGATGCAGGCACCATAATTCGAGAACTGGATGTTGAACATCCGGCTGCCAAGCTGATCGTAATGGCCAGTCAAATGCAAGACGCCGAGGTGGGCGATGGCACAAACTTCGTTGTTGTGCTGGCTGGTGCGCTACTCGAGTCTGCGGAGGAACTGCTCCGATTGGGCATAACCACAGCCGAAATTGCCGATGGTTATGAGAAGGCATTGAATAAGGCTTTAGAGATACTGCCAACTCTTGTCTGTCACAAGGTTGAAGACTACCGCAATGTCGACAAAGTTAAGGAGGTCATTCGTTCGGCCATTATGTCCAAGCAGTACGGCCAGGAGGACTTTCTGAATGATTTGGTTAGCAAGGCCTGCGTGTCCATATTGCCCAATGAGGGCACCTTCAATGTGGACAACATACGCATCTGTAAGATTTTGGGCAGTGGACTGGCCAAATCGGAGGTTGTGCGCGGCATGGTCTTCAAGCGATTCGTTGAGGGTGATGTCACCCATGCCGAAAAGGCAAAGATTGTCATATTCTCCTGCCCTGTCGATATCATTCAAACAGAGACAAAGGGCACAGTGCTGATCAAATCAGCCGATGAACTAATGAACTTCTCATCGGGAGAAGAAAGTTTGTTGGAAAACCAAATCAAGGCCATCGCCGATACAGGTGTTAAGGTTGTTGTTTCCGGTGGTAAGGTTGGCGATATGGCTCTGCATTTCCTAAATAAATATAATTTGATGGCCGTTCGCTTGAATTCCAAATTCGATTTGCGTCGTTTGAGCCGTACCGTCAACGCGACAGTGCTGCCAAGAATTACAACGCCCAGCCAGGAAGAGTTGGGTTATTGTGATAAGGTGTGCATCGAGGAACTGGGCGATACGACAATTGTGGCATTCAGGTAACCATTGCATATGCCTATTAATAAAATGAAATATTAATTTGACTATTTGATTTTTATTTTGTAGAAATGAAGGCAAGGATTCACGTGTTGCAACAATTGTCATTCGCGGCGCTACAGATAACTTCATGGATGACATCGAGCGCGTCATGGATGATGGTGTCAATAATTTCAAGTGTTTGACACGTGATGGACGCTATCTGCCAGGTGCGGGCGCCACTGAAATTGAGCTGGCCACACAGTTGGCGGCTTATGCGGACACTTTGCCCGGACTTGATCAGTATGCTGTGCGCAAGTTTGCCAATGCTTTGGAAGTCTTCCCCAAAGCTCTGGCCGAAAACTCCGGCTCGAATGGCACAGATATTGTCAATCAGCTGTACCTGGCACACAATTCCAAGGATGGCAAGAATGTTGGTTTTGACATCGAAGCTGAAACACCAACGACCATCGATACTGTCGAAGCAAAACTATTCGATCTGTATCAGGCCAAATTCTGGGGTCTCAAATATGCTGTTGGCGCAGCTACTACCATATTGAAAGTGGATCAGATCATAATGGCTAAGCGGGCCGGTGGACCAAAACCAAGACAGCAAGCTGGCAGCGATGATGAGAGTTAAATCGTCATCCAAATCAAGATCCATACAAAAATTTAAAGTTTCGCTTAAATCTATAACTTCATTATTTTAGTTGCAAACAACAAATGCTCTTACATGTATTTTTGTAGGCACACATTGGAAATTGAAAATTTCATTAACAAAACACACACACACATACAAAAACAACAAAATGCAACACACTCACTCAGCTTCTTTGTATTAATAAACTAAAACTTAAAAACTGAAAGAATTGATGTTTTATATAAAAAAGAAAGAAAAGAAAAATAAAGAAATCTAAACATTTGAGTAAACTAATAAATTTGAATAAACATATATAAATTTTTATATTATATAAAAATTTGAAATAAAATAAGTATTGTGAAAGATATTTTGAAAGGCTTTTCATTCCACGGAAATCAAAGACTGTTTAGATTTTTTTTGTCTCCGCTAGATAAACTCATCTAAGCTTTTTATTTTTGGAATTCAAGCAAACGATTATTTGTTGATTTTTTTTTGGAGTACATGTCATACTTATATCAGATACAATTTAATATTTGTTTGGTTCGAATAAAATACGATATCGTTGTCGTTTTCAAAGTTTGAAGTTAATAAAGTGTTTAAAGTGTTATCTCATTTTTCTAGGGTATTCCGTGCTATAATATATATTGATAAGTTTCTTGTAACTTTTACATGTTTTTTATTTTAACAGTTGTAAATATTTACTTCAAGATTCAAAGTATGCGAAATGGAAAACAAAACAAAAACTATCCGTGCTCCATTGGATATTTTTTGCTTTGTTTCCCAGCATACTTGAATACTTTTTTTTATGAACAAACTAAAATCAAGATTTTAGAAATGCGATTTTCATATGAAACAAGCAAAGAATCGATAATTGTTCTTTCATTATTTTTTTTTAGTATTTATGAAAATATCCTTTTAAGCCAACTGCAGTTTTGGCAATAAAAGTTTTGGAAAAACATCCACTCTTTGAGTGGGGAATTAAAAATTCAATTTTGAACAATTTTCTGCTGAATGCTCACGACAGCAGAACAGAGTTCAAAATCTATTTGAATCGATCAAGAAAGTTTTCTCTTTCTTTTTGCAAAATGTGTGATCTTTGATGAATGTTTACTTAAATACCATAATGGAAGAACCGATTAATTGTTAATTTGTAATATCTTTGTGGACAAAGCAAATTCGTATTATCTTAGTATTTCATTTTATTTATGGTATTTGGTGAATGTGGAAGTTTTAATGCAGCACCTATGTTGAAATGATTGATGACTGCATTTACTGTGGTGAATTTGAAGAATGTGGAACTTTAAATGCTGCTCCAATGGTGAAATGTCATTTGGTGAATATGGAGATTTGAATGCTTCTCTTCTGTGAGGCAGAACCGTTTTGTCACATTCCAATACCCTACAAATATGCCCATTTCCATATCAGAGTGTAGAAAAATAACTCAGCTTTAATATATATATATTTACTTTGCCATTCATGCCAATTACGTTTCGTTAATCGTTAATCTTTTTCAAAAATATAGGCTCAACCACGGACAAATCATTTGATGGTTTCATTCGATAAGCGATCTTGCGAAGTCAACAAAGTATATTATTTAAAATAAATAAATGCATGAAGTATTAATAATGAATTTTTTTCTTTTTGGCTCACTTTTATAGTAGAATCACACATGCTTTAAAAATTATTTAGAATATTAAATATTGAAAAAACAATTTTCGACTTCATTTGCGAGTTTCATAAGATCAAAGCTTTAAATTTATATAAATTATCGTTCAATATTGCATTATAAAATATTGGCATGAATTGCCTGTTAATAATCAAAAGGACAAAAGACTACATTTTAGATATATATTATTAATATATATATTTGCATTTATATGTTTTTGCTGTAATATTTTTGCTAAGAAAAACTTTGAATAATTAAACTCGCTAAAGCTGATCTAGCTTGCATGCCTGATTTTAAAGCCTTTAAAGTAATCATATATAGTTTGTTGAATCCGCTTAGCTGGGACTTTAAAAGGTTAATTATAATATTAATTTTCTTGAATATAACATACTCCATAATTCGAGTATGTTTAACAACGTGAACAGATTAGTTTTGCATTTAAATAAGTGGGCGAAAAAAATGAGTGTTGCGAATTTTTGGGTTTGTGATTTTTATTTGTGTTGTACTAGGTTTTAATAAATATATTTGGATTGCTATAATATATATATATATATATATATATATATATTATATATTATTAAGATATAGATTTCATAGGTAGTTGTTGATATATAGTCCGCACTTTAATTGTTCTTCAAGTTGGGATATTCGTGTACACTGGATGCTTCATTATATATATTTATATGTTTATATATATATATATATTGGCTAAGAAAGTTTTGCTGATATTTCCCGAATAAATGCCAAGTGTTATATACTTTAAAGAATTTCAAATTTTAATTGTAGCTATGTTGTATGTTTGTTCTGTGACTTTCTATAAGTATTTAATAGATCCCACTATTCTTTTGCGTTGCTATAATATTGCTTTCTTTGTAATATGTATTTGTAATTTATTGTTGTTTTTGATAGATATTCATATTTAGGCTGGTGGTGTCAACTTCTGTTATTGTTCAAGTTTATTTATCTTGTTGAATTTTGGGTGCATGTTTTTATAAAGAACTTAAAAGCGAAATACATATATTATCCATCGATCCATCCATAAAAATCTGCTTAAAGAGCAGTGCACGAGGACTTCTCACGGAATGGGTTTACCTTCTGACTGGTGAAGCCAGTCAACAGATAATCTTCCTGCTCGTGCTCCGATATATATTTCTTCATTTTATCGCATGACACCGATACGGACTGTCTATCGATCGCCGCCTCCCGGCGAAGCTGCTCAACGACAATGCGCTGTTGTTGTAGGGATGATGACATTACGTCCATTACGGCTGTCTCGGATAGGCCTATGGTTGAAAATGTTCTCAGATACGATATGCAAATACAATACAGTAAGTGTAGTTGGTGATTGTGTGCTTAGTTTGTTTGTAGCTTAAAGGTCTTTTAAAATTATCTTAATTTCTTTTATTTTGTTTCTATTATTTTTGTGTTGTTTTTGGATGAATCTGTATGGAGGGGGCGCGCTGTAAATGTAGTAAGAGCAAATGCCAAAAAATATATTGTTTTAAAATATGTTTTTAAATTTTCACAATTGGCACGGACATTGGACACGACATTGAGCACATATACATAGGAAGTTGGACAGCTTGAAAAGAAGTATGAGGTCTAGAGAGAATTGTGTTACGATAGATTTTAAAGAAGTTGTAGTTGTTCGTTAAATAGGTTCCAAGTTCACGTTCACATTGAAGTGCGCACGTACATATGTATGCATGTATGTATGTATGCATGTATGTGTGTATATAAATGCGATAGCATTATTATAATATATTTATTGCTCATAAATGAATCATTTTCATCATAAAAACCACAAGGGGATGCTTGTTTGATTGCATTTATAGGTTTTCACATTTAAATATAGTATATCTTTTTCTCCACTCTTTCTAATTGATTTTATTCCTTATATGCAAAATTTATAGGCACACATACATGCTTACATATGACTACACATTCGTATTTACTTTACACTAACAGTTTTGGTTAATAGAACACACACAAGCACAACTACAATTTAATAACGTAATATCTACAACATTTACCAGCTTTATGTCAATTATTTTACTAGATTTTCCGAAAAATAAGTCCAAGTTCCCTTGACTCGAACAAAAAGATACACACCCAAACCAATGAAACGCGAAGTTGGCTGCGTGTGGACAATAATCGGTTTCGATTGCGTTATAACAAAATATCGGTGTACTTCATGTGGGTGTGTGGAAGCCTCCATCCCTGGATGTCCGACTTTAGTGCAATGATGATGGCGAAGGAGGAATGGTCCGCTGAAGAAGAATTGCAGCTCTTCCATGCAATGGAAGGTCTACGACCCGTGGGTATAAACAAACATTTCTACATGTCTTGCATTGCGGAACGCCTCTCGAAATCGCTTAACCGTGAAATGCCCAGCGACATAATCTGGAGGCATTTAGGTACAATGTACAAATTAAAAGAACTAGATGATCTTGAAGGATTGCCATTTCCCAACGAAGAACGTGAGTTTTGCTTACCGGAACAAGATTACGCCACATTCGTGAATAAAAAGACGATCGGAACTAACGTCGAAGAAAATACAGATGCACCGGCTTCCATCGGGGCCCCGGTCGCTGCTACAACTACTGATAACCACAGTAAAAGTGAGTTAAGGAAACGTATTCTAATTCTGTTTTTAACTTTAAATTTGTCAAATTTTAGGCACAAAGCTTTCAGTGGTTCAATCGAAAGAAAGCGATAAAAAGATGCCGGCGAAACTTTCAGATTTGCCAAAAAGACCCGCAAAGCGAACTCGTGGTTCCATGTCAAATGAATCGATTAGCCCTTCGACCACCCCTCCACCCTTGCAAAGCAGCAAGCGCCGTCGTATTTAAAAGATCAAATAGAATTTATTTTATTAGTTGTAGTTAAATCATGACCAAACTTTGACTTAATAATTAAATGTATATATAGAAGCTTCAATCATCGAAGTCACTATTGCTGGACTCCGTTTCAGTTGATTCCTTTTGCGGTTCAGTTGTGGTTTTCATCGAATCCAGCAACGACTTCAACAATCGTTTGTTTAGGTGATCGGTTTGTGTGATCTCGCGAACGGGTGGGTCCTGGTGGGTATCGTTTGTTTCTGTCGTTGGTGCTGGTGGTGTGTTCACAGGCATGGTATCTATGTTCTCCAATAATGGCATGCTACCTTTATTATTTAATTATTAAAATTGTCTACTTTTGAATGTTTGTTTTCGATTTTATTTTTTTTTCTTCTATGACACAGCTGCTAAGGTTGAGGCACTCAGACTATTTACTCTCGTTTTTAGGGCTGCTGTAAATTAATTGTATATCGTTTAATTTCACTTTAGTCAACCCTGGTCAAAGCAGCTCTGTTCGCTTGGGGCAGCGCAATTTCAGTCGCGCCCGAATTCAATTTTAATAAGAATAAAAATGTTCGAAACAGAAGATATGTTGCCACGCGCGGCTCCCAGGCCAAGTGCAGCTATACCATTGGGTCATACTGATGAGATAGTTAAGCCAACAGTGCCTGAAGTTTCGATATTGTTCGGGCAACCGCCTCAGCAACAAACTCAACTCCAACAACAACAACAACAGCAGCAGCAGCAAGCTCAGCTACAACAACATCGTCCTGCAACTACATTCGCTTCATGGAAGAAACAAGTGTTGCCTCGTGTGAATTTTTCCCCAAAGTTGTCAACTGAATTAGGACCAGCCACTCCACCTGCTGCAGCAGCCGTAGCAATTAGTGGAGTTGTTGGCGGAAATGAGTATAATTTTCTACCGCGCAGTCGCGCCTTCGATGCGGAACCGGTTAACAATCTGAATTGTGGATATGCTGTGTCTGCCTCACATTATCCACGCGACACATATGCCACAGACGACCTGGTGTCCACCGCTCGCTCATCCAATTCCAATGCTACTACAACCGATGTACTTACAATTTGTGCCAGCACCCAAACAGAACCCGATACTGTATCAGCTGTCAAGGATAACAGACCTGAACCTGGCAATTTGATAGATAAGAGCGATATTAGAGAAGTGCTGTCACTATTGGAGACTATGCGACAAGAGCAGCAGCAATTAAGACGCCTCTGTGAATCCCTCGCTCAGCAGCAGCAGCAACTGCCAAGCGCGAAGACCTTCAAGGAAACGGGCACGCAGTGTGCGCTCCTTGCTCCAGCTAAAAGTAAGTTTTGATCCCAGTCTATATCTATCTATTATATATATCGACTCTTAGGCAATGTTGCAATGGTTAAGCGCACTACACCAATTATACACGATTATATAGTCGAAGAGGAGGAGGTGCAACCTCGAGCTTTGCCACAATTTCAATCTCCACGTACGGCACCTCCAATAGCCCAATCCACGGGATATCGCAGCAACACGCCACAGAGTAAACAATCGCCCGCATTGCCCGTCAAATCGAACACGGATAAAACTTTGGTCATGAACGAGTTGGCTCTTAAGTATCTGCCGCAACGACAAATTAATGAACTGATGGAAGATTTGCACGTCTCTCCAAAGACTGGCAATGAGGTCATCTCAAATGGAACTCCATTGCGTGCCATTGACAATTTCACCCAGAGTCCGAGTAATATGTCAAATGCTTCCTATAAATATCTTAAGAAATATCGTCTGCTTCCTGAAGAACAAATGGGATACAATCATCATCAGCAGCATTTATTATCGTCGCCGCAGCCAAGGAGCCAGGAGCCCATGCTGGACTTGGATAACATACGCAATCAGCCGAAATTGTTGTAAAAACAGAGTTTTTTGAATTTTAATATATATAGTGTATATTTTTTATAACTTTTTAAATTTGTTTTTAGTACCATATAATAAGGAGTACACACAAAATGAAATTAGAAAACAAACATATATATGGGCAAATTTGATTTAGACACACAATTAAATCATATAATCAGAACAATTATCTTCCATTCAACTAGCGTAGAACCAGTTGCATTTCCGCTGCCGACTGTAGCAAGACTTTCAAGCCCTGCATAAAGCCCGCACATTGAGCAAAGTCCGTGCCGAAGGCGATGCGCTGGTGCACCGCTAGGGCATTATTATAATCGGCTATTTGTATGAACTGCACAATTTGATTCAGATGTTGTACAGTTGCCGTTGTGAGCTGTTGGAAAATTAGAATACTATTTAATTAGAATTGAATTTTTAATGTAGTTGGTAATTTGAATTCATTTTCCATTCTGTCCTCTTAGTCGATTCGACCATACAAGCAACATATCGTTAAGATAAATACTAGTTCAATGCGATGAAGAACACATTGAATTTTGTTCATATCGCACTGAATTTTATGGTTCACCGATGACCGTAAAAGTTTTGTTGCTTTAAGTGAACTTATTCTAATTCCTACTTGTGTATAATGTTCATTTGATCTGTTTGCTTACCCGTTCGTAGCGCAAGCAATCGTAGAGATTTTCCAGGCGTTTCACCACATCCACAAATTTTCGTTTGGTCCGCTGTCAAGCGAAAAATTGATTAATTAAATTACTCTACAAATAACTTAGTCAACTTACCGCATCATTCGTTGCGCTCAGGCATTGGTTTTTCAGTTCCTCTAAAACAGTTTGCAAATAAATATATTCCTCTGGCAGTGGAGGCTTCTCCTTAACGGGTTCCGGCTGGCGCTGCTCCTGTACCGGAGCTGGTTGTTCAGTATATCCGAACGATTGCTGTTGTTGCTGCCCTGGCCAAAATTGTTGCGGCTGTTGTTGCTGTTGTTGATTAGGCACGGCCGCAGTTTGGAAATTCATTTGCTGCTGTTGTTGTGGTGGAAAAGCCTGTGTATTGTTATTGGCAGCAGGATTGTAGAAAGATGTACTCGAAGGTGGAGCGCCCTGTTAAGGAAAGATTAAGATAAAAATATGTTTTGGACTGCTATTTAATATAAAGATATTAATACCTGATATTGATTGGGATCCATATAGCTGCTCGGATTTTGATTGGGATCGCTGCCGTATAGTGGGTGTAATATGGGAGCTGCAGCAGAGTCCGTAGATGGTCGTGGCTTGGACTAAGAAACGTAAAGTTCATAAAAATCGACAGCATATATAAAATATATAAGGTGTAGTACTTACCACTCGAGAGGACTTTAAGGTTGGTGGATCATTCCAGCCGGGAGGAGGAGTTGGATTACGTTGTATATTCTGCACAAGTGGTGGCGGTGCAGCTGTCTCAATGGGTGCAACACCTGGTAGGTAGCTGTTTTGAGGGGCCCCAGTGAATGGAGCTGGATTATATTGCTGAGCCGAAGACAGAGGATTGGTGTTGAAGGCGCTGCTATTATTTATCAGTGGTACACTGGCCGACTGTGAGACAGGAGCTCCAGCGAAAGGAACAGCTGCTGGAGCTGGATTGTATGCCATGCCATAGTGACTGTTTGACGCTGCCACCGATGGATCCAAAACGTATTTAGATCGCGAGTGAAGACCAGTTCCTGGTGTGGTGGCAGGCTGCGGAGCACCACTTGAGGAGCTGGCGTTGCTGAGTGGTCGTGGCGGATGCGTTAGCGGTTCAGCTTTCAATTGTGGTGGATTGTAGATTTGCGTGGGAGGCTGAGCTGGTTGGAATGGGGCCGCAGCCGGCGGAGCTGCTGGTTGTTGCCAACCGCCATTTGTAGCAGTTGCATTTGGATTGTATGGATTATAGGGCATTGGATTTACCGGATTTGAGAAGGATCCACGCGGCTCCATTGGGCGCATGTAGCCCATTGGAGCTGTAGTTGCTGCAGCTGCAGGTTGCACCTGATCTACACTAACCGCTTTGCTGATGCGTTCACGTAGCTCATTCAAATCCTCACTTTCCGCATTTGCTCTGCTCAATGTCGTTATATACTGCAGAGCAGCGGTCAGAGCGCCCTGGGACGCAAGTAGTCCACTATATTCAGATATGAAGTCTGCAAATCTGCCGGCTAGGTCCACAGCAATGCCCTGCTGCTCCAATGACTTGGTTAGCAGCATCACCACCTCGGCCAACTCTTGCAATTCATTCGTATTCAATTTGTAGTTCTGATTCTGTTGCTCCAGCTGCTTCAGCTGGTACCAGGCAGTGACCAGCTTGTCAATGCTGCCGGCACAGATATAGCACAGCATGGCATTGCGTGTCAGCTCGATGTTGCTGTTGCTGGACTCATTTAACAAGCGATCGCCGAGCCTTTCGCATATGTCCACCACTTTGCGTTCGCTATGCTTGAGGGCAGCTACCAGCGCTTCCTTCCAAGAGTCCACGGTGCAACGATTGACAAAGTCCAGCCAATCACGCGTGACCAAGGCCGAGATGACATTCGACAATTCATTCTTTTGCTGCAGCAAATAACGTGTCTGCGTGCGTGTCAGAGTCTCAATGCCCGCCGTTGAGGCGATGATTAAAGCCTCCGGTATGCGCTGCGCCTCCAGACAGAGCTCGACAGCAGCCTCCACATTGCCCGTGAGTATGGCTTCCGTAATCAAGCTGTCGGTATCTAAAAGCAAAGCAATTAAGTAGAGAATCCATATAAATATATATCAAATAGTCTATTCACTTACGATCGCCGCTGGGTATCTTAAATTGCGGCCTGGTTGCAGCTGCATAATCATTCAAGGTTTGCTGATCGAATGGAGTTTTGATGTCGTTCGCTTGCTAAAGATTTAAATTGAATTGACATTAAACTCTTATATTAATTTAATTGCAATGGACGTTAGCAATAATTGAGAGTGATACTTTTTGTAAATGATTTTCTTGCGCATCGAATTTCTTACCGAATTATCGGTGCTTGAATTGGTGCTTTGATCGCATTCAACCTCTGATGAATCGCTCTACAAAGCAACCGAATGTTGGGCAAGCATGACAAAAAAATATAACTTGTTATCAGTGGAATATACAAGACGAAAGATGAACAGAACTGAAGCAATGCCCAAATATTGATAACGTAATGTGGGACAAAAAATAATATGTTTACATGCTCTCATACAGATAAGAACTGAGCATAGAGAACGGAAACTCACATGTGTTAGGGTCGATATGCGGGTTGTGAGCGTATCCACGTCAGATTGCGAGTTGCTCTCCTCGGTCTCTTTGATGTACTTGCTGAATTTGCCATCGATGTCTTCCTTGTTGTAGCCTAAAGTGAAAATTCATATTAATATGAAAATTACATCATGTAGATATGAATGATGGGTTTACCTAGCAGGTTGAGCATTTCTTCCTTTGGATTTAATTCAAAGTTCGCCTTTATGAAGTACCATATGTAGCGACCATGCTGATCAGCAGACTTGTCTGCTCGTTGCCTGCAATACTCGGCATAGTCTGACTCTGCCAGGGATGCTTCTAAGGCATTGGCACGCTCTACGAGTTCGGGTTCGGTGGTCAACTGGGATACTGTAACCGTCTTGGATGTATTATTAAAGCTGACCAATTTGCCACCAAACTGTAAACGAAACTCGAATTAGTTGAATACAATTGATTGTAGTAGCTATTTTGTTTACTCACGCCAAAGGCCACACCGCAAGGGCGCTTCATCCACTTGGGTGCGCGCGTCAAGTCGTGATAGACAACTTGAGTGGCCTGTTGGGGCAGCGGAGCTTGAGCAAATTGATCCATGCCTGGGAATGAGTCGGCGATCTTCTCCGATGTTTGCACCAATTGGTGGGTGCCACCGTTGAGGGAGTATATAGAAACAGCTCCTTCCAAGCTGGCGCTGGCTATCAACGCTGGGTTGCGTGGACAGAATTGCACATCTGAATACCAAGAGGCTGTGGTGGCCACCTCAGAAAGGATTTCGCCTTCAGGTATTTTAGTATTTGGATTCCAGCAGTAGATGCGATTATCCTTGCCACAGGATACCATCAAATCGGTGTCCTGCAAGCACCATGACATGCCCAAAACTCCACGATCGTGAATCTGATACGTCTTTGCCGGTGCGGTGGCATAACGCAAGTCCCAGAGCTGCACAACCGGCGCCTGATCGTCCTCCGAGGCTAACCAGACCTGAGTGGCCACCTCCGGATGCCATTCAATCGCATGCCATCTAACCCTCGATTGAGTATCGGACAGCTTGATGATCTGCTGACTCTTGCGCAAGTCCCAAATAACGCAGCGAGTACTGAACACTGATGCCAAGATATGTTGCACTTGTCGATTCCAAGCGACATTCTTCACATCCTCAAGAGGTTGAGTCTTAGCTCCCGGATTGAGTGGAGTAACTGGGTTATTCAAATCCCAAATGTAAATCTCTGATTCCGAAGCACACGAAGCCAGCAAATTATTTAAAAAAGGATTAAAATCTAAGCCGCTGACGGCACCCGTATGCTTGTCCTGCCTTGCGACCAATGACTCCTCATTGGCCAGCATCTTTGCAGCCGAATATACATTGATATGACCCGCCTCACAGCCACCGACAATCAATCCATTTGCATGCGTTGCATGCGGACTCCAGATCAACTTCTGAAATCTGAGAAAATACAATTTTTGTTTATTAATTGAGATGTTTGCATATATTAGAAGTTTACTTGAAGTCGCTGGCCACGCTAGCTTTTAGCTCCAAATCGTAGCTGGCATCGCCAATGCTCGGCGAATAGATCTCTAATGTTGGATTTGCAATTGATTCGAATTGCTGAGCCGCTGTGCCGGCAGCCAACAAAATTTGTTGCTGTTGCGCTGGCGACCAGGCAATGTTCACCGTCTTTTGCAGCTCTTTGATTTTCATTGTTGTTGTGCTCTGCAAGTACAATTTCGTTTACATTAACTTAATGAAAAATTGTAATGGGACGTCCAATTGGAGCGCGCCTCGTCATCACTTTTTTCTTCTTCAAAAAAACATTGGCGTGGCCAACAACTGCTGCAGCATGCCGCATTATGTAAATTTGTCTTAATTACAAATGTCAACTTACGCAGCTATTTTTTATGTTTATTGTTAGAATAAAACAATATGTATATATGTTTATTAATTTTATATAAATAGGTTTTTCTAATTCGTTTTAAGAACTACAAGCTGTAGCACAATCGATAACGCTGCAATCGAAAGCAGGTATTTTATTTGCGATATGCAAACAAATAAATATCGATGAATCGATAATTGCTGTTGTTGAGTGGGAGTAAAAGTGTGTGTTCTGTGCATGTGTGTGTATTATTCAAAAGTAAACAATCTTTTCATTTTGAATGGAAATTTGAAGCGTTTGCTTTATTGATACAAATAAATATATTTCATTGATAATTGTTATAATGCTAGATGTGTGCTACATATGATTATTATGCTGAGCATAATTATTTAGCATTTGTTATAGCCGCAACTCTTTGTTCAACTTTAGCGACTTTATTGTTGATTGTTTCCAAATTTTGTGCAAATGTTTCCTGCACAGAATGTAAAAGCTCTTTATTATTGACCAAACTGGTGGTAATAGTGCCCTGTTTTTGCTCAATTTCCGCTATGATCTTAGCAAAGTTGTTCGCTGCAAAGAGGAAATTATTAAAATGCAATTTATACATCTAGATTTCTTCAATATCTCTTACCATATTTATGCAGAGCTTCGAGTGCTTGCATTCGTTCAATAACATGCGGCAACATTTCAACAACTGGCTCGGTACGTTTGGCCAGGTCGTAGAGTTCTGCGACTTTCTGATCACGCTTTGCGTCTTGTGGGCTGCCGCTGGACTTCTCGGCAATCGCATCCATTTTGCCAGTTAATGTGGTCAGCCGTTGCTCAATGGCATCCAGTTTGTCTGGCTGGAGCAGAGCAGCCTTGGTGCTCAAATGTCGCACAGCTTCTAGGACATTGGAGGTGTTAGTGACAGCTGTGAGGCGACTCAGTTTCTCAGGCTGTGCACCCACAGCCTTTTCCAGCTGATACAAACGCTGTTCGAGATTCGCTATGCGTGCTGTTGATGCCAAATCCGTGCCGGGCGTGGGCAGAGCCGTTAGCACACCCGATTGCTTAAATTCTTCGACTTGTGCGACAAGTGCCTTGACTTGCTTATCATTGGGCACTTGCTCCTTGCCCAGCACTTGCTCAAGCTTTAATGTATCCAATACTCTCTTGGCTGTGCTTATCACAGTTGCTACGGCATCATAGGATTGCTTTTCCTCATCGGCAATCTTGCGATCCACTTGCAAAGCGGCCACCTCATCGAGTAGTTCGTTCATTTCGATTTGCAAGCGCTGACATTTTTGCACTGGCGTCTCCTTTTCCCCTTGGCCAACCAGCTCATATTCTCCGCCGCGTACATCGTAGCCCCGGCACAAGCGACGTCCAATTCGATCAGTGAAGTCGACATTTCCCTCCAGTGTTGAATTGCTAAAACGTTTGTGGGCAATGCTTGGTGAAATGTGCAATCGCTCAATGGCCTCGTTTTCCGGCTCCTCTTCATAATAGTCGGACGTATCGACCTCTGGATCGTCTGGGGTCTCAAAAACATCCGGCTGGTCATAAGCCTATAGAGAATACATATATGTATATAAAATACGTATGTATGTATGTAAAAGCTGCTTTCTATGAGTAATTCAAGTTTGTTGCTTACAATGCCGGGTAAATTTTGAAATTTTGGATCGGCCATTATGTTGGGCACTGCGGTTTCTTATTTTCGACAGTTTCTTGACTAATTGCTATTTTGCGCAAGTTTGCAAAAACTTTTACGAGACTAAATTGTACAGCAAAGCTAAAACTGATGTCATAAATAAAGTGTGGCGGCGGCAATAAAAGAAAAATATACCACAAAACGTACACAACAGCTGTTAAAAATACTAATATCGCTATTCAGAACTTTTGTGAAAACATTTTATTTGCGTACTTTTCAACCGTTTTATTAAATCTATAACTTTATTTTATATTTTGTAGTTAGGCAAATATTAAAAAAGTCTAACAAATGCAAATATGATTAGAAATTATATTTCATTGGAAAAATATATCAGACAATATTCATATAGATTGCGAAACTTAGAAAGCCCAATGAATTAGTTGTAAGTTGTGTTTCTGGTGCGTAAAAAAAGTTTGTTGTAGTGTGTGTTAGTGGTTTTACGTATCCTACTATGTGTGAATCGCATACAAGGGCCTCTGCTTAAATTTTCTATATTTCATAAGGGAATACCATCAATAGAATGAGTAGTATTTTTTCGCAATATACTAAACGGTCACATTGCCTAATAGTTCTAGTTGGTTTAGTGTTGGGCTAGTTGAACTAAAAGTTGGTTTATTGGGGCGAGGAATTTGCAATTCAAATTTATATATATTTATTTATATATATAAATATATATAAATATATAGAATGTCGTCCTTGGACTATTGTCTATACAGCTATAGTGATCTGCCCCTAGAGGTATGCTGATTGTTTTATGAGCAGTTTTCCGTTGCTCGTGACTCAAAGTCAGCTGACAAAATAAATGATTTTGATATTTGATATAGATTGTGCTGCATATATATAAATATCTGGGCTATACGGATTTGTTGGCAGCTGGCACGACCTGTCAACGTTGGAGAAGCGCGCTTTATCACACAGAATTCATCGCACGCACCCGCGTACGTTTTTCGAAAACTGTTTTATCGGATCAACATAGTCCAGCGTTGGATTTGATGCGATGTGAGAGACGTTTTCGTCATTTTCTATTCGAGGATGTGACGCTCGGTCAGGTGCAGGAACTGATGACATTCATTGGCGAGTCGGCGCAATCTTTGAGCCTGGATAATGTTGACTTGAATGACAAACAATTCTATGGCATCCTTAGCCTGTTGCCCCATCTACAAATGCTTTCTGTGACACGCTGTTTGCCTTTGTTCATGTCCGCCACGTTCTTGGATAGCAATTCGTGTGACTTAAATGAGATTTCGCCACATTTGGCCAGCATCAGAGAATTGACAATATGCAAAAATCAATATCTAACCGATGCTATTCTATTGCGATTAACAGCTCTAATGCCCAACTTGGAATTGTTGAATATGTCCGGCTGCCAGATCTCCTTTCACAACGCCATCCACCGACGCTTCTATCCGAATGAGCCCAGCACTCCCAGTGAATCGGTGCTGACGTTCAAATATATACAGAATGTGCTCAGCCAGCAGCGGAGACTGCTTCACACTCTCGACTTCAGTCACACTCTCATCGGCCACTCGTTGATGGCTCTCTGTGAGCTGAGCAAGGCCGACGAGCACGCTCAGCCTGGGCTGCAGCTGCGACGTCTCTATTTGGCTGGCTGCAGGCAACTGAATGCGTCGACCATACGCAGCTTTCTCTGCACTCAGGCTCAGTTGAGTGTTTTGGATCTCTCGTCGACGATGTGTTTGAATGATGATTGCCTCGCAATAATTGTTCAGGCGAACCCTCTGCTGCAGGATTTGAAGATCAATGGCTGTTCTGGCATTTCGAATACAGGCGCTGCAAATTTACGTAATTTGGCTCGATTGCGCCTGCTCGATATATCCAATTGTGATGGAATCAATAGCAGTGGGATTATCGAGGGCATCGCTCGTGCAGAGAATAATGTGCTCCAGGAACTGAACGTTTCTTATTTGACGATCTGTGAAGAGTCCATTAAGTCTATAGCTAGAAATCTACACGCTCTGCGCTCGCTTCATCTCAATCACTGTGTCAACGCTGTCACTGATGATGTAATGCAGCTCATAATCAAGGAACTATGCTGGCTGAGAGAGCTATCGCTCGAAAGCTGTTGTCGGGTAAGTAAAGGAGTCTGTATATAGATTTCCTAGATATAATATATTCAACTGATGTTTATAAATTTGTTTGTTTTTAGCTAACGGATGCCGCTCTAACTGGCATCAATATAGCGAAGTTAGAAGTCAATCGAAGCTCAGCTATAGGAAATACTTACCCACCGTCCGATGGATTTAGCGGCTCCTTGCAATCAATCAAGATATCGTTGCGCAGCAAGGCTGAGGAGGAGATTGTGCGGGATGCGAAACGGAAGCAAGCAATGTTTGCGGCCTACGAAATGAATCTTATCAACGAGGAGGACTTCGAGGGCCACAACATACAAGAGCTGCGTGGACTGCGATCGCTCAATTTGCGCGGCTGTAATAAAATCAGCGATGTCTCCTTGAAATATGGACTCAAGCACATTGAGCTGAGCAAGCTGTTGCTCTCGAACTGCCAGCAGATATCGCTGCTGGGTATGGAAGCTTTGGTGAACAACTGCCCAGCCATTGAGGTGCTCGATCTTTCCGACTGCTATAACATTAGTGATCAGGGCATTAGAATCATTACGGAGAGGCTACAACGACTGCGCTCACTGGACATCAGCGGCTGCAGCCAGTTGACGGATCACTCGATCGACGCTATAATTGTGAACTGTGAGTGTCTGGAGACTTTGTTCATTTACCGCTGCCGTCGCATGTATACGGATATTGAGGATCGCTTGTCGGATCTGCGCACACTTCGCAACTTGCACATGGACAATATGAATAGCATCGATAATCCTGAATTCTTTCGCTTGAAGAAGCGACTCGATTGCTGATATTTTGTTGCAATTTTCGTTGTATTTATTCTATATTATTTTCAATTATACAGTTTTCGCTAGTCAAGTCAAGCCTAAAAGGAAAATCGAATTGAATATAAAATAGTATATAGAAATGGCACTGGTATATTATATAGTATATGTATATATATACTATATATAAATTGCACAGATATGAACAAAATGCTCGTTAAAAATGTCCACCAAGCAATTAGAACGTAACTTATTTGAAGTTAAGCTAAATTTAGATGTTAAACATGGATTAAGTAGCTGTGATTTTTAAAGAGAATTTTAAGAAATTTAAAGAAAACATTAATTATGTGATTTGTTTTTATAAATAAGTTAACATATTTTATATTTATTGATGTTATCAATGTGTATTTAATAAAAAAAGAAAAGAAGAATGAATATATTCATTGCTTTCAACTTCGGTAAAAATGAATCGATTTATTTGGTCGAGCATCCACAGTGTATGTAAAATATACTTAAATTAATTAGAATATTATTTATTATTGAGAGAATTGAAACATATATCAATATATTATTATAGAGATATTAACCATCATCATATAAATTGTAATAAAAAACGTGCCTAAGTTAAGGTCAGGAGCTCAGCCACCGCCACCGCCGCCGCCAGAGAGTTCGTCCTCGTATTGCTTGCGGAAGCAGTCGCCCACTGGGAAGAAGTCCCAGCTGCGCTGTTGGTACATATTCCACACGTACGTCTCCTGGCCGGTATACTCGGTGTCCGGTTTATTGATCAAATGCATCAGGAAGAACATATAGTTGGCCAGATTGTGCTCCTTCTGCACGTGCGTATCGAAGCCGTGCGGTACTATATCAAAGAAGTCCTTGCCCATGCCACAAATAAAGCAATTCGATTCCATATTATCCTTGACCGACTCCAATTGATCACGCAGCTCGCCGAAGGCGTCGATAATCAAACCCTGGATGATGGCCAACAGGATGACAATGACGAAGAAGAAGAATGTGATGTCGAAGATGATGCGATAGACCTCATAATCATCCCCGTCTGGATCTCCAATTTCATCACCAATGCCACCGCCTGCTCTAACACCCTTGTACAAATGGAAGACGAAACATGTCAACATGTCGTGGCACTTCTTGTCCACCTCCTCATCCTCCTCCTGTATGTAGAACTTGCGGAAGAAGTTGAACGCAATCACCGTGTATATATAAACGATAATCGTAAGGAGCATCACGGTCAGAACGAGCTGTTTGCCATTATGAGTTACGGATTGCAGAATCGTGCGCAGTGTCTTGAAGCCAACGGCCACATCCAGCAAATGGGCGGCAAAGAAGAAGTTATTAAAGTTGCCCATCACCGAGAAGCTAAAGTACCAGAGGGAGTAGAGGAAGGCGTTGTCCGTAAAGGTGACTCCCGCCTTCCACACCTGATAGCGCCAATCGATGTTCATGATGTACCGCAGAATGCCTGTCTCTTCGCTCTCCTGTGCCGTAAATGCGCTCTTCTCCATGCCCAGCAAATTCGATATGGAGTCAAAGTCGTAGGTCTCGCTGTACTTTTGCCTGACCTTCTTCTTGACAAACTTATCCCAGTAGTTGACAGGGAAACTCTTGGCCGAGATGACCAGCTTATCCCAGTGGGACTTGAAGTCATCATCCTCCGGCTGTTCGGCTATGAAGAGACCATCGAATTCCAGACGACGAGCGATTTCCTTTTCCCGCTTGAATATGGCCAAAGGCACTTTCAGATGATAGTACGCGATCAGCATGGCCAACGATACCAGGGAGTGAAGTAGAGCAGCTATGCGTAGCACATGTTCCATATAGAAGAAGTCCTCATCCACATGCACCAGTTCCGGTATATCATCGTCCTCAAAGTCGCCATCGCCAGACCCATCTCCTGAGCCACCCAGACCAGAGCCACCCAGATCAGCACCGGCACCCGAACCGGAGCCCAGAATAAGTTCTTCCTCAGCCGATCCTTCGGATTCTTCGTTGAACGAGGTCACCTTGTAGAAGAGCAACATAAAGTTAATGCTGAATGCCAAGACGAGCGCCACATATTTCAAATTGTAAAAGTTACGAGCCAAAAAGCTAACGGCGCGGTGCGTGTACTGCGAGAAGTCGATCTGGTGCACCGCTGGTGTCTCTTGTGGTGCCGCTGAAGACTTCTTGGCCTCTGCCTCAATGGATGCCATGGCTGCCTCTTGGGCCTTCTGTGCCTCTTGACGTTCTTGAGCTGCCTTCTTAGCCGCCTCACCGCCGAGCATATCAACAATTGAAATGGGTTCTTGATGCAGCTCGCCTTCGATCAGTTCTCCTGGCACAGCTGCGCCATCTTCGGGACTAGATTCACCGCCCTCCTCCACAGATGAGCTCGCTGGCGATTCGTGCACCACCACCTTGTACATGCCGTTTTCCTCTTTGTTGATGTCCAGGCCAAATGCTTGAACCGTTCCCGGTGGCTCTTCCAATGGCAACGGCGGCAGCGCCCGTCCAAATGTTTCCTCCTCAACTACAGCTTCCTCCTCCTCCTGCTCGGGTGCGGGACCACGCATCAGATTCAACAGAATGCCAAAGATGTAGCGCACCACGCAGTAGTGAGCATAGCCCGTGTAGTAGAACATATAGAATATAATCTTAAAGAATCCAACAATTAGTTCAGGTATCGATTTCGTTTGCATGACTCCAATTTGATGCTTGATGTTCGAGGGGCTCAGCATGTGAATTCCGAACTTCAGGCCGTCCTTTACTGCAGTTATTGTGCGCCTAATCGGATCACGAGCTGCGCGCTCTTCCTCCTCTTCGCTCATGTAGGAACTGTAGGCCGTATCCCGTTTCACATTGCCGCCGCCATCATCCGTGGCCATCAGGCCAGAGGCATGGGTCATCTCAAAGATGGCATCCTCGCAGAAATTAACAAATGCTTCCAGCTTTTCCTTGTCGCCGCCCTCCGTGACGATCGAGTAGAAGAAGGCGCGTTTCGATTCGCGAATCTGTGGCTTCTCCCACTGTTCGATGTTCGAGTCCTTGATCTCGAAGTAAACACGCTCAATACGCTTCGAGCTGCCCAAGATTTCGATGCGACCCAAGAAAGGCTCAAAGTAGTTCAGCACAGAGCCCGCGGTCTCCAGGAATCGCGCCAGGCGCGGCTCATTGGGCATGTGTTCACTGAGATTGGTCAGCAGCACAGCCAGGTTGAAACCGATCTCCTTTGATGGCTCGTGGAAACGTTCGACAAAGGCTCGATAATCGATTTTACCTTCGTGATTGCGTTCACAGCAGGCCAAAAGGAAATCCATTTCCTCCCTGCAAAATATACATATGCCAAATGTTAAATAGTTGTCTTAGCATATAGATTCTTTTCCCTTACACTGTGTAGTTTTTGGACTGTTCCATTTTGTCTCTGAAATCCTTGGGTATTACCCAGCCCTCGTTCTTCATATCAATCTCATGGAAACTGGGCGACTCAATCAAGTCGGCCAATTTCAGGAACATATCGAAATACTTGAGAATCAGTTCAACATTGCTAGCCGACTCCACAAGGGTATCCACCATCTGCTTGCCAATAGTGCCTAAGAAGATTTCGACAAGAATTTAGTTATTTGTCCATAGTTGGTCTTCTGAAGACATACCATTCACAACATTGCCTTCCAGCATGGATAACATCATGGTGATCATATCCTTTTGCAGATTGAGCAGCTCCTTTAGCAGATCCACCTGACTCGAATGCTTCGAGAGTTTGTCCTGCATGTGCGAGAATAGAAATAGAAAACCGCCGACCGCATCCCACAATCTGGAATGGGCCAAGGCTTGCTGATTCAATGTACACGGACCCTGGATGACCTCAGTAAGTGTATTGAACACTTGGCTAGCCACGCCGATGGCCTTAAAGAAGTTGGCCTTGCCAGCTGGGTCAATGATCTCCTTGCTGGAGTAGTGCCAATAGAAGTCCATTATCGATTCCTGCAGACGCAGCAGATAATCCACCGTACAGATGACCACATTCACTGTGGTCGTATTTCCCGCTTGTGTGCGCAAATAGTTTTGCCATTCTAGAAGAGTAAATATTTATGTAGTGAAATGACTAGATCATTGCTGAAGGGACTTACCCAAATTGTGACCCTCGCAGGTAAGCTGAATGAATCGGAATAGAGCACACGTGAACTCCGCATCGTGCATATTCTTCTCACCCGCAGCGCCCTCAGAGCCGACACCAAGACCTGCACCCGCACTTGGAATATACTCTTTGTTTTTGTGGTTTGGGTTTTACAACGATAGCGGGGATCAAGTACATATACATATACGGGATACGGGATATAAACGGCATGCGTGTGCATATGTTGGATGATTTGGGGGGAAAGTAGTTGGAAGGAGAGACGAAATCAATAATTGAACTTAGAATAAATGCAGCATGAGACGTGATGATGCCAGAATCACAATAATAATTATAACACTAATAAGAAAACTTATAATCATAATCAATTAAAAGTTAAGAGCTCAGCAAACTTCAAGCAGGATTGCATCTGGTTCACACAGCAAGGATAATCACTAAGGAGTACTTACCCTCGGCCTTTGTATTGCGCTCGAATGCATCCAGATCGAGCACGCTACACGAGTTCATCAGCCCGGCTATGGAGGTGAAGAAGCCCACATCCTTTTTCTCCTTCAAGTGATTCAACATACCCATTTGGATGTCAATATTGCCGCCACGCAATATGGCGATGCCTAAATTGAGTGTCGTCATGACCATCTCCGAAGGTATACCTTTGGAGGCGGATATGTGCAACAGCACCATTTCGGCAACGCCACGATTCGACAGACGCGCTTGATGGAACAGCAGCTTCTGTTTCTCCATCTCTTGTTCCTGTCGAGCGTAAAGAATATTGGATAATTAGATGATATATTTTAAATATGTAAGATAGTTTATGTTATCCTAAAGTCAAGTTATCAAAAGTCAGTTAGTTTTATAATTTAGCTATTACTGAATGAATAAGTCAATTTATCAGATATAAGAATCTAATTAGATTACATATAGTCAGTTCTAATAATTTGTCAGTCAAGAAATTTAGAGTAGTTAAGGCTTAGTTAGTTTATTTTATTCTAAGTCAATCAGTCATTCAGCTCTACAGAATGAATGAGTCAATATATCAGATTTATCTGATGGAACAGCAACTTGTGTTGTAATTTGTCACGTAATACAACAAACCAGGTAAGTATTTTAAACTGCTCTCGTAAACTAAACATATATTTATAAAAGAGTTTTGTTAACAAAGTCATTCAATCAATAAGTTAGTTCTAACAGCTCTACATAATCTTAGTTCAACTGTCCAATAAGAATTTGTATTACAATATTTACCATTAGTTGGGACATGCGACACTTTTCAATAAAATTAGATTATTTTGCAAGCACAATTGGGATTAGGATAAATTAGTACATAATTTGGTATTTATTTAGATATTTTTTTGAACTCTCGCTCAGCTTACATGTATACTTGTGCCTTCGCCCTCTTCGCCGCCCTCACCACCTTCACCTTCGTCGCCGCCTTCCTCTTCCTCTTCGCCGCAAGACTTTGCTGCGATTTGAGCATAGGACATGTACAGTAAGTCCTCTTGAAGTGCGCCACTGCGCTCTGTCATGGCACCGCGGCAGAATGTGGTCACCAGCTGGGTCAATGGATCCGGCTTGCCGTCTGTCTCCTCCTCCTCTTTCTTCGATTTCTCCGACTCTTCAAATGTCTGAGTTAGATCCTCGATCATCACCTCTTGGCCGACGTTCTCCTCCTGTAGCCATTGCTCGTAGTAGGTGCGTGCAAAGATATTGCAAGCACGATGTCTGCGGACAAAAGGAGATGGTTATCAATTGCAAATTTAATATATGAAAAGTTAACACAAGTTGCATGCTTTTAGTACTTGAGTTAAACTGCCAAATACGCCAAAATGAAATAAAAACTTATCGGTACGCTGAACGTTAAATGAAGCCCTTGCAGATCTGTTAAACAAAATTGAATTTCGAAAACTAAACCGCGGACAAAGTCATCAAAGACTTATTAAATACAGCAATTTGCAAGGGCTTAAATACTAAAAAAAAAAAACAACAAATTGCAATCAATTGCATACTTATATTCATATGTATAAGTGTATAAGATATGATTCGTATAAGATATTAGTATTTTTGTGGCTACCACCTGCTCATACGATATAGATGCTTGGCGCGTAAGCTTGAAATAACTGCCTGGCGTCGAGCGACCGATATTTTGGAACTCCAACGTTTTGTTTTATTCTTGGCGCCGGTTGCCTATATGGAGCGTACAATAGCAAGCAAGAGCATAAAAATACATACATACATATTAAAAGACAAAGATGAGTTACAGCACTACGGTCACACTAAGTGGTATTGCGTTTTAGTACATTTTGAATTAGTTGAAATCAGTGGGTGAACGAAATAATAATAAAACAAAGTGCGAAATGTGATGTAAGTTATAAACAATATTAATTAAAATCTGTGTAATGGCCTAACGCTTGGTCCCATGTATTAGCTAAAGCTATGTATATTTGCATGTAAGTAAATAGAGTCCGTTTTCTAAATAAATAAATGTTGATCTTCATATAAAGTACCGTTACTTTACATACATACACACACACACTTTTGAACCCTTCAACTTGAGCCGTTGCATAAACGTGCGCACGCATGTGTATTAGTAATGCAGTGAATATATCGGTAATAACCTGGGTAGAGAATGTAGCGATGTCTGACGGAAACATGCGATAACGGCACGCTTCCTTTGTATTGACACAACGCTCCTGTAGACATTTTTGCTCTGCTGTTGTGGATGGTCGATCTGTAATTGTTTCGTTCACGATTTGGTCAGCAGTTGAAAATTATATGTCGTTGAAATGTACGTTATAGATTTATTTGGGGCAAATCGTATTGAAAAGAAAAGTTAAAAAGTGCAAGTTGAGAAAGTATATATGTATAAGTATAAAAATATATATTGTATATAAGTAATTAATATCAGTTGGTATTGAGAAATAAACATATATATAAAATACAAGAGAAAGGAAAGATACTTGTATAAGAGTATATGTATTTGCAATACCATATGTATGTGGGTATAGAATGAAAACCCCCCTTTCCCCGTCTACTTACCATATGAAGGCCAAATAGAACCTTAGCCATGGCCACAATTCGATCAACGGTCTCTGTCGTCTTGTCTTTACCCTTCTCATTTGAATTGGCATTCACCTTCTCCAAGGCCTGCTCATCGACTGGCTCTTCTGTCTTGCCCAGTTTCGAGTAGAGATAATGCTGCCACGACATCTCATCGGATGGATCCAGCTTGTCGGGTAATGTCAACTGATTGCGTGCAAACTCTATGACATCGTATTCGTTCATCTTCTTTAGGTATCTATCCTTGCAATGCTGCACCAGCTCCTGTTCGCGACCCGCAAACAGATTCAAACCAACAGGCAGTAGACGCTTTAGACAGGCGACCATTAAACTGGCCTGTACTTCCTTGTCCTTATCACGTTTCTTGTCCCTGTTCTTCTTCTTCTTCTTCACCTTGCCACCTACGGCTGGGATGCCCTCGGATATGGCTGATCTTCGCGTAGCCGTTGGCATTATCAGCGCCATATTATCAATTTCATTGGCTGATATAAAGTTCTGCTCCTCCTTCAAGAAGTACTGACTCTTTGACCAGATATTAAATATCTCTGCAACATGATTGTACAGCTCTTCGGCCTCAGGTATATTATCCTTTAGCCAATGATTGCGCTGCAGATCCACATATTTGATGAGCAGCGGATAAAACGAGTATATATCTCGCACAAGCAAATTCCAATCCTCTTGAAGTTGCGTTTCCACTTGCGAAGTATCATCTGTGGCCGATTTGATGAACCCTCGCATGCTGTCCTCCTTGTGTAGCATATTCTCTGTACGCTTCTTAACACGCTCCGCCAAAGGCAAGAATGGATCCTTGAGCAGTTCCTCTGATGTATTGATGATAATCTGTTGGGTGTAGGCAGCAATGCGTGTCATCCAGGGCGCATTATCATTGCCAATATTTTTCTTGATCATCTTGAGCACGTTGCGTAGCAGCGAATTCATGTGATCGGCTGTAACCATGGTCACATGATTGCCACTGGTCGGACTCACGTTATCCGGGCCCTGGGACCACCAGAAGGGCAAGTAGGCGCAGAGTAGCGGCAATATAACATCAATAATATGCGGTGCATCGGCATAAGTCTTATCCGACTCAACGAATTGGTCCACTTCACTGAGGATCGCTTCCAAATTGGGCATACAGCTTTCCATTTTCACCATAATATCCTGTGCTTCCAGGGAATGATCCGCAATGCGATTTAGCAGAGAGTACTGATTGTGTTTATTGAGATGCGGCTCCAGATAGGCAACTGGGAAGCACGAGCTGTAGGCGCCCAAGCAAGAGCCCAAGGCAGGCCGATGTCTCTCAATTTCCGTTTTCAAGTATTTGCGATCGTGCGTCAGTGTCGCATCGGTGCCCAGATGATATAGAGCAGCTAGAATCTTATAAGAGGCCACTTGAATCTCGTCGAGGAGCAGATCACTGCCATAATCACAGGCGGCCAGGTGATCAAACATCGCAGTCAGCACCGGCAGCACCACCTGATTTACATAGCCCAATGATGTGGAGGTCTTTAGATGTGTGCCACGCAAATGGCTATACTTGCCATCCTGTAGATTCATTATCGTGTTGCCCAGATCATCAGAGGTTTGATTGAAGAACGTCAGCATCGATGTGCGTATGAATTCGGGACAGTTCTTGGTCAAAGTCTTTGCATCGATGCCCTTAACAAGCACCTGCAGGCAGCGCACAGTGATGCGCACATCGGGTCCAAAAGCGCTCAAGCGATTGCGCAACAGTGCTGCCAATTTACAGAAGATGGAGGCAACCATTTCCTTCTCCTTGAGCGAAGCGGCGCCTATGTTATTCGTAGCCGTCGCAATGGCAATAAAATAATTGCGATGCGTCGAGAAGTACTTTTCCATGAGGGGCAACACCACCTTTGAGAAGAACTTGATGTCACGCGAAGCCGTCTTGAATGAGGTGCGGCGGCTGAACGTGGTCGATGGCTTCAGTAGCTTCATGTTGATGGTGGCACGATCCAGATACTGGATAAGCTTCTCTAGTAGCGAATAAGAGAAACGCAGCTCGACGGCAGCTTGTGTGGCACCGCCTTCCTCAACAGCGCCACCCTTCGAGGGCCTACAAATAATCAAGTATTTATAATGAATAATGTTTCATATGTAATCTAGAGTTATCTTCTTCTTACTTGTGCAATTTGTATCCCTGATACTGCATGTATTTGAGGAACTCCTGTGAACGCTCGCGATCCTTCTTCTTCTCCTTGTCCGTGAGCAAGTCGTAGGGCACCAATTGTGGATGTATAACACCGCCGCATCCATTCAACTCTTCGTTCTTCTTCTTCGCCCAAATATCATGCGAATTCTCGGCCAGACGTTCGGCCATATTTTGCATTTCTCTGCTAAGCGTCAGGTTGCTCATGTCCACCGGATGTGGATTATAGTTGAAGGGACTGCCCTCATTCTGAAAATCATGCTATTTGTGTAAGCACCAAAGTGTTTTCAAGTAAAAGCGAATGTGTAGAATTGGCCAATTGTGTGATTGGGATATTCCGTAATTGTAGGCGTGAGAAATTTTTGGAAAAGGCGTTAATGAATTCAATTTTTGGGAAATATATATGGTTAGTCGAATAATGTTAGAATACATACAATTTGGGGCTTCGATTGACGACGCGTCGAGCCACGGTGATTGAGTGGCAAATCGATTTCAGAGTGCTCAACGGTCCAGCCAATGGCCAAGAGACCTTTGAGGCATTCACGCACCGGATCTCGGTAGCGCTCACGTTCCTGTGAAGATGTGTAAATAAATATTAGACTTATATGTATAATTATATGTACTATAGAGATTAATGATGCCGATTAGCGATGAGTGTATGTCCATTAGAAAAAGCTGAGCTGATTGATATTTATATATGTATACTACGTACATATTCACTCAGCATATTGTAGGGCTTTAGACGTGGATGCTTGCGTTCGATATCTGATCGAATTTCGCCATATGTCCAGCTGCCCTCCAAACGGCGACTGGCCCAAGCATCGTGATAATGTTCGCTGAACTTTTGAACCAACGAATTCAAATCATTGTCCAAATGTACATTGTTCGTATCAATTGGATTTGGCACATATTGTGGCTGATCCGGTGCACCCATTTGTCTGCCATAATAGTCCTCATCGGTATTTTTCGATAAGCTATAATCTGGTGGCAGGGCACAGCCGATGGCAATCAGGCAGGGCAATGCTTTACCGAACAGTTCCGGGTCATAGTCCATATTGCTCAGCGAGTCAAAAATATTTGAGAACAGAAGCATCGTTAGACGCTTCTCTTCATCTGACGAAGCTCCATACGAGCCCTGGCCTTGAGTGGAGCCATAGTACTTAGCGCAGCGATCGAAGTGTAGTGTGAGCAGCTGTAAATGCAGAGAGATTAATTAGTTATTGGTTCTCTTAGAGTTAGTCGAGATTATGGAACTTACCCTGAGTGCAACCGTTGTGTATTCGGATAGCTTGGATACATCAACAGTCAACTTGCGCAATAGCTTTAAGAGCATGGCAGGTTGCATTTGTGATGTTAACGCTACTAGAAAATCGGATACTGCCTCTCGCTGCCCCTTGGTTAGCATACGGTTCTTGGATAACCTATAGACCGTGTGCAGTGTGGCATCCAAGAGACTTGCATAGTTCTCAGCCTCGTTGTAGAACTTGGAGTGCTTGATGAGCAGTGGCAAAATGGAGTTGCCAATGTAGCGATTCATGGCCAAAGCCATGTCGCTCTCTGAGCCATCACTCTTATCCAAAATTGTGGCTGTACGCAGATCTGGCAGAAAAGCGTCTTCGAGCAGCCGATAAAAGAGATCTTGTGTCTCAATGCCGTAAACACGTTCCAAAAAGAGAACAATACTCTGCTTGTTATTGGGTAAGAGGCCAGATGGCATATCCGATTTCGGTTTCTCCTCGCCGGGAGCAGTTTGTGTGAGCGTAAATTTTAGGCTAAGCACACCTTGAAGGTCTTCCAGTGGCACAAGAGATCTCAAAATAGCTCTAGCTCTCAGTGACTCGTTCTTGCCTTGCTCGATGACAGACACGTCGGGGGCGCATCTGCCCAGCAGGTCAACAAGTGTACAATAGAAATTCAATATGGCGGCACCTGTATCGATATAGTCCTCATCCTCGTCGCCTTCGGGTAGGGGATGCGTAAAATTAAGTCCAGCTATGGTGCCTTCGGCTTCGTCTTGCATTTTACAACGATCCGATATACGCTCCGACATACGATTGGCCTCGACGATTGCACGGAAGAGACCTTCCCCTTCTCCTCTTAGAGCCGGTCCCAAACATTCTGGACGACGGATAAGAAGACGAATGACAAGGTTGGCATTCTCCTCGACACTCTCGCCATTGACCCAAACGCAATAGCGCAAAAAGTCCAGATATCGTTCACCCTCAACCGGGTCCCATCCCAAATCGGGATAACCCTTTTCAACTAACTCCGAATTGCTTTGCAATCCACATCTGGACAGATAAACTGCAATCTTCTCCAAATAGTGTTCCCTAAGTGCCAGAGCTAATTCTGTGTTCTCCATTAAACTCGAATATGCCACATCCAACGGGGTGGAACCACGCAGACTGGGCCTGGCTAACAATATGTTCGCATTGTCCAGCAAAAAGTCAAAGTGATCGAACATGGCCTTCTGATTCTGACGTCCGGTACGGCAAAAGTAACATAAGAAGCGACAGCAAGCCACAACCATTTCGTGCGAGGTGTCTTTCTCCTTAGAGGGTACACCTTCGGCTCCCTCGGTCTGGGCGGGGGCATCGCTTTGTGCCTGAGCACGACGGCCTAGTGTATTCATCATGACAGCCATTACGTTTTCGTGTACACGTAAGATGCGTATCAAATCTGGATGTTGGAAGAATGTGGCGTTGTTCACCAGTTTCCATAGACGCTTACGCATCAGTTCCTCCTCTTCCTGGCTCATTTGTACGGGCAGCAATGCGCGTATCTGACTTAAGCCAACCCACATCTCAGCTACATCATCTCGTGCGCGATTGTTGATCACATAGGTCTTTTCCAGAGCACGTACCTAGCTCACCGACCGTATCGTATTGCCGTACCAGTAAGCTGAACATTTCGCGAACTAATTTTGGATTCTCGATTTGTGATTCCTCAGCCCAGCTGACGATGGTTTTGATTAGGACCTTGCGGAAAACCTCTTCAGGTGTCTTTTTCTCAGGCTCCTCCACTTCTTTGGGTCCCTCCTCTAGCTCCTTGACGGTATTGATGAAATTGTAGATTTTTGTTATGGGTCCCGTTTTGATCTCTTCGATTGCAGTAGTCTCAGTACCATCCGGCTCCTGCAGCGCATTTAGCGATACCTTTTGCATGAGACAATCGTGGAATTCGCTTAAGCGACTGCGCAACTCAAGACCGCAGGTGCAATTATCCTGATCGTCAGCCTCCAGATTCTTAAAGCACAGAATCTGATTCATTTGTTCTCTGGGTGGACAACGGAATTCCTTAGTCTTTTTGGCCGCAACAGCACTTGGCAGATCAGATTGTTTAATCTCAATATAACGTCGCAACTGATCGGTTTGTAGATCGCCCACAAAATCGTGAGAGAACGCTATGATGCTCTCCACTCGATGTCGCAGCTGTGTGTCATAGAGATGATGCAAGAGATAGCACATTTGTAGCTTCGCTCCCTCAGCCATTTTCATGGTGAGCAAACCTTTGCGATGCTCATCTTTGCCCTCTGTAAATAGTAAAATAAATCAATTAGATTTGTTTCAAATATTGAATACAATCAATATAAAGAAATCTCTTTTGCTGATCTCCCACCTCTTGCGAAAGTGGGGTCCCAAGTCTCTGGATCCACCATTACTAATAGTTTTTGAACGTCCTCATCAGTAAGGACGCCAACTAACAGTAGGCGATCCGTTAGCTTAATGAGTGGTCTATAAGAATTAATAGAGATTGATTAAAAATATGATATTCTTCTATATATAAATATTGATGTTTTCCATATACTTACAAGAATAGATTCTCATTGGTCCAACCGATGGGATCACGGTTATGCACTTGATTTATTTCCACAGCATCTTTAAGGGCTTCCATTACAAACTCTCTGACTACTTCTAATGGGAACTTCGGGGAATACAACTGATCGATGTTGGGTATCGGTTCGCTGGAAACACTTGGCATACTAGATGTTGCAATCACAGGGGGACTGAACGGGTGGAGTTGTTGTTGTTGTTGTTGTTGTGATCGGTAATCGGTATCGGTATCGGTTCGATTGGTGGTGCATAGAGTGATGGATCAGTGCAGGTGTTTTTTTTTTTATTTATTTTGGATTGAAAGTATTGGAAATAAAATGAATTATGAGGAAATCACAGGTGCATTACGAAAAAAAAAAAAAATAGAGCCAACAAACGAACGAACCATTCGTACTTAATGCTCGTCGTTGCAATGGACAAGTATGTAAATGTGATATATACTACGAGAGTGTGGTTACCCAAGGAACTTAGCTTAGATCGACTGCACTTACGTGATTTCCGTCATACGCAGCTGTGGGCGCACCGACTCCGTGACAAGCGAACGAAGCGAGTGACGCATCTCATCCTCAGCATAGAGCTCCTTCAGCTCCGGGCCCAGCGGTGTAATATATTCATTTTTGCACACCTCCATTGTGGTGGCATGCGATTCCAGATGCAGTGCTATCAGCAGATCATAGAAACCCTGACGCAACGGTCCACTCATATACTCAGAGCGTATGGCGTAGAGCAGTTGCTTCTGATCGACATGCTGGCAGAGCGCATGTGCGGCACGATAATTCGATTGATAGCACAGCGCAGCATAGAGCGTGAGCGTATGAGCATGGAAAGAGAGTAGTTTATCCATTTCAATCAGCTCCAATATGTCGATACAACGATCCTCTTCGGGTATGTGCAGGGCCAGCATTGATACTGGATCCTCGCAGAGCATTGACCAGCCACGAATATCGGACAGTTTCAGCGCATGCACCTGTAGTGAGGTGTTCGGCACACGTGCCCATTGATGCGGTCGCAGGCATTGTACCTTTAGACGCGGTGGCGATTGCGGATTGATGTGCTTATCGCTGGTGGGCAATACGGCTGCTGACAATGGCAGCGTGGTTGGTGTCCGTCCTAGTTCAATTTGCAGGATCTCCTTGCTGGTGGCTTCAACAAAAATCGCTGGAAACAATTTGGTATCTGGTTCCATCATCCACCGATGCGAGGTTTCCTTGCCCTCACAGGTGAAGCGTATTATGCCCGTCGCTGTATCCACAAAGCAACCAACAAACATACCCTGCGATGCACCTTTGCCGGATGCATCTTGAGTTACCTCATTGAATAGCTCGTCGGCGCGCACCACGTAACAGCTCTGACGATCGATGCGCTCAATGGGCACTTCATAATAATCCTCAATGTAGACCGAACCGCGTCGCACTTTATTCTTATTGAATTCGCGGCTATGCAAATGGTATTGAGTGGTTACCCAGCCCACGTAGACGTGGGTGGGATCCTGGCCAGGGAATATGCGCACACCATAAAAATATTCGTTAATCAACTTAAGGCACTCGGCATCGAACATCTCATTGCCAGATGATTCGACAGGTGGCTGACCCAAATTTGTGGCACTCAATTGCTTTGGTCCCTGCGGCACTGGACTGGGCGGTATTTCGGCCTGGGATGAGAGAATAAATAATTATATATAAAAATAGAGCGATTATTTTCAACTTACATTATTTAAACGCAAAGTTGGCGTTCGTGTTGTCATCTGCTGATTAACCACGTTTCTGCCATGAGCCACCGTATTTCGGCGCTCCAGCGATGTGTCTGCAGTTCTAGAGCCATTTTTCTCACGGCTCTGATCACGGGATTTCTTCGAAAAGAACTTGAATGGGCTGCGGCCACGTTTCTTTTTGTCATCTAAATCATCGCCCAGGCCATTCATGTCCAACACGGAAGTCGAACGTTGCATCTCATCCAATGCAGGCCGTCATATCGCTTTCAAATGTTATATTTCGGGTGAGAGAACCTTTGCGTGGTGGTCGTGACGGTCCACGCATCATGTGCTCTGCCTCTGCCTCGGTGTGATCATCGAAATTGCGAGTCAAGCCCTTAATGTCGTTCATGTTGAAGCCGCTCTTGAGCATGTGATCCATATGTGCAGCAGTTTGGGTCTGCATTTGGATGGCTGCCTCTTGTGCCTCGCGCATTAAGCGATATTGGCGCAGTTTGATCTCCTCCCAGCGTCTCGCCTTCTCCTGCTCACTGATGAAGTCGCTCATGCAGGTGACAGGCAGGGAGAGACGCAGGAATTCCCAATTCGCCTTCTCCATTGTCTCGAACGTGTTATGCGAGATTTTCAAATGGGGCGGCGTATCAGCTCCGCCAGGTATGCGCGTCACATCAATGCGACAATCGGGCATTTCCTCGGTATTCTCAAAAATCGGCTGATCCTTAGTATACCAATGCGTAACAGGGCGTTGCATATTGCTATGAAATGGAAATGCATAGGATTTATATTAGATTAAAATATATATTCATCTCTTTATTTACTTACACACAGAATGGCTCGTATCCCTCCTGCAGACCACACGTGGTAAAGAACTTTAGCGAGTCCACATCTTGGCCATAAATCAAGCGCGCCTTCTGACCCACACCCAAGGTGCAAGGCGGGCACAAAGCCCACGCCCTCGGCGGTTACATCGGCGAAGGTTGTCTCGCCACCCAAAGCATCCATAAGTAGTTCTCCATTCAACGAGAAGCCTGTGCAGATAGTAATATTTGATTAGTCTCTTTATTGAATATTTCTTCGATTCTATTTGTTATATTTATATTAATTGGATCTAAACGAAGCTGCTTTGAAATAAATTAAGAGTTCTAGTCAGGCTGAAAATCTGCGCAGGATCATAAAATTTTGGTGCGTACTAGTTAATCGATCCTTAATGCCTTGACTCTCTAAATAGATAGAAATCAAAATTCATCAAAAAGTCGCATCGCACTAGATAACAAAAATAAATAAATAAAGAAACAATAAAATCCTATGCAAAATGCGTGCGTATTATATTGCTTGCAATTCTCTGTTTGCAGTTCATCAGATTAATTGGCGTTAAAGTAAAAGCAAATTCAGCTGTTAGATATCATGCCAAATTCTTGTTTATAATTATATTAGTAGACGAATTGAAAGCAAAATTCAATTGGCAATTCAATTGCGTTTTTGATCACTGATTAGTCAAAAATGTAATATTATAAATTTACAAGCAAATCGAATTATGTAATAAGCATTTTGTTGTTGTTTTTCTTTTAGATGAGCTGATGTGTCACCTTTTGCTCAGGTAGTCCTTCGTTATATTATGCAATAGTAATTAGGCTTTTGTGTTCAAAGTAATAAAAATCAGGTGTTAGGGCATGGGACATTTGTTGGACTTTAAGAAAACGAAAATTGAAAGTGATCAAAAAATGGACTACAAAATATTTCTAAGAAATGCAAATTTCATTTTCTTTTTCTATATATATATATATAATATTATCCGATTGGTATGAAGTTCGATATATGTATGCATGATGCCCTGCTCGAAATGTCGTCTATATAAATATTATATAATTTCGTTGTTTATGATTTTGCATTGCTGTCGGGTAGTCGTTGGGTCTTTGCTGAGTTGGTTTTGGATATGTACTTAGCTGTCGTATAGCAGGGACCTTGACATTTAGTAGATATCAAAAGCACGGATGTACAAATCGTATATTGGGGGAATTGTTTTTTGTTTTGTTTTACATTACAACAAACGAGCAATCATTCAGAAGCAATTCTTACTAATTGTATGATCGGCTAGATCTAAAAAGACTCCGACTATATCCCCGGGTCCACATTGTTTACCAAACGATTCACTGTTGCCACCGTAGACTTTCTCTTCCTAAAAAGTTGTAATTTAATGTAATTTCATTTAAAATATATCAATTGAGCGCACGATCTATCAAAGCCCCAATTAAACGTATTGTTTGTTTGGTTAATGATCAGATATGAGAGTATTTGCTAAATTATATATAACAAAAAAGTATTGATTAGAAAACAAATATTTTGAATAATAATTGTACAAAAATAAATAAAGTTGAGTTGAGTAGAATAGAATAGAGTTAAACAAAATGCGTTCGATCATAACGAAAATTTCAATAAGTAAAACAACGTTGCTAACGTTGCCAGTGCAGCTAGGATCCTTACTGATGGTTTGCTCCTTAACATCGATGAAACAACCAATGACGTCACCAGCCTCATAGCGAACACCAAAGTGCTCAATCGTTCCGGCATGCATTTTCGTTACCTATAATCATTATTTGTGTTGGGAGGTTTTCAGTTTCAACTTGCATTAAAGTCTAACCAAACGTTATGAACTCGACTTCACCCACAATGGAACCTTTGCTCATCATAATATAGTATACCAATTATTGGCAGATTATTAATCCTATAGAATGAAATGCTAGAACCTTGCATACTCACATTGTGTCCATCGAATGCCCAGCTGGTGTCTTCGCTGCCCAACATGGCTCCAGGATAGCAATCGGCACGTGCCCAGCCAACGCGCATTGGACCCGCTGTCAGCACCTCAAACTCGAAATACCATTTGCCCGAGGTGACGGCGTAGTTGCGTTCCACTCGATAGGTACGAAAAGCTGCGAACTTCAGACGTTGCGCCTCGGCGAGCAGAGCTTCGGTGCCCTCGCCAGTGGGTGGATCCAGGACGTAGCCATAGACCAATAGGGTGCGCACTGTCTCGGAGGCAGTATCGCGATTCGCTTTCTTAATGGCCTCATCGACCTTGGCATAGGGCACCAGATGGGGGCTGCGATGATTTTCAGAGTCCTCGTTTAGACCGTACGTCCAGCCCTGTTGAATGCGCTCGCGTGCCCACAAATTGTGCGTATTCTCGGCCAACTGATCGACGAGCTCCTCCAGCTTGGGCGTTAGGGTCACAGCGCTCAGGTCCAGCGGTGCCGGCTTGTAGCCATTGGCCTGCATAAATATCTCGTTGGGCAGGCGTACGGGTCGTATGCGTGCTGGTGGCTTATCCATGGTTATATAGTAACCCAATGAAATGATAGTTCTGTGAATGGAATGACAGCTTTAAGTTTGTGATTCATTTTAATATATTTGGACAGCTTACTTCAATGTCTGGACTGCTAGTTGATTGTCGTAACGCTTCTCAGCAGCTGGCAGTTTCTCGAACTGTGTGAGACAGGGATGTATGCGATGATAGTCGTCTCGCTGCTCTCCCCAGGTCCAGCCAGCATCGATCTTGTTCAAGGCCCACATTTCGTGTATATTCTCAGCGAGTTTCTCCTTAATCTGATCCACGGAGCTAGGCAGTGTTACGCCTGTGGTATCCACGGGCTTGGGCACAAATGGCGTATCGTCCTCAATCAGCCAGGGACCGGCCAATACATTTTTGCTCAGATTACCAAAGTAAAAGCAAGGATCCAAGCTTAAAATCTGATGCGGCATAAGGCACTGCACGAGCGCCGAGAAGCCCACTGGTGGGGCATACTTCAAGCGGCCATGATCGCCGCCAAACAAGAAGCGACAGCTGAGCTTGGACGAGCAACTCATCACTGGAAAGAACATGCCGTCCAGATTGAAGTCCCTGAAGCAACCGCGCACCTTGTTGCCATTAAATGTGAACGTAATGACCGGCACGGAAAGATCTATGGCCACGCCCACGACATCGCCTTTGCGTATGTATGGCTCCTCGGGCAGTGCGTCCACTACAAGCGTCTTGCGTCCTCCCGTCCACAAATGGGCGCCATCGAAGCCAAAGGAGTAGAGGTCATCGCCGACGCCGTTGCCGCCCCACTTCTTGCCTCCACCCGGATAGGGTACGTAGCCGGAGGTGTTGGCCCAGCCAATGCGCAGATGCGGCATTATGTGTGTGGTTTGCTCGATGTGATCCATGGTCACCTCAAAGTACCATTTCTGGTACATAGACGAAGCCATCGACGCGTCCAACAAAGATGTTGGGACGTATGCTCGCCACATGATCGACGAGCAGTGTCTGCAGCAATAGATTCTTGCCGGGCAGCAGGAAATCACAAATGTTATTCTGCGAGGAGCGCACCGCGACTCCATTACCCACGCACAGAGAGCAGAGAACATCGAGTACTTTGGGATCACGGCCGTGTTTCTCCAGCAGCGATATAATTACTTTAATATGCTCGTCTCTCATCATGTTCAGCGCCTCCGGAGAGTCGATGAGCACACAATGCAGTACATCCAACATGCCAGAGCCTTCGCTGGAGGCCTGCGAGCCCAGGCGGGAGAAGAGCCAATTCAGGCGATTGCTGTTCGCGAATTGGGCACAATTGGTGTGATTGCCCTTGATGATGGCGGCCAGTAGCTGATACAGATATGTAGAGATTAGATCCCAGCTCTGACCAGTCTCGTCGCCGGCCAGAAAGCTGGCCAAAAAGCCCTGAGAGGTAATTATATTAATTTTATCAATGGCCTCCAAAATGAGATTGAGCACGCCTTCCTCCTGGAACAGATCCTGGCGATTGCGCAAGGCACGAAAACGGTTTTGCTTCTCCTCATGTTCTATGAAAGAAAAGAAACAAAGTTTATATTGTAAATTTATATTTGGCCATTCAGTTTACTTACCCATATCATCCTCTGGTTGCGAGAAGTAATTGATTAAATCTTCCAGGCACATGACCATTTCGTTGAGATTAACTTTTTGGAAAAATATTGAATGTCGACGATTGGATTGTAGCGTCTCTAAGGCGCTGCAAAAAAAAGTTTGATTATATACGTTATTCAGGTATTATTGAGAGAATGCTCTTACGTTATGAACTGTGTGAAGAGGCTGCTGCACTTTCGAATGACGCGCGCCGTCTTTGATTCCTCTTCCTGTGAGCGTCGAAAAGTCCAGGCAATCATCCATTTTACCCTCCTCGTGGAGTATGGCCTGTTTCTCTTCCACCTTGCCGACGCCCTTCTTTTTCGTTTCGTAGCTCTTGTAGCTGAGCCACAGGCTAGATTCGCAGTGCTGTACGATGACGGTGGTGTCGCCGTATTTGATGATCGGCGAGCCGATTACTTCTAAGTCTTTGTCCTCGAGTACTTTCTTTTCGTCGTCCTTTTCTTGCCTCAGGCAGAAAGTCGTCGTTGCAATCGATGCCTCCTCCTTTTTAACGAGGATTAGCTCGTTGCTATCGTTGACGCCCAGATAGCGTCCCGTCGTTATATGACGTATACGCATGGGATGATACCAGTTTATGAAGCCGCCCGTCCATTTGGTGCGCGCCAGTTCCAGGCGCCACAGTGAACGTGCCTGAGCCATGACCACGCCGCCTTCGTATATGACAATGCTGTTAAGGGGTCGCATTAGTAGGGTAATTCAATCAATATCGACTTAAGTTGCGGCTTACTTTTGACCTGCCTCACGGCCCCAGGTGCTGGGTATGGTCAGGCACTCGTCGCCGCCATGAAAGAAACGCAAGACATCGCCACCGAACACATAGCCAACGTATTTCATGCGTGAGATGCCGGTGCCGTAGGGCTGTACGGACCAGTGGGTCACATGGAAGCTGGCATTCACAATGGACTGCTCGTTCTCCTTGGTTGTGTGCAGATACCGTTCGGTGGCAACCGATACCAAAATCAAATCATCACCCACACGAACCTTTTCACCCTCTGAGCGCTGTTTGCTCGCCGGATGGACGGTCCACCAGCAGGCCTCACCCTGGCTATGCTCCTGGAGACCCACATCGAAGGAGAGCTTATCGTTCGACGACGATGTTGACAAACAGGCCAGATACTGTTTTATGGTTTACAATATAATTAAATTCATTTCGGATTATCTATTGTGTAACATCTCGGTATTTAGCTTACCATATCGCTGTTGTGATGCCTCAGGAGTATGGCATTGCCATAGAGCAGAGTTCTATGGCCGGATCCAGTGCCTTTGCCCTGTAGATTTGAATAGCAATTAGTAAGTGCAAGCGAGAGATGGTCCTTAATCGGATTAAGATAAGGTATATGCTGGGTTCTCTACGCTACTACAATGTGGTTGTGTGTGTGTGGAGAAGACTAAGAGAATTTTAAGTTTGTTACAGTCAGAGAAATTCGTTGCAATTGTATATACATTGAAACTAGCATAGACTTTCTCTGAGTGTACCGTGGCAAAGTGTTGATATAATTAGCATTTGTGTAGCTGAGTTGAGTTGAGCACTTGAAGTTAATTGAGAATGCGATGCTAGCGATGCTAGCGATTCGCTCTTAATGAGCATATCAATGAGTTTGTTAAATGCAGGTAAAGAGCAATCGATTCCACTGTCTGATTTTTAACAAATCGTAGAAAAATACATATACAAAGAGACAGACAGATAGAGAGAAAGACAGAGACAGACACAGAGAGAGAGAGAGAGAGTGAGAGCGAGTTACACACAGATTTAAACTAGCTGAAGCCCGCTAGACGAGACAGTAAAGCAAAGTAGCAATAATAGCAATAATAATAATTATAATAATAATAATAAGTACTACATTAGACCGGCAGAGTGAGATAGAAATAGAATAGAGATACAGTAAGATAGTTATAGTTATTGATAAAGAAAGTATAGAGAAAGAAGCGCGATTTTAAAGTCAAAAGAACGTTCCATATACTTACAACTTGACTATCCTGTTGGGTATTTAGAAAAATTTTGAAAAAAAACCGAAAAATTGATAGGTTACAATTTGTGTAAAAAGAGAAATGGAAATTGTAGTGAAATCATCATGCAGAAGATATAATATATATACGTATATAGTCAAATGTGATAAAATCATAATCCAAATTGTGGACTAGGAATTGGATAGGGGAAGAGGCGAAAGTAGCAAACGGCTTAGAGTAAGGTAAGGGAAGACTTGAGATATCTTTCAATAGATTGTTTCTTGTTTGACTAGAAAGTTGATGTCAACACATGCTCATAAGTGAGTTTTATTTTATTGATCGGATTACTTACGGTCTCTGATCCAGCTGCTGTCACCAGTTCCTGCAGTGCACGCACCGACAGCGCTTGCTCGATGACAAAAACGCATTGCGACAAATCGGGGGGCACATTTTTATCGGCAATATTTTCGAGAAAACAATGCCGATTACCAAATCCCTCGGCGGCCAGACAGACACGTTCGCCAGTCGCTGTGCAGGAGAGCGTGACCATATCTTCCTGTAAATTGAGAGATCAAATTTATTAATCACAGTGTTTATCGATTGCACCCAGTCAGCAGGCATGTCATGCAAAATAGCAAATTCCAATTGGTTTACCCAAGCGTCTATTCAACCAGAGGCTATGCCACACAAAATGGAGCGCTTACGTGGATATTGCCAAATTTGAGGCAAGGCAACAGAGGCAACAGAGGCAACAGCCACACAAACCCGACCTCAACACCCGGACACACGTTGCCAAAGTCAGCTAAGTGGGATGTCCAACCAGAATTGTTGTCTACTGTTATGTGTGTGAATGACTGTGCGTGTGTGTGCCTGGTGTCCAAGTTAAATGAACGGTAATGGATTTCGAATCGAACAATTTACATAATTTAAATCGAAACGTTTCGCCCCATTGCAATAGTTAACTCGGGTCAAATGTTTAGAGACAACAACAACAACACCAAAGTTCTTTATTTGACTTCCTTTTGTTACTGTTTTTCATTGTAATTCACCATTAATTAATGCTTGATTGTCTACTAATATATTGTAACGTAAAATACGTTAAACTATCGAAACTTAATTAGATTTTAGTTAGTATTTTGTTGGATTATGATTTCATTTAACTAAATTAGGCCAGGATTTAGTTAGAAATCAACTTTGATTCTTCGAGCTCTGCAGATCTTTAGATAATAATATTGCTAAATAATAATTAAAAGTTTCTCATGTTGCTTGATTCTTTGGTAGTTTACTAAGTTTACTAAGCTCTATAGTCTGAACACTCTTAGGACAACAAGTAAGCAAGAGAATTCAATATTTGAGCATAGATTCTTAGAATAGAGATCCTTTAAGTAACATGCAGAACCAACTTCTTCAAATATAATTTGCCATTCTATTCATATTACACACATTCAGCAGAAGGATCTCAACGAAAAAAGGGTTTAATTTGCCTAAATTACGTTTTTCTTGTAAGGCAATTTTGTGAAACATAAGATCTTTATAGCATAAGTACATCTAAAATTCAACCTATTAAATTCTCAAACTGACCTATTTGGGCCAGGGTGGACTGTAAATACAGGCTTTGCTATAAATTCGAAAGAATTATCGTTAAGTCTAATTTAACGGCAAACAACTAAAAAAAAAAAGAGAGCATAAGGAAAAATTGCTCCCCCGGCGTAGCTGTCCGGGGAAAACAGCAAATCGAATGCCCCAACCCACCAACCGCTCGAACGTATCAAAATGGTCAAAGTGGAAAAACACTTACAGTCTTTCCAGGGCCTATATATGCGGAGCATATTTATTGAATTTGAGCATCGAGTGGAGTGGAGCGCCGGCGGGCAGCAACAGCAACAGCAACAGCAAAAGGAAATAGATACGGATACAAAGCATAGCAGAATGTGTTTATTTATTGCAGCCAGGTGCTTGGCGCTGACCTTCTAGCCCCAAGGGGCAGGCTGGCAACCAAGCAGCCAGGCAGCCAGGCAGGGGAGCCTTCAAGGCTTACCAAAGGAGGAGCCAAAGTCGCTGGTCACTGATGCTATTTATTTATAACAGACGCAGTAGCTCTGCACACATTCACACATAATGACTGTCATTTTCGGCATCAGGTGTAGTCATTGATATATCTATCCATATAGATAGATATATATATGTTTGAATGTATCTCTGTTGTGTTTATGTAAAGTGAACCAAGAGAAATCTGGCGAGAGCTTAAAAATTTTGCTGTGATTGAAAAGTGTGGACCTGACTTTTCGTATTTATTGGCAGCCATAAAGAAAGTTGGCGCTGTCTGTCTGTAAAGTCGGCGCCCATAAATATCCTACATCCTTTATGGAGTCCTAGCTAACATGTGTATGCCTGTGTGTGTGTGTGTGTGTGTGTGTGTGGGCGTGTTTGCTTTATGACATCAATTGTGTGAAATCCTCGCTAATATTTTATTGACTGAACGTAATTGATTTGAGATGTTTTCCAATATTGTTCATACGATGTGATTTCTTTTTATATCCATTGCATGTGACTTGGCAGGGTAGCCTGGCTTAGTGCAAAACTATGTAACAAGCTAAAGGAGAGGATGTTTATACTACAAAAGTCTTTCATTGAGATAAACTGCCGAGTGTCTTTGGTATTATCATTCATTTGCTCAGCAAATTGATTTGTAGTTATCAGTAAATTTTTAAGACGATCTAGAATATAGCCTATGCGGGGCATTTCTTTTCTAGTTTGAGTCCCTTTAATTGACATATTTCGATTCTTGAATAAATATAGTATATAAAGATTTTGAGAATGCCCAAAGGCAAAAACTTTTCGTTTAAAGTCTATATCAAGTTTAAAGTCTATATGAAGTTTATAGATTCTTCTAAGGTATACACAAAAAACAAGCTATTCCAATTTTTTTAGTTACCATCCTCCAATTCCTCTTTTTCTTTAAGACAAACCCTTTTTTTTTTCCTTTCAGCGTAACTCCCAGTCGAGTATTTCCAACTAGGGAATTCTTATATTAATATTTTATTGTTGGTTTTGAGCACTTACCGTACGCAGGAATGAAACATCATCCTGCTCGGAGCCACCTTCCGCTTCAGCCATTTTGCCGGTTAACGCAACGACTGCAGCGTTCAACCAGAGTTTGATGCAATTATTTGTGTATTATTTCGATTTATTTTGTCTATGTGACCGGGTAACTCCAACAGGTCTCTAAATGTATTAAAAGAGATGCGAACTAAGAATTTTTGCTTACAAAATACACATACAAACACATTCTTCTCGCCTGTCTAATTAATAAATTGCCATCAAAATAATAAAAAAAAAAAAAGAAATATATATATAAATATTACAAAATTCTGACATGTTTGCGTTTAGTAAAAATAGATTTACGCTCAGCAAAAAAAAAAACAGTGCTCTCTGTTTCTATCTCTCTATTTCGCTTCTCTCACGCTCTCGGGTGGAGGGCTCGTCGGGTTTTTTTTTTTTCATAGTTTGTCATATGCTTTTCAGCGTGCCAAGTTCGCTCAGCTGTTTGTTCTTGCCGGCTTTTCTTATTTTTCACTTTTGGTTTTCCCGCCGCTTTTCTGTGTCATTTGTCGTTTGTCATTTTGCTTTGCTTTGCGCCTTCGCATGTTTCGACAATTGCCTCAGATGTTTGTTAATTGTATAAATAGGCAGATAAGATTTAAGATTCGCTGCGACTCTTTGGTGCTTTGCCAAAATTTACTGTGGACTCTTAGGCCGCAAATATGCGCATGTTACGTAGACATGAACATATGTATTCGAATAGATAGATAGAAACTTGGGCATTCTTCTCAAAGATCAGATCATGGCATTAAGAATGTGTTTGTGTGTGTGTATGCGTAGTTCATTTAGATTGAATATGATATCGAGTTGTAGATATATATATAGTTATTTATATATGTATTATAATATTTTTATATGTATGTAGTTTCATATTTATATTTCCGATTGACCACACGTCTCTGCTTGCTGTTGCTTTTCACTGGGGACACTGTCCATTGCGAGCATCGGTAATCCAGGGTCCGATGGCACGCATGGAACGCAGCATCCATAGACGATATATTGAAATTTTGTATACCCGGCACTAGCACGAATGGCACCATAATCTATAGTTATATCTATTAAAGATTTCGATATAGATATATATTCATATATACACGTATGTGTGCCTGTGTCTCAGCTACTTCTTTCAATCTTCAATCGGGTGCTGCAAGCACAGTCGTGTGTTTATTTTTGGGTATCATCGGCGCCCGAACACGCCAACCGAAGCAGCGACGAGCGCACACATGTCCAAAAATATCACACGCAAAGACCTGGGCAGCCACAAAAAACTAGCACAGAATTTGAATTTGAATTTTCCTGAGGCGTTTTTCACACATTTTTCATAATTTGCTCGAGCACTTTTCAATTTGAATTGCATTTCTTATGCAATTGATTTTGTTTTGGAATGTCACACGCGCTGGAACTCAACTCTCGCACGCATGGATTTTCCACGAATTTCCACGAGCTCCACACACACTTATATATATAGATACTCTTGTGTGTGTGTGTGTGTGCACACACTTATAAATTCTATACTCGATATAGCTGCTGTGGGCCAACGGACCCACAGGCCAACTTACTTTTCGTGTCGATATTACTCTCTAGACTGACGAGCAGACTCGGCTAGTCGGCGACGGCAGCTACGAAAGTCCCGATTGCCAAATGCCGAGCGAACGAGCGGCCGAGCGGACAGCGTCAAGCGCCAAATATTGCGGCACGCAGCATGCAGCAACGGTAAATCTATCTCACGGCACAGTGCTTTAAGTCAACTCAATTTGTATAATGCGTGTAACAACATATTCCAACATAATTTTATTATTGAAGGGCAAATACATATATATACATTAATTATTAATCAATTCATAGATTTTCTATTATTAACATTATTTTATTAAAAAATATTATTTAATATTAATTTTTTTTTATTAATTCATTTATTTTATTTTATTTCGTTTTTCTAATTATTTTTTCACGTAGAAGTGAAACATTGATTCTTTTTTTAAATTTCTATTAATACATAAAATAATATTTTAATTAATATTTTATATTATTTTAATTATATTCATTTAATTTTCTATATTATAATTTATTTTTCTGCTTCATCAGATAAGAATTAGTTATTTTGCCTTTATATCTCGTTCGTTTTTCATACCTTTTTCGCATTGCCTCAACACACTGTCGCACGAAGGCAATAAGAATTGCTGCTCTCTGTGGGAAAGTGGGTTGAGTGGGCGTGGCACTTGAATGGGCGACTTTCGGCTGGCAGCTTGTTGCCTGTTGCTTGTTAGACTCGCTCTCTCTCTTTCTTGCGCTCTCTCTTGCTTTCACTCAGCTCTCTCTTTCGCTCTCTCTATCCCATAGCCTTTAGCCAGAGGCCTCTTCTTCGGCCAAGTATTTGGAACAGCTGTTTTGCTTGCTGACTTCGTATATATTAAACAGAAATAACATAAACATCTCAGCAGCAAATTGTTTCTTGTATAAACTTATTTTTAAGCAGAGTGGCTCGCTAAGTGCCCAAGGCATTTGCATACATATATAAAATGGGAAATGTGTAATAGACTTGATAAAAATAACATAAGTCTTAATATATGTATTTATATGCATATACTAAATGCCTGCCCAGACATTCATTTCATTCAACTTGAACTTGGCAAAAATCATGATTTAATGAATGAAATCGCAGCCAAGAAAACGTTACTCAACTCTCATATGTAAATGTCTTGTAGTGGGAGAGTGACTGAGTGAGAGAGATGCATTCAATTGGAAACGCTTGATATAAGTTTCTTTCAAGTTGAAAAGTTTCATTCTATGACTCGCAGGATGCGTAATGTAAATTATTGTGCATTGCAAATCCTTTTTGCCTCCACTTACCCTCCACTTCAGCCCTGCGAGAATAAACATTGAGCCAACTTTGAGCATAAATTAGCCATGTGGGTGAGCCATTGGATTCAGCATATATGTAGCTGGGATGCTTCTCTCTTTCTCCCGCTCTCTCTCTCTTTCTCTGATGCCCACCACTGCAATGTAGCGATAAAGTGCTGCATATTAAAATCTTTCTATGCCTCGCAAAATGAATTTTGCGAAAATACCAAACAAAAGCTCGACTTGCGCTGCAAATAAGGATACGCTTTGCTCTGCTCTGCTATGCATATACTATGTGTGTGTGTGTGTATTTATGTGTATATGTATCTAGAATGCTTAGCCGCAATGAAGGATTTTGCGAAGCGTGTTTGGTGCTTGGCGCACTTTGTTTTGGTTTGCTCTGGCTGCCGGAATGAATGCGTAACTCTAGATTTCAGTTTCCAGTTTCCAGTTGCCTAATGCCCAGCTACAACATCCCATCTAAGTATAACAAATTGTTTATGCAAGCGAAACGTGATTTCATTCCATTTGACTGCATATATGTGGCTATGACTTCTAATCCATGCATTTCAGGACTATTTGCTCTAAACTCGTTTCATAAATAAATAGTGCCATAAATATTTATCAAAAGACAGTTTATAAGAGCATTAATCTAACAATAATTATAGTCTACACAACGTTGACTGTCATTTCAAAGAGTCTGAGCTTCTTGGCAACTGCCAGCATTGAAGGCTGAATTGAAGTTTATTTAATGCATGGCATATTATTTCCTTAGACTTAGTTTGTCGCTCATTCTATGTATAGCTTACATTTAACATTTTTTGGAATTATATTTGTTAATTCACAGTATTTTCTCATAAATAAGCAAAGCTGTGCCCGATTTCTGCTTTTCCTTCGACTGTTATCATTTATTTGCCTTTCTATGTTAACTTAACATAATCATGTTATTCCATTCCTATTGCTAACATTACTCTGTGCTTGCGCTGTTTATGGTGCCTGGACTAACAGCTCTCTGTTAAAGCTGACCTCAATAACATTTTTGTCTCCTTCAATTCATTTCTGTTCACCTGGTGCTTCGGCTCGCCAGCTGTCGCCTCGTGTGTTTGTGTAATAAATATGTTTTTTTATTTGTGCGTCGATGGCTGCTTGTAAAAAAAAGTTTCCTTTGAAATGAAAGTAGCCGCCAAGCCTATTTTATGTTGCACACAACTTTTTTATGGAATTATATTAACACGTTTTTATTAACTACTTCATTTTGAGAAATATTATATTATAAATATGAAATATGGTAAATTCTTTTTATACATAAATATATTATTTCTGCTTTATAAAATTATTAAATAGTCTGAGAAGATAAGCAAAAAACATTTCCAGCCAGGCTTCATTTTGTCGCCTGCCTAAAAGTATGCAACAAAATGTTTTAATGCACTTTTCTTTATATATACTTTTTACCTACCTTTTTGTTGAATCTGCTGTGCCCCTCCATTTGGCAATGTGTCTTGGCCAAGCTCAATTTTTTGTTGTTCTTGGACATGATAATTTGTAAATTTCCTCGACAATGGCCGTGACAATGATTATGCTCACAAAAAACTTTTCCACAGCCATGGCAAATGGCCTTTTTGTTTTTCTTGTCTCGCTGCCTGCTCTGATTTTGACCAGCTGCAGCGTGGCTTCTGCTGGTGGTTTTTTTGGTTTCATTTTTTTCTTTGCCTGTTTGTGTTTGTGTCTCTAGTTGCTGGATAAAGTTTTGGCCAAGGTGGCGTACTAACAAAACTTTTCCATTTACTCAAACAGATGAACTGCTCGCGCGCTTCAAGGCGAGCTTTCTTTTGGCCGCGCGTTAATCCTTTTAGAACTGCGCAGCAAGGGCTGCGACCATCACAAGCCGCAGCAAGTACTTTGTCAGCTATTTATTGAAAGAGCAGCCCAAAAGCGAATTATCTTACCTCAAAGTGCTTCATCGATGCCAGCGCAAAGCCAACAGTGTGTGTGTGTGTGTGTGGGTGTGTCTGTTAAAGCATTCTTTGGCAGTTTGGCGGAACTAATTAAGTTCAATTTAAATGAAATACGAGCTGCGATTTGAGCAGACAGAGAACGTGGCGAGAACGTCGAACGAGCATCATAAAGTCAGTGAGAGTAAAAATAATGCACGCACACATCACATGTCCAATGGGCCGTATACGCAATCTGAAACTGAGGCTCAGCTACTGGGGGGGGGGAGGGAGCTGCTGCTCTTAAATTAATGCCAGCTCGTAAGTTTAACAAGGAATTCAATTTTTTTTGCGCCACACCAAGTAAGACGAATAGTGGATACTTTCTTGAGGGCGTCGCTGTGCCACGCCCCCACACCCCAACCAACAAATTCAGAGCCTCCTTTAGCCAGAGAACACGTTCGCCTCCTCTTAGCTGGCGCCTCCTTTTCTTTTTTTTTTTGCTTCTTGTTGTCCTTCTTTTGTTTCGCAGCGCGTGCTAGTGTTATATGCGCTCGATGAAAATTGATGCGAAAGTTTTCACCATTAAATTGTGCTCTGCGAATAAATATGTGAATGCATTGAATATTGTTTTTTTATTCTTTGTTTTTTTATTCATTTATTAACAGATTTCTTAAAAATGCAATTAATTTCATATGCATTAACCCCATTCCATCAAATTAATTTATATATATGTATTTTTTTTTTTTACAATTTATGACTGCATTTTATCGGTTTTTTAGCAAATAAACTTATATTTAAATTTTGTTCTTTTTTTTTGTTTTCTTTTTTCCTTTACTTATTGTTTTGCTTCTGTACATCAGCTTAGCTATATTATATATATATATATATATATTATTTTGCATAGATGCTACATAAATGTAATCGAAATCATTATCATCACCTTTTAAAAAATCATTCACAATAGTCAAATCGGTTTTTTGGTTATATATTTTCCCTTTTTTTTCTTCTTTCTTTATTTCTCTTTTAGCTTTCTCTATGTCTATGAGTAGCTTCTCTGTTTTTCTCTGTTCTGTATGCTAGTTACGTTGCTTGAGTTTTGAATTACAATTTAACTAAATTCAGTATTTCAAGTCTTTGTCCTTTCGGTTCCATTAAACTACATTTAAACATATTACATATGCTGTATTAACAAGAGAATTTTTATTTATATTTTATAAATATTTCTTTTTATAACTGTGATTGCGGCCCGAATTAAAAGGAAAACATTTGTTTAAATTGCTAAATAATTATTTGCTTTGCTAACAAATCTCTTTGGCCTCGCTTTTAACTACAATATAAGCATAATAATCATATTAATAATAATTATAATCATTAATAATAATTAATAATAATAAAACTTATCGATATAATTAACTCTAATAATTTAACATAATTTGTGCTTAAGTCTTATTTAGTTTTTCCCCCATTTTCATATGTTCGCATTACAAACTAAATAAATACATGCTCGTACCATAGCTGCCACTGTGTGTGCGTGCGTGCGTGTGTGTGTGTGTGTGTAAAAGAAATATGTATTAATTTTTCAAAAATTATAATTAATTTAATTAGTCATTCTATAAAATACACACACACACAAATAAGTGTTTTCTATTATGCGGGGAAGACATTTTAGTTTGTAATACTCGCTCACGCCAAGCTCAGAGAGCATATAGGTTTTCATGTCTTATTGTAGATCTTTAGTACTTGGAGTAATATAATTTCTAGCGTGAGCGAGCATTACGCAGTCGATGACAACCGATTGCCGTGTTTTTCTTGTTTCTTTTTCTTTTCATTTTCTTTGCTTTTCGTTTCGCTGTATAAAAATCTATGCCCATATGCTTTACATGCCATTATAATCGAGATATATTCATTAAGTGCGATAGTTATACATTTAAAATACCAGCAAGATATCTATATAAAGTCTATATATATATTTGAATTTATATATATAGTTAGTATATGCGTGAGACACACTGATAGAATTTTGGAATTTGGTATTTCCTTCTCTCTCTCTGCCTCATTCCCTCTCTATCGCTTGGTGGTGTTTAAATGTTCTTAAGTTCTAATGTTAATTCACACATTATGTAAGTTATTTGGGAACAGCTTGCTTAAGGGTTTAGCTGAGACAATTAGTCCAACAACAAACACACAGTTCTATACGTACGAGATGCGAAATTTATTCTACTTTTTTTTTATATATATATATTTATTATATATATTAATTATGCTTGTATGACTGTCGCTTTACTATATATATATGTATGTGTGTGTGTGTTTGTGTGTACCTGCATTTGTCCTTTTACATAGATTTTATTTCGTTCTTAGTTCTTAGTTTTTGTTTTTTATTGTACAAATTAAATTTTGGCATATTGATTGAGTAGTTCGAAATTCCTGCTCTAACTTCTTGAGTTTATTTGTTTTTGTTTTTTCTTCATACCAGTTTATTGATTTTTTTTCTCGCTCTTTCTTTTCGTTCGTCTTTCTTTGCTCATTCTTTAATTAATTAGTTCGCTTAGCTACTTATGTCTAGAATTTATTTTAAATGCTTTTCCTTTTCCTTTTCTTTTTTTGTTTCTTTTTTAATGCATTTTAGGCAGATCTATATGAATAGAAGCTTTACATATGTTTAGCTGTGTGTGGGTGTGTGTGTATGTGTATGTGTGTGTGGGTGTGTGACTCATCCTAGACGTTATGCTGCTGCTCATATTCATGTTAACTTAAAGTTGTTTTTGCCCAATATTTGTGTGTTAAGAGTATTTCCATTTATTGTCTGTCTGTGCATAGGGTTTGCCGATATGAGACTCTATTAGTTCAATATAAATCAAGCATAGGTACACGCTGAGAGAAGAGAGCAGCACTTGACTACACTTGGAATTTATTCTTTTGCAAAGCTCTATAGAATTTGTTGAAAATCTAGCTTGTAGGACAAGCATATAATAGTGTATGCAGTTGCTGTCGGCACTCCAGAGCCTCATTCCCCATTCCCCATTGTGGCATTAGGCTCCATTATAATTTTACTTATTTTCCTGCTCATTTAACTTTTATCTGGTAACGGCAATCACAATTATTCAATAGCGGAAATCCCAACGCAGACAGCAAACATCAGGCGTAACAATGTGCGGGCTGCAAGAGCATGCAAGGCCTTTTCAAATTGATAAACACTCGCACACACACAAGCACTCACACACACACACACTCTCTGAGAACTTTCATCAGCTCAAAGATATGTATAGTCCATGACTGGTCTCTCTTTGATTGCTTTGGCTCTGCTGAATTTTCTACTAGTTTTTAGTTGCGCTGCTTGCAAATTTCTTTGTCTTTCTGCTCTGCCTTGAAGTTCGAAATATATTTAATTTCGTTTTTAATTACTCTCACTCAGCTCGCATAGACGAAGTGAGTTCTCTCTTTTTCGCTGTGCCTGCAGCTGCGTTTATCTGCGACTGCATTAGTGTGAGACTTGGTAATTACAGCTCGATGAATATTAATTAACACACATATACACATATACAATCGCACTCGCACATACTGACATCGCTGCTGTCGTCGTCTACGTTTGCCCTTGGCAAAGGATGCCAGTCAAGAGAGAGAGAGAGAGAGTGAGAGAGAGGGAGGCAGGCAGCTAAGGGTGCTCGCATTGCATTGATGCTCCACATAATAGAATTGTCATGATGTGCTCCAGCGCGGCTAGCAGAAGTTAATGGCGTCCCCAAGATGAGCATGTCACGCTCGCTGAGCTGCGACGAGCAGCAAATGTGCGGCAAGCACTTAAGACTCCATCCAAAAACTGGCAATGCTGCTGCTGCTGCTGCTGCTGCTTGATGGTTGATGGTTGTTGGGTTAAGACAATAATGATACCTATAAGCAGACATAGATCGCAAGCACCGAAAGGCGAATGAATCCTTTGAATATGCCAAAGCAACTGCGTTGCCTGCACATAATGTGAATCTCAACTGGGCGTGGCAGCTGACTCCACTCCACTAGCAGCTACACCCTCGCCCTAGCCAAATATGGCGTTCTAACTTCCAGCAACAGTTCAAGCACTTTTGCTGAACGCTCAAACGCTACTCCAGCTGCTCCTGCAGCTGCTGTCAACTGTTTGCGTTTGCTTATACCCTCAACTAATGGCAAATTGCGATTTTGCGGCATAATCGCTTCGCTTAAATGTTTGTAACGTGCAGAAGAGGGCGTGGCAGATTCCCTGATGTATATAAGACTGAAAGAATCCTCTGTCTTTGGTTCTCTTTCAGTCTGAGTCTGGGTTTGAAGTTTAAGTCGTAGTCGGAATCGAAGGAGGAGTCTCAGTCTCAGTCTCAGTCTCAGTCTCAGTCTCAGTCTCAGTCTCAGTCTCAGCCGCAGGGTAGCTGCTAGGCGCGTACTCCAACTAGCTTGCTCAGACTTTTATTCTTCTTCTTCTTATTTTTTTTGGCCACGCCCAGTGAATGCTTCTCTAGCGCAATCACGTGCCCATCGACTTGAGGCCTGAGCACGCCCCAGGGAGCTGTCAAACGGCTGCGCGGCTCTTTGTGTCGTTCGTTCCACTGAACTAATTTCCCAAAAATTTTGACCGCTTCCTGCTGCTCCTCCTGCTGCCGCTGCTGCTGCTGTCGTCCCGCTCAAAGTTTTTCGTTATGGCTGTTGTTATTGCTGCTTGTGAAAGCTAATTAGCAAAACGCAAATCCTCAAGCGGACTGCCCAACCGACAGACGAACAGAACAGAACAGATGGAGATACGAGGAGACGAACTGGTCAGCAGCCTGAGATCGTCTTTGGGGCTTGTTTATCTGAATAAACAGCGTGCAGTGTCTTATGGGCAAGTGCGAATCGTTTTAAAAATTTACATAAACTAATTCTGTAGCTGATTTGAATAAGGTAATGGGCACTTGCAATACTCTGTAATCCCACAGGGGCGAGCGGGGTATGTGAAGTAGATCAAATTAGAAAAGCTTTCATTTCAAATTTGTGCTTAGCAACCCAAGCTGTTTAGTTTTTACACAGTATCTGTTCTTTGAATAAGCTAATTAAAGTTCTGATTATACTCTGCACGCGAATTTATCGCATGGGGTATGATAGATAAAAAAGAATTAAACTTGTTGGTTTTAACTCTTTCTATGATATCTGTCTTCATTATAATGCCTTTAATAATTTAGATTTTACAGGGTATTTGTAGTTTGTTACGCTCTGTACTTCACTGCCGGTAGTAGAAGGCATGTCATAGTCTATCTCTGCTCTTCTCAACTACTCAAGTTGAAGTGGGATATGATAGCTGAAATAGATTTTATTCTAGCTTGAAACATCACATATTAGCTAGCCCACTTTTACAGGGTATTAGCTGCTCGCTCTTGTTATATTCTTCTTTGACTGCCTAGCACACGTCCAGGAAATACTTTTGCACACACACACACACACACACACAAATGTTGAAGAAAGGGAAAGCTTCTAAACTAGCTACGAGTCGAGTGTGGAGTACAGTTAAGTTATATTTATATGTAGAATATATATAGTTTACTATATATCTATGTATGTATGCCTGTATGTATATGTATATGTGTAGATGCAAGTAGTTACCTCAATGAATTGGACAGACTAAGTGCTATCCTTAGTACCGGGACTCAGAGCTGGCCCCAGTCTCGGCCTACAGCTATACGAGATGCCCATCGGCATCTGTGTAGGCCACCTGGACGCCAGCTCCAACGGCAGCACCAACGCCGACACCGACGCCAGCTCCGCTCGCATTGAAGCTGCTCAGCGTGGCTGGGTCGTAGGTAGCGCTCGTAGTCATTAGCAAATTGTTGCCCAGTGCTGCGCTGCTCACCGGATTCAGATTCAGAATCTGCAAACTGCCCACGGGCGCCGATACGGGCACGCCCACTAAACTAGCATTGAGCAGCTGCTGCTGCTGTTGTTGCTGCTGTTGCTGCTGCTGTTGCTGCTGTTGCTGTTGCTGCTGTTGCTTATTGCGATTGGGATCCTTGAGTATGCCGTGCGGCTGGCGTGGCAGCGTCGATGTGGCCAGTGGCAATGCTGTCGTCATGCTGCCATTGAGTGTGGTGCTCGTGGTCAGCGTTGTCGCACTGAGATTCACCGGATGCAGATCGTGTAGCATTTGCATGGCTGTGCCACCGGCGGAGGTGTGATGCGTAACATCTGGCGGTGGCACGCCCACGTTCACGCCCACCACGCCACGCAATATGCCGCGACGCAGCGTGCCACCTGTGGCACTGCCATTGCCCACCAGTGTGGCACCGCCATTGCTCGCCGCCAGCATTGCCGCCTGCGAGCTAACCGTTATGGGCTGCATGGGCTGCAAATGACCCAGCGGCAACGGCGACGCACTAAAGTCCAGCGCAGTCGGATATTCCTGCAACGGGAAGAGCAAAGAAAACATATAGAGTATCAGTTAGGGCGCTCTCATAATTATTCATGGACTAAGCACGCAGTGGAACTGTGCTGCCTGCTTCGCTTCGATTTCTGGCTTGGAATGCAAAAGTTTTCTCATTTAGCCGTCGCCAGAGATAGGAGCGGGAACAACAGAAATAGCCAAGCCTTTGTCGACTTGAGGACAAAAGTTTTTTCTCTTTTTTTTTTTCTTTTTGACCTGCTCAGCTTGCGTCGGAGAAATAAAAGCTGCAGCTGACGATTACGCATATTTATTTTTTTTTTAAAGGGAATTTAAAGGTAAATTGAAGAGAATTTCAATTGATGAATTGCCAAGGGAGGCACATAATCTTGCAATGAGCAATGCAATAACAGGAGAGAGCTGAATGGGGCAAATCTCATAGAGTTGAGTTGATATGAATATGCATAACTCTAGCTCAAGAGAAGCTAGTGACGTAGTAGTAGTAGATGAATCAAATACCTATTGGAAAATCTCTTTAGCCTCAGCTGAGCTAGGTTGATAGACAAGGAAATGTACTTTTTTAGGAGTTTACTAGGTGTATGGTGTATGTCTATACTACCATTTCTCTTACTTATTACTACTTTTTCTAAGTATACTACTATTTCTGTGTATATTACTAATTCTGCGTTTACTACTCTTTCTAGGTGCTACTGCTACTACTACTATTTCTCTGATTTTTGGGTATGCTACACTTTGACTTCCAATAACTATGCTTCAGTCGAGTTGACCATATGATTGAGCTGTTGATGACATGACTCAAGGCATAAAAGTAGCAAATGTAAAACCAAAAAGTGCTTTTTATTTCCATTTCTCTGTTGCTCTTTCATTCGCTTCACTTGAATATGAAATTTGCCTACTTAAATTGTGAATTGATCTTGATCGCCTGACTAACAATGCGATAATTGTAAATGATGTTCTGCAAGAGAATTGCAAACATCTCTGGCCTGCTGCCTGACTGCGTGTGAGTTGCATGTAGAAAAGTTATGGACAAGTCGCAAGTTGCGCGTTGCAAGTTGCTAAAAATGTGCTGAATTTTTTGTTTTTTTTTTTTTCTTTTTTTGCTGCTGCTGCTTGGAAGTTGCTTTAGTTGGAAATATTATCTTCTACTTCGATTGACATGACACTTTGTGTCAGTTGGAAAATTGTTTCGCACCGAAGCAGAGCCAGAGCCAGAGTCAGCGTCAGAGAGTCAGGAACAGAGCAGAGAGGCAGAGCCAGGTTCGGTCTGTGCTAGAGCATTTGCCATTGTTGCAGCAAGTTTAACGCTCCGGCTTCAACTTTTTAAGTTTGCTGCTAAAGCAGAGCAAACTCAACTTCTCTCTGCCTAATTGGAATATTGAGCAACTGAGGCAGCAGCAAAGCAGCAACAAGAAATAGTCCACATTATTTTCTTTCAATATTTCAATCGTTTAGAAAATGATGTAGAAAATTTTTATTTATTTATTCTCATTAATTAATAAATTATTTAAAATGTTTTAGAAGCTCTCTGCTTGAAAATTACATATTTAGGAGAGTTTGGCACTTCTTTTATTTCATTCGCTTTCAAATATGAGCTTAAAATTATTCAAAATACTTTTATTTTGATCAATTTATTTGCTAGAGTTAGTTGCTTATATTGTGATACACACACACACACACACATAGACACACACGTTAGTTGGCACTGATTAACAGTAGAAGAGATTGGACTGGGTGGCATGGGAATTGGCAGTTAGGGAGGATAAAAGGACTTAAGTATACCAAGGCGAACATTTTGTATCAGTTTACAAAGTTAAATTGTCTTTAACGAAAAGTTTTTGAGCTGAGTTTGTACGGCAGCAATTTGTTGCACTAGCTTGAATCAGCATTGCCTGTGAAGGGGTTTCACTCGCACTCGCACTGGCACTGGCACTCCTACTCCCTTTCCCTCTCTCCCTCTCTTCCTCTCTCCCTGCCTCCCTTTTTGTCTCTTTCTGACGCACTTGAAAAAGTTTTTGGTTGGTGTGGCATTTAAAGGTCTGCTTTGTTGTCCTGTGGCTCGCGTGCCTCTCTATGCCAAGTGGGCGCTAATTGTGGGCGGGGCACGGCTCATTATTGTCGTTATTGTTAAAGTTGCCAAGCAGCAGCAGCAGCAGCAGCAGCAATAGCAACAGCAGCACCACCAGCAGGGCAAAGGAGTTCATTTTGCGTAAATAGAATATCAAATGTATGACTAGCAGTGCCTGTGCCCCGCCTCCTGTTCCGGCTCCTGCTCCTGCTCCAGCTCCTGCCAAACTTTACACATTAAATCCAGCAAATACGGCGCCGGGACGCCGCGTTCTCAGCTAAAATTAAATTATGGACACTACACGATGCGATACTGCCAGCGAGCCAGCAAGTATATATTTCGCTTATTTATTTAATCGACATCAGCTGCTCTGAGCCTTGAATTTTAAACACAAATCGTCTCGAGCCGTGTTCAGCCTTTCACAGTGCGTATGCGCTATACCCTACAACTAGCTAGCTAGCTGACTTTCGAACTGTCCACAACAGTGGAGACAAAGACTGACAGAGATATAGAAATAGAGATAGAGATAGAGACAGAGACAATGCCCGCACAAAAAACTAATTGAATTTCAAACTGTGCTAAACTCGCTAACAAAGTGAGCCATAGTTAAGTTGGACGAGTTCACTTTGCACATGCCCACGTAGTTGCTACCAGAGATAGCTCCGGCTGATCCGAGCATACACACACACACGGACACAGCTCGAATATCTAAAATGGGACAGACAGCCAGCCTGGCTGCAGCCAGCATTTAACTTATCAAACACCAGTTGAGCGGTGGGACGAACCGAGTTTTGTCTGTTCCATACAAAGTTTTTTTCTGTTGTTGTTTTTGCTGTTGTTAAACGGACATGCAGAACGCAATTGGCAATAAAATACAAATTGCCGCTTAAATAGTTGCACATGTGTGGGTTCACAACACGAAAACTGGGCGTTGCCCACAATTGTATAGAAATATATTTAGTTACATATATACACACATACACACACACATACATACATCTATATTCGATTATAAATGCCCTACGTATTTGAACTAATTTTAATTAAATGAAATTTGTAAAATGCTTCGATAATTTCATTTGCCTTTAATTCGGTTAGCATAGCAATAGACCAAATGTCATTTACTCACTTCAATTGTAAGATATCCATCCTGCTGCTATAGCAACTGATTTAACTTAGTGAGTTAATTTCAAGATATTTATTGAAAGGCAAGTAAATTGCCATTTCAAGTTGTTTTATGACAAATGCTTGTTATTTCTGACAAAAATTATATTGCAAAATCATCAGAATTCAATTTCTCTATTAATGATTTTCATTAGCTGAATTGAATTATGAATTTATTTAGTTGCAAATAATTTCAGAAATGTATTGTGCACATTCTTGTTTAGTTTACTTATTTATTTATTTTATTTGTTATTTTCTTTTTGAAGAAAATGAACAGCACTTGCAAAACTATTTCATTATATTTTATTATATTTTTCAAACTTTCCTAGGATTTGCAGTGATTAAATTCTTTATATTTTCTGCATTTACATAAATTACTATTCAGCAACATGAAGTTTTTCTTTAGTTTCTTGCAAACTGTGAAGTAGATTTATGCAGTCGCTTGCAGTTCCCACTAATTTGTTTACCTTAAACCTATTGAAATTCTTTTCTCGCAGCATAAAGGTATTTCGCAGCTGTATAAAACAGACAGAAGAAGTTTTAGCAGATATCGGGTACATAGATATATATTTTGGATTAGGACTATGAGCTGAATTGATCGAGTTGAGTTGAGTTATGTCCGTCTGAGGCAGAACAGCAATAATTTGATAGTTGATAACAAATATGTAATGCATAGGAACAGCAACTATAACTTGTTTAAGCCTTCATCCAAACTGAAAACTGATTTGTATTTATTAAATTTAATAAACAAGTTTATCATTTTGAATGGGTTCTCAGCGTATAGTCTTTTCAACTGCAGCTAGCAGTGCTTCTTTACGTCGATCCCTTCCAGCAACTAGAGCATTTGTGTTCTTCTTCTTTTGAATGTTGCTAGAACTAACATTTATAGAGCTGACAGTTTTAAGCTCTATTGTTTGCTGAAGAGCTTATCAAAAAACTAGAAAAAAAAAAAAATAAATGCAAAAAAAAAACTTGTTAGTATTGTTGTTAAAATAAGCTGAATCTGGCGCTCTTGCAACATTACGTATACGCAGCGTGTGCGACGGTTCGGTCCGCGGTCTGTGGCCACATTTGTGTTGAAAATATTTGTTGTTCGTTTCGTTTCGTTTCGCTTGGCTTGCTGAAGTGTCATCGGCGACCGTGTGAGTGAATCCTTTTTGTTAGCTGTCAAGCATGCGATTGAAATTTAATTTGATTTACTACAACAAAATTGTTTTTATTCATTTAGGTTTTTGGCGAGGCCGTCGAGAGCATCGAACAGAGCGACTGGACATCTGTGCACCGAAAAAGTAATTTACTAGCTGGGCAAATGTTTAAGAAATACACAAAAAAAAAAAATTAAATAAAATACAAAAATAAAACCGCAGCTGTGCCGAGCTCACTCTCTCGTTCTCTCTCTCTCTCTCTCTCACTCTCTCTATTGCGCTGGCTCTCGTGATTTGTAGCCGCATGCTGAGTGCTCTATATATTTTGTAATTTTTCTAATGATGTTTATCAAATAATTCAATTTGGCTCCACAAAACATTTCTTATATATATATATATGTGTGTGTGTGTGTGTGTAGCAAAAGGCGCTCATACAAGCGCCAGCAGACCTTTCTCCCTGAACGTGTGTAGGCACACACACACACACACACTCTTGCACACTCACTCACACACTCACTCACACACATGTATAAAGTGCCATTGTTGGCCAACTAAACCGAAATTGAATTTTTCTCCCTCGTTGACTAAAAACCGCAAACAAAAGGTTTTGCGTCCCATGCTGAATGACTGAATGAACATGTGTGTGCATGCAATAGAGAATTGTGGCAGAGAAAGCCTTGCAGCTGTCCTCAGATATAATATCTCGCCCTCTCTCTCTCTCTCTCTCTCTCGCTGCCACACTCTGTCTCTATCTCTCACGGCTCTTCATCATTTAACTGTTATCCAGAGTAAACAAAAAACGCCTTGCTCCTAGCTGAAATTGAGTAACTGGCCAAATCGCATAAAGCATAAAGCCCATAAAAATGGTCAGCAGCTAGCATAAATATTATTACATTAGTCGCCATTAGACAGGCCAACGAGCGGGCGAGTGTATGTGTGTGTGTGTGTGTTGTCCCATGCAGCTGGCGACAGCCCTTTAGGGATACACACAGAGTGAAAGATAGAGAGAGAGATAGGGTGTGTGTGTGTGTGTGTGTGTGTGTGTGTGTGTGTGTGTGTGTGTGTGTCTGTTCGCTAACTGCATTTCGTTCGTATCTAATTTATACAATTATTGGCCTCGCAGCGACATAAAATGCCAGCTGACAGTCGAGTTGGGTTGGGTTGGGGTTCGGGTCAGAGCTGGTTTGGAGCTATGTTGGGACTGGGGTTGGCGTGTCAGACGCATTGAGTGTCGTCTTAACTTGTCACATTTACACCCCTTTAACAGCATTGGCCGTGGTCGTGGCAGCAGTTGTGATACCTCGAAATGGTGAACGTGGGTAATAAATTTCGAAAATTGATTTTGCCCTGTTTATTGTGAATTTGTGGAATTTATATTGGTTTACCCTAATGCGACAAGTAGATGCCAAAGATGTGTCATCTGGGCATTGCCATTGTCATTTCCTTTCGCTTTCCCCTTTCCTTTCCCTTTTTCTTAGCTGTCGACCTGGACATGCCATCAAAATCTGTTAAAAGCAACAAATGAATGCCAATCGCATATTTGAGATATGAAAATCTTTGCATAAGTTGAAATTACTTCAAGTCTCTGGAGTGGAGCTTGTCTGCGTATGTGTAATATTAAATTGTTGTCTTGAGAAAATAATGTTTACTTTTGCAAGTACAAACAACAGCAGCAGCAGCAGTAGCAGCGCCAGTAAACAACAAAGCAAGAGCAGCTGTGCTCGTTCGGCTCCCTTGTTGCCAACTTACCCAATGCTATGCCACGCCCCCCGTAACCGCCCTCGTTTGGGCTGCAGCTTAATACATTTGAGTTTGTCATTTGTCTTTGGAGCGTTGCATGCGGCACGCGGATTATAAAAGTCGAACCGAGTTAACTGGCAGCCATGCTGCTGCTCAGCGCACATTGGCAGCTGCCACATGCCACATGCCACATGCCACGTGGCTGCTATCCCAACAGCCTGATCGAATATATATATCTCTGTGTATATGTCTATGCATATGGCTTACATGTGCATTAGTATGTGCACTGCAAGAAATTAATTATAATATTTATTTGTAGTCAGAGAGTGAGAGAGTGAGAGTGAGAGAGTGAGTCAGAGTGGGAGAGGAGGAGGAAGACAGAGATTATTAAGAAATATAACCATTTTTGGTACGCTAATGAAATTGTTTATCTACGAGAAATTCCTAATAAATAAATGATTTATTTATAAGAAAAATTTATAGATTGAGCAACTTTTCTGAAATGCATTTCTTGCCATATTCAAAAATACTTAAGAAGTATAATATTTTACTCTTATGACTTTTTATATTTTAAAAGTATTTATGTAATTTTTTGTGTCATTTAAATTTCAAACTCTTTAAAATACACTTAAAGAGATATTGAATCTTGTGTAAAATATTTTATATATTTAATTAATAATTTTGTTAAATATTTTTCGTTGATATTTGGTATTTTTAAATTTAAAATTTCATGAAAAATATTTAAAAAATATTTTAAAATGATTAAAATGAAATTTTTTTAATTTTTATTATTTTATATTGATCTAAATATATTTATATTTTTTTTATATTTTTCATAAAATATTTTATTTATATTTTAATATTTTTTTAATGCATTTAAATATTTATATTTTTTATCAAATTAATTTTAAGTTAATTGGTGCGTTTAACTCAAGCATATATCATAAAATTCAAAATTGTAATTGCTATATGAATTTTTGGCTAAAAATACTAAACGGAAAACGTTAAGTTTTACATATACGTATGTACGTATATGTACGTATGCATATCTAAGTATGTATAATACGAAATTCCCTTACATTGCATGCATACTTTGTAGAGCATTCGTCAGAAATATTTTACCTAATTAGTGAAATTCTTGAGCTCCATTTGACTACTTGCATGGAGGCGCTTAAAGAGTACGCTCTCTATTTGCCATTTCTCCAAGTGTATGCATATATATGTATGTATGTGTGTGGGTGTGTGGGTGTGTGCTCCCTCTCTCGTTCGCAGTGCGATGCAAATGGAGTAGGATTTGTTAAGGCGACTGACGTGGCGTGTGTGTGTGTGTGTGTGTGTGTGTGTGAGCTGGGGAACGTGCATAAAACTGCAACTAATTGCGCGAACTAATCCATGGCCGTGACTAGCCATAAGCGCTAAAAGGAACAATATTATGGATCTGGGCAGGCAATTAACATTGCAACAGCAGCAGAAGCAGCAGCAGCGCAGTTTCTGTTTCTGCTTCTGCTTCTGCTGCTGCTGCTACTGCAGCTGCTTTTAATCCCGTCGAGTCTTAAGGAAGCGGCCAGGCGTGATATGGCAACTGAATTGCAGATAAGAGATATATATATATATATATATATGCTTTTGCATGCCACTTACCATTGGTGGATACGAAAGATATCGTTCGCTGTTCATATTGTAATAGGAGCCATCCGGCGGCGGTGCTGGCGATGGGGACGGAATATAGACGCCCTTGCTGATGAGCATCTGATCGTCGCGCGTCATATGGCCAGCGGCAATGGCAGTGGCATGGCCATTATTGTGCCGCGGATGTGGCAAAGTGCAGGCATTGACTGTAAGTAAAGAGAGAAAAAGAGAGAGAGTGAGTGAGTGAGTGAGAGAGAGTGAGAGAGGGAGTGAGGGGTGTAATTAGTTATGTGTGAATAGTTCAGAGGTTGCCTGTACATAATTTATGTTGATGACATTTCCAGCATTATTAAGAATTCTCATGCTGGTTGAAGCTCTCTGTGGATCGGCTACTATTTAGTATTTTGTATATTTTATATTACTATTTTTGGCTGCTGTAGAGACATGATATTTGTAGTATATACCACACATCTTGTCTAGCCACATCCAAAGAGTTGAGCCATCAGACAAATCACGATTAGTTCTAATTCACTTTAATTCATGAATAGGATAGATATGATATAAAGTATATATATCAATATACTACTTTTAGCTGCCTTTAAAATTCCTCTATATACTTAAATTTGCTCTACTTTCATCGCTCATTTCAACAAGTTTTCGCATGTAAATCAATGTTAACATACTCTCAGCATAGATATGCATTTATAAATTATATAAATTGTGGCTTGGCAGCGTCGAAACTATCGATATTTGTATAAATTTAGCGGTTTTTCAGCCATAAACGAGTATTATGTATTTAGTTCGTGCTGTTGCACGTAGCCCAAGTGCAACCGCAGATGAACTGCAGCACAAATGCAATTTGTTTGCTGCAAATGACACATTTATAGCCGTATTTGCAAGGAAGAGGAAGAAAAAAAAAAAAAAAAAGGCAAAGCAAGCCAAGCAAATGCCAAAGACTTTTCGGTAGAAGACACACACTCACACACACACGCACACACACACACAGGGACACCCTCACATTGAGCTGTGGAAATGCACACGTAGCCTCCATTCAACATGCGAATTGCATTGCATACCCCTGCTACTACTGCTCCTGCTTCTGCTCCATCTCCTGCTCCTGTTAGACATGCGTTTGCGTTTTCACGTAGGTGCAACATTTTGCTGCTTTCTGGTTCATTTGCTGTGCAAACGTTTGGAAGTGCATAAAACGAGAACCATTAATTGCAGCTGCACCGCTGCACTTACAGGTGATAAGAGACTCAGGTGTGGCTGTGATAAGTCCAGCTGGGCAAATCAGTGGCTAGGCCAACATGGCTGCTAGCTATTTATGGCCTGTACTTATGATAAGACAAGTTAGCTGTTAACACAGACTCACACACACACACACACACAGAACGACACATACCCAGGGCAAAGCTTTAACCACTTCAAATTTGGCTGTCATTCGTAAAGGCGTGAAAGCCGCAAACGTAACAAATTTGTAATTTTGTAAAATAGACTTAGACAACAAGACACACACACACACACACACACAGACACATACACACACAATCAGTCGCACACCCACACAGACACTCTGACACCTACTTTGGCTGAAATTCCAGCGTGCGCTCAAATGTAGGCAACAATAATTTTGTTAAGAAACTTCAGCAAGCTGCGGGCTTGTGGCATTGCCAAACAGGCAGACAAATCGAAGACGCCCCACTGAGGAAACGAAAAACTGTGCAACAGAGAGAGAGAGAGAGAGAGTGAGAGTGAGAGTGAGAGAGAGTGAGAGTGAGAGGGAATGGGCTGGAGCTATGTCAGCCATGGATGTAGCTGAGCTGCTTACGTGGCCCCCATGTTCATTTTGTGGCTTGTTTACTTTACATATGCGTATTGTGTATGCGTGTGTAATACAAAGTGTATTACTGCCTTGACTAGGCGGGAACGAGGGCCGGAGGAGCGGAGCCTGTAGTAGCACCTTCAAAGGAGGTCGCCACATAGGGTGTCCTCATGAATTATTGATTTTTCGATCAGCAGCAGCACCAGCAAGAGCAGCAACAGCAGCAGCAGCAGCTGAAACCGCACTAACCAATTGCCAGTTGCCAGTTGCCAGTTACAGCTAAATCAAAATCAGAGCAGCTACAAAAAGAAAATGAAGAACAACTAGTCGAAAGAAGAAGAAGAAGCAGCAATAGTAATTCACTTTTGTGCATATGCAATGCACATAATTGGTCAGCTAACTAACTATGCATATGCCACGCATGCAATACAGAAATGTATATAACAGAGGGAGAGAGAGAGTGAGAGAGAGAGAGAGTGAGAGAGACCCACACACACATACATATATACATCCATATATCAGCGACAAGCACTCATTTCATATTAATAGCCTTGCTGAAAGGCAATTATTTGGTCGAAAGTGTATTGTGCATAGTTAATGAGAAAACACAAGGTATTGCGATTGGTCCTATATATTTATATACATATATCCATATATGTATATATGTATATGCAGCGGAGTTCATATACATAAATATTGTAATGCGACAGTGAGTTTTATGTTGAACACAATATTTTGTAAACAATTATGAAATGAATATTATGATTAACAGAGAACTTTATTATGTGTATAGTATAATATATTTATATTTTTATTTATTTATATATTTATATTTAGCTTGAAGCTAGCCAAGAATTTTCACTATATTTTCTTTTGTTTCTTCTGCTATTTATTCATAAATATTTACTTGTTATTCACTTTAGTACGAAATGTGAACTGTAGATGGCGTAATTAGAGACAAAAAACTGCTGAAAATGATCGCAATTTTTTGCAGCAATAACATGGCAAATTAATGTTTTTTTTTTTTTATCAATTGATTGTCAATATAATAAAATATAATTATTGTCCAATATAATATATACACTAACTAAACAGAAAGATTCCTAAGTTATCAAGGTACATCAACAAGGATATATGCAATAGGTAAAATAAAAAAATTCTCTTTGCCACGTTTGAAGGCTGACTTGAAGTCAATTCTATGGAAATTGCACAACAGTTTGGCTTTTCATTTCATGTTTGTTGCTGATGCTGCTGCTTCTGCTTCTTCTTCATCTTCATTTACTGTCGCATATTTGCACATTTGTAGTTCGGCGAATCGCCCGCAGATGGCGCTGGGCTGGGCTGGACTGGTCTTTCCGTTTCGTGCGGCTTGCTCATTAACAGGGTGGCGCTTTCAATGGTATCTCATTAAAAATGCGCTTCACAGTTTGCTTTTTGGCTTAAATGCAATGGCCATCAAATGGAGGAGGGTTTAGTTGCTAGCTAGCTAGGCAAAGCAAGCTTTTTTTGTTGTTGCTGCTGCTGCTCATCTATTATTTGATCTCAATTGAGGCGGCAGCAGCAGCAGCAGCAGGTGGCAACAACTAACAACAAGACAGTTGTAGAAATGTCTCTCTCTGTGTATGTGTGTGTGTGCATGCAGTCATGTAAATATGTGTGTGTGTGTGTTTATACATGTGTATACGTATGTTGACTGCCTCCGTCCACTCCTCATGCTTGCGGGCGCTTGTTTGAGCTTCAGCTTCCGGCAAGCATTTTAATTTTTATGCCACGAGCCATTTTTCGTTTCACATTTTGCTCTCTCTCTCTCTCTCTCTGCTTCTTTTTCTTTCATTCGTTTCTCTCGCCTGCCTTTTGTATGCGCGTCTCATGTTCGTGTTTTTGTGTGGTTTTTCTTGTTGTTCTTTCGTTCATTTTTGTTTTCTTTCCTCTATTTTTTTCTTTTTTATACCACGCAGTCGCATACATAATTACGCGCACTGTAGCCGACTCCCGTCTGCAGCTCCATCTCCATCGTGAGTTTATCTGTGGCAAGTCCTTGTCTCGCAGCGTCAAACGCTATCAAATGTTTTTGCTCTGGCAATACACTGCCAAATGGTATATTTATTTTGGCAAAAACTTTTGAGCTTAAGGCAACGCAGTGAAAGGTAGCGAATGCTTTAATCTTGCTGCTCTATATATATTTAGAAATATATGTATTATTTATTAGAGCTAGCAGATGGCCGTTACCCGTTTCTCAATGTCTGTAAATATGAGTGTCTTTCACTCACACTTTACGAAACTTTACGAAAAAACTCTAGAGTTCAATCGTTTGCTTCGCTTCTTCAACGAGCTCGTTAGCGATCGCACATCGTTCGCTCTGGCTTCTTTCCGATCTCTTGATTGAGTTGTTGTGAAGCAGAATGTCTTATTTGTATGTATGTATTTGTATGTATGCGTTGCTTGCCTTAGCCTTTGCTAAATACATCAAGCCTCTCTGCTCACCTAGCCTCTCAATGTTCGGGAAATTAGCGTCACACGAAGCATCACACGAAGCGCCACACGAAGCGCCACACGCAGCGTCAAAGCAAAGCGCTCAACCGAAAACGAATTTAACCGAACTCACAGTGAGAGTGAGAGCGAGCGCAAATGTTTTCTTTTCAATTGATCTCGTGAAGAGAGCCTCAAGTTTCTAGCGTTTATATGCGAGCAATGTTATTTAAAAATCTCTCTTAGCTGAGTCGTAGCTGCATATAACTGTCGTAGATATATGAGCTGATTATGTTCTCTTTATATTAATGAAAGCTGTTATTTCTTTAAATCTGCTAATGAATATTTTAAGATGGCAAAGGTCATAGAATATTTCTTCAATTAAATGATTCTAATAACTTAAGTAAATGCTTGAATATAGTTATCGGAAATAGTAACATACTCGTAAGCCTAAACTATAGATCAGCTTTAGAGCTGAACTACTTCAATATAATTTCGCATCTCTATCAAATGACTCTATTAGTGTATTTGGTCTTCGTCTAACACAATTTAATAACAAATTTTTCGTATTCCTCTTGATGTTGCTGTTGCTGCTGACACTTTTGAAGTATGCTCCACTTGGCGCCTTCAGTTGTCGAAATTCGTTGACAGAAGGTAATTGTATTTTTGATATTCAGCAGCGAACAGAGACAGTCGCCAACATGTTGGCAGGGGGAGTGCAAGAGGAGTCGTGGAGACAAAAGCAAAAAAAAAAAAGAAAACAAAAGCAAAACTTTGCAGCTAATGTATTTTTATTATTTTTACGCTTTGCATTTGAAATGCAGTTGCGCGAGATGCTCTCAGCAATGTCTCTGTCTTGGTCTTGGTCTCCGTCTCAGTCCTCGACACATTCTCCGACTTCATCTCCATCTCCATCTACGTCTCCGTCTACGTCTCAGTCAGAAATGTTATTATAATACGACCATTGTTTTTTCTTCTTGTGGTTTCTACTTTTTGCTCTGCCACTCCCACTGCCATCTACGCCCACTCCTACTTCCACTTCCATCTAACGTTGAGTTCTATTATTTTTTCATTTTCATGCGGCTTGATAAACGATATTCTTAAATTCTGACGCACTCTTAAATTAGCACAGAGCCAAAACGTGATTTGGTTGCTAGTGCTGCTAGCTGACGACTGCCTCAGCTTGAGGATGTGGTCAAACACACACACACACACACACACACATACACACACACTCTGAAACACACACATACCCCCATGAGTCAATTGAAAATCAAGACTGGCAAAAACTTTGCTGCTCAATTACAATTAAGATGGAGATGTTGCACACTCAAATTGAATTTTCATCGAATGCTCTCGCGCACTTAGTTGCTGAGCGCATCTTTGGCCGCTATCCGTTTTTACATCGCTTTTATTTTTAGCTCTGATTGCAATCATTGCCATCAAATCAGGCAACAACTGCAGTTGCAGTTGCTGTTGCAGTTGCTCTGGCTGTGACTGTGGCTGTGGCAGCTGCATCCACAGCTGCAGCAAGGACTTTGCCTTGACGTGTGCTGACAGCGCGTGCAACTCTCAACTTGCTTTGGTTTTTGTTTCTTTTCATTTGGTTCTATTTTGGCCTTTTTTTTATGCCGTAGCCAAAAGTTAATTATCTAAAATGCTTTTTATGTGCTCTGCTCTAGCTCGCTCTAGTTTCTGCTTTTGTACCCTGCAAATGCCAATGGCGGGTAGCTTGTTTATTGGCTAAAATATTTGAATTTGCATACGATCTGCAGACTTGAAATATTTAATAGCTTAATTTGGCGTATATTTGGCTATTTATATGGAATGCTTTTTTGCCTTGCTGTATGCCTGAGAGAAGTCTTAAATATTTATTACATTATGCAATGTCAAATTGTAGCATGCAGGGTATCTATAAGTCGTGTACTCCCCACGCTGAATTGCTCTTTTTTTTCTTGCAGCCTGCACATTCATTATCTGTTATCTGGTCAGCTAGATCTTGACTTACCCATATTATTTGGATATAATGCTGGCAGTGTGCCATCCTTTTGGTATCTGGGCGGTGGCATGTCCGTGCTCTCAACCAGATATGTCGATGCCGCCTTCTTCCGTGCTTCGTCCTAAGAGAGAGACAGAGAAAGACAGAGAGAGAGATAGAATTCAGTATAAATGCAATGCATGTAAGAGCAAAACTTCCCGCCCACGTCGCTGGCCTGTTTGTGAAGTGCTTCGTGTTTTCGTAATTACTCTCAACTTAAGCTTTTGTTTTTTTTTTGTTTTTTTTTGGTTTTCTTCACATTTTTATTTTCGCTTTGCGGAAGGCGTTGAAAGTTGAATTGACAGCGCGACACCTTCGTCGAGGACGTCGCACGCTGCGTATACGCAACTTTGATTTATGGCACGCCCCATGGCCAGAGAGACTGCGGCCAGATGACGACGCTTTACAGTTAACAGTCAACAAACATTAGGCGGCAGTTTTTGCGGCAAGAGTGAGATTACGCGCATAATAAATGATTTTCATAATTTGAAGCGATTTGTTTGTTTGTTTGTACGTCGCGGCAATTTTCGGAATTCGCTTCGGTTTACGCTGCAATTCGGAGTACGCCGTGGCTCATCATTAACGAGAGCAGCGCGTAATTAATCACAACGTCTTGGCTTACGCATCCGGCTGACTGCCAGCCTTGCCAAGGCTTGCCTGGCCTAGCAGTTCCGGCGACCTCGATGTCAAACGTTCGCTACCCAAGCCAATTCCCAGTTCCGGCCTTGAGAGTTGTAATTTTCAAGCGTCTGGCAATAACTTAAGACGGGTGTATAATTTTTTTACATTTCTGCTTTTTTTTTCTGTGGCAGACAACTTTTTGGAAGCATTGTACTCAATCGCGTTCACAAATTGCATATTCATGTAGAACAGAACAGAAAAAAGGCATTATAATGGGGCTAAAAAATGTCGGCATACTCACAATATATTCCGGTTGACTGCCCTCATTGGAGTAGGACTCGCTCTTCTCCGAAACGCTGGACAGCGTCTCGCCGGTGACGGTGTCATTGTACGAGCTGGGCGCGTACATTTCGATGGTCGCCGTTTTGCCTGGTTGATTTGTAGTTTCCGCCACTGGATGTGCCACATCCAGACAGACAGCGGCAGAGAAAGAGAGAGAGAGATAGAGGGAGAGAGCAGGTGGAGGCAGCAGGATGACAGAGGACACAGACATTCAGCGCAGTAAAAAAAAAAGCAGACCAAAAAAGTAGTATAGGTAGAAAGTATGCGGCGCAAATATTGAAAAGGTGTAATTGGCAGTGACATGCCGAAAATTGATTGGGCGGTGGTGCGGGCGGTGGTGCGCAGTGCGCCAGTCATTTGGAACACCGCACGGGCGGAGCAGGCAGAAAGAGAAAGCGTATGGGCGAGAGATGAGATAGATAGAGAGTGAGGCAATGCGAGTTATCCGGATATAGCGGGTGTTTGTTGTAAATGTCATGGGCGTATGGGCGTGGGCGTGGTCGTGGTCGTGGTAGTGGTCGTGGTAGCCAGTGCCAGTGGGCATAGTTTCAGGCAATGCAAATCAAATGCAAATAGCAAAGATTGTCAAAGTGCAGCGCAAGCAAATGTTGCGCCAACGGCGGCCGAAATAAATGTGGCATAGGAAGGGGGTGGGTTAATGGGCATGGATAGGGATAGAGGGTTTGGGTTTGGGTTTGGGTGGTGCAGTGGGTGGCCATTGCGTTAAATTATGCACATTTTGGTGCAGCATAGCCAACGTGGATTTTGTTGGCCGTGGTCAAGGGTTAAAATCAATGCATTCGATGTCCAGTTTTTGGCGATGCGTGACGAGTGAGAGAGAGAGAGAGAGAGAGAGAGAGAGACAGAGAGAGTGGGTTGAGTGGGTCGAGTGGGGCAAGAGTGGAAATGCAATTAAATTTGTATATAAAATGCCATTAAATGATTCATGGCACATTTTCACAAATGGCAACGACAAAATGACCGCGCCACATGGTTAACACGTGTTTTACAGAAAGTCAATGTGTGCGTGTGTGTGTGTGTGTGTGTGTGTGTGCGTGAGTGCATTTGTTGTTGAGTGCATTTGTTGTTTTCATATATCCATATGCGCGAGCAGCATTAAGTTGAGTGATTCATTCGTCATTCATTCAGGTGTTCAGGTGTTCAGGTTACATGTAGGAAAAAGAAATAGAGAAAAGAGTATGTAAGAATATATTCGAATATATATTTTGAAAAATTTTATATTAATATCTATATATTATATACTATTATATAAATATATTACAAGTGCTGTTGTTGCTTTTGTATACGCTTGAGTACTCAGAGCTTTGGTACTTGATTGCTAAAGAAATTTAATTAAGAAAATATTTAGCGTTTTTATTTATTTTGTGAATTTTATATGGAAATTAAAAGAAAATTGATTTAGAAAATAAGAAGTAAAAACTGCTATAATCTTCTATAATTTTAGTTTAAACTTTTTCTTCATATAAAAAACATATTTTTTTTTTATTTCTTTCTGCTCTTCTTTAAGCTTGTCTATCCAGTCTTCTCTGCTATTTAATCTATGCATTTCATATAGATTTTCTCATTTGTTTTTAACTATTTTACATCTAGAATTGTATAATTTATAAAATATATATTTATAAAAATATAATTTATTTATAAAGTTTGCCTTTCATTTGATTTTTTATTTATTTTTTTTGTTAATTTATTAAATAATTTTTTCTTCTTTGGCCGCCTTCAACAAAATTACAAATTGTAAATTACATTTAATTGCGCGACGTCAATTGTGGTTCATATCCCAGTTTCCAGTTGATTGTTGTGACTGTCGACACTTTTACGTATTTATTGTAAATAAAACATGTTGCCCGGGGTCAGAGGTCAGAGTTTCATAGTCAACTCCACACAATGGCGCTCGCATTTCACTTCAACTATCCAATTGCATTTATAGTTTAGTGAATTAATAATATTTGCTTTGCCAGCCATTTTAACATACTTTATTTATGATGACACGCGGTGGCAACAACAGAAAAAAAAAAACAACAACAACAAATAGGCCAGTGCAACAAAACCACAATTAACTATAAATGAAATTGCATGTGAGGCTAGCCAGATGTTGTTGATGTGTGGAAATACCCTAGAAACTATTGAGTGCTCACAGAGAGAAGGAGAGACAGATAGAGAGAGAGATGTACATCTAAATTCCATTTTGTCAGTCAGTTATAAACGTTTATCTAATGGATTCCATTAGAAATCAATGCACAAGTCATAAATACACATCGCATGCCAAAGGTAAAACTCAACTCAGCTCAAATATTTCTCAATGTGACTCGAATTGGTCCATGTATCTGCAGACAGATGGAATTAAAGGTTAGCTGGCGGGCTTAGCATTGACAAAGCCTTGCCTGGTCTAATAATCCAGTGGCACAGCAGCAGTTGCTGTTGTTGTTTGTGGTGGCCACCAGGCTTCACTGTACTGTACACACACACACACACACACACAGTGGCAACTGCAACGACACAGAGATTACAAATTTTGCACTTATGCCAGGAACAGAGCGTGAAATCTGCACAGAGAGCGAGCGCTTGTTTTTTTTTTTTTTTTCTTGCTGCTTCCTATACAAATACGTATAAATATATATATGCTACAGATATACATATATATATATATACACGAGTATGACACGGCTTAGACAGCTTTTGCGGTCGTCAGGTCAGTTAATGACGTGGCCGTTGACATGAACGTCTGCTTTGAAGGTTTTTCTCTTAATCTGTCGTGCTGCTGGTAGAGCAGTACCCAAAAAAAGACAAAAAGAAGAGGAAAGAAGAGATAAAAAAAAAGCGACAGTTATTCTTTGACTTCTCACAATTTTCTGTGGCCATGTGTGTGTGTGTGTGTGTGAGTAAAGCGTCTGTTTGAAATCACAAGTGTTGAGCAAACTTATTGAGTAAATGTGCAGCTTTTATACCCTATAATTGATTGAGTGGGCGGCATGAGCAGAGTGTGCTACAGTTGAGCGACTGAATGAGATAATTTAATTGATAAATTTAATTGAATTGAATTGACTATCATTAGCTGTAAAGATTTCGGAAATTCACTCTTTTATTGAACTCAGTTCTTCTCTCTTATCATTTTTTATTAAATTTATCCTTTGCTGTCATATTTGCTGTTTACTCTATTTTTCTAATATCTATTCTTATATCTGGTTTTCCTTTTTCTTTGCTTCCAATATATATTCTTCTTTCTTTTTTTTCATTTTATTTTTTCGTGCTTTTGCTTTTCTATTTTCTCCTATTTCTCTTTTTTTATTATTTATATATTCATTTAATCTTTTATATTATTTTTTATATCTTTTTTACATTCCATCTTTCATTTTATATATTCTTCTTTCTATTATCATATATTCCTCTCCTCTTCTCTCCTTTCTTTATGCTCTCCTCTATTGCTATATTTTCTATGCTTTCCTTCCACATTTCCTTCTCCCTTCTCCTCAGTTCTCTTTTTAACCTTCTTCACTTCGTTTCTACTTTCAACTCTTCTCTACATTACATTTCCATCGTACACCATAGCTTATTCGCCATTTACAGGGTATTTAGCTGTCATCCAGCTGCTTGCCATTTGGCACAAATATTGCAAATAGCAAAATGTATTTAAGTCTCAGCGAAAAAGATGTGGCATGTCGTAGTACTCAGTGTGGGGCAGATAGCTAGGGCAAGCAGGAAACTTTGAAAGTTTTGGACAACGGCGATGGCGCCGAATTGTTTGACAGGCTGTGCGCTTATCTCAACAGATTCGATGGCCAGTTCGCAGCCGGGGTCCATAGTCAATTGTTTAAAGAGTGTCAAAGTCAAGCGGTTTTTCGTTTATATTGAAGAGCAGCGAGCAGTGAGCAGTGAGCATTGAGCAGAGAGTTCACGCTTATCGCCATTGGCAAACGCAACATTGGCATAAAACTTTCGACTGGTGTCGCATCTGCTTTTCACCTCACTCACTCTCTACCTCTATTTGTCTCTTTCTCTATCTCTCGTTGTCCAGTTGTCATTGGTTTTTTGGAATTTTCATCATTGAATCTACCGTTGCCGTTGCTGGTCTCAAATTAACGTAAGCCTAGTCAAGTCTTGTAATTTCCAGTCTGTGCTCTGTACTCTGTGGCCAGGCCTTTTGCTTTGGCCTTTTCCTCTACGCACACTTCATATCTATGGGCCAGTCGAAAGCCAATAAACATTAGAAATGGCATTCTGCACAAAACTCATATGAGAATGATATATGATTGTGTATCCGTATCCGTATCTGTGTGTGTGTGTGTGTGTGTGTGTGGCGTTGCCAATGTCCATTGGAGTACAATGACCTAGCCTAGAACTGCTGCCGAACCGCCGACCAGCTGCCGACCAGCTGCCAACCGCAGACTTTTGGCATAGTTTATCGGGCAACAGCGAAATCTTCTTAGCTATCTCCGTGCGGATGATTTCCTCTCGTCGTGGTTATGGCTTGGAGTTTGGGTTTTTCGGTTGCTTCTATTTTTTTTTTTTTTTTTTAGTTTGAGGCGGATGAATTTCTTTTCCGTCATGCGGCATTTGGACACAAAAGCGCAAATGCACATTAAAAATGCATATCCAAGGGCCGAGCACAACAAACAAACAGCAGCAGGCAGGAGGCAGTCAAGCAGGAGGCATGAGGCAGGAGGCAGTCAGGCAAGCAGGCAGTCCACAAGTCAAGTTTCGCTAGCGAAAACATTGAAATATGCAGAGTTATCTTCAGGCTAAAAGCTGTCCACTGCTACCGCACACCCTCCCCCTGCCTCACACCCGCCTGCCGCCGACCGCTGTCATCCTGGCCGACGCACCAGTTTCCCTGACAACTCCTTTATGGCCAAAAAAAAAAAAAGAAGAGGAGAAATAGAAGAAAAAATGCTTTTGGGCATTGTCAGTTATCGGCTTATGGAAAGAGAGCGAAGGCGGTGGAGCAGCCGAACATTGTCATAAAAATGTTGTTGGGGGTAGACAGTTTTTATATTTTTTTTTTACTTTACTTGAAAGCTGGAGCAGCAGCAGCAGCAGCAGGAGCAGCAGCAGCAGCAGGAGGAGCAGGAGCACGAGCAGCAGCTTTCTGGCTCGCTTAACAGTTCTTGTAACAAGCGGCTGTTAAGACTTGAAATATGAATTTCTTTTGTGCAGGGTATTCGGTGGGTGGCGGCGCTGGCATCCATATGCAAGCGCGTCATTTGTTCAAACATAACTGTGCACTGGAAATAAGAGAGAAATTGCCAGTGCTCGTAACGGTATCCCTCAGCACAGCCCAACTCTAGCCCACTCCCTAACCCAAGCCAACCCGTTTCCGTATCCGTATAATAAAGCAAACTGAATTTCTAAGAAAAAGATCTTATTTATGTCCTGCGGCTGTAGTTCATGCTCCGCTAGAGAGTGCCGCGCGCGCTCATAATGTCAAAAAATCTTGGCCTACATTTCACACAGACCGAATTCGAGGATGCAAACAAAAGCTACAGAGCTAGAGATTCAGCTGAACGAGAGCTGGCGGCGCTTTTCCTTTATTTTTCCCTTTTTTTTGCAAGGAGTTAAAATCTTTCTTTAATCAACTTTACGAAACGGCAGCCAAATCGTAATTATATAAAAAGCAAAAGACATATTAAATATCAATTTCGTGGAATTTGACGATTTTGAAGTCGTTTTAATTTAGCAATTAATCAGACACTTAAACAGTTGAAATATTCCACGAATTACACTTAGCTACGTGTGCATGAGACATATGTATAAGACTAAATTAATTATTCATCAGCTGCGCAGGTTTCGTGCATTGAGAGTTGGAATAAAACTCAGCCCATAATTATGAATCATCAAAGCAAGTTTTCAGCTTTGGAGAGATGAAGATGAGACTTTGATCATTTTAATAAATTTAATAAAAATACGTAAAATTCTTCTTGCCTCAAAAATATTTAATGTATTCAAAATTCCTCAATTACCAATTTAATTAATAAGAATTTTGGCTGGAGCATTAATCAGTCAATCAGTTAATTAGCCAGTTGACAATTTCACACACAGACTTTGCCAACTTTGTTAGAGAAAGACTTTCTATGCCTTTGCTCTTTGTATTCATATGCTGCTATATAAGGCGACCTATTAAACCGTCAAAAGTCAAAAGCTGGCGGGCAAAAAGTCGACTCATAAGTCAAATGTTTGCCAAAAAAGTATATGAGCATATATTACAGCTGCAAATAGTGAGCAACACAGCGAGAGACATAGAGAGAGGGATGGAGAGAGAGAGAGAGGGCGAGTTGTGCAAACTGTTGCGAAGGACATCTGGCAGTCTTATGGGGCTGGCACAGAAGGAGCTCACGTACAAATGCGTATGCATAATTCGGCTACGTTGCACTGGGACTTGAGGCTGATTGAGAAGATGCTCCTGCTGCTGCTGCTACTCCTGCTGCTGCTGCTGCGCTCTGCGTGTCAAACCACTAAATTTGGCTCAATGAAATATAATTTGGTTAGCAGCTCGCCTGGCCAAACGAAAGAATGTTTTGTGGCGCTTTTGGCAAAATTGTTCGGCTAGCTCAGCTAGCTCAACACTTTCTGCACGTTCCGGCTTGGTTTGTCTTTGAGAACCTGACTTGCCAAGAAATGTCTGCATTTCTTTCGATTGGGTCGATAGGTCGTTAGGTCTGTCCATCTGTCCGGCTGTCTGTCTCAATCTCTATTTGTCCGTTGCTCTGTCGGGAGTCATATTTATATTTCGTTCGCTTGGCCTCTTGAAATATAATTCCATATTAATAAACAATCTGCAGCTTTAGCTGCAAATTGAGCGGCAGGCAGCCAAGGCGAGGAGCAGGACTTTCAACACGTGCTCTATGATGCTCTCTATCTGCTCGGACTGTCCTGCCGCCTGCTCTAATGCCTGTGGATGGAGTAGAGCAATCTGATTTCCGAAAGATTGTGCGTTCAGCTAAGAAAACGATGCACATTTGTCTTCGCCAACGGCCAAATGGGTTGGGTTGGGTTGGCAAGGGATGCGATGGGTTGGAGTGGTAACTGAGGGGTAATGGGGGCCAACGGACGAGGTGGCTGCCAACGTCGTTGTTCAATAAACAGTTGCACTTGGCATGGACCTCGGGGTCGTGCGCTGTCTGCTGTCTGCTGTCCGCTGCCAGGATGCATCATTATTTTCTGTCATCATTATATTCTTGTTGACTGCTCAGAGCGGTTTGTTTTTCGCTTTCCTTATTTTCTATTTTTTTTCTTCTTTTTTTTTTTTGCCCTTTGACTTGACTTGGCTGGCTGGCTTCCTTTGGCCACGCTCGAGCTTTGGTTTTCTCGCGGAAATTACAAGAAGCGCATATACGATATCCAGAGACCTATTTATACGCTAGCCACCTTTGCAAGCCAGCTCTATCTCTTGCACCCATCTCCCCCCTCTCTCTTTCTTTATCTATATACACTTATATATCTATATATATCATCTATGTAGATGCAGGAAATTGTTTAGTGAGCATCGTAAAGTGAACAGGCCACGTCCATGTTCCACTGGGAGCAACGGATGTTGCACAACGCGTTTGCTTCCTATGGTGTCACGGAAGTGGCTGCTGGATGCCACACACTTAAAACTGGAAAGATAACCAGCTAGAGATATGGCTCTTTATGAATTCAAAGAGTTGAATTTACATTGGCAAGCAAAGCCCAATAAATGTATATAGAGTGAAGGAATAAAAAATTGAAATAATAATATGTAAAGCGAAATCGAAATCGGAATCGTAATCAAAATAAAAATATGCTGGAACATGTCAACGAACCTTTTTTACGCCGCTGATGCACAAAGAACCAGGCGACGAGCGCCGCATTGACCAGAAGGAATCCGAATGCCGCCAGAGAGATGGCAATTATGAGCAGGTTCGGTGTATTGCTGGAGTCCTCCGTTAACTCGGCTGGCATCATTTCAATTCCTGCTCCATGAAAGCGTCGCGACAGCAAGTCAAAATAAACCAAAGCCAGCCAAACGAAACCATGAAAACATAAACATAAATACAAAAAAAAAAAAAAAATAAATAAAAATAAATAAAAATAACAGAAAATATGCTTGTACAAAATAAAACAATAAATAAGGAAACAAAATGAAATGAAATGAGAAATTGTAATAAAAATGACGCAGCAACGCTTCGGGGACAAATGGGTGGTGCGAGTGGGTCGGTCGACACTGTGGTTGCGTTCTACTTCCAGCCAGAGCCAGAGCCGCCAGTGCCGCTGGCCACGGTTAAGGAACCCATGCAAAAGTGACGCAAATCACGTAGCCATGGAGTCACAATGGCGCGCACGCGGAAACGCAGTTCCAACATGTGACGGGGCCAAATGAAATTAGCGCCGTCCGAAGCTGACCGCAGCGGCACGTAGGAGCTGCGACCGTGTGGCATAGCAACGGCAAAGCGTAGCACAGCATAGCTGTATTCAAAAATTGAAATTAAATTATAGTCATCGGCGAGTTACTGCCACAACTATCGAGTACGCTGCTCAATTCAATTTCAGTTTCGTAGATTTTCAAGAATTTATCGTTGAATTTGTAAAGGTAAGCGACATAGAGCTTGGGCTATAGTTGTTCATCATTCAGTTAGGCAATCGATCATTCAAGTCTTTCTGAACTTTGATTTCAAGTAATTTTAGATTTATAATTCTCTACTTCAAACATTTCTTGATCACAAAATGATTATCAATCAATGATTATCAAAAAGTCTTTGCAAGTCTCTGAAGAACTCATTAGCTCTTGCTTAAATATGAATCAATTAGATTCATCAATCTTAAATGAAGCAATCTGGAGTAACTAGAAGAATATTTGTATCTTCATAAACATATAAGGCACAAAAGTTTTAGTTTCTCATATCAAACCTTTGCTGGACCTTGCATCGATAGCAACTAATCAGTCAGTCAATTAGGGAGTGTTTCATAAATTTTCCCAGAATTTCCCTTATCTGCAAACTTTCTTTTATTAAATTTAACTATTGCTTAACAATGCGTGAGTCAAGCAATGCCTGTCTGTTTTTAAAGTACTCAGAATGAAGAACTCTATTTATCAGCTCTAATAGCTTATAGAGCTCATAGCAACATGCTCTGTACACAAGTCAGTCTATCAATCCATTCATCAATTAGTCAATTTCAATTAGAGCTAAACATATGCACTCTAAAACAATTAAATTACATGGCTCTCTCATACGATAAATACTTATGAGCCAGCTTGTCAATCACTCAGTCTGTCAATCATATAATCAATATCATATATAAAAGCAACAACAACAACAACAACCACAAGCAGAACAGAGTTGATGTCGTTGTGTACCTCGCTTCAGTCGCTTCTCGTTGCGCTTGTGAAGACAACAGCCGATGACAAATACATTGAGCAGCACCACTGTAATGCCCGCTGCGACGCCAACGAGCAGCATGCCCGATGTGCCACCCAGCGGTGTCTGACTGGTGGTTGGCGGTCCGCCGCCCAGCGAGGAAGCTGGCTGTGAGGGTGGCGGCGCTTCTATTCCATGTATATTCATGTTTTAGATAGCATAAAACAATTCCAATTAAGTGCAGCGTTGAAGGAAAAACAGAGATCATTGATTGAGTGAAGACACTGACAGAGAGAGAGAGAGAGAGAGAGGGAGGCAGGAAATAGACCTAGCCTCTCTCTCTCTCTCTCTGCTTCAGTTCATTGTCAGGCGAATGATGAGCATAAATGCCAAATGGCATGGCGCGCATAAATCAATCAATCAAAGGTGCAGCGACTGGAGTGGACTTTACTTTGGTGCTTACCTTTGGTCTGGGCACGCGTCAAATCCGGCAGGTAGGAGCTCTGGCCCAAATCGTTCCATGCCATCACCGAAAACAGATACAGCGTATTCATGCGCAGCCCGCCGATGGTCAGTTTGTGACTGTTGGGCAGTCCGTCGATATATTTATACTGCTCGCGGTCAGCCATGCTGCAGTGCAAAGAGAGAGGGAGAGAGAAAGAGAGAGAGGGAGACAATTTCATTAGTGCACGTGACATTTGCAGTAATTGCAATGGAATGCACTTCAGGCACGACATGCAAAGGAGAGAGTGATAGAGAGAGGAACTGGGGAGTGTGATGTGGTCATGTCTTTGTACATACCGATAGCGCACACGGTAGGAGGCCTTCAGGCCACCATCGAAACCTGGTGTCCAGGCCACGGTGACCGTGTCGTGGGTGACATTCAGTATATTAAGACTGAGCGGTGGCTCCGGTGGTGAGGTAATATCCAGACGCACTGTTTCCACACTCTCGCCCAGCTCATTGCGTGCAACGCACTCGTAGGCGCCATAGTCGGCTGGCGCCACCTTCTCCACAATCAGCGACGACTCATAGGTGAGCGAGTCAATTTTACGCTCCTCCAGCTCATACTTGAACGTATGATTGATGGGCAGATCCTTGCCGTCCTGGCGCCAAATGAATTGCGGCTTGGGCGACGCCTGCGCCCGGCAAGGCAAACGTCCGCGTTCGCCCGTGCCGCTAGCAGCGCGCAGCAGCGTCGGCGACTTGGCGATCTCTGGAGCAACTGCAATGCCGAGAATTAGCGAATGTATGGGATTTACTTGACTCACACTCACATTTGACTATGAGCAGAACGTCACGATTGGTCGGATTGGCCACATGATTGTCGGCCACGCAACGAAAGTTGCCCACATCATCGCGCTGGGCGTTCTTGATGTGCAGATAGGCGGTGCCATTGGTGAAAGTCGTCGTGGTCTTCTTCTTCATGTCGTAGCCCACGCGCTCCCATTTCACATGCTCCTCGGCGAGCGGCTTACCCTCCACGCTGCAGGACAACATGGCATCCTCGCCGGGACTCACAATAATATTCTCCGACACAGACTTGATGGTGGTGCCGTCTAAGCAGTATTAGTGAGAGAATAGCTAAGGAATTCACTTCTAGTCAGGATTAGGTTCACTTACATTCCACAACGACTGTGATATTAATGTTCGCCTTGCCCTGCGAATTGCTTGCCGTGCAAGTGTAAATGCCAGAGTCCTCGCGATGCAGCTTGGTGAAGTTGAGCAGAGCGCCATCGGCAAAGATGCGATGCTCGCTGGCCGAGATGCTGCCGCTGGTGTCCTGCGGTATGGGTGTGCCATTCTTTGTCCAGGTATAGGTAATTAGCGCTGGATTCGCATTCGCCTGCAACGGCACCTGCAGCGACTCACCCTCCAGACCCACCGATGTGGACGATGGCGGCGGCACGAACTTGGGACGATCTGATTGAGAGGGCATACATTAGAATTACAATTTCATTGCATTTCCATTTCCATTTCCATAGAGTTGCAAAATTTAAATTGAGTATTCGAGTTGGCATTCAGACAGAGTCTAATTGCTCAATTAGTACATCGAGATGAACTAAATACTTACATAGGACATTCAGGCTGATTGCCTCGTGCACGCTGCGCTGCAATGCCTCGTTGGCGCTTTGGCAAGTGTAGACCACACCGTTCATTTCCTGGGTGATGTTTAGCCTGAACTCGAGCGTTGAGACTGTGCCGCCCCAGAGACCTGGCTTGGACGTGTTATTAATGCCTGTAAAGCAAAAGCAGCAGCAGGAGCAGCAGGAGGCGCAGGAGCAGCAGCAGCCAATGAAAGAGACAAAATGGGCGTGATTTTATTTTAGTGACTGAAATGACTGGACGCTGGGCTGAGCTGAGCTGGCTTGCTGGCAACCAGACCGGATGTTGTCGTGGAAACGCCTTTGAAAAATGCATCAGCATCAGCGTCAGCATCAGCTTGGCTACCCTGTGCAGCAGCAGCAGCAGGAGCTGCCCATTTTGACAACGGCGCCGCCAAGTCCATGGCTTTGCCTTTGGCCCGCCCTGGCGGCTGGGCAAACTTCCAAATTGTGCGCTGCTTATGGTACGTACCTTCAATGGATATGCCATCCTTCCACCAGGACAGCTTTGCCGGTGGATTGCTTGAGCTGGAGTCACAAATGATGGTCGCCTCCATGCCAGGTCTCAGCTCTTCCGGTTCAATGCGTATTTTTACCGTCTCTGGCGCAACTGTAAGCAGAGCCAGAGCATATAATAATGGCATGAGCACTGGTGTCTGTGTCTGTGTCTGTGACTACAACGACAAACAAGCAGGAGCAGAACTACTTACAGTGCACACTCAGTGTGGTGGACTCGAATAGCGGTATTTCGGTGGCACTGTTCGAGGCCTCGCAACGGTATTGTGCCTGGTTGTCGGTCACGTTGGCCAAAATAGTTATTTCGGCTGAAACTGATTTGTCTGCGGTCCGAATTATAGAGTTGATCTGCAAAAGGAAATTGGCAAAAGGTAAGAAGTATAGATATGAGAGACTTTATATGTATAAATAGAGCAAAAGAGAGAGAGAGAGAGAACTTTTATATGCTCTATATTTATATTGAGAAACTTTTGCGCTTTGGCTGAAGTTTATTTTAAGATCTATTATATATACATACTGGAATAGCTAGACTTGACCTTAAACTATAGATATAGCTGGGGAGTAACTGCTATAGCAACCAGAAGGAGGAACACATAAGCAGACAGACCTTGTTTCAAACACAAAGACATTTGCCCATGCATCCATTGATACTCCTGAGCCATGCCTAACTATGCCTGTACACATATATATTCTAATATAAACTACAATCAAAAAGTTGTTTGCAACTATATCTTCTTCTTTTCGAATATACTATATATTCCAAGTGAGTTTCAAATAATAATGAAATGCATTGTGCATAGAGCTTTGTGTCTCTTTAGCTTCTTCTATTCAAAAGACCTTAGGAATTCAAGTGAATGCTTTTGCTTAACTATAATGTGTAGACTATAGAGCTATAGACAGCTATGTCAAACATGATGACTTTATAGAGCCAGGGAACAAGTGAAATCACCTTAAGCTTTTTCTTATATTATTCAAGCAAGAAATTTGTGTACTCTCGTGCTTGCCTGCGTCAAACAATATAAACTACTTTTACTCATGCCTATCACATATATACTATATACAGGGTATGCAGTAACGCATACTAAGAGCTAAAAGCAGCTCACAAAGTGTGTTAAAAGCAAAACAACTCGAGGCCATGTGCTGCATATGCATAGTGGGAGAGAGACAGACAGAGAGACAGACAGAGAGACAGTATAGCTGGCGAAGCAGCTGGCGGGCACAGCATTAAGAGCTGGGGAGGGGCATAAAACACAGCGCATTTTAATTTTGTTGATAAAATATCATTTAATCTACGCGCACACAGATGAGCAGCCGCACCGGGCACTGCAGGCGGCGCCTTACGGCTGAGATAGATGGCAAGCAAACCGCAATGGTGATAAAGATGGCACAACAGAGCAAGAGAGAGGGAGTGGGAGAGTGAGAGAGTGAGAGAGTGGAGGTGCGCTGGGCGTGTAGCAGTTGCTTGTTTCCGTTGCTGTGACAGCACAGCCACAGCAGCAGTCGACGGTGGCTAGTTGCCTTTTTGTTGCATATCAAGTTTACAGCTGGAGGAAGTCGTCGCCACCGCCGCTTTGCCAACGCCCATAAGTATGCAACAGCAGCTCGGCAGCTCGACAGCTCGACAGCTGGCGCATTTGCGGCCACTTCCGCTGCAGCTGAACTCAGCGAAAGATTTAATTTTGAAGCTTAGCTCAGGCAACGACAATTGCTCGATAGCAGCAGCAGCAGCAACAACATGCACCATCATCAGTTATGCAAAGGTGCTAAAGGATATGCATGGCGTGCTGACATTAAAGTGGCTGCAGATAAAATGCCACAGTCAAAGCCAACATCGACTCCGACTCCAGCTGCGCTTGCAGCCTTATTAGCACTTTCAGCCCATAAACCGGAAGCGGAAATGGTCAACAATAGCGCCATTATTGTTTGGCGCATGTTTGTTGTTTGTCTGTTCTTGATAGCATAACGACTCCAGCTGTGTGTCTGTGTGTTTGTGTGTGTGTGTGTGTGTGTGTGCCTGTGCTTACATTTTCTATCTCTATTGCACTAGTGTCTGTGCGCTGCATATGCAAAATGTAAAAAAAAGGTGCAGCATTTTCGTGCTTGACTGACTGCGTCATACTCGCTTACATATTAGAGTTATATTTAATTTTTGTTAAATTCTTTATATTTCAATTAAATTCATGATATTTTCATATCATTTATAGATCGCTATGTTTTCGACTTGTAGGCTAAGGAAGATATTGATATACAAATAATATGCAGAGCTAAATCTAGCTCTCATAAAATGTATAAAAATCAATTTTCTTGAAATTTATAAAAGAGTATCAGTAGAGTAAGGACTTTCACTTCGCTCAGCGGTCATTGATGTCTCTTTTTATTTATTATCAATCTAAAGGGAAAGTATATAGGAATTACTCAAGTTCTAGCAATCACAGCTAGGCCAATTGATCAAAATTTCATGATATATTTTTGTGCTATACTGATTTATACAAATAATTATATATATTTATTTCATTTCAACTCTCTCTAGTCTATCACACAGCTCTTCACGCTCATTATGCATTCAAGCACTTGGCAAACCAATATACTCTATTTAAAATAAAAAAGTAGAAATAGTAAAACTCACCCGTTTGTCGTTTTTGTACCACGTTAGCGTTGCCAACGGATTGCCACCCGATGAGACACAGAGGAGTTTTTGCACCGACCCGGCTGGTATAATTTGTCCTTCCATATAGCCCGAAATTAATGGCGGAGCGGGCGGATCTGCAAGAAGAAAAAAAAAAAAAAAATAGCAAAAAACAGTAGATAGAGAGGCGTCAGCATACAGCATAGCGTAAAGCACAAAGAAAAACAAATGTTGGCCAAAAAAAAAAAACACAAACACACACAGAGAGAGTGAGCGAAAAAAAAGAAACTTGGCCAGCAAATTATGGCCTACTAAAAGAGGCATTCGTAGCCAAGGACCAACCGCTGCGCAGGGTAAGCAGCGGGGCCCAAACAATAAAAATTAAAATTATTTAATTTGCCGCGCATAAAGTACAAGCATCTCGAGGGCCCAGCGCATATATAGCAAAGTATATATAATATTTATATATATAGTCACATAAGGCACAAAACGGCCTTGAATTTGCCTAAAATCCCAAACAGCTGGCAGGCAAGAGAAAGGGGAGCAATTCTATGCCTCTAGCGCTGGCAGCTGCAGCTTGTCAGCGAGAGATAGAGAGAGGAAGTGTGAGTGAGAGTGGGAAGAACTGGAACCCTGGGCCCGGGGGTATGGGTAATAAATGTAAATCTCACAGTCGGGTTGCGGCTCCGCCCCCGCTGTTTGTGAATGCTGGTCAGAAAAATTAATTAGCGCTGCAGGAGCGCTGCACATAAAGGACGCGTGGATGACAACAACATAAGTCAGAGAGCCTGGCCAGAGCCTGGCCAGGGCCCACCAGCGGGGCCCTTCAAGTGCTAGGCTGCTGGCTTTGTTTACAGCTGTTGTTGCCGCTGGCCACGCTGGATAAGTCAAAGACTGAAACTAGAAATTGGCCAGAGAATAGCGCAATTATTAATAAGCCTTGTGTACGGGGGCCTTGTAACCAAAACTTGGCTTGCCATCTTGTTATGCAGCAGTGCGAACTGTCAGAGCTCATTGCCATGCTCTCTTATCGCCTCGCACTCGCAGTCTCACACCCTCCATCTCACTCTCACTCTCTTTGTATGTTTGACTTGTATTCGTGTTTTGCGCTTTTTCCTCACTCTATTCACTCTTATAATTGAGGCAAATGAAGAGTGACGTCGAACATGGCATAATGGAGTTGAAGACACCTCTCCTCTTGCAACCTGGCAAATAGAGATGAGTCTGGACATGAGCCAACAGCATGAGCTAGCAACAGCTACAGCAACAACAGCGGCAACTAGTTTAGTTAACAAATTGACAGGCGTTGAGGCTCTGCTGCCAACTGATTGGAACTCAAACTCGAAATGTTGCTAATGACAGTTCGCTTCAATGCTGCCAAACAGGTCTATGGCTCAACAAAAACTAAATAAAATAAATAAATGAGATTGATTATGAGAGCAAGGCATATAAATACCTCAAATAATTATGCAGCCTATAAAATATTTGCCTAACAGAAAATATTTTTAAACATGCTGCAGCTGAGTAGATCTACAATTAGATCAAGTTCAACTCTTGACATATGAGAGCTTCTCTGTGAGAGATTAAAGGCAGCAGTAGATGAAGTCTACTTGGTTTAGTCATCATTAGATTCACCTTGATTCTAAGCTGCTCTCTATCCTAATCAGCTAATAAATAGATCCAAAAGAAAATTACACAAAAATTGCTTTTGCTTTGAATTTTATTTGCAATTGGGCTCTGATTGGACTGTTTTTAAATTTGGAATTTTGAATACAGCCAAAAAGAAAAAATAATAATTAATTAAAAATAGATATATTGAAATAATGTTTCCCCCACCTAAATACTACACTCTCGAATTGCTACTATCTAACTATTGTAAAAACTAAACACAAATTGCTTATTACTTGTTCACTGGGAATTTGGTACATTTCGATGAATTTAGAGCAAGCCGCAGCCTGTGAAGACGATGCTGCGATTGAGCTTGCCGTTCTTGGTGCCATAGCATTGAAGGCTATCGAGTATCTTGCTGCCCTGGATGACCTGGCCAAAGCCGATGCGGCTGCCATTGGCAACGCTGAGCGGCTTGAACGATATGGAAAATGAGATATTTTTGTTGAATCCTTGCAGAAAGTCCTTGCTAAAGGAGAGGATATAGGCGGACGCGCCATGATCTATGATTTTGGCATCGTACTCCAGCGGCTGGTTCAGATCCGAATTGCCATGCTCCAACAAATCCACATCAATCCAGAGACTTGGAAATAGTCGCTTAATAATGAGCTTCTGGTGCATATTGCAAATGCAGGCCCGTACCATCTGGAGCACGACGACCGGAGCCGATTCCGTGTATAGCTGGACAAGAATGCGACCCAACGGACGTGAACCCTTCAGAAAGATGTCCAAATAGATGGTTGGACGCAATAGATTCCAGCGTTCCTTGTCCGTTCTGGGCATTGTAATGTTATAGCCTTTGTATTTGGCCAAACCCGTCTGGGGCATATTGAACGGTGGTACGATCTCCTTGCCCTTCTTCTTGGTTGAGCTACCCTTCTTTTCGATGCCCGTATCGAGTCCGCTTACCACATCCTTGATGCGTTTACCAATATCACGATTCTCCACATCCAGCCGATCGAGCTGCTTGAGTGTGTACGGCAGCGAGGACATCGTGTAGACGCGCTCATAGCGAAACGGCACGATGTCCCCGTGGGTGCGCATCGTCTTTGAGAGTTCGACAAGCATCTGGATATTCTTACGTGTACGCTCCATGTACTGCATTGCCACCTGGCGCAATGTAATTACGCCGGTTACCCGCGTCGCCTGGAATCCTGGCGGCCTCGTATCGAGTTCACTTGTCATCCCAAGGACCCGTTCACGATGCTCTCGCCATGCGGCGAGGTGTTCCGAGTTGTGTAATTTTTCTTGGGCTTCTCCTTTGCTTCAACAGAGCTTTCGCCTTGGCCATTGCCTTGGATTTGGACTTGGACATTGGCTCTGGCTTTGGAGCAATTTGAACGGTTTGCATAGCATTGAATTCTGCTGATCCCATCGAGTTGATGGACTGACATCGTGGAAACTCATACTGGGACATTGCGCTAACCAAGTTCGTTTATCAATATAGGTAAAATGCAGTTACTATCAATTTTAGAAAGATTTTTTTTTATTCATTTGCAGCCCTATATGACCCTATATGATTAGCTTATAAAACTGGCGTGACAGTCAATCACAAGCTAAAACTACAAAATTTTTACATCTGATACATGCTGCCAGGTCTACCCAGTTGAACTTTACAAATTTAAGCATACTTCTAATCTATTCAAAGTACATACAATTTGGCTTTGGCTTCATGAATCTGTAACGGAATCTGTGTAGGAATCTGCAGAGTTCAGAGCACGCCGCAGTCGGTGAAGGTGATGCCACGGCTCAGGGTGCCATTCTTGGTGCCATAGCTCTGCAGGCAATCGAAGATCTTGCTGCCCTTGACAACACGACCGAAGCCGATGCGGGAACCGTTTACCACTTGCAGCGGCTTGAATGAGATGGAGAAGGGAATGCTGTCGCCGAAGCCCGTCAGATGGCTCTTGCTAAAGGACAGCACATAGCCGCTGGCGCCATGATCAATGATCTTGCCATCGTACTCCAGGGGATTATTCAATGCCGTATTGTTTTCGGTGGGCAATTCAACGTCCAGCCAGAGATTGGGAAAGAGTCGTTTGATCTGAAATTTGCTGTGCATGTTGCATATGCAGGCGCGCACCAGCTGGAGCACTACGACTGGCGCTGCCTCCGTGTAGAGCTGAACGACAAAGCGTCCGAGTGGACGTGCACCCTTCAGATACATATCGAAGTAGATGCGCGGACGAAAGAGCTGCCAGCGCTCCTTGTCCGTTGCGGGCAGCTTGATGTTGAAGGGCTTGTACTTGGCCATGGCGCGATCGGGCATCACAAAGGGCTGCGAGTCCCGTTTGTTGACGGGCCCATCACCCTTTAGGCCCGAGTCAATCTCACTGTTGATAGCCAAGAGACGCTTGCCCATATCGAAATTATCCTGCTCCATGTGCTCCAGATCACTGATGATGGCCGGCACCGCAGACATCACATAGGGAGTATCATAGCGAAAGGGCTGTATGGCACCGTGGGTGCGTATCGTCTGCGACAGATTGAGCAGCATATGGATGTTCTCCTTTGTGCGTGTCATAAAATGTTCCGCCTCGATGCGCAGCCCATTGACACGGGTCTGGCGTACCGCATTTATTGCGGGCGCCGCCTGATCTATATCGCTGACGATGTTCAGCAGACGTTCCCGATGCTCGCGCCACATTGTGTAGCGCGCTACCTCCGTAACGCCCATTGGCTTCTTGGGTGCTTTAAATTTCAATTTCTTTTTCTTATAGCTAACGGACTTGCTCTTCTGCACCACAGCGACCTCTTCGACTGGCTCGTCGAGCGAAAACTCTGATAGACATTTCGGCAGCTGAGACATTTTCCTCAATGCAAAACACTCGATATTTGGCACAAATCAATGAAATTTAACAAACTGATGTAAACTGATGTAAATCGTGTCAACAATAAATTACAGAAACTAACTTCGATGCGACAGTTGAGGCGGAGTTTTGAGCAAACTTTACAGGGTATAAGGGCGAAAAATCAATTGTATTAAATTAGTATCTATATATATGCAGAAGACTCGGAGACTCTAACTCTTAAGAAGAATTAGCTAGAATTTTATAACTGGTTCCCGATAATTTCGTTTATCGATAACTTTGCAAATATACAAGTTATCGAATTTCTGAAACAAACTCGTACTGCGCGTGCAATATACGAACCTAACACAAAAAGAATGAACTCTCTAGCTTTTGTATCTTCGGAAATCGACGCGTTCATACATACGGACGGACGGACGGACGGACGGACGGACGGACAGACGGACATGGCTATATCAACTTTTCTCGTCACCCTGATCAAGAATATATATACTTTATGGGGTCTGCCACGCCTCCTTCTGCCTGTTACATACATTTAACAAAACCATTATACCCTGATTTCCCATTTTCAATGGACTCAGGGTATAAAAATCTCTGCTTAATACTTACATAGAACATTAATCGTATGCGTGGCCACAACATTCTCAGTTAGCTGCATATTGAGGCCATGGCAGATGACCACCAGGGAGCGCTTGTTGGGCTCCACAATGGTGGTGATGTTCGAGCTGGTGATCCAGCCGCCTGCAATGAATGACAATTGAAATATAATTAGCAAATGCATAGCCATTAGCTCAAATCTAGTTCAATTAGTTAGTTACTTACCCTCTGGACTGATGGTCGTCTTGGAGGTGGCATTGCGTATCTGACGTCCGCCCACCATCCATTTGATCTCGGCTGGTGGATTCGATGGCGCTGTCGTGCACATCAGTGGCACAACATCGCCGACGCGCGCCTCCGTTGGTCCTGTCACTGTGACTTGCGAAGGTGCGACTGTAATGTGATGGAAGTTGTATGGGTTATAGATAGATATAGAGAGTTCTACAGTGCGTGTGTGTGAGGGTGTGTGAGGGTGTATGTGTGAGGTAAACACACAGCAGTAATTTCGCATGGCATTAATATTTAATAAGCCTGCGTCAGTGCCTCACTTGTGGCATGCCGCACATACATATATACAGAAAGAGAGAGAGAGAGAGTGAGAGAGAGCGAGTGAGTGAGTGAGTGAGTGAAGAGAGTGCTGCCTAGCTGCCTGAATGCAAATGATGACTGAGTGACTGAGTGACAGGCGTCTCGGGCTCTGCCTTGGCGAGCTATTACCTAATGCCTGTAACGAAAGTGGCAGAAGCTGAAGCTGAAGCTGTAGCTATAGCTGCAGCTGCCTTCTGGCTGCTATTTTTCTTGATGGATAAGTGCAGCAGCAGCAGCAGCAGCAGCAGAAGCATCAGCTGTGCATATATTACGCATACGCCCCTGCTGGACCAATTCGTAAGCAGAGCAGAGAGTGGGGAAGAAAAAAACTTCGACTCGATATGTTTCGCATATAAATAAACATTATGAATTCTTAACTTCTCGCATCTTTTGCCATACATCTTCATTCCGATCACACACACACAGGACACACACATGAGCTGCTGCAGGAATTTCAATGTGTATGCCAGCTACGTCTTCATTTTTGTGCCACATTTCGTTATACATAAATAATGCGAAAAGCGAGCGTAGCTGTGTGTGTCTGTATGTGTGTGTGTGTGTATGTGTTAGCTGGCTCTGGCCACTCAATGTGGCATATTTCGAGAAATGAAAATAAGGTAAACAAAGGATAGCTTTGCTGGTTAAGTAACAGTAAGAGCCAATTTGATTGGCCAGACAAGTTGGCCATGTCCGAGTGAACGAAATGGCAGTGGGATTAGGCTCTAGCTCTGGCCACGTGCTGACAGCCTTTCATTATGCAGGTAAACTAACGCTAAACAGCGACAATTTCAGCTACGGCCACTCGCCTCGCTTTCAAATTTGAATATCACGCATACGCAGCGCATGCCCTCAAGTAGCCCATTTGCATGTTAGACACACACAAGTGTGTGTGAGGCTCTTGCAGAGGCAGAGGCAGACCAAAATGTTAGAGGACTTGATGCTTTAGCAACTGCATGCAAATGACGTCGACTAACGACGTTTTTTGGACAGACAAGTCGCGTGTGCCCTGCACAGCCTGATTGCAATTGTTGTGTGAGGCGTGGGCGTGGGCGTGGCGTGGGTGGGGTTTATGCTATTTGGCACTTGAAAAGAATTTGCATTGCTTGATTTGACAAAGCCAAGTGGCTGCGAGTGTGGGTGGGTGGGTTGCTTTGGCTGCTTGGATGAGAGTGCAAACTTAAGCTTAATTGCAAAAGAAAGCGCACTGAGGGAGAGACGAAGAGAGAGAGAGAGGGAGGAAGGGAGGGAATGAGAGTCAGAGAGTTTGTCAGGCTTATTTTCGCTTTGAGTCGCGTGCCAAGTGGCACGCTGCAAAGGACGACTGTTGACACAAACCAGCAACAGCATTTGAGTGTAAGCATAAGTGTGTGCGAGTCTGTGTGTGTGTGTGTGTGTGTGGGCGTCAGAGTGTGTAAATATGAAAATTAACGAAATACAATTAGGCAAACATGCAAAGGAGTCGCAACGAGCAGGAGTCGCAGCAGCAGCAGCAGCAACAGCAGCAGGCAATTGCCAGCATCTGCATAACGAGAAGCGACTCGACTCGACGCGACGCGACTCGACTCGACACGACTAAAGCCGGCAGGACACGCAAATTATCTGCTGGCAGAGCATTAAGGGCAGCTGGCTCTCTCACTTTGATGATGCTGCTGCTGCTGCTGGATGGATGGATATAGGGTGGGTTGGTTTGGTTTGGTTTGAGTGGTTGCACTTACATAGCACAGTCAAATCAACTTCCGCCTTGAGCGGCGTCTGTGACATCACGTTGCTCGCCTCGCAACGGAAACGCGCCTTGTTGTCGCTCGCCTCGGCGGTGAATGTGTATATGTTCTCTGATAGCCGGCCGGAGGTTCTGCAAGCAAGTTGTTAGATAGATAATGATATAGCAATAGCAATGACAACGACGAGGGCAGCAGCAGCAGCTGAGCTGCTTCACTTACCTGTAGGCCATGCGTATTTGTGAATTGTTTTTGTACCAGATGAGCTGAGCGGGCGGATTGCCGCCGCGACTGCGACAAATGAGCTCCACCGTCTGGCCGCGCCGCAGCGTTTCCGTGGGCGAATAGCCCTCAATGTACGGCGGTCCCGGTGGATCTGTGAATGCCAAAGCAAAAAGGAAACAAAAAAGTGTAAACTTGTTAAAGAGCCAGCGCATATATAATATAGCAGGATAATGGTTAATGTATATATATATTTGATCTATATATATTTGTGTGTGTGCGTGTGCATATTTAATTGCAACTGTGTCTGCCACAAATAAATTCAATTTACACTAAAACAAATGTGGCACGGCCATAGAGTCCTGCCAGAGTCCTGGCATATGCAATTGCACAATTTGTGCGCAGTTTTTAATTGAAGTGTTTGCCTGGGCAATCGTTTATGTGGTCAAAATGCATTATTTTCCCGATTTCCCATTTTCCCGTTGCCTTTCATATTGTTTACTTTTTATTTGTTTGTGCCGTGGCGGAGGGGGCGTGGCATATCTGCATTGCATTTACTTGTGCTGTCCGTAATTTTGCATGTTTTGTGGGCGTTTTAATCACATTGCAAATACCGCAAACAAAAAGCGACCTTTAAACGCCTTAAAAAATATATACATACTGAAATCAAATTGAAACGATTCTGGAACAAAATTTGACCAGCTGCCAAAGGTGCGTATGCATAATGTGTGCTTTAAAGAGAGGCCACGACCTGAACCATAATCTATGCCAAACAGATACACAGAGAGAAAGAGTAAGAGTGAGAGAGGGAGAGGGAGAGGGAGAGTATATGAAGCGAGCACACAATTAAATTAATATCACTTAAAATATTGTGTACGAGTATCGTTTGTGTGTGGGGGGGGATTTGGCCATGACTATGGCCCCAGCATGTGGCCAACTGAATCCGATTACAGACCCGGACGGGTCCTTGACAGGCGGGAGGTCAGAGCGCGTGCGGGTTGCACGTCTGTGCGACGAGGGCTGGTCTGCAATAATAGCGCATAATTAAGCACCGAGGCGAGCAAATATGTATGGCCCAACTGCACGGCAATGTGCATGTCCCACAGATACGCGTAAGTGTAGCCGCAATTAAGATGTATAAATATTTATAGCCAACACACACGTGCGATACACTCTGTCTGTGTGTATATCTGTGTGTGCGTGTGGGGATGATGATAGCGATTAAAACGGATCTATCACATATTTATATGCGCTTTGGCAGCTGACCAAGCTACAATTTTTATATTTCACCAAATGAAGCGCCAATTGATAAACAATTAAGCAATTAGTTCTCTTTGAGCAGCTTTCAAGTCCAAATGAGCTATTTAAAGTGGATACAGTTTCAGGTCTGTTAGGTAATTGAATAATAATTTAATTTGATTGACTTGTTGTCATGGCTATCGAAAGCTGATTTCAACATTGTAAAGGCATGGCAAGATTAAAGCCAAATATTTCTGTATTTCTTTTATATTATATATAGTTTTATAATGAGTCTTAGACTTTTAATAATCCTATCATATAGCCAATTATTATATAGTTCTATAATTTTTAGCATTTAATAAATACAATTCTTTTTTATATTCTCATTTCAATTTAATGACAAAAATTTGAAGTTTTCATATTTAATTCTTAATTGAAATGTCATATTCTCAATTGCATAAATTTGCTTTACGTTTTGTGCAACTGATTTAGTTAGCTATAAATTTAATACATTTAATAATTTAATAATAATTTTTACTTGTATCAAGTTAACTTCTTTTAACAAATTTAATTTATTTTACTAAATCTAACAGTTATCCCTATGTTTAAATTCAATTTCTTCACTTTGCTGACTGAGAACTGCAAGAAAAGCTGCGAGCTGCCCAGGTTCAATGCCTATTCAAGTAATTATGCCTGCAGGCGAGAGTAATTTGCTTTGGTGATTCTCAAATATCAGCAGAACGTCCGATCGCTTCGAGTTTCGGTTTAACAATGCCCTTAAGCTTCAGTTGCGCAGCTTAAATAAGCGCATATAGTGACAGCGAACAAGGAAAGAGAGCATTGGGAAGAAAGCACAGGGAGCGAAATCACAAGATGACATCGAGCACAGTGAGAGCGAGCACTTTGCAAGCGAACGCAGGTAGAGCCACTTACCCGCGCTTACGAAAACGAATTCAAGCCAATCAGAGCTCACTAATAAATGTTGAGAGTTGCTCGATGCCTGCAAATAAGTGCCTTTCACTCACACGACCGATTGCTCGTTCCCGATCGAACGGAAACTTGCATCTGTATGACCGATTGCAAGACTCTCTCCCTCTCACTTGTCCACGACTTGTAGACGAGCCTCAATCGTATCGCTACCCGAACGATGTTCGTGAAAGAGCATCACACGAATAGTTCAATGCAGAGCGCTCAAACGAAACCCAACACGAGCAGAACGGAAACCTGCATATGTATGCGAAAGTGATGGCCGATTGCAAGACTCTCTCCCTCTCACTTGTCGACGACTTGTAGACGAGCCTCAATCGTATCGCTACCCGAACGATGTTCGGGAAAGAGCATCACACGAATAGTTCAATGCAGAGCGCTCAAACGAAACCCAACACGAGCAGAACCGAAGGCTTTTGCTGAGAGCGAGAGCGAGTGAGTATGATTTCTTAAGCTTGATCTCGCAAAGAGAGCGTAGGGAATAGCACGATTAGTTGCTTATACATAATTACTTATTATCCGACGCGTATGCTTCACATACTCTAATTCAATATTCTACTTTCAACATCAGAACTTCTCAACATAAAAACCTCCCACATCGGACATCGGATTCGATTGATTAGTATTGATTATGCAACGATAATTGCAATGGCTCACTCGGCGCACGTTAAAGACATAATAAAACGAGTTTAGTATGTGAGCTGTTCATTGCCTGTTGGTGGCTTGGGCAATTCGAATTCAATCTATTTTGTCAACAGGCATTGGCAGCATTTGGCCAAAGAGCACGAAGTGGCTAAATGAATGGCAGTGCCAATAATAGCCTTGTGGTCGGTCAACTACAGCTACAGCTTCAGGCAGCTGGAACAGCAGGCAATGCATAAATAGCAAACATAATTAATTTGAATATGGTGCACGTAATGTGTGCGATAGAGAGAGAGAGAGAGAGAGATAGAGAGAGAGCGAGGGCTGCCTACGTTGGTTACCTCTGCACAAAGCTGGCAATCAATAACAGAAGTTTGAAATGCGACTGGGCATTGGGCACGCAATTGTTGTGACCTCTGGTGCCGCGGCATTCCAGCCATATTCACACACACACACACATCACACACAATGACCTGTGAACCCATGCAGGAGCGAGAGCTGTAGCAGCTGGTCGTCGCATTAGAATTTAAAAACTAATTAATACGCGCGCCAATTGCGCAATTAGCGGCCCGGACTGGTCATCAGTGCAGCAGCTGTGGCCCGTTTTTGCGGGCTCACAAATGGCCATGGGAGCACGGGCATCATCGGTATATTGGGCAGCGAGGTGAGCACTTGACATAAGTGCTAGCGCGGCTAGCATTTCAATTGTATGGCAAACTTGACCATTTGAGCTGGCTAATGCGGTCGCCATTTGGCATTTTGCTATACGCATATATTTGACATGCCATACAAAAGGCCAGTCGGCCTGCGAGCCTGCGAGCCTTGCTAGCTGCCAACTGCATCTGCATCTAGAGCTAATCCTAAATATATGTGTATATATATGTCGTAGCGTTATAATTATTACTCTCACTTTCCATTATATGTTTGCCTAACAACGAATTCTCGGAGTCGCCGACTTCTATCACACAAGCTCTTTCTCGTTCAACCGTCTCTTATTAAGTGTGCTAATTCGACTCTCCTGTCAAACTGCCTCTTGGTTGCATATTCTCGTTCATCAATATCATAGCAACTCTGTGTGAAGGACATATCCCTCTCACTCTCACTCTGCGACATCCGAGACCACGTTCAGCAAAACCTATGGTTGTCTCTTTTCTAATGACACATCCTTTAATTGTCACTAAAATGCTAACTCATTCGATTAGCGCCAGTTGTCAGTTTCTCTTTAATACTACTGCAACTGTCAATCACAACATAAAACTAACACAACGTCATAATATTACACCGATACGACATATATATATATACATCATTACTCACACAACACGGACAGTTGCACGGTGGAGCGCATGGGCATGTCCGGCGACAGAGCCTTGTGCTTGGCCTGGCAGGTGTATTCCGTGTAATCATCATCTGCTCCAGGCTTTAATTTCAGACTTGAGGTGGTGGTAAAGCGTTTAGGTGTGGTTTCCTCTACCTTATCATCGCGCTTTTCTGTAAGAGAGAGAGAGAATTGAGATGAGATTGAGATATTGCTAGCATTTCAACTAAATATTAGTAAATTAATAATTATTATTTTATTTATTTTTAAATTTAATAAATAAAGTGTTTGACTTTTATTATTTTTTAAAATTAGTTTTTAAAATTAAATTAAATTGCTTTTATATTATTTATGAAATCTACGCCAACTCCTGTCACAAACTCATCTAAAAGTTTTCTTATATTTTGCAATATTTTAAGCCTATTGAGCTGTGAACAAGATTGAACGTTTAAATAATCATTCAAACACTCTCGTAGGCCACCTTTGAGGAGCATGAAAGGACATCAATTTAGTGAGATGGAAAATAAGTTAATACTCTGCAATTCTTTTAGAAAGAAAACTCTACTCAAAATGTGCTTTAGCCTACTATAGTAATAAAAGGTTTAAAAGCTGAACTTTAAATTAATATTCGTTTTTAATAAACTGCATTTTTTTATAGAGACATATTCATGTTTTTATTTAATTTTTTTTATATATTTAAAATGTTTATTTATATTTAAAATAATGATTTTTTATTTTTATGTTTTTATTTTATTTCTTTATATATTTAAAATTTATATTTATATTTAAAATAATGATTTTTTTTATGTTTTTATATTTTGTATTATATTTAAAATTTATATTTATATTTAAAATAATGATTTTTTATTTTTATGTTTTTATTTTTCATTTTTTTTATATTTGCAATTTTTTTAAATATTTAAAATTTATATTTATATATAAAATAATGATTTTTTATTTTTTATGATATTTATTTTACTTTTTAAATACAAATTTTTGTTGGCCTTCTATTCAGCGTCTATGCACTTGTCTTTTGCAATAAAATTTAAAATATTTTTTTAGTTTGAATATATTTATATTACATATATTTTGTATTATTTTATATTGCATATATTTATTTTATATATATTTTTCAAATCTGTGTAAAAACATTTAATGATAATAATAATAATTTCAAATTTAATTTTAATTTAATTGCCAAAGACAATCCACACTGAATTTTCTACATTTTCCAGCGAAAACATATGCTCATTTGCAAGCAAACTCGGAAGCATAAATGTTCCACCTATTATACAAACAGTTCTAAAATTACGCGACATTAAATAAAGAAAACTTTGCAGCCATCACGCTATGTATGTTTGCTTGTCAGTCAGTCAGTCAGTCAGTCAGTCAGTTAAGATAAAAACTATTTTGTATAGCAAGATGCATAGATTGTATAGTTTATTTGGCTGTCCTTTGCAGTTACTGTGAAATGTGGCCAGTAAGTGGAAGGGCCAGCAACACGCATTGCCATAAATAATGACGCAACAAGCAAACTTCCAAAAATGCAGCTGTGTGTGTGTGAGTGTGCTGCGTGTGTGTGTGTTATAAATTCTTGTGCGCTGCGTTAAATGTCTGCGATTTATCATAATAACAACAACAAAACATCAGCAGCAGCACTCAGCAGCAGCGAGCTCTATACAAAGAAAATTAAAATGGCGGGTGTGCGTGTCTGTGTGGGAGTATCTGCGCGTGTGTGTGTTGAGGGTGTTACTCTCTCTCTCTCTCTCTTTCTCTAACTGAATATTGCAAAATTTGCACGCCATTTTCGCGTACGTGCAGCTAGTATCCCGCCTGCCCCACGCACCGAAAGTCCTTGTCATAAAGTTTAACGCATATTTTATGAAGTTTTGTCGCACCTCACCGCCGTTCGCCCTTCTGCGCGATTCTCATGGCCCTTGATGGAATTCATTTGTAGGCGCATATTTTGAGTCTAATATTTGCTGACAACAACAACAACAACAACAATGAAGGCCAACACATTTTGTGACATAATTTCAAGTCATAAATTGCCAATAGCTCGATGTAGTTGAAATATTTGCAAAGAGTTGAACGCGCGCTCTCTCTCTCTCTCTCTCTCTCACACACTTCTGTCTCTTACTTGCCTTAACCATATAATATTGCTGTTGCCCCAACACTAATGAGCAGACATATGAGCCTGGCCCGCCGTTACGACCCTGAGCCACTGAGCCGCTGAGCCACACTCGTGGCAAGCTTCACTGACAGCTTGCAAATGATGTTGCAGAGCCGTTAACCACATTGTCGTAAAGTCTTGTTCTTGCTCTTGCTCTTCTTCTTGTTCATTTTTTTTTTTTGCTTTTTTTTTTTTGTTTTTTCGTGCTGTTGCTGAGCGTAACCAGGCCCCAGTGCCCATGTCCAGCCGCAACATATTGTGTCGTAAACATAATTCATCATGCACAGCTACGTCCAAGCACTTCCTTCAGCGCCGTCTCCTGCCCGCATTTCCTTTGCGGATTTTCCTACATTTTACGCTGTTTTGCGAAATTTTCTTATTTTCTTTTTACTCCCACTCCCGTTTGCTGTTGCTGTTTTCTTTGTTGTTGTTTGTTTGCCCAAAAATTTCCATCATCATCATCATCATCGTCGACGCTGTGCGTTTCACATTTTAAGCATTTTTAACGCGCCAGTTGTGTTAAAATGATTTCGTTAGCCGCCAAATGACAGCCAGAGACGAAACTGATGGTGAAACAACACCCACACACACACACACACGCACATTCATTTACCTATATGTATGCTGCATATCATAATCATTATGAAAATTAAATGTCGTGAAGGCGACTAAGCGACTAAGCGCCGTATGATGCCTTTGCACTCAGCCGCTGCCTCCTGCCTCCTGCCTCCTGCCATCCTGACTGTTGCCCATGGCCTGATGTCCTGGGCAGGACATCGCGATGCCTTTTACATTTGCATTTTTCCATATTTTCGAAAAGCATCGTCCGTCCACCATTCCAATTTAGCTGGCCAGCAATGAAATGACAAGGCACAAACAGAGCCACAGACACAGGCCAAAGAGATAAGGCAAAACGTCAGCAGCAACGGCAATGGCAATGGCAAGCGTTTTGTTAGGGTATAAAATTATTATTTAAGCACCGTCATCAAGCAGAAAGTCAACGGGCGACTCCTGCTCCAGCTCCAGCTCCTGCTGCTGCTGCTGCTACTCCTGCTCCTGCTCTACTCACACACACACACATGTGCCCGAAAAACTGGTTGACAGTCAAAGGGCTGCCCAGGCTCCCGATCTGCCTTGCCGCCAGCTAAAATCCATTTACACTTTTTTTGTTTTCTCTCTCATTTTTATTTTGTTTTTTCTGTTTGTGGACCAGAGTGGATCAGCTCGTGGCGGGGCGACGCTCGATACAGCAATGGTTAATGGACGAGGGGTTGCTGCTGCCAGGCCAGTTGCAGGAGGCGGGCGAGCGGGTAAACTGGATAAGGTCTGGGCATGCCATTAGAAGACACATGCGTTGGATACGCTGATCCAGGACGGAATTTTGCTGTGTAAGTGGACATTAAATTTGATGGCTTAGTGTTGTGACACTTGTCACGAGCTCTCCCTCTCTCTCTCTCCCACTCTCTCTCTCCCACCCTCTCTCTCTGTGTGTGTGTGTTTGGTTTTGATGTTGATTGCGCCAGCCTCCATTACATTAGTATATAATGTGCATATAGGAAAAATTTAAGTGAATATTTTCTCTCTACTCAATATAAAAGTGTTATTCGTGACAAATTAGCTGATTGGATGACGAACTGAGTGATTGAGTGGCTGAACGAATGTTAGCTTGGCTGGCCAAGACGGAAATACTGAGAGAATGAAATGGGAAATGAAATGAGACTGACGGAATGAATATGTTTATGAATATGAATATGAATCTAACTGAAAGATTGACTCTAAGACTGTTTGATAAACTGAGTAGCTGACTGAATATTATATATATGTATTATTATTTTAATCTAAATCATTAATGCTAAATCTAATTCTAATAACATTATTTTGTTTATTTAACTATTTATGCCTTTAGCTTGTTTACCAACCTGGTTTATATTCAACATTTCCACGATACCAGACGATTTGTGCCTCTGGCTTTGCATTGGCCACAATGCACTTGAGCGTTAGATCCTGATTCTCACGCACTTCCACCTTGGAGTTGTGGCTATAGCCTTTGATCTCGATCGACGAGGGTGGCGCTGCAAAGAGAGAGAGAGAGAGAGAGAGTGAGTGAGTAAGTTAGAGTATAAGTGATTAGACGTTTGCCAACAACTGCATACAGTTGTGGTAAGTGGGCGTGGCATTAGGCTAAACAATAACATTGCCAAGCAGCGGCAATGCTCGCTCATTATGCCACAATGCAGCTAAAGCACACGTTGGCCAGCTAAGTAGGTGGGTGGCTGCATGGGTGGGTGTGTGTGTGTATGGGAAGTGGGCGTGGCAGCCATTGTTGTTGGCGGTTGCAGTCGCAGGTTGAATGGCCGCCAAAGTAGTGGATGGCCTGCAGCCTGACGTCTGCCAGCAGCGCCCGTTAATGTGCTCAAGTATGAGTCTCAATATTTGTGCAAACAGAGAGAGGGGGAGGGAGGGTGAGAGTGAGAGCTGAGACGCTGTCTAACAATGGGGCACTGCTGCAAACACATACAAACAAACAAACAATTGTGGATAAAGTTAAGTGCACGTGTGCATTATTTTAATGCCACCTGAAGGAGTAGGCAGCCATTGCGTCTTCGCTGTGTAGCAACAACAGCAGCAGCAACAACAACAACGGCAGCTGCTGTGGAAGGAGAAGTAGCATAAGAAAATGCTGCCACACAGAAGTTAAAGTGAAATGTGTATGGAGCCGAGCAGTTGGGGCGCATTTGACATGCAACATATGTTGCCTGCTGCTCTAGAAGTTGTTGCATGCAAAATGAGTGTGTGTGTGTGTGTGGCAAGCAGTTGGGATGTGGTGTCGCAACACCACTGCTGCTGCTGCTGCTGCTGCTGCTGCTGCCGTGTAAGCCACCATGTCGAGGTAATTGCTTTTGTTGCTACCAAATAAAATCAACACTCTGTCCGTCCGGGCGTCGAGCGCTTGCCCCAGCTTTGGTGCTCTGCATTTGATAGCCTTGGCGGTCGGTAGGAGATGCCCTCGGTGCCTCGAGGCTGGCTTGCGCGCGTTGTTTGTGAATTTTATTTGCCTGGCTTTGGGCGCATCAAATTATTATGCACAAATCAAATATACAAACACAAAATCCCGCGACGCACAACAAAAACACAGACATGCAGACACCCACAGACACGCGTGTGTGTGTGTGTGTGTGTGTGTGTGTGTGTGTTTGTGTGTAGTGTTGAGGTTGTGTATGCCTGCGGCACTCAATTTCCCTTATCCAGCTCTCTATGCGCTTCTCATAATTCTATTCAACATTGCGCATAAGAAATAATATGCCACGAATAAAAAAATCAACTCAACTAACTTATGGCTTCTCTTCAAATGGTTTGACATTGCGTTTGTTTAATAAAAGAAATGTAATATATTAAGCTTAACTCGAGTTGCTATCAAATTTGATTCATTATATACTTAGCATATTGTTGAACAATACATATACATACATTATGAGCAAACTCTGAGCAGAAAAACGCCTAATAAAGTAGCTCAGTTAAGTTTGCTTCTCTTTTCATGTTCGTGTTCATGTTGAACATTGCGTATACATAATTTACATAGTTACAACGCTCAACTAGTAACGAGCAGACTTTATAATTACTTTTAGAGTGGCATCTACGTTCTTTAAGAAATTATGTACGAAAAAAATGTCTATTAGGTTGAAGGGAGTAAAAAGCTCTTAGTAAAGATGTAGATATAATTTAATAAAGGCTTAAATATGAATACATAAAAGTTTAATTATAGATTTAAATATAGGTATAGAAATATATAGAGAAACATATAAATTATATATTTATTCTATAATAAGAGCTAGCATATATCGCTTGATCATTTCTTAATGCCTACAAATAAGCGTCGTTCTCTCACGTACTTTCAGAAAAAAACTCATAGAGCAACTAATTGTGCGGATTTTTCAAAGAGTTCAGGCAGGAGCCTTTTTCGTTCTGGTTGCTCTTCAATGTTGCTCTTTTATGATTTGTATGCGCGACTTCTCTTCGCTAAACACATTAACAGCGTGCGTGAACGTTTGTATGAGTATGTGTAGCCGACGATCTATATCTGCTCACTAGCCGAAGCTTATTGTGCGAGCGTCAATCGTTGCAACGTTACACGAATAGTTCGACGCTGAGCGCTCAGCCGAACACAGACCAACTCGAGCAGAACCGAAGGCTCCAGCCGAGAGTTCAGGCAGAAGCCTTTTTTCGCTCTGGTTGCTCTTCAATCGTTTCGTTGACTTTTACCAAACGTCTTTTATGTATGTATTGGTTTATATGCGAGACTTCTCTTCGCTAAACATATTTGTTGCGCTGTTGCGTGCGTAAACGTTTGTATGAGTATGTGTGAGTAAAGATCGTTATCTGCTCGCTAGCCGAAGCTTATTGTGCGAGCGTCAATCGTTACAGCGTTACACGAATAGTTCGGCGGTGAGCGCTCAGCCGAACACAGCCTAACACGAGCAGAGCCGAAACCTCTAGCCGAGAGCGAGAGCGAGTGAGTATGATTTTTGTCGGTGCATCTCGTGCACAGTTAACATTCCGTTGCGAGCATAACTTTTTTCTGTATATATATATTATATAAATTTACTATAACTTCACTTAACTTGTTTCGTTTCTCTTTGATATCTGCCATCATATATTAATATAAATGCAAAACTTCTCTCTGCAGTTGACTTTGCTGCACACTGCGTTTGCATAATGCAAGTAATAAGGCATGCATAGCTTATCTGCCACCACATATAGATTTAACTTTACTATCTGCTCTTCAGTTAACTTCACTCATTCGTTCATGCGTTTCTCCCTATCACTCCCCCCCCCCCCCCCCTCTCACTCTCTCACTCTCGCTCTCTCCGTCTGCCGTCAAGCAATATAACGTTTCGTTTCGCTCTCGAAAAATAGATACGCGATATTTTGTTGAATCTGTCCTCGTCGACAGCGTCACCCTTAAGTGAAGGCTCTTGTGTGCAAATTGGTGTCGCAAGGACGCCCCAAGCAGCGTTGCGGCTGTCGGGGCACATCCGCGGGCAACGAAAGGGTTTCGAAACATTGAAAATTCATAATATTTGCTATATTGCAGCAGCCACGCAGCGTCACGTTGCACGCTGCGCGTGTTGCATAGTTAAAAGTAACACAAGAGTTGCATATGTTCGACATGTGGAATATAAAATACTCTAGGAACAAATATTTCTAATGACTGATTGATTGATTGCCTAACGATGCGATTGATTCGCCGATAAGGCGATAGAACAAGGCGAGAGAATTTGGTAAATTGATTGTGAATAGTTGATAAATGAAGATTGACCATGGAAAATATAGTTTAAGCTAGAGTTGTTACCAATATATATGAACTAGTTCAATTAAACTGTTTTGCAAATGAACTAGTTCCATTTGGACTATGATAAACATCATATTCATGTGAACTACTTCAATTAAATGGTTCACCAAAATGAATTTTTTCACTTTTTCAGTGCTAACTGAAGTATGTAGTTGAATCATGAACTTTACGCTGTGATGAGTTTTTAGATATTCCATAATGATTCATTTAATTCTGTTCTGTTCATTTTGTTGTATTGAGTCATTCAGCTCGATTGTTCATGAACGATTTGTTCTATTGAGCTGCTAAAACTATAAAACGGATCAACACATATCGATCACGTTCGAATGCATGAACAATTGATAAGGATTGATGTTACAGTTTGCAACCAGTTCACCAAATTGAAATTCATTTCATAGGGTATAAAGTGGAATTTATATGCCCTTATAAACATTTTATGAATCAGCTTTTGTACCGAGTCGTTGCAAATGCAGTTCGATTTGTAACAAGAAGCTGCTGTAAGTCCTGAGGCTGCAACGACGACCCATGAGCACCTGGAGTGGGTGATGGCTGAAGGTCTTCTCGAGCGCCTACACATGATGGGATGGATGAGGTGGTGGAGGGGTAGGGGGAGTGGCAGGGAAGCAGCTAGTATATGCATTGTTGATTGGTATGCAAATTGTATTTGATTATTGACATGTGCGAGGCGCATTCAACAACGACAATCGATCAGTGTAGCCGAACGAAGGGAAGGGGACGCATGGCTAGAAGAATGTGAAGGTTGTCCTTACAATTGGCGTTACATGCGATTATGAACGAGCTTAGAGAAGGTGCCACAGCAGGTTGCAGGTAGCCAGGCTACACCTTACCCCTCGTATCGAACCCTAAACATACGAACGCTGCTGCGATTCGTTGATTAAATTTTATGCACTGCCCCGGCAGCAGGAGTAGCAGGAGTAGCAGGAGGAGCAGGTCAGGCGAAGGGCTGCTGCGAGGTGCCTGGCTGCAAATAATTTATGCAGCCATTGTTGGGCTGTAGCAGCACCAGCAGCAGCAGCAGCAGCAGCGCAAAGTGCAATTTGCCATGAATTCAGGCAAAGCTGAAGCTGAGCTCAGCCCGCTAACCCACTAATAGTACGCCTCATAAAAGTTTTATGCGCTGAAATATTTCTCGACTCTTTTTTTCTTTGCTTTCAGGGCAAGAATTGGCAATTTTTCCATTTGACGTCAACTGCTTTGTCGGGGGTCTGGAGACAGCCCCAGTGAGTTGAGTGACTGAGTGGGTTGCCGAGTTGCCAAGTTGAAAGCCGTTGGGTCGCCGGCCCTGACTTTAAGGTCCGGCAAAATAAAGGAAAGCAAAAAAAAAAAAAAAAAAAACAAATGTTTGCCCATAATTCAAACAGCCTCACGCCAAACTTTGATGATTTGCACGACAATTACGATGCGATTACTCGACTCAAATGAGCGGAAATTGAAGAAATTTTTGAGCATTTGAAAATCATTAAAGCACATTTATTGGCTGCCAGTGTCAGCGCAGCAGCTCCATCTCCCAATGCTAAAGTGCAGGCGGCATTGCATAACAAAGCAAAAAGAAAAAAAGGAATTGTTTCTCCTTTTCTATATTTTTTTCCTTTCTTTTTTTTTCATTTTTTTGCTCGCAATGCTGCTTTGTATTCAAAATTTATAAAGGCAGCTCTGCTTTTTTGGGCTGTGCATGCCTGGAATTCCATTGTGCCAGGGCACGAAGCAGCTGAATCGCCATTGCCCAGACTCAAACCTAGACCCAGTACCGGACCCAGACCCAGACCCAAGCCCAAGCCCTAGCTCAGGCACAGGCACAGGCAGAGGCCCTGGCTCAGGTTCAGGCTCTGGTCGTGGTCCCAATGCGTTGGCAGTAAAAACTTTTGTTGGACCCAGTTCGGTTCGGTCGCCTTGCGGCATATGTGTTTTTGGCTGCGTTTTTAAAAATTAATGGCATGCGAAAATTTTCTAAATTTCCATAAATTTGCACGTGGACTTTTGTGTGCAAAAGTTCTTTACTATGCCAACTTATAATCTAATTGCGCCCTCACCTGTGTGCAAGTATGCAAGTGTGTGTGTAAGTGTGTGTGTATGTGTGTGTGTGTTGGGTCCATGAAAGTTTTGGCTAAGCGGACAGCGTACGTTGAAATTAGTTGCAAAAGAACTTTTGCATTTGCCTCGTTGGAGTGTCTCAAATTTAATTTACGAATGACAAAGGTTCGTTCATTAGGTTTCTATATAGCATATGCTATTTTAATTAGAGCAAGACAGCCAAACAGACAGAGAGAGAGGGAGAGCGAAAAAGTATTGCAATTGAGCGCAATTAAGTGAGCTATACCCTGTAGTTTATTAAAAGCTGCGCTTAGTAGATCTGATTTATAGTAAATATATATAAATATAGATATTTAGAGTTTCGAGTAAACATGAATTTCTTCACTCATACAGAAATCGTGTAATCAGAGCTAAGATTTTGATTTAAATGTAGTAAATCTCATCAGAGCAGCAAGCAGGCAATCAGACAATCAGACAAAGCCTGCAGCTCAAGGCGTAATCAATACAATATACCATCAACAACTACAAGAATAAGCTCATATACTCTTCTAGCTCTTCAGCTCAGTAAGAGAAAGTGAAGGCCTGTTCACAAAAATGTAACGAAATACATACCAAAGATATACAAACTGGACTTTGGCATGTGTGCCACGTGCCATGTAACTGAATCTGCGGCAAGGCTCACTCAACTCATTTGGCTTGAGGTACAATATTATCTCATATTTCAATATACACATATACATATATATTATTAAACAAATGTGCAGGAATATAACATAATGGAATTGATTAAGTTCATAGCTAATGCAAGCTAAAAAGTAGAAATTTGCATTAAATATGAGCTCAGATTAGAGCTGGCCTACGCTTAGCTTAAACAATTTAACTACTTGACCTGTATTTAATACAATTTATAATTCAATTTAGACTTGAGCGGCTTTATTAATGATTGTCCAGTTAATGATAATGAACATTCCTCGCGCCTCTGCTGCAGCATGGCCGAACATTCAAGAGAAATCATAGCTAAACAATAATCACTGCGTATAATCAATATCGAACTGACGGGGGCCAATTGGCAATTGGCTTAATGAATAAATCAAATAAATGTTACTTGAACTTAATTGAATTATTACACATTTGTCTACATTTTGCTTTGGCTAATTGCTGCAATAATGTCGCACGTGTTTTCTTGGATGCCTACGGGACATACCTTTGCTTACATCTCCGACACACACACACACACGCACACACAGAGAGATGGCAACATTGCTACATATTTTAGTCAGTGAAACATAGTAGATGCCATTATAGAACAAAAGAGAAACACACACACGCACAGAGAGAGAGAGAAGAAGCAGAGAGCGCTTGAAGTTGGGGGCGAACTCACTGGACTCTCACAAGTACCGACAATTATGACAAACATTTCTTCATGGGAGGCAGAGGCGCCGCCGGACGACCTTTTGCCACAGCAGCAGCAGCAGCAGCAGCAACAACAACAACAACAACATCAGCCATAACTAACGAGCTTATACGAATCCCAGGCAAACATACACAAGCATACACTGAGAGAACAAAATGCCGAGCGTATTATTATACGCTAATCGAGTTGAGATTGAAATTCCCAAAGCTATGCACGAAATTCCTAGTTCAAGACTTTTCGTGTAACCCAAAATTCCTGCCCTTTGGAAACATCTAAATTTATGGCCACTTTTTTTACTACTTAAGTTTTATAGTAAATTTAAATAGATATTTTCGTTCGGCAATGATCTATATCTTAAATATAATACATATAATAATTTGTTTATTTTTAAATAAATAGTAAAAAAAATATTAAATTCATTTATTACTTTTTAATTTATTTTGGAACTTAAATGTTTTTTTTCAGATTTTTTAAAGTATTTACTAATTAAATAAATAAATCAATTAAAATCACAGAAGCAATTCAGTAATAATTTACAAATATTTAAAAAGCGACATTTAAAATTTAAAAAAATTTGTTGAAAAATTCATTTACATAATTTTATATTTATTAAATTAAGATTCACTTTTAATTAATATATATAATATTTAAGTAGCTAATTTTAATTTAAAAATATTTACAAACATTCATTGAATAAATTTAATTTATTGTATAAATTCAATGCAATACTATATATATATATATATTTTTTTTTTTCAATTATAAATAGAATTTAAATAAAGAACTCTCTTATTTAATTGCATTTACTCATTAAGCAGCAAATGGAATATTGCATTACCTCTCCCCGTCTGACTTTTTCTCTAAGTGAAACTGTCGAGAATTTTTTTTTTCTTTTTTATACTTTGAGTTTTTCTAAGGCTCCTTGGCACACATCATCATTGTCACAGCTCATGGCGCGTAATTAACTAAACAAACGTCATTAGGCATGCGCATGTATGTGTGTGCGTGTGAGTGTGTGTGCGGACCCATGCGTGTGAGCCTTGGGCAAGATAGCAATGGCAGCAATGTCGTTGTCGCTGCCGTTGCCATGGCCCATTATAGAAGTGGGCTGCTGTTGGGTGAAACATATCTGCGAGAATAGAATAGAAGGCAGCCAAACTAAGCACAGGAAATGAAAATCGCTGTCATCAAATGTAGCGCAATTTCTTGAGTGATTACAACAACAGAGGCAGCAGCGGCAGAAGCAGCAGCAGCAGCAAGAAGAAGCAGAAACAGAAGCAACAGTAGTAACAGGAGTACCCACACTTTCAAAGTGATTACACGACAGCCGGAATAACAATGCAACGAGACATAGACACAGACATAACACACACACACATTGGCAATAGTAAAAAAAAAAAAAAAAACAAATATAAATTCATTTCGGTTCAATTTGAAAATGCTAAACCTTCTCACACTTGCTTGCCCAAGCGCCCTCTCCTACCCACTCTCTCCCCCTCTCCCCATCTCTTTCTCTTTGGCTGTCTCAGTTCCCTGCCCCAATCTGAACTTAGTTCTGTCACAGCTCCTACGAGCTGACTCCTTGGAGCAATAAACTGCGCTAAATTCAGCTCAGGCTCGCACATTGTTGTTGCTGTTGCTCCAGTTGCTGTTGCTGTTGCTTTGCAAATTGCTGACAATAAATGTTGGCAGCGACAACCAGCAACCAGACACGCCTTCCAATTGAAGGGGGGAGTGAGGCAGAGAGTCGAAGAGGGACCACCCGCATGCGAGTTGGCGTCACAATTTAAATATGCAAGTGCAAAATGCTATAGGTGCAATGAGCAGGAAACAAACCCAGACGCACAGAAGCAACGCAGTGAGGAGCGTGAATAGTACGTTAGGAATTGTATTTATTACAGAAATTAATTGATGCTGTAAACCAGCGACAGACAGATAGAGAGAGACAAAGAGAGAGAGAGAGAGCTAGAATTAAAAAAAAAAAGAAGAAAAATAGAAATAGAGAGTCCCAGTTAGTAGTAGACCACAAATGGATGCAGCAGCAGTTGGCAATGCGATTTCAACTGAATCGATTACAAACTGAATTTTCAGTTTGAAATGAACAAAAAAACTAAGCGAACTCGGGATAGAACTAAAAATGAAATACACGAAGGCACTAAATATGACAGCTAAATATTTTAGCAAATAGCAAAAGTTAAACGATTTTTGGAATTGAATTCGAAAAGTAAAATATATATGGAAATATATATGCAAATATTTAAGAAAATGTTGCTCTGCATATATGAGAAAAGCTTGATCTATAAATACTAAAGCTTAGGGCATTTTAATCTATAATCTAATCTTCAACTGAAAAGTAAAGGAAATTAAGTTAAAGCATTTGTATACTACACGTTTATACTTTTGATACTATTTCTTCTTCTTTTTCTTTATTTTGGCAATCATAATTTAATAAAAATTATTGATTATATGTTCAGCATTATTCATCTAACTTGAGTTTTATCTATGCCAGTTGACTTCTTTTCCTACTTCTGCCATTAACAGATAAAAGACGTAAATGAAAATCTAGCCAATTTTTAGCTAACTTGGGATAGCAAGAAGTAAGTGCCATACGAGCTAGTAATGCATATCAAGCAACAGCTTTTCCATTCAGCCATATCCAGGAGAGGAAAGCATCTGATGAAATATCACAATGCAGATCTTTTCAGCTCAAATATAATTACTATAAACCAGAGCTTAAATGACTCTAGCTCTATAAAAACTTAATTAAACTAATATGCATATATATATACATATATATATATATATATATATATATATATATATATTTTAATTTAATATATATATTTAATGTTCTCTACTTACATATGACGGTTAGTTTGGCATTCGCACGAATTGCCGAATTGAGACGCGCTGGACCCACTTGGCATTGATATTCGGCATCATCGTTGATGGAGGCATTGGAGATGCGCAAATTGTAGACACCCTGTTTGCGATCGCCGAGCACAGAGTAGCGTGGAAAGCCGGGTATGACGGCAGAGAAGCCGAGTGCAAAGCCATCTTTAGTCCATTGCACGGCGCCGGCCACATTGGCCACCTCGCAGCGCATCATGGCCTCGGCGCCCTCCAGCACCTGCAGATCGTGTGGGGTGGTGCGAAATTTCTGCTGCTGTCCATGGCAGCTAGCAGGGAACAGCAGCACGAACAGCACTGTAATGGAAAATAAGCAAAGAAAAATAAGATCATTTAGAGAGATGCTAGATTAATTGTCATGGCGTTTTGTTATGCTTGGCCCGAGACTCTGGCGTCGCATTGGTTACGTGACTTTCTATGGCAGCTGAAAATTATGAATTGTGTATTTAGCCAGTCGAGCACACAGAAGCGAAAAAAATAATAATAATAAAAAAAAAAACGAAAAAGAAAAAACAATGAACGACGCCCGCAGTCCCACAGAGACAATGGAGCAATGAGCACAGAGACTTTCCCTAAATAGCAAATCCTGACCGCAATAACACAGGACGCAGGACGCAGGACATTGGCCGCGCTGTCACTGAAAGCCTTTACGGCCGCCAACGCCACTAAGCTGCCGCAGAGTGCTGCAGTCAGAATCGGAATTGGAGCTGGAGTCAGAGCTGCAGTTAGAGCTGAAGCTGGAGCTGGAGCAGGAGCAGCAGCAGGAGCAGGAGCAGGAGCAGGAGCAGGCGTCGGAGCCGAACTTTGACCGTTCAGAATGAAAAGTTTTTTAATGAAAAACAAACACACACAGATTTTTAGCATCCACAGCGCGCAGCGCACAAAAGCCAATTGTGGGCGTGGTCGGATAGGAGGGAGGCAGGGGGCGGTTGGTAGGTTGTCCGGTCTGTACCGGTGACTGTTTGCCAAGACTTATTGCGGACTGCATTCAGAGTCGCCAGCCCGCCAGCCAGCCAGCCAGCGAGCAGTTTATTTCTTGCCAGCCGAAACTATTAAATTGTGCAAAAGAGTGAGAAGGAGAGAGCGAGCTAGGAGGGAGCAGGAGCAGGAGCAGGAGGTGTAGCAGAAGCAGAGCAGCCCTGAATCAACAAAAGCATTTAACGCGGCCATCAGGCAGCTACAGTTGTTTTAGTGCGCGTCGGAGGCCATGCCGCAGAGCTCTGTGCACTTTAACCGTGGAGCGAAGCTTTCATAAATTTCAAACGAATCTGAGAGCTGAAAGGACGGGCGGACGAGGACGAGCAGGCAACAGGAATGCGCGCATATGGCCAACAAAAAAACACACACACAAAAAAGAGGAAGAAAAATGCAGAAGCTGTTTATTTATTAGCACCGAAATGCAGTTTTAAATAGCACGAGTCAGGCCAGTGCCTGATGAAATGCTAAGTGAAAAAAAAAATTAAGAAACTGCAAATAAAATAAAATGCTTTATTTGTGGTATTAAAAGGCATTAACTACAGCTTGGCAGAGAAAGGCATTCTCTCTAACTACAACTCAAGAGAGCAGAGAGAAGAGAGTGCAATGCTATGGTCTGTCTACCTGCAACACCTTGAGAGCATCGTTTACACAACATAAACAGACTTTGTAGACCGCAAAGGAAAGTCTCGAAAAATGAACCCAAGACAATGATTAATATGCTCACTATTTGCATAGGCATGAACTGAAATGAATTTTAAATATAATACTTTATGTATATACATATATATAAATATATTTATATAGTCGGCTCTGTCTGGCATCCGTTGTGTCTGTGTGTGTGTGCCAGCTCTTTACGATTTCATTATTTTGCTTTTTCGTACATAATTTGCTTTGTCGAGCCGAAAAGAATGCGATACGAAAAGTTGCTCCGACTGCTGCTGCTGCTGCTACTCCTGCTGCTGCTTTTGCATCTTGTTGTTGTCAATGTTGTCGCGCAATTTGGCATAGAATTTGTTCTTGCTGTCTTTGTTGTTCTCAGCAGCAGCAAGCAGCCAGCATTACTGTCAATTTATATAAATCTTCAACCCGAACTCGCCTTCTTCCCAATCCGACTTTATCTGAATGAAACTGTCAAACGCAGTCGAGCCCTGTCCCTTTCACCCACTCTCTCTCTCTCTCTCTCTCTCTCTCTCTCTCACACAGTGTTGCTCCCCTTGCTTTTGCTTGTCCGCTTGGCCTCTGTGTGCCTATTCCCTTGTCCCTGGCTCACATACGAGCCTGAACCCGAGTCCGCGCTCGAAAACCCTTGCCAGCAGCAGGCGCAGTCATAACCTTTGCCCCATCAACGCACGCTCTACGCAAATTTGAGCCTATTTTACAGACATCACACATACACTCACATACACACACACACACAAACACTCTCACACACACATTGGTTTTAGCGAGAGTTCATAGTTGAGTAAATTTTTACCTCGTTCATGATGGGGCGCATCATTGGCGAACTTGAGCTCTGCCACACACACATGTGTGTGTGTGTGTGTTTGTGTGTGCGTGGGTTTGCTGGTGTGGGGTGTGCGTGTGTATTTGGATTTTCAACAAATTTGCGTAGCTTGTTGTTTTGTGCTCATTGCCATTGTTGTTGTCCCATATTTTTGAAGCGAAAAATTTTAATAAAGTAAATTCCTATTTTACGGCCTGCGAGAGGAAATGGGTTTCCTCTACCCCCTATCTCTCACTCTCCCTCCCTCTCTCCATCACACACATTCGTTCTCTGACTCCCTCTCTGTCTGCTTCTTTTTTTGCGCTATGAAACGATGGGTGTATTAGACACGCTTCATCCTTGGCACATTGAATGGCAAAAGCGCCATGAAACACACAAATTGAAGCATGACAAGCGCGCGCGCACACACACACACACTCTCACACACACTCACACACGCACGCACATAGTCACTTCATATGTCATATACGTGTCACACGTATTGCGGCCGGAAATAGTTGATGGAAAAACACGCAACAAGCGGAGACAGCCAAAGTGCGAAAAGGATTTAAATGCTTTAGGCGTCGCCTTTTGACCGCGCTCGAGTCACTGCAAGCAGTGGACGGGGCGTGGCAAGAAGGGGCGTGGCTTTGTGTCGTTGTCCCAAGCGACAAGCGCCGATTCAACACTTTGAAAAAAAAACTGAATACAGTGAAGACATCAAAGGCAGTGAGGTAGCTCGTTCAGAATTCTGAATACTAATATAAATTTAAGAAAAATTAAATAAATTATTGAGCAACTAAAAGGTAATTTTTTAACATATTTATAGACCCATAAAAGAAGTTTCCGGAAAATTAAAGTAACAATTTTTTTATAAAGAATTTCCCTTAACTTAACTTTTCCCTTAAGGTACATAAAATGAATATGACAAAAATGAATAATAAAGTTTAAAGTATTTTACAAAATTGAAATATTTCATTAAAACGCAACAAAATGTTTAAATTGGGTAATAAAACATGAAACTTTCGTAAGAATTTGAATACAAATAAAAGTTTTTTGATAGGAAGAAAGAAAAAGAAGAAGATTTTCTATATTAAAGCAAAACTTTGTTTCATGCGAAAGCGAAAGCTGACATAATTGGGCAATCTTTTTGATGTTTCATTTGATTGAATAATTTGTTGTTTAATTTATGATTTTATTACAACTTAAGAAATTGGAAATGTGCCTAAGAACCAATAAATTGCAAATACAAATGTTTTTGCATTTCACATTTGACGAATAAACTAGATTTTAAAAACAGACCAAAGGCCAAGGCATTTTCTTTACTTTATTATTTTTATTTATTTCTTTATTTCTTACTTTATTTGCTTACTTTAGGCTTTTTGCATTAAAAACAAAAACATAAATAAATAAAATTCTTCAAATTATATTTGTGCTTAAAGAAATTGAGATAATATATTATTTTAATTGGAATACTTTTTGCATGCCTCAATAAATATTTATTGATTTCCATATCATGGAATTGGTTAATTCTTTTGATCTGAGCTGTTTGCTTATTTATTTATTCAATATAAAAGAATAGGAATATTCTGCCAAACTTAAATAAAATAAAATAAATAAGAAAAAAATAAAATATATTTCAAAATTCGTATTAAATAATGCTCTAAGCAATATAACTGATTTATCAAGTAATTTTAAAATTTATTATTTTTAAATTTAAATTTAAATTCATTGTTTTAATATAATATTGTTTTTATTTCGGAAATATTCTTCAAGTTCACAATTTATTCAATTTCAATTTAATAATAATTATTGTTTTAATTATGTAGTAAAAATATTATATAATATTTTTTTATTAACAAAATATAATTAAGCTATTTATTATATATTTATTAAATATTTATTTAATTTATTTTTAGTGTATATATATGTACATATTTTTTTTATTTAAGTTTTGTAATATATTATTTTGATTTAAGTTTTGATCAGTTTTTAATGTAATTATTGTTTTAATTATGTAGTATAAATAATATATTATAATATTTTTCTTATTTATTAAATATATTTAAGCCATTTATTATATTTTTCTTGTAATATTTTATATATATTTTTTTATATTTATTTATTTTTTTTTTTGTATTTATTTTTAATTTTTTTTTATGTTAGCTGTTTATTATATTTTTTTTAATATTATTTATTTATTTTATTATTTATTTACTTAATGAATAATTTTTTTGATCAATGTAATATATAAATTTTATTATTAATTATTATTTTGCTTAAATATTTATTGGTTGAATAAACTCTCTTTTAATGCTGTGCATCCAATTTCATTTAAATTGCTTAAATATCTTTACTTATACCAAGGCATATCCCAGTGTAAAGTTCCGAGTTGAGGAAATTCATGCTTTGCTGCTCGACTTTTTCGGCAAGTGTAGCTGTAACGCGTGTTGTTTTTTTTGTTATGTTATGCGCGGGCTCTTGATTGTTTTTGGAGCTGGAAATGGAATGGCAGTTACACACGCACACACACACAAACACACACACATACAGACACACACATGCTACATATGAGAACATTCGCACACACACAAATCCCGGCCTCAGTGCCCTGACATTGCGACAGTGGGCAAAAAGGGTTTTATTTTACGAGCGGGACTATCAGTGTTATTGTTATGACTGAAATTTGATGGCCTCAACCGCTTCTGGCTGAAACTGAAGCGGAAGCACAGAAGATGGAGATGGAGATGGAGCTGGAGCTGGAGCGATGGGAGCAGGCGATGGTAGCTAGCGATGTTGTTGAACTAACCATGTGACGAATGTGTGAAGGGTGAGAGAGTGGGAGGGTAGAGATTTGTAGGGTGTGTATGTGTGTGTTTGGGGGCATGCACCCCTTGTCGCTGTTTATGACGCTGACGCAGTCAAACGATGATGACGCCTGCTCCCGCCCAGCTCGAGCCCAGTTACGGCCCAGTTAGTTATCTGTCATGGCCTGGCCGCTGATTAAGCAGCCTTTCAAGCTAGCGCAGATTGGATTTAACGAGGGTCTGGGACACCTGAGTGGCCTAACCCAAGCCATATATGGAACCAGCCAATCTCTGGCACCATATTTATATGTATTGCTCTCTCGCTCTCGCTCGCTCTTTCACTCACTGTTTTGGCACTTAAGTTTTATTTGCTTTGCTTTAAATGCTCACGTCGTATTTGGGCGGCAATGCTCCAAGCATCAATTTGAGCCTGGCAGCAAAATGTTGGCTCCTTCGTGCGAGTCGCTTGCGCGTTAATTTGATGATTATGATTTTCACACTGGCCTGAATCGTGCGCATCTCTTTTATATACACACACATATACATAAACATATTCGCCATTGCTGCCAAAATGGGCTGCAGCTAAACTGTCGCAGTTTTGTGGCATGTGGCATGTGGCATGTGGCATGTGGCATGTGGCACCTTGGCTCAGCCACGCCCAGCTGTCAACAACGTGCTTTGCATGCCCAAACTCGATTCGTTATAAAATATTGTTAGTTCAATTCGCAATGTCTGCCATCGTCCGTTTCTTCCTCTTCTTCTTCAATAGATTCTCCTGCTGCATATGCAATATAACAATAGCTGCGCGACCTTTTCGCCTAATGGCGCATGGCATTCTCCTTCGGCTGCTTCGAGTTGTACGTGCAACTGCAGCACATGCCACACTCGATTGGACACATGGCAGCGATTGCAGCAACTCCTGTTACTCATCTCCTTTCTTCTGCTGCTTCTTTCTTGGCTCTATCTAGGCATTGCGACTGTTTGGCCAGGCCACAACATCGTCAGTCACATGCAGTCGAGCTGTCCCAAAATATGGCACAATTAATCGCATGCAGCTAAAGTTGGCATCATTCCTGCAAATATATTTCACTTAACCTCCAGGCCAGCTTGCCCAGCCTGAAGCAGTTGCATTATCTCTGCGTAATGTTTCATAAGATTTGATATATTTAAATTGCTGCAGTTGGCCCGTTGGCGCAGCTCGCATTAAGATGGCCGCAAGTCTAGTGCAACATTAACTTGAGAAAACAATCTAAATAATAATAATACAAAATGAAAACAAAAAAGAGCTGGAACCAAGGCTGCCACAGCCTGCAGCCTGCATTGCAGCCTTGCTGCAACCTGCCAACGTAGGTAACTCTCGCTTTAAAGAAATTCTGCAACAGCTAATTTTATTTATGCATTAACCATGAATATTTTGCGGCTCTCGGCGACCACAGCAACGCGCAACGCGCAACGCGCCTTTGCCAATTTCCCACAGGACTGCGACTACATTAAGTGAGAGCAACAAGAGAGCGCACAACATGCAACGGCAGCCAATAAATAAATGGAGAGAGCAGCAGCAGCAGAAGACGCAATCAATGAGGATAAGCGATGTGAAATGTATATATATATATATAGAAAGTGATGATAGCTATATGAATTGGTAATAGAATGACTTTCAATAATAAACTGTTTACAGCATTGATGAGGATTATAAAGAGTTTGCTTTTCGAGATTGACAAATCAATCATTCAGCTGTTCATTCTAAAATTGTAAAATAACTGCTTAGCAATTTCATAAATTTGCATCTAAAATCTATATAGAAAGACGTAATATCTTATATATACGTATATTTCATATACATCTAGAAGTAGAACGCTAAAAGCTTATGCCTAATAGCTATTCAATTTTGGCTATTTATATGCCATACATCATATGTAAGAGCTCATATTTCATATATTCATTAAAATATTCATATATATATTCATATTCAAAGTCACAACAATAACTCTGAGGCAACTATTAGCTTGGCTTATCTATAATAAACCATCTTGCTCAACATCTTCTCTAGGCCAAACCCATGCTACATTTATGTTTAAATAATATTTGTGTGCAGCTCTTTCAAATGATGTTGGCACTTCAACTGCTGCACAACTGGAAAACTTGTTGAAGCAGCCGTTGAAACGCAATGTGAGTGGTGCGTGGGTGCACAGAGAGAGACAGACAGAGAGAGAGAGAGAGAGTGAGACAGAGAGTGAGAGAGAGAGGCAGGTAAAGTAGTTTTAAGGTCTATTCTGTTAGTGTTTCGTTTGATTAAAGTGGTCATCGTGGTGCAGCAAACCTGTTGCCGTTGTAGCCACAATTTGCAAGCCACTTAAAAAAAAAAAGAAAGAAGGGTTCTCAGTGGTTGCCACAACTCTCGTGCAAGCACTCATCACACAGACATGGAGAAGACATGATGTTCATGCGTAGCAATTAGCTCGCTGCCATTTGCAACATGGAGCAAAACTCAACTTGAAATTTGAAATTTAAAAATTATAATTGTTAAAAATGTTGTTCTCTCTCTTCTTTTTATACTTTGTTCCCGAAGGGGAAAAAGTATATTGGGTTTGTGCAATGTCCGTCTTGCTGTCCGTCCGTCTGTCCGTCTGTCCGGCCGTCCGTCTGTCCGTCTGTCCGTCTGTCCCGTATGAACGCAATATTTTTCGGCGCTATTAGAGCTAGAGACTGGAATTTTAAACATATACTCATATATGTTCCCGATTAATAAAGTGTAAAAATTTTCCCCGATCCGCCCACTAGGGGCGTGGCAAATCGGAAAACTCTTCCGCCCATAGTTTAGTTATCATACTATATTGATGACTAGAAGAGTTGCAATTTGGGAATGTATACTCGGGGTGACAACCCAAGTTCAAAAAGCTATGGCGGATATATCTACCGCCCATTGGGGGCGTGGCAATGGGGAAATACGTATCTTCTACACCGTTAAAGCTAGAACGCTGAAATTTTGCATGTGAGTTAATGTTATGATTCTAAGAATATCGATCAAAAAGTTTTATGTCTACGCCCATTGGGGGCGTGGCAAATCGGACCTGAATATAGAGTGATTTTTCAAATTCTGCTATATTTTGAACACTATTGACACTAGAGACTTGAAATTTTGCATGTATACTTGGGTTGACAACCCAAGACTAATAAGCTATGGTAGATATATCTACGCCCACAGGGGGCGTGGCAAACCGCAAAAGTTTATATCTCCTACAGTTTTAGAGCTAGAAGCTTGAAAATTGGATGGTTGAGTTACTAATGTTCTCCTCTATCGATCCCCCAAAAATAATTTTTCAGCCTCTTTGGGGGCGTGGCATATCGAAAAATACCCTGTAATTTTCGCATTTTTTGAATGTAAGCAACCAAATTTTGCAGGCATGTTAGCCTCTGCCCTTTCTAAGAACTGGCAAAAAATTATGCGTCTACGCCCCTGGGGGCGTGGCAAATCGGCAAAGAAGTTTGTTGTGGCCAACTGCATAATTCATGCATACAATAGCTTAGTAGCAATTGCTAAGATGGCAAAAAGCATTTTAACATAAATATAATAATATTAATGAATTTAAAAAATAAAATTCATAAGTTTTTGATTAATAAATAAAAAGTTTCCAGCGGGATTCGAACCTGGGTCTTTTGAAAACAACATGTAATCGTTAGCTAAACCTAAATAAATTCACAGCTGATCAGCTGACCAGCTGATCAGCAGTTTGTGACGACACAAAACAATACAATCGCAATTCTTGCAATATGTATACACTTTTGGATGTGTATACACGTACACATGCATACATACATATATGCATGCATAGAAAAACTGCCTGCCACACAGCGTCGCAAATCGGAAAGCATAAAGCAGTTTTAGTTTTTACTTAAATGCACAATTCATATGCGTATGTTTATAAATGATTTTCAATTGCATTTTATAATAAATATACAAATATTAAAAAAAATAAAAAATAAATAATTTTTGAAAAAAAGTTTTCTGCGGGATTCGAACTCACGCACCTAAGTATAACTTGCATAGCGCTTACCATCAGCGCCACTGCCCTGACTTGGATTTCGTTAACTAAAACCAAATAAGGCATTGCTAGAGCGCCTTTGACAAAACTTAAGTAACGATCGAAAAATTCTCAATTCAGTCACAATTCTTAGAATATTCTGTCATCCAAACTTTTGTATGTATACATAGAAAATTGTGTGTATACTCGTATAGTGTGTGCATGTGTAAATCTATATGTATGTGTAGGAAAAACGTTTGTTGCTTGCCATGTACGTTTTCTAATTGCCGAAATATTTCGTTAATTAAATGTTTATTAAAAAAATAAGATGCACCTATGGGAACAAAGTATATCGCTGTTAGTTGCGCCTAACTGCAACGTTCTTACTTGTTTTTTGCTCTTTTTAAGTACACATGTTTTTTTCTTGCTAACTCTTGTCGACTTCTGGACACAATTGTGGGAGCAAATTATGCGGGCATTGTTAGGCATTGAAATGATTTGAACATGCGTCGAACGACTTGGGAAAATGATTTGGTTGAAGCACAAAGCAGCAAAAAGCAGAATTACATTGAGCAACGCAACGTGTTGACCACTAAAAATCAGTCGAGGGCGCTTTGCGTTGTCAAGGGGAATTATTATTAAATGGCAATCTCTATAGAAATCCCAAGCTGAGCTGATTTAAGCGACAAGCGAAAGCAGCGCCAGAAAAGATTGCTGTCCCGAGTCTGGCCGGATTTATTTATAACACATGCACACACGCAGCATCGCATATGCTTATGAAATTCACAGAATAACACAACGAAAAAACGAGAGAAAGAGAGAGAGACGACGGCAGGAATATCGAAGGACAAACGACATAAAAAGCGACATCATCCAATCAATTTATGCGCCAATGTCTCCAATGGGCGGGGCACTGTAGAAGCTGCCGCATAAGCAGGCTCACAAGATTGCAAAATGGATAATTGGAACTGGGTCTCGCTTCACTCTCCCATACTCCCACTCTCCCCTCTCTCTCTCTCTCTCGCTTATCTTTAAAAAAAACCATTCGAGTTAAATCGAAATTTTGTTTGGGCTCAAGGTACACGTCTAATGCTCGACTATGCCGCATTATATTTGCACAATAAACTCATCAATTGAGCATTGATAACGATTTGGCCAAGAACTTGTCATCATTATCAACCCCAAGCCCATTCTCATCTAAAAAGGACAAAACTCAGCACCAGCTCAATTTCAACTTTAATTCTCAATTCAGGCTCAATGCATTGCTTCTTCTTCTTCTAGTTTATGTTGTTGTTGTTGTTGTTGTAGCGCTTTCAAAGTTATTTGCTGTCCATTTCCAAACATTAAACCAGAGTGACTTGAATAAATTTCATATTTGAAAGCCTCACACACACACACATACATACGCACACACGTTAAATGGAGAAGGCGGAAATATCGAAACCAAAGTAAACCAAACATGGCTAATATGTGCGCAGCCAACGCTGCCGTTGGCCACTTTGCCTGGGGAGGTCAACACAGCGGGGCTGATGGAACTTGGCCCCCCCCAGCCCAGCCCAGCCAAGCCAGAGGTAGGCACAAGCCAACGCATGTGGGTGTATTTGTGTGCGTGTGTGTGTGTTGGGGCATAAACCAAAAATTTCTATACGCTGCTGATGCAGCAAATTTCCGGTCATAGTGAAAGTGGTGCGTGCGACAACAGTGCCAGACCAAGCAGTTAGAGTGGGCGTGCCCGTACGCCTTGACGCACAGCTAGAGGCAGCCAGAACCGGCAGCCAGAGCCAAGCAGGCAGGCACTCAAGAATTTTTGCTGCTGGTCGAAATAGCTGATATGGCCAACACTGCGAAAACTGATGCCATTAACAGACGAAAATTTCATTCTCGCATATTCATACACTTGCGAACTTGTCACAGATAGCGAAAGAGACAGCGAAAGATAGAGAAAGAGAGAGAGAGAGAGAGAGCTGGAGTAGACCGCAGGCAAATTTTTAAATTATGGCTGTTATTATCGTAGGAATTGTTGCCAAAAATTGAGGCATGCAAAACACAAAATGCTTCAATGAAGTTGTCCTTAGCAAAGAAATGAAGAAAAACAAAGAAAGAGAGAGATATAGAAGGGAAGAGTGGGAGTGAGAGAATACAGAGTGGATGAAAGCAAAGAGCAAAAACGAATAAAGTTCCATTTAGAGGAGACAACTTGATTAGCCTCATCAGAAATATGGCAGCTGTGATAATGCCTATATATAGATCGATTCTTGACTTGTCTGTTGAGCTTAAGAGAATTTTTTTTGTTTCTTGAATTACTAAATTTATATAGCTCTATATATATCGGGCTTGAGATTAGGCTTTGATCATATTAAATATTTTATTGAAGAGGAAAATAGTTTAGCAGTTTATCTTTTATAATAATAATAATAGTTGAAAGTTTAGTTATTATTTATATTTAATTCTCGTTAGTTTTCGCATTTCTTTCCGCAGCTGCTAAAAAAACACAGTTGAGTGCTGCTTTATCGATAATTGTTCACGAATAAACAATAAAATGCAAATTTTTGTTAACTTGTTAAAATTTGCTAAATGTCTGACTTATTTAGGCTTTACTGTAATGCGCCTAAGCCCAAGTGAGCTTCACAGCTTCAATTAGTTCGCTAAATAAACTAAAGCTAAATGGATTTAGAGCATTAAAGAATATATAGAATATTTATTTATATTTTTTTATGTATCAGAAATTAAATATATAACCAAAATACAATGGGAAATAATAGAAAAATAATTTATTTAATTTTGTTTAATTTAGAAAGATTTTGTTTAATTTAGAAAGATTTTTGTACTGGCTAAGCAAGCTTTTGCATGCAGCTGTTTATTATTCAAGTAATATCAATATATATATACATGATCCATAGCAAGACATCGCAAGTCTCGCATGCAGCAAGGGTTGCTCAAAGGAATACCAAAATAACCTTGAAGCCAAAGACAACGAACTTTGCCAGGCAGCAGCAATTAGGCGAGCCACCTGCAGCAGTCTATGGCCTGCAGCTTGCTGCTTGCACCACCAAATGACAATTGTGGCAGCGAGTTGTTTGTCAGCTTATTGTTTGCTTTAATTGCCGTTTGAGCTGCCAACGCGTGTACAGCGAGCGGGCAGCATTTGCATTGTTTGGCCAAATTACTCAAAGTGTGTGTGTGTGTGTGGGAGAGATGACAATGGAAGTCACCCCAGCAATAATACAACGGCTGCTGCTGCTGCTGGTGCGGGCAAGGGTTAACAGGAGTCGAGTTACCAGAAATCTCTGCCACACAAAATAATGTTTGCGCAATCGAATGACAATGCGAACCAAAGCGAGAGCATGGAAGGATGAGTTGATGAGCGACGGGCATGAGCATGAGACATGAAAGAATGGGGGTGTTGCGCTGTCCAAGCTATCCAAGCTGTCCAATCAAGCATGTCTGCGTGTGTGAAACCCGATGCGAGGCAACGCTGCGTGGATGAGGGAGAGCGAATGAGCTAAGGCTATTGCATCGTTGCTGTTCCCAAGCAATTGTTGCCGAGGAAAGCGAACGAATTACAAATTTTTCTCTGTCACAATTAAAAGACTTGGAAGACTTTGCCGCGCTCACAGTTCCCAGCAAATGCCGCCGCATCACAGATTTCCACACATGTACACCTCCGCTGCACTGGCGCTGCTTGGGGTCAGCGGCAAGCCGACGAAGCGGAACCACACGTCAACTGGACAGGTCGTGCAAAAGGTGCAAAGACAGGCGAGAGTCTCAAGTCTCAAGTCGCAAGTTAACTGATGCGTGGCACAAAGCGTGCAGCAGACGCTGACAAAGTGGAGCGGCCGGCAGAAGACGTCAGCAAAAGTTCACACGATGCGATGATAAGCCAAAAGCCTTTCCACAAGATGCGGTTGCCACAGATACGCCATAGACGCAATGCCGACACACCAACGGCAACGGGCAAAGCCAGCAGCTGCATCAAGTGGCAAATGGCAAATGGCAGGAGGCACTCTGCATTTTTCGACTGCCAAAAACCGGTTCTGGTAGCACGCGCCAGCATTGCAGCAATTAGGACTTGGAGCTGGCTCAATAAATGCCACCTGCCAGTCAGTTAGCTGCCGTTAGCACTCGACCAGCTTGCCGCACTTGCCACACCTGCCACACATGCCACGCATGCAGCAAAAGCTCAACAGTCATGCAGCTCACAAGTCGTATGTTTGCATTTCAAATCAAATATTCATTTTCAATATATGAACAGGACTTCGATTTATAACTCGAGCTGAGCAACAGCAATGCAATGCTATTATTTGTTGTTGGGGTATATTGGTTATGGGCAAGTGTTTGTAACAGCTGCAACTAGCAGTACTATATAACATTCAAAACAAAGTTTATATAATCTTTCATAGACATTTACATAAAAGGAATTTCAATTTAGAGACAGGGCTAAATGGCCAGATGAAGAAATTTGCTTTGTTATATTAAATGTATGAAGTTTTTGCTATTTATAGGATATCTATTAGTCTAATATACCTCAACAAAGTTGTGCTAGGCATGCAGAAAATTAAGAAAATAACTGATTTCCTCTTTAACTTCATGCAATTCAGCTACAACTCGAGTTTATAATCAGAAAATTCATATTAAAGGGTATCTAGCGCGTCAAGCAACTTAAAATGCAAGGCATAAATAATGAAAGTCATATTACACCTCCTCAAGCACTGTCAATTCATATACATGTCAAACTCAATCAAATAGGGCATCCGCTAGTCTATCAATCTAATACTAGCGCCGTGTCTTTGCTTGTTCTACTTCCTGTTGCTGTTGATGTTGTTGTTGAGTTGTAAACTTATTTAATCTGCATAAAATATGCACAGACCTGAGCACACACACACCCAGATACACAACCATACATATATAAACACACACACACACACTCGCACACACACACACATGTCGCACAACAAAAGGCCGTTGAAGCGAAGGGAATAAAATGCGAGCATTCATAAATAAATAACATTTGAAAATTCATTCAACTTGCGATTGATTTCGAATTAAATGCAAAAATACAAAATACATTTGAAAAGAGACCAATCGAATCTCAGTTTAAGTCGCTGTGCGTTCGATGTGGCGTGGCGTTGGCCAACTCTGCGGTTTTTCCTGCTCATATCGATAACAGAGTTTGAGTAAATCTTTGACAGAGCAGGAGGCGCGCCTTCTTACACTCACATCGAAAGGAAATCGTCTCCCTTTGAGCAGAATGATGCAATTATTTACACTTGATTAAATACTCAAAAGAAAAGTGAAAGTGTGTGTAAGCAAGTGATGTAGGTTTTCCAGAGTTGGGGGCCATTGGGAAAAATGTATATTTTAAGCAAATTCAAAAAGTGCGTGCGCCGCATTGAGTTGTTGTTGTTTTTGGTTCTTTCATAAATTCATAAATTTAAATTAGCAAATGAAGCCATCGATCTGAGCAGCAGTTGAAGTGGGAGCATGATGGGTCCAAAATAGGTGGCATAAATATATGTATATATAAATTTTCTAAATATATTTACATATTTATTATATACATACGTATGTATGTACCTATCCGCAAATGGTATTCAATTACAGTCGCAGTTGAGCCCGGCGCAGGCAAAAAAAAAAAAAGAAAAACATTTAATTTATTGACTGGGCTGTGAAGGCGTTTCTTATTACGAAAAGTGCCAGGCGCTGTCATTGCCATTGCCATGGCCGCACCACCCATCGCACCACCCGTGACAGTCCACTTTCTCTGGCTGTAACCATCTGTCAGTCAAGCAGTCAGCCAGTCTATGATGAGTCTCGAGTCTCATTTGGCATTTGCTTGATTTGCCCTCTTTATTTATTCATCCATCCTGTCCAAATTGTCTGTGCGGTGCGGAGCATGAGGATGAGGTGGTGGTGTCAGTACAGTAACTGTTACTTCTTCTTCTTCTTCTTATTCTTACTTCTTCTTCTTCTTCATCATCTGCAATTGTGTCAGTCAGCATTGCGCGCTTACCAAATCAATTCGCATCAAAATCGAACCGAAACCCATCAAAATGGCGGCGCAGTCATCTATGATGCCATCTACAGTCCACACTCTGGACCCGATGACATGATACCTCAGGCTCTCCTCTCCCCTCTCCCTAAGTATGTGTATTTGTGTGTTTGTGCATTTTATATATTGCGTAGGAAGTACGCTGGGCTGCACATTGCTAATATCCTGCGTTGCCCCTCGCCCCTCCCCCTCCACGTCTACCCACCTCTCTCTCTCTCACTCTCTGTATCTATGATATCTTCGCATTCAGCTAGACCACTTGGCATATTCGCATTTCGAATACATTTCATTAGCTCTCAGCCTCTGCCTGCCAGCCCCCGAGAGAAACTTTCTTTAAATTAAGCATATCGAACTTTAGACTGGACCAACATGGGCATTAGATGCTCATTTCGTACAGCAATGCTAAATCGGAAATGAAATATATATTAGATGAGTACACTCGAAGAAATAATCGGCAAGTAAAGAGTAAGTTGACTAAAGAAATTAGTAATATAAATCATGTTTCTCTATATAAAATTATAATTAATTGAAATGAAATTTAGCTTTTTTTTATAGTATTTATATTATTATATTATTCTCATTTGCCTTAGGATCAACTCTCACTAACTGAAAATCAATTCATTCAAATTTCCTATAACTCAATTGTTGCTTTTCTGCCTTAAATTTCATATTGCGCTGCTGCTGCTTCTTCTTCTTGTTTTACTAGTCTAAAAATACTGCAACTAAATATTTGTGAAATTATTGTACAAACATTTGCTTTGTTATCAAATATAAATTGACATTTTTGTCACAGTGTATGGCAGCGTAGCAATCAAATTGTTTATTCGGCACTGTCAGCGAGGCGTGGCAAGGGGCCAGCAACACACTCGAAACACAAACAGAAACAGAAACACACACACACACACATACGCATTGTGGGTTGTGTTTTGAGCACTCATAAATCTGAGCACAGATGACAAACTGAAGCAGCAATGAGACACGAGAGCCAGAGACTGATGCTGGGGCCGAGGCTGTAGCCTGTAGCCAGGGGCACGTCCAGGTAGCCTGGCTGCGGCGCAGAGCAATTACCACATGCCACGATTGACAAGCGCTGCAGGAGTTCAAACTTGTGTGTGTGTGTGTGTGTGTGTGTGTTGAGGAACTCAAGAGCTAGGAGAAACGGAGACATCGGCGACTTCAAGTGCACACTCGCTATCCCTCTCCCACGCTCTGTCTCTTTGTCTGTCTCGCTGTTGTGTTTGCCTCGCCTTGACTTGTTTCTCTGTATGTTTTATGCCACATGCTGAAAGTGCAACCGATTTATTTATACACACAAATACACACACACACACACACGCACACATACATTTATTTATATACATTGTGAAGCTGACGCTTGCTCACAAATTGGATTTGCTTGTTTGCCAGTTGCTGCTGCTGCTGCTGCTGCTGCTGCTGCTGCTGCTGCTGCTGCTGCTGCTGTTGCTGCTCGTTCTTTTACCCATGTTGACATCGCAGCAATTACAACGGCATTCTATAGTAGCGCCGCCCTCACTCCAGCATGAGCGTGTGGCCAAATGCACTTCTTGATGGCTTTAAATAGCTCGACGCTATTTCAGTTTGCTGGCCAAGCCGCAGGCGGCAACCGAAAAAACATCCAAAAATGGAGAGAAAAAAAAGAAGGAGAAGTAGAATTAACAACAACAGCAATGCGTCTCAGTGTGTGGCAAGTGCAACGCATTAAATGAGGCAGCTTTCAGTTTTCGGTTGATGGCTTTCAGCTGCATTACGTAAACACGCAGACGCCAACACAGCTGAGCCCTGGCTGAGCTCAGCTCTGGTGTCACCTGTGCGAGACACGAAGCGCGCGTGGGCGTTTAGCCATGGCTTAGACAATCAGAGCTGACAAACTGGTTGGCCTTAAGCTGCAGTAGTCCAAAAAATATCATATCTATATAGCGTATATATGTATATGTATATATAGTCTGGCTACTGCTGCCCACACGGATCGCCCAACAGCAGCAGCAGCTAAACGAGCTTCGCCTTACAGCTTGGCAATTGACAGCTGGAGAGTGGAGCGCAATTAACTTTGCAGCCAGAGAACAAACAAAGTCAAATGCAGACCATGAGAAGCCAACTGCTCAATGGCTAACGCGATTCTTGCCGTAGATAAACATATAGCATACAGTCTTAGCTCCATATAATGAACAATGGAGTAAGAGCATTGGCTGAGCATTGTCTGAGCATTGTCTCAATCATTTGCTCATAAAAAATCAGAATAGACTCTTTTGTAAATGCTCTCTCTCTCCCTCTCTCTATCTGATGTTGACTCTGACTCAGTCTTATTATGTCTGGTTTTCCGGCTTGCTTAATGATATCTTGGCAATAAAAATAGATTTTTGAGCGTATTATATAGAACTTTAGGTTCTCATTAAAATAAGTATTAATATTATATATAGACAAGATTTTTTTTTGCTATTCTAATATGAATCTATCTCACATATGAAGCTCAGTTGTCTGATTCCGCTTTCTAGTAAATTTTGCATATTTATTAAGATCTTGCCATTATTATCTTTATCTGTTGTTAGTGCCAACTTAAGACACTTTGCCATAAATTCCATTGCTAGAGTTTTGTAGAAACTTACAAGTTAGCAAATGCTCAAATTTGAAGCATATGCCAACTCATTGATTCAGATTTTTATTTGAGCTCACTCATTTTGATTGCTAGCCAGCTCTAATAGCTTAAGCTCACTTATCTCAAACTTAACTTAGCCTTAGCTCTGACTACAAATTCTAAGCTAAGCTCGACTTTATTCAAAATTTTAAATAAATTTCAAATATGAAAGTTTTCTTAAGCAAATCTTTGTAATTTCCCATTCAAAGTGTTCTTGCACGCAGACTCTTTACTGTAGTTGAGATTATTCGCTGAAGATATGCGCTTTGCAAGGACTTCTCAACTGATGCTTCTCCCTGCATCCTTTTATATTCCTGCTTCACTCTCTTACAATTGCTATGTCTGTGTATGTGTGTGCTTAGCACTTGCCCTTTGACCTGTGGAATGAATAGAAAACGCAGAATTGTTTCCTACATGCATCTCGCTTGCTCTACCTCTTCTCTCCACCTGTCTCTCTCTGCCTCTCTCTCAATCGCTTTCTTTCGTTGAAGCTTTGGTCAAGCAATGGCTTCTATTGTCAATGCACTTCAGTACATTAACCAAGCTGTCAGAGACAAACGCAGCTCTTGGCTGGCTGCTCCACCTGCTGCCACGCCCACAGCTGCTGCTGCTGTCCGCTCATCGTTATCTGCTACTCTCTCTCTCTCGCTCTTCAGCTATCTATTACGACATGTTTGCTCTACACTTTCGCCGTTTTGACTCTGGTGGCACACATTTCAACGCTTCAGCCACGAAAAAAGGACTCTCACATATTTCTTCTGCTTCTGTGTTGAGCCCCCCCCTCTCTCTCTCTTTCTCTCACTCTGTGTGTGTGTCCTTGTGCTTGTTTACCGTTTGCCCGCATGTCCTGCCTGTTTGTTGACATATTATGATCCTTGATTATTTTGTGCTGACAAATAAATGCTTCTATTTTGGTTTTCCATGCTTGGACTCCACATTCGACTTCATCTTCATCTTCATCTTCATCTACTGCTCCGGGCTGTCGACTCCTGCTAACAGTTTTTCTTCTATGTTTTTTTGCGGTCGCTTTGGCTATAGCCGCTGGCCACCGTTGCCAGGTGCGCGGCCTTTCTTCTACTCCTCCTCCTCTTTTTTTTTTTTTTGCTTCTCTTTTGGCTAATTGGGCCGACGCAAAGCAGCAGGAATTAGCTTGAATCATGCTTGAATTTTCACATGTGTGTGTATAAAAGTAATTTGTGTATATAGCTATATACGTATGTGCATATATAAGCTTTATCGACGCATCTTTTATATTTGTAGGCGTTTCCCTGCCACGCAGCTGCTGTCCCTTGATAAAGAGAGCGAGAGAGAGATAGATAGCAGAGCAGCAGAGACATTGATTCGAACAATCGCACATATGCTAGCGACATGAATAATACAATGGGACAAATTCCCAATATATGTTGCATAATGCAATAAATAATATTAATTATTCATTAGAGTCAGTTTAGCCAATGATATGATGATGAATTGCTAATGAATTCATATCCATTGACCACGTATTCAGTTCAATTGTCAATGAAGAACATTGAACTAGTTCACTCAGTTTTGCAGTTTGCTGAGTAGAAAACAGAATGTCTTTTGCAGTTACATATGCTTAACAGCTGTTAACAGCAGACTGTTAAAATGATAGTCACATTTCTATCATATCATAAAAATAATGAACAGACAAATTTATTCATTCAAATTTCTATCCACATATAAAATTTACATATCTGAATTTTAAGCTTTATGAAAGCTTTTACATATGTACATATATTTAACAGGTGTTAAGCTAATAGCTGCTTCAGCTATTTATGTTAACAGTTCCACTTAGATTTATCTACAAAGATAAGCTGGAATCTTTGGCTATATCTTCTATATTTTTATTTATCTTGATTCACATGGCACAAGTGTCAGCTCTTTCAGCTCGCAGTTGATTTTCTGTCTCAAGATAATATTAAATTATTCCATTGTGCTGGCAACCTGTAAAACGTTGCCGCCGGCTCTGTTGATTGCCTATGTGATTTCGTCAACAAAAAACAATAATAACAACAACAAATAAACAACAACTTTAACAGCAAGAGAAAACCCCGCACACAACGCCCACAAAAAAAGAAAAAAAAGAAGCTAGTTAAGCCAAGAACTGTGGGCGTTTGAACATATTTCTGAATATAATATTTTTGATTGTTATTGTTTTTCTTGCTTTTTTTTCGTTATTTTTTGGGGCCACTCAAAAATGGGAGCCCATAAGCAGAAGAGGCCAAGTTCCGACGCTGACGATGAGTTGCTGAATTTCAATGCGATTTGAGTTTTGTTGGGAATTTGGGAATTCGATGGGCGGAAGTGCGATAAGCGCCAGCCTGAAGTGCATTTGCAGTGCGCCCCACCACGCCCCCTCAAACAGCCGGATGTGATGTGTGCTTGCGTCATCCGGCTTGCATTATTAATTATTAATTAGGCAACGCTTCGATTAGGCTTCTTCATATACATATGCATATACATATGTGTATATTTCTGGTTCTGCAGCGTCTTCAGCATTTTTGGATTAAACAATTTATGGAGCAACATGAGCGAAAAGAGTTTTGCGGTTTCAGGCAGCGCGGAAGCAGAGAAATCTACTCCATCTGCCACTTGCCACTTGCATTCATTAACCTGCGACTGACATGCGAGGACACCTTCAACACTCATCAGTGCTTTTGGCACTGACCGCAACGCATATTAAAAGGAAGTTAGCCCGACCGCAAAGTCCAAAACACACACAGGCAGAGGTGCAGGCTGAGGTGCAGGCTGAGGCGCAGGCTGAGGCAAAGGCAGAGGCAGAGGCGCAGGCACATTGCTTCACATAAATACACTCGAAAAAAAAAGCAGATAGAGAAGATGTAGCACATTTCTTCAAGTAGTTGAAACTCTTAGCGCAAATTTATAGAAAGCGAAAGGCAAAATTTTGAGATATTCATTATTGAAGTAGTTTTTGAATCAAAGTTCCATATGAAAGGCTCTAAGATATTATATTTATAACTGATGTGGGGCAATTATATTCGTAATATAAATATGCTATATTTGATTAGCTTTTTTTCTTTATGTATTCGTCCTACAGCTCAACTAAGTAAGGCAGCAATGTATTCAGTGTTTATACTGCATTTTTCTGCTGTTTACATTTTTTCATATTAATATACATATGTATATAAAAATAAAAAATATATTATATTTTTTATCATATGTATATATTTTTTTTATATTTTACAATTTATTGTATATTGTATATTATTATTTATATATTTTTATATTTATTTTTGTATATTTTTGTGTATATTCATCGCACATTTTATATTATTTTAAGAACTGTGTATAATTATTTAAAACGTATAAAACGTTTGCATATTTTTTATAAGCTTTAATTTTGTATATATTTTATAAATATATTTCCATACTATTTTATTGATTGATTATATTATTTATATATTATTTTTAACATTTATTTGTTTATATATTTCAATTCATTAATATTTATTTTCATATACATATATATATATTTTAATAGTTTAATTTATCCTCTGAAATTTTAGCTATTTATCTATAATTTATCAATTATTTATATTTAATATTTTCATATATATATATTTTAATATATTTTAATTATTATATTATTTTTAATTATCTATAATTTATCAATTATTTATATTTAATATTTTTATATTATCATATATATATTTTTTTAAATTGTTTAATTTATTATCAGATATTTTTCTATAATTTATTTATTTTCTATAATCTATTTATCTATAATTTGCCAAATTTTATTTAATATTTGTATATTATCATAAATATATTTTTCTATATTTATAAATCATTTTAAATTTATCGCTTGATATTTTTGAATATATACTCATATTAATCTATAATAATATGAAATATATAAACTATTTATATTCCATTTATTCGTTTAAATTGTTAAATATATTTTCATATATCGTATGTATATTTCCTTAAGCTGCTCAATACCATTTTCATATTTTCTTCTATACATATACATATATGTATATTAATATTCACATATTTACAGCAATTTGCATTTCCATTTACAACTCAGCTAAAAAGTTATTCAAGTGCATTACAGAAATCTCCTGCTGCAGCTCGTTCGTTTGGCAACCGCAAAAGTCAAGCGAAATGACTTGTGCTTTGGCCTAATGAGCTGAATATTGGTCTTATGGTCAGGGTTTTGGGTAGGGTATTAGCTAGTGCACTAGAGACAGCAGTGACAGCAGCAGCAACAGCTGCTGAATGGGGCTGCCACGCCTACTCTGTGATACGTGCATGTAAAAGACTTACCAATGCAAAGCAATTGAAGTTGTTTAATCCAATGTGAATGTTGCTGCTGTTTCTGTTGTTGTTGTTGCTGATGTTGCTGATGCTGCTGCTTCCGTTGTTGCCGGCAACAGCAATTGTTGCTGCTGCTGCAGCGTTTGCTTCGTCTGCGTTTTCTTGTCTGTTGTTGTTGTTGTTGCATTTGAGTTGCTTCTGCTGCTGCTTCTGCTGCTTCTTCTTCATGTGTTTTCAATGCCATTTTGCAGCTTCCTCTTGATCTTAGCTGTTATTACAGTTGCTGTTGTTGTTATTGTTGTTGTTATTATTATTGGGGCAATTGCTGCTCACTCTATTCGTAACGCTCCAGAAGCTGAATGCTATAACAAGCAGCAGTTGCAGTTGCAGTTGCAGTTGCCGCTGCTGCTGCAGCGCCGCATTTGTTGCAAGTTGCTGCAGCTGTAGATGTTGTTGTTGTCGTTGCTGTTGTTGTCGTTGTGATTGCAATCCGATGAAAGGAATACCCTATACAATTTATTGCTGGGCAACAACAACAGCTTAGGCTAAGCCGCGATCAAGTGCAGCCATGCTTGCGGGCAACGGGACCTACCGTTACGTGACGTGAAGTCAAAGGGCGACGATAGAGGAGCGAGGAGCGAGGAGCGTGGTGCTAGATGCTAGGCGCGAGGAGTGCGGAGTGCGAGAAGAGAGGAGAGACGGCGATACACGCGACACGCAACCAACGAAAGCCGCGTGATAAAACACAACAACGAAATTGTTGACGAGGACAAACGAATCAAGCCGAGAGGAGGAGCCGCGGAGCTAAGGAGTAGCAGAAACGTGTGCCCTAAAATTTTGGTCACTTCTTGCACTTGGTGTTTGGATAGATTCGCTGATACATTCGCTTTATATCCCAGCTTCAGCTTTAAGATTAACAATTGAAATCACTTTTGGCGCAGACTCGATAATTTTGGCGCTGTTACCGCGGCGGCTGCTGCTGCCGAATGGACCACCATGTGTACATGTATGTGTGTGCGTATGTTTTTGACGAGTGTGTGCGTTGGCAGTGCCCGACTGCGTCAGAGTATGTGTGTGTGCGTGCGACGCACTTGATGACGACGGACCGCGTTTACTTAAATCGAGGCGTCCACACAGAATGAGAGCTAAAACCGAACTAAAACTTCTAACTGACGAAGCCAGCAGCACCAGCACCAGCACCAGTACCAACAGCAGCAGCAGCCGCCATCGCCATCATCAGGCAAAGCTGCAGCCGACGAAGGCAAATACAAACACGAGCGATGATGCCGCCTTCGTCTTCGTCGTTCAATTGTACAGCCCGAGAGAGTACGAGAGCGAGAGAGCGCACATGTGATAACACAAATAATTGGTCTTATTGTGTCCAAACAGCACACACGCTCTGGCATTGCAGGTGACTCGCATTGTTTGCTTGCAGCCGGTTTGCGCTCGCTCTCTTCTATTGCTATACTTATACAACTGGCTGTGTTCTTATACAAACGCGCGAGAGCGAAGTGACAGACATTCGAGTTTCGAAATGTGTCGAATAACCAAGCGCTGCAGGACTTATACTGACTGCCTGTATGCGTATACGGTCAGTCTAATACCATGTCGACTGCCTGCGTCTGCTAGCAGTCTTATACAATACTGCTTAGCTTATACTGGCTGTACCAGTGTGGGTGCCCAAGCGCATACAATATAAGTGGTGGTTGAAGTATACGATAAAGTAAGCCGGCTAGCTTATATAGATTATGCGACTGTTGCGTGTGCTGTTGAATGCATAAGAAATATAAGTTACACTTATAAGTGTATGCAGTTGGGGTGGTTTTGGTATGCGCTCGCTTAAGCAGTTTATATGCTACGTATGAGTCTGATGTGTGTACAGGCAGACAAAATTTATCTTCGAACATTTGTTGATATAAGTCGTAACTTATACCTATGCCTGCATGCGTATAAGTTGCTCTTGAATATCAACTTATAATTCGATGTTTTTGCTGTGCATGGCAAAACTGTTATACACACTATGCGCGCATTGTAGTAGACTTTGCATTTGTAGTAGTTGCAACATGTTCGATGTGATTTGCTTACGCATTGGCAACAACTGCAAGAAGAAAATTTAAAATAAATCACTGAAAAATAAAAAACATATATAATATTTTAAAATATGTATAAAAATTGTAAAATAATATAGTAAAATTATAAAATATATATTTTTAAAGATATGCTACATTTGAACTCTTATTATTCCCCCTTTCTACTAGAGTATGTTCCATTCGGCATACCAATGATAATTGCTGCTTGCTTGTTTATGTGCATATCATTGTCATATTCCACTCTCTCTCTCTCTCTCTCTCTCTTTCTCTTGCTCGCTCACCCCCTTCTCTATGCACGCTCCCATGAAATTCCCTTGCCAAGTGTAAGTAATTTTCATTTCATTTGCAAAGAGAATTACTTCACACACACACACACACGCGCGAGCGAATATGGGTGTGTGTTAGGAAGGCAAGATAGAGTGTGTGAGGGGCAGCGGAAGAGGTAGAAGAGAGAGGTAGAGAGCAACAAACACTTGTTACTCTTCGCTCGCAACACGCGACAAACCCCGCGGGAAAGCTTCGCGTGCAATTTGCCTGGAATAGACATGAATTTGGATGTGAAATTGTGAGCTAACTGTTGCGTCAGTGGAGTAAGTGTGAGAGGGACAGGGGAAGGGGGCGAAGGGGCTGAGGTCGAGGAATCTAGTAAGCTGTAGGCATTGTAGGCGTGGCAGGCAGAAAGGGCAGCCAAAGGCACAATAAAAGCCAGATTAAATCCTTAGAAACGTTGAATTTGGGCCAAGTGCGCAATTCAATCAGCAAACGGAAAGGGAGAGAGAGAGAGAGAGAGAGGGCATCAGTTGGATTGGTACGAGTGTCAGAGGCAGTGGGCGTGCTGCCTAATAAGCTTCAATTTAAAATTGAGTGCTAATCTCTTTATGCGAAAACATAGCGAAGCGAAAAACAGCAAAGAAAACAAAAACAGAAAACAGCCAACAGAAAATAGCAAATAGGAAAAGGAACAAAAAAGAAGAAATGACAACAACAAGAAATGACAAACGGGCAGCGCCTGTTCCTTGTGCCTTGTGTCCTTGAATCGCAAGCATAAAGCAGATGCTCGGATAGACAGAGAGCAACCAGACGCAGAATCCATTGAAGAAGAAGAAGAAGAAGCGGGAGTTGAAGCCGAGGCAGAAGCGTATTCCATTTCAAATTGTATATTTTGCAAATCATTTACCCCCCTCGATACAGCCACGCCCACAAGCCAGCGCTCTTTAACAAGCAGTTCATCTTTTCCAGCTTGAGCAACTCTTCACAGCGCTGCCAGCTGCAGTGGAATTATTTCTGATTCCCAAAAACCGGAAGTGACAGGAAATGCAGCAGTGTCTGTTGCTCCAGCAGGAGCAATCAGCAGTCAACGCATGAGACGAGATGCGATTGAATGGACAGACAGAAAAACTATATAAAAACTATATAAGTAATAGAGAGGGAGAGAGAGAGAGAGCAGGAGAGAGAGCGAGTCAGAGCGAGAATGAAGAAGGAGAGGAAGAGGCAGACAGACTATATGCATACATATATCGAAGGACTATAACTATATAGGCAATAGAAAGAATGAGTGTGAGAGAGATATGTAGAGCGAGTGGCAGCGAATGAGACAAAGAGAGAGAGAGAGAGTTTATAAAGACTCTCTCTTTCTCTCTCTCTCTCTATCTATGTCTATAACTATGCATCTCTGTATATGTGAAGTAGCGCTTGTCTGACTTTAATATATCCCTTTTTATTGTAAATACAGGGTATAGTAATACAGTTAATTCTAATATATACTCCCAGCTCTATAAATATAACAATATATCGAATTCTTGTATGTACTACATACAGGGTATAACAGAAGAACAATTTGTCGTTAAGCCTACTAGGATACGGACTCTTCCTTACATTCAAGAAAAGTTGTGGATGGCTAAAGATAGATCTATATACATATGTATAAATGCTAGAATATACTCTTTTCTCTGTTAGCTAAACTGTATAACAGTATAACAACTCTTAACATATAATCTAATCTAATGGCTTCAAAGGGAATCTACATGGTTTTGAATGTATGTACATAAATGTATATATAATCTTGCTCTCTCTCTCTCTCTTTCGCTCTCTCTCTCTCTTATCTCTTTATTATCTGTTTCACCATTCAATGAAAAAAGTAAAGCTTTATAGCTAGACTCGACTTTTTTGCATGCAAGTTCATTATATGATATATATTTTCAACAATCTACTATTAGCTTGTATTATCTTATAGGTCTTCATTAATATGCCCACTTCAACTAGTGCCAACTATAGGGTAGCTGTTGCAACGTACCTCCCTCCCTCCTGCTAGCGCACACACATTTCAGCTCTGTTTAGCTGCTAAGCCGTTGGCTTTGATCCATGCCAGAATTCGGCACATCAATCGCAACTTTTTTTTTTTTTTTTTTGGTATTTGTATTTGTATTTTTTTCTCTTTCTTTTTTTTCGTCAGCAGAGATTCGTTATCTTTAGCGCACACCTCTAAACCAGCCCTAACCCCCTCCCCCACCCTTGTCATACATTCATGTGTGCCTTGTTAAGCATTGAGTCATTGAGGGAGCGAATTCACTTTTCTCTTTTTTTCGCTTTTTCTCTTGTTCTTTTTCTTGTCACTCGATTTTTTGCTTTGGGGGTTGCAAAAGACTTCTTTTGCCTCTTTGCTTTATCTGCCTCTACTTCAGTTGGTTTTGCTGTTATTTAGTAGGCCGCCATTGTATGCGTTATTTGTTTATTGTTGTTGATTCTGAACCATGCCCACTCCATACGCCCACAGCGCTCCTCTTTAGCATGTGTTTTGCTGTTTGTCTTTCGTGCATTACCAGCTCAAAGGACAAGCACACAAACTACAACTACAGTTGCCACGCCCCCCTTCACATTGGCTAGCCCACATTTCAGTGTTCATTCATTTGGTATTGCAACAATTTTTAAGGCAAACTATGGCTAAAAGCCAGGCGAATTGCTGTCGACACTTTTATGAAATTAAATGCAAATATTTCCACAGACACAGCAACAAATATTTGTGTGGTAAAATGAACCATCAACACACACACACACTCGCACACTCGCACACTAAGTTGTTGTGAAAAACTTAAGTTTCATTTGCAAACAATATTCACAAACTTTGGCCTAATGCTTGGTCTGTGCTTTAAGTCCAATTCTGTGAATTGTTTTACTTGAAGAAACTTCTGCTTCATCCTCTTCTTCCTTCGTCTCTTGCTCACTTTCTTTCAGTTTCCTTTCATTTTTAATTTTAATTTGTAATTGGCTCGCACCTTTCCTTCTATAATGCACAATTTGTCGAGTGTTTTCCTTTCATTTCATAAATACCCTGCATCTAGAAAACTCAAAGACCACAAACTGAAGTGAGCAAACGAAATGATGTGACAAGAACAAGTAAACAAAGCTAAAGATCAAGTTCAATATAGTATATAGTATAGTGTAGTATATAGTAGATATTACTCATAGCTGTAATATGAGCCAAAAGCTGATTCGTTAAGAGTGGCTCAAGTTGCTTAAGGATTTTGCAATTTTTATAAATATTTGATAATATTAGCATGAATTGAATAATATTATCTTAAACTGAAACTGAGAGAAGATTTAAGGTTTTAATATTTTCATATATAAATATGAAAAGAGTTAATAATTCATGATTGATTTTTATGCTAGCTTTAAGTGTTGCTGCAAAAGGAAGGAGGATAAAGATTTATGAAGAATTTTAATACTTGATATTTTTTTTATTTCTATTTTTATTGTTTTAAAAACTTATTTTAAAAACTTAATCAGCTATGTGAACAAATTTTGAATGAAATTAAAATTTAATTAAATTTAATTGAAAGCCAATTTAAGAATGAAAATAAATTAAATGAAATTATATTAAATTAAATTAAATAAAATTAAATTAACAATTAAGTAAATTTTAATGTTAAACCTATCCAGATATATTAAAATATTTAATAAATATTTAGTATACTATTTAACTCTTTTAGTTTAGTCATATAGCGTACTTAATATTTAATATACAAAATAATATTCAATAAATATATATAACAGAATAAATAATTGTTCATATGTCAACGCTATAGATATACAAAGCTGTTAAAGCTATTTTCTGTTATTTCATTGCATGCTTGCTAATTATAAATCATAAATCGACTATATATATATTAATTATATTTATATTTACTTTTTTTAAAATATATATATATTTATTTAATATTTTAAGCATATGAAACTCTCAGAAATGCACAAAAAATAGTCAACAAAATAAAATGCAGCAAAATAATAGAAAAAAGAGTAATATATATATGAAAAGCTAAGCAACTAAAACACATTTAAATATATATTTTTATTTACATATATTAGTTATATATTTAGAGGGTAAGTCTTATTCGCGCATGCCGCTCACTTACTTCTTAGCAATTTGGCATACGAAATGAACTCATTCGCTTTCGATACGCATTTGGTGGCACTGTTTAAATTCGTGGCCTACTTTAAAGCTGCCACACACACACACTCACACACATACACACACACACACATACACATGTATATATATAGTATATATAGCACAGTTACACGCGCACACAAACAATTGAAAGTTATTTGTGAAAATTTTATTGTAATTACAAAAGTTTTGCCATGTTGTTCTGCTGCTGCTCAACCTTTTTTTTTTGTTGTTTTTTTCTCTCGCTTTCGACTCGCCAATACCTTGAATTTCACTCAAAATTCCAGGCAGCCACGCCCCCGTTTGTCTAGTGCCTGGCCTAGTGCTGTAACTGTTTCTACAGCCTCCTGCTCTGCTGCTTCTTCTTCTTCCTCTTACTGTTGATTCAGTTTGGTTTTCCACGTCTGCGTCTTTTTCCGTGCAAACTTTATCCACTTCATTATTTGCTCATTTTCATTGCTTTGTTTCGCTATTTGTTTGTTTGTTCGTTCGTTTGCTGCTCGCTGCTTCGTTTCGATTTTAATTGTGTTCCCCGCCAAAGGACCTCCACGCCACGCCTCATGCCATAACATTTAATGGCAAAGAAGGTGCGAGTATATTAAAAATAACCCCAAACCAAATAGAAACCAAAAAAATGAACAACAACAACAACAAAAAGCTCCATCGCAGGTCATTCAAGGGCAGGCAGCAGGTGGGTGCCAGGACAAAGGCAGGACAACGAGCTCTGCTTTGTGTAGTTGGCTAATTAACACTGAAACAGCAGGCAGCCAAGCCCAAAGCCATAACTAAACTGCGCCCTAATCATATCCATTCACATTTATTAAAACTAATTCCAATTGTTGTCTTTATTAATTCATTTCCACTTTGATTTGCGCGCTATGCTTGGATTTTTATTGTTGTTGTTGTTGCAGTGGTGGCCCGATAATAAGTACAAGATCGTGGTTGTATTTCCACGACTTTATTTGGTGTAAAAGCTGTGGCTTTTTCCTTCGTGTAGAGTAGAAATGCAAAGAATGTAGGAAGAATATCCTAATCGCAATTTGCCACTGTTAAAAGACTCTGTAGGTTATGCAAAGAGCATTGTTAAAAGACTCTGTGTTACTCAATCGTGTGCAAAGAGCACGACAGAGTCTTGTGCAAAGAGCAGTTCCGTGACTGTTGATGTTAACTAACAGACACCCGTGTGACGTCACAAGTGTATTCTGTTATTCAATTGGCTACTTGGCGGTCACTGAGGCAAAGATCCACCAAGTGTTCATAAGTAGTAGGAGAACTGCAGTGGTAGCTATGTTATTAACAGAGCATAACTCTGTTAATAGCATAGCATGTCGACGTGAGGGAGTAGCAGTTCCTGTTAATGGAATTGTATAGAAGTTTTTAGCTTAATTTTTAATTAAATATTGGAACTTTTTAAATATATATAAATTCTTGATCAGGGCTGCAAGCTGTGTCGATATAGTCCTGTTCATCTGCCCGTCAATGGCTCAAGCTTGATATGCATTTCAAGCAATGCCAGTATGCACTGCTATTTTTCACTCTCAATCTCATTCTCAATCAAATTTCTAGACTCTAGCTGTGCCTTATGAAGGTTTTCAAGTCTGTGCAGCCACAGCTCAGTTAAATATATACATATAGACAGTCTGGGCAGCCAAACACATGAACTATGCTCATCCGATAAAGACTGCTAATTACTAGTTTATGGAGCCGAAGCAATCGCAGCTAATACAATTAATCAACTAATAAGCTCTCTTGAGTTTATCATCTCTCTTGAGTGTGATTCAAGCACATAAGCGAATCTCTGATATAAGCTGCGGCGCTGCTGTCTTGTCGGGCTGCCCAAAGGTTGCCGAAGGCAAAGCGAGAGCAAGCTGTGATTCCTTCAGAGAAGTTCAACTGATATGAGCTATGCCATGGCAGCTGTATAGAAATGAAATGATTAAAATTATTGCAAACAGTATTTTAATATGTTACAAATACAAAATGTGACGGAAGCAAATGATTCAACAGCAGGCACAGAGCTTAGCTGTGCACAAGAATGACAACAGGATCTATGAGGACAATGTTTAGCTGCATTGCATGATTTCGTTTTCGTTTTCGTTTTCGTTTTTGGTTTTGGTTTGGTTTTTTTTTCTAACTGTAGTAAAAGTTGCCGCAGTAGCGACTGCCTTTCCTTGGATTACTGTAGAGTGATTCCATGGGCACAGCATATTTGGGGCAATGCGCGATCTGGTGCTGAGCACGTCGAGCCACATGCTGCAGCGGCTTGGCATTGCGCAACTGCATCTGCAGCTGCACCTGAAGCTGTTGCTGCTGCTGCTGTTGGCGCTGCTGCTGCAGCTGCAGTTGCTGCTGCTCTTGCCGCGACTTGGGGCCCATGATTGAGGTCAGTCGATAGCAGAGTGGCACAGCGTAAGGATTCTTGATCTTCAGCTCTGTCTTCTTGGGCGGCGGCGCTTCCATGTCCAGCTCATCCGTTGCCTTCTTGCGCTTGCCGCCTCGATTCTCATCGCTGCGCATATCCCCCGACTTCTGGCTCCAATAGTCACGCAACACTTTGCCATTCACGAACACAATTTTGGGATTATCATTGAGGCTGCCTCTTGAATTGGGGCCAAGGCTCTGCTGTCGCAACTTCTTGCTGCGCTCGCCCTGCACAGACGCTCGGCCCGCCTTACTGGGCACCAGCTCGCTGCTGGGGGCTATGCGATTAGTGGCTGCCGTGGCCGGACTGTAGGCCAATTGCCAGGCCAAGCTCAGCACGGGACTGGCCGTAGATTTTGTGTTTTCTTTTTTGCCTAACGCCATGCAGGGTGTCGACTGACTGCGACCTTTGAATCCGCTAAAGTATTTGCTGCACTCAACATAGTCGGACCAGCTGGTGTCCGGTCTGCCGTGCTTGGAGATCGTTCTTCGTTTATCTACTGTATCCAATGCCAGCTCTTTGATTTGCATAGTTTCCATTAGCTATACACTCTATTGTGATCTACTCTTGGATTTGTGCATAAAATTTGCTTAATTCAAAAACATTTTCCAAAGTTTCCAAATGTTTCAAAAGTTTCACATTAAATTTAATTTATTTTAGTTTTCTTGATTTTTTTCTATCTTTTTTTTTGTAGGTGTATAGCCCAGTATTTAGATTCAGAATGAGAGTTGAAGCAAATTTTGCTGCGAAATTTCAAATTATTTTCCAACACAAATTTTGCCTTTCGTTTTTCTGTCAATTTTGGGAGATTGATCAATTTTGAAGTAAATCAGACTTAAATTGATCTTCCAGTTAACTGATTACTGGCTTTAAGCCAATGCATATATATTTGCTAAAGCACTTTGTAATACCAAAATGTAATCTTTGCTTATGATTTATATATATATTTTTTTTCCTGTTTCTCTTGCTGTTGTATTTGTTGGAACTTTGTTTATGGCCCATGTGGGTCACAGGTTGCCCCAACACACACACACACACACACACACACATGCACGCATACATTTGCACACACATCAAGTTTCAAATCGACTCATGGCATTAATGCAAATAAGTGGAAATACAAATATTTTCAACGTTTTGTGGTTAAGGCAAACCTTTCCCCCCCCCCCCCCCACATTTTCTCTTTACTCCTCCCCCTCTCCGCACATTTTTCTCTTTTTGTTGTTGCTCCGTTTGGCCAATGCCCAAATAAATTGCTGCAGGGGGCTGCTGCTGCAAAGGGGTGTGCCAGGTTTGGCAACAGCAACAGCAACAAGGTCGATGGATCATTTCCGCTGTCATGGCGCTTCCTGAATCCCTTTTGCCCAAGCGTCCGTTCGGGCCAACCGTTTCCTGTCGGCGACGTAGTTAAATATTGAAATTTATATTTAAAATATTTCAAATATACAGTTAAATGTGAGCTACCTTCCCGCCCCGCCTCCTCCCCCCTACGCTGCTGGCATTTTTCACTTTAGTTTATGTGGCGCATGTTTAATTTATGAGCTTCAGCCCTGCCCCGCTCCACATTAGGCCAATGAATATGAAAATCAATTTAGCTGGCTAAACAGATATACACACAGACAGACAGAGAGAGAGGGAGAGGGAGAGAGGGAGACTGCTACAAGCTATGCCCATGAAGGTCATATCCCCTGTTCAGCTCTTTAAGCAAGCGCTGAGCTCTCGGCTCTCAGCTCTCAGCTCTTTTTTGGCTACTATCGACCTTTCGCCTGGGTCATTCGAATTTTATGAAGCATTCTACATTAATTCTTCAAATTGACAATCATTTCGACGCTGACTGACCATTGCCCAATGCAACGTTGTTTTCTTTACTTTTTGCTGCTTATTTTCGGCTCGAACTTCCGGTTCGTTCGTTTCTTTTTTATTTATTTTTTTGTTGTTTTTCCTGTGGGCTGGTTTTCCTTGCCCCTCGGTTTCCAATTAGCAACAGGAATCACCTTTTTTTTTTGTTTTTTTGGGCTTTACTTTCCATTTGCCTGCCCATTCGACTACGACTGCGACTTTGAGCCGTCGTGTCTTTGTGTTAATTGAAGATTTGTACTTGCTACAATTTTATGGGCCAAAGATAAGACGAGGCGGGACGGGCGTTGTACCAGTTCCGTCTAGAGCAGAAGGGAAAGGCAAAGGTAGGGGAAACGGTAGAGAAAGTCAGAAAGTTGTTCGATAAATGGCGTAATAAATGGTCCTCGTGCTCGTCGAACAGAATCCTGGGCACGCGCAGGTTAATTGCATTTCGCACTCATTTATTTGACGATTTCGTAGAACGCCGGATCCGGGAATCTGAGCGTAGCTCTGCTCTTTAACTTTCAACTTTATTTTGTATTTGTATTTAATTAGGCGTGGTGCGTTTTTATTCTGTTAGATTTATTTGGACAGCACTGACTCAGGCCAGGGCTGGAGCTCTCCTCCCCTCTCTCTCTCTGTGTGTGTGTGTGTTTGCATTGCATTTCCTTTGTGCGCTACGTAAAATGTGAATGTTGGAACAGTCGCTGTGGATGTTGGCACTGTGTGAGAGCAGAAATCCACGAATCCACTTAGCGGCGCATAAATTTTGCTGCGAACATAAAATACAAGTGTACAAACAAAAGGACTTTTGGCGACGCCGAGAAACGGGCATTAAAAAGCATAAAGAAAACCGCATTCCAAGTCCAAAGTCGGACAAAGTGCAGCTGAGCGGCCATGGGCAAACATAAACTGAAGAAGCAGAGTGAATAAAATCGCTGCCAGAGCAGATGAAAAATGAAGCAGCAGCAGCAGCAGCAGGAGTAGCAGGAGTAACAGCAGCAGCAGGAGTAGCAGCAATGGCAGCTAGGCTGAAAAATCCTCTCTAGCAGAGAGCAGACCTTTTGCCTATTTACAAATGTCGCAACGAAAACATAAAGAGTTGGCAAACCCCAAACTCCCCCTGCCTCACTCCCTTCCCCTTTCTCCCTCTCTGCACACTGCTGCGACCCGAAGATGTTGGGAGTGAAATGCACGTAAAATAATAAACAAGGCTTTGCAAACAATAAATGTTGCTCCTACTCTTACTTCAACAGGAGGAGGTGCAGCTCCTCGCCACGCTGCCTCCTCCTGCTCCATCTGTTCAGCTCTTCCTGTTCGCTACGAGCTGTTAGCGACGTCGACGAGATTTCTGTGGAGTCTTCTTGCATGCCTCGCTCTCATTGTTGTTAAATGCGAAATGCGAAATGTGAAATACGAAACACGAAATGCGAAATGCTTGTAAGGGCAATGCAAATGTAATGGGCAAAAAGGACATTTCACGCTGGGGCGGGGCCAGGCTGCTGGCCATGCAGCCAAGTGGCAAAGGCACAGCAGACAGCCGCCGGAGCCAACGTCATTCTCGTCGTCGTTCTTATTAATTGCAACAATAACTGGGCCATTGCTGGTTGTAGGTGAGCTTGGCTAGCTGCTTTCATCTTCCTCTTCGCTCTTCTTCATCTTCGCTCTTCCCCATCTTGTTCTTCTGCTGGCAGCGAATTTATGGCACGAGCACAGGAAGCAGCACTTAGCTTCTGGCACTGAGCCCTTCACTTAGTCCACACTGTCCACTGTTCCATGTTGCACAACATTCCCCATTCCCCCAGTCCCCCAGTACCCCAGTCCCCCAATCCCTATATCAGTTCATCAAAAGCAAACTACCGTGAAGGCTTCAGACTTCAGGCTGCAGCCTGTATATATATAGAATATATCGTACTGCATGCAGATCAATCGTCGGTTTGCTTTAATGCTGGCCCGATAAGTAATTGCTTGGAGCCACAGAACTTTAACTTGGCTAGCTGCAGGCGAGTGCCAGCAATTTTTTATGAGCCTGAGACTTTCATGGTTTTTGGGGGACTCGAAAAACATTTAAAAGCAATAAAGAATGCCAGGCGTTATCAAGAGGCTGCTCCAAACTCTGAAACGGTCCGATTTTCAGCCAGGTATTCAAATTAGGAACGGGAACTCTCAGTCTCTCCCCCCCATCCTCCTACTACACACTCCCGTCCCCCTCACCCTCCTAGCAAGGAAATGAGCCGTTGGCGCTGCTGCCGTAAAATCCCCGGCGACCATAAAAACCACTGTGACGTTGGCGAAAGTGAAAAAAAAAAATAAGAGAATTCAGCAAAGGTGGAAAAGGTGAAAAAAAAGGGCAAAAGTGCTTGGCAGTGATTTTTTGCCATCGTTCGAGCCACGCAAATAAAACGAAAATGAACTCGAAACGTCGTAGAAAAAGTTTATTTTAATGAAATTCGCGTCGACATTTAACGTCGACGGGCAAAAACTCTTTCGCTCACTCCCTCCGCTTAGAGGCAGCAACAGCCCAAGCCAATGGCAATGCCAATGGTATTCACGTGCTCTTCATAACCCAGACACAGCTCACCCGCTCTCTCTCTCTCTCTCCTCTAACTCTGCGCCTCTCTTGAGCATAAAAAAAAGAAAAGCGATTGGCCGCATGTATTTAATTGAACCTAGCCTAGCCCAGCCTTGCCTTGCCTTGCCTTGCCTTTCCTTGCCTTGCCTTGCCTTGCCTTGCTTTACCTTTTCTAACCTCATCTTAAATACAAAATCGAAGTTTTCTTTAAACGCAGCCAACAGAAGTGACTATAAATTTAAACCACACTCGAAGCAACAACAACAACAACAACTGGGATAAACAAATAATAATGGAAAACAAGCCAAGGTGCTTACGTTGAGTGGCAGGACTCTTTTCCTTACTGTTGTATTCTGGAAGCTTACCACAAAAAATAGTGCCATAAAACTCAGCAAATCATGTAGAGAGGTCCTAGAGAGTGAAGCAAGAGTTACAGAGAGAGAGAGAGAGAGAGATAGAGGGAGAACAGCTGAAAAGAAGAGCAGAGAAGAGCTAAAGCTTAAGGCAGCTCGATGATTGAAAGCTAGCAACAACTTCTTTAATCAGAAAGGAAAGAGTTAAATTGCTGGCAAACGCATTGGCAGCTCTTATTTAGTAGAAAGAGACAAACAAAGGCATTAGACAGAGAGCAAGCATATGTTACAGCAAACAAAAATATAATTTTGGCATAAAAAACATAAGCGCAGAAAGAGTTTATACGTGGAAGAACAAGCTAAAGTCTATAAAAGCAGCAAGAAAAAAAAGAAGCAAGAAGAGAGTGTGAAAGAGGGAGAGAGAGAGATTTAGAGCATCTCTTAGGCTGAGAGACAGAGAATGGAAACGATGGCAAAAGATTCCGCTGAGATATATAAACACAAATGCAGGAAAAATCACAGTATGAGTTGTAAGAGAGAGAATGAGCAAGAGCAATTGAGCATTAAAAAGCTAAATAGTTTATGGGCTTAAACAGTTCACATATGGGAAGAGCACTCTATCTATCTATCTATCTCTCTCTATCTATCTCTCACTCTCATTAGAGTCATTAAATATGCAAATTATAAGTTTTTTAAGCTAATTAACGTTAATATAGAGTTAAAGACTGAGTGAAACAGAGAAAGAGAGAGAGAGGGAGAGAGTCAGGAGCAGAGAGAGAGCAAATGGGCTGCAAACATTTCACAAGGCACTCAACCATATCTCTCTACTTGATATTGAACAAAAATTACTAGAGATAAAGCTAATTGTAAATAAAACAAGAAATGCTCAGTTGTATTCAAACAAAGGCAAATAAAAATGTATTTCAAGTAAAACTCGCTGCGAACGCCTGTCAAAATCTAAGGCAAAAGTATTGAACTTTCCCGGCAGTTTGCTGTAACAGTTAAACATTTTTCAAAGCCATAAATTTTGGTTATATTTGTGTGTTTGGTGTTGTTGCTGTGCGCTCAAGCTGAAAGGCGCACAAGTAGCTCGAGCAGGAGTCGCAGCAGTAGCAGGAGTCGAGGTAGTAACTGCGTGTCGTACAAGTGTTCCATAAGTTGGCCACTTGTGTGTTTGTGTCTTTCAAATCGGATTTGCTAGCTAATTTCCTCTATACGAAATCTGCATAATGAAGCATATAAAGAAGCCAATTGATATTCCCGATGACAACTATCGGCGGCCAAAAGTTATCCCGGCGGTTGCCTGGCTGCGTGTTGAGCAATCGCAGCTGTAGTTAAAGTTGCCTTTTGATGCGATTGACGCTTCCTCAAGTGGTTTAAAGTTCACCATTGGCAACGGAAACGGAAACAAGTGCAGATTAGTTAATTAAATTATCCGGCTCAGATCAGAAATATTTTTAATTACCCAAGCCAGCCACTGTGGCACTGACTGTGGTTCAGCAGGAGGCGCTGAGCGTAAACGGAGACGGAAATCAATAAATATGTTTGCAAGCGTAAATTGAAAAACTTGCTAGCCACATTTACTGGTAATGCGATTTTTCCCCCCACGATTTTATTTTATATTTTAGTAAAGTTAAAAAAAAGTAGAATAAACCTGAAGGAAATCTAGGAAATATGCATCGTGATTTTCTTTTGCCTTTAACTTTGCAGTCTCCGCAACTAAAACAAAGGCTCAACCAAATGGCAGCCAGCCGGAGGCGTAAGCCACTTGAAGCAGAAGTGAAGGGCGACTGTTAGATAGGTGGATAGAAAGGAAAGAGAGCGGGTGGAGAGCGGGTGGAGAGCGGGTGGAGAGCGGGTGGAGACGCGCGCTGTTGGGTAAGGCGGGGGCATTAGGGGCGTTCGCCTGTTTTCGAGGCACTCATTCATTCATTCGTAAAGGCTTTAGCAGTAAAATAAACGTGCATTGATGCGGAAAATGTGCTACGCACGACGCACGATGCTTGCCGCATGCCGCATGCCGCATACCTCCTGCCACCCAATTGAAGCGGACTGTAGCCACATCCTCGAACCACGCCCGGAAGGTTTAGGCAGCGACAGCTTCCTCTTTGAGTAATACGCGCCAGTCAATACACTTTTGCGCTTCTCTCTCTTTGTTTTTTTTGGAAGTTTTAAAGTTGCACTTGAGTGGCTTAGCGAAGCCAAAGGATAAGTCGCAGGAGGCGGGCGAGCACTTGACACTGACTGAAGCAGCAGCCAACGTTGCCAAGGCAAGGCATGGCATGGCACCAGGCACTTCATCATTCAGGCGTAAATTTTACTTTACGCAAATACGCGTAAATCTTGCAGTCGAGAGGCTACGTTCACTGTGGCAGCAACAAACAAGGCAGCACCAAATCCTCCTGCCATTAAAGCTGACCTCTATAGCTATGGCGCTACGGTTTCAGCACGATCATCATGTTTCATATTTATGTGTGTGTGTGTGTGTGAGGGTGCTTCAATAAAATTCGCCTCGCTAAGTTCGCTAGCAATTTCTGTTTCTCGCTTTGCGCTTTGCCACTTTTATTATTTACTTCGATTTGCCATTTTTTTATTATTTGCTGGCCCAAACCCGATTTACCTGCATCGAGTAACTCAATTTCAGTTTCAATTGCCAAACTTTGATGATGACAAGTAAATAGCTATGCTCACTCCCACTACCACTCTCCCTCCCTCTCTCTTGCTCTTGCTCTTTTGTATATGCCTTTGGCTTTGGTCTCTCAGCAAAATAGTTGAGGAAACTCGATTTACGCGCTGCAGTCGAGTCACAGCTGCTAATTACAAACATTTCCTGGGGCCGCAAATGTTACAGACTCCGGGCACAAGCTGAGGCCTGTGCTTGAGCAGAGACAAAGACAAGAGCGATCATAAATGAAATTATCGATGCAGAAATTATTAGCTAAACTTCAAATGCCAGAAGCGTACAGACACTGAGCTGCTGCTGAGTTGAGCAATGTATTTTGCTTTCATATTGAATCAGTTGTGAGCAAGTGAACTAGTTCAATTGAATCATCATCATGTCTTACAATAATATATATTTATATATAGAGTAACTTAGGCAACGCATTTGAGCCAGAATTCGCAGCTCGCCTCGTTGCGGCCGTTGAGGGCAATAGCAAAAGTTTTGCCATAGTCGAGCTGAAAATAATTGATTAGAAACGAACGTGATTGTTAACTTTTTGCATATGTAATTTCGATTTGGCCAAAACCCCAATACCAAAGCAATCCCTCTCTCTCTCTCTCTGTCTCTGTCTCTCTCGCTCTCCAGGGTGCAACTGTGCGTATGAGCAATGTGTATAGCTAGCAGTTCAATGACTGTTGATGCTGCTGTTGCTGCTGCTGCTGCTGTTGCTGCTGTTGCTGCTATTAGCAATAAGCAGTCAAGCACAGTTGCCATTATGGACGCTGCTGCTGCCTAAGCAATATTTGCCCACAGCCCACGCCCCACACCTCTCATCCTGGCCTACCTGTCCTTAAGCCTCACTCACTGGCATCACACAATGCAAATTTACAGTTACATGCTTCGATTGGCAATTTAATAAGGTAACTTTTTTTCCTGCACAAAGCCGGCTCGAGCTCGAGCCGAGTTAGAGAGCCCTTGCTGTGGCGGCTCCTTCTGCGAGCAGCGCTTAACACACCCACACACACACACACACACACGCACACACACATATAACGCGTTCACACAGAAACTGACGTGCTTTACATATTTAATGTTTAACTGTAAATTAGGTTAAAATGTGTTTGCAAAAGCCGTTTTACACTGAAAGGATTTCAACGTGCAAACTTTGCACACGCACACACATGGCATCCCTACCCTACGCTCTCTCTCTCTCTCTCTCTCTCTCGCTCCCTCATTGCCCCTGGCTGCGTTTGGCAGAACTTTTTTTTTTTTTTTTTTTGTATTCCGCTTTGTGGCTCAAAATGTTTGCCTTCCATTTACTTTGCGCTCGCGTTTAAAGATTGCCCAACTTGTTCATTCTCTCTCCCTTTCTCTGTTGCTCTCTCTCCCACTCAGTATTTGGGCACCAGTTGCCGCGTGTGACCTTCGCACTGGACCACGAGAGTCCAAGCGCTTGGCTAGCTAAACAAGCCAAAAACAGCTGGCCGAGAGAAACCGGCGAAAAACTGTTCACGCATTAATTAATCATTTATGCGAGTGTGTGTGCGTGTGTGTGTGTGTGTGTGTGTGCTAAAGTGCATTTGCACACGCATTTAAATTTATTTCAGTTGCTGACGTGCCCACTCAGCACCAAGCGCACATTTCGCCCACACAGCGGTGGGCGTGGCATTAATGCGGTTTTATCTCTATGCAGATTCTTTAACTGTGCTCAATAAGTAACAACTTTATTGTACACTGAGCGAAAAGAAGTGGTTCATAATAAATAATAAAAAATAATAAATAAATAAATAAAGAAAAATACATATGGGATATAAAAAATAAAAGTAATAAAAATATTGTTAAGTAATTTTGTTTTTATTTTATTTTTTTTTTATTTTTATATTTTTTTTTATTTATATATAATTTATATTTAAACTTATTTTTTTTTTTTTTATTTAATTTTATTTCATATTTTTATTTATTTTTACTTCATTTCTGTTTTATTTTTATTTAATTTTAATTTTAATTTTTTTTATTTTGTATTAATTTAAATTTTTATTTTAATTTTATTTTATTTTTATTTTATTTATATTTAATTTTTATTTTATTTTTATTTTACATTTATTTTATGATTATTTTATTTTATTTTATTTTCATTTTATTTTTATTTTTATTATTATTATTATTCTTTATTTAATTTTCATTTAATTTCTAATTTACTTTTCTTTTAACTTATTTTCTTTTTATTGTATAATTCTTTGCTTTGGTTATGATGATATGAGTATGACATATGAGTATGCATGTCACACAAATATTTTTACTACATTTCACATTGTAGACGAGACGCATGCAAATACACGCGCTCTCATTTGGCTATACAAATTATTTGCCTAATGAGAACTTTTTACTTCAACTTTATTGGCATAGAAAACTCTTGAAACTTCATCACTGCAGAGCAGCCGAATATACTCAGAGAAAAACAGAGTATTCACTCATGCTCAAACATGCTCAACAAATACAAACAAAGATTGGCTAGACTACGGAGTGCTTTTCGTATGGAGTGCTCTACATATGCATATCCACACTCTCTCACTATGGATAATATACTATCTATATGATATCTTGAACTTATGGTATGATGAAAGAAGTGTCTAGCATATATATATCCTCATATATCTATTTAAAATCTGATATATATATTGTTTATTCTGTTATGAAAGCAAACTATATAATAAGGCAGTTCTAGCTTTAATAGCTTTCAAAATAATAATGTGAAAAATTAATTTAATATAAATAAAATATTGATTTCTTATAATCTGAGTTAATGAATTAAATTTAAGAATTTCTATTACTACTAGATTAAATATATTAAACTTTAGTAACTTTAATCTTCAAAGCATAACCGAACGCAAAATTTATATGAACGGACAGACAGACAAGATCGGACTTGGCCAGATTGATTCAGCTTAGTTCAAATTTAACTTTGATCTCCTCTTAAAAACCTCTTTAAAATCTCTCTCTCACTCTCTCTCTCTCTCACTCTCAGTAAATGTAAACAGAGTCTAGTTTGCGATTCTTGAATTATTTGCGAGTATTTGAAATTTATGCGTTTCTTGGCAATTTTAACTGTTATTCTTTTTGCTACGCATATAAAGAGCAATAAAATTGAGCAAATTTTATGTACAAATTTGTATTTTTTATTAGCACATTCAATATGCAAAACACACAGAGAGAGTGAGTGAGACAGAGAGAGAGAGAGAGAGAGAGGGCTGCGTGCAGCAGCAGCAGGAATTGTTTTCTCGTAAAATGTACAAATTCTTCAATTTTACTTTTCAATACAAAATATTTATAGACTTTAAGGATAAGCTGAACAAAAACATGAAAATGCATTTACATAACAGAGAACGCAAGATTGGGGGCGTGTTGGAGTGGGCGTGGGCGCCTCAGCGATTCAGCTGGCGTCTTTTGCCAATATTCGGTTGTTGCCATCGAGAAAGCCCTTCAACTAAGAGCAACACACAACAGAGAAAGACAGAGAGAGAGCGAGAGAGAGAGAGATAGAAATGGCTGCTGGACATTCGCACAAGACACAAGCAGGAAAATGTAATCCCAGCCAAGCGAAGCAAACTTCCGGCAAACACTGGAACGGACGCTTCAATGTATTGGATACGGGAAATGGCAGCAATTGGCAACAGTGCAGAGTAAGAGAGAGTGTGAGCGAGAGAGAGAGAGGGAGAGACAGCTGCCTGCTGCAGCAGCAGCAGCAACTGCTTTTCGGACCAGCTGGCTGCTTCAGGCTGTTGCGACTGCGTCTTTGCTGCCATGCATGCTCCGGCTATCCCGACATTCGCCGACAACTCGACTGCCGTCTCACATCTTCCATTTCTATCCCAGTCTCAGTTCCTGTCTACCGACCATATGCAACAGCATTACAATCGCTGAACCATAATCAAAAGAAGATCCAACAATGGCAACGGCTTTCACAATGCCAACAACAACAATTGCTGCTGCTGCTGCTGCTGCTCCTGCTGCTGCTGCAACAACTTGCAACTGCAACATTGTCAACGCAGCTTCTTCTTCTACTTCTTGCTCACACCACACACATGTGTGGTATGCGTTGTGGGCGTGGCAAGTGCAACGGCATCTGCTGTCAGTTTTGCTTCCGAGTTTAGCTATTTCTCGCACAATATCTTTGTCTATGCCAACAAGATTTTTCCTTTACCTTTTATGCCAGCCGCACAAACACACGCAGAGTGTCTACCATACTCGATTGGACTCTGCAAATATGAAGTGCAAGTGCATAAATGACTCTGAAACTAACTAAACATTTCTGTTCTATTGCCATAGAGCCAACCGCTTGACAACTGCCCCAGCTTCGTCTCCTCGTCTCATGCAACATACCATATGACATCGTGTATACAAACATTTTACTGCCATGAACTTTAATTTCTTTCCCTTTTATTTTGCTACGTTTTTTTGTTGTGCTCTCTGTGTGTTTTGTTGTTTCGTAAATATTTTCAACCAACTTTTTGCTATGCGGCCTAGAAATGCTTTCGATCTCACTCGCTCATGCGCCGCCTCGCTCGCACTGCTCTGGTGGAAAAAGCATAAAATTTGTGGGTTGTGTTTGGTCAGCGTCAAGCCGCAGGCAGCCACGCCCACACAAAAGCCCTTGAGCGTGCGCCCTAATAGTATTTGCATTCCCTTTTTTTTTTTCCCATATACGTGAATATATATATGTGTGTATCCCTTTTTTTTTGACAAGTTGTTGCGAATGCGGTATTTTTAATTGAATAACTGAAACTGGTAATACGGTTAGCTACGGCTACGGCTGCTGCTGCTGTTGTGGCATCTGCAACATTCAGCAAAATCAATACACTCAGCACAGAGCTAAATCGAGGCATGTCAATATATAAACATTATTGTGGCAATGCCTACAGTTTGGCTAATTTCAGTTGGGCAAACAAAGTTTTTACCAACTGTTTATGCAATAAAATTCAATTTTATAATATGAACTTCGAATTGACTCTGAGAAAACTATGTGTGAGTGTGTGTTGGTGTGTGTGTACCAAGTATCCTAATCATTCAGCAGCTATAGTTAAGACACACACACACGCACACACACGCATACACACTCACTGCGAGCGTTTAAGGCAGCCAATAAATTATTAATAGCCCTGGCATTGATTGGAAAACTTTTCAAATATGTTGCCACTTTTCTACACGAATAATTTGTAGAGAGTATTTTACAAAAAAGAAAGAAAAAAGAAAAGAGACAGAGAGAGGGAGAGCTGAGTGTGTGTCTAGCTGCACTGGCTAGGACATTAGCAGCTAAGAGTGTATGTGTGTATGTGTGTGTGTCTGCTGTTTATTTATTAAAGCCAAGTTTCGGTTTTCCCAGCTTATTTACTCGCAACTATGCAACACGCACTCCATCAGCCACTGCCACACCCTACCCCCCCCAAGCTCCACAAAGCCCAACCTCACTAACCACGCCCCCCTCTCCCCACTCTCCCCAGCAACTCCATTCGATCCAAGCGCCGTTTGAGCATGACTCTGCCTTTGCCATCAGCAAATTTTTCGTAAATATTTGCTTGTTTATTCTGTGGCAAAATGTATTTTTGAAATATTATTTGGATCGCAACACAGCAACTGCATTAGTTGCCCACAAATCGTTGCAAATATACACATTTGTATACAAAAATATATATTTCAATTTCATATATTTGCTTTGGCCATGCATCTCGAAAGTTTTTTAATATCTATTGCTCTCCGCTTGCCGCTCGCTTTGTGCCAATTAGAAAGAGAAAACAAACATGCAGACGGAATACATATTGCGCATACGCCGCATTGTACCTGCATGTAACATCTAAGTAAGATATATGTTTGTATATATGTATATATATGTGTATTCCCTTACAGGTCTCTGCCACATGCGAATGGCATTATAAATTTAATGCCATTTATTGGCGGCTCAGAGCTCAAGCCGCAAAAAGCAGTTGAGCCTGATTAGATTCGCTTTCTCTCTCCACTCTCTCTCTCTGTCAACTATTGTTGCAGCATTTGTTGTTGTCGATGCTGTTGTAAATTTACAACAAATTGCATACAAAAATGGCTGCAATTTGCATTCGACTGCCAAACAAGCTGACAGAGACTCGTGCCACCCATTTTGCCATTTTGGCATGTGTCGCACATTCATCGTCTTTTGCCATTTTCTTTTGCAATCCAAATACTCTAATTCAAGGCAGCTGAGCTATGCCATGACATAATATTGTACATTAGATGCAATAGTATATATAATTATATTATTACCTGTATAGATTACAACACTAATTAATGAAATTTGAGCACTTGAATGTCTTTCATTGTCATTTCAGTCTTTTCATTGCACTGATTGTGGCTTGGAAGCTGTGAAAAGCTATTTCACTTTGGGCTAGTTTATTATTATATTAATATTAATTATTCTGTTAATATATGTTTTACTGCTACTCAGCTTAGCTTGGCTAAAGTGATCTCTCGAAATTATGCACATTTTGTTTGCTTAATCATATGAATTACGTTCTTGCTATGAATTGACAATATGAATTGAAATAGTTAATTTAAGTTGTGGATTACTCAAATTTGATTGCTAGCTGAAAATATAATACATTTAGCATATATACACATATTTATATTATATATCATATATATATTTATATTATATATTGTATGTATGCTTATCATTCACACAGCTCAACACGTTCTTCTGAATATTCTTCTTAAATTTTATTTGATTCTTTTTTTTTAATTCACTTTTATTAAATACGTTTGTTATTTATTTAAAAATAATGTTAAATACTAAACTAAATTGTTTGCATATTAAAATCACAAAGACAAATAAATTCTGGTTTTATATGATTTTCTTTTAATTTTCTTCTTTTTTTTGCAGCTGTCAATGCATTTAAATTAAATTATTTAAAATTCGGCCTGAAGGCCTCTGTCGCACTGGCTTAAAAGAAAATTGTTATTTAGAATGAATTCTTAGTAACAAATAAATCAATAAATAAATAAATAAATAAATATTTAAAATTAATGGAATTAAATATTATTTGATTTTTCTTTTTCTTTGTTTTACTAAAATTGTAACAAAAGTCATTTTTATTTTTTTTAAATGAATTGATTTAATTATTAAGTATTGTATATTTTATGAATATTATTTATTGCATATTTTGTATTTATTTTTTCCCCTTTTTAGTTTAATTTTGATTTTATTTTAGGTATTTATTTTATAAATTTTCTTTTTGGCTGCAGTATTTTTTCCAGTATATTATTTAACTATATTTTTATTTCACTTTATATACAAAAATAAATAACTAAATACATGAATGAAAAGCAACAACATTGTTGCGCTGTCATTGGCACTTGAAGGGCAACAATTTCTTGGAAGACAACAAAATAAACTCCATGGCGCTGTCTGCAAAAGGGCATTCAAATTTCATCGTCATGTTGCTTGAGCAATTTTCGTTGAGCATTTGCAGCATTGTCACTTGGGGGAAGCGCATGGAAATGTCCAAAAAGTCGAAATGGGTTCCAGACTTTGCCAGCCGGAAGAGTCCTGCGTCAGCTGCCTGTCAGCCTGTCGTACGCTGTTGTATGCTGTTTGTGGCCTCCTTTGGCAGCGCTATACATGTCCTTGAAGGATGCAAAGCCACCTATATACATTAAACAGGCGAATTGACGAACAGGCGAGTTTTATTGTGGCATTTTTTGCCCCTGCCCAACTCTTCTCTTCTCTTCCCTCTCCCTGGGAGAGCGCGTGGCGCCGTCGCCTTTGGCGTAGTTAATTATTTGCGCGTTTTAGTCCATTATCCGGTTCGAATCAAGCGCACTCCATTGAAATGCAATTAGCGTGCTGTCGCAGCATCCACGACTGGCTGGCTGACTCGACTGGCCTTCATCACACGGATGACGTATGACCATTAAATGAGGACACGTGCAGATCCCCTTGCCAGTCCCTTGGCTGCTTACAGCCTCGCCCTGTGTGCTCCTGTCTATCATGGCAACGACATATGAACATACATGCATGCATGCATCTGTGTATTCATATGTAAGTACAACTAAAACAATTTCGCTTAACAACATCAACAGCAATAGCAACAACAAACAACAACAACAACAATGATGAGCACAACGACAACGTCAATTTGTCAAGGGCAGACAAAAAGTGTTTAATTGTATAACAACTACAAAAGTGGCCATTTTTTATTTTCGGCAAAGTGTAGCGAGGTTTTTATTTAATTTAGCAATGCTGCACGAAATATATATTTTCATATTATGCAACAGAAAATATATGTGCGAACGGGTATGCCAGACTCATGGCTGGAATATCAAATTTGTAAAAGCTGAAATGCATATTTAAAATATATTTAAATAGTTGGCATGAGATTGAATGTTATTTTATATAATTTGCTAATTTTTAAAAATAATTTTATAATTATTTTAAATAATTTTATAATTATTTTTATACTGATTTAAAATTTTCTTTTTTTAATTTAATTAATTTATTATTTATAAAAATGTATTATTTAATTTAATTAGTTTATATTTATTTTCAATAAGTTTTTATTTAATTTAATTAATTTATTAATTAATTTTAAAAAAATTTAATTTAAATTAATAAATATTTTAAAATTTTGTTTACTTAATTTAATAAATGTATTATTTATTTTAAAAAGTTCTTACTTTTTAATTATTATTTATTTAAAAAAGAAGTTGTATTTAATGTTATTAATTTATTATTTATTTTAAATAATTTTTAATTTAATTTTATTTATTTATTATTTAATTAAATAAATAAAATAGTATTTTTTAAGTGAATCCATCATATTTAAATGCTCAAAGAGTAAAGCAATTTTATATAAATGAAAAAAAAAAATTAGTACATTTTAAATTAATGACAAAAAAATTAATTTTGAAACATTTTATTAACATGCTCTCCCAATAAAACATTCATAGTATTTAATTAAATATAATTTATGATGTAATGTAGAAATATTTGTTTCCCTGCAACTAATAAGTATCTCATAGTCGAGCATTATTCGTCTTCTTCTTTTTTTTTTAGTTTTATAGTGTCTACATTGCAATAGTTTTTGCTCTTGCTGCTGGACATAAATCTTTGCACATGCCTCCAACTGGCCATCCACTTCAGCTGGCGCGGCGCTGCTGCCAATAGATTCTACCCAAGTCCTCTCCCTATTCTGCGCTGCCCTGGCCTACCCTTCGACTATCCAAGCGCCACACCCAGCGCTGTACACCTCATCGCCCAGTTGGTTAACAAAGCTTGACACTTATCAAACTCAGCCAGCGCTTATAACAGGGTTGCGGTTTGGAACGCAATAAAAAACGGAGTAGCTGGCAAATAATAAAAAAATAAATAAAAGGACAGCAGCAAACAATTATTGTCAAAAGCAGAGACACACACACACGCACGCACACTCACACACACACGCACACGCACACACACTTGAGCAACTGTATATGTATTTGTTCATATACGCTTGGCTGACAATTTTAGAGTTTTGCAGTGACAGAAGGACAGAGCGACACGAGGAGCGAGATCGAGAGTCAAACCCTAGCCCGCCCCAGCTCGTACCCTTGACAGCTTTTACTGTCCAATAATTTCAGTGAGTCGGTATTAGTTTTATGCTTATTATATTCCTGGTGTAGCTACAGTTGCCTTCGCAAATACTTACGCCGGATTAGGTCCGACGAGGATTTGGTCGCTCTGATATCATTAACTTATTGCATTTTCTCCATTCCGCAACATTCATTTCATTCTCTGCCCACACACACACACACATAGAGAGATAGACCCTTTGGCCATATTTATGCATAAGATCAGGCGACACAAAATGCTCATCTATCAAGGAAGAGCGGAGCAAAAGCCAGAGCACGCATGTAGGACACGTACCTGAATGTGGAAAATATTATTTATGCACGTAACTAGTTTGTCATGTTATCCTTCTGCTTGAGGTAACTTTCCTTTTTTTTTTTTTTGCTGTTGCCTGGCGACGATGTCCTCAAGTTTATTGCCGAGTAAATGGACGCACTCGTAAATAAGCAGCTAGCCTGTCAGCTGCCTTCACTTAGTCAGTCAGTCAGTCAGTCAGTCAATCGCTCCGGCAGTCGGTTAATGAGGCAGTCAATCTGTCAGGCAATCAGTCGTCCACATTACATATTTCGCATTTGGCCTTTTACTCTGCAGCTGCAGTCACATTCGAGTTAATGACATTGCTGACTATGTTAGTATCAATGATGATGATGATGATGCCGATGATGAGCAATTGACAAACTTGACTAAGCATTTGCATATCATATAGACAGTTACCCACTTTTTCATTCCCTTTCAACTTACAGTTGCTAATGATGATGATGATGATGATGATGTTGAGCTATTGACAAACTGTTTGAGCAGACATTAGCATATTATATTGACAGCTTTCTTAACTGTTTTATCTACTCTCATAATTGAAATAATAATGATGATTACGTTGACATTGGCATAGCATTTTAATAAATTTCAGCTTACTTCCAAAGGGTAATATAAGTTCATTTATTTCGTGCTTCGAAAGAGTTGAGAATGCAGAATGAATGCTGAATAAATGACGAAGCATTAGCCTACATAATTAACAACAAATTTGAACAATCAGAATAATACTGTAGACGTATTTACACAACATATCTTACTACTTATAATATTCCAGAATTTGTTGTCTCTTATACGTGAGCACTTATACAGCGCGTCAATTGCTGAATTGCTGAATTTCCTTTTTCGAAATTCGCAGAGATTTCGCCTCTCTTTCTATGCATAGTAAATGGCGTTAGCTAGACAGATATTCGACAGTTTGTAGACAACTTTGATTCAATGTTGACCGTGAAAATTTGTTTGATTAACAACAACAATGACATTGAAGGCATGAAAACAGTTAGATATCAATTACTTAATAATATAATGCCTTAAGTTATTATATTAAAAAATAAGAAATAATATATTCAAATTAAATTTGAATTATTTTATAATGAAATTCTAATGTCTTGTAATTTAATAATTATTCTTAGCAAATTTTAATAAATTTAATTATATTATTAAAATTGTATTTATTTTAATAAAGTAAGATAATAAAAAAAATGAACAAAATAAATAAAAATATTTTACAAAAAATCTTTTAATTATTAAAAAGTTGTATTTATTTAAATAAAGTGAAATAATAAAAAATATATATATAAAAAAAATAAAATAAATTAAAATATTGTACGAAAAAATATTAAATATTTATAAAAATTATTTATTTAAATAAAATAAGATAATAAAATAAATTAATAAAATAAATTAAAATATTGTACAAAAAACTATTAAATATTACTAAAAATGTATTTATTCAAATAAAATAAGATAATAAAAAAAATTAATAAAATAAATTAAAATATTTAAAAAATATATATTATTAAATTGCAGAAAGTGTAAAAATATTTATTTTTATATAAATACGACCAGTAAAGATTATATAAATTAAATTTCAATTAATACTTTTTCCATAATAGGCAAAACACAAAAAATTAAAATATGTAAAAATGTTGAGCGTAGCTTGAGAACATCTGTAACTAGAATATGTCCATTAATAAATACACTTATCTAATAATATTTCTTGAATTTAATATCAAACATTTTTATGTATTTAATTGTATATGTATTTTAGCTTATTTTTATTATTTTATTTATATTTTCAACTCACTTGTCTAGCTCAAGTTAGCCTAAACATTCACATTTATTCACTTGTCGTTTTTCTGTTTTCCTGTTAAATGTTGAGTGTTTCTCAAATATCACTTGACTATAGATAGACCTATTAAACGCAACTCGCTTTAAGTACTTAAAACATTTGTTAAAATCAATTCTCTTTTACCCAAATAAAGTTTCTTTTAAATTGTAGAAAATTTTTATTTGATTTCCGTTAGAAAACACTTTCTTATTTCTATGATATATATGTCTCTCAGATCTTTTCACACCTAACTAGTTTTAGTATTATGTTTTTCTTTGCATTTTGTTTTTATTTTATTTTATTTTATTATTTATTTTTTGTGGCTGGTATCTGGCTGTTTTGGGTGCGCTGTCGCCGCATAACCCTAATCAAAGCCAGCCAAGCATAAAGTCCACTTTGGTGCCTCATCAAAATCACTTTATGCTAATGGACACATTTACATAATTTCCAAGTCCAAGCCCAAACGCCTCGCAACAGGCGCAACAAGACGAACAAAACAAAACAAATATTTCATATGCCAACTTTGGCAATAATTCGCAGCGAAGCCTTAAATAAATTCATATATGTCTATGCCATGTCTATATATGTGTATGTGTGTGTGTGTGTGTGTGTATTTTTACAGATTTGTGCATAAATTCTTAACGATGCTCGGTTAAAAAACTATTATTGACATTTTCATGGCACTCTGAATTATTGCAAACGGACATGTGCAATCCAGAGCAAAAGTTCCGCTCAACTTTCTCTCTCACTCTGTCGCTCTCTCTCTCTCTCTCTCGTCCTCTTAACCTGGCTGAGACCCGCTGTGATATGCGTTACATATTTCAGCCGGTTCACATTTGGCGGTTGAATTTACCTGCCCAATTGCTGCCTGCTGCCATGCTGCCTCTCGTGCGACGGAAACTGTTGGTTATACGCTCAAGTTCCGGTAATTATTTGATATAGGCCAGCAGCGCGTGGGTGGGTGTGTGACTGTGTGTGTGTGTGTGTGTGTGTTTGATGCATGAGCCGGTTGTTATTTCATATTTACGCCCAGGTTTGTGCCGACTTTTTCACATGGTCACGTAATACATAAAAACCTGTTACTTGAACTTGGACTCGGAGTATGGAGCAAACAGCTGGCTTGTGATTCGTGAATTGATTCATTGATTCACGCATATATATATATATTTATTTATATCCAGTCAGCATGCTTCTGTGTGTGTGTGTTCATAAAATTTAATCTCCTGCTCAATTAGTGGCGACTGCCCCTCGCATCAGCTTCTAGCTAGCAATTAGAAATGATTTATGCCAGGCCATCAAATACGCCCCGCATGGCGTCCAGCCATCCAGTTGGCAGTTGGCAGTTGACAGTTGGCTGTTTCCTGCGCCCTGTCAATTGCAGTCAAAGTATTTTTATGAGCAGCAGCCAGTGGCTGCTATGGTTACTCCCACTCCAACTTCTACTCTGAAGCGATGAAGTCATCTTCAAATCTGCGGCCTTGTTGTCATCATAAAAACGCGGCGTCTGTGCGCGTTTTTATGGCATTTAATTTGATATCCGCATTTACATAAACAGCTCATTTAGTTAATACAAGAGTGGACAAATCATTTTGCAGTACAGCGACCGGAACTGAATGCTACATGGCTAAAAAGGAAGCTCAACACTGTACAACAAAAGCTAAACACAAAGTACTCCTTGGTCACACCTAACTAAGGCAGAGATAAGACTGGCAAATAAAATAATTTTCTGTATATTTGACTTAGGCTATTTAATTATAGTTTTAGTTGACTCCCATTATGTCAATATCTTTAAATAAATAAAATATATATATATATATATTATTTATTGTTGCTGAAAGTTTCAAAAATCAATGCTGCAAATTGCCAGACAGCTTATAGCAATAGCTTATGCTCCTCTAGCTTCACACACATTGAAATCTCTGTTGAGCTGGCAATTATTAATTGCTCAAACACTCACACACACACACACACACTTGCACACAGTCAGCCGCACACACGCATTAGCCTAAATGGCGCAACAGGAATCCATTTGCACTGATTGCCTTTGCGGAATGGAGAGCGTGTGGCACTAATGCGACGCCTCAGCTATGCCGCGTTTGCGTCTCCTCACTGTTGTAACCGCATTCGAACTTGGCTTACTGGCAAAATTCCAGCTAATTAACGCATATTTAAACGTTGCAGCTCGTTGTTGTTGAGTGCTTGGCATATTCTTTCACCTGCTCAACAAATCACTCGACATGATTTCCGATAGCAAATGCAAATGCATCAACGGCACAACTTGACTGAGGTAAATGGCATGTGGCAAGTGATGTTGCTCTTCTCGTTGTTGTTGTTGTTGTTGTTGTTGCAGCTACCGTACAACTAACTGAATATGCAATGAGGCAAAAGCCAAACCCCAAGCAACAGACTCAAAAACCCAAAGGCGAGTGTAGAGTGTGTGTGTGGGTGTGTGAATTGCCACAAACTCTCTCACTCTCTCACACTCTCTCTCACTCTCTCTCACTCACTCTCACTCGCTCGCTCTCTTGAGTGCAGTTTTGATTGCTTGTTGTTGTCTGTTGTTTGTGTCTCGTTATCATTGGTAAATACTAAATTGCCTACAAATATGAAGCAATTATCAAACATAAATGGGAAAAATTATTAATTACATGTATGGCTTTGTATGTATTGGTGTCTCTGTGTATGTGTGTGTGTGTGTGTGTGAGTGCTGTGTCTTTATAGTGTGTAGTAATTGCCATCATTGTGTGCAATTGATTGCATCTGGCCGAGGGACGCCAATATAAACAAACCAATTAAGGGCCCAAGTGCAGAGACCCATTCACAGCAACAACAACAACAACAACAACAACAAGTGGGCGGAACTGAACTTAGGCCGAATGCGGACAGGGTCAGAGCACCCAGCATCAATACACACACACCAACACACACCAACACACACACACACATAGCAAATGGCAGGCAATGAAAATCAAAGCAAATGGAGCCAATTGTTTTATGAACTTATTGCACGCTCTTTTATCATTCGAAAGCAAGAATATATGTGGCGAGACAGAGATGGAGTGAGAGAGAGAGAGAAAGAGAGAGCGAGTGTGTGCGCTTTACTCTCACTCCATAACACTAGAGCTGGCGACAAGCACAAGAAGAACAGCAGTAACTGAGAGAAATGTGCTTATGCTGCAAGAAATGGCAAATACAAGTGTATACACACACACACACAGGCACACACTCACTCTCACACTCACACAGAGCTACACTCATATACAAAAAAATAAACATACGCGAGTCTGCCTGCGTTTGTATTTGTTAGCTGCTGCTGGTGGCTGGCTTCAAGCATAAAATGTATTGCAAACAAATTGTCAAGTATTTTTGTGGCTTACATCTTGGTTGGCTTGGCTAGCTGACTGGCTGGTTGGCTGGCTAGCTGACTGGCTGCTTCACTGCCATCGCCAGCTTCATGCCAAAAGTCCACTCAGTCGCGCCACGGGAACTCCTCGTCCAGACATTTGGCTGGCTTTTGGCACAGCTGGGCATTGCCATCGAATTCCCTCGCCTCAACTTGACTTAGATTTTGGAATTTGCCTGCAAAGTACAGTTGCAGAAATACTTTGATATGACATAGCTATACTATCTGATTAGATTTTCAAAAGAGATTTTTAGGCCTTTGATACAATTTTAATTTGCTAGACAGAGCAAGAGCTATATATATTTGTATATAAATATACTTTTATATAAATTAAAATTTATTTAATAAATAATATCTATTTATATGCATTAATATTTTCTAAATAAATATTTATCTTGGCATTCAATTTATAATTATTTAATAAAATGCATTTTTTATATATTTTATAAAGTCATATTTATAGGATAAATATTAAGTATTATATTCAATTCTGTTTATATTTTTTATTACGTAAATAAATACAAATATATTTATATAAATTAATAAATTTTTTTTTTATATTTATATTGAATACAATTTAAATTTATTGCATTAAATATATAATAATTAATATTTATTTTTGTATTTATATACATTAATATTTATTAAATAAGTATGTATTTATATTGAATATATTTTATTTAATAAATATAAATTTATATAAATTATTTAATTGAATAAATAAATATTAATATTAGACCTGTGTGCATTTAAAAGTTCTTCTTTTGTTTATATATATATATTTCACTTTAAAGAAAAGTGTATTTAAGACATAGTTTATCTATATACGATTTATTTGCCCATAATTTCAGCATGTATAATGCTCAACCTCAAGCTCAGTCTGTCTGTGACATAATCTCCACATATATACTCCACTACACATAGGTTTACTCTGCTGCATATATAAATTACAGTAATGCAACTTAACTCTTTAACAATTTTAAACAACTTTCGCCAGCAACGTGCCTCCCTTTTTCGCCAAGTGCATGTTGCGTCTCGAGTCAAGTGCAGCTATAGAAATTATGAGCAGTCGCCTGACCCACTCAACGCAATTTCACAATTCAAGTTGATTTTTATGTGTGCGCATGCAAGAAGAGGCAACAGGTTGCTTTTGTATTTGCAACATAATTGAATTATTTATTTTAATTAATGCAAGCAAATGTCAAAGTTTTGGCTAATGCTGTGCTGCATTACGCATACGCCAGGTGTGCCACGTCAATTTATCTGCAGAGCAAACAACAAAAGTTTTCTGCTTAATTATTTGCGTGAGTGTGCGTGTGTCTGTGTGTGCGTGTGTGTGTGTGTGTGCGTGTGTGTGTGTGTGTGTGTGTGTGTGTGTGTGTCTAATCAAACTTTAAATAGAATTTTGTGCTAGCAACAGCAAAACTAGTTTCTGCTGCCCTTTATACCGCCAGATACCCCTTAGCAGCAACCATCACGTACATATCAGAAATGTTTTACAAAGTGAAAATGCATGAAACGTGTGCTCCCCGAGTTCGTACGGTTAACTTGCTTTCTTCTCCATCTACTTCTACAACTATTGCATCTCGGCTGTTTGTTGTTTGTTTTCCACAAAAGAGCATTTTGTATCTGGCAGACAGCAGCAGCAGCAGCTCCAACTCTGACTTCAGCTCTCTCAGAGGCTGCTCGGAGGTGCCGCCTGCCACATTGCGCAAAGTTTTTGCCAAAATGTTTTCGCTGCAGTTGCAAGTTGCACACAAGTCGCTGTGTTGCAGTCGACAACAACTACAAATGGCGACACATTTCAAGCATTTCGCAACACTTTTGCCCACAACTGTTTGCCAAAGTAACAGCAACAGCAACAGCAACAGCTATAGCCAGGGCTATGGCAGCTGCAGCAGCACGCTTTTACTTTCGCGCTTTGCTTGCAAGTTGTGCGACTTTCAGGCAAGAACTGAACTCGACTGGCAACATATAAGCTCTACTCCTACATGGTTGATGGTGTTGAAAAGCGGCTCATAAACAGTAAGCTGCTTAGGAAATGCACAAACGCCGAGCACGACAACTGTCTGGCGCACGGCTGCCATGCCATGGCATACTTTACGCTTTATTTCAATTTATAAGTGAAAACCCTTTTTTAACGCCAAATCCCTTAAGCCGCCCACACCAGCCGCCCCTTGTGTGGTGCAGCAATATTTATTTTAAAGCAAATAACTTCATAAATATGAGCCAGCCTCTGCTGCCGCCTAACAACAGAGTGCCACAACGATTAGGCTCTGTTTGAAGGGAGCAAAGAGGCAGCTGGGAGCAGGCAGCAGGCAGCTCGCTTGGCTTGACTGCTGAAAAGCGCTCGAAGCGTGCTGCTCTGCATCTGTGTGAGTGAGAGAGAGAGTGTGTGAGCGAGTCTGTATGTTTGTTGATATTTCAGACAGCTTCATGATTCTGCTAATTGCCACTGGTTGGTAAGCCGCGCATGCCTTTGCATGCTGTAAGAGTTGATAGTGGAGAGAGACAGAGAGCAATAGAGTGAGAGTGAAATGTATATATATATCAGTGAACAAGACAAGAGGTGCTGTTGCGTAGCTTTTGTCACATGTATGTATGTGTATGTGTGTGCTGCATCAGTTTAAAGCAGACGACACAGCAAGTCTAAGTGGATGATGGCTCGAAGATAATCATAAATCATTCTATTCATATAATTTTCTTCAAGGCGACGCTGTGTGCCAATAAAGTAATTTGTATAAACAATATAATTCATTGTCGTCTCTCATTTATCAAAGTGAGTGAGAGAGTGCGCGAAGGAGAGACAGAGAGAGACACTAGAACCCTTCTTGAGCTGACTGTATAAACAAGCGTATCTCTTATTTATGCCATCGATGATGACAATGATGACGATGATCATAATGAGGATGACAACTGTCAGCTGTCAACTGTCAGCAATTCGCACTACAGACGACTACAGACAATGAGAGAGAGAGTAAGAGAGAGAGAGAAGATGACCAGATAAAGTTGTCGCGAATGAGCCCTGAAAAATTGTTAAGCATTTGTTTTGACAGCGCGTTTTGACAATACAAAAGGCAGACAAATAATGCGGCGCATTGCTGTTAAAACACTCAAATATAACGGTACGCAAAATATGACAACAATAACAACAAAAGCAGATAGAGAACAAGAAAAAGCAGGTGCAATTTGCAGTTGAAACTGTTGAATACATTTTAAACGAACTGCAGTTTAAGTAGAGCAACTAAAAAAGAGGAAAATAGAGAGAATATTCGAAGCAGTCAAACACTCATAATAGAAATATATTCTCTTATATGCATACTTCATCTATCTACTTAGGGCAAAGTCTAGGCAGTAAGAAGCATAAGAGTGTACCTACTGATAGATACCCTTTTGCATAGAAGCAAATGATTGCAGACAAGCAAATAGAGAGTCAAGGAGAAATAGACAATTTGATGCAGGCAGTGCGGGTACTACAGCTATAAATATACTTAGTTGTTGGAGTTCTGCGCTGCGAATACTTTATTTACCTACTTATAAGGTTAGCCAATGAAAGCGTGCGTGTGCTCTGCGAGAGAGTGATTGACTGGCAGATACCCTATATGGAGAGTTGACTGGATATAGAGAGAGAGATAGAGACTGAAAGAAGCTGATAGAGAAGGAGAGTTGGACAATGAGGGATGGAAAGAGAGAGAAGGAGAGTGTGAGAGAGAAGGAGACACAGCCAATATGTGAGGGAGTGAAAGAGATATAAGAAGCGTCAAGGAGACAGAGAGAGAGCTTATCGAGACAGAGAAGGAGAGACAGACAATGCGTGAGCGAGAGACAGACAGATAAAAATACAGAGCTAGAAATCAACAGGCTATGAAACATAAATATGTTAAATCATACTAAATGAATGCCCAGGCACTAATGTTAGTACTAGCGACACCCTGTATTCAGCAGGTAGCTTATACTGCTTTTTAATCAGGTTAAAAATTTGTAACAAAACTAAATATGATAATCTACCCTCTTCATAGTCAACTACGTAGCTAAATAACCTCTATTAGCAATACTATACACAATGCAGACTAATTCCAACATTATACTCGAGAACACCTCTTAAAACATCTTCAGCTCAAATAATTACTGATTTAATCTAAATATTACTAAATACTATATACCCCATTTGACTCTCTCTCTCTCAACTTCTCGATAGGGTATAACAAAGCAGCTGGTTGCGTTTGTCTATGTTACATGTGAGTCTGTTCGTGTGTATGTCTGCGTGCATCTCACGTCTTGTTTGCGCAAATTTCAATTTGTATATTACCTCATATCATATGAGTATTGAGCGCATTTCTTATGCACATGCAGCCACTTGCACACTGCCAGCTGTTTATGTGTGTGTGTGTGTGTGTGTGTGGGTGTGAGCGTGCGTGCAGACAATGATATTTATGGAAACGACAGACGGAATAGCAATAACCTTCAACATTGGCAGAGCGCCGAGCAGAATATGTTACAAATTTGCTTTATTTAACATGAAGAGTAAGAAAAATATAAAAACAACAAACCGTCGAAGAAGTGTGCAAAGTTGTAAAGTTTTTTTATGCTCGACGCCAGCAAGAAATGCTGAGCAGCGAAAATTATTGGCGTATGGCAGAGTATGCCATGTTCGGATTGACGTGCTCTGCATTTTGCCATTTGCCGTTTCAGCTGCATTGCATTGTCAGACAAAGTATGTAATGCGCTTTCATGTGATTTCATTTGCCAAAACCCACCCAAGACCCAAACCCACCCGTGACCCGCCCAAACCACCAGAGCCATCAAAATATTTCTTATTCGCGCAGAGTTTGAGAATTTTCTTGCAGCGCTTCAGTCTTTGCCACGTATGAATAACTTGACGTGGCTTCTGCTTCCTTCCTCCTAGCAAACAATCGCTGAAAAAAGAAAACACACACACACACAAATAAAGAGTTCTTAAACTTGATGCAAGTCAAACTGTGCTCCACGTTCAAAACTCTTTAAGTTGATAAGCAAATTTCATGGAATCTTTCTATGCTAAAACGTAGTAGTTAGATATATTCCAGGTTCATTTTTAGCAGTTAGACGAATTCTTGTTTTTGAATAAATAAAATAATCAAAATAAATTTAAAATAAATTAAATAAATTAAAAATAAATAAAATGAGTATAATAAATAAAATAAATAAAACATAAAATAAATACAATAATTAAAGAAAATAAAATAAGTAAAATAAAAAGATAAATAAAATAAAAATAAATTAAATACTTAAAATAAAATAATATAAAACAAAGTAATTTTTGAAGCAAATCTTTATTATTTAAAACAAATATGTTCATGATAAAAATTATTTTATATATAATTTTCAACTATTTTAGATATTTTTGATATTTTTTAATTAAACAAAATTGCAAATAAAATTTTAAAATGTTTTTAATTTCTACATATTACATTCTTATCATTACACAAAAAAATGCTGCATATTAACTTGAAGTTTAATGTTAATGTTTCATGTTTTTCCATATTTCATAAATGCTTTTAGTCATTTGTTAAACTCTTTTATAGTTGCCATCAGTCCATTGAGTTAGTAGCTTTACCAAGTGCAGACCTTTGAGCACAACTTTTTTTTTTTTTTTTTGACTTAAATTGTTTCCTTTTTTATTTATTTTATTTAGTTCTTTTTTATGGGAAGGCCAGCAAGATGCACGAGTTGCCTTCGCTGGCATTGACCAAAAGCAATTTGTTGTACAATTTGTAGCAAGTTTGGCGCGCATGGGGCAAGGCGAAAAGCGAAAGCAAAGAGATGCAATGGACAGCAGCAGCAGCAGGAGGAGACAACAGGAGCAGGAAGAGTAGCAGCAGCACCACCAGCAGCAGTAACAGCGCGCGTGTGTGTTGGTCCAGCAGCATTCTGTCTGCAGTGTCCTGCTGACAGACAACGGGGACAATGTGTCCTTATTATTGTCGTAATTATCTGCGGAGCGTGCTAGCAGGCAGAAGCGTGAAGCAAATGTAAATATAATAAAAATAAAAGCAGTTAAATGAACAAATTGAGTTGAGTCCGGGCCAACGGCGACAGCAGCCAACAGCAGGCAGCCAGCAGCAGGCAGCAGTCAGCCATCAACTTGCCAACGGGTTGCAAGTATTCCATGTGCCATTGTTGTTATTGTCTATATATATATATGGCTATATGGATGTATATAGATGTATGTATATGTATGTATGTATATATTTTTATAGTTTTTATTTTTAATTGCGTTTTTATTCCATTTAATTCTTTTTATTTTCCTTGCTGCTGTTGCTGCTGCTGCTGCTGCTGCTGTGTGCAGTGACCGAACAGTCAACAGTCAAAGCCGTAACATGAGTGCACCTTATGCAACACGTGACGTATGCGTAATATGTGAGAGCTGCCATTGCTGCCTGCTGCTGCTCCTGCTCGTGCTCCTGCTGCTGATGCTGCTGCTGCTGCCATTGTTTGCCATGCTTTAAGCAATTGCAACAGTATATTGGCATAGCTTTAATGAGTGATATAAACGCTTCCTTATATGTATCTATATCTGTGTATTTTTGGCCAACTGCTTTGGCTATTTATGGTCAGCTTTTGTGGCATTGCCACAAAATTTAATTAGAGCCCAGCTGCTGATGCTGTTGTTGGTGTTGATGCCTCATTTTATTTGCAGCATTTATCAGTGGAAACCGCAAAAGCCAGCACATGAGTGAGAGTATGAAACTGCGCCTGCTAACAGGTGCCGCAGCAAATTTTATGAATCATTTATAACTCAATAATCCCGTTGAGTTGATTTTAACCAATAATTGATTATTGTTTCCGTCGCTCGTTGCGCGTTGTTGTCGTTGCTGTTGTTGCGGCTGCTGTCGTTGTAAAATGCAGCCATAAATTTATAAATTCATTTCAAAACGAATTTGTGTGCACATTTCCCACTGTTTTTTCTTCGTGTTTCATGTGGCAACGCGAAAAACTTTTTAATGCATTTGCCACACCAAATTTAATACGAAATTAAACTGATAAATCCATAGAATAAAACAGCTGCTGCTCCTGCTGCTGCTGCTGCTGCTGCCGCTGCTCCTGCTGCTGCTGCTGCTGCTGCTGCTCCTGCTGATAGCAGAAAAAAACTCCAACCCTTAGCCGCATATCAACTAACTGGAACTCAAACTCAAAATTTATGCAAATTTGCGGCTGCTTTTTCTGCAGCTAGACGAGCCTAGGCATGGCTAGGCCTGCAGAGGCGTGCACAGAGAGAGTTCCATGAATATTAATGAGACAACACATGGAAATTAGAAGCAGCTAGTGGGTGTGCGTGTGCTGGTGTCTCTGAGTGTGTGTGTGTGGCAAGTTAAACAATTGCTGGCAAATTATGTATTTCAACATGATTTCAAAAATCAAAATGCGAACATAGTTTTTGCTGTAACAGCCATGGCGTCTGCTAGCAATAATAAGACAGAAGCCAAAGGTGTTGGACCAATGAATATATGAGCTCACACGCTGTGGGTGTATATGTGTGTGTGTGTGTGTGCTTCCACACTTTAGCATTTAGTATATATAGTATTTATGGCCCAAGCAGCAGGCAATTTGTGGCATGCATAAATTTAAAGCAGTTGAAATTAATGACACGACGGAAAGTAGGCAACAAACAGCAGACATAACCACACAGACACACACACACATGCACACAGTTGTAAAACACATATAATTAACAAAAATCAAAAGCAACAACAACAACAACAACAACTACGAGAGCCAAGCGAGCGAGAGAAATGTAATGAAAATTACAGCAGCAACAGCAGCAGCTACAAACAAAACTCGCCAAGAGAATAAGCGAAGCACAAGCAGCTTGCCCTTAAATGTTGTATGTGTTGTTTGTTGTAACACACATTATAAAGTTTTACCGACACTTAAACATCGCTTACATACACAAACATAAACACACACGCACACGCACACGCACAGAGACTCTGGCACACCCACTATGCAGATAAAGCTGCAACAGATTTCACTTCAGCCAAAGTACGTAGCGCAGCTTGTCTGCTAGATTGCATCTTGCCAAAGAGCAAAAAAACAATGGACAGTAAGAAAAAGAGAGACAGCGAGAGAGAGAGAGGAGTGAGGAGACTGGTGTTATATAAAATGCCAAACGTGTGGAGGTCAAACATCATCATCATCCTCATCATCTTCATCGTCATCAGCCGATGCGAAGGCCACAATTTGAAGGCACATGAGTTTTCGGCAGGTTGCATTTAATGCACTGTTTCAAAAGGGCGTGGCAATTGCATGAGCGTTCGTCTAATGCCGACTTGAAAGCAGACTGTATGTAGAACATGCCACAGGCAAATGCGTTGCCATATTAATAAAATGAAAGAGAGACCCCCGAAGAGCATCAGACAAGCAACATACACTGAGCCAAAAAATGTGTGTACATATATTGCAATTCATTATTTTATATAGTGTAAATGCTCTCTGTAGATTAGGTAAAAATCTCTTTTTATATCAAATTATTCGCAATTCTCTCAGAATACAAGCATTCATATAGTCTCTAAAGTTCATAACTCTTGGCTAAACTAAAAAAGTTCACTTTTCGCTTTTCTCTTCTGAAAGAATGAAAGCAAATTGGCAAATCTAAATTATAGAAATAGTTTTAAAAAATCGCTAAAGCCATTATTTCGTATAAAGTCTCTATGATTACTTCCTTAAATGCAATTTAAATTTTATAAACATAACTTGCACATGAAATTCGCAAACTAACTCTGATATTTCTCGCTGTGCAACCACCACAAACATATACACATTTATATCAATTGGAAAACTTATTCGTAGCTTAAATTTAGTGTGTGGCAGTTGACTCGATAGTTGACTTGACAGAGACAGAGGCCACAGCTACGATATGTAGATGCACATATATAAATGTACATACATACATACATACATACATACATATACATATATATAGAGTATATTGCCAACTTACATATGTCGCAAACAATACAAAAAGTCAGCTCGAAAATGTTCTCGCAGGACTGTTGGCCAACTGTTTGGGATTAGCTGAATAGAAGCTTCTCGGACAAAGGGCTGAAAACATGCAATCTTTTATTTAATGAGTGCGAGTCAACAGCTCCACTTCAAATTGACACTTTGGCCACGCAGTTGGAGATGGAGGCGAGGCGAGGCGAAGCTCAGCCAGCCATGCAAAAGTCGCCACACACACACACACGAATGAGTTATTAAGCCATGTTTGCACTTGCCTCTATGTGTGTGTGTGTGTGGGTGTGTGTGTGTGTGTGTGGCACACATTCATTGAGAAATATTTGCAGTCAGGCTGGCTTTCAAGCTGTCTTTGAGGCGTGATTTGGAAACTTTTCAAATATGTTGGCCATTGCCACTTTTTGTTCAATGTGTGTGTGTGTGTGTGAGTGCGTGTGCAATGGTGTGTGTGCGTGTGCACTGTGCGAAAAATGTTGCAATAAATTTTAAAATGAAAATAAAAATATCGAATACTTATAAAATTTGTATAGAGTTGGAAATCAAATCAAAATATTTATTGATTTTATTTTATTTATTTATTTTATTTATGTTATTTATTGTATTTATTTTATTTATTTTATTTATTTTAATATATTTATTTTATTCATTTTAATTATTTTTTTTATTTTTTATTTATTTTAATTTATTTATTTAATTAATTTTATCTATTTTTATTATTTATTTTTAATGTATTAAATTTATTTATTTTATTTATTTAATTTTGAATGCATTTATTTGATTTATATTATTTATTTCATTTATATTACTTATTTATTTTTTACTTATTCATTTTTTTATTTTATCTCATTTTTATTTTATTTTATTTTTTATTTTTTATTAATTAATTATTAATTCATATAATCAAATTTTACACACAATCCACTAACATTTCTGCCAGTGTAATGAGATCATCCATCTGCTTTAAGCAAGTTGTCTTCACAAATAACTTCCAAGGCAACACAAGAGAGAATTGTAACAAGCTCGCTCAAATTAATATATATTTTTCGACATTTTCATCATTTCATATAGTCAGCTGGCAATTGGTCGACTATTTCGGCGAGTGTAGTTAAGCCATCTAGCTATCTTGACCAAACTGTCTCCGCCTGTGATCTTTGGCTAGACTTTTGCATTCATTTGATTGGAAAAATCGCTGAAGCAGAAAGCGGCATCAACGGGGCTCTACAAGTCCTGGCCGCAGCAGCAGTCACAGCATGAGTTATGTATGTATGTCCTTCTGATTTATATCCTCGCCACGCCCCCGGCTGTGCCTTCAATCATTATGCTCCAACTTGTTGGCTGTTCCGTTGCCAACAATTTTGCTGCAAATGTGCATAGAGCGAAAACTTGGCCAGGCTTGTTGGCCATAGTCGATGCTCCATTAGTAGCTGCAGGTGCAAATATTCAGCAGCCTGGCCAAGGATATGGCTCTGTACACCGCAAATTAGTTTTCAATAGCAACTGTGAGCAGTTATTCGTTCCACATACACAGAAACAGATCCAGACACAGGATTCTGGTTACTGTGCACTGTGTACTGTGTGGTTTGCCTGGCAAACCGGAATCATTGGAAACATAAATAAATATGCCTTAAACTGCCATATCGAGACTCCTGCTCGATGGCCAATCCGGCCTGACAACTATAATAATTTATACATTTATTTCATTTGCTTTGCGTTTTATTTATTTTTGTATTTACTGCCGCTGCTTGCAGCTGCGCAAAAAACAAAAACAAAAAACCTCAAATGAAAAAAAAAGAAATTGTATAAAAAAAAGCAAACAACAAAGCAAAACCACAGTAAATATGCGCAAATATTTAAGGCATTTAAAAAATATCTATATGCCATATATATAAAATAAATATATATAACTGTATATTTACTTTAATTGATTCGCTTAAAGCGTAGCAAATGCCCTCTAGCTATTGACTGGCTATTCCTGACCACGGTCAATGTCTCTGTGCCTTTCTGTCTACTCCTGCTGCTGCTGCTGCTCCTGCTCCTGCTGCTGCTTCTGCTTCTGCTTTCGACCCACCCACTGGCAATCCACAAAAATTTTGTTTACGTTTTGCTGGACGCGACGAGCACATAATTTATTTTGACCGAGATGTCCTTGCTGCTGCTGCTGCTGCTGCTGCTGTTGCTATGTGTGTGTGCGCCTCATTGCTGGCTGTCAGCGCCTTGGAGATAAGCTGACTGCGAGAAATATGCGAGCAACTCGGCTCCTGTCACTGCCAACCAGCCACCCACCCAGTCAACTGCTCCTACCGAATGTGCGAATAATGAGCCAGCAGAGCAGGAAATGGAAGGCGTAGCGAATGCGAAACAAAATATGGCAAACGCGGCGCTTCTAAGGGTAAAGCGCATAGATAACATAGAAAGCGTAAACCTACAAAATACTAACGATTAGATACTCTATATTGATATATTTTCATTATGTTATATAGGTTTACTTTTGACTTCTCATTTAATTAAATTACTAAATGCCCTTTACATTACTTAACTCATTTTAGAGCCCTTTGCAATTGCAAATGAAATGAATTTAGATTACATTGCATTACATATGCCACAGCATATTGTTAATACCCCATGACAAAAGCATAATATTTGTTGGTCTTTAATTGGTCACGGTGGCACACACAAACAAGCGACTAACCGAACAATCCACAACAAACCCACCGAACATAGCCGAAACTGTGGCCAGTCGCTCGCTGGCGAGGTTAATATGTGCGACTGATTTATGTTGGCAGCAGCAGCAGCAACAGCAGCGGCATCTCACTCAGACTCCGCCTCCGCCTACGAGTCCGACTCTGACTCCAGCTCCGAAAGCGACTAGAATTGCTGCTCGGACGTGGGCATCTTTGGAGCTGGCGCCAGGCGCCAAACGCACGCAGCACATCCTTCATCCTTCATCATGAAGCACTCACATGCTGCACCCTCTCCCACTCTTGCACTGCCCCACACTCTGGCCCCACTCCTAGTCGCAATTTCAGTGCTCAAACCCTCTCGCTTATCCAGCGAGCTTGCGTGGCTCGGCTCGCATTATAAATGATTTTAATAATTCGAAACGATTTGTTTAGTTCTGCATCAAGTCGGATAAACGTCGATGATTAATTAGCAGCCGCGTCTCGACTAGGGGCTCTGCTGCCTACAGTCAGGATAAAGGACGCATAAAGCACAAAGCAAGCAGCAGCAGCAGCAGCAGCAGCAGCCGCCATTACATAAGCATGTTTTGTATTTTCGCCATTTTTATCGCTTTGCCATTAAATTCTATGTAGCGGCATTTGCCTATGAAGTATGTCTGCTGAGAGCGCGAGAGAGAGGGAGCGTGCGAGAGAGAAAAGGTTGATTGTGTTTGGTGCTGCTTCAATTGCCGTTAATCAACTTTCTGTGTTTTGTTCGCACATCTTTCGCAAAGCGAAAATTAATTGGCTATACCCCATTCCCAATGCCCTACCCAATCCACCACATGTTTTGTCTGCTTCTTTTCGTTAGAAAGGGCACTATTTGTGATATTCGCGTTAGTTAATTGATAAATGAGCAAAACCCTTGGATTGAGTGCAGACATACATACATACATATGTAAGTAACTATCTCAATATATACTCACCTATATATACATTTTAGCGTGTCACTTATAAATGTAGTCATGCTTCTTGAGTACCCTACAAAACAAAAATATGATATATTTAAGTTCATTACTTACTACTCAAAGTACACAAATATCGCAGCACTTCACCATAAATAACTCTATCTCTTTTCAACTATCTCACTTTAATACATAACATACATATGTGTATGTGAGTGTGTGGTGAACTTGTTGGCAAAGGCAAGCAAAAGGAACGCCAAAATGAGTGAAACTATGCAGCTCAAAGAATGCGGTGAGCATGTGAGAGCGACAAAGCATGCCAATTATTGTAACGGTCATTTGCAGTTATTCATGGTATCTCACATACATACATACCCTGCCTTGCCTATGCTCTCTTTCGCATATGTATGTATGTAAGCATCTATGCCCAAATATTTGACGGCGTGCATATGTACATATGTATGTATTATAATAGTATTTAAATTTATGGACCATTGCAACTTTAGGCAAGCATTTCTTATTAATTTATTATGACAATTATTATCTTATATTTCAGTTTATCTGGATTCGCACGCGTAAAATTGACTGAGCTCTCGCCATGATGAAGTTCATAGCAAACAAAATGTTAAAATCAAAACAAAGAATGCAGATCATACAGCCTACAAATGTGAGAAAGAGAAGGCGAGAGAGCGCGTGTACCCAGTTAAAATTATGCATGCTGAAATGAATACAAACAGAAATGTTAAAATCAATGCAAAGCACTGAATATCTTAAGAACAGCATGTGTGAGCGGGAGAGCACGCGCGCACTCTCATTTACAATTATGCGTGGCGCCTCGAGCTACACAAGTAGCAGCTCATATAGACAACTTGTGTGAGCGAGCAGGCAAACCAATTGAGCTCGCACTCATTTACAATTATGCATGTGGTGGAGCCTTGCATATTCTCACTCTGTTAATTAACAGCTCGTGCGTATGAGAGCAAGCGGATCATTCGCCATACAGGAAATGTTAAGCCAGTAACTGTAATTAATCTGTGCATATTTATGTATGTGTAAATGTTAACATTATTGTTGGGCTTCTCTTTAGCTTTGCTGCAGTAATTAAATTTACAAAAAACAAAAAAGAAAAAAAAAGAGAATTAATTATTTACACAGTTTAACAACGGGCGGGCGACTTTAAAACCAATTTATGCAAATGCAAACGCAAATATTTACACAATACCAAATTGAAATTATTGTTGTGTGCATACAGGCGTGTGTATGTAAGAGAGAGAGAGAGGGAGGCAGGTATAGAGAGCTTGTTACAGCTGCATCCTTCTGACTTGTGTAGCTAACCGCATTCACATCGCTCGGTCAAACCTCGAATGCCAACATTCTCGGCTAAGCTGCAGAGAGACTCAAATAACAAACTGTTTCTGAGGAGCTGCTGCTGCTGTGGAGCCATTTGTTTGCAAGTCCAGAATACATTAATTCCAACTAAAATACTCTTAATTACCAAAGCGACAGAGCGGGCGGGCGAGGCAGTATACATGTGTATGTGTGTGTGTGTGTGAGGGAGAGTGTATGTGTGTATGTGTACTGCCATTGGATACCTGAGCCAATTTGTCCATCTGGTTGGCAATTTGTCATTGCTGTTGCCATTATTATTGACACATTTAAGCCATAATTGTCAGAGCATTATTTTCCTAGACAAATTAAAGCCCATCAATTGCCATAGAAAGAGTTCAAAATATGTTCGTAGCGCAGCCTGTGGCAAACTCATCCACATTCAGCAAATATGCATAAATTTATTTGATTTCATTGGCATTTATTTTTATTATATTTAAATATATTTATATACATGTGTATATATGTATTGTAATGCCCAACATAAATCATAATGCTAGACAAATAGTTAATATTTGTTAATTCACAATTTGCATATTTATGCATATTTATTAACGCTTCAATAAACCTCTTTTCCATTTAAATTATTCACAATTTAAATCAACATTTCAATAAATTTTAATAAATTCCTACTGTGCGAGAAGCTGTTGATGGACATGCAGAAATATTTAGCTAATTAAATGAGCAATTTAAAGCCTGTCAACTGAGGGCGACCCATTGCCACGCCCACTGTGCAGTGGCCATTGCCCAGATAGCTCCTTAATGTGGACCAGTTGGACAGCAGCGACTGACAATGCCATTTAATTAATTGGAAAAATCAAGAGTTTCAATTACGTGGCTTGAATTGCAAACTCAATGATGGAAATCTATTGCCAAAGAGCATGCATAGAGAAACTAGCACAGAAACGGTGCGAGGCACAGAGAGAGAGAGAGAGAGATGAAGCTAAAGATAAAGAGAGAAAAGGTGGAAGAAAGACAGCATGAGTGAGCGAGATGCTTACAGATAGCATATCAAATATATTTTCTATTGAAATATTATTAAAGAAAATTGAAAATGCAAAAGAAAGTAAGAATTGGGATAAAAAAAACAATTAAATATATGTATTGCAAATAAATGAACATATTAAATAAATATATTCAATATAAATGTATGTATTTCACATAAATGTATATATTCATTCTTTAAGGTATGATCATGATTATTTAATATGTATTTTTAGTTTTATTTAATATGTATTTATCATTATTATTTAATATATATTTTAAATAAAATTGAGCACACACAAAAAAAATAGGTAACTGATTCATATAACTAAACTTAAAGTTTTTTTTTTTAATTTAACTTTTTAACTTTTGTTTGCTGAACAAATATTGCCCATAATTATTATATGAATTCTCATATTTAGCCAAATTGTTATAGTTAATTTTATTATTGTTATATTGGAACTAAATGTCATTGCTATTCTCAACATAAATAAATGTATTTAACTTGCAACTAAAATGTCAAGTTTACACCTATTAAATAATATATATGTGTATATTTTATAAAAGAGATAAGCTCAAACAATTTTACGTAGTATGGATATGTCTGATTGTCTATCTGATTTACTTGTCTATATTAAAAATCTATCAAGAACTTAGCAGTTGATATGTCCAGTTATAAACACACACATTGTATGCTACAGTATTTTTTTTTTTTTGAGTATTTACAAGTATTATTAGTATAAAGTATATACTAATACTACTGTACTCGTCACTCGCTTATATTGGAAGACTAATTTGAGTAACTTTTGCTCCTTCCAGCAAAGCAAAGACTCTGCCCTGCTCTCCAGTCACAAGACTCAAGAGTCGAGACTCAAGACTCAAGGTCATTTTATAATGAAAATTTATGCTGCCTATATAAAGGCGAGCCTGTTGCAGCGCCTTTTTAGTCTCACTTCTGATCTGCTGCTGCTTGGATGTGATCTCATCTTCTTCTACTGCTGTTAAGTCTGAAATGGTAAGTCCTTAAATTAGTTAATATAATTGCTATATAAGAGTAAAATTGTAGTAATATTGAGTATACAGAATCGTATGCCAAAAGCAACATATGCTTAAGTCTTAATGAAGAGAATTATAATACATATATATGCAGATATATAGATATATAGGTAAATGTAGGCTGCTTATATGTTAATTATGGGGATTTTGCTGTCTGTCGCTTGAAAACATAAATGGAATATTTGAGAAGTCGATGTTTAATGGCAAATGGCAAAATTGATACCAGTTCGATTGGTTTGAGTGCGACTTGAATGAATACTAGTTATATATGTATACATATGTCTATCTGTTATGTATGTCTGTTAAATACATCTGTTATGTCTGCTCACGATTGAGTAACACAGAGTTTTTTAACAGTGATGTCTGCTATGCATCACGATTGAGAGTCTTTTAACAGTGCTATGCATGTCCGTCTGTCTGTTATCTACATCTGTTATGTCTGCTATGCATGCACTGTTAATCGCTTGTCTGTCTGTTATGTCTGCTATGCATGCACTGTTAATAGCTTGTCAGCTGCACTCGCCGTGTAGTGCATTCAATTACTTAGGATAATTGAATATTCTCGCAGGGGTCGCGCACCTGCGATTAATTAATAACTGTACTTCATCGCGCTCTGACTGATTGTCTTCCAGGTGTAATAAAAAATGAAAAATGGAAAAGAATTACGCTGTGCGTGTTACGCTGTCAACACACACACACACACACTGGGTCACTGGGCGTGGCTAGCTTCAACTTAAGTAGTTAATTGAATGAATGTGGAGCAAATTAACACCAATTTTTTATCCATAATCCTGGGCTCGCTTCGAGCGTTTAATAAATTAAACAGACTCTTGAAGCAACTATTCCAACACTTTTTTCATTACTTCTTGTTGATTTGAAATACTTTTTTTTCTAGAGAGTACTCTAGGTAAATGTACATATATAAAGGGGTATACTCAATACTGAGTCAAGGAAGAAAGTGATTGGAGTAAAGCTGATGTAATATATTTTAATTTTAATTTCTTTTAAAACAAAAGATATTAATTTTTACAAAATATATAATTTTTTGACAATGATAATCAACTTTACAGAGTATCTGCTAGTTTAGTAGATTTGCGTTTGTTTATTTTTTAAGTTTCTTGCATATTTTGGCCAGCTTCGCTTGCTGATTGCAAATGTTGGCTCGAAGGGAACGAAGAGCGGCCGAAAAGCTGCGTTATAAATTTATTGCTGAACTTTGAAATACCATGGCCACAGCAGCAGGAGGAGCAGGAGCAGCAGCAGCAGCAGGAGCAGCATCTCAGCTACTTCCTCAACTTGGCTGGAGTCGAAGCGTCTTAAAGAAAAACTTCTGCAGTTGTATTTTTCGCAATTATCCTTGAAAATGCAGCAGCAAAAGGGGCCGAAGCCGTAGCTGAAGCAGCGTGTTGAAGGATGCAGCGGAAATGCACTGTGGGGCGGGAACTGGAAGTAGCCTGTTGACACAAGCTAAAACCAAAGAGTGAACGGAAAAGGGAGGGAGCGTGGGGGTAAAGAGGAAAAGAGCAAACCAGAAGCTGCGAATAATTTATTAGTTGCGTAAAGAAATCATTTATTTGTTGACTCGCCGGCCAGTAGCTGAGCGAGCTGTGTCGGCGGCTGAGAGAGAGGAAAATCCACTCGAGTGGGTGCGTGTCTCGGCTACAGTTTGAGTGGCATTGACTCACGATTGTCGTTAAAGGGGAGTGTAATGTTAACGATTGTTTGAGCTGCTCGAAACACTGCTGAGGTTTATGTCTCAGCTACAGCTTGAGTAGAGTTTCGCTCTTGTGGGTTATGTCTCAGCTAACCGAAAGAGGGGTGAGTGATTGTAGTCGTTGTTGAAGTAATTCGAAATGACATTGTGGTTCGAGTCTTGGCTACTATTTGAGTAAGATTTCGTTGCTGATTTTTGTTGTCAGCACGAGAGTCCGTCATTGTTGAAACAATTCGAAGTTGCATTTTGGGTTTGAATCTCGGCTAAAGAAAAGATTTTTATTGTTGATTTTATTAGCAAATGTTGTTGAAGGGATTCGTAGTACAGGTGATTGTTGAAACAATTCGAAGTTCGTGTCCCGACTATTATATGAATGTTGACTACTTCGAAAGGGAGCAGAACGGCGTAGACAAATATTCTAATTGCTACAAAGATTTAGCTCAATTTAAACCTGGCCTTAGACTCAGTCTCAGCGTTAAAGTCAGACTCAAAAAAATAAATAAAGTTTAAGAGGCATTCATTTCTATATAGTTACTCGTATTTCTCGTGAAAGCACGTAATTAATTCGAACAGTGGTTGGGTTTATGTCTCGGCTGCAGCTCAAATTTAATTATTGTGTATGTTAGGGTTCGTTTCCAGGCTACAAGTCGAGTAGTATTTGTTCGAATAGCAAAGCGAATTCGAGTACTCTTTTCAAGCGTGTCTCGGCTAAAGTTTTAGTGTCACTGTGCTGCAGTAAATAAACGTTGGGTTGTTGTCTTAGCTAAGTTAAGAGTGTTTTTATTAAAAATATATATAAAATATATATTATATAAGTATATATATATGTATATATACGTACACTTCACATTTACAATATGACGAGAATTGCAACAAGGGTTAAGAGTCCTTAGTGAACTAAATGCCGCTTGGCTCGAGCTTCAGATTCCGTTCCTGCTCTGCAGCCGCAGCGGGCTTTGCGTTTGATTAGAAATATGTTTCGATTCGGATTACGATTAGCAACTAGGTGTAGTTAAATATTAACAGCAGCGACGGCAGCACCTGGCCTCATCTCTCCTGGCTACGCCCCTCCCCCCACACCACCTCACTTTGCCTTGGCGCTGCGTAAATTCGATGCCGACAGCAGGGAGCGCGAGGGCGCAGCACGCTCGTCCACTGAGTAGCCATTGAGGCGTCGATGGGCAGCAGACGACGACGTCGTCGACTCTGGCTTGCGGCCCAGTCGACTCAGCGTGCTGGCACTGGTGGCGCCATTGTGCGGCGGCGGCTTTCGTGGCAGCGTGGAGATCTGCACAAGTAGTAGAAGAAGAAGAAGAGGCAGGAATTGAATGGAAAATCCTATTAAGATTGACACAAACAAATATGCCCTCTTAGCTAGGCAAAGGCTCAACTTACGCGCTTGTTCTGCTCCTGCGAATAGTTGATCTCGTAGCCCTCGCTAATGTGCTTGGGCTTCCAGGGCGCCAGCATCGAGACGGAGCGCGAGACAGTGCGCGTCATGGGCTGCAATGGCGGCTTGCCACCAACAGCAGCTCCAGCTGCGCCGCCCTTGCGCAGATCATCGCGCGACATGGAGCGACGCCGCAGATTATATGGCTGTGGTATGTCACCCACTGTGGTGGCATGCAAATAGACCACGCTGCGCTGACTGTGCAAGCTCGACTCACCCTCCGTACCGGAACTCTCTGCCGGATAGCGTTCCCTGTAAGAGAGAAAATGTGTGTGTGTTGAGTGAGGGGTATATGAAGATATATATGTAAGAAAGAAACAGAGAGAGGAGTGAGAGAGAGAGAGAGCATAAAATATAAATATAGATTGAAAGATATATATTTCTATATATAAAGAGATATATATATTTCTTTTGATCTATATTTATAATGGTGTACTCTATCTCTCTCTCACTCTTTCTTTGCCTCTCTCTCTCTCTCTCTTTTCATAATACAACTGTTTATCTCTCTCTCTCTCTCTCTGCCTCTCTCTCCGTCTTGCTCTAACTATAATTCGAACTTTACTTTGAAAATCTGTTTATATATAAATCAGATCATTTGCTCGAGAGATCCGTCTCCATATCTAAATTTCTATAAGTATATATAGAGAAAAGAGCTGACTATACTGCTCTCTCTTTCACTCTCTCTAATTGCTTTCCACTTACTCTCCCAATGCGACTCCCACACACTCTCTCTCTCTCTCTCTTTGTTTCTCTCTCTAATTGCTTCCCACTCCCACTCTCTCTACCTCTCTCTCTCTCTCTTCTTTATCTTTATCTCTTTCACTCGCATCACTTACTTCCCATAGCCGCCATCGACTGCACTCGTCGACAATCCTCGCCGTTCGGCACTGCGCGCCGGCTTTGGCGGTCCGAGCAGCGGCCTATCGTCGTAGCGCTTTGGCAGCTCTGTGGAGCGCTCCAGGGACATGGCGCGCTGTGCTGTGCCGCGCTTGTGTCGCTCCACTGGCTCCGGCTCGGAGCCGCTCTCGGAGATGTCGTGCAGCTCGCGTGAGCGCGAATAGTGACGACGCTTGCGGAAGTCCACCTCATCGCTGCCATGCTCCAAGTGCTGCATCGAGCTGGCGCGTTGCCGTTGCTGATGTGCTCCACCCGTCGCCGTCGTCGTCGCCGTTGTCGTCGTCGTTGCCGACAGACTCTGACGATAGTCGCGCGACGGCGGCGGCGGACTGCGATCCAAGTGGTAAGCGCTCTGCGAGTGCTTCGACAGTTGTGGTCGTCGTCTGGAAAAGGAAACAAATTTCGTAAACGAATTCAGTCCATTTATTCCATTCCCACTCACCTTGGCATGCTGCTGGCCTTGGAGATGGTTGGCGGATTCGAGTCCAGATCGGTGTCGCCAAAGAAACGCAAATTCTTGGCCGGAGCGGCGCTGGCATTGCGCTTGCTGCGCTTCAAACTGCTGGAGCTGACCACGCTGTGTCCATTCACTGAGACATTGAGCTGTAAGCGACGAGAACTTGTCTGAGAATATTATCCAAGAGAGAGATATTTCAACCTGCCACACTTGCCTGCTCCTTGGGACTGCTCTTGGCACGACGATCCAGCGACTTGAACCAGCTGGTCTTCTCCGCCTTGACGGGCGTCGATGTGGAGCTGCTGAGCAGTGTCTTCTGCTTGGGCGGCTTCTTCAGCAGCAAGGGACTAGCTTTCGGTGTGGAGAGACGACGTCGCATAGAGATGTCCATAGTCTGTCCAAGCATATACAATACGAATTGCCATATCATTTACCATGACAGGAATTTTCAGCGAGGTCAAAGGTTCGCAACAGGTTGCTCCAGCTATGTGGAGCAGGTGGCCTTTTGCCTGACTGCTGAGCCTTGCCTAATGACTGTGTGAGTGTGTGGCTTTGCCTACGACTTGGCTTGTGGGGGCGCAACAACAACAACATGAAAGACAATGCGAACTCACGTTGCATAGAAACTTGTTTTGAGACTTTGGCCCAGTTGTGGTTGATACTATATATACATATATATACTATATATATATGCATGTATGCATGTATATTTGTAGGCATTTTAGGCAGCTAGCTCTATGGCTAGAGAGAGAGGAGTGTGCTATTTATGTTTATTTAATTTGCATACCTTAAGCATATTTGAAAATGACAATTGTGGGGTATGCCACATTTGCTGAAATGTTATGTGCAGAGGCTGACAAAAGTGGGCGTGTTTAGTTCTAATCAGCAGCAACAGACGATCGACTCGATCTAGCTGTGTCTGTCTGCCTTTGTCTGTCAATATCTCTATTAATCAATCTCTGAGCTCATTTGTCTCTGTGTTTGTCTTCAAGTCAAACTCTTTAAATCGATCCCACAAAGAGAGAAATATGTAGATGAACAGATGGACGTCAGACGGATGAGTGAACTTATGGATGAATATGTAGATGGGCAGACGAACGTCCAACCGTCCACTCATCCGTCTAACGTCCGTCTGTCCATCTACATTATTTCTCTCGTCAGCTGTCCGTCCGTCTTTCTATCCATCCATTTGTCCATCCATCCCTTTATAAATCCGTCCATCCATTCATATTTTCGTTCAATCGCCAGATCTACCCATCTATCTATCCGTCCGTGTATGTAAGTGTCCATCCGTCTGTCCATCCAACTGTATGTTCAACCGTCCGTCATTCCATATTTCAATCTGTATGTCCAACTATTTAGTCCGTTCGTCCGTCAGATAGTTTATCCAACATCAGCTCATCTATCCATCCATCCATCTATCCGTCCATTCGTCCGTCTGTCCGTCCGCCTGTCTATCTGCTTATCTACTTGTTCGTTCGTTCGCCCATCCATCCCTTCGCCAGTCTGTCTGCTCAACTGTCTGATCTGCCCAATCATGTGACTGCTTATACGTCTGTAATATCTTCTGTCTATCCGTCTGTAATATCACCTTTCTATACGTCCTTCCTCAAATCTGTTGAGCCCTTCAACTTTACACGAACTTCCTTCTATACAGCTGCTCGAATTGCATTAGCAAAAAGTAAGCTCGATCGACTAGAACATTCCATATTTACACATCAACTATCGCAGTTCAATTCCATTTGTTAATATACTCATAGAGAGGCAAATTGTAAATCTAACTAGGCTTGACTTGGGTTCAGGGCAACGCTTAGTCGTGCTGCCCCGCCTGGCGCATTTTTTGGCTTTAGCTTTGATTTGTGACTGTAACAAACTGAGAAACTTTGCATTGGAATGTGACTGACTGAAAGTTGAGCCAGAGCAGAGGCAGCAATGCGCTATGAGCCATTACGCAGCCAGCGAACTAAGAGGAAATAAATATCAAATATTCAAATGCGGCCGCCTTAATTTAGTTTATGGCTGACGAATCGCAGCCATAAATTAGCGAAGAACATTATTGGCTTTATTTTATTTTTCTTTATTTATTTTTATTTTATTTTCTTTATTTTTGTTATTTTTTTGGTCATGTAGAATCTTCGAAAATGAATGCCAAGGCACTTTATGTGTGTATTTCTTGTTTAAAACGTTTATTGGGCCGCGATTTTTATGGCCAACGGGCATGAGCATGAATAATAGCCGCATATTGTCCAAATCGTTTACCACTCGAAAGTTGCGCCCGCTGCGGCACGCAAAACACTTATTGACACACAGAGAGAGATGGTGAGAGAGAGAGGGAGACAGAGTCTGAGGAGGAGATCAGCAAGGGCCACACCTTGTTTGTCCATTGTATTGAGAGGCTGTGGAGGCCCTCGCTTTTGCCAGCAGGATTTTGCACAATTTCAACGAATTTCGCTAATTTGTTTGTCGCCGCTGAGCAAATTGTGTGTTGATGCGTGTCCATTGCAACATCCGCTAGAATGCAGCTCGCTTAGCTGCAGGCCCAGCCAAACTATGTGCATCCTCTTGGCAAGGTCTGCAAGGCCCACAAAGCCGCTCAAGCATTGCAAATTAGCTAAACAGCAGCAGCAACTGTTGCAGTTGCTCAACTCTTTTACCAGTAGCCTCCGGCCTCAGGCCTCCGCCCTGCGGCCTCAGGCCTTGCAATGTGGCATCTGTGCGCAGCTTTAATCAATTTCTCATACGCCCCGTTGGCCGTCGTCTTGCTGTCAGCTTTCTTGAGCGAGTCTCACTGACAGCTGCTGCGTGGGTTTCACGCTTTTGTTCTAGCTTTTAAATGCTAAGCGACGCAACGCCTCGTCAGCTTTTCAGCATTCTCAACTCTATTTGGCCAACTATTATTATTATTGTTGTTAAACACAATTTCTGGCATTCTTAATGGCATGCTACGTCTTGATTTAGACTCAATTTGCTATGGCCCTCTCACTCGATCTCTTTATCTCTCTCTTTTTAAGTGGCCCCAGCTGACATGACGTCTACTCGAAACACTGCACCATTTTCGGCTCTGCACAGACGCCCACCTGAACAGCGAATGTGAGCAGGAAGTAGGCGCCTTAACAAAAAAAGAGAGATATATATATGTTATATATATGTTATAGAAACATATAGAAAGAATGAAATAGTGAACAAGGCCAATGCGAACTTGAAATACTCTTACGTTTATGATTGAATCTAGTCTACAGTTTAGTTGAGCTTCTAATTGGATCTCTTATGGATCTTTGTAATATATGGAAGCTATAATATGGAACATATTTTCAAAACTTTATATAAAAGTATAAAAACTTGTAATACAATGCCGAATCCTCTCTTAGTTTTTTATCAATTCTGACTTAAAATGAGACAGAGCAATTCAACTTTTAAGTTAGTTTCACTCTTTTAATGAACTCATTCATCCAATGCTCTTCTGCATATGAGATCTGTAAGCAAACCTAGACAATCTGTCTCAATTGAAACATGAACAGATTGAAGACAAGCTTCATTCATCTTCTAAGAATCTAAGCTAAGACTCTTTAAACGTAGCTCCCTCTCTCAATCAAACCAGCAGCATATGACCTTCAATAATAGCTAGATCATCTGCTCAACTCAATAAAGGCCTATCTCAAAAATACTCTTCGTATACTCTCTCTCTCCCTCTCTCTCCCTCTCTCTCCCTCTCTCTCCCTCTCTCTCCTTCTCCCTCTCTCTTTCTCTCCCTCTCTCAAATCTAATCAAAATTGCAAACAGCAAAAAATTCGCACGTACCAAACCGAGTTGGGGGCGACTCAAACGCCAGACTTGATTAATTCGAAATTAATAATAGCCAAACCCATGACCAAAAACAAAAAAAAATATATAATAATACAAAAATGAAGCTTGTGCGCGTTAAGCCATACTCAAATCTGACCCATTCGTGCAGCAGTTCATTGAACTATGGAGCAAGCGCCATCATTTGAGCATTAAGAGCTGGACTTACCTTTGGTTCGCGTGAGGTCTCCTCGGTTGATGTCTGATGATGATGCTCGCGATAGCGCGAACGCATCTCCTCTTCCCGTACCATATAGCGCTCCTTTTCCCTCTCTCTCTCCCTCTCGCGCTCCTTCTCCAGCCTGGCTCGCTCCTTATCTTTGTCACGGCGACTCAGCGTGCTGCTGCTGCCATTGGTCAGACGTGACTGTGTGTCTTTTTTGCCGCTGGAGACATTGCTGCCGCTGCTGCGACCGCTGCCACCGTTGCTGCCGCCACCGCCGCTGCTGTTGCCAATGAACAGCTGCTTCACTTTCTCAAAGCCGCCCAGCTTCTTGCTGCGCTTGAGCGTGCTGGAATCTTCGCGCTGCTTCTGCTGCGGCTGCGCTTGCTGCTGCTGCTGCTCTCGGCGACGCAAGGTGCTCGTGGACACTGGATACTTGTCCAGATGCGGATCAAAGTGGGAGCCATCGTCTATGGAGCGCTCCCTGTACACATAGCTCTGCTCGCGACGCAGTCGCTGCAGCTCTTGCAGCTGCTGTGCGCTCTCGCGGCGCTCCTTGCGCAAAAAGGACTCGCAAGCCCTCATATCATCAAGGGCCGTGCGCTTGCGCCATCTAAGCAAGGTAAACAAATGAAAAACAATAGCTAAATCAATTGCATTTCATTCAGAAGGCAACACCTACCTTGTGGTTAAATCACCATTGAAGGATTCCTTGCGAAAATCATTCTCAATACCCGAATCGCCCTTGTCGAAGCTGCGCTGCTGCAGCTTGTCCCGCTTGAGGCTGCTCTGCCAGTAGTCCTGCAGTCGACCGCGCTCAGTGCTGCGCAACTCTGGCGAGGATCTGTACTGATCCGTGCCCTGTGTCAACTGTGAGTCGAGGCTCTTCGGCTCCTGCTCCTCGAGCTCACGTGGCGAGGAGCCCAGCCTCTCACGATGCCGCGACTCACGTACCTGTCCATCCTTTTGTGTCTCACGCACATAGGTCTCCTTGATGCCACCGTTGCCATCATCATAGTATTTGGTATGGCGATAGCGTGAACTCTTCTCCATCTTCGGCAGTGTGCTGCTGTTCTCCAGCTCCAGCTGATGAGCTCGATGATAACGCTCATCGACAGCCAGTTCACGTTCCATTTCCCGTTCACGTTCCCTTTCCCTTTCCCTTTCCCGTTCTCGTTCCCTCTCTGGACTGGGATAATCAAGGAATCTCTCGCGCTCTTGCTTGTAGTTGTGCTGCCGTTCCAGCGTGGCCACCTCACCGAAGCGACGCGTCAATATGCGATTCTCCAGCTGCGCTCGCCTGTAGCCCAACTCATCCAGATAGGGCGCCGGACTGACGCTTCTTATAACGGGCACAATGGGTGGCTCTGCTCGGCGCTCCTGCTTAGGTAATTCTTCCTCATAATACAATTTGCGTGTCTCAAAGCCCAGGCCTTCGTCCTCATCGCTGAGATTGCGTGGACTGAGCTGTTGCCAGGGCGAGGGCGAATGAGAGCTGGTCAATCTAGAAGGAGTTCCTGCTCCTCCAGCGCCTCCTGCTCCACCAATTCCATTCTGTATGGGTGAGTAACTTCTCAAAGGTCTATCGTTGGCCCGGGGCGGCCTTGGTGGCGGGAATTCACGTTGAGGTGTACGCGAATCTCGGCCAGAAATACGCTGCTGCTGCTGTGGCTCGTCGCTCAGATCGAGCTGAGCGTAGGTGATGCCCTCGTTGGGCCGTATGTAGGAGAAGGCCGGCTGACTAATGACCGGCTGTGGTGAGAAACGCTCCATGGACAGTCGCTTCACCAGGCCATTGACGGTGCGGCCCCTGGTCAGGGGCAAACGCTCCGCCGGCTGCTGTGAACTGTGCATATTATCGCTGGACTTGGCCTTCAAGGTCTCAATGCGATCCCGTATGCCAGCGGATATGGATGCGCCTGTTGCTGTGCCCGATGCACCGATTATCGATGGTCTTTTCAACAGTGGTCCGTCCACCTCCGCTTTGGAACGACTGCGCGAGAGCAGCTCACTCAGACCCTGGCCGCTCTCATGCTTTTCGCGCACAGTAACAGCGTCCGATTTGCGTCTCTCGCGTTCCCTGAAATAGTCCTGCTCAAAGAAATCCTCCCGTTGCGTCTGCTCGATAATGGGACTCAGCTGCTGCTTGGCCGCTGTGCTCGCCGCTTCGTTCTTCTTGCTCACTTTGCTGGGGCGCGATTCCTTGGGAGTGCTGCCAACATCACTTTTACTGCGCACTAAACGACGTCCTGGCGGTCCGTCCTCGAAGCGTGGATCGCGCTCCAACTGGCTGACGTTCGTGTCGCTCTTGCGACTGAACAGACCAAAGATCGAGGGACGTTTCGATGCTGGTTTCTTCGCCGCTGAGGCGTCGCTCACGCTGCGTGCCACAGGTTTGCCCTTCCTACGACGCGTGGGCAGCGAATGGAAACGCTGCGCGTCGCTGCTTGAGCTTTGACGCGGCTTCTGCTTCACACGAAACGTGGGTATATTATCCCCGTTGGCCGCCTTGCTCTGATGCTGGCCAGCCTGTGCGATGACTAGAGCCGCCTCCTTGCGTATATCCTCCGGATCAATGTCTGGCGGTAGCTGATGGTAGCCCTGTAAGCCAATCGGCGCCAAATCTGTTGTCTCGTAATCGTACTCTGACGGTTCGTTGGGACGCTTGGCTGAGGAGCATGAAAATAAAGAGAGAAAGGCTATGAGATATACGATAAGGTTGTATAGAGATGAGCTAAGCTAAATGACAGTTAAAACATAGAAGAGTGGGTGGAAGAGGGAGAGGGAGAGGGGGAGAGAGAGAGGGAAAGGTATATGTTGGGTTGAGCTGAGTATTAAGAAAGAGCAAAGAGAAGACGGAGAAAGAGGCAGATGACATTTTCAGAGAGAGTAATTCGCTAAGTCAGGAGAATAGAGAACAAAAGAGAGAGAGAGAGAGAGAGAGGGAGAGAGAGGGAGAGAGAGGAAGGTTTAGTTGGGCAAGCTGAAAATACTTTATGCTTAGATAGAAACAGAAAGAGAGAGACATAGAGATAGAGAGGGAGAGAGAGATAATGCAATGGAACATGCATGCAAAAGTTCTAATAAGAACTACAGAGAGCTGCAATCTTTGCAGAGAGAAAGAAAATAGATCAGAAAATAAACATAGAGCAAGCAAAGCTAAACTCGATTCCCTTTTTAATATTAAATAAAAAATAAACTTGATAATCAAAAAATACTAAAGAACTTGGATATACATCTAAGCATCAGCTATATAAGCTCAGCCACATTACAAAAATTAAAAAAAAAAATTATAATAATAAGTACAGCTACATGGTCAAAACCAGTTGACGGAGAGATTCATATTTGAAGAAATCTGAAGTCTGCGGCAAGGAACAGCATCAATTTCTAGGCATAGCACTGGATAAATCTCGCGAATGCGCTCGTTGGCATTCATGTAATGACAATTAGCACATTAGACGAGAGGTCGGCTGTGCTGGCGATGATGTAACCGACGAATTAACCAACTGGCCAGCAGCTGTTGAGCCCCAGTCTCAAAGTGTGAATTGGCAACAGCTGCCTGCCGCTGCTAAATAAGGCAGCCTGAATAGCTGCCACTAACAATGGCTAGAGCAGCATTAGCCCACGTCTCTCTCCCGCTGCCTCTCTCACTCTCTTTGTCTCTATTGCGCATTCCCCCTTTGCCTTGTGGTACGTGTAGTCTGTAATCGGGCGCTGTAAGCGCTAATGGCCATTGGAAGCATCTTAGTTGAGGTTGAACGAGGCGCTACTATTCGGTCGCTTCTATTCGTGGAGATCATAAAGATTCTTCAGCCACTTCCTCACTTGTTGTTCATAATCATTATTATTTAATACCCCGAAAACAACAAAACGTGCCGCTCCATCTTCAACAGCAGCCAGCATAGCGATCATCATGACCAAAAACAAGATTTGCCGAGCAGCAAGCACCACAACGAGAGCAACCCAAAGCAGCTGAGCTCACAGCAAAAGCAAAAGCAAAAGCCAACGTGCGTGTTCTTTGATAGCTTTTTCAGCTAGCTCTTTGTTTCTTTTCTTAACTCTTTGTTGTTGCTTTTGTTGTCTCTGCTCATTCTGGCTTTTCTACGGCTCATCAGCTCATCATCAGCTTGGGCCCAGCTGAACGGGAGCAATCGCAACATCTTGACAATCAGCACTTGTTAAGCGATAGAACATGAACATCTCAAGCATGCACACACACACACACGCACACATGGATATAAATCTTGTATACATATGAGTCCAATGCTGGCTCTGCTGCTAGTTCGTTGCCTAAGTCATTTGTTTTACTAGCCTAGCAATTACTTTGACCTTGCTCTGTACTAACTGATGTAAACTATGCATGCATTATAATTGCCTTTACTGGATTTTAATTGGAGTTTTCTTATTTAAAAATATGACTGCAAATTATCAAACACTTTTATAGCTAAATATATTGATATTCTTCCAAGTAATCTATCTACTCTTTTTTATAAAATTTCTTTTTTGCAATTTTCCTTTCTTTCACTTTTTACATGCTAAACTTAATCAGCAGCCTTAGGGAAAATAATCATTATTTACCAGTATCTTTCAAGAGAAGAGAATAAGAGATAAACACTTAAGTTGCCTTCACTTTTAAGTCTCTTGTACGCTCTTCTCTCTGCCAAAATTTGTCACCGAGATATTATCGCTTGAAATAAGATTAAGTATCTGGCGTACACTGAGGCGAAGACATATGGCCACTAGTTAATGCAAAAGAAATCAGTTAATTTTAGAGAAATATTAACCTAGATTATATCGCTAGCTTGTGCGAGTCTAATTAGTTACTAAATGCTGTTGACCTGCTTCATTTTTCTCAATTTTTGATTATGCTATACATCATTAGGATCAAATGCTTCCGCTAGTTCGTTGCCTAAGTCATTTGTTTGTTTATACTAATATGCAATAATTATAGATTAACAATTCATTTCTCTCAATCTGATTACAAATGAATACGTTATATGCCCATTTACAGCATTTATAAAATTTAAATAAATTATGTTCAAGCTTTTTTCTTTCATTTTTAATCGAATAAGCTGAATTCCAGCTAAACCTATATAATCCCTTGCTCGCCATTGGGATTATCGTTCACCTGTAAGCTTGGCACAGCTCATTGCATTTTCACAGCCTGTCACATTGGCCCGGCGATTGCCTGTGGCTAACTGATTACGATACACAATGAACATTGACAAGCTGGGCGTGGCGGGTGTCAAAGCGACTTCACAAGCCATTAAAACAGCCAACACTCATGCGGTAGAAGTTTTCTCAATTGTGTAAACCTAGGCCAGGCCAGAAAGAGACAGCAGAGATGAAGAGAAAGATGGAGAGACTGAGGCCAAAAAAAAAAGAAGATGAACGAAACGCAAAATTGCGATTCCGTGATATGTGTCAAGGTAAACTGTAACTATGCAGCGCATGCCATACAAGTGTACAAGTACAGTGAGCTCTCGAATAGAGTACATATGTTTATTACTAAAGAAGAAGAAGCAGCAAGATATAAGCAGAAGTAAAGAGAGAAGTAGAACACTCTCAATATTTATTAATATATAAATAAACCTAAGCTCTGCTGTTCACTCATGGCTGATTTCACTGTAGTTTTATATATGGTGCGATGGCTTGACATGCGAACTTGAGGTTTACTCAAGGAGCTGCTCGCATGCTCATCGCTTTGCGGTTGTTGTTGCTCTTTGAATTGAATGCATTGCAGTTGCGTTTTCTTTTTTTTTACTAGCTTGAGGTGTTTCTGTGGCCGCATTTTGTGGCTGAGCTTTTGGGCAACAGGAAAACATAAATTGCGACTAAGCGACAGTTGGATAGCGAGTGAAACTGAAGCACAACTGAAGCTCAATGTCAAGTAACTGTAAACGCTCTACAATGCCGTCGCATTCCCCCCAGAGAGCTGAGCTGCTGAGTGCAGCTATGATTGATTGCGAAAACTCTGCAACAACACCTGGCACAAAGAGCTGCTGAAAGCCATTCATTAATTTAATCATCGATCCACTTAATGAATCCCAGCGGGCTCTATGATTTGTTTGTGCCCATGCCGAATGAGTTCTACATGCCTGCAGGAATTTAAATAAAAAAATATATATATACAAAAATAATGGAAAACAGCAAAACTTTGACGCATTGCGATAAGAAATCTGATCCAATTTTCCGGCCTATTGCAAGCAGTTCACAACAAACCAAAAACCTGCCTGAGCGCCGGTTTTATTTTCATTTCGTTTCGTTTCAATACCCTGTAATTGAGTGGCAATATATGGAACATGCTGAAAGAGATTTGACATATGCTTGAGCAGCCTTAAGAGCTAAGTCTAAGCTTATTTATTTGGGGATTTGTTTGAACTCATTGATCTGAGCAGCCATAAGGGCTGGAGACTTTCAAGAGAAATATATGCATGCAGCATAATTTTAAATATTTTATTTATATTTATATAGATGCTTCTTGTATATATTATATGCAGCATAATTTTTAAGTATTTAATCTAATTTTATATATTTATGTTCCTTTATCAGCATTCCTGTTCAAGTAATCTTCTAGCCCAAGCCCAACTCTTGCTAATTTCTACTCATTCAATCCAAAGCCTAACTAATTCATGATTTCTGCTAATACTCAGTATAACATAAGACATAAGACATAATCCAACCTAACTCTTCCTTATTTGAGGGTAACTTCTAGTCCAACATTCACTCCAACTACTTTTTGCTAGTTGCATTCGCTGCTCTTGTTGTTGTTGTTGTTGTTGCTGTAGCACATAATTTGGTTTTCGTGATAGCCAGAAATCGCAGCATACTGACCAAGTCCCAGTTCATATAGCCAATAGCTGCCAGTTGTTATTTGGTTGTCGTTCATATTTCATGAGGCTGACTTTCACTTGGCTAAGCTTAAGCGATACGATGATGGCATGTGCTTGGCTCATTAAGAGCCATACTTAATGGCATTAACGTTACGTTTAGGCCAACAAATGATTCATATCAATGCGCGCCCACAACCTGTCATAGGGCTGCCAGATAACAGGCTTTTAGGGCACTGCCTACTGGTCTCTAAGTTCAAGTGTTCGTCGTGCGCTAATGAAGGCAACGGCCTGGCCCTGGTTTGGGGAACGCGGGATATGAAACGCATACTGAAAGGCAAAAGATCTTGGCGCTCAGGGCCGTTCGGCGCGCCTTTGGGGCATTTCAATTAACCTGCGCGCACTTTCGATTTCGATTGGGTCGGGCCTAGGCCGGGCCGGGCCAACTTTGAGTTTTATCTAGGCGAGTCCGCCGCTGCATGCACCGCAGCAATTCCAATGCTAAACGGCCGCGCACTCATTCCAGAATTGAAATAATTGAATGCCCTTGTGCGCTTATCGTTGTGCCAGAGTGGATGTGGGAAAAGAGCAGATGACTAGCCACAGCCACAGCCACAGCCACAGCAGCAGCAGCGCCTCGTTCTCCTCCTAATCACATCAAAAGAGCTATGCCGCATGGACGTCCTTGAAGGCAGTCAGCGAGCGCCTGGCTCTCCAATGTGACAAGTATGCAAATAAGCTAGCCTATTTTGACATGAGCCTGCACTCAATAGCCCGGCTAAGGCAGCATCCCAATTAAAATATCTCTGACTTGGTGCTGTTGCTCATACTCTTGCTGTTGTTGTTGTTGTTTTTAAATCTCTTGCCGCCATTGACTTTCAAAACAAATACAAATAGAAACTTTCATTAAAGAATGGACGCGTCTCATTTGCGCACAAAAGACTTAAGCGACAAACTTGTTTTAGCACAGCAGCTGTCAACGGCTACATTAAGTGAGAGCAAACAAACACACCAAGAGAGAGAGAGAGAGAGACGGGCAACTCGAGTGCCGAAAAAAAATCAAATAAAATAAAATAATCCGAGACTCTTTTTCAATAACACATTTCGATAAATAGATGACGCAATCTTGCCAAATGCAAAATGTTTGCAGAATTGGAGTTGATGTGTTCGATTGCTCTGGCGTTTGCCATGATTGAGCTGATGATCAATGAGCGACAACTCCATTTACCCAATACGCAACAATTTATAACTCACGGCACTCGGAACACTTCACTCAATTCACAATTGAATAACGCGACAACGACAATAACACCCAATGCCAACCGAGCAAAGAACCTGACTGAGCCGCAGCTCACTCAAGACTTGGCAAACAGCTGAAGACTGAAAGAGAGAGAAACACTAAGAGAGAGAGAGAGAGAGAGAAAGAGTGAAGCTGATGCTGCTGCTGCCTACGCCAATGTCACAAAGGCAAAATAGTGCGAAATGGTGGGCAGCTCACAACCAAAATGCGACTTATTAATTAAGTTTCTTTTGCACGCTGTGACAGTTGTTGTTATTATAATTGTTGTTGCTGTTGCTGTTGTTGGCACTATAAAACAACAACATATGCAAATTATGAATTTAAAAAACCTAAATGGCATTTTAATGGTGGCGACGGCGTGCGCTGCCAGCCAGCCCCAAAGATCAGCCACCAGCCACCAAGCCATCGTCGTCGTGTGGAACCCCTTAGCCACCCGCATCGTGTCGAGTTTAACAGGCAAATAAAATCAGGTTTGACAAAAATCTGCGCAAAAGCAATTCCATGCGAAAATTGCGTAGTAGGCGTAACACAAAACAAAGTCATCAACAATTAGTGAAATGTTGGCAAATAAACAGCTAGTAAATACCCTGGAATAAGCTAAGAAGTAGTAAGTAATGTAGCTATGTATTATATATTTGCTTGAATATTGCAATATTTAAATTATATAGATCAAAGATTATATCTATCTACTATTTAGAATTTGCAAAATCTATAATCATTATTTTTTATTATTTTTTTAAATTTTCTTTATTTTATTTATTTATTTTACTATTTCATCTTGTCTTCCTAAGCCAAAATTTTGTTTTTCTCTTCAAATTGTTGAAATGCTAACTTATATTGGAAAAATGAATTTAAAATCTCTTTTGAATATATTTGCACATAAATTTAACTTTTGTTTGCTTTTTAAAAAGTGTTGAATGCTTTATAATTTTTTTTTTTATTATTTATTAATTTTTTTAGATTTGCATTTTTATTTAATAAATATGATCTCCTCATTTATATAATAAAATTATTTAAATATATATATAAAAATTCCAAATATATTTTTATTTTATTTTAATGTATATGTTTATTAATTATATATCAAATTTATATTTTACCTTTATTATAAATATTTCTTTTGTTTATTGTTATTTATTGTATATAAAATATTATTTATTAAATTTATAATAAAAATATATATATATGTATATATATATATATATATATATATATATAAATTTTTTTTTTTTTTTTTTTGTATATATTTTAATTGAATTTTTATTTGAATTTCTTTAAATTTTTATTTACATTTTCTTGAAATTTCTTTAATATTTCCTTAAAAATTTTGTTGAATCAGTTCTCTTCTCACTTCCACGTCATTTGCAAATATTTACATATCATAAATTTAATATTAAAACATATTTATTTATGTATATTTTGCTTACATATAATACCCCGCACATTCATTCTAATCAAACATTTTAGGCTAATATTCAGCAAGATTTCATTCTTTTTGCAAAACGATTCATTTTCCTCACTCCCACCAGCTGTCACAGTTAGTCATAGTCTATCATACACTAGTTTGCCCCAAGTCAAGCCTAACATACTCCAGTTATCTCACATATACATTGGCAGTGACTAATCCACGAGCAGCAGCAGCTAATCAAATTCAAAACTGGTCAAATAAATTAAAAATCACAGCAAGCAAACGGCATAGAAATTGCACGAGTAGGAAACGCCGCAACCATTTCATAATGATGAACTTAATTTTTTTTTTTTCGCTCATTTAACAATTAAAATTAATTAATTAAAATATATGGGAGCTCATTAAAATATACGTATGCATTATAAAATACAGTGGCAGTCAGTTGCTCATTTAATTACGAGTGCAAATTGCAAATCGCAAATTGCGAATCTTACGTCAGATCTATGCTGTGGCTGCCCAATTACGACAACTTGTTGCAAGATCAGTGCCATAATTGAATCAATTAAGGAGCCCACATTATGGCCAACAATTTCAGGTACACTCTGCACCGGCCAGCTGGTCAAAGATTATGTCATTCGCAACGGGATTGTATGTATATATGTATCGATAATGGCAGCAGCTGTCGATCTTTAACTCTCTTCACACTCAGAGTGCAGAGTGTAGCAGAACAATTAATTGAAGATATATAAACAAAGAGTCCGGTTTTATGATCTAGAAACTGGTAACATGATTTCAATATAAATATTCTCTGATTCCCGCTGCTGCAGCTCAAAGAGTTGAACATTTATAGCTTAATTTGTAGACAGAACAACAGAAGCTGAGTTCTGTTTGGCATATAATTTTATATATATTGATGATTAGCTAACTATATATATAAACATACGCCAAAGATCAAAGACAACTTATAAAATAAAATAAAGCTAAATACAAATACATATTAAACAGCTCATCTCTCGTCTATCCACTACAAGCAAGATGAGCTGTGCGAATCAATATCCCCAACGAGTATAAGCTAAAAAAAAAACAACAACAACAATAATAATTGCAACAACCTGCCTTACATACACACCTGGAACAACAAACAGCTGCTGGCAGCAGCTTGACTCGTTGCTGCCAAATTTGTCGCTACGCAAGGTTGCCCACGAGCTAAAATCCATCTGACATCACAATCACAATCACACTGAGACACTCACATAGTCACATGCTGAGATATTCGCATTCATAAGTTTGTTTTAGACACTTGTCTCGCTGTTCATCAAGTGAGGCTCAAGCAGAGAGCAAAACTTGCCTTAAAATTAGCCTCAACAGCTCGGAATGAAATGTGGCTTTAACCCCAAAGGCAGCTAATTTTTGCCACACACACACACACACACATGCACGCATACACATGTTTTTTAAGCTAAAATTAAATCATCATTTTATCTATATTTTCTCACATAATTGCCTCAATTTGCATGTGAACAACAAAGTCATTTAAAACATTATGCTTAACTACGTGTAGACGACGTCTCCCTCTCTCTCTCTCTGTCTATCCTTCTCCCTCTCTCTCTGTGTCGTTAAATGGCGCCTTGGCCGTTTTTAGATGAGACTTTAAGACATCATTTTGGCAAATAAATCTAATTAAAATAACACATCAATCTAATGGCAGAGCAAAACAAGTCCGGGCACAAAGATCTTGTCGAGATTGCGGCTCAATTTGAGCTAAAGAAGAGCAAAACTTTTAATGCCACTTGTGGCCAGATAGTTGTTGATAGTTAGCCAAGGCCAAAATTAGAGTTGATTGCGAAACATTAACAAGACTTTGGCTTAATTGCAAATTGAGTTTAGACCATATTTGTGTGAACTGCAGAAGGAAATTCAAGTCAACGCAAAAACAAAAACAAAAGACTTAGACAACGAACTTGGGCAGCCAGCTAGGCAACGACTGTGGCGCATCTATTAAATGCAGCTAAATAATTTACATTTATGCCGCTTTTGTCATAATCAATTTTTAATTTCTTCATTTCAGACAGAGGCCATAAATTCCATTCCAGCTTTGGTATAAATCGCATTGCCCCTGCAATTATAAATGCAGCCCCAACTGGACGTACGGGACGATTGTTGCTGCTGCTGTTGCTGCTGTTGCAGTTGTTGTTGTTGCTGCGACTGCTGCCAGACATAATCATAACAATAATAATGTAGTCGACTCTGGAGACAAACAGACAGTTGCTGCAGCCACAGTCGACAGTCGACAGTCGACAGTCGTGCCAGCCAGAGCATTTACACATACATATAGACAGACAGATATATATATATATTTAATGCGAGTGCCACTGATGAGTTTTTTTGCGTTGCTTTTCATATGCTTAACCCATTGAAAATAGAAGCTTAGGGTATAATAGTTTTTTGTTTTCTTTACAAATGACAGCAGAGGGAATTGAATTGTAGCATATATATTCTTGATGAAGATGTAGAATAATGAAGTAAAAGTGGCACCGAATAATTGCAGCATTCACTCTGTGCAGCGTTCAGGGTATTAACTAGTCAGGTATGCCCTTCTTTAGAGCTCCCTTACTTATATATACTTTTTTTTTTTTGCTTTTCAGCCACCCATTTGCCAGTGCCCAGAGACCCAAAGACTGATGTGCAAAGTGATACTTTTGGCTTTAGCAACCAGACGCAGCAGCCGCAGCAGCAGCAGCAGCTGTAGAGAGTGCCTCACTGCTTGGAACTTGTAATGCCTTATAAAAAAATAATATATATATATATATTTATATATATGTCTACTTATTTAAAATAGTTATTTGTGCCTGACTTGTGTGCGAGCTCTCAAGGTAAACTACATTTTATTGTTAAGGCGGCATTGTTACGAGCATTGCTTTTGGCATTCGTTCTGGCTTATTCGCCCACTACTTTGCTTCCAGCTCCCCTATAAACATATATATTTATTTATTTTATATTCTATATATGCTGCATGCAATCAATATCAACACGATGAGACTCGTCAAAGAATTATGCAATTGATGGATGTGCAAATGCCAGCGCAGCCCGAGCTGAAGCTGAAGCTGAAGCTGTTGCCGCTTAACCATATGGAAGCAGCACGAAGGTGATTCGCTTGCCATGTCTCTGACCATCTTAGAATCCCAAGCAGCCAACTGCTGACTGCGACTGCCCAGTTAATTAGTTAGTTGAATTATGTAGCCATTCCGATTGTCGATGTGCGGAGCGTGGGTTGTTAGCGGCATTGATTGACCAAAATTAGCGTGTATATCACGATGCCAAGCACATACATGTGTGTGTATGTGTGTCTGTATATCATGCTCGTTTTAGCTAGCGGCAAACATTGAAAACATTCAAAAACCGTGCGGAGAAATGCAATTGACATGGCAAAACAAGTAAAAAGTAGGTAAACAACAAAATTCTATTTTTGTGAACAAAACAAACTTAGCCTAGCAGCTGAGAGAAGTGAAATAAGAATATTTGTAGTCGTTAAGAAAATAAGCTATAAGCTAAGCCCTGCTTTCAGCTGCCGGTAAGTTCAATAAGTCAAGTAAAATTTAATTTTGCTCAACTACTTTTTGTCAAGTTTCTAAATATTTTTGCATATTTAATATTAAATTAAAGATGAACTTGCATATTAAATATAACGAAAGAATTTAAATAATAAAGCTTATAAATTCTTTGATTATATTTTTTAAAAATATATTATAAAGATAAATAATTATTTCATTATATTCAATATTTAAAAATATTTTTTATATTTAATATAATTTTTAATAGCGATTCAGAGCATTCAGAATCAACTAATTTTTTGCATTTATTAACTATAATAAAAATTCTAATAATATTATTATATTAATATTATGGAAAAACTTAATGATTATAAATAAATTTGAGAGAGTGTGATTAAAGTTTTGAGCTTTGTGATTGATGTGCCGCGCGAAGTTTAGCCCAATGCTCTACTTTTGTTAACAATGAGTTTCAACTAATTTATCATTAGACTAATGACAGCTTCTTTTTTAGTAAAGCATTGTGTGTGTGTTTGTGAGTGTGTGAGTGAGTAGGTGTTTGTGTGTTGTGGTTATTTTGAGGTTATATGCCTTAACACAACACACTGACCTATGCGCTTCACATGAACATCCCGATTGAAGCTGACACGCGGTCCGCCATTTGCTGCTGCTGCTGTTGTTGTTGTTGTTGCTGTTGTTGTTGGTCCTTGTTGATGCTGAGGTTGTGGCGGCATTTTGACTCCTATTGCAAGTACTTTCTTTAATCGTTTATATATTTTACTGAGTTGTTGTTGTTTACGTTGTAGTGCTTCGCTTTCAATTTTTCACTTGGCTGGGAGAAAAGTTTTAAGCTGGCGTTCCAGGCATTTTATTTGCTGTCTTAGGTTCGACTTGGAAACCTTCTTTAAAATCTTGACTGCAAATCGAAATAGAAAATAGAAGAGAGAGAGAAGAGAAAAAAACATATCTCAACGTCAAGTTCTTGTTGCAATTGCCTTTTGGGTTTTAGTTCGTATTATTTGTTGAGTTGTTTGTTGTTGGATTTGAAAGCCTGGTTAGACGCGAGCTCGTTTAGTTTTGTTTGGTTTTTGTTGTTGTTAAATTAACTTTTTACTTGCTTTATTAATGGCCAGTTCACATGTGGCCCGCTGCCAGCGAAAGTGTTATTAAAATTAAATCAAAGCTTTAGTTTCGATAGACAAAAAGGGGAAAAAAACAACAAGTTTTTCTCAATCTATTTTTGGTTAAGAAGAGATTTTGTATGCCGACAACACACAACGCAATAAACCGCCAAGAAATTAGAAACGAAAACAAGTAGAAAAAAATAAATAAGAAAAAAATCACCTAAACCTGACAGTGAAAAGAATAATTGCCAATTAATAAAAAGCCAATGACTCTGGTAGACGAATCCGCGTTACCCTAACCGCCCCCAAATGCCTTATTATTCAGCTTGTGGCTACGCAAGGGGCAACTGGGGATGGGGAGAGACGCGCGACACGAAGTGGCCAAAGCGAATCAAGTTTGTTTTGCGTTATGCTCGTTAGCCGAGGCACACAAAAAAAAAAAGCCACAAAACAAAAACAAAAACAACGACAAAAGAATATGTACATCATGAGGGTGTTTGGGTCTGTCTGCATACGATATATGGCATATATAATTCGAAGCTCGCCTTTGTCATTGTCACTGAACGGCATGGAGTTTGAGTGAGTGGAGCGAATATCAATACAAAAGCGGATGTCGGGTAGCCAGCCCGACTGCCCAACAATTTGGGTGTGTCCTCGAGCTAAATATAATAACAACAACAGCAAGAGCAACAAGAATATATGTTGATTGCGATTAAGCAAACGCGATAATATTCATATTTGAATACGAGCCAAACAAACTCCTATTTAAACAATGCATTCGCCCCGAGGACTTTGATTGCAACTGGCCCGCAACTGCTAAGCAGGCGCAGCCAATGAGCATCCACTTAGTTTCTGTGCCAGTCCCCGGCATCACAGACACGCACCCACCCAAAACGCCAACGCAGCAGCGCGATGTAATGGGTAGAAAATGCATGCCCATTATGGCACCTGGTCAGAGGCCGCATCGCAATCATAGACCCAGAGCAGTGCAGTGCAGTCGGGCGAGCGCTTAGAACCCAGATCCACAATTGCAGCGACTGCCCAGTGCTCATTCACTTACTGGCTTACTTACAGACAGGACAGCTTTCCACTCTAACAAGCACACACACACACACACACACTGAGAGAGAGAGAGCGAGAGAAGGAGAGAGGCAGAGAGAGAACACACACACCACAGGCTAAAGTCAATCGAGCGACTAGACATCAATGGCGACGGCGTATGATCATGACTAGAACGTCTGGCTGCCCAGGCTGTAGCTACACTGAGAGAAACAAATTACATTGATAGTTTCGCATATAAAATTATCTAATGGGAGAGACGAGAACAATAATGCTATGCATATAATCTTGGAGCTACGCTTTATGCGACAAATCAACTGAAACATTGACAGGCAATGTAAATTAGAAATTTGAATTTGTCATAGAAAATAAGTCGCAAGTCGCATGTGTTTCGCTGAGTGTACGCAAAACGCTTGAAGCTGCCAATAAAAATGCTTTACCATATAATTTGAGTGGCGATGCGTGCGCAGTGCTAGCTGCAGCGACGCATCGACCGACTGACGTTGATGGGAAGCTGACTAGTCAGCATGGACACCGGCGACTATGTGTAGAACTAGAATCCACTAGCGAGCAGCAGGTCGGGGCCCAGATGCCGATGTCGATGCTACGATGCTACGATGCCGATGCCGATTGCTGCGCGTTGATTGCGCCATGAACGTGATTTGTTTGTAAACACGCATTATTAAGGTGTAATAAACATAAAATTTGTAGCGCTTCGAAGCGTAGGAGCTAACCTGTGCGACGTCCTCGCTGTGACTATATACATATATATAAATATGAATATACTATGTATGTGTATATTGGAGATTCAATTAAACAACATTTGCTGAATGCAATTTGAATCTAATTTTGCAATTGCGTAGTGTGTAGCTCATTTCATACAAATTATTTCAAATTATACAAAAAAAAAAACGGAGCTCAGAAACAAATATCCAAGAGGAAGTGCAAGTGGTAGGGGCACAGTAATGATTCTGAACTTGAACTTTGACACGGCGAATGAGGCAGAGCGAAACACAATCAGTAAACATAATGATGGTCTAGGCCCAGCCCAGCTCAGCCCAGCCCAGTCCAGCCCAGGCTAGGCGCTGCCCCCACATCCCCAGCCAGCGAGCGTGTCAAGTGAAACCAAAAGTGCGGCAACAGTCCAAGTGGACAGACGGACGGACAGATGGACAGACAGGCGAGCCAGAGTCTGAATGTGAGTCTCACTCCAGGTTTGAGGCAAAGGCAAACAACGCGTTCGCCCACTTTGCGTGTGTTCTCTCAGCGCCAGACGCTGACCTTTGAAAAGGGGGTTCAGGCTCAGGTTCAGCCTGAGCTACAGGCACTGGGCACTGGGCAAACAAACAGCTAACAGAAATTGAGTCTGTCTAAAAGCCATGTCGAAGCCGAAGTGAAAATGAAGGTGTAGTCCAATTTGTAAGTATGGCCAAGCCCCAAGGCGAACAGCAGCAGCCGCAGCAGTCCAGGCCGACGTCAAAGTTATGCAAAGACCAAGAGCTCTGGCTGGAACCTCTGCTTTCCGACTGCATTTTTCCATGCGTGCCGCCTTTTGCTTTGTTGGTGGCGCTCGCAGCGACGGCTACGTCGCTGCTCCTGCTGCTCCTGCTGCTCCTGCTGCTCCTGCTGCTCCGGCTGCTGCTGCTGGCCGAACGTCCATTTGCCGACTTGGCAAATACTTAATTGCATTTCGATATCTATGCTCAGGCATCTGTGAGTGGATGCCGCATCGAGCTCAATACCTCAGACAGCGAGACAGAGGCATTTCCAGACACAAAGACAGACCAAGTAGAGAAGCTCAACTGTGCGCTGAGCTGCTTGTCGGCGACAGCCAAGCTAAGCAAGAGCAAGAAGAAGAAGCAGTCTCTGTGTCTATTTTTTTAAATTTATTTTCTTTTTCCCTTTTTCCTTTTTCTTTTGCATTTTCGATTTTTACAACTAAATTCCCTTGTCGCATGCGCAGCAGACAAAAGAAATTAGTAATTGCTACTTGCCATTTACAGAGCCATATTGCATAGCTAAGATACTCTTAGCCAACAGATTTCATTTACTATTCTAATGCCAAGCTAGCGCCCACACACACACACACACACACACACAGAGATGGTCTCTGGCCAATGCCAACTTCACTGAGTTCGTCTCATATCCGTTCGCATATTGTTTGTCATCGTTTTGTTTGGCTGCCCCGTTGATGGCCGGCCGTCAATCTCACCATCGTCGTCGTCGTCGTCGTCGTCGTCGTCTTTGCCATGCCCCACATTACGCCGCCGCCCCCTCCCAGCATATATTCCCTTGTTCACATTGTGCTCGAGCACGCTGTCATTTTCACGCTTTGTTAGCTCACTAAACTGTAGCTCAAAAGTCCGTCTAGGAAACGCTTGTATTTATGACTACATATTTCACTTTATTATGTATGTTAGAAGGTTAATCTCTGTGGCATTACATTGCAACTTTTTTCCTTTACTCTTTCCTCTTTCCTCTGCGCCTTTGTGTCAATTTCTTTGCCTTGTCTAAGTAAGCAAAAACACAAACAGCTTTGCATTTAATACAATGCTGCTTTGTCTCTGTGCCTTAGTGTATCAGCTATTCGATGTTTTTTTGATGAGAAATGTGTAAATCAATTTCTTATTTAATGGCAAACTGCCAGTGATTAATGTGGCTCTTAATTTTCAGCTGATCCCAGCGGGCACACAAATTTGGACTATACAAATTTCACTTTTCGAATTTATAATACAATAATTAACCCAGAGAGTATCAATAGCTAGATGACCAAAAACAAAAAAAAATATGATGAATAAAAATTTGTTGTGCTAGAGCTGCTGAAGCTTGAATACTCTAGCGGAAATCGCAGATGCTGAAGTGAAAAGCATTCAAATTAATAGTTATTATTTATGTGTATATTATAAAATTTACAATATATTTTGGATGCCAATTTGGGGCATGTAAAAAGCAGTGGGCGTGGTGTAGTCTATAAAATATTCTTCAAATGACATCAACATCTATTCATTTCTATTTTATTTCGACGTTGATCTAGACTAGATCGCATTTCACATTAATGCAAATATTAGCCATAAAATGCAGCAATATATGCTAGAATCTAGCTGCAAAAGAGCTAGATTTCTCTATATCAATCAATATATATGATAATTGATTTATATTTCATTTATATTTACTTATTTTGATGAAAATATTTCACTCTAGAGTGAAAATCTGTCCAGCAACAAATAATGAATAACTTTGTAATAATGCCCTATGCTTAAGTATCAATAGAGTATATGCTCTTGACGGCTGCTGTGCCATTTTTCACGTGTCACAGCTTGCTGGCTGACTTTTAACCTGTGCAGAAATCAATTAGTTACCATATCGAACAAGAAACACACTCTCACACACACAAGCACATTTGCCAAATAGCCATCGATCATCAGCGTTCATAAGGCGAATGCTTTGGAGTTGGCCCTTGATTGTTCGTTCAGTGAGTTTTCAAAATGTTTTCGAATTTATCAATTAAATGAATCAAGCAGCGAGAATTGTGCGCAATTACGAAGTAAATAGCAAATGAGACGCGTTCGCTGCCAAAGTCTTTTGATTCATTTTCTAGCTGTGAGCCAAGTTCGTTGCCTAAGTCTTTTGATTCAATTTCTAGTTATGAGCAGCATTTATGTTGCCAAAGTCTTTTCATTTCGTTTTTCATCCAACTCAATTCTTGCTGCGAGGCTGCACGAAATGTTTGAAAGCTCTTTTTGGTGTCAGTTTCGTTTTTTCGGTTGCATCTTTCCAGCTGGCTTGAGCCAACAACATTTCCGGCAACGTTGACGGTGGCAAAGGTCAGCGAAACGAAAAACAACGAATCGGCAATTGGCACCCAAGACCAGCACGTTGCACGTTGCATGCTGTCTAGCTGCATGCAACGACTCCAGTGGGAAAAAGGGCGCCAGGCATGCAATATTTTCCTTCTTCTTTGGGTCTCTGGCACAACTCATAATCGAATGTTGCATGCGAACTGTGCGACCATCTTCCCGTCTTGCATAAGCCGCAACGCAGTTTCACTTTTTCTATTTTACTTTTTTCTTTCCTTCTTTCTTCCTCTTATCTATAGCAAATGTCGCTGCCGGGGTAATTAAAGCCATTGGGCTAGCGGTAGCAGCGGTTGGAACATAATTTATGCAAATTTTTGCTGAAATCTCAAGTCTAATTATTAGCTGCCAGCTATGAGAGATGCGATTTGATTTAATTTGATTTGATTGATAGAAATGCAAAGCCCTGATGAAATATTATAATATAAGCATAGAGATATGCGAGTATCTCGTAATATAATTTTTGATTGATGGAAGCATATTAAAATTTGCAAATTTCAATATCGTAAAATTATATTAATAAGCTGCTGCATGTTTCGGCTGATTGAGATTCATTATATGCCACACAATTTGGCATATATAGAAGATATATATGTTGGTACGTGCGTACTTTATTAATGTACTTTATTGTACATTCAAAATTTAATTATCGTACATTTATATTAGAAGCAGACGCGGCTTGAGCTGACCGAGATACGAGGCCCATTCATATGCCATGCAATTCAGCATGAATGAATAAATAAATCAAAAAATAATATAAATATATATGGTAAATGTAGCTTAATATTACAGATTTATTTATACTTTTTCCTCAAAAGTCAGACAATAAAAAAAAAAATAAAAAACTAAATAAAAATATTTTTAAATAACAAAAATTAGACATATTTTTATTTTTCGAAAGGAAAAGTAAGATTTCATTTGTATTTAGTTTTTTACTATTTTTACTGCATAAGAAAAATATATATTTCTTTATTTATATATATTTCCATACACTCGATTTAGCTACGTGATAATCTCGTTATACAATTTGTGATTAATAGAAATGCAAAGTCCACTCGAATTTGAATTGAATTTCAATATCGCAATTTTGGTATTGTACGCAGCCGCAACTTTAGCCGATTTAATGCCAACTTCATTAATATGCTAAACGAATATATATATATATACTAAAGGTACGTGCGTGTCGCGTAATCGACTTTTTGATTGATGAAAATGCAAAGAGGCTTCCACAACAAATTCCAAAATTTCAATATCGTAAAATAATATTGGGAGCAGATGCGTCTGCAGCTGATCGAATGGCGAGTTCATTGATATGCCAAACAATTTCGGCAGATCTCGTCAAATGTTGTTGACCGCAACGTTTGGGCGGCATACAAAGCAAACATTCAGCCGCAGGGGCGAGGGTAACGATCGTTGGGGTGACTCAATTTCGACATTATATTTATTGCTCGATTTATATATATATAAATTTAGATTGGAGCCCATTGGGTAATGCGCATTATGGCGGTCAGTCCAAAAATAATTTGGCCCCATTGCAGCAGCAGCAGCAGCATTATGAAACGCGTTACAAATCTTTCTTTCTTTCACATTTTTATTTTCATTTTTTGCCAATTGATAAGATGGCCATTATCGTTAGCGGCAAATGAACTGGGAAACAAGGCGGCACAATGCATGACCGTAATCGCTCCAGTTTCCAGCTCTCATTTGTATGCATGAATCTCTATTTGTGCTACGCCGTCATCAAATGTCACCCACAGTCAAAACCAGATGACATCACATCGGTCAGTTATTGTTATAAGAAATATATATAAATTTATATATATATATATATGCCTGGCTAGACAAAGAGAAATTTGCTGGAATCGTTATGGGAGTCGCAGCCAGACGCAGTTCTTGGAACTTCATAATTGGCTCGAGCGAGTGAGTGAGAGAGAGAGAGATGAAAGCTAAGCAGGCCCAGCGGCTGGCAGTCAATACATCAATTTAATGACTTCATTGAAAGCATTTTCGGCCAACATCATGCACGCCCCAAATATACATTTTTGGTTCGATCCAGCCACACATAGAGCTTGACGCCAACAAAATATGTGCCAATTAAGAGATTGTGTGGCAGAAATACCCTGTTGGCTTATCTGATTTGAAAAGACCAAATAGAAATTTTCAATAAGTTTCTGATTTATTTCAAGCAGTCTCTAATTTAACAAATGCCAGTTGGGAACTTGCTTGCTGGAGGAATTCTAAATCTGAATAAGCCAAAGGAGTTGCACATCTTTAGAAATGAAAGTTTTCAGCTGCATTTGCAGAGATGCTTCTGCTCACTTTCCCTAGCTCTTATGCAGGGTATTTCAAGGCGGAACATTTAGATTCACTTCATAAGAGAATGGAAATTTAATTTCCGCATGACTTTACACTTATTGGCAGCGCTCTCTAATACAACATAACTCTAATCTAAAGTAACTCTAGCAATCTAGAAATTTCTCATTTACCTCTAGCTGCACTTTCGAAGCTCGCAGCATATACTTAACTCTTCTCTACCTCCTCCTCTCCTTCTGCCATCCACTTCTACAGGGTATATATTAGTGCTAAGTTTTGTCCAAAAATGAGCGTTCCCAGGGCATCGTATTGCAGCAAATCAATGTTGCGCCTGCACCTGCCAATGCCAATGCCACTGGCGACACTTGACACCCGATACACCTGAGCCACAGGCCAGAGACAATGCGCTAGGAGGTCAATTGAGAGAAGCAAAAACAAGAAGAAGTAGTGAAAAAAATGAGAGTTAAGCTGACAAGTGCTTCAGTTATGATTATGATTTGCCGGCCACTAATTGGGTCTTTTCTACGAGCATATTGTCTGGGTGTTTGTGTGTTTAACTTCCGCACATGCTTTGTGAAGTGTCAAATGCTTTTTACCGTTCACAATTGACCGATCAACTTCCGCACAGCGGTGCTCAGCGTGGCTCAATGCCAGGCCATTTGTACATTACAAATGAAAACGCGACCAGGTTAAACAATTTGTTAAATAGCAGTCGACCCCATTAAATCAACAGCTAGTCTCAACGCCGCCGTCGACTTTCAGGCCGCCTCAACAATCACACAAAGCACACACACACACACACACACACAGACAGCAATGCGATTACGCCATTTGGAAGATATTGTGCGCTTGGCTCTTGTCTCACACATTTCGAATTCGATTTTGATTTTGTTTTTGTTTTTGTTTTTAGTTTTGGTTACCCTGTACTCAATGCATGTGGGCTAAACAGGTATATTGCAGACGCCACATAGCAGGCAGATGCTAACAAAACTTGGCCTATATCGGCTTTAAAGCTGTTTTTTTTATTTGCATTTAAAGACGAGTTTATTAAATCATCGAAAATGTATGAAGTAACTTATCTTATAGCACACAAAGATTGATTGCAGTGCCAATTATATTATATTTTAATGAGCGCCAGTTAGAGTTATCTTTTAGCTAAAGCTTTAATAAATGAGAATATTTAAAAGTATTCAAGTTGTCAAGAGTTGAATATGAACTCGTAAATTGTTAGAAATATAGCCTGATTATGATATATATGGAATCTAATCATCAATTCATATATAAGAGCTAACTAAGACAGAGATTAGTTCTTGATCAAACAATTAACTACAGAGTATCTGCCAGCACACACTCTGTTCTCTCTTTGATTTTTCTTAGCCCGTGGGCAATTAAAGGTGCACGATGCGAAAGTGAATGTTACCCGCTTTTGTTGACCCGATGAGCCGCGTGGCGCATTCGTTGGCTATTAGGTAAGGTCACTCGAGCGAACGCGCATTATTCATTAGCAGCCTATATACATACATATATATACAAGACACTAAAAGCCAGTCAGCATTGCCAATTTGTTTATATTTGTTTCTGTTTTACAGTCGCTCAGCGCTCAAAGAGATATACAATTGCATGGCTAAGACTTTTCAAGTGTATTTAGTTCGAACAGTGTTAATCACCCTGCGGCACATTTGTGAAGACGAATGAAAGAAAAAACATTTCGTAGGTGCTAAATGGCCGACAGCAAATTTACGTACAATGAGTCAAAAAGGCGCGGGGCAGGAAGCACAAAAAAAAAAATAAAGTAAAAAAAAAATGAAAAAGAAAAAAATCACAAATAAAATTTTGAAGTTGCTGCCGCTGCTGCCTTTTGCATTAAAACAAATCATCCTTGACGCATGCACACCAAAAACGGCAGCCAGATAACAAAAAAAAAAAAGTGAATAACAAAACAAAAACATGCAACACAGCTTCCAAAAGAGAGAGAGAGGGAAAAAAACGAAACCAGCCGTAGGACTGCGTACAAGGCAAGGCTCTACACCATTTTTGGCAACGTCAACACACACACAAAAAGCTGCTTATTCGAGAATTTTCAATTTGTTGTACCTGTGTGTGTGTGTTGCTTGATTTCGCTGCTGCACAGGTTCCTTTTTAAATTGACGTTTATTTCCAGACACAAAAGACGCTTTGCTGCGCAACTTTCGAAAGTTTTAATGAGCACGAAACAAAATTGTTTTGGTGCGTCGATTTAATTTTTTTTTTTCATTTTGGCAAAGCATTTGAAGACAACAGGCCAAAAGAAACGAGCGGAGCTGCGGAGCAGAGTGAGCAGAGGAGGATTTTTAGGCAGTTCGAAGACACCTACACACACACACACACAGACGTTACTTACATGCAGTCCGCCGCATGACGTCATTGGCATTGGCATTGAACTGAAGGTGAAGATCGTTTGGAAACAAGTTCAAAATGCGCCCACATACAGAACACAGCTATAAAAAGTTTATTGTATATGTATGAATGTCAGCATATATATAAATATATATATAGATTTATATATGTTTATCCTTGCTTAATAATTCCACAGCAGAAACGGACGAGCTATATAATTGGAGTAAGCCGGGAATAGGCTCGATAGCGTCAACAGATCCAAGAGTATAACAACTACGACTTTCGTATTTTGCACAGCTGGCAGCTCGAGGAACCAGTTCACATTCTGGCATAATGTTTGCCATTTCGTACGTGTCGGATTTGTAGGCATTTTCACAATCAAAATCAAAAAATACTTTTCTCAAATTTCCAATTACTTGTTTACTTTGACTTACTCGTACAACAAATAAATGTAAATCGTTTGGAAATGCTAAATGGAGAAATCTGTTCAAAGAGTTCTAGATCGTTTAGTTGGTGTTTTTTCTCTCTCTCTTTCTTTCCTTATTATATATTTAACAAATTACATATGTATATTCGCTTTTTTTAATTTTTGCGCTTTTGGCAAAAATACATAAATAAATAAAAAAAAATTCCTAATCGAATTTTAAGTCGAAAATTTATGTGAATTTTAAAGCAAAAATTTTTGTTTAATTCAATCACATTTACAATGCAAATTTTATGCGAGTTCTTAGAACTGAAATGCGAACCGATAATGAACGCATAGACTAATTTTTTAAGGTGAAATGAATATGAATGAAAAAAAAAGCAAATATATTAGAACTTTGTAGCTGACTGCATAATACTTTTTACATTTCATTAGAGAAATCTCAAGGAGAAATGTAGACGAGCTAAATTTATATTTTTTTAGCAAATAAAATAAAAATAAAAATCTATTAATAAATTTAAAGATCTTGTTTTTGTCTTGTCTTCAAATGGCGCAGTCATTTAAGACAAATATTTTATCTAGTTCTGATAGACTTTTTTGGAAGACCGAAGACTCAGCTCAACTTGAACACTTTAGCTGCAAGAGACAAATCTTATTCAGAGCCAATCTACCCCTTTTCACTCGCTGAGCGAGCAACGAAATACGCCCAAGCCCTTAAAAAGGCTTAGTTGTTCAAACTTTCACTATAATATAGAAAAAACCAACTTTACAGATGTAAAGAAATAACGAAATTCCCATTATAAATTTATGGATTGCATTGTAAAAGACCTTCAGAATTCTATTTCCGTTTAGTTTTCATCTCTCGTCTGGAATGATCATTCGAGTTCATCATAATGATAGCAAAGCTATTTTATTAACATTATAATTGGTTATTAATTTGCATCCGAAATTCAAAGCAATCGCCGCAACCGACAACAAAAACTTGTATCACAGACAGCTTAGAGAGGTCGCATATTTATGAACTTACACAAATATTGCCAATTTGTTGTCTACGAAAGAAAGTCACTCTGCACTATGCACTACTTTCAGCTAGGAGCAAAGCGTTAGCCAAAAGGCTAACAGTTCAAATTATTTGTGCTCGATTTGGGGCAAATGTGTTTAGAACTATTAATCAGCTTGGTGTGTTTTTTTAATTTCAACAATTGCCAAATGAGTCAGAGACGTGTGTCTGCTCATAACAATGCGTTGGTTGCGAATACACTGAGCGAAATTAGTTGCAAAAGCTATTTATAATTTAATAATATATTTTAATAATAATAATTATTATAATTTAATACTAATAATATTTATGATCAGACATTCTTATTTGAATTTAGTTTTATCTCAACTTTTGCTAAATATTTAAAAATAATATTTCTTGTAAAAAAAAAACTATATATAATAATAACAAATTCTGATATTCCTGTCGAAGGATTAGGGAAACCTAACTCATTTTTGCTGCCTGAAAAATTTATGTTTTAAACTTTATACATTTTTTATAAATTTTTTTTTATTGATTCCAAAATCAAGCACGCAAAAAATAGTTTAAAATATAAAATAAATAAATGCAAATACAAATTTTAAATATGGAAAAAAGTCTTTGAAGAAGTTCAACATTTAAACACATTTAATTTTTTTTTAATAATATTTCATTATATATTATATTATTTTACTAATAATATTCCCTTTTCTTTTAAATGTTTATCTTTTTCTAGATTTTTCTTAAATAGTTTTTCGATACTTCAATAAGTATATCTTAACACAAACTCAAATTATGCATAATTAAAATGATATTAAAATTTTTTAAAGCGCCTGCTGATTGAAATCTGCAATCATTGCAAACGAAAACCTTTTATAAATTTCATATTCCGTTTGCATTTGTTAGTTAAACATTTAAGCCTTGTCATAATGGAATGCCTTGACTAAGGAATTTTATGCTAATCGAATTTCCTGCATATTATTTGAAAATACATATCAAGAATGTTTAACGTTCTTATTGGAATTCAAGTCAGGCTCAAATCAGAAATGTTTCCAATTGAAGTGCTTGCTTGAATTTTTCGACAAGTGTAGCTGCATACACCCACACACACTCACACACACACGTATCTGTGTAATTGGAACAAACTTTAAGAATATTCTAGTGTCATAAAAAGTCAAGATATGAGATAAGATTTTGGACGAAACGGCGATCTGAATTATTCAAAAGAAGAAATACAAATCTCTCGTTTTTTTTTAGTTTTCTAATTTTTAGTATAGCTACGATTAGATTTGTTTTAATTATATCAATTGGTTACAAGATTTAGAAGCGTTACAGAGTCAGAGAATTTATTGTTTATAATTCGTGTTTAGCGTAGCTCTACTGTAGTTCATTTGGATGCCTTGGAAAGCCCACGTTATATATTTGCGACAATTGTATTTACAACAATTCTATTGCAGCTTTGCGACTCACCTCAACAAATTGCGGCTCAAAGCGTTTTGCGCAGTTCTAATTACACTAGTTGTTTTTCTTGTTGTTGTTGTTGTTATTTGAGTTGTAGTTGTTGCTGCTGTTGTTGTTATTGTTGTTGATGAATAAACAAATTGTTGTTAGGCGAGCGTAGTTCGATCTTCTTTTGAAATCGTTTTGCAAGTGCACATCAAATTCTTAATTAGTCACCCATACACAGATGAGAGACACCTGCACACATACACCTGCATACACACACACACACATACACGTGCAGTCGTTGCTAAATGTTTTTTTTAATTTTGTTTGTACCAAAAAATCGTTTGCACAATTTAAGCGAAAATTTATCACGATTTGCTTTTTGCACTGTGCACAAAGTCGTTTGTTTTTTTTTTTTCTAATTTTTTTCTAATTTTATTTTTTGCTTCTTTTTCTATGTGTGTGGGTTGAGTGCAGTTGAATGGACGTGCCGATGGTCGTTGGCGATTGATCGCAAATATTCGAGAGAGTGCGAGAGAGAGGCGGAATATTGATTTCCTAATTGCAAAGCAAATGCAGCTGTGCTGACCAGTTCGTATATATATATTTATATATATATTAATCGTTGTCAATTTTGTATAACAAATCGCGCATCTTAAACGCGCGCACACACACACACACACACGATAGAGAGAGAGCGAGCGTACGAGCGAGCGAGAGTGAACGCCGTCACGTCTGAAAGTCGACTAAAGCTATAAACTCGCACGATCCGCGTTACAAGCTTAAAACTTTGCGTCGTGAGCGTCAAAGCTCAGCGTCTTGGAGCTTAATGAGCCAAAGCCAGCAGCACAGAGCAACAGGTAGCCGGCATTTCTTTTACGCTCTCGCTCTCACACACACACACACACACACACACTCTCTCTCTCTATCACTAGATCTTACTCTCTGTGTCTGTCTCTCACTCTCTGTGGCTTGATTTAAATGAAGGCAAGTTGTCGCTGAGACTGGGCTGTTGATGTTGGCGATGTAAACAAGTGAAACCAGCTCGCCCAAAAACATTCTTCACTTAGTTCCAGCTTCAGTTTTAGTATCTTCGTTAGGTTTGTATCTTAGAAATAATATGGAAATTCTGCTCAGCAAAGCCTGACAGACACGATCAACACCAACAACTGCTGCTGTCGATGCTGCTGCAGCCGCTTCCACTGCGGATGCTGCGTAAGACAAACAAACAGTAACCTCATGGACAGACAGCAGCGAGCCGTACCACACCCCAGCTCATCAATCACGATATTGGCTAGTTATAATCGCTGCACTTAGCGAAAATCGAATATAAACCCACACCAAATGCTCTTAAATTTCGCATGACAATCAAATTCTATTTAAAAATCCACACTTCCAAAGTTCTTTAAAATAACGTTAGATTAAAATCTTGTATTTCGAATAAATTAGGCTTCCGACTGAAATTCGTTAAACAAATTAATAATCATTTACATATTTAAATTGGAATTATGATTATTATTATAGCTACACTCAGCGAAAAGAAAAGATATATAGATAATAAATAGATTTAATGAGAAAACAAAACTAATTGGAAACTAATGATATGTTTTACTGATTTAATGAGGAAGTATATCTATATATCTATATCTAAAACATTTTCATTTTTTTTATATCTTTAGCTCTAAATTCGAGAATGAACTGAATATGAATTCTTTAAATTATAAATCTTTTTTATATATTTCATAATATGCTCTTAAAATTCAATTGTTTTCCTTTTTATATATCACAATCTATATAATTTCTCCAAGTGTATTTGCGTAGCATCAGAATTCATCAAGCTGGTTGCTTTACTAATTAATTCGTCTTATAGATAAGTTAGTTATGAAAGAGCGCTAATCCCCGGGGCAACTGAAACTATTCTGGCAAGTGTCATAAACAAAGCAAATCATGTAGGCAGCCAGTTGAGCAGGTAGCTGAGCACACAATAACAACAACAGCAACAACAATCGGAATAAAATAATTCACGCAAATATTTCCACACACACTTGAATATTTGAATATCTCAGTAATTAATAAAAAATATGAAGAAATACGCAAAATATACAAATAAATCATCGATTGTCATCGTCGTCTGCTGGTCAAGAAACTATAAAGCACCAATCTGTTGTCGTCCCACGTCCACTCCACACGAAATCCCCACCTTCAAGCCCTCTGCCCCTCTCTTTCACACGCACTCTCTTTGCAAGGAGCCCATTTAACTTTAATAAAGTTGTCAACGCACGAATGTGTCGTGTGAAGCATTCGCCGTATCTCTTACACTTCAGCAATGGCCTGGCTGACAGTACCAAGTGGACTCTCTCCCTCATACTCACTCACTCAGTCACTCTCTGCATTCCTGCTCGAGTGTCTTAACGGTTTATTTTCTTTCCCACACGAACAGCTAAACCGCAACTGCTCCGCAACAGTTGAGAATGGGATTTTATTTTTCAAGTAAATCCCTTGAGCTTTTCCACACACATTAGAAAAGCTTTCGCTTGCGAAGCCTTTCAAATGCCAAAGCGCAGCTTTTTTGCACAAATTATGTTCTGTACAAATCTGCACATTCAGTACCTATTTTTGTTCTCAACTGTAAAGTACAAAACGCGTAATGCATCATATTCACGATAAAGTAAAAAGCAATTAATATCAAGATATACCAAATTTAATACAAATTGTGATGCGAGTTACGCCAAAAGCAATCGTGATTGAAATGTAAAATGATTAATAACAATAAATAGCTCATTCTATATACATATGATTAATGTTAGTGTTAAGTGTTGAGCTACCACTTGCTGCCTTATGTAAATGCCAGAGGGTCATCTTCTTACCAAGCCAAGCATTTAATAATAGCCCACGTGCATAAAATATATCTAGTATATATATTCATACTCATATGTACAAATATATATACGTACCTTAAATAGCAAGAAAAGCTGAAAGCACAGTGAAAACGAAAGCTTTCTTCCCGTTACATGTCAACAGCTGATTTTAACTAAGGAACACCCCAACACATACTCATGTATTAGCACACACACACATATATATACACATAGAAACGCGCGCGCACTCTTTTCTTCATTGAGGGATAAACATAGAAAATAAGAATGGCTTTAATACGTTGCTGTTTTGAGCCGCCTGAACTGCCGGAGTTTTTCGATAGCTTCGTACAGAAATGCACCGATCCGAGTTGTAAGTATAATTATACAACTATACAAATTCATATTTTCTTTAAACACAAAACAAAAACACAACAAGCGCGCGTAAATACAATTAAATGTTCTTGTGGTGTGGAGCAGCGCTGTTAGCAGCGCACACAACTTCAAGTATAACAGTGTGCTGCCAGACCGCTCGATGTGAGACTATGTGGCAACTTCTCATTAAAATAGTCAAAGAGAAAAACAACAATTCGAGCACATAAATTTACAACAGCGAAATACTTTTATCGCAGCGTTTATTATCTAACGCCGCGATAAAAACATAAAATAAACGACTGTTGAACAAACATGCCTGGTGAGTGAATGGTCAGAATAGAAATAACAGCAGCACAACATGACCTCCACACGAGTAAATGAATGAATGAATGAATGACGCCAGCGATCGATGACGAAATCCCAAGGATTTTGCCGAAGATGTGCAGCAAAAGAGAACGCACAAAAAAACATATACACTCGGAACAATGGCAATAACACGCGCTCTTAGCACGCGACTCGGGTCAATTCTCTTTTAAAAAATGGCAACGATTATGGGTGATAAGATAAACGACTTGGTCTAAATGGCCACCGCACCCAGTCCAGCAGGTAGCGAACAGCAGCGAGGCCCGTATTTGTTGGGGTTGATTGACTATTAGTCATCATTTGTCCATCGCCGAGGGCACACACAGACACTACGTCGCCGACACTGCATCGCATGTTTACCTATCGCTGCATACACCTCTGCCTGCCAAATCCATCTAAGCAATGCGCCTTTCCTTGCGCTCTTCTAGGTTGCTGCGGCTGTTGCTCGGCGCTGCGGCCGCGCTACAAGCGCCTGGTTGACAACATCTTCCCCGTCAATCCAGAGGATGGACTTGTCAAGTCGAACATGGAGAAGCTGACCTTCTACTCGCTCAGCTCGCCGGACAAATTGGATCGCATCGGCGAGTATTTGTATCAGAAGGCCACCAAGGACATCAATCGCAAGCGCTACAAGTAAGATTATAATATAAATACAAACAACAAATACTTATATTGCAAGTTTTCTTATAGATTAGCCGAGATCGCCATGGAGGCAATGGATCTGCTGCTTCAGGCCTGTCATGCTCAAACCACACTCAATCTGTTCGTGGAATCGTTTTTGCGCATGGTGCAAAAACTGCTCGAAGATTCGAATCCGAATTTAAAAATAATGGCAACCAATTCGGTAAGAAGAAACTAGATTAGAGTAGTAGGATGTATTTCTTCTATAGATTCCAAAGCTGTAAATCTTTAAGTTTTTATAAACCAACTCTTAATCTCTCTTTCTCTCTTCCTTTTCAGTTTGTTAAGTTTTCTAATATAAACGAGGATACGCCCTCGTATCATCGACGCTACGATTTCTTTATCTCAAAGTTTTCGTCCATGTGTCACAGCGACAGTCACGATTTGCGTGATAGCCTCCGGTTGGCTGGCATCAAAGGATTACAGGGTGTTATACGTAAAACAGTATCGGACGATCTGGTCGAGAATATCTGGGAGGCACAGCACATGGAGAAGATTGTGCCCTCGCTGCTGTTCAATATGCAGGTTTGTTCACATTACCCAAATCTCAGCTCAACTACGATTTATTTGATGCATTCATATTTATGAAATTGGCAAAACTCGAGGCTCACGACTAATTTCTGTTGTTTTTCGTTGTTTTCGTATATATTCTGTCATAATGCAAACGAAACCAATTCAACACAAAACACACAACAATTACACATAACTGAAACACAAAAATAGTTCTGTGTGAACGTTATGTTTGTGAAGAAAAATTTACTGGCGGTAATTTGAATTGATTCCAAGTATAATTAATCAAGCTCTCCATAAGTATAATAATGTCTAGCCCTAAGCCTTGTAAATATTTAATGAATGTTGCCTCAACTAAAGCATTGAAACTGCATGTCTGCTAAGAGATGGACGAACAGTCTCCAAAGTTCAGACAAGGCAACGTTTAGTTAAAAGAGCTTTCACTGTATATAATATATATACTATATATGTTTAGTATACATTCCAATAGCAGCACTTACCCTATCCCCGCTTTATCGAGTTCCAAGATCTAGTTATCAATAACTTTTCTATACTTCGTCTAGTCGGGTGACCTGACACCTGTTGAGGATGCCACCAATGTGACACCACCTGTGCTGGCGGAGGAAGTGCTGCGCGAGCTGGTGGGTCGCGCCTCCTTTGGACACATACGTAGCGTATTAAAGCCGCTGTTGACGTAAGTAGTTAAACAAATTCTCTCTTATCTATTATAAATAATATTTTAATTACCTCAACACAGACATTTGGATCGTCACGAACTGTGGGTGCCCAACACGTTTGCTATACACACATTCCGTATTGTTATGATTTCAATACAACCACAATATTCCTATACCGTGGTGGAGACACTAATGCAGCATTTGGATAGCAATTTCAAGTCATCGCCTAAGACACGCACCTCCCTGGCAGTGGTGTTATCGAAGATCATTGCCATTGCAGCGGGCGAGAGCGTGGGACCGTCTGCCCTGGATATTATTAACAATCTGTTGACCCACTTGCGTACAAGCGTTAGCACAACCACCGAAATAACACCGGAGGAATCGCAATACCAAGAGGCGCTAATCAATGCATTGGGCGAGTTTGCCAATCATCATCCGGACTACCAGAAGATCGAGATCATGTTGTTCATCATGAATACGGTTCCCGATCTGTCCAAGAAGAGCAAGAGCGATCAAATGCTGCAGAATATATTACTCAAGTCGCTGCTGAAAGTGGGCAACCAGTATAGCACAGTATCCTTCGAGAAAGCCTTTCCCGCCTCGTTCCTGCAACCGCTGCTGCGAATGGCGCGCGCACCGCACGACCCCACACGCATGATTGTGATGCAGATCTTCCAGGCGCTGCTCGATCGCCATCAAAATGAGAAGGTGCTGAGTGTTGTGAGCGTGAAGCCCTATCCTGCCCTATCGCAGGAGCCGCCCTCACGCTCCGACATCATATTCACACACAAATATGGTGCAAATATTATGCAGGCGCTGATCGATAGCATGGCACTATCCGATCGCGTGGATGCTCTATCTTCCAGCTATAATACAGCTGCACTGCTCATTGTGGAGATGTCGTGCAGCGAAACAGTGCAGGAATTCTTGCTATTTATATTGGGGTAAGGAAGATTCACATACAAATCCTGAATTAAATTCTAATAAATTCGTATATTTTTTATGTGCCTCTATGCCTGCAGCATTCAGCAAGTGGCTAGCACTGTGGAGACTTTGGGCGCAGTGCATCGTTGCAATTTGCACTCGATTGCCATTGCGCTGCTGGTGCTCATCTCGCGCGTCAGCGGCATCAACAATCTGCTGGACTATGCTCAAAAGATTATTGAGGCACGACGCGAAGAGGCAATCTATTATCTGCCGCCGCTGTTGGAGCCAAAGAAGGTGGTCACGAAGAATCTGAACTTGGCGCTACCTCATTTGACCATCGATAAATTGGCCTTGGGTGAATGCTTGCAAAATGCAGGCATGGATGCACAGCGCCTCAATAGTGGAGCGCCATATACACTCAACCAGACAGATAATCCGGGGCATCGCCACTCCTGGGTGGAATCGGTTAGCACACATATGACGCAGCGCAATAGCTCAGCCGACTTAACCGTCTACAACGGGGATGTGGATAGCGTGAATAGCTCGCCAGGTGTCTGTAAGAAAGCCCTTTCGCCCGAGTTCAACTTCGATGCGATGAAGCGCGCCTTAGCCGAGCCAACGGAGGCGGCGAAGCGAGAGCAACGTGAACGGCAAATGCAAATTGTACGCACCTTCCGTGAAGGCGAGTTTGACGATTTAATACGACGCACTGAACCGAAGGTAGATTCGTTAGCTATTTCTATATCTCTTATCTAATGTTATCTCTTTATAATTCCAGCATGATCTAATTCAAAACCGCCTGAACGAGCTCTTCAACTCGCTGGCAGTGGAACGTCAGATAACGCAAAGCGATAATAAAACAGCTCAAACCAGCAGTGAGAAACCCGTCTATGAGACGAAATTCCCAGAGCTCTTCTACTATTAAAGAAAAGTATATAAAAAAGTATATATATTTACATATATATAGAATATTTGCTGTAACCTGGTCATGGAACATGGATACGGAGTATGCAATATGGTGTTTATAGCACATAATAGCGAAATTGTTTGTTTGTATATTACACGGGCAGGGATATATAGATATGTTGTTTGACCGGGTCAATTTTAAATTAAAGTTCTGTTATTACAATACGCTAATAGTATTTGTTACAAATAAATATATAATATATATAACAAGAGAAAACTGTAAATTTTTTAAAGCTCGCAAGTTTAGAGTCCAAAAAAGATTGATCGATCAATCGATTAGATTCGCTATAATTCCCTTTGCTTTGCATATCACAAACTGTTTGATAAGAATAGAAAAGTGTTTGTTGTTTTAAAAAGTTCACACATTTAATAATAATTTAGTGAGGGTTAATTAAAATGCATTGGACTTAAGTAAAACGTTAATAAGTTTTAATGACGTTTGCAATTGTGATTCGAATACGTAATGAGTTCGATTGCCGCATTGTTGGCTTAACTTAAGCGCTTAGGGTCTGAGTTTTAGAATCGTAAATACTACCAATATATATATATATTGGTTTCTTAACACCATTGTGCCGAGCGCACAAAATTTGTGCCGATATAAACTTAACTGGTTCTGGTTACAAAACAGTAATGCATTAATTTCTAGGATATAATGTAAACGATTTTACAAAAATATAGTATAGACGGGCGCACTGGGGCGCTCTAAAGGATAATGTACAATTATATGGCGTACAGTTAGTTGAAGGTGGAACTATGTATAGCATTAAGTATATATACAGCGGACGCTAGTCGTAGCCAACGGAGAACAAATGTACAACTATATATATATTTATATATATATAAACGAGGCTCGAGTGGCGAGTCCTTGAACAGAACGAGGTGGCTTGTGCTTAGTAAGGGACGTAATATGATGCATGCATAGGTGGTTTATAGTGGTTTGGGGTGGTGGCTTGTGCAACGCTCTCAGCACGCCATTTCGCGACACAGCATCTCGCCATCGCTAGTCAAGGCGGCATTGCTTCGTGGCCAGCCAAAGCGTCCAGCTGGTCGCTGTCCTAGAGACGGCGACGTTGGCGTCGACGCCTCCGAATCGCCGCTCACACAAACAGCTGAATCATCAGCGCTGGCTGGCGTCAGAGAGCGTTCACAGCTGGCGCCAATTTCCGAAATGGGAATTGCAGTGGTCGACAGCGTCGCCTCCTCACTCTGTGGCACAATCTCCTTGAAGCTTTGATTGGGCGGCATCACGACCAGCATGTTGATAGAGATAAGCAGCGGGTGCACCAGTTTGGGGTCAAGCTCCATCAGCGCCACCTCCTCATTCTTCTCCATGCTCAGCGTGGTGATCTCCGACGTCTGTGTGAACACCGCCTGTCGCTGGGCATTTATTGATGTCACCACGGTGCGAATCATGAACTTGCGCCTCGTCTGCAAGCTGAGCACCCGTTCGTGCTCATGCCGATGGTGGCGCCGTATATTGAGGTGTCGCGATTCCATAACGAGTATGAGATCCATGCCATAATTAAAGCCCGTCCAGCGCCACTTTTGATAGCCGGGCTCCATTAGCAAACGGCCGCAGCGCATGCAATTCTCAAAGAACTCCTCCTTGTCCACCTGCGTCGGGCTTCTGTTTAAGCAAATGTAAATTCCAATTATAATAATTTATTAAATATGAATTCACTTTGGCACTTACGCATCCTCTTGGCCGTGATCGATGCGCAGCAGTGCATCCCAGTGGCTGTGTATGTGCTTGTAGAGCCACTCCTTGGGAATGATATTGTCGTTGAATATGATCTTCAAGTCCATGTAGTGATTAGTCAGGTACTGGGTGCGCAGCTTCTGGAAGACGGGCACATATGGCTGGCCTTCGGGCGTGGCCAAAAATGAACGCTCCTCCATGCGGCTGGCAAAGTATGTCCACTGCACCACATCCACGCTGGGCGTATGTGTCTCTACGCCGGCATTCATCAGTCTCTCCTGGGTCTTCTGCGCTTCGGCACGTTGCACCGGATCATCGGGATCATAATTTGGATGCAGCTGCAGGAACATCCAGGTGCGCAGCAGCGTATACAATGAGAATTCCGTTTGCATCACATACAAATCGTGGCTAGCCGTGAGCAGTGTCATCAAATCAATGGAGATGTGTCGCAGCAGATTGGGATGCTTATTGTAAATGCTAAGTAAATTGATCTGGAACCACTGGAACGTGGACTTCTTAACGCTCAGCACACCGTACTGGCAGGCAGCCTCATAGTATTGCACCGCAGTCTCGGCATCGATGCTGTCCACCATCACCTCGGCGCACTTGTCAATGATGCCATCCAAATGGAAAAGTGTCGCAGTCGCCAGCACGGGTATCACATCTTTGGGTTCTATTTCTATCTCATCCGAGTACATTGAGCCAAATACAGCATCCAAACTATCGACATTAATCCGATCGTCGAGTATTTTAATATTCACAAAATTCTGTTGCGCCTCCTTCCACGATCCATTGAACATGCTATAAAAGTACGGGCTCTGGCTTAAGTAGACCTTGTGTAGATGCCACACTCTGTCCAGTGCCATCACGGCCACATCCGAGTTCTTCTCCTCCTTGAACAGCGCCTTGTATATATACTGTGTGGTTGTCAATAGTTTCTTTCTGCAAATCGAAATGGATTAATAGAGTTCAAATCTTTTCAACTTTTCCCACTCACTTTTTTGGCGCTTTGGCCTCCAGTTCGGCTCGTTCGTGCTCCTCCTGCGATGCTGTCGAGTCTGTGCTACGCCTTCGCTTGCGTCGTCCGTTCAACATCTCCGCCACATTGATATGCATGGATCCCATGATTTGACCCATGTTTCTGAGTTTGTCTCCAAATTGGAGTACTCACAGAATTTCTAAAATTAAAGCAAATCAGATATTTACTTAGAGTTCAGCAATCCAAAAAGCAGCAAAATAAATAGTAGTATTAAAAACAAAACCAAAATATTTTGAATGAAACTAATTCTAAATGTTAGCCTCGTAAACGAATCACCAATCTATGGTAGCACACTCTATCTGAAGAACGTTATCTCTTCATCAAATAATAATAATAATATAAATTGATTAGAATATCGTGCGTATTCTGACAGTTTTGAAATATGTAAAACACGCTCCCTGCTCTCTATGTCATGTAATATTAAAACGCCCGAGTTTTGTGTTATTTAAACAGGTTGCGTGAGACTATATTGTTTATGTATACAAAGTTGACCCAGTTTTCGGCACCGCCCACCACTTATCATACTAATAGGTCAAAACTAGTGGGCGACCCATTCATTGAGTGGTAAAATATTTCTTCAACTTTCAGTGCAGTTCGTGCATTTAATCTATCTCCAACTCAGACGGACGACCAATAGATGATGTCACCCGTGTGTAGCCTTCAAAGAGGTGGCGCGTTTATTAATAGAATAATATCTTCGATAGAGTCGAACTCTTCAAATACGAATAAGCGGACACATGCAAACACATTTGTTTATGTTTTTATTCTTCCTTCTGCTGTTTAGCCCGTGACGTTGTTGTTTTTGCTTGATGTTGTAAGCGTGTCAAGGCCGTTGCCATAATAATACTTATAAAAAAAAAGAGCTTTGATTTTTTTGCTTTGTTTACAACATGTTTCTATGGGCTTGTTGTATACTCCATATCGGAAATTACGCACTCATCCATCCCATCCACCAACCGAATGCTCATGAGTATTTGTTGTCATGCACACACACATATACACGCTCTTACACACACACACACATACATTTGGCCACCACGTTTGTTTTGGTGCGACGCAGTTAAAGCTCTCAAAACCAGTTTGAGCACAGTTTTCTTATAAGACCAAAACAAGAAATTCGATTGCAACGCCTGAAAATTACGTCAGAAGCAGAGAGCGCAACAGCGTATAGAAGCGACTTAGAGGTGTAAAGAGAGAGAAAATGAGAGACAAACAAAGAGAGAGAACGCTAGCGCTCTTGTTAAATTTAAACGTTGATGATATCAGAGACACTTAGAGCTTACAGCATTCGTTCCATTCAATGGATTATATGCAATTCAGCAAAATATATATTGAATAAAAACGAACAATGAATACTCTTGCAAATATTCAAAAAATTAATGTTGCCTGATGAGTTACGGCCAAATAACGTGGGTTATCGTCAAAGAAGCCAACAAGATCGGGCGGATGACTCGAGCTGGAATCGAACTCGCGCTGCTCAGCACACTTCAAATAAGAAACAAAACGTTTAGACGGCTGCGCCATCCCCAACATTTGGCTTCGCCCAGCAAATAGACTATAAGACTATTTTTGCTTATATATTTTGGGTAAATAAATAAAATGAGCACATATTTATATTTATATACTGATTGTGTATGGTTTGATAAATAGTTTAATTTGTTGTGAATATATATACATACGTACGTGTATATATATATATATATATATGTATGTATATGTATATAGAGGTTCAGCGAACTTGCAAGAAAACGCGATATGCACAGCTGTTCGGCTGTGGATCGGCCAGACGAACCTGATTGCTTTGGCTGGCTAGCGCTTTAAGTCTACCTAACATTTACTGTCGTGCGGCACTGATAGCGCGATGGTTTATATAGCCATATGCATGTGTGTATAAAAATATAATATATACATATGTATGTACATATGTACAAATATACTCTTAAAGACTTTTCGAATAGACGCGAATAGGAAATATGTTAACGTTTGTCAACAAATGCGCGCCGTTCTCATTTCCCTGCCAATCAATGCGCTCTCCCGCTCACTCTCTCTTTCACTCTATATACTGCGCTCACACACATGCCAATAGCTATCTGTGGCGATGCTGTTATTACTATTGTAACAGTAAATCGCCCCTATAAATAGCAAAGAAACAAGAAAGAAGTAAATTTGGGAACATGTGGGGGAGAATTGGAGAATACGAACGGAACGACGCAGTAATAAGCGCAGACCATTCCTTTTGTATGTGTTGGTGAGTGCGTCGTGGGTAAGAGCGTTTGTGCTCTCTCTCGCGCACCAAACAAAACAACAGACTAAAAATGCAACTACTGAAAACACACACATATACACAAACACACATGTATATACAAATAACTGCTCAACTGATAAAAAAAAGGCGAAAAAGGAATGCAATACTGCACTTACTGTAAATGAAGTTACAGTTTTGCGTTGCTTTACTTTATGTAACTAGATTATCACTGCACTTAATGCAAATTTACTAGCAGCTTAAAAATCGCTTCACAGTCTTTAAATAATGTTTTTATATTGCATTTAAATATTTTTATCCAACTTTCGGTTTTCTTTTGTTAACACAAGAGCTTTGCGCACTCCTCACGCACCAACCGTTCCCTCTCATGAATCTCAAGCAACTCTCAATTCGCTAGATGAGGAACGGACAACAATAACAACACAATAATAACATTGCGAGCACCAATGTTATTATCTTCAGCACTGTAATTATTAACATCACAACATTGAACAGCTGCTCGCGAGTGAGGAATACTTGAAAAGCCCATGGCAAGCGGCTTTTTCGTACCATTTTCCAATACCCAATCGTATTTCTATTCACTTTTTTTTAGTCTTAAAAAAAAAAATTTGCTTTAAATTTTGCATCTTCTGTTAAATTCAAAATCATCGATACTTTCGATTATTGTGTTATCGCAAATGGCGTCCATCACTAACAATTTTGCCATTCACTGTGTTTGCATTTGAAAACTAGATTTGAAGAATTGAAGAAAAAAATAATTATTAACAATCAACATTATGAAAGTGACTCCTAAGAAACCACGCGCTACAGCTATAGAGGGAACATTGCGCCCGCGTGAATCCCGCAAAGATACTGCAAAGGATGAGGCAGAAGCACCACCTCCGTTACTGCAAAGTGACGACGACATGGAATCCGAGCTGCCCATACGAGGACGCCCCTCCAAGAAGCTGCTGCTGCAAAAGCAAAAACAACAACGTGCCCAATCCAATGCCAAACAGCAAGCCGAAGTGAAGGCGGAGTCTGCCACACAACCCGAACCAGAAGCAGCATCTGCTACTGCACCTGCCTCCGGAAGATCCAAAGCCAAACGGTCGCTTTACAAAAAGAGCGGGAACACTACAGTCCAAAAGCCGCACAGTGAAACCTACGTAATGCGCCTGTTTGAACGCAGCCTTGATCTATCCAAGTACAAAGAAAAAACACCACTCTATCCCATTTGCCGCGCCTGGATGGCCAACCAGCCACGCAATCCCAGCGTGGCGATCTACAACACAGATGGCACAGTGCCTATTGTGAAGCGTGAGGACGATGCCGAGGAAGTACTCAGCAAGTTGCTGAGCGGCGAATTAAAAGTTGTGAAGCAAATGCCACAGGCGCGCAAAACCGAAATGTCGCCCATTCCACCCCGACTACCCAACACCCAGGATGAGCGGCTAAAGGGCGCCAGCAAAGAGGAGCTGCTAACCGAGAACCTAAGCCACTGGAAGCAGGTGCGCAGTCATTGGCTGAAACATGCGCAGAAATATGAGCGCGAACGCTATGAGATAATTGACCAGATAATGGATGCTGTATGCAAGCGTGAATGAGAATAAGAATGAACATGGAATTCTAATAGAATTTTACTTGAATAAATCTTTATTTGTAATTGCGTTTGCCTTTTTCAGTAATCTGTGTGCTTGGTTAATTAAGTCTAATTTCATCTTCATTTCTTTTTCGTTTTGAATATAATTAAAATGCTGTTGGATTGTTCTTGTTTGGTTCTGTTGCCACTGCCGGAGCGCGCGCCAGGTTGAAGATGTGTGTATGCTCGTGCGTGTGTGTGTGTGTATAACACATACACTCACACACACATACGCTGAGGGTCTTCGGCTGATTGCTGCATTCGAACATTTTATTCGACCTTGAGCAATTCGACGTCGAAAGTCAAGGTAGAGTTGGGAGGAATGACACCTGGATGGCCACGGCTGCCGTAGGCGTAGTCAGGTGAGCAGATTAGCTTAGCCCGCTGGCCAACGCTCAGCTGAGCAACGCCCTCATCCCAGCCGCGAATAACCTCACCCTTGCCAATGGTGAACTTAAAAGGCTTGTTGCGGTCGCGAGACGAATCGAACTGCAATTCGTAATCAAAAAATATCAATGCAAAAATATCTTAAACTATTATCATTATATTCACATACCTTGGTGCCATCGTCCAATGTGCCAGTGTAATGTACTGAAACTTTTTGACCGTTCTTTGGGAAGGTGCTACCTGCAGTACGATGGCGAGGGAAAGAGAGAACGACCGGGAGAGTGAGATACATATACATGGTATTTAAAAATGTGTGTGTATAGAGAACGGAAAAATACTTCTATTTATCAAAATGCCGCAAATGTAAGGTTAAATGCCATAATAAAAACTAAAATTAAAGAATACTTTTCTTTTTCACTTACCATCGCCAGGAGAAATTGGAACAACTTGTACGCCCATTTTTATGTTTATTTTTTCTTTATTTAAAATCGGCCTGCTGGAATAAAACTAGCACGTTTTCTCGTCGCGTCGAACAGAAAATCAGAGATGGCACCGAATACGAAAAATGTCGATTAGCTTGCCACACACCGACTCCTCTGTCTCGCTCTTTTTCGATAATATAATTCGATATCGCAACCTAACCTAATGAAAATTAAAAAGGCGCGAGATTTTGTTTCTTAAATTTTTGTATATTTCTACTTCAGCTGAATTCCACATTCATCAATAACAATTTCTTGATCGTTCAGCATACGCGTACCATTCGATAGGTATTTCAATTGTAATTTACAATCTATGCTTATGGCTCTGCTTGCTTCATAGGAGTTTTTTAAAAAACTACTGTCCACTGTGTAAATGCAGCAAACGGAAAATTTCTTGCAAATTTTGTTGATTTCTTCCAAGATATTCATGAAGTATGTGTGTTTACGAACTCGCACGTTTTGTGGCAAATCAAACCAATAAAATTCACATAATCCATCTATTGCAACGAGACTAATGCGCTCATTATCGAATAAAATATGATTTTCCAAAGCTTTTAATGCCATGCGAACATTTACTGAAAGAAAACAATTTATTATTTCCATTGAATTAAAGCACTTTTCACAAATCTGTTGCAATTGAGCGCCTGTTGCATTCGGATTGGCTTTCTTCACAGCGTTCTGCACCAGACTTCCCAATACTTGATAGTCAATCTTATGGCTAATATTAATTAATATGACATCACAATTTATTAGACAATTTGCCATTAATTGCATTAAAAGAAAAGTTTTCCCGCTTTTTCTGTTGCCAGATATTTCAACAAGTGTTTTGAGTTCTGGTCCGCCTTGTGTGAATATATCGGAGTTTAATTCCAAAATACGTGGGCGTGTTTCGCCCAACTGACGCAAATAAACATTAGCAGCCGAAAAAATATCCATTTATAAGCGCATTAAAATTGTATTTATTGAGATTGTTTACACTTTTGTATGCATTCGAAACAGGGTTGTTATGCAACTATCGTATATAATTAGTTTGTAGTGTTGGAAAACGTAAATAGCCAATTCATACGTTTGCCGACTATAAAATTGAGAACGAAATAAAAAAAATTACTACTGAAGCTCTGTGAAAGAAAGTGGCAAAAATTTTTAAAAATATATATAAAACTGAAATATTTTGTGTGAAGATCAAATAACGTGCGCAGCAATATATGAATGGACTAGTTGACAACTCTGTTAGCTCAGTGTAGCTATAAGACTAACTAACTACACATGTAGTTTATTTCCGAGAAAAACAAAATTTTCAACTGCAATATGCAGGATGCTCCGGAACCCGAGTCGAGCAGCAGTATCGGCATTATCAATAAGCTGAAAAATGCTAAGAAAGTGAAATCAGATGGAGAGGTCGACGCGTGCACCATTTGTGGCTGCAGCAAATCTTCGTCCTCCGCTCTGCTAGATCTGCGAGATAACAGCGTGATGCGGCGGCGTCTCAGCCGCGACTGGAAGCTATCGGTTAGTGGGTGCAGCAAATAGTTATACTTCAGAAATTCAATCATTTCAAATATTTCAGGCAGATATAATCAAAACTACACTGCGAGCTATATGCGTGGAATGCGTTTGCAAGCTGAATATGCACTCTGAGGTGACGCGGACGATGATGCTGCGACTGCAACGCATAACGAGCGCAACTCGGCAGTCAGAGCCACGGGAGAGTAGTCCCCCGATAGCGGATGCTGAGGTGTCCACAACTGGAGTGCCTTTGCCACAGGAGGATATTGGCAGAGCGCGAGCGTCCACATCCAGTTCGAGCTCGTCCTGCTTGGTGTTACAATCGGCGCAGCCACCCGAATCTCCCACTGCCACCGAATCAGGTGGTCTGCGGAACAACAGTGGCAATGCCTTGGACGGCTGGAAGTGGCGCACTCGACTCGTTTGCCAGCACTGTGAGCGCGCCTACTTTCGCAAGGATCACTACACGTTGCACGTGCGTCGCTGTTGGCGTCAGCAGACGCAGACGCAGACACGGCGATCCAAGTGTAGAGTGCTCAACGAGGCGGGAAAGGATGATGATGATGAGGAGAATGCGAACGTGGCAGATGCTGAGAATGAGAATGCTAATGCTAATGGAGAGCAACTGCGGCAGCAAACGCCGCGGCATTCGCGTACCTTTCAATGCAAGAATTGCGACAAGGAATTTGCTGGCATTGTGGCTCTTCGGCAACATCAACGCCTCACACATCAAAGCAGGCATCGATGCAGCCTGTGCGAAGCGGAATTTGGCACCAAGTACGAATGGGAGCTGCATCACACAATATGCAGTGCAAAGCAGGAGGCAAGTAGTGTGCGGCAGCTAATGAAGCTATCGATTGATTGTAATATATCAATTAACATGAATTAAATTTACTTCTGCAGGCTTTGCTAATGCAAGAATCTGCTACGAAGGCTCGCTCAACACGTTCCCGTTCACGTGCCTGCTCCGTAGTCTGGTATGAAGATGTTGACGATGACGAAGAGGAGGATGAGCAGAATCAGAATGAGAATGATGATGATGCCACATCGGTGGCCGATACGATGTACACAAGGCGCATGAATTTCACCGGCGACTGGATAGTGAATCACAGTCGCAGCAATAGCAACAGTGCACTTAATCTCTCCATGCTCTATGATGACTATGTGCTAGAGGAGTCTCAAATAACTACGGATAAGGAGTATGATCTCTATTTGCTGGATCTGCTGAAGACACAGGTGCAGCTGAAAGCATTCTCTTGCTTTGTGCCCAACTGTTGCTATCAAACGGATACGCTGGTTGATCTAATGAAGCACGACTACATGCAGCACTGGAAAATGAGCTGGTTCTATTGCCACAAATGCGGCGACGTCTTTACCAGCAAGTGAGCGAATGGAATTACATACTCTATATATATATATATCTATAAATGTATATTATATTAATTCTCTGTTATCTTGAAGGGTCTTCCTTGACTATCATTTGCATCGGCAGAATCGAGGCGTTTACATTTGCCACAAGTGTCACGATGAGTTCGAGTTTCAGCATCAATTGGATCGCCATCAGGTGCTGCACAGCAAGGGCATCAATTATTATTGCAATTACTGCCGCTTGGAGTTTTTAAGTGAGGCCAAACTGTTGGCCCACTGCGAGCATGAACGTCACAGTCCCAACGATGAACCACCTCTGATACACATCGAGCACGAGCTGTCCATTAACAATCCGGTGGTTGAAGAGCCCGTCAAGCTGCAGCATTATACGGTGCGTGTGCTAAACATACCTCACATGCCATGGATATCCAATCGACCCATGCATTTGCCAAATCACAAACCCTTTCGCTTTGCCATCGGCATCTGCGAGTTCGATAATCGCGATCCACCCAACTGCGTGGGCTGTTTGTAGACCACGGCTACAATAGCTATCTGTACTAGAATCATTGTATATATGTATAGAGAAGCTGCAACGTCGAGCAGACTAGACTAGAACTCAACTTGTTGATTAGTTCTCATTGAATTTTTATACTCTAGCTATGTATATACAGTCGACTATGCTCGGCTAGACCACTCGTACAGTGTACAGGTTTTTAGCTTATATTTTAGCTTCATTTGAATTGCTTGAATAAGCAAAAGTCTGATCGTCTCTCCTGAATAGATTTAGTACACGATTTCACCTTTATATATATATATATATACATAAATATATTTTTATATAACAATTGAAAATGTAATAAATATATATGTATGTATATGAGTTTACTATTGTTAAAAGCGATCTCATATGAATTATATGTATAAAAGAAAAACGCAACATTTATTTATTTAATATATTTATATATATATATTTGTTTATATATATTTTCAGTCATTTTTATTTTGTTTGCTCATTATATACCGAAAATGTTTTTTTCTAAATTACAATTTAGTATTGATTTTTTTTGTTTGTTACAATTATTTAAGAACTTGCTTATAATTAACACTAAATTTTAATAACGGCAAAATACTTTGAAAATGTTTTTCTTAATTATTTTATGTACACAGGGATTGTTGTGGTTGTTTTTGTTGTTAAACTTAAGAGTCACTAACTTAGCTTAGCATTGTATAACAAATGAATTAACGCTAAATAGAACTATATATATATAAGGTATTTATCCTTATATATATTATATATTTATGTTTATACTTACATAGAGCCTATTGCATTGCCCCCAGCGCATGTTTGTTTGATTTTTGCATCATTTTGTTTTTTGTTTTTTTTTTGTTTTTCTTTTTTCATAAACAACTAAAAATTATAATGAATTACAATTGAATGAAACTTAATTAATTAATTATGTTTTGTACGTTTTAAATTTGTATAAACGGTTATATGTTTGTATTTGTATGTATGTATGTGTTTGTGTGGGTGTGAGTCGGTGTCAGTCTTATAAAATTCAACCCAGGAAACTTTTTTTGAACTCAAAAAAAAATTTTAAAAAAATGATTACACTAATTTGTAATATGTTTTTAATGTTGTTGAGCTATTTGAGGTAGTTCGGTTATATCAATTGTTTTCGCTTATATAACAACTATATGTATATGCTTGTATATATGCCTCGAAATCATAAACTAAGCAGCTAAATAATTTTTAAAACAAATCACTGGCATTTTAAGATAGTATTGCTAACTCTTTTCGTTTTTTTGTTATAACTCATCTGGTTTCATTCTCAAATGCGATATATCTATATATATATACTTTGAGCCTCTTCTGCTCTGCCACGCCCACTAACTTTCAGTCTTATGCAAGTGTACAGTGTTTTGTTGACATAAGCAATGTGTGTGTGTGTGTGTGTGCTCTGCTCTGCTCTGCTGTGTGTGTGTGTGTGGGTGCTTCCTAAGTCTAGCCTAAGCCTAATCTGTATATCTCTCTCTAGCTATATATCTATATATAATTCTATTTCTTTTAGGCACAAAGTGATGCTGACAACAATATATATTTTTTTGCTTTTATTCGTGTTTGATTTTTAATTTTCCCATTGTTTTTTTTTTTTCGATTTTTCTTTTTGCTCAAATGCTAAAGGTGCATTGATTGAGGGGTGGGTGGGTAAATTGTTTGTTTTTTTTTTTTTTTTGCTGGGAAAATTGTTATTTTTTTTAGATGTTTAAAGCTTCACTACCGCTAGATCGACGCCGAGGCGAATCGATGAAGATTGAGAACATAACAAAAATTAAGTTTTGCACGTTGAACGTCGCAACCCGAAATGAAATGTGCGCATAGAAGAAGAGTCTAAATGTGCGTGTGTATGGGTGTGTGTGTGTGTGTGTGTGTGTGTGTGTGTGTGTGGCCTAGTATATGGAATCGTGGCTATCGGCTGCATACTGCCAGGCCATCGTTAGCATCAATCAGTCGTTGCGCGCCTGCGCCTCGTCGCTGCCCAGCAGCTCACGCTTGAGACCGAGACCCAATGGGAGACTCATCGCTGGCGATGTGGGTGAGGTTGCCTCGTTAGACTCCTCGCCATGCTGCTCACGCAGCTGTTCGCGCTCTCGCTCTTGCTCGCGCTCCAGCTCGGTGGCCTCTTTGCCATTGGTGGAGAGCGAAGCCGAATTGGATGAGTGCATGATGACGCTGGCGCTCTCCATGGGCGAGGCGGCGCGTGCCGGTCCCGGTGAGTAGGGGGATTCGGGTCGCTCTTTGCGTGCCAGCGACAAATCTTCTACCTGATCGTGATCATCCTCATCGTCGGCATCGCGCTCCTCCTCAATGGCCTCGCGCTTGATCATGCGCTGTTCGTGCTTCTCCTCCTCCTCGGCGTAATGGCTGGGCGAGCGTGCTGCATGCCCATTGGAGCCCTGCGGACTGCTGGACATGCGATTGGCTGCAGCATGAGCAGCGGCCGCCAGTGCCATGGCATGCAGCGCCTCACGGCCGGCTATGTCGCCGCCACGATTCTCCAGCGCCTGCTGCAGGAAGGCATGGTCGAGCAGCGCTGCTGCGGAGTGTGGAATCGTGGGCGGCATGCCGTGATGCGAGTGTCCACCGGACTGGCCATGTCCATGACCATGACCATGTCCCAGCTCCTTCGGCTCACGCTCCAGCTCCGTCTGGCCATAGTTGTGGGCAGCTGCGGCTGCAGCAGCTGCCGCCGAATAGGGAAAGGCGGCCGAGGACTCCACGCCGGGCGGACTGCGCTTGGGCGTGCGATGAGTGCCGCGGCCTGTGGTGATATTAAGCTTGCGCACCTTGTCGTACAGCGTGCGGCTGGGCAGCCCGAACTTGCGGCTAGCCTGCAGGGCGCTCATGCCCTCGCGCACGCACTGGATGGCGCACATCATGTCAGCTCGGGTGTATTGCTTGTAGCGCTTCCACTCGGGTTTCTTGCCAGTCTGCCGCTGGACTCCTCGTCGAAGGAGCGATCCGTGTGCGGGGACAGCGGCTCCTTGTCGCCGCCATAGTCGGAGCCATTGAAGCTGTGGCTGCCCGCACCACCGGATGCACTCGAGCTATGATGATGCGTGGGCGTGGTCTTCTCGGCGGACTGCTTAACGCCGGGCAACAGCAGCTGGTTCGGCTGGGAGGAGTCGGCCGGATTGGCCTGGGCCAGCACATTGCGCAATATCGGCGTATCCCGTGTCGTATTGAGCAACATGCTCGAGATGGCCGACAGCTTCTTGCGCTTGAGCGGATTCATATCGGCAGCGGATTCATAGACAGAATTGAGCATCGCAGCGGCAGCGGCTGAGGGTGAGAGGGGCCATTGGCCAGCTTCGCCGGCAGCTGGATGCGAGCTGGTGTGCGTGGGTGTCAGTGGTGCCTCGCCAGCGGCAATAATGGGATTGATGGCTCCGCCAGAGGCCGAAAAGCTCGTATATGGCGTCTGATAGCTGCCGAAGGGCGGCGGTGGTGGCGAGCAGCTGCTCGAGATGGCGGCACTGGGCGATATGTGTGTGGACGTTGAGATCACGGAGGAGGAGTTCAGCTGGCTGTGATGCGCTTGATGCTGGCCATAGTTGCTATCGGCGCCACCGACTGAGCTGGAGCCAGAGCCATTGAGTGGCTTGCCGGACGATGCCGAGGAGCTGGAGGTGGGCGCCGAGTGCTGTGGCTGCTGCAGGTGATGCTGATGGTGGTGCTGCTGCTGCTGATGTGGCATCTGGTGGTGTTGCTGCTGTGGATGATGATGGTGCTGGCCAAGTGGTGCACCTGTGCTGCTCTGGAATTGCGAGCTCTGTGTACGCTCGTCGGAAACGCTCGTCGCCTTGTGATTGAATTTCATCAGATTGTCGTACAGGCCCTTCACCTGCAGCTCCTTGGCGGTGCGCAAGATCTCTGGCTCCTGGCTCTTGGTCACCGTCGTCTCACCTGTGTACATGTACTGCAGCAAGGCGGCGATTTCGAAGCCCTTGACGCCCGGCAATATAATGCTGCACTGATCCTGCTGCACATCCTGCAGTATGGCCTGAAAGTAGGGCGAATTGGCGGCGAGGACAACGCGATGAGCCTTGAACTGTTCATCGTCGACGACCAGGGTGCAGTCCACATAGCTGCCCACCTCGTGCAGGGCGTGCAGAATCTGGACCAGATTCGTCTGATGATTGTTCCAGCGCAAACAGTACGTTTGACCCTCGCTGCTGGCAACGGGCGTCGGCCCACCCATCTCGCCGCTGTGGCTCTGACTGTGGCTCTCTCTGTGGCTGTGACTATGGCTGTGACTGTGACCGTGACCGTGACTGTGAATGTGACTGTGACTGTGACCGTGGCTGTGGCTGTGGCTGTGACTGTGACTGTGCCTGCGATGTCGTTGACGTTGCTGCTGAGCTGGGCTTAGCGGTTCCGGCTCCTCGTCCGGAGCGGTGTCACTGCTGCTGTGATAGGCGCTGTTCAGGCTGGTGAACGCGGCGCTCAGCAGTGTGGGCGAGTATGAGGCAAGATGCTTCCTCACCTTGAGCGCCAGCTTAAGGCTTACGAGTCACCAGTTGTCTGTTGTTTGTTTACCCACACGAGCATCAATGAAGCGAAGGGCAAACAAAGCAAAAGAGAGCGAAAGAGAGAAAGAAAGAGTAGCAATTAGTTTATGCTGACGAATCAGATCCAACTCAAGGAGTTCCCAATGCCCCCTCAATAATTTGCAAAGATATTTGGAAATGCCAAAAAGAAAACCTGAAGCGAATTTCGCATGGGTTACTATAATCTAAATATGAACTAAAATTAAAATTGGCAATGAAAATGGATAAATAGGAGCATAGAGCATGGGAGTAGAGCGCTGTCAAGGTCTAAGCTGTTTGGTAAAAGATACAGATATGGATGTGTATGTGGAAGTGGATATATATGTAATGAATAATGATAGGAATATGGTTAAAGAAAGCTGGATAGATAGATGCTGATAGGTATAGGGATGTGAATGTGGATGCAGATGTAGATATGAAGAGCGCTTTGATAAGGGATATAATAGATGTGGATAGAGACAGAGATATGAATGTGGAAGTAGATGGCTAAGGGAAGGGCTAAGAGTATGCAATAAATATAGATAGATGCAACTAATAATATAAATTAAGATTAATATAATATAATTGAAAAATACGAAAGGCATAAACAAGCCAAAATATGCACATCCCTACGGAATATCTCTAATGTGATATCTTCATATCATAGATATGAACTAAACGATGCCAAAGGCTAGCCTAGAATCTGATTGACAAATTGGCATTGCAAACGGAGCAGAGGAGATACATATGTAATACATGAAGTTCTGATGCTGCTCGGGCAGATCTCTGCTGGCAGCCTCAGCTTGCGCTGCCTCGCAGTCAGGTGTGCAAAAATAATGTGTATTTGGGGCTGATGACGCCCACCTGCCCACCTGCCCACGAGCACGCACCACCTTATACGAATTTCCTCAGCCATTTCATTGCAAAAGTTGGGCTTTTTTTGGCGGAAAATCTTCGCTTTTTTTTATATATAAATTTTGTGTTTTTTTTTTTTTTTTTTTTTAAATTTATGCCCAAACGCCACCCTGCCAAGTTTTATGCGCCATAAAAAAGTGAAAGCGCCTTTGCCAATGGAAACGATGGGAAGAGAATATTAAGAAGGATGGCCAGGGGTGGGCGGAGGACGCCGGGTGGCCGGAGTGGGAGGGTGACAGAAAATACGCGGATAACAGCAAAAAAAAAAAAAAAAAAAAAAAAATGGGGGGAAAATATGCAAACATCCCTCGGAAAAAACGTGTGCGCGTATTTTTCCGGCTGCTTTTCGCGCGTTTTACTTTACATATTTTTTGTTTTTTTCTTGTATTTTTTTGTGACTGGAAAGTGGAAAGCGTCACACACACACACATATGAAAACAAAAAACGTAAATGAAAAACTTGCAATAATTTGCTTTACGGAGTTTTCATTCATTTCAGTTTTTTTTCTGCTTTCGTTTCATATATATATGTATGTATATAAATAAATGTATATTCATATATTCTTTTCCTGTTTTTCTTTGTGCCAGGAGCAAGGGTGTGGGTGTGTGTGTGTTTGGCTGTTCTTCGAGGCGCGCTGCAGTCGCGAAGTGGTTGCTCGTATTTCAATTTGAAACTCGTTAAAAATTGGTTTTCCCTCTTTTGTTTTTGGCATGGGCCAAGGCGCTCAAGTGTTTGCCATATGTTGAAGGATATGCAGGATGCCGCTGGATGACCAGAGTGTGCGGCATATGTTGGACATGCGTGCGATGGCCCATGTGTTGCCAATAGGCGAAACGAACCGTTGGCGTTTCGTGGAACAACAGGTAAAAAGGAAAACCCAATGCTGCTCCACTTGCAGGCGATCGCAAATGCGACGCAGTTCGATAAAAATTGGCCAGGATAATGCCAAAAAATAAATAAAAAGAGGAACAAAACATTAAAATGTCGACAGCCAGACAATGGGAAAACAATCAACCGGCATTGTCTGTCCCGCTGAAGTGCGGAAAATGCGCAAGACGCTTGCCTTTTGTCTGAGATCCCATTATTGCCGAGCCAAAGCGGATAATGCGGTAAGAATCGAGCAACCTGCCCAACGATCCCATGAGAGGGAGCGACAGAGAGAGAGAGAGACAGTCAGACAGACAGACAAACGCTATGCAGGTAGCAGAGCAGCGTTCGTAAATGCGCTCGCAAATGGGCAACGCATCAACGCCTCGCTGTCTTATACGGCAAAAGTCTTATACGCGGCCGATCGGCACAGCTTTTTGGCGAGCTTTCAACAACAGCGCTTTAACAGCGGGCGCCATTTTGTTCAAAATTTTGATAAGCAAACGTCATTGAAACGAAATGCACTTGGAAACCGGTTTTTGTATTTTCCAGTTTTTTTTTTGTTTTTTTATTTCTGTTTTTTTTTTTTTAGTTGACGGCCCTTTGGTATTTTTGTATTTTTTACACGTACCCAAAAAAAACACAACTTTTAATTGCGAAATTATGCGTAGCGCAGACTTCTTTAAGTTAAAAACAAAAAATCTAATCGAATGTAATCTCTTATAAACTAATTTAATTTTGTATATTGAAATCTTACCACAAAAATGGTTGCAATTGGCAATTGAAGCAAAGTTCAATTGCAAAATGACACTTTTTAATGAATTATTGAACAAGTTTTTGTTGTTGTTATTTCCATGCAATTTGAGTTCCTTTTGTCTTGTTTTGCTAACTTCTGACGACGCTTCACATTCAATAAGAAAATTTGGTTGATTTTTGCTAGGATTTTCTTTTCAAGTTCGTTAATTATAAAATATTGCAATAAATTTTGAATTCAATTCACACACGCACACAGAGCCACTGAAAAACAATCCAAAAATGCTGTTTACAGTTTATCCAATTGTTGCTATTTTTAATATTTAATTTTTAAATATTTTGTTATTTTTTTTAGGTTTTGTTTGGAGTGCCCAAAGAACTGCGACACGTACGAATTTTGCGTTTTTTTTGTTTTTTTGTATTTTTCTTATATTTTTGTTGAATTTTGCGTGGCACGTTGTTGCAGATTCGAGCGCTCAAACTTGAATAAAACTGCCACGGCGCTCGTATGCAGCAAGTCATTGAAAACAAAATTTCCCGAGTGAGACAGCGCGCACATTTTCAAACACACACACACACATTCGCACACACACACACACATGTACATAGAGCATAGAGCAGAAATATGCCTCTCACACGCACGCACTTCCCCTGCGCTCGCTCGCATACACACATATAACACTCGCTAAGGAAAAGCCACAAAACTGTGCTACGGCTCGGCTACAACCCTCTTGCTATCTCGCTCACTGTATGGCCGCGCAGTCGACGCAGTTGCGACGCGCGTCGCTGTCAGCGTTGCAGTCTGCAGCGTTTGTGTGTGCGTTTTTGCGCTGCGCTCGCCGCGTGGCTGGCTGTCTGTGTGTGCGTGTGTGCGTGTGGGTGAGGCTTGCATATGGCGGCTGCTGCTGCTATTGGCACCCAAGAGAGTAACCTGTCCCTGTGCATGTGTGTGCATGCGTGTGTGTGTGTGCTTAGACTTCTACATACATATGTGTGCGTGTGTATGTTTGTGCTCTTTTTGGCGTATGTGTAAAAATAAAAAATGTGGCGACTGCATTTTTTTCATTATTTTTGTTTGTTCGTTTTTTTGTTAAACTGGCCAAAGTTGTCCAACGGGCTGCAGGTTGTGCGCATGTGTGTGTGTGTGCGCTGGCAGCATAAACTGGTTAGCTAACTGCCTAGCGTCAACGAATGAGAAACCCTTTTTTTTATATTTCTCGTCTTTTGCCTTAGCATCAGTTAATTTTTTGAATTTCAACTAATTATGCAAGCCATAAAATGGCAATCTGCTAAGCGCATAAAACGTTTAGTAGGTAGAAGAAAAAAAATTAAGAAAATAAAGCAGCAGCAGAAGAAGAAACGGACATTTGAAATTGAAATGGGACAATTTATTTGGCACTTCGCTCAAGTTATGCAAATTGAGTTTAGAAACCTTAAGACATGCCAGCGACCTTCAGCAATCAATAGCCCTTTCAATGCGATGCAATTGATGCACTCTTTGTTGTTGTTGTTGCTGTATAGAAAGGGTACCTCGAAATTTGCATATGATTTGGTTGATTCTTTTACTTTTATTTGTTATTCATATGCAAATTAGTTGGCCTTGTAACGGCTAAAACGCGCAAAACTCTAGATGACGTCACAACTGTCAGCTGTAACTAAACTCAAGTGAAGCTGCTGCGGCTTTTAATTAAAAAGAGTGCACATATGCGTGTGTGTGTGTGTGTGAAATGGAATTGCAGCAGCTATAGCGCGCTGCGATTCGCTGATACTCGCACTCACTCACACACTTGCACATGCATATTGCATACACACACGCACACACATGCACGCATTCAGCATCCGCAACAGTCGCGCATGTGCAACTGTTGTGCTCTCGCTCGCACACACGCAGCCTGCATATGGCAACAGTTTTTATTCGTTTTTAGTTGCGACTCTTTTTGCGGCATTCGCTTGCTCAGTTCAGCTCGGTTTAATTACATAATTATGCTCATTATAAGAGCTGTTTTTTTTTGTTGTTTTTGTTGATTTTAGAATGCTGTACCTGCGACTAGTTGGCAATTGGCTCTTGTTGCACATTGTGCATCATTAATTTCTCCTCCTACTACTCCACCTCCTGGCGCTGCTTTTGTGGTCGCTGCGTTTTTGTTGTTTATTTTCTTTTTTTTTTTCGATACTCGCCTGATTCATTAATCATGGCCGGGAAATTAAGGTCAACCGCATTCACTAGACTATTTCGACTGACGTTTTTGGCAGACCCTTTGCTTGTTCAATACAGATTTCTATATGCTATAGACTACATAACTACATATGTATATACATGCATATATACATACATATGTACATATTTTTAATGCAGCCAAATCTGAATTTCAAACTAAACTAGTTCGCAAGTGCATTCAACTCTACGAACTGCTGATAAAAAAAAAAAAGAAAAGAAACAAAAAAGTAAATAAATATGAAAAAGGCAAAGCAGAGAAATACTTTAAAACGAATATAAAATACTCTACTCTAACTTTAAAAATAAGCTTTTAATAAATATCTCATATACATATATTATAAATATCTCATATACGAATTGTTCCATATAAAAAAAGAAAATAAATAAAATAATTACTTAACACTGCATATTGAATACTCTTTCATAGGTTAAGTTTAGCTAGGGTTCATTTGAAGAATATATTTATTTCTGTTTGTTCATTTTTATCATTCATTCAAAGGTAACTTTTATGCATATTCAATTAAATTGTTATCTAAAACTTGTATTATTATTGTTTTTCATCATTTTCCATTTAAGGAAAACAAATTTTTATTTTTATAAAAAAAAAAGGTTTTATTATAATTAGATCAAGTTTAATATTTGTAAATTTGATGACAGTTTCATAATACTCTCAAGGTGAGTGTATTTAATAAGTAATTGAAAAAGCTGCAGCGAACCGAACTGTGCCGACTTGCAACACACACATAATCTGCGGCATAAAGTCTTCGAGCTCGTCCGTCCGTCCGTTCGTCTGTCTGTATGTGTGTGCTCGTTTGGCTCTCTCTAATCTTATCAGTAATGTTTTTCCTCGGCTTTGCCAGTTGCAGAGAAAGTTTTTCATTGCAGTTGCAGTTGCATTTTAGTTACTAGAATGCAGATAAGAGCTGGCGATTCAGAGGCCCGGAAACTGTAGAGAGATTTGCAGCCACATGACGTTTTCATTTTGTAGTGGGAAAAACCCCTAAGGCGGATTATCCTCTATTGACTTTGCTGACTTCTTGACTCTATTTGCGCTTGCTGCGTGTGCTAATCACTCTGACTGACTATGACGAGATATAGTCATTATATTCATTATGGGGGATTAGCTCAATGCAGATCCGCACATAATCCAACCGCAGACAGAGTCAATGGGCAGGTAGTTGGCCCACACAGCAATTGCAATTCAATTGACCTTTGCAATCTCTTCAACCTCTGGCCAAGCGAACAAAGCAACACAAGGCGCCAAATCTCTTTGACTAAGCTAAGCAAATTGTTGATGGCAAATACATTTTTGCGATAAGTTTTAATCAGCTCTCGCTCCGGCTGTGGCTCCGGCTCTGGCTGCGGCGGACTCAACACATGTTCGAGGAAAATGGAAAATTTATGATAGCTGAGAAAGGGTTTTTATTTTTTATTTGTTTATTGAACGGCGAAGTTTTGCGAAAAAGTGCGAAAATTGTTCCAGGGAAAAAGAGTTTGCCCGTTTATGACCCTTCCATATAACCCTTCTTCTTCTGCTACTATTTGGCATCTCATTAACCATTGAGCAAAGTTTTTGGTTAGCCGATTTCTGAGAAAACGGCAAACAGGCAGACAGACCGACCGACAGCGCAGCATCAGTTCATCTTCATTATCATTATCGAGCGGGGCTGACGTGAGAGCTCAATCAATGTCTGCTGCAGCACCAAGGCATTTGTCACATGCATATGCAAAATGCAAAATACGAAATGGAAAATGGAAAATGGAATATGGAAAACTCGGCTCTGACAACCCTTTGGCTAACACTTTTGTCTACCTGAAGCTGCCTCTCAAGTGCCGACTATCTTTGATGTTGAGAGTTTTCCGTAAATCTTATACAATTGGCAATTAGCGCGCTCAGCTCTAAACACACTCCAAACACGACTCTGTTTACTTACTCGCTGTCCTAGCATATGCCGAAACAAAAACAGAAGCCGACAATCGACAGTCGACAATGGACTATGAACCATGGACAATGGTCGTCCTGTCGTGCACAGGTTAACGTTTGCCTTCCGTTTCGTTCCGTTCTGGCCATAAATTGTGCATTTGCAGGCACTCGACAAACTCTTTCGCAATGCAATGCTAATGGAAGTGGAAATTGAAATGGAAATGGAAATGCCAAAAAAAACAGGCGGCAAAATGCTTTGAGGCGGCACAGTTGAAAATCTAGCTGATATAATTATATGTAGTATATTATTCTATATATTTAGTGGAGTCTAGCCAGATACCTGGGATTTCCATAAATATTTATAGATATTTGCATATAAATTGTTTATCTACATATTTTATATACAGTTTCATAAATAAATTGCTAAATTTATTATATGCATATATATTTTTCATAAAATTCATAAATGTAAACTTCGGCAAGAAATGGGCTGAGTCATATCTTATCTAGTATCTTCTAGTCTAGTCTAGTCTGCTCTATTCTAAACAGAGTTAGAATTGTCTCTTACAGTTTTTACTGTAATTCTAAGTGCATATAATTTATGCTAAGTTTGCTAATAGTAGTTTTATTTGATATGCTTTCAATTCTATGCAGAGCTCAGATATGTTAGACTTTGCTTTACGTCTGCTGCCCCTCGCCAACGACCTCCCCATCGTCCCTTTCCCACTTTGACTGACAAATGTTTATCCAAAAATTCGACTGGCGGAAGGGCAAAAAAAAAACGAGAAAAAAATACGAAATATCTACCAAATATTTATTTTTATGTACATATAAACATGCTTGAGTGTGTGTGTGTGCGTGTGTGTGTGCGTAAAGCAACAGCCAAAAAGCAAACAAAACTGCAGCAAACGTACAAAATTAATAAAAATGCAACAAAACTGGAAAACGAAATATATGAGTATGTGTGTGTGTGTGTGTGTGTGTGAGTGGAACAACATCACGAAGCAGAGGAATTGAAAACGTTGAAAATTTATCGCGCGCGTCATTTTGCTGCAACTTCTAATGCGCGAGTGTAAGTGTGTGAGAGAGTGAGTGAACGTATGTGTGTGTGTGTGAGTGAGTATGGAAAGCAGCACGTAGGCATAGAACCGGAGCTGAGCCGTCGCACAGACGGCGACGACGACGACGTCGTGTTGGCGTCGCTGGCAGAGCCGGTGGATTGGGCGGGGGGTAGGGAAGCGGTCATGGGCAGAGGAGGGCAGCGATCATTCGCGCTACGCATGGGTCATTGCACTTTTGCAGCGAGCACGCAGATACAGACACATGCACACACACACGCACACATTGATAGAGATACACGCGGAGATAGCAAAAGGCAACATTGCTCGCCAGTTGTATAAAAAACGTACGAAAAATTGGGCGAAAGCAAGCACAGGAGAGAGAGAGAGAGAGAGAGAGAGAGAGAGAGAGAGAGAGAGAGAGATGCAGAGCATGAGTGGGGGGTGGGGGAGGTTATATGAGCAAGCCAGAGGCCAGCCATAAATATTTGAAGCGCAGGCAGAAAACACACACTAAAACACAGTTACATATACAAATGCACTTGGAAAAAAGAAACAGAGATAGAGTAGATCAGAAATGGAAAAACTTCGAGAACTTTGTAAGCAGCTTAAAGAGATTATTCCAGAAAAGAAAAAAGAGTTACGAAAGGCAAACTATATATAGATAAAACATGTACTTAAAGCTATTTTCTATTGCTAATCAAATCCTACAGTTCTTCAAGAATGTACAAAGAATAAGAAAAATAAGAATAAGAAAAATAATAAAATGAAATTAAAAATTAAAAATTGAAAAGTTAAATATTAAAATATTTTAAATATTATTTTTTTTAATATTTACAGTTTATCAAACATATGTAAGTAAATTTCTCTACAATATAAACATATAATTAAAATTTAAAATAAATTTAAATGTGTCCATATTTTATAATTAATAAAATAAGTTGAAATAAAATAAATTAAAATTTAATTTAATTTTTTTAATTAAAAGAAATAAATTGAAATAAAATAAATTAAAATGCAGATTAAATTTGTCAATAATTATTAAATTTTCTTATAATATTACATTTCACTACTCTAAAAACTCTGCGATTAAATGCAATATTTTACTGCACATTTTTATATTTAAATTATAAAAAAATATATATATTTTATTTTAACTAACATTTTTCAATATGCTAAACTACTCAAACTTTAAAGAAAATTTATTCATATTCATTAAATAATCAATACGAATTCTAATCAAATTTCTAGAATATTTCACTGCTCATAGTCCAGTCAAAGCTTGCTTTCACAACTTTTCGCTTAGTGTACGCACACACTGCGCATGGCCGTTGTTTATGATGGGCCCGAGGCATTGTTGCATTGCTGTGTCGACGGCGACGACGACGGCGACTGCGACTGCGACTGCGCGAGCAACTTTGACTTTGCATTGGGCGCCATTTTGTAAGTTGGCGCGTTAATTTCGCCTGCATTCACATGCTCACAAACACACACACACATGCGCTTTCTAAAAATAGGGCCCACGCCGGCCCATGTATGTGCATGCTTACATGTATGTATGTATGTACATATATATTTATATATCAGCTAGTTTTTGCCCCTACCATTGGCAATTCCATTTGTGCCGCCAACGCCACTCGAGTGTTGCAGTTGCAGTTGCCGTTTTGCTGCACATGTGGCAAACGAGGCACATTGAGCGAGTGAAGTACAGCAAGCAGAATGAACGGTGCATGCATGGGGTGCGTTTTCCATGTTTTTACCAAAAAAAATATATATGTATATGTATATAAATATGTAGTCTAAACTAGAGACACGCACATTTCCCAAGCATTTTATTTTTAGCAATTCGAATGTGAACGAAATTATTTTCAAGTCCAGCACAATGAGAATTTATAGGGCTTGACTCGCACATATCGAGTGATGGATAAAGAGGGAGAAGAAGAGAGGGCGTGAGGGCGAAGGCAAAGGCGTGGTAGCTGCTACATATATATACATACGTTCATTCTAGCTTAACTTCATTTTCTAATACGAAATTTTTGCTTCAAAGAGCGGAACTTACCTTCTCTCTATTTTGGCAGGGTATGCGTAGTCGTTGTTCTAGAGTTGATTGTCTATGTATGTGTGTAGATATATTGTAGTATATGTAAATGTGTATACATGTATTTATGTTCCGTTTCTTGTCGCTTTTTCACTTGCACTTTGCAGCTGTTTTTTGGCAAACTTTTTGTGATTTAGCCACGTGTCACGCTGTCTCACAGTCATTTTGCACATTATTCGGCATCTGGAAACTATATAGACTTCGCTAATACACTACGATTCGTTGCGGGTTTTGCGCATGAGCTCGCGACGTTGGCGCCATTATGAAGAATAAAACGATAATTCAGCGCTGAGTTGAGGTTACGAGCTGCTTACAAGATTTTAGTCAAAGTTTTTTCTCTGTTATTTTTATAGGTTCTGTAGCCGGGCGGACGGCTTGGTCGACGGTTAAAACTGACCTTGAGTAGACATAAAGTTACCAAGGTTCTGGGGGTCTGGACACTGGGCTCTGGGCACTGGACACGCTGTGTAATGGATCGGATTGTTTTTGTCTGCCTGCTTGCCGGCCGACTAAATTTGTTTCTGTTTCTGGATGCCGTTGCTCAAATAACTGAATGCTGAGCAAAGCGACAGAGAGGCGGTAAAAGCTCCCCAAATACATAGGTCTACATATATACACGCGTATGCCATGCTATATACTGTCCGACTATATACAAGCAACTGACTCATGGAATTGAGCAAAAAAAAACAACCGAACATTTTTACATTACAACAACTAGTTATTTATGCTATGGCATAGCCGGGGGAGGTGGGGAACAGCAAAAGCTCGCGACCAGCATAAAATTATCAAGCAGCCCTTTTTCAGAGAGGGAGAGAGGGAGTGAGGGTGAGCGAGAGAGAGAGCGAGACAGAGAGAGAGAGAGAGAGGGAGAGAACATTTAGATTGACGCTCTCTGAATTCTACGAAACCAAAAAAGCATTTTGCAAATAACAAAAAAACAAAATATAAAAACAACAACAAAAATGGAAAAACAAGAACCGACATTTGGTCGCTGCTTTATCTGTAGAACTTTTCAGGGTCACTTAATTATTACACAATTTTTGTTTACAGCGAAAAATATAAAAATTGTTGTCTCTGGCGAAAATGAAAAAAAAAACCCTAAAGCTTTGTGTGTGTGTGTGCGTGTGAGCGATTCTGTTGTTTACAACGAAAACAAATTTCATTAATTTTGTTGTTTTCGTCGTTTGTAGCTGTGTCAGGGCCAAGCGAAAAAAAAACTACATATTGTAAGTGTTTGTATGTAAATACGGAAGATCTACTTCTCAATGCTAGAATATAGATGTAAATATTGAATTGATTGGCATTTATTGCGTTACAAATGTGTTGTTTCCTTTTTTTTTTATTCTGCCAGCTAATCGCAATTTTCTGCGCAATTTCTCCCACCTCCGACAAGAACAAGAACAGACGCAACAAGTTACGTCAACGGCAAAAGCCGGGCGGGGCATATTATGTGCTACTATAATAGACAGAAAGCACGTTAAAAAGCTAAAAAAAAAAGTAGAGAAAAGAGCAAAAACAAAATAACAACACGAGCAGAAAACGCGACGCAACGCCGTCCCTAAACTTGAACTTGAAATACTGCGAAAACAAAATTCAAGAGCAAAATGCCGGCAAAAAAAACGCAAAAAACAAGCCAATAACAATAACAAGTATGCTATCGATAGCAGTCGCCGACTATGCTATACCCTGTCAGAGCTAAAAACGTGCAGTTTAACACTATTTTCTATTTCTACATACTACTATTTCATATTCATTTCATTATTCATTTAAATGCTCTTAATAAAGTAAAATTTAAATTATGCTTAACCAGCGTCTTGCTGAAGAGTGTTGCAACATATCATGCTCAGCACTCTACCCTTTCACTTCTGCACTCTCTAGGGTATGCAAAATAACAGCTCTCTATCTTTCACTCGGCAGCAGAGCCGATAGCGGCCGACGCCAACCGAACCTAGCCGAAGCTTTCAAATGCAAAATTGCGATTCGGCTCTCGCACTCGCGAATTTGCGAACCGACCAATCAGCTTAACTGGGAACCGAAAGCTGCCGCTATGTTCGCACACGCTATATGCAAGCATATATGTACATATGTATATACGAATATATTTTCGCTCGCTTTTGCTTATTTTTGGCACAGATAAGTCGCCATTTTCGCGCAAAAACTTACTCAAAGCTGACGCCAGCTAGACGAAAGAAAAAAAAAACTTGTCGCTGCCTGGCGGCGTCGTTCTATTTATTTACTATTTACTATTTCGCATGTGTGTTGTTGATTAGGTAAATTGAGTGAAGAACCAGAAGAAGAACCACGTGGTCTTCGCTTGAGCAAAGCTTTCTGGATGAAGAGCACGCTAGAACTAGCTGACGCATAAGTCTAATTCGTGAGATAGTTTTGTGCGCTAGGCGAGAGTTAGTTGAACTTTGATTAATTAATTAAAGTATATTATTAATTGAAATTAATTCATTATTTATGTATATTAACTTTATTAATAAAAATATTGTTAGGCTTGCTATATTTATGCTATAATATACTTTATTTATATTTCAATTGATATTATAATTTTTACTTTACCTTTGCATGTGCAAATATTTTGGCAGATCTCTTAACAGATTTCTATGCAAAAATAGCTTTTGGCGTGCTTTCGCTAACAGCGAGGTTCATGTCTTAGCTGATAGAATTTATAAGAGTTGTAAGCTCATAGAGATCAGCCAATGAACAATGCTCCACAACAATTGCCCAACTGTCAATAATTGCTATATAGCCAATTGTAAAGGTCGCGTTATCCGCTTTCCCAAGCCAACAGCAACCTGCTGCATTACAGCTGCAACTCTCCGCCCCTACTCCAACTCTTCGACTGACTTGCAACATGTTTCTAAACGCATCGTGTGACTTTTTCTTCAAATCAAAAAGTTAACTTTTCCCAGGGTCCCGCATGCGTGTGCCTGTGTGTGTGTGTGCCTGTGTATCCTGTTGCTCGTGTCCTGCACGCATACCGAAAACCAAATATAATAATAAGACTCCGCCGCCCCTGCAACAGAAGCAGCAATCAATTTGTGCATTCGTTTTGGTTTTTGCCTGCTCAGCGATCGTTCCCTGTTTATATCCTTTTCTTCTGTCTCTGCATTTGTATGCGTGTGCGTGTCTGTGTGCGTGTGTGTGCCATAATTTCTCGTCATTCTCCTGGCATTCTCTATTGTTCAATCTCTGCTCGGTTATTGAACTATTGATTCCCCTTGCATTTTATTGTTCGATTAGACGGCGCACAGGTGATAATTTTGTTATTGTAGATTTGGGTGTTGCAACAAGTGAATGCTGCCACAATGTTAATCGCATTAATATACACCTTTGGCAAGCTTCTAAAATACAGTGTGGATGCATTTACCTGTTTCTTGCGTTGGCTCCCCCCGTCAGACTAATGCAATGCAATGCGCATTGCTGACGATCGTTCAGTTTACTTAAGAAATTTTCACACATTTTTCAAACGTCTCAAACGGCCGGCCAAACAACTAAGTCAACAATTGCACGGCAGGTAAGAGCCAACAGAAGGCAGCTCAAATGTTTGGCCAACGCTCTACGTGAAGATTCTGTTGGCCAAGTTCTTCGTCTCAACAGGCGCAAATTATTTTGACAAGTGGCCGAAAAATTGTCGAGCATTGTTTAAGGAACTCCATATGTATCTATGTATGCACAGTATGGAAACAGTAAATACAACAACAACAATAGCAATAGCAATAGCAAAAGCAAATGCAGCACTAACAATATATTCTGTTGATTTGGCTGGGACGATCTTTTCATTTTTTTATTTTTTGAGTGGCAGCGCCTATTAAGCCAGACCCGAATCTTTGAGTGGCATAAGAGACAGTATGTCTCTGCTATTGAATAAATATTGCGGCTCATTAATTACAATCCAAGTGCCACACACACGCACACGCACACACATTAGTAAATATGTGAGTCCCTTTGACAATTGATTAATTTCAAATGCAATTAAATGAAATTGCAATAACAAAGAAACGCAATTTACATGCATTGACTAAACTTTCGCTTTCTATCTCTTTTACTCTTTGACAAGTTCAGTAACAGAGCAAACGCAAATGTAAAGCAATTGCATATGTAAGACAGAGCAGAGCAAGAAGCTTTATAGCTTTATAGTTGCATCTCGCTCTCGCTAATTGAGCGGGCATAATTGCAATGCAAAAGCAATTTATTGCTAGTATTTGTCTCTCTCTTGTCTTCAGCAATGCTCTGCCAAAAGTAACGGATCTTTTCTTGTTCACTTGCTGGCTTTACTCTCTTCACTCTTTTCGCTGCAGTAAAACGTTGAAGAGATTCGCGTGTTCAAATTAATGAATATAATTATGTTGGTATATATTAAATGGAACCTATGAAGTGGGTGCTATTTGAATATTTAGCATAACTGTTGCTGGAACTGTTTATAACGTTGCGTATGTATGTACATACACACACGCTTGTCTATAAGGTAAGACGAATGTTTATTTTGCATTTATGATCATAAATATAAAGTATGGTGTATTGCATTTGTACATGCATGCGTGCATAAGTATGTATGCACATGTTTATGTGTATTTGTGTGTGTAGTTGTGGTACAGTCGCTGCTCAGTCAGTTGGTGCAGCCGGAAATCGCTAGCAATTGCACGTTCGGGTCTCCTGTGCGTGTCTTCCACATTATGTTTGTCTATGTTTTTTCTACATTTTGGAAATGCGGCAACAGCAATAGATACACCAACAACAACAGCAGTAGAAGCAGCAGCAGCGCTGCGATGGTAGAATAACAAATAATTAGCATTAACCACGCAATTGACTGCAGCCGCGGCAGCGACTGCGGCAGTGGCAGCGGCAGCAAAAACGGCGATTTGAGTGCAATGTGCACAGCTCAAGCAGCACAAATACACGAAACGCACACACTCACACGCACACGAATGCACAGAACTGAACTCATACAAGCATAGACGAAGGCAAAGACGAAGACTACGAAAACAGACGCGAACGCCAATCAAGCGAACAACAACAACAACAAGAAGAGCATAAGCAGCGGCAGCAACAACAGCAGCAGCAGCAAAAGCAACAAAGATAATACATTTTTGGAAATGTCAACAAAACGAAGAACGAAAACAAATTGTGTAAAAGTAAAAGAAAATGCCAATGTTGTGCTGACAAGAGAGAAAGAGAGAGGCGAGCGCAAATGCAAGAGCGAGCGAGAGCGTAAATGCGCCAGCACGGAACGTGGGCGCAGTGCTGCGTTTTATTTATTTATTTTTTTTTTTTACTTGATCAGCAAAGATGGCGGCGTTGGAGCTGCACATACAAAGAAGCCAACTGGTAAAAATGCAAATAATTGAAGAGTCGAGAACGCTCAATTCGTTCAATTTCATCTGTTCATATGTAATTGTTTATGGGTTTTCGAACTAGATCAGCTAGTTCATTAGATTATTAGCTTCTATTTTTGTTTTTAAATGCAATTTAATGGCAATTAATTAAAAAGATATTTTTGTGGAATTCTATTCGTGTTTTCCGCTCAGTTTTTGGGTTCATTAACTTGTTCAAATGCACAAAATAGCATGCATATACATACATGCATACATATGTACATACATACATACATATTTACATATGTATAGCTGTCGGAGTGTGTATGTGTATGTGCATAGCTGCTGCTCGTTTATGCCTCATGTGGCGCAATGGCGGCCCTACGTCAACATAAACTGAAGTTTTGTGCTAGCTTGTGTGCACGCCGACCAAAAAAATAAAAAAATAATGAAATAATAATGTGTGAGGGGCATTCAAATTAGGAAACGATTGCATAATTGCCAGTATGCGAGAATGTACTCACAATATGTCTTATTGACTGTGTCTAATTCAACCACAAAGGTCAACAAGTCACAACAATGATCGTCAGAGATCTGCTGACTGACACACGTCCAGCATACGGCGATCCTGCAAATAAAGGAAGCCCGAAAACGAAAGTGAAAGGACATCGTGTTAAGTCCGCAAGGCGCAAGGACAATAGCAAACGTCTGACACACGTACAAGCCAAACGAAGCCAAGACAAAAGACAATCGATCTGCTTGGGCATCGCAGAGAATAGCACACAGAAATGCGACAATTCAAACATATTTCAAGTCAAAAATAAAATAGGAGAGAAAAAAACGGCCAGGCTATCTATTGTAATTGGATCCTTTTCGAGATCCTTGCGCGTGTGAAGCACGACGAGTGCGCGTTTTCATTTCATTTTGGCTGTTGTTGTTTCTCTTCTGCTGTTGTTGTTGTCTTGTTGTTTATGGTGGTGCCGCTGTCGCGTAAAAAATACCCAAAACGTAACCTATCCCTCGTCAGCGCCCCCCTCCACCAGGCTCACACTATCTCTGGCCCTTATTTGATGAGATGTCCTCTGGTGCATACGGGTCGCCAACTATGGCGTCTAATTTATGCCAAATATGAGACTAGTTATATAAAAAAAAAAAAAAACACGAAAGAAATAACATTGAATGTTTGCTCTCAGTGTAATTTAAGCGCGGCACTCTTTATAGCATGTTGCATATGCAGGAGTGTATCATAGACTCAACATATCTCTTTTATTTGATGCCAAATATGAGACTATAGATGTCACATATTGTTAATGTTTGTCTGTTCACACAGTTTTGCTATGTTGCTGGTTGCATATTGCTTGAAGACGTTTACTATACTATATATCTTTAGAAATATTCTTTTTAAAATTTATTACCTAATTTCTTTTACATATTTTTAAAGTTAGATAAGACAATTCACTAACTTAACAACTTAATAAAAACGAAATCTGAAGTCCTTTGTCGTTTGTCTATTTCAAGGAGTTTTCTCTGTTGCATATTGCATGCCCCTGGTCATAATTTATGGATCAGCTTGTCTTTGATGGACTTGAAAGGGTATTTAATCTGACTTAAATAAATATTTGTGCACATAGTATTCTATATGCACATATTTGACTCTAGTTGTGCAGGCGATAAGGCATCTATATGATACGAAATCTAAACGTAAAACATTGCAACTGCTTGGTAAAAAATATAAACATACATACATATGCATATGCCACATATGTATATATATATATATATATATATATACATATGTATATGTGACTCGGACTGAACATAAACATCAATAAGAGAAAGAAAGAAGTAAATATGTGACAGTCGAGTCGAACTGACTGCACAATACTCGTTGGAATATAATAATAAATATAACAATAATAATAATAATAATAATAATAACAATAATAATAATAACAATAATAACAATAATAATAAGTTAAATAAATATATATAAATAAAAAAGAAAAGAAAAGAAAATAAATAAATTAATTTAATAATACTCTATAGAATCTCAGTGCTAAAAGCAGTTGGCTTACAAATCTAATTATATAAATTTGTGTCAAAATCTTTATTTTGATTTGCCAAGTTTCAATGGGAGTATCATATAGAGATTTATCTATAAAACTTGATTCTCAGCTTATCAACTGTAAAAATTCATAATTTGATTTCTTCTTCAGCAACAAAGTTGAAGGTCTGCTATAGTTTATTTAAAATCAATTTATAGCAGGCCTTATGTTGTCTTTGTATTTTTGATAGTTGTTCCAGTCTTGTGTAATATAAGAAGAGGAGCTTAAATATACATAGAAATATTGCTATACAAAGTACTCAGACTCTAATAGAAGCTAAAGTCTGAGGTCTTTAAAGACACAAACGAATATTTAGCAATATTTAATATATATTACAATCCGAGTGGGCGTGTGCTCACAACACCTTAAGACTTCAAAAGACGCGCATATCTATGGCTAGTTATAAATAGACGCCAATTACTTCAAGTAAACCTAATACTGCACAAAGCCAATATGCTCGCTTTGCAGATGACGCAAGTGTTAAAAAAAAAGGCGCGGAATGCAAACTGGGGGGTGGCGTGGCACAACAGCCACGACTTTTACGGCCTCTGTTGCAGCTAAGCTTTGGCTTCGCTTTTGCTAGCGCGCTTCAACCCCTCGGACGAGCATGAAAATAAAAAAATTTGCATGCTGCAAAATTACGAGATACAGAGAAACGTGCATGAATGTAGTTGTGTGTGTGCGAGTGCGTGTGTGTGTGTGTGTGTGTGTGTACATGCCACACGCAACGTACTCTACATTTATGCGTAATAATGTCTTTGCCATGTGCGAGGGGTGAGGCAGGGTGTGACGGGCGAGTGTATTTGGGGTGTTTTCGATAAGTACTTTACGAGACACAACCCTCGTTTTGCGGATTTTTTTATGGTTTTGCCCAAAAGGAAGCCAACAACAACAACAACAACAACAACATGCATCAAAGTTCATGCATACTTTCAATTCGCCCGGGTGGTTAGCGCTGTGCATATTCCAGAGTCTCTAACGGTGGTTGCTCACCTCAGCCAATTTCTGGTTCCTGTTCCTGTTCCTGTTTTTGCTATGCCCATTTCAGTTTCTATTTTTTGCTTGTTGCCCCCTCTCCCCCTGTCAGAGCAGCGTTGCGTATTGGCTGATGCTTGCAATTTTATGGCCATGATGAAGGTTCGATCGGTGTTTTGGCAAATGCAATTGGCGATTTCGCAAGTTTTCACTGTGGTGGTTGTAGCAGATAAACTCGGGTACGAGTGGTTGCAAAACACCAATGGGAGGAGCTGAGCGACCAAAACTGAAGTCGAAAAGTTGCAGATTTTGTAAAGAAAATGGCGAAAAGTTGAGCAAAAAATTACTGAAATTGCAAACTAAAGAAAGCTTAACTCGAAAAGAAAAGAAATTTACAATAATAGTTATTATATAAAAGATATTTGTCTGCCATAAGCCCAAGTGCATCAGGTAACCAAAAGGTACATCACAAGTTCCTTTGCCGACCCAAAAGGAATTTGCATATTATTCGCTTGGTCTGAAAGATCGGGTAAGGAAATTATGTAAATTAAGTAAATCAATCGAGAACTAAATGAATATCGATCAAAATTGATTTGTTGCCCGTTGCGATGTAACCCAAACAGAGGCACACACAGAGAGACACACCTTTGCAGAGGAATACCTGAAAAAGTGAGCAAAGGCAAGCCAAGGAGTTGAGAGAGCGTGAGAAAGTTTTCTCAATGTTTTTGCATGCATAATTTACATAATTTTGCCTGGCCAAATAGTCGGTACGTATGTAGACGTATTGCTATTTCCCAATTCCATTTACGATCTTATGCAAATTAGCGCTGTTTGTTGTTGTCCCTGTTCAACCCCCCGGCCAGCATTGGGCCGTCGCTGAGAGTGCGAGCGTGCCAGCATGTGCCGCTGTGAGATCCGGTCCTAGCGCCGCCGTCCACTGTGCGCATAATTAACCCCTGCCGTTCGTTGATTGTCTTCGGTATGTCTTCTGTCTGGTTTTTCCTTCTTATGAGTTTTCAACGAATTTCCTAATTTCACTTTCGTTTCGTTTTGCGTTTAGCATTTCGCATATGCAAATTAGAATCTTTTGCCCATTGGCAACCCTTTTTTTTTTCTTTTTTTCTTTTTCCTTTTCGCCAAAGTGAAAATCTCTGCTGTTTATGCAAATTTGCATATTTGTTGGCTCGGAAAACCTCGATCATCGTTGTCGCTCCAATTTCCGTGCTGAGCCTCAACTAGGTGTCAGGTAGGTAGTGCTCAGCTCAGCTCTGCGCATCGTGAGAAACTCTTCTTCAGCATTTGCATAATTTTTCGTGAAAATTCGCTCAGCTACGTGATCTCTGTATAGAGATGCAGAGATGCAGAGATGCGCTTCATACAGATTCCCCCAGACAAGCTGGGAAAGGCAAAGGGAATAAATAGTTTTGCACGTTGTGTCTTAAAATTTTATTTCAATTTTAATGCAAATCCATCTGTCTGTGTGTGTGTGTGTGTGTGTGTGTGTGTCTGTCTGTCTGTTTTTCTGTGTGCTCAGTAGTGGCGCCCATTGTGACGTGGCTCCTCGGAATCGCTAGAGTTTTCGCTGCTTGCGCTCGATTCGCTGTTGCTGCTCGAATCGGTGTTGCTGCTGGATTCGCTTTCGCTGCTGCTATCCGGCGCCTGTCTCGACGCACCTGTTAGCTGCTGCTGCTGCTGTTGTTGTTGCTGTTGTTGTTGCTGTTGCTGCTGCGAGGTCTGGCGATTCTTACCGGAGCTGGAGAAGCGCGGGCGTTTCTTGGCCGGCGCTGTGGAGCGGATGCGCAAGCGATGTGTGTACTTGCGTCGATTGCCATTCAGAGCCTGATTGATGTTCTGCAATCGATTCTCGAGACTGCGCTGTAGATTCTCCTTCTCGGCGGGCTTCATGTTGCGCAGATTGAGCTTGGTGTGTGGGTGCATTGCCTTCTTCATCAGATTGAGGGTTTCGGTGCCAAAGTTTTTGATATCGAACCACTGCAAGTCACAGTTCTCGGAGGATACATCTTCTGTCTGGCGAATCATGTGCATTATTTCGATTTTCGAGCTGAGCGGCAACATCACGAACTGTTGCTGGATGGCGCGACGTTCGGCTTCACTCACGTATTCCACTTGCTCTTCCGTATTCTTGACGACGTGTGAGTTGACGCCATTCAGGTGGGATTTTTTGCTCTTGGCGCGTTCTTCTTCACGCACATTTGCCAGCATTTGCGCTTGTCTTCTCCTGTACTCCTCCTCCTCCTCCTCTTCGTCCAAGCGGCAAGCGTCCAGCTTGCCGTTAAGTCTTTCCACCGCGGCATCGAGACTTTCCACCAGGCTCTCCTCCCACCGCATCTCTCGTTTTCGCTCCATTTGCCAGTCATCCTCGTTCTTCTGCAGGACATAGAAGAGCTGGGTCAGCTCCTTGTTCTGTATGTGATACGATGCGCTGTCCAGGGATTCCTTATATGCAGCTTCGAATAGACTTTTCGCCTGATTCCGCGACTGCTGCAAGATGTCGTCCAGGTGCGAATGGAAATTCGCATGAGTCTTGAACTGATGCTTGCTCAGCTTCTTCGACACTGCACTCAGCTGCTGCTTGATAAATTCTCGAGCATCTGCATCGGTCTGTTCTATATTTGTGGCTTGCAGTTTCTTCAGCTGCTCGCGACATTTGCGCTCCGTGAAGGCTGTTGACTTTTCATTTCTACGCGGGCTGCACGGTGCCCGGGGATCTCTGTCGAAGACGACCTCCTGACCCTCGGGCATTTTCTTGAGAATTCGCAGAAAGAACTTTTCCAGCTTTTGGCCATTGCGATAGACCATTTCGTTGGGTCGATTGAATGTATAGCAATTGCTCAGCACCAGCCTGAAATCCGTTATCAGCTCATCCACACTGTGGTAGTAGAGATTCTGCACACGCTTCATTATCGTGCCCACGTCCATGGGCCACTGTATTATTGTGTAGTAGGTGGGCACCTGTAGGGCCTCCGAGTCGACGGGCTGCATGAAATCGAGTGCAAACACTTTGGTCGGCAGCTCGTCGAGCAGATGCTTCCTCATGTAGTGCATTTTGTTGGTGTAGACCCCGACGGAGCCTGGCAATGGAAATACATCTGGCTGAACGCGATTTGGTATTTTCAGTTTGATCAGAAGCGCCTTTGTGGAAAGATCGTGAAAAATTTACAAATTTCCATTTTTTTTTAATTTTTTATTTTTTTTATTTTTTTGTTTTTCTTAATTCGAGTAAAATAATTCGAATTTGATCAAAAAGAGCATTCAGAACTTACCATAATACGTAAACGGCGATCGGATAAAGAATTCTTGTGGAGACAACGAAGACGACGATGCTACAGGTCTCAATAGTCTCTCCAGATGCTTGAACGTCCGTTTGATTTCTACCCATTTGAAAAATTCCTCAAATTTCTCGTGATATATATAAATATATTACAAGTTTTGACAGGAATGGCCATACTTGCTGTGTAGTGTTGCAGCTGGTGCTGCTGCTGGCGCCGTCTCATCCATTGGCCGCCAGTGTTGTGTAATGTGCGCACATTAAATATTCGCCTGAGCAAAAAATTGAAAAAAAAAAAGAAAGTAGAAAGAACAAAACTCTATAAATAGCAATCAAACTACGAGGCAACAATGGCTGCGACACTTCAAAGGCCACCTTCAGCCACCCACTGAGCCTCAGACTCTGCCTCCATCCTCATCCTCCATCCACAGTGAGCTCCAACCGCCCTTGTCTAATATTTTGCACCACTTCACACGCAGCCGCCTGTCCTGCCTGGCTGACTGGCTGTCCGCCCCGCCTGTTGCCACTCGGCAATGGGACATAAAAACTGTTTTTTGCAATTTACATGAAACATTTTTATCACCCTCAGCCTTGCCACGGGACATTATGGCGCATCCATTCTGTTAGTCGACCATGCCGCCCAAAACACACACAACATGCTTTTCCTATTTACACACACACACACACACACACGCACAGGCACACGCACACTTAGGCCTTCATGCGACTCTGATTACCTTCACATGTTAGCGCCCAGCACATATTTTCTTGCTGCGTCTTTTTGCGACACTTAATTACACACGCATTCGCTTCACTCCACTTAGCTAGTGGTTGACACGCCCCCACCGCCTCCAAGCTAAAATAGTCCAAAATATATGCATGTATATATAATTCAAGCAATGACAAGTGTACAGTCCTGCCAAATTTGTTGCTCTGCTGGAGAAGAGAGTGGGAGAGCGAGAGAGCGAGAGGGGGAGAGATAGATCCTGGCTGAGCAGCGTCTGCTTTTCCTTTTTTTTTTTTACTTCACAATTAGATAGTCTCGAGCGCAATCAGAAATGCCAGCAACGTAGCCACAGTTGCAGGTAGCTAAAGGTGTCAATGTTGCCTTATCATGCCGACCCCTGGCTCTAGATGTGCCTCGTCTCGTCCCATACTGTCCTCGTCTGCGTCTCCGTCTCCGTCTCCGTCTCCGTCTCGCCCTGACTCTGACCCTGACCCCTGCTCTGATCCTGTCCGAGTCTTTTCTTTCCTTAATTTTATCTTTGACGGCGATTAATGCGAATAAATTTTATAGTTGAAAATGAGAGAATGTGCACTGGCCGCTGTGTCCTTTGTCTGCCTGTCTCTCCCTCTCTCTCTCTCTCTCTCTCTCTCGTTCTCTCTCTCTCCCTCTGTGTGTGTGTGACTGCATGTGTTTTCTTTTGCGTTCTTTTTTGGCCACTGTTATTCTTCGTTGACTTTGTGCCTTTTTTTGTTGTTGTTAGCTCAGTTAGTTGAGTAAGTATGTGACTTTTACAGATACCCTGTACGAATTGCAGAAAGAGGAGTACATTGCCTTAAGAACATATATGTAAACTAATGAAAAAATGATAAATTATGAATGAGATAATAAACTTTTAAATTAATATAAATATGTAAAGCAAAAAAAAAAAACAAAAACAAAACAAATAATAAAGTAAGAGTATAAAGATATCTACTTATAATTATAATCTAATTATAAATAAATAATATGTAAATATAAATAAAAGTTAAAATAAAGAAAATATGAAAATTATAAAAATGTTTAACATCATAAAATTTAATAATAATAAAATTAAAATATAATTAAAATAAATATTAAATTATATAACTAATAACATAAATAAATAAATGTAAAAATTATAAAATGTTATATAAATATTATAAAATATTTATATAAAAGAAAAAGGAGGCAGATTGTTTTCTGTTGTTTCATTAAATACTTTATATTAATACTTTATATTAATAATAAAAATATAAAAAATTATAACTTCCAATTAAAAAATAAATGATAATAAAGTTAAAGCTAATCTAACTTCATAAGAAATAGTTTGAGCCACAGCACGTAAACCTCCTTACATATTCTATGAGAGACTGTCAGTCTCGCTTATGTATTATAAATATATTTTATCATTTGGCAATTTTCATTTTATTTCATTTTATTTCAATTCGATTCTTGCACAACCTTTGTACAGGGTAAACGCTAGTCGTTTCGCTCTCTCTCTCTCCCTCTCTCTGTTTCTCTGCTTGTGTTTGCGTTTGTGATCGGCACCTGCACAATCGCATTTACTGTCCCATCCATTTCCATTTTCAGTTTCCATTTCCATTGCGCGATCTTGCAACTTGAGAGAATTGCCACTTGGTCGCTGACTCAGCATCTAGAGAAGTGCAGCAGGGGAGGCGAGGAAGAGATCATCAACTGGCATCTGTGTTTAGCTCTGCCTCCACAATTAGGCTGGGCACGAAGCAGCCGCTGCAGCAGCAACAGGCAACTGTTGAGGTGCGACAGGTACAGGCTGTACTCGAAACTGGTTTGCAGCTACCCTCGCTAGAGTCCGCGAGCGAGCTGCTCCGCTCGCCGACTTTTCCCCCCTCGGCCACGTATGTGGCTAGTCCATTTGCGCGGCCATTGTTTGCGATGTGTTAACCTTAAGCGATTCCTGGCAGGTTGCTCTTGCTGTTGTTGTTGTTGTTGTTGTTGGCCATGGCAGCCGTTGTTGTTCGCATGTGACTTTTGGGTTTGGCTACGATCTTTGATTTTGATATAAAAAAAGGGAATAAGAAACAAAAATCAATGTGCAGACAATGCAGCGTTGTGTTAACTGTGGGAACGCCGCGAATCCTTAACAGGACAATAGGAATTGCTGCAGTTGCATTTTGATAGCGATCAAAGGGGCACAGCGTGACAGCCAAAGATGCAGGTTGCACTCTGTTGATGATCCTGGGATCCTTTCGCTAGACTGAGTCTGCCAGACTGCGCTACGCCAGAGGCCAGAGGTAATAGCAGCGTCAATAGCAGCGTCACAGTCCGAGTCACAATCGTAGCTGTGCTTCCGGACTCTGTGTGGAAAAGCTACAAAAATAAGCATTTGCTCACGACCCTCGCTGCATTTTCGACTCGTAGGCGCATTTGTTGGTTCAATGACCCGCTCGGGCGATAAATGTTGCAATTGCAATTCAGCTACAGCTCTATACAGCTAGAATGCGTAGCTTAAACAAATGTAAACGAAATGGGGCGCCCGCATCTCGGCCAATCAAAAGAAAATTGATTGAGAAATTGTGAAAATTGTAATTGAGGAAAATGTGGAAACACAGCGCGACACGCGGCCAGCGTTTCGCTGCGTTTTCGGGTGAAAGCCTCACACAATTAAATAGCAAACAAATTTCTGCCAATTATTTGACATTAATTATGAGCCAACGCCACAATGAGGGCCCGGCCAGGCCAACTGGACCTTAAATATGCCCAGAGAGATCTTCGCACCCTTGTGGCATGCTCTCTTTTGCACCTCGAAGGCGTCCTGTCAACAACTAGATATGAATATGAAAAGATGCTGGTGGGCTAGAGTTACAAATCGAATTTCATGTTTTGCATTTTCCCAAATATGAACTCTCTGAAGCGTAGCTAAAAAAAGAACAACAACAGAGTGGAAGAAAATGCCAAGCAAGTCATTGACTCTGTAGCTCCATCATCAAAACTATCTGCATGCGCGGTGCAATGGCCGGTGACGATGTGGACCAACTTCGAAATGGCTGGCCCAAAACGCCAATCGACCAAGACCCTACATAACACACCGCCCATCTCCCCCTTGGCCCCGACCGCAGCGCGCGAGCAAGTTTTGCGTCAGGCAATTAAGCCATGACAGCAGCAGAGTCCGAGCTGGAGCTGGAGCTGGAGTTGGAGTTGGAGTTTGAGGCGCGGCAATGCAATCAGAAGAAGGTTCGAGGAAAGCAAAAACCTCAAAATGAAACATTTTTCAACAACAACAACAAAAAACACCAAAACGAAGAAAAACGCATTTAAACGAACCAAAAAAAAAAAAGTTGATTTTTTAATGCGCAAAGCGCTTCAAAATGTGCTGCGGCTACCTGTGTGCCCAGCGCGATTCCCCAAGCCCAGAGGCTGCAACAGACGCAAAAAAAAAAAGAGAAAAGAAACAACAAGAAAAAAAATAATAAAAAACGATCATCAGAGCGTCGGGGCGAGTCGTGAAAATGTTTTTCTAAAGTCAAGCGACGTCGCCTCGCTCAGATTTCATATCTGGGATTACACAGTTAATGCATTTGCCTGACCTCTACGACGACGACGTCGAAACCCTTCGATTAGTGCTGCGCCAAAAGAGGATTTGATACAAATATACACACACGCATACATCTATAAGTTTTTATTCTGATTGTCAACTAGTAGGCGGGCAGCATAGAAGAGTTCTCGATCTGCAGCGCGAGATAAATTTATGGCCCGAACCTGTTTTATAGCCAAAAAAAATATAGAAAGAGGAAAAAAGCGAACGAACAATGAAAATGAAATGCATAAACGTAAATCTCACAGCAGGTAGTCCACGCTATATTACCTGAATATTGCTCTTGGCTCTCTGTTATGTGAAAGATGGCGATACGCAACCTTATGGATGTTGGATGGATGGATGGATGGATGACTTGGCTTTGGCCAAAAGAGGCGACGCCACACAATTTCGGCACTCAAGTTACCGTCTAATGCAATTGCAGCTCAGATTATGCACATGATAATGAGCCAAAAAGGGTTTTCCTTTGGTTTTCATGCGCGCTTCACTGGCAGCGTGGGCGATCCGCTATCAATTTCCCAGAGCCTTTGTGAAAAGGGTTCGATTGATCATCCGATTGACTGGCTGATTGACTGACGGATCGTTTGTCTTTGGGGCAATGCACTTGCGTGGAAATGCAAACATTTGCATGATGCGCATTGTAGGTGTGGTGGCAATAAGATGTTCCTCTCGCCCTCCCCTCCCCCTCCTTTCTCTGCGGTTGCGTTTAGTGTGTGAAAATTGTTTGCCCTATTATGAATTTTCCCTTTTCTTTTTTGTTGTTTTGTGTGTGTTTTTTGTGGGTTTGCGTGTTTGTGTGTTTTTCGCAGCATTTGATTGCAAACCAGCAGAATTTGTGCGCCAATTGAGAGGAAACTCTCATTCTCATTCACATTCATTTTTTTGTAGCTGTCTGTAAATTGAGTGAGCTGCGGGTCAAAGGTCGCCTGCTGTAGATAAGAATTAACAATTGGCAAAGCCGCGGGCAGTTTTCTTGCGGATCTGTTAATTTATTGTCGGATCAATTGGGCGATAAGCGCGAAAAATCTGTGAAAAAAATAATAGAAATTAGAAAATAGAAAGCCGTACGAAAACTCTCGCTGATTATTAACCCGTTGCATGTTGTCATTTGTCTAGCTCGGAAATTTGTAATTTATTTCGTTTTGTTATTTTTTTCCGTTTTTTTTTTTTATTTTTTTTTTTTTTTTGTTATTTGTTCATGCTCAAAATGCAGCAATACGAACACCGGCTGAGCACTTATCGCAAAACAACAACAAAAGCAATAACAACATCTGAAATGCATAGACAACACCGAAAAAGTTCATTGACTTTCGCATACGAGCAACAGCAACAAAAACACAATTTTACTGCAGCGTTTGCTGCTGCTGCGGGCCCCAACTACCGAAAAAAAAAACACAACAACAAATAAATATGGCTGCCCAGCAGCGCAGCGTGCACAAAAGAGCAAACTCCAAAGAAAACAACAGCAAAAGCAACAAAAACTCATATTAAAGTGAAAATGAGCGATAACAACGCAAACATACAAACAGACACATAAACACACACACACACACACACACATAGCTGAGGTCGCGCTGCTCCAAGTGAGAGAAAAAACTGCAAGCGAACGCGGCCATAATGCGCTTTTGCTTTGGGCTCTGCTTCGCCATCGTTGCGATCGCTTGCATGAGTGCGAAGAGCGCGGCCCGATGAAGCTCGCAAGCATACCAATAAACATGCACACGCACACACACACGGGCATGCACACGCTTTATCAAGCAATTCATACATTAGTATATCTGCAGCAGATTGTCAGCAAATGTCGCTCAATTGAACCAGTTTATTTTTTTTATCTTGTTTGTAATAACAATTTCAACAAAGCTTTACACTCATTATGCATTAATTAAGTTTAATTTATGTATTTTAATGTGCACTTTGCACAATTGCGTGTGTGTGCCTTCTCTCTCTCGCTCTCGTTCTCTTTTATGCCCAGCCGATTGACTGCGCTCACGCTATTGCATAAGGGAAATTTTGCAAGAGGGAATTTTTTTGAATTGCCCCCGCACGTAAACAGCTGTTGCATACTTTTAAGCACAGTTAAAAGTATAAGAATCCCAGCATACTTTTAGGATGCAAAATAAATGCCTTTTGTGCAATTTATAATAAAGGCGAAAATGTCTAAGGAAATTTGTATTAAATTTCAATATTTTACGCCTAGGCGTAAGCGTGCAGCGCCTTCTGCTTGTTGCTATGGCAAACAGTAAAGCAAAACAAATACAAATTTTTGTCTTTTGGTAACAGTTAGGTTTTAATGTACACAATTGTGAGCCTATTTAATATTTAAGTGTGAAATTTTGGTACTTTGTCTAAGAAGATTATTGTCTAGTTGTGTGCTTTACAGCTCCGCCTTGGCCTTCTCTGGCACAGCTTTGGTTAGTTTATGCACACGGAAGGCTTCCATAATGTTGAGCTTGTGCTGCAGCTCCACCTTTTTGGCAGCCGTCACTTTGCCGGCCTTGAGGCGCAGCAAACGTTTGGTTTCCTCCTCGACAAAGCTATAGCCATGTTCATTGATTTTTTGCATATATAGCAGATAGACCTTGGCATGCTGCTGCTCATCGAACTTGTTGCTCAATTGCGCTGCCTTCGCTTGCAGCTCCTTGATCAAGGCCAGCTGCTCGTCATGCGGCCGGTTGGCATAGTTCTTGAGGGCATCGTTAAACTCCTTCAGGCAGCCCTCGCAGCCAATGTAGAGCTCCGTATTGCTGCTCACAAACGATTTCAGATTGTCGACCGTAACATCCAGATGAGCCGGGAATTTCACAAACTCATTCACATTGCCTTTGAAGAGGAATATGCCCGGGAATTGCTTTTCATCCAGCTGAAAACGATCGCCCAGCGCCTTGTTCTCCAGCTCGCCATAGTCCTTGATGCCCACGGTGGCCACCAGCAGCTCGCCCGTTACCGTGTGCGCCGCCTTCGAGAAGCCCGCAAAGGCCTCGTGCTTCTCGCCATACGGAAAGGCAATATCGAATTTTACCAGGGCATAAGGAAAGCGCACAATCGTCTTGTCGAAGTTGATCTCGTCCAAGTCCACGCAGCCGCCGCACGCAATGGCCAAAGTGCGGCGGGCCAGCAAAGCTGCCAGCAGCATCGTCAGCAACAATTTCAGCATATTTTCTATTTTCTGTTTCTTTTTTTTTCTTTTTATTATTATTAGTATTTTTTTGCACAGCAAAAACCTTGACCCGACTCTGGTTGTTGCTGCTTATCGACTGTTGACAACAGCAGAAGAACAAAATTAAGAGCGGGAGCTCACAGCTCGCGACTTTTCGCTGAAGTCAACAGAAGTTGTGTTTGGTTGCTATAGCCACGCGGCCAGCTCTCTCACCTGGCTAGCCACTAAGCGCGCTCTCTCTCTCTCTCTGTAATTTGTTCTTTCGCTCTCTCACTCTCTCGCTCATTCACTTCGTTCTGCCTCGATCGAGTTGAACGACTTTTGAACACGTCAGTGTAAACCGCTTGCTAACTGAATTCTCTTTCTTTGAGCCAACTCGTAGAAAACCGGCTAACGCTTGTCTTTGGCTTCTGCTTTGACTTCTGTTTTGCCTTTGTCTTTGGCTTCTGCTCTCAGTGTGTGCTCAGCTTGTCGATCTTATGTAATGCTAGCTTAAAAAGAACAATGTAAATGCATAATAAATCAAATACGTGGTTTATTTAACCAATTGGGCTAGATTGAAAAAGCCATTTGGCAAAATGATTTCAGTTCTGCTTCAGTTGACCCAACTGATTAGCCATCAGACAGACGTTGGCCAATCGAGCGTTCCACAAAATATTTTGTGGTGCGTAATTTCAATGCTGTCATTGCTGAATGTCATTAGACCGTGTGTGTGTGTGAGTGTGTGATAGGGGCAGGACGCGGCTAACGGAAGTTGTAATTTGCAATTGGCCGAAATGGAAACACCTGCACTGAGACCAAAACTTTGTCGAGCGCGGCAAAAGGGAAAAACTAACCAACAAAAAAAAAAGAAACCAACTAACCCCATTATGAGGATTGTCTCTGTGTGCTTGACAAGGGGTGGGGGGCACGGGAAACTAGCATTTGCCACACACACACACAGACACACAATTTTTATTAGAACGAAATTGAAATTTTCCTAATACAGCTTTGACTGACCTCGTTCCTGATGCCCCTGCCCCTTACCCTTAGCCTTACCCTCACCCTCTTGGCTTTTCCCTTTGCTTTTCCCTTGCCCTTTAACAATTCTCCGCCTACTTTTGCGTTACTTCTTCCACCTGATAATGGACATTTTCGGCAATTGTCAATTAATAATTCATGTGCGCGGTACACACATGCCACGGGCACGCCCCCCGTCCGCCCGTTCGCCCGTCCGCCGGCCTCCCATCGAAGCCAAATGGTTAGAAAAAATGGTTGGTTTGGTTTCTCATTTGCGGTTTCGTTTGTTCATTTGCGGCAGCTCGGAAAATTGACCAGTCGGACACGCAATTCGGAAAAACATTTCGAGCTTCACACGATCGATATGTGTGTGTGTGTGTGTGTGTTGGGGGGCTATTAAATTATCTTTTGATGGGTGGGCGTGCCCATTGGGTGGCTCAAGTGCAAAGCTAATATGCGCAATATCACGAATATATAAATATATATAGAGAGAGAGTGTGTGTCTGATGGGGATCCGGATCGAAATCTGTAGCCGACCATGCGTGCATATGCCTTCAATTGTCTGTCAGCCGACAAAGGCTCGACTCGCATTGCTATTGCCATTGTTCAGTCGCCCGTATTCGTATTAGCCATATTGGCCCTGGACATTGTTTGATTTGGACTAGCAAAAAGGCGCCCAAAAAAAAAAGGGGGGGGGGATACAAAGACAGAGAAAGAAAGGGCAACAAGGACTCAGCAGTTGGCTGTGTACACAGTCAGTTTGCTCTTCATACATTATGCAATCGCTGGCCAGGCAATTTGTTAAGTACACCCCAAGCGGGAACTTCGTAGTGCGCTAAAACGCATAATTTGTGTTAAGCTTCATGGCTAACTAGATATCAACGGGACTGGACTGCCGTGACGAGCCTTTAGCTATTTTTAATACTCCTCCCACACACACACACACACCCACGCGCTCACACTCATAGATTCCACCTGCCATACGTCATTGTTATCCTTCGAGCTAATTGCCAAAGCGCCACAACTCAAAATCCTTGTGACATTTAAATGATATAGACAAAAGTTTGCTTTGCAGCTCTTACCTAACGAACACTTGGCTCAAAAATAACTTTTTTATATTTAGATATCTATTTTTTTTTCTCTATAAAATGCAAAGCCCGGGTAGAATTTAACAGCTGCGCGCCTACTTAACTCTGATTAGGTCATTTCGTATGACAAATGATCTCTGTCAGTTTTGGAAGTAAATTTAATATACAGCAAAGCAAAATCAAGATTTACTAAAACAAATATCAAATTATGCAGTAATGAAATTTCTATATCAAATTAATTCGATCATTTCATCGGGTTTTTTGTTTGATTTCTTAGTAGTATAAACTATTTCTAATACTTGAGTACATTCATAAAATACTTAATTTATTTAAGATTAAAGGATTTGCTTCTGATCCCATTGAAAATGGGAACTCTGAGTATAATGGTGATGTGAAAATGTAACAAGCAGAAGGAGACGTCGCAGACCCCACAATTTATATATATTCTTGATCAGCACAAAATAATTAGTTGATTGAGCCCTTTCCGTCCGTTCGTCCGTATTAACGTTGAGATTTCTGAAACTAAAAAAGCTACAGAGTTGAAATTTCACATGAATACTCGAATGTTAGTTACGCAGTACAAGTTTATTTTGTTTTTTTTTTCGATAAGTAATTCCATTTCCAAATGATCGATTAAAATCGAAAATTCGTTTCCTTTTTTTTTAACGTTTTTTGTGCAGAACTTCTAAGCCGTTTTAGCTAGAGACTTTTATATTTAAATAGATATTATGGATATGCAGATGGAGTTATAAGCGTCCAAATTTCAGCGTAACCCACCCCCAAGCCACGGCACCAACTGCGCGGTTGGCAGAGCACGCGCTCATAAGTTTGTAAAGAAGAAGAGTATCACATTTTTGCAGGGTATCAGGGTAGTATTTATTCATGACTGATCTTGGCTTGATCTTTTCATATAATATCATTGATAGTCTCATCTGTTAACTAGATCCATACATATTCATGGTAATCTCAGATCTTTATGATATTGACCAAATACTTTAAGGTAATACGAATATCTAATTGGAATTGTTATCTTAAAAAAACCTAATAATATGAATAATATCAAGGCTATTCCATTTACTCTTGAAAGCACATGCATTACACTTCAACTTTCTTTAGCAATTAATTTCATAGAACCTTCTTTAAATATAAATGCATATTTGCCAGTGAATAAAGTTTGACACAATTCAGCTGGCTTTGAATGCAAAACTCTTTTTGCTCGACTATTTATTTGTTAAACTAAAAGCATTTGCAGCATTTACGTTGTTTACTCTACTTGTGTGTGTGTGTGTGTGTGTGTGCTCACATGTGGAGCATTAATAATATAAATTGTTCGACCATAACCTTTTTGTAGTGAACGGAATGGATGGGTGAAGGGGGGTGGGGTGGGGACTGGTAATAATACTCGTAACACAATGACCTTTATTATGCGAAATGGAAATAAACGGAATGTGCGCTCGCTCTGTGTTCTGTGTATGTCCGATGTCCTATCTTATGGCCAGGACTCGACCAAACGACATTTGCTTGATAAGCGCGCAAATTCCGAGCGTAGTGAACGCAATCTTAGCGAGAAATCTAACGATTACCGCATGACATTTTCCCTATTGTTCATATATGTTTGTCTATATATACATATATTGGCCAATACAAAACTAATCGTTTCAACTGCGTCACGGCAATTGGTCGGGAGCAGGAGCTGCCCTCCACTTGCTCCATTTCCATTACGTTTACCTTTTTTTTTGGCAGCCTAATTATGTGGGGGAGACACTGCACAGGACTCCAGGACTCCCCCGTTCCAGTCTGACCATGAATATTTCATGCTTCATGTATGCCAAAGTCATGCAACTATAAGTTTTCTATATGCGATATATGGGAGACATACATATATAGATCGTGGCCAATACACGCATCGCATTTGTACCAAAGTTTTCCATTGCTCACTTTGGAAACTATTGCAAGGTGAGCAAATGGGGTATATTGGTTCTGTAGATGTATGATGTATGAGTCAGCTATATGTGTAGAAGAGCCCATTCGACTTGGCTCACGCTGTGTGTTTATGCCTCTCTCTCTCTCTCTCATTTGATAGCACCTGCTACAGGGTATATTCTAGTTGAGCATTTTAGGCCTAGGCTGCTTTTGTGTGAGAATTATAAAGTCCGCTAGCACTTGTGCTTTGTTAAAGGTCATCAAAGTTTTATATATTGTGTGGCATAATTTCATAAATGGGCCATGAAAGTCCTCACCTGACTCTGTGACTCCTGGCCATATGGCTAAGCCTCCGTCTGTGGCTCAATAATTCGCATGCCCAAATTCAAATTTGGTCTCAAACATAATTGGAATTTATTGAAAATGCGTTTCGATTTGGAAAAACTGTTTCGCTTTCAACCCTTTATCGGTCGCCGGGCGTTGAAAATTGACTTTTAACAATAGCTAGAGCAGAGGTCATTGCGGGGGAGGGTGAGCTGCTGGGCAGAGGTCATCGAAAGGCCGACGAGTGTGTATGTGTGTGGATTTGTTTTTATGTGTTTATTGCTTTTCATTTGCATTTATTGCCATTTTTATATGAACGAATATCATCTTTGGCAATTGGAAGTGTTTAGCGCAAATTTGTTTTCAATATTTTTGGATGCAAGCCATAAACCGAAATGGAAATGGACTTCCATTCGATTTGCTACGGTCAGCTTTTAGGCCTCACAATTTGATTGCAAAATCATATTACTTTTTTTTCTTCATCAGTTCATTTCTTTTATGCGAAATGCGTGCAGCGCATACCTGAGAGAGAGAGACGGAGAGAGGGAGAGATAGTGCCTGGAGTTGTCCTCGAGCTGACTTTGAAATCGAAATGGAAATCGTTGGCAAAGTTAGCTGGAGTTGAGCTTGGGTGCTAAGACTAATGAATGTCGGGTCTAATTATGTGCCAGTTAGGCAGTTAATTACGCCTTTTTCAATATTTGTTAAGGAGACGTTTGCGTTGACTTGAACTCAAATCAAATATTCCCCATATGTCACACACGCGTCCTCCTTAGACCACTTTCACTGTCAATCAAACGCACGTCTCTCACCCGCCCCCCTCGCAGCCATACATTGCCCCTAATGATAATTTTCTTAAGCGATTGACCAACAATTCTATTCCATTCCATTTGCTCACATGCTCATTTGGCCCGCACTAACTTCCATTAAAATATGTCCGAGTAATTAGCCAAAAATGTGCCTCAAGCAGCAGAGCGGTTCGATTGAACTTCCAACTAAACTATAGTCAAATCAACCAAGGACAGACAATCCTTGCATGTGGCTAATGAAAGGCCTTTGGGCTTCTAATATATGGAGTATCTATTAATGTACCAAGTTAGTGCTACAAAGTTGGCTTTTAGGCATATTTCTAGGGATTTATTTCACACTTTTTTCCAAGCATTTGATTTAAAAGGAATGTGATCTAAGTATGTATGCTAAATGTGAACACTAAGAGAACTCTGCTCACTTAATGAAGCTAGGCATAAATATAGCATTCATACTAACTCTTGAGCTTAACTCGGCCGATCATGAGGAGTTGGTTTATCTCTTTGACTGGGTCAAACTGCAGGGGATATCAGAGCCGTATAACAGTTTTTGGCGCTATTATTTTTGGCGCATGCGTTGCTCAATGCGAGAGCGCGAATTTCCAATGCGGCGCGGCCAACGTTGTTGGAGCGCATTTGTTTACAAACAATTGAAAGCAGGCCACAGAGCGCGGGGCATTTGCTCATCCACTCACACAGCCACCCACTCAGCCACTCAGCCACCCAACCACTCGCTCGCTCATTCGCTGCTGCTGCTGCTCTTGCTGTTGCACTATTGTTGGCATGCAAATGCTTGCCAATTGCTGGGCTCCACTTGTTGCTGGATGCGGGCAGCATGTGGTGCATGTGGCAATTACTTAGTCCCGTGGGCGGACGAACAGCAACTAAAACAAAAAGTCACAAATAAAGGAAAAAAAGAAAAGGCGCACAGACAGACATGCAAATTGCTGTTTCATGAAACTGAAAATAAGCGTACGTCCTGTCACGCCTCCACAGAGCAAGCTCCAACCATCCCTAGCTCCCAATTTCCCTCTCTCCCGCTCTCTCCCACTCGCTCTGCCCATGTTTTCAAGCGTGACATGTTGCAAGCGGGGGCAGTGGGAGCAGATGGAGGCGATTTGCCGCTTAACATTCTTTTTCGCTTTGCCAATGCCCGCCTCCTACGCCCCCCACATCGTTTGGCTTTTGTTTTATAACATTTTAGCGCAAATTGCCATCAAATCTAATTGGCAATGTCGCGACAGTGTCCGAGTCTGAAATTGTGGGGCCAACGATTTTTTATTGTTGTGATTTTTCGCACTGATTTCGTTTGCATAGGGAAGGTAAGAGCGGACTATAGGGCTCTGCTATATATATATAATATAATCTTGGCAATGTTATTATCTCTTACCACATATATATTTATTATCTCTCTTAAAGCAGCCTGATTTCAAGTATTGATAAGATTGCCTGATTGACCAGAATATATATGAGTTCTTTATAAGTTCTTAAGCAACTTTGTCTATAGGAATGAATTGTTGTTGCGGTGGGGGTTGAGCTAATAGCACACATGCGAAATAGTTTGAAAATTTGATGCAATAGTCGGACAGAACTTTGGTGGCTTTTAGAAATTTTGTTGCCTGACCTCAACAACATGCAATATGCAGGAGTTTGGAAAACAATAACAAAAAAATAAAAAACAAAATATTCGCAAGAGGATATTTCCACGCGCATTTAAAAATTCATGAGCAGAAAGCACTCAGCGGCTATCGTGTCCGTGGTCTTGTGCGCTACGTGGACACATGAACGGACAACGCCTGGCTGGGTGGGTGTGCGTGTGTGTGTGTGTGTGTGTGTGTGGTCAGTGGCATTGCAATTCTTGGCAGGCTCAACTGAACCACCAATCGACCGACCCACCTGACAGCCAGGAGTGGAGCGAGAGAAGGTAAGGGAATGGGGCTTTACCTCTTTGACTGATGCATTGACCGCAGGCAAGGGTGCAGAATTTCAACGCCTCGCATTTGAAGTTTTATCGGCCATGGAACGCTTTATATCTAAACTATGAATCAATGCATTAGTCAGTCACCTTGTATGCTCCACTTTAATTACGACTTTTTTATGCCATCGCCCCCGCCTCGAACCCCATCGCATTTAATCGTTTGCTGACATTTTTTTGCATGTTGTGGCCACAATTTAAAAATTGCATAGAACAGAAAAACGCAAAAAGTAGAAGAAAACTAGACGAATCGAATTGGAAGGCATAAGACTAGAAGATACCCTGAAATGAGAGTTTTTATATTTAAGAGTTTAAAGTTGATTAAAATTATATATGCGTTTCTTTAGCTAAACTCATTCTAATTACTTCAAACTCATCAACTCACTCAACTTCCTTTAGGAAAGTACTCTATAAAAGATCTTCAATACCAACTTTTCAATATGAATATAAAACTCAGCTTAATTTCAGCATATTTATGCCTGCTCAGTTCATATACTGTTTAACCACATTCATGGGGACTTAAGGTATACAAAGTCCAATTGAAATTCCTGCCCTGGAACGTAATATTATTAGCAAGTCTGGCCAACCTACTCTATAGCCTTTCTGCTGCCATGAACTGCATAAATATTGCATTACAATAATTTGCCTCGTTGTCGCTGTGCTGGCATCAGAAGTTGCGAATTGGATTTCATGTTAATGCAATGTCCTTATCGCTCAACGTGTCCTGCTCGGCAGGAATGGGGGATGAGGCGCCATACAGTCAAATGAGTTCATTTGTTTTCGTTTTGCCGTGAATATTGTAAATTGAAAATGGGCAGCAGGAGGTGTGTGCATATGCATAGTGTATATTCTTGAACTAGATTCATGAATGTGTGCGCTGGATTGTCTGGCTTGTCTAGAAACTTATTGATCTGGGAGCTAAGATTCTTTATATAGATAAAGACTCTTATATATTCGATTAAGCTAAAACTTTGAGCAGCTCTAGAGCAAGTTCAATATTCTCAATTTTAAATACCTTCTTCATTTAATATATACAAAAATATGAATATTTGATTTAGCTATAGCAAGGGTATTTCTTAGTCAGATATCGTTTGCACTTGTCGCACTCTCACATCGCTTTTTATTGCATTTGTTAATTGTGATGATGTGGCGCTGTTTTTGCCCTTGGCTCTCAGGTGAGGCGAGGTGTTTGGGTTTTTCGCCAACTATTTGGCGTTTGTTTCCAGTCCAATGCATTTCTGATGTCTATCGCCTGCTGCGCGTGCATTCAATGAATATTCAAACAGTCTATCGCTGTTAAGTGGAAAAGTTAAGTGAAATGAAAAGCTCTTAGCATTCAGTGTGTACATTTAGGTTTTCATTTTATTTGAATGCAATTGTGGTTTACAAATATAATGTTTACATTTATATATATATAGAATTATGTATATATAACGTTTATTCTCTCTTGTTTTTGTTTTTGTTTTTATTTGCGTTTGCACATTCAATAGACTTTAATGATGCTTTAATGCATTCCATTCTGTTAGACATACATAATAATAAAAGGTAGTTATAAACAACAGTTTTTTTTATGTAATTAAAAAAATTATAAACATACAATATGGGCTTGAATTGTTATGGATAGCTCTCTCATTCTCGCTCTATATATATATATATAGAAAATATTGAATTCAGTTTCTATAAACTTAGTTGTATATGCGTAGGTAGGTTGTATAAAAGGTGTACTGGATGTGCTGTGTGTATTTTGATATTTTGATTGTTTATGTTGTTGTTGTTGTTGGTGGTGGTGGTGGTGGTGGTGTGTGTGTGGGTATGCGAATTGAAGCTGTGCGGGTTTTACATCGTAATTGTTTAAAAGTAATTATAAAATCTACTGCGTTTGCTGTTGAATTTCAATCTTCTCGACTGTCATGTCTGGATTCATGGCCGTCGCTTCCTGCAAATAGAGAGAGTGGATATTTAATATTGTTTTTTATACATATATTATTAAACTTACTTGTATTGCCTCAGCCAGGGCTTTGTCATGATCAATTGGGTCGCCATCGGATTGAATGGTTATCTTCTGCTCCACACGGGTTTCAACAATGCCATCGCGTTCGGTTTTGTACTGTTGGGAAAAGATAATACAGATTAGTTTTAGAATGCAAAATAGCTTGGTTAGCAGCTGGCTATAAGTTTCTGAATGCCTGATTCATAATTGTATAAATATTTTCATTGATTCTCTGTTTAAATCAGGAACTCAAAATATATATATCAAGCCGCTATCCCAGTCTTGGCTTGATTTGATGATAAATGATAAATATATAATGCACACCGCATCACCAGTTTGACACAAGAGACAAATGCATGGAAATGTACAGTGGAGGCGCATACGAATACAGGAAATTTGGAATTCTTGGGTAGAAATTGTTGAAATAAAAAATACTACCTCCGGTCTCTACTTACTCACGCTAGTTCATAGTGTGCAGAAGTTTCTTTCTTTGTGGTTTACTTACGGTAATCGTTTCGACGGTGCGGGTTTTACTGCTCACGGTTTGCGTAGAGATGATCTCGCCATGTCCTGAAAATCCGGGTGAATCTTCGCCGAGCACCACTCGAGTGCTTTCGACATGCGGGCCAGTGGATCCGGTTGCAGAGCTAGCATATAGCGGAGATTTCTATGGGTTTGTTAGCAAAAGAAGGAGATTAGTGGACATTGGCAGTTATTATGAGTAAACACTTAAACACTTAGTCAACTAACACTACCAAGTTTCATTCTCAGACTAGACTAGTACAAACCTGAGTGTCAGTGCGCACCACGCTGGAGCCATCGTATGGCCCATCGATGGGTGTGCCGGAGTCGCCAGAGCTGGTCGATGACACACTGTCGCGTCTCTGATACTGTGGTTGTGTGGTAAGCAACATTTACAACAACAATTCAAATTCGAAATCGAATTCGAATTCGAATCCAATCAAAAAGATAAAGTAAAGTAAAACAAAACAAATAACAGACATCACAAATCATGCAAATCGAAAGGTGCAGCCATGCGAGCCAAATTGGAATCAGATTCTCTTACCTGATCGCCGCTGGTTACCGTTGCCGTCGTCTTCACCTCCTGGGTGACGACACGCTGTTGCTGATTGTTGGGATCTAGGGTGCGGGTGGTGGCTACGGTCTTCTCCTCGAGCTGTTCCGTCTTGGCATTCTTGCCCAGATCCTCGTGCGTGGTTGCTGTGCGGGTGGTGACTGCGGTGGCCGTGACATAGGCGCCACTCAGATCGGTAGGTGTTGCATCAGCCTATGGTGGGTGGTTTTGGTTTTGGTTTTGGTAGTGGTAGTTGGTGTGGTTAGTGCGTATTTAACAACGGTTACATCAAGAGCAACAAACACAGCGTAAGCAATTAGCAAAGAGGCACAGAAAATTAAAAAAAAAAGAAACGTAAACAAAATAAGAGAAATACTCAAATTAATTGAGGCATTGTGAGAGCTTCTTCGCTAAGTAGAAGAAGTAAGCGCGAGAGCCTTGTGAAGCAGTCACAACAAATTGAGTATTCAGAACGGGAGCTAACCTTGTGTTCCTGTGTCGAGTAGGTCACCTCGCCGGTGCCCAGATTGCGAACCTCCTCCTCTACGTTGTGTGTGACACCGTCGTCGTTCTTGGTCAGCACCTGTTTCGTTGTCGTCTTGACCACCGTGGGTGTGCTCACTTGCTTGCCCAGTTTGCCACCGGCGCCAGCTTGGTTCGATGAGCTCAGCACAATATCCTGGATATTATCGTTGGCATACTGTTTGGTCATGTCATTGTCGGAGCTACCCTCGGAGTCGCGACGCAGCGCACTCTTGCCAATGTGCTTGACTCCATCGAAGAACTGCTGGCGTGTGATCGGCACCGTTTCTGTGGTTGTCTGCACCTGGGCCTGTTTGCCGAAGTGTGCGGGATTGATCTGTGAGTAGTTGAGGATCAGTTTGCCGGTAACCGGATCGGTGACAGCCGTGGCGGGATCTATGTCGCCCGTATTGGGATCAATATCGCCGTACTCGCTCTTAATACGTCCCGTCACCGGATCAATTTCGCCAGTTAGGGTCATCGTGTGGGTCACAGTGGTGCGGGCGCCCGCGAAGCGTGGATCATTGGGATCAACCTGCACAGTTTCACCAGTTATCGGATCAATCATATTGTAAACATAAACGGTTTTGTTGAAGAACTTAAGAACACGACCGGAAACCGGATCGATTTCACAATTCTCTGGATCAACTTCCTCGGGGCGGCCACGTTCGTCTGTCTTGGTCATCAGCAAAATGCGTACGATGACAATTTTGCCAGTCTTGGGATCAACGCGAGCCAGCTTGGTATAAACCTCACCGGACTCCGGATCCACTTGAGTGGCAGCGTAAAGCGGTTCACCGGTTGCCTTATCCGTTTCACCCGTAGCGGTGTAGATCTTGCCGGACGTCGGTTCGATTTTGATGGTGTTGGGGTCGAGTTTGGTCTGTTTCTTGATCTCGTGTGTCTTGGGGTCGAGGTAGCCATAGATGGTGATGACATAGCCCGTCTTGGGATCCACGCTGCTGGAAATATATTGCAGTTCCTGCGTGCTGGGATCATTGGCTCCGGTTGGCACCCAGATCTGGTTAGATTTAGGATCAACCACAATGTCTTTGTCCTTGGCAGCGCTGACCTCTGAGATGGGTGCCTTGGTAACCGGATCTACGCGTTGCTGCACAATGCGCAGTGAAATGATGCGAGCATAGTCCTTGTCTGGTTTGTTGTTCTTGGGGTTGACCTGGTTCTTTAGCACAATCTGTCCAGTGGTTGGTTCGATTTTGATGTCCCTTGTCACCGATTTGCCCGACTTGGGATCGCTGAAGGTAATTGTGTGTTTAACCAAATCGATTTGACCGTACTTGGTGTCAATCTTGCCAGCCTTTGGATCGAACTGTCCGCCAGATGTCTCCACTTGAGCTGTCTTGGGATCGATAATGTTCTTCTTGGAATCGAATTTGCCAGCTAGAGAAGTAACCTCAACGATTGGATCGATTTGCTGACCGACCTCAATGATGCGACCCTGATTAGGATCAATCTTATTCGTTTTCGGATCAATGACGCCCAAGATGGTGATTTGACCAGTGCCAGGATCAACCTTAACATTCTTGGTGACCACAATTTTGCCATGCTTCGGATCGTAGGCCTTGAGCTCACCCTTGCGCGTGTCAATCTCACCGTATTTCGTATCCAACAAGCCACTATTCAAATTCAAGACACCCAGCGAACGTTCGACCTCACCATTGACAGTATCGATCTTGCCCGTGGCGGGATCAATGCGGCTGGTAATGACAGTCAGCTCAACGACTGGATTATCTTGTGGCGTTATGCAAACAATCTGGCCCAACGAGTTATCAATGCGTCCTGTCTTTGGATCTGAGACACCGTTAATCAAATGCAAGTTGCCCGTCTTTGGATCAACATCGCCCTTGTACAATTCCTTTTTGCCTGTCTGCGTGTTCAATGCCTCCAAAGTTCCATTCTGGGGATCAATTACGCCGTACTTAGTATCAATGCGACCCGTGGCTGGGTCAAGGATGCCCGTCGAGTGCTCAATTGTGCCATTCTCGGCATCGATGCGCTTGGTTGACGGATCAAATTTGGAGGTAATAACCATAATCTTAACGCGCTTCTTTTTGGGCTTGGCCGCAGCAGCTGCAGCCGCTGCACCAGCAGCTGCTCCAGGACCTGCACTAGCGCGAGATCCTGGTCCAGCTGCAGCTTTCTTGGGCGAGCCAGGCTTAGCACCGGCTGCAGCAGCACCAGCAGTCACGCCCACAAATGCGGGCTCTTTATTATAGCGCTGAGATTCAAGGAACTCGGCAGTGGGATCAATAATGGGCTTATAACTGCCGGGAGCACCCGATGCATAGCCCTGCTGGCCCTGCTGACCCTTGGTGGGTGAGTAGGAGCGCTTCTGGCCATCGGTTAGAGGCACTGCAGCAGCGTCCACAGCGCTGCCTTGCAGCTTGGCGCGAGTGGTGGGCGACAGGCTGCCATCTTGCAGCAATTTCGCTCTGGACTTGGGCGAGAGCTGTCCACGATTTAGCTTGTCCTGGGTGCGAGGAGACAACTGACCCGACTTGATCTTCTCGGCAGTCTCCTTCAGGGCATTTTCATTGCCTGGCGCATAATTGAAGGCCAGGCCGATCTTCTTTTGCTGCGATGTCGGCGACAGCTGTTCCTGACCATCGGGACCTAGTTGTTTGCCACTATTCGGATCCTGGTCATAGCGGAAGCCGCCGGGCGTGTAAGATTTGCGTGTTGGGCTACTGGCATTGCCCTCAGCATCAACGGCGTACTCGTAGGGACGGGTAACGCCGGGCGTGGTAGAGCCACGTTTCTTGTCCGCATCTCTATTGGCATCGCCTTGTTCTTGCTCGCCCAGACCCGAGGTAACGACCAAACCGAGACGACCCACTTCCTTATCCTTATCCTTGTCCTTGCCGGACTTATCCTTGCCCTCCTTTGACGGTGAACCGCTCTTGCTCTTGCGACCCGACGAGAATATACCAACACCCTGTTCTCATTTAACCATTTTCAAGCAGCGTCGACAAATCAAAAGTTCAAACATAAAACGAAACGAAACGGAGGGGGAGGAATACAAAAAGAAATTAAAATTTAATAAAAATCAGATGGAAATTATAAGAAATCTGGATTAACTAATGTACTAAAATACAAACTCGCAATACTTAGGAGTCGAACTTAAAGTGTGGTTGGACAATGGATGGATGGGACTAAATTGGTTCTTGCTTATATACAAATGGTGCGAAGAGTTCTTACGCAGGGTTTTATATTAACTTAATACTAAATTCGTAGTCTTAGAAAATCTTATATCTAGCAAAACTTTGTGAACTAGAATACTTACACGTCGGCCAGATGTATCTGATTTCTTGGACTCATTGGGATCATCATTGCCTATTAAGGAAATCGATAAATGAGAGTAAATATATTTATATAGATCTATTTACCATTCATGCCAGCTGCTGCAGCGGCGGCAGCTGCTTTGGCCGCCTTCTCGGCCTTTTCTCTTTCTTTTTGTTCTTTTTGCTCACGTTTCTCGCGCTCTTTGCGCTCCTTTTCCTCCTTCTCTCTCAGCTTCTTCTCGCGCAACTTTGCCTCCTTTTCTTCATCCTGTGAATTTAGTAAGCAGAATCTTTAACAACTGATTTCTTACAGCTCTTGGTAAAGGACAATAAGACAAGGAAGTTTTATTGAAGAAGCAGTACGAGTACATGCAACAAAAATGACTGAATATGGATCAAATGTTTTGTTCAAGCGCCAAAAATTAGAGATTCTCAAGCTGTACAAAGTGAAAGCAATTTGAAGTGAAATTTTTTCTTTCACTTCTCATTTCTTTTTTTTATGCCAATTTTTGTTTAGATGCGTTTAGACAGATATTTAAAATATTATTGCGATATACATATACAGTAATGGAGCGCAAATGAGAGTTCAAATCAAACTAAACAGAAAAAATATAAAATATAAATTGCAAATATATATATAAAGTAAATAAATCGGGATAGTATAGAGTTGTATGCAAATGTGATTTAGACGAAACAATCCGTAGAGTAGAGAGAGAGAGAGAGAGATGAGATCGTTTAGTTTTGTACAAAAATTTACCATAAATAGCAAGTCCTCGTTCATGGGCTACCGGGGTTAAGGAAAAGTCAATTATGTAATCAAAATAAAAATGGTAAGTTAATAAAAATGAATGAAATAAATCGTATATAATAATAAAATGAAAATAATCATCTCATATGCTCTGATCGGAATATACACAATTTTTTTGATATATTTTTGTCTAGAAATAAGCTCACAACGATTAAAAAAAAATAAAAAAATCAAAGCAGATTTCAAGCCAGAGTAGATAAAATTGTTGATAAGGTACTGGAAAAAGGAATCGAATTCTTGATACGAATATTTTTAGGTGTTTAATAAAACAGTAACCTGAGCGAGAGACGGAAAATCGCCAAGAGCGGACGCCGCTTCGGCAGCGATGTTGGTCTCATAGTCTCCCTCGAGTGAGCTCTGCGAGGAGGCTGAGGCTGTGCCGGTGCTCGATTCGCGTATCAACTGATTCATTTATGTGGGTTTTGTTTGGTGTTAACAATGTTGTTACAATCGTATCAAATCGAATGCAACGAGCAGCAGGTTAACGAGCACGGACACACAATATTTTTGCGAAGTTATTTGTGTTTGGGTGTGTGCATGTTAGTGTTTGGTTTGGTTTGGTTTGTGAGTGAGAGTTAGTAACAAACCGAGAAAAAATAAAGTAAACAAGTATCTGGTTAACAACTCCCATTGATCATTGAACATATGCATCATCTCGAGATGGGCTCGGCAGCTAAATCTTCTAGTTACCTTGTCCTTCTTGTTCTTGATGGGACTGCGATTGAGTGGATCCGTGTCCAAGCTGCGATCGCCACGATGATCCAAGGTGCTGCTCTTGCGGGCCACCTTTTCCTTCTCAGCCATGGCCAAGGCTGCATATAAAAATGATTTATCATTAGCATTACAATTATATTTTATTTTATATATTTTCAGCACTCACCATCCATGCTGCGAGATGAGAGACGTGCTCCGGAGAGTGCCCGATCGAATTTGGGCGCCGTGCGGTCAACTGGTGTTGCCTTGCTCTCGTAGTGGGTGCGACCCGAGAAGCGATACTTGGAGCCGAAGCGTGGGAATAGCGTGGACCTTGTGTTGGGCTCTGGCGTCATTAGACGGAAGAAGGTGTGATGCTCCACACAGGATTTCCACAGCTTCTTGGCGGCACGATGGTTAGCAAGCTTAAAACCGATGGTGGATTCGTATTGCTCGAATTCGCCCGGTCGTATCTTGATGTAGAAATGGTGACGCTTGTACGAGATCTTCAAGATCTTTGGCCAAGCGAAACGGTTTATGCGCAATCTGTAGCAAATATGAGCATTAATGTGGAGTCCAGATGATATGGATATATCTCAAGTCTACTTACTTATCGCGATAAACCAACAAACCGGACGCACAAACACCCAGCATAATGTCAACGCCCTCAGAGTCCTTGGCTGGATGCAGGTCCACACCATACATGGCCAGCTTCTTGGCATTCTCCAAATAGTGGAGCTCAGCCTCTGCAGGCGATTGACCTCTGAGCGAGGGAAAAAGCAGAGATTAGAGATTGGAATAGTTTTGGATGTTGACTGAGCTTACTTGTGAGTCTTGTGCAGATCCATGACCTTGTCCTCGAGCTCAGATGTCTGATTGGGTGCGATTTTAAAGTCCTTCAGATAGGCACGCGTTGGCATTTCCTTGGGATCATAGTCGCCCATCTCGGACTGCACCAGGTACGAGCCGAGCAGGGCGTGCGTGACAAAGGTGCAGGGCAGACGACCCTCCAGAATGTCATTGCGCACTTGAAGGCACAGATGGTAGCGCGTGATATCCTCCTGGAGCTGTGACGGCTCCGGTGGATAGAACTTGACGGCGAATGCTAGTGGCCAGGGATCCGTGCGAAAGAATTTCGCGACGGGTTTCTCCAAATCCAGCCAAACACGCGGATCGGTGGGCGTTTCGTAGGTCAAGCCAAAGTAGTCCTTCTCAATGATGTTTAGACCGGCGCAAATGGAGTTGACCAGATCGCGACCTTTGGCTTTGCGCTGCATCACAATAAAGTAGTTAATAAAAATTGAGTAAGGCTTAGCTAATTAGTTACTCACATCAATCGTTACGTCCAGCATGGAGCCATCGAGCAGTGTGACGCGTGCCAATGCGGCCTTTGAGAAGGTCGATGAGCTCTTTCCTTTGCTCTTGGTCGGTGTTTCCGGTTCCGCTGGCGCGGATGCTTTAGTTTCCGCTGGCATCGTTACGCACTCAGTTTGCCGAGTTGCAATCGATTAGAAAATTGGAGCTGCAAAAATAATCATAATAATGATGGAAATATTAGAGTCAATGCTGAAGTCAACAACTTGTGAGGGGAAGCAAGGAAGCCTATGCGACCGGATGTGCTCACTGCAAGCGAGCGAATGCGTGTGGTCGGTCGCCGGTCGCCGGTCTCCATTCTCCATGTCTGAGCTCACGCCTGGCGCCAGCGAACTGGGACAGGGCTATAAAATTACTTCGAGTGTGCGAATAACTGCAAGCAGCCCCTTTGAGCCACCCCTAAGTGCTGGCTGGACCATGATGTCATGCGATGACATTATTCATACGATTATTCACATTGCTATTCACATTCACACTCATGCTTACTTACGTGAACTGTGCCTTGCTCTACTTGCTGTTGACCGCAGTTGTTGCCTGGCGAGCTGTAAATATAGAAAAGTGTACCATTTAGTGCTTGGAACGCGGTAAATTCAAACTGAAATTAAAGTTTAACTAGCGAAAGCCACAAAGCCGACACAACCTCAACAAAATCCCAGCCAAGAGCCATAAAACTAGATGCTGACCAACCATAAAAAGAAGCAACAGCATATTGAGTGTGTGTGTGTGTGTGTATGGGTGTGTGTGTGTGTGTGTGTGTGTGCGCGATTGTTTGTCTCTCTGCCAGCTGGAATTTATTTGAAAAACCTGGCCAGCTTTAATTAGACAGCACACACTAGCCCCGCCTCCTGCTTGGCCAACTCCTGCGGCTCAAAGAAAGTTTTGCAGAACTTTCGCTGCAGCTCGTCCAAAGTATTCTCACATGAGTTGAAAGTTGATGATTGATTCAAAGACGAAGCGCTACGAAACGTTCAGGGTCAGGCAAAGTCCTCTATGAGACTAGCCAAAGAGAATGATGGACAGCTCTAGAGGAAGTCTGACAGATTTGTAATCTAACAAAGAATTCAACTAATTGGAATAAACTATTTATAAATTTATAATGAAAAGGGGTCAATTAGTTTTTTAGTCATAGATTCTTTTTCATTATAAATTTATTTATATTTTATTTATTATATATATTTTTAAATTACTTTTTCTAACTAGCCGCAATTAAATGTAATGCTTTATTCTTAATAACAATAAATTGCATTTGTTTCTTATAATTATATTCTAACCGCAGTAGCACTAATTTTAGAGAAATCAATCATGTTATATATAAAGAATGAAATACAAATAAATATACAAATACACATCAGCATGTATTTATTTATTTAACAACGTTTTTATACACACTATATAATATTTAGCTTTAGAGCTAACAAATAGCAGCACCACACCCCAGCGAGAGAGGGAGAGAGATAGACAGAGAAAGAGAGCGAGCGTAGACATTCAATGAGAGCGAGTGCAATAAAGTTTGCGGTACAATTGATCAATTGAATGTTAAATTGATTTGAAATTTCTTGTACTCTTTAATTTCTCTATCATGATCGGCAGTTAGATGTGCGCGAGAATCATGCGGCGGACAGCGGCGGCTGAACCAGTTTTTGGTACGATCTGAAGTCAGGCGGCAAACGATCAACAAATAAAACTGCAAAAACTAGATTCGAAATCCTCTCAAATAAAACCGAACATAAAGAACAGCGCGTCACAGTTGCGGCATCTGATGGCGTCATCGTGCCATCTAAACTGTTTCAAATGTTGAGCATACAAAAACCAGAAGGCAGACATTTCATTTTTATTCAAATATCATGCGTGAGTGTCTACGAGTGCGAGTGTGTATTGGTCTAGGTTTATTTTCATCCATTAATTGCAAACAGCTAGAGTATTATATATTATTATTTTGGGCAATCTGTTTAGCCCCTCAGTTGACATCATCGACATTAAGTCACTGGGATAATTGTTAAGTACGTTGAATCGTGAACTAATTACAATTCGTGCATCGCCTTCTAGGCAATTTGACAGTGAAATGTTTCGTGTTTGCTGGCACACTTCATTGATTGACGCATGAATCACACAGACAGAGAGAGAGAGAGGGAGATAGAGAGAGAGATATCTGATTAACGTGCAGTGCGCTTGCAATTGCTGCCAATCTCTGTTTACTATAAAGACATAAAATATATATAGGTATATATATATATATGTTTAGTCTGCTGCTCTAGAATGGCTGGCTATATGCTTTATTTTGGTCTCACATTAACGATGACATCATCATCATCGGCGCAAATTATTGAAATTGTTGTTCTAATGCTGCAACAAGCAACAGCAACAGCAACAACAACAACAACAACAACAGTGAACAGCATGCGCAATATTTTGCAAGATGCTGCCGACACCCAAAAAAGAGAAAAAATCAACAACAACAACAACAACAACAACAATAAGAAACGTGAAGAATGAATGCTTCAATTGAAGGAGGTCGAGGTGAAATTCATCAAGTAGCTGAAATACACACATGAAGTATACATCTATACATATCTATACATATATCTGTGTATATAGAAATGTCTATATAAACCGGCATCTGGGTGTGCTTCTAATCATGGCAATGTTGCCTCACTGTACACCACTTGGGCTTGGGGCGTGAGCAGGAATGTATCTACATACTTAAGCTTATGCAAAGACAAACAAAGACGTGACCGGTAAAGCGACTTGAATGCAGACAAACATTTCAATACATATATATACATATATATAGGTATGTGAACGGTCAGAGAAAAGCTTCAACTTGAAGTATTCTATTCAAATTGTGCCAAGCTGAAGCTAAGTTTTTGAGCTGAAAATTCGTATTCTAATTCTGCTTAAGCCTTTCTTGAAGCCGAACAATTTATGATAGAGTGAGGTAGTTAAGCAAATGGAATTAATTCATTTAAATACTCAAAATGTTGCTTGATTGAATTGAGAATTTGGAATAAATTTAAACATTTCAAATTTGAATTTAAAAAATATAGATATTCAATTTATTAATGCATGTGTTAAAAGAGTTGTGAATTGTTAGACAAAAAAGTTTGCATTAAGCTCAAGTTCAATTCTAAGCACTTCTCACAAATTTCTTGAAATATGCTTAAATTTTAAAATTAATGAATTCATTAGACTATCTAAAAAGCACTTATTAAGCATTCAGGAATTATCTCTTTCAAGTATGCAAATATTTGGGCAAAGTATTTGCTACGCAAGTCAACTCTTCGGCTAACATATGGACATCAAGCATATTCAAGAGCTATTGAAGGCAACAAAACGACAATGACGTCTTGAATTGAGAGCTATGCATTGCATGAAGTTTGTATGTTTGTGTATGCATAATGAACTGGAATGTTTGCTAAAGATTCGCTCGGCCTGTGCCCTGACGGTCAATCCAATTGAGTTAAGGGTATGCCGTAATTAAGTTTAATTTAATACAACTTAAATCAAATTCAATTTACTCGAACAGAGCGCAACACAACACGATGAATATGAACCTGAACCCGCAACCTCAGAGCCGATATATATCTACATATATACATACATCATATATTTATATGTGCGTGCGTTTATATTTTGTATATTCCGTCATGCCATTAGGTCATCTGTTGGAGTTGGGCTGCTGCTGCTGCTGCTGCTGCTGCTGGCGTGACGTCAGTTTGAAAGGTGTGCGCGTAAGTGCATATATTTGCAACTGTTATTAAAGTTCAGTTAACAATAGTGAGAGAGAGAGTTCATTTATCCCAAATGACTGTTCACCTGTGTGTGCTTGCCTGCAAAGCCAACGAAGCGTTACCCATAAATTGTATACAACAAAATGTTTGTGTTCTAAAGCCAAAGAGTTGTTGCGGCCAGGCAGCTCACATCCGTTAATAACCAGGCAGACACGTTGCGGCCCACTTCCGCAAGAAATGCTTTTCCCATTTGGTGAAATGGATGATGATATGCCATAGACAAATGTATCTATATATATATATATATATGCAATATATTTGTGAATTATGTTTATAGCAAGTCGCACAATCTGATGTGCATTTATTTATTTTTCTTTATATATTTTTGGGCGTGCGTGTGAACGAAGGAGTGGCAGAAAAAAAGGAAGTCAAAGTTTTTTGTTTGTTTGCTTTTGCTGTGTGTTTAAATGGGTCAATCGATAATATTGTTGCCTGGTTAGCATTAAGGGTATTCACGCGCTTGCCGTTGTCGCTATCACAAGCTGCAAATTTTGAATTTGCTTGTGTATATAAATAAACATGCATACATATATAAATATATTTATATACAAATAGCAAGAATTCCCTTTTGATAAGCCAGATCCGCTCCAGTTGCATTTCCAGTTTGAATTCTTCTAATCGCCTCACTCGAGTACTACATAAATAGTTTGCACTTGTTGACCAGTGCAAAAAAAAAAAAAAGTGAATTGAGCACTTCTCAGCTACAATGGCTTCGCTACTTGGCTTTGCTCAATGGCGCTTGACGAATTACTGACTACAAAATACTCTTATATATATATGCACATATTGAGAATATATATGTATAAGTGTGTATATATTTCCGCAGTCACAGCAACGCCTCAGCAATTCGCTATTTAAAGTATTCAACGCCTTCGAGTTGCGAGACTCTCGCTCCATCTATCGATGGGCAACGAACTCGAGAGTGTTGTCGAACCCAAGACCCACCCACAAATAGATGCCAACTGGGGTGGCTCCACTGAACTAGTAAACAAACCAAAATACACAGCTGGCTCTTTATCCATATAAATCATAGCGCCCCCCTCGACAACAATAAAAATCGATGTGACAACAAATATAAATAGAAAATTCAATGCGAAAATGTATGAGTGACTCTGAGTGTGTGTGTGTGAGTGTTTTCCTCTCTGTGTGTGTAAAAGCTGTTTTCTATGTGTTGTCCCGCATAGAGGGCGTTAACAACTCGAAAATAGATTCAAATCTTTAAAAGTCAAAAAGCGGAAACTTGGGGATCATTGTCGCAAATCAAGAGATCCACATAAAAAGTTGACTCGCTAGAAATATGGAGCTCTGTTTTCTGTCTCTTGCAGCAGGCCGACAGATTGCTTTGAGTAGAGGGCGTTGTTAACAGTTCGATCGAATTCGATGAGCGTCTTTAATGAGTAGAGTCTCAAGAGGAAGCTAACAAATCAGGAGAGTTGTGCCGTTAATAACTCGAAACAAGCTCCCAAAATAACTTTCAAATCCAGAGGAAGCTCGCAAATCAAACGATTTGAAGTGCCCGCTAGAAAATTGAGTGTGAAAAGTTTAAACGATCTGGCAGCGTGTTCTGCTGTGGCCCAAATTTCCAGTTTATGTTACGAGCGTGACTTTGGCTAAGAGAGTCGATTAAATATGGCTCTCTCTCTCTCTGTGTCTCTTACTGGCACGTTCTCCCTCTCTCTTCTAATGCAGCGACACACCTTGTTCTGGCTCTCAGTTGTGCGAAGTGGGCGGGGCAGCTAAACTTGCCTCAGACTCTGGCTATGTTGGCTCTCTTTTTGAATTCAGGTTTTTCACACTGTTTTTCACGTTTAGGCCGTGTGCTTGCATGTGGCTTAGTCGTTTGGCTGTGGCTCGCCACAGTTTATTATAATTTTTTTTTATACAATTTTATTTTTTCTCGTTCGACTCGCACAGTTTGGTCCGTTGTACAGTTATTAGCATTTGCTTTGCTCGTTTCCTTTATTTGTTTGTCTGTTGTGTGGCCAATTTCTTGGCCAACCAATAACCGGTTTCTAATGCAACTTCTCGGGCTGTCTTTCTCTTATGAGAGAGAGACAGAGTCTCTTGGAAATGCATTGCTGTGTCGCTTGTTGGGCTATTTGGGTCAAATAGTCTGTTCCAGATCCAAGCCTAGGCAAGCCAAGCCAACTGAAGCTTAGCCAAGCCAAGTCAAGCCACGTCCGCTTCTGCTTTCCCAGATTCAGATTTTCCACTAATTGTGAAAATCCATTTGGCTTTAGATGACGCATGGATGGTTGAGGGTATTGATGGAAGAGTCACCTGCCCCATTCATAACTTACAGTTACCCTCGACTATTTGTGCGGTATCTTATCAGCTCAAATATGTGCGTGAGTAATGCAAACCTTATCACGGGCCTAATATATCTACATAGTACAATGGCCAGAAAGCTTCGCAGTCTTCCTTCTACGCGCTTAGCCTTGATATCACAACTGAATGCCAATAGAGCGAAAAAAAAGTATAGAGTAGCGAACAGTTGATAAGGAAATATAACCTGCTCAACGCGATCAATTTCCAAGGCAGCAGCTGCCTCTGCTGCTGCTGTTGCTGCTGCTGCTGACTTTGGTTTATTTTTGTTCCAGTGACGTTGACGTCGGCGTAGTCGTAGCGGCCGATGTCGCCAATCTCACACTAGCTACGCGTTTATGTTCTTCTACTTCTACTACTACTTATATATATATATAAATATGTGTACTTTATCCAGACCGTAAATACTTGACTGTGTCGCATTTCATAATTTCAATCGTAATGAGTTTAATGGGGAAGGAGGTTGCATGGATACAGCAAGCACGCACACAACTAAATACAGTGAACGTTCGGCAAGCGAACTAAGCCCAAATTAAATATTTACGATTTTGAAAGAATTTGGAAAATTATGCAAATTTACGAAAATAGAATTTTCCTCTCATTATATGTATGCTTTACAATTGCTTTGAGCACACTCGCACCTTAACGTAAACTTAATTATTAAAAGTTCATGCTAGAGTGCCTTTACTGTATTTGTATCTGATACGGCATGTGTTGAATGTTTTGAATGTGTCTCCTTGACTACGCGCCATTCCGGTTGCCAATAAGAATTTCTCAACTTTCAGCCCCTACTCAAAAAAGAAAACAAAATGCGAAACAACTGAGAAAAACACAAAATGCGACAAAAGAGTGAAATAGCAACAGTAACAACAACATAAACTCTGAAAGTTTCAAAGGCAGCACAAAAGAAAATCAAAGAAAACGTACAAAAAGATACAGCTAAAGCTTGGCCAAAAAGCGACAACGTCAACGTTCTCGCTCCCACTCGCTGACTCTCTTTGACACACACACACACACACTATTCAAAGAGAGGGAGAGCTGAGAGAGCATTTAGCTTTAATGTGCGTGCTCTCATACGTGCGTATCTGTGTGTGTGCTATGAAGTCATACTGTTCTCGGTGTGCCTGTGTGTGTGTATGTCAAAAGCATAAAATAATTCGAAGACGGAGCAGGCAACCGAAAACTCTGACCACAGCCCAAAAAAAAAATGAAAAAAAAAGACGACCTAAACAACGGGTAATGCCGCGATGCCGTTGGTTGGAGTTGCTCGAGATTGAGGAGAATGGAAGAACTTAATTAAATAGTAGTTTAATTTGCCGTTACTTACGAGTAAGCGCTGCCTTGATATTCAGTTGGTAATCCAAGCCACTGGAAGCGTTGACTACTTTGCGGCGCTTTTCCCACTTGTTTTCACTTTTCACACAAATCGCTTTGCAAATAATTCTAGTTGACTTCGCAAATACACTCACACTCACTCACACATACACGCGAAGCAATACACATAAACAAATTCTTGGCCACTTTTTTCTATTGAACACGAAAAAAGACAATTTGTTGCTGCTGTTGTTGTTGTTGTTGTTGCTGTTGTTGTCGTCGTTGAATACCTGTTGAAAATTGACGATGAGTGAGTAATAGAGAATAGTAAAATTGAGAGTGAGCGCAATGACAGCGCGGGGTGTAAAACTAGGCGTGGGCGTGTGAAAAACTGCATAAAATCGTAAAAGAAAAACTCAACAAAACATTTCTCGTTTTATTTATAAAAACACAAATTTGCGCGCGAATTTCTGCAACTGGCACACAGATGCTTTGATTTTCTTCTTGGCTGGCAAATTCTCTTGCCTGTTTTTCTCATTTATATGTGTATATATATGTGGGTATATTTTTTTTATTGTTTTCCTATTGGCCTGCGACGGGGTATTTTCAGCTAACGTACCGTGGTAAAAATATTCGAAATGCTACGCACGAAGAGCAAACTGGTACTGAGAGATATTTATTTTGTATTTAAGCGGCAGAGTCAACGAAACAACCACTGCCCATTGAATTGAGTCAGTCGGAAGAGCATGAGCGAGTGAGAGAGAGAGTGCAACGTCACAACTACATGACATTCAGCTTTTGTCCGGCGTACGAATTGATTGAAGAGAGCGATTTACTTTGTATTGCCTAAGTGGCAACGCTTTATTGCTCACTGTTTAACGATAAAAGAATTTGATTTAATTATTTGTCAACTACATTTTATTAATGTACAATGTTGTTTTAACGCTTGCGATAGAGGCAGGGCTTTAGCGAAAAGGGCTTCAGCGTCTCTTGCCTTGTTCACATGCCGCATCTTGCGAAATTGAAAGAAGTAAAAATAATTTACAGCCACATCCTTTTTGACTAGGTCGAATCCACAGGCTTTCATAAAACGCACAAATTCCCGCACATCCTCGATACGGGACTGAATCTCTGCTATGTAGACAACGCCATGCAGCTTTAGTACGCGATTCGCCTCGAGCAGATAATCATTCAGATTGGTGCCCATCAGCGAGAGGCAGTAGACGGCCACGTCAAGAGATAGAGCTTCTAGCGGAGTATTCGTTATGTTGCAGGCAATGATATCCGAACGAGTGGATACCAAATCCATGGAGTAGACCTTGTGCGGCACCGACTCAGCCAGTTTACCCTCGCCGCAGCCAAAGTCTCCAATGATTAGAGTCTTGGACAATCGTTTGATGGTCTTGATGATGCGCGTCAAGGGATTTGCGGGCCATTTCTCCACTTGCTGGCGATAGCCTGCATGATAAGCCTCAAAGGCTTCGCCGTCCTTTTTGAACAGCTTCTCAGCTTTCTGGCTGTTCATTGTGTACAACTGCTCGTTAATATAGCGAAAACGTCCGCCAAGCAATTCTGATTGAAATTTGTTAGCTAGTGAAGCAGGTGTGCTCACACCTACGACGGAGGCAGAGGTTTCCATGGCCTCGACGGCTGCTTCGATCATAGCGGGCTTCAATTTTAGCTGCTTCTTCTTGTTCTCTTTGGCTACTTGAGCGATTGGCCGCTGTTTTTCGATGCGTCCCATTCGTATCTTGTGCATGGCACGCATCTCATCATCTGCCTCGTCATCCGATGATTCCGGTGGTGGTGCTAACGGTCCCATGCCTAATCTGTAACCTGTTGCCTTTGCTTTTGTGGAGTTCACCTCATTGGCATTTTTCTTTACTTTTGGTTTTTTCTTTACTTTTTTGACTTTCGTTTTGGGAGCATCACCGTTATTCCCTGTGTGCACCGGCTCGAATTTGATTACTTCAGTGCTGTTTTCCCACGACGGCACTTCAAATACCATTTTAATAATATTTCCTTGAATGCCTTTCGGATTGAAATCAAAACAAACTCGGCCAACACGTGAAATTAAATTGTGTTTTTAATAATGTGACTGCATGCAGTTCAGCTGAAAATGTACAAAAACACTCCCACCCAATCTGGCAACACTTGCCAAATGTGCTGCCAACTTGGTGTTTGCGCGCGCATATTAAACTCAAATATCTTGTTTTAAATACTTTTATTTTTGCACTAAACTAAAGTTCAACAAGTTTTTGTATTAATTTATAATTTTCGGTTTCTCGCTATTCACGTACAACTAATTAACTTAAGACATATATATATTTATAATATTTTTTTTTACAACTGAAGACAAATGTGCTGCTGGGAAAAATTGTTCTCTTAGGCTAAAATCGTAATTATGACAATCAGTTTCCGAACGTCTTTACAATGCAATCGTGTTTCAAATAGATTTATTTGTTATTTTTAGAAAATTCTTAATCTACTTTGTTTCCCAACAAACCATTTTTTTCGCTCTCACACTCATTCAATCAATACTTTCACAAATTATTGAAATTTTTTGTGGTTTTTCTTGTTTTCATTTTTTTTTTTTTTTTTTTTTTTTTTTAATGCAGTTCCGTTTCATTCATCAGTTACCAAACTACAAAAACATTTGCGATTTACAATTGCTAAAAACTATGAAATTTCAGTTAGTTACTAATAATGTTTAATTACGATTATAATTTATGCGTCTCGCCTCTGCTTTGACTCTCGCTATTCAGCTTCCATTTTCAATCTTTTTCTCGGACTAATTTATTTGCTTTGTGAGCCTTCTCACAAATCTCGTTCACTTTACTTAATTCTCTCTCTCTTTCTCCATGTCGGTGTCTTATTTAACATTAATTATGTATGCATATTTAAAAAAACGTTAGGCATGTAATTTAAAGCATTTTCTGTGTGTATCTTCTTCTTCTATTTGTATTACAAAAATATAATTACAACGGAATCGGAATCGACTGTGCAGCTTAACTCGTTAAATATATTTAATTACATTGCTAAAAGGGGATTTGGCAAAGAATGGAAAAATTGTGTGGGCAAAGGGGAGGGGAGACTAAGAATCTCTTGTTTAGAATCAAATGCGCTCTAAGTTTAGTTTCTCTTCTCTTTCTTCTCTTTTGTAATTTCCTAACTGTAATGCTCGAATCGAATTAAATGTAGCTTACGGCCTACGAGTAGCTGCGCGCTTGAATTTCAAATTTATTGAGTGCGTGTGTGTGTGTATCTGGATATATATATACATATATATAGTATATATATATATGTATACATATTTATATATAGTTGTGTTTATATATTTATAATATCTAGATCAAGTAGCGCCCGCCTAGTAACTGGCCTCGTGACCGGCCAAGATGTACAGATCGTGCCCCTCCTCGCTGCCCAGCGAGCCAGTGCGCAAAAGTTGACTCTCCAATGCGACGACCCTGATGAAAGAGAAAAGTTTGAGATATTAATATAAATATACAAATATAATAATAAACAACAAAATTCGAAACTAATATTAAGTTAAACGTTAATTGTTATTAAATATAGCAATGCTTTGACTTCAAAGTTGAGGAATCATATTAAAAATACCATAATTTAATGAATCTTTTATATATTGCAAATATGTATGTATATGTTCGTTATTATTTGTCAATGTCTGCTCACACTCTAACACACTCACACAAATGTAATTCAGAGAGCAACCGATTGCATCGGTTCTTCAGCGAGTTCGGCAGCTGATTTTTACGAAGCAAAAAGTCGTTTGCTTATGTATTGGTGAGCATGGGAGGCCTACCTTCGCTCAACACTCAACTCAAAAGAGAAGACAGCTTGCATAGACTCCATGAGTTAACTGTTTACTGTACGAGCGGCATTCGGGTCGCTGCCTAAAACGATGTTCGGCTAAAGAGCATAACACGAACAGTTCACGACAAAGCGTACAGCCGAAAATTAAAACGAAAAGAACCGAAGGGCCTTGCTTAGAGCGAGAGCGAGAGAGCATGATTCTTTTCGGTTGATCTCGCGAACAGCGCATAAAGTTTCAAATGGTTAACAGTTATTTGCAAGTTATGTTATATACATATTTGAAGTGTGCTCATAAAAATAGTAGAGCAACGGAGAACAACAAATTCAGGCAGACAGATTCAGCTTGAATCTATTACTCAGTTATTCTTATTACTTCTTAGTCGACTACTATTATTTTTTGGCCACAACTCTTTATACTCATATAGCCGAGGATGTTCTGAACAATTTCTAATATAATACATATTTATCTTCCTCTTTAATTTTCAGCTCAGATTAACCCGCGCTTAAAATTGCTAGACTTTTCTAACACACATAAACAAGATCAGTTCTGGGCATATAGATATATGTTTAACATTCATATAGCCATACTCCTTAGCCACTTACTTATCGCTGCCCAGCAGCCGATAGGTGCGACTCATGTCCTTAATCTCCTGCGTCACTTCGCCATTGCGCAGAGACTTGCCCTGCATGCCGTGCTTGTGGAATGCTAATACACTGTCCGGTAGACAAACTAAGGAATAAAGAGAGAGATAAGGCATAAATTAGTATAAAAGTGAGAGAGAGAGAGAGAGAGAGAGAGAGAGTGTTCTTCTTGACCCACCAATACTGTCCACGTTAAAGTCAAAGTTGAGTTGAGCAACCATTTTCTTGTGCTGCTTGGGATTGCCTTGAAGCGTCACCACCTGCATCACATTGCCATAGCAGACGAGTATGGCATCTTTCTCCACTTGATGCACACGCACCACCTTCAGCAGATCGCGTCGTGGCACCATTGTGGCCATGGCATCATACTCCAAGTCCTCTGAATGGAACCAGCTGGCGCCTGTTGAAAGGAAATACAAAATGTTATTCAATCTAGATCTTAGTTCAAAGTCTTTGTTCAACTTCCACTGTTCATGTTGATCAGATCCAGCTTGAGGCATCCGTTCAGTGCCTTGCGTACGCCCGTGCACACAATCGGATACTCCAGCTCGGGCGTGATGATCATCTCGAAGATGGGCGTATGCCCGTTCTGGACACAGCCCTGGCCCAGTATGCTGGTGGCCGGCCACTCGCATTGCTTGAGCAGCATGAACTTGTTTAGGGGATCGTACCACTGCATCAGGAAGATGCCGCTCGGCGTGGCGCCGCACAGATATTTATAGCCGTTGTAGGGATTGCGTGTGACACAGCACTGGGTGCAGCCCTTGGTGTCCGGCACTTTGGTGGTTAGCGCAAATTTACGTGGCACCAGTCGCTCCGGTATCTTGTTCATGTGCAGCGAGAAGCGCACCGTCTGCTTGGAGTGCAGGGCGACCAGATCGTGCCGATAGAGCTGGCACGACTTGCCCGACAGGCTCATCAGCACATCCTTGATCACATACAGCCAGGTGGTGCGACGCGGAAACAATTGATCGATGGCCGCATCGTGCAGCTCGTTCATGTTGAGGTTATAGATGCCCTCCTCGGCGCCGATCAGCAGATGCTGATCCCGTGTCTCCGGATGTATCCACGAGGCGGTGCAATGCACACGCAGCGGACAGCCATTGAAGATTTTGGAAAAGCATGCACCCATGTGCACCTTGGGCGTCGGTGGCAATCCATTCGAAATGGGCCGCGGCGGTGTGTGGCGACGTCGATGCGAACGCTTGGGCGGCACAGGTGGCGTATTGTTTAATAGATCCGGCTGCGCCTCCTTTTCCACTGTGGTGGTGGAGGTGGAGGGGAAAGTAAGAGGGTTAGTTAGAAATTCCGAATTCAATATGCCATATGCTACGCTACCTTCATCATCGTCCTGTGTGCCGCCATCGCTGAGGCTGCGCGTGCGCGACGTTTTGCCCAAATCGTTGAGCAGACCAATTAGCTGATCCATTGAACTGTGACGTCTTGGTGAATCCTCAATGCCATTCTATAGTTAATGATAGTTATAGCTATATATATTTAGCTATTTAGTCATGTCACTCACCTGGTTGCTTTCGCTTCGGTAATCACAGTTGTTGCTGTTCTCGCCGCTGGCCGCATCTGCTTGGGCAAGCTCTAGCACATCCGAGCTGCTGCTGCGCAACAGATTTTGGTATAGATGCGCACTGTTGGCTTGGGATGCCAGCTGCAGACGCTGCTGCACCAGCAGCATTGGATGCAGCTGCAGCTTGCGCTGCTGCCGCCGCCGCTGCTGCTGCTGCCGCTGAGCTGGTCGAGGCGCTGTTGGAATGCGAGAAGCCATCGCCGACAGAGTGTGTGCTAGCCGGAGGCGTGGCAGCTGTCTCATGCCTCATATCCAGGCCATTACTGCCTTTGATGCCGCCGATGCCAATGCCGCTGCCGCTGCCACTGCCGCCGCCGACTGCATCGCCGCTGGAATTATCGAGGAGTAGGAAGCGATTATAAAAGGATGCGGATGACGTTGCTGCTGTTGTTGTGCTGCTAGTTTGCGAGCGATGATGATGATGAGAGCAAGCCATGGTCATGGCCATGGCCATGCAATGCCTGAGCGGCAGATGAAACTGCCGCCGCCGCTGAGCGATAGTTGCTGCTGTGCCGCAAATAATGCGCAGCGGAGGCGGAGCAACCAGCGCCCGTTGCTGATGTTGACGTTGATGCGGCCACAGATGCCGAACCAGAGGCACTGCCGCCAGCAGCAGCCGCAGCAGCAGCAGCAGCAGCAGCAGCAGCAGCAGCAGCAGCAGAAGTTGCCGATGCATTATTCATGGCAATGTCAACGTCCAGATTGATGTCGCCATCGTCGTCGTCGCCAATGCTGGTGGTGCGTAAATTGGACATGCCCAGATAGGCACTCAGTCCTGGCATGGAGGCCAGCGAGGCGGACATGCTCAAGGCATTCAAATTTGAATTTGAATTCTGATTCTGATTCAGATTCTGATTCGGATTCATATTCTGATTGGAGTTGCAGTTGGCGCTGCTGTTGCTGTTGGACGTGATGGACAGTGCGTTGTTGCTTGTTTGCTGGTTTAGGTGCTGATGGTGGTTGTGGTTGTGATTCTGGTTCTGGTTCTGGTTCTGGTTCTGGATGTGGTTGTGGTGGTTCTGGTGTTGAGTGGTGCCGTTGCCTGAATGATGATGATGCTGATGATGATGATGGTGGTGGTAATGATGCCCTCCACAATTGTTGCCGCTGATGCCACCACCAATGCTGCTGATGATGCTGCCGCTGATGGCGCTGCCACCGACTCCGGCTCCGACTGCGACGCCGCCTCCAATTACGCCTCCGCCACCGCTGGCACCGCAGCAGCCCCCATTTGTTGATGCAATGCCCCCGCCGCCTCCGCCTCCGCTTCCGCCACCGCCGCCGCCGCCGCCGCCTCCAGCGCTGCAGCTATACTCGGCACTGAGTGCCGAATCTTTGGTGTCATTCAATGGCAAAGTTGCTCTAAGAGCAGCGAACCAGCGATCAGCGAGTGAAATAGACAGCGAGACAGCGAGGAAGACAGAAAGAGAGAGAGAGAGAGAGAGAGAGAGAGAGAGAGACGCGTTGGAAGAGAAAGAAAAAGAAAGCCAAAAGTGTTTGAGCTTCTCTGTTGATAACACGCACAACATCATTTCATTCACGTGTTGGCCAGACCCGCTCCAGCTAAGCATGGATGGGCTGCTCCACTTGTGTACGTGTGTGTGGGTGGGGGCTGGGGGTTGGTTGTATCTTTGGGCTGTGTTTTGTTTTAGGTTTTTTTTTTTTTTATTCTTTGTGCGTGCAGCTTTAAACTGGACGAGTGGTTGGGCGGACTGTGTGGCTGGTTGAGTTAGACTTGTTACATGCCCCAAAGCCCAGTTCATGTTAATGCTGTGTGTATTAATATCCTATTCTAGTTGTTGTTGTTGTTGTTAGTGTGCATGGCATGCATTGACAGCGCGCAATGATGAATGAAGGACATAAAAGAGGACTTGGACTGTTTGCAACTATAATTGATGAGCTGGCTACGGCCACACCGCCCACTGCCTCCAAATATATAAATAAATTAATGCAATGGCCATAAATTATGCATGAGCTGCAAAACTGTTTACAAAAACCAAATGCAGAGAGAGAGGGAGTGAGTGGGGTGGAGAGAGAGAGAGAGGAAGTAAATTGCCTTGCACATGAATGCACAGAAAATAGAAAAAATATTAAAAAAAAAACAATGCAAAACGTGTAGAGCTGGAGAGTAGGAGAGCGAGAGAGAGTAGACCAAAAAAATACATACATAATATATACATATTCCCACACACACACACACACACACATATCCATTCATTGCATGGCAGAAAATTAATTCTTGAATTCTTAACAAAAATAAAATGTTCAACAAATTTTCCAAATAAACTGAATTTTGTATGCAAGCACAGCAAATGCAGCAGCAGCAAAAGAAAAACAAAACCTAAAACAAACAGAGAGCTACAAATATAAAAAAAAGAAAGTGAAAAATCTCAGCAGCTGCTGTTGCTCGAAAGCAGGAAAACACTCTCCACCTCGCCCTCTCTCATCCTCCCTCTCTCTCTTTCTCTCTCTTTGTGTGTGTGTAAGAACTCAGTTCTGTTCCATTTGAAATTAGTTTTTTGGGTAAATGCTCTTCCTGTCCAATTTGCTGCCGTTAAAGGCACTGACTGCAAACATGCTCAACAGCTCAATTCATCAATTCTTCAATTAGTTAGCTATGAACAGTCTCTCTCTGTGTGTGTGTGTGTGTGTGGCTAGCTTGTTGTTTCTATATACATTACTTATTTACCAAATGGCAAATTTACGCTTGTGCGCATATTTTAACAAGCTTGCAGAGTGAGAGTGAGAGAGAGAGAGAGAGACATAGTATAGCTGCCCAAGCATAATTACACGCTTATAAATGTCTATTTGCTTTCATGTTTTTTCATTTTATTCCCTCTTCTTTAGCAAATAGAAATTGAATTTCGTAATATTGTGCAAGGCTCGTGCCGCTTGACCTTATTGGCATTGCTAAGTAGGCAATGGTTATCAAAGTAATAACAATAATAATAACTATAAAAGCAATGTGCGGACAAACATTTGCGCACGCATCAAATAAATAAACACTAAAGATTCGAAGAAAAAAATAAAATAAAAAGGGTCCATGGCCTTTCGTGTGACCTTTTGGTTAGTTAGTGATCGCCTGGGTCGCCGTGAATTAGTCAAGATTTGTCAGCCTATATCGATAGACGCATACGTTACGTATGCGTAATATATTGTAATGCATAGACCAAGGCAATATTACGTATACGCAGCGAAGAACTTTTAGCACACAGACAATGGCCAAAGGACAAAGGCACAAGCGCACATAATAAACTAGAAACAATGAGCAGAGTGAAAGAAAGAGACAGGGAGAGAGAGAGAGAGAGAGTAGGAGTGGGAGTGGGAGAGACGACGCTGAAGACTGTAGAAAGTTGTAAAGAAAACAAACAGTAAATTAATAGAACAAAATGAAAGTTGAACAAAAACAGGTGAGGAAAATGCATGAACGAAAAAAAAAGAAACACTCAGAGTTGATAATGAGGCAGAGAGTGAGTGAGTGAGTGAGAGAGAGAGAGGGGGGATGGCAGTGTGAGCGAGGCAAAGTGTAGAGCGTAATTGACCTCTAAAGAGACCTTGTGTATATGTGTGAGTGTACGAAACTTTAGCCGTTAGTTGAGCAGTATAGCTATAAGTCTAGTATATAGTATATGTATATATATATTGTACATGGTATATAGTTATGTGAGTTACTTGAGGGTTTGTTGCGGTTTTGTTGGGGTTTCTTGGGTTTGTGTTTGTTAAGTGTGTTTTCTTAGCTAGTTTACCCAACTAAATCTAAGTTTTATTTTAAAGTTTGTTGTTTTTTTTTTTTTAAATTCATTTCGCAAAAGAAATTATTGGTGTAGTTACCTTAACTTTAGTTCCTCATCAATATATTGTAAGAGGCTCCTACAAAAATCAAACACAAAAGAAATATACGAAAAAAGAAAATGTAAAAATAAAAGAAAATCGTTGTTAAGTTTCCAGTGGAAAAAAGAGCAAAAACGAAAACGAAAAAAAAACAAAAAATAAACGCAATAATAGAAAAATAGTTTAAAAATTATTAAAAAGAGTTCAAAAACAGTTGTAAAACAGTTTTAATCAAAAATTAAATGAAATTCGACCCTTACGAAGAATGGCAGAAGGAAACGCAACAAGCAACAGGAAAACTCAAAACGATTTGTGAATAAATTTGTAATTTGTATTGTTTTCAGTTTTGAAATGTTTCAAATGTTTTCTTATGCAACTGTTCAAGTGTTTAATGCTAATGCTGCTGTTAATATAAAGCTGGCTAAGCCAGCCAGCCAGACAACACAAAGAGCAAGAAAATGCTGTTATGGCCAATTAAACGCATTAGCCAATTTTCAAAGAGCCATAATTTGTTTTAATAACACATTTTCCAGCACTTCAATCAAGGATTACCCAAAAAAAAAAAAATTAAAAATTGGCTTATTAAAAAGCAGCAAAGGCACAAAACAAAGCAGACAAAAAAGAGCAGGGAAAAAATATGGGCTAATATTTTTGGTTCGCTTTCAGCTTTAATGATGTTTATTGTTCTTGTTGTTGATTTTTTTTGTTGAGCCTTTGTTGTTTGCTCTTGGCTTGCTTTCAGCGCAACAACATGAAAAGTCAACAAAAAGAAAAACACAAATTTTGAAAATGTGTCGCAAAAGGCGAGTTGCAAAACTTTTTGGGCGCCATTCGAGCCATTCGAGGCGTGGGGCGTGGCACAGAGCCAATACAGTTGCCGCACCACTCAAAGCGTTCTCAGTACATAAAAGTTGACGCTGTCGCTTTTTATGGCCATCAATAAAAAAGGCGCCGAGCAAATATCGAAGGGTTTCTGTGTGTGTTGTTGCCAAAGGTCGAGCTACAAAGAGTCTATCTGCATGCATAGATGACATCTCGTGGCGCACCTCAGCAACAAAGCCAGCAGCAGGAGCAGCAGCAGGAGCAGGAGTCGTCAATGTAATCATTTTACAAATGACAAATGGCTGAGGCAGACCGTGCCACCTGCCTGCAAACGTGCTGCCACGAGGCGTATGTGTAATGTATATTAATTTCTTATCGATTTCTTGCGCAAGGCGAGAAAGATGAGAGACATTAGTCTCGCCGTGAGGCATATAAATCGACCGTTAAGACTTGGCCAGCATGAGCTTAACTTGCTTTGAAGTCATGCATATATATATAAATATACATTTATATTTCTTTTATTTCTAACTCACGCTGCCAATTATTATTTTTATGTAGCATACTTTTGAGCGCACACGCATCCATCAAGCCAGGCAGCTGCTGCTGCTTCGGCGGCGCTCAGGTAATAGTAATTATTTTTCATGAAGCAGTTGCCAGCGCACGTAGAGTTAACAAAGCGCGAGCGCGAAAAACTTTCAACTAGAAATGTGCCAAGGGACGTGCAGCAGGCACAACAAATTGAAGCTGTCTCTGTGCGTGTGCGTGTGTGTGTGGCAGTAGCAAATTGCATGAGGCGCGCGTGCTGGGCCAGAAATCGTGCCGCCAAAATGTTGCAAGCAATCGTAAGCAGCCAGGCAGGCAAGCGGCACACAGTCAAGGCCAAGCGGCGTCTGGTGCCAGCTAAATGACATTATGCGCACAGAAGTTGTTCAAGAAGAAGGCGCAACAGCAATGCCACAAAATGTGGCAAGCATAAATATGATTACAGAAACAGCAGCTGCAGCCGCAGCAGCAGCAGCAGTTGCAGCCAAGCATTGCAGCTGCAGCCAATCTAACCTTAAGGACATGTTCATAATAAAAGTGCCGCGGCATCTTGGTCGCTCAGTGCTTTGACTATAAGGAAATATAGAAAAGAGAGACGCAGTTAGAAAGAGAGAGAGGGAGAGTGAGTGAGTGAGTTAGGGCTTGAGTACGTGTTTTATGCTGCACAGCAGCTCGACTGAGAGTGTTTTAATTGCAAAGTTGCTTAATCTGATGCGATTATGTAAAATATATTAGTTGAGCTTAAAATTTAAAGCCAAATTGCAGATTACAGACAGCCATATGCATAATTCATTTATGATTCAGCTACAACAAGAGCCAGAAGGCCAAAAAAGGGTTTTCATAGAGAATTTCTCTTCATTTTTATATTATATTATATTATATTATTATTATATTAATTATTATTTTTAATTCCTAAAGACTTTACTGATGAACTCTTAATTTGCAGATTCTTCAACAATATTAAATATTACAAAAAAAAAAGTCTAACCAACATTAAATGAGCTCAAGTTGAGCTAAAGGAATACGCTTTACGCTTCAAATTCAAATTTAGTTTGCCGAACTTCAACATTTTGTTGTTCAGTGTAACAATTATGATAAAATTGCTTATGCTGCCCCCTAAACAATAGAAGTAGTACAGTTTTAAGAAAGATTTTGCAACAATATTTCAATATTTGTTTTCCCTAATATTATATTAGGTGTGCAAAAAACAGAGGTAGATAGATAGATCGAGTCAAAGAGAGAGAAAGCGAGAGCGAGGGCAATTCAAATAGAAAAATATATATGTATATGTGTATACATGTATGTCTGTGTGTGTGTTTGTATGAGAATTATATAGATGAAATTCAAACTGAAGCAATTAACAACAAAAAAGTGGAGCTAGCAAATGCGAATCTCGATAAATAAGATATGTAAAATGAAAACAAAAACTGCAGTAGTCAGCAACGCGATTTCGATATAGTTTATGCGATTCATATATAATTATATACGTATATGTATGGAAGAGATTTAGTTATGCATGCGCATTGAGCCAACTTACATGTCGCTGGGCAACGTTTCGGGACTAGAAGAACGCTCATACCACGTCGAGTTTGTCGTCATGCCTGCAAAATGGAATTAAATGACAAATGTTATAAACGGCCTGAACTTCAACTATTTTTTTTTCTCAGATCGAGAGTCTTAACTTGCCTGTTTTGAGCGTGTGGTTCTGAGCCGGAACCCCATTGGCACGCGACGTCATTTTGCTGGGAATACGCTGCGGTACGCCGGCCACCGTCTGCAAGAGAGAGAGAGAGAGCGGGAGAGTGTGAGTGAGTGAGAGCAGTTGGGGGGGAATGTGGTGCAAGTCAAAGTTAGTTTTAATGACAGACGATGGGACGACGCTGGACGGGCGGACAGTGGTCGGTGGTGACAAAGTTTTCAGCTTACGATAAAATCTCATAAATCAAAATCATATTCGTCTCACCCCTGCCCGGCCTGGAAAGAGCTGAGCCATGCGTTACGACTGCTTATAACAAAACTTGGCGCTAAGTAAAATTTGCATATATATATACACGATTATATATATATGTATATATATAATGCAAGTTGACTGCCAAGAGCTAACGACTCGGACAGTGACTGGCAGCGCAAAGTTTTCGCAAAACATCCAAACAAATTGAAGATTTATGAATTGACATGCCGCCTCCAGGCATCCAGGCATCCAGGCATCCAGGCGCACATCCATCAGCCTCACACACAAATGACTTTTTAAATTGGTCCTTCATTAAATTTGCATTTGTTAGGCACGGTTCGCTAGGACTCCTAGACAGACCTGAACAGACGTCTAGACAGCGGACAACGATGAGGACATTAATGCATACATTAGTGCGTTCAAATCTTAAGAATATATTAAAATTTACAATTTTATTAGAGGTCAGGTAAGTTAAACGAATTAATCACAAACTGCTCGTCTAAAATGTGGAAATTAGTTTAGATTTGTGAAACAATTTCTATGCAAATTTCTATGAATTTAGTTATGCGAATTTCTTGTATATAAATGAATTGAAGAGAAACATAATTTTTTATATTTTTATTTATTTTTATAAATTTGTATATTTCGATACAGAATTAAATTCAATTAGCTAATTTGGCTACTCTTTGAGTTTCTAATAATGAGTAAAAGTTAAGATATGCATTCTCCATATTAAGATCTCAATAGAATATAATAGAAAATCTTAAAGTTATGACAGAATTCCTTGATCTGTCCTCGCTAGAGTCACTAAACTAGAAGTAGCTTAGCTTAGATTCGTAACAGCTTCTTTGATTATCAAATCCAGATTTTATCGTAATACTTCTACAAACTCTTGACGCCTTTTGTAAGAACTTATGCCTTAGCCTAGCCTATTTAAAGACCTTTTCACTTGCACTCGGGCAGCTCTGCGTGTATTGATTTTGTGGCATAGCGAAAATGATTAGGGCAACTGCCTCGGGCAGGCGAGCCCTTAAATTAGGATTCAAGGTGTCTAATGGGCCACTAAATCTTCAAGACTTGCTGCCATTGTGGCAGCGCACAAGGCGAACTAAGTAAATATAACTGGGGCAAGGAGCAGCCAGCGAAGCAGCGCTAAAAGCGCAAATAAATTACATAAGACAGAGAGAAAGTGGGGAAAAAAATGAAATAAGGCGGCAAGTAGCATTCGGCGGGCACTCACCTCCTCATCTCCGTCGAGATAGTAGTATTGCGTATTGGGACTCAGGTATTTTTGGAGCAGCTCCTTGGGCACACGCAGCGGCATCTCGCTCTGTACAAAGGGATGCTGGAGCAGCCGCTCGGCGGTTGGTCGCTTCTTTGGATTCTTTGTCAGTGCGGTCTTGATGAAACTGTGAAACGTCTGGCTCCACTTCTCTTTGTTACTCAATGACGGCGGCTTAAAGCCGCTCTTCGACATCAAGAACAGGGCGCGCATTGGATGCAAGTCGAACATTGGCGGCTGCAGTTCAGCCAGTTCTAATCGAGCAGTAAGAGAGTGGTAGAACAAATGCAAACATTTAATCAATTGCAAACAATTTCTCTGCCAATGATTGAGTGCTCACCAATTGCCGTAATGCCGCAGGCCCAAATATCACAGAGTTGATTGTAGCCGCCCTTGCGCTCCACGGCGGCCACCTCAGGCGCCATCCAGTAGGGTGTGCCTGTGTGGATGAAAATATTGATGAGTTACGATTGATAAAGCCAATAATAATATATATATATATATATATATTCCAGCTAGTGCTAGCTCTACTTGACTAAGCCTGACTTAGCACATACCCTGCACCTTAATTTAGTTTTAAATATATTTATTGCATTCGTATTTAATCTTTTCTCAATTATTCAAAAAAAACCACCAGCCAAGGTAAAATAATTATTAAATGCCTTAATTGAGATTGAGGCTGGCCCACAGTCCGTCCACATTCCGAATTAAATGCTTCGGTTACATGTGACAACACTGGCCACAGTTGGCGCACAATTTAATTAAAAAGTGAGCGATGAGGACACGAAAGTGACAGCCATTCTGATTCTGTTAATTGAATGACCACAGCGAACGTTGCACAATTAATAGATACTCTCTAGCGCATAGATAGGTGGAAATTTGGAGAAGGGAGAGAGTGAATGAGAGAGCGAGAGAACGAGTCAAATAGAGAGATACAACAAATTAAGGAAAAATAGAGGAGAGAGGGAGAGTTTGAAGAAGTTAGAGTAGAAAAATAGACAGAGAGAGGTGCCAGATATATGGCGAAGAGGTCATTAAAGGAGAGGGAGAGGAAGAGGGAAAATGAGAGAGACAGAGGTTAGAAAGACTGCGAGTAGGAGAGAGAAAGTTTAAGAGAGTGAGAGACAGAGAGAGAGAGAAGGAAATATTGAACGAGAGTTTTACAAGATAGAGCAGAGGTAAGAGAGGAAGATAGAAAAAGGAAGATAGCTTAGAGATGATAGATATATGTGGAGAAAAAGTCAATGAGAGAAGACTGAAGTAACAAAGAGACAGACAAAGCGAAGGGGAAAATAAAAAAGACAGAAGATTGCGTGTAGGAGAGAGAAACTATAAGCGAGAGAGAGAGTTAGAGGAACTATGAGCGATCGAGCGAGAGAATGACAGAGAAGCGAGACGAGCGAGATCATTATAAAAGAAGAGAGAGAGCGAGAGAGAGCGTAAGCGAACACACTGCTTACTATGCGCAATGCAAGACCGAACAGATGCTCTCTAACATATATAAAGGAACAATGGAATAAAGTAGTACGTTACTCTAGAACAAACAAAAGGCATAGAGCAAATAGTTTCAGCTCTTCAGGCTCTAAGGCTCGATACAAAAGGCAAAGAGAGAGAGACAGGGAGAGAGAATGTGTGACAGCTGAGTCGCGTCGAATCGAGTCGAGCATCACATTTGGCTTTATTGCATGTAGGCACACGGCTGTTGCCAGGCTGTTGTCAGCTCGCCCCACCGGCCCGCCCACCACTGCAGTAGGTGACAACGAGCCTGACAAGGCCATTGATGATGGCGCTGCGAGTCGTTGGTTGCAGCTGACTTTTAAGTGATACTAAACACAAGCATAAGCACACTGTTTGATTATTTTTATTAAATGATAAGACATTAGCTGGCAACTGTCGCCGTTGTCCTGCAGCAGCAGGAGAGCTGGTGTGTGTGTGTGTGAGCGAGTGTTTGTGTCTCTCGTGCCTTTGCCTGGTTTATTTGTCCTGTTTGCGGTTTCATATGCAGACACAATCATAGACAGAGCAGCAGACACAGACAAGATTCATCTCTCTCTGTATGTGTGTGTGTGTGTGTATTTATCAACACATTTGTCATAGCAACAATGTCGTGTATTGAAGTAGCACTCGAAATGATAATAGTGAGCGACAGTAACATTGTTTGCCAACTGCAGACAGAACTACAAACACACACACAGAGAGACTGAGAGACAGACACTCAGGAGACAATCGTCTGCATCTCGCTTACATATGCCCTTTGCAAAAACTGCTAACCCCAGCTCGCCGTCTGTCTGTCTGCCTGTCATTTGCAGCATCCTGGCACTCATTGGGTCGCTGCCACAGCTACTATTGACATATGAGAGATTGTTTTTTCATTTTTTCAGTGTAAAAGGAATTGGTAATTCGTCGCGAGCGGGATTTCATTCCGATTAGCGTCCATCTTCAGGCATTACTTGTATTTTATTAATGACTTACGCCATAGATTTTATACGACAGCATAAATCAAATTGTGCGCTTACAATTAGCAACAAATTATTTGGCTGAAACGAGCTCAAATGCTGTCAAATCTCGAAATTTATGCGCAGATTTTTACGACATCAGCAAACGCATTAAAAACTAAACCCATCCTTGTGCGCCAGGGCCAGGGCCAGGCACGCTCTGCATAAATCCCTGCTGACATAAAACCTTCGTCGTCTACGTCTACGTCTTCGTCTTTATTGCAGTCACAACTCAAATGTCAACTCTGCCCACCACCTCCCCCACCCCAGTCACAAGCCCGTTTTATTGACTTCTTAGTGGTGCACAGTAAGCAAATAGCAGCAGGCGCGCCTGTTGACTGGGCTGAGCTGTCATAATTTAATTAACACCCCTTTTAGCCAGCGCTTAAAACGGTCAGAAAAGTCAGAAAAGTTTTCTTCTTTTTTTATGAAGTGCACACGCCGGGAATTCAAGAACTTAATTAACTGTTGAGCCGAACAGCGAGCACTCAACAAAGTCAAAGATTAAAACTGACCAAAACAAAAATCAATTCATTCCATTCATTATTTCCCTTAGTTTCTCAATAGTTAACGAATATGCTTGATTTGACTTCAGCTGCAGACTTGCGCAGTACAAAAGCAAGAATATTCTAAATTTGGAATTATAATAAGATTGACATGGCTTACAGGCCTTTCATCTCTGCCGTGCAGGCTTGCCTGATAAGTAAATATTTACATATAAATTACGTATACAACCCGTTGCTTAAACCTTAAAGTGAAGCCTTGCTCCACTCGCTCGTCTCGCTTGCCTTGAGCTGAAAGCAGCTTAACGCAGCGCAGCAAAAAGAATGTATTAGTGCAGATATGAGAGAGAGAGAGAGAGTGGGAGAGAGTGAGAGAGAGAGAGAGAGGTAGCGCTGTTGCAAGTTCAACAAAAGACCAAGTCCAGAAGCCCCAGAAGGGACATTTTTTAAGAAATTTCTTTCTTTACCCACTGAGTTTGGCAACAAAATGAAAACTCAATGGGAGCTGAAGCCGCGCCGCGCCGCGCTCAGCGTGCAGCCAACAACAATGCTTGAATGCGGTAACTGTCCAGTCACCTGACTGCCTAAACACCTGACTACCTGGCTGGCTAACTGTCTACCTGGCTTTGACTCGTCTCGACTGTGCTCTCTCATGCGATGTCTGCATTTGATATTTTCATTTTAAATTGAATTCCTTTTTCACATGCCTTTAAATTATTCACTCACTCAGTCACTCCTTCTCTCTCTCTCTCCCTCTCTCTCTCACATTTTTATTATTTTTTCTAACTCAGTTTCAATTTGTCTCGCTTGGCACTTTCTTTTTTTTTTATTCAAGTGATTATTATTGTTCTAAGCCAAGCACATTATTATTCTTATTACTTCAGCTCAGTTGAGTTCTTTATTTTGCTTGGTAATTTATTTCATTTTTTTTACACTTTTCTGGCAGTCTCTTACTCCCTCTCTCCCTCTCTTTCTCTGATACCCTGTAAACTGTATAAAGCGGCTTCTTATGACTGTGTGCTTTGTTCTTTAAATTTAATACGTGGTATTACTTAGACTTACACAAACATTTTTGCTGCTTTTTTTTTTTTTTTTGCTTTTCCAATCTTTTTTGTTAGTCTGTTTGTTTTCTTTTTTGGAGCTGCTGTTGTGCAAGTGTTTAAAAGCGTGAAAAGCAATTGCGGTTACTGTCAGCATCCTGTCAAAGAGTCCTTTTCTTAGCACGCTGCTCTCTATGCTCCTGTGTGTGTGTGTGGCTTAGCTAGCATGTCTGTTTCCACATCTATACACAATGCTAAACAATTGCGCCAAATCGATGCAGTCTGTCTTTGCTCTCCCTCCCTCTCTGTCACTCTCTTTGCTTTGTCAGTCTGTCAGTTGCTGTCTGTCGTCCTTAGATTTCGTTATTGTTGTCTAAATAATGCCAAAATATTATTCGCATACATTTCAACATCTGCACATAGGTCATAAAAATTGCTCTATTCCATTTGCATAAATCGTGTGGCGCGCATACAGCGAGCGCAGCTGTTGCAACAGTTTGCGCATTCATTAGCAGCCAATATTTGCAACAACAGAACAGACAGACAACAACAAGGCAGCATTTGTGTCCTGTGCAAAATTTCTATTTATGTGTATAAATAAATAAAGCGCTGCTTTGGCGCCTCGCCTTGGGCCAATTGCAGCAGCAGCTGGCTAAAATAGCAATAGCACGCAAATAAAACTTAAATATTTACAAATAAATTATGAATTGATCAAGTTTTGCTAAGTAAATTATTCAATGCTGCTATGCTGGGCAACAAGTATTTCAAATATTTATATATGCTAAGTGCTTGAGACGACATCACTCATACGCAGCGTGCGCCAACGGCATATTTGCACAGAAATTTCCAAATTTGATAAGCTTCATATGATTAGTATTTAATTGAACTATGCAACAATAGATAAACAACATTCATTTTTAGCTATTAGCTTTGAAATTGAATTGTGTGCAATAGAAATGCAATTATATTAAGCATACGCAATGTGGTCGTTGGCACTAATAATAAATGAATCATTCATCACATTCTAGATATTATTATGCCTAACATTTATTATATTTTTTAATAATGAATTAAGTTCTCTCTCTCTTGAATTTAGAAAGCTAATCATATTAAGCATACGCAGCGTGAGCCTTGCACTAAAACAATTTGAATATATGCAGAAATTATCTTGTTGATATATTAAACTCGATTAGTATTTTAAGCTATTGTATTTTATAACAAACAATTAAATAGCTGACTAAATCGTATATATTTCCTGTTAACTATATTAAGCATACGCAACGTAAACAGCAATCAATTACAACTGGTTGCAAAATCTTCTATATAATTCTATATAATAAAAAATATGATTATTGTATCATTTTATTATATGACTGATTTTACACTAACATTATTATATATATATCTAATATTATATTCCCTTTCACTCACCTATGAAACTCTTTCGCTTGTTAATTGTCGCTGTTATCTGCGCCGAGACACCAAAATCCGCTAGCTTCACATCACCGTTCTCGGTTAGCAAAATGTTGGCGCCTTTGATGTCACGATGCATTTTGCCCTTCTGATGCAAATACTCCAGACCCTTGAGCGTTTCACGGCACATGTAGGCAATTTGCAGTTCTGTCAGCGGTCCGGTCACCTGATAGATATCCTGCAGGCTGCCACCGCCGCAGAACTCCATGCATATCCACAATTTGTCGCGCCGCAGATAGGAGCCATAGTAGGCAATTATGTTTGGATGACGGCAGTCGCGCATCATGAAGATCTCCTGCTGGATGATCTGTATGTCGTCGGAGGGCTCCAGCTTAATAACTTTGATGGCGGCCAGCTCATTGCTTTGTATGCGTTTCGCCTGCAAAAAGAAGAAAAACAAAAACAAACAAACATTAATCAAAATGTGCATTCGCAAATGTGAAAGAAACAGAAGCAATCTGTGTGCAGCGGCTCGTTAAGTTGCTCGACTTTCGTTCCGCCCGCCAATGCCCGATTTTCAATACTCTACCTTTAGCTGTGCATCTGCATACATTTGCACACACCTGTGCAGTGCGTGTGAGAGGGGTATGTGAGTGTGTGGGATGTGCTCATTGTAGAACTTCATTCATGCAAATATTTTCAATAAATTTTTTACATTTTTTTCCTTTTCTTTTTCTTTCGTCTTTCATTCGCTCGCACCCACATAAAACAATGTGTGTAGCATACATATAGAGAATATATATATATATATATGTAAATATGCGTTCTATAAAGGGTTTGCAAGTCTATCAAGTATATTAAAATGCTTTTTCGCTTTTCGCACTGAGCATCATTCAAATTTAATTGCTTTTCTGATTTGAGTGGACAGAAAAATCGATTTTTAATTTTATAAATACAGCTAGACATATTTTCAATTAATTAATAAATCTTATAGAGACGCCAGTCAATGAATGAGTTATATATTTATATATATATATATATATATATATATTTTTTTTTTTCTTTTGCGATAATTATATTTCAGCTATCGCTCACACACAGCTGTTGTTCGTCATTTGATCATGAATCATTTCGAACGTGTGGCAATAATTAGAAACAATTACCGAAATACTAGCAAAGTTGTTAATGAATAAAAGTTAATGTTTGTTATGAAGTCGGCGCGCGTATTGTAAACAACTGTGAAAAGTTGACTTTTGATATCTATCGAATCAGAGATTGATAAGAATTTATCAAAATTAACTTGAAATAGTAAACAATATTGATTAGGATTATCATAAACATAAATATAGAATGTTAAATAAAGTTAAGCAACATTTGAGCTAAACTAAGAATGAATGAATAGAATATCAAAGCTGATTCCATTCTATAAATTATATGAATGTATAGCATAAGCATTCACATATCTGCTATTCATCTCTTCATATATATGTCATGAACTTCAAAATAAACAATTAAGAAATATATATATATGATATATAAATGATATTCCTACAATTTAGTCAACATATGAATTTCTAATAGAAATTGCTTTCAGTTTACACAAACTTAATTACCTCGTTCGATTTCAAATAACCCGAATTGTTCGAAATCTCTTTATAATATGTTCATTATTCAAACTTAATCATAGTTATGTGAGCATATAACTGTTATATGTCAGCTAACATTTAAAATGATTTCAGTGTTTTCGCGCTCGCCTTAATTGCGCTCAATTGTCGCTTAAATGGGTTTAACCTTTGCCCTCCCCTCAATGAATCGTAAACGGCAAACGGGCAAGCGAAGGCTAACTGCCATGTGTTTACATTGATGTGCTCTGGCTCTGCCTAGTCGCTCGTCTATCTATCTATATCTCTGCTTTTCTGCTCTCTGCTCTGCTCTGCCTTGGTCTGGTCTAACTGCTGAGCTGCGCTTCGTTTGCTTTGGGGTTGTGGCTGGCAGCCCCTTAACTTGTTTGCCCGGCCTGCATGCAGCAGCAGCAGCAGCAGCACCTGCATGTATCCACTTGGTGGCTCAACTGTTTATCCTTGAGGTGCTGCAGTTCCTGTTCGTGTCTACATGCATCTGCCATTTATCCCAGCATCAAGCGCTTTATCTACATTTTATTTTTCTTTTATTTTTATTTTTGTTTGTATTTTCGCTCACTCTTGCTGCTGGCTCGAGCTGAAGCGCTGTTTCAGTATTCTTCAGTGAGTTTTTATTTTATTTTCATTGCATTTATTATTCAATGCATGCAGAGACTTCATGCTTCATGTTGTTTAGCTTGTTGTCTGAGTGGGTTGCTGAGTTACTCGAGCTGTTCCTTCCCCCCTCTCCGTCTCTCTCTCTCCCTCTCTCTTTGTGTGTGACCCAATTCGCTTAATAGTGATCCGTATGAGCTTTCAGCAAGGTATATTATTCGATGATCAGGCTTTAGTTATCCTCAGTGTCATCCTTTTAGCTCTGGCGACTGGTGAGCTTTCAGTGGTTGTTCGTGTTTGCCAGCCTCTAATGAAGATGAAACGATTTTTATTGCTGTGCTCGCTTTTTTATTTTCAGCCCAGCCTCCTCCTGCTGGTGCTGCTGCTGTTTTTTCTTTTCTTTCAATTTTTCACAACGCTTGCATTTTGTATGTCGTATTTCAATGTTGCATATTCTGTGGCAGCAACAGCAGCTGCATCATCATCATAATTTGAACAGCAATGCGAGCTAGCCAATCTCTGCGTATACGTTATATTGCAGCAGCACATGTGGCAAAGTGAAACGATGACAGGCAACAACTTTTCGCAACATTAACGAGCTCTCTCCGTCCGTCCGTCCCTATGGGTGTGCCAAGGACAGCCCCGCTGCGGCCGCCCTCGCTTTTGACTTTGCTTGTTTCTTCATCTTGTTTATGGTAAATAAATTATGCGTGATTTTTAGACAAGTTCCTGGGGCTCGTAAACCCGCATCATAGCTAAAACCGACGACGACGAGAATGAAATACCAAAGAGATGGCTTACGTTTCTGCTTCTGCTGATGCTGCTGTTGCATAAAAAGCTACCGATATGGCCAAGGCAGCAGGACCTGGTGCAGAAGGAGAAGCAGCATCAGCAGCAGCAGCAGCAGCAGCTGGCAGGAAACGATGTGCTGCAGCACATCCTGCCAGGCAGTGAAGCCAGCCAGAGGTAGAGCCACAGCCACAGTCACAGCCACAGCAAGAGCCAGAACCAGAGCTCGAGATATGCAGCATCAACAAATTTATAATGAGCTGCTTTCTCAGCTCAACAAACGAAGGTGGGTGGAGTTACCTTCAGATGCAAATAAGAGAAGCATCCTCTCTCTCTCTCTCTCTCTCTCTCTCTACTCGCTTCTATCTTTCTAATATTTATATATATATATGTAAGTATTTCACTATCTCCATCTCTGTCTTTTCCTATCACTCACTCGACTGCATCAGTTTTGATGGCAAAGTTTTCTATACGCAACTGCAAAAGTCAAGGCAAACTTTTAATGACTTTGTTTTGCTTCAATTTCGCAGCGCTCGCACCGAGAGCATTCGCCTGCCAACTGATTTGTGTCTGCAATCTATCTTCTTCATATTTGCTTTAATTAAAAATGCATTATAACAATCAACGACACGGCCCGTACTTGCTCAACGTAATTCTCTACGACTTGAGAAGGCGTATTTTGAATTTCATTAAAGTGCAAATGACAACGAAACAGCATTAAATGTTACGACACGCTTTGCCACGGCTTCTGATGATGAGCAGAGCACCAATAAACGCTAATAATGTTCGATGGCTCAAAGGAGTGGGAGAGGGAGGGAGAGGCAGCGAGAGCGTGGGTCTATGACTGAATTGGTTAAATGTGTTAAAGGGGGGATTTACGCCGTTTCCTGTGTGTGTCCGGCGTATAATCGTTACAATTTCCGACATATGCATATGCATGAATAAGCAACAACAGCCACAACAGCAACAACAACAACAACAACAACACGAACATCATCAACAATATCAAGCATACGCTCTGTATACCCAAACAGCCCTTTTACATCGATATGTAAACAATATTATATATATGTATATTTATATGTCTGCATACACATATATACTTCGTGGTTGACCCCAAAAACAAAAAGGTTTGCCATTCAGCCCCTTGACTGATGTTGCGTTGGCAACCAGCTTTCAATATATTTTTAACTCTATCACTGAACTGAAAGAGAAGTATATTGGTTTGTCGCAATGTTCACATGTGAGAGCAGAAATCATGCTTCGTTAGAGCTTTGAATTATTGAATATATTTCTTGCTCTGCTATAAGTGAAAGATATAGAAAGATAAATGTAAAACTGAAAAGAGTATTGTGTACAAACTAAAACTTATCACAGCTCTACAACTACAGGGAAGAAATTTATTTTACTGTCATTAGATTGACCTACACTAATATATAATAAGTTGCGCAAAGTGCGTGCCTTAACTCTCAAGATCTTCATGCTTAATTGAGCTCGTCTTTATAGCAATGCCCAACAATTTTATGATTTTGCCATTTGATATATAACAAATTATATATTTTTATATTTATTTTATATATATATATATTTTTTTATAAATATATTAACATATAAATTTTCAACTTGTTAATTAAATAATAATAATACAAATCTCTCAACTTTAAGCGAGTATTTATGCAGTCGTTTATGCCTTACTTTTATTGCTTTATAATGGATTTTCGTGCATTAATCACATTGTTTAATTGCCTTTGTTATTTTTTGTTTTTTATTGTCGTTCTTATATTTCTTCTTTTTTTTTTTCGTTTGTCCGTTGGCTAAATGCGTTGAATAATTACATTAAAAGAACATTTGCATTAACCAAAAAAAAATTAAAAAATGTTGACAGATATATATGAATATATACTGCTGCATATAGTATATATATTCAATAATTCCATTTGAAAATATGATATGCACATGAACTATAAAAATATGTCAAATATAAATGGCATATAATAAATGTAATATTTTATCCATACGAACAGCATAATTCAGCAGAATTTCATATACATTTAAATTGCGCTGACAGTGGAGAAGCTAATTCAATTAGCCATGACATTCAAATGCAAATGGCCAGAATAATTCGATATATGAAACGAGAAGGAGCAGCAGCAGGAGAAGCAGTCGCAGCAGCAGCAGCAGGAGAAGCAGTCGCAGCAGCAGCAGGAGTAGTAATAGAAGCTACTAAAACCTACTCATATGACACGTTTGAAGTAGTCAAAGTCATTAAATGGATATTTGCAGCTATTCGAATTCCACTCGACTCGCCTTACCTCTCCTCGCCTTACCTCGCCTCGCCTCACCTTGCCTTGCCTTCGTGGTTCAAGTGCCTGCGCTCATGGCAAATGCGAAAAACTAAGCGATAAATTGAACACAACAATTTTCATTCATTCAACTTTATCGAGACGATCGAACACGAGTGTCAGCAGTGCTGCTGGGTGGTTGGCTCGTGTATTCGAGTGTCAGCCAAGCCAACCCCAATTGGATGGGGTCTGGGTCATTGCCAAGATGAGCCTCAAATACCAAAAAAAAAAAAAAAAAAGATAGATAAAAAAAATGAGACGACATCTTGGCTGCTGTTTTTATTGAACACTCGACATGACTTGGCACCAAGAGCGGGGGCAAAAATTTATCAAATTTGTCAAGACGAAGACAAAAAAGAAAAACAATGCACAAAAAATATGGATAATCAATCAATGCGGACAGCAGCAGCAGGCAAATCGATAAATTCTGCTTGCCAACAAATGGGCATCTTTTGTAGACCATATATTTGGAGGCAAGGCGTATGGGCGTGGCAGTTGCAACCTACCGCAACAATTTCGTATGTATATTCAAAATGAATCTCTTCAAGCAATTGACAAAAATTCTGATTGTCTTTTATTTGTTGTATGTATATATTTTTTTTTAAAGCTGAAGCAAAAACAAATTTATGGCATTTTTCTCATTCATTCATTTATTTTGGCTGCTCTGCTGCTGCTTCTTCTTTCTGCTGCTGCTGCTGCTGTTGTTGTTGTTGTTGTTTTTAACGCGTGCTTTTTACCACAAATGTTTGCCATTTTTCGCTGTCGGTTTTGTCTTTTAATGCTGGCATTATGTCAGCTTTTTAAATTGTTTATTCGTGTACGAAAGTGTCGTAAATGGAATGAAATACGAAACGGACAGACAGACAGACAGAGAGAGAGAGAGGGAGAGTGGTTGGGTGATTAAGTGGGTGGGTGGTTGGGTTGGTTGGGTAGATATTAATATGACCTTTACGCTGAACCCTTGAACTTTTCAACAAAATACCGCTTTGCACCCGCATATCTAACTGTTAACTGTTGTTAAATGCAAATTTCCAACTTGTCAAATATAAATTTGCATTATTTTTATCTGCATTCGATGCGGCATTCATTTGATTTGGTTCGAACTAACGAAGGTAAAATGCAGATAACAATGAAAATAATTATAACTATTATACCGTTAATTGCACATAAACAAAGCATGATTATGCACATGTGTGTGTATATAATATATAATATAATATATATATATGTTCATTTTAATTCGCGCTGCTCAACAATTAAAAGCAAATTTTTATCGCCTGGCACTTAATAAGCAGATACCAAGAGTAGCACACATTTATGTGTGAGTGCAATAGAGACAGCAATATAGAAAATGCACACACACACACACTCATACACACACGTATGTGCAGCCACCCCTGCTTCAGTTGTCTGTCAGCATTCATAATGAGCACGTACTTGGACGCGAGGCGAGCTAAAACGAGTTAAATATGGCGCAGCGCGGAAGGAAGTAAACTAAAAGCATTGCCGGAAGAGAGAAAGAAAGAGATGGCGCCAACAGCAGCAGGAGGCGACAAAGGGGAGGCAGGGTGGGTGGGGTGGTCTGGGTGAGCAGCTCAGGGCACAGACAACAAAGAAATTTCGCGTCAAACAAAGCGTCGCTGCGGTGTCTCCAGTGGAGTTCGGCATGCTATGCAACAACAACAGAAATACCAAAAAAAAAAAAAAAAAAAAAAGGGAGAGAGGGAGAGAGAGAGAAAAATAAGCAAAGCCAGAAGCCAATACACTCGCAATACTAGAGTCCTTTGAACTCTAGCGAGGTCATTATCATTATTATGAACATGTGAGTGAGCCAGCAATGCACTGCAACTGTCTACAGAGTATGCTGCAGTTGTTTACAACCCACTGCATGCGCATGTAGTTTCAATCGAAATCCCGTTTAAATTTCGCAATAAATTCCTTATCAAACGAAATCCTTTTGAGCTGAGCACAGAGTATTGTGCAGTCGATTGCACACCGCAGGAATGTTTCTATAGCTAGATTTAACTCAATGGGATTTGATGATTTGTCGTGGCATTCGCCATTCGGCATTCCCATTCAGCTGCCAGCACATTCAAACTGGATTTTCACAGCGATTAGTTGAAGGATGCTTCAGCCATGGCTGCCATGGCTACGTAAGTGCTTCATTTGCTCAGCATTTGATAGCTGACGGTTGATGGCTGATGGCTAATGGCTAATTGTCATAGGCTTAATGGAGAACTGTTAATCTGACAATTTACCTTGCTCACATTTTTGTTGGCAACAACATGTTTACTTGATATTTCTTGTGACACAGTTCGTCTCTCTTCAGGTGTTCAAACAAAACTTCTGTGGTTAGCCATGTCGGGCCACTGACCCACTGAGCAGCAGCAGCAGCAGCAGCAGCCACTCTTAACTGACCACCTCAAGCGTTTTTCATGCCTTTCAGCTCAGCTTGGCTCAGGCTCTTATTTGCTTTTCATTTTCATTTTCATGGTGTTTTATTTCACACAGCCTTCTTTGTTTAAGCGCTCTCCCTCTCACTCTCTCTCTCTCTGCCTTTCTCTCTTCATATTTTACTGACGCCTTGAGGCGTTTCTCTCTGCCACTCCAGCAGCGTTCATTAGGTAGAACATTTTTTGCGCTTTAATTTTAATATGCTCGTGCTTTGCTCATCAATTTCAATAAAAAAAAATAAAAAAAACTAAAAGCTGCGGGGCTAAGCAGAGGCACAGTATGTGGGCGTGTTGAAAGGTCAAGCAATTTCGAGACGTTTCTCACCCTCTCTTCCTCCCTCTCTCTTACTCACTCCCTCTCTCTTTGTGTCTAGCTCTATGCGTATGCCCTAGCTGAAATGCTAATTGAAAATACAAAATCATTTACATTTAAATGAGTTCACCGAACAAGGCCTGAACAACCTGAGTCTCGAGTGTCCATTCCTGTCCCTGTTGAAGCCACTGGCATTAGGTTAAATGCAAATAAAAAAAAATAAAAAAAACAACAACTTTTCAGGCCAAACTGCGAGAGTAGGAAACAGGCATCAGGCCCAGTTTGGTTTGCTTCTCTCTCTCTCTCTCTCCCTCTCACTCTCCCTCTCTCATATTTTATACTTTTAGCACTCAAAGAGCTCATCTATCTGTTGCTGGATCATAACGCACGCAAATCACGTACACATAGCAGGACCTACGTATGTGTGTGTGTGTGTGAGTGTGCGTGTAAATATGAAGGGGCAGAGTTTTTGCCTTTTTACGCCCACTTGCACCTGCCGTTAGTTATCAGTGTAAAAGTTTATCAGCCGAGCTGCCATTGCCAACAGCTATCTGGTCTCTGCTGACTGTGGCAGCGCCTCTGAAAGGCAGCAGCTAAATTTTTAACGAACTGGTTTATGCATGAGCTACTTTACAACATTATGCATTGACAACGACCGCAACAACGATGGGGCGAGGCAAACGCAAAGGCAAAGGCAAAGGCAACAGCCAGTAGCTCCACACGCAGCCTTCACCCCATTTGAAGTAACACCTTGACAGCTTGACCTGAGATGGACGAAGAAAAAAAAAAGAAGCAGAACAAGAAGGATAAACAACGAACGCATCAATAAAACTGATAGAGTTAGAGCAGTTTTGGCTCATACGAAAACTTAATTTAGGCAACTACTTAATGTGCGTGTGAGGTCTGGGACTTGGCGCTTGGAACTGGGAACTGAGAACTGAGAACTGTGGCTGAAGGTGGGTTAAAGTGTCTTGTTAACAAAGTGTGTCAACCGCTCGAGTGTTGCAGCTGTACAGTCACCTTTCAACTCGCTGCATATATGCATGAGTTTCCCCATATGCTCTCTCTCTCTCTCTCTCTCTCTATCTCTGTGTGCTGGGCACAAAGGTGTAACCCTTCGTCTAGGACGACGGCGGCGGGTCAGCCTCATTAAGTCAGTCACAGGTTGAAAGTTTTCGCACATTTCGTGCATGCTGCTAAACTAATTTAGCTTGGCCAAGTGCTGCTTTGCCACATGGCAAAAGTTGAGGCAAACGTTTAGCCACACCCGCAACAACAACAGCAGCAGCAGCAGCAGCAGCAGCAGCAGCAGCAGCAACAATCGCAACTGCTGCAAGGTGTCGTCAAGTGCGACAGTTGAAAAGAATTTCAAGTGCCACAGTTTTTCTTCTTGCTTTTTTTTTTTTTTTTGTTTTAAGCTGGCGAATTAATGTGCATGAATTAAAGTTTGTCAAGCTGCGTGGCTCCCCCACGAGCGAGGACACTGAGGACATTCTGCTGGCATTTCCCGAAGTAGTTGAAATTACAGCGCACAAAAACTGTTTTACTCTTGTTCTGGTACTGCTTTTATTTTATATATACATTTATTTTTTATTTTTCAACTGTAAATTATATACGTCGTCTCCTTAATTTTAGGCAGCCATTTGCAGCTGCTTTTACGAGCAGCTGTTTCAGCGGATTTATTTCCCAATTTTCCATTACGATTTTGTGGCTACTTTTCGGATATACTCTACAATTAAACTTGCCAAATATCAACCACGTTTTGTTGTTGTTGCTTTCTTTTTATGGTCAAGACTCAAACTAGCATTAAAATATGGCTAATTAAACAGGTTTTCAGCAGCGTTCACTGAACTTATTAAGTGTGCAAATTTTACTGTGCAAAATTATGTCAACAAAATGCAAAAGACTATGCAAATTTTAAACTGGCAGAGTTTTCAAATATTTAGTGGGCAAAAATAATAATCAAAGAGCCAACTGCTTACAAAAATTGCAAAATAAAAAGTATTCATTACGGCAATATCAATAATAACAACAATATGAAATCTAATCAGATAAATAAGGAATATGTTTGTGTATATCATAGTCGCTCAATTACTGCAAATAAGTTTCATTCACTCAGAGATCAAGCGATTGCATCGCTTCATTAACGACTTCGTTTGCGATCGGACAGAAGCCTCTTTTCTTATACTTTTTTTACGCTCTGGTCTTATGCCGAACATTTGCTCGACTTTTACGAAGTTTAGCTTACGATGAAAGTCTTTTATGCATGTATTAGTAGGCAAGCGAGAGCTGCCTTCGCTACACGCACATCATCAGCATCTGAAGAGCCTACACATAAACTCCATGAGAGTTATCTGCCCACTTACTGAGCCTCATTGTACGAGCGTCAATCGTTTCGCTCTCTAAACGAACGTTCGTGAAAAGAGCATCACACGAATAGCTCAACACTCAAACGAAAAGAACCGAAGGCACTTGCTCAGCGAGTTCTTCGTGATTGATCTCATGGATAACTGTAATTAGAGAGCTAGGCCTACAATTCATTCCATTACCTCTCCCACACATACGCACATAAGCATTGAGTCCCTTTAGGCATAGGTTTATATAATTTTCTTCTTTTTCTAAACTTCATATGCAAATGTCTGAGCATATCTTAAACCTATCTATATGTATATGGTAAGCTTTATAAACTTTGTTTATTGTGCCAATTGCCCACTTTAGTTGGCTTGGCTAATTTGTAAGAACTTGGGCTAGACACAGCTTCAAGAGGCTGAGATAATATTCCCGCAGGATAATAATGTAAATTAAATCATGCTCCTTTCATGCATATGAAACGAGCAATCGCAAGGGACTAAGCCACAAATTTGTACAAGATTCCGCCGACACTAGCAACAACAACAGCAACACCTTGGCAGGTGTGTAGAGTGTGTGGGTGGGCATAGTTTGATGTCTTGAGCCTATACACACACACACACACACGCCCATACACAAGATGAGGGCAAAGATGAGGCGAGCCTAATGAAAATACTTGTCATGTGCTTGGGCTCTTGTTGTTGCCCAGGAGACCCAAAGTAAACATGTGGGCACTCGCTCTCTCACTCACTCACTCTCTCTCTCTCTCTCTCTCTCTCTTTTCTTGTCAATATCCTCCAGCTGCTGCTGCTGCTGCTGTTTGTTTTGATGATGTAATTAAAATAATTTCTGTTTTGGCATTTAGCAATTGCTTTGTTTTGGACCATTTGAGCTGTGCATAAAAATCGTGCTAATAGAGCGACTTGCAAGCTGTTCAATTAGAGCCAAGCGAGAGAGAGAGAGTGAAAGAGAGAGTGAGAGAGTGAGTGAGTGCCCTGATCTGGCAAGGCATTTGCAGCTCTCTCCCCTCCCTTCCCCTTTCATACAAACTTGCTAACATCGCTAGCCAGAGGCTAACGAAAATAGCCGCGGAATGCCGCCAACAACAGCAGCCGTCTAAATATGCTGTTGCTGCTGCCACAGGCTGCTCTGTTGGTCAACGGGCCTGTTACGAAAATAGCCGCACACACAAACTATCCTGGGCCAGTCGAGAATTGGGTCAGTGCAGTTGATGCACTGCAGCATGTGAACTCACACACACACACACACAAAGAAAGAAAAACAAGGCATGCAGGCATGCAAGAACGTTTGTAATTGGCTGTGTTCGACTTGCGAATGCTCTGTACAGAAAAGAAACTTCAAATTATGTTCAAATTATGAGTAAGCTCGTCTACGGGAACAAGCTGAACTATGTAGCTGCCCTGAACAGAGATAAAAAGCAGGTGAGAACGTCTACAGCTAGCAGCTAGAAGAACGTTTCTATGCGTAATCCTTTTAAGCCCAAAGACGATTCCATTTTTTAAGCTTTCAAACATATATAAATTTAAATATTAATATATATTAATTAATTATTCTATTTTTTAAAGAGTTTATATACCAAATTGGTTTACTCTTTAAATCTGCCTAAATAATAAAAGTTTCTATATGATTCGTAATGAATTCCACTTTATTTACAAAAAGCAACAACTCGGCAAATGGTACAGAAATCTATATATCAAATTAAGTGCTCAGAGTTCTCAGATGAAATGCGATTCAAATAGACTCAAGTAGATGAGACTCCTCATGTAAGTTGAGTTGAGCTGCGCCACTTACAGATTGATGAAATAAATTTAGATAAAATCTAATATGTTTTCCCATATATAAATATAACTATATGTATTCATGTAATATATATTTTACAAATTGATATTTCAGTCACTCTCTGCTCTAGCTCTAACAAAATCCAACTACCCAATTTTTCCCGCTTTCAATGCTTCAATTTTCAAAAAAAGCGTAAAATGTTTCGCCTTGTTTAACAGCTGGCAGCGCAGAGTGTGGCAAAATTTATCACCATAAGCAAACAGCCCCACAACCACCCACTTGCATAAATTGATAAGCAATTTGCTGCAGCTGCTGTGTCGGTGGGCGTGGCTGCTGCTGCTGCTGCCGCTGCTGCTGGTGTTATTTGCAACTTGCACTGTGGCCGCCCGGGAAACACAAAATGCGCCATAAATTTGCCGCTAATAAAGCAAAGTGCAGCGAAAATCATCCAAAGGTGGAGAAATGTGCTCATGGACTATATAGCTTTATGAAATATTCATGCCACCGTCCACGCCCCTACTCTCCACTCCCTTTGCTTGACATCAAGAGCAACAGCAGCAGCAACCTTCAACGCAACGTTCGCCACCTGGCCCTCAGGCATCGATATGCGTCTCTGTTTACAGCACGACGGAAATTTAATTTATTTACAGCTCAAGCGGCAATTCGAGCCAACGGACAGAGCAGACCAGAGGCAGCCAATCCACAGCACGTAAGTAGTTGCAAATGGCCCAGGCCTAGTTGGCATCCTCATCCACTTATTGCCTCCAATCATACGCGCACACACACACACACAGAGGCAGATATATATATTGAGTGTCTGTTTTTATAGAGTATATAGTGAGCGCGCGGATGGGGTTTCAATAAATTGGCTTTGGTCAATTTGTACGTGTCGTATAATCAGCGAGCAGCTCAACTGTCAGCCATTGTCATAATCATATAATCATATAATGGCTTATCAATATATGAGTGTATATTGCATTACGCATACGCCGTGTATTGCGCAGGAGATATGAGAAATGACAAGTGTGTGTGTGTGTGTGTGTGTGGGGCCTAGGCAAAAAGTTAAAGAGGAAGCTGAAGAAGCAGAAGAAGCAGAAGAGTCTGAAGCAGATGTGGGCATTCAACTTGAATGTTTTCGACAACACTCAAGGACCAAAAATCTCAGTCAAAGTGGCAGCCAGGACGTGACGTACATACACACCATAGATAGCATCACACACACACTCCCTCCCTCTCTCTTTCTCTCTCTCCATCTCTCTCTCTCTGTGTGTGTTTGTTTGCCTGAAGCGTAATCAGTTTCAAATTTTGCGTAGTTTACTTTTTACATTTCCAGCTGAAAATTGAACAACGTCGCAACGAAACTAACTAGCGATAATCGTTGAGAAGCGTGTAGAGGGGCAATGCAGCAAATGGGTTAGGTTCCTGTCATCCTTTGGGATATTTGATATTTGCGTTGCACTTGCAAATCGAATTTATTGGGCCAAGATGAAACTGACGGCAGCTGCTGATATATGGCAAAAGCCCGAACGACTTGACTTGGGACGGGTTCTCGTGCTCTTTTTTTTTTCTTTTTATTTTTTTCCTCATCAGACCTCAATCGACATTCGCATCGATGTTTTTGGCGTGCGCTTAAACTTTCGCTAAATTGAATTTTTTATTACGTAAATATTGAAGTAGCTACGAGCCATTCTACCAAGGACCCGGACATGGACACACTCACACACACACACACACACAGACATTCTCGCTTCACATTTGCCTTTTGCTTTTTGTGCACTTTTTACGAGGATTTTCGCACGAACGCCCAATATTTAAAGCAAAAGATTTCTGTCTCCCAGCTGCATAACAGCTGAAAGGGGGCAAAAGCTGAGCAGCGAGCGCTGCTTGGACGAAATTTATGTGAGTTTTTCCGTTAAGCTTTTCACACTTTACGCCAGAGCGGATGCCACAAAGGGCTGATGACTCAGAGCAGCGAAATCTGAAATGGCTATGCAATTAGCTACGATAAATATAGCTCAGAGGAAGAAGGAGAAAAAAAAAATGGAAACTCATTTGAATTGTGAATTGTGTTTATGTTAGCTTAGAGCGCGCTTATCTTAGAACTTGAGCCACAAGAAAAACCATTTCTAATTTATGGCAGCGATTCTTTAACTTTGTTTACGGCCTGCGGAACGCAAACTGAAGCCAGATAAACATATAAACAATTTACATCATCTATTTCATCTAATCATTATCAACGTCATCTACGACGTCGTCGCTCATTAATGATTACACTGTGCAACATGGAAAACATTTTTTTACTCAATTGAAATAGCTTTTTCAATAAAAAACTGAAAAATTATATTTTAATTGAATTCGCATTGCAGTTTATAGCCAAAACTTTTTCATATTCTTGGCGCAATAAAAACTTTGGACATTTTAAATTTAAATTAAGTTTATTTGTGTTGCACAGTGTTATCAATGCCATTGAGCCCATAGTCTAATTATTTTTGCAGCTTCTTCTCTTCATGCCACACTTTGATGCATGGAAAATGAGGCAGCGATAAGCCGCGTGCGTGCCACACACACACACACACACACACATGCAGCGAGTGATGAGCCATCGTAGAGTGTGTAAAGCGAACAAGAGAAATTAGTTTATGCCAAGGGTTTTACAGATCAAGTGTGAGTTGGCTAATATTGGCGACTGGCAATTTGGCCAGTTCAGGGCTTTAAATGTTCCTATTTCGAAATTGCATTTATTTCTAATTTAAATATATTTTTTTAGCTTTTTATAGTTTGTGAATATTTTGAAAAATTGCATAGAAATATTCGCAAATTGATAAAATCTTTAATATATTTTCTATACATTTTTTTCATAGATATATTTACAAATGAATGAAATTTCAAATATATTTTTTACTTCAATTTTTCTTTATTTTAAATAACTTGTGAATATATTAAAAATTTCATAGAAATATTTTCCTAATAAAATGTACAAAAATTGCATAAAAAATATATATCAAGGTTTATATCAGTTTTCATATAATTTGGTATTTTAGACTCAAATTGCTATAGCTATAGCTAAGAGCTCTCTGGAAGCGCCAATTAAACTATTCATAAATAAATTTCTGCAAAGTTTATGAACAAATTGCAGCAAAAAGCTTTTTGTGTATTTGCTGAAAAGCCTTCCTTTTTTTTTTATTGGGGGCTTCTCTGTGTTCAGCTTTTACGTCCGTCAAAGACCCGGCTCAGTTACAGGGCTCGTCTCTTGGCTACGCCTTCAACAATGTCTGAGATTTTTTATTTGCATCAGCAAAAGATTTCTGCAGCATTTTCTGTTTTTTTTTGTGTTTTATTTTTTCGCCCTTTTTGTTGTCATTTTTGCATATTTGTTGCTTTTTTCGTTGGCGTTTCACTGTTGCTGCGTTCGGAGTAAGAGTTTTCACGCTGTTCTCATATTGCAACTGCTGCAATTGTTGTTGCTGCTGTTTTGTTGCATTTGCCTTTTGCTTTTGCTTTCGGGCTCAGTTTTTTGGCTTTTCGCTTTTTCGCACGATTTTTGCCAGGGCCGCAGTTGCTGCTGCCATCCCCAGTGGCATGAACTTGTTCCCCTGCCGTCTGTCTGTCTGGGCCATCGTCCCTCTCTCATCTCTCGCGTCTCGTTTTTCTAGTTTTCCTGTTTCTGTCACCGTTAGCCGAAAAAAAAACACCCCAAACTCCGCCGCCGGCGACATGTCATTGCCTTGCCGCCCCCCCCCCGGCCCCGAGCCGAGCCGCTGTCGCTGCTGTTGCTGTTATTCCTGCTGACTTTGCCGACGCCGTCGCCGCCAGGGAAATTGCAATTGCAATTTAATTACGCTGCTCGACCAACCTCGACCCGCCCCGCTCTGCGACCGTACAACACCCATTTGGCCTTGTGACTAGCGATTTTCAATTGTTTAGGGCTCAATTTCATTTAAACTGAAACATTCGAATTGCCATTTGGTTTGCAACAGACTTTCAATTGCATAATTAAGCTTTGTCGCTTTAAGCCAATTTGGGCTTAGAAAAAGGGAAGGAAATTGATGATATTTTTATATATGGAATATATATTGGATTTAGAGTAAGCAATTCATATGTAAGTAAAGCATTTACTAATATAATTTATGCTGAAATCGAATCTAATCGAATGATTGATTTGAAAGCAGAAACTTGGCAACTCAGTTAGCTTAGACTGAGATCTTATCAATTGGCTGCTGGTAATTATATTGTCTCGACTACTTTCACCTAAGACCCAAGTTAATCTAAAGGGTTTCATGGGTAAAGAATTTTTACCTGTTCCTCACATCTTGTCATAGCTGTAGCTTCAAAGTAAAAACAGAAATAATTTCAAATTTCTTGAACCATTTTTCCCTTTTTGCAATTTCTATTTCCCATTGCAAAATAATCAACTTTACGCTCTTAGCATATCAGCTACTTCTTAGCTTGTTCCTTTGTGAGATTTTCACGCATTACGAAATGTTTAAATTTCATTTGTGGCCTAGCAAATAGTTGTGTACTTAATTCATCAAAAACCAATGCAGACCTTCAGCATTTTTCTGACTGCCCAATCCAGCCACAACCCTACCCCCCTCTCCGTCCACGCCCCTGCCACTGCCCCTACCCTACTCCCATGACAGTATAAACAGATTCCATTTGGCACTGCAAGAGGCATCCACACCGAGGCAGGCAAAGAGGCAACCAACTGTTTGTTTACATTGTGCGCGTTTTATTTTTGGCACGCTTCAATTGCGGCGGCAAAGGGCGGCCAGGGGCGGCCAGGGGCAGGCCAGGGCTGGGGGCGGGTGAGACGTTGATGGCTCTGCTGGAAACGCAAAATCTCGATGCCTTGGAATTCTTTTTGTGTGTTTGCTATTTCAATGAATTTCTGGCATTTTTCAACCATATGTTGTGTGGACTCCAATCGATTGGCATGGATTCCATCAGCATAGGAATATGAATTCAAATTGAGTTCCCCCAATGGAATCGTAATAAACTCACACCGCTAACAATGCACACACTAATCTAATCGAGACTAAACCCTTTTGGGTTTTAGTGAACTTTGTGAGGTCTGCCACTGCGCATTATCCTAATCGAGAATAACGAGACCCTCGCGGTTGGATGGGGCAACACAATTTTGTGGGGTAACTCTGGAGCTGCGGGTGCAGCTGGAGGGAGGTCAATCGCCACTTAAACCACTTAAAAACTTTAAATTGTCTTATCGGGTAGCGACGACAACAACAACGACAGCAGCAACAACAACAACAACGACAACAACTAGCCACAATTTCAATATGTATATCCCAAGCCACAAAAAACTGACGAAAATTCCCCATTTTACGAGAATATGCAACACAATGAATGGGACAAACAAGCTGTGCCAGGCTACCAGGCTGCCAGCCTGCCTGCCGCCTGTGGTTAGAGATCCCTTTTGAATAACTTTTTATCTGCGGCTATGTGTGCGTGCATGTAAGTGTTTGTTCCACTGTCAGTCCATCTCTCTGGCTCCCTCTCACTCTTACGCTGTGTGAGAGTTGGTAAACAATGGAGAAATTAGTGCAACTGACGCTCAGCGCAAAATAAAAGGCTCAACAACAAAATCGCATATAGAATTTGTTCGTTCAGCGGAAAAACTCGCAAAAATGCCATTTAAAAATGACAAAAAACTAAGTGAAACATACGGAGAGAGAGAGATGGAGAGGGAGAGAGAGAGAGAGAAAAAGAGAGAGAGAAAAAGAGAGAGAGGAAGTATTATGTGAAGAGCAACAGAGAACATTGCTATTGTGAATAGTTAGCAACGTTTGGCAGCTAACAAGGGTGTGACAAAGAGCTGCAGTAAGATATATAGGTATAGCTTTAGAGACAAACAAGAAGAAGCATTGTAAAACCTCCTTACTGTTACTATAACTAGGCAACCAAGAGTATACCAATGAGTCAGAGTATATGATATGCAGATGAAAAGAAGATCTAGAGACAGAGTTTCTCCTTCCGTGTATCTCACAGCTGAATAGAGAGCGCATTGATAAGTCTCTTTGTAATTTCTTACTACAGTTTCATTACTTTTTTACAGAAGACAACTGATTACAATGTAATCAAATCATCCCTCAGCAATGAAGACATGCGTGTATTGAATAAAAAGTCTCTCTATTTTCGTATGCTTATTGCGACAGCTGTGCAGGGTAATAAGATAGGTAATTAGAGTCGGCATTTGCTTCTTAATTTACTCTGCACGTCGCAAACTCGCTACTAAACAACTGTTTGTAGGGTATTAACTAAGAACTTAGTCCTATCAAAAATATTGACTAGAGCTCTCTTTGCTGATTTCATTTACTTTCTCGCATTTTACACTTACATACACAGATATAACATAAATGTTGATAACTTTCCATTTCATTTCATTTCATTTAATCAGCTGAGTAGCTATAGAGTTTGAAAGTAAAGTCTCATCTGTTTTACAGATTTTTAAGACAAATTCCTACAATGCATTCACGTCAACTTATACACAAAGACTCTCTTTTGTTTCTTCATTCTACTAATTATAAGGTATTCAACAAAAAAGAGCCATATTGCCTTTTTTGTAAAGCCCTTAAGTCAACTGCTTACAGGGTATTAGACGAGGACTTACATTAAATTCCTAAGCCCTTGCTCTCAGTCCCATCTGTGTATGCAGCGCAATAAGAACATATATATAATGGAGCATTGTATAGTTGGCGCAATCAGTTTTTTATGCTCGCCGCTAAGCTCTAAAACCCTAAATAATAATTTAACTCAGCTCGCCTAGTTGCTGGCCCAACCCACCAACGAGTACCTGCCCTCCCCAACTGGCGCCCACTCTCGTCTACCTAGTCGACTATCTACTCGAAGTAACGAAGCCGCGCACTTATTAGAAAGCTTTACCTTCAATCTCTCCCTCTCCCTTCTCTCTCTCTCTCCCTCTCTCTCTCACTCTCTCTCTGTCTATCTATCTAACTAGCAACTCCCAGAGGCCGTTTCTGTTATGTTGCAACATATTTCGCTATTGTTATTGGCATTTACTGCTGGGCTTGCGTGCAAAATTGCTTTCCTGCTTTCCTGCTTTCCTGACCGAACGCTAGAGTTGTTTCCTGTGCTATTTTCTTGTCTGAGCAGCGTTTGGTTGGTTCCCTTTATTAATTTCATAGCAGCGGGTCGTTAGGGCTGTCATAGCCAGTAAACGGCGACCACAACAGTTTCTGGTTTTATTGATTTTAGATTTGCCATCGCCCTCTTTTTTTTCTTTTACACTATGCCATGCCTATTATGCCCATCTATCTCTCTCTCGCCTTGTGTGTGTGTGTGTGTGTGTGGGTGCATTCACCTTTAACATCGTCATGTACCGCTCGACCATAAATTATGCAGCGCCCATGATAAGGCGCCACAAATCTGCTTATGCTGTTTGCTTTTGCTCTGATTTACGGCCTTTACGCCTTCAACTAGAGCGCGCGAACTGCCGGACATTGCGGCAAATTTGAATATGACACGCCCGCCACTCGCCGCCCACATTCCAATCAGATTGACTATCGGCAAAAGTTTTTGGCTGATTTGCAAATTAAGGTCAAAGGTTTGGGCTCAGCCGATTAGGCGGCCTATTAAAAGGAGCCCAAGCAAAGCCAAATTTAATTAAACTTAATTTAAAATTCATTGCGAGCTGCGAGAATGCTGGACAAACTTTTCAGAGACAGAGAGAGAGAGAGGGGGCAAGAGAATGAGAGAGAGAGATAGCGGCAGACAGTGCGAGGACGAACTTTTTCATCAAATTGGGAAATGCAATCAACTGCGCTTTAATGTATGCTTCAGTAACCAAGAGCAACTTCATTATACAAAACGAGGCTAACACACACACACACACAGACAATTGTGAAAAACAAGCTTATTAAATGTGTGAAGCATTTAGGAAACAAGTTAACAACTTTATGGAACAGGAATTTCACTAAATTATGTTGCTACAAAAACGGGTTAGAGAGAAGCTAAAAGCTACACATGAAAAATAGCAAAAGTAAAGAGAGAGAGAGGTAGAGAGAGAGAGAGAGAGAGAGCGAACGAGTGAATGTTGATTTTCGCACTTGCTGACGAGCAAAGACAAAGGCAAAGCGTCAACAAAACGGATATGAAATTGAAAAGAAATTAATTTCACAGGACAAAGGAAATCCACACACAAAAAAAAAAAGAGATGAAAATGCAGCGAGCCATGCTAAAGGACAAACTTTGTTTGCCATCAGCCAGAGCTAGAGCAAAGAAAATAACAAGGCGAGCTCTGGGCAGCCACCTACTCTAATGAGTGCAACACCCATTTCACATTTCCCACTTGCCAAACAAAATTTGAGCAATTTGTCAACGTTGCGCTCGTCGCTGGCAATTTCCGGAATGCCAACCGAAACAGGAAGAGTCTAGGATGGCTAGGATGGGAAGTGGGCAGCATGTGAAAAATGGCGAGTCTCAAACCTTGGGGGCTCAAAACATTTCGATCAGCGTGAGAGCCTTTTAAACTAATTGAATTCATGTTTTATTAATTACCAGCTCAAAGGCCAAGCAGACCAAGCAGACCAAACTGACCAAACCAGACTGCCAACAGCTTATCGCTACGCACACAGCTCGTAAATAAGCGATTATGTTAAAGGATTCAAATACACACACACACACACAGACTTACTTATGTGTGTATATATATGTATGCAGTACAATAGCGAAACGTTGTACAGATTTTATACAAAATGCAAAGCCAAAATGCAAACCCAGACAGCCAAACAGCTAGGCAGGAGCAGGAGCAGAAGCCGGAGCAGGAGCAGGAGCAGCCATTGGCCCAGGTGACTTAAGCCTTCCACTCTAATCCAGACGAATGTTTCAATTTACTCTACCGTATGTGTGTGGGCTACATTATAATGTCTAGCTCTCTATCTATCTCGCTCTCACTCACACTCTCTATCTCTCTCAGGCACATCTTCTGCTCTGGCTGCTTGTGCAACGCACAATTCAATTAGCAAAAACTAATCCCTTGACATGCTCTATGCCTTTTTTTCGCTTCAATTTCTCATATATATATAGAGAGAGATAGCGAGTGAAATAGAGAGAGAGGGGGAGAGCGAGTATATATATATCAGACAGTAGCTGGCCGGAAGCTAGAAACTATCAACTTGGCTAGCACACACACTTAACCAAATTGAACTCGTTGCCTGGACTCGGAACTGGAATTGGGAATGAACGCTCTCTCACTCGTTCTATATCCCTACCTCTCTCTCTCTCTCTCTCTCTCTCTCTCTCGCTGTCTCTTTCACTGACTGCGTCAGAAAAGTTTCGAGAGTTGTGCAAAGTTTTTACTCCCAGCAGTTCATAATGTTCGGCTCCCCTCTGAAAGCATTTAAGTGGCCTGTGACGCAACTTAACCTCATTGCTATTATTTTTTTTGTTTACTGTCTGCCTTAGAGATAGTTCGATTTTGTTTTTGACATGAGTACAAATATATATATACAGAGTTGTAACCTGAGAAGGATTTACATTCATGAATCATTTGTTTCTAATTATTGGCAACAAGGAAACTTTTAATACGAACTATTTGTTTTTTGCTCTATAAAATAGCATATGAAACCTAATCTCTCTCTCTCTCTCGCCTTTAACTTTAATTGTATTATATATCTACTATTTCTTGAACTTCTATCAAATGGCAAAGTGTAAAAGTTCCTCGAAAGTCTGACAAATACCTCTAATGTGGAATGGAAAAAAAACACACACACACACACACATTTAAGACCCAAATTTGTCACGCTTAACAAGCTCATGGAAAAACAGCAAATGGCCAAGAATCTATTCTAATGCGAGCCTTGAACGTATGCAAAGCACTACGATTTTTGCACTCTTAATTTCTGTTTTTATTCACTTGGTCTTAAAGCAGATTTGTCAGGTGAGCTCACCCTCTAGGCTAAAACTCAACCAACGTAACAGCTGGGCAATAAATGTTTTTCATTTTGGTTGTCCTTTGTTTTGAACGACGACCCCGACCTGATAGCAAACACAACATGTCCATTGATTGACAACAAGTCATACGACAAGCACACGCTTTCACCATTTTGTGTGTTTTGAATGCAAGTGGGCGGGGGCGTGGGCGTGGGCGTGGGCAACTGGCCACGTGACAAAGTTGCAGTGAATGGGCTTTTAGTCCGGCAATGCTGGGCCAAACGAACTACATTCGACAGAATGTCAGAGATCAAATGTAGCTATCGGATTGCACCAGACTTGGGAGCTGAAGCCAGAGCCCGAGTTAGAGACGGAGCCGGAGCCGGAGCCGGAGCCGGAGCCGGAGCCAGAGTCAATGTTTGGGGTCAAACATTTCACCAGCTTGGATCAATTAGCAAACAGGCCAAATGCCAATGCCAATGGTTGCAATGATGCCATTGCAGATGCAAACTGCAATTGCAACCGCAACAACAGCAATAGCAACAGTAACGTCGTAACGTCGAACGTTGCTATTTAAGTTTAAACAATGTTTTTGTTTCACCCGCAACAACAATAACAACATCAAACGCAACAACAATAAAACAAAGCTGCTCATTAAGCCGCCTGCTTGAACTTAAAATGCAATAAATATCTACATTCACATCATGTTCTCTTTGCCAGAGTGTGCGTGTGCGTCTGTGTGTGTTTGAATTGGCTCGAGTGTGTGTGCATACCTCTAGCAAACCCAAACATGTCTATCAAGGGCGTGGAAGCCACGCCCAGAACTTTGCATAAATGGCAAACGCAATTCGCTCGCTGTACAGTGGAAGTCTTACGGCTGCTTACATGGCAAATATTTAAACTTTTCAGATTAATACTATGTTCTCAATCAAACAAACAATATTAATTATCAAAATTGAAATTCTTTAAATATTTATATAAATTATTTATGTAAAATTATTTATATAAATCTACTTTTTCCTATATACATTTTAATACTTTATCACACTTTTGTTCCCACTGTGCGTCATCTGCCGTTCGCTGAACGGTTTTGTCAAAGGCGTATGCTAATTTCCATGGTTCGTGTGGCTATATGTGTGTGTGCATGTGACAAGACTAGAATTTGAGTGACTGTGCGAGCGAGATGGCCTATCAATGAATGAAGCGATTGCAATGAATTAGCACGTGTTAACCCGTTACTCTTGCGCTCTTCTTCCTTTCCCCTTGCTCTTCATTTCTTTCAAGCGATAACAAACTCTTCGGCGAACTTTATCTTTATCAAACACCAACAGCAAACTTTAAGCATTTAAAAGTGAAGATAACACTCAAGGTTAGCGTAAATACAGCTATTAGTTCTATAGAATTTTGAATTTATTTTATCACTAATGGATAGCAACAACAACAACAATAGCTATTTATGTAAATGTTATAGAAACGAAGGTTCAACTAAGGTGTCAACTGCCCTAACTTTAATCATGACAAATGAATTTGAAGTGTGTGAATAAAATGAAGAGAAATGAATAAAATGAACTTATCGCATTGTCTGCTTGAGCTAAAAATAGTTAAGTATGTGTATGCATACATACAAACATACATACATACATATATGAATTTGTGTAAGCATATTTGTATGCATGCCTGATGAGTGAGAGCAGGCGGGGATAGTGAAAGAAGAAAGGATAAGCAGACAGCCGGCGTGCGAGCAAAGAAAGCGGCGAGGCACGAGCAAGAGCAAAAGGAATATGCGGCATATTTACAGCAATAGTTTCGTGTTGTTGGCGCTAAGAGAAGAAGCGAGCAGTGCCTGCATGCATATTATGCATGTGTGTATGTGTGTAAATTTATATATGTGTGTGTGTGTATGTAACATGTATTGTATGCATGTGTTCTCTTGTATGAAGCGCTGATAAAGTCTATGGCCCGCTGCGCATTAAATTAAATATAGTTTTTTGTATTTCAATTTTAGTGATGTTCTCTCTCTCATTATTTAATTCCTTTGTTTCCTTATAAATTAATTTTGTTTTCGTTGTCTGATATAAAATATACATTTAAATACATGTATTCTTATTCTTCTTATTATAATTTTTGCAATTAAAGCTCAGCTAACTCATTGCTAAACTCAAGATATCCCCCTGTTGACACAATTTCATGATTTCCCATCTAATTTCTCTATTATATTCTATTCTGCACTCAATATTTCGCTCGCTCTGTCTCGCTCTCGCTCTCTCTCTCTCCTTTGTCACACCTTCCGCTGCTTTGTGTGCAACAATGACAGCAACAGTTTTTGCTATTCCAGCTGGAATTTGGCTGGCTTTCCAAATTGAAACGTGACCATTTAGACAACGTGCGAGCATTGACAGCACCAACAACGACAACAACAATAAGAAAATAAATAAAAAATAATAAAATGTACAAAAAACATATCACAAATTCAATTTGATTACCACGTGCCCAGGAATTACTTAGAATGCATAATATACACATTTAAATACATATATTGGATGTACATATATATAACTGTAAGTACATGGAAAAGTGGCAACTACTTAGCACAATTTGCACAGCATTTTGCAATCTGTTTTTCACCATTTTCAATTCCAAGAAAATGGAATCTAGCTGAGAGGAGAAGAACTTGAAGTGGGCAAAATTTAGCTCTGAGCATTTTCTCGCTATGTGTGTGTGTTGTGTGCGTGTGTGTGTGTGGCACTTGAAATTAATAACATGGCAAAATTCCTATTCCGACATCAATTGGGCGTTTATTTTTCCAATTATTATTATTACTTTTAATTTTATTTCAGCACTCGTCAAAACGAAATGGGCCAAAAGAAGCTTGGCAAATGTTGCCAATGGTTATTTCTGCACACACACACACATACACACATACATACATATGTATTGTATGTATGTATGTATTTTTATTATAAATTTGCATATATCGATCGATTAGAATTTGGAAAATGATGATTTTCTTGGCTGCCGCCAGTCGAGGCTAAAAGCGAAATACTTGAACCGAAGGCAATTATTTGATGTTATTCCCCGTGTTGAGTGGTTCTCGTTCAATTGATAACAAGCGATAAGAGAAACCGAATTGTGGCACAAGTGGCAATCACAGAGCAGGAGCAGCAGCTTGGCATAGATATACGAGTATATTATTATATACATACTATATTCCAGCTGAATATTTCAAGTTATGCAACAATAGTCACAAAAATGAGAACATTGCCATTGTCTGTGATCCAATTGCAGAGAGAGAGAGAGAGAGAGCGAGTAGGAGAGAGGAGCGGTTGAATAGGCGTTGTCTGATAACAAAAACCTAATCAAAAATGTGAATATAGAGCAGGAGAGAGAGGGTGGGGGTGGTGCGGCGAGAAGGACGTCCACAATAGAGTTTTACACAAATAGGTCGAGCCTGGCACGCTAGGCAGGCCAGGTAGTAGACACGCCCATTGCGCCTTGGCTCAACTTCAATTTCAATTTTGTGCACAAATAGAAAATTGCATAATTGAAGGATCTGGGGAGTAGTGCCAAACACCCACACTCACAAACAAGAGGGGGAGGGGTGGGAGCTGGTAGAGAGGGCGCACAGCCGGCAGCAGTTTTATGAAAATTCAGAACTGACTCCTGTGGCTGCCGCTGCTGCTGCTGCTGCTGGTGCATCCGCCTTTTGGCATTGTTTGTGAAATATTGGTCAGCGGTTTGGGCAACAGCAAATGCCAACGGATGGAGACAGCGAGAGAGAGAAAGAGAGAGAGAGAGAGAGAGTTGAAGAGGGAGGCAGTTTCTGGGCGTTGCATGTAAAATATTGACACAGTTGGCAAATGCAAATGCAAATGCCAAGTAATGCCTGGGAAAAACTCCTAACGAGAGAGAGAGAGAGAGAACAAGAAAACTTACGTGTGCAAACTTGATTAACTTTTCGTGTGCAGCAACATAAATCAAGGCGCAGGGCTTTAGTCTACGTAGACCTCATCAGCATCATTATGAGCATTCGCATCATCATCATCATCATAATTATCATCAACGTTTGGACTTGCTCATCATCAGTCATTCCGTGGTCTGCGCTGTTCACACATTTGTCTTGGCGGCTCAAGGTCAAACACCCAGCCTTTGATGGACCCAAACGCAAACGTAGCTAAGGCAAACACTCGTCATCAACAGCTGACAAAAACGATAGAGCTACAGGGCTGAGCGAGAGAGAGAGAGGGAGGGACAGTTAGAGTCAGGGAGAGAGAGAGAGTTGGCCGTTCCATCAATTCAACTCAGCTCAACTACGCAACTACTCAACTCTAATGAAGCGCATTTCCCTGCAAACATTGAACTTGGACAAAGGCGGAACACAAGTTACACACACACACACACACACACACACGCGCGTGCACTCACATTTACATGCACATATTTGTATATGCGTGAGTGAAAGAGACAAAGACACATTAATTATTAGCAGGGGCCGCGCGCAAAAGACTTTTTATTTGACTTTCGTCTCGAGGCGTTTGCTTTTTGCTCATTTTATTTAGCTCTGCTGTTGCTTGATGTTGTTGTTGTTGTTGTTGTTGCTACTGCTCTTGTTGTTGTTGTAGTTCTTACTTCATTTTTATCATAATTTGCACAGTTTCTTAGTTTTGCAAGTTTTTCCTTTAGTTTTCTTTGCTCAGCTTTAATGTTGTACTTCTTACTTCACTTATCTGCTTAATCTTCTCTCTCATTTTCTATTTAAAATATTATTATTATAATGCAATAGTTAAAAAGGCTAGATAATTAATTACAAAGGAAATATAATAGAAATTATAAACATTTTAAATAAATATAAAAATGTTATAGTTTTAATTATTTTTATTACGCCTAATTGAGCATCGCATAACATATTAAATTTTTAAATTTAATTCCTTTAATTGTCTTTTACTCATTCTGTCTGTCTATCTCTCTCTCTCCCTCTCTCTTTGTCTATCTCCTCGTTCGACATTTCCATGAATGCTGCTCAAGCAACAGCTTTTCCATTAATTTAGTCACTTTAGAGACGCCTGCGACTCCACTCCACTCCCCCTCCCCTTCCCACTCCCCGGCGCACTTTTTGTCTGATTTTAATAATTTTCGTCATGTCTGCCTCAATTAAAGTCGGCTTAGTACTTTTGACGCTTTGTCTACGCAATCTCTCTCGGAATGCTTATAATTTATGCGGGAATCGCTTCAAGGGGTTAATCACTATTTTCGCAAGTATTTCGAGCTTATGGTTAGCAGCCTTGCAGGCTTTGCTTTCGTTAACCCAATCATCATGTTTGGGCTGACAAGTTTGAGTTGAGTTGTTGAATTGTTGAGATTAATGTGAATGCTGTTGATGCTGCTGCTGCTTGCTGCTGGTGCTCCTGCTGCTACTGCTGCTTCTGCTACTCCTGCTGCTCTTGCTCTTCAACATTTTTTGGCCATAGTTCGTAACGTAATTAGCCGCAGCTGCTGCAAATGAATTTACTAGCCAAAGTTTTTCCGCTTACACACGGCAGAACAACACCTAATACTCGACTCAACTCGGTTAGCCCGCCCAATTTGCCCCGCGGCCCACTTAATTTCTCCCCCATCTCCCTTTTGGGAATTGGAATTACATATTTTAATGCGAATTTGTTTGCAGCTCGCAAACTTTTTTGAGCTCGCTCAACTCGACGACTAATGAAATTATGCCAAGCAACAAACAAAACGCAAAACTTTTTACTCCCGTTGATATTCTCCTGCCAGAAAAAGAGTGGAAGAGAGGGAGTGAGAGACAGAGGGAGAGAGGGAGAGCGCGCGACGTGCAGCAGCCGTTATAAAATAGCTCATTTCACTTGCATATTTTACAAGTTTTTAATCAACTCGCCCCGAGGCAGCAACTCGCGGTCAATTTGACTTTTGTGCAGTGGTCGCAGCTCCATCCGCTCTCCTCGCGCTCATCCGTTCTGCACTTCCGTAGCTGGAATATTGAAATTCAAGGCACAAATGAGAAGCTCTCTCCCTCTCTCTCTCTGACGTTCTCTCCCTCTCTATTTATTTCACATTAAGGCAATTATATCGCAGTTCGCTGAACCTTGAGTCCCATAGACTCTGCAGCGCATGCGCAGCGTTGCCATATTTGCAGGAAAACCAGCCGCCTGCCACGCCCACTACACAATATATAGAAAATATGCGCATTTTGGTCTTTCAAGTTTTTGACGGTTTTAATAAGGCAAATTCTTTGGCCTCGCAGACATCGTAATCCGCGGCAAACTTTTGCCAAACTGCGTAATAACAGCGGACTCAAGGATGTGAGTAGGAGCTGGACAGAGGAGAGAGAGAGAGGAGAAAGGATGCGGGCCTGTGTATATACCCAAAAGGCTTGGATGCTTATGCAAAGGGCAAAGTTTTTGGCAACTTCATATGTAAGGCAAAATTCCAGACAGTACGCGGCAAATGACATGGCGAAATTGGCCAAATAACAAACTTAAGAGCAAAACATTTGAAGAGCCGAACAACTGTAAACACTTCCTTTGCGCCGGGCTGCTTTTTTTCTTCATTTCTTTTTGGCCAAAAGGACATAGCAGTAAGCGTCAAGGGAGGCGTTGCTGCAGCACTAGCACTGGCACTGGCACTGGCATATATCCAATTTTTATGCCAAATTCGAATAACCTTCGCCTTGCCAAGCGGAAATAGAAACAGAAACAGAAACAGCAACAGAATCAGAAATCGAGGCAATTCGAATGGGCAAGCAAAATACAAGGATGTCGGCAGCTGCCATGGCAGGCGCTTATATAGCCAGCCAGGGGTAGACAATAATGATGAATGCGATGGGACAAAGACGAAATTGAAAGAAACCCAGAACAACGACGACGAAGAGGCTGAAGCATGTCAGGCATTAGGCGATGCGAGCTGTAGCTCCCGCTTTAGTAAATCAAATACGCCTAAACTGATCAAATAAATAAAAACAACAACAACAACAAAACTAAGAAATGGTCTAAAAAATAAAAACAAAAAACAAAAGGCCCTAACCACGCCCACTTGAAACGGACAGTTGCCGACAGGCAAATGGCATACAAAGGATGTGTTTGGCTCCCTGCTGGCTCCAACTGTCATTTGCGACTCCACCTCTCGCAATTTGCTCTCTAAACAACTTTAAACATGTGTGAACGACTAGCAGATACCCCGGACTGCGCAATGCAATTGGATTTTTAAATTTACTGATCAAATCTTTTCTTTATTAATTGTCCTGAATATCGATTCTAATAAGTATATTGTCTTTAATCGCTAATGGGCTCGACTTGTCAATTTGTAAACTGGCATACATAATTTTCTGTATGTAACAAACATTTGCTAGAAAACAATATATCCTTTCTTTCAATGGAGGTTTTCAGGGCATAAAAAAGAGCTTAGATTACCTTTTTTATTTGACTTTGGGGACAGTCGCTGATGTCGGCGAAGGGCTTGACATAAGCTGTATAATATTTCTGATATGCACTAAAAGACAAAGTGCTACAAGGAGCGACAGAGAGAGAGAGAGAGGTAGTTAAGGGACTAGCCCACACTAGGGGCCAAGACACAGTCCCTGCCAACAGGCAGCAGACAGGGCAACCCAATATTTACACAACTGGGATTTCAGATTTTCGACCAAAAACAAAAAAAAAAGGTAGCCGGAGGGAGAGAGACCCTCTCTCCCTCTCTCTTTGTGTATTTTATTTAAATTTCGTTTATTTAAGTTGATTTGGCGAGTAAATTAGTTGAGGCCAAATACAGTTTAAATGAAAATGTAATGCGTTTGCACGCACACAGACTTCAAAGACTGCAAAGTCTGTTGCAGTCTGTGGCTTTAATTGCTCTCGAGCTGTGGAGGTCTCAACCCCCAGACCCTAGACCCTAGACCCCTAGCTCAGTACACTCAACAATCCATTTGGCTGATGAGCAAAGTAGGGGATGGATGGGCGTCGGCGTAGTAGGGAAGGGCAACTGAAGCTCCGTTTCAACCCTTTAACAAAGAAAACGTGCAAATTATTGCGACTCAGAATTGGGTCAGTCGGGTTTGCCCCGTGCCCCACTGTTGCGTTGATTGTTACGCCTGTTTGTTATTGTTGTTCATAGAGCCATCAACAAGGGTGGCTCTTTTGCCAGCCTACATGGAGGCAGGCACGGGCTAACTGGTTTCGAGGATTTTTCATTAAATATTTAAATCTAGCTTCTTGCCAAGCTCAATTGCTGAACTGGAAACACGTTATGCGGCCATTTGCATAACGTAAAGCAGCCCTTAGTTGGGCGTAGGGGGCGTAACGTTTTCTCAGCTGTTTGCTTTGTTTTGGTTTTCGTAAGCGGGATTCTGATTCTCTGTTTGCTATTCCCCAAAATTTTTGTTAGCTCATATTAAATATGACTTGATCAAGTTGTTTGTTGCAAATGAGATAGAGAGGGAGGGAGCGATAGAGCGAAAGTGGAAATGTGTTTGCATCAAAACAAATGCATTTTTTATACGTCTGCGGGTATGCTCACTATCTCCTTCCAGCTCTCTCTCTCACACATACATACATATCCGGATAGTTACGTGACTTGCCTTCACATCTGGCATTCCTGCTTCGGCTCCCTCTCTCTCTCTCACTCTCAGTCTCTCCCTCTACCCGCAGACTACGTCAGTCAACACTCTCCACTTTCCACAATCCACCGTACACTCTCCATTCTTCTTCGTCTTCAATTCCCTCTACCACTTGGTTCTTTTCTCTAGTAATTTACGCTTCATCCCGGCCCCGCCAAGCAAACACTCACTTACACTCTCTCCCCCAGCTACTCTCTCGCGCTGAGTGGTTTGCGCCAATTTTTTTCATGTTTTCATGCGTGTTGCGTGTGCGGAACAAAAACTAGTTGCACTAGCTAGCAAATGATATACAAGTAGATACCCAGTGTGTCAAATACTTGGTGAGAATGTAATAATATAAAAATAATATAATTTTGCAAAGCTTTAGAGTCAAGAGAAATTTAATTGGAATATATATAGCAGAATCAATGTAGATCTTATTATACCAAGTATTATATAATAAATGATTCACTTTTTCCAAAGAAGAAGCAGATAATTATAATAAATATCAATATAGACATAAAAACTGCATTACTTTCTTTCAGAACTAATTTTATTTTTGATTTTTTTGCATGTAAAAAATGTTTTATAGAAGTAAATTATACTATATTCATAAATACATATTATTATATTTATAAAATGTAAAGAAAATAAATACATATATACAAACTGAATCGATTTCTCATTAGAGTTTAAGAAATTTCATACTTAGCTATAAGTATACCCCATTTGTCTAGCTACATTCACGCCCAGCACAATTCAGCAAATCCTTATACGACAACAACAACAACGACGACAATAAGAGCAAGAAGCTCAACAATGACGACGCTGATTGTAAAAATGTGTAGCGGAAAAACAACAACAGCAAGAAAACCAAGAAAAACAATGGCAACAATGTGCGAAGTCAAGTGCCTGACTAAGGCAATCATCTATGTATGTGTGGGTGTGGGTGTGGGTGTCTCTCATTCTCTCTCTCTCTGTGTCTGTGTGTGTGTGTGCCATATTTCATTACATAACTGTAGTAGGCACTTCTGCTTACACTTTTGCTGCTGCCTCTGCCGCTGCCTCTGCTTCTGCTTCTTCTCCGTCTTATTCTTGTTTTCCTGCAACAACTTCGGTTTCCGTTTTGCTATCGAGTATTCACGCCTTAAAGTAGACTTTGTTTTGTTTATTCGTTTTTGCCCACTTTGCTGCGATAATGAAAAGCTGCCGCCGCTTGGCCAACAGCCTCGACACGCCTGCTTTTTGTTTGTTTGTTGGCCAACATTTTGTTGGTTGTCATAGCATTAATTTCGGCCTAATGGCTACATAGAAATATGAAACATGAGCATTTCCATTTCAATTGAATTTAATATTGATAAGAATTTTCACTAAAATGGCATCCACAAGGAAGTGTAATGAATCGTTTAAGGGCTTTATTATATATTCTTTTCAAAATACAAACAATTGTTTTGCATTAGATCATCGTTGTTTATGTGTTGTGCATTTAAACTTAGCATAAACAATAAAAAAAAATAACTCAAAACAGAGAACATACGTTTTCAGCGCGAAGCGAACATCTGCTTGTAAACAATGTGTGAAGACTGAGTTAAAGAAACACATATAGAACGAGACACATGATGAGAGAACAAGAGAGAGACAAACAGAGTCAAAGAGGGGGCAGATAGGCAGGCATCATAAATACCAGCGTGAGTACAACAAATTCCGCATGTGGAAATAAATAAATGTGTCAAGAGTGTAAAATGGCGGCGAGCAGTGGAAGCATTGCAGGCATGCGCCGTTAGCTTTGACGCATGACGCATGCAAAACGGAGCAGAGCCAAATGCAATCCACACATTAAATGCAATCCACACACACAACGCCGTTTGAGTGCACAATACAACAAGGCAGATGAGTGTATCTGTTTATATGTACATATATAAATCAACAAGCTGACACATACATATGTATGTATGTATGTATTTACATACATAACTTCCATATGGAAATTAATCCGCATAATCAATGCGCGCGCGTGGCTTTAACTTTAACAATTCGAAGCGAAAGAGTGCGAGTGTGAGAGAGAGAGAGAGAGTGATAGAGCGAGCGCAAGCATTTCAACAAAATTCTAATTTCAATTTTGAATATACTGCGCTTGGCGAGGATTACGCGCGGATTATCCCAGAAATGCATTATGGCCACACCCTCACTCTGTGTATGTGTGAGTGTGTCTCCCCAGCGACCTTTCCTATTGAAAGTGCAAGGACAGGGCGCACTGACAGCAGAGCAGCATTTAGCAAGCAGTGTCGATGTCGACGAACACCAAAATAAACAAAATAAGAAAAAGAAGCGCAAAAAAAAAACAATTTAGAATAAGAGACAGAAAATATTGCACATATTTTGCCTCACATTGTGGAGAGAGCAAAGGGGTTAGATATGCGATGAACAGATGTACAAATGAGCATGACTGCAGAGAGAGGGACGGGCAGAGAGAGTGTGGAGAATACCAAAAGCGGTTGCTGCACGTGCACTCATGCAGACGGAACAGCAACAGCAGCAGCAGCAGCAGAGCAGCAGTAGCGAGTACAGAAGGAATGCGAAGCAAAACAAAAGTCGAAGTGGAGTTCACATACACACGCACACATAGATACTAATATGTTATTCATATACATATGCATTTGAAATTGCAAGCATGCTTTCATTTGGTTCTTCTGGCAATGGCTTTATGCGTGTTTGAAGGAGGGAGATGGGGATAGAAATAAAGAGGAATTCTTTCTTTTAAGCAAAGTGGCGCTTAGAGTGTGTGCATCTGTGCGTGCGTGTGTGTGTGTGTGCATGTGAGTGGGTGTGGGTGTGGTTGTGGCAAATTGGCAACCCGCAGCAAAAAGTGAGCAAAATATTTATGAAAAAAAGTAAAAGGAAAAGAAAAACTTACCTTGTAAACGTCGCCATAGGTGCCAGAGCCAATTTTCTGTATGAGATCGTACTCGTCCTGCGGGTTGCGTCTGGATATGTCCGAGCTGAGCAAATTGGCATTGTGGTGACTGTGAGCAGCGGCCATGACGAGAGCGGATTCACTAGGCAGCAGCGCTCGCTGCCCTGCCTGTCTGTCTGCCTGCTGTCTTTTTGCTGTGTCTATCTCCCTCACTGACTCGCTGTCTTTGTCTCTCTCTCTCTCTTTGAGTTTTTATTTTGTTATTTTAGTAGCTAGTAGCCCTGCCGTTGCTGCTGCTGTTGTTGTTGCTGTTTCTGTTGTTGTTGCGGTTAAATATTGTATCAATTTCAAACATTGTAAAATTTCAGAATTTGTTGCATGTTTGTTGTTGGGTAGCGCGCGGTGTGGGGGGATTTGGAAAACTTCTCGAACTTAAATGATGTGCGCTTTATATGCAAAGTTGCGTAACGCGGCTAACAATTGCCGTATTTATAGAACTGGAATATCAATTAATATTGAGAATTAGCTTTTAACACACTAATACACCGACGCATGCAGAACAATATATTATTGGTCATCTCTTTGCACGCAGAAATAATCATGAAAGGCTCATAACAAAACGGAATAGAACAGAATCGAAGCGAAATTAAAGCGCACACGGCAACAAAACAGCAACAGCAATAACAACAATAACCGCAACAACAATGATAGTCAAAATAATGATAAACGCGACGGCGTTAGCGTTGGCGTTGCACTGTGTGAGAGAAAGCGAGAGCGGCAGCGACGGCAGAGACGCCGACAACGGCGTCGCGGTCGCAAAAGTGGAAAAACAAGTGGCAGTAGCAGCGACAGCGGCTGCGACAACAATGAAAACGACCAAAATTTGTTCGCTTAATGTATGTATATATTTTGTTTAATTTCATTTGTTTTTTAACATTATTATCTGTTGGCCACTTTTGTGTGTGTCTCGCCTTATTAATTTCAACATTTATATATTTTATATATGCAAATATAAAAATATAAACAGATGCCAATTGGAAATATATATCACACTAACACACGCGACAGACACGGCGGCGTTGGCAAGCACACACACACACACGCACGCACATGCATATATACGCAATCATAGACCGACACACACACACAAAGACAACGCTCACACAGACGACGCGACAACAACACAAAAACAAGGCAACGGCGACAGCAAAGTCTACTGCGGCTTGCTTCTCTTCTTCAGCTTTTTGTGCTGCTGCTGCTGCTTCTACTGCTGCTTTTCGGCCGTATGATTTTGATTCCATGTCGCGTCGCGTCGCAGTCGCAGTCGCGAGGCGTGTCTGACGTTCTGTTGGCCACTAACACGGTACGCACGCGATATTTGTTGTTGTTGCTATTGTTGATGCCAGCTAATAAGCTGGCTTTGCCACAATGCGATCAATTCACTGAAATCCACACGTGCTTACTAGATTAATTTTTTTTTTATATTTATTCCAATTTAATGAATAATTTTACGCACTACAATCGCACACACTCGTTTAGAACACAAATAACATACGCGACCGACCGAGCGACGACTGCAGCGCAAGAACAAATACAAATACAATGCGCGCACCTACATTTTTTTTTAACCAGGTTTCTCGTGCTCAAATGGTGCTGTTAAATAGCATGTTGAGAAAATGTTGCCAATATTATGAGTAATGTTTGGGCACATGTTGCTTAGCGAGCAGTGTTGCTTGTGAGATATTTTATCTCTAAGATAATTTACGTATCTTTCATGTTACAAAATATAAGCAAATGGTAATATTACATGATATCTAAGCTTGTAAACAACAATTAAGCTTAAAAATTATGTTTGCTCAAATGCTTATTGTCATTGAAGATGTTAACAAAAGCCACTGTTGAGCTAAATTGGCCATGTTAACAGCAATCGATGTGGCTATGCAAAGTTAACATATACTCGATTATTGCCCAAGCAGCTGTTCAGTTCCCAGCGTTGCCAACTAAATTCCCAATTAAGTGTGCCCAGCCATAAAAATTCACCGTTTCCTTTTGCCATTCAATTTTTATTTCAAAAATGTTTTTCAGATTTGTACAATTATTATTCGTGATGGTAAAAATACAAAATATCCAAGTTTCTTGTAATAATTTCAGTAAAGTTAGGAAAACAGTTTAAAAATAAACCCAAATTATTGCACTCGAATATAAAATAAATAACATAATTAAGTATATATAGATTATATATAGGTTTATAAATTGTTTGTAGTTCTTGTTCTTTCTGAGTTTTGGATTTCAATATTTCTAGACGACTTCTCATTCGCTCAATGTGTATAAATTGCATACTATTTTTAAATATATATATTATATATTTCGATTCGAATTTGTTTTATTGCAGATTTCTTTATAATTTCCTGCTACGATCCGCAGCAGTTAGATTTAATTTCGTTCTGCGAAAAGAGAATTAAAAATAGATTAGCAAAGCACAAAATAGCATTAATAATAACTTAACTAACACGAAACAACAAGAGGAATATTTAAAAAATGCTAAAACACAACAAACTACAGGCGGCAGCTAAACAAAAATGTGGAATTGAAACAGTAAACAAAATAAACATAATTTTTAAAAATAGTAACACGAAAATTTTCAAATTACAACAAAATAATCAATATTAATTTAAAAAATAAACCATTCTCATTATCACAAAAACTCTTTTCCTTTTTTTCAAGCGGCCAATCGAATTTTAAATTATCGATAAACACAAATTAAAGGTTCGGCTTTTTTGGCTGTTATTTTAAAAAGCTGTTATTGTAAACTGTTAACTGGAACATTAGCATGCGTGCAGCTGCAGTTCTTACCCATTGTCCAAAATTAGTGAACGATTACGGAAGATCTGAACAATTGGCCTACAAAAATATTCTCTCTGCTCTCTAAATATGTATTTCGCTTGAGTGTGGAACATAAATTGATCTTGACGTCAAAATGTATAGTTTATTATTAATTAATTACTTTATTCTGCTGCTGCTCTCATCTTCTTTTTTATTTATGAAACATTTATTTTATATAGATTTGTGCGCTTAAAATTTTACTGATCAATCTGCATCCTGTGTCCATGTTTCGAGTGAAATAGAAAAATGTGTGAAATTATGTTAGAAAACTGTGTGAAAACAAAAATGAATTAAGATATTTTGCTGCTTTCATGTGTGAGTGTGGGTGTGTGGGTGAGCTTGCTTTAGTTAACAGATGAATAGCAGTATGTGTAAGTCTGTTTGTGTGAGCGAGATGTCTGAGGTGTGCGAGAGAGTATGCTTAAGCTTGTCTATTTGTGTGCGTGTGCCTAAGCTTGTTGCTTGAATGCGTGCGAACATGCGTCTGTTTGTTTGTGTGTGTGTATGTACGTGTGATCTATGCATGCAAATGAGAGTAGTCTATACATATGCGTATTGATGTGTTTATCTTAATATATAGAAAGAAAGAGACAACATTAGAGTAGAAGGACACGCGTAAAGAGGATGCGCAATATATTTAACAGTAAATACGTTAATCAGCTGAATAATGAAAATATACTCAAATGCTGACTAAAACCCTCTGCTACAATAAAAAGTAAGTTTAATTTCAATTTAATACTAAAAGAAAAGAAAAATAACCAATTTTGACGTCAAATCAAATAAAATAAATAAAAAAAAAATTAAATAAGAAATAAAGTAAAAGAAACGCAAATTTATAATAATTGCAAATAAAATATTGTAAATATTCAGGAGCATTTAAGCGGACATTACAATAGAAAATAGAGATAGAAATAGAATATTATTCATTGTTAAGTATTTCATATTGGATATTTAAGTGTAAGTTATTTTAACTATAGATTCAAATCTCGCTCTGTGAGTACCGGATATGAAGTTCTAAATTGTCAATTGAGGCAGGGTAACAGGGTAACGTTTGTTCATGTGTGTGTTTATTTAAAAGAAGAGAGAAATGAAGAACGAAAAACAATAAATTAGTACTTCAATTACTAAAGCCAACCACCGTATATAAACAATATAAATATATATATTGATATAGTATATAAATTAGGTATAAGATTGAAATGGGAATAACTTACAGTTCCATGGAGAGCACCGTGGGATTGGGACACGCCTGCGGAGCACGCACGTGACATTGCTTGTGACATATCAATTGGCAGTCGCGGCACTCGTAACCCTGTTTGCCCGGCCGCCTGGGTATGGACTTCATGCAGATCGAGCACTGTAAGCCACCTCTGTAAATCGAAAGATGTTCAAAATATGTTAAAGTAGCAGTAGAAATGGAATCACTCTTACATATCCTTATGATTATCAGTTTTGCTCTTTTCTCGCATTCTCATTCTCCTTCTGTCTTCCACATTATTTTCTTACTTCACTGCCTCCCTTTTTCTCTTTTACTTCTCTCGCTCTCTCTCTTTCTCTCTCTCTCCTTCACTCTTCTTACTCTCTTACTTTTTCCTTCGCTCTCATTTACTCGGCTGTTTCTATTCCTTGTCAGCCCATTTCAATGCTTCGCTCTTACGTCTATTTTCAACCTCTCTCTCTCTCTTGCTCTCTTTGAATTTCTTCTTACTGGGCTTTCATACTGTTATATATCTTTAATTTCGAACTAACGCTTCTCTTATTTTCCCTCTGGTCCCAGCCTCCGTTCTCTTACTTATCTCTCAAGCGATTTTATATTTCTTATACTTCCCTTAAGCCTCTCTCTCTCTTTCTCTGTTGCATTTACCCACTGTCTCTCTCCCCCTTCTTTCTTACTTACCCGCTCAAATGTTTGGCTATAAAGGTATGATCGTTGTAGATGTGCAGTTTGGTGCCCTTGCGACGCCAGCGAGGTCTCTGTGCAATGGCCAGCGGCACGATGAAATGCCTGTAAGCAGATATGAAACAATTAATAAATTGATTACAAATATAAAATGAACTCTAGTCGGGAGTAACCGACTAAGATATACACTACTTAACAGGAATCTCAGGAATTAGGAGCAAATGCATTGACTCTTAGCTTCCAATAGCTTTACACTAATATTGATTATAATAGATTATCAAAGGGGATTAGATTCAATTGTTAGATGAATCTATAGACAGTTACACAGATTACTTTAGTTTAATTTAAATCGATTGTAAATAATCATGCTAACCGCTTAACGCCATTCTCCACAGTTTCCAGGACCAAGGTGGATGCTTCGTGTACGTAGGTCTTGTTGCTAGCCGAGGAGAAGCCAGAGATGGCTGAGGATTCTGAAATTGAAGAGCGTCGTGAGTGGTCGGTGATGGAGTTGCCAATGCCCATGCGGGGTCCTTCAATTGCAAATTGTTGTTGCAGTTGATGCAATTGTTGTTGTTGTTGTTGTTGTTGATGATATTTGTAGTTGTTGTTGTCGTTGTAGTGTTGTTATTGTTGCAGTTATATAAGATATTCATATAATAATATCCACACACACCAAACACCCGAATACACCAAAAAATATATATGAAAATAAATAAATAAATATAAAGTATAAAAACATAAATAGGCAAAGAAAAAAGTGTATAAGGAAAATAATTTATAAATCAAATTCAGTTTTCGTGTTCAGTTCAATAGGTGTATTTTGTGTGTGTGTGTGTTTTTGTGTGTGTAGGTGTGTGTGTGTGTAAAATATATATTACATACATAGAGCGTATTAGACAAGAGGTACATACAGATTTTGATGTTTACGTGCGGGAAATTGTTTGGTTAGCGTTATGCGGAAATGGTAGAGAGAGAAAGAGAGAGAGAGAGAGAGGAGTAGAATAAAGAACAGTTAAAGGACATAACACAAGAACGACTAGGTAACAAGATATTAATTGAGACTTTTACATATGAGATATGTTAGAATTGATAGACATATATAGATGCTATGCAGAATCTGGGAATATGATACGTAATGATTTTCTTATGAGGAACAATTTTACTAGAAGTCTAGGTATAAAAGGAAGTATTTATATATAATCTATTATTGTTCATATATGTATGTATCATTAATAGATTCTCTAGTTTCGTTGTATGATATTATATTTACTTTTAGAATTTATTTATTATTTAGTTTATTTTACTCTTTTTGCCAAAAATTAACTACTTTTTCTTTAGTAAGTAAAAAAAATTAAAAATTTTGTTTTTTAAATGGAGTTTCAAATTGCCTAAATATTTTAAACTAATTTAATATCTTGATCAAATAATGTTTAGTAGATAGTATATCAGCAGAGTTTATAGTTCAGTCAGTAGAGATTCCATAAAGGAATTTAGCTTAGTATTAATAAATTAATATTAATAATAATAGTATTATTTCTTAATGTAATAATAATATTGGATATATATACAGTAATATTTCGTTAATTTCATTTATTTATATTTATATATTATTAAATTGAATTACTTTTATTTAGTAATAATTTTTTTTTTATTTTTATTAATAATTTTTCTGGCATTATTATATGCTGCTTTTTAGTTTAAATTAAATTCGTGTTAATTTAATTATTTCTCTTTTTTAATAATAATAATATTTTCTATATTGTTTTGCTCATTAATTATTTATATTTATATTTATATTTATATTTATATTCATTAAATCATTTCATTAAAGAATTTCATTCTTTTTTGTTTCTTTGCTGTTTTTGTCTCATTAATTATTAGCAAAGCTCATTCTACACTAATTTTAAATATATTTAAATAATGTGCATGCATTAAGAAATGATTTTTTAAATATATATTTCAAATGTTTGTTCCACTTGAATATTTTTTGGTAGACATATTGTTCCGCTTGATAAACATGCTTTTTAGTGCAAAAGTTAGTTACGATCTAATGTGAATGCTCATTAATAATGTTGAGCGAGTGTGTGAATGCTCGTATGAGTGTGAGTGTGAATATGTGTGTATGTATGTGCGTGTGCGTGTGCGTGTGTAAATGATGTGATGTGGACGATTGGGGTAATTACCAAGTGAATTGCTTTTAGACAGAGTGGCACGATCGACAGATAATGAACGGGAAGAATCACCATTGAGGGTTCCAGTGGCTGTACGAGTGAGTCCTGTGGCTGTTCTTGTTGTTGTTGTTGTATTGTTGGCTGATTGTGAATTATGGTTGTTGTTATTGGGCTGATCGGCCGATAGGGTGCGGGTTTTAGAACGACTGAGACGCTTCTTGAGGGTGCCAAAGAAATTACGTTTTTTGCTGCGACCACGATCATCCAGATCCAAGCCCGATTGCTCTTGCTGCTGCTGCTGCTGCTGCTGTTGGCTGGGAAAGGGCGATGAGGCGCCATTGCGTGGCAAACTGCTCGAGTTGTAGCCACTGCCACTGCCATTCAGATTGTTTGTGCCATTCAAGCTATAATTGTTGTGATAGCCGCTGCCATTCGGCGAGGAGGCGGCATTTGGCTGGCCAAACTGCGAAAGGAAAACGCTTAACTAGAATCGAAGAACTTGAGCGAGATAAGATTCGGATGCCGCATGCCGCATGCTCAATGATGAACTCTTTAAACTCTCGCGTGCTACTCACCTCGGCTGTGCTCTCCTCGTTGGTGTTACCTGTGTTACCTGTTGTATTGGGTGATTCGCTGCCCGGACTATCCACCAGATCGATTGAGTTTGCATTGGCATTGGCCGCCTCGTTGGCAGCACGCTCAAAGGCCTGGGCGACGGCCTGATCGAGTTCTGTGGGTGATGCTCTCTCCGTCACCTCGATCTGGCCATCTTTGTTCAACTCGACCTGGCCGTACCGATTGGTGGTAGTTGATAGTTGGTTAGATAAGCGCGGGGTTAGGCAAAACGATCAATAAACAGAACGAGAAACGAAAATTGTTTAGATTAGCTCAACGTTGGACGCGGCACATGTATGAATATGGATATGTACGCATCTGGGATGGCTGATTAGCACATAATTAGAGAGAACTCAGAGAAAAATAAAGGAAAAGAAAAGTCGAGCTGCAGACTGACTTCGAGGTTACCTTAAATGCGTGTGGATTGGTCGAGTTCTGCGGGAAATGTAATGAAAAGAAATATGAAAAAAAAAGAAGTAAAAAGGAAAATTATAAAATGAAAAGAGAAAGAAACCTAGCAGATTCGGATTCTCAGGATAGGCTGTTGCCTATGGGACTCACCCGTTGAACGCTGTGTATGATCAGGGTGCTCTTGCTGGGCTGGCCGCTGCCAGTGGAGCCGGAGAGAGTGCCATCCTGTAGGGCACGGACCGCTGCATCGGCCAGGTCGGCGCCATTGCGTATATGCTCATTGATAGCGGGCGTGCTGAGACGCAGTGCTTCCTTCAGGCGATTGGGACGTGCATGGGCTGGAATTTCGGCGCCCTCGATAAAGACAAAGTCAACGGTAATGGCGCCCGCAACGGGCTGTGTCTCGTAGGGGCGTGGCTGCAGCTGCAGCAGCTGCGTGGACGCTGGCCCCACGGCCAGCTCATCGATGCCAACCAGGCCGAGGCCAAGGAACTTGGGCGGATCCGATGCAATCACCGGATGATCATACACCTCAAACAATATTTCAGCCGATTGTGGGGAGAGTTCGCTGCAAAGAGAGAAGCAGAAATGAGGCATAAAGCTGCAGATCGGGCGAATGGACTCACAATAGGAAATGCTCATCCCAGTAGGGTTTGCTGCCTCGCTGAGTGCCCGTCTGATTCTTCTGTGCCGGCTCATCCATCTCGATGACAACATAGGGCTCATGCGCATCTTTCAATCCCTCACCCTTGACGATCTTCACCAGCAGCCGACGACCGGATACCAAGTGCTGGGAGTCGCGCAGCATGCCAGAGCCCAGATGTTCCATGTTGTGCTGTGTGTGGGCCGAGCATGCAAGTGAGCGAGTGACAATGAATGAATTAACAGAATTGAATTGACTCAAGAGAGGGATAGATACAGAGCGAGAGAGATAGAAAGAGAGTAAGACTTAGAGTATAGCTGAAGCTTATGAAATTCGCCTTTAATCGAATCGAAAGGGGGAACTTAAGGGACAATATATATATATTTAGTAATTGTAATAATATTGAAAGTATTGATTGCCCTGAAAAGAGAGAGCGCAAAAGAAAGAGAGAGAGAGAGAGATGAAAGTTTAACTAAAGCCCGCGGCAATGGTCAAAACATCGAGTTATATGACAAGTTATTAACAGAGAAAGGCGAATTTCATCATTTCAACAAAACGTTGATGATATGTACATATATATATATAGATAGATAGAAGATTTATGTGTTTCTCTGGTGTCGGCGTAAGAACAATGAGAAGTGTTGTCTTTCACTGTCTGTGTGGTGCTTAGTAGACTTGGTTGACTGAGCAGAGACATCACTGTACTCGTCTCCTGTACTTGTACTTGTGTGTGTAACAATGAGACGAACGAACGAGGGAACGAACGTATAGAACACGCAACACAGAACACGCTTCTCACTGCTCTCAACACGCTCTCACCGCCAGCGAATCATAGTGCACGGGATAGATTACAGGCAAATCGATGGACTCCACTTCGGCACGGGGGCAGGTCGAGTAGATGGAGAAGTCAACTGGATAGACGGTGTCACGCAGCGCCGTCGTCAATATATCGCTGATGACTGTCTGCAGCTGTTGTTCATCCTGATCCATGGGCTTGATGGCGCCCACACTGTTCATGGCAATGCGCACCTGTTTATTGGGCAATCAGACATATTCGTTTAGTTAACTCAACATGCTTATATATCAATGTATCTCTTCTGTATGGCACTTACGTCCGGATAGCCATCCACACGCATCTCACCCTTAAGTGTATTGTAGTTGATGGGTATGGACATGCGTGCACGGAATCGCGATACGGTGACCTTGTAATGGGACGTCTCCACCTTGCCCGACTTCTGCCTAAAGGTCTTCACCTGCAGCACCGGCATCGCATCGCAGTCAAAGGTGATGAGCTGCACGGCATAAAGACCCAATTAGCATGGATAATATATTTTACTATTTATTGTTCCACTTCACTCACCATTTCAGCGGGATTCTGTTCCTCGCAATTGCAAAAGATATTGTTTAGCGCCGGTGCCGGACTGTCGGGCAGTACGCGCACTACCTCAACTGCTACGCCATGCTGAAAATGTACAGAATTTAAGTTGATATTTATCGATATGCTATCGAGGGGTTATCGATCAAGGCTTTGAATAGCTACTGCGCTAACAGCTAATGAATTATACCTTTATTTATCGATTATTTTTATGTTAATTATTGTTATTTTTAAATAACCCTCAATGCTTTATTTGGCAACGCTTTAAGAATTTTAACTGAATTTCTTTGCTTCTACATCTTATTGGGCATACTATGACTTATCGTTTTTTAAAATATGTTTATCGATAACTTGATAACTTAATTAGCTTCATTGAGTGACTTAAATAGTGGTCATAGTTCATATCAAAATATTTTCATAAAACTAATTTAATATATCGATATGTATCAATAAATTATCCGCTTTTTATCGATATCCCCTAAGTAAATAAATAAATAGATAGATAAATAAATAAAGAAATGAATGAATGAATAAATAAATAAAAAAATATAAATAAGTAAAAAACAAATGAATGAATAAATAAATACAAAAAAAAAATTAATGAATAAATAAATAAATATATAATAATTCATTAAATATAAATGATAAAAAAAAAGTGGAAATTGCAAAAAAATAAATTACTTATTTAGCTGCAAGTAAAAAGTCTACCCGTATAAGGTTTATGACCTAGATGAATAATAGAAATATTTATAATTTTCCTTATAACTTTTATCGACAATTACCAAGTCGATGTGATTCACAATATTAATAATATAGAGCAGGGTATATAGGTTCTATATATCTATATTTATCGCATACATTAAACACTTTGATAAAGCTTAAGCCTTAGACCTGAAGGATGCAACCTCGATGAGCTTTTGCTGCTAGCCTTACTGGCCAGCCTCTGTTCTGGAAACCTGTTTGCGGCCAAGTTGTAGTCCAGACTCGTTCTGGTTTTGGCGACATTACGTAAGCGACGATTATAAAGAAATATATATTTCATATGGATGTGAACGCAAACCGAAAACACAACAGAAACAGAAACAGAAAAAGTCATAAAAGGCCGCGAGTGAATGACTAACATTATAAAAAAAAAAAACGCACAACTCACAAATAAAATTGCTGACCTTGGCCTACGTTCGGGGAGAGACGTCGATAAAGAAAAAAGAAAAAAAAAAAGTTAAGCGACGCAAGCTGTGCTCAAAACGCGTTTCTACGCCGGTTACGCCTGACTGGCTGAGCGCCTGAGCTAAATCAAGCAAAAGGCTAAACAACATGTATTATTTTTTTTTTTAGTTTTTTTTTTTATGACTTCAAGTTGAAAGTCGAGGCCACGTAACCAGAACAGAGTTCAATGGACGCCGTCTCATAGAGAGAACTACGTGAGAACTAGGGGGAGTATGTGGCAATTCTAATGACATCACAAACCGACGATAGATGATGTCAAAGCTGCAGCGGAATGATGTCATGTCATGCACTCACCTCCTCGACGGACTTGCGCAGTGTATCGTTGATAGCTATCACCCAGGACATGAGCAGTTCGTTCACTATAACTAGATCGCTGTACAGCCAGCGAAACACTTGGCTTGTCCATGTCACGGAGCTCTGTAAGGGGGAATCGATATAAATTGCGTTGCTTTGAGTTATATCTTTGACTTCACTTACCGTTTCGGGTCCCACCACATTTGAGGGCGGCGGCACATAACGTTTCTTACGGTTCTCTGGTCCCGTAGAACTCTGCCGCACAACACGACGACGCGGTCCGGCTGCAGCGCCGCCCAACGGCGAGGCCGTGGCACGTCCACGGCCCGCTGAGCCAGCGCCACCAGCGCCACCGGTTAGTGGCTTTGATAAATCTTCGACTTTGCTCTTGGTGGCCAGCAGATCGCGTGGTTCGGACAAACGTTTCTCTGGCTTACCGGCAGCACCTGGAGCCACGCTGCTCTGACGACTGTTGCCGGCACTGCCGGCAGTGACAGCGCCATTGGCGCTCTTATTGAGATACTTGTGGTAGAGCAGCTTGCACAACCAGACCGAGAAGAGGGCCAAGACGGCCCACAAGAATATGAAGATGGCTAAGGAGTCCATTGTTAAGTCACCAAGTCCCTCGAACGAACAGATATAGTCATCGATTTGATCTGCTAGATCCATTGTTTTTAGCAGAGCATGGAGCAGGTCCACCGATCAGACAGCAACATTATGGCAACAAAAAGTCTGAAATACGAATTGGATTAGTTAGTAATACGAAACAGTTGGCCCATATATAAAATACAAATATATATATATACACATGTATATATGTATCTGTGTTTGTGTGTTTGTGCCACTGGCTCGGGGATCTGCTCAGCAATCTCTGTGTATAGCCATGTCTATTTATAGAACTTTGAACATTTTTTTTTTTTTTTCAATAGAAAATATGAAAAAGCTTTTCACTCACAGCGAAAAACCGAAAACTATTTAAATATGGCACAAAATCAACAAAAAAACTCACTCGAAACTACATAAAAATAAGCAAGAAATATATTTGATTCTTATTTGATTATTAATAAATATATTTGTTTAAAAATAATAATAACGAAAAAGTACGTCAAATAAGGAGAAAAATCACAAATGAAAATCGTTTTGTTCTAAAACCGAACCGAAATGAAACTGAACACAATTCGCGGGCCACTCAGACGTGTGTATCTCACAGCGCGTCGATTAAGGTGGCAAAGCAATTAATGCGCCGACGCATAGAGCTAGTGAGAGAGAGAGAGAGAGAGATTGAGAAAGGAACAAAAAGAGAGAGAAAGAGAATGGGAGAGTATGGGAGAGTTGTAGAGGCTCACGCACTGGAGCAGCAGGCTGGCAAACTATTGACGTCATAACTTTTTGAGGTCGCGACGTGCTCAAAGAACATGCCAAAAACATAAAAGAAACAAAACAAAAGAAAAGAAACAAAATGAAGAGCTAAAATAAGCCGAATGCTGTATGCTCTAAAAGAACTGCGAATGCCAAGCTGAAGAGCAATAGTATTTTAGTTGGCTATATTTCAGCAATTGTTTAAATTATCAATTGATAAATATTTAGTAGCACTTGCCATTTGATTGACTATTTGCTTAGCTCTGTTGAACATGTGTAAATATTGCATGCATGTTTTATAAATAGAGGCTCGGCTTTGAAGATATCATGTAAATTACTTGAAGTCAGGCAGCTCGATGCGCAGTTATAAAGTTTGAAATGGAATTTAAAAGGAATACTCAAATATATATAGCTGCCACAGATAGTCTTAAAGAAGAGTCAGACACAATACTGCATTGAGGCATACGAAACTAAACCTTACGCTTCCAAGCTCTAACAGCCAAGCCCATGCACATACATGAATGCTATGATATTAATCATAAAATGGCATTAATATAGCTTTCAAATGAAACCGAAAGCAAAATAATATCAATTAAATTCGTCATTCTATTACAACTTTCCTTACACCTACTCTTACTGGTTAACCCAAGAGCTGTTCAAATTTAGCTTTTTCTGCTAAAGTTCTTCAGCTGCGCAACATACTTCATATCAAAATTATAATACCCATAATAAAGCTGCAGTAGCTTGCGCCTATTGTATGTAAATAAATAAACACATATATAAATTCCCATTCGACAGAGGCGCAAACACACAAAAAGAAATGACGTAAGACCTCTTTGGCAGCAAAGCAAAGCAGAAATGCCTAAATTGCCAGCCCTTCAAAGCTGAATCAAATAAGAAAATTCTATTAGTTGAGAAATGCAAATTCCAATTAGAGTCGCAACAGCTAAAGGTTACAGAAAATAAGTTGTAGACACGTGTCTCTTCCGCTGCACATTTGGCACTCAAATGCAGTTAATGCTTAAACAATTGCCTTGTTGTTAAATTTCTTGGCAAACGAACGACAAAGCGACCCATTGGCCACAATTCGGCAAGCAGCAGTAAAGATATAGCATACCAATACCAATTATATATATATTGTATATATTTGTATATCAGTTTTGTTGCTGCGCCTGGAATCTGTTTCATGTCATTTGCGAATTGCTTCCGAATGGAAACACAGAGATACAATATACATATACATATATATATACACCTCTGGGCACATATATATGTGCACTTGCATATAAATTTGCTTCGGGCTGCTCGAACTGCGCCGTTGACTTTGACTTAACGGCTCGTCTATTGACCCCACTGTGCCGCAGGTGTGGGACGTGTGGGAAAGAAGGGGCCGCCGACCAAGAGCTCTTACGAGAGCAACAAGTATTCGTGGATATTTTTAAGCATAGAACAAAAGCAAAAGAGTAAAGCAAAAAAAAAAAACCAAACGCCAAACAACCGAATGATGAAAATACCAAACGCATCTTTCTCTGCTGAACATTGTAGCACAGTGGAGCAAAGCAATGGCAGAAATTTGTCAAATATTACAATTAAAATTCAGGAAACTTTTTAAAACTTACATAAGCATATAAATTAATAAATAAAAAATATATATGAACATTTTTTAAACTAATATAAATACATATAACAATAAATTCATTTTAAAAAAATTATTAAAATATTAAAAAAATAATAATATAAATATATATTCTATAAATATATTATAAAAATATTTTTGAAAATTTTTAAATGTATTACTTTTAAATAAAGTAGATAATATATTAATATTTAACGCTCTTTCTCGTCTTTCACTTATCTTAGCTGCTCAAATTTTTGCACATAAATTAACCTAATGTGTCCCACTGTGCAGAGCTTCTCGCATAAACTGCTGCCAACAGAATTTACAAGTGTTAACAATGAACAAATGTTCTTCATTGTTAAGGAAACGCCGGCAATGCGATGCCACTAGATTTTTTTCCCAATTCATTAGCATATATAGATATATAAATATATATGTGTATATATGTAAATACGTTTAAGCAGAGAAATTTGCTTAGATATGCACTTGGCTTGAGATCGATAGGGAGAATGGCAAAAATAATTAAATTTCTATTGAAAAGAAAACGTATTATATTTATATTTTTAATGAAAAATATTTCAAAGAGATAATTCAATTAAACTCTAAACAAGGTTGTTGTATATAGGAATTTTTATTTTATAAATTGTAAATTTATTATTCAAATATTATTTAAATTATTAATAAAGACTTTTCAATTTATGAAAGAAAAATTGGATATTAAGCTTGACTTAAATAAGACTCGAAAATAACTACTAATTGATAGATTTGTCTTAACATTTAATTTAAATGAATTGTAACTCACTTAAAGTGAAAGGAAGGAAGACGATTCATGGAATCAGTTAATCATTTGAAAGGTTTTCTAAAACAGCTGGATAATGGATGTTAAAAGATAGTGAATGAATCAGTTTTAACTACAATGAAATATTTTTGGTACATTAAAAATCAAAACAAAAGTGCTTAAAATGAATTAATCAAATTTAATAATTTAATAATTTATGCACACTCTATAGACTCTACACTCTATTTTTGAAATGCTCTCAAAACTGTACAACTTATCTAGAATAGAGTTTATGAGATTGCTAAAAGTGCCAATTAAATGAAATGATATAGGAAACATTTGCAATGGGCCGTCGAACTGCAACAGGTTGGCAAGAGACAGCAAGAGCTCCATGGTTCGTGTTTCCCGTTTTTAATTGCCCGCACAACCGTTAGGCGGGTCATAAGCAGCACTTTTAATGGCCTAGCTGGCTGGCATGGAGTTGTGTTTATATGCATTACGCCATCTGAATATGGCGCAGTAATTAAATAATGAGAACAAGCAGAGCTGATCTGGCCCTAAGTTAAGGTCTTAGGCGAATGCAGCTAATTAATTACGGAGCCCTACAGCTACATTAGCTTATTAGCTGCGCACAATGCGAATTTTGTTTGCCTGCTGCTAAATATAGAGATTCTGTAAGATGATATAGCTAAACGCGATGGCCTTGCTGCCTGAGATAAGAGCTTTAAGTATTAGCAATTGATTAGTAATTAATTGATAAGCCAATAACGTGATGCGAATGCTAATGCTGCTTACCACAGATGACAATCACAAGAATTGGAGTCTGATTCATTCATTAAACACACTGCTAAAGGTCTCTTTAGGTCTCTATCTTATCTATTGGGGCTTATCGCCGTATAAGTTAACGCCATTAGCGTTCTTTCACTGAACAGGTCAATTAAATATTTGTATATTAAAATATGAGTATATATATGTTCATATATTATAGTCAAAATACACGTGCTGATGTCATTTGAACAAGCTTTGAATATTTGTTGTCAATTGAGAGGACGTCATCGTAAACAAATGGGTGTTGTCTGAGGTGCAAAGAATGCGAAATCTCACACACAGAACAAGACAAGGACAGAAACAGAAACAGATAGAGAGAGAGGGAGGGATTTCTTTGTCTAGTTTGAGTTGTGATTCAATGCCAAAAAGAGGTTTCTATATGGGCCAGCGGCTTATCAGCACAATTCGCATATTATTTAATGCAGTTATTAAAGTAGATTGGGTCATAAATATACATTTCAATTGCTGTTCAATTCAACTTTAAAAAACCAGCAATAATTAGCGGCATGCGAGCGGCATTTATAAACAAATCAGTCTGACCTTTAGCACAGACTCTTTCGCTCTCTCTCGCTCTTCCTCTCTCTCAGTGCTCAATGGCGCATGAAATCTTTCATTTTTGCTTAGATCTCGTCATAATTATCACTCAGCAACGGAAATGACGCTTCTATTGCTGTACCACACGGCGTATGCGCATTAAGAGCTAATGACTCGTGCATTACGCATACGCACTGTAGCCGTCAAGCTGTTGTAATTGGGCGAATGACTAAAACTTATTATGAAATTGCTTCTGTTTTTCTCACTTTCCCTCTCTCTCTCTCTCTCTCTCTCTCTGTCTCCCTTCCTGTTGAGCCACTCAGTAACCTAGTGTCGCCTTACGTTATTTTCATGTCTGACAATTGTTGTGCAAGCAAAGTTCAAGTTGAGCTGCCTCAGCTCAGCCGCCTTGGCTGCTGCTGCTGCTGCTACTACTGCTCGTTTGCTTTGCGAGCAAAGTTCAGCTGCAAAGTTCACACAGCTTTCCCAGCTTGTGTTTTGCTGTTGTCTCAGTTTATCGATTGCCTAGCTAGGACAATAAGCACTCAGGATGGACTGTCCTGCACGTTGACAATGCCTGAGGCTAAGGTTTGCTTATTTATATTTTATTTACACTGTCTTTAATCCAAATATATGAAGTGTTTGCCTTATATTAAAAAAAAAAAACTCACAAATAATTGTTAATTAAATTTATCTTTGCTGTCGAGCAGTGCTTTGACTCACTAATATTAATAAAACGATTGCAATTCTAATCAATTTCAATTAGTTAAATATTTAAATATTTTTCATTATATATAATTTTTTATTTCCTTTTCTTATTATTTATTTTTATATATACATATTATATTTTATTATTATTCTTTTATATATTTTATTTCATTTTTTGTTCAACTTCTTATTCATATTATTACTCTTTCTACGGCTACTACTATTTCTGTGTTCATTAGGGCTTCTGCTATTATTCTACTACTATTTCAATTCACACTATTATTTCTATGGCCACTACGATATCTACGGCTACTTCAATGGCTACTACTATTTCTACGAATACTACTTTTTTTATAGCTACTACTATTTTCTACACATCTCTGTGTCTTCCTTCTCTTCCTTTTTCCATTTAATTTATGGCCATTACCTTTTTAACGACCACTACTATTTCAATGTCTACTATTGTTTGCAATGCATCTCTCTCAAATCTTGAGGGTCGTCTACGAAATTCCCATCTTTGCATTGAATTTTGTGAGCACAAATATTACTACTACTACTATTAATACTACTATTATTATTGCTACTACTATTAATAATACTATTATTATCACTACTACTATTAATATTAGTAGTAGTATTAGTAGTAGTAGTAATATTATTACTACTACTATTAATACTACTACTATTTCCAGTGCCACTTCTACGAACCCTACCATTTCTACGACAGCTACTATTTCTACGACAACTACTATTTCTATTGTTACTACTCTATTTGTAGGACTACTACTATTTCCATGGCTACTACTATTTTGAGTGCATCTCTTTAAACTCTAAACTATCTTTTTCGTTACTCTCTGCTTTATATTTTATTCCAGACGAAGAGCGTGCATACTTGTAATATTCAAAGAAAAGAATTCGCTTTTCGTTTATATTTCATGCTACTATTTTGATGAACAGAACTGTGTATGTGTAAATATGTAGGCATATTTATATATATTTTTATATAAACTTATACCTATTTAGTATGCAACGATATATTTGTTTTTATTCGACTTCGATTTCTGTTTTAATATTGATTTTTTTTTTGGCTCTGGCGACAACACACAAGGCTTGCCCCAAAAAGCGAGACCTCGCGCCAAGCGCCAAGCGCCAAGCACCAAGCCCCAAGCTGACATCAGCCGAAAATATTTGCTAAACAGCTGGTGCTAGTGTCTTTCAAATTGTGTTTGTTTGCCAGGCAATTTGTTTTGGCTGGCCAACGTTTGAGTGTTGCAATCAAATAAATAGCTTAATATTCGATCTCGCGAAAGGTATTTGAACTTTGAGTTAAATGTTTTGACCGCGTTGTCGGGGCAACGCCAAAGGGTGAATTGATTTATTAAGAAATGTACTATATACTATATATATATATATATGCATATTGCCCAAAATATTTACAGCTGACAAGACAGAGCAGGCATGGCACAAGTGGGGGAGGGCAGCCAGACTCTTAAAGCGAAATGCCGTGACACACTTTTTTCAAGAGAGAGAGAGAGAGCAAGGGAGAGAGAGAGTGTGAGAGTGTGGGCTGAGAGTGACGATTTCTAGGGAAAAGCGGGGGTTGCAAATGCTTGGCTGTTAACTAAATGCGAGGCGTGGCAACTGTTGTCTCAAGGGTAGGGTAACGTCACGCGTCTAATGCGATAACGCACGCAGAGCCAGCCAAATAGCTAAACAACTTTTGTGCGCCGCAGCACAGAATTGGGGTCGACCTGACTGTTATCCTGTATAGCAAACTAGAAACTTTTATATTTACTTTGAAGTTGCAGTGACAACAATGAAAATAAAGACATAAATAGGAAAAACAGAGTTCTTGAAGCACACACACCCAAATGCCGTACCCAGTTAACTGTAAATGGGGGGTTGAGAGCTGCTGCCTCAGATACTTACCATAAATATCCAATTGTTGTTGTTGTTGTTGTTGTTTGCAGGAATTTGCGTTGTAATTTAGTTTCAGTATATTTGAGCACGATGCGCAGTTTAAGTATTTTCATTTTTTTGTAGGATTTTATTTTGAAATAAGAAATATTTTTTGTATTATTATAAGTACAACAAAAGTTTGAATTGCATTGGGGCATTGGTTAGTGGCAGTCAAGCAGGAGAGTGTGTGTGTGTGTGTATATGTGTGTGTGTAGTGGAGCTGAGTGTTTTGCTACACTCGTGTATGTGGGAGCAAAAAAAAAAGGTAGTATTTTAGAAGTGTGGGTGGCATAAGGAGTAGGTGTTTATGAAAGTAACTGTGGGGCGATGCTTAAGCAAAATGTGGGAATATATACATATATACATAAATACATACATATAATACATAATATATATATTTATATATACACACATATAAAGCAATTTGGCGAAAGCTAAAACTTTCATTTACTCACACTTGAGACACAAATGTTTTAGCGCACTTTTAGATTGTTAAGGAAAAGTCAATTTTGTTTATTTGTTTTTCTCAGCACTTGTTGACAAATTACAGAAAATGTACAATGGCAATGAGGAAAAAAAAACACAACAAATTTAACAAATTTCTAACTACGTTTCCATTAACTAAAACACAGTCGCTTATTTTCCAAATATTTAAAAATATAGCCGTTTAGTATAATTGTATTATTGCACTTTCTTGAGATTCAGTTCGAGTTGATTGTTTTTTGTTTCTATTCTTGACAATATATGTTTATTGTTTCATTTAATTTTTGTTGTTCGTTGCTGTTTCATTAGTCGACTCCAACGTGTGATGAATTTTACAAAAGTCGTAAAATTAACTGAAAGAAATATATGTACATATTGTTTCAGATGAACTTGGCTGAAGGGACATATAGTTTAAATATTAGAGATGGGCGCGAGTTTACGACATGAAATATTGTCTTGATTAAAGAATTTCGATTTGAAATTAGCAAGCAAAATAATTTAAAAACAAATATGAATCATTCAGAAGTATAATTTATAATATACACGTTTATATTCATGCTATAAAATAGATAAGCAGTTCTACATTTCAATTTGTATACAAACACAAATTTTTAATAAATTAAAGTCGTATAAGAATTGTAAGGTCTTATAAGAAATAAAATCACGCGCCCAACTCTAGCTTTAAACACATTGTTCAAGTTTTCAATGTCGCGCTGATAAGTTTGACAAACAAAATACAAATTAGGTTGCTCTTATGATTGAGAAATGTTAACTATTGGCCGCAGAGCCAAGGCATAAAAGCACACACACAGAGGCAAGCTTTGACACGCATAAGCTTTGAGCCGTTGTTAGAGCAGAACAACATAAACAACAGCCAAGCGCCGGCAGCGGTTAACTGCACAGCTTCATTGACAACTGATTGTCTACACGCACATACACACACACATGCACAAATAAATGCCAGCATACACACACACACACACACATACAATTGTATTGATGCTCACATTATTGTTTACCACATTTCGGTATTTACAGACAGAATGTATGTACAAATTGTATTTAATTTTTGCATAGCTATCAACAATATATATACATATATATTTATTTTCTACATATTTTGTCGCTAGCTGCCAAAATTCAACCGCAAGCTATACACATACACACACACACACACACACACAATGGCAGGCTAAACATACGGGTTCTTGTTGCTATTGTTGTTGTTACTGCCTGTTCTTGCTCTTTCCTTTTTGCATCGTATTTTGTGGGTGATTCTCTCTAATAGGTGCAAGCAAGCAACAACAAAATTTGCCGCTGTTTTACTGTAGCCCCAAGCATAAACACACGCACGCACGCACACACACACACATACACACACACAACACAGCACAGTTGTGATTAGTTCCAATAAGAGAGACAGAAAGAGGGAGAGAGGTAGAGATTGTAAATAATGCTGCACTAAATCTATATGATGCGTTTATTAATTCGAATTTTTCACTTGAAGATTTGTCGATTTCTGTTTGCGGTTTAAAATAGGCAAAAGAAAATTTGTGCGTTCGTACCACCCGTTCGCGCTCAGCTGTCCAATAAGACTAACTGTTTGCAAGTTAAAAAGTTCGATAACAATGTCGAGTTCCACATCGAACCAGTTCGGTGGCATCATGAACATGGTTCAGGCCATGAACTACTTACTGTATAGCCAGCGTAATTAAAATGTTAAATGAAATCTTACTTGTTCTGATATATTATTTATAATAATAAAAACCTAAGTAATATTTGTATATATATATTTTTTTATAACAATTTTCTAAAATTGAATGCATAATTGTTGCCACACCGCATGCGCAGCTCTAACAGAATTCTTATATGCTTTCAATAGCGCACAAAAGCTGGTTGCTATAAAAGTGTCATGTGTTAACAGAAATTCAAAAAGACCTTTAAATATGTTATTTACTTTTTGTTATCGCAGTCCCAATATTAAAACAAAGTATTTTTTTTACATACAAACGCTTGTTTATTTCACTGACGTTCTTTTAATTTTGCTTATTATGCATATTCCATTCGCTTCTGATACGATATCTGCTTATAACTTATGCCACTTAGATGTCTAAATGAATCCGTTGCTGATTTTTATTTTGATCTCAAGTGCAGAATTTATTTCTTTACTGTTGTCGCTGGATGCTGGTTTTGCTGCTCCTTCTATTGCTGCCGCTTTCAACTCTCCGAGGCTTGTTTTGTTATATGCTTGTATATTGAATATTTGTTGTATATATAAGTGTATAATATATATGTATATATATATATTTAATTTAATACATAAAAATTACGCGCTTACCACTGCACAAACCTGATTAACTTTATAATCAATCATCTTGTTGTTTCTTCTTTAAAATAGTTTTTTTTTTTTTTTTTGTTTTGTTTTTGTTGCAGTTTTTTAGCCAATGCAAAGATCATATATAAAAATACAAAAAATCATAACATTTTCATATACACCGCCCCATATACAATACATATAGAACTAGGATTAAATATCTCTAAATCGACCTTGCACAATCAATATCAAAAATTATTATTATTTAAAATTAATGTCCCTCCGCATTGTTGTATAAATAAATGTTTCACTTAATAAACAATTTCACTTCGTTATACATATATATTTATATGCCTTAAGAACTAAATTCATCATATCCAAACGATTTCTCATATTTCGTATGTTTTTGTTGCTTTACGTCTCTCGTCAAGTTCTTGTATAAATTTCACTATTTAGTCTTAATTGTATATGGAAGTTGAAATATGTTCAGAATTCAATCAACTAGGAAAACAATTCGGGTCTCTATATAATGGAGAAGGAATAGAGGAGCAGGTGTGTATTCACTAATTGGTATTTATGCACGTTTAGGTAATACTTGCGCCCACTCTGATTCAAGTCGCGAATGGAGCGGATTTAATAGATAGATAGATTATCAATATCTGTGTTTTGTTTTTCTAATTGTATTTATTGTAAGTATTTATTTATGTATATAACGCTAATGCTTTCAAAAGTGCTGAACACCCACACTCAATTCCGCTTTGAAATGTTTTTGAAGACTTTTTGCTTGTTCGAGTAAATTTCTGATTTTCTTTTTTTTTCGTTTGATTTACACAAATTTTATTGTGTTTTCTTTCTTAATGAGATCGTTACTTAGGAAAATGTTTTGTTGTGATTTTGTTTTGTTGTCAGCTTGTCGACTGGGGAAATGTTTTGTTTAGTTCTCAAATGCAACGACTGTATCCATAGTTTTGATTAATTTGATTACCTTATGGAGCGCATCCATGGAATTGTGACCCTCCTAAATTTGCATTCGTCTTTCGTCGATTTCTTTCTTTAATACTATAACTGCTTACAATGCGTGTATCTAAACTTGTATGCATGTGTATGTGTGTGTGTGTGTGTGTCTCTCTCTGTATTGGTATACCTATATGTAGAATAGATTGATGCTTGTTAAAATTGTTTTCATTTTCTTTTCATTATTTTTTTTTCTTTTTTCTCCTTTGTGGGTTTATTTTTGGCTTATGTTTATATGTTAATATTTATGAGATTTTGATTTTTTTTGTTTTTGGTATTTTAGAAAAGCGAAAACGAAATGCATTTGAAATAAGTGCTCAGAGGCCAGTTGGGTAGGGGCTTAAGGGGGGAGGACGAAAGGTTAAACACAGAGCAAAAGTATACATTGCATTTTCTTGTTGTTGTTGTTGTTTTTTTTTTTTGTTGCATTTGCTCACATTTTGAAATTGTTTATCCTTATGTAAAAATATTGTACAGTTTGTAAATTTACATACTACAATTTGTTTCATCGCACAAAATTTGTTTACAGTTTGCGTAACTTAGAAATCGATTAGAATTACAATTATTATAATTATTATTACTTTTTTGTTTTTTGACTAAACTTCCTTTTTGTAAAAAGCTGATACATCATAATATTGCATACTTGTATATGCATACGTATATATATATATATATAGAGATATATATAGTTAAGTCTATATATCTATGTAGATATATATATAAATTTGTATATATGTATATGCTTGTATATATACCCATTACGTTGGGCGCCATTAGAATATTTGAATTAAATACAGTTAAAATATTTAAAAATTACACATTTAAATATTTGACGCGATTTCTGTTTACATGCAATATATAACTCAGTTCGTGATTCGTGTGCTAGTTTTCTGCCAGAGACATGCCCTCCCGCCCCATATATACAATGGGGCGAGCTCACTTGCAGGACAGTGCATCTATATTCTTCTAGTTGCTGTTAAACGTTTTCATGATATACTCGTTTGATGATGTAGGCAGTAGACAGTAATAAGAGGCTGCTTTGAGGCTAAGTATATGTTGTGATCTATCTACGATTGAACTCCGATTTGATAGCTGCAAGAGTAGAAAAGATAAACTATCAAAGAAATCAAAGCAGAGAATTGTAGAGCGTACCATCTATGATTTCGTTTTTCACTTTCTGTATCTCCAGTCGCATCTCGCGCACTATTTCAGCTTTCAGGGTGTCCAGATCGCTGTTGGACAGTGCCAGCGACAGACCATCGCCATTGACCTGCTATGCAAAGCGGGAATTGGATTAAATCTTAGGATTTTCAACAAAATAAACAAATTTGAACTCACCTTGAGTATGGTCTCCTCGCTGGCACTGCCGAAACGCTTGCGCATAGGACGGGGCGATTCGCCGCCACTGTTCGATGTATTGTTGCCATTGGCGCCACATTGGGCATTGGATGTGGTTGATGTGGCGCTGCTGCTGCTGCCGCCGCCACTGCTCAGCTTGTGTGGCAGCGTATTTGATTTTTCCCACGGTCGCTGCTTCACTTCCGGTTCAGGATCAGGCTGCAGGAAATCATATCGTTAATATTAATAGAATCCATTTATTTTCTCTCATCTCACTAACCTCCTTCTTCTCGGCTTGCGCGCGACGCCTGGCCAGCGTCTTGGCCATCTCATCCATCATGGAGGCCATGCCATTGGAGCTACGTCCAATGGTGCCATAATTACCGCTGCCCGCACTGGAGGTGCTGCTGCCGCTGTTCTCCGGAGCAGATGTGGTGGACTATAATGGATAATAAATATTTGTTAATAAGATGAATTGCTTTAAATTCCACAATAATTTCTTACCTTGTTCTTCTTCAGTTTGAATTGCTGCAGCTGGGAGGCCAGTGAACCCATTAGATCAGCCTGCGGATCATCTTTCTTGCCTGCACCGCCTGCACCCAAGCCTGGTGGTGGCGGCGGAGGTGGTGGTGCGCCAGGACCGCCTGGTCCACCCGGTCCGGCCATAGCCGGTGGCGCTGGCGGTGCGGGTGGCTGCGGTGGCGCTGGGGCTCCATTAAACATTTGTGGTGGCGCTGGCGGTGCACCACCGAATGTGGGCGGTGGTGGTGGTGGCGCTGGCGCACCCACACCTCCTGCTCCTGCCCCTATGCCGCCGCCACTCATGCGATTAAGTGGCGGCGGCATGGGCACACCACCACCCGGCTGTTGTTGCTGCTGCTGCATCATGGGCGGTGCCAGCGGCACTTGACCATAAGGATTCTCTGGCTGCTGTTGCGCCTGCTGGCCATTCAGCTGGGCATAGCCGGGAGCGGGCATGCCAGGCGCCTGCGGTGGCTGTGGCGCCATCAACTGCTGTTGACTGGAGTAGACAACGCTGTTGGACTGGCCGAGCTGGATAAATGGGCCGATTGTGTGGCGGCCCCATATATCGGTCCGCCTCCATTCTGATGCACCGGTGGCATGGGCATCGGCGGCTGTGGCTGTGTCGGGTATTGATGTAGATTTAGATTGGGATTAGAGTTTGAGAGCACATAATGAGGCTGCTGGTACTGCTGGCGGGTGGTGGTTGTAGCATTGGTAACGGTGGTGGCGATGGTGGTGGTGGTGGTGGTTGTGGTGGTGGTAGTTGTGTGATGGTTTGGGTTCATTTTATTTATATAAAAATATATTTGATTTATTTTTGTTTGGGAAGCCAATTGCGGACGTACGAATGTTTGGAATGAAATGAAACAGAAATAGGTAGGTAAACGTAGCGACATAAGCGGAGACACATGCGGCTGGCTCTGGAGTCAGGCACAGGCACAGGCACACCTACCTGCGAGGGCGCATAGCCCGCTTGGACCATCTGTTGCTGCTGCTGCGCAGTTGTGTAGACGGGCTGCTGCTGTTGTTGTTGATACTGCTGCTGCTGCTGCTGCTGTTGTTGCTGCTGCTGTTGTTGTTGTTGCTGTTGTTGTGTTTGACCTGGAGCTGGTGGTATTTGCATTTGTGAATTGCTCTGCTGCTGTGGCAGGCCATTGGACGTTGGCCCGTTTCCAGTGGGTCCGTAGTGTGAGCCGGGCTGTGCTGCCAATTGCTGTTGTTGTTGCTGCTGCTGCTGGGGCTGTGGAGCCGGCGGTGCGCTGAGGGAATTCCTTTAGTTTTTGAACAATTTGTGATGTGATACGACGATACGATAGATCGATGAATGTATATGTATATATATGTGTGAGTGTGTGTTTAGGTGTAATTGTGGATGTGTGTATATATATATAAGTGTGTGTGTTAGAGATTAAGTATCGAATTACGAATATCAAGTATCAAGTATCGAGTACGATGACAACAAACAGAACGATGTGCATGTTACAGTTATATAGAACGTGTGTGTGTGTGTGTGTGAAAGAGAGAAGAGAAATGAACGAAATCAAAAATCATATGTCGACTGACTGAATTGATGATACGGCAAATGAAGCTGCGATCGATCGAGCGACCCACCTGCTAGTGCGATGATGTCCCTGCGGCGTTGGTGGACTCTGTGGTATATTATTTTGATTTGTCTGCGAGGTGGGCGTCTGGGCCGAGGGCGTTATATGGCCGCCAATGCCATTATTTTGCCGCAATATAGCCGCATCCTCGCTGGTCATTGTACGGTAGCCCATATCTTCCTCATAGCCATTACCATTTGTGGGCTGGCCGGCAGGATTGTTGAGCACGCGGCCGCTCAGAACCTAATGGGAAATTGGAGAAGCAAAAAGAGAGAGTGAGAGTTAGCCTAGGTTCTACAGCGAATATTTGCCATTCATGCAGCACTTACCTCTAGGGCATGCATCATGGCACGCGCAAAATTCTCCGCATCGCTCTGGCTGGAAAAATTGAGACCATATACATATTTGGAGTCGCGCCACTGATGGAACGTGGCCGTAGCCTGATTGTATTTGAGACCCTTCAATATGGAACAGTTGATGACCACCTCATGATCCTGCAACTTGCGTCCCACCACACGGAATGTGTTATTCTGCTGATGATGATAGATCTGCACCTTGCTCAAGCCCGAGGAGCTGCCCGATGGCACCCACTTCTTCTGGTTGTCATCATACACCATCACAGAGGCGCGTGCGCCAATAATGCTTTGCTCACTGAAAGTATTCGAGAAACAATAAACGAAATTAGTCAGATAAATGAGAAATTGATCAGCGATAGCAATTATAACAATTCAAACTGGGAAACCTATAAAGAATCTCGACTGACTTAATGATTCATCAGAAAAGCATTAGATGCGCAACTTGACTTGGCTTGACTTGACTTGATTTCCCCCGACCACAGCTATGCTTTCCTCTTCTCAGTCTCAGTCTTGGTCTCGGTCTCGGTCTCGGCTTTCACACACAGTTTCACACGATTGACTCGAGTGCAGTGATCTCTCGATGCTGGGAACTGGACAGGAAACGCATTGCGTAGTATATCGTGCAGTCGGCTGAAACAAAAAGCGCACACCTGTCATGCAGTTGTCATTGTCGCCGCCGTTGCCGATTAAATAATTCTAATGATCTTTCATGCAACCTTTAACATATTTTTTTATGCCAGCATTGACAATTAAAGGGAAGCGAAAACTAAACATAGGCTGCAATAGAAAAATCTTGAAATATGCTGCCATGACATGACGCTGATGACAAGAACCTGGCTGTGTGTGCTACTGCTGGCCAAGAGTTAATGACAGCTATAGCTATAGCTAAAGCCAAAGCCAAGCAGCAAAACGAGTTGTGCTCGCCGTTTGTTTGCCTTTTTTGCTTGTTGGCGAGACAAAGCGCTGAATTCTCGGCTCGATCTGGCTTAAAACTTGACTAGTTTTGCACTTAAATGGAGCCAGACCAACGATCAGTTGGCGTGGCGAGAGGAGGGACGCAGGCAGTGACTGTGGCAGCTAGTCCACAGCTGTGCCGACTTATATAACTTGACCAGGCTCTACTGACAATGCAATGCAATGTGTTTCGTGGAACGAAAGTGAAGTTTATCTATGAGATACGTGTAATTTGTTAAGTACCAAGGAGACGACGGCTACGACGAGGATTAATCATGCTCTACTATAACTAGACGGTCATAAGTCTCACTCTCCTTCTCTCTCTCTCTCTCTCTCTCTCTCTCTCTCTCTCTCTCTGTCTCGCTCACTCTCTTCCTCTCGCTCAGTGGTTTAGAAATGAGCATGTGGTCAGTTAATGAGTTATAATGCAAATTGCATTCCATCATTCCATATGGGCCGCTTGTTCATAAAGACTTCATTACACCGAATGCAGGTGAAATTTTGTGTTTTGTGTGTTTTCATTGCGCTCGTGTTGGGGTAGATTAATTCGTGCGTTAAGTTGAATGCACATACATACATTGCCAGCCAACACGAAGCACTCAATTTTCTTTTTCAGTTTCTAATTGGCGTTAAATTAGCCACAGCTTGAGGAGGTGCACATTGACATGGGAAAGCCCTGCACGCAGTGAAGATTCCAATTTCAATTCGATTTAGGGCAATGTAATCTCGGCAGATGATACGTGATGAACGAGTGAAGTAATACTGTGAAAAGGATATGAAGAATTGAGCTCTGACCCAACCTGCCATTGGTTATTTCCTGAAGGTTTCACATTGAGAAACTTGAATTCAATTTAAGTTCATTTTAAGAACTACAGCTCAAGGACGTTGCTGAACGAAGTGAAATAAAAGCTTATAATAGAGGAAAATTTGAGGGGGAAACAAGAAATATAATTCAATTATTTACTGATCATTTTTGAATTGAATTCTACTTGAGAACAACATCTACATCGTTTCTTTAGAGTGGAATAAAAGTTAATCATAAAGTTTTCTGAAAACAAAAAAACTAGAAACATACGTTAAAGTTGGTTTATCATTGACCGAGTTATGGCGACGTTGAGGGATGCGTTGTATGTGTTGTTGTTGCTGTTGTTGTTGTGTTTTATGTCTATGTTGTTGCAGTAGAAAAAAATGATGTATATTGCTATAGAGATGTTGACTCGCAGTAGCTGCTGCTGTTGTAGTCGTTGTTGTTGTTGTTGTTGGAGCTCTAATTGAAAAGGACATGGAACTGGTAAGTCTAGACGGAACTGTGGAACAATTGGAAGTGGAAGTCGGGCCAGAGTTGGAACAGAACGGAAGCTGGGACTGCGGCTGCGGCTGTGGCTGTGATTGGGGCAAAGGTACGCATTTACGTAAAGTGGAAAATATAGCACTGGAAGTGGACAGAGGCAGAGTGGATGGGGCAGAGGCTGGACTACAGACAGTTGAGACAGAGCTTGTGTATGATGATGATGATGATGAAGATGATGTTGTTGTTGTTGTAGTTGTGGATGTGAATGTTGTTGTGGTTGTTGATGATAATGAAGCATCGATATGTCGACTACCTACGCCCTTGGATGTTACGTACAAGGACTGGTCATTGAGTAGCGATTGTGTCCAGGTGGGCGCCTCATAGATGCCATTGCTCGTGGGCGTGGCATGCGCCATGGGCAGCTGCAGCACCAGCTGCTCATGCTCATGATAGGCGGTGGCCATGCGCTGCTGCTGCTGCTGCTGCTGATGTTGCTGTTGTTGGTAATGATGGTACATGGGATGACGATAATCCAGCAAATCCAATTCCTGCAGCTCCTCAATGCTGTAGTATTCGCCCACAGTAGCCGGCAGCGAGCGACCTTTGGGCGCTGCCTTGCTGCAGAGACTCTGAGAGCGCTTGATCATAAGCAGCTGAGAGTCTGGCTGCTGCTGATGCTGCTGCAGCTCCTGATTTGCCTGGAACTCGCACATGGCGAGCATCGCATTGGCGGGCTGATGATAGGCCAGTATAGGCCCAGCAGCGACAACGCTTGCATTGGACTTCTTGTTGCTGCTGAACGAGGTTTTGGCATAGAGTTTCTTCATGGCCATTAGCTAATAGCAAACATTTGCAGAGGCGGCCACACACACGAGCGCGAGTACAGACACACACACACACACACTTAAAAAGCGATCCCACACACAAGTGTTCGGTCACACGATCACAGCACTAAATAAGTAAATGGAATTTATGTTTGTCTAGGGTCGCTTTGCTCAACAATAAAAAAATCACTCTCGGTTATGCAGCTGCGACCGCTGCTACTTGCGGCTGATCGAAATCGAACCTCAATTCAGACTGAACGCGCCAAACAAGTCTCGCTCGGGACTTGGTCCCACAGACACACGGCGAGAGAGAGAGAGAGAGAAACGAAGATCAAGATAGATGGAGCGGCAGAGCGCATGGAGTCTTGTGAACCACTCAGAGACCGACTCGACTCGACGTGACTCGAGCGCTGTTTGTCAAAGACAATGAAGTAACTGCAAACAAGAGTGCAAAGTTGGGAGTATATGACTGAGAGATACCCTGAAATCATGTAACCAAATATATTTATAACTAAATATATAACTATAATATTAAATGTAACCATAAATCATTTAAATAACAAAATAAACACTAAATAATTTAAGGAATTTGTTGAAAAATAAATTGATTATTAATGTGATACTCTTCTGTATGTATATTTTTCTTTGCTAATAGAAAATGTTTTTAAAAAACACCTAATTAAATACATAAATACTAAAATAAGGAATATCTCGATGCAAAAGCAATTAGCCAACCCCTACAAATATTTACTCTATACAAAACGTTTTATTTAAATGTAAACATTTTTAAAAGAAGCAAAGCGCAAAAAATAATAATAAAAAATAAATATATATAAATATACATATTCAAATATATCACACCTCCATCTGCCTGTCACATTCACATGTACTCAAACAAACTCTCTCCATTTTCAATGGGTATTAAAAGAGCTAGAGAGAAATAGAGAGCGAGAGAGCAAGCCTAAGTGAACCAACGGTCACCGATCGAGGCGGGCTTACTTGCGCCGAGTGCTGAGTGTTTGTAACAGCGAATTGGGCTAAAAGCTAAATAATTACACTTCAAGGCAATAAAATAATGAGATGTGTGTTACGAAGAAGACCCGAGTCCAGCGCCAGTTGAGAGCCTCACAACGTTTAGTCTCTGCCTCTGCCTGTGCCTCTGCTTCTGCCTCTGCCACAACGGGACGGAACAGAACAGAGCTGAATTATTCGGTTTCCCACTTGACGTTGCAATTAAAAGCGCGCTCGCAACGCAGCTTAGACTCGGCTCAGCCGAACCCTTCACAGACACCAGGACAGACATAGACATAGTTCATGTTCCTCAATTGTCCATTCTGTCAGTCGCTCACTAGATTCGTCTATCTCGCTCTTTGCTGCGATAATTACTTAAGAAACGAGCTCAATAATTTATATTTCCCCCTGGCGCTGCGTCTATTAAGTGTGTTTTTTTTTCTATCTATCTCTCTCTCTCTCTCTCTCTCTCTGATTCTAGTGAGCGAGCAGGAGAGACGGCAATATATAGAGCTTGTAGCATGCCATGAAAAATTCATATAACTACATAAATGTAAGTTTAAGTATGTTTAGCTGAACTGAGCTGAACTGAACTGAACTGAACTGAGCTGAGCTGAGCCGAGAGCTGAGAGCTGTAGTGCTGTAGTGCTCTAGAGCTGACTGAATCAGTTTAAATTCTTTTTTTTTTCTACAACAATTCTTAAGCGTACATTTCCAATTAACATGGCATTTGTCTATTGAGAATATTGTTGCTGCTGTTGTTGCTATTTGCTGTTACAGCTCGTTATAAAGCGCGCGTCTGGCCTTTAATGCTGTCTGATTTGAGCTGCGATTATTGTGCGGCTTTAATGGCTTTGTAAGAACAACGCAACTCTATAGATCATGCCGTGGCTTAAATGATTTGGCAATTTTTTAGCCATATTTTGCCTCGATCACTCATAGACAGCATTAAACATAGAAAGCATATGAAATCATTTAAGCTTCTCACACACACACACACACACACACAGTCCAGTCACATATTGATTTCGATAAGGTTCACATTGGTCTATGATTCAGCAATGTGCGTAAGAATGCAGTCATCCCAAGCTCTTCACCTTTTAACATTACTCAAATATTAGATTAATGCATTTCAATTAGATTTCAAGTTCCTAGACGCACTTCAAATCAATTAAACGATTAAAGTAGCCCCAAAAGAAAAAAATCGAAATCAAAAATTGTTTAGAGCTCGAGTATAGTCTACTTTGGGGCATATACCTCACTAGCTGAAACTTCAAGTGCAGTAGCTCCAAGTGCGACGCCTCTGCTGCAGTTGCCGGACAAATGTTACCCATTGAGCTGCGCAAGTCAAACTGGGCTAGAGCCGAACCGAGCTGAGTTGAGAGCATTCGGCTGCCAAGTTTTAAAGCGTGCTAAATTCCCTCAGAGACAACAGGGCAATAGGGAGATATATATACAAATATATATAACTATATATATTTATATATATGATGACACACCCAGAAAATTAGCACCGAAAACTGACTGCGTTTTCTGCTTATGAATCAGTTAGCCGACAGTCAGTCAACTGGCCACAAAAGCCCTGACTAAGCAAACTTTGGCGACGTGTCAGGAAGCGAACGGATAGGCCACTCCCCGCCTGAAGTAAAATGTCAAACAAATTATGGGTATTAAACAAGCGAAAAGTCGCGCCGAGGCCTCCTAAGGGCTGGGTCACACATAAATTCTGCTGATGACCTATAAATGAGCTTCTTTTTTGTTACTTTTTTTGCTAGCACGTGACGTACTATTTATACAGGTGTTTCAATGAGTGTAAGCGAGAAGGCGATAAACTGGACATGTTCATTGAATGACGACTTTTTGAGCAGCATCTATTGATTGTCAATTGAGTTAACCGAAAGCAATTTGAATAAGAGCCCCGAGTCGAGCGTCATAATTGAAATGTCCTTCAATCAAATCAAAAACAGAAAGAAAAGCAAAAACTCGACTCTTGATAAATTACAACAGCTTGCCGACAATGTAACATATCAGAAAATATTCATTATGTAATATACTATTTATATATACATTGATATATATTTATGTTTATGTAAAGTTAGACTTGAAATTCTATGTGCCACTTACGTCATTTCGTTCTGGTTTGTTGTTGTTGTTGCTGTCGCTTAAGGGCGAAGTATGTAGAAAGAGAGAGAGATGGAGAGAGAGAGAGAGGTTGTCCGCTGAATTTCCCTTGGTAATGATGCGCCGTCTCCAATATGTGAGGTTGTTAATTATAATAATGAGATCTGTAAGTGAATCGTGTATAGAAGAAAAAGTTTCGGTTAGAATTACAACTTGTAGAGCAAGCTGACATATATTAATAAATTATATTTAGCTATTGATAAATCCAAGAAAGCAGACCTTGAATCGAAAGCCAAACCAATCAAGTGAAAACAGCTGCTGAATGACTAAATGATAATCAGAAATAATACAAAAACAGAAACCGCAAGCCATAAGAAAGTTCTTTATGTACGTATAAATATTTCTAAATGCCACTAGGTTTAAATATTACCATTGATAGACAATGCAGCTTCTTTATCATGGCCTATTTACTTTTTCTTTCTTTTGGCCCCTAACAAATATCTTTTGTGATATGAAGTCGACGGAAAGCTAAGCCCATTTACATAATAAATGTAGAACTAAGAACTAAGTAGACAGAGAGCTATGCGAAAATTTGTGTCATGCTGCTTACAAAGATTTTTGACCTACATTTGGGCTACCTCCACTGCGCGACGCCCCCTCTAATTGTCCACGAAGCATGGAGCATCACTTGCGTCATACTTTGGCCAAAAGTCTGCCCTTTAGCGTTTTGTTTGTTTATATGTGCGTAAAATTCATTCAGAATAATCAGTGCGATGTGACCACATCCGCGAAAGTAAGTACAGTGAAGACACTTGCTCTGAACTCTCATAATTTCAGTTAAGTGGTTCGCCTCTTTTTATAGCTGATGCGAAAGTAGAGCATATTTACGCATTACTTCAAGAGTAGTTAGGGTTTTGTTTTTTGAGGTTCGCTTAATGAAGCTGTATGTTAGAAAAGTTTTTATTGAATGACTAAGAGAAGAATAAGAATAATTTAAATCAATTTTAAATTTGTTGTAGAAAGTTAAAGTTTTAAAAAATATTAATATTGAGTATCTATTTATTTATTTATTTTTTTTTAATTTTTATTATATATTATTTATTTATTATTTTTTATTTTTTATTTATTATTTATTGTTTATATATTTGTTATTTATTATTATTGATTTGTTTGGCATTTTTCGGACTTTATGCCTTATCAATACTCCGCCTAATCAAAATTTGTGTGCAATGATAACATGACGACAACGCAATTCGCATTAATCATTAGACTTTTCTTTGAAATTGCGTAATTTTCAAAGAAATGAAATCAGATGCCAGTCATTGTTCCATTGTTTACTATTTTGGCTTAGTCAAATATTAAATTTAAAACAATGAATCCAACTGCGTTTTAGTTAGATTAACAATTGCCCCCACTGAAATATATTCTCAAATTGTCAGGATAAATGGTTAACGAGTTAATTTTCACAAATGAAAAATTCTTTGTGTTGGCTAAACAAACGATTCGCACAAAGCCATTGTAGAGCTCGTTAACTGAGTCCGGCTCGGACGGGCACATGTGCTGCTTCCTGGTATCCTCCCTTTGCCTTTTGGTGGGCAATTAAAAAGTTCAATTTCGTGAAATGTGCACTCAAGAGGGTTTCCGCAAACATCCCTGGTTGGTCGCCGGGTTGAACGTTGTCATTTTGCTCCCACTCTGCTGTTAGGTTACTTCACACTTTGCACTTCCTTTTTGGGTGGTTGACAGACTGAGAGACAGACAGATGCGGACTGTTTTCGCATTTAAGCAATGAATAAACGCCGCAGGGGTCAACAATTTCCAAATACCCTGCATTGTATTCTAGGCGGGTCTTAGTCCTATATGTGTGGCTGGGTATAATAAACACATCTCTAATCGAGTATAAGACTTTTATTTCTAGCTGAGTATAAATTAATTACTCTGCTCTACTCTAGACAGAGTCTGAACTCTAACTAGAAGCGGGGCACAAACTGCTGTGCTCTACTTTCTAGAACTCATCGCCAATCAGGTACACGACATTCAGCTCTACTTATAATAATACTTCGTACTACTCAACTAAATGTTCTAATGAGGTGTAAGAAGAGCATAGCTGGTTGAGTAAAAAACTATATCTAGCTGGCAGTATAAGAAACTCAAATCTACTCTACTACTTCAAAGTACTCCACGCATAAGTCACACATCTTCAGTCATGTATAAGACTGGGAATATAACTGTATGTATAAGTATAATATTACAAGACTTTCAGCTCTCACTATGAATATAAGTGAATCAATCCTAATCGCATAAAAGACACTCAGTTCTACTACTCTCAACGACTCATCTCTACTCTCCCATTGCTAGCCGAGTATAAGACTTTAAGCTCTCACTAGGAATACAAGTGGGATCATCTCTAGCTGTTTAGACACTCACATCTAATCGGGTATATAATACTCATCGTCTGCCAACGTGTTAGACACGTTTTTGTCATTCATGTGAAAAAGCACATTTCCAGGAATTTTCATGACTCCTACGTGGCATTTATTCAAGAATGATGTCAGAAGTGTAACCCTCCCTATTCCTCAACTCCAGTTCCAGTTTTACGCTTTCGCAAAGGACAACAAAATGTTTGCATACAGAACAAAAAAATAAAAATAAACAAAAAACAAAAACAAATTGTTCAGTCGCATATTGCACATGGAAATTTCCGCCCCATTTTCGTTCTGTTGTGGTTGTTCGCGTGACTTGGTTGGATTTGTAATTTAGCAGGTTCAAAACAAACATTGAATCAACGTCACTGACTAGAGAGCATAATCCCTGCCTTCTACTAGCAGACAGACAGCGAATCGCCTCTAAACAAATCCAACTTCAATTTTTGCTTGTTTGTCGCCGCCAACCATTTATCTTTTTAGCACTCGTTTTTGGCCAAGGCGACTTGCGACTGTGTCGCAGTTGCCATGGTCGGCTTGATTCCAAAACGGGTTTGTTTTCTTTTTTTTTTTAATTCAAGCCAGCGCAAACGAACCCTTTTGTCTTTGACTTTGTGTCTGCCTCACACTCTGTCCCTCAATATCTCTTGCTCTCGTGCTTTTAAGCTGGCCAAAAAATTGTGCTTTAATTTGAATTGCGACTGAATTTGGGTCGCAACTTCAAAGTCGCCGTCAGGGCTTCAACTTTAACTTCGTTCGCGGCATTTCAATTGTAAGTACCATAACAGTCTGCTACAGAAGCGCTAATTGAACCCGTGCTGGCAATTCGACCTTTTCCGGAAGGGTGCTTAAAATTTTATGAGCTTTACAAGAAAAAGTGCAGATATATAATATACTTGCTCAGTAAGTCATAAAGAATGTATCCAGGTTTGCAAAATATCTGACCATTTCTCTGTTTTAAGCTAATGGAATCAAATTTAAATTCCTGTTTTATTCTGATTTGCCTGCAAGCTGAAATTTAATTTAGTTTAAATACAATCTTCAATCTGTCCTGTTTTTCTGCTTAACTGACCCAAAAACCCGAAGGTGAATCATTCAGAAACTCTTTAAAAAAACTCCCAGGCATATCAAAATATTGAAATAGTCAGCCAAGCGTCAAGCCTTTTTTTGCATTTTACCACGACTGGGGCTTCTCAGCTGCCAATATAAACAATGTTCTGCATCCACAAGCAATTAATTTGTAATCACATCTTCACTTTTAGCTTGAACTTTGCTTGCTTTTGTTTTTGTTTTCGGCTGTGGCTGAATTTGACCCCAAGAGATTTGGAAATTAACCAACCACGCATATGAATTTTCTCTGGCACGCTCCATTTCGTGCTTGATCTTTGGCCAGACTGTGAGTAATGTCTGTCTGTCTGAGTGCGTGTGTGTGTGTACACATTTATTATTAAACTACATGTACAACATGTTGCATTTGGTGTTTTGCTTCACTGGCGGACAGCGCGTCAATTAAATGAAGCGGGGGCCAACTCGAGCTGAAACTCTTCGATAATTATTGAATAATACTTTCCACGCAAACACACAGAGACACAGCCATGGGATACTCAATTATACACAGTCTGCACTCACGAATGCAAATACAACAAATATTTCAATAAAAAAAAAAATAAAACGAATTAGGGCGCAACAATAGACCGAAAAGATCTATTATTACATTACACACACACACACACGACACAACAATGGGGCAACAACGACAACAACAAGAAGAACTTCCCGTAGTCTAGCTATCGCCTCTCAGTTTGCCTATGAAGTTGAACTAAGAGGCCGACATAAAACTATCTCAATCATACATAATCAGTTCTTTCAGACGGGTGCTGGGAGAGCTGAGAAGCTAAGCGATAAATATCAATTAAAAGTGTTTAAAGTTAGTTTAGACTAAGTTCTTCAACGTTCAAAAGAATTGATTGGAAAATTATATTTATTTAATTTTATCATTCAAATATTAGATACATATTACCCAAATAATGTTCGACCAGTTGATTTATTGCTGCAGCAGTAGGTTTACACTGGCTAACATAGCGGAAATTTGAATACGATTTTGCAGCTGACTGCTATGACACGCAAATGCAAAGAGGAAATGTTTGCAAACTAACAGAGAAAAAAGTAATCTTGATATGAGTCAAATATTAATAAATTGTCACTCGCTTGAGTAGAAATTTGTTTATTTTTTCAAAAGAAAAAAAAACAATAATAATAATAATAAAAAGCAACCAAACTATCTGCAAAATACCTCATGCACTCTTTTGCAATATTACAGGGTAAACACACACATTTGTATGAAACTTTCTGAACAAGAAAAAAGTGCAGGTAACCTGCAAGCAATTTGTTTCTGTTCGTCTCAAGTATTGGGGAGGAAATCGCTCCCAAAAGTCCCGGCACTTAGCCAACGTGTGTGTGTGCGAGTGTTTGTGTGTATGTGCGAGTGTGTGTGTGTCAGGGGCTAAATTGCAACCGAGTATTTGTATGCAATCAAAACAAGATGAAAACTTCAACGTCAGCTTTTAGCAAGTAAAAACAAAAACGAAACCCGTTGGATGGCTGTGAAAATTCAGACTACAGCCAAAGTCGCAGTACCAGCCCGCAGCCCCAGCTCCAGCTACAGCTCCAGCCCCAGCGAGCGGAAGCACTTCAAGTGCTTGCAATTCCTCTTTGTAGCGCAGTGCGAACCGAAGAACTTTAAACGGAGACCAAGGGACCCACCAAAAGGGGGGATGGGCTATGTGAATCATGCAATGCTATTGACTTCATATCAGTCTCGGTCAATTTTATTATAATTTCTGCCCACTCCACAGATTTCTATTTAATCAGCACATGTAGCACTTCCCGTTTGGACAAACGAATGGGAGGAAGTTGAAATATAATGTAAAAGTGAATGATTTAAAAAAAAATAATCTTTTATTGTTTTAATTTATTTATTTTTTGAATTTTTTTAAAGACTTTTTGCATTATATTTTATTTTGTTTTATTTTCATTTGAATTAATAATAACGTACGTAGGTGTCTGCTTTTAGAGTTATATTGCATCAACTATAAATTATGCTCAATTGCAGATGAGTTTTCAAAGGTGAGAACTGAACAGAAGTCCGACATCATATTATATCTGATATATTTAGAGCTCATTCAATGTGTACATTATTTAAATTTTCCTTATTTCATTTTAGCAAATCTCTTGCACTATTTATTAAAAAATATTTCATTATTTTCATATATTAATTACAAACTCATTCATTAATCACATATGAAAAAGAAATTTTGAAGTTAGCCCCTAATTGGCAGCCAGCAAATTGCACAGACACTTCAGAATGCTTTATATGTATACATATATAAATATAAAATAATATATGTATGTATGTATATATACATATATATATAACTGTGCTTTGCCAAGCGTTAGACCGAAAAGTTACTGAAAAGGAACCAGAAGGCGGGCAGAATTCAAGTTCTCTATGTTAACATCTATCTTTGTTGTGGTAAAAATTTTTAGGCCGTAAAAAACTGTGGCTGGCCTTTAAATGCAACTCATTGAGAACAAAAGATTTGTGCTCTTAAATGATATAAATACAACATATATAAATAGTTATAAATCATAGTCAAAGATCTCTAGAATATTACTACAAATTTAAATAGTTAACTTTACATAAAGAAAATTTGGGTAAAACATTTGAATTCAATTGAAGAAATGAGTGAAAAGGTTCACCTAATGCAAGTGTTCCTTAAAAGAGACTAATATATCATCTCTAAATATTTACTCATTTATTTAGAATTTCTGGCATTTATTAATTAATTTTTAGTTGTTACTCAAGAATTTTGCCAAGTGTACTGCACATTGCTTTTATTTTGAACTCAAATTTCACGGCATACAGTTTGCAGTGTTTAGGATTGTGAATGATGATTTTCTTGATATATATATGTATGATGTATATACATATGTTTGTGACTGTGTGTGTGTTTGTCCGTACTTGAGCCATTGCGCTGGCCTCCAATGCATAGCCAAGACAATGGAACGAAACGCCTGAAAAGCTGCCACTTAAGCGAATTTCGTTCTCCGTTCTGCTTATCTGTGCAGTTCAGTTCGTTCATAATTTGTATTTGTATCTACAATTTATGCCATATGAGCGGTACATATTTATCACGCATATGAATACATTATACATATACATATAAATATATGTACATATGTGCAGTCAGACTCTCTAGACTCATCGGTATTCATGTGCACAGTGCATAATCTACACTGCTTTGCTTCTCTCCTCCTCTGCGGTTAATGCGCACTAAATAAGGCAAACAGCTTTTCCTCAATAGTTTAGGCCACACAATTTGCGCTTGATATGGCTGTGGAGCTATTCTTTTGTTCGTCATAGAAATAAATACTCAATTTAAAACGGGAATATATATGTATATGTACACATACATACATATATTGCCAGCCCATCGAAATATATGAAGCTGACTAACATTCCATGTCGATAGCTGATATCAAAACCGTTTGAAATGCAAGCGTGAGGAGGCGAGTCATTTCCTTATGTTGCTCAATTAAACAAAGCAAATTAACAAAAACCAAAAAAATAAATAAAATCATAAAGAAATTATTTAACTAAAACCGATTATATGGCTACAGAGCCGTAATGAAAATCAAAACACGTGCCAGGCATCCGACAAGCAAAGGCAAAGGCAAAGGCAAGGCAGTGGCCCAAGACTCAAGAAGGCCTATGAATTATGCAGCTGACGTTTGGCGCACCATAAAATTGATAAAACATTTATATATATATATATGTACATATATACATTCCAAATACATATATTGTAAGTAATTGTTCTTTTGCTGGTTTTTAAATAAAGTCATTCGACAGGCATCTGGATGCAACTGACCACCCAGCATCATTTTACAGCCAGATAAGCCAAAAGTAGGAACGATTTTTTTTTTTTTTTTTTTTTTTGGTTTGCCCGCATTGTCAACGAGCACTGATGCACACAGAACAAAAAATATGGAATGTAGTTTTATTGGATGCTGTGTAGGAGGAGACGGAAGAAGAGGAGCAGGAGTGGGGTCACACTGACCAGCAAAGCGGAAATGTTAATTAGATTTGCGCGAGAATGCGGCCGAGTTCAATGCATTGATCTGCATCAGAGGCTGGCTGCTATGACACGCACTAAAGTTTAGTCACTGCAAAGCGAAGCAAGTTTATGATTCAGTGCAGTCGCCGTCGCCGTTTGCCATCATCGACGTCGTCGCCGACGCTGCGAACGCATAAACAAAACATAAGCAAGAGCCGGAGGTGAACCACAATGTGAATATACTTGAATACTTGGAAATTTTTGTAGCAATTTCTTGAATGTTGTGTTTTTTTTCTCCCGTTTCTTTCGTATTTAAAGTTTTAGTCATCGTTAAAATATCCAAAAAGAAACGAAGAAGAGGAAGCAAACGTAAACACAACAACTACGCAAATAGGGAGCAAAGATACCAAAGGGGGACGCATAACTGATAAAAACAAGAAACTTGTATGATACACACACACACACACACACATATGCATGTGTACATAAATATTTCTGTTTTATTTCTTATCTTATCTATTGGTGGCGCGACCCCAATTGCAGCTGCCGCTGACTAGGTACGAAAACTAAGCTAACGCTTAGCTTGAATTTTGGTGGAAATTCAATTATTAATAATGAAAATATCAAAATAGTAGTAGCAGCTGCAATGCAACACTGACAATCACGGCAACAATAAAAGCACCAAAATACATTCCTTAGAAAAGGGGCAGCAGTAGCTATGCAACACTGGCGTTTACAGTTACAAAAAGAAAGGGCAATTGAAATGCAAAATGAATTGAAATTCGCCAACTTTAATAGCAAATTTTGTACTTTGATTTTCATTGTTTTTGTTTGGAAACTGGTTTTGCCTTTAGCTTTGGGCTTTTTGTTTGATTTTTTAGTCCACTAATATGTATGTGTGAGATAGCTGCGGGTCTTTGGCCCGCTTCATTTGGTTCATTTGGCAGGGAACGAACAGAAAAAAATAAAAAATAAAATTGTGAGTCATGTGGCGAGTTCAATGATGCAACTTGGCGCTGTCAATTCGTGGGTGGCAAATGGGTGAGGGGGCCAGCCCGGATCGGGCCTCCGCGGTGCATTGACATTTAAATAGTTGCAAAGAGAAGAAACCAAAGCCAACTTTGGCTGGCATAAATTAAAGTTCAAACAAACAAGATAAAGATGAAAGAGAAGTGGAAATATCCATAGCCCCACCCGCGTCGCTTCGTTCTCTTTATCAGTCTCTCTCTCTCTCTCTCTCACTCTCCCTCTAGCGCCTTTTTTCGCTGCTTCTCTACCTCGCTCTCGCTCTCTCTCTCTCTCTCTCTCTCTCTCTCTCTCTCTCAGACACACATACACACACACACAAACGCTCTTAAATTGGCAACGCTGGATTTTGTTTGTTTGGCAACATTCGAAAGGAGTTGGAGAGAGAGAGAGAGAGAGAGAGAGAGTGAGAGAGCGAGAGGGACAGGGAGAGAATGAGAGCCTGCGCCCAGCAACACACAAAAACAAGCATCCAAAATGAGCACAACCAGAGAAGAGGCAGAGAACGAGCTGGTCAAGACGATGGAGCAGTCGAGGGGAAATGCATTAAAACAATTAAAGCAAGCACAGGACACAGCTGGCACACACACACACACACATACACAACTTATATATATTATGTTAAATGAATGCAGAAACTGGTTTAGAATCTATAGAAACGACAGCTGTTAGTCTTCTGTTTAGGTAGATAAAAGGGAGACTTGGGCAAATGCAAAATTTCTACACGAATATTAATTATTCGAGCAAAGCATAAAACATAATTATTCGCCAATTCACATACACACACGCATACATCGAGAGGCATGCGAAAAAGGGCGTGTTGTGTAAAAGAAGAAGAGGCTAAAAGGGGAGCAGAAATATAGCAGCAGCTAACGACGTCGCTGCCGCAGCAGCCGCCGCACTAAAAAGGGAGCAAAAAGCGGAAGTCGTGGGCAAAAACATGCGCAGAAATGCAACTGCCGCCGACTGGGCCAACTCGAAGTAAGAGATTCGCCTCTGAGGCTCTGCTGATGCAAATTATAAATAAATGTAAAGCAGCGAAAAAGAAAAATAACAAAAGCAAAAGGAAATATTTACCACAACATTTTTCTTAACACCAGAGTAAAAATGCGTTGGTGTTAGTGTCTGCTGCCTGGCAGCTACTCCCTTTTCCTACTGCCGCTGCAGCAAGCGGCAATGACGCACACACACACACTCTCAATTCGAGCGGCGGCCGTCGAATCGCCGATAAAATTGTTTGTATTTTATACTTTTCCAGGCTTCTTCAGCGTTTCCTTTTTTTTTTTAATAGAAAAGAAGCCGCTTTTTAAATACAATTTATTTAGTTTTCAGCAGCACTTTACTTGAACACCACTCACACAAACAAACACACACACGCACAAACATGAACGAAGAGCGAACAACCAAACTCCTTTTCAAGGAGTAGACACAAATTTTTTCGGCTACTTCGTTTTCAACTGCAACTCCGTTTTTTCGTTGCAGCTTTAAGAGGAACTTTACACATGTGTTTCGCACAGATGGATACTGCGTTTATTCGCTTCTTTACGATTGCGATTTTATTTATTTTTTCTTTTTTTCGTTCGACGCGTTTAATGCGAATTAATTTCGGCCAAATTGCGACAGCGACAACAACACACCAGCGCCATATTTGATCTGATGTAAAAATAATGTACCAGGGCAGCCCTGGTTTATCAGTTAGCTTAACAGCGGCAATGTTATTAACATTTTCTAATATCTTAACAGTAACTTGCCGACTACAGGACTGTTAATAGTGTGAGAATAATTTAAATGTGATTTATTCATATCTGAAAGTGTTCACGTACGTTATTTAAAATTATATAAGAGGTAACATAATTGTCAAGCATTTTACTAATTTAAAATAAGTATTAGCATTTAACAGCTATTACCAGACTCTAAACAACAGATCCATGTTATTCAACAGAGACGTAACTGGGTACTCCCGTCAAGAATTTGATTTTTCTGTTACTAGTAGTTTCTCATCAATTTCGATAAGTTGTCGAGAAAACAGAGTGGACACACTGCAATCCCAACAAACACAAATGAATTAAGTCGAAAATATACACACACATATGTAAAGCCCGCCAAACTTCAATAAATAATAAGCCAATAGTCTGTGTATCCTAGAAATGACTATTTTAATTTGTATGCACCGTGCGATTAATTTTGTAACATTGCGGCGGTATAAAACTAAATTAAAATACTCCGTTAGTAATTAATAAATAAATTAAGACTTGTTCCACGGCTCGATTCGTCTAGTAGATTGCATTTCGATAGCTCTCTATAAAGGTTTCCACCAGACTCGGCACCTCTGGAGCCCGACACAAATACTTATGTCCATATCCATGGCGCCGCTCGAATCGATGGAATTCCACGGGCCCCCAGGAGCGCCTGCGCGTATCCAGTGCAATTCGATAGAGTTGGTAGCCCAAATGGAAGGGCACCACGACGTCATCCTCGGCATGCATGATCATAATTGGCTGAGGGAATACCCCGACATGCTTGTCCGACTCGAAACGTAGTTCGTTGTCGTACATGGGCTGCGAGACCATATAGTCAAACCACGGCAAATGCCGAAACGGTCGCGAGAACGGATGCAGACGAATCTCGTCACGAATGTTGGTAAACGGGCTCTCAAGGATGACACCACGCGGTCCACGCTCCTTCATGTTGGCCAGCTTAGCACACATATGCGTGGCCACACCCGTGCCCAGGGAATGGCCCCAGATAAAAATTGGGTTCGTTGTCAAGTTGGCAATATACTCAAAGACCATCAGAGCATCCCGCACTACACCATCTTCTGACGGCGGCACAGGATCCGAGTCCGCATAGCCACGATAGTCGAACGAGAAAACATGATAGTTCAGATGCCGCAAGAGCTTGTACACCTCGGAGCGATGGCCACTGCCCCTCGTGGCCGTATTGCCATGCAGATAGAGAACCACAGTGCCGCCAGGTACTCGGAGCAGCCGCTCATAGAAGAGCTGCTCGTTCTCCGGCACAATTACAGGGAATTCGGCGCGCAGCTCTGGTGCTAGACGTTCCAGCTCTTGATTATCGCTGCTCTGGTGAGTGGGCGCTGGCTGCTCATTATTGGCAGTGGCCGCCTCCAGCTCAGCCTCCACACGCAGCTCTCTGCGGAAACGACGCACTGCATTCTTGGGTAGCACATGCCAGACGCCAATGCGCACACCATCTTCATCCTCATCGTGATCCTTGACAGTGATGTAGAAGTTCCTCGTGGCATAGAGTCCAATGCTATGCGGGTTGTTTAGGTCAAGGCCCTTCGGATAGGTGACTAAAAATAAACGGAGAGGGATTAGTCAGTGCTCAGTTAAGGCGAGGCAAGAAGCTACTCAGCTCGGCACTTACTAAATGTGAGAAACAGAATGCCCCGTTGCAGTGTAACCGATGTGCGAAAGGCCAGCGGCAGCAGCACAAAGAAGAGGAAGAACAGCAGCAAAGCTATCACCAGGCAGGGCAGACCGACTCTGAGAATGAATTTCATGATGGTAGATGGTGGTTGTTGTTAATTAACTAAACGGACTCATTACATAGGATACTAAAAGAACATAAACATCTACAAAAAGCAAATACTACACACAAAACTGAAATTTAATTACATACATTTATGTATATCGAAAATGTAAATTTGATCAAGCTGAACATTTGTTGCTTGTTAACTTTTTTTTTTTATTTTTCTTATGGAGCCCAGCTGTGGTGGAGCAGAGCGAGGGGAATGCCATTAATGGTAATATGCTAAATATTTATGCCACGATGCAAAACAAAAAGAACAAAATCGAATTAAATTATATTATAAGAGGTAAACATTTAGTATCAGTTGGAAAGCAGACAAATTTCATACAATTTTTAATTAGAAATTAAATTAACATTGATTTGAATTAATTATTGTTTTTTGTTTTTATTTTTTAAGGGATCGTTGCGATCGAGCATAAATACTTACAGCCCAGTCAGCCAACTAATGAGAATCGTTCCGGGAATGATCGTTGCATAGAAAACTAAATTTAAACAACTATGAAGCTCGTACATTGTGATGTTTATCGATTGTCCCTTCGATTACAGCTAATTGCAATTGTTTGTGATCAACGATATATATCGCTTTTGAGCGTTCGAGCCTTTGGTTAATTTTTAGCGAGCGTTAATAATTTAATGGGCTTGGTTTTTGTTTATCTGTGCAAAATAGTTTTTCTTTTTTTTCTGAGTGAGATTCACGGATTTTGTTTTTGTTTTTATAAACGTACTAAGCGTCTAGCCGAACATAGGGAAGAGAATAAACAAAGTTACTTGATTATTAGCTTAAAATACATACAAATGGTATAGATTAAACCATGCAAAGGCCAAAAATCTAAGCATTCAACTGTGAAATGACCCAAGCCCAAAACAGCAAACAAGCAAATCAACTAACATAATAATAACAACAATTGACAAATGAACTGTGGAAAAAACTTTGTACCCTGTTGCTGATAAGGCAGAAGGCGGGATTAAATACATTAGTTATTACGTGATATATCGTATATCGATAAATAATGACACACAGATAACGACGAGTTGAGTGCTGGCCGACTTGCCATAATCAGCAACAGATTACTCATACAAATATGTGTGTATTTATATATAGATTTAAAAACTTAATGGAATTATGACTTATGCAGCCTCAAAGAAGCAACTAAAATATTATATGGTTAATTACGCATTAGTTATACAACAACAACAAAAAACACTATAATTCACCTCTTGAAGAAATGCCGCCTACGCGCAAAGAGCATAACTGCAAATAGTTAGACGACAAGAGGAAGAGAAAGAAACAAAACATTTAGTTAGTTTTTTGGAATAAACAAACAAACACGAGCATCAGCAAACGTTCACTGGAGAATGAAAAGTGCAGAGTGGAGAGGGTGGAGAGACTGGAGAATGCATACAAGAGCACAATCAAGCAATTGCAACGTTAACAAAACAATAAACAGTTTTAATATAATTGCTTAGCTAATTTAACAAAAAAAAAATTGTAACTGATGCACAAACAATTTGTCGATGTAGCAACAAATGGCAAGAAATCGTTGCGGTCTGCGCGTTTAATTTTATGCGACTGACTGGGCGCACATCGAAAAGCCAAACAAATGTAAAGCTTTAAGTGAGCGGGAGCACGACCGCGATCTCTTCCACGCCCTTTCCTACTCTCACACACACTCTCTATCATTCTATCTCTTGCCGGCCAGCTGATCGCGTGCGCCGTTTGTTAACTTTTGCTTTGCCGTTGAGTTTTTTTTTTTCTTGAACTTGAATTGAATGTGAATTGTAAATATTATATGCACTTGTCGCTTAATGCTTCAATTAACACTAATTGAGTTGATCTCTTGATGTTTGTGTCACTTACCGGCGTCTTTCTCAGGCAGTTTACGTGGCAAATGTAGAATGTATAAAAATCAGTTTCAATCAAAATATTTACATATATTTCTCGTCTAAGGCATAGTTTATTGTTCCCAAGCTGAAAGTTGAAAGCGATTAGCTTTTATGCTATCATTGATTTATTCATGAACAATTTGCTTACTGTTCGATTACTATTATTTTATATAATTTGTGCCAATTACTAACACGAATAAAAACCATTCTTTGTTTAAGCCAATTTGTAAATTGTGCTATATTTCTCAAGTACCTCGTTAATTGAAGCCTCTATGGCTTCACTTGTAGATTTCCCAGTTCAAATATTTTGGTAATTAAGAATTATTGGATTATTTTTTCTTTTTATTGAGAGCAGCGGCTGCCAGTGTGTGCACCCGGCTTTTAGAACAGCTGATAATGTAACTTTCACATATGCGATCAAATCGCATTCAATAATATTAATTTAAATATTTAACATAAATGGTTACTTCAGAGTTTGATTATATTTTTAATTTTGCGTTAACACAGATTAAGCTGATACAGTTTGTTTATAATAATATTTGTTCAAGCCCAGCCTGGCTATCGATTAATTTCGTTCATTCGATTAATATTTCCAGCACTGTTAAAGACAGTACTGCAAATAGCAAATGGCAAATGTTAAGTTTTCGGCAACCGTAAATAAACAGTGAAAGTGCAATTAAGAACTAAATGAACGACAATTAGCGAGTCAGTTCGTGCAACGTTCAGTAATCCGTTTGATCGAACTTATTCCGAACAATTCGATACAATTCTAGTTAGCAATTTAGTTGAACGGAACGGCAGTGCCGCAATAAGAGACAGAGAGAGATAGAGAGCGAGAGAATGAAGAGTTTGGAAGAAGTTAAGTTAGAATATCCGCTGCACTGGCAGATCTGGAATGGGAACGTTGAGGAGCTACAACAGCAGTTGCAGACCGAACAGGTTTGTCATCGGTTGGGGTGATTGATTAGCTGGGGAATGGGAGCAGGGACAGGTGGGTGTGTTGGTGTGGTGTGGGTGTGGATGACTCTTTGTATGTATGTGAGTGTGTGTGTTTGCGTATTGCTAATTGAATTAGTGTGTCCATTCTAAAAACAACAACCCCAAACAACAATAGAAATATTAATCACTCAACTTTCAGATTGATAAGGAAAAAATCGATCCGCGCGGCCGCACACCATTGATGTTGGCCGTCCGCCTAGCGAATCTGCAATGTGTTAAGTGCCTTTTAGCTGCCAAATGCAATGCAACCTATGAGCATGCAGGCTGGTCAAGTGAGTAATGTTAAGCCTTGGATTAGTAAAGTCTCTCTATCACTCTCTTTCTTTTCAGTTGTCCAGGAGGCCGTGTGCACGGGCGACGTGGACATCTTGACGGCGATTATTGAAGTACGCGACTTGCAGCGTCATGTGCAGCGCGTGACGCATGTGCCGAAGCTGTTGCAGCATTTGCTAGATGCGCCCGACTTCTACATTGAAATGAAATGGGAGTTTACGTCGTGGGTGCCACTGATGTCGCGCCTCTGTCCCAGCGACACCTACAAGGTGTACAAGCGCGGCGCCAACGTGCGCATAGACACAACACTACTGGGCTTCGATAACAACACCTGGCAGCGCGGCAATCGATCCTACATATTCAAAGGCGGCAGTGAGTGGCACTGGAATCACATAATAATATATGTATATCTAATATTAAAAACCTTTGCAGAGGAGACTGCTACAATGATCGAGATCGATCATGATACCCACGAGGTGATGGTGGAGCAGATGAGCAGCGATATTGGAGACATTGTGGCCATTCCACCACCAATTGGCACCGTTCGTGCTCGCCTATCAGCGCCCGTCATCACCAACAACATCGAAATGGAGAAGATCAGCTTTGAGCGCAATAAATCCGGCATCTGGGGCTGGCGCAGCGAAAAGTCTGAGGTTATCAATGGCTACAACTGCAAGGTGTATGGCGCCAGCAATGTGGAGTTTGTCACAAAGACGCGCATGGATCACCTCAGCGAAGAGCAAATCAAGGTAACAATCAAAGATGTAAGTGTGCTCTAGTCTGGCAGTGGCCCAAGACCAAGAGATGCTCTCAGCTGATTTTAAAATGTGGCGAATCTGTAATAATTTGAAATTTTATTTCCTGCAGAACAAAACGGCTCGCACACCACTTCACAGTCTCTTGGGCATTGCTGACGAGGATTATGTGCCTCCCACGGATGTGCCTGCTTCAAACAAAGATCGCGTAAGCTACATTAATTGCAAAGTCAGAGAGATACTCAATTTGTATTTTATGTAGACATCCGAGTCATCTCCCTTGATTACGCCCAGTGTGAATGGTGATCGTGCTTCGCCCACTGCTCAGGCTGAGAGCAATGGCAGCTCCGCCTGCTGTTCCGGTGCAAGCACGCCTCATTTGCAGCAGATCACGCCCGAGGAGTACTTCAGTGCCGATGTGGATTTACAAGGTCGCGATATTGGCAAACCAAAAAACTTAAGCACAAAGGTGCAACGCTTTAAGGCCAATCTTTGGCTGGCCGAGGAACACCCCATCCGTCTACAGGAACAAGTGCTTCCCATATTGGATCTCATGTCTACAATGGCCAGTCCGCATGTGTCCAAATTGAAAGACTTTATAACAATGCAACTACCTTCCGGGTTTCCGGTCAAGGTGGAGATACCGCTCTTCCATGTCCTCAACGCCTGCATCACGTTTGGCAATGTGTTTGCCATGACCACGCCGGTGGAGCATGTATCCACGTTGCAGGAGGAGGATCGTACCACCTGCCTGGTGGATGATCGTTGCTTTGACATACCCAGCAATTATGTGAATCGTGGCGGAGATGCACGCCGTCAAATACCCCTGGATGAGGATGACATGCTGCAATATGCCATCGAGCAGAGTCTGGCCGAGACGAGCGGTGCCGGTGGTGCCTGTGGCCTGGACAGCGATACCGATAAGGTGGACATCTGGGAGGTGTTACGCGGTCAGAATGCTGTCGGCACCGAACTGCTGCCAGAGGACGACGAGCAGCTGCAGCGGTAAGCATTTCTCAGACAAACTCTCGATCTCTGACATTCTCTTTTTTAACGAGCGTTACGTATAATGCTAGTAATGCCCGCTACTGTTCAAATAAGCGCAACTTGCTCGCACCCAATCACATTTACGGTCGCTATTCCCCCTCACCTGTGCGCAGTTCGCACCTTGCACCACCTGCTCCCAATCTAGAGCCGCAGCAGCGCAGTCGCTCTGCCTCGGCGGGGGCGCAGTTCAAAAACGATCTTAGCTATATGAAGAAGATCTTCAAATAGATCCACAAACCCCTCTTCCTCCCTCACCCACATTTCATCATCAACTCTCAATGTATTGCTAGCTATCATCTTACCCAAGCTTTTGTGTGTGTGTGTGTGCATGTGTGTGTGGCTCCTTTGTTTGTACTCTTCACAGCGTGCTGCACGAGTCGCTGATGGGGGCTCATGGCAATGCGAGCGGTTCGCCCGTCTCCGAGGATGATGATGATGGAGGCTTCCGCTACATGGACTCCGACCTGGCCATGGCCATGCGCCTCTCCCAGCAGGAGCAGCAGAAGTACGAGCTGGAGCGACAGCGGGAGCAGGAGATGATCGAGCAGGCGCTCAAGCTCAGTCTGCAAGACAACTAGCCATCGTGAACCAATTAGTTAACCAAATCTAACCAAAACCAATCAATCAATCAATCAGCAGTCACAAGTCTGGCGTCAATCAAACGAGAGGGAAAGTCACTTTAGTCGATACCAAAATTGGAATAGTTTATCTAAATGTAATTCTAGTATGTAAAAATTATGCCTATGTTGTAAAGTTACAAATTTACGTTAACCCTCGCTTCTCTTACTATTATTATTATTCTTTTTCACTCCTTATTTGTATTGTGATATATAACTAAACTAAAAAGAAAAAAAAAAAAAGAGAAGGAAAACGCAAAAAGCGGACAGAATTTCCCTTATCAAAGGTCTCAACTCGGAAACTCGCGCGACATCTCCATTATATATATGAACATTTACATATATATATCACATAATATACATATTAAATTTATGTAATAGCTCTTGCTAAATATACACATTTATTTTAATTAAGAACAGAGCAGGTTTAATCAAAACATTTGTCAAACTTTGATTGCCGGCAGTGAAACTTTTCTAACATTCTCTATTATTTATACACATTAAAACTAATCTATTAATTTACTAATCAGCATTATTAACATTCTTTTTTTTGTGAAAATCCAATTATATATATAAATATATATTAATGAAAAGTAAAATCTATATAAATTATGGGTGCATTTACTCTGAATAAAACAAATTAAATTTTTTTTCGGGATTTCTCGTCGGACATTTATAAAATTATATTTATATTATTTAAATGAAACTACTAAAAGTAAATAATTAAGTCTAATACAAGGCTATATACAAAGTCACATGAACTTATAGTAGTTAAGAAGTTTTCGAAAACTCTTTGGACAACTTCTGTTCGAATTGAAATCTGTTCTTATGGCAACTATATAAACGTATTTACATAAACCACATCGATAATCTCACATACATATGCTTATTGGCTAAGGAAAAAGAGTCGATATAAGTACGTCCGTATTGAATGATATGATTGGTGAGGCATCTATATATACTTGAAGCATTTCTGCTTGTCGTGCGGAATCCGCGTCTTGAAGAGTATCGAGTCGGCTCGATATTGGGTGTTCAGCAGCGGTGTATAGCCAAAGACCTGGCTAAAGAAATTGATGCATTTGTGCCGCTCCTGAAAGTGTGTGTCATCCTCGCTGAGAGACACTGGGCAGCCAGGGCAGCGGAAGGTCCAGCGTGAGGTTACTTTAACGGGCGGTCGTCGCGTCAAATGAGAGACAAGGAAATTCATAGCGATATCCTCACAATTCATATACTCATCCACCTTGTCGCGTATGGCCTGGGGCAATTGATACGTGTACAAGAACATGTAATACTTGTGTATGAAGGCCGCTCCGGTGAGCACCATGCTCAGCTCGCAGCTGTAGTTGGAGTTGTAGTGCCACAGGTTCGTGCTGCGCAGGTCCCAGGCATGATAGCGCCCGGGAAAGCCGACCACCCGATCGCGATGCTCTCGCCAGACACGAAAGCCGAAGAGAATCTCATCGTGCCGCAAATGTGCATCGTCATCCACAGACAGCACCGCCTCCGTCTCGATGACGTCGAAGGGCAGAAAGCGATTGTTGAGCGAATTGCGTGGCGCACGTACCACAGCCACAGGCACACCAATGTCGGGCCAGCGTAGATCATCCAACGGCAGCTTGGGTGAGTTCCAAACGACAACGACTTTATGTAGATAGGGCAGACCGTAAAGGCGACCCAATGACTCCATGAGCACCTGCTCTCGTTCGTAGGTGAGTATGACAATGGTGAATTGCTCGCGCGGATAATTGCCACCGAGTGCCTCACTGAACTCCTTGCCAGCGCCGCCAATGCCCTTGCCAATGGGTCGAAAGCCAGTGTGGGAGCCCATGAATTTTGCCTCGGATGGCAAAGCCGGATCGAAGGGCAGTTGGGGATAGAGAAAAAATGGATCCATCCAATCGTTCCATGCCTCTTTCGACTGAATGCGAAGTATTGTATAGTTGCGACGAAATGATGGACTTGCATAGGGCGGCTCAATGGGTCCCAGTGATTCCTCTGGTTCCGTGTCCATGCCAACAGGTGGCTCCGATTTCAGCGGTATGAACGTACTGTTGAAGACGCTCTGGGCGATCACTGGCGGCACTGGGCGTGGCGGTATGCCCAATCGATCACGCATACTTGCAATGACCGTGTCCACAGTGGCCTGCACCGAGCTCAGATAGCGCTCCCAAATGAGTCGTCCTTGGCGACGCAATAGCAGCAGATCCGCATCTTGCACGGCGCGCAACAGGAAATGTAGCTCCGTAATACGGGCTTTCGGCAACAGGAGCGCAGCGCGACGCCAATCGATCGTCTCGGCGTAAGGCAGACGCAATTCATCGGCACCAAGGATTACAGGCACAGCGCCAGAACGCAGCGCTTCATAGAGACGCGCTAACATGAGCGTCGAGCTGACACGCTGACCCAATGGTGGTAGTATGAGCACGTAGGTTGAATCCTTAAGCAGTTGCTTGCGTGAGCTATCGGAGCCACAGAGGCTCCAGTCGCCCAAGGAGCCCGACTCCTGCTGCTCTGTGGCGGGCACGCATTGGAATTGCAGCAAAAACTGATCCTGTGTAGAACTACGCGACATATCCTTAAGGTGTTCCATTATGAAATCATCTAAGGCCTGCAGAGCTGCTTGTGAGGGCCGCAGTTCACCCTGGAAGGTAAGCAAATATTTACGACGCGCTGGCACCATGCTGGCACACTCCTGCCAAACATCGCCGCCCGGTGGACCCAGAATCGGTGGCACAATCAAATCGTAATTGGGACGAAATTGATCCCGTTCAAATGAGCTCTGCACGATAATTGCACGCATCGTGTTCTGCTGGAGGAGCGGATTGGTTCTTGCTGAATTTAAATCGCGACGCGCTAGATTCAACAGCACATGATTCCTTCCATCGCCGCCCCAATAGGGTAACTGATACAGTTTTGCTAAATCTATGGGCGAAGTGTTGGTCGCCATGGAATTGGAAAGAATCGGAGGCTGTTGTTCTTCCTGTGCAGCGTATCGATTGTTGCGCAGCAGATCCTGCTCGAGGAGAGCTTCACCCACCAGCACAAGGTAGATGCACGCCTGTTTGGGATCTCGCACAATATGTGCATTGTAGCCCAAAGTCTGTTTTATGGTCGTCTTTAAGAATCCATCGATATCGTAGCCAGAACGCTGCACATTGTAAACATCCGGATCGTATAGATAGACGGGAAAGCCGGACGTGAGGCTACAACGTGAGTGATCGAAGCAATTATGCATCTCACAGGCGGCAGCAATTCCCTCGCTTATGCCATTCATTTTGCGAGGTAGCGAATTAGGTGTCAATGTGCGTGGCAGCGCTAGCTCTGGAGTGTTGCGTTGAACGGCTTCCCGTTGCGCCACTTGCGCTTGCTCCACTGAGATCTTTAGGCGCTCGAGTTCTGTTTGTTCGCGCAACAGCTCCTGCTTGAGTTCCTCGAGCTTCTGATTGTACTGACTGATGTCCGACTGCAGCTTTTGACGCCGAGATTCCAATTCGCGCAGCTCCACAGAGACGGTGCTCTAAAATGGGTTTAATGTATTTATTCAGTTGTCAATTGCTCTTTAAACTCACCTTAATTCTCAGCATTTCCTCTATGCGCATTTTGAGATCACTGGCTCGCATCGAACTAAAATCCTCATAGGCATCCAGCAGAGGACGGGAGCGATGCACATCTGTCGGCGGCGCATCCACCTCGGCCTAGTCAGATATTATTTATTTGCTTTAAATCTCATATAATGTTCACTCACATTTAACAATTTGCGATGCGCCAGCAAGGGTAGCAGTATCAAGAGCAGCAGTATTAGTATTATTAACTTGTATGGGCGACATTGTCGCATCCACGCCATGCTCATCCTGTATCTCAGATGTGCGGATGATGGCGCTGCTGTGGCTTTAATTTTATCACTTGAATCCTGTGTTAGGCTTTGATAAGCAGTGCTGTCACTTGTAATGTCCACATCAAATGCAAGGGACATCTTGCAGCCTTGCTTCGAGTCTACAACGATCAAGTTTGTCTGATTTTAATTAAACATTGAACAATAATACATGATTTATTAATAGTACTGAATAAATATATCGACGTCATCGATAATTTTGAGCTTCCGATAGTGATTAGAGCTGCCAGACCCAGAAAGCATTAACAATCCATACAGCTGATTTTGTTTACATATTGCAACAGCATGAATTTGGAACTTGTTTATATATGCTGTAGTGTTGCCAGATCAAGAAACCGCTGCGACCATACAGCTGAGTTTGTTTACATTTCATTATTATTGTTTTGCAGAACAGCCCTGTTTATGTATGAACAATATGAACCGTTAAAATATGTTGTTTAATTGAATATAGAGATGTGTGCTTTTTAGAATAATAAAATTGAAATCGCAAGCTTATAGAAATATTTGAAAATGGGTACATGGATTTGATATTTGAAATTTTATATTTGATATTTGATATTAAACTATTGCTAGAAATGACAATTTTAATATTTGATATTAAATTATTGCTAAAAATAGCTGCAACAATAAACATGCACTATATACCAATACACAGCCGAAGGCCCCTGCTGCCAGTGCTTAGTCTTAAGTTAGAGTTAATTTTATACTAACTGTAACTTCTTAATAAATAAAAATACCAATACACATGCACATGCATATGCGCTCACATACAGAGCTTAGACTGACAAGAGAGACCCAAACCCATAAACGCAAGTCAAATCCAAGCTCTTAAATCAGTCGGTCTGCGTACGCTAGCCCAGCTTGTCGTTATCGTACTGTCTAACTTGCTGTTAATGCAAGTGCGCGCGTGCGTTGGGCTGTGTGAGTGTGTGTGTGCGTGAGTGCCTGATTGTTATTTGTGCGTATTTTCTTTCGCATTAGTTGACCAGGCAGTTGATCTCTGGACAAAGTGTTAAATTAATTAAATGTGTTGTGATCACACTTAATTAGACCAATAATGAAATGCCCCATAAATTAATTGAAGTTGCAACGAAATTTGAAAAATTACATTGAACAAAACTGACGAAAACTCAAAAGTTTTAGAAAGCACCCGGAGCAATAAAAGTGAAAATGGGTAAAGTATCATGGCAAATATTTAATATTTGATATTCAAACGTTGTTAGCTAGAGCCTGTTTAGCTTTTTCGGTTGTTCAATAATTTTTAACAAATAAACAAGTAAAAGCAAGTAAGAAAGCTCTAGTCGAGACTGCACGACTACGAAATCCCCTGAACCCTTCATCAAACGAATAATATTTCAAGAATTACTCAATTCGTTTCTGCAAGCGTAACACACGCATTGCAGTACGTCTTGCTGTCTCGTTGCTTCACTTGCTCTGCCACGTGGGTTATGCTACGATAAATTATTTGATGAACAATTCTGTTTCTAGAAGGACAATCATATTCAACTTTCAGATTATGTTCATGACATTCATATCTACATATGCATATGCCAAAATAAACTATATGTCCTCTAATACTGCCACACTTCCTTCTGTCTGTTATTAACAAAATCATTATACAGAGTATTTCCCATTTCCAATGGGTTGAGGCTATTAAAAAAAAAATGTACAAAAACGCAACACACAAAGATTAACTAATTGCGTTGCATATTTCTCCATGAACAAAATAAGACCACTTTAGTTCATTTATGCATATCAGCAACTATCAGCAACTAAACTTTTTCATTTTTTATTACCTTAAGACATTGACATCGAACTTAGCATTGACAAAGAACAAACACAGCGTAGGCGGGCTGCAAAAATTAATAAAACTTCATACTCAATGCTATTTTTAGAAATTCCGTTAGATTTCCAGAAAAAACGGTTTACCCTTTCGAAGATTGGATATTTTAGTGTCAATTTGTATACATTATTGTTGGATTATTGTTATCATTGAAGTGTTGAAAGTTTTTTAAATATCGCATGAGGGAAAATATTAACAAGTAAGAAGGCTCTAGTCGTAGTAGTTATCGAAAAAACTCGTACTGCGTAGCTAACGTACGAGTGTTCATGTGAAATGTCAGTTCTCTAGCTTTTGTAGTTTCCGAAATCTCGACGTTCATACGGACGGACAGGGCTAGATCAATTTATTTTATATGCTGATCAAGAATATATATACTTTATGGGGTCTGCGACGTCTCCTTCTGCCTGTTACATACATTTTCACAAAACCATTATACCTTGAATTCCCATTTTAATTCAGGGTATAAAAATACACATACATATAATCGGTATTTAATTTACTAATCTATAATCAAGGCATAAAATATATACAAACATATATATTTATACATTTTTTATGCATTTGAAGTTGTATTAACATATTTGCATATTCATAAATAAATATATAATGTTGTTTTTAGAACAATGACGGTATATAATTGTGAGTAAATGATTTGCATATCTGGTAAATTATGTGAAGAAGTTTTGCTCGTGATTAATTACTGTGTAAAATTGTAATTACATATATTTATTTTACTTATACTTTATAGTTCCAGTATTAAAACTTGATTTCTTTGTACTTTTTAAAATTATTTTATAATTTGTATTATAGTAAAAAAAAAGCAAAGATTAATAAATCAAGCACATCTTCAAAATGACAATGAATAAACAACATGAAATCTAAGTAAACGACTTTGCAGCGAACAAGTTCATTAAAACAGAATTAAATGAACGCCTGTTTATTCCTGGTAGTTCCTTTAATTTGCTGCCCAAAGCAGTTCAGACTTGTTCTTTTATTGTTATGTATTTGTTTCGATTGTTATCGTAGATTTCTTTGTCGTTGACCCTCCCCACACATGATGAGCACACTTTAGGATTTGGAGCGAACAGCTTATCGTCTGCGTGCGTGTATGTGTGTGTGTGTGTGTGGGGGGCCTTATTAGGGGCACATTCAATGCATTGAGAACTGCCGCCCCGACAGCGGCTCAGCAGACTGTATGCGTGTGCATGTATGTGTGCCTGAGTGTGTGCGAGTGTGTCTGTGTGTTTCGTGCGTGAGCTTCCCGTCCATGCGCCTAAACCTAGTCAGCACCGGTAAAGCGGGAACTCTGAGGGCGACCTTTATGTAGCTGCACTGCGTCCCACAATTACCTTGCTTAATGACATCCGTTGAGCGTTTCGGCGGATTTGTGTGACTAACTTATTATGGAAGCCGCAAGAAACTGGCTCACGTCGAGTGTGGTTACGGCTACAGCTACGGGCATTTGTGATCCGTAGTCAGTCAGTCAATGAGTCCAATGAGTCAATCAAACAGCTGACCGAACATCCATCGTCTGCTGGGCGCACAACTTATTTAAATTCAGTTCGCATTGGCCAATCACACGCTGCAGTACAGTAGAACAATGCATTTGACGATAAACCTAAAGTGTCGGAAATTTGAAATCTGGGGTAAGTTGTTGCTGTTGTTGTTATACCCTGAACCCATTGAAAATGGGAATTCAGGGTATAATGGTTTTGTGAAAATGTATGTAACAGGCAGAAGGAGTCGTCGCAGACCCCATAAAGTATATATATTCTTGATCAGCATAAAAAAATAAGTTGATCTAGCCCTGTCCGTCTGTCCGTCTGTATGAACGTAGAGATTTCGGAAACTACAAAAGCTAGATAGCTAAAATTTTACATGAATATTCGTATGTTAGCTACGTAGTACGAGTTTGTTTTCTTTTTCGATAACTCATCCCATTTCCAAATTATGGATAATGAAGAAGAATATTAGTTTTTTCGCAGGGTTCAGGGTATCTTGTAGTCGAGCCGTATCGACTAGAGCCTTCTTACTTGTTTTAATTAACTTAGAGCCCTCATAAAAAAGTTGGCATGCAAATATCTGCTGCTTGTGGCACACATTTTAGAACGTATGCAAATAAATTGTCCATGCTTTGCATTTTAAGTATTTACTCCAGTCTTTAAAAAGGAGCTGCAGAAGGCGCTGGAGCTGCAGTTGGTTGCCCGAAGTTGCAGCTTAAGAAGCGCTTGCAGAGCTGAAGACATGTGTAAGTGTGTAGCAGACGAGTAATGGAACATGTGTAATTTAATTAAATTAAAATGAAAGAACAAGTAAAGTGAATCTGAAATGAAGTAGTAAAACTATATTTAAAAAATATAATAAATAACAAACTAATGAATGAAATTATATTAAATCAAATAAAAATTAAAAATAAATATACACAAGTTAATCTGAATTTAATGAGAAAAAAATATAAAATCAATTTTAATAATAATAATACTTATTATTATATAATATATATAATTTAATAAATTTCATGAAATTGAAAATTAAAGAAAAAGCTAATACATAAATTAAAATTATTGAGAAATAAATATTAATATTAATTAATTCATATTGAGAAAAAAAACCCACTTGCAAGCGAACTCTGTTAGTCGTTCACTTTTCACAGTTTGAAATCAACTGTTAAATTATGGCACGCTTTCCAGCTTTCATGTTGCCGCCATATTTTAAAAAAAAAAAAAAAAAATGAGCAGTCAAATTGCTGCAGGCTTTCCAGCGCAGCTTTTTACTTCCAATAGTTTTGTGCTTTTGTGCCTACCAGCTGATAAGCATATTGGAGAAGATAAAAATAAAAGAAGTGCACGCCGTTGCCGCTGCTAGTGGGACTCATGACAGAGCAACGGTGCCTCAGTGTGCTTTAGGCGGGCGAGCGAGCGAGAAGGCAGCAAAAACAAAGCTCGCGTATATCACATCATCAACATATCACAGTTGTACTATTATGGGCTTGAAGAGAATATTCAAATGTTTGTTTTTTACTAATTTAATGTGGTGGTTATGCTGCACGTGCTTCAATTGCCACTAACAAAATGCGCCAAATGCTAATTCTGCAGTTATTATTAAACAAGAATAAAAAAAATAATAAAAAATTCAATGTGTGCAATAGCGTGAATGCGAGCGGCTACATTGGTGTGCGTATGCGTGTGTGTGTGTGTGAAAGAGTGAGAGAGCTTAACAGCTGTTCTCCGTCTGCACCTGTTGAAATGCTGTAAAAGCTTAGAACGGCTTAAATTTGAGGCGCTCTTCAATTTGCATTGTTTTGCAACATTTTGTTTGGCTTTTGTTAAGTATACGGCGCATGGACACGCATATTCAACGCATTCATTTACATTATCATAACACTTAACAATTAATATTGGATTCCATTTCATTTCCGTTACGTTTCGCACACTGATTTTCAACATAACAACTGCAAATGTGAGTATATTTGACAGTAAGAAACGAAGAAAAAAACAAAGCTAAATAGTTTCTTTTATTCTAATATTGAATTAAGTTGGCATTGGCATTGAGAGAAACTCGCTGGCAAGTTGGTTGCACATATATTCCATATATGTATATGTATATAATTATGTGGAATATTTTCAGACTGTGTCGATATTCGGATATATCTTATCAATAACGAGAATAGAAGTCTATGACATAGTCTACTTATCTTCTTTTTATTTTTTGTAATGATTAATCGTTATGTGGCTCTTCCTCTTTACTTTCAGCTTTTTCACTGTCCTCACTGTTTCTCGTCTGCTATATTCTGAAATTCACTTTAGCTCTCATCATACTAAACAAGGAAATTGAAACTTCTCGGGGCATGCTTTATCCACGTGAGTCGGAGACGCGGGAGGTACGTACGCTCGATGGCATCTGGAACTTTGTGCGCTCGGACGAGACGAATCCGACACAGGGCATACGAGATGGTTGGTTCAAGGATGACCTGAGCAAAAGCATGCCTACCATTCCCATGCCTGTGCCGGCCTCGTATAACGATATCACCACGGAGCAGGCGTTGCGTGATCATGTGGGCACCGTTTGGTATGATCGCAAGTTTTTTGTGCCACGCTCCTGGGGACAAGAGCAACGGGTTTGGCTACGCTTCGGCAGTGTACACTACGAGGCCTTTGTGGTAGGTCAATATGCAATACAATGCAACACTCTACACATATAACTATAATATTTCTTTCTAGTGGGTCAATGGACGCTCGGCTGTTAAGCATGAGATGGGCCACTTGCCCTTTGAGACGGAGGTCACGCACTTGCTTAAGTATGGCGCAGAGAATCGCATCACGGTCATGTGTGACAATGCATTGATACAGACGACGGTGCCGCAGGGTAAAATCTCGGAGATGGCCAATGATGATGGCGTCACTATCATACAGAGCTATACCTTTGATTTCTTCAATTATGCGGGCATCCATCGATCCGTGCATCTGTATACGACGCCCAAAACGTTCATTGAGGAGGTGGAGATCAAAACGAATCTGTCACAGAATAACAGCGGTAAGAATAAAACATAATTATAAATTATTCGAATTAAAAGGAAATTGTTGAAAGACTTCTGTTCCATCCATTTGCGAGTGGGCCTAAGGTCCTATCTTACATCATGGTAGATAAGATGGTACGTTGATTTCAGCTCAAATAGTCGCATCATTTGGTTATCTATTATAAATTACAAATATAGATAGTTAATAATAGAAATATATATAGCTAATAATATCTCTTGCCTTTTCAGTGGGCACCGTGGATTACAGCATCACAGTGAATGGTACGGCGGCCAATGAGGCGGAGAATACGCTCTTCGCACGTCTGCAGATCTACAATCGAGAGGGCGTGCAAGTGGCCAATGTGACGTCGGACAGCAAGCTGGTGGGCTCGATGCAAGTGGATAATGTGAAGCCCTGGTGGCCATATCTGATGCATTCGGATCCGGGTTATCTATATGAACTGGAGATAAGGCTGTATGCAGCCAAAGAACAGCTGCTGGATGTCTATCGTCTGAATGTGGGCATACGCACGCTTAGCTGGAGCAATACGACGTTTGAGATCAATGGCAAGCCGGTCTATTTCCGTGGCTTTGGCCGGCACGAGGATGCGGACGTGCGTGGCAAGGGTCTGGACAATGCAGTGATGGCGCGTGACTTCAATCTGCTCAAGTGGATTGGCGCCAATGCCTATCGCACCTCGCATTATCCATACTCCGAGGAGTCCATGCAGTTCGCCGATCAGCATGGCATCATGATTATCAACGAATGTCCCAGCGTTGACACAGAGTCAGTGATTTAAGAACTAGACTGGAATTTTTAATGATTACTTCTGAACTTCTTCTTCCACAGAAACTTCAATCAGGTCTTGCTGGACCGGCATAAGTCCTCGCTGGAGCAGCTCGTGCATCGCGATCGCAATCATCCCAGTGTCGTGATGTGGTCCATTGCCAATGAGCCGCGCACAGCTCAAGTGAATGCCGATACATATTTCCAGTAAGTGAATAATCATTAAGTTAATCCATATATCTATAGCCTGTGCGCTTTCTATAGGTTTGTTGCCAACTACACACGCTCCTTGGATAGTACAAGACCAATTACAGCTGCCATTGCGGTGCCCTCGAATGAAGATAAAGCGGTAAGTAGGTCACGCCTAATGATTGAATTACATTTACCTAATGCCATTATCATAATAAACAGGGCCGCCATTTAGACATAATTAGCTTTAATCGCTACAATGCGTGGTATAGCAATACGGGGCGCTTGGATATGGTCACACAGCATGTGATTAGTGAGGCAATCAGATGGAATAAGAAGTATGACAAGCCTGTCATTATGTCGGAATATGGAGCTGACACACTGGAGGGTCTGCATATGGTAAAACAGAGAAGAGATTAATTTCACGAATTGGCAAACTCCATTTTTAATCTTACAGCAACCGGCTTATGTCTGGTCGGAGGAATTCCAGACAGAAGTATTCTCGCGCCACTTTAAAGCCTTCGATGAACTGCGGCGCAAAAAATGGTTCATTGGCGAGTTCGTGTGGAACTTTGCCGACTTTAAGACAGCGCAAAGTAAGTGACTAAGATCACAGTATCATTGATTGTCATATTAAAAGTCCAACTTTCTCTTCAGCATACACGCGAGTCGGTGGCAATAAAAAAGGCGTCTTTACGCGCGCACGTCAGCCAAAGGCGGCCGCCCACCTGTTGCGCCAGCGATACTTTGCTCTCGGTCGCGAGATGGATCAGTGCAGTATGCCAGGTGATTTGTTCACCTACATTGCTGACGTTGGTGGGTCCAATGTGAAGCACGATTCCACTGATTTATGAGTACATCATCGTCGACTGTAAGACACTTAAACTGACAAGACAACAAGACAGTACAATATTTTATATACTACATTCATACATCGTATACACCTAAGTCCATGCGAAAAATAAGTATTTAGCTATTTATACCGTTTTTGTAATTAACGTTTTGCAGGAACTGAAGTTAAACGTTTTTCAGTAGCTTAAGTCTTATCATTTTTGTTTTTTTGTAATAAAGAGTTTTTATTTTTGGCTCATATTAATTAGTTTCATTGCTTTTATTTACAACTGTTTTGAATTTGTAAATACAATAGCTGAAATTGCAAAACAGCTGATTTTTGTTTACAATTCGCCAATCATATCGATACTTGTTATCGATGCCAAGTTTAAAATTGGCGAAATGTTGTAAATCATCGTTTCTAATCGACATAGGAGAACAACTTTAAAATCGACGAAATGTAGTGCAATGTGTCGACGTTGGAAGGTATCTTTATATCTTATTTTTATTATTATTTTTTTTTTTTTATTAATTTTTTATCTTTCATTAACTCTATTTTATTACGCGTTACAGGCATTGCCAGCTAATGGAAAGTTTGTCATCGCGGAATAATAAGGGCGTTTAAGCACATAAAACCACAGAGGAATGTGATAAACATTTAATATTTTCTGGCGACTATACACAGTTTTAAAATGCGGGCAATAATAAGTTTTGGTATAATTTTAGTAAGCGTGTGCATTTTGGATACAATATTGTCCCACCCTGAAACTGAACTAAAAAACGCCAAGGAATTTGAGCACAATTTCGAGTTTGGGAAAACATATTCCTATGTCAATGTACACCTGCCAAACCGCACAGTGGGTCTACTGTTTCCGCGCGCATCTGAGACGCGAGAGGTGAACTCTCTGGACGGCATATGGCAGCTGGTCCGCAGCAATGTCAGCGACCCACTGCAGGGCGTACGGGAAAAGTGGTTTAGGCGAGATCTCCGATTGACAGGTTGTGAAATAATCAAAGTACCTGTGCCAGCATCGTATAACGATCTGACCGTGGATCAGCAACTGCGCGATCATGTGGGCACAGTTTGGTACGAACGGCAGTTCTTTGTCCCTGGTCGTTGGAATGCGAGTGGGACACGCACCTGGATACGCTTCGGCAGCGTCCACTACGAATGCATCGTTTGGATCAATGGCAAGAGAGCGATACAGCACAGCTTTGGCCATTTGCCCTTTGAAGTGGAGATCGGAAAATTGGTCAAATATGGCAAAGAGAATCGTATCACAATCATGGTCGACAATCGGCTACACAATTCCACCATTCCCCAGGGTACAGTGAGCAAGCAGCCCGATGACAATGGCTTCGCCTATGTCCAAACCTATACATTTGATTTCTTCAACTACGCCGGAATACATCGCTCCGTTCAACTTTATACCACGCCGTCGAATTACATCAAAGACATTGAGCTTAAAACGCAGGTGAACAAGCAAATGGGTCGCATCGACTATCGTTTGTGGATTGGCAATGAGCCTGAGCAGGATGTGGATGTGAAATCCAAGTACAGCATCATGGTGAAATCGCTCGATAGAGATCAGAATGTGGTGACACATCAGCTCAATCGGAGTTATCGCAATGGCACTCTGCTAATACCAAATGTAAAGCCCTGGTGGCCCTATCTAATGCATCCGGAGCCCGGTTATATGTATTCGCTGGAATTCCAGTTGATGGCAGAAAATGGTCTGCTGGACAGCTATCGGCTGCCAGTTGGCATTCGCAATCTCAGCTGGGACAACGATGGCATTTACATCAATGATCAACCAATCTATTTGCGCGGCTTTGGCAAGCACGAGGATTCCGATGTAAGTTGTCTTGGTTATCTACTTGATCGTGATCTACAAGTTTTAATTCACTTTCAGATTCGCGGCAAAGGCCTGGACAATGCATTGCTTACCCGAGACTTTAGTTTACTTCGTTGGGTGGGCGCGAATGCCTATCGCACTTCCCACTATCCCTACTCGGAGGAATCAATGGAGTTTGCTGATGAGCACGGCATCATGATTATCGATGAGTGCGCCAGCGTAAATACTGATTTATTCCAGCCCGAGCTGTTGCAGAACCACATGTCCTATCTGGAGCAGTTGATACATCGTGATCGCAATCATGCGTCCGTGATTGCCTGGTCGATAGCCAACGAACCGCGAACCCAAAAAAAAGAAGCCAACGCTTATTTTGGGTATGTCAACGACTAAATGCTGAATACTTGAATATAGTATATAAACCAATCTCTTTCGGTAGTAAATTGGCGAATTATACGCATAGCATTGCGCAGGGACGTCCCCTAACGGCTGCCAGCAATGTACCCAAGCCTTCTCTATGTCAGATGTCTGAATTTTTGGATATTATTGGCTTTAATCGTTACAATTCGTGGTATCACAATCCCGGACGCACTGACATGATTGTAAAGCCCATGTTCGAAGAGGCCCTAGCCTGGCGAAATGTGTACAAAAAGCCAGTTATTCTATTCGAGTATGGCGCTGATACTCTGGAGGGATATCATACAGTAAGAATAGAGATAAAATAACAGGAAAATTATTACAGCAAGGTAATAATAACATTTTCCACACAGCTGCCCACATTTATTTGGTCAGAGGAGTATCAGACGACGATGCTATCAAAGCATTTCCAGGCCTTCGACAAATTGCGCAAGCTCGAATGGTTTATTGGGGAATTCGTGTGGAATTTTGCGGACTTTAAAACGGAGCAGAGTAAGTAATGCCTTTTAATATTCTTTTAATATATATATCAACTGTTCTCTGTCTATATTTATAGCTTATACGCGGGTGGGTGGCAATAAAAAGGGTGTCTTCACCCGTGATCGCCAGCCCAAAGACTCAGCTCATCTGCTGCGACAAAGGTATCACATGCTCGCATTTATATTAAATAATGCCAGCTTGCCGGCTGATCTCTTTAATTACATAATTGACTTGGGCTTATAATTAATTATACTGTTTATGTGGAAAAGCTTTATTCCTTCTATTTAAAGTCCTAATTTGTATTAAATAATTAATTAAAGCCAAAATGCAAATATTTATGTTGTCAATATATGACTAGGTCTTTTTTTATTGTATTATGTATTGGAAGCATGCTATATATGTATACATACATGTATAAATAAATAAAGAGTAAACTTAAATAAGTACTGATAATTTGCTAACGAATTTTCTGAAATGCCAAATGCTGATTACGGCTGCTGTTGGGGGAAGCACTCGACATCCCTGATAAAGAGCAGCATATATATATATGAGGGAAGCACAGAGAGCAGCTCAATCTACATTAATATTATTAAGTAGTAAGTATTAAGTATTAAGTTCAACTGCTGACAAGATGCAAAACTCTGGCTTGTTGCTCGTATTATTGGTCTGCCTGGGATCGTATGGCGCGATGTCCGCGGAGAATTTTACCGCCTATATGGAGGACTACCTAATTCAGAATCAGAGACAATATGATGCTAAGCTTAAGGAGTTTAATGATGAAATGAACCTGGTACGATCAACATTCTCCAGCGGCCTGCGGGCAATCAGCATTCAGGCTGATCAGATCGAGGCGAAGCTGGAGGAGGTGAAGGCGCGTCTGGACCCAATTGAGTTAATTGACTCATGGCAAAAGCAATGTGTGCAGAATTACAGTACAAGCATTCCTTTAATACCCACTGTGCTAAACACTATCAAGAGCTGCTCGTCTTCTGCTCAAAGCAACATAAACAGCATTCTGTCGAATGCACAAAGCTCCTATAACAGCCTGCAAAACTACTATAAAAGCAATCTGAAGACTTTGTTGACCGATTGTACAAAGAAAAATCCCGATTCATTATCTAACTACACAATCTGCATTAAAAAGGCGGTAAGTAGCAGAATAAATCAAATACATACATACATATATGCAATGCAAATTGTTCATTTGCTTACGACTACAATGCAATCACAGCTGACTGTGGTGGGTTGAAATATCCACCTTCTTGCTTATTAATTGCGGCATCTCGCTCTAACCTTAAGATGTTGACGAAGAAGAAGAAGAGAAGCCATAAAGAATATGCAAATACAGCTGAGCAGGTGTCATCTCGCTCTGACTTACGTAGTATTTAGCATATTTGGCAAGTCGTCTCTTTTGCATGCATATGTACACGCAATTTTGTATATTTATATTTTGTATTTTGTATATAACAATCACTTTAATTTCTAGATAGCTACAACCAACACATATACCATAAACACTCAGAAGAACTTCAACACGAATATACAGCAGGCACAATGTGCAGCAGACATACGCATGAACCAGGGGTGGGAGTGTGCCTTTGCCACGGTCTATAGCACTGGAGCTACATTGGGCACAGCTTTGCGTCTCATCGATGATTGCATTGCCAATCAGCTGACCTGCGCCTCAGTGTCCTGCACAACTGGTTGCAATAATCACATGGTCCTCGGCATGAATGAAAGAGACTTCCTTAACGACACCATCAGGAATCCCTTCATCGGCTTGAATAGTAAACTGGGTTGCATGGAGGTGACGTTCAAGAATATGTAAAGGTTAACCAACAAAAATATACACATATATACATGAACACACATACATACATATGTATAATTATGTAAGCAATTCTGTTCAGCAGTTTTAATAATAAAGTAATATCATTGAGAATGCAAAGAGCATAAATGAGTGTTTATTCTTTGTTACTGGATTTCGGTTTAGACGAGATGTCCGATCGACAGGTTGTGAAATAATCAAAGTACCTGTGCCAGATAAGCAGCCAACGCTTATTTCGGGTATGTCAACGACTAAATGCTGAATACTTGAATATAGTATATAAACCAATCTCTTTCTGTAGTAAATTGGCGAATTATACGCATAGCGCAAGCTCAAATGGTTTATTGGGGAATTCGTGTGGAATTTTGCGTAAGTAATGCCTTTTAATATTCTTTTAATATATATATCAACTGTTCTCTGTCTATATTTATAGCTTATACGCGGGTGGGTGGCAATAAAAAGGTTGCCTTCACCCGTGATCGCCAGCCCAAAGACTCAGCTCATCTGCTGCGACAAAGGTATCACATGCTCGCATTTATATTAAATAATGCCAGCTTGCCGGCTGATCTCTTTAATTACATAATTGACTTGGGCTTATAATTAATTATGCTGTTTATGTGGAAAAGCTTTATTCCTTCTATTTAAAGTCCTAATTTGTATTAAATAATTAATTAAAGCCAAAATGCAAATATTTATGTTGTCAATATATGACTTTTTTTTATTGTTTTAAAGTGCATTCTTGGAAGCATGCCATATACATGTATAAACAAATAAAGAGTTAACTTAAATAAATAATGATAATTTGCTAGCGAATTTTGCCAAATGCTTATTACGGTTGCTGTTGGGAGACATCACTGATAAAGAGCAGCATGTATATATATGAGGGAAGCACAGAAAGCAACTCAATCTACATTCAGTATTAACTTCACCTGCTGACAAGATGCAAAGTTCTGGCTTGTTGCTCGTATTATTGGTCTGCCTGGGATCGTATGGCGCGATGTCCGCGGAGAATTTTACCGCCTACATGGGGGACTATCTAATTCAGAATCAGAGACAATATGATGCTAAGCTTAAGGAGTTAAATGATGAAATTAACCTGGTACGATCAACATTCTCCAGCGGACTGCGCGGAATCAGCATTCAGGCTGATCAGATCGAGGCGAAGCTGGAGGAGGTGAAGGCGCGTCTGGATCCAATGGAATTAATTGACTCCTGGCAAAAGCAATGCGTGCGGAATTACAGTACAAGCATTCCTTTAATAGCCACTGTGCTAAACACCATCAATACCTGCTCGTCTTTTGCTCAAAGCAACCTAAACAGCATTCTGTGGAGTGCACAAAACTCCTATAACAGCCTGCAAAACTACTATAAAAACAGTCTGAAGACTATGCTGACCGATTGTACAAAGAAAAATCCCGATTCATTATCGAACTACACAATCTGCATTACACAGGCGGTAAGTAGCAGAATAAATCAATTGCAACAAATATACAATGCAATGCAATTTTTGTCCATTTGCTTACGACTACAATGCAACCACAGCTGACTGTGGTGGTTTGAAATATCCACCTCTTTGCTTATTAAATGCGCCATCTCGCTCTTACCTTAAGATGTTTGCTGTGCTTGAGGTAAAGAGATCAAAGAAGAGAGGTCATAAAGAACATGCAAATACAGCTGAGCATGTGTCATCTCGCTCTAACATACGTAATATTTAGCATATTTGGCAAGTCGTCTCTTTTGCATGTACATATATGTACATGCAATTTTGTATATGTATGTATGTATGTATGTCTAATTTAGAAATCATTTTAATTTCCAGATTGCTGAAACCAACACATATACCATAAACACTCAAAAGAACTTCAACACGTATATACAGCAGGCAAAATGTTCAGCAGATATGCGCATGAACGACGCGTGGGAGTGTGCCTTTGCCAGGGTCTATGACACTGGAGCTACAGTGGGCACAGCTTTGCGTCTCATCGATGATTGCATTGCCAATCAACTGACCTGCGCCTCAGTGTCCTGCACAACTGGTTGCAATAATCACATGGTTCTCGGCATGAATGAAAGAGACTTCCTTAACGACACCATCAGGAATCCCTTCATCGGCTTGAATAGTAAACTGGGTTGCATGGAGGTGTTGTTCAAGAATTAAGAACGCAATATGTAAAGGTTTACCTAAAAAAATATATACATACATATATAGATGAACATACATACATACATATGTATAGCTATGTATAATTATGTAAGCAATTCTGTTCAGCAGTTTTGCTATAATAATAAAGTAATATCATTGAGAATGCAAAGATCATAAAGGAGTGTTTATTCTTTGTTACTGGATTTCGAACATATTCGTCTGGTAATATATATTTTTTGTATCTAATGCTATCCATTATTTTTTATTGGTTCACTTGTCTGGTAAAGTCTTAAGCTATTTTGGTAAGAAGCCACCAAAAACAAATCCCTTATAAACTAAGAGGAAAACGCTATTATCTAAAGCGCTATTGTAAAGGCTGGCAATTGATGAAGCATAAACAAAAAGTAGATTAACAAATATATTATATATACACAACTGAAAATAGTTAAGCTGCTGCTGACTACTGTGTATTTCCCTCAAATGGTTCGGGTATTTTTTTTTCGAGTGTGTTGCCTTCTGGCATTTAAGATAATCCCCAGCTTCATTTATTATGTGTAGGTTTAGCTCACGTTTATATATGCTAACTAAAACCTCAAAATAAAAATAAATAAATAAATATTACATATTTATGTTTTCTTCTTTTAGCCAGAGAGAAATATAATGGAGCGTTCAGGGTCTTCCCACTGACATACACATGTATACGTCACATTCACATATACGTATGTATGTACATATGTATGCTATTGATGCGTTTGGCGAAGGCAACGCTCGCATACATTCAAAAGACATATTGCTTCAAGCAAACGGTCGGGGAACACCCAGAGCGAAATAAATCAAACGAAAACGAGCGTGAGCCGATGGCGAACGAACTCGTGAAGATCCGACACAATCGGTTGCTCACTGAATTTGTGAGTGAAAGACACCTATTTACATACATACATATTTGCGAGCTGTGCAATATTCACTTTTTTGCACATTGAGCGCAATATCTCACTCACTCACACTCGCACACATATGTGCGCTGCTAGAGAGATCAATGCAGACAAATCATAAGAAGCATGCAAATACAGTTGACCAATGGGGCTTGCGCACTTTATGACACAGCATTGCTCAATCGTGAAGAGGGCTGCAATACTCACCTCTCCGCAGGTTAATCGTGCCATCTTGCTCTAACTTAGATAATCCTTACCGTACATGAGAATAGGCTTTGTTCGTTTGCAACACTTATAAGCTTAAGTATACACACGCTTATGCATGCATAAGAGCTGGAGAAGCCCTCCTGTCTTCAAGTCAGGTTATTTATTATGGAAGATAAACATTAAGTAAGATAAAAAATATATAAAAACTCAATTACCTCTAGATTACTGGCGCCAACACCTACCTACAATAAAAACACACAAACTCTTCACATTCCTATTTTCTATATTTTCTTTAGATGTCTTATCATAGAACTCAAATTGGGGTTGTTTGACACAGGTAACAATTATCTACTAGGTGAGCAGAAGGCATCGATGCAATGATATTTGAACTATGTTCTCTAAGAAAGTTACAGATTTCATCAAGGGACCTTAAAATCCGTGAGATAAATAATTCAGGCAGCGTAGCGTGGGAAACGAGCTGAAATCAGGGTAAAGGTGAGTGATTTTCGGGAACAGGTTAACAGCACAGTTCACATCTCGTTAAAGCCATATAATTTTCGATCGTTTATATGCAAATGAAATCAGAAATGTTTGAATAAGCATCAATAACCTAATTAAATATAGCAACAGGGGAACAGAATGGGCAGCATGTTGCTGCTGTCAAGCAAGGATATTTACCTGAATTAACTGATTTACTTGAAAGGCTAAAAAACTACCACCATTTGTGCGGTGTGAGGAGTTTCTCTTAAGAAAGCCTATGTCGATTTCAACCCTCCTTTTAGGACATTGTGCAAACAAAAATGTCTTGGTGGTTACCAGGGTAACAGGATTTGCAGCAGCTACTTCATTACTTAACACCTTGCTGGCTTAACTGGCGCCACAAGCAACCACCTTTTTGAGTTTCTTACAAGATACCATCTGCTGTGCAACGTCTTGGTTGGTACCAGGCGAACAGATTTGTTGCGAGATCAAGCAAAAACTCAAGAAGCCACAAAACTAAGGCAAAGCAAGGGATGAAAGTGTCTTCATCCGAATAGTTAATAAAAAAAAAAGACTGTTGAAGCCGTATAAACAATGGCAATGGAATGCTAAGACGGCTAGGTAGGAGCAAGCGATCACAGGTAAAATTTCTTTTTATACCCCGACTCCAGTGACTATGAGCAACAGGGTAGACCAGTTGAGTTGGCGAGAAAGGCATGTAGATTATGTTAGGGATATTTTTTATAACTAATATATATTTAGATGTATTCTTTTTATCAGGCAGAACGTGTAATCTAGAGCTCATAATAGTATCTATTTAATAATATATTTAAATATTCATCAATAACAAAATAAGCTCAGCTGATAACAATTAATATCAAGATCTTGTAGATGTTCAAATGAATTATGAAAATTACTATAATAATATTGATTATTCTCACCATCATCCTTATTATCTTCTTTCTTTCATGCTAGTCCCATAATAATCATCTCTCTCGCTCTTTCTATCTCTTATACCATCATCATTACAGCTACATCATTAACATAACCCATCGTAATCATTATGATTATCATCATGATCATGAAACGTTAGCGTATCACCCATTGCATGGTATCTGCTAGTCAGGCATATACAAAATCTTTTGTTTTCTTCCTAATTATGATGGGCGTGTGAAAACGATTCGAAGATCAATGAAAGAAATAAAAAAGTAGAAATGTATTTTCTCTTAAGTGCTGCAGCAGGTAAGGACTCTAACAGATTCGTTCCCAACCATGAGAACCATGGGAACTTTTTGGTTTCTGTGAGAATTTTTCAAAAATATCTCGAAATTCTGAACAGGCGACCAGATAAAATTGTAGAGCCAAATTCCCACGCTGAAGATTCTTTAGCAGATCCTCGACATGTTTGCTGACCATGTTTAACGGAAATGGGCGGAATGTAACGGACTTTATGTATGCGTGTGTGTGTGTGTGTGTGTGTGTGTGTGCGTAGGGTTTGACGTTAGCTTAGACAATGCTGAATCTAGGCCCAGCTGCAGTTACAAGACACCAAAATTCTCACGAAAATGAGCGTGAGAATATTTCACGCCAAGTGACGTTAGATTACCAGGTGAACAGCAATTTAGAGAAAGAGCGTGGAAAGAGAGAAGAAAGAAATCTCTTGCAGTCGGTTTAATATTTATAGAATTTCAAGAATCTTAGCGTAGTTCAAATGTGTTTCTCAGCGACCGTCAAGGGCAGCTGAGTGCCTGTTAAATTGACAGCCAATTTGCGATCATAATTAGGAGATTTTAGGGACAATCTTTAGCTCTCTATCTCTCTCTCTTTCTCTCTCACTCACTATCATGTTGTGTTCAAGTAGGTCGGTCGTTCCGCATCATGAAACAGCCCTGTTGATTGTCACGATAATTTCATGTTTTTAAATAGGCACACAGAACTCAGCAGCAAGTTCTCAAGTCAAATATAACTCGTTAGAGCTCGCACACACAACCACACACACACACACACACACACACAGACACATGCACACTCATCCACACACATGCCAAGAAGAAGACCCTAATAGACGCTGCATGCGTGGAGTGTGTATTAAATTACATTCAATTGATTTTCTCTCACAAAGTCTTTGTTCATTTCTTATACCCTGCACACATGGATCATGTAGAAAATGGGGCATTTTAGTTTCTTAGTAAATACACAAATGAAAAGCAAATGTAAATTTTAGTAGAATTAAAATATAAAATATAAAATAAAATCTTAAATGTCTAAAAGTACAAAAATTCCATACTGGCAAAACATTTTTATTTAAATTATATTATTTTTTATTTTATTATTATTTATTATTAGGAATATATTTTATTTTCAAATCTTAAAATGCTGATCTTTGGTAAAATATAAATTGTTGTCTTTAAAACAAAACCATTATATTTTTGACAAAGACTTTTCAGATGCGATTCTATGCCATGATTGGCTGTCATATTATTTTAATAAGTTTGCTGTATATCACAGGGTAACTGCTAGTCGGCAACTCTCGATTTTTCCACACATCTGTGCATCTAATTAAAATATACAACTGGAAATCTGGAAATTTGTGAACACGAAAAGAGTTAAAAATTGTAGCAAACGAATAGGAGAACATAAATTGAGCCTACGTGAACAAACCGTTCAGAATTCATAATGTTCACGCTGAGAGTGAGTGAGGCATCTCCTGCAGGCAGGCAGGTAGCTGCGCTGCTGCTGCTGCTGCTGCTGCTGACCTGTTCGAAATCAATTAGGAAAGCAAACACAGCGAACATAAATCAAACAAAAAGAACGAGAGATGCGATGAGAGAGGGAGAGGACAAGACAGGGACAGAGCTAGGGAGGTCCAACAGCGAGGGCGACAGCGGATTAGTGATCACAGATAATGGGATGCGGTTTGAAAATGTAATCAAGCGGAACGAGCACACAGGTGCACAGAATCCTTAGGAGAGGTAGCAGTTGCCTTAGAATTATTGAAATGTCTGTGATTTAAAGAATTAGCGATCAGAATTTGTTATCCTGGCAGAAATTGCTGTTTGCCTATTCGAATGCACCAGTTTAAGCCTTTGACCCTTTCTGTCTGTTGAATATTATTGAATAATGAATTTAAATAAGATTAACGATAATCGATTGAACACAATTTAAAGAATCAATGAAGCGTGACCTCATCGCCAAAACGAACAGGTTACCAGCAATGCCAAACAGTAAATGAAATTTAGGAAATATTGAAAAATTCTCTAAAAGGCAGACTCCGATACTAATCTTGACTCATAAACTCTCAACTCTAAGCCGTCTACCTGCAGATGGGTCTCAGCTGCATTGATGCTTGCTTAAGTGCATCCAGGTTTGAGCAAACCAAGGTTGTCTGTTGACTTATCTATGTGACGTCACATTATTGATGATTTGTGTGCGCGCATTGTTCATTTTATGAACACGAGACAGTTTTCTCATTTTTAATGTAATTGAAGTTAAATAAAAAATAGGATCTTTACTGAAAGTTAAACTTAGAAGATCTAAAGTTGACTAGTTATTTTTCAGCATTTGTAAGAGCATTGATCAATCGCGCGCCATAATTCAAATAGCATAACAGAGTACAATAGTAAAGAGCATCAGAAAAGCTCTTTGAGCTTGTATTTTAACAGTGCCAAGAGTCCATTTTTATTAACAGTGGAAATGACTCCTATATTCTGTTAAATAACATTGCCATTTTGAGTATGACATGCTACATATCGACGCGCTGTCATCTCTATACTTGTCATTCAGTGCTGCCGGATTTTCGAAATTATGTAGTAGTTTGTAAACAAACTAAAATTGAAATTAATTTTATTAAATTAAATACACTGACACAATGCGAATTAGCCAACACTTTTCGCAGCTGTGGGAGAAGCGGAATCCCACTGCTAACCACTTAAGTACCTATTTCTTTTTTGCATTGCTACGCTTAGTCCTGGTATTTGTGCCCCAGCTGGGCTATGTGCATCCAGATGAGTTTTTCCAGAGTGTCGAGGTGATGACGGGTAAGTAGAGCAACTGAAAAGGAATTCACCTCCCAATAAATACATTCGCACAGGTGATCATTTTCGTTTGGAGCACACACGCACCTGGGAGTTCAACAACTCGATGCCGGTGCGAAGCATTACGCTGCCCTGGGCGCTGATGCGTGTGCCGTGGAGCTTCTACGAGTTCTTGGCTTTATACGTGCGTGACTGGTGGCAGGTGGAGCTGATCAATAGCTATGCGTATTTGGTATTTCCACGGCTCATCTACACGCTCATCTCGTATAGCAATGATTGGTGTTTGTATCGCATTTGCCGACTCTACGGGCTGCGTCATGAGATCCGGTTGCTGGCGCTTGGCAGCAGTTGGGTGCTGCTGGTGTTCGGCACACGCACTTTCTCCAACACCCTTGAGCTGGCCATGTGCGCCTGGCTTCTGTGCCTGGTGGCCGAGTGCATGTTAAAGACAAACACCATCGTGTATAAGAAGGAATATCTCGAGGAGAAGTACGACAAGGCGGCATCAATTAGCGAGCGTGTCAAGATATGGAAGTTGAAGAACGCGCTACCCGCTCACAATCTGCAGCATCTGTTCGCCATGTCCAGCATCTGTGTGGCCGGCGTCTTCAATCGGCCCACTTTCCTGCTCTTCGGTGCGCCCATGGTCTTCTTTTGGCTGCTGCGCGGCATGGGAACACGCAGCGTCAGCTTTCGAGACTTTAATCTGCGCATTGGACTCTTCTGCCTGTGTGCTCTGCCGGCTCTGTTCCTCTTCATCTTCTGCGACTCGCTCTACTATCAGCACCTGACCGTGGGCGAACTGCACATGCTGCAGCTGAGCATCGACAACTTCGTATTCACGCCGTGGAACTTCATCAAATACAATCTTGATCCGACGCATACGGCCACGCATGGCGTGCATCCGTGCTATGTCCACTTGCTGGTCAACGTGCCCATGCTCTTCAATATACTCGGACTCGCTGGTCTGGTGGCCTTTGCCCAGCTGCTGTTGCGCTTCTTCTGTGCAGAGTATCAGCTGCTGCCGCGCTTCCAGAGCATTGTGTCATTGATGTCGGGCGCGATCTTTGTGCCGCTCTTCTTTCTTTCGCTCATCAACCATCAGGAGCCGCGTTTTCTGCTGCCCCTGACGTTTCCGCTGCTGCTGCTGCATGCACCGAAGCTCATCACCGGATTCAGTGCCACATATCCGTTCCAGACGCAGCATCCGATGCTGCGCTGGCTCTACGATAATGTACTGTGCAGCCGAGCCTCGGCGCCGTATCTGCTGCGCATTTGGTATGTGTCCAATGTGGTGTTCACGGTCTTCTTTGGCTTCATACATCAGGCGGGCATCTTTCCGCTGGCCCAGCGCATGGCGCATGTGGTGGCCACAAAACCGATGGCCACCCATGTCCACTTGCTCACCTCGCACACGTACAGTTTGCCGTTGCATCTGGTCAATGTGCCCAGCTCGCGGGAGCTGCACTTCAATCCGCAGACACATCAACGCTATCGACGTCCGCGCGACTTCTATCTGTATGAATACGGCGGCCTGCCAATGGACAGCCTTCTGCACAAGGTGAAGCTCATTGCGGGCAATTGCGAACTGAAACGCAATGGGGCCAAGCGACTGCGCTACAAGATGTACCTGGCCATACCGGCGCCACTCAGCGACGAATTGCACGAGGCGCTGCAGCGCTCCAATGCGAGCAGCTATCTGCATTTCGAGCTGCTTTCCGTCTTCTATCCGCATCTCTCCACGGAGGCGTTTCCCCGGCTACGGGGCCGCCATCCCTGCGATGTGGATGCACCACATTGGACGCACGATGATCTGCGCGGCACCTGTGACGTGGAGCAGGCTCCCACACTAAGTTTCTCCTACTTCAGCCGTCAGTTCAGCTCGTTTGTGCATCAGTTTGGACTGGCGCTCTACGAGATCGATGTGCGTCGCAAGCAGACGCAGGCAGTCACGCAAACGCTCGAGCTGCAGACGACGCCGTTGCCCGAGTCCACGGCGTAATTGTGGGCAGCGCCCATGGCCATGTTAAACCTATCGCATGAGTGTCTTAAACCAAAGATTAAGCTAAGCATTGAACTCAAACATTGTTGGCATCAACTATTCGTAATTCAAATCACAAAAGGCATCAATTTTTATAACGATTTTTCACACACACACACACACACACACACTTTGCTATTTGCTAAAAACAAAAACAGAACAAAATATATAAACATTATATACGTATATCATTCCTGCTTCTAAACACACATCAACAAAAACTAAATTCCAAATTATTACTGAAAAAAAAAACTATTAATAAAACTTGTGTTGATCTCATATAACATATTTATTTATTATTATAATAACTAATATTATTATTATTATAATTCATATTATAATTATTTATATTTTCATCATTATTATGGGCTGTTTGTAAGAGATTTAAATACCTAAAAAAATATTGTTCCTGTTTTTATTTTGCTAAGAAATATGTATTTTAATTGTTGAACTTAAACATAGCTAATTCATGGAAATAAAGGTAAAATTTATTTGAGAACAAATATAAACAAATGTATTTAAATTTGCAAAATATATCCGGGAATATGGGTACTTGATTTTTTTTTTGGGTATATTGATTTTGTGAAAATGCATGCAACATGGAAATAAAAAAAATTTTAAGTGAGAAAAAAATATAAAATACAACAAAATGAAAAATATAATTAAATATAAAAAAAACTGAAAAATATATAAGCGCATATAAATAATAAAAAAAGATATATATGGAAAAAAAAATAAAAAAAAAAATGCATAAAAATATAAAAAACGTAAAAAATATGTTAAAAGTATATTTATAAATTTATTTTTAATTTAGCAGATATACACTATGGATATGGACTATTTTGGATATATTGACTTGATGAACATTTATGTTAAATGCAAAAGAAGGCCAACCAGAAATTTTGATTAGACTTCAAATTTTGTCATCAGCACATGGAGTCTAAAGCTGAGTAAGTTTTGGGTATTTAATGCATAAAGAAAAGCTAGACAAAGCTTGCAGCTACTTTTCAGCATATTCCTAGAACAAAATCTAAAAAATTCCCTTCTTAATAAAAACATATTAGAATATTGAGTGTTGCTCAAAAGTTTATTCAATAGATCGTTAAGGGAAAGCGAGTGGGCATTATGGCTATCAAACAGTTTACTTCTTCTTCAGGAAGGGGCTGATGACAGCGGGCGCAGCGTAGGTGGCATATGCAGGCGCAGCATAGGTGGCAACGGGAGCTGAATAGGTGGCAGCGCTGTAGACAGACGGAGCGTAGGCGGGAGCAGCATAGGTGGAGTAGGTAGCTGGCAAGGCAGCAGCCGAGTAGGTGGTCACTGGAGCAGCAGCGGCATAGGTGGCAGCATAGCTGGGCGCTGCAGCATAGGTGGCGGCATAGCTGGGCGCTGCAGCATAGGTGGCGGCATAAGTGGCCACAGGAGCAGACAGGTAGCCAGCCTGAGCGACGGCGAAGCAGAGAGCCAAGCAGATGAGGAACTGCAAAGTGAAGCGAGAGAATTAGTGAGTGAACTAGGATGGTGGAAGATAGAGAGATCTAAGCTTACCTTCATATTGATATGATTTGGGTTGTTTGGTTGCCTGAGTTGTCAGCGACTGATGCTGTTGGTCAATTAGCTCAACTGTTTTATAGTCCCAGCGATCGACTGCGCCGCCTTTGGGCTGAAACTAGTTTTGCGGCTTAGGCAGAATTAGAACACAATGAACACGCAATGAGAATTTCAGCTGTACTCTATTTAATTTTTATTTATAATCATATTTTTGATTATTATTATTTATTATTGATTACGTTCAATGAACGCGGATGCCGCACCTTGTATGGATTTTGCGACTGCCAAAATGTTTGTCGCGCCGTGTCAAATGGATTAATATTTTCCATTTCATGTTTTGCTCGATTTTTTTTACTACAAACTGGGTATTAAATAATATCGGCGTTTGTTTGACAGCATAAAATGAATTGACAAAGTGAAAAAAGCAAAAGAATTGGTAGAAAAGCAAAAGTCTGTAAACAGCTTGCAAAATGTGATCAGGTTTATCAAATTGTTGGTCTATTAATATACTTCAAATGAGAGCGATTCTTTGAGAATTTTATAGAGTTGGCATAGAGTAATTCAATGAGGATGTATTAATGAGCAGCTTATTGAATTATTTGATATTTTTCTTTACAAAAATATATATATTTTTACTATAAGCTTTCATGCAGCTCAGTTGAGTACAAGAGCTTAAAAGAAGAAATTGTTTATATATGCATAAATCTATAACAGACAGCAAAATGCATTGCAGACTTTATAAAGTATGCGTATACAACATATATAGACATGTTCTCATCGCCCTGACTTGAAACGATCTAGCCATGTCCGTCTAAATCAGCTGAACGTCTGTATGAAGACAGCTTCAAGCATTGCATAAATAATATAAATATTATAGAAAATAGTAAATCCGTAAATAGATATATATAATACATATATAATATATCAATATATTCAGTAAGTTTCCTACTTTTCTTTAGTCTTCAACAAATGTTTTCCCAATACAAGTTTCAAGAATATTTAATTAATTTTCCGCTGTACATTTCGTTCCACATTATTCCGTAACTTCCCTTATTATTAAATAAAAATATCGTATGCTTTATTTATATTGTTCTATAACTTTATTTGTGATTGAAGGCAATCGTAAATGCTTATAATAAATATTGAATCGTTGATGCTAGCATTTTGCAACTAGACTACATTGAACTTACAAATTGATTAAACGAATACAAAATAAATATAGCTAGAAGTTGACTAAGCGCTGACGGTTGGACATACTTATATGGAGTATGCGCTGTTTTAGTGGATATTACGGCTCAAGTACATGGGATTTGGAGTCGGTGAGTCGACATCCTCGAAGACAAAGTCCTCATCTTCGTGCCAGCGCACGCTGCGCTCGTTACTGCTAAATCTGCAGGATTACAGGGTATCATGTCGATCGTAGCATCGTGTTTTTAATTTCGTTTTGGTTTTTGATTTTTTTTCGGCAGGTTGGCAGTACGAGAAAAAAAGTAAGTTCAGAATATATAGACTTTGTCGCTGTGAACACATAAGAATTTGTGTGTGTTTCGATTGTTAATCTCTCTCTTGTCAATCAAAAATCAAATGAAACAAACAAAATAAACCAAAAAACACATCGATAAAAATATTTAATAACGTTGGTAGAACCTGTTCAAGCCGGCCGCAGGCGGTGGCGGCGGAGGCGGCGCACCGCGTGGCGGAGTGCGACGAGCGCTGCAATTGAAATTTAAGAATTTCATTAGTTAGAGTTTATAGTTATAGTAAGAGAGTATAGCTAGTCTTACGCCGCCACAGCGTCAGCGTCCATGTGTGCACCAGTACCATATGTCTCGCTCTCGTCCATGTCGAACTCATCGGTACCAGTGCGAGTTCTGCGAAGAGAAGCGGAAAAATAATTATGTTCTTGCTTTGATGCACACAGAAATCTTTAGAGAAGTTGCTGTTTTATTAGTTATAAAGCTTGCAATGCTCTAAAATTTTGTAGAGCCTTAAAATCTTTTTTTTTATTTTATTTATTTTTGTAATAAAATTAATATAAATAATATATATTTCTGTAACAGAATGCTCTCTTAACGTGTGCCACGTTGTGTTAACATGTCTGTTAGTTAACATAAGCTAAGATTCTGTTAACTCAAAGCAGTGCAAGCTTAAGTAAAGGGATTTTTTTTTTTAAAGGGATGATGGCGCTTGAAATGTTCTGTTTTGACAAGTTCATAAATTAAGGTGCAGGGGATTAACTATTTTGATTCAATTATTAACAAGATTAAGACAGAACTTTTTTGCATCGGTTATTCTGGTAATTCCGTACAATATTATAATTGGAAATAAATTGGAATTAATTGAAAATGTGAAATGTACGTTGAGCCGGCACAGAGACAGCTGTGTTTTTTTTTTGTTTGGGTGGGCTTTGGGGGCAACTCACAGACGCTGACTCCGCTTGTTCATAATGTCCTGCACGGCTCGGGCTGTCAGGGAGACTTTGCTACGCAAGCGCATGGGCGTACGTGGCATGGGCACGGCAGCGGGTATATCCGGATTGACGCTCAGAACGGGCGTGACCGGACGACGAAACGGTTCGCTACCCGATCTATCCACATTGCTACTACGTCTTGAGAAATGAGAAATGAGTCGGATGAGGGGGCGTGGCATTGGCAATGCAACAAAAACACTTACAATTTGGGCTTAGTACGCAATTGGCTACGACTATCCGACTGTTGCCTACGGGTCTCAGCTGGCTGTGGACGCTGCTCGGGACTGGCACTGTTTTTGGTGCGCCACCCACTGTCGCGCTGCTCATCCTCAAAGTCAAGCTCCTCAGTGCTCTGGCGATGTCTGCCAGCGAGCAATAACAATAGCAACAACAAAGAGTCAGGCAGAGCCTTGCAGTAGAGAGGTCAAAAAGAGGGGCGGGGGACTTACAGTGGCGGCTTGATCTTATTTCCGGACTGCCAAATGTTGATGATCTTTCTAGACTGACTGCTCTCACGCTCATTGGAGTTGGCTCTACTGGGCGCACTGGATGAGCCCCAATTGTCATCATCGCGACGCCTGCTCAGACATGAAATGCGAGATGAGTGAGTGAAAGCAGATGAAGATGTATTGGATGCAGACTTTGTGCTAGTGTTTCACTCACAGTTGCTGGCGATTGCGCACTGGTGTATTGATGGTGGACATTTCACGTGCGCGGCTCAGCTCACGCTCACGACTGCGCTGATCACGCTCTCGCTCACGACCACGCTCCAGCTCACGCTGCTCCGACTCTTGCCGTCGCAGCTGCTGCTGCTGCTGCTGCTGCTGATGCTGTTGTTGGGATGGTCTTGTTGGCGTTGATTCCTCATCGGCTATGTCCAGTGTTTCTTCAGTGGCAGTGCGTCGTCTGCCAAGTAGAGAAATTTATATATATAATTGTATTAGAGCTCTCCTCTACTCACAGTTGCGGCCTGGCTCTGGCTGTGCTGCTGGTGCTGCGCTCTCGTTTCTGTTCCCGCTTTGCTGAGCTCGTCGTGCGCTGCTTCGGGCGTCCACGACTCTCGCCACGACGATCTCGCTCATCGCTGCGATCGCTTCTATCGCTACGTTGTCGTCGCTTGCCTTTGTTGCGTGCCTGTGCCCGTTGCATGGCCTTTAGGCGCGTTTCTATTGTGATCAGATTAAGGCCCACTGGCGTGCCTATTGCCCAGAGCAGCAGCGTCAGAAAGATGAAGAATGATAGTCCATTGACAAAGTCCACCAGATTGCGGCACAGAAAGATGCGACTAGCATCGAACGTATCGTAGAAGGGACGGCACTTGGTGGTCGTATCGCCAAGCTGTGACTCCATGGTGGCTCGACTGCTGGTCAAATAGGTCTTGAGGCTGGCAGGGAATAGATATTGTGTTATGTGAAAGATAGCAGTGGAAGTAGTAGATAGTAGTAGTCGAAATAGAAGTAGTAGTAGAAGTAGTAGTAGTAGTAGAAGTAGTAACAGAAGTAGTAGCAGAAGTAATAATGGAAGTGGTAGTAGGAATAGAAGTAGTAATGGTAGAAGTCGTAGTAGAATTAAAGTAGTAGAAGAAATAGAAGCAGAAGTAGTAGTCGAAGTAGTAGAAGAAGTAGAAGCAGAAGTAGTAGTAGATAGTAGTAGAAGAAGTAGAAGCAGAAGTAGTAGTAGAACTAGTAGTTAAAGCAGAAGTAGTAGTAGAAGTAGTAGTTAAAGCAGAAGTAGTAGTAGAATTAGGAGTAGAAGGAGAAGTAGTAGTAGAAGTAGTAGTTAAAGCAGAAGTAGTAGTAGAATTAGGAGTAGAAGGAGAAATAGGTGTAGTAGTTAAAGCAGAAGTAGTAGAAGTAGAAGCAGAAGTAGTAGTAGAAGTAGTTGTTAAAGCAGAAGTAGTAGTAGAATTAGGAGTAGTAGTAGAAGTAGGAGTAGAAGTACAAGTAGGTGTAGTAGTAGAAGTAGTAGTAGAAGTACAAATAACAGTAGTAAGTACTAATAGAAGCATGATTCCAGTAATTTCAATCAACTCGAAGGGTATCCTTCAGTCGAACAGACTCGCAACATTTCAGCACTCTTGACTTGTTTTGGCCATTCATAATTGGAAAGTGATTTTGTGGCTCAAGCTGAGACATGTATTTACCCTAACTGTGGGAGCTGCTTGCATACTTGCACAGCAAGTACGAATGCAGAGACTGCTGCTGTTGCAGCAACAGACATGAAGAGAGAAATGCAATCATGACACTTGGCAAACTTAATCAAACGATTACGACTTTCAATTATCTGATAAAACGGAACAAAAACAATGTACCACACTGGAGCACTGGAACACTGGTGCAGTGGTGCAGTGGTGCAGTGGAGTTGAGGTTGTTTGCTCGTTTGTTGGTTTGCCTCTTGTGAAAAGAGCAACACAACAATAAAACAAACACACGCAAACACACACTCACACACACACACGCAAGCTGAGACTTGGTCAGCCAGAGGCGTATGAAAATCACTCAGCTTTCAGTGCAATTAACCCGATAATTTCTTGCCAGTGTGTGAGTGTGTGTGTGTGAATGTTGCATGCAGCACGTTGCATGTTGGCTTGCTCTACTTACCGCTCAGTGTAGACGCGCGTCAAATTGTGACAGATCTCGCCGGCCTTGTTCTCCAAATAGCTCTGAATGCTCTTCAAGTGATTGAGCGTCTGATTGACCTGCTTGGCCCAGGGATCCCTTTGCAGCTCCAACGCTGTCAGATGGTAAAGTATCTCGTTCTGCAGATTCTCCAGCGGCTGCAGTATGGCTGCCTGCAAGCGTTTCGACCGACTGCCCAGCGTTGTCATGCGAGACGATGTGGCCACGTCCTGAATCTGAAAGGCGAAGATTTCGCAAATGATTAGAGCAACTCGAGAGGCTTAGGCTGCGCTTTCTCTTCACTTGATTTGAAAGCTGAAAGTCAGATAGTTAACATGATATTTACTAAGAATGGCAAATGTTTGCCTTGCTTCAGCTGTTGATACATATATTTTATATATAAGATTTGATAGATATTAATTTTTTTTTTAAATATTAAATTTATGTTTCTTTTCAACATTATATTTTTATATTAATATTTATATATATTTTTTATTTATTGTTTTTATTTTAACATAATTTTATATTAATCTATATATTAAATATTAAATTTATATTTAATTTTTTCATTATTTATTTTTTAAATAAAGTAAGTTAAAATATTTTATATGCACCATCAATGCCTGAATAAAACTTTATTTCATGCGCACAAAAAATCCATTTTAGTATAAAATTTATATTGTATAAATTTGAGGCTCTTAGTTCGAATGGACATATAGTAAAATGCTTTAAATGGAAATCGATTTGCTGCTACTTTTGTTGTTGTTCGCTTACCTGAAGGGCGACACGTTGCATTTGATCAATGAATGTGGCCAAATCCTTTTCGGGCGTGGGTGCGCCAACGCTATTGCGGTATGTGGTTAAATTGAACGCGGATGTTTGCAGCATATTCTCCAATATGTGCTGAATCGACTGGGTGAGCGAGAGCAGCGTACGCTCCGATACGGTAATAGCATCGATGGCTGTTGAGACTTTTGGGAATTGTTTTAAATCGGCTATTTTTGTGGTATTAACGAACGCATCCAATTGAAAGACATTGTACGATGCTTGATTTTGTTCGCAGCCCCTGATTGCGTATACGCCGCGTTTGCAGTCGGTCATTTCACATGAGTAAGTGAGCGAGTGAGCGAGTGTGCATGTGTGTGTGTGTGTGTGCAGTTAGAGAGAGTTATGAGTTGGTACGTTGCAAAGAAATGTCAAATCATTTTTAGTTTCCGTTTTGTAAGCTTGTCAGCTTCAATATGCGTTGAGTGTCGGGTTCTACTTATGGGGCCAAAAAACCAGATACGCTCACACACGCACACATCCATATACAGCATACAGTTAGCTGGCAAGGGTGGGCGAGGGCGTGGGCGTAGCTGTGAATGGGCATGGCCTATGCGGTCATGCATATTCTGCAATGGGACGTATGTGTGCGTATTTGTATCTGTGCAGATAATTGGAATTGGGCTTAAAATTTGTGGCTACAAGGGCTGTGGGCGTGTGAGGGTGCATGTACTTGTGCGCGCGTGTGTGTGTGTGTGTGTGTGCGTGTTTGTGCTCTCGTATTCTGCGTAAAATTAAGTGCCATGCGGTGGCTAGCAAAATTTCATTGGGCTTTCAAAACTTTGCGGCTGGTTGGCTATACGGGCATCTAAATTCTATGTAGTCTTTGGACTCAGTACTCTGCGGTTGTGAATAATAAGTGCTCAACAGTGACACAAAATTTGATGGGAGGTCAGGTCTACTTGCGGCATAGTTCGCCAAGTGCAAACTTCTGATAGTGCTCTCAAGAAACTTTGCATAAGCTCTCGATAGTCAACTGTGGCTAACAAGCGGCTTTGCAACAATCAATACAGTCCGCCCACTTTGGGCAGGGTTTTACATGGTTTGGCTGGGTTTCTCGGAATTGAACTGACAATTGTGTCGCTGTTTGGATATCAACTAACTTGTCAACTGCTCAGATAAAAGAGCATTTCGATTAAATTAAATAATAAAATACAATAGAAATTTAAATTTAATTCTAGTAAATAAAAGAAAACAAAGAAATATGTATACCAATTTAAAGAGATCATTTTATAATATATACAGGAATTATTTTCTTGTTTATAATAATTTTAAAATTGACAATCTTATAAAAAAGTCTCTAAAATACTCATCAAAGTATTAATAACATAAATATTTTTTTAAAATACAGTATTACTAGTATTTTACATTTTGATTTAAAGACTATGGCTCATTAATAACTGTTAACTGTGAACCTTGTAGCTCTGTTCGCGAGATCAAGAGAATAGAAGTCATGCTCACTCACTCTCACTTTGAGTGAGTGCCTTCGGTTGAGTGGAACTATTCGTGTGATGCTCTTTTAACGAACATCGTTGCTCGTGCAAGCGTGCGATACAATTGGCGCTCGCACAATACACACATATGCACACATTTAATTCACGTACGATATTGCCATTCATATACATACTAATACACACACAAATGACTTTTTGACTAATAAGACTCAAGCAAATGGTCGTTGAGCAACCAGAGCGAAACGAGCGCGAGCCGATCGCAAACGAGTTCGTTGCAGAACCGATGTAATTGGTTGCTCTCTCAGTGTTTTCTTAAAGTGAGAGTGGAAGACAGTTATTTGTGTGAAACGGTCAACGGATATTTGCAAGCTCTGAGTGTGAGTGAAAGGCACTTATTTGCAGAAATTGAGAAACGTCTAAGAGATATATGCGAGCTCTGCTGAAGTATCTATTTAACTAAAATAATTAATATGCTGCTATATCAGCTATTCATTTCTATAAGGAACTTTGTGCAAGAGCAGTTGGTTTATGGGTCAAGGGAAGTATATTCTGTGCATGGATTGGCGGGCTATCAAAATTACAGGCACGTACAGTATCAAAGTAATTGGATAAGAGAATTCGTTACTTAAGTTGATTATGGGCGTACAATATCGGGAGGCTTATCTGGGAAAGTCTAAGTACACGCATATTAGTGGACATGGTTAAGAGATAGAGAGAAGATAGAAAGACTCAACTCACCTGAGCGCTGTGCCCAGACTGACATTAACCACAGATCGATTGACGCCAGCTGGACGCAGCAGTTCGCCGATGATGCCCGTTTGTGGCTCCTCAGCATAGACATAGCCAGGCTTGTCGAATAGCTTACCCAGCATCTCATAGTTGTTGGTGTTAAGAGAGCGACACAGAAACACCTCTGTGTTGCCGCCAACGGCCAGCGAGAAGACGCCGTAGAAGGTGAGGCAAATGCTGCCGACGCATATGATCAGCACGGCAATGAGAAAAACGACGCCCGACTTGACATTCGATTCGCACAGGAAGCAACAATAGGACATCAGCATAAAGAGCATCACCCAGACGATGACCAATGCTGCTATCCAGCCAATGCTCCAATAGGTGTTCGCCCATGCTTTAAGCTCATTGTAGCCCGGCTCCAGTGCTGGCCACATGCGTTGCAGCCGTTCCAGCAGAGCATTGATTGTCGACGTGAGCATCTGAGCATTCGCCGTCGTTCTGTGCCGGATGCTGGCCAACTGCTCCAGCGTATCTGCGAACAAGTTTGGCAATTCAATTAGTGTATTGTGTAGCCCAGGTGACAGTAATTAATATGGTGTTAAACTTGGACCAACATGCTGCTCGCTATCCCACACACGTTGTGTCTTACGAGAATGCCACATGCCACACACACACACACACACACGCACACGTGTTGGCCCTGGGCCCGTGTCGTGCGCTATTGATTGAGTTGTACATTTAAATTGAACTCATAATCGAGTTTGTGTTCGAAAAGGTTTATGCAACATGTAGAAATAAATGTAATCAATGCTGAAGTGACAACGAAATAACTTCAAGTCCTTAACGTCTCCATTATCTCAAGTGTAAGTTGGGAAGGAAAGACTTTGCTTTATTTTGATATTTAGCTATGCTTTAAGCTCAATTTTTGTATTTTAAAAATATATTTTTACTATGTATTTATTTGGCATAGTTTAGTTAAGGTAAAATAAATTTATGCTGCTGCTAGTGTTAATTAAGCCTCTAATTCTTTATCAGAGAAAATTATCTAAGGATATATCTTAAGAGCACTCATAGACAGATGTCTGAGTAAATATTTAAAAAGTAAAATATTGAAAAAATGATTTAGCACATTGGTCAGGCTAGATAATCGAATGGCATATCTTATTAAATATTTGAGCAGCTCAATCATTTGAATAACTCAAACAAATGTATGCTAAAAAGTATCACTCTTGCTTGATTTCCTCTTAAGACTTTTCTAAAGAAAAGTTTATAAATAAAATTGAAATAAAATACCAATAAAAAGAAAAAATTCATTTGAAAACATAAACCAGCTTTTTTTTTATATCTCTCTAGCCAACTCTCAGGCACCTAACACGCACAAAACATTGCTTTAGCTCTCCTAAAGTTTCTCACATTTCTGGCAAAACTTCACAATGTTTATGGGGGGAAAAAAAAATCATTTGATTGTGTCATGAGTTTTGATTGGACTTACAGTTGCGCTCGTATGCCGTGTCGTGTTTGACTTGTTGCGGGAAATTGCTGAAAATGGAACGTGAGACGCCAACTTCCGATGTTAGATTCTTGACAGTGGCACCAAATTCAATTTCGCCCAAGTAGCGCATGCGAAAGATGCTCTGGTCCTCTTGCAGCTGACAAATTGCAATGAGGCGAAATTAGTCCAGGCAGTTAGTTGCAAAACGGAAAATGGGTGCAAAAATTAAATGAGAATGAAATGACAATCAAGCTGAGCCAACGCACCGTCTTCAGAGCGTCCACGACGCCGTTCTCCTCGAAGCTGCGTATACGCAATGTGTCGCAGAGCGGACGATCCCGGTACGTGCATTGGCGCTGCAGCACGGATAGCTGTATTTGCAGCTCCTCCATGCGGGCGGCGGCCTCCTGGGACAGCTTCAATGCTCGTCCAACTGTCTCCTGCAGCATGAGCACGCGATAGATGAGCTCCGCGTTGGCTGCAACAGAATTTTCATGAAAATATTATTGTAGCATATTTATTTGGGGCTAGCAGTGGGCCGTCAGAATCCCACTGACTTCAGCTAAATTACACATTGTGTGCGCAAATAAAGCAGTTGTCCTTCGTGACATTTGTGTCCGTGCCTGTGTCAACATGTCAGCGGATGTGGTTGACGCCTGCCACCCTGAGTCGGAGTCACTCTCAACTTGGAAATTTCGGCAGCATGCGGCAGCCACTCGAGTATTTTATTTGCCGTTAGCTTCCGCCTAATGAAATTGGCTGCAAACAATTGCTGCACTCGACCCACTTCAATATATTTCGATATATTGATGTGATTCTAGTTGCTTGAGTTTGTCAAGAGTCTGAAGATTAAAGCCATCAAGCTTGCAGTTGATATGGGAAATAGTTTGAAGTTTGTATAAAAGATGGAAATAATTGAAAAACCAAACTCTGATTGATATCATAAGGATTAACCATATATTGAAATATCTATTGCTTTCAGCTTTAATTTATATAATAAATATTTTGAATTTCTATCAAATTCCCTTTGCTTACATAAGACGATTCACAACACTTTGCGATACTACGAGTTTTCACTTCCGTATACAATAAAAATAAAAAATAAAGGATTTGGGTCAAGTCCGAGTTGGACGCATTGAGGCAAACAATGGCTATGGAGCACTTAACCAATAGACAACTCACCCAGGCTAAGTGTCGTCAATGAATCATATGCCAGTTCGAGGCCAGTGTGTGCAGATATTTCCGCTTGAATTGGCTCGCCAAGGAGAACATCCACGTCTATGGCAAAAGAAAAGAAAACAGACCGTAAATTGAGTTCACATGCGAGTGCTAGAGGAGCAGGAGGAGCAGGAGGAGCAGGAGGAGGAGTAAGGCTAGGGCATAGTCACTGCAATAACTCACAATGCAATGCATAAAGTTTTTAGCATAATACATGAATCGAAAACTATAAAATGTGCGCGACGTGGTTGCCCATAAAGTTGGCAAGGGAAAAGTTTGCGGCGTGCGGGGGGAGGGGGAGGTGGTCCGCCCACTGACCTTCCAGATCTTTGACAACTCTCTCAACGGAAACATGAAAGCCATTATCCAGTTTGTGTTTGATTTGTAGATGGGTATCCTTCAGAAAGACCTCCACATCGTGCACAGCGGACTTGACCATCTCCGGCGTCATCTCGATGCGCGCCGCAAGGCGGCTGTTCGCATAAAATATGCTAAAGTCGCTCAGCCTGCAAAGTGCCATTAAATTGAGTCCGAACTCTCTTCAACTGGACAAGGAAACTTTTCCCATTGGCAAAAAAAAAGAAAGATAAAGTAACACCTACGTGAGCAGTATGAACACTATCCAGAGTGTGACCAGGCCGGCGCTCTTGCGACAGCGCAGATTCTCCTCCAGCGACTCGTCACGTATGTGCACCGATGCGTTGTGTATGAGATCGAGCTCATCCTGAGTGTTGCGACGACCGCAGCACCATGCACAGGTGGCTATCAATGGCACCAGAGCCAATATGGCAAAAATACTCATCAGCGCTATGAAACCGGACTCGATTTTAATTGCCTGCGGCACAAGAAAAAATTGAAGAGAATTATTACATTTTACGCAAATTAAAGTATTGCATAAGAGCATGCTGAATATATAACATATATGTATATGAGCTTTGTGAAATATAAGCTGAACTTACATTCATGGTAAAGTCGACGAAGCTCACATTTTTGTGGAGCACATCGCGTATGGAATCTGCGAAAAATATTTAAGTATTTATGAAATAATGAGTTTCATCAAAAATATAAATTATATATTTATTATTAATCAATGATGCTCACTTATAATTTATTAAATGTTAAATGCCTTAAAATTATTGCTCAAATTAATATTAATAATTGGGAATCTATAATCTATAATTTCTTTCTACTGCATAAAAAAATGTTTCACTTAAATTAAAATCAAAACTATCTTGGTATATAAATAATATATATATTTATATTCAGTTTTAGTTTTTTATTTTGGATTAATCACTTATTAAATTTGATTCAGATGATGGTTCAACGTGTTCGGGCTCCTCGTTCATATGCTGAATGATCAGCACATTTATGAGATTAGCCTCGGCCAGGGTGCGCGTATCGGTCTCGTGCAGCTCGTGCCGTGGGAACCCCGTCATGAGCAGAAAGCTATCGGCGGCGTATTGGGGACGCGCTGTGCGCAGATATCTATAGAGATCCTCCACATGGTGGGAGGTGTTGAAACGTGCGGCGATGCGACTGCCATTGGAGAGACGAAATTGTATGGTGGTCATTGCAGTTTGTCCGTTTAGCTGCAGCGTATGCTGAGCGTCCGCTTCCTGGCGCTGCTGGTGCTCCTCTGTCGACAGCAGGTGGCTTGGTCGTGTGCCTAGATCAATGTTGGGCGTCGGACTGGATAGTGGTCGACCAGAGCCCATGAACTGTTTGCGTGATAGCTCGCGATACGATTCATTGGTGCGATCTCTTACATTCAGCTCAATGCGTTGGCCAAGCTCCTGCATCTCGTCCGGGAAGTCGCCGCGCATGATGGCGCGCAGGAAGCGCTCGTTCTCAGGCACATCGTAGGGTCGCAGCGAGCCGTTGTCCAGCGAGAAACCCTCGGACCACAGATGCAACACCACAACGGTTCGCATGTGCTGCTCCAGATCCGAGTCTGAGTCCGAGTCTAAGGCTGATTGATTGTCGCGCGACGGCGGCGGAATGATGGGATGAGCGCTGCCCAAACGCACGCCATGGCCCCAGGCGCGCAGGCTGCGATCGCTGTCGGCTGTGGTCAGCGCCGGTGTCGAGTCATCGATGACGACACGCTTCGACTGCGTTTTGGCATTTGGCGCTGGCATGGAGCTGTCGGAGGCGCCGGCAAAGTATGCCTCAGCCTCATCCGTGGGACGCGTCTGATGACTCAGCATGCTTTGCAGTGAATGGAATTCACGGACCGGTATCGTTTGGCTGCTGCGCTGCTTGGCATGGTCGTCTTCGTATTTGACACTCGCCTCATCCAGGGCCCAGTTGTTGTCTGTCAGATACTGACGTGCTACCGACTCCTGTACATCATGTTTTCTCATAAAGCTTGCCAGCTTTTGCTCATCGGACATCTGCGGCTAGCCAGCTGGGCTCTTTCAATTCGTTGACCAATTTTGTTGATAAACAATTTTCATTAATTCATATTGTATGATTTTTTAAATATTTCTTTTTTTTTTTTATTAAGTTTTCTAGCCAGCTTACTCTAAGCTGACTTTGCTACAATTATTCTGCCAGTCGGCACGATGACTAGCATATTTGATAAGAAGTTCCCAACCAGCATCGCGGCCTCCGAACTCCACGGATTCACGGACTGTGGACACAATTCGTGTAGTACACGGCGTAATGTTTGTACGACTAAGAGCCATAAAACATACGCCAACTGAATTTAATGTCATAATTTAATCCAACCACAATGCGCCGAGCTGTGACCATGAAAATCATTCACAATGTGCATTAGAATGAAGTCGTATGAAGTGGTTTTTGATATTATTCGGATTTAAGTGAAATTAGTGATTGAGTGCACCTTTTTATTATGACTGAAATAATTTATAAAATATATAAACATATTGAAAAATTATTAATTATAAATAAAATATATCTAGATGTCTTATTAGAAATTTCCTCTAATAATAATAATTGTTAATGTCAGATTGCATTAACAGGAGCTGCTCCTCCATCACGTCGACATGCTATGCTATTGACAGTATTATGCGCTGTTAATAACATAACTCCGACTCCAGTTCTCCTACTGGTTCGCAATCGGGGATTATTCTTCCTACTCTCTTTGCTATACACTGATATACATTTTAACTACGAAGAAAAAATATACAGCTTTTTTCACTCAATAAAGTCGAGGAATTACAACCACGACTTTGTACTTATCATCGGGCCGCCACTATAAATATTTTTTATATACATAAATATATCTACAAACATTTTTCGCTATAAGAAACATTTCTGTATATATATTTAATTTTCAAAATTTTATTTTTAATTATTTTAATAAATATTTTTAGTGTAAATGATTTTAGATTGCGCAGTTCGCCATTTAATGCCTTGGCAGGCACAACGAGATATCACACACACTCCCACACACAGAAACATAGATATAGAAAAGACGAAAAAAAAGTGAAATATATATATATATATATATATAGCCCTGAACCTTTGCCCAGCTTCAGCCAACAAACTTACCGAGCGGCAATTCTTCGGGCGTGATAAGCGATAAAAATTCACTAACGTAGGTGAATATAAATGGTCCCGGCGCAATGTCCATGCCTGGTATGCTGTATGTAAAAAATGTGGATGTTGTTGCTGTTGCTGTTGTTGCTGTCGTTGCTGTTGCCTCAATTGTTGTTGGCGAAATTGTTGTCGCTGTGCCACTGGACATTGCGGCGGCCAGCGCTGTTGTTGCTGTTGACGAGAACATAATTGTTGTTGCGGCTGGCGTTGGCAGTGTTAGATTACGTATACGTAGGTCCATCTTTGACCGCCTCGCCTTGCCTCCGTGTGTGACCGCAGCTCCCTATGAGTGTTTGCCACTGAAATGAAGAAGAGGACAATGAATGCCTGGTCGCCCAACAAGAATGGACAACATTCATAGACACACACACAGTGAGTTGAGTTAGCGGCTGGGGCATGTTGTAAAATATTTTTGGAATTTTGTGTTCCAATTATGTATTCATATTTATACCCCGAACCAGCCGCTAGTAACTCACACGGCTTATGTGACACACACTGGAATATAGATGAATAATTATTACGCTCATAGGATATTTTCACATATTTTTTCCTCGAAATTAATTTATAACTTAAGTTCTTTATGCCATTTAATAAACTGAGAAAAAGAATTTCTGGGTCTAAATATTTTTTATAAGATTCGATAAGGGATGCCTTAATATAAATTTAGAAAAAAAAGGCATGAGGTAGACAGAGGAATAGATAAAGATACATATACAGATACAGATACAGATACAGATACAGATGCAGATGCAGATACAGATGCAGATGCAGATACAGATACCGATAAATCATAAATGATAAATGATAAATAATAAATGATAAATGATAAATGATAAATAATAAATGATAAATGATAAATGATATGTCAATGCAAGTTAATTCTATTTATTAATTCAACAGACCCAATTAGAGATCTATTTATTTAGATCTAAATGCAATAGTCTTCTTTATTTATATTTATCATTTCATTTATCATTTCATTTCATCTTTACTTAATCTTTAAGCATTCATTTGAAGCCATCTTAAAGCCTTCACTTTAATGCTTTAACATCTTGCATTGAATAGACTTAATTCGCTCAATTGCCCGCCTTGACCAAGTTCGCATTTCATTTAACATTTCAACTGTTTTTTTTTTTTAATTTTTTTTTCTGTTTGTTCGGCATTCGCACTGCGTTCCAAGGTGCTGTCCCAAATTTCGTTTGAAACGTATTCACGGCACGATGCCAAGTGTTGTCCCTGAATTTGTGGCGCCTTGAATTGAATTTTTGCACTCGTTAATTCTATTAATTTCATTTTTCATTTAGTTTTGTGTCCCTTTTGTTGTTGTTCTTTGGTCTTTCAAGTGCTGTCAACATTGCATTTGCTGACTTTCACTGTCTGCAACATATATACATATGTATGTATCTATGTATTCTATATCTATATATTCTAGTGTTTTATTCACGTATTGTTTTGGCTGTTATCCGTTGTCTGTTGTCCGTTGTCTGCTGTCTGCTATGAGTGCGGCAACCCCGAAGCCCCTCAATGACCGCTCGGCAACTCTTTTACAATTTCCTTGACAATATATGCTGCAGTTGTGCTGGCCAATGGCCATACTAATTGCTCTCCACTGGGATTTGCACTGCTCGGAATTAGAGCAAACCAATACGAGCGTAACTTAAATAGTCTTGAGCTCGAAAGTGGGTCATTAAAATGCGATACCCCAAGGCAGGGCATGGGCACTAGAGGCTGAACGCTTAGTTTGCCTGCTCTCTCTCACTCACTCTCTCTTTCTCTCTCTCTCTCTCTCTCTTTTGCTTTCTCTGCCTGCGATTATGTGAGCTCAATGGACACAAGTCAAGGCGTTCAAATTGCTAGCCAAGCTCTTCTGAAGGCAACTCGATATGCAATGCGCTGAAAGGTGGACATGCTCTAGCCATTGTTGCTGCTGCTCTTATTGCTGTTATTGCATTTGTTGTTAGCATATTAGTTAAAGCCGTTTTATGATAAGTACTGGCTGTTTGTGTGGCATGAGGTGACAAAGTTCATGCCTGAGGTTAGCATGAAGCTAAAATAACTTCACATGTGCTTAGGCTTAGGCTCTACAAATTGCTCAACTCCATTGAAATTAACATGTATGCGATATGTAGGGTGTATGCATAAGCCAAATAAATAGTTATATATGTGTGTGTGTGTGTGTGTGTGTGCATTTATGGCCAAGTGTAGCTTATGTGTGCATTAATTATGTCATAAATTAAATGGAAAATAATATGTGATATTATTTGAATTTATAATTAGATTTGTTGTATTTATTGAAATGGAATAACAGAGTTATAATAACAGAGCTATAATAATAGAGTTATAATAACAGAGTTATGCTAGAATTAAGTTTAGATGCTATTGATCTGAAGGAGTGTTGAATAAGGAATGCAGTTTCTCAAAGCTTTAATTATTATATAAAATTATAAAAAAATAACTAACAGCTCTCTGATGATGTACATTCAATACTGTTTACTATTACTCTTAGTCTCTGTAATAATATAAAGATTAATATGAATTGGATTCATTTCCAACTGTGACTAACCTATCTGATCTAACTCACATGATAACACACGTGATAATAAGAATTGATTTTCTCAACTCAAAGAGAATAACATAATGATGATTATTAATTATTGAATTCATGAAATTTAATTGAAATTGTGTCTATACTTTTACTGTGTTTACTGATCAAACTAGGCGCATCAATGTGTGTTTGAATGCGCGTTGGAATGTTGAGTGTGAATGCAAAACGAAGTCAACGATTTTGATTTGCCTTCCGCTCCAGTTCATGGCAATGTGCATAGACTTACTAATTAATAAATTATATGCTAAATCAACTTACCTCGTTTGCGTGCTGTAATTGATTTCACAGGCTGTCACTCTCTCCCTCTCCCTCTCTCTCTCTCACACTGTGTCTGTGTCTCTGTCTCTTACTTTGTATATGCGTCTCTTTCACTATTTTTGTACATTTAGGTTGGCTGTTAAACGTTTAGAATTCCATTTTTTTTTTTTTTGTTATTTAGCAAAAACTCATTAAAATGTAAATTCCAGCGATTTGTTGGCGTTTCATTCGTTTTGCGCGTTTATTTTATAAATTGGTGCGAACACATCGTAAATAAAATAACTGCATCGATTACAGAAGTAAACATATTTGCTGGCATATGCAGAATATTTCTGTTTCGTGTCTGACTATTCACAAAATTGCAGTTTAGGTATTTGTATTGATTTATTTCGTGATTTGTTTTAGATGTCAGCAATTTGCATGGTCACTATAATTATGATTGATTTTTTTTTTTTAATGCGAATATTCCAGTATCCTGGGACATGCAGTCCACAGAATATATATAGTATAATTTGTATCTATTATATATATATTTTTTATTGACTGGCACAAAGCTCGACACGTTTTACAATTTCAAGCGCCCTCACAAGACTGAACTGCAAATGGTCCGAAGCCCAAATAATCGCCAAAGAAAACTTAGAAATTCTCTTTATTTTATTTTGTGGCAACAGGCAGCAGACAAAACCCGGCTAAAGCGTGTGGTATGATTGTCCATAAACAGTGGTGAATTCCATTCTTTCATTTCGCCCTACTCAATCAGCACGTGCATGTAGAATCTGAGCTAGAGGCGGGCGGGCAGAGTGTCGGATGGAAGTCCATGTGGAGATCTTGTGAAGAGTGTGAAGATCTGGGCTATAATAAGAGAAATGTATTTTTATTTACAATTAGTATTAATAATATATATTTTTATTTATATTTATTTGCTTGGAAATTGAAAAACAAATTGAGATTTATTTAATAAGCTTTGCTGAGTTTAGGAAAAAAAATTATGATATACTAACCTAACTAAAATTTATAATTAAAAAAAAAGAAAAACAAAAAATAGATATACAAAAAATTTATTAAAATAAAATAATAAAACAATAAAATAAAAAAAAATAGATAAATAAAATTCAGAAATTAAATATTAGGTATTTAAAAGTTTTATATATTTTTGCATATACTAATGTAACTAAAATTTATAATTAAAAAAAAAAAAAATTGATATAAAAAAATAAAAAAAAAAAAACAAAATAAAATTAAATAAATAAATAAAATTCAGAAATTAAATATTAAATATTTACAAAAATATTTATATATTTGTGGTGCATAGCTAAATTGTTAAATAATAATTATAATAAAATATAATATTAAATAACAAGCAACAAACTTAGCTCTATTGTTTGCATATTAGTTAAAGTATTTAACTTTTTGCTCCACTTTGAGTTCGCTGAATGATTTAAGAAGTAGTGTGAAAATGGATGCCTTTTTAGTAATATTTATGAAGTGCTCACGCGTGGGTCTTTGCATAAAACACTCGAAGATTTTGTTTTTAAAGTGGCATCAGCGCCAAGCCAGACAAAGTTTTTGCCACGCATTCCACTGACAATCTCAGCGAGGGGCTTGCCTGGCTGCGGATGGGGCCACATGATGGTTATTTCACTTCTGTATCTATGTCTCTCTCTCTTCCTCTCTCTATGCCTTTTCTAACATATTGTCACAGGCTCACAGCGTGTGGCAGCAGCGCTGTGGCTCGGCATATGCAATGCCTTTCAAAGGCTAAAATTCAATTTTCGTTTGATTTATGCATTTTGTGTGTTCGAATTTGCACGGCAGCCCCGAGCCAACCACAAAACTTCACAAGCCGTTCAAATTTCAACTGAAATTCTGAAATTCTATCAAACTGATTCTTAACAACATCTATAGTTGCAGTTGCCATTGCACTTTCCAAATGCACTCACGTAAAACTTGCTTGCCAAATATTTCAGCATTGAGACAATTCATGAAACTTCACTTACTACTTGAAGTCTCGACTGTATTGTTCTATATTGATAGTTGATTCAATTTCATATGTGCATACTACAGGCAACTGCAACTGCAAATTAATTGATTAATAATCTGATTGTGTTTCTCAAGCTGATTAATATTTGCAGCAGCTTCTACAGTTTCCCGAGCTCGAATGCAGCAGCGCATGGATCTGAGAGTCAAATTATTATGAGAGCTCAAAAGCACCTTTGCTATATTCAGTAGCTTCTCTAATCGATTTATTATAATTAAAGTTTGACAACATTTTGGTATTACATGAAAAGCTCAACTGAATTTAATTTCCTAACACATCTCTGTATGCAATTAGGCTAAGTATATGGAGCAGCGCAGCCATGTCCCCGAGCAGCAAGTGTGACATCCTGCGGGAATGTTGGCTTGTGTGGACGCACCCATTTGTGTGCTGGCTATAAAACAGCAGCTGACAATGCCGCGCAGCTTAGTTGAGGCAACGTTGTGCGTGGAATATGTCTGCATTGGAGGAGCAAGAGCAGAAGCCCAGCTCCGTGCTGCCGGGGCCAGAGCTATTGACCTTACCGAACTTTGACTTTCAACGTGCCAGCATCACATCGGCAGCGCTAAGTGATGTGCCCAGTGATGTGATTATCAAATCCCGGATCAGATATGGCAGTCGTCTGTCCGCCTGCAAGGGCCTGCTGCTGGAGTACTCGAAGAGCACCACCATCCATGGCATACGCTACATATTCGAGGTGCATCGCCCCATATATGAGAAGTGCGTGTGAGCGTGTGTCCTTAGCTCTTGTCCCGTTTCACGCTCCAAGTTTCTCCCCCCAGATTATACTGGCTGGTGCTGACCTGCACTTCAGTGTATTTTGCGGCATCTCTCATTTGGGCCACCTACCTGAAATGGCAGGATTCGCCGGTCATCCTGGGCTTTGACGAGACACTGGTGCCAGTGCACAAGATACCCTTCCCGACAATTACCATATGCCCGGAAATTAAAATGGAACGCAATGTTTTCGATTATGCCAATGTCTCTGAGAAGATCTGGCAGGAATTCAAGGAAGGCAATAATTTTTCCAGCATTGACGAAGCAGAGTTAAGTATTGAACTGAATTATATTATATTAATGTTAATGTTAGCAGGTTAACTAATATTGAAGACGAATATATTCAGTTGATTTTTGAATTATTTGAGTACTCGACTTTTCCTCGGCAATTATAAAAGCTGCTCATATTTTCCAGCTTTAGCATGTCCAGAAATTAATCAAATCATATTGGTTTCATGTCCCCTAATAAATTTGTATTCCTTCATAGTTTGGAACGTCTGGCAGCCACCATGCACATTTGTGACACGGATGTTGCTTCGAGATTTGCGCCAATTCTATCGGCGCTGCATAGCCAGCAGACACAGGATGTGACCGAGACATTGGTGGATTTGAGCATATCGAAGAACGAGACGGGTCCGTTTTGTCGCTGGAATGGACGTTTCTACTTTTGCGACAAACTGTTTGACTTTGTGGCCACAGATGAGGGCATTTGCTATCAATTTAATGGTCTGCGTCCCAAGGATATCTATCGCGATGAGCGTTTCATTAGCTATGTGGATCCGGACGTGGTCGATTTTCAGAACTATTTTGACACCGAGTTGCCTAGATTAAATGAAATTCGAGGCAATTGGTCGCTGTCGACGGGCTTTGTGGATCAGGGCCAGAACTCGTATCCACAGCGCACTGTGGCCTCATCGGTAAGCAAGGGTTTCTTTGCCTTCCTACAGGGCCTGGAGCATAACTACTGACTACGATTGCCGCAGCTTTAAACAGGGCTACAAGGTACATTACTCTAACTAGTGTGTGTGTGTGTGTGTGTGTTGCTACGTTTATTGTCACATTTCCCTTTCAGGTATTTCTCAACTCTCCAGAGAGCGTGCCAGTCACATCCAACAATTATATTCTGGTGCCCCATGGCCATGAAGTCATGGTTAGCGTGTTGCCCAACTATGTCGTGTCCACGAATAATTTACATGAAATTACACCTGAAAAGTGAGCACATCAGAGACACCTAGCAGACATATACATACACATATGTATTTACATAACTATGTGTGTATATATGACCATTAGTTGAAGCATTGCAAGCTGAAGACTTTTCATTATTTCATTTTCGTAACATCTCAAAGATAACAGCTCATGCGGATTTTTTAACATACGCTTCACATTCATAACATTTACATGTACACAATATGTTAACACTTAACATATTTATATGTTTTTTATCTTTATATATTTTATACCACTCAACAGGCGTCAGTGCTTCTTCGATGATGAACGTCACCTCAGATTTTTCCGCAGCTATTCGCAGAGCAATTGCCAGACCGAGTGCTTGGCCAACTTTACAATGACAAAGTGTGGCTGTGTCAAGTTTTGGATGCCCAGTGCGTGACTATATATATCCCCTATTATCATCCTAACTCTGTTTCTTCTTTTTGCAGAACCCCAGGATGTGCCAGTTTGTGGACTAGAGCAGATCGCTTGCTATACTGCCGCACAGGATGAGCTTTATACTATCTTGCAAAATCAGACAATACATCAGAGCATCGATCCCAATAGCAAGGTACTGTGCAACTGCATGCCCGCCTGCACCTCTTTGGAATATAACTTTGAGATCTCGCGCGCCTACTATAACCTGGAGAAGACATTGGTCGCTTTTCGTGAAGTGTACGAGCACAGCGAGTACGTAACTGTTGCATAAGTATATCGTGAATAAATACATATTGATATATATATATATATTATTTATTGCTGCAGTGCGATTGGCTCTCGTTTGACTGTCTACTTCAAGGAGCATCAGTTTACGGCCATCAAGCGCACAGTTCTCTTTGGCGTCTCCACGTTGATATCGAATTGTGGCGGTATTTTTGGCTTATTTATGGGCATCTCCAGCCTCAGTTTCATTGAGCTTGTCTACTTCTTCTCGATGCGCATCTGCGGCAGCTGCAGACAGCGGCGCAAGCGCAAAGCCATGGTATTCGCAAAGGAACAGGATGAAGTACCCATTGACCCATGAAGACGATGATGAGGATATCTGATTGACAAATCAAATTTTATGAACTCTTGAATGGAATAATTGCAAGTTGATAATTCATTTGAATTATTGAAATAAATTTGATTTTTTTTATTCCAATATACTAAACATGAATTAAATATATTTAAAATTAAAACGATAAAAAATATATGTACCTAAAAATTTGTAAGTTTCTTGGCAGAATATTATTGAATTAAATAAAAATTTATTATTTTAAAGAATTTTTGAAGAATATGCAAAGCAATTTCACCTTCTTGAATCATTGAACTTTATATTGAAAAAAACTTGCTTAAAGGAATTCCTTTGAGCAAGCTCTTGCTATATATAAGATATCTACTAGCTGAAAATCGATATGCTTCTACTTAGTATGTAGAGTTGACTGGGAGCGAAGGAAGTGGAAGTCAGCTTTGCTGGTTAAACAAAAGTCGAGTGTGTGGCAAATGCTAAACAGTGGGGAGAATTTGTTATTTGTTTATTTGTAGTGGGGGGTTTTTTTTTTCTCTGTCTTTGTTTTTATTAAATTCCTGCAACAATGTGGAAATAGCAAATAGTTGACAGGCTTTGAAATCGTGCATATGGGACAGAAATAATGCAATTTTGTGGCTAGGCAAATTGAATTCACATTGTTGCGATGCAAATTTAATGAAACGATGACGACAGCAACAATGAAAACATAAATAAAGAGCAAAACCAGAAACCGTAACCGAATACCAGACCAGAGAGAGAGAGAGAGAGAGAGAGAGAGAAATAACCAAAAAACCAGACTACCAGGACTCCAAAATTAAAGTCCCGCTAATGAGCAGGGACAAAGCCGAAAGAGTGCGGAATTGTGGCAATGGCAACAGCGTGGGGGAGGTAAGGGAGATAGCCAGCCGCAGGCATTGCCCAAAAGTGATTTTGGTCAAAGTTATAGAGGGGTTTTCCGTTTTCCGCTTTTCCGCTTTTGCCATTTGCCAGCAGCAGCAGCAGCAGCAGCTGCATCCATCCGATATGCGCCCAACACAAAATGAACATAAAAGTCACGTTCCGGATGGTCAGCATGCAAAGGCCAAAAACTCTGGCTACAAATGAAGCCGCATTCACCCACACACACACACACACACACATTCATACACACACACACACCAGCACACCCACACATAGTTAAGTGTGCGCATTTGTGTGTAAATTAAGCACTCAAGTGCTGCCAAGAGTATGCGAAATAATATAAACTGGCATCCTATTAAGCATATGCAGAAATGAAAAATAAAATACAAATTATTCACAAATAATCATTGCCTCAATCAGTGTGAACAATGCGAGAGCTGCTGCAAGTGCTCAGCTTTCAATCAAGTTGAACTATTTGAAATTGACTTTAAATCATACGATCTGAAATGAAAATCTATATGAATACTTTAATTTATAATGCAGCCTGTTGTTCAGTTCTTGACAAAAGTTTCAATAATGTGTAATATAATATTAAAAGATATGTAAATATTATTTTGCCTCTGCTTCAGCCTCTGTTGCTGCCTCAGAATCTGCCCTTGGCTCAGGCTTCAACTCAGACTCAGATTTTCCCTCTGCTTCTGCTTCTGCTGCTGCCTCTGAATCTGGCATTGGCGGAAACTTGGACTCAGACTCGGCTTCAGCCTCTGCTTCTGCCTCTGCTTCTGCCTCTGCTTCTGCCCTGGGCTCAGGCTTTGACTCAGACTCAGCTTCAGCCTCTGCTGATGCCTCTGCTGCTGCCTCAGAATATGCCATTGGCTGAGACTTGGACTCAGACTCAGCTTCAGCCTCTGCTGCTGCCTCTGCTGCTGCCTCTGCTGCTGCCTCTGCTGTTGCCTCTGCTGCTGCCTCTGCTGCTGCCATTGGCGGAGGCTTTGACTCAGACTCAGCTTCAGCCTCTGCTTCTGCCCTTGGCTCATGCTGGGACTCAGACTCAGCTTCAGCCTCTGCTGCTGCTTCTGCTGCTGCCTCTGCTGCTGCCTCTGCTGTTGCCTCTGCTGCTGCCTCTGCTGCTGCCATTGCCTGGGGGTTGGACTCAGACTCAGCTTCAGCATCTCACTTCAGCCTTAGACTCAGGCCTCGGACTCAATCTAATACTGAGGCCTCTCGCGCAGCCTCAGACTTAGGCCTCAGCCATACTCAGCCTCAGACTCGGACCTTATTCTCAATATCAGCCTCATCTTCAGACTCAGGCTGTGATAAACAATTTGCTTTAGCTCATTTTTTATTTTAATTGAATTTAGTTTTTCTAGAATTCATTAAAAAAATTCCACTTATGTCTGATGAGCGCTGAAATTCCTGCATACTTTACAAAATTAAATGCATTAAAAGCCACAATTATTATCTAATTTGTTAATCAAATATTCAATAATTGACTACTCATACTTTTTTTCATATATATATTTTCACATTTATTTATATATTTAATTAAGCATTTATACATTTACTCTGACAATTTGATGCGGCGTATACAATTGGAATATATTTAATTTTAATAAAAAATATAAACATGATACCTGAGTACCATAAAATCAGCATTTGCAGTTGAATTTGCTGAGGAGTTCGCTTTCTTTACTTTAATTAACTTTTTCCTTTGGTCTACGGTGTGTTAGCTCGCTGACGGACATGAAGCCTGCATCGCCAAGGCAACGGAGCGTGACATAGCCGGTGGGCCAGACGGTTAGCCAGGTGATGGAGCCATGGTGCAGGGTGAAGCGTGTCCAGGCATCCGGGGAGAACTGCAAGGCGCGACAGACCAAATAGCGTATGACATTCGCATGGCCAATGAGCAGCAGATAGGAGTCCTGCTTCTGCTCTGGTGAGGCGCGAAAGAAGTAGCGTCGAAAGGCCGCTTCGATGCGTGGCCCATCGCGACGAAAGGCCTGCTCCACGCTGGCAACGCTGCGATTCTGTGGCGGATCGGCTGGGCAGGGCGTGCCCTCGGGCAGCAGCTCGCAGCGCTTCATCTTGAGCGGATCGAAGTTGATTTGCTTCAGTATGATCATGGCCGTCTCCTGGGCGCGCGTCATTGTCGACGCCACCACATGGTCCCACGTCACGCCCATTTCGTGCAGCCGCTGGCCCGTGCGATGCGCCTGCAGTCGCCCCAGCTCCGTTAGATGCCCGCCATCCGGCGAGGACTTGTATTCGCCATGTCGCACCAGCACAATGTGTCGCAGGGCCACAGCTTCAGGCTCCTGCTCAGTGGTCGTCTGGTTCGAGAGCTTCTGCTGCACAAGCCTGCGCTGATCCCAATCGTGGCGCCAGCCACCCTTGCCCATCACCTCCTGCCTCTCGTGGTAGGCATCGTGCGTCTGATTTCGCTCGAGCAGCTTCAGGCTAAAGTAAGTGGCCAAGGAACCGCCACTGACTGCGCCCAGGGAGCGCCAAATGCCCTGGAATTTCATGGCCAGAATAATACAATTCCTCAAAATCCAGATTGACATTTAAATCTGTGCTTGGGATTGAAGACTCGAGCAAGGCTTGTTCAAAGTAATTCAAATTGGGATTTGATCAAGATAAGATAAGGCTATTAGTTGTAATTTTATAATCATTATATTATAATTGCAAATTTTTAATGTTTTTTTAGATATATATGTATATTTATTATATATATGTATATCTTACAGGTTATTCATATTTATTAATAGAAGAAAAATTAAATTACCAAAACAAAGGCTGACGAAGCAAGAGTCATATTATTTGCGCTAAATTTATTTCAGCAGCTGCTTATGCTATCAATCACATTTAATTATTAAAATATTAAGTTCAACTTGCCATTTAATGTAAAAATAATCTTAATTTTAACAAACTTTTATAACACCTTTTAATATACAATAAATGTTACAAAGTGCAATCGGTTCGTCATTATGTATACAATTGCCATACATCAAATATCTATAAAATATTTAATATTTATTTTATTTATTTATTTATTTATATATATATTTTTAAATTTAATATTTAATTTATGCTCTTATTAATTTATTTTTAAAATTTAAATATTTAATTTTTGCTCTTGCTATCACATCAGCTGTCAATCGATTGCTCAATAATTGCACTGCTGCAATCTAAAGATTCTTGAGCACTTTGGCATTTCTTAGATAATTTTCAACTTTATGCAGATGCGGCTATGCTGACAGCCCACGTGCCCACAGTTGATTAGCATTGGAAAGTGGGCTGTGTGAAATTGTTGAGAGACTTTGCTTTGCCTTTGCCTTTGCCGTTGCCTTTGCCTTGCCAACGTGATGGCAAAGTTATTTTACCCTTGGCAAAATACTTATGAACAACTTTGGTGCGGCAAAGTTTGCGCCTAGCACAATCAGCAATGCGAATCCGAATAAGTTTTCAAAAGGTAGCGCCAGAGAGGTCTTCAATAGAGTAAGTGACTTTCAAATGCTCTACTGAACTTTGTAGTATTTAAAAAAAATATATATAAATTTGTTTTGTAATGGCAAAATATTTAAACAATTTTTATTAAATGACAATTTAATATAATATTTAATTAATATTTTTTAAAAATCTTTAAAAGTGTTTTATTTGCATACAAAATTAACCCAACATAAAATTGATCAAGTCTTTCACATAAATCTTTTATAGTAGTTGAAAATGATTTTCAAGTATGAGTTTACAACTCAGTTAAACTAAACTCTCGTTTATGAATCAGTAAACCTATCTGTCATTATTTACTGCAGCCTTCTAACATTATACCCCAGACAGCAATAGAGAGGGAAGCGAGTGAGGGAGATAGAGTGTGTAAGAGAGAGAGAGAGAGCAATGTGACAGCCCGAAATTCAGTCCATGTAGCGCTGCAGGGCATAAAAAGTCAAAAGGCCTATCATCAGAATTTGCGCTGGTTAAAATACTTTTACCAAGTTTCTGGTTCATTTAATTTCGCCGCCCACTGTACTCGAATATACAGACATATCCACAAGTGGCTGGCCACGAAAGGATTCGTTGTTTTTTATATATTTTCTTTTTTTTTGCGCTCAGTTGCCTGTCAGATTTGGTCCTAATGAAGTTCCAGGAACTTTGACATCATGTCCCCCCGGTGCGAATCTGTTTGCGGCATGAAAATTAAATTAAATGAAAGATTTGACAGCAGCTGAACGGCTGAACGGGATTCAATGGCAGCAGACGAGCTGGGCTTATGTATGCGCATAAAAGCCTCATCAATAGCTGCATGTCCTTTCGCCAGCAGCTTACCTGCACTTTTGTAAGCTTCCTTCATTCACGGCCAAAAGCCGCATTCACACCTGCAACAGCCACAGCCACAGCCAGAGCCAGAGTCGCATTCACCTTCACTCGACAGCTACTCGACAGCTACTTTCTCTGTTCACTTTTCGTCGGGTTGTTAAAGTAAGCCACTTGAGGTAGCCATAAAACAGATCTCACATTGTGTTCGCCTTTTGTGTGACCCAGAAACATAAATCTTATAAGATGGCAAGGTGTATAAACCTGTGTGCGTCTGTGTGAGTCAGGCAAGTCAATTTAAAGTTGTAATTCAAGTTGAGAACTCGTTAAGCTGTGGCCTAGGCTCAAGCTAAATGCATAGAAATCTTAGTTGAAACGCAAATTGCATTTGCAGCACGAACTAAAATAAAGTTTTGTATTTATAGAAAATATAATTTAAATAACTAAATAGCTCAAATTCAAAGTTGATTTACTTGAGCTCATTGAATGAGTCCATTGGGCACACAATGCGCACATTATCATAAATTACTTATGTATTTGCATTGTTTGGCTTGACAAATGCCGCATTTGCTTATGTCCTGCGGTCGATAAGGCTAAAACGCAGAGAGCTGCGTTTCATTGGCAATTTGTGTGTGCCGCTCTCTCTCTCTCTCACTCTCTGGAAAAGGCAATGAAAGTTAAACAATGTTTGCGGTGCTGTTTTCCTTTTCCGCAATAATTTCTCGCATTTGCCGCCAAAATGTGCTTGGGGCGTTGGTGTCCTTGACACAATTGCAGGACGCTGCTGTCTGACTAAAACACGCCCAGCAGCCACTTGGCCCCGAATGGGCCAGCAGCCGCAGCATAAAAGCGCACAAAACTTTTGATTTTGCCTACAGATAATTTCAGCGCCACGAGTCAAGTGGAAAGAGTTGCGAGGGGGGCGTGGCTGGTTGCCACTTAAAGTAATGCAACGCTGGCAGATAAAGTGCAAAGGCAAATGAATGCAAAACGCGACAAGGCAAATAAGGAAATCAAAATGGCAAAGCGAAATAAGAGGCAAGCGAAAATTGAACATCCTGCTGCCGGATGTGCCGCACGACGAAGGACGCAGGACGCAGGACGAAACGCGGCGCCCCAGCAGCAGTAGCCGCAAAGTGCGTCATAATTATGGGCGGCCACGATAAGCGAATGCCAACAAGACGCACAGCTTGTTAAGGACTATAAATTCCTGTTAGGTGGATGGCACAATTGATGCCAAGGACTGCATGCGCCTGCTGCACAGGGTGCGTCTTGGCCGTAGGTCAGCATGATCGGAATGTGCCCTGCCTGCAATTGTGTGGCACCCTGTTTATGTGCCAGCAGCTCCTGTGCCACTTTGCGCAATGAGAAATTTCCGTTTGTCCAACTATGTTTTCATTTTTCCTACTTTCTTTCTTTTTTTTTTTTTGCTCATTTTTTAGTTCTCGCTCTCTCTTTTTATTTGTCGCTTGAGAGATGACATTTTTGCAAATTGCCATCATAATAATAATCAAATTCGTGTAAATTTGCGCAAATTCAAGAGGGAAATGGCGTCATGCACCCAACCCAACCCAACCCAATCCACATTCAGTCCATCTCGGGTCGGCATTCTGCTTATCCATCCACTCGGACAGTCACAGTTGCATTTCGAGTTAATAGCTTTTTCGTTTTAGTTTAAGTTGATGAAATTGAAAACATAAACTACAGCATGCTGCTCAACATTTGCATGCTCTTCAGCCAGAGCCAGCTAGATTATATAAAATGAAATGAAAAAAAATAAATCGAAATAAAATTGTGTTTTTTTCTACTTATTTTTGCAAGGGCAGAAATGCATTTTCGCTGCGGCTAAGCTCTTCGAGTAACACAAAAAAAAAAGAGAGGAGATATAATGGAAATACAATTGGAACACGTAGAGTTCTATAAGCTTTCAGTTTGATTTTAAAAGTTTTAAATATTCCATGGAGTCAAAATATGAAATTAAAATAGAAACTAAAACAAACAATTTCAAATAACATTTTTGAGCTTGAGTAATAATTTGAATAGACTCAAAATTTAGAAGAGTCTAGCGTATTTCAGAGGAAATTAAATATTTTTTGTTGACAATTTAGAACAAGTCTTAAATAAAATATAAATTAAAACTTGCTCTTAAATAGGTAAGGTAATTGGTGAAGTCTTTGAGATTTGAAATGAGAATATATATTTGAAATTAAATCTGAAATGATATATAGACTATCAAATATTTTAATTGCCTGCTTTAGCTTGGCTTTGAATTGCATTTTTGGCAGTTTTCCTTAAAGCTAGTTTCATAAATTATTTTTTAACAGCTAGGCAGGACATACATAAATGAAGTCTTTAAATAATTGCATTTGGCTATTCGTGATTAAATTGTATGAAATATTTTATTAAATGTTATTAAATCTATTAATTATTAAGCTACTGCTGAAAGTAAAGTAAACAAACATATATACTGCTAGCCTATATACCTTCCAGCATAGCTGCTTTACAGGGTATTCTCAAGCCTTACACAAGATGTCATCTCACCCATTTGCTGCTTGATTCTTGTTGCATAGCTTTTCTTTTCTTTTTATTGTCTAACGAGTTGATAAGCTGTCTCAGCTCAGGCTTAAAACATTTTCCATGTGTTTGACAAGTTGATCAATAGCCGTATTTCATGCTACACACATTTCGAGTGAGTCTCGAAGAAGCTGAAGCTGCAGCAGAGTAAAAATCTATCTACCTTGGTTGTAATAAATTGTTGGCGGCATATATCAGAGGCGACACAATTAGAAATGGAAACTGCTTGCAGCTGCACAAAATTTGCAAAACATGCAGCTCGAAGGGACGAACGAGCAGTTTAAAATATGCGACGATACACACACATACCCACACATGCAGGGAAATACACTCACACACACACACACACACTGGCCCTTATATGGCACACATGGCACACTTAATAGCTCATACGACATGTTGGCCCTTTGTTGACTGGCCTCGTTTGTTTACGGTTTAGTGGATTAATGCTAGAGAAAAACTTGGAACAGCAGCAGCAGGAGTAGCAGCAGCAGCAGCAGCAGCAGCAGCAGCAGCAGCAATAACAGCATCCAAAGCTGTTCAGTTTGTTATTTCTTTTGAAGTTAAACAAATCTGCATAAGGTAGAGCCAAAAAGCCGTTACAATTTATGTGCATAAATGTGGAGCAGCCTGCAAGACAGAGAGACAGAGTGAGAGATGGAGAGAGAGAGAGAGAGGGAGAGTCATATTGCCGGCCATTGGCCACACAAGCGTCTGTCGACTTATTCTGCATGTGTTCTCCATAAATTATTCATTCCTGTTTGCCTTTTGCCATGCTCCAAGTTTTGCGCATTGCCATATTATATTTTATTATTATTTTTATTTGCATTGTGCTTTTTTTTTCCTTATTTTTTTTGTTTGTTTTGAAATTCCTTTTGTCTCTGCTAAAATGACAATATTTATTTAATACGAATTGTGCTAAGACAATAATGAAATTTTGAGCAAATTCTAATTGCATTATGCTTGCTAACTAATTGCACTTCAGTCGCATCGAGACGAGTCGCAGTTCGAGTTTTGAGTTTTGCCAAAAACTTTCAATTAAAATGCACTCGCTTTGTACACTCTGCTCGGCACTCGCTCGAATCGCAATTATTTTGAAAGCCAGCCAAAGTTATACAAATTATCATTTGCCGCAATTACATTTGCCCGACTGCCATCAAAGTTGCAACACGCCAACTTTAAATGCAGCAAATATTAATTGAAAATGCCCCGCCCATCCCTTCACTTTATATTCTCCCATAAAATGGCAAACGCCCAACGGTTCGAATTCGGCAACTGCCATAAATTTCCATGTTTTACAATCATAATTCAAACATTGTGCCGCTTAAATCACAAATAACAAAAGGCCAACTAAAATTAAGCATGCGCACGTTTATGGCCGATCGAATAAACGATTCTTGCTACAATTCCTGTGGGTGGTCCTCTGGGCCGCATTATATACAAACTTATATTGACTGCATTTATCTGACACTTATCGTGTGCATAATAGTTGCATTCCTGTGAATGCTTTTCATTAAACTCAAATGTTGATTCATTAATTGTTCTATATTGATTTTTGCTCTATTGAAAAGAATTGCAAGGCCTTTGCTTTGAATTTGTAATCGAAAGTGTATGAGTTATACGTTGAGCAAGTGAAAGATATAGAAAATATTTATAAATTTAATAATTTTCCTGTTAAATTTTATTTTGGCAAATTTTTATAATATTATTTAAATATTTTTTAGGCAATTTCTTAATTGAACTTCAACTTAAGAACATTTTAGAAATACTTATTTTATTATTATTATCATTATTCATTACTTTTTTTTCATTATTTCAATATTATCAAGAAAGGTATTTAAAAATAGCTAAATTTATAGCCCAAGTCTGTAACTCACCAAAAATCAAGTTAATCTCATTCAAGCCATATTCTGTTTTTGGCCGACAAAAAGAGCAAAATTTCATGAAAAAGTATTCATAGCCACATTTATGAGTGCGGGCAGTTAAGCAACATATACATGTACATATATACACACATATATCTATCATGTAGTTAAATTGCAAAAGTTACATTTACAGTTGCAGCTGCAGTGGTGGCCCAGAGCTGTGTGTGGCTTTTATGGCCATTTTATAATCGATTGAAGTATGTTGATTGCAGTCACGATGTAAGAGCTGAAATCATTTTGATTTGTGAGAGTCGATGAAATTGTTTATGATATAAAGGCAGTTAGTAGTAGCAATGGCGAGTGAGAATATCAATTGGAATATCAGATTGGGTTAAGAATCCAAATGCAGGAGTTGATCAAACATGAGTGAACTATTTGCATTCAATTTAGCTCGACAGCTGTTTAGACTATTGATTGCATTTGATTTTTATATTATGCCAATTTGAAATGTTTTAATTTCTTGTTGTTTAATTTTTCAAATCTATCTCCCTGTCTATCTCTCTGTGCATCAGCAATTAGCTGTATTCTCCTGCACTTTTCTTAAAGATTGCAGCAAACGCAACACAATTAGGTTTTAAAGTAATTACAATTAAAAAAAAGAAAGTTTAGCTGAACTGCAACATTTTCAAATCTTGAATGGAAGCGCCAGAAGAAAGAAGCAGCAGCAGCAGCAGCAGGAGCAGCAGTAGCAGGAGGAAGCAGAACGACTACGACTACCTCCACAGCTCCTTTGTCTGGTTGGCGCTGTTGGCTTGGCATTTGCTTGGATTTGGGAGCTGTGCAATGTCAGCTACGGCATTTAGCCTTGTCACATTATTTTGGTTATCCAGCGTCTGCTGTGGCGGCAACTTCTTTTGCTCGTTTTGCTTGGCTTCGCTTTTGCGTTCTGTGTGCCACTAATTGTTGTTGTAATCACCCGGCCCTGGTCTGTCCTGACGTGGTGTTGGTTTCGCCATCGTGGCCACAATTCGCCATTCATTCATTCATGGCTATTCGTTGGCTCTCTGCCTGCCGGCCTCAGCTCAGTCTGCATCGTCATCAGCTGCAGCTCTCTGCATTGCAATGGCCTCCAAGCAGTTTAGAAGCCATCAGCATTATCAGCCCACAGTTTCTACTTCTCCAACACCTCCACATCCCCATTGTGTGTGTGTGTGTGTGTGTGTGTGTGTGTGTGTGTGTGAGACTTTGCACTTTATTTTCATTTCTGTTTCTGTTGCAGTTGCTATGCTCCGCTCGGCTCAGTTCAGTTGAGTTCAGTTGAGTTCAGATTGGGTTAGTTGAGTTTAGTTTGCAGCCTGTTTTCTGATACTTGGACTTTTGGAGATGGCTTCCGTCCGTATCGCAGCTGTCTGTCCGGCTCTACCACTGCACTTTACTACTTTTGCATCGGAAGTTCAATTTCCGTGCGACTTTTTACATATCTTTTATGCACTTTGTTAGGAACTAACTATTTTAACCAAATAGTATGTGAGTTTAGCCTGTGCATCATCATTTGGCTGTAAGCATATACAAATGCATATGCATATGTATAAATGTATTTATAAATTAGAGTATATTATTCATATATATTATTTAGTATTTAATTTAGAAGAAGCGTGAAATATAGTTTTATAACTATAAGCCGAATCAAGCCCATTGCCACTAGCTTACATTACTCTTGCCCAATCGCTTGCTCATTCTCTTCATTTATCACTCCCCTCCAATCACCTCAACATATTCAATTATAATTAATTATTACGTATTAGTTGCCCATTAAATAAGTTTTATTTTTCTCTTTAGCCCATTCCATGAATGTTTCCACACCATTAGCTATTACGCTCAATACATATGCTCGATATACGAGGCATTCTACGTGCTCTGTCCTCTGTCCTGTCCTGCCTCCTGTGTGCTGGCGTAGGCAAGTGCCTATTATAATTTCCATATGTCACATTATTAAACATTTGCCTAGTTCCATTCAGAATTCAATGTATGTAGAAGTTGATAGCCTTAATTGCAGCAGGTCTCCTCGTTTGGCCATGTTCGCTCTACGTTCGCAAATGCATAAAATATGCAAATGAACTTTCCTCAAATTGTGTAAATTTATGTAAACCATCTTCATCTCATTCTTTGTGCCAGCGAACAGACACAGACAGTCTTTTGCTTCCATTATGCTCCCAGTAAGTGGCGTTTCATTTCCCAAAGCGTTGCGCTGATTGTTATACGATTGTCCAAAAACTGTTATACAAAGCGCTGCAGCTGCCTGAACTCCAAGCGAAAGTTTCAGTTGTCGCTGTGACATGTGTATGCAAAGGAGGGCAATATGTTTCTGGGCTGTGTGAAAAGGTCTGAAATACGTAAAAAGAGAGAATTGCAGATTATTATTAAAATTATTATTGTCTTTTTTTTGTAGAATTTTATATAAATATATAATTGTATGTATAATATGTAAAAAATACGTTTATAATTTATAAATAAAATATATGTAAACAAAATATTATTTATTTTATTATTTGTGTGCCTTATTTTCTTTTAATATTAACTATATGTAAAAATATTTTAATTATATGAGAATATGTAAAAAAAAATACTTTTATAAAAAAATAAAGTATATGTAAACAATATATGATTTATTATTTTTTTTTTTATTTATTATTTGAATTTCTTATATTCTTTTAATATTAACTATATAAAATCATTAAAAGTCTATGAGATAAATTTATTGAGACTGCTTTTCATGTAAACAAAATGTAAAAATATTTTAAAAATCAATTTGAATTTATATATAATGAAAACTGTGAAATCTGTAGTTTTATGATGACTTGGTTTTAAAACAGTTAAAATAATTTTTACAATTTTAAATTTGTACGTTTTTAATTTTTAATGTTTATTTATGTTTATACATATTATTATAAGAATTTAAATAATATATATTTATTTAATATTTATTTATATTTTTGTTTTTCTTTTATTTCATCATGTTTATACATATAACAAATAATAATAATAATAATAAAAATATATATTTATTAAAAAAAGAATATAAATTAAATATACAAAATTTGCGAGCTTTAAAACAATAAAAATGCATTCATTATTTTCTACTATTCAATTATTTATAAATGTGTTTAATATATAAATGAAAATAAAATAAATAACTGAATTATTTTGATATGCCATCTTTTATTATTTATATGACATTTGTAGTTTTTCAATATGATAGCTGTTTAATATGAACTACTTAGGAGGTGCTTATGGAAATTTGGCTGTGTCAGGTAGCAAAGAGTAGAAAATTTGTTGTGCTTTATCTTGATATTATTATATTACTTTTAGTTTACGCTGGCACCTTTTGTGCATATTCTGCATTCTCATGCAAATACTTCACACCAACTTTTTAGCACTTGCAATGGCATCCGTTACATTCAGTGCGCCCTGCCGCCCTGCCACGCCTCCACGCCTCCACGCAGTGCTCATTTTTGGGACCTTTATACTAACTGTATATATATATATATATATATATTCTGTGCGCTCTTTGCATAATGCGGCATGTAGTGCAAATGAAAATAAAAAATACGTCTGGGAACTTTTGTTTAAATCCATAGCATCCATGGCCTGGCCCCCGTGCCACGCCTTGTCCAGGACTTTCCATTTGGAGATGGAAGCACTTGGCGTTCTTTTCGCTCTCCATCTTTACGCTGGTCCCCAAACAATTTGTACGCCTCAGTGCGCACGCATTTCTGGGCACTTAAGTTTCTATACAGTATGTATATATACTCTTTATATATATATATCTGTATATATCTCTCTCTATCTGTATAAAGTAGCTGTAACGAGTGCGAGCCTTGAGTCAGCGCGTAATTTTTACTCTGCTGTTCACTTTATTCTTTTTGCCATTGAACATTTTATATAAATTGCGAGTGTTTTGCATTTCTCATTAGGAAAGGAACACGGCACCACCGTTGATGACTACAATTAGCAATTTGCATAGTAAAAAACTAAAGAAAATTTCCCTTTCATAAGCTTTCAGACTGGGAGTGGATTGCGCAATGCTCGCCAACTGGCGGTCAAAAACAATTTTCATAACTAATAAGTGGCTCCTCGCTTGGCGGTCAACTCTTGACTGACAATCGCATCCACGACCCATCCGCATATCACATTATCCACATTTCGCTTATTATTTATTATTATTTATTCAGCATGATTTTGATATTCCGCGCAGCGCTGTCAGTTATTATACCCTGAACCCATTGAAAATGGGAATTCAGGGTATAATGGTTTTGTGAAAATGTATGTAACAGGCAGAAGGAGACGTCGCAGACCCCATAAAGTATATATATTCTTGATCAGCATAAAAAAATAAGTTGATCTAGCCCTGTCCGTCTGTCCGTCCGTCCGTCCGTCCGTCCGTCTGTCCGTCTGTCCGTCTGTCCGTCTGTCCGTCTGTATGAACGTCGAGATTTCGGAAACTACAAAAGCTACAGAGCTGAAATTTCACATGAACACTCGTATGTTAGCTACGCAATACGAGTTTATTTTGTTTTTTCGATAACTCATCCCATTTCCAAATTATCGATAAAAAATCGAAAATTCGTTTCCATTTTTAAGGTTTTTTGGGTATAACTTCTACACCGTTTTAGCTAGAGACTTCAACTTTATATATTTAGATAGATATTATGGATACGCAGATTCTGTAGTTTTCAGATTTTGGATGCCACGCCCCCTTCGCCCCCAATTTGGAAAAAAAACGCATTTCAAATACTAGAGATTTGCAATTTGGCATATAGGTAGATTTATACACTCTTGATCTACTCTGAAAATTTCATGAAGATCGTCCATTTAGAAATGGAGTTATAAGCGTTCAAAGTTCAGCCCAACCCACCCCCAAGCCACGGCAGCAACTGCGCAGTTAGCAGAGCGCGCACTCATAAGTGCGTAAAGAAGAAGAGTATCACTTTTTTGCAGGGTTCAGGGGATTTCGTAGTCGAGCAGTCTCGACTAGAGCCTTCTTACTTGTTTTATGATTGAATATTTTAAATATTTATTTTATTTGAAATTGAAATAAATTTGTAATTGTTTAAGTTAATTACTTGATGTTGTGAATCAAAAGTATTTTTTTAAATTATAAAAATATTTTAGAAATTATTAATATGAATGCTTGAATTAAATATTTATAAAAATTATTAAAATAATTTTTTTTAAATCAGTAAAAAACATAGTCTAAAAATATCTGCAAAAATATTTTAAATAAATTATCTTAAGAATTATTTTTGCATAATTAAAATATTTAAAAACTGTAAAGATATTTTATATTATTTGATTTTGTTGTGAATCACAAAGTATTTTTTTTAATTATAAACATATTTTAGAAAATTATTAAAATTAATGCTTGAATTAAAATATTTATTATTAAAATATATTATTATATTACTTAAATAATTTTTAAAAAAATCAGTAAAAAACATAAACAAAAAAATATCTCCAAAAATATTTTTATAAATTATCTTAAGAATTATTTTTGCATAATTAAATATTTATAAAATTTTTAAAGATATTTTATACAATTATTAATTATTTGTTAATATTTTAAACTAAATATTTTTATTAAAATTTTATTATTATTATAAATTTAAAAAATTATTTATATTTATAAAAGCTTTTAAAAATTTTTTAAAAATTATTAAAATTATTATTTGCATTAAAATATGGTAAAAAATTTTAAAATAATTTATTAATATGTTATTTAGAATATTAGAAAAATATTATAATATATCATCATATATTAAACATTAAAGTATTTCAATTGGATAAGTGAAGTTAAAGAATTGTTTTAAATAAATAAATACAATTGGAATACGAAATTCATAATATTCCCTCTAATTGGCTTAACAAAACATTTTGAAACAATATTTAATGACTAATTAAATTTGTTACTATTTAATGAGCAAAGTATCTAGCTAAACATTAGATTGCCAAATATGAACTGAACCAAGCACTCTCTTAGCAGGTTTATTTGCATCTGGAATGCACTCGACTCGAGTTGGCTAAATTGTCAGCCACTTAAGGCTAATCGAGTGGCACTTTACACATGTCAGAGGCCGGGTCTGTGAGAGTTTTACAAGATTTTCACATGTTTATGTAGCAACTAAAGCGAATGTCTGGCAAAATTTAAGCGCTGACAGAGTGTTGACAATGGAAACTTCAATAATTGATGCCCGCATCGTAGAGCCGTTGCTCGTTAAGTACCTCAATATTGTAATTATGGTAGCAACACGACAGGATAACCAGTGTGTGTGTGTAAGGGTGTTTGTGTGTGAGTTACTCGCATTTTAATTTGGTAAGCGGCACAAGTGCCCTCAATGGCCCATAATTAACCCGTGAGTTCATTTGCAGTGGGACACACTGTAGTTGCCGCAGGAACAATTCACTGTTGAGCATGACAATGCGATGCCCGTGTTGTATTTTAATTATTTATTATTATTATTCTTATTGTTGTTGCTGCTGCTGCTGTTGTTGCTGTTGTTGCTCCTCTGTGCCACCTGTAGCGAGCGACAAAAGAACAGCCTACGTGCGGCTTAAGCAGTTGCCATTAAATCCTTATCCCGAGTTTTTTAATTCATTATACTATATACCCTTTGTACGCGTACAGCAGCAGCAAAAGGTGTAACCACCACCTACAGCAGCGCAGCATCGCCCAACTGCCCCCCATGCATAAATTATGCAAAACTTCATAAAGATTAGGCTTAGAGAAATTAAAATATGCGTATGATAGTAGCAGTTAGATTACATTTAACATGCTTTAAACCTGCCACTGAGATTCGCTCAGAATTCACTCAATTTTAAGCTGATCTAAAAATGAAAATTACCAAATACTAAATTGATGCCGGTGTTGCATTGTTGTCTATTCTGGTCGAGTCTGCTTAGCTTTAAGCTCTTTAGCTATTTAAAATGCATAAGGATATTATGTAGTTTTTGAAATTAGGTATGTTATGAGGGTTGTCTTTTATTTAATGTAGTATAAATTATACTGTATAATTCAACAAAAATTGATAAGCATTTTTTGCATTTATTTAAAATGTTCTATTGCTCATTTAGAAGTGAATGCGTTAAGGAGTACGAGCTTAACAACTTCTTCAGAAGTTAACTTTTGTTATAGTCGGCTACAAAAAGAAACCAAAATTATTAGATACGCTCTTTTCGTAAGAGCAACTGAAAAGAATCATATTCACTCACTCACTCACTCTCACTCTGAGCAATAGCCTTCGGTTCGTTTCGGCTTTCGTGTTCGCTTTAACGAACATCGTGCAATGAAGCTGAGTATGTGAGCAGATAATTTTGAATGGCTCTTCACTATACACATGCACATGCACACATTCACTCTCACGTACGCTAGTGAGGTGTATGGTGAAGACAACTCTCGCTTACGTTGCAATACATACATAAAATACGTTTTGCTTCGTTAAGCTCCAGCAAACGGTCCCCAGAGAAGAAACCGAGCGTGAGCCGATCGCAAATGAACTCGTTGAAGAACCAATGCAATTGGCTGCTCTCTCCGTTTATTTTCTCAAAGTGTGAGTGAGAGACACCTATTTGCTTGAAACGGTCAACGGATATTTGCGAGCGCTGAGTGTGAGTGAAAGGCACATATTTACAGAAATTGAGAAACGGCAAAGAGTTTAAGAAACTTTGACTTTGAATTAGACATACAAGTTTTATTACATTCTAATTGTATTTCAATTCTTCTCACTTTAAATAGAGTATTTTCTAGCCACAACATTAGAATTGCCATAAAATATATAATTTTAATTTGATTCTTAATTACATGCAAGACAAAGCGTACAAAATATATATATTTTTAATTTTCAATTCAGAGCCAAGCCAAAGAAAGGCACATATTTACAGAAATTGAGAAACGGCAAAGAGTTTAAGAAACTTTGACTTTGAATTAGACATACAAGTTTTATTACATTCTAATTGTATTTCAATTCTTCTCACTTTAAATAGAGTATTTTCTAGCCACAACATTAGAATTGCCATAAAATATATAATTTTAATTTGATTCTTAATTACATGCAAGACAAAGCGTACAAAATATATATATTTTAATTTTCAATTCAGAGCCAAGACAAAGCGCATACGTAAAATATATAAGAGAGCTTATGAGGATATAAGTTTACTCTAACTGCAATTATTAACATAGTTTAGCACTATTCTAACACTGACAGTGGAATGTTTTTCGATTCACAATAGCAAGCTTTAACTGCACTTTGCACTCTTTCCGCCACATGAGAGGACACTCAAGTGGCATTTAATGAGTTTACCGACCTGTGCCGTTCTGCGTTCGCAACTTTTACCTTTGTAATTAACAATAGCATCAAAATGGAGCACACGTAGATGTGGTCTGAGAACTTGAAGTGGACTCAGTTGGGTCAATTTGCATGAAATGCCAAAGGCAACAGACAGGTAAAGATTGGGCGTGGCCAGTGTGAGGAGAGCAAGCAATGAACGAAATTTAATTACAGCTACATATTAGTTAGCTGCATAAACAAGACACAAGAACAAAACAAGAAAAGAAAGAAGAAACAATGTTTGTAATCTTGTGCAGGCAGCCAAATTGGTTGCCTGGATGCCAGGATACCGTCAGTGGAGCTCGAAGAATTCTTACGGCTCGTGGTGGTATTTTACGTTCACGTCCATATCTGCAACTGCTGTCAGTCCAGTTGCCGGCTGACAAACTTGGCCAATTTTCTGCTGCTGCTGGGACGCCCACAAAAACTGACGTTTATTACTTGCTCGCCTCTGTGGACCCAACCAGGGCCATAAATTATTAAATTTTAACAAGTTTTTATGCGAACTACTGCCATGCCATGCCTTACCATGCCTTACCATGCCTTGTCCTGTCTTGTCTCTTGTCGCCTGTCTGTAGTCTCGGCTTCTTGGCAGCTTTGCATCTTGGGCGCAAATCGAGCAACTTGGCTTAGTTTGTCAGCACTTGGCCAGTACGTGACCCAGCGGCACGAGTCCTCAGACAGAACCTTTTTGCTCCTCCATGCCACGCTCGCCTCTCTATCCGTAATCATATTATTAATAGCAAATTATGAACATGGAACAACAGAGCGTGTGACAAGCGCTTTAACTTTTGTTTACACTGAACAACTTTAAGCCAACAACTCTATTCATATATTTATAAATACTATTTTTTATTTTTGTTGAGAGAGAAAAATATATAATCATAATAAACTTGAAACAGCTTAAACAATTTTCGCTTATGCAATTTTCAAACAAACTGAAAACAACTTTTGATGACACACAGACAAAGCTGAAAAGTGTTCCGTTGCCAGAAAGTTAAATTTTCAACTTTTCTGTTTGGCCAAAAGAAAACTTTCCACTTTTGTTCAGCTCGGCTATCAGCAGAAACTACCTGTGGAGTGAATCTAATTTGGCTTGTTTTCACATTTAACTAGAAGTCAGTTACCGTTATGCCACACACGTGGCTCACGACAACTTTTCACAAACTGTTTGCAAAAACAAAAAATAGTAAAAAACTACGCAAACATTTTCCCGAGCAGACGCCTTAAACAACGACTGAATGCTCATCTACCAAAACTGCGCTCATTAGAACTTTGTAATATTGTAGTTATTTTTATTTAAATTTAAATAAAATTATTAAAAAATTTAAATTAAACAAAAATATTATGCCAATTAAATGTTATTAAAATATTAATTAATTTAATAATTATTATATTAATATATAGAGAGGAACATATATGAACAGAGAGAGAAAGAGGAAGAACGAGGGAGATAGAAAATGAGAGAACGAGTTGATAAAGCTATTGAGAGTGGGAAAGGTGAAGGACAGGGGAAGACGGAAAGATGAAATGAAGTAAATGTAGGCAGATAAAGGGAAAGATAGGAATATTTTATATCATATTTACTATGATCCTCTTCAGATTCAGTCACTCACTCTCACTCTTGCTCTCTCTCTCTCCCACTGTGCTTTCTCTCTACAACTTAACGCAATCATAATGAAATTTGCCCATATTGAAGATTTGCTAAGCTATTAAATTTTGACTGCTTAACTTTTAATTAAATTTCAAAAATACACAATTTTCATCTAGTCGCCCATTAGCATCATGCAATATACTAGATACCGAACAGTGATAAATAAAATCTACTTTTTCGCCTCCGAAATAAACTTGCAGACAGCTTCAGTAACTTCCGAGCACTTGGAACTGCCGCCCAGCTCCGTGGTGCGTATGTCCGTCTCCTTGTAGACGCGCTCCACCGCACAGCGAATGGTGTCCGCATACGAGTCCAATTTTAGATGCCTCAACATTAGCGATGCCGAGAGCAGCATGCCCGTGGGATTGATTAGATTCATGCCGGCTATGTCACGAGTGGGCTTCAGCAGTGTATCGTAGAGTAGTCCATGCTCGCTGACATAGAAGCTGGGGCACAGGGCCTTGCCGCCCATAATGCTGGAGGCCATCACGACAAGCACGTCGCCGTACATGCTGGACGAGACGAGCACATCGTTCTGGTCGGGCTGCATGACCAGGTTCAGGCAAGTCGTGTCCATATAGCGCTCCTCGAACTTCACCGTCTCCAAGTGGTTGTGGGCCTCGGTGCGCATCGAGCTTAGAAAGTTGCCATCCGTCAGCTTCATAATGTTCGCCTTGTGTGCCACTGTGATCTTCTTGCGTTCGTGCTTCAGCGCATACTGAAATACATAACGAGCAATGCGATCAGAGCCGGCCGATGTGCTCACCTTGATGGACTGCAAGATTCCAGGCACAACGCTATGTTCGATACCCGAATATTCGCCCTCCATCACATCGCGTATGACCACACAGTTGAGCGGTTCGTAGCGCGATTTGTGTCCCTCCAGGTTGCGACAGAGGGTCACATAGGCATACAGTTCGAACGCTTTCCATAGAGGCTTTAGGTCTCGGTTATCGATGGGTCCCTTGATGCCAACCTTGTTGCGCCTCAGCGACTCCAATAGCTTTGGATTAAGTTTGCCATTCTCCATGTAGCAGTCAACGATATCCCAGTCCACTGGCACGTCGGTAACCTTGAAGACCTCCTTCAACGACGAGATCAGCTCACAGCCGACACCATCGCCTTCCAGCAGTGTCACCTTCTTGCGATTGCTTCCCGCACCGCTCTTGCAGCCGTCCTTTTCCTTCTTTTCTTTATCATCCTTCTTGCATGCATCGTCCTTCTTAATGGAATCCTTGCATGTGCCAGCCGCCTTTAGTTCAGCACACTTTTTGGACTCCTTGCAGCCCTTATTACTGCAGAACCGCAATAATTGTTTCGAAGTTCGGCTAGCATGACGAAAGCATCGTATTGAGCACATTTTAAAATTTTGTTCTATTTCTCAAATGACAGCCAATAAATATCTGAAAACATATTATAATTTGTTTAAGGGCTTTCGAGTCTCACAAGATTCTCTATTCTCTTGTCTATCCTCAAATTATTTATAATTTTAATATAAGCAATTTATAAAGATCATAATTTATAAGAACTAGTCTTTGTCTAGAAAAGTTATATTGTCCAAATAAGAGCAATAGAAAAAGAAATAGTACGGAAGCAAAACTAGTTTAATTTATTTGATTGTTTTCAGTTTTATTTGAAAGCTAAATCTATGCCATTATATTTAAAGTCGAATGTCATTAAAAAAGACAGAAACTTCCATCTTCCTAAATATAATTAAGGAAAATAGTATCTCTTGCTTGGTCATTTAGATATTAACCAAGCAGAGCTTTAGATTAACTTTAGATTAAGACTCTCTAAAGATTATTATATATTCATTTCATATTTGCCTAATGCATTTTGGTTTTTAAAGCTCAAATTCCAACAGCCCATGTAAAATGCAAATGAATTCGGAGGCGAGGCGAGCTCAGTCGCAAATGCTTTCGGGCGAGGCGTGTGAATATGACAAATGACATGTCAACAGTTTTATGCCCTCGACTGTGCAAGACAAATAGCTATGGGCGTGGCCGCCATGCTTAACCTTCCAGTGATTTTTCACACAACACAAAGTAAGTGACCAAGTCATTAGCACTGATGACCATTATGAGCAGCCACAGAGCCCATAAATATGTTAGTGGTCTGTGTGTGGTCTATGGCAGCTCAGTATTGGGCCAAAGTCATAAATACATGTGCTGCTGGAGTACCTGTGAGCACAGGTGTAAACCAGCTGGGCGTGGCACTTAAGTTTATGTTTATTTGACGTGCTCTTAAATTAAGTGAACAGTGCAAAAAATGTTATGAAAGATGTCGCTACTTTAAACCAAATGAGATCGATTCTTTGCAACTAAAGTAATTTTTAATTAAATGGCAAATAATATTGAGTATTATCACCAAAAACTTGTATTAATAGCTTTAATGTCTGTTAATATATATTGATTTGAAATCATATTACTCTTGCTGGCTCATTCTATAACTCAAATTTTAATGCATTTTCCCAGCTGTTTTGGGCGCTTTCAAATATCTTTTTGCTATTCTCAAAATTCAACCATCCAGCTGAGTATCTCTTGTCCGCATTTGTTGTTCTACTGTCCATCACTCATCAATAGATATCCCAACAACAACGAAAACACACTCAGATTGACTTGCTGCAGACAGTTGCAAGTTGTTTCTTAATGCCTCTGACCCTTCGCATTCATGCTTTACTGCCCATATACTTTTTTATGATCTGTTTCGCCTCTATCGCAGTAAGTTTCCAACATTTGCTGCTGCTGCTGCTGCACGTACTCGTTAACCTAACAAAGTACATTTAACCGACAAAGTCGTGAAGTAAAAAATGTGCCAAAATATGGAGAGAAAGAAGAAACTTTAGAACAAATGTCGCAAACAATGTTGACGATGCGTCGTACCCATAAATCAATATGTTTTCCTTTGTTCAACTCAGTTAAATAAATAATGTAATAAATAACTTAAATAATAATACGTTTATCGTAGAGAGAAGTAAAATATTTTGGTTTGCAGATAAAAAGAAGTTGTTCCGTTACGTGTTACGTAACTTGTTAAATAACAGGTTACGTAATTTGCTAAAAAAAAAGTGTTACATAAAGGAGTAGGAGTACGTAACGTATTACGTAACAAATTACGCAGCGTATTACTTAGCGTTTATATCAATATCTCCCTACTACGCGATTCTCATAATTTGATGTAAAGTTGATATAAAAGTGAGACGACAGAGAGTGGGGCTAATGAAGAGAATGAATTATATAGAGAGATGATAAAGGAGAGAGAAACATACCTATATAGTATTAGCATATAAAAGTTCTCTTTTGCAATCCACTCTTCTTCTTTATTCTCTGTGTTTGCCTCACCCATCGCTGCGTCTCATACTTCTTTTTGCGCATTCTCTTTTCCTAACTCTCTCTCGTTTCACTTTTAATTAGTCGTATATTTGTGCTAACCCGCTCTTTACTACTTTTATTACTTATTACAATTTACGTGTAAGGTAGGGCAGGCAAAGGCGGAGCTCATCTCTGGGGCAGAATTACGTATTTTATAACTGTGTACAGTTAATAGGAATTTTCAACACGCACTTTTAAATTACATTTTAGGAGCTTTACTACTATTATTTACTACTACTTTAGCTACTACTATTTACATATTTACGAGTGTATGCGTATACCACATATTTTCCTCTTTTACATGGCAGCTAAGCTAGGATATTATCATGGGATAACCTTTAGAAATTGTTTAGTCACGTGAAAACAGTTTTGTCTATGCAACTGCACAGAATATCTCTCGTTGAGTGCAGATAGCATTTGCACTTGCAACTGCAACGCTTTGAATCATCTGAACTAAATAGCATTGGGCTTAGGGAAGCATTCAGACATTAATGCGAATATAGAAGACAACAAGTCTGCATTCTAGGCGAACTTGCATGCTTGAAAGCATTTTAACCAGAAATTCTTGAATATCCTGCTAAATATGCTATTATTAGCTTAGCTTAGCTGATGTCTAACAAAATATATATTTGCTCTTATGATTTATCATGAATATAGTACTTATGTTGTAAGTGCTTAAATATGTAATGCTATCAAAGTAGTTTTCCGTTACGATATATATCCTGTTGACAGAGAGTAACTAAAGTAAGAGTAAGTGAGTTGGGAATTGATGCTAGGCCAAGGGAACATTAGCAAACAAATAATATATAGAAAGTAAAAATGAGATTATTAAGTATGTAGTTGGAACATTAAACATATAGTGCATAAAATTAATATACATAGTGTAGTAAGAAATCTTCTGATAAGTTTAAAATTTTAATAAATTATTTCAATGTGAATTTGAGTGTTTGAATAAATGTTGAATTGCTTGCACATGTCAGTAGAAACATTTACTTAAACTACAAATAAATATTAATAAATAAATATACAAATCTAAACTATATATATAGCTATTCATATTTGATAAATTCATTAAGCCTTTCAAAAGGGCATACAAAAGTTTTCAAAGTAAACTTTAAGCAGCTGCTAGCTGATTTGCTTGTGTAGACTCTGGGGAGTACAGCGAACCCTTTGCCAATCTCTGGGGCTGTTATATAATGTCGAAATATAAAGTATATATATATATATAAATATATCTAGCTGCCTTCGATGTTCTCCATCAGTTGATACAAAAAATTACTGTTGCATATTTGATTGTCTCGTTCAATATTTGCATATTTTTCCATTTCCTTTTGCCTGTTTTCTTTTTCATCTGACCCTCGTTGCTTTCTTTACCTTTTGCTGGTTAACGCTTGGCTTGGCATCAGCTGCTGCTGCTGCTGCTGCTGCTGTAGGTCGAGAGACTTCAATTGGAGCCTGGCCTGTCGAGTTATCGACTCCACTAAGAAAGAAGATTCGTTTGGCTCTCCACATAAATGCAAACAGGATGCGTCCTTTCCGACAGCCACAGAATTTGCATTTCTATGGCAAACGTCGCTGTCGCTGTCGCTGCTGCAGTCGCCGCTGCTGCTGCTGCTGATGGAATGTTGTTCGAGTTGTTGCCTTTACCGTTTATTTTTCCTTTCCGCATTGAGCATTCACGTCATTTCCATGTCGGAGCGTGTGAAACGCTGCAGTTGATCAGCCTAGGCGCAGCCTGGTGAATTCTTCTCTAAAAACCACGCTTCACCCTCAGCTGGCGCACAAATGGCGCTCGTGACATGAAAATAACAATAAAAAAAATGTGCAAAAAACGTTGAATATTTACACAGGCAGATATCCTGTAATTTAGAAAGATATATATTAGAAAATATATAAAATTAAAATATGTGTTATTTTGATTTAAATATTAAAAAATTAAAAAATATATATATATTCTTAGAAAATTTTAAATATTTCCATTTTTTAATAAAAAAGTCTTTTAAAATAAGTATGTCTAAATATAAAATATATATTTATTTTATATATACATCAAAATATGTTTTGCATCTATTTAAATATTAATTATTATTTAATTTTATTTCTTTATGTAATATTTTATTATATTATTTTTATAATATTCCTTATGATTTATATTGATTTATTATTTAAATTTTATATTTATTTAATACATACTTTTTTATATTTCACACTTTTATTTAATTTCATATTGAATTTATGTTTTTAATATTTTCTTTTATATATTATAGTTTGAATAAATTTAAAAATCTAGTTTTTTAGCTAGGAAAACTTTTAGTCTTAAATTAATAAATTTTAATATTCATACTAGTTATCGCTTGTGTTGTTATATCTTTTCTAATCATATTCATTTACTAAATATCTATAAACATAAATATTATATATTCTAGAATCATATTTAGCTAAAGCAAAGACTTCTCATCGTCTTTCTTTTACAGGGCATAGAAACAAAGCCCAGCGACTCTCTCGAATCTCTCGTGCTCTCTTTCTCTCGCTCCCTGCTGACTAATATTTTGTTATTTATAGCAATTTGTGCAGCCCTAAGCCGGAACTAAAAATGAAATAAAAGAAATAATAGGAAACAAAGGATGCAAATGGTCGCACTCCGTTTGGTTTGTGATATAATTTTTTTTTTATTTTCTGTTGAGGACCGCAGCTGAATGATTAATTACACGCGATTTGCGCTGAATGGCAAATGTTTACCGTTATTTGTTTACGTTTGCTTTCAGCTATTTATATTTCATTTTGAAATATATATAGTATATTCGTATTGAATCGAAATGACAGCACAACTAAGTATATATGAGCTAAGCGCACATACAAATATCAATGTATATATAATAGTAGAATACATTTAAGTCCAGTTTAAATATTTATTGCCATATTTACCTGGGGATTAGTTGAGTTTATATTATATCTTGCATCTGAATTCACATTCAATGTATAAATGACGAATTTTAATGCATATTTGTTTGCATAAGCTGCATTTCCTTAATCTTTAATGCTTAGTTCTTGGCAAACGTTTAATTTCAATGTGAACTTGGTTAATTCAAACAACATAAATATAATTAAATTTGAATTTGTGGCTTGTCTCACTCTCATATTGAATTTAATTGAATTTTGCTTTTGTTTGAAGTTCAGCTCAAGTTTACTTAATATTTGTTCTTGTTGATTCAAGGATTCTGCTCAATGAGCGTCATTAATGAAACTTATTGCATGAGTTCTATTATTAATTTTTAATTTTTAATTAATTTTTATGGTTTATTTTTATTCCTATTTGATATTTTTGTAATTATTTGTATATTTTTATATATTTTCATTATTATCACATATTAAAGGTTATTTAATTGAATTCCTATTTAACAGTAATTAATTTCATTTATGCCAAAGTTATTTAGATTTAAATTTATTTGATATTACATAGAATTATTTGGGTTTTCACTCGAATTTTCGTATATTTATATATATAGTATTTATATTAGTAAAATATATTGCCGAGCAGTCGTTAAACAACAAAAAATATGACTCTAAATGGTTAATTTAAATGCTGTCGCGGTTGCCAAGCTCGACCTCACGATTCTGGCTCGCCCTGCGTTGTCCGCTCGCCCACACACGAGGCGCGAGGCATGGCAGTAATTGTATTCCAGTCACAATATTGAGAGTATTTTGCAAAAGTCGGCGTGCGGCTTGTTTATGTGTGTGTCGAAGCGTAAAAGGTCGACACAATGCGACAGTTAAATATGGTCGCATATTTTTTACGACTCTGGCAACGTGCGCTCATGGCCAACGCGTTGCAGTGGACCCATGAGCAACAATAACAATAACAACAACAACAGCAACAAAAAGTTAATTAAGTTCTTTAAGGACGTGTTGCGGGAATCGCAGCAAAATGCTGAGTGTTAAATGTCCTTTTTGTCGGCCCACTGTATGCATATTGCGGACATTGCAAACATAAAAAATTGGGTTGAAGCTTCTGCCCTTTCACACACAAACAAATGACTACGCTCGAGGCCGTTGTGAGCGCAGTAGTTCACGCAAATTGATTTCGTACTAACTATATTTCATTTGCGTTTGCATTTTTATTCCATTTGCATTGTGCTCCTCTTAAATGGAACGACTTAACTCCACTTTGCCTCGTTCTGTCTATAGAGACAACTTTAGTATGGGGGCTTACAACTAAGAGATCTCGTTTATAATTTATCATAATTTTTGTAGAGATAGCACACTGAAAATATAACATGAATATACATATTGTATAGGTAAAATGAATCGCAGCGTATGCTCTTCCACTGCCATTGGTGTTTGCAATTTCTAATTCTTTTTATCTTTGCCGTGATTGGCTGCTAAAACTGTATTAGTATTAGCGAGAAGCTGAGAGCTTGTAATGATGGTAAGCTGATTGAGTGTGCGTTTTAGTTGTGCGCTTCTCATACTCATATGCTGGCTTGCCTGGGCCAAAGCTCACTCCGAGTGCGAGAGAGACAAAGAGCTACGTATAGCGGTTGCTGAACATAATATTTCAGTGCTGCTGAGTGGGAGCGAGATGACTACTTGGGCCGCTGTGTTGTTAATGGACGAAGAGCGCACAATTAGAAATGAGCTGTTTGAAAAAGCAAATGGCGAAAGAATGAAGAATCATGAAATTAAAATGGCACGCGATCAAGTTCTCACAAACCGAATTTAATTGACAATAAGGCGTCAATTAAATTGCTGAACATATTCAACATGGGAATTTATTGATATTGTTTAATATCTTTAATTTCGGAGTTGATCTAGCAATTAAATTTAGCTTTATTTTTATAGATAGCTTGCTGGCGTATCTGACAAACAGTATACGCTGAAAATATTTCCTATTTCTTTCAGCTATGCCATATTTATCTAAGACGATAAGAAAATATGTTTGCAGTGTATGCAGATAAGTGAGTTTAGTGGAGCAAAATTCTGATTAATGAATGGCGAATGAAAACAATAATAAATAAATTATATTAATAAATGTAGCATATTTAATGAAACGATTTCATAGGCATTGAAACGATTTGTTATTTAAATTTATGACCAACGCTTATTGACTCATTTGGTAGTCAGGCCGTACAATTGACTTTAAACCGCTTTCGTATTAATAAAACTGACAGCAGCATTCAGATTGGTTGCCCGGAGGCGGTCTGGAGCCAGTGAGCCACGGTACGGTCCTTTAACTAAATCAAATGAATAATTCATTGGCCGTCAGTCGAGCTTGCCTATGCGCCAGTGATTAAATCAAATTACCTTCAATGCCCGCCGACTCACAGCATCAATTGCCATTTTAATTTCCAGTCCCTAAGCGACCGAGTCAAGGTCAAATCTTTTACTCAACACCAGGCTAATGGGTTAATGAGCGTGAATGTAACGTAAATTCATTAGAGAAATGTCGGCATTAAGCATTAAAGGTGTTCACGCTCAGCTTAAAGTGGCTGAGGATAAAAAACTCAATTTACGGTTCATATTCGCAGTTCGTTGCGTTCGCATTGACAGGAAACAAACAAACTTTCAACTAACAGAGGTAAATGCGCATTTCAGACAAAAAACCGAAGAACCAATAAAGGGTCAAAAGGTCGCATGCCAAAACAAACAAAAATACGGCACATCAAAAAAGTGTATGCATTCAACTAAATGATGAAAAGGAAGTCGAACCTTTATTAGTTGGGGTATGCCCCAACAATTGATACGCTGCTACGTGACGTTTGAATACAGAATTTAACAAAAAAAAGTGAATATAATTCATAGGATAGTTAGGAATTGAATTAAAGCTCATACTTGCGACAGATATTCAAAAGTTAGAGTAAAATTTATATAGAAATTGAATTTCAAATTCAATTAAAGTATATTTCGATCGAGAATTACATATGCACGAGGTAAATTGTACAACTGCAGCTGCTCGAAACATTTATTGATTGAAACTCAACATTTTTCAATAACTTTATTGTTTTCGAGTTTCAGTTGGTCTATCCTAACCAACTATTTGTTTTTACAATTCAATTCATGGCAAATAACATAAAGAAATCTGTAACTGAAGCCTGTGCATAGGCAGACTTCGTTTCTAGCCAAAATGTAATAAATTTTCAGTGCACTGCGATGCTATGTGCTATGACTTTCTATGCTCTAAGCAAATATTTCTTTCGATTGTTGCTGTAGCATACATTTCATTCTTTTTTTTCTTTGGCATCTGGCAATGGGGTTAACTAGTTTTTAATAAAAATCCATTACAAGTCAAAGGGCAAAATGTGAATCACGCAACGAAATTGAAGACACATGTGCGTCAGGGTAATAAAAAACAAAAAAGAAAAAAAAAACTACAATCGAAAGGAAACAATGCGAGGCATGCAAGCGGAAGCGGAAGTCAGCGCCAACACACAGACAGCAGCAATGCGAAAGGGTGCCAAAAGATGGAAAGGGTCGTAAATGGCAAGACAATGCCCAGCAGAACAACAGCAGCAGCAACAGCAGCAACAGCAGCAGCAGCAACAACAACAGCAAACAAATGTTGACCTGCTGTGCCTTGAAATTTCGTTGCTGTCATGTAGTCAGGCTCTCATTTTCTCTGCAATTCTCTCTTTTACGATTTTTTAAATAAGCAAACACACTTTTATGACATTCCAATTTGGAGCTAACAAAAGAGCAACAACTACTCGAGTCTTGAGTCTCGAGGCAAGGACTAATAGGCACGCCCGCAGCAGCAGCAGCAGCAGCAGCAGCATCAACAGGATGTGTTGACAGGAAGACAGCAGCGAAATGGCAAAGGCCATAAACGAAAATGTGCAAATGGCTTAAACGGCACTAAAAATTGGATGGGCAACAACAACCGGCGCGCACCCCTAATATACAATACTTGCAGATAGGTGAACACTGTCCACATACATGTGTGTTTTTATTGCCATTTCCATTGCCATCGTCAGCCACGTGCGGCCCAAATGGAGCTCTTAATTAAGAGCCCCCTCCCCAATGCCAAGTGCAGCCAAAAGGAAAAGGAAATGGCTGCAACGGTTGCAGTTGCAGCTGACGCTTAATGCCACTGCCATAAATCTGTCCGATTTCGCCAGCGCATGCTGGCTATATAAATATACGACTGCGATGCGATAGTCGTGTGAATTGCAACTTTTATGGCCAACTCAATTTAATGCCAGCTAATTACTAACTTATTATAACGCCATTTAGCTCTAGGCCAAACACTTTACAGCTCTGAGTAATCGTTATTAAAATAAATATATATATGTTTAGCTTATTTATCTATTAATCTTATCAATTGAAGGAAATTCAATTCATTGTTATTCAAATATATATTTGATTAGATTAGATGTGAAAGAACTTATAATTTATTTCCATGCAAAACAAAAATCTATAAATAAATATAATTTATATAAATAAAATAAGGAAAATATACATTAAAAAAAAATATATATATAAATAAATACTCTGGTTTTATAAAAATATGTTTGTATAAAAAAATATGAATATTTATTACTTAAAATTTAAGAAATAAATATTAGGAAATACTTAAGAAATTTTTAAATCTTTTTACTTAAATTTACACATTTTATAAATTTTTGTTTACGTTTATCTGCTGCGTTCAAAAAATTGTTAAACAAAAAAACTCTTGTTTACAGAAGTTTATAAATTACAAATAATTTCTAATAATATTTATCTTATATTTTAATATTTATTGCATATTGTACATGCCATTTTTATAATAACAATTTCCAATAATATTTTTACTTCATTTATTAACAAGTTAAACTTGACATCACATGTACTTTAAACTGCTAATTTATTAATTTTCCTTTTGCCACTCACAAGTTTTCATTAAATAATTTCCAGTTTGCTAGTTGTCGGACGGCGCAAGCTTTTTAATTCTAATGGCCAGGTTGGGTATTTATGAAAACTGTAAGTAATTAGGGAATTTTAGCTCGCCTGTACACACAGCAGCATTCAATTAGCAAGCACTTAGTAGTTGTTTTAGTGGCGGTATCTGCAGTTGCCTTAACTCATTCGGTTTCTGTTTAATGTTTTGGCCCCGGGCACACGGCAGCCGCTGACTGTAGTAAACACGTGGAGCATAAGCAGCCGACAGCATTTTTAGCTCGCTAGCTTTCTGTACTGAAATTGCTTGCCGATGATAAATTGCAGGCACTGTAATTAAGAATGCGACCGACAGACTCATAGCCGCAACTCTCTCGCTCTCGCTCTCGCTCTCGCTCTCGCTCTCGCTGGCATTCTCTCCTCTCTCTCTGGGCCCTGGGCGAGTAATAAACAATTCCAAATGCTATTCGAGTTGACAGCGCGACACTAAAACGGTAATTGCATGTAAACATTTCTTTATGTGTATCGCTAAATGGATTTTTTTCTTCTTCGCTTTCGGGAAGAGCCGTGGGGATAATTAGATATGTGGAAGATATGTGATGGAAGACCACGCGAACCAAGTTGATGGATGATTAAATGTTGTGTGGCATAAGCGAAATAACTGTGTTTTTCCATCTGAAGTCTACTTTATGGAAAAGTAGTTAACTAGCTGTTTACGATTCGTTCCACATTTATGAGTCATATGAATATTCATTTCATAAATTATTCAAGTTACTTATTTATGTATGTAGCAGTATCAATAACAAATAAAAGAGTTTAATTAACATTTCACACTCAGTTCAATTGAATTTTCAATCAGTTAATTTGCTGACAATCAAGCAACTGCGCTACTGATCAATAGATGGCGCTATTTGCTATTGAGTGTGTGGCAGCAGTTGCAGCTGTTTTAATTGTAAACAAAAAAACAAACAAAGAGTAGCAAGTGACATAGCAGCACTTTACAGTTATGAAAAGCGCTGCCAACACAATTGCAATAATTTAACTTCCGTTTCATGGCGGCATTTTGTGTTTCCGTTTATGTTTCGTTGCCATTTGCCATTTCCGCCGCTTGCTGTTGGCCGCAATCTGTTCGCAGCAGTTGTAACTCTCTGGCATCGTTTTACGCTTCATTCGAGCGCTCGCGTGCGCCTTTCCCTTGCCCAATGACCACACCCACTGCTCTAAGCCAGCCCATGCCCAACGCCCACGCAACTACAATGGCCAGCGCCAATTGCTGTGGCTCCGAAAAACAGATTCAATGTTCCATGTCCTGTGCCATGTTTTCATGGCTTTGGCTGCTGTAGTTGTAGCGGTAGCTGTACCAACTGAACGATGTCCTCTTCGCTGTTTTTCTTCACACACACACACACGCGTTCATATACATTCTTATACATTGTCTGCTCTGGACTGGATGCCGACGGCATCGTAAATTATTCAAATTTCAAGTCGTAAATAAACGCGCATAAACATAAGCACATCCTGGCTGGCTGGCTGGCTGGCTGACTTTGCCACTTACCACGCCCACGCCCACACGCCAAACATCCTGCAGCTCAAAAATGTGAACGCCTTTTGCGCCCCACCTCCTGCGCCACGCTCAAACACTTGTGGCAAATCTTTGCAATTGTTGAAGAGCTGCTGGGCTGCGCTGCGCTGCAATTTGCTGCATAGTTTTAGGCGCCTGCAATTGATGTTCCACACAAACACACACAGACAGAACACGAATTATCAGCTTTAACAATGCCTCTGTCAAGCCATCAACTTCAAAGGTAACCAGACCCTCTGACTTTGATTGGCATTTTGAATGTGCACGTGCCGTTTGAGTCGCCTTTCGTCTCAACTCTCAGCCCCTCAATACCATCTAGGATTTGACATTTTGCAATCAGCGCTCAGGTGACTTTCATTCGAGTAGAGTCAGAGACACAGTCTGAGTTGGAGTCTGAGTCTGAGTCGGAGTCAGAGTCAGAATCAGAGCCAGAGGTAGAGCTGATCTAAGTGCTCAACGTGTTCAAGATTTTTGAATCGAACCATTTGGCATTTGATTGATTGATAGCCGCCTTTCGCTTGTATTGCTCGTGTTTATTTTATTCTATTTATTTTCACACGCTTTTCGGCTATACATTTTACTTTTCCGACAGATCAAATATAGAAAACACATCTTTCGATTAGTTTGCTACTTGATTGTCTTTTTTCTTAAGTTAGAAACATTTTATTGATTATTTTTTTATATTAATTCTAATATTTATTCAATAAATTTTGAGAATTTTATTTAAATTATTAAAAATTAGAAAAGAAATCTCCCTAAAATTTAAATATTGATAAAATTATTATACAGAATTTTTATGCCGTTCTACCAGCTAAAACAATTACTAATTATATCCGATTATTGCTAACAACAGAGCTAATCAGTGCTGAACCCACAGCTCACATATATTATTTATATTTATTTATTTTTGAGTCTCTGTGCCTAGACTTCATTGATATCCATGCCATTCAGTACTTTACGTTCGTAATCTATATACTAGGTTTATCTCTGGCTTATGTAATAAAAATCTAAATATATATACATAATATATCTCGAAAGAAATGCGCGTGTTTGCTATCATTGTTATGAATTGAAAAGTCAGCTGCATCCGCTCTCTTCAGCTGGTATAGATATCAAAATTGAATTATTATCTAAATTCAAATAATATTATTATAACATTTTATTACTAGGTCAAATGTCACAAGTGGCTAATCGATAGCGAATTCTCCATATCAATTTATATAATGTTAATTTGTTAAGATATTTTCAGCTCTTTAGATGAATTCAGATATTTCTGTTTACATAAGTTTTAATGTAACTAGAGTCGGCTTGTTTCTATATAAAATGTATATTTTTCATGATTTATTATTACGTATACGCTTCTTATCTTATCTAGGAATTATCTTAACACAAAGCAATGGGCATGCGCGTTTCGAACTGTTCCCTGGCCAGGCTGCGCTGGACCTTTCCATTGGGATTCAGTGGCAAACTATCCACGAACTGTACGCCGGAATGTAGGTGCTTGTAGTCAACGACCACACGTTGCGCAACATGATCAATGATCTGCTGCTCCGTGAGCGGAGAGCCGGGCTTCTTGATTACCTGTGCGCCAGCGGAGTCGCCATTTTGGGGATCATGAACACCGACCACACACACGTGCAGCACCTCGGGCAGCTCGGAGATGATTTGTTCTAGTTCGGTGGGCCAATAGTGCTTGGACTTGTACTTGAGCAGATCCTTCTTGCGGTCCACTATATACAGATTGTTGTCGTTGTCGAAGTAGCCCATGTCGCCGAGATTGAACCAGCCATCTTTTATGGTGGTGGACGTTTCCTCGGCATTACACAGATAGCCCTCCCACTTGGAGCCAATGTCGATGAGGATGTCACCGACCTCGTTGTAGCCCAGATTTTTGCCCTCCTCGTTGACAATTCGGATGCGCATTCGCGGACAGACGCGACCCACGGAATTCTCCAGACTGTGATCTATATTGACCGTTATTGCACCTGTCTCCGTGGTGCCGTAGGAGAACATAACGATGCTCTTCGTGAGGCTCTGCGCACGCTGCAGCACTTGCTGCGCCACCCAACCGCCTGTGATGAACGTCATCGTGACGGTGGCCAAGGACTCCTCTGTGGCCAGCGGATTGTTGAATAGCTCATATGCCTGCCAGGGCGCCAAGGCAAGTGTGGTGACCTTATACTTCTGAATGAGATGAATAAACTTTTCGGCATTGTAGGTGCCTTCGAATATTACGCGGGGCGCTCCAAAAAGCAGGCTAATGGCAATGGCAATGAAACCCGTCGCCCAATCCACAGTTGCGTGTGTCAATATCGTATCTGTGCTATTGCAGAATCTGTGAGGAGTAGAGAGAATTCGATTAGAGCTGATTCGCATGGCACTTGGATCTCCTTCAGCTTACGGTGCGATCCTGAGAACATGGATATGGGAAATGGCCACAGCCTTGGGCATGCCAGAGGTGCCCGAGGAGCACAAAATGAGAGCTGTCTGATCGCCATTCTTCTGCAAAGTAGCGGGCCTGAAAAGAAAAGTAGATTAAGCAATTAGTGAAATGAGCTAGAGAGAGTAGAGAGAGAGTATGAGCTGAAGCACTCACTGGAAGGTGGCTTCGCCGGGCACGGGCATCAGCAGATCTTCGATGCAGGGCACGTCGGGTACTCGACCAGTAAGTGTGACAATTTTGGGTGAATACGCCTTGGTGACTTCCTTGATGCGCTCATAGTCGGCGCCATCGCAGAACATGATCTTTGGCTTGGTCACTGCAAAGAGATCGCTCACTGTCTTGGCATCTCGTGTCGTGTTGACGGCATGGAATGGTGTTGCATTGAGGAGGCAGGCCAACACAAGTGGATCGATGTATTTGCTGGAGTGGCCAATGATGCCAACAACATCCTCCTGCGTTAGCCCCTCTCGCGTCAGGTAGAGAGCCAAGCGTATGCCCCATTGGCACATTTGTGCACCGGTTACCTTGGTGCCGTCGATATCATTGATCTATAAAGATAGCCCAGCCTTAGATGAGCGCTCATCTAATGAGACATTTTGCCATTTACCTGAACCACCTGGTCGGGATAGTTTCTGAGGGAAGCGTAGAACGCTTCACCCGCCGAGCAATCGCGATCGTAATATGGACGCGTTTTCATTCCGCTCCAGATCTTGGTCTCCGCATCGTAGAACGTTGGAAATAAAGCTTTGGCTGCCATTTCGTTTGCCTTAATGCAAATCACTTATTGCTTACTCTCCACATCGGCCACGGGCTTTATATATGATCAGGCTGCCTCATATCATATCGCTTGCATATCATATCATTCATTGTGACTTCTCATTTTTCATTTGCCAAGTAGATCAGCTCAAGCATATTAAAAAGATTAGCCAATGCAATATACTTTCACTTGTTTTTTAATATCAGCTGATTTGTTTGTTTATAGTTTTCGTAATGAAATCAGTCTGGGAATGAGTTTTTATATCTTTTCTTATACTAATTTAGCTGATCTGCTGCGTCGATATGTGGCGCGTCAGCTTACTATTTCAAGACTTATTGATTATTGAATAAGTATTCTTCAGTCAACTGGGTAAAGTTCTTTTTTTATTCACTTTTCACTTGTTTTTTATTATCAGCTGATTTGTTTGTTTATAGTTTTCGATATGAAATCATTCTGGGAATGAGTTTTTATCTCGTTTCTTATTATAGCTGATCTGCTGCGTCGATATTTACTATTTCGAGACTTATTGATTTAATAATTCTTCAATCACCTGGCTATAGTTCTTTTATTTATATATTTTTTTAAAAAGGGAACCCTAACCTAGCAGCTGCATATTCAATAGTTGTATTCCAGTTAAAGTATATTTGTCTTGCGGAATTTAAAAATAGATTTCATGTAGAGAATTGTTCATATTTCGAATGAGATAATGAGCTACACTACGTATTTAGCATGATTTGTATTTAATATGTAATATTTAATTCTTAGATTTTATTTTATTTTGATACATGTTTTCGTTACATGTTTTTAATTTAATTATTCTTTACTTATTTACAATTTCATTTATTTATTTTTTATTGTTTATTTTCATCATATATTCTATGATTTTAATTATTTATTTTATATTTTATTTATTTATTTATATTTTTTTAATTGGTAAACAAGAAGCAAACTCTTTTGAAGATCTGTAAGCTATTTTAAACATAAATATTGGGAATCTAAGTCACAGAAAAATGTTACTAACATAATCTCTAACTGTTAGTTCTTCTGCTGTTAGTTCTTCTGCTGTTAGTATTTGTGGCGTTAGTTCTGCTGCTGTTAGTTCTGTTGCTGTTAGTTCTTTTGAAATGCTGAAAAGAAACTTTATCTATAAGCAAGATATCAATTGTTGAATACAAGAATTGACGTCATGTGATGAATATTTATTTAATTTTTGTTGGCCTAAAACCACAAGCTGCTTAAACACAAACTCATATACACGGATTATGAATGAGTAAACTGTTAAATGTAGTCTAAACAAATCCGCGTTGCATATTTAAGCAGAGCTTAAAGTTATATTTTCGAAACAGCTTTTTAATGAACAAAACTAGCTCAGTTTGTTGGCGGCTTTGCTTTTTATTATTGTTATAACTGTTATGCTGTGTTCGCCCCAGTAATTTATGCACGCCTCTCTTTTATGAACCGCCCCCAGAGCCAGTCGCTAGTCGGAGGAGGGCAGCGCTGCATGCATATATTAACATCAAATTATGCCCAACAACAGCAGCAGCAGCAAAGGCAATTTTAATAACATAAAAAAAGGGAGTAAAAAATAAAGAGAAAAACTTTTGTTTTTTTTCTAAAATGACGTCTGACTAGGCGAATTCTGGAATTGGCAAGGCGAATGGGAGAATGCAAATTGAAGTATAGATGTTAAAGGGCAGAACTTTAAGGATCTCATCCCATGTGCTCAGCAGTTAATTCTAATGAAACTAATGGACTCCTTTGGTGGTTTTTGGGTATTGGTTTTGGTCTTGGTTTCAGTTTCGGTTAGATGCCCGCCTGGCAGCTGTTGGCTATTCGATAATTTGCTTTGTCATGCGAAGCAAAAGTCGTACCATATTGACAGTTGATAAAGCGCATTATAATTATATACACACACAAACGCACACACACACACACACACAGACATAGAGACACACATTGACACACACTTCACACAAGCTTCAACCAGAAGTGTCTGCCCATGTCTCACTCAGCAAATTGATGTTGTGAAGGGTTGGCAGTGCGTGATTTTGAGCTATTTGCTTTTGCAATTTAATGCTACTGTTGTTGTTGTTGTTGTTGTTGTTGTTGCTGCTGCTGTTGCTGCTGTGGCTGATGGCTTCTGACTACAATTGTTTTGTGGTCTGTTTGTCCAGATATCGAACTGATTAACCCTCATCAACTCACAGAGCTCTAATAAACACACACCTACATATATATGTATATATATTTTTTTTCGGAAGATTAATGAAATAATTAAAACACTAAATACACATAATTTAATTATTTACTACTTGAACAGACAAGTAAGAAAAATAATAGCTCTGAATGGGAATTATATAGAAAGGAAGAGTAAGTGGAGTGAGTAATGCATTGCTGACCAAATAAGAGCAGTAGCAAGAGAAATTGACATGAAATATGAAATGGTATGAGAAATTGCTTTGATTCTTTATTTAATTTTTATTAAAGCTACAAGCATGCCATTTTAATTTAACAATTTCATTCAATTTAATACAAATAATATTAATTAAATAAAATAAAAATAAATAAAAGTAATATATTTATCATTATAAAATAAATAAATAAATAAACTCTCATAAACAAATATTTATCATATTAAATAAATTATTAATTAATTGAATAGAATAAAATATAGAATAAAGTCTATTTCATATTTTTTTAAATTCTTATTTTATTTATTTTTTCATTTTATTTTTATTATTATTAATTTTTTATTAAAAACTACAATTTATCATTTTATTAAATAATTGAATTTAATTTTGAAAACTTATTCAGCTAATAAATAAAATACTAAAAGAAAATAAATAAATATATTTATATTATTTTAAATTAAATAAAATCTCATAGTCAAATATTTATCAAATTAATTAAATTAATTTACAATATTCAGTAAAATCAAAAATTGAATAAAATCTATTTCATATTTTTTTATTTTTATTTTATTTTATTTCATTTTATTTTTGTTATTATTAATTTTTATATTTTTTATTAAATCTATTATGTCATTTTATTTAACAATTGAATTTAATTTGAAAACTTAATCAGCTAATAAAAAAATATTAATAACATAACAAAATTGTAGATAAATAAATACATTTCTATAATATTAAAGTAAATAAAATCTCATAATGAAATATTTATCAAAATAATTGACTTATTCTTAATTTAATTTCCTAAAATATTCAGCATGTCGAAAAAAATCTATTTATAAACATTTATTTAAAATTTATAATTCAATCAGCATTAGATATATGCAGTCTTGCCTCTCCTGTACAGTGGCATTTAGCAAATATCGCACACCACAACGGGCATTGGCTAAATGCTGGCGTCGGCGTCCCTGACCTTAGACAAGAAGCCAAATTTGCGTGCGGGCGTTATCAGCGCGTGTTTTCACGCTTATCACACTTGTTGGTGGCGCCACGTGCTCGCTGGCTGGCTGGCTGTTCGACCTCCGGAACTGTCATAAATCTTGCATACGACTGAGGCGCATGCGTCAAGCATGTTCCATTACCATCGTGTGCCATGCGATGGCAAAGAACATCGCGCCATTCATAAAGTTTTGTGTGTGCGATGTTTTTGTGTGGCCGCACGAGATGCGGCATCCGGGCAGAAGAACTGGTCCTGATCCCGGGACTTGGGCACGGGCAAACAGTTTGCGGTGATTCCTAAGACGGAGCGGTTGCAACAACGGCAAAAGATTAATTGCGAGCGAACAAGCAAAGCAGTTTCTTTGTGAGACTTACAGCAGCCAAGACGTCTGCCATACCAGTACATAAATTATGCATTGGCCATCAACATTTTTCGGGCATCCTACGAAATAGTTGTAGTAAAATATAAAATACGAATTAAGGAATAGGAAATACTATCACGCCTTTACAGCCAGGCAGCTGTCAAGTTGTGGCAAGTTAAGTAAATAATAAGAATTGTAGCGATCGAAAAGTTTGCACTTGCCGTGTGTTGTTTAAGTGTGGCATAAAGTTGGACGTGAAAGTTAAGTGCGCTCTAGCAGCTCGGCCGGAATCTGCGGCAGTTGCCGTAACACGTTGCCGCAGCTCTAAACTTTTGCTTCGCTTGCCCGCCCAAGACAGCTAAGCAGTTAGCCTCTTAGTTGCAACTGCTGTCAGAATATTTGCAACATTTTCCACATTTTGACAACTGAATTTAGTTAACGCAACGCAACGTAACGTAACGGTCTCGTGCGCGAAGCGGAAGCGGAAGTGAACTTGCCGCACAACAAAACTGAACTTGCTGTGAATTGCTCGCGTTTTTTTCTCCTCTCTCTCCCACCCTCTCTGTGTGTTTCGTGTTGCAGTCGCGGACAGAGACACGCGTGGACAGACGACGTGAGTGTGTGATGTGAATGGTAAGTGCAAGTGCTTTACACAACAATTTTCCAAGCGATTCTCCACATTTGTTTTACGCCCTTTATGAATTATATATTTGTAGCTGCTGCGGCAGCTGCTGCTGCTGCTCCTGCTCCTACGCGTTGCAATTTCAACTTTGTTCTTACTGCGGTTAACAAGTTGTGTCAGCATTGTACAGGTTCATATTACTATTACAGCCTTCTTTTTTTTTTAGCTTCTCTGTTGTCATTGTCTAACTTCTGATTGCTATTTTTGTGCACGCTTTGTGCACATGGCTCAACCGCAAAAATTGTGAGTTATTGCAACAAACATGAATTGAGGAAATGTTGTTTGCGGCCAGGTTTGGCATGCAGTTGGCTTGCCTTTTTTGCCAGTTTTAATTGCCAGCTACGACATGCTGAGAAATTCGTAGACTCTATGGCTGCAGCACAATTAGCCTGCATTTTCATTTATTTTGTCATTGGGAATTGTTTGTTTCTTGCAGCTAGATGTTGCGGTTGCTATGTGAAGAGAATAATTGTTTTATATTAGAAAGTTGTCTTTGTTTATTTAAAATTCAATTTTCTAAAGCGTTGCTATTTTAATTAATATTGATTTAATGAAATTACTAAATATCAGAATTTAAATAAAATGTTGCATTCACAAAGCCAAATCGGAATTAGCAATAATTTCAAATTTGTATAAATCTATAAATGAAATAAATATTTCCATAATACATTATTTATGGCTACAATACAAGATTACAGCATATTCATATATAAACATTTATTTTAAATATTATACAAGTATTTAATTTTGGTGGATAATATATGAAATATTTATTAAAAATATAGAATATTTATTATTTATAAAAGAAAATGTTATAAATAAATAAATGTATAATATAAATAATAAATTTATTTGAAATAAATTTATTTATTATTTAATATTATATTTATTGAAAATATATTTATTACTATTTAAAATTTATATTATTTGTATTCATTAAATATATTGATTAATTATTATTAATTATTTATATTTTTTATATTATATTTATTTAAATTAAATTTATTTATAATATAAATAATAAATCTATTTAAATACATTTATTTATATTTAATATTTATATTTCTTTAAAATATATTTATTCACTATTTACAATTTATATTTTTTTCAATATATAGAATATTTTTTATTTATAATTTTTTATTATTTATATTTTTTTTTAGTTTTTAAAGAGCGTTTTTCCAACTCATATCAAAAACATCTTCAAGTCATTTGTATTTTAAACCAAACACAGAATATTTTTTTAGCAACACCTTAAAATGTATAAAAAAAAATTATTTCATTCAAGGAATACAATGCAAATATGTAAATAAAAATATTTTTATTAAAAGATCAACTTACAAAAGCCCAAGTGAATATTTTATGAAGAATTCTTTGGCAATTTTTAAGCCTAAAACTCATCAATAATCAAATAAAGCGTTAGAATTTGTTCTGGCCAAAGCAAATATACCAAAGTGTTATTTACTTCTACAAATTTGGAAAAAAAATAAGAGTTAAAAATATGTTTGTTAAATAATACTACGACAATTTATTGGCAGCAATGGTGCAATGTGAATATTGTTGAACATGAAATAAATTTGCGTACAAATAAAATGTTTTCCTTCTAACAACATGAAAGGGATTCGCATTGCAAGAGAGAGAGACAGAGAGAGAGAGAGGGGGAAAGAGAGAGAATCGTGCGTTTAGCATATCAAAAGGTGAAAATTTCTAAGCTCTTTGTATCGAATCAAATTAAAAAGTCTTTTCATATGCGTTCAAACGCACATGGAAGCACTTCAAGAGCCTTGATTAATTAAAAAATCATTTGAGTACGAGAAAATGCCTAAAATTTGCTGGAATATTTAAAGAGATGTTTTGGCCACTTCTTAGACATTTGCATGTATGTGTGGTCTGGGCCTGCTGTGCCTCCTGTGACTGCTCTCCTGCCGCCTGCCTCCTGTCTGTGCGTGTGTCGCGTGTTTTGCTTGTTATATGTGCTCTAATTGTTAGTTTATTGTTGCCTTGTGTGCAAAGTAATGGCCCCAAATGAACCTGAGCCCAGGCCTCCTTGTCCAGGCGTCAGCACCATCTCCAGCTCCAGCTCCAGCTGCAGATGTGGGGCCACGCATAAACATGCTGTCTGATGGGGCACCATTGGGCGAATACTTGACGCACTCAGGCACGCCTTTTCAGCAATTGAAATGGTCCAGTGAATGGGCTGAATGGCTTGCGTGTCGCATCTATAATTAAGTGAATATAGTTGAATATGTGTGAGGGGCGCATGGACAGACATAAGTGGATATTTTATGCTAGCTGTGCGGGGCTGGACTGGGCTGCCAGGCACTCGGTTGAAATATGCCGACAACAAATATTTTGGAAGCGCCAGGCTGTCCTGGGCTGCTGCTCTGGGCTGCTCTGGGCTGCCTTGGGTGTGGTCGCAATACCAAAGGACATTTTGCCATTGGAAATTTAATGTCGAGCGCTGAAACTGATATGCACTACATCCGAAAGCCGACACGTACTATATATACTATATAATTACTAAAAGCGACTCTCAGCCGATAACTGTCAAGAGCAAGTCAAGAGGCTTTTATAGTCTTATCTTACTACACTCATTATGAAGTCTTTAAGATGTGCGTGTAAAAGTTGTGCATGTGCCGCAAAGAGTTGCAAGTTTGCAGACATAAAACGTTTACGAGAGCGAAAGCTAGTGAAACTTTAAACTAGTTACCATATGTAACTAGTCATTAAATATTTAAGTGTACGATACAAAGGCATTGCATTGCTACAGGGCAGGGAGAGAGAGAGAGAGAGAGAAGGAGAGGGAGCGCGTTCTAGTATTGTGGTTAATTACACACTCAAATAGAAGCTCACAATGACAATGTCTATATACTATGTGGGTTCGATTGCATTGACTAATTGGCATTTCGAGTTCGGCACACAATTTCCGCCATGTGCGGCACTTCAAAGAACATAACAAATGCTCTCTTTAGGGGTTCGGGCCGCCTTCGCACATTCACCCAATTGTATAGGTGTATAAGAAAAGGCCAATTAAATTAAATTGCCAGTCAGTCCTGGAGTGGTTTTTGTATTATTGTAATAATTTATGGGCTCATCTAATTACCAATGAAATATCAAATTTATTGACTCAATATGCACGAATCAATTAATTTCCATTGTGAACATGTTCGAGCTAGTAGAGCTCAGCATAATTTCAAGCAGTCACTTATTATTGACCCTTGACTGCTATATATCAAATAACAAACTTAGCAAGAGTCTGAGCTAGAGTGCACTGCCTGGGGCGTTGCTTTAGTATTAATGCTGCCTTCTCGACTCATTAAGAGCTGAGTTTAAGCATGCTCTTTATGCTGCTGGAGGATCTATTAGTGCTCAACCGACTGACTAAAACAGCTGCATAAGCTCGAATACACACACACACACACACGCACACACACCTACAGCTCATAGAGCTCTCCCTCTCTGCCTCTCTCTCTCTCCCACACACGTGCTCGCACAACAACAATAAATTAGACTAAAACATCCGTAGTGTATCTTTTTACTGTTTTTAGCTGCGATTTGTTGTCGTGAGCAAAAGTCAGACTCTGTCAGACACTTGCTCATTCGCTCGCTCCACTACGGGCATAGCCATCTCTTTTTCTCTTGCTCTGTGTGTGTAGCTCGTATAGCTCGGGGCTAAACGAAATAATTAATAAACTTGCCGTTAACACAATTTCAACTTTAATACATTTTGCAGTTACTTGCGGGCCATAAGAATATAATTTATCCAGACCCCCATTGCCCCACGCTCCACTCGCAAGTCTGATGGCAATTTATGGAACTCTTAAAGCAGCTGCATTGCTTCATAAATATGGCAAAAATCATGTCATCTTGCTGAGGTCAATGATACAATAATGTGTCGCCAGCCAGCCGACTCGTTGATAAATGTGAGCTTAAATGATAATTATGAGCAGCGACAGGCTAAAGCCGAGCTCATGATTAAGCCATTAAAATGCTTAATGGCCATGTTCTTAAGAAGTGGACAGCTCAAGGGTTTTTTTTTTATATAATTGAAAATATGTTGCTTTGAAGATAAATACTATTATTAATTGGAGGAAAATATATATCAAAATATTTAGAATATTTTCATGTTTTCATTTTTCATTAAAATAAAATAGAAAATAAAATATAAATTTCTATACAAATATTCACAATAAAATATATTTAACAAAGAGTAAAAACTACATAAAAAAATTAATAAAATAATATGTATAAAAATAAGTACTTTCCAAAAATATTTGTCTAACTATTTACATAGCTAAAACACGCAACTACACTCAAATATTTCTTTTAAATATTTTTCATGTGAAATTGTAAATATTTTCAATTCATTTTCTCATTGTTCAGCAATAAATTCCATAGAATATTCAACAGCAAAAATTCATTTTGCTAATTGTAATGGAAACATCATCATAAATCATTCTTCTAATTTGTTATTTCGATTTTGTCTTATAAATTTGACGGCTCCAAGTATTTTGTGGCCCAAAGCCAGCGAGCTTAACGTGGGCAGACGTTGCGTATGCGCAATACTAAATCTTACTCAAGTGGCAAGAGGGCCGCTGTGATAAATACCTCAACTAAAAAGCAAAACGAAATTGCAAACCAAAACGAAATAGCATAAAACGCTTACAGGGAGAAATAAAGCTGCGATAAATTCACAACAATAGCCGAGAGGCTTTTAGCGAGACAGAAAATAAAAACGAAACAAAGAAAAATGACCGAAAAAATCAAGAAGAAATACAAATGAAGGCATGAAAGTTATGGGTAGTAATAATTTTGGTCTGGTTTGCGGCAGGATTGCGACGATGACACCAGCCAGCAGCTTAAATAAATAAAATAAATCAAAAATGTAAATCAACACTCGTCTCCCACACACACACGCACACTCGCACATGTCCATATGTGTGTGTGTGTGTGGGGGACAATAATTTGCACACTCACACACGCAGAGATGAGAAGGTTATGTATGTATTGGTGTGTAGCTCTCACTCCTTCGGGGTCTCTCATTAAATTCGTCTGTGTTCGTTGACTTTGTTATTGCCAGTGGTTAGTTATTTGGTTTTGTGTGTAATATAAAATCACGACAAAGCATTCATTCAAGTGTTTTGGATTTCTGCCATCCATATTAAATTATGCCCCACACACACACACACACACACACACACACATACACTCGCAACACACAAAAGGTTCTAACGAAGCATTTATTTTATTTTGGTCATTCTCACATGCTCACGATTCGATTCGCTTCTTTTGCTCTTATTGCGCTTTACGGTTCTATATCTATATGTTTTATTGGCCGCTCCCTAGGGGCACTAAACAATAATTCATCAATATTAAATGCATGACTCTTGAAAAACCAAAATTAATTGCATTACACAATTGTGCACAGTTCAAAGTTCAATGTGAGAAACAATAAAACAAACAATGTCGAGGCATTTTGCGCATTAAAAACTATTTAAAAATTTATTTGTAAACGAGAGCAATAGTAAATAGTTAAATAAATGGCAAATCTTTTTAAATCTTTAAACATCTATATTTCAGTAATAAGTTCAACTTCTGCTAAGAGCTAAAACTCTAAAATAGTATCAGTCTGGCTTGGCCAACATTAAATGAACTCTGTCAAATTTGGGTCTTTAGAAATTTAGTTATAATTCTATTTATTTATATTTTTTAGCTTTTTATTATATATTTTTACATGTTTACATTCATTTTTATTAAAGATATTTTCATTTGAAAATTCCGTTTTAAATACTTAAATAAATTTAAAAATTAATAATAAAAAAAAAAAATAAATCAAATCAGAAGCAGCATTTAATAAAAATAAAATATAATATGTTATATAAAAAAATATAATAAAAAATTAAAATTAAAATTGTTTTTAGTTAGGTTAAATTTTGTATATTGTATTGCATTTTATATTGTATTTTATTTATAATTGTTTTTCGTTAAGTTACATTTTATATTTTGTATTGTATTTTATATTTTCTGTTAAAAACAATCAAAATTAAAATGGTAAAATAACTAAATATTCAAAGCTTTTGCTTACATTGCCTTCCAATTCATTTTAATAAAATATAAAATTTAAATAGTAATAATATAAAATTGAATGCAAATATAGAAACCCATTAAAGCCAATAAATTAAAGCAAATTGTAATTAAAACTCTGAGAATCCCACACCTAAAATTATTTCTAATTGAAGCTTAATTGATATTTATATTGTTGGTTTTTCTTGTCTCACCTCTTGCCTGAGCTCTCATTTAACCCAACTGCAGCTGAAGCGTAGAACAAGACATTTATTTATTGGTTTTGAAGTGGTTCATTTTTCTGTGATTTCTTTTTTGTGGTTAGCCTGCAGCATTATTTGTGGTGTTCAGTTTCCTCTTGCATTCTAAAAATTGTCATTGCTTGTCCTTTCACGCTCTGTAATTAAAGCAGCATGCAGCAAGGCGAGTTGTATATCTATATATATTATATATATATACTTCATTTTATATACATATATATCAAAGCATGGTTTGCCGTACACTGTGAAGGCCCTGCAGGCATTTCAATTAGGACGCATTCGTCGAGCAACTTCATTTCCTTTGGTTGCACGGCTTTGCGCTGGATGAGGACAACTCGAATCAGTGGGGCCTTTGACTGAATGGTTGAGGATGCTCTTGTTCTTCTTTTTTTTTCATTTCCATTTCCATTTTCTTCTTTTCTCCACTTTTTTTTTGAAGAGTGCAACTTCAACACTTGATGTAATTTTGTTCATTTTCATTTTCGGCCCCGCCTGTGTACGGCGGACACCTCTTCATTCATTTGGCCCAAAACTGAGTGGGGCCACAGCGAGCTGTTACCTTTGTCTGGCTACCGGTCTCACCTGTCCGCTTGTCCACCTGTCCACCCTTGTTCCGGCAAGTGGACATTTGCCTGCGTTGGCATTTATATTCTCCTTCCAGTTTTTCGTTTTCTCAACTCAACTCATCTGCGTGATACCTTTTCTTACAGCTGTTTATAATTCCGGCTGAAAATCTACTTCATTTTATCAGCGTCTTCACGGCTTCTTGCATTTTTGAAATGAATTCAGCTTCAGCCACTTTTTTTTCACATTTTTTCTCAGTTATTTTATTTTTTTCTTTGCCATCTGTAATTTCATTTAGTATTCGCATTGGCGAAACTCTTTGCCCGCCTGCGACCTCTGTCAGCTGCTGTTCATTCAATTTGACGCCACATTTATTCACCTTTTTTTCGTGGGTTGCTCTTTTCTCTTCTTCCTTTTTTTTTTTCAACGCATTTTTCCACATTTACTCGCATTTTAATTAGTCTGTGTGCCGTATACGCAACGTATTGCTTAACTTTTGGCAATGCTAATGGCGCTCTGGCGTCTCTGGGGCGCTCGCATCAGCATCAGCTTTATATCCACCAATAAGTTGGCTTCTCTTGAACTGACCGTTGATATCTCTGGGGCAATTAACGCTCGCACTTGTGCGGATGTGTGCTGCGGCCCATTGGAGCAGAAAAACCGAAGAACAAGTGGAGGCACGCAATTCGCTCCCCAGCAACGAGCAATGTTCGACCTAATGCCAACTATTTGGCCACACTTAAAATTTTTCGAAAGTTGGTAGCTCCCCCAGGGCTTCACACAATTATACATCATTCAAAATAGCTCGACCCTCGTTTATTCCCAGAACGAAATGTCACGCTTTCCGCCTTTTGTTGTCTTCCGACTGCCCCTCCTAACGTCCATCCCGCGCCCAGCCCAGTCATGTCTTTTGTGCCCTTTTGTGTGTGGCTTCCGCTGGGTGGCCATTCCATTGTTTTGACTTCCGCCTGGTGGTCGAGTGCCTGATGATGCGCTGTTGATGATGCCCCAACCGTGCTGCTCTCCGCACCGCCCCGCCCCATCCAATTGTTCCACTCGCAGTTACAAACAATAATAAACGCCTGGCTCGCTTGCATCTTGTTTGTTTGCCAGCCATTCATAGATCTCTCTATCACTATCTGGATCTGTGTCAGCATATAGATTTAGTGCTCCATTACAGTGGACATTTGGGTGACCGCTAGCCCAGCCGAGCGTCAAACTCTTCGCCTGACACTTTATTTGCTTAGCGCACCAGTTAAATTGGGCAGACAAATGTTTAAGTACTCCCTGGCCCCGCCCATTTAGCATGCGCCAGCACAAGCAGTTCCTGCGTTAGCGACAGCTAGTTCTACTTTTATGCATAGTTTATCCTCCTGCTGCTGCTGCTGCTCCTGCTCCTGCTCCTTTTTTTTTAGTTTGTGTCGCTTTTGCGCTTCGGCTAACTTTCCGTCCATTGGCTGCAGTTAAAGTTGTAATTTTTTTTCGGGTTTCCGGTCCGTTGGGGCTTTTCGGCTGACATGTGTTGATCCGGCCACCCCAAAGGACTTTGCAAATGGAGGTCACCCATTGGGCAGCGCTTGTTTGCTCAATAAACATTTAGTTAAGTTGCAAAAACTGGAGAAAATAAAATTGTCTGTGCAGAGGAGAATGTTAAGTTTCACATAGAAGCGAAAATCCATTTAAAATTTGAACTCTTTGAAATTTATAAAATATTTAAACTGCTTCAGGTAACAAATTGAAGACTAAATACATAGATTAGTAATATTTGTACATGGAATTTTGCAGATTTATATTTAAATATTATTTGCATTTTTATTTAAAAATAAACTATTTTTTTGCCATTTTATATGTGGTTTCTTTTTCTTAATATTTGTTAAATTCTCTATTTACTTGATTTATTATTTTTTTTTTAATTTTTTTTAAATTATTTGTATTTATTTATTTATTTTATTTTATATTTTTTTAAATTTAATTTATTATTATTGTTTATTTATTTATTTTTTAAATTTTATTGTTAAAATTTTTTTATTTTATTTATATATATTATTTATTTATTTATTTTTATTTTTATTTTTATTTATTTATTTTTTTTGACAATAATAGCTTACATATTCTTTTTATTATTCGTAAAAAATTCGTTATTTATTTATTTTTTCATTTGATTAATTCAATAAATATAATAAATTTTATTTTATTTTTTGTCATAGTATTTCACTATTTTATTTTTTCCATTTATTTATATATTCACAATAAAATAAATATTTACATGCAAATATTTCTAAATAATAATATATTTTTAAAACTATTTTTTATTATTCTACATGTTAACATACCATAAATAAACATATTTTTTTAATTAATATAAATTAAATAAACTGAAATATGTCAGAAATAATTTTTTTTATTAACTATATTATTTTTTTAAATTGTTATTATTATTCATGTTATTTTTATTATTTTATTTAATTTCTTTATTTAATCTAAAATTAATTTCATTTTACAATGTATAATTGTTTATAGTTATAGTCAAGATACCCTCGCTGCACATTTCAACAGGGTATTTCATAGTCACTTCTACCCAACACAATTGTTGCATTTGTAATTGAATTGTTTATTGCGTACATATTTGGGCAAATGTTAAATATTTAAGCACATGCATAAGAAAATATTTTGGCATCGCCTTTTCCTTTCTCTCATTGTGTGTGTGTGTGTGTTTATGAGTGTGTTGTGTGTGTGTGTGCATGTGTGTGGGCAGACAGAACTAATTTTTTGGTATCATAAGTCATGTTGGCAGGCGCTGAATGTGCCTCAGACACATTTCAAGGCGATTTTCCGGCTTGGCTGTTTGTTATTTGCAGTTTGCAAATCTTTTTGGCTGCAGCAAATGCCGCCATTTGCATTTCTATCATTTGCACTCGACCATGCAGACAGGGAGAGAGAGAGAGAGTGAGAGGAGTGAGAGAGAGAGAGGGAGAGTGAGGGAGAGCGAGTGAGAGTAAGCTGTGATTTCCACTACAACTATGAGCAACTATTTGGCACACTGCTTACATTATTTGCTCAGCTCTTTTATTTGTGCATTTTCTATTCGAATGCAACAACAAAAAATTGGCAAACGAAGTTGTCGACAGGCATCTAAGTGAATTTGTTGGTTGTCCGAGCTGCCAAAGCGTTGGAAAGAAATGGCACTATATATATGCTGTATATATGTATAAGGAAAGAGGAAATAAAACTGAGAGAGAGCCAGACACGCTGACCATGCACTTGGCATAGAACCAAGAGCAGCAGGAGCGGCAGCAGCAGCAAAAGACCTTTCTATGGACTTTCATTTGCGCTCTTCCAGCTGGGATTTGGGACTCGCATTGATTGCTACATGGCCTATTATACTTAAGTGCTTATCATAATTTGTGTAGAGCTCTCTTTCCGGCTGGGTCCCGAGCAGCGAACACTGACGGGACCCTCGAATAATTTATTTCCTAGCGACTCGAACGCATAAGTCGCCTTAGCAACTATTCCCCAGAGCTGGACAGGGCCAAATGGATTTTCTAGCGCCAACATTGACGTTCAAGTCTCAGTGGCAAGTTGTGCCAAGAATGGCGCAAAAAATAAGCTAAATATTCCATATGCATGCCTGATGTGTTGCCATCATTATTTGTCTTAACTTTTGCTTACAAATACTTTAAGTTTTATGTGTTGGCATTCCTGCCCTGACAAAGTAAAGCTCTGTGTGCCAATTTGAGCCTTGTTGCCTTTAGCCTTTAGCCTTTTGTCAATTCCGTACTGTTTTCCTTTGTACTTGTTATGATTACTCTACAAAAAAAAAATATTCTACCCTGCAAAGGCCCAAATGAGAGTTTTATGGCTAACTGAATAATAAAACTGATGAAAATTTTGAATTTTATATGAATATGGGCTTGAAGTGTGGAGTTTGAGCATGCTTTTTATGCTGTGAGCCCAATGCTAGTAAGTGGGCGTGGCAAGTCCCTTATCTTATAAATATGCCTGATCAGCAAGCAGATGTAACGTAGAATGATAGCAGGAGCAAATTCTATAAGCATAGTGATTGGCTTCATATTTAAATAAAATCTGTATATATAAATAATAAATCTTATCTTATTTTATTTATATTTTTGTATTATTATTTTAGTACAGAGTATAACCTAGTCGTTCAACTTTTGACTCGTATTACACAGCTGCTGATTGGAAACGAAAGATTTAATTACCACAAGAGGAAATGATTTATTGATTGAAGCTGTGCAGCCAATTGGTAAAAAAAAAAAAAAATTAAATAATATTTATGCAAAAAATGTGTACACATATCTGGGTTTTTATAATATATGAAAAAATGTATTTCTTTAAAAGAATTATTTAACAAAACATATATATATAAACAAGTTGACAAAAAGCGATGAAATATATCAAATGTTAGCCAAAGGTAAAGCCTCAAATTAAGGAAAATAAAGCCAAATTTATGGCTACATTTTTTATATACATATGTCTCGTCTAGTTGCGTGCGTGTGTGTTTATTTATGATGTGAATATTTAAAATTTTAAATAAATTCATAAAACGTGCATTGAACTCTCTGTGTATTCTACTCGCAATCAATTCGAGCTTTTATTGCACCACTCAAATATGCAAAGGCAGCAAAAGGCAGACAAGAGCATACACATGAGATCAGGGGTCAGACGGCTGTCGTTCGCATATTTTGTTTACTGTTTTGTGTGGCATAAGTGCTTTTCAAGCTAACTAAATAATCGATGATACTTCTTCTGACAGTGCCCAAGTTTCGGGACATTTTTGTTGATTGTGAGTTTTTTTTTTGGCGTTGCCAACAAACAGGCACAAGTCACAAACATCTTCGAGACAACGGCGCCCAGAAACCCAGTCGAAATACCATTGGGGCGGGGCGGGGTGTCAGCTGAAAGACATTGGCAATGCATACAGCCAACAGCTGTATCGACACGATAAACAAAATTGATATTTCTTTTCAGAGGCACAATAACATTGTAAATTACATTGATAAGGAATTGTATGATAGATTTATAAAGGTTGCTAACAGCTTACGAGTTTATTTTTTTCTTTTTTTCAATGCAAAGTTAGAGAATGAATTTTGATTTAAAAAATATTTATTTATATATTTTTTAATATGATGTAGACTGAAATAATTGATCAGAGTTTGATGGTTTAAATAATTGACTTGCATGAGCTTAAAAAAGAAGTTTAGAAACACATTATAATGTTCATCTAGTTGGCGGGGAATATATATCTATGTTTATGTCTATATATTGATATGTATGTGTGTCATATGTCAGTACACATTGTAGAGTTATCAGCTCGCATATCCAGTATTCCAGAAAAAAGCTCGAGCGGCGACTCAGCAAAGCCAAAGTAATGCACCGAGAGATGAAAGAAGCGCATGCTCTTTATAATAACTTAAATCCCTCAAGCTGCTTACTCTTAACTCAGCAACAAACTTAATCATTATTAAAGTAAATTTCTTAAAACTTTATATATACAACTATTATTCATTTAATATTAATAACTTTTTAAATACTTGCCACACACTGCAGTCGAAGGGGAAGCACTGCACGTCTGTAAATCCACAGCTCAGGCGCGTCAGGCTTGCCTTTATATACATACATGCATAGAGAACATCCTACACGAGCTCGAACCCAGTTCGTGAGCTGAGCATTTTGCTGAGTCAGCTTTTAGGCTCGATCTGTTCTAACTGTAAATGTAAATAACAATCAAAGAGTGCTGGGCATGACAGAGTGACTCGATTTAGCTACTCTTTTTCAGCTCAACGTTGAATATCAGCTCATGTGAATTAACACACAGCAGATGTAAAAAAATATATATCAGCCATACGCTATATTTATATAAATATATATTTATTTGATATATACATATAATTTTCAAATCAATAGCCACTTTTACTTTCAACTATAAATATATTAAATATAAATATAAATATATTAAATTTACATATGAAATGGCATCTAATCTTACTCACAACCTTCAGCTTCTTGTATTCCTTAATTCAATTTAAGACAGACCCTTAAATTTGTTTAACAATTTGAAATCCTTTATATCTACATATACCCAATCCAGGCTAATTATTGTATTTTTAATTTGCAAATTTCTGTTCTGAATATAGCACAAAATTTCTTAAATTCCTACCGTTTGCCTTGGTAACTGGAACATCTCTCCGAATTTTTCTCTTATCCTTCCTTAGCTATTCATATTTAAACTACAGTCGAGTCTCGAATATTCGTAATGGCAAGGGAATAGAATTTTTTACGAATTACAGAGGCTTTCAATTTCAATTACCCACCCATTTGCCCATTAATGTTCAATCTACTTTCTGGCTATTTTTAACCGTTTTTAACCGTGGTTTGTCTCACAAACTACCCTTCTACCTTCATTCTAACCTTGCTATCCTACTTTCTAATCATATTTCTTTCTCTTAATCACGATTCTGTTCATTGGTTGATGACCAGTCTTATTTACCCATCCATTTGCCCATTAATGTTCAATCTACCTTACTGGATATTTTCTAGCCATTTTTAGCCGTTTTTAGCCGTTTTTAGCCGTTTTTTTCTCTTTCTCTGGTTTGTCTCACAAACTACCCTTCTACCTTCATTCTAACCTTGCTATCCTACTTTCTAATCATATTTCTTTCTCTTAATCACGATTCTGTTCATTGGTTGATGACCAGTCTTGTTTACCCATCCATTTGTCCATTAATGTTCAATTTACCTTACTGGCTGTTTTCTAGCCATTTTTAGCCGTTTTTAGCCGTTTTTTTCTCTTTCACTGGTTTGTCTCACCAACTATCTTTCTACCTTCTTTCTAACCTTGCTATCCTACTTTCGAATCATATTTCTATATCTTAATCAATATTCTGTTCATTGGTTGATGACCTGTCTTATTTACCCATCCATTTGGCCATTAATGTTCAATCTACCTTACTGGCTGTTTTCTAGCCATTTTTAGCCGTTTTTTGCTCTTTCTCTGGTTTGTCTCACCAACTACCTTTCTACCTTCTTTCTAACCTTGCTATCCTACTTTCTAATCATATTTCTTCCTCTTAATCACGATTCTGTTTCATATGGTTGATTACCAGTCTATATTTACCATCCATTTTGCCCCATTATTTGTCAATCTACCTTGCGGGCTAATTTTCTAGCCATTTTTATAAGCCGTTTTGCGGTTTTTAGAGCCCGTTTTTTTAGCCATGTTTTTCTTGGTTTTGCCTCCCAACCAAGCCTTCTACCATCTTTTCCTACCCTTTTCTCACCTTCTTTCTAACCTTTCCTATCCTACCTTCCTTTCTAATCATATTTCTATCTCTGATCGCGATTCTGTTCATTGGATTATGACCAGGCTTATTTATCCATCAAGAAAAAATCAAAAGCAGGAATTACGAGTTACAATAGGTTTCGAAACTAATTTACGAATTATAAGAGGCAAGATCATCGCCGAGTAGGCAGAAAAACTACGAATTAACGAGGGGACCAAAATGTGTGGGATTTGTACGAATTAACGAAGTTATATCAAGGGACAAGCAGTTTATTGTGCTTTTCGATTTAGCGGGGTACGAATTATCGAGACTCGACTGTATATAAAATTGGCTCAATTTCTAGACGTCTTTAAGCATCCATCGAGTCATTGGCTTCTGTCTCCTGCTGTTTTTGTTGTTGCCGAAAAGTATAAAAAAAAAGAGAAAAAAAATCGCCTGTAATGCGGGCGGTCAGCCGATCGGGCACATAAAACGCATAAAATTAAATAAAAATCGTATAAAAAATCCTTTTAAGCACGCAACGTTTCTCGCCAACTTTCCCTTCCACTCGCACACTGCCTTTCTCTCTCTCACGCTCTCACGCTCTCTCGCTCTCTTTCCTTTCTGGCTGTCGCCCATAAAGGCTTTTGGGACTTTCGTCGATGCAGCAGCTCAATAAAAAGCAAAGAAAAAGTAAGAAGCAGAGAAGAAAAACCGCAAATTTGCTCAAGATTTTCCAGACCACACGTTGTGGCCAATGCCTCAGTTTTCGCTCGTTCCCTTACGCCACGCCCCCCTCCCCATCTGTCTTGGATTTTTTTTCTGTTTCTATTTCTGTTGTTGTTTTCAAGCCATGTCTGCTTTAGTTTAACTTTGGAATATTATCGTTCGTAACCTTTTTTGTGAGCTTGACAGACGTAAAGCGGATTATACTTACGAGATTTCTCTTTACTTATTTTGCCCTTATTTTCCTTATGCATTCATTTTCTTCTACCTTTATTTTTTTTTATTTTGCAGCCACATCAATTTATGAAATTGCTTATAAACACACAAAAAGCTATTAAACCTATTAAAATTGTTTTCAAAAGCCATGTCTCTTTAGTTTCACTTTGCATATTATCGTTCTTAACCTTTTTTTGTGAGCTGACAGACGTAAGCGATTATAACTTACGAGATTTCCCTCTTTACGATTTTTTGCCCTTATTTTCCTTATGGCATTCATTTTCTTGCTACTTTATGTTTTTTTATTTGCCAGCCACATCAATTTATGATTGCTTATAAACATAGCTTATTTTTTGGTCAAAGCTGCTTTATGATTACGCCACATAATCTTATAATCTAATACAAATTTAAGCACAGATTGAACTTTATAAATTCCGTTTTTATCTCAGGACTCTTTACAGCCAATTTTCAATGCAATTTATTGCTCGCGCTCAACTGGTTTTAGCTGGTTTTTTCTTCACTTTTCTCTCTTCCTTTTTTTTTGGTTTACACTAGCCTAGTCCGCAAATTCCATTAGTCTGTAATTCTTGATCACTTGTTGGCAGCAGTTCTGTGCGGCTTTTCAGAGTTTGATGCAACTTTGCATTCCGCTTGACCTGGTTTTTTTTTTCATCATCTGCAAAAACGCGTCGAAGAATTTGATGTTTGCTGTGTGAAGTCGGCTTCCGGCCTTGTTCGCCTGTCAGTGAAATTTGATTTATTTTCTCAGCCTTTTTTCTTTCTTTTTATATTGCTGCTCGCCAGATTTGTTTATTTTTGCCTTCAAGTCAGCGCAGAGCTCTTGACTCGATTGAACTGTGAACATTTGCATAGCGAGCGGCTTATGAAAATGTCCTGCAAGGCCCTTCGATATGTGTTGAATGGGCGTCGAGAACGCGCATCTGCTTTTAACTACTCAACAAAACAGTTGATTTCTGGCTCACGTGGCGCTCGCTCAATTTTCGCACATTTATCTTCATTTTTCGCATTATTTTCCTACGCATTTGCTCGTCGAGCTTTTACGTTGCCCACTTTCCTTTTTTTTTTTACGCGCTTTCCGTTAATGTGCCCTGCGGTTGTTTACGATTGCCGCCCGCTCCGCCCCCGGCGATGTCTCTGTCATGCACATGCTATACGGCCTCTGATCTGATTTCCGTTTCCGCTCTCGCACACACACACACACACACACACACACTCATACAGTTTTGGGCCAAGCGAGTGCTTAATGTCTCCCGCTGTCTTTTGCCGAGTGTCGCCTGCTCGACACAGAAAATTGTAGTTTTTGTTCGGAGTAGAAGAAAGCATGAGCTCGACTATGAAATACCCTGGAAAGGGGAAATGTAAAATTTGAATATGATAATAAAATTTCGCAGTCAATGAAAATTATAATAAAATATTTGCAAAATTTCCTCAGTTCAATGGAAATTTGAATATAAAAGCAAACTTTAGGCTCTTCTGATCTGCTGCTCATATACCCTATGCACTCGCTTCTTATTGACTCTTTGCCTCTTTTTTTTTTTGTTTGGCGCTTTTTGTGCTACACGTGTGTGGGCCATTTAAATATGGGCATAAAGCATAAAGCGTATAGCAGGCGGCTTTGCGGCACTTATTTTCAATTTAAGAAATGCAAATATACACATAAGCAGATTATGCTGATGAGCGTCAGCTTAGTTATGCCAAATACATGCTCTTATGTGCGTGAGTGTAAACAATTTAATTTCCTGCCTCTGCTCTTGCTCCTGTTCCTCCTGCTGCTGCTGCTGCTGCTGCCCCCATTCAATTGAGTTTTTACTCGAGCCAAAATTACAAATAACTGCCGCATGACGATCAAACAAAAATTCGACATACATAATTTGGTAATATTTGAAATTAACATTTACCTTTGGGCAATCAACAATTGCTTTTCTCTGCAAAATTCCATTGCCTACTTATGTGGGCTCAGCTAAGAACAAAAGTTTAAACAGCTGTCAAAGTCAATGGCACACGCGGCTGTCTGCATTTGCTGTTTGTTATTGTCAACTTTTTTCGTATTGATAAATAATTCATAAATTGGGCGTGTGCAGGAGTGAGTGAGAGAGAGAGAGAGAGAGAAAGAGTAATAGCCTCGCTGGCAGCACACATACAGTTACATGTGTCCTCAATGCTATGCCATATTGAACCAAATATAAACGCATTAAAATAAATCCGAAAAATTCTGCCACACACACGCACACTCACACTCACACACACACGCACAGAGATTGTCAACGCCATACAAGCCACAGGGACAGAGAGAACCAGGCGACATGCGACCGCATTTCAAATTAGCACACACCAAAAGGATTTTTTTACACACACGCACACACACTTATATATACATGTATTTCGTATTTAAAGCCCCAAACGAAGGAAAGCGAAAAAAAAGTATATATACATATATATATATACATATATATAAAAAATGCCGCCACAAGGCGCATAAATACAAATATGTATAATGCAATATAATAAACGTCAGAAGCAGTCTACAAAAAAAAAGAGAGAGAGAGAGCTGGAAAAAAACAAGAAAACACCCATTCTACTGTGCACTGAAGGGTAAAATCTTAACCAGGCCAACATGCACACACCCACACACACACCACACACACACACACACAGACATACAGCTGTTGACTGGATGCTGCGTTATCGTGGTGATAACCCTTTTTAACTTTTTGGCTTACACTTCGCGGCGAGCGTTGCCAAAACTGAAGTGTGCATAAATACATTTACACACACACACGCACACACTCATGCATGCATATATGTATTTGTACTTTGCGTACTTTGTGCGGGTTGAAGAAGCTAAGCAACTTTAATCCCATTTAGCCAACAACAGACTGTCAGTCAAAGTGACAGACACGCACAAACACACACACACACACGCACACACATAAGCATATTTACTATTATATTTAGCTAAACAGCGCTTCGAATTTTGCAAGTTTTCATTACAAAGTTCGCAGAGCCCATTAAAAATTATTCAAGTTTTTAGTTAAATATACATATATGTGCAAGCCAGTTGAGAGCGTTGTATTTATAGTTCGTTTTAAATATTTAAAACTGTCATTTCTTGGGTATATAAGAATTTCATAAAAATTCATAAAAAATCTTTGTCAAGACTGATACATATATTATTATAAATCCATATATTGCAATACAATACGCTAACGTCTTCAGCGATCGAAAATAATTAACAAATACTTGAGAGAAAGACACATAGAGTTAATTTTTAATATTTCATTTAAAAAAATCATATAAAATCTGAAACAAAAATTACTTGAAATCAAATACATCTCTAAATAATAAAAATATAATAAATATTTTCAGCAAATACTTATATGTATCTATATCATTTATTCATCTATGAAAATCTATAATGATCCCTATAATTAGCCAACCACAAATCCATATCATGGCAACCATTTTAGGCTTTGGCTATTATATATTTGGGGCTTTCAAATGACAGCCTAATTACAATAAACACAAAAGTTTTCAAATATGCTAAGCGGATGCTACAAATTGTTAAAGCCTCAACTAATTTTCAGTTTTAACAATGAACAAAAAAGAAAAACAAAAATCAACAAAAACGTGGCAGAAGCATATTAAATAACAAAAGCAACCTGAAGACCAACCAAAACAGACAATTTAAGCTGTTGAACAGCAAAGCGTTTTAGGGGTTGCTCTCACCCCTTGCTACAGACTCATAAATGAACCCAAAACAAAAGCTTATGTTCATTAGTTCGATGCTGAATGGAGCGGCAATTGCGGCCATTAGGGACATAAGCAAAATTATGCATATAGATAGAACTCTAATGAAGCCAATCATAATTTAGTTGTGGAGAGTGGGCTGTTGCTGCTATTCCTTGCCCTGACTTTGTGAGACTCTCAATCGGAGTAAGAGAAGAGTATATTAATATAGAATAGTTATATATATATCATAATATATTTCGAATGTTCTGCCCGACGAGCTGTCGCAGAGAGTAGGCTACGACTACACAATCATTCTCTTTAAGAAGCTCCTGAGAGCATGTCAATCGTGTCATAAAATCGAAATACATAAATACAATACACAATACTAATAATCCAGAGGAAATTCACACTCTTCGTTGGCGCACTTGTTCGTGGTATTTGCAAAGTGGAACATTCAGATAGTCCACAATGCCCACGCTAGACAAGTCTTGTTTGGCGCCGCCAGGCCATGTTAATTTCTTGGCAAATCGCCGGAAATTTCAAGAAAAGCGCAAGATATTTCCGGTAGTGGTTACGGCCAAGCGCTTTGAAGCCATCATGGGTCGCTCCCGTATGGAGAAAAAGCTCGCAGCTGCGGCACAGAAAGAGGAGGATGAACGGTATGCTAAGTATCTGCTGGAGGGCAGCGAAGCGCTCTGCAAATGTTTCACAAACGTTGGGGCCCAATCGCTGGATGAGGAAAAGCAAGCGAAACTGGACCAGGAGCTGAGAGAAGGCGAGATCAGAGCAAAGCAAGTCAAGATGGAGGATGATTTGATACGAAAGAGACGCATAATAAGAGCCAATCGGATTTTGGAAGACCTGAAGTCGGGCCAGCGGGCATTGCATCACGCGCTGGTCGAGAGCCAGGTGGTATGTGAGCGGAAGTTCAATGAGGCTGTGAACCGGGATATCGCCGAGGATGCCAGGCGAGAGATTGCCGCACAGGACGCTGCCTGTCCCGAGACATTGATACCATTTAGCACCATCACCGAAGAGGAGGTGAAAGCTGAGGAGGTTGCGCGCGCGATTCGAGTGCGAGAAGAGTTTCTCAAGGATCTCGAGGAGCGCCGTGTCAGGAAATTGGCACAAGAGGAGCAGGAGCTATGCGACACTCTGATCGAGCGCGCTCAGTACCGCTGCCTGTACGAGAAGGAGCAGAAAGAAGCCGCCGAACGCAAGGCAAAGAAACGCGAGTTTTGCCGTCGTGCCTATCGAGATGCACTGAAAGAGAAGGCCAAGATCAGAGAATGTAAGCACATAAGAGCTGTACTCAAAAGTAGGTTAGCTGCTATAATAACTGCCTCCCACTCTCCCCACTGTTAGACGAGCGTATTCGTGAAAATATTAGTGATCGTGTCATTTGCGTCGATGTGACGAGGCGCCGCAACCTGGACAAGCGCTACAACGTGGAGTATAAGAAAGCCATCGCGGAGAAGATCAAGAAACGCGCGAAAGTGGCTGCAGAGCTTGGCGAATACTTGAGAGAAAACGAGCGCAGGGATGCGGAATACCAGAAGGAACTTATCGATCGCTACGATGCGGAGGTGGAGATGGACGAGGCGCGTCGTCAGTGCCAGAAAGAGGATCTCGCCACTCAACGCCGAATGTACGAGCGCGAGAACCGCAGACAGGCCGAAGAACGACGTCAGCGCGAGGCGCAGATCCATCGCTTCCATGTCGCTGAACGCTTCAAGAACATGGAGACGAACAGACGATTCTATGTGACGAAAAACGAAAGAAGGATCAGGCAACGGCCAACTTGCGCAAGGTGCTCTTTGGGCAGCGCGATGAATTCCTGCAACGTCGCAACGAGGAGAAAATGCGCGTATCTGCGTGCCAGGAGGACCCGTACATCAAGGACGATGTCATTTTCTTCGAGGACGCAGCAAAGGCCGTTGTGGAGGCTTACGAGGAAGGAAAACCAATGTATCCGATGGCCAAGGCAGCGGAACTTTATCGCCGCCAGAACCAGATCGATCACGTGCCCGAGGGACGTATGGTGGGCAGGAGCAAAATACGGGACTATTGCTGGCCCGGCTTCATCTCCAAGGCTGACCTGGCCTACAAGAACTATGAGGCGCGCGAGCAATGTCGCCAAGATCAGGACATGGAGCGTCAAAAGATGCTCGACAACTGCATTAAAATCACGAACCTGGCGGCCAAGGAGCAACCGTATCAGAAATGCGAAATGGAGTGTCCCATGAAGTGCTTCCAATATCGCGGAATGCCCGCAATACAGAGTATGGATTCCTTCGACTCACCAAGCAATTACATGTGCGAGGAGGAGAACCTGACCCACGGTGGCCCGTGTCCACCCAATATCGAGGTGATGGCAACATGCGACGAGAAGGAGCAATTGACCAAGCCCATAAACTTCAATAATCCTCCACCCGACTGTAGGCAGAAGATGCCTTCAATGGATTCTATTAGTCGAAAGACTTTATCGCGTAACATCTCCGAATATAAGACTCCGCCCGAGCCGGACTGCAAAGACAGGAAGAAGAAGATGTCCATGCGCAAGAGAGTTTGGCGTTAACTTTACAGGAATATTATTTACATGATCGAGACATATACGAAGGTTAACTCAGCTCTTCAAGATCAATTTGAATTGCTTGAGTAATTCAACTTTGACTTCTACATATATCAGGTCAGGTGTCAAGAAACCAATGCTCAGGAGCTTTGTATATTTATATATTTATATGTATGTGTATCTATGTATATGTATATATATATGGATACGTAAATATGTATATATATGTAAATGTCTATACATATATACATATGCATATCTATATATATGTGTGCAGCTATGCATTTAGGTGAATCAAATAAGCATAGATAGATATTCAATGATTTGTATGCATAATGTAATCGGTACTAATAATGATTTGATTAAATTTGCGAAAATTAAACCGAGTAAAAACACAAAAAACTTTTGTATTTCATTCATTATTGGCAAACCAACACCCTTTGCCACTCTCCCATATCATAGATCACAGATAGAAAAAGCTCAGAGAGTAACCAATTGCATCGGCTCTTCAACGAGGTTGTTTGCGATCGGCTCGTGCTCGTTTTCTTTTGCTTCGTTTCGCTCTACCTGTTGCTCCACTGATTGGTTGAGCAAAGAGTCTTTTGTGTATGTATTGGTGAGTAAGCGAGAGTTCGCATGTATTTGTGAAAGTGAAGACCGATGGCATTTGTTTTTTTTTTTCGCTCATTATGCGAACGCCAATCGTATCGCTCTCCAAATTATGTTCATTTAACGAGCGCCACACGAACAGTTCAACTCAAGGCGCACAACCGAAAACAAAAACGAAAAAAAAAACCGAAGTCTGTTTTTAGAGCGAGAGCAAGTTAGTTGATCTCGCGAAAAGAGCGTAATTAAAAATTAGTGATATCAATAAATATATGTTTATATATTTTTATATATTACTTTTTGCTTTACTTGCAATCTGTCTTATTTCATGCAAACAGCAAAACCTGATGTAATTCATAATTATCAAATACCCAAGTGTGCCTAGCATTAACTATGAGTTAATATAGTAGCTTCTAGGGCTTCCCACACATAATGTACACAAACTAACCAACAAACAACAACTAGACACAAACAGACACGCAACACAACAATTCTTACACTTTACCGGGTACACCTACTGGGGCTACACATCGATAACACTTCGCGGTAGATACGGTAGATCAACTAGATAGCTGTAGATTATATATAAGAGATTAAGTTAGATTAAAGCAGCTCACAACGATGTCGAAAATAAGATACGATTTGGCGTGCCTTGCGTCTCCCGGGCATACGCAGTATCTGAAGAATCGTAAACTGTTGCCAACTGTGTTGACGGCCAAGCGGCTGAGGGATATCGTTGGCAGAGCAACCATGGAAAAGAAGCGAAGTATTCTGGAAGCTGAGGAGGAGGAGCTTCGGTACATGAAATATCTCAAGGATGGCAGCGATGCTCTTTGTCGAAGATTCACACATTTGGGCCATTTGTCATTGGAGGAGGAGAAGCAGGCCAAGCTGGATCATGAAGCTGAGGAGGCTGCCATTCTGGATAAGCAAGTGAAGATGGAGGACGAACAGATGCGCAAGGAACGCGTCTATCGCGCTAATCGAATACTGGAGAACATGAAGCCAGGCCAAAAGGCGCTCAACAGGGCTCGCCTGCATAGCGAGGTGCTTTTCCAGCGAAGCTTTAACGAGGCCCTCAATCGTGAAATCGCCAACGATGCCAAGCGCCAGCAGCAACTGGATGAACAGCTCTGCCCGGAGGTCTGCATTCCGTACAGCGTGCTCACTGTAGAAGAGGAGCAAAACGAGAGAAAGGCCAAGACGATCGAATATGGCAAAGAAGTGGCAAGGGATGCCGAAGAGAGGCGATTGCGCAAACTGGACGAGAAGGAGCAACAGGACTTTGATGTCATTGTGGAGCGGGAGCAATACCAGTGCCTGCACGAGATGGAGAAGAAGGCGGCCAAGGAGCGCGCCGAAAAGTCTCGCGCGTTCTGCCAACGCGCCTACCAAGAATCATTAAAGGAAAAGGCGCAGGCCGAAAAATGTAAGTTGAGATTAAGAGAGGGGGAAATAATTAAAGCTAAATCTGAAATCTCTTATCTATCACAGATAAGAGCATCAGCGAAGAAGTCGATGATCGTACAGTATGTGTGGACACCGTGAAGAAACGTCATTTGAATACGGACTCAGCCAAGGCGATCAAGCAGCAGAGGGCCGAGCGTATCCACAGAAAGGAGCAGCTCGCCATTCAGCTGTGTCGCCAACAGCAGGCAGCCAGGCGCCAGGCTGAGATGCGGGAGCAGGAGCTTGTGGAGATGTACGAAGAGAATGCAGTGATAGATCAGGCACGTCGTGAGTGTTGGCAAGAGAAGTTGGTCAAGGAACGTCGCGCTTACGAGTCGCAGCAGCGCAAGGAACTCGAGCTGCGACGCCAGCGTAAGGCAGAGATTCGTCGTTTCCAAATAGCCGAACGAATCAAGAATCAAAAGGTGAACGAACACTTTGAAACCTCCAAGAGGGCCAAGAAACAGGAAGAGTCGAAGAAACTACAACGCATACTGAGCGAGCAGCAGGACGAGTTCCAGGAGCGACGTCAACGGCAGCAAATACGTTTCTCAGCTTGCCAAACCGATGCCTATCTAGAGGACGACATTCAGTACTTCAATGATGCGCACAAGTCGATAATGGCCGCTCAGAAGACGGGACGACCCATCTATCCCATTGTCCGAGCGGTGGAGAGCTATCGACGCGCGAACCTTATTGATAGCCCCGATATGCGCATGGTGGCTAGAAACAAGCTGCGCGACTGCTGCTGGCCCGGCTACTTCTCGAAGGCCGAGTTGGCCTTCAAGAACTACGAGCATCGCAATAAGTGCCTCGATGAGCAGCAGCGTGATCGCAACCGCATGCTCGAAAAGGCTATGGAAATTAGAGAACTGGGTGCCGCAGAGAGTCCGTTCAAGGAGTGCGTAAAGGAGAGGCCCATGAAGCTGGTGCAGCATCGCGGCCTGCCCGCTCTCCCGAGCTCAGATTCCTTGAACTGTGGCCGCGAACAATGTATGCCAGAGGACATTTTTACAGCTCCTCTCAATTTGACAGCTAATGTTATTGATGTGCGCAGCTCAGCTAACTCTGAGATCAAGCCACAAAACTCGAAACAGAACTTAGCACAGCAGAACCTTAGTTTCTGCAACTTAGAAGATAGCTCATGTTCCAATTCTGAATTGGATACGGTCATTCGCAAAACATCGTATTCCTGGCTCTAAAGAATCGATGGCGATTTACCTTCATGCATTTACTTCTATGTTGACACATAGAGCAGCAAGAAGTTTGTTCTCCAAACTGAGCTAAGGGGAAGCGAGGGTCACTTTACGGGAATACATTCTCACAGTCATATTAATAAAACTTCTACTCTACTAGAATCAAGCTCATAGATATAGAACTGTGAAGTAAATGTTTTTCTGCTGCAGTCAATTCGCGAATTTCTTTGAGAAATTCACTTTAAGAATATATAACAAATATCTCAGATATTTTCACGTGTCCTTTGGCATCGTTTCGTAATTTTGGTTGCTGAACATTTTCAGGCCCAAGTCCATACAAATCCGGCTGCTGTGTAAACAAAAGCTGACTCCAATCACGTGTACTCCAGCGACGACGAGAAAGAAAGAAAGCCGAAAGTAAAATACGGCAGGAGGGATTCAAGTGTTTGCTGCTTGAAGCTTGACGCTTGACGTTGCCTGTTGTCTGGATGGATGCTTGTGTCATTTTGTGGGAATTGCAAATTAGCGTGGATTGCGCACTTTGCCGTGCCGACAACGGCAACGAGAACGAGTGGGTGTGGGCATGTCAAGAAATCGGCCAGACAAATACAAACAGGAACAGCTGTTGGTGGGTGTGAGAGAGCAGAGCACTTGGTGCTCGGAGATGCTGTTGCTATACAGGTGCACGAATGCGTCAGGTGTGGCATTAGCAGCTGTTGACACACATCTCATGGCGGCCGTACAACATGTCGTATAAGTATTTTAATTAAGCATCAAGGGGACGCTCAAAAACACTGCCTCAAGTTGTTTTGCGTCGAGTCGCGTTTTAATTAAGATCCACTAAACTAAGACAGCCCCATCCAAAAATGGGGCGGCCGAGGGCGCCGACAGAACTTGAGATGCGCCGAACGCCGAACGCTGAACGGAAAGTTTTCATTTAAGCTAAACTCACAGCACAGCAAATTTAATTTACTTTGTGCAAAAACTTGCGGCAGCAGCTGCGCCAACACTGGAGCGCTAAAAAGCAACCCGCCATATTCTGTGTTTAACACATGTGTATGTATGTATGCATGTATGTACGCCCATTGTGGCAGACACTGTGATGGCATGGCAATAACGTTGGTCTGAAGTATCAGTTACCACGCCCACGGCGACAGGTGTCGGCTGTGGCGGGCACAGCGTGAACAGCGTGAACCAACAACAACAACAAACGGCAAAGGACATGCAAAAAAAAGTAAAGGACCTTCAGGTCCGCCAGTTTCCGTTTCGGAATTGCGCTGCACAAAACCCCGTCGAATGGTAAGCATTAAAATGCCTTACAAACATATAAATACACACACACATACGCACACACACATGCCGCGTAAGGGCATATCGAGTGGATTGTCATATTTCACGACTGCCTTAGCTGCCGCACTCGCTATACAATTTTATTTTATTTATCTGCAAGTGCTAAAAAATATGCTCAGCATGGGAATGCGCTGGCAGCAGCCGCAGCCGCAGCCGCAGCGCGCACCAAAAATATTTGCGAATTTATTTGCGCACGCGTTTGCTGAAGCAGGCCATAAAAAATAATGCGAGAGCTTGAGCGAGTCTTCTCAACTAAATTTAAAGCAATTTATGCTGAATGAATACATATATACACACATAATGCATAGAAATTAGGTAAAATGTTCATTAGTTATATATTTATTATTCATTAATATTTCAATGCTGTAACTACGTTGACTTTGTTGTTGAATTTAATTTAATGTCTTTTAATATTATTTTTTATTATTATTATTATTTAATATCATCAGCGTAGAGCTAGTTGGCAGTAATATTTCCTAAATATAATTAAAATTAAGATAATGAATTATCAATTTCAAGCTGCAAAACAAAGAAACTTTGCATTTGCATAAAGAGTTTTCCCACCCTTTGTAAGCCCCATCATAGTAGGCCTTTGGAAATTCAAAATGACATTTAATATGCATTCAAAAATTATTTATGAAAAAAAAACATTCATATCGACCTAGAGTCGACGGCCACGACGACCGCCTTTGCGACGCGTGGAATCCGATGGAATGGGCGTCACATCCTCGATGCGTCCGATTTTCATTGATGAGCGGGCCAGAGCACGCAGCGCAGACTGGGCACCGGGTCCGGGTGTCTTGGTACGATTGCCGCCCGTGGCACGCAGCTTGATGTGCAGCGCATTGATGCCCAGAGCCTTGCAGCGCTCGGCAACATCCTGGGCGGCCAGCATAGCTGCGTATGGCGATGACTCGTCACGATCCGCCTTGACCTTCATGCCGCCGGTGACACGTGCGATAGTTTCGCGGCCGGACAAGTCGGTTACGTGCACGAAAGTGTCATTGAAGCTGGCATAGATGTGAGCAATGCCAAAAACATTCTCGCCATCCTGCACCTGCGGTCCGAGCGACACCTGAACCTCCTCCTTCTGTTGCTTAGCCTTACGTGGTGCCATGCTGGAAAGGAAATTTCAATTAAATTTGATTTTATTTTAATTATTTTAATAGAAACTTTTACCTTACTCAAAGAGTTGTTCACTTATGAATAGCCAAACGTAGACTGAGAAATATGAGCAGCTTCTCGATGAGGAAAATTAAATCTCTCAAGCAAATATCGCAATGCCAACTACGTTTCTAGAGTTGCCCTACTTTAACAGCTTTACTCTGTCAGATGTCATATTAACTGCAGTTGTTGCTGTTCGTATTTATCTGTAGATTCTTGCGCTGCCTCCATTCGCAATTGCAAGTCAATCAAGACGAATCGATGACTTCAGTAAGTTGAGCTGGCATTCAATTGAATTGTGGGCGTTGTTCGATTTCTGAGAAACTTTGCCGGCGCCTCACAGATGCCATATACTGCACTCTGCTCACTCTAACCAGAGCAACTCTACTCTGCTCTGCTCTGCTCTGCTGTTATTACATTTGGCTGCCACACGGCAGACAATTTCATTTAATCGTCGTGCAGTTTGTGCGGCATTTATGGATCAATTGACAAGCCAACCCAACCAGAAACATTAGCAACTGCAATTTATTGTGCTGCTCTGCCTCACAAAATGTAAACAAGCGCATAAATTTGCATATGCAAGCAAAGCGCAGCAACTCTAGCAGGAGATGCGCATTAAGTGCGTGTTCAAAGCGAAATTGATGCGTTTTGCGAGTCAAGAAAACACTCGCTGCACAATCAACACTCGACTACAAAATTTCACTTGAGGCGGCAAGAAAGTAATCATATATTTAAAGTTACAAAGATATATATGTAAATATAAAAAACATATTTAAAAAATATACAATTAAGTATTTGTTAAATTTAATAATATTTGATTTGTTTTATTATTTTGATGTCATTTTCTAAAATATATATATTTAAAACTATATATAAAAATATATATATTTACAAATATATGTACAATAAGTTATTGTTAAAAATTTGAACAATTTAATTTAAAAAGTCTTACCAAAATAATATTAGACTTAATTGATTTATTTTATTTTATTTAAACAAAATATATATATACTATATTAAAAAAAAAAAATATATATATATATATATAAAACATCTATGTACAATTAAGTAGTTGTTAAAATTAATAATTAAATTTAGCAAGTATTACAAAATAATATTTGATTAATTGATTTAATTTTTAAAAATATATATCTAAAATATTAATAATATATATATATAAAATATATGTACGTATAAGTATTTGTTAAAAATGTAATAATTAATTAATGAATGATTTATTTGATTTATTATTTATTATTATTATTTTATTATTATTTGTTTTACTAAGTATTTTTGACATATTTGATTTAGTTACTTTTAAAATTAAAAATAAAATGAAAATACCTGATGAAAATGTGCTGATTTATTTATTTATTTTTTATGCATTTTTAGTTATTGAAAATAGATTGAAGAAGACATTTCGCTCTGCCATTTGTATAATTTATTTACTTTATACTAATTATTAATATATTCTTGGGTTATTCACATTTTTAGAAACCTAATAAATTAACTTGTATAAATAATTGAAGAAATAAGTTGTTTAGCACTTTTAAATATGAAATTTCATACAATTCCAATTGCAGTTCATATTTTGCTATAGAGAACAGACAACTACTAAGCTCAGGAGCAGCCTGAGCCCACTAGGGCTGCTCTCAGTTCAAGGTCAAGGTTGCGAGTGCACATCGATTGTTCAGCCATTTATTATTCAAATGTGAACTGAGAGCGCACTTTATTATAAGCGTGAAAGTATTTGTACGTGTCGCGATTCGATGGGACGTGGTGCTCAAGGAGCAGAAAAGCGCGCTTGGAATCGTATTAATGGGTTTGTTTATGCGCTGTTGGTGTTAGACGTGCATCCACGGAGCGCATACGTACAACATGCGAATTATAACATAATAAGCAAACAAATTCAGCTGCAGTCGTGCCACATGCTGTGTGCCCCATAGAACTTCATCTTTGTGCGCCCTCCTGCATGCATTTCACACGTACTCGTATGTATATTTTCCGGCTGCAGGCAAAGCTATTCCGGGGCACATGCAACTATCCAAGATTATGTGAAATGGCTGCACACAAAAACCTCTCAAATATGTTTGCTATGCATATGAGTATACAACAGCAGCAGCAGCAGGAGCAGCAGCAGCAGCTGCTGCTCTAGCTGAAGCATTTAAATAAAAAATTGTTGCTTTTCTATGGCGCTGGCAGATGAGCTGAGTTGACAGTGCAAGCTGCTTTGGAGTGTCAGCTCAAAGGGCAATCCGGTTCAAGTGAAGAGCAATCAAATGTGAACAGCTAAAGCAATAGTAAAACTGGAACAGGTGGTTGGTCAGCTCAAGGCATGCTTCAGTCTTTGGCAGCTTAACAATCAATGAAGCAATCAAATCTTTGTATGCTGACATTTTATTGAAGTATTCACTGGGAAATCACAGTTACACAGTTTGCCACTTAGTATATGTATTAAGCTGGCAGTCCCAGGGCAATTTGTTTATGTAAAAATGGTTAGTCCCCTGCGCCATTAGATGCATGCAACATGCAACATTCTGCAAAGCTGCCAAACTTGTTGCCATTGTAATCTGCATAAATCCCCGTTAAAGCTGCTGCAACACGCGACAATATGCGGACATGCAGCAGCAGCACACAAACAGCTGCCAACAGACATTGTCCCTCTCGTTATCCCTTGCCAGGAGCTGCGCTTCCATCAAGCGGCTGTCTGTCATGGTAAATATATCAGCAAACTGACAAACCACCAAAAAGAGAGCAGAAAAAGAAAACGTAAAAGAAATTGCTGCAAATAGTAGAAAGTTATTGTTGCTTTTACAGCCAAACTATTGAGGCAAGACTCTTAAACCACCCAACCACCCAACCACCCACCCACTCACCTGAGCGCCTCCACTCCACTCTGACTGAGTGCTTGGATGAGTGCATGTGAATTGACAGCTGTAAGCACTCGACTCGACTCGACTCGACTCGAACAAGTTGTCGGCTTCACAATGAGTTTGTATTTATTTGTGCTAACATTGAATATTTGATCTTTGATGTGCACAGATTTCAGCAAAATCGTCTATAAATATTTATATATCGAATGTGTTTGGGCATTGAGTTAAAGTAAAGTAAAGTAAGTAAAGTAAAGGCTAGAAATTTAAAGGACAAACTTAAGCTAAAGTTAGAGTGGGAATACTTAAAGCGTATAACTATTTAAAATAAATTAGAAATATATGAAAGTTTGAGGAAAGAGACGAACGAAATTTATATACTTATATATTTTTATATTTAAATATAAAATATTATACTTAAACATTAAAGTTAGAGTAAAGAGAAGAACGAAATTTATATATTTTTGTAATTTTATATTTAATTATGAAATATTATATTTAAGCATTAAAGTTAGAGTAAAGAGAAGCAGAAAATTGATATATTTTTGTATTTTTAATATTAAATATAAAATATTATAACTGCTTACAGCTGAATGTAAACAATTCTTCTCTCATTATAAGTCAGGTATATTAATTGCATTACTTAACAAATTTTATGATTTATAGATAACCCATAAAATTAGCCTTTTAATTATGAACTTAGTCAGGCTTTTGGCCTTAAACAAATGCAAACACAAACAAATTCACGTACAAAGTCTATTTATCCATATGGAATGAAAGGCTTAAAAACATTTTCTATTTTCATTTGAATTTTTACTATTGCATTTACTCTTGCAAATGCTCAGATTGATTTGAATTTTCTGCTTGAGCAAATGAAACAATTTGTTAGCCTTTGGTGTAATTTGTTTTGAAATGATGATGATCAAATCGTCATCAAATAAATATTTGGCTAATCTGCTAAATTGCTTTAGATTTAATTTAACAGCTGCAAGTGCTGTAAGCCAATTGAATAAACTACTTTTTAATTGTCTGGAAATGCAATTGTGCATTTGCTACCTTGCCACTATAGGCAATAGGAAGTACTATATAAACATGCACTTTGGGCACACAAACCCTTAGCCCTGCTTGGCCCACTGGAAAGTGACTGCAAAATATTTACCATGACTTGAAAGACTTTGCCCGAGGACCGCAAAGCAGCGTGCAAAGTGTGTATAAATAAATCAAAGTTTATTTTGTGACAGATACTTTGTGAGCCACTGTATGTGTGTGTGTGTGTGTGTGTGTTGTCAATGGCACTGTGAGCCTCTTTGATTTGCACTGCAGTGCAAATTTCCGCAAGCCAAATGAGAAAAATGAGCTTTGTGTGCGAGAGCTGCATGCGCAAAGAAAAGTCGGAGAACGGAAAAGCTGGGAACTATTATGAATGCGCAATCATATGGCTGACAGGGCCACAGGATAACAGCCTCTAAAGAGCAACAACAAGAGCAACTGTTCAGGTGACAAACACACACACTCGAACACACACACACACACACTCGCACATGAACTACAGACAAGGCCGTCTCACAATGCAAGTTGCCAGCGGATATGAAAAACTATTTTACAGCTGCTTTTGTGGCCACCTCCATTTGTCTATGTCTACATGTGTACAAGTGCGTGTACCTGTGTGTGTGTGTGTGTGTGTGTGCGTTTGACTTTTCACATGAGCGTATGAGTAGCTCGCTCTGTATATATTGTATATATATATGCCCAATGGAACCTTTTAATGCTTCCTGCGTTGCCTTTCAAGGCGCCATTCAGCAAACTTTTCTCAGTTTTATTGCCCATCCCCAGCGCCTTTTGATTTTAATTTATGATTCCAGCTGCCTTTGCCTATGCCTCACTATATGAAATATTCTTTGCCACATGCTCCATAGCTGAGCTACAAGTTCATTTCTGCATGCCGTGGGCCAATTAAAAAGCGCCACAACTGTTCGAGACTTTAACTTTGTGCTGAAAAAGTTGTTATACAATTTTTATTTTGTTTTTGGTTTGTCTGTTTGAGTTTTCAAAATGAGTTCAAGGTTTTTGTTTTATACAATAATTTATAATACAAGAAATTAATAATAATTTAAGGAAATTATAAACTATGGAAAAGACTGTCGAAAAGTTTATTTTATCAAGTTATTTCAATTTATTAATTAAATAAATTAAGCATGAGCTTATGAGTTTAAATGAAAACTAAATTAAAGGTATTTGAGCTGCTAAGCTCATTTTTTATTATAATTATTTATTATTATTTATTTTTGTATTATTTATTTTAGTTAAATTTAATTTTTCTATTTTTAATTTTTTTTTTTTAAATGTATATATTAGTTTATTTCATTTTATTTATTTTTTTTTTTTTTATATTCAAAACTTTAACTTTATTTTAATAACAGTTATTTTTATTTTATTTTATTTTTCAATTTTATTTATTTTTATTTTTTTTTTTTTTTAATTTTTAGATTAGTTATTCTAACTTTATTTTTTTTTTTTTATATTCAAAAACTTTAATATTTCTTTTTTCGAACATTTAAAAAAATCATATTTAAAATGTTTTATTTATAAATTTAATTACTTGTTACTTTTTTTAAAGAAATTAATATTTCTAGCTAATATTATATTAATTTAACAAGTTTAAAAGGAGTTTTTCAATTCAAGTGATTCATTATAAATTGAAATTTTCTTTTTCATTAGTTATGGAAAAAGGAAATAAATGAAGGAAGAAAAATCCAATTGGAATTGACACGTTTTGAATAAATGAGCATGAGAAAGCCTCGACTAGCTCTTCTATGCTATGGCTCTCCATAATTTCGTTCCACTTCCATTACGTTCCACTTCCATTTCCATGCTAAAAACTCTCAACTGTTTGAAGAGCTGCCTGTTTACTAACTGCTAGCTTTGTTGCTCTGAGATTTGCTAAGGGAGAGGTTTGCTAAGGGCTTTCTATTATTTTCACATATTTAGTCAAGCTTAATCTAATTTATAATCAAATGGCAGGCATATCTTATTATATAAACAAACAGAGATTCCTAATATATGAAGTAACAGCTGAAATATAGTAAATAGGAATAGTAACACTCTTGTTGGCTCATTCTAAACAACTCTTAAAGCTAAAATACCAAAAGGTTTAGGGTATGTTTTTCATAAAAGCGTATCCCAAGCCAGCGAATTTTATTTAAAATTTATTGTAAAGATTTCTTTAAATGAAATTTAACTTCTTAAAATTTGCTAAGAAATTAACCTAATAGCATTAAATTTCAATTTCACATAGCTGCAATTCAAGCATAAATTCAGTTGTCTCTCTCGCTCTCACTCTCTCTCTCTCTCTCTATTTCTCGCCCTCTCTCTCACACACACGTCGCTCCTTTGTTCAAAAGACAATGGTAACAAAATTATTAAATCAAATACATTTCAACAGCTACGGCTGCAAAGGACAAGCTGCTCCACATCGACTGAATCCAACTGAAAGCTTCTGCATGCGCCAAGAACATGCCGCATGCCACATGGCTGCTTGTCAGAGGGGGAGCAGAGGGTTCTGGGAGGCTTGCTGCTATGCATTTATGTTGTTAACACGTGTTCAGATCGCAGGAGCATAAAGTTAAAGTAGTTTTGAATATACTCTATGGCATCACATGCTGCAGCTCCATTGTTATGCAATGTTTTGATAAATTGCTTCCAAAACTCGACGCAGCGGGTGGTCCACACAAAACGCGAGTGCTTAGCTCTGTGTGTGTGTGTGTGCACTGGATATTGCATAAACTAACACACATGCACGTGGCCGCTCTCTTAGCTTGAGCCTTCAATTAATTCTTGTTTACATTTTGCGATTTCTGAAGTTTGGCTTAGGCTTTGCAGCCAAAAACTTTGTTTGAAAATTGTTTTTCGCTGCGCCATGGCAAAGAAGAATTTTTAAGGCATTTTTTTTTCTGATTTGGCAGTTATGAAATCTTGCAAAAATGATTTGATTAGAGTCTGCCTGAATTTTGAAGCAAGTTCATAGAATTGCAGTCAGCTAAATACATATATATTTGATATCGTATCGGTGTGACTGACTGTTGTGATTGACAGTTGCAGTAGTATTAAAGAGAAACTGACAACTAGCGCTAATCGAATGAGAAGGATGTGTCATTAGAAAAGAGACAACCATAGGTTTTGCTGAACGTGATCTCGGATGTCGCAGAGTGAGAGTGAGAGGGATATGCCCTTCACACAGAGTTGCTATGATATTGATGAACGAGAATATGCAACCAAGAGGCAGTTTGATAGGGGAATTAGCACACTTAATCAGAGACGGTTGAACGAGAAAGAGCTTGGGTGATAGAAGTCGTCGACTCCGAGAATTCGTTGTTGGGCAAACATATAATGGAAAGTGAGAGTAATAATTATAACGCTACGACATATATTTTATATCATATTGTATTACATATACATACATATATTTGATGTATATTTAATATATAAATATTATTGTATTACATATAAATATTATTTATATATTTTTTGTATTTTTTTTTTTTACTTTAAAATGTTTCTCTATTATAACTTTTTTGAAACTCCAGTTTATCACCAAGTCCTGCCTCACATCTAAATATTTATATTTCGTTGTAGCTCTCTAGGCATTCAATTTTCACAAACAACTGTGAAAAAGTCGCCTGAGATTTATTTTCATGTGACAAAAGTTGTCAAAGTAATTTGCCTGAAGGACCGCAGAGACAAGGCCCAACGGCTGTGTTTTTCACTTAGCTTTTATATATATCGCATATTTATAAACGATTTTTGTACGCCCAAATGTGCTTCTATTAAAAAATAATCTATTTTAAGGGCAGCCCGACTAGCAGCACAGTCTCTCTATGTGTGTAAACACTTGAAGTTGCTCTGTTGTGGGCGTGGCACATTTTAGGCTTCGCTGTGCCTACAAGAGCATTAGCCTAATTGGCTTCCGTTTGCCGTCGCAGCCAGCTTGATGCTTGGCTAATAAAATTGTTTCGGGATTACAGGCATACTTAAGATTTTATCTCTCTCTTTCTCTGACATCTTTTTCATATTTAACCTTTTGGTTTCTCTCTTTCTCGTTTCAGTGCTTCGGCATAAAAGGTAAGCGGCCCGGCCCACCTGTATTTCAAGCCTTTGAAATTGCCGTTCAATGTGTGGCACTGAGTGTGAGTATCTCAGCTGCCGATTGTCCCTGGTGAACGGTACGAAATTGGATTAAATATTTTTTGGTGGCTTAAAAGCCAAGTCAAACCAAGCCAAGCCGTTAACACCTTGACTTGGCTGTTAATTAAGCAGGCCGTTAAATGATATTAGGGCTCTGGGGCTCTTAGCCCTTTTGGGTGGCTTGATTTGTCAATTTGGTTAATTAGCAGCCGCTCGAGCGCCGCTGTCAGAACATTAACGCCATTAATTAACTGATCTCTTTATGGCCCAGCAATTCGTGCATCAATCGCAAAGTCAAGAGCCGAAAGAAGCTGCCAGGGCTGAAACTCGCTAGTTGATTAACTAATTGAAATTAATCAGTTGCTAATGCAGACACACTTGCAGAGGGAGACGGAGGGAGAGAGAGAGACAGATAGAATCAAAGTAGTATTTAGTAAATCCGCACCTGAAACACAAAATGTTGCCATTTGCATGATTCCTGATGACGCAGCTACAACTCAAAAGCCGCGCCAGAAATATGACCATAAAGCGCCCACACTGCAGTAATACATGGAAATAAAAACTCACATATATATACATATATACATATATACATATATGAATAAGTGTGCATGAAGAGAGGTCGGAGGCTCAAGCGCGCCCAGCATAAAATCACATTTATATAGTCAAAGCATTTATGGTCCATTATGCTCTTAACTTTCGCCTGTTGGCTTTTGTTTCCATTTTGGTAGTCGCCATAAAAAACACTCTCAAAAATATGAAAACATTATGAACGCATCAAACTGTCTGACTGCCTGCCTTTTGGCCACACACAAACGAGACAGCAGCAAGGTCAAACGCATTTTTTTCTGGCGCGCCCCACAGCATATGGTTTTATGGTAACACATACACATACACACATATATGCACATTCACACAAATGCCAAATTATGCCAAATAAAACGAATGCTCAGACAACAGAAGAAAAATTGAAGTCGGTGAATGCTTTAAGTGCGACAAGCCAAAAATGTATAAAAAAATACGAAAAAAATATGTAAGAATATTTGTGTCATATTGGAGGTCATGCTTGTGGGTGTCGAACAGCGCAACTTCGCTGAAATCTTTCTTATGCTATATGCCATAAAATATCGTAATGGCAGTGCAATAAACTTTTCAAAAGTGCTGCCAAATGTCATCATGCGGCCATTAGTTAACTGTCAAACAGAAAACACTTTTTAGAGACTTTTTAGAGAGTTAGAATGTGAAAAAAATTGGAGCTGCTCAAGAAGAGTTTTTAAAGACTATTTAAAATATAATTTATAATAAATTTAATAAATTTGTAAATATAGTAAATAAAATTTTTATTTAAGCATGATTTTGTGAATCATTTAAAGAGGCGCAAAAATTTATTTTTATTTTTTAATAAATTTCGTTGGAATTGTTTTGAATTTGTTGGAAATTTTGTTTATTTAATTTTAATTATTAATTGATAATTATATTATGTTAAAATGAATTATTAATTATATACTTATATTATTAATTTAAAAAATTAATTAATTCTGTTTGATTGAATTTAATTTTTTTATTTAATTTAATTTTAATATGAACCATTTTATAATAATTTGTTTATGAATTTTTCAATATTATGATATATTAATATATTAAAATTATTATGAATTATATACCTATATTAATAATTTAAATAAAATTTATTAATTCTCTTGCTCAAATATTTAGCAGCTTCCAAGAGCTAATGAAGTTCTAGCAAGCTCTGCTCAGAAATCGTTAAATGATGATGATATTAAGTAATTTAATGATGATTATATTAGAATATTTGTGAGCAGAGCTCGCACTTATATCAATTTCTCTCTTCCACTCACACTTTGATATTAATCTCAGAGAGAAACCGACTGTGTCGGCTCGTCAACGAGCTCAATCGCGATCGAACGAATACGAACGAATACGAAGCAAAAATTCTTGTGTTTATGTATTGGTAAGTATACGAAGGTTGTCATTATGCGAGCGCCAATCGTATCGCTAAACGATGTTCGGCAAAAGAGCATCTCACGAATGTGAACCGAGAGCATTTGATGCGATTGCTATTTCTGTGATATATTCAAGACTATGAGAAATATGCAGAGAGGCTTAAGTGTTTACTCATATTAAAGAAGAGACTAAGACGTACATCAAACTCATCTGTATCACAGCTTGTTAGAGCTGTGCATGCTAATGTAATTCACAATGAAGTTATGCCAAATATCTCAAATTCAAATTCGAATTCTGCAGAATTTCACTTTGGAATTTGTGAATAAAATAAATGAAATTGTGCGAAAGCTAGACGTTGCACATATTACTCGTATTATACATACATACATCTATTTGATTAGATTGTCAGCAGTAGAGCTCGGGTTGATTGCATTTGCGAGTCAGTCGCTCAACGGTTAGCATCTGGCTGCTTGACACATTTGCAACATGAGCTTGTGGCATGCAAAGAGAGCGCACGAGGATGACAGGCATAAGTAAAAATACAATACTTAAGCAGTTCCACAAGGCATGCTCGACATGCAGGCGTTATCAAGTGCTGTTGTTGTTGTTGTGGGTGTTGTTGTGGGTGTTGCAGCCAAGTGTGTTTATATTTGTATGTGTGCGTCAGTGTGAGCCACTTGAGAACAATGGCGCTTGAGTGGCTCGCTGTCTAGAGCCACACACATATTTGCCATAGTCGCGCTATTATTGACCTTGTCAGTGTCATCATTGATAGCGTGTGATTATTGTGCCCTAATATCACACTTCACTCAACCACTCAAACTCAACCACTGTCCTTGATCTTATTCGTATCAGCATCTCTAGCCCCAGTCCATTTGTTGTCTATGCCCTCCAGCTCATTATTATTCAATTGCTGCCACAGACACTCGCGTGTCAATATGGTAAAATGTATATATAAATAAAAAATCATCAGGCCATTAATCATTTGATTGTTACCGCAAAATCGTAACCGTATTAACATTCAATTAATGCAAATCGATTGAGATTTTATTGCGCTTGCGGACACCAGATGCTTTTGATAGCATTTAACGCTATTAATTATGCCAGCTAAAAGAATTAATCAAATAATAAAAAGCATATACATGCATTTACATAAAACACCTTCTGCAAAACTATTTATGCAAGCTGACAGTTAATAACAAATGCAGCAATCATAATATTTGTATTTACTTTTTCGTTATATGGTATCATGATTTGCATAGTTAGCGTAATAAGCATGAACTAACATCATTGGAATAATTAGAAGAAAGAAAATGAAATGATGTAAATATTTATATTGAAAATATTTGGGGAATAGTTAGAAAAATTGTATGCCAAGAGTTGCTAAATAATTGAGAAATATTTGTAATAAATTTATTTGCATATTTAATGCATTTTATTAATATTTTAATAATATACATAAATTACAAAAATATTAAAATTTTTGCCAGTACCAAAATAAAAAATTTAAACAGAGTCGCATTAAAATATTTTTTTTAATTATTTTTAATTTGTTAGGAATTGAAAAAAATCAATATAAATGTAATATAAGTAAATATAACATAAATAATAAATAAACCATAAATTCAAATATATGAAATATATTTATTTTGCAAAATATTAATAATAAATAACTAAATATATAATTCTATTTATTTCTCATATTAAAAATACAAAATTTAATAAATTCAGCTAAACCAATGCACCTCATTGCCATTTTCCATTAGCTGAGGGTATGCAATAAAACATAAAAAGTTTTAGAACTGTAAAAATGAGAGAGAGAGAGAGAGAGAGAGAGAGAGAGAGAAAAAATCCTGCGCTCGTTTAATGAAATGCAAATTTTAATTAAATCTGTAATTATGCGCAAACATTATTTGGTGAACCGCAAATGTTAATTTAGCAACATTTTCAAGTAATTAATTAAAGCGTGAACGTATTTTTTGTTTATTAATAAATGAACACAATTTATGATATTTAAGTTAATTGGCAAATATTTCGTTAAGCTAATCAAATAACAAATTATGAAAGTTATTCAATGATTTCAATTTTTTTTAGAGAATTAGCAAAAGAAATTGCAAAAATTATTAAATAGTTGATATATAACAACATTTTTATTGCTGTGTAAAATTTGCATTGAAATGAGCTGAAATTTAGCTGAAATTTTAATAATATTATTATACATTATTATTTACTATTAAATGGCAAACTTTATACATTACAGCGACAGCTAAAAATAAATATTCAGTTTGCTTATTATTCAAATTAGACATCTGCATGAATGCATTCAAATGTGCAAATGAATAATTCATTAGAAAATTCTGTACAAACTTTTTGTGTGCAGTTAAAAAACACAAATTTCTATTAAAATAACACATTTCTTAGTAAATCAACATTTATAAGTAATATATCATTTTATTGTAACAAAAACTTACACTTTCATTCAAATTTATTTCGTTTGCGTCGTTTTCTTTACCCGCCATGTCTACGCCTTGCAAAATAATAAAGTCATCTGCACAGCTGTTAGACATGACAGAAATGCTGTTCTCATAATTGTATATGGTGTATAACGTGTAGAAGCGAGACAAATATTGTACTCAGTCATCATGGTATATGGTGTACAACGTGTAGAAACGAGACAAATATTGTACTCAGTCACGAAGTGCACTACATTATACTGTTCTCACTCTAGTTGAGAACAGTAGAAATGTTGCACTCGATTCTTCTGTACACTGGACAATACTGTACAGAAATGAAATGGTTGCAGTATTTTAAGAATTTTTTACTACTGTACAGTACTATGCTGTAAGAAATTAATGTATTCTTGCAGACCTATAATTCAAATATAGTTATTGAAAATGGCATCACTGCTTGCTTGGTCAGAATACGAATGCATCTGAACAGATTTGCTGTCTGGCTTGGTCAGCAAGTTTAACAAATTTGTTTTTCTTTGCGGTTGCATTGTTTGAAAACTACATAAATTGATTTTCATCAATTGATTCAGCATTTTCCAATCAAATATGCCACGCGATAAACCGCATTGACCATGATTAACCTATAGCTTCAGATTCGCCGCTGCACAGATTATATGCAGTTGCGGTTGCCAATTTAGATTCAATATTTAAACAATCCTCTGCATACCCTGTAACTAATGAAGAGAATATCTAAAAATGATTTTTTTATTTAGAATTAAACTTATTGAAGTCTTATAAAATGTTTTAAAAATTTTATATTATTTTAAATCAAACCTTAGCATACTTTCCAGCGCATCTCATAGCCAATGCCTTAACTACAATTCATTTATTGTATTTACTGCGCTTTTATTATCAGCACTGAATCAACTCATTGACATGGCACTGGGTGCGTTTGTCCTCAGGTTATGTCTGACACGCATCAATGCTCGGGCGGACTACAATAAAAAGCATTTTTATATATATTTTGTTTTTTTTTTTTTTCTGTTTTCGCCCTGTTTTGCTCCATTTTATCGGACAGCAAAGTTTAGACGCATGATTGCGTTCAATTTGCAGTTTGGCAGCAATCATTTCTGTATCCGCTGTTTGATTTAAAAAACATGGAAGTAATTGATTCAAAGCTCTGGCCCATCTCAGACAAAGTTTGTATTGATCGCAGCAGTCTGGGGAATGTTTTTGATTTTGGCTTTTGCTCATTATTATAGTCTAGTCTATTCGAATTACACAACGAGTTATCCGGAGAAAAATTCCAGTATATATTATATATTTGCGTTTTGGATAAAGATACGTTAATACGTGCCAAAGATGTTTATTAAAGATGTGACCAATGAACTGCGAGCCAAGCAAAAACCGCTGGCCCCCGGCCAAAAGGTGGCCCCATATATGGCAGCAGTAAAACGCGGACCATATACACTTACCAATCCCGTCTACAGTAGCCCCAAAGTGGAGGACATTACATCCAAGATGCACAGCCATACGTTTAATGTGAAAATCACAGCACAGAAGCCGAATCACAAATACCATCAGCGTTTGATTCCATCGCCGATGCCCAAGTCCAAGGCGAACCGTATCAAATCTCGCTCTCACTTGCTCATGAATGAGCAGCGGGAGATGTATCGCCAGCATCGCGATCGCCTGGCGAATATCAAGGGCAAGGTCAACTCTTGTCTGCCGCCACCCAAGATTAAGCTCAGGGAGGGCAACTGCATGGAGCTGTCCTACATGGAGATGCTCACCGCTCTCTATCGGAAGAGCAACAATACGCTGCGCACCTTCACCAAGTCGCCGGATCGGCTGGCCACCGGTCGTTGGCGCAACACGAGCTTGGCCCGTGAAAAGGAGCGCAATCAGCAGGAGAAGAATCAAGTCTACAACCAAGGGGGCAAGCTCTTTGATCCGCACTTGGGCAAGTCGCGTCGCTGCAAGCCGAAGGTGTCGCATGTGTTTAGCTACGAGGTGCCGATGCATGTGCTCCATCGATACGAGGATCTGATGAACATATGTGATGTGAGCGTGCTCTGCAAGCTGCTGCGTCCGCAGATCTACATGGACTTGGAAGTGATTGGCACCCGCATCATGGGTCGCCTGGCCATACAGCTTTTCACGGAGGCCTGTCCCCAGGTCGTGCTGGAATTTATGCGTATCTGCACGCATCAAAGTTCGCGCAACATTTGCTTCACACGCACCTTCGCACCCATCTGGCTAGAGGGTCACATTGCTCTCGATCCCGAGCGCGGCATCGACATGAACAACATCGAACACGACTTCGAGGTGCTCAACCATGGCGTCGATGCGGGCATTCTCTCCTTTCCCAGTCGCTATGTGCGTGGCAATACACGCACCGAGCTCAGCTTCACCATCAGCTTCAAGCCGCTCTCCATTCTGAATGGCAAGCGTGTTGCCTTCGGTAAGGTGCGCAAGGGATTGCAGCTGTTGGAACGCATTCACGATGCCACCGCACATCTGGCCAAGAAGCACGAATTGGTTGTCATCAAGGACTGTGGCGTTCTCTGAGATCGGAATTGCCACAGCCAAATAAGAAGATTAAAAAACTAAACGAGTAAATTTTGTAGTAGAGCTTCGGTCTAGGACCTCTCAGATTCCTAAGTCCGTCTCTATTGTGTTCTCTTATTGATATGACTTAGTTTTTATGCCAAATATAAAATTGTATGTAAATTATAACAGTTGTATTCGTCATTCGACACATGTTTTAATTTATTCATCATTTTAAAAGATGTTAATCATAGCTCGCAAATATCAGTTGCCTATTTTATTATTTACGCGAGATCAACCGAACAAAAATCATACTCACTCGCTCTCGGCCTAAGCAAGAGACTTCGGTTCTTTTCGTTTTTGTTGGTTTGGTTGAGCGCCTTGAGTTGAACTATTCGTGTGACTCTCATTAAACGAACATCGTTTAGCGAGCTATCGCTCGATTGGCGTTCGCAGAAGAGAGAAAAAACGGTTTTCACCTTGAGTTGAACTATTCGTGTGGCTCTCATTAAACGAATATCGTTTAGCAAGCGCTACGATTGGCGTTCGCAGAAAGAGCGAAACAACGGTTTTCACTTACACATGCGAAAAGAACTCTCGCTTAAACACCTATACATATACAAAATACTTTTTACTTAACCAATCAGTGTGGCAACGGGCAGAGCGAAACGAAAGAAAAGAAAACGAGCGCGAGCCGATCGCAAACGAACTGCATGAAGCACCGAAGCAATTGCTGGCTCTCTGAGTTATTTCTTTTCAGATGTTGAGCAAAATAAGCTAATTTGCAGGCATCGAGAAACGATCAATAGATATTTGGAAGCTGCTTCATATCCCCCATATGAAAACTCTCTGCATAGCTCTAAAAAAAAATTAACAACAAACACATTAGCATTGAATATATTCTCTCATTTCCAACATTTCTCTCTCTCCCTATTGATAAGGAAAATTCAGTAGTATTTCATTTAAAGTCGTTTGCCTATCTTCGATTCGTTTTAATATTTGTAAAATTTGATATATATTTTTGTTTTTAACGGCTATAGTTTTATTATTGAAATGGTGGGTGATGGCTTGAACAGTCCCCGTCAGCAGGGCGGCAAAAAGCCACCATCTGCTACCGATCCCAACTATCCGGACAAGTACATGATGCGCAATACTCGTGTGCTGAGCATGTGCAAGGCGCAGCTGAAGGAGCTGCCCGAGGAGATCGTGCAGACAGCCTGCGAGGAGCTGGTGAACGTTGTCAATCTCGAGGACAATCTGCTGAGCGATGTGCCAGTCGAGCTCCAGCGAATGGCTGATCTGCTCACCGATCTGGGTCTGGCCAAGAATCAGCTGTGCTATATACCCACATTCATCTCTCAGTTCTCGCGTCTGCTCGGCATGAATCTCTCGTGCAATATGCTGCGTGACTTGCCCATGGAATTTGCTGGGCTGCAATCGCTGCGCGAGTTGAATATCTCGCACAATCGCCTGGATCACTTGCCGCCCTGCATCTATGAGTTGGATGCCCTCGAGACGCTCACCGCCAATGACAATCAGATCAAGGAGGTGGATGCCACAGAGAATGGTCTGGGTGCATTGCGCTATCTCAACTCGCTCGATCTGAGCAACAATGATATACAGTTGGTGCCACCGGTGCTGGGCAATCTGACCAATATAACTGATCTAAAGCTCTCCGGGAATCCTTTCCGCCAGCCGCGCCATCAAATCCTTGCCATGGGCACCGCTGCCGTCATGAATTATCTACGCGGACGCATTCCACTCTAGAAAATCAAAGAGTTTTTCCATGTATTCCAATAAAATCGTATCGTAATTGTTTTTGTGAACAAGTATATTTTTTGAATGTTATTTATATTTGTTACTTTGAGCTTTGATTCTTGAATTGAACTGGATAGGCATAAAAAGAGATTTTCAAGCAACCAAAATTACAAATATTCTGATGTCTTTGATCTTATATTCAATTGTATTCAATTCAATTGCGGCTCAGCTGAATAGGTTTACTTTTTCTCAACTTTGTTTAATACCAAAATGATTGAAATATGTAAAATATTTCGTTACATCAATATTTACATAAAGTTAAAAAGGCAACCCATTGAATATTTTACATTTAATCATTCTGTCAACAAAGAAACTTAAATACAATAAACAATTTTTGCAAATATAGTAGGCAATGCCTCCAGATGAAAAGTTTCTTTCTCAATGTATATGAAAAATATTTTAAGTACATTCACATTTCTATTGAGAGCTTGTCGCAGTTCAAGCTCCACTCAAACAAAAGTTAGAAAAACGAAAAACGTATTTGAAAATATAAAAAAATTTAGAAAATATATAAATACAAATAATGGCGGACAAGAGACGTCAGAGTCAAAAGCCACGTGGCGCAGAATTGTAAGTAGTAAATGTTTTCTGATGTGTTCAATTCCGACTTTTCAATGCCCATTTGCATTGCAGGCCAGCGCCCTACGATGGCGATGCATTTGTGCAGCATTTCGAGAAGCGGGGCGCACGCGAAATTATTATAATGGATGCGGCGGGCAAACCGTTGCGGTCCACAGTCAGCCAGAGGCGAACCTTTGTCTATGCCGCTCAGCTGCAGCCGTTGGCCAAAATGGCACGCAACGTGGTCAGAGACTTGGATCCGGCTAACGATGTCACCTTTCTGCGCATACGTTCCGAAACGCATGAGGTGCACATGTCGCTCAATCTCGAATTTATTGTTGTCGTCGTACAGAGACTCAAAGCAAGAAAGCACTGAAACAAATTATTAATACTCTCGAGTGCGTGCTTGTGTGTTGCCCTTTAAACAGACAGAACAAACTTACAGAACTACATTACTTAAATAGATAATGGTATAGATATCAGCATTAAATAAATTTCAAAGCTGCGCTGCTTCAACAGCAATTGTTTTCGTATTGGCCAACTTAGCGTTATTGCGTATACGTCGATTGCAGCATGATAACGTAGCTTGGCAATGCATCAAACCAACGTCAATTATGCACAGGCATTGTGGCCACGCCTACACACACACACACAAGCCTCTCATTCCTATGTGTGTTTGAGTTTGACCGAGTCGCAACTCAATCCACACGACACATTCATTAATCGTTTGGCAGTTAGAGCTTGGACTGCGTTTGTAGTCTTCATTAAAGAGAAAATACTTTCTCTTTGCCTAGCTCATTGTAGCTGCAAGAGATATTCCAATAGTTAGAAACTGACTTCAAAATCTTTTGCATTCATTGTGAAATATTGGCAATTAAATGGGCACGCTTATTGCCTGATTATTGTTCTACAATTTGCTGTTCAATTTGGCTATTCATATACCCTGTATTTGTTGGGTTTTCCATGGTATAAGAAAAGATGTGAAAATTGTGTAGAAAATGCTGTGAAAATAACAAATATATAAAGGTAAAATAAAGAATTATATACTGAGCACATAAAAGGCTGAAATTATATCTTTAAATTTGTTTTTTAATTTAAATTTGTATATATATACAAATTTGATGTTTCCACATATGTATAATATATGCAAAACATTTTCATAATACATGGATATGTGTATATGATAGGGTATTTGTCAGTCGTGCTTGCATAAACGTGCAACTTTTGTTTATTTGTTGTTTAATTTTTAGCTTTTAGTTTGTGTTCCATTGGCATTATTCATTTATTGCAGGAAGTGGCACTGAACACATGCCACAAAATGTTGCGTGCTGCCTGCGTCAAGTGGGCTAATTCACACACACACACTCACACACACACACAGCTACACACACGCACACTGGGTATTTGTGTAGCCATATTGGCTTTTGTTTTGCATTAATTTATGCATATTTATTTAACATGTTGCTTTTGTTTGCCGCCATTTATCTGGCGGCTCTCAAATTGCATTTGCCTGTTGTTGCTGCCCGAACTGTTTATCTGCATCTGTATCTGTATCTGTATTGTTCACATATGTTTTGTAGCCTTGTTTGACTATTGTATTAATAGACGACAGGTAGCTAGAGCGCGTGTGGGACGATATTCAGCTGCGGGCAGCAAATAACATTTAAAATATTTGCATAACAAATTTAATCCCTTGACATTGTGTGTTGCCACATAAATACTATATACTATATATGTATAAATAAATGTAAGCCAAGAGTCAATATAATGTTATAATTATGCCATACTTGAATTATAAAAAAATATTTTCATATAATCTATGAGAAGAGTGAAATCAAGAGATGACCCAACAAGAGCGAAACAAAAATAAATTGAAATAGGGGAAAAAGTATTTGAAATATGAGTTTATATTTTATTTTTATTTAAAAGCTGCATTTATGCCATTTAATTATATGTACTTTATATATTTATTATAAAATTTATTAAAAAAAAGTATTATTAAGTCGTGCAGAATCAATTCTTATATTCAGAATTATTTTGTTGATATTTTACCAAATTTATTTTTACTTTTTTTTTTTAACGTGCGTTACGTGTAAAATGATATAATTAAAAAATAAAGTTGCCTGCATGCTTAATTAATATTTCGCATAAGGATTAAAAACAGCATTGGCCGAGTGAACTACGCTCTCTCGCTCTCCTTCTCACTCCCTCACTCTCTTTGAACTCTTTGAACTGCGGGAAGCTCTCATTTATCATTGGTCTGGCAGTTGGATAAAAATAATGTTCAACTGCGCTGACTTTTCGAGCGGTAACAACGTGATTAAGTGCACTGGCACATATGTGGACATTTAATTTATTCGATATACAAATACATACGTATATATATATGTATATATAAAACATTATTTGTTGAATATGCAGGAGCCATCAATCATGTTAAAGCTGACGAACGGAAAATATGAAACATGTCACTCAGCTGTGAAATGTCTTTAAAGCAATTCATTCACTCACTTTGCCCGCATGCTAATAAGTCTTGTCACACTGTGCACACGCCTTGAATGACCACGATTGGGAATCATCAAAGCTGACATCGGGTTTCGGCTGCTGACTGACTATTGACTGTTGACTGTTGACTATGGCTCACGCATTGCCAGCGGCTCAATTGGAATCCGTGAATCTGTCGTCTGACGTTGATGAAACGTGAAATTGTGTGCATGCCTCAATGAAGATATTTACGGGTTTTCGGCTATTTTCACAGACGTTGACAATTCAATTGACATCCCTAACTGATGCAGACTTCAATCATCAAATAAGACAGATTTCTCTGCATAATTCATAGCTCTAACAATCGTTATACATAATCTCAACTAAATATTGAAAGTAATTTATATAGACAACTTAAAGGCATAGAAAAATTGCTTCCCTTTTAATTATTTATCAAAGGACGGCTCTCATGACAAATTTAATTTGCCATCCTGTTTATATTATACAAATGAAGTCAACTGCAAAATGCCAACACGATGGCCATGCAGCAGCATCCGCTGCCCACAAGCTGACCAACTCCTCCTGCTTATATCCTGTGCCATTGTCCTGCCGCGTGTCCCTTTTCGCATTCACCCATTCAGCACACTCATGTGACTAATGGTCTTCCCTTTGCCACATTTGCGTAGCATTCATCATGCCCGTTCAGCATGTGTTGCCCTAATTAGTTGCTCGACCCAAAAACTACGCGCGCTGATTTAGTTGACGTCGGCCTGAACAAATGACGGCGCATTTATGAAACATTTTTATGAGCAAATTACAAAAAGTTCAATTTTCTATAGCCATCGATTGCCGAACACAGTTGGCAATTATATTATATCAATTTATATCTAATTTTATTGAGCTGCTGCTCAGTTGAGCTGACCAAGCAAGTGTGATATTTTTTTATTTAATTGTATTTTGGCAGCTGTTTAAGATTTTGCAAAAGTTTGAATGCTGAAATATTAAGTAAGGTTTGCCATATAATTATAAATTTTACTTTAACTCAACTTTTAGTTTTTAATAGATAAATCTTCAGCATTCGGCAATAGTATATAATCTTGTATTCTCTACAATGGCATTTATCTAGCTATCAAATAAAAGCAAAATAAACTTAATTCTTTAAAGTATTTTGATATTAATGCAATTAATTTATACATACTTTAAACAATATTAATTATTACTTCATTGATAATATTCATGTATATTGGCATCGCTCGAAGGACTTCTCCATTTCGCTTTTGAATAGTCTTCAGTTAACAAAAGAAAAAAATTACACATACGCCTCGTGGTCGCAGGAATTAATTAAATGATTTAAACACTCGCATGCGTTCGCTCATTGTTGTGCATGAGTGCGATCATTGTTTGTGCTATTTGACGTCAGCTTCGATGGCATTGAAGGACAAAAGCTGCCGCCATTTACACTTGATATTAAGGCATTATTAATTTTAATTACATTCCAATTAAAACTCAATTACACTAGGCTCCTTCAGCATCGACGCCTTCGAGCGTTGCGGCGCACACTCGTTTGATTTAACTTGGATGCAATTACCATTTAATAAACGACTTCATAATCAACGGATGCAACTAGAGTGATTCACATGTGAGCATGAGTAGACATCATTAAGAGAGTGTGTGAGTGAGTCAACTATTTGCCAGAAATTGCATTTTAATTGCATTTAATCAAATTGAATGGCCAATCGAAAATCGTTAATAAAATCAATTCACTTGTACGATTTTCTTATAAATTTTCCTACATTCTGCCTTATCAAAGTTAATCAGTTAATTAATTTTCCTCTTGGCTGCATAATCCCAGCGGTAGTTGTTCGTTTGTCTGGCATTTGCCAAGACCGAAAAAGAACATGGCTTAATAATGCTAAAAGTGCCCAAGGCTCTGACCATAATTACATGCAGTGGCTAAACGAAAACATCAACTACGCATAGTTCAAATGAGCGCTCTGCCGCCCAGACACAGAGACACAGAGACAGAGAGACTGCCTGCACCTCAGTCTATACCAGAAAGGTAAACACACACACACACACACACACATGCATATACACCTCTGCCACACACACACACACATGCATATACACCTCTGCTTATTTTGTATCCCAAAACTAACAAAAGTTGGCCCCAAGCCAAAGCGACAGACAAGTTTCACAATGCGACGTCAATGTACTAGCGATGGGCGGTGCCACGCCCTCGCACACACACAGTGGAGTTCATTTGCAAAAATATAAATATATTATGACAAAAATCAGCATAAATATTTAAGCTTGATAAATAATTAATAAATATTTAAATCAAATATAAATTTAATATATATAAATTAAAAATCTAAATATATGAAAAATGTAAAACTAAAATATATGCAAAGGCGCCACAGAGTGCGCACAAAGTGAGAGAGTGATAGTGAGAGAGAGAGAGAGAGAGAGAGAGAGAGAGAGAGAGAGAGAGAGAGAGAGACAGAGAAGAAAGGAAGGCAAGAGCATAAACAAGAGCTCATAACTTGTTAAGCAGCTAAAAGCAAGAACCTTACAGCGGCTTTTAACAAGCTTTCTTCTTGGCTTTGTTTTATGAAGTAAAATAAATTTGGTAGTTCCAAGAGTAAATTTTAGCATCATTATTATATATATATATAATCATTTAATATATATATAATTTGTATCTTTATAAACTATCTGCAAATTTCTTGTTTTTTTTTTTTAGCATTATTATTTATGTAAAATAAGCAAGCATTCAAAAAAAAAAAAAATAATTAAATATATAAATTGTATCTTTAAATTTGTATTTTTATTTTGTTTTTTATTTAAATTTTATTGTTTGTTTCTTTACATGTTTTGTTTAATATTAATAATTTAAATTTTATATTCAATCAATTTAATAATTCTTACTTTTTTATTCAACTGCCAAATCAAGTGCTCAGCTAACATTTTGCATGCATGCATGCATTATGTGCTCCAATACATGCCATTGTCAATATTCCCAAGCACACACACACACACACACACACACACAGTCTATCATACATATACAGTTAGTATATATAACTAAGAGTTAAATTTAGCTTAAGCTCGAACATGTTGCAGCTAATTTCTGCAGACTTTCTGCAAACGTTGCAATTTATAAAATGACTTTTGGACTTTTTCCGCATGTGTGTGTGATTATGTCTCTGTGTTTGTGATTGCTTGTATGTGTGCGTGTGTGTGTGTGTTGTGCTGGCTGCTCCTTTTTGGTGGCTTGGGCAAATACTTCATAACAACTTTGATGCAACTTTTAAAACATTTACGCCCTTCATTCTTTCGCTCTTTTCGCCCTTTTCGCTCTTTCTCTTCTTGGCGCATGTACGTGACAACGCATGCCAAAAACACAAAAGAGTCGAAGCTACAAACCTCTGGGCAAATATGTGAAGCTTTCACCTCTTTAATTGCAGGCAAGCGGGTGATTATTTTGTAGAAAGTTTGAACGTTTTCAGTTATTTCTTTTTTTTTTTATTTATTATGCTTCTCCTTTTTTTGTGGCATGCTAAAATCATTGGCAGCACATAAAAATTAGAAATGCATTGCACGTATTTATTATATTCCGTTTGCGCCGTTTTTGGTTAAAACTTTATCCGGCTTTGCGGCCATTTCTGTGGGTATTTGTGTGCGCTTTTAAATGACCTGTAAATAAGTGGAGATTTTTACAAAAGGGTTGCATAGGCTTGAGAGTAAACATAATAAGCAGAACATAAAAAGGGAAATTTGAGTTGGGATATTAGTTATAGGAAATGTTGAGCAGAGAGCTATGATAGATATTAAGTATTTGATATAGAGCTTTATTTACTTTGAAATGCCTTAATGAAATATGAAAATTTGAATGTTTAATAATATTAATAATGACTTGATATAATATGATAACAATATATATTTTCCAATTGTGATTCTTTATACTTTTTAGCTTAATATATTTGTTACTTTTTTATTTTTGCATATACTTTAGATATATATTTTATTTTTATTTTTTAATTTTTTTTATTTTAATACTTCAAATATAATTAATTTTCAATACTTTTTAGTTTAATTTATTTTGTATGTATTTTCTTTATTTATTTATTTATTATTTTTTTTTATTATTGGTTTTTTTTTTTTGGTACTTCAGTTAAAATTCTAAATATAATTTAGCTTTTTCATTTTTTTATTTATAAATATATTTTTAGAATTCAATAAAAATTCGTTATATTTTTTAGCTTTATATATATATATATATAGAATTTTGTATACTTTACTTATAATTCTTAATCTTTTTTTGCTTAGTATATTTAAATAAATAAAATTAATAATAATAAAATTAAATAATATTTATTTTTTATACTTCAATTATAATTACTTCTCAATATTTTGTACTTTATTTTTTTTTTTAAATATATATATATATATATTATTTTATTTTTTACTTCAATTAAATTTCTAAATATTTGTTAGCTTAATATATTTTTTATTTATTTATATTTTTAGAATTCAATTAAAATTCTTTTTATTTTTTAGCTTCATTTCACTTATGATTCTTAATATTTTTTAGCTTAGTATATTATTTACTTATTTATTTTTTATACTTCGATTATAATTAATTCTCAATACTTTTTATTTTCATTTAATTTTTTTTTGTATTTTTGTATTTTTTTTTACTTCAATTAAAATTCTAAATATTGTTTATCTTAATATATTTTTTATTATAATTCGATTAAAATTCTTTATATTTTTTAGCTTTATATGTATTTTTTATCACAAATATCGACAATCCAGGGTATTTCCAGCACAAATTGACAAAGCAAAAAAACTGAACCAGTTTCGCTTGTGAATTCGCTTTGCATAGCATTCGAATTGAGGCTGACAGAGCCATCATCAAGTCATCAACTGTGGCGACGGCGGCGGCAGTCAAATAATGTGATGTGCTTTATTTGAATTCAATAATATAAAATCAATCATTTATATGAAAAGCGATTTATGCACGCTTCCGCCTGCAATGACGCGTTTCGCGATTTAACGCACGTAATTCCCTTATTTTGACTTAATGGCGCATAATTTGATTTCATTCAATGCCGCCCCGCGACCCAAAGACCTCACACAAAAATGCTTATTAAAAAAGTTAAATGTGTAAGTTTTTCCAACATGAAAATGTAGCGCTGTAATTGAAAATCTCCCACACACTCTCCCACTCTCTCTATCTCTTGCTGTCTCTCTGTCTCGCTCTGTTTGCATGTGCACATGTGCATGCGAATCAGCGCAAAACTTTGGCCATCGCGTCGTATGCGTAATGTTTGCGCAAATGCCTCATTAGATTGCACAACGGCTGCTGCACACTCTGGCAACTCTGGCAACAGTTGGCCACCCTGAAACTTTATATGCTGACAGAAATGTGAACTGCAAAAGCATCTTCGTTTGAATTAATTAGCGTTAATCACAAAACATTTCATATTGCTTTACATGATGCGCAAACATTTTGAGCCAATAACGTTGCTCAAAGTTTCTGATTACACAAATTGATTTAGATTACTTTGCATGCAGCTGAAAAGGAAAACGTTTTAGTTTTACTAAAGCGTGCATTAAGTAGCTGAAATTAAAGCTGAGTCAGACTCTGAGATATGAATTGAAAGCATATTTAGCATATTTTGTTTAAAGAAAAGAGTAAAGTGACCAGAGCAGAGTAATACTATTTTAAATAATTATATTTGAGCAGTTACTTCAATTGGAGCAAATTTAATGAAGTTTAAATATTAAATTAAACTTGCCATTTCATACAAAATTAAATTAAAAACTCCTAATGCAATTTTTATCAATTTTTTCGTATACACTCCACAACTTCTTCAAGCCAAATATATTTAAAATGTTGCCAGCAAAGCTACAACTTTAGCTGCCCATGCTCAGAGCCAATCACCATATATATATATATATATGCGACACAGTCAACATCTGTTGATATACTTAATGGCATTCAAAAACAAATAAACTTGAGCCAGCAACAGCAGCAGAGCAGGAGTCTCAAGTGACGACTGTTTGCATGCGAGAAATATGATGTAATAATCAAATGTTGACACTTGAAAGACATCTGGCAATTGTCGCATGATATATGAATGTTTATGTGTGTGTGTGTGTGTGTGTTTGCTTGACAATTTCATTTCATAATTTATTTCACAAATTAACACGGCATTAATACGCCAAGTTGGCCCAAATGAATTTTAACTTTGCAGACATAAATTAGCGCATCTGTAGCTGACAACGAACTTGGCTCGACTCCTGCAATGACTAATGCAAATTCATAGCTTTCAAGTTTGTTAGCGACTTGGCCCAGTTGGCTGCAAAACCGTTTGACAGGTGACATTGGCATAAAGCCTTGAGCTGATTAATGTGAGCATCACTGGCTGCATAGCAAAACAGTCTAAACTCGATCAAAACATTAGCATTAACTGCTAACAATGTCAACTCTGTCACAAAAAAAGGAGACAGCCACAATGTGGCCTAAATCACTTGGCCCCGTCGTGTTGCAAAGAGTTTGGCGTGCAATCAGTCAACGGCTGCCAGCAGCCAGCAGCAGCCAGAGGTATTTTGTCAAGCGGAATCAGCAGCTTTGACCCATGTGTAAAGTGCAATGCTTCAAAGCAAATCTTATAAATAAGCCAGAGCTGGCAAATGCTGCCAAAACTGTGCAGCAACAAACAAGACACACACACACACACTCTCTCTCCCTCTCTCTCATTTGATGGGGTATGCCTGACTGCAAGATGTGCTCAGCAGCAAAGAGATAGCAGCATATATGAAGAGCAGCACATACCTAAAAGTACTTTTAATTCGAGCAGAATGTCGTTTCTCTGCTGCCTGAGCAGTTCATTCTACTCTCTTTTTAACATATTCACAGGGTATCAAAACATAGCAAGCAGCAGAAATCCGTGCGCAGCAAATTTGCATTTGAAATGCGCACACACACACGCACACCGAACACACACACACGCACACAGTTTCGCATGGGCTGTCAACAGAGGCTTAAGAACAAAGCCACAGCGCGCCACCAGTTTTAACTTTTCATATATGTGTGTGAGTGTGTGTGTATGTGTGTGTGTGTGAATGTATGTGTACGTGCGCATGAAATGCATCGAGAGGCTTGTGACCGAATATAGCTTGAATAAATGGTCGGACTTTACAGTTTCGTGCATTAACACGCACGCATAGAGCTAACCTCCCACACACACACACACACACACACACACACACAGAGCGAGAGAGAGAGAAATATTCATAGAAACGGATTCGCATTCGTTGCGTAGACAAAACGCACAGTGAATACGAAATTGATAACCCTTTCCATTCCCTCCACTCTCTAAAATACGAAATTCTCATCTTGTTCCATTCCATTGTATTAGTGCTTGGCTCTCAGAGCTGCCATGCAGCATACCCTTGACTAAATACTATATCAAATAAACTTCACTGCCTACAATTTACGGTCAGCTTTTTCAATAGGCTTAATGGGGGCTATGGCTCAAAGCATTTATATGCATATAATATGTTGGCGGGCATATATTTGGCTCTTAGCTAGATTTATACACTACTTTTGAGCAGAGCTGGAAATGAAATGTTAAGGAAATGGAAAGTGACTGAGTTTTATAGAGGAAATTATTACAATTTTGAATGAATGAGAGATTTGTATATAAAAAATGTATATATATTTAAATAATTTTATTTTTAAATGATTTCATTTATAAATATATATATAAAAAAAATTGTTTTAGATACATATATCATAAATATATAATTTGTCTGCTAGATAAAATTAATTCTTTAATCATTTCATTTTAGAAAATTTTGACTTGGCCTTAAATTTTGTTTGTACCATTTAATTTATTAAAAAAAATAAATAAATATAAAAAAAATCAAATATGTTTTTATATAAAAAATAATAATAATTTCAGATAGGTATTTTTTCTGCTAGGTAAAATTAATTTTTAATCATTTTATATTTAGAAAACTAGGATTTGGCCTTAAATTTTATTTATAAATTTTAATTTATTACAAAATAATTAAAAATGAAATAAATTAAATATTATTTTATATAAAATAGTTTTAGATACATATATCATAAATAGATTATTTTTTTAAAAGATAAGATTAATTTATTTAAATCATTCTATTAATAAAATTGAGAGTTGGCCTTTAATTTTATTTATAAATTTCAATTTATTTTTAAAAATAAAAATATAAAAAAATTCAAATATAATTTTATTTAGAAAATTTATTTTAGCTATAACATAAATAGATATTTTTCTGTATTTCTATATATTTATGTATATTTTGATTTTATATATATATTTTTTTTTTTTTTCGTTTAATAATTCTCAAAGAAATGTCATTTCCATATAAAACTCTAACTTAATATTCGTAATTTTTTATATATTTTATATATATTTATTTTGAATATTTCTGAAATATTTTAAGCTTAATGCAACTGAATCTCAGTTTTAGATAACTTAAAAATTGTCTTTTCATTGCAGTTTATTCATATTTATATTCCATTTGCTTTTATTTCCAACTATTTATTTTTATAGAGCACAAACTTAGTCGCATATGCATTCAATTGGGCAATTTAATCAAGTTGTCTGCTTCTTCTGTCCCGCTTTCTTTCCCTTTTTTTACCATTTTGTGGACACAATAACACTGGCACCGTGTCGTGGTCGGTCGCCCGTTCCAAATTCTGTTGTTGGTTTGCCGTTTTCGCTTGTTTCATTGTGAGGCTGGGCCAAATCCTTTGCCAAGTTGGTGTTATAAGTTCGGGGCGTGGATTATGCAAGCAACGTGCGCTGCTTGACAACTGCAGGCAGCGACACGACGCGACGCCAGCAGAGCCAGTGGCAGAGACTGCGCCTAATGATATGCAATAGTTTTGTACGCTCAACAAATGCCACTAATGGAAGTAAGTTGAGTGTAAATTCAAAAGCGGATTGTGGCTCTCTAATCCGGCAACTAAATTATTTATTCGTCGCCTGTCTTTGACAGTGCTTCGGTTATGTTGCTCGTTATCTTCTTGTCCGCGACACACTATAATATTGATGATGACTGCACAGTCAGACTGTATCAAGTTTGTATATTTCGTTTATTTAAATTGCCGCCGAGCTTCGCTTTTAGCGCAACGATTTCATTGCCATTTTCGCTTATTCGAATTTTAAAACAATTACGCGGTTTCGCATTTGACACTGGAATCGGTGGCACTTGCCATTGCACTGCACTGACTCCATTTGCAATTGCTCTGTTGCTGCTCCAATTGTAACGGTTCTGTTTCGGTTACGCTTTGCCTGGTTGCTGTATGTTGCTGCAACGATTGCGTCCAACTTAACAATACGTGGAATTAAGCGAATTTCCTCTTTTCATTACTTGGAAATTGAATTGGGTTTTTGGCAAGCACATTGTGGCCAATCCCCACCCATTGTCTCTATCTATCTCTACCACCTTCTCTCATTCTCTTTCGCATACTCATTCTCATTGTCTCTCTCTCTCTCTCTCTCTCTCTTCTTCGCTTTATTAGTGCTGCATTGAATGGCTATCAGCTTCAATTGCTGCCAGCTACCAACCGCTGTGAATTAAATCATGCAAATGCATATTTGTGGCACAGCGAAATGTCTTTGTAAATGCCAAATTTCATTGAGAACATACCGAAATTTAGAGAGACTTGGATTACTTGGATTAAGGTGAAAGCATTAATTAATTAACAATGGAAAATCAGAATTATTATTACTATTAAGAGTAGAAAACAATATTCAATTTGTTAAATAATATAAAATTAATTAGTAAATAATAACTACGAAAATATAAAAACAAAAATAATATTAAAATTAAAAAAAAAATATATATATAAAATTGTATTAGGAAAATAAATAAAAAATAGAAAAACAACAAAATTAATATTATAAAATAATATTCAAAATATATATTAATTTAAAAAATAATATTCCAATTATATATTAATTTTAAAAAATTATTCCAATAATATACTAATTTAAAAAAACATTAAAATTAATAAAATTTATAATATTAAAATATTTTTTAAAAAATATAAAATAGTATTAGAAAAATAATATTCGAATTATATATTAATTTAAAAATAGTATTCCACAATTATACTAGTTTAAAAAATAATTAAAATTAATTCAAATTTAATTTCAACTATTCAAAATTTAAAAATAAATAATAAATAATATTAAAATACTGTAAACTGCAAAAATAATATTAAAATTAATTAGAAAATAATTGTTCAAAATATTATGAAGATATATGTTTATAAGAATTCAGTTTATATGAATTCATTTTCATAGAATTCTATAAAAAACAAACCAAGAATTTCTTCAGCTCCACAAATCATTCTCATATGTTTAGTCTTCACATTTAAGCCCATCTCATTTGAATATCTTTCAATCTGGGCGAAATAAACTAATAACCCGCCTTACGGCCACCATGCAAAATTGCTGTAGTAAATCTAATACACTAGACTATTGGACTTAATGCTTCTGCAGTTTTGGGTTATATTTCATGCGGTGATTTGTGGACTTAGCATAAATACAGCATCGCCGAGACGAGCACGATAAATCACACAGGCGCAGAGCTCGGGGATATGACATTGTAAGCATGGCCGAATCTAATAAAATTCCGTGTGTACGTGGCCTAGAGAATCTCAGGCTGAAATGACGACAAAATGCGACGCTTCGCCTCGCCTCGCCTTGCCCTGCCTCGCCTGTCACAGTGAGAGAAAGTCTTTAAAGTAAATATGTGCTCGCGTTCGGTTATGCAGCTCCATTCTCAAGCATTTCTCAATGTCAGCGCCGCGAGACGAGCAGACAAAGGCATCAACGTGCTTTTGATTTATCGCAAGCAACGAAAACGCACCAAAAACCAGACGAGCCACAGCGAAAAGAAAAACAACAGAAAACAGAAAACAAAAGAAAAGAAACAACACGCGGAATCATCCAATTATCCTGTAAAGTTTCATTATGTCAGCGCTTTGTTTTTGGCTGTGCCGGAAGTGTCGCCATATTGGCAACTGCTCCTGCCTTTTGTCCCTCTCTCTCTCTCGATCACTCCATCTGCGACTTTTCGCTGTCTTTCTGTTTGCATTTCGTATCATTTTGATGCGCGTCGCTGTGGTCCGCAATCTCGCTCAGCTGATAAATTGTCATCGCGGCGTCGCTTTCGCATGTTTTGACTTGATTATGGCGTAACAAATTGTCGCCATTTTGCATATTTGCACATGGGAAAACGGAAGCACCGGAAACGACATCACTGCGCAGCAACCGCAAATGCACTGCTAACGACCAAAACGTCCAACGTCAACAACAAGCCAAATGGACAATCAAAGCCAACTCAGTGAGCTAGAGTAAAAGAAATTTTTGTGAATTTCAATGGTCTTCAAATATTAAAAAAAAAAAATAAAATAAATAAATATTAAAGTGCGCAGAATGAGCGAACATAGGGCGGGCACATTAGGAGCGGAAGTATATGGGTAGAACGATATTCCCGCTCTTTCAATGCCTACTTCATGATCTGCTCTCTATGTCTATCTGTCGCAGAGTTGAGTTAAACGAAGCGCCGAATACGAAGCTATGTTCATCAAGAATTTTATTCTCCTGAGAGTTATGTGAGGCGAGAGCTCCCATACGAACTCTCATAGAAGAATGTTGATTCGTCTTTCAACTTCAAAAAGAGAGTTCGTATTGGAGCTCTCCCCTCACATGAAAATTAGCTTGAGCTCTTGCTTTCCTGTACAACTTTTGCTGTTTTGTTAAATATATTTAAATACAAATATAATAAATATATATAAAACTTATAAATAAATACAAATTGTCTTCTTTTTCTAGCTTTGCAATGGACCTGAAGACTGGCTCATTGCTTGTGGCGCCGGCTGTAAAGAACTCGAGCTGCTCGCATCCACGTTACTCTGGCCACAATTTCATCGTGCACATTGGCATTGCTGAGACAATTGAGGCAGTGTTGATATTGGTGCTAACTCTGGGCGTAATCGGGGCCAATTGCCTGGTCATCTTCGTCATTAACAATCGTCGCTATGCTGCCTACATACATCAACAGGTGAGTTTGGCGTATTGGCCGCGCTTTTGCAATGTCAGTTAACTGTTTGTGTTTGTAGCCACGTTATCTGCTCACCTCGCTGGCCCTGAACGACCTGACAATTGGTTTGCTAATTACGCCGTTTGGTCTAATGCCCGCTTTGTTTCATTGTTGGCCATATGGCGAGATCTTCTGCCAGATACAGGTGAGTCGAGGCGCCAGTTGTGGCTGTCAATTAAGTTATTGTATCATAACTCAATTACAATCACATCGAGTGCCATTGTTCGCCGCGGAACAGCTAATGCGCTGACAATGCATTATTGTGCTCATGAGCCTTAAATCGGATTAGACGTAATTGAAGCTTGAAGTTGAATGAAAACTTTACATATGAAGGCATCATAAACTATTTCATATATAATGGCAAGAAATCAGCTTCAATATAAAATATAATATCAACTAATATCTTTGAGCATTTTTGATATATTGCAATTTCATTTTCTATCGCTCTCAGTTTTTTACTCTGCATCTCAAATTTCCAAATTGAATTTAACAAATTTTAAGCTCAATTTTCTCTCTTTACAAAAGGAAGTTGCTTTTAGTCTTTAATCACAATATGGCTGTAAAATATTTGCAGCACGTCAATCAAAATTCACTCTTAGCCATATAAGTCGACTTCAAGGCAAACAAAATGAAATCAATACTAAATCTATAGATAGACTCTGTATATTGAAGTCTTGATACATATTGTTCAGCAAGCAAGACGAAATATTAATATTTCTTTAAAATAAAATATTAAACATGCATATCTCTCGTCCACTCACTCAGTCTCTCTCTCTCTCTCTCTCTCTGTCTCTCTCGTTTCCTGTCTCACTCGCCAGGCATTGCTGCGTGGCGCCTTATCGCAGCAGAGCGCCGTTATACTCGTCTGCATGGCCGTGGACAGATACATGTGTGCGCTGCATCCGCGCCGTTATTATCAGCACTCCAGCAAGAAGGTAAGTGGAAAGGGAGGGGGGCATGGGGAATGTGAACGATGCCAACAAGCGATTCAGTTGCATAATTTCGACTCTAGCGTATAAGAAAGTGTAATGCGCGCTAATGCGCGGCAAGGCAGATAAGGCACGTTGTCAGCCCCGATAAGCTGTGTGTGGGCCAAGTTAAGATAAGAATTTATCACAAAGGACAACGGCAATAAACAAAGCGTATGGGGGAAAGACCGAAAAAATCACGCACCAATAATATAGACGAGGCAGACAACAACAACAACAATAAGGACAGCAGCGCAGCAACAAAATCATCTATGAGCCAATTACGCAGAGATAAATAGGGATAATGAGCTTTAAGCTCTTTGGCAGTCATTAAAACGCTGCACACAAAACAAAGCGCCAACAGATGAAGAATGAAAAAGCAAAGCAAGCAGAAATAAAACACAGCATAAACAGTCGAAAAGTGTATAAAATAAGCATAAAAAACGCAAGCTTTTTCGCCTTCTTTTTTCGGATCTCCTTTTTTTTCTCTCTCTCCTTTCTGTTTTTGTTTGACTTTGACTAAATACGCAGACCACAGCAGAGACCTGAGCCCTGCTGCGTGTGTGTGTGTGTGTGTGCGAGAGAGAGAGAGAGACAGAGAGGCCAATGGCTAAGGCACAAGGACAGGCAAATGATGCGGCGCCGGCCAAGGCAACCGCAGAAGTAAGGGAGAGGGGGATAGCAAACGAGCAACGGCTGTCCCTTGGACTAGCGTTGTCTCCCTCGCCCTCGCCCTCGCTCGCTTGTCTTCTCGCTTACTCACTCTCCCGCTGCCACCGAAACACACACGCAAAAACTCGCACACTCTCGCACATCATAATTTATGAGCCAACGCAAGAGCGTAAGAAAAAGAGGAGAAAAAAATACACACAAAAAAAATAAAAGCATAAAATAAGAAGGGAGAAGAGAAATGTATCTGCGGAAGTGGAAAGAAATAATTTTTGGGCTTGGACAGCGAAACGTCGCGTATCATTTACAAAACGGACGAAAAGTCCGTCCGGCTGACCCGGGCAACGGTGCTTTTATGATTTGTGTTTAAATATGCAAATGTACATATATTAACATAACGACCGTAAAGCGTTTGAAATTCAAGCTCTACAAATATACATAACAATCCGTAGATAAGCCCAAATGAGAGGATAACAGGTAAAGCAAGTGATTACGAGCTGAGCTCTAAGATAAAACGTAAATAAGCATAAGAGATAAAAAGAAGTATTCAAATTTTACATTACATTAGTATATTCAATTATTTTGTGCTATTTTGTCTGCATTTTGGCAGCTCAGCAATAACTCGTTGAAAAATCTAATACTTTATATTTACAACTCATGTCCAACTGTCAAACGTAATCTGCTTTGCGCTTTTTCGTGTGTTTTCGCTGCTTGCAGCCGTTGCATTTTATTGCAAGGTGGCAACGCTAGTCAAAAACTTTTTCTTATACGATTTATCAACATGGAATTCTTATTGGAAATGTTAGTTTTGGCAGCAGCAAGCGAAAACTTTGCATTTAAATCAATTCCAACTCTTTCTCTTTGTTAATATTAGTTTCTTATTATTTAAATTTATTTCTAAAATATTCTCTCAATTATGAAGTTATCAACTTAATATTTATACTGAATTTATGCCTCTTTAAAGTATGTAAATTCTTGTGGAAATGCCAAGAAAAACGAGAAAAACGCAGCGCAACTTTTATGCACATGCGAATTTCGAAATGTAAAAGTTAATGGTAAAAAACAAAGCAAAAGGAACAAATATATTAGTTGAAAATATTTGCATAAAATTGGGTTTCAGCCTTTTGCCTTTCCTTTCATTTATTTTTATTTTATTTTTTATTTTTTTGTTTCTTTCGAGGCTTCTGTGTTGTGCAATCCTTGGCTGGATGTTGGCTGGAAATTGGCGCACAGCCACGCCCACTTTGTAATAAAGTGTGCAATGTCGAAAATTAATAAATGGAAGCTGACGCCGCCAGCCAAAAAGCGACTGACACTCCAGCTACGCAATTTGTTGGCTCCACAACTCACTCACACTCGCTCGCTTTCCCTCTCTCTATCTGGCTCTATCTATCTCTCTCACTCTCCCTCTCTCTCTCTCTTTCACTTGCTCGCCTCTTTGGTTAGTTGCAAGTTTTTGAGCTTTAGTCTCGCTTTTTATTGGCACTGCCCATAAATTGCAACGCGAAATTTATGTTCCTTAATTTATGTTAACTGAATACTTTTCTCTTCAACAAAATATTATTAAATCTTTTCTTCTTCTTCACATTTTCATTTATGAATTTGATTTTAGAAGCGAATGCCCAAATTGGTTTTATATTGGAATTATTTACGCTGAATAATAGATAATTATAAAGCTTAGTGAGGTTATCGTTTTCTTAAAAAAAAAATAAATAAAAATAAAAAATAAAAATAATAATAATATATTAAAGGAAATAGTAAGTTTGCCCAGTTAAAAGTCAAATTTCTTCTTTTTTTAATTAAGAGAAATCTAAATGACACAAAGCAAAATATTTTGTTTTATATTTTTGGAGCATTTCTTTTTAAGGCTTTTGTAATTTCAATTTAATTAAATTATCAATTAATTAAAACTAAGTCAAATGCCTTTTAATTCAATATACTTTTTATATATTTTATTTATAATTATTATTTTTAAAAAGAATTTTTATTTATCTTTTCAGCTTTTCCTTCTATTTTCTATTTTATTTTCTCTAATTCTACAACTCTCATATAACACTTTATTGACTTTTAAAATGTTCATAATTTTGGCATATATTTTATTATTTTAATTTGTATATTTATTTAAGCCAAATTAGCTTTACACACATCATTTGGCCAATATGAAAACAATGAATTCAACTCGCAGTTGAATATTTATTTCGCGTCAATTTGCATATATTTTATTCTCATGACAGATTGAGTGAATGAATTCAGCCCAGCTGCACTGGACCGATCGCTTACAGTTGTAACAATATTGCAAAATTAAATAAACAATAGGAGAAGTTAAATAAAAACAAGGGCAAAGTTGTACATTTGTCTATTTGAATGATTGTCTGATTGTTGCAAGTGGCTTGAAAGTGCTGTGAAATGTTTCCCATTTCAGTTGCCAGTTCAGCTGTCAGTTTGTCAGTCTGTCAGTTAGTCAGTCAGTTAGTCAGTTATGATAGAGTCAGCCTTTCGCAAATGTTTCGCTTTCGTTTCGTTTCGTTTCGTTTCGTTTTGTGTGCCCGCCTGTGGTTGGGCTTTGCCCAATGTTTTCAACGTAATCAAAAGTTTTTAATTCCATTTGCTGTTGCCCTTGCCTCCTTTTTTTTTTTAGAAAATATTTATTTGTTGAAGGTATGAACAACTCTCTCTCTCTCTGTCTCTCTTTGTGCGTCTTGCTCTCTCTCTCTATATAGTTACCTTCGTTTGATGTTATTTGCCAAAGGCAATGTTTCAAGGCGAAAATCCTTTGGCATAAAACACTTTTTAAGGTCATTAGCAAACATGATTATGTTTCTATGGCAGATAGTTTTAGTTCATGCAGTTCCTTTTTGGCATTACTTTCAAGGCTAATAACTCACTTATTTGTTATTAAATATCTTTAAAGTTGAGTGTATATATAGCCAGTTATAATTGTTAAACAGATTTGTTTATTTATTTTATATTTTCAGCATTTTCTTTTTAGCAATCAAATATGATTTAAGTTTCATAGAATTTAATTGTTAAATAATAGAAAATTTAATTAGTTTTAAAAATACAAAAAAAGTATAAATTAAATCAAAGACCAACTTGAAACAAATATAAAACAATTTTATAAGTTTTATGGCATTTAAATCAATATAATTTGGCTAAAATTTATAAAGCAATCAGCAGAAGGCTAAGTAAATCCTATAAATGAATTGAACATGAACAATATCTTAATTCATTTTTATTTTCTTTCAATTGAAGCCTATGAGACCTAACGATATAAAATGTTAAAAGATCATGTATAAATAATAAAAAACATTTTTATTTCATTTATATTTCATCAGTGAAAATTAAATTTAATTGCAAACCAATAAGAAAATAAAAATCTATAATAAAGAGAGGCACTAAATAAATACAAGATTACTTAGAGCTCAAATAACTGCAATTTTGATTATATTTTGCATTGCTAAAGTTTTCGTTTTGCACTATCAAATGGCCAAATGGATTTTTGTGTGCTCTGGCATTGAGCTGGCAAGCTTAGAGCCATATAGAAGATTGACTTTTGATGGGTAATTAGGATTAGAGCGGAACGTGCAGCTGCAGCAGCAGCAGCAGCAGCAGCAGCAGAATGACTTCAAATCAGAGCACATAATGGCACGCTAGCCATAAATCACGCAAACAGTGAGCGGGAGGGAGACAGGGTGAGAGCGAGTGAGAGGAGGACAGACTCGACTCTTAGTATGTGGCAATGTCTAATGCCAACATTGCGGTTGGGTTATGGCGGGGCGCAATGTGAATAGCAAATTAAGCCAAGCTCTAAACACAACAACTAAACAACTGTTATACATACATATATATATTAGCCATTCATGTGTGTGTGTGTGTGTGTGTTTTGCAGGGCTGCGTTGCCATATTGAGCTTAACGTGGATCATCAGCCTGACGGTGTTTGGGTTTCTGGTGCTGCCCAAAGGTGAGTGCTCATCCAGTCTCCCACATCCTATACATATATATACATATATATTTATTTATGCATATAGGCTACTATTTCAACAACACGGGACTGATGGCTTGCGAGCCGTTTTACAGCAAGCCCTCGTACCGCATTCTGTCCACATGTGCATTGTACTTCCCCACCACAATGGTGTTGATGTACTGCTACGGCTCCAGCTTCCATATGAGCCGCTTTCGGCTAAACGACCCAACAATGCCGCTCACTGCAGCCGCACATCATCCACATCCGCACCATCCGCCCCAGCAGCAATTGCAACAGCATCAACACCAGCATCAGCATCAGCATCAACACCAACATCAACACCAGCATCAACACCAGCATCAGCATCAGCATCAGCAATCCGCCCACCTATTTGGACATGGCAGCCATGGACACTCGCATCATCCGCATCATCATCGAGCGCCGGTTATGAACCATTTGAGCATGGCCATGAGCATGGGCCTGGTCGGAATGCCAAGCATGACAAACAAGATTACCAAAAAGGTGAGTCCATGCTGGAGGGCCAGAGTTAAGTGTAATGGAATTTCAATTTACTCTTAGCCAGACATGCACAGACATGTTATATATAAAAATATTCATTTTAAATGAAATTATTACATAATTTAATCAAGACATTTATAAATAACAAGAAATTTTAAGGCATATTTAAAATACAAACTAAAAAAGTTTGTGTATTATTTTCTCTTTAATTTATAAATATGTCCCTTAAATAAATTTATTTTTAAATTAAATAAATTTTAAAAATGTAATATTTTGATATTTTATTATTAATTAATTTCCTATTTTTGAATAATTAGTTTAACTAGATAATTGAATTTTTTTAATAAAATAAATTTTTTAAATATATTTTTTATAGGTTTTTATTCATTAATTTCTTTAAAAAAAAAAATATTTATGAAAAAATAAATAATTTCCTATTTTTAAAATAATTAATTTAATTAGATAATTTAATTTTATTAATAAATGTAAAATTTGTTATTAAATATGTATTTAATACATTTATTTATAAGTTGTAATTAATTTTTAAATTATTAGTTTAAATTAATATTTAAATTTAAAAGAAGAAAAAAAAATATAATAAAAATAATATTTATTTGGTATCAAAAATAATATTAAGAAGAAAATGAAGAAAAATAATTATTTTAATTTTTTATTTATTTTGTATCAAAAATAATAGTTAATGTTAATAATAAATTAAATAATAATTGCTGCCTATTTAAGTTACTTTGTATTCTTTATTAATTAATTTCTCAAATAAATTTTATTTTAAAATTATATATTATAATATAATTATAAAATTATATATTATATAAAATTAATAATGTTAATATATAATTTATTTATTTATTTATAATTTATTATATTTTTTTATATATATTTATTGCTTTCATTTCATTTTCATTGAATCAAACATTTCTATTTTATTTATTTTCAACTGAAAATCATTTGAATAAATTTATGCACATTCAAAACGTAAATCGAATCATTTTATATCTCATTTTAAACTAATTAAGTGTGATATTACAATTATATTTCCATATGTGGGCCCACAAGCCACAAGCACATACATTTAGATATTTATGTATGTGGTCTAGCTCAGATAGTTAACATTTTGTGTGGCGCCTTTAATTGGATTACTAAACGATGGCCATTTGTTGCAGATTGTGCCAATACAGGAGAAGAACTCGAGCGGCAACACGTCCCGTTCGATGGCAGCAATTTCGCTGGGCTTCATTGTTATGGTCACGCCATGGACCATACAGGAGATAGTCACCGCCTGCACTGGCTCCAAGGCAAGTATTGCTTACGTACCCGCATGCATGCATATATGATAAACGCAGCCCACGGCTCGCATACGTAATATACATAGTATAAGTGCTTACGTTACACACACGCCCATTGGCCACATTTTGTGCTTGCAGCTGCCGCCGTTCCTGGACTTTGTCGTCACCTGGACATCGCTGAGCAACAGCCTGTGGAATCCGTTCATGTACTGGCTGCTAAATTCCGATTTTCGTCGCCTCAGCCGACAATTGATGCCCAACAAAGTAAGTTTTTCTCTTTGCCCATTCCCTTGCGGACTATAGTGTTACGTGAATTACGTAAGGCTTTACGCAGAGCAGCTTTGTGCCTTTGTGAGAGGTTTCTACTTTCGAGAGTGCAGAGAAAAAAGTCAAATTGAATGTCATTCAATTATTTGTTTAAAGAGTAAACTTGAGTTTTCAACAAACAAAAATTCTATTAAAAACTAATAAATAGTTAACAAATTTTACAAATTTTACATTTTGCTAAAATCTTGAATTTCTCATCTACTTAGTGAATTTTGTATAGCTAATACAGCTTAAGTTGCCCTGTTTAAGTGCTTGCTGACCCCAGCATGAGGCAAAAGCTTCTACCATAAATCTTTCCTCTCTCTTTTTTTGTTTGGGGGGAACAACATATTAAATGCAGCTAGTTGAGCTGCTTTGAAGTTGTTAAGTCAAACACAAAAGCTGCACATATATTGAGGGATTTGATGTAGCTCTGTGTTGTTCGCATGCCAAAACCGAAGCCGCATTACGCAAGGACCTGGCGTACGGCAGGTACGCCATAGGGCCATAAATCCAAAAGGTGCTAGCTAACAACATATATGCATACAGGATATTCGCACTGGCGTCCAAGCAAACAGACTAACAAACAAGAGTCAGACAGGCAGACAGAGAGACAGGCTAACAAACAAACAACAAGTGTAAGCGCAAATAGTGAACAGTGATTTTGAATTATGAAAGAGCAAAACGTAAGCCACGCCCATGCCACGCAGCGCACCATGCAAATCCCTAAATATGTACGTAAACTCACTCGCTTTATTGATAGAATGCGAACAGCACAATATATAGGGGCAGCAGGCAAATTCGCTTATTGGGAAAGCGCAGTCAAGTTGCATGATTTACTTCCGAAAAACTCAAACACTGACTGAGGTCATTTCCAACAAATTTATGAGCCAAATTTATGGCCAGAGATGAGCGCGTGTCGTGTGTGTGTGTAGAAAATATGTGTTGTGTGAGCAATTTTTGAGAGCATTATTTAATTTCAATGTTGATTAGATGAATGTGCATTTTGGTTATATTTTAATGCATTCATAAATTCATTTTATGTTTATGCTGAATATGCGTAAAGAGAAGTTGAAGTTGAAGTTGAAGGAAGCTGAGAGCTCATTGGGGAATAATAAACAGAAAATAAATCAAGCTACTTATTAGCTCTATGTTATGTTATAATGAATAATGAATTATATTTTTCACATAATATTTGATATATGTTTATATATATTTATTATATTTATTCTATGTTCAAGCTCAAGCTCTGACTGCTTTTAATTGTCAAAAGTTTTATGTACTTGAGCGGGGCTAATGAATATAAATATGAATTGCTTTGAGCTACAGTACATAAATATATTTGTTATTGTTTATTTATATATCTATTATTTATATTGTATATATATATTTTTTATTTAAATTTTTGATATATTCCTTTCTTTGTATTTCTTTTTTTATTTGTTTGTCATTATTTTTATTAAAAAATACCGTTTATATAATTATTTAATTATTATTTATTGTTTACATTTTAATATATATTCCCTTTTTGTTTTTTTTTTTATTTTATTTTTTTATTATTATTTATTTATTTTTTTAATAATATTTTTGCTAAGAAAAAATCTTAATATTTTTTATAAAATTGTCCGAAAACTTTTTCTATTATTTATACAAATTAATAAATATAATGAAATAAAATAAATAATAAATAAAAAATAAATACTTAAATAATTAGTTAAGAAATACATTAAATGATTTAAAGTAACAGGAGATATGCAAAATATTTATTAATTTCGTAAGCAATGCCAGATTTATGATGCTTTTATACTCAAACACACTCTCCCCTTCTCCCTCTCTCTCTCTCTTTTAGTGCTTCCCCAAAGAGGATACGCCCGAACACAAATCAGCCTGTTGTCACATCAGTGCAAACGACTTTGAAATCACCACACTGCCAATGCCGCCCGAGCCGCCAGCCTCAAGGCCACCGGCCAGCAATGGTGGTGCCAGTGGTAGTGGTGGTGGTGCAAGTGGTAGCGGGACTAGCACTGGCGCCGGCGGCGGTGGCATTGGCAGCGCCATTGGCGGCTCTGTGCTGGGCATTTGCGCTCGTTCCAGAGCCAACAGCTTGAGCCGCAGCGCCTCGCAGTACATTCGAGGCACTTTGGGTGGCGGCCACGCCCAGCAGCTGGCCGGCGATGGCTATGCCACAGTGCGGCCCGACATTGAGGGTCTCTCGGAGAAGTATTGGGGCGAGATCTTGGAACGCACCGTCAGCTCAGGCAATTTGCATGCCATGCAGAAGAGTTTCCCGCACTTTCCCTACCATCAGCACAGCGGCGTGGGCGTGGGCGTGCATGGGCATGTGCATCAGGTGCATCAGCCGCAACAGCATCAGACCACCTCGTTCACCAAGCACAGTGATCTGCATTTGAATATGTCCGGCAATGCTGCACAGGAAGCCACCGCCGCCGAGCTGAGCAAGTTCTCCACATCCGAGCCGAAACTCTGCGAGCATCTCTTCCATGATGCCAATTGCGCCAAGAGCAAACTACTCGGCGCCGCTCCAGATGCAGGCACTGTTGCTGGCGCTTCCGTTTCCAGTGTGGCCGCCAAGCTGGCGGCCGGTCGCAGCATTCCGGACATTTAGTACGCAGAGGACGTCATTCTCGCCAACAGCCAGCTGGCGCGGCAGGCCAAGTGCGCACACCATCCACTGCATCAGCAGGCCCAATCCCGTGCCCTGCTCCACACTCCACACGGCGCTCATCACACGGGCAGCCTGCGCCTGAGTCGCGTCCGCGTCGCCTGTCACAGCCCTCCGCCTTCGATGGCCCTGGGCGGCGAGTCAATGGCCGAGTTTCGCAAATAGAATTCTAGTTTAGGATTAGTTCATCTGCTGGGTCTAACCTTCAAGTAGTTATATATCTATATAAATGTCTGTGTGTACGTGTGTGTGGGTGTCTAAATAATGTGCATGTCTCCTAGCATTAAGGTGAGTCAATAAATTAGTTAACAATATTTGAGTTTACAAATTAGGCTGGACCAAAACTGGCTTGGCCCATGGCTCAGATTGATTGAGAAAAGCAACTTAATGCCTTTTGATCTGCCAACTTTAAATGGAAATATATAATAATAATAATTCTATTTAATTTTTGTTGCTTTAAAAGTTTTATTCAACAAACATTTTTTAATATTAATAATATCAAATATTGTTTTTTTTTTTTTAATGAAAACTATTTTATCTTAATTTGCTTAAACACAAAAAGAATATGACATGGACTGGAACTCGATAATTAAAAATTGTTAATGTAAATTAAAATTATAAAATCTCTAAATAATTTTGCACAATTTTTGTTTATTATAAATAGTAAAAAAAAAAAAAATATTTTAAAAATCAGATATAGTTTTTTTTTTTTCAAATTAAAATAATTTTTTAAATTAATTTTCTGAAGCACAAAAAAAAATTCCATAATTGTAATAATAATTCCTAGCAAAGTCAAGAACATTTCTTTTCAATAAATACACTTTATGTTAAAAAATATTTTTTTAAATATATATATATAATTAAAATATAAAAAATAATATAAATATATTCAATATGAACTACTTTAAGTTTAAAAATTCATTTTAAATATTTAAATTAAAATTATTTCCTTTCAATTAGAACAACTTTAAGTTTAAATTTAAAATTTATTTTAAATATACAAGTAAAAAATATTTCTTTGCAATAAATAACTTTAAGTTTAGATTTAAAATTTAGCTTAAATATTTAATTTACTAAAAGTCAACTTCAATAAAATTAGCTATAAATAAACACAAAAAAAATATATATAAATACAAATAAATAAATAAAATTGATAAAGCCACTCAAAGCTCTTTTAGTTCATTGAGTTGCGACTCGAAATATGATAAGCAATTAAAGCGACAAGTTTCAGCATGATAAGTGTTCATTTGATGTATGTTTGTGATACAATATTACTATTAATGTGTGTCATATATGTATATGTATGTGTGTATGCGTGTCTAATAAATAAATCAATAAAAAGGTAAAAAAGTAACAAATATATATAAATATAATATTAGTGAATATATTTGTAAGCGAACCCAATTAACTCTCTGCATTTGGTTTGTTTGTCAACTCGAATTGTAACTATGTAGGAAATCGTATGTAATACTGTCCATGATGAAGCTAATCTAATGTATAAATAAGCAAATAAGTTGTATAAAGAAAATTATTGTGAACTTTTCTTACTAGAGATGGTAGACTTCCCTTTAAGCCGAAACTAATGAAGCCAACATACATATATAAACACTTTTCCGATTTCCCCAAAACATTGTCAGTTGCAATAAAACAAAGTACTCAATTAAAGATATATATCTGTATACCTGAAGCCTCTCTCTTCAGGCAAAAATCAATCAAAATTGCACGAAAAAAACCAAAATCAAATCAAATCAAATCCTAACTTTGTGATTGTCAAGAATTTAAGTGAGTTGATGATGTTGTTGATGAACTCGTCGTCATTTTCTGTAGCTAAACAACAATAGTTAAATGCAAATCTAAGACAATTTTAGTTTAGCCAACAAAATATTTCAGAAATAATTAAAATGCATGTAATACCAAATACCGAAAAAATTAAAAAAAAAAAAAAACCAATATACTCTTTTTCCCTTTGGGAACAGAGTATAAAAAGATTAACTAAAACTAAAAATAATGTGAATTGTGAACTGGATTTAAATGGAATGCAATAAAGTTTAAATAAATCAAATTAAACGAATATATATACACGCACATTTTTTATTTGGGCAATCAAAATACAATTTAATTGGATATATATGTAAATCGAATTTACATTTGATACAGATTTTTTGGGGCTTTTTTTTTAAGGTCATCAGCGGTCAGAATGTGCATGGAAATTATCACATCAAAAATGTCAAAATGAAAAACTTTTTCCACCCGCCAAATATTTCGCGCTGCCCCAAACCATTTAAAAGCAATTACAACGAAATCGTTTAAAGGGCAACAGGCAAAATGAGCAAAAGAAAATCCCAATGGAACACACAAACACGACGCACACTTTCCCAAAAGAAAAAGAAAAACGAACAGGAAAAGTAAAGCTAAATAAATTAAAAATTATTTAAATTTGATTTTTATTGGCTCGACGCGAGCCAGGAAAGAAAAAAAAAAGTGGAAATAAAATGTTAAGGTTGACGCAAAACCAAATGCAAATTAATTTCGCATGCTGCGCTTAGATTTTCATTTTCCATACGGCAAAGATATATAAGAAAAATCCAAATCCAAACATAAAGCCAAACCAAACGCGAAAAGTTTCAAAACTAATTTTCACAAAACAATTTCCAGAAGCCAGAAGGCTACGTGAAGCATGCCCCAGCTCTGCCACGCCCACAGCCACCCTCGCCCTCACCAGCCGCCCCCAGTCATATAAGTCCCCATTGGCCATTGTAAAGTTCGCCGGTGTCGGCGGCGGCTTCTTTTGGGCTATTTGAATCTCAATCTGAATCCGAATCTGAATGCGAATGCCATTGCGAGTTTGAATTTCCATTTTTCGAGTCCCACTGCGTGCTTCGGCGTGCCCAACAAAAAATTACACGGCCCGCTGCATTTTGTAACAATAATCGCCGGTGTTTGGCATAGAATCACGCCCACAACTGAAACACCATGCCACCTCCATGGCACGCCCCCTGTGCACTCCTCGTCGCCACGCTTCTCATGCAAAGCGCCAGAAATTCACGCCCAACGATTCTCACAAAAAACTTTTCGCATGAAAGTCAACTTTACTCTGGCCGACTGTGTTTTTCTTTTGCATTCATTTGAATTCTCGTTTTTTGTATAATTTTCCGCCAGCCGGGAATTGGATTTCACAGCATTTGGATACGAACTGGACGCTCTGCGCCTGGGCATCGCTGCCAAGGCCTTGCCTAATTTGATTAAGCAGGCAAAAAACACTAATTGAGGTTTATCCAATTCGAGAGGGCTCCAACCTAGTCAAGGCAAAGATTTCCCAATAAGAAAACCAGAGCCAAAACTTGATTTTCTTCCCCATTGCCGGCAACGTTTGCCACGCTTACCTTTTGAACTCCAATTACATAGATTTTCAAATTAACATCAACTTTTTCAGCTTCATTAATTTTGTTTGAAATTTTTATTAACCATGTTTCTGGCAAAGCTTTCGAACAATAAATCTATAAGATCTATGAGATCTATAAGATCTATGAGGTCTATTAGATCTATAAGATCTATAAGCTCTATAAGATCTATAAAATCTATAAGATCTATAAGATCTATAAAATCTATAAGATCTATGAGATCTATGAGAATCTATAAATCTATAAGATCTATAAGATCTATGAGATCTGATCTATAAGATCTATGAGATCTATGAGATCTATGAGATCTATAAGATCTATAAGATCTATAAGATCTATAAGATCTATAAAATCTATAAGATCTATAAGATCTATAAGATCTATAAAATCTATAAGATCTATAAGATCTATAAGATCTATAAGATCTATAAGATCTATAAGATCTATAAGATCTATAAGATCTATAAGATCTATAAGATCTATAAGATCTATAAGATATAAAATACCAATAAAGTAGAAATAGACGTGCTTCTATTGCAAACATTTTGTTACATTATTTAATACTAAGTTAACATTCATTAAAAAAATGACACAAAACAATGAAAAACAAATCTGAAAAAAAAAAAATAAATAAAAAAAAAATAAACATCAAACACAATACACAGTTACATAATTACACAATTGTTTTAAGTTGTTGTTTCACAAAAATTGCAAATTAGTTGCGGTTCCAGAAGAAACTTAGACCAGAATGCGGCTAAATAGGGCTTGTGAGGCAAAGCCGGTGACCAAGAGGTACCAGAGAACTCACATCGGCCTGCGGCCCGTGGTTTTGTCGGTCGAGCGCTATAATGGCATCGTCGGCAGATCAACTCAGAAAGATCGCGCAGAGCATTTGGAAGCCATTGAGGAGGAGCAGAGGTTTAAGCAGTACCTGATAAATGGCAACGCAGCGCTAGTGAGGCGTTTCACCAACATGCCCGATATAACCGGCAAGAACGACGAAGAGTTGCTGGCGGCCAGAGACAAGGCTCTGGCCGAGGTGACAAAGAATATGCAGACGAAGGACCTGCTAGACCGTAGACGCAAGGAGCGCATTATGCGAGCCAATCACTTGTTGACCATGTTGAAGCCAGGTCCGCGTAATCTACACAAGGCTCTGATCGAGTCCGAAACGATATATCAACGCAAATACCATGATGAGCTGAATGCCGAGATCGCCGAGGAAGCGCGACGCCAGCAGAGGCTAGACGAGCAGCAATGTCCAGAGGCCCTAATACCGTTTGGCTCTGTCAGCGCGGAGCAGGACAAGGCACAGCAGCTGGCCATGGCGAAAGCTGCGCGTGCTAGGTACTTGGCGGCTCTGGAGGCAAAGCGTCAGCAAAAAGAGGCCGAGAAAGAGCAGGAGATATTCGATTCCATTGTGGAGCGCGAGCAATACAAGTGCATACAGGAGAAGGAGGAGAAGCAGCGACAGGAGCTGGCCGAGAGGAGGCGCGAATTCTGTCGAAATGCCTATCGCGAATCTCTCAATGAGAAAGAGGAGAAGGCCAGATGTAAGTAGTGCATGTCAAATGATATTTTAATCTCTCTATCACTCACTCTCTCTCTCTCTTTCTTACTCCTCTCCCACAGTTGAGGCCATGACAGATTCTGTTGATGATCGTATCATTTGCGTGAACAAGACGGCTCAGCGCCATTTGGACTCGCGCTATAACAACCAAGTGAGAGAAATGCGTGAGAAGCGTTTCCGTTACCTAGAGGCATTCGCCGAGAAGCAGTGCCAGGTGCATTTGGACAAGCAGCAGCACTTGGAGCAGCTGCGCGTGAAGCATGAGCAAGCGCATAATGAGGCAGAGCAAGCGGACGAGCTCAAGCGAAGACTGCACGTAGAGAAACTGTCCCAGGAGCGGCGACAATACGAGAGGGAATATCAACTGCATCGAGGAGACAAGGCGCAGCGCCAGGCAGAGATTAGACGTTTCGAGCTAGCAGCACGTCTCAAAAACGAGAACGTCAATAGGAAATTTAAGGCTTCTGTCAAACGGAAGCAGGCTAAGGAGGCCGCAGAGCTGCGCAACATTCTATTGGAAGAACGTGATGAATTCCTGGCGCAGCGCGAGGAGGAGCTAATGCGCATCTCGGCCTGCGTTGAGGATCCCTACTTAGCTGAAGATATCAAATATTTCGCAGATGCTGCCAAAGCCATGGATGATTCCAAAGCCCGGGGTCGACCACTCTACCCGATAGCCAAGGCAGCGGAGCAATACAGACGCGAGAACCAAGTGGACATGGCGCCTCAAGGCCAGGTGGTGCGCAGACAAAAGATTCGCGACTACTGCTGGCCAGGCTACGTGTCCAAGGCGCAGCTCGCCTTCCGCAAGTACGAGCATCGCGAGCAATGCAAGATCGAGCAGGAGAAGCAGCGCCGCCAACTGTTTGAAAACTGCCTGAAGATCACCAACATGGCGGCCGAGGAGCGGCCATTCCAGGAGTGCGTCCCAGAGTGTCCAATGAAACTGACACAGCATCGAGGTATGCCAACCATTGAATCCCAAGAGACCATTGAGCTGCCCTACTTCAGCTGTGAGGAGCCGCAGCTTCCACCTGGCCCATGTCCCAGCATCAAGCTCACGGCGACAGCCTGCGAGAAGTCTCCATTGCAGCAGGAATTGAAGTGCGCTCCTGCAAATGAATTGGCCAGCGACGATCCCAGCTTTAAGAGTGCCATTTCGAAGACCGCAACAGTTATCAGTCCGGCATCTGAGCAGAGTTCACTTCAAAAAACTATGTCCCATAGGAGGAATTCAGGTGGTCGGAATCACAGCATTTATACCATGAGTCCAAAAAGCGCCAAAAGGCCAGATCTCACGCACTGTTGGACCGCGCCGCCTCAGGCTAAAACGAAAGCCAAAAATATTCCTGTCATCGGCTCAATTAACCAGAAACACGCTGCTAGCCAAAGCCCGCAACCGTTCTGGCCAGCAAAACTTAAACAATTCGATTGAAGAGCTCTGTCGCGACGAGCTCAATGTGAGCGTAAAGTAAAGTTGGAATCCACCTACCTAAAGGCTTCGGCATATCCGTTTTTCTAGACACTCTGTGAGCATTTGATGGAGTGGGTATAGATGGAGTCTAGGGAATCATTTAGTGAGCAGTTAGCTGAGAGTAAACTCGAGTCAAATTTGATAGATATAGTTGGGAATCAATCCTTTGATACATCTAGGTGATCATTGACTTTCTAGTGCATCTGGCAGTCAGTCAAGGCCGCTCAGGTCACATGCGCAGCACAGACAGCACAGGAAATGACGTTAATGGTTTTTTAAAAGCACTTAAACTTGGCGCAAACTTTTCCTTTTTCTATTTTTTCTTCTTCTTCTTCTCTTCTTCTTCCAACACTTTACTTTGCTGGAAAAGGGGCTCGAGTCGGTTGGGTCCAGTGGCAAGCGTTGACCATAACCCTTGTATTGGTACTTTATGCGCTTTGCTTAACACAGTCTAGCTGGCGAGTGATTTGTTTGGGGGTAGGGGGAAGAGCAGGGCCAACAGCTTCGGCCATGGGCCAATGGCCGCTTTGAAGCGCTGCTGGAAGAAGAAGAAAAGGAAAATGACTCATAAATTCCAATTATTGTGCGGGTTAAAAGTTATTAGGTTACTTTGTCGTCAATTTGTGAGCGAGTTGGCGGCTGGCATTTTTGTTTTCATTTAGCTTATTAGTTGAAGGACATGTCAAGCGTTTCATATCAGTGCACATAACTTAATTTAACCCGACGCAAACGGTTGATGAACCCACAGCAGAGCGGCAGGGTCAGGGCTCGAGTTGGGGTCACCTTCGCCTGGCCAAGCGAATCTCATCAAGATAATTACACAGCGGCCAGGCCTCCCGACGGCTTAATCAGCCGCCGTTAAACTTTGTATTCTGTGGCGCTGTGGCGCTTAGTGGATCCCGCAGCTCCAATTAACGCAACGGTCCGCATCTTCTTAGCGGAAAAAGTTATGAAAAGTTTGCCAGCCACCAAAACTGAACTTAACTCATTTGCAGCGCTTGCCACCAATCGCTGATTGGTCAGCTCAGCTGTCCTTTTGACCAGCTCTATTCCAGGCACGACACTTGCCAATAAATTGCCCGTAAGATGAGCCCACATCCTCCCACATCAAAGGTTGTCCCAGTAAGCGCGGGTTAATTATGCACTGAGAGTCTTTCATTCTCCTGTTGAGCCTTATACTAAGTATTCTTCACTCTATTTTTATCTACATTTATCAAGTGATGAGAGTGCGAAAAGGGACTGCTCAGATAAGGCAGACGGATGCCGCTTAACAGGACTTTCAACTGCAGAAAAGGTTCGTCTAGAAATTTTCTCCAATTTTTGATTGCATCAAAAATAATCAAGCGATAAAAGTAGAATGGCTTAAGAAGGACAACATTAATCTAGAAATTTGATATTAAATATGTCTGAGTCTTGGCTCAAAAGTTACTTCAACTTAGGATAACTTAAATAAGACCTGCGACAAGACATAAGTCTATTTAGTTGCTCTTGCTGACAGTGCAAAATATTTACTTAAGATTTAGAATAGTAGTCATGCTGTAGTGTGTTACGTCCAAGGGTGTTACGTCCAAAGCCATTTACGTTACGTCATTATGTTACGTAATTTCGTTACGTTGATAAATATTACTAAGTATTTATTTTTATATTTGTATTTACTAAGATCATTATTTATTTATTAAGATTTAGTTAAGATCATGCTGATAAGATGCCCAAAGCCACTATGTTCGCAATTTACCTTACGTAATTTATGTACGTTACGTCATTAAGTTACGTTATTTTTGCTACGTCATTAAGTTGCTAAATATTTCTATTTACCAACTGTTTATTTATTTTTAAAATTATTATTATTTAGATTTACTTAAGATCATGCTAAGTCTGTCATGTGAAGGCCAAAACCATTATGTTAAGAAGTTATGTTACGCTTTTTACGTTACGTCGTTATGTTACGTTATTTTGCTACGTTATTTGCGTTACGTCATTGCGTTGCTAAATATTGCTAAGTATTTACTTTAATATATGTTTTTTTTAAGTATTCATTTATATATTTATTAAGATTTAGTTAAGATCATGCTGATGTGATGCCCAAAGCCATTATGTTCACAATTTACTTTACGTCATAATCTTACGTTATTTCGCTACGTCATTACGTTGCTAAATATTTACCAAGTGCTTACTTAATATTTTTATTTACTAAGTATTTATTTATTTTTAAAATTTATTTACTTACTTAAGATCATGTTGAGTCTGTCAAGTGACGGCCAAAGCCATTATATTACATTTTTACGTTACGTTATTTATTTTACGTTACGGTGTTACGTTACGTCATGGCATACCTAAATATATTACTTATTTTGTATTACTCAATATTTTTATGTACTATAAGTATTTATTTATTTGCCACGCTTCACTTAAGATCATGCTAAACACTGTACAAGTGTGTGTGAGGCCCAAATATATTATAATAACAAGTTACGTTACGCCATTACGTTACGTCATTACGTTACGTCATTATATTACGTTATTATGTTACGCCATGTCGTTGCTCTATATTAACTAAGTATTTACTTAATATTTCTAAACATTTAGAATAGTGCTTAGTATTTACTTAAGATTAGGTTATTTTAAATGGTGAACAGCTGAAGTCTGTCAATTAACATAATGGCAAAGTTACATTACGTTATTTATTTTACGTCACGTCATTACCTTACGACATTACGTTACGCAATGACTTTGTGCTACATATATTATTTATATTTATATTCTGTATTACTTAATATTTTTATTTAGAATATAATTTTTTATTACTTTAGTTTCATTTAAGATCATACTGAAGTATGTCGAGTGTGTGACGCCCAAAAGTCACGTTACGTCATTATATTACGTCATTATGTTGCTAAATATTTGATTACCTGCTTACTTAGTACTTACTTAACATTTATTTAAGATTGAGCATAGATTCATATTTATTTAACATTTAGAATAGTAGACAGCTCTAGTATGTCAAGTATGTGACGTCCAAAACCATTATGTTATCAAGTAACGTAACGTTACTTATTTAACGTTACGTTAATGAGTTACGTCATTACGTTACGCCATTACCTTGTGCCATGGCATTGCTAGATATTTACAAAGTTTATTTATTTACTGAATATTTCTTAATACTTACTGAAGATTTAGAATGGCACACAGCTGAAGTCTGTCAAGTGTATAATGCCCAAAGCCATTACGTTACGTCATAACGTAACGTCATAATGTTACGACATTACGTTGCTAAATTATTGATTACTTGCTTGCTTAGTACTTACTTAATATTTATTTAAAATTTAGAATAGATTCATATTTATTTAAGATTTAGAATTGTAGACAGCTGTAGTCTGTCAAGTGTGTGACTTTCAAAGCCATTATTTTATTAAGTAAAGTTACGTTATTGTGTTACGTCATTGCGTTACGATATTACGTTCCGTCATGGCATTGCTAGATATTTACAAAGTTTATTTATTTACTGAATATTTCTTAATCTTCTACTATTCCAATAGTAGTTAATACTTACTGAAGATTTAGAATGGCACACAGCTGAAGTCTGTCAAGTGTGTAATGCCCAAAGCCATTACGTTACGTCATGGAGTTACGTCATTATGTTACGACATACGTTACTTTAAGTTAGTTACTCTATGTTACATGCTAACAACTGAGCCGAAACTCCATAAAACTATTAATGATTGCATGTCAAATTTGATTTTATATTTCACATGTGAATAATTATCGGCCAGTGTCCCAGTTGTTCGATAATTGTGCGCCCGTTAAATTCAACTGAAAATCCACTTTGAACTTCGATGTCTAGCACATGCGCCTGCCGGCAATTTTTGCATAAATAAAACTTGAAAGAAATCAAATTTGATCGTTCGATAAGTAAAATAAAATAAATATATATGTAGTATAATATATTGTTAAATAAATAATGAATAAAGTGTAAGCTCTTTAGCCATCTATACATGGCCCATGGCCACAAATTCAATTAGTAATCTCAAATTTTGGAATACCAACATCACGTCCAGATGCCGCCAGTTTTTCCATCACATTTTCTTATTTTCTTTTATTCACATTCACATTGCAGCAAACAATAGCCCCAAGCGCTGGCTGCTGGATGCACGCAGCGAATGCTTTCGTATTTTTGTTTCAAATTCCGATTCTAAAATTCGTTTTTCTTCATAAACAACATGCACACACACACCAAAAAAATGGGAGAGCAATGCATTGCGTAGAAAACATTTTCATTTTTTCTGAACCCTTCGGATGCCATTTCAATTGGCAAATAACACATATTATTAGAGAGTGGTCGACTAGGAGATGCTCTACAATTAAGCAATTAAAAGCATTTGATGACCCTTATCACTGAATACTGAATAAGAGTAGAAATATTTCATAAAGACTATGTGAAAATATGAAATAAATAAAAAAAAAAATGAAAGTCTTTATTATTATATTTCTTTATAACGTAGCAACAAGTTCATATGAACAGAGTACAGGGTATAAAAATCGCACTGAACCGCGTTGCTTACGCAACACGACTCGTAAAAAAAAAAACCTTTACAAATTTTATCACAACACATCAATTTTTGTCGATTGAACAGAAAACAAAAGAATTGATAGATAGCTGAGTTTGGTGTTTAATGAACTATGTCAGCTATTGAATGGAATTTCAGCAAAATCCAAATAAAAATAGACGGAAATAATTGCATAAGTATTTCAAAATAAATTAAAATACAAACAGACCACAAAATGAAATAAATTAATACCCGAAGCGATCTAGTATCGTAATTAAAGATTTTGTTGAATTAAATTCAATTTGAGCTGAGTAGAAAAGTTGAAAAAGAAAGTAATTTAAAATTGAAAGCAAACGAGCGTAATGACAACGAGACGGCAATTAAAGGAAAGAACAACAAGCCAAACAAACCAAAGACAATGGGAAATGCAACAAGTGGCCGTAAACAAAAGGCGTAAAATGAGTAAATGCTAACGGAAAAGAGCTGCTGCAGGGACAAAAGCTCTTGGAAAAGTGAGCAGCGAGCAGCGAGCAGCGGCAGACAATGCTAAAGAAAGAACACATGGCGTATACGTTATAAAAGGCAAGCACAGCTCAATTGTAATATTCAACAAAAATGCTAGCACTTGCTTGCTTCCTTTTCACTCCATCCCCCTCTCTCTCTCTCTCACACATACAGAGTATTGTTCTTTCTTTTCGTTTCTCACTTGGCCAGCATTATGCGCTCTGCCTGTTAAAAACTCAATAAAAGTTGCACTATGAAAAATTACTTAATGAAATTAAGTGTGATAAGTGTGAGTGCTGGGCACTGAGCACAGCAGGCAAAATTAAGAAAACCAGCGAAAAGAAGAAGCTGAAAAAAAATAGCGCCTCAACAGTGTTGACAATTTAGCTATTTTCCCGTCAGTTCCAGCGTTCCTCTGCACACTTCCAAGAACTGATATTCCAATAGCTGAATCCGAGCTTTGGCGGTTCTCTGGCTTCAGATCCATAATATTGAGAGCTGAGGCTGAGCATGAGACTGAGCATGGGCTGATTGTGACTAATGCCTGCAGTTGAGACTAAGACTGAGGCTGAGACCATGCTAGAGCCAATGGCAGATCTAGAATCTTGAGTCTGAAGCTGATTGAGGCTAAGGTTTGAGGCTGAGAGCTGAGTTTGAAGCTGAGCAATAAACCTGATTAACCTTGAAGCGGATTTCTTTTGCTTGAATTGTCAAATGCCTGTTTAACTATTTCTGGCCTTTTTTTTACTACTTGATCTGACGTGTTGAAGTTCTGAAGCGTTGGCTACACTGCTCAGCACATACAACACTCGCTACGCACACACTCACAGTTCGTCGAGTGCGAAGGCTGTAAATAATAATAAAGGCATGACTTATTGGTTCGACTGAAGCAGCAAAGAGAACCACAGACAGAGCGAGCAGCCGCAGCTTCTGCCACAGCCGCAGTCGAAGCCGCAGCCATAGCCTCAGCAGCAGCCGCTGCCATAGCTAAAAGTAATTCCTATTAACAGCTTAGCTGCTTTGCAGCAAGTGGATTTTGATTGAGCAATCCGGCGTACACGACAGCTAAGGTATATAACTACATACATAAATATATTTGACGGCAGTAAGTACTGAGACACAAGCGAGAGAGAAGAAAGAAATGAGAAATTTATAAAATTAATTTGTTGTATTGGGATTACATATATGTTTCCTTCTTTTAATTTACAGTTTTATTGATTAAATGTTTTCAGAGTTGCAATTGTTGTAGCTTGTCTGAAAAGCGAAATATAAAATTGCTTTTGTTTTCGTTTACAATTTAAATTATATTTCACGCTACAAGGCACAACCTTGTGTTACACGCTCAGCTTTTGCTTTTTAATAAGTATTACTTTTATTTATATACTTGCAATTTGTTATATTTCTTTCATTTATTTGTTGGGTTTGATTTACATTAATATTTTAAGGAACATGCTTACAAATATTTATACTTTGGTTTGTTTTTGTTAGCAAGCTTCGGCCTAAGGCATTCAACTTTGTACATATTCATCTGTTTTTATCATAGCTCGAAAATAACTGTTAATCATTTCTCAATGTCTGCAAATAAGAATAACTCAAGCTCAGAGATAAGACTCAGGGAGCAACCAATTGCATTGGTTCTTCAACGAGTTCGTGTGCGATCGGCTCGCTCTCGTTTTCTTTTGCTTCGTTTCGCTCTTCCCGCTGACCAAACGATTGGTTGAGCAAAAAGTCTTTTGTGTATGTATTGGTGAGTAACCGTGAGTTCTGTTTGCATGTGTTTGTGAAAGTGCAGACCATTTGCATTTAGTTTTTTTTTTTTTTTGTTGTTCGCTCATTATGCGAACGCCAATCGTATCGCTCCCCAAATGATGTTCGTTTAACGAGCGTCACACGAATAATTCAACTCAGAGAGCTCTAAAACGAACAAAAACGAAAAGAAACGAAGTCTGCCTCAGAGCGAGAGCGAGTTTATGATGATCTCGCGAACAGAGAATGAATATTAAGAGGTTCAACTGTCATTTGCAAATAATACTTATTTATATTTTAGTCAATCTGTATTATCTTGTTTATTTATAAATAAATAAAAAAAAAAAAAAAAAAAAAAAAAAAAAAAAAAAAAATTTCATTACTTTTATTTCTTTCTTTTTTTCATTCTTCACTTAATAAGTATTCTGCTTCCATTAATCGTCTGCAAATAACAATAATAAACAAATTTGTTTATCAATATACTCGTGCCTTGTAAATATAAAAGCATATTGTGATAGCTCTTTTAAAAATACAGTTTAGTCTGTTTTCTCATTGGTGAACTTGACAGGAAATTTAAAAAAACAATACAGAAAATAAAAAATAATACAATTTTTCTCAACTTTTTGCTAAATAAATAATCTTTGACGATGTCTAGCATAACTCTGTTGAATCCGAAGGCGCAAGTCGCCCGCGCCTCTCAAGCTTTGGCTATTAACATCACGGCTGCCACGGGCTTGCAGCGTCTGATGAGCACCAATCTGGGGCCGAGAGGCACCACGAAGATGCTCGTGTCGCCGGCTCGCGATATCAAGATCACCAAAGATGGCAACGTGCTGCTGCAGGAGATATATTTGTGTCATCCGACTGCATCGATGATCGCACGGGCGAGCACAGCTCAGGATATTGCCTCTGGCGATGGCACCACGTCGACTGTGCTGCTGATTGGTGAGCTGCTGAAGCAGGCGGATATGCTCATATCGGAGGGACTGCATCCACGCGTGCTTACCACTGGCATCGCGCAGGCCAAGGAACAGGCCCAAGTCCTGCTGCAGTCCCTCTGCATACCCATCGAAGTCGAACGCGATACACTGTTGGCTCTGGCCCAGACCAGCCTGAGAACTAAAGTGGAGAGGAAACTGGCCGACCTGCTGGCCAACATCTGTGTGGATGCCGTGCTGTACATTCGAAACGATGGCCAGTCTCAACTGGACCTCAATATGATCGAGCTAATGGATATAAGACAGCACTCCTCGATGGACACACAGCTGGTAGATGGCCTGGTGCTCGACCATGGCGGGCGCCATGTCAATATGCCCACTCACCTGGAGCAGGCCTACATACTCACCTGCAACGTGTCACTGGAGCTGGAGAAGACCTCCGTGAACTCGTCCTTCTGCTATAAGTCAGCCGAGGAGCGGGAGAAGTGCGTCAGCGAGGAGCATCGCTTCATCGATCTTCGCGTGGCCAAGATTATCACGCTGAAGCAGAAGCTGTGCAGCGACAACGAGAAGGGCTTCGTAGTTATCAACCAGAAAGGCATCGATCTATCCTCGCTGGAGGCACTAGCTGACGCTGGCATTCTGGCCTTGCGTCGTGCCAAGCGCCGTAACATGGAGCGTCTGATGCGTGCCTGTGGCGGCGAAGCTCTCAACTCGCTGGAGGAGCTCAGCGAGCAGCATCTCGGCTATGCAGGGCTCGTCTACGAGCAGCAGCTGGGCGAAACGAAATATACGTTTGTGAAGAAATGCCGCAATCCCACCTCGGTCACCATCTTGATTCAGACGCCGTCGCAACACCAAGCTCAGACCATCAAGGATGCCATACGAGACGGACTGCATGCCATACAGAATGCCATTGTGGATGGCTGTGTGCTGCCCGGCGGCGGGGCATTCGAGCTGCTCGCCTACAATGAGCTGACCAAATTCAAGTGCCAAGCCAAGGGCAAAACTCAGCTGGGCATTCAGCTGTTTGCCAATGCTCTGCTTGTCATTCCCAAAACACTGGCCATCAACAGCGGCTTCGATGTGCAGGACACCGTTGTGAAGCTGACGACGGCTGCCGAGAATGCTGAGAAGCCCATTGGACTGGATCTGGATACGGGCGAGCCGATGGATCCGCAAGAGAGATGCATCTTTGACAACTTCTGCGTGAAGAAGCAAATACTCAACTCCTGCACGATCATCGCTTGCAATTTGCTGCTCACTGATGAGTTGATGAAGGCGGGCATGACTAACTTTAAGGGTTAGCCAGAAATGCAATTAAATCATATATAAATTAAATAATATGTGTATATCAATTAGTTAATAATAAATAGAATCATTTCAATTTTTTTGTTTTTATATATATTTAAAATAATTTATTTTTAGATTTATATTTTATTTTGAGCGACGAAGAGCAGCAGAAAGTCATTTTGGCTTGATTTGCCAAAGAAGAGTTGCAGTGCTGCCGTGAATATACCCTGTAATCATGCCATATTTCTTTTCGTTCTTTTTAAAGAGCAGAGAAGCATTTCAGCATCGTTTTCTTTGCTCACTTTTACTCGTTATGCGAATGGCAATCGTATCGCTCTCTGAACGATGTTCGCTTACCGAGCGTCACACGAATAGTTCAACTCAGAGCGCTCAAAAACGAACAAAAACGAAAAGAAACGAAGTCTTGCTTAGAGCGAGAGCGAGTTAATATGATTTTACTTCGGTTGATCTCGCGAAGAGAGCATGAATAATAAAACGGTCAACTGTTGATTGCAATTTCATTTATAATAAATCCAACAGCCTCAATTTATAAGAGCTGTCTAAAATAAATAATAAACTAACAGCCTAAGCTTATAAAATGCCCAACATAATTCAAGCTAAAAGACTTTTCTATAAACAATTTCAAAACAAAATCACAGTTCACAGATTTAGTTTATTTTTTCATTTTTTTTTTTTCTCATCATTCCATAATCACACACACGTCTCAATGTTTGTCTATGTAAGAGTATTTTATACGTATATATATTTTGCTCGGAGCAGACGAAGATGCCAAAAGAGGGCTGAGGGCTGAGCGCTGAGCGCTGAGTTTGAGGCATTACCCAAGGCGCACATTTGATTGAAAACACTTGCCCTCCATAACTAGGCAAACAGGCAAACACCTGCCAAATGGCAGCTGGGCGAAATCTCTCTATTTACGAGCAAGACTCGCACAAAAATATCGAAAACGAGCTGCCGCAACGCACACGTCTCTCCCTCTCTCTCTCCCTCTCTTTCTCTCTCTATGTGTGTGCAAGTATGCAATTTTTGGCGCAAATTCAATTTCCATTTTCACTTAAAAGTTCTTAACTCGCTTCACTCTCTCTATTTCTTTTTGTTAACATCCGCTGTTCGCACACACAAATCCTGTCCAGCCTTTGTGTGCGTAGCTGTGGACGCTGAAGTGCTTAAAGATGCCCTTGAGGCAAATTAAGTGATTTGCTTCAGTTTACACATTTTTCGTGCTGATTACTTTCGCCCAGCCCAAAGGGGGCAAAAAAAGAGAAAAAAAATTAAATTGCCAAAAAGAAAAAGAAAAAAAAAAGTTCATCAAGTCTTGATTGGGCCGAAAGGTTAACAAATGCCTGCCGCGGGCTAACGTGAATTTAACAAGATTCCCCATTCATATATATATATATAAATCTAGGTATATCGATGCGAGTGAAGAGAGTTTTACTTTTTGGTGTTCAAACTCTTCTTCTGTCTCTCCTCCTCTTCGGCTATCTCCTGCTTGATGACCTGCACCAAATGAGCCACCATTGTGGGACTAACCATGTGCAAGGGCTGCTGATGCTTGAGCACGGCCACCTCATAGAAGCTGGCATTGAGCGCGGTGGACTTGTGCAAAGCACGCACCACATGCTTGATGGCGGTGGCATCGTCGGGCGAGCTGCTCATCGCTGGCGCATTCACTTCCAAGTAATCACGCATCGTCTTGCCCAGGCGACCGGTGGTATTGGCCGACCATTCGTAGTAGATGCCCGAGGGTTCGGTCTGAAACAGACGCGGCTTGCCATCCATATCAAAGCCGCCTATCAGACAGGAGACGCCAAACGGACGCCTGCCATTGCTTTGTGTGTAGTTCTGCTTCAACTTGGCGATATAGCTAGTAGTAGCAGTAGTAGTAGTAGTAGTAGTAGTAGTAACTAACTCTCTAATCATGTCCAGAGACTCACCGAGTTATATACTCCACGGTTGCGGGTTGCTCAAAGTTGAGACGATGGCTCTGTGCCTCGCTTTGGGCGCGTTTCATCAGAATGCGTGCATCGGCTGTCAGACCGGCGAATGTCACAACCAGATGATCGTCCAGTTTGCGAATTTTACGCGCCGTTCGCTCCACTTGCAGCGAATCCACCGCCTTCTTCTCCACGCCCAGCACAATCGAATCCCTGGTGCGCAAGCCCACCTGCACAGTGGAACGAAAACAAGATTCAAATGAGTTATATAACAGAAATATATACATATGTTCTTTCATTTCCAACTTGCCACTGTGCAGCCTCTTCGCACCGCCTCTTGAGCGTACTCCACTTGCAGCAAATGCCCATCGGGCGAATATATTGTCACAGCTCCGTCATAGCCAGGCATCGTGTATATGTACTTGTATATACTTGTGAATTTATTGTGTTTTATTTCTCTAAAATTTCATTGGTTACAAATTGTGTTTTCTCTAGTGTTTAAAGCATAATAATTTATCATTTTCATTTATTTATTTATTTATTTTTTGTAATTCAAATCATTTCTGTTTACTCAGTTCTTAATGAATTTCATATAAAAACCTCAATACAATTTTTAAAAATAAAAGAAAAGTTTGCGTATGCAATAAATCCAAATCGAGAAATCTAAAATCTAATCTCTTTTTGTTTATACCCTAACTTATTTTAAATAATGTCTTCATTTCAATTAAAACTGCAATTACAAAATATATTTAATTTCCCAGAAAGATGTATTCATTGATGGATGGACAGATGGATGCTGCGATGGATATATATATAATGAGAGAGAAGATATATCAGGCCAGGCCAGGTCAGGCATATGGACTAACAAAGGACAGATGAAGCGATGGACAGCTGAATCAACAAACTGAAGACAGGCAGATATATAGATAGGGACGCTATTTCGCGTAATTATTAAATACAAATTTTCATTTATTTTCTTTATTTCTTTCATTTATTTATTTATTTATTTATTTATTTATTTATTTATTTATTTTTTGTCAAAAATAAATAGAATGTGTTAACCAAAAGTAAATTAATAAATTCCATTCCTTGGCTAATTACAAAAATTTAATCCTTAAATAATTTTTAAAACTTTAATTTGTTAATAAATTTTTTAAATTTAAATTCATTAATAAATTTTTTAAATTTAAATTCATTAATAATTATAATAATAATAATATTAATAATTTGTTAATAAATTTTTTAAAATATAAATTGTTATAAATTTGTACAAATTTAATTATTGAAAATTTAATAAATTTAAAAAAATGTAATCCGTTAATAAATTTTTAAAAATATAATCAGTTTAATTTTTAACTTAAATTAAATTAAATACAAATCTCAAAATTTTCCCACATTAAAGTAAAACTGATGTTCAATTTATGCATTCAAATCAATTCATTTGAAAATCGGCTTTTTGAGCCATCTGTGTGTGTGTGTGTGTGAATTGAACTATTAGCAAAGCGCCATTAAAGCACCTTAGATGTAATCACCTTAACTGGAATCATAAACATCCATTTACAAGTCCCATTTGAATGGCCAGAAGCAGCTGCCAGCCGAATTTTGTCAGCGAAGCAAATGTGGCACAGCAAACCAAATAATAACAATGGAACAAATCTCTGGCATTGTTGTAATGTCTATCGAAACAGCTTCATTTTGCTAATGCGTTTAGGTATGCCACTCCCCACTCCCCACTGCCCACTCCACAGTTCCCTCACCCTTCGCCTCCTGCTCACTCCTGATGTGAATGCTTAGTATGCCAGAGGCGCGTTGTCTGCCATAAATTTGTATTTAACATTTTATGACAACTGGCGGCGCGTCCTCTGCTAGCCTGGCTACAGTCTGCACCATTTTTGACGGCATACTTAGTAGGATTAAACACGTGCCGATGGCGCCAATCCCCAAACACGTTAGCAAATCTGAAATGCCAAATTAATAGAATTACAACACAAAGGTGTTTATATAGAATTAGTTTAAACTATTTTCGCTTGGTTTCAATACACCTGCGGGCATGTCGATAGCGCACGTTTCGCCAAACGAATTAAATTAATGCGAGAGAGAGAGAGAGAGAGAAAAAATGAGAGAAATTAAATTGAACAATAATTGTCAATCAATCGCTTTTCGAATTATTGTTCATTAATTAAATAATCTTTAATAAAATCACCATCAAAATCAAATTTATCAAGTCTGCATTGAATTGCAATTATTGTTTTCATTAGCCTGCAGCAGATATTTGAAATATTCGACAAGCCGATAAATATAATGATATGATATATATTTTGATCAAATGCGAGACATTTATAAGACTTTATTGTATTTAGAAGAACAAAAAATAAATAAAGAGAAATTATTATATCTTTGCTTAAGAGATTTCAGCTACCTTTGCTGAAGAACTTTTAAAAAATTGAATTTTCACATTCAGTTTAAACAAAAGACTTGCTACAAGACTAGCTTAAAAATGAGAGAGAGAGAGAGTGAGAGAGAGAGAGAGAGAGAGAGCGAGAACTCTGCTGCAACTCAAGATATTTTGTCATTTGAATAGAAGTCTTTTCAATGGATTTCTCACACACTCGAATAACGTGCTTTGTCATGGTGTTGCTTTGAGTCAAAAGAGCTTGCACTCACTCCAATTCAGCTATTCTAATTACGAAATTGGACTCAACCGAAAAGTAAAGTCTCTCTCTTATTGAAATCCAAGTATGTAGGTGTATATGCATGAAACATTCTGTAAATTTAGCTTCTTAATTTCTGAACAGGCTTAGTCTGCGTTTACATATACTAAAGTGTTTATTGAATGAACAATTCACATTGTTTTGGCACAAAAAGTAAAAAGTTTCTTTGCTAATGGCTCTGAGTCAGTCACGTGCAGCTCTATTCAGCAAGCTATACATTCATTTTCTAAGACTAATGTTGGCAAATAATCAAAAATACAAAATCAATTCAATTTGACTTCAACTTTTGCCTAGACAATGACCAAGAACAGCAAAAACTGCATGAGCTTGACTGGCTAGAGCAGGAATTTTACTTAGGACTAAACACTGGTGTATTTGTTAGTCCAAAATACGCTCTACTTATATACCTCTCTTTCCTCCCTCACTCTATCTCTCTCTCTCTCCATCTTTATACATCAACATCTAAATCTACCAGCAGCAGCTGAGCTCTTCGTCTTCGCTCAGAGTTCTTTTGTGCATTGGCATATTTGAAATTTCATCTAATTAAGTTAAGCTAGAGGAAATTTTAAGCTTAGACTTTAGTTTAAGACTATAGCCTTATAATACTAGCTCGCTTTCAGATCAACTTGAAAGTTGATATGGAAATTGCAAAATATTTGCCCTACTCAAGCCCTGTTTAAATTTGCCAAATCAGCACTTCAGATTGATTTAAAAAATCTAATTTATTTTGTATTTTTTACGACACTTGAAAACTCTCTCTAAACAAGTCAATCAACTCTATTATTCAGATTATATTATTGTAAACTATTCAGCAAATTTGTTGCCTGAACTTCCGCTACAAGTTGAAGCATCATTCAGACAAGTATCATTATATTCATTTTCCACTTTCTATATCAACTAGGGCAAAAAAATCTTAATAGCCTCTCGCATGCTCTCAATAGCCAATAACAAATTAATAAAACTGCCGAACTCACACTCTCAATTCACTTAAACAAATTGTTAATCACTTAATGGAGCCCACACTAAGCAATTTAAATAAACATTTTTCAGTCATGGCTTAATTAGCTTCACTTGCAGCAGCTTACAGAAAACGAACTAAGGCAAAGAATTCACGCTTCGGGGCAAAGAAACAAAACTGAAATTAAGTATACGCAGCGTATCCAAGCCAACGGCATTTGATTAAGCACCATGCGCTATAAATACACGTAGCAGTAGAACACATCGAATGCTGTCGAAAATATTTTCGTAGAAACACGAATTTGCCACAGGGCAGCCACCCATTCAATGGGCGTAACGGCGAGTGGGCGTGGCTGCAGACAAGACAACCACACGAACAAGAATACGAACAAGAATACGAACAAACAGAAGTGAAATGCGAAAGTCTTAGAGAACTCAGCGCGATTTGTTTGCTCGAAGCTTAATTTGTAGCGGCAAATGGTGTTGATTGTTGTTTTTCTTACATCTTCGCCTGGGCGCACCACACATCTCAGCCAAGCAACCACCCACCCAGCCCAGGGTGTTGGCCTCTGGGTGGTGCTTATTGCTTGCTGCCTTGTGCAACGCAGCTAAAGACCAATAAAAGTTAAAGGCGCTACAGTGGATAAACACGACTTGGAGTATTGTTTCGAGTATTTCGATGCTTTCGCCGTCTGCAAATTAATGATCAGCAATGTGAATGCTGTAAATGGTAAGTGCTTGTTAAGCATTTGCCATTTGTTTTACCACACAGTTACCAGCTTCCCAGTTCCGCAGTTCCGCAGCTCCGCAGTTCCCAGTCCCCAACTCTCAGTTCCCCCTGCAGCGCTAGTCGCGTGTTTTATCACATCACATGTCGAACATTATTTGATTATTAATTAAGAGCATTCACTAATTCCTAGCTTAACAATGCAAACTTTTTCGTAGCCAAAGTAGCGGAAAGCAAAGCAGCTGTTGCTATACTTGGAAATCTTCCTCAATTTTGGGCTAATGCATTGGAAGACTTTATTCGTAAACAAGTTTTGAAAGCAAGTCAAAATGAGTTATTTTGTGGTTTAATTTTAGTCCACTAACAGCTTTTAGCTTAGCTGAATTTAAATATAATGCAAATTGGTTTAAATTCTTTTTTAAATATTTATATATATTTACAGCTTTGAATATTGAATATTTCTTTTCAATTATTATTTAAATGGCTATTTTTTATTATGAATATTATTTTTATTAATTTTAATTTTTTTATCAGATTAAGAAACACATTAATTTTCAACAAAAACCTGGACAGCTTAAATGTATGTAAAGCTATTGAATTATTTAAATTGATGATGAAAAATTTACATGTATAAAAATTTTTAAAAATATTATTAAAATTATTTTCTGCTTTACCTCTTATTTAAAAATCTTTAATAATATTTTATTTAAATGTTCCATTCCATTCTCATTCATTGTTCACCTGTTTAGTCAACTTTAGCTGGTTTTGGGCCACAGCATAAGCAACTATCAATATCTATCTATCTCTTTGGACTTCAAAGAGCAGAGCAACTGTTTGCTGTTTGCTTCCACTTCCACTCCTTTTGCTCCCATTCAAGTGAATGCTTAACATTTCATGTTAATTAGGATGACTGAGTGCAAACAAGGCCCAGGCACAATTCTTAACTGATGTTGCAAATGTCTCGCAAAGTAGCTGATGAGGTCAAAATGCAAATGACCTTTAAACGCCAAACGCCGGCACCTAGCCAAAGGGCAGGAACATGAGCAGGAACATGAACATGAACATGGACATGGATAGGGGCACAGAGTGCTAAAGCAGTGCTCAAGCAACAGACAAGCTTGGCAATCTTTAAATGCACATGTGCACGTGTGTGTGTGTGTGTGCCCTTGCGTGTGCTTCGCTTAAGTAAACAGTGGCAGGTGTATGGCCAGGTGGAAGGCGGACACTGGTTGGCTAGCTGGCTGCCTGCTGGCTGGCAGCGCGCACTGTGATTTTAGCCTCACCTGCTGTTCCAAATGGCGTTCAGACGTTCACCTGAGCCCTTTTAATAAACGTAGCAACGCGCAGCATTGTTGACTTTGGTCTGTATTCAGATGCTCGTGTACCGCCTCGCCCCATACGCCTGGCATTTAGTGTCAACGAACTGCCACCCACTGGCCACGCCTACAACGAGCCCACACTCTTTTTTTATTCAGTTATTAAGTCGTTTGTCTGTATGAGAAAGAGAGAGAGAGTGAGGGAGAGAGGAGAGTTTGTGGGCCGACTTGACGACCGCGAACGTGAGTGCGCGCCCCACATCAACAACAGCAGCAGCAAGAGCAGCAGCTGTGCAGACACACAGCTTATTACGTGCCCCAACAACAGCAACAACAACTGTTCGGGGGTCAATCATGTTATCATCCATCTGACCAACCATTGATCAGCACCTGGAACTGCCTGTGTGTGTGTGTGTGTGTGTGTGCGTGGGTAAGTTTGACAGAAACTATCAAAGTTAGCTGCAATGTGTCCGCTTCCTAATCAATACGTGTGCTCAAATTCGATTTAACTAATACTAATACTCAATCCAATTAGACCAACTATTGCGGGTTACGGCTGCTTGCCAAAGTCTCGGCCAAGCACTAATTACATTTTGCTCTATAGATCTACTCAATTCAGAGTAGGAAGCAGCAATATTAATTAAATGAACATAATTAACAGCTATGTTAAAGGTATGTTAACCATGTCATATTCTGTTCATTTAAAGACATATTCAGCACTTCTCTCTCTACCACTCTCTCTCTCTCTCTCTCTGTCTCTCTTTCTCTCTCTCTCTCTCTCTCTCTCTCTACCTCTTCCTTTCTCCCCTCTCCCATCTCATTCTGCTCTTCTTCTCTATCAGATATTTTCAAGAAATCTCACTTATTAGCCACCTTTTCGCAGTTGCACTTCAGAATTCAGTTGGATTGTGTCTCCGCTGTCGTCACTTAAGAGCAAGTTTTAGAATAAAACTCGCAGCTTTTCAACTTGGCTGGCGCAAAGTGCTACCGATTGCCGTAAAGTGCAGACTGCAATCAGTCAGTGGAGCAGTGGAGTTGAATTGCCCTTAGCCGGAGCGCATCGTTTTATTGAGACGCCAACTAAAAGCCAAATGGCGAACAAATGTCGCGCAAATTAATGGCAATAGCTGTGCGCCGCTTCAAAACTATTGATAGATAAAAATGTTGCCAGATAATGGCAAGGGAAATGGAAATGGAAATTAAACTGAAAATGGAAGTGAAGCCAACTCAATCGAGAGTAAAGAAAGAAAAGAATTCACTCTAATGGTCAAGACACGTCAAGTAAATTGTGAGAGCAGCTGTCGCCCGAGTTGCTGCTGCTGTCAAATCGAATCAGTGCAGAAAACAAAGAGAAATCAAGTAAGAAATTATATATATAGAGAGAGTATAAGCAAGTGAACTAAAGTTAGAGTTGCTATAAGCAAATGAACTGTGGTAAAAATGTTAGAACCATGTTAGATATTTCATCAAATAGTCAAATGCTATTTTATAATATTTTATAAATATTTATTTTAGACTAGGGTGAGTCATAGTCTTTTTATTTTAATTATAATATTATACTCTTTCAAGAAGTTTGTTCAGGCAATCCAATTGCTTGTAGCTGAGCTCTCAACTTGACCTTTCTGTTCTCTGAGAGTTCACATAAGACACGTAAGTCCAGAAAGTAGAGTATATGGGATTTGTTCGTCTACCTGACCGACCAATCAAGTTCTCGCTCCACGAATCAAGCCCAAAATAAGAGACAAAACATAACATCTCTTCAGAATCTTCTTCATTTCTTCACTTTGATATCCAAGCTGCATTAAATATAGTCAGAGCTAATCAAAATTAAAATACTTTTCGCTTGGCAAACAAGCTCACTCGCTCGTCATGCACACTCAGCTGTGCACAATTGATATTGACAGATATTATCTGTATGCCTGAGCAGAAGAGTATAAAAATAAACTCAATTACAGACAAATGAGCTCAACAGATTTATAGCTTAAATTAGCGCTCAAGATTAGAGCGGATAAAACTGAAACTTGTGGAATAATGACAACAATTAAATAATATGAATAAATATCTTAACTAAAAATCTTATAAAATTAAATATATAAAACATCTGCCATCTGACCATCAAGGTCAAACAAAGGCATTAATTGCTAGAGGAAATATTAGAAAATATTTTATGTTGAAATAATTTCATAAGCGATGCAGCTTTTGATATTGAAGAAGAGACAGAATACATATTGTAATTAATATTATAATATATATTTAACTAATTATATACACAACTTTAGATTCAAGTAAAGTGTATATTTTATTAAGAGTAAATAAACTTGTGTCAAAAATAGTTTAAGCAACAAGGAAATCATTTGGAGTTTAACTATTGTACTTTCATTATGCTCTTAAAACACACACACAAAGAGTTAGCGAGAGGAAGAGGGAGAGAGAGAGCGCGAGAGAGAGAGACAGAGAGATACAGAGGGAGACATGCAGAGAGCTAATATTTGCAGACAATCGTGAGAAGTGCACACTTTATCATGGCTGTCATTGGAATGCTTAACTAAAGTTCGATTCAAGCATAAATTCCGAACGAATACGCAAAAGCAACGAAAAAGAGCAGAGTCAACTTATCGTTTAATTTATGCAGCAAAATCCAACGCCCCTCCTGCAGCAGGTGGAAACAATGGCAACAAAAGCGGCCAAAAGCAACGTCCAAATTGCGTTTAACTAAACGGCTAAATAAGCTAAAAGGATTTCTGGCCATGACGAACCCAGCATAGGAAGCAGCCATCATTTGAGCAGTTGCCATCGACCACACGCAACAGAGAGAGAGAGAGAGAGAGAGAAAGAAAGAGAGAGCGAGAGATGGAAATGGAGATGTAGCTTGTCTCAGGCATTAAGTGGAAGCAGTCTTTAAGGTATTAGCCAGCGATTGAATGGCCCAATGCCACAAGAAAAGTGGCACAGATCGGCTTTTGGATTTCGCTAGCTGCCAATATCGAGCATTACATTTTTATGTAGTCTCCATTTTTTACGATTTATTCTTTTTTATTTTTGCTTGTTTTCAGTTGCAACTGTAGAAGGACACGCGACCCACATGCATATAAACATTTCACGGCTGGCGACATATCTCTGCACAATTTTTATGGCCAGTTGCGGTGCCTGGCTCGATGCTCTGCACTTCCTGTGGACTCCAGTTGAGCACACACAAACACAAAAACTGCAAAAATAAAAAAGAAAATAAATAAAAGCAAAGAGGTGCAGGAATTTGTATGTAGCGTGTACATAGCTGTGGCCTGCCTGTTATCTCTGCATAATCCACTTTATATTTTCTCACCAGCCACCAAAAATTGAATAAAAACATAAATCCGCCTTCGGCAATGGGGCTTAATTTAGTGCACAAAATAGCCCAATTGACAGAGAGCGAGATACAAGATGAACGAGTTTATGCCAAGAACCATAAATTATAAAATGATAAATGCTTGTAGCAGAGCTTACAGCAATAATGCTTGTTCTCTTGATTTGTAACAGAAAAATATTGAATAATAATTATTAGTAATATTACTTGACAAGATTTACGAGTAAAATGAATTATATATACATATTTATTTATTTATTATTATTTATATATTTATATTAATTAAAATTATAATTCTAAGCATTTAACAATATTAATAAATATATAATATAAATATTAGAAATTATATATAATTCGCATTATCTCTTATGTCTTATTTTATTTTATATTTAGTAATTATTTATTTATTTAAAATAATTTTTAATTCTAATTCTAAACATCTCCTATAATTTAACATATTTTATTTAGCTTTTACTTAAATTTCAAATATTTCCGCCACACACACACAGCAACTGATCTCGATAAGCTATCGATACTTCTGCCTCTGTTAAACTAACAGCTTGTTAGCAGTTCATTTGAGCCTAACAGCACCTGTTGCTGCCAACAACTTTTATTCTTTTTAGTCTTATCAGAGTTTTTTTTTTGGCGAAAGAGGTTGCGTTGTGCGTTGACTGCCAGATTTGTCGGAAATTAAACTTCCAAAAATTATTCAAAGTTTAACGGTAAATTATACAAAATTATTTCTCAAAAAGTAACAAAAAAGAAACGAATTTATTTAGATACGTGTGCGTATTACAGAAAGAAATGTGTATACTAAAAAGAAAATACTTATAAAAAGCCATTAAAAAATGCAATTTATTGCTAAACTTTGGCATGGGTTAATTTTTGAATAATATTCTGAATGAATGTGAATAATTTAAATATAATTAAAAATACAAATCAAGTTTGCTTTAAATAAAACTAATCTTTTCTAATGCGATTACATCGCACTTCAACTATTTGGTAGTAGGTCAGAGAATAATGTTTTTCGCACTTGTTTTTTTATGTTCTCTGTGCCCGAGGCAAATACTTATTTGGATCTGTGAATATGTATAGTTGTTGTACATGTGTGTGCCTGTGTTAATGTGTGTGTGTGTTTGTGTTTAATATTATTCACATGTGGCCGCTACGTAGATAATTGTTGAATCGGCTATTTTGGTACATATAACAAAACTAGATTTGTTTTTATTGCATGCCCATTGAAAGCATATGAAACTGTTTAACATAAGAAACAGCCATATATATATAAATACATAAATATGCATATGCTTCCATAATGAACCTAATCTGATATGGACCTGAGCTCGGCTTGATCTTAGTTTTCTTTGCTTAAACTCTATTTTGTTTGAAATATTTTAAATTTTTATACAAATTTGGTTCTTTATTTTATCGCAAGTGTATTCTATATTTAAAACACAAATATAATTGCGTCACTTCACATCTGGGGCAGAGAGACATACATATGATATGCATTGCATGTCGGCATTATGTCTGCTGCAAATGGTAAAATCGGTCGCTCTTTAAATAGATGGATCATATGTACTACTATTTCAATTGATATGAATTCAAAGTGTATATAACTAAATATGCTTTAGCATAGCTCTGCTAAGTGCCATTTATCAAAGATTGTGAAACCTTGAAATATGTCTAGATATGTAGCTTATCAACAACAAACAAACGTTCGATTTCTTCAACAAATGCTAGCCGGTCGCAATAAACATAATATTATACTTGTCAATTTTGTTATCATTTGTGATAAGAAACGTTTTTTTTTTTTTAATATACAAATATAAATAAGAGCTTGTATACTTATGTTTACTCTTTATATTGACTTAGGGAACGGCAGAAGCGTCTCTTGAGATCTTTCTCATTACATATATATATGCTCACCAAACAAGAGTGATACTATTTTAGTAAATAATATTTCTTGAAATTGAAATAACTTAAAAGACTTGCCATTTAATTATGAATTATCTAACATATGTTAAGTGTATGTAAATAATTTTGAAAAATGTTAAGCTACATAAATTACTTAACGAAATCAGTTGTTATCTTAAATAAACTAACTGAAAAGGCTTTCTCAAAAATGAAATCTTTTATAGCTAAAAATAAAGTTAAGAAAATATAGATATTGTAGCCAATAGTTTTCAATGAAGCTCCAATAGTTCTATATAATGATGTGAATGGAAAACGTAAATATTATTTGCTTATATTTGCCATTCCCTCAAAAAGAGAAATCTGGACTGCAACACAATTTGTTTTGAACATAATTATTTATATATATGTATAATTTTGTAAAACAATTATTTCAGTTAATAACATGTCGCGCAGTCCGGCGCCTGTTAAAAAAGTTCCCATTCACCTGCAAAGCGCTCAGAATCGTGTCTATATCAAAAATGGACAAATTGTCAATCACGACAAGACATTCAAAGCTGATGTTTACATAGAGGATGGCATTATCAAGTAATTGAAATCAATAAAGTATGCTTTTATAAATAATCTAAAATACATATCTTATACGACAGATTCGTAGGACCCGCTGCGGATATAACGGTGCCAGGTGGTGTGCGCACAGTCGATGCCAGCGGCAAGCTAATTATACCAGGTGGCATAGATCCCCATACGCACATGCAGTTACCTTTTGGCAATGCGGTAGCAGTGGATGAGTAAGTACTTGAGGTGCTATAAATAGTCAACAAATAATATATCACAATTATTCATTAAACAAAATAGCTTCTATCATGGAACTAAAGCAGCTGTAGCTGGTGGCACAACTATGATAAGTAGGTATTCCTTATATACATTTTATATCTATATCTATATCTGAGTATTAACAAATCACTTTCTCTAGTTGACTTTGTGTTGCCAAATAAAAGCGAATCCATGATCGAGGCGTATGATAAATGGCGCAGCTGGGCCGATCCGAAGGTCTGCTGTGATTATGGACTCCATGTGGGCATTACTTGGTGGTCGAAATCGGTGTCCGAGGAAATGGGCATACTTTGCAAAGAGCTGGGCATCAATTCATTCAAGACCTTTATGGCCTACAAGGGACTCTATCAGCTAAACGACTCGGATCTGTTGGATGTCTTTGAGCGCATTCGAGGCTTGAATGCCGTTGCTATGGTAAGTTTACATGAGACTCTTTGTGTTTTAGTTTGAGTTTTCTTATATAGAATACGTTGGCTTATTTAGGTGCATGCGGAGAATGGCGATATTATTGCCAAGAATGCCAAACGACTGCTAGCGGAGGGCATCACGGGACCCGAGGGTCACGAGTTGTCGCGACAGGAGGAGGTTGAGGCTGAGGCCGTGCATCGTGCTTGCATTTTGGCTCATCAGGTGAGCAGAACTAAGATGAAATATATATTTTTTTGTGAAATTTGTATTTTAAATTGAATTATAATTTTTAAAATTCATCAGGTCGACTGTCCACTGTATGTGGTGCACGTTATGAGCAAATCGGCGGGCATTGAGGTAGCACGCGCTCGTCAGCGTTATAATGAGAAGTACATCTATGGTGAGACCTTGGCGGCGGCTCTCGGTACAGATGGCACCCACTATCGTTGCCAGCACTTTGGTCATGCTGCAGCTCATGTGCTGAGCCCGCCACTGCGACCTGACAAGACCACGCCCGAGTTCCTGATGAAGCTGCTGGCAAGGTGAGTAGTCAAAAGACCATAAATCTATAACTTAATAAATACTTAATTTAAAATAACATTTAATCACTCATTCTGACATACATATTGACATACATTCATGCAAACATGCCTTACAACAATTCAGATGATGTTGCCAAAATATTCAGCAAATCCTTTGTCATTCCTTAAGCAATGTCAACGATGATTTGCCGTTGTGAGTATGCATTCGCTCTGTATTCGCATTAATAATATATTTGACTGTCATTTTATCTAAATGAATTTGTTGTATAAAATATTAATGTAATTCTTGACCTTTCAATATTTTACAGCAATGATCTGCAGACAACGGGCAGCGACAATTGCACATTTAATAAGAAGCAAAAGGAGCTGGGGCTGGGAGACTTTACCAAGATACCGAATGGCGTCAATGGGGTTGAGGATCGCATGTCTCTGGTATGGGAGCGAGGCGTACATTCCGGCCTAATGGATCCATGCAAATTCGTAGCCATAACCAGCACAAACGCCGCGAAAATATTCAATCTTTACCCACAAAAGGGTCGAATTGGTAAGTGTATTAAAATAAATTTGAATGAATTCAAAAATATTATTAAATTTTCTATACAATCAATCAATTAAAAATATTTATTAAACTTAATTATAAATATTTAATTTCTAGCCAATGGCTCAGATGCTGATCTAGTTATTTGGGATCCCCAAGCAACGCGCACCATATCCAAGGATACTCATCATCATGCATGCGATTTCAATATTTTTGAGGTATATTATAATACACACACACACACACACACATATATATATAGTTTACTCTCAATATGCTCTCTCATTCCCAAACCTAAAGGGCATGACTGTGCATGGAGTGCCTGAGTATGTGTTGGTGCGTGGACGCATTTGTGTGGAGAATGGTGAGCTTCGTGTTGCTGAGGGCTTTGGACGTTTCATACCCACGCCGTTGCGTCCGCCTTTTGTTTACGACCGTATTGAGGGCAAGCAGGAGGTGGCAAGGGATGAGCAGGTGCCACTAAATGGCAGCGTAACTAAAAAGCTGGCCGAGCTGGATGTTCATGTCGCTGAAATTGAACCACCTTCGGCCATGCTCTCTGGCAATTCTACACCCAGCGCAACATCGAGTGGAGTCGGACGCGTCGATGGCAAGCGGGACATGCAGGAAACATCCTTTTCGCTAAGCGGTGCGTTGTAAATTAACTGCAACTATTCAAGAATTTGCAATTTATTTGCCCTTTTTTTTTGCCATTGCAGAGGAACTGGACAAATCGGGCGTGCGCTCGTCCATTAAAGTGCACAATCCACCGGGCGGAAAGTCTTCCGGTTTTTGGTAATTGCAATTAAAGTTGTTCACTAAATAGGTACAGCTACAAATCAAATGAATAAATGTTAAGTTTTTGTCTTTGAATTGTATTAGAAATATGAAGATGAAAATTTTTATATATATATTTGAAATTGTTTAATTAAAGCAGATGCTAAACAAATATTTTATTAATTTTAATTTTGAATTTGAATTAAAGCAATCAAATATATATTGAATGTAATAATTATTATATAAATATATTTAATAAATCTTTACTAACTTAACACTCATGCAGATGCCTCTTACAATAAAAAATCCAATAACTTTAAATATCTTAATCTTAAACAGCATTGAAATGACGCAATTTATGATATAATGAGAGAGAGAGAGAGAGTCTTTTTTGTAAGATACTAACTGAAAGCTTATCTTAAACCAACAGAGCTTCCACTCTCTTCGCTTCCATATCGTTAATGCTTAAGCTATGCTTTGAAAACCGCGCTTCATAGAAAGCTCAGTTTCCCATTTCAATTAAGAGAGAAAGTTCACCCAATATTTAATCGTTCATTCGTTCTCACACGCAACGGTTCAGCTTAGCCGGCGCGTATAGATTGAAGAGAAGCAGTAAATAATTATCGTTGGCAGTGGCAAGCGTTTATATACATATACAGTGGCTTAAATATAGCTAGAAAGGTAGATAAATCATTGGTGGGCATACGGATGGATAAAAAAGACTGAACATCATCCCATGAACAGAATCGTGAATAAGATATAGAAATATGATTATGAAAGTAGGATAGCAAGGTTAGAAAGAAGGTAGAAGGTAGTTGGTGAGACAAACCAGCAAAAAGAGCAAAAAACGGCTAAAAACGGCTAAAAATGGCTAGAAAAAACCCATTAAGGTAGATTGAACATTAATGGGCAAATGGATGAGTAAAATAAGAAAATTGATGGGCAATGAACAGAATATTGATTAAGATATAGAAATATGATTGAAAGTAGGATAGCAAGGTTAGAAAGAAGGTAGAAGGTAGTTGGTGAGACAAATCAGCAAAAAGAGAAAAAAACGGCTAAAAACGGCTAAAAATGGCTAGAAAAAACCCATTAAGGTAGATTGAACATTAATGGGCAAATGGATGAGTAAAATAAGAAAATTGATGGGCAATGAACAGAATATTGATTAAGATATAGAAATATGATTCGAAAGTAGGATAGCAAGGTTAGAAAGAAGGTAGAAAGGTTGGTGAGACAAACCAGAAAAGGAGCAAAAAACGGCTAAAAACGGCTAAAAACGGCTAAAAATGGCTAGAAAATACCCAGTAAGGTAGATTGAACATTAATGGGCAAATGGATGGGTAAAATAAGAAAATTGATGGGCAATGAGCAGAATATTGATTAAGATATAGAAATATGATTATAAAGTAGGATAGCAAGGTCGGAAAGAAGGTAGAAAGGTAGTTGGTGAGACAAACCAGCAAAAAGAACAAAAAACGGCTAAAAATGGCTAAAAATGGCTAGAAAATACCCAGTAAGGTAGATTGAACATTAATGGGCAAATGGATGGGTAAATAAGACAGGTTATCAGCCAATGAACAGAATCGTGACTAAGATATAGAAATATGATTAGAAAGTAGGATATCAAGGTCAAAAAGAAGGTAGAAAGGTAGTTGGTGATACAAACCAGAAAAAGAGAAAAAAACGGCTAAAAACGGCTAAAATGCTAAAAATAGCTAGAAAATACACAGTAAGGTAGATTGAACAATAATGGGCAAATGGATGGGTAAATAAGACAGGTCATCAACCAATGAACAGAATCGTGATTAAGATATATAAATATGATTAGAAAGTAGGATAGCAAGGTTAGAAAGGAGGTAAAAAGGTAGTTGGTGAGACAAACCAGAAATGAGCTAATAACGGATAAAAGTATTCATTTTTTTTTTTTTATAGGTACATATGTCTCACACACCAAAACATTGAAAATTAAGAAAGTCCAATAAAGTATACCAATAAAATGGTAGAGCATAAGCAAAATAGTACGTTTGTTAAGGTGTGGCAGACTCCAAAAGATATATATATATTCTTATCTATAGGCAAGAGCAATGCGCTGCTATCAACCGGTTATTGAAGATTGTAAACTTTTGAAGCATGTCTAGATGAAGCTTATCAACAAGCAACAAACAAAAGCTGGTTTACAAAAGTTTGTTCAACAAATTCTAACTATGTTTCTCAATTTTTTAATCATCTCTGATTAGATTGTTTTTTATTTTTTTATGTCAAGTTGAAAGCTCGATGTGGAAATCGTGAGAAAACGAAAAATAAATGTTGACTATCAGCAACAAACAAATGTTAATTTCAAATGCTAGCCGGGCCCAATTAACATCATGTTGTTTATACTTTTCAATTTTGGAATCATAACTGATAAGATTTGTTTTTTTTTTATGTCAAGCGTAAAGCTCCATAAGAAAGCCAAAAATAGAAAAAGTATATATATAAGAGCTGGTTCATCTTATGCTCATATTAGCTTTGTGAGTGTTCTCGATTGGATGTAACGGAAATTTAACCAATTTTAATAAGTTTTCTTCTAAAGTCAATTAGTATTCTGTATATATCTGAATATCTGGATCTGAATTGATGCAAAGTTAAGATATTTTCTGAGCTTCACATCAATTATAATAATTATTATTTCAGATATTAAAATGTCGCATAATCCAACACAGAATCGTGTCTATATCAAAAATGGACAAATTGTCAATCACGACGAGACATTCAAAGCTGATGTTTACATAGAGGATGGCATTATCAAGTAAATATCATAAGTATATAAACTTATATATATATACATATACATATATTATATAAAATCAAAATTTGAATCGCACATCAGATTTGTTGGACCCGCTGCCGATATAACGGTGCCAGATGATGAACGCACAATCGATGCCAGCGGAAAGCTGATCATACCAGGTGGCATAGATCCGCATACGCACTTGCAAACACCTTTTGACAATGCTGTAACAGTTGATGAGTAAGTAGTTGGAGTACTATAAAATATTAACAAATCATATATCACAAATATTCATTAAACAAAATAGCTTCTATCATGGAACTAAAGCAGCTGTAGCTGGTGGCACGACAATGATAAGTAAGTATTCTTTATATACATTTATATCTATATCTATCTGAGTATTAACAAATCACTTTCTCTAGTTGACTTTGTGTTGCCAAATAAAAGCGAATCTATGATTGAGGCCTACCACAAATGGCGCAGTTGGGCCGATCCCAAGGTCTGCTGTGATTATGGACTCCATGTGGCCATTACATGGTGGTCGCAATCGGTGTCCGAGGAAATGGGCATACTTTGCAAAGAGCTGGGCATCAATTCATTCAAAACTTATATGGCCTACAAGGGAGTCTATCAGCTGAACGACTCGGAAATGTTGGATGTCTTTGAGCGCGTTCGAGGCTTGAATGCCGTAGCTATGGTAAGTTTACATGAAACTCTTTGTTTTTTTTTAATTTCTTATATTCTATGTTTGCTTATTTAGGTTCATGCGGAGAATGGCGATATTATTGCCAAGAACGAAAAACGCTTGCTAGCCCAGGGCATCACTGAACCCGAGGGTCACGAGTTGTCACGACAGGAGGAGGTTGAGGCTGAGGCCGTGCATCGTGCTTGCATTTTGGCTCATCAGGTGGGAAGAACTAAGATTTGATATATCTATATATATTTTGTTATTTTAATAATATTTTTGTTTTAAATTGAATTATAATTTTAAAAATTCATCAGGTCGACTGTCCACTGTATGTGGTGCACGTTATGAGCAAATCGGCGGGCATTGAGGTAGCACGCGCTCGTCAGCGTTATAATGAGAAGTACATCTATGGTGAGACCTTGGCGGCGGCTCTCGGTACAGATGGCACCCACTATCGTTGCCAGCACTTTGGTCATGCAGCTGGTCATGTGCTGAGCCCGCCACTGCGTCCCGACAAAACCACGCCCGAGTTCCTGATGAAGCTGCTAGCCAGGTGAGTTGTCGTAGGCAATGAATCTGTAACTTAATAATTCATTCATTTAAGCTGACATTTAATCAAGCATATTGACATACAATATACATAAAATCATGCTTGATAACAGCTCAGATGACAAAATATTCAGCAAATTCTTTGTCATTCCTTGAGCATTGTCAAGTATGATTTGTCGTAAAACAGTATTCCTATTAATTATATATTTGACTGTCATTTCAATTAAGGTAAAATTGATTTTACAAAAAGTTTGAAAATCATTTATTTTTCTTTCTATACTTCACAGCAATGATCTGCAGACAACGGGCAGCGACAATTGCACATTTAACATGAAGCAAAAGGAGCTGGGGCTGGGGGATTTTACCAAGATACCGAATGGCATCAATGGCGTTGAGGATCGCATGTCCATAGTGTGGGATCGAGGTGTACACTCTGGCCTAATGGATCCATGCAGATTCGTAGCCATAACCAGCACAAATGTAGCGAAAATTTTCAATATTTACCCACAAAAGGGACGAATTGGTAAGTGTATTAAAATAAATTGGAATGAATTCAATTAAAAATATTTATTAAACTTAATTATAAATATTTAATTTCTAGCCAATGGCTCAGATGCTGATCTAGTTATTTGGGATCCCCAAGCAACGCGCACCATATCCAAGGATACTCATCATCATGCATGCGATTTCAATATTTTTGAGGTATATTCTAATACACACACACACACACACACATATATATAGTTTACTCTCAATATGCTCTCTCATTCTCAAACCTAAAGGGCATGACTGTGCATGGAGTGCCTGAGTATGTGTTGGTGCGTGGACGCATTTGTGTGGAGAATGGTGAGCTTCGTGTTGCTGAGGGCTTTGGTCGTTTCATACCCACGCCGCTACGGCCGCCTTTTGTTTACGACAATATTGAGGGCAAGGTGACAAAGACGATCAATAAATGGCAGCGTAAAATCAGAAAATCTAACTAATATGCTGAAATAAATATCATATATATTCTTATACCTATTTACCACTTTAGTAAACAGAAATTTGTAGAAAAGTTTTTCATAAGTTCAATTTACTTTCAAAGCCCTCATCAAAGCACTCCATGCCTCAGTAGAGATTAGCTTTTGGCTGCTGCAAGGCTGCTAGAAACATTCCATTTGCAACTCCACAACAAAAAACAATGTTTAGCTTTCAAAATAAACAAGTTACAACAAAATTTCAAAGTGCACATCAAAAGGTTAGCAGCATCGCAAATCTGTCCACGAAAATGAAGCCAAAATTGTTAACCACAGCAACAACAACAACAACAACAACAACAACAACGGCAGCAATGGCAGCAAGAGTTGGCGATGGGGCAAAGAAGAAGCTGCCAACAGCAAGTGATGCAGCGTGCAGCGTACACAAGCTTAATCCAGCGTCCGTACAGGGTATTTCGAGGATCCAGTTTAAGTCATGCCCGGACTCCTCGACCTTGAGGCCCAATGCATCATCGTCCAGTGGCAGCCGCAAAATCAAGTTCAAGCATCAAGATAACATCTCGTCTAGAATGCGCATTATTGCTGGCGCATTGCCTCGAGGACCGCAATCGCAGAACAATCGCATTTACCGACCGTCGTCATCGAAGATCTTCGACTATGATCTGTCCAAGGAGGAGGCACATTTCTTTGGCCAATACCGCACGCCCATGAAATCTGTGCCCGCCGACGAGCTGCAATTGCTGAAGTCTGGCAAACGTTCGACCTACCTGGAGACACGCTACGCCCATACGCCGGATGCCAAGTACAACTATCCGGAGGCAACTAGCTGGCGATATGGCTGGTTCCATCAAGCCCCTGCAGCAGCCAAATAGACTGACCAGGCTGATTCCTCTCGCATGCTAAGCCAAATAGGTTAGGAACTAGCGATAACCCTTAGCTGGCATTTCGTTTCCATTGCACAGCCAGTCGAGCTTAGATGTACTACTTTAGAATTTGTTCTTTCCTTTTTTGTAATTTTATATATATCTTTTATATATTTGTTTATGCCTAGCACACGTACACCAAAATTGAGAAGAGTGTAGCGAAATGATTTGCCTAGTTTCGGTTGTGTTGCAATGAAATGAGATCAAATCTTCAGCACGTACATTTCAGGACACCTTATAAAGTATACTAATACAAGCGTTGAACCTACTACGAATATTGAGTTTGATTTTGAGAGAAAATAATTGTGAGATAACCAGAAAGACCCTTGACTAACTCTAGAATGTATTTTCTGTTCAAGACGGCCTATCTGGGAGTTAGCTTAAATCATATATTTGTTCTATGGCAACAACAGATTTAATTTATTTCTATTAATTATTTATATAGAATTTATTACTTACTTATTATTTACTTTATTTTTATCCACTTGTTTCGGCTCAGCTTTAACAACTTTAGTCTTAGCTTTAGCTGCAATCACTTTAAATTTGCAAGGACAATTTCTCTTGATTTGTGCGCACGCCACTCTAAAATGCATTACACCACTAGATCAGCCACCACCACCACCACAACACCAGCAGCAGCACCACCCACTCTGGGACTCTGGCACTCTGTATGTCTGTCTGCGTGTTTTTTATATGCGCGCTGCGTATTGCATTTGGCGCTGCGGTGTCTCGTGGGGCATTGAAAGTGTTGCAAGTGTTGCAAGTGTTGCAAGTGCTGGCAGTGTTGTAAAGTTGTTCAACTTTGGCTACTTATTGTGCTGCACGCTGATTGACTCATGGAAGTGCACAAGTTTTTAATTGTTTCATGACATTTCCTACAGCGATTCGGTTTTATTTAATTGAGCAGGAGAAACAGAGTCAGAGTCAGAGAGAGAGAGACGGAGATAGAGGGAGTTGGAATGCCATATGGAGAGCCTTCAGTCAGTCCACTTTATTAACTTTATTTCATGAGGAACCACTTTGAATTTGCCTTGCCCTGATTCTCGCCAATTGAAGGCAGCTTTTCGAATGTCATTGTTGCATTTCAAGCACTTTTAGCTGGACAAACTTTGTCGAGCAGCAACTCCAGCTCCATTGCACATTCCGCAGACACAGACAGTTGCTCGAACTAGTTTTGAAGCGTTGCTCCGCCTCGTCTCCTCGTCTCGTCGTCTCGCCTTGCCTCGTCTGGATGGCTGTTATTGTTGAGTATTGCTTGATTGCAAACAACAATTCTCACTTGGCCCGCAGCTCCCAATGGAGCTGAAGTTTATTATTATTTGGCTTGTTTCACATTTTTCAAGCTTCTTTCTATTTACCTTTAAACACATTTCGTTTTGCTCTCATTTGTTGCATCGTTTGAGTTTTATTTGTATTCGATATCATCGATGGCCAAACTTGGCCATCCAATGTTTACTCGTTTGGTAAAACTCTTCGACTCGTTCTGGGAATTGTAAATGATTGAAACTTTAGTGAAATGTCTTCACATCTCTGGGGGGCATTTGGGTATACTATAAGCGGATAAGCTGACAGCCAAATAAATTATTGTATGGCAGGCAGTATAACAGTCAGTATGACAGTTATTGTAAAAGTTAAATTGAATTAATCATATATAAAAGTAGACGATTTTATAAAACTGTCTGTAGTTAGACCTTTATGCATAAACAGAAAATTATTGCCAATTAAAACCAACAAATATTCTGCAGTCCATTAAAATGCGTTTGCTTTTTCTTATTTTTTTTAAATTGCCATGTCAAAGGGTAATCGCAGAGAAATTGAAATAGTAAATCATAATTTTTGCATTGATGCTGCCCCATTTCTAGCTGCAAGTATACTAAATTCCATGCCAATGGCAAACTGCATTTGCTCGAGTGAAATTGTAAGAGAATTTATGGGTCAGTGGTTTGGCTGGAAAGTTATGGACTTTTTGCACATTTTGTGGTAATATTTATTAGTTTTATTGCGCAGCATATGGATGTTGTTATTATTGTTTTGTTTTCCTCATATTTTTCTTTCGTTTTCTAATTTTCTTTATTTTTTTTTTTTTGTATTCATTTTTGGCAATTGCATCGCCCCCATCATCGCCCCATGCCCAGCCGCCCATTGTAAAATTTGGTTTTGTGGTTGGCACTAGAGCATTACGGCCAGCTCGAATGATGCATTGAGATTGGTTAAATGAAGAGAGAACTTGGTGCATATGCAGTGCAAATGTACCTAGAGCTAAGAATTCGTTACTCGGAATTCGAAACATTTGCAATTGTTTATAATTATGTTTCCTAGCCAGAAATAAATGTGGCTTTAAAGTATGATAATTTGTATAAAATATTCTCTAATGCCCCTGAAATAAATGTAAATTTTAAATGAAAAAAAAAAAAACTATTTATCATTATAATAAATAATAAGTATACGTCATGTTTGGCAGATTCATTAAAATATCAAATCTATTTGCATTTGCTTTTCTCAACAATTTAGTTTTGTCAGTTATATAATAAAAGCTTCATTGAACGTATGATTTATAAATTAACTGCAAAAATAGCCATAGATATTTGCCATTAGCATTAGAGTTAGTTGTCAAAAATTGACTTTGAGCTTTTGTATTGAGGCAGTCTGAAATACTTACTATCCCCGCATAAACTACTAAATACATTGTCCATGTACCTTAGCCAATATGATGTCTCTCTGTCAACTCTTAACTCTTAACTATCAAAAAAGAGTCCTCAAAGTTAGCTTTAATATGAATCAACTTCTCTTTCATATGGCTGCCAATCGATTAGAATTTACAACAAATAGTACTGTTTACATAAAATTTAACAAATTTGTTATTAATCTGTATAAATATAGTACGTCTGCTAATAAACAAAATAAACAATTTCCTCATCAGGAACCTTTGATTTTTCCAGCATTTCTTAAATATTCTCCCAACAGTTAAATCTGCATTGTATGTGTGTGTGTAGAGTAACTCGTTATTTGTTTATTTCTAATTGCAAATTAACACTTTTACACGTTGTTTAACTAATTCAGTTAAGCATACATATAGTTATTATTGTTACAGAAAAGTATCACGTGGTTTTTTCGCTTCGCTTTTGCATTTAATTAAGTTTTGTGATTACACTTTATATATATTGTTATAATTCAATGAATTCAAATAGTTTGCTGTTGTGTGTTCTCATTATAAGTTAGTTTATATTAGAAATAATATGTAAATTAAGATTTCGCTTAATGATCACAATTGCTAACATTATTGTAGAGCCAAGTATTTAATGGACCAGCGCATGAATATATCGTATATAACTAAGGCGGTAGAAAATGAAAGTAAATAGGTATTATAAGGTAGTTCGCTGTTATTTTAGTTTAACATACCCATATTCTGTATATTTGTATTTTAAAGCAATAGTTTATAATTTGGGCAACTTTTACACATACTTAATACAGCCTTGCAAAGGAGCTCCTGCCTGGGATCTAACTAAATACAGTTTTTCTATTGAATTACTATTCTATGCATCTCCTGTTTTAATATAATATATATTGAATGCAACTCGAATCAATTTGGACAAAGGGTGCACTTTCTGATCATTTTGCCCTAGGTGAATGCTCTGGGTTTTCTTCATGTATTGCTTTCGCCTTCGGCTCAGCCGGTCAGATCAATTTCTTGGGGGTGCCGGAGGTGCCATTCGCCGCCGCTTTCGGTGAGGTAGCCACTTTGGACTGGGTCGGTGCTTGTGTGGGTATCGTTGGCGGCAGATCGATATCCTTTTGAGGCAATAGCTTCTCGATTTGCATTTCAGCTGCCTCACGCATCGCTGTCTTGGGGATCGACTTATCGGAATCGCTAGCCTTCTTGCAGTTGGTTTTATTGCTGCCGGAAGTGTTGCCTTTACTCGGTGTTGATGGTGTGTCCTTTCCCCCTTTTTTGTTATTCTTTGGAGATTTGATTAATAGATCACCCAACTCCTTCGCATTATCTTTTACTACTTTAGCGGGGTCTTTCATGTCGGGCTGAAAATATAAGAAAAACTCAATAAACTTTAGCAATGTTTCGCTTTGGTTTCAAGCTACAACTCATTTACTTCTGACTTGGGCGGTGCTGTCTTGTCGTGCTCCATGGCACCCAATTCGGTGGCTATGTCGCGTATCTCCTTTGCCGAATCATGTATACCGTCGACCAGTTTGGCCATATCTTTGTCCGTTTTCTCCACTTCCAATTTAAGTTTTTCCGCTTCCTTCATGCTCTTCGCAATTGCCTTCTCGATCTTTTGCTCTGCCTCCAGTATTTGTTCCTTGTCCAGCAGAGCAATAAGTTCCTCAATTGCCTTATCGCTAAGTTTGATATTATCGCGACCAATGGACTCCAACACCTGCAAGTTGATTCCAAGTTAATCACTGACTAACCGTACTACGCCACATTACTTACCTTGCGTATATCGTTGACAGTAACGACACCATCCTTGTCAGCGTCAAACTTATCTAGGACACTCTCGATGTGCTTGATACGGGCCTCATCGCTGGTCTCCTTCAGCTTCTTGATATTCTGCATAAGATCATCAATATGGACAATTTCCTCGTTGCGTCGCTTCTTTGCTTGCTTTGTGAGTAGCTCCGTGAATTCCTCCAGCTGTTGTTTGTCAATTTTGGTGGCCGCGCTGTCGATGCTTTGCACCACTTTGGTGATCTCATTAACCGAAACAGCACCGTCCTTGTCAGCATCCAGTTTAATCAGCAAATCCTCAACAACTTTGAATCGCTCCTCGTCAGAGGCCTCCTTCATGCGTCGGATTGTAGACACCAGTTCGTCAATATGCACCGATTGGCTGGGATTGGCTGCGGATGCGGGCGTACTCTCAGGGGTGTCGACTTGCTTTATCTGTTGCTGGCGATGCTCCAAGTCCTGAAGCACATGGTCCAGCTGCGAGATCATCTTGTTAACGCGATTGTAGAGTAGCTTGGCTGCTCGACTCTCGCGCACCGGTTCCTTAACCACCTGGCGCACCTCTCGCAATTCCTCCACATCCTCCTGATAGTCGCGCAGCTCCTCTTTAAGCTCCTTGATCGTCTCCTTCTCCACAACCAGCTGTTTGTCAGAAGAAAGCGTCTTCAATGCATCAGAAAGCAATTGCACATCTGTCGGCGAAATGGTCTTCTCATCAGATGCCTCGGCTTTCTTGTCCAAATTTGTATTAGTTTCCTCCGTGAAAATAAACGGCGCTGGAGCCTCATCCGTGCTGGCCGTGCGCAGTGTTTCCTCGTGCTCTTCCTCACGCTCTTCACGAATCTTACGCTCCTCTTCCTTGATGATCTCAATCTTGGTCTTATTGTCGACCTTGCCCTCACGCTCGCCAATCGCATGACGTGTGTGAGCTGCAACAGCATCCGGCAGCACACGCATTGTCTCCTTAAGCTTATCAGTCGTGATGCTGTCATCAGAGATGAGCATTGCACGTGACAATAACAAAAGCGTAGGCGGTACCTAGAAACAAACTCATCAATTGTTAATATATAATACATTCATGCTCTATACTGATCCCCTTACTTGTTCATTTAGTGATAAGTCAATCCATTCCTTGAGTTGGAATCGTAGGCGCTCAGCTGTAAGGCCATAGGCGCGCATGCCACGCGACTTGCATGCCTGCTGCAGTTCGAACAGATCGAGCGAGTCGACGCCTTCGCGCGATATTACCCGATCATCGGTGGCCAAAGAGCGAAGCTTGAGACGCAGCTGAAAGCGCAGCAAGGTCGTTGTGCCAATCGTATTCAGCTCCAATACACGGCAGAGCGCAGATAGCTGCTCTCGGCTGAGCGAATCCAATGTGATCTCGTCATCGAATCGCTTGGCAAACTTGATGATCTCATCGTTGCTCACTTGCTCTGTGGGATTGCGAATCTTTCGGAAGAATGTCTCGAACTGTTTGGCTTCCTCGCTGCTGTGCTCCTTGTGCTGGACAGGCATTTGGCCGAGAGTTTTTTGCAAGAATTTAGCAACCTCCAGGCGGACGGTCAGTGACTGCCTTAGACGCTCCTGGCGATCCTTGGCCGTTTGAAATGTGGATGGCAGCATGCCCGGAAAGAATTTTATAAATACAGGCAAGAGCAGCTCCATAAACGGCACCACAATGAACACTGAGAATGGAATCAATCGGAATAGATCCGATGTTGTGCGCTGCAGCTGTTTGTTTTCACGCCGCGTCAGCGTCTTGCCGTTGAGGACCTTCCACACCAGCTTCGAGCTAATGGCGGTATCAATGAATAATAGCCGAAAGCCATGATAATAGTGCACTATTTCATCCCAAATACGCTGTGTAAGCGGCTTTTTTGGCTTGGCCACGGCCTTCGGGGTGGCCTCTGTTAGTTCGCTAGCCGTCTTTGTACCAGAGGCGTTCGCCTTTGCTGTTGTGCTCGGGTCAACAGCGGTGCCGTCAAGTATCGTGGAGGTCACCGGGGTAGCCGAACCAGCTCCTTTAGTAGCCTGTCCATTGGCCACCTCCTTCATGATCTCCTCGACCTTCTCTTTCTGCTGATTCTTCAGTTTCTTCACAGTGGCATCAATCTTGGAGCTCGATTCAAACAGCGGGCCACCGATGTGAATATGCCGCAAACCATAGCTACAGAACTGATCTGATTGATAGTAATAACGCGGGACGGTTGTCATTGAGTAGCCAGCAAACGTTCTCCTCTGTCGGACGCTCCATGACTGTGAAGAAGCCGAGTCTTCCGCTTTGTGCTGGACTTTTCTCGTCGTACAATACGCATTGTGGCTCGTTCTGAGATCTGTATAGATTGAGAAAATTTGACAACTGTTAGTACAGCAAATTCTTGCCTATGAATATATTATGTATATACATATGTACATAAGAGAAATTTAGTAAATCGTACGATAGTCGTATTTATACACACAACATTGGCTTTGCCAAGGTAATGCGAAATGCGAGAAAAGCAATTTCACGTAGATGTTCAACTGAATAGGCAAGAAATTAAGAATAAATAAAATTAAGTCTTTTTATGGCTTCGGCCATAAACTTGTCAAGCGATTATCGAAAAGTTTGTTCCACTTGAGTACAAACTTAGATAAGCTGACAAATCAAACAGAACAATAAGAGAGAGACAAAGAGACTGAGATAGATAGAGAAAATAAAAACAACAAAATTAACACCTGTGCGGCGCAAAATACGCAGAAAAAATACTTATATAAGGTGAAAAGTAAACTTAACGATAGATACTACGATTTGTTAGAAAAACAATTTAATGCACTTTCATTTTTGCATTTATTTTTATATATTTGGCAAGGCGTCAGAACAATGCATCAGATGCGAATTCAAGGGAAAAACATGCTGCGTATGTGTGAAGAAGAAAGAGAAGAAAGAAAAACTGCGAAAGCAAAATGCATTCAACCTTCGGCCAATGGCCGAGCAAATTGAGTGGGTGCAATTGACCCGTCTATGTATGTATGTGTGAGTTAACTGTACTCTATTTCGATTACAATATACAGGGTTTCGTATTTGTGCGTCAGCAGCAGTCGCTGGCGTCATTTTGTCTGGTTGTATACCTGTGCGCTTGGCACTTGTCCCTTTTGCTTTGTACACACATACACACATACTCGTGTAGTATATATTGTGAATTTTGTGTATAAATTGAGAGATGAGTAAATGCCGTACACAAAATTCTTTTGCAAACAATGAAAAATGTTCATTTATTTAGTATAGGTAAATCTTGCATAAATATTTCGGCTCACTAAAAACGAAAAGTACTTTTCCTCAATTGTTCTTTAAACCTTATCTGCCTATAATTATATTAGCCAGCCGGTTTAGATGTTTACTTATTTGGTCAATCTCGTTCGTTGAGTAGAAGATAAGCGCTTTCAAGTGACGCGTTTCAATGAAATAATACAAATAATGGAACATTATGTAAAACACGATAACCATACGTACGGCCAATTGGCACATATGCCGGCAAATATAATTATATATACTGAAGGTACATAAATATTGCACACATAAGTCATTGTAAGTGAAAAGATCATTTAAAGTCAAACATATTTTATGTTATCCAGAATATTTCCCTTAGGCTTCTACAAAAATACCAAAACAAGCGCAACAGGGAAATTTTATTGTGCACGAAAACATTGAATCAGCTGTGTACGAATATGCAGTCATAACAAAAACAACGACAAAAGGCACGCGCACAAAACACACACATACACATACAGAGGCTCCAATACCTGAGCTCACGCGCGCATACACACACATGTACCGCTAATGTATAGGGTAAAATCAATGGAAAGTTTTATTCCATTGCGTGGCTAGCAAAGAAACTTACAGCGCTTATAGAAATTATGCATCGCATAGTGCGACTTCAGTTGCGTAGATCCTTTGGGCAGCAGTAGCACATTCATTTTGTTAGCCTAATATTGTAATTGCTGGGTGGGGGCGATGTTTGGGGCTATCGGCTGCCAGTCCAATTCCAAAGTTCTTCAATGTATGTAATTTTGAATTTCCGAATCACTGTCTACTCTGTATGTATCTTTGTATTTGTTATTGTTGTTTAGTTGCGCATGAGAAATACTATGGTTTCTCACTTTACGCCTAAAAGTATAAGGAAAAGAGTACAATAAGATTTGTAAATAATCATGCCGAAAATTAAATGCACGCTTTATTAATGTCAAACATAAAATAAATAAATGTAACTGTCAACGCTCACTCGCTCTTTTTTTTTTAATTCGAACAGCGCAATTCAAATTTCTCTCATACAAACGTGATATACGCTCACGTACACACTCACACTCACACCCATCCATCCGCACACATATTCACGCAATTTTGCGATATCAGGCGATGTTTCATTGTGTTTGTTGCTGTCTTCTGCCATTCGCACGATTTAAAATATTACACAACTACAGCAACAAAGTTTAAGTTATTATTCTGTGCCAATTTCACATTGCCGACACCCAGTTTGATCATGATATTCGGCAATTACCATTTAACTCCAATTCGTTTTTTTTTCGCGACTTTCCACTCGCCCTATATTTTATTTATTTTTTTTTTTAGTTTGTTTTTGTAATGTCGTCACTCGTATTCTTATGAATATGTTTATAATTCGCTAGCGGTTCGATTGGTCCTCCACGCTTTTTTATTTTACTTTGCTTTGGTTGCACAAGTGTGACCACATTACCGCAATGCAGCAATACCCACATCGCTGTATTTGATTTTATTGTTGGTTGCGCAAATCACATTCTTGCGATAGCTTCATTGTTGACTTATCGAAAAAATAATCGTATTGTGGGGCGGACTTTTTAAATTGCAGAAAAGAGAAAAAAGAAAAGTCGCTATATTTTAGTTACATGAATATTGTTTGTAAATAAATATCTGTTTCAATTTCTTACTTTCAATTGCTGATTGAATTTTGCTCTGCTGGCATTTATAAAAACTTTTACCAATCGATTCCTTAATGTAACTTTTAATGTCCCTTAAAAAGCATTCAGCAATGGTCAAACATGTTTGTTTACCTATTGGAAATATAAAGTAAAAACTAGCCATGTGCAATGCATTCATTAATTACTGTGATACAAATCTGTAATTACATTTAATTAGGCTGCCCGTTTCAGTAAATCCTGTTCGGATTTCTAATAAAAGGACTAATTGGTGGCGATTTTAACCAGTTGAACTCTACGTTAACGTTCGCAATGGTTATTCCAATGGGGCGCAAAGTTATAATTTTTTTGGCCATTTTCGCCTACTTAGCCAGGGCGCAAATGCAATTACCCAGCAGAGTGTTGGACAAAATAAGAGTCGAGGTTGCCTTTGAGACTATTCTCTTTTTGAATGAAAATTCTACTGATTGTGGGATAGATAAGAAATATAATTCAGCCACGCCTTTTATCTATCTTAATATCAAACAAAAATATCTACTTCAAAGTCTATGCAATAGACAATTTGTAGCGCTAGTTTGTTTGGAAACTCAGAATGATTTCGTCTTGAATTCGCTCTATGAAAATCTGCAGAGCCTACGCAATACTCCAACCATATTTATGATTACAAGTGAAGTGGATGTAGAGGCTTTGTTTAGGAAGTGCTTGGAGAACAAGATGCTTAATGTACTGGCCATAGATAGTTGGAATCTCGAAGAAATCTACAGCTATAAAGCCTTTCCTGAATTCAAACTGATTCAGCGAAACATTGATCAGATCGAACGCTACTTCGAGCCGCAACTGAAAGATATGGGTGGCTATCCCATTACCACTATATCGGATAATATATTCCCGCGCAGCGTCATATACAAGTATCGAAATGGATCTTATCAACTAAGCGGCTATCTGATGCCTTTTGTTGAAAACTTTGTCAAGACTTTAAATGCAAGTCTCAAAGTTTACTGGGACCATGAGCCTGAAGAAAATGAAATCGTTAACTTAACTTTATTGTCAGATTTGATGATTGCTGGTAAAGTGGATATATCCTTAGCCATTACGAATCTTGGCTTTACGCCCAGCTATCGAAATCATAGCCACATAATGGAACTATCCAAGTGGCAGATAATGCTGCCCGTCGAATCCCAGATAAGTCGCGCCTTGCTCGTCATTGGCGGCGGATCGAAACTGCTCAATTTTAGTGTCTTCATTGTGATGCTCCTATACGCCCTAATCATTCACAATATACGCCGCTTCGAGCAGGGCATGGCGCCTAGCTTAGCGTGCCTGTGGGTCATCTTTGATCCAGTGCTGAGGGCCATGCTGTTCCAAACGTTTCCGATGCCGCGATCCTCCAGCCTGCGTCTCAGGTGGTCATTGGCGGTGCTGCTCGTGGGCAGCTTTGTATTCTACAACATTTACATAACAAATCTGGAGACACTCTTGGTGCATCCACCCTTCGATCCGCCGATACGCAGCTACGAAGATATGCGTAGAGCGGGACTTAAGCTCATGGTAAGCGATGCGGAGAAGGGAGCTCTTACTTTCGTGCTCGGCAAACGTAGATATAACGCCAACAGGGATATTTATGAGATGGTAAGCACTTCGGTGTTTCAGACGATGCGAAGTCAGCCAAATACCTCGTATGCCTATCCCATTACCCAAACGCTCTGGCCCCACATCAAGATGAAGTTCGCCCGGCAGCAGCAGGCCGCCTTTCGCCTCTCCCAAGAGATGACCCTAATTCCATTCGTGCATTTCGCTCTGCGCTTGCCCACCAACTCCATCTATAAAGAGGCCATCAATCGATATATTTTGAATATCCATGCCAGCGGTCTATACACCCATTGGCGCATTCAATCCTTCTACGATCTACTTGCAATTGGTAAAACTGAGCGACTGCCCTATAAGGACAGCTCGTGCCAAATGGATTTGCTCTGGGACGATCTCTACTTTCATTGGTTGATCTATATTGTAAATGTTATTATCTCTGTGCTAGCATTTGTCGCTGAGATCATAGTTTACTCTATAGGCCGATGGAGAGAGGGTTGAGGAATAATGGAAAATGATATGTATTAAGAAACGATCTAGTAGAAAAGTTAGATACTTATGGAAGCAATACTTTAAATGAAGCATGAGAAAATATTTATAATATTATATTAATAATTAATATATAAATTAAGAATTTGTCAATGTATTTATGAGAATTATATATGCAATTAATAAGGTTTCAATATGAATGCCTAACTAAGATTAAATTACTTCATTATTACTCATCCATCACAATTAATTTCATATCTCAAATCTGCTTGACCCATAAACCATATTCGGGAGCTCGATTTGATTGGGTGTTTAGCCCCTAATGCTAAGAGACGCGCATCCGTTGCTCTTGCACTTTCATTAGTCTTTGTTGTCTACTGATATGGTAATTGTTTTGCAGTTTCAGCAATGTACGCCACAGTAGGTGCATATTTTTAGACTTAGCTAGTCCCGATGGCAACGTCGCATTGATAAGGAACAAAGCATCAGCCTGGCCCGACCGCTGGCTGACCCTCAGGTGATGTCGTAAAAGAAAAAAGAATAAAAAAAGAGAGTGCTCTGAGATGCAATCAGGCAGGTGTTCGTTACTAGGCGCTGTAAGAGCTGGAATCAGTTACACAACTTTTCAGCCGAGCCTCCTAAACTGTGATCGCATGAGCACTATCAGACTATCAGTCAGCCACTTAGTCAGTCAGTCAGTCAATCAATTCCAGGTGCAATGGAGGTGCTTATCGCATATGCCAAGTGCAGCATACATTGAGGTTGAACGGATCTCTGATAATGTCAAGGCAATATCAGCTGCCGGACGTTGGCCCCCATCCGACTCAGAGCCGCAGCTCAGGTATAAATGGAGGCTGCAGTGCCAGTGCATTGGTATGATTACGATGAAGTCGATCACGGCGGTTATTGTATTGACGCTAACGCTCCTGGCACTCGGCGGCCACGGCAAGCATGTGGAGTCCAAGGTGGCCGACAAGGATTTCCTATTGAAGCAGCAGTTCGTCTTCGAGATATTGCAGCATGTGTATCAGGATGATGTCTTTGTCACAAAGTACGATAGCAGCTTCTATGAATACAAGCCTTGGGAACATGTCAGCGACTATCACCACTCGGAGAAGATGCAGCATTTCTTCGAGCTCTGGCAGCATCATCCATTCGGCGATGATCAGATGTGGACCGTTATGTACGACCTGCACGAGGAATATGCCATTGGTCTAGTGCGTCTCTTCTACTACGCCAAGAACTGGGAGACCTTCCAGCACGTCGTCTTCTGGGCTCGCCAGCATGTCAACAAGCAGATGTTCGTCTATGCCTTCACCATTGCCAGCCTGTTCCGCGACGATATGCAAGGCATTGTCTTCCCGGCCCAATATGAGATCCATCCCTGGAGCTTCTTCGACAGCGAGACCCTGGAGATGGCCGAGCACTACAAGATGCACGGCTTCCATCACGTCAAGCAGCTGAACAACGTCTACAATGTGGTGCTCAAGTCGAACTACACGAATGTCTACGGCGACATGAACTACGAACACGGTCTGGCCTACTACCTGGAGGACATTGGCTTCAACAGCTTCTACTACTACTTCAACCTGGACTATCCCTACTGGACGAAGGGCGATGATGTGCATGTCCTCAACAAGGACCGTCGCGGCGAACTGTACCTCTATGTGCACTGGCAGCTCCTGGCTCGCTACTACATGGAGCGTCTGTCCAACGACATGGGCGAGGTGCCCACCTTCAACATGTACGAGCCCGTGCACTCTGGCTTCTACAGCGGACTGCGTGACTACAATGGCGTACCCTATCCCAGCCGCCCCAACTACTACAACTTCTACACGCCCGAGAACCTGGAGTATGTGAAGAATGTGGAGCTGTACACGCAGCGCATCATGGACTGGATTCACAAGAACGACAAATACGACGTCGAGGTCGTCAATATGCTCGGCAACATGCTGCAGGGCAATATGGACAGCATTGACAAGCAGTTCTACGGCAGCCTGGACAAGTGGTTCCGTTACATTGTCAACGAGGGACATCCGCACGGTCAGTACCACGAGACCTATCCCGGCACCTTCATGCACTACGACACCTCCTTGCGCGACCCTCTCTTCTACGAGGTGTACAAGAACCTGCTCAGCCACTATTGGCATCTGATGGACACCTTCCCCGAGTACACCAAGGTCGACTATGGCTTCGAGGGCGTTAAGATCGATGATGTCCATATGCCCGAGAGCTTGACCACCTACTTCGAGTACTTCGATGCCGACATTAGCAATGCCGTCAATGTTGAGCACTCCGCCGTGCCCAGCGGCGATGTCCACCATAGCGTTGGCCGCAACTCCTTCTACAATGGCAGCAGCTTCGTGATCAAGGCCCGCCAGTACCGTCTCAACCACAAGCCCTTCGAGTTCACCTTGGACGTGACCTCGGACAAGGCACAGGCGGCCGTTGTCAAGGTATTCATTGCACCCAAGTACGACGAATTCGGTCATGTCATCCCATTGGAGCACAACTATCAGAACTTCTTCGAGCTGGAGCATTTCAAGGTGCTGCTGGATGCTGGCGTCAATCACATCAAGCGCGCTAGCGGCGACTTCAGCTTCTGGGTCAACGATCGCACCACCTACTTCGAGCTCTACCAGAAGCTGATGGATGCCACCAACAGCGACTACAAATTCAAGCTGGATCAATCCGAGTCCCACTGCGGCGTACCCAATCGCATGATGTTGCCCAAGGGCAAGAAGGGCGGCCAGGTCTATCAGTTCTTCTACATGGTCTATCCCTATCATGAGCCCGCTGTGGCCCAATTCACTGGCTACGATCCCGTTATCAGCTGCGGCATTGGCCATGGCTCACGCTATGTGGACGCACTGCCCTTCGGCTTCCCCTTCAATCGGCCCATCAAGCACGACTACTACTTCATGGTGGACAACTTCAAGTTCTTCGACGTGAAGATCTTCCATCGCGACGAGCACACCAATGTGGCCTAAGGCTGAACGAACTCAGACTCTGATTTAATACCTCCAATATACTTGTAACTCCCAGCACTAGCTTTACTCACACTTGCCACCATAGATCATGTTCAATCCTACTTAACGACTTAATAATGTTGCCTTACTTACCGCTAATCAATAAACAATAAACGAATTTAAGCGAACACAATTTGATGACTTTTAATTAGAATTATTAGTGATCCTTGAGATCCCTTCTCCCTCAGACCTACTCAGCACTTGCTGCACTTTCTTTACCAGAATTTCCACAGCCAACACGATCGTAGCGAGCAGCAAAAGTGCTCCGTACGCAATCCAAATCCATTGCAGATCATCCAAGTGCAGCGCCTCCTTCAAACGCTGGGGCTCACGCTGAATGGGATCGCTGAAGGAGAGCAAGCCCGCCGCAGCCATATCATAGAAATGCAGATCGACCCAATGCTGAAAGATGCCAAAGTCACGCACATCCATTATCAATCTGGTCAGCGGCTCCAGGAACCAGGTGTTTGCAGGCAGCTGAAAGACCATGTAGGTGAGTGTCCTAACGCAGGCGCTCAAGGAGTAGAGGAAAACTTCACGCGGAAAATACTTTTGTTGCTCGCTCAGCAGCGTCCACTTGAGCCGCGAGGCCAAGTAGGCGTGACTCATGTTCATGTTGTCCCTGTGGCTATTGTACTCGCTGCTATTCATAGCCAGCACACGCAGCTTCATTGCACCCAGATCGTAGTCCCCTTCCGAGGAGCCGGCATCGATGACCAGCGGCAGCTGTGCACGTTGAATATCGGCAAAGCTGCGTGGCTGAAAGAATTTAGGTGGATGGGTTAACAGCGTGCCGAGGGCAGCCTCATGAATCGAGCTCAAGTTGAGTCCCAGCACAGCCAGCATCAAGTAGATCCATCTGGCATAGATGCTACTGTGCGGGGAACGGCCGAAGGACTGGCCAAGCAGTCCACGCAACGCCACATCGTTCAGCAGGAAATCTACCAGGCTGGCGGTCTGTCCCATCAGCCACCAATGCAGGCTAAGCAGAAGGCCAAAGCTATAGACAATAGCCAGCCCGATGAGTATATGCTGGGCATTGGCCAGAATGAGGTAGATGTCCTTAATGGGCAGCTGCTGTGCCAGCGGGATCATCATGCATATGTGGCTCAGCTCGAAGGGAAAGCTGCTGAGTGGCAGCTGCTCGAGCCGTATGAGCTGCACCACCGTAGCCGCCACATCCACTTGGAACTGCTCGATCAGCGACTGCAGCTCATTGGAATGCATAACCGCGCCTGGTTTGATCTCTATGGGAAACTGGATGGTGGCATTCAGCTTCCAGGCCAGGGTGCGCACAAAACGACCCACCGAACCGGCCAGCACTTGCCGGCCAGTGCGCCAGTCCGTGTAGACGATGGTGCGCGGATGCTTCTGGTCGGGCACCACGATCAGCGGCTGGCCGTACATGTTCCTCAGCTGGCTCATAAAAAACGGTCGCTGCTCCAGCAAACGCTCCTCCAGCTCAAAGCGCGGATACGGACGATAGCGATAGTAGACTCGATCTGCGCTCTCCGCCAGCAAGGCAACCACATTCAATATTTTCTGTCTATAGCATTCCCTAAGCAGGGCATTGAGCATCTGGTAGGATGAGTTGTTGGCTGCGTGAGATGCAGGAGCTATATAAAAGATACTCTTTGGTCCGCGTAGATTCCTCAGTAACGCCGGCAGCAACTCATAATCCTCGCCTGGCAAACAGACCAGTTGCATCAACCTCGAGAAAGGTTTGCTAGGAGGCGTGGCACTGTGCAACGATTGCAGCACGAGAGGCAGTTGAGGTGCCACAATTAGCTCCTGCAGCCAGCTCTCTGGACAATAGTCATAGCGTATCAGCAGCATTGAAGACTTCGACTCCAAGAGTAACTGCCCCAGCAGGTCTTTAGTTGAGCAGCCCGACGTTATGCAAGTAAGTAATACTATATACGAGTATAGTCGAGACATGTTTAAGACTGATGTGTTAGCTAGCCAATGGCGCATTGGCATATTTATAGACTTCCTAGCATTCGAGACTAGTTTGCTGCGTCATTGACCAATGGGAGTCAGCTGCCGAAATAGTTACGCCCTCGGAATTCGAATAGAGCTAGAATGGAGGAACAAGCATTGTTAATATTGTATAGGTCGTAAAAGGTAGGCTTACGTTTTCTTATATAGAATGACTAGTGGAAATCTTGTGGCTGATATAATAATTATAAAGAGTAAGCCCAGGCTTGGTATAAATATTTAAATATATTCCAAAGTAAGCATATACATATTTGCTTTAATACCTAAATTTAATTTAATTTAATTATTTCTGTTACTCAATACAGTAGAAACCAGAGACCAGAAACGACTCCGCTTCTAGTGTTTGTCCGCTTATTTAGAGAACAATTCTATGTCTTGGTTGTTCCCCATGCAAACTTATATGAAAGGGCCAACGCTTATGCCAATAATATTTTTCACAATTTAACCGGCTATTACGACATGCCGAAAAAAATACAGCGTAATAATGACAAAACATTAAAGAGCATCAAATGACGCTGATAGAAATATATATACTCATATATTATATATATTTGTCAGTAGTCAGCACCATTGCTTGTGTGCGTCGCAGGGACGCAAATGCTTTTAAGAGAGAGAGAGAGAGAAAGGCGAGATAGAGAGAGAGACAAAGTACAATTCCGAAGCCACACAAATGCTTACAGCGCGCGTATTGCATGGGGAATTTATTAATTTTGATTAAACAAATGAATTTGTATTATTTTAAAACCTACTACGAACATGTCAACCATAAAAGAACAAAAAAAAAAGAGTTGTTTTTGTTAGTTTACCTTAAAGCGTCCTCCCGGCATAACGCTGTAAAAACGTCAGTCCCTTGAGCGTCGTTATAAGCGATTTCTACTGTATTATAAAGTAATCTAATTAAGTTGAATTTTTAAAATTTCGTGTGCACAGAAATTCAGCTTTAATACTAAAATTTAAATACATGTTCTATAGTAATTGTAAGAAATTAATTTGCTTTTTCTTTTAATATTAATATGTATTTTAAAATAGATTTCAATAAATACATTCATTAAATATTCGTAAACTACTTCATTTCCTATACACCTTATTTTTCCATAATTCCCATTCAGTTATAAATTGTCCCCTATTAAAAATACATTCATTTAATATTCATATCTCAAAATATGTACTCTTTATTAGTTGCTTTTAGTTACAAATCCATTTGAATGTTTCACTTTTGTGTTAGTTTTTTTCATTTGTTTGTTTTTTTTTTTTAAGTATATATATAATCGTAATTAATTACAATTATTTGTCCGTTTCGCAAATAAATATTACAATTGGGTATTAAAATAAATATATGTATATATTGATTTTGCTTATGCCTTAACTCTAGTTCACGATATCTGTGTATGAATGTGTGTGTATATATAATTTCTCTAGGTACTTAAGTCATGTGAAAATGGTAAATCAAATTGCAAAATAATCGAATTAATAATTTTGTGTATCGCCTAAATAAATAGAGAGCGTATTGCACTTGCATATAGATTGACAAGGAGATTTCAAGTTATGCACAGATTCGAAATTCAAAACGAAGTACATCATGGAGATCGCTTATGTGACTAAAATACAATCAGCTTACAGATAAGTGTTAATAAATTTGCACTAACGGAATGACCAATATAAATATATATGTATATGTAAACTACTAACAAAGGTTCGACCGAATAGTTAGAGACTGATTACCATTAAATATATAACAAAATAAATACAATAAACAATTTAAATAAGAGAAAGTGAGGAGATTTTTAGATATAAGTTTAAATAACATTGCTCAGATTCGAGCCGGAGTTATAGTTATTCTTGTGCGGCGTCGTGGTGGGCGTAACACTAGTTGCCACGCCCTCCAGCAGCTGCAGCAGCCTCTGTCGTGTGCGCTTATCGCTAATACAAATGCATTGTATCAGATTTGTCAATTGCTTAGCTGAATACTCATCGCTCAGTCGCTGCTGTTCGATCCACTGCTCGAACTGCTCAGGCGAAAAATAATAAGACTTGATAAAGACATCCACGTAAGCACGATGTTGCGGATATTTCTGGTTCGAGATTAGCTCAAGGAACGACATAAAATTGGCAAAATCCAATTGCATGAGCGCCCGGCCACCAGCTGAACATTTCTTAACATTCGAGAAGCTATGGAAGAAATGGACAAAATATAATCAGAGTTGATATAATATCAAAAAATATATTTGACTACTTACCCCTCCACTAGCAAATGGGTGGCCACATGGGCCATTGCATTCCAAACATGTTTGTTGGGTATGCTCACCTCCTTGGATATCTCCTCCAGGCACATGGCAAAGCTCTGTATATTCTACAATAGAGAAAGCATGATTTAATGGGATTCAAATTAGTATTGGTATGCCTTTGCACTTACGCGATTTAGGACGTCACTGTAGTTGCTGTGCTGATGCGTCACATGATTCACATCCCACTTGACCTTGGCCATTTGTGCTAGAATCGCCGATAGATCAATGACGCGCGATGCGACGCATGTGTAAACTGGTTTGGCCAGATCAGCAATAAAGTCGCCATATTCGAGATAGTTGATTAGCGCTGGTCGCTCGGCGGCTGGTAATAAATGATTCAAATAATGCTGCAGCACATTAAACTGTTGAAACATGCTGCGCCCCGCCTCGATCGCCACAATGCGCTGTGGCAGGCCGTACAGCGTGTCCGGATTGGCCAATTCGTTGTTGATCTGCAAAATTCATTGAATTATGATAATGAACTATAGTGATTAATTGCATTTGATTTCTCACCAGAGAGGAAAAGTTCAGGGGCCAAACTTTAATCTGTGGAAGCACATTCGTTTCCACAGCACGCAGACGCTGCTCCAGACGCGGCGTATAGAGATTATCTGTGGCCACCAGCTGCGAATTCAAAATTAATTAAAAACATGTTCTACGCTGGCAGAGCTTTACATACCGCATCCTTGCCAAAGATCTCATGCACAGCATAGGCATAAAAGTCGAGCAACTCCAGCATGCACGATACTATCTTGGGTGATATGCAGTGCAGCAGCTTGCACATCTGCAAATAGCGTCCAATGCAGCGTAGCACATTCAAAGCAGTGTTGTTCACAAGCAGTTGACTGAGAAAGATAAAGGGGTTTCACATATTTTAAATGCCAAAGAGGCAAACCTTCGCTGGTTACTTACTTATTGGCATCTTCGGCAAACTCTTTGCTCTGCAGACTCTTTTGTTCGTCGTCACTTTCCTCGCTAAAGTAGCAGGAGGCTTCGTCCACAATGCCCGACAGTATGTCTTCCTCCAGCATGGCAGCATCGAGGCCGCCATCGAAGGGAGAACTCTTCTCCGAGAACCGCAAAAAATAGCCATAGGAACCATAAATTGAGCTGCCGCCACCATCCTGGGAGTGCACCGAAACCAGCTCGTCGCAGTTGTTGTTGCTAATGGGCGAGTTATTATTCGATGCCAGCAGCGCAGTCGTTGGTGATTTATGGCGACGCAGCGTGTGTCGCACCGACCGGAATTCCTGCATAATATCAAATAATATAATATTAATCATTGCAAATAGTTTGGCATTAAATATCAATTTACCGGCAGTTGCAGTATGTGCGAAAATGAATCCAACGGCGTCCAGGATTCGTTGTCTAGAAATAAACAGATTTCCTCAATGCAACATGTGTGATAGCGCCGGAAGAACTCCTCGCTCCCCTGTTGCATCGTTGCAATCAGCTTCTCCGACTGCTCGCTGCAAAATTCCACGCCCACCTTCTTTAGCCGCTGCACAATGGATAATACTTGTATGAATTGATCATACTTGAGCGTTGTCAGCTTAGCGCTCTGCAGAAACAGACAGACTTTGTTCAATATATCGTTCCATATACGCGACTGACCCTTCTTCAATTTCTGTTGTATATAAAGATCGGGTGATTCGCCATCGCTCTCCTCCTGCTGTGGGTATAGCTTGTAGTTGTTGTGCCACATGACAACCTGATAGTAGGAGGCCAGTATGGTCCAAAAAGTCTTGCACAAGCTAATCAAACAGGGTATAAGCTTATCGGCACTAAGTTGTTCGCACAGCTGCTCGTACAGCAGCTTCGGCTGGTCCTCTGCATTGGGCTCGCTGTAGCCACGCACCACGGCATTCACTGTGGTGTGCACTGCCGAAATGTAGTTGATGTGCAGCTGGTCCATGGCAATCAGCGACTTATTGGCCAGCTTGTACGCCTCCTGCAATTTGGCATATTTGCGTATATCGAAATTCAGCACCATTTCGTTGAGCACGGTGTCCAGCTGATACTCCATCAAGAGCATTGTCTCCTGCAGCTTCTTGTGCAGCGACTGGACGCAATTGTATTGCATGAAGGCAGCCGCAGAGCTTTGGCACTGCAACAACAGCTCAATGGCTGCCGAATAGTTGTGGTCTGCCAACAGCTTCTGCAGCTCCTCATCTGTGGTGCGCTGCAAGGGTATGCATTATAAAACGAATCAATCAATCATCACGTTCTCTACTTACCAACTTCTTTATGGCCATTAGCGTATCTAGCACTTCTTTGAGCACCTCGCGTTTCCGATAGCTGGCCAGGATTTCCAAGCTGGTCGTTGTTAAATTTGTGCGTGCATAACTTAAGTAGGATCGTGCTTTCTGACATGTCCACAGCGACTCCTCCAGCTTCTTTTGCGTTTCATTGATGGCCTGAAATTCGCTGCTGCACGCATTGCGCTGTTCCAATATGTTCTGCAGCACCTGCTTGGTCAGCACTTTTTGCTGAGTGCGCAGTTGTGCAATGGTCGACTCAATAAGCTGGTTATCAATGCCAGCGTCAAGCACTTTCTATAAAATGACTCACAATTAAAGTTTAATGTATTCATAGCTATGACAATGCTTACCTTGAGTTCGTATAGCTCTGGATTGCTATCGGCACTGTAGTAGCATTCTTCGATGCTCTCCAGAATTTCTTGATCTGATTTTTGTACTCCATCTGTAGCATCTGTTTCCGTGTTTTCTGCTGCTGCTGCTGCTGCTGATGCTGATGCTGTTGTTGTTGTTGTTGTTGTGGTGGGCAAAGCATCCGTTGTTACGGTCTGTATGAAATAATCGGAAAAGCCCATTGCTGGAATTTTCATTTGTCGGTTCGTCTGCAAATAAGAGTTTTGTTATCGCCGTTATTGGGACTGCTTGTTGCGCTTACCTGTTTGTGCAGCAGGTCCATGAACCTGGTCTTAAATTCGTCCATTTTGGCCTTGGAGTTCTGCATTTTGCAGCCATGAAAACCAGAAAAAAAAATTACGCGAAACAAACTTCGCCTCTCTCCCACTCCCAAACAATGAATGCATCGATATCAACATTATCGATAAACATATTATCGATGCCTTTGAGTATATTGTTGGATGTAAAACTAGTATGCTGTTAACAAGAAAAATTTTAACATAGCTGATATTAACATCATAACAGATTTGAATATCTTAAATAATGTTATCAATTTTATTATTAAATTTATAAACTAAAACTAGAACTTAATTCTTAGACAACACAATAACGCATTAAACACTGCCGCGCCTTCCACTTGTTGCCACTGTTGAGGTAGACGAGATGCAGATTGAACGCCGCCTCATGTTGCAGTCCCAGCACTGACTCGTGCTGCTTTATAAGCGGATGCTGTGCGGCTAAAGCCCGCTCATAATAATCAATAGCCAGGTGCAGAATGTTCGCCTGATGGTAGATGCGTCCAATGTTATAGTAGATCTCCTGGCGAGCAGCACACGTAGCCGGCACATCGCTGCCCTTGACGGAGCTTTCCGCACGCAGTTCAGCATAGCGCAGGGCAAACGCCACCGCCTGGGCGACAGCTGCCGACTTGCGCAGCACCTTCTTCTGCAGCGCCAGCTGGTTGAAGACGACGGCTATGGAGAGAGCAACCAGAGGATGTGGCTGCTCCCGCAATATGGGCACATAAACGTTCAGCGCATACTTGTATGAACTGCAATTGAGATGATAATGGCCCAGGAAGAGCCGCATGGGCTGGGTACCCTTGGGATGACGCTCCAGAAGCCGTCGAGCGTAGCGAAAGTAGCGCACCTCGTCGCCCTGCTGCACCATCAGCGACAGCATGTTCCACAAATTTATCATGTCTGGCTGCTTGGCAATCAGCTCGCGCAGATAGGAAAAGCCGATGGCGCAGTCTTGATTGAAGTAGCAAGCCAATATCATGATACGCTCGATTTCGTAGTGGTAATAGGTGAAGCGTCTTGTCGTGACCATCGCGAAACAGATGCGCTCAACAATACTGTGCATGCCATGCGCATGGGCCGTGCGCACCAGCTCGAGGAACAGCTCGTATTCGTTCTTGATGGTCAGATCGGAGCCCTCAGCATTAGCCGATGCCTTCTGCGACTCCTATAGATTTATTTTTTAATCAATTAAATTTCACAGATATATACCTCATATACACACCTGCTGTTCGGCATCACCGCCTCCAGAGACATCAGCCAGGCTGCGCATTTGTAAGATGGCCTTGAGGCCCTCGGTGTTGTAGGCCCCGCCGCCATTTGAGGCGGCCATCATCTCCTCACGGTTCTTCAGCTTTATCGAGTGCCGGCTGAGCAGGACATAGCCTACGTCGAGGAACTCGTCGATGCGGTTGATCTGCTGCAGCATGATGCAGCGTTCGTATAGCAGACGCGCATGCAATGGCTGTCCTTCCTGTTCGCCGGATTGCTCCAGAGCCTTGACCGCCTCCTCGGGCCGACCTTGCTGCTTGAGCAGCGCTGACAGCGTAAACTTGGCCTCGTAGCAGTACGGCGCCAGCTGCACAACCCGTCCATAGCTCTGGATGGCCTCCTGTGTGCGATTCAATTGACGCAAACACTCGGCCTGGCGCAACCAAACAAAGGCGGGACAATCGAAGGTATCGGAGTCTGTAATGGGCCGCATGAGGGCAATGGCCTCCGCATACTTGTGCTCCTGCATCAGTGCCTCGGTGATGTCCATATACAGTTCCACACGATCCACTGTGGGTGTTATGTGCTCCTGCACGTTCTGCACAATGTAGCCGAGAAGATGGTGGGCATGCATGTGGATCAGGCTGACGCAGAGCTTGGCGCGCAACTCGGGCACATAGTCGTCGGGTATTTGACAGAAGTAGATGAGCTCCAGGCTCTCCTTCTCCGTCTCCAGCTCCAGTTTAGTACGCTCTCGCAGGCAGCGCAGCACCTTGGTGTATTGCTTGTTGAGTATGAGTAGCTCGAGGTAGATGTTGAGATCCTCGTTTGTGAAACGATCACCGCACACACCGTAAGTGCCCTCCATGGCCTCCAGGGCGATGCTGTGCTTTTCCAGCTCGTGGAAATATCGTGCCACATTTTTGCCCGTGCTGAGACACAGGTTCCACTCGCTCGCCGGCATCAGCGGCAGCATCTTCAGATACGTGAACATCGCTGCGTTGGTCTCGCCCATGCGCTCCAGCAGCTGTGCCTTCCGCAGGCGCAGCACATACTCCTTGGGTAACACCTTTATGGCCTTCGTATAGCAGACGCGGGCGCGTGCCAAATGGCCCTGTTGTACTAGCAAATCCGAGATGCGTATCCACATATCGCGATCCTGAGGATTTAGATGCGCTGCAATTGTGGAGAAGTGCAAGAACTTGACCTCATCGCGATTCTCGTAAATCTCGGCTAGTGTGTAGAAGGGCTCGCTGGCTAGAGGATTCTGACGTATGATTTCCATGCAAATTCGTTCGGCTATATCGAAACGACCGTAAGCAAAAGACAGATTCGCCTCTCCCATAAGGCCCATCAAGGCGGGACTCAGTTGACTCCGCCGTCCCAAGCTACCACCACCAGATCCGGCTCGACCACCAAACGAGCTCTTGGTCTGCGTTTTAGGCGGTGCTGGTTGTTTGGGAGTTGCTGCTGCTGCGGCGGCACTCGTGCTGGGTTCTTCTTCTGACTGCTCTTCCTGCTCAAACTTCTTTTTGGCCGCCAAGTGTGCTGCCTCGCTGTCATCCTCTTCATCGCCGGGCTCAAGCTTGGTACAGAAGTCAGGAAACTCCAGACACTGTACGCCCTGTACATAGCGTCTAATTAAAGCGCCTTCTTCATCGGCCGCTTTCACGTCGTCATTTGATGGCGACGAATCTTCGTCGGCAGCCAAGTCAATTATTTCCACAATACGTAATGGCTCCGTCACCTCAAACTGTGCCAGCTCGTTTTCGGGCACATCATTGCTATCAATTTCTTCTATTAAAACCTCATTTGCGTTTCTTTTACTATCCTTTTTAGCTTGTTGATTCTCGCTCATTTTTTTCCACGTTTGGTCAGTAAACAGAAAACATATGTTTTTCTTAGCAGAAATGCGCAAAAGTTACTTAAAGTATCGATAAGTTAGAATTGGAAATCTATCGATATCAACATCGTTGTAACAAATGTTATTAACAGCAGTAAGAAATTCAAAAATACGTTTTTTTTAAACAAATATTTAATAGTACAAAATATTTAACGTCTATACGCGATCATTAAACTATATAACATCACTTTAGTTCAGTTTTACATTCAATTGTAAAATTGTTGAACAATTGTTGAATGGTTATAAATATGCAATTTATAGGAATAAACATGCATGCATTTCTGTATGCTAATAACCAAAGGCTCGAATGGATGACAAATGAAGGCGCACAGTTCACGTGGAGTGAATTGACTAGGTGGCCTTTGCGTCTTTGTGTTGAAACGAAACTTGATCAAATTGGTAGCACGATCCCGGAATACGATCGGTTCTGTGGAACACGCTTTAGGACGTTCCAGTGGAGAGATAAATACATTATCATAGTTAAATAAATTATGATTGAGATATGGGGACGTTGAAAAGCTCTGTGTGCTGACGGGCACAGTAGGATTGTAACGCAGCGCCGCCTGACGCAAGAACGGCAGCGATTTGCTGCTGTTTTTCCAATTCTGTAGCATGAAGAAATGCGACGTGGGTGACGAGGGGGCGTCGCCTGTTTGCAAAGATCGCACATTGCATAGTTTATCATTAAATTGTACAACTATTTGTAGTAGGTCTATAGAATCATCATGGTAAACGCCTAGCACATCCTCACTGTTCATGCTATAGAAGACATAGAGACGTCGCGGTGGCTGTGGCTCGCCCGTCAATAGGATATGTGAAACATCGCTGTCCTTTGGTCGTTCCTCGTAGCGCAGCAATAACAAATCGTTGTCCACTAGCTGCATTTTTTCAATAATCATATTTTCTATCTGCAATTGGTAAAATGAAAAGATTTCAGAATTGATTTAGCTACAAGTCTGTCGTTGTCTCTCACGAATTCAAAGTTTTTGTAGAACTCCTGATACTTTTGAATCGCTTGAGGACTATCTGGTTCGATCTGACGATAGAGAAAGCTGAGCACTCGCTGTTTAATATGCGTAATTGGCAGCAAGGTATTCACATCCAGCATCATCAAATACATTGACGAAAGATCATGAAAGCAGCAATGGAGAGGCCGTGGACCTATTTCGTGCTCCTGTTTAATCAGTCGTCCGTCAACCAATTCATAAATATAAATACATTGTCGCAGACGCGATAATATTGCTACAGTGTGGCCATGCACCGAGATGCCGTGATTGTGGGATAAGCAAATGGACTCCTGATGCAGCAGCACTTCATCCGTAACAACTCCCTTTTGCAGGTCCACAACGTAGAATATATAGGAGAAGGGATCGACCTTATCAAAGACATCGGGATAACGCTCATATTCAGACACTATCAAATTGTAGCCCTGAAGCACGCACATTCCAGCAAGCAGGACATAACGACTGTCATCGAGGAAAACACTAAACTCCCGATGCAGATAGAAGCGTGCCGATTCACCTTGACATAGGCGCAGCACATATTTCGCTTTGAACAGCTTCTCGAATACAGTGTTTCTTAACTGCTGGCAGTGTAGCCCAGCAAGCGTTTCGCTTGTGCCAACGCCAGCATCGCTGAACAACTGATTTACACCGGCAGCGCCAATGCCCTTGTATGCGTACACTGTAAATATATTATTCCCTTATTCGAAAATAATTTAATAAATTTGCAGCTTACCTATAAATGAACGCTGATCATGGGAGAAACCTAACAATTTGCTACCGTCCGGCGTAAACTTTCGCAGGTAAACAGGTGGTATAACGATTCCAACAGTCAAGCAAGGAGTAATTGCTTTGTAAAATTGACGTTCGTACGACAATTGAGGAACTTGACTTAATTTGTTACGTGTGTAGCCTGACTCTCTGTTTTGTAGCATATGTACAAGGTTTTGCGTTTGCAAACGCTGCTCAATAGCAAGTTTTTCCAAAATCATAATAAAAGTTATTGCAACAAAAACGTAAATAATAATAATAATGCAATCGATATCGATATACTTACATAGTCGCAAAGAAGCACAATTGGTGGTGTTAGTTAACATGCCAATAAATTTGCAGCCAACCGCGTAAATCGGACCGCGCTATCAACTTTGGCTTACATTTTAAACACAACTGTAAGTTTAATAAGTGACTATATATTTGTTGTAAACTGATTATCAAATCAATATCAATTTCTATTTTTAATAAGTTATATTCGTGAAGCTTTGTCTATTAAATACGCCCATGTTGAGTTGTAGCATTATTAACTTTTAAGCATAACTTTTAACATAGTGTTGCAAAGTAATTCAAATGTATGTATTTCTGTGTGATCGAAGCTCAACCGTGCGTCAGATCTAATTACAGATGGCGTCTGTAACGGTACTTGCAGCGTCTTCAGTTGAAATTGACCTTTTTGTGTATTACATGTGAAATTTTCTTTTTTTCATCTTTTGTATTGTCTGTGTGTTTCTATATGTAATTTTCAGTTGCAAAATGAGCGTGAGCAGAATAAAACAAGAATTTGACTTGGTATTATGTATATTTCCTAACCAACTGAATTTCTCAATCTCATATGAGTTTTTTTATCTCTTGGTTATAATTGCAGATAAATTTAAAACTAACAAAACTCGTCAACATGGTAAAATGCTCGCAAACGGAGCTTAAGAGCAAGGAACGCATGTTGAAGAAGTTTACCGACGTTGAGGAGTCCAGCTCGGAAGATGAGGAGCAAAAACAAGCCGAAAAGTGCGTAGTTATTTTTATTTATTCTTATATAATTGCGAATTAAAAATACGCTGTTTCGTCTTGTAGATTTATCGGCATTATGCGCGACTTGCCGTACTATGAGCCCAGTCAAAATATGCTGCAGGCTATGACCGTTGACTTCAACAACGAAAGTCTCGCAGTAGAGAGCAAAACTTTTAACTCTTATCTGCAAACGCAGCAACTAGACTCTGAGAATGTTTGCTCCGTGCTGAGCACACTGCTTAGCATTGAGGATATCACAAACATGCAGCTTTATGCGCAGCTTATGCAGCCCAGTGTCTATTTGAGAAAAGTCAACAAACAATGCTATAGCTTTGTGCCTTCCAGTAACGCAGACATCAATGTAGAGGATGTGGTAGTGCCCAATGTGGACGAGGCTGTTCTAGTACCCATGGCGAGCTTGATGGAATCTCCTTTGTCCAAACAACCCATACTGGCACTGTTGCCACATAAGCACGAAGAATTGCCATCGAATCATCCGATGCGTCGTAACGTCGCCATCGTTGACCAAGTGACTCGCACATCGATTCAACTGATATTCAAACGAGGCGGTCCGCGCGGCGGCTTATCTGTTACAGATCGTTACTTTGTAATTCTGCGCTCTCGCCGCACATCGTATCGCTTCATGTATCGTGCGATGCAGCTGTTGCAGGAGACTCCTTGTCTACGTAGCTATTTGTTTCCCACCAAGCCGCTGCAAATCGTGGCTCCCAAAGTGAATCCATCAAATGTGATTCTTTTCAATTCTACAATCTATTCTAACATGGAGCAGCTGCAAGCAGTGCACAAAATTCTTAATGGTCCCAACAAAGAAGCGCCCTACATCGTATTTGGACCTCCAGGTTTGCTTATAAGTAACAGATTCTCCAACAGCCTATCCTACCTCAATCTTTGCACATTCCTTTTGCAGGCACTGGCAAGACAACAACCATTGTCGAGGCCATTCTACAGTTGCGATTTCGTCAGCCGCGAAGTCGCATTCTTGTTACCGCCGGTTCAAACTCAGCCTGCGACACTATTGCTATGAGAATATGCGAGTATTTCGCTAGCAATGAACGTTTGCAGGCGCACTTGAGAAAACGTGCTAATGAGTCGCGTTTGGTCACCGAGGACGTTGAGCTGAATCATCAGTTGATACGTCTGTTTTCGCGCTCTGTGTTCGCCAAGGGGCTGAATTCGGTGGAACCGCTGCTCCTAAAACATTCCAATTGTAGCAAGAGTGGGTACAATCATATGCGTGCGAACCAACTGCGCAAATATGGCATAATTGTGGCCACACTGTGCACTGTGGGTCGCCTGGTAACCGAAAATGTTGGTAAATTTAATTTTTTTACACACGTCTTCATCGATGAGGCTGGCGCTTCAACGGAGCCCGAGGCTCTCATTGGCATTGTGGGCATTAAGCAGCAGCATGCATGCCATGTGATTCTCTCGGGCGATCACAAGCAGCTGGGAGCCGTTATTAAGAACAACCGTGCTGCAAGTCTGGGCCTACGTCACTCGCTAATGGAGCGTCTGCTCCGCTGCGAAATGTACGCCGTGGACAGCAATGGCAATTACGATCACACATTGCAGACGCGCTTGCGTCAAAATTATAGATCCCATCCGGCAATTGTTGGACTCTACAATAAGTTGTACTACAACGATGAACTCATAGCACAAGCGCCGCCGTCACAGGTCAATCTAGCGGCCAATTGGCGAATGCTCACCAATCCCGATTTTCCAATTATATTCCAAGCCACGCATGGCGTGACAGAGCGCGAGGATCACTCTACCAGTTCACTTAATATGCTGGAGGCACAGGTGGTCTGCTGGTATGTCAAGCGCTTGCTTAGTTTCGGCCTAGGCGGCGATATTTGTCCGCAGCAGGCGGATATCGGTATCGTGGCACCGTATGCGGCACAGTGTAAGGTCCTCAACGATATACTACGTGTCCAGGGCTACCATGATGTGGAGGTGGGCAGCGTCGAGAACTATCAGGGACGTGAGAAACCCATTATAATTGCGACGCTAGTGCGTTCGTTTACCAACATCGGGTTCTTGCGTAATCCACGTCGCTTGAATGTGCTGCTCTCACGCGCCAAGTCACTGATGATACTTATTGGCAATCCGGTAACGCTTCGTCATCATCGTGACATCAATTACGTCATAGATCAGTGCAAGTTGCATGGCACCTACACGTTCAAACAGAAGAATGGGTTGCACCGTCCGTTTTTCCTGAATGATGTATACGATGAGGATATTGATGAAGACGATCAATGTGAGTCAGAAGAAGAGGTGAAGGGTTGGGATACAGAAATGCCGCAAGACATTTCCGTAGCTATTCCCAAAATCAAGCATGAGACAAGTGGAACGGGTAAACTAATACAGTAGATCAAATAAAATCAATACTAATGACTCTTCTGCAGATGACAAAAGCAACAGCCGCATTAACAATTGGAGCAATTCTGGCACTGAATCGCTTTCGGAAAGGTGCAGCTCGTGTAAAGATATAATTAATAATTCCAACACATTGTCTGTTGGAGTGTCAGACAGCCCATTGGTTAAAATGGCGCTGCCGACTTCAGAGAAGATATCGATCCATACCAACTTCCTAAAGGCCTGCGCTGCAGCCGCAGAATTTACTAAACAAAGACTGCGCAATGGCAGTAAGTTGATGAACAGTAAATAATTTACTTCTATGCTGAGTCTCTCGTATAATCGATTCCATTTGAGAATTTTTTTGACGTATTCTTAAGAAGTCTACAGTTGGACTTGAATTTTGAACACATTTTCTGAAAGCAGTACACAAACTCAAATTTGCAAACCTTCATTTTGTTTAGCTGGAAAACTTCAATTTTTGTTGTTGCTTTTGTTTTATATACATATATATTTTTTTTTTTTTTTGTATTTTTTCAATATATATTTACTTAAGTCAAGATTAAAGTTGCTGGAACAGCTCGAAGAAAATTTTTAATTTTTTAATGCTTGCATAAATGTTTAGTAACTTTATCTATAAATAATATATGTGCTGTTTAATGAATCCTTGGCGCACAATTTGCATTTTACATTTCAAATGTCTGTCGAAAGTTCTCGCACGGCTGTGAAGAAAAAAATATGTACTCATTTAAAACATGAATAATATCATAGGTTTAATAGTACTGCGATGACATCCATGAATGTATTTAGTTTTAATGAAGGCCAAACAAACTTTCTGAAATTTGATAACCTTTATAATTTTACCAAATAAATAAATAAAAACTGAATACTTACAAACCAATTGAAATACATGTGTGTGAAGCAAATTTATTTATTTCTATAACTCTTTTAAAAGTCGAGTTAAATAATGTAAGTATAGTGTTTATATAAGTATATATGATTATATTTAAGCAGTGACTATAAAATTAGTAAACAGTTTACAAAATACAAATACAATTGCTGTGTGTTTGCGTTAGATTTCGAAAAATGTTTATTTTGATTTATGTATATCTATATATATATATATTAATAGATTTCGATTCGCTTTCGACTTTGTGATTTCGTGTGCTTTCAACGCTTTACTTTCGTTTAAATTCGTTCAGTCTTTGTTAATCAACAACTTGGTTAAAAGTGTTTTTTAGTTATATTTCTTTAATAAAGGACAAGAGAACAACATTTCTAATTATTAATAATTACGAAATATTGGAAAACAAATGCCATGTTTCTTGTTAATTATTTTATAATTAATATTGCATATTTTTGTTCGTTTCTTTAGTTTTGCTTGTTTTTTTTTTTTTAATATTTTTGTTTTTATTATTATTAAAATATATATTTAAGTAGTATATATATATATACGTATATGTATATCGATGATCTCTCAAAAATTGCTTGCATGTAATAACTACATTTGGTATAAGAACCTCCACTACGTTTCCCACTAACCGCTTCTACCTGACTAACATATGCTAGCCCTCCCACCTCAGCAGCGCTTTGCATAAATGTGTATATATTTGTTGTGTGTGTGTGTGTGTATTTGTGTGCGTGTGTTTGCCTGTGTTTGTAATTTATTTCACTGAGCTTAGAGCACGACGCGTCGAACGCCGCAATCCATGCAGAACTTGGCGTGCTCTAGCACGAATTTGGCGCCACATTCGTGACAGAACTTGGACATTTTCATCGAAGCATTCGAATTGTTGCTGTGCAGCGAGTGCTGAGATGTTGTAGGCGTTAAACCAACACCTACGCTATTACTGTTGTTGTTGTTCTTTAAGTTCAATGCGTTAAGCTCGTAGTTATTGTTGGCTACCTGATGCTGAGATTGCTGCTGCTGCTGTAGGTAGTTGTAGTTTGTGTTCTGCTTGTGATGCTGTTGGTGTTGCTCCTGTTGCTGTTGCATCAGCTGCTCTGAGCTGCTGCTGGAATATTCCATGTTGCCATTGCCAGCATCGCTACCAATGCCGAGACCGTTCGGCGCAAACATGCGCTGGCGTGCCTTTAGAGTGCCATAGTTGCTCTGAGCTTGTGTTGAGGCATCCATCATGTTGCTGGGCTGTTTGGTGGACATGGCTATGGCGCCGCTGGCCGTGTGTGGACGTAATTGGCTCGGGGTGCGGGGTGTATTCATGTTCGACTGCAGCTCGGTGGAGCGCTGACGGGACAGACAGTATGGAGAGTTGCTGCTATAGGAGTGAAAATGAAAAGAAATACAAATAACTGTTAATTAACGAAATTTAAAAAAAAAATATCGCAAATCTATGTAACTCTGAATTTATCGATAAGTCGCTCCTATCGTAAGTAAACAATGTTATCTGTTTAACACTGTTAACGTTAGAAATGGTTCTGTTAAATAGGAAATTTTATAAAATAGTCGTTATCGCCCGTCGATAAAATTGATATATTTCAACTAACCTGCCGTAAGCCGAGTCAGTGCTAAGCTTGGAGCTACCGCCACGACGTGAAGATTGCGATGAGGACATTGGATATCCATCGAGACTACTTAGCTCATCTGAATCTCCTGATGGCGATGGCGTCATTGCCTTTACTTCTTGCTGTGTTGACATCTGCTGCTTTTGCTGCACTTGCTCTTGGCGCTGCATGATATCGCGACGCACTGAGGCACTTGCCTCCTCGCCCAGCTGCTTGAAATCGTTACGCATTTTCTCTATCACATTCTTAGCATTGTTTGCCTCCACATTGGGCAATGGCGTGGTCACAAGTGGACTAAGCCGATTGTGATAATGACCGCGACTGGTCTCATCCTCAAGCTGATCCTCATTATCGCTGATCTTGCTGAACTTGGCATGCTCCGGCTCGTTGCCATTCTCAATATGCAGCACATCGATGGGCGTCTGTGCATTACCAACCATGTGTCGTAGTGAATCTGGTGAGATGGGCGAGCGCCCCTGGGCATTTGCCTCTGTTTCAATACTAATAAAAATTTCACGTTTCTTTGATTCGTCCAGGGACTTCTGCGTTTGCGTCTTCTCCACGTAGCAGTTGCTGCTGCTGCTGGTGCCAGAGACATTCGATAGCTGGCGGTCCAGTTTCTCGTCGCTGCTGGTGAAAGGCGTCTTGAAGGCGCTATTCGGCGGTGTTTTGTAGGAGCCGCTGCCATTTGGTGTCTTGTAGGAGCCAGAGCTGACCTGTGAAGACTTGAATGACTCGCCGCCAATTGATGTATTGGAATTGGATCTGTGGGCATGAGGCTCTTTAGTGGTGGACGTATAATAATGGGTCTTAGGTGGCGTTATGAACTGAGAGCTAATACCAGAGGTCGTGGCTGGTCTATGTGTGGGTGTCGGCGTCGGTGGTTGTGTCTGTGTATGGGATTGTGGCTGTGGTGTTGAAGTCGCTTTCTGGAACGAGCGTTGTCGGCTCGTATTGCGATTCAACAGAAACTCGCGACAGTCGCGGAAGAGCGGAAATTGCTCTTCATCATTCTCATTTTCGAATGACGAGAGAAATTCCTCAAAATCGAAGTCATCAAATGTGGGCAGTACTGGCAAATTGGGCAGAGTCAGTGGCATTGCTTTGAGAGGATTGGAGAGCAGTTGCTTCTGCTGCTGCTGCCAGCATTGTTCGTCAAACTCCAGCGAAGACCGATTGGCCTCATCATCAGCGCAGCTGCCCGATGAGATGTACGCCTCCTCCGGCGAAGCATCATACAGAAATTGATTGCGTCCAAGGCGCATCTTGCGCTTGAGCAGATTACGCGCCTCACCGGAATGACGCCGTTGCTCCTGCCCCATCGTTATGGTCGACTGAGAACTGCTGCGACTCTGCGAGAGCTGCTGTGGCGTGGAGCTGGCATCGGAGGAGCCAGTAGATGATTGCTGCACCAGCAGATTATCGCAAGGATTGATCAGCTTCGGATCTATATAATCGGCCATTCGATTGTTGCCGAAGATGCTCTCCAGCTTGATGGGCGACGGTGCGGCATTGCCACCATTGTTGTTGATCAGATTCTGTTGCGGCTTGACGATGGGATCTAAGCGCAGCGGCGTGGCAAAATTATGAGCCACATTCTCATTATTCTCCTTGGCGACCGGCGGACAAATGGGCGTCGTTAACGGTGGCAGCTGACCGCTATTCGAGTTGGCATTCAGACTCTTGGCCGAGTTCTGTTTGCTCAGATTGTTACTCTTGTCTTTCAGCTCCTTGCTGCTCAACTCTTTGCTATTGGCAGCTACCTCGGCAGCCTTGGCATTCAGCTGCTCCAACTCGTGCTCGTACTTCAGGAAGACGGCCAGCGAGTCGGTCTTGGCCACATTACGCGTCGGCGGCTGCTGCTGCTGTTGCTGCTGTTTGGACGTGGAAGTGCTGTCCGTCTCAGTGTCGCCACTGAGAGGCAATTTCATTTGTTGCTTGCGATTCGAGGCGCTCGTATCGCGGCGAACAACTCGTGGACTATGGAAATCATTGCCGCACGCAGCACGCACGGGCATCTCGTCGTACTCCTCGGGCTTGAGGAAGTTGCTGGAGATGGGACCTTCATCGGAGAGGCCGCGCTGAATGGTGGGCCGATAATTGGTGGCAAAGAGCGGACGACTGGGCAGCAATGGTGTACGACGTGGTCCACGCAAGGACGATGTGCGTCGAAAGTTTGATGTGGGCGTTACCTTTGACGTCATAGACGACGTAGTCGTTGTATGACCTTTGCCCAGTGAACTTGTCAGTGAGGTGGACATGATCGCAGACGGTGTCGGTGTAGCTGTGGGTGTAACTGTCGCTGTCGCTGTCGGTGTGGCTGTTATGTGGACCAGTGGTTCGTTATCGGGTGGTGTGCTGGGCGAGCAGAGCTCTTCCAGTTGTCGCTTAGCGGACAGAAACGGATCATACTTTTCGCTAGTCAACGAATTAATGCCGCTGTATTAAAAAAGAGACAAACAGAATTATTATATAGAAAGCAGCAAGTAATCATCAGTTACGATCCTAGAGATCTAATTAACCCGCCCGTCTGTGCGTCGCCTGGCTGTCGTCTGTGGAAGGGCATTTAATGACAAACCTCTTGATGAGCGATTTAGCTGACTTCTTGCTATTGGTCGGCGATCGCGGTGCCTTAATGTACATGGTACCCTCCTCATCCTGCTCGAGCACTACCAGACGGCGACTGATATTAGTTGGTGTCGTGCGCTTCTTGACACTGACTGGCGGATCCTCTTCGCCGTATACGGAATCATCGATTTCATCATCATATTCCCCCTCCAATAGCTTTGCCTTGCTAAGCAGCTGACCAACTTCCATGTCATCCTCGTCGTATTCCTGATCGACTTCATCTTCAGTATCTACCCTTGCCGCCTGCTTCTCGTTCTTCATGTCAATAGCCGGCAGAAAATTGTCGTTCGAACTCTGTTTGACAGCAGGAAGAGGCAAAGCACGCATTGGCTCCGCACTATTAATTATGACCGGCAGCTGCATACGCTTCTTTGGACGACTCATAGTTTTGATGGTGCTCGTCTCCATCTTAATTTGAATTTCGGTATGCGGCAAAGCATCCTCGCTCTCGGAGCCGGAGTAGCGATCATTGGAAATGCGACGTAATGAGGCTGGCGATTGCATTGAGCGATGGCGATGTGGTTCAACTGGTTCGGTTGGCGGCTCCAGAGGGCGCAAAATAATATTGGGATTCTCCTGGGTGCGTATGCGGCGACGCGCCTGACGCACCAGCGATGTGGATGTGCGCATCTTGGGCGTTACCTGATCCTCAATATCCATTTGTATGTTGCATATATTTGCGGACCCTGCTGCTGGTGGTGATGTTGCGTGCGTATTAAAAGTTAAGGATTGGATAAGACTAACATCGAAGTGAATTCAGATATCGGACTATCTGGTAAGTCTCCATTAACTAGTAGTTAGGCTATGCCCAAACGAATGAATAATTCTTAACTTAAATTATCTGTTTTCCCATTCTTTAGCAACTGACTTACCCCCCAAAGAATTGCATTAGTTTCTTGCTTTGCGAAACCTCAGCTACAGCTCACATATTTCACATTATCCATTCTTCTACAGTTATACTATTAGCTGGTCATCAATTATACTCTAGCTCTTCTTCAGGCTTTGAACTATTTCTAACTCTCTGAGTTCCTATGGAGTGCAACTAATGTAGCTCTATGGTTGGCTGATCTTTTAAGTGCTTAAATACGCTGCGCATTAATTAAGAACCATCAAATTGTTCCGCAGCTTAGGAAACTAATTATGAAGTCATTTGAAATTAATTAAGTTTAGGCACGCTATTGGGAGTCGTAGAACCCTATGAACCTTATGCGTGTATTCGGACGGAGTCGTAAGTGGAGCATTACTTGACGCCGATTCCACTTTTCAGTTAGGCTGCGTCCATGCAATTGTTACCGAGCCTACCTTTGCGCTTGATCAACCCATTCAGCTCGTCGAATGTCATCGTCACTTGGGGTGGACCGGCCATGCACTCGGAAGAGTCAAACTTCGGGCGATGTGGTGAAGGTCGGCGATGGGATCTGGCTGGCTGCAGGTGTGCCGCCTCTACGCAATCCAATTGGGCCAGCTGCTCGTAGGAAGGATGACGCAAGCGCTCCACGGCGGCATCGATCTCCAGACAAGCATCGTACTCTTTGCGTCTTGAATTAACACAGGCACGCTCCTGGTAAACAACGCTCGATGATTCCTCGGTGATCATGCGTGCGCCTACTTTACCCTGGCTAGTCAATGAGCTTGAAGATGCCTTCGCCTTGGGTGCATTGAAACCCATTGGAGTTCCTGGACGTTGCACATGCATCGCCTGCGATGTATTTCTTTGCGTGCTAAGTTGATGTTGGGTGTGGAGTGAGGTCAGTGGGTGAATATCGATGAAGATCGTTGGCTACGAATACTTTTGTGAGCAAATACTACGCGACGGTGTCTACTGGGCACAACATTACTGCAGAATTAGTCAACTTCAACGACAACCATAGCAACGCCAGATGGGCCAATCAGATAGGTTTGGCTAGTCTACAAATCAATTCGAATTTTACGCCAAGACTAAATACTCACTTATCGCTTTGCACGGACGACGTCATCGTGGAGAGCGTCATTAGATTCTGCTTCGCGGCTACTGTTTCTTGCTCAAAGTGTTCCTCCTGTGCACCCGAGTACTTGTCCCGATTGATGGAGCGCTTGGTTCTGGGGAGAGCAAAAATTTGAAAGATGAAATAATGTAAGGGAACAATAATATGAATGGAATGGAACATGGAATATGTGATTTTAAGGAAAGCAACTGAGATTACAATAATTTGATCTTCCCTAGCTGAACAGAGTTTAATCGGAAATCTGACGGGAGGAAAAAAGGAAGAGTTGTCTAGAATGAAAAATTTCTTACTTTAGATTGGGTGGACGATACTTCTTACGCGCCTCCATACGCTCCTTGGCCTTGTTTGTCTCCGCAGTATTGTTAGATTTAATGTTCGCCTGAATAGCCTTCTCCTTGCACCACTCCACGTGGCGATCGTATGCCTTGATATTAAAGCTGCGTTCACAATGTGGACAATGCTCTGTGGCGGCGTCCTTGATGCGTCTGGTTATGGAACGGTCAGAGGCACGTGTACGATCCCGGCTCAATGCTGGCGGAGCGGTTGCAGATGCCGCTGATGTTGCCGAAGGCTCGGCATGAGCAGGACCGGCAGCAGCAACACCAACGGTAGCTGCAGTGGCGCCAGCTCCTTTGCGCAAAGAAGCGCGTGTCATATCCGTCTTGCTCTTACGGCGTATCGATAGAGGCGAGGCCTGCGAATATAGAAAATAGAATATAGAATATAGAATATAGAATATAGAATATAGAATATAGAATATAGAATATAGAATATAGAATATAGAATATAGAATATAGAATATAGAATATAGAATATAGAATATAGAATATAGAATATAGAATATAGAATATAGAATATAGAATATAGAGTATGTTATGATGATCTTTCGTTTGCTTACCTCATGCGGCACTCCGCTGCTGGATACGGTGGATGCCTCGCGGCTGCCTGAGGGCGGTGTATGCACGCCCGGCGCCTTCTCTGCATTGGGCAGCCCGAAATTCTTGGGCAGCACATAGGTGGAGAGGGATGTGCCCTCACGGCGCTGGCGCGAAGAATCGAATACCTTACGCTTCTTCGACATCTTCTCGCAGACGACGACGTGTTTGCGCAGAGCATTCGTATTGAAGGTGCGACTGCAGTTGGGACAGGCTAGTAGCTGGCTGTTGCAGACTACCTGCTCCTCTATGATCTCGGAGAAGCCCGTGGTGAGTGGACCTGGTTTGGGATCCACTGGCTCATCAACCATATTGCCATCGGAATCCATTGTCGCTGTTATTGTTCGTAGTAGATTTTGCCGACAAAATGGATTGAAAAATATAAAACGGATTTGGAATATTATTGGATTGTGAGGCTTCGATTGATGTTGTTGTTGTTTTGCAATGTCTGCTAGTAGATTCTGTATGGCTTGAAACCTAAAAACTAAATTTTACAATTCTCGGCAAAACTAACAAATCAAAAACTTAACTGAGCACGCCTTCTCTGTTGAAATCAGATTTAAAAAAAGCTAAATGGACTTTAAAAGCAATGTATATTGTATGAAAAGCTTATTGTTATGCATTTTTCTAAAAAGATTTCCAAAATTTAATGAAGTTTACGATATTTATTTCTCTTTACTTCAAAAGTCTTCTTTAAATAAATGTATTCAATAATTTTGTTGTCTTACTCCTGATTCTATTGCTGTTCCATTAGAGTACTTTCAACCACAACTCGAACTTCGAGGGCGTGAAATAGAAAGTGAAGTGAAAATCAAAAGGCAAAGCCAAGTAAAAGGCTAAGTCCGTCTGCAGACGTTTGGCCTTTGGCCAAGTGACACGGCTTAGTCTTGGGCCAGAAACCCTAAAACTTTCCAGTTGCACTTGCTGCTTGGCAAATATTTTCATCGCACATGCCAGCCGCATTTGCATGGAATTGCCGTTGTTTTGTTTTTCGTAAACAAATTGCTTTTCCGGCATCATTTGTCACAGCAGCAACAACAAATTGAGTTAACTTATAAATTCTCAGACTGGCAAGACAATAGAAAAAAAAGAAGCCCAATAACTATATATAACACAAACAAAAAGAAACAAAAATAGTTCAGTAATAATTTATTGTCATTATTTGGATTGTGTCCACATTTGGCTGCCTCTGACTGTGTGATTGGCCTATAAATTGTTGTTTATCTGCGCATGAAATGTTGCAATGTCCATTTTTGGCAGCTCGTTTGAGCCAAACTGTTGAGTTCGCTGTGATTTTGGTGGGCGACATTTTAATATATCTGTATCTTGAAGATACAAACTGCGCACAGGTGCTGCGGCACAGCAGCCCACGGCGTGGCGTAGCGAATCACTTGACTTTTGATTTACTGAATTTGAACCCAACAATGAAATAATGAGAGAATCTCTTGTTAGTTAGGCACAAACAAAAAGAAGCAACCAAGCAGTTCAACATATCAGTCTGCTTAAATCATTCCATAAGAAACAAATGCGATTACTATCTGCTTTATAAATACTTTCACTAATAATAATATAGAAATGGAAATATTAATAGTAATAGTAATAATAAGTGGAACTAAGACCTAAACTTGCCTTTTATGTATGTTTTTTAACAATTGTTTATATCAGATTACTAGCATATATTATTACCTAGCTGACATATAAACAATAATAAAGTCATGGAACCTGTGCCAGGCAGTGCCAGGTAAACATTGCGTGAGCCGTCAAGAATTTTGATGTAATAGGAATCTGCTCTGATGTCTTTCAGTGGAAATAATGATATACGAGCCACACTGGGTGCCAATACAACAATAATAATTACGAGACAATCCAATTATAATGCGCACAGCAACGGCAGCGGCGGCAGACCCTAAGATTACATATATCAACGATACGCATTAATTTCTGCAACATGTTGAGAGCTGAGGGAACTCGAAGCTCGACTCGTTCGCATTCTTTCCAATTCAAATCAATGCAAGTTTCGTACGCAGCGTAATCCGATGAGAAGTGGGTGAGTGACTGCCTCAATGGATGAATATGCGCCTGCTGCTGCTTCTGCTGCTGCTGCTCCACACTTGGGGCATTCGTTGCACATGACAGCACCACTAGAGCAGCACCACAATACACACATATGTTAATGATGCTTTGCGAACTGGCATTGCCAAATGCAGACAGTAGCAGAGCGAACAGGGCTACTCTGTCCATTAGAAGATTATATACTCTATGCATATCTTTCAACTAATTCCACTTGAGTTTTATAAATAAAATGCACCGCCAAAAAGGGCAACAACTGCCCGAACAGCAGCAGGGCGCCCAAGTCTCAAGTCTGGAGTCTAAGCAGATTTTTTGATTTGTGAAGATAGCAAAAAGAATAAAGAAAATATCTGTAGAAATGCTCAAAGTTCAAGAGTTCGTAAGTTTACTAGATCAAATCTTACTTATAAAAGATTTAATTTCTTATATATATAATAGATTGTGCGAAAGAGAAAGGAGACAGGGAGAAAAATTATCCAATTACTTTCAGCATGACTGAAGAGTTCTAGATCATAATAATATGCAGAGATAACAATTAAACAATATTATATTTTGAAACTTAAACTATAACTAAAGACCTTATAATCACAATCCCACACGATCAAAGTCTTTGCATATTGCCTAAGAATAAAATATAAACTATGGCAGCCAAATCTGCCTGAGAGATCTGAGAGCTTGCAGCAATTGTTGTTGCTGTGCATTGGGCAAGCCTATAAGACACTTAATTCGTTCGCGGCTCAATTAATTTTAGAGTGAGGCAATATTCCCATATAGACGGCCTATGTATGACAATATGTTTACATAGCTGGGACCTTGGCCAACGAGTTTGTGGCGCGACACATATTCTTGGTGCTGAACTTTCAACTTGCGACAGCTTGAAAGTAGCATAAGTACTTGATAGTCCAGTTAAAAAGTAAATATATAAAGTAGTACGTATATTTGTTGAGAAAAAGTCTGCCTAGAGAGTTTACTGAATACATTCAAGAATCCCTCTTCACATTGTTTGTCACTTGACCAAAAGTAAATATAGATGACATCATTTGTAGTATTTGTGCTGATAAGCCTGATTGAAAAAGTCAATGAAAGGTCTACAACAAAATGCTTTTATACAATATATGACACAGAATCATTAAAGAGATTGAACAAAGCAAATTAATTATGGTAAAAATGGAGGATTGAAACAGTATTAAGAATTGCTTAAGATAAATGAATAATAAATAGGATTATGTTGTTAGTAATTCATCCATTTGCTTTTGAGTTGATATATAACTACATTTCATTCTGTTGACTTGATGCCTCTGCCTCTTTGCGACTCTGCTCCACTTTCACATTAACAAATGGACAATTGTTCAATGCATCATTTATATCATTTAAACAATTTAACAGCTATAAACAATAGTTGATCAATTGCTATAAATTTACTTGAATTAGTTGTTGTTGTTGTTGTTGCTGTTTGGTTAGCATGCAAATTAGTAGCGGTATTAGTTGTTGTTGTTGCTGCTGCAGCAGCGACATCGATCTGATTGACTATAATCAAAACATGCTGCAGCTGTCCAGCGCCCGCAGCTGTGGGCGTAGGTGTGGGCGTGGCCGACTCACTTGACTTGGCATTGGGCGTTTGCTTCTTGTTGCTGCTGCCGTTGCTGTTGCGTCGTAGTGAGAAGGTGTTGCGTACGCGCGAAAATGTTGACAGCTGTTGCGATTGTTGTTGCTGAGGCTGTTGCTGCTGTTGCGCCTCACTAAGCGCCATTGAGTTGAAAGAACTTTGCTGCGGCTGCTGCTCAAACACATTGATGTTGCCGCTGCTGCAACAGTTGCTGCTGTTGCCGTTGCCGTTACCATTTTCGTTTTCGTTTTCATTTTCACTCGAAAAGTGCGCGGCTTGCGATTTTTCACTATTGAGCAGCTCATTTAATTGCTGATACTCCTCGTAGATGCCGCGACTGTGACGCTTATTGATTTTATTCAATTGCTGCTGCTGCTTCTGCGACTTCGACTTGAATATTTTGTGCCACATTTTCTTACTCATTTTGTATGTTGTATTTCGATTTTCGTTTTTCCTATTTAGATTTCATTATATTTTTATTTTTAAATGCCACATAATGCAAGGGAAACGCGCGCGCGCCCTTTGCTCAACTTGACGCGCCGGCGTTTTGTGTCCAACTGAGCGCTGGCAACATTTGAGGCAACGCATCAACAACGGCAACATTTAAGCTCGCAGCATGTTGCTGGCGGGCGGCAGTAGCAGCTTTGGCTGGCAACATGCTGCGGCGCATATTTTGCATTTAATTAAAAATAGCTGCACTCCAGCTGCCAGCGTTTGCTCTTATGTGTGGGTGTTGCAACAACAACAACAACAACAACAACAACAACTTGACAGCCAACAAAGGCGGCTATTCTTTGTAAATCCCTAATCCCCACCTCAGCTTGTCTTTGCAACTGATTTATTTAAAGGCGCCGCACAAATGTTGCTGAACTTTGCCAGCTTAGAGATATCTTTCACGTAGCTCTATAAATTTGTTGTCTTTACGCTTAAGGCCCGTTTACTTTGCCAATTGGCAAATTGATATCTCTGCACTTTGCAACTTCCTTTTGTCCTCAGTCAATCAGTCGAACTTCCTGTCTTGTCGCTTTCCATTGATCAATTTCGCACAAATTTCGACTCGGGCGTTGGCTCCACAAATATATAATTATGCCCTATTATGGCCACTGGCAATGTGCAGTTGCATAAGTGCGCCTAAAAAGGTAGCCGCAGTTGCAGTTGCAGTTGCAGCACTCACTGCAATTGTCGCATCCACAGTTCACAGCATTTGCCGATCTCAGCAACATTTCGTGTTGCAGACGACACACATAAATAAACAGCTCGCAATGGAGTTGGAGACACATTGAATTGCTTTTTACTTTATTTACAAAATGGGGTATATATGCACGCAGTAGAGATTTGTTAGTAATATAATGTAGTTTCTAATTTATTTTTTTAAAGACTTATGTTTAATATATCAGTTATATTATTAAATTATATAATTTTAGTATATTTAATTAAAACAAAAATATTTGATCTTGAACTATTTATGTTTTTTGCTTGAAATGCTTCGCTTTAAATTAAACGAAAGATGTTTGCTAAAAACTTTTATTTCATTTTAGATATTGATAAATTTTGAGTATATTTCATGCTAAACTGTTATCTCTTTAGCTTACTATACTCTACTTCTATAGGGTATTTCAGCTTCGTTTACTTCAAAGCTCAGCTATCATTCTTCTTTTATAGTTTCCTTTCAATTTTTGTTATTTCTTTTTTCGGTCGCTTCTGTTTTTAATTGAAATGCGAATGCACTTTTGAGTGCCTCAGTCTGTTTCTATATGTGTATATATGTGCATGCATATATATTTGTATCTTGAATTGCATATGTATCTGTATTTTTGTATCTGTATCTGTAGCTGTGCCTCTGGCTGTGTCTCTCTATATCAGATGGCGCGATCCCATTTGTGCGGCGCTGAAGTCAACTTGATGCTAACCGTAATAAATCACAATATGCCTCAGCATCCGCAGTAGCTTCCAGCTCCCGTTGACAGTTGACAGTTGGCCCGATGACGTCAGAGGAAGCAGCGCCTCTTATGCAACATATTAGCTTCGATTATTGCACGTGCCAAAGAAAATGTTGCTACCTAATGAACTTGAAGCACGCCATAGTTTCTTCTACATATGCACACAAACATTTCTTATATACATATGTATATACTATATTGTATATATGCATGTTTGTAGAGAATTATTGAACCAACAACGACATTTTCTCCTATGGCAGCAGTTGTCTGCGGGTCGTCGGCGTCATTTGTGGCCGCCCACGCGCCCTAGACTTTGCCATAAAACTCCATAATCTTTTCTAATTGTCACGCCTTGGGCATGACAAAAATAAATGCTAGATCTTCGTCTTCTACTTGGCTGCTCTCAAAGATGTTCAAAGTTGTTCTCGTCCCGCAGGCTATGGGAAAGGGCGCATGCTTATAAATAGTGCACTTGGTTTGCTTGGCTGGCATTTTGGGAGCAGGCCGAACGGAATGAACTCAATTCGTATGAGCCAACAAACATTGAATGTTTCATATGCACAAGCCAGTCGTCATATGCACTAAATTCAATTGGACAATGTGAAAACAAAGTTTTCACTGAAGAATAAAAGAAATTTTCAGCAAAAGCTTTGGCTATATTTGATCTAATTTAAGAATGACGAATGCAAATATAAAGCAGATCAAGTTAAGGCATTATTTACTAAATCAGAAAGGTAATTGAACTTTTATCATGCATGAAAATAGGACGACTTGACTATCAAAGAGGCTACAAATTATACAAAATTTAAATTATTTTTTATAATATTAAATAAAGACTTTAATGTTTATTTAACATATAAAAAAATGATTAAACTCAGTTACTCTCTGTCCATTTCGCTCTCTCTCTCTCTCTCTCTCTCTCTCTCTCTCTTTCTCTCAATCTTTTACCCTTGCACCTCTACATATGCGGCTAGAACTTTTAGGCGTTTGTTCTACTAATTAAGTTCTATTTCTTCCCGTCATCGAACGCAACTTTTCCATCTGCACTGCACCCACTCTGCGCTGTCCACGCCTCCTGCCCGCTGCACCGCTCCACATTTGTAATGAAATCATTTCAGTTCATTGGCGCTCCCCTTGTAACAAAGTTTTCTTGTTGTTATTATTGTTGTTGCAGTCGTTGTTGTTGTTGTTGCTATTGCTTGTGCGTTGTTTTTTCTTGGCTTTTGTTTTTTTCGCTTTTCTGAACGCATTTTCTTTTTTTTTTTTTTTGCAGATTGCACAATTTTCTGTTCTGTTTTCAGTTCAGTAATTTTGAGTTTATTGTTGCTGTTGTTGTTGTTGTTTGTTGTTGATACAAATTGATGTTGATCTATTTGCTGTTGTTGTTCCTATGTTTATCATTGTTGCCGACCGCTGATTGCTTTTTAGAAAGTGAGAAAGAGTTTTGTATCATATGCACACGTGAATATATATATAGATAGATATATGTATATATATAGACGCTGTGTTGGCAGTTCACTTTTGCTTTGGAATTGCCTGCAGCCCGGACTGCGTACCGTTAATTGAGGTAGGTAATTATTGATTGGTTTCGCATTATGCTGGGAAAGGGCTGCTGTGTGATTGAATGTGAGTCAAACTAAGTTACGAAGTATTATTTAAAAGGAAATGGTCTTGGTATAAATTTACTTACAGTTTTCATTATTATTTATTGAATTTATATAAAAATCAAAACTATAATTATCATATTTTTGTATAGTAGAGTATTAATATTAGTCTCACATTAAAGTCTCTCTATCGCTCTCTCATCGACAGTGCTTGCTTGCAAGATATTCATAATACATTACAATTATTAACTAATATACTTATTATAAATGTTATTAACTATTCGAATATTTATCTAGAACAGGAGCTGCTAACTGCCCAACTGGACACCAGAAAGATGAGGCATCCTACTAAAGAAGCTCTGCAGCCGTCTGGCTTCTTTATGGCACCGACCCACGCCCGAGCTCAACTTCGGAGTAGCTCCCTTAGCAGCCGAACATTGAGTGCCAAATATGAGCACGTTCTCTTGCTGGAAATATTCAAGGTCACATTCGTGTAAGCTCACGCATACAGACTCACGCATGCAGACTCACGCATACAGACTCTTCAGCTCTGCAGCCTTCCCTTTCTTGGTACTCTCTGCAGATGCCTGATCAATAAGAGATTTACGCACACTCAGACAATAAGAAATGAAGAGGGAGACAGGGAGACATATTTGTTTACTGAGATGTTATCCACATTTGTTTGTCTATTAAATTTGGATTTACATTTTTATAATTTTCCCTATATATATATATATATATATTTTTTTTTTTTTTTTAATATATTTTTCAGCTTAAGCAAAAAGAGTGCCAATTTAAAAACACCCTCTTGTATTTAACAGCTGGCAGCAGCAGCAAAAAGTAGTAGCTGTAAGCTGCACGGCAACACTGCGCTGCGCTTAACAGAAAGCTTTTGACAAGCTTTCAGCGCGCCAACTGTGCAGCACATCAGTTAGAAAGATTTAACTATGTTTAACATGACAACAGACAAGATTTATTTAATTTTGTTCTTTAACTTGTAAATTTAATTAATTAAATTAAATATTAATTTATATAGACAGCTTCACTATAGCATCTATGGATTATAGCCTAACTAGAAATGTACGAAAGAAACTGGTTTTTGCAGACAAGCCATTAACAATGCGCATTCAATTTGCCACTAACAAAATCAAATTTTATTGTTTTTTTTTTATTTTTTATTATGAAATGGCAATAAATGTTGTTGTTGTTGTTTGCATTGTGCTTGGCTGTCAAATAAATTACGTTGCAAAAAATCGTATGGAAACTGGTTGTATTTGACTTTGGAATTCATTCTATGTGCGAAATAAAACTGGAATTTGTCGTGTGGGCTCTGAATGCTGCTAAATGTAGTTCAATGTCAAGGAAATTGTCGCAGAGCAAACTCGAGTTGGCCAAGTGAGCAAAGTGGGCTAAGTAGGCCTGTAAGTGGGTCACGCCCAGCAACTGTGACAAGTTAAGGGCTCCAAATGCAGCGCACATTTAAGCCAAATATGAGGAAAGGCCATTAAAAGACGCCCACAAATCAAATATGTATGTGACACTGAGCAACAGTCGAGTTCGAGTCGAGTTGAGTTCGATATTGACGCATTTTTTTATCGAGCATTAGTTAAAACGAGCACGAAACTCATGAACGTGACTCGACTTGAAAATCTAATCAACGCTCGAATTCTGTCAGGCGCTACTTGAGCACTAAATACATATAGACATACAAATTATTCAATATAAATGCCTTCCGCTGGATCTAGGCAAATGTATATAGGTATGTAGAAAAGGCAATTGTAGATGGGTGCAAATTTATAATGCTCTGGAAGTGTTCCTTGAACTTGAAGTTGAGTTAGAAGAGAAGGGACGAAAATCATTTAATCTATTTTATATTTAAGCTATAATTTATATAATATTTTATGTTTCATTTTAGTTAACTAGATGTTCCTCTAATGCTTATGTTTATGTTGGTCGTCAACATAGTTCATTGCTAACCCACGTAAAACTCTCAACGAGAGCTTGACCAAGCAAGAGTGTTGCTACTTCAGACAGCTATATATCAAGAGCTGTTCATGTTATTGATAATATCTAGTGTTTGAAACCTTAACTTATATTTGTCATTTTTCTACAAAATTAACTTACGTTTGTCAAACATTTAAAACTAATTTTTAAATGTTAACGAATTTTCGTTGCAGTTGTCTATAAACAAATTATGTTTATCTATTATATTTGATTTATTCTGTACAATTAAATATATCAAGATATTCAACTAGATAAATAATTAAAATTTAAAATAAATATATATTTTATTTATAATTTATTTATTTTCTGTATAAACTTCTTTATATTTTATTTATTATCTCAACTAATATAAGAAGTCAATAATTGTTGAAGTTACCTAACGAAGATGCAGACGTAAATTCTACTTTATATATAAGAATTAATAACTTTGCATTTCTGCATTTACTGAACAGCGCCCCATATCCACTCTGATAATTCCCTCTTCTCTTACTTTTACTTATCCCCCTCTCTATCAGGTAGTCTATAGCTCTATAAATCCCTATATAAATTTCTTTCATATATGCACTTATAACTTTACATCCTTCTCACTTGTATTTCGTTCTCCAAAACCCTTTATCAACTCTTAATTTAAACGTCCCTTAAAGAACATTCTATAACCCATTATAGAAGAGCTTAATGTCTGAAGAGTATTCAATGAAATTTTGTTAAATTCTCCCGATATTTAGCTGCCTATTTTTGGCAGACTTTTATATTTAATTTAATTAAAATGAATTTATGTCAATTTTGGCGGCTTTAAATGGAAATTGACATAGTTAGAAATGTCATCGTTCTTGTTATTGTTATTGTTGTCGTTTGCTTGGCTTCTTTTTTTGCGTTTTTTACTGCGCTTTGTTTTTTTTTCTGTATTTTTTTAAATGCCTCCCACGTTTGGTGTTGCTTTTGCATTTCCATTATTTCTGCTGCTTCTTCAACTACACAAACAACAAAAAATATTTCGCACTCGCGTCTGATGTCATGCGATGTGCAAAACTCATAGAAAGTTGAGCGGCGCAGCAAATGTTATTAAGTTTGTTCAAAACTTTAACAATTGATTGTGAGCATTAGGCCGTGGAAAGCGCGACTTGATAAACGTAGTAAAATGTTTATAGAGAGAAACGGCGCGAATCTGGTGATTGGTAATTTATCTGCATGTATATATAGTGAGAAGGCCTAATCTATTTATGTAGGATAGAGTTGAGTTGAAATCGAAAAGGAGAAAAATGCCTTGAACACTGATCAAATTAAATCTAATGTAATTCATGTTAAATCTAATGTAATCTAATAATGTCAAAAATAAACTTTTTTGTCTATTCAACTTTTTGATATATAAAAAAAGAAATTCTTTTTTAAAAATGAAATAAATATTACCTAAATATGCCTAAATGTAGTAGGAAAAATATTTAATAACTTAAAATAATGCATTCCAATTAAAGAAAAAATTCAAGAAAAAATTTAAAAAAAATTTATTTTAATATTCTAGAAAATATTCTTTGATATATTGATTAAAATAAATATATGAAATAAATAAATTAAAATAATATTACAATATTAATATTTATAAAAATTTTGAATCAAAGGAAAAAATTACATTTAACAGTTGTTGATAATTAAAATATAAATAAATTTTTTTATGTGCTTTAAAATTCTATTTACGAATTTCCATTTAAAATTTTCCCTCAGCTTTTAATTCTATTCCTTGCACGTTTTTCATTTCATGTTTTGTCATTTAAATTGAGAAATTGATTTTCAGTTCCCATTTCCATTTCCTTTTGTGTCGAGTTTAATTGCCTTTTAAGTGCCACAAAATTCATTTCGAATTTTTAACAATTTTGTTTTATAGAATTTTGTATTTGATCACAAATCGGCTTCTTTTGTTTGTTATTTTAATGAAGGGAAGGCATAGAAATAAATGCCAAGCCCACTTAAAAAAACAGCCAAATTATATATAATTTTTTATTTTTATAACTACACATATACTTTTTTTTATATATTTATTTCTAAGCACTTCCTTCTGCGCCTGCGCGGAAGTCGACTCGCGTTCAGCGCGCAGCCAATTTAATATTTTTGTTAAGGCAATTTGTATTTTGTTTATGCATAAATTCATGAGTGGCAATGCACTTGTGTGCCCACTCAATTAAAGCAACAGCTCTTCAGATACCCAAAGCCTATGCTAATTGTATAAATGCTAACTGCTTAGCTTAGCTTGATCAACTGCTAGAGACTATGGCCAATTGGCAAGTCTATTGACGGCTTTTCTTACCGAAATCAAAGTGATACATGGTGGGCAGCTCGCGCGGCGTTGTGGTGCGCGTCAGCGATGAGGGCAGCGGTGTGCAGGGGGGCGTGGCAATAAATATTGCCTCCAGCGGACGCGGCGGCTCCGTTGCTGTCATTTCCAATTCCATTTTCACAAATTTTTGTTGTTTTTCACAATGTGAATTTGGCCGAAACTTAATTTATGCACTGAACTTGCTGCTTAAAGGAAAATTTATGCAATTTTTCGTTATCTTCTTTTTATTTTGTTTCTCACTCACTTCCGCGAAAGTACGCTAAGAAAACGGGCGCGTTTTGTGTCGCGTCGCGAGCGTTTAAAAACGCGCGGCGAAAATCTTTCGCTCACATGCAACGGCTTTGCAGCAATATTCATCAAGTGAATGATTTTTGCCTCATTTGCTAATTAATCATATTTCGTTTTCACTGCACTTTCAAAAAAAAAAAAAACACACAAACTTTGGCAATAATTTTTGCCTAATATTAAATATTATTATTTTTTTTTCTTTGGTTTTCACAATTCTTTTTTTTTTGTGGCACGCGAATCTTGTGAGCCGAAATAATTTGGTGTTTGGTTCACATTTGAAATTCGTGTTGTTATAGCTGCAAGTTTTTCACATTATAGCCAAATTCATATGGAAATTTATAGCTGCAGCGTGGCATATAATTTAAGACTGAGCTGCGATGACTGTGGGTGTCTCGCGTCGGTGTGGCTCCTTCGTTATATTCGTTGTCGTCTATCTGCAAAAGGTCAGAGCGTGAGATCTTTATTTAAAAAAAACATTTTTCAATAGAGAAATTTTTGTATTAAAGTGTTTAAGGTGTGTGTGCGAGAGAGATAGGAGTGAGATATAGTCTATTAACTAGCAGATACTTTTGTTGATAGCCGCGAGTAACTAAAAGATACATTTGTATCTTCAAGTGTTAGATACAAGTGTAGATTAAAAGTCTATTTTACATAGCGCAATTTGAATGCAAAGCGCTTACGTCTCTTACATATAGACAGCAAACCCAACGCCAATGACGTACATGCCTCGAAATACACATTCACCAATGAGACTAAGCGCATATTAGCTAATTTGCAACAACAACAAAAATGAGGGAAAAAACAGACAAAAAATAGCAGCTAGCACAGCGCAGCGCAGTAACAATAACTGAAACAACAACGTCTATCTAATGAATACGCAAAACAAACGCAAAAACAGCAAATGATGAAATCGTCTAAAGTTAGATGAGGATTATATGGAGGGGTTTCTTTTTGGTTTTTGGTTTTTAGCTTGTTTTTGGCTTGTTTTTTGGGCTTGGCTCACGCAATGCTCGAGAGAAGTGTCTGAGAGAGAGAGAGAGAGAGAGAGCGAGAGAATTGCCAATTAATTACCGTTAATGTGCGCTTGATTTGCGTCGCAATATATATATATATCTGTGTAACTAGATCAATTGTATCTTATGGCCGACACGCTTGAAATTCGAACAGCAACTGAGCTCAGAGCTTCACAGCTCACAGCTGAGAATTGGCATTCGCATTCGCTCTTTAATTGCAAATGAAAGTGAACATTAAGTGAAACATCGCTGAGCGCACTGTCTGGGCAATTGAAAAAGTATCTGCCACACCATTATCATCATCATCATCATCATCATCATCGTGAGTACTATTATTGTGATTATGATTGTTATTGTTGTTGGCTCCGTGTTGATCTTAGCGTTCGACAAGCTTTCAACATTGTCAGCGAAAAAAAACATAAAATAATCTTTGGTTTGTTTGCCAATTTTATTTTTTTTAAGTTTATTTGTTTGTTGTTGTTGTTGTTGGTTATGGTCATCTTGCGTGCTCAAATATCAATTAACGCTTCTCATCTAATTATGCCATATTTGTCCATTTTAATGATCGTGCCTTTTAGCCATTTGCCTTAATGATCATTCTTGACTCCAACATAATGGAGTTCAGGGCAAACAAGCTGCGTTAAGCACAGGCCAATTATGCACATGCCGTTGAGCTAATCTCCCAAGACAGTTTCTAACTGTCTTGTGCAATCCCCCACATAAATATATCGAACGATATCTTTGCGAAGCAACAGCTGAGTCTACAGAACTCGTGGCGCTCTCTACTCTTATATTATAAATTAAATAGATTGTTGAATGGCAAACAGAGCAATTGTAATTGTAATTGTAATTGTATTTGTAGGCGTACACTTAGAAAAAACGGAGGAAGCTTTGGAATGCATATAAATATGATATACAAATTATTATTAAATATTAAGATTTACAGCAAATAAGTTCATAAAATAAAAAAGGTTGCTTAAAAAAATTTAATTTATATTAATGAATAAAAAATAACACATTAATATAAATTTCTTTTCAATTTAATTTTTAATTATTTTTAATATTTATTTATTTTTTATTTTAGTAGATTATTTATTTGTTATTAATAATAATATATTTATAATTTTATCTAATATAGTAAAATTAGTTTTTAGTATTGATTTGATTTTTTTATTATTTTTTATTTATTATTAATAATTATTTATTTATAATTTTATCTAATAATATTTTTAATATTTATTTATTTTAGTTTTTTTATTTAATATTAATAATTATTTTTAATTTTATTATTAATATTTATTTTGATTTTTTTAGTATTTTTATTTATTATTAATAATTATATCTAATATTATTTAAATTATTTTAATATTCTATTTTTATTTATTTTAGTTTTTTTTATTTAACATTAATAATTATTTATTTAATATTTATTTATCATTTTATCTAGTATTTATTTAAATTATTTTTAATATATATTTATTTTATTTAATTTAGTTTTTATTTATTTATTATTATTAATTATTTATTTATTTTTATATAATATTTATATTTCTTAAAATGTTTTCTGAGCTATATAAATTGAATTTCTTTAAGATTTTTAGGCAGCTTTATCTTTTATTAAAAATTTTTTTCAAGTTTAATGTTTTTTTTATGATTATTATATTTTTTAAAAATTTATTTCAATTTGCTGCCTTGCCTTTTAGCATCTTTGAGCTTCGCTCAACTTAAACGTTTACTTCTATAATTCCATGATAATTTTCTAAGAATCTATATTCGATCTTATTTGAGTGTCATATTTTGTTGTTGTTGTTGTTGTTGTTGTGCTGAGCGAACTCGTTCAGCCGGGGAACAGCTGCTGCTTGTGTATCTTAATTTATGCCAATAGCATTTAGCTAGATAAAACCAAATATTTATATGCCTATTGTGCATAATTCGAGTTGAAAGGTTTTTTTTCTTCATTAATATTATTATTTCTTTTCTTTTTGCGCCGCAATCATAAAAATATATCGTTTGATTTAGCGGCAATATGCGCAAGTGTCTTGATTTTATTATGCATATGAATGGAGCACTCACTCTCTGTATATGCCATATAGATGTATGTATATGCCGTATATGATATGCCATATCGGGCATAGGGGGCAGCTCTCTATGGTAGATGTACGTGCCTAGAATGCCAATCGAAAGCGCTAAATGACTAATAGAGAGCCGAGAGCTGAGCTGAGAGCCAAGATTGACTTCTCTGGCTCTGTGCATGTGCATAAATTGTAAAACTCACTTGAGCGCCACTTCAAAGGCGCAGAGTTCAAATGTTATTATATAAATAAGAGTTCTATGCATATATGCATAGCTGAGTAGTTTGCTTAGATAATGTAGTTGAGCTGTTGAGAAGAACTATTTGTAAAACATTTTGATGGCTGACTCAATAGAAAATGAATCAATATTTAAATTTGTTTGGCATTATTGAATTGATTAGTGTTTTATTATAGAGCTTCTATGAAAATAGAATATTTTTTTGTATTGTTCTCTTACTGCTCTTAATCTCAATTCTTAAGCTAAAACTGATGTATAAAATATAATTTACGCACACACTAACACAAAGACAGCTGAATCATTGAGCGCTTTCCATATTTAGCTAATGTCTTTAAAAGCATTTTTGATGCCTCCCACTCGGCAAATGCCAAGACGTTGATGTGCATGAAATTTAATTTGAATCTCAAACTCTTCATAACATTTAAAAATTTTTTATTTAATTTCATTTTACTCTTTGTAAAAAATAACCCTACACCCACTCAAGTTTAAAGCTTAGCTGTGGCTCTTTGAGCACGCGCCGTGTTCGATATTTTTGAATGGATCTTTTGTGAATTGAACGCCATTAAGTCTGGCTGTAATTTGTGGCTTATAGCACACGATTCATGGCAAGTAATTAGTAGAGGCCTGCCAACAGTGCTCAATGTCATATGAAGTAACTGGAGCGCTGTGTGCAGATCAACTGACCAACAGCTGAGCTAAGCAAAAAGAAGTCTAGCTCTAAACTTGGCCAACGACGCGACGTATCGCGACGCCTGTCAACTCGGACAGCTGTCTGTCGCCGTATGTGTAACGAACAAGTGCAGCAGGTGCGTTCCAACTGGCCAAGTTTCACCTTCGAGCGAACTTCTGGCATCACTTTCAGCTTGGCACAGTTACCCTAAAAGAGAGCCAGAACGAGAACGAGAACGAGAACGAGAACGAGCACGATAAAGAGAATTAAGCACACATTCGACATGGACACATGTCTGAAGGTCACGTGGGGGCTTCTCGTCTCTGGTGTCAGTTTACCAGTGGATAATGGCTGGAGTTGTCTGCTCCTCTGCTCCTCAGCTCTTTAGGGCTTGCCACATGTTGCACTTGTATCGTCATGTAGCCCAAGACGCAATTGCGATAAGCTATCATCAAAGTGAGCTACGTTTTGTGTGTTTGAGTGTTTTTATCTGAGCTAGATAAGCAGTTGCGTAACTAAATCGAATTGTTGACATTTTCGAGTGTTCAAAAAAAGGAAAGATATGGAATTTTATTGAAAATTTACGAGCGTGGTATAGCGTGTGGAATTTGAAGTATTTGTATTTGAAGTATTTGTACTTTTAATAATTCCTTTTCATATTTGAAAGCAATTTTTAGAAGTTATGTTGTGAGGGAATTGTGGACGTAGTTTTTTTTTAATTAAAATTAACTATATAATCTAGATATATACATACAACAATGGATGAACTTTAACTGTGGATAAAACTTCGCTTAGAGTTCTAGAACATATTCCGACATGTGATCAGATTTATTTATTTTTATATATATTTATATTTTTATTTTATTTTTACAAATGTATAGTATGTGTAAAAATAATATATATACGAAAATATAAATATATATAAATAACAAAATTTCACAAAAAAATGTTGTGTGAAATTAATCATTAAATTTCTTGCCAGCTATAAATAAAAGCAAACGGTAAATTAATTGTGAGATTAATATCTTGAAACAATTATGAAAATGATAAATTACCCAGCTAACTTCTCATAATAAAAAAATGTTGTAATAAAAAAATAATTTGATTTCAAGATAAAAAGAATTTAAGGTAAAAATAATTGTTTATAAAAAAAAAAATAAACTACATAAAGTAAAAAAAAAAACAAAACAAAAACAATTGTTTTTTTTTTAAATATAACAAAATAATTTAAAAAAAAAATTTTAATTAAAAAAAAAAACCTATTAAAATCTGCCCAAAATAGTTCATTTAAAACGTTTTTTTTTTTTTATATACAAAATAAATATACAATAAAATTTGAAAATGTCCAAGTTAAACATGTTTCCAATGTATTTTTTTATTTTTAATTATTTTTTATTTTATTTTAAGTTTATGTCCGTTTCATTGGGAACAGTTGGGGAAGCAATTAAAATTATTTTCTAGCCAATCAACGGGAACAACAAAACAATTTGTCATGCTGCTGGATTGAGGAAAAGCTTCACTTAATTGCTCGCCTAATTGTAGGTATAATACTAGATTATATATATACATAGTATTTATCGGCTTTGGCAGCTAACTTGAGGTATTTCCAGTCGGCCGCACGTTTAATCAGCGATCAATTAGCTGCACATGCGCGCTGTGTCGACTCACATTACGACTGACCGCAAAGCATCTGAAAAGTCACAGCTGTCGTTGTGGCTTTGTTTATAATTTATAATTAATATCAATTATGAATGAAGAGAAAAACGAAAAACAACGCAGATGATGAGGCCACCTTGAGCGCTTTTTTTTTTAAATATATTTTTGTTTTGTTTTTGCGGCTTTCACTGACATAGAAATCTTTTTCACCTGCCGACTGTGCGATATGCAAACTTTAAGATACTTTTTTTTTCTTCTTCTCTATCTGTATCTACAAGATATTGAAGCGTGCTTTTGTTCTCGCCACCAAATGCTGATGTCATTTAGCAGGCACTCGAGCTGGGTTCGTGTTGTTGCCGCTGAGAATCTGGCTGTATAATCTGAGACTGAGTCGCTGAGTCGCCGAGTCTGAGTCTCTGCTTGAAAGTCGTCACGCTCGTGAAGGTTAAACACAAATTTTGCTAGAGTGAGAAGCATTTTCTGAGGCGTTTTCAGTGTCGCGTGTTACGAGCTGTTACACTAGCCATTACATAGAGATCGCAGTGAGTTCAACTACGAGACATTGTCAATAGACGAGACACGTCTAAAAAAACTCAACTTGAAATGTTAAACAGCAAAGATGCTTGAGATTTGATGTTAATTGCACTTGAGTGTGCCTAGCCCGTTTCGTACCTAGTTGTAAATACCTAAAATATATATATATACATATGCAAATATGCTGTATGTCTGTGGCAACATATGTGCCTGGTGTTGTGGGCATGCAAAGCATTTTGCTGCCTTCTGCTGTGATTGCCATTTATTGGATTTTTTGGAGCGTTGCAAATATGCATGGAATATACATATATATACATCGGGCTGACTACAGCGATATTTGCGTTGCCAAATGGAATATGCTTTGAATTATTATTTGTTGCTGCTGTTGTTTTTCGCTTTTGAAAGGCACTTTCTGCAATCATTGTGCTTGAGAAATGTATTTAAGACTCTTGTTGTTTAACAAATATTTGGAAAAGTTTTGCATTTAGAAATCAAAGTTGGCGCAAAAGTGATCTACCATTAAAAAATGTGTATAATGAATGAACTATTGACAATGTATACCCTGTAATTTGCTTATGAATAAATGAAACTGTCGCCTAGCTTTTATTTAATATATTTAAACACACTGTGAAAACTAAAGCATGGAAAAAGAAATTTCATAAAATAAACTGTGAAGTTGTTTTATTTATTTATTTATTTTTTTTTTATTATTACAAAATATTTAAGAAATATTTTTAAAAATAAGTTTAAACTTTAAACTAGTAACTGGCATTAAAATTCTTGTTGTATCTCTTGAAGCTGTGAAGCATTATATATGTATATATTTTTTATTTATATATGTGATTTATGCTCTTTATTGAGAATATAGCATAGAAAGTCTCAAAAATTATTAAATTTGTAATAGTAATTAATATTAATTTCTTTAGCTAGTTTTTCTCTAATAATCCATGCCTAAAGCTGTGAAACTGCCACTGACCCAGCAAGAGCGTTACTATTTGCTATAGCTATAATTCTATAACTGCAGAAGCTATTGTATACATTATACATTGTATACAGTATACAAATATTCAATATGATTTCCCATTTGATCATGAAGAAGATAGTCAGTATTTTGTACATCTGTACATCTGTATAGATATATACAAATTTAAATATGTTTGCTTACTAAACAAAGCTTATTACATTTTTCTCATGCCTATCTCCAGCTGCACTCAAGCACACAATTCACGTAAACCTAAATACAAGTGATTTATATATTATATATACATATATCTACATATATACCTGCACGTTAGACACTTTTACAAGACCTTGTTACATTTGTTTTCAATTGCGTCGCAGCTACACGTCAGTCAAGCTAATTAACATAAACTCAAACTGAAAGTCAAGCAAAAAGCAGTCACAAATCACAGGCCCACCCGCATCTACTCAGTCTCCCTCTCTTACTCGCCCTCTCTCCCTTGCACTCATACAACTCAATTGGCTTACTTATCGGCGATCTACAATTGGGCAGCTGGAAAACCCCAATGAAACTAAGAGAAACACACACATTTTACCAAGCTATCGATTAAACACGATGGAGGCAGCGAAAGTTCTAGGAACAAGTTGTGAGCAGTTGGCTAAATTGGTAACATGACGCCAGGCATTAAGGGCCGCGCCCTGGCAACCGCAGCCGCGCGCCAACCCAGCCCAGCCCAGATGGACGTCCTTTGGGGGGAGTTGTTAATCGCAGCCGGCTGTTGTTGTTGTTGTTGTTGTCATTTGGCAAACAACTTTTGGCTGGACTTGTTATGCCCGGCTAGGTTGTCATGGAAAAAAAATGAAAGACTGAGCCGTGGCAACATGCATGTACATGTATGTATCCAATGGACATATAGAGAGCAATCGACTCTACTCGACTCTCGACTCTACTCTATCTATTTGACCAAGCCACATGCATTTAATATGGCTAGGAGCTAGCAGAGAGCTGCTATGTCCACATTGATTGCGCTTTTGCATGTGAACGCAAATCAAACTAAATGGAAATAACAATTTTATCGGCTCTAGCAAAACTGGAGCAAACAAGCAGATATATATGCACATATATGTGTATATATATATTACATATATATATATATGTGTGTGTGTGTAATCATATCTTATCTATTTTGCGCAGCTTGAGATAAAAAGCGCTGCAGATACTTTTTTTCTGCGCCGCTTATCTAAGCAAAACTCTGTGCTGTAAGCGGACGCATAAGACCTGAGTATTCCAAGAGTCTGGCAGAAATAACTCCGATATCGAGAATCTATGATAAACTCTTATATTTTGTAAATATTTACAATGATAACTCTTTATATATTTCAACCGAAATTCAAATGAAATGGGAGCTTGCGCTTTGAATGGAAATGTGATACATAGACATAAAGAAAGTATGCATAAGAAATGATATATCTAAATACATATATGCATATATATTTACTAAATTCATATTCATTAAAATTAATGAATTCTTATCAATATATATTATATTTATTAGTTAACAAAAATGTTCTAGTCTTAACTTTTAGGCAAAATATGACAAGTATATATGAAATTGCTGAGCTTATATAGACTTGGAAAATAATATTGAATTATTGTATTTATATATAAGACTAATCACATTTTTGACTAATTATAATTCATTAAAATATATATAGCAAGACGGAGAATTTTACAATACTAAATAAATCAAAATTTTACATAAATAAAAAAGATTAGTTAACTAAAATATTACAACTGCAGATTATCAAATAATTTATGAATTTTGTTTAGCAGTTGCTTTGTTTTTTTTTGCTCTGCTCAAATTAATTGTTTAAACAACTCGAAATTTTCTCAAACACACCTTAAGCTCACATATTCCAGTATATATCTATTTATATACACATGTATATATGTACAATATGACTAACTGTGTTTGTCTTTTAGTTAATATGGAGCATATAGTATGAAGGCAGTTAAATTTGTTTGCTAATGAGCTCAATTTTAAGCCAGTTTGTCAATAGGTTCTTAGCACAATTTGAATTGTTTATTTATGTATTTTCAGCGATTTCTTCTTCTTTGTTGCTATTTGCCTAAATTGTTGCCTTATCTTAGTTGTTATTGGCAATTTCTGCATAAAATTTAACGTTTTTCGATCGTTTTATAATTGCGCACTTATCGCTGCAAAACTGATTAAAACTATTGAGAGGTTTTGACTAAATGATCAGGCTATAAATTACATTAGCAGCTTACCTTGAAGTAGTATAATGAAGTATTCCTTTATCTGCTGGAATGGTATATATGTATATGTATGTGCATATAGATTTTTAATTACTATTCAGGTATTTGAGTGCATTACTTTAGCTATTCCCATGCGTTGTAATCAGCAGAATTGATGGAGTAGTGCACTTAATAACATAATACTAAACACACACACCCGCACACGCACACACACCCGCACACACCTATGGCAACCACTTTCGTTGTTTTGCAGCAGAACTCGCTGTGTGATGGCGCCACTTAGCGTTGACGTCTTGTACAAATTGCTGCAGCAGCAAAAGTTTATGAATTTTTACTTGTAATTTTGTTAAACAATTTTTGTTCTTTGGTTATTTTTTTGCCGATTCAAGCATTCGATATGCAGCCCTTAATTAATTAGCATTAAATTGTATTTCAAAAAAATATATACATATATTTCTTTGATTATTTTGAAATCGGGTTTCTGTTTGGCGGCTGCTTAACACTCGCGACGACTGCGACTGGCGCTCGCAAGAGACGCGTATCGAATGGAGAGGCAACCAGAGACGAAGCCCCGCAATGAGCGAGCGAGCGCATGAGCCGCTCCAACCTGTGCGTCGGCGTTGACGCCAACGTCGACGTCAACGTCGACGTCGGAGTCAATGTTGATGTTGTTGATGTTGCTGTTGACTGCGCGACGCGTTTGCGCTGCCGACGCAACCAGTTATGAAATTTAGACGGTGACCCTTAGTAACTGGGCAACCATTAAGCTGTTTTATGGAAGTATATATATATATATATTTAACAAAAATATATAATATATATATTATGTATGTGTGTGAGTTAATATAAGTAAGTGCGACTAGCTACATCTTGCCGAAAATTAAATACTCTAGACTTGATTTCCAGGGAAATTCGTTTAAATGAATTAAAATTTGATAAACTTTATAAATTCATATTATATATTAATAAATATATAAAAATTAAATAAATTTTTATAAATGTATGAGAGTTTCTTAGGTATATAATGAAGCTAGCTAGCCTTTTATAAATAAAAAAAAAAGGTATTTATTTTTATATTATGAAAAAAAATTAATAAAAATCATATAAATAAAATTAAATTAAAATTTACAATCGCTCATACGTATAGCTGATTAATGTTTTATATAATATATAATAAAATTCATTCAACTCGGGAACTTTTCATTGAATAGATCTAATAATATCTTGAACTCTCAGGCAAAGTATATGCAGCATATGAGCATTCAAAATGTATTTCAGACCACTGTGCACATGCTAGCGCTGCGCTTTTCGCATGTTAAAAAAATTTTCATACTGAAATGTGTTTTATGCTTTTTGGCAACACCAGTTTTTTTTTATTATTATTTTTTTTTTATGTAGCTTGACTCAGTTAACTTTTTGCTTCTTTGTTGTAGTTAACAAAATTGGGAATCTCTGCTGTAAAGTTTTTGGAGAATCGCGGGCGATTCGGATGTGTCTGTGTGTGTGTTTAGTGTGTGTGTGTGTGTGGGTGTAAGTGATGTTGAGTGACGCATGTAAATGTTTGACAGGTTTCATTTGTTGCACAGCTGTGTGAAAACTTAACGCCATTCGCATTATTATTGTTGCTGTTGTTTCGGTGTTTCTTATTTAGACTTCTTTAGGGCCTTTGACCACTTGTTGCTGCCACAATTAACATGGTGTCGCTTCGACACCTGACGCGTGTGTCCAAATAGTATGTGTGATGTCTTGCATTTGTCGCAGCCATCAAAATAGAATTGCTTCCGCCACGGAAATTTTTTGTAAAACAACTCAGATATCTACATAAATTATAAAAGAACAGGAAATGGGCGTGGCTTGAGTGCAGCAGCAACAGCAGCAGCAATAACTTAATTAAACGCCGCCACAAGAAATCTAGACAAAGATCAGACTGCATCAGTTCACCCACACAACAGACATTAATTATAGTTAATTGTTGCTCGAATGCAAGCAAAACATTTGTTAAAAATTAACAAATATAGCATGAAATTTAAACGCAATCGAAATTATAATAAATGGAAAATGCAGTATTAATTCTTGGATATTTAAAAAAACATTCAGAGAACTTTAATAGCTAATACATATTTATTTCATTTCTTATATATATATATATATTTTAATATACATTAATATACAAATCGATATGATGATGAGCACTTAGAGAGATTGTATAGACAGTTACTCTACACTCACACTCAAAGAAGACTCATATCTGACTTGCCAGCTAGGTATATAGGCGTACATACAGGGTTCTCGCATAATTGACTGAGCATTAATGCAATATCATCATAGAGAGTAAATTCGCCTCTCAGCATTACGTTTTCTTCCAATACCTACTTAAATGCCTCGGCTTAGTTTTGAGCGCCACGATTCAAACACAGCTACAGCACATATGGAGGCATGCCTACTTTTTTTGCCGTCACTGTTCTCAGCGAGTGGAAAGTTGTTCGAATTTCGCATTAATTATTATTCTTTTTTGTATTGTATTAAAAATTGTCAACTCAATTAAATGGAATATTATTTTTAACGCTCTAATATATATAAATAATAATAATATATAAATTGCATAAAAAGTACTACAAAAATATTTATTTAAATGCTCCGTAAGTGTATTCGTGCACCACCATTGAGCTCTGTATATCGGCTAGAGTGCGGCAACCTGTTAGGGCCATTGTGATATCAAAGTCATTCCTGAGCAGTTTCAATAGATGCTCGACGCCGCATTGGCCATCGCAGGCTAGCGCCCAGATGGCAGGGCGACCAATGAACACCATTTGGGCACCCAGCGCGAGAGCTTTGAATATATCGTTGCCCTCTCTAATGCCGCCGTCCAGCATCACAATTAGATCAGAGCCCACGGCTCTCACGATCTCTGGCAGTGCCTCAATTGTGGCTGGTGTCGAGTCCAGTTGACGTCCGCCATGATTGGAGACAATGATGCCAGCGCAGCCGAACTCACGAGCGAGCTCCGCATCTTCGGCAGTTAGAATGCCCTTGACGACAATCGGCAGCTGTGTGAGCTGCTTCAGCCACTCGATGTCTTTCCAACTCACTGTGGAGTCAAACTGACTCGCCACATACTCGCTCAGTCCCGAGTCACCTGCGCACGACTCCACGTTAGACTGCGCGCCCTGAAAGTTGCCCAGACTCAGGTGGGCGGGCAGACTGAATTTATTACGCACATCTGCTCGCCGTTGAGCAAAGATCGGAGCATCCACAGTCAAGACGAGTGCCTTGAACTCAGCTCTCTCCGCGCGACGCACCAGGCTCTCAGTGAGTGCCCTGTAAGCATATTTACCTGTCAGGCAGTGTCTACTCTGAGCTGCAGACAAACTCACCGATCTTTGTAGATGTAAAGCTGAAACCATTTGCAGGTATCAGGCGCTGCGGCAGCCACTTCCTCCAACGATGTCGTTGAGAGCGTGCTCAGAATGAATACGCAGCCGGCTTTGCCTGCAGCTCTTGCTGTGCCCTTCTCGCCATCCGGATGCGCCATCTTTTGCATGGCAACGGGCGCAATACCCAGAGGCCATTTGAAGTCTTGTCCCCAAATGGAGCCGCTTGTTTCCAATTGGGCAACATTACGTAGACAACGAGGACGTAAACGCAACCTATTTGTAATATGAGCTAGATTTATTTATTTTTTTACTTTATTAAATTTTTTAAAAATTAATAAAATTTTTTAATTTTACTACTACTTATTACTTTATTAATAGATTTCGAAAGAAAATAAAATACACACCGCTTAAAGGCCTCGCGATTATACCCAAGCGTTAGCTCCTCCCCAGCCCCGCTCCTGTAGTAGTCGAGAGCATTCAGCTCAAGCTCCACAATGGCCTGCTTCTCAAAGTCGGATACAGAGACAAATGACATTTGACTGCGCTGATTCAGGCTCAAAGAACTTTTATTATTATTATAATTATTCTTCCTTGTTATATATATAATATTTGTTAAAATCAAGTCACGTCTTGTTAGGCTTTGTGAAATGCAATGCTATAAAAATTTGCGCTACGCTTGCTTTTATATATACCAGTTAGAGGCCCGATATCAGTGGATATACTAGGAAATGCTTAGTAAAACAGCTGTGAGCTCGACTAATAGACACCCAATACATGGCACATGGATACTACAAAAAGAGATATTTCATACAAATTATTATAAATATACATTTCACAATTGAAGTAAATGTTCTCACACACGTTTATATATACACACATGTTTTGTATAAAATATAGCAAAAGACTTTAATTCAAACAACAGAATTTCTCTTTATTTGGAATGCAATTAATTAAAATTATTTAAAAAGAAAAAAAAAATGTTAAAAATGTTTATATACAGCCTAATTCAATTAATCTAAAAATTTATTTTGGCGTGCTTAAATATTAAATAATAATACGTAACAGACAAAGCTCCAATTCTTTGTTCTTATAAATATAAATATATATACAAACAAATAATAAATATGATGTTTAAAGAGAAAATGCCAATCGGAATGAGCTGAAAAAAATGGAATTAAAATTTCAAGAAAAATATATAAAATTGTATAATTTATAGTAAATAAATATAACTGGATTAGTACTAGAAAAAATTGTAATTAGACCATGCATGGGTTAGTATTGGGCGAGTATTGTAAATTCATTTATTTATTTGCAGTTCGGTTGAAAATAAAACATAATAATAGAACAGAAAATAAAATCAATCAAATTGATTAAAAACAAATGAAAATTCATAACATGAAAATGAGTAGGAAAAAGCCAATTTTGAGTTTAAATAGTAGTAGAGTTAGAAATGGGTTAGTTATGCTTGCAGTGATTCAAAAAGTTTGCCCAGCAGCTCCTTCAGTTCGGCAGCGAAGGGCAACGCTTCAAATTGCTCTGGACGCTCCGCTTCGATTGAGGCCAGATGATCCGAGAGTATAGTTAGTTGCTTGAATAGCTTGGTGCCACGCAGCATGGCTCGACACTTGGCACTGAAGCCAAACAGTTTCCAGAGGCACAGTACAACCAAATGGTGCTCCACGTACGAGTCGCTGCTGCCGTCACCGCCGCCCTCCTGCACCGGCTGCAAGAGAATGTCGCGCAGGAAAGTCCGTGAAACCCGTCATGTTGACCAGCAGCATGCGATTGTGATTGCTGAAGCACATGTTGCGCACGATGCGGAGGCAGCGCATGCGCAATAGGCCCAGCGGAGGCGAGCGACGCACCAGATTGAGCAGGCCCTGGAGATGGCAGAGCTTGTAGCCGGGCTCATAGCGGGAGTACACCTCCCAAAACGAAATCCAGCCAACTAATGCTTCCGGCTTGACTTTGATCGCATTGCAGCCGGTAGACGGCATAATCGTATCGAACATGTCCAGGACACGCATCTTGTTCAGACTCAGACGACCTTCGGCACACGAGCAGCAGTTGATCATGACGCGCAGTGAGGCCTCTATAATCGAGTCGGAGCTGCATTTGGCATACTCTGGCTTGGCGGCGCTGGGTCCCTCTTTCTTGGTCGACTCATGATCAGCCACACGCACCATTAGCTGGAGAAGCGAATGCGACTGGCCCGATAGCACCTGCGACGTCTGCTTGCACATCTCAAACGAATGCTCCGTGAGCAGCGTCATCAGACGCACTGTCATGTGCTTCAGCACTGCCGAATGCGACAGCCAGGGCCACAAGCGCACGATAATTCGTACAACCCTGGCGGCCATGACCGGATCCGTAATGATGGTACGCGGTGAGTTCTTCCAGTGCATCAGCATGTTGAGCAGGATCAGTAAATTGTTGATGATGTCGCGTGACTTGTGAGCACCCACACGCCGCACATACACCGTGGCGTTGCCAATGTTGCTGTCATCCAGGAACATCTCAAGCTGATGCAGAACACGCTCCAGCAGCTTGAACTTTCGCGCAGCATCCGCAGCCCAGCCCGATTGCTTTAGCAAATTGCCAAGCACCTCGCAGACTTGCACTTGCAGTTTGGTGGGACTTCTCAGAAAGCTATAAGTCTTGGTCGGATAGAGGTGCTCAAACAGCTGATCCACACTGTGGTAGAGCAGAACGGCGGCATTCGTTGGCTCATTTAAGTTGCGGGCTGCATGGCCCGATTTTCTCTTCCTTGAAGTGGGTTTCAGGCTCATCGCCTTCATTTGTTTGTTCAAATCATTTGTGGTATTCTCCTTGTCATCGCTTTCGTGGGGCTTCTCCCGATTCCTGTCCTCACTGTTTGAGTGCGGATCCTCCACGTACGCCTCAAGAACTGTCAGCAAGTTGAGCTCGTCGGGCGCATCCTGGGCCTTTATCAGCAGCAGCGAGGTCGCTGACAGCGTGTATTTCTGGACTGGTCGATCATGATGGATCAGGTTCAGGCCATACTGCAACAGATTGAACAATAATTCTGGATGCATTGCGAACTTCTCACAGAGAAATCCATAGGAATTCGCATCCTTGCAGAATACCATGAGCAGCTTCAGAATTTCTTCGACTTGCTTTTCATTCCCCATCTGCGGATCGAGCACAGAGTTAATCAAGGAAGCAAAGCTGTTCAGTAGCACCGGATCACGGCAGATGCTGCGCTGCAGACAGTTGAAATTGTTCTCGTAACACATCGCGTACAGCTTGCAGATTTGGCCACCGCACAGCTCCATATAGGCACTGAGCTGGGGCTCGCTGGGTGTGGGCATCTTCATGATGTCGCTCAGCGCATTGAAGAAGGCATGGCTGCAGAGTAGGGTACACCAGCTGGGCTCCTGCAAGATCACGCTAACACAAATGCTAACGTAACAGCTAATGAGTTCGAACGACGAGCTAACGCCAGCCTCCTGCCTGTTGTCGGGCTTCATCTGCATCGACACAATCGCTGCATAGCCGTGCTTCAAAAATGTGTGATAGTTGAACAGTTCGTTGCATGCTGTTGCTCCAATATTGGGTATTAGTAGCTCAAAAACTCGTCCTGCCAGCTCGCGCACCAGCAACGCCTCGTTGCCATCCAGCATTGTGCTGAGACAGCACGCAGCCAAGCCACCAGGCAGAAAGTCATGAAAGTCGAGCAATATTTTTGTCATATTGCTGGCGGCATTTGTGATCCAATTGGCCATCGACACCCAGGCCAGCGAGCGCACCTCTGTGTCCGAGTGCCCGCACAGACCCAGCAGATAGCGCAGCACCTTGTTCCCGCCGTGCATCTTGCAGTCCGGCGGATCCAGCTGCTGGCCATGCATATGCATCTGACAAATGATGAACAGACAGTCGCGCTGCCACTGGGCGCCGGTCTGTGTGGAGGTGCGCAGGTTGCTAGACAGCTGCACGAAATGCTGATAATAGGCCTGCGATGAGAAATGCCTTTAACAAATTGATATTTCAAGTTAAATCTTAGCTTACCTCAATCTTGACGCTGTCCAAATCCGACAGCTTCTCGCTAAGCTCTCGCAGCACACCCAAGATGCAGCGCACATGCTGCAGCTTTCGCTGCTCGAACAGAGTACGCGCCCGTGTGCTCAGCTCATCGAAGAGCTTGTTCGGCCAGGTGATGCTGGACTGGAAGTGATGGTAGCGCAATAGCTGTATTAGGCACTCCGCGACCAAGTTCAACAGATTCAATGAGGCATTGTCATCGCGCAAGATCTCCCGAAAACTATGATGGGGATCAGTTTCGAGGGCATTGTTGAGGCCCTTCATCACCTCGGGCAAGCAATGGCGCAAGCAGCTTAGGCACAGCTCCAATAAAGAAATGTACAGCTGTAGATCGGCATTGTTGCCGGGACTGAGGCGCACGTATCTGTGCATCAGATTCCACAGGCCAGTGCACTGAGCCGGCAGCACATCGCGGCGCAACAGCACCACATACAGCTGAAGACTGGCGACTAGCTGCTGCATCGTCTCGTGGCTGCTGCAATTGCTGGCTGCGCTCAGTTGATTCCCCAACTGCTCGTGCACGAGCGAGGCCTGCACCAGGGCCACATCGGCTGGCTTCAGCTTCAGCGTGCTCTTAATGTCCATTGCATCGACGATAGCCAGCGACAGATCCATCGGAGAGCCGCAGACTCTGTTCGCCACAAAGAGGCGCCAGTGCTGAGATTCGATGGCCGCATCATTGTTAAAGTGCTTCACGAGCAGCTGCTTCTGCAGCGCCAGCCCCTCTGTGGCGGGAGTCAGCGGTTTGGTGTAGTCCACCTCGTAAGTAACAGGCACCAACATCGGCGAAAGATCAACGTCCAGCATGAGCTTATCCTCTGATGGCGTCATGTGTTCATGAAAGAGCAACTGGAATAGGCACACGCACACTTCGGCACGCATCTGTGTCTCGTGCGGCATCAGGTAGAGGCAGCGCAGAAGACAGACCAACATATCGCGATTCTCCTTGAACTCGATTCGAAATCGTTCGCTGCGGAAGAGCATTCGCACCAGAATACTAATTGCGGGCAGCAGAGTTTCAATCTCTTCACCGCTGCCCCTGGGTCCATCACGCACTAGCGGATCATGCAGCGCCTTCAAGCAGAGCGCATGGGAACCATCGCAGGTGGTAAAAAATTCGACAGCTTCCCAGCTGTGCATCAGCACGTTCAGCTGAACGAGTGTCGACTTGCGAATGCTCGGTTTCAGATCTCGTGTCTCCAGCAGACGCAGCAATGTCTGCAGACTGCGTGTGAAGGGCATCTGCGAGCGCTCGCTGAAGATGCTGTAGTAGTTGACGGGCGGCTTAATGGCGCAGAGGTCGTGGCCAATCAGATCGAGGCACAGCTTGTCCATGCACGGTCGGTACTTGTTCTCCTGGTCATGCCAGGACAGAATGTAGGCAACACGACTTATGGCATCCTTGCGGAACTTTGCATCCGGATGGAACAAGTAACAGACATTGCCGCGCAGCGCCTGCATCGGCTCCACATATTCGTTATCCGGGTCGAATAGGTCCCAGAGCAGGCGATGCAGCTGGGACTGGCTCATGGCGCGGCACACGAGCAGCGGAAGGACAGGCATCACTATTTTGAATATGTTTACAAAGTCCTTGAAGTTTACCAGCTTGGATAGTCCCAACAGCATAATCAAGTAGTCAATGCACCATTGTTGCAGCTGGCGCGGGTGATCGGGTCGCCAGGCCATAACGAGCAGCTTGCGCAGCAGCTGGGAGTTCATGGGTAAGCCAAGAATATGATGTCTGGCCAACTCTATGTTGCTGCAGCCGGCCATGTAGTTGGTGCCGTTCATGAAGGCGTGAAAGTGATCGACCACGGGATTCTTAAGATGGAACAAGGCTGATTTGCGCAACTTATCGTCGGGAATATCGAATAAAGTCTGCAGCAGCGCCTCCGCCTCAAGTCTCAGCTCGGGCTTGGCTATGTAGAAGTTGGTGCATTTGATAATTGCATTAATTAGCGCTGACATCAGGCTTTCGCTGCCCAGGAACAGAAGCACCAGACAAAGCTGACGCTGATCCTGCAGCAGCTCCATGGGCGTCAGTTTTTTCTCATCGACCAGCTGAGCTAGGGACAAGCTTAATGCCTTTTTAATGCGCATCATTTGGTGCTCCTCGGGCGCCGTCTGGGGGGAGACTATGCCGCAGAGATCGCACAACTCCTTCATGCGAACGGGCATACAGGACAGGTATGAGATGTCCAGGATTAGGGGCTGCAGCAACGAGCGAGCGGTCGGCTTATCGATGCCTCCACTGGCGGACAAGCTCACTGCGATAACTTCCAAGAGCAACCCGTTGAAAATCACCGACTCCAGCCGAGGGATCATCAGCTTCTTCACCAAGCTCGGTATCTCGCTAATATGGCTCACATCGAAACTGACGCAGTAACGTATCAGCTTGGGCACAATCAGTCCCAATCGCTGCACAATATTCTCCGGTATCGCAGCACCCACTTGACTAAACGTTTTGATCGTCTCAATGCTCAACTCGATCAGATGCCAGTTGTGGTCGCAATGCTCCAGCAGCGGTGGCCCCAACAGCTCCAAGCAGCCATTCAGCAGCAAGGTCAACACACTCGAAACACGCAGCTGCTGGGGCAATGTGGCTTGTGTCCTAACACTGAAGCCGATGTCATTCGATTTGTTGCGCACGCGCAGACGATGCTGCAGACACTTAACAAATGTTAACAGCGCCCGGTTGGCGTGCAACAATGCGGCGTCTGCCTGCAGCTGTTGCACGTGCAGCAATTGAAGGAATATGTGCGGTTCCTGAAATAGTTGCTCAGCTGGATAGTCACATAATTTGATTTGAATGTTGGTTAAATTCTCCTGCAGCTGCACATCGTTGCCAATTGTCAAAGTGTCTATCAAGGTTCTCATTGTGGCCACATCATCTGGACTAGCGCACGACCAAGCCGTCTCAAAGTCCTCCGGGCCAATATTGAAATTATCCAAGACAAACAATTCCATATCCCCGACGTTCTCCTGGGACTCAGCTGTTTAAAGGAAACGTCTAGCATATTATCTGAAATCATTGTATATTATATGACAACATACCTGAACTGTTGTCGCCATTTGCATTACTGCTGTCATTGGTGTTAGTGGGAGTGGGATTAAATTCCTTGTAGATGTAAGGCACCAGGAGCTGTATATTGTCCAACAGTTCCGTGACACGTTGTGACAGCATATTTTGGAGTAGTTTTTTTATCTTTGTCAGCTCGGCTTCCAGGCGCTGGCGCGGAATCTTTTTGACCACAGCTTCGCAGTAATCAGAGCGCAATAGCTCGAGCATTAGGGCCAGCACTCGATCCGGAGCAGCTGGTGGCGTGTAGCCGAACCAACGTATTAGTTGCTTGAGCAGCAGCACGGGCTTAAAGTTGATTGTCTCGCCATGCTGCAGGCAGCGCATGAAACGCGTCTCAATTTGCTCCAATGCACGCATTCGTATTTCTGTCGACTCATTGGTCAATTTGGCCAGCTGCTGCTCTCCCAACGAGAGCGTCAATATGGAGGATATTGATGATGTTGACATTCTGAAGTTGCATCTATAATTTGAGAAAATCACGTTGTTCACATGCCAACAATTGTTTTTGACACTTACTTGTAGTTATGTCCTGGTACTTTATGTTACAAAACTTAAAAGGTGTTCACATTTACGGAATAGATTTTCAAAAGAGATTTCAGCTTACGCGCGTATAAAGAAGCCGACTATAATTTTTGACGCCGATGCCTTTTTGAGTATAACATTCATGTTAATTTACAGCGCGTTTCATGACTGTTAAAAATACCAAATAAGTATTAATATCAAAAAAGTATTAATGTTAATGTTGATGACGTTAAATTTCGGTCTGTTATGTTATTTAAATTTTGAAATGAATTCAACTATAGATTTTAATAATGTAGTAATATAACGCACATCAATTTTTCACAATGACTTTTAAAAGTAAGTTCAGAAACTAATAATTATATGCATAATTACACCTTTAGTTAACTACAGTCTTTTAACAGTGCTGTCAAACCTTTGCTCAATTTGAAATCGTTAGCATTACCTGTAAATAACATTTCCTAATATAATTTAAAATTAGCAAAAGAAAAATTAAATAAACATAAAAAAATAATAATTTGTCTGTAGGAATACAATTTTTATATATTATTATATATTTATCCTTATCCTCTTGCCTAATATGGACATTTTACTGCTGAAGGCCAATTACAATTATTATTCCTGATATCGAAATATAATCCAGCCGGACAAATAAAATTGTAACGAATTCCGTTCACACACCTAAAGAATCGGTTGCAGTCACCCATTTGCATAAAGAAACCGTCTCTTGCACAGTTCTCATTCATTTCAGGAGTCGCAGTTGGAGATGGATCTCGAGTCGGGGTTGGAGCTGGAGTTCGAGTCGGAGATGGAGTTGGAGTTGGAGCTGTAGTTGGAGTAGGAGTTAAAGTCGAAATCTCGGTCGGTGTCGGAGCTGGGATCGGCTTCGGCGTAGGTGTAACAGTTACACCACCACCGCCACTGCCGCCTCCGTTGCCCACATCTATTCCCAGTCCCCTATTCATTGCCTTCAGCAGCGGATAAGTCTCACCGCATCGCCCTCGGAAGTCGTCTGTCTCGATGGACCAGGTCATGGCGCCGCCCAAATTCCTTGACTGCACCAATTGCATCTTTATCTCAATGCTTTGGATGTTATCGTAGCCAATCCACTGATTTCCACTGAATGCGTAAGGCGCCTTGCTCTCGCCATCAAATACGGTTTGCCAGTTTTTTTGGCAGATTTCGTGGTAGCCCATGAAACCTGGCTCGCGTGTGTAAGGTCCTGCTTCTCCGGGTCCAATAGAAGCTGCACCAGGCTGATTTTTTTTGCTGTTTGCCATCTGGTAGCTATGACCGTAGAAGCCAATGCCAAGGATTAGCTTCTCGGGCGGCGCACCTGAGCAGATCACCATAAGTAAAAGAGTTTATTTTTACTTCATTACTGACCTTGGCTCAGCCAGTAGTCGATGGACTTCTCCACCTCTGGGTATGGAGCATTGAATCCCAAATAACCATCAATTGCCATGTGGAAGTCGTAGGTCATCACATTAATAAATGTCAAGTGCTCAGAAATTGCCGGAATATCGTACGAGAGGGCGGCGGAGGTTTCAGAAGCACCCACGGCAATGCCCAGCTCCAGGCCATGCGGAGCGAATCTATTTAGAAATATATTATTTATACCTATAGTATATATATATATATAATTGGATCACACTTTCACTTACGCTTCTTTAATTTTCCGTAAAAGTGTTACGAAGTTCGCCCGATCTTGAGGACTTCCGCCTCGTTGTCCAGGATATTCCCAGTCCAAGTCGAGTCCATCAAAGCCATGCTGCCGAATGAATGCCAATGTGGAGGAAATAAAGGTCTCTCGCTTGGTTGGATCAGCAGCCATGGCCGAGTACTTAGTGGAGCCTTCATTCCAGCCACCCACAACTGCCAATACTTTGAGATTGGGATTCCACTCTTTCAGTGCGATTGTCTTGCTTATAAAACCTGCAAGACGATGTATTTGACTTAGGGATCAACTCGTTATGAGGTCGGACTGACACTTACCTAGGCCATCGTCCATATCGAGCCATGGGTCCAAGGACTTGAATTCGCCCGAGTCGCTGATGCCAAAGAACGTGTAGCTAATGTGGGTGCACAGGAATGGATTGATGTTCAAGGGCTCGAACTTTCCATCTCCAGGACGATACTTGGCCCATGTGCCCCAGTAGCAGTTGAGAATCTCTGCAAGAAACGTCCAGGTGATAAACAGTGATATTATAAAAGGTATTCACACTTACTGCCGCTGGATGCCATCCGGCCGAGGCAAAGCACGATTAATACTATGCTCGCAAGTGTCTTCATGTCTGCTCTGGCCGTCGGCTCACTTCGTGGATTCTTTTATAGTTGCTCGAGTTATCAGTTCCGTTATCAATTTTCGTATGCATTGACTAATCGCATAGCCTGCGTAGCGTAGATAAAAGTTCTCTTCATCAAAAACAATGTACTAATATATTGCACATATTTTATAATCTCGATAACAAATGCGCATAAATTAAAATTAGACTCTTGCCAAGAGTCCAGCACTACTTGAGATTAAGCAAAGGGTAAAAGAGGCTAAGTACTTTATATCGCTTTATTAAAATCACAAATATGTTCATGATGCAGCGCTTTCTGGACCCCCCCTGAAAGTAATTTATTGCTAGCAGATATATTTAAAAAAAACTGCGATTAAAATAGCTAACAATTGGCATATTTACTAACAAAAAATAAAACAAACAAATAATATAAATTGCACTTGTACCCTATTGTTGAATGAGTGTTTTCTAGAGGGTATGTCAGTCTTATTGCGATATCTTTCCCATGAAGGCTGAAAGAGACACTCACTGCTGACTGGTCTATATAAACAAGTAAGTTTATCACTCGATTGACAATAAACCTATATCCAGATATATAGTACCAGTTCGCTAAAACAAGAGTTTATTGATAACAAAGGTAATGTCTGTCCCATAATTGTTAATATTATTTTAGCTTACGGTAGTACGAAAATAGTTTCATTATTAATCATTCTTTGTTCTCCAGAGAAACTTGAGTATTCTAGATAATTTTAATTTCTTTGAATGCTCTTCAAATCAATGATATGAAAACTCATTAATTTGTCTTGGAATCAAGTATTCGTAAGCATTTTAGATTTATATGATATGTATTAGAAATACTATATGTAGATTTTAGGAGATGTCATGGAGATATTCCATATTAAGTAAATGCATAATATTTGCATCATTTGCCTCAGCCTCTGACTCAAGCCTTAGTCTCAATTATCCTCAGACTTTTGCCTCAGTCCTCAGCCCCAGACTCAAGCTCAGCCTCTATCAGCTCCAGGCTCTAACCTCACTCTGCCTCAGACTCAAGCTCACTAAGCAACAGCTTCGCTCGGCCTCAGCCTCAGCCTCAATCAGTTCCAGGCTTCCACCTCACTCAGCTCCAGCCTAAGACTTAAGCCTCAGACTCAGCGTCAGCCTCACTCAGCCTCAAACTCAAGCCTCTGGCCTCAGCCTCTACCAGGGAGAATGAGAGACAAGGAGGGAGTTTATGAATGAGAGAAAATCAGAAGAAAAACATATTTGATATTAAATTTGACAATTTTTTATTTTCGGCAGCATTTACAAAAGTTTTGTAGTCCTCTCCCATTACCAACGCAACTTTCTGTTGATGGTCTTCAGCAGGGGAAATGACTCGCCGCAGAGGCCGCGAAAGTCGTCGGTCTCCAGAGACCAGACCATAGCACCGGCTAGATTCTTAGAGAGAGCAAAGTCCATTTTCCACTGAACACTGAGCACATTATCGAAGCTGACCCACTGATCGCCAGAGAAGGCATAGGGCGCTGCATTATTGTAGTCGAAGATCGTGTGCCAATTGTTCTGGCAGATCTCGTTGTAGCCCAGGTAGCCGCCTTCGCCGGTAAATGCGCCGGCACCGCCCACGCCGCGACACGGTGCTCCTGGCCAGTTCTGAGAGGCGTCGGCTAGCTGAAAGGTGCGTCCGTATGTGCCGATGCCAAGCACGAGCTTATCAGCGGGTGCACCTAAGAGATTAACCATTAAATAAATGGAATTAACTAAATAAACTCGCAGTAAATATTTTACCATTGCTGAGCCAATAGTTAATCGCGTTCTCGATGGCCCACTGCGGTGCATTGAAGCCAGTCTGGCCATCGGAAGCCATGGCAAAGTCGTAGGTCATAACATTGATGAAGTTCACCTGCTGGGCTATATTGGCAATTTCGTAGGAGCTGCTGGCTATGGACTCGCCGGCGCCCACAGCAATGCCCAGCTCGTAGCCAAAGGGCGCAAATCTGAAAAGGTACAAAGCGAAGATCAAGATCTATATTATTGTGAACTTATGACTACTTACGCTTCCTTAAGCTCACGGAGTAGAGTCACAAAATTGGAGCGATCCTCCCACTTGCCGCCACGCTGATTGGGATACTCCCAGTCGAGATCCAAGCCATCGAAGCCATTGTTGCGCAGTAAATTCAGCGCCGAATTGATGAAGTTCTGGCGCTTGCCCCAATCGTCGGCCATGGCCGAATACTTGACAGAGCCCTCGTTCCAGCCACCAACCACGGCCATTACCTTGAGGTTGTGATTCTGGCTCTTCAGGCCAACGGCCTGGCTGATGAAGCCCAAATCATAGTCCAGCCACGTATCCAGCGACTTAATCTCACCGTTCTCATTGATGCCAAAGAACGAATAGCTCAGGTGGGTGCACAGGCTGGCATCGATGCTGGATACATCGAACTTGCCATTGCCGCTTCGATAGTTAGCCCAGGTACCCCAATAGCAATTGACAATGCCTGCCAGTTGAGTTAAATAAGGGAATATTAATGTGAATTAGATTTGCCTTTCCCACGCCCACTTTTCACTTACGCTCGCCCGTCACGAGAGCACTCAGGCCAAGAACGACGCACAGAGTTAAGAACTTGCCCATTTGGACTGACTTGGACGAACTCGGAATGATTTCTAATTACTGCTGCTACTGCTCGCTTTTATACGCCTTCCTTATCATCAGCTCTGCTCCCGGTTGGCATATTTATGCATCCACTTGAACTCAAGTTTTCACAACAAGTGCAATTTACTTGAAATTCCTTAGAGCCGAAGGGGTTTGTTTCACTGCAAAGCAAACATTACATTAAATGTCGATTATCAATTTGTCATGGTAACTATGAAATTCAAATGGGAAATATATTTTGATAAGATTTAGAATTAGTTATGCAGAGTATACTATAGTCGGGCATTTATTAAAAATGCATACAAATAAGAATTTACGTTGTTCACTATGAGTTCATTACTTTCTCACTTACATGCCTGGAACTTATCGGAGTTAGGATAATAAATAGGTAATTACCAAGAACTAGAGACTGATATCAGTACTCTAAGTACAAATGTAATCATCCCATGTGAAAGAGAGCGTGAACAGACCCCATAAACTGTGTAATATATGAATATGATTGATCAGAGAGACGAGCGCAGAAGAATTCTTCGTATGCTTCAATGATATGCTCTTTATTATAGCTAAGTAGTAAGAGTCTAAGAGTCGGAAGTGCTTGATTAGGGCATGTTCTTAGCATTACGAGGCATAGCATAATATAAATGCATATGTATTTATAAGGGTTGCGAAATAAGTAAGTGGGACAACACGATGAATAATATAATAATATAATTAAAATAATATAAATAATTATAAATAAAAACTCAATAAAATGTTCATGTTTTGGAGCATTTTGCTAAAAGGAAAATTTGGATTTTCTGTTCAATTTGCTAATTTGTTTAGTTGTTATCCCATTTAGTTATTTCGCGCAGCTTAATATATTATATTCTTATATTGATTTTGTTAAAGGTCAAACTGTCTGTCAGTCTATGCAAGTCCAAAAAAGTCGACCACACAAAACTTCCCTAATTGAATGCTGAATTATGTAAATATTAAAAAAAAAAATCACTATAAATAAAACTAATTTTTGTATAAAGATATTTTTGTAGAGCTTCAAAACTTTTTTCGTTGGTTCTTTTAAAATATAAATTTCATTATTTGTTTATTTCCTTTTTAATAAATCGTCTTTTACCTTTTGTATTAAAAAGTTTCATTACTTTTATTGTTTTTCTTTTATTAATTTATTTTTATTTTATTTTTTAATATGTCGTCTTCTCAGCCTTTTAATGACGTTTGGCGTGCGTCTTAAGTCAACTCTAGTTAAAAATAAAAAAGAGATCTGATCCTCCGCTGTGGCCAGATTGATTTAGAGCTAAGGGAAATAAAGTCTCAGTTTTTTCTTAAACTTTAAGTTTATTAACAATTCAGGTTAATTTTGCAAAAGTTACAATAGAAAACAAAAATTTAAAAATAATCGCTATACGATTTCGAGATTCATTAGCAATACAAGAAATACATTTGACAAGAAATAAATATAGAACCAAGTATATTCAGCTGCCAGGCGTTGATATAGCGATTGTTGCTTGCATTAGCTGATTTCAGTGCGTGCGTCTCAAGGCATCTACCAGGATGTGGGACTATTAGATATGATGGCAACTGTGCTGCCCGACGATCTAGTTGGCGACGTAGATTTCGAACTCCTTGTAGGCCAGCTCCTCGCCGCCATAGGGTATATAGCAGCAGCCGTGCGAAGGCTGCACTTTGCCGACGGTGACGGTGCCATCGTGGGTGGCACGTCCGATGAAGAGGGGCTCGCCCTCGGATGTCTCGCCGGCTGGGAAGGCATTGGGTGGAATGTTACCGCCCTCGACGGGCAGCCAATTGCCGCCGGCGGCGCAGAGCACCTCGTACTCATTGTGGCCATGCTCGCCGCCGCCCCAGGCAACGTAGGTGACGCCGTGTGTTGGATGCAGCTTGCCGGGAATGAGATCGCCCTCGTGACGGGCGCGCGCAATATACAGCTGCTCGCTGCTATCGAAGCCGCCTTGCAGAGCATTCGGTGGCACTTCGCCATTGGCGGCCGCCACCCAGCAGCCAGGTCCGCTGCCAGTCGGTTCAGTGAAGCCTAGGACGGGTGCCGAGGGAGCGACCTCTGTGAAATAAATTCAATTTAATTCACAATCCTCTTTAAATGCAGCTGACTGCTCTTACCGTCTATCAGCCAAGTGCCGCTGGCACCCCAGCCGGTGCAAATGCCAACAAAGTTCACGGGGAACAGGGAGCCGGCATCGTAGGATAAGAATGCCGCCGCATCGCCCTCGTGTCCAACGGTGATGACGTTGTCATACCAACGCACCCAGAAGCCACGGAATTCGCCAGCATCCAAGATGCCGGGAGTTGGTACCTCAGCCACCTCGGGCTTTTGGCCATCTTTGCGTATGACCGACTTACTGTTCTCCCAGCCGCCCAGGAAGATCTCGTAAATGGGCGGGCTCACCTGAGGGCCAGAAGCAAGCGCCAGATGGGCATCCTTGGGCGAACGCACCTTGAACGTAAAGATGCCACCGCTGGCCGGAAAGAATTGGTATTCCAATTTATCGGGTGTGTTCACTTCTACAAAACAACAAGAAATATATTTATAAGTCCCTGAACATAAACACATATATATGTATATTAAATGGAAAAATTCCAAAATCAGACAAGATTTTTAATTGGGAGCATAAAGAGAACAACTGACAAGTGCAAATATTTTACAGGGTATGCAAACAAAATATAAAATAAAATAAATTTTAAAAAATATTGTAAAAATTATAATATAATTATTTAAACTTATCATTAAATTTTTTAATAATTTATAATAATGTATATAATGTAAGGCATGCGCTAGTCGTCTAATCGAGTTGTTGTGAAAACAATTTAAACATTATTTGAGTTTATTTTTAGAATTTGAAAATAACATAAAGATCCATCATCCAATGTTTTTATATATACAAATTTTTTTAGTTTATTATTAGATTAAAAAAAAAAACAATAATTCATTTAATATTTATTTAATTGCATTGAATGTTGAAACAATAATTTAAAAAATAAATTTTAAAAAATTTAATAATGATTTCAGTTTATTATTAAATTGTGTAAACACCAAACAATCATTCAACTAATATTTTGTTAGGGTATCTGCTAGTCGTGTACTCGTTGTGTTTGTTAAATTTGTTGTTATTTGGAAGAGCAAAGAAAACGACGCATTTGATTCACATGATGTCATTTTGAATGTTGCCAGTGGCGCGCAGCATTCTCTAGACCTCAGCGATGAATCATTAAGAGAGCTCAGCTCTATTACAGTGAAGCCCGCCCGCCCGCTCAGTGTGGATCTGATACAAAGCTAACTGCTGTCAGATACTATATAGCTTCGGCTGTATTTACATATATACAAAGTTTAAAAAAAAGCTGTTGGCATTCAAAAGTATCTATAAGCGTATATACATAGATAATTATGTATATATATTCATCAGAGTTCTATATGTTTGTGGCATGAAGAATGTTTGTGCAAAATTTCACATCACTGCGAATGACATCATTTGCCTGCACCGCGAGGTCAAGCTACAGACAATTTTTGTTGCTCAATATTGATTATTGTCAGAGTTCAAGGAGGCGATAAGAAAGTATTTTCTTTAAGGTGACTCGACTCGGTCTAAATAATTTGCAAAGTGATTAGAGGAATTGTGGTATCTCAATTGGATTTGTGCAACGAATTCTTAAGTTGTTTAACACCTCTCGAGCATATATTATGTTAGCGCTTACAAGCGATCCAACAAATGCAATCTTATAGAATTTTTACCACTTCTTTTCTTAACTTTGATTTGGGGCAATGCCCCTATAAAAACAAAAACTATAGAAAATGCTGACGAATATTGAGAATTGTTAATACTACAACAATTTCTTTACATTTCTCTTTTTGATTTTATTGGACATTGGCCAAAAAACGAAAGAAATTTGGATGACACACAGAAAGAGAGCGAACAGAGAGACAGAGATGGGGCGAGAGCTGTCACAGCCGGCATAATAAACAGTAAATCCACCGGATTTGAGGTCAATTTATTATGCTTTTTCAATTATCCATTGCGTTCACTTCAACTAGACTAACTCACGACTCACCAATTGGCATGTTTGCTTCTTATTAGACTTGTACGTTGTGCGCTGATTGAGATTCTAATTCAAACTGACTTAGCGAACGATTTCACATGCGAGGTAAACACCTGCTTAACCAGAGACGCACAACGAAAGAGAGAGATAGAGAGGGAGAGAGAGTGAGCGCGTGAGAGGCATGGCAAAAAGCTCAAAGAGCTGTCACGCGAGCTTTTCTGTTTGGCAAAAGTACAGTAACAATGCCCGCCAATGTCTTGGATCGGGCAACGCGAGGCTGAGGGGATCGTTGTCTATTGAATGCTGGTTAGACTGTACCCAATTACATACATACATTTCAAACCTCTCCCAGTTCGCAGACACAAGCTTACGGTTCCGTTTGCCGTTTGCCCAAAGCCGGTAAATCAAATACTTTAACCATTTTTGGGGTAACGCACAAGAATAATCAATTTCGTTGTAGGGTGACCATATCAAAGCTTGTTTTCATTCAATTATTTCTCAGTATTTTATTGGTATTTTTTAAAACACAGCTCACGGCTTTGTTTAATATTTTACGGTATTTTACTAAGCAGAAATTCTAAATCAAGTCTAAGCCATAATAGTTATTTTAAGAACATTTTATAACCGTGCTAAAATAATACGTTAATTGCTTTCATGATATTTTAGATTTAGATTTTAGCGTACCTATCCTAGACATATTTATAGTTTTCTCTATTAGGCTGTAAGGCTGTAAAAATCAAATGACAAATGATTATACCTTCAGCTAGAGTAATAACAATATTATAAGTCACAAGGTGTAAATAATATATGTATATTTATAAAGAAAATTCTAGATATACATATCTAAACATTTTCTCATATTTAAATATATGGAGACAAACATGTTTACAAGTCGAAGTTTTTGAAAAGCTTCTGCTCATTCGAAGCTTTCAACTCTCGAGCTATGTAAATTAAATTAATATGTCGTCACATGTCGGTTTTATTGTATTTGTCATGAAAGGTATTGAGTCGAGAGAAATACGTCATCGATGGAGCACGCAATCGAGCTATATTTATAATATTGCTGCGAAAAACGGTTTCAATAATTTATTCATTTTATGCAATGGTCTTATATCATTAAATTCTTATTCGATTAACAATATAGGTTATATGATATAGCTATAAATATATTTTTAGAATACTAGAAATTGACATATAAATAATTTTTAAAAATATGTCAAGTATTACCCATTTTTGAAATGTCAAAAATCGATGAAGAAATAATTGTATTAATAAGGGATAATAAAAAAAAATATTATAATAAATATAATAATAAATAATATTATTGGCAAACTAGCTAAAGCACAGGAATTTTGATTTCATGAAAATTTGTCTTAGCTTCATAAATTATTTATTAACATAAATTGATTATTATTTAAAACAAACTTTTACATAATATATATGCGCAATTTGAATGTAGCTTTAATATATACATATCATATTTTAAATAAACTAAAGTATCTTAAAAATAAAATCCTTTCCTAGTGTCCAATATTATTTTTGGTTATACAATTTTGCTGCTCTGCGTAGTAAGCTCCAAATATTCTGTACCCCAATTCCAAACACGTAATATCTATGCGAAACATTATGATGCCCAAATATCATCATGGAATACTACTGCTACGTAGTCCAGCCAAAGTTGGCTTAACTCTCTACTCAGCTGACTCACGCAATTCGCATAGTTCTATTAGTGTGTTTATATATATAGATGCAGACATATGTGCACTCGCACTGCCCAGGCAGTTAGTTTTGTTATATTTTATTTTATATTGTCATTGCCCTGCCAGAGATCTCACCCACAAAGTGACCTCATGCCATATTCTGTATCTAATTATACAGGGTGCGCCAGCTGTGATTGTTTCCCATTTGTAGAATCGTTGTGTAGTATTTGCTAAATGCGAAGTTATCTATGAGTAACTCAATTAATTAGTATTTAGTATTGAAATTATCATACCTCACCAGCATTTTGTGTAAGGTATTAAAATACACTTTACTCCCTTTGTTATACGCAACAACAACAAGAACAAATGGAATGCATAAACAGTTATACAAGTTCTGTATAATATAAAACAGTTCAACTACAGTAAACACAAATTTCATGAAACTTGCGACATTTCAACGCATGCAATATGATATCGCTAACTAATACATTGGAATTTTCCGATTTATTTTCATAAGCTAACCACAACTCCACACATATTTTGCATTCTAATACAATTGCTACTTAAATCATATTGCATATTTTTTATATGGAATTAGAACTTCATCTGGCATAAAGATTTGTTTGAATTCATTATATGCAATTCATTTTTCCATAGAATACTTTATTTGTTTATTTTTCCCCTCAAACGCAAATATGAAAGCATACTTTTAGGCAGAATTATTATACAAAATTTTTACAGACTCTTGATAGTGACCAAAAAGCTAACAGAAGTATGAGTTTTGACTATTTGGAATCGAATATAATGAAACTTCTTTTGAAATTAATTGTTCTAGACTTTTTAAAGTGTATATAATTTATTATGTTAATTAAATGTGCATTTACATTACATTTACATTATTTGTTAAACAGTAAGCTTTTTATATCTACAAATGTGTATATGTATGTAAGTTTGTTTTTATTCTTTTGAAATTAATTGTTCTAGAATTTTTAAAGTGTATATAATTTATTATGTTAATTAAATGTGCATTTACATTACATTTACATTATTTGTTAAACATCTACAAATGTGTATATGTATGTAAGTTTGTTTTTATCGACTTCTTACTCTATTCTGTATTTAGCAGTCTCTACTTCAATTATTATCGCCGCTTTTGCTTATTCGCCCTGCTTTATCTTTCTATTTCTGTTTTATGCTGGCTTCACTTCTGATTCGTTTCGTTAATAATCACGCATGCGTAAAAGTTTTCTTATTATCAAAGTATTTAAAACTTACAATAAAGGAAGTGAATTGCTCGCTTTTTTATAAGCGAACTTTAAACAGCTGTGAATAAAATCTAAGGCAAATTGCAAATTAATATCCAAATACTCAAAATCAATTGAAACACTGTGTGTGAATGATGGTTGTGATGTGAAGCACGTTTATGGGCATGATACAATATAAATAATAAATGATAATGCTATAAAATTAAAAATTATTAATAAAGAAATTAATTGATAGTCTGTAGTTAAGTATAGGTGTTTGTCTTGATAGAATTAAGATGGTATCACTTAGTCGTGCATTTCATGAATGTTGCTAGAATGCACTACGAGAGATGTGATGAATGGCTTTATCTAAATGATGGCTATTAGAGTATGTACATAAGAATCCACATACATATGCAAATTTATGTGTTTATAGCCAAGAGACTCCTCTAATGTCAACTGCATGCATATTCATTTGTTCATATATAAACTCGAGTAAACATGTTTGTTTAGCCAATTAAAGCGCCGACCCATTTGTAAACAAGTTAATTGCATTTTATTGCACTTTCTATTGTTTTTATTTTCAGGCTGCACTAAATAGTTATAGGCTTATGCATATGCACATATGAGATGTATTTGGAAGCATTTTAAATTGAAATTTTATAGAAATATAAGATATAAGATTTGTTTACTGCAGCACTACTCAGCCCTACTATTATCATGTTCATGTTCAGATCTATATAGCGAGCTAATTTACTGAGCAATTGAACTAACTTACTTGTTGACATAGTGAGAGCGTCTTTTGTTCTAACTAAATAAATTTAGACAATTCAATTAACATTTCCGCCATGGATTCGCATCGTTCCCTTAATCTGAGAACCGAAATGTGAAAGCAAAAATTGTGATGTGTATGAAATGCGCCAGCGCCAAGTGGATGACCGCATTCAATTTAAGTTAATTCAGTTCTTTGGATTGACGCAACAATAACCCCACTGCGAAGCAACCCCAACTATATTTAACTGACGCCACTACCATATGGACATATGTATGTATGTATTTGATTATGTTTATGTGGCCCTGCTCTGCCGATAGAATACTCACTCTATTATGAACAATAAAGAGTTGGCAATTGATTTATGCAGATTTTCTCAACTTTCTGCACTTGCTGAGAATTACTCCATTAAAATTTATTAGCTCTGTATTGCCTTCTTAAGACTTCTTGGTAAACGAAAGATAATATATATATATATAATATAAATTTTAAATATGTTCAAATTTTGGGGCAATCCTTAGTAGTCCTATCTTTCATATCATCTCTTTTAAAAAATATCTCAAATAAAATATAATTTATTGTTCACTCGTTATTGTTGTTGATTTAATATTTATGTTTAATTATAATTTATTTATCTTGTGTTTTCAGAGTTTGTTTGTCATTTCAATTTTATTTTAATTACTCGAGTTTTTTGTGGCTCTGATAATGAAATATTTAAATTTGATAATCTCTTTCTCTTGTTTATGTTTATAATTTGAATATTTCTAAATATGTCACACATTCCATTCATCCAGTATTTCTTATGATTTTTGATTTACTCGACGAATTTTTCAAATATTTTCGCTTGCATTTAGATTACGGCAATACCTATTCATACATTTGTATCCAAAGGCCAAGTTCAAACCTCATTGTTTTGTTACAAATGAAACGTGCTTATTTATACAGCTCGCAATTTTCACTCATTGTTTAAAAAAAAAAAACCGGTTCGCTATATGATGCCGTCTGTACAGATCCAACCAAGGCAAGGGCACCTTGAATTGAGCCAAACCGAATATCTACCAACTGTACATATACATACATACATACATATCTCTACATATGTACGTGTGTACGTATGTATGTGCGTATGTCTCTGAGTACACTCTGCGTTCTGTGTGAGGGTGTGAAAGCAAAATTGTCATATTGCTAAATATTCTGTTTTGATAAATAGGGTTCGCTTTTATCGTCAACATACCGAATTTCAAATGCCTCTGCAAATTGCATCAGCAGCAACGTATTTGCTTGTTGGTTGGGGAGAAGTAGGGAGAGCTAGGTGAGAGATGACGTATCAAATGCTGCCGCTACGTGTGCCGGCTATGTCTGCGAGGTTGTTTGCGTGTGGCGCGATGGGCAAAGAACTTGTCTGCTCTCAGCTCTCAGTTTTGTTAACAGATACTATATACATATGTATGTGTGCAAACTTGTTTGTGGGATAGGGTATACACGACTTATATTATACTAGTACCAGAAATTTGTTGTTATATTTAGCGATTTGAATGCTCACACTTCAATTGACTTTTCACTTATGCATGCATTAGGTAGAAAAGTAACGGTATGGTCAAGTCGAAAGCCGCGAGAAACCGCAGCTTTGCATTTTATCTTAGCAGCCATTAGCTCTCTCCGCTCTCAACTTCCCTCTCTCTCTCTCTTGTGCTCTTTTGGTTCGATAACAGCTGGTTCTGCCTCATGTGAACTTACATGTTTGAATGTATGTAGGTATTTTCGTAAATGTGTGCCACTCTCGTGCAAAAACTATTTATTTACATGGCGATCGGCCTTACAGTCAGTTTTGCAGCTTTTCGTCAGCAGGTCGCACGAGCTTTGTACGCAAAACGATAAATTGCATAAAACGAAATTTGTTTGATGATAAAACAAACAACGAGTGTTGTGTGATAAAAATAAAGCATAAAAAAAAGAAGCAAAACGGAAAATAGTTCGCGGCACAGCGTCAAGAACAGAAGTTTTGCCGACAAATAAGCGCGATAAACACAAAAAAAAAAAAATCAATATTTATAGAATACCGCATATTCTGGTCTTGAGCAAGCCGCGTGGCATTGTCTTCTTCTCCACAAAGTGCCAACAAAATTACAAATCCATTTCACATGGACTTCAGCCAACTGGAGCGCAAAATGAATGCCAACGGGTGAGTTTATTCGCATCGATATGCGTACGTATTTCCATTTTTCGCAATTTTATTTGCAAGTTACATAATTTTCGATTTCAAACCGTTAGAAAAACAAGAAATCATAAACTGTCCTTTACTTAAATGCTTCAACAAGCGCTGTTCTTAATATTGTTAACACACGCCTCCAACTAATAATATACATAGATAAGGTGTGCGATTGTGTGTGCTTCCAGCTATAAATACATTCCATTTTTTTTTTTTTCGCCGCACTGTATTTTGTTGCCAAATATATATCTGCCTCGCTCTCTTGTCGTGCAATAATGCGCGTTTGTTATTGTTGCTATCCTTGTTTAGCAAATTACCTTTGTTTTGGTAATAGATCCACAAGTGTCAGACGAAGTCAAGCAGAGTCTCATTGTGTTTTATTTACTAGCAAAGGTACTAAATAAGTGTTCTAGTAAAACAAAATGTGAAAATGAGATTTTACTCGATTTCTTTAAACTTATTTTAAACTGTTAACGGTAATGTGCTCTACATGCGCAGTGTAAAGCAGTAAATTGAATTCAACAAAATTATAATTGATTTAGAAACGATTTAAATATTTGAAACACATTGCATTTTCAGACGTGACTTAGTAGTAGGCAATATCTATGTATATATTTTTAAGGGAGCTAACAATGCAGTCGGAATGCGATCGTAACTTATTTATGAAGCAGTTTAGCACGTGTTGCCGAGCTCGAGGGCCATGCGTGCATGTATATGTATGTATGGTATCTGTATGTGTGTAAGATTCTTAATGGCGACCTTGTAATTGCTATTTACTTTTTACAGTTGTAAACTTTACTTTACAGACAATTAACTTATATTATGATTGATTTTTTTTTAAAGAGAATAATTAATTAAAAAATAAAAATTAATAATAATATAATAATAAAAAGAAATGTATTCGGTTAACTTGTTTTTATTTGGTAATTAGTTTTATTAATATACCAATTTTGAATGCTCAACATATTGAAAACTCTATTCCTTTCTTACATAAATATTCAACATTTTTATTATTTTTACTCCCACATCAAAATCTCGATAAATATTGATATCTTGCAGCTCAGAAAGTTTAAATATTATTGTTTGTGTCTCTTGTTAAGATAAACAGATTGTTGTTATTATCTATGAGAAATTCGAGTTCTGCAAACAGTTGGAAGAAATACTCGAATAGACACGGATTATATGCACCAAGCAGATGGAACTCAGCTGAATCGAAAGGAAAACAATTGTCTTTAAATAGAATGCTATCGAACAATAGATACATCTATGTAGTTTGTTTCTCATCGATTCGGTCGTCTGGCTTTCATGCCAATGAACCTTTTATTTATGCCAACTATGCGATGAGCCAATTCGAATCTTTTTTAAGCACTTCTATAATCAGTTCACAGTTTGGCAATGCACTTGCCGCGGAACCAGTTGAACAGGTGTGCCTTAGAACAAGGTTGGGCCACAGCTGGCCAGACTCTCGATTGGCTTTAATTAAGCTAATTATTTTGCTCGATGCGAATCTGAATCAATGAGAATTCGTTAAGCGCATAAGGTGACATTTTCTTAGAATTCCTGTGTATACAAGAATTTATCACGTTTGATTCTCTTACAATTCAATGTGATTCAGAGAGTGAGGAAATTCATAAAAACCACAGAGCTTAAAATTAATTCAATTATAGGACTACTTGACTTAATCGCACGTTTCTTCATATATACATAGTATTTCTTGATATTTATACATAAATAAAAAAAATAACAAATAAATTGCCACAAATAAAAGAAATACATTCCCACAAAATAACCTAAAAGCAATTAACAGAGTGCGTGCCTCTGCCTGTGCACAAATGAGCGCGCTTTTTAATTTGTTTGAACAAAGCTGTTAGCTAACATTAAATGTAAATGCTCTTTGCGCTACCAACTGAGTCTTTTAACAGTGTTGCGTGTCTGTGTGCGTGTGTGCATGTGTTGCTTGTATGCATGCAGATAAGAATGCACTTCTTATAATTTGCAATAGCATCATAGACAATACTTATCAATCGATAAAAGTTAACACTATAACTATTAACATCACTACTACTACTAGTTATACTACTATTACTAATTGTACAACCAAAACTAAAATATCTTCTATTACTAATACTACTATTACTGATACTACTATAACTAATACTGCTATTACACTACTAATATTACTACTACTACTACTATTACTTTCCTACTACTTTTATTATATTTTATATTATACTAATTTATATATATTATTGTAACGTTTTCTGAGACTTTATTCCATATATTTTATTCCATATATATATTGTATATGTTTATATAAAGGTATATAATATTTCTGTAAATGTATTTTCGGTTAACATATTAGCAGGAAAAGTTTATGTTATGTTTATGTTATGGCTTTATGTTAATATTGAAATCTCGTTCATGGCATTCGGATCATGGCATTCCAGTCATCCCCATGTCCGAGCCGTGCAATCCTCTGTTGATTGCCCGCAACAAGGGATATGGCTTATCGGTAAAGCCAAAGAAGTCATCGGTATCGATTGACCAGGTCATAACGCCGCCCAAATTTCGTGACTTGACCAACTGGATCTTGAAGTTGATGCTCTCGACGTTGTCGTAGCTTACCCACTGATTACCCCGGAAGGCGTAGGGACATTTACTATTGTTATCAAATACAGTTGTCCATTTGTTTTGGCTAATTTCGTTGTAGCCCAAGACACCCTTTTCGCCAGTATAAAAGCCGGCCTCTCCAGGTCCAACGCTCTTTGCGCCCGGCCTACTTTGGGAGCTGTCCGCCATCTGATAACTGCGTCCATAGAACCCAATGCCAAGAATCAGCTTCTTGGCCGGTGCACCTGAATATATATTTGTTTATCTGTATATTTTTCTAACTCATTTGGTATTCATTACTGACCTTGCCTCAGCCAGTAGTCGATAGATTTTTCCACCTCTGGCAGTGGAGCGTTAAAGCCCAAATAACCATCGCTTGCCGAGTGGTAATCATAGGTCATAACATTAATAAAATCCACATATTTCGAAATAGCTGGAATGTCGTACGCAATGGAAGCGATATCTTCAGAGGCAGCCACAGCGACGCTCAGCTCGAAGCTGTATGCATTGCAACTGAGTGAGATAACAGATTATAGACTATATAAGTAGGTGATTCTGATTGCAGGCATGCAGGCATTCACTTACGCTTCCCTAATTTCCCGTAGAAGTGTTACGAAGTTAGCACGATCTGCAGATCTTCCACCGCGTAGTCCAGGATATTCCCAGTCCAAGTCGAGTCCATTGAAGCCATACTCCAGGAAGAGTTCCACTAATGATGAAATGAAGTTCGCTCTCTTGGCTGGATCAGCGGCCATGTCCGAGTACTTAGTGGATCCTTCGTTCCATCCACCCACAACTGCTATGACCTTAAGCATGCCATTCACTTGAGTCAGCGCAATTGTCTTGCGTATGTTGCCTACAACAAGATGCACTTCGGGTGTCAGATTAGAATGTCCACGTTAATGCTAGGTTATGCACTTACCTAGGCCTTCATCCATATCGAGCCAGCGGTCCAAGATGGTGACTTTGCCAGTCTCAGTTGATGCCAAGGAAAGCGTAGCTAATGTGTGTGCACAGATACGGATTGACGTCGGAGGGCTTAAACTCACCCCGACCGGGTCTATATTTCGCCGGTGTGGCATAGTAACAGTTAATTACCTCTGAAACACACGCCCCATTGACAACTCGTTCATTAAAAACATATATTCGAACTTACTGTAATTGGATTCCATCTGACTGAGCCACAAATTGTGAAATTATGTCTGCTCTTTGTTATATAGAATCGAAGACAAAAGCTGCAAATATCACGTAAGCCAGAGATGCGTGCGGCTTCCAATAAGAACTATCAAATGATATCGATCGAAGCGAATCATCGATAGTGGCGATAGTGCTATTGATTGAATGCTATTTTTAATTTGTATGTGCATTTTTACCTTTTCTTTTTTGTTAAATAATAATTCAACTGCAGTTATTATAAAACAGAGTCGGCAGATTAAAAACTGCTTGCATACTCTCGGGCTGTGCATGTAATGCACCATGTGATCAGCCAACAAAAGCTCGTTGCTATGAAACGTAGCAGCCAAGCTAGCAAAGGCTGTTGTGAGCTTCAGTAGGAAGGGAATGGCTAAGCAACAAGTCAAAAACTTTTGTATACTCATAGGCTGGGCATTTAATTTCAAGCAGAAGACGAACAAAAGCTGGCTGTTATGACAGTACACGAGTACTGAATATTACAAATATTCTTTTTTTGTTTACTTTTTACCACTCGTAATATATGAAGTATTTATGATTCCAACAGCCCACAATTTATATTTATATATATATTAAATGATATATAGTCACATTTATATATTAGTTCAATTGCATTTGCATTTATGGTGAACGCAATGCCCCAACAGCGAAACACTTATGCAAATGAATGAATACGTGGAAATGGATACATTCAAATGTTGATTAATTCGCCCAGCAGGTGTTCAATCACGATCTGATCTAAAATAAAGTAAATAAATCAAAAATAAAGAAAAAAAAACAATTCCCAGCTGTTCCCTAGGGGGTCTCATTGGCGCTGTGCGGCGATTGGTCGATTGAGGCGAAGCTGCCATGGCGTATGCGTAATGTGAAATGCGCACAAGCTGCTTGCGCAAAGTCGTCTCTGTTTGCACAAATAATTTGCACAATATTTAGTTATTGTAAAACATTTAAGACCTTTTGGTTTTCTAATTACTCTAAATAGCATTTGCGCTAATTCTGTGGTAAATATTGCTTGTCAATCAAGTTTATTTATTGAAGTATTTGATGGAACTTTTAGTAAATATCTATGATAGTTTTAGCTTTGATTCAAATTCAATAATTGACGATCGACACTTGTGAGACAACGTATATATAATATAATATAAGCTAGCTATAATTGAATTCCGCTTGTAGCACCACGAACTGCCTTATCTACGCTGAATGCTGTTATCAGGCGCAAACAGCTGAGACTGAGCTTAGATTCATTCAGTCTCTCAGCAAGCGAAAATGCTTTTGGCTAAGACATTGCGTCAATTGGCGTATTTGAAATACAATTTCTGTGCAGCGAGGGCAGCTCGATGGCTTAGCATCAAAGTCAGGTTAGTGCAAAGTATAGAAAGAGAGCACAAATTATCTAATCCGATGAATCAGTTACAAATACTCGGGCCAAATGTATATGTAAATCACAAGACCTCGTTATCAACTGTACTATCAGCTCAACTATATATGGGTATATGTATATACATCACTTTAATCTTTATACCCAATCGCATAAGTATACACAATTTATAATTCGCGATAAGTTTGCCTACATGGCGAGTCGTAAATATTTGACAATTGAAATATGTTATTATTTTGATTATGATCCATTCTATACATACTATATACAGATCCAGTGGAAGGGCAATTGTTATATGCATACATTTATTATAAATGTATTTCTATATAATTAACAAATGGCAAGCAGTTGCTCACCTTTACACAAGTAATTTAATATTAGGCCATTCGGGGCAGGTCGCCAACTGTTTATTAGATCTCAGGTAATTTCCTCTTCTAAAAAAAATAGCAAATGGCAAATTGTTTAAACAATGGCAACTGTGCAAACGAAAAGAATACGTCAAATATCTATAAAAATCGCGTTGTATTAATGGAATTATAAAAAATTTAATAACTGCAATTAACGTAAAGGGCGCTAAAAAAAAAAAGCTAGAATATATAATCAACACAATTAAATTGTAATTTTCCAAGCATTTTATTGTTTATGCTTTTTTTGCTATTTACTGTTATTTGTGGCAGCAAACAACAATACAAAAATATACAGATATACATAATATACACAGTCTTGCTTAAAGTCTCGTGAACATAGATGCGAGGGTAGTTCAAGACTTTTAATAATATTTATGAATGTTACACAAAAAACGTAGATAGATTGCAGCTATGACAGCTATACTAAGGTATTGCAATTACTTCTCATATATGTATATGTGTGTTAATAAATGAGTTTGATCCATGTTTTGCTGAACAGTGTAGAGAGATAATCAAGTCGACTGCAATTGACATTGCGCTGCTTGCTCAACATCTTATCATGAATGGACTAAGGCAAAAGGGATTAAGTCGAGTTCCTTTCAATGCTAAAAGCTCTTGAGATTCCAAACTGATTGAACGCTGAATATCAAGCTCTTATCTGAATCTCTTATCTAAAGATGAAAATGAAGAATCGATTGCGATTTACGTGAATATCTGTAGAAAGACGAGTCAGAATTAGAGCTCAAGGTAATTATTAATATAGCTTGAAATTTGAATACGTTTAACTTTAACTCGAGTTCAGATTCAATGAATCAAGTTTGAGAACCAGTTAATTCCACCTGAGTCAGATTAAACGCAGCCATATAGGAAGGGATCTGAAAAACATTTTCAATGCAAAGCACCTCAAGAAGAATCACTTGAAAGTGCAAGAGCTTCATGTATAGATAGTTTGCAAGCACTATAGATTTATTATATATTGATATAAGAGTATATAGATACTACATATACAATATCTAATCTATAGTCTCGAGTGTGTGTTTATTTTGCCCAAATGTCCTTGAATTGACAGCAAAAGGTGAATTGTTCTTTTTACCTTTTATTTTTGTTTTTCATTTCACATTTTGCAATCATCGAACCCCTTTGCGATTCTCGTATAGCTCGTCTATAACTAATTTGAATTTGTTTATACGAACAATTAATCCACTATTCAAATGTTGTCCTTGAACCGAAGTCTTTTAAGCTTCAAGCATTTCGCATTTCGCATGTTTCGCAATTAATTAAAACGTGCTGCTTGGACCAATTTTTTTGGAACGGGTTTTTTTTACGTTAGTACTTCTTCTTCTTCTTCATCTTCGTTTTGACGCGATCTTCTGTCAGATTTTTATTATTATTATTTTCGATTTCAGCTTAAGCCAGTTGAACTATTGGTCATGCGTAAAAACACGTCACAGCTGCTAAGCCATTCAGAAATTCATTTAGCACTGCCAATTGCTGGAACGAAATGCCAAGCAACAAATAATAAATCATTATAAAATACTCTAATAAATATATGATTCGCACTAACACAGAAAAACATTTTATATTGTTGAAAAAATTGATGAAACATTTTGTTGTTGAAATTTTAATGCACATACTTTATACTCGTTCAAGCAGAAAGCTTGAGTCAGTCAGTTTATCTGTATAAATGACAACCAGGGAGCTCGAGATTATTGTAATCAATTTTGTAAGACTTTATCTTAAACGGTATCTTAAGAAGCATTAGAGAGCCCTAAGATGCTATCACCTATATATTTATATATCTATTTTTATATTTTTCTAGCTGGAATTATTTTAAATTTAATAACTAGTTGACATTTAACTTCATTTGATATGTACAAAAATTAATTATAAATAATATCACATCATAAAAAAAAATATAATTATATTATATTATTATAGCAGATTGAGGGAAAAAAAACTATTAAATTAGTATAGATATATATATTATAAGAGCTATAATATATATGATCTCTCCAGTAGGGGCATTTATTTCATAATAAATTTAGATAGATTGATAACGAGTAAAGAAGTATTATGCAGACGATAACAGCTGATTGCAATGTTTTCAACTGAATTTGATTTACTTGAATCTAATCAAACGAGATATGCGCATTATAATAGCATTAATATTCGTACTATGAATTGTTGACACTTTTAATTTATTATTTATATCTAGAAAACGGTTCTCTGCTTCGATTATCGATTATGTTTATATCTAGATTTGATGTTTTGACTATGAATTACTAGATTCATTCTGAGTTAAGCAGAACTTCGAACCGGTAGTAGTAGCTCGTGTATATATTGCCTGATTTCAGCAGTATCGGAAGTATTATTCATGTATCTATCCATATGAGTTTATCATAACTATTTGGTAATGCCAAACACGTGCCAACTGGCGTCTATTTGTCATCGTTTATTGAAAAGTCCATTACACTCGTTTAAATATTTGTTCAGTCGATACAATGGGACGGCCTTAGTTTCATTTTATGTTTTAGGGTGTATTATATAGTAGTCATATATCAATTTTTATATCTATAGAGAGTCAGAGTTTCAAGGCAACGGGAGTCTTCCTGTTAGCTAAACTCAACGTTGTGATTTTACCAACTACAATCTGAGTCATACTTAGATTTATATATATATATACAGATATACATATAGTAAAAGTCAAAGCGTGAACTAGATATCGAATCAGAGCTCACGATTTGTTCAATTGTGACGCGTGCATTGCAATGCATTAAACTAATTGAATGCATTAAACTTTAATTAAAAGTATCGATGCCATTTGCTAGAAACAATGCTATAGTAGTCTCTCTCTCTCTCTCTCTCTCTCTCTCTCTCGACCTATTTATATCTCTATCTGTTCCAGACTCGCAAATAATTGCACAATTGTTTTGATATGCCAATTTGTAATGTGAAATAAAGTATCTTTTGTTTCCGAATGCCACAATAGATACACAGAATGAGAGCGAAAGAGTAAGAGGTAGATTAAGAGGGAGAGAGAGAGAGTAACTGAGAGAGATGGAGGTATTCTTCTCTCATACTATAATTGCTTGAGACTGAAATAAGTACTACGTACTTAGATTTAACCGAACAATACATCATTTGCAAAATACAGACATATATCTAACCATATACATCTGTATATAATATGCAATACACACTGGTCAAGTGAATATTAACTAAATGTGATAAATCACTGAAAGTGTGACATGCGACATGCGACATGCGACAATTCACAGAGAGAGAATTTCCCGGTCAATGATCAGGTCCCGAAATTTGTACACATACAGCATGCAAATGTAGATGCTCTCACTGTGATCCGATCTTTATTTCTTTATGTTATGATGTCGTACTGACGTACAGACTGACGGACGGACGGACGGACGACGGACGGACGGACAGACGGACAGACTAGTACGTGTGCAGCAAATCTGTCCAATTAAGACTTGTTATAGTCGTGCCCGTCACCTCAATCAATTGTATGTACATCCGTAACTCTTTGCGTCGTAATTTTTTGGATGTATTTCGTTATATTTAGTGGGCAATTTAATTAAAGGTTTATTTATAAATAAAATCGCTCTATACGTAATTTCCCCATTTAATAGTTTGAGCTAAAAATAAATAAACCTGATCTTAATCCGCATTTCCAAATATAAATGAAATATGCAAATACTAAAGGGAAAACCTCGTAAGAGCGCTTGAGTCGGGAAGAGTACTCGACTGTTAGATTCCCGTAACACACACAGTAAATATGATAATATCAGGTATTCTGTATATATATACTTGAGAATTATGACAGTAGTCAATTTGATTCTATTGTGTCTGAGTCTTAAGTTTAGTGTACATTGGTCTATTTATTGCATTGGTCTATTTATTGCATTCCCAAACTATCGCTCAAGTTGTGAGGGTCAGCGTTCATCTGCCCATTTATAGAGTACACACTGTGGCGGTCATCTTGATCTTCATGTCGAATTGCAAATCCAAATCAACTTCTCTAATTGTTCCAATCAGGTATATATGTATGTATCTATTGTACTCGATCACGCCTTCTTCGTCTAGTTGCATACTTTATAAGAGTCCCATATGCTCTGCACTGCTATTTGATATGTATGTACATATGTATATATATATCTAAGCAGACATTTTACACGTTGTCGATTTTCCAGTTTTCTTGAATACGTCTATCAGTAAATGCAATAGGGTTAATTATTTGGATTTGTGCTTTACTGATTTGATTTGCATTTACATATTAAGCCTCAATCCCCAAATTGTTGTTCTCTTTTTGGAGTTCTTATCATGCCAGTGCCCATATCGTAGAGCCCTACATATGGATGTCTCAGCAACCTACAGTAAAATATATGTATATACATATATGTTGTGCGGTTTAGAGTTACAGTAAAATCAGCTTAGAAAAATTAACAAAAACATGTATTTGTATAAATAGTTTATTTTTTTTGTTAACTAAAATGCGGGATTAGTATTAAAACCTAAGGGCTTAAATTTCTCAAATTTTAAGTTTAATGGGGGATTATTAATGCCAACAAGTGGGACATTATAACTCTTTCTTTCTATTTTGACTGAACTATTTATCTGTAAATGGCTCAAATGCTAATTATATCATTTCATTTGTTGTGTTTAGTGAAAAGCTTTTTTGCATAGTAAACTCGCAATTCCTAAGCACTAAATCATCTTTTTTTATGGGTAGCTGCCAATAAAGGTTTTCTCCATACTATATCCACGAGCCATAAATAATGCCAAAAATATTAAAGTTAATGAATAATTAAAATTCTCTAGCTTCAACTGACTAAAACTAGATCGAGTCAGTTGTTCGTATATGTTGAGATTTTCTTGAAATAAATCAAAAAACAGTTTTGTAAGTGTAGATGCAACACAATAAGTTTATTTAAGAAAAATCAAATTATAAGTAACAATTACTGAATTCAAGTACCGCGAAGTCTTCAACTGAATTGACCGAGCCGACACATTAAAACTGATCTGAAACAATACAATACGATACGACACAATACGACTGACTAGATGGGGTCAGCATCCATTTAAAACTTGCTTCTTTTACATATGGTATATTTTCGGAATATGGAATATTCTTATTCTAGGAAGTTCTCAAACAGCCAACGACAGGGCTCTTTAGTGTATAAATGCTTATTTCTATGAATATGATTATGATGATGATATAAAACGAATATTGATGCCCAAGAGTAAAATTTGTACGATAATTTCGAAACATCTTTTGTATACGAATTATTGCATACGAATTCCTCAAGAATAATACGAAATTTGACTTTTACACAGAACCAAAGTCAGTAAATAAAGAACCTGACTTTGGTTCTTTATTTACTGTCATAAGCTGCTCATAATCAGAGCTTGTCTTCAATTTTCCAACCGGTTGGCGGATTTTCCAAGTCAAACTTGAAAAAAACAATAAAATGGCGTCCACATATTAATTTGACTAGGGTTACAAATGGCAGCCATTGAACCAGTTGAATGTGAGGTCTACTCGTTGATCGGCAATAAAAACAAATATTTAATTGTTGCTACTTTTCAATTACAGTCGTAATAATATTATAAATATCCATTGTTATTCGTTTTGAAGGGCACTGAGTGTGTAAATAGAGTAAATATATGCGTATGTGCATATCCATAATACTAGATGTGCATTTATCAATTGATAATACGCCCATATTATGGAACGTTTATGGAAATGTGACTGCAGACAAGTTCATTGGCTTATTTTTCACAGCAGTTGAAGGTTCTTCATATGTCAATGTCCAAAAAGTCCCACTATTTAAATCCTTACAATGCGGGTACACACACACATACACAATTGTGTGCATGTGTGTTTGCATGTGTGTGAGTGTCGCAGACTCACAATTAAATGAGCGAAATGAGAAAGAAAATACGATAGCTACAACAGCAACAACAATGTGTACAACAAGCATAGCAGCAGCTAACGGTTATTCGAATTACCGTACACTCGCTGCTCAGCTTCGGCTCAGCTATGATCGCAATACATTTCATTTATAAATAGAACAGCCGCCCAACGCCCACAAACGAGCCACGCTCGTGCTCAAGCTCGTGTTATTATTATCTTGCCGACATTTTGACGTCGACTGCGACGTCGTCGTCGCTGTCACCGTCGCCGTCGCCGTCGCCATTCGGCAATTTATTTTATAAAACGAAAACGAGCCGAAACAGTTAGAAGTATTCTTGCAGTGGCAGGGCGCAGGTTGTGTCTGTGTCGTTGAAAACTGCAACTGAGCGCGCGACGGTTCGATCGGGATATCGCGTAGAGTTGGGAATTACAAAAAGTTGATTAGGGAATCACTCTTAAAATAAATACAACAATAATCTTAATTGCACTTATTACAATTACAAATTGTGGCCACGTACTAAAAGTAGCTTTTGTAGCGCAATTAATGTGATAGTCAGTAAATATATAACATATATATATATAATTATTTCTCAGAGTTGTGCGTGTATTAGTGAAGCGCTTAAAAAATAATAAAATAAAATAAAAATCCTTACACTTAATTAAGATGATCAAAGTAAACGTGCTCTATCCAATAATCCTCTGCTGTTGTCTGGCTGCATTGACTCAGGTGCAAGCAAAACATCTGTTCGAATATATCGCAGAAAGTGCAAATAATGAAATTGAAAGAGAAGTCGAAAAATACGATTTTTCCTCCTGGTAAGTTCTGAGATATTGTAAAGCTTTCGTTCAGTTTATGGCCCTCCCCCTGTTATACGAAAAACAATCATTATCTAAATGAATTTTATTACTCTTTCATATGACTTTTTATCTGTACAATTATGTATAACTGTATATATATACTTGCTTGGTATATTACTTGTTTAATACACCCATATCAACTGGATTTTTCTCTCACAATGAACCGGTCCACAATTATCAAACTGAAACCTATTCGAATCTCGCTTTCGACTTTTATATTATATATTTGAAAATTATCTATTATAAAAACGCGACCAATAAACGTGACGGATTATATCAAAATCGTGCCAACCGATTGAATTCCATATCAGATCCTATCGCACAGGTGTTACACTGAACTTGTTCAAGCTGAAAGTCTAATTGCTTAATTAAGAGGAAAAAAGAAAAAGTTATTTACACTAATTTATGATGTCAGACGTTGGGTCTGCTAAAGTCATTAGCTTAATGTGTTTTTTTTTTTTTTTCTTTTTAAAGATACATTTACAACAATAAAAAAACTATTTCGCTTAAGTAGAAGTACGAGAAGTAGTTTATTTAAATATTCTAGCTATTTAGGAAGTACATGAATTTATATATACAAATAATCTAGTTAATTTCAAATATAAATAAACATATATAATTAAATGTGGTTCCAAAATTCTGTTCGTTCATATATTTAATTTAAAATCAGGTTTCTTTGCAGCTTCAAAAAAAAAAAAAAAAAAAAAAAAAAGCAAAATAAGAAATAAATTATTTGCATCAATTAAAAATCAATAAAAAAAAATTGGAAATATTACTGATAATAGCAGAAAAAAGATAAAAAAATTATAAATATAGAATTTCGATGATGCTAAGCTTCGAGTCTACTGAAGTCAAATCAAACGAAAAAAATCAGTTTAATTAAAATAAAAAGTATATTAATTATACAATTTAATTAAAATTTTAAAAAGTTCAACAAATATCAATATTATATATTCAATATATAATATATCTATATTCAAATATGTATATATAATGGATCTAAATCTATTCTTTGTCTTCATTTCAGCCAAATATATTGCTATGGACCTCTACTGCACACGGTACAGATGGCGAAACTGTTTCCCGATTCGAAGACCTTCGTGGACATGAAGTTATTGGCGTCGCCCGAGAAGACAATGGAGATATTTGAAGCATTTATGGCTGCGACAAATAATACACCCACTAATGATCAGATACGCAAATTTGTTGAGGTACGCAATGGATGTCAGTTCAATATTTTCGCATTACTCAATTCATTTGTTTTTTTGCAGGATAATTTTGGAGCAAAGGGCACAGAGCTGGAGCTGTGGTCACCAACAGATTGGGTCGAACATCCAGCGTTTTTGGATCTGGTTAGGGATCCAGATCTGAAGCAATGGGGCGTGGATCTAAATAACATCTGGAAGGAGCTGGGACGTAAGATGAAGGAGGATGTGCACAAGAATCCGAAATATTACTCCATTATACCCGTACCCAATCCGGTCATTGTGCCCGGCGGCCGCTTTATCGAGTTCTACTACTGGGACTCTTTCTGGATCATTCGTGGCCTGTTGTACAGCGAAATGAGAGATACGGCCCGTGGCATGATTGAGAATTTTCTGTCGATTGTACAGCGTATCGGTTTCATCCCGAACGGTGGTCGCGTCTATTACTGGGGTCGTTCCCAGCCGCCGCTACTGGCAGGCATGGTCAAGTCCTATGTCGATTTCACCAAAGACGATCGGTTTGCCATCAATGCGCTGGAGGTGCTGGAGCACGAGTTCGAATACTTTATCAACAATCACAGCGTGCAGGCTAAAGGATATAATCTGGCTGTCTACAGGGACTCGTCGAAGGGACCACGCCCCGAATCCTACAGTGAGGACATCGAGACAGCTGAGATCTTCAAGACCGATGAGGAAAAGGAAAATCACTATAGCGAACTGAAGTCAGCTGCCGAATCGGGCATGGACTTCAGCTCTCGCTGGTACATCAATGAGAACGGCACAAATATCGGAAATCTCTCGGACGCCAAGACCCGTTCCATTGTCCCAGTCGATCTGAATTCGATTCTCTACTGGAACGCCAAGATCATTGCCGAATTCCATGCCAAGGCTGGCAACGTCGACAAGATGACTGAGTACGAGACCAAGGCGCAGAAGATCAAGGAGGTAATTTGATCAGAATTTATACAAAATATATAGATTTCTAGAATCCTTTCTCTTGAATGCATTTGGCAGGCAATTCAGGCTGTCCTGTGGAACGAGGAGGCCGGCTGCTGGCTGGACTACGATTTGATCAATGAGAAGCCACGCGACTACTTTGTCACCTCCAATCTGGCCCCGCTGTGGGTTAAGGCATACAATATTTCCGACACTGACAAAATATCCGAGTCCGTACTGAACTACATTGAAAAGAACAAACTGGACACATTCCCAGGCGGCATACCAAACACACTCTATCACACCGGTGAGCAATGGGACTTCCCCAATGTGTGGGCGCCTCTGCAGTATATTGTCATCGAGGGTCTGGACAATTTGGGCACGCCCAAGGCCAAAGAGCTCTCGAAGAGCTGGGGTCATCGCTGGGTTAAATCTAATTTTGCAGCATATCGTGATTCGCGTGCCATGTTCGAAAAGGTAGAGTTACAGTATAATATATATATCCTATATAGTTTTCGATGAAGCTGGAATATCTATCTCTTTACTCTCTCAGTACGATGCGGAGAAGTTTGGCGGACATGGTGGCGGTGGTGAATACGGCGTACAGAAGGGCTTTGGCTGGACCAATGGCGTCATCATCGAGTGGCTGGCGAAATACGGCCACGAGATTTCGCTGAGCAACACAGGCGCTGCAGGTGAAAATGCGAAATAGAGCAACAACTTTGACCACGCACCGACACGAGCAAAATTGTTTAAAAATTTTTGAAACCATGAACCTAGCATCGGCGCATTGTCTTCGTCTCAGTTGTTATAGTTGAAGCAGTCACAATTTTAGTTTTAGATTGAGACTCATAGAGATGCTCAAATAGTAGTTCTTAATTCACATTGTATACTATATATAAGATTTGTTATTCACAAAAGATCGAGGATCATTGCTCATCATTAGGTTAAGCTATCTCTCTCCTTCTCTCTCTCTCACTGTTACACTCTTTCTGTGTGTCTATAATGAATGTCTGCATCGGAGCAATCAACGTGTGCAACAAGCGCAAAGCACTCTCTCGTTCCCTCTCTCTCTACGCCAAGAGAGGCTTAGGAATTGATGAGCAGATTCAGCCAGAAGAACATATAAGTTAACACACATCTCACACACATACACACTGTCTCTCTCTCTCTCTTTCTCTCTGTCTACCTGAATATATTTTATATATCGCTTTTCATTTGTCTTCAAATTTGCCTTCGCCCACGTCTCGTCTCGCCTCGTATCGCATCTATATATCTGTCGTTCTGTTCCGTTTAACGCCAAAACTCTTTACGTAAGTGTCTCAAGCATCATTTGTCTTTAATTCTTAACTATATTTGGGCTAATATCTGCACAATTAGTTTAAAGTAAGCGCACAACTAACATAGTTCCCAAAAAAGGAAAAGATATTCACATTTATGTTGCATAATCCAGCATGATATACAACTACTACTTAGATATTTAGCTAGTTGAAATATTTTCTTTTATATAATTTATTATTTTTTATTAATTATAATGTTTTTTCTCGTCACATTTACTACAGGTCCCAGCAGTCGTCGATTTATGAGCTTATTAGGCGCAACAGCTGTGGCGTTAATAGGTGCCTTTGCCGGTCGTTTCATCTGGTGAGGTGAGTTTCAATATCAAAAGAGAGAGAGAGAGAGAGAGAGAGAAAAGAGGAGAGCGAGAGTCAGATATAGTGCAGGCAATTTCTAATTACATTTACAATTTCCCTCTCATTGCAGATTCCAATGACTGTGTGCCAGAGCTTTGATTGCCCTATGAAAATGTGATTCCCTCCTTCCAAGAATTTTTAGTGTGCATGTGTGTGTTTATGTGTATGAGAGAGCGTCTGTGTGTATGTGTTTTCAATTAGATAAAAAGCGTGCGCTGATTGCAGTATTAGATATAGACAATACACAATTGACATATTTGTTAGATGAAGTGAGTTGTATATACAGAATATATAACGGGCATGCCCCACTTGTTATGTTACAATTAATATTAAAAAAAAGGAAAAAAAAATATATATAAAGTCAATAATGGACACAAATCAATGTTAAAGCATGCATTCGTTGACTATGTATGTATACATATAGATAATATCCTCGCAAGCCTCGAGAAGACAAGACATAATTTGATATATTTTTGTTGTTGTTAGTTGTTAACAAAAATTGCCAAATTATTTGATCTGAATTTGTATTGAAATAAACAAATACACATATACTTGTTGCATGATCAACTGTTTTTTTTCTGTCCATTAATATATATTTATATATATATTATATATTATATTTCTCCACATTTCAGGCGAACTTGGTTCAAATAACTCATAGTCAGCACAAGTCTCAAGTGTACATAGTTTTTTTTTATTTGTATTTTTATATTGTTGCTTTGCTTGCGCTCAAAATTCAATAATTGGAAACTTATCTACAAAATAGCTAACACGACATAATAAGAGGATATTAAACTAGACGACTGAGTTACATGCACATTTCTATATATATATATATATCATATGTTATATATAATTTGAAATCTTAACGCAGTTTTGCGATTGGATATGACTCTCGGTTCGATTTGTCAAGGACACACACTATCCATAGATAACAGATACAGATACAACAAATAAAGATATAGTGGAATTACAGTACACAGTACATACATATGGAAAAACATAAATAAATATTTGCCAACACTATAGTATAGTGAGAACCGACTAGTTCGCCGGCTGCGGCTCGTGACTAAAGTAGGGAGCGGTGTTTGGCGTGAGCAACGTGTGACAAATATCACAGACGCGGGCGACACGTTTCCGTGGTCCCGATGGCACCGTTTTCGTTAGACATTTATCGCAGTAGATGTGGCCACAATGGCGGCAATGGATTTTGCGCACCATCACCGTGAAACAGGCATTGCATGTGGGACAATTGTTGACGTCGTCGTCATCCTGCCAGCGCACCTCGGTGTCAGCCTGCCGTAGCTCCTCCAAGGTCATCTACAACAAATAAATAGGATTAAGTCTATGATAATTGTTGACAATTTTACAAGTATAATTCAAAAAATAAAATTAATGTCTATATTTTTCTTAATGGATTTGTGGATTTGGAAATTTGGCACCTGAATTTGACTCACCTGAAGTTTTTGTGACAGTTTGACAAAATCTTTTTGCACCGTTTCCATTATGACCAACTCTTCCTGAAGCGTCTTTATCTTAGCCTTATAATCTACATTAGTTTTTGCTAGTTTCTCCTGTAAATTGTTGAAACGTGGAATTGATTGACTAATTAATTTAACGGATTGACTACTTACGATTGTATTCTGTAGTTCTATAGTCTCAACGCGGCACTCGGACAGTTGTTTGTTCAGCTCAGCCTCTTTGCGTTCAAAAGATGTCTTTGATGACTCATGCGACTGCTCCGCAACGAGCTGTTCCGTAATGCGATCTCTATAAAAAATAATAATAGATTAATATGTTTATAATTAAGTTCGGTCCCTACGACTTACTGTAGTGACTTAATATCTAATTGCACTTTGCGTTTGTAGGCTTGAAACTCTTTGTTGCTCTTTTCGAGTTGGGCGCGCAATAAATGAATCTCATCCATCGAGCTGACGCACTTCTGTTTCTCATACTCGCTGCTCACTCGGGCCTGTATCAGTTCGCTCTGCTGTCGCAGCATTAGTTCCTGCAGCTCGACCACAGTGTTTGGTAGATTAATGTATTGGTTCTCAATTTCTTCCGATGTCGCCAGAAATCGACCAGATAGAAAATCATTGTCAGCCTGCAGCGTCTCCAGGTGCTGGTTAACCCTTTCACGATCATCTGTCACACGCTGTAGATTTCGCATCACCTCCTCCTTGGTCTCGAGGAACTTTTGTTGCATGTCCAAAAGCTGTTGCTCGTTGTTCTTCACTTGCTCGCGAAGGTTTTGTACTTCGGTCTTGTGTGCCTCTCGCTTCGTCTGCCATTGATTCTCCAAATCATTGCGCAGAGCAGCTTCCTTGCTTAGCTGTTCGCGCGCCTCAGTGATTTGCTTTTGCAGTATATCCAGTTGCTTTTGCTGCTGCTTCACCTGGGCATCTAAGTCATCCGATCTCTGTTCTGTCGTATTACAGCTACTACAAGCTGCATTGTCTTCGACCAAATCTGTTGATGTGGATTTATGCATAGCAATTGCTCCATCTAGGAGAGATTCCGTGCTTTCCACTGTGCGCTCGAATGTGCTAGCTTTGGCTCGTAGCTGTTCGTCTGCTTGACGCAACTTTTCCTTTAACGCTTTCATTTCTTCTTGCAGTTGCTCAATGATAGAATGCATCATTTCGGCATCTTCGGCGGCCTGTTTAAACATATACATATATAGAGATTATTAGAGTTACAAATAGCTACTCAAATAGAACTACTCACAAATTGCTTGGCATTTGTCTTGTTAGTTCCACGTGCAGAGCTGTCGGCACTCTCCTGTTGAAAACTGTTGTTCAAGGACTCGCTACCTAGTTTGCGCACAGATCCGAATGTTTTCTTCACCTGATTAAGAACATGCGGCGCCAGTCCGCCCGAGGGCTCTGCCATGGTTATTTGCTGCATCTGTAAGAGTTGCTGCTGTTGCTGACGCAACTGTTCCCTTTTGATGCGCTCCAATTCAGATTTGTATATGGCCGATTCCTCCATCGAGTCCTGCGCTATCTGTTGCAGCGACGATATTTCTTCCTGATCCTTTATTTCCTTCAATTGCAATTTGTTCTTCAATTCATTCAAATCGTCTTGAAGCTGCTTACGCTCGGCCTCCTTTTGCATGTACAGCTCCTTCATTTTTGCACGCTGAGTATTAAACTCGTTTTGCATTTTACGCATCTCAGCCTGGAGCAGTTCCAACTTATGCTGGTATGTCGCGTCATCATCTCCTGAAGTGATGAAACTCATTTCAGTTGAATGCTGCATTGATTATTGACCATACGCTTACCGTTTGCGACGTTATTCTGGGCTTCCGTCGTACTCTCATTCTCCTCCATTTTACAGAAATTTAGCCAAGACAATAATATCAACAATTATGTTTAGTTTACAGCAGGGATGCAAGCCATCAGAATTAGAGATGCGCCGCACAAATAGAACTCGCCCAAGAAACACCCGCGACTGCCGATAAGTGTATAAGACACGATATTCCCAAGCATATGAAATTGTTGGCTTATTAATATTTATTTAATATTAAAATATAAATTATTAACCTAATACCCACTTAATTGAATAATGTGCTTTAACAATAATTAATTATTCTTCGACATAATAGTTATTTGATGTTTACTTAAAATTTATCAACTAGAATGTCAGCTGTTAATAACTATTAACAGTTGGTTTTTCTTGAAATGTAACGACAATGCAAACTCTCAGCGCAATTACTCTATAAAAATATCGATAACGAAATCGATATAAGTATATATTATGTCCCTAAAGATTTGTATGTCGAAATTTCTCACCTCTAATGCACATGTGTTTTGGAACGCATTAACTACAGAAGTTCTCAGTTTTATTTTGAAGATATACCAATTATTGCGGTTTAAAAATGGTAAATTTCAAACTCTATTATTAAATCAACATCGCTCAAGTGAATTTCAATCATAGGTGAAAGGGAAAAAACCATATATTGACCGGAAAAAGGCTGTCACATTTCACTTGGTACATCGCAGTCAGCACGATCCCTTGGTGACCGATGAAACTGCACCACAGCGTGTGCTCTTGGAGGCGAGTACAAGGCAATCGCAATCAAAGCCACAGGATGAGACACCTACCGATCCAGCGAAACGCAAAGAGGAACTGAAGAAGTTTGGCATTCATTTTGATGACGACTACGACTACCTGCAGCATCTGAAGAAGCGAGAAAATGATGTGGTTTGGGAGTATATGGAGAATCCAAATCAAGCAAAGAAGGCAAGCACTGAGGATGCCAAATCGCAAAGCAAGCTGCTGCTGCCCAGTTCCGTATTCGCTAGTGAGTTTGAGGAGTCTGAAGGCATGTTGAACAAAGCAGCTCCTCAGCCCGGACCGCGTCCGGATTGGGATCCAGATGTTGTTGCAGCGCTCGACAGCGATTTTGAAGACAACGAAGAGTTGGAAGACGATTTCGTAATGCAAGCGATGGGCAGTGGTGACGAAGATGAAGACGGAGAGGATGGAGATTGGGAAGATGAGGACGAAGAGAACGATATGGACTTTGACTCAGATAATTTAAATGAAGATGAGAACGAAGATGAGATGATGGACCGCCTCGGCCCGCTAATGCGCAAAAGTCGTTTCGACGACGAAGAAACCAAGTCGCGTTTCACAGAGTACTCAATGTCGTCGAGTGTTATTCGTAGAAACGAACAACTCTCTTTGCTCGACGATCGTTTCGAGAAGTTCTATGCAAGCTACGACGACCCCGAGCTCGGAGACCTCGCTCTCGAAGACATTGAGGGTCATTGGCATCAAAAGCATCCCGTTGTAATGCAATGTTTTAAAGAGTTCAAAAAGAAAAACGAAGAACTGGAATATAACAAAGAATGGGATCGTGAACGTGTCAAAAAATACGAAAATGTTGTTGATGGCGAACACGATCCAACGGATGAGCTGGTCGAGTACGAAGTCGAAGATGGCAAAGAGAAGAAATGGGACTGCGAATCCATACTCTCCACCTATTCGAACATTTATAACCATCCCAAACTAATCGATGAGCCGCGCGCCAACAAACGAGCAGCACCCATTCAAATCGATCCTAAAACAGGTCTTCCAGCAAACGTGCTGCGTGGCAGCGCTGATGCACAGCTCACGGCCAAGGCGCTGGCCAATTTGGCCGACGATTCACCAAATAATGCCGGTCCGAAATCTCTATGTGCCAAGTCGGTGCTGTCCACGCTTAGCGTCCTCTCCATACGCCCCAAGGACGAAACGCCCGAGGAGAAGCGGGAACGCAAGCGTTTGCTTAAGGATTACCGCAGCGAACGCCGCATCGAAAAAGAAGGCCAATGCCGAGGCCTTCAAGGAGGAGAAGAAACGGCAGACACATGTGAAAATCAACCAGCGCACGAACCAACAAGGATCGACCATTGTCTAGGCTGTTTCGATTTAATAGTTTAAAGTAAGAATATTTGTTAATTCTGGAAATGTTAGTTTTAATTTATAAACATTATATGAAAATATCCTATGTATGAATGTACATAAATATATTTAACACAAATTTGGAAATTTTTTTAAAAGAAAACTTTAACGTATTCTATTGAATATTTAAAAATAATTCTATAATAGAATTATTATTGAAATGTTCAAGTTAAATTTTATTTTGCTCCTTTACATATTTATTTTAATAACTGAGCAAGCATTATGTCAAAACTGAAAGGCTCCTCATAGGACACCCTACATATAGAACGGCTTACATATATGTTCGTGTGGAAAATACTAACATATATAGTCACAGTGTAGCCATAAAAAGACAACCACGAGCCACGCAACAATTACCTCAAACCCCAACTGTGACGCCTATGGGCCTATGTATTTATATATTTATATGTATATGCATATATGATATTCCTACTGAACTATGACCAACTGCAGCAGGTAGGCCGATTTGCTTAAATTCCTATATATATGGAATATATGTATAAGTATGTATATATATATATATATATATATATATATATATATAATATTGACGTTTCATTGTTAATTCACACTTCTTTAGGTAGAGCAAACAATAAAGTCAAGACATACCAATGGAGACTTACTATATGTACTATATGTACTATGTAATATATATATTATATTATAAAATATGTAGATAGTAGCTCTATACACTCATTACAACTCACTTAAGCTCTAAAAACACAGTTTAGACTTTCAACAGCGATATGAGTGAAAGTAGGCGCGATTTCCAGCTAATAAAAGTTAGCTCTACTTTTTCAAAGTGGGCGTAGCTGCTGGAAAAGCCCAACAGTATCAGACTATATATGAATGAATGTTTACTATACATATACAGATGTACATATATGTATACATATGTTTGTCTAAATAGATACTCAACGCATGTGCTCGTCTGTTTGTATGCCTTTTCCTCGTCGCACCTGTTTAGTGTTTGGTTATTTTGTGGAAATTTCAAGTCAAATTGCATAGATTTGGATTGGAAAGCCCCGACGTAAGGGTTTTTTTTTTGCGATAATAGTTAGTTGCATGATGGAGGGGTGTAGGCATGTTTACTTTAGGTAAATCATATACATACATATGTATATGTTTATATGTACAGGTCTTATAGTGTGTGTGACTATTTTCAAGCAGGAACTGAAATATGAAACGCTTTCAGTTTCGACATAATAATGACCTTCAAATGGGGTGTGAAATGTACACACATACTACATATACATATATATCTTTTAGAAAAATATTAGCATACATTAAGATTGAGTTAGAGTTTCGTATTAATACATCATCATTTGTATTTACCAAGAGCACAATTACATTGACATACCTACATACAAACATAGTTATCCATGTATGTGTGTATTTATGCGCTAAGAAAAGCAAATCGTAGCCTAATTACCGACCCCGTGTTCCACTAAATACCAAAACAAACCACGTACTATTGCAAATGATTAAAAATCCACATGGCCACATTTCCATGGCGCCTAACGGAACCTAACACCAATTTGGAACCAAGCTCGAGCTCGCACGCTTACCCAGCACGATACTCACTCACAACTCCTTGTAAATGGAAACCGTCACAGTTGTCGTGCCGCTGACGCTGCCGCTGGCGTCGCCACAGCCCTTACTCCTGCTCCTACCACTGCCCCTTAGTTGGCGGCCAGCGTCGTCGTCAGCGCCAGCGCTGGCGTCGCGTTTGCTGCCATTTTGTTGGAAGCGCGGTATATTAAAGTGGCAAGAAAGCAGCAAAGAAATTCGCGCATTTTTAGTTCCGTTCAGTTCCTGAGCGAAGCCGAAAGGATTCGAACGCGCGTCGGCCAGCAACGCGGTAATGCCCATATTATTTCACTCAATTGTCCAGCGGACAAAAAGTGTTCGTGTCGTTGCCTTTAAATGGGCTAAAATGCATTTTCGATTCGGTTACATTTCGAATCGCATAATGAAAGTTCTAATGCATCTAATCGATAACATAACTAAAGCTATCGGTGTTAGTTATGAAAAAAAAAAAATAGTTATTAATAATACATATATATACAATTTAACATGAACCAGTTCCGCGCAAAGAGTAAACATGTGAAAAAACCGTTACAAAATTAGCGATGAGAGTTTTAATTACGCAAACATATGGCCAAAGCTTGTCTCTACTGTGAGCCGCCGAAAGAACCATCAATTGAATTTATTAGAAAGATTTTAATGCATTCGTTTAAAATAAATTTATATTAATTTAAGAGAATAAACGTAGCCGCAGTTAACATGCATAATTAAAATAAATGGATTTTCAGACTCAATTAGCAGGCTGCTAACACATATACATACGTACATTCATGTTGGATATGATTTTATAGCTTTGTGCGAAGATGCAAAATATTTTATGTTCAAATAATTAAAAACTGTAAAATAAAAATATGAAAAAAAATTGCAATAAACAATGAACTTGATTCAAATATACTTATATAAATATTTGTGTGTGTGTGTGTGTGTGTGCTTTAGATCTAAATCTTTAAGTGTATGACAGACGCTTGGCTGTGTTTGTGTGGGGCTAGCCGGATATACTTCATCTTGCGGTCCACTCATTGAAGCGGAATTTTTAATTTCAATGGCGAGAACTATCATTTCCATTGTCAGTGGCAATGGCAATGTCAATGTCGCTGCTACCGGTTCCTCTAATATTATATAAATTGAAATTATAAGGAAAATCATAATCATCCCAGAGAAAACCAGATATTCGATATGCATAAGAAACATTACCTAAGATAGATGAGCCACTGCAATTTGTCAAAGCTTCTTATTTGCCCTTGTGCAATCACAACAGTCAGCTACGTACATACATATATGCCGATCGAGCCTTCTACTATTGTTGAATGATCTATTGTTTCATTATATAAGTCACATACATATGCATACGTACACATGTATGTTGCTTAAGTAGCTTACTTTGCGTATGCTGACCAAATTGTAACGATAATATATAAAGCGCGCGCGCTTAAGTGGAATCGGCACGCGATTCAATTGTCTCACATTGACTTAAGGCGCGAAGTGTGCCGTTATATGCACATATGTCTCTCTCTGTGTGTGTGTGTGTGTGTGTGATTGTTTGTATGTATTTGCCTTGACCGGCTGCCTGGGCAAGCTTAGGCATCGCGCTGTGGCTATCATTTTACTACTAGAACCACATGCGCCTGCCTCCCACACAGATGGCCCGATAATCGCGCACAATCTATGAACATATGTGCATATCCGACAGCAGAAATCATGAGATAAGTGACACACACACACATAGAGAGAGACTCACACATACATGCATACATACACACTCGCATCTAGTCATAGATTTACATATGACATATGCCATAGAGTAGCGTCTGCCGAGTGGACAACGGTTTATTTATTCGATACTTGAACGCTAGCTGAGTTGGTATCGCAGTCGCACTCGCAGTCGATCCAAGAGTCCAGCTGTGCGACAACATAATTAGTCAATAACGCGATAGCATCGTGCGATAACATATATATCCTAATTATATATTTAGTAATCAATCAAACAAGTGCTCGTATCCTTTGACATCAACACGCAGTTTAAGGACTTTTCCTTTTTTTAATCATTCACTTTGAATGCATCGAAAATTAAATTGAAATTCAAATTCAATTTCGATTTCGATTTCGCTATCGTGTTGCAGATTTCATAAAGCGAATTATGAAATTCCCACGTCGATGTAAAGTGAGATGATTTGAGGTTTGGTTTAATTTTCTGTTTCGTCGTCAACATCATGCTGGGCAAATATAACACAAAGGCATTCATATCGCTTGGATTGACTTTCATATTGATGTGGTGAGTTCAAATTACAATTCGGAAATAAATAATAATTATCCTGATTAAATTTACATATATTGTATACTCTTATAAATGCAAGAAATTTAACTGAAAGTTAATATTTAACACTAGATTTTTTTCTAAGGATTTATTTAAAAGCAATTTTCGTAGCTATATCAGTTTTTATATTATATTATACTAAAACTAAGTTGCATTTTATTAAAGCTTTAACTGAAAATAAAAAGGCAAATATACATATATAAATTATTCAATTGTAGAAAAAACACAAATATATATTATAATATTAAATATCCAAGAGATTACATTTCATATTCAAATTTACCTTTAACGGTATGATATGGATTTAATTGAAAAATTACGCTCGACAGACGTATCTCATACGGATAATAAGAGAGTATTTATATTATAAAAGTCACAGAAAGATAATTATAGATTTATACACTAATTTAAAGAACAATTGCTGCCAATTTGTTGTTACTTTGAAAGCCCAACGTTTTTTACATAATGCTTCAATTAGATGACTTTAAGATGACTTTAAAATATAGTTAAATTTATTTCTGTTACGTTTTATACTTTCATTTATTTAAATTTAGAAAGATTTGTTAATTCAGAAAGGAAAACGTTTCTATAGATCATGTCTTATGCTATTTAAGATTAACTTTTACTATATGTATAAAACTAAGACTTAAATTGTAAATTTTATATAGTTCATAACAAGTATTTATAAATATTCATATATGAATATTTATTTATTTCATATATAAATATTTATAAAATTTATGTTTCAAAAAGTCAATCTAATATAGTATTATATATACTATAAATTGAAAATGTTTTGTTTAATAGTACATTATTTCAAATTGCTATCAAATGCGAATCTCGCGCAAAACATTAACTGAAATATTTTAGGCATGTGTCAATGCTGACGGGAGGAAATTGCATATAATATATAAAAATTTTTTATTGAATATAACCTTTGAAACGGTATTTCCGAGTATTGGCAAGCCATTTGACAAAATGAAAAAAAAAGAGAAAAAAGAATAAAAAGAAAAGAAACACACTCACAGACACACACCAAGGTCAATTGAATCACTGCAAATGGGGCTGCAGCACGAATATTAGTCAACTTAAAGTTTAGCTAGGGGCTGTCAGGTGAGCTAGCAATAAGCTGAAAAGCACCTGTATTTACAGCCAGACAGGCCCAGACACGAATGTATGCAAGTTAATTTCTAGTTTGGACTTAAATTGACAAAGTTTATAATAGTAGTACAAAAAGCGCCCCACGAGGGCCAAAAGCCAAACATATGTGATTGTACATATATTACTACTATATACATACATATATAGATATAGTTGCATATATACATACATAGATATTCGTTGAGTTGTTGCCATTTCATATCCGATTTGTATTTTTGGCCACTTTTCAGGATTAGTGAGGCCACGGACGCCCACGTGAACTACAACTATACAACGAAGCCGCGAGTGGTTCTTCCGCCTAATTATGTCAAGGGTAAGTTGACAATGCATTGTGTTATACCCTGTAAATTAAGTCATTCAAATTAAACAATTTCAAATGCGTTTTCAACGGTTTGACATGGTTTGTTGATTTTCTCATTAAATTATGTTTTTAACAAAGCTGAATTAAGCGTATTTAGCTGTTTTTACTGCGCTCATAATAAAATAAATCAGAAAAATATAATTAAATTTATAAATAAATATATAACAGATAAAATTTAATAAAAATTTACAAACTATTTTTTAATATTAATAAAAGTTAGAAAATGTAACGCCATTATTAGTATTTATTAAAAATTATTTGATTAAATAATATTAACATCCAATAAAGAAGTCTTTTATATATATTTGATATCTGAACAATTCACCAATGTTTTATCTTGAGCTGCATTAATTATTAAATAAATAGTTATATATTCTCATATTAAGGGTACGATTTGTTAGCATATTAAATCTTCGGCTCACCATGCACGATTCAAATATTTTTGTGATTCACTTCACTTTCTCACTCTCTCCTCTCTCCCTCTCTATTTCCCTCTCCCCCTCTCTCTCTCTGTCCCTCTCCCTCTCTCTCTCTTGCTTTTTTTGCCATTGCTAAAGCGTTGCGTGTGGCATTTATCGTGACACAGCCAATTTCAGGGCCTTTTTGCCCGTAGAGCCCCGTTTTTGTCTTCAGCCGGTGCATATTCGCTTAACTTCTGTAATTACTACTTATGTACATATACATATGTTATGTATATATATTAATACATATGCATGTATGTATGTATTTATACAGTAGCAATGTATGTCGCTCCTTGACGTCAACAGTGAAAACAAAAAAAAAAAAACGGAAATTATTGCGATCGATTAAACGTGAGAGAAATGAAGCAGAAAAAAACGGAGATGAGTTTCAATTTTGCATACTACTTTTATTGTTTAACTTTTACTTATTTTTGTATTTGTTTATTTTTTTAATTAATTAATTATTTTATTATATTATATAAATATTTATTTAATTATTTTATTTAATTTTTATTTTTTGATTTATATTATTTATATATTTTTATTTTATTATTATTATTACTACTATTATTTTGTTAAGCTTTTAATTTTTTAAAAATACAATTATTAAATTATTAAAAATTAATTAGTACTTTATTTATTTATTTTTCGGCGTCTTCTCAGACTTCTCTTCAAACATTTCCTTCTACTTTGACTTCTTGCCTCTTCTATCCTGCTTTTGCAATTGCAATTGACAATATTTCTATATGTAGTATTGACTTTTGAAAATAACCATGAACGAAGAATATTAACGTCAACAAACGTCACATAGTGCTCTAGATCAAAGATAGTTTTCGCTGCATATCATTTGACAATTTTACCTGCGAGCAGACAAGTTGCTAAAATTGTATTAATAATGATATAATGATAATAAATGATATATTAAATAATATTATGAATATACTATAATTCCATTTAACATCATTATTCTATTGATATAACGAAAATTCATATACGATAACAATCATGCATAACTTCAACTTTTGCTGCGATTAAACTTAAAGCCCTCAAACTTCTACACAAAAGAAATAAAGAAACAACAACAAAATGCCAACTAAATTAAGTTGAACCTTAACGTCTAATGCCTCACGTCTAACACCTAACGTCTAACGCCTGAACCTCTATCGATTTTCACAGTTGTGTAATAAACCTTCAACCCACACGCTGTCCCTGAACTTGAAATGGGGCCAATTGCCCGAAATTCTTACGTGTTCATATGCGATAAATTACAGACTATATAAAGACATATGATACAGATGTATTGGGCTTGGGCTGGCTATGAATATAAATCAGAGACCCCGAATAACTCTTAAGGGATTTCAAAAAGTCCACAAATAAGTGTTTCGCATGGAGTGTTATAAATAAAACTCTCAAAATAACTCTTTCAGCATGTGCTTAGGAGAACTCCTTTTACTCAGTGAGAAACAGAAAAACTGTGGGTTTTTCTGCGGTCCTCAGTGTGATATTTTATTGCCTTGCTCAAAAAAAATAACCCTTTTTTTTTGTGTGTGCTGTTGCTGCGTAGATCAATGACGCAGTTTGCTTTTATTTTCTTTTCTTCTAACTGTTGCTGCTGCGTTGCACTATGGGAGCAAATGCCGATTTAGCGGCATAAACTCAAAATTTAAATATATGGACTTGAAATTTAGCAAATATGCTTAGATTATTTTTTAGAATTTGGAATTTTTCTTGTTTTGGGAATTTGAATGGGAAGTCATATACTTAGTCTTTTCCAAAATGGAACTACGAAAATAAATAAGAAAATATAGCAAAATATTGTTGGACTTTATGCCGCTAAATCGGTGTTTGCGCCCATAGTGCATTGGTCAGCGATGCACTTTGTTTTTGCCAAAAACAAAAAAAAAAAAAACAATTTTTTTTTTTTCTGTATGTGCTCCGTTGGTGTGTATGCGAGGGTTGTTTTCGCGGAGCAGGTCAATTACGATCTATAATTCCATGTGTGCGTTTATCAACAAAATTTGATAACAATGTTCAGCTGAAATTGCTCTATTTGACTGTCAGTCGAACGGGCATTTTCGACATTGCATTACATATTAAGCGAAAGGCGAAGTAATTTGAACTGCGAAAATATGTATAAAGTCCTTATTCTTAATTAAGCTAAATTTAAATGTAGTATATTATTATAATAAATATTTAAGTAAAATACAAATATGAACTTTTTTATTAATTTGGCCAAATAACCCATGATACAAATCTAAATATAATAAAACAATTAAGAAAAGTCCAGACTTCTTGAACATGCGATCCCCCCCACCCTTTGCTTACTTGTTATTACCAGATTTCTTCGCTTCTGTATATGCAAAACAAAAACTACATGCAACTACACGTACGCACACACACGCCCATTGATATACAGACAGGCAGACATACAGACAGAGGAATAGGCAGACATACAGTTAGACAGACAGAGGGACAGACACGCAACACAGACATACAAATAAAGGGTCACACAAACAGAGCGACACACAGACAGACACACAGTTATAGAGACAGACAGACGGACAGACATAGGGACAGACAGATAGACACACAGACAGACATAGAGTTATAGGACGAGCAGGCAGACACACATAGTGACAGACAGACAGTGTGACAGACGGACGGACAGACAGACATGGCTATATCAACTTTTTTTCTGCTGATCAAGAATATATATACTATATAGTGTCATCCACGCCTCCTTCTGCCTGTTATATACATATATCGACTCTGCTCGTCGCCCTGATCAAGAATATATATAATTTATATGGCCATATACGCCCCATTCTGCCTGTTAATTACATTTATCAAAACCATAATAGTTTGATTTCTTATTTTCAATCAGGTTATAATTAAAAGCAAACACAAAGCAAACACAAAACAAACACACAAAGCAAAACATATACAAAGTTTTATAAATGAGGATTTTAGAAATAAGTCACAAATAACTCTATGTGTGAAAGAGTAAAAGTATTACTCGCAAAATAACTCTTTTAAAAAGAGGAATTGCCTGAATTCCTCCATGCCAAACACTCAGACTAGGAGTGAAAAAAACCAAAAATATCTCTCCTACTCAGAGGAATAAAGTTTGTGTGCGCCTTTTTTCTGTATCTCTCAGAAATGAATGAGACAAGTGAGTCGGGTAACTGTTATTCGGGGTCTCTGATATAAATTGATTCTTTTCTGATTCTATGCGATCTGTTTACTTCCAGAAATGCGTCCGCCCTCGAAGAAGGGTTCCCCAGTGATAGTAGACTTTAGCATATTTGTTGTAGATATTAACTCAATTAACGTAGAGGATATGGACTTTAGGTAAGTGATGGCCATTGCCACATCGAAATGCTGATCATATAACGCAGCCAGACATTATATATCCATTTTCAGAGTTGACATGTTCATTCATCAGCGATGGATGGAGTCGCGTCTGGAAATCTCTGATGACATATTCGAGGAGGGCGACGACTATGTTACCTTACTTCCAGAATTCTTCGACAACCTCTGGCAGCCAGATCCATATTTTCTCAATTCAAAAATTGCCGGTAAGTCAAATTGTCATCTGATGTTATATATGCATGTACCTCCTTAGAGCTACTTCCCCTAAGTATGGTGTTTTTGATGTGAGAGTTTTTGACACCCGAATGCACAATTTACGATTCACACGTTTTCTCGCACCGATAAGTCTCTATTGAACGCACTGAAGTCTAGAGTTAGTCTATATGTAATTTACCTAATTTGTGTATAATAATATTGTGTTTTTTATACTTTTAATTTTCATTGTTTTTAACATTACCAAAAAAAAAAAAAAAAAAAAAATCCAAACAAAAAAATCTTTTCAACTAATAACAACAACGCATACGACTAGGATTTGGAAGTCCGCATATTTCGTCGACTTCTCTACTACGCTATAAGGATGAAAAAGAATCTAAAAACTTTCATCTAGACAAATCTTTAAGTATACTAACAATCAACAATCTAGAATGTGTTTTCGTGTTGGCCATTGTGTAATCAATTCGAACTCAAAACACAAAACATTCATTCAATCAACTCATGCATAAAATCAAAATTCAATGAAAAATCAAAGGAAATTTCGGCATGCCGAATATTTAATACTCTTGCAGAAGTCTTGAATTCTTAATCTTGCTTTAGTTTAAGTAGAAATATTAAATATTATATTTCTTTTTGAACTCATTTGTTTTCATCAGAATCAACATTAATTTATGTTCACAGCTGTGAACTGTTTCTGAATGTCTGCATACATATACATACATACATACATATGTAAGTCTATTTCACTCATACTTGCTTCGGTTCTTCAACGAGTTCGTTCACGATCGGACAGAGTTCGTCTTTTATGCTCTGCATTCTCCTGGCTGTCTTGTGTATGTATTGGTCTGTATGAGAGGAGTTTTCTTTGCTACATACATCACTAGCGTATAGGAGTTTCAATGTGTGCATGTGTATGTGAGTGCGCAGATCGCTTGCATAGACTCTGTGAGTCTTTGTACGAACGCCAATCGCTGCGCTCCCTAAACGTTGCTCGTTCGAGCCTCACACGATTAGTTCCACGCAGAGCGCTCAGCCGACAAGCAAAACGAAAAGAACCGAAGGCTTTTGCTTAGAGTGAGAGCGAGAGAGCTTGATTCTTTCCGGTTGAGCTCGTGAACAGAGCGGGACGTTTGAAACGATTAACAGTTATTTGCGAGCTATCTTTTATATGCATTCATACATTTGTGACCCCAACTAAAAATAAATCTCCAAAAAATAAAAGAGAAACAAAAACACTTTATTTAAAGCTTAACTATATTAAATATTAAAATTGGCCCTATAGCTTACCAACTATAATAATTACTAAATCCGTAGCCAAATTTTCTAAGAACTTGACGTAAATTAATTGATATACAGTAGCTTTTGTCTATAATAGAATATAGACAAAACACTCATTAGTCTTGCCATTGCCTAACGATACTAAAATAATGTCAATTACATAAATATTTTATACGTAATTGACTTTGTGGAGAAACAGAGTCAGGGCTAAGGAAGATCTGTGAAAAATACATAATAGAACAATTAATTAAGCACATTTCAATGTGAACAAATGGCAATTAAACAGCTGTCTTGGAAAAGAGGTGAAACAAATTTCATAATAATAATAATTTTGATGAGAGTAAATAACATTTATGATAAATACTATACAATTAAATTTAAATCTGCTGCAAGTTTATTCACACATTTTCATATATGTATGTATCTATCTTTAACAAAGCTAAATATAATATATATTTATATATATTATATATGTATATCAATATATCATTTATTAATGTTTCACACTCGCAACATTTTTATTTTCTTTTAATTTGATTTTTCCCATAAACTCAAATGAAAATATTTTATTCAATTCAGTTTGTTTTTTCAGCAGGTCGATAAAATGATTTATGTGTTTAATTCAATGCAGTCAACTAACAAAAGCAAAATAAAATGCATAATAAACAATAGAGAGTCAGCTTTTAGTCAATCTATCTGGCATTGCGTGCAACAGAAAAATCAAGCAGAAAAGTCGTAAAAAAATACATTTCGAAAATAGCTAACGGACTGACCAAAGCGTTCTCAATGCCATGGCCAATTAGCTGTTGGTGTTTGGCTTCAAAATGAATGTACATATATTTAAAAAAAAAGAGAGGTTTCCCAGTTGTAAATGTGTGTGATAAGATCTAAACAATGGAACATTGACGACATTGTAAACGGAAATCAGTTTAAGTTGAGCTTAGCTCACTTTAAAGAACTTTGAATTCTTTAGACTAATCTGACTAATCTGTATAGCATAACTACATTCTTGTATAAATAGTATTAAATATTAGCTCTCGCTAAGTAGCTATATCTAAACAGCACTTATTATCCAACTTCGAATCCCAGCCTACATAGTGAATTAACTTTGTCTAATTGCCTAGCCAAATGCCTTTATATAGACCAAATTTCGTAACAAGAAAAGAATTAAAAGTTGTCTAATTTTATTAGCTATAAAAGTCGGGCATTGTTAGTGTCCCAATCTAATTCAACGAAAAGTGGAAATATCGATTTACAGCTTTGGATTTGTTTAACTTGAGGATGAGAAATACTTTTGTTGTATACACTGTACAGTAAATACAGAAAACTAAAAATAATCCATAGCAAACACTATCAACAAAAAACGAATCGTTGACAAAACGAACAAAAAGCAAAAAATAAAGGATAAAATATTTCATAAAAAATGAAATTAAATGAGGAATAATACATATTTAATATATAGAAATATGATTAATGTATAATATAATTTTCATTTATTCAGTAAAGAAAAAGCTGAGATTGCTTTGCATTTATTTTTATAAAATTTTTAAATGTTTATGCGTATACTTATAGATGTAGCAATTGAAGTTGATTAAAAAAATAAAAAAATATAAGTATAAAATATTTGAAATATTTAAATGAATTGCAATTTTAAAAGATTAAAACGTTTATTTGAAATCGAAATAAGTTAGGAAAAAGAAATAAGTCTGAGAGGCTAGCCATATTTAGTAAAAAACAGGATATATAAAGATGGTAAAATTAAGTAAAAAATTTCTCAAATATAACTTAGCTCTCAGTTCATTGAATATACCATAGTTGGCTGCATCTGAAAGCTTGTTCAGTTTCGCTCAACTCCTATGCAAGACCAACCAATATAGGACTAGCAGGAGTATTAGGATTCATTTACAGCGTTCAGTGATCCTGCGCAAGAGTCTCTTATCAACATTTCGAATCGTGTTCACTTGCAGCAGCGACAATTCGAGCAATCGAATTGTGGCATTCGAATGTCATTCGCTTATGTAGTTAACATACTAGTTCGTACTTCAAGATGCACTCGCCCACCTGCATAATGCGTGTAAACCCATCTCTGTAGCCACAATACTATATCAGCCAATCGAGTGCCTTTGCCAATTCTATCTAGTTCTAATCGAAACAACTTTGTTCCGCAACTCTGCAACGTCTTTTCGATGTCTTCTCATTGTAGAAATAGCTACCCTGACGCACAAGTTCACATCGGTGACGCTCTACAAGAATAAGACGGTGCGCTATGCCGCCCGGATGCACGCCATCATTGCCTGCCAGATGGAGTTCCAGCTTTATCCCATGGACATACAAGTGTGTCCCATTTACATTGAAAGTTGTAAGTGAAAGGAGTCTGCAAATCAAAGTCAATGATTCACTAATGATTCATTCATTTCATTCACTCATTTCATTCACTCATTTCAAGTTTCGTCCAATAATCAAAAGGTAAAGCTACGCTGGTCGGATTCGGGTGTAACGCTCAATCCGGAACTGAAGCTGCTGCAGTACAATCTGGGCCAGCCGCTGGAGCTGGAGGAGAGCGATGGCTACATGCCCGAAAAGGTGGGCAATTTCTCCCGTCTCACCGTCTACTTTCGCTTCGAGCGCCAGATCGGCCATCATCTGATACAGACATTTGCGCCATCCTCTCTGGTCGTGATGTTGTCATGGTTTAGCTTCTGGCTGGGCCTGGATGCCATACCAGGTCGCGTCACGCTGCTGGTCACCTGCATGCTGACGCTGGTGACAATGTTTACGGGGCTGCGAGCCGATATACCACCCGTTGCGTATGTAAAGGCAATTAACTAGCTCCCCGCCTATACCGAAGCGCAAGACCCTGACTAATGTAGCTTTTATTTTGCTTTGCATGCACGACAGGCGCTGGATCTGTGGATGGCCGGATGCATGGTCTCCGTATTTGCCGCCTTGGCTGAGTTCGTGGTCGTCAAAGTGTTGGACGTGCAGTACCAGTACCAGGTGAATCGCATACCAAAGGTATTGCCCATGGTAAGCGCCGCCCTGGGCTCTGCCTTAGTAACTAAAAGAAAAAACATTTCTTCTATCGTTCCATGTCTCTCTCTGTTTGTGGTTGTGTCTGTGGCGGCACAGCGCATTAGCAATATGGAAAAGGGTCAATGTGCAACGGTGGCGAGCTGGGAGGGTGGCGCCGTACGGTCACGAAAGGCCACACAAACGCCGACAACGCCGGGCCAGGTGAGTTGGGCCTTGGCACACATGCCACGCTCCTTTGGCCACATTAATATCGATAATCAAATCGAAAGTCCATTATATAATTATATACGTACACACGTACGAATGTGAATCGCAATAATCCGTAATAATTATCTCTGTCGCTTGCAACACAGACCTCGCTGCAGGGCAACGGCGGACCCCCGAAGCCGGCGCGTCGCCAAAGCCTTTTGTCCGTCGCCTGGACGGACACGGACACGGGTGTCGAGAAGATAATGTGGCGCGAGATTGATAAGGTCTCACGTGCCGTATTCCCCATACTGTTCTTCGTCTTTGTCCTGCTGTATTGGCCCATCTTGCTGATGAAGTCGTCCTAGGATTTGGGGAGTTCCAGAATACACTTTTCTGGACTCCGTTAAAAAATCGAAACCCAACTCACAAACAAATCGGCAAAAAACTGAACAGAACACGGACTTACACAAGAATGTGTGCCATGCGTGCTCGGGTGGCTAGATCTCCAGATCTTTAACTTTATCCAATGATAAACATTCCCCACACACACACATGGCATATTTAACTATTTGAATATGTTTATAACTATGAGCATATCACCTCACGCATGATATGGTATCTACGAAGCTACCTTTCCATACTCGAATACTCGATTGACAGTTGCTCATCAGCATATAATCTATGGATATATATATATAAATATATATATTTATTTTATTATTTAAACTTTTTTTAGACTATTTAATTGACTAATAACTACTTTGCTTTGTAGTTATATTATAATAAGAAGCTAAACCAAAAAACAAAAACAACAGTTCAAAGAAATTATAATAACAAATCCGTATCGGCTTACATATAGCTCGCTTTATGCATAGAACATAATTTTTTATAAACCGAAAACTCTCTATATATATTTTATTTGATTGATATTGATTAGCCTACTAACTATAGATAATAAATAGAGTTATATATATTTTGTAAGCTTAAGAAAAATCAGCCAGAAAATTAATTGGTGCTTTAATGAGATAATAAAATTGATTGAGATAAACCTCTAAGGATCACGAAACATATATTCATACACCCGACTCGTAATGTAAATAAAGTAGTAGAAATGCTATTTAGGAATTTTTACACGAATAAACAATTTAGCGCAAACTTTTGAGCTGTGGCTTTATATATATATACATAAATATATATGTATATTATATATTTTATATATTTAACTGTAGTTAAAATAGCGCACACTCAATTAAAGCTAGGAATACGTACATTTACTATGTTAAATATATTTCATAAGGTAAACGAATTCAAAGGAAATCATATATTTTGTATAACAATAAATTGCTGTAAATATAAATGACAAAAAAAGAAAAGATAATTCATCTTCACAGAGATACTTATTTATCGTAGATCCAAATATGATATTTGTGTACATAAATTTCCATTGGTTAAGTTATTTTTTTTTTCGCAGAGGGTTTTTTTTTATATATACAGAGAATCGAAACTGTTTATTATGCTCTATTAAATTTAACCTCAAAGCTTGAAACATATCTAAAGTAAAAAGTATTCAAATATGCATGTAAAGCAACTAAATAAATAAAGCCAATTGGAACACAAAAAATAAAGACAACATTTCATTAAAATTACAATTTAATATGCGTATTTGTAGGATCTATAGGATCTATAACAACAAGTTTAATTACTCTACTTCTAGGCATTGTCTTTGTCCTCCTCATCAGATTCTTCTTCCTCCTCTTCGTCGCTCTCTTCGCTAAACTCGCATTCCTCGGCTTTGTCATCTGTGCTCTTTATCAGCATCATTTCACTATCACTATCCTCATCAGCTGCTGCCAGTTTATCGTTGGCTGCTTTTGCTGCTTCCAGCTGCTCCGCCCTGGCCAGGAGCACACGTATCGTATACTTATTGTAGTCACATCTGTAAATCACATTCATTCATTAGTTAGTTAACAAGCCAAAATACCTTAAGTCAACTAATTACATTTTGTTGAGCATTTCATATTTATGCGAAATACTTTCGTGCAGGGCAAGCAGAGCCGTGTGCTGGAAGACGCCGTCACGATTGCCATGGGTATTGAGCAGGGAACAGCTCCACTGTAAATAGAACTCGATGTGGGGTGAGGACTGCAGGAGGCGCGCCAGATGTTGCAGCAAACGTTGGGCGATGTCGGGCGATAGATCCGCGCAAAATAGTTCAACTGTAAAGAATGAAGACATTCGTTTCAATATATGCAGCCACGTGCTGTAAGCCAATGTCAATCAATTTACATATTTCCCTCTAGTTTTTGTTTCTCTCTCTCTCTCTCTCTCTAAGCATGTTTCAATTTGTAGGACCTATGTCAGTGGACGAGGGGTTTATTAACAATCTAGCTACACAAATAGTTCCGCCTGTCAAACGCTAACCGGTCATATTAAAGCAGCAAGAGCCTTGAAACTGTTTATTAACAGCAAAAAAGAATAAGAAATTTGCACATTCGATCCAAGCGGAGTTAGGTAATAAGCTCCTTGAATATAAGGGGTAAATCCAACTTCCATTTATTTTTAGACATGCGAAAAATGCTAAAATGGCTATCGATTATAAAAATTAAAAAAAAAAAAAAGAAAAAATCTAAAGAAACAACAAAGGTTGTAGAGCCTGACTCCTTTAACAAGGTCGAACTGTGTACAAAGGTAACTTTTGTGCATTTTTGCATAGTATTCAGGTAATTTACGAGCACTTACTATCCCTGTATGGCACGCGCTCTAGCACTAAGGTCACTAAATTGGACTCGTTCAGTTTCAAGGACATGACGAGCGCCTTGGTGAACTCCTTGCTCTTAAGTGCCTCGTGTACTGCCTTAGGTGTCACTTCCAGCGTCAAATCAAATGGATCGAATACCACGCCTGAGAAACATAACAAATTATTTAAACAAATTACAATAATAACTCTATTTAGCTTATTGCTCACCCTTGTCTAGGGCGTATATGCACAGTCCTTCGGTGCCTGCAGCAGCAAACGCTTGACCCGTGGGTGAGAAGCGTACGGAGAAGACTCGCACCTCAGGCTGAAAGCGCCTAGAGGACATGTCGCCTTTACGTACGCCTGGCAAACGAATTGCCACCTTGCCTCCCTCGCCCTCTTCGCGTTCTTCCACCAACGCCATATTGCCAAATTCACTCATATGCTTGCGGCTAATGAACTCCTGTTAAATTAGATATGGGAATTTATATATAAGCGCTTTTAATATGCTTTATTCATACTCACATTTAGGCCATCCAGGCTGTGATTTTGTGTTATTTCGAATTTCTTCAGTAACATCGCCTCACGCACATGATAAATGCAAATATTGGCGGATTTTCCAGCAGCTAGAATGCATTCTCCATCCGCTGAATACTCTATCGTTGCAAAGTAGCTATAGAAGAGCATTGAGTTAGGCGTTTGGTATATCATGATGTTATTTTTACTCACTTGGACTCTGCGTTCTTCTTAGCAGTTATAATATCAGTTTCCAATCGACCGCTGCTCAAATCTCGGCGTCCCTCAATTGTGTTCAGTTGGGTTGCCGATTTCACATCAAAGATTGTTATGTTGCCAACGAGCGTAGCGACAGCGACCTGGATAATGATGTAGAATATGAAATAATTGATACAGAAAGAGATTTTATTTCTAGTCCATTTACCTCTTCTCCACTGGGAGAGAATGCCACGCAAGTGACATCAGAGAGCGCATCAATTGTTTCATGCTCACTATTGCTCTCTAAGCAATTCCAAATTTTCACCGTTTTATCCCATGATCCAGAGATGAGTGTTGACGAAGTGGCGACTGGCGAGAAGGCCACAGATGTCACTGGACCCTCATGACCGCTAATGACTTCCAATAGTTTGCCCGTTTTGATGGACCACAAGTATATCTCGAAAATATCCTGACCACCAGCAACAACCAACTCTCCCGAGAAGTCTATCGCTACGCAGGCGAATTGAGCAGGAGTTGGCGATGTGAATGTCCTGAAGTTGCGATATCTATGCAAATAGAAATTAAAATTATATTAGCTTTAATATAGAAGAATTAAATTAACTCAGGACAAACCTTATAATATCGAAAGCACGCACTGTGCCGTCCAGTGAGCTGCTAACCAGGAACTTCTTATTACGGCTGAACTGGACACCGGTCACGCCACTCGTGTGCTCGCTGAAGGTGACGAAGCAGAAACTGCTTTGGGTGTTCCACAGCTTCACCTTGGAGTCCTCACCGCCGGTGGCAATGTATTGGCCATCGGGCGAGTAGGCTATGCAGGTCATTTCGCTGCTGTGACCCTGCTGCTTCATGATGTACTGCTGGCTCTGCCACTCCCATACCAGCAGTTGTCCGATTTCACGTGAGGCCAGCGCAACCCAGTCACCAGTGCAATTAAAGAGTGCCGCCGATATGGGATAGTCGGAGATGCTCAGCGAGTGAATCAGACTGACGTCGGGTAGTTCGTACAAGTAGAAAGCGCCAGTGCTAAAGGCGACCACTAACACCTTTGTGCGTTGATTGTAGTTGGCCGCCGTTAGCATCGCATCGCGTTTCTCCTTCCGCGGCTCATTGGCCAAATAGTGCCGGCCGAGCTTTTTGTAAAGAACGGATGTGTGTTCTCTGTGTCTTTGTCTTTCCCTTCGTTCGGGTCATCGGGTTCATCTACCACCTGTTCGACTTTCTTTTTCATACTGTCGGCGATGTCATCTTCGGATTCACTGTCCGATTCCTTTTTGGGAGTTTTTCGCTTTGCGGATGGCGGCGCAGGTTCCGCTTTATCTTTAGGGACTTCAATTAAATCCGATGGCTCCACGCTACATTCCCACAGGCAGAGCTGCCCATTCCGGCTGACAGTGTTAAGTGCAGGCTGTTCAATTCGAAAAAGCACGCGACTATGCCATCCGTATGTCCACTTAGATTATAAGTGCGAAAGTTACGTGTGTGATTGACGGCGATGATTTTAGTGGAACTATCGCGACAGCCGATGGCCAGAAGCTTGGAGTCTGTTGACCAATCTAGCCACGTGATATCGTCGTAGCCACCAATGAAACTACGCTTCAATACGAATGGATTATACTCGCCAGTTATCTCACCCGGTGAGCAAAAAATTAGCACTAGATTCGCTCGTGCGACCGCAAAATATTTGCCATAGGACTGAAGTTGATGCACTGTATGCCAGTTTGGAATTTATGCCGATGTATAACCGTGCAGGAGACCATGCTTATCAGCTGAGCATTGCCCTGCTCGTTGACAGCAATCAACAGGCTGCCATCCGGAGACAGTGCAATGTTTGTGTAGTTGTAAAAGGACTCCAAGGACAAAGTGCGCGACTTGTTGCTGAATAAATAATAAAATTATTGTGAGCCCATAATAAATGTAAGTTACAAATCATACTTCTTCAGATCGTATACTGTTATCCGGTTGCCCACAGGACTGATAACCGAATTGCCATCAGGTGTGAAGACCAAGTTTCCATTGCGATAAATTGTGCCCAACAAATTCGAGAACTGTAAATATGTATATGCAAATGAGCACTATATACTATTCACATGGAATTTTACTCACTTTGTAAGAAAACTTCATATCGCCCAATTAATTTATAGTTTATGAAATTGAAATTACACCTTCAAGCGGTAACTATAAACAAAAAGAACTGCACGTGTTAGCCAGTGGCACGCTGAATATATACCAAAGATTCAGTATTCAATTAATACTGATATTTATAGTATTTTCATTTCATAATGCAATATTTCAGTATATCAGCTGATAAATACAGTGCTGCCATCCCTTGTTGCTGTATTCTGTGAATTTCATAAACGTACAAAGAGGAAAAAGTTGTCTGAATTTGTAAAGATAAAAATAAATTTGTTGTAAGTAAACAATGGAAAAATCAAAATGTGCGTCGGATAAGTTAGCTGAACGCAAGGCTCGCTTACTCGAACTGCACAAACAGCGCCAGGAGGCGCGCACTCAAAACCACCAAGAAGTCGTCGCAGAAGACGTACGCAAAAAACTGCCAAGCAACTGGGAAGCACGCAAGCGACAAGCAGAATGGCTGCTCGCAGATGAAAAGGCACGAGAGGATGCAAAGGCAGCTGGCAAGGATTACGAGCGTTTGCAGCTGCTTCATGTCTCCGCCATCGATGCGGAGCGCATAGAGAAAAAGAAGATACGTAAAGATAATCCCGACCTGGGCTTCTCCACATATGAAGCGCAAACGGCGCGACAATACAATCGCTTGGTTAAGAATATGCCTCCTCGCGATATGGCCAAGTATGAAAAACAAAAGGCTGAGCTTGGCGACGCATTTTATGGCGGCCCTCACACCACGATTCATTTGCAAACCAAGGACACTCCTAGTGCCATCAATAATATGGTTAAGGACTTGGAGCAACAGATCGATCGTAGAAAGAAATATTCTAGGCGCCGCATTTATAACGATGATGCCGATGTGGACTTCATTAACGAACGCAATTCGAAGTTCAACAAGAAATTGGATCGCTTCTACGGAGAGTACACGGCAGAAATCAAGCAAAATCTGGAGCGCGGCACAGCTATCTAAACCTCACTTTATAGCTATTAAGACAATTTTAATGTTAAATATAGCCACTAAGATCGTTTGTACCTAATATACTATGCATATAAACATATGTACATACATGTCTATGTAACAATCCTACAGCCTTCTTCATTTATAGCTTCAAAGAGCACCCTAGCTGCTGTTGAGATTCACTCGTATACTCTGAGTGCGAAGAGTTACAAAATAACAGTTAGGATGTGATGCAGCATTTTTTTTTTTTTTTTTTTTTTTTTTTTTGGCGCGCAGAACGAGGCTCAAGGTCGAGCTTTATTTTGAGTGGGAGATGATTGCCCATATATAAAGGCATGATGCTGCGGCACATCCTCAGTCAAGTTCCTGGTCTGCTGGTGGTTTGAAGTGTTGTGCGGTGCTCCTCTTCGTCTGTGTGTCTGGTAAGTATTTGAATACTAAGTAATATTAAGCAGAACATTGTAATAGTTGAGAAGTAATTATTTATAACTTTAAACAAAGTATTATATTAGTTATATATATAATTATATATTATAAGTATTTTATATTAATTATTATAAACCATTTAAATGTGTAGAAATAATGATTTATAAGTAGTAAGAGCGGAATTTTGATTGGAAGAGTGAAATGGGATTCGCTTGGACCGGGTTCGCTTCTTCTCCTTGTGCTCGCGCTCTCCCTGTGCTTGCTTTCTTTGGACTCGCTCTGCTTTGATAATATAGAGATCGGGACACTGCTCTAATTTGATATTCAAAATAAATACTATCGAATAATCAATGAATACCAACTATTATACTAGCTCTTAAGTATTTATTAATACCATTTCGCGTAAGCTTTGTTTACATTTATGTTTTGTAGTTTAAGTCTTAGAAATAGTCATTGTTTGTATATTACAATTTTCTCACATTGCACTATGGGTAAAAAGCCCGATTTTTTGGCATAAATTGTCCCTGAAGAGATAGAAGCTTGAAATTTTGCATACATATTAGTATGAGTATTTTATAATTTCGGATTTTTTTTTTCCAAAATTGAACCACGCCCACACCCCCTCCCCCTTCATTAATTTAGTTTTTTTACGTTTTTTGGGCATAACTTCTACACCGTTTTAGCTAAAGACTTTAAATTTATATATTTAGATAGATATTATGGGAACACAGATTTTGCAATTTTCAGTTTTTGGATGCCACGCCCCCTTCGCCCCCATTTTGAAAAAAACGCATTTCAAATAGTAGGGACTTGCAATTTGGCACATACATAGATTTAGATACTCTTAACCTACTCTGAAAATTTCATAAAGATCGTCCTTCTAGAAATGGAGTTATCAGCGTCCAAAGTATAGCCCAACCCACCCCCAACCACAGCAGCAACTTCGCTGTTAGCAGAGCGCGTGGTCATACGTTCGTAAAGAAGAAGAGTATTTTTTTTGCTCAATTAATTTAAGTTTATCTTCCGATTTGTTGTCTTCGCTTATTTTGTTTGACCATATAATCATTTATTGCACTATATTGTCGCTTGTTGCTGTTCCACACTTCCAGCAGCATGGAATTGCTGAACTCATGTGCAACTGCAACATGTCGATTATTTTTTAAAGGGGCAAAAAGGGGCAAGATGTCTTTTTAATATTGGATTTAGCAAACATTAGTACACAATTTGTCATTTCAACATTTCAAATGCATTCGACTGGTCACAAGTTATGTCTAACGAAACGCACATGTAAATATTAGTTTTGATCTAAAAATACACACAGCAACACATGACAAAATTGAACAATAAATCACAGAACTACAAAATAAATTGCAAAGATCTTATTCGACATACCTTCTTGAACTTTTTCCATAACAAAACTTTTTCACTACTTCAAACTGAAAAGATTTATTCACTTTGAAAGTTGAGAATGATTTCCCGCGCTTTTTTCGATTTAACATGCAAGCCTGCATCAGCTGACTTTGACGAAGCTCAAAACATAAACAGCAGTCTTGAAAATTTTATAAAAATTATTTTTACATCTACTGGGGTATTATAAATGAGAAAAGCAAAGCAGTTGGCGGATACTGAAAAAAAAATTTTTTTGATTTATGCCAAAAAATCGGGCTTTTTACCCATAGTGCATTGGTAAATTGTTCAGGCCACCGAGACAATGCAGAATTTTAGCGGACGTGAAAAGTATTTGATATCAAATACATTGAATTGTCTGCCTATAATACTCCAAGGACGTGCTGCTCTTATTGATCTACGAAATGAGACATCCGTGGCGGGAATTATCAGTATTGCCGACGGACACATGACATGCGAGCTAACCGATGCAGTTTTTATTGATCGCAATGGTCAATGTCATGCATTCGATAACTTTTTGATACGCAATCGAATGATTAAGCTGCTGCATGTGCCCGCGGATCTGGATATCAAGCATGAACTGTCGCAGCTACAGAGAAAGCCTGCTAACAGAACCAAGACAAAAACCAAACGCACCTTCAAACAAAAGCGTGCAGAGGAGCGACATAAGGAAACTCTGGAGATTATTAAGACTCAAAGAGATGCTGATAAACCGAAAGAAACATGAAATTGGCTTAGAATGAAAATAAAAAATTTCTAAAATGTAGTTTAGTTTATTTATACTTTCCCTTTTCACATTTATTTAGTTGCTGTGCAAATAGTAGATATAAAATATTACTTTGACTCCTTCTGTTCCTTGTATTTGTAGTGCAACTCCATGCAGTCTGTTTCAGATATTTTGATCCAGCCATTTTTGGTCATGTGGTATACGCGGATGATACCGCCCGAGTAAGCATCACGGAACGTTGCGTGGTAGATGGCACGGCGACCCAGCTCCTGAGCTGCAGCATCTTCTAAATCCCAATGGTAGCCAGAATCGAGAACACCAAAAGCATAAATCGAACCACTGCCAACTGAAAAGACATTGCCGGGAGTACGTGATCCTTCCGAATCCACATAGTACAGGCCAGGTCCACGCTTGTCATAGCCAGCTAACATCATGCCCATGCTTAGACCCATGCCCTTGTACTCGTGAGCAATGTTGGCCATAATCTTGCTGGCGGCTGCCACCGATATGCGTTCCTTATTGCGCAGCTCGTGCAGGCGACATTCCTTGGATAGCACGCGATCCCAGTAGACGCAGTCAGCAGCTCCACCAGCCAATGTGCCTAGCAAGAAGTCGTTTATTTCCACAATCTTTTTCATCGACTGCGATCCAATGTATTGACCTCCAGTGGCACGTGAGTCCACTGCCAATATGACGCCGCCTTGGTACTTGAAGCCTAGTGTCGTGGTGCCGTGATCAAAGTTGATCTTAATGCCGGTTTTATCACCATTTGCTTGGATTTTGTTTAAGTTCTCCAGGGGCTTAAGGATGATGAATAATCGTTAATCATAATATTTCATTATATTATTTTCCACTTACATTCTCGAATGGGGGAGCCGCCAATGTGTATGGGTTTGCAATGTTGCAGGTGTAAGCATTCAGCTCGTTCTCCACTTCACTCGAAGTCCAGGCTGATGGCTTCATATATGGAGCATTAGAAATTTTGCAAATTTCTGCTAAAGCCATTTTATTTTTAACAATATCTTTGCTTAAGTTCGCCGACGCAGAAATTAAAAATTATTTTGTGATGAGATGACACAAAATTGAAAAAAATTACCCAGCACTGGAACAAATATATTTTATGGGCACCCTAAAAACATTAACACTATCTAAAATGTTATTAAAAGAGCGCGCTCAAAAGTTTATGGAGAAAAATAGTCTTTAAAAAATTTGTTTTCAAAGTATTGGTAGCATTGTCATTTCCCATAATTTATGTACCGTTCTTACAGATTAAAAAACTTTTAAAATAAAAAATAAATGTACGCCGGAAAACATTTTTGATGCTTCATGATAGCTGATTTCGATAACAAATGAAATGCTGATGATCTCTCGATAAGTTTAACTGGTAGGTGGCAACCATATAGAAAACCTGTTGCCAATTTTGCAATTCGCCTCAATTTTCTCTTCTATTTTCCTTTAGGCCTGGCTTAAAGCCAAATTAACTCTGGGCGTACACAAAATGTTTCTCTTTGCCAGTTGTTAATGAAAATTTGTCATTTTAAAATAACTAAACGGATAAAAACTACGAAAGTAACGATTAACGTTTAACGGATCAAAATCAAACTTCGAATAAAGCTGTAAATTGTAAGAATGTGTTAATTCGCTGCAAAGCGGCCAACCTCAATTAGCAAAATATTGCTTTACGTTAATATGTATGTGCAGATGTGCCAATAAGGAAACAGAAATGTAATTTAATCACATAATAATAACAAAAGAAACTGATCTTATTAGAGAAATCTAAAAGAAAAACATTAAGTATGTAAAATTGTGCGTACAGTGGCACGCTGTTTGTGTGTGCGTGTGAGTGTGTGTGTGGGTACGTGCGTGTATGTACGTATGTATGTTTGTATGTAATTCACTACATTAACATTGCAATGAGTTTCTACTACGCATTAGCATACATAAATACATACATACGCACACTTGTAATAAAAGTTGGTTAATTGACTTTTGACTATGGAAACGTCTTTTTATATTTGAATTTGGCTTTAGACGATGCAGCATGGATCACAATTTGAAGCAGGAAGCATTGCCGAATGCTATTTCCGGGGTAAGTACGAAAAGAAATCGTATCAATGCTTGCTATAAATGTCTATTGTTATTTTCATTACATCTTTCAGCATGACTCCAGAAACTGGACGGCATTGCACGAAGCCGTTGCGGCAGGCGATGACAGACGCGTGCAAGTACTGCTCTCGAGCAATGCCGATCGCCTGGCCAGGGAATCGAATCAGGGTAATACGCCATTGCACGAGGCGGCCAGTCGGGGGCTCAGTCGTTGTGTTAAGTTGCTCTGTGCCCCGCCGACCGCCAAGACACAGCACAAGGAGCAGAAGAGCAGGCTGAAGGCGCGGGTAGCCAACACATTCGAAGCGCTGCACAACAGCACGCTGAGCATGATTAACAATGAGGGATTATCGGCGCTTCATTTGGCTGCCCAAAATGGTCACAATCAGAGCTCCAGGGAACTGTTGATGGCCGGAGCAGATCCCGATGTCCAAAACAAGGTAAGCTCTATTATCCTTATCTATTAGTTTCTACTTATTAATTATATTTCTCTAGTATGGCGATACTGCACTGCATACTGCCTGTCGCTATGGCCATGCTGGGGTCACTCGGATTCTTCTTTCGGCCTTGTGTGATCCCAATAAGACGAATCTAAACGGGGACACCGCATTGCACATCACCTGCGCCATGGGCCGTCGAAAACTAACGCGGATTCTGCTCGAGGCAGACGCCCGCTTGAATGTGAAAAACGCTCAGGGCGATACACCGCAAAGTATTGCGATCAGAAAGAATTATCGTGAAATCAATGAGATTTTAAGCACGCCAAAGCGTATACGTAATAGAAGAGAAAAGCCAAAAGATAATGACAAATCGGCGCCTGCTCAGGACAAGGACAAGGATAGTGTGGATAAGGCGATCAATTGGTCGCCCTATGGCTGTCATTATTTTCCCGATCCGCGCTCGTTTCCATCGCCCAAACTGGAAACCTTACCCAAAGAGCCGCTGAAGCAAGGCGAACAGTATTTCCTTGACCTCGCCGGACATATACACAAGGGTCCAGTGAGCGTGGGCAACACATGCTATTGCGGTCCCTTCTTCCGGCACATAGAGAATAAATTGAACTGTAATCGGAAGAGTTTAAAGAAGTATGTGCATAAGACAAAGGAGCGGCTGGGTCATAAGGTCCAAGCGCTGGCAATCAAGACGAATGATCAAATCGAGCAACTGACTCGGACAATGATCGAAGATCGCATTCGCTGTGAGAGCAAACGACAGTATCTCAGTGAATACCTGCGCCGCGGAGAGCCATTTCGCTCCACCTGCGACAATCAGACCAAAAGTCAAAGGGTCGAGCGGACGTTGTCTCGATGTCGCAGCTTGGACTTGCTTGAAAGTAATTTCGAGAGCGGCAAAATGTCAAACTCAAAGAGCGTTGACATTCTGGAGAACGAAAATCAAACCGTTGTCGATATTGTGTACCATTCGCAGTCAAAAGATGCGCAAGCTGAGAGCGACTCAAATGAGGATACTCAATCGAATTCGAGTATTGGAGTGACAGAGAACCGAAATGATGTGATGAGTGCAGCTGCTCTCTCAGCAGCTGAGGAGGAACTGAAGCAAACGAAATTGAATGAGCTGAAGCAGGACTTCCTTAAGGTATCGGAGCGACTTGGAGATTTGCTAGAGAAGACCACGCTCATAATGGAGCGCGACAATGAGCAGGAGAATAAACGTCAGCTCTGCTCGCTGTCACCAGAGCAAAGTAATCCATCCATGTACAGTCCCGAAAACCCATGCCTCATGCTGGAGAACAAAGAGAATGCGAATAGTCCCAGCTACGATGAGTATACAAATGTACAAAGACGTTATCCCAACTCAAGCGAAACGTCAAACCCCTCTCAAAACTCAAACAGTTGGGAGTTCGAAACGACGCCGCCAGATGCCCAGAGATATTACCATTGCATTGGACGCGGCGAAAATATGTTGAACACGGTGATCAAAGCACTGCGGAAAGACGCTGCCTTTGCGGATCACAACAAGGACGACGTGGCCTTCAATCAGAATGCCGATAGAGTCTGTGGCGACAAGTTGCTGTACAAGGAGCAAGTGCAGAGCACACCATCTCCGTCTCCATCGGCTTCGTGCAGCACAGATGCCGTGTTTCATGCGCAACCGTCACACCCACGTTCCATGCACAAATCCATATCGAATCTCATGAAGAGACAGCCACTTTGCGTGGAGGATAACTATGCAGTTAATGCGACTCTTTATAACTCCAATGCCTTGAGCATTGCACAAGCAGAAATGCCACATCACGCAGCTGGCGGCGTGCATGTGAGGCAAAACTCCAATGAAGCTGCGGGAAAAGTTGAGATCAGGAACAGCGAAATCAAATACCTAAAGAAATCGAATACGGGCCAGGTCAAGGGCATGGTAGCCCAGCTGCAGGAAAGAATTGATTCAAATATGCAGTTCGACAATGATGTTGGGTTGAGTTACGAATTGCCGCACTCACAAATGCTGACGCCCCACTTGAACAACAATCTGCATAGCATATCTCATCCTGAAAGCGCTGATCAACTGCCGTTGCAGCACCCTTCGTCTCTGTATGCGGCACATGTGAGAAAACCCCAATATGCGCCATTCGGTCCAGCTGAAAGGCACATACCCAAAGATGCTTACTTTCATGATCTTCCGAATCGAACACGAAATCTGCAAAGAGCACAAAATGTTTACTCTGGGGAAGTGGGCAATGTCAGGCTGCCAGTTGGCTATGCGGGACAGCAAGAGTTCCGCGCACCCAGTTCCCTATCCCAATCTCAATCCCTTCATCTGCAGCCGCACGATCATGAGTTTTTGCATGGGGATTACGTTAGCCGAGCACCCGCTCTGGCTGACGCCAATCAGCTACAATATCCGCACGGAAATCTGGCACAAAGCGTCAACACGATACGATCCCAGGCTATGATCTATCGCAATCAACTACCGCACAATGTCCTCAACAGCGATGTCGATATCGACGTGGATGAAATCGCATCTGTGGGCTTATACAATAACGTTTCCAGTTTGGTTTAAAACACATCGAACAAGTTAATGTAAATAATATAATTGTGCAGATTTTGTAGCTACCATTTTGTAAATAGTTCTCACAATGTATTTATCATAATTATTATTATTATTTATATTTATGTATTTATATTTATATGTTATCCTGTTAGTTTGTTGCGCTCAGCCAGTTGCCAGTTTGTCAAATTAAAATCAAATACTCTGGACGACAACATGGCAACGTTTAACAGTAATAATAATTTTGTTTCGAATCTGCAGCATTTGTTTTTGGCACTATTTGTTGTCTGAAAAAATATGTATGCATCTGTGCATGTATGTATGTGTGTTTGCATGTACTTAATTCGTAGGTTCTCTCTCTCTCTCTCTCTCTGTATCTTCACTTAGGCGTACAACTATGAATAACTACGTATTAGAGTTATTATTGAATTAAAATATATTTTCTTTAAAAAATTTTTAATATAATAGTATTAATGTATGTGTAAATATCAGAATGTCAAGTACATATTTATTGATAACAGATCGTTTTGGTGTTTTGATAGACATGCGGCTTTCGACATTATAAAAATCAATTTTTAAATAAAATGTATACAAATTAACTAATGATGACAACTTTTGATATCATTTAACTACATATAATATGCTGGCTTTGCTTGTTAATTTATTTTGTTTTTCTTGTTTGTTTAGCAAGTTCTTAAAAATGTTTTCTCGATGTTTAATCATTAATTCAAAATTCTATAAATGATGTTGCAGTATTGGGCAATGCTGCTGCTGCCTTCTGATTACGTACACTTATCGGCCACTTAATAATATCTTAATTCTGAATAGTCGAATTAGCCAATAATCTATTCGCTTTCCATGTAGCCTAATATAAAACTATTAACATTATTTATGTTTTCTTTTTTTTTGCATTCTATGGGAAAATTTTTCTTTCTTTCTTTCTTGGCTTTAATGAAATGAGTGTCGATAACCCGGCTCTTCTCAATTTAACTTAACAATATTGTTGGTCTTCCGACTGCAGGGATGAGTTGTTATGCTCGCTTGGGACTTTGCAAGTTACGAATATATTTTAGATCAGGTAATGTCTCAAAGGGGACTATTGTCCGAGTCTTCGCGCTCTTGGATTGTTGTTATGCTTTGCTGCAAGGCATTCGGCGTTAGCCACTCTCTGAAATTGATGAAATAAAATGAAATCCATTTTATTTAAATCTAATCTAATTTACTCTTAAGACAACTACTCACTTCGGTAGGCATCTTTGTAAAAATGGCACACAGGAGCTGAAATGTGCTAGACGGTTCACCCAACTGGGTATCTCTTGGCCGCAAAGTATCTGTTGAGAAAATTGAGAATTATTGCAATGTGAATACAATTCAATTAAAGTCACAACTCTGTCGCAAACCTGTGTCAAGTTTCCCGAAAAGTGATTACAATTATTGTTCATAAGATGATAGCGATCTCCGCGAAATTGATTGCCCAATTCCTCGACAAGGCGACGCACTTCCTCGTACGTAAAGTCGGTACAGCCAATTTGTATGCTCTGTCGGAACTGGAACTGTTCGCCCAATTCGTCGTGGTCACGCGGTGTTATTTCAAAGACACCAGTAAAAGGAAACGGATGGCCACCGTATGCAAACTCAGTGCCAAATGCTTCTACGCCGGAATGAAATACGCCAAGCCCAATTGATGTGGTATATTCGTTAATCCAGTACTGCAAACGTAAACAGAATACAATCAAATCAATTATATTTATTTAGCATTCATAAATCCACTTACCATGTCATATACGTTAAGAATAACAGGTTCTCTTGTGCCCATATTGGATGGCAAGAGCTCCTCATTACCATCTTTTGGTACACTTAGGCAGCTCGGAAACGACAGGTTGCACGGCAGCCCGTTGGAGAACATTGATTAAATGCGTTGTTGGGTTTTCTTTCTACACTAAAATCAGAAATTAAAGATCTACGAAATGAGTCAGTATTTTTTATTGGGACAAAGTATGTTGTTAATGGATCAATTCTGATCAATTTGACATAGCTTCGCAACTTCGACTCAGAATTCAGATGCATTCACACTGTTTTACGCATTTGTATGTAAGTACCATTGTTTATATTTACATATGTACAAAAGTACACTTTTCTATGCACATATGTTTAAGTGCATACATACATATGTATACATGATATATACTGAATTAGTTCCATTCTCATGCATACACACACACACGTACACGCACACATATGCACCATTTTGTGTTACAAATGTGTCATACCAAACAACTTACACGAAATACAGGACGCTAATATCCCATAATCCAGTGGAAGTTAACAATTTTGTAATTGACCAATGTTAAGAACTTTGCATTTATTGTTTTTATTTACTTCTGCGTCTGGATTAAGTTTATACACAAAATTTTTTGTTGTTTATGGATTGATTGTGTAGAGTTGTGTCGGCCCAGTTTAGTACCGTTCACTGAACTATATTTATCGAACCACTGAATTCGGTTAATCGATTGCACAATACGAAAAAATATCGAGCTTATTTTTATTCAAAAATCGGCAAATCGTAACTTTTAAATTAATGTTAAGATTGATTGAAAATTTGTTGTTGCTTAATTGAAATGTATACTTATTATTTGTTAAAATTCGTTATTTAAATTCAATTTTTAGCATATATTTTAGTTATTCATCTTTACAATTGAAATTTGTATCTTGTCATAAACGAAAAAACACTTGATATTGCAATTTTTCAAGCAGTTTTAAATATTCTGCATTAAAATATTGTTTGATGCATATTTTAATTTAAATTTTATTCTTCAACTGCAAATGAACATAAAATATGATTTTAAATATTTATTTGTATTAATTGGAATTAATATTGCTCAATGGGTTAAGGAAATTCCTTCAGTAGATAAAAATCGAGGAAGTACGCTATTTGCAGAATCTAAAATAAACAAACAATATTTTGAGAAGGGCGAACAGCTGTTGTCAGTCAGGAAACATATAGACAACTATATATATATTCTGATGGAGTTACGCGTTAACCTGTAAGTGTTTCGTGTTTCTGCGCATGTCAACGATTTGATTTGATTCAAACAAACAACACGTGCTAACTGCAGAAGCTTTTGGCGTCAATGAGAGGATAGAAAACGAAAAGAAAAATCATATTGCCGGCTCTCCCAGTCGTTTGGGTCTCTCATTCACTATCTATGGGCTGAGTGTTTGAGCACACACACACGCATCCTTGCTCAATCTCTGGCTGTGGCCTATGCCGCGGCTCTCAGTCTTGGTTGAGCGATGCGGAAGAACGGTTAAGGTTGAGTCATCCAAGAGGACCTTCAAAAAAAAAAAAAAAAAAAGTGCAGCAAATGTTAGTGTAGAGATAAAAAAAAAAGAAAAAAATAGATAAAGGCGTGTATTATAAAATAAACAACATAAATTATAAATCTCAAATTGAAGCTATTATAAATTATTATTTATATTCATATATTGAGAAATCGTAAATATTTTTTGTTAAAGTGCATTAATTCGACGCTTTAAAGATAAATTGTGAATATTTCCGTTCAGGCAACAATGTAAGAGTGAAAATGGAAAACTCGCCGTCCAGTTCAATAGAAAAACAAATTGATCATTTTCTGGAGCATTTCAAGCGCAGTGCATCCAAGGCCATCGACACGGACTGGAGCAGCGTCTCGGAAATCAACAATGGACCGTCTAGCAGCAGTCCGCAGAGGCAGCAGCCACTACAGCGCCTGCTGCAGCGCACCAAGAGCAGATCCAGCTGCCTAGATGTATCGGAGCTGTCAGGTAGGCTTTCCTAAACGAAAGGTTTTCCTTTAGACATCGCGTATTTAGTTCTAGTTCGAGTCATTATTATTTATTCTCGCTAGCTCAAGGCTGCTTGTCTACCGCCCATACTCCACCCATCCGACCCATACATAAGTATTTATTGATTTTCCGTATTAATCGCCGCAATAGCATTTCGTTCGCCTTTAATGTCACGGCCCAAACTGCGATTCCGGAGAAATTTGTTGTTTGTTTGTGTGAATGTATTAAGAGTTGAATTGATAACGAGTTTTTATTGTCAGTAAACGACTTTTTGTCAAGGTGAAGTTCTTAATGTCAATTGAAGATAGATTGAGAATATATAGACAGATTTTTGATTATTTTTTTATAGACTTAATAATTCCTTGAGCTAATTCCTTAAAGTGCAATTTAAACTAACCTTTATTCATATTTAAATAATTTACCATGAACATCGTTTCGATCTTTAATTCAATATTTCGTAACGCAGATCCTTAAACCTGGATTTTCAAATTCTATATTTCCTACTGCTTACCTAGATAATTTTTATTTCTCTATATTTTATATTATAGACAAAAAATTAATAATAACTGGTCTTTAGGAATCATAAGGATAGCAGCAACATATATAATTTATAAGAGAAATTATAGCAAACTAAACAATAGAAAGAAGCTCAAGAAGTTCAATTATTCCAATACATAAATGTGTAGCCTATAAAACTGCCTTGGACACGCCCACATTACACAAATATTAGTTATATCTTAGCTGTGGCAAGAAATTGAATACCTTCTTGTGTGCATAGACTGATTGGTTCTACGACGCGTCGTCGGCATATTACATATTCTTCTCTCATTTAGCTGCACTTAAATGGCCGCTCTTATGAAATACACACCTACATACAAACATACATACATATGTTAAATGAATGTATGTATGCCTATACACCTAGCTACTTAAATGCCACAAAGTGTTACCCTCATTTGCATTTGGTGCACCGTTCCAAGTGGGTTTCAATTTTATTTGGGGTAGACGACGCTTATTGCTAATCGCTTGTTCTGACGATACTCATTTGTTTTTCTTGTTCTTTTCTGCTGTTTTTGCCTGTTGCTTTATTTAAGTCCCACGCTTGCAATAATGTGACCTTGGTTTTTAGATGTGTTTTGTAAGATAGGCTAGGATAGGAATAAATGAATTGTTTGTTTAATAGTCACAAAATATACAATGTATATTTGAAGTAAGTTGAGTATATTTATCAGGCTTGTGGCTTGTTGTATTGTATATTTATTGACTATTATAATTTGTTGATATTTTGCTTATTCTCAAATCAGTTAATAAATTTAAATTTAAATACACATAAACGTTATTTTGTTTTATTTTTGAATTACGTATTTTGCATTTCGCATTCAACAGCTGTTTTCTGCTCTGTTGATGATCTTATTATCGATAATTCTGTACATAAAAAGTTATACTGGAACTAGTTAATTGCTGTTAAAATTTGAACACAACTCGAGGTTTTTCTACAAACACCCTCTAAAGGAAATGATTTATTGTTTTAAAAGTAGAACTTTAGAGTTTGTGATTCCATTAAATAATAATATTACTCTTTCCTTTGCATTAGTTTAGTAAGCTGATCAAGCATTTGCTGCTTACTGTTAAATAACAGCTCAGCTGATGTTAATGTCAATCTTGGTGTTATGTTATGTATTTTAGTTCAGTTCTTCTTCTTGTGTGTAAAATATATACCCGGTGCATAGTTGAAATATACAAATGATGTTTTTTATCTGACGAGATGTGTGTGTAAATGACTGTTTTTAGACGACTTGTGATGCGCGTGTGTTACCTAATCTTGCAAATGCATAATATATAACTACATATATGCATCATATGAGAATTTATGCATAAATATTTATGTATATCCATTTATGCTATATACATATGCATCCAGTGGACAGTTTTGTGAATCGGTGATTGGTTCTACATACAATGGATATTATGCGTAAATATTCCAACAATTTAGATTGAAATTTATGTATGTATAAATATCTTAAATTTGATCAAAGTGCACATACGACCTTTCAATAATCAAATCATGCATAATATTATGTGCATATAAGTAAGTACATTGCCATATACTATAAAGTATCAAGTATATAGGGGCATTGTAACTTCCTAGCCGCCCTCATTGCCAAACTGATATGCTAATTATCAAGAGACAGTCGAAAAGGCAGATTACAAAAGTTGAATATTTGATAAGTTTGCTGTAAAATAATTTCTTTTCATTGTTATTTACATACATACATCGACCGCAAAGGGTTTACTCATCATTTGTAATGGTTTTTTTTTTGTTATTGTATTAAGCACGTATTATTTGCTTTACCTATCACCTATTGGGGGATCAATGCCCAATGCAGACACTGTCATAATGGATGGAGCTATTACAAATTACTTATATATAATATATATAAATAAATATTGCAAAATGTGATGACGTTTTTGCCCATATATGTGTCACGATTATTTTTATTGTCATTTTATCAATACTCAATTAACAATTTCTCAATACACAGCTTTATAATTAGCTTTTTGTGTACATGTTGAATACTATATATACATATATACGGGTAGCGAGTGTTCTAAATCAGTATTTAAACTGTTATTATACAAGTACTCGCTCTTTTATATAGTATATGTTAGATGGGTCAACTAAGTGATCTTTAAATGTGATTGCCAATCAAAGTTCATACATATATGATAGACATTAGCTTTAATGATTAAGCGCAAACACATGAGATTAATCTAATGAGTGCTTATTCTCCAGTATTAGAAACATTATATTAAAGACACGTTTTTAGATAAAAGCTACGAAAGAGATGATCATATCATGATTTCAAGACGATGTCAAATTTTTGCTTAAATACAAAAGTATTGTTACATGCACTGTTTGAGTAATACAAATTGATAATAAATAAATAATTTATATTCTCATATAATATAAAAAACTTACATTAAGCTAACTATATATAAAGACACCAAGAAACCAAACCACATTATGCAATAGACGAAACAAAGATTTTATAGCGTGCTTAGCTTGTTTATATATTTGTACATATAATATAAATATTTATATTTATTTTATTATTTTTTTTTTAAATTTGTAAATACAGTTTTTAATAATATAACTTTGTATGAGTGTTCAAATTATTTTATATATTAGTAAACAACTTTCGATTGATATTTATGTATAGGTATTACGAACACAACTTCTATAGTATAATAAATAATATGTACTACACAGTCAAAATAAACTGTTTTATTAAATAGTAAGTAAATAGTTAATTGTAGTAAAGTTTTTAACTTATGGATTTTTGGCATTCATCTTTAAGGAAGAACAGCTATTGTTGGCAAAACTCAATTTATATTTCTCATAGTCTAAATATTTTATAAGAATATTTTATCCAGCAGAGTTGACCCAGTTAATGGTGCCAAAATTGTCAGCCAAAAAAGGTTTTATACAACATTTGTTTATGCTATTTCTAATGCCATAGTAGATAAACTATTAAAATTGATGTTGGTCTTTTAAATTATAAATATTAATAATACAAATACAAAAAAGATTTGGTTTCATATGGATAGTGCAAATCTCCTGTATTCTTTCCTTTCATTTATAAATAAATATATACAACTTTAAATCTAATTGCGTCTTCGACATCACGTAAACGTATTTATATATGTATGTATGTATATAGCAATGTTTTTCAAATGCCAAAAATAAATTCAGCGAAAATTGCACGGAAAAGTCGGCAAAGATAGAAAAAAAAAGTTTTGCTAATTCGAGTTGAATATTGATGAAACAAGTCGCGGTAAAAGTAAAAGTTCAGCTAAGTGAAACGACCCGAAATATTAACTTGAAATAATTGCTTAAGCAGCATGAGAAAGGTTTTCACCAAAGTGTCTGAGGTATGTCTATTTAATAAGTAAAGAGTACTTTTATTAAAGAAAATACATATATTATTATGATATAATAGTCTATGAAAAATGTTAATAATATTATAATAAATTATTGTTATTATTATATATGTAATATTGGGGAAGTACGCGCATAATTCCAATATCGCTGCGGAACTAAGTACTCTGTGTATTACATTAGAACCTTATCAGCTATGGCATTGAAGACAGATGTTATACGCTTTACAGACTACGACGACGACGACGACGACACGCATAGAACTTTTCAGATAATTTTGCTCGTATCTGTGACTGTGTGCGTGTATGTGAGATGTTGTTGAGTGTTACAATGAACTGACTCATTTTCGCTCTGCTCCAATTAGATGTTTGACGATGCCAAACGATGTGCTGCAGCCAGCACTCCATAATGCAGCTGAGATCTGATCGGAGAGATCTGATATGAGAGAAACGACCGGCAAACGGAGCATTGATGCTCTTAAGAAATTTTCGAATTCTGTCTATCGGAGCAATCACCTTCGGCTTTTCTCTGCACTCATCTTGTTGTTGTTTTTTTTCTCTTACGCAAGCTCTCTCTCTCCCTCACTCTCTCCCAGTGCCTGCTCTCCAGCTCTCGCTCCATCTCACACACGCACACACAGTCTGTCTCTCCGCTTGGCAGCAGCTGACGATGACGAGGCCAACACAATGCTGCTGTTCCTCTGCCACAGAGTCTCATTGAATAGCGCAGTGGCAATACCATATACCATGGCATACGCTACGTTTCAGTTACTATAATTCTATTTTCTTTTCATTGTGGAATTGTGATACCTTGTGCGACTCTTGAGTGCCCCGCGCTCACGTTACCATTCCCTTGTGAAACATATGTGTGTGTATTGGTGGCTTCAAGCCGACTTTTAATCGCCATTTCTATACACTCAGCTGTGTTGTGCAATTGTCAAATGGCGAAAAATCAGAAAGAACCACATGTGTACTGTTCACATTGACTGAGTGCCCTAATCAGTGTGTTTGCACGTATGTACATATGCGTAATTATCTGCTGCCCACAACTACTACAATGGGCAACCTGCAAACCTTAGCTGATTATGGTGCGTATATGAAGCGGATGCGTAACTACAATTGTGAATCACTTGTTGTCTCGTTCTTTAGTATAGTTTAAGTTCTTTTCAATTTTCAACTATCAAAGATGAGTGAGCTTATAATCCAAGAAAAATATTTTAAAATAAAAATATTATTACTAAAAAATTCATATAAAACATAAAACCTAAAAAAGACTAAACCAGTCAAAAATATTTTTTTTAAACAATAAACATTATTTTTAAAAATTTAGAAGTTATTATAAACTATTATTTGTATAATAATATCATATATTTAAAAGCTTCTCAATCTTTTTTTCATAATTTATAAACATATTATAAATTATAATATTATTAATTTTTATATATTACTCTATTATTTCAACTATTTAAAATTTTTAACATTATTTATTATAGTTTTGAATATGTATGCCAAACTTTTTAAACCACTCTCGTTTATCTTTTTTGGAAATAAAGTGTAGCTCTCGTAATTGAAACAGTAAAATCATTACGTTTAAACAGTGCTTTGAACTCTTTCAAGGGCCAAAGTTAATAAATTTACATATTTTCAAATAAACTACTTTATGTATGATACTTATACATTTTTAAGTACTCGACTTTTGCAGATAAATACTCAGTTTATATGTTTATCGTGTTTATATTTTCTAGAATCTTTGTATGTTCTTCATCACATACGTAGGTAGAAGTTTAGGCAAAGTATGAATACCTTAGTAGAGTAGGAACTAATTTGCGCCCAACTCTCTCTTAAATGTACATCTATATGTATATATATATGTAACTTTAATATATACACACACGCACAGTCAAGCTGCGACACGATGCAAGTTCACATGCAAGGTCGCCGTGAAATGCATTCTTGAATAAATTATATGTTTTTTGTCCCATTGGAATACAATGTTCATGGCATTTAATAGTGCTTTGTCCCAACAAAGTTTTTACTGCAAAAAATGGATTTTTACTTACTATTTCAACTACAAAAAAAAGTGAAATTTCTTCTCTTAATATCTGCATTTATTATACTATAAGTAATGTATGTATATTCCTTATATATATATTCTAGTATTAACTGGAACAGATAGTAACACAAACAATGATATCTAGTCACGATACGCCTTCTAATTAGTTTCAATAATAACAAAACAAAATTTGCAAAAATAAATACAAATTTAATAATACAATTCCACCTGGCTATAAGCTCATTATCAGGAATACCAAACGATAAACGCACATTATTTATCAAAGCACGCGCTCAAAGTAAAAAAAAATTAAATAAATGAAGAAAAGCAAACATTAAAAAATATGCGGAAGAGCTACAAATTGTAAGATTCGAGAGGCAAGTGTTTCGATCAGCTGAAAATGGGTCAAAACTAAAAAAGAAACGCCGCATCCACAACCTCTTCGCGCCAATGATGCACAAATCTATATATATGTATATATATGTAGTATGTGATAAATACACACACATTCACACTTAGTATAGTGTTCCGTATTCCATATGCAATGCACAATGTGTAAACACTTTTTGGTTGTAATTTTAAATGAATGAATGAAAATTTTTTGTTTGTTTAGAACTTATTGATTGGGAAAGATTACAGACAACAGACAACAGACAATAGACTTTGCTTGACGTCTAATTATGATTATGTTAGAGCTTTGTTATATCTATTGAAATTTGGATTGCAGGGAATGCTAATTTAGTTAAAATGTGTGTTAGAGGCAGCTGAAAGCGTTGCTGATATCACAGAGTATATTTATTATTGATCAGCTGCAATAGCTGAGTTGCTAAAGCTTTGCTTGACTTGGATATTAGAAGACTTGGACTCGTTGCATTTTTCTTTGCTAAATTAAATAATATTTATTATTTCTAGTACTATTAGATTCTACTGCAGCATACATACATATATAAACAGCAAATTCTTAAGAAATTGCCTTTCCATTGCCCTAAATTCCAATAAAACTAATTTTCTAAGTAGCTCTTAGTCAGAGGCAAGTTTTGGCAGTTCAGAAAACTCTTGCTAGATTTATTTTTAGCACACATTTACTTAAGACTTTTGTTAATTAAAAAAAATGCCTAAAAATGTTGGGTTGAACTATTTGTTGGAATATTCAAACTTGTGGCCATAAATACAAATTTAGATTATTGAGCTAAATACCAAAATTCTATTTGCGTAGCTTTATAAAAATATTTAGTTATGCTGAGAATATATTAAAAACCTTACTATGCTGTAGTTCAATTCGTTTCCATGATCTTTGTAAATCTTTGATCTAAATTATAATAGATATTAATATAAGAATATATATTTTTGGTTGGCTAGTGTAAAATCTCTTGGAATTTGTTGGGAATGGAAAATCATGATATTTAATTTACATGCTGTCATTCTGTGAGTCTAGCTGATGTCGTTTTATCTCTGGTCGCTGTCAAATTAAGAGATCTCATAATATATAATTATATATAATAGAAGAACTTTTGTGATCTCGAATATATCTAATCTATAAATATGTATTATGTCTCCCTGAATAGATAACGATGTGGAGAGTGCACTTGCCGAATCCCAGGCAATTGTGATGAGCGCATCGCAAACGCAGCAGCGACAGCAGCAGCTGATCAACCAGCACATGATCGACTCCCAGATATCGGTCAGCAGTGGAGCATCCATACAGACGGCGATATTTCAGTCGCTCAGCAATTCGCCGGCGCACACGAATCGCAGCTCAGGACTGCTGCAGCATACGACGTCGACGATCAGCAGCAATTCGACAAGTTCGGTCAATTCACAGGGCGTAGCCTATGCCGCTGAAGCAATCAGTTCGCATAAGCCTGCCGAGCAGATCAATTCGCTGTTGGAGCACATTAGTCCAGCACAAGCGGCTGCAGCCATGAGTGGCGAGGGAGTGCTCAATATAGCCGATGTGGCGGATTTGCTGCATCCGCAGCATGCAGTGATCACAGGAGGGCGCTCCCAGGAGGGCTGTCCGCTGATCATCTTTCCGGACAACAATAATTTCAATACGATCGAGGAAGCCGACTATCAGAAGCTCATTTTGTACCTCAGCTCAGTACCATCGTGAGTAGAGCAGAACTTTAAATGGATTTCATATACTAAAGGGTCCCATTGAATTGCCTTTTCAGCTTGCAGGATGCTGATCTTGGGTTCCATTTGATTATTGATCGTCGCAAGGATCGCTGGACCTCTGTTAAGACAGCCTTGCAGCGCATATCGGTAAGAGAGCTGCCTGAGTTGATTATTAAGGAATAATTAATAATAAATTTATATATTTTCAGATCTATTTTCCTGGTATTATACATGTGGTCTATGTGCTGCGTCCATCGGGACTCTTTCAAAAGGCCATTTCAGAAGTGAGCTCCAAATTCTCATCCAAAGACGAATATCGCTTTCGGCTAATTGTATGCTCGACGCTGAGCGATCTGCACGAATTTGTGGACCCAAGTCAATTGACACCTGACATGGGTGGCACATTAATATATTCACATCACGAGTGGATACAGCAAAGGATTGTGAGTATTTACATAAGAATAAGTTGAAATATTTCTTAAATATATCATATTTCATATTCTAGTCACTGGAGAAGTTCTCAAGCCTGACACATCAAGTCTCTGCCGAGTTGGATGTATTTATACAAGCCATACACGATACAGAGTTTCCCAACTCCGTGGAGGCAACGAGAAAGTTGTTGGAGGATCAGGGCATAGACTATGCGCGCTTAAAGGTTTTTTTTTAATAATTGAATTGTATTTTATGCATAAAATAATATTAATAATCAATTATATTTTAGGATGAAATATTGGCTGCTGCCAAGCACGGCGAAACGCTGCTGGATAAAATCAAATCGAACGAGGAGCTCAAGGAGTTCTCGGAACGCACTGGCAATGTCAGCGCTATTGAGAGGTATTTATCGACTTTGTAGAGTTGGTGTTCTTGAATTGCGCTGCTACATAGAGTAAACTCTGGAGTAATTTGCTCGAACTTGTTTTTAAAACTATCCCTAATTCTCAATTTCGCGTTTCTATCTATATATATATCTAACTTAAACTTTAACTTTAACTTAAACTTAACTAACGTTTCAACGTCTTCAAGTTTTTACTAACTTTGATATCTATTTGGTTTTTATAGCTCTGCACTGGTTTTTGTATTAACATTTATTTTGAAGAACAATATTTTTGAAGGCAGTCTCTGTTTCATTTCTCTTCTGGGCATATATGTATATATATAAATATACTATTTATGTATATATTTATATACTTGTATTCATTCTCTCATTCATATGTATTTCACAAATGTTGCTTATCGAATCACATTTATTTTTTGTCGAATTCAATTTTTAATTAAACAGGATGTACTTTATTAAATAGTTGATATACTTTTAAATATAAATAAATAGATTATTTAGTATATTTAGCGTATTATAGAGATATTTCTTTAGTTATAACTCTTGTGAGCACAGAGTATATATTAGTAATTTCTTATAGGCCAACAGGTTTTAACTTTTCATTGATTCTACTTTAGATCTGCAAACTTTAGCTTAAGATTTTAAATTAGCTGTGAGCAACTGTACCACATGACGTATTAGTAATATATTTATTGTATGAAAAATATAGTGCAAAGGGGCTATATTTGTGCCTGAATATTACTTGTTAAAAATGTTGTAAGCTCTTTCTCCAAATTAAAGCAACAATTAATTAATGTATTTAAAATTTTATACACATATACAAGTCGAAATTTGGAATTTATTGAAATATCAAATTATATATATTTAAGAAAAATATGTAGCTAATAAATTGTATAAAAAAGTTATTGTTGAGCTACGAAGCAAGCTTACTTCTGTCGAAGCGACTGTGATAAAAATCATTAAAAATATACCCAAGATATTTCTATTGATATATTTCCTTCCACAATTGCATTTCCTTAACTTGAATTGCAATTTGTTAGAACAGACATTTAATAATTATAATATTAGCTCTAGAATTAATTATTATATTTACAATAAAAATTGATAGGTTATTGTAATCAAACTATCATTTCATAATAGCTTTGCATGAAAATCAATTAATATAATAGCCCAGACTTGCGCTTAATGTTTACAGAATCTTTGTGCCAAGATCCAATATCAAATGCATGTCTAAATGTTTGTTGTTTTAAGTCAATGTCTGTTAGTGTTTTTCTTATATAAAGGGGAACCTTTGAGCCAACAATATTAATGACTATCACAGATGCCACAACACATACACGCACACACACGCACACACACAAACACACACAAACACACACACACAGCTAAGCAAATTCACTCAATTGATCTCACATTGGCCCACTCGAACTTCACAATTCACAATCTCTTTCACTATGCACACACATACAAAAATTAAAGCAAAATTTAATGCAAAAAAAGACTTTAACATAAAAAGAAACCTAAAACACGTTGCAATTTCTTCTTCATTGGAATCTCGCTCATCTCACTCATTAAGTTGTTGCCGTCTTTTGTCTTTTGTCTTCTCCCCTGTTGCGCGCTCAATTTTTCCATTTCAAATACTTAAAAAAAACATTGACTCAAATGAAAAATATAAATGTGCATAAAAATAAAAATATCGATGTGCAGATCCAGTGCAGGGCAGCCAATACATCGTCAGCAAATTATTTATCACCAACAATATAAGTTTAAACAACCCCAACATTATGATGATTGTCGCGATTATCGTAGACTGCTGATCCAACTGGAGGAAACTGAGCGTCGCTTCGACGAGTTCTGGCGCACCCATCGTAATCGGCTCGAGCAATGCCTGCTGCTGCGCATGTTCGAGCAGGACTTCCGAGAGCTGCAAGTGAGTGGGGACTAAGTAAATCAAATGAAATAAACTAATCAAATCATTGCTAATTACAGAGCATCTTCGATGGCCATCTCAAGACCGTGGCGGACATGACGGAGATTGGCGAGAGCGTGGAACGCGTTGCGACGCTCATTCAGGAGACGGAGAACTTCTGCAAGCAAATCAAAGCGGATGTCGAGCGTGCCGAAGAGGCTATACAAGCGGGACAACAGCTGATTGGCTCACGTGGCGTCTATCCCTGGGAGATTGTCCAGCCCAAGTGCGATGAGCTGCAGCGCGTCTGCGACATCATCAACATGCGGCTGACCAAACGGCTTGAAATTCTGGCCAAGAACAGCGAACTTATGGAGAGAGTTGAAAAGGTAGCCGCACTCAATATAAAATTCGTTTCTTTTCAATATTTAACTTACCTTTCACCTGCCTCACTCACACAGGCTAATCAATGGTGTGCCAATGGTGTGGAGCTCTTGGCCTCACAGCGCATCGAGAAGTGTTCCGTGTCGGCCGATCTAGCCGAGCAGAGTCTGCACGAAATACAGGCCTTCATAGCATCCGCTTCAGATTTCAAATTATCTAGTCCAAGTGAATTCAAGAAAATCTTTTTGGATAGCACGACACCGGAAACCAAAGCTCTTGTATCTCAGGTGAGTGCAGCAGAGAGCTTTAATTGCCTTTTCTTCTATTCTATGAAAAATTATGAAATAATATTTATTTAAGTCACCTTAAGTGAAGCAAGATTTTTAAATATATTAAAAAATTAATATATTTAAAAGTATATTACTTATAAATATTTTATTTGTTCACTATATATACATAAATGTATATATGAATTTTGTATTATAAAATATTTATATAATATTATCAAATATCTGCCAAAAATCATAAAGGTATAAAATCCATAATTCTCTTAAATTAACATCTATTTTTTGCTATTTTTCTTCGCGTTCTTCCTTATCTCTCTATTCGTAAATACTATAAATCATATAAAGTCTAAGCATTTAGACACATAATGTTAGTCAACCAATCCAAGTTAATATATTATTAAATATATAATATATATTATATAAATAAAACATATTTATATATAAAGTAAACGTTTCAATGAGCATCTGATTGAATTTATATTATAAATATTAATATAATATATAATTAAAAAAAATAGATTGCAGTTTGGCTCTTCATCATTGCATCAAGACATCATTATTACTCTTGCTCTTATTCATTTAATTTTAATCAAATAAAAAACAACCAAATTTGTAAAAACTTGCTAAAAATTTTTCTTGATCTACGACATCAAACTAAATGGCTATAATCAAAATATTTAGCACATCTACTAAATCATTTCAACCTAACAACAAATTCCTCTTTTAATAAATTTGTGTTTGCTTATTAATTTATGCATTTAAATATGCATTAACACCTTGTTATCAACAATGAAATGTGTCGCAATATTTGAAGTTTCTTTTACTCTAATATATAAAATCTAGTTAACCGTTTATGCTGTAATAGATTTGTCATATAAATTACATCTCGTACGTTGATTTAATAAATTGATATATAAGTATCAGCAGAGCAACGTGCACGCCCATACAGGGGCAAAGCTCTGTCCGTCTCTTCCACTCTCTCCCTCTCTCACTCTCTCAGTTCGTATTTGTGATTGTGATATAATTCAGAGACTGGTTCTGCCATCTGCAACTGTTGGCAGTTGCTTCTGCAGTTGGCCTGTGTGAGCGAGTACAGTTAGATAACAGCGCTTGCAATTGGAATGGGGCATTCTTCGGTGTTGCAACAAACATAATGTGCATTTAATGCTACAAATGGTATCAATCAACCGGTTTTCTGTCCCCAGCCAAGGCGAGCAGTAGCCGGAGGCAAATAGTGGACGCAGTCATAGTAAAACATAAACATTTTCCAAGTAGGCGTTGCGGCATCTCTATGAGAACTTGAACTGATTTCATGAATTAAAAGTATTTCAGAATTTCAGAATTGAGAACTTGGGCTGGTTTCACGAATTTAAAGTATTTCAGATTTATTTTAATTAAAATCCCTTATTTTATAAAAGAAGCACTTTTTGTATGTTGTATTTGTATATTTAAAAATCAAATTTTTTAAAATATTTTTTTTTATCTTCCTGTTGCTTCCGTTATGCAAAAAATAAATTTAGCAAATATTATTTTTAATTATTTAATTTTTTTCCCTTTATATAACAATTTATTGACAATAATAAATTTCAATTTAAAATTGCAGAGTACAGGTTAATTTTGAATATTTTCTATTTAAATATTAAAATATTGTGATAATTTATGATTAAACCTTGCAATTTGGCAAATTAATTTTAATCACTTAATAAATTTCATGCATTATATTTGGCCATCAAACATGTGCGAACATTTCCATCATACAAGACTGCGATACAACATTAACTCTAGCATCGAACATGTTCGATAGGCAAAATCATAACATTCAAGAATATGTTATGTTCAGCATGCATGCATGTAAAGTCACTCTTATACTTTTACAATCTCTTCCATTTTATCTTATACGCTAGCTTCGCCATGCGAATATCAACTCAGATTTATAATTGATGTCTTGGCATGCGCTGCGGACCCCAAAGTAACATAGTGACCCATTTCGATGGGTTCACTGCAAGAGTCCAGTTTTTATTTTTGGTTAGGCATTTATTCATTTTAAGCAATCTGTGAAAAGATGTCGCGGCGGCTCAAGCGCACGAAATGGGTCAGCAAGACCCGTTTCGGCCAATGCCGCTGGAATATTCTTATAGCGTTTACGTTTTGCGCATTTTACGTCAGTGCTGTGTTTAATGACTTTGGCACAGTTCAGAGTTCTGCGCTGGACCGCTTTCATTCCAGTCTCGATGAAGTCACGTTTGACCAGTTGGCCAACTGGATATCCTTGTGGATTGCATGCAACTTGGCTAACATACCAAATATAAAAGCTATCATAACTATCTATAAACGTTAACTATTAAATCATGAGCGATGTGCTAACTGAAGAATTTCAGGTTGCATCACAGCAATTGTAATTGTCTTTTATAGATTGACATGCTCGAACGTGTATAAGTTCATGTTGGTATAAGTGTGGGCAAATTATCAGCAGCACTGTTAAAAGACTCGGATTTTCACTTAATCGAGGGCAAATTTACAGACATTGGCCTTGACTGCAACTTCATAAATCATTTACAGAGCACTGTTAAACACATAAATTACATATTCTCTTAATAAAGAAAATGTTAATGACTTCAAATTTCTATTCTTTGTCAAGTTGTTTCAAATCCTTAGAATTTAACGGTTACTAATGAACTTTTGATATGCAAACACTGATTTTGATTATAATATAAGATTTGCAATTTAAAAGTTGTTTGCCATGGCCAAATTAATTTGCAGTTAGACGCAGTTTGTGTAAACACCTCAACAGTCAGTAGAATTCAATATTTTAACTGTTGTATTTACTTAAAATCTTAGCTTCTATATGCATAACATTGACTGAAGCCACTATTCTAATGCTAACAGAATTAGATAAATATTCTTAACGATTCTCTTAACAGTGTAATGCTTTTCCAAGCATGTTAACAGTTGTGTCCCAGTTTAACATTTTAAGCAGCCCTCAAAGCTCATTTTACATTCTTATCAGATGCAACTGATCGCGCGCCGCAGCCAAAAGATAAAATTATTATTACTTACAGATATGTTTAAGAGATAAAGCGCAGTTTATTAAATCTTCTCTTGGCAAGTGCTCAAGCTTAAACAATTTGTCAGTTGCCCAGCTGACTGTTCTCCCCTTTACTGTTAATGTTGTCGTCTCTTCTACTCTCCCTTTACGCAAGTGATGATATTATATCTTCTCAATGTAAAGCTTTTTCTTTTTAGTTAAACTTGAAATATGCAAATTTTGCCTTTGAAAACTAAATTTCGATTGTTCTTCATTGTTCGCTGGCATAAAAGAATTTCAGCTCAATTATATTATTATTATTATAGTATATCATTTAAAATCTTTGCCTTTATTGTTCTCTAACCTTTGACTAAGACAATTTAATGGGCGAGTCAAGTACTTGGACTTAAAGCTTAAATCACATTGTTCAAAATACAAAACATTAAGTTGGTTAAAAAAGTCAACTACCGCTCAGTAGCATGTCTCTCACATTATTCACTTCAAGTAGCTAATTGTCTATTTTATTTGTATTCATTAATGATTATTTTGATTATGTGATGCACCACGCCAATCAAGCGAACCCATGCAGCTTCAAAAACTAATCGCAAATGCTTAATTAAGTTGACAGCTGCTGTTGGCCATCATCAAAATTTCAATTTGACTTCGCCGCAGCTCAAGGCGCTAATGGAGTTCGTTCACTGACGCCAAGAGCGTGGGCGCCGACTCCTGCAAAGGTCAATGGTAGCCAATGGAAGAGAACTGGTCGTGTGAACAGGCAAAGAAAATTGAAATTTTAATAGAGTTGTCAAAGAGCTTTTGAATATGAATATGAAAATGTTGCTTAAATTTGTAGAAAAATATCGTATAATAAATAATTATTAATAATATTAATCAAATGCATAATATATATTTTAAATAATTTTTTATTGCAAATACAATTTTTTTTAGCAAGGACTACTTTCCTAATAATACTTTATTATTTTATAATTTATTGTTTACAAAAAATGTAATGTACATTCGCCTGTTGCTAAAATTGTTTTAGCTATATAATTAATTTTCTTAGTAATATCATTTTAATTTTATTTATTTTCATATATATATATTTTTTTTTTAATTACAAACAAATTTTGTCACGACAACCCTGAAATCTGCATGCCTGCAATCCTCATGTCCAGCGACAATTTATGCAAGCACAGGCCACATAAATAACATTTTAGTACATTACAAAATATTTTTGGTTTTCTTAGCGCATAGACAGCAGCAGTTGCAGCATCTGCATTGTATCCATTTGATCAAGTGTGCAGCTTGAATGGACTTTCGCAGAAGGCAGCATAACTGGTAAATGGAAATCCAAGATGCATGTTGAAGATGCGCCAATGCCTAGTTGACAATAACACCAAAACAACAACAACAACAGCAACAATGCCGACTCCCAGCTTCAGCTCCAACTGCGACGCGTCGGAAGCAAAAGTGAAAGCGGCAATTGAACCGCTGTCGGCGAGCATTATATAAAATGTCAAAAGGTCATGACATCGCCAAATGCCTGTTGTCCTCCAGGTGCACTTCAATTATGCAATAGCCAATTGCCAATCGACTGATAAGCGTGTGCCTAAGCAAGTGTGCTTATATAAGCCGTTGGCTGATTCGTCTAACCTCAGACTTCATTATGCCAATTGACTATGGTGAACTTTGACTACATAAATAGCATTAAATTCTGTGCTTGGTTATGAAATTGATTGAATATTTCTTTTATATGTAAATTGACTGAATAACGTCACAATTCGCCATGCTCTCAGTCAGCAAACAATTTCAATCATTATATAAAGTATTTGTTAATGTTAGATTTCATTTACAAGAACTGCTCCTCCCTCACATTACCATGCTATGCTATTAACAGTATTAGGCGCTGTTAATAGCATAGTTCCCACTCCAGTTCTCCTAATGGTTCACAATTGAATAAGAAAAGACACAGCTTCTACCCAAAATAAAGTCGAGGAATTACAACCAAAACTTTGTACTTAGCAGCAAGCCTGCACTCCAACAATATTTATTTATTATTAAATTTAATTAAATGAAATGACTGAGACAACATAATCAAAATATACCTTCATATGAATATCAAAATAGACTGCATATACTCGCTTTCACTACGTGAGCGAGCATTAGACTCAAAGTGTGAGGAATTGTTGCACTTTTGGCGTGGCACAATTTCAATTGTTCGATGCTCGGAGCCGCAACAGTCGTGTTGCAATGTCTCACTCAGCACTCAGCTGAGCGATCTCCACTCTTTACTTTCGTGCTCATTTCATTTTACCAGGGAGAAACCACGTGAGAATACCACGAAATTCTCCTACATTATAAAACACACATTGTTAGAGCAGAGCCCTCGGGTTACATTTATTATTATGCCATAAGAGTTGGGCAAATGTGTTTTTGTGGACAGCGCAGAAAAGTGTGCGATAAGTTTTTGTGTTTTGATTTGATTATCATCTGGAATACAAATGTTTGAGTGGCTGGTAATAACTATATTAGTAGGCCAAACAAATGCTGAAACTGAAATAAATAACATGAAATTAATATTAATAATTATATTAATAATTTTTGTATACTTGGAATATTTTCATTCTAACCTTGCCTAAACCTATATCTTGCTTTGTTTTTATATTAAGTTTAATATGCAAATATTTGAAATCGATTTCGTTTGACTAGCACTAATTCGAAACATATCTTAACTATAGAAAACCATGCACCATATTCGTTTCTCTCTGCATCTACCTTCTCTATTATCTAATGTTTAACCGTTCATATTTTGAATTTAGATCGCACGCCCATTTCTTGGCTGCTTAACACTTTCTCTTTGCTGGCTTCGTTCTAAGAACTAGACTCGTTTAATGCCTCCCATAGCAGACGAACAATACGAACTAGATGTCAAAAAATTGAGAGTAAAGTCTTTTTTCTTTACAAGAATATATGAAGAAGCCTAGAAAACTCTGTGGCTTGTTATGAATGGCAGAGTTTTTGATCATGGTTTGAGTGAATGACAATAGTCGTCTTAAAGTTCCATATTTCAGTTCAGTTCAATACAATTGTTAGTTGTTGACTTCGATTGGGTGCCTATGTAGATCAAACGACTTTCCAAATGTGACTAAAATCTGTAAGAATTTCAAGAGAAATCTAAGAATTGATCAAGCATTCTGTAAGGTTAACAGTTAAGCAAATAATTTATTAGTGAGCTTATTATTAATGCATTTAAATACTATTCATTTACAGGTTCTGCAGCGCATCGATGATGTGTCCTTGATGTGCGACAAGCGCATTGCGAGCCTCAAGAAGCTGGCACTAAAGCCGCCGCGTCCTGTGCAACAGGTGACGCCCGAGCCGGCTGTGCCGCTGCAACCGCCAGGTGGCGCACCCCACCTGTTGCGACGTAAACAAAATAAGGTGAGTGAACAATTGTTGCTTAACTCTTAAGACAAATATATTTAACTGCTAAAAATGGCAAAATCAGAATCTATTTTATGCCATTTGCTTTTTGAAAGGTTTACAAATTGTTGTGTAATTAATATATATTGTATGATATTATTATTATTTTAATAATTTTTAAAAACATATAAATGAAATTGTTTGATTTTGATTAGAAATTTATAATAATAATAAGAAATTTTCTAAAAGCTTCAACAATAAAAAGAAAATTTATTAAAATGAAAATACTTTCACAAAAATAAATTTGACCAATTAAAGAAATTCTTCTTTAAAAGGATCACAAAACAATTTTCAGCTATTATAGTTTAAATATCCATCAATTTGTCAGTCAGTCAGCCACTCAGTCACGCTGTCATGACGTGCAACAAATTTACCTAGACTCAATTAATTGATTTTTATGAACAATGGCGAGTCAATGACTCAACTCGATTACGAATACATGCAGTAGTTGGCTTAATCCTAAAGAGTTAAGCTCTTGCAATGGGTAAATGAAAAATGTGAAAATAATTGAAAATGACGAGCCAAAGCAGCGCTTTATTAACCACTGAACCACTAAATATGCGTGGCGTATTTTTGCATTCTTAATTAAACAAAGGCACAAGAGTTGAGCGCATTTTCTGGGCCTCGTTTAAGTTTGCTTTGCATGGGGCATACCTATTGAAGTAAATGCATAAAGGGCATGATGAAATGAATGAGACTTTGTCTTAAAGTTGAACTTGCATTGATCTAGATCTAATATTCCTAATAAATGTTTTCTAGTAGCAACCTTTGCTCGATCTTTGCCTTTTTTATGCATATAGGGCATCTTCAAGTCAAGCATGCCTCAACTCAATCCAAAGCCACTCTTACTTGCTGGCTTTAGATTTGTAGTACAAATTTCAAGTTCATTGTGCGAAATTCACACGATGCTCTTGTTTTTCATTTTATGATTATCTATATCTGTACAAAAAGATTCAGGCCCCGCGACTGGGCTCCAATTGTTGCAGCGACGCCATAAAGCAGCTCAACAAAGGCCGCAGGCGAAACAAAGCCAGCGGCAGAGTCAGAGAGTTGGGAGGGAGGGAGTCGAAGTTGTAGTTGGAGACGCTTTGCCATGCTATGATAAGACAAATGCCAACCGCAAGTTTCACTTTTGCTGGCCGCGCAAATCGTAGATTACCACGCCGACCCACAGCTGGAGGCGAGCTAACTATAACTATATACACGTACACGCACATACATACATATATAAGGCATAAATGGGCTCTACGGCTCTGGGCCAAGCGTATGAGCCACAAATGGTTGACCGTCGGCCTTCCGAAATTTCATAATTACCTTCCGAGACAAATTAGTTCAGACGACGCATAATTGAGTCGGGTGCTCAGTGTCGTTTACCATTTACTGTCTAACTGCTTTAATGACCTGTGGGGGTACCAGAAACATTTACATTAATCCATTAGCCGAGTTAGTTTCCCCGCGAGAGCGTCAACAAAAGAGCACGAAAGCCATATGCTGGATGAACTTCTCTTTTAGATAACTAGAATTAGCATATGTGAGCAGAGGAAGTTGGATAAATGGCATGCTACATATATAAATATATGATCGTATATGATCATTTATTATCTTGAGTTATGACCTATTTGAGTCAAAGAAATATTTTTATAAGCAGAATTAGCATATGTGTTTATTATTAGATAAGGAAGTTGTCTCTTGGATAAGTAGTATATCGCATATATAATATAAGATCAATTGATTTTGATTTAGGAGTATTTGAATGAGCTTCCTTGTTGTATAAGTAGAATAAGCATATATTAGATTATATCGTATGGACATATTGCTCAAATTGAATCTGCTCTCTTATCTTATCTACACACCTCTCCAATGCCTTAATTCCTTATTCCGATCTTCTATCTAACTGCTACAACAATTCCAACTCAAATTAACTGCAAGTGCAGCAAAAATTACAAATTGAATGTGCCACAATGCCATTGAATGTGGTCAGCCAGCCAATAACAAGTCTAAAGTTACAGAGTTATAGTTAGATACAAATCTGCAGTTGCTTAGAAGTTCAGAATTGCATATTAAACATTTCCGCTGGGCAGCAAAAAAAAAAAATTATAATAATAAAGAAAAGAAATTTGCTATTCCGCAATTGAATAAAAGCAAAGATAAAGCAATTTTCATAAGTGCAAAGCGCTTTTCTCGCTCAAATTACAGCTAACTGTGCAAATTACAGTTGCATCCAATTTCCTCATAGCACTTTTCACTTTGCATTCTGAAGGCGAGCCAGCCAATGAACGGATATCGATGCTGTTGCCCTGCAGTCTAAGCGATCTTAGAATTATAACAATTATTGACTGAGAATAAGACATAAAAAAAAACGTACAAGTTTACTATAATTAAATATAGACAAATGCAAATTTATAAAGTAAAACAAAAATAATAAAATGATAAAAAAAAAAATTAAATAAAATAATCAAGAAATAATAATACAAAACTAAATAAATAATAATATTTAAAAAAAAAAAACATAAAATTATATTTAAAAAAAATAGAAATAAATAAATAAATAATAATAATAAAAAAATAAGAAAATATACAACAAAAATAAATACCATTAAGTAATTTAATAATTTTATTTCATTGCATAATTTAAAAGAATATTTATTACAATTTTATGAAATATTTTGTATAAATATATTTTATAATTTTTTGTAATTTATTTACAGTTCTGTCTTATACATATATTTATATTCTGACATGTTGGCATTTAAACGCGTATAATATTCTATAAAGATTAAGCTTTGATTTTTCATATGACATAGCTCATCTTTAGGCAATTCTAAGCTACGTTCAAGTTGCTTTGAGTCAAGTTTGCTTTTGGGTCAAGCGACCCGCCTCACCTCGGCATTGGCCAACTGTCGCTTGTTTTTTTGTTAATTAAAATACGTGCGTACAAAGCCTTAAAAATGAGGTTTTCATGTTATGTAATTTATGAAAATTTCAATATACGGGTGTCTCTACAAAGTAAAGAGCAGCAGCAGCAGCAGCAGCAGCAGCAGCAGGCAGCGTTTCTTAGGTGCGTGGCTCGAATTGATGTCAGTTGGAATGTGAAGCAATCTTAAAGTTTTTGCTGCCTGCAAAAATGCAATTTTTGTTTTTGTTTTTTTCGTTTTTTGTGTGTTTGGACAGCCTGTGGCAACAGCGATCTTTACTCGCTGTCCGCATGATTGATGTCCGTTGGCTGTCGCTGTCTATGTCTCTCTATTGTCTCTGCAACTTCTCGCTTTTTTGCATAGATGGAAAATAGTATGCATTGGCCCAGCGACCCGTTCTTATTGTCAGACCCTAATGCACTTTATCTAAACATGTGGGCTATGCTAATGGCTATATATCAGGCAGATATGTGTGCATAGTCAGAGCTTAGCAAGTCTTTTTTTGTTTTTGCATCTTTGATTTAGCAGCTGCGATTTCTCCTGCACAGGTGTCCATTAAGCAACCACAATCGAAAGTCTTTTTACCCGTGCGCAGTCAATTTCTAATTGTTTCTCTCTCTCTAGCTCTAACGCCATCTCGCTCTCTGTATTTTTTGTTGATCCGCTTAAATCGAATGCAATAATGCGTCATGTCGAACAATGACTGTTTGCCCAAAATGGCAGAATGATGGGGCATAGGGGGTAGGTAGCTCAGCTCTATGGCTATGTCTATGTCTGTGTCTAAGTCCCCCCTCTTACACCCCAGGTCCAGGTGCTGCGCTTGTTGCAATCGAAGCTTTTCCATAATTAAATAATTAATCGTCATTTTATTAGGCCCGTGCATAAGCTATGCGCTCTTTCACTTTCACATTTGTTTATGCGTCTAAACAAATACATACACACACACACACATGCACATGCACATACACATGTATTTATATCTTTATATTTCATGCAAGCATGTGAGATATTAAAAAATTATGAGACGACGCGCTGCCAATTGAATGTGTCGCCGCGCATCGTGTCGCGTCGCGTTGTGCAAAGTGAAATATTTTATTTATTTCTTCTTTTTTTTTTCGCTTGTGTTTTTTGTTTTGTTTTTATTATGGCTGTGTGGCATTGTCAAAGCAACGCACGTAAGGTTAAGTAAGTGCCGCAAACAGCCCGTGGCAAGCCATAGGCAGCAGGCAGCAGGCAGCTCGCTCTGTGGCACGCATCTGCGGGCTGCCAAATATGTTTGCAATCCGAGGGTCTTTTCACCAGAGCTGTCTTCACACCATGGCTGTTGCACTTTTGCCTCTGCCATGGCTACAACTATGCCACAGACTAATTATTGTGCGGGAAAAAGCAGGAGCGAAGCATTTGCATACAGCGCACTGAACTTGTGACTGAGCCGAGAAGGGGGCCCGCAGAGTAGCCCACTCGACCACAAAGTTTCTCAGCATTTCATTTGCCTTAAGATACCCTGTACAGGTTGTTCATGATCATGAAAGGCATATAAAGTATGTGGGATTATGTATGCGATAGGCGGGGACAGCTATAGCTTTCTATATGGCCAGTTAAGCTGCAATGAAAAAAAGAATATTCTTCCCTAATATAAAAAGTTATTAATAATTTAATATAAATAAAAAAATATAAATAATGAATAAAATAATACAATTCTATTTTTTTTAAATAATTAAATTATTATTTAATTTATTCATATTATTAATAAATATTATTACATGCACAAAATAATATGAAAAATATTTCTTTAAAAATATATAAAAATATAAATCAAATAAAATAGCATTCATTGAATTAAATATAATTAAATTATTATTTTATATTTAAAACAAAAATAAATAAAATACAACATAATTTTTAAAATGAAATATAATAAAATTATTTTATATTCAAAACTAAATAATTAAAATTTAAAAATTATAAATAAAAAATTTAAATAAATACTAAATAAATAATTATCTTATAATTAATAAATAAAGTAATTAATTATTAATTCAGTAAATGTTAAATAATAGTAAGAGTAACAAAATAATTATAATAAATAGTGTAATTAATTTTATAAAAAAATCAACAATAGTAACATATTTAATTCATATAAAAAATAAATAATAATTTTTAATTATTCACAATAATTCATTGTACAGAGCATCTTAAAGTCGTATAAAATGCTCTTTGATTTTAATGAGGTGAACTTGGTCAATATAAATGCATACCTATATATATACATATATTATTGTTATTATATATTTAATGCACATATCTGAATAAACATTAACCCAAAAACTTAGTTTTAGCCAGCAAATCGTTTAGTCTTCAGGCAATGCCACTTGATCGCCGTTTAAATTCGATTGATAATTAAATTTAAGTGTGTGACGCATTTCACAATGGTTGAGGCACTCGGTTCTTGTGAAGAAGCGATTCAGGTTGCCGCCGCAGGACGAATAGTCAAAGGGTTTGCAGCTTCTCGTGTAGTGATTGAAGTACCACATGCGAATGTGGGAGTGGCAGCTGCCGTACTCCGGCTGCAGTTTGCAGGTGTCTGCAAGGAATAGGAATGTCACCTCTAGAATCTAGCCACTGTTTCTAACTGACTCACCCACTTCATCATCGTTGAAAAAATCGGTCCAATCGGCGGCAGCCAAAGCAGTCAACAGCAGCAGCAAGAAACAGGACATGGCAAAAGTTTGTGAATTCGCTCTGCTCTTGGCCAACTAAGAGAAGTCGTTAAGACTGATTGATGTGCGCTAGAAGCACGAGCATTTTATAGCCTTGCAAATTGTCAGCTGCAGTTCCGAAAGTCCCATTCCAATTCTAAGAATCTTAAATTGTTCAAGCAATTGCTCAGCTTAAACCTATTGAAATGTGTGAATTGCTTTGCTTTGAGCATTTTCGCATTTCACTTTCACTCCAAGCCACAAATCTGAATCCGAATCCGAATCGGAATTCAAATCCATATCTTTTAACAAACATTTTCGTCAGCAATTTCTAAAAGAAAAACAAATGCCATGCAACACGTTTTGCATGTCAATCAAAGATCACGTCAGTCGAGTGCCGAGTGCCGAGTGCCGAGTGCCGCACTCAATTAACTTCTCTGTCTCGATAAGCCATCCACACGCCCCTTGCGGCTGAGAATTTCCATGGAACGTACTCACTCACATTCATTCATTGGCTTGTTGTTTGACCATATCCAAGGCCTCAGTCACAAAATTTCTTCACACTCGAGGAGCGGCCACTGACTCGGACTCTGTCGCTGGCTCTGTCGCTGACTCTGTCTCTGGCTCTGGCTAGTTCATTGCACTAGTGCAAAGTATCTAAATCGCATCTGTCAGATACGCAGCTAATAATTTGTATCTGAAGTGCTTTCTTATGTTACACTATGCTTGGGGTATGCTGATTCTGACTAAATTTATGCAACAGACAGAAAGCTGCCATGACAGACCTTATAGAGTATGTATTTTGAAGCAGCAGAGCAATCCCAGTCGAACTGTCTCCCATGTCTCTCTGTAGGCTCATATAAGTATTTATTATTGTATGCTCGTATATTATATTTTGTTAATTTCACAATTTCTATATAACTGTGCAGCTGTTAGGGTATTTGCTAGTCAAAAACTCCCGACTAGAGCACTTTTATTAGTTTGTTTCTTTATTTATTTGGTATCACGTACATTTGCTATGCCATTAAAGCGCGCTGAAGTAAAAAAGTAATATGTACATATATAGTATTTTAGTTTTGTTTTTCTGAAGAGCATAATTCGCAGCGAGTCTGAGAACTTTCACGGCACTTCCGCCTGTCGTTCGGCGACATCTCTGAAGATCGCTGCGCGTTAGCCCCTTGCTCAGTGAAACTAAACATTAAAGAGATTAGCCCGATGATATATGTATGTATGCTGAGCTACATAAAGTGAAATCTTTTGATTGCAAAATGTTGCGCAAACAGATTTGGCAATAGCAGCTGCGCACATACGCAATACCATTCTCCAGATCGGGTTTAGGTCGTGTACTTGACTGTCAGCATTTCGACAGAGAATGCTATCAGGGCCAGGCTGATGCCCAGTACCCAAACGAGTAAGATGCCCGCAAAATTGGACATGCCCAGCATGACGGGCTCGATGTCGATGTCGTCTTGCCCGCTGCCCAGCATGGTGCTCTCGACCTGCTGCTGAATCTTCACATTGAGATTAGCGGCCACAACGCGATCCTCCCAGTACTTATCAAAGCCCGATGAATGCCAGCGATAGACCAGATCATTGAAGCGCTCCAGCAGTGGCCACAGACGTGGCACAAATGCCACCGTATACTGATAGTAGAGATCCTCCTGCATGATCACCATGTGCTCAATGGCCTGCTCCGTCAGATAGTCGCCGATGGCAAAGTGACCTGCGGGAATATAGGAAATTTCGGGAAATGGCAAAGTATTGTATATGAAAGGAAATTCATTCATTCATCTACCGAATGGCAAACGTTCCAAAGTGAATCCCATGCGCTTGTGCTGCGCCAGTTCCAGCAATTGCTCATCGCTGTAGGCGCGAAAGTTGCTCAGCAGCTCTTTCATCAGTGGCTAGGATTGGGAAATAAAGGAAATCAGAGAGTTTGATTAAACAATAAAGTCTTCCAGCTCACCTCATCCGAGCCACGAATCGAGGAAACCCACGCCTCAGAGTTGGCTGCCCAAGGTAGCTGCTGGGCGCGCATGCGCTGCAGCGTATCCGCAGCCTCGTCCAGACTTGGTATGGTCAGAATGCTGGCCAGCCCACCGCCATAGATGCTCGTAATGATAATGTCATTGAGAAAGCAGGCAAAGAGCAGCACACGCACCGTCACAGAGCGCACTTGGCTGTTGCCCGCCTGCGAGATGAACAGCTTGAAGGTCGTCACGAGGCCAAACTTGGTGCTGTGCCACCAGCCATGGAGGCGCATGGTGCCAGCATATAGCTCCAGCTCACTTCTGTGCGCCAGCACCAGGCCAAATGTCTCGATGCTCAGGCAGAGCAGCACAGCAGCCCAGAGAGTGGCCTGGAAGGGCTGCAGCGGCAGATACCAGCTGGCCAGACGCTTTGGCGCCGGCACCAGACACGTAATGCCCGAGCGCACCAGATACATGGATAGGTCCAAATAGGTGTAGTCATCGTACCACGAATACATCGCGCCAATGCATATGTCCAGCTTGTGTCCAATAATCATGCCCAAGGCACCGTCACCCGACATATTGGGATATATATTGCCCCAGTCATCGGCATCGGCTGATCAGAAGGCCTAATAAGAATTACTCAATCTCTGATTGCTCCCAGTCCACTTACACGTATCTATCTGCACCGTACAATTGAATTGCGCACAAAAGCTGAGCACAACTCGAGTCTCTGTGCCATCGATGTAGACCTTCGATAAATTCGAATCCCTTGAAACGCCCACATCACGCGCATTACTCTGACTCATCTAAGCAAAACAGATGTAACTCATTTCACATTCCCTTACTTCTCTGGCTAACTCACATATTTGATGACTGTGTAGGGTCTATAGTCGAAGCCAGCAATGATGACTTCACGTCCCTGCAAATCTCTTAGTTTATCGGCAAAGAGCGAAACCTTCTGCTGCAACTGCTGCAATCGAGCATCGTAGCGATCTATTAAGATGAGTTGCTCTGGCCGCTGTGCTCTGGGTCCCACATATTTATTGGTTTTCAGCTCAAAGTCTGTGCCATTTGCATAGCTGCGCAGCACGAAAAGTATGTTGGGCTGATCTGAGAATACAAATTCTCAAATTTAATATATAAAATATATAAAATTTAAAATATAATAGAATATGCATTTAAAAGTAAAATTTTATATATATAAATATAAAATATTTTTAGTAGTATTTACCTTGAAAAAAGTAGCTGTTGCAACATGTCTGCTCATCCAGCTCCTGTGCCTCATGAGCAAATATGAATTTATTATGCAAAGAGCGCCAGATAGAGTACATGGAGGCCTGAGCGAAGGCAGCCACAAAACTGCTCATGAATGCCCCAAATATCAGAAAGCTCTGTGGAATATAAGAAAATATATAGAAAAATATATATAAAAATATATAAAAATAAATAAATAGATAAATTTATACATTTATATTTATGTAGATAAAAATTAAATGAAATTCATTCCAACCTCACAATGAGACTTTTCAATGGACAGCGTTAGCTTCAGCAATAGATCATCAGAGTTCAGTCCAAGCTGCTTGAGCTGTTGTCTTCTGGCCTCTGCATCGATTACGTTCTGCTTAAAGCTATCCTTCAATGTATACGGATTAATGCTTACAACACTTGCATAATCTCCTGCCAGCTGAAATTCGTAATGCTCATGCCAGAACACACAAATTGTGCTGTTCTGCAAATAATTTTGAACTAAAGTTGAATAATTATTAAAATGGCAATTATATACAAATATCAATATGTTAAATTAGTTATTTCATATATTTATTATATATATTTACTGATTAGGTTTAAAATCAACGACCAGCCGCTGTCCATGGCTCTGTCTGTGGTCCTGGCTCAGACTGAACTGGTTAGAATTTCATTGTTTTGGCCAATCAATTGCCAATTGTCAATTGGATAATTATTGGCATACAAAATTTCTATATAATTTTGTTTGTTCTGCTGCTCAAATTAAGCAATTTGCCAATTCGACTCTAAATTGTTGACTAAGGCAGGACATAAATTCGATTGGCTAATAAAATGGAAATTTAGGATAAGCTGAAACATTTAAAGTGAATCAAAATGACAAATAAGTAAAAATAAATATTGAAATAAAGCTTCACATATATCAATCACATTTATAATTACATTAAATTAACTTTAAACTCTTAAACAAAGAATTTATTTATAGCAATTACATTTTTTGCTAAAATTACTATAAAAAACAAAATTTCATTCATAGCCCAAAGTCAAATAATTATATTTGCAGAGCTATTAAAGAGTATTTAAAAAATACTTAAAGCAATTACCTTTTAGAATCAATAAAAGTATTTCAACAATTTCAGTTTTTCTTTTGGAACTCGAGATAAATACGAAATACGAACATAATTACAGAAAGATCTTGAACATTTTTGGAAGATTTCAATGTTTTGTTTGCAGCGAAATTGTAGCGTTTTGTGCAGACAATGCGGAAATTAATCAAAAATAAAAAAAAGAAAATCAAAAACAAAAAAACAAAATGCGTACAGCAAGCCGCAGTCACACTCAGAGTTACAGACACGAAGACAAAGAGTCGAAAGTTGTTGAAAAGAAAGAAATTTTAATTGATTTTAAACGAGAAATTAAATGCGGTAATACCGAGGTATATAAATACGAACACGTGTAAATAGCCATGTTAGCCAAAAAACTATCTATTATCGAAGGGAAAACGCAGTGAGCACTGCAAGGGTCAAGTCGTTCACTCTCTTCCACTTTCTAAGACTCGGCAGCATGTGATAAGGCCCCTCCCAGACCTTCCGCCATAAGCGAATCAGAAGAGCGTGACTTATGCATTTCTTCAGTTGTTAATTGTTTGCGCTTAGCTCGAATCATGCAATCACATACGATTACAATCTCATCTAAAGAAGCTCTTCAGCTCGAATTCTTTGGCATAATGAAACTCATTGAGTAATGGAAGAGAACAAATACATTTGATAATTGGTAGACTTGGACTAGCTTTGGCGTGGAGAAATGGAAATTGTTTTAATGTTGCCTCATGGTAGAGTTGTCCTCTTGAGCTCTTGCCAAAGTCCAGCCGAGTACCAGATTCGATTCTCCTAGCGATCTATTCGCCTGTCGTTGCAATTTCTGCTTGCAGACAAAAGAAACTCCCTTCTCTCTCTTTCTCTATCTCTTTTTCACATTCTTTCTCTTTCTTGAAGCCCTGCTATATACTGTCCACTATCCATCTTTTGTAGTTCAGAGCTCATTTGTATTCTATAAGAAAGAAAGATTTACCTATTAAAGTCATAGTGGACAGTTTTCGTACCTCTCATTTGACTATTTAGACTCACGGGTTTGCCCTTTAGGCTTCTAATTCTTTTATAAATAGTTTTTCTCCTTTTCGCGTGATTTCCATGCGAAAGGTCTCGGCTTGGGGTTTTCCGCATACCTTTCACATTTGTGAAATGCAGATCCTGGAAGAACTGCTTGGCTTCGTTGAATTATGGAATTTCCTATTTGTTATTTATTTCTTTTCCAGAGTTTTCCTTAATTAGGTCGTCGTAGAAGGTCGTGTGGCATATTTTTTAATCAATAAATATTTGTAAAAGTAAAAAAAAATATATGCTAGCTTATTCCGCTTTCATAAGAGAATTCCATTTCCTATCTATGAAAACTTCTACACAATTCTCGAATTAGGTACAAATTTCCCTCCATGCCATCTGCATCTTCTTTTCATATGGAATTTCCTTCCACTTTTAACTGTATTTCCCATAATTAAGAGAACTGGTAAACAATTTCGGCACATTTCTGAAATATTTTCCAATCCACAAATCTTTTGTATTAGTAGAGCAATATATATGCCATCTTCCTCTTTATCTTTTATATGTAGCATTTGTCGAATTTGTTTTTTCCATATCAATAAAAAAGAGAGAAAAAAAAAACAAAAGAGGCGTTAACATAAAATACGTGAAATCATAAAAGTTTTTGTTACCTTATCTTGTTTGTGGGTTTCGCAAAAGACTTTTGTGCGGGAATTGCTTTTCTATTGTCGTGCAGCAGGTTTGACGCTGACGAAGTTCGGGTTTCATTAGCTTTATTTTTATTATTTTTATTATTTTTTGCTTAGTGGCAACAATAAAGCGATTTTGGTCAAACAGAAGTTGACACAATTTTTACATTGGGCGATCATAATGTGCGCTCTTTCTCCACTCGTCATTGGATTGAGGGCAATCAAGAGGCAGTTGAGCTAAAAATGCATAAATTAAATTCAGAACAGAGTCAAACTATTTACATGAATGCAGGCTAACTGAAGCATATAGTATATCAAGTTGATCTGCAGTAATAATAATATTTTCTCACTTGCCATATATGGCCAAGTGTTTTGCTCATTGAAGCTACAGATGAAGCGACAATTAATATTATTGAAATAATCATATTAACAATAATAAACAAAAGAACGATCGTCGCCACCATGGCTCAGTGCCCAATTAGGTAATACCAATGTCAACTCCAGTAATCGAACACAACTCGTTTCGCTTGCCGATCAAGGCAAAAGTCGCCGATTGTGATTTTAGCCAACCTTGCGAAAGGTTTTTTTTTTTTGATCAAGCTGTTAACAATAATAATATTTTAGCGAATTATTAAGAATTTGTTTAGGTAGTATTACTATATTTCCTTACTTTACAAATTTACTAATTATAACATTTTTGTAAGGCAACTTGAGCTTTACTTTGCTCATAGATCATAGGTAACAGATCATAGATCATAGATCATAGATCATAGATCATAGATCATAGATCATAGATCATAGATCATAGATCATAGATCATAGATCATAGATAATATATAATATATCATAGATGATGTGGATGTTCATTAATAACAATAATAGTTTATGTTATTTGAATACATATATAATTTAAATTAATTAAAAAGAAAATTTACAATTTCTAAAAACACTTTTCGTTTATTATAAATTAAGTAGTAAAGAAAAAAGAGATTTTCTTTTGCTTTTTAATTAAGATTTATTATTGCATTGTGTTCTGTATACAATTAATTTAATTCAAGATTACCTTCATGATACATAACTAATTTGAAATTGTTGTAGACCTAGGTCTTTACACTAGATCTGTGAACGTACTCTTAGCAAGCATAAATGCGATCGTCATGGCACATTTGTAGATTTGTAGATCTGTGGATGAAGTATCTGGTTAGAGCAGGGCATGGCGCATTAGGTTTTTTTTCACTTTCGACCCGGCGTCGGTTTTTCTTTTTCTACTTTTTTAGGCTTTCCTTTCGTTGGGCTTAAATGTCAACGGCGCTGCGACGGCCGCCTGCCGAATTGCGACTGCTTTTGGGCCATGATTGCCCGCAGCGCCGGCGATGAAATCATAAATTAATCTTACGATGCGAGCTCTGAGTCGAGCGAGCTGCACAGATTCAGTTTAATGGAATTACATTTGCTTCGTATACAATACTTATTTGTTATGAGATCATTTCGCTGACTGACTGTTTTTCACTGTGTTGTGTCTTTTCTTTCCTTTCTCGTTTTGTTTAATTTAATGAATGAAAAGTCGAAAGAAAGATTTCTTGCTGCACCGATTCCAGCAGTCGCGTTTCACTTTTCATTGAACCCCCCGCCCAGTTTGGACATGGTTGACTGTTTGGGCCATAATAGTCAGTTGGTAATGCTTTTTGGAGCGCTCCGCTCCGCTCAGCTCCGACTCATGCGTAATCCTTTTGTGGGCGCTTGTCTTCCGTTTCACGTAATTGCACAAGCAGCGATCGCTGCCAATGCCGGTGACGCCCCAAAATAGCAACAACAACTCGAAGCCAAGCCATTGCATGCTATCGGCCATAAACGGATGAGCACGAACATGCGAATTAAGCTGTGCATTGGTAGCCAGTTAGCCATCATATCTACAGCCTAAAGTCATGTACTACAAATGTATGAAAATATTGAATTGTTTATGCCTATTCGAAATACGTATAAAAATATGTTAGTAAACGTCGTTATGCAATGCATTGAATAAAACTCTAATCAATCAGTTCATTAGATCCTTTCCTCAGTGCGCTTCGTTAGCGTATGGAAATACGCTGCTTACACACACAAACAAATGTACAAACATACAAACATACATACATATATGTATGAACGCAAGCATGTTAGCAAAGGTCAATTTCTGTGTTTTTCTTTTCCTTTTTATTGCCGTTATGCGAAGACAGTTTGGCAATTCGCAATACATGCATACATACAAACATGTATATTTACAGCTACACATGCGACAAGCATACGTAGGTAGGCTGCCGATACAAAAAAAAATGTATAAATAGATTTCTTGTTCTAACATCCAATTGTGGTCATTGCCCGAGCTGTGTACGACTGCATTTGTGTGTGTGTGTGTGTGTTTGCAAATGCAACCAGATCATACAGACTCTCTGGGAGATATTTGTTATTGGCGCAGGGGCTGGCACATCAAACCAATTGCAGTTGGAGCATCAACTTCTTTTTGCTTGCTTACAACTTCACGCAACATGTTGTATACGAAAGAGAAGCTTGCATACGCAGCTGAGCTTGCCCTTGGCTACGCTTCGTTTACAACCGCACGCAACATGTTGCATCGAACCGAAACGAAAGCCAAACTAGCTTGCCGATCCATCGATCGAGTTGTGCGCGCAACAGTTTGAGCCGATCTTTCGTGAGCGAAGCAACGTCGCGCATTGCAATCAGGTCGAGTCGGGTTTTTGTTTTAGCAGCAAATAGTTTGATTGGATTTGCATAACTATGAAGAGCTGCACAGTGAGCCGCAAGGCAAGCGCCGTATGATTGGCCGCGTTTATTGCCGACGATCAATGAAGCTGCAACAAAGACTGACCTAGCAATTGTAGCCCATCAACATTTGCATTAGAATAGCCCAAAGCTGGGCGGGCTAACAGTGACTGTGACTGTGTTTGTGCAATGACTTGTGAAATTGTGTGAATTATGAATCTGTTGCAATTCGATTTGTTTGTGTAAACGAAGAAAAGAGTGTCCATTGCGTCTTGGCCCGATCAAGATAAACACAAAAATAAAAGTGAAACTTTGGAAAATGCCCATTGGCAAAGTGCCGCAGGCTTCCAATCGCATGCCGTCGAGCAGTGAGTCCACCTGTCTGGACAGCACGATCGACTCGCGTATGTCGAACAGCGAGCTGCTCCCCATGGAGCTGCTCAAGGTGAACTATGTGCATCAGTGCAAGCAGGCCATGATGCACAAATCGAACGAGCCGCCGCCCACGCCCCATCTGAATAATCCGGCTCGCTTTGTCGGCTATCGTCGACACCCGCCGCAAATGCACAGCGTCTCGCAGGTGAACGTAGCACGGAAATCTCTGCCTGTGGCTGCACTGCCACCGCCCACAGTCGAGTCCTGGCTGCTGCTGGCCAAGCAGCCCGAGCAGCAGCGGCGCTCAGAGGAACTGGATGATTGCTGCTGCTCCCGCTCTGGCTGCTCGTGCTCCGACTCCAACTCGGACGTCACCGAGACTAGCACCGTGACGCCTGACTGCGAGAAGTCGCAGAGCTGGAATTATCGTGACATACGGCGAGATCTGGCGCGTGCCGGCGCCGCTGCCGGCATCCGATCCCGTGCCGATCGCATAGCGCGCATCGAGCGCCGTGATTGCCAGACAGACGAAGCCGACTGCTCAGCCTGCCTGCGTCAGCCGGAGCCCGTGCGCCGCCTGGCCCCAGCAGCGAGCAGCAATCGTACTCCATTGAGATCACGCATACCCAAGCCACTGCTGCAGCGATCCGTCGAGCCATCGCCCAACAGCGAGGCGAATGCGCAGCTGCAGCGTCGCGTAAAGCAACTCTTCCAGCAGGACATGGCCTACAATCATAGTGCAGCGCCCCGATGGATGTTCCAGAAGGCTGGCGATGGCCATTCCACAGCATCCTCGCATCAGCAGCAGCAGCAGCAACAGCAGCAACAGCAGCCAAGAGCCAAGCTGGAACGGGTTCACATACGCAAGAAACGCCAGCCGCTGCACATTGTCAATCAGCTGGCTAGCGATGGCTCCAGAGGAGCAGAAGCTTCCGCTGCTGCTGCCGAGTGCAGCACGAGCTACAAGCTGCAGCAGCAGAGTCCAAAGATGCTGCAGGTGGAGCGCGCTAAGCGCTTCTCGCTGGAGAGCTGCTCCGATTCGGGTGTCTCCTCCTCCAACGATGCCAAGGAGCAGCATGGAAAGCAAACGAATCTGCAGCGCAACGAGAAGTGCGTCAGCTGTGTCCAGGTGCCAGAGATTCAGCTGCCCGAGAAGCACAAGCAATACGAGCGAGCAACAGGAATGACCCAGCCCAAGGTACATGTCGATCCCAACGATGTGCAGAACTTTGCTAAGAAGAATCTGACCAAGGCGACCACGAACGAGCTGCTCACGGCGGCTGCTGTCCAGGTGAAGCAGTGCAACATCGAGAAGGAGCGAAAGCTGAATAGCCTGAAGCATCGACGAGCCGAGGAGCCGAAGACTTCGACCACCACCATTAGCATCGATGACAGCTGGGTGCAGGAGTCCATCATAGATCCGTGTGATGACTACATGGAGACAGACTCGCTAATGCTGCCGCCTCCTGCTGCTGTTCGACCCATTTCCAAGCACAACAACAACAACAGCGTCAAGATCTTTGTGTGCAGCAATGGAGATGGAAATGGCGAAACGAGAGATGAGCAGGTCGATAGAGTTACCCGCCTGGGTTCGGCGGCTTGTGCCCTGGCCCCATCATCATGCGCCTCCACCTCATCCTCCGGCTGCGGCGGCTCCAGTCGCGACACGAGCTCGCTCTGCGAGTCCGAGCAGGATTGCTGCTCGTGCTCCGGCCAGCAGCCGAGCTGTTTGGCCAGCGATTGCTGCAATGCCATCGGCGGCGTCTTCTGGAACAATGCGTGCTACGATATCGAAGCTGATGTCAGTATTGGCGCCAGCGCCAATGGTGCTGCTGCTGGTTGCTGCTGCAGCATATCCAGCTGCGACGATGATGATTGCTCCTATTACGCCGGCGACTTCAACATCAAATTGGATCACATTCCGGGCCGACGCGGCGAGCTGCTGGCACGTAACAATAAGCTGCTGCGAAAGGTAGGAATTCCCGCGCCATTCCAGACCCAATAATTAGACGCCTCTAATTAGGCGGAAGCCACAGCCGAAATGTTGTAGCTCGACGCGCCGCTTCCGCTCCTCCTCTGCATATCTGCATTGACTATTTCCTAGGTTAAACATGCGAACATGTTTATTACGACTTGACAGCTGCAGCTGGCTGCATTGGCAGCCACTTGGGCCTCCTGCTCCAGTCTTTATTCTTGGCAAACATTTGCCAAACAACTACCACTTGGCTGCTAACTGAGCGTTTAGCAGCTGCTTGCGAAATATTCCCACTGGATGCGTTGACCTTTGAGGCTATTGAAGCAAAGAATTAGCATTTCATTAGGCAAAGTAATCTCTAACATTTTGACCCATTTTCGGGGTTGGAAATTGGGAAAAAAAATGCATATAAATATTATAAAAAAATATATTTAATGATAAAAAAAATAATAAACAGAATATATTAAAATTTTTTAAATATAACTATAAATATAAATATCAATATAAATATAAATATAAATATAAATATAAATATAATATAAATATAAATATAAATATAAATATAAATATAATATAAAATTTAAATATAAATATAAATATAAATATAAATATAAATATAAATATAATAAATATTATTAATGAGAAAAAATAAAATAATAAATATTTAAAATTAATAATTAAAACTCTTTTCCTAGAGCTCTAACACTTCCTTGCGTTATCAGCGGAAATGTCACAAAAATTGTATTTCCAAAAAATAAATAAAATAAAAATAATCTTCATTAAAATAAATAGCAAATGCGACGACTTTGATGCAAACTTGATTTGTTGCTTTTTCAAAACTCGCTTAGCTGCAAAGTTGACAAAGTATTTATAATCCCTGAAATCGATTCGCTCCATCGAAAAGCTGATACAGATGGGGAAATGTTATACAAATTGTAGAACTTTGATTTATATGATAATAATCAAATATGAAAATTGAAATACTTTTGATTGCTTTACAATTAATTAGATGTAAAATTATAATTTATTTTTGCCGTCAAGATATTTCGAATGCAATTGGCAAGCTTCTCAACGGATTGCATTAAGATAATAAATAATTAATATTAATTTTTCTGAATTTAAATTGTTTAGCACATTATATAATTGTCATTTTTAATGGCTTTTTAGTCAAGAGATTTTCCTTTAATTTCTAATGCCATTTGCTAAAAGCTATAAATATTTTTGACTATGATTCGCTTCGATTTGGATGCAAAAAAAAAAACTTGACAATATTTAAATATCAAATATATTAAATTATGCCCCAGTGCGATTTGTATATGAAACTCGTATATTTGCTGTTATATAAAACAAAAGTTTGATTGTGAGGAGAAAGTATATCAATGGAGTTTGAATTGATTGATTGAAATTGAATACTGTGAATAGCTTAAGTTGCTGCTAAGCTGATGAGAACATATCCATATTTATATAGAGAAACACTTAAATTTTGTTTGTTTTGGCATTGTAATCCACATCTTATTAAGATTCATATCGCATCAATGTGCCAGTCGTAGCAAAGATACGGAAATTGCTATGGGAGATGCTCCAATGACACGAAACAGCAAGAGCAAATAATTGAGATATATGCATATATTTATGTATGTGCTATCTGTGCAAGAATAGGTGTGAATAGTATGTGCAAAAGCTATGTGAATATTACCTAACCAAAGCTCTCATATGTGCCAGAGAAAGAGAGCGACAGAGCGAGAGAGACAGAGTGAGACCCATCAAAGGTGAAGGTGGCGTGTAATATTTGTTGGCGTGTGGCAGGAAGCAACGATTCATTAATAAATACAAAAGCAAAAAAAAAAAAAAAAAAAAAATGAAATGAAAAAAACAAAAATATTTAGCGAAGCAACAACAACAACAGCAAACACTTCAGCATTTGATTTGGTTCGTTGTGGTTTTCATTTCGCGGTTTCATAACAAAATTACGAAGACACTATACATTTTTACATACCATAAGCATATACATGTCTATCTATATATATATACATATATATAGTCAAGTTGGGTCTTCATTAACATTAGTCTATTGGTATATTATATATGTATGTGCGTCTCTCTCTCGCTCTGTCGCTCATAACTGTTTAACTAGTTAAACTTAAATAATTGCCAAGCACAGTCCACTGTCTCCAACTTTAAGCGACAATTACCCTTCCGCTCCTCCCTCCACTCTGGCAGCGTACCTGCTGTTATGGCCAAATACGTAAGCCTTCTTCTACCACATATCGCACTCTCTTATTGACTCTCACTCTCTCGCACTGTTGCCGGTGCGTGGCCGCGTGCATTTACCGTTAATACCTTTCACTTTCCCTATTGTATCGAACGTCTTAGCCACACACACACACGCACACAGAAACTTGGATATAGCCAGCTTTGGCTGTTGTTCGTTAAGGCCAAAAAGAATTCAAGAATCTTTAAATGGCTTTGACGTCGTGCGCTAGTTGGCTCTTAGCCATGGCTAAGTAGTCAACACATTGCTGTTGAAAAATATCAAAATTTGACTCGTTCATCAATGCAACAAATTCCAATCTTTATGATCTAACGGTGCATAGCTCAAAGCAGCTGAAATTTCTCTCAGCTTCTGCGCTTTTTGACCTCATTTCAGAGCGCTCCAATTGGTGTCAGCTCAACTGACAGCTGAACTAGTTGAATGCCCCAACTTTGCGACCTTCACTTGTTCCCCCAAAAAAATGAATATAAATAAAAATAGCCAGATATGTAGTTTTGTCACTTCTGTAGTATTTGCATTGTCCATGGCTCAAACCCCACAACGTTTTCAAGCGTCACGCATGCGCCTTGACGAAGAAGAGTTTCTGGTTTTTCTCGCTTGTTTTTTTTTTTCAAATGCTCATTGTTAATTAATTATGCTGGCTCTCACTTTTGATGATCCTACGCACTATTTATTAGAGCTCATCATCATTATTGTCAAATTAACTTTTGGTTTATATTTTAGCTGAAATATATATAATAAATTTGTTAATTATGAACTCTGAAAATTGAAATGAATGAAGGCCCAGCTAATACCTAAAAAGTATATATATTAATAATCAGTCAAGTCAGGTGATGAGTGTAGATCGATCAAGTATTAGATCGACTCAGCTTGTCGATTAAATTCTATGATCTATCTGTCTTCATTACTTGATGCGCGTCTCTGCGTGGTTCTATGACTACTCAGTTCCTGAAAACTCTTTAAGCCATAGACTTGATATTTAAAATATATATTTCTGTATACTTTACATAATTAAAAAATATAACTTGACTCGCAAATTCATACAATTTCTATTATTAATAATAAAAATAGAAATTTCACCTAAATTTGCCTTTATTTAAATTTCAATCAACCAATTCTCCTGGCAATGCTTAGAAAGTAAATCAAATTGAAATGAAAATGAAAGAAAAACAAAAACAAAAACCGAAAACAAAGTAAAGTAAAAGAAAAATGTAGCCAACTGAAAAGTGAAGATCATTAGACCTTGTTATGAACAATGAACGCGGCAGAAAGAACTGACTTAATTCTGACAGTTGAGCAGTTTGCGAGGCTGCAATTAAAAGCTGAAACAGACTGTGAGACGCGGCTAACTTGGCCAATTGGGTAGAGTTAGAAAGCGCCAAGGCTAGGCGGCAGCAATTATCTAATAGACACCGGGTACAGCGACGATGGGGTTCAAGCAGCTGAAGTAATTAAAAACCTCCCACAGCTTAGAACCAGCAAATGTCCAACACTAACTGGGTAATTGGACTAGAGTTGCGCACGCTAAGTTGGCCAGTTGTTGGCACTTGTTGTTTTTATTTTTTTATATTTTCATTCTTGTTTTTGTTTATTTGGTATATGAAACCAAAAAAGCGTGCAGCGCCCATGGAAAGTCAAGCGAGTTGACCCAGCGAGCGGCCGACACGCGGTCAGAGCTGAGCCCAGCGCAGCGAAAGTGGTAACAGAAAGCCAACCAAGTTGGCCCCAACAGCAACAGAAGCAGCAACAGAAAAAGAACCGTTTGCCACATTTAAATAAACGTCGTCTAGTTAGAAAAGTCTCAGCTCTGGGTGAGCTGTCGAAACCTGAAGATTTGTCAAAAATTTGTCGCTGCCGGCCAAAAGATCTATGCCAACCGTTGTGTCTGCTATTAGCCGGTCTCTGTTTTAATTTTGTGCTTTTAGTTCTTTAGTTTTTTTGTTGTTATTGTGCTGAGTTTTGTTCCCTTTGGTAGCGTGCTGAGGGCCAAGTTCATAAGCTGACCATAAATCGTGTCAGATTCGCACATTCACTCACCTCAATGAGAATTACCTTTAGTGAACCCATAGATAAATATCATTTATATTTCTTATTTATGCTATTTGCATCTCTGTTTCTTGCAGACTGGAATACATGAGTTACGACCCAGATCCATGGACGGTGTCATTGACTCGGGCGTTTCGTTAAATGGCGACACCGGCTCGAGTCCCGACAATGGCGAACACCTGCAGAATCAACAGGTGAGTCGAAATTTTATTTTGTATTCAAATTTAATTTTATATTTAATTTAATAATGTTATTTGTCTAATGATTGTCACAATATTATTTATTTAAATTTCATTATTTTTACAAAGGAATTGAATTGAATTTAAATAAATTTTTAAAAATATTTCTTTTGTAGTTATTTTTAATTGTTGATAAATCTGCCTTGAAATTAAAAATTTTTAATTTTTTTTTTACAAATCTATTAAATACTGAAGACAATATAACATAAAATTATAATTATAGTTCAAATTAATACTTTATAGATATTTTTTTTAAAGATAAATTATTTAATATAATTAATGAACTAATTAAATTGATTTTTTGTTTAAAGTAAACAAAAATATATAGGATGTCATATAATATTTCATAATATATAATTTGGAAATGAATTATGATATAATGAATAATGATATAATAATAAATATGAAAATAAAATCTTAAAAGTAATTTGATTCAAGTGTTTTTTTAAATAAATACATTAAATTTTGGAATATATATTTAAATGATAGAAATACTTTTATTTTTATAAAAAATTTATATTTCTATTGCTTACAACTTAGACTTTTAGCAGATTAATTAATTAATTTAAATTCATTATAAATTATTATTGAATACTTTTTATTATATTTTAATTGTAACAGTCCAAATTTTGTTGTCATATTTTTTACTAGAAAATTCTCTAATTTCTTTTATTTATTATTTACAATTATCAACAAATTTTCATATTGTTGTATGAAAATAAATATTTTTTTTTAGATCAAACACTCCTCGATAATATCTATATCAAAATTATAATCAGAGAGTGCTTCTTTCTGCACTCAGAATACAAAATCTAAAATGTGCTTACAAATTATTATAAAAAATTTCGAAAATCAAAAACTTTAGGTAAATTTTAGCATTTCAAAACAACTTTCAATGCAAATAGACAAACAATTTGGCGCAAAACAGTTTTACCATATGAAATATTTCGTAACACAAGAGTTTTTACATAAAATTGAATGCCAAAAGTGTCATTGATATATCAAAGTTGTATTTGTACTCATTTTAAATGGATTCTGAAACCAGACACTAAAATATTATACTATAGTATTTATTAAAATAAAATTAGAAGATTCTTAAATGCAGGTGACATTATGTTGATCAATAATACCAATAATGAGGTACTTTAAGCAAGAGCTGTATTGGATTAGAATTTAACTAAAATTTTACATAATTCTTGCAGGATGCTGAGGCCAGGAAGCTGAAACGAGGTCATGTGCTCTCTGAGCTGCTGGAGACGGAGCGTATCTATGTAAATGAAATGAGCTCAATTCTAAAGGTAAATATCAAACGCCAATATATAGATAGTTAGAGTTATAGCTATAGTTAGAGATCGAGTTGAAGAGAAAGAGCTTGAGCCAACGGTATTGGCCTGCTCACAGAACTCATGCAGCATGAAATCTGAGTCTTGGAAACTGCCCAGTGTCCAGCGAACTGAGACAAATTCGAGTATCTGCAGAGCTGAATGGGTTCTTGGTGGGTGCTCAGCGGATGCGCTTGAATGCCTCTGCTTGTAATTAGTGCATTAAAACCATTAGGCTGTGGGTGTGTGTGTGTGGCGTTGGCAGCAGCTCCATCGAACTAAGAAGATTCCATAAATAATTTGTTACCGATTCTCGGGGCTTGTGTGGCCTGGCCTAGAGGCCTTAGCTAAGCTGCTAGGCGATCATTTAGCGATTGGCGCTTGTGCGCGACGGTACAAAGCCAACTTCGAGTCCACGGAATCCAAGAGCAACAACACAGGCATAGATATGCGCTACGGGGGCTACGATCTGAGAAAAGCCTCAAAACCAAAGACGCCGCCAGCCCAGAGCTCATTCCGGCTGCGACGGGTGCAGAATACGGCATGCAATATAGTCGGACGATTCAATCTCAAGTTTGGCGATTCTCTGATCAAGCGCTTCCACTTGCCGTTGCCTGGGGCGGATGAGCCACGCGAGTCGCCGTTGTCGTTTCAAGGCTCGCTCTTCGACTCGCAGGCGTCCTGCGGCGGGCTGAGCTATCGTCCTGCCGACTTTCGGCCGCGATTCGGGTCCTTTAGCTCGGATCTCGGCGGCAATTATATATTCGGCACGAATCTGTGCAACTTTGCCACACACAATATACTGAATGGCAAATCAACGATCAAGATAATCAATTCGCTGCAGGAGTGCGAGGAACGCGATTGCTGCGAGAGTGAACAGGAGCAGGAATTCGGAGATAGATTTCTGCAGGAGTCGACAACCTGTCCGGTCACAGCCTACAATAGTCTGCAGCGCTTGAAGAATCAGCGACGCACCATATTCAAGGAGCTCATCGAGCTGTCCAGCTGCGACGAGTCGCTGGAGTATCGACTGGTCAAGGACTATCTGGAGTCGAACAGTTACTCCGAGATAGAGAACGATACAGAGTTCAAGGATTACTTGCAGCGCAAGAACTACATGGATATACTGGCCTATCTTGACGACAGCGAGCCCAAGAGCCTAATGTCCGTTTCGTCCTCGTTGGCGCGGGCCCAAAGCTCTCTGGGATCGCTGAACAACACCAAGGTGCTCTCGACACCCAAGTCGCTGAAGGGGCCCAAGCAAGTTCCCGCTGTGGATGCGCAATTGTGCAGCTCTTGTCGCTCCAGCTGGCAGAATAAATTCAAATCCAATGGAAATCGAGAGCCTAGCCCAAGGCGCACAGAAACTGCCTTGACCAAGTCAACGACAGATTGGAACAGTTCATATCACGAAATACTCAACTTCTGTCGACAGTTCTTCGAGGAAAGCATCAGCGATGCCAAGGCGATGCCCGAGCTCGGCAACAGCAAGTTCAAGATGTCCAAGTACAAGCAACTGCTAAAGGAATTTGTTGTGGCCCAAGGCTATGCCAATGTGGAGCAATATGTGGAGCAGAAATTTGGCCAATTCATAAGCAGCAAAATTAATGCCTTCTGTGATCATGTAAACCTTATATGAGAAAGTGCTAGAAACCATTTGCAATACTCTAATCTAATTGTATTCTTTCTTTCTGTGTTTATTTTCAGGGCTACTATGACCAAATGCAATCGGATGAGCTGATGCATCTGGTTCCGGCCAGTCTGCAGGGCAAAGAAGAAATACTTTTTGGTAACCTCCATGAGCTCTACACATTTCACAATGAGATCTTTCTGAAGGATCTTGAGAACTGCATTTCGACCACAGAGCTTGTTGCGCTGTGTTTTGTGCAAAGGGTAAGTGAAGGAAGGGATGAGGATAAAGAAATAAGAAATAATTTTGATAAATAATTGCTCAGCCTCGATCAGTTTGGATCCCTGTCTCAAATAACTTTCTATAATTCCAGCGTGATACCTTCTATCGGCTGTACTCGTTCTATTGCCAGAACATACCGCGTTCGGACCGTCTGCGTGAGACGCTCGTCGACACCCACCTATTCCTGCAGGAGTGTCAGAAGAGATTGGGCCACAAACTGCCGCTGGCCGCCTATCTGCTGAAGCCTGTGCAGCGCATCACCAAATACCAGCTGCTGCTGAAGGATCTGCTGCGCTTCAGCGACAGCGGCAGCTGCACCAAGGAGCTGCAGAAGGCGCTCGACTGCATGCTGATTGTGCTGAAGTGCGTCAATGATTCCATGCATCAAGTGGCTATAACAGGATTCCCAGTAAGTAATCATTATTCACTATCATTTACAATCTCATCTAATATACTGCTATTTGCAGACCGATCTGGCACAGCAGGGCGAGCTGCTGCTGCAGGACTCGTTTCAGGTGTGGACCGAGTCCAAGAAGGACATTCGCCTGCGCATCAAGCCGCAGCAACGACACATTTTTCTGTACCAGAAATCTCTGCTCTTCTGCAAACAAACCTCCAAAGCGGGTCACAACAAAAGTACCTACCAGTTCAAGCATCACGTTAAGGTGAGTTCTATAAATAATCCCTTTATATATATTTATTAAACTCGTCTCCTCTGCAGATGTCACAAATTGGCCTGACAGAGTCTGTGCGTGGGGACACCAAGCGCTTCGAGGTCTGGCTGCAAGGCCGTCAGGAGGTGCACACCCTGCAGGCGCCTTCGCTGGAAGTCAAGAATAAGTGGGTGGCCGAGATCAAGCGCGTGCTGCTCAACCAGCTCGAGGAGCTGAAGGGCGAGAAGATCAAACAGTATGGCCTGAATCATCGCGGACTCAAGCAAACCACATCGTGGGACACGCCCAATATAATATTGGGCACACCGGGTCGTACGATTAGCTGTGATGCATCCTCAGAGTCCTCCAATCGCAACTCCAATTGCAGCAGCGAAGAGAGTGGCCCGGCTGCAGCTGCATCCGCCAACTCGAGCGGCGGCATTGCCGACAGAGAGCATGCCGAGGGCTGTGGCTGGAGCTCGGACTATTCGAACAGCGAGGACGAGATCTCGGTGAACGAGGACAACAGCACACCGGTAATTAGAAACTTAGCGCTATAGAAATCAGGTGTTCAGCGGATTCGAATCATGGGTTAATCAATTTATAAGTTACAAATTCCAACAAGCTTCATGCTGTGGACGCTGTGTGATAGGACTTCTCCTTTCTCTCCTTTGCTGTACTATCTTCAAATCAATTTCAATTTTAACTCTGTCTGTCTGTCTCTTTGACATGTATTAACTAACCAAAACGATTCATTAAAATGATTGGCAAACAGATAATATAGCTAAAATAAAAAAAAATATCGAAAATCAAGAAATTATGATGAATTTTGTAGATTTCGGTGCACCGATTAAAGCTCTTATAAATATATTATATTAATTTTACAATTATAATTTATTTAATCATTTGCGTAGCCTTAACAAATCAAATAATATAATAATTTTATAGTCTTATTGGATATTTTTGCGTTTATCTTTTTATTTACATGACAAACGCAAAAAATAATAATAATAATCAATGTAAATTTACAAAAATATAAAAAAAAAACACAAATTCATATATTTATATACATTTATATAAATATATGTTTCATGTACATATGTATATGCATTCATATATAAATCAATCGGCCAACGTATGACAGGGCTTTCTGGATCTGCTGACGCAGTGGGCGTCCTATAATACCGATGGAGCCGCGTCCTCCACATCCTTTGCGCGGAACACCAAATCCAACTCCAAATTTTATGTTTCCGTTGACCACTGAGGTGTGCAATCCAACCACATCTGCCCATCAAGTATACGTACTGTAGCCGTAGCTGCTAGGTATGGCGCCTACACTCCTTAGTAGTATGTTGCACGCCCTTGCCTCATGTTCATTCGAATGATGCTTGTAATTGTCAGCCAGTTCTAGCTATATAATACGCAGCTCTGTGACTAATCCATAAATACATGCTGTAACAGTGATAGGTCAATTTGTTCTTGTCTGTCATATATAGCCACATTTGTCATAATCGCATGCCAAGTACTCATATCTCTCAAAGACATTGTCGACTGCCGTCATTAAATGTGTAGGCTTTGTCGTTAGTTATAGATGGGTTAGAGACTAGTTAAGGCTTTCAATGTATTTCCCTTCATTAGAATGTACATATGTGCTCATGTATACATGTAATTAGAAAGATCTGTTCAGCGAGATTCCCAAGGAATTGCAGAGCTCTACTTAGTTTTCTTTGAAAATAAATACAAAGCTAGATTATACCCTGTAAAATCAGAAGTGTATAATATTCTTCCATAATTTCTTAAGCAAATGCTAGCTTGTACAAAAACTGTTTTGAAGGTATGGAAGTATCGCCAGCAAACAGGCAAATATATATTGTATATAAAATATCTATAAACAGACAAATATATAAATATATATTTATGTAAAACTTGACTCATTAGTTCCATAAATAAATCTAGGAATAGCATATCCTTTTCTCAGAGATGACCCGCCTATAAAGAGCCACCATCACATTTCATAGATCAAGCTCGTTGGAGCAGATTTTATAGAAATCACACATTTAGTTTTGTTGTTAAACTTAATATTTATTTTATAAAATAAAACAATTTTAATTTAACTATATACATATATATTTAAATTAACATATTAATCAAAATATAATTTAAATAATATATTTATAAATTTTAATATTCTAACTTGATTATTAAAAATTTAGAAAAATTAAATGCGTTCTTTGGCGGTTAATTGCAATTAGTTAAATAATAATAATAATAAGTTTAACAACCGCTTAACGCTTAAGTATATTAACACACAGAGCTATGATTTACTGAAACTGCCTGCATTCAAAACTTAACTTAATGTTTATATACTATATTGAATGCCAATGCTAACCGGACAACAACCACACACAACAAAATAATATATATTGTATAAATTTCGATACAGGGCAGTAAATTCATTGCCCTGGCTGACTATACGGCTATGGGTCACTCGGAAGTTTCGATGCGAGAAGGCGAAGCTATCGAGCTATTAAAAGTGGGCTGTGCCGGCTGGTGGTACGTGCGCGTCTTAGGTAAATGTTCCATCCATGGCGCATGTTTTACAAAACTGCATGTTTTCACTAAATATATATGCTTTCATAACATATATATGTATTTGCTAATATTTATAGTTTATTAATGAACTTAATTCACTTTCCAAACAGATACCAATGCAGAAGGTTGGACCCCGGGCGCATATCTGGAATCGATCAATCGAAAATCGTCACGATCATCGAGCTGTAATCAGGAGCGAATAGTTCAAAAATAAATAACACAAATTTGGAACCTTTATCTCCATATATGCATATGCAAATCACAAAAAATCAAATGAGGTCGAGCTGCTTGACGTCGAGTTTTCAAAACTAAATCTATCGCCTTTTAAAATAGATAACAGTATTTGAGCTTCTTCTTCTTAAAGTCCCACTTTATACACTCTTTTCGGAATCTAAATCGATAAAAAAAAAAAACCAACAAAAAAAATCTCCATTCTGAATCTAAATAACCTTCCATTTCGTATCTGAGTACCCTCGCTTTGGCAAAAGTGTAAATTGTGGATAAACATCAAAATAAGTTAAATATATATAAAATATAAATATGTTAGTATATAAAGTATTGCTTGTTGTTAATTTAAATTTAAAAAAGAAACAAAAAACATGCATATATTTATATATATAATAATATTAAGTATCTATGGCTTATGTATGTATGTAACTGCTAGTTTCTAGTCCATTTTCATCGCTTTTATGTATTGATGTACGTGCGCTCTATAGTATTTTGAGGACTGTTACAATGATTGTTAAGGACAACGCGTCGAATATTTCTTGAAAATTTATCAATAATTTAAATATGCAAATACAAAATAATATATTTATATAATTATATATATATATATATATATATATATATATACGTCTAAGTATGTTTAATAGATATACCTAAATAAATATTAAATAACCGAAGAACGAAAAAACCTTTTTTTCTTTACTGTGCATTGATGTAACCTTACCTTATCTTACCTCTCCGAAGTGGGAATTATGCGAGCAACTTCAAGGTAAGAATACGTTTGATTTGAAAGACCTAAAAGTCTCTGGAAAACGAAATGTGAAACAATTATCTAACCAGGCGTCATTTGGACCAGGTCGATTAGCCATCGGTGATTTGAAGACTCCGAAGAATACAAATATTTAACATACATATATGAATGTTAATTTAAAACATAATCCAATTTTATTTCCGGTTTTTGTTAGCTCAATTAAAAAGCTCTCAAAAGAATGTAGTCACAAATAGGCAACATGTTAATATAGTTCAATATATATATATTTATTTAGTAGATATTAAACAATTTGAACGCATTATATAGGATGATACCCCAATAATGCCGCAAAGCTAACGGATAACTTTGTTTAATACAGGCATCAGGTTGGGAATACATTTCTTTTTTACAATTGATTTAGCTGACATACAGTTTGGATACAGATTAACTCTGAGATTGATTTAACTAACTGCAGAACTAGATGATACAAAATTGTTGCATTTGCTTTACACGTTTGGACCGATACAGAGAAAGAGTAGAACTAATAAAGGAATGTGTGATTATCATGAACAAAACAATTGTATTACGTACATATTTATACATACATTTTACTTAAATATTATCATATTCAATTGAATTTAAACTTTAGCAACAAAAACTTTGGGGATATTATACAGTAAATAAACAAATTTCTTCAACTTGAAAACATTTCAATACTAATTGTGGTTAGATGCGATCAGCAGCAACGCCAATTACACACAAGTTACATTTTGTTGTTGTTGTTGTGGTTGATGTTTCTTTTCCTTATGGATTGTTGCTTAGCACTCACGCCAAGCAACATTGATGTTAAAGTTGAAGCACAGATTTTAGTTGGCAGTTACTCTGCTGTTCATGTAGAATTGTTGCGCAGAGAGCAGCAGAGTCAAAACGTAAATGCACGCCGCAATCCAGCAGTTGTAGGCATTCTGAAAAAAAGAGAAAATTCATTTAGTCATAATGCCAAGATGTATATATGTATTTATGAATATATGCAAAATGTATGTACGCATATTGAGCTCATTCAAAGTATCAACAGTTTTTTCTTATCCACACTCTGAAGTCCTCACAACTCTCAAGGGGTTGTAAAAATATGTATGTACATATTTACGCGTATCTACACAGCCCCACACAGCACATATATACATACATACATACATATATGACTCGTCATTGAGAAACACCAACCTGATTGTATGCACTATTCGCTGCCGTATAGAATTCATCTAAGGTTTTGTACTCCTCCGCGAGTGGCAAATCCTCAATTAGTGCCACACTGTGTATGTAGAAGAACAGACCCATGAGCACCTGCAAAAAACAAAACCGATTATTATGTGAATATTTTGGTCTTGTGACTCTCCCGTATGACCCCGCACAAAACAAACCAAATTCACCAGCACACCCACTTACCAACTGCACAATGCCCCAAACGGAGATAATCAATCCGCATAGGGAGCATTTCGGACCACAAATTTTCATTTTGCTAGCTTCGGTAAACGCTGCTCGACGGTTTGATGTAAATATGTTCCTTTTAAATTGGAATTCGCGTCGATAGACTTTTTTCGCAGAAGCTAGCAAATGTCAGGTGAAAATCATGTGACAGTTTGTGGTGAGTTAAGTGTGACCAACTGGATACACTTGTAATATATTTTAGAGCCATTTTAATATACTCAAAATACTGTACATAAACAAATACTGACAATCAAATATTATTAACTATTTATAATTCAAGATGATTATATTAGTAATTGATATAATTCTAATTGGTAAAACGAGGTAGAAGCCAGTTAAGAATTTGATATGTTTATTTTTCTTAATTTCATATTTCTTTCCTAGGTCGTAACGTGTACAACATACCAAACAATATACACACACACACATTCACACATACGACAAGTAAACAGATTGTCAACAAAGTAAAAACTTGCCCAAAAACATAAACTGTAAACAATTAAATAAAATCAGCAAAAATTACCTATGCCATCACCGGTTTATCACGAAAAGCAGATGAGGCAGTTATGTGCCTTACATACACTTAACAATCTCTTTCAAGGCGACCAATCCTATACTAAAGAGGAGCTGGATGATATCTGCAATAATTTGAGTCCAAATGTCTGGATTAATCCACATCGCTCTGTGCTGGGACTTGGAAATTATGATATTAATGTTATAATGACTGCGCTGCAAAAGCGGAACTGTGAAGCCATTTGGTTTGATAAGAGAAAGTAAATATCAATAATTAATGGAGCTGCATTAACTCTCGTAACTTCTATTCAATTTTTAATGCCCCTTAGGGACCCCTCGATTATTGACCTTGACTCAATCGTTGGTTTCATCCTAAACATTCCATCTGATTATAAAATCGGAATACTTACTTTGCCATTGCGCCGACGACATTGGATAGCTGTGCGTCGCATTGGGGATTCCTACTACAATTTGGACTCGAAACTTCGACAGCCGGAGCTGTTGGGCAATGAAGCGGATATGCTGCAATTCTTGCGAGAGCAGCTCTCCGATGAGCATCACCAGCGGGAATTGTTTCTAGTGCTCGAGCAGCAAAGTGGCGAGAATAGCGATCAGCGCTGGATCAAACAGAGCGCGAGAAAGGCCGTTGTTTGACCAGAACAGCAATCTGTATACTCTAGTCAATATATGGCCTGTGCTGAAGGGATTATTGAAGCTCAATCAAAAATTTACAGTGTTAAGAGTAATAGAATGAATGAGTTCTTTCTCAATTTGAATATAACTAATGGCAAAGGTACAATTTGTATTTTATAAAGATAAATAATAACGATCGATCAAAGATTAGACTTGATTTATCAGATGATTGAAGACACTATTAATTCTTCTAGAATTCTAGATTAATTCTTTATAATATGTATAAATCATTCGAGTTGGAGTATTGTTGTTTAAGGATTGATATCAATATATCTATGTTTGTATATATTCAATTGATGAATGTAAATAACAAATTATTTTGTTGATATAGTTTTCGAATAAGGCGCAGTTAAATGGATTAAATATCAAAGTACACAAAATTAATGCATAAATAATTTGTTATGTTACAATGAATTTTCTTTTTGTTTCGTGTAAAAGCATTTTATTATTAAAATATATGCATTGTAGGAAAATAATATAATAAAACATTTATAAAAAGTTTTGTGTAAAATATGGAATGATTCAAAGTTCTTTAAATACATATATATATACTATATATTGGAGGCAAATTCGGACTTAAGGCTAAAGACAATGACAGTGCAATTAATGATTAATCAGATTCGCTTTTACGGTTGGACGGATGTTATATACTATTCGTTCGGAGATTCGAAGTAGACCTCATTATGCGTTTAGATGTCCGTTTGGATGCTGCCTTGGGCAGGCGCTGCGGGCAGACGTGCTCCCGGCTGTGGGCGGCGCGGACGACTGGTCTCCTGGACAAAATATGGCTCAGCGGGCGCCGATGATGGAGCGGCCGAGGCAGCAGCTGCAGCCTGACTCTGATAGTAGTCATCTCCATATTCGCTTATGTCTCGGTTACTGATCTCATTGAGGCGCTTGTAGCGTTCCCGGCGTGCCTCCACCAGGTAGAGTATGCCAGCGGGCAGTAGCATGACGGCGCCGACTACGGCGAGGGCAAAAGACCAGCCCATATCGTTGTGCTGCCAGCCTGGCATCCAGTCACGCGAGTCGCCCTTGGCTCCAAATATGACCACTGCAATGAAACCAAATAGGGATGCCAGCACCTGGCAGGTGCCAATCGTGAGCAGCAGCACCACGTAGCGATCGTCGTCGCGAGAGGTGCGCAGGAACGACAACGTCAGGGGCAGGGCGAGCAGGCACATCACAAAGCAGAGCGTGGCGAACAGCTGGACAGCAATATAGAAACCAGGCAGCAGGAAATCGTGTATTATGTAGTATTCCTCCTCGAAGACCCACATGCAGCCAGTGAAGTCGGTGTCATAGAATCGGTGTATGTCCTGGAAATGATTGAAGCACACCTCCCATAGGCCCAGGTTCGTGAAGCGTGGATTGTCCAGACGGCCATCGGTCACCAGCCAATAGGGCGTAGCAAAGGCAATAACAAAAAGTAGAAACGAGACTGTGGATATGCCCAAGGCGACTCGTGTGCTGCGGTTGGAGGCTCCCATTGTCTGGGTACTTAATTTCTTTACTTTTAATGTAAAATTGCAACAAATAAAAACAAACAAACAAACGAACGTAACTATACAACAAATATAAATGAGAGTAAACTAATACAAAAAAAATATTGAGTCAGTAACACGCCCCGGCTAATGTGACCAGCTTTTTAGTTGCAACTTACTCGATTTACAGCGTTGCCACGTTGCTGGCCGAAAGTGTATACGTACGCGGCAACCCTGCAGAGTCTCTTGTTTTGTGGCATAAAAACTTGTTTGCGAAAGCAAACGAAGAAAAAATGTGTGTTTCTGGTGTTTAAGTCAGCTTGGATTGCCGAAAACCATAATCCCACGCACACGCACTGTTTGAGCGCGCTCTTCGTTTATTTATTATACACCGTAATTGAATACGCTATTTGTTTATAACGGGTGCGTCGCGTCGCGTTGCATTTACACGAACGCCGACGGTAACAATATGGCTTCCGAAATCGCTGTAGTAAACATTGGGAACTTTGAAAAGATTCAGAACTTTTTAAATGACACCGCATACAAGGAGATACTCGAGAACAGTGAGAACTTCAACACGCGGCTGTGCATCGAGCGGCGGCTACGAATGCCGTTCCTTGATCCCCAGACTGGCGTCGCACAGACGCATTGCGCTCTCTTCATGAAGCAAAAGCAGCGGATGCCCGGCTTTCGGCATGGCCAAATCTACACGTATCCATCGGCACGATGGCGCAAACCCAAGCGCCAATATTTACTTAATCCACACCATAGCTACCGCGCCTACCAGTACCGCGAGCACCATCTGACCCACCAGCACCAGCATCATCATGTGCCGCCGTCTGGTCCTGGAACGGTCAATGCACGTGATCATCATCAGGCTGAAAGTGCAGGTAGGATATGCAATAAATATCACACACACATTCACATTGATGCAAGCATTCACACACACACTCACGTGTATCCAACAAAAGTCGTAGTAAAATCAATAAATCTCTTACAATTGTTTTTGCCTTTGTGTTCAGTCACATCCTCATCCACCACCAGCAGCACCACCACCTCTTTGCATGGTGGTGCTGAACTCTAAAAACCAACAAGTAAACAGAGTGCAAAATAACACAAAATAAATTGCAAAGTTAAAAACATTTTGTTCAGTTAAAAACATTTTATATTAAATTGATAACTAATTAAAATTGATTGAAAATTAATTGAATATTTGTTCAATGTTAAAAGCAATTTATCAATTGATTTGTTTTATTAATAAAAAAAAATAAATAAAATAAAATAAAATAATTAATCATATTATTTATATAATTTTTATTTATTTAAAACCTACATCAATTAATTTATCAAATGAATAACCATTAAATTTTATAAAGCCCAAATATTTTTTTTTCAACTGAAATTCATTCAAATTGTCCCACTGTTCAATTAGAACTGCTAAACATGTGTGAGGCTTTATGAAGCTGCACATTCTATACATGCACATAAATATATAAATGCGTTCATGTACATATATGTGTGGTGTGTGTGTGTGTACACAACGCGTAGCCACCCCATAAGAAAAAGTTGCAAGTATATTTACAATGCTTATTGGGGGCTGATTTATATATATTGCCAATGTGTCTGTGTGTATGTATGTATGTGTATTAGCAACACATGCACACATACATGCATTCATGCGTGTATATGTTTACATATATTTATTCGCATTTAACATTGTTGCAGCTATTGCGGCCACAGATGGCAATTCTATGGGCGCTTCAGGGGACAATGATAGCAAGGACTCTCATGCCAATGCGGAGAAAGATTGGTTCCATGAGGACATGGACTCATCGCATTACCATCATGCCGATGACTACGAAGACGACTTTGACTCAGACAATGATTTCGATGAGTCCTACAGCAGTAGAGGAAAACGCAAGCGAGGCTCACGACCGCGCCGTACAAATGCAAATGTGGATGGCACACCGAAGCGCGGACGTAAAGGTGGCGGTAAGAGACATGTGTGGTCCAATTCTGTTGCCAAGTGTAAATTATAATGTTCCCCCTCTTTGCAGGTAATCGTCGTCGAAATGCAGCTGAAGGCGATACACCGGATCGCAGGAGACGCGGCACTGCTGGCAATAATGCAAATACTTCGGCTGCAGCTGCAGCTGCTGCCGCGGCCGTGGCACACGCAGCCAGCACTGCGGCGGCAGCAGCTGCCACTGGATTATACACAAACCACTCTAACTCAGCATCACCAATTCCCATTATTGATGAGACCTCACAGTCGGCCCTGGTGATGACGACCACTCTACCTACATCGTACGAAAAGTCTTCTCTCAATGATGGCGGCGCCTCAAACGACTCAATCCCTTTGGCCACAATGGCTAGCATGGCCAACATGTCGACAACGCCTGCTGTTGCTAGTCCAGCTGTATATGCAACGGTAAATGCGCCACCAGCTAATCCATTGGCTAGCCCCAAAAAGCCGAAGCTACGAACGGAGCGTGAGGTGGCGCAGCCCTCGCCCTACTGTGACTTTTGTTTGGGCGATCAGCGCGAGAACAAGAAAACCAATATGCCCGAAGAGCTAGTGTCTTGCTCCGACTGTGGTCGTTCTGGTCATCCATCGTGTCTGCAGTTCACGCCCAACATGATTCATATCGGTGAAGCGCTATCGCTGGCAGTGCATTGAATGTAAATATTGCTCGATCTGTGGCACCTCCGACAATGACGATCAGCTGCTTTTCTGCGACGACTGTGATCGCGGCTACCATATGTATTGTCTGTCGCCGCCTTTGGTAACTCCGCCCGAGGGCTCGTGGAGCTGCAAGCTCTGTATGGAGGAGTTCCACAAGCACAAGTAAAATACAATTAACAATTTAAGAGAGAACAAAGGCGTCGATCGATTGGGTGGCTCGCTCCATCGATATAATTGTAAATGTATTTTTTATGTCACTTTCACTTACATGCAGCTTTCGAAATTACGTATGTCTAATTTAGTTTGTCATTTAAGTATTCCCTAGTAAGTCCCTAATCTTATGTACCTATATAATTTAAATTTTTGTATTCGTAACTACGCTTAAAAAGGAACGCCCCAAGTATTCTAAGTATTCCCAGACTTCCGCGCTAAATGAATTTACAATGTTCATTATATAAGGTCATTATTAAGCGAATTCAATCCTTGTCGTATCATTTATTTACAAATTTTTTATGTAAATCTTATGAGTAATCTATGAAATTATAATTAACAAAATACCAATAAATACTGCATGGCTTTTTGCATAATTCAATGGGCCGATTCTCAATATTGAACAGACTATGGATACCCTGTATAATCTTGATATTGTATAATATAAGATATATGTATGTATGTATATGATTTGTTAATATGACAAAATTTGATCGAAATCTCTGGTCAAAAGCTAAAACAAGAGTGAGATTTTTATTTTGTCGTAATATTCAAAGTAAAAATTTAGTTTATATGTCTAGCTCTTGATGTATCAATTTTAAATAAATAATTCTGTTTTAGCAGTTAATATTTGAATTTATTATCATTTACAAAAAATTGTAATTCAATTATGTTCTATTTAGTTATTAACAAATTGTTTTTGGATAGTAATTATATTTACATTTTAATAATTATAAAGTCATTTTCAGATTATATAAAGAACTTAGAAGATTCCCATTTAAATATTATGAAATATAGTTTATAATTTTAAATAAATTCTTTTATATATCAATTTTAATGTTTTATTTTTTATTGGTTTTAATTAAAATTTTTAGTTTTAGCTTCAAGTTCTCTACAGCAAATAATTGAGAATTTCGCACAATGCACAACGCCTCGGCTTAGTGTGAAAGGCTTTCACAGCTCCAGGTGTTAATTGGCCAAGTTGAATGTAGCTCAACAAGTTGTTTGATTCTTCTTGCAAATAGGCGTGATTAGAGTTCTTTCAGTTGATGGCCACTGCTAAGCTGTCTCAAATGGCTGCAGTTGCTCAATTGCAGTTAGTCTCTCGATATGCGTTGCATCGTGTGGTACATCTCGCTCTTGGCGCTGCCTAGCTTGGCATTGCCTGCTCAGCAGGGTGGGCGATCGAAGCGTTTTCTCATCTTTCCACGTCAAGCGCCCACCAGACATCAGGCAATTCAGTTTTAATTCATTTGAGTAAAATATAAATTATCTATGTATATTTCTTTAGTTTATTGCTGGCATAGGCATTCCGGCTGATTTGTCCTATGAATCACTGACACTGGGTCATGTACTGAAGGCCGAGTTCTTTCTGCCCTACAATGCCAGCGTATACAGACAAAATCCCTATTTACCCGAATATAAACACCAAAGTATTCCCATAGACAATCAAAATGAGTTGCGACTGCTGCAAAGGCAGCCAAGCCAATTGCGTTGGCAGATTTATGCATACATTGAGCACATGTTAAATGGGTGAGTGAGAAGGTCTAACTCTTATTTTTATAAATATATATGTATAACTGTCGATATCAATTGCAGTTATGGCTATAATGGTCACGAGTGTATGCTGCAAGCTATTTGCGAGGCGAACACAATTCAGTTCTCAAAAGACTTTAGCGTCGTGCAGGAGCTGCTGCACGTGTTGTTCGCGTAAGTAACTCTAAATAAAATGAATTCCCTATAAATTATTTATACAATTTGCTTTCATTCATATATAATAACAGGCCGTCCACATCCCTCAATGCAGCTGCCCCAGAGGCATATGATTTTATTTTAGCCGAAAAGGTAAACACAAAGTCGAACAGCTGCGAGATCTACAATTGTAATCTAAAGCTACTTGATTGGTTTTCTCAAGTAATGCATATAATTTGAAATATTTCAAGTCAACAATAAATGAAATATATAGATTTTTATAATACAAAATATATAGTTTTTATAAATCAATCTATTTTTCACTCATTAATATGCCATCTGAAACTCTTTGAACTATTATTTCTATTGTAATATTAGAAAGTTTTTGAATTTAGTCCAATACTGAATATTTCCATTAAAGTTGGAATGTAAAATTGTCTGTGAGCTGATATTTTTGGTAAATAAAACAAAATTATTTGCTTAATATACTAAGTATATTTGTATCTTCTGAGTGGGCCTAATATTTGTGCCACCAGTGTAATCATAGTATACTCAAACTTAAATACACACAAGTAAAGCGAGGCAAAACCAAAAGAAAACTGAAGAAATAAATAAATAAACAATGAATATGAATAACAAATAAAAAACTTACTTGGACTGGGCCTAAGTGGAGTTCCATGAATGCAGCTCTTGAGTCCTTAAAAAGCTGCCATGGCAGCTCTGCCATTATTACATCTACATATTCCATTACTATAACAAAAAGTATACGAATTATGTAATTTTTATATTCAGATTTCAATGATCAAGCTGGAGAGAACTGACAGACCAGAAAATCAAATACAAAAAATAAAACAACATTTTACCAACTTATAGATTTGTAGACTATACAAAATTTGAATTAGAATTCTTTAAACTCTTTCGAACAGATTAATACAAAATTTCCATTATTTGTTAATTTCCGGTTGAAGTAAATATATAGTGCTTTAGAATTCAGATACTAGATACAATTGGATTGCATTTCACTTGCAATTCGTAATGAGCGCAGTTAAATACTTGAATGGAGTACCCCGATCACTACGTCGAGCACTGAATGAAACGTCCGTGTCCAGAAATTTATCCTCTTTTGTTGAGGATATTGTGCGGCTAGTTGAGTCCTCAGGCGAGGCTGCATTCCTCAGAGGAGCTCCACAGGTTGTCGCCGAGCGTGACTATAAATATAAGGAAGGACAGATCTATCATGGATTCCAGTGTGAGCGAGTCGAGTATATCTCAGACTTTGATCTGACATCTCACACGCTGCGCCATAAGGAGACGGGCCTGGAGCTGTGGTACATTGATCGCAACGATACCAACAATGTATTCTCGATCAATTTTCGAACTCCGCCCTAAGGACGCGACTGGTGTGGCGCATGTCCTGGAGCACCTGACCTTGAATGGCTCCGAGAATTATTCAGTTCGTGATCCATTCTTCAAAATGCTGAATCGTTCGGTTGCCACCAATATGAATGCCCTGACTGGTGCAGACCTCACAGTGTACATATTCTCCTCCAGAAATGAGACGGATTTCCGAAATATTCAGTGTATTTATATGGACTCCGTGTTCAAGTAAGTCTGGAGCAATCTCTCTTGATATAGATGTTTCCTAAAGTTCTCTCTTTGCCAGGCCCAAACCTACTTTACTTGGACTTCCTCCAGGAGGGCTGGCGACTAGAGCACAAGGATGTGCGTGATCGACGCTCGGAGATTATTATTAAAGGCATTGTCTACAATGAAATGATTGGCATATTCTCGGAAAATTCTCGATTGTTTAGAAAAAGTCTCATAAGCAACTTGTTGCCAGAGCTCGCCTACAAGTACACAGCCGGCGGAGATCCATTGGAAATACCCAATCTAACGCATTCCAAATTGGTTCAATACCATAAGAGATATTATCACCCGAGCAATGCTCGCATTTTCTGCTATGGCTCCTTCGATCTGATGGAAACTCTGGAGATGCTTGATGAGGAGTATTTATGCGACTTCGAATCCATCGACAACTCGTACAGTCATATACCACTTCATCCGCGCTGGTCCTACCCACGTAATGTGCACTTGCCCTGTCGACTGCTCAACATGGGCGCTTCCAAGGATAAACAAAATCAGATTGGCTGCGCGTTGCTGATGTGCGACAGAACCTCCGTGCAGGAGGCCTTTGAGCTGAATGTGCTGACGGAGCTGCTGATTCGTGGCCCCAACTCAGCCTTCTACAAGGGCTTGGTAGATCCGAACTTTTCCGGCGGTTTCAATATGAATACGGGCTACTACTTCACCAGCCGAGATACTTACTTTGCTGTGGGACTGCAGGATGTACGCGTGACAGACTTTGACAGATTCAACGAGCTGTTCCAGCAGACGATCCATAAGATCATTATTGAAGGTTTCGATCCCTGTCATGTGGAAAGTGTTCTGCATAATCTGGAGCTGTCTGTCAGGCATCAGAGATCGGACAATGGTAACACTTTGCTATTTAACTCGATGGACGTTGTGGAATCATGGCGGCGATGTCGTTGCCAATTTGAAAATATCCGAAATGATGGGCCGATTGCGTGCCAGACTAAAGGATAATAAAAACTATTTACAGCAAAAAGTTGAACAATATTTTCTGGCCAATTCACACAAGCTCACGTTGACCATGACGCCAGACGAGTCGTATGATGAAAACTTTAGGAAAGCCGAAAAGAAGTTAATAAAACAAAAGCTAAGTGAACTCAGCCCAGAGAAATTGGGAGAAATATATCAGAATGGTCTGCAATTGGAAGCAGCTCAAAAAGCCGAGGAAAATACAGACGTTTTGCCCTGTCTGTCGCTGGACGACGTTGAGGAACCTATGGTGTATCCTCAGTTGACGGAGCAGCTCATTGAGAGCGTGCCCACCCAACTGTGCAAGCTGTCCACCAATGACATCACCTATCTGAACTGCCTTTTCAATATCACTGCTCTGAGCCACGACGATGCCATGCTCGTGCCCCTCTTCTGCAATGTCTTCAAGAATATGGGCACGAACAAGCACGACTTTCGGGAATTCGACAAAATGATTCAGTCGAAAACGGCAAACTTTGACTTCAAGGTGAAGGTTGTCGAGGATGTCAAGGATGGCAAGTCCTTTAAATTAGGTTTGCTGATGACAACCTACGCCTTGGACAAGAATGTGAAGGACATGTTTGCGCTGTGTGAGGAGCTGCTGCTCAACTTTAAGCTGGAGGACACGGATCGCCTGAAAATGCTGATTGAGAATTACATTTCCAAGTTATCTGTAGGCATTGCAGTCTCTGGGCACACATATGCCATGCTGTGTTCCGCTGCCCTGGTCAGTGATGCTGCCAAGCTAAAATCCCATTTGCTTGGCATTGATCACATCGACTTCATGAAGAGGTATATTCAACAGAACAGTACGGATAAGATTCGTGACAGATTAAAGGATATTGGAGCGAAGGTGTTCAGCAAGAGCAATATGCGAGTGGCCATCAATACCTCGGAGGCTTTTCAGCCCACCGCCCTGGAGCATTATAAAGCCTTCCTGCATAAGTTGCCAACGTTGAAAGATATGAATAAGAAAAGTCAATTGAAATTGTTAAAGCCGAGCTTTCATCATTATGTAATGAACATTCCTGTCAACTACTGCGCCAAGTCATTCTTCGCCACACCATATTTGCATGAGGATCATCCTGTGCTGCGCGTGCTGGCCAAACTCGTCTCGGCCAAGTATCTGCTGCCCGTGGTGCGGGAGCAGAATGGAGCTTATGGCACAGGCGCGAGAATTGGCTATGATGGTCTCTTCAACTTCTACAGCTATCGTGATCCGCACTCTGCGAAGACTTTGGAGGTATTTGACAAGACGTACGAGTGGCTAGCGGCTATGAGTGATAAACTGGATCACCAGATGCTGTTTGAGGCTAAGCTAGGCGTGCTGCAGCTGCTCGATTGGCCAACAGCAGCTGGTGAAGTTGGTTTGGATTACTTTATATTAAGAGTGTCGCATGAGGAGTATTGCAAATATCGGTCTCGCGTTCTAAGTGTAACTGCAGATGAGGTACGCTCTGTAGTTGATAAATATTTTAGAGAAGAGCCGCGTCATGTTGGTAAATGTATTTTGGGACCAAAAAGAGAAAGATTAGCTATTCAATTGTAGAACGCGTGAATGAAGTGTATATTGTGTAATTGTGAAAATGTGTATTTAATATAGAAAATAAATTATGAGTTTGTTATTATAGGCACATCTTGTGCAATATCCGTTAAATGAAATTTCCTTTATTTTAAATACTTCAAGTTCATTGCAAGAGCCCCCAATTCGATAACTAGTTCTAATAATCACTTAAATGAACAGAGTTAGTATTTCGGTTGAAAAGAAAATACTATCGATAGACTTTAAGAATATTGAATACTAATAAACTCATATGTAGTGTGCAGGTGACTAAAGTATAAAAGATTGTATTTCCAAAAATTGGTAAGTTGCATTAGGTTTCTGAGTGCAAGCTTAAATTATAAAGCATCAAATATATTTAGTGTTTGGAATTTCAATCAGATTGTAAGTCAAAATAAGTAAATTCATTGTATTCAGAAGGGTACACACAATATTAATTAAGCGAACTCAACTACACACATACACGCATACATTTTTATATGCATACATGCAAAACGCAATGAATGCCGGCTGATGTAACTAAAACTCGTGTGGTGTTTTATGTTGGTTTTTATTTAACTCATGTCGCTTGATGTGTTGATCTGGATAACATCTGCAACTTGTATTGTGTACTTATCATTTATAGACTCGCACAAACGAACGAACAATCAAATAAACAAAGCAAATAAAATATGCTCACACGTCTGCAATGGTTGAAGGCGTTGCCACGCCACCTCCGAGTGCTACCTGGACAAACGGCTCGACGATGTTTGAAGTCTACTCAAGTCACACTCAACGAGAGCAAGAGCGGAGCCAGTGCCGAATCGCAACTGGCCTTGGATGGCGATTTGCCACATATAATGGGAGATCGTAAATATAAATATAGCGAGGGCCAGGTTTATCACGGCTTCCAGTGCGAGCGCATCGAATATATATCCGACTTTGAGCTGGTCTCGTGTACGCTGCGGCACTTGGGCACGGGAACGGAGTTTTGGTATATCGATCGGAATGACACGAATAATGTATTCTCCATTAATTTCCGTACCACTCCATTTGATTCGACGGGGTTGCCGCATATTTTGGAGCATCTCGCGTTATGCGGCTCCAAAAACTTTCCAGTTCGTGATCCATTCTTCAAAATGCTAAATCGTTCGGTTGCGACTTTTATGAATGCCATGACTGGACCGGATTACACGTTATATCCTTTCTCAACAATGAACGAGGTAGACTTTAGGAACCTGCAAAAGATCTACTTGGATGCGGTATTCAGGTAAGTTGTATATAAAATAAATTTTCTAATATTAATTAACTACTTTGCATTTTATTACAGGCCAAATTTTAGCTTATTTGGATTTTCTGCAAGAGGGCTGGCGTCTGGAGCACAAGGAATTGAATAATCGCGACTCTGAACTTGTTATCAAAGGCGTCGTCTATAACGAAATGAAGGGAGCCTTCTCGGAGAACTCGCAGGTGTTTATACAAAATCTGCTCAACAATATGCTGCCGGATCATACGTATGGTTATGTGTCGGGCGGTAATCCACTGGAGATACCCAAATTGACGCACACGGATCTGGTTAAGTTCCATCGGAAATACTATCATCCAAGCAATGCGCGCATGTTCTGCTATGGGTCATTTGACTTAATGAAAACACTGGAATTTGTTGATCGTGAATATTTGTCCGAGCATACGCGCATAGATAATTCCTACAGTCGAATACCAAATCAAAAGCCTTGGTCGCAGCCACGCAACGTACACATTCCCAGTCGACTGGACAACTTGGGCGCAACCTTCGATAGACAGAACCAGATTGCTATAGCGCTGCTGATGTGCGATTCGACCGATATACAGGAGAGCTTTGAATTGAATGTATTATCAGAAATATTGATTCGTGGCCCCAATTCGGCGTTCTATAAGAGTTTGATAGAGCCAAATTTCTCTGGAGGCTACAATCAGAGTTCTGGCTATTCCTCGGACTGCAGAGATACCTATTTCGTTGTGGGCCTGCAAGATCTCAAGGTCGAAGACTTTAAAAAGTTCAATGAGCTTTTCGATCAAACTGTGCACAAAACTATCGAAGAAGGATTTGAGGCTCAGCACATTGAGAGCATTCTGCACAACTTGGAATTATCCCTAAAGCATCAGAGCCCTCACTTTGGTAATGCCTTGCTGTTTAATTCGACGTCTCTGTGGAATCATGATGGTGATATTGTCGGCAGCTTACGGGTCTCGGAAATGATAGCTCAGCTACGCTGTTGCCTAAAAGAGAATAAGAACTATCTCCAGCAGAAGATGGAAAAATACTTCGCTAATAATACTCATAAGCTCACACTAACAATGTCTCCGGACGAAATGTATGAGGAGAACTTCAAGCAGGCTGAAGCCGAGATGCTGAAACAGAAAGTGAATGCGCTCGATTCCGAAAAGCGCAAAGAAATATACACGAATGGCCTCAAACTGGAGGCCTCGCAGAAATCCAAAGAGAGTACGGATGTCTTGCCATGCTTAACGCTGAACGATGTTAAGGAGCCGCCCAAATTACCAAAGCTAGAATCGAAAACTATTGGAGATGTTCCCACACAGCTGTGCAAGGTGCCCACCAATGAGATTTCCTACCTTAAGTGTTTATTCAACATTACGGGTCTGAGTCGAGATGAACTTATGCTTATTCCTCTATTCAGCAACGTCATTGACGATATGGGCACCAAGAACCACAACTTCCGTGATTTCGATAAGCTCGTTCTGTCCAAAACGGCGGGCATTGACTTAAGTTAAACTTTGTTGAGAATGTGAAGGATGCAAAATCGTATCAAATGGGATTGATGATGACAACGCATGCGTTGGATAAGAATGTGAAGGATATGTTTGCGTTGTGTGAGGAGCTGCTGCTTAACTTTAAGTTAGACGATACGGACCGCCTGAAGATGCTTATTGAGAATTACATTTCCAATATATCGGTTGGAATCGCAAGTTCCGGTCATTTGTATGCTATGCTAAGCTCCGCTGCGTTGGTCAGCGATGCTGCCAAGCTGAAATCCCTGTTGTCCGGAGTCGATCACATCGACTTCATGAAGAAGTATGTGGAGCAGAACAGCACAGAGGAGATCCGTGACAAATTAAAGGCTATCGGATCGAAGGTGTTCAGCAAGAGCAACATGCGTGTGGCCATCAATACGTCGGAGGCTTTCCAGCCAACGGCCCTTGAACACTATCAGACTTTCCTGCAAAAGCTGCCCACGCTCAAGGATATGAATAAGAAGAGTGAACTGAAACTGTTGGAGCCAAGTTTTCAGCATTATGTTATGAATATTCCTGTCAACTACTGCGCCAAGTCATTCTTCGCCGTGCCATATTTACATGAAGATCATCCTGTGCTGCGTGTGCTGGCCAAACTCGTGTCGGCCAAGTATCTGCTGCCCGTGGTGCGGGAACAGAATGGAGCTTATGGCGCCGGGGCCAAAATAGGCTCAGATGGTATATTTGCTTTCTTCAGCTATCGTGATCCGCACTCGACGAAGACACTGGACGCCTTTGATAAGACCTACGAGTGGCTGATAGCGGAGAGCAATAAGCTCGATCAGCAAACTATATTCGAGGCCAAATTGGGTGTGCTGCAGCAGCTGGACTCGCCGACAGCACCTGGAAACATTGGCATCGATTACTTCCTCTACGGCGTGTCGCAGGAGATGTTTGTGAAATACCGATCACGCGTGCTGTCTGTAACCCTTGACGAACTGCGAGCCGTTATCGAAAAGTACTTCAAAGAGGAACCCAAACATGTTGGCAAATGTATTTTAGGACCTGCAAACGAAAATTTAGAACAGGAAACGAAACTAAAATGGAAAATCATATCCTAAATGTGGCGTATTGAATATCGATAAATCTGACTGTATATATATATATATAGATAGATATCCATAAGCTACAAATGTTCTATTTCTATTTATATACGTTTTTCCTTATGTAAGTTTTTGTTTTCGCCAGCGAAACGAGTTGATTCTGTATGTTAACGATAATTAAAGCAAGTTGTCTTTGTTAAATTGGCTTTCTGTTTATTGAGAGTTAATTATAAATATAAAACGTTAACAAGGAGTATATTGGCTTGGGTATAAGATAAGGATAGGGATTGGGAAAAGCTTCAGATAATTTCTATCGAGTCTTAGTCAAAGTAAATGTAAATTCTCTCTAAAAACAAAATGTACCAATTAGAAAATTTTGTGGCTTGTCCAATTAGGACATGCGAAAATTTCCAATACAATCCAATAGGATTTGCTTCATCTCTTTCTCAGCCTCAGCCATGTCCTTGCCGAGCAGCTTTGCCACGGATGACACATATTTTCGAGATGCTGTGGAGTTTCTACATCGTTATTCGTGGATATATCGCGAGGCAAATACAGCTTGCCTCAAATCACTCGATGAAATGCCTGGCTATATGCAGAACTATTTTTCTGGATTTATCAAACGAACAGCTTAACAGATTTCCATTTGTGCATGAGGTGTTGGAGGATTGTCCGGAAGAGGTGTTACGCTTTCGACAAGAGATTGCGAATTTGACGCCCATGCAAACAGCTGCAGCTGCAGGCGAAAGGCCAAGAAATAATTCGAATCGAAATAATTGCAAAATGTCAATAAAAAAATTGCATGAAATTGATAAGTTGGCCTCGCACATACATGAGCATTGTCCAGACACAAGAGGCATCATTGATCTGGGCGCCGGGCTGGGCTACCTGAGCGAGGCGCTGCTCAAACTGAATGAGAATTACCTGATACTTGGACTGGAGGCCGAGCAGAGTCGAGTACAAACAGCGCGGGAGAGAAGAACGAACGCCGATTCGATTAGCTACGAGCAGCTCTTCATTACAGCCGATGCCAGCTGCTGTGCTCGCATTCAGACATATGCAGCTGCTCTGGGTATGGAGCAGGCGCCCACTTCAATGATTGGCCTCCATGCCTGCGCCGACCTGAGCATCAGTGCCATGCTCTTGTTTATGGGAATGCCTCAAGTGCGCTGTCTTCACATTATGCCCTGTTGCTATCACAAGCTCGCGCTGAGCGCCGATGGCAAGTCTTTTGTCAACTTTCCACTGAGCGCAGCTTTGAGAGAAGCCATGGCAACTATTGGCCCAGCGGCTCAATCCTGCTTCAATCGACCCTTTCTGCGCCTGGCCTGCCAGCAGACAAAGTCCCGCTGGCAAAGCGAGGCTCAGGTTCATCTGATGCATGGCAGCCAAATGTTTGCGCGTTCTGTGGCCGCAGCTCTGTGCGATGAGCAGGAGGTAACTAGAGTCAGGCGGGAAGGGAAGCCAGCAAGGACAGAGTGCCAAGATCTGCTCACTTTTGCCAGCATTCAGCAGAGATATCAGCTGCACTCACGCCAAACGGGCCTTGGCCTGGACTGGCGGCCCATACACCAGAGCCGCTTTGATGCAATTAGCCAGGTCTATGGAAATGGTCGTGGCGCTTGTCTGGCGGAGGCCTTGACTTGTTTGCAGGCAGGCATACAGGTAATTTCCTAATTTGTTTACTCATCAATCAGGCCATCAACTGATTCTCAATGCATCTCTTTCACTCAGCTGCTCTGCGAGAATGTCCTGCTGTACGACCGTCTATGCTATCTGAAGGAGCTGGCTGCAGCGCAGCAAGTGCGTCTGGCTGTGCGCTATGAGAAGCTATTTGATGAGAAGCTATCGCCACGCTGTCACGTTCTGATTGCCGAAAAGTTGTGATGCGGGCGGAAGAGACAGACAGAGAGAGAGTGAGAGAGAGAGGGGGGGTGTTGGAGAGTCTAAGGAAGCTCCCAGATGACATTGTAGCCAATGCCACTTAATACAATTATCAAGCACTTTGCTGCTAGCTTAAAATCTCTCCCAATCTCTGCCTCCCTCCAGCTCCAGCTCCATCTTCATCTCTCCAGCGTTTACCGCTATCCGTTGCCAACAATTAAAATCAATGCCAGCTAAGGGAAACTTTTGCCTTATGCCGCCTTCATTTCTAGCATTTCTGCATTTGTTCGCATTTCAGGTGTAAGTGCTTCGCCTTTTTGTGCTCATTACTTGTATCGGTGCGGGCCTGGCTATGATAATTAAATTTCTTGTACTACTTACGCTGACAAACATGCATACATACATACATACATCACCTGTGCCTGTGCCTGCCTGTCTGTATATATGTAAGAAAAATGTGTCAGCCCGCAGAAATGCATTAGCAACAATGGAAATTGCTTTATTATGGCCGAGATTTTTCTGCTGAAACAAAAACATTTCAGAATTTATGTGGACTGTGATGGGCTGAGAAATGTGCAGATTGAATGGCAGCTAAAGCAGAAATGAATAAAAAATGATAAATATACTCTTTATATTGAATTCGATAGCGTGTTTAAAATATTTGATAAATATTTTAAATATTATGAGGCCAATTCCCTGAAACAAAGAGTTCAACATGTATGTATGTATGTGTATATATATGTTTGCCTTTATTGAACGTTTACATTAGTAGTTAGGAGCGAAAGAGTAATACATGCATAATGTGAACTATTCATACATATGCAGTACATCATCACATGTATGAATGTGTACATAGTAATATAATCGTTTGATTATTCATATGCGAAGCTAAAGGATCCTTTGTACCCAGTGGAATGGAACGTACTGTATTAAGCATTAAAGTACAATTATATCTGTACGTATATATTATATGTATATATTAAGTAAAGTAACCTATTTATGTTATTTGATACAGATGTATTTATGTAATTGTTCATATTTTATTGTATGCTTAGTTATTTACACAGTTATAGTTGGGTATTAAAACTTTTCCAGCCCCGTTAAAAATTTTAATACCATTTAACAAGATACACGATAAATGTGTGTGTGTGTGAGTGTAGCTAGGATAACAAGGATATTTAACTAGTCAGAGAATCGTTTGCCAATGAATGCGTCATGCCATGCCATGTCTTACTTAACATTGTTGCTGGCATCCTCCGCGCCTATACTGTTCCTGTCCAATCCCATGCTCAGATTGAGATCCTCACTGCAAGGCATTGGCAATATATGATGGAAATGGAAATATCATTTATTTAGTTTTCATAAACACTTACGCATTGGCACTGCTGCAGCGATAGAAGTTGCTGATGCCCGTGTAGACGCAGGACATGGTCATTGTGATTCGGGCTCTGCTGCTGGGCTTCTCATTGCTGGCTTCCGTTTCTCGTTCGGCATCGCGCAACGTGCTTTTGGCCAGGCCCATGCCCATGTCCAGGCCCAGGCTGCTCTGCTCGTAGGGCGAGAGATATTCATCGCTGCGTTTGCCATAGCGTGAGCCCAGAAAGAAGCGATCGTTGCGCGGCACAATGATTAGGCGTCGCGTCTTCGAGGTGCCCATGCCGTTGCCATTGGCAGCGCCATTGCCACTGGCGCCGTTGCTGCTCGAGCGTCCATAACGACTGCCCACAAAGAACGACGGACGTTTGGCCAAACTCGGATACTCTGCGATAAACGAAACAAATTGTAACTTCAATTTTGTCAAATCCAATCCAGTTGATAGCTAACCGTTGTCCTTGTGCAGCTCATTGTCGACATACGTCGCATCCGGTTCGGCTGCCCAAACACCTTGCGCCAGAAAAGCCACAAAGGTGAGCAATAAAATGCCTATAAAAGATTTGCGTGACTTGCTCTGGAATGCCATCGACGGGGAAGACATGCTGGCCAGCAGATTTGCGCTCTGAAATCAAATAAATACAAATGTACATCAACATCTTGAAGGCCGACCGGTTGGATGTGTGTGTGAGGACATTAAATGCATAATAACCAAGAGGATATGCTTGGGGTTATCTCAATAATATATCGAAGCAAAGCGAAAACAAACACTTCTTGATAAAGAGCTGAGCTGGGGGGGAGTTATGGACACAGTCTATGAATAATTGGAGGCAATTTCAATATGCATATGTTGACTGTTGATTAGCTGAAAATCAAAATAGTGAAGCAGTCTATTTAAATTTAAAATTTGATTAAAAATGCATTTTTGATTGAGTTACTTTTTTGCATGGCATGGCAATTTAAATGGAAATAATTTAAAGCTGCAGCTGCAGAAAAAAAAGCCAAAAAGGAACAAAATTTAATTCAATTTTATAAATTAATTATTATAATTATAATTAACGTAAAAAAAAACAACTTTATATAGTACATAGTTATATCGTTCATCCTCAGCTGTACTTTGGCGCTGAAACATCTGTAAGCCGGCATCTGTGGCATCAGCTTGTCTTATTCAATTTGTATTCATTAATACGAGCAAAAGTAAAATTTGAGTTTGTCCAGGAGAGAGCCTGACGACGCGTCGTGCATTAATGGTAATTACAATCATTGCCGTGGGCCAGCGTGAACAGAGCTGAGCTGAGCTGCAGCATTTGTATCGAATGACGCCTCTCTTTCAGAGAGTGGGCTTTCGGTTGTAATTCCCTTGGACACGTACATATATTGCCTGGCTCTTGCGTTATAATTAAATTTTATTTTTTCATAACATTAATAATGGTGGCAGGATGGTCGGGTTGGGATGCACGCAGCACTGGCACAAAAGAATGCAGCACTCACTCATCTACTTATATAGATTTATGCTGCCTGTCTATATGAACAGCACGAAGAACTGATCATACATAATGCTTTCAGTCAAGTGCAATAAGTGGGCGAGTGTCAGACTGGCCGATGCCTTGAACTCTGAGGAAAGCTAAGTGTAATCGACTAGGATATAGCATGAACTGGAAAAGCAACAAGAGTAGAGAAAGAGCGAGACTAGCAGAGGCCCTGAACTCTGAGGAACTCAACTAGGAAACACTATGAAGCTGAACTAGAGCTGCTGTTGAAATTATTCTGAGAGAGCAATAATATCAGAGAAAGAAATAGAAAATATATTGAACATAGAGTAGAGCTACTTTCACTCATATTGTAATAACTGTAGAGTAGAGTAGAGAATGCACTACACGAATATACCTTGAAGTCTGAGAAGAGCTGCTCTTGAACTCTTTTTGGGAATAATATTAGTCAAATATAACGTAAGAGTGTTTTTAGTAAAAGAAATGCTCTATTAGGAAATAATCTGAAATTTGAGCTGAGCTCCAGAGGTAATAATTGTAAAATAATGTAAGAGTTCTCTCTAGAGTCTGCAAATGCTATAATTGAGAATAAGCGAGAGTGTATTAATGAAGTAGGCGAAGCTTGAGCAGAGCTGCTATTGTAATGGCAGATAATCTACAGAGATATATGTATATGTAAATAAATTAAAATATTGTTATGCATATATAGCTTTAAGAGTTCAATATCTATATATAGTTATATATCTATTTCTTATGTATACAACAACAGCATCTCACTAAATTTTCATTTCCAATAAATTCGCGTTTAACTGGAATAGTTGAAATCGGGTTGCGATAGCCAATGAAGTCGCTGATGAAAGGCGCAATGGTTCATCGCGTTAGCTAAGCTCTTGATAATTGAGAGCAGCCTTTCATTTCCTTCTGGTCTTCATGAAATTGAGGCAGTTATAAAATCAGTTACCACAGCGATAGAGGCCAAATTGGCGATGCCAACGCCTACGTGAGTGATTAGCCCAGCAGCAGCAGCAGCAGCAGCAACATCTGCAGCAGCAGCAACAGTTGCTGCTATAAATAGTAAATCCCTCAGCAGAAGAGATCAGTAGGCGACAGAGAGCAGCATTCGAATTTAGCCAAAATGCAATTCACAATCAATCAAACTGCACAAGGAGCAAGAATGTTGCCTCTTCTCCTGCTGGCATTGATAGCTGCAGTTGGATGCAGTGCCGCCGACGAGAAGACGTTGCCGAAACGCAGCCTGGGCGATGTTGCCATTCCCTGGGCAGCGGGAAGTGGCGCACAGTTTGGGAATCCCTGGAATACAGCTGGCAGCTGGGCTGGCCAGCTGGCGGGCAGCAGTGGCGCTTGGAGTGCTGGACATAGTCCACTGAAGACTGCGCCCTCGCCCAATGAGGTGGCCAATGCCATTTCGGCGGCCAAACAGGCATCGGCCAATGTGCTGATCGCTCAGCAGCAGATGCAGGCAGCCAAGGAGAACGTGCTGAATCAGCAGCGCATTGCAATGGACAAGGAGACACATGCGGCCATCCTCACCCAGAAGTCGGAGGCAGCTGCGGCCATACAGCGCTCGGAGGCGGCTGCTGCTGCCTCGGCTGTGGTGCTGGCTCAGCAGCGTCTGGCCGCCTCCAAGGCAGCCGTTGCCTATCAGCAGCGCATCGCCGCCGCTCGCGAGGCTGAGGCAGCCTCGGCTCTGCAGCGATCCGCTCATGCTGCCGCTGCCGAGATCCAGAAGACCGAATACGAAGCAGCCAAGTTCGGACAGTTCACGAGGAATGGCAATGCTGGCGCCGCTCATCACTTGACAATCATCAAGGATGCTGCACTCTCACCCATCACTGCCGGCACGAATCACGTTCCCAATCTGGAGACTCTTGGCCTGGGTCCCTGGGTAAATGGCAATGCCCACTCTAAGCCAGCTCCCGGCGCTGCTTGGTTGTAATGCAAACATTTCTAAGACACGATTATCGAAATATATTTTAAGCGCATTGAAAATTCCATTTCTTTCATTTGTGACTGATCAAATTGATCAAAAGATGTCTATTGGAGTCGCTCTTAACTGGGAAATTTAAAAATGATTTTAGTCTGAGCATAAGCTAGAAGCAAAGGTAGAAGCAGAGCAGAAGCAGAGGTGGCAGCTGATACAGAGGCTGAGACTGAGGCTGAGACAGAAGCAGAGCAGAAGCAGAAGCAGAAGCAGAAGCAGAGCAGAGCAGAAGCGAAAGCACAATCTGAGGCTGAGAGAGAAGCTAAGGCAGAAGTTAAGGCAGAAGCTAAGGCAGAAGCTGAGGCTGAGGCTGAAGCATAAGCTGAGGCAGAGGCAGAAGCAGAGCCTGATGCTGAAGCAGACGCAGAGACAGAGCTACAGCCATAATCAACAGCAGAAGCAGAGGCAAAATCTGATTGGCTGAGTCCAAGCCAGAGACAGATTCAGAAGCAGAAGCAGAGATAATTCAGATCATAATCTGTATTATAATATAAAGACTAAATATGTATTTAAATTTATTTGAAATGCACTCAAACACGTGGATTTTACGTCATATTCTGTCATAGATATTTGGGTCATATGAGCTCAGGCTTTAGTTTTTAGCCAAACAAATTTTCAGCTGTCCGCTAACAACTTGGCCTATTGCACGTGTATGTGCTTATCATTATTCTTCCTGTGGGTTGGCACAAACAAATTAATTACAGGCAATTGTGTGTGTCGAGTTTAGATCAAAATGCCAACCCGTTTTCTCCTCTCTCATTCTCTCTCTCTCTCTCTCTCTCTCGCGCTCGCAGACTTTTTAGTCTGGCACGCTTTGGGGGAATATACATATATATATATATACTATACATATATATATATATACTATACATATATATACTACTCTTTCTATTTTTTTTTTAGCAAGCTTCACGCCAACATGTTTGCCAGTTGGTCTCCTAGGGGCGTGGCCTGACCTTAGCCAAAAGCTTTGGTAACAAAGGAGTAGCCGTTGCGTCGTCTGCTTCCCTGAAATTTTCGCACTTTTGGGACAAGTTTCTAAGGCCCCACCCTAGGTGTACTATGTTACTAGCTAGTCGCGCTGCTCGCCCTCTAATTTGCAGCTAGTCCAAAACCAAAGTTCAGTGTATGCAGTTACAAAGGCAGCGACATGCCAGTGCATGAAGCTAAAGAGTTTTTCACAGTTTTTCCTCAATTAAATATGCATATGCATTAACTGAAAAACTGCATGGCCATGGCTAATGAGCCATAATTACACACATAGCCCGGACAGCCTTGGGGAATCCCTTTCAAAGTAGATTTTTACGTCAGCTTCAGCTGTTTGTCACTCAATTCTGGTTCATTGCTTTGTCCTGGGAATTGATAATTATAGATATTATCATCCGTTGACCCAAATTTGGCAAATGTAGTTAATTTATATATTAAATAAATTTGTTAAAAATTAAATTGGAATGGGAGTATATTTATATTAGCATATATGCTATATAAAAGAGCCAGCAGGAGACGTGGCTCTGCTCTTGAAAGCTTTTCTTAAAAATAAGCAATGAGTCCAGTCAATTCAAGGCAAGACTATAGCTCTGTATGTGCCTTTGTCTACTTAGCTATATCTGGTCATTTTGCCTAAGGCCTTGACTTGACTTCAGAATATATTTATAAAATAAATAGCATTAGCTAATAATTAAGTTCAATGACCATTAGTTGGCTCGATTCTTAATCATTAACTGCAACTCCCACACGTATTTCAATTGACGAAATAAATTTCGACTGCTACATCTTACCAAGAGGCGGACAGGAAAGGAAAGGGATGGGTTGGTTTGAGCTGGGAACGAGTAGCGCGCCAAATTGTGTGGTTTGGGATACCGTTAAACAATGGCGACATAGACAATGAAGCTGTGACACTGTGTGTTTGTGTGTGTGCACGCATACATGTGTTTCATTCAGTTTGAAGCCAAGACAAACAAATAAATTTTAATAGACGTCGCCAGGTGACAAACACCGTATTAACTCGCCCTAAATTGCAATTAGTGAAAATTTGGTAATATCGTAATTTTAGTAATTGAAGCTGAGGCGTATGGACAACAACAGAAAACAGAAAGAAACACACAGAATGAGAAGAAAATGAAAACATTGTCGAAAATCTGGACTCGACGTCACAGCCTCGAGCCTAAGCCCAAATGACAATTAGTGGAGTTAACTGGCTGCTCCACTTAGCCGGTAAATGCGTAAATGCTGCTATCGTTACGCAGCTGATAAGAGGCACCTGCCATTGATAAGGCATCCGAGGCAGACAATGGTCTGTGAAATTCCCAATTCTCTAACTGTTACGCACATAATTGAGTGAAAACTGTTTGTTTGGCTTCCTGATTTTCATAAATAACTTTAGCTCTTTTCGTTTTTTGTTATTTTATCAATTTTCCAGGGTGCCTCACGTCGGTCATTAGTCACGTCAGATAGTTTGACGCGTTTGTCTGGCCTGGCCACGCTACGGCACACACGTACAGGTGCGATGGCATTTAATTGCCCACAATCACATATATACTATATACATATATATATATCTGATCAAGCTGCTGCGAATGTTTTTTAAATCAGCATTTATGGTTTCGTGTATCGTAAATACTGTTATTACAGACACGCCCATACATCGTTGTGGGCGTAGGCTGGCGGGTGGCGAAACCTGGCCAAAGGTAGCATTTGATTTGATAGCCTGGCCAATCGTTTAACAAGGAAAAATCAGGGCAAAGACGAAACAACCCAAAAAACGGACACGTACGAAATTTGATTTGAATTTTTTATTTTTTTTCTTTTTGGTTTTGTTTCTCGCCTGATTTGTGCGTCAGCAAGAAAGCAGATGGCCAAGAGGCTTGAGGCAGGAGCCAAGGTGGCCTTCGCTGACTCAAAATTGGTTGTTCTTTTGGCAGCAATTGTGGCATTAAGTTAATTAAGCGTCGCTAACTGAACTTGGCGGGTTTTTCTTTAAAATACTTGAACAAAAGATGAACATTATTTTGATAGAATTTTAAAATAACCGCCAGTCAGTCAGTCAGCCAACCACCCACACAAAATTAAGCTCGATTACAGATAATGATGGCAAATGTTACAGACCCCCACCCACCTCCACCACCCCCACTACTCTACTCATTTTCCATCTCTTCATTTTTGGTTCTCTAGAAGAGAGCATGATACTTGTATCATAATTGAGCTGTCAGTTACCTTTGATACCTTATAGTACTTGTAGGTAGTACGTAGAATTCGTATAGCTAGAAATTTTGGCAAATTGTGTTTTAAGTAATAATTTATAAAAGAAAACTGCAACTTATTCAAATATAAAATAGTTGTATAGTGAAGTCAAATCTTTAATTTGAATATAATTTTTAAATATTTAAATATTTTATTTGAATAAATTACAATTGCTGATCAAGTCGTTTACTTGATATTGTCATAAAGGGAAAGCATATAAATGCTATAACAAATTTATATTAAATTTCGACAGATTAGCTAAAATGAAATCAATGAAAAATAGTTGTTGCAAAACTTAAATAAAAATAATTTTAATATATTTGTAATTTTGTATATATCAAATTTCATTCACTCATCAGAGCTTTTCATTTCAAAAAATTTATTTTACTTTAATGCAATGCCATATATAATGTAAATCTCTTGTATTAATTATAATCCAGTTTCAAATATATATATATATAGAAATCTAAGCTAAAGAGCATTTAATCTTTGGCATTTCGTTTTCATTTCTTATTAGTAACTGAAAGTTCAATTAAGATTTCAAGCACACAGCCTCTACAGTGGTCGCTGACGTTGACGTGCAACACATTCAACTTGACTCAAATTTTTTGACAGCTGCTTTTAACTGGGCTAAAATGTGGGCGGCCACAAGGCAGCTCGATTTAGGGCGCGGCATCATTAAATGTATTTAACCAGGCATGTTTGTGGACGGCAGATAGCTGATGCAATTTCTAATGTGTAAACACATATGTATATATTAACAGAAGGAGAGAGAGAGAGACAGTCGTAGCAATACAGACAGAGATGGGGAGCTTCAGGTAAGGACAGCCAAGTAGATAGCTATTGGAAATTCTAGTAAAACAAATATGAAACCCTTTCCCCAATAACTTTTTTGCATAAAAATAAATATGTGCTTAAGTAAATAGAAGAAGCATTCGCTCACCCCTCTCTCTCTCACTCCCACTCCCATTCTCTATCTCTCTCTTACTCTCTGTGTGTTTAACTTGATGGGATTTTGGCTTGGCGCGACATTTTTTAAATGGATTTCACTTTGGCAAAGGATGTGCTACGCACTATCATAATGCCAGTCAGTCACTATTATTATTTCATTGTTAAATGCAAAATAACAAATAATTTACATATGTGTGGGCGTGTGTGAGTGTGTTTGTGCATCATCATTCGAGCTGCATTTATCCGATAAGCAATTGCAATTCAATTTCGAGCAAATCGAACTAACGAATTTTCATTGTGCGCCTATCTCACACGATTTATGCACAAATATAAAACCATAAATAATAAATATGCACAGGATATCGCAACACAGGATTTAATCAAAATGAAATTCCATTGCGTGTGGGCGACGCTTTAATACCCTGTTTACCTTTAGGCAGAAATCTTAGACAAAATATATTGATTCAGATTGATTGAGAGTTTGTCAATTATTTTAAGCAAATATTTATGTGTATAAATATATAGCATTTATTTGATTTCAACTGTTTTCTTTCTACTTATGAATTATTTTTTGAGTCTTGCTTTCTTATATCCTCTTTTTAAATTTTCTTTTACTTTTATCTAACTAATATAATATTGAATTGCTCTTCACTTGTACTAAGAGTCTTAAAAGCTTTAAAAGATCTAAATAAATCCAAAACTTATTAAAAATAATAATAATAACAAAAAATCCTTTCCTATTTAAAATAATGAACAATATGATACCCTCTTTATTTTTTAATTTCCTATAAAATATTCCAACTAAAATATAAAAAAAGTAATCAAAGAAAAAGTAATTGAAATTCTATAGAAACAATATGAATTGAAATATCTATTTCTCAATAGCAACTGCTAAAGCCAAGGGACGATTGTCATTTGACCCATTTGGCCGCAGGGTATGGAAAGTGTTATGCAAAATTTGCATTTGGTAAGCTAACACCTTGAGATGGCCCTTTGCTTTAGCTTTCGCTTGTTGCATTGCAGTTCAGAAAAATGGCAAGAAAAGAGACTATTATCGGCAGGTTGCGCGCTGCCTGGGAGCTGCCTGGCGCTGGGCGAGATGCGAGCGAGCGATTGCACGAGTTACGCAAAAGTTGGCACTGTGCAGTGAAAACTATCTATAAACAAGTAGCCCGCCAGCTACTGGCTACCAATTTATGAATATTGATTGATGGATGGACAGATTGAGAGATGCTCTGAGGCCTCAAGCCAGCATTGGAAAACTTTTCTGCTTAGGCTCAGTGAAAAGCAAACAAAATGCAGCCAAAAAACATTTGTGCATATTTAGTATCTATTATGTATGAAGCTGACTCATTGACTCTTTGGCTCTTCGACTCATCTGCGACTCATCAACGACTCAGTTTGGGCAACAGGCATTTTAGCCACTTTCTGTACTTAATATTTATTCATTAGGCCTTTAGGGCACGGCTCATTGTTACCTGGGCCGCCGTCGTCGCAAGGTAAACTTTTCTGAAGAGCCCAACCAGAATATTCAATACAATAAGTAATTTCATTACTTCAACTAAATGTGTATGTATGTATGTATGTATGTATGTACATATGTATTTGAGCTGTTCTCCTCAGTCAATAATGGGAAGAAAAATGCATATTTAGCAGATTATTTATAATAAAACTTGGCAATTTGCATTGAATAATATTTGTATGTTCATTAGGCAAGAATATAAATAATTAATTCTTATTCAATTCAGCAAACTTTTAATTGCAAATACTTATATATATACAAATATATTTATCAAGGAGTGAAGAGGCTAAAATGTAATTATAGGAATCTCGATAAATATTTAAAATAAATATATAAATTGTATTATAAATATTTGTGAACAACTTTCTATTATAGAATGGAAATAAATTTGCATTAGATTTCTCTATCAAATTATTATTTTACTAAGAATATATTCAAATAAACTAATCATTGATTTAACAAAGATATGAAATACTATTGAAATTTTGAAATCAAATAAGGAATACAGAAAAAACTATTCTGAGTACTTAAGCTGCTTGAATTGCCTTTATAATATTCCTATAAATTTCTATCAAATATAGCAAAAGTCGAGGACTTTAATCTGAAGCAAGAAATAATTGGGAAAATATTAGAACTCATTGATCACTAAGTCCATAGTATATAATATAATAATAATCCATAGTATATAATAATAATAAAAAAACATTTGAAATATATGAATGCTGAAATGCAAATATTTAATTTTTTATATTTAAAGAGAAAGGTATATCTGTCTGTGAAATTAAAATTTATTTAGTTATATCCATGAAAAAAAGATAAGTTATTGAGGAATACAGATTTTGAAGTATCTGCATAATGTTTACTAAATGTTTGCCTGAGTGAAATTGAGTTTAGCTAAATCCATTTCCTTTATCTTTTCCATTTTCGGATTTGCACTATTGAACGTAAAATGTTTGGTCTGTTATGAATTTATTGCCGTTTTTAACAACTATATAGATCAAGATCCATTCATGCATTCAATATTGCAACTGGTAAATATGTGAGTTGTATTAATAAAACTTATTCCAACTCGGCATTTAAATTACATATAATATGTGAATTTTCATATTTTACTTAAATGTTTTCTTTTACAAATAAACTGCAATATCTTGTCTATATATTAGCGATCTAATCGCATTCACTAAAACTAAAGTTTTCTAAGGAATTCAACATAGATCACGAATGCTTACATGGACTCACGAGCGATAGGGTTTGACGAAGAACCGAATTTGAAATGAAACTCACTTTGGCTAAAAATTTTGAATTCAAACTGCACCGCACTGCGCTTAAGCTTCCTGCTGCCGCTGCCACAGGTAGCTGAATTGTCGAGCTTTGCTTAGCAAGTGATACAAACGTTTCAACACAACTCAACCGAAGTGAATGAGCGCAGGTCCTTTGGTCGCCTTGGCTTTTATACCTAACGGAACGGGTGACGACGTCGCAGCGAAGCGTGCCAACAATACAGTGGGTAGTTCGCTATTGGTATTGGTATGCAGATAACGGTAAACAGCAAAGTGACTGCGAGCGTGCCTGCGTGTATGTGTGTGTGTGTGTGTGTGTGTGTATGGGTGTGAGCTGCGCAACACCCGCGCTTGGCGATAGTGCTCGACGTCCAAGTGACTTTTACTATGCTTTTGTTGCGGTCGCATATTATGCCTTGGGTCTTGGGTCCAGTGACAAACATAATACACACAGCAACATGTTGCTTGCGAAATCTCATAAATGCTCGCAGACTTAACCGAAAGCCACTCATCTTTAATGCAATGTTTCGAAGTGTAGTTAAGCTGCAGATCGCCAGAGCTGCCAGATGACTTGAATAAAAGTCCGTTTTTGATATCCATTTTGAGTTCCATGGAATTGCAAACGTTTCCTAATCCATTAAATGTGGCAATTATCTAATCAACTATTAAATTTGTTTACTCCCCAAAAGTTCCAAAAATTAGGTAACAATGTCACATTCATAGTTTGCTGCTGACACTATCAAGTGGCCAATTAGATAAAAACAACAAAAATCCATTGTCGATTCGTTAATGAAGATATATTCCACACATCAAAATCGTTTGCTGTGACTAATCATACACATATGGAGAATTCATTTGGAGTAAAGCAAACATCTTTCTCAAACATCGATGCCGGGTCACTTAAGAGACAAACAAAATTATTGAATCAATTAAAAAGTTATAAAAAGCCACGCTCGGCTATTCATATTTCCCTTCTATTTAGACAGCATCCAGCCAAAGCAGAGCCTTTCAAAAGTTGACGTCTAACTTGCACACACACACGTGTGCATATTATATGTGTGTATGTTTATATGCCTGTATGCGTACACGTGTGTGTGAGCATGTGTATGTATGAGTACGAGTACGTGTATCTACAACGAATTTTCATTGGCTCATTTTGTGGCATTTTTTAATTAGTCAAGCTATTTATATCAGTGCCAAATTTTGTAATCTATCCTGATTGAAATTTCAGTATAACTTTCAATTAAATGATTTTCATATTAAATTGTAATAAAGAGTAGAGATGTACATATATTAAAATACTTGGGCAAAAATCGAGTCGAGCATAAATATCCACCTTTTTATTCGATCAGTAGAAGATTTACATTACGTTTTATATAAAATATATTTATATCGTACATCTTGCTACATATTACTAATATCTCTGTCGAGGAGATAAGTTTTTTGCTATCATTTGAATTTGAGCTCACATTATCAAGTTTAATCATTGACAACAAATAGTCTTAATTATATACAAGAGGCGTAGGACATTGAGGCTGTGTCACGATTAAATGCGAATATATCTATACTTTTCATGGCCACATTGTTTTTTTCCTGCCAGAAAAGAGACAACTGTAAAATCAACTGAACTAAGCATTTTAATCCAATATCAGATATGGACATTATATTTGTATACACTTTAAATATCATATGACAATTATTAAATAATTACTATAAAGTCAAACATTTGGGGGAGGAACAGAAAAACTTATCTATTCAATAATTACTTCAACATTTGGAATAAATATTAATCGCTGTCCTTCAGATTTCCAGCCCGATTGCCCCATTAGTTTCCCATTGACTTCTACTCGGTCATACTTATCTAAATTTCCTGCAACGAAGTTAGAGATAAGTGTAGTGTAACCTATTCACTTAAAATAGATTATAATTACGTATTGCATGACTAAACATAATATGACAAAAATAATTTCATTACTAACCAAATTGTCATAACTGAATTTCCTATTTCACTATTTTGGACAACATGATTATTATACATATGTATAACAGATTGCAGTTTCATATAACAGCTTTAAGTTATATTAAAATATAATCAATTTTATTCAAATTAAATCGCAATGCATCTTAAAATACCAATATATCGATTAATAAATTTAAAATTTTAATTTTAAATGTAACTGCTAGAATCTTTTATTTTTTAATTATTTGAATTTTCAGTCACATATGTATATTGTAAATCAAAAAATGCTTTCTCTATTTATTTTGTACATCTTGTGACTGTGTAAGACTTCAAATAATATTCTCACGACATTTTTATATATATGTTTAAAAAAGAATAAAACATGTGAGCATAAAATATTAATCTATTTCGAAAAAAAAAAAACAATTATAAATCCTAGTATACAATTGATCTTCTTTTATCTTTTATTATTCATATCTCATTTAAATGATAAATATTTATGCTTTTATCAAAATTTAAGTGCAAAATATTTAATTTTAATTCCAAAAGTAAGTATTGGCCTGCGGCAAATGTAGAACAAGTTAAACGATGGAAATATCGCATTTTGACATTTCGGCGTTGCCAGACTTGTTGTATATTTTGTAACCAAATAATCCAATCGAATAAAAAAATCCCATCTTTAACTTGGCATCTTTCCGTCACTCGGTCGGCAGTGTAGAATTTTTTTTTTTTTGCGGAGACGAAAATATTGCGAAAGGAATCATTTTTGAAAACTATTAATTGCAAACAATAGTAAATTGGGTAAAGTACACAATTTTGTATCTAGACGTGAATATAGCAAATGAGTTTCTTTGATATTTTGGCAAATAATTAAACGAACAATGCGGCATTAGATACACACGATAAAATTTACAGAGACGCCAATGAAAACGTGCAGATCTTGAAATTTTATTAATCAATTGCAAACAAACTCAGTTGTGCGAGCAAGCAAAACAAACAACAACAGCAATATCTAACTATATTTTAATCAATTTAATGTGATTCTCACAGAATAAACAATTCCAATCAACCTTTGACTCCGGCTTTATTTTTGCCGGTGGCGCGAAAAAAAAGTACACACTGCGCGCGTGCGTTGGCCAAGCATCGATTTTTCCGCAACTCGGCTACGGCAACTAGAACTGTAGACAGGCTCTCGGCTTAAGCGCTGGACTTATTGTGTGAAGTGAAAAATGGGTGCTTATCTATCGCATCCAAAGACGGAAAAGGCGTCCACAGACGAATTCAATGAGATGCTCGTCGTGGGTGCCAGCTCGATGCAAGGTTGGCGGAACAGCCAAGAGGTTAGTGAATGAGCCAACAATCTGCTAGAGCAGATGTTCTATTTGCTATCCCCATCTCAATTTAAATTTCCAATTCAATAGGATGCTCATAACTCAATATTAAATTATGATACGGACACATCGTTCTTTGCCGTCTACGATGGGCATGGCGGTGCCGAGGTGGCGCAATATTGTGCCGATAAACTTCCAGAGTTCCTTATGAAGCTAGCCAGCTACAAGAGCGGCAAGCTGGAGCAAGCGCTCAAGGATGCATTTCTGGGCTTTGATAAAACATTGCTCGACCCATCAGTGGTTAATACATTGAAAATCTTAGCTGGTGAGCACAATATTGTGGATGAGGACGTTGAGGGGTATGATGAGGAGGATGACGACGAAGATTTGGCCGAGCTGCACGAGGAGAGCAATTTACCATTAACTGAAGTTCTTGAGAAGTACAAGGGCCTACCGCAGACACATGATCTTTCGCTGCTTAAAGAAGAGAACGCTACCGGCACAATGTCAACAACTCTGCGTGGTCGTCGTGCTGCAGCTGTTGCTGCCGAAGCGGCTAATAAGGCTGTTATGGATCCGACAGCAAAGCCCCCAGGGTCCTCAACTTCAGCCGCAGCTGCTGCTGCATTTACCGAAGTCGACGGAGCTGGTCCCAGTAGCTCAAGAGTGGGCAAAGTTGAACCAGAAGATGAGTCCACGGTGAGCAGTAGTAGTTCGAGTGCTAGTAAAACCACCACCAATTCATCGAGCACAACTCTTCCTCCTAAGGACGAATCTGCTGCTGGCAAAACTCCTCCAACCACCTGCCCGGTGGTTGCGCCCACCGAGCAAAATGGCAGTGTCACCTCGTCAGAGGCCAAGGCTGCAGTTTTAGTTGACAATAAAGCAGCCGATGCACCGGAAGATGCCATCGTATCCGCTTCCAGTGACATCGCCGATGCAAAGTCTAACGGCAGTGTAGAGAAACCAGCAGAAGCAGCCAAGAGCAAGCCAGAGCCCACTGACATCTCGTCCACCAGCAAGGAATCAGAGAAGGTTTTGAAGAAAGCCAATTCCGCTCAAGAAGAAGAGTCCACCGATGATGATGCCGACTATGATGAGAATGCTGTGGCTAAAGCTCAAGAAGTTGCTGCGGCTGATAGCTCTTCTGATGACGATATGGAGGATGAAAATGATGCACTTGGTGATGACGACGATGATGATGACGATGAGGATGACGACGATGAAGAGGTAAGATATGAAAACAAACATTCAATAATTAATTAGAATATAATTATAATATTTGAAGAGAATTATTACTAAGCATTTCTTCTCTCATTAACAGGATGAAAATGTGAGCGATGATGATGACACCGATGAAGATCAACTGGCTAACGATCATTTCTGCGCCAATATGATCGAGGAGCCTGGCAAAGACAGTGGTTGTACTGCGGTTGTGTGCTTGTTGCACGGCCGCGATTTGTATGTGGCCAATGCTGGCGATTCGCGTTGTGTCATCTCTCGCAATGGCAAGGCCATTGAAATGAGTCTGGATCATAAGCCCGAGGATGAAGTAGAGTCCACGCGCATTGTTAAGGCCGGCGGCCGTGTCACTCTCGATGGTCGTGTCAATGGCGGACTAAATCTGTCCCGTGCTCTGGGCGATCATGCCTACAAAACGAACCTGGAGCTGCCAGCTGAAGCACAGATGATCTCCGCATTGCCGGATATCAAGAAACTAATCATTACTCCAGAAGATGAATTCATGGTTCTGGCCTGCGATGGCATCTGGAACTATATGTCCAGCGAAGAAGTGGTTGACTTTGTGCGTCTGCGTCTGAAAGACGACAACAAGAAATTATCTAAAATTTGTGAAGAGGTGAGCATCACATTACGAATAACTTCTCTAAACCCACAAAACTAAAACCTTTTTTTTGGCCAACTTTCGATTAGCTTTTTGATAACTGTTTGGCCCCGAATACAATGGGCGATGGCACTGGCTGCGACAATATGACCGCTGTTATTGTAAAGTTTGAGCCGAAGCTACAAGAACTGAAGACCACAATCAATCCAGCTGAAACTGAGAGCGCCATCCTGGAATCAGCTCAGCAGAAGAAACAGAGCACCGTAGCTGATGCCGCTGCGGAACAGAGTGCTCTGAAGCGCAGCGCTTCGCCAGATGTCAGTGCCGATGATGCCAATCTGTGCGAGAATAGCAGCAAATCGAAACGCTTGAAGGTTGAGGATGACTTAGAGTCAACGGATGAGACTGCAAAGATTTCCACCGATGCCATTAGCAGCTGCCCAGCATCATCAGCATCTGCACCCGCATCCGCATCCGAATCTGCTGAACAGAAGATGGAGGCAGACGACCTGAACTCGAACGTGAACGCGAACTCAAACACGGGCAATGAGACTGCTGTTGTATCATCCACATAAATTCTATATATTGAGGCCACAACAACGGTGGCTGCTGATGCATCTGCGTTTTGGTCATTATTTAAAAATGAGCTCTTAGAGCTGAGACAAATTTCCAAATTATTTAATGCAAGTGTATACACATAGCATATTCATTTGTACGCATATATTTTAACTATTCCTAAATATATATTCTTTTTATTTTGTTCTTTTCTAATATCGTAATGTCAGTAATTCATCATTACCTATCCACAACAACTAAATCATCAAACTCACTCATTATATATTAATATGCATACATACGTACGTACAAATACAAAATTATAAATATTATTTTTCGATGCATGCAACCAAAAAAAGGAAAATATGTTTTCATATATTTAAACATAATGTATAATGTGACGAGTTAATAAAAAAATAAAAGCCAGTAAGAACGATAACTCCTGCCTATAAACGTAAACCGAGTCTTTTTAAATACTATTAGCATTATTATAGCATCTAAGAAAAAGAATAAATCCATCATTCTAGCTTGACTCTAGATTCAATTAAATTTGGAGGTACAATTGCTTTGTGTATTTTTTAGTGTCTTTTACGCGTTCGTGCAATAAATGGTAGTTTTATTTCTTCCACATCAAAAGTAATAAGGGATTTCAGAAGTAAATTGCAACTTATATGTATGTAAAATAAATTTAAATCAATTTAGCCTTTGGTATTTTCAGCGTGAATAACAGCTGTTCGTTTGGGGCTAGTTAATTTAGTGCCACAGAAAATACCATAGTCAAGCTGAATCTCATAGATCCATGTACTGCGTATTGTGAGTTTTACATCTGAATCGAAATCAAATCTAAAATTGAAGTATTCATATAAAAGTAGTGTCAAAGCAATAAGTATATGAATATAATTAACGAAGCTGTCTGTACTTTAGTCGTTAAATCCGCTGTATGTATTTAATAACCAATAAGGCACTATAATTTTAGTATTTTTATAAGTAAACGCGTTATGTTATAAATTAATACATTTTTGAATATTTACAGGAGTCCATTCATATTTGGTATATATTTAGTCTGTGTGTGTACGACTTTATAAGATTGAGTGTGTCAAGAGTTCTGTTGGTAATCTTTTAATATTCCCATTAAGAGAGTGAAATATTCGCCAAAATTGATCCATTGGCGCTCCCGGCGAGCGTAAGCAACGCAAAAGAAAGCGTTTGCAGAGGCTCCAAACAAAAGGGCGTGGACACAGTAAACGGAAGCATCGGTGCAGTGTCTGTGGCTGCTGCAATCAACACCAGCAACAGCAACAGCAGCAGCAACAACAGCAGCAGCAGCGGTAGCGGCAGCACCAGCGGGAGCAGCAGTATTGAAATTGATGATCTGGGCCGTGCATTTAATGACAAAGTGCACTTGAACCAGGCAGCCAGCAATCAGCTCGTACTTCATGCCAAGGAACCCGAAGCCATGTCCGGCGATCAGAAAGTCTTGCTAAAAGGACACGCATCTCAATACGTTAAACTTAATGTGGGTGGACGTTTGTATTATACGACAATTGGTACGCTAACTAAACACAATGATACCATGCTGAGCGCCATGTTCAGTGGGCGCATGGAGGTGCTAACAGATTCCGAAGGTTTGTGATGATTACAATTCCTTCAAGAGTAAATTAAATAGTTACTATTTTAATTTCAGGATGGATTCTAATTGATCGGTGTGGCAATCATTTTGGCATAATATTAAACTTTTTACGCGATGGCAGCGTTCCGCTACCAGAGACAAACAAAGAGATTGCGGAGCTGCTCGCCGAAGCGAAATACTACTGCATCACGGAGCTGGCGATGTCGTGCGAGCGTGCACTGTATACTCACCAAGAGCCGAAGCCCATCTGCCGCATACCGCTGATAACGTCGCAAAAGGAGGAGCAGCTATTGATCAGCTCGTCGTCGAAGCCGGCGGTCATTCTGGTGGTGCAGCGGCAGAACAACAAATACTCGTATACCAGCACATCGGATGATAATTTGCTCAAGAATATTGAACTGTTCGATAAGTTGTCGTTGCGTTTCAACGAGCGAATACTCTTCATTAAGGATGTTATCGGTCCAAGTGAGATCTGTTGCTGGTCCTTCTATGGCCATGGCAAGAAAGTGGCAGAGGTCTGCTGCACCTCCATAGTTTATACAACGGATCGCAAGCATACGAAAGTCGAGTTTCCGGAAGCGCGCATCTATGAGGAGACACTGCAAGTGCTGCTCTATGAGAACCGTAATGCACCGGATCAGGAGCTGCTGCAGGCGACATCTTCGGTGCGTGCAGGCGGCGTCAGCGGCACCAGCATGCATCAGTATACTAGCGACGAGGAGGAGGAGCGCACAGGGTTGGCCCGCTTGCGTTCCAACAAACGTAACAATCCCACTTGACTTACGTATAAGTTGGAGTTTCCACAGATTTGATGGCAAAACTGCGGTGCTTGCAGCCATTGTTGGTTCGCCTCCCCCTGACCCTTTAGTGCAGGCATCGCTGCTGCGATATATAAACTTACCGAACGAAACAAATGCAACCAATGTAATACATAAATTCTTTTACATACTAAAGAAACAACACTGAGAACATCGTGAGATTAATCGCAATTATATTCTGCATATTTCCCATCCAATCATCTCTCTCGCCGAAAACAGTTTAGTGAAAACCCAAACCCGAAGCCAAGAGCGCAAAGTATTAGCTCCTATAGTTGATGTTTGTAATCGTAGAATCAAATATATCTATACACGTATATATATTCTGTACTGAAAACTAGTTTGCTTATGCTTATACCATGCATATGAATTAGCCTTTCGCTGCTTTAGAAGAGGGTTGCTCGGAATCGTAGCCATGGCAACTTCGTTTCGAATAACAAAACATAGTAAAGTAGCTAAATTGTTAATAAAAAAAATTAATTTACAAAATGGAAGAACTGCATAAGGCTGGGCTTTATATAGACGAGATTTATAGACTGCGCGTGCAAGATCCAGCGATTGCCAATGAGACAATCGAGCTGCGGCAGGAGTGCCTAGAGTACTCGAGAAATCTGCAAGATTTCAAGAAGCTCGGCGAGGAGTTCTATAAAATAGCATACGATTTCTCAAAAGTTGTGGAGAGCGAGAAGCTACGTGCCATCGGCACACAAAACCAGCTGAAGACAATGGCCAAGCAGCGTCAAACGGAGCAGCAGGTGTACCAGAGTCAGATCCTTGAGCAAACTGTTGAGCTGGAGCGCCTGAAGAGCGAATATCAATACTTGCAGCGCATAGAGTCGGAGCAGCAGGAAATCATAAACAACTTCTTAATGAATCAATAAAGTATACCTATTTATAATATGTGTATATGTAATATTCTAATCAAATAACAGTTAGATTTTTCTGGTAGCAGGCTAAACTACACAGCGGAATATTTGTCTTGGAGCAATTGTAAACTTTGCGTTTGCCACAGCCGGCGACACCGCAGAGCTTCGGTGGCGGCGGATCGATTGCGCTCTGTGCCTGAATTGGAAACTCTTGGCCTGGCGGCACTATAATGTAGGCTCCATCTAGAGTATTCATGTAGGTCAGCAATGGCTTTGTTTGCCTTTGGTTTTGCAGTTTGCGGGCTGCTGAGCGTTGTTTGCCATTTTCTTGCTTCTTTAGCAGACGCTCCATAGTCTTCTGCTTGTCCTTCTCACGGCGCTCGTCGGCCTGTTGCTTGCGCTTCTGTGACTTCAGTGCTGCCTTTTGTATCTCTTCGGCCGTCTGTGGCTTTTCCTTTTCCTTATATCCACTGGGCAGGGCAATCAGTTCTTCCACAAAGCCCGCTAGAGCCGGCTCGGTGTCCTGTGTCCGTTCATACATGGCACGCTGACGCGCTGTCATCAGCTTGGGATCCTTTATCTTTTTTAGCTCATCATCGACGTCTTCCAATTTACCAGTTTCGATGGCATTCAGCCAACGTTCCTCATCGCTTGACGTATCGCTGTTGCGACGTTTCCTCGGCTTCTTTGTGGAACTGCTGGGAGGCGTTGCGTTATCTGGCAACGATTTTGTGGCTGGCTGCAGGTCGTGCTACGTTGAGCGGCCACTTCATTAGCCTTGCTGTTGGTTGCCGGAGTAGTTGACACTGTAGGCTTGGCAGCTGTTGGTGCGACTGCCTGAGGTGTGACCGCCTCAGCTGGCTCGGAAACAGAATTCCCCTGAGTCGGCGATGATGGGGAATCGGAGGGCGATACAAACCTTGCTGGTTTTTGTCGTTTGCTGCGCTTGGAACGGCGATCTTAAATAGTTAATAATGTTAATATATTTACTTATTTATATATCAAACTACAGCTATACCTTCTAACTTTCCCATGATGCGACTTTTAGTAAAATGCTATTCTTTGCAAGCTAATTTGTTATTGTGTATATTTGTTTATAGTGGCAACGCTACACAATCATTTAATAATATAATAGTACTGCCACCCTGTTAATAAAAACTCGTTCCTTTTTAAGTCAGTCTATTGTATAGTTTATTTTATTTATGATTCATTTAAAATTACAAACAACATTTTACAATTATTTGAAGCTAAACGAATTCTAATACGACTGCGGCATGGATTCAATTCTAGATCTTGTTAATTCCAATTTATAAAATTATTTTGCGAACTTGGGCAATCTCCCAAGTTTCCTTAAATATCCGATGCACATCGATTATTTTTTCATTCGATAGTAGTCCGAAATATCGATAATTACGTTAGTCGCCTTGTTCAAATGTATTTAACATTTATAATTTCCTTTTGGCATTAAAAGTATCATCCACATAAAACACTCTCATTTTGTTGCAATAATTTTTGTAAATAAATTTAAATTTAAATTTAATTACAATTTTATTATTATTTAATGTTAACGAATTACTGCGCATTTCAGCACAAAGGTCGAATTTAGTTAATGTCTACAATGATAAATAACAGTACTTAAAGGTCTAATGCACTTAGTTTCTACTTATGAGAATATACAAAGTCTGGCTACCATGTGGTGCTGGGAGTTATGGGTGGTAGATGGTTACCGCAACGAGGAAAATTCGGAGGCACTGGCGGTAAGTCCTCTGGAGTGCCAATTTGAAACACCAAATTCATGCCAATTACGATATGATATTGAAAGTGACAATGGAACAGCCAGAACCCGGGATTGTCAGCTCGAAACCGCAGAACCGTATAACCATTATTGGGAACAGCCACTGTGTCCTTGAGAGCCGGCTTTATATACTGTCGCTCGAGCATGCCGCGCTGATCCAGATCTAGGGCGTGCTTCAGATTCATTCGCTTGATATGTGTATCCGGCGATCGGCCCCATACCGAGCACATAAAACGAGGTGCCATGCAGATGGAACGGATGACTTATGTTGATCTGTTGCACCTCATCCACCAGCACAACCTCGACAATAGCATTCAGTGGTATATCAATCTTATGAGTGCACTGACAATTCTCGCCACAATTCGCAGGTCTATTGTCTCCATTGCAGTAGTAGTCCTCGGGAATATCCTTGTACTGTGACAGCATGGGCGAAGGTGGCGATACGTACGACACCTCGTCGATCAGCGATATCAAATGATCCGCATCCGAGGCGACTATATAGAACGAAACGGGTTAGTGCATTTGACTAATGCTGGCTAAACGATGCGAGCTGTGGTCTACAAACAGTTTCTTCACATCGAACATTGTGGAAAATGAACTCTCTTAGGCTACAAGTTGATTCTGGACACATACATTAACATAGATTATAGACATAGATATAAACACAAACATAGAGCTAGTATGGTATATCACCCCATATCAATCATCAATCATCATTTCTCTCTTTAACGTATTTAGTCTACGAGTTAAGTTAGGCTAAAGCGATTGGTTAATAAGTAAATTAAATCGTAGTCGCTGTGGTTGGCGAACCACTAACTGCTGGCTGTCGGTTTGGTTAGTGGCTAGTACCAGGTAACCGGCGGTACGTGATCACCGCAACGGGGAAATCGCGGCGGCACTGGCGGCAGGTCGGCTTGTGTGCCGATGTGAAAGACCAAATTCATGCCGATGACGATGTGAAATAGGAAATGACAATGGAATAGCCAATAGCCAGGATTGTCGGCCCGAAATCGCATCACCACATAGCCGTTGTTGGGCACAGCGATGGTGTCCTTGAGCGGCGGCTTGGAGAAGTCGCGCTCCAGCATGCCCATGCGATCCAGCTCCAAGGCATGCTTCAGGTTAATCTTCTTGATCGACTTGTCCGGCGATCGACCCAGGCCAACCACATAGAACGCCGTGCCATGCAAATGAAACGGATGACTTATGTTCGCCTGCTGCACCTCATCCACCATGACGAACCTCCACAATGGCGCCCAGCGGTATGTCCACCATGTGCGTGCACTCGCAGTTGGGTCCACAGTTGGGCGGACGATTGTCGCCGTTGCAGAAGTATTCGGGCGGTATATCCTCGATCTGGGACAGAGGCGGCGACGGTGGTGATATATAGGAGATTTCGTCGACCAGAGAGGTTAGATGGTCACCGCTAGGCACAACTGTGTGTGTGTTGATAGCGATCAGGTACAGGTTGTTCGACCGACCCATTTGGAAGCATTGTTAGGTTTTAGGTACATACATATATATATATGAGAAGGTATGTAAGTCAATGTTAGTCGAAAAGCAAAGCTGATTGGGTTTAGGTTAATGGAGACACGCTGACGACCCAATCGGGCCGGGGAAGTACGTACCCAGAAATCGATTGTACGTATTTGGTGTAAATAACGTTTTCGGATCGTACACATAAAATCTGAAAGGTAAAAAGATTTTCACATCGGGCCGCTCAACCAGAACGCTCTTATCGACTTTTTTCGCATTCTTCAAGTTCGAAACGCAAATCGCATCGGCGCGCTTACGATCACAGATCGCATCGAGGGGGTTTAAGATCTGTGAATAAATTCAATTTGTTGCGAGAAATCGGATTAGATAAATATTTTCTATAATTATTTTCATGCTGTGCATACTGTAGCTGTGCATCAGAGAATTTATTTTTTTTATTTTTTCTAGAAATCTGAAAGAAACATAAATATAAATAATATTATATGAATGTAAATTTAGAATTTTTTTATATTATACAATTCAAAATATTATTTATATATGAAAAGTGCTCTAGTCGCAATGTAACGACTAGCAAATACCCTGTACCCAGTTGAAATCATTATATAAAAGTTCCATATATATATAGAGTACAAGATTATATTACTTGCATTGATCAAATGAAATTGTGTAATTATTTTAAATTTTTCATATTTTATTAAAATTGATTTAAACAATAAATATAAATTTAACGGCAGTTAATTGGGCTTTTTACCCCGTGTATCGTAACATTCAAGCTTTACAAAATTACAAAAAAAATCTCTCTAGGTTTGCCAGTTTATACAAATACATACGTAAAAATAGATTTTCTTTTTCGTTTTTGTGTGTTGGGAAATGTACAAGATTTACTTTAACAGCTATCAATTACAAATGCAGATTGATTGAACAGAATTTGCAGCTATTAAATATGACTGTGACAAGCCAATCCGAGTATATTTTCATTAAATAGACCCTAGGCATTACATAAGTAGGTAGTTTAAGCATAGTATATATATATATATATATAGATTCGATTTGTTTCATTTTTACAAACATTTTATGTACATTAAAAGTTATTATTTATAGTTGTTGCTGTTGTTGTTGTTGTTGTTGTTTTTACATGTATTTTGCAATTTACACAAAGTCCAACTTAAACCGAAAATTTCCAAGTTTGGAATTCAGTTAAAACTTTGAAGCTCTGCATAAATTTTGTAGGCACCAGCGTGTGATTTATTGGTCCTATATACATAGGTTTAAATATACATACAATAAATTGAGTACATATATAGATATATATGTATACATAGAGAGATTACATACATATACATACACACACTACAGTAGCGGATCTAATCCGGCATTAGACTTAAAATTTTGCTGAAATTGTTTATATTTTGCATTTAGCTGTGATTATCTTATGGCTGCTCCAAACATCATTTGATTTTCTTTTTTTATCAGTGCACCGTCTTGCTGCAGTACATCTGTGTGTACTACATGGCTGTGTGTGTGCGTGTGTGTGTCAGTGTGTGTGTTTGATTCGGGCATGGGGCAAGGTCAAGGGGCAATCTTTTGCTTGATGCAATTTTTTGTCGTTTTTCTTTTCTTGTTTTTTTATTTAAGGGCCTGGGTGCACCCGGCGGCAAGCTGTTGCGGAAGTCAGGTAATATTATACAGGTGATACAGGTGACACATCTACATAGCATGTTATCGTTGTTATCCAGGTGATGGGGCTATATATATATTACAACAAATACATACATACATACATACATAATCGTTGTGCTGTCTCTTTCTCAAAAAAAAAAAAGAAATAAAAACTTTGTACAAACTGTTTCGTTCAGTGTAGTTGGGTTTTCTTCGATAGCAGTTCTTGTTTTTTGTTTTTTTTTGTTGTTTTTTTTGTGCGGATTTCTCTAGTTAGCGCCAACAGAACTAAGGCCTAGGCTTAATTAATGGGTATAGGTGGAGTGTGATCGCCACACGTGGGGAAGCCAGGTGGCACAGGTGGCAGATCGGCATTGGTGCCAACTTGCAGTATCAAGTTCATACCGATAACAATATGGAACAGGAAATGACAATGGAAGAGCCAGAAACCTAAATAAAGAAAAAGTAGAGCAAAGAACAAAATGAAGATCTCTATTAAGGAGATATCAGATATATGCGCATTATACCGGGATTATCAGCTCTGAAACGCAGCACTACGTAGCCATTGTTGGGCACAGCAATGGTATCCTTGGTGGGCGGCAAATTGTACTGCCTGTGGAGTAGACCGCGTCTGTCCAGATCCAGGGCGTGCTTCAAATTGATCTTCTTGACCGTGGAGTCGGGCGAACGACCAATGCCAATCACACTGAAGCCATAGCCATGCAAATGGAATGGATGTGAGAGATTGGGCTGTTGCACTGTAAATTGGAAAATGAGAAATGAATAGGAATTCCCATGGGGATTCTATGGCTAGCTAACCCTCATCCACGAGCACCACCTCGACAATGGCATTCAATGGTATATCGATCTTGTGGGTGCACATGCAGTTGGGTCCACAGTCGGCGGGACGATTGTCGCCATTGCAGAACTGTTCCGGATTAATTTCATTATACTGCGAGGTCAGCGGAGCGGGCGCCGAGAGATAGGAGATCTCGTCGATGAGCGAAATTACATGATCGCCCGTGGGGAGCCACTGAAAACTGATTGAGAGAAGTTTGTGATAAGAAATGAGAGTTTTAATATTTTCTCTTGAACTTACCCAAAAATCTGTTGTAGGTGTTCGGCTGGAAGAGATCCTCGGCGCGATAGACAAAGAAACGGAACGGCAGGAAAATCTTGACGTCCGGCTTCTCAGCTAAGATTCCGCGATCGATTTCGAGTGCGTTTTTCAATTGACTCACGCAGATGGCGTCGTTGCGTTGACGATTACATTGCGCGTCCAGGGGGTTCATGACCTTTTGTATTATTGTCATTGTGTTTTATTGTTCAGTGTCAGTCGTCGGATTTGCAAAGGTTATATGGATATTGGTATTGGTGTTCAGATAGTATATATATATATATACAGGTGCAGCAGAACCACATTCGAGTTTGCAAGAGTGGTGGTATTTTACATTGTGTGGGGGATTTGTTGCATAGAGGATTTTGAAAGAGATACAGAGAAAGTGATTAAAACTATGCAAGAGTTATGTAAATGTGTCTCAGTTGCATTTATGCATTTTCGGCACATTTCAGATACATATTTACACATTTACTATTTACAAATTTCCATTAAAAATTAGTTTCTGTATAATACATTGTACTTACATTGAGAGATCGTATATAATATGTATGTGATTTAGCTCAGAGAAATGAGCTGTATAACGATTTATGCCATCACGTTCAGAAGAACGAAAAAACTCTATTGCTCTACTTGAAGATATCCTGAACTACTTAATATAAAAATAACTCAATAAAATATTTTGTTTGTTGTTTCTATATCTGATATCTTGATGAAACTTTAAGAAACTAATAAAAACATATCAAGTCTCAAATCTCTGCTATTTAATTGTATAAGTTCAATTATGGAAAATAACATGATTTAGTTGTACTGAACACATTTATTAATATATATTTTTAGTTTCAAGTCTGCAGACTTTATACTTGCAGAGATCGCTGCAGATGGACTGAGGAGCATGTCTAACTGGGCTAAGCTTTTGTTATCCTATCCTGACAAATATATATGCTATATATGCTCTGCTAAACGTCTTTCTCTGCACATTTAAACATACTTATTTGAAAGTCGCAAGTAGAAATCTAAAACTATAACTCAAAACTGACTGAAACCTGCAAAGACGTTGCGTATTACGTAGCTCTGCGCTTCTGTTGTCTCTGTGTGAAATCGGAAAATGCATTTGAGATAAGAGGCTGTTGGAACTTACCACACCCTGTGGAATGCCCACATCGTAGGTTGGCGGCGCCGAGGCAGGCTGATAGGGGCCTCGAGCATAGCGCAGAATGCCCAATTGCTGGGCTCGCCGTATGCCACACTCACCAAGACCGCGCAGCTGTATCCAATAGGCGCCCACAGGCTGATCGGCAGTGATAACAAAGTCGTAACGCTCGCCTATATAGAATGTTGGATATATAGAATATTAATAAGGCCAGCTGGTTGGGCAGAACTCACCTGAGAAAGAGATGATTGTGTTGACATTGACCGGATGCACTGGCTCGCCGTCTGTGGCAATCACTTGCATATTGTGTCCCTCGATGGTCACCTGAGCCGGGCACACCGAGGCGAAGGCGTTGATCATGCGGAAACGATAGCGACGCCCGGGCGTAATCGTAAAGATCTCGAGCGGTGTATTAGTCATGAAGCCAGTGTTCGGATCACGGAACTGTCCCTTGCCGTTGATCAACATAGACTCGGGATCTTGACCAGTGTTGACAGCCAGACGTCCCGGATAACGCTCTGCAGCATCCTCGTGCAGCCAATCGCTGATGAGCATGATGTGTGTGGTCAAATCAAAGTCATACAGATGCGAATTGGGATCACGCGATGGCGGCTGTCGCACAATGACGCTGCCATAGAGACCATCAAGCTTCTGCAGGCCGGTGTGGGCGTGCCAGAAGTGTGTGCCCGCATTGCCAGTCCACTGATAGCGGAACGTGTTGCCCTGCTGAATGGGGCACTGGGTGACGAAGGGCACGCCATCGTAGTACTGCGAGCCACGCTGCCAGATTCCATGCCAGTGAAGGGTCACCTCCATGCCCTCCATATGATTCTCCACATCAATGACGACCTTATCGTTCTCACACACCTGTATACTGGGGCCGGGTATCATGCGATTCGCTGTCAAAATGCCACGCTCAACACCATCGGCCAAAACACATTGACAGTGACTCCAAACGGTATTCGTTGCATTCGGCGTGCACACCTGACAGGCACTGTAGCGAAATATATATATTATATAATTGAATATATCTTTGACATATTTTATTCAGTGAAATGTGGTAGAAATAAGAGTTATATAAGCGCAAAATGCGCAGTGTTTATTTTTTAGAGATTCATCAATTTAACACAATGCAAAGGGAGTCAGCCAAGAGTTGGGTATAACTTGATCTATCTACATGACATTTACTGATCCTCTTTGTATCCCAGTCTTGAGTTGTGCATACTTTTGTAATCTATTATACTCTATACTCAATACTCTTTTCACTCTATATTCAGTACTCTTTATACAGAGCAAAGAAATAAGTGTAAAAGCGATTATAAATGAAAAAAAAAATAAAAAAATATATATATAATAATAAAATAATAAATAAATTAAATAAGTAAAATAAGTAAATAAATAAATAAATAAAAAATAAAATAAATAAATAAATAATAAATAAATAAAATAAAAAAATAAATAAAATAATAAATAAATAATAAAAATAATAAAATAAATAAATAAAAAAAATATATAAAATAAATAGAATAAAATGAAAATAATCTAAAATATTGCATTAATTCCTATTTCATTCAGTAACAAGATATTCTCATTTGCTGTAATGACAAAAATGTTTAAATGGAAATACTATCAGAAATAATAGATGTTAAATATGAATTATAAACATCAGAAATGGTAGTCGAAAGAATAGTAGATATAGTAGTAGAAATTAATGAACGATAGACATGAAATAGTAAAAAGTTCATTAAGGCTTTTTTTGTCCCAATTATTTCATACGCTCAACTTAGCAGAAAACAAAAATAAACTTGGATAAGCAGTCTATATTGCTTTCTCGATATGTCTGTCGTCTATTCATCATTGAAGCAGTCTTGTTTGCTTGTTACAGAAATATTCTAAATATGTGCTTCTATAATCAATTCTACAGCAATAATATTATATATCTGTTAGCTCAGCATCTTAAGCACATTCTGTAATATATATCTATGCTTTATTTATCTATATTAAATATAAAATGATTTCTTTTATTTTTCTATATTTTTCAGGGCATCTTCTAGTCAGCTTCTATACTTTATAGCCAACTGTGCTATAATGAAATATTAAATATTTGTTTAGGGCATCTTCTAGTTATACATATCCTACACTCAACGACTCTAATATATTATTTTGTAATGCAAAGAGAGTCTGGCGAGGTTGTCGAACTGTTCACAACAATGTTTGCTCTAGGCTAGCAGTACGGATTGCGGTTTTTCAGCCCAGGCACTAGGGCAACTGGCTGAGATCCGTAACCGGAGCTACTGCTGCCGTTTGCTTACACTTTTTGCACTCTGCATATCGTTCAGCGTGTCAGCTCTGCTGTTGCTGTCTACAATATTATGGCAATGCAGCTAACAGCAAACAGCTAACAGTCAACGGCAAACAGCTTATGGCGTGGGAATTAAGTATTATGTGTGTCTATGTCTGTGTCTGTGTCTATGTCTATGGACCTATCACGCTCTCCGCCGATGCAGTGCAGTGACAGCTTAGAGTTTTTTTTTTTTCTCAGATTTTTTGTTTTGTTTTATGAAGTCGCTTTTTTCCTGGTGTTTTAGTTCAAGTTGAATTTGTATAGAAATATGCATTTTAATTGTGTGTTTGTGTCTTGTTGCCTCAACCTGAACTTCCATGGATTGTCTTTGTAGGGGTCTAACTTAATTTTTTATTGTGATCATTATATATATGGCTATATAGGTATGTGTGAAAGACACCTACTCCTACGGATATTGGCTGTTGTGGCTTTTTATTTCTCTCTCTCTCTCTCTCTCTCTCTTTTTTTTTGTGTGTATGAAGCCTTGATTGGATTTCTGGTTTATGGTCCGTCAGGTGATCGTCAGACTTTCAAATTTATTTCTTTTATACATATGCATATATATGTATACATGCTGATTTTATAATAGATCGGGTTTCGCGCTCATTAATAAATAGTTTGTTATTGATTATGTAAGGACTTACGCTCCCAGCACCGTGTAGTATTCCAGTGTGAAGTGATAGTAGCAAATCCTCGGTGGTTCGCCTTCACGACACGCGCGCGCACACTCATCGGGCGCAGAGAGGGCAGGATTACGACGCAGCTCGGCCGTGGCGCTGGTGGAGAAGTCCAAATGACGGAATGGTGACTTGGGATTCACATCGACAACAGTGCCAGAAATCTTGGGCGGATAACGTGCCGATGTTGGCAAACTGCCGCGAGAGTTGAGATAGCCGCTGCCAGCCGTCAGGGATGGATTGCTGCCGCTGGCCGGGACGCCACTGCCCAGGGTATTGCTATTGAGGGGCACCGGACGTGACACCGGAATGCTGCCGCCCAGCGAAGGGTGCGTCTGCACAAGGCCATGCGTCGCCGAGAAGAAGGGCGATTCGAAGGGCGTCGAGCTGCTGGGTGTGGCCACGTGCTGCTGCCAGTAGGAGCCCGCCGATGTTTGATCCGGTTGTTTGTCTGCAGACAAAGCAAAAGCAAAAACAAGAAAAACAAAAAATAAATGAAGTGAAAACCAAGTAACAATAACAATAACCAAGTAAATTTGTTAATACATTTTTTTTGTTCATTTGTGAACTTGGAGTTTTTCAATTAATTAAAAAAAAGGAAAAAAAAAATGGACGTGGCCGCGCAGTACTCTACAAAAAAAAATCGTGCCCAGCTAAGTTTTAAATTAAGTGCAAATTGGCCACAGTTGCTGTATCTATATCTATATCTGTATCAGCTATATATATATATATATGTGTCTGTGTGTGTGTGTGTGTCTATGGCTTTATGCAATCGCCAGAGTTCAATCAGCTCCAACGATGACGCAATGCGCCGCGCTGCGCGCTTTGCAGTAACTAATTAAGTGCAAAACTCTAGTATTTGCTTTTTGGCTAGAAGCAGAAAAAAAACGAGAAAAAATATGGCAAAAATCGCAAACATTTTTAATTTTTATTGGCATTTGTTTTACGATCCAATATATCATATCATATAGCTATCCGATATACGATCTTACGCATGCGCAACTTCAAACGCCAAGCAATTTATATATGAGCCGCTAATTTGTTGAGATATATATGTATAAAACTTATAATAAATATCTATACATATATATTATATACGTATCTTAACTTATTTCACACACGTTGGCCATTGTGTATGCAATTAGCCAAGTTTATTGCACAGTCTCTTGCCAAAAAGGAGAAATTTTGTATGCTTGATAACTGACAATTTCATATGCTGTCTGCTCAGTTCTTAAACAAAATAGAGCTGCGCACACACCCACAAAGATATCGACTCGTAGAGACACATTCAATATCATATAAATGCAATTTGCACTTCAACTGAAACAAATGATTGAGGTCACGAACTTTATTTATAATGCAAATGCAAATGTGAATGCGAATGCGAATGGGAATGCGAATGGGAATGGGAATACTTTTGTACGTGAACTGCATTTTCAGTCATAAATCAATTTCTAGAGAGTAATTACTCAGAGTAGACTCAGACGATTTCATACTTTCTCAATAAATCAATAGGAAGCGCAATGCTGACGGCACAATGCTCGCTACAGCTCAATATCTATTTGTAAGTGATTAATCTAACTGCAGTAGAAATTGCATGAAACCTTATCAACTCCTTTGACAACACGAGCAAGCATAGTCTCTACAAGGTCAATATGCATTATAATATCCCAAGTTAGGATCTTAAATCTCAACATGCTTTGCTCACACTCCCCACAGCGTTCATTAGAAATGTATTGTATTCGGTGCACTAGTATGTGTGTGTGTGTTTATTTAAACATTTATTTAAACAAATGCTGCAATTTAGAGGCATTGATCCATTAAAAGAGATAAATTGCTTTCAATTTGTCCCACGATTTTGTTGCAGTTGACCATTTGCTGACCATTTGCAGTTGTCAACTGGCTGATTTCTAATGATCTCTGAGCTTATTGTTCTTTTCGTGATTGTATAAATAGACTCATAAGTGCAATGCAGTTACTGCATTATGGAATTTTCAATCTACATTCAATTATCGCATTTATATATAGTATATACGAATCAGAAATATCTTCAACTTGTATGGCTTGACGACATTTGTTTTCGGTCTCATGAAAGAAACCACAATAATTGGCGTCACTTCTCATGTTTTTTTTTTTGTTTTGCTCTGAGATTTGAAAATTCCAATTGGATATCGAGAGAATGGTAGCTAAATTAATTCTTTCCAAATTTGTATTACAAAAATTCGCCAGAGCTGTGAATTAGCATTAGCATAGAACTTTGGTGCCGAAATGGTGTGAAATTTTTATAAATGCAAGGTCAGCTCGCCTTCCAAGCTTTATGCTCTTAATGACTTTTCCGGCCCCGAAAAACTGCAAAGCTGAAAAAATCTGTAAAAACTGTATAACCGAAAACCACTTGTGGCAAGAACTCAAAGTCGAAGCCCCAGTCTCTTGGCATTGGCCAAATGTGGCAAATATCTATATGTAACGAGCCAACGTGGGTGTGTGTAAACAATTATTGTATGGCCTACATAAAGTCGGCTAAATATATATACATTATTTGCACACATTTAAATGCTCTATGGCTCTACATTGTCTATTAATGTCTATTAATAGTAGTTATTTTGATTGTTATTATTGTTATTATTATTTACACTAGTTTTATGGTTGATGCGTTTTTTGTTGCAAATTTTTTGCATATTGTTAACAATATTATTAATATTTATTAGTTATGTTAACAATATTTTTTATATATTTTATTAAATATGCGACTGCTGTGCTAATAATTATAAAAAAAAATAAAAAAAAAATAATAATGTTAAAAATAATATTATTATTTTTAGTTTCATTTAAAATATTAATCAAATATATAAAATTTAAATTAAAATTTGTATATAATTTTTCCATATTCATCCTATCATTGCTATTATTATTTAAAAAAATATAAAAAACTAATAATAATGATTAAAATAATAATATTCTTTTCGTTTAATTTAAAATAATAATACAAAAATTTATAAAGTTTTAATTTTAATTTGTATATGTTTTTTTCCATATTCATTCTAACAATCGAACTAAAGCTCTTTTAATATATGTCCAACTACTATTATGACCCTTGGCTAACCTGTATAGTAATACAATATTCATTCATAACCCATAACACGAACCCGGATTATGATTAGTCATTAGCTTATATATATATATATATAGCTCGAATAATTAATTCATGTCGAGTTTGCTGATCTTTTATTTGTAATTTACTTTTTTAGCTGAACTGAGCAAAAATGAGAGACAAAAAAAAACCTTACCTTATGCTGATACACGATTATATGTGGCTTTATAGCCATTATTAGCTGCAGGTGTAAGTATTACAGCTTTTCTTTGATATACCGAAGGTTGTGTGTTTGTTGTTTTATTTATTTGTATTTTTTTTTTCCTGTTATGGGTCAATCGAATTGGAATTGGATTCTTTTGTATTGTGTATGGAATTCGGTTTCGAATCTGTTGCAGCGTCGCTGGCCAACCTTGAATTGAACTACGTTTGCTGTTGGCAACACCCAGGTAATCGTTCATTTTATGATTATGTAAATTACTACCATGAAAATTACCTTTAACAGCTGCTCTATCGGGCTAGTTAAAGACATACCTACATATAGATGTATAGAACGGATATACATTTATTCGCTTTACAGTAGCTCCAGTTCTTGTCTATTGCTTAATCTCAGCTGGGCATAAAAAAAGGGAAAGTTATCTGAACGTGGGTGCTTGGCAACCTGATACTCTCTGTAGGTGGCATAGCCAGTTCATATATGCCTTTAATACATATGTACACACTTATTCTATTATAACACTTCTCATCTCTAGGGCTGATCAAACTCTTGTACAAGAGTTCAGAGCTGTATAATTAAATATAATTATAATTAAATAGTTTCGCACTTAGCTGATAACTTTTCCTTTTTACTTTTTTTTTCAAGTTTTTAATTACACATCATTAATTCACTTCACCTGTCTTATCGGATGCTCTGGCCCGTGGCAAGCAACTATAACAGTTATATGCATTTTCCAGCCTGCTAACTGTATTTCATTTTTCGACTAGCTCTCCACGAGACCACAACTTCAAATTTACGAGTATTTGCTGAGGTTAGTAAGTCCATAAATATGTTAATATGTTTGCTTCTATAACATTTCACTTTGCAGCTGGGAGAGTGGTGCAAAAGCATTTGCAAAAAAAGCGAAATGAAAGAAGCAGAAAAAAAAAAAACAGCTACAAGCAAACATGCAAACATACAAGCAAACACATGTGTGTATGTGTGTTTGTGTGTGTAAGGGCATAATGATCAAAAGCAGAGCCAAGTGCCCGCTCGCTGCCATTTGCTGGTGGTATTAACGAACTCTATTTATGCATCTGTGTTATACTGGCAAACTGCCTGAAATTGATTAACGTTTTGCTATTGCAGCTGGCTGCTTTAGTGCTGCTAGTTGTCATCAGGTGGGCAACAAACAGCGCACCGCAGCGCCGTGCAGAAACGGCTAAAGAAACAAGCGGCCAGCATTTGCACATATGTTTTTGTATGAATGTATGTGTGTGTACACATATTTACACATGTACATACATAAATATGCTTGCGCGAATGCACGCGTTGGCAATCAGATTTAGTCACTCGCCATTGCGGCTGGCTGGCTTGTATCTGGAACTGATTTTGCTTCACTTTCACAATGAGACCGAAAACTCAACTGTTGGATAATTAGCGACACTAAAACAGCGTGTGCGCTCAGGCAATGGAGCAATAAATTAATTAGCTCAACACCGACTTCGTGCAATTACACAAAATGGCAGCAAAATCTATGCTAGGCAACGACTATGGAAGTGCTTTGAAACTGGAAGGCAACTATTATGGGAAATTGTGAGAGAACAGCCAGATTCCAGATTGACTTTTTTTCTAGCTCTCAAAATAGACTTTAGAATATACATACATGCATATGTATGTACTTGGATGCATACATACATGAGTATGTATTACTGTATGCATGCATGAGAAGAGTGACAAACTTTATGTGTGTTTGACCCACATGTGTATGTGTTAAATGCAAGAGAAACTTGCAATTTCGTTGACAAGAGCAAGAGAGAGCGTGTACAAATCTAACGGGATCTGCCTAAAAGAGACATGCAAAGCAATTGACTCTGCTTGTGTGAGTGACGCAAAAATTGCTCTTAGTATTTCAAGTGTGGACAGAGCAATTATACAAAAATATAACGAATTAAAATAAATGAAGATTTAATGCAAATATAATCATTACAAAATACAAATACTGCAATATTTAATAAGCATTTTGCACTCTAATGTGATTACATGAAAACAATAATTTAGTCTTTAAAGCTTTGTCTTATTATTATTTTTGGCATTTGAATGGACTTAACACTCATTTCATTTCATTTTCATTTTCATTTTCATGTGCAGTAATGGAGAATGTACGGGAGAGCGGCCCCGCCCTGCCCCTGGCAGAGCTGCTCCAATGGCTCAGTGCCTTACTTTTAAATACTTTTCATTTTTGATTTTTTTGTGAACGGAACTCGCAGGCGTACAATACAAAAGGCGTTATTCGAGCCGGACCTCAATATACTACAGGCATACAAGCTCTTTGGTACGCCCATAAATCTTAATAGATTTGTAAACTGCCAAAGTGAAAGTTAATCTGATAGTCAATCCCACTTTGTTTCTGTTTTGTTACTTTTCTTTGCTATTTGAAATTATCTCGTTCAGGGGTTAAGTATTCATTAGGCTTAGTTTGTTTGATAGATCAGGAGCGCGCAGATGAAGTTCGTCATTTGCGATGGCAAATCTCGTTATTAAAGTGTAATGCGAATTGGATTTGACTTTCGCGAGTTGTGCCAAAAACAACAACAACAACTAGAAATGTGTTGAGGTTATGGTCACTTGGCGCGACTTGACTCGGTTTCCATGTGAAATGCGCTCGCGTTCCAGCCAATTGGCGGCTGGGCAGGTTGCGGTTGTAATTTAATTGTGTGTGTGCTCGTAATGCTAGGGTATTGCGCAATGGCCCCTAGTCGATGGCGATGTTGGTGCTTATTAACTGGTTTTTCGCCTCGTTTTTTATTTTCCAACTGGAGCTATTACAATTACTATTGCTATTATTATTATTATTATTATTATTAACATTACTTTTACTGTTAGTATTATTGTCGCTTTGACAGCAAGGTCACGCGATGTCTTGGCGCCCTGTCGCCCCCTTTTTCTTTACATTTTTACAGCCTGGGCGAACTTTCACTTCGTAAAACCTTGTAGCACTCCAAATTTGTATGGCTGCATGATTCATTTGTAACGCCCTTAATGCAGACACGCCCACCATCAGCACCTACCATTTGCCAATTGGCCAAGTTTATACAAATGCTGTTCGGTCACGTTGCCAATAAGCGTGAGCCAAGGCTTACGATAAGACCCGACTAAATGCTCCTTAATTCTATTGCAAATTCCCAGCTGGACCCATTCACTTTTACTATCTACCCAATTCTAATGTGCATTTGAGCTCTAATGGGCTGCGATAATTCCCATTTAATGTAGTCCAAAAAATGTTTAAAGAATTTCGCGTTGTTGCCATTGTAAGACCCAAATCAGGCTCGCGATCGCGTGGGAGAGAGAGACTCTGTTGGGTTAGTCATGTACTTGGAGTCGATTGTCTGTTCAGGTTTGTGGACTTCACTTACAAAACCTTTACGACTTTCCAGCTAGCTTGCCGGGCTTATGAAACATGTGCGATTTTATTTCTTTATACATTTCTTTGATGTGGTTTGACTATGTCGCCGCTGTAGCTGCTCCAACTGCTGCTGCTGCTGCTGCTGCTGTTGCCTTTGGCTTTGCCTTTGTTATGGTAAGTGTTGTGTCATTGTTCAATTTGGTATTACGGCTACTTAACTTTCCACTGATGTCAGAGAGCAATTATGAAATTTTGTTACAATTTTTCTTTTTTTTTTACTTTATTATAATTATGATAATTATTATAGTTAGTTCAACTATAAACCTACATAGCCGACATGCCTAGGGGTACTATGCTTTTTGGTCTACTCCTACTCCAATGCCAGATGAGTTCCGTAAAGTTCTGCAGAAGAATTCATTCATGTAATCTGTAGAAAGCGTAATTCATTGTAAGATACTTCAAGCTCTATTAGATATATCTTGGCGTAGTCATTCAAGGTATGAATGCATTTCGTTAGATATATTTGTTTTGCAGCATTCATATATGAAATTTGCTGCCTTTAGATTTTAATCGATTTCTTGGCGAATGTTATCGATTATTTGCCAAGCTCTGCAAATTCTATTTGTTAGTCTTAAATTTTTATGAAATATTTATCGAATATGCAACATTTCTTAAAGTGCTCTAGTTGGAAGTACTTGACTTAGAATATACCTTAGGCCCTATACAGAGCAAGTCAAACAGATAAATGCTTAAAACTAGATCAACTCCAGTCTATATTGTATATTTTTATGAACTCGCCCCAGGCACCATTTCCCCTGTTACTTATATTTCAAAAGAAAAAAAAAAACCATACACCCAGTTAGTTGGTCTATAATTTGAATGGATTCGGGCGCTTTAACCAGTTTTTTGGAACAGTTATTACAAAATAAAGTCGTAATCAGGAAATTGCCTCTCATTCGGCTGCGACTCATGCAAATAAACTGAATTGAAAACTGCGCGCTTGCCATTGCGATTAGAAGGGCAGGCATCGCATTGTGGCTGTTGGCTGTTGGCTTTTGGCTGATGGCTGTGCTTTTTGCTTTTATAAATGAATAAGTAGGGTAATTGAAAGCCACGACCTTCCGTTTCGTTTGACAGACAAGCAGAGCAGAGCAGAGCCGAGCAGATTTTTGTGCTTTTCATCATAAACTGGAGGATTTTGTTTGCCCAAAATATTTGAAGTAGATTCGAAATGAATTGACCTCGTTGCCACGCACACTCACACTCACATGGCTCAAAGCGAACAACAAATGGGTGTGGTTGGGTTACGCTTTTTTTTTTCCTTTCTTGGAATGTGTAGGCATATGACAATGAATGCCTGAATATAGATTCCAACATCACCAGAGTGACATGCACTGTGAGGAAAAATATGCATTTCAGCTGCTGCAATTCTACAAACACAGGTGAGCTATAAAATGTTATTATGCAATTAAAAGGCATGATAAGTCAATAGGTAAAACAATTTGTTTTTCTTTATTGTCATTGAATCGATTGTGTGAATAGAGAAAAAAACAAACAACGAACTGCCATTCAGAACTTTATGCACTTTGAATGCATTTTTTATAACGTTATCTTGATGTAGATTATCTAGAGGTTCTTAGCATGGGCAATAAAGGAAATCCTGTGAAGCCATCAAGTTCTACCAGACTTGAAGACTTATATATAATATATATAACATTTCAATAGACTTTTAACTTTAAAATATTTCAATTCCAATTGCAAGATAACCTAAATATATTGTCAACTATTAGCAAATACTTTATATTCACTAAAAATTGACAAATGCTTTTCATAGTTAAGTTTACGAAACTCTTGTTCAATTTCGACAGGTGAAACACTTTGTTGCAGTTAAAGTTGAACAAATAACGAATAAATGTAAAAGTTTTGGATTGAGAATAATAGTTTATAGAGGTAACTGTTTGAAATTGAGTTTTCTATTATGCAGTTTTCAATGCGCATAGAAAACCTAAGAGCAGACAAAACGAATGACTTAGGCAACAAACTTAAAAACCTTTTTTATAATCTTACGAATCATGATGTAAATGCGGATGAGTAATGTAGTGTTAAATAGGTATAGACAGACATATATATATGTATGTATGTATGCGACACAGTGTCTGCCCTATTAGAAACGGCAGACCCCCATAAATTAGTTGCTTATTAACTAAGATGACGTACGATCAATATGAATATGAATACATATATTCACACAAATACACACACATGCATACATTCGTATGTAAATATGCCTACGTCGACGATACACAGATTTCATTCATGGATTCAGCTGCTTGTGTTGCTGTGAATGAGATTTTCTCGCAACCAGATTACAGTTATGCGTCTAACAGTGTTTCGAGTGGTCACGGCTGTCGCTTGATTTAACGATGAGCGGGGATTACTTCGCCCATTAATTGACGCGAATTGTTGCCGCTCAGTTAGCAGCTCTCACGCTCTCTCTCTCTCTCTCTCTCTCTCTCTCTCTCTCTCTCTCTCTCTCACTCTCTCTCTCACACTATTGCTAGCGCTGCGCCTGTGTCGAACTTGTCAAATCATACTATACGAGTATAATGAATGGTGTTTATATGTAAATATCTTTGCTTTTGTTTATGGCTGCGTAGGCAAGTTTAGTTTATTAATCATCTGCGGCGGCCTTTTGTTAACAATGTGTTGATGCGTTCAAGTTCAGGGCCATAACCACACATCATTAATGAAGATGTCTTTTGGCGTTAACCACAAGCTTTACAGTGACTGCTGCCATTGCGAGACTATAAATTTGCCATAATTTGCCAAGCTAACTAGCTAGCTGTCTGTGTGTGAGTGTGTGTGTGTGTATAGGTGTTTATATATACCTTTCACTTGGTGACCAAATACCTTCTGGAATATGGCCATTTGTCTTCCGCATCGTGAAGGCACACATACAAACATACACACACAACCACACACACATATTGCAACTCATTGTTGTTACTGTTGTTTTTGTTGCTGTTGGTTTGCTGTATCATATGCGATTGGCAATTGCAGTGTACCGTGCCGGTGGCCGGTGTTCCATTCACGTGCACAAAATTGCGCCAAAAAATATTAAAAAGAAAAAAAATACTAAAAAAGAAAATGTAATAAATTAAACACAATGGCGATGCCAACGCATGGCAATTAGTCTCCCAGAGTGAGAGAGTGAGAGAGAGAGGGAGAGAGTGGGACTGAAAATGCTGCCATACAACATTCAACGACCATGCAACAACCAACAGCCAATGTTCGTAGCATGCAACAAACTAGATGTTGCAGTTAATTACAGCTACGTGAAAATGTCAAAAACAAAAAACAAAACACAAACACACACTCTCTTTAAACATCCATAGCCAAAATAGCTCGCATTGACATTACAGGTAAACGTGTTTGCATTTACGATATTCACGGTTCTTCCACTTGCAACTGTCGATTATTTGTTAACTTCATTTTTTATTGGGGTTGGGGTTAAATTCAAATTAAACGCTTCAATTGAATAGACACACTTTGCTTTGTATATTTTGTGCCGCACGAGCGCACACTGCTCTGGTCACACTCAACTTCTCAAGCCTACATTCTCGTCTTCTGCTCGACTTCCTGCGTTCACCGCTCAGAATCGAAGGTGCGAAGACAGCGAAGAAGATAGAGATAGAAGCAGAAGAGCCGCAACAGCAACAGCAGCCGCAGCCGCAGCCGCAGCAGCAGCAACAGTAACAGTAACAGCTTGCGGTGGCGGCAACAGCGGCAGCGACTGCAGCTGCGGTGGGTTGGATGAAGGGGAAAATTGTTACGGTCTCATTGCGTTTGGCTTTTTTTATGAGCATTTAATTTCATTTTCATGTTGATTTTGTTGGTTGGATTGTTTGCTTGGGTCGTTGCTGCTACAGTTGCTACTCTTGCCTTGCCTTGCCATCGCATCGCAGCGCATCGCGCTGAGCCTGCCAAACAGATTTCACAATTTTTCGATGCTTTTTCCACTCTCAGTCGATTTAGGCTTTTATTTCTGAATTTAATTGGTCTGGCGTGTGTTAAATGTCTGTACATGTTCCTATTTATATGACTGTGCTGCGTACACAAAAACAACAGCAAAAATCAAACATCTAGCTACACTAGTTTCCATATGCCGACTTCAAATTCAAATTGTAGGGTACAAACACTTAGCAGACGTTAAAAAATAATAATAATAAATATGAATGTATAACATGAAAGGGAACATGAAGTGAAAGGGAAATGAACGATCTTTTGTGTCTCTTGGTCTTCAAAATTATAAGATTTGGTCAAGAAAGTGTGTGATTTCTTTTTACATTTTTGCTAAATGTTTCCCCCAACTCCTCCAGACACAATCCTAAACTCGACTTAAATGTAGGTACATTTACCTTTCACTACAATCTGTCTCTCTCCCTCTCTTTCTCTCACACTCTTGATATTTGATTTTTTTAGTTACATTAACCTAGCTTTTATGGCATTTCTCTCGTTTTAATTCAAATACAAAAATGCCGAAAATACTATATTTAGTAACATTAACCTACCTCTTAAGGTATTTTTTAATTACATATCGAAAATTCCTAAAAAATATGCAGAAACTAATGTAAATATTTCGCTTTTATAATTGTAGTTCATTTTTGAATAAATTAATACAATTACATTTTGATTTAAGCTTCAAATTGTCTTGGCCCTGGAAAACTCAAGGAAATTTCCATGAATCGCAGCTCGTTTCGTGATGTTTTCCAATTTTCAAAGTCTTACGGAAACTATTGAACTTTGTTTAGTTACTTTTTTTTTCATTTTTCTATTGTATAATTATTTTCTTCATGTTTTTTTTGTGCCCACAGCACAGATGAAAACCCAGACAATTTTTTTTTATTTTTTAATTTGCTTTTGCCTGCTTTGCTGTAATTATTTGATGGGAAAATTGCATACACAAGCGCTGAATGCGTGGAAACTCTTGTAATTTGCAGTAATTTAAAAATATATAATATTAGTGCAACATTGCGAGCTGATTATACCGAAAGTGAAATTTCGCTAAAGGATAATGGGGAGACGAAAAAGCAATTCAATTCACAACAAATTCAATTCCAAAACCAATCAATGTTACATATTTGGCAAATGTTTTCGTCATTTGCATTACGTGTCGCCAATCAATGAAAATACTTGGCCATATTGGCTGATTTGGATCGATTATTGCACCTTCTACACAGTTACAATTAAAAGCTGTCCAACTGGCCGGGCTAGCTAGCTGGCTAGCTGACTGGCTAATAACTATCTTAGTGCCATGTTCAATTAAGAGGTGCACAACTTATGTTCAGGTTTTGTAGGAATGCAATCTTTCAGAATGATATGGCATTGAGCTGCTAACGATCGGCGGTTGGTTTATTCTAAACCAGAATCAAATCAATGCTAATTTTCATACATATTACACTGTTAATTATGAGTGTGACTTATCAATGTTATCGAATTCATATATTTAGCAAGTGATTTAATGAGCAATAATTGAAATTCCTTAGGAAAGCGAAAGTGTCTGTCGTTAAATTAAGAAAATATGTATTTATATTGGAATAAAATTCAAATAAAAATTATATATGTTAATTTGCTCCTTATCAAAAAGATATTATCATAGCTCTGCCATTATTTTTTTCCCTCTTGAAAATATTATATATTTTTATTTAATTTTTAGTTAAAAATAACTTACTTTTCTCGTATATAAAAAATAAATCTACTATATTTTCCCCTAAATAAAATATTTTCTATAAATTAATAACAAATTAACAATCAAATCGCAGCTTAAATGTTGCAAGAAACTATAAATTAAATATTATAAATATTTTTAATAGCTTAAATGTTGTAAGAAACTATAAATTAAATATTTATTTGTACATCCGTGCGTATACTTGATATTATTATTTATTCCATGAAGCTTGAAAGAGTTCAAGCAATGCTAATCATAATTCATAATGCCGACATAATGAATGAATGTGAATACGCTTTGTGCTTCTGGCCGCTGTCGTCTGCGGAAAATGGCAAATTTGTCGGGATTTTACACACGGCACAATCGTTAAGCGCTTGGCTTACGAAATCCATTGAAATAGTTTTGCGCAAACGAGTTGAAAACCAAGACCAATATTTTGACCCAAATGCCATGGCGTACTCGCACGTACTTACCGTTCTGACCACAAAACTGAAGAAAAACGGCTTAAATGTGTGGACGTGTGGCTCTACGATCGTCTACCACTAGATATATCTTTTAATTGACACTTGATTTGAGAGAGTGAGTGAGAGAGTGAGTGAGAGAGAGAGTGAGAGAGAGAGAAAAAGACTCATAATTGGCTACGATGTTGTTTTGCCATTGCAACAGAGATGGAGAGCAAAAGAAGAAAAATACAAATAACAAAAAAACATGAATACATCAAAAGCTAATTCGGCAATCGAGAGCGCTAACAGGAAGTACCTGTATTTATCGCGGCTCGTGAATTGGTGAATTGATCCAGTTTAGCGAATGCTCCAATTGGCCTGCTTATATATGTCTCTCTCTGCCTTACCTAGCAGTTCCAGCATGCACACACAAATCAATTTAGGTTACACACACACACACATAATAACGGCAATAGCATCGCTTAGTGGCAACCTCTAGTCAAGCTGGCATGCTGACGATCTGGCAACACGACTTATTGGCTACTTGGTAAGCTGCTAGCTAGCAGCAGCTGGCCCAGTTGCCACCAGCAGCGCCAGAAGCACTTTCGTTCGCTGCGGTTTCTGTTGCCATTTTAATTGCAGGCTGCGATTCGCAACAGGTTCGCACGCAGCCTGATTGCCCAAGCTCGAATCTTTCTAAGATACAAACAAACACACACACACGCACACACACACACAATGTAACTGTATACTGTAGCTAGTAGTAAATGTCTAGACACATTATTTCCCATTCACTAGGCCTATAGTGCGCTTGGACCGGTTTCAGAGAAATGTCTATTTTCTTACAATGCAACTGCATCTCTGAGATTCTGGAAGTCCAAGTTGACGCAGTTGCACAAGACACAATTTAATTAGAACTAAATACTAATTTGGATTAATTAACTGTGCTTCGTTTAATAGCCTTGCTCAAGGTAATATAATCGGATGCCATTAAGGTATAATATACATGTATATATTAGTCGATCATTGATCAGAAACAAAGTTGATCTTGCCATGCTTGACAATGTATGACATGACATGACTTTGAAGTAACTTGAGAGGGGCAGATCTGATATCTTGCAAACAATTTAATTTTATAAACTGAAGCATTTAACATGTATAATTAAATTATACTAATCAATTTTCGTATAAGATTTAAATCTTTAGCTCCCTGTCTCTCTTGCTTTTGCATTCCTTTGATCAATCGATGTTTGTCTGTTTGTTCTTTATCACTCTCTCTCTCTCTAAAGCACTCGCCTGTTCACTGTCTCTCTATGGGACTATTCCACTTCTTTGCCTGTTATTAACATGTCTCCCTCTCTATCTCTCTTTATAACTGTACCTGCCTTTACTCTCGCTTTCTCTACTTCTTTCTATATATGTCTCCCTCTCTTTCGCTATAAACTTCATTGAATCTGTTTCGAAATGTTGACATTTTTTTATTCAATGTAATAAAAAATAAAGAACTCGACTTGCAACTACAATATCATTTGCTCCAGATCTTCAAGCGGCCTGACAATCTCAATAAAATTCAGATCAGTCTCTGAGAGCATATTCCAAACAATTCAGCGGCACAATGACCGAAGATTTAGATCTTTTGAATTTGTTGCTAAGCAAAGTTGACGAAAAAATGTCATTGCTGCTTTTTTAATCTCTCTTTCTCTCTCTCTCTCTCTCTCTCTCTCTCTCTCTCTCCCTCTCTCTCTGTCACTCTGAACAAATGAAGAAATATTACGAAAACACATAAACAAGAGCCGAGATGCGTGCCCACCTGTCTCAATATGTACAAAATCTCGATATCTCTATATAACATGCATGTGCGTGAATGCAAACGAATTAAAAATAAGTAGTCGAAAACCCGCTCGTTGACCAAATTTGCATTTAACAGTTATTTAGCAAAATAATTCACTTCAGATACCCCGTAGCGAAAAACCGATAAACAATGGGGATATGCAAAAGTGTGCAGAGAAGGAGAGAAGCAGAGGGAGAAGAAGAGGGATTTGTATTAGATTAAGGGAATCGCATATACGATATAAAATATGAGATCTTTATCATAAACTGTTACTAGATTTATCAACTCAGCCATGCGCATGCATAATATACGATATGTGATCAACGATATTCGCTATACGATATACGAAAAGCAACTTCAAGATACTAAACAGAATGTTAATTCAACTCAATCTCAAACTTCTACAGGGTATCCATTGATCGAGCTAGCATTAATGTCCAATTTGCATGCACTCCAATGGAATGTTGATCACTGCCGATCGTTACACTTATTAGAGCCCAATTTCTGACAGTAAATAATAAGAGTGTGTGAGTGTGTCTATGCAGACTGTAAATCACGTATGTGTGTAAGATTTTTGCAAATATTTAAAATTGTTGCATGTTATGCTGGTATATATATAATTCGTATATATATATATTCATAACTAAATTAGATTGTTTTTTCAAGGTTATCACACGAAATGGATCGCTGTGAATATTATTTCTCTTGTCGCTTTGTCTGTTTTCAATATTTTCAATGCGCTTTCGAGTTGCTTGATTATACACGCTGCTTTAATTATAAATTCACAAATATACATATATATATCATATATGTGTGTGTCTGTGCACATGATGTATGAAATATCGGGCACTCCCGTCAATTTTATGTTTAGCAATTTGCCAAAAAAATAAATAAATAAAAAAAACATAAAAAATTATGCATAAGCTGACCTTTCAAAATTTGTGGTAAAAAAAAGAATATATAAAAGTTGGGGAGCTTAGAACAGCGCATAAATTAGCTTCAGATTAGCTTCAACAATTAGCAATATAATAAATAAATTTTAAATTAAATCTTATACGTAGCACCTTCATTAGGCACCCATTCTGGCCATTGTGAATGTGTTTGCTTTAGTCAACTGACAAGATTTGAAGTTTATTCAAATACATTTGTATTCCGAATTTCTAAAGGAGAACTGAAACATTCTACAAATTATTTGCCAAAAAGTGTGTTAAACCCAAATGGATATTAAATTAAATAATATGTCTTTTTGTTCAATGAACTTTTAGTTGTTTTTTGTTAATTAATTTGCCAATAGAGGAAGTGCAACTTTTTTGAATATATAATAATGTATTCAATTTATATAACAGTTTTTTTAAGAAGCCCAAAGACAACTTTTCTGCTGCAGTCACAATTGTTATATATAATAAAATTTACTTCTTTATTATTATTAATTTTTTGAACAACTTTCAGTTTAATTTACTTGAATTCTCTATTCGTAATATCATAATAATTAGATAATCGGTTTGACTTGCCTTTTTCCCTGCAACAAGTGTCGTTTAAAGAGCGGAAACACAGTCTCTGCTGCTCTCTCTCTCTCTATCTGTCTCTGTCTGTCTCTTTTCTTTTTTCTCCCACAATTTGCTGCTGATGTGTTAACATTCTTCTTTTTTTTTGTTTGAATTGGTTTAACTGCGCAATTGTCACAGACCCAGACATGAATTCATTTAAATTTTCATTTTTCGTGACCCTGTTTTTATTTCTTGTAAATCATGTGACTATATAGAGTTGGAGGTATGTATATCTATGTATGTATGTAAATAAATTGTGAGAACTATTTGTAATGCCATTGTCTGTAAGTTGAATGCAATTATGTATGAGTGTTATATATGCAGATGCTCTAAAGAACCTGTTGAAAGATAAACAAATGGATTTTGAGAGAGAGAGACAAAGAGACAGATACATAGATATTGAAATAGAGATACATATATAGAGATACATATATATATATAGTAAAGGCTAAGCACTACATCATTTCAATTTCAAAATGACTTATTCATATGATGCACATATGCTAAATATGAATTTCCTATAAATAGGAGATCTGCTCTAAACATATTCCATATGCTGTAAGATAGAAATTCATACGATATATGTTCCATAGATTATATCACAATAAATTCTTGTCAATCAAAACTCTGCTATAATTTGCAGCTTAACTAAACACACATCACTTATATCATAAACCCTTTGGCTACAAACAATATCCTTTTATAACTGAGTCAACTGAAAGTGAAACCAAAGCATTATGCTGAATGTTCATGTTAAGGCCGGACAGTTGGACAGACAGAGTTAACTTTCAAAATCGACAACTCGACGATCAACTATCTCTTGTTCGTATTGTAAGTCGGCCATTGTAAGGGTATTTTTGGCTGTCATAGTTTTATATTTGTATAGCAGAGCACAATAGCCAAATTCCACATTCGCCAAATGGAGCAGCAACTTCCTGGTCTGTGGCTGTGGTTCGTAGGCGTCAACCTCGTCTAGGTTGATCGGGCCATAAAGTATATATAGCAAAGAGCTGATAAGATTTGTTTGCTTAGCGCATAGCTAATTTAAGGAAATGTGAGCTGCACTAATTTTTCGATTTTATTCAAGTTTGTTGTCTGTAGAAGTCTTTCGTTTAGCTTTATAAAAAAATATATAAAGTGAGGCAAGACTTTAAGCACTTAAACAAATATAAAATGTAAGCAAATTTAATTTGAAATATATTTGCATTTCTTATATAATTTATAATCTTTTTTTTTTATTATATATATTTTCAATGATTTTCTATGTGGCAGAGAAAGCTTTGCTTAAAATGTTAAATTTCTTAATCCTTTTTGTTTATAAACACTAAACCTTCATATAATGCCGCTCTTGGTCTCCTTTATTATGTTTCTCGCTCGTCATAAAACATATTTTTTGGCTTAAGTGAAAGTCTTTTAGCTGAATGAGCCGATTTGATTGCAAAAGTTTTAGTTGATAGAAAAGAGTTTTTATACAACATTCAGGCCAGACAGACTGACAAGGGAATTTCCAAGTCATACATATATATATATAAATATACCTGAAGCAACGTAATGTGAGCTCATTTAACTTGCGGCGATTGTGAAAATGTAAAACCAAAAAGAAAATCAAATCAAATGCGTGTTGTGGTTCTTTTGTGTGGCCTCCTTAAGTGCTTAGATAATGGAGCTGCTTGAGCCGTTAACGTGTTCAAAGCGCGCTGCATTGTGCCAGCAGATAGGCCAGGAGAGAGAGAGAGAGAGAGAGAGAGAGAGAGAGAGACAGAGAGAGAGAGAGAGAGAGAGAGAGAGAAAGACACTGGGAAAGTTACCAATATACATATATAATATATATATATATTATATTTTATACTCAATATATTTGGTAGTTTATTAAATATATTGAGCATAACATTTATATATAATTTAATACAATTTCATAATTGCGCATATTTTAGCAATATTATTTAGACATAATAAAAACAAAATAATAATAAATAAAAACAAGTTTATAAATATATAAAATATTAAATTTCATTAAAAAGCTGTTGGCCTCAGCAAATGCAGCCACAGCCTGAAATGTTTAAATCATTTTTAAAATATTACGTTGCATACATTTTTAAATAAAAAAAATGGTTGAGTTAGTTTTTAGTTTTATTTTATTCAAAAAATATATCTAAAATATATAGAATAATATTTTAAATATTAAATAAATAAATAAATATTAAATATTTAATTTTATTAAAAATATATATAATAATAATATTTTTATATATTTTATTTATGTTTAAATATATATGAATATTATTTATTCTATATTATACATAAATAATAATATTTGTCAATTTAGAAATAACAAGTATTTCCCCTTTTAAATTTATTTTAAAATTCTTTTGCTTTTCTTATTTATTTACAATTTCTTAAAAACATGTTCATACATATTTATACATATAATATATATTCTACATTTAATTTCCATATAAAATCTTTGTTAATAAAAGAAAAAAAAAAGTTATTGTTTTTAACTTAAATCAAAAACATTTAAATGTTCGCTGATTGATTTTAAATTAATTTGATTTTTTCCCAAATTTATTTTTATTGAAAACAAGTTTTTGGCTTTGCTTATAATTTTGGTGCCAAATCATCTTGTCTTAAAGCACTAAATTTGTATAAATATTTTTCATAAACATATTTCTACTATTTTTTTTTTTAATTGATAAATATTTCTAATTTATGCAGAGCATTGGCATAGATGTGTATTTTTGCTTTTCTTTTTATTAATTTCCATAAATTATATACATCTCAGTTTTGCCTAACAAGAATTTGCCACACTGTGGCCGCAATTGTTGAATTTGCTCAAATCTGAATTCAAAGCTTCAAACTAAAGCCAGAGCTGAAGCTGAAGCTGATGTTGTTGTTGTTGTTGTTGTTGCTGTGGCTATAACTGTGTGTATAGGCTTAGCGGCTTGCGGTTGACTTTATTTGCAACAAAGTTTTGGTTAACACAAACATTATTTGGTTGCCGTTGCCGTTGCTGCTGCTGCTGCTTTTTGCTCCAACAAGTTTACTGTTCCATTTTGCTTACATACTTACGAGTATAAAGACGCACACACACACACACACACACACAAGTGTCTATGTCTATCTGTGTGAGTTGGAGTGTGGACAACTCTACTTGCAACAACAGCAACAGCAACAGCAACAATGACGACAACAACAATCGGCAACATTTATGTACAGGTTTATATACATATACACATATATACATGTATACAGCTTTGGCTACACGTTAACTAGTTTCGTGTCGTGTTTTGCGGGCTATTTTGATTTGCTCGCTGCCCGCCGCTGCTGCTGCATTATATTTGACCCAAATTATTTATGTAGTCAAGAATTAAGTGCGCTTGACACATGCAGCTGTCACTTAAATGAACATATACTTTTTATGCCCACTTAGGTACAGGTACATTCACAGGTACTATACTATATTGGCCAAATTTGGTCATAGCCATAGTGCAAGGTACATGTCTGCTGTATGTACTAAAAGCAAACAAGGTACATCACCAGCTGACACTGACAAGGTACATGCTGTAACTAATTTGTGTCTAAACTGACTTCTGCATACCTTGAGAAATATTTGCACGAATATTTATTATTTGTCCATTAGCTTGACTGTTGATCCGATCTGATAAACTTGGAAAATGTGACGTAAAACTTTGCAGTTGCTTTCGCTATTTAGGCCAAAATTTATAGCAATTGGTAATTTAGCACTAGCGGCAAGAATGGGAAGTAGAATACCAAAATGTTGCCAAAGTACTAAAGTTCTAATTGGAATCAGTTGATAAAGTACTACGAGCATGAGGTATTAAGGTACTAATTAGTATAAAAGTACCAAGTGATTGAAAAAATTCCCTTTAGATATTAATTCCTCTTGAACTGCTTATCCTGCTTAAGTACATTGTGTGATGCAACTTGTTGCAATGAAATATACTAATTTATACTTAAATTTCCCATTGAGTATCGATTTCAATGAAGTTGCTTGCCAGGGACAATTATCAAACAGAGCACGAGATTGTATGCTCGAAGCAACTTGTTGCCATTAAAATTACCAGCAAAGCGCGGCTAGGGAAATTGATAAGAGCACAGCATATATGTATGTACATGCGCGATGCAACCTGTTGCCAAAGACTGGCGCAAAGTCACTCATAAATTCCCCTCAGGGATCTATTTCAAATGTTGGCATTGAGTACATTTGAAATAGATCCCTGAAGGGAATTTATGGGTGACTAGGTAAATTGTTGAGAGCTCATGCTCGCTGCAACTTGTTGCAACTGCTTGGCGCCCTTCGCTGCTTCGCCACATCAAAGAGCCCAAATAAATTATTGTAATGAATTGTCATAAGCGTTGGCAGTTTATCATTGCTTGGACAGGTCTCAAGGTTGTTGCGGCCGCTGCTGCTGCTGCTGCTGCTGCTGCGGCGCTTTTATGGGCAGCTGTTTCGCAACGAGCGTTGGGTTAGCTCAACGCAATTTATTAGCCAGATTTGAGGCACAAGGGTAATGCTCCATGGCAAAGAGTGCGATCGATTTTGATTTTGGCGAAAAATTCGCAAATGTTTAGCAATGCTAATTAAATTGCCATAGAAAACTTCAAATATAACTTGAGCTGAACTCCACATATACATATGTACATATATATACATATGTAGATCAGATGGCCATATGTGTGTGTGTGTGTGTGTGTGTGGAGACATTTCACATTATAATTGCCGATAGGCGCTCAGCAAAGGAATTGGCAAATTCGCGTGTTTTTGACCCAGTTATGTCAACGCAGCGCAGCGCATGGAATTGGCCAAAAACGTTTGCAGATTTTGTTAATTGAATTTCGAGTTGATTTCATTTAGTATATGCGAATTGAATAGTATTTATATTATGCATGCACATACATAGATAAGGAATATGCATATGCCCATTGAGCTGGATTATCAAGTGAAACCCGTTTGCCATCATCCTTCGCATTCGCCTTCGCCATCGCCTTCGCCTTCACTCCAACACCTGCTTTAATTTCAAATTAAGTTAAAGAGTCTTTAATCATTCATTATTCTTGGCAATGACAGCATCCAGCCAATAGAATTATTAAGAGCATGGATGCACACGCTCACACACACACGCACACACACACACACACGCATCTGATATGCATTGTGTCGCAATCGCTGCCAAAAAGCCCAACAACAACGAAAATACGAACGTGACATTTGCTAGCTAACTCCGCGCTTAAAGTAAACACAACAACAACAGCAGCAGTAAATGTATCTCAGTCTCAGCGCCCAGCTACAGATTCAGTTTGCAACGGGTTCAACGGGTTTGCTATTGGAATTTGAATTTGTTTTTACTTTATATTTTTTTCCCTGCTTTTCGTTTTTTTGGCATGTGTACCTACGTATGTGCATATGTTGGTACATTTCTGCCACCGCTGGCATAAACAAATAAACATAACAATTTCGCTTAACTGCGGCTAATCTGTATTGGCCAAGCAACAGCAGCAGCAGCAGCAGCAGCAGCAGCGAGTGGCTCAAAGGGCTCGCACATTAAGCATACGCAGCGAGTGGCGCCAAACGTGTGAATAATTTCCCTTATGCATATTATTTTTATACCCAGAGTCCATTGACAATGGGAAATCAGGGTATAATTTCCCTTATGCATACTATTTTTATACCCTGAGCCCATTGATAATGGGAAATCAGGTTATAATGGATTTGCTTATATCTATTCATTTATGCATTCATTCATTTTATTCATTTTTTTCATTTTGAAATTAAAATCAATTTGCCTCAAGTGTCACATCTCCAGCCTTTTAACAAGTCGCTGCTGCTTGAGCCTTTCAGCCACATTCGTTTCCTTTGACTGCGTTTGTCAGGTGCAAAGCCATTCAAAGAAAATTTTGCTCAGTCATTTAGAAACTTGTTTAAAATTTTACTTTTTTTGTGGGCCACAATTTCGCACAGCAGCAGGAGAAATTTTCTCGATTGCCTCTCTAAAAGTTTTCTTCAAGCAAATTGTCAAGTATTAATTGTCAATCAATCAATCAATCAATCAAGTTTAGTCACTTGGCAGCTGTTGACATGCAAAAATGTTAAATGTAGTATATATAGTATATAATAATATTCTATCAATATATATTAATAACTATAAGAATCAATTTTTTGTTATTTAAAAAATCCTCAAAACAAATAACAAATTGTTATTTAATAGGAAAATTTTAATTTGTAAATTTCCCAAAAATCATTTTAGTCTTAAGCAATTTAAATGTACTCAAATTATCAAATTAATTAATCCTTCAGGCACAAAACTCAATTCATATTCATAAATATTATATGAGCATGCACGTTATTTATAAAAATTAATTATAAATATAAAAATTATGTAATATATTTATAAATATGTATCAACTGAAGTGAAGGCTTTCTCACATTTGCGCCTTTTGTATTTTTTTAATCAAAAGTGAAATGTCTTTTTGCATTAAATTTCCCACATTTTTCAATGTTGCATTAAATTTCCCATATATTTCAATTCTCAAAAATTCATTAAAATTTACTTTTTCTCCAGCAACATTTTCCCACTAATAAGTGAAATTTGCTAAAGCATCTTGTTGTTAAACACGAAATTCAACTGCAGAGATCTGTTGTATGACAATCTGTTATATAGCATAAATGATTAAAGTTGCATAAGATTTTATATATCACAATCAGTTATATGGCATAAATGATTAAAGTTGCTTGCTTTATATGAGATTTGATATGCATCAAATAAATAATACAAATAAATAATACAACAAATAAATTTATATGTAAAAAAAATATTTTAAAAATTATATTATAAATTTATAAATAAATAATTTACATATATTAATCAAATTTTACAGTATATGTATATTATATAAAATTAATTATTAATTTTTGTAAGAAAAATAAAAAGAAAATAAATAAAAAGAAAAATAAGGTTTTATATATATGTATGTAAGTATATTCCGCTATTAATATATAATATTTTATTTTATTTATTTATTTATTATTCAGATTGGGAATGCTCTGGGTTTGTATAAAATAGCGCCAAATACATTTAAGGGAATTTAAGGGTATTTAGGGGTATTTAACTGGTATTTTATCTGCTGCCCTTTTTGGTATGCACTCAAATTGTATTCACAGAAATTCCTCAGTCAATCTAACATTTTTGATCAAACACTTTCATATGCATAGATCTGCATCTCTCTCCCTCTTTCCCTCCCTCCCTCTCTCTTTGCATTTACATTCCCATGCAATTAAATAGTATTTGTGTCACACGGAAAGATTTTTTCTACAAATTTGTTTCTGTTAGGCCCTCTTTGGCTCTCTCACACACGCTTCCTACTTTGCATTGTTGTGGCCCAAGACATTGGCGGATGCATAACTCCATATATGTATGTGTGAATGTGTGTTAATTTAGCTATAAAATATATTGTACATATTTGTATATGTGTGTATGTGTGTGTGTGTGTGTTGCCATACAGGAAATTAGTGTAAATTGCCAGTGCGGTGCGATTTGAGTTCGATTTTGATTTTATAATAATTACACCCATATTGCGCGTTCGATATCTGGTTGGGGTTTTATTTCTTTTTTTTTTTTAAGTTTGGTTTTATGTGCTGTATTTGTATTTGTGCTCGCGCTGGCATCAAAGCCAATTTTGACAAACGTGCTCAGTTGTCGACTTTCGATTTGAGTTGAAGATTTGTGGGGTGTGGCAGTAACTGAATGCAGGCAACTGCAGCCATAGACATAGCCATAGCCATAGCTAGAGCCAGAGCCACAGTTACCTACAGCACCATTAGGTACCTACACACAGATACATGCATAAATAGTCTATGTACGAGATGTACATGTATCTGCCTGCCTGCCTGCCTGCCTACACTTTTTCTGCATGAATTCCACTTGAATTTGTCAATTTTGTATTTTCGATTATTTTCCAATCAGCAAATTCCTTTCAATATATACACATATATACAGTTATATATATATATCTGTCTGATTTGGATGCTACGTGCAGCGGCAAACAGCTGACATCTCTCTATAGTTATTGAAATTGATGTGAAAGTAATCCGTCCATAACTATTTATGAAGTACATTTGCCAATTTCGCTTCGACTCTTTATGTAATTTCAAATTTCAAATTTTCAAGCCAAAAAAAAAGAAAAACAAAACAGTTATGAAAACTCATATTGCACCTGATCCGTGAATAGTAATTTATTTGCATACCACTCAGCGGATGTGGAATTGCCTCATAACTGGGTCCATTCAGAATTGACTTTAGTCGATATATATGAGCATATAAAGTGTTTGCTGCGTGTGAGAGGGAGAGCGAGTGAGACAGAGAGAGAGAGAGATGGAAATAGCTGGATAACTTGCATAAATCGAAGTCAGTTAATTGCGGTTATCAAAATATGAGTAGTTGTGTTATATAACTTCGATCTTAAAAGTCTAGCTAAAGAAATGTGCATGCGAAATGTTTTAAGAGCAAATTGTAACAGGGTAAGTTATTTATTTATATGTAAATAATATGCACATTATTAATATCTAACTATCGCTTGCAAATATAATTTGGAAAAGGTGTTAGAAATAAAAATAAAAAAGAAAAAAAAGAACAATTAAAAATAATTGGAAACTCTCTATTGTTGTAGATTATATATTTTCCATAATTATATAATTTCATTTCTATAAATGAAATTTTTATTTAAAACATTGCAAAATATATTTTGTTGTCAATTTAGTTTAATCGGAATAAGATTGTTATGAAAAAGACAAAAGAAAAGTTGTAGCTATAATATAATGTTATAAAAAGTATATAAAATAATATTCAAATATAAATATAAGACATGTATAATATTAATATTTGAATATTATTATATTATTATTATTATATTATATTATTATTATATTATATTAATAACGCATATGAAAGATCGTCTGATGTTGCGCTATGCAATTTTAAATACTAACTTTGTGGTAAATTATATTTAAATACTCTAGCTAGATATTTGGTATTTTGGTATATACCAAATATAATTATAAAATACTATTGGCAGATATAATATTAATATCATAAATAATGAATAATAAAAATAGAAAAAATTAATTGAATAATAATAAATATTTGTATATTAACAAATTCATATGTAATATATATAATAATATATTTAATTTATATATTAAATACATATAACCTCCATTTATATACAAAATCATAATTTGCATGGAATTTTCATGTCAAATAAAAATGCAAATAAAATCTGTTTACTTTTTTATACCCCGTTTTGAATATTGTATAATTCGCACAAGGCGGAACTAGTTGGCTAGTGAATAGCCACGAAAATGTTGTTTTCCTTAGCAGATTTTCATGTTCGGAGGATTCGTGTCACTTACAATTATGCATTTGTGCAGAGATTTATTTACTTTAATATGCACACAATTGCATGCATGGCAATCGCATATATTTCTATATATATATATATATATATATATATATATACAGATATTTATATATAAATATAGATGTGTGTATGTATGTATGTTTATAAGTAGTTTGAACCCGCAGTTGACTGGCAAGCGTACGCCGTACGGACACTGACAGTTGCATTTATTTCTTGGCACAATGAAGCCAGTTCGCTGCATCTCTTTCGCACATTTACTACATTTACTCTCTCTCTCTCTCTCTCTCTTTCTTTCGAAAGACGAATGTCAAGTTTAAATATCGAACTACATAGAGATATAAGCAATTTCAAATGAAATGAATACGGATGTGTATTGCATTCATAGAGCAGTTCGATACTCTAAAGCTGTGAGACGACTTCAGATTTCAGATTAAGTTCGATTCAGACTGCCTTGATTTAAGTTTGTATTAGTTGGATTATTAGTATGATAAACAACTAAAATGAGTAGTCAAATAAAGTAGCTAAAAGTAGCTAAAAGTAGCTAAAAGTAGCTAAAAGTAGCTCTAAGATCTGCTCAAAAACTAAATTAAATTGTGAACGAAAATATAGTATAAATAAAAATATTTAATTTGTATGCATAAAAAATAAATATACATTAAAGCAAGGTATTTCAATAAATAAAATAAATTTTATAAATAATTGCAATGAATTAATATTAATAAAATATGAATTTTACTAAAAGAATATGATTAAAAATATATCATAAAATGATACTAATTAATGAATAAAAAAAAATAAATTCTAAAAAAAGCTTAAAAAAAATAATAAATATAAATATAATAATAAGTATATTAAAATATAAATATATAAAATAAAAATAATAATATTAAAATATAATAAATATAAATATAAATAAATAATAATATAATAAAAAGTATATTTAAAAAAATAAATAAGATATGTAAATATAAAATATAAATAAATATATTATATAAAATTTTATTCAAAAATGAATTGAATTCAAAAATAAAATATATAATAAATGAGCAAATTTTCAATATTAACTATTTTTACATATTTATGCTAGAATTTATTAAATCCAATTGGATTATGATCCGCTCATGTAGACTATATGCATATAGAGTAATAAAAACTTAATCATTGAGACTTTCTTTTATTTTTATTTTGTTCATTTTTCGTTTTGTAATTAATGTTTTTCTCACTGCTCGCTCCATCTCTCTTTCTCTCGTGGCTACGTTTTGTTTTCGCTCACTTATCTTTCTTGTTTCCTCCGTTTTCTGGTGAACTTTGCCATTGGAAAGATATTTTAATTTCGAGCGATTTCGATGCCATTCAAATGATAAATGGAAAGTGACGGCTTAATAAAACAATACGTGCAAATATATATAAATCGTGTTATTGACACTTTGAGTGCTCAAGAGAGTTTTCAGATGGAGACTTTGCGAGACTTGAAGAGACTTTGAGTGTTTGAGAGGAGTGCGTGTGTTAGTTTAAATAACTTGTTATGCTTGTTGTAAAGCTAGTGTCAGATACATAAGTGCATATGCTGTACATAAATTGTACATAGGCTGTACATAGATTGTACATATGCGCATGCTATGCATACATCCGTTTGCATATTAAGCATACGCCACGTTTGTTTTGCTTAGCTCACTCAAAAAGGAAAGATTCATATAGATATATTTATATAGAAAATGAAAGTGCTCTTCGCATCATGCACAAGGCCATGTTTAATAATTTTAATTATTAATCTGTCTAGCTGATGTGATATTTATGTTATATAAATTACAAATAAAATAAGAGATATTAATATTTTTTTTTTTTTACTATTCATATTTTCTATTTATCTTCTTTTTCATTATATTTTCATGTTAAATTATTGAATTTAAGCAACTCACCCTTAATTCGCAGCTTTGGCTGCGAGGAGCCGATGCGCACAGCTCGAGCCACTGGTATATCCGTAATTATTGCTATAACAGCTACAACAAGTCCAAGCAAGTGTTTTAATCCCATTTTGCAAATTTTTTTGAATATATCAATTGATTAAGCTGGATTTCTTTAACTTTATCTTTTTTTCAATATTTCACACACATTAAAGTCGCCTTTCTTTTATTTATCTTTTTCTTTGTTGTTTGCCAAAATCGAAAAACAGGATATTTGTTGCGTTGCGTGCGTGTGCCACAAAGGGCTCGACTTTTTTGGATTTTCCAAGCGGTCAGCTAAGATCTATAGATGTGGCCACTTGACGCAATTTCACAAATCGAAACGAAATTCCAATTGCTGTACAGCGTTTCGAGGCACGCGCACCGCGTCTAAGCACCAAACTGAAGCACTAGGCGGACCCGTATGACTATATAAAATCTTTCGAGCGCAGAGACAAGTCGCGCTGTGCTGCAAGCTGCTGTTGCGGTCGAGCTTGCGAACAGTCGGGGAATGGCTAAAAGTGAATCACGCGATGGCTTCAAGAGCGCAAGAAGTTGCTGCAGCTACAACAACAACAACAACAACTCGAAACAGTTAGCCAAAGCCCGCGGGCGGGCAGCTTAAGCTCGAGTCGAAGCTTGAAGCTCGAAAAGCTCACGAGAAGCTCTTTTGTTCAGCCAAGAGAGGCGCAGCTAAGAGAAATGCAAAGCATTAGCAATACGTACTACATACACACATACATACATACATACATATGTATGTACATATTTTAACAGGAATATGTTAAGTCAAGTTAAATATTCATCGCTCCATGGGATTATTTTATTGCATTCAATAAATGTTTAATTGTTGTTTTTTTTGTTTTCATTCCAATTTTCAATTCGCAACTTGTGAACTTTAGTTTGTTTGCGAATATTATGAGTGCAAAAAAATAAAAAATCAAAATAAATAAATAAATGCAAGTTGAATTAGCTGCTCGAATATCGTATACGATATGCGTCAAGATAAGCTGTGACAATGCTCGTAACAATGTTTTCTTTTGTTTATATGAATGTATGTATGCCTATATGTATTTGTAAGTGTATTTATTTATTTGACATTTTTAATTTGCCTAATGGAAAGTGGGAAGAATTATTAGCTTTATCTTAAATTATTATTAATCTCATTAATTATTTAACTTGACTTTTTATTGGCGTATGTACATACATATATGTATGTGAATGTATTTAGATATATGTATATGCATAGGTAGGCATGTATATATATATGAATGTACATGCATGTATGTGCTTCGCCCTTTGCATTTGCGTATTTACTATATGTGTATGCTCATTCAATCTATGCTCATTCTCTTTCTCCTTCTCATTCGCCTTCGCCTTCTCATTCGCCTTCGCCTTTGTATATACATATGTGCTTCGCCTTATGCCTATGCGTATTTACTATGTGTGTGTGTGTGAGTAAGAACTAATCTATGCTCCTTCTCCTTCTCCTTCTCCTTCACATTCGCCTTCGTCTTTGACTTCGCCTTCGACTTCGCCTTCTCGTGCCAGTTTACTCCAAATTTGCATGACTATGCACTTTTAATGCTGCCCTCCTCCTCGATTCTCAAAAATGCAAATAAACCAACACATAGACATAAAGGCAATACAGAACGCTTCCAAGCTTGCAGAAAACTCTTGAAAAACAAACCCCCACACACACACACACAGATGACAAGAGGCGCGAAAAACTCGTTGGCTTATTTGAATTTTTGAGAATCGAGGAGGAGGGCGCATAAAAAGTGCATAGTCATTCAAATTTGTAAGAAAGTGCATCAAGAAATTTATATTTATATATATGTATATATATATGTATATATGTTTGTATTTATTTGTATTATTCATTTATGACATGCATAAGGAGCCAAAGTCTAATTGAGTAAAGATTTATATAGTAAGTAATAGTATATTGATAAAATTATAAAAAAAAAAAATTATAGAAAAATCAGATATTGAGTTACCTCATTAAACCGTAAAGTAAATTGAATAAAGTATTTTTAAAAAAAATTAAACATTTACTAGTATTCCTATAGACATCTAAATAGAAAATAATCAAAAGCTGATATTTCTTGAAAGCCTTACATAATCATATACTATATGCACACAAACTATATATATAGATATATATGTATGTTCACACTTGTAGATTTGCAGCTTCATCCGAGAGCCACTTAATCGGTAATTCACCTCAACCAATCTGTTGTCAGTCAAATGTGAAATGTGAAATCTGGTCTCTTGGAGTGCATTCGGCTGGGGAGGTAGCAGCTAATGTCTAGGTGCTGTCTGCGATGCATGCTTGAAACGGTAGAGTGGCCAAGGTTGGACAAGGTCGATGTCGGAGTAAATAGAGGCTGGTCGAGTGAAATGTATTGTGCTCAATTTGTGCTGTTGCTGGGGCAACTTTATAAGATCCAGCGCTTGCAGGAACTGCGCCTTATACACTCGCCCTCAATCGTGCCCTTGCGCACCCAGCCTGGCCGACAGACACAGCCGCGAGCACATTTCATAGGCACGCAGTTTCTTGTGATGAGAATGCTCGAACAGATCTTCTGGCAGTCGGGCACACAGTCCACCATCACTGCATTTAATATGCACACTGTTTACGATAGACAACATGGAGATATATACAAATATATATATAGAAAGAGAGAGAGAGAGAGAGAGAGAGAGTGATAATTTATAATGTTTACTTACTGCCCATAAACTGCTCCAAATGTGCTGCTGCAACTCCACAAAGTGCCAACAGCAATCCCACTTGCCAGAGCATGCAACTGTTGCCTGTTGCGAGTCTCATTCCGGAATAATGTTATATATGCTAGAAGCGTTCCCTATTTATTTCAACTTGTGAGCCAAACATGCTGGCTTAAATATAAACAAATATACAGACGAGGGCTAATTCATAAGTATGCCAAAAGATTGCAACTTTAACGGTTCTCTACATAAATGTATAAAATATTATATTTACAAATAGTCTAGCAAAAATAATAATAATTTATTAGAGTATGTGCATGGCATTAACAAAATTTATAGATTTCCTTTCTAAGCATTTATTTTACATACTTCATTTGATTTAAATGAAATATATGAAAATATTTGAAAATATGATTATATGAATATATGAATCATGTAAATATACAAAATATTGAAAATATATTAGTTTATAGTATGAAAAGTATTGTTAAATTTGATATTATATGAATAAAATGTATTAGATATATGAAAAATATTACTAAATGTATAATGTAGCTAAATGTATAAATATTTAAAAATTATTAAATATATATAAAATATTTCTAAATGTACTTCATATACATATACATATATAATATATGAATCGACTGACTTTATCGAGTCGTCTAGTTACAAATATTATGCCATGGCACAGTGAAATGTTATATTAGATTTGTATATACTATCAGTATTTAAAAAATACTATCGGTATTAAAATATAAACATAGCTTACTTTTATCAAGCCATATTATATTTCAAGCTACTCAGCACAGCTACTGCTCCTAATTTGTAAACATAAATATAATTTTTATAAATAAATAAACTAAACTAAACACTTGATATCATGATATCAAGAAAACTGGAAACTAAGGCACATATAAAGAAAAAAAAACAGATTTAATTGATAGATATAAATCGATGTATTTATCGTCATAATAAATTAAAAAAGAATAAAAAATAAATAGAAATCAAATATCTTATAGGCATAATTTACATTTTTTACATTTTTAAATTTCCTAATCTTAATATTACTCTATGAAAAATACAAATGTTTGCCCATCCATAATACAAAAGCGAAACAAACTTAGATAAGTATCTACATGGCAACAGCACTAAAAACCTTTATAGAGTTCAGCTAGTAAAAGGGACAAAGCAATAGAAAAACTCACCTATATTTGATTGTTGCAAGACAAAGTCGTATTAATTAAGAATGTATAAGGCATTCATATTGAATAGCTTTTTTGTTTTTTTTTGATTTGTATTTTGTATACCTTCACTTGCATGTTAAATGTTTTTTCTTTCCTTTTTTATTGCTTTGCACATAAGTAAATTAAAAACCTTTTGCATTTCATTCAATATCCGTTTTCTACATACACTCTGGCTTAGGTACTACCAATAGGAGTTAGATATAGATATACAGAGCAACAAACATAGTGAAAAACCTGCCCACAATTAAAATACCTTCACTTTCGGTTTCATTATGTTTACTAAATAAAAGATTTGTATCTGCGTAAAGTAGAAACTGGAATAAATAAGAGAATTTGTTGCTGTTTTGTTTTGTTATATTTTTGTTTTTTCTTTTTTGCGGCCAAACACCTCCGCCCAAATGTGGCCTGAGAAAAACAAAAGACTTTTGGGGCTCTATTGGCTTTGTTCATTTCATAGGTTGCGAAAAAAAAAAGAAATACAAAAATACAAAACTCGAACTAAAAACTGTGAATCACGATTTTGGTGCAAAGCTCAATGCTATTTAAATTTGCTCTTACTGCAGGCACAATTGCTCAAACTAAAACAAAAAAAATCTTTGCTAATTTAGCAACATTAACCAAGTCTTCTGAGTCCCATTCGCATGCAAATTATGAATTTTGTGCTGTTAGCCTAATACTATAAAATCTAGAAGAATGTGCTAAAGGGAATTAACTTTAGCTTGACTTAATATAAATTCAATTTGATTGTGAAACAGAGCAAAGCTTTTAGCATCATTTGGCTAAACTCTGCTGAGGAGTTTATTTCTTATACTAGATTTAATTTCTTTAGTTAAGCTGTTGATTTGCTTAATTGTTATTAATTCACACGATAAGCATGCGTAATACTATTGTCTATTAATGCTATAATTAACAAACGAGCTAGTCAAGGACGCCAGAAAAAAAAACAACAACTTAATAACTAAAGCAAGAGTTGGCAACCTAAACGAGCAACAGATCTCAGCAAAGCAATCAAACCCCAAACAAAACTGATCTAAATCGATTTTAAATTGCTTTGATTTGGCTTTGCTTTGCTTTGGCTTTAACTTGACTTGGCCTGGCCTGGCTTGTTGTCAATTGGTATTCGAATTGCAAAATGTGGAAGTGCTTTTTGTCGTCGCGAGAGTCGCGTTAATTGTCGCCAGAAAAGAACTGCTACCTTCCGGCAGATCCGGATATAATATACATATATATATGAATAATTTCGATTTCTACATCAAAAATCAACCATCAAGCGAGCGAGATAGGCACATAAAGATATCAAATGGGTACAGGTAAAAAGCTAAAGAACAAACTAAGCCATTTGAGGCAGGCCAAAAGCAATTCGCTCGCTCGCTCGCTAATTACTCAGCTATGCCACGCCTACATTAAATGTGCACAAAATATATGCATTCAATTAAACTAATATGATTTCAGTTTAGTCAGATTTAAACAAAAGGTTAACGATTCAAGCAAACAGCTTTAGTTTTAATTTGAATTTCAATAATTCATAAATTTTGGAAAATCCAAGCCAAAGTCGTTAGGCATGCGGAAAATGTGTATATAATTTTCTTTTGCTTATCAATCAAGCAACTTCACACTTAATTTGAAGGCATAAAATTGTTAATTATTTAATAAGCCATTTTTTTTCGCTAATTTGAGAAAGTACTCTTAGCCGCTAATGCTCTTACATCAACAACTCATTCACAGAAAATAGAAAACTTGTTTTTGCTTCAAAATTAAAGAAAATGCATGCTGAGCAATGAAAATTATGTCTGGCAGTAGAATCAGAAAAGTTTAAATTTATTTTAAATATATATAATATACAACTAAAGTGAATTGAATATGGGAAAGTCAAATTATAAGGAAAGTCATATCTCGAGCTTCGCTCAGAAAGCAGCTGAAACTCTAATGAATTGCTTTAATAAAGTTGCTGAAGAAGCTGTAATCTTGTAGTTAATATCTTACAATATCAAACTTTATGTAATGCAAAAATGAAATGGGATTATTGTTAATTGAAGATGTAGATAATGTCATAATAAATTGAAAAACATTAAGATAAATTACTTTCAAAATAACTTTTACCCACTCTAAACAACTTTGAATAAATCATAGAAAGCCAGACTTGTTCATATAACAAATTTTAGCATATATGTAAATATATATTTGTCTCTTTTATATTTCTCTTGTTCGTAACAAAGCATCAATTATATTCAACTCTGAATCAAATGATTCAATTAGAAATTACATTTTCAGGCAAAGTCCAATTCATCCGTTTCAAGTTGTAAGCCAAGGTTTAAAGTTAGTCTTAACTATTTGGTAATCCAACAGCTTAACCTGGAATTAAAGAAGTTTTGATTTGAGTAAATCGAAAATTAAAATAATGAAAAGAATAAAAATCGTTTAATATTAAAGTAGAGAATAATGTTTTATATCTTGTTTGCAGAGTTATTTTAAATATTTGACAATTTTTCTATCACTTGTTCTTAATTGATAGAAAAACTTGTTCTGTTTAAAATTAATTTTTTTAATTAGAGGGAGAGCCCTGAGCACCTATTCACGTGCAGGTGGACTCAGTCTAATGCCCTGAATAAGTGCAGGTCTGCTTATATATAACTCAAATTTATTGCCACGAATACGCTTAACCATAAATCATGTGCCAGCTTAGGAAAGGGTATTAAAAGAAAAGCATTTGCACTAGTTCAGCTAAGCAGGCAGCATGCAAAGAAAAACACTTGAGTAAATACAATATTACTTTACCTGTCATCACCTGCATGAACTCTGTAATAGATGATTAAATAAAATGCAATTTAATAGTTAACTATAATTAATTTATGTTTAATTTGACTTTGCTCACCATCGAAATCAACAGTTCCGGAGCCATCAGCATCGATCTCCTCGATGATCGAGTCCAAGTCTTGGCTGGAGATTTTGTCGTCGAGCTCGTGGAGAATGCCACGCAAGGTGGCAACCGTTAGATAGCCTTTGCCCTCTTTATCGTATACACGGAATGCCTCTTTCAGCTCGGCTTGCAGGGCGCCGACATCCTCCTCGACCTCGATGAAGCGTGCGGCGAGCTTGCAAAACTGGCTGAAATTCAATTTGCCCGTGCTGCCCTTGTCCACCTCCTTGATCAGTGCTTTCACAGCTGGTGGTTCGAGTTTTTGGCCCAGAATTTCAAGTATAGATGAGACATCGGTATGATCGATCGATCCAGTGCCTTCGAGATCGAAAGCTTTGAAGGCATTGCGCAGAACTACGAAAAAATATTCGAGAATTATATGCAAACTGTCTCTCTCGCTCTCTCACTCTCTCTCTCTCTTTTTACATACTTCTCAATTGATCTTTGTCGTACTCCCCCTCGGCCTGCGTATGATGAGAATTAATTAGAAGATAAATCTAATTGCTCACATGCTTAATTAGGCACACAAATGTCAATTCGCATGTTCTTTAAATAGGATTCGCTGTAGCTCTAATTATTGTTAATAAATCGTAAATAAGCATTCGCACTTTAGTTAGCTAAAGTGCAAATAGGTGTGGATAGAAATTGACACAGGTGCAGCACACAGGTGCCCTACAAATGTCCTCTGCCGTGCTCAACAATTTTCAATCACAATCAAGGCCAAACACTTGTCGAAAGCGACAATTTCATTGATTTATTTGCGGAACACTTGATGCGCCTTCATTTCATTAGATTCGATTTCAATTTTACAATTACATAACTCACCATTTTTTATTTATTTTAATTTCTTTTTTTATATTAAAAAAAAATATATCTAAAATATAAAATTTGTAACTTTAAAATATGCACTAATGAAACCGAGTTTGTGGTTTACCAATCGACTCTCGATCGGATCGGATCGAGTTAGCGCCAGCGTCTAAACAGATCTATGTCTGGGCGCCGTATATAAACGGGCGCGACAAATGTCAGCACGGGGCGGGATATCAGCGACGAATCGTGCTGCAACTTGTGAAACAAATGCCAAATTGTCGTCGTCAGCACCAATCGATGCCGAGCAGATATAGCAGCATGCATAACCCACAAAATAGAACCTGCAGCACGCATGCCTCACGCACACAATGCACCTGCAGCAGCATGACGAACCCGATCGCCATTCGGCGATTCCCGATTGTCGTAGTTATCAATATTTCATATTATATTTAGACTGAAATTCATTGAAAAAGGATTTGTTAAGCTGATTATAGTTTACATTGATTAGACGGGCAGAAATTTGCCAAAAGACAAACATGAATTACTGCAGGATGCAAGAAGAATGAAGGAAGAGGGAGGGAGGCAGAGAGAGGGAGAGAGTAAGATGAACTGACATGTCTAGTCGTAGAAAGAGCTGGAGTGGGGAACGGAGTGAAATAGAAATAGTACATTCTCTATTTCTTTTCCACTTCGTTTCCCACTCCAGCCTTAGCTTGAAATAAAACGGAACACTCTGAGATAGAGTAGGAGAGTGAGGCAGTCAAGCAGACAGAGCGTATGAGCGATAGAAAGGGAAAGACTGAGGCGCGAAACAGACAGGTAAAGGAACACGGTGACACTGACAATGAGCGGCAGAACGATATGTGAGTGAGGGGCAGAGAGAGAGAGAGAGGGAGAGAAAGGCAAAGAATCGTCTCCTCTAAGTTAAAGACAAACGCTTAGTAACGAATATCGTTCTACTTGCAGAATTCTATAATGTATATGTAAAACATTCTGAATAGCTCAAATTTGATTCTTGTTTATTATATTAAACTAGTCAGCTCTATAATTGTTGTCAATTTATATATAAATATATTGATGCTCAACTTGTAAATATTTACGCGAAATAAACAGCACACATTTTCACATGCTTAATTTATTAAAAGTTTATTTATTTATTTTTTTAATTTTTTGCCTAATAAAATTACATTTAAAAGCATTTTATTTATTTTTTTGTTCATTAATTGAAATATTTATTGCTTTTTATTCTTTTCATGAATTCGCGGTGTCGAACATGTTGTTGATTTAACCTTAATTAATAAGCTAATCAGATTATCTCATAACCAACAAATCAAGCATCGTGACTCCAAATCAAGAGCATTGCAAAGAGTATAAAATACATGTATATAAATATAATGCAGCTTGTTGTACTGGCGGCCCGATAATAAGTACAAAATCGTGGTTGTATTTCCTCGACTTTATTTAATGTAATGACACAACCTTTTTCTTCGTAGTTAAGTGTATAGTCGTGATGCAAAGAATGTAGGAAGAATATCCTAATCGCCGATTGCGAACCAGTAGGAGAACTGGAGTGGGAGTTATGCTATTAACAGAACATAACACTGTTAATAGCATGGCATGTTCACGTGAGGGAGGAGCAGCTTCTGTTAATGCAATCTGACATTAAGACAGCTTCAGAAGATAATTTTATTGTTTACCTGATTGCTATTGGACAAGCCGAATGCACATGAATATATGTATATATTTAACTTAATTTAAATGAAATGAATGAAAATGAATTTTTTCCAAAAGGTAGTCACATAATAGATTATTTAATATCTGCATAAATATATAAATAATATATATTTTTCAATAACAGGCAGATAGAGGCTGCAGACATTTAAATAGTTTATATCTAAATTAAGAAAATTAACCAAAAACGACAGAGCCTAGAATATAATTTCCAAATAGTTGACTAAGCCACTGGACACTGCAAAAATTCTATTAAATCTATTTAAATATATGCATGCTGTTCAGCGCTTCCAGACTTCTCGATTTTCTGCCTCCTTTCTTATTTTGTGGATTAATGCATTGAATTTAATTTATATGTATATTTAAGCTAAATTTTAGTTTCTCTCAAAGAAAGAAATTTAAATTCTTAAATGGAAATTCTAATTTAGTCGAAGTTGAATAAGTCTGTGTATAAAATATATACGTTTTCAGTCAAAGACTTCTTCATGTTGAACTAAATTATAAAATGCATATGCACATATAAAAACATACACAATTACAAATATACATATGTATATAAGTAGTATGTGTATGTATTTAAATACCATGCGAAACATAGACAAGCCAGACATGTAGGAAATCCGCCTAGATAAGTGTCATCAGAAGTAAAGAATCTATATGGATTATTCTTATCACATTTACATGCAGAATATATAAAGCTTAATCAATGAATGCCATTGATTTATTAGTACCGGAGACTGCTTGAAATCCTTTGTATTCATACGATTGACAGGCATTGATCAAAATCATAGCTGATCAATACAGTCAGCTGTGATTGATTGTGTTTTCTTTCACTGTGGCATATAAATACATTTCCTATAAATAGATATGTACTGAAATAAAATATAAGCTTTAGAAGGCAATTCATATCAAATAATAATATTCAAGCTCTGCCTATGTACATTTAATGAATTTTAAACAAAATCTCCTAGTTACTACTAAGCTAATAATAAATATTATTTGATCAAAATTCGAGCAATCAACAGAACTAAGAAATCTTTAAAAGAGCTTTTCAACTCCTCAATGCTAATGTATATATAACCAATCAAACATAGCTAACAAATTCAAGCATTCTCAACTTTACATTTACATCAATTCAGTTTGAATTCGGTTCTGTAATTAGCAACTTTGATGTGAGTTGATGTCTAGCTATAGAAATAGATAAACAATAGATTACAGCTTTAATGATGAAGATATCAAGATTTGACCGAAAATTGGAATGAGATAACAAGATTAGATTGACGCGAACGTTTTCGATTGTTAATTATTTACGTGAACTCTTAATTAGATTTCTGGTGACTCAGCTTTTTATCTGCTATTGTTGACTTGACTGAAACGCATATTATGTTATATATAATATTACAAATTACAATTTTTATTGCTAAGAGTATAAAATTAGACGAAGAATGAAATTCAACCAAAAGTGTAACTAATTCGACGTTGTTATAAAAAATAATACTAATGTGTGTAGACCTATCCATGCTTAGACTACAATATTTCTAGTTTTTTTATTTCCGCTTTTTTCACAAATATTTTTATTTATTTTTTTCCTAATTAATCATGAGTGATTGAGCATTCAACATGTTTAATTTTTCTTTTTTACATTTACAAAAATTATATTTATTTTTTTAATTTGAAGTTTAATAGACTTTAGACTTTGTCACAAATGTTAGCCGATGCAACTAATTGTAAGTATATAAATTGATTTAATTCCGTGATTTGTTGATCAGCAAACTAATCATCGCCGCCTGTCATAACTTCCATGAATTCTATGAAAATAAATACATTATTAATATAAATAAATTCAAACTCTAAGTTTTAGCTGCTCACCATCGAAGTCAACAGTGCCAGAGCCATCAGAGTCAATTTCCTCAATCATCATGTCCAGATCATCATTTGTCAGTTTGTCATCCAATTCGCGCAGAATTTCACGCAGAACTCCGGTGGTAATGTAGCCATTGCCCTCCTTGTCGTACAATCGGAAGGCCTCCTTCAGCTCGGCCATCATGGCCTCGGCATCTTCCTCAACGAGGAAACGGGCTGCCAAGGTGGTGAACTCCTCGAACTCAATTTGACCCGAACCATCTTCGTCGACCTCTGCAATGATATCGGCTAACGTGGCATCGTCCAGCTGATGGCCCAACATGCTCAGAATGGTGCCCACCATTGTCGTATTGATATATCCATTCTTCTCGGGATCAAATGCATTGAAGGCATTGCGCAGCACTGCTCACAGAAAGAGGAAACAAATATTAGTTATCTATGAGTCGATTGACAGTCAATCAAAAATTAATGAACTTACGTGCAATTTGCTCCTTTGTTAGTTCGTCCTGTAATTAATTGGAATGAAAATAGATATTATTAATATGAGCAATACTATCTTATTCTAATTTTGTTTAATCTGATTTTTTTCTTAATTTATAAATCTAAATTTAGATCGTCTCATTGAATACAATCTAGCTATTCATTTATCAACATAATTATATAATTATCTTTTTGTATAAGGAACAGATTGCAAAATAAAAATTTAATTAAAATTTTAGCAGCAACCATGATCTGAGTGCCTGACCAGTAGATACCCTTGAAATTATATAACCATTTTACTTTCTTTTCAGCAAACAGTTTGAATTGTCGAAATCAGCTAAAATTGAGTATTTTTGTGTTGTTTTTTTTTTTTTTTATTTTTCCGTTTAGTATATTACTTTATAAATATATTTATATTTATTTTCTATTATAATACCAAGTGATTAATATTAGTATATTACTTTAATATATATATATATATATATATTTCATCTTATTTTCTTTTTTTATTTATTTACTCAGTTTAAGAATAAACTATGAAAAAACATGAAATAGTCTACTCTCGTATTCGTACGATTTTTAAGATACTTATATATTTTTTTAAAGTTTGGTGTCAATGCAAGGAAGAGAAATTTGTATGTTCTTTTCTCTATTTAATATTATATTATAATATTTTGTAGTTATATATTAAACTGAAGTGAATGTTGTTAGAATTGTAAGCCAAAAAAGTTTTTTTTTTATCAATTTTATACAGTTGTGGCTAGAACTGAACTAAAGCCCTGTTTTTTACACAATTTCTATAATATCTGATTAAAGTAAGTTAATCACGATAAAACTGTCTGTAAATAGAGATTTGAGTTTGATTGGTCCTTTATTCCTTATCTTTTATCACTCATGATTTTTGTTTCTTCTCTTCAACTTTATTTTCAGTTTGCACTCACGATCATCAATTTGTCAACTTACACTCATGTTGTCTGATTTATAGTTATTCCAGTGAAATGATCTTTTCTTGTCGAATTAAATTCACACACACCAACTGCAGGATCAACAATGTACAGGAAATAGAAAATGAGAATAATTAGAGAAGGCTTCTGGCTAGGTGTTCCTGTATCACAGCCACTGACAGCGAGACAAGAGACAATCTATGTAGATTGAGGAAAGCCAACACGTGCCTTGAAGTCGCTGCAGCTAAACTGTCACTGTCTCAGACAACAAAACCTCCTGCTGTTTCTGCTTGGATGTAAGTGAAGGAATAATTTTGGCCAAAGCGCAAACGCGAAAAGTCATTTTCGCAAAGGTGGCGGTGGCAGACCCGCTGCAGATGGCCGCAGATCAAGCGGCGGGGCAGGTGAGAGAGAGAGAGAGAGAGGAGGGAGCACAAGTTCTAGTCGATTTACCTGAATGAATAGAAACACGAACACAACATGCTATATGAGTTGAATCAAAAACTTTTCATATTTGTTTGTCGCGCTGTTGCTGCAGCCGCTTGCCGCATTTCAGGAATTTCGCATTGATGGTGTTTCCCTCTCTCTCTCTCGCTCTGCCTCTCTCTCTCTCTTTATATATCTCTGTCTCTGTCTGTCTCTGTCCTACCATTTATTTATAACTAAAAAAATGCATTTTGATGCATTCTATGTCTGCATGTGTATAAGTTTATCATAAATAAATACTTAGTATACGGGTATGCCCAGGCGCAAGCAGTAAGGGAAAGGAAACAAAACGAATTTGATTCATTTAATTGCACTTAATCAAAGTTAAGTATTCATATTGTTTAACAATATTTAAGCTTTGACAAAGAAAAAGTCTAAGCAATTGAAAACTAATATGCTCGTTCACACTTTGTGCCTTAATCATTTTATTGTTAGTTGCACTGTTTCATATCATAAGATATCATATGAGAGAAACCACAATACTATCAGGCCATAAGTAATCAAAGAAGAGCGCTCAACTCACAGATACCCTCTATATATGGATGTTAAGTGATGTTAATAAAATATAAAATATAAAGTAAAATATATAAAAAATATATATGAACATATATTATACAAAATATAAAATATAAAATATAAAAACTCTTATATATGCATCAACAGCCAATTAGACGATCTGCTTGTTGTAGTTTAATTTTTAGTTCATATTTTGCCAAATTTTATCAAATTTATGATATTTCATAAACATCCCAAAGGCATTGATTTTTACTATATAAAAAACACCTCAACTTTCCATGAAATTAATTCAATGCAATACGATATACAATACACAATGTTTCTTTAATGTAAACGTTTTGATAACAATTTTTATCTATTAAAAAAAATGTCCTCAACTTGAACAAACCAAAGATAGGGTTTGTTATGTTATTATGTTATCTGTATATTCCAGTCAACTATTCTATGTCGAAGAATTATATTTTATTATAATTAATGCAAATTGCTTGACAACAACAGGACACAAGATCATGGCTTGGCTATTATTCTTGAACTCAACAGGTTTTTTTTTACAGAAAATATATGAATACACTCTTATAGAATTGATCCAACAATGATTGAAATTTCTAAATTGCATGCTACAAAAATCATGATATCTTCACTAGTTAAATCTTTCTCTCATAACCGATTACGAGAAGTGAACTGAAACAGCTTAAACGAGAACTAAAACCATACATTAAACTTGCAACAAATTTATTTACTTTATTCAATAATCAACATTTGTTTTTGACCACATTTAAATTTGCTTTGAATAATTGCTTTAATGATTTACTAACCATCGTTGTGTTGCCCATTTTTAAGTCGGTTTATTATTATGCTCGGTCCACAAATGATAGAAATATTGATGTTATCTGGGCGAAAATAATAATTCGGAACGCGGAAACTTTTGGTGTTTGATCTAAATGACAGAACTGAACTAACTGGACCAAGTCAAACCGATGATGGAGGCACACGAACGGAAACATTCATAAATCGGACTCACACGTTGCGACACATGCACGTCAACATTCACATTCGCATCTCTGACATCTGTATGGGTGTATGGATATTTATGGATATGTACATGTGTACATACACACACACACACACCCATCCATACACACCCACACATACGTATGCAAACGTATTCATAAGTAAGTAGAACCGAATTGATTTCGCTGCGCGCAAAATGGCGTGAAAGCGTTTTCAGTGACGTCGACGATGAAAAACCACTATAAATCGTCACGGCAAAGAAATGATCGTAAGCGACTGCAACGAAAAGCAAGTAAGTGCGCGGTATAGTCGAGTGTATCAGGCTAGCAGATACCCTGCATAGACATAGTAGTGTAAACGCTTGAAAATAACCAAATATCAAAATCCCAAATATGCAGTTTTCAATTGTATTAGTATAGTATTTTTAATATAGTATTTTATATTAATAAAATAAAGTTTTACATATTTGGTTTGTTTCTGAATTAATTTCTATGGTTGTAAGAGCGCCTTTAAATATGTTATTAAACTATGCTAAATCTTAAAAAATAAATAAAAGAAAATAAATTTGGTTTATTTCAAGTCTACAAATGAAAGCAAAAGTAAGAAAACGAAACTTTTAGTATAATATACTAAATATATAGTATATATTTAATATAAATACTAAATAAATATATTGTATATTTATATTATGCATATGCTTAGTTCTCATGCTGTAATATCTTATTGAACAAAGTAAATATTTGAATTTTTATTTTTATTATAAATTATTTTAATAACATATTATTATTTACTTGATTTGTGCATCAGTAAATTCTAATTATTGTTTTCCATAAATTCATATAAATGTTTCCAACTAATATAGCCATTAAAGCCCTTTTAAAATACTGCATTTGATATACTTATAATGACGATGTGAGTGCATCGTATGTAGGATGTACATAGGCAAATAATACAAATTACAAATATCAACTTTTAATTATGCCAATTAATCAAACACACGAGCATAGACTGCATAGAAAACGCTGCAAAAACCCAAATACCCCACCTCGTACACCTCACGAATGAGCAAAAATAATGAGAATTATACTACATAGGTTTAAAGGGCGCTACAATTCTCTACAATTTATTTAAAAGAAGCAAAAGAAACAAAACAAAAAGAGACAAAACTTAACAAATGCGTAAATGTGTGAAAATATAAATTAAAAATTAAATGCCATTTAAATATGCTAAACACTTGGAGAATGATTGATCTGAGCAGAGGTGATGCTACAGTTGCTAGCATATGCTATATACCTATACTATATAGACAGATATGTACGTATATATGATTTCATTGAAGACAAACAACTATAAATCCATTTAATTAGTGAATGTACACACAGACACACCTCTCAGTACTTTGTGGTCAAGAGCAAGCCACTAGACTAATTCTATTTAAATTGTAGTTTTTCTCTCTCGAAAATGTGACCCAGCTATGTCCATTTTATGAATATGTGAATCGCCTGAGTTTCGGCCACAAGCGACTATAAGGCAGCAATACGAATCTGGTAGTACTGCCATTGTACTAGAACTAGAGAAATATGTAAGAAGTATATATAAAAAAATATATATAAATTTAAAAAAATATATTTATTTAAAAATGTATTTGAAAAATATATAAAAACTTAATTTATTTTTGAAATATTTATAACTATACTTACTAAAAAATTAGAATATAACAAAAATTATAAATAAATTATATTTAAAAAAAAAGCAGAAAAAAATTTATAAATTGTAAATCATAAAAAAATAACAAAAACATAAAAAAAAACAAAGATTTATAAAAATATATATTAAATTAAAATTATTTTAATATATCAAAATAAAGTTATAATTAATTATATTAAAATAAAATATTATATATTTATATATATTTTATTTTTTTAAATGTATAAAATATCTATAAGAATCTTCTACATTTCTCTTACAAAACAATTAATTTGAATATTATATTTTATACAAATACAAAACTAATTTCATTAATATGTTAGAATAGCTCATTACACATGTACATGTATGTTTATGCACATTCGCTTTGACAAACATCATAAAACAATTATAATCTCACATATAAGGGGTTCGAATAGTTCGGCGCTGTAGCATTTGGTGGCGTTTGCTATGTATTTTTAGTTGTATTTAAAAATAAATACAATTGCAATCATACTGTTTCGGTAGAACACGTTTCCATTCACGTGCTGTGGGGCAATAATCTAGCAGTTTTCGTAGCAATGTGGGCCTCATCGCGAAAGATTGCCAAATTCTATAATTGTACGCTCTCATCTAGCTAATTCAATTAGCAATGAATATTTGTCTATTTATTCAATGAGCTGAAACAGACAGACAAACAACAACAAACTAGATTTCGTATGCAATAATAAAAACATTGTCAACTAAAAAAGAACGATTTCATCTTACACTTTTAATATAGTATTTATAATTATTGTGGACTCAAAAATGAAAAAATGTTTTCACATTTCGCGCGCAATGAAAATGTTTGATTTCTGTGTTAGTTATCAAATGCTTAAAAAACGCCTTTTGCCTATTCATTATGTTTTTGGTGTAAAACGACAAATATTTGTGTTCTCATTTGCTTAAATCAAATTTAAACGTATTTTCTTTTGATTATAAGTGTGGCTGTATAGCAATAAGCTCAAAATATTTTGTAAACTGATTGGCGTTACACAGCATTTAGCTTTTGAACTGGAACAGCACAATGAACTTATACAAAAAATACTATACAATATACATATATATAGGATACTAAAATTTAGGTATTAAAAAATTTGAATTTGCAAATGTTTAACTCTGCATTATGAAGGAAAATAATGTTAAACAAAAGTGTTTATATTTTTATTATATATATTTTTGTATAAAGCGGTGTTTTTTTTTAGATTATGCCAAACATGGCTTCTTTTATAAAAACTGTGTGTGATAATATCTAATGATAAATTCAGACTGATTTTGTTTTTTTTTTTTTTTTTTGGTAAAGGTAAAGATATATATGTATAGTTAGTGTTAATGCATATAAAAATTCGATTAGGCTACCAGTTACTTAGGAAATCAAATCCTTTAGGCATTTGCACTTTTTCTGGCAATAGTTTACTGTTTTCGGAGTGCTGGTCTTTGGTGTCATTTTCGGAGTCATTTGAATCCGTTGATACGCTTAACAAAGTGTGCTTTGATCCGAAATTCGATAAGAGATTCAACTTCTCAACAGCAATCAAATTGATCGGCTCCGTACATTTATTTATATTTCTTTTCTTCGAATCCTCTTCATCCTCCTTCGCTAATAATGGCGATTTTATTTGGTTCTGATAAACTACTTCTCGTGCTAGTTCTGCTTCTGGTTCCAGTTCTTTTTCAAGCTCTGGCTGAGCTTTAGGTTCAGCAATAGTTTTTACTTGAAATGGTGGGATTTTTTTCGGTGTATTTACAACTGAAACAATTTTGCATATTCCAAGTTCATTTAGATTCATTTGAGATTTCGTTTTGTAACTGAATGGAAATGAATGCTCATCTCGATAGTCGCCAATGTTCTCGTCATGGAGTATTTTGAGGCCAACATTTTGTTGAATAAACGTACATAAATTCAATCTATCGAATCCATATATTAAATTATTCTTCTGCCCTTTTGTCGATTTCTTCTTGTTCAAACGAGGCTCCGACTCTTTGCGAGATTGTGTACTCGAAGTTGCGCTCAGAGAGTTATTATAATATCTTATAGTTATCTCCGGTTTTATAATGGTATCGTTGAGTATATTTTCTTGCTCAGCTGGAGTTAGGGTTACCCAAACGTGATCATAGGCCGAAATCACTTCGCTCATATCAAACGCTATCTTCTCGGCCAGCGGATTTAATTTCGAAAAATAGCCATGAAGCCATTGATTTGTAGGCATTTTAACTCTGAAATGTAAGAAAAGAGAAAATTTATTTTACTCTATAATTGGTAATATAAGAGGAGCCGGCTTGATCAAATGTCTTTTTATATACACATATAGCTCATAATAAAATGCAATTCGTTTAAATTGTAAGATTTTTAAGACTTTTGATTTAATGGAATCTTTTTTTTACTCAGACACTATATATTGCATTGTGTATCTAAAATAGTCTACAATTTCTATATATATATACAATTCTGTAATTGCAATAAAATACATACGTCCGAGTGTTATTGTGCTAGCCGAACATATGTTGCTTGGGCGTAAATTCTTCAGAATGTACGTTCTACACAGTCTCAATTAATATTAATTAAGATGTGTTGTTTGGTATGTTCGGCTTCTCAATTGTTTGTTTTTATTACTTTATTTCTGGCAATAATGTAGACAAAAGTAGAGATGAGAGAACAAAGAAAACAATGGGGATGGTTCCGTGATGCATTCACTAATGCCTAAGAATCGATATATACCAAAACATCGCCACAGCTTATATATTTATATATACCGGCAGAATAAATATTCAAATTAAAAAGTTACATTTAAAAAGTAAATATGTTAACAAATAATATATCAAAATGTGGGATATTTATATGCGATAAGCAACCGTGAACTATCGTAGTAACGCCGAGTCGATAGTGTCGTATTTAATTATCGAATAAGTCTATTTGACTTTAATTTTCGATGGTTTTAAATTAGGCGGATTATTCAATTGTAATTGAAAACATAAATTAATACTTGTATATTATTAACTGATAAATAAATAAAAGATTTGTAAACTGTGTAAAGAAATACTAAAGACCATTTTTAATTTGTTTGACTTATAATGCCATTAAGACCAACTGACAAAAGCTAATTGTATTTACTAGCTTTAATATTAAGTTTTGCTTAGCTTGATATCAATTCAATGCATACATATCTAGAAATATATGTACATCTATCAATTCATATTCTTTCCGGTAATTCACTTATCTAATCAATCCGTTTTGAATAATAATAATGATTATAATTCGTAATAAGTCTCATCACTGATAATGGGCCCGACTAATTTGATAAATTAACCATTCAATTGAGAATCTTGTTCAGTGTCATGAGCACAAGTTGAAAGGTTGACGGCAATTGGCATCGTTTTCAATATTCATTATAAACATGTTTAAATCCAAATCGTTCGATCTAAAAAACGATGAAGCTGGAAAGCAACGCGAACATCTCTATCAGCCACGCAAAGCCCAGTGGCTAAAATACATAATGCAGCCCGCTGCAATTGCTTTTGTTATTCTTTTGATAATCTGCAATATTGATTTCTCATATGACGCCGATGAGGAGAGTGCATCGTCCATATCGAAGGCAACGTCAACTAAGAACTCTATGCCGTTCTATAATCAAAATTTAATTCAATTAATTTTCGAGCATGCCACGAATAAAACGGATTGTCGAGAACATCTATCACTGCGCCTTGAAAACTATAACTTCCCCAATGGACTTCTTAAGAGAAATAACTTCTATGGCGAGTACACATTGCAGAGCCTAGTCATAAGCAATTGTCGACTGAGATATATAACTGACGGCGTCTTCGATCAGCAAAGCTTGCACAATCTACAAAATCTGGAGTTAATAAACAACAAACTGAGAAAGCTAACGAATGAAACATTTCGAGGATTGAAACAACTCTCCAATTTCACACTAATCAGCAAAAGGAAATCGCTGAGATGCAAAGGATTTCTGATGCCTGTGGCGCACAGTGTACGATCCGCGATTATTCGTCTGCCATATACGAGAAAAATCTATAAGCCTACAAACTTCTTTGGTCAAGCTGTTTATAAACACTTGAAAGTTTTAGATCTAAGCGGAAATAACATTGGAGAAACCGTGCAAATGCAAAGTTTTGAGAATATGCCAGCCTTGGAGTATCTAAGCCTGGCGAATTGTCGCTTGAGAAATGTTCACTTTGATTTGATTAATGAACTGCAATTCCTGGATTTGAGTGGCAATAAACTAACAGAATTGAGTACTCAGTTTGTATTAGCTGCAAGTGAAAGTAATGTAACGCTAAATCTTATGGGTAATAATTGGGATTGCAGCTATGCCAACTTGGAGCTGTTTGAGTCCCTCAACATAAAGCCTTGCCTTGAGACTGTGAGAAAAGCACGAGAGCTAATTAGTAGTGATGATGAAACAGATGCCTCTATTATAATAACAACAACACCTCTACTGACCACAACAACTAGGCAACAAGCTCCAGCCCGAACAACAAGCACCTCAACCAAAGTTACCATACCAACCACAACTATACCAAGTACCACAGCTATGACAACGACAGAGATGACAGAGACGACAATTGATTCGACTACACCATGGGATAGACCATCGACAACTGATGCTGAAAGGGATGATGATTCTCTGCTCTATGACAACATCGTTTGTGTGAATGCCCAAAAGGACAGTCTCGGCAGCACAGCCGTGGCCTACAATGCTAAAATGACAATTGTAGATGATTCCGAGAATACAGTCAATGTGACTTTAACTCATTTGAAAGCGGATGTCTGGAGCATTATGTACTTTTCCAATGCCAACGATAAAAATGAAATTGAAAATGGCCAATCAGTTGATAACTTGGATAGTAAAATTATACAAATTAAATACATCAATTGCGGAACTTCATACACATTTTGTCTGATAATCGACAAGAGTACGACTTCTCCATTCAACTGTCGTTCGCATCGCACAAAGTCTTGTCTTAGGCAACGAATGTGGTTCGAGGCGCACAACGTTTCGATTATAGTTTCTGCTATCTTCGGGATGCTACTGAGCGTAACTCTCGGTCTGTTCGGTATGTATGGTATTCTCTGGATTCGACCGACCTGGCTTTGGGGCAGTAAACGTTTGCTGCGCCCAACATCGCAGTCAACTACAATGCTTCTATTGCCAAGTGATTACGAACAGATAGCTTACGATGCCGTACGGTAAGTTCATCTGGAAACGCCCTAAAAAGTATGCTACATTATTTAATATATCTCATTTTATGTATTTTTTAAATAGCTATAAAAATCCGAATGGCGACATTCACGAATATGCATCCTACTATCGCCATTTAGAAGCAGCCCAACTCTATCGCAGTGGTTCGAATAAGTACAATATGCCGCCCATAGAACGTGCCCCATCCATACCACCATCCGTGAGCAAGAGCACAATATCCACAAATCCTAATACATATACCTATGAAAGCTTTGAGGTGTATGAAGAGCTCTATTAACGAAAATTAAATTAATTTTATTTCATTTTAAAATAAATGTAGTGTACTTTGACCATATTTTTATATGTTTGTGTTATGTACTTAGATTGCTTTAATATTACATAAGTATAAATACATAATAGTATTTTATATTTATTTATTTATTTTTCTTTTTTTATAATAAATTTGGATTGTCATACAGACGTGCATAGAAAAGCTCACCTTTTGTATTAATAAACCATTTCTCTATAATTTACCTCTTTAATATTGTTCATAGTATATAGAATCTTCTACCCAACGCACTCGAACTCTGACTTTTGAGATTCCAGAACTAATCGATGTACTAAATAAAAAAAACCAAAAAAAACCCACATTAAAAGTATTTTATATATAGAATAATTAGGTAATCAAGCACAAATCATTTATGCTGAAATGAATATAAACACACATATATTTATACATATCTATAATAGTATTTATTGTTATCAAAACAATAATATTATTGATTGGTCATATCCATAGGTATTATCATTATCTTGTTGATGTGAACGATAAGCCCGAAAAGCAAATGCAAATGCTGTGTTGTCAGCATTCTTTTAATCAGTTTGGGTTTTGCTTGACAGCGGCGTTAAAGCCTTTCAGCTCCGTTTGGCCAAAATGCAGATGGAATTGAATGCTATTGAAAATAGAAGGGAAAGCAAAGATTGCAATGAATTGCGGTAATTTCTCAATAATTTTGTTTAAATTTGTGAGCTAGTTAATTAAATAATAAATAATTGTATATTATTTTATCTATTTTCTTTTTTATTTTATATTAATTTGATTATATTAACATTTTGTTTCGCTTTACTTTCAGCTCCAAAAAATCGAAAGGCAAAAATGTGGAACATTTAAGCACGAAAATCTTATCGCGACTTTTATTAACTTTATGCATTGGCTTATTAATTATATCGCTTATTATATATATTGTGTTTCGAATAAAAAGCGAGTGCAGTCCGGCTGAGAATAGAGTCCGCAATATAGAAACTGCCTTGAGTGATTTTATAGAAGAAAATGATGAGCTCAATTCATCAGCTGAACTCTTTGGGTGAAATTAATACATATACATATATACAATTAAATACATTTAATAATATATTATTTATTTACAGACTAATTACAGGTGGAACAGCAGGAGAGGGCTGCTATGAGGACACCTGTCGCATCGAGTGTTCTAGAAACGAAGATCTTTATGCAGAGGCAACGGCCGTCATGAATGTGAGTGAGTGTGAAGTGATTACCTCGCTGATCGTAACGAATCAGAGTCAGAACTATATTGACAATAATTGGATAGAAGTGAATGCGACAGTGCTGCGGATTGCGCTGATTAAGAGTGAATTGACAAAGATCAAGAGCGGAACATTCAATGCGCCAATGTTTTCAAAGGTTTTGCACATGATTTGGCTGGATCTGAAGCTGAACGAAGTCAGCAATGGAGCTCTATTGGGACTGTACTCGTTAAAGAAATTTGAAATCGATTTCAAAGTGCCCAACATTCAGTTGGCTCTGCTGCAGCCCGTTCAGCTGACGCTGACCCATTTGAGAATGAATTGCGGCATCAATTTCAAGAGTGGTTCGAATAAATTCGAAAATATCTATTTGAGTAAATTGTTGCACCTGGATTTGAGCCACAACAACTTCAGTGGTCCACTGACGAAGAACATCTTTAAAGCCACTCCAAATGTTACTTATCTGTATCTGAAATACTGCTATATAACTGCAATCGAGGATTCGGCCTTTGAGCATATTGCAGAAAAGTTGATTTTAGTCGACCTGAAGCATAATTTGTTAACGCATTTCAATGCCGATTCTCTGGGTCTTGGTAAAAATCTAAAACTATTCGATGTAGAGCCAAATAACTGGAACTGCAATTGTCAGTTACGATCTCTGATCGAATTCTATAATAAGAAGAAAAGTTCTTTCATAAGTGCTCCATATTGTCGTATGCCCCTTCAGCTTTATGGCAAAAACTTTGATGAACTCTCGGCTAAGGAATTGGGATGTGAGACATCAGAAGATGATATTGACATAGTTACCGATCCAATAGATAAAGTCACAAGCGAAGATGTTGGAAAATCATCAAACGATGATAATAATGAACTAAAACCAACAATTCCTTATGGTCCGATACTTCAGTTCAGTTGCACGAAAGCTATCGCTATAACAGAGATCGATAGATCGGTCGAAAATCGTCAAAAACGATATGTCACTAATGATAATGAGAATTTCGCCGCCTTTTCGGGCACATTTGTTTTCGAACCACCCAGCTATGATCTTGTACTGGATATTCTAGAAAATTACAGTGTGCGTGCCTCGATAGATGGATATGATGTAGCGGATAAATTGAACATCATTTGGTTTACCGAAAATGAATACACAAAAACATATTTCGAATCGACATCATCGCCAAATGACTACAATTGCATGCTCTATGAAGAGCCCTACTTAATTACTGATCCACTGCGCCAGAATTATACCTATACCTTTTGCATGATGTCGCAGAACCAGGTGGTCGTATCTCCGCTATTCTGTCAGCCTCTGCATATTCCGTTGCCCCACGTTCACAATGAAATGGATGACGTTATTGAGGATGAGAGCGATAAGCAGTTTACGATCGGAATGCTTTGCCTCATATTTTTCATGTCGATTGTCTTTGGAGCTATATTTGCGTATTTGGGCTTAAAGTCATTTCCCAATCTATTGGAGGGCTCCAAAAATGTTGTCGTCATCAAGGAATCGGATAAAACGTGTTTCGTCTCGACTATAGCCGAATCGAATTATACGAAATCCTCGTTCAACAGGAGCAAGAAGTCGATTCGTATTGGTGACGAAGAGTAAGTTCGTAAGCTCTGCCTAATAAATATGTTAATAATAGATATTCTTCCCTTCAAGCAGGTCTTCAGAAGTATTCACTGTGCCAAGCCCCATTAATGTACCCAACTCGGCTAGCGTCAGCTCATCATCCACATGTTTTGAAGAATCCTTCTCTAACTCCACTGATGTACAGTCCATGGAATACGAGATGCCGATGAAATTCAATGAAAGCCGCAAACTTAGCGAGGGTGTCGACAGACCTAACTCGCCACCACCATTGCCCAAGCGCAACTCTAAAAATTCCCTAACCATGGATCTGCAACCCTTATCGTGTGAAAAATTTGCAAAACAAACTTGAATGCGGTACAGTTGACAGTTATTTTAAATATACATATACTATAAATGAATATATATATATGAAATATATTATGAAATTCCAAACGTGTATATTTACAAATAAATCTATACAACAAAGAAATATTTATATACAAATATATATACAAATAAATATGAAAGTATAATTATAAAAAAACACACACAAATAAATGTATACAAATATATTTTTAATAAACTTCTAAATAATTTACATTTTATTTAAAATTTTGTAATATTAAGTTATATTTTATTTATTTATTTTTATTTTTAATTCAATTTTAATTTATTAATACATTTTTTAATCAAATAAAATAAAAATATATATAATTATGCATGGTAAACTTCTAAATAATTTAAAATTTTGAAATATTTGAAAATACTTCTAAATTAAATAAATTAAAAAATTATATGTTAATAATGCAACATTTTAAAATATTTAAAAAATACAATACTATGTGTTTAGCTAATTCTTAAATCTAGAAATCTATTCTTCTTTTGTGGTATACAAAATTTGTTTCAATTAAATGATGAAATATCATTTTTATATAATATTAACAAATTATTTAGTTTAAAAAAACTGCAATTAATGTATCTTTGCATTTAGCACGGCCAATTAGTGACTTCCTAAACACCTGAACAATAGCTACAGTAAATTCAGTAGCTTCATAGTATATTATGTATCCATGTTAGTCTAGTTTTTTTTTTTTTTTTTTTCTTAGTAAAACCTAGACGTGTGATTTTGTTATCAATTCGGCTGTTATATTAATTGATCTGAAAATCAATACGCCTGTATCTGTGTTATCGCCTCGTCGAGTACACGAACTACTTAAATATGTGATATAAATAATGTTATGGCATTAGAGCTGGTATTATCGAATATTAAGTATTCAGTTAACCATTGGCGCTCGCGACGAAAACTAGTTCGAATAGCTTGCTCATGAAACACTATACAAATAAAACGTATACCCATCTATTCGATTCGCCTTATAGCCCTTATAACTGGCTAAATAATATTGGAATCAGTCTCATCTCGATCTATCAAGCATTCTGTTATGCTGGGTCTCTCTCAAACACAATCCTTGATCATTTTCTACCTATTCCATGCCTGGCTTAATTTCTCATCAGTTGCCCAGGATGTTCGCTATAATCAGCAGCCGCAAGCCAAAAATGGCAAATTCTATATACATCGGACAATCGACAAGTACAAGGAAACTTTACAAAATATCAGGTACTGTATATAACAAATATTATTGTAATCTATATAGCTCGAATTATTGATTGCATGATGTGCATAACACAAGCGGTTATAGCGGTTATAGTTGTTTTAGTTGGAATATGTAATGCTGTATATGTGATATTTGTGTGAATATTGATCATAAATAATTATTGCCTCAAATCTTTCTATCTACTATGTAGAATATAAATGTGATATCTCAGCATTGACAGATTTAGCATAAGCAGATTATGTTTATTTCATATAATTTTTTCCTATTTCTATTAAATGTATATTGGAACTTTTCTTATAACAATAAAGATAGTAGCCAAACATTAGAAATATATTAACTTCTGAATACTTTCAATTTTATAATATTTATATAATAGAAGTGCCTTCAGACTTTAGGACAGCAAAAGAAGATTTGATAAGCATTAAAATTTTAAGTATAGAAAGTATTTAGGAATGATGTATAATAGCTATTTTATGATATTGCCGTTATTCCATGATACATATTGATTATTCGAGAACGCTCTCATTTCACATTTTCTCTCATATCACTAGTATACCCACACTTGTGCACATATAGCCTAATCTTCAAATATGATAAAATGATAAATGATTTTGTGATGTATCGCGCATCGTGACTAGATTTATTTTGATAACATTTTATTGTATTTTGTTTATAGTGTTTCGCGAAATGCGCAAAATGGGAAACACATTTTATATAGATTTTAATAACGTTTATCATGGAGAACTCCATTGAAAACGCGTAATTAACAAGGCATCTTCGTACTTTAATTAAGTAAATTTGATTTATTTAATAATTTATACATTTATTATATTTATGAAAAGATTTCCAACACTATTACAACATATAATATCTAATATATATATTAGTTTATTTTTGGATGATGTGGAGAGCACGGATTTAGAAACGCCAAAATGCATAAAAGTTGAATGCCGACTCATTTGCACCAATGGCCGACAGGAAGAGATTGAGAATGATATATCAGTTGCTATAGCGAGATCAAATAAGGTAAGTTGAGCTCATCAATCACCTTTGCTGCATTGCCAATTTGAGCAAACACATCAAATTATATTCTAGGAGCTCTTATGTGAAGTCATTGACGATTTGTTTCTGTACAACTATAAATTTCCCGATGATGTATTGCCAGTCGGATTCCTATCATCATACAGCAACAAGATCAGATTTATATATATAGGCGTCTCAAATATCAGATACATTCAGAGCGGAGCCTTTGGCAATGGCATCTTCAAGCATATCATGTTAGAATATCTTCAACTTGAGCAATTGGGAAATGAAGTCTTTGCCAATATCTCAACAGACCTAAGCGAAATTACAATCATTCAACATAATACGCCGGTACAGAGTATAAGTACCGATTTCTTGGATAATGTGGTATTCAAAATTTCACATTTACGGCTGGAAGTTGGCATCGATTGTATACACAATGTAACCGGCACTGGATCCATTCTAGGTGCACTCGTCCATGCCGACTTCAGCTTCAACAACTTTGCCGATAAACTGCTTGAAGATACGTTCAAGAAACTAACTATGGTCGAGCGACTCATTCTATCCTATTCGAATATTATGTACTTGCCAAGCTATATATTTCAAGGTAATGGCTAAAATAGATCATTTATTTCTGAAAAAAAAAATATATATATTTTTAAAATTAAAATTATATAAAAAAATGATTAATTATTTGATTAGCACACACATGTACTTCTCTTTGCAGGCATGAAATACTTGGAATTACTGGACATATCGGGTAATAAATTGATTACAATATCCAAGACAATATTTGGCATACAAAAGATTTCGAGTAATTTAAAAATTTATGCTGGCAATAATAAATGGCACTGCGATTGCCAATTGCAGAAGGAAATGGACGAGATGTCCCTCTATTACTACTCGCCATGGGAAATGGTTTGCACCTCGCCAGAGGAGTACAACAAGTTGATGGTATTCGATGAAAGCATATGCAAGAACGATGGTGGTGCTAGCCCACCGCCAACACCAGCTGAAGCAACAACGACAACAAAAGCATTAACAACAACAACAACAACAGCAACATTTTGGACTACTACTAAAACAAAGACGACTACGAAGACGACGACTGCAACGACCACACCAAGCACAACAACCGAGTTCAACTTTCTGCCAACCATCTCAACAGCCAGCACAGTTAATCCCAACGAGATCGTGCCCATGAAGTGCTCGGCTACCACAAATAATGTACGATGGCCACAAATAGATTTCATTCCCTCATATTTTGGCGGTGTCAATGTGAAACTAACTATTGAACAGACGAACATCGAACATCAGAGTTCTGTTGGCGCCTTTTGGTTCTCGAAGACAACTAAGGAATACTATATGATGGAAATGCTGCCAGATGAGTTCGGTCTCGGCTGCTATTTTACCATTCCACTGCAAACGATTGTGCCAAACCTCAAGCCAAATGCAGCATACACCTTCTGCCTGGTCGAGAATGGCCAGAGCAGTGTCTCACCTTTCAGCTGCAAGTCCGTTCACATTGGCGGCAATTTGAATACATATTACAATTCCTGGTCGCCGAAGAGGATGTTAGTTAAGGTGAGTATAGACGATATATATGTATGTCTATACATCATATATGGTATACATCATTTAAGTAATTATATACAAACTCAATTAATATTAGATATAAATTTATATTATTAATGTTGAATAATTCAAAAGAAGGGATTACAATCTTTAATATTCAAGAATTTATAGCTCTGCTTACCTTTTTTATTAAATAAACAAAAAATGCATATTTTTATATAATAGTATAAACCTCTTAAATTTCTCAAAATAAACTCTTTAATTTTTTACAGGGTATTTCTTTAATGGTGCTCGGCGTCGTTGTCTTCATGCTAATTGGCATAACGTCCATGTATTTGGTTTTAAAGAAGAAACCGAGCTGGTTAAAGGGCAGCAAACGCATCATCAAGCCAAAGCATGATTCTAACGATATTGTCGTCTTACCCCGCTCAAAGACAGCTCAGAAATTCCATTACAAAGAGAAAACCATAACGCAATGCAGCCAGCATAGGTAAGTAAATAATTCAATATAATCATGAACTTGATATAAAAATTCAATTTGTGGACAAAGTACTTGATAAGAGCAAAGCCTGGAAATAAGCTAAATTACATAGATTTCTATTACTCTATAAATATAGTGTAGGCCATCTATTAGTACTTAGTTTAGCTTGGATTGTTTTCAATAACTACAACATTTCAATTTATTTTATAGGTTCTGCTCATTTTTACCAAGACGCAACTCCATGGAGAGCATGGCCAGCAGCGATAGTTATATAAATCAAAATGTCTATGAAGTCATTCCGACTTATATAACATTTGATAAAATACCACAAGTAGATGCGCCCGCACAGCCACGACCTCAAGTATTCAACAATTACCAATGTAGCTCATCCTTGCCTCATAGAGAGAGTGTGAGATATGCGCAGATAAAGCCGCGTACAAAACGCATTTCCAGTGATCCATTGCCGTCGCTTCCAATTGATTTATGATAGGCCAAGGAACTCTTGAGATTATATATATTTATAAATATATACGTGTGTATTTGTTAAGTATATCTTGAAAATATAATCTACCAAACAGGAATATCTAATATATGGAAAAATTGATGAGAAATTTGGAAATTTGTATATTCCTCCTGCACGAAATATCTAAAAAGAGTTTGCAAAGTAAACTTCTGCTCTACATTTACCAGATCTTAAATAAGCCTATGTATGATTCTATCCTCACTAGTGCTCAGCTCCACTCACTCAGCACGATTCTAAATACATACCATTGTGTCAAGATAGAATGATAGAAATACACTGGCTAGAAAATGCATCGAAATTATATGTATATAATAAAAATATAATCTCAGAGGTTAAACTACATACATATGTACATATAGAGATCCAAAAATAAGCCACAATTAAGGATACAGCATCATTTAAAAATAAAATCAGTTCCTGAAAATTTTCCAATTTAATAGTTTTTGTAAGCATAAAATTGTCGAATTGTTTTTACCTTGCTAATTTGTTTAATCTATAGTTTTCTCGTGTATACAGTACAACATATATACGCTAATCGAACCTTATGGTATAACCTTGATTATAAATTGAGTGGCTAAGAAAAAATCCATTAGGCAACAGACATGTTACTTATATAATTTAATAAATAATATTCTAAATCGATATATATATATATCTATATATATAAATATGTTTAAATTTATGTTTATGTGAATCGTGATCATATGGACATTTTCTGTGCTGCCTATAGTATAACCTATTTACAAGTGTGCTCCTCGAGTACTTTTGTACATACATCGCATTTAACCTGGCAGCACCAGTGGAATTTGCAGTTGCAGCGCTCACGAACAATTATATTTTTGGTGTTGTACCCTCGGCCACAGCAAAGTATACCGCAGCCATCCAATCCCGATGACGATTTGTTGCAGACGCGTCCATGCGTGCCTAATCAACAAGAGGAAAATATCCACATTAGCTATGAGTTTATATAAAATCATGAATATATGTTGTTCAATTGCTTACCTGACCATTGCAAGAGACGATTTGTTCGACACCAGTCGGGGCTCTCATCTAAATAAATTAAATCATGTGCAGTGGGAACCTTAAATTCGCTGTTTTTAACCTGAAGACGTCCGCGTTTATTCAGCTTCACTTCTGTAGCCTCTTCATATTTCTCACGCAAATAATCACCTAAGGGAAAATATCAACATATTAATATTATACATTATATAAATAATTAAATATTGATCTTACCAATTTCTCTGATGGAAGATAATTGCTGCCAACACGTTATCAAACTGCAAGAGCCTGAGACTCCATGGCATTTGCAAGTGATGCGTGTTTTTTTAATCACCGCCTGATTTAACAAAAGAAAAAGAAAAGAAAATATATATTAGTATACAATTTAGCATGATTTGTAAATGAGAGCTTCAAGAGATATATGTAGATCATGATTTAAATTCTTACCCTACGGCCAGCTTCATTGTTGTGTAAATTCATTAGACTTCGAGCCTTATTGTTAATGTTCGGCAGCATGGGCGCATCTCCACTAACAGCCCGTTGGTTTTTACGCTTGCGTTTACGCCGCTTGCTGTTGGAGTCTCCGAGGAAAAGCTTTGAGTTTAGAATTTCCCGATTAATTTTTTCCTATTATGAAATAAATAAATATTTTACTTTTATTACAAACTCTTTACAAGCATTTCTTACCTGTAATTCAAGCATTTCTGTTTCCTTTAATTTGGAATTAAGAATTTCTTTTGTTATGCGCTCCTGAAGCTCCAGCAAATCGTCTGGATTAATGCGTGGCTCGGCCCCATCTCCATCTGCCGCTTCGTATTCTTGTTTGGGTGGTGCCACTGACGATGACGATGGTGTTTTATCCAAAGGCTGATCTTTCATTTTATTGTTGGCTTTGGCCTGCACCTCATACAAAACAGATGCCGTTGAATTACTATCCGTTGCAGCTCCATTAACCAATTTTTTGGTTGTTTTCGGAGTTGTCCCACTCAAATCGGACTTCCCAGCATCCTTTGTACCATGCGTTTCAATTTGTTTGCGCTTTTGTTGCGACTGGTGCGTGCCACGACGCTCGGGGTTGCCAGCACCACGAGTGCCACGACGTGTTTCCTTCTCACGCACATCAATGAAGTCTGTTGCAAATCTATTTAAATAAAAAAATATAAAATATATGAAATATTTTGTATAAATATACACTATATATGTATACATATATTTGGCGAGAGACAGACGCAGACACAGGCGCATATCAAATAATTATCCGAAACAAGAATATTTATTTGATGACGTCTGTGATATCTACTTCTGCCTCTTGCCATTCACATTGTCCATACCAACTTGTATGGCTATAATCCGCTCTAGATGAAATTTCGATAGAATAAACAAGTGTGTTGACATCTACTATATGTTGTATAATTAAAATTCTTTAGACTATCAAATGAAATTCGTACTCACTTGTATGCATACTCGAGATTATCGCCGCAGCCGCCCCAAGTCCAGTCGTCGTGCAGCTGTTTGGGACGCGAACCGCGCGAACAGCCGCACGAAGTCAACTGGCCATCGCGACAGGCGCGAGCTATAAAACTGGTCACAGTTGCTGCGGCCAGCGCATGGATGAAGGCCATTTCTGGTGAGCCTGAAATGTTAAGAAAACAATGAAGATGTAGACTATATATACTACTTTCCTATATTTATATATATTTATATATTTTACCTAAACCAGTCATGGGTCCAAACACAGAAACATCTTCTGTGGTGCTGCAATTCCAACGTCGATTTTTAAACTGAAATTGGCATTCCTAAAAAAAACAAGGCAAAAATCATAAAATACTTTATTAAATATAGCCTCTAGGTAGACTTACCTGTATGGCTGCCCGCGCTCCTCGACTGATCGCCGGCATAACGCTTGTGTGCAAGGCGCACAGCTTCTTCTGTCCATATGTAAGGCCGTCAACTGTATAACAGTTGTCCGGATTTAAGTCTATAGTTTCTGAATACGCCATGGGGGCTGGTGTTGTATCATTCTCTTGCTCTTTCGGCACTACCATGCCGAACTGTTGCATATTGGCAAGCATAAACTCGCGATCATTGGTGACTCCCGCCGAAGTCATTATAATGTCATGGGCAAAGAAATTGGCAGCAGGTAAAGGCTTCTCAATTGAGACTGGAGCTTGATCTGATTGAGTGCCGCTGGCGTAGCGCCGTTTGTGCTGTGAGCGTGCGACACGCGATAGAATCTGCAGCTCCGCAGCATCGTCTGTTTGAGACGAGCCGGGATGCACTTTAAATGAATCGGGTATTTCGATGGACACAGCGAAACGCTTTGTATTATTAATAGTCTGTACGATGGGCTCATAATGAGGCCGTATAAATTCGGCTTGACCGCGAAACCATTCGTCGCGCTCTCGCTGTCTCTGCTGCTCCTCGCGCTGACGTTGGCGCACGCACTTGGGAGAGTCGGGATTACGCAGGCAAACAGGACGCTTCGTAGTACGCTTGGATGTTGTGTCCAACACAGAGGGCGTGGTTGTTATGGGAACGCTCTTCGCTGTTGTCGTCGTCTGCTCCTCACTCAGCAGATGCACCTGGGGCACTGTATCAAAATTGCCACGTTCCTTACTGCGATCCATGGTGCCACCGCCAATCGTTTGAAAGAAGCTATTTGTCTCGTCTTCATTGTGATAGTAGCCACCGAATGGCTTTTGCCCCGGTGTGTGCGCTCCCTGAGGTACTTTGCGTGTGGGCGGAGCTATGGGTGCGGCATACTGCAGTATCGGTCTTTGAGGCCGCTTAGCACTCGCAGAGGATCCCGTGGACTGCTTTGTCTTCTCCTTCTGCAAGCTAGGGAACTTCACAAACTTGGACTCAAAGTTGGTCACTCTTCGTCATGTTGTGCAGGAAGAGTATATGTTTCTTCAGATCATCAATATTTGATGTTGGATCGGGTGTCGTTGTTGTGCTCGTTTGAGCTGTGGTGCTGCGACGTCGTGTGGCCATAGCCAGAGCAGAACGCGTCGGCATTGTGCTGGCAGCAACGGGCGTCCTGCTCGGGGCAGACCAACGCTCAGGCGAGCCATTTTTCAGTGCCATGGGCACAATAAACTTGCGATCCTCATCCGTTAGACTGGCTGGCAGACCATTCTCATCGGTATCCTCGTCGAGCAGAATTATCTGCTTTTGATCCATTTCCTCCTGAATCGGATGCACGCGCCGTGCCTGAGCGCTGGGCGTATCCAGTCTTTTGGTCAGATCGGCCTTTACATAGCCAGTCTCTGAATCACGCAGATCCACCGGCTTTATGAACGTGCCCAACTTGCGCAAACCCTCCTGGTGCATGTAGGCCTGTTCATCTTTTGTGATATTCAATGGAATGCTGGTATTTGCCAGCATCTCATCATGCGGACCAAATTCAATGAAGGGCGACCTTAATCCTAGACAGCTGCAAGGTAAACAAAAAATGGATTGTAAAATATTAAATGTATTTTATAATTGACAAACAAAATAATACGATATCATACTTTCTGTATCGCAGCTCTGGCAACTATACATTTGTTAGGCTTTTCCATTCTTAGAAATCCTCTAAACCTTTAAAATAATTCTTTCCAGTTCTAATTATTTATACACAGAATATCAAGCTACTATTATTCTTGATGAACAATTCAAATGTAATCCTCTATATTTAGGCAAGATTTCTCATATTAATCTCATATTAATCATATTAAATTATAAAATTGAAAAAAAAACTCTTGTTTTCCGATATTAACGGTTTTTCAAGCTCAGCCAATTCCAAAGGTCGAATTTGGACAAGGCAAATTCGTACATTCAAAGAGATATTTATAGATCAATAACACAATATCTCGATATTATATCAATATAAGATTTTGGTTTGTTATTTAACTATGTAATCTAGCATTGTTGGTGTTTTGCTTACAATGGAACGAAAACAAATTAATTTTCCCTGAGAAACATAGTTTTCGTTTTAATAAACGGGTTTTTCAAGTTATTCAATGGGTGGTTGAGACATCAGGCCGAAGAACAGTTACATACAGCTGTTTCAACATATTGGGAAGTCATTGTGATCTATGCGGTCTGTATGTCTGTCTGTTATCTGTTATCTGTTATCTGTTATGGATAGGCATGCAGCTGATGATGATGCCATTACCTTCGAAGGTGCTGTCAAAGTTTAATTATCAAACTAGGCCAAGTGTTTGCAGCGATTTCTCGTTCGAAAGTCGTTGTATAAAAGTGAGAGACAGTCCCAGACATAGCATCAGTTCAATTCGTACTTTAAAGCCATATACAATGAAGATCAGTCTTGCATTCACACTTGTCATATGTGCCTGCGTCTGCATGACCCATGGATTAGGCGGCACTAGCAGTGAAGGATTCGACTACGTCTGGGGTGCCAGGCAGGCAACCAGCACTCTGATCGCCCGTGAGGTCGTCTACAGAAGCAAGACTCTGCTCGGTACCACAACAAAGACATACACGCTCGCACCGGATCCAGCCGGTACACGAAACATCCACTACATATCCGTAACCAATCTGAAGCGGATGCGTGGCGCTACGGCTGAAATTACGTCCGGCGGTGTGGGCACCCCCTCAGTCTCTATTAGATTCACATCGTCCCGTGGCGGCGCCATCAAATCTCAGGTCGAGATTTGGGGTGTATAAGATGCGCTTAAACCTAAACTTAAACTTGTCATCTAATGTATCTAGTATTTATCTGTTTCAATCAAAGTACAATTAAATTTATAACTTGTCCATGCTTTGTGCTCGATTAGTGAATTTATATAAAATATATCAAGTTTTAAACAATTGAAAATTATGTGAGTATTACTAAACAAAAAAATCCATAACAAATTTTTAAAATAATTCTTAATACATTTCTTTTGTTTTAATATATAAAAAAGTTGTTGATCTGTTATTTATTTGCCATAAATTTCAACACGAAATATTAAGCCATAATTATACTGCGATTGTAGTTTGATGTTCACAAAGTTAAAACCAGGGCCTCCAGAATAAATCGTTGCATGGCCTCCCGTGTTGTTTGTCACCTGGTCGAACGCTCGTATGCCCGTTATGATGCGCCCATTACCAATTCCCTAAAGTGTATGGGAAACCGAGATATTTTTATTGTTTTCCTTTATCATTTCACATTTTTTTGATTTGATATTTTAGCGATGTTTTCTTTTTTACAAGCGATTTTGTTTTTAATGCAATTATTTACAGGATATACGTGTGTGAATAAAATAGAATTAGTTTCTGAATATGATGTATAATGGGAAATGTATCAAATCGAACATGGGCCATTTGGAATGTAAGGAATTAATCGAAAATAATCTTTACATACTTTTGTTTTACATTACATTTTACATTTTCTATTTACAGTAAGCAATTTCACAATTTTTACATAGAACTTTTTTTTTTATAGGAATTTTTATAGGATTTTTTTTTATTTGTAATTTCTTTTCTTTAAATTTTTATTAATTTTACATACTTATTTACATTTAACATTTACTTGGTTATTTTACATTTAACTTCTCACATTTGTATTACACTGAACTATTTCCTTGATTAGTTTTTGCTTTAATTTTATCTTTTTATTTAATTGATTATGTTAAATACAATTCGATTGATATAAGCTTGATGAATATATGATTTAAGTTAGAAATATGAATGGGTGAATTGCCAAATGAAAAACCATTTTTTTTTAAATATATATGTATGTTATTTTAGAGCTCCATTAACATTAAGTTATAACGACAAATTTCAGTATGCGTGGGCTGAATGTAAATGATTTACCCTTTTTTTTTCATATCATCAATAATATAGTTAACACATTTGATTGGCAGCTTCAAATTTGTAGCTTATATGTGGGATGTAAGCTAATAAATACCTATTCAATTATTGAAAACATCATTTGATACAGTTACGTAGCAAACGCATTGGAGACACACCTAGCTATTATGAAAATATTGAATATGTAATCTGATTTGCATCAGAAAGCATCATTCAAAAATATTTTTATATTTCAATATATCACATAGAATGAATCATAAATAAATACGATCTGCTTTTTACGCTTCAGAATAAGTAAGTTAACAAAATATCTATTCTGTTAAATTTAAAATGATATTAAAAATGTAGAGCATCGATTTTATTAATTTCAATGTGAAACTTAAGAGTCTGACTCGAAATCTAAGCAACAACTGAAGCTAAAAACTCTCATAGAGATTGCTCGACTTGCATATGTGTACCTCTGCCACTTGGAGAACTTTGCTTCAAAGCCTCTTCTCATACATATTCCCATACATACATATATACACACACTAACACATAAGCACGTGCTACGCTTATTGCGCACTTTACAAGCGGCTACTGCGGCATCAACTGCTGCCAAAGGCTGCGCCTTCGAAGTGGAATTAATTATTGAATTAGTTTTATTCTTGATTCACTTTCCTTGCCTATTTGAAATGGGTAACTTAAAATTTAAAGGGTATACTCAGAGGATATAGGATTAGGCAGCCAGTTGATAATTTAAATTACAATAATACCTTTTAATAATAGAAACCTTTCAACAATATATTAATTTTCACTAAACATTGGAACTTTGGTCAAAATTCAAGCACTATTAAAATTTAATTACTACAAGCAGCTAGCTCACATAGAGCTCACATAAAGCTATCTATCTTCCGACTTTCAGTTCTCTCTCTCTCTCTATATATATATATAATAAAACTAAACTAAGCCGGAAATGCGAAAATATATTTATATTTATTTAATCTATATATTCATGTTTATAATTAATTTGTTTTTTTCAAATTTGCCAAAAGCATAGAAAACTTGTCAAACTGTTAGCCGAAATGCAAATTCAAATCGGGGTTATCAACATATGTTCAAATTCGCAAAATATATACATATAGAAAACCGACATGTGGCATGTGTTTATACTATATACACTTGAAGAAATCGATGTCTGATTTAGCGGGAAAATGAATGAATGAATGAATGGCATGCGACTCGAGTTTAATTAACACTAGTGAATTCTTGAGATACTTTATCACAGATATATAACACTGCTCACATTTGTTGGATATTTGATTTCGTGTTCGACATATTTCTCTGGCGACGAGGGGTAGACAACATTTTCAGCATGCAGCAATTGCGCCGAATTGGAAATATTGCCCCATGTGCTGGATACGGAGAGCACAGGTGCCACGCAATATAACGCCAAGAGGAAACACGGAACAACAACACTGAGAAACATTTCCAGTTCAAGGTTCTCTCACTCTATATATATGTGTTTATTTGATAAGTGATCTGGGATCGAATTGAAAGTGATGCTCGTTGCTTGCTGCTGTTAACTAAAATTTAATTAGTTAAGCTTCTAGTTGATTCGAGTGTTATCAGCTTTTATAGTTGTTGTAGGTGCATATATATTATATAAATAGAGCTTTCGATTTTGTTATATGCTTAGTCTGTTGGTACAACCGCTCTCGATAAGTATATATTTTCAACTAATTCATGGCTCTGAAACGAGAGTTTTTTTCCCCAAATGATGGCACTCGAAAATAGCTACAGCCTCATAGATTATACACATATATATATAATAAATATACTCAACATGGTGAGTCAAAGATTGAGGCAGTTATACTTAAAAAGCTTATCAATACGTCGAGTGCGTCAGCGATCCGGAATATAATAAATAAAAAAAAAATTTTAAATATGCTAGAAAATCGGTCTATGGCATGCCGGAAATGGAGCGCCCTTGTAAATCTATTGCAATTTCTATATAAGCTTGAATTCAATTTTTTTCAAAACTCTAGCTGCAGCTATAAAGTCCCACTTTAACTATCTTAAATCGTGTAGCGAAAGTACCTTTGCCATTTACAGATTACCGACCCTCTATAAAGTACATATATAGATTGTTAGAATCGGTAGCAACAGCCGAAATAATATAGACATATGCCTTTCTCTCTTTTTCTCTTATACCCTCTCTATATTTCTACAGCTCTTATTTAATCTGAGTCGAAATTCGTCGCTCTAGACAGCTGCCCAACGGATCGAAACTCTCGAGATATTCTGCTATATTTTTCTTATTTTAGTCCAAGACAAAGATTAAAATATTATACAAATATATTGAAACTGTGCAATAGTTAATATATCCTGATTCAAATTTATAAAATCTTCTTTTAAATATGATATATTTTTTGAATAAATATAAAGTGCACAATATCTGATTGGGATGATTTGAAATAAATAAATTATTTTATAAATTAAAATCACACAACATTTGCAATACTTTTTGAACCGACCTCGCATATATAAACTATTTACGTTGGCATTTCTATATTGTATGTATATAATATATATAATTATTATAATCTTCCACTAGTTTTCAAGAGGAATTCCTAGTCATTTATTCCGTTTTGCCATCGCAAAGGAAAAACTAATTAAAAGCAAATGCTAGACTTTGTGATAATCAAATGCGAATTCGTACAGCAAACCTTGAACAGACTTTATACAATAAAAATACGAAAAATATTACTTTTTTTTTATAAATAGTAAATTGTGCGAATTTCTAAAACAACAAATCGCCAGAGATAAGGAGACACTATAAAAATATATAAATATAAACATGTCTTGAATAAAGTACTCAAATAGTTTTTAATGCGAATTATTTACTACACGATGTTTTATGCCAATAAGATTACGAGAATTGCGTAGTCTGATTTGATATGGATTGGGAGATATGTATTTGAAATTAGTAAATTCTGATTAGAATTACAATTTGAAAAGGAATTGCGAAAATTTCCATTAAAAATGCGTTTTCAAGCGAGAGCATAGACATATATTATATATGACATATATGATATGCTATAAATTGCTATATAAATATATAATATAATTATACAAGACTCTTCATGTTATCTTTTGTTAATAACACAGCACATTCCATTGATGCTCTGCTGCCCTTTTCCTAGCTCCTCAACAACATTTAGTTAGAATACAAATTTTCAGCACTGCAATATTAAGCTGCGCATATACACATATGTATGTATGTAGGTATGCATGTATGATGTATGTACATATATTATATTCATATTTTGTGTATACATATATATATATATTACTGACTACTTACATCCATGTCGGAGCGCCTTGCAAGCCAGAGACGGCATCTAGACCCCTCACAGACAGCAGCACAAAAGTCATAATAATTGTCCACAGGAGAAAGTGATTCCTCTCTAGAGCTGACATCGTTTCTTTTTTTGTCGCAATTAAATTTACTGATAATTAAATTACAACAATTATTGACTTTTCTTGACTTTTTCTTCTTGGTTGGCGTCCAGTGATCCTGTGCTTCAATATTATTCAAAATTATATGGCGAATTCTTGTATTATAGATGTCAGTGAGTGATCATTGATATTGGTTTTAAACATTTTCAGATTTCTTTTATAATTGCTTTAAAACGTTTTGATTTCTCATTGCTTCGTTCCTAATGATTGGGAATATCTCGCAATCGCATATCTCCTTTTCCATTAATGCTTTCTCTTTCTCAGTGCGCGCCACTTACTATTGAAGACATCTGAAAAAGAAAAGGAAAATCGAATTAGTTGTTGAAAAAATGTTTTATATAATTTTGTATTATTAAATTTAATTCCCATTTTGATGTCATCAATTGGAGCCCCTAATATTGATCATATTAATATTAATAATATTTTATCTATCGATAAGAACCGAATAGTCAGATCAATCGTTATCTTTTTATATGCATTGTGGGAGAACAACTATTACTAAATCCACCTGAATGACTGATGCAGGCCAAGAGAAAGCAACTAGAACTAAAAATCTCTTAAAGCAGACCAACTGAATATACAGTAACAATATACTTTCTAATCTATTCTTTCTGCTTTCAGTTCAGATTTCTCCAAGCTATAACTACATATATACATATACGAAATTGACATAGTCTTAGCTAGTTGATCTACATCAATTGCAGGTCAGATATGCAATTATCTTGTTACATTGTCATTTAGGTATGCAAAGTTACGAGCCGACTTACATCTGTACATATATAACCCGGATTCTATGTTTTAAATTAAATCTATCTCAGAGTTGAACGACTTAACAACCGACTATAGAGCGTTTAAATTAGTCGTAGCCCACACGACGGCATTTTATAAGAAAGAATGTGAGAGATGTAATTCAATTTAATTTTAATCTACTGAAATCGGAAATGATATTTAAAATATGATACAAAATATTAAATATTAATAGTAAAAAATATAATTATTTATTAAAAAAAATATATATTAAAAGATTTTAATAGTGAAGAATAAATAAAATAATACATAATAGAAATAAAATTTTTTAAAATATATATAAAATAATAATAATAATACTAAACAAAATAATATATAATTTTTTTTTTTTGTAATCATAAGAAAACATTCAAAAATGATAATAAATGATTTAAACATAATAAAAACATTTTTTTTAATATATTAATATTTACAAAGTAATATCACAAAATAATAATATTAAACTTACAAAAATTTAATTTTAAAATCAAAACAAATCAATTCAATTAAAAAAATAAAAATAAAAATAATTATGCCTAACGATAAATTTAAATAAACTTATGCTACATAATGCACAACAATGACTGATAATTTTATAATTCTTTCAGTTGCATTGTTCCCAAGATTAATGTATATATGCATATGTATAGGTACACACAGACAGGTAGAGATACACACATACATAATATACCCAAAGACCGCACAGATGCTTCCGTCTACCTGTGACGCACATTCGCACAAAATCCAAAGATTCCTTTTGTAACACTAATTTTCAATTAGTACCGGTAAATACATATCTATCATAAATTGCCTGCTCTTTTCAAGTTTTGCCGCCTTGGTGCATAGGTAGGAGTTGTACAATGTACGTATGTATGTATGTATGTATGTATGTATTAAATCCCGGTGGCCATTTCACACACACACATGCACGCATAGAGCGACTTGAACAATACAGAGACATGCGTATATGTGCATGCATCTAATCAATTTTCCACAAATACATATATTTTTTGTTATATATTACCATAAATCTGGTCAAACTGCCATGTATGTATGTATGTATGTGGGTATGAACTTAGCTTTGTATGTAAATTTCTATGTAAATTTTATGATAAAATCCTTTCATTTTCAGATCGATGTGGTCACGGTTATTTTCATAATTAAATGCAATGGAAACACACACCCTTCTTTTAAAAAACAGACGAACACACACACACACATACAGAGAAGCACAATCACACATACACATACATATAAACACGCATGCATACATTCATTGTGGTAACAAATTGTACGCATGTACATATGTCTAACTGTATGTCTGCCCGTCTGTCTGTCTGTATGTATTCGTTTTGTTACCATAATTTGTAATTGGTCGCTGCAAGCATCAACTGCTGCTGCTACTGCTGCTGCTGCTGTATGATTTGCTTGACACACATGCCTGACATACAACCGTATATACACTCTTATATTTTAAGTGTGTTTGAGTGCTAAACACTCTCCGATGGCGCTGCTCCAGATATCTGAAGAAATTACAAACACACTCGCACACAAATTCACTTGTGTGTGTGTATATTAACTAACAGTGCGACTTGTTTACGGTAGGAAAAGATGCGTGCTCGTTCATGTATACATACATACGCATGAGTAAATGTAAATTTAAATGTGTATGTGTGTATGCAAGCATGTATATAAAACCGTTCTTGAGCTGTCTGAGAAAGTGGTAAACATACAAATGTATGTATGTACGCACGTTTCAGTATACATATACACTTACATACATACATACATACATACGCATATACCTTTCGCAGCATAAAATTTGCTTTGTTTATACATAGATATATATGTATGCGCGTACCCAAAAAAAAAAATCGAGCTCACATAGCATTTTACATTCATTCAATTTGTTTGTATGCCCACTTTGTTTATATGCACTAACACACACATATATTTTGTTTATGTGACATCTCTACGTATCTATGAATGTATGTACCTTACGATTTGTTTATATGTATAGTTGCATACGACACTGGTGGCACAATAGTATCAATTTATTACGCACAAACTTATATGTATGCACACGCATCTAAAAATGCATGAATGTATTTAATTTAAGTGACACAAATTCATCACTTAGGTTGCGCTAGTATGTATGTAAAACTCACGAAACGTACAGAAACGCGTCCAAAAGAAATAAAGAAGCGCGCTGAGTTTTACTATGAACGGAAAATTGTAAATAACTGCAGAACTTGTTTGCCATTGAAGTCTTTCGTGGTGAGTTGTAAATAACTGAATAATAACATGCGTATCGATTGGCCGATATGTTTGGCCGATATCAAATACAACAGAGTGGCAACACCAAATGTTGCCCTTGTTAAAAGTTGAGAAACATTTTGTATACGATACTTCTTCCCTGTTATATCAGCATGTATGAGCTGAGCATCATGTTGCTATGTTACAATTAATTGGAAATTTAAATATATCTTTATAAAACCCTAGCTGAAATAATCTTAAGATAGTTTTAACATGTAAGTATAATTATGGAAATACATAATTAAGAATTCGTTAATATAAAAATCTTGAAATATATATAGAGTTTAAAATAATTCTGTGTATATTGTTTGATGATCACATAATCTTATAACTATGGTTAGTGACGATATCTAATTCCACTTGCCTAACTTCGATAACAATCGGTAAAGTTTGAGTTTTCACGCATAACTCGAATAGTATAAGAGTGAATAATTTTGAGTGAAACTACGATAGTTTTTCGTACGATATATCGTAAATAAAACTTTTGATAGTTTTTAAACATTAAAAGAACATTCATTGATACAGATTTTAAATTGCTTATGTTGAAAGAAGAAAATTAAACTGATATGAAAAGAACTTCACAATATACTATATGATCACATCATATCAAAATCATCTGATAATGTCTCAAATTAAAAAAATGAAGTTTTTATTGTCTTCCAAATGACTCCCTAAGAAAGAAAAAAATCATGATGTCTGACAAATTTTTAGTAGTCTATTTTTTTTATTTAAGAAACACATTCAATGAATAAATTATTGTTGTTTTCTTCGCGCTTGAGTTAATAAACTAATATATGTATATACCTTCTGATTTATCTATCTTTATTATTCTGTAACATTAACAAATATATAAACATTTAAATAATATATATAAATTATTTGCTTTCAAATAGTTAACACGATTTTGCAGCACTTCAATTCAATAAGAGCTTCGATGACTGCTAGCAGAGTCATAAAAATTCATTTATTAATTAAACAACAGATGTAATAAGAGAGAATTAAATTTCTTAATAAGTAAAAAATTGTATAACATATATATTAAACTTTGTTATATTAAATGCTTAATTTATTAAAGTTTACTATTTTGCAAAAACCGATAACTCGATTGGCCGTTGTAGCTTCATGTGCTAAAGTGATTTGGACAATTTTGTCGGTATAAAATCGTGCTTACATGCATGCAAGCCTGTTGCTCACGCTCAACTCAAACCTGATCTTGTCAACACAAACATACATGCACATACACACTTGCATACGTTCGCATGCATACACTTACTATTCATATACAATCATTAATTTGTATATATAGAGAGAAAGAGACGTGTATGTGTAAAGTTGAAGTTGTTCGTTCTTAAGTATATCAGTTCATTTTCAATTTTCGGTTTGAAATGTTGTATGAATACGGATTCTAATAACATACATACTTGTTTACATTCATATGTACGTACACAATTATAATATTCATTATACACATACAAACAACAATTTACAGATGCATGTACACACACACACCCATACAAACATACATTCTCAAACACAAAAATATTTACCTACCTAAAAGTACTTCAATTTGTACACTCAAATATATTTAATTAAATCTACATTTGTATTTGTGCATATCAAATTTTTATTGCTAGAAGAGAAAAAAAAAAAAACAAGTGCAACAAGTTACGTACATAGGAAGTGAAAGAAAAGTTATACATATAATTAAACGAATGTGATGATTTCCCTTTTTTGCATAAGCATACATATATGAATATATGTACATACATATGTATGCAACTCCATAGTTAAAACTGATATTTTGAAAACGTTCAGTGCTAGTTTATAAAAGAAAACATTTGGGCGTATTATTTCTGAGTATATATATTTAAAGTTGTGCATTTAATTACTCATACTTAAATATGTGGGTAAATATATAAAAATATTTCACTCTCTCCACTGCGTCAATATGTATGTGAGTACGAGTGTGTGTGCGTGAATAGATATACACACATACATATGAACTATATGAATATGGCCATTTTTATATATGTATGTACATATGTATGCGTATATACATATGTATGTATGTATATAAAAAAAAATAAAACATTACAAACGTTTGTATGTTTATAACTATGTCCGCATTTCAATTAAATATATATAAAAATGTCTGTATATATATTAATAATACATAATACCACAGCTTAAAAACATGAATATCTCTGTTTGTATACATATATATTTTTTAACCCATTGAGCAAACAAATTTATCGCTTAACACACTTAAATGAATGCGTATTGTTATGCATATATTTATATGCATGTATGTGTGCTGATACATATAGAGATAACTTTTTTAAAGCAAACTCTTTAGTCGTACGTATGTATATTTGTATATATGTATGTGTGTGTGCCTAAGTACATGAACATAATTTAATTTATGATACATTTGTTGCTACGTACATATGTATTTAGATAAATATGTTAAAAGTAATATCGAACAAATATGAACACGATTAAATCGGTTATGCACATATACATGTATAAGTGTGTATGAGTATGTATGAGTGTACGTGTATGTATGTCAGCCTTTGTTAAATCTTTTTCAGCTTTCATGTCTTCCGTAATCTTTGTTTTGCGTTGACATCAGGATTAATTTGATTTGCAACAAAGATCAAGATATTTGGTGACTCTTAATATTTTCTGTGAAGTTCAACATGAATATCTCAATAAGAAACCAATAAGAAATGGATTTACTATAAGTTAAAATTGCAAAATGAATTCAAATGTCAATTGAATAAGGCGCAGACTTGACTAAAGAATGTCCAATCAAGAAAAAAATATCCGCCAACAAGAAATGCGTCTTAGCCAGCTTAGAATGGATGAAGCTTATTTATTTATGCCTCGTCTCGTCGCTATATTCTAGTGCCAACAACAATTGCGCTTCCCACATATAGACTTGGTATTTGCATAAATGATCGAAAACCAAATTCCGCACTATAAATGCGTAGCACATACCCTACCTACGACTTAACAATTACATTTTATAATTGCTTCGATCAGCTACCTAGTTGGCGGTAAATTATAAATTCGATGAGTATTGCTTTCGAATAAGCCACGATTTTTATGACGTCTTAAAGTTTTGCCAAAAATAGCTCAATTAGTTTCGCTAGATTTGCCAGCTATCTCAATAGGAATTTAATTTCTTTAAAATAGGAGACAATTGGATACATATTGCTAGACAACTCTCAGCAGCATTCTTAGAACTGCACAACAGGTAAGAGCGCTCTAGTCGGGAGTGTCCGCAGGGTAGGGCTCCCCACCTAGTTGTTTATAGCATTCTCTCTAGTTCTCTTCAATGCATTCTACTGCGCACTGTATGCAGCTGATGTGCTCGCTCTTTTTATAGACCTCACATTTGTATATAAATTTGTATATATAGTAACTACAATTCTAAATGTACGATATTAAAAAACATTTTCAGGGTACAATTGTAACCATGAATATATACGTATATGTGTGTTTGTGTCAAGACTCCAAAAACTAAAAAAAAAAAATAAAAAATACACATAAAAAAAATGTTAAACTTATATAGCTCTTGGTCAGAAACTATTATAGGCTGTAACATATTTACTTATTATTAAACAATGTCAATGTACATACATATGTATACATGTCAAAAAGTTCTAGTCCTTACAAAAACATATATACATACATAACTAAATGCCAACTCCTCAAGAGCAACGTAAACATTTCTTCAAACTACACTTCAATAGATATAGTTTAAAACTATGTTTTTTATATGTGTATATACAGCTGATAACAAAATAAAGCAGACTTCAATAACATTGTAAACTAAGTACTGCGCAGTTAGTTAAGCATTTAAAGCGGCTGCAATGTTTTTGTTTATCTAGAAAGTATCTATATAGGTTAAAGACTATCCGGTTGGGGGTTATAGACCAACTTGACAGACAACAAAAACAATTTAACGAATCAAATATGTATTGGGAGGGATTTTTAATATTTGGTTTGATGGAATATGTGTGGAATATGATGAGATAATAAAACTACAAATTATAAATCTAAATAAATATATATTTGATTAAATAGATCTATGTACTTTATGTACTCATTTTTAAAATGAGCAATTAATTTATCATTAAGAAATCATGAATCATGAGGAACTCTCAAATCTCGAATCATGAACAAGTATTAAACACATTTTACTCTTCAAGATATTTCGAAAACTTTTATCAATAACGGATATATCGAATTAATACTTCACTCTTTGCTTATCTGACTCTTATACAATACACATATATCATATATTCTCTTAATATTTGCAGTGATAGCAAGCTAAATTATATATATTCATGTATATATATAGTTTGTAATGCGCCGATCCGTTCTTTCCGTGCTTTGTGATTAATTAAACAGTATGCCATATTTTCAAAATATATAAACTATCAAAATGAACAACAACAACAATAACAACAACAATCATAATAATAATTCTATGGACAACACATGCGATCAAGATTACACAGAATTTCTCAATGAATATCTGTTGCACACAAATTTAGCATGCAACGAACCGGAAATACATTATGAAGGTAAGCAAACATTGGGTTTTGTAATCCTGCATATTTATATAAATAAATATATATTTTTATACAATATCTTATTTAGATGGAGAAATGGAAGCAGAGTGGTTGATATCTGCTGGATATCCAGAATTGACACGACCTTTTGAACAGGTAAGCAAAAGATAATTTAGAAATTAAGAAAACAAAAATAAAGTAAACAAGATTTTGTTTAATTTAGATATTAGAGAATAAAGTCTGTTATAGAAGTTAGTTATATAAACACAGACAGGGCATAAGTAAGCAATTTGTATGTTTATAGATTGATTATTTGTAGAGTAAAGCTCAGAGCTTTAAATACAAAAGTTTATTTATGATTTGTTTACTGCCAGCAATAGTAAAAAAGTCTTTTGTTTATTTTCAGGGCATTGAGCTACGTTCTACAGATCTAGAGCCCGTGTTAGCCACATTATCAAAACCTCATGCCGAGGCGATTAAACAGCGCGTGCGAGCGCTTAATCATACTGTCAGAGGACGCACTAAAAACCGATCAAAACGTAAACCTGACATACGTGATGTCTTTCGCGATTTTGACGTAAGTAATAAGTATGGAAAAAAGGGAAATAAATATAAATATAAATGTCATTCACAGGAGTCCAGTACGGGAACTAGATCCCGAAGTGCCACGCCAGATTCATTAGATTCCGTGCATGGAGATGAAGTTTGGGGCAATGCCTCAATGTAAGTACTGATCTCTGTTCAACTGCAGCTCAGTTTATTTTATCATCTCACATTTCATAGTCCAAGTTTTGTAAGCATTTCGGATCACAGTACTGGTAATTACAATGCCAGTGCATTTCCATCGGTAAACAAGCATTTAAAGCAAAAAATACGTCGAACTCCAAGTGCTCCGCTGAAAAGTTCCACGTCTACGGATTTATTTCGCGGCTCGCAAGTACGTTGCGATATACCAATGTACACATCAGAAGGCATTGAGCTGCTTGGATTTTCGCGTATTGGTACGCTGCACATACCACGTAATCGTTCTGGTTCTGATCCTTCTTGCGCTATTGGGTAAGTAGTTATTATATTAACGATGCTTTTATATGTATATAATTGAATTATTTTCATAATTTAGACGAGTTTGTGAACAAAACATACCGGATTCACAGAGTGAAAACAATACTTCATCTGGTGATTCCAGCGACGAGTTTCTTCCAAACGCAACGCCTATATCATCAACATTGTCCTCACCAGAGAAGATACTCAATAAAATTAACCTGGATTCTACTCAGCAAAAGTTACGCAGCTCTCCGTCAGCAAGAGAGGGCATCAGCTTTGAAAATATGTGCCGAGAAAGTTCTAGTCAGGATGGGATTGACACCGTAGACAGCAATAACGTAATCATACAAGAATACACCTCCGACATCAGCACAATAAATGAAACGGAGCTGAAACGTTTACAGCCAATATTTTGGCTTGAGCTAGCCACAGTCTTTGATCGCAATAAGGTTTCGCTAGACAAGCGAAAACCATTCAAAAGACGTCGCAAGGAGGAGGGCAGCTTGTTTGGTGTTTCATTAAATGCGCTTATAAGGCGTGACCAGCAAATATCTGGCATGGACTCCACATTAGTGCCCCGCTTTCTAGAGGGTCTACTGGAAGAGTTAATCAAAAGAGGGGCACGAGAGGAGGGTATTTTGCGTGTGGCTGGACAAAAACATAAGGTAATTAAAGTGATTCTAACATCGATTTTATTTAATTCTAATTTTGTATGTTTGCAGACTGAATTAATTTACAACGAATTAGAATCAAGTTTTTATCAAAAGCCAGAAAAATTCGCCCAATTGCTTAGCAATGCAAGCGTACATGAATTAAGTGCATTACTGAAGCGTTGGTTACGCGAACTGCCCCAGCCATTGCTAACAAGCGAACTTATACAACTTTTCTATCAATGTCACACATTACCCCCTACGGACCAAATACGTGCATTATCAATTTTATGCCAGATGCTACCACACGAGAACCGCAATACTCTCCGCTCTATTTTACGCTTTCTCAACATAATTATTGATTTGAAAGATATCAATAAGATGAATTTACATAATGTATCCACGATAATTGCACCATCATTTTTTCCGCCACGTTATATACATCCGATCGATAAGAATTGCATCGCAGATCAGGTTAAAATGGCAGCATTGTGCTGTCGCTTAACGAACGTTCTGATTACACGGGGCGAGAGCTTGTTTCAGGTTTCTGATAATCTCATTGCGGAGTCACGTAACCAAAAAGTTCGACAGGTATGCATAAAATAAGCTACAAATCTTGGATAACATTTAATAATCAAAATTCTTACTTCTTAGGGCAAACGTGGTCATCGGCGGGCAATTAAGAATTCCGCTACTGAAATTGATATTTCTAGAAATAGTAATAGCGAGGGTCACCGCCCATCCTTTAATCCAAGTCATGTGCATCGTTTCGTGGTCTAAGCTGGAAAGGTCAACGCGTGCTACGTCTGTTTCAAGTTCTATTTTTATAACTAATTTTGAATATACTAATGTAGGTCGATATGTACTTACATTAGTTCTTTTACACAAATTTGTTCAGAAAGGTCAAGTTTATTTTGAATACTATGAGAATGTTCAGTATCTATGAATTGATTACTAAAATTATTATTTTTTTTAAGTTTGACTCAGAATTAATTAATCTTCTATCCTTAATATATTGTGTCACGAAAATAATTCATTAATTATGTTCAAATAATTATGGTTATGTTGTTATGAGAATTGTATTATTTTTTCTAAAACTGTTAAAAGGGTTGGGAAGCAATAAAAAACATTTAATTTGATTTTATTGAAATCAATAGAAACATATGTATATATTTGACAAATATTGTGTTAAATTATGTACGTAATCATCATTTTCTCGACTCCTGAATCCTTTTGTCCTATCAGCGAAGCATTCCTTTTGCTCGATCATCTGGAAATAAAAAATGATTAAAATTTTGAAAGAATAAAAAGACGAATATTTCTGTAATCTAGTGATAATGATGTGCTACGGAAGCAGGATTTTTGGGGCAGACAGATAATGTGTTTATACTAAATAATTTAGTTGTGATTACATACAAAATAAATCATTTCGTATTAAATCATTTCGCCCCTAAAACGATAAGTGTTAAGCTATTTATTTCAATAAGAAATCCCATAAAACAATGCATCAAATGGAAATGGACGCAACTGCAAATGAATTGCCATCGGTAAAAGCAACTATCGATAACATCGATTATTTCTATTTGATATTTTAACAACTATAGTGCCATCAACAAGCCTATTTTGCTTTCGTCAACAAATTGGTTGAATATTCCAAAAGGGAAACGGTTTTCAGCATACTATGGGAATGTATAAAAACAAAGTGTTTCATTAATAGCAATTCTAAACAATTGTAAATGAAATGGACGTGGACGACAGTTTCTATGGTAAGTTTGCATCAGGTTTATTTTCCAAGTGCATTCAATGAAGTGCTACGCACTGACACCATTCACCTGTAATAAATACAAAATTGTATTTAATGAGCTTAGCGTGGGAAACATGAATCAATTTATTAAACATATAAACCAAATGTGCATAAGAAAATAATGTTCTACATTTATGCGCTGCTTGCATAAAGTGTTTTATGAAATAGTGTCACTTGATTAAATTAATTTTTATTGATAACTTTTAAATAAAGATAGCATTCAAATAAGATAACATTCCAAAACCTTGGTAAAGTTTCTCGAACATGTGTAAACGCGATGACAAATACTATACCGTATCATGAAAGACACACACAATACAAATGCACATGCATACATACATTAATTACTGTTACTCGCATACATATATGTATGTATATGTATATGTAGGTGCATGAATATGCATTTTGATTGATAAACAAAAATATCGTCACAAATCTGATCTGAGATCTCTGTCGAGTTGAATAGCTATTTGAAATATTTTATAAACCCAATTAGAGCGTGAAATAAGGCAGCGAAATTATTAGCGCACAAATATCGATTTTCTTGATTTGCCGATGCTAAGCCGGTGGGCGTAGTTAAACGATTGATTCATTTGTGATTTATGTATATACATACATATGTATGTTTGCATATGTATATGTAAATACCCTAAGTACACGGATTAAGTTCACGTGGACATACACACATACATAGGTATACATATAAAATAGAACGATGTAAAATTATAAACTGCTCTTGAACAAGAATTTTCATATAATCCAATTTGTAATGGGTTCAAACTAAACGCATTGTAATTTATGCTTATATTATATATGTCCTGTAACTCATCAGTAATCAATATTATTAAGCTGACGAGTTTGAATTCATAAATTATTTATTATATAAAATAATTAATTATTATAAAAATTATAATACATATTTAGAAAACAAAACTAATATATTAATCTTATTTATTTAGACGAACTGTCGTCCTTTATGTCATCGCCAAGTGACTATGGCATAAACCACGATTTTGATGAGATCATAAGCTCAACTGTCTCACAGCTGGACGCTTCTTTGGACCTTAATACATTTCTGCCGCAAGATCGTGGCACTGCATTAAACAACGACAATTTGTTCTCCGATTTGTTTCAATCGACAACAGATAGCCATAATGATTTGGAAATCAACTTCGACAACTTGTCCACCGTTTCGACACAGAGTTGGAACGTCGATCAAACATCGTTTGCATCGTCAATGGATGCTTCCAGCAATTTAATAAATATTTGTGAAGATAATGCAGAGATTGAGAAACTAACCAGCGGCAATCTGTTGGAACACATTCAGGATCGCGATACTCCCTCGCCAACGGACAGTTGTGGGAGCTTTAGTGGCAGTTCAACTAGTGGCGTACACAGCGACACCTCGGATGCATGGCAGAACAGGCAACAAGAACAAAATAATGTGGCGCCTGCCTCATTCAATGTGCCGCAGTTTCCAATGCCATTTGCTCAAAGCTTTACCAATCGTAATGAAGACAGTATTCAAAAGAGTTTGCAAAGACCACAGTTTGCAGCGTCAGTTCTCAATAATCAGGAGATTATTGGAAAGTCCCCGAACAACTCGTCCGTGGTTTTGCAAACAACTTTGGGAGCGAAAAGTGCACCGACCACCGCGCACATTCCTGTCCATGTGAGTGCGAGCCTCACTAGCAAAACTCAGAAGCCATCTCGCGATAAGACAGCAACTGAGGCAGCAACAGAAAGCGTAGGCAAAACCAAAACCATATTCCTTTCCACAAATGACTACAAGGCTCTCATGGATAAAATTAACTTGAATGGCTCTAAGAGCGCCAAGATCAATGGCAGTGTGAAAACACAAATTCCGAAGATTGTCATGAAGACAGGAAGTGCTAAGCTAAAATGTCATCAATCCATTGGGAATGCACCGACGTGTCCACCTCTCACACATAGCCCGCCCAGCATGGTTAAGCCTCAGAGTCAATTGGCTCACCCCAATCTTAAGCGTGAAACCTCCATGGAGTCAGAATCATCGAATTACCATTTCAAAAACACAATAGACGAGAAGATGTACAAGAAACAACAGCGAATGATTAAAAATCGGCAATCGGCCTCAATGTCGCGCAAGAAGAAGAAGGAGTATGTCGTCTCATTGGAGACGCGTTTGCATAATCTGGAGAAGGAGAATCATACATTAAAAGGGGTAAGTGAGCTCTTACTCTATATTCATTACTTATTTAATAAAATAATCTTTCTTTTAGGAAAACTTGTCGTTGCGCAACCAGCTTGTTGCTTTGGCCAAAACATGCAAGTGCCGCAAGGGCAGCGTATGTGAATTCGTGTTGCATTCGTTGAACTCCAATACGCGATCTGATCAACACATTAAGATTGCTCCGAGGCCAACCTCCAAAAGCTTTAAACAACATATGAATGCAGCGACGGTTAAGAAAAATATTGCCGTGCTGTTTGCGATGGCTTTCATGGTCACATTGAATGCCGGAAACTTTCAATCATATTTGAGCAATCAAAATCTGGAGGCGGAAAATACAGCCGTCGTCACGGCCGATTCGAATGGGAACGAACCCGTTCCAATAAGTCGTCGACTGCTTTGGGTCGATACTGAGGAAGAGTACAACGAAAAGCTAAACCAAAGCAATCGCCCAGTTGAAGCACTGGCTCCTCCACCATTACATTTTCTAAGGCCGATTAGTCGTGGCCCCAATGTTACCAAAAACGGCAATTGGAATGCCACGGAGACTACTCGGTTTAATAGAGCAAATGATCCGCCACCCTTGACCTACCCATCATCAACAAAATGCAATGGTTCTTGTGCTTCGTCTAACTCTAGTGTCAACCAATCGGAATATTCACGGTTGGCGTTAAACTTGGAAAAACTGATCAATACGAGTGGATATCACAAACTGGGCATGAATTCAAAATACAATATGGACCGGGATAACGCACATGGCTTTAAGTTTTCGACAGACTATTTGGAATTACCTGACATGGCAAGAGAGGCTTCGACACTTGGCAAACGTAAAAGCTTTTTGGGCTTTAAGGAAACCATACCGGACATTGAACAGAAGCAACGGAAAATTGATTTACATGGCAAAAACTCTCTGAACACAAGCGAACCGATTCATCTATTCAAGGCAATCAAACGACAAGAGGATACATTTTATGTACTCTCATTAAATACAGATCACATACTTCTATCGCCGTCTACATACAACAAGAGTTCTCGCCCCAAGATGTCTTTGCTTTTACCAACTGCTGAACCATCACCGAACGGCGATATTATGATGATGCAAATCGATTGTGAGATATTCAATACAAAGGAGGTGGACATTAAGTCTCATATGATACCGGCTAGTCTTCGGCCGAATATAACTAAATGGCAAATTAAAGCAAAGCCCTCTATAAATGCCAACAACAGGACGTTGGGCAGCAGCAAGTTTCTCGACAGGTCTATAAAACACGAGAAGCCGCGAGTTCGAACTTACTTCATGGTCGGGCCTAAAAATCAAGCGGCTGCAGCGGCCTCACAGGAAAAGCCACGATTAGTGGAGCTCAATAAAAGCGTGGTTAATAATAGTAAGGTACTCACAGCTGACTTTGACTCACAGTTGAATGACTAATCCATATACATACATATATATACCCTGGATTGAGTCTGCGTTTATATTTAATAATTCAAATGTTTGATGTAATTTTATATGTGTGCAAGTTAAATAAATAAAATTGAAAAAGTCCAGCGAATACAACTAAATCATTTTGGGTATGTTATGGAATGAGACCGGGGCGGTGATAACACTAAATATTATTTGTATAAGTGTGCCGCATCTTGTTCCTGGAAAGAAAAGAGCTGATAAAATTACATTAATTAGTACGATGTTAAATGTGATCAGTTAATCGATTAATTTATATTGGCATAAATTAGCTAAGTTCGATAACTGAAAGAGCTACAATACCTACTGTGTTAATGGACGTCTGAATTAATGTTCACTACGCAGATCACTTGTAAGAATATACATAAAATTCTTAATGCTAGAGTTTCAGCAACGTTTTGCATATACTTTAAGGTACATTAAATACAGAATTTAATTTTCGCAAGATCCTATATGGTGCAAATTGAACTAATCGTAAAAAATGGACCCAACATTGTTATCGATATCCAAATATTTGTCCCCAACAATTGCAAATATTTATTATTAATTTTGAATTCAGTTTTCTATACTGACTGAATTTATAAAATTAAAATTATTATCGTATTTTTACGAAATCATAACAATGACCCATAAAGTTATATGAAATTATTAAATATGGAAAATAAATAACAATAAACAAAAAATTCAATAAAAAAATATATAATAATATTATACATAAATACATATAAAAATACATTAATTAAAATAAAATTTAAAATATCAAATTAATTTGGTTACCTATCGATAAAAGTAGCAAACGCAGTTAGTGGAAACATACATCGAATCAACACTGTGAAAACAAACTCGTTCCATTTCAATTAACTAGTTCGGTTTGTTGTGACAAAACTCAAAATGATAATTTAATTTTATCTTATCACTTAATTTAAAAGAAACTAAAAAGCTTGTTGTCGAATGCTATTGAATTGTGAGTGAATAAATGTAAGTGTGATTATAAATGAACAATACTACATAAATTCAACGTCTGCACACCTTCCAACATCAATGCTGGGACACGCACACACACACGTTCTTACGTGCATATGTATGTGTTTGTGTGTGCGTGTATTCGTTAAAAGTGTACCAAAATAATTATTGTATGCACGCCGCCGTCCATACGTTTTTTTTTTTCTTTTTGGCGGATTTCATTATTGCAAACATGTGAATAAATGCTAAGCTGTGCTCACATAATTTGATATTATTTTATGTGCAATATACATATAAGTCGGGATAAATATTTGTTGATATTTCAATAGCAATTATATCGAGTCGAAATAGCTCACGGCATAATAAAGGTGATGGAGGATATTTCTGCAAAGGATACTCCAAGCAGTGTTTATAGTTTGCATAACAATATTTATCATTTTATCATTGGGCGCGCACATCGGCACCATTAGACAATATAGATTTGTATATGTATACCAATGGATCCCAGTTTGTAGTCGTCATAAAGTTGTAGTTGTAATAAGTATATTAGCTTATCTCTTATAAATGTGATACCATCCCAGTACATTATGTAAAATCCAAAATATCTTTGATAAGTAATGCAAATAAAAAATACGCCTCCTGCAGTACACGTTTATTAAAATATATATGGTAATACTGCTCTTAAAGTTAATCATTTATAAGCATTAGATAGAATATGTTAGATTATAGATCATTTATTGAAATTATTCATATGGATTAGTAGAGGAATTAGGCTAAATCGATTCAACTGAATAAGTTACCTGCGTTAATGGTTTGTCATTTATAAATTTTGGGAAATACTTAGACAATATGATAACTGAATAACTTCAATATAATATTTGCACAGTCAGCTTGAGATTATATATGTTAGTATAATTAATAGAGGCAGTGTCAACTAAAATATGATATTCTAATAACAAATTTATTCTCTATTTTCTTGTAGAATTGCAAAAATGTCGGTACATTATAAATTTAAAAGTACTCTTAATTTTGATACAATAACCTTTGATGGACTTCACATTTCGGTTGCTGATTTAAAACGGGAAATCATATTGCAGAAACGACTTGGAAAAATTATAGATTTTGATCTGCAAATTACCAATGCCCAAACTAAAGAAGGTAAATCATTTTAGCTTAATTGTATATTTTGTTATTATCTAATATGAATATTTCGTTTAATTTTTTTAGAATATAAGGATGACAATTTTTTAATACCAAAAAATACTACGTTAATTATTGCGCGAATACCAATAGCGCATCCCGTTAAAAAAGGTTGGGATCCCCCACCTGACAATGCTATCCCAAATGTGTCCTCAAACAAACCAGATAATCTTAATATGGATCTATTTAAAATGCAAGGAAGTGAAGAGGAGAAAATACAAGCTATGATGATGCAGAGTACAGCAGATTATGATCCGAAAACGTAAGCAGCATAATTGATTCCTGAGCTAATGTTAAAATGTTATTATTAATATTTTCAAATTTAATTTAGGCCCTTCTATGGGCTGTCCACACTCAGTACAATAACATATCACATTTAAAGTCAGTATAACACAATAATTATATTTTTACTTATTTATATAGGTATCACAGAATTAAGGGACAGTCTCAAGTCGGCGAAGTTCCAGCCTCCTATCGATGCAATAAATGTAAGAGGGGTGGACACTGGATTAAAAACTGTTCTTTTGCATCTGGAAAAGATCAATTTGAAGTAAAAAGAAATACAGGAATTCCGCGATCATTTAGAGACAAGCCAGAGATGTAAGTAAAATCCAGAGTTACTGAATTAAAATTAATGTTATCTGAAATTATATACATTTGAATAATATTAAAAATTGCAAATTTATTCATAATAAATTTAATAAATTAAATTTAAACTATATTTATATAAAACATTTATTATTATTCTTTTTTGCAGCACTACACAACAAGAAACGTCAAATTTTATAGCACCTAACGAGAAAGAGCAAGAAATTCCAGAGGATTTAATTTGTGGCATTTGCCGAAATATTTTTGTTGATGCCGTAATGATACCATGTTGTGGCAGTTCCTTTTGCGATGATTGTAAGTGCGAATTCAAAATGACTATTTAACTTATAGCATAATTGTTTAATATTTTATTTGTTAATTTCAGGCGTTCGAAACTCATTGCTGGAATCGGAAGATAGTGAATGCCCAGACTGCAAGGAAAAGAACTGTTCTCCGGGATCATTGATTCCAAATCGTTTCTTAAGGAATTCTGTTAATGTTTATAAAAATGAAACTGGAAATAAACTTGCAGCATTTAAACCTGGTAAAGTATCAAATAATTGTATAATATAGTCAATCAACTGAATTGTAAATTGTTGTAAATTGATACAACGATTTATAGTTTTTATCGCTTACTAATTATAAACAATTCTCATTTACAGCCCCTAAACCAAGTACGACTACTGAGAAAAAAGAAAGCGTTACTCAGGAAGCAGATGAATCGAATCACGCAGAGCAACCAGAGCCAAGTAATGAGTCTCCAGCTATTAATACAGAAGAACCCAATTCTGGCAAACCTGCTGATATCCCTAACCCGGAACCACCTAAAAAAGAGAAAGATAAATCAGACTCTGACTATGAGGATAACATAACAATAAAAATGCCACAGAAAGAAATTGAAACTAATTTCGTCAGTGCTGATAGCAGTAAAGAGCAGGTAAGCAATATACCGATAGAGTCGTATAGACAGTCATTGAATAGACCTTACTAAACATCGAATACGTATCTGTGTAAACAGCTATTAACTTATGTATAAATAATATAGAGTATTTTAAAGAGTTTATTGTTGTTTATTTATTTCTTCTATATTATATCTATATAGGTGCAACCCTCGTATCAACAAATACCGTCTAGCAACAATGCAATTCAGCGACGGGAATCAAACTATGAATATAAATCTGATATTGAAATGAAACAAGTTCCGTATATTAAAAATGAAAATATTAAGCCTCAAAATGAACGAAGTCTGTTGCCAACTCCGGTTGGGCCTCTTCACAAATATGCGAACATGAACATAAATGATCAAAGGGAGAAGCCTGTAGTGAATACAGACCAAGGCCATCGTATGGCCCATTATAAGCCACCGTACATTCAAATGCCCCGATGCCCTACAATCATACATATGCCTCCCTACAACAATGGCTATAATAATATGCAACATAGGCCACCAATGAGGTAAGTTTACGGATCACATCGCGCCATTCACTATTATAGCAAATATTTTAGGTTTATTGTTATTCATTATACACAATAGGTGGAATCTCTGACCTCATATATTATATGCATTCTTAATTGCCTTGAAGAGTCGACTGTCCGACAGTCGGTCTGCTTGCATATTAACTCTTTAAAGAGTTGCTTTTTCGCTTAGGTGATTAAAATCGCATAGCTGTTGTACAAATTATCGATATAACTTCATACTTGTTTGATTCATAGCAAGTTATAGTATCAGCGACATGCAATCTGCAACATGCAACCTGCAGTTGTTAAGGTGACAATGACGAATGATTCCCATATTAAAAGGAAGGCTAGCAAGCAGCAGGCACATTTTTATTTAATAAACAAAAAGTGAAAGAGAATATGTCAATAATATCAATAACAGTTGAGACATAAGAAAATGTCAATAATAATAATTGATAAAGCTAAAGAGCTGATATATTAAATCATAATGAAAATTGAAATGGAGCTCCTATAGCATTAAATATCGAATATATTTTGCAAATATTAAAACAATTAAACAATTGAATTAAATTTTTAATATAATTTAATACAAAACTAAATATATAGAATTAATTTAATTATTAATGGTCATTTCAATAACTATTTATTAATACTATTTGAAAATATATTTATTTGCAGCTTTCCTCCACATTATCAAAGCCAGCCTGTGCATCCCATGAATTCATCATATATTCCACCTGGCAACATCAATATCAATCCTTCACAAACCTTTCAGTCATCAAATTTGGCTTCAATTTATCAAGGCGTTGCAGCAAAAGTTGGCACAGGGTAAGTGAAAATATTATATATTTATTATAATTATTATTTTATTGAATTTATTCATTTGAATTAACTTCCATAATCTTTCAAATCTGTTTAAAATATGGAAATAAATAAAATATATATAATATGCCAAATAAATTCTACATATTTTCAGACTTATTGATGATCCACTGGAAGCTTTTAATCGAATAATGAAGGAAAAAGAAAAGCTAAAAGTAGATCGTCGTCGGAGTCCTGCTCATCACAGGTCTCGATCACCAGGCAGACTGCGACATCGCTTCAAATCACCGGTATATGATCGCGGCTCATCGCGAGAGATGATTTCTAATGAGAAGCGAGCACGTTCGAGGGAGAGAAAGCGTGAATACAGCTATGAGAGACGACAGAGCCGCATGACACGTCATTCAAGCAACGGATCGAACTCGCCAAGCGACAAGAAGAAGAGGTTATTTATTAAATTAAGGGTTCTCTTTATACATACATATTTAATTTATTTATAAAATATGATACTGCCATTTCGAAATGAGAATATGGTTTTAAAAATCATATTAACTGATATTAGCGAATTAGCTGATTCGATTCGAACTCATCTTAAGCCAGATGAAAAATACGCTTATTAATATACGGTTCGTTATTTTCTAAAATAAAACAATAACTGTTACTTAACTACTTCGTAATCTAATTGATGTGTTGACAACGACCTTTCTTTTTTTAATGGTAAAATCTGTATACTGTTGATTAATCAATTTAAATTACTTGGTTAATTTTTGAATTCAAGTTTATCCATTAATATAGGGAATTTTTATTAACTAATAAAATAGTTATTTTTAGCTTTATTAAGTATTGTCTGCTATATAATTGTCCGGCTGTCTGTCTGTCTATGCATATTAGCTACATTGAAATAATTGAAATCTAAGACACATTTCATTGTGCTTTTGTAGCTTGTTTTTATATATATATATATATATATATATATATATATATATATATACATTGTTTGCTGTATATATTACGCTAGACATTTTTAATGTTGATTTGCGCAGAATCTTTGTTTCTTTATTATTAATTCAGGTTCTCAAATTACAGCTATATCCACTTTTACAATTATTATTAGCATTGCTTAGTATTGCTGAATAATCAAGAATTCATATACTTTTCTTAAATATAGTGATCAGCATCAATGACATTCCTACAAAAGTAAACGTATTTCCTTACATTACTAATGTTCTCTTTAATAATAAGCTAAAGCTATCACCATCAAGTCTAATAAAATTCTCTTTATTTTGAAAGTAGTCAGTGATTCGATAAAATAGCTTTAGCCTCAGGTATTATTATTGAGGCTTGCGAGAAAGATTATCTGCATATATGGCCATGCATTGTTCCCAATCGTTGTTGAGTAGATCTCAGAATTTATTAGAGCTAAGAACCGCAGCTCTTAATTCTGAGATCGACACATATAAATAATAATCTGAATATCTTTGATAATTATTTAACAATTCACATTTCACATATAATATAGACAGTTTTTATGCTGTGATCACTACTGTGGCCCTCCTAATGATATTATTATTGTTATTATTATCAATGATTTCCATATAATTAGTCTTTCTGCCCCACTGCAAATCGCTTTACAAAATCAAATCCACAATTTATTGCTAAATTATACGATACATAAAACTTAGAATTTGTTTTAACTTAAAAGTTTATATAATTGTGTTTCCACCATTAATTTAATTACTCATTTTTTTTTTTGTGGAATTCCAAAAGTTTGTTGATCGTCAATATATATATATATATTTTTGTTTAAAGTAAGTACTATAATTTCCATTGACTGAACATTCTAAATCCCCTTTCGTAATATATTGATATTTGAATGACGTTTTCTTAGCATAATACAGAAAATATAAGACATGGGTCCATGCCAAATTCGAAAAGTCTGTTTTGGGTCTCGTATGTACTTTCTTTTATTTTAATTAATTTATTATTTAATTTCTCATCATTTTATATTTAATTTCTGTATTTGTGACTCAATTTTATTTAAGTTTTTGTTTTCATTTTAAAATTTGTATGCATTTGTGTTGAAACTTATTTTAAATGTTTGTTTAAGTCTTTCAATATAACGCGTTCACATGTAATATAGCTATGCCATGAAGTTCTTGTAATATCTCAATTAATTTGTTTATGGGGTCTTGACCTCGTCCAGCATTGAAGTTCATTTATGATCTAGCGTGGCGTAAGCCCTTCACGTAAAGTTGCAGAAACCCAATTTTATTATATGATCGAATCATGATTACTGTTTTTTCTATTTATAACAACATTTATAACTTAAAGCTGTTCTTTTGCGATACATATTCCTGTGGTTAATTTAACTCTTTTATTATCATCACCATATGCTAGGAGCTAAACTGCATAAATGGTTTGTAAATTTCAGATTCAGTTTATCTAACTGTTGATTTTCTATACTTTAAACAATAGTTAACTATTATGGTTAAAAAAAACGTTTAGTTTTATTATTGCAGCATTTTCGTATTAAACATTGACGGCATACAAGGTAAACTTAGGAGGAATTTACAATGCAAATTGTTTTAATAATACATTTTTCCAAATATTCTGCATAAACACAATTCTAATGGAATACTCTTAAAAATATTAAAAAAAGCATTTGGATAAAATTGTTTTTAAATTTTATTTACATTCTTTTTGTTTATCTTGTAGATATGTGCATCGGCGTTCACCTTCGCCAAAGCCCGGATATAAGTCCCGAACCCGTGAGAAGTCATTGCCTAAGCAGTACCCAATAAAGATGGATACAGTTGAGCCGCCGCCTCCTGGCTTTGAATCCCTACAAATAGAGAGTTTAAATGATAATGAAATAAACATAAATAGCAAGAAAGAAGAATCAGATGTCGATAGAAATCTTAATGAGCATGAGCATACTTCCCTGAAGAGGCAGAGGCATTATAGTAAGAGTGTAGATATTAAGGCAGTTGAAAACTGTTCCAGAAGTCTAACGCCACCGACCAAGTCAAAGGCTCCGAAGATAGCTAGAACTGAGTGTGCCGAGACGTACGAAGGCTCACCGAAAACTCCCGAACGGAAAGAACAAACCGTGAAGAGAACTGAGAAACGGCCGAGTGCCCAAATGTTGAGTCCTGAGAATGGTAAGGATTCTGTCAAGTTGTCTGAGCATTTGGAGTCGAAGAACGATCTGGGAAAGGAGAATAGTCTTAAACTCAATCTGCAGCTGAAAGATCGAAAAAAGAAAAAGAAAGACAAGTCAGAGAGAAAGAAAAACAAGAAAGAGAAGCGCGACAAAAAGGATAAGAGCAAGAAGAGTCGCTCGGAGAGTATAGAGCCAACGCCAGAGAAATGCTCTGACATCAATCCGAGCGCAATGGATGTGTGCGACGAGAGCATTCAGAATTATTCAAATAATCATACTCAAAAGGTATCCGATAGTATTGACCCTGATGTGTTTAATAAAAAGCAAACTGATTTGAGCATGGAGGTTGCGGATCATGATTTAAATAGAGAAAATCTATCGAATAAAGAAAGTGAACCGAATGATATTCAAATATCGAAATGGGAAATGGACGATAATAATTTGGGCGGCAGCCAAATGGATCCCTGTAAAAAGAATGGCTCCAGCAAAATGCAAGAACATTCAGAAATAACATCCGATGTTATTCGCAAGGCAGAAAATGCAATTTTCGCCAAGGCTATTAACGCAATAAGGCCAGTTGAGTTTAAAGTCAGTCTAGACTCTAAGCATAGCAGTAAGGAACCTTCAGTGTCCGTTAAAAGTAATCAGAGAGATCGCTCGCATTCCCCTAAATCGTCTAGTAAATCAGTTAAGGAACGTTTAGGAAACAAAGTTGTCAGTGAACGACATTATTCTTCAGAACGATCGAGGACTAGTCGGCGAGAGAGTTCAGTAAAGAATTCCAATGATGATCGCCACAAGTACAGTTCGTCGAGCTATATTTCTAGGAAAAAAGACAAGGATTCCAAAGAGCGAACTACATCAGAGCGAAGGTTTGATGACCATAGAAATCGGGATCGGTCGAATGATCGTGATTCACATGTAAATACTACACAAAAGGATTCGCATTACAAGGACTCTCACAAACATAGATCCCAATACAAGGACAAGCCGTCGGAAAAAGATAGTCGAAGTGATCGGCAAAGGAAATATGATGCGGATCGCAGCTCTCGTAAGAGTCCCAAATTGGGAGAAATACGCTTAGTTTCAGCGATTGCCTCAAGACCCTGTCGACCGGATAATCCCTTTCGAAAATTCGATGAAAACATTTCGAGTAGTAATAAGACCTCAAAATATGATACCCTAGTCAAGGGAGATTCTACGCCGCCCAAAGCAGATCAAGCCGAATACAAGAAGCGAAAGGATAAGAAAGTTAAGAAAATCAAAAGCCTCAAGAAATGTTCATCATCCGAATCGGTCCGAAGTGAGAAACAGAAAGATGTAAAAAGCAAAAAGAAGAGTAAAATCTTAAAGAAAAAGAAAAAATCCAGGAAGTAAGTTAATTGAATATACAACCCTCAATAAGTCAAAAACAAGAAAGAAAAAAACAAAACAAAAATATATATAATATATATTTAACAATACACAATATTTTATAATAAATTTAAAAAGATAAATAAAAACTACCTTATGTACATAAATTTGATTGTAAAGGCATTATGTTTTTTGTGCAAATTTTGGTTTTAGGTATCATTAAGATATATTTCAGATTTAATCCTATGAAATGAAATGAAGAAATAATAGAAATTGTTTTATGTGATGATCCCACGTTGATGAAGCGAGCGAGCAGCTCTCAAGTGATAAATATATTCCCTCCCATTGGACTATATGCAATTTAATTATATTAAATCAAATTTAAATTAAATTTATATTTTGCAATGAAGCACAAAGTTGAACTTATAAAAGGAATTGTTTATGTATAATCATTTTAATTTTTTTTATTTATTGTAGTTATTGAAGAAAAAGAAAATAAAAGGTGACGACAGTTAAGATGATTCCCACGACCATAAAACTACAAGTTAGATAAACTATTTGAATAATAAACAAGGAAGAGTGCTATAGTTGGGAGTACAAGACTTGAAGATACCCTAAACAGTACGCAGAGCTGCTGAACCTATCTCTTTAATTTAAAAAAAAAATATATACACATATAGGAACGCACAGACGGAGCATGATCTGCAACCCATGATCTTTCGTAAATTTAAATGGATTTATATATATGCTTAATCAGCTCTGCTATTCCTTTTTACATATGTCAGTTTGCGTAACTTTCATAAGAATAATAATATAACAAAATTTAGTTAAATGTTATCACAGCCAAATAGGATTAGGTTTTTATTTTTTACACCCATATAACCTACTTCAATCTATCCAGGGTATGCAAATTATATTAGCTTAACATTTCCAGTCGTTTTATGATGTTAATCAATGCTTATTGTGTCTTCAGAGAATATTTATATCTAGTTTTAATTTATTTAATTAATTAGTTATTATTATTCTTTGTAGTTTCGTGTTGTCTTTATGACTATTATTCTGTTTTTTACTTATTACCTAAAAGATCTTTGATTTATACGCTTCAAAATTCGGTTTATAATTGAAATGAAAACATTTGTATTGTTTTTGCGATTTCATTTTTGGTATACAACAAATTGTATTAATTGTTAACTAATAATGTGTGATATTGCCAATATGAGAACTGACAAATTAGAGCGTTGTTAATTGTTTTTGTGCATAAATTAATCAATAAACGTCACTAAAAGCTGTTTGGCTTAGATATTTAAACACGTTGTAGGACTTTGCCTTTGTCAAAAAATCAAGTTGACATAAGATAAATTTCTATATAACTACTTCAATTATGAATTATAGATATCAAATTTTTGTATATACGCTGACGAAGTCAAAAAGATTTTATTGTTTATATGCAATGATCTGTCTGTTTGTTTATATGCACATTTCAAATTCAATAAAGCATAATCTCTTAGTTATATAAACTCTTGATTGATTGTGGATTATGAGCGAGTTACAATAAACCCCATTGCATACTTTGCGGATTGCATTCAGAGTAAATCGGTGGAAGCTGTATAATGAAGATCTGAAATATGCAAAATAGCTAATGTGACTTACATAAATATTTTGAATTATAAGCCGAAAAATTTGAAAATTACCAAATGTAAAATTACAAAATGTGCATTCACAATACATTTATATGAATTCAAAATACAGACAGAGAGTCTGAGAGAGAGACTTTTTATTTTGAAGCTTTAAGCCGTAAGCCAGATTCGTAAACAAATTGCAAAACTAGTTTTGCCTGAATTAAAAATAATACAATTGAAATCAAAACAGAGACAGAGACACACACACATGCATGAGTGAGTGTGAGTGTGTGTTTAGCCTTTCAACTGCAAAAATCAACAAATGAATAAGCAAATGCAGTAGCGGGTGTAAGTTTATATATTTAATTATAATTAATTTCTGATATATTTATAGCCTAGCCTAGGCATTTAAATTATATCTAGATATACATACATAGCATATACAATGCATGTATGTATGTATGTATATGAAAACCACTCTCACTTTCGTTGGGGCACAGTAAACGAGTTCCACTTTTGCTCTCTGTGCCGTGGTGAGTTACACTGTAGCGCTCTGCGCATGGTGTATGATGTGTGGTCTGTGTTGTATGTTGTGTGTTGTGCCGCGGTGCATGGTGAGTTTGGCCGTTGTGTTGTAAAGCTGCCGCTGCTGCTGCGTATTGCTGTTCCGTTAATTAGGGCCGAACTTTCGGTGAGCTGCATTTCAGCTCAGACAAATCGAGATCTAAGCACGTCTCGGGTACAGAAAAGTTTCACCTACGGATATGTGCGGTTGTGAAATATTAAATACCAGAGTTATACCATTCACAATTTAGCTACTTACAATTATTGCTGACCGTCATTTGAATATGTATATCAAGATCAAATCTAGCAGCTCGCTGCAAAAATTATAATTATCAAAATACGCAACAGAAACAAGATTTTGAAAAACAAGCGCGAGAAAGAGAGAGATAGAGGGAGAATGTGCATGTGAAGTTATATGTTTGTAAATTCATGGTACAATCAAATACTATATTGTTTTATATGTGTGTTTGTGAGTGTATGTGTCTATTGCCACAATTGAATATCATAAATAAATGTTATAAATAACAGCTATTTAAATATCTATAAATTTATGAGTCTGTGTATATTCGTGTGTGTGTGTGTGTGTGTGTATACAAGTAAACCTATATGTCTTACAAAGCAACTGGTGCAGATCAAATTTTATGAAAGTAAATTTGTTTTTTGTTTTTTTCCTTTGATTAATAATCAAATCCCAAGTTGTTCGTGCTGTATTAGCGAAAAGCTCGCTTTTTGTGTACACCAAAAACAAATTTGCAGAAAAAAAAAGAAGTTATTTATTGGCAAAGGTCTACTTGTATAAGCCGTTTGCTTTGAACCAAATCTCCTTAACGTTTGTTTTGTTTCTTTTCACAGTTTGTTGAGTTATTTAAAATTGTACAAAAAAAAAAAGCTAATATAAATATATTTATATTGAAATTTAAGCCCATTGCAAAAAGTTAAAGGAAAAATACATAAATATAAAAGTGATTTGAGTTTGTGGTTCGTGGTTTGCCGTAATGTTACCCTTGCATAGACAATTCAGGGGCGGGCTGTCTTTAACAGTTATTCTGCTGATCGCGAATATCGTATGGACAAGCCAGAGGCAATGGGGCGCTATGGCAGCGACCAACATCGCCAGCGGGACGACGCGCACGGCTGCGGCCAATGGGAATTTAAATTTGCGTCTGGCGCTGCCCCGTACCAGCGCCAGCCAAATAAACAGCGCGTCTAACGCTGCTGCAAGCTTTAAGCTTGCTGCAAAAACATTAAACTCAACGCGTAATGGAAACTTGCGAACGAGGTAAGCTATTTTGTTGTTGTTTATTTTTTCATATTATTTTTTTATAATTTTGTATAATATATATTATACACACACACAGAGAGAGAGGGAGAGACAGATGTAAATGTATTTATTGTAAATATTTATTTACACAACTTGAAAGCATTTGATGTGAGTGTGAATAAACTTATGTACTTATGTATCGTGCGCTTTAGTGTGTGAAATCAAATGGTCAAAACAAAAGATTGCAGCAACAAACTGGTTTTTTGCACACAGCCACGAGCGGACTGTAGCCATCATAGACACACACCACTGTACTATGAATGGAAAAAGAAAATAAAATACAACAATATGCTGAATACATAGTTACATAGACAGACACAGACACAGACACAGACCATAGACTTATGTATATATGGGGTATTACATGGCAACATCAAAATATCGAACCAAATATTCAATTCGATTCAATTCAATTCAAAACTGAAAGCAATTGTAGCAAGAGAGTTAGCAATAATTTTGCTTAAATCAAATTCAGTTGAGCTACTAAACAACTTATTCAATAGATACAATAATGGGTCGACTTAATTGTCGATTGTGTAATTGTCTTATGTTAGACCAAAACTCGGACAACTTCAAGTAGAGCTGCGCTTCGCCGTGGGCCAAAAGCTAAAACAAAGGTCAAAATATTTTTAGTGAAAAATTATATGATATGATGCTGGCCATTCAATTAGCCAATATTCGTGTTGGCCTTTAAAAATATTGTTTTCAATTTATTTTTAAAATTATAGTTTTTTATATTGAATTTAAAAGATAACTCTGAATTTTAATTTAAATTTATTTATACATTATTCGATAATATATTAAAAGTTCATTATGAATAAATTTTAATAATTAAAATAGTTATATTTATTTAATGAATTTTATGTAGATTATGCATTATTAAGCTAATTTTTATTTATTTTTTATTTATTTTTTTTTTCCAATTCTGTTTTTTGTTTATTCAATTTAAATTTTAATTAAATCATCATCATTTTATTTAAATAACAATTAAATAATTAAATGATAACTATAGATATTTATTTATAATTGTTATTTGTTTTGTTATTTATTTATAATTATCTTTTAAATTAAAATTGAAGTTGATTTCATTTGGTTAACTCAACTTTTACGCCATTTGTAATAGATTTATGATTTAGCAAAAATATTTAAATGAAGTTATCAATATGCAATATTTATTAAACGTGTTAAAAAACAACTTTTGCTATTTACATATTTTCTAATTTATTAATTTTTATTTGCATAATTAAATCTGAGTTAACTCCGGTTAGGTCAATCAAACGACTTAGAGAAGCAAATTGATTGACTAATTTAGATGCTAATTTTATCTATTTATATAATATAATATGTTTAGCAAATCTATTTTAAAATATTTAATGATATTTGAGATGCAAAAATAACTCTATATATGTCTAGTCAACTATATAGTATAACAACTCAAATGTCGCGCTGCTGCTGCTGCTGCTGCTGCTGCTGCTGCTGTCACAAGCGTTTAGCTCTCATTCCTTCAATTCATATGTCCACAAAAGCATTTAGGCCATTTAGCCAATTGCGAATTGTGTGTAGAGCAGCTGTGAGAGCAGCTTTTTCTGCCCGTATAGAAAAATGCGTTCGTTGTTCAATCTCTTTCGAAATAACTGTGTGATCTTTATGGCATTTGCAATTAAGTTTTGGCAAAAACAAGGGTGTGTACTGAGCACAAAAAAGAAAAAGAAAAAAAAAACCAACAGCTATTAAATAATGCATGAAAGTAAAAATAGTCTAATATCTAACTATGTTAACTAAACCATATATAAAAGCTTACATAATCGAAATTTCTAGATATGCTCGAAAAAAAATTGGTTGGTAATTGTGAGACAGCGATTGTATGTTCATTGCAGAAATATGTTCATTTCTGCTTTAATTAATATTTTCTTTAGACTTAACAAACATTTTTTTGAAGAGGGGCCGTTGAAAGTTTCTCATTTTGGCTTAAGCAACATTTCAGAAATGTAAGCCTTTCTTAAATATTTATTGCCTTTAGATCTTATCAATTTTTGGGATATGTTTACGTCAATCTCGGCTAAATAGAAATTCTTTTGACTACATTTTATGTATATGAGAAATTCAAGAAATTGCCATACAATGCTGGCAAGTGTATGGAATGAATTAAAAGCAATTGATTATTATTTTCTATAAACCCAAGAACTCAGCTAACAGATATATAATAATATATAATTAGTTTTGTACATAAAATAGGTCAAATTACTAAACAACTTTTTTTTTTGCATTTTCTTGAAATACGTATTTCTTTCACATGTAGCTTTTGCTCAAGTCTTTTGTTTAGCGCAATACAATAGCAGTTTAGTATCCCTTAATTGGGTACAGGGTATAAAATGATTTGTGCATGAGCTATAAGTGTGGCCGCTGATTGGATTGCGTACTGGCTGCTGCTGGAAAACCGGTCTCGGCTATGCGCGAGAGTGTGGGAAATGGGCAAATAAAGCCAAACTGCGCTGTTTATGACTGTTTGCTGGCCAAAGTGAATGTGATGCAAATTATTAAATTTTTCAGCCGCAGCCGCAGCCGCAACCATGGCGCTATTGACATTATTAATGTTTTGTTAACAGCATAAATCTAAACTTTTTTTATTATACTTTGATCTATTCTTATGCAAAATTAGAGTGGAAGAACGATAAAATTGCTCTATTTGGTAGTCTTGAATCATTTGAAAGCGTTGTCGATAATTATTTAGTATTGCCTTCAACAATATGAAGTAGAAACATTTTTCCCATTATCTGAGGCGGATATATTTGAAAATATATACATAGATATTTAATGATTATGCAAAGAAAATTTGTAGCTGCATTAAGCTCTTTTTCAAATTTGATTTATTATTGAGTTCAAGATAATTCATCAATGAGATAATCAGTTTTTGTTTTCATTTCAACTATTTTTCCCCTAAGGTCAAACAGTCAATGCTAATAAGATTTATATAAATATAAACATTTTATAATTAAATTAATAATAATCATACGATTTTTATTTAGTCAGTTGCCAAAGAGAAAGATATTTATTTTGGTAACATGTTAAATGCCGGTCGCAGCTTGATGCCCAAAAAATTAATCTAGACAAATAAAAAAGGAAATTAATATATACGAGGTCTGCTTAAATATTATCGCGAGTTTTGCGTTTGCTTCAACAAATTTTTGATTACTAATAAATCGTAAATCTAACTTGGTTTATTGACCAAAAATAATCTAGTTAAAAGTAAGCAAAAGAAAAACAAATTAAATTTGTATACATTTGTTTGGCAATATGCAGCTATATACGGGAAATCCGCCGTTTCCTAGGTCAGACATACCCTGTAGACTAGTTTTACCCTTACTAGATTTGATTTATCTTAAAAAAATTTTAACTATTTCTCACAGTTCAAGGGCAAAGGCTGTCAAGCGAAACGACTGCTGAAGAGTGTGACGGTATGCAGTATACAGAGCTCTATATGCTGAAAGAGCTTTCTTGTCTATGCTATAAAAGAAGATGAAGAATAGCTGACAAAGTATAATAAAATATGATATTGTGCTTAATAACCCAACTGTGTAGGTTTTGCTGTGATATTCGATACGCTGTCTGGTACAGTTTCCACAGATATTATTTAAAAAAAATATATATATATATTTTTTTTTTAGATATATATTTCATACATATTTCAATCCATATCATAGTCATCATCTTGCTCTCACTTACAGCATTACAATGCATTACAATGCACTTACTTTCTTCTCTATTGTTGCATGGGCATCTGGAAATAAAATAAGTTAATTTGATGCGGAGATAAGGCTTGTTAATCTTAGATCTTACCGCTGATCAATTAACTTATTCATTCATATAGAAAGCGTATAACAAAATGATTTTGACAATAAATATGCTGAATTGAATGGGGGAAACCCATTATCAAATATATGTATATAGTCTGAGGCCTCAAGTTGTAGATGCAAGACGTCGAGGAAGAAGATATCATTAATTAAATTATCGATTAGCAAGTTAGTTTATATATGTCAATCATACAATGTTAAACAGAGATAGAGATAAAGAGAGTGACAGGGAGATACCCTGTATGAAGCAATCAAATATTGTGGAAGTTTTGATGTAAACTATGAACTACATCGATCCACCTTTCTTTCTGTCTCACTTGGCATAATTAATCTCTTCTCTATCTTTTTCTTCCCTTTCCTTATATCGGCTTATACGTTTTTCTGCTCTTTCCATGTATTTCTGCTGATTATTTATGGGCATATATGAATAGAGAAATATATATATGTATATATATACATATATTTTATTTGTAAGTTTTCATTTCCTCTTTTAGTTGTCTCCTTCCTATTAAATATGATATACGATATGATGTGATATGATTATGTATGACATTTTCGTTTATATGTAAAACTATATTAATAAAATATGTATACGCAATTCCATTATGTATATAGAAGACAATAAAGTCTGAACTGTAACAAATATTAGGACACAGAAAATGCATATTTAAACTGATGTTATACGAATAAAAGCCAATTACAAATAGTATAAAATACTGATTATTAGAGTCAGCAAAGAAAAATTATAAATGTAGAATATAAGAGGAGTTTTCGTTTAGACTTCAGTCCACTCTTATTTTATTTTATTCTATATTATTTGTACTTAAATTTATTCATATTATTTTTGTATTCATTGCAGAGAACAACAATTGCTGAGCATATTTGAAATAATCATAACAACGCTCGAAGGGAAATTGAAACGAATTGATAATCTGGGCAGATCAGTTGAGGATCTAATGGGACACATAGAACTATTGGAAAATCGCGTGACAAACAATGTGGAAAAGACAGAGGAGGCACTGTCGAAGCTAAGTAGTCTGGACTCCAAGCTATCAAATGTTGTTTATATTCTGCCCGAGATGAGTGCGAATGCAGAGAGTGAATTGAATAAGCCAAATCCGAAAGTTTCGGCCACTTATCAGATCGATAGTAGGCTGGTCAAATTGGATCAGAAAGTCAGCGATATTGATCTGAAGTTGGAGGTGCTGAAGACGCAAATCGACAACAACTTCCTACAAGTGGACGAATTCAATGCGGAGGCAAGCGAGAAGAAGCCAATTACGATGAATATCGTTGATATCACGAAGGCAATGACGGCGGAGGTAATGACGCATGTCTCAAGCGAAGTCAATCAGCTGCGCGACTCCACGGATAACATTGACAAGAAGCTGCAATTTCACATCAATATCGAGTCGGAGAATATAGGTCGCATGCTGCGCATGATGGGCGACATTCACGATGCTGTCGTGGATCATCATGAGCAGCTGAATGGATTCAATGTCACCACAACGGCCTTTCCAGCCATCAAATCCAGTAAGATCGATGCTCTAGTTAAGCAGATGCGACCTATGGTATCGGTGTCGGAGAAAATGGACGAAGTCTGGGACGTTGTGGTGGGCACAAAGTCTTCGGTGGATCATCTGCTGCCCAAATCGGATGCACTACTAACACAGACGCAGCGACAGGAGCGTGCTATTGGCGAAATCCACCAGGATCTGAAAACCAAAACGAATTTAATAATTAATAATTTGGATATGGTTGAGAAGCGACTCAAGAAGCAGGAGGATGATGTACAGATACTAGCACAACGACCAGTTCCAACGGAGCTTCTAGTTGATCCAACCATCGATCGATTGGTCGAGTACGATCCGAGCAGGTAGGAAATATTTGAATATATTTAAGTATTTTTCTTCAACTTACGTTTTCCATGTAGGTTTTCTGTGATTGATGAAAGCCTGACTGACTTAAATGAGCCAGCCACAACGCCCACGTCGACGACATATACTAGCACTACAGCAGCTCCATATTCCACAACGAGCACGCCAACGGGTGCTATGCCACACAATGGTCATTCGACTTCATCGAGCAGCAGCATTAGCAGTACTTCAAATGCAACATCGACCACATCGTCCACAACTACCGCGTGGAGCTCTACACCTACAAAATCAGTATTTCGCAAAGGCGGTATTATCTTTCCCAGTGTGAAGAACAAGCCAGCAGTCGTCAACAATACCCTAACCAGTGATATATATACACTAAAGGATGTCAAGGTAAGGCAGATTACTATTATTATAGAGTAACAATAAGTAAAGAAGGAATCAGGAATAGTTTAGAAGGTGGATAGCTTTAGCTGAAAACGTAATGATCACAAATGATATTCCAAGACAAAAATGTACTTCAAATATGTTAAAATTTTATTAATATTTATGCTATGATTAGTTTAAGTTTAATACAGTTTTAGATGTGAATGATGTAAGTATAAAAAGATCAAATGGATTTCACAGATTTCACACTGTCTACAGCTCGTCTCTGATCTGTTTTTCTTTGCACGAGCAAGTGTAGGTGGAGTTGACTTTTTCCATGCCCTGCAGCACCTCGACAGGTGATATCAGGCGACTGCTCCACTCCTTGAATAATACTATGTGATAGCAGTAAATGTGTTGCGGCAAGAGATTCTCTTCGACAAATGCGCGTGCATTTGTTACGATTTCCTTAACACGTACATCATTTGTTCGAGCCCATTCGATTTTCTCAATCACGTCGCTCAGATCACGTTTGATGGGTACGAAATGCTTGTATGGCACCAGTTTACTGTAAAAATGCTCGTAATAATGTGAATCCTGCTTGAAGACCAAAGACCCGCCTGCTAGCAAATAGGGCAGACGATAGGCCGCAACAGCGCCATCAATGTTTAACTGATATTTGTACTGCAAAGATAATGAAACAAATATATTAAAATAAAAAAATATGACAAGTAAGCCAAATATATTCCACTTACCTTAAAGAAGTCCATGAATGATATGTGCGGTACTTTGGGACCGTATTTATGTTCCTCATTGCGGAAAAAGAAGAAATTCGTAATAGACGCATTGATTGCATCCGGATATTTTCTGGCCAAGTCAATCAGATCCAAACGTTCGCGTCGCGAGTCCCTGCCACGAAAGAAGGCCTTTTCCTCTTTCTCTTCCCAGGCATATTCATCTTTCTGTACAGACAGCATATCTAACATTACTCGACCCATATTCTCTATAGTCGATTCCGTAATATCGTATGTTGGCAATGTTATGTCGTATGTGTCGTCACTGCCGCACCATGAAAATATTGGATATGGCCCTGAGGTGCGCTGTTGACCTCCCTTCTTAGATAAGGGCCAATCACCAAGATTTAGATAAAATTCCATATCGGGCAGCATAACAACTCGAGCTAAAGCAGATAGAGTAGCATCCATAAACATCTTAAAGCCCGTGTATTTGCCATAGCAGGTGCGCCAAATTTGTTGATTTTTCACCACATAATGGCAGAGAGATATGCTCTCGGGCGCATTATAACGTTTCAATAGATTGGCTCGAATGGCGCTGAAATTCACTCGCTTAAACGAATGCAAATCCCACGAGATTTGTTTATCCTCTGTGAAGGCGGCACAATCATTATTTAGCAGCCAGAGATTCAGCTCTTGCGGACAATAGCAGCGCTCCGAATAGACTTTGTTGCGAATCAAATAGGGCGACTGAGCAACATGGGAGTTATTATATAGCACATTAATCTCCAGATTATCGCACCAATCGGCGATCGTATAGCGCACAATTGTCGATCCATCTTCGCGTTCAATTTGATTTAAATTGTATCGGCATTTGCCGTGCGGCGAGTTTCCATTGATGTGAACTTGGAATTTCAAATATGTGCGGGAATCAAATCTGCAACACAGAAAAAGATTATTTTAATATTCTATAAACTTTGATTTTTTTTTTTTTTACTTCTTCCCCGTTGTGTCGACGGCGTGAATGAAAAAATATCTGGCCGGCAATACGATATCGTCCGGTTTAAGTCCAGGACCCCAAATAAGTGTTTTTCTGACATCCACAATATGTTCTTCGCATGCGGAGAATCTCAAAATATATATTACTAAGCATATTATTGCGGTCAACATTAAGATTCGCACTTTTCTACCCAAACAAATTTTTTAAGTGTGACCAAACTTTGTAACGCAATAAATACCAATCGTAAAAATACTGCAGGAATTGAGGATGAAAGTATATTAAAAACGTTTGCAATGCGCGCCAAAATCTAATTTATTAAAGTCACTTTAAACTTAATTTCAATATTTTTAATAATATGATAAATAAAATGTATGTTTTCAGGGCTTCTCTTGTGTGGATATCTTAAATGCTGGCATGAAACAATCTGGAATATTTTATCTGCAAATTCGTGGAACAACATATTGGTTCTTAAAGGTGTATTGTGAACAGGGAATTGCGGATGGTGGATGGACGGTAAATAATTCTTGTTTTAGATTTGTATAATAACGAAATAGTATTGATAAAATTTTTTCACCATAGGTCATTCAACGACGTGATGATTTTGGAGAGCCGCGAGAAAACTTCAATCGGGATTGGGCGGATTACAAAAATGGATTTGGCGAACCTAATAAAGAATTTTGGCTAGGCAACGAAAATATTTATATGCTAACGAATAATGAAGACTACGCATTGCGGGTAGAACTTGAAGATTTTGAAGGTAACAAACGGTAAGTTGACTAATTATTTTTATTTCAAATTTAAATTATCTAATGGATTTCGTATTACTTTTTTAGATATGCTCAATATTCGCATTTCAAAATACACTCTGAAGCAGACTATTACAAGCTAGAAATCGATGGATACGAAGGAAATGCTGGCGATTCATTGAATGATCCGTGGTACGGATCGAATAATAGTCCATTTTCAACGTACAACAAAGACAACGATCGCAGCTCGCTCAACTGTGCAAGCATGCTGAAGGTAAATATAGGATGCATTGAATACTTTGTATAATAATATTACATAAATATTCACTATCCTCATTCCAGGGTGGTTGGTGGTGGAAGTCCTGCGGTCGCGGCTTGAATGGACTCTATCTGCATGATCCACAGGATTTAACCGCTCGACAGGGTATCGTATGGTTCCGCTGGCGGGGCTGGGACTATACTTTAAAGAAGGCCACTATGATGATACGTCCTCGGATGCCCCAGCCACAGACTATTACCCTAGGCCCAGTGACGGCGTCTTAGAGTTTCTTTTTAATTATTCTAAATGAAACGTGAAACGTTTTCCACTGAGAGACATGAATTTCTATTAGGTTATGAATCGTTCGTCCATATAATAGCAAATCATGCGTTATAGCCAATTTTAAATGAAAGAATTCTCTAATTTTAACTTGTTACCCTTAAAAATAATAACTTATTTTTATTAATTTCTTATTGTAGCGACATAAAACTAGATAATTATTTTAAAATTGTTCAGTGACGTTATAAGTATTATTCTTAAAACGCTGCAATCATCCCATACAAATTGTAAATATAATCACTGTTAATCTGTTTGTATCTTATTTATATAAATGAACCGATTTCTTTGGAAAGGGGAAATTTCAAAATAATTTAATGGTTTCTTAAGAGACAAGAAAAAGGTAAGTTTAATTTAAGAAAAGGCGTTCGAAAGGTACTCTAAAACGGCTACAGAGATTCGATATTAAAATAAAAATGACGTAATGGAGGTGCATTTTTTAAATTCTTAAGTAGCCCGCGCAATTTGAAGTCGCTTAAGAGAAGAAAACTTGTACAGTCAAATGGCCATCATTTCTCTTCATGTTAAATACAATTCCATTAATATAAATATTTAGTTAATATATGTGTTAAAATATTTTAACACGTTATGTGTTAATTAAAAAAATTAAATGCAGCGACAGTGATCATTCACAGCCTATCGATATAGCAATCCTTTGTATATCGCTTAAATGTTTTGTAAATAATAAAATATCGATAATTTGGCATTGATCATGTTTGAGGACGACGCGCATACGTAAGTATGTATGCGTATGTATCTGTGTATGTGTGCATTTTGGTATGTATTTTTGAACGTTTGTGTATACCTGTGTGTGCGCAAAAGGTGGTGTGTTTAGCTCCTTCAGAACATCTGCCGGCTTGTGAAATGATCTTTCCCCTGAAGCGTGTGCATAAACGTAGTATTGAAGCCAAATTAAAACGGAAAAGGCGTGCAGCCGAGCAGAACAAAAGGCGCGTACTTTTCGTTGATTTAAGATTAATATATTTTTAATATAATTACATATACATATAAAAAAAGCTAAGCAAATAAAAATTCCAAATGTTGCTGCAAATATTCACAAAACTGTGTATTATTGTCGTTTATGTGTGGCAAAATGTTAACTGTGCGCATCATAGCGACGCAATTGCACATAAATCGGTGCGGCATCAGAACTGGCAAAGGCTAGAGATGATGGACAACAATGGACTCTATTGGCTGGAGTGGCAAGTGAAGGATAAGGATATTTACTTTAAAGTCACGGTCAACACTCGCGGCTTCATTGGCCTTGGATTCTCCAAGAAAGAGGCTCGCATGTCGAATGCGGATATGGTTTTATTATGGGTGGACGATCATACAGGAAAAGCAAATGCATTGGTGAGTATTGAGAGTGCATCGGGAGTGTAAATAATATATATACATATATATTTATGAAATATCTGTGAGACAATTGTGAATGATAAATTTGTGATTCATTTAAATGTATACATACGTACATACACAGCAAAATAGCAGCCCTTATATGTATGTATGTAAGTGACACAATGTGTTGGTGTGCGTGAGGGAATGTATGTAATGAAATATCGGAACTAAATTAAATACAGGGTGTCCCATTTAGTGGAAGTTAACCCACAGATTTAGTTTAATTTTCGTTTCTTTCTCTTACATCATGCATGTATATTGTAAATGTTACTCAAATATATTCTTCTTTGCATAGCATTATGTAAATACAAACAAAACCATTATAGCGTGATTTCCCATTTTAGATGGGCTCAGTGCACATTATTCATTATGCACACACAACATTCCAATAAAAAATAGCCAACAACGCGTTTAAGAGCTCTAAAAAAAAAGGGAAAGAAAGAAATAAGTCTTTTAACGCTAAAATTCAAAGAATTAATTAAATAGTCATTCAAATTTAATTGTTAAAACGCATTCAAGCATTAGCAATTAAACAGACTACAAATCAAACAAAGACTGAGACAGGGTCTATTCATATCCTGCACACGGACTAGACAGCTGGGCATTATCAACATCTGGCACTCACTTTAGGCACATGTTCTGAGGCAATTATCTTGCAAATATCTTTCAATGGGCAAACAGCTGTCGCTGCTAGCAATAATGATATAGTAATTTTAAGTTGACGACTTTCAATTGATACTACAATTGATACTTCTTTAACATTAACTTCAGGTTTAGCATAACATACGATTCTTTGCTTTTTTATAGGATTGTCATGGTTCACTAGAACATCCGCATGGACCACCCATACAAGATGATACACAAAACTATCACGTAATCGATGGCAGTCAAAATGAAACCCACACATTTATTGAATTCAAGCGTTTGATTGAAACCTGTGATCCATACGACATTCCATTAAGCGTATGTAAATCAACTCATTTAGATATCAAAGAAAAAAACTAATAATAATACTTCTAAAATCTAGCACGACACCGTCAAAGTTTTGTGGTCGTTTGGCAATGAGGATCCGATACACGGAAATCTGGATGGACATGGTCAGAATCGTGGCGCGAAGCCCATGCATTTGCTAAATCCTGTCTTCAGGAAACAAAGTATGACAGCCAATCAGGTCACTCATCAATGGGACATTGTTGTAAATAATGTTACACTGGAGCCAACGATGGATACTCTCTATTGGTGTAAAATAGTCAGCGCTCCCATGATGAAACAAAAACATCACATAATTGGCTATGAGCCACTGTTAACACATGTTTCGTAAGTTTGGATATTTGAATATCTAATTTATCTATTAAATTATCAATTCTAAAATTATAGAAAAAACGAGGAAACAATTGTGCATCATATGACTCTATTTGAATGCTCAACCAAATCCTATCCTGGCTCAGATGCCGCCTCGTGGGATGTTTGGGTCAGAAGTACGGGCACAGTGTGCAACAGCAACTCCTTGACGCCACGAGACTGGGATTCCTGTTCGACACCAGTTGCTGTTTGGTCCATTGGCTCGTCAGGTCAATTTTTACCGGAACATGTTGGCATACCCATCGGTGGGTCATCTGGCGTCAAATATTATATGCTTGAAATACATTATGATAATCAAAAAGCTTTGCGTGGTAAGTGAATGCTTAAATTAAATTATGGATTTATATTACATTGCTATATCTTACAGCCATTGATCATTCTGGATTTCGTATTCATTATACGCCCGAGCTGCGCACCAATGATGGCGGTATCATTATTAGTGGAGTTTCTATTTCCGATACCCAAATTATACCGCCTGGCCAAAAGTTGTACCGCAATGTTGGCATCTGTGGACCTTCGTGCTCAAATGTTGTAAGTAGAAAGTGTTCAAATGTTTACGGTTTATTTTAAAGTCAATCGTTTCAGTTATTTCCCGAAGAAGGCATTAAAATCATTTCTGGAACTCTACACACGCATCGCGCTGGTCGCAAAATGAGCCTGCGTCATATTCGAGGCGGCAAGGAACTGCCACGCATCATTGAGGATGACAATTATGATTATAAATATCAGCAATTTCATCAGCTGGCCAATGAGACGATCGTTTTGCCTGGCGATTACATTATTACAGACTGTGCCTATGATACGATGCATCGCAAACGAACCACATTCGGTGGCTATTCAACCAAACAGGAAATGTGTTTATCATTCATCACGTATTATCCGAAAATCGAATTAGCCGGCTGCTACAGCATGACACCAGTTCGGGAATTCTTTGAGATGTTTGGCGTCAATCAGTTCTATTCATTAAACATGACAGATGTCGAAAACCTATTTCTGTACAACGGAAATTTATTGGATTACATGCCCAACACGGTGTACAGCAAATCAAAGACAAACCACAGCGATATGACCGCTGAAGACATGGTCGTCGAAGGATCTCTATTAAGTATGAAAATTGATAGATATACCAATATATGATATATTACATACCTAACATTACTTTTTTTTCTTCCTCCTTGTTTTTGTTAGATAAATTGCTTATTTCGGATCCTGTAGAGTTTCATGATCGCACATTCCTTTCACATTTAAACCAGTTACCTTGGTCGGAACCTTTATTTACCAAACGCGTAGAACATGCCATGATTACCGGCAAACATATGACCTTTTGCCGTGTCTCCAACGAGTCAATGTCAATTGTAAGTTCAATTTTGTTTCAACAAAATCAAAAGAAAAATAATTTTAATTATTTATCCTTAACAGCCCTCCGAGATCATACGCTACCCCAACTTTACCACATTTGTAAAGCCGCCCAGTAGCTGCACCTATAATCTATTTATTGATAGCATTCAAATCAATTCAAGCGGATCAAGAACTGTTGCATATATTTTCTTAAGTGTGCTGCTCGTGGGAATTTGTCTAAGGCAGCAATACCAAATGCCCTTCAGATCAGGGCATTAGATTGCTATCCAGGGATATAAAGAAAATAACGGACTGTTGGAATAAGCCATCATTAATTTTAGTTTATAACCCAAAGACATAGTTGCTTATAATCATATTTGTATAATAATTTATATTTAAATAAAATTGATGTAAGAAAACGAGTTTTTTATTTACTAGAGAAATGGAATCTCCACTCCACATATAAAATATAATGCACGACAATATAAATTTGATTTGTTCGAGTTTATTCGGCATTCGGTTAAATTAATATGGAGATTACAATTTAATCAATATTATTTAGGTCATCAAAAATTAACGTGCCTAAGGGGCTGGGAGTCCTAGATGGCAAATTATCATTACCAAAATCCTCAGAGTTACCGTCAGCTGGAAAAGCGAAATATATTTTATTTAATCTCTCTAATAAGCAACATAAATATATTTCGTATTTAAAATATATATCAAAATAAATATAGTAAATTAATCTTTAGTACATACCTTGATCCAGAAAGTTGCATTTTCTTATTTGGTTCACGGAATTTAACGAACTTATGATTTGTTTACTTGCGTGTTCGGCTGTCTCCAGAGTTGTTGGTAAGTCCAATAATCGTTGATTTTGAATACCATCACCAGGCCCCATATGGGAAATATGGTTGAAATTTGTTGGGCCAGATATCATCTTTGATCTTCGATCACTGAAATTCAAATTTAATTCAATTAATATTTTGAATAAATATATAAATAAATATATATTTATAAATAATATCGTAGTATAAAAGTTGAATTCATTTTTGAATTACCTTTTAACGGTTTTATTTATTTCTCTTATAGAAAATCTACGTTTAATATTGCTGACTCCTTTCTGGTCACCATCATGATACTGCAAAAGTCCCTCTATAAAGAAAAGAGATTTAATTATAATTATTATTAAAATCAGATTAAACAATAAGAAATACCATTTTCATAACTTATCGTCTGTGTGATTATTATTATAGCACTTACTTGTATGAATATTAGCTAAGTACACAATCAGAGGTGTATCATTTATTGATGTTAAAACAACGTTTCCTATATTGTTTAGAGGAAGCGATTGTTTTATACCAATAGATTGAACCCACTCAGATGTTTGTGTATTAAATATATCCAAATGAGTTTCTGAGAATACCAACAGATGCCCATCGGAATATGCTGAGAATAAAAAGAACAGAATTTAATTATAAATATTGAGATTGCGCTCTAGCTATACTTACTTATATAAGTGGGAAAAGCTGGATACATTATTTCCCTATCGCGGGATTTGCGTCCTTGCAAGTCCACATAAATTGCAAGAGTTTGAAATACTAATAGATATTCCCCAAAGGTTCCACCGGTTGGGGACAATATTTCGATTACTCTAACAGCATCCACGCCAGAATAATTCAAAAATGCACAAAGTTGATTTTCTGGATGAACAAGTGCTAAAAGTGACATATAAAAAATGTTTAACAAATCAAAAGTATTATTGAAAGTTAAGAAATTACTTACACATTGCTGTCGCCTCTCCTCTCAGGAAATAGGCTGTAAATCCACTTTGATGAGCGACAACTAAGCGCATATCTGACAATATTTGCAAATGTTGAGCTAGATATCCGATGGTGAACTCACAAGTCTTTTGGTGTCTTGTACGCGTGCGATTTATTTCATATACAATGATTTGGGTGTGGTTATTGGGTCGCTTTAACGCAATGATAAACGAATACACAATACTTGGATAACGTCGTATGATTCCGGTGCATGCAGAAATACAGTTCTTCGACTCCACGACCTTTATCCATTCGACGTCGCTTGCCTCCAATGCCCTTATAGGTAAAAGCCTCAAATGTCGCTGCTTTCCACAAAGAATAACAATTATCTGCTCCTCCTCAATGTACCATAATTGCAGAATTTTCTTTGTTTCACCAATTCGTGCAATTTCTGAAAGAAAGAAAGGAATTTTTTTTAGCCTTTGCGCAATATTAATATGCATTCGTTCGTTACCATATTGATCCAAGTTGATGTAAAACAATCCATCTTCAGTTCCTAGTAAAATCTGATTTGCATAAGTTATAACAGAACACAGAGCGTTTCGTATAATCGACAAGGTATTATCCAATATTTCGTTAACTTTATAAATGGCCGTATTTGGTAGATTATTTCGTTTTAAAATTCGATGAAGTTCGCCCAATGCAATTACCCATTTGGACTTTTCAGATTCATTATCAGCCAGCATTAGAGTGCTTAATGAGATTCCTCCTTCAATGAGAGAAGTTTTTATCTAAAAGGAAGGATAAAGATTAATTGTGAATGAAAGTCAAGTAAAGTGTATAAAAGTTACCTTAAAAATACATGGAACATCTTTTTTAGCTGCATGAATGACATCGCTCTCTCGTACGCTGCCAACAGAGAATTCTGGATCCCGCATATCCAACACCTGGGACACACTTACACTAGGTAATGCACAACGATCCGTAGATATATCATACAGAAACAATTTGAAGTCACAGACAACCACAAATTGACGAATCCAACCCCGTTTGATGACACCCGATTTAGGCACCTTCACATAGCCTTCATATGCTGTTCCAATTCCTCTAGTTGGATCTATGCCCAATGGTCTCTTGGTTTGATCCATGGGTACTGGACACATGGTCGGCACTCTTTGACAGCAAACAGTATGGCATGCAAATCCGCAAATTTCACAAACAACACCTTGCCGTGTCAAGCCGACCATTAAAGATGTACAGTGATTGCATTTGGTAGGACTGCTAAAGGTTCGCACAAGAAACTGATGAATCGATGTATTGCTCGTCTTCTTCTTTGAGTCCTCATAATTGAGGCTGTGTTCGGATCGAATGTCATCACTCATAGCAGCATTTTTCACACTTAAGTTGTCTTTCCCTGGCTTAAGTGAATACTTCGACTCATAGTTGAAAAGCATGCCAGGATTCGCAGCTTGAAACAAATTGGAGGCCGATGAAATACTGTCCCTTGCATCGTTAGCATATGATTCTTCAGATTCCGCAACTTCAGTGTTGATATCCTTGAAGAAGGCATTGTTATGATGCGATGCTTTATTCAAAAACGATTCCATTTCTTGCAAGTCTCTCAGCTCGACCTCTTTCTTCTTCAAGTCATATAAGATCGACTCGCATCGTTTCTTATAATCGACAGCTTCCTTTTGGGTAGAAATGAGTTCAGCTCTAGTTTGACTTAGCTCTTCGGCGATGAATGCCTTTGCCTGAATTTCATGTTGCAGAGCACTTTGTAAATTTAACAACTCTTTTTTATCCAGCTTTTGGGATCGTCTATTTCGCCAATTCTTATGATCCACGGCATTATTGTTCAACGTTCCCACATGCTTCAGATATTCGATTTCTTCAGTCATCTTTGTAGCCAGCGCCTGCAAATAACTACGAGCATCTCTTTCATCCGATACCCATTGAATTATTTCTGCCATTTGTAGTTCCCAATGATTTATTGCTTCACGCTTCACTTGGAGCTCCTTCAATATTTGAATTTCATCGGCCTGCAAGTCTCGTAGATTTTTGCATTTCGTGCTCACTTCTGTGTTCAAGCGTTGCTTCTCTTCGTACCAGCTGGATTTCTCTAAATCGAATCGTTTCTGCAACTCCAATATCGCTTCTGCTGAATCGGCAATATAATCGGGAGTACATTTGATCTTTTCATGCGCTTGCTGCAGTTCCTTAGAAAGCATTGCGTTCGCCGTTTCCAATTCGCTAACCTGTTCCTTTAGGGCTTCCAATTCGTGGTTATTTCGTGCCTGTTGATGATTTAGCTTTTCCGCATATTGAAGTTCGACACGTTCCAATTCGTAAGCTGATATTCCCGATGGCGTGGTTGCATCAACATTTGGTACCGATTTGCGATAATCATTTTGTAACTTTCGACAGCATTCCTCGGCGTGTTCCCTTATTTTTTTCTCTTTGGACGCCTCGTTTACAGCATCTTCAATATGCAGTTCCAATTCTCTACGAGTTTTATCCGATTTACGCAGCTCGTTTCTCAGGCTATCATTCTTTTGGATTGCCGCATCGAGCTCCTCTTCCTTATCTCTAACCTGTCTTGAAAGTTTTTGTTTTTGGTTTCGAAGTTCTGTGAGTTTTTCGGTAACTTCTGAGTATTCCATCATTGCGACATTGCGCTGAGATATTGTTTCTTTAAGTTCGGCTTCTTGAATTTGAAGTCTTTCAATTACTTCATTATACTTTGCGGATAATTCATTCTTCTCGTGCTTACACGTGACTAATTGTTCGTTTAATGTTTTGATTTGTTTATTGAGTGATTCGATTGATTTGTCTGTATCTTTTGATTGGTTATTGCTCAAAACAGAATTCCCAAGACTCTCGTCGAAAACAGATGTTTGCGGTTTGCTATCAGAAAATAAGTCACCTGTTTTCAAATCGGCTCTACACCTATTTTGAGAAAATGTAAATCCAATAAATGGCAAATGAAATCCAGAAAAGGCTGGGTTTGACGAAGGCGGTATAGAATCGATTAATCTCACATCATTGTCGTCAACATCGAAGTTCGATGTATCTGTTGGACTCGACACTTCCGGTATATAAGGCGCTAGACCGTTTCTGATATTCTCCCAATCGATCCCTTCGAACCATGCATGTTCCATAAAATCACGTAGCCCCTTCTGGCCCAGCCGCGTTTCAGGAATACAAATTAGTCTGCGAAGTAGGTCCTTAGATGCTTCAGATAACTTACTGTGTGAAGTATCTTGAGCAGGTAAATTAAAGCAATTCTGATGGTTCATTATCTTTCCATAGGTTTCCACCAAGCTCTCTGCATAAAATGGTGTTTCTCCATATAACATTTCGTACATGCATACACCAAGTGACCACCAATCACATTCGGTTCCATACCGACCCTTTCCATCCTCCATAGCTCTTAAGATTTCGGGAGATATGTAATCTGGTGTTCCAACAGCTACATTTGATTGAACTGTGCCATCCTTATCCAAACGTAAACAGGAACCGAAATCTGCCAGTCGGACATGTCCACGTTTGTCCAGCAAAACATTGTCTGGTTTGATATCTCTGTGAACATACTTCAGCTGATGTATGCTATTTATTGCCAAGATCATTTCTGTAATATAAAATTTTGCCATATCCTCTGGAAGCTTATCCTCGAATTTGCTTAACAACGTTAATAAGTCGCCGCCGCAGTAATAGTCCATGACCAGGTACTAAAATAAAAATTATAAATGAATTTATAAATTAAAAAGCTCTATTAACAGTTTAAACAAATGGCATACCAAATTTATATTATCCTGAAACGCATAGTGCAAATTTGTTATCCATTGGCGATCTCCGAGGACTAGCACATCTCTCTCTTCGCGAAAACATGCGGTCTCCGCACGCTTCAGCATTTCCCATTTGTTTAATATTTTCATGGCAAATATATTTTCCGATGACAGCATGCGAACAACGCACACCTCGCCAAAGGCTCCACGGCCAATTATTTTTAAGATTTCAAAATCCTCACGCGTCAGCCGAAGCTTCCGAACAATGTGAACAAAAGGCTTAGCTGAAATTGTAAATAACAAAATACAAATAAATTATAATAAAAGAAATATTAATTAGGCATTCAATTTTCTCAATTTATGTGAATAGACTGCCTAGAATACCCTGTAAATAATTTATAGATAACATCAACAACCTAAAATTGATTTGCTTACCAAGTTTAAGAAAATCGGATACACTTTTTTCTCTCCGCAGAGATGAGTTACAGCATTCATCATAGAGTAGTATAAATGTATCCAACAAAGCATCCATAGAAAATTGGTGTCCCTTAAAATTATCTTCTAAATTTAGGCTGTGATTTAACTTCTTGTCGCCATCGGGTTCACTTAAAAATGACTCCAAAAGTTCGAGCCTCTTATTGCAGCTTAAGGTGAGAATATCTGAAAAATAGAATTTTACAATTATTAGAACGGTTTTAATATTGAAATGTTTTATATAAGTATCATCCGAATTGAGTCGAATAATTTTCATTAAATATGAGTTTTCTGAATCTTTAGATCAACATCCCCAATCAAGCTTGATTCACAATAGAATAAATATATATGATATACATGAACTGGCGTATTCGCCACGCCCATGTGGGCGTATTTCACTCAATCTTAACACATTATCAAACGGGGGCACACTTGAATATGTAATATTATCTCTAGCTCAGGTAAACAGGCGAAGGCACGGCCAGACATTCCACACTGCCGCAATATACTCGATTCACTTTGCGAACTGCTATAAAAAGTTTCATCTGATCGAATTCGTAACACGTCCCGTAAGATAATTAGTAGCTGATAAGGCAAAAGAAAGGTTTTAATATTGCGATGTCCATGAAGGGGGTCTTTGAATATTACATCGCGGTCGGTGTGGACCCCATTGAATATTTGTAATATTTCCATTTTTAAACTTCGCATGAATCACAGACTACAGCACAGTATAATGGCATTTTACAAACTTATTTATAAATTATCACAAATATTTTCTACAAGGATTGAGATCTAGGAAATACTTTTAGTTTTCATTGCATATATACGTATGTATATATATGTATATATGTATATGTGTGTTTGCGTGTGTATTTATGTCAGCACGAACAGTCTAATAAGCATATATTTATGTATGCATATTCATTGTATTTACGTATATACATACATACGTATGTGACGTAGATGCAGACATTTGGATTTGTTTATGTATATACATATGTACATATACATCCATATATGTATGTTCCTTCATCTTTCTCAATATATACAAATGCTTAAGTATGTAAGCACATACACACACGCACATATGTTCATACATATATAAATGTCTGCTAGTACACTGGATATAAATGTATATTCAGGTAGATATACAAATCGTTTTACTGCACCATAAGTTGATGCGATTCGACTACTTATTAATTTTAAATTAAATTACCACCAAGCTCAGGTAAGGAGGTTTCATATTCCATTTTATAAATGTTTATTTGGAGAATTCATATCCACAAGGCAGTTGAAAAACAATGTAAAAGCCGACTTATACTGCCAGGGATGGAGTCTGCTATTATTATATATTCGATTTGAATACTGTGGCAGAAAATCTTTTCGATATAAAATCTATATTCGATTATTTTTAATTAGGGCAACAAATATTAAGATAAAAACATGTTTCTACTGACTGCGTTTCCAAGTGGAACTATCGATTCGGATTCGGAGTCTATCGATAAGACTCTCATTTAAATTAATACTATTATCGTTAAAAAATCGAAATGTTAATTTAATGCAGAATTTAACTGGCTTTTCTACAAGTCCTAGAGCCATTATCGCTTATCAAACCAATCAATTTGACGCACAAGACAAGATCAGCAGATATTTTAAATTAAACTCCTTTAACTCTAAGCCATCAATGCGCAGATTTCACCTACTTCAGCATATAGCTAGATTATGTGCGTAAGTGAAAAAAAAACTTATATATGCAATATTTGATAAAATTATAGGCCAAAGTCTTCAACGCGAAGAAAACTTTACATTGATTATTATTGATATAAAATTGTTTTTAATTATTTGTTTTTGGAATTGTTTATAATGGAAATCAGAAAATAAGTATAATGTTTTTTTACAACAAAAGTCCAAAATAATTATCGCTGTTATATATATATAAAGTGTAAAAATCAATAAATAATTGTTTATGTTCATATTTTTATGCAATACTCACGACCGTTACGGCCTCTGGTTATAAGCCCTACCCAGTGTAATTTGTTTTTAATTGTGTAACAATATATACATACATAAATCTACACGAATAATCTAATTCATTTATTATGTAGTCAAATGCATACAGTCGGTGTGAAATGAATTACACCTCTTATAATTATTTTAATCGATACTAATCTTAATAAGTATAAGTAATAAATGAAACAATACAATTTAAATACAATAACTTAGGAAACACAAAATTTGTTCTTTGGGGTCTTATATTTAATCTAAGGGCGTCCAGAAAGTGTTCGATCCATAAAGATATATTCGAAAAATGTATATTAAAATTATAATATATTCATATATATAATCGTTTAAACTTACAAAATAATATAGACACACTTTAGAGCAACCCATTTATGTTTCTGATATAATTTAAGGCCTTAGCATCAATGGTGATCAAATCAAAAGTGGAATAGCTTCATTGCCGTTATCTTATTATAAAGCAAACAATCTCAAACAATCCAATCGCTATGAGATTTGAGGAATTTACATATGTGGGTTACAGTTCTTACATTATTTTAATATTTCATTAATGGAATTTGGAGAATTGTATTTTAAAAGTTCGTTAGCTGCGTCAAGTTTTATATTTTTAATTTGTAATCCGATTTCACTTTAGAAAATTAGGAAAATGTTTGGATCTTTAATCCTTAAATTTCATCAAATATTTTTCCCACATATTTTGTTTAGTTCTTTTACTTTGCATTGATATGTATATTAAGTTTGAATTTTATAAAAAAAAAAAAAAAAATAAAATAAAAATAATAATAATAAGAATGTTAAAAAAGGCAAATTTGAACAAACATATCTTTCTTTCGTTATCACTTTACCACCTTAGATAGAAGTATAAAGCCCCAGTAAAACAATTCATTTTTCACCTCTTAGTTATTTTAAGAGTTATATAGTGTGTATATATAACTAGTAAAATAAAAAAAAATTAAAACAAATATACACTTTATAATTGTTTGCGAACCATTTCGGACAACAATGCTGAATCGTTGCTGGACATGACAGCTCCAGGTGGTGCATCTTTATTTCTATAAGATGAGTTCGGGGCACGTTGGATTGTTCGATCCTCGTAACGCGTTCGTCCCTGAGATGCCATTGGTCTATTTAGAGTATTGTTAGCATTATTTGGTGAACTTGGCGGGGTGCTATGTGCTGCAAAGTGCTTATTAACGAAATCCTGCTCCTTCCATCCATTCTTTTTATATACTTCGCGCAGCTCATGGTGCTGCCACATGGTATACAAAACCTGACTGGCAAACTTGATGACGCACGTGGTGTATTGTTCTTTGCGCCTTGTTATATTCATTAGCCTATCTACACCACCGGCGTCCAGGAGCGAGCGAGCAAACTCTGGATTCTTCTTGATGACCTCATTGATGGTGGCCAATACTGCTGTGATGGTGTCATCTGACGTATTTTGGTCATGTTGAGCGTTCCCAGATGGTAGTTTCTGGACTAAATCGCGCATGGCGTACTTTCCAATCAATTCTTTGTTTCGTTGGTCAATAGCAAGGTTGCGGAGTGCCGTGGCCACAGCACAAACGACGCGATCAACCTCCATTCGCAAGAGTTCGACCAGTATGGGTAAGCCTTTCTCTTTGCGCACAGTGGCGCGAATATCAATGCTCGGCTGCCAGTAGCAGGCTGACAAATTTTGAATTGCACCAGCAGCGGCTTCAAGCGTTTCGGGATTGGAGCAGCTTTGCAGCAATGACAGATAGTACTGGACCACTTCCGGTTGCCATAGCTGTTCATATCCCTTGTTGGTTTTATTGTTTGTTCGGGCATTCTTTGCATATTCCGTTGAAAATATATAGTCTTGTTGCGACTCATTCAGTGCCAAGTCCTTTTTCTTTTTACTAGTACCAAAGCAGCCCAAATTCTCACCTGCAAAAATCATATTATTATACAATACATATAACATATATATGATGAAGTATAATCATTATATATTAAGTAATTATTACGTTGCTTACCTTTCGATGAGGATGGAACAGTCCTTTCCTGTATAATAAATGGATGCTTATCGTAATTGGGATCCTCGACTTCTTGGCATCGATACGATAGATTGCGCAGTATGCAAACGCAATTCTCAACTGTTTTATTTCCAATATTATTCTTTTCAATGGATGATCTAACTACGTAAAGTAGAGACTCAACCAAATTCTCGCAATTACGAAGGCATTCTCGCGCATGCTCGCCAGCTGAGCTGACATTTCTCAAAACTCCCGAAGCATTGCGGAATACAGTGGAGAAGCATGTCTCGCCACAGCAGATAGGATCCCATCCCGAATGGGGTTTTATTACATTACATACTATAGCAGCCAGCGCCTCATCAATAATTGACCGTTTAATGTCTTCGCACGAGGACATATTCCATAAGACTCCAGTTACCAATTCTTTGACCTCAGTTTCTTGAGAGCGGCAAAGTAGATGCACCAAAGCTTCGATTCCACCGGCATTCTTAATTGCACGTTTATTCTCATCATTTTGCCTGCCATACGACAGATTGCGCAATGCACCACAGGCATTCCTATCAAAACAAAAGAAATTTATTAAATTATATCAAGACTAATACACAAAATTTAATAATTTCAATAAGATTCATATTAATTACTTATGAATTTCCGGAGCATCATATGATAATAATCGAATTAATGGTGGAATTCCTCCCAATGTTCTTGTCCGCTGCTTGTTTGGATCATCCATGTAGCACAAATGCTGCAGATATGCAGCAGCATTCGCTTTTATAGCATTGTTAGGATTACTGAGAAAGCTTATAACTTCGGAGAGGTTCGGGTCACGCCACCTCATTGTGGAGCATAGATCACTGTCCGATCCGCCAATGAAATCATCCTTCTCGCCGACTCTGGGCGGCCCAGTGTTTAGGGAGCTTGTTGGGAATGGTACCAATTTAAAATCGCCTTGACTTTCAAAAGATCTGCATTGGGAATCAATAGCTGATTCGGATCCATTTAGGTTATTGTCGAAGGGACGTGAGGCGAATTGCTTCATATTTGCACTCACGCCCGGCAATCCATAATTGGAATCTGCTGTATAACCGTATGGTATAGCCGGCTCGTCTGTATAATGCGGCTCTAGCCCACATGGCGGTAGGCCAGGTAAGCCAAAATCAGCTCCTTCATCAAACTGTGGTGCTTGTATATACCTCACAGTCGGCACTAGGGTATGAGCTTCCATACCAGGAATGGTCACTTCTTGCGAAGTTGTTTCTATTTTACTTTGAGATCCAATTGTAGAGCAATGAGGATTTATACGCGTCAGAGTCCCCATACCGGTTGGCTTTGAAATATATAATGGTGCATTTGTATAACCGGCAGCGGTGTATTGTTCAAAGTTTTGAAAAGCTGAATATTGTGCCTGTATGTGGCCCGCCTCCGTCACCAGCGACTGCTCCAAATTTGAATTTGGCTGGGGATTCATTTTGAAGCTTGTTTACAATCTGTAAAGAAAAAAGAAAAATATAACAAATTAGAAAAGAAAAAATTGGATCCATGGATAAATATTTAAAATTAATATATATTCATTAATTTTTTTTTATTTAAATTATATGAAACAGCTCAAATGCCAACATAATAATGACAAAATAATAATAATAATAAATGTTATTTAAAGATATCGAATGCTTGAATAAATGTATGAAGACTTTAATATATTTTATAAATAAACAACAGCGGATACTTGAGATGAACCTGCATTTTTATAAGAATATTTATTCTGATCAGATTCCATCTGAAATAACTAAGCTTCTTCAGTTACATATAAGCAAAGATGAAGTACACTTTAATTCTAATTAGAATAATTAACTCTATTATGTTAAGTGCATTATAATACTAACTGTTTATTGAATACATATACATTAAGTATTAGCATAATAGCTAATTATTAATAATTTTATAGTTTCCAATCAATAAAATCAGCTGATTGATATAAAAGTGTCTTTTAAGCGAATGTTCAACTTTCTTTTAATTACATTTACACATACACATGAATATATACATATCTACACACACACAAGTGCAACTGAGCAGCCGCCTCAACTTAAGGTGCGCAGATTGAAAACATTATTGTTAATATATACATAGTTATGCATTCTCAAACTGAGCTCAGAGATAAACCTTTATGTTTATTGTTCGTTGCCAGCAGATAACGTCCGACTCAGACGAAGTCGTATAAAACTGTAAATTTTATATGAGACTATGGGTATATGAATGTGGGTACATAAGTATATGTAAAAACATACATGTATACACAGGATATACAATGTATGTATACATTTAAGTAACAATGCTTGTATTATAATTCTGTATTTGAATATTTAAGCGAACATTAAACGCACACAGCTTTACATGTATGCATATACATATGAATGTATGTATTTAATAAACTAAACTTTTCTCCTCCAATACAAAAATAGTTTGGAGTTTTACATTTGTTTTTTTCACAAAACTTAACTTACCGTTAAGCATGGATTTATGTATTAAGTTTTACAAACACTTTGAGGCACACATAATTCGAAAAAAAAAGCCACGCCCCTTTAAGATAAGATTGTAAGTAAATATGTATTACATTTTTATATTTACATAAGCCTTTCATGAAGTTACTGCACACATAAAACAATTCAAGATTAGTTAACAATGTCAATTTTATATAATATTTGTCACGAATACTCTTTTTTCCAGTCACTAATACCGACTTTAACAAAGCGGTTTTTGTAGCTGCATATGAACAAATATTTATATGTACATACTAAAAATATCGATTTTTCGCAGATTCACTTCCACTTTGACACAAATGCACATATATCTATACTAACATGAATATATCAATTAATTCCATAAGATTTCTATGCAAATTGTGGAGTTTTAATCCATTAAGAACAATTTTCTTGACAACATTGTAAATTGTTTCTAAACATTGATTGAATACGTGTGTATGTGACCATTCACACACCTACACAAACATACAAATATATGTGTATCATTCCGTTGATATATGAGGTAAACATACTTATGATTTAAGCTTGAAATTTAGTATTTTTTTTTCTTACTCACCTTAGAAAAACAAAAAAGATATGATAACATTCATATTAATTGGAAAGTATGCGAGGCTATTTCTGACTTTAATACAACTTGAACAGTACTTTACCAATATTATTCTTTTGTCTACTTATTCAAATCGGAGTTAGTTCGCGTATTTCCAAAAGTACGCGATTTTACCAGTTCATTTGGAAAAAAATAGAACGCCGCTTTTGGACTGCTTGAAGCATGGAACATGTTAACTATTGAAATCAGGTCGATACCTAAGTAAGTTAAGTATATTATTAGCAAGATTTTTTGCTATATCAGAAAAATCAAATACTTCTTTTTAAGAATTGTTCACAGAAAGTTTAAGCTCATAGCAAAAAAATGTAGTACAAAAATATTATCAGCACACCAATCATTGCTGAATATAGCATGATCACAGAATTTTACATAATTAAACTAAGCTCATTTTATAAAGTAAATATATTTTTAATAAATATTCTCAATAAGGCTTTTGGGTAAAAGTTATAATAAAAATCCTATTAAAATATATGTTTAAAATAATAATTGTACACGTTTTTAACGCAACCGATAGTTAAAACCCAATTTTGATTATATCGTGCGAACAGTTAATTGTCACATTTAAGACTAAAAAAATAAATATGTAAGAAGTTGAAGTCTATTAACAGCCAACAATTAAGGCAAATTTGTTAGGCGCTATTTGTTAATAATTTTCTTAATGCCAAATAATAATTCTAAGCAATGACTTATTCGAGGAATTTGTAATTTACTATAGCTGCACAAAAAAGAAAATTAATTTAAATTTAAAATATAACCACGCAAATATGTGTTTATTAATATTGTTAAGTATAATTTTGTACACATATATTAATAATAGTTGACATTTTTAATATTCGTCTTTTCGATAGTTTCAATATACGTGTTATCTTGCATTGGACGCTGGAATAATTCGATAGTTTATTTTATTGTTCCATTTCCATTATTTCAAGTAGCGGCAAAAGTCCCACCCATCTTTGGTTTGACTCGCAACTCATGCGTAAATCGATGCATTGGAACCACCACCCAAATTGATTAGTCCGGTTTTTCATTGCGGTCGAAAGGCTAAAAAGCATTTCTGTTTAAACTGAAACATATACAAATTGCAATTGGTTTATTAATTTGGTAAAGCAACTCGCATATAGCAGAAAAATGGTAAGGGAATTTTAGAGTTAATAAGTACATTAAATTTTGAATTTAATATAACTTTGAAAGTGTGTATGTACGTTGATCCACACATGTGCATATCTTTCTGAAAGTGCGATGATTCATGTGTTTGATTGTGTGTATTCGCAATTTCGGTATACACTAAAATAATTTTTTTTCTGCGATGACGTAGAAATTTTTGTAATTCAAGAAAAATTTGCTCTATTAAACATAAGTTCATAATAACAATTTGTAAGTATACTTACTAAAAGACATTCATATGTATCGATATATGTATATATTCATACCAAATATGTATACTTGCAAAAGACTGTGTATATACATACACATATGTATATCTATGGATACATTGATATACATACACATGCATATGTACATATATACATATACGTAGGTAGACATTAGTCAGAATAGGCTGAGTAATATATGGAATATTAATTCAAAACTTCACAATTTGCGATTGTATTCGTATGTACATATAAGTGTATATATAGATATTAATATGTGTATATGTATATACATATGTATAAATATATTTATAAAAAAAATATATATATATTGAACAACTTTGTATGTGTGTGTATATATATTCGTCTACCAATACATATATTTTCATATTTATAACAGAAATGAACGCATACATATACAAATTATTTTCGGTATTTTTATACATGTATGTATGTATGTATGTATTTTTTTTGTATGATTATGCCGGCTTGGAAAAAAATTTGAACAGATATTGCATGTGCTTACATCAAAAATTTTTCCATTTCATTTATTAATGTATACGTATTAATGTACGTGAAAACTTTAATATCAATTTGTTTAGTCACTTCCTGCTTAATTACCGGCAAATTAGCCAACGCATAGCATACATGAAATTTTGCTCAACACATGTGCATTTTTATACCCTATAGCAGACAGAAGAAAGCTTTTTTGACCCCATATGAAGTATTTAAATTGTTGGTGTGCGTTAACTATTGTCTCGATTTAGACTTGCCTGTTTATGTATGTATGTATGTGTAGCTATATACATATGTATGTATGTATATTCAAACACCACGTTGATCAAATTTATAACCAATGTAAAAATCTCCAAAAATCACAAAAGAATATCTTCTGTCTGGCACACATTCAGGTGCCATATATTTGAATATACATACGTACATACGTGTGTCCAAATTTAAATACATACATACATACATAGACATAAAAGTATTCATAGTGTGGGGCTAATAGTGGATAAAGCACAACAGCTGCGAACAGTGGGAAACAAACGGCTTATATACGTACATACATATATATCTATATGTGTGTTTGTCTTTCTTTTTATTTATTTAATTTTTTTATATGTATGTATAGAGAAAAGGCAGTTTGACTACTAGATGTTCTGATCAGGGTATCATCTAGTCGTCAAACTTAGAAGTAGAACAATTTTATTTATATGTAAAAGTGATGCATATATAAGTATGGGTGTAATTTTTCGTATATACGTACATATATAATTGTTATCAAAAGTAATAAGTTATCGTTTGTGATTAATTTCACGTATAAAAGTTTGCTTGTTTATTTTTATTGCGAATGAATCAGTGTAATGAACGTATAGAAAGCCTCATGCCCATACAAGGTCAAGAAAAATTCTAAAGCAAGGTCGATAACATCTTCATTTTATGAGCCATATAACAATTGTTGTCATTTGGCATTAATGAATCATATTGCAACTGTACAATTTCCGGACGTTAAATTTTATTATATTGGGATATTGAATATGTAAATATAATAAGTTTCTATAGTTCTATTAAGGAACAGAAGATGATTTACGTAAAATAATAAAACTTCTAAGTGTACGAACTCTCTTTAGCTTTCACTCATTTGTGACTTCCGTTATTCTGATTATTGATAGGCTTCTGGAGTAACTGTATCGGATGTATGCAAAACAACATACGAGGAAATAAAGAAGGATAAAAAACATCGCTATGTAATCTTTTATATTCGTGATGAAAAACAAATTGATGTGGAGACTGTTGGTGATCGAAATAGCGAATACGATCAGTTTCTAGAAGATATCCAGAAATGCGGTCCTGGAGAATGCCGGTAAGTTATATATACAATGAGTAATTTTTTTTGTTGATCCCTCACAAATGTATAATACTATAAAGTATTTAAGGCCTTTACATACCTTTATCTTTGAGATAAAGGTATATAAATAGGTGCTAATCTAGTTGATACAAGAACATTTAATTTGTTATTTAACACAAACAATAGTAAAATTAGCAACATATATACATACATTTATATTTGTATGTTATTTTTATTCTATTCTAAAGAAATTTTCAGAGAAAGTAATAAGACTTTTAGTAATTGATTTTAAAAAGAAATTTTATGGCATGTAAAAGTAATCTAGCAAGACTCGTGCTATGCATTAGAATGAACGAATCTAAAGCACTTTGGCGGCAACTTGCAAAGTTTATTGTCTACTTGTTTCTATATAATAATTAAATTTAAAATAAAAAAAAAAATCGAGTATATTTTCTTGCATTTACCTATTTAATATTAACCATATCTCTTCTCTGAATTAAATTATTTTTCCAGATATGGCCTCTTTGATTTTGAATACATGCACCAATGCCAAGGCACGTCCGAGAGCTCAAAGAAACAAAAATTGTTCCTTATGTCATGGTGTCCCGATACTGCTAAGGTATATTATTTATAATGCTAACATATAAGAATTGACTACTTAAACGTTTTATACTTTAGGTTAAGAAGAAGATGTTGTACTCTAGCTCCTTTGATGCATTAAAGAAGTCTTTGGTGGGAGTCCAGAAGTATATACAAGCTACTGATTTGTCAGAAGCATCTCGTGAAGCTGTTGAGGAGAAGCTTCGTGCTACTGATCGCCAATAGACTGCAAGGATAAATATCTCTGAGCAATGCATTTGAATTGAAGTACGTGCATGAATCAGTGATTATATTGTATCCGGTCAAGATCGCCAATTTGTATGAGAATTTTCTACATAATTTGTATTTTCAGTATAAATAAAGAAAATGAAAATGATAATTTAAAATGTCTGTGTTCCTTTGAATGTAAGCGCTGAAAACGTACATATGTATATGTAATTGGATTTATTTGGTTTTTATTTATGATTTGTTTGCCTTATCCCAAACATATGAAAAGCTTTGCAAGTGAGCGACTAACTAATTAAAATATCTACATACATGTGTTAAGAAATCTCAAAATAATCTACTTGGGAATTGGTGATCGCATCTCTAGAGTCGTGACGTTTTAATCGTATACGGTATACACGAGAATGCCATTTTTTCGATACTATATGGAAAATAGCAGAATTGTCATAATCAAGTTTTGGTATTGGTTTGGGACAATTTGGCAAATTATATATGAAAATATACCAAAGATGTCGAAGAGTTATTTTATTTGAGTGAAATACCTCCTTCCAAATACTATAACTTAATTTAAAACAAAATTGTTCGATAAATATAAGCAATTCTGTAACAAATGTGCAGTAATTCACAAAAAAAGAATTTTACTATGAATTCATTAATTTATGTGAAGTATCACAAACCAAAAACAAATAAAAATATATTCTATGAAATACAAATATAAAAATATTTTGTTTAAATACGGTTTGTGCAAAAGTTATAAATTTATTAATCGAAATGTTGAATATTTTGACGATATCTTGACTTATGAAATTATTGTAATCCAATGCAACACTGTATTCTTCTACGTTTGACAACCGGAAGTGACAAGAGAATATCCCTTTCCTTTTTACTACTGGCTTGACAAATACATGTTAAAATTTTGATTTGTTTAATAAAAAGTTTAACGTAAGTAAAAGTAAGCATAAATTGTCATAATATATAACAGTGTACCCGTTTTCTTTAGATGCCGCGCGAAATCAAAGAGGTCAAAGATTTTTTGAACAAAGCACGCCGCACTGACGCTCGTGCTGTCAAAATAAAGAAGAACCCTACTAACACCAAGTTCAAGATTCGCTGCTCCCGTTTCCTCTACACACTGGTGGTACAAGACAAAGAGAAGGCAGACAAAATCAAGCAGTCTCTGCCACCAGGCCTGCAAGTCAAGGAAGTCAAGTAAATCATGGCAATCTGGAAAATTGTACATGACTACATGGGCCCCCTACCTTTAAACATGTTCTTTATGGAATAAAACACATGGATATAATTGTGGAGTAAAAGAAGAATTTTGTTGTCAATTGTTGTGTTACTTTGTGTGGTGTGTAAATTTCGTGTTTTGAAGAATTAGTTAATTTTGAACTTAGTTCTTCTGAAGGTAAGCCGATTTTTAAGCAATGTTTTGATTAGTTTCAATAGAGAATCGGAAACGAGTGGAAACAGAACATGCTAATGGTTACGATGTTTCCTATGTAACAAATGTTCTCTGAATTATTACGACAGCAGCCTTTATTATTTAGAAGATGACTTTATATATTCCTTGTTCATTTTGTGAATTATTTGTACTGAGTCACAAGCCAGTTTGATGCCTGTAAGTTTCAATGTCGGCGTTTCTATATATTACGAGGCCTGGATCAGCATCAGCAAGTGTGAAAGACGATGTCTCAGTCAGACTTAAAACCAATGATTTTGTAGTTTCGTACTGCACCAAACGATTGCTATACAGCTCTAGATATATTAATTCTCAACTCAATTATTGGCATCATAGTCTTTTCACTCTCCAGTTAACATTAGACTAGGACAATAATGTGGATACTAATAAGAATCTTACGTCCCTCATCTGAATATAAGTTTGCAGATTTCATAAGACCGATCTTCAACACTAAGCGTTAATGGTAGAATCATCTGGGAATGCAGTCCTTGTTTTATCGATTACTACTTTCGATACAACGTGCATTTATTTCTTAATATCTTCTATTTCAAATTATATCTTCTATAAACAAATTAATAATAGGGAAAATCTGACATATCAGCTTGTAAAGATTTTAAAGAATGTTAAATCGCAATGTTTAAGCTGCGGAAGGTTTGCAGGAAATGCAATACAATATTTGACTTCAATTTGCCGAGTTAATAGATGTTTCAACTTGCGTCAAACAATTGAGAATATATCGATACGTTTCGTGGCATACAAACGAATTGAAGCACAAATGAAAATACTATCGAATTTAAGCAACTTTAACACATATAGTGAGAATAGAAAATCTCTTCTCTAGTAAAATACTGATAAGCGATAACTCGATATTTTTCAACTCATTGTTTGTATGTACATATGTATATGTAATTATTAAAATACTGTGGATATACATATTTCCAAAGTGAAAAAACAGAATTACTTAAAGAATAACAAATAGAAATGAAATAATTGTAATTTAATAGTGATTCATCGCAGACAATTTTCATTATATTGTGCGTAGCAACAATATAACGAACGAGGAAATTATATCAAGAATTATGTGTTTTATTTCTACTACACACTATGCAGGTGTAGACTGAAAGTTGGATTTTAATTTGTATTGCCGGCTATAAATATATTTTGTATATAGATAAATATATCAAAGAATATATATGTGTATATTAATTATAAATATGAATGAAAATAATTAATCAATTATTGTGAACATACATGTGTGTGAAAAATAACAGAAACATGTTGATGTATATCTAAAACCTACGGGACTATTCTATAAATAAGCGGAATAAGTGTAAGTAATCGCCTATTTATTTACTTACACATACAAATGCATCCTTTGCAGGCAAAACAAAAAAATACTACGTCTTCCAAATGCAACAAAAGTTGCTTCATACAATGAGCACATTATTTAAGTCCCCAGCAGACTTAAAACATTTTTTTTTTTGTGTATCTCCGCGTCAGATTGTGGTCAATTTGTAACCACGCCCACTGCCGCCCACTCAAATTTGAGAAACTTATCAATTGTCATTGATGCCCAGTGCCCATTGAACTCCAGTGTTTTTATACAGTATTGTTAAACGAGGGAAAATACTTTTAATTACAAAAGGCAATTAAGGGATTTCTGAGCTGTACAAGAAAGACAATTAAAAATGCTTTTTAAATGTATTGATATTTCCAAATCAATAATAATTAATAGCTAATCATAGTAGAGTTATCTCTAATCAGTCTCCTAAGAGTTTGACCTTTCGAGAAATAGAAAGTTGTAGAAGTAATCTGAACAGTCTTCGAAACCCAAAATTACAAATGACATATTTGATTAATAAATTTGCAAAATTTTTTATTTAAAGTACTTTAATTTGTATAGCCCTTAAATGCTTATTACTTTACTCAAGCTTGAGCATATTGTCCAAATGTGGATATGAATATATATTTCAAATCGGTTCTTACAAAATAGAATATTAAACCATTACACTTTTTAGTAAATAGATTAAAATATTATAATTGATTGCTTGGTTTTATTTAAGACATTTAAGTTATTTCATATAAACATCTTTTAAATATATTTATATAATGACAGCGTATCATCATATTTTATTAATAATTCCCGGCTCATTCGATAGTTGCTGGAATAATTAAATATCGACTAATTGAAAATTTTGAGCGTTGACCTTTTGGGGAGCGTTTAGTCATTTTTTTTAAAACACAGTTAAACCTGAAAATATTATATAACATAAAATTAGATAAGATACAAATTCGAGGATATATTGCATTAGGCAGATTTCCAAAAATAGATTCATGTCTATTAAATAAATATTAAAACGATGATGAAAAAATAGTATTTACCATAATGAAGAAGAGTGTATTCCACGCATCCAAGATCATTTAAGATTGTAAATCGTCTTTAGTTTTTTGGCGAAACAACAGCTTTAAATGCAGAGCCCTGGGGGCAATACATGAATTTCTTATCTATTTATAGATAACAGTAGAGTTAAGAGGGTTGGATTAGTAGTTTCCGTTACTATAATAGTCTATATGCAGAAATGATATAGTTTCCGAAGAAATCTGATTATTTATTATATTATAACGAATATTTATTATAGAGATCTCAATATATTTCACCATTAAATTGATTTGATTGATTTTCTTTATATAGATCAAACAAATCAAAATCAATATGGAGGAAGATAATCACCAGTCACTGGTTCCGAATCCAGCTTATTTAGCACACGCAAGATTAATGAAGTCGGCGGAACTGAGTTCAAATGTTATGAATTATGAATCACCAATGATGTTGGTGAATAATTCAGATGTAACTCAAAATCAAGCTCCTACTATAGATGCAAGCGAAAGAATTAGTGAAAGTAAGATAATGCAAACAGTATTCAATACTAACATTAACCCCGATTGTATGACTGGATCAACAACAAAAGCCTTGCCTGAAAATTCAATTGCCTCGCCACCCCACGCACACGCCCAACCCCAAGCCCATGCACATGCACATGCCCATGCCCATGCCCAGGCTCAGGCTCATCTTCAGGTCCAGGCTCAGGTTCAGGCCCAAGTGCAAGCCCAGGCCCAGGCCCAGGCCCATGCTCAGGCTCAGGCTCAGGCTCAGGCTCAGGCACAGGCACAGGCTCAGGCTCAGGCTCAGGCTCAGGCACAGGAAGAGGCTCATGCTCAGGCCCAGCTCCAGGCCCATGCTCAGGCCCAGCTCCAGGCTCAAGCCCAGGCCCAGCTCCAGGCCCAAGCCCAGGCCCAGCTACAAGCTCAAGCGCAGGCCCAGCTACAAGCTCAAGCGCAGGCCCAGGCCCAGGCTCATGCCCAGCTCCAGGCACACGCGCACGCCCAAGCACATGTTCAGGCCCAGGCCCAGCTGCAAGCGCAAGTCCAGGCCCACGCTCATGCTCAACTTCAGGCGCATGTTCAGGCACAGGCACAGGCCCAGGCCCAGGCCCAGGCACAGGCCCAGGCACAGGCACAGCAGGCACAAGCCCAGGCTCATGCTCAGGTCCAGGCTCAAGCACAGGCACAAGCCCAGGCTGATGTCCAGGCCCAAGCTCATCCCCAAGGCCCTGCCCAGGGACAAAAACGAAAGAATTCAGTAACAAAGGATGAAAGCACAGCTAACAAGAAGGGCATGCTGACGGCAGCCGAAGAGAAGAAGAATAATCTCAGAAGAAACATAAGAGATGTGATGAATGAAAATAATTTAGATACTACAACACTGGCGGCTCAAAGGGAAGAGTCGGAGCGCTTGGCCCGTGTTGCCGACCAGCAAAAGTCGATGCGTGAGATAAGGAAACAAGTCGTACACAAAAACTTTTTTCGCATTCTGAATTTGGATGAGCCAAATGAAGTGAAATGCGAGAGCTCCGAAACAAACTTCTTTGTTAATAATGATAGTATTCTACCCGAAGATGAGTTGGCATCAGTCACATGTGATGATACAAATAGTAGTTTAAGTTGCAGTATTGAGGATGTCTTGGACAAGGACACCAGCACCGAGCCGGAGCCCTCGAATGAGGTGGTTACCATTGACGATAGTTCAGATGATGATTGTATATTGCTGTCGGAAGACGAGGAAGATTATAATGAAAGCGACGATGCCACAAACAGCGGGATGCATGTCAAAGATCTGTATAATATTCCCGATGAATACGGTCGTGTTGTTGTAAATATTGCACATCCTGAAGGGGAGGAGACATTGTACTTGGCTCCTCAGATAGCGAAAGTAATCAAACCTCATCAGATTGGCGGCGTACGATTTTTATATGACAATATAATTGAGTCTATACGTAGATACAAGAAGTCAAGCGGATTTGGATGTATACTGGCGCATTCCATGGGACTTGGTAAAACTCTACAAGTAGTTTCCTTCTGTGATATATTTTTAAGGCACACGTCCGCCAAGACGGTTTTATGCGTTATGCCAATTAATACACTACAAAATTGGCTAAGTGAGTTCAATATGTGGATTCCCCGCCAGTCTAACGATTTGAATGTTCGTCCCCGAAACTTTGATATTTTCGTTTTGAACGATCAACAAAAGAATCTGACGGCTCGGGCCAAAGTCATCTTGAATTGGGTGCACAGGGGAGGCGTACTGCTGATTGGATATGAATTGTTTCGATTGTTGGCACTGAAACTAGTTACTACACGTAAGAAAAAAGGCAAAAACTCACAGATAGCCGATATACACGATACGAGTAAAGATCTTATGAACATGGCATTTGAGGCATTGGTAAAACCGGGACCAGATCTGGTCATCTGCGACGAGGGGCATCGAATTAAGAACTCGCACGCCGGCATCTCACTTGCCTTGAAGCAAATACGAACGCGTCGCCGCATCGTCCTCACCGGCTATCCTTTGCAGAACAATTTATTGGAGTATTGGTGCATGGTGGACTTTGTGCGTCCGAACTATTTGGGCACCCGAACCGAGTTCTGCAATATGTTCGAAAGGCCTATACAAAATGGTCAGTGTGTGGACTCGACACCGGATGATATCAAACTAATGCGATACAGAGCTCATGTTCTGCACTCTCTGCTACTGGGATTTGTTCAGCGACGTTCACATACTGTGCTCCAATGCACGTTGCCGCAAAAACTAGAATATGTAATTCTGGTGCGGATGACACCGTTTCAACGGAAGCTTTATGATACCTTCATGACCGATGTGGTCAGGAAAAAGGCATTTCCAAATCCATTGAAAGCATTTGCAGTCTGTTGCAAGATCTGGAACCACCCAGATGTTTTATATAACTATCTAAAAAAATGTGAGACTGATTTAGACTTAGAAATCGATGAAGAATCTTCTAAAAGCACCACAAGTACAGTCATTGATGCAAATGTTTGTGTCCCCGAAAAAACTGAACCAATTCTAACGCCACAAACTAAGAATGGAACCTATGTGCCTCCAAGCACGGAAATCAATAAAACCTATGCTAATAAAAGGTAATTTTTTTTACAATTTAATTTCATATTTTTTATTTTTTACACTTCATTCTAATTTTTAACTTTTAGTTGTGGACAATATGGCGCGGAGAAAGAGGATCAACTCAATTATGGTACTTACAGCGCTGAAGCAAAAGGCAATTACTGGTTGGATGCAACCATACCTTCCAAACCGAGCTATGTGGAAGTTATAAAACAAACAGATTCGAGCATGGCTAAAGAATATGAAACTATAACTGGCTCCTCCGAAATCGTAGACCTTGATACGAATGAAATCAAAACAGTCGAAAGAAATATACCCATAGCTGCAATTAATCAACAGCAAAGTGCTGAGGATTTGAAATCTAACGAATTGAACAATTCAGGTAAACCGATCTACGGCAACGTTGTAAACGATGCTGCTAAAAAGACGAAGACTAAAAGAAATGATGAATTTTCATGTTCTTGGGCTGTGGACATAATGAAAAACTACATATCTGGCCAAATATCGAGTTCACCCAAAATGGAAATATTTTTTTGCATCATGAAAGAGAGCATATATAAGGGCGATCGCATATTGTTATTCAGTCAAAGTCTGTTGACATTGAATCTAATTGAAGGGTTCCTAAAATCGAGTTACGTACCAGGCACTTCAAACTTTTGGATGAGAAACAGTTCATATTTTCGTAAGTATTGGGTGTTATTAAATTGAATTAAAATGTATGAAAAATGTATATAAACTATTCTTATTTTTATATATAAAGGTTTGGATGGTTCAACTTCATCGCAAGAAAGAGAACGACTCGTCAATGAATTTAATGCAAATTGTAATATAAAACTTTTCCTAATATCTACAAGAGCGGGTTCCTTGGGTATCAATTTAACTGGAGCTAATAGAGTTATAATATTTGATGCCAGTTGGAATCCTTGCCATGACACTCAAGCTGTATATAGAATTTATAGGTAAGTTCACACTCTTTTTATTTCCTTTTCTATAATAATTGTTTATTTATATATATATATTATTCAGATACGGCCAGACCTAAGCCATGTTATGTGTACAGAATTGTAATGGATAAATGTCTAGAGAAGAAAATATATGACAGACAGATTAAGAAGCAAGGAATGTCTGACAGAATTGTTGATGAATGTAATCCAGAGGCGCACTTGTCTATGAAAGATATAACTAACTTATGTCACGATGATGATGATGATGTCGATCCCGTCGATAGTGAAGCTGCAAAGTCTACAGAACCTACAGAAGATAATGGAATCGATAAGGTTGATATGCCAGAGAAACCAAAGGAGGATCCATCTCTTCCAAAAACAACTCACATGGATCCTATCATCAATAAAATTGTTGAGCTGCATTCAAACTATATAACAAAAGATCCCTTCTTGCATGAGAGTTTACTAGTTGATCAAAAGGATAGAAAGCTGTCTCAAGCTGAGAAGCGACAGGCTCACCGCAGTTATGAACTCGAAAAGAAAGCCTCTGTAAATAATCAGAAATTTACTTATGCAACTGGAAAAATGCAATATAAAATTCTTAATTCTGATGGCACGGTTGTAACGCGACCAGTGGCTTCGGTAAGCGATTTTTCTACTGCATATATTGATTTATAAATTTAATATTATTTTTTGAATCTTTATTTTAGGTTAAGCCTCTGCAGACCAAAAAGACTACTATTTCTCCTGGCGGACGGTCAACGCGTTGGATTCCTGCTGAAGTCTGGCAAAGACAAGGAATGACAGCTCAAGAAATGACGTTACCCCTTGGTAAGTAAAGGCTTTTTAGTCAGACAGAAATAAATATATCTTAAATAAATCCGCTTAATAATTTAATTCTTTTCAGATGTTGTCATACCTACAAATTCATCAGAAAAATCGAATATAATACTCAAAGCCGGGCAAAGAGTTATGGTATTAAAATCGGCCAAAGGAATATATATGCAATTAGATAGCGGTAAAATTATAGCAATTAGAACAACAGCCAAACGACCAGATGATGAGAAAAATAACAAAGAAGACGTAATTGATATTACATCCGACTGCGATACGGATAATCCGAAACCTAAATCACCAGAGCAAGGTAAGATTGAAATTATAAATTTTAAATATTATATTCTATTAAAAAATATTTTATGTATTTTAGATAAATCGACGGATAAATCAGCTGCGCCTAAGACAAATGAAGCCAGTAAGAAAGAAGGTTTACCAGCTGAACCTCCTTCTGATTCAGTATTCGCAAGAACTGGTATTCCTGAGGATTTACAGCAAACTAAAACTCAGTTATCGCAAAATAAAAATCAAGTTGAAAGTTTAAGCAGCATACCATCTAGTCTGCATCAAATGCCTGAAGATTTGAACTATCAAAAACAACAGCAGCAACAACAGCAGCAGCAACAGCAGCATCAGCAACAGCAGCATCAGCAACAGCCGCAGCAGCAACAGTCGCAGCAGCAACAGCCGCAGCAGCAACAGCCGCAGCAGCAACAGCCGCAGCAGCTTCAGCAGCAGCAACAACAACAACAACAGCAGCAGCAGCAACAACCACAACAACAACAGCAGCCGCAACAACAACAGGTGCAGCAACAACAGCAGCAGCAACCTTACAAACATGAAGGACAGCTACCTATTGTGGAATCATACAATAATCCACTTAATATTCCATCGAATGCATCACAACCACAAACTATGACTTCCAACACTAATTTGCCAGAAAACTCATATTTCTCAAGTAAAAATGTTCAGCATTCGTTCCCTCCTCAATATTATAATTACTATGACAATAAGAGCACACCAACAGCAGCCAACTATCATATAAACAATTATGCACCCTATGGCCATTTTAATTTTTCTCCCTATCATTCCAATTTCCATGCAACGCCTGGTTATGGTTCCGGTAGTTCCGGATCATACATTAACTCAAATGCCTTTCCCAGACAACCCTGGAACTCAGTTGCAAATCATCAATCAAATAATGAATCGATTCGTCAACAACAATATATGGGAAGCACGTATTCAATCAATGAATGGACTTCGCAATAAACAAAGTAATCTAGTTATACTGATTTCACTAAATAACTTTCGACTTATTTATTTATTAGGTTAGAAAAATGTCTTAAAATTTTAGCAGTAAATACCAAATAAGATTGTCATTCCACACAGATAAATGTATACCCACAAAATAAACTTAGTAAATATATAATATATGTAAATAAAGTCTATTACTTTACTGCTGCTCGTAATACTGTCGTAATCTTTATATTTATTATAGAGGGTGTGAGAGAGAAAGATATATGGAATATTCCTCTGGGCTATATTGTGGTTGACATCGATTTATAAGATTTAAATTATCCTCGGGGGAAATCTAGTAGTCGAGGTAATATTAAATTTCATTTGGAATGGCTACAATTCTCTATTGCAAAGTACCACTAAACAAATCATATTTAAAATTAAATGGAATTTCTGAAAATTAAGTTCACATTAATTACTACGAAATCTGTCAAGTTTTTCTGTTAAAAGCTTACATTGACGCGAGGTAATTTTTCTCATTCATTTCACACACAAATGAGAAAAACTAAATTTAAATATGTCGATTCTGGAAGCATAGAACATACATATACACAATTATTAGATGACAACGGTGCTCACGGTATTTTCTAGTCGTACACCCCCTTACTAGAGCACTCTAAGTTATACTATTTTAAGGAAATGTGGGATGGGGTTTTAGCAAATTTATCTTTTATACTCATCAAATTATTTTTAACATGCTACATTTTAATAGCATACAAGTAATTTTAGAGAACCGAACAGGTAGAATAGACTTATAGGAACTGAAAAATGAATATATTGATGTATATATAAATAAGTAGATCTTTAATATCTATGACAAATTGTTTAAAGTTATTGAAGTCCTTCAATCTTGTCTTTTTCATTAAATCTGCAACATTTTTATTTTATAATTGATTACATATATTATATTTTAAATTAGTATATTTCAAATTATTAACAAGTTTTTTTTTTTTATAGATAATACTTTTTACCTTTACAATGGGATTTAAAATTTTATGATTGCTACATAAACAAAACATTGAACGTCTCAAGAAAATAGGCAAGAATTATTTTTAAAATTATATACATATTTCAAAACCATTTTCACTTTTCAAAGCGTCTATCCAGGCATAGAGACAAAATAGCTACAACTAGCTTAGACTTGGGATCCAAAATAAGAATAAATTTACTTTCCTATATAACCAGTGCTACTCTCTGCTAGTTACATCAAATTAACCCATTATTGTAAATATTACCAAGGTATATTTTAGTTGGTCTGATCCACGCGTCGTGCTGCTTGTATCCCAAAAATATATTTTTAGGTTTTCATTTCATTGCATTACAAAATTGATTTGAAAAAAACATTTTTGTTCTCACATACCCTTGGGAAGTGGGAAGGAAAAATGGAAAAAATTAAATAAATAAAATAAAAAATTGAATTTCAATTTCAAGAGAAACACTATGTGTGTAGTGTACCCTCAACACTTACACATACATAAATACATTTTGTGAATTTACGAATGTTTGTATGCAAGATTTATTTATATTTATAAAGCATACACGTTTCCATACACAAACGTATTCTTTTTTGGGGGAATATGTATACACATACAGTCATATGTACTTATGATTGAATATGTGGTATATTTTTATACACGGCCTCTCATAGCTACACGAGAGATATATATACATATATGTATATATATTTATATATATTATATCTATATAGTTATATTGGTTTTGTGCAATGCGCCCTCTTTGTGCTGCAGGCGTCTGCGTTTCGTCTATTTGTTTATGGCCCACGCACTTAAAGTTAGAAACTTTAAACATAAAGAAACACACACACACATATGCACACATAAAATCTATTTATAACACATTGCAGGTAGTCACTGGACTAATGACTAAAGTCTTACCTTACGTTACCCTAACACTAGTCTTAGTCATCCATAAAAATGAAACTTGGATTTCAAATCGAATGACTTCAAGCAGTGTATGCGCTAGTCGGATATTTTGGTCAACTGCAACGCGGCTACTTCTTATATATGCAGCTGCATAGTTTGTAAAATATACTATATGAAAAATGTAATTTAAAGAAATCCCTTTGCAATTTGATCTTTAATTAGTAATAGTTAATTAATTATTAATTAAATTAATTTGATTAATTTAATTTTTATTTTGTAAAGTGGGAATATTTGTAATACATTTATTTTCATACTGGTTACGTACCAGACCGGGAGGGGGCAAAAAAAAATTATATTTATCGCTTTATTGCCGTATGTCTAACGCAAAATGTATTTTTTGTTGTGCCGTGTGCATCCACAAATATAGACTACCAGACTACAGAATCTTTCCAGTTTAGTCGGCAGCGTCTTTGACATACAGGAACTTCTTTACAAGTCTACCATTGTCGGTATGTTAAAGCTGTTAAAAAAAAAATAACTTAAATATTCCACTAAATATTGGAGTGAAATACAAAAGAAAAGAACAATAATTTTACTATCGAATTTCGTAATCTCTTGTAGCTATAATACAATGCCATTCGTTCCGGTAGAAACACCCAAATGCCCAGCCTGTGGCAAATCGGTTTACGCCGCTGAAGAGCGCGTTGCTGGTGGCTACAAATTCCATAAGACTTGCTTCAAGTGCAGTAAGTACATTAAATTTGAAACGAATTTCTTCGTGGGCTATACCAAATACATCATATTGTCCCTCAATAGGTATGTGCAATAAGGCCTTGGACTCGACAAACTGCACCGAACACGAAAAGACACTGTTCTGCAAAAATTGCCATGGACGCAAGTACGGTCCTAAGGGTTATGGATTCGGCGGTGGTGCTGGCTGCTTGTCCACGGATACGGGTGCACATTTAAATAGAGAGTGAGTATCGGGAAAAGCATTTAATAACCCAATTATGGATTCTTTTATAATATGCACATATATGTATACTATATATATTGAGATATAGATCTATATATGGTTTATTTAATAGTCATTATAAATATTTATATGTGCAATTTTTAATTTTATTTTTATACCTGTTCCATCTAACCAACATTTTCCAATTTTTTTTTACAGTTAAGTTAATGGTTCCTGCTCTAACTATGATTTGATTAATTCAATTGTTTCGATGAGAGTCGAGCAATTTTAATTCATATCTTGGACCCTATGTGTTATAATTTTCCTGATATATGTGAATCTTATGAAAATTAAATATTTTTGTATTCATTTTCATTACTGACTGTAAATTTAATAAATGAAATAAAACGAAAAAAACAATTTTAGGAATATGTACAATATTTGGATTTTTTTTGTTTAATAATTAAAAAAAAATTATCTGAATTATGGTATAGCCCATTAATAAGTAACTGTCACAATTTGATTGCAGTTAGGCACATCTTTGAATGAGATCTTAAAATATATAGATTTGATATCGATTTCAATGGAATATTTTCTGGCGATGTAAAATAAACTTAGCTGCCAGATGAGCAGTTGCACATGGCGAATATCGACTCAGCTGTTGGCTGTTTATGCTGGACGAGAATAAGTATACATGGGTAATACATATACATAAACATTGACTGATTGGGCATAGAAACCATGAGTCATGCAGTGCGAAAATAAAAATACAATTAGTTTTCTTAGAAGTAGGTAGTTTTCATAGATGTACCTGTTATTTTTAGTACCAAATTTTATTTTAATATACATTTTTTTTAAAATAAAATTTACTAAATGTACTTTTTCATAATTTGCAATGAATAAAAACTATGAAAATTATAGAAAAAATATATACAAATATAGAACTTGTTACATATGTATGTCTGTTATTAAATTTAATAATAATATTATATTATTTATATTAAAAAATCACATACATACTTATTTAAAGTATTCAATTATACTATGTATCTGAATATTTGGCATCTTTAAGCTGACAGCTACAGCAAGTGAAATTAATTCTTATTCTACTTTAATACAATTATAGATTGCCATGAAATAAACACTTATTATTTAACATAAAAACACAAAATAACAAATACATTTTAAACATTTTATTCGTTACCAATTTAAATAATTAATATACATACGCATATAAATAAATAACCATTATATAGCTAACAGACATTTGACGAGTTCTAAGAATGGGGCGTAACAATCAAAGCGAATTTATATCTACAGAGGCACTCACTCAATTATAAGAGTTTGTTTAGAACACCAAATCAGGTAATTATACAATTAATTTAAACAATATGTTTTTCATAATGAATGATGAATATCGATTTTACACACTTTTAAGTAAATTGTTAATAATTAATGTTATTTAATAATTTCTCAGTTTAATTACAGTTCACTTGGATTTAAGCTAGTTGCATTAAAATTCTTCAATTACTTAAATTTCTTAAAATTCTCCTAAAATAAACGAATCTATAATCATGCCATTTCAATCAACTTGCAATAGCCATACGGGTATTATGTGGTTCGCCTTTCAGCGGCGACAAACGACCTCGAAATATCCTTATAACTTTATAACGGCTGTACAGAATAAAATCAAAGCTGCGGTCATGAACTCAACGGCTTTCAATAGTCGAAGAAAAGGAGTGAATAGAGAATATAAAGCATGTTCAGATGTATTTAAAGGTTATTCTAATAAATCTACAAAGCCAGATAGTGATAGTAGGAAGAATTTTAAATGTAAGTTGATTAATAATATGAGTTTAAGATAAACTGTTAAGCAAATAATACTTTTTGTATAGGCACAGATCTACTTTGTACTGCGGTTTCAGAAACGAAGACACAAAAAGGTGTTGAGCAATAAATTAGTGAGGCAAATGAAAACTAAGAGAAGGGTAAGTAGTTGAATCAGTCTGAATTGAATTTTTAATTTATTTTGATTTTATATATCTATATAATAAATAAAAGAAATCAAAACAATTGAACTTCGAATGTTTAATGAAACTTTTAAAAGTGCGAGAGAAATTATTAATAGATCGTACAACTTATTTGTTTTCATTATTTGAGCTGCAAAAAGAGCGGCTGAAGTCGAAGGGATATATGAAACAATATATGAAGGTGAACAAAAAGCAGGAACGACTTTTGTATCAAATGCGAGAGGAACGACAATATCTAAAAGGGTAAAATCTCTAATAATAGTATAAGAAAATGCTGTAAAGTATTCAAATGTCAACTAGAACAGGCTTTGCCTGACTAGCAAATAACTTGACCTCCGTGCTGTATTGTTGTTACTCCTTGTCTAGTTTATGTAGTAAAAAATATTATTTTTCCATTTAAGATTATTAGATTTCAATGGACGAAATCAACGTTTACTCCCTGTAAAAGCATTAGGAAGACTTTCAAATCAATCAATTGAAAGAGATTCGTCGACAAAGCAGGAACTTTGCCGTACACAAAATAATCCCATGTTAGGAACCTTCTATCAAGAATACTATAGTAAAAGATTACTCAATTTAACAACTGGATCAAATATTTATTATTTCGATTCAAAATGTAATTTATTTATCTTATCCAAAGGCTGGAATCCATTGGGTTATCCAGTCAATGATGGAGCAAAGCTGATTGAGCTTTCCAGGCCAAACATAAAGCAGAATCTGTTTGATCAACTGAAGACACATGAAACAAGAAATAATAATTTGCCTATGATCCAAGCCGACTCCAACATAAAATATGAAAACATTGTTGCGAATCACAATGAGGCTCTCGAATTATCTTCAAATAAATCCTATTTGAAGGAATTTAATGAAACTTGGAATACGATTTGTGGCAAGCAGGAAACTGCGATGGAGGATTTTACATATTTTAAGAAATTTTTGGAAGAATTATTTAATGAAGACTCTGCAGAGATTTTATCGCGTAAGCAATCAAATATGCTGCATTTGAAGAATGAGGATTGGCCATTGAAAAGTGTTTTTGCAGCTAGGATGATGAGAATTCTTATCGATGTAAGTAGAGCTGCTACACAGTAATAATATAATAATATGATATATATCAAATATTAGAAGTTGTTGCTAGATAATCCAAATTAAAACTCACATACACTTGATTAAAATGAAATCGTGGACTGATCTATCTATAGACAATCTTTCAGAAATTAAATATCATTTTGATTGCGATGATTCTTTAGCATCAAAATTATTGCAAAAATGCTTAATGTGATATCAATATTAGATAAGTTTTTGACTAAAATGCTCTGAGCATTATGTTTATTGGGTGTTGACATACTCTTTTATATTTTCTAAGTATTCTCGCTAATCTATGCCATTATTACTATTATATACATAATTATTTTATACGCATTATTGCATACTTATCAATAATTTAATGCTATAACTTTACATAATGATAATCTCCATCGGAACATCGTATATAATGATCGCAATGTTTACGTGATCGTAACATTATTATTATGATCAACCAACTTAATATAAACTTAAACATCAATAGCATAACGATTATTATGTTACAATTACTATTATTAGTGCTTATTATTGATTATAACTATTACAATACAGCTTAATATATTACTCACTTCACTGCACGACTGACCAGGCGGAGGTCAGGACACCAACTGAAGCTGCCTGCCGCAGGCTCGCTTTTATATAGGGCGGCAACAGTCCCCACTCCAAGGCGAGCTCACTTCTTGCACCCCACTCAAAGACGAGCTCATCCACTCAAAGACGAGCTTTACCTCTCCCTCTCACTCAAAGACGAGCTCACCTCTGCGCCCCACTCAAAGGCTAGCTCACCTCTGCACACCACTCAGAGTCGAGCTCATCCACTACGAGACGAGCTCACATCTGCGACCCATTCAGAGACGAGCTCACCTCACCCCACTCAAAGCTGAACTCTACGCGCCTCTTGAGTGGGGGTGTCATCTCACTATATAAGAACGTGCCTGTGGCAGGTAGCTTCAGTCGGTGTGGGTGTTCTTGAGCTTGAGTTGGTTGTGCGCTCGATTATTGAATAACGAATCTGAGTTTTTTCTGCACCTTTACGTATTTTTGTATTATTTAATATAATTCATTTTTATATGAAATTAAATAAATTTGATAGAAAATAAATTAGTAGATTTTATATAACCATAAATCGATATACTATATATAAATAATAAATAAAAATATAAATGCCTTAAAGTTTAATAAACAATTTTCAATATTCTTGTCATCAGAAAATCAATATTAAGACCAAGAACTTAGACCAGTTAAGCGTTTGTGAAATTCTAAAGTCGCATCTGAGCTGTGTTTTGGGCGCAATCAAATTATTGAGCAATGATCTATTTGAGTTTGTTTTATCTGTGGGTAAGTAAAAGCTACCATTAAATTATTTATAAATTATATTTTATTTATTTACAAATACAGATAATGTACATTTTTACGAATGCCTCATCATGGATTTGACGTTTGAAACAATACGAGAATATTGGGAGTTTCCCCAGGAAGATGCTACTCAAATGGGCTGCTCGTTGCAATTGTCGAAAACTCTGAGATCCTTGCTCGGTAGACATTTGAGCCAGCCCAGAAACAAAAATGTTAATATTCATACAATTGATAAATTCAAAATGGGAAATTCTTGTGATTATCTCGACAACAACGTAATTAACGAAATGTATAAATCGGACGTCAACTGGGCAAATTATCAATACAAAGAACCCGAAGTACTCAAACTATTAATTGATGAATTAGTATTTCTACATCTAAATGAAATTATTCAATGTGTTCATTAGTGAAAGAATAAAACATTAGCTAATTTGTTTTATTTTAGTAATCGTAAAAATTAATTACAAATAAGATTTCAATGTTAGCAAAAATTGAAAAAAAAAAAAAACAAAAAAATGATATATATATGCACGGTCTGATAATTTTTTGATACTTGATATATTTTTACCATATGTCTGTAAGACTTTAAAATCACACAAAACCATCATACCCTGATTTACTATTTTCAATGGCTTCAGGGTATAAAAATATAAAATATAAATAAAAAATATAACAACTTACATTGTTTGCTCAAAGAAAAGGAGAAGATTGTGGTATTAAGCGAGATAAAAAATATCTATTGGAAATTTAACCATGCATGTAATGCTATGCTTCAAGGCACCTACAACATATGATCTCGTTGCAACGAGCAGTAACACGGTCTGATAAAGACAGACATACCCTGTATGCTCACTTATATCATTAAGTAACCCTTGAACAATAACTCTTTTAAAGCGACTCTGTTGAGTTACATATTAAAAATCTGATATAAAATCATGGACTGGAACCTAATTTTATGAAATGCACAAAATATGTTTTATAAATAAATAAAAAATATGTATTAAGTATTTATAAAATAACTGACTTGAATCGCATTTTAAATACTTTTTCAGACCTTCTTGAAGTTAAAAAAAGCAAATACTAAAAATATATATAAATCAGGTAATCAACAAAATAAAATAAATAAATTCAACATTTATTTTGTTTGTATATTCAGTAACAGCTGGATCACTTCACTGATATTTCCCATCTACCCTTGAATTTGGTACTGAAACTTCACAGGGTATTCATGTAAGCTAGAAATGTGTCTAGTCAGTTGTCCATTAGTCTCAAATATCTAACAGTGAGTAGCTGTAGCTGCAGCTGAATCTGTTCAACATGTTTGCCAAATATCTTCAGATTTATATTGGTAAATTGAATATATTATTAAATTTAATAAAAATAAATAAATAAAATTTGTGTTGAGATTTATGTGTCTTTATATTTGCGATCCATTTTTTATTAACTGCAGACAATAATGATCTAGATCGAATTTTTGCATTTTTATATCAAATTAAATTTGTAAATATGTAAATAGTGAATTTTTTGTTGACAAGGTTGACTGTGTCTTCATTTTATACTTTAAAATGAATGTGTTTTCCTTTATATGCAGAAGAATTTATTAAGTTTAGATTTAGATTGGGAAGAAACTATAAGTCAAATAAAACTATTTATAAATTTAAGAGCTCGAACTAACACATGAAATAAAATGTGTTTAAATTAAAAAAAATTGCAGTAAAATAAATTAAAAATTATATATTTTATTTTGTTATATATTTAGTTACCTTTATATACATTTTGAAAATGTTCCATTGACTAATTTCTATAAGCTTCCATCATTTGAAAGAAAGCAAAATATTTCATATGTAGCTGTATCATTTGTGAGTGCTTGCAAATATTTATATGTATTAGTAAATGTGAAAGTGCAGGCATGTGCATGTATTGCATTGTTCATAAAGTGCAAGTGAAACTGTATATCGAGAGTGAAACTTCATTCGATACTTGTATTATAGATAATTTAATTATGACCAATTTATATTCCAGGAATTATAAGTATTTTCCTTATATCAAAGGCATGCACCGACAATATTCGACATGGTCCAGGGGTATGTACAAATAGTGTAAATATTGAATTCAATTTATGGAATACAATTTGCACACATTATTTTCAGCTATGGGCCTGTTGAAGGGCAGCCTTATTTACTCTACAATCAATTGGGGAAAAACTATCTAAATGCATATAGGAAATTTTACTGGTATGCAAACAGAAGTCCCCCACTAACACCTAGAAAACAACGTATGGGAAATATACTTTATGCACATGGATATAGACATACTCCACGGGAAATTGTTCCCACTCATGGCAGTCAATTAAGGTATTTGTTTCAAATTATTCATTAAGTAAAGCAAACTATATAAATTTATATTTGAAAATTAAATTTACTATTTTTCACTCTTGCTCTCTGACTAGCTCCAATCAGCATAACTTCTTTCTCTCCCTCTCACTCTCTCTTTCTAGTTATTTTTGCATCTCTCTTTCTCTCTTTACTCTTTATTTCTCTCTCTCTCTCTCTCTGTCCCTCTCTGCCTTTCATTTATTTCTTTTGTGTGTGTTTTTTTTTTTTAATTTTAATTTGACTCTTGTTTTATCTATTAAAATACATTTTAAAATTATTTTATAATCTTTTTTCAGAAATGTTTTAAAAAATACTTATGATGGTGCAATATCACCGCAATTTCTGCGCTCATATTTAACTGCTGCGAAAATTTCTTCAACAGCTGTGACCAAGACAACGGCTAGCAGCGATCAGAACTATCATCCGTCTATCAGTTATCCGGACTTTAAAAAACAACCTGACTACAAATTGAACTTGGACTATAGAGTTCAGCCTGAATACAAAACTCAACCGGAATACAAAATTCAGCCAGACTATAAAACTCAACCAGAATACAAATTGAGTTCGGATTACAAAAATCTAACAATTTGCAAGAAAAACAAAAATAATATCGTAGCAGCTGTCGACGAAAGCAAGATCATAAGTGTGGCACAGCCATCGCAGGCTGTTGAGGATACGCTAGCGAATAGCATGTCGAAAATTGATCAACCCTATCAGCCTTATGAACCCTATGTGACTCATACCTATTTCACACTCGACGATGTCATACTCCCATATAGCCCCGAACATAATTCAACAGTCAAAACAAAACAGGAGAATCGAAGTCAGGTTGAGTCACATAAAGATGATGAAGAGAAAACGAGCAATGAAACTTTGAATACTCTCTTTGATTTGGACTTTTTCAATATCGATCACATAGCATCTACGACAGCTATGAGTATGACAACAACAACAAGATCAACAACAAGATCAACAACAACAACCAAAGCAACAACAACTACAACTGCTGAAGCTCCACAGACAACATTTTTGCCGAGAAATAAAACTGATTTCTATATCGAATCCACTCAATTGGCCACATTAAATCCAACTGAAGCTTTGACTATATCCAACACAACATCAGATTTTAAGAACTGGAATTCGACGCTACTAAATTTATCGTCAAGAAAAATCGTAAAATTGGCCAAAAACTATAATAATTCTTGCGATAATTGCCGCAAAGCTCCGTCAACTGCCAAAACTCTGACATTAAATAATCTCGATGAAACGAAATTGGAAAATTTCAAGAAAAGAAATTCGAATTTGCTGAAAAAAAATGAAGGCAACGAGAGTAAATATAGTAAAAAATTAGCTGCAACAAAATTCAATTTAACGCAAATCCATAAAAATAAAACTTTGCCCAGTTTCATCAAGAATTTCTCAATTTCCAATGCGACAACTTCGACGGAGGCGACGCAGCTCAAAAGTAGGCGAAGCAACTCGAATTTCAGTTAGCCTTAGGCGTCGCAAAGTCCATGGCAATTCATTAAATGCCACGCCTACAAATAGCATAAATGAAACAGTGCTAAAGCCCACATTGGAGATAAAACGTCAAAACATTACCAGCGACAATTAGCAAATCTCGTAAAGCGAGACCTTCAACCACTACAGCCAGCAGCGTTATTTTGAGCACTGCTCCAGCTATAAGCGCAGCTACGGCACTGGCCTCAGAATCAGCTATTATGACTATATCCAATACGAATGTTCGAAAATTCAAGAGAATTGTGCCCAGATTCAAAAAGATATTGCCAGCTAATGGCAATGCCACCAAAACGGATTTCGCTCACACAACTGATTTGCCGCAACTGCCAATTGAAGTTTATTTCACAAAACTTAATCAAAAATAAATCATATTTATTATGTTTAAAAATGGAATGTATGTCAATATCTATCTATCTATCTACAAGCTCAATAAAAATTTTTATATTGCTTGCTTTTTTAGAGAGTTTTTTGCGAAAATGGGGTTTAAAATTTAGTATGTTTTATATATTTAAAAAAAATGAATCCAAAATATTATGAACAATATCAGATTGCCAATATATTTAAAAACCTTTGTATGTTTTATTTTTTTTAGGCAGTTGCTGGAAGGGAATTCTAATTGATGTTTAGACAATTTCTATGTAGTCTATATTTATTTATTTAATTTGAAAAAATAATAAGGCAAATAAAATATAATGTAAGATATTTCCCATGCAACTAAATAGATATTTTGATATTATATATATATATAATATTGTATTATTATATATTTATATTTAGAGGATTCTAGAAATGTTGTCAAAAAGTATAGAAATTTCTACCATGCCTAACTATTTTGATATCTCAACTTAATTTAGTCGCCTTTACTACAACCCTGCTAATAAAAACTTTGCAACGCATGCGCGAAATTATATCAAATACACAAAATAGCACACACAAAACATTAGCATCCAAAAACACTAGCACTAGCACTATCATATTAATAACAAAAGAAGTTATGTTTTCTAGCAAATTATCAGAGAAATATATTTTAGTTTTAATGTTCTTATTTATGATGCTGATTCCCGCTAAAGTCGATGCTGACGAAAAAAACATCAATAGACTTCTAAACAATCAAGCTGTGGTCAGTCGCCAAATTATGTGTATTCTTGAGAAAAGCCCATGCGACCAGTTAGGAAAACAACTTAAAGGTATATTACTATTATTGTTAAATATAATTTGTATTTTATTTGCAGTCAGCTAGAAGGAGACATTGACTTGACTATGTCCGTTTGTCCGTAAAGTCCGTCCGCTGAAGGCCACCTCTTTTGTATCTTTGTACATTTCCAACAACTCTCTTACTTTTTCTTTCCTATAATCTTCAGCTTATAGTTTAACTGATCAAGCATTCTTCTTAATTTATTAAATAATTTTATAATTAATAATTTAAAATTATTTCATATCCAAAATTCTTTCCTAGCTGCTCTACCAGAAGTCATAACAAGAAAATGCCGCAATTGCTCGCCTCAGCAGGCACAGAGCGCACAAAAGTTGACATCATTTCTGCAAGCTCGCTATCCGGACGTCTGGGCCATGCTAATCAAGAAATACCAGACAGCTTAAGCTTAATTCGTGAATTTAACTGTTAATCTAAAGAAAAGCTCAATATACACAACAAAAAAACAAAGAGAAATTTTGCAAGTTTGGTTTAAGTAGCTATTTATAAACTGGAATTTAAATGCTGTATTACTAATTACTACTAATAATAAAATGCCAAATACTTATAAAATCTAAAGAACTTAGTCAACTCTATCTTCATCTAAAAGAAATGTCAGGCTATGGAAATAGGCTCAATAAACAAATTTTGTGGGGAAATTATGTTACTTGGGTAGGGCTGATAGAGAATTCAGTCTATTCTGACGGCGAATAGAGATAACCGATTTCGAAAAGGAATGTTGAATGATATGACTGAAGATTGTCGCTGTATAGCTAAGACCTTGGTGTTCCCTTTTTACTTAAGAACCCTAACAGGAGGAGCTGGAGGGAGTGAGTGAAATGAACTGGTAGCTTCATGTGGATCATAGCTACTTTCCTGCACAAGACTTTTTGCCTACAAGTCTGAATTGAGCTCTTTAAATTCTCTATTAAGCCGATAACTATTTATTGACGACCCATTTGCATTAATTTTTGTGAACATTGGCATACTAAGTGCTAAAAGTAATCCATGTTAATTCTGATATGTTAAGCATCATTGTCATCGTTGTCGTAGTCATCGATATCTTCGCCATCATACTCATGCAGGCTCTCTCCAATAATGGCTCGTGCCTTCTGTTTGCTCAACAGCCATTCGTTGTAGGCGATTTCGTCCTCAACCGTGGGATCAGTAGTCTCAATAAAATCATCGGGTGTGTGTGGGAATTCTTCCTGAACAATGGGCAGGTGCTTGAATGGTATATTGCGCCTGCAGAACTTATGTCCCCATCCCAAATAAATGGATTCGCATGTCTTTTCGAAAATAAATGTGAACGCACCAGGCCATAGGTTCGATTGCATAACCAAAACGCGCTCTTTCTGATTTGTATACCGGCTGGTGAAACGCACCAGCCAAGGGATTACGCAATCCGTGCTCATATCGCTGGCACAGGATGTCAAAATATCTGGACCTGTCTCTGGTTGATTAAAGCCCTCGATCATTTCCTCTTCTTCGCCCTCCTCTTCGCCGTCCGCTTCCTCCTCTTCAACTTCCTCATCCATTTCCTCCATAAGTCGCATTTTCAAGTACATTGCCAGTGTTTTCTCACGCTCCTTGCGAGCTTTTTCCTCATCGTACCAAACGATACGACCTTGATTTAAAATATTTGGTCTACAATGAACCCAGGCAACTGGAGTCGCCAGCGTTGCCAATGGCTCTATTTCAAAGCGTTCATTTTTCAAGAGCATTACATCGTTATCTGAAAAGAGAGATTTATAAAATTAACCTAAGCTTTTAGACTTTGAGATGCAATAACAGAGAAAGTTTTTAGAGCAAGAGTCGTGAAGGTCTAAAATGCAACGGATGATAATACCTTACCTTGAACTGCATCTTCTTCGCCTTCATTGAAGTTTTCTTCTTCCTCCTCCTCCTCCTCTTCGTCGTCCATGTTGACACCATCAAAGAGATCTTTTTCCTTCTTAGTCATACGCCTATAATACCCTTGCGGCGCGATGTGAGTGCTAGCCGTAATGCGAGCAATTATGGCACGTAAATAATGCTTCTCTTTGCCAGGAAAGCATGGATAGGAGACAATATCTGACTCTAGATCACCAGTGAAGAACTTCTTGATTTGACGAGAAACAACAATTTGACGAGGCGTCACTATGGGTAATTCAATCCAATCATCATATAGATTGTTGACCACAAAGTACGAGTAGCGATTGCATCCCAGGCCCACATACTCCGGTGGTATATCGTAGAACTCAATTTCCTCTGCCAGGGGCACTGGCTGAGCTTTTGGTGTCATCTTCTCCAAGTCCTCGGGAGCAAAATTCTCCCATCCATAAACTCCGGGAGTTAGCTCTGGTCCTATATGTGTTGGCAATGGATTCGGTTCTTGATTCTTTCTCATCTTGAATGGCAATTGCTTTTCGCGCATTTCTTCCTCCATCATGGTCAGACGTGAGCTGATCTCCTCTCGAGTAAGAGAAGCTTCGACAATATAGTAAGACGCCTTCAAGCCATTTATACAGCCCCAAAAGCGACATTGCATTATGGATGGATGGGTCTGTAGTCGATTTATAGACCCAGCTAGCTGAAAGATATCATCTTTGCTGATTGTAAAGCCGCATTGGTTCCAAAAGAATTGAAGCTGCTCGACACGTTCATTGAAGGTTACGAACAAACGCATGCTATCATCGAGGTCAATTTGAAGGTCCCCATCGACGTAGGTGTAGGCCTCTTCGCCAGAAATGTCCTCATCACCGCCGAAGTCAGAGCCTTCACCATTATGTGGAAGCTAAGTGACGAAATTATGATATTTTTTTTTACAGATAACTATTTGGAGGAGACTTGCCTTTATTGAGTGCAATATTCGCTTCGCGGGTCGATACATGCGACAGTCGGCATAGACGGCATTCGGGGGAAAACGTTCCGGCACATGGAATTTTTGCTCGCGTACATTGCGGCTAAACTCTTCAAAGAAATCAATGACATTCGGAGGTCGTTCATCAACAACTCGCTTAACTATATCACTTAAGTGGTCGAATCTATGGAATTCAGGTATTTGGATTAGTTTTTTCGGGAAGGCAGAGGAATTAATAGCTGAGCTTACTTACAAGTTATCTCCGCTCAATGTGCTGTATTGCTGTAAGATCGATTTAGCCACGCTCAGCTCGTAGCCAATATGTGGGGGCTCGTGAGTAGTTGCTCTTTGAAATTGGGTATCCGAGTTGAAGGCGCCGATTGAAATTGTAGTCGAAGAGGAACTACTCGTACTTGTGACTATGTTCGAGCATTTCGGCGATTCATCAGACGCTCTATTGCATTGTATAATGTCTTTTTCCTTCTTCGATATTGTCTTCGGTGGTGCATCGGATGGCACAGTTGAGGTCGAATCAGTTGTAAAATTTTGTATTGATGCTAAATCATTATCCATGGTAATATTGGCTTATGTTACAGATCGTTATGGGTTTATTATATATTGTATATTTTAAAAATTCCGAAACAGATACTTTCAATAGAAAGCCCACTATGTACAGTTATTTCTTAAAAAATCTATAATAAAAAGACTTTTATTGAACATTCTCTTTTTAATAGCTCACAGCTAAATGAGCTTTATATTTGGGTAAGGCGATCTACGCTTACATAGGGTTTACTTGGATTTCCTGGTATTATTGTCGGCAGCAACATCTGCTTGGCACTGCGAACTTCTTTAATCTTTACTCTCAAAATCTGAAACTCAGATTAGACATTAATCTCTTAAGTTAGAAATTATAGAAAAAAACGCTCTTTAGATTTGATGAGTTACAAAGTCGTAAATAAATAGATTTTTATTAGATTTATATTTGAATTCGCAGAAATTATATTTATTCACAACACAAGTAATACAGGAAAATATTATTTTTTTATAATACTTTGTGTAAGATGATGATTTCTTTTATCTGCGTATTGAGCTGTTCAACAAGTATGGCGAGTACGTTGGATACATCGGGTTGGGCTGTGTTGCTCTCTGTAACACGCACGCATCCTGGTACTGAGATTGCATGTTCATGACGCCCATTTGCATTGGAATCTGCGAATTGGGATATTCGCCACCCGAACTGTACGCCGTGGCCGGAGGACTCTGTTGTGGCGACATTCTATAGCCGTTGATGGCGCCATAATGCGACATCAGATTGGGGCTGATGTGGACATTCGCCGTGCGATTATTTGAGCTACCGCTGATTGCCGACGAGCTGTGCTGAATTGGAGCAGACGGTGTGTTTCTGGTGTTTCTGTTGGTGTTCTGCGTTGATGTGCTCGGCGTGATGTTCATATTACTTGCATAATATTTATGATATTGTAAGGGAGTTACTTGTGTCTGCAGCATATTTGGAGGCGTCGAAACATTTCTGTTTTGCATTATCAAATGCGGTGGAGGTGTCATAGAATTGGGTGGAATTGGATGATGGGGCGATGGTGCTAAATTCGTTTGTGCTCCCGGGGACGTATTACATGGCTGAGATTCAAGGCAATTAGTAAGCTGTTGGAGTTTCGAAAGACTACATAAATGTCCGACCACAGCTGGTGTAGTTCCCCCACTGTTCGATGATATGGACTGATCATTATTAGCTATGGAAGATGGGGGCCCTAATGTAGTAGACACTGGTATACGAGATGCGTTCGATACAATTTCATTGGATGGCATATTATTTTGTAAATAAAAATTATTTACGGCACAAGCTGACGAAGGTTGCTCAATGCGTTGATGAGAGTTCGATAGAGAATGAACTGAGCCATTCAGAGACATCCGCTGTTGAATTACAGCTGGCATACCAACTATGTCATAGTTTGATGGGTTCGCTGAAAAGTTTTGAGAAATTTGAGGAATTGGTATGTAGTCTAAGGGTTGCATGTTCTGCTGGTGGCCATGCTGTCCTCCCGACTGCGTAAACTGTAAGCTGCCTATGCCATCTTGTTGTTGGGCCTTCGATATATTTGAAACAGTACTCTGAGAGTGTTGATGGTGAGTATTTTGTGTAGTTCCGGCAGTCGGAACTTTAGCATCTCGTTGCTGAGAATTATTTGTAGAATTGCTATTCCGAATTTGCTTGGGTGTTGGTTCACGGTGTGATGCACTTGGGGAACTCGTAACAATATCTGTCTGCTAAAGAAATTAAAAGATTTCTTACTAAATTTAATAATCAATAATTTATTAATAATTACCTGTTGTACTGCTAGTTTCCTATTCTGATGTTGGTGTTGTGAATTGCCAATAATATTTAAATTTGGCGAGCCTTCTGGCGTTAAATTCATATTGATGTTGTTCTGCTGCTGGATATGTGAGTTCTGGATGGACATGTGCATAGGCGTTGTGGCTGACTGATTTTGCATGGAACAGTCAGAGAACTGTCTGTGCATCAGTCCATTGGTGTTTTCCGATCCATGATTGACGGCGCTGCCAATACTTGCTGGAGAATCCATATTTATTTGGACATTAATCCCACAATCATAGTGCTGTATGGGTGCATTGTTCGAGCCTGATTCTGAGTTGTACGGCATATTGGTATTAACATCAGATTGGCCGCCGACTTGCAAGTTTGTATGATTATTAACCGATTGTAGAATCGGTTGAGTTACTTTCATTTTATCTTCTCGTGTAGCGCCCAGGGCTATGTTGCCACTGTGTTCTGACTTTTGCTTTGTGGGCGCAGCTGTGGGCTCACGGCTCAATGAACTCGATAGTAGAATTCCCGACTCAGCTTGGTTTGAATTGGCATGCCTGGCTATGGGGTTCTGAGCATTGTCTATGGCCTTGATTTGCTGACCATGATCGGTTGTTTTGAATTGTTTTTGTTGATTGGAGCATTTCTGATCATAAATGTTGGCCTGATTGACATTATAATCATTACAGTTGAGTGCATGGTTATCGTCTCTTGCCGTGTTGCCAGTGGTAATGTTGGCACTCACTGCTTTCGCCAATTCCTCCTTTTTGCCGCTTATTTTTCGATCAACCTTCTGCTTATCCTTTGGGTGGTGCATCTGGTGATGGGCATGCATTGCCAAATTCGCCGACTGGTACAAGTTTTGTGTGAAGTTATGTGTATAGGCCATTGTAGTTGCCAGATCTTTGTGGAATTGCTTTTGACCCTTCTGGGTTGCTGTTTCCAAATTACACAGATTATAGCTGTAATAGTCCCATTGCCAATACTGCGAAGTATGGTAATTGGGCATCTGATTGATTGGGAACTGAGATGCTAAGGAGTTTTGTAACTGGGGATGTTCGTTGTTTTTCAATTGAATTTTGTCTCGTATTGGCAATGAGGACGATGGGACGCGTACATTGGGCTTTTCTTCTTCTTTCACTTGCAGTAAGTGGGTTGGTTTATTTGTGTCCTTATCTGGGACATTCATTTTACCTGTATTTGGAGCATCTGGTTTTTTACATAACGTATTGGTATTGGTATTGGTATGCTCAGTCCTCGCAATAGCCGTTTCCATAACCGCTTTTTTATTATTATTTATTTTCTGCTTTGTATCAACCTCTGGTACAATCGGAACTTCCGTTTTCAATGGGATTAGCTTTTCGTTAGTTGTATTCACTTTGTCAACTTCAGTATTCAATTGCCGATTGCTTTTAACAATAATGGGAGAAGCTTCAGGAATTTTTGCTTCTACTTGCTCAGGTATGACACAGGGTTTACTTTCAACTTTAGTGTCTTTAGTATCTGAGTTTTTTGTAGCCACTGCTTCAACGGGCTGTGGAGTAATAGAAACTGAAGCGGGTGCTGGGGCAGGCACTTTTTCTGCAGGAATAGGCACAACATCTGTTTTTATAATTTTTTCTTCTGAGCTCTTGGGTACTGAATCTTTTTTTATCTCCAATTTCTCTTCATTTACAACGGGTACATTAGTTTCAGTAGACTCAACAATTGGTGCAGCTTTAGCACTTTCAGGAGCAGCATTGATATTAGTAGTGACTTTTTCTTCAATTACCATATCAGCAGGAACCACTAAGCTTGGCTCTTTCTGAGGCTCGATGATATCTTTTACTGGGATTTCGACTTTCGATTCGCTGTTTAATTCGCTTTCAATTTCCATTTCAGTTTCTGTTGGCTTTGGCTCAACTTTACATTCTGGAGGTGTGCTCTCAGTGGGCTTTAGTTCAAACGGGGTCGTTTCGGAGAACAATGCTTTCTTAGTTTTCTTTGCGACGGCATCATAAACTTGTTCTGCACTGTACTCAGTTGGGCTTTTTTCTTTTTCAACTGTTTGAGGCTCTGGTTCTATTTCCTGTTTATCCTGAATGATTTTCTTCACTTCAACGTTTTCGCTTTCATTCAATGGAATTTTATTACAGTTTTGAGCCGCAGCTTTAGTTTCTTCATCGCGTTTTCCATTTGATTTTTTCCCACGCAGCTTGGGCACAATATTAACAGGCTTCGTAACGTTAACATCTTGGACAGCAGCTCGTTGCAAACTGGAACTTTTATCTAAAGATTCCTTAGCATTCTGCTGCTCGGCTTGGCTTGGAATATTGTGTTCCACATGATCAATATCTCGCTCAAAATGTTTCCTTTTGTTAGTATGAGGAATGCTGTCCTTACGCTTAGCAAGACGCAACGCTCGCTTAGTCAACATATTGAATTCGGACGAATCGGATGACTTTTTCGAGTATTTACTGTCGGAAGAATCCGAGTTTTCTGTTATTTCTTCAAAAGCACGTTTACATCTTTTTGCTTCAGTTTGTGGCAATTGTGTAGCCTCTGAGTACAAGTCCTTTTTAATGTGACTTATCTTTTCTGTATTTTCACTGGTCGACTTAAACGTTTTCGTTAGATCTTTTTCCTTATACAATTCAGTCGTTGAATTTGTTAGAGCCTTTGCTGTTTCCTCTGGTTTGTTTTTGTAAAAGTCATCGGTATCTGAATTTTCATTATATTGATGGCTCAAATATTCACGATTAGATATTGGCTTTATATTAAAATTTGGGGACTTTGAAATCGACATTAACGGACTCCATCTAAGACAATCGGGGTCAATAGATATTCGGGTTTTGCTTTGAGCTCGTTTCTTATGATGTAGTAAAACCTTTTTCCAATCTATTTTCACATTGATTTGGAATCGTATGTCGCCGTCATTTTTTCTTAATTTAATGAAGTTTAGCAACTCAAACGCCAAAGCAATATCAGAAATAGCTAAGCCAGTTTTTATGGCAATATCTTTAAATGTTATTGTCTGATTATTTCGGTACTTATACAAGTACTCTAGTACAACCGATTTCCAATAAGAAAAGTACGACAGACGTCCAAGATCGGAGAGTGGTTTCTCTGGAGTTCCCAGCTGTCCCTCTTCCCGGCTAAGCAAATAGCTAAAGTCAATCAAAAATCGTCCATATCCTTGCCTTTGATATTGAGGCAATGTCAGAATACATGATACATTATACTTCTGCGAACAGTGTTTCTCCTTCGAAAAATATCCAACAAGGTGACAGCCAACCTGATCATTTTTAGTCAAGATGTAAAATAGAAAGGGCTCCACATCATAGTAAAGAGTTTTGTGATCCAAAAAGAACTTTGCCAATAGGCACAAATTTTGACAGTAAATTTTGTTAACATTCCCATCCACTTCAAAAACAGATATATCGCCTTGGCGGAAGATTTCAGTTCCAGGCGGTTGCTTCCAAATACACTTATTCTGATGTCTATCCAATACAGATCGACTTTTTGTATACTTTAGGCAGAATTCGCACAAGTAGAGTTTTGCCAACCTGAAATGGAAGAAGAAATAAATATTATTGTTTATCGCAATTAATAAGTCAAAACTTAATTTAATTAACTGCAAATTATATGTTTTTTCCTGATCTCTAACAAATTTTTCAACTTTCGAAAATGATTTCGTATCTTTCGAATATCTACTTTAAAAAGTATTCCTTAAAATACCCACGTAAAGTTTTGGCAGCCTGATATATCTTTATTCTTATTATTAATTTTGATATAGAATTATTGTGAATTTACCTAGCGTACTCCTGTGGAAATGGACTTGAGTACCATGTTTCAATATTCCATTTTCCAATTTCAATTGATTTGGGACTTTGTCCACAGTGAATCAAAGAATGACTTTTCTCAACAGGCATTTCGGAATGGTTTGCAGAAACTTTAATAACAGCTTTTTGCAACACTTCTTGATATATGTTAACATCAAATTGATTAACGCCAGGTGGTAGATGTTGATTTTCTATAAGTAAAAAATTTATTATTTAATTGAGTACATATTTTTGTGAACCATTTAATTTGCACTTTTTGCATTTGGCATTTAGCTAAATTTAATTTAAATTATTATAAGCTCAGATGCTTTTAGAAAATATTTTTCGGAAACCTACATATTTGTAGATGAAGTATTGCCGAACTCTTAATTTATACACTCTTTTATGTTTTGCTACGTTAACGTACATCCAAAACTATCTAATTATAATTGACTATTTGCCAATTTTAGGAAACATATTTTGCTCAATCATCTGCAAAGCATTGAAAAACACATTTGGTTTATAAGAAGTAAATCATATAAAAAGATTTACTATGCTTTCACTAAATTTGTTTACTTTAAAAAAAGATCCATATCTAATTATGCTACATTTTTGGCTCTATCTTAAAATCCCATTTAAGTTTTCAATTACAATTAAATAAATTATATATACTACAACTCTAACATACCAAACAATTTAGTCGGCCCAATTGTCTCAACATTTTCCACATCTGCATTATTTCCTATGCAATTAAAATCCGTATTGTTGCTTAAGCTTGATTCGACTGGTTTCTTCCTTGATTCTGGAAATTGTTCTTGGTCCTCAATCATGCGACATTTTAATACAGTTTCTTTGGTAAGATATGGAATATCATCATCATTTTTCATGTACGAATTTGTAGAATCCAGTGGCATTGATTTTAAGATAATTGTTCTCTTTTTTTCCACATTTCCATTGCTTCGTTTGATAGACAAAGAACCGTTCACTACATTATCCGATTTCTCCGGTACATATTTGTTAGTTTTATTCGCGTCGATTGCTTGATTAGCTACCGAATGGTTTGAATAGCTCATGCTTTTAAAGTTTTTTGTATATTTATCATCAACTGGATTCTTTGCAACTGCTGCAAACCCCCAATTTTCCGATGATGCATCAATTAAACTATTTGCGTCATTGGGCGATGATCGAAACTCAATATTCTCTTTAAATGTACTTTTATCCGTGTCATAGTCTTCTTCCTCATCATTGTCATCATCGCACTCAGAGCTATCACTCGAGCTGTCGCTTGAGTCTGACTCAGAACTGGAGGAAGTACATGAGTCGGACGACGTGCTATCATCTTGGTCGTCGCACGGAGCATTCTTGTCATCGTCATCATCCTCATCATCGTCGCTATCACTTGAAGAAGTCGTAGATGATAGATCCGAATATGTACGCTTCCGACTGATTTGATTAATAATCTGTTCTCGATATATCTTTTTCTGTTTCATCTGAGCCTCATAATTATTAACCATAGCGCTATTTTTCTTTCTCTGTTTGTGGCTGGCAACATTATTTACAAATTCTTGGGACGTTGATGGATTTTCCATTCGCTCTTCTCTCTTAATCATCTGCCGTTTGCAGTTGGAATGTGGTTTTTGGGAGACATTCGAATAGGCGACAGTTCTGCAAAACAAATGTGAAAAATATCAATAATTTTATTTATTTTAATTTGTTATTCAGCTTACCTCTCATTTTCTTGCTCTTGTTTTATAGTTGTTGCATCCCTTTTCAACGATTTTGGGTGATCAGCATTTAAACACGATTTGCATCTGAAATGAGTGTAAGGTTAATTACATTCATATAATATATTTGCTTGATTCACGCTGGACTTACCGATATGGATGTTTGGGTTTTTTGTCTGGTATTGTATCTAGGCATGTTAGATGAAAATGGTTTTTGCAAGCGAAACACTGCAAGAGACACGGGCCGCGATTACGCATTTTGCAGACAACGCAATCGGCGCATTTCTGACAGTTCCATAACGATCCTTTAGTAACAAGCATATAGAGCAGCACATAGGATTGCGATTTGCATTTACCCGCAATATTCGCACATGTCGTGTGCAGTGATATGCCACATTGTTTGCAGGAACTGAGAGGTTCTGGAATGCCATTAAGATTTTTCTGTGAATTTCCGGAGCAATGTGTACACGTCTCTTCTCCTTTGATAAGTATTTCAGTTTCTGGTACAGATTTACGTGGCGTTGTGAGCGATTTGCCCTTCTTGTATAGCTTTCCCTCCTGTATTAGGAAGCCAGTGTCTACGGCTTTCTTAATTGATGCTTTAATTACAGCTTTGAAATCAACATTTGGCGACAGATCAATGCAGTTAAATTTTTGAATATAGTTTTCTATATTTTTAATTGTAGATCCTTCGCATTCTCCCAAATCATTCACGGCTTTAGCTACCACTTTATAGAGATTTGTTGTCTTATCAACTTTTATTCGCCTTTTCGCCATCGGCGCTTTATATGAATGTAATCCCTTATTGTATACTTTGATAACGGAACCAGACTCAACGGCTTTTTCCAACTTTTCAGCCACAATATCCTCATGGAACTTGTGATGTGTGCCAATAGCCTGGCATATTCTCTGCACGCTCGGTCTTTGTTTTTGAGAGCGAATTTTGGATATTGCATCCAGGATCCACTGTTTCCAGGTATCCATACTGATGTCATGAGCGGATTCCCTCATTTTTCTTACGTTTTTATCTGTTTAATTCATTTAAATAAAATGATTATTATAAGAGAAGTTTTCAAGAGTTGATTGATATTTCTAGATCATATATATTAGAGAATCATTCATAAGATCAAATCAATGCTCTTATTAAGTATTTATTTATAAATATATAGCATTGTAATTTAGAGGATAACTAACGTCATTTATACCACAAGTAGATATTATATTAAACAAGGTTTTATATTTATTTGTCAACCAAAACGTAGCAATGGTTAATCCCAACTTATTGGTTGACAACCACAGAATACATCATATAGCATCTAATTAAGAGCTTAAATACGAGGGCAATTCGACAATTCTGTTAACTATCTAATTATTCTATATCTAATGTTGACTTTATTTAAAATATTAAAATCATTTATTTTAATGTATTTTGAATAATATATTTTATTTAATTTTTATTTAAAAAATATTATTTATTTAATATAGATAAATAAATAATTTGTCATTTTACTAAATCGATCCAGACTTTTGCCGGCAATTGTCGAGTTTCTTTAAGCTCATATATCAACACAGGTGGCTTTGAATAAACAAAGTAAAAACAGAACAGAATAACACGTAAATCTAAAGCCGAGCACAAATTGTGAGACACCAAACGCTCATTGAATGCGAAAACAGGCTATAATTATTTATACGTGAAAGTAAAATAAGTTGTGCCTTATACCGCATAATATATGATTAACGTATACTTCTTAAACTCCAACAAGAGAATTTCCATTCGAATTTATTTTCACTGATTTCACAATTCGTGGAGCAGAAAATATAAGCAGAATGTTGACAAGTAGGTTTCTGTGTAGTTTGCGTCGTGTTATTTTTATGTATTAGACAACTCCAAACTAAGCACATAGTATTTTCTTATCGAATAATATTTACACCGCTCTCGAACTCATGGCTTGGTGACACATTCAATTAAATTGCAAACACAGTTTCACTTATTTATTTTTTTATACTTAAAATTAGACTTATTTACATTCATATTTGTTACATTTCTTTTAACAATTTCAAAGATACATAGCATATCCCTATGTGTTTGTATGTATATGCTCACAGATATATATGTATGTAAATACATAAGTATGTATTTAGCTTTCAATAGCTCTCAATTTTTTATTATAAATACGAAAATATACGCTATTATCAAGTTTTAACAATGATTTTAGTCGCCAAAACTTGCCAATTATACAAGATACAATTTTTTAAGTACATTGGCATGCCACTTACAAGGTATTTATTCTCGATGTATAATTTATTAGTTCACAAAAGAATTTTATTTGCTACTAATTATCGGTTTTGCAAGAGTGTACTATTAATTCGAAGAAAATTATGCATAAGCTACAAGCAAGCAATCGAAATGGTTGAAACAACGGAATAGAACACTTAAGGTTTATTCACATGGATAGCTTACAATAAAAATCACGTTCACGTATTTATATTTCATATACTATCTAATTAAATAATAAATACAATTTATATTAATTATTAATATAAATATTTATTTTTTTACATCATTTAATTGTTTGGAGAGAAATCGAAAATCACAACATTCTCGACAATATTGTGTATTACTTTTATTGCTTTAAAGGGGAATTTGCTTAGATAACAAAAATAAAAATCGTGCAGATATTATTTAGATATTATTTATTGTTTATTCATTAAACTACAATTAAATTGCACAGACCGAATTTCTATTCGTTGCCGATGAATGCAATATCGTAATCAAAACACCCTGTAGCTATGTGACAGTTTGTACGAAGAGTATTTCTGCGACGCTATCTTGGTCTTGCTCACCATCACCCTGTGCCTCAAATTTACACATTTCGCTTGTTTACACCGGTAAAACCACATCGTTCGTTGCAAAATAATATTAATGGTCACTTAAAATGGCACACAGCGAAAATAATCCGGTTAATAACTTCCGGAATTACCTGAGTATATTAAATGATCTGTCGGCAAGCGAGGACATCAAGCTGAAAGCCACTCAGGAGTTGAGCGAGCATTTTGAAATGATAATGCAATCTCCGACTTATCCCTCATTTTTGGAAAATGCACTTAAAATATTTATGCGTATATTGCAAGAGGGGGAGCCTCAATTTATACAGGAGAACACAGTTCAGCACGTAAGTATTTTTCTTGTTCTTGGAATACAGCACTTTTGCACACTTTGTGTGTGCATGTATGTGTGTCTGTAAGTGTGTGTGGGTGTATACATATTTGTGTACAAACATTTATGTTTCATTGTAAATTAAATGGCAAGACTTTAAAGCAAAATATCTAGAGGGAAAATAAATGTAAGATATATGTGTGAAAGTTAACAATTGCTTCATAGGCATATTGATTTATTAGTCGTGAGTGTCGTGGTTGTCCTCTTTAAACCTGTTGCAAAGAGGAAGAATACATTATTTCATCATAATATACAATGTAATAATAAACTACATTTATTTTTTGTTGCTATGTTTAATTGAGTAAGAATTGTGTTTACTTTACAGATTCGCAAACTTATACTGGAGATGATCCATCGACTGCCCATAACAGAGAATCTGAGGCAGCATGTGAAGTCAATTATAACAATGATGCTGAAATTATTAAAAACTGACAATGAAGAAAATGTGCTAATCAGTCTTCGTATAATAATTGAGCTACACAAACATTTCCGTCCATCCTTCAATCCTGAGGTATGGCTTTTACTTAAGCAAAACAAACTCAATATATTAAATAATTAATATACTATTTAATTTTAGATTCAACTCTTTTTGGGATTTGTTAAGGAAATTTACACAAATCTTCCAAATAATCTAACATCAATCTTTGAGACATCAAATGACATTTGGATTAGTGATTTAAAAGACTTGGACTTGGAAATGCTGTTGCCAGAAACATATTCAGTTAAAACGATACACGTAGAGAAATCACTGGAACACAATTCACAGCAAATGATTGTAGGTTTATAATCCTTCTATAGTACCTATAAAAAATGTGCACTTAAATCTACGAAATTTCTTATATTTCAGTATAATCTTCTACCTCGTGGAATATTATCCTTAAAAGTTCTTCAAGAGCTGCCTATTATCGTAGTCTTGATGTATCAAATATATAAAAACGCGGTCCACCAAGAGGTCGCCGAATTCATTCCTTTAATACTGACTACCATTAATTTACAACCAACTGTACTGCAAAGGTAAAAGTGTATTTAATTAATAAATCAATGTATTAATAATATTTATATTTTTTCTAGGAATTCAACACAAAAAGAAGTTTTTGTTGACTTCATGGGAGCACAAGTGAAAACACTTTCATTCTTGGCATATATTGTGCGAATATATCAGGTAAGTTAAGCCTAGTTATGCTGTTGCTTTACAGATCATATACACATTTTATGTTTTTCTCAGGATATTGTTATTGCAAATTCATTGTCTGTTTCAAATGGAATGCTTAACTTAATGGAAAATTGCCCCAAGGAAGCAGCTCATTTACGCAAAGAACTTTTAATTGCTGCGCGTCATATATTTGCAACAGATTTAAGACAAAGTAAGTTTGTTTAGGTGCTTTCAAAACTGACCATATTTTAACAGCTGTTTCTTCTTTCAGAATTTATACCATCAATAGAAAGGCTGTTTGATGAAGATTTACTAATTGGCAAAGGTGTCACATTGGACTCCATTCGCCCATTAGCGTATTCTACATTAGCTGACCTTGCACATCATGTTCGTCAGAGCTTAAGTTTAGATGTCCTAATCAAAGCAGTAAATTTATTTGCTCGAAATATACACGATGAGACACTTGCAATTGGCATACAAACTATGTCGTGCAAGCTTCTGCTGAATCTTGTCGATTGCTTGCGGCACCACAGCGAAGTGGAACCGCAGCGCTCTAGAAATATTCTAGGAACGCTATTGAAAGTGTTTGTGAAGAAGTTTGAAACTATTGCGCAAATTCAATTACCCCTCATCATTCAAAAGTGGTATGTCTTTATATTTCTTATGTACTATTTGATTGTGATATTCATGTAAATTCTCTTTATTTAATCAGCAAGGGCCAACCTCCAGCTGGTGGAGCTGCCAACCCTATTAGTTCATTTAATTTGCCCGTTCTGCCTTTAACAGAGATCAAAGATGTAAGTAACTCGCTTGATGATGAATAAGTATGTATTGTATTATTTGTATTTCACACATTTCAGGATCAGCTGGGAGGAGATCAGAATAAAGCAACGACTGGCTCACAATTGATATGTTCTGTGAATGTAGCTGAATTTCGAAGTTTGGTGAAAACGCTCGTTGGAGGCGTAAAGACAATAACTTGGGGATTTTTTAATTCAAAGGTACGAATTTTTAAGTGGATTTTTATTAAATTCAAATAATATTTGTCTTTCTTATTATAGGTTCATGTCTCCGAATCCAGCATGCAAATGCAGGAAAAGCTTTTCAGTCCGGAGATATTATGCACCTACATTGACTTGGTGCATTTTGCAATGGAAGCATTGGATATATACACAATCAATGTGAATCCAAATCAACAACGAGCATCTGGACTAATATCACGCAGCAAAGAAGAAAAGGAAGTTTTGGAACATTTTAGTGGCATTGTAAGTATTTTACTTTACTTTACTTTAAGAACTATTTTTATGCGTATTCTGCATTTTCCAATCTCTTTTTAGTTTCTCATGATGCACTCTCAGAACTTCCAGGAAATTTTTGCTACCACAATTGATTTTTTGGTTGAGCGCATATATAAAAATCAAGCTCTACAGGTTATAGCAAACTCATTTCTAGCGAATCCCACCACTTCGCCACTATTTGCGACTGTATTGGTTGAGTACCTTTTGGAGAAAATGGAGGAAATGGGTTCAAATGTCGAACGATCGAATTTGTACTTGCGCCTGTTTAAGCTCGTCTTTGGCAGCGTTAGCCTATTTCCTGTGGAAAATGAACAAATGCTTCGGCCACACCTGCACAAAATAGTTATACGTTCAATGGAGTTAGCGTTAATTTCTGATGAGCCCTACAACTATTTTCTACTGCTAAGAGCTCTGTTCAGATCAATTGGTGGCGGAAGTCACGATCTGCTCTATCAAGAATTTCTGCCGCTATTACCGAATTTGCTGGAAGGTTTAAATCGCCTACAAAGTGGATTCCATAAACAACATATGCGAGATCTTTTTGTTGAACTCTGCTTGACTGTACCTGTACGACTATCATCGTTGTTGCCCTATCTTCCCATGCTTATGGATCCGTTAGTTTCAGCCTTGAACGGATCGCCCACTCTCATAAGTCAGGTATAGTCCAATAATTAAATTATGTAAAGCCTTTAATGATGTAATTATCTATTTACAGGGATTGAGAACTTTGGAACTCTGTGTCGACAATTTGCAACCAGATTTCTTGTATGACCATATACAACCTGTGAGGGCAGCTTTGATGCAAGCCCTTTGGAAAACCCTAAGAAATCCAGATAATGCAGCACTTGTTGCTTTTCGTGTGCTCGGTAAATTTGGTGGAGGCAACCGGAAAATGATGGTGGAGCCACAAACTTTGCATTATGATCACAACCAGAAGCCAAAGATCTCAATAATAACATATTTCCAAGAATATGATAAACCAATTGAATTTCCTGTTGAGTATGCAATTGAGTCGGCCTTCAAAGCACTGAGCTCAAACACCACAGATCAGTTCTATAGGCGTCAAAGTTGGGAAGTGATCCGATGTTTTCTAGCTGCGTTTATAAGTCTGGACGACGAAAAACATACATTGCTGAAGTTATTTACACACAATGACTTTGTGGAAAGCAACATTATGAATTGGCCAATATTCCACAACAAAATAGAAGCGTCAAGTGTGCGTGGAACTCATCTGACAGCTCTTATTGGCATGTTAGTTGCCTCTGCCACAAAAGACTTGCGTGACTCAGTGTGTCCTGTTATGGCAGCTGTTGTCAGACACTATACCATGGTGGCTATTGCTCAACAGGCGGGACCCTTCCCACAAAAGAATTTCATGTCGAACGGCATCGATCCAATGGTGTTAATTGATGCGCTTGCCGCTTGCATGGGACATGAAGAAAAGGAATTGTGCAAGCCCGGCATAGCTTGTATGGGAATAATACTGGACACTGCTGCGAATATAATGGGCAATAAAGACAGAGCTTGCAAGCTACCTCTGATGCAATATTTGGCAGAAAGAATGACAGCATTGTGCTACGATCGCCCATGGTATGCCAAAGTTGGCGGCTGTCAAGCGATTCAATTCCTTTGCAAGCACATGTCTCTACGCGCTCTATACCAGCATTTGTTCAATTTCTTAAAAGCGTTTATGTTTGTATTGATGGACCTAGAGGGAGATGTGTCAAATGGCGCTCTTGACATAACTAAAAACTATATGAAAACAATGTTGGAAATATGCTTGTCGCCCATTAGTATAAATTCACGAAATGATGAATTGGAAGACTTGCAGGCGAAAGCCACGTACGATGTAATTCACGAACTTGTGCGTCACATAACAAGCCCCAATTCAATTGTAAGAGAGGAATCCATGCTGTTATTAAAGCACATCGGTTCGATACAGAAAAAGACTGTCTCCGAGGTTATGGACCCGCATAAAGATGTCCTAGCTGATATTATACCACCTAAAAAACACTTATTGAGGCATCAACCTGCCAATGCACAAATCGGATTGATGGATGGTAATACGTTTTGTACTACTTTGGAGCCACGCCTCTTTACTATTGGTAAGTAATTATTTTCTATAAATATTGTTTTATTAGTAATTATGTTATTCCATTTTTTAGATTTGGCAAATACATACCACAAATTATTCTTCCACGAATTACTCACATTAAGTGAAGCGGAGGATGCAACTTTAGCTAAATTGGATTGCTATAAAAATGTCACAAATTTGATACCATTACGAATAAGCGCGTTGCGAGCTTTAGCAGCCTGTCATTATATTAATGACATTGGCTATAAGGAAAAAATAATTAACATAATTTTTAAAGTCATGGAGAATGAAAAGCCCGAGTTACAAGAAACCGCATATGCTTGCATGAAAACATTTATATCTGGTATAACACTCGATAGAGAGAAGGTAAGTTTAATTTTATAATGAATTGCTTTATATATGTTTAAGTCGAATACTAATAAATAATATTTTAATTTACAGGTACAAGCTGCAATGCGACCTCTACTACTGAAATTGGGCGACCATAGGAACTTGTCTATTCCAGCCATAAAGAGATTATCATATTTTACCCAACTCTTCCCGCAAATGTTTAATGAGAAACTCAGTGAGCAAATATTGCAGCATTGTGCAAAGATTATTGAAATATTTGTGGGTCATTATAAGTGTACCAACGAAACAGTAAACTTCTTTGCAACATCTAAAGGAGGAGAATATGAGCAGAAAATTGTGACACTCATTGAAATGTTCTACCACATTACTGCTTCATCGAAGTATATTGAGAAGCTATGCCAATTGGTTCTACAAACAGAGAAAAATCTTATGATCGAGGCATCAAGTCCGTATCGCGAAGCGTTGATCATGTTCTTACAACGTTTTCCATTGGAAACAGTTGATCTCTTCATGATGGAATCTATTATGAAAGATTCACAATGGAATCGGTTTTTCATATTCTTATTAAAGCATAAGAATGGCCATGCATTTCGAACAATCATTAAGAACTCGAAATACGTTATCCTATTGGATTATTTGAATTGGAATACGTCTATGTGTAATTCCCAAAAATATAATGTGCAACATCAGGCTGTGCTTATCATATTTACTCTGATGGAACAGGACGATCAATGGATTCCAACAAGACCCGATATAGTTGATGCTTTGAAGAATATGTGGCGACATCATTTGTACGTGACATGCGCAGAAAACGTCGCTTGCGACTTGTGGCATTTGGTTGGAAAAATACTTTTGCTATATTTCTCTAATAACACAAATGATATCGACTTATTATTCCAACTTTTAAGAGCTCTGTGCTTACACTTTATACCGGATGTTTATTTCCTGCGAGACTTTTTGCAAAACACAGTCGCACAAAGCTTTACTGTCAACTGGAAAAGAAATGCATTCTTTCATTTTGTTGAAAATTTCAATAACAATACATTCACAGAAGTTCTAAAAGCTAAAATAATTACAGCAATTTTAATACCTTGCTTCACCGTAAGCTTTGACAAAGGCGAAGGAAATAAGTTAATTGGAGCTCCGCCAACACCGTATCAAGAAGATGAGAAGAACATTGTTTCAGTGTTTATCAATAAAGTATTTGACCCCGACAAGCAGTACGACGATGCAGTCAGAATTGCCTTATTGCAACTGGCATGCCTGCTTGTCGAACGTGCCTCTCAGCACATTCACGACGGTGATGCTAACAACAAGAGACAAGGCAATAAGCTTAGACGCCTAATGACCTTTGCCTGGCCGTGCCTCCTTAGCAAGAATTGTGTGGATCCTACGGCACGATATCATGGTCACTTATTGCTTGCCCACATAATTGCAAGACTAGCAATTCATAAGAAAATCGTGCTCCAAGTTTTCCACTCGTTGTTAAAGGCGCACGCCCTAGAAGCTAGACCAATTGTGAAACAAGCTCTGGACGTGCTAACTCCAGCTATGCCGTTGCGCATGGAAGACGGCAACACGATGTTGACTCACTGGACTAAAAAGATTATTGTCGAAGAAGGCCACGCAATACAACAGCTTTTCCACATCCTACAACTAATTATTCGTCACTATAAAGTATGTGCTTACTGAATTTTAAATAACTGAATAACTTGTAATCAAATATTTGCTTAATCTAGGTTTACTTCCCCGTAAGACATCAGTTGGTGCAGCATCTCATAAATTATATGCAACGCTTAGGATTTCCGCCAAATGCTTCCATCGAACATAAAAAATTGGCTGTGGACTTGGCAGAAGTTATCATAAAATGGGAACTGCATCGCATCAAACAAGACGAAAGAGATGTAAAAGCAGAAGAATCTGAAGAGGATTTGAGAGACGGTCATCAAAGTAAGCGACCGGGAAGTGAAACAACTGAAAATAGGAAAAAATTCACAGAGTCTTCGGGACAAGCTATTCCACAAGGAAAGTATTTAGATGGTAAATGTAAAGTGAATGTCTAATAATTATATTTCTCATATTATAGGCGTGGGACCTCATACAAAGTCTGAAGACGTTCTTCGTTCCATTGATAAGTCATTCTGTGATACAGTTCTAAATTTCCTTATACGTTTAGCATGTCAAGTCAATGATGTTCAACCGGGAATTATTTCATCGGGAGATAACCTGTCAAGAAGGTTAGTCACATCAGTCTCATACCATTTTACAACTTAACAAAAAACTACTTTTTCATTTTTAGATGTATCATGCTTTTAAAATTAGCCATGCGCCCAGAGATTTGGCCTCAACCCTTCGATATAAAAATCAATTGGTTAGATAAAGTTCTTGCCGCAATTGAGACGCCTCATCACAACTTGAATAATATATGCACTGCTATAGACTTCCTAACGTTCCTAACTACAATATTAAGCTCGGACCAATTGGTGACAATAATACGACCGGTTCAACGTGGTCTTTCATTGTGTATCATACACCAGAATACAAGGATTGTTCGTTTAATGCACATATTTTTAACACGACTGATGTCAACATTTCCACCGGATGCACAGCATAAACATAACGATTTTGATGTTTTGTACAGTGCCATTAGCAAAATGATAACAGACAACCTAACGTTTTATGAGAAGAGTCCTCAACCGAACGCCTCGTCCTTGTTTGGAACCCTAATGATTTTGAAGGCTTGCACCACCAACAATCCAAGCTATATAGACCGGATATTGGTTCAATTCATTAAAGTTTTAAATCGGCTTACAAAGGATCACATTAATATTAATACAACCAATACGACGACCAGCACCCAACCGACTGATTCCAATTCTCTGGCTCTGGAACTGTTGGTCTTATCTTTGGAATTGATTAAGAATAGAGTTGTTATAATGAGCGTGGAAATACGAAAACTCTTCATAGGCACTATTTTAGTAAGCCTAATCGAAAAAAGCTCTGAAGTTAAAATTGTAAAGTGCATTATAAAAATGCTCGACGATTGGGTAAAGTGTAAAGAAACGAATATCTCAGTTCATGTGCCATCCATACGAGAGAAGTCGGCACTGCTGGTGAAACTAATGCAATATGTTGAAAAGAAATTCACCGATGAGGTTGAACTGAATGTTCAGTTTTTGGAAATCATCAACTACATATATCGTGACGAAGTTTTAAAACAAACTGAACTAACAAGCAAATTGGAGGGCGCCTTTCTAAATGGTCTTCGATTCCAAAATCCGCATGTGAGAGCGAAGTTTTTCGAAATTCTGGATTCATCAATGCGCCGCAGACTTCATGACAGACTCTTGTACATAATATGCTCACAGGCATGGGACACTATCGGATCACATTATTGGATAAAGCAATGCATCGAGCTGCTAATATTGACAGCAAATACTATGACACAGATCCAGTGCTCAAATGAGGCCTTTAAAATCCCATGTATATCTTCTGTGATTCCAACTAACTCAACTGACTCTCAGGAGCATACATTTGTCTCGTTTCTCTCCTCTCAACCTGAATCATTTGAGAATGTACAAAGTGTGAATGACAAAGATGACGTATTCGATATTGATTTAAAGCTTGAATTTACGTCCGTTCGGAAAGAAGATTGTCAGCAAATACTTTCTACGCGTCGAGAAACGTTGGTTGAGCTGATTTACAAGCAAGCGGAGTTCCTAGAAGCTAATCGAAATATACGCACAGAGCAAATGCTGGTAGCAACATCACAGCTGTGCCACATGGATACACAGCTGGCCGAGAGCGTATGGCTCGCGATTTTCCCTAGCATTTGGGGTATATTCACTGAAGACCAGAGAATTAATATATCCAAAGAGTTAATACCGTTTTTGTCATCCGGCACGAATGTAAATCAGAAGGATTGCAGTCCAAGTACCCTGAATACATTTGTGGAAAGCCTCACGAAGTGCACACCTTCCATTTATATTCCACCAAATCTCTTAACTTATTTGGGTAAATCACATAATCTCTGGCACAGAGCCATCTTAGTGCTAGAAGACTTGGCTATGGAGTACTCTACGCGTAGTGATTTGAGTAATCCGGAAATAACACAACCCGAATCGGACATACAAAATTTAAATAACATTTACGATTCTCTCTCCAAAATGTACTCCGCTATGCACGAAGAAGATCTTTGGGCTGGCCTTTGGCTGAAATTCGGACACTATCCTGAAACAAATATAGCCATCTCATATGAGCAAATGGGCTTTTTCGAAGAAGCCCAAGGTGCTTACGACCTGGCCATGACAAAGTTTAAACAGGATTTGAACAGCGGTCAAATAAATATTGATGTTAACAGCGAATTGTTGCTATGGGAGAAACATTGGATGCGCTGTGCCAAGGAGCTAAATCAGTGGGACATTTTGTTGGACTATGCTCAAACGAATAGAGAAAAGAATATGTTTCTGATTCTGGAAAGTTCTTGGCGCGTGCCCGACTGGAATCTGATGAAGAATGCATTGTCCAAAACTGAGCAATGCTATTCCAAGCAATATGGATTTAAATTGAACCTTTATAAAGGATATTTAGCAATCCTGAATCAAGAGGATAGACAGGCGGCCAGTGTTGAGCGCTACGTTGAGATTGCTTCTAGCTTGTGCATCAGAGAGTGGCGGCGTTTGCCGAAAATCGTATCTCACATTCACTTGCCATATCTGCAGGCCTCCCAACAAATTATGGAACTGCACGAAGCAAGCCAAATTCATCAGGGCTTAACACAGTCGAGAAATTCCTCGCTACACGATATGAAAGCCATTGTGAAGACATGGCGCAATAGATTACCCATTATATCTGATGATCTATCACATTGGAGCGACATTTTTACCTGGCGACAGCATCACTATCAGATCATAACGCAGCACTTGGAGCAACAATCGGATCAAGGCAGCACAATGCTGGGAGTACATGCCTCAGCCCAAGCAATTATTTCATTTGGCAAAATTGCGAGAAAACATAATCTGACTGGAGTGTGTCAAGAGACATTGTCTAGAATATACACAATACCCTCCGTGCCCATAGTTGATTGCTTCCAGGTAATTATAAAATTAAAATAAATAGAATAGTGAATTTTAATATTATTTTTATTTATTGCTTGCAGAAAATACGCCAACAAGTAAAATGCTATTTACAAATGCCTTCAACATCAGGACGCAATGAGATAAACGAAGCGCTCGAAGTGATTGAATCAACAAATCTAAAATATTTCACAGGAGAAATGAATGCAGAATTTTATGCACTGAAAGGCTTACTATTAACGCAAATTGGTCGCACCGAGGAAGCTGGCAAATCATTTAGCGCCGCAGTTCAGTTGCACGACGGTCTCACCAAGGCGTGGGCCATGTGGGGCGACTATATGGAGCAGATATATCTGAAGGATAAACAAATTACCCATGCGGTTAATGCATTAATCTGTTTTCTGCATGCTTGCCGCAATCAGAATGAAAGCAAAACCAGGAAGTATATTGCAAAGGTGTTATGGTTCTTATCGTACGATAACTCAAGTGACACTCTAATAAGCACCTTTGAGAAATATGTATCTGGAATTCCGCCTTCTTATTGGCTACCGTGGATACCTCAGCTGCTCTGTTGCTTAGAGCAATTTGAGGGTGATGTAATATTGAATTTGTTAAGTCAGGTAAGTTAAGCTAATGCTGAAATTATATGAAATGTATTTAATGGACTTTGTTTGTAGATTGGAAGACTATATCCTCAGGCAGTCTATTTTCCGATTCGAACTCTATACCTTACTCTAAAAATTGAGCAGAGGGAAAAGCACAAATCAGCCGAACAGGCCGTATTCGCAGGCAAATTAACATCTTCCGTGAGTAACAAGTTTATTATATTCACCAAACTCTTTTTAACAAATTTGAATTGGATTTTGTTAGAATATGGACAACATGGGTTCAGTTGGTGGAAGAAGTCAAACAGGTGTTCCATCAGTTAATCCAATCAAGGCTACACCACCTATGTGGAGATGTTCGAAAGTAATGCAGCTTCAACGTGAAGTTCATCCCACAATTTTGAGTTCACTGGAAGGAATTGTTGACCAAATGGTTTGGTTCAGAGAGAGCTGGACAGAAGAAGTGCTGCGTCAGTTACGTCAGGGCCTAATTAAATGCTATGCCATAGCATTCGAGAATCGAAGTACAGTGGTGAACGCGACCATAACTCCGCACACGTTACACTTTGTCAAAAAGCTTGGATCAACTTTCGGTATTGGAATAGAAAATGTTCCGGGATCTGTCGCCTCCTCCATATCGCACTCGGCTGCATCAGAGTCCTTGGCGCGAAGGGCACAAGTAACGTTTCAAGATCCTGTCTTCCAAAAAATGAAAGAACAATTTACAAATGATTTCGACTTTTCAAAGCCCGGAGCAATGAAGTTGCACAATTTGATATCCAAATTGAAAGCGTGGATAAAAGTATTAGAAATAAAAGTGAAAAAGCTTCCGACATCCTTCTTAATAGAGGACAAATGCAGATTCTTATCGAACTTTAGTCAGAAAACCGCCGAAGTAGAGCTGCCTGGAGAACTGTTAATTCCCTCATCATCACATTATTACGTGCGCATAGCTCGGTTCATGCCACGTGTAGAAATAGTACAGAAAAATAACACTGCAGCTCGCAGGTTATATATACGAGGTACGAATGGTAAAATATACCCTTACCTCGTAGTACTCGATTCAGGGCTAGGAGATGCTCGCCGCGAGGAACGCGTATTGCAACTAAAGCGAATGCTCAATTATTATTTGGAAAAGCAAAAGGAGACGAGCCGACGTTTCTTAAATATAACTGTACCGCGAGTTGTGCCAATTTCACCTCAAATGCGACTTGCTGAAGATAATCCAAATAGTGTATCATTGCTGAAGATATTTAAGAAGTGTTGTAATAATGCCAAAATCGACTACGATATGCCAATAGTAAGATATTACGAGCGCCTCTCTGAAGTGCAAGCCCAAGGAACCCCAATCTCACACACAATTTTAAGAGAAATATTCACTGAAGTTCAGTGCACTATGGTACCAAAGACCCTGCTAAGGCAATGGGCGTTAAACACATTTGCTGCGGCCACGGACTATTGGCAGTTTAGAAAAATGGTAAGTTGCCTAATTAAATTACTGTTAATTATAAAAGTCTTAAATCTTGATTAATACAAATTTATTTTATCTCCTCAGTTAACTCTTCAGTTGGCCTTATCATATCTGTGTGAGCATGCTCTGAACTTGACACGTCTCAACCCAGATATGATGTACCTTCATCAGGATTCGGGCCTTATGAATATATCATACTTTAAGTTCGATATAAATGATGATAAGGAACAATTTAATCAACATCGGCCAGTTCCATTCAGACTGACACCAAATATTTGCGAATTCATAACAAATATTGGAATTTCTGGACTATTGTCAGCGGCAATTGTAGCAACAGCTCGCTGCTTTATTCAGCCCAACTACAAGCTAAGTTCCATTTTACAAACTATACTCAGAGATGAGATCATCACTTTGCAGAAGAAAGGATTTAGGCAGAGTAAATTGCTGGATGCATCGCAGGAACCTTCGCTTGATAATAATACAATGGAGCACACTATTCGGGTTGTTAATTCAGCAGTGGATATTATTTTATTGCGTTTGAATAAGATATCCTATTTTGATAATATTGAAAAGAAAAAGATTTCAGCACTCATACAATCCGCAACGAATACAGACAACCTTTGTCGCATGGATCCAGCCTGGCATCCTTGGCTGTAAATTACATATTACAATATAATTATATAACTATTAAAATATTTTAATATATAGTAAGCTTAATCCTCTAACTTAAAATAAATATAATTAATAATCTTTTTTTTTTAATTTGAACTATAAAAAGAAGTATAAAAACTGTTGGAATTTATGTGCGCAACTAAAAGGCGTCAAATCTGCAAATTTACTTTAATTTATTGTAAAAAAAAATAATGATTTGTAAATAAAGCAATATTATAAAAAAAAATATTAAAAACTATTGAAATTTTAATAAAAAACAAAAAAACAGTTATTAAGAAATGCATTTAAAAATGTATTGGCATTGTAAACAAAATTTTAAGGAATTCAAAAATCCATTGGAATTTAATTGAATGCTCTAATGACCCACTAGAAGAGTTATGCTATTCAGAACTTTCACTTTGTGATAGGGTATGTAAATGGTTCAATTTATGACCTAGCAACGAAAGCGTAGCAATTTGGGATATTAAAACCCTGATTGCTTCCATGGCAACGAAGGCTTCGCAATGATTTTATTCATCCAAAAGAAAAAAAAACTGATTGTTGTCATGGGTACGAAGGCTTGGCAACAGGGTTTATTAGCTTGTTTTTCGTTCCTTGACAATATTATTGACCAAAAAAAAGTCTTAGAAGCTATTGAGTATTGTACTTTAAACCCTCTAAGCATGTGCAAAAATAATACAAGTCGCCATGTGGTCGAAAAATGTATTAATTTCTGTTTATTTCTACGTCATTTATAATTTGCTCTACACGTGTGTAAATAGCATCGATGCACCCTATATACATATACCCGGAAATGGCATTATATCCGGCACATATTTGAAAATGTATCGAACTCAAAATATTAAAGCTTACTTGGGAATTCGATATGCACATGCTGCAAGATTCTCTCCACCCGACATTGAATTGCCTCCATGGAAAGGCGTATTCAATGCAACCTCTTTTGCGCCCAGCTGTTGGCAAAAGTCGCGAGGATCAACGAATTCTCAGCTCGAAAAAGTATTGGATGTTCTTTCGGGAGATATGGCTAATGAGGGTGCCACAAGAAAATACGATGAGAACTGTTTGAATTTGAATGTATATGTACCTGACGGTAAGTTATAGAACTATTTAAAATAAAATTTTGAATGTTTTCTGGTGATTACTAGATAATTATATTTACCGTCCTCAAATTTATTAGGAAGTTATTTAGTCACTCTTTTTTCATAGAAAATTTAGAATATTATAACAACAATAATTTATATTATTTTAAATATTTTTCAATAATAATTGGATCTCATTTTGATAATTTTTTTTATTTTTCTTTTTTAGGACTACCTGAAGTTGATGGATATGCTGTAATTGTGTGGATTCATTCCGGGAATTTCACCACGGGCAGCCCAATTGATATAGAGCCATTTCAGCTGGTTTTTAAGCAGAAAGTTATAGTTGTAACATTTTCGTATCGATTAAATATTTTTGGCTTCTTTTCGACGGATGATGGCGAGGCTCAAGGAAATTTCGGATTGATGGATCAGTCGGCTGCCCTGTATTGGGTTAAGAAAAATATCAATTATTTTGGCGGCGACGAGAATCGGATCACTTTAATGGGTCATGATGCTGGTGCAATTAGTACGGCTCTGCATATGACGTCAGGGGAATGGTCAAAAGCCGCGTTTCACAAAGCAATTATAATGTCTGGAAATCCTCTGGTCTCTGTTCGATTTCCGCATGAATTCAACAACGATTTGGATAAGATATCAAATATTTTCGGATGTGCTCGTAGACCAACGTCGCTACTGATTCAATGTCTAAAGAGAATCGATGCAAAAATAATAACCGAGAATCTGCCGTCTGTTCAATGGGGCCCAATAGTCGATTATGGACTGAGTAATACATCATATCCATTTATCGAAAACCAGCCTGAAAATCTCTTTAAGAGTGGAACTTATCACAAGGTACCATTGATTGTTGGCATCACGGATATGGAGGAAGTTCTTACGGTTTTCGACGAGTATATTACCACAGAGTTGACTTCGGATGATCTCAAGAGCTTCTTTTCCGACATTGCAGTAAATGATATCTATAAAGTAACCGGGAACAATGAATGGTGTACAAACTTCCCCATCGTTTCTGAAGCAATTAATTTTATGTATTCTGATGAAAATAGCGAGGAAGAAATGAAAATTAATACAAATATAATCAATGCTCATACGGATAAATTATATTTATCTCCATTGGAAACGTTTATAGATATCGTCAGTAAGCATCAAAACGTTTATAGTTATATATTTAAATTTCGATCGAAAACTCTAAGTTCTGATCTACCAAATTGGATTGGAGTTCCCAAATACTTCGACCAGATATTCGTTTGGGGCATACCCTATGTGGGCAACATTGTCGAGTGGAAGCCCACTGATAAGAAAATGGCAGACATTGTTATGACATTATGGGCTAACTTTGCTAAAACATCGAATCCTACAAAGTCCAATGTTTATGTTAAATGGAGCACAATAGAGCCGCCCAAATATTCGTATTTGATCGTTGATGAAAGTTTCAATACTGGGTATCTTTCGGACAATCGTCGCGTACAGTTTTGGAAAAATTTGTATCCGAAAATTGTTAATTTCGCAACAGAATGCTGTAATTCTACAAACGGAGGAACAACTAACTTAATCCCTTATATAATGTACTTAGTTATATGTTTAGCATGCCTTATATGCCTTGATATATATGTACAAATACCTATCTTAACATATTTTTAATAATATTTACAACAAAGATTATAAATATATATAATACCATTGACAGACCATAAGAGAAATAAATAAAAAGAATTATTATGAATAGTTTCGTTTTCTTTTCACAATTTACAGTCGTATTTAATTGGAACATGTTATTTCCTTATTACTCTAGTCTTTGATATTGGGCAAGTATTCTGTTTTGTTATTGTTTTTCATTTTTGGTAAAGTCATTTATTTTTACATTTTCTCCATTGTAAATTACAAATAATAACATAATAAGTATTTAACTGAAACGTCAATCCGATTTTAATCGATTTGCAAATTCAATTTGTTGTATTTCTCTCCATTCCTTTTTCGGTTTCATCCGTTTCAGCTGGCCATCCCATACCAAATCGACCAAGCCACCTTGCTTGGCTATAACACCTTTCACGCGATTGGCAAAATCTATCGCCGACTCGCCTTCCTGCCGATACATTGGCGGCAGGTACCATACATCGCACACGATTGCCCACGACGTCATCATCATGTAAAGATATTGCATCATTGAGTATTTGGAGCTGTTCCAAAATGCATCGCCGAATCTAGGATCGTACCTGGAAACGAAGACAATCATATTAGTTAATAATTAATAGTTATATTAATTGGCAATACTTACTTTATGGCAACGGGATATATAACGCCGCCAACTTCGAAACTGCCCTTCTTAAACTGCATAACAGACGTATTGTTGATGCAGGTGCCTTCGGGGAATATCAGAATTGGCGGATTAGTGGGATCTGACACATGCTGTTTTAGTCTTTCGGCAACCAAGTGACGATCTTTGGCTTCGCCTCTTTCAAACCAAATGTGAGGAGATGCCCTTGCCAGCGCTCTTTGCAAAACGCCAAGGAATCCACCATGTCGTTGACCGATCTATAAATGGATAAATATACACAATATTATTTTCTCTCTCTTGTTTTCGTTCACTTCAAACAAAGCATTTAAATAGTTGAATATATGCATGTATGTATGTATGTATGTATGTATGTATGTATGTATGTATGTATGTATGTTTTAGCTATATGATTGTCTCCAATTCAGTCTAAGCGGTGGATTTAAATGATGATTCGACGAATTACAAATGAATTTTCGACATAACAAGAAGGCGTGATATAACATCGTATTCCGTTAAAATTTGATATTGTATTACCTGAATTTTGGGTCAAGATATCTGGAAAAATGGAATTACTTTCCGTAAAAAATAATAATAATAATAATCAGCAACAACTAATACTTCTATTTTACATGGATTATAGTTTTAGCTAGAATATGGAGCCTAAGCTTTAACGTAATGCTCTAACTGCAATTGAGCTATGCGAATATGATTGGATATACATTTAAATTTCATATTTATTTCAAGCGAAATTGAAAATAACAACATTCCTGTTACAGACATGTTACGAACATCATGTAATCAAGTAAGTATGTACTAGTCAGGCAATGTCCGACTAAGAGATACCTCGACATTTGTCATATCTAGCTTCTCTTGTAAGGCAAGACAGACAAATCGTACAGAAAACTAAGAAATGGAAAATTAAAATATATGTGGAAAATTGATAAAATAAAAGTTATAATATATACGCAGTACTTCTACTTTCGCACTATCAAATTGAAGCTATAATATAATAAAATTAACAAACTAAAAATCATTTTTCCCTACTTTTTGTCGAGTGTTAAATGCATCGTTGTGGCCAAGCCGAAATTATACATACACATACTGTCAAGTTTGAGGCCCATAATATTTATTATTGGCATGTGCATATTCCTCAAAATTGGCATGTTTTCTTACCAGTGAATAGGTTGTGTCACACATCAGTACGAGTACGTCTATGGGGCTTGTATGATTTGCCACACAAATACCTGTCGATGATGGTCGATTATCCTCATTATGATAAGTTATAACTGCTGAAATGGCGCTGGACAAGACGCCAAAGCACTGCCCCAGTACCTTATTCACAATAGCGCGTTTTTTTTCGCCATCCTTTAGATTGCCCACAGCTGCTGTGCATGCTGTTAGCCATACTACCTGAGATTGCATAGAACAAAATGCGTGTGTAATTTAGATCTTATATTATATTATCATTATGTTTAATTGTTTGTCAATTCAAATAAAACAAATATTTTTGTATATAATTATAAATATTTGCTTTGTAAGTATATAAATATATTTCGAATCAAATAATTTATCACATTCCCTAAACTTACGCCCCTATCAAGGACACAAGCATTAAATGCTGACATGGTAATACGACTGCATCGGTTTGTAAACGTTATTATATATCATGACATTATCTATACTTTGTTTGGCTTCCGCACGCAGCCCAATTAGATAAGTAGTGTATAGTATATCGCATTAGCTTCGACCAAAGTATATAACTTCCATATCAAAAAGGGGCAATAAAAATTATTGCTTGTTACTCACTGGACATGGGTTGGACTTTAAACAAATGGACATAGTTAGCTCAGGTGTTTATGTTTTATTAGTAATATTCGGTCTGGCAACGACTGTTAGTATCATTATTAATATATAGCTACATAATTTACAAAACTGAAGAAAGTGCGAAAACACTTCTTTAGACGTACAAATGTATTATTTAAAGACAATTAGAATTTAGTTAATAAACGCTTACATTTTTTGCCTAGAACGATAGGAATACCCTATAACATTCAGTAGATCAGACAACAGACAGCTTGATAATCAGTTAGAATGTATTATCCTAATACAAAAATTAATCTATATATAACTATAATGCTCCTTAATAACAAAAATTGTGAACACAAACTGCGTTGAACTATATTTTATCGAATTAAATATTATCTACATTATTGTGTTAGCTGGTATATAAATAATATATATAAATATATATAATATAAAATCCAAATTGAAGTGATTCTATCTTCTTTTACAAACATGATGTAGCAATTATGTAGCTTACTATCTCTTGACGTTAGCTATATTATTATAAACTTTAATTTTTATACATTAGACCAATTTTTTAAAAATATTAATAAGTTTTCTTATAAATTTCATACTATTTTATTTACCTAGCATAAGTTCAAAACCTTATAATAAATCATTTTTACTTATGATTGATCTTTCACCTAAATAACAACGACAAACGTAAGCAAGAGATAAAATAAATTTCCTCGTGCGAAAGATAGCGACTCCTCCAACTGAATTACCTATACAAATTGAGTTCTATTCAAATCCTTAAAAAGTATATGGTATAAACTCTGAACTCAGATCTAATTATAAACCGTGTACTTTACCTTTTCATCTTTTTTGGTCACTTACCAAATTGCATTTATTTTGCAATTGAACTAAGGCCGTTTCTCTTTATATTTCGCTTAACTGAACAATGCAAGGACAATAACAAAAGGCAAGAACATAAGATTAGATAAGAACAGAAAACGAAACATTGAACATATAACAAACGATATGTATGTATATGGGACTCATTGATATTGACAAAAGCTATTTCCAGAAAGGAAACCATGAAAGTTTTTCAACATCAGCGAAATGAATTTATTATAATGAAAATCACGTGCAGAATTTTGTTTAATTTGTTTAGTTGAGATTTTTGAGATTATGCATAGACAAATCATAGTTATGAAGCAACGAAATAAAACAAAAAATGCATTGAAATAAAACTGAAATAAGTGAAAACTTCTTTCTCACCAAGGAAAATGTACAATCTGTTGAGAGTATTGCGACATCCAGGGGCGTGGTATGATTGGCTACACAAAACCCAGAAGCTTTGGGCTTATATTGCTTATTGTGAAATACTATAAGTGCTGATATAGAACTGGATATGAGACGGAAGGTTATTTTGAAACATAAATCCGCTAAAGGTCGCCGCAAAACTCGATAGGGTATTAGGGCCAAAATTGAATTTGAAATAACTGTAAATACAACCTGTTGAACCAAAGTTAAATATTAATAAAAGAAAATATATAAATATGACAGCCACAGCGAGAGCTCTCTATAAAGTGCGATAGGAATGCCCTTACTCTTACACTTGCTAAAAAGAGTGAAGCAAGTTTTCCAGAAAAATTCTACATTATTATTAGTTCTTCTTGAAATATAAACATTACATTATGCTGTGATTATTGCCTTTTTCTAAAATTCTTTCAGTGACTTTAATTTTTATAGAAGACAATTGTGCATACTTGATTTTGAATAAAAATGTGCGTTTTATAAATTATATAAATATAAACATAAATATATAATAATCTAAAAAACTGAGAAATGCTGAAGATAATAAAATATTAAAAATATCTCAAACAAAGAAAAACTGAAAAAATAAACAATAAAGATTAAAATCACTAACAATTTAGCTTAATCTATAAATGCCCCCCACGCCGGCTTTCTTTTTCCCAGCCCTTGCTACATATATATGCATCAAACTTCTCTACCTCTCCTACAGATTGGTTGGTAAAAGGTATTAATTATTGGCTGCTAGCCGTGATTAAATAAATATATGTATACTTTACGTTAGGTTATACGCATAACATTTCAAATAACAATTGTTAATGGTCAGAATACAGTTAAATGATTAAAAATAAAAATTCGTTATCTAGTTGAGTTTATCTATTACGTAATTCAACGATAAAAAACTCGTAAGGTTATAGAAAATTTAGTAATACATTTTTTGATACGCGCCCCCTTTATATAAGTACAATCGCATAGTTTCATTGTCGTCAAGAGCGTGAGAACCAATTTAATAATTGATTAAGTAATTTATTATCTTTAAATACCTATAATATATCTTCAATATCTTCTGATAATATAGGCAGCAGATAAGGTATTAGCTGAGATAATCCTATTATCTATGTTATTAAGTATGTTATCAACAAATTAATACGTACTCCGACGAAGCAAACGAATACGCGCAGTGGCATCAATATAGTATATCGCACGACAAATCCGACCACCCATATCAATGTTATTTTCCATGATATAAATTCATAGTGTCGATTTGTTCGTGTCAGCATATTCCAGTTTTTCAACTCTTCAGCCTGAAATCTTGAGGTAACATCATCTTCGATAATCGCTTCAATGCCAGCCTTTACGTAATCTAAACAGTTTTCAAAATCGAAGTTTATTTCCTCCTAAAAATATATAAAATGTAAATATTTAATGTATACATTTCAAATCAATTTAAAATAGTATCTTATCTTTAGAGAATAGCATTCCGTACTTAAATAGCTATGATCATGTACGAATATTTAAGATTATATACAAGTATTGATAATATTTACCTTCTTTATTGAATTTGGCTTATCATGAGACAATTCTTGAGGCTGGGGCAGCAGAACAGCATCCCTATTGATAAGCACTGATCCAGTTGATGATTCTTTTGAGTCTAATCCATTCACCAATTCCACTTGTGAATTCTGATCTTTTTCTTTAGGGCTCTTCAAATTTTCATTTGACGCCGATTCTATGCTGTTACGGCCGTACTAAAAACGATAGAAGTAGAAATTTGTTTATAAATCATATTCATAAATCTCTGGAGCCAAAATGAATGTTAGCCATAGTAGATTAAAGCAATGAGAATATTCATGCCCTTTTACAGCTTAAGTTATGTGAAAAGCAGATCATTCTGATCTCATGCATTTTTGAAAAACCGCGGATCTCATGCGTGTCAAAAACTATCAAGGGGAAATATTGGAAATTTGATATATATAGAACTTTCTTATCTGATCTATACCTATAACATTTGCACACAACTTTGAAAGATAGTGTTTTTTTTTCACATCCCTAATGATGTCTCTATACATTCAGTCATCATTAACATAATCAAGCCGGTGTACTTACCGGGTTTTGATGTTCTACCCATCTGAATGATTATATTTTTCTTTTCTGTTGACACTTCAGATGTTCATGTCATCTGGAAAGAAGCGTTTATCATTTCTTTCCATTAAAAGACAATAAATCTCATGTTTAAAGCTACATAAATATATTTACATATTGTCTGTCACTTAGAGAAGAATAAGAAATCTATATTACAACATTTATGAATCTCTATTATTATTGAGGGTATATTTGTTAACAACAACTTGAAAAAGAGCATACGCACATATATATTTTATCTATCTATACCCGTTATACCTTAGTCTCAGTATTTCCCCACTATAATCTTACATATGCATATCGGCAAATCGATATTAAAGCCTATTAGACCTGAAGCTAAATATTTTTGATATCCACAGCATTTCTTAAGTATCTTAATCTATGAAACGTTATGTTGATCGACTTTGGCAGACAATTTAAACAGTAATATAGTTCAAACGTCCTGCTGACTCTCTAAAAAGCAATATTTTCAGAACATAACTTTCAAATTAAGTACTTAAGTACTTGCGAACTACTTTTGTATGGGCGTAAATATATTGCTTTACTATCTTAGTAATAATAAATATTACGGGACATAAAAGTAACGTAACCTTTTTGCACTAGTAAATTGCGTAATATTCATATACGGGTAAAAAACAGCTGCGATGATCACATTGGTCTGTTTAACAAATTACCTAATATATGTATATATGAAGGATATTGATACTTTGACCCCACGGGGTCTACTTCAAGATTACTATATATCAGGGCAAAGTACAAAAAATTTATTTAAACAAAATTTCATATATATTTAACTATTTTCGATTTATGCCTTTTTTATTGTCATCTAGCGATCGTCCTGAAGGAACAACATTTACTGATGTGCCCAAACTTTTTTGATTCACTGTTTGTATTTTGATGAAATCAATTACAATCATAGGTTCGCATAGAAAGTTGTCTGTTAAATGTTCCGTTATTAGCGTGATACTGTATATACTTATTTATAGAGACTAGATGACTTTTTAGTCAATCAAATATACATATAAAAGCCTCTCATACTGTTATTATTCAACTAGATCAGTACTATTATTGAAGCGAGCTATATTTATGAACTTATTTATAATCCAATACGTCTTAATAAATTGCGTTTTCAGCAATAGGCGATTTGTATATTCTATTTATAAATAACAATTTATTTATAAATAAATATGAAAATATACATATTCATATTTACATATAATTATTGAATAAATTTACCTCAAATATCCTTAGAAGGAGATTAACGTATGCCCTTCGTACGCCAATAGATTTGTTGATTGCGGATAAAATTATCAAGAATGAAATAAATCCCGCTAACGGAATCCAGCACAGACTTAATATTCCGTATAACATTCTACTACAATTTCAATTCTTTGTTTATTTATAATATCAACTAAGACAGCGAGAGTCGGCAAAATAAATTAAACTGGTAAACCTAAGTGAACGGTAGTGATGAGCGATATTAGTCTATTCGTTACTTTAGCTAATTATTTAATATCGATACGAGTAGCAGTGACAAACCAACAAATTGCTTGGAAAGACGTCATATTCTAAGTATTTGCAATTAAAATACATTTTATTTTCTAATAAATAGTATCTTATATTACATTTTATAATAAAAAGTACAGATACATATATATAGTCCTTATGGGAAATGTGAATTTTTAATTAGCCTCAGTAAAAACATTAAATGGCCAAGCGAAAATATCGATAGTTCAGGCAATATATCGAGATTTTGCCGAAATAAATTCCGGATGCAAACAAAGCGCTTAGGCAAACTTTGCATTTAGGAAAGCAGCGATAAAATTGAAACAGAACCGATAACTTCTTCGCAAAGGCAATTGATAGAAAAGAATCGTCTTATATTTCATATTTACATAGATTCTAATTTATATTTTACATTTTAAGTTAAAATTGAACACTTTTATTTTACTTTAATATGTGGATCATTTTTATATCGTGCAAATATTTCACTCTTAAAGATATCGAACTTTTTTCGATTGGCGTTATTTTGTTGCTCTCTCCATGCCGGCCTCGCTTGCTTTCTTTGCAGACCCCAGTGGCAGGTGAAAACGGGCGATAGGACATAGAATTTGTATCCAGCCACGTACATTTCATAGACCTAAAATAATATAAAATATTTTTTATTTAATAATAATAATAAAATAATCTAAAACCTACTTCTCTGTGTCAATTAAAGTTTATACTTACTTGAGAATTTCTGGTAAAACCATAACCAGTAAATCTTTCATCATGGATGGGAACATTATCTAGTGCTATATAAAATGGCTCATATAAAAACTCAAAATTTGTTACTATATGGCTTATGCTAACTGAAGTCTCATTTCCCTTTAATGTTAACCATCTGAAAAATAAAAGAAATGATAGAAAAGATCTTCGCGTGAATAATTGAAGAACTATACTTACTTTGAAAAATTTGTCGCATATTGATTGTAAATAAACACTTTTTCGTGGAAAGGTCTCGCTAATCCCTTTTTGGTTAGCGCTAAGAGACTCTCCTTTGTCTGCGGAAAAGATGCCCGAACATCAATTTCAAAAGTGGGAATAACATAGGCGCAATTCTTCTCACAGGAAACAGTTCTTAAAAAATTGTTGAGCTGTACAACACTATTAACATTAGGTATTATATCAATGTCTGTTAAAAACACATATTTCGTTTGGCATCCCTTTCGAGCTAGGTTTCTCATGTGGTTCTGAGGGTATACATTTCTTTTTCTCCACTCTAATGTTTTCGCTGTTCTTAATTTTAATAAGAATTTAAGCGTTTTCTCAGGATTTCGACAATTGAACTTTTTTTGGATATTCAATGATTCTGTTAAGTGTCCTGGAAGGTTTTCATATTCCTGTGGAATCAAAATATGAAATGTCGCATTTGCTTTAACGTTCGGAAAGCAAAGCCTCATATACGTGACAAAGTATTTTAAAACAATATACTCCTCATTTCCGGCAGAGAATAACGCAACAGACATGGGACCGATCCAATTTGCGGCAACTTGGGGCAAAGAGTACAGCCGTTCCACAGAGCTTTGTGTTGCCAGGCATATTAAACTAATTTTTGAAGATTCTGTGTACTGTTCGCCTACAACGGCGAAATCCTTAATCTTGTACTTGTGTTGGTTATCCCAACGTCCATAGCTTATATCAATATTTGCGAAAGTTAACTTAGTTTTATTACTTTCAGATATGAAATGTTCCAAGTTCAATGTGGACATTGTCGCTTGAGTTCCAATGTCGGAATGATATGGACAGTTCAAAGGAACAGTAGCTTTAGTCTTTTGTACATCAGTAATTGTTGGATGTGTATTACTCCCATGGGGAACAGATTTATAAGGTGGATAGACTTTCACTAACAAGAGTATGTTTACGAACAGCAGGACAATAAGAATCTTTGTTAAGCTTCCATGAGGTAGACGAATCTGAAATTAGAAAAAGGTATATTAGAAACAACTTGCATAATTTTGATCTTAAAATCTTAAAATTAAATCACTCTTTTTATTCACATTCATTAGCATATACAAAAAATATTGAAAAGTTATTAGTTTTCATTCTAAGGCTACAATACTAGAAAACTAGAAAAATGATCAAGGAACTGAGCATTTTATATCGATCCTATCAAATTTGATCTGTGTATACAATTGGAGGATCCACAAGTCTCTAACTCTTTCCGACAGATATATGAATGAATGAACGAGTTTTCCTATTTAATATGTTTACCATTTTATTAAAAATAATATTGTCAGCTTACAAATTTTAAATAGCTTTGCTTAAACACATCAAAAGGTTTTCGCAAATATAGATTACAATTGTATTGATGCTTTCAACAGTTTTGTAAGAAGGCTAAAGGATAAGCGATTGTCTGTCGAAAGTCATTATTGGGGTGGCAAATGTACCCCTGATATTGGCCCAGAAATTCCATAATAAACACATTGTTTGTAAATATGTATGTATGTATGTATCAAAAGGAGTAATTGTATACAAACACTTTTGATTTGTTCTAAGCAAGAAATACGTTATAGCTGAAGCACAATCACTCTCTTTTGATTACAGCAGTAGCTTAAATAGTACAATACTTTATTCCATCTTTAATCCATTATTTTACCATTATTATGCACTTTTCTATAAGTGAGACCGATTAAATGCACAAACATTTACATATTACATACATATTTCACTTTGTTTGAGTACACAACTGTTCAAAGGACCAAATGAAGTGTGGCCAAACTCGACTCATGAACAGATACCAAAAAAAAATAATTGCACTCATATACATATATATGTATATATTCAACAATATAACTGTGTACATATTTATAAATATTTTTGTATACATATATTCATGACTAAAATGTAATTATTTGTCAATATGTAGATTATATTTCAGATATACGTTTAACGGGATATGGAATAACACCGCTAAGCGCCAAGCGCACTGCAATTGATAATTTAAGAGGAACGATCGGAATATTTTGAGCAAATGAAACAGCTTCTCAAGCTGACAGCATCCAGCACTAACATAAAATACAAAATGCATTTTTTACTGAGAAATAATAGCGTGAATATTTGTAATATGAAATAATATGAGTGCTACGCAAAAAATTGCCCAATTTAATTACATTTAATAAAGAAAGATTGCATATACAATCATATACATTGCTGATAAAGCTGGCAAAACGATATGAAATGCGTATTTCGCACAAAGAATTCAGTGTGTTACAGTATTAGAATAAATCTATCGAACGATATGTAATAATATCGATAACTAATTGAAATTCTATGTATATCGAGCATCCCCAATTAAGGTGTAAACAAAACACAAAATATTAAGATAATAAAACATTAAAATGAGCGGTGCTCATAGAGAAACAGTCCAAAAGCAAATTCACCAAGATTGGGCAAATCGAGAATACATTGAAGTTATAACAGCCAGCATAAAACGTATCACAGATTTTCTAAATTCATTTGGTAAGAATAAACATGCCATCATCAAATTGACAATGACTTTTTGCTGTGCTTATTATTAATAAGCAAATGCAAATGCAATTTGTGAGATAAAATGTATACTTAAAATATGTATAGCGAAACAAAATCATTAATATACACATAGCAAACATTTAGAGTTTCTCTTTTCACATGTGATTGAATTTCATTTCTGTATACGAACGGATATTTATCATAAAATGAATATATTAAGAAGTAAACGATACAAATTAAGTTAATTCGTAAGGTTAAAGGTCTTTAATTATATGATCGTATTACCATTTTGTATGTTGTTTTAAACTTGCAGCATATTTTAGCCGGTAAAAGGAAAGATTTAAAGTGCTTCTAGTGTAATTTTTGTCTTCAATTCATTTGCGTTTTTATTATATTTATTCAGAAAGTCGAGTGAGTATAATTTTTGTTTGTTTGTACATCCGTTTGCATTGTTTGAATGCAGTATGTCAGAAAGAATTTGAGGTGCTAGTGAGATGAAATTTGGAATATTCTTATACTCTCCCAAAATCAAGAAGATATGACAGATATAGCTACTCTAGAGGACGAACGAAGAAAATCTATCAACAATAAAAGTGTATGCAATGTATACAAATGAACTCGTTTCAAAATCAACCGATTTTAAGCAGGTCGCAATATCTCCATGCACTAAAATAAATATAATTTTACTATAAATACTGGCAAGGCTTTATATGTAATATATACTCATTTAATTGGCGTCATATGTCAAGGTTTGTTAGCTCCAACAAAAAGGGGGCGTATCGAATTTTGTCAAGAAAAAACTATTATTTCAAGAGCGGAAGAACTACATATAATCAGCAAAGAATTATAATTTTGCAGGTGGATCATTGTGGACTGTTATCAAAGGAACTTCTATATTTATAAATTAACAAATTATATGCTTAAGGCTGGAAAAAATTGCATCTGTCACAGTTCTATAGGTCTAAATGTCCTACGTGTAATTGATTTTTCTGTATTGGAAAAATCAATGTTTTTTTTCCAAAGTAGTTTTTGTACAACAAACAAGTCTGTTAGGCCGACAAAAATTATATGTATATTACTATATGACATTTATATTATACAAATATATTTATTAAATAATGATTCGCTTTGTTTTTAGATATGTCCTGTCGATCGCGTCTTGCTGTGCTCAATGAAAAACTGACAATTCTGGAACGCCGCATCGACTATTTGGAGGCTTGTGTAACCCAAGGCGAAACATTAACGTAATAGTTTTAATAAATAAAATACGTTGTGATTTTCCATATATATAAAATGTATTAAAATATACAGTTTCAAATAATATGCTCGCATTTCATTTGGTATATCTTATGTTTGTGAATTGATTAAAGCTCGGCTAAGTTTAGTTGCTGAATTGGAACGGATTAATTCTAATAAGAATTTTACAATGTTGGGTCTCAAAAATTTTAGAGTGGCTACACAGCACAGCAATCAAGTGCAGAAGTAAATCCCTTAACTGCATAAAGTAAGCTAAGACACACTGCGATACATCGTGAGGGTATCGCATAGTCGGACATGGTCTGCTAAAGTCATATAATTGTGTTTCATAAGCTATCGCTATACCTGTAATTTATGGCTTTAAAGTAATTATCATGTTTAAAATCCAATTGGATAAGATATATTTTATACGCATTTTAAATAAATATTATAATAAAATCAATCAATCTTATTTTTTGCAAATTTTTATTGTATTGTGTTTTGTTGTTGTTGTTGTTGCTGTTTTTACCCCCAAACATGTGCCTGATTCAACTAACAGTTATTCGGATGATGCCACTGGCTCTTAAAACATATATATATTTATATATAATTAATATCTAAGAAGCTATCGCGATTTTAAATGGGTCTGTTGATGTTTTTTCAGGTGATCGCTGCGTACGAATCTTCGACAACATTGGGTACATGCGTAGGGCTTCTCACCCGTATGCGTGCGATTGTGCCGGTTCAAGTCGTCTTGTCGTTTGAAGCGCTTCTCACATTGTCGACAGCGAAATGGTCGATCTTGCACAAAATGAGGCATCCCATAGGTACTAGCACCGTCCTGTGGCGGCAATTGCGAAAATGTGCGTGCAATATCCTCGGCAGGCTCATACTTGACATCCGGCTTGTCGTTGAGGCCAGCCGTCAATTGGTTATCAGGTAATGGGGCTATGATTTGATATTTGTCACTATGCTCGGGTCGTTCCAATTTAATTCTGAATGGCGCATGGTCATAGCCAGCCGCTGGCGCTGGCTGCTGTTGATGGTTTTGATTTTGATTTTGATTTGGGTTCGGTTCGCCTCCTCCATTGATGACGGCCATAAAATGATACCCCGAATCGGTATCAGAGGCATTCTTTTTCGCACCCTTCACCCGGGTTGTACTGGGCAATGAACGTTTCGGATTGTTGCTTTTCAGTTGTCTGTCATGGGTGGCCAAGTGTTTGGTCAAATGATCGCTGCGTGAAAACTTTTTACTACAATGTACGCATTTGAATGGTTTTTCGCCCGTATGGGTGCGCAAATGGCGATTCAGTTCGTCGGAACGCGTAAATCCCTTCCCGCACTTCGCTTCGGTGCAGACGAACGGTTTGATGCCTGTGTGCCATGTCAAATGGGAGCGAAGGTGGGAACTTTTTCCATAGCTTTTCGTACAATTATCGTACGGGCAGACGAATTTTCGTTTGGGATCCGCTGCATGGGGAGCAGCGAGCAGCTTAACTGTTGGCATTATTCGAATTTTAGAATCGTTACCATATTCCATGCCGTCCGATAGCATATTGTGCTCAGTCTCCACCGATTTATGTACATTATCGAGATCCAGTGGAGAGTCATGTTTGAACTCTCCAAATATGGATGAGGCTCTAAGTATTACATCTGGGGTCGGGGCCAGAAGATTATTTGCATGAGCCCCATCAACTAGAGGTGGAAAAGTGAGTTGAGGTTTTGCTGAGTCGACTGGTGTTATTGTTGATGTCGTCAGCATTTGAGGCGTGGGTGTGTTTGGAATTATTTGTGACATTACGCTTTCGTTTTTTTTTTTTTTTTCAAAACTGGATTTTTTTTATATCTGCAAGTAAATTTTTGTACAAGTATATCTTTTTGCAATTTTTGTATGCAGTGTAGCAATTAAAGGCACTTCAATTTACCAGAGGTACAATTTTTTGAACATTAAAATATTCGATGGGCGTGGGCGTGGGCGTCGGCCATTCTGATTATAAACAAAAGTCCATTGTTTTAGAACGGAAAATGCATTATCGTACAATTTTTATTTAAGATTTACACATGTAATAGACGGTACGGTACATATAAATAATAAATAATATGAAAACTTCTTTCATATATTTTAATTATATCCTGTAGACAATAAACGGGGTGCGATAAAAATATATCGATTACCCGTTACAATATGCATGATTTTAGTTTGTTGAGTATCTACACTAGCTTTACCATCATTAGATGTTTCCACTAGCTACATTTTAAAGGAACGATATACATCTATTCTTAGATGGGAAAATCCGAGTTAAATATTTTATTTGACTTTATATATACATTTTTAATTATTTTATACTATATTTTATTCATATTTAATGAAAAAATTAATATATTTGAATTCCATATGCATTTCAAGTATGGCTACGATTATTTATTATGTGTATATTGATTTTGTGATAAACATGTCAAATTGTTAGTACAATACAAACATTACAGTATTCCTTTAAAGTTGTATTACTATTTATTAATCACATACTATACAAAATACCAGAGTTTAATTCATATAATCAGAACCACTAACCATAGTTAGTGTCAGAACCCAGAACAACTTATCGATATTTATGAATAGATATTCGAATACAAACGTGCATAGTGGAAACATCTAGGTAGATATGTGCTCTCAATAACAAACATGTTATTGAAACAATAAACAAAAGTTTATCTAAATACATTTTATACAATTATTAGCTTATTGAACTAGTTGGTATTTCATAAATATTTGTAATACAGAAATGACATGGCACTCAGCTCTTCAACTGTGAAACAGAGAGGACGTCAACGTCGCAAGCCCACTATATGGACACGAGAAAAAATTTATAAACTAATTGAGCTGTACCGTGCTTCAGATTGTTTATGGAATCATTATTCGGAATTGTATAAAAACAAGGATTGTCGCAATAAAGCCATAGAACGGATATGTACTGCGCTGGAAATTTCAAAAATTGATTATGGCAAGAAAGTGCATAATCTACGAAATCAATTCAATTCGGAATTGAAGAAACATGAAAGACGTTTGGAGAAAACGGGTGGTACGAAAACTGTAACACCAAAAACCTGTCGCTGGGAGCATTTCGATACCCTAATGTTTCTGCGACCCATTATTGAGCCTCGGCCGGGCTATCAGCCACAAAGCAAGGTAAAAATTACTGATTTCCAAAATATAATAATGTTTGTTTCACCTTTTCATATTTTTAGAAATCTGTAAAAAGCATTGAGTTGTCTCATAATGAAAATACGGATCAGGAAACTTCGAAAAGCCCAATAGTAGAAAATATGGAAATACCTATATTAAGTATCGAGCAGACAAATAACCGAGTTACAAAAGAGGTTGACCAAAACTCGGCATCGAATCCATGTAGAAATAATTCGCCAATTTCCGCGCATGTGGAAAAGCAAAATTGTATGGAAACTACCGGGCCAGGCGTTCGTGATCAGTGGGATGCATTTGGTGAATTGATAGCCAATGAATTTCGTAATCTAAACTCAATGGTTTCACGGAAAAAACTCAAACGTAAAATAATGCAAATTATGCTAGAAGTTGGCGAAGAAGATGATACAAAATATACAAACGTCAACTGAATTCTTCTCTTGTTATTATTATTAATTTATGATTATGGTGTTTATTTTGCAAATATGTATTTCATACTTAGTTTTCAAATTTTAGCTTTTAATAAACAGTAAAATTTACTTTTGAATATATTTTATATTTAATTTTTGGCTAAGTTGAGAATTCTGTACATTTTTTTAGTTTACTCTGTTTAAAAATGTACATAAATAATGTCATATTTTTTAGAGTCAATATTGGACATTTGATTTTTTTATTTATTAAATCTTAAATCATTATTTAAAAAAAAAAAAATATTAGCTATATAAGCGGACTGTACAGGCGAAAGCAAGTGCTGATGGTTTAAGCTAAACGTCAGCTTTTTATCTGTAGTTGTACTAAAAACTCACTCTATTCCGTACTCGCTGGAGACGCTTCCGCAAAGTTGACCGTGTTTCTTTTGCGGAAGAGCATTGAATGTTTTCATGCTGGTAGCAGAATCCCGTGCGAGCTGGCAAGGCAAGCACTACCAGCACATACATATGTATAAGTTTAACATTTGTAGTAATTGGTCTTTTTTATGAGGGGGTACGTAGAGAAGAGGTCGCTGACATAAAATAACGAATATTTTGCAGATACTATAATAAAAATTCAAGTCTTTCTAGCTTCAGGAATTGTTAAGCTCAGCTTTAAACCAATTCAAAATATCGATTCTTATCGATGATAAGGAAATCAAATAAAATATCGAGAAAAAAAATAGCTGGTATTGCATGCGGTAAATTTTGCATGACTTTACCACGTACGTGAGTATTTATACATGCATATATGTATTTCAACTTCAATGCTGTTATTTATATACGTGCACACATAAGTATAAATGTATAACAGTATTAAAATTGACGTTAACTTAATTATTGTTTACATCAATTTTATTTTGTATCTTTTTTTCTTTCAATATTTTAACATAATTTATTGATAAACAAAAGTTACCATTTAAATATGTATATATGTACATGCTTTGAAATGAATATACATATATATTTGTATTTGTACATTTATGTAGGTATGTACATATTTAAATGACTTGTATGCGCAATATTCTCATTATAGCTCTAATCTTCTAAAACAGTATATTCTTATAGCATGAGATGTTTTGAGTTAAAGCAATTCAAATGCATTTACAATTTTATCATATTGTATTTGTTTATGTATGTATATATTATTTCCCCATTACTGCCTTCATGATTGTATACATGCATACGTACATATGTACATACACATGCATGATTGTTCGCTTGTGTGTAGATACACACACTGTCGAGGGCATGTCATACAACCATATGATTAATACGCATTGAACAGCTGATTCATTCGTACCCAATGTTTATATGCACACATTCATATACATATATACATATGTATTTATAAAGACTCACACCATATGGGCAGTCTTTTGAGCTCTGCTGCTCACGCACACACAGGCACAGCCAGCTGCAACAATTACTAAAACTGTTGATATCAATAAAGCACCAGGAGCGCATTTAGATTATTACTGAGATTTGAGATGTGAAATATAAATATTAATATAATTAAATTCATACGGATACATTCAACAAAAATAAATTATGAATATATTTAGATCTAAAAATGTTAAATGGCAAATTTGTAGTTAATATCACAAAATTTGAGTTGTCGTCTATGGGCCGCTATTTAACCGCGCTACGCTACTGTTCGGTTTAGTTGAGAGGCGCAATCCTCTGTTGTGGTCTCTCGCCTCTCCGTCACGAATATGCAAGCGAACGAAATGCACATACGAGTGTATTTTTTATATGTGTGCGTGATTTTATTTATATACGTATACAAACAGATACATATATATATAAATATACATATAAATTCGCAAAGCAGTATAGGTTATGGATGTATATGTACATACGTAAATACACAGTAATATATATAAATAATTATATGTATAAACATAATATATAAATATAAATGTATGTATACATGTATGTATGTATGTATTTATATATGGGAAATATTGCAGGAGCTCAAGACATCAACTTTGCAAAGCAGTTCATTTGAACAGCTGTAAGCGATCGACGACGACCTCAGCGGTTAATACAAATCATAAACGAAAAAGCTTACGGAACCTACAATAATACATTTACATGTGAATTTTAATTTGTATATGTGTATTTCTTTACGAAAAACATAAAGATATGTATAAAAGACAGAAGCCAAATAAAAAAAAAACAATTCTGACGAATCAAATATAAATAAATGAACGTGTGTACATATGTATGTGAATACAGCGTCGTGTGAGTGTGTACATATATATAGCAAGCGATAAAAAAAAAACAACAACCTAAAGTAATTTGCGTAGTGTATTAGTGTGTATGTATGTATGTGTGCATATATGTATTTATTTACGTGCTTATGTATGTATAACAGACTTTTGTATGAATGTATGAACGTACGTATGAATGTAGTTTCTCGTCGCATTCAACTCGTATCTCAATCGTTTCGTGTTCGTCGAGTTCGCTGCTTTGTGATTGTGCTGCTTGCACTGAGCAATTGGCGCTAAGATTGAATTGAGCCAGAATGCTCCGACTTTGCCGCGGAGCAGTCGGTCGCAATATGTGTTCTGCTCCGTCATAGCCTCAATAACGTTAATACGCAGATGATATACGAATCCAAACTAAAACCAAATATATATTTAAAAAACAAAAACAAAACAAATCAAATTAAAAGCCACATTTAATGTCACTAATTTAGCAACAAGTGTTAATCTTAATACAATACTTTTGCGTGTAAATACTACATTGGCTGTATGTAAAGTAAAAAGTGATTAAACCTCAACATTTGTAAACTAAAATTCACCTGCATGGTCATTGTGATTTGTCTGTGTTTTTATTTACGCACTGCATTATATGTCAATCTACATGGAATGGATTAAAAGAAAAGCGTAGTTATTTATGCATTTGTATATGTATGTGTATTTTCTTGATTCTTTATACGCGATTCAAAAACGTCATTGCTTATAAACAAATGCAACAACAAACGTATATACATACATACATACATACAAACATCTTTAACAATATATAACAGATTTGAGCAAATAGATCAACAAATATATGAGTGTGTATATGTACATAAATATAAATGCATACTTACATACATACATACATAAAAACGCATAAACATACATATGTATATGTTCGTGCATCTGTGATTTTTAAATGTGTTTCCATAAGAATATACAAATTTTTAAACATGTATTTACGCACATGCATGCATACACAGATGTGTACACGAATGCATGTGTATGTGTGTCTGATGAGTGAGTGTGTTCTGTGTGTGTGCATGTAAATAAAATAAACTCATTGCCACAGACAAAACTCGAACGTGAGTCTTTGAACATTGCGAACAGAAAACAAGGAACCAGTTTCACCTTGAGTCAAAATGCATGCATTCGCAGTATGTACAAGTGGCGACTACTCACATATACAAGTGTACATAAGGACGATCGAATATATCCGCTACTTGCATTTGAACGATCAAAAGAAAAGACGTATTAAAATTGTACATATGTACGAACATATATGAACGCATGTGTGTAAAATGTAAAATAGTATATGTATATACATATATATATACAAATATATTAGTATATATTGTTATATACATGTACATATATAAAAACGGAATTAAATTAATATATGTATGCATGTGTATAATGTATATGCGTATTATAAGTATAAACAAATCGTTCAATACTTGCCTTTTTTGCATTCTCATATATGTAAATAAGTTTATAATTTATGTATTTATGTATGTAAATATATATGTATATGTACATACATATTTACATATATGTAATATCCATGTATGAATATGCATTCATGCAGTAATATTGAAAAGGAAATGCATATAAGCACAAGCACACAGTCATATTTACATATATGTACGTTCATGCAAATATAAATACGTAGCTATTTTGTTATTTTGATGTAATAAAATGCAAAACCTGATTCCAGATCCAGGCACTTACTATTAATGAAAATCGATCTAGATCACTCACAGTCGCAAACTAACTCCATTTAATTTTTCTTTCATTTATCGCTCCGACAGTGCCACAAACAAGTCATTAACTAACGCCGGAATTAAAATATTTAATATTTAATAAAAGGCGTGCCAGCCTCTGGCCACAGATCAATTAAAATGGAGAACTATGAAAATAATATTAAAACTAAAAGATCTCCAACGGTTTTTGGATCTGCACTCGTTCCCGCTAACTCAAGTACTCCGTATTCAGATGCAACTCAAGTAAGTACAAAGAATATGTATTCATGCATACATATGTACATACATACATACATAGATATGTATGTCCAATTAGAATATTAAATTTCAAATTAGACAAGAATTGCATTTACTTTTACTAAAGAGTATAAGAGTATGCACTTTTGTGTTTCTGCCGAAGATCGCATTCTTATACTGGTAATTAATCTTATACAGTCAACATTTAAACTGAAATGTCATTTTGAGTTCATTTTCAACTTTAGCTTCCTGTACTTTTGTATATACATACATATGTACATACATGTGTACATGTGTATGTATGTAAATATACTCACAAATAGAAGAAACTGCATATTAAGAACATGTATTTGTATGTATGGATATACATATGTATGTATATGTATGTATATTGTATAGTTATGTATTCTTAAACTCTAATACATTCAACAGTTTAAATGGCATTTTTTGTGTATTTATACCCAAGAGATGTTTCTTATACTTATGAGTTCTTATACGCCTTATCGTTTATCTGAAACGACCATTTTAGTGCATTTCTATTTGCCCAAATAGCTTGTACACAAATATATGTATACATATGTACATATTTCCTGCTAACTACGTATTTACGAATGCGTCATGCACTACGTTTCCACTAACGGCTTTTAGACTTTCTCATTGGTTCTCATGAACCGAATTTCTTGTCTAGCTTTAAGAGTATTTGAACTTTATTCATATCAAAATGTACACACATACATATACATATGTATATATATATATATATATGTGTATGTACGTATGACTGCTGTATGAAAGTTTGTGAAATTCGAAGGTGCAGAACGGATGCCATACCGATAGAAGAGGTCAATGAAACGTTTAACTGATAAGAATGTACATATATGCGCGAAAATAGGTGTTTTTAAATATTTATATTATATGTATACACACATACATGTACATACGTATATTTCGTTCAATTAATTTTAGATAGTAATTTTGTTATATTATTTAAAAAGAAAACAAAAATATAAAATGCGCAGCTTGTGTTTTGTTTAGCATTGGGTGTATGTATGTATTTGTTTATATTTAAATTTAAGATATTTCTAGTCATCCAATTCCCGTTAAGAATATAAGACTAGTTTATTACGTTTAATTCACAAGTCACAAAATGTCTTTGTATAAGTTGGTATAGGTAAATCATTAAATATATCTATGTGTATGCATGTATGTACATATATAGAAATGTGTGCGTGCATCCATTAAATTATATATCAACTGTCTGGGTTCTGACGGTCATGTCTGTTTGTGTGTGTGTGTGTGTTTTGGTTAGATTCATATAAGACATCAAGAATGTAAATCAATAATTTAGAGTCACATTTTAGCAAGTGCAAAAGTAATGTCAATGCCCGCTGTAGCAAAGCGTCTGCTGCGTCCACCTCACCATTTGCTTCATATCCCATTCGTTTGAGCTAACACAACAATGCTGTGGCCGCTTCTGCTGCTGCTGCTCTTGTTGATGTTGTTGGTGTTGTTTTTGTTGCGTCGGCGTCGGCGTCATTGCTGCTGGCTATATTGGTTGGTTGAACTTGGGGTTCACGAACTGCTTCAAGGTCGTAGTTAACGCTATTACTAGTGTGTTTTTTTTCGACTCTAATAAAAAGGTTGTTCACTCGAGCAGTGCGGCATTGCGCTTAGTGTACTAGAATATTTACAAGTTGTATACATATATATAATATATCTATGTCTGTGCATATAAGTACATACTTATACATCTACAAATACATTATGCTCAAATGACGTTTGTTCCGTTATTACTTTTTTTTTTTTTTAATTTGTTTCATTTCAATTTCGCAATTTTGTGCATTGAGATTAAATTTGGATTTTATTAAGAAATATTTTTAGAATTGAAGATTTTTAAAATGTTTTACCGGCTATAATGTACAATTTAAAATTAGTTTTTATCTATTTAGTTAAGACAAACAATTAGGAAATATTAATTGGTGCAATAAATTTCAATAAATAAAATTATTATTATTATTATTATTTTTAAGTGTTTGCTAGTCTACCCATACTATTTATTATCAGAACTAGTTCTTTTGTGAATTAAATCTTTTTAAAGTGTAGTTTCCACATAATTAATAAAATTAATTGTTTATATGGAAGTTTTTATATTTTTAAAATTTTAAAATTTTCTGTCAAATGCTTTTACTTAGATGACGAATATACATATAAATATATTGAATATTTATATATATCATATATGTACATACATATATTTTCTTTGCAATCGTCGTGACAAGCAAATTATGAGGAATTTAAAATTGTTTATGCATAAATCTGGCATTCACAAATCTGGAATATTATTTGAAATGAATTATTTGTTGGACTAAAAGGCCAGTCCCGTTACTTTGTGCAGCCATTAAGTCTGATGAAATATAGAAATATAATGATGATTAGCATTATCGGCCAATGACGGTCATATCAATAGATTTGTAGATAAGCATTATATACCCTGAGTTCTGGTATCACTGGGTACTAATATTTCGCAAGCTTCCAATATTAGTATCAATCACCTCTGTCTAGTTTATTTCAGTATTGAAAAAAAAAAGCAGCTTTCAATGATTTCATTTTGCCAGAAAGCCATGTTCCGCAATTAATATAAGTCACATGGCGGCAAATCAATTTACAATTTACAAAATCTATTAAAAAACACGAATTATATTTATTTATTTTTATAGTGGGAAAAGAAAATTGCTTTGATAATCACGTTTTTTTTTTCAGTTTTTATCGTAGCTCAGTTTTTTGTTGAATATAAGTTCTGGGAAATATATATTTTTAATTTTCGATTGAAGCTTTGGATTAAATTTATTTAATAAAATAATAAAAAAAAAACTAAAATTAAGAAAATATATTATATATTATTTTTTATATTATCTCTATTAAATATAAACCAATATTAATAAATAAACTTCTTTACTAATCTAAGAAAAATATACAATTCTTATCTTTCAGACAAAAAAACATTCTCCTAACCATATAAAAAGACCAATGAATGCATTCATGGTCTGGAGCCAAATGGAGCGACGGAAAATATGCGAGAAAACGCCAGATATGCATAATGCTGAAATTTCCAAGGAATTAGGCAAACGATGGCAGCTTTTATCTAAAGATGATAAACAGCCATATATTATCGAAGCTGAGAAGCTTCGAAAACTTCATACGATAGAATATCCAAATTATAAATATAGACCACAAAAAAAACAATCGAGATCGTCAGTTGTTTTAAAGCAAAATCAGGATATAGATATCGATGTTAAGCAGGATTCACAGAATCTGACGACACCTGTTGCAATAAATGGAACATGTACTGCCGGTCGGAAAAACAAAAGATCTACCTCTAATTGTCAATCTAGTGCGTTGTCGAAACGGCTAAAAAATGATTCAGGTGATAATGTAAAATGTAATAATGATATAAAGATGACCCCCTCCAATACTTTTGATGTTGTACTCCCACCGGAAAAAGATTATCTAAATCTCCAGTCAGCCGAATTTGTACAAACGAATAATAGAATCGATTGCGGTATACATTCGGACGATAGTATAGTTAAGCTGGAAAATGTATCGGATAATAATGCCCTCATCACACAAGATAATATGTCATTTTATCAATTCTTTGACAATCCGCCAAAAACTGAAGACACCACAACTATAGAAACGAACTTATCGTGTATTAGCCAAGGCGTCAGCCTGCACGCCATAAATATTGTAAAAGCTCAGACAAATTTTGGAGATTGTCAGAGCATTGCAGAGCCCGTATTTGATTCTGAAGAAAATATTGTGAACGATGCTAATTTGCATTCGGCTAGCCATCACTTATCCCCCTATGTGCCAGATACGCAGGAGTGTTTTGCCGAAGACTGTGGATCCGAAAGTATATCCCATCAGCCATTCTACGCATTGCAGCCACAAACTGTGACAATGAACATTGAAATTCATAATAGTCCACATCCCTATGGAGCGAATACATTCCAAAATGAAGAATTCAACCCAATTCCATCAACGACCGAAGACAGCGATTGTAGTATTCTAACATCTACACATTCGCCACATATTGGCTTTTGTAGTAGCAGTATAGATAACAGTCTGGTGGAATCTGAAGGTATTACAAATCCATGTACATATTCTAACCAGGACTACAGCGGTAATTTGATTGGAGCACCCAATGATCTCAACTACTCAGTACATGATAACAACGGAGCTCTACTGGCTTATACTTTAGAGGATCTACCTCAACCATCTGGTAGTCATCTAGAATTTAATACTAACAGATATGAGTTTTCGAACGTATACAAAATGTGAGCTATAGAATGTGAGAAATATTTAAGCTTTGTGTAATTTTTAATAATATGTTTTTACGTTTATAATTATACACCAAAATATATACACATACATATAATAGATATTATATACACAATTATATATATTATATATAAGTATATGAACGTACATTTAAACGAACAATAAAATGCATTGCATTAAACGATACATCTTTTGATTGTCCAATATTATTATTTTTCATTATGTACACGCTTACCGGGTTCAATCAACCGCCCATCGTCTGTCAAGGGGTTTTTTAATACTCGTAGCGGATATTCATTCATATTCTGTCATTAAATGTGTAGCATATAGATCGGGTGAGTTATTGTCTGCCGTTTCTAGTGGACTTCTAAAGGCAGTGAACGTTGACGCCTCAACTCATGATTGAGGCGGTTAGTAACACATCAGTTGCTATATTATTGAAATTTCGGTAAATCATCGTCAGTGCGTCAAACTGAGTGGAGAGCATTGCCCCTATTATGCTTAACGTTATTAAAACAGAGAAAACATAGAGTATACAAAAAGAGGGGAGCCAAATAAAGTTCTAAGCCCAATCTCTTTCTTTTGCTTAACTTATTGAGTTCGAATTTCGGCTGTTGCATACAAAACCTGACCAAAAGAGTATGAAGTCTTTATTATTGTTTGTATATACTATATATATATATGTAGTCTAAATATTTTTATTTTAATAGTTTCATTAACGTAAGTATCTAAATATCATTATAATCTTATTATTTATCGATTTATTGTGCTTAGCACAGAAAAAAACCAAATCTGAAAACAATAGCCGCGTTAACGGCAATCAATTGCAAATTATCGCATACTTGGGACCTATCGAGTTACCCAAAACTATTGACATCTGTTACCGATGTATCGTGCTCTCAAAATATCGATTAATCGAAGCATTGAGCATGTTTTGCAGAAAATCGATTGTTCTTACAAATAGAACTTGTAAACAGAATAATTAAGATTATTTTAAGTACATACAGTATAAAGCAATTACACATAAATATTGTAGCATGGACTGCAATCATTTTATTGAAGTTCCTCTACGTTCCGGTGGAGGAAAAAAAATGAAGAAAAGGAAAGAACTCGACGCTCTGGTTGCGCATTCGCTGACTAAAAGAGGCTCCCATCGTACTATAAATTCCCAGGATAAATTGCTTTCAGTCTCAACCGATGACCTTGATGATTTAGCATGGGTAATATACCTAAATATAGTTTATTATCTTCTTTATTAAACCTTATCTAATTGTGTTTTTTAATGGCCAACTATTTAAATACTATACACATGTATTTACATATGTATGTATGTCTGTATGTACATTTGTCATGCGCCTTTGTTTTGATTTAGATGAGTGCGGCGAGCAGTCGTCGAAATAACAAGAAGCAGATTTATATTCGCAAATGTGGACCCGCGCTTTTTGGTGTTACAACAGTATTTTTTGTATCCATATTATATTGGGCATACTTCGATTTGCGTCAGCAAATTTCCGACTATCAACAAAAATTTGAAGAAGGTATGAAAAATCACGTAAAGTTTATTGGTTATTTCTACAGTTGGTCCGAAAATTGTATGCACATATGAATTTAGTATTTAATTAATGTAAACCCAAGTTCTCTTTGAATTTAGATGAAAACATAATTTAGTCTTTGTACAATCATTTTGTGGCCAACTGTATTAAGAAATTCCTATAATTGTATTATTAAATTTATCATATGTTTGATTTAAATAGTTTCGGCAGTGAGCAAAGTATTTCCTGATACACTTCAGCATTGGCATGAGACGACGTCGTTGCTTATCAAAAATCAGTCTTTAATTATATGTCAATTGAATGATTTGACTCAAAGCGTTGAATTACTGGGGACCAATCTAAGCAGCCTTCAAGCAACCGTAAACGCACAAAGAAATTATGGCCAAGATCAAAAAATAGTTGCTGACTTTGGAGCCAAATTGGAGGCAGTCGTCACCGATATGGAAGTGGTAAAGGAACATCTAAATAATTACGTCGATGTGCAGAAAAGTCTTAAACTTGAAACGGATATTATGAAGGTAAGTTAAAGTATTAACAGAATTATAATTATTAAAATTTATAATATAATATATTATTTGTAGGGCAATATAAGTCAATTGTCCACTGTTCAAGCGAATTCTTCATCGTCGGTAAATTATACAAAGGATATTAGCCAATTCAAAGAAACTATGGAAAATACATTGAAAAATGTGAATAATCAAATTGTTTCTGTCAACAACACGCTAAGTCAAACAATTAACATACTGCATGGCGAGATAATGGAATATAAAGTAAACGTTTTATTTTTATTTATAATATTTTTACTTAATGCAAATTACTGATATTTTCTTAGACAAAGTTGGAGGACCTCTTGGATCGTTTTCAAAATATAACTTCGCATGTCGCCACGTTGAGCAACAATTGGCTGCAATTCAAGCAAAAAATGACAGTTGTGGATGAACAATTGAGCAAATTCAACGAAAAGGTAAGTTCAAACATATTCTAAACAATAAGTAAGAATAAGTATTTATTATATGTATCGGCAAACTTGATATATAGCTTATAATATAACTTAATGTATTATTACTATTTAACAAAACTTAATTATAAATTAATTTAACACTTTAACTCTTTTATACCTGCCTGAGGCACTCCAAAGGAGTTTTTTTTTTTTAAATGGTTTTATATGACTGTCTGTCTTTTGAGCCTGTTTATCGAGCGATATTAATTTTAAGAATATTAATTAGGCAATTATGCTTTATTTCGTGTGTATTTTCATAGTTTTACTATAAATAATCTTTGATAATAAAAATTAGTTCATATATTAAAAATTTCAACTAATATCAGAAATACCTAAAGACGTTTATAATCAGAATTTCTTTAACTAAGCTAAAGCAAAAATGATTACTAATAAATAATATAATATTGATTGTTGTAATTATGTTGAAAAAACATTACATTTAATTTATTTTAAAATCTCATATTAATTTTCATTTCTTTACTATTTATTTATGAAAAAACAGAACAAAGAAAATGATTTAAAGGATCAAGTGTAACAGCAGTCAATGCATCAGTAAACGCAATCACTTCAGCAGCAGCAATAGCAACAGGAGCAGCAGCGGCAGGATTATCAGCAACGAGGATAACAACATCGCAACAGTTGGAACAACGTTCTAGCTATTTCCAAGTCAAAACCAGCATTTAACATAAAGCATATAATTTAAAGTCTAATGGACTCTGACAGGGATCAGCAATGCGTATAATAAGGACATCTGCAACAGGAAATCAAACCAAAAAAGTTACACAAACTGCAATTACTCATCATTTCTTGCCAGGCGAAGAGGCTTTCAAATGATATACCAAATCGTTAAGAACTCTATCGGCTTCAGCAATTGAATTTCTCAACTTGCCGCTACAAAATTAACTTGGCATTTCGCACCAGTCAACAACAAATTTATGATACCAGCCGAGATGCAAATTGGCAACTGTTCATCGTTCATCATCTGCAGAATGGAAGCAGAGTCCTACTAGGACTATTAAAGGCGAATTGGCTGGCTGAAGTTAAAGCGTAAGGATTTGTGGATTTGTGGTGTGGGAAAAGGAGCAGAGGACAAACGATTCTCGTAAATCTAATTACCAGGAGACTTGCCGCGCATCAGCTCTATTAAGTTAGTTATATTTCAGGACACCAAAAATAAGAAAACACTACATGGAATACAAATTGTATAATGCATTTAGTGAATGCACACGAGCAGCGCTGAGCTGATTTAAATGTCTAAAAAAAATGTAAATTTTGTAAATATGTTAAAGATCTTTAGTCAACGATCACTTTAAATGCTTTAAGTTCAACTCTGACAGCCATTTAGTTTTATGAATGCCCATCGTAGTACTTAATGTTTGTGCAACCAAATGTCATTGACGTAATAGTAATAATAATAAATATTAGATATAACAACATTATAAACATATTAGATTACATATATATATGTATGTATATTTGTTATTCACTTTTGTCCAAAAATTGTTTTCTTTGTTTATATTTATTTAAAATAAAAATCTTTTTAAAACTACATTAACCCTTTTACATTATTTCTAATGCATTTTTTTTAACGTGACAGTTAAAAGGAAAGCAAAATTATATACGTAACATTATATTTTATATAAACCCAAGTCAGGAGCTTTACCTATTTTATAATTATTGCAAAAGTTTGCTAAATGTAAAGCGAAATCAAGTCATGTCATCTTCATGTATGTTATGGTGCTGTCAGAGAGCACAACAACGACAGAAATAATTTTTCTGAAAGAGTAAGTATGCATATGCAGATACGCTGATCTTCGGTTGAGTTTTATCGGCTCTAATAAACTTACCTAACCTAAAATCAAACTAATTCCACTCCCAATAATCCCGTTCATTGAACAATTATTTTTGGTAAATCAAACATTTATATATATATACTTTTGTTTGAATATCCTAAATTTCTATTGAATTAATACAATACAACGTTAGTTAACATTAGAAGATTTTAAATATAAAGAGTTGGACAGAGATTTTGGAAAGCGACTCAGATAGCGCTCAAGTCGTAGAAACTTAATGGATATCAGACGCTTATCAAACCACCATCCATTGATTTCATTGTGCACAATGCCAGCGTCAGCTTCGCTAGCGCAACGAATGTACACGCAGCAGGACTGAGTGTCCAGCTGGATATCGCATATGTTGCAATTGGGTCCGACTTTCTCAAATATTGATTCGATGATCAATTGCTTCAGGTTGGGCTCCTTTATTTCGGATGCGTCGAACATGTGCCGAATTTTCAAGCAAGAAGTGGGCGGGTTAACAATTTTATTCGAGTTATCAAAAGCGGAACTTTGCCATTTTTTCGATGTGCTAAAGTCTTTGTTGCCAACGTTTTTATTCAATGTAATTGTACGCAGTTGTTCTCCATTTCGTACTATCATACCAAATAGAACACGATTGTCATTTGCTTCCAACTGTTGCAGAGCCTTGTTCCATGCACTTAGCAGCTTCGATCGATTGTGAAGTGGCAACAGTTTGTCCTGCAATTGATTGATTACAATCTCCGAATTTTCCGAGGTGGTGCTCTGATACATCAGTTCATTGATGATGTCCTTCTTAAACTGCTCCGTTAATTGTAAACTTTCTTTTTGCTTCATTCGATAAACAGTGGACAGAAAGTAAATCATGAAGAATACAGATATTGTGAGAATTACAAGTCCAATAACCGTGAAAAATCGTGTCATTTTCTTTAAGATAAGGCACTTGAGTGGTAGATTTGGTTCGATGAGCTCAAACGATATTTTTGGTTCTGTTGAGTTATAGTTGGAAACAATTGTCTTTATCATCCACTGCGGATTCTGCGCAATTAGGTACTGCGTAGCTAATAGTTTATTGTGAAGATTACCATTTTGGATCTCATTGTTGCGACTCAACGCCTTCTTGAAGTCACTCAATTCAAGCGTCGCAGAGTGATCCTCACTAATACAATGATGAAGTCTGGCTCTTTCATTCAGATATCCGAAGAGCTCTTTACATATATACAATGCCTTGTTGAACTGATCTTCGCTAATGCATTTCACTATCTGCCCTGAGCCACGCATATCAATTTCATTCATATTACATATGGTATATTTGATATCCGTTTGTGTGATGGGGCTAAGATCGAACTTTTTCGCCGTATATAGAACAGAAATCAATGCCAAGAATATGAACAGCGATCCAATAAGTACGGGGGGTATTATATATTGGCTAGCATCGGGTTTTTTAAGAAACGATCTCAGATCAAACGATAGCAATTTCTGTACGATACCATTTCGCATCAATGTCTTTGAAGAGTGCACAGAGTATCCATCCTTGAACATGATCTTCTTCTTAAGCGAAGCATCGCGAAAGCTGAGGAGTCTGTTGACAACACCTCCATCGCAATTATTTGATTTCTCATATAGCTTATAATAGGGAGCTGGCTTCTCGGCTGGATATATCGGTTTACGACTATGAATGCTCAACGAATGCGGCTCGTTTTCATTTTCGTAATGAGACGTTAAGAGCGGCGGTGGTGCATACATAGATAATCCCGATTTGCCCATGCTCTCATTCGCATCACTTCTGTGCGATAACGAAGAGCTGAGACGTGTATTAATCTTATTGTTCTCATGCTCCTTGTCAATTATTTTTTGATTTTCCTGTGTTGGAATTGTTGAATGTGCATTTTGCTTATCATTGTAGTAGAGTACGTAATTATTGACTTTTACTCTTTGCAATTTCTCCTTTTTAATATGTTTCATTAGTTTCTTGATAAGTATAGGCCTGGTTGTTTCAGTCACTGGTGTATTCGCATATCCAAATTGTGCTAATTTTCTGCGTATTTCGATGTCGCTCAGAGAATTTAAATTTTCGTCCATTTTGATCTGCAAATGTAAATAAATTATATTTATTAAAAGGTTCTAAAATTCTTTTTCGTCCACCCTAGCACTATTCTATTCCATCTATGAATTCTAATTATATTTCTCTTGTGTAAAGTAAACAAACATTTCCAACACTCGGAATTATTTGAAGCATTTGCTATGTATGTATATAAGATGTTTGGGATATTTTATCAATTGTAATGAAACTAACTCACGGCCGCCTCTAAATCAGCTTCATGTCATATTAAAAAATATTTCAAAATATTATTAAATTGTGCACTCTGTGGAGATCAATTTGATCTCATAAAAAGCATGAAGAATTTCGTGTAAGAAATAAACTGATGTTGAGTTCTTTAAGCAAAGCAAATGCCTCCTACCATTACTGTGTATGTTTACTACATTTTATATTCATTGCGGCTAATGTACAAATGTTGCGCATCTTCACTTACCAAACGCCATCAAATTCTTATTGACTATATTTTCAATCAAGTGTTAATTGACTAATCAACAATTAATGCGCACGTTAATGTCCATTAGAAGTTAAGTGTTAATCATTAGATTTATTTGTTTAAAACTTACAATTAATAGAAATATTTAATATTCTTTGCAACTTACTCAATCGACAGCGTTGATATATTAACTATTAAAACAATACAAAAAATTCCGAAACTATGTTAGGTATGCTCGATATGCGTCGATTCTTAACAAAATATCGATACATACCTTTACAATTATAAAAAATACGATATATCGCATCAACATGAATTAATTCAAAGCATCGTTAATTAAATGCTATTGTTGTCAACAATAAAACATAATTATTTAAAAGATTGTATAGTTGCTAGCGAAAATTCAGTAGTCAAACAGTTTTAAATGTATGGAGTAATAATTAAATACTTTATTATAGAACAACAAAAGTAATAGATATCGATAATTTTTGTTGAGCAGCATCCTAATCGAAAGCGGATTACTACTATAAGAATGCGAATAAAGTACGTGGCAGCTCATCTCTAGTTGAGAACATTGTATATTGGGAGAACGACCAAATATTTTTAAAAACATACATATGTGTCAGTAAATGAGAGCTAGCATTCATTTGCTCAAGAACATTGAATCTCTCAGTATCGTAAATAAACATTCATGTGTTTCCTGCATACTTCTGTGGAATATAATAACAGCCTTTGCGCTGGTGGATCGCCAATTGCACACGTATTCAGAAGATGAAAGGAATTATGATGGAAGAAAAGATAACACCGAGAGCCTCACTGGCTCATTTCCATTCCTCATGCCATCGGTTTCTCCAAAAACTGTAAGCAGCTAAACATTTGATGTTGTAAATATGTACAAGTTGTATCATTCAAACAATTTATTATCAATGCTGCGCGCGTATATTTTGTGTATGTGTATATATGTATGTATGCAAACATGTATATATGTATGTACAGTGGGTAACATTAATATTCGGTTTTTTGTTTTTCCAACTTCAAACGCAAATAAAACAAAAACTATTTATTAAAATAAAAAAGTGTAAATGGTAAGTTCTAGATTGAAAAATTACCTTTTCAGAGAGGTATGCATAAAGGTATTACATTTAACATAACTAATAGAAATTATACATAAACAAGAAAAACACCAAATTTGGCGTTACAATTAATATTCGGTTTTTAGCAAAGTTGTGAAACAAAGCATCACGGCAACTCTGAAAAGCCACAAATGGCATATTTAATGGTTTTTATCGAATAAGCAATTTATAACTAACATTATCTAACAAAAAAATTAGCGCAAAACTTAATTCCTTAGCTGAAATACACAATAGGCCAAAAAGGACCAATTTCATCGTTGGAAGCAGCGAAAACTTGGGCTCCAGGTGCAGTTGGAGGGTAAAGTTTAGCTGAAATTGCTTGAATTTGAAAAATAAGCTAAATAATATAAAAGCCATCATCCGAAGTTTCAGAAATGAGTGAAGGATCGCATCAATTAACCAAATTACTCAACCTGAAAAACTTACTTTCCGAGGATATACCGAGATTGTAAGGAAAGTAAAAGAGAATCCTTGACCAAGTGCTCCAGAATTAAAAGCTGAACTCATTGCTGATTATAGAAAACTCGATTCAGCTGCATAAATTTGGTGTATCAGAAATACCACATGGGTACAATAGCTTAATTGCTATGAAAAATCCATTCTTTTCTGACCGTATGCGGAAATAAAGGATATTGCTAGCCTCAGACTACTCCATAGTGGACCAGACCTGGTCGGGGTGACATAATATTCCTGGACGAAAGCAAATTTAATTTGCTTAGAAGTTATGGGATATGCTTAGATATACCACAGGTTGTGGTATAAAGTTAATATGAAGCCGATGGAATACATTTAATGAAAACTGAAAAGCACGGCGAAGGTTTCGTCATGATTTGGGGCTTCATTTCCACCAAGGGAGCAGGAAAGTTGGGTTTTATAGATGGCATGACGACCCGAGATTACTATTCAAGACATTTTGAAAGAAAATTTTAAGCAGTTGACTGAAGAAATGGGTATATTAGACACATTTAAGCTGTACCAGGACAATGATCCCAATTATAAAGCCCGTAAAGTCACGTCCTGGTTGCTTTGCAATTGCCCAAAACTCTTGGAAACACTAGTTCAATCCCCAGATCTAAATTCCATAGAGAATTTGTGGATCAAGTTGGACTGCCAAGCTCAAAGAATGCCGATATCAATAATATCTGCCATAAAGACATGGCAGCAGGAAGAGCGGGCCAAAATCGGCTACAAGGACACAAAAAAAAAAATTAACAATGTGTCAAAATTTCTTAAGGGCATTATAGAAAATAATGGATACCATATCAATTTTTCAGTAAAACTTTAATTTTGATAGTTGTTAAAGAAAAAAACCGAATATTAATGTAACGCCAAATTTGGTGTTTTTCTTGTTTATGTATAATTTCTATTAGTTATGTTAAATGTAATACCTTTATGCATACCTCTCTGAAAAGGTAATTTTTCAATCTAGAACTTACCATTTACACTTTTTTATTTTAATAAATAGTTTATGTTTATTTGCGTTTGAAGTTGAAAAAACAAAAAACCGAATATTAATGTTACCCACTGTAGGTGTATAGATAAGAGTTTTGTCCGTCCGAGCATAAAAGAAAATCGATTTTTGAAAAAAAAATCCAAAATGCAATTTGTCTGGTTTGACTTGACGCAAATCGTTACCATATGGATGGAAATCCCCTAACTTGTTTGCATATTCTCTTATCACTACAGATAACATATTGACACTGTTGAAATAGTATTCAACAGTTTATTACGACTTCAATATGTGTAAATTGAGTTAAATTCAATGCTATGTTGTATTTTGATATATTTAATATTTAATAAAACATATTAATTGAAAAATACCATTTAATTAAATGTACATCTGTGTTCTGGCCTTTGACAGTTTTTGTTTCACAATATGTTTCCTGTTAGGTCAGGCATATCAAGTTTATGCGTTGACGTCTTTAGGGTCTCTCGCGAAATGCTTATTTGCTCCTCAATTATGTGGAGCCTTAATTAGTAATCAAAGTGCAGTGATGCATTTTCTAAAGTCTTTTAAAGCTTTACTATTTAGACATTGAGTTATTCACCAAATCAATAGTCTGTGCTTCATATCAACTCAATTAAAACCAAGAGCTGAAAATGTGTTTTTGCAGATTACTCAAACTTCCATTAATTTTACCTGCATTACGATCAAACAGGTATCAGTGACGTATTCTTTACAGCTGCATTTATGAATCAGCTTTATATAAAGACTAGCTCACATCAGTTAGTCTATTAAATCATTTTATTCCATTATACATATTTTTTTGTTAGCTCAAATGTGTTTTATCACCAAAGAGCTTTGCATTAGCAAACAGCCTTAATTAAAAAGTGACAATAGACATTAGACAGCAGGTTTATTTTTTCAGACTCGCTAACAACTTACACAAATAAAAGAATATGAGGCAAACATATTATTAATTAATAAATATAATGAAATTATTATTTTATAGCCGGATCTCTATTTATGCACCCCTATCAAAGTCGACCCAACAACGTCATACTATATTGGTACGTTTAATTGATAAATGTTTTGCTATACTACGGAGTTTTAATCAAAATTCATTTACATTTTGATTAAAGTCGGTTACAAGCCAAACGCAACTATGAACACGGCACATCATATGCTGCTTTATGGATGCGGAGAACCAAGGAAGCACAAGGCTTACTTGGTAAGTCTGCTAATTTATAATGCAAAAGACTCAGGCAGTAATATTTCTATATACAAGAGTTTTCAGTATGGATAGGTAATTAAATTTCTAATACTTTATTCGCGCAGGAACTGTGGAGAAATGGCCAAATCAAGTGAGGAAGAAACTGGAAGTCCTTGTGGACCTCAATCACATTCCCAGGTAAGTTTACTGCTGACAATCGAATTACAAAATTTATTCATTCGAGAAATAGAATATGATTAACTATTGAATGTAATCTAATCTTTGACTTAGGCTTAAAATTAGATTGGGCTTTATAAACTAATAGCTTGAAATATATTCGATCTTATTTTGCCAATCCATTATGATGACATAGTTATTTTACATATTTAGTTTTATCAATGATTATTAATATATACTCTTCTTATTAGATCTTATATGCCTGGGCAAGAGATGCACCTAGGCTGGATTTGCCTCCGGGTGTTGGCTTTAAAGTGGGCAAGAATTCGCAAACAAAATATTTGGTCTTGCAGGTGCATTACGCTCACGTTGATCAATTCAAAGGTAATCTTATTAAAATATATATTTACATTAAATTTCTCAAAATAAATTTTAAACATTTTATTAGATGGCTCAACTGATGATTCGGGCATCTTCTTACAGTATACGGAAAAACCGTAAGTGTATTGAGTTCTTATCGAATGAGCAAAGATTTATTTAATTTGAATTCATTTCATTTACAGTCTAACAAAATTAGCTGGTACCTTGTTGTTGGGTACTGATGGCGTTATTCCTCCCATGAAGACGGAACACATGGAGGCCGCCTGTGAGATAACTGAAAATAAAATTATTCATCCCTTCGCATATCGCACGCATACCCATGGTTTGGGTAAAGTTGTAGCGGGATATAGAGTTCGGTCGAATGCTCAGGGCGTTCAAGAGTGGACGCTGCTTGGAAAGAGGGATCCGCTGACACCGCAAATGTTTTATACTGTCGAGAACAATTCACCAATCGTAGCGGGTGACTTTGTTGCCGCCCGATGTACTATGAAAAGCACACGGCACCGTGTTACAGAAATTGGGTGAGATTAATCATATATATGTATATAATATAATTTATGTAGCATATGGTTTCGGCCTAAAATAGAATTAATTGAAATACTTGTTCATGCCTAATGAATATTTATTATTTCTGTTTTATTTACAGTCCGACAAATGAAGATGAAATGTGCAATTTTTACCTCATGTACTATGTAGACCATGGCGAACCTCTAGATATGAAATATTGTTTTAGCCAAGGTGCACCTTATTACTACTGGGCCAATCCCGATACCGGACTACATAACATTCCTGATAAAGATGCCAGCATCTTGTAAATTTATATATATATCTCTCTACCAGTCATAATCTACAAAGTGTACATTTAATTTTCTGGATTAGTTTTACTGTTATCTGTCGATTTATGTTTGGTACATTTAGATGTTGAACGTCATATTGTTAAACACTAAATCAATTTATATTTAATTTTAGCATTATAACAATATATTGAATGTACGACATATAATATACACGTGTACCTATATAATGATTCATGATGTTTCAATGGGTATGATGGGTTTTCTTTTTCAGATGCAGCGAATAGGGCTTTTAAGGCAGTAGACTCCTCTTCCATTTCCAACTATACCATATACTTCACATTCCCTAATCCTTCTTCCCTTTTATTGCTTTAATTTAGTTTTTGAATGTGTGGTTATTCAATTTTAAATACGACTATATTTTTGTTTATGTATGACAACATTTATGTTCATTATTTATTTTTATTTATATATATGTTTAACATTTTAATATATATTTTTAACATTTTTATCAATTTATAAAAATGTAATTTATTTTTAATATTTTCTTTTATTAGAATTAATGTTCCATAGTATGATAACCTTTTAAAGTTTTTAACCACTGTGCGTGCACAATATTTATTAGAAATCAAACAATCCTAAATTTGTATGCTTCGATATATTAAATGTATCTCTAGACCACCTTAAATTCATCGCCAAGAACTGCGCACAGCCAGCTTTTGCGCCGCGAGTTGATTTAATTGAGTGGCTCCCATAAAAAACAAAAATCACAACAGCTACGATTAAAGTAGCGGAAATGTTTACAAAGTTTGCAATTTTCTTTTAATTTAATCGGACAAGAAACAGAAAAGTGAAAATTGTTTTTTAATATTTATGTATGTATGAATGTATTTTCAAATTTAATTATTGGATTTACGTTGTAAAAAAGAATATTTCACACAATTTTATATGTTATACATAATTTATATAGTGAAAATAAATGTTTTTATGTTAAAATGATTAATAAAATCAGCTTTAAGCTTATTTACATCAAACTTTTATTTATTATTATATATTTTATTGCGTTTTCCATTATGTGCCAAGCATCCAAAAACAATGCGAAGAAATATTGATTTGTCGAGTAAACGAAGTCATGCTGAAGGCTTTTCTATTTTTGTATGTCGCTCGATAAATTACTATGATTATTAATTTGTTGTGAATTAAGAATATATATGGTCAATTTTAAATCTTGAAAGCTTACAATTGGCTAATGGGTTTTTCTTTTAACTAAAATGAAAATCTAAAATCTCAATATTTATTTTTGTTAGATTGTGGCTGACTGCAGCTAATAAGATTCTTTCAAGTGGTTGAATATTTATTTTATGCATTATTTAATCTATATAATAAGGCTTATTTTTAAATATTACGCATCATAATATATCCCATTTTGAACTCGGATAATCTCAAAGGAAGAGCAACTTGAGATCACAAAATAACACCAACAATTTAGCTGCGTGTTTTTATTGCATGCGTTTTCCCACCTGATCCATGGTTAGTGCTTCGCATTTAACTTACTCATATAGTAATTAATGTAAGTCAGATCTACTTCTATATATCTTCGCAGCTGCCTTCTTTTTGAATACCTACAGCTTAAGCGATTGACTGACTTAAGATGGCAGAAAGTACGGATAATGAATATATTGCCCGGTAAGTAAATAGAAGAATCATTTGTGAACGTTGTAAACTAAATACTTGAAATGTTATACAAATATTTCATAACAAGCTTAATTAATGGGCATTATCAATTATTTAAGCCGCGAACTTCCAGCCCCAATGTTGTCCAGAAAAAAGATCAGTGTCTGGTCTGTTCTCAAGAACTGTATTGGAAAAGACCTAAGCAAGATTACTATGCCTGTTGAGCTGAATGAACCGTTAAGCTTCCTGCAACGAATCTGTGAATATATGGAATATGCCAATGTCTTGACCTATGCGGCCCAACAAGATAATCCAGTGGATCGCATGAAATATGTGGCAGGCAAGTAAAGAGTTAATTTAGAATTTGATAATCTGAAAGACTATGCAATCTTAAAGGAAATTATGTGAAAAATTCCAAGATAATTAATAACTTATCTAAATAATCTTCATTATTCTTCAGCATTTGCCGTATCTGCATTGGCTTCCAATTTGGATCGACTGGGCAAGCCATTTAATCCGATTCTAGGCGAAACCTACGAACTGCAACGAGATAATTATCGTATTGTCTGCGAGCAGGTTTCACACCATCCACCGATATCTGCATTTCATGCAGAGTCCAATGATTTTAATTTTTACGGTTCGATAAATCCAAAAATTAAATTCAGTGGAAAAAACGTGGAAATACGTCCAACTGGAGTTGTGACTGTGGAGTTTCCTAAGTGAGTATATAGGATTATCCATAAAACTATCTATGTACATAAATCTATTAAAAAGTGAGAATAATGCAGATAGACTTGCGCTCAGTTGAATAATATCTACGTCAGAGTCTAATTGATTTAAATGCCGTGGATCTGTCCCAATAAAAATGAAAGAAATGTTTACCCGAGGGATAACACTTTGAAATGATCTATGAACAGTTTTGAGCTAACTGTTCCATTGGGAGTATCTGAACTGCAAGGGATCAAAGTATAAGAATCAATTAACTATTTAAAGCTAAGTGACATATCACTTTGGCATCTCTGCATGGTTTTTTCCTTTAATTGAAATTCATCATAAATTGGAAATCGTATGCACTGCTGGATATTTATTAACATCGCACAGCATTGGGTGATATATATGATACCAGAAACCAGACAATCCTTAAAAGTTTTAAGCCTGCTTTAAAAAAATATATATATTTATATACTATAAAATAGTTTTTCTATTTCTTACGAATATTTTTGATGTATATTAAAGAATATTTAGTCACCACAAACTTAGTCATTTAATTAAAAACAAAAATTATAGGAAAAATTTGGTATTCAAGTTTATTTAAAAAATTAGCGTATATTCTTATAAGAATATCATATAGTATTTTTAAAACTAACTTTTGGGAAACGTTAATCAATCATCATCTATCAAGCAGTTTAATAATTTTTCTCTAAAAGTTCAATTCTTGTATTTTTTATATTTATAAATATGTATATATTTATAAAATTCATATAATTCACAGATGGAACGAAACCTATACATGGAGTAATGTCAATTGTTGTGTGCACAATATTATTGTCGGAAAACTTTGGATTGAGCAATATGGAACCATAGAAATTACAAATCATTCCACTGGACATGTTGCAACTTTAACGTTCAAATCATCAGGTCTCTCTGACAAAGATCTGTATAGGGTAGAAGGCTTTGTCAAGGATGAAAAGTAAATATATCATGAATTATTATTTAATAATAAAAATAGCATAAGACAAAATTGAGTTGGAAAATTGAAGAGCAGAAAGATTTAACGGTCGTATAAACTATTTATACAAATGAAAAATGAATTTTGAACAAAATTTGAACAAATTTTCTTTACAGTCAGCAGAAACTTCTATTTCTCTATGGCAAGTGGACAAAGTTCTTGAAATGCTGCTCGATGGAAGACTATGAGGAATACATGCAGCAGGAGAAGAAAATTGAGGAAGAGAAACATTGTAATACGCATAATGCGCAAGGCAAAATGTTTTCCAAATTGAATAGCTTCAAATTGGATTCCTTCCGCAGTCTATCTCTACAAGAGGTAAGGGTCTATTGGAAACGAGAGAATATGTATGAAATTGATTTAAATTTATATTAATTTCTAGGATAAGGAGTTCACACATAATGAAACCAACGATGGGCTGCCGAGAAGTGATTCAGATACTAGTCTGAATTTGCCAAATTCAGTATTGCTATGGCGATGTAAGCCAAGGCCTGCCAATAGCAGCGAGGTAACAAGATTATTTCAGATTAATTGAATTCTAATCCCTGTCGTAATTCTCAAATTGTTTATATTTTACTAAATATTCGAAGAGTTTTCATGTATGATATATAAAGTTAAGCGAAAATTTCAATTGAAAATTGTAAATTGATGTAAATACTCTTATATAGAGCTACTATATATAAGGGCTGACTGACATTTGGAGAATACATCTACCCTGTATTGTATCACAAACAACATTAAACCCTTTCCACTATTTTTAATGGGCATATTAATTTATATATCTATAGTTTATGTTTCTCTAAAATATATTTCTATAAATTTACTTCATAATTAATTTTAAATTCAGCACCTGAACCTGAACAATTGTAATATACTAATCCTCGTTAAAAATTACTTCATATTCCATGCATATTTTTTAGTATTATCATTTCACTAACTTCGCTCTGCAATTGAATGTAATGGAGTCTAATATGAAACCACCAGATACCCTTTGCCCCACCGACGCACGACTACGACCCGATATATTATGTTTGGAGCAGGGCGATTTAGATGGAGCTTCGAAGGAGAAGGCGCGTTTGGAAAAACAGCAGAGGGACTATAGAAAACAAGAAAAAAACTCGGATGAGCTTAGGCCAAGGTAAATGATTTAGAAAATTATTAAATATTAATATATTATTATTAAAAATATTGTATATATATATTTCGCAGGTGGTTCAAAAAGGCTTACAATCCATATACAAAGAGTGACGCTTGGATCTATAATGGCAGCTACTGGGATCGCAACTATAAAAATGTTAATGCTATTTTTTAAAGGCAAATGTATTTAGTACCTGTAGTAGCCGTTATTATGTATCGTACAAAATAAAGTTAATGTGAGTTATTTAGTAGAATCAATGTTTTACGGAGTTAATTTATTATCTACAATTTAAATTTATTTTTTTGCTAAATTCATTTACCTTCTAACTCACGATACACACTTGGCGGATGCCAAGGCAGATTTATACCAAAGCACTTATTTCATATTTAGCTTATTTAATTAAGCAGTTCGTTGATTTCCTCCTACTTAGCAGACTGTCATTCGGAGGTAAATGCATAATGCAACACATACATGTGCAAGTATTTGTGTGTTCGCATATGTTCTGTTTTACATGTATTACATGTAAGTGCATAAGTGTGTATTAGTGTTGGTACACGTACATACATGCATAGATTTAGTATGCAGAGATGTCAATATTCGCACATGCATACATACATAGAATACACGCCTATACAGTTCAGTAGTTAGCTGTCTAAATGGGGGCTCAGTGTATGTGTGTGCACATGTGTGTGTTGATTTTACAAACATGCATGCGAAAGCGTTTGTATGTATGAAGTAATTGAATGAAAATGTATGCAATACCTACATATATATAAATAAATGCATAGTGCATGTGCATTATTTATAACTTGAGATTCGTCTTTAGCACAAAGGCAAAATAAAAGAAAAAACCCATTTGTTTGATCGGCTAATATCGATCAGCATTAGTTGTTCAGTCGCTTAGAAGTCGTTGACGATTGATGGCACTTAATAATATCGTTAAAACGTTGGGCGACGGTAAAAATAAATTTATATAAAATCTTGTGACCCGGATATTTAAATGCCTTAATGCATTCAAATAATTTGTATTATTATGTGTATTAAGTGTTAGTGTAAGTGTAACGAAAACGCAATGTTGCGCAATATTTATTTTCAGAACCTTAAAGGAATACGTGAACGTACGAAAGTTCTTTGTGCACTGAAAAATCTAATATGTGCGTGATTAGTTAACGTAGAAAAAAGTTCAGACATCATCCCGTTTCTTCATTTTATACAGCAATTATGAATGAAGTAAGTATTGGCATATGCCATTTACATACATACATCTTTATATGTACATACATACATACACATATGAATCTATATATATATATATATATATATATATATATATTTATATATACATGTATATGTGTATTTACACATGCATGTGTATGTATGTCAATAAATTCACATGTTCACAGACATAGCGTATACATGTCTGTCATTGCCAGAAGATTGCGACATACATATATATGTACGCAAATACTTGTGTATTTATTTATATATATAGTACACACATACACGTACACAAATGACAAAAACTTATTCGTCATCCCTTTTGGTGCCTTAACTACTAAGGCTAATTTTATGACAGGAAGACAAACTTTACAGCTAGAATACTCTACAAGAGGACAATCTTCTTAAAGTCCATTAGTTCAGTTAGAATACTTGCTGAGGATAACTGTGTTACCACAGCAATGACACGATCGATGTGCTTACAATTGCATGCTTTTTATTTGTGCTCTCCTTTGCTCGCTCTCTCTTTTGTTTTGTGGGCAGCTCAACGGTCGCCTGAAGCCGTTGTAATGTTGTTATTCTATTTTCGTTTGCATTTTGGTTTGAGAGCGCTCGTGTCTGTCTGCTTCTCGGTGCAGCTGTATTATTGTGTATTTCTTGTTCTTGTAGCTTCGCTTCCTTCATAATAATTAGTTAATCAAGTGTAAATTTATTTGGCGCTCACAACGCCATTGTTAAGAGTGTCTCTCTCGTCGGGTGCAGCACCTCTCTTCTAAACAGATCAACAGTTGTGTTGCTGTCCTTCTTTCTTTTGATTTTCTAGTTAAATAGCGGAAAAGAGAGCGTGAGCAAAATGAACGCGGGTGTCTTCAGCCGCCATTCTTTAAAAAATGTTTTTTAGAATGCGGTCGATTGAGTCGGTCGTCGAATCTTATGGCTGATATATAAATATATAGAAAAGAAATTAAAAATGAACAAAAAGAGTAAGAGATCAAATTTGTAAAAAATTCATCTAAGAAATAACAAAGTCTTGCCAGGCAATATGCATTATGCATTAAGACAAATCAAAGCTTTCATTTGAAAGTGAGCTGAGGACGCCTAACAGTTATTTTCTGAGGGAATGGGAAAGGAAATGAATAACACTGAATAATACTGAAAGTTCGTCAGTCAGAAACAACAATATATATTATATTCTTATTATATTATTAATAACATTTTCGTCTTGCCTAGACCTTTGATTTAGTTTTTGTAAATCAAAGTTACCAAGCTCAAACACCTGATGCGGTAAGCGTTTCACAAGGAGATTTGGTTGAACTCGTAAATACAATAAAGAACATTAACGAAACAAAGTGAGTAAATAGATAAATAGCTAATGTATAAAATTTAATAAATAATTTATTTATCAGGTGCTTCATAAGAGTCTCTGATGGATTAAATGCGCGGGAAGGTTTGGTCCCAATGGAAATATTAGAAGTCAATTCATCTTCCTTTAGTTCAAGTAAAAACGAAAATGGCAATAATACCGTAGCAGATATTGATTTCAAAAAGAGGTAAATAGAAAGAAAAAGTCTTTGACATATAAAATTATCCTTAATTTTTCCAGGACCATTATTGGAGAGCTCTTGGAAACGGAGGAGGAGTTTTCAAGAGACTTACAATATGTAGTTGATAAGTATATAAAGGCTATTGATAAGCCGACTACGCCACGATCGATACGCGACAGCAAAGACATTATCTTCTCGAATGTTATACAAATTGCTGAATTTCACATGTAAGTTACAAGTGATCTTTATACTATCAAATTTGTATTATATTATTATTAACATTCATTTCAGGGTGTTAAAGGAGGGCCTTGAATGCTATAGAAATCAACCCGATATGATAGCCAAAACATTCTTAAGACTAGAAAGAGATTTTGATAAACATGTCAAATATTGTCGAAATGAGCCACTCGCACAAGAGTTTCTGGCAACCAATGCAGAAAGCCAAAATTTTTTCCGGGTAAGATAAAAACAACTAAATTAATTATTTACATTTTATAAAACGTTCAATATTACATTAAAAAAAGGTATATTAAATATCAAAATATTAATATATATTTAAGTATTTATCACTATAAAAATTATTAAATTCATTTAAAAAATTTGATATATATTTTGTTTATTCTATTTGCATTCGTATAAACATTTATGTATATAAATAAAATTACAAAATATTTAACAACACGATATGCTTGTTAAATTTTTGTATATATGTGTAAAATAATATGAATTATTTAAAAACTTAATCGAACTTGTGTGACAGCCCTCGTTTACAACATGTCTTCTCGATCAGTACGAACTTTTTCGCACGAGTGCTTTCTATTTGAATGAACGTTTTCCGACCATGATGCAACCTCTTGCAACTTGTTTGTTTTTTCCGTAAGTTTGATGTAACTTGCGTTGATTAATGTTCGATCGGAAGGTCAAACTTGTTGCTCTTGTTTGTTTGTTTTTTTGTATCTAATTGGCAAAGAAGCATATGTTCGCACCGCAGCGAATCGTGTGGGATGTGGTACATCCAAGAACATTGAAAAAGCTCAAGCTTTTATCAGTTGCACCTGTTTTCATACATATACATACATACATATATATTCAGCATATGTTCTTGAGATTTGTTTGATTGTGAATTTATGTTGTTCTGGCGGTTTATGAATGAATATTAGGTTGCAATTTATTGACTAAGTTCAGTGTGGCTTTTTGTTATGCTCGCTTAAGAATTGAGTTTATTAGCTTATTTATGAAATGAAAGTGAAATAAGTTTATTTGTATATATGTATGTATATCTGTGATTTACATACATACATTTTGCAAATACTGCAACGTATGTAGTTTATAAATGTAAGCATAGGAAAAATATATATCTATATACATATGTATATATATATTTAAATGATTTGAGATATACATACATACATACGTATGTATGAGAAACTTGTGAGAATCCCACTCACTCCGTCGCACGGACGTGAGCAAAATGTTTTCTAATTACTATTTATACAATTTTCTGCTAACTTTCTAGATATTTTTGTTTATTAAATTTTCAAAGAAATAAAGCTCCCAGCGAACGATGTCTTTTTATACGCTGCTTTAAAATCGCTGTCATTTAAATGCATTTAATTTTGTTTTCGTTTAACTGAAAGAAACTTAAATTGTTATGATAAACGCAGTATTCTTTACATTCTTTTTATGTAGATTAAATGAATTCATTTTTGATGTAAACGAATTTTGTTCATAAAAAGACAGTTATATATTAATAATACTATAGTTAACTATAATAACATATTCTAAAATTAAAAACACACGAAAGCAGCATAAAACAGCGAATGAGAGAGACAAACAAAGACTGCGAAAGAGTGTATGAGAGAGAGAGAAAGAAAAATATAAGAAAATAAGAAATAAGCAGACAGAAGTTAAGAATTATTAAGATTACTTTACAAAATGTGCAACTTATGTACATAGGTAACAAAGATATCATTATATCAGAGACACATACAGAGAGAGAGAGAGAGACAGGGAGACGAAGAGAATAGAAAGAAAAACTCATTTACGAAATATGATGATTACTACAATCATAATTATCACTAAGCCCAGATTAAGAGAAACACAGAGTAAAGGAAAAAATTCTTCTCTTAGACATTATACTTAACTCATTTCTATTGCATACATCACAGATGTATGTATGTATTTATGTATGTATGCAGGTACAAAAATGTCTACCATAATCGTAATGATCATTTGCAACAATATAATGATCATAACAATCATAAAATTATTATCTATTTACTTATTTAACTTAATGATGATTAGCACGCACTTTATTAATATAATCATCATTATGTTATAAACAATTCATTAACAATATTTTAAACAACTATTACAATTCTGCTTAATCATATCCTTAACTACTACACTTCACTACACTACACGACTGACCCAGGCGGGGGTCACAAAACCAACTGAAGTTGCCCGCCTGAGGATCGCCGTTATATAGGGCGACGACACCCACCCACGAACCCACACAACCCCCCACAACTCCAACCCAACTTCATGCAACTCCAACCCAACTTCACGCAACTCCAACCCAACTTCATGCAACTCCAACCCAACTTCATGCAACTCCAACCCAACTTCACGCAACTCCAACCCAACTTCATGCAACTCCAGCCCAACTTCTCGCAACTCCATGCAACCTTACGCAACATCGAGCCCATCGAGCCCATCGAGCCTATCGAGCCTTGGTCTGAGTTCGACTTCAAACACGATCATCATGAATGCATTCGAATATATTAAAATTGATTTTACCTACTTAATATATACATATATGTATACATCAAAATTATGTATTATATTATAACATGTTAAACAAGTATTTCGCAATTGTTAATAGCCGACTGCGACGGCTTTTGTTTTATGAAGTTGAATCTATTCCAATTGGGTATATTGTTTTTATTTGAAAATATGTAACAAATATAACATACAATACATTTCATACAATATGAGCTGAAAACAGAGTAAATATTTAAATATGTATGTAAAAGTAATTTGTATATAAATTACCTCAACAGAGTTCAAGCGCCTGAAGGCGGAGCAGCAACAATTCAGATTTGCCGCCAAATGATCGATCGTGTTTGAAGTCGAACTCAGACCAAGGCTCGATGTTGCGTAAGGTTGCATGGAGCTGTGTTGGAGTTGCGTGAAGTTGGGTTGGAGTTGCATGAAGTTGGGTTGGAGTTGTGGGGGGTTGTGTGGGTTCGTGGGTGGGTGTCGTCCCCCTATATAACGGCGATCCTCAGGCGGGCAACTTCAGTTGGTTTTGTGACCCCCGCCTGGGTCAGTCGTGTAGTGTAGTGAAGTGTAGTAGTTAAGGATATGATTAAGCAGAATTGTAATAGTTGTTTAAAATAATGTTAATGAATTGTTTATAACATAATGATGATTATATTAATAAAGTGCGTGTTAATCATCATTAAGTTAAATAAGTAAATAGATAATAATTTTATGATTGTTATGCTCACTATATTGTTGTTGTATATTGTTGCACATAATCATTACGATTCAGGTAGACATATTTGTACCTGCACACATACATAAATACATACATACATCTGTGATGTATGCAATAGAAATGAGTTAAGTATAATGTCTAAGAGAAGAGTTTTTTCCTTTACTCTGTGTTTCTCTTAATCTGGGCTTAGTGATAATTATGATTGTAGTAATCATTATATTTTGTAAATGAGGTTTTCTTTCTGTTCTCTTCCTCTCTCTGTCTGTCTCTCTCTCTCTCTCTCTCTGTATGTGTCTTTGATATAATGATAACTGTATTTCAAACATAAGTTGTACATTTTGTAAAGTAATCTTAATAATTCTTAACTTCTGTCTGCTTATTTCTTATTTTCTTATATTTTTCTTTCTCTCTCTCTCATACACTCTTTCGCAGTCTTTGTTTGTCTCTCTCATTCGCTGTTTTATGCTGCTTCCGTGTGTTTTTAATTTCAGAATATGTTATTATAGTTAACTATAGTATTATTCATATATAACTGTCTTTTAATGAACAAAATTCGTTTACATCAAAAATGAATTCATTTAATCTACATAAAAAGAATGTAAGGAACCCAGAATACTGCGTTTATCATAACAATTTAAGTTTCTTTCAGTTAAACGAAAACAAAATTAAATGCATTTAAATGACAGCGATTTTAAAGCAGCGTATAAAAAGACATCGTTCGCTGGGAGCTTTATTTCTTTGAAAATTTAATAAACAAAAATATCTAGAAAGTTAGCAGAAAATTGTATAAATAGTAATTAGAAAACATTTTGCTCACGTCCGTGCGACGGAGTGAGTGGGATTCACACAAGTTTCTCATATATATACGTATATCTCAAATCATTTAAATATATATGTATATAGATATATATTTTTCCTATGCTTACATTTATAAACTACATACATACGTTGCAGTATTTGCAAAATGTATGTAAATCACAGATATATGTATATATATTTGATTTTTATTTGGTCAAATAGAGAGACAGACATACGCACACAATGTTCAATGCTTTTTCAGAATATTATCTATGCATACATACAGTCAGTCACATACACAATATATGTATATGTATATGTGTGTGTTTATATGTATGTGTATGTAGATCTATTAGTTTATTTTTAAATCCAGACGTTTCTCTTTATTAAAGCTTTTGCACACTTCAGTGTATTTTGAGTTGTGTTTGCCATCGTTTCGTGATCTTTACACGTGGATATTACTTTCCTTGGTAGCTAAAATTCTTTGCTCAAAAAATTGAAAAAAAAAATTGGTTTTAATATTTGTAAAATAATAATAAAATATTGTAAAATATTACAACGTAATCGATGTGTTTTTTTCTATTAAGTTAATAATGTTATGCAATATTCATTAAAATTAATATACATATATATTTGTGTATATATAAACTTGCAGATATCTATATAGATCTGTGTGCGTGTGTGTGTGTGTGTGGGAATAGATGCGTAGTGCTAAAATTATATTGATGAACGAATTTAGCTTTCAAAGTTAGGAATTGTACTTGTGGAGGAATAATCAGAAATGGACATACATAAATACAAACTATGTATTTGAATATGCATATGTACATATGTGTGTGCTTACATACCTGACCCAGTTACATACATACATCTGTTATGCATGTAGATATGTAAAATTTGCAACAAGTGATTTTTATATCGAGAAATTCATCAAACTGAACACAAATATGTTCTAGATAAGCATAGACAACAAGGACATTCCTAAATAAAAACTGGATACTATACAATATACAATATATATACATATAACTGAAAAGTAAGTCATTGTCCGATATATCGGTCAACCAACACACAACTTGGCGTGTCGCAGCAACAACAAGTGTCAGCTACGGTTATATTCAAGAGCAAAGCATATTCCCAGCGTGTCTATGCGACCATGAAAACATCAAGCGAAATGAGTGAAATTCTTTCAAAAAAATATGTACATATATGAAATGAAATTATGTAATATGGAATTTAATGAAATTTTTTTTTCATATTTTATAGACATTTTCACTGTCAAATTACTTTTGAAAATTTGAAACAATTTGGAAATAAACAATTGGCAATTAATCTAGTCGAACTTCTGAGCAGAGTATCTGCTGTGCATGCAGCTGTTGTAAGGCATCAAGCTTAGCAATACACACATATAAATATATACAGGCAAACGCAAACACACACGCACACACTGACAAACACACATACATAGATGCACATATGCCGCTTGCTTTGCATTTGCTGTCATAGCTGTGCTTTTTCTGCTTCTTCTTTGAGTATATTTCGGGTATTTATTGTGGGATTTTATTGAAATGTGCAGGATATTAAAGGGGCAAAAAAAAAAAAAGAAAAGAAATATGAAAAAAAAAATATATGTATATATATAATACATATAATATGTAAGCCAATGAAAAACGTTTTATATTTAAAGCATCAATTATTGGACATCATTTTTAACAGGAAGTCGTCCCACAAATATGAAGTATTCGCTAATATATATAAATAGGAAACAAAATGTAGTATTTATATATTTGTAAATAATATTGAATATTTGAATATATATTTGATATATTAAATATATTCGATTTTATGTTGTTCACTTTGGCTATAGATAGCTTTTCAACTGTCAAAAACTGTTTGTGAGGGAAAATAGCTTAAGATTAATGAAAAATATGCAGTATTCTATATTGGCAGACATTAAAAAAAAAAAAAAACAATATTCTAATATATATCCAGCATATAGATGCACTCAAAAAACCAAACAGTATTTAATAATTTTTGTAGATATTATATTACTAAATTTAAATTAAGAAATAAAAAGGTTTGGTTAAGTTCCTAACATATAATAAACATGTATAATATTATTTAATATATTATTTGTAATATATAAAATTTGCAAAGTATTTACTTTTGATTATTATTTATTAGAAATTTTTGTAAATATTTAATATAATCGCAATTTAATGTAAGTTAGTCGAAGAACTTTTTGTATTAAAAAATGGTTTTTATTTAACAAGCTAACATTTTTTGTTTAATAATATAGTTTTATAACTTTACTATATTATAATTTTGCTTAAATTTTAATGTTAGCTAAGAAAACGGTTTTTTAAACTATTATTTTAAATCAAAATAGTCACGAAATTTATTGCTTGAAAAGATTTTTAAGCAGCTTGAATTTTTTTTTTTTTAATATTTATTTTATAAATATTATTTACCTAATTTTATCGTTTATTTACAATCATTGATTGGTAGTAAGACAAAAGAGGAATATTTTTAGAATACAATTAATTTATAGCATTTTTGTTCTATAAATATTTTTCCTAAGAAATGTTTATAAATTTTCAAAATAATTATTCACATTAATAATATTTTTTGTTCATTTCGATTTCAGGAACTTTCGGCAAAGCTGGGCGACGACAAATCGCTATCTGAGCACTTGAAGCTTCCACTTCAGAGAATCAACGACTATAAGCTTCTGTTTAAGGTTCGGCATATATATTGATTGTTTGTATTTGTTTCACTAAAATGAATATGGATGCACGCCTAATATGTAACAGAGAAATTAATATAATTTATATGAATTGTATTTGAATTTAATTAACTGGTTTAATGTCTAATCCACAGGACCTAATTAAACTATCTCAATGCTTCAAAGATAATGTTAGGGACCTGGAGAGAGCTTTAGAACTAATGCTTAGCGTGCCAAGTAGAGCCTATGATAATATATTTATATCGAGTATTGAGGGCTATAGAGGTAACATACAGAAGTTGGGCAGGTTATTGCTGCATGAGCCTTGCTTGATTACAGATAAGGATGGTAAAACCCATGAGAGATATTGCTTCCTGTTCAAGTCAAGAATCTTAATAACAAAAGTTCGCAAAATCTCTGATAAGAAATCGATATTTATTTTGCAAAATATTATAAAGCTTCCATTGTGCAATATTGAGGATCAAATCGAGGAAAAGCGTTTATTTATCTCATCCAAATCTCCAGACGATTCGAACAATTTGCATCTATTTATTAAACCTCACAACGAGGAGGGTCATCGGTTTTGGTATAATGAAATCCAATCCTATATCAATCACGTCGTGACTCTGCAAGAGCACGCTGCAGACGATCTGAAAGTAGATTCGGCAAATATTGCCAGCGAGAATGAACTGATACTTCGTCTGCCCCACAAGGTCGAGGCGTATCAGCCCAATTTAGATATACGTCCATCTGACGTGGCCGAAAACTACTTTTTGAGTAAAGAGACCAAAGAACGTCTGCTCTTCGAAGAGCAGCAGCTGAAGAAGATCGAACAGGAAGCCTATGAGCTATTCAAGGCCCAGCAGAATTTACAAACTATTGCACAGCAAAATATCGAAATAAATACCAAAAAAGAGATTCCAACTGAGCAAAAGGTGACAAGCCAAAGTTATACGAAAACCGATTTCAATCAGAGTGAAATTAAGCTAACATCCTCCTCCATAGATAAACAAGAGTCTGTGGCGCCTGTAGTGCTGCTTGAGTCTAGCGCATTTAAAAGTTCGGTGATTGAGTCCAAAGAACTACCTGAAAAGAGAAAAGAAATCGAAAAGTGTCAAGTAGAAGTTCAGAAGAATGTTGCCCAGACATTAGTAGAACAAAAGCTAGATTCAAGCATAGAAACCAAGAAATCTGACGAAGTTCTAGTTAAAAATCCAATTAAAGTTAATGAAACTCAAAAGCCTGAAACTAGAGAAGAGATTAGAGAGATAGAGAAATCTCAAAAGCTTGAAACTAGAGAAGAGATTAGAGAGATAGAGAAATCTCAAAAGCTTGAAACTAGAGAAGAGATTAGAGAGATAGAGAAATCTCAAAAGATTGAAAAGATTGAAACTAGTGATGTTATTAGTGAGATAGAGAAATCTCATCAACAAGAGACTCTAACTGAGGGTAAGAACAATGAAGATTTCAACTCTTATACAGAAATAACTGTACAAATTCCAACAATAAGCAATCCAATAGAAACTTTATGCCATTCACACGAATCCCATCATAACAAGAACAAAATCGAGTTGGCAAATATACCCGGCTATAATGAATCGATATACGATAGCGATAGCGTTCAACAAACCTCTAAACAACGAGACGAACATCAGAGCATTACTAATATAACCGATTCAGCTTCATTAACGCAATGGAATAATCGACTTGCCGATATTGCTTTCAGGAATGGGGGCGAACGTTCTGCACAAGGTCCACCCCCACCACCCTTACCTCCTCATTTTGTTCGAATGCCTGGCTTCTTTCAACCGCTTCCGCTTATATCGTATGAAACCACCGTAGAAATACTAATTATTAAAGCTCGCCCACCATCACCGCCACCGCGACCACCGCCGCCCATTAAACGCGTGCTCGTTCACAACGAGAGTTTAGAACAGAAATCACAGAACTTTCTGGAGGGTATCTATGACGTATCAACCTCAGACACATCGCTGCGCAATGCTAAGCAAAAGATACGAAATATTAAGACAGCGGTCTTAAAATCAGCCGATTCAACCAATTACGCCCAAGATACGGTTAAAAAGGCAAAAGCTCGCGATTTTGTGCATATATTTAATCCGCCCATTCGAAAGAAACGACCCATTTTTGAAATTGTTGAAGAGCCTGTAAATATTTGCGAAATTGAAGGCGACTATACTGAATCTATTGCTGACGATTTCAGAGACTCAAGTGTTGACCTCGAGGCACGCGGCAGAAGTGTTTGCAGTATGGATGATAACTATTCCAGTTATTCACTGGCAACCAAACGGCGCATCGAGAGTAAGTTTCAATTGACCAATAACGGGAAAACGATATATATGTGTGTGTGTGATACGATATGAAGGCTCTAGAAAAATGATTGATGTAAGCTAAAGGTCTAGACTCTGGTCGAGTATACAAATCCACTCAATGATTGATTCAATTACCGAAATATATGTGTTGATATGTAATAGATGCCTTGCGTTCTAAACATCCGACAAGTATTTTAATATTTTGTTTACGTTTTAGCAAATATATATCCGAATATTAACTAAATTTGTGTTCAATGTTTTTGTATCACCTCGCGTACATAAGAATTTATATATGTATATCATTTAATATGCATTTTGATGTTAAAATACATTAAAGTAGTTAGACTATCCCTCCCAAACACTCCTTTCCTTTAAAGTTGAGATTTATGTTTTTTATTTGTCTACAATTTTGTGTATTCCGAATGGGCATACCTCTTAAATATGTTCTCAAACTAAGTAATCGATCTATAAGACTATTCTATCAACAGCTGTCCATCTGCACATTGTTTTTTCCTAGTTTTCATGCCTAATTTATTTTCCACATCAATTGTTTTGTTTGTTAGCCCAACAACACAAAGTTGATTTAAATAATATAAGAGGGTTGCCAATTTGTAGCGTCTTTGAACTACTCTATTCTATTCTATTAATTCTTTAAATATTTCTATATATTTAATTAGATTCATATAGAAAGAATCACGAGAGTCCAAAGCTTTTATTTATATAATAATATAATATATAAATTGGAAATTAGTTTAATTTTATAATTAAAAATTTATTTTTAACTATACCTCAATATGTCTTTGCACATGTTTGATCAGCAAAGATGCAAAGAACTTTATCTATATAAGATATATATAAATTTATTCACATAAAAAAACTGGCAGCCCTCTGTAGTAGTCGTTTTAATACTATATATCCTTGCTTATCCAGTTTCCTGATTATCATATTTCTATATCTGTTCTATCCAAACTAAATGATCGCATTCTTCAATTTGTATTACATACATCTTTTTACTATTTTACATTCAATTAACCCCTGGCAAATATAGAGACTAGTAGGTACAAGGACTATGATAGGGGCACCTCCTACGATAGTACTGTAGATAGCAAGCAATATGGCATTAGCTCTAGACGTGAGCGGACAACATTAGATAGAACCGAAGGCCATTCACACCTATTGTCAGCCAGTCGTGCCGAGAGTCGTGCCGAAAGCCGTGCCGAGAGCCGTGCCGAGAGTCGAGCCGAAAGCCGTGCGTCCTATTTGCAGAGTTCAACGTATAAGCGCTTATCGGACGATCTGCCGCCGCGCTCCATTGATAAGCCCGTCGTAAGCAAAATGCTGAAAAGCGTCCACGTCGAGAGTAAGTTAACCAAATAAATTTTCATTTGAACATTCTCACTTAACATTTTGTATTTTATCATAGGCGGAGAGACAGCTCATTTTGAGATTCAGTTTAACGAGCAGCCAGGCTCTGTGACGTGGCTCAAGGACAACAAGGCCTTGGATGATCGTCTAGCGGATCGCATTATACAAACAAGCGCTCCAATGAATTCCTATCGCTTGGATATCAAAAACTGCAGGTGATTTAAACTTTTTATACACTATGGCCAGATACTTTGGCCTTGACCTACTTACTTAGCTTATAATAGAATAATTTACTTCTTTTATAAATGTTATAACATATTTGTTATTGTTTATTATTTTTTAAAATATTATTTTGTCATTCTTTTATTAAAATTTATTGATTAATTTTCAAATATTTTTTATTCACAGTGAGAATGATGCTGGAACATATACTGTTCGCGCCCAAACTGCATCTGAAACAACAACTGTTACCGCTCAGCTGGCTGTGGGACAAGGTACGTTTTATCTTTTATTAATGTTAAATTTTATTTGTATTAACATTTTGTTTAAATTTATTTCAACAGTTGGTGGTCATGACGAAACGAAAACCAATATTGCGCCCGCATTTTTGGTTAGTTTGAAGGATACTGAAATGATTGAAAATACTCTATTTCGGTTTATGGTTAAAATCTTAGGCGATCCAAAGCCCCGAGTTAAGTTGTAAGTAAAACAACGAAGTTCTTGAATAAATATAAACTAATGTGCTCTAGTCATTTATAATATGTTAATAACTAAAGCCGTTTTCCGCGATTGAATTTTAGGTTCAATAAACTTAAGAAAAACTTTTATATAAGCCTAGTTTCTTTACATATGTAACTAATTATATTTCTTTACACATATGTAACTAATTATATTTCCTTAAAAATGATAAAGATCAACTTGGTTTTGTTTTATGCAAATCTAGGTAAGTATAAGTAGAAAGATATCAAATTTTTATATGTAGACTGTGCACAGGTTTTGAATGTTTACACTCTGAGTAGAATGAGTAGATGAAGAAGAGTCTTAATATTAAATATTATTCCTGCATATTTTCTTATCGACATTATAAATCATTGTTCTCTAAATATTACCTCTTTTCGCTTCTATTTTCCCTTTTCAGCTATAAGAACGATAAGGAAATTCTGGAAACAGATGATAGAATTCAAATCATACGTGAAAAGGATTATTTGGGCTTTTATGAGCTAGTCATTGCGGAAGTGCAGCCAGAAGATGCTGGAGTCTATAGCTGCAAAGCAGTTAATAAGTTTGGCGAAGCTAGCTGTGAGGCAACAGCAACTACTGTGGGTAAGTAGATCATGTTTAAACTACTATAATTAGTTGAAACCTTTTAATAACTTAATCTTTGCCTTTCTTTCGCAGACTTTAAGAATCCCTTTGGAGCGCTGAGTGGTCAGATCTTGCAGAGTGGCGAAAAGTCGATATTTACATGGAAACGCAATGGAGAACCTTTCGATCCCGAAGAACGCTTCAAAGTGCTCTTTGGCGAAGATGAGGATTCGCTAGCTTTGGTATTCCAGCACGTCAAGCCCGAAGATGCTGGCTTATACACGTGTGTAGCTCAGACATCGACGGGCAATATCTCGTGTAGTGCAGAGCTGTCTGTTCAGGGCGCTATTCAAACCCTGAACAGGGAGCCAGAGAAACCCAGCCTGGTAATTGAGCATCGCGAGGCGAACACCAGCATTGGTGCGACTGCCATACTGGAGCTACAGTGCAAGGGCTTCCCCAAGCCAGCTGTGCTCTGGAAGCATGAAGGTGAAGTCGTTCAAGTCGACGACAGGCACAAGTTCATGTTTGAAGACGAGGAGAGCATGTCTCTGATCATTAAGAGCATAAACACTGAGGATGCTGGCGAATATACCATTGAAGCAGTGAATGAGCTTGGACAGGATACAAGCTCCATTAATTTGACTGTTAAAGGTAAGTCAATTTATATAAATATCTCTTATAGAGCAGAGAATATATAATTATAAATAATATCTATTTTCCGATTTGATGTATTTCATACTTTTTTTTTTTTTGTTTATATTTAATCTTTTATATTTTATGCTTTCAGCCCCTCCGAAAGTAAAGAAAATCGAGAATATAGTTTGTACAGCTGGCGAAACAGTGCGCATGGAGATCGAAGTTGAGGGATTCCCGCAGCCAGATATAAATGTCACCAACAATGGCAAAGATATATCGGGCGAAAGTAATGTGAAGATTACGACAAAGTCCGTCGGCAAAGGCTCTATTAAGGTTACTGTGGAGATTTCTGATATTAAGCTATCGCAGGCTGGCAACTATTCGATCAGAGCCACAAACGATCTGAGCCAGACGTCCGAGTATTGGAATTGTACTGTGAAGTCGAAGCCAATTATTGTGAAACACTTTGAGGAGGAATATATTCACGGCGAAAAGGAAACCGTACATATGTCCGTACGCGTCGATGCATTCCCTGAGCCAAAGCTGATTTGGTATCACGATCAAACTGAGATCAAGACCACCGAGAAGAAATACAAGGTCGAGTCGGACGGCAATACGTATACCCTGAAAATCACTGGCGCCACTCGCGTGGATGCTGGCAAATACACAGCCAAGGCTGTCAACGAGCACGGATCGGCCACGAGCGAGACTCAACTGCTGATGAAGTGCACTCCAGAGCTGACGAAGAAATTGCAGAACATCACCGTCAAGGAGGGTGAAACAAATGTCGAGCTAGCCGTTGGCATCGATGCCTATCCCGTGCCCAGCATCAAGTGGTTCATTGATGGCATCGAGATCGACGAGAAGCGAAATGAGTTCCTAAAGACAACTGAAGGAAATATTCACAAGTTGGTCTTGAAGGAGGTTGCTGTCAACATGCAGGGCAATTACTGCTGCAAGATCATGAACGACTATGGCATGATCGAGGACAACTGCACGGTGACTGTGAACTGTGAGTGCAGCTTGATATATAGAACATGTTAAATAACTTTTAGCTAATAAATTTAAATTCCAAACAACTTTCAGGTAAACCAAAAATACGTAGAGCACTCAAGGATGTTGAGGTCAAGGAAGGCAACTCGCTGACCTTGGAAGTTGAGATCTATAGTAATCCCGATGCCACTATTAAATGGTAAATGTATTTCTTAACCTCTATTCCTATTATATTTTAATTAAATACTTTAATACTTTTCCAGGTTCAAGAATGGACAAGAAATTCATGAAGATGCAAGAATTAAAATCACTCGCGATACGCAGCGTATTGAAAATTATTATTTGACTCTGAATCTTGCCAAAATTGAAGATGCTGGCACATATGAGGTGAAGGCAGCCAATTTCATTGGCGAGACAACTTCAAGTTGCAAAGTTCTTGTTTTGAGTAAGTATATTTTGTTTGAAAATAGAAACTTGATCTTAAAACGTGTAAGAAGTGTGTAGTCAAGGGCAATTCACATATTAAGTATGATTTATTTTTACTCAAATTATTTTTCAACAGATTTATAAATGAATTTCAGCATATGAGCATCGACTTTATATGACATCTTTGTCATGTTAAAGCTGCAATCTTAAGAGAAAGTTAATGATACTTTAAACTACATTTGTTTACCTCATTTTGAATGTTAAATGTAAATTTACTTAAAAAAAACATATCTTATAGTAGAAATTACTTAAATATTTTATAGAACCTTTTAGTTAAAATTCCAAAGTTCATCCCCAAATAGTATTTTAATTGCAATGCCAATATGTTTTGGCTTGGAACTGTAAACTTTCTTCCATAAATTAATTTGAAAATTAAATTTCCTTAGACACTTTAGCTGAATTAGTTCTGTATGATATTCATATCCTAGCTTGTAGGAAATTTAGTTGCTTAGGAAGACATCTAAAATCGTACACATACATACATGATCTATTACATACTTTGCTTCGCTTCATACTCGAGGCATTTTCTATTAGAGCATTTATTACATACTTAACCAATAATTTTGATAGAGACCTACGTTTCCTTTAAGAGTGTCTATGAATTAATGTATTCATTAAAATATATGTTCTATTTAATATTTACAAACATTTATTAGAAATTAGTTTTATAATGATCTTTAAAATCTAATTAATTTTTGTTTTTATAAAATGATGTTCCCTACGTTTTCAACTTTTATTTTGAGAGAACTCTTGAGATCTATAAGTTCAGATCTGAGATTATTCTTTCCGATTATCTATTTCTTTTATTTCGGATAGTATTCTGTCTAACTTAAAACACTGGTTATCTTTCCATTGCCCAGATCGACCTATATTCACTTACTTACTTTAAATTATATTTATTTTTACTGACTTTTATGAAATTCCTTCAAAGCTCATGGAGTTTAGAGCTTAGTAATGACAATACAAATATCATTTAAATTTAATTAAGAAAATATTTTTAATAAATTTAGCCAAAGACTGTTTATCCGTGGAAGAAACCGTGACAAAAACAATGCTCGCTACATCCGAGCAAGCAGAGGAAGGGGGTAAAACAAAACAAATTTATAAATAAATACTTAACTAACTAATCTACATAAAATGAATGAATGAATGACATGCTCTATATATAAATGCTTTCTCTTTAATAATGCTGTACAAAATTAGCTAGTTGATAAGCAATAAGAATAAGATTGCCATAATAATTTATTATTATAATATGTAAATGATATGTATATAGAATCTCTATAGTAGCCAAGGTAAAACGATCCAAGACTGAGGTGGTATAAACTTAATCAACGTGTATATTATTGTATATATATAAATATAATAATATATATTTTTTTAGCAAATGGGCTTCCTATACTTATAGGTCACGCGCATGAAAAAACGCATGAGTAAAGAAATTGGTATTAGAGTCTTAAGTTAATGTGTATGTGTATGTGTATGAAGATATTGTTTAACCAAAATTGCAACTCACTCAATATGTATTATATATAAAATAGCTCTGATCTACTTTAAGAAGTATCAAGCGGATATATGAAAAATTCTTAACGATATCTTAACCAAAGGCAGCACGATCTAGCTCCTAACCATATTTGATGTATGTGATCAAAATCGACTATCAAATCGATCGATTATAAATTCTTTTGTATATATAAATTCTTTACAGCAATAAGCAAGTAAGAGTATTAACTCGTCGGTGTGCACTCTATCAATATATAAATATAAATATACTAATTTAATGAATTTCAATCTTCTAGCTGTGCCCGAGATTGTGCACATCGATGTCTTCCAAATACACAGCTTCGAGAGTGTTCCCCTCAAATATGAAGTTATTGCTAAGGGTATACCGAAGCCCGAGGCGATTTGGTATCACGACGATAAGCCCATTGCAGCTGATAAACATTTTGCTCTAACAAATGATGGGGTAGGTCTTAATGAACATTTCTATTTTTAAATATATCAGAATGTAATCATAATATATATTTCAGGAGCTTTATAAGCTGGAAGTCAAGTCTCTGGAGCTAGCGGATGCTGGTGAATACAAGGTGGTCATCAAGAATAAATGCGGCGAGAAGAGCCATAAGGGAGTCCTCTCGCTCTCAGGTAAGATTTCTTATTAAAATACAAATATACAAATTGAATTCTAATTTAATTTTTATTATTTTCTCTTTCGCTAGGTATTGCTGAGTATAGGAAACCTTTGCTAATCGCTGCCAGCGGCTTGCGCGACATTAAACTGAAGAAGGGAGAAACCGTCAATGAGGCCGTCGTATTCACAGCCGATCCTTTGCCGGAAATTATTTTGCTAAAGGATGGTGTGCCACTTAGTGGAGACAAGAAGAATATACTGAAGACTGAAACAAAGGAATTGGAGAACGGACTGATACAATATACGTGCACCCTAAACATCAAAGATGGTAAACATTTTTATAAATTTATTTAAATTTAAGTTGTGATAAACAATTTCAACTCAACTATCTTTCTCTTTCGCCAGCCGACATTAAGGACTCCGGCCGCTATGAGCTCAAGGCAAAGAACAAGTATGGCGAGATGGCCACAAGTGGCTATATTGATGTCCTATCCAAGCCAGTAATTACCGGTTTGGTGAATCACAAGTGTATGCCTGGACAGTCGGTGTGCTTTGAGGCAATCGTGCTCGCCAATCCGAAGCCAAAGGTGTCCTGGACTCGGGGCAATGAGAACCTGTGCAACAATGAGAGCTGCGAGGTTATCGCCGATGTTGATGCCGATAAATATAGAATCGTATTCCAATCGGTGACGCCAAAGGATGATGGCAAATACGCCATTGCAGCCATTAACTCAGAGGGTAGAGCTGATGCGGAGTTCAATTTGAATGTGCTAGGTAAAGTCATATATAAATCAAATGATTAATAAAATATTATCATTAACCATCAATCAATTGCAGTTGAAAAGCCCGCCTTTATTGTGCCACCCGAGGCTCAGGCCATCCATGACTTCCATCCTGTGACCACAAAGGTAGTAGTGCATGGCGTACCAGCACCGGCTCTACAATGGCTTAAGGATGGCAAGCCCATTGATCTTGAGGCTGTCGACAAACAAACCCAGCAGAAGATCTACGTTGCCAAATCTAACAACGCCACAACCGATCAGGTCGAGGGCACTCTTGAAATACCCAAATTCAAGGAAAATGTGGCTGGAACGGTATGATTAATATCTATTCAAAAAGAAAAAGCTTTAGCTAAATCATTTTCCTTATAGTACACCTGCGTGGCCAAAAACGAAATTGGAGAGACGAAAGTGCCATTTGAATTGACTATGCAAGCGCTAGCTCCGAGCTTTACCAAGAAACTCAATAGCGCCTTGGATGCTCAACAGGGCGAGCCACTCGTCCTCGAATGTGCTGTGGATGGCAGTCCTTTGCCAACAATACAATGGCTCAAGGATAGCGATGAAATTACTCCAAATCAAAGGTATTTATTCGCTGCAATTTCTTTTTATACTATGCTTATATGATCAACCTTAACCATAATATATCGAAAATAATATTTGTTTCTTTGTTTCCTTACAGAGTTAAAATGACCACAACTCCTGAAGGCTTAGTCAAATTGGAAATCAACAATTGCCAACCGAATGACTCTGGTGCCTATAAATTGGTTATTTCCAATCCACATGGACAGAAGGTTGCCCTATGTGCAGTTGCTGTAAAGCGTAAGTATTTGTTATGATTATAAAATAATAATAAATATTTATAGACTTTTCTTACTCTTACAGCCAAGGAAATGCAGCCGAAATTCCTGAAGCCATTCGAAAATCAATCAGTCACTGTTGGACAACCCCTGAAATTGAGCGCAGAGGTCACAGGTTTTCCTGCACCCGAAATCAAGTGGTACAAGGATGGTCTGCTACTGCGTCCTACCTCAAATATTGATTTAATCAACAATCCCAATGGACAAATTGGTTTGATGTAAGTTCAGATAATTAACCAAATTATATATATATATATTAATTAAATATTTTTTTAAATCCAGAGTTGATTCAGTTGAGCCTGAAGATGCTGGCATTTACAAGTGTGTAATTGTCAATAAGGAAGGCGAGGCAGAAAATGTCGTGAAGGTTGAAGTTGTCCCTAGGGAAGCGAAGCCCACATTTGTGGCTGAGCTGCAAGATGCGTCAAGTGTTGAAGGATTCCCAGTTAAGATGGATATTAAGGTTTTAGGTTTTCCCAAACCGAAATTACAGTGGTTCCATAATGGTCATGAAATCTTGCCCGATAACAAACATGTTGCCATTCTGGAGAATCCGGACAACACTTTCAGCCTCATCATAGACAAGACTCTGCCAACTGACTCTGGATTGTATGAAATTGTCGCACAAAACTCAGGAAGGTTCAACAGCCTCGAAGGCTAAACTCTATGTAGCACCGAAGATTGATGAAACGGCTACAGAGGAAGCGCCACAATTCGTTTCGGGACTGCGCGATGCTAATGCTGATGAAGGCAAGGAATTGGTATTGTCTGCTCCATTCATTGCCAACCCGATGCCAGAGATCATGTGGTCCAAGGATGGCGTTCCGCTGGCACCCAGCGAACGTCTGCTGATGACTTGCGATGGCAAGCATGCGGGTCTAACCATAAGCCCCGTTGAAACCTCCGATTCTGGCACATACAGTTGTCTGCTGGCCAATCCCTTGGGCGAGGACTCGTCGCAGTGCAATGCGAACGTTAGGAAAGTCTACAAGGCGCCAATATTCACGCAAAAGATAACAGATCAGCAGCAGGCTTTCGGAAACAATGCTAAGATTCCAGTTACGGTCTCTGGCGTTCCATATCCTGAGCTCACATGGTTCTTCGACAATAAGCCCATTGAGGCGTCAAGCAAATACTCGATTAAGAACGATGGCGATCATCACATGCTCATTGTGAACGATTGTCAAGCATCGGATAAGGGTGAATATAAGTGCATTGCCTCGAATAGGGAAGGTAAAGATATTACTCAGGGTCGCCTCGAAGTTGTTAATGAAGTGTAAGTAATGATATTAAGAAGTACATTTTATATATCTTACTAATTTTTCTTTTAGCAAAAAGCATATGCGTTCCGAGCCACCAGTATTTCTTAAGAAAATTGGCGACTGCGATGTCTACGATGGCATGTCGGCGAAGTTCACAGCTTGCGCTACAGGCTATCCAGAGCCTGAAGTGGAATGGTTCAAGAACGATCAGAAATTATTCCCATCTGATAGAATTGATATTGAAAAGGAACCCAGTGGTCTTTTGCGCTTGTCTATCAAAAATGTCAACGAATATGATGTGGGACGCTATTCCTGTCGCATCTACAATCCCTATGGAGATGATATCTGTAATGCCGAGTTATTTTATGATGGTAAGTCTAACAGAATTTTCCTTGATTATCCATTTTTAACTTCTATTGCTTCCTCTTATAGTTATTGACTCTCATCAACGTCCATTGGGCGAGCAGTATAGCGACTTCAAGCAATATAAGAAGACTGGGGCTCCACCACCACTACCAGAAGGTCCTATTATATCGCGTATGACCGATAGGCGTCTGCTGTTGTCCTGGAAACCTTCGGTGCCATTGACGCCCAGATATCCAGTTACATACCAGGTAAGTCAAAATATTTATTATTTACTCAGATCTACATGCAATATATTCTTTATATTTCTAGGTGGAAAGATTAGATTTGCCAGATGGCGATTGGCATACTTTAAGAACTGGCATTCGTAGCTGCAGCTATGATATTAGGAACTTGGATCCACTTAGAGATTATAAGTTCAGAATTCGTGTAGAGAACAAATTTGGCGTCAGCGATCCCAGTCCATATACTCAGACATTTAGGTAACTATTAAATATTTTACTACAATAAATCAGATTATGTAAAAAAATTTAATTTAATTTTCAGGCAAAATCTTATACCGGAGCCTAAGAAGACCTACACCTACCTGCCACCTGGCACCGACTTCAGGCCAGATACTTCACCCTATTTTCCAAAGGACTTTGATATTGAGCGTCCTCCTCACGATGGTTTGGCTCAAGCGCCTCAGTAAGTTTATTTATGACAACTATATTAATATATAATTTATTAACATATAATACACTTTTTTCTAGATTTTTACTGCGAGAGAATGAGGTCTCATATGGCGTCAAGGGACATAACACAGAGCTTATGTGGTTCGTCTATGGCTATCCCAAGCCCAAGATGACGTACTACTTTAACGATAGTCTAATCGAACCTGGCGGTAGATTCGATTACAGCTACACGCGTAATGGACAGGCTACGCTATTTATTAATAAGTAAGAAAGTAGGGAACAAGGAGAGAATGTTTTCTAACCGTTACCCTTTCTCTCCACAGCATGTTAGATCGTGATGTTGGATGGTATGAAGCAGTGGCGACTAATGAGCACGGCGAAGCTAGACAGCGTGTGCGTCTTGAAATTGCCGAGTATCCACGATTCACGAAGCGTCCGAATGAAACGTTCATCATGTCCCGCAAGAATGGACGCATTGAGGCCCGGATAACTGGTATTCCGCTGCCGGAAGTACATTGGTATAAGGATTGGAAGCTCATAACTGAAACATCGCGCATTAAGATACACTCCTATGATCCCGATGTCTATATCCTTGCCATACACGACTCCATAATCAAGGATGGAGGTCTCTACTCAGTGAGCGCCCGAAATATTGCCGGCTCCATAAGCACCTCAGTCACTGTGCATATTGAGGAGAACGAAGATCAATATATCTATAAGACCTATGGTAGACATCCGTATGTGCGCGCGAAGCAATTACGATATGAAGACAAATACGATATTGGCGATGAGCTTGGCCGCGGCACTCAGGGCATCACATATCACGCTGTAGAGCGCGCAACTGGCGATAATTATGCTGCAAAGATCATGCACGGACGACCAGAGCTGCGACCATTCATGTTGAATGAACTCGACATGATGAACATGTTTAATCACAGGAACTTGATACGTCCCTATGATGCTTATGAGAATGATCATGGCGTTACGCTCATACTCGAGCTGGCTGCCGGAGGCGAACTTATCAAGGATAATTTGCTTATGAGGAACTACTACACCGAGCGAGACATTGCCAATTATATTCGTCAAACTTTGTATGGGTTGGAGCATATGCACGATTTGGGCGTTGGCCATATGGGCCTAACGGTAAAGATTCCTTAAGTTAGATACATAGAGATCCATATTTAGTTTTTGCTTTCTCTTTTCAGATAAAAGATTTGCTGATTTCAGTTGTTGGCAGTGATTTCATCAAAGTCTCTGACTTTGGTCTTTCGCGCAAAATAAATAAGCACAATCTCTCCACACTGGATTATGGAATGCCAGAGTTTGTTTCCCCGGAAGTCGTAAATAAGGAAGGCGTTAGCTTCTCTCATGATATGTGGACAGTTGGCTTGATCACTTATGTTCTCCTCGGTGGCAGAAATCCCTTTATGGGCGCCGATGATAGAGAAACATTAACCAAAATTCGCGAAGGCCGTTGGGACTTTTCTGATTCCATTTGGACTCATATATCTGAGGATGGTCGCGACTTTATCAGTCGACTGCTGTTGTACAGCCCCGAAGAGCGAATGGATATAAAGACCGCATTGAAGCATCCTTGGTTCTTTATGCTTGATAGAAAGGCATCCGATGAAGATTATCAAATTGGAACAGATCGTTTGAGGCACTATTACGATCACTTCAGGGATTGGTATGCAAATGCCTCCTGCAAGAACTACTTCCGTCGTCGTCGTCTCAGTGGCTGCTTCCAGCATCCATCGAAAATGGTGTATCCTCCTGGACACGCGTACACACCTGAAAATACGCCCGAACCCTTCATCGAACCAAGAATCAGAACCAAGGAAGTTGTTTCCAAATTCCTGCATCCCGATTACGAGTTGGGTCTTATTCAGTCTGAGAGCCAGTGAGTAGAACTTAAAATAAAATAAATAATTTCATTAATAATTTATTTTTTCTTTTTCTTTCAGCTACCAATATGGTCCCGATACCTATCTACTGCAGCTAAGAGATGTCAGCTTCCCCGTGAGGCTACGTGAAGTACATGAAGGTCGCCCACAGACGTTCACCTTCCTTTGCTCTCAACGATTCGGTCGATTGGTCGGTAAGTATCTTTCTATATTATCAATGTACAAAAATCAGCAATAACTCATTCAATATTTCAATCAGCTACCCGTGATCCGTGAAAGACGTCGCTTCACTGATATAATGGATGAGGAAATCGATGATGAGCGCACCAGGAGTCGCATCAGCATGTATTCCGCTAATGATTCTTACTCAATTAGACGTCTCCGAACTGAGCTGGGACCTCGTCTAAATGAATATACCGAGGCAGATGCAATGATAGAGACTCAGCGCGAGGGCTATCCACCCTTCTTCAGGGAGAAGCCACAAACTATTGCCATTACAGAGAATAGGCCAGCGCATATTCACTGCTTTGCAGTGGGCGATCCAAAGCCATGTGTACAATGGTTCAAGAACGATATGGTTGTGACTGAGAGCAAACGCATCAAGATCACTTTTGATGAGGATGGTCGCTCGATACTGCGTTTTGAGCCAGCCACTCACTTCGATGTGGGCATCTACAAGGCCGTTGCCCGAAACAAGGTAGGCCAGACTGTGGCCAGATGTCGCATTGTTATTGCAACGCTGCCTGATGCACCCGACTCGCCGGAAGTTTCGGCAACGAGTGCTACAGAAATACTACTTAGATGGAAGCAACCGCGCGACGATGGTCACTCGCCCGTCATGTGCTACAGTCTGCAATATAAAATGCAAAACTCTGATGCCTGGACAACTGTGGCCGACAATATTGATCACGAATTTTATCTCTTGCACGAACTGCAACCCAATACGAATTATCAAATTCGACTGGCGTCGAAGAATCGCATTGGCTGGAGTGAAATGGGAATTCCCGTGAATGCAACAACTGCTGGAACCGATGCACCCAAGGTCCACATTACAAAGGCCATGAAGCACTTGCAAATGCTCACAGAGAAGGGTCAGGAAGTAGTGCTCGAGGAGGAGCGCGTGCACATGGACTACCATTGCGAGCGCGAGCCTCCCAACTGGGTAACTGATGCGTCCGTCAGTGATAAATACAGCTTCATTTCGGAGATCGCGCGTGGAGAGTTCAGCACCATTGTCAAGGGAATACAGAAATCCACAGATACAGTTATTGTAGCAAAGATCTTTGAAGTCACCGATGAGAATGAGGAGGCAGTGGTCGCTGAATTTGATAACTTCAAGACGCTAAGACACGAGCGCATACCCGCCTTGTTTGCCGCCTACAAGCCAATGAATGTCCCGATCGCCATATTTGTAATGGAGAAACTCCAGGGCGCCGATGTATTGACCTATTTCTCGAGCCGACATGAGTACTCTGAGCAAATGGTGGCATGTGTTATCACTCAACTGTTGGATGCTCTCCAATACTTGCACTGGCGTGGATATTGCCACCTGAACATACAGCCAGATAACGTAGTTATGGCATCTGTTCGATCGATTCAAGTGAAACTTGTCGATTTCGGCTCAGCGAAGAAAGTGAATAAGCTGGGCATGAAGATATCGCCCAGTGGCATGTTGGACTTCCAGCCACCAGAAATGATCAACGATGAACCAGTCTTCCCTCAGAGCGACATTTGGTCGATGGGCGTACTAGTCTATTTGCTTCTATCCGGCACTAGTCCATTCCGTGGCGCCGACGACTACGAAACTCAGCAAAACATTTCCTTTGTGCGTTATCGTTTCGAGAATCTCTTCAAGGAAGTTACTCCGGAAGCAACCAGATTCATTATGCAACTCTTTAAGCGACATCCCACGTAAGAGGAAATCTTTTAAAACATTGAAATAAATCATTTAATACATTTTCTATTTTATATATAGGAAACGACCATACACAGAGGACTGTCTGGAGCACAGATGGCTTATGTCTTCCGATTATATGGTTAGAAAGCGTGAGCGTGCCGTATTCTTAGGCTGTCGACTGAAGGTAATTTAACATTTAAACATTTTTAAATACATTTCTATTAATCATTCTATTTTTATTTGAACAGACTATTTGCGATGAATATCATGAATATAAGAACAAGGCTGCTTCAACCTCCAAGGCCTTCTATGCGGTTGAAGGCGCACCCACACCTTCTCAACTACTTCGATCGAACAGCATTCAAGAAGAATTGCTCACAACGTTTTAGATAAAGAAAAAGGAAAATAACAGAAATAATAACTACGAATGTTTCTATATTTCAGCACATAATTAATAAAAAGTTGATGAAGATGGATAATTCAAAATGAGATTATAATCATAAATGTTGTTGTCAATAAATTAAAGCTTTTCGCAAAATCAAATACTTTAACCAAAGAAATATGTGAGAGAGTTGGATTCTATTTATTTATTTATTTTCGTTTCGATATAAAAAATAAAATAAACTTTTAATATAATATATCATATACTTAATCTAAGTGATTCTTTGCAGGGAATGTAAACTGGTTTAATCTTATTTGCTACCAAGATATATTCTTGGTTCTGTTGAATTTGCTAAACTGCCTGAGACCTTCAATTTCCATATACCCATCACCTCTCTCACTCTATCATATGGTTTATCTTCAGCAAGTTGCTCTGATTGTGAATTCTTATTAGGAATTCATGATTTCAAATTTCGCGGTAAGCTTGAAGCTTTCATAACTAACTTATCGATTTATCGTTCATTTGGTGCCTTTTTGACATCGCTAAAAATGTTGTCCTAATTGTTATTGATTTTTAGCAAAAACAAGTTATTCATTTATAGAATTTAAATATTAAAAAATACTTTTGTATAAATATGTGTTGTGTATTATTTGTAAGGTTTCCATTCAGTGTTTTTTAGCATATATTTAATATACACATAAGTAAATAAAATAGAATATAAATATATCATCTATATACAAATGACAATATCTTGAAAAGGTGAACTAAAATATGCATAGATTTGTATAACAATAATATAATAATTTTATAACTAAAATTGATTATTCAATCAGGTACAACACAGCTGTTTGAAATGGCAAAGTTCCCGTTATTCAACATCAGCCGGAAACACGAAACATATCCAGCAAACTTCAATATCAAATGCAAGTCTCAACTGCTGGAGGAGCATGAGAGTGTTAAACTAATTATAAATCGTCGCGTCGCAGTCCATCCAATGAAGTGGCCTTTGCTGCGCTGTAAATGGCAAAAAAAGCTGACGCTATCTTTGACGCTTTTCCTAATTTGCCTGCTAATCATTTTCGCTTACTCTGACGAGTTTCGGAATAAGGTCTTCTCTGTGTTTCTGTCGAATCGATTTAGCCAGGTGACAAACATTGACAAGCTGCAAACTGCCTTTGCGAATGGGAACCAAGAACCAAGTACATCGAATCAACAGCAGCACCTGAAGCCAATGCAATATATATTGAACTATTCGGCAGCCCAGCTGAACCACAGTTCGATTCTGAAGCCGGTCACATCGAACTACAATATATTCGTCATCTATACCAGAGAGAACTATAGATTGCATATGAAATTCGATCTGTTCATACATAGTCTGTTCAAGCATACGAATGCTCAGCTGCATTTACACGTTATTACGGATAAGGAGAGCGAGGTAGCGGTACTGGAGATACTGCAGCGGAAGGTTCGACGCTTCAAGCGAGTTCTGATTTACTCCATGTATAATATACAAATCTGTTCGAATATAATTCAAGACATAACTGAGAAATTGTCGCCGTACTTTAGCTCAGCGCCCAATTCGTATTATAGTGATTCGCTTTTTTTTATGTCACTCGGCCTGCATCGCATCGCCGACGCGAGCTTGAGTCGTGCTATTCTCTTCGATTGTGATATTGTCTTTCGGTCAGATATTCGTTTGCTTTTCGCAGAATTTGATCGATTTTTGCCGCATCAGCTTTTTGGTCTGGCGCCCGAACTTACACCAGTTTATAGACATATACTTTATCGTTATCGTACGCAATTTCCTGACTCGAATTTCGGAAATCCATATCAACCGATACAAATAGTGAAAAATAATAATAATAAAAATAGTAAAAATAGTAATAAATTGTTAACTAGTCGTAGCCAGGAACGTCATGGATACCCCGGCTTGAACTCCGGCGTAGTGCTTATACTCTTAAACCGAATCCGAGATTCCAGTACGTATATCGAGATACTGACACAGTACGAAATCAATCGTCTGGTGGCGAAATACTCCTTCAAGGGTCACCTCGGGGACCAAGACTTTTTTACACTCCTAGGCTATGAGTATCCGACTTTAATATACCGACTGGACTGTGTCTGGAACCGGCAGCTCTGCACCTGGTGGAAGGATCACGGCTACAGTAACATATTCGATTCGTATTTCCGCTGTGATGGCACCATCAAAATGTACCATGGCAATTGCAATACGCGAATACCAGAGTAATACGAACCTGTACAATAATGTGTTTAGGCATCTAGAGAGGCGTGCAATGAAATGTTTTAATGTGTTTTGGGTGATATATTTGGAGATTGCTGGGAAAATCCTTTGAGAAATTGTGCCTCTCTCTATCTTTCTCTTTTAGAAGCTACTCTCTTATACCCAATCTCCACTGGTCCTTGTGATCGTCTTATTAACATTTAGACTTAAACATATAACAATATATATTGTAGATATAGCATACATACGCATCTTATGAATAAAGTTAAATTGTTTACTACAATCTGCAAATCTAAATGTATTTTTCTTCTGAATTACTTTTTTTCCAGCTGATATAAATCTAGGCTAAGCTTTCTTGTTTCTAATATCAATAACACAGCATCTCTTTTAATATATTTTAAGAAGTGACTTGATCTATAATAAGCACACTTTGTGCACTTGACAACAAAAATCTGTTCTTAAAACTCGTGATTTATTTTATGACTTTGCTTCAGAGTAGCACGTGCGAGGGTTGCTTAAAAAGTTATGTAACTTAGCTGCGGAAAATAAAAGATGACAGCATACAAGAAATCAAATATTTTTAAATTTAAATATAATTTTTTTTTAAATATATTATTGGCTTACATATTTAACTATATATTTTATTTGCTATTAAAAAATTAAAAGTCAGATATCTAGTAGGAAATTACAAAGAAACAAAATATATATTACTAAGTAGATCACGTCTAGAACGTTTGTAGTTTCCGTATTCGTGGCATTTATTAAAAACAACGAACAAACAGACAATATGAATCACGTCAACGCGACTCATTCATCAGATCCAGAATCTATTAACTATATAGTATATATTTGTAGTATATATACATTTACGATTGTCAATAATCATTTCGAATGGGTTTTCAGGTAATAAAATGGTTTTGTAAATGGCTTTGCCATTTAGGAAACTGAACAATGGAAAATCGGAATCTTCTGTTTCCTAATTCGCAAGTCAGACTCGGCTCATAGATTACCATAAGAACACTGAGTTCTTTTCGCTTTCGGTGCTTTGTAAAAATTACAGAAGCATCAGATTGATATAGATAAAGAGATAGGCAACAAAATATCAATATCATTTGAATAATAATGAAATTCAAAGGTCATTGAATTTTAATAGCAAATTTATCAAAGCCATGAATGGGAAATATAATCAAACAATATCAACTGCTTGTTTCATAGCGGAGAAACTTCTATCATATACATATATAATTAAAAATCCGAAATATTCATGAGCAATATACTTTTAATGTATACTTGACGCACCTATATCATACCATCTATCCTATAAGTATGTTACACAATGGACTTAACTTAATATTTTGTAAAGAAAATAAATTTTCCATACTCCCAATCGACAGCTTTTACAAAAATAAACAACATTTATTTTGTGTATAGATCATTTTTAAAAGCCCAAATATCACTAGCATTTAGAGGGAAATTCCAGCCTTTTCAGCCTGTGCCCTATAGCGGGTAATGTAGACATGATCTGGGTCATATTTCGCCTGCAGTTCCTTCCACTCTACTGGTTTCTTTTCGATGATGTAACGGATAACCTTGTCGGTGTTTTGCCTCTGTTTCTCACTGCACTTGCTGCACTCGGTGACCAAAGCATCGGGCAGAGATTTCTTAAGCTCACGACCATCGGGCGTGCACTTGCCCGTGCCGATCAGGCACTTATAATAGTTTGAGAACAAACGATCCGATGTCAGGATTTCATCCACATCAATATTATCGTATTTTGTTGTGTATTTCTCATCAGCGGCAACGCAGGCGAGGGCCAGGGCAAGGAATAAAATAAACGACTTCATGCTGTAAGTATAGAAAATTTTACAAAATTAAATATAAAATATGCAAATTTTAATTTTAAAAATAATTTTGAGCTGATCAAACTAAAATTATAATTATAAAAAGAACAAAATGTTAATAAATATTAATAAGTAAAGAAAAAAATTTAGATAATAGAAAAATTAAATAAAAATAAATAAAAATAAAAATAGTAATTTTTTATTCTTATTAAGTTAAGTATTTATTATTTTATTTGTTGTTATTTTTATTTTTATTTTATAATATTAAATATTTTAGTTTTAATCCTTTTTATTTTTGACAATATTAATTGACAACTGAATTAAAAAGGTCATAAATATTAAACTTCTGCTAAATATCTGTGCATGTTATCTATCTTAAAACACATTATGTATGAATAATGAGCTATTTCAGTTAACAAAGTACGAATGACTATGTCAGAATTTAATGAGTGTCTATAAGTGCTCTGCTGACTTCTTTTTTATTTAGTTACTAACAAGGCTGACCGAGCTTCGTTAACGAGTTACTTAATTACTTGCTTAGTAGACATATTCATATATATATATATATAGTAGATATAACTGGATAACATATATCATATGTTTGTATATATATGAATAAATTTACTCAAGCAGTTAACGCATACAAGTTATGGATATATGTATATCTACATATATACATACATACATATATGCATAATTTGTATACTAAGTAAAGTTGATATTGAAACTAAGTCAAGCATTGCACAACTAAAATTCGAATAACAACAACAACAACAACAATAACAACAACACAATCGAAAAACGATCTAATTGAAATTCAAATATAGCCTTTTGTTTGGCCGTTTTTTTTTCGGTATTGGTTTTGGTAGTAATATTAACCTTAAATAACAACAATAACAACAGCGACGATCAAACTAACAGAGTCAAGCGACTAGTTGTGAAGTAGCGAAATATCTTTAACAAACTGACGACGATTTCGACGAAGTTTGCTTTTATACTTGAGCAATGGCTGAGACAGTCAGATACGTAGTCGATATTAACAAATATTTATAGTATATATAGCTATGAATATATATTATACATATCTACACATATGTATGTTTGTAAGCAATTCGTATGAACTTTGATGTTTTAGACTTTAAAACGTAAGGCCGTCTCGCTTGAATGTCAAATTGTGATTAGTGGAAATGCATTATTAACTTTGTATTTGTAATCTATCACATTTATTTAAATTACAAATTTACAAATTAAGATGCATTGGTATCATTACATGGCAGTATGACTCATCTGATTTATGCATATATACAAACATTTGAAAACAATAAAAAAAAAAATACAAAAAATAATACAACAATTAGGCCAAACCTATTCATTATATTCATTTTTTTTTTTTATACCCTGAACCAACTGCAATTGTTAATAAAGGGTATTATTATTAAGTGCATAAGCATGTAACAGATCTTAGAGTATATACTTATAGGGCATATTAATATGTACTTAGATATCTGCCTGAGTGCAGCTTTCTGCAACAATATATTTTATACTCTACCTAAAGCCAAAGAACAAAAAATATTAACTTTTTTAAACTTATCTAATTTCATTTATTTTTTATGATTTAATAAATAAAAATAATTATATATTTTTACATTAAATGTGATATAAAATACAAAATCATGTAACTTTTCCATTCAACTTAAACTAAAGGAAGCACAGACTAAGAGGGAAAGTTCAAGAACGAAATGGCGTGCGTGAGTGTTTGTGGCAACTTCTTAGCCTTCAGCTCAAGGTATTTCTTAGTCAAGCATGCCCAACGACACTAAGTCTTACGTGATATGTTCGGGGTAATGTAAACACACTATTCAATTGGCATATGCATTTCAGAGAATTGCAAATTTGTGTTAGAAAACTTGTTAATTATTTCTTCAAATATTTTTTCACGCCAAATAAATTACAAATCGAATTACTTATCGTACAAATAACAATACAAATTATTAATTAGTAATGCACTTTAAATCGTGAAATCCCCATAGGTTCAAAATATGTTGATTTAATATCAGTATTTGCAAGTAAGCTGCTCTAACTAGCAGTGCCCGACTAAAAAATACCCTACAAATGTTTTATTTTATTTTTTTACGTAATGTTTTTACTAAATTTATCAAAATGACAGATATGTATACTAACTAAGAGATATTCTGATAGCGTGCTACTCCATCATAGTAATTTAAATAAATAATAAATAAAGATGCTATTTGAATAAGTATATTTTAATTTACCAAATTGCATCAACATATCTTTGTAATATATAAATATTAAGCCTTTAATTCGCCAAATTAAATGTAAATGCCGTCTTTAAATTTTTAAAATATGATAATTTTATTATTACAGTCCTGAACATAAAATGAATTTCAATAATGTAAATTACTCTAAAACAAAACTTAAAACTTCTAATAAACTACCTAAAAAAAACCTACTTTTAAGTTATCGATAACAGTTGACAATATTTTCACTTTGATTTTTTGCTTCTCCTGTCTGCCGGCATTGATATATTTACAATTGGAAACAGCTTGAGCTACATGCGAGTACTCGTTACTTGTATCGAATATAAAAATGTATAGTAAATACTCTTTTGATAATTATGTATATTCTTACTAAAATAAATCAGAACAGCTTTTAAGTACACATTATATCAAAATTAATACATCTATACTATTGATTAATAATTATGGTAACTATTTACTTTGAATAAGAGTAATAATATTTCCTTGTCTTTTAGATATTGATAGATATTCGGCAAGAAAACATTGCTATTTTGTTTTGTAAACATTAATTAATGCACATGTAAATATGTATGTACATATATTATTTGTGAATACATATGGTACATAATAATAGAGCAGACTGGGATATTGTAATACTGTGCTAGCTGAAATGAACCAAAATTGTAATAAACACGAGCTTCTATTATCTTATTCCTTCCTAATTCCAAAGTAGCTGATTCCAATCTGATACAACCTATAGCTTTGTTACACAGCAAAGTTCAGTTTACTCGTTTGAATTAGACATTTTATCAATCATAACTGGGAACCGGGAAATAGAAAAAATTGCGCCTCATGCCTTTATACCTTTGCTTTATATATAACTGTAATTATTAGTTTCAGTTCGCAATTACTCTAAATGCTCTTAAGTCATTATTATACTGTGATATTTAACACGCTTATGCTAAGAATTTGCATTTGTTGAGTATTTTATACCAACTGCAATGCTGCACTTAACACAAATGCAGCAGAGGCCAAATGAAGGGCAGTCATAGCGCGTAGTTTATACAGGTACCGCTTGTTACACCTGTTGCTTATGACTTGGGTAAATTTTTGAATTATTCGGAAACTTAGCATTATAATTTTGTTTTTTAATTTCAGAACCTCACTGGCAATTGAAACTAGCGTCCTGAATCAACTGTCGATGATTTAATGATCATCTAAGCTTGATTGTGATTAGCAAGATATAAGTTAATTGAATGATAATATTACTTTCTTGGTTATAAGTAGAATTTGCAAATGCAAACATGTTCTTATCGATTGCTCCGCCATTGATGGACTTTGAAGACGAATTGCTATGGATTAACCAACTAAGCAATCAAAATCTGACTGTGTTATATGATAAATCAAATTATGTTACTCCCAACACGAAACTCCTAATAGAACAAGCCTTCATCCAGCCTCTCAGTTTACAAGATCAGCAAATTTTATTCGATGATCTGCAAAAGCAAAATAGAAATATTGCACATCAATATGGACTGACACCGGCTAAAGTATGTATTTGTACATGCCTTAAAATAATGTTTACTAAACAATTTTCTCTTATTTATATAGTTACCTCAGCTTGTTGAAAATAATCCACTCATCTCAATTGAAATTTTACTGAGGCTTATGTTAAATACCGATATAACAGAATATTTCAATATTTTGGTTAATATGGACATAACTCTGCATTCAATGGAGGTGGTAAATAGGTATATAATTGCAATATATTTAGTTTTACTTGAATGTTTCAATAATTATGAACAATTTCTTTTACAGATTAACAACATCTTGTCCTCTGCCGACTGAATTCATCCACTTATATATTAGCAATTGTATTTCTGCTTGTGAAACCGTTAAGGATAAGTATATGCAGTCGCGCTTGGTCCGATTAGTTTGTGTCTTTCTACAATCACTGATTAGAAACAAGATTATAAATGTTAAGGTTTGGAATTTCACTTTCAGTTTAAAAACATAATAATAATATATTTATTTTTCAGGTGCTGTTTATTGAAATTGAAGCTTTTTGCGTTGGATTTAGTAAAATTAAGGAAGCTGCAGCCTTGTATCGCCTCATAAAACATTTGGAAACCGGAGATACTATTCAAACCGCAAATTCCTTAACGAAACAGTAATTTTAAATTTGTAAATAAAATATATTTTATAATATGATTATCTGTAAATTTATTTCCATATTCAATGGGGCAATACGGATTACATTCCCTCTCTACTCAATGAAAACATTTTAAATTCAATGTCAAGCGACTTTATTTTCATTACTTAAACAAGGTAACGTCTTATTATAATAGGTCAAAGCATGTTCAATCCAATCAAAAATAATTAAATTTACAAGTAGGTATATTCTACTGTCTTCTTATACAGAAATATATATAATATAAATCGAAAACATGCATAAATATGTCAAAGAAAATCAAACTAAATAGCACACAATATCGCCTCACTAGTCCGGTCACGGCAAAACTTTCTAAACTTTAAAAACTTTATTCTAAAGAAATGTGATCAGGTTCCTCATTTCGATGAAATCTTTCCCACATTCGTAAAAACAGATTTTCTAAGCCTTTGGCGTATTGTGAACAATCAAATAATGGGCTATCGACGCGTGCTTTCCATACTTTAGCTCTTAAAGCTTTTAAGTATTCTCGCTCCGTGCCCAACCGAATAGCGATGTCCTGATATTCTTCTCTGCTATGTGCTATTAATTCTGGACATCCAAGTGTCGCCAATTGAGATGCTGCAACCCTGTGATATAGGAATTATAGAACTTAGTTAATGCTGTGCCTTTAGCTTACAAATTGTTATGGTTAAGATTTGCTTAAGTTCATATGAACATGCATAGCAGAACTTATTTCGTCTAGTTACTATATCAATATTCACCTGGAAGCTAATGTTTCTCCGGGTAATGTTACGACTGGAGTGCCGGTCCACAAGACATCCATTGATGTTGTGTGTCCCATTGCATAGTGGAGTATCTAGGCATATATCAGCCAATTGACCACGACGTACGTGTTCTTCCTTGGCAGCTACGTTTGAGAAAATTATTCTATCAGATGAAATACCTGCAATTTAAAAAACAAGATTAATGACAGTTAATTTCTCTATCTAGTCTTAATATTCATTTACCCAAGTCGCTGACAGACTTTTTGATATTTTGCTCTCCAACTGCTGGAAAGCGGAGCAGCCACAAAACAGATTTAGGCACATTTTTCAGAATGATTACCCATGACTGTAGAGTTTGTGGATCGATTTTGTAGAGTTGGTTAAAGTTGCAGTAAACTATGGCGTCATCAGGTAGCATGTATTGACGACGTGTGGTTATAACAATATTTTGGGGTACCTCCTCTCCAGTCGCTGCCTTATTGTTTGTCTGTGTGGTTGCCAGTCCATTCTGCACAACAACTCCATTCAGAGACGTTTGCACCTGGCCCGTGGCAATCATGGACACCAGCTGAGTGGTGCTTGGCAACTCGGCGACTTTCAGTGTAATTTCTACCGGCTTATGTCCATTGACTACTTCCTTAATCTCCTTCACAGCCGTGTTCTCCACTAGCGGCGATAAGTCTGTTGCATTTATAACGGCGACATTGTCGACCACGCTGTTTGATTGCTGCTTATCGCAGACAATTAGGCGCTCCTTTAAATGCGGAAACATTTGCTTATGATCACCAATGAAGTATGTGTAAGGCATGTAGGACAGCTTTTCGCTGTACTGATGAGCCAATTCCATGGGACTAGTAACTGAATCAGTTATAATATAATCCATGAAGCTAGCTCCGCTTGTACCTGGATAACCCAACCACATCACTTGAATCGGTGCAGGCCTAAGGGCAAATATTTCGTTTCTTGCTCCCTTTGTGTAGCCATTCATATTAACTAAAATGTGAATGCCATCATTGTAAATCTGATCAGCCGCTTTACCATTGCATGGAATGAGAGAGAGATCCACAAAGTGTTCCGATTCGCGTCCGATCTTATTACGAAATGTTGTACCATCATCCGGGCTGAGGGCATAGCAGAAGATCTCCACTTTCGAACGGTCGTGCAAGCCGGGAATAGACTGCATTAAATGTGAGGTAGGATGATTTCCAAAATCAGAGCTCAGATAGCCAATGCGTAATCTGCCATCCTTTGGCAGCTCTCTTGGAAAGTTATATGGCTGCTTGTGCAATACGTGGACTTTTTCCAAACACAAATTAGCATGCCGCGCGGCGATGGCCTTGCGAAACTCGTGTGTCAACGGATACAGCATCGAGTGATGTGGATGTACAGACGGCAAACGATTCTTCTCAAGCTGCTCAGCCACAATGCTGACCAATTTCTTCATGCGCACATCATAGTCTGTCCAATCACAAACGATCTGCAAGCAGTGAGCCAGGTTGCAATAGGCATCGGGAAAGTCAGGTTTTAGCTTCAGAGCTGTGCGGTAAGATTGAATTGCTTCGGGAATATTTCCCGAGTCCTTATGGATGCTCGCCAAATTGCTGTGTGCATCGGCAAATGCTGGATTAATTTGTATAGCACGGGTATAGCATTGTAGAGCCCCGCTAACGTCCTGCAACTCTTTTAGCGTATTTCCCATGTTGGAATAAGCATCAGCAAATGTCGGCTGAATTCTGATTGCTTCCTTATAATGCATTAGAGCTTCTTTCAGTTTGCCCTGCTGCTGCAGCACTGATGCTAAATTGGAGTGCGCAGCGGCAAAGTCCGGGAAAACTTCGAGAGCTTTTAAGTAAAGCCGTGTCGCTTCCTCTATAAATCCTTGTTCTCGCTTTATGTTTGCCAAATTGTTAAGCGAATCTGCATGATTTGAGCATAGTCTGAGCGCAGTATTATAACATTCTTCGGCATCTTTGACCTGTAAGTAAATGAATCATTGAATTGTGAGTACAAATAGTGAGCCAGATATATTCACCTGTCCTTTTTCCTTGAGTGCATTTGCCAGATTGCAGTATGCATCTGGGAAATTCGGCTGCAGCTCAATAGCTCGCCTATATGTGTCAATTGCCAGATCGATGAGGCCTTGTTCATAGTAAACACATGCCAGATTTCCATGTACGACTGCGTTGTTGGGCGATAGATTTAGCGCACGCAAATATGCTGCCACAGCCCTGAAAAAGGTTCGAATGGGAAGAGAACAAACATATTAAAATATAGAAGTGATAAGTCATAAAATAATTAGAAATACGTATATAAATAAAGTTAAAAATAATCTTCATAAATAGTTTGCAAAATAATATATTCACAAATCAATTATTGATTGATATAAATTGTCATATTATCAGAATTCAAAATAGATAATCCAAAAGAGATTCGTCAGGCTGATAGTATTTTCTCACAACTCTATCTAATCTTCCAAAGATTATTTTATATTTAAAACAGAAATTTAATAAACCAAAATATTTACCGTCTCCAACAAAGTCGTACGATATTTATGTAACGTTTCAAATAGTTCGTTTTACTTATGGGCGTGATATATTCCTTTGAATCGTATTGATCATCTACTCTAATACGCACAATTGTATAAATAATTATGCATTGGCAGTCCATGTTTATAGCAGCAGCAGCAAAATCTTTGCATTTGCATTATCAAACTTATATATGAACTTGACAATGAATTACTAATTGAAAGGTCTTACAAGAATATGCACTGTTATTTATTATTTGGAAAACAAACACAATTAATAAAAACTTAATTGGCTCGCTGTGTAAAAATGTTGTATATATATTTATATATTTAAAAAAATAAAAGCATATGACATGCGAGCCAACCGCAGACAACGTTTGATAATGAAATTTGTATATGAAAGAAATGTTCTTGAATCTATTTTATACCCTGCATGGAAGACATGCGTAGGCACGATCTCAAGCTATATCGACTTCATGGTCAAATGGCATTTTATTTATAAAGAACAGATTGTGCATAAAGTAAACTTATTTACTGTTTAACTGATCAAATAACTAGTCTCTATATTATTTAAACTATTTAATTTTCATTAAACATTTACATCATTGCTTAAAAATTTATATTTGCCAATAGCTAACGCTTACATAACTACATATATTGATCCATTTCTATTTTAAACTATATGGATTCAAATTCTTATATAGCTTTATTCATATGAAATCTAAAGCCTTTGCTAGAGGGTATCTGCATGTCTACTACTCAATTGAATACACTTTATTTTTGAATATATAGGAAAAGTTTCTACAAAATGTTGCTGGCCGACAAGAATTTATTAGACATATTTATACTCTTAAGTAATTCAGTTATATATTTGCTGTATTTTCCAAGTAAAATTTTCATCTAATTGATGTAAGCGTAAATAGTTTTCTGCTCAAGTACTGCATGAATCAGAATTCTATAAGCAATATACAAAAAAAAACTCCATATATGTTTTTTGTATATAGATATTTTTAGAATGCCAAGAGAATATACGAGGGTTGCTCCATCATTACATTATTCGCATGGCAGAAGTTGAAAGAATTTATTTTTAATTGATTCAAATTCATTTTCTCACAATTTGGCACACGCCCAATGGGCGTGAGATGAAGCCTTCATGAAGTCAATCATTAATGTAGGTCACAATATGTCTATTTTTAAATTGGGTAGCTTTAAAAAAAACATGAAACATTTAGTCTGTATGATTTGCTAAGGGTCGAGGCGTAGCTAAATTCCCATGTGTAGGAAAGTTCAGAGAGTAAATTTAATAATTCGAGAGACCTACAGATGCGAAGTACGTGTGAGACTATTCAACCTTGACATTTTATTTTTCATGCTGGTATATATAAGAGCGCACGTTTCAAATTATAAATCTCTAGCCATAAAATGTTAACACAACGACACAAGGTTGTCCTTGTAGCTCAATAATATATTAATATTGTAATTTTGCAATAAAGCAATAACCATCAGCAGCGCTCTTATAAAAACAATAATATATTCACTAAATTAAGTTAGATTCATTAGCTGCTATAATGCTTCGTACTGTTTCAAATAATTCGTCCTGCCCTAGGTACATACCTATCAACACCCACACCCACCCACACAAAGGCAACCACTAAGGCAATAAGAGAATAACATTTCGCACAGAACGCAGAAAATTCTATCACTCGAGCGATAATTATCGACCTGTTTTTCCCAATTTTAAAAGAATTGAAATTCTTCAATTTCTATTACTGCATAAAATGATCAGCGCAATATAAATCAATATCGGAAAGTATTATAATGTTGTAAGTAAACAAATTTATATTCGAAAATGAGCAGATATGTTAATGTTAGGAAATGTAAATCTTCAAAATTATTGAAGCGCAATTTTACCTTTGCAAACTAATTTCCGATTACAGAATTTATATTTGGTTATTTATTTGTAAACTAATTTTAGTTCGTGTATGAATCGTTAAATTAAGCAAATAACATAAAATAATTAAAATACTAATATCTATAAAATTTACAATTATAAAAAGCATTTATTAATTTAGCAATTGTTATTTTAAATGTTATAGAGTGAATACAAAAATGCATAATTTTAACTATATAATGGAAACAACTTCCTGCACAGTGCATCAACTGTTCTTTTTCTTTATATACTATAGCGTGAACTATTTACCAAATTGGGTCTATCGTTCTAGCATTTATAGATATGTATATGATAAGGAGCTTATGATAAGCAATTGTGTTGAATATATATTTGGAATTACATATCGAAAATGCACTCAAATCAATATGGATTTGACGTTATCAGGTTTAAACTAAAGTCAACAAAATATAGAAGTTTGCAAAGTTATTTCTAGGAAAAAGTAAACAGATAACGATAGATTAATAACCTTACTTATTTTTAAGAGGTGCAGCTCTTTATTAATTTATATTTTCATGCAACTTGATTTATAGTTAACAAAATGACAATTGAACACTGGAAAATGACTCGAGCTTCACTCTTAAAATTCAATTTCTTACATATATTAAGTATATATATATATATTGTTAATGCATTTACTAACCTGTCAAATATTCTGGCCTCTTTTAGTACATTTCCTAAATTAATATACGCGTCTAAGAAATTTGGATCAAGGGTGACAGCTTTCTCAAAGTGATGAATGGCTAACCAAATCTCGCCTTGGGCATTGAAAACACAACCCAAATTGCTCCATGCCACAGCAAAACCTGGACATGTTTCTATAGCTTTCAAATAGCACGCCTGTAATAATATTAATAAATAGTTCAGATTGAATTGTGAACGAAATATAAAGCAAATATTAATTACCTTAGCTTCCTCCAATCGACCGAGAGCTTTCAGTAAATTTCCCAAGTCGCTGCGCACACAGTATAAATCCTATAGAGAAGTTCTTTTAGATAATCTATATTTATAGACATTGAAAAATTAATTTACTGGGTTATATTGCAAGGCTGTTATATAGGCCTGAACTGCTGACTCCATATCACGCGCAGCCACCAACGCAGCAGCCAAGTTTATATATCCATCAATAAAGTCTGGCTTTAAGCGTACAGCTCGACGATAATTATCTAACGCTTCTTGCAGCTGTCCTCGTTCTTTATAAACATTTCCCAGGTTGCTGCAATTGTATTTCGAATTTATATTTATATTTAGTATTATTCTATTTTGCGTTTTAGAATTTCGGCTTACCTGTACGCCTCTGCCAGCACTGGATTCTGCTTTATAGCCAATGTAGAAAACTGTGCGGATTTATCAAGCCTTCGACACTGGAAATGAATTGATGACAACAGCAACAAGACACCCGTGTTGGTGCTATCTTGTCGCCATAGTTGCATGCAATGCCTTTCAGCGTTTTCATAATCAACAGCTTGGTATTCACGATGCGCCAACTCCAATAAACCTTAAATCAAAAATTAAATATTTATTAAAGACTCGCAGTGGATTACAAATGCATATTTGAAAAGATTTAATATATGTAACCGACTGATAAAACTATTTTATTAGACGAAGAGAAACTCAAAACCCTAAGCAAAAGCCTCTGTTTCAATATTCCTGTTTATTTAAAAATATAGAGATACAAAACCAGATATAGATATCAACACACTTGAAGTTTACTTTATATTTTGTGGTTGCTATTGTTTATCCAGTTGGTACGACAGGTAATTGGAACGAATTCCCTGTAGCTGATTCCTTTGCTTACCGCAACTAATTCCATTCCACTGAAAACGCCATGTTTTCTTGATAATTTCAATAAATTTAACTCTAGGTCTAATCCTCTTAAGAAAAGGGTTGACTATTTTCTCTTCGAATGCCTAAAACTTCTATCAGTTCTTTTAATTGATTTGAAAAATATAGTTGAATGTTCTATAATTGCAGAAAACTCAGCCTGAAAACACGCCTGCATATGCAGCCTTTATTGCATTTACTGTTAAGTTTCCTTTTCGGCAGCCATTCTAATGGACGTTTTAGCAGGTTGGTGGTTTTTGATGGTTTGCCAAAAAATTATGTTGTCATAAGAGTGTCAAACACAATTTATCTCAACATTGAATAGTTCAAATAAAAATCAATTTATATTTCTTTAAATTATTATAAAATGAATATAAAATAGACAGCTATTTAACATGCCAAATAAATATCAGACAATAATATCAATATATATTTGATTTCTATATAATAAAAAGTCAGGTAAACCAACCTTATATCAATTTGACAGTTAAAGTCGATCGAGCATATACAAAGTTTATCACATTTGACAAGCCTACCTATTTCACACACTAATACAGCTATACGTCCGACATATACACACAACTCTGAAATTTTCCATTATACTTTTAAGTGCCTGCTTTTCTATATACATATGCTGGGTGCATGCTGGTACTTAAAAGTTACCTGTCATGTTTTAAGTTTTCATTGAAACATTTACAATTTTATTCTTACCGACAGTTGATAGAGATTGGTGCTCGATAGATTTTCCAACTACATTGTTGTTAGGTAAATGATTTTGCTGCTGCAATAGGGAATGTGTTGAAGTATGCTGCTGCGTTTGTCCCTGTCCTTGAGAGTTCATTATTTACGGATGGTTCCTCATATATGTGAGTATATATGTATTTTAGGTTTCAATTTTGTATAAAATCAATAGTAAAACCACAGTAAATATCAAATGTCACTGCAAATACACGATCTAAAGAGACAACAAAAAATCACTGTGATAATTGGTAAATTATTTATACATATTGATTTTATATCAATAAACACCTCTCAGTTGACTATAAATCTGTAACACAACAAATTTCGTGGCCACCAGCTGCTACAAAAGGCAACCATAGATTTGTTAAGTATGAGTTATTTAATAGAGATGATCGATATTTGCATAAATGTTTTTTCCTATTTATAATTTCAAGAGCCAACTAGTACTCATCGTGACTACAATGTATTTTCAAAGTAACGAGTTTATTGTAACGACTTGTTTCCACCTGCATTTCATTTCAAAGAAGTGATCATTTTTAAAATACTGCGTGCGGGTAATGTTTGTTAAAACGAATATTGGAAGATAAAACAAATATTTTTGTAAAATAAATCATGTAAAAAATTCTATCAATAAAATACTTGTGTTACATATTATATATTAACACTAACCATACAACACATAGACTAGACAACTAGAACAAACTTTTTCCACGGACCAGAATATGAGCCAAGCGACCGCTCAACTTCGTATGTGTTCGGTTTGGGCAATTCAGGGCTGGGCAGTCAAAATATGAAACGACGAATTCATTGCGGTGCAAGCGCTCAACCGGCATGGTCGCGGTTTCGTATGAGTACATTCTGTGTGCTATTTTTCTTTACTCTCCCTCTCTCTTTTTTCTCTCTCTCTCTCACTCTATGCGAGCACAAGCCAGCAGCCCACAAAAATTGAAATTTGTTCGCGAGCGGCGATTCGCGACGATCTCATCTGCCTTTCTTAGTAAGAGTATGCCGAACTCTTAAACGGTTTTGCCATGCTCATGCAAAATTTTAGTGTTTTCGTAAAGATTTTTGGGAAGGGTATGAAAGCGCTGATGTGCATAAGCATTACTTTTTCGCGATGAGCATGCACACACACATTTACTGCGTCTTGCTACATGTATGAGCAGTTATGTGACTGTGTGCGAAACTTTTGCTGTCTGTAGCAATTGCAGGGACCAACATTTGCAGTTTGTTTTCTTGCTACCTGCGCTATTCAGTAGTTTGTCTATTTTGTATGGTTTGAATTGTAGAGTGACTGTCAAATGAGCCTCTACGACTTGTAGCAGTCATTTTGGGAATAATGAGTACATGGTGTGTTCTGACATTGTCAATACATATTAATTTCCAGATCCACTTAAATCGTTTATAAACCGTTCTAAAAAGTTTTGGGGGCTATGTTACTAAATAAGTTATAATAATTATTATTTATTAAACATGTATAAAAAGAAATGCATATGTATGCATATAAACATACATGCCATATGCATGGGTCAAGAGATTTGACAGTCTACAAGGCCGAACAAATTTAAGACCGTTCCCACAATTCTAAGGCCGAGGTCCACAAGAATAACAAACTGCAAATGTTGGTCCCTGCAATTGCTACAGACAGCAAAAGTTTCGCACACAGTCACATAACTGCTCATACATGTAGCAAGACGCAGTAAATGTGTGTGTGCATGCTCATCGCGAAAAAGTAATGCTTATGCACATCAGCGCTTTCATACCCTTCCCAAAAATCTTTACGAAAACACTAAAATTTTGCATGAGCATGGCAAAACCGTTTAAGAGTTCGGCATACTCTACTAAGAAAGGCAGATGAGATCGTCGCGAATCGCCGCTCGCGAACAAATTTCAATTTTTGTGGGCTGCTGGCTTGTGCTCGCATAGAGTGAGAGAGAGAGAGAAAAAAGAGAGAGGGAGAGTAAAGAAAAATAGCACACAGAATGTACTCATACGAAACCGCGACCATGCCGGTTGAGCGCTTGCACCGCAATGAATTCGTCGTTTCATATTTTGACTGCCCAGCCCTGAATTGCCCAAACCGAACAAATACGAAGTTGAGCGGTCGCTTGGCTCATATTCTGGTCCGTGGAAAAAGTTTGTTCTAGTTGTCTAGTCTATGTGTTGTATGGTTAGTGATATTAATATTAATGACTAATGTAGCTGTTGCATCGACATCCACGTTTCCATTCACATCCGCATCCACATCCACGTTTCCATTCACATCCGCACTCACATCCATCAGCTGTTTTTTGCGAATGATAATCGTTGTCAATTATTTATGCCTAAATTAATTTATTGGTCATTTTTATGCACTTATAATATTTTTCTATTTCTTTTACCTTAAATATCAAATTACTGTTAACTATGTAATATTTTATTGTAGTTAACTGCATTTTTCTCCGTCCTTGTTCTCTTAAAAGAAAGAGAGCGAGATATCTTCGGTGTTCCAAAAAATTCCATTCCGCTCTTACTCCTCGGCCGGTGTTTTTATCGAATGAATTTGAGGCATACTATTTGTACACTATAACACTTGCAACGGGAGACCAATTAATTATGGATGATCATAATGTACATTTTATTTAATCCCAAGCGAAAACATACTCTTTTTGTTGTCGGCCACCTCAACTCAAATCCAAAACCATTGCTTACATGTAAACAATCCATATATTCATAGATATACATTTATATTAATCTAGGAATTTTTGCTGCCACGAAATTGATCTACATTGCCAAGTAAAAATAAGTACTTTGTAAAAATTTATATTTAACGTTTTATCTTGCTGATGGTAAAACATTAGTTTTATTTATTATCTTTCAAAGGAATACATATTTATTCCGCTGGGACTTCCATGGTTCCATTATTAAGTTCGTCAATAACATCATGGGGATGTTTTCCATCAACAGTGCATCCAACACTTTGGGCTGTGCCAAGAACTTCCTTGCAGGTGCCTTTCAGTTCACGAGCCATTGACCTTGGTCGCATGGTGCGTGCGATCGCCAAAATGTCATCGAAAGAAATGTTTCCACTGTGCTTAACTGAAAAGACAAATTAAATTATAACTATTAGCAAAAATAGTCCAATCAAGTATAGGATATAGTAACAAACATCTGCATTACTAATTATTAAAAACATTACAACTAGCGATTCTAATTGACAAACGTTTTTTTTTTTTAATTTAGAAATCGAAACTTCAACTGGAAAAGCTAAACTATCTAGTATGATGATCGGCTTTTTTAGCGGCCGCGTTTTTAAATATGTTATTGAAGTACTTCGTTTTATAGAAATCATTGCTATTAAATCAATTCTCACTGTTTTATCATTTAAAGCACGGAAATCTTTTAAATATATTACCAAACCGGTCTGATAAGACCAATATGTTGAATTTTCCAATCAGAATTGGTTCATTATCTTTTATCACAAATTTTATTTTACTGTGTTTCACTGAACTTTATATTATATGTAGCATTTAACATTTTAACAAATTAAACTCACTAATTAAAAAATAAAATAAACATCAAAAACTCACTGTTCTTCTGCTTCTTTCTGTCACGTGGAGGTTCCTTCAACGCCTTAATGATCAGTGAGGCTGCGGATGGAACCACTGATATAGTAGCCTGCCTATTTTGAATGGTAAGGCATACCGTGATCTTGAGTCCCTTCCAGTCAGAAGTGGCCTTTGCAATATCGTCACCTACTTTTTTAGGAGACTATAACAAATATTAGCTTAAGAAACTAACGCAATATATATTTTATACTCACCAATCCAAGAGGACCGATTTTAGGGGCCAACGATGAGGTAGCACCAACCTCGCCACCAACACATCGAAGGTACACTAGAATAATAGAAATGTTCATATAAACAATATAGTCTTAGATGAATGATATAAATTATATTTATATGGTTGCAAAACGTACCCAATTTGACTTCCGTGGGATCAAATTTAGGAGGCATCTTTATATATAAATGGTTTCAGCTGTTAAGGATATAAGATTATTAAAATATTTCCCGATTTTTATTCATCATAATTTTAAACATACCGTCACCGAAAGTGCCGTAAAGGGAAAGAGTCCGATAGTTGCATAGTGATGGGATACTTAGTTTCCGGTTATTTCATTTATCGAATTATTTCGTTTTCTTGCAAAGGAATGGAACAGAAAGTTGTATAATTTACTTATCAAAACAATTTTTTTCAACTACTTTATAAATAGCCTTATAATTCATAATACATATTTAAATAGTATATTTTATTTTTTTTATAATTAAAATTTTATAGATTGCTTTTAATTTCAGCATTGTGAACACATAATGCAGGAGTATCTTGGAAAAGTTCGTTCTTAAAAAATCAATTATTATTTCAATATGAAATTCCAGGGTATCTGGAAATAACTCTCAACTAGTATATGGTAATCTAACTACGACTACCAATATTACATAACTTTTATCTTAAACAAACCTAGTTGATTTGCAATCATTAAAAAGTTTTTCTTTTTAATGTATATACCTGCAGGTATTGAAAATATCGTGAATGAAAAATAATTAATTAATATTGTCGTAAACATGGAAAGTTGTAATAATATTGAATGGAATATTGTTATGCCTACTGATTTCTTTATTATTTCGTTCCTAGGGAGTTGGTATTGTGAAATAATAGTCGATATACATCGTATCTCTGTATATTGTCAATCGATTATTACAATTTTGCTTTCAATTGTCTTCCATCCCTAATCTAAACCTTCTTTCCGGTGTTGCCGTTGTGAACGGAGGTTAAAATGGTGCGTAAACAAAATCTTTAATAATAAGTGCAATCATATAATAACTTATAAAATTTAATTATTGATTACTAAATGAAAACTCTTTCTCTAACAGGCCGCACATAAATCGTTCCGCATCAAGCAGAAGCTTGCTAAAAAATTGAAGCAGAACCGCTCTGTACCACAATGGGTTCGCTTGCGTACTGGAAATACCATTCGGTAATTATTAAACTTAATTTATACGTTCAATTTCTTGAAGTCTTGCAATTGGTTTTTCTTTACACACGGTGGTGACATGTGAACTTGAGTAACTGATAAATGAAAAAAGAAATAAATAGATATTGAGAGATGTGATTAGTGCAAATTGGAGTAAACTGTAAATCAGCTGTCCCAAAGTCTATGCTTCATGTATTCGTATAAGATGATTTTCTCACTATAAAACAAACAATATTCAACTTATGTGTGCAAATTCAGAATGTTTTATATTTTTCCAACCGAAACCAACTATGAAAGCAATTAATACCGGCTTTCATGAATCTGAATAAAGAGACGAACCAAAACAATTTACAAGTTCAATACTCTGGATTCCATGAAACCATTTTTCATTATCTTTTAATCAAATATTTATAAGCTACAATATTCATTTAATCGCGACTTCCAATCATTAAGCAACTAAAGAAATAATTGTTTTTTATGTTTGAAAATATCAAGCTCGCCTCAAGATTACTAGAATTGCCCCAACTTATGTCAAGTTCCTTTAATTATGAATATAAATATTAACGAAGACTTTCTTTATAATTACAGGTATAACGCCAAGCGTCGTCACTGGAGGCGTACCAAGTTGAAGTTGTAAACTTGTGCATATGCCATTTTTTGCAGTTTTGTAGTTTGTATCAAATAAAAATAATTATTTAAATACAAACTAAATTTTAAATATATTTATTTTGGGATGTGGATGACATAGTTCTGAAATAAAATTAATTTTTAAATGGTCTTTTAATAAGGTTGTCCAAAAATACTAAACATGAATAAATGTATTTAAAGTGTGGAACACATTTTCTGAACTTGATAATAGGATGTTGCGGAATACACACTTGCACTATAATGGTTAAGCATATGGAGAAAAGAAGTATTGCATTTAGGCTTATATACATAGATGCGGTGCAATGATTCTATTCAGGATACAGCGGATTTGTTTTAAAAATGCATTGGGCAGCATCAAAGCTGAGACATTAAATTAGCGCACGACAATGAAACGATTAATAATCGTTGCCAAAAAGTAAATTTTGCTCGTGTCTATCGTGAGACATTGAAACGTTTGTTTTGGTGTTGTTATTAATTCGAGAGCTCCAAAAGCCAACAATTTTGAATATAATGACTAGATCGATAAGGAATTTGATTTTAATTTATAGAAATAAAAATTTGAAAATATTTAGAACAGATGCATTTTTATCAGAAAGAATTAAATTGTCAATTGTGCTTAAAAGTTGCATATTCAGCTATTTTAAAGAATAATTAGATATAGAGAATACGTGTTTTAATTAATATTAACAAAAAATGTTACTTTATTCAATCTTCCATTTACAAATCCATCGATTGCATTAATGCAGTAACTTTGAATTGCATTGCGACTCGGAAAATGGAAAACATTCGATGTTATCGAACTTAGATGCCCAATACTTCGAACATTGGGGTACAGAATATTGCAGCCCGTTCTTTCCACGACTGAACACAGTCAAAAAGCAGACACGCATTTTGCTATTAAACATTTATTATTTTACAATTAATTCCATTCATATTCATTTATAATTATGAAAGATATAATATAAAAACGCAGGCACAAAAGTAACATTCATATCTTACAAAAAAAGTAGCTACACTTGAGTAACTGGTTAAATATTTTTAAAAGTACTAAGAAGTGACACGTCTCAAATTCATCAAATATTACACATCTCTAGTCAGAGTATTGTTCGTTTTCTCCGAATGCCAATGGCCGAAGTTAATAATATTCACGAAAAATATGCTTTTCCGTCAAGAATATAATAAATAATAAAAAATATTGTTAATGCATGTGAAATTAAAACGATTAGTGTATGTTTGATCATCGCATTACATTTTGCACAATGTCGAACCACATGAATCATACATCTTTGTGAACGTTTTATAATAAAATTTTAATTTTGGAACATAAATCGGTGTACATCATAAACAAGTGCATTAAACATGCGGGAATTTAAAGTGGTTGTGCTTGGTTCCGGTGGCGTTGGTAAATCGGCCCTAACTGTTCAATTTGTGTCGGGGTGTTTTATAGAAAAATATGATCCCACCATCGAGGACTTTTATCGAAAGGAAATAGAGGTTTGTCACACATATGTATTTTCTGTCAGCACAATTTATGTTCTCGTTTACATTAATATGTGTATATATAGATACTTGTGTATTAACACATGTAAAAATACACATCTATGATAGATATATGCATATATAGATATACATATGTATATATCAATATATATATACATATGTACACATATAGAAGTACTCACAGACGTATGTATGTATATGCATGCGTGTGTATGTGTGCATGTATATGTATGTATTTATGTGATCAAATAAAAATACTTCTTCAAATATTAACTTATATTATATTATTGCTAAATTGATATTGTCTTTACCATTAATTACCATTAATTCATTATTCCGCTAAGTAAATTATGTATTTACCGTTCGTCTGTAGCTTCCATGTTTTATGAGTCATAAATAGTAAAGACATAAAGAACGATAAAAAATATTATTTTACCTACATAAGTTCAAGTGTATATAAACAGTTTGTAAAGTAAACGAGTTTGGTAATTTTAAAGCAAACAATAATATGGCTAGTATTACTGTTCAAATGGATATTTTAAATAATTTCACAATCTAGTGAATGACTGTAACAGGAAGAAGGAAGTAATTGAACTTGTAGAGAAATGCATACATACATACATATATATTTAATTCAATTATTTTAATTGCGGATATTCGTATTTAAATGAAAAGTAAAAATAAGAATAAGAAATTCTGTTTAAGTATGAACTTAATCAATGCTTAGTTTTTAGTTATGAATTGCATTGGCAAGAATTACTTTGACATGGACTTAAATACACATAATATATTATATGCTCAGCACCCGTTGAAAAAGATAACTTTGCCGGGTATAGCGGAGGCTTGGTAGAAAAGGGCTTGGCAGAGCCTATTTAATATACATATCTATATTCTATATATACATATATAATCGCAAAAGATTAGAACCTGATATTTTCAATATATATTTAACACTTTAACTTAAATAGCAGCTTTGCAAGGTATCTCCTAGTCAGGCACTCTTGTTTATTTTTTGTTTAAATTAATCACATTTTATGCATGTGATACCAACATATGTGTTTATTTAACAAGTAGTTTGTCCTGACTCACTAAATACTTATGCGCATTTAGTCTTAAGTTTTTCCTTTTAACAAACTTTAAATTGATTGAAAATGTTATTATTAGAATTTAACTGAAGCTGTCCGATATAATTCTATTTTGTTAGCGAAAAGTTGTCTGCGAGCTCAATGGACTTTGACTTTGTTTTGGAGTTTGTTACCCCTGAAACATCGATGTAGAAGGAAACGTAGTCATATACATACATATATTTAGGTTAATAAACTAAACTGGTCTAGACATGCTCGTCTGTATGAAAGCAAAAATCTCAACAGATATATGAACTAAAGACCTAAAATCTGTTTTTGTGGTAAATGCCATAAGCTTATCTTATTTTTTTTCGCTTATCTTATCCCTCTAATTTAACATATTGAAGAGTATTAGGGCTAGAGGCAACAAATCTGCAATGAATACACAGATTATGAATATTTGTTTTGTTGGATAACGTCTAAAACTGGAATGTACTTTAATAACGAAATTTGCATAATGAGACGGAAGCAAAAGCAACAGCTGAATCAATTGCAGGATTAAAGGCTTACGTTCTTACGAGTTGTTGCGGGTTTTATGTTTTGTGACAAGAAGTCTAGAATGCAAAGATCAGGGTATTAGACAGTCGGATGCGTTCGTACAATTATATAATAATATTTCCAGATATATTTTTGTTAAGTTAGTTCGAGGTCATGCATTAGTTGATTATTTCTAATCAGCAATGACAAGGCTTGGACACATACATACATAGTCAGCTTATCTGAATTTATTGAAAGAACTTCTAGTCTTCTGCACACTATCGACTACAGTTTCATCGAAGGCAGACGCTATACATATGTATATCTCACTCGATAATTTTAAAGATATCGATAAAGTATTCTTTATGCTAAAGAGCATCGTAACTGACGATATCAAACTACACTCTGTTGCGCTAAAAATATATATAATAAATAAATATATAGTTAAATTTTAAGATTTATTCTTATTCATAAGTTTTTTACTTTAATATATATATTTTTTTATTTATAGGTTGACAGTTCTCCGTGTGTTTTGGAAATATTGGATACAGCCGGAACTGAACAATTCGCTTCTATGAGAGATCTCTACATAAAGAACGGACATGGCTTTATTGTGATGTATTCGCTGACAAACCATCAAACATTTCAGGTATAATATGTGTATAATAAATATTGTTAAGAGAGTGTATGAAATGTATGGATTTTATTTTCTCATTTGAATTTGAAATATTCTTAGACAAAGATAATGCGGCCAATATTAAACATGTATATACATTTCTCCTTACCCTTAACAGGATATTTCAAGTATGAAAAATGTGATTACTCGAGTTAAAGGAAGCCAACCAGCACCGATATTACTTGTAGCAAATAAATTTGATTTGGATTGTCAGAGAGAAGTATCAACTGCTGAAGGTAAATTTAATTTATATGTAAATTGAGCAAGATTCTAAATCGGCATATCTGATAAGTTAGTTAATAACGAAAATATTAAGAACGAGCTCTCCAGAAATATAGAATATAAAGCTTATGCTTATGCTTATGCTTTATGCTTGTAAAAGGGAATTAAATTATGATTCAAGCTAAATCTGACCAGACAGGGAAGATATGGACAAAAGAAATATTTCTGAAGTAGAATTCTGAATGAAGTTGAAATGATTTTCAAGTAAATTATTGGTATATATAAATAATTAAACTATACTTAAAACCTACATAATCTATTTATTACTTGAACTAATAACGAATCTATTTCTTTCAGGTGAAGCCCTGGCGCACCTCTGGGAATGTCCTTTTATCGAAGCATCAGCAAAAGATCGAATAAATGTCAATGAAGTGTTCGCAACTATTGTTCGAGAGATGAATTTAACGCAAGAAAAACGACAAAAAAAGAAATACTGTTGTTGTACGCTTTTATAGAAATTTGTAAATATGTAAGATTAATATAGTTAAAAATAAAATCACAAATATGTATGTAAAAAATATACTGACCAAGTAATAAGTTTAATGTCCGAGATATTTAAAAGGAACAACACCATGAAAAAATAAATAATAAAAACGAGACAACGAGGGTTGCCTTTAATTTGTGCATTGTTTTATATTGGAATTTGTAATTTTTATGCCTAATCAAAAATATTTCTGGTCATTTCTGCATGAATTTTGGGATATCTATGGCTATAAAAAAATCAATTATGTGGATGGTCGAAGAGTTTAACTGAAACTGCGTAAATTATTTCAAGTCAAAGGGTTAGTTTTCAGCTGTTGCTATTCTTACTATAGTTGGAATATAAAAATCTCACGTGTATCTTTTAAAAGCTCAGTTTTTATGCTAACGGCCGTAAATTTAATTGTTAGTTAATAATGAAGCTTTGCAGTCGTAGCTATCGGAAGAACAGCAAATGAGGCATTGTTTACCTACATATATGAAATATTTGCCTGAGAGAGAATTAAAGCAAATGTAGAAACATTCTTATTCAGTTAGTGCCCTCTGGAATTTAATAATAGCCAGTTAGATGCTATTGGTGACAACATATTTCAATTTAACATATATATTTTCAACATACTTTCGGAGCTTAAGGTAAATAAATTTTAATACATTAATTTTAGTTTTATTATTTCTTCCATCTTCCTGATAAAAAATATTTTCCACTTAATAAATATTTAATTTTAAATAAACACATACATAAAAAGTAAATAAAATTAAACTTTTCTTTAGAGTAAATAAAATTTACGAGTTTTCGTTAATTTTCAATGTAACGAAACATATATGCAACTCTATTATATGAATTGGTTAATAATAAGTGAAATATAGGAATACTTTTATTCTCATATTCAAGCTTGATTAATAAAATTATATTTATTTAAATAATTTCGTATTATGATTAGAATGTTTTGTATACTGAGTCAACAATGATTTAATATTTTATGAATGTGTTCCAATTCCAATGTACCACACTCGACGCTAACATATCGATATTTTTCTGTGCGCAAGACAGTACTTTTTTTTACATAGTGACTCCAATTAAAAGATATTATTTTGCTGTTTACATTTATATATATAATCAGTTCTTTATTTATGTCATACGTGAAGTTTTTTGTCAATTAATAATCGTTGTCCAATTTATAAACAAAAATGGATTTTATTGACGATTTCATAGAAGAATATAAGAGCAATCCGTGCTTGTGGAAAGCCGATTCAGTTGATTTTAGAAACCGAACCAAACGACAAGAAGCATATTTACGATTAATTGCTGTGGCGACCAAACATGGGGAGCTATACAACGTAGAAAGGACTAAACAGAAAATAAACAATCTTCGATGTGCATTTCGTCACCAGCTGCGCAAATACAATGAAGTTAAAAAGAAGGGAGAAAAGTATGAGCCGTATTGTCCTAAACGGAGATACTTTGAATCTCTCATGTTTCTGAAGGACGAAGAGATTCCAGAGAAAAAAATCAAACGCGAAGACAACCTACCCTTACAACAGCAAAATACAGATATACCAGTTGCACCACCCGAAGCTCTTGAAGAATATTCGGATGCTGAGAGCTTGCCCAAACAAACGAAGAGCGATAATAAATTATCTCCCAGCAACAGCAACAGCGCCAACGATTTCTGTGCCAATCTATTCGAGGAGACAGAAGTTGACCCAAATTTCAGCATTCAAACTGCCAACTCTTCGAACAATCAGACGTCAATCAAAGAAGTGGAGGTTATACTGCCAACCGAAAATAGCAATATAACCGAGAGTAGAAAACCATTTCATAATTCCATCGCCACCATCACCACCACCACAACCACCACCAACAACAACACTAACACCAACAACAGCAACATAAACAACTCCCTTACCGATAAAATCAACTCTACAGTCCACATCGAATCCAATCGCGATAAACGCTCGCGATATATCAAGAACAATAGGAAACGCTCCTCGTCCATATCGTCACAGGTCTCAAATGATAATACGGAGACAATGCCTGGGAAATGCAGGGCCGACATTTCCAACATCGATTTCGATCGTCTATTTTCGTTAGCTCTTAAGAACGCCGATAATCAATTGGATGATTATTTTACGAATTTTGGCAAAATCATAGCCCACAAGCTGCGCTCCATGGACAACACACAGGCGATTTATGCTGAGAAAATAATCGCCGATGTTCTCTATCAGGGCCAAATGAAAATGCTATCCGCAATAAGTATAACCCAATTTCTAGGTGTAGATAATGCAACTGTTTATGTTGAAAGTCCTCAAAAATAATTGTTCTCAAAAAATCTAAAACGCTAAATAAAATAATACACTGAAATTATAAATATGGCTTGCATTTGGCTAACAAACTATGTGATTTTGATGTTTTAATTAAGTGGAGACGACTCGATGTGGAAGAGGAGAAGGCATAACTTTGAAGGATCTCGATAGCTTGATATATATGGGGATTATATTTTCTAAGTCTGGTATAATAGATTAATAGATAAATTGGCAGAGTTATCCTTCAGTTTATTCTCATCTGGATAGTGTTATCATAATTTATTGTTGGAAGATACTTACATAGCAGACTGGGGAAATCTAGGCCCCATCCATAAGTCTAACATCGGCATTACGCTGGACTGCCTTCTATGCAATGAAATTCATTGGGATTCAATGAAAATTTATGTTGGATATAATGTGCCGATTTTTCTCTTTTGCATCTTTGAACCAATGCTGCAAAGTAGTCAGAAAACTAATAACGTAGCGTGGAATTTAGGAATATAACAAGGATCCATCAAATGATACAAAGTAAGGGCAAAGAAGGGTTGCAAAAGATTTCAGTGAATTAATGAACTGCAGCCAAAACAAGGAGGCTCCATAATCTGTTATTTTTCGGAACATTTGGACCCAAGCATTGCAGTTATCTGTTCTCATTGATGAACTGTAGCTGATGACGGATAAGATATTGGGCAAAGTGGAGAGGCCTGATCAAGATTTCTGTTGTCAAATATATATCATGATTTCTAGGAAGGGTCATTTTCCAAATAATGAAGAGAAAATGTTTATCAAAGAGTATGACGACATCGGTAGTTAAAGATTAGCCTATACTTCAAATCAATTTTTAATCTAACGAAGCGATAACAAAAATAAACAACCCCATTTTAATATATGCAAAAATATTTATTTTATATTAATACAAAATATAAAACTTTTAAAATCTAATAAAATTATTTGCACAAAAACTTTTATTAATTTATTTTATACCATTCCAAATCATCTGGCTTATGGGAAGACGGTGTATTAATGATAGCTTGGGTATCATTGAATATATTGCTGCAAATATTATCGCCGATCTGGAATGCAAATTTATTGATTATTATATTTATTGAATTCAAATCGAATATTATGATATTACCTGAAGAGACGATACTAAATTATCGGGACAGTCTAGCACGTTAAGACCAGATTCTGGAAAGAGATGAACATAAGCAAAGTATGAAATATATATTTGAATTGTTGATAGCTAACTATATATATAAAGTATAATATAAGGAAATTTTCAGTTAGTTTTAATTGATTGGTCAATTTTTATATGAGAGCTTAAAATTGATCAAAACTCTAATTTCAAAAGAATGGAACGAGTAGAACGAACGGAGAGAGAGCATCAGATATGAGGATAAGTTAACTGAATACAAATTGCAGAATTGACAAATTTCAGAGATGGCAAAAACAAAAGTTAAAGTTAAACAATAGAAGCGAATTGACCTACTAATTAGTAGATTTATAAAACACTTCTAGAAAACTTAACTATAAGAGTTTGATTTGATCTCAATTCAGTCTTGCGCCAATTTCAGTCTACTTTGATTCAAACTACTCTGATCTTGATTCATTACATTCATATTTTATGGAGTCTTTCTGAATCGTGTAAATGTCTATCGTAAAAAATGCTCGAAATTTTCTTTTGATTTTTATTTATTTCAAAGCATTTAATACTTACGTATTCTAGGATCATTCCATGAAGTCGTTCGATCAATATGGTTTATAAAATAAATATCTCCAGACTCGGTAACAGCTTGTTCCCAACCATCGGGTAATGGACCAAGATGAGTAGCTATAGTCGATGAGCTAGTTGGCTTCGTCGATTGTATAACATCTGCATTGAAAGGCATCAAGTTGGAGATATTTAATAAATAATTGGTACGTTAATGCGTATATAAACATCTATATATAATTACATGTTCAACGAAACCAGTAATTTATTATTATTTTTTTTATTTTATTGTTTTTATTTTTAAAATTTTTTATTTGCTATCGGCAGAACTACTGAAGTAATCATATATGTAATTGTAAAAGACTTTTCATTATTCGCGCTGTCTTTTGGCATATGAAATTTTTGAGAGTAGGAAAAGACTTTGGAGATAAACCAGTAGAACCTTGCGCTTATTGAATCGTTTTAGTAAATGAAACGATTTCTTAAGTTGTAATAATTCAAAAATCAAATATCATCGGCAGTCTCAGGCCGAATATATAGTTTCCGTTTTATTTGCTTTCCAGTTTTATAGATTTACTCTGATTTATAAAATAAAAGAGTTCCATATAAAATTATAAAAAAAAATGTACAGATATATATAAAAATATGAATATATTTCTAAAAATAATGAATATATTTCTAAAAATTATTATTAAAAACAAATAGAACAAGACTTTCGTGATCCTTACATTTTATATTATTTATGTTTTATATTATATAAAATAATTATGATTAATGTATTATAAAAACATACCATTTGGCTTTATCCGTTCAGCTAAAGCTCGTTGCTGCTGTTGGCGATATTGAATTCGTGGATCCTCCCATTGCGTTGTTTTTGAGGTGTGGCTGCAAATCGAAAAAAAACAGGGTTAGTAGAACTCGGCTTTGTTCAAGTTAAATTAAGTTCTATGTATGTATGTATGTATGTTTAGACACGTACTACCCTAGCTACATTTTTTCAACTTAATGCGTTGCCAATAAGTTGGCCATAATATCTTTAAATGTGTTCTATTTCTTCTGAATATTTATGTACATATATATTAATATACCTAGGAAATTACTGTTAATAATTAAATTTCGTAAGAAATATGTAATAATTATAAAATAATTATTAAAATATGAATAGAACTAGATTATAAACATATTTTATAGAAAGAATTATACAAATCTTAAAATTTTTTTTTTTATAAAATTATAGAAATATTTCCTTTTAATTCCATACAAAAATGTTCATCAATTACTGCAAATTCCTTTACATATATCTACTATATTTGATAACTAGAAAATATTTTTCCGTATTGCGACGCGAATTTGTTTGCTTTTACCTGTTGCATGCATTGGCATGAAGCCATTTAGACAAGGGATAGAAGAAATATGATATACATATATAAAGAAATATCTATACCTATATGTGTATGTAAAAACTAAAATGAAATTAAGAATATCTCTTTATTAAAAAACATACTTTAAATAGTAAATTTGTCCATCGTTAGTTTTAGCCTGCTCCCAGCCAGGCGGTAAGGCACCTAATTGACTTTGTAATTGAATTGGGCTGACGACATCGTATGATCTTTGCTTTTTATGAATTGTTGTCTGTGTGGCTAAGGCAGCAGCATCCGGTACTGACCCTGGTCCTGGTCCCATGCATGTATTGATTACATCTAAATCGATATTGTTGGCCGTACTGCTGGCGAAGTCGACACTATTTTCGGGATATGCTGGTTGTTGTTGTTGGTTATTGTTAGCGACGACGGCGGCGGCGGCGGCAACGGCGCTCGGCTCGTTGCGGGTGCGCACATTGTAGTTCTGCTGCAGGGACGCCGGACTGCTGCGAGCACGAAAATGATGTATTGTCAGACGGCTGTGTGATGGCTGGTTCTGTGTGAGAGATGGCTGTATTTCTGGCTGGGCAGTCTTGTTGATATTGGTTTGGGAGCCATCGTATGTGGAATCGGCGCTGTTGGCACGCGAGTGGAGCGGTGCCGGAGGATTGAAAAATGAATTGGGTAGCTTGCGCATACGAAATGGTAATTGCAATGGAAGCTTCGCATCTCCTGGATTCAATACACTATCGAATAACGCTTGCAAATTATCATCAGAATCTTGATTTACTCTTACAACAAGATTCGTAGATATTTTCGTCGGTGATAGCATATCCTCATCGTCGATTTCCTTTTCGCTAATATTGCTTTTATTGCTTAAAGACATGGTTCCGAAATATTTGTTTATGTACACAATACACTTATAAAAAAAAAACCAAGCACAATGTCATCAATTTCATTTGTAAAATTATTTCCAACTAGCACTTAAATCACTTCATCATATTTTTGTATTATTATTTGTTTTGTATATGCAAACTTATGTCTATTAAATAGTAAAATTCCGTGTTAATATAAGACTTAAACAATATTTATGTACACATATACTTGTATATTATACCATACACTACAGAACTGCCAACATAACACAGCAAATTATATAAAGGGTATCATTCAACAGTTTGCCATAGAAATATATCGATATTTTTGGCCGATATATGTGGCATTCTAAATTAAATGAAATCTCTCAGTATTTTATATCATTAAATGAAATTAAACTTGTTTCTTATATATTGTAACAATAACATATCATAAGTAAGATAAATAATACGCTTATTATTGCATAACTTATATTTATATTTATTTATATTTTTGTAATTGGCTATGAGAAGCAACTAGTGGCAAATATTCACAAGCATGCATTTACTTTTTGGTGGTGGAAACACATTTTTATTTCTTAGTATTCTTATATGGATTAATAATTTTAAAATTTTGTTTGCCATAGAAATTAACAATAATAAATATGCTAGCAATTTTAAAGGAAATTTAGAAGAATTAGGAGAACAAATGAAATCTCCACTTCTGTTCTGTCTGAACCATATAAACTGCTTATATATGAAGTTAATAAAATAACTTTATAACGTACATACATAATAGAAGATAATTCAAATAATTTTAGTATCTATATCTTCGGCTATTTTCTTACTAAAACAAATTTTTCAATTCTTAAAAAATAATCTCATAAATTTAAAAGTAATTTTAGGTATACAATGTTAATGCTTCAAATATGAATTTCCAATTAGGATCGACGCCATGCCATGGTACTGGTCTTTGGTCTTTGTTAGACTCCAATTTCCTCATATCGATATGTGCATGCCCTCGAAAACAGACACGGTTTAAGTTTTTCTGGTTAGATGCTAAGTCGAAATATCGACACCTATCGATGTTAAGGAAATAGAATGAGACATCGTCATATTAATGAAAAGCTGCATACGATATCAAGAATATATACATACAAACATGAATACATGCATATGTATGTATTGATATGTTTCCTCTGGTTCTTGTAGTTTTAAGCTAGGGGAAATTCACTTATGACCGTCAAATTCCTTTTAATATGAATAAACTGATATTTAAATTAATTTTTTCTATCTCTTTCTTAATTCAATATTCTATGTACTTCAGCTTTGGTATTTCCACATGCGAATACTGTACACACATACACAGGCACATACACATACTCACACATTCATTAGATTTGAAATTGAAAATTGAATAAACACTGAAGATCTTTAAGAATGCCCTATATGGGCATTATCTACAAGAGATTTTTCGTATTATATGTACATTTTTAAATTATTAAGATGCTTTTAAGAATTTGTCTCAAGAAATGAATCTATATAAATTAAGCTTTAATTTTCGTTTATTCTAAGATCTAAGTATGATTAATATTCATGTTTTCCTGATTTTCTAGTCGTTCTAACTAGCTTAGCTTAAATATTCTTATACATTTCATTCGCATTTCTTATTTGTTAATGAATACATAAGATATTTACTCTACAATTTGTGGGTTGGAATGTCAAGTTCTTGATTTGTTTCTTTTTAAATTATTTATAATTAAGTTTTGTTAAAACACAATTTACAACAGATGCATCAGCTTTCGAGCTGTAAAGTGTTTATCAAGAGATTTAGTAAATAAAATTAATTATAATTGGAACTTATAAAACAAATAACTCTAAGACATTTCCTAAAAACTAGAAACTTTATTAAAAAGTATTTTTTACATGCAAGTATGAAAATACATTTCACCACATATCATAAAATTAAATTATAATTTCGGACTATTCATTTTATTCTATTGCGATACAATGGGGCTCTTCTTATCTATATCAGCTATATTTGCATTGTTTTGAGGCCCAGAAGGGTTGCCAGGACTAGCTGGAATATTTCCTCCCCGCTCCATACTCCAGGGATTTGAGCCAGATATTGGCGAATCGGCATGGCCAAAGCCAGTGTGATTATCATGCTCGACGGCATTGGTGCCATCGTATTGGGTATTCTCCAAACGTGTAATGAGCCTTTCGTCCTCCTCTCCGAATTCGCCGCCCATTAATGTTGGCTCACCAACAACCATCACATCTTGCGAGGACAGGGAGAAGCTGGGTCCCGATGGAGATCTCTTCTGATTCGCTACGGGTGGTGTGCTCGTGTTGTTGGCACCTCCCGAATTGGATCCTTTTCTTTTGCGACGCTTATTTGGCGGTCTTTGGGGGTCCTTTTTGCCGGGCGGCGCCACCATTCGCTGCCATTTTTGAAATAAAGTCGTCTTTAAGCAATCGCGTGGACTCAGGGCATACGCCTTGTGGCGCGACATCAGCTCCTGCATCGGCTCTAGTATAACACACAAGCGAAGGTAGTTCAAGGTTGAGTTTGTTATGCCAGCCCGAGTGATATTCTTGGTTATTTGATCCAATAGCATCGGATCTGGCGGAAGCGATGTGCCAATTACAGATCGTGGAATGAGTTCTCGATGTCCTTTGATGGTCATGTGCCATGACTTGATTCTCATGTAGTCATCGTACATAAATTCTAGTATAAGTCTTGCGTCTGCACATACTTTTGTGAAAAATGGCTTCCCGTGCTGTGTGATTATGGTGCACTGATCGCAATCCAATGTAATGGATGTGTTGTGAAACGATTCCTTAGCATGCTTGAGCTGGAAATATAGATCCGAGACGCCGCCCTCAAAGATGCTCCGAAAGAAGCGTGGCACCAGTGTCCGGCCAATTGTATATCTTTTTGGTCCATCCTCTAAGCAAAATAATATTGTTAATCTGGCGTCATCCTCGAAGAATTCGGTTGTAAACGAATCCCACCAGCAGTTGTCGCTGTCTTCATTGCGCTGTTGTAGGCGCTTGTTCAATTCAAACACCCGATGCTCTGTGTGACTGAAGTATGAGTTGTGTCTCCTAAAGCCTTGATCGATTCGATCCATTTGCTGAGGTCCACCCATCATTGGATGGTTTCCGCCATGGCCAAATGGTGATGCTGGTGGCATGGGATTGAATTGGCTTCCGACGCCAAAAACTGTCGGCGAGGAGAAGTGTCCAGCTTGTCCGCTGTTAAATGGAGTGCCTGAGCTTGCTGGTCGGCTAAATTGACCCAAGCCGGAAGACGGCGATCCAAATGGACCGCCAACTGGTCCATTGAAGTTGCCAGCCGTTGAGGATTGTGAATAATTTCCCTGTATATTTTGCGATGCAACACCAACAGGGCCTGGAGTCGATGAGCCTGACGGAGCTGGCGATGAAGTGTATTGAGGAGTATTCGATCCGGGTTGATTAGTATTTTGAAATACTAAAGACTGATTGCCAGCAGGTGAAGATTGACCAGCTTGTGGGTAGGGATTGCCACCGGCCGTGTATGGTAGCCCGCCTTGGGGAAATCCACTCTGATTGCTGGCGTCTGGATTTATTGATGATGAATTTGATGAAGGCAACATTGCTGAGCCTTCTGTAACCCCCTTCCAGCTTCCTTCGTCAATATTTGATTGAGAAGTCATCGTATTTCCAGTATTTAAACCTCTACGATTCATTCCTACTTCAGTAGTTTTAATAACATTCGCTTAGGTCTGAAAACAATTAAATTTCATTCACATTAATCACATTTATAAACTGAATTGCAATAACAATAGTTTACACAAAACAAAAGTTTACATTTCAATAGCATTTTGCAGTTTGTAAAAACAACTTTATTTGGAAACAATAAACCGAATTGAAAAGATATTTCTCAATATCGTTATTGCGAAACATTGAATTGGTTTGGAAAATTGATTTCCCATAAAGTATCAGTAACAATATTAAATGAACACTTTCAATTTAACACTTGTGACTTACCTAAATAAAAAGAAATATATATTAAACTTTCAATTATGTATCTACTTTCCAAAGGGAATAATCGTTCAATTAGATAGAAATGTTATCGAGTTGATAAGCGTTTATCGAAATAAAAATGCGTATGTAAATTATCTGTCAAAGTAACGTCCCGTTTTCAATTAAAGGACACACTAAATTCTGACAATCTATACTCGCATAACAATATTTGTATATAATATACATATCGTGATGAAATATTTATATACATAAATATATATATTTTTTCGTTACATTTATTTTCAACATATATATACTATTACACGTAGTTATACGTCGATCATTAACCAGAAAAAGTCAAATTCTCTTAAATATAAATTTTACATGTACACATACATATATAGTATTAGTATTCTATAGCATAACAAATTAATAAATAATAATAAAATTTAAAATATAACTTAAATTACTAAATTAAAATTTAACTAAGATAATTCAACATACATATATAATTTATTTTTCAACATTATTACGTTCAACGCCATATTTTTGCACTACAAGACATTTATTTTAAATTATTGAATACAAATTTGTATCCTGTCTAATCAATGGCTATTAACAATTTATTTAATGCAAATTTTCTAGCTGTTAATTTCTTTTAAATTCGATACTATTTATATATACGATTGTTAACTATGTTATTGTTATATTTTTAATAAATTAATATATAAAAAATATGTTAATCAAAAATATAATAATCATTTATATACTTATCATAAATATAACAATCACGTTGACAATGATATAACTAGCATGACCTTCAAGAAAATGACACGCCCAGTGGAAAATAGTCAAATGTAATCGATATATTTGAAATGAACTCTGAATTCTACAATCATTGAGACAATCAATCATATTCATTTTAACCAAGTTGAATAGTATGGAACATATTTTATTAAAAACGTGTGATTTACATTCTCGTCATAAATTTTGGAGTTTATTGCCAATTCTACAAAATACTACTAAAAATTCTACAACAAGAAAATATACGCAATCTGATGGTCTAAACATTTACGTATAAATTCAGCATTCAATATTTCGCAATCGTTCCGAGCAATTTCATGGTTCTGATATACATATATATGTACATACGTACATACCTTCAATAGGACAAGCACAAATTGTGTGTAATTTTAACTGTTGGACATATAAAAGCTATACATGGATAAGTAAATATTTACATGGATAATAAGAAATTGAGATTGCGCTCAAAATTTCAAACTGATATAAAGAAGATGGATTTTAGTAAACAAATACGCTTGGAAGTTGATGTATCAGAATCTGTGAATTTGAGATCAGTATTCCAACATATAAATTGCAATTGATTGTTTGCTGCATATATTGCAAATGATTATAAACATGAGCTCTCCAATTCATAAACAATATTGCTTCGCATCGCCGCGACGTACGAAAACTACTTCAGAATCTGATAAGGGATTACTCAACAATTCTGAAGAAAGGAATGCGAATATATTGTTGGATGATCTGCCGCCACAGCCACTCGCCGCAGCAATGTTTTCTTTCCAGTTGATGGCAGATGCTGTTAACAGAGCGCTGCAGCACTGCTCAACATCACAACCCAGGAATTCATCTATGACGCAGATTGAATTTAATTCGAGTAGTGCCCCGTCATTTTGTTACTTTTTTATCGATATGCAACCGCAATCTGAAAATGATTATGATTTTCCGGACTACAACATGAATTCGTATCCAAATTACACAAATCTGTCGGATAAGGAACACCTAAACAGCAGTCACCAAACATCAGGAGCGAGTGATCTCAAGCTCCAGCGACAAAGAAGTCTATCTGAATGTAGTGATGACAGTTTCATATGCTTCGAGGATGATAACAAAAGTATTGATTCTATTGCGTTCGGTTGCACAGATTGTAATGGAACGGATAAAATTTCTGATATCGATAATAGTCAAGAACATCGGAAGCGGGTAAGTTTGAAGTAATTGAAATAATTTGGAAATAATAACAATTTGTATAATTTTAGGTGCGCTTTGATTTAAAACCAAAGGTTCATGTTATGCACACTTGGGATTACGCTTATCGTGCTGCTCGAAAAGGTGGTTGGCAACAGATTGCTCTCGACCGAGAAAGATTTCAGCAAAGAATAAATCGCATCGCCCCAATTCTAAATATTATTCTAACCTCTAACCATCGAGATAAAATTTATAAAGATCGGTTTTTAATCATAAAATAGTGATAATATGTTATATTCATAAATTCTTAATTCCTGTATATAATCTTCGATTTATTAAAGAAAAATCTATGTAGATAAGTCAATACAACACTGCATGAGTTTTAAAAAATTGTAAATTAACTTTGTAGTTGCAATTGTTAAAAAATTTTTTTTTTGTTTTTACATTAAACTTGTGAAGATTAACTGGACATGTTTCTGCCTTACGAGTTTATTGCTATACTTTTACATAAATAGATTGTTAAAGTATTATTTTTGTACACGCTCCAAAGTCATAGACTACAATTAGAAATTAGAATTTAGAGGGGGTGGTGTTTCCAGAAATTATAATTTTAAAATAAAAACGAATCTATTAAAAGAACTTTGTTTTGTATAGCCTTTATAATAATTTATCATTTGTGCTCGTTTCTGATCGATTTCTTAGATTTAAAATGAGCCGGTGACAAACCTATTATGCTATTTTGTTACATTACGTTATTACATATAGTTTGGCCAATATTTTGCATCTTTTTTATCATCAGCATCATTTAAAACATTCTTGTAAATTCGAGATACTTTATCACGTAAGCTTCTGGTTATCAATAGTTTTCCGAAGCTTCTTCAACAATAATCCGTTCCAGTACCAAATTAGACATCCTACATTAAAGTTAAGTCAATTGGAATACTCATTGCAAGTATTTCGAGAAATATTTATATTTAATATTTAAATAGAAAATATATAAATTTAATCAAGAATAGATATTCATTAAAAACGCTTTCTATTTTATTTCTATTTATTTTCTAATAAATAAATTTGGACAATGGAAATGACGTGATACATGCGTAAAAAATGTGACAGGTGGAAACATAATGCCAAGAAAATTGTATTAATTGTGTTTATCGATAATCGACTCAACAAAACGTGCTTAGTTGAGTTCTGTTCCACCCGTGGCGACTTTTATTGATTCAGTTCTTAGTTCATTAGCTGGTTCATTCTGGTCCTTACTTTTACCCTTGAACTTTGCCGCGGTTGTTATTAAGAAATAAAATCTTAATGAAAGAAGGTTGATTCAAAAATATAAAAATCTAATAAAAACACAATGGCACCCAACGTATCGATACCTGTGGAGCGCTACGAGCGTAGTACTGCTGGCGTAAATGCTATTCTATTGGGCCCACCAGGCTCTGGAAAAGGGACACAGGTGGGTTGTAGACACATACATATATGTATATTGTTATGTAATGTATGTATGCACACATAACAAGCGGTTGAAAGCAACTGTGTACACTTCGAATGTGTTCAATTAATTAAATGTATTTATTTAACATTAGTGTGTGTGTGTGTGTGTATGCAACAGGTTGTATAGAAGAAAGCAGCATCGACCTTATTAAGTTTACATATATACATATTAACTATGTATTTACGTGTGTTATGTGGTTGGCCGGCAGTCTACCAACACACGTTTATTATAGAGTGTTCTCTTTGCAACAAACATATATGTATGTACATATGTGTATATGTGTGTGTGGATGTAGGTTTCTGTGATAAGGCTGCTAGCTTATTTCTTTTTTGGGTTCATTGAGGGCACCTAATCACTAAAATAGTTTTTTATGCTCGACTTTCTATTTCTTTAAATTATTTTAAAAATGAATTATTAATTAATTAATTCATGCCTTTGACTTTACATTTTATTTAAATTATCTAATCTGAATCCTCAATTATTAAATGAATAATTTCATATTCTATAGGGCTTTATAGAGCTAAAATAGAAAGGTCTTATCACATTTCAGCTGTTGCGACACCAAATTTATTATATTGCGAATTATGTATGTCCTATGCAAATATAACTGTAAAATTTGAAATAAATATGAATTTAGGACTAGGACAGATTATGTTGGCTGGTGGGAGAGGCTGATTTAAATATATTTATATTGATTGAATTTTTATTTAATATATATACATATGTATATACATATTTAGTATAGTTATAATTTTCTTAGAAATTTAGAACATTTGTGGGCTCGATTACATTTTCTTGTAAATTTCTTGGAATTTATGAGACTTTGGTTTGAGACCTTTTTTAATGCATTCAATTATATAAATAAATATATAATTTGTAAACTTCTAGCTTGGACAGCAAATATTATTTTATCTTTTGTGCATTCTTAAGACGTTGATATCAAATTTATAAACTCTAAGATTATTTTTAAAGTCTTATAATGCTTACTGACGTGACGTTGAGTCATAAACAAAAAACTGCAAAATTTAACTTATGTATTTCATCATATGCATATTTATTTTTTTATTTTAATTTTTACTATTTTTTGTTGATATGCAACATCTAACATATTGATTTGTCTTATTTTAGGCACCTTTGTTAAAGGAAAAGTTTTGCGTCTGCCATCTATCAACTGGCGACATGCTGCGTGCAGAGATTGCATCTGGTTCGAAGCTTGGCTCCGAGCTGAAAAAGGTTATGGATGAGGGAAAACTGGTATCAGATGAGCTAGTTGTGGATATGATTGATTCGAACTTGGATAAGCCAGAATGTAAAAACGGCTTTCTTCTGGATGGATTTCCAAGAACTGTCGTGCAAGCTCAAAAGGTATTATTCATATATGCATAAATTTTAAATTTGTTATAATAAATTATTTTTTATTCAGCTTGATTCTTTGCTGGACAAGAGAAAGACAAGCCTGGATGCCGTAATTGAGTTTGCTATCGATGACAATTTATTGGTTAGAAGAATAACTGGACGCTTGATTCATCAAGCTAGTGGAAGATCATATCACGAAGAATTTGCCCCTCCTAAAGTTCCGATGAAGGATGATGTAAGTTAATGTTAATCGTAATATTCGGAGAGTTAAACTCATTCTATTTTCTTTGCTATTTTAGATTACTGGAGAGCCCCTAATGAAGCGCAGCGACGATAATGCCGAAGCACTGAAAAAACGGTTGGAGGCGTATCATAAACAAACTAAGCCATTGGTTGACTACTATGGATTGAGAGGACTGCATTTCAAGGTTGATGCTGCCAAAAAAGCCAGTGACGTCTTTTCGACAATTGACTCGATATTCCAACGAAATGTTTCTAAAAAAGTTCAATTATAACGGCTTTAATGACGAGAATTATAATTGTTTGTTGCTTCATTCTGAAAATAAAACAATAGTTAAATTCAATAGTCATTTATAAGAATGTATATTATATTATTTGTGGCACTGTAAAGTTCTTTGTATATTTTTACAAAAATAAATACGGGTTAATAACATAATAGTATAATTATATTCGATTTGCGTCTGATACCGTGGCTGTGACGAAATGATATAATGTATTTAAAGTTTTAATATAGATAAATGAATTGGTCTTTGGACTTTGACCTTCAAGAAACTTCTGATACATGCATATAAATATATATACATATATTTCAATAAATATGTACATATGTATGCTTCATGTAGCCTAACTGGAAATTCACTTATCTGATATTTATGAGCGCAATAATTCAATAGATCGATATTAAGGTAATGGAAAGTAATGTTGCTCTGATCAATATATGTATGAATGTGTATTTTAAATACAGTTATTAGAGTACGAGCCTGAAGAAGGAAGAAAGCATCAAATGGATTGTGTGCTCTACAGAAAGGAAATCTCATTGCTCTTGCAATTTCATTCTTTGCTATCGATATATTACGACATTTCCATTCTTGACCATTTACATTCAGAGGCAAAATTTTCAAGCAAATGCATATTAGTGGAAACTAGCTTACTGTCACTGTGTAAAAATATCGATATTAAATGGTTCGATAAATAAATTGGGAAGAATCATAACTAATTCAAACAGATATGTTTAAGAAAAACAAAAATGTGTGATTTAAATGGTTTGTGGTTGGATGTATTGAAAATATTCCCAATTTTGGGTGGAGAGGTAATTGGTATTGTTTATTTATATTTCTTCAATAATTCAATGATGTTTCGATTTGCAGATTACTGCTCTACCTGAGGCAGTTGAAGATGAAGTATTTGAGAATTTTTACCGGCATCTCGAAAGCTTGGGAACTATTACAACATTAACATCTATTTTAAATTTGGAAATTGAATCTGCAATTCGGAATATACTTGTGCCCAAATTTTGGAAACATTTTACACCTACCGAAAGCGGAGCACTTAAAGTCAAATTGGATATCGCTGTAAATACAGCAGCGTTCTCGGATCCAAATGCATTGTTCTTCACTTTTATCTATGCAATTGATGAGCTATACAATAGCTATGAATGCCTAGAGCTAATAAAACCTCGGCTGCTTCACCTGAATAAGAAGCCGCTATCAGCACCAAGTTTGGACAATATCCAAAATACACTGCATAATGCAATGTTGGCGCAGCTGCCGCCATCGTTTAATAATTTTGTGTGCGACTTTTACAGCGTCCATTTTCGTCTATTTACCAAGGACTTAACTTTGTCGGTGAATACGCTGGGTATGTTGTTTATATAATATAGCTTAGAATATATGTTTAGTAATTTACTATATTGAGTAAGATATAGTCATCATCACTTTGCTTTTCCTTGTTTCAGATTCGGAAGTATTTACTGATTTACCATGTGCTGGCTGTAATTTCGATCTCGACCAGTGCTGTTGCCAGAAACTAACTGAAATGGTGACTGCATCTAATGTAAAGTTGCTGAAGATGGGCTTGATTGATCGGTTGGCGGGCAGCGCTTTGACAGCGCTGATCAAGTTGAAGATCAAGGAACACATCAACGATACCTGCGTTGGAATATTCGATAGAAGTCACCTAAAGCAACTGGAGACGGTAAACATAAAATTATAATCATTAAATCACTAACATATTATATTCTCTTGTTTTTCTTAGTGGATCAACGACGTTGTTATGACATGGTTAACGAGCATATTCACTGAATGGAAATCAAAGGATGATATATCTCAAGACAGTATTCCCCAATCGGTTCAATCGTTTAAAGTGAAACTCACATATTTTATGTACGAAACATTTGCTCAAAATGTGATCAGTCAATTCTTTAGCATAATTATAGGTATATATATTCAAATAATATTCTCTATTTCCTTAGCTATTATAAATACTTTACTAATTCATTTTTAATACTTCTAGACTATCCAGATTCTTCGCCTGCCATAGATGATTTAAAGATATGCATGGAGAAAATTGATATGCGAGTTTATCTAACCGAATCTCTGAGAAGTTCATTAGAAGCAAGAATTCTGCATCCCGGTGTCAATACTATGGACATATTGACTGGCTACGTTGCTGCAATCAAAGCCATACGTCATCTGGATAATACTGGCGTTATATTAGAAATAGTTACAGCTCCCATAAAAGATTATTTACGAAAGCGCAACGATACAGTTAGACGAGTTGTCACTGGTTTAACTGAAGAAGGACCAACGGATCTCTCTGAAGAATTAGCCAAAGGAGAATTCATAAAATATGGCAAAGATGCTGGTAATAATGAATATAGCAATTGGGAAAACTGGGAGCCAGATCCATTCGGAATTGATCCTAATGTCTTAGAGTTAAACAATTCGAAAGTTATTCGATCTGCAGATATTATATCCATGGTAGTCGATATTTATGGTAGTAAAGAACTATTTATGGTTGAATATCGCAATTTGATGGCCGATCGTTTACTATCACAACTTGATTTCAATTCCGAAAAAGAAATTCGTAATCTAGAATTGCTTAAAATTAGATTTGGTGAATCACTTCTACATAGCTGCGAAGTTATGCTGAAAGATGTGACCGACTCAAAGCGCATTAATGCGCATATTCATGGCGATGAGAATTCTGATGAAAGTAAGTACCAAATAATTAATTTCAATAATAATTAAATACCATTTTTAATATACTATCTAGGTCCATTATTTGATATATCGTCGCTTATAATATCGGCTCAGTTTTGGCCGTCTTTTAACAAGGAGAGTTTACAATTGCCAGTTGAGCTCGAGAATGAATTTAAGAAGTTCACAAAAGCCTATGAGTCTTACAAGGGAAATCGTACACTCAATTGGCGTACGGTGACTGGAAGAGTCAATATCGTCATCGAAATTGGGGATAGGGTGTTGGAGATGACGGTGCCACCAACACAGGCTGTAATAATTTACCATTTTCAGCACAAAAGTAAAATTTTTTCCATTTTACTTATTGCTTTCAGAACTCTTACTGATAATAATATTTCTAGATGAGTGGAGTTTGGAAGAACTAAGCAGTCTTATAAAGGTGCCACCATCGGCGCTTAGACGGCGCATAAGTTTTTGGCAAAATCATGGACTGATTGCTGAAATCGAACCAGGAGTTTTTGGGCTTCTAGAGAAAGAAACTGAAAAAACACAATTTGAAGACGTCAACATTACAGATGCTGACGAGGAGGACTTAGAATCAGCTATGGCTTCGGCCAGTGATCAAAGGGAAGAAGAGCTTCAAGTAAGTGCAACATCATTATTAAACTTAATTCTATATTAATGAAATTCTTTCTAGGTTTTCTGGTCTTATATTGTTGGCATGCTTACAAATCTGGATTCTATGCCGATCGATCGTATTCATCAAATGCTGAAACTGTTTGCTTCGCACAGCGGAGGAGTCGAATTTACCCAAGATGAATTAAAGCATTTTCTGCAAAGGAAAGTCCGCGAGCACAAACTTTTGTTTTCTGGTGGCGTTTATCAGTTGGCTAAATAAAAGATATTTGTTTACGGTTTATATTTGTATATATTTTATTTATATATATCGAGGCTGACTTTGCTTGAGAAGAGGCAAAGGACAAGGATCGGGAGATGTGAAATCAAAATAGAAGAATTGAGATTTCTAATTAGTATACACATCGTAAAATTATAAATTAATCCTTCGTTAAGTCCAAGTATAAAACATATAAGAAACTAGCCGATAGGCAATACAAGTCAAATAATTAACTTGATGTACTTAGATATTGATTAGGAACTAAAGAATAAGAATTATAATAAATTAAATACAATTCAAACATTCAGGGCTTTAATAAAAACATAATACATATTACTACAATTTACATATGGGTCATTACAGTTTAAAAGGCTTAAGCACAAATAAGACAACAGAAATGAAGTATTTCTATGCATTTATTACACAGTTTCTACAAATTCATCAGTACGCATAATATTATAATGTGATTTTACAAGATGTGTTTTATTAGGATTTCTGTTAGCATTTGTTTTATGAGTTTCAAAGCTGGAAACCTATTATATGTTCTTTTTTATTATTATTATTTCTTTTTTTAAATATATTTCATTAGAACTAGTATTTAATTAGATCCATTTGATGATTTTGTAGAACAGTTCCCGCCCAAAATGTACATTGATTTGTTTGCGTCCCGTTCACTGCCATAAATTTTTCCAGCTTTTTTAGCCATCGATCCTAAAAGATCTTGTGACATTTTGTGGGCAGATCTTAATGACAACGCCCATTCCTTCAAACCAATTTCATCCTAAAAGAAAATATGTTTTTAATCAAAAATATTCGATTATATTTGTTAAGCAATATAAATAATTACCGAATTTGTTAAAATAATTCTGCCATCTCGGCTGCCATCATTGACACGTATTTGAATACATTGTTCATTTTTATAGTGAACAAAATCAGATGATACATCTTCCACTTGGTCCAAAAATATAAGTTCTGGTTTGTTATTACCACTCTCGGAATACAGCTCCAAGCTGAATGTATGTAAGTAAATATGTTTAAATATATAAATATGTTTGATTTTATACAATTATATCATACCGATTTGGATACAGCTTGGCATATTTGGTTTGCCATAACGATGCAAATGATCCTCCTAATTTTTTAATATAACCATGCAATATGCAATCCGATTCTTTTTCATCTGCATCGAAATGTTGCTTTTGCTTTGATTTCTTCTTCTGCTCTATTTTGTCGGTTTCCGTGTTTATTGTTTCGAATACAGTCTCTGCTACTTCCTGTTGCCATCTAAAGAAACATATAACATATTAAAGATGTTGTAGTGCTACGAATTAATTGCTATTGACAATTTCTCACCTTTCGGATATAGTTAATGAGAAATGCTTATAGAGATCCTGATCATTGTCATTTAACTTAATACCTTTCGTATCTTCTTCGTCAAAAGAGCCAATATCAAAGGCATCGGCTGCATTTACCTCACCTCGAGGCGGAACCAATGGTGGAGTGTATTTTTGGATATAAACCTGATGCCAGTCAATGCCAGAAAAGAAATTATGCATTTTGACCTCGTCAGCACTAAAGAAAAAAGGAAAGAAGTTTAATCTAAATACATTGTAATTTAGCTTCTAGGCTTACCCATTTCCCATGCAGCCGAGACGCTTTGGCACCTCTCTTTGAAGAAGCATATCCAACAAATTCCTTAATTCTGCTGAAAATGAGTCCGGAAGCTCAACATTCTATGATAATCAAGAAAATTGATGATGTAAGTAAATTAAAATTTTATAAAATCAAATTACTTGCCATGGTTAATGTCATTCTATCAATCTCATGTTTATCTTTTGTTTTGTGTTGTCGAAATGGCGAATGTCCCTTTAGCAGCTTGTATAGCATGCAACCAAAGCTAAACCAGTCTGCGCATGAGTCGTAGGATGTTCCTTTCGATAATACTTCTGGTGACATATACCCGTGGGTGCCCACTGAGGCGTGGGGCTTCTTTTTGGAATAATCGCATGCTAAACCTAAATCCGATATTCGAATATGACCATTTTCATCCAATAAAATATTAGCAGGCTTCAAGTCGCGATACACAATGCAGCGCTTATGCATATGCTCCAAGCCCAAAATAACCTAAAGAAAAGAATATAATTAGTATTGCATATTTTGTTATTTTAATTGTGTCATTACCTCGGCTGCATAGAATTTCATTTCATCTTCGCTGAATACTCCATGTTGTGATAGGTGGTAATGCAAGTCGCCGCCATTCATTAAATCTAATATAAAACATAATTTATCCGGGGTGTGAAATGCATACGTCATGCACACAATGAAAGGGCAATCAATCTATAGTAAATGGATATTAGTAAAAAAGAACATTCTATATATTATAGTATTTCAACTTACTCCTGTACTAACTGCTTGCAGCATATTGCGCTCGTTCAATGCTAACATTTCTCCTTGCTTCATTTTAATACGCTTCTTGTCTAAACATTTCATTGCGTACATTTTGCCAGTGTCGGCTTTTCGACAGCCATAAACCTCGCCAAAGCCACCGCGACCAATTATTCTATGTACGCTAAAGTCATTCATTGACAACTGAAAGTAATAAATAATTGTCTTCATTATGTTTCAATTTAAATACAATTTTTTACATACTTGTATATTTAGCTCCAGGTTTTTCCATTGGCAAAATCTTGTAAATTTGTCACTGTTAAAATATTTAAATTATAGTATTATTGAAAAATGTATATAATTATATTGTTGATTTGTTAGAGACATTAGTAACTTTTAATATATAAGTACACAGAGTTAGTTTCATATTTATTTTCAGATTTAATTATTAAAATGATTAATTTAGTTTGTCACATTATGTTAAAATAGAATATACAATTTCAGTATGAATATAAAATAAATATATTTTATATGAAAAGAACGTGCATTTGATAAGTTTTTACTAAGCCATAGTAATACTATTATATTTTTAATAATTTATAACAAGGCTTACCTTTCCAGGAATTTTTTGAATGGTCTGCCCTTAAGCTGACCAAAAATCTCTTCCATGTAAGGCTGCAAAGAAAAATAATGATAAATTATTTGAAATTCTAACATTTTCAATTTCAACTTCAATGAAAATAATACAATTTCAACAATACTACAGAGAATAATAAATATAGAACATAATTCATTCGAATCTGCGCTGTTAACATATCAGCAAAACAAAGTTTTTATATCAAATATGTTTAATGACGCACATAAATAGAATGTAAAGGAATTTATTTATTAATCATCTGAGAACACTTTTCTAATAAGCGGTTTCAAATAATTTATTCAAAGGAATTTGCGTCAATATTAAATTTAGATAACAGACTTACTTCAAATAAATTCACAGGAACTTCATTTTTCAATAAATATTTTTGGACATTTGCAACGGCATCTTTGGAGTATTCCTATAAAAAATTGAATAGTAAAAATAATGTTTCGGATTTAATAATCATTGGAATACTGACATAAGTATGTGACAGCATTTCTTCCATTATAAAATTATCATAAATTTCTCTGGCCAACTTTTTTCGCTCGTCGAAACATTCTGTTTTCTCAAAATTCTTGATCTTAAAAGAAAAGGATTTAAAAATATTAATTATGAATGTAGCAAATTAATTTGAGCTATTTAATAGTAATACCTGCTCATAGAACTTCAACTGCTGAATTGGTTCTTCAGAATCATTCTCACAGAAATCCTTAAACAACAAGTATCCTAAGATGATTACAATAATAATTGATTATTATCCGGCAGTTGTGATATCTAGCATTATATAGTAGTTATAAGTACCTATAATCTGATTAAAAATGTTGTGAAAGTTGAGTTCATTTTCCTTTTCAAGGTATTTGTACATAACGCTTCTAACGCTGTAAAGAAGATTTATACAGTTTAAGTAGAGCGCTATGTAAAAATTAAGAAGTTATAGTAGATATGTTTGGTAGTCGAAGATAATAAATGGATATAATTCACATTTAATGATTATTACTTATTATTAGTATATATATAATGTACAAAATATCTGTGTATTTTCCGTTATTTAATCTATTTTCTATTGGTGTAGGAAGTATTTCGTTTCTGTATTTTATTCTATTATTTTCGCTATATTATTTCCCAATATTTCACAATCATTCTTCGTTTATTCTTTTCATCTCTGTACGCATGAACAACAATTAGTTTTTGAAATAATTAATGCCTAATAATTGTATATTACTCAATCGTGTTTTCAGCCTCGCACGGCCAGTTTTCAAAGCAAACTTTCATACATTATGTTCGCTTTGATCTAGAAAGCTAAATGACCTTAAACAAAATACCGAAAGAAAATATATACAGAGATCACGTCTTAGCTGCTACTTTCTTTGATATTGTCTATAGAATTCAAATCTCTTTTAAATGCCCCATCATTTTATACAACATTCTCTTAACTTTCTTATACATATATTTTCTTTGAAAGTTGCATTTATCAAAGTAAACTCTGGATATATTCTAATCGGTCGTACTAGACTAAAACTTGACTTTTCAGTGAATTGAAAAAATATTTGATATTTGATGGATGTTTTGATTCTTCTAATTAACTCTTTATAAAATAACTTACTTAATACTAAATACAGAAAAATGTATGAACAAAAAAACAATTAATTACATCTACATCTGTTTATTTAGAGCATTTCGATAAGAGATCCGCATCCCCGCATTCCGGCCGACGACCTCCTCATTTAGGAATAATTGTAGACTTTTGGTAAAATGTAAATGGAAGCGTTTATCGCTACAAAATGCATTTGTTTTCGCATGCACTCGTGTTATAATATCCTGTCTGTATATCTGTGCGAAAACTAAAAATATCAAAAAGTGGGAAAAAATCATATTTAAATATAGAAACAAAAAAGAGCAACATGGTAAATTAACTAAAAATCTACTACTTTTATAATTAATTGTAGGAAACAAGCATCAACAGTTAACATAAATAGGAATAATATAAATAAAACAAATGTTGTGCAATTTCTTCTGCTCTTTAGTTCATTGAGGGGATGGCCTTGAATTTGCAATGATTCAAAGAATTGCAAAACTTCAGCTGATGTCAAAGTTAATAATAATTAATCTAATTCTACCTATAGACCTACTGCTAAATTCTGAACTTTTATAGTTTCTGGCTTTGATGAAACATTTTATATTTTTAATTGCTGTACTTAAACATCGTATAATTCACATATTTTATTTTATTCCTATTGTTATTAACGGTGTTCTTAATTTAATTCATCTAAAGTAGAAACTTTTTTCATTACTGAGTCAATCAAGCGCTTTTCTATTATATCCGAACTTTCTGCAATTATCTTTTATCTGTTTATTTATCTAAATATATACGTTTGTATTCATGTTTCGCAGCTTTAATATAGGAAATCGTTAGACCAAGTTCGGACTTTAATCATTTACTGTTAAATTATTTATAATGGCCGTTCAGTAGATTACACTTAATGCATATAGGTATTACTGAATAGATAAGCTGACCATACTGAATATGAATCACTAGCAAACATTTCCAGCAGTAATATAGTTCACAGCAGACTAGGGCGAAACAAGTTGAATGGGTTCCTGCAGAAGGGGTTTATATAAAATATAACATTAAAAGATGATTATCAATTATCATTAGTAAATGAATTCCTTTTAATTAGCATTAGAAGATGATTATCAATTATCATTAGCAAATGATTTCCTTTTAATTGGTATGGCAATTAAATATGTTCTGTATTTATTATAGGGCCCATTAATAAGAACCCCATGGAGCTTTAGTTGGATCTATATACATTATAACATCAGCGTAAGCAGTAAAAATAGAATATAAAACCAATAAATGTGAAAAATCCTTTAATAAAATAAGTCTGCTTCTTCTCTTCAGATATAGATATAAACAAAAGTTCAATAAACCCATTATCAATGGAATGAAATTAATAATAGATCACAGCAAAGAAAATTCTATAGGAGACAGCTAAATTATCAATACAGCTGACCAGAGTATCGAGAAATGACCTAGATATAGAATAGAGAATGGCTAGGACACCCGCCGGGACACCAGTGTGTCTCTATAGGGCAATTCAAATACGATTAATCATATCTTAAATGCAATTTCATCTATGGATTTGGAATAAAATTGTGTATTTGCATATCTAACTCAATTTATGGCCACAATGTTTAATTAAATTAATTAAAATAAAATTTCCTATACATATACGTATGTAAATTGAAGAATATCTATATATAGAATGCTTTTTTTTCTTTCTTTTTTATATGTATTCACATTTTTTCCTTGTTTTGGTCTACTGCTATATATGTCTACATATACAATTATATTTCGTGGCATGACTATTGATTGAGTTTTTTAAAAAAATCAAATCGTTTCAAATGTGTATATACAAATTGAAAACATACAAATGTACACATTTACACATAAACATATGTAAACAAAATAGCCCTTTTATGTATACTCATGTGTGTGTATCTACATACATATTTATATGTACACACATATACATATCTATGTATATAATTCTCTTTATAGGTGTGTATTCTGATTGATTTAGTATTAATTTTAATTTTCTAATCTTCTAGTGTGTATAATAATATTTCTAATTATGTTTACTCAAATTGGTATGTACATATTTACACACATTTACACATTTTATGACACACATACACATATGCACACATACATACATATGTACACACTTATTGACATACATATGTACCCCTATTTGAATAAATGCATTAAAGAGGATACCTGGGATCTGGTAGAATCAACTTTTTACTGGCTCTTGCTGCTGGCGTGCATTTTGATTTTTCCATTGCCATCAAATAGCTGACATCAGCTAAAACAGCCTCTAAATCTGCCATTTCAGTGGTTTTGTACAATATGTGTTGTGTTTACGTTTTTTACACGTTTGGTTTAATGATAGATGTATTTTATGGCACAAAAATGAGTTTTTTCAATATTGCAAGCACCAAGGATATCTTTATATCACTTAATATTTTATTGTTATTTTGTAACTGATTGTAAGCAAATTAAATTAAATTTAGCTGTCCGAGCTTAATAATATATATCTTGTTTTGAACACGACTTTGCAAATGCCGTTTACTCATGCGTATAAAGTAAAAGTATTTTAACGTATTAGTTACTTGCAGCGAGTACTTTATAAAAATAATTTGTGGGCTTTGTATCAGTTACAATCAGATATAAATCATGTATCTAACAATAAATGACATTTAGCATCTTTAATTTTAAGCTTAAGTTTTTCTTTTGTTGAATATGATGAAATGAAATATGAAATTTTGATGTATCATATATTTTATTTAAAATCATTATGTTGAGATTTATGATTAGGGTTAAAAAATAAAATTAAATCAGTAATTTTATTCGATTCGTAACATTTTATAATTAGTTCCAATTCGTTAGATAAAGATTATCAATTTATTTATTTTAGTTTATTTTATAGTCTTCAGAAAGTCATGATGATAAAATTTAAAAATTAAATAAATCTGTCAGTTGAGATGCGAGATCGAACTTTTTAAATTAAATATCAACTTATTATACTTCAAAAATGTATTTCCTTATTTTATTTAACGCAATGAAATATTTTTTAAGGAACGAAGTTGATTAGTATGTTTTGAAATTATTGAGTGATTTTACGCTTATTTATAAGTTTTAATAATATGTGAATTAATTTATATGTGATACAATTTAATAATTTGTTAGGATAACGAATAAATACTTTAGACGTTCAAGAACTAGTTCATCTACTCAAAATGAATCAGTCGCACAATGTTTTTATTCTCATAGACAGTGGATTTCGTTGCGGCATAAGTGTAAATAAGAGGATTAAATATGGATCGTAATAAAACAAGCGCCCCAAATAGGGGCCAAAAGAAAGTATTATTGGGTGCCGAACTTTTTGCGCTCGGCACAAAAAGTGGCCGCGATGATTCTAAAGGGAAAATATTACCAATAAAAGGAATGCCGGGATCAAGCAGCAGCTCGACTGATAGAAAGAGGGAAGCATCATCGACTCTTGGAAGTCATCCCAGTAAGAGATTCCGGGTTAGCCTTAAAGACGGATGCCCCGACCTGGCGACCACAACAGGAATTCCACATTACGAAATATGGGAACAAATCGCGGAGGATTCTGATTTATCTAATGTCATAGAAACCGTTTACGCAGCAATTGAGCAAAATGACAATGAGCTCGTGGTGCGCATTATCTGTGGAATCATCAGGCATGCTACATCGAGAGATGCAGCTAGATCTAAAGTGGACACCGTAGCATACTTAACCTTGTTCTATCTGGCAAAAGTACATCCACAGTACTTCAATAATGATGTCATTGCCTTTGCGCTTTTATCATTTTTACGTCGCGAGACTAATGTAAAAATGCGCTATAATATTAATCTTCACGTACTATGTACAAACCTACTTACTAGAGGATTTTCCGATGTATCCCAGTGGCCAGAAGTACTGCTGCGGACCTACGTGGACGATGCTGTGAATGAGCGATTTTGGGCCGACAACGATTACTGCGCGCCGTTTGTTAAAAATATCTGTGCCGCCTTCAAGACACGAACTCCACACATGAGTCTGTTGCGCTGGGACGTGAACACAACTGCAACAAGTGGGCAATCGCATCGAGACAATTTCACTGTAGACGATGATTCGGGCGACAACTCGACCCAGAGTTTGGATGCCAGCCCATACCTGGAGGCAGATCAGGCTGCTGATGCCATTTGCCCAGTAAAGTCCAGATTTCCAGACAGTCTTGTGCAAAAATTAGTGAGCGATGCGATTCGAGATCAGCTAAATAAACGTCAGCAACAAGATAATTATACAAGAAACTTTCTCAAATTCTTGTGCACCACTTCGGGCATCGGAGAGGTGCGCTGTCTCAGCATCTCTCGCCTGGAATTGTGGATACATAATGGAAAACTTGTTAAATTCGCACAGCAACTATTATCTTACATATGTTTCAATATCAAAGGCAAAAATACACAAGACAATGAAGTGCTTCAAGTATTAGTTAAAATGCGGCTAAAAACCAAACCACTCATCAATCATTATATGTCTTGCCTTAAAGAAATGATACATCTGCAGCCAGATATCTTAAGCACAATCATGAAGCTTGTCGTGCAGAATGAGCTCTCAAATACAAGGAATCCAAATAATATGGGGATGCTTGGTAAGTAATTGCTTCAAATTTTGTAATATATATTAATTAAATCTATCTAGAAATATCTATATATATTATATATATATATAAATATATATATATATATAAATATTATTTAATTATCATTTTTTTCTTTATCTATTCAAACTTGGGATTTTGCTATTGTTATGGTTCTTATAAAATATAAATTTTTTCATATTTTCGACGCTAATAAACTTATTATTAAATTGAAAATTCCTTTACAGCAACAATGTTTCAGACCTCTCCAGATCAGTCAGCAGTTAATCTAGCTGAAATATATCAGGAATTTCTACTGCAACGCGATGATTGTTTAAGGACCTTGCGTGTTTTTCTAAGGGAACTTGTACGAATGCTACGCTTCGATGTGAATCTTGTGAAGTTTTGTAAAACATTTTTAAGCGAAAGAGAAGAGCTGACGCAACAAATTGAACAGTTTGATTTCAAGGAGAGGATCTTTCATTCTGTGGTAGACATTGTTTGCCTTTGCATGTTTCTCTCGGCAACGCCACAAGCACGTGAAGGCAGTTTATCGCTGAAAACGAATCGTGATGTGAAAAATAATCAGGCACTAATACGATTGTATAATCAAATGTCACAAATTCAATTAGATTCAGTTTCCTGGATGTACGAGACAGTGCCAAATCTCTATAAAATTCAGGCCGCAGAATATCATCAGGCCTTGCACAAGGTGCTTTTGCTGGACAACCCAGAGCAATATTCTCGCTGTGACCAGTGGCCATCGGAGCCGGAGCGGGGAGCCATATTGAGAATAATATCGGAAACTCCCATTCACGAAGAGACTTTACTAAGAATTATATTGATAGGCATAACGAAGGATATTCCATTCTCCATAGCAAACACATTTGATATTTTACTGCTAGTGATAAAACGAGTCTCTGGAATGAAAGCTACAGATTTTCCAGCAGTTCAAGCGAATAAATTCGACATAATCGACTTTCTGTTTAGCATGTCGGAATATCATCATCCAGAAAATATACAACTGCCAGAGGATTATGAGCCACCAAAGCTGGCGATTATTGCTTTTTATTGGAAAGCCTGGCTCATATTATTAATGATTTCTGCCCACAATCCATCGACATTTGGGGCATTTTGCTGGGATCACTATCCCACGATGAAACTCCTAATTGAAATATGTATAACAAATCAATTTAATAGTTTCGTCTCGAACAAGGATGAACTACAGGTAAATAATATGCAACAATTAACAACATTTATATTTTCTAACATTTTTGTTCTTTTGCTTTCAGATAATTACTGTCGAAAGGGATCACATTCTTCAATTCGAAACGTATTTGGCGGCGCAAACTTCTCCACATGCTGTAATTACTGAGGAAAATGCAATTTTAATTACACAGCTAATGCTAATGGATCCAATGGGAACGCCCAGAAAAGTACCAAATTTAGTTTTAGAGCAACTTAAGTTTCTTAATCAAACGTACAAATTAGGTCATTTGTTTTGTCGCTGTCGAAAGCCCGATTTGCTTTTAGATATAATACAGAGGCAGGGCACAACACAATCGATGCCTTGGCTATCAGATTTAGTTCAGAATAGTGAAGGCGACTTTAGCCATCTGCCTGTTCAGTGTCTATGTGAGTTTTTGCTATTCAATGCGCACAGCATTAACGAAGAGAACAGCCGCGATAAAGAGCTGGTTGATTTCATCAGAAATCTCATAATGGATTCCAGCTACAACAATAATGTTGTTTGTGAAGTGTTAGATTATATATTCCGACGTTTGTCCTCAACTGTAAAACAGTCCAGAGTTGCGGCTTTGTCTGGCTTGAAAATCATTTTCAAAAACTCTGGAAAATATGAAAACGAATGGCTATTAAAATCAATTCAACAAATTCCACATTTCCTGGAGGCCAAAATGTATATAATTCCCCAACTACGAGCTGCATGCCAAGTCGAAAATTGTCCAGAACTTATTATGGCGTATATACAATTTATAACGAAGCATACACTGAACGATCCCGTTAATGAAATGCTGGACCACGTTATAGACATGGCACAATTAATTGTGGAGCGTAATACGATGTTTCAACATATTATAATATCACAAGAGGACTACAATCTTAACCCAGATGAGAATCGAATCCAGACACTGAAATGTCTGTTTGTAATGTTCAATAACTACATTATCAAATTGAGAGAATTTCACGAGCCTTATGAGTGGACTGAATATCCGGATTTACTGATGGTTCAATTTGAGGATGGTGTTCAGCTGCCGCTCCATATAAACATAATTCATGCATTTATTATTCTCCTAACATATTCAAGCAACAATATGCCGGAATCAATACCAATTCTCGATTACTGGTTTCCTCCAGGTCGACCCGCACCAGTAGCTTTCTTGCCAACTATGCCTCAAGAACAAATCCAGCTTTTGCCGGATTGGCTGAAACTGAAGATGATTCGATCATCTGTGGATCGTCTGATTGAAGCTGCTTTGAATGATCTGACACCGGATCAAATAGTGCTGTTCGTTCAAAATTTCGGCACACCAGTGAACTCAATGTCCAAACTATTGGCTATGCTTGACACTGCGGTATTGGAGCAGTTTGACTTAGTTAAAAATGCTATACTTAATAAAGCATACTTGGCGCAGCTAATTGAAATCCAACAAGCCCGAGGAGCTAAAAATGGACATTATACCGTGCAAGCCCTCGATCTGCATTCACATTCTCAAACTGTTCCCGATCTACCAAAAATAAATGCATACACTCAGGAAGTTTTCCATTTGACTACATTCGATCCAGACTCTGTTCAGAACGTGAGCAACAGAAATACCGAAAAAGAGATCGTACAGATTCTACTTAAGAGTCCAAATCAGAATATGGTTACGACTAACGACTATCGTAATTTAATTCATAATTTATTGGATCAAGTCGTTTGTCCAATGTCGAAAAATGCAGATTTCCTGGCTTCAATATGCGAGGCTGTCAATCCGTCATTATTGGATTATACACGCGCTGATAAAATCAATATCAACACCAGCCGTGGTGCCTCGACTTTACTAAGAGCATATTTCAGCTGTAAGTTGTCCAATGAAAATTATCTCGTTATCGAAAAGAAACTCAAACAGAGCCTTCGAATGTCAAATCAGTTAGGTCCATCTTCGAAACAGGTTTTCAAAACAGAACTATTTTTAGATAGCTTATTATGTATGCTGAAAAGTTCCTATCAATTATATTATATAAAACGCAAATCGCAAAGCTCACTACTTGCGACTAAGACAATAGTCCGCGCAATGATTGAAGATTTTGAAAATCTTAGCAATGACAACACAATTACTGAAAAAGTCAATTATAATATTTTCAATAACGGATTATTCATAGATTGGGTTGCCGAAGCAGATCCTGAAATAGTATGCACAAAACTGTTGAAGGAAAGTTTTCTATTTTCCAAATCCTGCAGAGAGTTTAGATTTTTCCTTCTATCACTTATCAATCACCAAACCAATTGGAGTACAATCGAAAGAATTGCAAAGTGCCTATTTAAGGATTATAAACTTGACTACGATTACAGTACCGTTCTAAACTATTTTGAAGCTCTGACCACAAATCCCAATCTGTGGAAAGGCAGAGATAAGTATATGTCGAAAAATGTGGTCCCGAATTCCTTCTTTAAGTTGGAACCTACGGAACTTGAACCGTTTGTGCACTTTATTTTATATGAAGGAATTTCAGAGGTAAAGAATGATACGAATGGAAATTACGACTTTAAATTGTGTTCTCGAATGAACCTTTTGTTTAAGCTGACGGAGAAAAACAAAAATTTAATGGTGAAAGTTATTGAGTACGTGGAGAAGAGTCAAATAACAGATTTATTGAAAAACAAAATCTTGCAACAACTTTACATTATGTATCCACGCATTAAATTTATTAAGAACTTCAGCGCCGATGTGCAAAACAATAAACTGCAAAGCTTAAAGGGTTGTCAGGCCGATAAAGTATCCAATAATTTGATAACGTGCCTGGGAAGCTTAGTAGCGAAGAAAGACTTTGAAACTTTATCAACTGATACTGAATTGCTGTTGCGAAAGTTGGCTGCATCGCATCCTCTACTGTTCCTTCGCCATTTGGGCGTGTTATCTTCAGTTATGCAAGGCAGAGGACAGATGAGCATGAAAGCCTTGCGTGAGGAACATCATTTCCATCGATTTGTACAGATATTAAGAACTCTGGAACTACTGCAGCCAACAATTTTCGAAGATGCCTATAAGAATGAAATTCAAAGAACCCTCTCATGCTATTTTATATTCTTTAAACATCACAGTTCAGTGAAGGAGGCATGCCAAATGCTTGTGAAATTTGTGCAAATTTTGCAATCATATATCAACGTTAATCCCTCAAGTGCGTTGCTATTTATTGAGCAATATGTGGGAATTTTGACAGAGCTAGCGGCCAAGTATACGTCCATAGGAAAGCTGCAAACACTTGTACAAGCTGTTGCTCTACTTCAGCACAAAACGGATACCACATTAGAATTGGATGACGAAGAAGTTAAAGTCGAATATGAACTCGATGGACATTCGGAAACGAAACCAACTAATAATAAAAATGTTACCAATGAAATTGATTCCTTTGAGGCCACGACAAGCGCCCAAGATGTTTGCAGAAGTTCATTTTCAGTTTTGACCCTTGGCTCTTATAGCAAGACTAATTTGACAGATGTTTCCCCGCATATTTTAGACTTAATCAAAATCATAAAGCAGTCTAATATTGAGGAAGTAATACTTGGGCCGCTGCAGGAAATGGAATGTCTGACATCAAAGCGATTTGTATTTATCAATGAGTTGTTTGAGCGTCTATTGGAATTAATATTTTCGCCAAGCGCGCAGATAAGATCCATTGCCTTTATTATATTGATAAGACATTTGAAGCACAACCCTGGCAATTCAGATATAAATCAGTGTACTTTGAATGCCTACATTCAATGTTTAAGAGATGAAAATTCCTCCGTAACAGCGACCGCGATTGACAACCTGCTTGAAATATGCATTTTGTTACAGGAGCACGCGGTTGAAATCTTATGTGTCGCATTTTCGCTTGGTATTAAATCTTGCCTCAATACAAACAATCAAATACGTAAGGTTATGCAAACATTAGTAATTCAACATGGATATTAATATTTGTATGTCTTTCAAATATTAATTTTGTGAAAATTTGTGAATAGATACTTATTCATTTATACGGAAATGATCATATTGCCTACGGAAATGTTATAAAAATACATAATTGGCTTTAAGTATTAGTATATAAGTTAAAAAATAAATGAAAATTGTTTAAGATAAACAAAACGAATGCGTGAATTTTGTCTGATGTCTACATAATGGTTTATCTATCGGAAAATTACGGGGGTAACCAAAACTATAAAATACAGTAGACGACTTAGTCCAGCCATCTGTAGCAAGAAGTGTTATTCTGAGTTACGAACAAGAGTCAAGGCGAACTACCGACTCGTGTGACTTAAGACCCAATTTGATGCGAACTCCGTATTAGGACTTCTCTCCGGATCTACAAGGTAGAGGCGTGTTAGTTAAATCCACTGTGGTTTTCCTTTGAATGTACGGACAAATTTCAAAGAGTACTACATCTAGAGCTAGCAAGAGCCTTTTGTTTGAGGCAGTGCACAGTGGCAGATTTAAAGACACTGCAGTGTCTGGACAGTATCAATTCCGAGGGAAAACTTTGAATTGGTCGTATGATTTATCGATCGCCGTCCAGTCAGACAACGGAAAATCGTGAAAGAAATGGGTGCCAGTTCTTTCCTAACGCTAAACAAAATAATAATCTTCAAATTATGTCAATCTGAATAGGCGGTCTCCAAGAGGTATTCCCTCCGGGAGAATGCACGGATGGGAACGCGGGAAACCGTATCATTTCTAATGGTCACAGGTGAGTCAAACAAGGCCAACTGGCTAGGTCTTTTATTTTACTGCATACAACTTCTTCTGAAATGTGTTGATTTCATTCCTCGGATTAAGTATTTTTATTTTTCGATTGAGATGCGAATTTCAGAATATCACATAGAAGCCTGAACTGACTGTCAATCAAGGCCGTAAGTTGCTCCTAAGAGTAAGGGTAAGTACTCATTTCTTTTTTATTGTACAAATTAACATAGTATAGTGGTGTAGTGTAACACCCCATATCCCATATCATATATATATGTATACTTCGCACGTCTGAAATTACTTGTTGAAAGCAAAGCCGCTGGCAAACAAGCTTAATAGCGAAGCACATGCAAATGTTATTGAAATTATCGTCTCACGACGATAACTCGATAACCATAAACCAGTTTCTCTCTAATTTTAATAATAGATTGAAGGAAAATAGATTACTGCTTTCATTTACTGTTTTTTACGATTATTTTTATTTTAGTCAAGGTAGCTCTAACGATGATCATATGTAAAATCAGCACATCTCAAACCTTGGCAAAAATATTGATTTATTTTTGTTAAGCAAATATGATCAAGTTTTATTGACCCGCGTTTTACGTAGGTTGCTTCGAAGTCAAGGTTGTTGACCAAATGCAAAAACAAAATTAAATAAAAGAAATATACAATTCTTAAATGTATTCAAATAAATATGTGCATACAAATTTGGAGCAGAAGCATTTTTACATCTCAGTGTTTGTTTGTCTGTCTCTCTGTCTCATTGTCCGTCTGTCTGTTATATAAAACTTTTATAAAACATAGTATTGTCAAACCAAAGCAAATGATTTGGTTTGTTTGCTGAAAATTCAAAAATACGTGTACTCATAATTTAAAATTATTATTATTTTTTTTAATTAAATAAATTTAAAATAATATATAAATAAATATAAAAAATAAATATTTTTATGTAAATATTTGCTTAAAGGAAGTGATTTAAGTAAATAACATTTTATATATAAAATTCATACATAACAAATTTTAGTTCAAATCTTGAGTCACCCTAATGTCCAAACATTCGTATGTAACTTGATCATTGCATTCTTCTGTGTCTTAGGAGCTGCCACCTGTGTACATTGCCTTTAGTAAGCAAATATTCAGTTTTTTATGGACTCTTCTAAATTTTATTGGTGTTTTCTGTGTAATATTAGATAAATACATATTATAAATACAGGAAAAAAGAAATTCTAATTGAATTGAAAGTAAAAAGAAAGGTAACTTTCTTTCATGGTCATTTACAAAGTGTGAATTACTTTTACTGAATTATGAACGCAAAACCAGATTTATTTTGTTTATAATACAAATATTCAATGAAAACAAGTGTTTTATGTGCATAATACTAATTTATTTGGATTTATTTACCTGCATTCATGCATACATACGTAGATGCAGACACACATATGTACATACATACGTAGCTATCTTACCACCAATTGATCCACACATACATACATACATCGATCCACCCATGCACACACACACACACACACGTTTGTTATTCTCTGTAATGAATGCGCGCACATAGTATATACATACCTATACATTCACCTATGTATTTGGGACTTAGGTAATATTATGTTGCAAACTTTGTGCTTTCTAGCTTAGAGCAAGCTTAAATTAATTAATGTTAATTATAATTAAATAATCTGGAATATGAAAGTGAAATCGTTGACGTTTTCATAATTGTTTCCGCGCCTAATTAAAAATATGCCAGCAAAAAATTATACCCTGTACTGAAATTGAATGTTGTTTGAAGTCTGTTTAAAAAAATGTGCGCCTGACGCATAGATATCCTGTAAAAAAGTGCTGCTATTTAAATCGGCTTTTTGTTTGTTTATTTGCGGTTATGTAAGGCATTAATGTAACGTCCAAATCTGTGCTTGCAACAAAACCCAAGAGTTTATTGTTTATATTCCATTATTTTAAAATTTTTATGGGAGATATGAAAAGTTCTATCAAATTGTTTATGTTTAATGAAAGGAATTACTATAACGAAAATAAAATATTGTTTCAAGTTAATTCCAAAAACATGCTTAAATATCGATTTTTATCTATATTTATATAATGGCAAGAGATAACGGTAGCAAATAGTGAAAACTTGTGCGTGTGCTGTGCTCTCTTTATTTAAAATTTTGAGTCTTTGCCAGTCTTGACTGGCCAAACAATTTTAAAGTGATTTATAATGAGGTGTGCCAGAGGTTTGCCTCAACAATTATATGACGCCAGCTTTACAATTGTGGAATATGGCGTTGCGACTAGCCAGGCCTTAAGTACCACCCGCATTGTTCGGCTTAAAAGCAGGTTTTCTGAAGGCTACCATTTTATTTCTAGCCTTAGGAAAAACGTATATTTCTTTGTTATTAAAAGTAGCTTTACTACTTAAAATATATTAAATAGTTCATAAAGAACCAGCACATGGTTTTGCGATTGTCTATAAATTATTTTATAAAAAAAATATTTTTGTTAGTTTTCTACTTTCAAATAGTGGGAGGTATTTTTCAATAACAAGAATAACAATAGTTTTTACCTAACTTCTTTTATTTCGCTTTATGCTTCTATTATCATCTTACTATCAAAATTTTATATAGAGTTCTTCCCTGAGGATCATTAAACTCGACTTAAATAATAACAGGAAAAATATATATTATCAAATTACAGTGGACCCTGAAGGCCCTAGGCAAGAGGAAAGAGACAGTTTCTGATCAGGATTCACGATTATACTTAATGGACATGGCGGTGCATTGATGCAGTAATAGATCCTATCACCTGTATGAAACATAATGTATTACAGAGTATAAAGGCAAAATGCGCTGACCACTGCAAGAGATCCTATTAAGAAAGAAGTTAGATTACGTCCCTTTGTAAAGTAAAGAAATTTCATTATAATATGAAATTCTAGTTGATGAATTTATTTATATTTTCAGTAGAAGCTGAAGGCTTTAATTAAATTCTTTAATTTTGTATGTCATTTGTTATATTGAATAATTATTATATTGAGGATTTTAAATATGCAGCTTGGCTTGATTAATTGCTTTTTCACTCATATTAATATCATTTAAAAAATTTTAATTGGTATCTGGCTTTTTATCAAATATGTACAGATTTACATATTATATATATATGTATATGTATACATATATAAAGTTTTATTATTTATGTATTTCTATGCCTTACATTAATATTCCTTTATTATTTTTCAGATACGTACATTAACCAATGAGCCGCATCCTAGCGGAATAAATGCTTCAAAATGACGTATCTTCTATTTCTAATTTTGCTGGCGAACTATGGCAAGTATTTTGACATATTTATTTAAAAATAGACATATTATTCATATTTAATAAATGTATAAATTTCTGTTTCAGCTACCTGCTCTGATGTTCCGAAATTGACACAAACTGTTTATGGCTTCTTGGATTTCACAACAACTATTGGCAATACTGTTATGGTCTTCTCCCCACAAAGCTCTCCTCTACTTGGTAAGTGTGTCCGGAATAAAGCTAAAATATATATATACAAATTAAATTTAGAACTTTGAAGAATGTTTCATATATTTCCCATTCAATTTCATTTCAGAATTAACACCTCAAAAGCCAGCGAAGCCTGTGGATATTATCGACACTAAGCCGCACGTGCCAGAAACTAAGGACAGTAAAAATGGAATAAGCCCAACTCCACTATTGAGTTCCAGTTTAAATGAGCAGCCAACAGCGAACTCTACGATCGTTATAAGCAGTCGCATTAGTTTGCTGAATACGCCAATCAAATCTGTTGATTTCTCTGAGTATGCTCTGCTTTCGCGGCAGCCGGAGGAGTTCGCCGAGGAAACATATCGTTTGGTTAATTTGAATACGCGTGCTGATCATTCCAAGCGAAATAACAATTATGGCAACTCAGCCAGCTTGTTGCAAAGGAAAAAGGATAGCAATAGCCGAAACTCGAATTCTCCATCAAAGGAACCGGCAATCATAACAGCTAAAACTTTGGGCAAAACTTCGCAAATTCATCAGACGATTTCGAGCACTGAAAGAAGAAGCAAACCGCGCCACTCTTCGACAACTTCAGCTCGAGTACTGAAGACTGTGACGCCATCTCTGCCAAATTACAAGACGCCCGTCGAGTCTAACCACGTGTCTACCAAGAGCACTCGTAAAAGTAATCGTGTGACTGGAGAAAAAAGAAAATCGTCAAGGAACAAGGGCAAGAGGTAACATTATATATTTTATATAATAAAATAAATATTTATATATTAATATATTTTATGTTTTATTTTAATAATATTAATTTGATTTTATTCTTTTCAGGAGGAATAAATCGACGCAGTCGTCTGTAATTCAAGTGACGCCGTCCCAGGTGGAGACAAGCTCTCGTCGGTCATACAGAACCAAAACGAATCTAGTTTCTGAAGATAATAACATAACTAATTTCAATCCGAATACATTAAAGCTGAATAGACGTCCAGGTCGTTGGCAATATAAATCATCACCAAAGCCCAAAGTGAATATCAGAAAAAGCTCTTCGAATGTGGCAAGAAGTGAATCACTAACGGAGCCTCTCAAAGACATTGATCCGCTCTTAGAAACAGTCGAAAATCCGCAAATTCAAAAGACGCTTGACCTCAACAGGGATCTGGATGCTGTTGGTTCACAAAACACAATTGTGGCTGATAATGATGTAATAAAGCCCAACAATTTCGTGCAAACTTTAAATGTCGAAATCTCAACTCCAAGCAACTTTGAGGATACCTATTACGAGATTGCCACCATCAAAAGTCCATATATTTTCCAGGTAAGAATATGCTTTCTGTGAATATATTTGTAGATATAAATGTATGTGCCTGTAAAATAGAATATTATATTATTGAAATAAAACGTTTTCAAGTTCTTAAAATTAAATTTGCTATAACCCCTAGAAAAATGGAACAAATTATACTTATACATATATATTTTGTATATTTATCATTATATTCATATATATTTTTTATTTCATTAAACATTTTCGTTCATTCACTTCTCAGGCTGGACTTGTGAAAAAAACACGATTTGTGACCATAACTTCGACTTTGGAGAAAACACTTAAAACAGATCAAATTGAAGAGTATTCGGAACACGATGGACCTTTAACGGAAAACATTTTGGAGTCTACCCCTCAGATGGTTAAGCCATCTATGGATGGAATTGTTACCACTTTGAAGCCTATTCATTATACAGATAGCCTTGAGACGCCGGAACTTGAGACAATAACGGAATCATTTTCATTTACTCAAACGAAACTGAAGACTCAAATATTGCCAATCGTTAATGATAAGCTAAATGAAACGTCGCACATAACTTTAGTGCAAACCTATGATTACACAAGCTTTGTAACTGTAACTCAAACGATTTCGCCGTTCCGAGATAATTTTGTTCCTGCCAAGAACTTCAAAGACTTCGAGGGCATTTTGGATGAGGCGGGGTCGGAAATTAACTTGGATCTGGAATTCGGTGACGAGAGCAACTCAGGACAATTTGAGGTTAAACCGAAACCGAATGGCATCTCAAATGTTACAAATGTGATCAATCCTGTTGACTCCGAATTGCTAAGTAAATCAGAAATTAAACCCGAAATTTTAGGGCAACCTAATAGTGTTATAACAACTACACGCCCAATTATTAAGGTTGATACAGTTTGGGAATCATATGTTATTCCTCTTGTAAGGGGAACCGAAAGTATTCTGAGAACCTTGTCGAAATCTGTTGGTGAAGTGAAGAAAACTGAATTTGTTACTGAAGTGTCTACAATTTCCTTGCCAGTATCACCTATGTCACAATTTCCATATTCAATAAATCCATTCTATAATCCTTTGTTGGGAGTCCCCCAACCGCAATTAATCACGTCTACGTCCATTTATGAAACTCTCATCACAGCCACGAGTAGTAAAGTCCTTAAGCTAACATTTGGCGCAAGAACTGCGTATACCACATTATTCTCCACCTCTGTTGTCCCCACTGCAGTATCGAAGCTGGTGACAGCTACGATACCCATTCAAAACTCTGGATCATTCCAAAACTATTATCCTCCTCCATATCCCCCATTCGCCTATGTTGGTTAAAATGCTCGAATTTATTGTTTTTTCAAAATACAACACAAATTGAATAATACTCTTAAAAGTTAAGTACTTGCAAGGTTTGGTTTCTTATCATTAGGGTATTCAGACTAAGTGAGGTTAGACGAATTTCATTATCCCCAATGTGCAGTGATCGGATTACCGAGTTATAAGCCTAAACTACTGTAAAGCGTGTAACGCAAAAGTTGTTTTCTTTTTTTACATGGAAAATTTTTAATATACTTTTCTACATTTGATCGCATTACCCAAACACCAGAGTATAAGAAATATATAGAATAGTATTCATGCATATTGTATATGAGGCTTAGCCACACAAATTGTTGTCTATTTCGCAAAATTCGGATAAAAATACCTCCGATAACCTACAAAATTCATGAGAAACATTTACTTCATTTAAAATCTTTTATATTTTTTCAGTAAAAGATCTATATGATGTATCATATATCAGCATAAAATCTATTTGATATATATATATATCATATATAAATGTAATTGAAAATCAATATTATTTTTTATAGAAAACATACTTCATACATCAAAATTAAAATAAAAAATTATATTTTAATTCAAAAAAATATATAAAATAATAATAAATCAATATTTTTGCTAAACTTTGGTTATCCAATTGAGAAATGGAAAAAAACTTAAATTCTTCGCTACTCACACAGTAAATTGAATAGTAACAATATTAAATTTCACAAAAAAATGAGAATTTAGGCGCAATTTGAATTGAGTACTTTTTTTTTAATATTGTTAAATCACAATCTTTAATTCAAGTGCAATCAAGATTTGTTTAAGAAACAAAAAATTGTATATTTTGGTTTATCATTGTAAAATAAAAATTTTAAAATAAATTTAAATTGACTATTTTATACCCTTTAGTATTTAAATGTCCTGTTTTGTAAAGAATTTCTTTTTATTCAAAAAGTAAAATTGATTTCAAAAAAATTGAAGCAGAACAAGTAATTTATTTTAAACTGTAATGAGAAATTACAAAAGTCCACAAAACTTGGGTTTTTGAAGCAAAACTTGATAATCTGGTAAAGCCAAAAGTATCTCAAAGATATCGCAGCTCCTATTTGAATGCCAATAAGAATCCAGTCTTATCGATGTTGCAAATAAGATTAACTTAAGTAATAATTGAGAAAGTAAGTTATGATAAAGTCAGTATATCTCTTTCCTTATATAAAATTTTGAATGCTCAATATTATAATAAAATTGCATTTGTCTTGAAATGCAAAGTCGACAAGAGTCCAATTCGGCAAATTCAATTTACGAATATTTAAGGGAACAATCGATAAATGTGAGCACATGGACACGTGCTATCGATATATCGTCTGATTTGATCATCGCTAGTTTTCTCATTTATATTTTGCAACTTTCGGTTTTCTTGCATAATTTGAACTTGCGTCGTAGTCCAATAAGGTTCATTTTAATAAAACACTCGCTCAAGTATGCAGTGCCCGTTCCTGAACCGTTTCAGTGCAAATTATCTTCGCAATTATGCTGAGATATTGTACCAATCTTATGGAGTGTTCTGTCCAGTAATCAGCAAATCCAATAAGACAACCCAAAAACAACTTTCTCTTTTAACACCAATTCCATTTTCTGTGAAGTCGACAAGGTCATACTCGTCGAAAAGGTATTCGGTTGATGCTAGCTCGGCTATAAATGATGTAAGACGTGGCCATGCAAACGAAATTGGCACAGCAGCAGAAAATTCCACTTTTCAATATGAAAAGTTTTTCAATGAGCAAATTTTAAAAAAGAAACGAGACCATTCGTATCGTGTTTTTAAACGCGTGAATCGCTTAGCTGGCGATGGCCTCTTCCCTCACGCTCTCGAATACTCCACGCCGTCGGAGAAACCGATTACGGTTTGGTGTTCCAATGACTACCTTGGTATGTCGGCGCATCCCAAGGTGAAGCATGCTGTCAAGGAGGCCTTGGAAATGCACGGATCTGGTGCTGGAGGAACACGTAACATATCAGGAAACTCATTGCATCATGAACGCCTTGAACGGAAGCTAGCAGATCTCCATCAAAAGGATGCGGCGCTGCTATTTACCTCTTGCTTTGTGGCCAACGACTCAACTTTATTTACGCTTGCGAAACTACTGCCGAATTGCCACATATTCTCGGATGCTGGTAATCATGCGTCTATGATTATGGGCATACGAAATAGTGGCGTGCCCAAACACATCTTTCGACACAACGACGTCAATCACTTGCGCCAATTGCTGCAACAAGTGGACAAGGCGACACCGAAAATTGTTGCATTCGAGACTGTGCATTCCATGACAGGTGCTATATGCCCATTAGAAGAAATGCTTGATGTTGCGCATGAATACGGAGCGATTACCTTTATCGACGAAGTTCACGCGGTTGGCTTATATGGTGACCATGGCGCTGGCGTTGGGGAACGTGATGGCGTGCTCTCTAAAATGGACATTATATCGGGAACCCTTGGAAAGGCATATGGCAACATTGGTGGCTATATAGCCAGCACGGATGCACTAATTGACATGGTGCGATCTTATGCTGCTGGCTTCATATTCACCACTTCATTGCCGCCAACTGTTCTCTGTGGTGCACTGGAAGCTGTAAGCATACTGGCCTCGGAAGAAGGTCGACAACTGCGAAATATCCATCAACGAAACGTTTCGTACTTGAAGAATTTACTCAAGAGAGAAGGTAAATTTGCATTTTTTCAAACTGTATATTTGAGCAGCATTCATTAGCATTATCATTAGCATACAAATGAAGTAGATATATTCGGTTCAAATAGCTGAGTCATGTGAATCACATTTAAGTGTCTGTTTCCAAAATGGGTTTCTTAAATTATTTGAATGACAGCAAACGCTAAGTAATTAATACATTTTTTTTAAAATATGAATATGACTAAATATTGAACATACAGCATGAATTGGCCATGTGCGCTGTACTTGTTTATATTCAGTCTATCAATCCATTAACTTGTACAACCAGTAGATAATGCTTACATTACAAATTGATTCCCGTTTAAGAGTATTGGTTGATAAGAAAAATGTTAAAAACGATGACGAGGGCAAAAAAAGTCATATATATATTTTGGGCAATTTATCTGCTATTCTTATAAACAAATCCGTATGGATAGTATTACAAATAGAGAAAATTAATTTTAAATATATACTCGTATATATTCATGTCATGGATATTGCTGAAAATTTTAATTCACAACACGAAAACTACTCAAAAATTTATTGCCCACCTCTATTTAGATGTGCTCATTTCAAAACTTAAAAATCTTTCACTACTTTGAATATATAATATAAATATTGATGAGCTTTGCTGTTATTTGATGTAAGCACTTTGCTTATGCCAAATTTTTTGCTGATAAATTTGGCTAATCGCCTCTTCTATTCTCTTATTGAACTGTGAGATAGTATTATGTAATCCCTTACACCACCTGATCGTAGAATGTAAATTTATTTAAATATATATATATATATATAGTTTCAAGAGACTAGAATTTTCTTATCTTAAGATTATGCAAAACGAAAAAAAGCAATAAATTTTTTTCTTTTACATAAGCATTTAAAATGATTTTTAAAGTTCGTTACAAAAGAATCCATTCCAGTAAATGAATCCGTTTTTTGCTTCGTCAAGGCAGTTCAAGTTTAGTTGAATGTCATACATTTAAATGAATATTATTAACACTTCAATGACTTTTATTAATAAATATTTTTGATAAATTTCAGGTTTTCCCGTTGAAGATACGCCAAGTCATATTATTCCAATTAAAATTGGAGATCCCCTTATATGCAGTCAAATCTCAAATATGCTTATGGACCAGTACGGGCACTATGTGCAATCGATAAATTATCCAACAGTCGCTCGCGGTCAGGAAAAACTTCGATTGGCTCCAACACCTTTCCATACTTTCGAAATGATGAATATTCTAGTCTTGGACCTGAAGAAGGTGTGGGATACACTGAAGCTTTCGACAAATGTGCCGCTATCGCCCAACGGATGCATGTTTTGCAGCAGCGACAGCTGTTTCCATCACGAGAATTGCCCGGATCTTGAATGTGGCATTCCCAACTGCCCGCGCTTAGAATTATCGGTCGCAGCTTGAAAAGATTTTAATGCTGTTTTACCCTCTTTCTGGCTTTGTGTGCATTATTGATGCATTAATAATGGTTATGGTATTATAATATTTTGTGTTGCTTTTAAATGTTAACAAAACTATAATTGGTGTCTTAAAGTGAATTACAAAAGTAAAAATATTGCTTGACTTAAAAAATATATATAAAATAAATTATTTTATTCGGAATTAACTATGGAATTGTCTTTATGGAATTGAGTTCTGTATCGATTTTGAATCATTTTTTAAATATATTTGATTGATGAATATCGCCTGATATTTGGCAATTAATTCTGTTTGTCTTTTACTATTGCACCGGGTAATGACATTTGCGTGTCTCACGAAATTGAATTTTTTTTGGTTTGATCTAATTATTTAATTACGTGTCTTCATCAAATTGCGATACCTTTTTTATTAGCAATAATTCTTATTTTGCGTTTGGTTTCTAATATTGGGTTTGTCTATGCGAACACAATTATTTGCGTGAGTACAACTACTACGACGTAATTAAATTCTGTAAGTTATGGCCAACAGGGTTGGTTAATATCAGTCTTAAATTATTATTTTTTGCAGAAAAAATTAAATACAAATAAAATATTAATGTAAGTTTACCGTGGGTAACAAATACAAAGAAATGCAGTCTGTAAATAGCATCGAGCCTAATCTGTATAGTGGAAACGGTTTATTTATATCAATCAGCTTATCGATGTTTAGCCGGTTCGATAGATTTAGTATCACCACTAATAATAAACATCAATACTAACATATGTCAACATAAAATATTGTGAATCTCTTCATTTGTGATTTTTAGCACAATTAAAAATGATAAAAGCTATACTTGTATTTAACAATCATGGGAAACCGCGACTTTCAAAGTTCTATCAATATTTTGTACGTATGAAGCATTCGAATAGATGTACATTACTTTTGTATATTAACAAAAAGAGAAAGAGAAAGAGTTCAAGTAGTTTGTTTTGATTATGTTTGAGGAAAAAAGTGTAAATAAATAGTTTTTATTAATATTTTTATATATGTCTAGACTAATTTTACCATAATACGAAAAGGCATTGCTATTTTAGTCTCAAAGAAATACAAATGCCTTTTGACAATATAAAAACAAGAGCTACATAAGCTGTGTATGATTATTAAGTATACAGTATTAATTAATTTTATATTTTTAACATTAGGATGAAAATCTGCAACAACAAATCATTAAAGAGACGTTTCAACTGGTGTCAAAGCGCGATGACAACGTCTGCAATTTTCTGGAAGGTGGCAGGTAATATAATACTATAATATAAAATATATAATAATTTGTCTTTTTAATATATTTATTTTTTTTAATTCAGTATAAAACTATATGACTCATTTAATTTGTAAAGATCTGCCAACATTTACTTACTGGAATTTCGTTAAACTTTCGAAATCCTTATCTGGTGTAGAATCATCAATTGGCAGTAGGGGTATTCTCTGTAAAAAAAAAAACCAAATGAGCTTAAATTATAAAAAATAAAAAAGTTATATATTGATTAGATGGAAACTTAGCTATGATTAAAGTTATTATAACATTTGACGATTTAATACTTTTCATATAAATAAAATAATACATACAACATATATTATGTATGTAGTACTTTTATTTATATGATAAGAAAACCAGTATTAAATCGTCAAATAAAATAATATTTATATTGATAATAATAATCAAAATTTTCGTTATCTGCTTTTTAATAATCATGACCTCCAAATAATACCCCCCATAGAACTATCTTGGTTTTGATATTTATAAAAGCTTTTTGTTTTGACATTTAAAGCGGGCTGTCTTAAAGCAAAATTACAGCGGCAAATATCTTTTAAATTAATATTAATCAAATAAACTGAAGAATTCTTGTATATTAATTAAAAGTTGCAATCCTATAGCTTAATTGGCGGCTCTGATTACAAGCTGATATACCGACACTATGCCACGCTCTACTTTGTTTTTTGCGTGGACTCCTCGGAAAGTGAGTTGGGAATACTGGATCTGATACAGGTGTTTGTCGAAACTCTGGACAAGTGTTTCGAAAATGTGTGTGAATTGGATTTAATATTTCACGCTGATGCCGTTCATCATATTCTGTCCGAGCTCGTTATGGGCGGCATGGTGCTGCAGACAAATATGAATGACATTATCACAAGGATTGAAGATCAAAACAAGCTAATCAAACAGGAATCGGGAATCTCAGCGGCGCCAGCACGTGCGGTTAGTGTTGTGAAAAGCATGAACATTCCACAGCAAATCAAGGACATTAAACTGCCAGACCTTCCACAGGCTATAAAGGACTTGAAGTTTTGATTCGAGGTAAGTTGCGGACTTCGACTTCAATTTGAAGACCTATGTCTAATGAAATTCTGTTTTTTCAACAGGTACGCCGCTTAAAATGTTATTATTAAATTAGTAATTTAAGTACTAATAGATGAGATCTGAATTTAATATATATTGTCCATATAATAAACAAAGAAAAAACACTATTATTATAAAAAAGCTTAGCAATTATTGTAATAGTTGAACAAATGTTAATATAATATTGTATGTAAGATGTTCTCCACCCTAATGTCTAGACATTCCCCGATTTCAATTGAATATGTGAGAAAATTAAAAAATTTCATCAAAAACTCGTATTTTCTGAATTGTTATTAAAATTTGAAATAATTGTATCTTTGCCATGAATTGTTGACTTCAATTTTATTTGTACTCGATACCAAAGTAAGTATAATTATATATTGTGAATTCCGTATGACGAGCTATGCCATTAGGAATTAAGAAAATTTGAATACATTTTTAATTAAATGGCCCTAGTTTTGTCAAGTCGCAGCTTAACATATTTAATATATATGTACATATATATTTTTAAATCAAATATGTGAAATCCAATGTCAAACATAAAATATTACAGTTTCAGATTAATGTTTAATTGGTAAAGTAGTTTGTTTAGATCACAGATTTTATGAGGAATAGCCGAAGTATATATCGACACCGAAGTATATATATATTATATAAATATTTCGTGCATAATTTAATGATAGCTGTTTGATGACTGGGTTTGGCTATTTATAAGCTTTTTATATAAACTTTTAAGAGCAGAGTATCTGTTAGTCGATCATTGCCTCATCAAGAAAAATGTAATGCTGATAAATTCAAATTTAAAATAAAGGACAAATAAAAATAAAGGATGATATGTAGCTTTTAGAGATGGTGTAAATTAATAATTTTAGATTGCAGAGCTGCCGTTGATCAAATAATAATTTTAAAAGATTAATATAAATGAAAATGGCGCTTTATTATTGATACTGAACATCGGAATATTTTCAATAAAGGCAAAGAAAAGCAGTCGAAACGGGCATAACCAACTGCATAATACTTGTTTGAGCTAAAAATACTGACCTACCATTTACTGATATGTTATTTAGTATATACCGAATATTACAGAAAATATACTGCAGTCTAACTAGATGCCACGCCTTCGTATGGGCGTATATACGAGCTGTCAATTGAAATTTCAACTATCTAGCTCGATCAACATTATCAACATTAAAAGCTAAAACTCTCTCTCCAACAAACTTAAACGGGCATAATTGAGCTTCTGATTGCGGTGTAGATTATTTGCTCATCTGCTCGCATGCATATATGTACATATTCATATATTAATAGAGCAATGGAAATAATTGTAATATTCAATTAAAACGCTTGCAACAGGCAACATCGATCTTTTGAATAATGAGCTTGTGCATAATTGGGGCTGGCACAGCTGGACTTTGCTGTGCTCGACGTGCACTGGAGAATAATCAAATTCCGACAGTTTTTGAACTTTCACATCAAATCGGTGGCACATGGATTTATAATGAGAATACTGGAACAATCAATGGCATCGATGTGCATAGCAGCATGTATGAGAATTTGCGGTGAGTGTGAACGACTAGGAGATATCCTAAAATAGATCAGTTTGTTAAGATATTTATTATAATATTTGCATAAATTTAGCACTAACTTGCCCAAAGAGGTGATGGGATTTCCGGATTTTGAAATCGGTGAAAATAAGGATTCCTATATATCATCTCAAGATATTTGTTTGTTCTTGAATCGTTATGCTGATCATTTCGAATTGAGAAAATATATCATATTCCAGTCCTACGTATTGCGGGTTTTGAGAAAAAAGGATAAGTGGCAGGTGAGTAAGATATACAAATAGTTAAGTATATATTGGTTTTTGTTTAAAGTGTTCATTCTCTGCGAATATACACACTAATTATGTGCTTTAAATTCTTTGTAGGTCCTTGTTAAGAATCTCTTGACAAATGCTATGAAATATTATTATTTTGATAAAATACTCATAGCCAATGGACATTATCATACTCCAAATTATATACAAATTCCGAATGCGAATCTATTTAAAGGCGAATATATGCACAGCCATGATTATAGGAAGAGCGATGTTTTCCTAGGTAATTTACAGATTAAATATATAAAAATAGAATTGTTTTTTATATTTAATAATCCAACCCATAGGCAAACGCGTTTTGGTAATTGGCGGCGGACCAAGTGCCCTGGACTTATCGAATATCATATCGAAGGCGGCAAAGGAAGTTACGCTTAGCCATCATTTGGAGGGTATTTCGAATTCGATATTTCTTCAAAATGTCACGACTAAACCGGATGTCAGGGAGTTGGATGAGAATGGAGCATATTTTGTGGATGGATCGTACAAGGAATTCGATACGATTTTCTACTGCACTGGCTATAAGTATTCCTTTCCGTTTCTCAGCATCAATGCTGGCATTTATGTCGAGGACAATTGGGTCCAAATGCTCTATAAGCATTGCATCAATATAAGAAACCCGTCAATGGCACTGATCGGTTTGCCATTCTATGTGTGCGCCGCGCAAATGATGGATTTACAGGCACGCTTTGTCTTCAGCTACTTCTATGGCAAAAATCAATTGCCGTCAGCAAAGGAGATGACTGAGGAAACTGTCTCGAAGATCAAAAGTCTATTGGCCCAGGGCTACAAGAAGCGACAGGCGCATATGCTTGGCAATAATCAGGTAAGCATTACGAGCACCCTCGATCAGAATACTATTTCTTGTAGTAATAGTAATAGTAATACTAATATGCTTATTTCACTTCAGATGCAATATTTTACGGAGTTGGCTAATGCAGCGCAGATTAGCAACATAAAACCAGTTATGGCGAAATTACATTGTGAAAGCAGCAACTTGTTCAATGAGAACTTGCTTCACTTTCGAGAAGATATCTTCAAGATTATTGATAGTGAAACATTCATTAAAATTAATTGATTTTTTTTTATATTTCAATAAAAAATAAATAAATACAAAATGTACGATTATAATAAAAAAAAAGTATATGATTCAAAATAAAATTTTACATAAGAGAAAATAAGTAAAATATATATACAAAAAATATATACATTTTTAATATATATAAAAAACAATGCCTAAAATACAAAATTACTAAATAAATTTATAACAAATTATTTAAAATTAGCATTCTTTTATATCAAACTTAAATAAAAATTTATTAAAATGCTATTTTATGTTCTTATATGTTTTTTTTTTTATATATTTATATAAAGTAAATAAAAATTTAACAAATTCTAATTCTTTTTAGCGGAACTCTCACAAAAATTCATATTCTTTTTTCGACAAATGCAAATACTTAATTAGCGAGCAGCCAAGAACAATGTAATTCCCATTGTATACATAGTTGTCAAGAGAATCTTAAGCAGACATTTTTTCTGTGTTAAATCAAAATGAAGTTTGCTGCTTGTATATTTCTTAAAACTCTTCAAATTGTAAGTATATATACATAAAATTTGGTATATTAAATGAAGTTGTGCACATTAAATTAATTTAATAATATATTTAAATAATATATATAATAATAAAATATATTTATAGTTAATATAGCACATAAACTAAGTTGATATACACATATTTTAAGTTTTTCCTAAACAGAGTGTACCTAATACTAGGAAATATATTTAAAATAGATTAAGGGCAGTATAGTTCACAGCGTTCATAACGCATTCACATCAAACTTCAAGATTTGTGTAATTTGCTTTGCAACCTTGGGAAACTACAGTTACTCAAGCTACCACGCCCAAGTGCAAAATGGAAATCGGGCTCAAACACTGTTGATAAATGTTGTATATTATGTATATATGGATTGACTACATTTATTTCATTTATTAATATTTGTATCTACAAAATATCATTTTAAAAAATAATTTTTCCTTTTTTTTTATTCTAAAATATACTTTTTAATTTAAAAAATGTTCTCTCCCTTAGATATTCACTGTGTCCGCAACAATTTTGAAAAAGTTATCCGATCGGTATTCGGAGCGTTTGTTGACGAGCAATAAGAAGAACCTAACGGAATGGATGCTTTTGAATACAATTTCTTTGACAAAAGAGGCCGACGATTTTGGTGATCTCGCATATATAGGCTATATATTTATATCTACGATCTTATTGCTAGCGAGGTAAGATGTTACAACTAAAACTAAAAAAAAATTTATATTTTGATAATTTTCTTTCAGATTCAAAGAGAAAACGAGAAATTATCACATAACTGAGATAATTTTACTGAGCTTTGGCGTTGTGTTTTTCACCATACAAGGTAACTATTAATATTGTTACATTTAAAATTACTTATATATACATTATATTTTTAGGGCTATTAATTTTTGGCATTATCGAAGAGCTACCAGATAATATTTTAGTCTTTGTATACGCTCTTGGAGCCGTCACGTTTTTCTGCGCAATTCTTTTTGCTCTCGATCTATTGTTTTTCAAGCAAATGGCCGATCCTAAGAATGCAACATCTCAAACCGATTTGGAAAGTTCTATTGAAACATCTACTAAAGAAGTTTATCAAGTAACAAATATTCCTAAAGTGAAGCAATTTGAACAATGTTGTCAACCATCATCTGATAAAAATGTCAAAAAGCTTAAATATCTACGAACGGATTTATAATTTTTGTTGATTTTTCTTTAGGTAATGTTTTTGTTAAAACTTTAAAGAATTTTAAAATAATTTTGCTTTTGTCCGATTTTACTTAATATTTTATACTATATATATTTTTGAAAATGTAAAATTAAAAAATAAATATATGTGTATATACACATAAATAAGTGTAACAAATTTATTTTATTTGAAATAAAAAATATATGTTACAAATTTATTGTAATTTTAAGCTCAATTTTTAGATTCCATACAGGTTTTTTGCCTTAAATATTAAATTAAGTTTCAAAACAAATTATAAGCTAAACTTTTTAATTGATTTTGGTTTTCATTTTTATATTTTTTAATGCCACTGGTTTCTCAGTATTATTTTGAAAACTTTTCCAGTAATTTTATTGATTGAATTTCAGAAAAAAAAAAAAATATTTATAAATACAAAATATTCTGTAGTTGCTAACTTATAATGGAAATTGAATCTAACAATTATATGTATATATAAAATATATATAAACAAGTTTATGCAAATATTCACAAGAGATTTGTGATTTTTACTAAAATTTGATTTTATTCAATATTAATTTTTACAGCGTTTTTCTCTTCACTCAGTTGATTGAATTCTACATTTTTCTTGAGGTGTTGTTCATTGCTTTGTGGTGGCAAAGCGAACCCCTGGTTAGAAACAGAACTATACACAGCCAGAGCTTGCGCGACAAGTCCAGTTACATCTCCTGGATTTGATGGCAATATCATCGTATTGTTTGACTTTGCTAACTTCTCAAAGGCTTCAATGTATTGCTCGGCCAATGTTAAAGATGCTGCATTTCTACCGTCCTATAAAGTAAGATAATATGGAAGTATATTAAAGACATTGAATTATCATGCATAAATTATCTAACCAAGTATTTGATTTTCTCTAGGCATATTTCGATACTCTATTTTTGAATTTTGGTGTATTCAATCCTTATTTTCTCTCTTACATAGGTTTCATCTTTCTGATTTTTGTTCTTACCGTATGCGCTAAAGATTTTGATATAGCTTGTAGACTACGAGCTCTGGCATCGGCGACTGCAATAATGGCAGCAGCCTCTCCGCTAGCCTTGTTAATGTGCTCCTGCCGTTCAGCCTCTGCAAATACAATTAATTGTAAACATATTTAATTAAAAAACAGATGTGATTACCTGACGCTAATATTCTTGATTTTCGTTTGCCTTCAGCAATATTGATTTCGGCTTCTCGAACACCTTCCGATTCCAGAATAGCAGCTCTTTTTCTTCTTTCAGCTTCGACTTGCATTTGCATCGCCTCATGGACTCTAGTCGGCAACTAATTGATTTAAGGAATAACAGATGTGATGGAATTTACTTTAAATGTTAAATAATTACCCTAATATCTCGGATTTCGTAACGTAAACAGGCAATGCCCCATGCTTCGCTGGCTTTATTTATGGAATCGACAATGCTAACGTTCAGGGATTCTCTCTCTCGGAACACTTTATCCAGTGACATTTTACCAAGCTCGGATCTCATTGTCGTCTGCGCAAGTTGAGTTATAGCGAATTCGGGATCTTCTACTCCATAGGAAGCTAAAAAGAACGAACTTGATGTGCCTAACTTTTCCAATGAATTGTGTAATAGTTAGTTTATCATACCTCTATACGGATCAATAATGCGTAAGTAAAGTACGCCATCAATGCTGAGTGTGACATTATCGGATGTTATGGCGCTTTGTTTGGGTACATCTATAGCGATTTCCTTTAAACTTTGCACATATTTGATTTTATCGGCGACGGGCACAAGTATATTGAGACCGGGATCTAAAATTCTATGAAACCTTCCCATACGTTCCACTACCCAAGCCTTTATTAAATATTGTCATAGTAAAATTTCGATTGTTTAATATAAAAGAAATGGTATTTTGCTTACCTCTTGCTGTGGGACAAACATCACAATTGTGTTCATTGGCGTGGAGGCTTTTCCTCTCAATTGCTTAACGATGCTCGTGCCGGCAATCAAAAGTTCTTTCTATAATATCATCATATCATTAATTACATAATCTTTGAATTCTTATTATACTTACTTGCGGCATTAATCTACGCGCTGAAAATAGTAACCTAGACATTTTAAAATATCCAGACCTTGGTACTAGACAAATAATATAATTTACTTAACATCATGTTCCTGAGCACAGGGTGATTCAATAATAAAACCGACCGGCTTTACAAAACTTAATGCCACGTTCTCACTGACATACTTTAATCGAATTTTAAGTCATTGAAAATGTAGTGATTATGAAACATTTGCCAAGAAAATAAATGCTCTTTAATTTAATGTTTTTGCAGAAAAACCATTGTTTTCTTTTGGATAATATTTATGGATATATCAATATATTTAAATTTAATTAATTAATTGAAGGGACCATCAGTGGGTGATTCCCTCTTTTTAGAAACATAATTAGCTTAACTTTTACTTATGTTTGCTGAATAACCTCTGCGTTTTTGTCGACTCTAAAATATTGTGGCAAAAATTCCATAACATTATATCTGCAAAGCAATACTTCATATACTAAGTTTGTATATTAATAATTTTAAAATGAGATTACATTTTAAAAAGAGGAGATCATTGTGTAATTGAATAATAAGTTACTTTTTCAAAATTCAATGCAAATAACAGGTTAGAAATTTCTTCAATATATTTTTTCTGTTCCCTTAAAACCTTCACCGGTCATTCCGATGGTAGCAGTTACATGTTCTGCCATATGTTCTCAACATATTTACTGCTGATAATCTGTTGAGCCTTTATCATCGGAATAGCTCCTTCAACCAACATTCCTTCACAGGGCTATCGATATTTCTGAACAATATCATGTGTGTTACCTATCGATAGATTATAGACATTCCAGTTCTATCATTATGGTACTTATAGGCAATTCGGTTTTCTAACCTTAGCTAATATTTAATATTGATTATATTATATAAATTGTCATTCATAGAAAATCCGCGGAATTGTTGAGAACTGATTCATTCGACCTGTCATTAAAATAACGTAGTTTTTAAGAAGATTCTATTCTAAATTGTATGCTGAAACATATGTAATGCAATTCCTGCGGCCGCTGTTTAAACAGAATTCGATCAGAATGATGCGTGGAGCACAGATTATTAGTCTAAGTGGATGGTGTCACAGGCAGAGGTCATGGACGTCTATTCTGCGCCGGTTATATGTAACACAAGTGAAATGCACAAATCCTTTAATTCAGAAATGCTATATTTCACAAACGGCTTCCGAAGGCAACCCTGAAAACAAACCAAAAAACAACCCGGCTTTGGATGATAAACCCAACAAAAGCGCTGAGGACTTAGATCGCGCGTTCAACGTGCTGAAGAGTACGTTGCCTAAACTATTTGTCGAGCCCCTGGACTACTCCATTTATAGTCCAAATCTAATATTTCAAAATAATATAACTGGCAAATATACGGTAGGTCTGTACCACTATGTTAAACAAATAGCGATTCTCCGAACCGTTGGTCATTTGAAGTATGCGTATGTTAAATTTGAGATCCTAAAAATAACGAAACACCCGGACGATTGTACAGTGCGGATCAGATGGCGAGTGAGAGGCATATCGGGGTTAAAAGTAATGTTTCAATTTTGGAAATACAAAGTGTGGCAGCTGCAAGAGGTTCTTAAAGACCAGGAGGCTTGGTACGATGGATACTCAATATGCTTCCTAGGCGAAGATGGTTTAATTGGCAAGCATGTAGTTGACAAAATAATGCCAGATGAGAGTCGGGAAATCATTGACAACAGTTCCGGTTCTGCGTTGCCAACTGGGTCAGTGGCGGCTACGGCGACGGCGACGGTATCACAAAAGATCAACTTTCATCCTCATGAATATTTATTGTATCCATTACGAAAGTAAACTAAAATATTTGGGCCACATCGAATGTGGGTCAGCGATTACTTAAACAAATAAAATTTTTTTTGTTTAAATATTCGTATTGGCGTTGTTAAAAACTTATATTTATTTATTGCTTAAATGTAAAAGTTGAACCCTTCATTATGTACTTATAGGGGCGCAAACGAATGCGTTTCGTGAAGGTACTAATATATGGTTTCTCTTTGTTGTATTCTCGAACTGTCTGCATGGCACCTTCCGTTTCAAGGAATATATCAAAACTATATATGGTACGAAATAACTGAGAGTACAGCAGTCGATTCCCCTTCTTCAGTTGTGACGGCTGCAAGGAATTGGTCCAAAATTCCATCATCTACAAAATGAATTGAAAGATTTAAACAGATGTCAATAACACATATATAGATTTCCACTCACTTTGATAGCTGCATTGTTCATTGAAGTATGCCGTCCATTCCAGTGAACACTTAGGATCCAAAGCGGAATATCTAAAGGATAATTGCTGGGTATTCGAATGAAGCACTCCATTTTGGCAGATCCACGCACAATTACAGCCCTATAAGAGGTATACGTTATGTCAGTCGATGGCGACAAATTGTAAACTAATCCAGCGTTTTGAATATTAAACTCCTCGCTGGATATCGCAGTCCACTGCACAAGGCTACATGACAAACTGTCTGGATAAATATTCTCCTTTGAAGCAGACAAATCGACATCTTTATATGTTAAGCCACGAATTTGTTGGGATAGTCGTAGCCACGATCGCCAACGTTTCAAGATGCGCGTAAAGACTTTACGAATCCACTTATGTAAATTGAATTCATGTTTGAAATTCTGATTCTTGTTGACTGTTGCTATCGAGCACATGCTTTGCAGCCAACAATATGGTTTGCCGTATCCATTTTCCACCAGATATTCCAAGCACTTATCCGCGGTCAAATTCAAATTTTGCAACTGTAAATAGAAATCAAGCATTAGATTTTAAATAATACAATCATTTAGTTTTAAATATGTATGTGATTTTGCTTCCTTATTTTAGTATCAGCAAAGAGATAATCTGCTCAATTTGAACAATCCCTAGCTATACAAATAATATATAAATCAACATTAATTTTATATGCTTTCGGTTATTTCTTACTTCATATTCGATGCCTGGAATGGGAATATGATTTCCTGTATCATCACGATATAAATGACCGAGCAGGTCCTCAACCAAATTTGCATCTCTATAAAGAAAATTGATCGTAAATATTTTATGAATATAATATTAATATTTAATAATCACAAACCCTTGGAAATTTGAGTTATTTGCACTGTTTAGTTGTGCCCTCACGGTTACACATTTAAGCAATTCCCAATATCTCACAATTAATATCAGCTCAAATGACTTATCAGGGCTTTCAATCTGTAATAAAGATATGTTAAGATAATCAAATGGTTTTGCAGATTGATATGTTTGACATCAAACTTCAAATATGCTTACAACTAGATGTATATGAAGTGGATGACATTTTAAGACTCGATCCAATGAATTATCAGGCACAGTTTCAGATGAATTAGTTTTTTCGTTGAAATGCCGACGTTCCTTTAATGTATTTTCTGTTTCCAAAAGTAATTCCTGCATTTGCTGATCACTTTCGAAACCAACTACTTTCGATGCAAATTCTTTTTTGGTACGCTGAAGGGCTTGCAGATTAATAAACAATATGTACAAAGCTCGTGGCAGATATTTAAATATTGAGCTCAATTTCCATTCGACATCTAGCGACAGCTGCAACGCATCGTGCAAGGGTTTTGTAGATTCGAGTAGAGTGCGTAGAGCTGGAGCAAAAGAAAGATATTTCTGTGTCTGCTTCAAATTATCCTGCAGTAGCTCCTGCTTTGAGGTAAGTAAGGCGCTATACTGATTATCCAATTCTTTACGCAGTCGTAATTCGCATTCCAAACGATACAAATGCGTTTTGTGATCCGTCATATTCTCCCTATCACGACCATCGCTTTCAAATTTCGCGGCATATTCTTTATCTGACAACAATTCTAAATAGGTGTCGCGACTCTTAAATTTCTGACATCGAACGATTTCCTTCTTTAAATGGCTAACTTCATACAGCAGATTTTGCAGTTGCAATCTACTCAGATCCACTTTTGATTTCTGCAAATGTAATTCATCTCGCCCAGATTTAATCTTTCGCTTGACTTTACGGTTTGAGTGCTTCAGTGCTACAAACATTAATACACCAGATAATTGCTTCAATTCCAAAACATGCCCCTGCAAAAAATTAAATATTTTAGAGGTTTTCTTGATTTTATGTGCAGTTTGTGTACCCACAGCACTTTTCAATTCAAAGAGATCGTCCATAGCTTCTTTTAACTTCACAAACTGTGTGTTTAACAAGTCCTCCATGTTCATATTGCTGGTATACGAATTTCTTTAGTAAATTATTGCCGCGTATAATATTTTTATTTGCTCCAATGTGGATATAAAAGACAGCGTCTAGCCGACTATAGAGATGAAAGAATTCCTGTATCGATATAAAGATGAAGTTAAAATATCGATTTGCAACAATAAATTTTAACAATAGTTATTCAGAGAGTAATTGCAATGTTATATTTCGCTTTTATTTTTAGATTGAACCACTAACCATACAACATAAGCATATGGTTAGTGATTAAACTTAAAAAGTAAACAAAATGTATTTACAATATATATTAACATTTCAATTACCTCTTACCACATCGTTAATATAATTTCAATATTTTCCATGTCTACTAAATGGAAACAGTCCATAAATTAATCGTTTGATCGATACCTTACATGTCATTGTTTGGCACATCTCTACCACTTATATGAAAGGGCTTTAATAAAAATATACAAACCTAAGATATTCCGTGAAATCTAAAATTTCTTTTAACAATGCTTCGGTCGATGTTTCAAAAGTCCAATGCATTTAGGCTTCCTTCTCGCCGACTGCAGCAGACAGTTGCAGAAACACAGATTAAAGTAGGTATTCTGCACGGCCAGTCAACGTAATTTGTTGAATTCCTTGATAATTTTGTGTATTAACGAAAGAAAACAACATTAAAATGAGAATCTGAAATTATCTTCTGATTTTGTATTCAATAAATTAATTTCCTAAAAGGAATATAGTAGTTCTCGAACAACTTGCTTCAACGAAAAATCGAACTATAATCTTCATTTTCCTCCTATCAACCCGGCTTTTTATTAAAGTAAATACTAATAATCTTAAATGTAGATCAATAACCTTGTATTTAAATAAAAGAAATTCCAACAAATCTATAGCAATTCTTTCATATTTACTTACTCAACACAATATGAAATGATTGTAGTCTTGACATCATTATTCTGTTCTTTAGTTTCCCAATCCAGTTCATTTGAACTGTATTATGTAATCATTTATGACCATAAGTTTAAAGTGTTTTCTTTCCTTTAGCATATACCGACACCAGCAGCTCCACCAGTAAATTCAGTTGTTAAATCAAGTCCAAATAAAACAGTGGGCAAATGGTTTCTAGGATGCAGCGGCATGGTCTTTGTTGCTGTTGGTTTGGGTAAGTGAAGAGTAAAATATATCACATTTATGATTAATAATTTCTTTATAAAGGTGGTGTGACAAGGCTAACAGAGTCAGGACTTTCAATGGTGTCTTGGAACTTGATTGGCGAACACATGCCGCGAAATCGAGACGAGTGGATTAAAGAATTTGAGAAATACCAACAGTATCCAGAATTTAAGCTGTAAGTAAACATAAAACGTTAAAAATTGACTGTTTATTCATAAAACTTGTTTACTACTTTTAGAAAGAATGCCAAAATGACTGTGGATGAGTTTAAATTCATTTATATGATGGAATATATACACAGAATGTGGGGACGGGCAATCGGCGCATTTTTCTTACTGCCTGCAGCATACTTCTGGAAAAAGGGCTACTTTTGCGCGAAAACAAAGAAAATGGTTCTGGTATTGGGAACCTTAATTGGTCTGCAAGGACTGATGGGCTGGTATATGGTCAAGTCTGGATTGGAGAACAGATTCGATAATCCAAATGATGTACCGCGCGTCTCTCAATATCGATTGGCCTCACATTTAGCTGCAGCATTTGTGCTTTATTCTCTATTCTTGTCGAATGCAATGTCTAAGTTGATACCAGCTGAATCGTTGACGTCCGCAGCAAAGCGTATACCCAAAATTAAAATGCTGTCACACATGACGAAGGGCATGGTGTTCCTGACGGCAATTTCTGGTGCATTTGTGGCCGGACTTGATGCTGGACTGGTTTATAATTCATTTCCGAAAATGGGCGATGACTGGATACCTGATGACATTTTGCAATTTAAGCCAATGCTCAAAAATGTAACAGAAAACCCAACTACCGTTCAATTCAATCATCGCATCTTAGGCATCACCACAGTATCGCTGATCACAGCCTTATGGCTGACAATGAGAGGCCAGAAAGTGCCCAAGCGTGCAAAGTGGGCTATTAATGCAGTCGCTGTCATGGCCTGGACACAAGCTACCTTAGGTGTGACTACCTTACTCAACTATGTACCTGTACCTTTGGCCACAGCTCATCAATCTGGATCATTGATACTACTAAGCACTGCCGTGTGGCTTTCGCATGAACTGCGGCTATTGAAATACATACCCAAGTAAATACAAGTATTTGATATGTATGATATTGTAATTTGTAAATAAAATCATGTTTCTTATTAAATAATTAAATGTAAAAAATATAAAGAAATGTAAAAATTGAATGGGAATGTGATTTAGTTGTTAGAGGTCTCAATCACTTGGATTCGGAAATCTAAACAATTTTAAAATAATTGAAAATTCTACCTTTGAAATGAAACCGTTATTTTGCAATTTAACCTGCGAAAGTAACTGTTCTTTCCTGTCAACGCTTTTGTTAACTGCGCAGAGGAAATTCGTGCGCAAATCGAAATCAAAAATTGATATAACTATGTATGTGACGAGGTGCGCGAGTGTTTTGTGACTATCAGAGTTAGTTATTCAAGTTGACTGTTGTATTTTTTTTGGTTGCTATTTAAAACATAAATACAAATGTACATAGCTAATTAAAAGAAACCCAGACGCTTAATAATTGTAGACGAAACTATTTTAAAGGACAACACTAAAATTATATATATATTGTCTAGGCACAGAGGTTGTTTACGAAAAATCAATAAATTTATACACATTAAATATAAATGTGCGAAGCCCAAAACACAAATACAAAGCAGCTTAAACGGAATTTAGTACTATAAAAATGTATGGACTACCTCCAGCTGCGCTTGATGTGAACGTAAGTTGATATAACCGGTGATACTAGAAAAAAAAAAATTAAATTAAATTAAATAATAAACAGTGAAAAAATAGTTACAATATTAATTTATAATCTATATACCTTTATTCGTATAGACGTAATTAATTTGATATCAAATATACATAGAAGAATACAGATATTAGTCGAATAGGATATACATCTAGTATACGTAGACAATCGAAGACTTTTGTAATCTGAACTAAGTTTTTTGCAAGCCATAGACAACATTATTGAGAAACGTTTTTTTTTTTTTATTGCTAAGGTTAGATTAATTAGATGATTGACAGGAGGCAAAGCTAATATGTAGCACATCCTACGTCGACTGTACATTTCTTCGGGTGTAGAGGAGGTATATTTTTTATTGAATTTTAAATAAAACTTCGAGGCATATAGAAAATAAGCTACAGGTCCTACCCCAATGTCAAATATATATTATTCCCTCTCCCACTCTCAATGAACAGCAGAAACCTTAATTAAAATTGACTAAAGCTTTTATATAGCTATAGAGGGTGTCTCTTTATATTCCACTCCCTCTCTCAGGATTTATCTTACATTTTATTATCTAAATTTTAATATTGAGAACCTCTATTGTTTACAGAATCAGCGCTTTCGACTACGTGATATTGACAACGAGCACATCATGTCAACTTTTGGAAATATTGGACACTCATTGAGCATATCTGTGGAGAGATTTATAACGATTGGCGAAATAATTGCAGAAGAAAATACGGATATTAAAGTGGATATGTATGAGGCGGCCAGAGAGGCAAGAGATGCAGGTAAGACTAAATGACTATACATTTATAACTATAGGAATTTCTATATCATATCTAGTTTTTAAATTTTCTACTTAATATATACTCTATAATAAATATATATATGTAATACCAAATTAAATTTCTTTCTTTCTAGGAAAATCGATTGAACAACTTTGTGAGCTTTCGCCTTTGAGCGGTATGGAGGTTCGTCATCATATCGAACCTTTGAAAGATTATGGTGCTATTATATTGGCAGCCAGATCTCTGCTATCGTCTATAACGCGAATATTGCTGCTGGTCGATATTGTTGTGGTTAAGAAGCTGCTGACCGCAAAGAAACGTGCATCGGAGAGCTTAGAAAAGTTAGAGTCTGTTATGAATTTTACGGAATTCGTGCGAGCGTTTTCTATTTTTGGTACAGAGATGATCGAGTTAGCCTACCTGACGGGTCACCATCGGAACTCGTTCAAGGAGGAGCGCAGACGTGCTCAGATGTTCTCGGCTCGACAAATTCTGGAGAAGTCCATATCGATTCTATTGACTTCGTCTAAGAATAGCTTAATACACAGCGATTGCGTGATAGTTAAAGAGAATCGCGACACCGTCTTTTGTCAAATTCGACGGGCCATGGACTTGATACATTTCGTTATAAAGGACAGCATTTTCGATTCGGCGAAGCACATGGCCTTTCGCAATGCGCGCTGCAATCCGAATTATGAGAACGAGAGTATTTATACGACAATTAAGCGCATTATCAATCTTATCAAGAAGTTCAAGCTGCAGTCGATTCAGTACGATTGCAACAGCAACAAGGAGGGCAACAATAATCCCGATTCGTTATATTCTCTGTTCGATGATGACGACTGGAAGAGCGAGAAGAACATAACTCCGGCTGTGGGCAGTAGTCATATGATAAAGAATACGAATTTCAAGAAACACTTAACCTACGAGAGTCTGGACCTGCGGGATGAACTGTCGGTGGCCTTTGACAAGCTCTTTGAGAAGGCGCATGACTTTACAGATTCGCCTTATATCAGCCATGAGCATCGGAAGAACATACTCATCTACTGTGAGAACTGCAAGGTGGAATTTGAAATGTATTTGAATCTATTGATCAAGGATCAGCACGATAATCGAGGGGTGGGTGCACCGATCCAAAGCAGGGATCCCGAGCTGGGCATGCTCAGCAGCCTCCAGGAGTTGTGCAAACAGCTTGTTATATCTGTGTCCAGTCAGATCGTTGACTTCAACGAGTCGCTGAACGTTTGTAAGAAGATTGTGAAATCGTTCTATGCTTTGGCAATGGCACACGATATGGAGAACCTGAATCAGTGCTCGACAAAGTTCCACGACTGCTGCGATCACATCTTCGACATTTGCAAATTGTTGCAGCACATCGCACCGACGGAAGGCCTGCAGGTTCATGCCAAGTGCTTGGCCATCAACTTGAGGATCTATGGGCCACAAGTATTCATCGCTGCGAAGATTCTGTGGAAGTACTCGAATAGCAGCGCTGCGAATGAGAATTTCGAATCGTTTTTGGAAATGTGGAAATGGCTAATCAATGAGATTTCAATGATTGCCAAGAAGATTCTCGCATCGGTGGACACAACCAAAGCGGACATCGATACCCAAATGGAGGTAAGCACAAAATAAACCAATTTAGAAATATTTCCAATTTTTAAATTGATTTTTTATTGCTCCATTAGAAATGTGAGACAACAATGAAGTCATCGAAGCCATATGCCGCTCCCACAGATGAGCGAGAAATGGTCGAGTACTCCGGGCTAGAGGGTAAAAACAATGGCGATGCAACGAAGTGGACGGACGATCTATCGGATGATAATGATATTTTGAAACGAGCTAAAAATATGTCAGCTATGGCTTTTCTGATGTATCAATTTACCAAAGGCAGCGGTTCTCTAAGAACAACACAGGATTTATTTACACAAGCTGAATACTTTGCTGAAGAAGCCAATCGACTTTATAAAGTTTTACGTCATTTTTCATATCAGGTGTGTGAGCGCTAGAAATTGTAGTCTATTTCGATACGTCACTCCAAGTAGCTCCAAAACACAAAAAGAAAGATCAGGGGAAAAAATGGTACCAGACATTAGAAAGAGAAAGAAAAAGGAGAACAGAGGAAGGAGTAGACAATAAAAAAACTGAGAGCAGAAAGCGCTGAGAGTGGAGAATTGCGAGATAGGAACAATGAGCAAGGAACTGAGAATGAGGAACAGAGAGGAAGTTGTAGAAAGCGAGAAGCACAAAAAAAAGAAGAAGAACTCAGGGAACACCAAGTAATATGGAGCGGGACTCAATAGGTAGCAGCGGGAAGCGGGAATAGGAGCAGAGCAAAGAGAATCGACAACGATAGAGAGTACTATTAGAAATCAGGGAACAGAACGGAACGCTTGAAGTGGAAATATGGAACAACAGGGAGTAGGAAACCGCGGGGAGCAGAAAGGAGGTGGGAACATAGAACTGTGAACACAAAGCTGGGAACACTGACTGGGAAACACTGACTGGGCAGAACATTATATGAACTGTATGCACACAGTTTTTTTCTACAAGCTTAAGTCTATTGATGATCTGCTATTCCAGAATAATAGGAAACGTTATTAAAAAGTTTTACTTAATCTTATATATGCCTTGAATATATTTAAATGTAATTTCAGGTACCTGCAAGTGATAACAAGAAGGATCTTCTAAGTATTTTAGATCGAGTGCCGACTTGTGTCCAAGCTCTACAATTTACTGTTAAAGATCACACAGTCGGCAAAGCTGCAACATTTGTGAAGGTTGATCACGTCATAAGGGAAACCAAAAATCTTATGAATGTGATAAACAAAGTTGTTTCGAAATGTTTTGAGTGCGCAAATAAGGTAAGTTCTTTTAGATTACCGAACCACCACATATAGATTACGTTCGATTAAATTACAAAATCACCATAAATAGAGTTTGTTAACAAAGAGTAAAAGTCTTGGTCTTGTCCAACATATGCTAGCTTGTCCGTCCGTAAGATCACAATTATTTTACACGCTTACCTCAATTGCCAGTGATTTCACTTGCCAATTTAGTTTCACTTGTTAGTCACTAACTAGAAAATAGTACGACTAGAGTAGTAGCATCAAAGTTCGTAGGCTAGCTTGGTTTAGTGCACTACTAAACGAACAGATATATTTTAGGCTGCAGGTCTCAAAGGACAGCTGGACTTGTCTTTGGCTTAGTTAAACTAAATTAGCTCCTAGAATCTTTGGATGGTTCCAAAATTGAACTGGGTAAATGGTGTTAGTTTCAGTACTAAGATAATACTTGATTGAAATTGATTTAATTTATAATTATTTAACTAATTGATTATATTTTCCATTGCAGTACAAATTAAATTTAACTGGGATTACTGGAGGCCTGACGTCGGGCTCGGTGCGCGGCGATGATAATGTCTCGGGAGGCATGTGCGACTCGAAGGGAACAACCAGCAGCAGCGAGGGGAGCATGTGACATTATGGTATGGCTCGAAGAGCCAAGGGGGATGCCAGGAGGACGCGTGTATCATTCTTATTGTTTTGATCATGGCTAATAGAGAAAAGAAGAATTTATCACTTTCATTATTATTACTTAGGTCTATACATTTGTTAACTATTGCAAACTCTGTATTTCGACAGTCGACTGTCAAAGTGTATGTTGTAACATATTTGTACTCTGTAAGATACATCTTTATATATTTTACTGAAGCAAGAAACTAACACAAATACACACACACACACCCACACACACTCAACCATCAATTATATATTCACAATTAATGTATGTGCTTTTAAGTGATCGAATAAAGATAAGTTGATGTGCTTTTTTTAAATTACAAATTTGAAATCGAATGATATTTGGATGCCAGCTATTAGAAATGTATTTAAAAAAAAAAGAGAAATGAAATAAAAACAAATTGTATTGCGTATTGTTCCTTGTTCTTTCTTTAACTTTAGCAAAACTGAATAAGGACTGCAAAAGTTTCTCTCAAATCAGACTTTTTAGCTGTAATAGGAGAGAGGCTTTTACTGTGTTTTATCTTACGATAATGAAGCAAAGGTAAGCTTATGCCAGTAGACTTCCTCGATGATCTCAGACTTTGCTAAAAATAAATAATGTATAATATCAGAAAATAGTAGTATTAAACTGTAGTCGCCATTGTATTATATAGTAAATATAAAAGTGGCAAATAGTAGATAGAAATACTAGCTTATGAAGTTAGGTTTCAGCCTATCCTCCGCTATATAAAGGACCCAAGAATACGAGATTAACTCTTGCAAGGATATGGGATTAATTAATAAATTTGATGATAAATGTCTATCATATTCATATTTGATTAATAAATCAATGTACCAGTAAGTCTGGTCGGCATGAATTAGACTATATTACATATGCGATATATTTTTCTATTTTTCCTGTGCTACATATTTTGATAAACTACAAAAAAGAGCAATAAAAAGATAAGCGAACATATGTTTCAAATTTTTATACAAGATTATTTTCAACCAAGTGCACATAGAACTGTATATTTGCCAACGTCTTAAGCTTTGTTTGTTGAACTGTTTACCACACATTATAGGAAATATGGTGGAAATGACGCAGAAAAGCCACAGAAAAGCTCTCAACTCAATCGAAGTTGGACTACGAAATACCCTAACTTGGAAATTTCAAATGTAAAATGCTTTAATAATTATTACTAAGATAATATAACTCGACGTATTAAATAATGAATTTAACATATAGATAAATATAAAAAGATTATAGAAATATAGAAAAAATGTTTTGGTTGTAGATAATGTCACGAATTTATTTTAGATATTATAAATACATATTTTACATATATAATGTAAAATATATAACATTTAAATAATATCTACATTTATTTGATAATATGCTTAAATATGTACATATTTATATAAACTTCTGTTACAGCCTTCAAGACAAAGCGTACAGGGTATCTAAATAAAACTAACTTAATAACAAAGGGTATGCATTAGTTGTTTGCCCTTCATAAATGGAATTACTCCCACTTTGCTATTAACACCCTGTCTTTTCATCCTTCCATAATTTCGTATAAAATGAGCTGTTGTCGATGTGAAGTGAACAGTCTTTCCTTACATTCCATTGTGCGCTGGTCAAGCTTTCAAGTTCAATTCGGACCTACAGAATTTTTTATTAAATCTAAAAAAATAAATAATAATAATAAATAAAAAAATATAAAAATTATTTTTGACATAAAAGTTCAATAACCAAATAAAAAATTAATATAATAGTAATAAACAAAATTTCATCTTGGCCATTTATTTTATTTTATTTATTTATTGCAATTAAAAAAATTCTTAAAAAAAATACAGAAATTATATTTATATAAATAAAATTATATATACTAATCTTTGATTATTCTTTTTCTAGCTTCGGCAGATGTTTTTTTACTGGACTCTATTGAAGCTATGTGTCGCATCGCGACGTCTGAACGACTACATACTGCACTCCTCAGCTGCACTTTATAACAATTTTAACAATATTTCCTTTCTTCAGAATTCCTTTCAGATCCAATAGCTGAGACTTTCGGTGCCACAAACAAGAGATCGGTGTGATTTGCCTGCGTTGTTTTCTTTTTTATCTGATATTTATACACCCTTCTTTAAGAAGGTGTATCTTATAAAGAGAGTTATAATACCTTTTCACAACTTTGTTGTTGATTTTCCCTTTAACTCTTGCATAGCGTAGTAGTTTGTACTACCAAATTACTTAAACCAGAGAGAGAGAGAGAGAGGATTCCAGTAAATATATCAACAATAACATAAATAACATAGAGTCTCCCAATTGATATCTTCTCGTTTTCTACACCTTTCTGCGTTTATCTAATTATTTAATATATAAGAAAATTTAAATGTAAAAAGCATATATATATATACTCAAACCATCATCTACATAAAGTTCATTTAATCATTATGCACTCCCATATCATATTCAAATCATCAAATTTTATTTTGGTTTCTAAAAAGTAAAAAAATCAAAAATAGATATATGTACATCTATAGTTAGAATAAATAAACATAAGTTATATAAATTTAAAGCATATATATTTTATATATAATTAAATTAAATATTATTTTTATTACAATTTATTTAAATTTATTTGTTACTGTAAAATAATTGCTAAATATCCTCCATGCTTTTTTTTCGTTTATTTTTCATTTTATTTAGATTCGTCAACTGTACAGTTAAATTTTCGCAGCTACTACATTCTACAGTCCAGCAGGGATATCATACCTGATAATATATTTAATCTACTCTCGAAATTAACTGTCATCCCATTGGGTCAAAAGAAAGCTTATCCCGAAAAGAATCAATCGAATCGTCAATCGAAGCGCGATCTAGACAGTATCGGTGGGGGACATTTGATCAAGAAATCCTTATATTATTAACCCGCAGTAAATTAATATTATGACCCAAAATCACATTTCCAATTGTAAAGTCAATTAATAATAATATCTCTTTACCGCAATTCACTAACATTGCAATGTTCAAAATATCTAAGGTAATAAAGCAATTTATGTGAAATGCATATATACATATAAATGTTTATACTAATTGCCTTGAAGGATTAGTTTTAAGATATATTTAGGATGAAGCAGGATATATCTGGCCTTATCTAATATTTTAATAAAATGATGAGGAAATGGAATATGTATAGAAACCTGAATGGAAATATCTCTATACAAACTTAAATGGTATTCTATGTTTTGTTTATATATACTTTTTTATATATTTTATTTAATTTATTATTTTTATCATTTAATGAAATGCATTTTATGCATTTATGAAATGAATTTTTGGCAAGAAGTGTAAGGTGCAGAAAATATAAAAATAAATGTCATATAAAATATATTTCTAAAAACAAAATATAACATCTGATCCTCATATAATATTTATAAAATTTCCCTTGGTTTCAAAAGCTTTCTTGGAAAACGTTGATGGAAAATTAGTGTTGAGGTAAGTGATAATATTTAAAGTGCTCAACAGTTGTAGAAGATAATAGTCCCATATTTATTTATTAAATTATATTGATATATTCTTCTGTTTGGTTTTCCTCAGAGTGCTCTTCGTCTTCAAGGATCTGGCGCAGCAGGCATCAAAGTATCAACGCGATTTCAATACGCAGAGCGACCTATGGGAATTGACAGCCAACAACAACAACAACAATGATCATCGAGCAAATCGGCCAGTTGTGGCTAGAAAGGAATCGGCTTACAACAAGAATTCCTGGAAGAGTAAAACCAAAAGAAACTTTGATGAGATCGATAAGGCTTCCGTCAGCTTTGGCATACTCAATCCACTTGTATAGTTGATTTCAGACTAGACTTGTACACTCATCTATAATTTACGCGAATGCGCATTGTGTCAGGGGAAAAACAGAAAATAAATATATATACATAAATATACTCAACACCAACTAGGAAAACAGAAGTATTTGTAAATATATACAGCAATATCAATAAAAACAATTGTAATTGTTAATAACATGTTTATTTATTCTTCTTTAATGTTGAGTTTTGTGAAAGGTCATACCAGATCTAAATGCAGCGCTTTTATTTTTGTTTTTTTTTTTTATGTTTTTTTTTTTTTTTTTCAAGGGACTATTTAAATACAAATTACATTTGATAATTATATTTAAAACAGTAATTCAATAATATATTTTTCACTTTATTTGTTGAATTACGGCGATAGGGATAACCTATAACAATTCATATTGACGAAGGTGCATCCTTTGAATTATGTCCCTACAATCATTAAAAACTCGCTTTATGTTTTCTGTGTCAACGGCGCATGTAAAATGTGGGTAACAATAGTGTTTACCGTCTCCACTTGCTGTCGATATACGCTGCAGAAATATTTCGAAAGGATTAATACAATATCTTTCATTTATAAATCGATTTAAGGCTGCTCACCAGAAACTCGTCACGTATAAAATATTTTGCTCTTATTACTTCTGGGTCATCGTTAGATTCCATTATTGCGTCACCTAGTTTATATAAATTAAGATACGAGTTAAATTCAATGGCAACACAAATGCAAATTTAATTTTGATTGATTAAGTTTGTTTTCAAGATATTTGCCTATAAGGGGGCAACATGGGGAGGGTAGTCTAAAACGTTTCCAATTTGATTTCTGTGAATTATTTTACTTTATTTATTACGACATGGACTTTGGTTTTGATATTCCTTTATTATAGTTGTATTATTCCAGTTAAATTTATTTAATTACTTACTTGGCGTTTGATATTTGTTAAACTCGGAAAAATATTCCGACAATTTACTTTTTCCAGCCTTAATTTTCTCTGCTAACAAATCTTGCTTATTTAGAAAAAGTATAATAGAAATTGTGCGTAGCCATCTATGAAACAGAAATCATGATTTAAAACAATGCAATTAGTTTGCAATTTAAATTTCGTACCTGTTATTCCAAATACTCTTAAATAAGTCTAAGGATTCACGAAGCCGATTTTGAGTGGGATCCTCACGCAAAACCATATTATAACTTGAGCATGCCGTTACAAAGATTATAGCTGTTACATCATTGAAACATTGAATCCACTTCCGACGCTCATCGCGCTGTCCACCCACATCAAACATACTATTTAGGCAAGAAATATCAGAATTTGGCGAAAAATACATTCAAGCACTTATCAATTGCAACTCACTGAAAATTAACTTTGTCCACCTGAAATCTTGTTTCAAATATTCCAGAAGTCAACACACGGCACCGAAGAATATCTTGTTCATTGGGGGTATAATTTGGATTCTTAATTGTGCTAACTCGGTCCAAAAAGCTAAATAACAGAAAAAAAAGAAGAGAAAATTAAATGAAAACTTTGTATTTTTGTCAATTACAATTACTTTACAAATTATCAATTATTATTATAAATTATATTTTATAGTTAGCTTTGCTTCACTGCTAAATCTAATCTTAAATCATAAGATTTCTCATTTAAAAATACAAATACAATTATTTTAGCCAGGCCAAAAAAAGTATTTATACCATGATCTAGCATATATCAATCAAGAAAACGAGAATTAAAAATAATTCCCTAAATACATATAAAGTTTCGTCACAGCTCCATTTTCTCTGGCATCATATTGATCTAATTTTTACTCGCTTAGAATTCAAAACCTTTCTTTTTTCAGTCGGAAGTCTTGCAGCAGAATTCCTTTTTCAATTTGTAAGGAAAATTAGCGAGTATTACGCAGGCGTTTATACCCAATTACAGCAGAGTTATTTTTGAGGTAAAGCGTTTATGTTTCTAGCTCACTCACTCCAAACGAGGCGTTTACAAAAAAACTAAATATTGTCTACGATCCATTTACCGCATAATCCACATTAATTTGGCTTTAACTTATTGTGCTAAATAAAAGAGTAATATTTAAGTTAAAGTTATTGATAAAAACAATTTTTTTTTTGTGCACATCACATCAATTGATTAAAACAGAAATAGTAATTACACAGTTAAACAATATCTTAAGCTTTACCACAAGTTCGACTTTTACTTACTATTTTGCGCAGTCAATTAATTGATATTCATTTGACCTCTCATAGGTTTGAAGGACCCCTTTGTCTTTCCATAGTTCTTCTGTGTGTTCATAAAATTCTGGAGGATAGTTGAAGTCAGGACCTGGAATAGAAATCAGTTTTGTAATAAGTTCAATAAAAAACAAACAAATGACATATTATCTGTCATATTTTATTATTCAAGCTATAAATATAATAAGCAGTATTAATTTTTTAATTAACTAATTATTTTATTTATTAGTTTGTTTTCTTTTTTCAACTTACTAGAGGCGTAATCCTGAATATATTCCACCCTGGGTTCATTTTCTTTCTTTTCTAAAGCTACAGGTGGATTAAGTGTGCTCATGGCTCCAGTAATAGTCTGTAAATAATAGATAATTAACATTATCCACTGTACAATTAAAGTATTTTAAAGTTTTTATTTCGATCTGGTAAATTTACACTTAAAATAGATTAATTGTTTTTGTTTTTACTAAATGCAAAGCAATTGTTAATTGAGACATATTTAAATTGTGATGTAACCTGTAAAGAAGAAACTATAAACAAGTTAAAGAGCTCTACGTAAGGGTTAAGATACACCAACTTTGGATAGAAGAAGATAATTCCTCGCACCTGCTACATTAGATATTAGCAAAAAAACAACTTATGTTACATATAGTACTTGGAAAACGACAGAGTGGTTATAGAAAACATCAATCAGCTAGCCGCAATATCCGCATACAGCATTCGACATTTCAACCAACAACACACAACTCCGACACCATCACCAGGAGGTAGCATATGTTTCCATAGGCTTCAATTTCACTCAATTTCGATAATCTCAAAAGAGTTTGATTGCAGAATCTTTACAAAGCAGCTGTATATTCTCACAGGATCAGCGAATTCAAATATTTAGACAGACAAGACTACATAGAGTTTACTCATGAAATAGGTTAACAGTGTCAAAGAAGCATACTAAAATATCAAAACTAAATTGTTCTTAGTTCAATTGAGAAAATATTTAAGGTTTCAATACGAATTAATATCAAATTAAGTTGCACTTGTTTGGTTTAAATCGATACCTTCATTTCTTATTTCATATGTGTTGCTTTTGCTCTTAGGCAGAAAATAGATATAGATATATATTACAAATTTCAATAGATATTCATCGTCAAATATACAATTTAAAAGTATAGTCCCCTTAAATGGATAAAACAAAAAACTAAACAATAAGTCTCTCACAGCTACTTTAAAGATAAATCATAATAAAATACTTACATATTATATAAATATTTCTGTCAATTGAAAATTGCAAAAAATGTTTGCCATTTGAAAAAAGTTTTAGTTATAAACATTCTTATCAGGATAACACGCTCCTATGCACTTGCAGTTTAATATTTTTAGATTTGTCTGCTCAGCAACTCGATTTATATAATCCATTGAAAGCCTCTGGTTAGGAGTTAAGTGGGGCTTCAAAAGACAAAATAAAAAATTCGAATGAAATATTTCAAAACATAAAACAAATAAGGCATTCAGTAGTTATTCCCAAAACCTAAGTCTTGATAGCGTATTGGTATGCATATTGATTACCCAAATACCAAAGATAATTTTCTGTTATTTAGAGGAAGTCAAGAGCCCAACTTTAAATATTGATTCGATGGAAATGAGAGGCGGCAGATATAAAAAGAAAAAATAGTAATAATTTAAAGCTGTCTCTGCATAAATATTCCAAATCTTTATTATAAAAAAATATATTTTAAAAGGTCGCCCTTTCCCCATTTCAATTTTTTTATTAGCTCATTATTAAATCTTTCATTATTTACTTTTTTTTAGTATTGCATTTCATCCAATCTCATTATAACTTACAACTAACCAGATCGAATAAAAGCTTTTTGTTTTAGATAAATCCAGTGAATCGAACTTATAATAAAAATAAAAAATGAGAAAATTTGTTTAATATGTTAAATTCACTTACCAATATAGCATCACGAATATTTTTTTTAATATCATCAATTTTCTGTTTTTTCTCTTGTTCAGAAAATCCATCGACGTGCAATATCCGCATTTGTTTGACTATAGTTGATTTACCGGACTCACCCGCTCCCAGCAAGAGCAACCTGTGCGTTGCCCTGTAAAGCTGTTTATCTTTCTGCAATTGCCTGGATATGGCATCGCTTCTTCGCTTTTGACTTTTCGAATCCTCCGAGTTGACATCTGACTGTTTTGAAGTTGGAGAGCCAAAGCAACCCATAGCAGTCCACGGAGTCCACCAACACGTCGCTCGATTTTCTTGGTTGGCGTCGGGGGACTCTGCACCCCTAGTACTTTCTCCGTTTTGCTCCAGTATAACAGAGTCTTCGTTTATTTATGTAATTTGTTTTCTTTTCTTTATCTTTTTATGCTATTCAAATGTGCGGCTCCGACGACTTGCGCTCAGATGTCCTCACTTTGCGATTGCTTATGATTAATCTATTTATGAAAACCACAATTTAAAATTAAAAATATTACTTCATTAATATATCAGCATTATTCGCATTATACAAAAATTCTAATTTATTTTTATTATTTTTTAAGCTCACATTATACATAGATATCTATTAAACTTGACATTGACAGCTCTAAATTATTCTTTTAAGAATTTAATTTAATTTAATTTTTAATTTATATATATTTTGTTTATTTTTCATTTTCAATTAAAATAAATGCTTAAGTCTTTTTATATGTATTTAAATATACTTTCATATAAAATTGATAAAATCTTGGCTTAAGTTAATTAATGCAATAAGTTAACCTTTGTTAACCTTTTTTTAAATTCCCAAAAATCTTGAATATATATGTACTGAAATATTAACTCATCATTAATTCCAACATACTATCTGATAATTTGTTTAATTGTATCAAAGTAAAGAGTCGTACTAAATTGAAGAGAACAAATCTAAAGTAAAAAGGTGTATATAGAACAGATATACCCTTGCCAAGACAATTTTAATATATATTTTAAAATATCCGAATCCATATTACTAAACATCATTATTCATTCATTACTTATTCACCATCATTTATTTTATTATTTTTATATTTGCAGAACCACTCAAATTGCTACACTTAAAGACCAGTCTGAAGACTGAATTAAATATTTCAGGTATCTAAATTAATAAAAAAATTTTTAACTTATAAAAAAATTAAAAAGCATTTCAGAGCTTCTCATTTCTCTCTCAACATATAAATTTTGCGCTTGGAATTTTAAAAACAGATAAATTCAACAAGTATCTATAGTCTAGTTGGGTGTGCTCGACTAATAAATACCTTGAACTCTGTGCCAATCATATAGATATATATGTATGTGTGTGTAAGCCCAAGAGTATTTCCCAATCGCCTATAAAATTCGTTTATAATCTTTTGGCGTTAACTACATTTTAATATTTGTTTAACTCGCTTGAATGTCTGAATTTTCGGAGAATTAAATAAAATGTAGTGTTTAAAATAATTTGCTAATTGAAATATACCTAAGGCGCTAGTTAGCTGTTTACACCATTTTAATAGAGGCTGATAATTTATTTGGCCCATAACTCATGTTGGTAAGGGCTAAAGATATTCACATAAAAATATATATTTGATTGGCTTTTCGCATGGCTAACGCTCATGACATTTCGTATTATAACACTTTTTTTAGACATATACTTTTTTTCATATTTATGTATGTAGATACAAATGTATCTGTGTCTATATACATGTTGAGTTATCTGAACGATGCTAAAGCACAAGTTATTCCAGTGCCGTGTAACAGGTGAAGAGTGGGTTTGTTTTGCGCATTCACAACATATACATATAAATGCATACATATATTTATTATATATACATATGTATATCACTTCATATATATCAAATAATAATTTGATGTATATACACATCTCCATACGTATATATGTATGTCTTAAAAGGAGTTATGTAGTTTTCATAGATACATGTATACAAATATACACATACACATATATTTAAAATGTAGATACTTATATATTGAGTGAAAGAATGAAAATGTTAACAGAATATTAAAATGATATATATCTATATATTTATTTATTTATATATATATTCGCATATATCTATTAAAAATATAGATATGCGTGCATGAATACATAAATAAATTTCATTAATATGTATTCGCATATGTATACTCATCTTTACATATGTGTCGCGCATATATATACATATATATATATATATATATATATATATTATATATATCTACATATATACATATTTGTTGGAATGTATTTGTATGTATATATATATATATATATATATTGGTGTGTTATAGAAATGTCTACATAGAAGTCAATCATGCAACATTTTATTCAAATTTATTTAATCAGTTAACGTTTTTTTATTTTCTTTTTGTTTTTTTTTTTTTTTTTTTTCTTTTTGGTGGTTTTAACTTTTTAAGGATTGAAAGGTCAGACGTGTTACACGTCTTTTTCAGCACAAGAAACTATATATAATTATGTATCTATGAATACACAAGAATTTCAATATTCGTTTAAATAGAAAATCGCATTTATTTTGTTTATTGTATATTATTTGATATCATAAAAATCAAAAATTTTCATTTGGTATATGAACTTCATTAAATTTTAGAGGCAATGTCAAGTATAAAAATCTACCTTGATTACACATATGTGTAAAATTCCACTAGTTATTAATCATATATATTAAGTGGACAGCTGATTTTATTAATTGCCTTGACTTGCCACATTATAAAACTAATCAGATTTTTAACTTTTCTTCAATAACTAAAAAACTCACTTTTATGTATTTTTATTTTATGTATCAACCTAGAGATGTACTACAATCGATAGTTTTAACACTACGAATTTATCGTTTTTCTAGAGATGCCAAGAATACACAAAAAATGTGCTTGGTATGTGAATGAAATATATAATAATTATTATTTAATTAGGGTATAAAACAAAAAATAGCCAATTAATTAAATTGTTCAAAATTTAATATGAGCGCAAAAATTAAGTTTATTTTATTTGATTCATTATGTATGTTATATATAAATATATATAAAAAAATATATAAAAAAACATTTAATATATTTAAAAAATAAACTGCAAAGGTGGAACATTATCGTCAGTTTTAATTTATTCAAAAACTATCCTTTTAATAATTTGTTTGCTTTATGTTTGGTCACTAACCATATGTTGTATGGTTAGTGGTTCGGCTAACCATATAACGCGCTTTTACCTGTCACCATTTTATCGATTACTACGCTTCCAATTTCTGCATTGCTTAGTAAATTGCGCATTTCTTATGTTAAAATCAGATTAAATAGGTACAACTTATACCGATTTAATATAAAAATAAATACATATTTAAAAATAAATGTTTTTAATTAATTAAATTTCTTATTTATCAAAAACATCAACGCACTCAACATGGCGCGTTTGCTGAATTAAATCACTAACCATGTATGGTTAGTGATTAAATGTAGACTGTTATTCTAAGTCATCTAACCATTTAGTACGTGTTCACATAAAAATGATTGCAAATGCGTGGTTGAAAGATAACTAAAGGTAATCGTTTCTACATATGTATGTATATAGATGGATTCATCACGCGGCTTTCGTATGTCTTCAGACGTTTGTTTTCTTTCATTTATTTTTATCGATAAATATGAAATGAAAATTATTTAAATTGTTTCGTGATAATTCACGAAACTTATTTTTTCACATGGTCATAAAACGTAAACCTCATTGTCGTAGTATTACTTGGCTCGCTAGGAGCTTTCCGTAAAGTGTTCTTGCATAACACAGGAAAAATCTGTCCTTTCTTGGATAATATGTCAAGCTGTATGTGCAACAAAGTTCTAGATTTATTTGTACATTGGTTAGGAACAAGCTTTAAAGCTTATTTCGTACTTTTTAGGAAACTTTAATTATTGTATAGTAATTATTTATGAAAATTAAATTAAATTTGGAATAGTTAATATCGAAAATAGGTAAATATGAAAGTATTTAAAAGCCCAGATCTGATCAAAATATATAGTATTTAATTTCGAAATCCTCGATCAAAAGAAAAAAAAAACATAGTATTCTGCTCTCCGAGATTTAGGAAACTCAGTTTTATTACTTTTTTAAATAAAAACTTAAGAATTGAAAAACAGCAGAAAAAGTCTATTCTAAACAGAATTTACTTTTCTATGAAGTCTGCAAATTCTATTTGCAAATTTTTAGCGAATCTCAATACTTATGATTATACAATATATGTGTATAAATATTTATATATGATATATACATATATTTATGTGTGTCTATATTATTGATTGTTGTTATTATATTTATATGTATACATATTTATTTTTTTTTATATTAATGTATGTATATTGGTATATAAGCTAAACTGTTTTAAGTAGCACAGGCACTGACCTTTTGGCTAAAAACAACAAAAACATTCATACACTAGCCCGGATCGCGACCCCGATACTTGTCATAAAGTTATCTAATATATGTTAGCTAAACACACGGAAATATATATCACATCTATCTAAATCATCTATATGAATATATTTAACTCTGTATGATGGATCACTAAGCTAACTAAGCTAACTTGTCAATGTTTAAGAACTAATATATTATATATAGTACAATTTATATGTAGAGACTTTTTCCCCGTTTAAATGTTTGACAATCTTAAGTTGATTTATGTAATGAAATGAAGATTTAATCACAACTTTTGGGAATAAGGGTGTTTTTTTGTCCAGTCATGAAATATAAAATAAATATAGAATTAGAATTGTGCACTAGAAAAATGAATAAGATCATTTTTTCTGTTTTCACATATAATATAGACATAGGTAGATGAGTTGGGTCTAAGTGAGCCAATAATGGAACAAGCTGGCTCAAATCCCAGATGTGGTATATAATCGTGGCATAAAGCAAGAGTTTTGATAGTCTAACAACTATAGACAATAACAATAACAATATATAGTTTTAGCTTTTGTGTTTTTTTTTTTTTATAATTCTTTAGCGTAATTCAATTGCCACACATATATATATAAAATAATTATTATAATGTACATCATATATGTATTGTATATATACTTTTACATATATATTTACATACACCTTTCTTGTCAATTATAAATTTTTGTATGCACAAGCCGCCCCCCAATACAAAAGCTACTTAAATTCATTCATTTTATCAATGTATACACGCGCACACGCTCCCAACTAAACACACACACACACACAGTCATACATAAATATATATATATATATATATATATATATATATACATATATATATACGCACACACACAGAGGCACACTCATGAAGAGACGGAAAGAAAAAAAATCCGTATGGTTATTGCTTAAAAGTTGATGCGTGCTAAAAGTATTTTCCCAGGCCAAAATAGAGAGTGTATCTAGTTTTGGGAATTTTGCCAAAATATATGAATTTTGTAATTCAAATAGACACTCTCATCAGGCAGCGTTCTCCTTGCGTTCAGTTGCCGTTGATCGTTATAATAGCGCGATCTTTGTGTTAGCTCTTGGTCTTTTGACTAAAAAAATTCAATTATTATTATATAATACGACGATTTTTGTTTTAGAATAAAATTGTAAGTTTTGTTGCACAAACAAATCGTAATAAGTCAATTTTCAATTAGTGTTAACAAAAGAAAAGAAAAGAAAAAAAAAAACAAAATCCAAATGTACATAAATGAAAGTTTGAAAAGTTACCTACATGCATCTTGTATGTATGTTAATAACAGTATTGAAAAATGAGTTGAAAAATAATGGAAACATTTTTGAAATTGGATAAAACCCCAGCACTTATACATGTGCACATAAGCATATATATGTACATATATCCATAGCTATATGCATATATGCATATGCATGTTTTATATAAATAGTTATATCTTCATATATATATGCACATATATATATGTATATATGTATTTGAAGTTGGTGTTTTTAAAGTGTCATTGTGTAGTTATTTAATGAACAAAAATGTAATAATACACAAATTACATTTCAAATATTTCCACACTCATAATACAAGTGCACACACACACAAACACTCAAACACATCTTATACATATGTACATACATACACATAAGGACATACATACATACATTTTAATTAAATATATGTATATACATACATGCATATGAATATACTTTTTGCGTTTTATATAAAAATCAAATATATCGAAATATATTTTAAAAGGAAGGAAGTTATCCGTTACATATATTTGTATATGCACATGTATATGTAAATACGTACATGTATATAATCTATTTGCAAATATTTATATATACATACATACACATATGTAGCCTTATGCACCTGTTACTTTGACCACGGTCAAAATTTTGATATTAAAGTGAAGACCAAAATAAATATAAATATATGTATGTATATACAATCACGCTCACAAACACACACACACAAATTGTACAGCCACTCGCCTTGCCAAAAAAAAAAAAAAACTGTTAGCAAAATTTAAATATGTATTTGTTGCTGGCGCATAAATAAAATTTTGAATTTATAAATGTAAAAAAATAAACGTATATATGTATGACTGTGTGTGTGGCTGTCGATGTGTCTGTCTGCCCGTGTCCGATTGGAGCAGTTGATTATGCAATACATTTCTTGTTATCTAAATGAGAAAGGCAGAAAGACAAAAAATCCCATTTTACAGAAATTATAAATAAAACATTTTTAATGCTGTCTTAAGTACGTACATATGTATGTACATGCAGGCATACACATATGTACATATTTACATACATACGTATATGTACATTTGTATTGGGAACTACTATACTGTTAGCGTGTGCACAATATTACAAACACACATGCATGCATGTACATATGTATGTGCTAGCAAGTGTGCAGAAATTTACAGTTCTCTCAGTATATACTAAATATGTAGGTGTGTGTGCGCCTCTATATTCATATGCACACTTAACACACATACATGCAAATCACTATATATATGTATGTACATTGTAGGTGTGTAAGAACAGCGGTAGCTAAGTGTCTATTTTTAGGTAATATCTTGTATAGCCCGAAATAAGTACATATGTATATGTGTTGTATATGTATTCATATATGTACATATGTATGTGTGTGTCTATATATTTCGGAATGTACAACTATACATTATTTAGCGAAATATGTTTGAAATATTTGTCGCATATATGTATGTACATAATATACACATACATATGTATCTATATATAATGTGCCATTTAAACACTACAAATAATGCATACATATAGACACGTGCAGAAGCATTATATATAGTATACATATATAAATAAATATATTGTATGTATATATATGCACGTGTGCAGTACATACAGACATGTACATTCACATACACACATACATATATATGTGTACTACTATATAAATACAGTGAATGTTTGCATCAAGGGCTAGCTGTTTACATCGTTTTACATACACATATATATACATACATATTACATATTATATGTGTTTATATATATAACAATTTCTGGGCATACAAGGATATAAATTTTAAATAAATATTATAGCTGAAATAGACTTGAAAATACAATATACATATATATATATATATATATATATATATATATATATATATATATATATATATATATTGTTTATATACTAACATGTAACATTTATTACATACATATTGATAATTTTATTTGAAAAGCTACTTTTGATTCTTGCCAGTGCACATAGCCGTTATATACTGTAGTTGGCATCAATACAGCTCTTTGAAAAGTACATATCTAATTAACAACGAATCGACTGAAAGATACCCAGTAGACAGCCTAGACAATTCGTCGTAAAAACGAGAATCTCTATTTAATTTTAGCCCAATATATATACTTGAATGCTCTTTTGCGCCTATTATGCGATATTTATGATATTTTCGATGCTTATATGTCTCTCACTCATATAGACAAGTCGTATTACCTCACAGAATATGGGCTCAAAGTGGAATGTGAAAATTATTTAAAAACTCAACAAGCAAAATCAAATTTATCATACAATTTCAATATCAATATGTCCTTACCTAATCCCAGTAAATAAGTAATTAATTATTGAAACAAATAGATATTCTAAATATAAAAGTTCTAGGTCGCTAGTCTCGAGACCCCAGTTCAACGGAAATTTGCTAATAATCCACTTTTTCAAAAAGCTCTTAACCCATAAACTGTAGAAGGTGCGGGCATGACCAAATTCAAAAATCTTGATGTGACATGAATATAAACGAATATATGTATATATACGAAATCTGGGATTTTTAGCTTAAGCAATAAAAATAAGTTTTGTTCATGCAAACACACAAACACACATATACTTATATGCACACTCATACACACATTTGTATATCTATATACGAAAAAATAATAATTATTGGTTGACCATACTTGAATTGTATATTCAATTATTTAAATGTAAACATTAACCATTAATAACTATCGACCACAAATGTGTTATAAAAATGGCATTGCGAAACTGTGAGTGCTAAATTTGAGGAAGAAAAATAGAATTTTCAGTGAGTGAATAGCTCTTATTTTTAATAGCTCGCAATTTATATTGTCAAGAGCGCCAAAGCCAAAGAAAGAGACAAAGAGATGTTGCCCGATTATTGACTGACACTGTATTGCATAACTCTTAGCAGACGACGGGGACTTTTGTGTGTCGACAGGTGAAGCAGAGACAAATAATCTTATAGATGGCCGTACATATACAAATATAAAAAATAAAATAAAAATGTTCATTTATTTCAGTTCCAGTCTACTGAAAATTAACTACTTTGTTTAATGAGTTTTTAAATAAACAGATAATAAATGATCTGCTCATTTTCTGCATTTCATATAGCGAACCGTTGAATAAATTTAAAATTAGTGATGACAGGCTTAGTATAATTTTATAAGCTAGGGATGGGACGCACAGTAAGCTACGCTATCACATAATATCGACATTGTCAATATCGGTAGGGAACTAAAAAATCCACTATCGATCAGTGCGATGTAAACTAAGCATTGTAGTTTTGATTATGAAATTGTGCGGATCAGCTATTTATTTTTAAACATTGTGTTTTCTTAAATAAATAAGGCAATGTTTTTTTTTTTTTTTTTTTTAGCAACAGAGACAGATATGAATATGCACATATACGATAAGATCGTCTGTTAGATGTCGCTCTGTGGTGTTATATTTTATTTTACATAACAAATAGATGGATACATTTTGTATAATATAGAGGGATTTCAGTTTGTGTATTATGTTTTTTAGTAGTTCAACTCATTTTTACAAAAAGAAGAAATTATCAACTCTGATCACTTGTTTGTGAGTGATTACAATCACCAACCATACACAATCTACACACATTTCTATCGATATATTTATGAACATTACAAGCAGCCCTGTATTCGAAATTGTCATGTCATAGTTGCCAATACGCCGGAAAATGTATTAAAGCACGGCCTGAAAGTGCAATCTTGTAATAGTACACATATATAATTAGAACAAGGAATGCGCAATGGCAACCTAATATATACACATTAATATTGGCTATAGAAAAAAATAAAGTACTTAAATCGTGCACTTGAATGATTGTAAATAAATGTATATATGTATGCCGATTGCAAATACTATATTAGTTGGGTAAAAGTGACACGTGTGTGAATCTCATAGGTCGACGCCACAAAATACATAATTTAAATTCATAGGTATTGAAAGAAATAAGTATAACTTGTAATTCATATTTTTAAGTATAGTTTGTGTAAATGTGTGTGTGCCTGTTCGAGCGCATACTTCAATGTGTATGTGAAGCTATATCTACAAATAAACACACGTGTCTCTACAATACATATGCATATGTATGTATGTGTGTATGGAGATATGTGACTGAACAAATTAGAGTATACAAACATGCAAAAGTCCGCTTGTACGTGTGTTCTATATACTGTTTTAGTTTCCTCTTATCTGGAATCTCCTTGATAATATTTTTCTTATCTGTATGCTGTAATGTTGTTCTAGAGTCTATTATATATCATATTTGTGATATTATCTTTAATCCACAATGAAGTTCTTGATCTTTCTTGATATTTTCTTATCAAATAGATATACACATACATATGTACTTATGTGCTTAGTGGTCATTGTGAAGAAAAATAATTATCTATATGTAACTATCTAGTCAGGTAGAATTTGTATACGCATTTACATCCACACATGCGAGATTATATACATACATATGAATAGATATGGTTAAATATTATCGACAATTTCGATCTAGCCATGTGTGGGTGCCTATATGTATGTATATAGAAAACTTGGAAAATTAGCTATCTTTAACACGTCGGTGATTAAATACCTGTGTTAACATATGCATTTGCTGAGTATTTATACAAACGGTTTATATTTGACCGATTGTTAAGTAGAATGTAGTAAATTGCTGTAATATAAGATTGAAGAGTATCGTCAAATTTATAATCCGAGATTTTACAATAATTCTTCCTATAGTACTCGGATGTTTAGTATATGGGAATTCACATTTCTTATTATACACCCTTGATCTGCAAAAAAAAAAAAATAAATAAAATATGTTTAGTGACCACATTTAAAAGACTATAAACGTAGATTTTTAGGGCCGTTTACTAATTTTGCAAAACTCTTAATTGCTCTGCTTTAGCATCACAATTTATTTAATCTTATAAAGCGATATCAATATTGATTGATCTAGACCCAAATACACTTGTGCTACGCCTAATTATTCTTTTACATAGATCAGCAATACTGATTTCGTAGACACAGTTTAATGGCCCGTTTAAGAGTCGTTAACCTCATAATCAGCAAGAAAGAGTGCGCAAGTCACATTGTCCGATTAGTAGATATCTCCATAAAGAATAAAAGTGTAAAACAAAACGTGTTTAGCCTAGACATTGTCGAAAAGTTTCGTCGAGTAAATAAGCAGGAAAAGTTTATATAATAACGGAGGAAACGTATCTACGAGCTCATAAACTAAATTTATTCTAGATCATGGTCAGACGATCCGACCAAGAGAAAACATAAGAGAGAGATTGAGTAGGAGAAAGTAGCGCAAATTGAAACATAGCTCTCGGTTTAAACTAACGGAGGTAGAAAAAAATCTCATCTGGTACAGGGGCTTACGTCGACGATATACTCTTTGTAAACCTCTGCTGAAAATATTTTCATAATTTGAAGGTATAATTGTGTGTGTTAGTATATATTTACAAACATTTGGTCGGCAGGGCCATGAATTTTTCTTAATGATTGGACGATAAACAACGCAGTTATTCATTTTGTATTTTGCATTTTGCTCAATACCTGCATAAAGTGCGCAGTTAGCAGCATGTGTGCGTGCTACCGTGCATCTGAATGTGTAGATGTATGATTGTGAATATATAACTATATATGTATATTGATAGAGATGAAAGTTTGAAATGTATGTAATGGCAGCATGCTACTGATTTGGAGTTCTCCTAGCCTAGATGCGCCAACTCTTTAGTATTGTTTTAGTTTTACAGAATTACTTCTTTTTATATATTGTCAAAATATGTCTAATAATCCAAATAATTCATTGTTTTTTTAAAGATTGTTGTACGCAAAGGATAACAATTCAAAATGGAAGACGGTCACTCGAAAACCGTCGAACAAACCTTGAATTTCTTTGGTACAGACGCAGAACGCGGCTTAACCCTTGAGCAGGTCAAGAGCAACCAGAAAAAATATGGACCCAATGGTAAGCAGTATCAATATATATAAATATATATATATTTTTATATGCACTTTAAAATCTTTTCTAACAAATTAATTTTTTTTGTCTTTGCTTCATTTCAGAATTGCCGACAGAGGAAGGTACGTGAGAAGATTGATTTAACCTGCTCGTAAAATGCTTTAGATGAAGTCTTTCATAATGTCTAATATATTAATCACTTTTATTTTTGCAGGAAAGAGTATTTGGCAATTAGTTTTAGAGCAGTTTGACGATCTTCTGGTGAAGATTTTGCTTTTGGCAGCCATTATTTCATTTGTAAGTTTTATTGCTAACTTATCTGCATATATATATATATATATATATATATATATATATATTATAATAATTAATTCTAACCGCAAATCATTAGTTTTAATGTTGTAATACACAGTATTCACTGATATTTTCATATGATGTTGAAGGAAGTCTATTGACTCTTAATCCGTATGTCAGCAACTAATTAGAAGACTAGATAATAAAGATTAATGTATTTACCGTTCATGCATAAAATCCACATTTAATATCCAATTGTATAATTGAATTGAGTTAGCCTTATCCATCCGATCTGTTTCTATACTAAACATATGCATAGTTACGATAGAACTTGGATCACAAACTAATAGATAATATTTAATTCGTATTCAAAATTTAAATTGAAGTAATTAGGTTTTAGTATAGTCTATCATGGTATTTTCGTCGATCGGAAGATAATAATTATCTAATTTATATTACAATAATTGTATTCTACTTTTTCATTCTAGGTATTAGCGCTGTTTGAAGAACACGAAGACACGTTCACTGCATTTGTAGAACCTTTAGTAATTTTACTTATTCTCATAGCAAATGCTGTCGTTGGTGTATGGCAAGAGAGAAATGCCGAATCAGCAATTGAAGCACTAAAAGAATACGAACCCGAAATGGGTAAAGTAGTTCGCCAAGATAAGTCTGGTATTCAAAAAGTGAGGGCGAAAGAAATTGTTCCTGGAGACCTTGTTGAGGTGTCTGTTGGTGACAAGATTCCCGCTGACATTCGTATTACTCACATTTATTCAACAACACTCAGAATTGATCAGTCCATCCTTACCGGCGAGTCGGTCTCAGTCATCAAGCACACCGATGCTATTCCCGATCCCCGTGCTGTCAACCAGGACAAAAAGAACATCTTGTTCTCCGGCACAAACGTTGCTGCTGGCAAGGCTCGCGGTGTCGTCATTGGTACTGGTCTGAGCACTGCTATTGGTAAAATCCGTACTGAAATGTCTGAAACTGAAGAAATCAAAACCCCACTGCAACAGAAGCTGGATGAGTTCGGTGAACAATTGTCAAAGGTCATCTCAATCATTTGCGTCGCTGTCTGGGCCATCAACATTGGTCACTTCAACGATCCCGCCCATGGTGGATCCTGGATCAAGGGTGCTATCTACTACTTCAAGATCGCTGTGGCACTGGCTGTCGCTGCTATCCCCGAGGGTCTTCCCGCTGTCATCACAACTTGCTTGGCTTTGGGCACACGCCGCATGGCCAAGAAGAACGCTATTGTCCGTTCCCTTCCATCTGTCGAGACTTTGGGCTGCACATCTGTCATTTGCTCTGATAAAACCGGCACACTCACTACAAATCAAATGTCTGTCTCCCGCATGTTCATCTTTGATAAAGTCGAAGGTAACGATAGCAACTTCCTGGAGTTTGAACTGACTGGCTCCACTTACGAACCCATTGGTGAGCTGTTCCTTGGCGGCCAGAGAGTAAAGGCCAGCGATTACGAAGCCTTGCAGGAACTGTCCACCATTTGCATTATGTGCAATGACTCCGCCATTGATTACAATGAATTCAAACAGGCTTTCGAGAAGGTCGGTGAGGCCACTGAAACTGCATTGATTGTGTTGGCCGAGAAATTGAACTCCTTCAATGTTAACAAATCTGGGTTGGATCGCCGATCAGCTGCTATTGCTTGCCGTGGTGAGATTGAAACAAAATGGAAGAAGGAATTCACCCTGGAGTTCTCACGTGATCGTAAATCGATGTCTTCGTACTGTACACCACTGAAGGCTTCCCGCCTTGGTACTGGCCCCAAGCTGTTCGTCAAGGGTGCCCCAGAAGGTGTGTTGGAACGTTGCTCGCATGCTCGTGTTGGCACCAGCAAGGTGCCACTGACTTCTGCTCTTAAGGCTAAGATCTTGAGTCTGACTGGACAGTACGGTACTGGACGCGATACCCTGCGTTGCTTGGCCCTTGCCGTTGCCGACAGTCCAATGCGCCCTGATGAGATGGATTTGGGCGATTCGACTAAGTTCTATCAGTATGAAGTTAATCTAACCTTTGTCGGAGTCGTCGGTATGTTGGATCCTCCACGTAAGGAAGTTGCGGATGCCATTGTTCGTTGCCGCGCTGCTGGTATTCGCGTTATTGTTATCACTGGTGATAACAAGGCTACTGCTGAGGCTATTTGCCGTCGTATTGGCGTATTCACTGAGGATGAGGACACCACTGGAAAATCATACTCTGGACGTGAATTTGATGATCTGTCACCTGCTGAGCAAAAGGCAGCCGTTGCTCGTTCCCGCCTGTTCTCGCGTGTGGAACCCCAGCACAAATCGAAGATTGTTGAGTTCTTGCAAGGCATGAACGAAATCTCCGCCATGACAGGTGATGGTGTCAATGACGCTCCAGCTCTGAAGAAGGCCGAAATTGGTATTGCTATGGGCTCTGGTACTGCTGTTGCCAAATCTGCTGCCGAAATGGTGTTGGCAGATGACAACTTCTCTTCCATTGTGTCCGCTGTTGAAGAAGGTCGCGCTATTTATAACAACATGAAACAGTTCATCCGTTATCTGATTTCATCCAACATCGGTGAAGTCGTTTCCATTTTCTTGACGGCTGCTCTTGGTCTGCCCGAAGCTTTGATTCCCGTTCAGCTCTTGTGGGTTAACTTGGTGAGTTTATTAGCTCGTAAATATTTTGCTTATTTTTATTAATAAATACTTGTGTCCCTTTTTATTTAGGTTACTGATGGTCTGCCAGCTACAGCTCTTGGCTTCAACCCACCTGATTTGGATATCATGGAGAAACCACCAAGGAAGGCCGATGAAGGTTTAATTTCTGGATGGTTGTTCTTCCGGTTAGACATCTTTTTAGTAGTATAATTATACGAAGCAATAGCGACGTTTTGAATTCCCTACTTTCTTAAAAGTTACTTTATATACCACACAGATGTTGCTTCGATTAATTGGCCTATAACATAGTTTATTGAATTTGTTAATAACTTTTATTTTTACATTTAGTTACATGGCTATTGGTTTCTACGTCGGTGCAGCTACTGTTGGTGCCGCTGCCTGGTGGTTCATCTTCTCCGCAGAAGGCCCTAATCTAACATACTGGCAACTTACCCATCATCTTTCCTGCTTGGGCGGTGGAGACGAATTCAAGGGCGTCGATTGCAAAATCTTCAGCGATCCACATGCTATGACCATGGCCTTATCCGTGCTTGTGACCATTGAAATGTTGAACGCAATGAACAGGTTAGTGCCCATAATTCCAAATCATTTACACATATTTAAATATTCTTTTTATTCTCGTTCAGCTTATCCGAGAATCAGTCCCTCATCACAATGCCTCCATGGTGTAATCTGTGGTTGATTGGTTCAATGGCACTTTCTTTCACTCTTCACTTTGTCATTCTATACGTTGAAGTCCTCTCTGTAAGTATATCTTAAATCTACAAAAGGCGATGATGCTATTATACTATGTGAAATTTTATTTTATTTCATTTAATTTCTTTAGACCGTTTTCCAAGTAACACCGTTGTCTGCGGAGGAATGGATAACTGTGATGAAATTCTCAATTCCTGTAGTTTTATTAGATGAAACATTGAAGTTTGTTGCTAGAAAAATTGCAGATGGTGAGAGTCCTATATATAAGATGCATGGGATTGTGTTAATGTGGGCTGTCTTCTTTGGCCTGCTGTACGCTATGATGCTTTAAGAATATAATTATAATCATTAAGCCCAACATCATTATTCTAATTACTAGCATAAAGTGTTACTAAATATAAATAGAGAGAAATACCTAAAGTAACGACTTTAACCAAAACACCACATAGACTTATTTCCGAATACTAAAAAATTCACGCGTGATATTTTGATAAGAGAAATTTACTCAATGTACACAAGAAACAACACCGTGAAATGGTCAATAGATTAATTTATAACGATTAATTGAAACGTACACATTTCCTTTTGTTTCAATACGTTTTATCTACGGCTTTGCTGATTTTGTACATACAATGAAACGCGGATTGCAGAGTGTGTGAAACATAAATTTATATTGAAATATAATAAGGTTTCAGAAGATTTCTTTTTCATACATTTTTCGAGAACATTCAAATCAAAAATGATTTTTTATCATAACTATTATTTGATTTTACAAAGTTTAGATTTATAATCCAATTATTAAATTTCTTCTGTGTATTATGTGCAAAACAAATTGAATTAAATATTTCAAATACTTAATATTTTCTATGAACGTGTTGAATACGTAAATTTATGTAAATATTTCATGAATGAGGAGACATTAAAACTAAATAAAACCAAGAAAAAAACAATTTGAATAGATAAATTTCATATACACATTTATATTATTCATATTTAATTTTTTCGTCAACAATTTAGTGGATGGAATTGAGGATATATATATATATTTTGTATTCAATTTATTTATGTATTAAGTAGACTTAACTCAGTCAGACTTCGGTTTTAAAGCTAAAATTAAAATTGGTTCATGCATTCCATAGAATAACAAAAAAAACGTAGTCTTCGAAAAGCATGAAATAAATCATTTGACTTATAGATAAAAAGAAAACAATTATTGAGTATGTGTGTACTAATTTGGAACGTTAGCTCTTTACATATGATTTTTGAGTACAAGAGCCATCCTTCTTCAGTCATATTTTCCCGATTGAGTGCCGCGCCCAACGTATTCATTTTTACTGCGAACATGATAGACTCTTGCAAATTGTGTTGAGCTTAGGTTAAACAAGAAAACAAAATAAAAACAAATTATTTTCTAGATTGTGTTTAAAACAAAACAAAACAAAAAAGAATAATTAAGAATCTAACAAATTTTTGTTTAGAAACTTCACTTAAAATTTGTATTATGTACATCGTTATAAATTAAAGACGCTGTGAAATAAACATAAACTACAACACATTAGCATTACTATAAGCGAAACTAAAAACGCGCCTGAAAACCCATTGAATTGTACAGTGGTGGCGTGAAGCTCATCCCAGTTTTGCTTTTGAATGCTCGCGCCCGCACCTGCATTTGCTGCTGTTTGACGATCAAAAAAACAAACAAACCGATACGCATTGATTTCCAATATTCAATATGCAATATCAAAACAATTTTATATAAATAATTTATTTTATTTTTTATACAGTAAATCCCCGATTTCATTAATTGGATGACCACCCCTATTAATTTTACATAAATTAAGTCCATCCCTGCTATAGAAAGTATGTGAAGTTGTTAAATGTTGATATACACTAGTGTGCCAAAATTATAAGTGAATTCGAGAAAGATCAATTGCTGTACATTATGGTCGACTTCATATAGACACAGATAAAAAGAGAAAAGAAAACAGTAAAAAACAAAACTATAAAAAAAATGAATTCATATTTAAAATTCAGCATGTAAGATATCCATAAAAACGAAATATAAACACTGAAATCCGAAATGGTCTACTTTTTAAACGATAATCCAACCCACCGAACGAGTATTCGGCTTCGCCAAACCGTAGCTGCGCTGATGATGTCCACCTGCCCCTTCTCCTCTGCATTCCAAGCTCCACGATTTGCCAAAACGCATTGGTTTGCTTATTATTTGGTTTTTAAAATACATTTTTTTGTTCAAACATTATTTTGGTCCGAACAATTTTTGGTAATTATATTTCGCCCATTATTATTTAGTTCCTGATGCCGTCGTTGATAAATGGTAAACGTCAGCGTATCGCACGCACACACACGCAAGCAGATGATCCTCAAGGATGTCGAATTTGTATACCTTTATCAATCTTGTATTTTTTGCTCAGACAGCCCTCTGTTAACTGATATTGCAAATTGTATCCAAAGTGAATAAAATTATTTATTTGATTTAGAAAGTAATTAAAACAAAAAAAAAAAAAAAAACTCTTCATTTATGGGTAATTAGAATATATATTATTAATATTAATAGTAAATAACTAAATTTATTAAACAATTTTGGGTGACCCAGCTCCACAGGTAAAGTAACAATAGAAACACTAAATTTTTACTTTGTATTTATTATTTTAAATATTTTTCAGTTTTTCTTTTATTTATTTATAATTTAAATATGTATCTTTTTATAATTTAAATCGTTTTTGTAGTTTTTACAACCTTAGAGCTAAAGCTGACAAATATGATTACAAATGATGACGTCTGGCCTTTTGGCTCTAAAGTTACCCGTCATGTTCACAGTCTGGAGCTAGCTGATATGAATCAGAATACTATATCAGTATAGTGAATTTATAAAGTATTATTTCTCAAGAAACAGTCAAATTCGATATAACAATAACATAGTTTTTATTTCATTACAAATTATTACTTATTTGAGAAGAGGTAAGAATCGCTGGCGCCTACTGTCAGCTTCCAGGCATGCTCATTGCCAATTATATTACATAAACTAAGTAAATCAAATTTAGTATATAAGACTTTGACACTCATAACATCCTGTAAGCCATCTCTGGGATTTTGATTAATATCAAGCATTAAGTTAATTAATTCCGGGTAAAAATTTGGGAAATTTGGCGGCTGATAGAATATTAAATGTCGAATGCCTTTGACACGAGTGCGCCTGAAGAAATGGCCTCTCTCCGAGTAGAGCATGAATGGAGCGCCGCTGTGGAAGAAGATGTCTCTCGCACGGGATATTTTTTCCTTCTTTGAATATTCGCTTATTTGGACAAAGCTTATCATTTCCTTCTTAAAGTGATTTCTCAGGCGCACATAATCGAAATAGCTGGGCACATAGAGCAGACAATGCGAGTGCCCAGACTTTGTGAATTCGGGTAAAATATAACGCACGAAATGTTGAAAACGATCTTCCAGAGCTGACTCAACACTTGAGCACTCGATGCGCTGGAAAACTTGTTTGATTGGCGTCAGGACATTGCTTATGAATCCAGTTTCGATCTGATTAATGATGCGCGCTTTTCCTTGGTAATTATGACATTTATTATTTATGACTCCGCGGAATTCAGGCAGATCATGCGAAGAGAACAATAGAGTTTGCCTATAGAAACGCGACGTCGCATTGAGACAATATGAACGCAGTCGTTGGCAATTAGTTTCTGGCAGTTTTTGAGGCTGTAGATGTAAATGGTCCAGTACTTGCAGCAGATTCTCCCAATTCTGAGCTAGGAGTAGCTCTGCTTGATCAATAATGAGTAGTTCGACTGAATTCAGAAAATCAAAGTCTTGATCTTTGTCATTAATAATCATGCGCAGCGCCAACGGTGAGGCAATTAAAATGTCCGATCCACTAAAGTCCGTATACAAGGACATTGACTTTTTAGTCAAGCGAATTCCAATTTTAAAGTTATCATCCGTATTGCCATTAAAAGTTTGCTCATAATCAGGTGGTTTAGGATTGGTTTTAGGAAAGTACACCGTATTTCCAGAATATTCTTCACAAAAACGTTCATACTTCATAATTGGATAGCTTCCAGTTTTTGGATCTAAAAGTAATGTGCATATTAGGAATATATTAAATTTTATTTAATATTTTTAAATAATTTTTATACGTACCCTTGCGATTTTCAAAAAGCAGGTTTGCTATTATTTGCACAGTTTTCAAAGCGGAATCACGAAATGGTAATAAAATGAGCGCCTTCAATCGCGTTAGTCCCTGATCCCTGACACTGTCTGGCAAGGATAATTCGCTCGTCGGTTGCTTGGGATTTTTGAGAAGTTCATTGATCTTCTCATTGTTACGTAATATCAATGCTCTGCTTTTTAATATATGATTAATAGTATGCAGGCAATAGACATATCGAATTTCCTCCGCATTATCGTGTGTTCGCTGAGGATAGTAAAGATCCAGGTATCTGTTGGCCATATGAAAGAGCTCTGTTTGCACAGTGGATAAGGGATATGAAACATTCAATGTCAGTGACGGCTGAACTCTTAATAACTGAAGATCCGTTGATTTTAAAACTTCTATAGGTTGTTTGTAATTGTCATCCGAGAAAATTTTCGATTTTAAGTTGGGTTTCTCAATTTTGAAATTTCCAATCGCAGACCATTTTCCTTTCATTTCATTTGTGTCTTTAGCGATTATTGCAGAAATATCATCTGGGTCTAACTCAAAATCAAATCGAGTTTTAAATACATTGATTTGTTTTATGTCTGTATTTTTTTCCACTTCCACATCTTCTTGTGGGTTTTGACCGAGTTCCATATCTTCTTCCTCAACTTTTGTTTCTGGTAAAATACATTTCTCTACACTTTTAGCTGTGGGAACTGAATACAATATGTGAAAAACTGTTTTAAATATGAATGCAACCGTTTTATACCTGTTATTGACGAGCTATATCCACTTACAAGCTGCTCGTAAAATTGCGTTTCATCTTGCAATTCCGGTAAAAGATCGGCAGTTAATTTAGATCCATCATCAATTGTGCTCTGATATTGACTTTCAGTTCTATACATTTGCTCCATTTGTCTGCTTCGTTGTATGAATTTGTGCTTATTTGGTGGTTTTTTGTCCTTTCGTAAGTCATTTCGTTTAGGCTTTAAGCCAAAATGTTTACGTTTTTCTTTCATTTTCATTTAACCTTAAGTTTTAAATTCAATTCGTAAACAACGTGGACCACAACTTGTTGGACCGAATAATAGCGATGACAGAAAACAGGTAACGATAGATTAAATATCAATATCGATATCTTCAGACTAAGCTACAATAACAAATATCGATATATGGGTGCTTCTATTATTATTTCCATATGATTTTTATTTTAAACTATTTATCTTTTCTGTCGAGCTCTTTTCAATAAATAAAACAAAGTTTTTTTCTTTTTTAAGTTTATTTATAAAAAGCAAAAAGATTTTCAAAAATTCATATAAATGGAAGGGAATGGTAAAAATATCAGTTAATAGAAGGAATTATTTTTTACAAATTCGTTTTGTACATTCCATTTTAGGCAAACAATTTTTTGATAACATTTTCCAGTTTTACTGTATCAACAGCGAATTTGCGTATGCCCTCAGACAACTTATCAGTTGCCATAGCATCCTCATTCAGCAACCACCTGAATCGGCTCTCATCAATGGAGATTTTCTTAATATCCTGAAGTTTGGCATTGGAGACAGATAGAGCTGTCTGCAGTACGACGTCGTCGTTCTCCAGTTCCTTTAGCAAGCTTGGACTGATCGTAAGCAAATCACAACCAGCTAATGCTTTAATTTCACCAATATTTCTAAATGATGCTCCCATTACCAATGTCTTATAGTCGTATTTCTTGTAGTAGTTGTAGATATTCGTCACTGAGATAACTCCAGGATCAGCTTGCGGCTCAAATTTCTTGGTATCTGTGTTGGCCACATACCAGTCCAAAATACGGCCAACAAAGGGAGAGATTAGTGTTACACCTGCTTCGGCACAAGCCACCGCTTGGGCAAATGAGAATAACAGAGTGAGATTGCAATGCACGCCATGCTGTTTTTCCAGAATTTCGGCTGCCTTAATACCCTCCCACGTTGAAGCGAGTTTTATTAAAATGCGATCCTTCTTAATGCCAAAGCTCGCGTATAAATCAATAAGTTTCAATGCCTTCTCCACGCTCTTCTTCGTATCAAACGAAAGACGTGCATCTATTTCAGTGGAGACTCTGCCGGGCACAACTTTTAGGATTTCGCATCCAAACAACACGCACAGGTAATCCATAGCCTCCGAGACTTTGTTCTCCAACGGTCTAAAATTAAAAATTTTAGATATATTTTTAATTAATATTAATTAAATAGATTACAAAATGTGTTAGTTTAAAATGTAATTAAATGATTACATATTTGTAATCATTGATTTGATTGATTGGTGATAATGTTAAGAATAAACAACTATTTATAAATGCATCTTACCCCTCTTTAGTTTTTCCATATTCGACGGCATTTTTAACTATGTATTGATAGCGCTCCATAGTCGAGGCCGACAAAATAAGCGAGGGATTGGTTGTGGCATCTGTAGGCTTGTATATATTTATGGCTAAAATACATTTTAAATATACATTACAATTTTTCCACTTGAATTAAAAAATTAAAAAGGAGGTCAGGCAGTTATAAGTAATATTTTCTGCTTATGAAGGTCTTTAACAAGTGAATGCAAAATGTGATCAAATTTCATGCAAAATGTGATCAAATTTCAAGTACGCTCATTTAAACGTATAATTTCATTTCATTTTAGAGCATATAAAATAATAACAACCACAATAGAAAATATTTAATACCTTTTCATATAGTGACTATTTATAGTTTATATATAAAAATATAACAACTAGGTTTTGTTTTAGTATATTCTAAAAAAAATCCCAATATTGTGTAAAGTGTAAAGGTTATTTACATTTAAAATATTTTAATGCTTAATCAAAGCTTATTAAGACACGAAAGTGTAATTATTTTAAAAATTACAATAATTTAGGTAAATAAAAACAAGTAAAAAGGGTCAAACAAATGTCAGACTCACCTTCGAGTAACTTTTAATTGAACTTCAGGATCTTTACACGTTTCCAAGCTACAATCGTGTATACACATACGCACATGCATATGTATATGCACGTGTAATACGATAGAATTGAATGAACGTGCAGAATACGTGAAGTTCAAATAAAAGTTAAATTCGAGGTGAATGAGTTCGACTGTTGTTTGCTTTACTTTATATACATATATATGCATAAATCCACGTATGTATGTAGATACAGATACATATCAGTTCAAACACGAAGTTATCTTATACAAATATACACTTATACATATAAACATTTCAAGAAACATACAAATTTGTTGATTTAATTTAATATTCAGAGCAATGATAAATAACTAAATGGAGTTTACTCTGTTCTAAAGCTAGGATTAATGTGGAATTTAATATAAAATTATTAATTTACCATCAAAGTCACCGGTATCAGCTACAATTGTAGTTATTTTCTTAAGCTGTTCCAAAGCCGACATCTTTATCTTCTTTATAACGCGATCGTTTCCCATTACCCGGTGCAACTAAATCTTTAGTCTGGATCTATAAACATCGATGGTTAAGGTTAATATATCGATACGAATTTCACAAACATAAAAGTCTAATCGATGCCTTTCGATATTAAATCGATGTATCAAATGCCTTCGTGTAAAAATTTGTTTCCATCTTTCATTTTTTTCTTATTAGAATTCATTGAGTGGAAATAAATATAATATATAAAAAATATATAAATGGCTCAATATTAATATATAAATTTCGCAGCAAAATATTATTTTGATTTATCATATATAATTTTTATTGATTTATTTAATATATACATATTTTTTTTAGATTTTCTTTAGTTTTTAGCATTGAAACTGGTTCGGTTCCAGCGTGAACTTGTAATTCGATCATTTTTTTACCTGTGTTTTGGTTATAATATGTATTTTTGTTCTTATTAGATTTAAATAAATTTTATAGTTTCTTAACTATAATAGTTCCCAAAATAATGATGCTTTTTAATTATCATTTTAAAATAATCGAAATTCGAGTACTTTTTGTTTATATCCAAAAAATATTCGTGATGCACCAAGATTAAAACTAATCTCTCATATTCTCTGATTCCCTGAATGCATTTTAAAACGAAATGTAATCCGTATTGGATATTACCATCTCTTACTCAGCTCACATTTACATAGTATATACATATATCAGTCGCGCATATTTGTAAACAGTTTTTGTATTAAATAAATTATTTATTTTATTTTTTACATATTTAGTTCCTAATATTAATGAATTCTAACAAAAGTGATGCAAATATGAGAGAGGTACATAAATTGTGATGCGTTTTCAATTTGAAGTAGAAAATGTGAATACAAGAATGTAAATTGGTTATTCCAGTTGAAGATAGCGGTACTTTATAATGTATACAATGAATTATTTACTCGAATATTTGATTTTATTTCGAAATCAGGCTTTATTGAATGATTCGCAAGAAATGATTAAGAAATAGTTTTAAGCATTTTAAATTATATATGTACATATATACATTTTATTCCTTTACACTTGTAAATATTTAAATAATTTAATTGTAGGAAAATGCTTGAAAAATATATATTTTCATAAATTTGTTTGTATTAGTTAACGAGTTAAAAAAGTTTCGTGAAAGGAAAATATATTTTTCTGATCAGCACGAAAGAATGTGTGCGTTGGCATGTCTCCTCTCGTGCTGGGTGTATAAATGCTTTAAACTCACATGCGATAGAAGTTAGAAAGTTCAAATTTTGCGTGTAGATTTCATTTCTAGCGAAAAGTAGAAACCAGAAAAGCGTAAAACCATATTCCAACCTAATTTTGCGTTAAAAATTTCGTTAAAATGCATGTTTATTTATTTTTTTTTATTAAATAATACTATTGGGGATTAAATATTTTGTAAATATTTGTTGTTTTAGTATACAAAATAAAAATTCGTTGTCAGCTAAATATCTTTACTTGCCAAAGAATGAAGAATGTAGGAAGTTACCCGGTAGGGTCCTTAATTACTTAATTTTAATAATGAAGTTTCGATTCAAAATATTATAATTTTTGTGAGCGAATATATAAGATACTTTATTCATATTTTTGTTATTATTTAAACTAATTATATTTTCCATTTCTTGCAGAGAGATGAAGAACGCTCACAATTTGTCCCTGTTACAACCATAACGGATTCTCAGGCAATACGCAGCGTAGACTTTCATCCAGATGGACAACTTTTTGCCGTTGGATCAAATTCAAAAACCTTTCGCATATGTCAATATCCACAAATATCGAAACTGAGGTAACAACAATTAAAATATTAAAATTCTAGATATCATTTAAAATTTATTTTCTTTAACCCTTAGACATGATCAACATTTTTTTCCTCCGTCGGTTTTATGCAAACGCACAAAGCATCATCGAGGATCAATTTATTGCACGAGCTGGTCTGCAGATGGCGAACTGGTTGCGACTGGATCGAACGACAAGACCATCAAGTATATGCGATTTAACAAAGATACGAATCAGCTGGTGGGCCAAGAGATCGAACTGAATATGCATGATGGAACTGTGCGAGATATGTGTTTCCTCGACAACTCTTCAACCAAATCCCGATTACTGGTGAGCGGCGGCGCCGGCGATTGCAAGATTTACGTAACAGACTGTGTGACGAGCATGCCGATGCACGCTTTTGGAGGACATAGTGGACATATCTCATCGCTATATAGCTGGAATAATACGATGTTTGTGTCGGGCTCACAGGTAATTAATCGAATTTATCGATCAGTCAGCAATATTTATCGTCATTTTCGCAGGACCAAACAATACGCTTCTGGGACATACGAGTTAACGAGGCTGTCGCCTCTATAGATCAGGAATATAAGCCCGGAGCTCTACAGAAATCGCCAGTAACTGCTGTTTGTGTCGATCCGACTGGGCGGCTGCTGGTTTCGGGGCATGCAGATAGCGCATGCGTGCTATACGATATACGAGGCAATCGGCTAATACAACGATTTTATCCACATAGCGCGGAAATAAGGTAAAGAGAAGGTTTTGCCAGTGAATGTATATAAGAATATATAAGGTTTCTAACCTTACTAAGTTCACATAAGGGGAAATCTGAACTCTGGAACCCTTTTTCAATATTTCTGATTCTGATTCTGATTCTGATTTTCACATCGCCTTTTCATTACAGATGCATACGCTTCTCGCCTTCGGCCTATTACATGCTCACCTGTAGCTATGATAGTACGATCAAACTAACGGATTTACAAGGTGATCTGGCCAACGATCTTGCCTCTGTGGTTGTGGCTAAGCACAAAGACAAGGCGATTACAATTCGATGGCATCCAACTGAATTTTCATTTATTTCAACATCTGCGGACAAGACTGCAACATTATGGGCTTTACCTCAATCCTAAATTACTTGATTAAAGCATAAATATTTAAATTATTTAATAAAAATAACATTATTATTTAAGGTCTAGCGCAAATTTATTAATTACATGTTGGGATTAATATTTACATAAAAAAATACATATATATTTATTTCTAAATATTTATATATGCATTTATTAAGTATATATATTTATTTATTTAATATTGTATGGGTTTGAATTGGCTTGTGCGAATAATTTATTTTTTATTTATATACATTAAAAAACAAAAAAGAAAAATAAACTTAAGTTTAAAATTTCGTTTTTTATATTTTATTTAAGATACTTTTAGGTTGGACAATGGGAATTCATTTTATAATCTTGCTAACATGCCTATACTAGCTGACGCAGTCCTACCTTGCCTAGGGCTAAGATGGGTAAAATAGAAAATATATAAAAATAAACAAAAATATTCATAATCTATTTATAGCTAACAAAGATATATATTTGTTGTCTGCAAGTCTATTATAGTTTGTCTAAAACAAATTGTTTTTACCTCGATTTTCTCTTATCGATATTACGCAATAAAAAAATATCGAAAAAAAACATGATTAGATTTTGTTGCAAACATTAGACGAATATATATAAGATAAAATATTTTATAAAATATATTATTGAGTTTTAGTATCACGTTCGAACATCCATTATATATTTAAGATTAGGAATTATTTCCAGTTCCAAGCGGTTAATTAACTTGACAAAACTTGAGATAACATCAGGAGCACTATTTCGATATGCACATATTGCCATATTTAGTATGTCAAGTGTTTTCAAGTCACACTTGACCCTTGAGCTTTAGAGCATCTAATCACACACACACACACACACATAAGATCTATGATTAAATATATGTACATGCATTGTACTAATGTATGTATGTATGTATGCGCGTTCATAGTCAGTCTAAAAGTTTACAATTTACTCCAATTTAATTTATTCTAGATTTTAATGCTGATCAAACAAATTATTTAAGCTTTGCTATGGCGCTGTATTTCTAGGGCGAGACCTCGTTTAAGCATTATCTTTAAGACCTATGACAATGATTAATACGTTGATCAGATAACAATCAATAATTTTTCAAAAATGTATTTGTATTTTGGAAAAATTAAATGAGAAAACTATTTGTTAAATATAAAAAAAAAATGCATACAAAATATACAAAAAACTATTTACAAATATTTAAGAACTACAGAAATATCGCGTTTGTAAAAATACATATATAATATTTACCTACATACATATGTATGTACATATGTACATGGAAATATCCTACAGAGATCTTAAAGTAAACGTATGCTTATGTATGAATGTGTGTATGTATTGATAGAAGTATGTGTGTATGCATGTTTTAATGTAGATGAATGTACATACATATGTATGTTTTATGTTTTTATAGAGTTTGTACATATGCACATATAAATACATATGTACATATGTATGTCTATATGTTTAATGAATTAATATGCGTTTATATACATATATTACATACATATATTTACATACATATACACATACGAACTCACATACATACACATACAAATGTACACACACATGCGCTTAAAAACATGCAAATCCATAGATGTCATAAATGTATGGAAGAAACGTTCAGATATTATCATTCATATGTACAGACACTAATACAAATACAATAAATATGTTTGCTGTTGTTGTTATTTTGTCTAAAATACAATCGGTATCCATTCTTAATACGCTAAATAGGTTTTCAGTTACTTTTTCATTAATACAACAGTATTTCCCCCAACTCGCAGCTCCAAATTATATACAGTAGAAAAATTGGTTTCTGTTACTCATGCGCCTTCAATATGATAGTTTAATTTTATTCGTACAATTGAAAAGTTCACAAAATATTAGGGAAAAGAAAATCAACGCTGCTAATAGTTTAACAATAATTTAAATAATTAATAATTAATACCAGACAATAATTTGACCATCAGAGCAACCAAACAAAGCTACTTTTTGTATGGGCCACAAATATTCGTATTCAAACTAATATATACATACATATATACCAATATATATGTGTGTATATGTGTATGTGCACGTGTGCGTGTGTGTGAGTGAATGTTGATAAGTGTGTGTAAGTACAATTTGATTTTATTCCGTTTACAATTATGCTTTGCATATTGTCTGTATGTATGCAGGCGTCTGGGCACAAACGTACATACATATGTCTGTATGTATGTCAAATTCGTTTCAATTTTTACTCACTGAACTGAACTGAACTGCGGCTGCTTCAGGAATCTTATGATTTAAAGTTCAAGCTATGCTAGTCTACTAAATACATACATATATGCATACATACATACATATAGAGGCGTGTATACATTTGCCTGTATGCTTCACATTTACATATATACCGCTACAACTGAGTGCGTATGTGTGTATGCATATACAAAAAGAGGGATAAACAACGAAAGAACATTTAGCTATGCCACAACGAAGCCTAAATACCCTTGTCTTTTGTTTCTTACGTGATATTGAAATGTTTTAAGGTCTTTCTAAATGTTGATGATATAAGATATGATATAATATATGATAGATTAGGTAAATTCTAAAGTTTATAATTAATGAGTTATGTCACAATATTTTGAATAATAGAATATTATGCAATGAATTAGATAATATATTTGATATATGAATAATTTTTATTTGTTATGATAACTGAATGAAAACTTCAAGTATGGCTAATAATATCAACATATTGAAAATATTTAATGTCTCACTAAATGATTCCAAAATAGCCATATGCTTTTCCAGTCATGTGCATGACATCAGGGTAGAGAAACTGAAAGTGGAAATTGAATTTACTCGCTTTAGTTCGCTTTGGCTCGCTTCGCAATAGCTGTAAACAGGAGTCGATAACAAAGTCAGCTGATGAACTAGTTTTCGAAATAGCTGAGAAATGTGCTTACTTGAAGAGACTTTTAAACCTTGTTTTTATTGAATATTAATCAAATTAAAATTAAATGAATGTCATTTTTAAATAAATAAACTTGCTATAATAATGCGGCTAAAAGACAAAAGAAGGAGCAGACGAACATTAAGGAAGAAGATTTCGCCAGTTTAAGATGGACCTACGCTTAAGGTTGCCAAAGATAACGTCGCTAATATTCTTATACTAAAGTAGCCGCCCAAAATGATGCTGCAGTAGATTCTCTTTTGCAATGAAAAAACGTAACTCTATTATATTATATAATTAAAAATGATTATAAAATGTATACAATACTAAATGATTCAGGAAGTTAACAAATTGTTCCAGCTAAGATCGTTAGTTATCTAATATTGTGGAAAATTTATTTAATTTTATACAACTCAATAGGATTTTAGATCTATAATCTTTTGTCAGCTTCGGAAAGGTGTGCTTCCTTATTACCTTAACAAATTTGTTAACAAATTTTATTGGTTTTGTGCAGATGTGTTAATTGCAAGAAGTCTGTTAATACGTGGACTTAACTAACTTCTTCCCTTCATGGCTTATCTGTTTCAAATCATGTGCGTTGGGTGTGTCCGTAGTATTCCATTAGTGGCGAACCCCAAACTCTATTCGACTTATCGCTTCGCTCCAGGTGCTTATGAGACACACGCGTCATTCGTGTGTGAGTGCGGAAACAGATCCGTTGTGGAAATAATTTCGGTAGCAAGGTATCAAGAAAGTTTTTATGGGACTATCTCGGTATATTATCGTTATCTGGATTCTACTTGAATTTATTTTATTAAAATTTCGAAAGCTTTTGTTGATCCTCAGAACTCTTACTCTGTTGGGATCATCTTGGAATTTATATAAATGGCATCTGCAGTAATCAGATATTATTCAGAAACTTCCGATTGTGCCTTTTCAAATTTAAATATTTTTTTATTTAAATAGTTAAAAATGTATTAAAAATATTTAATTTTTATCAGATTACCAAAGCCAGAAACATGCCAGACAGATTTCAAGTCACGAAAACAGATGAAGACACTGTCTTGGACTATCTTCAAGATGAATCCGCAAGTGGGAAACTATTAGGAGATACATTGGAAGATCTTCAAGGTAATTATTTCTGTTAAATTATGATTTTATGATAAATTATGATAAATAATTATGAAAATATAAGTAATCTATATCTAATCGAAGTCTATACCTAAAATATAAATTTGAAATATTGTATTGTAATATATCAATAGTTTTTCAATTTAAATACAAAAAATTTAATATGGATCATTTAAAAAGTCGTAATTAATTATATACAAATTATACTTTTTTTTTTTAAATCAGAAATTTGTTCATATACCAATTAAAAAAAAAATCGCTTAATAATATATGTTTTCAATATCACTTGAAATTCTTAAAAGAAGTAATTATATATAATATTTGTATAAATGGAATCAAGTTAGAAGCAAACATATGGATATGACTAAATCCACAAAGTTATTTCAGACATAAACAAAATATATAGATTGTTTTCATTTCTGAGGACATCATATGTTAGCAATTCCTTTCACTGGGAATGAACTAACGTAGGCTGGCATACACTGGGGAGGGACGACTTTTTTCCACATAAAAACCATATGTACTTACATATACAGATGCATAGCTATTTGTCCAGTCTAGTAATTGTATTTTATATTCAATTGATGCACTCTAATTGAAAAGTTTTCAGTTGACAATTGCTAAATGAAATCCTCTGCGAATAACAATAATAAGAACTAATATCTGTGTATGAGTGGAGAGGAGATGTCCAGATGTCCCGGTGACATACTTTAGCATCATCACCTGCACAATAAAGCTCGTCTTGTGCCAAAAGCTTTCAGAGAACTGCTAAGCTTTTTTGCTGGCTGATGCTGTGTGTGGGAGAGAGAGAACTTTCTCTTTATCTGTATAACGGAATGTGTGGGGCTGAGGCTGCGGCTGAGGCTGAGGCTGAAGCTGAGGCTGAACCTGCAGCTGTAACTGGGGCTTGTCCTAGGCAAACAAATAAATACAGGCACACACGCGTAAGTATCTTGCAGTGGAGCTCTCTTTAGCTCATGCTCTCGCTCTCCCAGGCTGTCCTCGAAATATGGGGTGAAATTCTTGTGCAGATAAAAGCTTTCGTTTTCATCTCAATTTTATTGCTCAGAGTCCTGGGCAACATAATTTTTATTCGGTCGCATACAAACCGTTTTCTTAATTTTTCTATAAACCCATTTAACAACTAGTACAATTTTAAGCAATTTTCAATTTATAAAAAATCTAAAATTAACCAAAAATCTATGCAAATAATCAATTGAACGAGATTGCAACGTGTGAAGTTATATAAAAACTCAGGTTCATCCTCAGCCCGAAGACTTAAGCGTAAATTTCCTTTAATTGGCCGAGTTTGAATTTTTTTGTTCATTACCAATTGAAAAGTGCAAAATTCTGGCCAAGTTCTCAATAAATGGCTAACTTAAGTATTTTTTATAATTATTTCTACATTGATTATTGGCTCATATGTTCATATGTATATGCAAATATATGTATATATATGTGTGTGTATATGTGTGCGGCCCTGATAGGCCCATTATTATTGACCTAATTTTTACTTTCTAATATTATTTGAATTAATTTTGTTTGTAAAAGGAAAAGTTAGCTTAAAGCCAGAGTTTTGCGCCTCAATTGCATATTTCATACTGCAAATATTTCTTGTAGCTATTTAAATGTTGTACGAACTATGACCTAAAAGAAAAAGTGTTAGCTAATTTTAAGTGACAATCGTGATCTGGGAGTGGTATTTGACTTACATTAAGCGATAACATGCAATGTAATAGTGAAAAAGAAGATGCCGACGAAATGAATATTACGCCATCAGAGCACAATGGAACTAAGCTCGACAGTAAACATTCAGGTATGAATATATCAAAGAGAATATACAAAGAAAAGTATATTCAAATATAAGAGTGAATATTTGAAATGGGGGTTTCGAATATGTAATTCAAGCAAATATCTATTATCATTCTGGTATATTGAAATATATGAGTGAATATCTGAAATCAGTTTTCGAATATATTTCTCAGGCTAGAGCTGAGTTAATGACCTACATTATTTCAATTATCTATTGAGATTATACACATGTTGTTTAAATTGAATTAGAAAATTTTATTAGTATACAATTATATCTGAACTTGCATTCCACGAAATATCTTTTAACAAAGCTCTGCCGTGAGGCAGAAAAAAGTAGCCAGCTCTGATTGCAATTTATGTGATTGTGCGCATATGTTTGAGTGCTTTGTGTAAAGGTATTTTTAAGGTATGTACAACTCGTGGGTGGTTTGCCTACCTGCCTATGTGGAACTCTTCATGCCATTCAAATTCCTTTAGATATCCTGCTATAATACCTATAAAGTTAGATCTCCCTTTTATATCTAAGAAATTTCTGCAGAAATCTAATGAAAAATTGTTTTTAGAAAATTAATTTTCAATTTATAGAAATATGAAGTAAATTAATATTTCTAAATTATATTATTTTAATGAAAAATAAATAATGAAATAAATAAATATTGAAACAAAATTATTCACATGCAACTTTTAAAAGAAACCATATCAACATATCACAAATAAATTCTCCATTTTAAATATTTAATTCATTCTACTATAGCGAAAGGTCTTCTAAGTCCAACAGACTTTAGCTAAGCCTAAATTGTGCTTAAGAAAGCCATCGTGATTTAACTAAATCCTTACACAATTTCCTCTTACTCAAGGCTTAACTCAGAATTTTTTAATTAATTTTGTGAAGTATGGAAAAGGTTTAAAATGTTAAATATTCATAATGAGTGCCTACATATCAAATGTGATGCCTTTAGTTCTTTTTGTTTCTAAGTTTTAATATTACCTGAGGGTGCCCAAGCGAATCGCAGCTACTTTAGCATTTCACAAAAGTTTTCTTATTTTTAAAAGAGGAAGGAAGAGGAAGCAAACCAAAAGTAATCAAGAACATAGTATATAAATTTGAATTAAATATTCTATTCTAAATGTATATGCATAAATTCTAAACTCTCAATGAAAAGTTTTAATTAATAATCTACTTTGTAATGAAACTTGAATGAACAACATTTAACAAGCATAACTAGGCGTGGCGTCGTGTTAGACCAGGTACTAAGTCAATCCAATCTTATCTAATCTGACAATAGTCTGTCAGTTTATCTGTGTGAATGTGTTGATATTTCTATACCAATCAAAACATTTATGGCTTGCATTAAAATAATTTATAATTTTCGATAAATACGTCATTTAATTTTTATTATATTAGGTATTGATTGTTTTTATAGAATTTCTCTGGCTAAAGATTTTGACAGTGTTCTTATGTATACAAAAATTATCTAAGGAATTCTTTAAAATATTTTGAAATATTCATTTATAAATATATATAGAAATATAAGAAAAGAAATAGTAAACATAAATGGGAAAAAAATTAAAGAATAAATAAATATTCTCTGATAACATTTCGCCAACTAAATAGATTTTCTAATGCTAAATTTTTGTATTTTTGCTGCCTTTCAGATAATCGAGATGTACACAATGTCGAAGAAAATCAGAAATCTACTATCGATCCCAATCTGTACCTCTATGACGATGATTTGGAGACGAGGCCGCATATTTCAACATTCATTTCATCAATTGCCAATTATGAAAACACGATACCAGCGGCAACCGACCCAGATGCAAAGCCACCACCGCCATCAGCACGCATGGGTATGTTTAATCGAAACTTCCAATTCCATTTATTATTCTGTATGCAAATAGCTTGAAATCTGGTAACGTGCGGTTGTATCTTTCTTCGATTTCTTTATTTATATCAAAATGAGAAATTTTCTTGAGAGACGACAATAAGACATAAATCAATGCATCAAGTGCTTTGTTTTGTATGCTCCCTACATAAGTATATAAATGAATCGAAAAGAATGCTCAGCGAGGCTCTGAAGCACTTTCCACTTATTTGTCGAGCAAAACGAAATTTTGTTGAGCACGAATATGAATTTAATATTAAAATAAAATGATAATTTGAAGTAACTCTAAACATTATCAAATATCTAGGACCAATAAAATTTAGCTAAATTAATTCTGCCTGGTTTTTTTCTACAGTTTCCAAAGCTTACTTTTAATTTAAAAAATGGTTATTTAATCGTCAAACAATTCCTCTTTGGCCATTATACTTCATTAAAAATGAATGAGAATGAGTTCATCAATTTAAATTAAGCTTTAATGAAATTTAAGAGCCGTACATCAGCTAAAAGTCAATAAAAATGCGCTTTTCTGGCGGCATGTAAAATAATTGCCAAATTTCAGAGACGAAATTTCAGATATAAGATGAACAGAGAAAGTCTTTTTATAAACTCATATAAACTAATTCAGCACTTTACTAGTTTACATTAGCATTGCCAATGGGTTCGGGCTATAGAAAATTAGTATTTGCTTCTTTTATGTTCGATTGCGAATCCAATTCATTAATTTCAATAAGAAGCCAAGCTTTCGCGTATAAGAATAGACCTCGCGAAAGCCAGCTAAAAAACAAACAAAGAAGAAAGAAAAAAATACTTCACATTGTTTATCTTAATTAATCAATTAGTTATTCCGAAAAATAAATGCCTTGAGCTGTAGCTTAAATACTTCATAAGGCCTTAAGCACTTGCGAGGGTAGACTGAATGATTGATATATGTATGTATATACATTTTATAGTTAGAAAAGTTTTTAGATTTAAGTAAATATATAAAAAATTAATATACATCAATATTAAAGTTTTCTACAATAATTTAATTACACTTAATATTTATAATTATTTATGTTGTAAAAAAAAAAAAATTGAAGAAAGAAAAGATTAACATTTGCTTTAGTCAAATTAATTATTTAAATAATTTGAACACCAACTGATTATATTATTATTTTTCATTCTTTTCAGGAACCCTTATTGGAGTCTTTTTGCCGTGTATTCAAAATATCTTTGGTGTAATATTATTTATTCGATTAACATGGGTTGTTGGTACGGCTGGCGCTGTTTGTGGATTCTTAATTGTGCTCACCTGCTGTTGTGTGGTAATTATATAAAATATATTTAACACATTTCTTATATCAAAAATATATATGTATATTAATGATAAATATACTTTAATTTAAGACAATGCTAACTGCGATATCGATGTCAGCCATTGCAACGAATGGAGTTGTGCCGGCAGGAGGGAGCTACTTTATGATATCACGGTAAAGATTTATGGATACGATAATAAAATGATAAAAAAAAAAAAGAAAAACAAAAAAATATATTTAGTATGTGACATCATCAGCATATCGTATGATTCAGAAACATAAAGCTGATTACAAAACTTTGATTGAACATAGAAGAAAGTTTTTTTTTTCTATAATATGCAAATATGATATGGGTATACAAAATATAGTCAGCTTTTATCGAAGATAATGAATGATAGCAAAGTGTTAAAAATAGTTAGATATATATCTGGTCTATTCAGAGAAGCATAAATGAGACTCTGATTTATTTGGACAATTTCCAATTGGAATATGAATTTGATTTGGAGCTCTCTATTGCTAAATGTTTCATAGGTCTCTCTTATACCTTTTCTGATTTGCATATACATATATTTAATTCATGTGCATTTAGGTCACTTGGTCCTGAATTTGGCGGCGCTGTCGGAATGCTATTTTATACGGGGACAACGTTGGCAGCCGCAATGTACATTGTGGGCGCTGTTGAAATTGTCCTGGTAAGTAGTGATATATAATACAAATATACAAATTATTCTAATATATATCTTGTGTATGTCTTATATCCAGACATATATGGCACCCTGGGCATCCATATTTGGGGATTTCACAAAGGACGCCGAAGCCATGTACAATAACTTTAGAGTATATGGCACACTGCTCCTTCTGTTCATGGGTAAGGTTACTATAAAAACCAATTGGATATCATTTGAAAATCCTGTTTTTCTATAAGGTTTAATTGTTTTCTTGGGCGTGAAATTTGTCAACAAATTCGCAACGGTTGCCCTGGCCTGTGTCATATTCTCCATAATCGCTGTCTATGTTGGAATCTTTGATAATATTCATGGCAATGAAAAGTTATAGTAAGTATTGTCGAGCTAAATCAAATACATTTTCATTTTGTTTTCTTTTCAACAGTATGTGTGTGCTTGGCAAACGTTTGCTGAAGGATATTCCCATTGAGAACTGTACAAAGGAGGATCCGCTGCTATACGATCTATATTGCCCAGATCACAAATGCGATGAATACTTCCAAAGTAATTTCGCAAACACCAAATTTAGTACTCTCATAATATAAGAGCCTTATTTTGTAGATAACAATGTGACCAGAGTGAAGGGTATCAAGGGCTTGGCCAGCGGCGTTTTCTATGACAATATAATGCCATCGTTCTTGGAGAGGGGTCAGCTTATATCGTACGGTCGCAACTCGGTGGATGTGGAAAATATTGGAGGACAAACGTACAATCAGATTATGGCAGATATAACAACGTCCTTTACGCTGCTCATTGGCATCTTTTTCCCATCGGTGACAGGTGAAATGAGGGAATTGCATTTGCAAATTATAAATCATTATATTTATGGGAAATACTCTTAATAGGTATTATGGCTGGCTCGAATCGTTCTGGAGATCTGGCTGATGCCCAGAAGAGCATACCCATTGGCACAATTTGCGCTATCTTAACTACGAGCACCGTTTACTTGACCAGCGTTCTGTTCTTTGCTGGCACTGTGGATAATTTGCTATTGCGTGATAAGTAAGATTCAGAGATAATTTTAGTTGATACAAAAATAATTTATTTAAAAAATGTGTTTTTATAAACAAGTGTTCAGTTATATTTTCGTTAACTTAAACTACTTTCACACATATATACTTATATATATTAATTATAAAATTGTTTTTATTTCAGATTTGGTCAGTCAATTGGTGGAAAGTTGGTTGTGGCCAATATAGCGTGGCCCAATCAATGGGTTATCCTAATTGGTTCGTTCTTATCGACACTGGGCGCTGGGCTGCAGAGCTTGACGGGCGCACCACGTTTGCTGCAGGCAATTGCCAAAGATGAGATTATACCCTTTCTGGCTCCCTTCGCTAAGTCATCCAATAGAGGCGAGCCAGTGCGAGCTCTGCTTCTAACACTTGTCATTTGTCAGTGCGGAATTTTGCTAGGTATACGACTTACTAATATAAAGACCATATTGAGTTTCTATATAAATTGTATTATTTGATAGGAAACGTCGATCTGCTTGCCCCACTTCTCTCCATGTTTTTCCTCATGTGCTATGGCTTTGTGAACTTGGCCTGTGCCGTGCAGACTCTGCTGCGTACGCCAAACTGGAGGCCTCGCTTCAAGTTCTACCACTGGAGCTTGTCCCTGATTGGTCTAACCTTGTGCATATCAGTTATGATTATGACATCGTGGTACTTTGCACTGATTGCCATTAGCATGGCCATCATTATATACAAATACATCGAATATCGGGGGTAAACATACGATTAATGTAAATGGAATTGGAATTTCTCATTGTTCTTTACCATTTGCTTGCAGTGCCGAGAAGGAATGGGGCGATGGCATTCGTGGTATGGCCCTAACAGCTGCCAGATACTCATTGCAGCGCCTGGAGGAAGGTCCGCCGCACACAAAGAATTGGCGTCCACAGATTCTGGTCCTAGCCAAGCTCAATGACAACCTCATACCAAAGTATAGGAAAATATTCTCCTTTGCCACGCAGCTGAAGGCTGGCAAGGGCCTAACAATTTGTGTATCTGTGATAAAAGGTGATCACACAAAAATTGCTAACAAAGCAGTTGATGCAAAGAACACGCTGCGCAAGTACATGACGGATGAGAAGGTTAAAGGATTTTGCGATGTTCTAGTGGCTCAGGAAATAAGCGAAGGTCTAAGTTCGGTGTAAGTAGAAAATTATAAATTATATGAAATATATTTCATTGAAATTGTTTTTTAATTCCAGCATACAAACAATTGGATTGGGTGGCATGAAGCCAAATACGGTTATTATTGGTTGGCCCTACAGCTGGCGACAAGAGGGCAGATATAGCTGGAAGACGTTCATCCAAACCGTGCGAACTGTTGCCGCTTGCCACATGGCGCTGATTGTGCCCAAGGGAATTAACTTTTACCCAGAATCAAATCACAAAGTAATTGATTAGAGAGATATATATATATTGTGAATAGTTCACTAATTCACCTATATATTTTTAGATTGGTGGAAACATTGATATTTGGTGGATCGTTCACGATGGTGGCCTACTCATGCTACTGCCATTCTTGCTTAAGCAGCACCGGACTTGGCGCAATTGCAAGCTACGCATTTTTACTGTTGCTCAAATCGAAGACAATTCGATTCAAATGAAGAAAGATTTGAAGACATTCTTGTATCACTTACGAATCGAAGCAGATGTTGAAGTCGTTGAAATGGTAAAGCGATGGCAGATTCGCTATTTTCTCTCTACTTTATACATATATTTTTTTATTTTTGTTTCTCCCAGAATAATAGCGACATTTCAGCTTATACCTATGAGAGAACTCTCATGATGGAACAGCGCAATCAAATGCTTAAGCAATTAGGCTTAAACAAAAAAGAAAATTCCAAAGTGGTAAGTGAAACATTAAGGGTATTACCAGCTACTCCCAGAGCAATGCAAATATTATGTATGAACCTGAACGAGTTTTACTTTTCCTTAGTTTTTTGATTAATTTACTTATAAATAGTTTTCCTTGAGTTTTTACGAGTTTTTCATTTTTTTGTCGTTTGTTTTTGTTTGTGAAAAACCTTTGTGAGCTATTAAGATAAATTAAAATTTCAAACTTTGTATATTTGATCAAAGGGACAAACTATAATGGAATTTAAGGAAACACCCAGTGATAATAAGTTATCTTTGGTAAAGCCTCCAAACCAAATTAAGAATTATATCAAGATCATAAATATTCTCCTATACAGTTATATGTATTTAAAAACAAAATCAGCTATTACAGTTATATTCAATATTGGTGTATATCCATCATTATCATCTCGTTTCATAAACTTCACTTCTAGCAAGTTCATAATTCACCCATATATCTATATACTATATGACATATTTCATATATGAATAAATGTATGTAGTATCTTTACATACATTCCAACATATCTCTACTTACATCATTCATTTTCTCGCATAGATGTAAGTTGATGTTTTTCATTCACATCATTTCGAATTGCCTGTCTCCATTTACATATGTGAATGTATGTATTCTGTATATGTTCTGAATGTACGTTTGCCTATGCTTAGAATAAGGATGTTCTTATTATGCTGAAAGTCTCGTTATATTTTCTTTAATAGTCTGTCTATCCTATGTCAAGTTCTTCCTAATTTTTCTGGCTGTTTCACAATCAACCAAATTTCAAATAGAACCGAGATTATTATGCAAACAGATTTGTAATCCGACTCTGACTCCTCAAATTTGTACTCCCCCTACTTCTACTGCATTTGACCTACTGCTGCTCCTCTTAATTTGACTACGTAATAGCTACTCCTCTTCCTACAGCTACTCCAATTTACCCTCTTATTTTCTTCTCTTCTCCAGCCAAACCTACTCCAATTTCTACTCCTCCTTATTTATACTCCTCCTCCTATTGCTACTCATCATTTCACACGTCTACGCTTCCTCCTTCTACTGCTTTTTCTCCTCCTACTTAACTTTTACCTCCTACTCTTACACTTACTCTCACTCCTACTCTGCTACTTCATTGAAGTAATTTGAAAAGGCAGGTTCATTATTAAACTTTGTCAAGAAAAAAGATTTATAAATAGATTTTGTATAGGTAGAGAACATTTAATATGAATTTTTTCCTTTTACTTGAGTTAACTTCCGCACAGCTTTCTAAGTTTATGTCTATTCATCAAAATCCTTAAGACTTGTTTAAGACTAATCAGATGCGAGGCAGATAATTTATACAGCTTAAGCTTTGCAGATTATTTTCTTTCATACAAATTGAGATATATTCGCATAAAATATTATCATATTAGAAATATTTGTAATCTATATATTTGCTTAAATATAGAAGTTACCCATGTCAATATGAATAATTAATATATTAAAATATTTAATGTGCATGCTTTGTACCACCTGATACTCTATACTATATAATATATAATATGTCGGGTTTAACCGACTACACAATGCTCTTCTTATGCCAGAATCGTTTATCTTTAAAAGAGACTTTCTAAAGTGGGATGCCAATGGTTCTATACTAAAGCTAATGAATGTATTCGAAATGATGTACATTTGGTTAAGCAATAGGTCTACACAATGTTAGTACTAATAATAGAAAATATAGGGCTACAGACAAGTTTTAATTTTTATTCCTTTAAGAAGTGTGTAATTTCTTATCTGAAATTTTCTGGTAATAGTTTCGCACTCTAAACATAAATTCCCATTCTTGATTGGCAAGTAGAAAAATCTTTTAGCTAAATTGATTAACTAACTATTATTTTATTGTCAGCTTAGCTAAAACTAACTTTACTTGAAATAAATATAGGAAATTAATGAATTTATTTCATATTGCCAAACATTATTTAGATATCTACAACTACAGCTATACTATAATCATATTCAATCTTAAAATCTGGTTAGCTAATTAGTTTTTGGACTGTAAAAAGCTTCATAAGAATTGTTAAGAAATAACTCCATATATATTATATCCAAAATGTGTATTAATATTTAAGGACTACTATGGATTGGCTGTTGGTAGACAAATTAGAGATTTGCCAATATAAGAACTAAGAACTATTTGATTTAGATAAGTATGTAAAAACCTTGTGCATTTCCAGGTACAAACAATTGTAGACCACCATTATGACGCCATAAAAACAGCGTCGCGGGTTCGGTTTGCCGAAGAAACACCAAATCACGTATGTATGCTTTCGAATATGAAATTTTAGAATAAACTAGAGACTAGAGCTAAATTAAATAGGTTTTAAAATACAGTTTAAGCATAAATAAAAAGGTCGAATGGTAAAAAGTGATATATATAAAAAGAATGCATAAAATTATATATACAAATGTATATGTATTTAAATTTAAAAAAATATTTAATGTATATTTTTTAAATTTTAATTTCTTTTAGTTAAGTAAACCCAATTCTTAATTTGTTTAATTTTGTATATTATATATATTTCATTAAATAATTTATTTTGTATAATTCTTTATATTATATAAATTTATCAAATTCTGAGCTTATTAACAATATCCGATAATTATATTTATATCGTAATCCTCTATAGGGTGCTTCAAGCGAAGAGAAACGCAATTCTATAGACTCAGATGGTCCAGAGAGCACGGAGGGGCTTGATATCACATCCAACAAAGATGAGTCAACAGAAAAAGCTGATGATAACGTCAAATCCAGCATTAAGCCGTAAGAATTTAAAATCATTCAATATTCTTCGATTTCTTAAACTTCATCCGTTACAGAGACGAATTCAATGTTCGTCGCATGCACACGGCAATAAAACTAAATGAGGTTATATTAGAAAAGTCTCAAGATGCCCAATTGGTCATCATGAATTTACCGGGTCCTCCGAGGGAAGTAAGAGCGGAACGTGAAAGCAATTGTGAGTGCCAGAACTTAGCCAGCTCGTATTTATTCTTATATAAATTTCTTAATTTTTTCAATTTAGATATGGAATTCCTGGAAGTTTTAACAGAAGGACTTGAAAAAGTATTAATGGTTCGTGGAGGAGGTCGTGAGGTTATAACAATTTACTCTTAAAGGGCATTAATCGCCCGACGTTTAAGAGTTCGCAACATTAGACAAGTTTAAGAATCAATCAAATTTTTAAATGAAGGTTATTATTAATTTGTTATATTAAATCATATGTCCAAATATTTTATTTTTACGTAAATAAAATATCAAAAATTGTAACAATAAATCAAAAAACTTTGATTATTCACTGGATTGTGGGTACATTATAATTCTCATTTTCTAAATGAGGTTTATAAAATAAGGAAAATATCCTTTTCATTTACAAATTGTTCTATACATTATGACTTAGATTTATAGTCTTAGATACCGTCAAATAGGATCAAATTTAAATAAATAAATAGATATATATTATGGATAATCTATTAATTCTTGCCAAAAAGAAGTTGAAGCTCTCTTTTGGATAAGTTGTAGGGATAATGTAGACTTGTCGGAACGTAAACTTTGCCAGTTATTTGCCTGCAATTAAATGAAATGCAAATGTACTATATAGAGTAAATAGGATATACTTCTTACTTGTTGAAATCCTCCTCATATCCCACTGTATAATGATTTGGTATCTTGGCCACTTTGGAGAATGTTAAGCATTCACTGGGAGGGGTGCTCAATGCATAGAATGGATAATCGAAGGTATTTATATAGATGTCGACACACAATCCATGACTGCCCAGATGAGATTGACTTGCGATCGATGGCTGACTAAGTCCACAACTACCCAACATGATATTCCGATGGCAGGAATAGATGAAAGTTCCCTTATCGCGACTCGAATGAAAGCATTGCACATGCCGTGCGGCCTTCGAGTGATCGACGTCAATGGGATCGAAGCCAGGACCAGCCATGTCACAAGCTGCAATGATTGAGGTGAATTACTAAAAAAAACATCAGTTTTATATAATGTGACTTATACTATCTATATTTTGCAGCGTAAAATGTGGCTGTAGAACGCGGCCCACAGCTGATGCCAATTGTCCGCCAAAGCTGAAGCCAAACATAAATCCGCGACTCGGATCGAAGCCGTATTGAAAGAGAGATATTAAAATGGACACAATAACCTCAGTTATGTGATCGAAATTCGAGTATAATCTAACGGAAAGTATAGCAATATTTATTTTATTAGTATTTGATTTATTTAAAACTCTTTTACATACCTCATATAGGACGAGCTGGCGGCCGTACTGTAATCGATGCATATGACGCAGCCTCTGCGATAGAAACTTAGTCCTGAAAATAGGTAATGAAAAATCATTACAATGATTTGAAAATATCTTGCAACCAAAATCTACTTTCGATCAGCTCAATTGCCCACTCATCAGAGCAACTTTGAATCCAGCCATGCAATACAATAGAGAATTTCTCTGTTGGCAAACATCCAGAATTCTCCAGTTTGAATTCATTCAATGGCACAGAAGTCTCCAAGGTTTTTGTGTTGTTTCTAAGATTGAAAAAGATTTGATATAGTTTTGTATAATATATAGTAATTTAATATAAATATACAGTCTTTTGCTTTTGTAGCAGTTCCAGTGAAAGAAAAGTTGCATAATTTTATAAATATTTAATACATCATTAAAATTGAATTATTTGTATTAATTATTACTTACTTATAAAATTGTATTGTCAAAGTGTTTCGTACCTCAAGCCGTAAAGATCTTTTCTGATAAACTTAAAAATGTATAGATTATTTGAGAGTTTGTTATGCGAAATATGAAACCATACATACTTAGAGTTTCGTTATTTAAGTCGTAAGCATGATCAATAAATCTCTGAACGATCGTGGAATGAACTTTAGAGGTATAACTTGTCCAAATCATTATAATAAACAAATATAAATTTGAATTTCGACTAGAATATTTCATTATAAATTTTCTTTTTACTTAACTAGCTTAACGTAAATATAAATAATATAAAATCAAATAATGTACAATACAAATAAGAGAAAACTTTCTCTGGGATTTTTTACCTTTTAGAGGGAACTAGTAAGTATAAAGAGTAGCCAAAAATAATCGTGTGTCACGGGAGTTACTCAGAATCCAAATAAAAGTTCATTCTTTATGAAAACTTTATGATTGTGATTTTTCTAGCAAACTTCATAAGACATAAATAGTCATTGAAAAATTAAATACATAGTATATATTTGGAAAAAAAAGAATATATATACATATATATATATATATATATATATATATATATATATATATATATATATACATATATTATGTAAAAATTATTCAATTTGTATTCAATGTTGCAAACCATCATACAACCGACGTCAGCACCAAACTCATAATTAAGCTCAGAGAAGCAATTGATTTTAATTAGATATAAGAATTTGTATTGAATTTTTAAATATACATATGTATATAAAGCTGGTATTTACGCAAAGAACGGAAGTGATGATCTAACTATAGTTCGTATGAAACTTACAGATCCATGTTCACTTCTTTCTTTGCTCCTCCCTTTGACTATCTATCGATAAGACAACTAAGGGAAGGGAAGGGAACTATTGTTCCTTCCTGAGTTCGTTTTTAAAACCCATTTGTATTTTATACTATTTAAATAAAACCGAAAGACTGTTGTTAAATAATACTTTCAATGATTAATACATTTCTCGAAATTTTAATTCACCAAAAATATATTTTAATGTATACTTATTATACACAACTCTTACAGTTGAATATTCATTATTTTCGTTATATTCTACTGATTGGGACAATCATTTGGAGACTGTTTTTTGCTGGGTTTGGATTGAACCTCGTTCTCATCGTCGTCGAACTCATCATCTTCGTTTTCGAACTCCTCTTCATCTTCATCATCCTCGTCATCAACGATGTCACCCGTGAAATAAAGCACAGCTTTTGGAATAATTCTTGCACGCAAAAAGTGACCAATTTCGAAATCAGTTGCCAAAATCTATTGACAAGTTGAAAATTAAAAAGAGTTCAGTAAGTTAAAAAAACCAAAAACTTACTTGCTGTGACTCATCATCGATGTCTTCCTTATCTTCAGAAACCTCTGGTGGATTAAAGAAATTGAAAAACGAGTCTGTGGGAACTTGTTTGACAATGGTGCGCACAGCACCACGCTCCTTGTGCTTCTGTTTCTTGCGGATAGTCTTCACAGTCAAGTTCATTTTCTTCTCCCAGTTAATAACGCAACCCTTGCATTTATAAATTTCCGGACCTTCGAAGGCAAATGGATCTTCAAGATCGACCGTCGACTTAAGGAAATATTGCTTCGTAAGTACAGAGTTCGAAAAGTATTCATTTTTATCAAAATGAAAAGCTAAAGTGTACGAATGCTGCAAATATAAAAGAAAATCAAATCAAAAATAGTATATTACATCTTATTCAAGAACTCATGGAAATAATTAATTAACTAATTAAATGATCTACGTACTTCATCATCATATTTAATTGTAATGTCAGTTAGATGGCGAATAGCTGGCTCATCGTGAGTCTGCACCATTTCAGACAGCATTCCTGTGTTTCTAAACACTGTAAGCCAGAAATCTGGGATTCCTTTTACATCCTGGGGCATTGCTTTTATACTTTTCAGAGATTCACGGAATGCATCACTTGCATCTCCTTCGATAGGTAGAGACTCTGGTTCCTTCCACTTTGGTTTCTCTTCCGCAGGTTCCACTTTACCAGTAATGATCTCCCTGCGCTTATCCAAAAGGGGTTGATAGCTCAATTGATACTTTTTCTCCAAATTGTAAACCTCTTCGAAAAATTTTGCTTCAATTTGCAATTGGTCCAATTGCATGTTCTTCAGAACAGTGATTCTCTTCTGAACACTCTCAGGCAACGACTTAACCATTTCTTGCAAAAACTGTCGCCGTAAAACTGAATTCATATATGCTGGCCTGCCATAGATCACAATTCAAAATGTAAATATTCAGGAATAGTTGATAGAAGAAAAAATCGTTTAATTACATGGATTGACAGTCAGAATTTGACTTATCATCGTCGACTTCATTGCACGACTCGGCGTCAACATGTCCTTCCTGTGGTGCATCCATTCTAAGTAAATGTGAGGTTCTGAAACGCGTATACACACATGTTTGTTAATATTAAATTGCGTTTTGAGCTTTAAATTCGCTAATATACAAAAATCAACATACACATATTACAAGAATAAAAACATTAAACCAATTAAAGTTGAATAATGTAAAAAAACCGTTTTAATATTAATAAAACATAAATTTACGACTTGCGTTGCAAAAAAAAAAGCCTAATGAATATACTATACACAACGCACATTCCTAAGCACAAAAACACGTGTGCTCTGTTCTTAGAATTCCAACTGCAACTCTCTGTCTACTGGCCAACTAAATAGCCATTTATGTAAATTTTTATAAGAAAAATATTTTTTTCTTTTTCAGCAGACAAGCAAAACCATTCTTCTTTTAAATATTATGCCATTTTTAAAAAGACATACCTCAAGATAAAAATTAGAACGAAGAGCACGCCGCAACGATGTCGATCCAAAAGAATTAACTGCACACCAGAGATGAGCAACTTGACTGAAAGCATTCATATAGCAAGTACTCAAAGAGTAACTAGTACTTTTGCAAGCATGCAAAAGTAACTGCGCCAAAATTCAGAGCTTGCTATTTATACCAAAATAATATTTAATTTTGTTGACTTGTTAGTCAATTTTGCCACTACGAAAAAATTGAGGTATTATTGATTGCTTAATTTTTTTATTTACATTTTATTGCTTAATTATTCGTATCTGCTCATCGGTACTCTGCTTTTTAAGTTGATGAGTAACTATTTTCGAGCTTTAATTTTGCAATTATGCATCAGCTTATATCCGATTCATAATCAAACTTCATTAAACAAATGAGCAGAATACTATCTAATATTTAAACAAGCCAGTAAATTCTAGAAACCAGCTATACATAATTCTCTGCCGTTACAGCATTGATATATAAAAAAGCTAAATTTAGCTTTTTTAATAAGTTTTCGATTTATAGTTGGGTAAGTAATCGATAGAAATCATTTTTTAAAATTTTAAAACTTAACACGTTTCGCATAATTTAATCTCAATTAAACGTTAGATTTAGCTTTATATAAAATTTTTTATTGGGATTCTTTCCTAAAAAAATCAATCCTTTAATAATTTTAGACGACATAAATATAAAATAGTTTTATTTTGAAGGTACAACATGTAAAGTTTTAATATACCTTTGTAAATAATTGTTATATTTGCTTATTACAACAACAACATACATATATTGCAGCCTTACAAAAAAGAAGGCATTAAGAATAATATACTTTTAAGAACTATCAAATGCTGTCTGCAATAAATTATACAATTTCTAATAAAATAAGTTGATGGTGTGATTATTGTCTAAGAACAAAATTAATACATGTCTACGTAGAGTTTTTCTCGGTATCGTCGAAGTCCAATGTATTAAGGACATTAACATCGAGTTCTGGATCCGCATATTCCAATATATTAAAATCATCGCCAATTTCTGATGTTAGAGACTTAAGCAAGTCATCATCATCACCCTCACCGAATCCACCTAAAATATCTCCGAACCCAACATTTTCCAGTTCTACTGCCGAAGACGAAATGCCTTCCTGTGACTCCGCTATTTTCATATCGAGCTGAGTTTTTCCGTCATGCTCTAAACCTCTCATGTCTGAATGCTGCGGATTTCCACTCATGCTCAACATTGGATTATTTTGTGTTAAAGCGGCATTTTGCATTAGGCCAAGTCTCAGAACATCATTTTGCATAAAGTATTCCGAGTTGGAATTCATTAGAACAGCATCGGAATTACTTTTTTGCAACAGATTTCTCAGCTTTTTGTCCCCAACAGGTTCAGGTTCAAATGCTGCACTATGCTCCATTCGATTGTCAACGGATGACATTTTAGTTAAGGTTGGTGAAGCTGTATGCATAGTTGTCCTCTGGATTGTAGATTTAACTACCAGATTTTCATTGGAGATTACCATTTGTTGATGGGAATTGGCGGGCGGCATTGATGATCCAATATAGCAAGGTGCTTCGTAGGAGACGCCACCTAAAAATGTATAAAACATATACAAATATAGTTTTGAGCTGCAGTATAATAATATTAAAATTCATATTTGTTTGACGCACTTTCGAATTATGGATATTAATATATATTTATTATTATTACCAAACATATTTGATTGATCTTCCTTTGGCTTACAGGGTTGCTGTTTCCAAGCGCGTCCATCATCTTGCCTTTCCAGCTTTGGAGGTTGGGTAACTTTGCACTGTTCACGCCTCTGTCGTAATGCAGACCGATTGTCTTTTGCTTTTTGTAAGAATGGCGCTTTTTTCTCATTGCACAGAGATCGCCACCTCTTTAGAATCTGCTTGCAACGATCAGTCCAATTAGGGTAAGACTCTTTCAGATTTGCATGCTCTGTATTAGCGTACAATACTGCCGAAATGGTTGCCATAAGTCCAAGATCTATAAGAAGTTTTATTGTTATTTCTTTTTTTCTTTTTCTTTTATCAACTATGTATATTTACCTTCATCTTTTCGCATTTTTTCAGCCGTCTTCTGTGTTCCAACATTTAAGCACTCAATGGGCTCGCTAGGTTTAATATCTTCAACTCTCTTCTCGGTTTGTAGAGGAAGTTGGGTTGTAATAGTTTGCGGCTTCGCCTGATATTGAAGCTGTGGCGGCTTCGTATTTATATTTTGTGGCAAAACCATTTTGCTTTGGAACTTTTGCTCGTGACTCAATTGTGGAGCCACCGCATAATTGTCCACTAGAAGTGGCGGCTCACTAAAAGTCAATTTAAAAAAAATGAGAATTTGTAAATTAAAAGAAAGTTTTATATAGAATTTACCTTATTGCTGTTTTTGTATTCTCATTTGATGCCATATAATTGATTGAAGCATTAATTTCATCTAATTCGGGTATGCCCTGTGTTGCCTGAGAAAAATAATTAGAAATATATTAGATGATGCAATTTAATATTTGTAAAATATACAAACCAAAGTATCCATGGAATGTACAATATTTGGCGCCGCTGAATTCCTTGATATATCTGGCATAGGAGAATCTAGATAAAAAGAAAATCAAATGTTAATATAATGGAAAAATATTTGTGTACTATCAAAAACTTACCAATTATAGGTCCACTAGTTACAAGCTTTTTATTTTGTTGCGTCGCTGTTGAGAATTGATTGGCGTATATGTTTTTATTTTCATTGAAAGTTTTTTCAACCTTCACGCTCTTTACTGACTTCGCTGGACTCTTGTTACCCATTTCACTGTCAGGCATTTTTTCGTTTGAATGTGTAAAGTAAATTTTCATTGTGGAACTGATTTCATCTGAAGATTCTGAATCATATGTAACGACTTCGCTAGATTCCAACAGGGGTTTCCCAAAGAAAGCTTCTTGCAGATATGCTGGATACGTTTCGTTCAATTTGTTTTTCTGCTTTTTGCGTATTATTTTCTTTTTCTTGTCAGCTAACATTGCATTCAGTTGATCGATCGTATCGTCATTATCCTTCTTGAGTGCTCGATTTCGAACCGAAAATCCACCGATACCCAACTTTTGCAGATTGCGCTGTCGTTTTTTGCGTAGCACTTGGACACCATTGTCATTGGTTGAAATGGAAAAGCCTTCTGGTATTGCAGATTCTGTTCTGTCCCAAATCATACCATCCTTATATTTATCGCCTTGCACATCATCAGATATCGCACTTTCGTTTTGTGCATCCTTCGAATTGCCCATGGGTTGCCGCATTTTTCTTTTCCGCTTGATTTCGGTTGAAAGTGATTTGATCATGTTCAATCCATTTTCACTCAAGCACACTCCATCTATCCAATGAATCGCTTCGGTGCTCTCCAACAGTTCGTTTGTCAAGCGGATATTCCGATCCGCGAGACCTATAGCCTTTCCTTCTTGAGCCACGTCTGGTAAAAGTTTTGATGCCGTTGTAGCGTCTTCATTTGAATTCATATTTGCATTTGCTGGCAAAATCGCTTTCGTGCTGGCGCGACACTTCATGCATTTGTACACATTTTTATCATAGTATTCCATAGTGAGCTGGCGTGTTTATTGAGTCGCACAGGAAATGTGACCATTGCTCGCATTGCTCACACTGAATAATCGTCTCGCCATCGCTGTAGCTCTTCTTGCATACAAAACAATTATTTTGACTAGCGCACGGAGGACATTCAGGCACACTTGGTTCATTATAGTTGACTTTTTCGGTCGGATTTCGACCACACTTCTGACAGATAGTACAAAACGAACACTTCCAATTGCCATGTGGCACCGTCTCCAGCGGCGGATTGACACAATATATATGGTACGAGATATCACATTCATCGCAAAGTAGCAATCGTGCCTCGTCATTCTTTTTCCCGCAGCCTTCGCAGACAGTGCAATCCAAGCAGCGCCAGCCCTTTTGCAGCATGCCTCGTGAGTGCTTGACATTGGCACAGTATGGATGATAGCATTGGCCACATTGTGCGCACGTTATCAAAACGGCGTCGCTTTCAATTCCCAAACTGCCGCACATGACACAAATATCTTGCGAGAGCACGAACTTATCACGTGCCGAGCATAATAACAATTTCTTGTCGCTGGAAAGATCTGTGTCCGCATTACGTCCAATGTAACGATCACTCGAGCCGCTTTGAAGAACAAGCTGCCGTCCTTTTCCCCTATTGCTGCGTTTCTTCCCTAACTGCGATATGGCTCCCATGCGATGCAACACAAATTTGCCGCCTTTGCCACGAATGTTTGTGAGGCAAACTTTTTTCTTAGTGTTCGGCAATTTTAAAGGATCTTCACTGTTCACTTCCATACAAGGTTTTCCATTTAATGGTTCCAGCTCCACATGCTTGATATTAAACTGCTCTGACGACTGCATATCAGCCAGGGATCGTTCAAGCGGGTCAACAATCTGTTTGCTGCTAGCTGAATTACTTTTACAGATGGGACATACATAATCATAGTCCGGATTGTATTCTTTCGTTTTGTGATATGCAGTTAAATCAGCTTCCTCGTCACATGTGCTATGAACAAATCTAAAAAGAACCAGATTATTTTAAGAATAAAGTAAAATAATATGATCTTTTCATTAATTACTTGTGACAGCAACTGCATTTAACCATTTCCTTGTAGGCAGCAGCTCTGTAAGCCTTTTGGCAAATGGGGCAGGAAAATCCTTTGTTCCTTTGCTGATAGCACGAATCGCAAATTGTATAATGACTGTGCCAGCGAGATGAGCTACCACCGCCTGGCGTTCGAGATCCACAGTCCGTGCAAACGCGACATCGCTGCAATTAAATATGCGAAAAAAGAATTACGTAAAATTCCTAACAAATTTCTATGGTTTGGGCTAACATTTCATTATATAATATTAAATAATATATACTTATAATTTATGTTTAAACTTACATTACATTTCCAGCCATATTTGGGAATCGAAGATATTACAGGCCGCAAGCAGGTGGCATGATAGATCTTTTGGCATTGCTCGCACTTGATGAATTTTATATCATTTGCTTCTTGTTGTCGACAAATTTGACACTTTGTACATCGCGCACAGCTCCAGCCAGACCTCGTATCTAATAATTTATATTTAAATAAATTAATTTAAACAATTTCTTAGCTGATTCCCGATAACACAATATAATTACCAGGTAAATTAGCTAGTCCAATACATGTGGAATGAAAATGATCTCCACATGAGCAACACATTATTAACTTCGACAGATCGCCCAATGACGAGCACGTTAAACAGCCAACATTATTATCAGTACCTAAAAAATATAATTACCAAAATTAAAACTACTATTTGTAATTTTTATATGCACTCACAATTACTTACAAATCAATGGCACCTGGCTCAAGTGCTCTGTACAGAATACAGTGAAGCTTTCCAAGATGAGAAAACAACCGGCTGCTGTGGCACACGGCCAATGATGCACTTGGCGACAATTCATTTTGCATGTGATGGACGCTCCATAATGCCCACAAAAACTACATTTCTGCTCCAAATACTCATTTAAATTGTTTAAGAATTGCAATACATCCGGATCCTTGATCTGAACCTTTTTCCGCAGAGTCCACATTATGCACATGCGATGTACGTAAACAAACTCGTCATCAAAAAACACTGCTGCATTAAGCAGGTCTGGGTAGCCGATTTTATCCAGCTCATAAGTGTTCTCCCCATTGCCTACATTTTTAGTTTTTAGAGCAGATTTCATTATGCGAAGCATACTCTGATCCTTTTCAGTTTCATTGGGTTTCCTTTCCCTAAGATCCGCAGGAACTTTTAGTTGAAACATGGTCCCTTGACCCAAACCGCTTCGCTCCCCAAGATTACATAGACAACATACTTTGCCAGGGAACTTTTCGGGAAAGTACGGCAGCTCATCGACGCTTGAAACAGCAGTCTTTTCATCTATGCTTCCTAACATGTTTAGGCTCATTTTATATTGATTAACATAAGTTTAAATTCTAAATATACAAACTAGAGATGAACAAAATAAACGCGAGTTATCGAGTTGTATAACAAGTTTTTATCTTAAAGTAACGAATAGGGACTCAGAGTCGATAACATTGGCACAACCATTTAGATTCGCGTTTACTTAATTTTAAAATGAAATCTGAGAGAGATTTTAACAATTTATTATCTTTGAAATCTCAAATTGTGTGGTATAAAAGTAATATAGTAATATTTTGAATAATTTATTTTAAGCAAAACTAAGAATGTGGGCTCAATTGCATTGTGATATATACTTAGGCAAATTTAGTAACTTAAAGAAACCATATAATATAATAATTTAATAAATTTAATAATTTAATTTACCTTATATATATTATATATTTAGTATATTTATTGATACTTAAATAAAATATTTCCATTAGAACCTGTTACTTTTTGTAACAGCATATTATATGTATTTATCATTTATTTTTTGACGTATAAATAGCGTCGCCATCTAATGTGTGTATGTTTGTATGTACACATATGTTCTAGATAACAGTTATATTAAAAATCGGCTACTCAGATAAAGATGTCTTGTTCGTAAGAGAGCATGTAATAAATATAAACTTTGTGCATGACATAAAATGTATGTATGCAATAGTTTAAATAGTTACGATGGCCCTTTATCGACCCAGAGGCACTTTGGCACGTGTTATTTACGCCAAATTTCATAATGACAATTTTTTAGAGAACATAGACACACAACAGGTAAGCTCTTGTTTATTATTAATATAGTATATTTATTTATTAACGTACATTTATTTTTCAGTGGTATTCCTTGAATTGTGAATTATCTCAAAAATTCCAGTCGAGATTTGTGGATCTTAAGCAGCCTGACCCAACAACAGTACGATGGCTGGAACGCACAAAGATGTTGTCCTCGAACATTTGGTTGCATTTGTGGCATGCATTGGCCAGGTCTGTTCTACAGTTTTTTATGACACAGACCGATATCAACGGGCTTTTAAAGCGTGGCTCCATGTTCATTTTGTCAGAGGAGCAATTCTGTAGGCTGCTGGAAGCAGGCGGATTTCGTACAAGGTCTCTAACCGAACCGGTAAATTCAACTGTTATCTCGTATAAACAGAAATGACATTCGCTATGTTTGTTTTAGATAACTCTATTAGATATTGGTGCCGGTGACGGGGAAGTCTCGTTGCGTGTGGCAAATAGTGTTAATGAAATTAGCGGCAATGCTGTTTTACAAGTATTTGCCACTGAAGCCAGTTGGACAATGCGAGAGAGGCTAAAGAAGCTGAATTTTAATGTAGTTACAGAAATACGTGAGCTACAGAATGTAGATTTAATTTCATGTCTGAATGTGCTAGACCGCTGCTTCGATTCATTTAAGCTACTTGAAGATATACATGCTGCATTAGCTCCGACAGGACGAGCTGTAATTGCATTAGTTCTTCCATATATGCATTATGTTGAAACGAATACATCGCATTTACCATTGAGGCCACTGCTGGATAATTCCAATAAACGAAATGGCCGTGAGGCAACGTTTGAGGAAGAAGCCGAGATGTTTTTGGAATTATTAGAGAATTGCGGCTTTCGCGTTGAGGCGTGGACGAAAGCTCCATATTTATGTGAAGGTGATCTTCGACAATCATTTTATTGGTTGATTGATCTTATTGTTGTACTTTCCAAAAAGCCCACAAATTGAGGTATTTTATTTTTATACTATATATAATAAACTTTCCCAAATATTTCCTATTACTATAATAATTCCTATTTAACTACAGTTTTGGTAAATTCGACCAAAGCTCTAAAAATCCAATGTCAGCCCTTTTTCCCGCTATACGAAAAAATGTAGTGACTTTAGTCCTTATTGGCTGCAAAAATGGATAACTTATTCGATTACTGACAACGAATATTAAATTAATATCAATATGACAAGTGATATTGATATAGGAATCGATTCACACTTTCGATACTTCCATTTACCGTAAGTACTTATATTGAACTTCGTCTCACAAAAATTGAAAGTCACTTGTTTTCTTCTTTTGAACTTTATCGACAAAATATTACAATCTTTATTGATATGTTGTATTAGAATCAATCAATGAATTCGAGCAGCCATTGACGTAGGCTTTATGCAACTTATTTACAAATTCCTTGTCGTTTTGAATAAGGTAAGTAAAGGCCTGCACAAATTGCGCAGAGTTAAGTGGAAAATATGTTTGCTCTGGCTCCGATTTGACACTGGGCACATCAAACATGGTCGGCGGCATTAGCGCCGGCTTGGCATCAGGCTTATCGCCTACGAGTAGCCTTCTGAGACACTGCTCGGCTTCATCGGTGGCAATTAATGCCGATCCTGATGGTGATTCATCTATACTTTTCTCAAATTTAAGTTCACTTAGGAAAGAGTTCGGTTTGCCTACTGTATTCCGAGCAGCGGTGGACGATGTCGTCGCCGTTAGAAATGGTGAAAGCGGACATTGCGAAGAGCCTACAAATTCGCCATCTCTCGTAGACGCCTCAATGGGCGTGACAGAGCGCTGCTGCTTCTCCAGCTGATCTACCGAAAGAGGTTGCGGTCGATTCAATTGCGAATCCACTGTTGCCTGCTTAGCCGACTCGAAGAACTTCATAACATTACGCGAAGTCACGTTTTCAGGTTGATTAACTGTGGCTCCAGGCTGCGTCTGGCTATTTAACTGTGCATTATATTCCTTTTGCGCCTGGCTGAGCATGTTAAATATGCTCGAGCTGCCACTCTTAGAATATGTCGATAATGATGCCGTTTGCTGCTGCTGCTGCCCGTTACTTGCCTTATTTAGCAGCAAACTATTTACAAGGCTACTGATGCGATCACACTCGTCGCTATTGTAGAACCAGAAGCCACGGATGCGCGACCTCTCGTTGCGGTATAGCAGAAATGGTGGCTGCGATTGCAACTCCAAGCTGCCGGTTATTGGCTCCACGAATGACGTTGTGTTTAGTCGATTGTTAATGAATATGCTGTGAAATGGCTCCGCATTGCGATGGTAAATAAAAAAAGCGCCCTCAACATCCGTTTTCTCCCATTCATTTTGTTCCGAATTAAAGGTGTAAAATGCAACATGTGATGACGAATCGACAATTTCTTTTGCATATGGATCAATTTTCTTGATAGCTGACAAATTCATGCGAGTAATGCTTTCGTCCGCCATGGTATATAATTTAAAACTATTATTGTAATCAAAGATTCAGCTAGCCTCTTTTAAACGTTAGAGATGGACAATGCGCGATGAGTTTTAATTAATATTCAAGTACAATGGACCTATACCGTTTTTTTTCTAAAGAGAAAAATTAGCGCAAAAGACAATAAAAAATATGAATAAATATATAAAATAAATTATTTCACAAAAATTATCATTTTATATTTCATATTTATTTTTAATTCGTAAGGTGGAAAATAAAACCAAATTTTTTCTATATTTTTAAAAAGTGTTCATCTACCAATACATGTTTCAAAAAAGTATTCATAAATAAATGTTTACCAAGTGAAAATTCTTAAATCAATTTATTGAGGCATTTAGTTAATGTTGACCTTACAAATTTTATTATTTCTAAATCAAAAAGAAATTATTGACCTTGAATAAGGAAAAAGTCTAGCCGATACTTTCAATATTTGATATGATAGTTTAGTTTTGACTATCGATAATTCAAAGTCGCCTCGTATCTCGGGAATAGCCATACAATTTTTGATTGCGTTGTTGTTTCCAATGGTATATCATATAATCGATATATTGGGAGAAAAAGGCGCGAATGAACAGATTGTATATATTTACGCCCATATATAGATTGTAAAAATATTGTTAGCATGCAGAAGTCGATAACGTAAATATAAACAAAGTAATTATATAATGACATATGATTAAAGTTTGTTGTTTTTTGTTTACGTTTCATTTAGCTCATTTTTTAAACCAAAAGATGAAACCAAAAGTTCCAAAAACGCGGACGATGTACGGTAAGTACGCAATTTAATTACAAAAAAAGGTAAACATAAAATATGCTAAAATTTTTATTATAGCAAAAAAGAAACTAAAAGTTCAATCACTGCGGTAAAACCGAAAGTGCCAACTCCTGAAAAAATCATAAAGGCTGAAGACAATGAAAATGCGCAGCCAGCGGTTAATGCTGAGGATCAGATGGAGGTCGAGATGCCGTCTCCTGTTAAGGTAAAGAAAATGGAGTTAAATTCAGAGCTGCCTGAAGGCGAAGCAAGTGAAACCTACGATCCATCAATGGAATCCTATCATCCCATCAATGATGCATATTGGAGAGCACAGCGCATGTAAGTTTAGAATATATTCAACTAAATAAAATATACATGTATTTATTACTGTAGCACGCCCTACTTGGCACTGGCTCGAACGTTTCAAGTTATTGAGGAGACAAAAGGTCGTCTGAAAATGATTGATATATTGAGTAATTTCTTTTGCTCCGTAATGCTGGTTAATCCAGAGGATTTGTTGCCTTGCGTTTACCTGAGCATTAATCAGCTGGCGCCCGCTTATGAGGGACTCGAACTGGGCGTTGCCGAAACGACGCTTATGAAAGCCATCTGCAAGGCAACCGGACGCAATTTGGCACACATCAAAACACAAACCCAATTAACTGGAGATCTGGGCATTGTCGCCGAGCAATCTCGCGTCTCGCAACGCATGATGTTCCGTCCGAAGCCGTTGAATGTGCGCGGCGTGTTCGCCAAATTGAAGGAGATTGCCAACATTTCGGGTCAGTCGAAAATTACATTAGTATACGACGTTTTCGTTGCCTGTCGCCATGCGGAGGCGCGCTTCTTCATACGTTCGCTCATCGGCAAGCTGCGCATTGGCATTGCCGAACAGAGCCTGCTAACGGCTCTAGCAATAGCTCTTGTCAAACGGAATCACATCAAAGATTGTAAAGCCCACAAAGTTTGTGATATTTACAAAGATGAAATAGCTGATGCCACATTGATACTCAAAACAACATATAGGTAAGACTTTTGTACCTAATATAATTTTAGATTTATAGATTATATAAGTTAAATTATATTATAAAAATATTTATCTTTCTTTATGTCTTTCCAGTCAATGTCCCAACTATGATATCGTTATACCAGCATTATTGAAATACGATATTAATGAGCTGCAAGATCATTGCCCAATGCATCCTGGCATGCCGCTTAGACCCATGCTTGCGCAGCCGACAAAGGGTGTTTCGGAAGTGCTGGAGCGCTTTAGTGGAATGCAAATAACATGTGAATGGAAATACGATGGTGAACGTGCACAAATTCATTTGAATAAGAATGGGGAAATTAGTATTTTCTCGCGAAACTCGGAAAATAATACGCCAAAGTATCCAGATCTGATTGCGAGAAGCAAAACATTTGTGAAGGATACTGTTGAGACCTATATACTTGATAGCGAGATTGTCGCGTGGGACATCGAACGCAAGCAAATTCTTCCATTTCAAATTCTTACGACACGTAAGAGGAAAAATGTCGATATTGCTGACATTAAGGTTCAAGTGTGCGTTTACATTTTCGATCTACTGTATTTTAATGGAGTTTCGCTTGTGACAAAGCCGTTGTCCGATCGTCGTAAGATTCTGATGGAGCACTTTCAAGAAGTCGAAGGCGAATGGAAATTTGCCACAGCCCTCGATACGAATGACATGGATGAAGTGCAGCAATTCCTAGAGGAATCCATTAAAGGCAACTGCGAGGGTCTCATGGTCAAAACTCTGGACGAAGAGGCAACCTATGAAATCGCAAAACGATCAAGAAATTGGCTTAAATTGAAAAAGGATTATTTGTCAAATGTTGGCGATTCACTGGATCTTGTGGTTATCGGTGGCTATAAGGGCAAAGGGCGGCGCACGGGCATATACGGTTGTTTTCTGCTCGCTTGCTACGATACAGAGAATGAAGAGTATCAAAGCATTTGCAAAATTGGAACAGGCTTTACGGATGAGGATTTGCGACAACATTCCGAGTTCTTAAACGCTCATGTGATTAGCGGTGCCAAATCATACTTTAGATACGATCCGAGCTTGGAGCCAGATGCTTGGTTTGAGCCCGTTCAAGTTTGGGAAGTTAAGTGCGCCGATTTATCCCTAAGTCCGATACACAGAGCTGCCATAGGAGCTGTTGATCCAGAACGCGGCATTTCCTTACGTTTTCCGCGCTTCATTCGCATTCGGGACGATAAGAGCCCGGAAAATGCCACCGATGCGAATCAAGTCTCTCTCATGTACAACTCTCAGGATCAGGTTAAAAATAATCAAAAGTCCAGCAATCAAATGGACATTGAGAGTGATTTTTATTAATAAATGCGTAAATGTATTTGCAAAACTAGAAATAACAAATTTCATCTGTTATCATTTAACTACCGAATGGGCACTCGCGCTACTCTCAGAGGATTTCGATTCACGTCGCGTTGCCTCAATGTTGTCTTTGTTTTCCTGCGGTTTTTGCTTGTTGCGTCTACCAAATCTCTTATTCTTGAACGTCTCTTCTGGCACAGAAATTTCACCTTCACTTGGAAATATGGACGCATCCTTGCAACTTGGCGAATTATCTTCAGAGCTCACACCAACTCGCACCTTCGGCTGATATATGGCAATTGATGGACGATCCTGTGGAAGACATTTATTAATTTATTTCAAATTTATTATTTATGTTTTGACAAACCTTATTCCTTATCCGCCGTTCGTCCGCTGCACGCTTATTATTTTTTTGACTAGTTGATCCGCTGACCTGTTCGGCTTTATCAACTTCTTTTACACTACTTTCAGCTCGTTCACTGCTGACTTCAGGTTTTGTTGCTGTTTCGCTGGTCGCTTCGGCAGCTGGATTCACTTCGGCTGTTGGTTTTTTCTTTAGTATAACAATTTCTTTGTTGCCCTTCTGATTGTCTTTGGAAGTATTGGAGTTCTTGTTGTTTGCTTGCTTTTGATTCGAGTCTTTATCATTTTTCTTCTTATCGCGATTATCGCGATCTCGCACCAATTTGCGCTGTTCGTGTTCTTCGCGCCGGCGTTGATCACGTTCGCTGCGTCGCTTGGAGCGAGCATTTTTCACAGCTTCCTCTGAGCCTTGGCCTTCCTTGTTGGCACCCTTTTTCGGATTATTATTATTATTATTACCCGATTTTTTGTTATTTTCATTTCCAGTTTCTTTAGATTTTGCATTTTCTGGTTGTTCTGCAGCTTTCAGAAGTTTCTGCTCTTCACGTTGTTTGCGCTTCTCTTCGTTTCGCTTTCGCAGTTCCTCGCGACGCTTTTCCTTTTTATTCGCCAAGTATTGAAGCAATGGCGTTGACTTCACTTTCTCTTCGTTTCTATTCTCAAAATTGAAGTCAATCTTGACATCACCCAAACGATTGGCCTCCTCGCGTTCCTCGGCTAGCTTCTGTAGAATTCTTGAAAGTGCGGCTCCTTCTCAATGGTGTTTACCTTGTTGTCATGACTTCGCGCTTTATTTTTTAGAAACCACTGGAACGGCGCATATTCAACAATTGCAACATATTCTGCGCCCTTCGAATCGACAAACACATATCCATCGAACCGATCGCGAAATTGTATAATTTCGTCAATATCTTTGGCCGATATATCAATGTAGGCGCGACATGTTGCCTCCTGTCCGAGCGACCAGTCGGCAGGGCAATAATAGTAATATTCGTTTTCCGGCAATGGATCCACTTGTTCCAGAAATTCCTTCTCTGTCATTGTCGGTGGCAAATGCCGCACCACAATCTACGTGAATATTAATAGAACATTTACTAACACCCATATAAGTTAACTACGAATATTTACCTTGATTGATTGGCTTGACTTATCCTTTTTATCGCGACGTTTACTAACTCGTGACTTTTCCATTTTTAAAATAGTTTATTGTTTGTTTTTATACTATTCAGGCAATCGCATTAGAGAATGAAGTAAAAATATGAGATATTCGATTAACCCCGTAATCGATTTTTTTTTTGTAGAGGAATGTCGACAAGGTAGCTTCGTATAATTGGAGAAATGGAACAATGAAATGTGGTATATGAGCCATATAATATAGGGGAAGTGATGTAAAGTTAATGTAAATATTTATTTACAAGATCCAGTAACTGTAAAAAAAAATGGAAACATATTATGAATAAAATGCAGCATGTTATAAAAATAATATATAAAAATAATAAACAAGGGTAGCCGAAACAGAAAACAATAGAATTGGATATCGTCTTATTAATCGAAACGAATGTGTCGGCAGGACGATATATTTGGTTATGCTGATGTATTTAAAATAGCAAATAAATTTATTTGTCATATTACTTAACTGCAAAGAAGATTGGCTTAATCAGATCGCACACACACCCTGATCTAAAATCTGGTGAAATTTGTTGCATGCCTTTTTTATTAAAGTTTCAAAGGCAAAGCTTGTAACAGTACCGCAGTTTGGTATATTTGCATTCAACAAGAGTTGACATGTGTAAACGATTCTTCTATAGTCTATGATAGGGCTTATTGATTTATATAGACAGATACAGTTACTAAAATAACGGTGAGAGTTTATGACAAAGTAGGTGAATTACAGAAAGAAAGAAAGAATAAAGAGGTTGGGAACAACGAAACGTCGAACTTTATGAACATGCTATCCCTTCAGAGCATGAAGCTATTTACATATACTAGAAAAATCTTAATAGTGTTTTTCTATGTATGAAAAGCAATCGCTAACACCTATAACTAAGACCATTCATCTCTAATCAAATCACTTAACCTCTGCATAAAAAAAAAACATAAGATAACTAATATTTATTTTGCGCCAGTCAACAATATAACATAAAAGCTACTAAGAAGTTACTATAAATAAATAAAATTAAATTAATAATATAAATTAAAAACAAAAATTTAGAAAATAAATAAATAAAAATAATAAAATATATTTTGCGGCTATAAATTTCAGATGTTTAAAATGCATTTAATGTATTTAAAATGTATTCTCTTCTAATTTTAATAAAAAAAAGTGAAATGACGCAGATCAAAGAACTTATGTTCTCTATATATTTTTATGTAGTCTAGATATATTTTTAAATAAAGTTGAAAAAAATCATAAAGCTCTACATTACTAATTTTTCTTATGTATTGAAAAGGCTTTAAAATAAAATTAAAATAGTTTTAAGAAAATTTAGCTTGTTTATTCTACTATCCACTATTAATATAATTATACAAGTATGTATCAATATAAGTACATAAGCTTTTTGTGTAGTGTATGGTGTAAATGAAAATATTTCCCACCCCCAAAAAAGCATTGTCAGATTTGAAGCTCCGCCCCCAAAGGCGGTGGATGACATCTTCTCTCTCTTTCGTTTTATGAATCGACTGCATCCTTTTTCGTCCAAAGGATGGATGGATAAGACAATCGTAACAGTAATTTTTTATTTAAGCCCAGTTAAAATTTTGTAGTTCCTGTGCAGATTCGAAATGATTTATATTATAACAATGTGATGGCTAGCAAGAAATTTAATCTATAATTAGTGTCGCGTTTTCCGACTTGTGAAAACCACCGATTCAATGCAATGGAATTTTCATTTTTGAACAAAACAAGTTATGATAAAGATTGTATATATAATTCGAATACCCAATTGCACAACTCGAATACCAGTGCCGGAATTTCGGTGGCTAATCATATGAGTCATTATAATCTGATAATCGACTCCAGCTATAAGTTAAGGGCCAACGAGAATGTCATAAGAAACTCTTTAAATCAAGATACGAATATATTTTTTTCAAAAATAACGAATGTGGCTGAGTTTTATCCCGGAACACATAACATAACGTCCTACAATTCCGGTAAGTAATGAGTCTTAACTTTAACTAAATTTGAGCTATATTTAAGAGCAGGGCTTACAAGTATAGATTCTCAAGTGTATAAATGATTTTCAAGAGAAGAATCTGAACTCCCAGTTTCAGATACATTTTCCTATTAATGCTAAGACGTATTTATTTAACTAAACTTATCTAGGAAAATAAATAAATCTATATTCAATATGGTGTTTAAGCATTTTTTATTAGTATACCTCTTCTATAACAGCTCTTCTGGATGTAACATAAAACCATGCTAGTTAATGCCCGACTACTAAATGCCCTTTATCATATACCAAGTGTTTCTTCCAAACAACTTTTTGACTTTTCTACTTTCAAGATCTCCATGCTAATGAAATTCATATATTAACAGACTTCCTTTAATGTATATATGCAGATATTATAAAAAAATCGAAAGTTTATAATGCATAGAATATAGAATATTGAACAATCTTATAATTTTGAAATCCTACCCATGTTTTTACATATCTATTAAACCTATGTTGTTCTTTTTGCTACTTTTACAACTGTTGAGTGAGATTTTCTTTTCATATCTATCAAGCATTTGTTACGGATATTTGGTGGTTGGTATAGAGCCACGGCACTTCATCAGCTTGCCTGGTTTCTGTGTAATAGATGATACGAAAGGTGGTTATATGCTAGATTAGGGGTATAATATCGTGTCAGAAAGTACTTAACTTTACTATCTACGGCAATTGACTCTTTACACTCCGTGCAGTAATTTTACTGAATGTCATTTTGCACGCCTCTTAACAAGCTCTCTAGTAGACGATTCTATTTAAGGCGCAATGCTATTCGAGTAAGGGATGATCCTGAAACAGCATCCGAGAAGGTGGACTGTGCAATACGTTATATTGTAAAGGCAATTAAGTTAATTGAATATGGAAAGAGAAGTAAAAAAAACAGCTTCATAATTCATATGTAAAGAGATGGGGAAACAATTTGTTTGATAGATAGGCCTTTAGATATTCATTTAAAGGAAAATTCTTAGTTTAAGTAAACCATAAAACCTTAACTCGATTTCTTTCAGGCTATCAACTAAAATATACAGATGAATGTTCAAGTTTAAATGATAAATCGAAACAGAGACGAATACGCACAACCTTTACATCAAATCAGCTGAATGAACTTGAAAAGATATTTTTGGAGACACACTACCCAGATATATATACAAGAGAGGAAATCGCATCAAAACTACATTTAACAGAGGCACGAGTACAGGTAAATACACAGCAAACTTCAAATATACATATTTTTAAGTGAATATAAACAAATAGCAAATATAAACCCTGAATCCAAAAGAACAACAGAGTGGCAAATAATGTCAATATATCATATCTATACAGTCTGTAATCGAATTGTAAAAAAAAAATTCAATTTTTGTATTTAAAATTTGGTTTAATTAACAATAATATTAAATCTTTATTATTTAAAATTTAATTTAGTTTAATCTGCAATATCCTTTCCAGGTTTGGTTCCAGAATCGTAGAGCCAAGTTTCGAAAACAGGAAAGACACGCTGTCTATATTATGAAAGATAAATGCAGCAAAGTAGACGGACGACACGATACGGTATCTGGGACCCAATGTTATGATCTATCTATTCCCGAAACGCAAAATTTATGCCAAAAAAAAAGTTTTTATGATCAAATATAGAACATAAAGTTTATACAAAATATAAGAACAATTTGTATGAATTTATATTTAGAATGAAGCTATATAGAATTAAAAATGGAATGATTGATTAACCGGGCGTTATAGATATATACAGATATAATTATGTGGCCACAGTATAAGATCGTCATCAGAAGTTACTGCTCTATAAAGGTAAATTATAGATGTTTTACATATATCTTAGGCTAAATTGCGAACTTTTAAAAACAAACGCTTTTGCAACAGTAAAAACAACAAATTTTTATTTTAAGCTAAAATTTTCAGGTAATCAAATAGAAAATACACTAGAAAACTTAGCGTTAATATCCGAAAATCTATGCCGGCTATACACGATCCCGATGTTATAATGGTAGTCAGATTCTGCGAATATCCCTCAAAGGTAACCACACACTTGTGCGAGTCCAGATCGTCGTCATCGTCATAGATGGCCGCAAAGGTCGTTGCATTATAATATCCATCCTCATTCTGTTGCGGATCGTTGGCAACCACCTTGACAATATCATCGTCTTCCGAACTGAAAGAGTTTGATAGACGATGATTAGAATTACATTTAAGATCCAACATCTCTATCTGCCTAGTACTTACGTAATAGTTATTGTGGGTCTCGGGAAGACATTGGTTACCGTACACTCCAATTGAGTTTCATTCTGGATCTTATAGCGATACATGTTGAGTGTATAGTTTCGGACGTCTATCACCTGGACGCTCTTATGGATGGTAATCGTCTCCGATCGTGTTTGGACCACACACTTATAGTCGCCAGTGGAGCTGATCGATGGATTTATTAGAGCCAGTGCACTATATTGTTTATTAGGATCGGTTGAGCTCTCATATGAGCTATCCACATCATTTTTAAATTCAGGCTATTGTCGAACATAAAGAAAATAAATATATATTAATATAAATTATTGTTGAGTTTTTCATTATTTTAGTACTTACAATTGGCGCCGGATGCGATCCGCGTATCCATTGATAAATGGTTTTGTCATTCCTGAACCATTTTACAGTCAGAAATGAGGCTGTATCATTCACATTATAATCACATTCTAATATAGTTGGCTCCATATCATCGTTTTCCAGAACCAGAAACTTTGTTTCTGCATCGATCTTCACAGGCAGACATAGTATACCTGGAAAGAAAACAAGATTGAAAGATTTCAAATTACTTTTTTTTTAACTTTTGGTTTGATATTTTAAATAAATAAAAAATCTATTTCAATATGTTTTTTAAAGCAAATGGAATTCAAAATAAGTTTAGTGGGGGGTTTTTCACAGTGGGGCTTCTGAGAGAAACCGAGAGAGAGTGTGTGAGAGAGAGAAGGACAGAGAGACTGCGAATTTCTTTTAAAATTCCATAATTTCAAGAAATATTCCCTTTATTCTTTGATTTATTTCATGTTGCTCATAAATCAGCTAAACTTTTGTTGAATTGCCATCAATTATGTGACATTTAAAAATCTTGAAATATATATAAATATTTATTATTTTTGACTAAAATTTAATTGAACTTGTCGAAATTTATGCGCGTTTGCCTTACGTAAAAATTCCAAAAATAATACACGTTGATATATTTATTATATAGATTCCAAACATTTGGCCATGATATTTGTAGAAACTTTTATGTTTGCCAATTACACAGACCAACATAATTCAGTTGACAAGAATTTGTTTAAAGACTTTTTGCTGAAACTCAAACAGAATGCGAATCTGAATTCAGAAGAGCTCTGCTCAGATCGGGTTTGGTAAATTTGGATTTCTTAAACATTTTTTTTTTAAGCAATACAAAAAGGTTTTCTTCTGATAGTTTTCTTAGTTTCATCAATAATTTTGTAGGCCTGTGTTATTGACAGCATTTCTATGTAGTATACATATTTATTATATATCACGTCAAAATTTTAAAAAGCCATTTTAAGGTCACGCTTTTCTTATTGTACAAAATAAAAGAATTCGAAATGTTTCTCAGTCGAAATTTTATGAGTAACATTTTGTAGCTGCATCATCGTTTCTAAGGCAAGTAATATAAAACTAAAAAATAAGAAAACATATTTTATATAGAATTTCATATTTAAGTTCTATAACTATATATGAAATAAATAATCATCAACAGGAGTCATCTTTATAAAGAAAACTAGAAAACTGTTACTTCATATGAGAGGAGCCTGAGGATTACTTATTCTGCAAAATCTGTTTTAATTTATTCTATTCTAGCAAAAAGTGAGCATAGTTAATAACTTTGTTCGAGATAAGTTTTATTTTTGATTTAAGCGGTTTTCTCTGTTAAGCAGTCTATTAGCTCTATTATCCGATCTATAAAAGTTTTCCATTCTATTTTTCAGTATTTCTATTTTCCCTTTTTCTACTCACAAACATACCTTACTTTATTTTCTGTTACAACTGATTTTTACCAGTGAACTGTTTTACAACGACTTTCCAAGTACGTTTTTTTTTTGTTTTTCTCATAGTCAAATATCTAGCTATATGAGTATAGCTAAGTCTAAAAGTCGCTCGAGCGCACCAAAAGTGCTTAAATTAGCAACTTTCGCCCAAAGTTTTCGCCTGGTGTATTCACCATGAAATCAACATCTTTGAAACATGTGTTTATTTTAATTTTATCGAAAAATGTAAGCAATGTGGGATATACCTAGAACATTTGCCACCCACGGAAATGAAGTTAGTAATTTTAAAAGAAATTTAAATAAAAAGGAAACACATCTTAGTTAATTTTACATTTTAATATGTAAACAAAAAGTTCAGTTTATATATTCAAGAGCTAATGTTCAATTTGGTGTAAAAAAGAACCATGTCACAGAACAGAGATCCATGAATATTAATATTAATTAAATATAAATTAATCCATATTATCATTAATTCATTTTAGTTTTTTATTTGAATTTACTTTTATTATTATTAATTAATGTATTTATTATTATTATTATTATTATTAAATAATGTTATTAATATTATTAATACTATTATTTTTTTTTTTTTAATTTTTAATTTGTAATTATTATTTATTTTTATTTTGCTAATTTGAGCTTTTTCCTTTATATATTTATTACTTTCTGATGCAGATCACATCACAAAGAGTTAAAAATTTTCCCCAATATTTTCATATTTTCGTGTTTTGTTTGCAAAGCTGCACGAGTCGTTGCACACACGTCATTTAGGCACATTAAAACTGCACCAAGATCCTGTTACTACAGCGATCTTTTATATGTATAAACACTCACACACAATCGCGCGTATTAAAGATATATATTTGCGAAGTATATAGGCAAATATATTTCTGTATATATATGCAATAATATTTTGTTGTATACGATGAGATGATTTCATTTCTTAATTTATAAATAGTTTCAAGTGCTTCACGAGGCGAACGGCACAGAACGGAGCGTTGTGAGGAGCACACCTGACATGAACCGTTACCTTTCAAAATCGTCGACGTAACAATAACAAAAGCTAGCAAAAATTGCATTTTTCTAGAGTTGTAACACAGCAAATTAAGTTGATATATTTTATATTTTATTTCTATATATATATCTATCGTATATATATATTTATCTTTATTTCACTATTTTAAATACTGCAGCTGAACCGTACGCTGGGCATGGTCAAATACAATTGTCTGATATATCACAACTGAACGTTTGTCGAGCGTGGCATACGCATAGGCAACATACAAATACACATGCACACATATGCACATACGTATGCCTGTGTGTGTGTGTATGTGTGTTTAGCGCAAAACCGTCAACAACTCACAGCGGAGAGCCAAAAAGAAAAACAACCCACCCAACGAACCAACAACGACGAATGGTTTCTATCTGTTCCGGCTTTTGCCTCTTTTTGATCGTGTGTTATGTTATAGCACACTTGTGCATGTGTCCACGTGTGTGTGCGAGAGTGTATGCGCGCGCGAGCATGTGGATATGAGAGAACGTCTGCTCATTATAAGCGTGTGTGTGTGTGTGTATGTGTATATCCGAATGTGCTGCAGCCCGTGCCACTTGTATGCTTGCCGCTAGGTATGTATGTATTTACGTGTGTGTATGTGCTTCTGCAGCTGGCATATGTGAGCGAGCGAGCGAATGAGTGAGTGAGTGAGGGGTGGAAAGCCTTTCTGCTCCGTTGCTTTTTGGCCTAAGTTAACTACTGTTTAACAGTCGGTTTTTGCTATTTGGTATCTCCTTTGTATTAACATGCAACTAGAACTATGTAGGTATGTATGCCAGCTTGTTCAAACAAAACACAATCTAAATTGCATTCAAACATATACTTACATTAGATTATATGCATACAAACATACATATGTACACACATACATACATGCATATATGAAAGTAAGAAAATGCAAAAAGCGTCTGCCAAAACTAAATCTGCCTTTGACATACATTTGCTTTTATACATTTTTATCTTATGCTTACAAATGAATAAACATTTGTTTATATATAAATTTATAAAGTGAATATAATTGGTAGATCAGTAAATTTCATTTACTCTGACTCTTTACTATGCTAAAACAGGATTTGGATGAGGAGACTCAAGATCAGCGAACTCAAGTTCGCTATATACTACAAAAGTGGTCATTTATTTCGAATTAAAAATCAGTCAAATAAAAATAACAAATATTGTAGTACTAACAACTTCAATTCATTGGAACTTTTTAAGATCATTTCGGTACAGGCTGTACCAAGGTGTGGCTATGAAAAGCCTAGAGCGCTGTCCTGTTGGAGAACCGTAAGATACCACGATCAATTAACCACCGGAAGGTCAAAATTTTTACATTTAAAATATTCAAATATTTACCCTTTCCAGGACCTTATCACCAGAAACTAAATCTACTAAGGCATTGTAAGCAACGAAGCACCCCAAAATCATTTGGCCGTTTACTAGCAAGTTCTTTCATATATTAAATTCCGTTTTTATAGAATTGCTTTATTAAGTTTCATTTATCCATTCAACTCTTGCAATTTAATATGCACTCTTTTCAGTATTTAGCATGTATTAGTCAAAATCACAAAAGGAATAATAGAATTTAAATTTAAATTGGCGCCAAACAAAATAAACGATAAGTTCTCGATTAGCTGATAACACCGATAAGCCGATAACAATCATCGGCAGGCAACATTGCGATGTCGTTCGATATATCGTTACATCTCTAATTGTATCTACTGTTATGTAGCAAATAGAGGGCCCGGTTCGTTTGCTAAAGGTAATTTGTCAATAAAAAATATATTATTTACTGGTTATTATTTTAAAAAGACGAGCAACAGTGTCTGCTATCTTGAACTACACTCAATCCTAATATTTGTTTATAATTGCAACCATAGATCTGGCCACAACGGGATTCTCACGTGCTTCGTTAATGCTCCGGAATTTGGTATCTAACAAAGCAACAATGCTTAAATCAACTGTAAATTGCGTTAATGCGTACAGAAGATGTTTATCATACTTCTCCAATACATTCAACAACTTGGCCAACCAAAGTTTACAAAGTGCCTCAAGCCAAGCAGTCCAAAATTTGGATTTGGATGTTTTTGTCAACCAGGAACACAAGCAAATGGATTTAGTGGATAAACTTGTGAAGCTGAGGTATGTATTTCGATTGATCAAGGTTAAAAGAAGTAGAAAATAACTATAAATATGTCTTATTTTGTAGAAAACAAAAGCATTCTACTGCTGTACCTCTTCTGCCGAATATATTGGTAAAACAACTTTTGGACTTGTCTGGCCCGCAGGATGCAGTTACTGTTCTGAAAAACCCGTTGCAATATGGCATATTCATTGACCAGTTTACGGCATGCCATTTAATGGATCTGCTGCTGCACAATGGCAGCGTTAAGGAAGCTGCGCAAGTTTCAACTCTGCTTGTGGAGCGCGACTTATGCAAGAATGAATTGGTTTCTGCCCTCGCACTTAAATCTTTTTACGCTTATCTAAAGATTTACAAACCAAGTCCAGCACCAGAAAAGGCCGAGAAGCCAGAAGTGGTATATTTATTAAATATATTCCATTAAACAAAATACCAAAAAATACTAAGCAAATTTATATTCTATTCTAGCAAAAAGTTCGTGTTAAATTTCTGCGCAACATCCCAGAGGCGATTGAGAAATCAGAGGAGAAACTTCTCGGCGAAGCTTTAATCAAATTAGGATCGACTCCCACCCTGGATAAGGACTTAAGCAAAAATATAACACTGCTGGGCCTCATATTGTCCGATAGCTATGCTGAAGCCGAACAGTTGATAGCCCAAAATGAACAAAGTCTATACAAAGACGTCCTGCAGCTGGGCCTGAACCTGATAGAGAGTTTAGAGGGCAAAAGCAATCCGGAATTTAAAACTCTGCTGGATACGGCGCTGGCGAAGTGTGCAAAGACGGATTCGTTTGATGATGTTTTGGATAAATGCGTTAAACAGAATGCCGTTAACTTTGAGCCCCAATTGATATCGGAATACGACAAAAGTTTCCAGGCGTGGCAAGCGAACTTCCAACGTGCCGTTGACGAGCAACTGAAATTTCTCGAGACGAATTCGCGCATTGACAACATTGAGAGTACGCTGAGTGCCTTGGAAACGAGGCGACAAAATCTATGGTTCTTCGAGAACAAAGAAGCTATCGACATACAGATCTTCAAGAAGAAAGTATTCTATCCCAAGCGCTGGTTCGGCAAGAAGAAGAAGCCCAAGGCAGTCGATGCATCCTATGTGCCTCCAACTATAACTCATGGACATTGATTCAATTTGATTTGTTAAAAAACAAAAAAGTGCAACTCCAGTTGATTTTTCGATTTAATTAAAGTACTGGAAAATTTAAACAAAGTTTAAATGTTGTTTCTTTTTGGTTTTTTGTTTTTGTAATTTTTTTATGTTTTTGTTTTTGTCGAACGGTAAAATTTTTAAAATTACCATAACGTAACATTGAGGGTCACAGTTATATTCATTCCATCTCAGGTTACAACATTTTTATAACTTTTTTGAGTTTTCATAAATTTTTGTATTTAGTCATTAAAAGCTAATCGTCTGTCATTTGTGCATGGCCGGAGGCAGAGCTGTTTTTAAAACCCGCTGCCCGGGAGCCGACGGCGACAAATTGATCGGGGATGGTAGATCGTGCCGCTTGTCCTGTATGGTCAATGGTAAGAACTGTTGCTGCTTCTTTTTTCGATTCATGTTCATGGGATGGGTGTTGTCGTTCTTGCCAAACAATATGGTCAAATGCACGGCGCAAAAGATGCCCAAACTCTGTGAGAGAGAGTATAAAGGAAATGCCATATAGATCATGAATAGTTATTCAACTATCATCTGAATCCCCACCTGAAGTATGGCTATGATTGCAGCTCCAAATGCGGTTATCAGCAGACGACTCTTGATTTGCTCCGAGACAACGGCCAGGCAGCCGCGCTTATAGTGGGTATCACATGCCGATTCGTATGCGTGTTCAGGACGGGAGCAGCAGGACCATGGTAGGGACAGACGTCGATAGTCGAGCGGTCCATCGACACCGCAACATTGCAACTGAAAGAGCGCACAGAGAAGAGAGACACTTTTCTATTGAAACTGTATATATAGATAATATAAAAGACTATATTTTAATTACTGAAATATTAATTAAGTATTTCTCGACTTTATTCCCATCAAAAGAATACTTTCTATAATCCACCAACTCCCACTGAACCCCCATATAATTACCTGTGAAAGACATAAGGCTAAGCTTACCTGAGATTGCATGCGATTCCACAAGTGTAAGTTGTCAACTTTAGTCCGTGAAAACTTGTCTAAAAACTCTACAAAGGAATCATCTATGAATATCTCTACAGAAGTCGGAAGATTCTCACGCATTGCCAAGGACCAACCGCAGATTATGAATTGAACACATATACAAGCCACTAAAAGAGCTGCAAACTACAAAGATCCATTAGCAAATCGAACCAATTTACATATATACATCAGATATTTAATATATATATAGAGTGAGCAATAATTTACCATGCCTAGCAGGCAACGCTTCCTTTGATTGGTTGCCTGACAGCCCATCCAGCAGAGGATGAATGTAACTGGCCCGAGGCATAGGAGGATTGCGGCTGGTGCCCACAATTTGTTCTGTACAATGCCATAGTAGACCGAGTGTCCCCATAATAGAGATGTTCCCAAAAATATTTGAGCTGCTCCGGTTAGCTGCATATGAAATGAAGAAGAGGAAGAACTCAACATATATAGAAAACATTTTATATGAAATGGAATTAGTAATTGTTAATGATTTAATTAAGTCATTTTATTTCATTGCATATAATTTTGTATAATTTAATAAATATACAAATATTTCTTCCTTCTTCTTCTTCCTTCTTGTAAGAAAACAAAAGAAAAAGTAATGGAAATTCATTAATGAAACCCTCTTTAATATTTGTATATTTATATATACATATCTAAAGAATGTATAAAGAGAAAAGCTTTTAGCTCAATTCCAAGGACTCCCCTGACAGTGATTAAGCGCGAGCATCCTTTAAAAATTCCATTACGCATTTGCATTTCAAATTATCGAGCAACTGTCGAATGGGAATTACTGCAATGACCTCGTCAACAAAAAGCCCAATTTTAATAATAAATGTGTCAAAACTTGCTATTTATATATTTCTTGATGTGAAGCATTTAATTTAGCACATAAGGCAGTTACTTATGCTGTACATCTATATTTTTTCTTTGCAGATTTTCATTATTTACTTTGACAGCTTTCCACATAAGCCCAAAAGGTAGATACATACAGAGGCACATGTATATACATATGTATATGTGTATGTGCTGAGTACATACATATATGTTGCAGCAAATGTAAATTAGCTCAAGGTCATCTCCAATTGCACATAGAAACGCACGCACGCACATACATACATACAAATTTGTATATATACATTTGCAGTGTTGCTAGTAAATAGAAGCTGACTCCTACACAACAAAAAACAACATGTGTATATATACAATCAAGAATGTATATATGCATGGGCTCACAGCGAAATGCGTCAAAGAAACATGTGCGTCAAATATATGTACATACATAAATATAATATATACTTAGGTATAATAAAATACATATAAAACTAAAATTAAATATATGTTAATTCATCAAATTGCAATATTTTCATTTATTAAACATATGTATATATATAAAATGCATACAAAATCTGCTCGCAGCGAATGTTTACAAATGTGGAGCAAAAAACTCATTGCATCACAAATGTATACAGACACACACACACATATGCATACACACATACTGAAGCTGGGGGCTAGAGCTGAAGTAACCAAACGTTATTGTATGCATATGTGTGTGTAGCAATGTTTCTATGCATTTAACAAATAGTGTCGCTTACTTACCGCCAAGAGGAACACATAACTGTAAACTAAATACTTAAAACATTTTATCTTTTTTGGCAGTGCCATATTCCGCTCTCTCACTCGCTCGCTGCTCTGCTCTGCTCTACTCGTTTACTCTACTGGTTCTTCTTCTGCTTTTCAAATACTTTTTAATAGTCTTTTCCTTTGATCCTTTCGCTTAAGCAATCACAAGTTGCAGAGACATCTATATACATGTATATAAGACAAAATTTATGTCAATCATATGCATACCAATGTATATATACATGCGAAGCAACTCTATGTATATATACATGGAATTTGTTGCTAATGCATAAGCCTTTGCTATGCATATGAATCTATATAGATTTATGTATACATAAAAATATATTTATGCATATAACATAAATTTATGTTTTTATTTTAAACTTCATTTGATTAAATAATTGTTTTTAATTTTTTCTCTCCCAATCTCTTTGGCTTCACTGAATTTTCGCAACTCTCATTGCTTTTAATTTGTTTTCACAGTTAACTCAATGCAATTCACATGGCTCTTCAACATTTTTTAGCTTAGCTATATTTTCTTAGCTGAACTTCACGGTTGTAAATTTTAACTAAATATAACTGTTAAAGTTGACTGGGAGCAACCGAAATCCGTCGACAGCTAACAAAAAACACGCAGTTTACCGTCTGACGCGTTGTTCCTTGTTTTGTTATACTTTTCCAGTTTAACAGTCAAAACATTATCTATAACCTTTTTCGCCTGTCGCTGCTGCCAATCGTCGATGACAGCGCTGCGCAGCTCCAATTGGCGCGCCAATCGTCGTATTTGAAAATCCAATTGGATTCTAATCTAACAATGAGTTCTCCTGATTTTAAATGAATTTTATGTTAACATAAGTATTTAATTGAATCTCAGAGATTATTGCGCATTTGCAATTGTTATTAATAAAGAGAATCGATGGAAGTAAACATTTTATATAATTGCAGGCAAATTTATCATAAATTACTGTTATTAGTAATATTGAATTATATGTTGAATGTGTTGTAGTTGTATTTTTTCATTTATATAATGATTAACATTTTCTATAAGCTTTTTATTTGAAAAATCAATAATAAAAGCCAAATTCGAATACGAACGATTATAATTGACTTCTGATTTTATATGCATAAGATTACTGTTAATGCTATAATAATGTTAACATAAATGTTATTTAACATTTATTTATTCTCTTAGCTAAAGAGAATTTATGCCTGCTAGAAATATTTAAAGAAAATAATTTCTCATTGGACACAGTTGCTTCTGGTTAAGCATATATTTTATATTATGAAAATATATATATATATACAAATAATATCAGACCTCGCTTACATTTCTGAGAATCGAGGAGGACGGCACCTATAAATACGTCACCTACTCTGCACAACGTCCATCGGCTCGCTCAACTGACAACGCAAACGAAAAGAACCGAAGTCTCTCGATCATCACTCAGTCGCTCGGCTGAGTGATAAAACAAACTTATGTGTACACACATTCATACCTTCGTAGAAAAAGATATTGCTTGTATTTTTTTATAAAATAAATAGAAATAGCAGATATTAAATAAATTGCCAGCTTAAATAATGAATATTCTTTTCAATTTACATATATATAACTAAACAATCAACCAATTACTTTATTAAATGTTTAACAGAATCCAATTAGTCTTATTGGAGTTGAAGCGTCAATGTGTTGTCAGAATTACATATACTTACGTTCAATTAACTTATATTAATATAAGCAATTTCATGATTATCTAATTGGTATTCGTTTCAGCTAAATGCCAAATAGGCAAATGCCATGATAACTCCTAAATGATTGTCTAATTTACATTTACACATATCAAGAGTCAGCTTATATTCTAATAAGCTTATTTCATAAATAGTCTAATTGGAATGTACGTACATGTCTAGATCGCAGCTAATTGATATTCAAATATACACAACTCTAAAGAATTATACGTTAACTGATATTCTAATAGGTATAAGTCAAATCAATTCCAATTGGTAAATAACCCATTCGTTTCAATTGGAATGTGCATGTAGACTAATAATCTCTTAAGTTGTCCCAGTTTAGTATACTTAAAATTTATATGCCCTTTCCAATAGGCAAAGATAAACAGCTTTTTTCGTTTAAAGCTCTTTTACTTTTATTCTAAACAGCAATCTCCCAGCCCAACCCACATCCAATTAGAATATACAATTGTGATTTCAATTGCTTGAATTTTATATTCAAAATTCGCAAAAATTACAAAATGTAGAATAGAAAGCTTAAGTATTTTGCAATATTACGAAATGGAAGAGGAAGCGAAAGTGAAAGTGAAATAGAAAGAGAAGTTAAAAAAGAAATGCTTTTGCTTGTTTATTACAATCTTGTAAATTTGTTCTGTACAACTTACACTTGCTTATTAACGATTTCCAAAAATGTTTCAAAACTACATATGTAACGTATGCAGAAGAGAGTGTATAAAAATATGTTTGTTTGTTTTTTTTTCTGTTTTTTTGTTTATCAAATGTAAAAAGTAATATGTAAAATGTGAATCAAGTAGAAAATACAATACAAATTACAATACCTTTTGAAAATATATATATGTATATATAAAAAATATGCTTAGACACTATGAATGTTCCACTTAAATGGACCAGCCGGCTAAAAGAGGGACCCCGCTTAGATACCAGATACAAACTCAATACATATATGCATATATGTATATATATATATATATATATATATATATATATATATATCTGATTTATCTGATCTATACAATAGTAGGCCAATGTGGGTGGCTGCTCGCACCGCTGACTGTCGTCTAGACGTGGTGGATTCGTGGATTGCCGCAATGAAATGATTGAGTAGAGTGTAAATTGAATGTGTAAATAATAAAATTATGCTCTTTAAATGTACATTTAACATATTATTTTATACAATAGCAATAGCGCATGCAATTATTGCTTGTTGCTCTTGTTGTACTGTTTACCGTAAGTTTCTATATATATATAAAAATTCAGGTCTCTTTGCAATTACGTGTTCGATAATGCCGGGTTGCCGGCTGCCTCGCCGGATCATCGAACAGATCTTTCCTTAGATTTATTCCCGAAGATTCTTGGTGAGCAGAAGGTTGTTGTGATGCCCGGACAGATGACGCACCAGCTCCTGCACGGACTCGAAGCACATCGAGCAGAAGCAGCAGCTGTAGCGATTCTCCGTATCTGTCCCATTGGTCGTTGTTATGACATTTCGATGCACGGAGCACAGATGCTTCAGCAGGTGGGCCTTCTGCTTGAACATGGCCACGCAGAGGCGGCAGGCGAACGGCTTCTCGCCGGTGTGGACGCGCAGATGTGTCTTCAGGTTCCAGGACATGCCGAACTGTTTGCCACAGTATTCGCAGCGATATTCGCGCACCGACGACGTCGTGTGCGTGTTGTTGGCGGCGATGCTCGACACGGACGCACTGCTATTGCGACTCTCCGGATCCAGGTTTAAGTTGATATGCGACAGACTCGACAGCCGCGACTGCAGATTGGGCATTGCAGAGAGCGCCGCATTCTGATTGGACTGCCATTGGTAGACGAACTGCTGGCCCAGATGCATAGGTAGCTCGGGACTTTGAACACGATTTCGTTGGGATTCGAACAGCTTCCGCTCGGGCGTCATGGTGTCCGGATTAAGTGTGCCATCTTCCAGTTGCGATAATAGGTTCTTCTCGGATGCCGCCAGGCCTGCAATCGGTGACGTCGTCGACTTCACCAGTCGCAGCTCCTCCAGCAGATTGTGCTGATACGTGGTGAAGGGCTGATTGTCGCTCTGGGTATTATGGAAGCCGGGTCGACGCTTCCGATGCGGCGTCACGACATAATTCTCGGGCGAGCTATTGATGTCGGCGCCATCGGACAGCGGCTTCATCACATCCTTGTGAGTGTCGAAAAAGAGTCCCTTACGCTTTGTGCTTTCGTGTGCGCTGACCGAATCGATGTTGCTTTGTTTTAGCAGAAAACTCTTGCTATCAATGCGTGACGAACTGTTGTCTCCTCCTTTCGTTCGCAGATCGAGCGACAAGTTGACAGGATTTACAGATGAGTTATTAATATTATTATTATTGTTGTTATGGGCGGTGGCGGTGGTGGTTGGTGCGTTGGTGTTGCTGCTGCTGCTGCTGCTATTGTTGTTGTTGTTGTTGGCAAGTCCGCCCGCTGGAATGTCGGAAAGGTTTACAATTTCATCAGTGTCTTTATCGCTCTTATTGTCCTTATTGATGCACTCATCATCGTCCTCATCGTCCTCTTTGCTGTGCGAACACTCATTGCCGGCCTCACAATTCTCGGCTGGGAATGCGGAATAATCGGCGGTATTTCTAGTCTCATCCACGCTCTCAACTTCATATTTAAACGATTGATCTAATGTCTGCGGGGACGGATACTGCTGCGGATGCTGCGGCGTCTGCTGCTGCTGTTGCTGCTGCTGCTGCTGCTGCTGCGGCTGATGTTGCTGCTGATGCTGCTGTTTCCGTGGCCTCTCCCGTATGCTACCGGTGCACTTATTGCTAAGATAGGCAGAGTCTGTTGTCTTCCAGCTATCCGACTTGATTTGCAGCAACAGCAGCAAGTCGTGCAGATAGTTTACATCTCGCGACGTTATGCACGTCTGGCCCGAGTACAAAAAGTCCAACAGAAACTTGAAGTACGTAGCATTGACATCAGGAAAATAAACTGTTGTCGTGCAATCGCTCAGGTGAGTATCCTCCAGCAAATTCCTACAGATTGAAGTTGAAATTGAAATTGAAATTGAGAATTTAAATATATATAAATTTATGATTGATTAATCTAACAATACTTACCTTATTAGCGGACTGGCAGCAGCGAGCACTAATTTGTGCGCATGCAATTTCACTTTGTTCTCGCAGACGATCGTCAGGTCGGCTGGATGCTCCCCCCTAAAAGCCGCGCCAATTTCTTTGAGGATGCACTCACCATGCTTGCTGTATTGCAACATCAACATTCTTTGAAACTGGAAAAGTGAGAGAAATAAATCAAAATTCATTTACATTTCTAATATAAATATACAAGTTATTAAATAAATAACAATTTGACAATGAATATAATAAATACATATATAATAATTCATAAAATTTAATGTATAATGTAACAGATTCTTCTTATTCAAGTCAAATGAACTCCTGAACTCTAAGATGTTCGTTCGATAGGCTTGGCTAAAAAAACCCATAAAACTAGATTATAATAACAGCATAGCTAGTTATAGCTTAGCTCGTTAGCCCATTCATAGGCATATATATAAATATATATACTAAATCTTTAACCTCAATTTAAAATACCAAACTTTCAACTCACTTACGCCCACACACTTGGCGAAAAGAAAGCATTTTTGCAAGCCATGACTGCATACTATGTATGTACATACATATATTACATAATATTAATTTATATATTATTTAACCATTTCTGCAATTTATGAAATATATTTATAAACTATGATTCATACCCGGATCCTAGTGGATTTTATTAACGACTTTTCTAGTAAAAGGAACACTAAGCCGAAGTTTTCTTCATATAGATGCATAAAAGAGCTTTCGAAAGCTTAACAATTAAGATTGGAAATTGTTTCGCTGTTGAGCGTATATATGTATATATATATATTTTTTTTTTTGTCTTTTCTTTTTTCGTAGAAGGGCAACGAATTTTGTAAAAAAAACACACTAAATTGTTAAAACCAAATGAGCAAACTCACTTTGTCATCTATACAAAGTGTGTATGTGTGTGTGTGTGTGCGTGTCTGTCTGTATATTTAAATACAAATAAAAGGCCATGTGTCATTGTTGTATTGTGCAAGAGCACGGCTTGTCTTGTCTGTCTCTGCATTTTAAAGCTTACATACATATATGTAGGCGCGCACACACACACACACATGGCAGTTAAACTGTGCGTGTGTGTGTGAGCGTACAGGGCCACACATTGAAGCTAAAGTTCACAGATCTCTGAAAACTTTAGAAAGAGATAGTCTTGCTTTTGCCGCGAATGGAGAAGAAACGTTCACTTTCAATAAAACTTGACTGACTGGCTTTGCCCAAGCAGCAAGAGAATGGTGCGCTTTGCCGTATTATGTTTTTTTTTTCCTTTTTTTTTTTTTTTTTTTTTTTATTTCTTTTATAGCTTGAAGCACAACACAAAATATATTGCCTGTGCTGGCTTAGTAAGCAGTCTAATTTTATTTGTATTTATTTTGCTTAATTTATGGTATCAGAGCTTGAGCTGCAAATCTCTTCTAGACTTTCTAAATTCTTCAATTAATTATACAAGCATATTTATGTATATACATTATATAAATATATATGTACATATATATTAGGTAATTCAAACTTGGTAAAAGGTAACAAAGTCGCATTTACTACAAAATGAAAGTCTTAAATGCCTTTCTTTCGTTTCTTTTTAACCCCACAAAAAAAAGTTGCATTGGAATGCGGAAAAAACAACTTGAAACTTTGCTAAAATTGACTATTTATAAACTATGAATTCATTATTTTAATTAGATAAGATATCTACTGATATATCTTTGCTTCAAAAATAAAAATACATAAATATTAATAATACATTCAATTTGGCATATAATACATTTAATTTTTATTTTCTGTATTATATTTATTTATATAAAAATACAAAATAAAACATTTTATTTATTTACTCTACTTTTATTGTTTCCATTTTTTAAGTAACATTAAAATTCTTTTCTGAATTTAGTTTTTTTTTTTATTATTATTTTTTATGTCATAGTCTTACTATACCAGTTTTATTGTTTATGTTTTTACTTAAGTATCAACATTAAAAAGTACATACATGTATGTACATATGTACATTTAATGTACACTCGTCTTAATAAAAAAAATTCATAAAGCTAAAGGCGAAAAGTGAACACAGCAACAAAAGCAACAACAGCTACAATAACAGCAGCAAAAACGCGCTTACAAACGACGACCAACAACAACAACAACAACAAAAATAAAATCACCTTTCACAAAAAGCTTTTCTCTCAATGGTTCAGTTCTCTCTATGCATGCATCTGTGTATCTGTGTATGCATAAATGAGAGTATTACTGACTGTCTGTGTATGTATATTCACTCATGTCTATTTGTGTTTGTATTAGATAAAGGCATGTAAAAAGCTTTCGAATTACTCTAAATGAGTCTGAATAGATACATGTGTATGTGTGTCTGTGCGTGTACACGAAAGCTAAACAAATACTTATGGAAATATGTATGCAGGCCTGTGTGTACAAAACACGATCACTCAGTTACGCTTGGCTTTTCGTATTTGTCGTCGTAGTTTCGATATTATACAGTTTTGCAATCCGCTGTCCGAATGTACATATGTATGTATGTATATGCATACATAGAGATATTGATATGTATAAATGAAAGTATGTTCTGTAATTGTATATGTACATATGTACATACATATGTACATACATATATACACTTGCATGTGAGAAAGGAAAGGATATTTATTAAATTCGAAATTTATATACATACACACATACATACATTAATGTATGTAGCTGTATGCATGCAAGTACATCATATTTATGAAGTGAGCGGATTTAACGCGATCAAACTTGTTTTTGCTGAAGTTTGTCACGGGCGAACCAATACTAACGTACTGCAAAGTTTCTGCTCATTTTCCCCTTTCACGAAAGCTCTTTTTGGTAAACCAGCCGAAATATCCGACTCGCGCTCTCACACACACACACTCACATACACACAATCGCTCGTCGCGTCGTCGTCGTCGTTGAGCATGTTGTAAATGCCACATTCGTAAAAATGACCCAAATTTGAATTACATAATTATAGCAATGAGCAAACTCTTCTTTCCTCATCAATCTCAGTAGAAAACATTTAATTGCTTCTACATAACTTTCTATATTTATTAAATGCATACATATTTATATTTATTATTATTTATTTTAATATAACAAACTATTTATGAATGTGTGTCTGTATATATTGCACTCTTACATATATATTTATTTGTACATACAAACGATGTTGACGAAGCTTATTAACATTTCTGCGCAACAATAAATGAAATGAAGAGAAAGAGCGACGAGCGTAAGCGACGTGCACACAACACAACACAGAGAAGTTGCTTACTCGAACACACACATACTAATGGAACTATGCTTGTATATAGATGCACGTACATATATACAGCTCTATACGTACACATACATACTTGCGCCAGTATGAAGACATTTATATGTATGTACGTATGTATGTCTGTCTGTATGTATGTATGTATGTATGGTTGTGTATATACATTCACATAAGCACGCTATGAAGGTCACTAAGCCTTTCTTGTCTCTTTTGCTTGGGTGCGCGTTGCGTTGCGATCTTTTATTGCTGTATTTGTTTGTGCTGTCGCTGTTAATCGTGACGATCGGACGGTATACAGAAAACTGGGCTCTGCTGCACATTTACATACAAACATACATACATAAGTATATAAATATGTTTAGTATGCATACATATGTATTTATATACAAGTGTTTGAATGTATGTGTGCGCAGTTTTGTATTGAAACTTTGTCTGCTTTTCTTTATAACAGTTTTGAATTTTGGCCTTGTAAGTGTTTTTTTATGTATGCAGGCATACGTATATATCTACGTGTTAATGTATGTATATACTACCATTTATATTTTAATTAATTTAAGTCATACTCTATTGCTCAATAATATGAATGTGAATGTGAATGTGAATGCGAATGAATGTGTGTATGTAGATCAGACAGAAATGAATGTTTTCACTTGCAGCTTTCAATATTTTGTATTTTTTTATTGTAAATAAATTATTTGTCTTTATACATATATACATACATATATGTGTATAGACACTCTATTTAACTCACCTCTTTCATTAAGTCTGTAGCAATTACTCCCTTTCACAAATAGTTGGAAAATCTTCTGTAGACTTTCTGAATGTGCACACATACACTGGCATACATATGTACATATGTAAATACAATAGTATAGTATGCATGTACGTATGTATGTATGTATGTATGTATATTTATTTATTTCTTATACACTATTGCACATACATACATACAAGTGCTCAACAGAGTAGAGCTTTCCACTTTCACAGTCTAGTTAAAGATTGTGTATGCACATATGTACATACAAACGTACATATATACGTGTATTCCTGATTGAGTATGTGTGTTGATGTGAATAACGCGTTCTATTCCTTTTGCATCCAGAGACAGAGTACACAAGCACACACGCACACAAATATATTTATTAATTATATGTATATATGTATGTATATTTAATTATTACTTTCAGTTTCAGCATCTGCACACGTTCATATACATAGGGCAACTGTTTCTGTTTTTGTTTATCATATTTGTACGAGATTTTCAAACTCAATATTATAGTAGTTGTAGTTGTAGTAGTAGTAGTAGTAGTTTTTGTTGTTGTAGTTGTAGTTGTAGTAGAGTAGATTTAATTTCTCTTTTGAGTGTTGGATCTTGTTTTTAAGCAACGCACGTACAGTTCACAGTTTCATTAGCTTTTGCTAATGCCACAAACAACAACACATGCACATACCGATGCCAGTCCACATGCATGTATGTTCCGCACACATATAAAAAGTTCACAACAACAATAACAATAACAGCAACAACAACAGTAACTTTTAACTAGGTTGAAGTTTTTGTTATATGTAATACACTATTGCGAAATAAAAAACTTGATTGGTAAAACTTTTTTCCGACTTTGCGAGAGGAGAGATCGGGCTTTTGCCTCTCTCAATCTCTCTCTTACTCTCTCTCACGCTCTCTCGTATAAAAGTAACAAATGCTTTTCTCTTACAGCACGCGCACAAACGACAACACGTCCGACCTACCAAAGCACTATTTGTGCACTAAAACTAAAACCAATGACGGCCAACGACAACCGACAGCAGCGTAGAGCACCGTAGAGCAGAGCAGAGCAGCGCAGCGCAGCTAGCGAGATCACACAGACTTCGTGTGGAAATGGCTTGGTCTTCGTCTTGTTCGGACTTGTTCTCGCAGCACTTCGTTTTATGATGTGTGTTATGCCTTTTGCCAAGTAGTAGTTGGATTATTATAACACTGTAACAATTTACATACAAAGATACATACATACATATATGTGTATGTATGTAAGCACAAATAGATGTATGTATATTGATGTTCGAATGACTTACATATACAAATGTATGTAACGCTTACAAACATATTTATGGCGTGTACCGTAAAGTATACTCTTAATTCAAGGAAATTTTTAGAAAGTTTACTGGGTAAATCATTTATAACATTTGTTTGGATGTGTATGTATGTATGTATGTATTTATGTATAGATAAGCTCAGATTTGCACAAACATGTATTTATTTGTATGTATGTATGTACATATGTATGTTTGTATTTATATATGCATACATGTTTGAGGAACTTGAATCAGCATCAGCTTTCGATTTAGCATTTCTAACTGTAGAATTGTCCAGCTGTCTGTTATGATGAATAAACAAGCTAGAAGCATTACTAACATTTCTTGTATGTACATACATACATATATATGTGGTTACATATGCATGTATATTGTACTTTACCGTTTATTTTTCAGTTGTATACTTCATTTCGACAAGTAAACTTAAATTATAATTTTACATACATATGTACATATATGAATTATATATACAATGTATATATAACTTATATATTTTATATATATTAAAAAAAACATTCTTACATATTAAATATATATGTATGTATGTACTTATAGACATTTGGATTTACCTTTCCTAAATAGGATCAGACGAGGAAAGGATTTCTATTTTCTATTTTTGTATCTTTGTTCACATCAGTTATCTGTCGAGTTATTTCTCAGTTTGGAAATAGTATATCTGATAGATGTTTGTATACTTCTTTAATGGCTTACTATTCGACAATGAGAGTCGATCGTTGTTCATGCTCAATTTGCCATTTGCATACGCTGCGCGGCTCAAGGACACGTTTTTATTGGTTTGCTCCTTTTTTGAAGGAAAAGGGTGCAAAGGCTGCAACAGACAAAAGAAAGTAGTTAACGTTTAACATATAACTATGATCACCAAGTATATATGTATTTATCTATTATATACATACCTATTTTTTTAAACAAAAACTATATAATGACTACTTAAGACTATCTTTAATTTTTACTATAACTCTTTGAGTTAATACTATATTATATATGTATATTCATTAACATATTGCCTAATACACAATATAAGAATCATCGTTAGCAGTCATTTGCATGACCTTGATCCCCAAATCCTTTACGCTTACGCCTACGCCTACATATGCATACCCTGCACACTATTATACCCTTTCTTTCAAAATAGAACAATTAAATTTGGCCTTGAACTGGACACACGGCTACATTAATTGCACCCGCTTTCTATTTGTAATTTATGATTTCGGCTAATTTGAATAAGCGGAAGAAACAGACTGAATACAATGAGAAGAAACAAATGAATAAGAAGGATGCTGTAACCCTATGTACATTGAATGAAAAATAAATGTAGAAAGTTTTCGTTGTATATGTATGTGTATTGTACATCTCTTAGTAGTTGACAAAAGTGTAAAATATACCTATTTTAACCCTAGAAAACCCTGCACATATTTCATAGTGTTTATTGAAGAAGATTATAAATTAAAATAAATAATATAAGGCTTACTAAACAATAATTATATTCTTACATGAGTTCATTTAAATACAGAAATTTGCAGAAATATCTAATAAGCCAAAATCCAAATCATTCATAATTTAGCAGTTAAATAGCTAAAGCCGCCAACACTCATATATGTTATTGTAATATCGATATGCTCTAATCGATAGTTTAAATAATAACACAATTATCGTAGGGTCAGCCTGTTGCCATCTTTGAGCACCGATGAACTTCAACTAAAACATCGATCATAATTTGTTAAAGATTTGTTAAGCGAAAAGAAATAATAATAATAAAAATGAATGTGCGAATTATTCAAAGCCGAAAAAACTATATAACTTTAACAAACTTTCTGCGAACACGTAAGTTGTTTAATTTTATAGCGTATGGGCTTAATTGATGCAGGCAAAGCAATTGATGACAGCGAATCTGAGTGATCAAAGTCCAAGAAAATATTTTTTTTTGTATTTAAATACAGATGTATATCAATATGATGATGTATTTAACAATTAGATAAGAAGCTGTGCAATCATGTTGGGTTCAAATTCTATATGTATATTATTTATATATACATGTGTATAATCCAATAATGCTATTCGCTTTACATATATTATACATATATTACACATATGTACATGTAAATGCTTTCTCTTTGTAATATGTAGATGGATGCCGGCAGTTGTCCGTCCAGGCTGCGCCTCAACCCAAACGAAACACTCAAAATATAGTGCTTGTCGATGGCGTACGTACGCCATTTCTGACTTCTGGCACATCCTACTCGAATTTAATGCCACATGAATTGGCCAGACATTCCTTGCTGTAAGTGTATAATCTTATAAAAGAGCTATATTCATATATTCATATTTAAATATTCTCTCACACAGCTCACTGTTGCAAAAGACTCGTCTGGACAAGGAACTTGTTGATTATATTGTCTATGGCAGCGTTATACAGGAGGTGAAAACTTCCAATATTGGCCGCGAGGCGGCGCTTTCGGCTGGCTTCAGCGATAAGACACCTGCGCATACAGTTACAATGGCCTGCATAAGCTCAAATGCGGTAAGCACTTCAAACATTCGACTAACAGAATATATTTTTTATTAAATAAAATGATCATTTCAGGCAATTACAACTGGCATGGGTCTGATTGCTACAAATACATATGATGTGATCGTTGCTGGCGGCGTTGAGTTCATGTCCGATGTGCCCATTCGGCATTCGCGTAAAATGCGTTCGCTGATGTTGAAGGCGAACAAGGCCAAGACGCTGGGGCAGCGCCTGGCTTTGCTGTCGACATTCAGACCCGCTTTCTTGGCGCCTGAAGTAGGATAAACCAAAAATGTTAATATTTTTATATACTTTAACTTTTCTGTTTTAAATGTTCCACAGTTGCCTGCTGTTGCCGAGTTTTCGTCTGGCGAGACTATGGGTCACTCCGCTGATCGTCTGGCCTCTGCATTTAATGTCTCACGCAAGGAGCAGGATGACTACGCCTTAAGATCCCATATTATGGCAAAGAAGGCTCAGGAAAGTGGTTACTTTACAGATTTGGTACCATTCAAGGGTAAGTACTGATACATTAATATAGTGCTCAATCTAAACATTTACGATTTCAGTGCAAGGCGTTGATCAAATCGTCGACAAGGACAATGGTATTCGCGTCTCAAGTCCTGAGAGTTTGGCCAAGCTTAAGCCAGCGTTTGTTAAGCCATACGGCACAATTACTGCGGCCAACGCTTCCTTTTTGGCAAGTTTTCTTATATTTCATTGTTTGAAATTTTTTAATCTGATTTGCTTTAATTCCAGTCTGACGGCGCCTCAGCTTGTCTCATTATGACCGAGGAGAAGGCAAAGCAATTGGGCCTAAAGCCAAAGGCGTATCTACGTGATTTCCTGTATGTCTCTCAAGATCCTGTTAATCAACTCTTGTTGGGTCCTGCCTATGGCATACCAAAACTCCTGAAGAAAACTGGACTCACACTTAAAGATATTGATAGTTGGGAAATTCATGAAGCTTTCGCTGGTCAAATCGTTGCCAATTTGAAAGCTTTGGATTCCGATTGGTTCTGCAAAACATATATGGGTCTCAGCGAAAAGGTCGGCACTCCCGATTTGTCCAAGTGGAACAATTGGGGTGGATCGCTGTCGATCGGTCATCCATTTGCTGCCACAGGCGTTCGTCTCTGCATGCACACGGCCAATCGCCTAGTTCGGGAGGATGGAAAGCTTGGCGTTGTCGCCGCCTGTGCTGCCGGTGGCCAAGGTGTGGCCATGCTTATCGAGCGTTATCCTGGAGCAACGGCTGACTGAAAATATCATTAGCTAGGTTTCTTTTTTATAAAACATCTAAATAAATCATTTTAAATAAACACATTTATTGGCTGTAAAAAAATATGATTTTGTTATACTTGTTTACTTATTAATATAACTTAATATTGTTATTGATAAATTAAACTTATCGTTAATCATATCAGGACTCTATTGTCTACATAGATCAGGACTCAAGTTTTAACTATTAAATCCTTAAAAGTTTATATTTTCGAGTTATACTTGGGATCTTGTAACAACAAGAACAAGCAATATTTTCTCAGCTCATATGTATATAATTATATATACAGAAAATATAAATATATGAATCGATGCACCCCTCTCTAAATATGCATATCAAAGCAATTCGCAACTCGAAATTTATTTTTACATGGCGCCCTCCTCCTCGATTCTCAAAAATTCAAGTAGGTCTGCTACTTTTGGCGGCAAAAAAAAATTTTTATTTTTATATTTTGAGTGTTTTTTTTAGTGCTTTTAAAATGTTAAAATTCAAGTCGCGTTGTGGGTGTGCTGGAGTATGTGTGCAGCTATATATATGGTATGTATTTATGTCAATATAAGAATATGTATGTATATACATATGTGTATATTATTCCATTCCATTGCATTCCAATGCTTAACCTGCATCTCTTTCCTGGCTCTCTGACGATCACAAAGATCATCTTTAGCTTGTAGCTAACCATTTAAAAAGAGTAATAATGTTAAGCAACTTAATTATGAATATAGCTCTTTATTCTGTTGCTGCTACATGGCTCTACCTGCCTGTCTTACATTCCCGCTCTGACGATCTAACCTATTTGGCTTCTAGCTAACTATACTAAGAGAGTAATAGAGGTACAGAGTAATTACAAATATATGTAGCTCTTTATTCGGTCTCATAAAGCTGCTGTTGCTTTAGTTTGCTTTGGAGAACGTCGTTTTCATTGAATGTGATGTGCAGCGGAGGTATGAGAGCACATGCCGCAATTCTGCCCTCAGCGTTCAGGAAATTAAACGTGGCACAGGCCTATAAATAGAGAGAAGAATCATTTCAGCATTCAGTATATTTGAAGCGCCACAGCATTTATACCTGTTCCGTGCGAAGGATTTCTACATTTATATTGTACTTTCTCATAAATTGAATTACTCGCTTTGTTAGAGTTGCTGTTGGACTCTGGTCGCCAATGCCTATTATAAGTACATCGATTTTCGGTTCCAATGTTGGGAAAAGGGAAAGACTTTTTCATTTATATCCTCATATGAGTTTACGTTCCATGATAGTACGGATCTAAAATGTTAATCATACTTAAATGGAAATTACAATTACATAACAGAGGACTGTATAGATCGATTTGTTATACACACCTAGGGAATACAGTAATAGGGCCTAGTAGTACCATATTGTTATTAAGCCGGAACCCATACTGGCTATATCCTGTAATCATAAGTCCCATGTCCGTTTCGGTGTTGAAGATGGAAACTTTTGTTTTGCCATCATAATCATAAGCTTTGCTAAATTGTGTTCCTATTGTTGATATCCCACGTCGACAGACTGATTTCTTAAATAGATTTCTCACTGCAGCAGCTTTTAGCGCCGCACCACCCAATGCTCGGAAATTCATTTGATAATATTGGTTGCTCAATTCAATTATGAAATGATAAAACCAACCTTTATTTGTAAACCCGATGTTCGTCTCATCGATAAACAGTTCGATACACGTATGTCACATTTTAAATACTACTTTCGATAGTTAGAATTAAATTGGTACCCAATATAATACATCGATTTCAATCAATCAAAATTAAATTAATCAACAGAAAACTGAGAAAACATATTCAAATTATCGTTGATTTTACAAATAATCAAAATGTATATTCTCATAGACTTTTAAAGTTATCTTTTGACGGACAAAACAAAATTTCAAAGTCCTCATCATCCACTCATCATTACAGATTGTCTGTAATAAAAAGAATTATGGAAATAATTATTCTACTTTTACGTACAAAATAAAATAATTATTTTTTGTTTTTACTTTCTTATGTTAATATTTGATGCTGCCCTAACGCTGATAGTGGAAATATATATATATTTTTTTATTTATCGTTGATGCGATAGTTGTGTAGATTAATTTTACAAATACTCATAAAATACTCGTCATATATATATATCGATATAGAACTTCGTCACAACACCCGATTAAATTATAGTATAATTAAAATATTAAGACTTTGCATACCTACTCATGTGAAATATTAAGAAAATTAAGTTGGTAACAGTTAAATATAAAAGTTGTTAACCGATTTACAATTGAACAAATATCGCTGCTTGGCTGATGACGAATAAGAATCTAAAGAAAAATGACAGCATGAGCTCTCTCTAACCAGTTGCACACAATAATAATATGTATGATCTGTTTGTATATACAAATATATGATTAATTGTCATATAAACGAAAATAGTTCAATGAATCAAAGTGAAATGTGTATATTTAAATAATATAGAAGTGCGACACCTCGGTAGTAAGTAGTTAAAAGTTTTTTTTTTTTCTGTATATATGATACATATATGCAGTTGGATAATTAAGTTACTCGTTGATATTATATGTACATAGTTAGAGCATGTGTACATACGAACATATATGTATTAGACAGCCTATAAATATTCAACTACGTATCTGATTATGTATATGCATGATTGTGTTTATCATCACAACAATCATTGATAAGAAACGTCCAGAGTTTAAGAGCAGAAATTAGTATTTTCTATGTATACACATATATAGAATATATATTCATGACTAATTGGCTTAAATTGGGGAGCAAACCCATAGCTAAATCGCATCACTAACAAATAGGAGCAAAAGGTCAAACACAATAAAAGAAAAACACGTAAGAAATCATTTCCGAGTGCGCGCTTACGTAGATTTATATGGAAAGTGTTACGTTTTACGTGCACTATTGTAATTTGAATTGATTTAGTAATAATATCAGATGATTTCTATGTGTAATTGTCAATAATGTGTATGTTGATACCGAATAATACTTTCAGCAATATAAATAAATTCCACCTTTGTTTCCTTTCTAAATCTCAATTTACACAGGAACAAAAAATTGGACAGCTGTCAAACTGTAAGCAGCTATCAGTTTTTTTTTTTTTCTACTGCTGCCAACTTTGATAAGGTGTAAACAGTATTTAATAAACAGAATTGGTGTGACTTACTAAATATGCTTTATACAGCTGCGGTCATAAAAGTGGTAGTGTACAATTGAGATACCTAATAATGCCATATCAGCATTCTAAACAATAAATGTTCCTATTAATATTAATTTCAATTTTCTTCCAAATATTTATTTAATCACACTATATGTTGCTAAATGTGTTTTATATATCAAATATGAGTTAAAATACTAAATCGGACATGCCGCAAGCATCAACTGCGACTAAAAGCTGCCATCAAGCTTAAACCACAAACTATATACATTTACGTATTAATAAATAATAGCTCAGAGCTTAAATAGGAAATTAATACTGCTCTGGTTAGGCAATATACAGTTTAAAGTATTTTCAAAGTAGATAGAGCCTGGTATAGGTATTATTATATTAAATGTTTGTTCTTCAAGTGAAATATAGATTGCAATACTGTCAGTAGGCGTCGCTTATCGCCGCAAGATAATGGTCGAACTTTCGTTGAAATATGGTTGATTATTAAATTTGTATGACAAACTATAGCTGAGTCACATATAATATATGTAACTAAAAGCCTATAAATATGTATACATTTATTTTCTATATATTTATTATGAATATCTAATACTTATCAAATATTTTATTTGCTCTCTCATTTTAGCTGTTCACTGAAGATTCCAAGAATTTATAGATGATATCTACCTCACAACAGAGAAAAAATGATCGGCCCCAGTTCACAAATAAGCAAGATATTATTAACGCTATTATTTCTGTTAATAATATTCTATGTCTTTATGGATATTGAGCTATATCTGCGAATACATAACTATGCAATCGATCGAAATTATCACATTAATGATACATCGACGCCCTTATCGTCGCAGGAGCCATCCAATGTTGCATCGGATTCAAGTAGTGCCCTGAAAATACCCACCGTTGAGAAGGAACCGTCCTACGATCAAAATACCTGGATATCATGCAATTTAAATCCGCTGTGTCATGTAACAGTGAAAGCGATACTGTTAGATCACACCAATCATTATCTCTTCGCACCGCTGGCGACAATCTTCGACGATGTGGTCGGAATCTCGCAATCGACGTTTATTACGCCGAATATGATATCGTTTTTCCATGTAATCGTTGCTTGCATCTCGGGGAAACTGGTGGCATCGGATAGCCTGGGATATAGACGGCTAGGTGTACTCCTCTTTCAAATACGCACGTTTCTGGATGATTTAGATGGGCATGTGGCGCGCGTCAAGAAACATATACGCGGTGAACGCTCTGAAATTGGTACATCCGGTTATTATGTGGACGGACTATGCGATGGCCTCGGGTGTATTGCTCTACTGTTAGGTATATTCTTTTTCCTGAAGAATAACCCACCTCGGCGAGGCTACTCCATAATTCCAATGAGCGATTCCAAAAATCCGGAACCAACGATTATACCCAAGATGAAGGCAACAACGCGCAAAGTCGCGAAAAATGTTATTAGCTTTACGGGTCAACTGTTGTTAAGTTCGACGGCCTGGAATCGTTACATCGCTGTCTATCAAAATATGCTGGAGCGCGAGGATGTGAGCAGCAGTCAGTACCAGTGCCAGAATTATATATTTAAGTCGACATTATTCTTTTGCGTTGCTTGGATGTGGCGCATCGTCAATGTGCACGCCCTGCTTCACTGTGTTTTGCTTAGTATTTTTTGTGACAAACTATGGGATTTTCTGAGAGCGATACGTTACAGTGGATATATAATATTACTCGTTGCCATTTGCTTAACTGAGATGCACATTTTGGAGGCCCAGAACTATATATTTAATTCATCAGCGTGCAGTAACATCTCACTGTGATTTTACACCTATAATATATATACACACACATATATATTACTGAAATACAATAATATTTTTGTAGCGGAGATCAAAAATGCCTTTTTATACCCTGTAACCATAATTTTAAATTGTGTTTGTGTGCGAAATGCGAAATACATTGTGATTGTGCGACTTAGGGTAATTACTTTAGTATGTATCTGTCAAATATATATATTAATATACAAGTAGTTAACGGACTTGCAAATTTATTCTGGGTTAAATACTGTGAATCTAAGTGAATCTATATCTTGAAAGAAAATTCAATCTGGTTGTATTCTAATGTTTTTTGGGACAGCTAGCATAGCACATCCCTTACTACATCAGGTGCGTTATATATATAGCTTTCTATCTGTATCTGGTTTAAGCTCTAACTATCTATATCTGAAAAGTAACGATTTACATTTGAGTCACGCGTATTGCAATTCAATATGTATTTTCGCTTATCTTTCATTTAGTTATAAGCAAACGTGGATTTCTGTATTTCTTATGACCGTGAATAAATTTCTTTGAAATTATAAATATTTTGTTTACTTCCTATATCCAAACGCATAACAGTACGTCAATTCTATTAATGGATTCTAAACCAACCAACCGTACTCAAAGATACAATCTATCGATGGAATGCCGGCAGGTATCACTGAGATGTTCATCGATATATCGAAGCATCGATGATTTTTGGTGCATCACTAGTATACATACACAAAATTTTATCTTAGATTTTTTGCAAAGGAGAAATGGTGTACTTTACGAATTCAAATTTATTAAAAGCGAAATTGTAAATATTCTTTATATTTATTACGCACTTATTAAAAAGTGGATGTGCATATTGACCTAGCGTGTGTTGTGTTTCGAGATTCGAGCGTGCAAAGAAAAGTGACTTCGATCTGGTTCTGACTGTGTGTGAATCTTGTGAGAGAGCGAGCTTAAAAAGGAAATATACAACATAAAATATTACGTGTGTGAGCTGTACTGAAAACATACATACATATATTGAAGGCATTACATCCTGTAGTGTTACTACTAACCCCTTATTAATAGTGTAAGAATTGTTGTATAACCCCATTTAGGAGGGCCTTATCGCAAACCAACATTTGTGACTACATGCATACATACACACATACATATGTATGTGTTAGCAGAAGTTGTACATGTGTGTGTACCACATGTACTCATTGGTTAGCATTAAATGTGCACATATGTATGTAGATATGAAAAAACGTGTAAGGTCCATACCATATTTCTTTACACCTTTCGTAAATACATATGTATGTATGCAAATAAATGCTTCAAATATTGATTAAATAATATATAAGACTTTTAGTTTCAAATTACATCAAGGTTAACAAAAAAAAAAAAAAAAAACACTTCGGCAAGCCGAATATTAAATATCCTTGCAATCATATAACAGACGTACGTTTTATGTAATCTAAATGAAAATATTCCGTTGTGGGCGAAAAGATGCAGCAGCTGCCATTTATTACAGTAGCTTATTTACCTATGTAAGTTTTTTTTGTAGCGTCTACCGGCTTGCTCGATGACTGTGTGATCACGCATATATACTTACATCATACATAAGTACACACACACACACACACACAGATATATACGTGTATATAAATACTTACCTACATGTGACGCACCTGGCATAATGCAAGGGTATTAAAATTAATAAATTTCATCTAATACAGAAAATACTATAAAGGAATTTTTTTTTATTACATTTATAAACTTGGAATGCTTTTTTCTCATTATTTTTAGTTTAGAGTTTTTAATAATTTTATAATTTAAAATATTCATCCTAAATGCTTATAAAAATTAAATATAAATGACTATAAAAATAGGCTGGAGTCTTCGAATGTGGTTTCGAATATATTAGATCAATTTAGAACATATTTTTTGTGGGGGCTAAAGATTTTACATTGATTTTTGTAAAGATAGATAAAGCATTTATCTAAAATTATTAATAGTGCTGATATATTAATTTCTATTAAAATAACAATAATAAAATTATAATTTTAGGTAAAATATAACATTGAAAAAAAAAAACTTTTTGAAATGTTTATTGTATTTTTGTTTTAAAAATAACTGTTGCAAGATAATCTGTTAAAAGATGATCTGATTATATTTATATCCAGTCAGTTCTTACAGAATTTAGTATGGATTTCATAAACTATCGAATAAAAGTCTCCAAAGATCAATTCTAAGTATTTACTATATATAATTACTTTAAATATTTGACAATTCAATTGTTTATGACTTAGTTGGGGAAATTCACACATTTGTAGGCAATCTTCATATTAGAAATATATCTACTTGCTGGTTTAAAGTCTAAACCATAAATTATAGAATTAGCTTTCGACTAATACCTAGTTCAACACTTGTCTGTCCAAATGTGAATTAATTGGATTTTGAATGTTTTTATCAGTGTGCGTATAAGAAGGGTTTGTGAGCTGTCTGTTTGGAAGAAGATATGAAATACGAGTATGTGTTTATGAATGTGCATTTGTATATTTATATGTATTTGTGGATACGTGTGTCTGTACGAGTATGTGTATAAATATTAGTGTATGTACGTGAGTAAATATGTATTTTGCGTTATTATTGAATGTTGAGATTCAGATGTATACAAAAAATGTCCACACAATTAATAACGAAGACAAGTTAAAAATGAAACATTTTTAAAATCTTGAATTCATATATTTGCTAGAATATTTTTTTTTTTTTTTTTTTGTTAAATATATAAAACAAACATGTACTAAGTAAAGATTTTTTTAAAACTTGAAATAAGATTTTTAGCAGAATAATTTCTGTTATATATAATGACAAACATTTAAAATTATAATAGAGATCTTACTAATGGAATAGAATAGTATTCATGGAAAATATTGCAATCTTAATTTATTCCCATTAAAATTTCTTTCTCTTATGATATGTTTAGGCACATGAATAGAATTTGGAAGATAGATGTCTTTATAATACGAAATAATTATTTAAAATACAATTCAATTTCAATTTGTAAAGAAAGCAAGGAAATTGAATTCATTATTTTTCTAGTCAATTTAACTTTTTTTTCTATATATAAAACACACACTAAATAGGCAAATACAAGAACAATGTGTGAACAATCTTTTTGTCTGAGTGAGTGAATTTTATTATTTTGTTTAAGGAAAGTTTGTTAAGAATGGGATTACATGTATATGAAGTATATATCAGAATTGATTGAATGATGGCGTAGATAATAATTAAATTATATAAATTAAAGAATCATATAAATTTTATGCAAAATCTTATTAATCTTTTAGAATTTTGAGAAAATCGCAAAATGGATTTCGTACAAGTATCCGAGGAGGAGGGTGATGAGCCGATTGAACTTCCTGCTGAAGAGGATGGAACTTTGTTAATATCCACATTGCAGGCGCAATTTCCTGGTTCGTGTGGTCTCAAATATAGGAATAATGACTCGAAGGCTGTGCGCGGCGTTCGCTCAAATGAGGGCAGACTTTTTCCACCGAACGTAGACTCGGGTTGGGGGGAATACGTCTACTTTTGTGTGTTTCCTAAAGGTATTGAAATTAACAGAAGCTCTGCCGAACAGCTCGACAGTCCTTATCGCCCCATATTGCCTCCCATAGAGAACAAACGTAAGAGCGATGATAACTTGGAAAATTCAACGGCAAAAACAAAACGAATTGAAACCCGTTTACGATGCACTGATTTGATTGTCTTGGGACTGGCTTGGAAAACGACTGAAGACAGTTTACGGGAGTACTTTGAGAGCTATGGTGAAGTGCTGATGGCGCAAATAAAAAAAGATGTCAAATCGGGACAGTCAAAGGGATTTGGATTTGTACGTTTCGGCTCTTATGAAGCACAAATGCGTGTTCTAGCAAATAGACATCTGATCGATGGACGATGGTGCGAAGTTAAAGTTCCAAATTCAAAGGTAATGTCAACTTCTTTCAAATTAAACTGAAAACTTTATTAATATATATTTCAATTTAATTTGCAGGGCATGGGTCATCAAGTGCCGTGTAAAGTATTTGTTGGTCGTTGCACAGAGGATATCAATTCAGATGATCTTCGCGAATACTTTTCAAAGTTTGGCGAGGTCACCGACGTTTTTATTCCACGACCATTTCGGGCGTTCAGTTTTGTCACGTTTCTTGATCCGGATGTGGCACAATCTCTCTGTGGTGAAGATCATATAATTAAAGGTAAATAAAACTTGAATTGCATTTTGTGATTTGTGTAATAATTAATTGAGTTCTCTTTTAGGAGTGTCGGTTCACGTCTCAAATGCAGCCCCCAAAGCCGAGCAAAACCGGACCCATCAAGGCCAAAATTACAACTATAATTCTGGGAATAACTATGGAATGCATTCGTACCATCCCCAAGGAAATCACATGAGCTCTGGCCGTAGCGGACATCATAGAGGTAATAATCAACACAATCTACACGGAGGTGATAACAGTGCAATCGGCAATAGTCACAGCAACATTGGCAGTGGTGGCTACGGAATGGGTAGCAATAATAATTATGGTGGAAATTTGGGCGGGGGTTACACAAATAGTAGTAATCATAATCATAATAGTGGTGGCAATATGAACCGCCAAGAAGCAGGTATTCCCTATAATAGGCAGAATAATTTTCATGGGATGAACCAGCCACACAATGGCAACGTAGGCAATAGCGGTTGGATGAACAGGGGACATTTGGACATGCCTAACCTTCAAGCGTTAGGCATTAATTCGCAAGGATCCAGCTCTTCAAATCAAGGGCAAAACATGAACAACCCTTTAGGCGTCGGACTTAATTTAAACTCATTGCCGATGAACCCTGCTTTGGTTGCTGCTGCGTTGAATCAGTGGAGCCTTCTTGGCAATCAGCTGCAAAATCAAAACCAGGATCAGCAGGCAAGCCTTCTATACAATATGATTGTTTCAAACAAAAAACTCTTTCAGTTACTTCTCAGGGAGGCAACTTTTTATCGTGGATGGCTCAAAACAACGGAGGGCATTCCAACTCTAACATTAACTCTGGGAGCCGAAAAGGACCAAATAATCCAAACAATTCCGGATCTGGCAGCATGATCAAAGGTGATAACTCAGCTTCTAATGATCAGCAGGTAAGCGCATACCTGGTGGATCAGTGTCGAGCAGTAATTAATCAATTATTTTACACTTTTTCAGAATGGTAACTCCTGGTCAAATCAAAGCAGTGGCTCTCAAAACTCTGTGGACAAATCAAATTTTCTCTAAATAAACAACAAATTGTAAAGCTCTTTACCAATATGGTACGATTAATATCGAATTAAATCAGTTTTAATTCAACAATTAAAGTATAATATTTGTTATAATTTGTAATTGAATGAGAATGAGGGATAATGTGGGCACTATCATATGTGCAAAGAGAGATGGCAAACAGGGGAATATTATATCGACTGAGAACAGCTTTGTGCGGGAAGCTCAAATATACCGATAATGCCGATATGCTTGATCGAGTTGATGATCGAATTTGTGTTGCGAATTATAATATTCTATTGCTTATAAAAATGAACAAGCATATGCCGACAATATTAAAACAAATACTTAAATTTTTTCAAATCCTTTATTAGGTCAGTATATTAATTAAAAATAATCTCGTTAAAATTGATTTAAATATTAAATCTATTCATAATCAACAGCTAAAAGTTATCGAACAAGTTGTGCTTATATTTTTATGTTTTATTCCGTTGTTCCAAATACAATTTGGCGATTTGACTTTAACGGAAAAGCGAATTATTTTCAGTGTGCGGTGGATTTTCGAACGAACGTTTGTAGATCGGCAAATATGGAGCAAACAATAAGAAGTAAATTTATTCCGCAGCAATTATTATATTTTATTGCTGGACGCCGATGCTGTCAACAATTTTCTTGCACATTCCGAAGAGATGAACACGCTGTACTCATAGATTCAGCGCGTACGCTGGGTTTGCGTTCACAGTTCGTTTTAAGACGTGGACAGGGGTGCGTGAAGGTTTTCAAGCAATCATGCAGACATTATTTGGAAGAGCCAAAATTGTTGACCTTGACGCCGTCAACTGTAATGAATATGTCCACATTATTGGGACAAGCGAGCGTCGGGGAAACTGATGAAGATTATGGGACTAATCGCTGGACTGTTCAACCTCCATCGTTCAACATCTCGTTTACATCTTTCAGTCAATCAACAATAATAAACAAACCCTGCCATCATCAAGCGATGAACGTATTGAATCGTTTGAATATCAACGAAATTCTCAGTTTAATTAATACCTATCGCGTGACCGTGTTCGATGGCACTCTTTCTTTGGATAAATCGACATTATTTCCGCTAATAATTTTAAAGGACTTCGAAGCGCAGAATAAAACCGTGCGTATAATTTGCATCGAAGGAGAGGAAATTGTAGCGATGTACAATTGTGAACGTTTGGCCGAATCTTTGGGCGAAACTATAGGAGAAACTGTAGGAATCGAGCTGCCTCAGCAGAATACCATAAGCTCTGTAACGCAAGTGGTATACACAACGGCATTTTACTTTCTGCGCACCTTGTTTAACAAGAATGCACATAACAAATTTAAATTATCACATTTTGTCGTAAGCGATGTACATCTGCATGCTCCATATACTGACATTTTGCTATGTGAATTACGGCAAGCATTACTTTTGGAACCCAACTTGAAAATCGTCTTACTATCGCAGGCATGCGATGGAACGAAATTTTTGGAATACTTTGGTGAAGGCGCCAAATTCTGTATAAACTCCTCAAATCTATTAAATCTGAATATTTCTTATTTGGAAGACATTCAGAACATTCTTTCCAAGGAACCTATTGATAAAGGTCCACTGATTTACAAAAATCAGCAACAACTGTATAGAAATAAGAATCAGAGAAATTTTCAACTCGATAAATGTCTTGAGGCATACGAGCAAATTGGCACCGATGCGGTCATACGTACATTTCTCTACGCAATCAACTATGAACTGGTGCCGGTGGACTATCAGCATTCAATTACTGGGAAGACAGCTCTTTATATATCTGCCCAACTGGGCAAGGTGCAGCACCTGCGATTATTGCTATTCATGGGCGCTGATCCACATATCGTGAACGATATGCATGAAAATGCTATATCTATTGCTGTTGCTAAAGGAAATGTCGAATGTGTCGAAATCCTTCGCAATTTCTGTCTCCATGGATACGTTCCGAAAAACGTAAAGCCACAATTTATAGATTACGATATGATAGTGGATTTAATATATCTCATTTATGCAAAACGCCGATTTTCGCCAGGTAAGTTATTCCTTTTTTAATCATATTATTTTATGAGATTGAATGTAATACAAAATATTGACTATTAGAATTATGATTATTTTTCATAGTTTTCCAGATAATTTTTACTATGGATTAATCAATCTAATCAATACTAACTTAATTCAATTTAAAATATCGATAGGTTTTTTTAACTTTCATTGAGTGACCGGCGATATTAATATATGCAATGTCAATCCCTATTTTATTTTGGCAATGTTGGCTTAGTTTTTATAATCAAAGTTTTGTCAATAAGCACCATTAGTTAAAATACGTGAACTTTTTTAAGTTCAACAGAGCTTTATTAAAAACACGAGTGGTTCACTTAAAGAACATGCATTATTAGTCCATCTCTATGCGCGTATCGATATATTCGGCATTGCTATTAGGATATTGTTTTTTTTTTTTTATCAAAACGAGATTTCTGATTTGCATTGTTTAATAAAAATGAACACACACGTGGAAAGCAATAAGGGCAAAGTAATTCCCGCAACGAAGCGCCCAGACGGCACTTGGCGCAAGGCACGACGTGTGAAAGACGGTTACGTGCCACAGGAAGAAGTGCCGCTATATGAAAGCAAGGGCAAACAGTTTATTGCCCAACGACAAACGGGCGTCCCGCCAGGCATGTGCCCAATTCTAGCCGCCGAGATTAAAAAGGAGCGCGAAAAAAAGGAGAAGGCTATTGAGAGGAAGGCGGAGAAACAACAACTAACTAAAGTTGCCGCCAAACCAACGACAACCGCCACGAAGTCGCCCAACTCCACAACTACGCATAATATTAATAATGAATCTTCAAAAGTTTCGGAAATATCCAAGCTAACGAAAACATTAGATAAGAACTTAACAATTGTCGAAGACGCTGAACTGGATTTAGCGAAACAAATCAAAAAATTGAAAAAGAAAATCAGAGAAATTGAGCAAATAGAGAGTAAAATTCAATCAGGCGAATCCAATAAACTTGACAAAGATCAAATGGAAAAAGTGAAAAAGAAGCCACAAATCTTAAGTCAACTGAAAACGCTAGAGGAGAGCTTCACTAACATTAAACATACATAGTTCACATTGCATGTCCCGTGTCTGTTAAATAGTTTTAGTCATTGTAATTTAACAGTAATCTACATATATGCAGCATACATCTGTTTTAAAAATGTGTGTTTCCGTTTGAACTGTTCAATTTTTTGATACGATTAGCAAGAAAGAAAAGTGTTTTATTATTTTAAATTATTTTATAAATAAAAGTGAATCTATGCAGTTGAAATCTCTGTGTGTATTATTACTTATTTTCATATCTCATCACATGTTTTTTTGCAGGAAACATTTTGATCATGTTGCCGACTTATAATCAATTAGTTAAACTCAACTATATGTTGTTGAGTAATTTTTTAACAGGAAATTTGCAAGAGTTTTCCATATTTCTGCTGTACAATAACATGGACAAAGAGTATTTGAACGCATTGGTTAAATCTCCCATGAACAGAATTAAAATTGTCTTGGCAACAGATATAGTCGAATCATTGCCAATTGCAATGTCCTTCCAATATCTCATAGATACAGCGTGCCAGATGAAGCCTATATATGATGAGATCAGCAATAGCACCGAGAACCGATATGTATGGGCAGCAAAAGATTGCCTTTTGAGGAGGCAATCGATTCTTGATGTTGGCATTAATAAAGGTTGGTTACAGCTCAAATTTAACCTTGATTCAGTTATATAACTAATATATAATAATTCCAAATAAATTTACAGCTTTTGTTGAAAAACATTGTTTTCGTCTTATCCCAAGAGAGTCGTTCCATACGCTAAACGAGTTTAACGAACCGCCGATGTTGACAATGCAATTGGACAAAATCTGTTTGACTGTTAAATTTTTGTGTCCCAATTTATACATTAGTGAATATCTGGAAAATACGATTGCCCCGCCTCTAAAGAGAAAGGTCCACCACACAGTGGCGTTTCTGAAGAAGATCGAGGTATTGGACGATTCGGAAGTTGCGACTAGACTTGGCTGCCGTCTAATAGATTTACCCGTCTCTTGTCAACTGGGCAAAACTTTAATCTTTGGCATTATACTCCAATGCTTGGATCCAATATTAACAATTGTCAGTTCTTTGTGCACAGGGGATCCATTGAGTCTGCCCTTCTACGAAGACATTGATTCAATGTGGAATAAATTTACGATCTACATACAAAATTGCATCAAAAGCGAACGCGATCGTTTAGCTGAAGAACAATTATCAGATCACATAATCTTCATACGTCTCTTTCAAGAATGGCAAGCACAATTGAAAAATGAAACTTTGTCCTTTTATCTAACCGACGAATATGACTTCATGCTCAATGGCTTCATGGAACAGCTAAATTCTAAGCGCATCAAAATTATTAACTCCTTGCGAGCTGCGAATTTGATTCACAGCAATGGTCGACTTAGTATACAAAGAGTTAGCATGAACTCGAACAATTGGTCCCTGGTTAAAGCTGCTCTGACGCCCGGCATGTATCCCGATATTTGTGCTGTAGATCACAACCATAAAACTCTACATTCGGGTCAGTCAGCAAATGTTTATTTGCATACGAGTTCGATTTTCCGCAAGTTTTTAGAACCATTTCAAACAAATGTCCAATGGCTCGTCTGCACGAAGCAGGAAAATATTATCAGATATGCAACTGCTATCACCCCGTTAACTGTGGCTATGTTTTCGGGTATGTATACCATATGATCTATATATATAAGATCTAATATTGTTCTATCTTTTCAGGATCTGAAAACTTGAGTCTTAACCATAGTACAGAGATTTTATCGCCTTCATCGAAAGGCAGCATTAATTTTTTCATAGACGAATGGATTTGGATGATCGTATCAAAATATGATATTGATCTCGTTGTCAAAATGCGTCAGGAATTCTTTAAAGTCTATAATTATTTTTTAAAATATTGCAGCGCGTTGGAAAAGTGGAGACAAGATCCTAAAGATCCCTGGCAAAATTTATTCTTCGAAACGCTTACTAAAATACTGGAGAATGAAGATGACGCTGCAGGATTTCAACAGTGTACTAATATTGGTGTTCGACCCACATTCAAATTACAAAATAACCATTTGCTAAGAATCAATTCACACTTCACCTGGCAGCAGACAATAAATGCATCAAATGATATGCGTGTGGAGAAACATTTCTTTTTGCTGTACACAGATGAGAATCCAGGAAGTTTTTATAGAAAATCTGATGCACTCTATATTGAAAATGTCATTGGCAAATTTGTAAGACCAATTGAATCACCTACTAAACATATTTTGGTTATTTTATATTCAAAAAATCCGGATGTTGTGTCAAGCATTTGTCGAGTTCAAATGCAAAATGATGAATTTGTATTGAATGAATATTTTAGAAATACAATTTCAGTGACAGATATTATGTAAGTATAAGAACATTTGAATAAATTTAAATTGATAATTGAATTGAACATATTTTTTCCCCTTATAGGCAATCTTGTTCATATTTAAATGTGGCTGCTCCCGATTTTACTGGTTGTCAAGTATTGAGCTTCTTGGATAAGAGAATTGGAAATTTAATTATGGATTTATTTGCATTTCGACACCATTGGATACACACATATAACAATTAATATTAATTATACAATCAGTTAGTATTGCTGGCGTTCAGCTAGTAGAAAGTGTTGAAAACATTGATTCAGGAGGGAGAATCAACAAGAATATCACTTTTGGATAAATTAGTTTACTTAAGCATAGACAAGTACAACAACTATGTATCAATATTATTCTTATAAAAGTTGAATTGAATTTATTACATACGTAATCTCATATAGAAACTTAATTGTGTATAACTTGCAGACATGAATGTATAGGAAAATGCATTATCATTTTAATTATGTTCTTTGTTTTTCAATACAATAAAATATATTCTTTTTATAATACATTTGGTTTATATATGTGTAAACATATATATATTCGAGATTATTTATGGACGTACATGTAAATGGTAATGTAGATTTACAAACTATATAAATTGATATATTTAATGGCACCCACAGGACTTAACGATCATGTTTCTATATTTTTTCAAATTCACATTCTCATCGTTCAGGTGATAGAGCACAGGTAATGCGCCCAATCGTGTCGGTGCACAGCAGGGCTTGGGCACTCGCTTCGGCTCGATCAGATGGACCAGAGTTTGGACGATTGCATGATTTGTGGCATTCATATGCGCATTCAGTGGGAAATTGCATTCGCCGCTGCAGTAGAAGGCGCCGTAGCCATCGGGCGCAATGATCCAATCGTGCCAGCCCAGATCCTTGAAATCAATGTAAAGTGTTTGCATCTGACAGCTGCGTGTATTCTCGACGGTATTTTCTACAAACGGATGCACTGTCTCCGATTTGCTCTTCTTGCGCTGATGCACAGTGCTGCGTTTGCTACGCCGCTGCGAGTTGTGCGAGGCTGTGGCCTTGATTAGTTCGGGACCCCTGAAAAATCCAATCATAAATGGCTGATTCTCATCGTCCATCTTGATCTTGCGATGTATCAAGCCAATGTCATCCAGTTTAATCTCACGATCTGGCTTATTCAGAGCGTGTGCTCCGATATAAATGCCATGATTCTCATTCGAATTGAGGCGCCAATCGTGCAGCGCTTCTGTGACATTTAGCTCCAGCCAGCCAACATAATCGCCCGTCGTGTTGACCGAGGAGAGTGGCTCCAGTGTATTGTGGGACGATCCGCTCGATCGGATCATATAGACAGTAACTGTAAATTGTTTATTAGTCGTCATCCATTTGCCCTCGTTAGAATTCTGATAGATGCGCAATTCGGACATCATGAGGTAATTGTCATTGGGTATATTGCTGACATCGAACCAGAGACGACGTCCATGCTCGTGCCGCATCTCCTCGACGTTATGATTGCGTTTATTCAAGAATGTCATTATAATATCACTTTCATCAATTGCACGTTTATCGAGATCTGTTATAAAATTCTGCTCATTTTCGTTTAGATCACGCTTGGATCGACTGTGTTCATTGCTAGATTGAATTGTGAGTCCTTCCTCGGCTGTAATGCGGTTATAGACATCAAGTAGGAATTTTGGAGCCGATTTCCTTAGCGACAGCCCATGATTGCGATGATGCATGGGACGATCGGCTATTCCCAGAAACTCCAATATTTCATAGGATACATCGAGTTTATCGTCGTCAGTTAGCACACGTTGCATTACCGTCTGATCTTTACCATTGTCTACATAAATGCCAGATTGGGTCGATTCGGCTTGAGGCGCAATAAAAATTATGAATATTACTGCGAAAAGCGTTGGTAAAACGCCAATTGATGGAGTCATCGTGTTTTTTGCACAATTACTCTATTGTTTTAAGCTGCCAACAATATAGACTGACTCTTTGATTGTTCTATTGTGATCTCTTCTAATAGTATAGTTTTTAATGTGTTGATTAAAAATACATACACACTAGTATTAGATTCGTTGTATGTATCTTAATCCCATGGATGCATTTTTTTTAGTTAGCTATTTTCAAACAAGTTGGCAGCGCTTCCACCACGATCGCCAGTGTGTTGCAATAACGGAACTAGTTAACTAGCTCTTTTAATCTAAAAATTCGTAAGCCGTGACTATTTGTATAAATACAGGTATCAAATATCATATATGTGAATTTAAAACATCAGTCAATTGATTTGGAAGTATTCAATTAACAAATCCATCATAGAATATTTCATTTATATTAATAATAATAACAATACTTTTTGAACGTAAATAATTTTCTATTTTGGCTACGAATAAATATAATTTTTAAAATTCTAACTTTAAAATAATTGTTTTTAAAAATTTATGTATCTATTAAGCAAATGTATAGAAATGCAGCAAAATATTTCAAATTTAAAATTGTTACCCGCTTTTAGATCAGTTCAAACATTTGTATGCAAAAGCGACACCAAGCCTCTGCACTATTTTTTGCTGAAACATATTATTTAATTATTACATATTATTACTTTAAAATACTTATGATCTTACAGGCTTTTCTGGTAACCAAAAACGTGGCTTTGTTTCAAGAATTTTCTCTTTTAATTTATTCAAATTAAATCGTTATCGTGACAATATTTTATAATATCGATAATTATTTTTAGTATTTTTGACATCAGCTGGTTGCTCATCAGCAAACTACTCAAATAGTTGGATGCTCATTCTTGAAGAGAAAGAGTTAGTAACAGTTCGTTGAGTGGAAGCGTAATTTACAAATCTTATTTAAGTGAGTAGTTACATAGTGTTTTCTTTTTTTTGTTAAATATATATATTGACATATTTACGCACTTTGTTGTTGAAAAGATTCCACAAGTGTCAAACAGAAATGATTTATTTAATTACAAATACGGTGGTCAATCAAATACATACGTATATATTATAAATAGATGTTTCGATGATTACTAATATAATTATTGACTAGATACTATGTATCAAAATATTTTGTGTATGTGTATGTAGTGCATATATATACATATACGTATTTCCGTAGTTTGTTATTAAACCAGTTTTGCGGCATTGCATAGAAATGTGAATCGTGGTATCAAAGATACTTTCATTTTAGAAAAAATGTTGACAACATTCCCACACATACATACACACATAGAGATGTGTGTAAAAAACATACAAACATATACATATATAGTTTAATCAACCAATAAAATCGAATTAAAGATATAATTCTATTTATTTGTATGTCGATTAAGAAACGTTTGTCAAGCTCAACAGTTCTAAAATGAACAAAATTTGCTACACACGTGAAAGCATATGTATATGTTTAGATGTATTTGGATATGTATATGATGTCACCATTAAATTGTATATGTATGTATATGAGTGTTTTTTATATGAATGAAGAATTAGAATATAAATATTTTTGCGTTTTGTTTAGCCAAGCAGCGCAAAAAGAGGCATATCTATGCGATTGTATAGTATTTTTATTTGAAGAATAACGGGTCTTTGTCTCCCAGAAATTTAAATTCAGTTACATTTTAAAAAAGGTTTGAACTAATAAAAAAAAATTTGTTTATGTTGATATATTGATATATTTAAAATTTTAATCAAATTTTTCTTTTTGCGATGATAAATTTTCATTTTAATTATTATAATTAAAATTTAATAGTAATATTAAATATAAAGTGTTTTTTTCAAGTTAATTATCAATTTTTTAATAATAAAAATAGTAAACATTTTTATACGCTTTATAGTAAAGAAGAACCATATAACAAGTTCCTTTAAATATTGCATAAATTCTTTAAATAATAAAAACAAAAAAAAAGTAAAACGGGAAATACCTGTTATCTTTCGATTTCGCCGAATATTATAAACAATTGCAAAGATAACAAATGAATGGTAGATTCTAGTAAGCCAAATATAAATATTTATATTTGTATTCCACAAAACACAAAAACGAAACATGTCAAGGGCATTTCATTTGCTTTATAATTTCGCTACCTTTACATTCTGGTCCAAGCCCTTTTTTCTTTATTAAAGATTATTTCCATTCTGTTTGTGCTGGGAATGTTTTAAGAATGAGATTGTCTATTAACTAAGTCTCATTGCGTGACTTCATATAATACAATATATGTAAAATGACGAATATATCCAACATTCCTGAGTTAATACAGACAAAATAATTACCTCTGGGATAATTTAAAACTTGTCCCAAGCTGTACATTTGTAAAACAAAATTAAGTAAATGTCTAATTGCGCAAAGAAAACATACTATTAGCACATATAATAGAAAAACCTTTTTGATATTTAGAACAGAATTGAAAGTGCTGTAGTTAAGAGCGGTCATCCAAATAGAGCTACCTATAACATATACAAAATATATATTGTCAAGTCATATATATACAAGTCATATATATATATATTCTGTTGCTTAGCTGAAGTTGAGTCATAATCGACTAAATACTACTTACCCATTCCACTCTTCAAAGAATTTTCTCAGCATCACTTGTTGAATTTAATTGACATTAAGATCAATTATAAGTATAAATACATTAAGAAAAAATGGTTATACCTATAGGTACAATAGCTAATCTATTAAAAATATTATTTGTTATTTTTTTCTTTAATTCAATTTAAATTTTTATATACCTTATTTTGTTTATATATTTTTTGTTGCAATAAATACATTCTTTTACTTTTTCTTTTCAGGTTCTCATTCCAAGATGGATGAACTCAAAGGATTTTTTAAGCAGGCCGGGCAGGAGTTTCTCAATGCCGCTGGCCAGGCAGCAATGGGCGCGGCTAAGGAAGTAGTTGGATCCGTCATTAACGAAATTTTCGTTAAAAAAGAAGCGGAGACAAAGCGAATCTTGCCAAGCATTAAGAATATGCGTGTGGTAAGTGATTAATAAAGTACATTGCATGATCTACAATAACTATATGCTATATACTATACATATACTATAAACATATATATGCTCTCATACATTCACATCATTTATACACTTCTAACATTTCTGTCAATTAACTGTCGAAAAAAACAATAAAATTAAAAATTTAGCGTCCATTGAATAGTGAACCTATATTTTATGGTAATGTAAGTAAGGCTAATAAACTGTCTAACTATTTGTGTGTTTGTTCGTGTTTTTAATTGCAATTGTTTCTAGCCCTAAGTTGTCTAAACACACTTGTCCATTACTTATTAGTTAAATTCATTAACATTTTTATTAGCTAAGCTTCACGTTTACACTGTTTTTGATTTATATTATATATATACACATATTGATATTAAACTGTCTAATAAAATATATATAAATATAAATTTACTAATTATAGATTTCCAGATTTATAATTATAATTATAAGATAGCTATAATATATTAATGGAAATTAAACATGTTTAAATAAGTCTATACATTTTGTTGTACGGGCATTTATAATAAACATGTATACCAAAATCAGAAAGTAACAGGTATATTTATTTGTGAGGAAGTGAGGCTAAATCAGCTCAAAAACATTTAACTTAGTTTTAGTAAATGTGCGAAAGCGAATTTAACTATTGGAGCTCTAAATAATTAATCTTGTGCATTATGAATATGATGAATAATTCTATTTAAGCTTCATTAATATTAATATTATATTTAATTTTCTAAAAAAATATAAATTTGTATATTGTAAAAAGATGTAAAATATCCAACAATATATATGTACCTCTAAATGTATGTACCTCTATTCTCTCCATATATTTCATATAAGGAAATTAATTTAAAGAATTTCAACAAATCTTTCAAGATTATTTCCTTTTATTGAGAGCAAAAACAATTCATCAGTAAATCCAACCAAATCGACTTACTAACATTTATATATATATTTCTAGCTGGGCGAAACACAATCGAATCTTGGTCCCTATTCAGAGGTGCAGGATTATGAAACATTACTGAATAGCTGCTTGACGAGCGGATCGCTGTTTGAAGATCCATTGTTTCCGGCTAGCAATGAGTCACTCATGTTCTCACGACGCCCCGATCGCTATATAGAATGGTTGCGTCCTCATGTAAGTTATATTACTTTGATTTTGTTATCTCAGCAGAACAAATAAAGAGAACAAATTTTAATTAATAATTTTTAATTTTAGGAAATCGTTGAAAATCCGCAATTCTTCGTAGAAGGCTATTCGCGATTTGATGTGCAACAGGGCGAACTTGGCGATTGCTGGCTACTGGCTGCCACTGCGAATTTAACACATGAATCATCCTTGTTCTTCCGTGTAATACCACCAGAACAGAGTTTCCAAGAGAACTATGCTGGAATATTTCATTTCCGCTTCTGGCAATACGGTAATGCATACTAGGAGATAGAGAACAGATAGATTAGTATTTTTTTAGGGGAAAGTAGGAGAAGTTTTGATTTTGGGATAGCTATGAAACATACAAAAAATCTAAAAACAATTACTTTATTACCTTCATATAATCAGGTAAATGGGTTGATGTAATTATTGATGATCGTTTGCCAACGTATCGAGGAGAGTTGCTCTATATGCATTCAGCAGAGAAAAATGAATTCTGGAGTGCACTGTTGGAGAAAGCCTATGCCAAGTATGTATATATGAATTATAAAATCTGTAAATTATACTAATCTATATTAACATAGACTGCATGGATCTTATGAAGCGCTTAAGGGCGGCACCACATGTGAGGCAATGGAAGATTTTACAGGAGGCGTCAGCGAATGGTTTGATCTTAAAGAGGCACCAGCAAATCTTTTTTCTATACTGCAGAAAGCGGCTGAACGTAACTCCATGATGGGTTGCTCAATTGAGGCAGACCCCAATGTACTGGAAGCTGAAACGCCACAAGGTTTAATTCGAGGACATGCTTACTCTATTACTAAGGTGCTGTACTTATGTTTTATTTTTATTATATTTTAATATTTATATATATATATATTTATGTAAATATACGCAGGTTTGCCTCATTGATATCGTGACACCGAATCGTCAAGGAAAGATTCCAATGATTCGCATGCGAAATCCTTGGGGAAATGAAGCTGAGTGGAATGGTCCATGGAGCGATAGCTCGCCTGAGTGGCGTTATATTCCCGAGGGACAGAAGCAAGAAATTGGCCTCAACTTCGACAGAGATGGAGAATTCTGGATGACATTCCAGGATTTTCTAACTCATTTTGATCGTGTTGAGCTTTGCAATTTGTCGCCAGAGTCTTTCTCTAAGTTGTCCGATGATAATCAGCAGAGCGTTAAACGCAAATGGGAGATGTCAATGTTCGAGGGTGAATGGACACCTGGCGTCACAGCAGGTGGCTGCAGAAACTTCTTAGACACATTTTGGCATAATCCACAATACAACATTACCCTGGTGGATCCCGACGAGGAGGATGAGGAGGGCAACTGCACTGTTATTGTTGCTCTAATGCAAAAGAATCGTAGATCCAAACGTAATATGGGAATGGAGTGCCTTACAATCGGTTTCGCTATTTACAGCTTAACCGAACGTGATTTGGAAAACCGTCCGCAGGGAATTAACTTCTTCAAGTACAAGTCCTCAGTAGGCCGATCGCCGCACTTTATTAACACTCGAGAGGTATGTTAAAGGTAATTGACAATATCAAACCAAATTGAAAAATTTATTCATATAGGTGTGTGCTCGATTCAACCTACCTCCGGGTCACTATCTCATAGTGCCCTCAACTTTTGATCCGAACGAGGAAGGAGAGTTCATCATTCGCGTCTTCTCCGAAACTAAAAATAATATGGAGTGCGTATACAATGCAAATGAAGAAGAGTTTGTATATTAGATGTAATTCGGCAACAGATTTAATTTTCCATTCAGTCTTATTAATGCGAAATGAAATTTACAAGGGGTATGCGGGGTATGTGATTATGTATATAATTAATAATTTGTATGCATGTGTATTGTTCGATCGTAAATTTGTAGTCATCAGACGAAATAGTTATGGGAAGTCTGATGATAGCTAGAATGAGCTCGAATTATATGTGTAATAATTACTAACCCTTTTCTTAACAAAGTCTATAGCAAACTTTCAAGTATTAAATTTCTCCCAAGAGTTAAGAATTTCCTATATCTATATCTCTATTTTAACCGTCCACTTAATGCTCAGCTAACCTATATAGAAATATTATGTATTTATTTAATAAGCTCTAACAATTTATTTTTAATTTAAAATATTTAGCATTTTATTGCAAAGGAGACTTTCAAGAAATACAAATTACTATGATCCAAAAAATCCTCTAGTTGTTGAAAAGACATTGAGACCTTAGAATTGTTGCTTGTATTTTATATATATATTCTTTGATTACAAATGTATATAACCTTCAAATAAATCTATTGTACAATACAAGTCTGTCTTTATTGTTTTAATTAGAATAAAACTTTTCATTTGCATCGATCAAATTTGATTTATACTAGTAGAGTATATTGATAAATTTAGTTAATATTTTCAATCAACAATGAATTTTTTGGTGTCATCATTACACATTGATTTACTTATACCTTAAACATGTAAAATACCTTTGTAAAATATTTATAATAATTCGATAATCATTCTACTTTAATTCTCATCAATCATATAATTTTTCACTTCTGTATAGAGAAAATGATGATCACGTTGGTTACGGCGACGATTCTAATAAGGTATGTCCATATATATCTATAAATAATGTGATGATAAACTGATGAAGAAACTCTTTTCAAAATAAGGTTGTACCAGGTTTTCCAACACCGAAGCCCGTTGATCCACAAAAGGAAGGCTTGCGCAGATTATTTGACAGCATTGCTGGTAAGGATATGGAAGTAGATTGGATGGAGCTGAAGTTAATCTTAGATCACTCGATGCGAGATGGTAAGTTGAATAATATTAATATTAAATAATTTATATTAATTCAATATTTCCGTTTTATAGATTTGCCGAAGGCTATTGTATATAACCGGCAGTCAACTTATAATGCATTTGAAACTCAGGCGGGCGCTCAGGAAGAAATTCCTGGCAATGCTTGTGGCCTACTTTCCTTAATATGTGGACCATTCCTTAAAGGTACTCCGTTTGAGGAACAGCTGAGCGGGAATGATCAGTCTAACAAAAGACTAATCGAAGAGAGCCCAACAGGTAATATAAATATCTTGCTATATTATTAAATAAAATTTATAAATATAATTATATAGATTACGAAATTAAATATATTCTGAAATTTAACGATTTAAAGCGGCTTCGGATATGTACTGAATATACATATATTAATTGCCTGTTTTGCAATGTAATTTATTTATTAATAATTAAATTTCTTATTCAAAATTATAGCAGTAGTCGATGAGACACACGGCTTTTCCAAAGATGTTTGCCGCTCAATGGTGGCTATGTTGGATGCAGATAAGTCTGGTAAACTGGGCTTTGAGGAGTTTGAGGCTTTGCTATCGGATATTGCCAAATGGAAGGCTATTTTCAAAACATACGACACTGAGAATTCGGGAAGAATTTCAGGCTTTCAGCTACGCGAAGCGCTCAACTCAGCGGGTTACCACTTAAACAATCGTGTTCTAAATGCCCTAGGTCATCGATATGGATCGAGAGATGGCAAAATTGCATTTGATGATTTCCTCATGTGTGCAGTGAAAATAAAAACATATATTGGTAATTTAAAATTAATAAATGAAATTATGTACACAATTTTCTAATATATTTCACATAATTTCAGAAATATTCAGAGAAAGAGACGCCCAAAAGAACGAAACTGCAACGTTTACATTGGAGGAATGGATTGAACAGACAATTTACTCATAGAACATCAATCGCAGATCCATTTAAATATAATTCTAAATACACGTTTCCTCATTACTATATACATATATATATGAAATCAGTTGAACAAATTTTGTAATGCCAATTCTTACTCTATTTAGTTTAAAGTGTAAATTCAAAATCTCTTTGTCTAATCTCAAATTGCCTTCATTAAATTAAAAGCGTTATATTAGAACTTGAACAAATTTGTAATTTGGGATGCAAACATTTTATTCTTGCTAAATATCTATTTAATTGTTTGCTTACTTATTACAGCTATTACTTTTATACTTTCAAATTAAAATAAATGGATTTAGTTAAAACTTAATTGCTTGCATGATATGTTAGTTATGGAAAGCTATAGTTACATCAAAATTCTGCAACTTCTTCGGGAGAACAAACTAATGTTAAGCTATTGAATATTATTGATTCTATAAACAGTAGCATTGTTTAATTGATCAAGCAATGTAAACATCGATGCGAGATAGAATATCGTTTAGTCGAATGTTTTTCGTATTTATTTATTAATAATTTTGGAGTTACATAAACATATTTAGTACCTTAATGTATTTTTTGACTACTTGACGATTTAATAATGCATTCCATTGCGGCCGGCCGACGTTGAGTGTTCGTCATATTTTATGAATATGCAATATTTATGTTATTAATTATGTGTGTTATGAGTTCTTGAGATGAATTCCGTTTTTGTGAAAAAACATATTTACATACGTATTTTGGTTTCTTATATACACAGAATGTTAGCATATACTATCTGTAGACTTATGATTCAAGACATATTAATATGAAGTAATAGGATTAGCAATCTATTTATTTATGCGTGCCCATGTACGGTGGATGTGTTGCAATACATATGCTCGGCTGGATTATTTAATGTGTCTTCTATGATTTTCAAGGGTTCATTCGAGCGCCCATCATGATTAATTTCATGTTCTATATGTAAGCTGCCCTGGCTATTCGCATCAATAATGTTGCCACTATAGCTAGCTGTCTGTAAGTGTTGTGCGTTGTAGCTTTGGTGTAGGTTTTCATTATCGTACAGACTTATGTCTGCCATACACTTTAATGGCTCGACACCAATAGAAAGGGATGATGAGGCAGATCCGTTGTCGCCAGGCGATTGACTGGTTTCGCAACTTAATGAACCACTTGATGCTTTTCGGTTTGGAATTGCAAAAGTTTGATATCGATTCCTAATTGAATCGACAACATCAAAAAGATTCTTCGCATCCATGGCCAAGATATGTGCTGCCGATAACATACTCCTGTTAAAAGAGAAAATTATATATTAATACAAGAGCTTCTCTTTATTCATGTGGCATAATTACTTCCGGTATTCGTTATCCAAAGTAGTATCATTGTATTGATGTGCTAATCGCATTGCTGACACCAACTCCTGCATGTCTTTTGAGAGAACTTGGTGCGCCATCTGTACCTCTCTGTGAAACAAAAACAAGTTCTATAAATAATAAAATTATGTTAGGTCTAACATGGAAAATTACTTTAAGGCTTGTGGCGGAAAGAGTATAGAAATATTATCCACCGATTTCAAAAGGTTCTGAAGCTCCACACCAACATTTTTGACTAAATTTAAGTAGCTATCGACTTGCGCCTTTTCTACACCTTGCGAGAGTACCATTATTGATTTGACAACTGCCGTTGTAGCACAGTAAATCTCGTCATTCGCTCGATTTATTGGTCGTAACGAATCACGGTGTTCGTTATTTCTCGACTTTGTGCTGTCTTCTGCTGCCTGAGTTACCATGTGATCAGATTGAGAGTTATTTAACTTGAGTGAAAAGGTATTTGGTACTTTTGGCCTCGTCTTGGAGTTTGCACAATCCGAGGAACCTGTTGTGCTATCGAATATCAAATCAGGCTGGAAAGATCGATGTTTTCCCAGAACTTCTGCATCAACTCCCGATGTTATTGGACTAGATCGCTTTCTCTGCAATATCAATATTTAGCGAATAGCTTTATGGTTTACTTTACTCTTAACTTACCACCATTTCCTCCTGATACAGCCATTCACCATCGCTGTTACTGTCCTTACGTTGTTGCCATAGCTTATCCACAATTGGATTTGGAATTGTCTGTAAATGAATATTTTTTATGTTATTGTATAAATGCGATATGAATTATTTCTGTTAAACATAACTTAAAACAAAACAATTGAAAAAAATAAAACCAAAAAGCAGGAAATCAAAAAAGATAAAGACGTCTTGTCATGTGTCAGGATATTACTTCTTCCAGCCAAACCTGATTTCCCACTTCAGCGCTCATTTGCATACAAGCTGCTCCTTCCGAATTATCGTTTTTGGCCTCAGCCTGAAGTGGATAAGAATGCGTTGTCCATTGCGGCTCTCTTGGAATTTCATGTGCATCGCTAGTTAAATTTTCGGTGTATAAAATATTTTGGTTTCCTGCGAAGCACTGCCCTGGGCTCTTGAAATCTTGCCCTATTTGGCTAGTATTACTTGGCGATGCATGTGCTAAGGATGCTAGGTCGCACTTCTGTTTAACCGACACACAAGTCTTGAGGCCGACGCCGCCAAAGTCATATATTTCTTCAGGCAATGAATCGCATTCAATTGACGTTTTCATTTGCTGGCGATACGCATTGAAATGACTCTTGCGCTCAATGCTCCTTGAACGGTCAGCATAACTCGTGCCAGGCTTATGAAAGATAAAGTTTTGTGCTGTCATCAATGATTGATGACGCTCCAGGCTGCCGCCCTTTGAATGCATTGGTTTATCCATTTGTGGCTGATGCCTTTCAAGACTTCCATAAAGACTATATCCTGTGGCTCGAGCTGTTGGGTTGCCACATTTGCTGTCTGCCAGCACCTGACTCGCGTGAAAGTCATTATCCGTATGCGGTGCACTTATTATAAAATTATTCTTAAGTGGCAAATTCTCTGACACAAATCCTGATACCTGCTGAGGCCTAATGTTCGTAGGGGGTAAGTATGACGGCATGTGGGTGGAGTCGAATGAACTTATGACAGATGGAGATGGATAGAGGTTTTGAGAAGAGTTGCTGTTAGTTGGAAGTTTGTTTTGAATTTTTGATTCAGCGACAGGATCGAGTTTTAAGAGCTCCGCTGCGGGGAGTTTAGTAGTTTTAAGCGAATGATTCGATGTACTGGAATCTATGCCTACAGCTAAAGTATTAAATACCGAAGCAGGTGTAGTGTATGCTGCAGGATTAATGCCGCGCTTTTGATTTTCCATCATTAATCTGGCAAGAACTGCTGGATTTTGGGCAATAATATACGTTTGCGCTACACTTCTGTTCTCATCCGACGTATTCAACATGCTAGGCATATCTGGAATCAACAATAAATTATAATTAAGCCTGCCGTTAAATATGCCATACAATTTTACCAGTATCATTTACTGTCCGAGATGGCTTCAATGGTGGAATATCGTTCTCTTCGTTGCCAATCCAAGAAAGTCCTGCAAGTCGACGATTCTCACGCCTCAACGTCTCCGTTGAATTCATATCGTCTTCTGATAATATTTCTCTAAAATATAAATCATATAAATAATATACTCAGCAAAGCAAAAACGTATTTCAAACCATACTCGAGAGTTTCTTTTATCCGTTTGAAATTTGGTCTTTTTAGCGGTTCGTATGCCCAACATTGAGACATAAGTGAGTATAATCTAGGTGGACAGTTGGGTGGCAAAGGTAGCCTCTCTCCATTTTCGAGCTTCGTGATTACATCACTATTCTTAACGCCTTGAAACGGTTTGACGCCCAGCATAAGAATTTCCCAAATGCAAACACCTATACAGCCAGAATTTAATTAAATGTAAATTAAGTATAATTGTTTAATTATATTATTTACTAACCAAACATCCAAACGTCACTAGCTGTTGTGAACCTTCTAAAGTTGATTGACTCGGGCGACATCCATTTAATAGGCAGTGCAACTGAAATAACAATTTAAAGAACTTGTTTTCAAATGAAAATTTAATAATAATTTAATTCCTCACCTGTGGGTGTTGAGTGATAATAGGACTGGTCTGAAACCCATCGTGATAAACCAAAATCAGCCAGCTAGAATACAAAATAAATATAATTAGCTTAAATATATTTGCCATTTATATATACTTGGCGTACCTTAACACAGGTGGGACTGCTCACAAGTACGTTTCTAGCTGCAATATCTCGATGAACGAATTTCTTTGATTCCAAATAGCTAAGCGCGGTTGACAACTGATAACAATATTGTAACAATGTTCCATGAGTTAACCTGGAAAAGAAATGTTATATATAAATATTTAAATTTATCAGAATTATGGTTTGTCTCTTACCTCTCGCTATTAGCTTTTAAGTACGCACGCAATTCACCTAGCTGAGCTAATTCCATTACGATCCAAATGGGCATAACACTACAGATGCCAATCAATCGAATAATGTGTGGATGATGGAACTTCTGCATTATATCTGAAATGAAGAGTTATGGAATATAAGTAAAAAACTCTTTGATCATAAGAGTTGGTCCAGCTGCTCCACAGATCAGTCAACTTACATGCTTCGGCAAGAAAATTCTCTGTCTTTTCTGGATCTTCGTTTGCTTTGCATGTCTTAACGGCAACCTGCATTACAGTATATTTGGCATCACTATTATTTTGAGCACCTTCGGGTCTTTTGTTTTTAGCTTTAGCTGATATTGGAACAGTATAAGTGCCAACATAGACGTCTCCGAACTGACCCACGCCAATTTTAGCGCTGAGTACTATTTGAGATCGATCCAGTTCGTAATTGCGCACTAACAAGAGAGAAGCAAACATCGACTTTAATATGATGAAATATATTTAGATAACGCTATAACATACCTGTGGGTGTGGAATAATCTCCCTCGCCTTCCAATAAACCAATTTCAGCATAATCATCCGTAAGCATGGGTTTAGTTTTAGTGGAGGATGTCGAATCAATATCGTCTTGCGCAGCGTTTGGTAACTTCGTTGCATTTTTCACAATGTTCGTTTCACGTTCCCAAACAGTGAATCCTAGATCTTTCGATAAAAGCCTGCAATATCCATCAATAAGATCGGCAATACTTTCAGCGGTCTAAAAATGGATGCATAATTATTATATGAATTGTAAAGATGTTAAGTATTAACATTACATTAACTCCATTGCATGTTATGATAAGATCTTCCGTAATATTTGATGCAGATATTTTAATTTGAGTCTTGATCTTTTGACAATTGCATTTCAAATTTTGTAACTCAAGTTCGTTCGTTGATTTTTCCTTTGGAAGAGCGCAGGTTTTAATAGCAACAACATCTTTGAATTGCGCGACATTCCTTAAGCTGGCTTGTGGATGTGTCTGATAAGAGATTCCTGAAATTTATAGATACGTTTATAATTAATAAACAGCACTTTTTGAAATCATAAAATCCTTACCAATATGCGGACCAACATGAAGAATTCCAGATATATTCCAAGCAGAGCTCAAGGTGACCGAAAATTGCTCGAAATCGGTTATAAAAAAGTTGTTTAGAAGATCGAAAAACCTGTTTAGAAAAATGTTTTGGATAATAACAATTATTCTAATGCTAATAGAGCTCACACGAATACATACTTTGTCAAGTATTCAATGTCATTGTAGTTGTAGACCTTTTTGTATCCGACCTGTATCATCTTCTTCAGATTCTTTGGCTTTGTTGTGCTTATCACAGATTGCGGAATAAAACATTTAAATCCAATTTCCTTCTCAATGTAATCAATATGTTGCTTTTTATCTGGCGCCTTCAGCGTTATGTTCTTGAAGTAATGCCGTATACCCAAACAACAGAGTTGAACTGCTACGTCGGCATCGACACCAGTTATATTCGATTGAATATAATCGTCTTTTACCTGAAAAATCCAAGCACACATTCTCAATTACATTGGCTGCACAAAGATATTTGTATTTCAATTCTCTTACCTGATCAAAGAAATAGAAGCAAGTCGTTTTATCTTCGTCGAATAATTCTTGAATCTTATGTGGCACATATCGCACGCGTAACTCGACACGCCACACTCCTGTGGTGACAGCTCTGCGACCTTGATGAGTATCTTTGCTTTCACCAAGTTCAGCTTTCATGGGATCGTTGTTTGGACAATCAACATTCGAGCAACCAGGTGACAGAATGTGAGACAAAACCTTGTCCATAGACGTTGTTCTTGCTAACCATAGTACCTGAAAAATATTGATATAATTATATTTTTAATAAACAATTTCCAATAACACTCTCTTGTTAGACATACTTCTTTGGTTATTACGTTCAACATTCGGCAGGCATATCTCTGAATGCTTGGTGGTGGTTGTCCATCCTTCCCAAACTCCTCGACAGTTTTTCGTATAATATGGAAAACTGTTTCATCTTTATTGAAGACTATTGATTTAAAACTCTTGTTTGGCATATGTACATGAAGAACATAATCTTCAGAAGGGCTAAAATAAAAAAAAAGAATAGAATATATTATTTTGCTTATGTTTACATTCATTATTCAATAATTACTTACATTCATTGTTCTTATGCGGCTGATTGCTTTGGTTCTTGCGCTCTGCGGTGTTCATGTTCCAAATATATCGCACTGTAGGCGATTTTATTCAAAAATTCACCACCTATATATAATGTATGCAATCCAGACTTAAATTATTTATGTACATACATACATATGTTCAATGCAGACATCGTCTGAAACAAACTCTATGCATTTTCTAAATCGAAATTATCATTTATTAGAATCAGGTGCACGGACTTTGTTTGATTTTATTCCATTGCAAATATCAATTTGAAATTCAATAATCTGTTAATTGTGCTGCGGTTGATTGATTCGAAAGTCGAATCTCTCGAAAATAATATATGCGAATGTCTTGTATTAATTTCTATATACACACATACATACATATATACATGTACATATATAAAACTCTAATATGCAATATATATTCGCTCATTTATTTTTTGCCGCATTGGTTAATGAAATCATCTATGTAGATAATCGATTTGCAAACATAGTGAACCTATTTATCATTAGATAAATTGCCTGAACTACTTAGTTATTTAATATTTGTGGAATATAAAAACAGGTATTACTTCCCCACACACGTTCTTCTTCTTGTCTTTTTGATATTTCTATTCATAGGAGTGTCATCTGCTGTATATGGTCTGAAGACCATTCGCACAAAATTAAAACACAACGATGACGTCACAAATTAAACGACAATACATTGTTTATTTAATGTTAATTTTAAATTTTAATGTGTCAATAATCAAATATGTTATTGATAAATTTATAGCAATATTTACATTATTATTATTTATTTGTATAACCTCTCCTTTTAGCTCAAAAAGAAATACAATCAGTGAAAAGCACATTATTAAGATTACATTGAAATATTGGGGTTTGGATCACGATGTTACACAATAAAATAAACTAAAATCTACTTCGCAGAAACGCAAATTATTTACATTAATATAATATTAACACCAACTTTAAAATTTAAAAAATCGATAAGTCAAAGACGTAAACATATCGATATGAAACTTGATTTTGTGTAATCGATAAGTGCATCTTAGAGCAACCTTTTTATTTTCAATGTACATTATATTGTCCATAACTAAGCGTCGATTTAATAGCAACCCTATTGCGTTTCTCTGCAGGAATTACGCTTATTAATATATTGTGCAGATGTATGGCTAATAAATAGCTTGAATATTAAGAAAAATGTAAGTGCAACTATTCAAAAACCTGTGCGTATATTCGTTTAATTGTATTAACATAACGCGTGGTTTTTGTACACGTTTACAGTGCGAAAAAAATGTCGGACTCCGAAGTCAGCAATATGTCGGATAGTGGATCCGACGATGGGTCCATATCTAACAAATCGCAGCAAAGTGCTAGATCCAAGTCTGGCCAACGCTCAAGGTCAAGGTCCATTTCCAGATCTAGATCGAGATCCAGATCCCGATCCTCTCGATCGCGTTCTCATTCTGCCCATTCGGGCTCTGGATCCGATTCTCCACAGCCTCAAGGAGGACGTGGGCATCGTCGCAAATCGGAAGATTCCGAAGATGAGGATCAACAAGGGGAAGAGATAGATTCTGAGGAATACGAAGAGGAGGAAAACGAAGATGATCATCCACGAAAGAAAAAGAAAAAGGAGCGTTTTGGTGGCTTTATTATTGATGAAGCTGAAGTGGATGACGAGGTGAAGTATTAATAATAAAACAGGCCGAATTTGTTAATAATTTATGTTTATTTATGGTATTTAGGTTGATGAAGACGATGAATGGGAAGAAGGTGCCAATGAAATTGGCATTGTTGGCAACGAAATTGATGAGCTGGGCCCAACAGCCAGAGACATTGAAATCAGACGGAGGGGCACCAATTTATGGGAGTAAGTTTCTCTTAGCAAACTCACATAAGCGCATATTCTAACGTACATTTAAATAGTACACAAAAAGAGGATGAAATCGAGGAGTACCTAAGAAAGAAATATGCAGATGAATCGATGGTTAAACGACATTTTGGCGATGGAGGCGAGGAAATGTCTGATGAGATCACTCAACAAACTCTTTTGCCTGGCATCAAGTAAGTTTATACCTTTTATTTTTATAGTTTGATATTAATATAAATTATTCATCCAGAGATCCTAATTTGTGGATGGTAAAATGTCGCATTGGAGAAGAGAAAGCGACGGCATTGTTGCTGATGAGAAAATTCTTAACTTATCTGAATACGGATGATCCATTGCAAATCAAATCAATTATCGCACCCGAAGGTGTTAAAGGATATATTTATCTGGAAGCCTATAAGCAAACTCATGTGAAAACAGCTATCGACAATGTGGGAAATCTTCGCATGGGCAAATGGAAACAGGAAATGGTGCCAATTAAAGAGATGACAGATGTTCTTAAAGTAGTTAAAGAGCAAGTGGGACTTAAGGTGAAGCAATGGGTGCGCTTGAAGCGCGGCTTATACAAGGATGACATTGCCCAAGTAGATTATGTGGATTTGGCACAAAATCAAGTGCATCTTAAGCTTCTTCCTCGTATCGACTACACCAGATTGCGCGGTGCATTAAGAACCACAGCAACGGTAAGATATTTAATTATTATATTTATGTCAATATTGTTTATTATAATTTATTTATTTCAGGAAAGTGACGATGGCAAGCGTAAGAAAAAGCGCAGGCCCCCAGCAAAACCCTTCGATCCCGAGGCTGTCAGAGCCATTGGCGGCGAAGTTCATTCGGATGGTGATTTCTTGCTATTTGAAGGAAATCGTTATTCCCGTAAAGGTTTTCTTTACAAAAACTTTACAATGTCGGCAATTCTGTCCGAGGGAGTAAAGCCCACTCTGGCCGAGCTGGAGCGTTTTGAAGAGGCGCCCGAGGGTAAGTGGCTATTAAACTTCTACTTATAAGCAATATTATCATATATAACATGTATTATTTAAACCTTGCAGAAGTCAACCTGGAAATTATGGCTAACGTTAAAGATGATCCAACTGCTGCCCATTCATTCTCAATGGGTGATAATGTTGAGGTTTGCGTCGGCGACTTGGAGAACTTGCAGGCAAAGATTGTTGCTATCGATGGCACAATGATTACGGTCATGCCAAAACATCAGGATTTAAAGGTAATGTATATAGTTAATTAATTAAATTTATTTTGAATATTAATAAACATTTTCTTTACTTATAGGATCCTCTTATTTTTAAAGCAAGCGAGTTGCGCAAATACTTCAAAACGGGTGATCATGCTAGAGTGTTGGCCGGACGCTATGAAGGCGAAACTGGTCTCATTATACGCGTTGAGCCATCGCGAGTTGTGCTTGTCTCGGATTTAACCAACCATGAACTTGAGGTTTTGCCACGTGACTTGCAGCTCTGCTCAGATGTAGCTACCGGAGTTGATTGTCTTGGCCAGTTTCAATGGGGCGATCTGGTGCAGCTTGAGTGAGTTGGTTTTTTTAATAAATTATTTTATTTAACTAAATGTAAACAATTCCTCAGCTCCCAAAATGTTGGTGTTATAGTGCGTCTGGAGCGAGAGAATTTCCATGTCTTGGGCATGAATGGAAAGTGCATTGAATGCAAGCCAACGGCTTTGCACAAACGTCGTGAAAATCAGAATACTGTCGCCCTGGATGCTGATCAAAATCAGATACGGCGTCGCGATATTGTCAAGGTTATGGAGGGTCCACATGCCGTAAGCAAATATTAATTTTCACCTTATGAATAAATTTTTGATTGATTAATTCACTCTTATATTTTAAAAGGGACGCTCTGGAGAAATAAAGCATTTATATCGCAGTTTGGCTTTTCTCCATTGTCGCATGTACACCGAAAACGGAGGTATATTCGTGTGCAAGACGCGCCATTTGCAGCTCGCTGGTGGAAGCAAGTCTAATGTCAGCAATCCTAATACGCTTGGAGGATTGGGATTCATGTCGCCACGCATCCAATCACCAATGCATCCATCCGGTGGTCGTGGCGCTCGTGGTGGTTCCCGTGGTGGACGAGGCGGCTTCCGAGTGACGCGCGATCGAGAGCTTTTGGGAAAAACTATCAAAATTTGTGGTGGACCCTACAAAGGTATGACTATAGATAAATACGTTAAAGATGATATATATATAAATAATATATCGTTTGTTATTCTAGGTGCTGTGGGCATTGTTAAAGATGCAACTGAAAGCACAGCTCGTGTCGAGTTGCATACCTCGTGCCAGACGATTTCAGTGGATCGCAATCACATTGTTATTGTTGGTGAGCCTGGCAAAGAAGGCAGCGTATCCACCTATGGCCGCACACCGGCTCGTACGCCCGGTTACGGAGCACAAACGCCCAGCTACACTGCTGCTGGCTCTAAGACTCCATTGGTTGGCAGTCAGACGCCCAATTGGGATACCGATACTCGTACACCTTATGGTACGATGACGCCGTCGCATGATGGCAGCATGACTCCACGTCATGGCGCATGGGATCCTACAGCAAATACGACACCAGCTCGTAACACAGACTTTGATTATTCGCTGGAGGAACCAAGTCCAAGCCCAGGCTACAATCCAAGTAATATACTAATTTTATACTTTTATATTATAAATACTAAACAGTCACTTTGCTCTTAGGCACTCCTGGCTATCAAATGTCGTCACAATTTGCTCCACAAACGCCTGGCACTCTTTATGGTTCGGATAGAAGTTACAGTCCATTTAATCCGAGTCCCAGTCCAGCACCGTCGCCATATCCAGTTGGTTATATGAATACGCCATCGCCATCGACCTATTCGCCGAATACTCCCGGTGGTGTGCCACAATCTCCCTACAATCCACAAACGCCCGGAGCTTCCCTTGACTCAACTATGGGCGACTGGTGCACAACAGACATTGAGGTTCGGATTCATACGCACGATGATACTGATCTCGTTGGCCAAACTGGAATTATTCGCACAGTATCGAATGGAGTTTGCTCTGTATTTCTTCGTCAAGAAGATCGAAGCGTGTCCATTGTTAGCGAGCACTTGGCACCTGTTCCGCCCAATAGCGGCGATGAATTCAAGGTCATCTATGGAGAGGAGAGAGAATCTGTTGGCAAAGTATTGTCCAAGCAGGAGGGTGATGTGCTCGTCTGTAAGATAAACGACGAAGTGAAAATGTTACCTGTTAATCATTTATGCAAAATGAAGTCCATTGATTAGATAACAAAATATTACCATGATTTGACGTGACAAAAGATAATCCCGCTCTTTTGTAAAATACTTGAGATGTATGTAATAAAACTATTTTGAATATACCGACAACCGGCAAAGAAACGATCGGAATCGCTATCATAGTATTTTATTAATATTATATATATATATACTCGACAATATTTATTTCAGTAAGTTATCTACAGATCTAGCTAAGACCCTGGTTAGACGCCTACTGATTGTCAAGCAAAGTCGAAAATGATATCATTCATACACCTCCAGCTAGCAATTCATAAAGTCTTGTTATATTACTGTTGATTTCGTCTACAAACGACCCCATTGAGGGGGTCATAGAAATCTAAATACAGATTATTTCACAGCTGTTAAGCTTGAGTCATCATATCTAAAGCAAAGCTGAATAAGGAAAATGAAAAGTCCATATTAAAATCAAATTTATCTGCTTAAGTCTAGTGATATATATAGATAATAATATGTATATGGAATTTCGGGTTTGTAGGAAAAATCAATTTATTGGTAACCTAGCGGAAAAGTAATTCTTTTGCATACCCTAAAAGAGAAAAATTGAGGTCAAAATTGGTATGGTACGCACTTATGTATATACATACATAGGTGTGTAATAGGGCGTTGCCTGTAATTTATAAAGGCTTGGTTGGTAAAGGGGGTCATGTTTTTTTTTTACAATGTTGAAGCTAAACCCACATTAAATGCATATCATATATCTAATTTGAATAAAACAGATGAATTGCTAAAGATAAGCAAAAGTCTATTTACATTCCGCTTTTCAACTAAAGCTGATGAGAGTGGGAGAACTACATATGTCCTTTTTCCTAAAGTAGTCTCAGACCATCTGATGGCATATATAATTAACGGCTCTTAAATCTTAATCTAAATGAAAACCTAAAAAAAAAAACGCATCGCGTTTCCATCGATTTTCCAACTACACTCTTTAACCTTGTAGAAAATAAAGAACTCAGCAGGATATTATTTGGGGTCGTTCAGGGGTTAGTTTAGTTAAAACAGAAAAATACATAGTATACATTTGAATACGTTTGTTTCCTTCGTGACTTGGCGTTACTTCTAGAACCTGCATAACAAAAATTTTATTTTTACTACGCAAGGAAAAGAGAGAGCATAAGAATGAGTAAAAGGAGGAAGTGCGCAAGAGAACGTAGGAGCGCGAAAAATAGAGGGAGAAAGGGTCTTAGAATTTTATGTTGAGTAGTTTTAAATTATATATACCTCTTTAAAATATTACTGAGTAGATTTAAATGTCTCAGCTAGAACTACGATCATGACTTATTCAATGTCATTATTAATATAAAAGAAATATATCTTGTCCACTATGTTAAGTTATGACGTATTTGCATAGCGGAACCTTCGCTCTCTTGAATACCATGGTGGTGGTATTTTTCGTGTGTACCGTCTGGTCACACTTGTCATCAACGTTATATTATACCGGCGATTTCGCAGAAGAACTCAGACAGTATTCGTCAAGTGAAGCGGGCAGAAGTGTGTTTGTGAATACAAAGCAGGAAATATTTTTTAAGTTAAAAGTCTACAATTTTATATACACAAAAAGAAAATGAGGGAAATTGTACACATCCAAGCTGGTCAGTGCGGCAACCAAATCGGAGCCAAGGTATGTAGTAAGCACTTAAGAAGAATTGCCTTAATTGAGTTTAAAATAAGAATGAAGTACAGTTACCAGTCAACATGGCGTCATTTTTGCTCTGCCATGTGGCAAAAATTATTGAGGCCACCGGCATCGGCGCATAAGTTTGTATAGCATATAATTACTTATGCATGTATAAACGAAAAAATAATTTCATTCATATGTATACATAGTATAGACCGATAATAAACAGGCTTTGCAGTTTTTTCTGTATTTGTGTATAGACACAATTTTACACATAGAATTTTGATTTAGACCTATTAATGTTAGGGCGTGTCTTCAGGCTATTAACTTTTACCTACTTAACCTGGGATTTACTGATATTTCTGCATTTAGTACACCAGATATACATATTTTCATATACACGTATTTCTAAATGTATAAATGACTCATATTTTCTTCAAAGCTCTAGTTTTTTTCTTTCAATGAGAAAGTCGCTTTAGATGGTGCGGCACCATACATACTTACATACATACATAAATATGCAACTAAGAAAAAGTATGTGTATATTTTATGGGTGTATGTTTGTAATTGGTGAAAGGTATGTTTTTTAGTCGATCAATTAAATGTGTCTTGACTGGGCTAGATTAACATATAATATTCATGTTGTTCGAGTCTTTTCTGTTCATATGGCTTTGCCTTCTGGAGTTTGGTGAAGAGAAAATATGACGTCATTTTACCTAAAATGGCTGAACCGGTTGTCGACCGGTTCGCAATGACACAAAGTATATACATACACGTATAAATGATTGTATATGCACATACGTTCACATCTGTGTAGCGGCATGTACATACCATATGTATATATTTATATACATATGTATTGCATGTATATATAAAAGAAGTTTTTCTTTCATTCGGTCATTCGACAAAAATAAAAAATATTTGTACTTATCATAATTATTTAATTGCACATATTTTCTTACAAGCTGATAAATAATATTTGTATACACAAATAATTATTTGCATTGTTTGTTTGTTTGTTTGCTTGCTTGCTTGTTAAGAACAAGTAGCATTCCTCAATCCCGTAATCGTACAATAATTATTATTATTGCACACATACTGTAAAGCGCAGATGTGCTCTAATACATACATGTACATTCACTCATATGCATTTACATATTTGTATACATGTAAATGTGTATATGCATATGTATTTAGACTTACATATGACACACCCAAAGGCGGTGTTGCCAGTTTTCATGCACATGCGTATAAGCTCTTGCCGGCAAACCCATTGCGAACTCGCTTCGTCATCGTCGTCCTTTCGGAGAATCAATACAGCCATTGTTGTCCTCGTGAATACATAGAAAACAACCCCATTTGGCAGCAGCTGCAACTAATTTTATATTTCCTTACGATATTTACCTTCTGCATACATACATAAGAAGTTATATTTGTAATTGTTGTAGGCGCGCAGATACAATTAAGTTACTTCTGTTTGTTTGAGGGTAATTTTGGTCATCATAGCAACTGTATTTATTTATTCCCTTAATTTTTTTGAGGTGAGGTCTTTTTTTATTGTTTACTACAAATAAACAAGCGAAAAGTTGGGCTTGAAAATGACGTAATCCTCTAAAAAAGTACATTTCTAACGCCATATGGCGTACCAGACGAACTAAATTGATGCACTATACGGAGCTTGGCCTCGGCTTACGCCAGTCGCTTTTCGCTGCTCTCTTGTATGTGTGGGCTGGGCTGATGTTGTTGCCGTTGCCGTTGCCGGCGATGATGTAAGCTTGCGAGCATACGCGTATATATATATGTATATGTATGTATATGATTAAGCGAGAGATTGTCGCTTAAATTTGAGGTAGGCGCATGTCTGCTGACTGCGACTGCGACTCTGACTATTGCTCGCTTGTGCGTGGGGAGTGCGCAGCCTACATACATATACGGGAAAAGCCAAAGACAGTTAAGGTGGACAGCTGGTGTGGTGTTATGATCATTGATCAACCCACACGAACAACGACAATGACTATGACGATGACGATGTTTCCGTTGTTGTATGTTTAATAAGCCCACCATAAGTCTGATAAAATATTTATTTATTGACTCTCTGTCTAAATACAGCTTTCTATTATTAGTGCCCTTTAATGGATACAAAGTTCAATGAACATCTGTTCGAAAAGAATGAAAAAACCAGAGGGTCTCTCGAATACAATTGTTTGAAATTGATTTAGTTACTATAAAAGGGCTGGTGTATTGTAGAAATAGATATTGATTTAAATTAATTTTTGATTGAATAAACGTCTTTACTTTCGTTTGGGAAAAAAATAGAAATAGAATTTCGAAAACCATTATTTGAAAGTTAATTTAGTATGAAATAAATAATATTAATTTATGACTTTCAATTTGTAATTAATTAACCACCTCTTTACTTTAATTTCAGTTCTGGGAAATTATTTCCGATGAGCATGGCATTGATGCTACCGGCGCTTACCATGGCGACAGCGACCTACAATTAGAGCGTATCAATGTATACTACAATGAGGCGTCTGGTGGCAAATATGTGCCTCGCGCTGTTCTCGTCGATTTGGAGCCTGGCACCATGGACTCAGTGCGATCGGGTCCTTTCGGCCAGATTTTCAGACCCGACAACTTTGTGTTCGGTCAATCTGGTGCCGGCAACAACTGGGCCAAGGGTCACTACACAGAGGGCGCTGAGCTCGTCGATTCAGTGCTCGATGTCGTTCGTAAAGAGGCTGAATCGTGCGATTGCCTGCAAGGCTTCCAACTTACACACTCGCTTGGAGGCGGCACCGGTTCTGGCATGGGTACCTTGCTGATCTCGAAGATCCGAGAGGAATATCCCGATAGAATCATGAACACATACTCAGTGGTACCCTCGCCAAAGGTGTCGGACACCGTTGTTGAGCCCTACAATGCTACCCTGTCGGTGCACCAGCTGGTCGAAAACACAGATGAGACCTACTGCATCGATAACGAGGCGCTCTATGACATCTGCTTCCGTACCCTCAAGCTGACAACCCCAACCTATGGTGACTTGAACCATCTCGTCTCGTTGACAATGTCTGGCGTAACAACTTGCCTCCGCTTCCCTGGCCAACTGAATGCTGATCTCCGCAAACTGGCAGTTAATATGGTTCCATTCCCACGTCTGCATTTCTTCATGCCTGGCTTTGCACCCCTGACATCCCGAGGCTCCCAGCAATACAGGGCGCTGACAGTGCCTGAGCTCACACAACAGATGTTCGATGCCAAGAACATGATGGCTGCCTGCGATCCTCGTCACGGCCGTTATCTGACCGTTGCTGCCATCTTCCGTGGACGCATGTCCATGAAGGAGGTTGACGAGCAGATGCTGAACATCCAGAACAAGAACAGCTCATACTTTGTTGAATGGATCCCCAACAATGTGAAGACCGCTGTCTGTGACATCCCGCCCCGTGGTCTGAAAATGTCTGCTACTTTCATCGGAAACTCGACTGCCATCCAGGAGCTGTTCAAGCGTATCTCTGAGCAATTCACCGCTATGTTCCGTCGCAAGGCTTTCTTGCATTGGTACACTGGCGAGGGCATGGATGAGATGGAGTTCACCGAGGCCGAGAGCAACATGAACGACTTGGTCTCTGAATATCAGCAATACCAGGAGGCTACCGCCGATGAGGATGCTGAATTCGAGGAAGAACAAGAGGCTGAAGTGGATGAGAACTAAATTCTCTAAAGTTGCGTCAAGTAAAATGAGAACAAAAATTAAGTTTACAGTGATTGTTCTTTTAACGTAACCAATAAAGTCGAAACGATTTCTTCTTACAAAAAAAAATATATATAACTTGTTTGATTTCTTTATGATTATTTGATGGCATAGTCTACAGATCCGTTGGTCTTTTTAGCCAGATTTAGTCATGCAGCTGTAAGTAAATAAAAGACTGAGTGGGCCTCCAAAGTCTAATTTATATAGATATACATAGTATAGGGAATCATGTTGACAAAGTTTGTGCTAATAATATACAAACATTTATTAGCGAATGCCGCTGATTTCATATGTAGATAGCGAAGAAAGGGAAGGAACTATCGGAAATTTGAAATAAACTTTGGTTTGCGCATGTCAGCAGAATATTTTTAAGTTAAAGTCCACTGTAGAAGGGGTTAATGTGTTACACAAATTAATTCATAATAATGAATATAATATAAGTACACAAAACTATTTAAGATGGCATTAAGTTATTATTTGCGGCTTTTTTCGACCCAAACATACATCTGCTAGTTGTTATTGCTTAGTGGTGAGCCGCACAAAAGTGTTTGGTTTAAAAAAAAGTTATCGAATGTAACTATCGGAAATATATTATAATTTAATAATTACTGCCTAACTTCATACTTTCTATATTAGCCACTGATGCATTAACTATTCACGCAAAAAAAATAACATTCATATTGAAAATTAAATATATTATAAGAAAAATATAACTAATAATTGTACTCATAGTTTTGCATGATGGTATGAAGAAATTTGAAATGCAGCATTTCAGTCGTTACACAACACTAAATAGTATATGTACGATTTTGAGTGTTGTCACAGACTGACTTTTGGCAAGTAAGACAAAAAATAAATAAAATAGTTTATATTGCGAAAACGCGAGTATAGTTAGTAAATTTTTCAGATGATAGCAATGGACGAGCAGCGCGGCGATAAGATCTATGGCGGTTGCGAGGGGCCAGACGCCATGTACGTCAAACTGATTTCGTCCGATGGACACGAATTTATTGTAAAACGGGAACATGCTCTCACCTCTGGGACAATTAAGGCAATGTTATCTGGTCCAGGACAATTCGCTGAAAACGAGGCTAACGAAGTGCACTTTCGTGAGATTCCGTAAGTCCCATTTGGCGATACCAATTAACTACGTGCAGTACTTTCCTTTAAATCAAATGTGTGCTAATGACCGGTCAAGGGAGTGCCAATATTTTTCCATATACATACATGCACACAAACGTGCATACATGTATTTGACCCAAGCAATAATACGTACTTACGGGTTAAATTTCATATACAAACATATACGTATGTGTGTGTGTGGTGCACTTGTGTGCATTTAGCCTATGGAAGGGTTAAATTTGTGTAATATTCATGCGATTAGAATAGTAATACTTTTTAGACGTTTTAGTATAATTTTATATATAGATTTAGTATATATACCAGACATAAATAGAAATTAATATACATCATTCGATGTATGTAGATATATCTGTGTATATATGGACAATTTTCCATAGTTTTTTTTTATTAGAAATTGACAAATGCCATAATATAGAAAAAGACTTATTGAATATAATATATAAAACTTCCTTAGCACAGTAACAGCTGGAAGTGAAATTTATATCATATTCAAAGTGTTTCTATTTTCTTAATTATTTCTATATATACATATATATTATATTATTGCTATTGTATTCCAAGAGTTGTTGGTCGTCATAAATATTTGTTTTTTTTTTTAAGTTTCAGGCAACAATTATCTATGATTCCCTCTTTCAGATCTATAGAGAGGAAAGAGAATATAGTAGTGATATTGTTAGCTTCTATGCTCTCTTATTAAAGCTGTCTCTGATTATCTCTTTCAGCTTAATTGAGATAGAAGACATTATAGAAGCTTATGATATTGTTAGCTTTTCTACTCTCTCACCTCTCTTTGGAAGCAAAACAGAGAATCATAGATAATAGCTTCAAATCTTTAGAGAGTTGTCTTAATAGTTCCCTATTACTGATAAAGCATTTTAATATTTTGTGAGCTTATAGATTTATGCTATATATTGAATCTATGCAAATCTGCAAATCGAGCTGCTGGGCACATCTAACATTTTCGATTGATTAAATGAAAGAAAAAGAATTCAATTTAAACGTGATTTCTTTTCTTCGTCTTTTAAGAACTATTCTAAAATTGATTGATATTCATTAAATTTTGCGTTCTTTCATTTTCAGATCGCATGTTCTACAGAAGGTCTGCATGTACTTCACATATAAAGTCCGATATACCAATAGTTCAACTGAAATACCAGAATTTCCGATTGCACCAGAAATTGCCTTAGAACTTTTAATGGCAGCTAATTTTCTAGATTGCTAAGTTATTGGTTAACTTAATAATGTTAAATAAAATTTTTCAAAATGAATAAAAATGTAATATGGTTTTCCTGTAAATGTATATATAACTGCATTTTTATATTTATATTTAAAGGGTTTTTTTTTTTGTTATTGCTTCAAAGCTTTATTGTAATCTGTATTTGGCAACCTCTTATCCCAATGAAAGAATAAAACGCTAATTTTGACCTTAGTGGAAGGTTCAATAAACAAATAAAAGGTCATGCTTGGAACTCTGTTAGCTTTATAGCGTGACGTCACATTACCGAAAATAAATGAGGGGGAGCATTGATCTTTCTTACAGTTAAAATAAATATATTTATATATAACATACAAAAAAGTTGCATGGACCTGTTACCATTTATTATTATTATTTAAACAATAACCTAAAAGCTTTACAGCGAATATACGCTGGTTATTCTTATAAGAATTCTAATCGAATATAAACAACTGAGTAGAAGCCGGCATTTTGAAGTCCCAAGCTTTTCTCTTCGTAAACACTCAAAGTAACGGAACTATTTTTTGCACACAAGACCAGCCATTGAACTCTGCTGCGACGTCTTGCTCACTTCTCTGTGCTCGAAAAGTAACGGAGCTGCTAAGCAGCAGTGCAAGGACACAAATTGCCGCCATTGCAACAAAGCTGTGACGCTACACACGCACATCAATTCATAAACAGTCAAAATAACGGAACTGCTCTTGAGAGCAACTGACAGTCATTTAACAGTGAACTTACAGAGACAGCGTTAACAGCGGCCTTCATCACTTTTGAAGGACAAAGCGCGCTTCAATAAATCGATGTTTAGCGAATGGTTTCTATAGTTACCAACTGGACACATTGGCAGGGCCAAACATAGTAAAATTGTTTTCTATTTTCATTTTTAAGTTCTTTAAGTTTACATAGAGTCGCAATATGGGTATGCTGCACAATTTAACGGGCTTGATCAAAGTCAAAAGGGATAAGATGACGATACTCGTATTGGGCTTAAATAACAGTGGCAAATCGACGATAATTAACCACTTCAAGAAGACAAATGAACAGTCCGCTATAATGGTGCCCACTGTGGGCTTTCTAATAGAGCAATTCTACAGTAAGTTTAGCTATATAAAGTATATTAATTGTTAATATTTCCCATTTTGCAGATATGGGTGTATGCATAAAGGCTATAGATATGTCGGGCGCTACGCGTTACAGAAATTTATGGGAGCATCAGTTCAAAAATTGTCAAGGAATTATCTATGTAATCGATTCAAGCGATAGAATGAGATTCGGTATGTTTTATAGAATAGCAATATCTAATTTGTGTACATTTTTTAATATTTTCCATTTTAGTGGTTGTCAAAGATGAATTAGATCTGGTGCTGCAACATCCTGATCTGTGCAATCGAATATTACCCATATTGTTCTATGGCAACAAATCGGATCTGGAAGACTCTCTATCTAATGTTAAAATTGCAGCGGGTATATATAAAATAAATAATACTTTATATATTATAATAAATACTCATATTTTTTAGCTTTGGGTTTGGAGAACATTAAGGATAAACCCTGGCACATCTGTTCCAGCAATGCAGTTTCCGGAGAAGGTCTAGACGAGGGCATACAATGGCTGGTTCAACAAATTCGTTTCGCATTGCTAAGCAATAGAAAGGGCGGCAAAGTGAAGATGGTCTCCAAGGAAATTAAGTAATGCCGTATAGAAATCCATTTAAAATTTCTTTTTCTTGCCTATTACTATATGTAGTTTTACTTTACGAGTCAGTTTAATGAGTAGTGTCCAATATTATTAAATATGTATATATTATTAAATCATATCACTTTAGTATCATCAACTTTAAATTCTGATGAAATGGAATAAAATCTTGGTGTGGTAAATCGGAGACATATGAATGTTATTTATCTATCTAATTTGTAGTATAGATGATATTATTGATATTTGATATTACAGTCTATTGCTGATAAGATTGTATTTATGCATTGAAAGATATAGTAAACTACAAAAAAATACGATAAGAATTTGTTTGGGCAAGATATGGTAAAACTTTAGAAAAAAACAGGCTAAATTTTGGGCCTTTCTAGTTAGATTTATAATATAGTAATCCATTAAATGGCTTGCAATAGAGATTTAGCTGTCGACCTGTCCCAACTCTTAATACAATCTCTATCAAGTTTAATTAAACACGTTTAGTCATGATTATAAAAACCATATCTAATCCAAATTCCAATTCCAAGGTAGACTCAATAGCAAATCCCAAGAACAATTCTCTTTATAATCTATACAAAACCAAGTTAAAACCAATCACAAATAAAATATTGTCTCGGGCAAGCGAAGACTTTAAAATTAAGAAATTTCTCCGATGACAGGTTTATTACAGAATTCATCTTCATCTTATAACATCGTCGCATAATGCGTTTATTTCTTGCTATTCAGAATGATACCATCATACTTCTGCTGGAACCACTTCATGGCATCTTCTTTTGTTAGACGATGTTGGAAGCCGACGGTGCCAGCTTTGCGCTTTCTGTGAGCCACGTTATAACCTAAAAAAAAAAATCACTCGATTAAAAACTCGATAAACCATTCACAATAGATGCACGTTGTAAATAATTTTGTTGCAATTGTACCGTTTGAGTTTGCATTATAACAAATCCATTTGAGCACAGCTTCATTAATATGCGCACAGATACTGAGCGTCTATTTCGTATTGGAAACAGACACCTAATTATGTGCATCCTCCAATTGGATTCTGATTGGTATATAATGCTTACCTGGACGTCCCAATACAACGTAGAAATCCAAGCCATAGATACCGATTGAGGGATCGTACTTGATGCCCAAATCAATATGTTCTTGAATACCAAAGCCAAAGTTGCCAGTGGACGAGAAGTTGTCGCGTCTCAGCTCGTACTCGCGCACTTTCAGGCCACGCTCCAAGATTTCCTCGGCCTTAGCGCCGCGCACTGTGCAATGCACTGCGATCTTTTCATTACGACGAATGCCGAAGGAACGCACTGTGTAGCGGGCCTTCGAGAACACTGGCTGTTGTCCCGTCAGCTGCTCCAAAACCTAACAATGAAATTATCAGAGCTTTAGCAGTGTTTGGTCAGATTTATTATTGTATTTTTGAGCATTCTTACCTTGGCGGCACGAGTAAGCCTATCACCGGATTCACCCACGCAGATGTTGAGACACAGCTTCCTGATGTGCAGATCGCGCATAGGGTTTTTCGCAGGATCGCGCTTGATTTTAGGTTCCTTCTTAGCAACAGCCTGAAAAAAGTTTATTTTGATTTATCAATATATGATTTAAATGCAAAATAATATTTCAATCATCAAAACCAATCGAATAACTTCAAGTCTACATTCATAGTTTACAATAATATTGTACGATTAATGTAGATGTTGAATAATTTACACTTGGCGAGAATTTCAGAAAACCTACCGCCATTATGGTATGTAGGAAAGAAAGGAAAAAGGCGTGTTTCAGTTCAGTGTCAGCCTACGCCAACGATATGTGTTATCGGTTTTTAATCGATAGTTTTCGAAATCACATATAGAGGCATTCCCCATACATATTAATATTGATTTATTTCTCTCTTTAGGTAATCTCAACAAGCCTTACATTTAAATGTATATGAAAAGGAGATTTGTGAAATATTTGTCAGAAACGCACTATTAGATACAACAATTTAATAACATGTCTTCAATTTAATATGTAAATGTAAAATAGGCTTATAGTTTTTAGTAATTATTCACAAATTGTATTTCAACAATTAATTAATTAATCAAGAGTTCTAACCCGAGTTTGCGATCAGTTAAATATTCTTATACGATAGCATATTGGTAGTTTAAAAATGCTAAAGATATAACAACGATATACATTTTTTTATCGACTAGAGAAGTAGTATCGATAATTGCCTGTATCTTTGTTGTTGTTTATGGTGTTATTGTTATATATATTTCTAGTCGATTAATGTTGTTATTAAAATACCGATGAATCGATCAACTATTAGCAGCTCTACAATATGGCTGCCTGATTTTAATGTGATTTTTTTGGACGACGTATGCTGCTGCTTTGCCATAGTGTATGTGGTTGAAAAGATTATAACTGTAATCTTCTAAGTACAACAAATATATAATTTATTCAATTGTTGCAACGTCCGATAACAAAACTAAAACTGACTTAACTTATATAGCGCTATATCAAGTTACTTAGACTGTCTTTCGCTGAATTGATTTAATGACAATGTAGCTTTTTAAGTACAAACAATATATTTAGACGAAAAAGTCATTGTGAGCCAAATTAGTTTGCAAAAAAAACGCGAAAATTTAGTTCCATAACTTGAAAACGGTTTTTATCAAAAAAGAAGAAAAAAAAAAACGAAAAGAAAAAAATCTTATTGAGAAATATATTGCTGCTGTGAGAGTGAGCGAGTGAGAAAGATACATACATGTATGTATGTATGCATTTGCATTTCGTTGTGTAGTGTCGTCGACTGTGGCTGCTCGGTAAAAGTCGGTCTTTCTTTTCCACTACCACTTTGCGTTTGAAAATTCGAAAGAAGGGAAAAAAATTAAGTAATAATGTGTTATATGAATGAAATAAGGCATATGGCAATGGAACGCGTTTAACTTTCAAAACTCTCATGCCAATATACTGCAAATTTATGACCTAATATTGTTAATTCAGGAATTATTTTTATTGGTAAGTAACATGGTGAATTCTCTCGTATTGGGCTAAGCGCTATGGGCGAACACACAGAGCAAGAGCAGCAAATCAATATTTTAGGGGGCTGCCATTTCGTTGTTTGCGCTGTGTTTCGCTAGTTTTTCTCTTCCATTCGCTGCCGCTGTCGCTGTTGTCTACCTTCGCTTTAGCCCCACGCCCTGTCAGCCCCCGTGGCACAAGAAAATAAACTCTGCGTGCTTTGTAATAACGAGTACAATTTTCTGGGCATATAAAGCAAAAAAAATTAAAAAAGAAAAAAGCCTGAATAAAGAAATTGACATAAGTAATGTGTGTATACATCGGTTTTAATGCAACTACATATGTGCGTGTGCGTATGTGTGTACGTGTGTGTGTTAACTTAAATATACATACGTTATTCCCTTTTTGGCAGTAAATGTGCTAATATTTAACAATTTTCATATACGGAAAATTAGGCAAAAGTTAGCCCAGACCTAAGTCAATTTCCATACATAAGGAAACTATATACATATTTATATATTCTTCGTTTCTCTATATATGAATTCTTATTCAGTATGTATATATAATATAATTATATATATCTAGTTTTGTTGCGGGAAAAATAGCTAAATAATAAAAGGGTGTGTGACGCAAATATTTTTGGTATATATCTATATATACATATATTTTGATGTATGTGTGTGTATTTATCTACTAAACCGTTTTTGCTTCAACTAATTTTCAGACTCTTTGTTTGAGTTATGTTTACTTAAAAAAAAAAAAAATAAATTTTAAATATTATAGCACGCGCTTAGGTGCTAATCGAAACTGTTTCATACAAAGATTAACAATTAACAACTTACGAAATATAACAAATGAAAAACGTTTATCAACAAATATATAATAATATTATAAATTAATAAATAAAACAAATGAAAATACTGTGATCGACAGCATTATAATATTAATAAGAAAAATATTCATGATAAATTTCACATCAGACACAATCAATTTTATTTACATATATACTATTATTAGGAAAAATTTATATATTTATTCTCTTTATATTTAAATAAGGAAATACATTAGCAAACACAGGAGCAGTCTAAATTGTCAATTTACTCCCTCAATCGAACTGGGGATGCTTCATTAATTATGCATATCTGCAGACATTATTCATGAGACTTATAAATTCATATGAATATGATATAGATCTATAGCTCTTTCAATTTGAATTGATACAAATTTATAGGTCGCAGCTCTTATTGTTTATAATTCGTTGGGCATTCAACTTGTATTCAAGGATCTTTTTATTTTTTTGCTTAAGGCACGATTTCACAAATATTCAAATTTATTTTGCTAATATAAATTAACAAAGTATTGAATTGTTGTTAGGTCATTAATATTTTTTAATACTTATTCGAGCAGCTATTCAATTTGATATTTAAGATAAAGTTAAATTTAACTTTTTAGAAATTAATGTATAAAAATTAACGTTTCATTAATAAGTTTACTATTAACTAATATTCAATGCTCATTCAATCGTTTATTAGCTAAACAATGTTGAAAGATCTATTGGCATTGAAAACGTGCGTAAATTGGAAACTCTGTCAGAAAAACATGAAATTTTTGTCCCTGGTCCATTAATATTTTCATAAACCTCTATGCCATATGTCTTCTATAACGGAAGATGTCTTCAGATAAAAGTGATTTATTGCATACTATTGAGCAGATCGTATTGGATTTGATAACTAGTTTGATGTCCTTTAAGAAAGTTACATTAGATATACCAAAGAACTGTCGGGATTGGTACACGAAAGATAATTACGAAATAATTGCGAATTTTCGTAAGATCACATACAATGTGAAGCGTAGTCGACATCGCTTTTGCTTGATTGTCTATCTCCTTGCGGAGATTCATCAATTGCATTTGACCGGAGGTAGTTGTACGATACGTGGTCTATATTATCGGAACACCCAGGTGGTTCGGTCACAGTCATACATTGATGCCGCTAAAATGGATGTTTGTCGCATGCTAAACACGGCACCTGTTAATCTGGGCGTATTGTCAGCGTCGAAGGGACTAATTACAGGTGTGAAGTATTGCAAACAATGATGTTTTTATTTTGAAGAAAATTTAACTAATGGGCATTTCTCTTAATTGTAGGCGACATTCAGCTGGTAATGAGCAATGGCGATGTATTGGATTGCAACGTATATTGTGGAGCGATAACATTGCCAACGGATTTTGAAAATGTGGAACGAATCGTGACAAATGCCGAAATGGTCTTGATCGTTGAAAAAGAGTCGGTTTTTGAGAGCTTGCTGGCGTGTAATGCCTTGAGCACGTTTGGCTTACGTTTCATATTGTTAACGGGCAAGGGATATCCAGATTGCTCGACCCGGCGTATTGTATACCGACTCTCCGTCGAATGCAATTTACCGGCATATATTTTAGTGGATGCCGATCCGTTTGGCATTGAAATAATGCTCGTTTACCAGCTCGGCTCGCAGGCCATGAGTTTCTCGGCCAAGAGTTTGGCCACGCCAACGCTCCGTTGGATTGGCCTGCATCCATCCGAAATAGATAGCATTTCCAAGTGCTCTGTTCCTCTCACTAAGCACGACAATAAGAAGATTGTTGATATTCTATCGCGCAGTAATCTTAGTATGGGCGTCAGGCAGGAGTTGTGCACGTTGCAGCAAGTTCAGCTGAAAGCCGAAATCGAGAGTGTTATTGATTTTCTAAGTCCCTACTATATACCAACAAAAATCAATAGAAATTTGTTTATATAATATTGATTTGAATACATTCTAAACTATTCATATGTAATGTAACTAAAGAGAGGTCGTGGTATACGTCAAGCTGCGTTTATTTGAATAACATATAATTGCTCTGTTCGCATACAAAATATTTATATATATTTAGTTAATATCATTTTGTAAAATTTTGCCTTTTTTCCTTGGGCGAGTTCCTTAAACACAATTTATCAATTATTATGTTCATTAAAATAATAGTATTTACATAGATAAAGCAAACAATTTAAATTTAAAAAAAAATAAATTTGTTATTCATTTACTAATGAAGTGCAAAAAATCTGTTTTGCTATGCATTTAGCCATTTTTTATTTATTTATTTTTTTAATATTCATAATTAAACATTGTAAACATTGTTGATTAATCTAACTAGGATGTGCGTTAGCCGTACAAAAATCGATATATCTTAAAGTTTCATAGCTTTCAATGTATTTTTGGATAATTCTTGTTACAATTTTCTTTTAGGCCATGTGCACCTGTGCCGCTCCTGCCTAATATTAAACTAAATTAACTAATACCACGAGATGTTGTTCTCCTCATCTTTATTGAAAATCAAAAAAAGAAACCATTTTCTTGACCTTTCCTTCCTTTACCTTTTGCTACTCGAAATTGTCATTTGTTAGGACGAAAGTTAGCGTGACTTAGCCTTTGGTTTACATTTCAGTTTAGTTGTAATTGTTGGTAATTATTAATCTATTTATGAACAACTAAAAAGCGAGGCAGAGTTTGTCTCTGCTTAGCTTATTCAAGAACCTTTTGGTTCTATCAGACTTTGGTATCGCCTACCAGTATTTTCTCAACCGATTGTTACTCATGTAACAGCTTAAACCATTTGAGAATTATATCGCTCTTTGGTCAAAAAGCAGCTGAGCTGCCTCATTTTTGTTTTTATATATATATACGCTGATAGCACGTAATACTTTATTATAATTACCCATTAAAACCTAAAATATTTATACAAATTTAAAGAAGCTTTCAAAGATTATTCAAAATTATTAAATTGTTGTGCCTTGAATTCACGCCCCAAATTTTTGAGAAATCAAAGAGCTTGACCTAAATTCAATTTGTTTTTATATTGATAAGAACATTTTGATTATAAATATGTATATTATAAATATTTTCAGAATACCCAAGCAAACTTTTGCCTACATTCCTAGTAAATAATATAAAATTGTTAAGGACGTTTGTGATTGAAAGATAATAATTATTATTTTGTTATATTTTTTATTTAATTTAAAAATTTGTTAAAATAAAACTAATTTTCTTTCTTGTCTATTTCAGATGAAAAGCGGCTGCGGAGCTAAGAAGCGAATAGCTTATTAGGAAATAAATTTAAAATTTAAGATTATAAGGAAATAACCACGGCAAGTACTTTGAAGGGAGGCGCAAGAGTTGAAAGCAATCCACTGGAGGAAAAGAGATTAGTTGGCCTCTGTTCTATTGCAGAATATTGCGTCATAATAGACAGGGAAATATAAAGAAAGATATTACATATAGAGAAGAGATTTGGCTAGAAAATATGTCTACAGCAATGCGAACAACTTTGCAACCAGTTCCTGAAGCCCTGCCCGCAGAGAATGTCTCAAATGGGACAGCGACTGCGACGGCTGCAACGCCAACGTCGACGTCGACGGCATCAAATGCCATAACGACAGCCGCTGCTAGCACAACAACTTATACAACAAACACAATCAATAGCTCGGCGCATTCTGTAAAGGATCAGCAACAGCAACAGCATGACTCAGCCAATGCCAACATTGTCTCACTGCCACAACCACCAACACCAGCAACACCAGCAGCAACAGCAACAACAACAACAGCAGCAGCAGCAGCAGCAACCACAGCAGCGGCAGCTACGACAGCTGCATCAGCTGGAAATACGACAATGTTGCCAATCTCATCCTCGAATTCAGCCAGCAGTAGCAATAATACAACCACTAGCACACCTGTGGCAGCATCAGCAGCAGCAGCAATTACAAATGCCGCACCAACGACAGCAAACACAAACCACGCGTCGCACCACCAGCACAGCCATCAGCATCATCATCATGTCGCCAACAATATGACCACGGACGGTGCACGGCTATCTAGCAATAATGCCAGCACTGTCAACACTGGTCCACCACCATCATCATCAGCGATCAATCACCATCATCATCATCCACCGGGCAGTGGTGTCGGCGGGGTTGGCGGCGTGGGCGGTGTCGGTGCCAGTTCCGTCAACAAGAACGTACTCAGCACACACTCGGCCCATGCGTCTGCCATCAAACAGCGAACATCATCAGCTAAGGTGAGTCGCAAATCCAATCTGTTCAATATATATTTTTATATTTGTAACTGTAATTACGTCCAGATTAAATTAAGAGCACACATTCTCAGACATACATACATATTCATAGACTATAGGATCGCTTAATGTCCAATGTCCTTTATTACTTATTGTCCAAATATATTCATATATATATGTTAATATATATATATATAAATGTTCATCATCTTTTCTTTCTATTGTAACTATTGTAAAACCTTTTCATTGTGTTGCCCATTCTGAAAAGTTGTTCCATTGCCCCAAACTAAAGTGTTTCAAAAATGTTTTTAAATTTAAAATTGTGGCTAAAGGGTATTATTAAATATAGTTGAATTATTAAATATAAATAAATATTTCTTAAATTCAATTACTACTTATTTATAATGAAATTGAAATTAAGAAAGCTATGCAATTAACAGGGTGATTTAAATTTCAAATATAAAATGCAATGCAAAATATAATATATATTTTTATTCGTTATCATGATCATGTCGTGTCATTCATCTAAGTTATAAAACTTTATAGATATCATTGAATATAGGAGCAATATGACTTTTAGAACCTTACTACTTGACATCTTAATAGCCCAAAACTCTCAGCAAAAGTCTCGTCTACATATTATTAGATATGAGATACTGTTATAAATAAACTTATATATGAGAAAGCTTTAATGGTTTTTGTACGTCAATCTGACATGAGCTTATAAAGAATAAGATCCAATCGGACAACCACTTCAAATTTCGGTTTCAGACTCTTTCATTTTTTTAAAATAAACAATCTAGTACATACATATATATACTATATATATATGTCCATGATATCTTCTATACTAAGAATTGATTTGCAGATTAGTAGATCAACAAAAATACGTCTAGCAAATATTTTGATTCTTAAAGATTATGAAGTGCCACGCCTGCTGTAGGTATAGTTACATATATAATGATGATATATAACCTCACATTTTATACGAATATATACATACATAATCTAATCTAAAGTATATCCCAGTGGACATATCTAGTATATGTATAATCAGAACTCTAGGGAAGAGAATTATGAATTTTCGGATATAAATCTTTTATTGAATATATATTATAGATCCTGATGACAAATATATATATTCAATTCAATATCATTTAAATATATAAACATATATATTTAAAGTATGTACATATGTACATTTTAGATAAATTAGAATGATTAGCATTCGTTAAATAGTTATGAATGAAATTTGTAATAGATATTATTCTATACATACATATATACATAGTGTACATATTTGTTAAAAATGAGTAAATCCTCTTTTTTAATGGGCATCATATAGTCGTATATTATAGTGCAATAATCTTTATATACTTGTAAATTCTTAAACGATCTCTTGATGTGTGGGCGCGAGTAACTATCATATATAAATATACAAGTGCAAGTGTAATCGACAGAAAATGAGTGTGAATGGCAGAATCAAAAAGAATACCAATTTAAAATTATCGTTACTTTTCTCCATTCTCACTCGTTTCTTGCTGATTGATGGATCACAAAAGCCTTCAGCTCGGATCTTTTGCTACATACTTAGTTGAAAACTGCTTTGCTCTGCACGTCAGTTAATTTTTCTTTTGATTGTCAAAGCTCTCTCGTTGTCGTTCTCTCGCCGACTCTCTCGCCGAAAAAGCTTTACATATTTCTTGCGTGTATGTGTGTGTCTATCTTCGCCTGTTTGCGTGAGGTACGTCACATGAATAACTACATACACACAAACACACACGCGCATAAATGCGTACATGCAGTGTCTGCATACATCTGTAGGCATGCATATATACATATATTTGTATGTGTGTACGCACACATACATGTACACATGTTGGCATTTTTGTTTTTGTTTTGAATCATACTCAGTTTTGAATGACGCCAAAGATCATGTAAATACATACATAAATAAATACAAGTATGTATATATTTACATATTCATACATACATATGCATGTATGTACATCAAAATTTATGTACGATTCAAACAATTTTATAGGGTGTGTCATTATTAGCTCTGTTGCTCTCAAGATTAAACTATGCCCGTTCCACAGTATTCAGTACGAGCTGCAAAATTAAAAAAAGAAAAAATTGTCTGAGCGAAGCGCGCGCTAGAACTTATCCAATATACAATGCCGCTCGACCCAGCCAATGGTCGAAAGCTTGTTTTAGTATTAAGTTCCACTTCATTCGTGTGGTCACCGTCGCGTTCGCCGTTGTCGCCGTTGTCGCTGTTATTATTGTTCAACGCTCGCCAACGGTACTGTTGTTATCGACAAACAATAGTTGTTAGCAATGCACATTTATTCGATTATATTTACTTCAGTGTCATTGCTGCTTTCACTAAGCGCGGCTTAGCTTCTAATACAATAAAAGAGAAAGAATGAAAAACCAAAAACCATCGACAAATTAGATTTAGTTTAATTCAAGTGCAAAAGTGTGCTGATAAGAGTCAAATACACTTTTTTTTAAAGCTCGCATTTTATAATTGCTTAATGAAAAATTTAAATTGTTAATTACATACATACATATTGTTGTATGTATGTATGTATGTATGTATGCCTCCACTTGTGTATGTGTAATACTCATACGTACATAAATATATAAATATGTACATTGTTGAGTAATTTGTGTTAAATACGTATTTGTTTTGGCTTGATTGTCATTGTACTCTAGTCACAGCAGCGGAGGCAGAAGCAGCTCGCATCCGACTAAGCCAAATCAATTGCGAATGATAAGTTAATTTAATTATACGCTACTTACATATGCACATGAGTCTATACACACATACACACACATACAAATGCAAACAACAAAAAATATAGTGTGCTGCAATACAAACAGTAAAACAAAAAAAACAAAAAGAACCGATAAAAATAAAGAAAATCATCACAAATTCCTACACACATGCACAGTGCACAGACAATGTGCATGTGTGTGCGTAACTTTGACTTTGCATGTGTGTGAGTGAGACGCAAGCAGCAAGAAGCAACTGAAGCTTTAATACAATACAAACGAGCCAACCAGAAGAATAGCAACAGCAGCAACAATATCAAGAGTGATTAAGTAAATGAGCGAAATAAGAGTGACAAAGCAAAGAAGAAGACGAAGACGAAGAGAAGAAGAAGAAAAAAAACAAAACGTGCTGAGCTTTTTTAAAACTTGTGTTGTCACAAATGTGGGGCTTCATCGTCTCTGCTTCTATTTCGGTTTTCGCTGTCGTTGTCTCATTTATCTCTGTATTTCGGGACGTGCGCGAGCGCGACTAACGCGTTCCACCTTCATAAGTGTGTGGAATGCATTTATGAGTGTGTGCGTGCGTGTGTGGACCTTAAAATCGTTCTTTAAGCTTAAAAGCTTTTTTTCCCCATACGTACATTCATAATTTATAATGTATAAAAGGTTTAAAATACAATGCATGTGCATGTGTGAGTGTGCGTACGTGTGTGATTGTGCGTGTGTGTGTTAGAAATGCGATACACGGCGAAAGATAAGACAACGCTGTGTAATTTTTGATAGAGCTCATCCTCATGTGAGACCCAACAGAAATTGCAAACAAAATTAAGTGAAAAGCCTGTATAGGAAATACATGTAATATAATGTGACGACGCAAATTAAAATCTGTATAAAATGTGTATGCAAATTACGGTCAGACCTTCAGATTAACTGACTCAAACTGTCTTTAATATTCATTGGACCTAAAAATACGATAAATTAAAAAAAAGCTGCTCTGCAAGATGGATAACAAAGCATCAGCTGGATTGTGAATTTGTTGCCGACTTTTGGCACACATATACACAAATAAATATACAAATATATGTATATATATATATATATATATATATATATATATATATATATATATATATATATATATTCCAGCATACATATGTACATACATACATACATACGTAAATAGTAGAGAATTAAATGATTGTTCAAATTAAATTTATTCAATTCGTTGTGATATGTGTCGGAGAGTACGCGACGCGTTTGAATGTCTAAAATAAATGAAAATAAAATCCACCTAAAATTTGGTAATTGCGAAAATAAGGCAGCAACATGGGTCAGACATCGAGTCACAGGCAAAGCCTGACGTGCAGCCACAATCACAATAACAACAACAACAAGGATGATTCGAGTGCCATTGCCTCAGCTCAATTTGCAAGTCGACGGACATCGACACGCAAGTCGAAAACATCTTCGAAACACTATTCACCGTTACAAAAAGATGAGCTTTCAATATTACGCGACTCTTTGCTACGCAATGGGAGTATTATGCGCAAGAGCATGACCGATCCACAACGTCGGCCGGTCACCATAAGCGAGCTGACAACGACTCAAACTCAGGCTCAAGCATCGAACGTCGGCTCTGAGGATTTGCTTGTGAGAGAGCGCAGAGAGAGCTTTCAGCTGCCCATTGAGTGCAGTGCCAAAGTGGAGGATGTGGCAACGGCATCGGCGCCACGCACTGAGAATCGCAATGAATTCTATATTGTCGGCGATGGGTATCATAAAACGGACTATTGCCATTATCGTACAGCCAATGGTAATTTCCATAAGCTACCATCGGATTCGTTCCACAAAATGTCCGAGGGCTGCTTTGTGCGCATGCCCGATGGCGTATTCCGACGCCTTGAGGTACCAAAAGCTCAACAGATATCCCGTCGTGCGTCCAAGTTGGACGATATCTCAGGCACAGAGAGCAATGAGAATGGCCTGGGCGGTGCCACCAGTGTCAAACGGCAGTTATTAAACTTTTTAAAGAGATCGAAGAGTCATACGCCCGCAACAATTGCCAAGCTACAGAAGGACAAAGACGATGCTCGGCTTGAGCGAAAGCAGCGTCTGTCGAATGCGATGCGACAGCGTGCGCTGGAATTGAAAACATCGTCATCAGCAACAGGTGCTAGACTCAACAATCCGAACAATAAAATCGTAGTTACTATGATCGAGAACGGAGGTCTACCGATCGTGGCCACCAGTAAACCCGATCGACCCAAAAACAAGGAGAGCGTATCTATTGCTGCTGACAAGGCGCGTACCTCAAGGGTATGTACTGAACAACGTGTAGGGGGACTTTAGACAATATACAAATATGTATAAATGTGTATAAGAACCTCTAATTTATTGCTAGAAAAAATAATTTATATCCTCTAAAAAAAAAACTATTTAATTATTTAAATCATTGACAATTGAGTTTTGACAGTGGTACTGCCTATATGCATAGTTTTTATTTACGTAAATATATGTACACAAAGCTCTACATATATGATTAAATGAATTAATATCGAATATATTGTGCTTTGGCTTTGTACTACGTAATATAATATGTGTGGCGAACTAATTTCGAAATGCTCTAAAAAAAGCTAGACTTTCCATTAAGATCATCATGATAAGTTTTACTTTTGTTATAAATGAAATTTAAGTACATTCGTTATTTTATGCTTCCTAATGAAGTATACGCGTTTCTTACTATTGTAAAAGATAGTTGGAGGTGTGTATATATTACCTCCAGACCAGACTAGAATAGATAACTGCGCACATGGAGCTGGGGTCTACTCCATAAAATGTAATTTTATCGCGTAATTATTGTGGTAAAATTTCTTCATGGCATGTCTAATCGCATGTAATTTATTTCATATAACGATATCGAAGCAAGCAGTCTAAACAGACAAACTGGAAACATTAAGAATCATCGATTTAATCTGTAGCGAAAATATAAACCCAGTTAAAAGTTTCTAATCTGAGCTTGTTTAAAATTCTTGATTTAGCCATGACGAATATAGTGCACTAGAGAGTTGTCTGAGTAATTATTGACTTTAATGACTTTTGCAGAAGAATAGAGATCTCTTGCGTGATCTGATGTACTATATGAATGATAGTTCGTAGAATATAAATAATAGACAATTTATATTGATTTTATATATCTATTTATATTGATTATCTATTATTTATATTACATGGATCAAAAGAAAAACAAAAACTAAAGATTATCGAATTTCATAGAATAGATCGATTGTGGTCTATGTTTATCATTTTATTTTATTTATATAATATAAATTTATTATATATATTATATTTTTATAAACACTACTTTGTTTGCCTTTGTTACATGTAAACAAAAAATGTATTTATTTATTTTATAAATTCTATGATATCTTCATTTACCCGCCCTTAATATAAATATAAATAAAAGCAATTTTCAAATGGACCCAGTTTTAATAAACAGTGTATTACACTGTAATAAGGATAAGCGTTTAATGCATTGTTGTCTTTGTTGGCAGAGTATTCAATGTTCGATTTATGTTTCGTTTCTTTTTTCTATAAAACTTATCATTTTGTGTTGTGCTGCCCACGTATCCATTTTTGTTTTTATTTATTTATTTATTTTGTTAAGTTTTGTTTTTGTCTTGAGCAGTGAAAACATGTTGTGGCTCATCAGCGAATCGCATACCCTATCCAATACGTTTTTGGATATTGTCATCGGTTATGGGCATTATATAACAAGTTTGATTAAGTAAACCGTGAATTAACCGTGTTTTTGTTTTGATTATTATTTCTATTTTATTTCAGATAATCCCAAAAAAAAATAAGAAAAAAATATGAAAACCCGATTGCTCTCCATACCCAGCAAAATTTTATATATATTAATTATTTATTAGCAATACGTTAATACGGATTAATCATAATAAAAATAGGACTCATTTGAAAATTGAATGCATATATTATATATACGTATATAATATATATAAATTCATATATAAAAGATAAGATTTGAAGAGATAATCAGCGATGTATCTAGAGATGATACTGTTGACAATATGCTTTATAATAACCTCTATTTGATAATCAAGTCTTATCGGAATACACACACTACGAAAAGACTGAATTCTTTATATTTTAAGTTGATAGCAGTTTATAGAATATTTTCTCTATACATATTCGGACTTATCCTGTTAATCTTGCTAAATTAACGGGGACTTGCTTAGCTCAATTGCAGGAATATATATTCTATATATTTACTTCGAGGACTCACATTGAAACACGAATATTTATGTATTTTTACATGACTAGTCAACCTTAGCCTTCTCATTTTCCCATGTCTAACATTTAGAATCTACAGGGAAACAATGATTCTTTAGAGGTACATTAGCTCCGTAATAAGTTTGTCAAGCCAAAAGATTTTTACTGTTTTACTGATCATGTATTTTTCTTGTATCTTTCTCTTTTTCTCTTCTTATATTTCTTTCTCTCTCTCTCTCTCTCTCTCTCTCTCTCTCTCTCTCTCTCTCTGTCTGTCTCTTTGTCTTTTTTCTTTCTATCTCGCACTCTTTCTCTTTTTTCTATAGCACTCATTATATCTCTCTTTAGCACTCTATATAAAAGTTTATTAAAGTTCCAATAATTACTCAAACTAAATAAATATTAAAATTAGCAAATATATATATAGATAGATAAACTATTGCAAGGATTTTGAAAAATCCTCCTAAAATTATCAAGCTTCAATGACATATTTTCTAATTCAATTAATTAAATTATTAATTAATTACCTTATTTAAAGTTCAGTATTTATAGAGTATTCTGCTAAAGTACCAAATTTCGCACACAAGCTTGCCTGACACTGTTTCTGTGTCAGGTAAGTTAAAAAATTTTTTTGTTGTTTCTCAGCGTTACGCTCAGGTGATATCAGTTTGTTCATACACGCATACATGCTTACATGCATCCACACCAGCCTCACACTTACATAAGTATATAACGATGCATATACCAGAGTTCTTATCTAAAGTGACGACTATAAGATACCACGGGCACTGCTCGTAAAATGCATAATCATTTACACAATTTACTATGTTACTTGCCTATATATCATATGTTATTATAATATATTTTTATTTAGTAAATACATTTATTCTTTTTTATAACTCTTCTAGTTGCTATACAATTCTTTGTTGGCATTCTTTCGTATGAGCAACGTTCACTATATAAACCTAAACTCAATATGATTTGCTTAAAAGCCAGGCTGTTAATCAATAATTATCGATTTGAGTAGATTCTAATTTTAAACGTCTGTAGCTATTAAAGTGTCCGAAATTGGGTCGGAAATGGAGATGACTCCGTCTACCGCTTGCATGAGTTTTGTATAGATATCTTGAATGGTACAGGGTATAAAAATCAGCGCACCAAACGAGCTCTTCGTCAAGAATAGACAGATATGGTGGAATTGAAAACTGGTGTGTATAGGTGTGTGTTTGTGGGTGTGTATGTGTGTTGGTTGCTGTATTTGTAACTGAGCATGTGTGTGTGCATTTTGAGTATTTCTTTTATTAGTGTTTGCGTGAGTGCGCGCGGAGTACACTAATACTAGTGAGAGAACCCCACTAATAAGCAATATTTGCTTATGTATGTGTGTGCGTGAGTGTACATGTGTGTGTGTGTGTGTGTGTGTATATATTGAGGCCGACTTTTCTGTCTCTGACTGCTGTTGCTTGGCGTGTGTTGTTGCTGGTATTGATACTGGAAGTACTCGTACTCCAGTTGCTGCTGTTACTGTGGCTAAAGTGGCTGTTGGCTATGTTAGCTGCTGAGCTGTCGCTGTAGCTGTCACTGCCTGTTGACTGTAGTTGACTGTTGGCTGACGGCGTTTACGTCAGAGTTACAAACTGTGCTTATTTAAGAAATCTAAAGCAGAGTGTACATATACGCATACTTATCTACTTATAATATAAATTCATAACTAACTGTGATTCTCCCCAAGTGCACACCGCGTACGATTGATAAGATCGCCGATAAAAATGAAATACGAGCATTACAAATATGAAATACCTTCGAATTTCTAATAAAACAGCCAGCGAAATGTTTGCTTTTCCATAAGTGAAAATTTTTTTTTTTATTGTCTGAGAGTGGCTTATTTACTATGTTCTTGTGCTCCATTGTCAATGTATGGGAATGGTGAAACGTGAGTGTGTGTGTGGATGCTTCAATGTGTGGCGTTAAAGCTTTTCGCTCTCTGAGCAAGAACTGAACGAATGAAGTACGCTCGCACCAGCAACTATTAAATTTAAACAGATTTAACTACTGCGATTAAACTATTTACATACATATGTATGCATAAAATAATACGAAAATTCCTAATGAATCATAAATAAAGAGAGCAAGACGAGAGCGCAACCAAACGTGACGCGGTCATAGAACGCAAAGTGTGTGTGTGTGTGAGGGAGAGAGAGAGAGATTTCCTCTTTACTGAACTTGTGCAACAATCATCTTGCTGAGAGCGAATGCGAACGCGAACGTGAGCGTAAGCCGACGAAGTCTTTAGCAAATACCAAATACACATACAAATGCATATGTAAATACAAGTACAAATGAACTTATATGCATTGGTTGCGATAGCAGTTACTTTTGCACAGGTGTATGTGAGCATGACTGTTTCTCTCTGTGTTTGTGTGTGTATGTGCATGTACGCTCGCACTCTCAATCTCATACGCTCTCCCAATGCGTCGCTCTTTCTCGCACTCTGCTGCGTAGAAGTGAGTTTCTTTCAGTGTCACCAAACTCAGATTAGCTCTTGTCTATGAGTTGGCTTTTGTCGTAAATATTACGTTCGCTTTCGCACTCGCCATATGTGTACGTATGTATATATTTGTAACACTATATACATATATATAAAAACAATCGTGTATGAGTTAGTGTAAAAGTGTGTGTGTATGTGTGTCTTTTCGAGGTTTTAATGCGCAGCAACAGCGACTTGTTGAATTAAATATAAGTATGCTCAATGGCAAAGAGACAACGGTACCAAACAAAGTGCCGTTCATTCAATCTTTTGCGGCGAAAGCAAGAAGAGCTTGCAAGACCAAAAAATATCAAAACACACACACAAATAGACACATGAGCATTGAACAGATTACACATACTAATACATCTGCCTGTATATCATGTGAAGACTGCAAGTGTATTTTTATTCGATCGTCTCCAGAAAAAGCGTTTCTTTGGGAATTAAGTGAAAATCAAAGAGTAATACTTTTTTAAAGAGTAATACTTATATAATTAGAGAAACGATAAACAAAAAATATGATAATTTTATGAATGCTGACAAACCAAAAAACAATATATATTTCGATTAATATATTTGATATACATATATTCGTGTCTGGTTTTAATAGAAATCTGTTAACTGATTATGCATTGATTAGATGTAGTTCAAGTTGTTTTAAAGGTGTTTAATCGACATTCACTGTACGAAAAAGTTTCGCCGCACTGAAAGTGCTTTCTCTTTGGCATTGTTAATAATAAAAGAATACAATTTAATAAAATGTAATTCGGGCGCTGAACTCGTTTTTCGATCAAAATAAAAACTTTAAAATGAATTATCGGTATAAAAATTTGATGAAAGTTGACAAAAATATATAGATATTTATTGTATATATAATATATATAAAATAAATATCCCATAATTATAATTTCCTTAATGCAGAAAGTCTGACTAATCTTCTATGATAAAAAAAAAAAAAAGGAAAAGTTAGCTAACTAAAAGCAGTGCAAAGTGCAAAGCAAAAAAAGTGAAACAATAAAGTGATATTCTAAACGGAAAATAAAATAGATAAATGGATCGTGGTGTACAGCCAGAACCAGCGTCATCCAATATGGATCCAACGGCGCCGGATCTAAATCGAGGAGATGTATCCCGCAAGAGCGTACGCGTCTATGCAGCACGCAAAGGCCTGGCACCAGCGCCACCCAAATTAGGGTTCTCTACAAGCACCAGCAGCAATAGCGCCACCACCAACAATACCAATAACAATAGTGAAAATAAGAACAACAACAATAGCAATGATAGCGATAACTTGCCCCAGCAGCAACAGCAGCACAAAAGGCAACAATTTGCCAATAGTAGTACAATGACTACTAAGGAAATTGATCTCAGCGATGCACAGCATGTGGACTATGATGCAGTTGTCGAATTGCGTCGGCCAGGTGATATAGCAGTGCCGCCGCCACGAGTTGCCGTTTCAGCAATACCAGCGCTACATCTGCAGAGCCAGAGTCAAGCAGAGTCAGAGCCGTCCAAAGGTGGCGCCACGTGTTCAAATGTCTGCCGAGGATGATGTGGGCGTTGCCTTTGCATTGGGCTCCATTGAGCAGCACATACTCAATGTGGAGGAGAGCTTCAAGCAGCAACAGCTCAGTGAGCAGCAGCAGCAGCCGCAGGAGCAGTCTCAGTCCTCCATGGACGTGGTCATACGCAAGCAGAGCAAGCGCTATGGCGAGACAGAGAATTTATTGCGACCGGGTATTAGCGATATGTCGTCTGAGAATGACTTTCAGTATCTGGGCGGACATAGATCCCATCTGGATGATAGCAACGAGCAGATGATGACTGAATTTCAGCGCGGTAGCGATGGACGTAACTCAATTGGTGCCTATTCCAAGAACTCGTCGGGTACGGTGAGCGGACGATCAGGCGGCTTGAAGGCCAAGCTCGCACGGACTGCCTCGGATACAAAGAATACGGATACGGTGCTGGCCATGCGTGCTAATCTGAAACAAAAGGAGCAGCAGCATCACGATGCCAAGCAGCAGCAGCTGCAGCAGCCGCCTTGGCGACCGGCGACCAGTCAAGATCGTCCAGCTCCGACGCCAGCTGCCAGAACTACGGCGAGCAGAGGCAACAGCAGCTCTAGCGTTGTGGATGGCGGTTCTTCCTCTAAGCTGACATCGACTACGATTTCGGCTAGCAAGCGACGTGAAGAGAATTTACGTCAATTTGAGGCGCTGCTGGCACAAAAATCATCACACCGACATGGAGCAAGTGGAGCGAGTGGCAGTCATGCAGCAGGGACGGCATCATCGACCGCTGCCCATGCAGCCGCAGTGAAACGTCGTTCGGAACGTCCCGTTGTGGCACCTATACCGCCTTACAACTCTAGCCGCGCTGATGCTGGTCCGCCGCCCGTCGAGCCGCGAGCCACCAGGTCAGGATCGAGCCATCATCGAACGCCAGTTACGAATGCAGCTGTCCCGCGTACCAATGTATACGGCAACAGTGTTGCTCAGGTAAACCAATCTAAAGCGCAGCTCAAATGCATTTACGAACATTTATAATTACTGTTAAGATACCTCAAGGGCGGGAACTCGAATATCTCATAACTATCTATTGAATGATTCAATTGCAAATTGTAAAATGAAATTAATTTGTGTTTTGATTTGTCTCGTTCTTGCAGGGATCTCCGAATCTGCAGATGCGAAGCAGTGCTCCGATGCGATGGCGTGCCACTGAAGAGCATATCGGAAAATATAAGCTCATCAAGACGATCGGAAAGGGAAACTTTGCCAAAGTCAAACTAGCAAAGCATCTGCCCACTGGAAAGGAAGTAGCAATAAAAATAATTGACAAAACCCAACTAAATCCTGGGTCACTTCAGAAACTTTTTAGAGAGGTAAGTAAGAGATAAATACATATACATGATCATTATGCAAAAATATCCATTATATATACAGGTTAGGATAATGAAAATGCTTGATCACCCCAACATAGTGAAACTTTTTCAAGTTATTGAAACGGAAAAGACGTTGTATCTCATCATGGAGTATGCATCGGGCGGTGAGGTCTTTGACTATTTGGTACTACATGGGCGTATGAAAGAGAAGGAAGCGCGTGTTAAGTTTCGTCAAATTGTATCGGCTGTGCAATACTGTCATCAGAAGAGAATAATACACAGGTACGTAATCTATTTAGCTTAAGTTTATATACCTAATTCCTATAATGAGAATCATAGACTCGGAAATTTCACAAAAAATAAATGTAATATTTCTTAACTTCCATGTTGGACCTTAAATTTTTCTTTAACGTTCTATATGACAAGTGATATCAGAGCTTTCAAATTCTTTTCTAATGGAAGCTTATGTTTCCGATTTATCATTCAATTTCCGACTCGGAAACTAGGCAAAGAACTCCCGTTAAACTCAAATGAGTCATGACTCTTCACTCAAACATTGCGAATAGTTTAAATATGTCAAACATATCCCATGTATATCTTATCTGTAAACTTTATCGATCATTATATGTGTGTTTAATTATTTGTTTACTTTTCTTTAACAGGGACTTAAAAGCTGAGAACTTATTATTAGACAGCGAGTTGAATATAAAAATAGCTGATTTTGGATTTTCGAACGAGTTTACGCCCGGTTCAAAGTTGGATACATTTTGCGGTAGCCCACCCTATGCAGCGCCCGAGCTCTTCCAGGGTAAAAAATATGATGGACCGGAGGTGGATGTATGGTCATTGGGCGTTATATTGTATACGTTAGTGAGCGGATCCCTGCCTTTCGACGGTTCCACATTAAGAGAGCTACGCGAACGTGTACTCAGAGGCAAATATAGGTAATATATATAAATTATTATATAAAATGACATATATTAATATTTATCTCTTATTCATTAGAATTCCATTCTATATGTCAACTGATTGCGAAAATTTGCTGCGCAAGTTTCTAGTACTAAATCCTGCTAAACGTGCTAGTCTTGAAACAATCATGGGCGATAAGTGGATGAATATGGGGTTTGAAGACGATGAGCTCAAGCCATACATAGAGCCAAAACAAGATTTAGCCGATCCCAAGCGGATAGGTAAGACGGGTACTGTATACGAAATTCATTACTAATACTATTAACGAATTGTGTGTCAAAAGTTTTGCCTGTTGTTAATTTTTGTATTTTATTACAATTGATGTATATTCGATATATTTCAATATACATATATATATCGTACTATTGTGATGTGAAATAGTATTTCAATTTGAATATTTTTAATTTAATTTTGTATTCTTTACATAGATATCTATATACAAAAGTATTTTCCCGTTTGTATATCTTATTATTTCAATTATTATTATTGTAATTATGATTGTTGTTTTTTGCTGTTGTTAGTTTTGCTTGCTACATACATAAATACGTACATATTTGCTTAAAAATTCCTCATACAGCTGCGGGGGTACAAACCGGAGTTAAACACTCAGCATCGGCATCAGCAACAGCATCGATCCGACGCAGTGCATTTGACTTGATGTTAATGATGATCTTTTTAATCGGCGAATGGAAAGTGCCACACCAAAATGTATGCAATCCCTTGTGGAGAAACGTTATTTTGGAATGGCAATCATCATTAAATAAATAAAAACTCTTTGTTTCTCTTTGTTCTTCTTTTACAACTTTTTTACTTTTTATTTGTTTGCTTCAAATTATCAAGACCTGCCGGGAGAAGAAATGAATCAAATTTCAATAAAAATCTATATATTTCTATATAATATTTTATTAATAATTATTAATTCATATTATTAAAACATATCTCCGGTTTGCGTCCTTAAATTCGATATAACAATGATAATTAATATGTACCTATGTATGATGATAAAGCTAAAGATAAAGATATATTTTGTTGTTATTTCAATAAATGCATGGCAATGTTGTAAACTTTTGTTAAAATGTAATTAAACATACTAAAAGAAGAGAAATTAAATGAAAATTAATTTGTAACTCTGTGAAAACTAAAGGCTTCTAAAGAGCACACAATTCTGGCTGTACTCGAACAATTCGCGAGAATTGTTCAAGCTAAAATATTATGTAAATGTAATGAATTTGCATGTAATGTATACCAATCGACATTTTGTATTAATCAAGCTAAATCGTATTTGCATGTGATCACAAAAGAATATAATTATATTAAATACCTTGCCAACATTTTCTTTTGACAAATTGTATAGAAGCTCTAGTCGCAATGGGCTACAATCGACAAGAAATCGAAGCGTCGCTGGCTCAGGTGCGTTACGATGATGTGTTTGCCACGTATTTGCTATTGGGTCGCAAGAGCACTGATGTAAGTGTGTGGCGTTTGTCTTTTGGTTTTGAATTATGCTGGAATTATATATATTTCGTTTCTCTACCTTTTCGTGCCCCTATTCGTTTAGCCTGAAAGTGACGGGTCACGATCTGGATCATCGCTCTCGCTGCGCAATATCTCTGGCACTGAGGCTGGGGCCAATGCGGGCAATGCGATTGTGCAAAGTCCCACACATCGTGGCGTACACAGAAGTATATCGGCGTCGAGTACCAAGCCAAGTCGTCGAGCTTCGTCCGGTGCGGAAACGTTACGTAAGTCCCATAACGGGGCTGCAATTTACTGACAAATAACAAATAACATGGTTGTTAAATTTCCCACAAACTAGGTGTTGGACCCACAAATGCCACAACAACCGTTACAGCTGCTGCAATAGGCGTGGCGCCTGTCAACCCAAGCAATAATTATAATGCTGTTGGATCAGCCGCCGATCGTGCGTCAGTGTAAGTGTACTATACCATTCAGGGTATTTTCTAGTCAAGCATGGTCGACTAGAGCATTTTGAATTCTGAGATAGACATCAATATATCATCTATGACTTATCATCTCATCTGTCTGCGGATGTGTTAAGTCTTTTGCCAGACAAGTCTAAATCTGTTTAGATATATATTGATACAAATTCTTAGCATATTCCTCCTGAAGTCGCAGACTATCTAAGTACATATTTATAAAGATAAAGTGTGAATAATAACATTTGATGTAAAAAATATCTATTTACTTATTAATTTATCGTTTCTATTTGCAGTGGTAGCAATTTTAAGCGTCAAAATACCATAGACTCAGCAACAATTAAGGAGAATACGGCACGGCTGGCCGCACAGAATCAGAGACCAGCGTCAGCAACACAGAAGATGCTAACCACAACAGATACATGTAACTAAAAATTGGCTTTTACCTTCTGTCTCTCTCGAATTTTGTAATCGATTTAATCTGGTTTGTTTTTATTGCAGCGCTGAACAGTCCAGCTAAGCCGCGTACAACTGCGAAATACGATCCCACTAATGGCAATCGCACAGTTAGCGGTACGAGTGGCATTATACCACGACGTTCGACTACACTCTATGAAAAGACTTCATCGACGGAGAAAACCAATGTTATTCCTGCAGAGACAAAGTACGTTAATGTGGTAATCCATATACCCTTGTTGGCACACCAATAACGATTTTCGTTTATCATTTGCCTAATTTTCCAATTATGCATTAGTTCTTTGGTATTATCGTTATTGTTATTGTTATTGTTATTTCAACTGACATTCGTTGGTCGACTCGCAGAATATTTTTTCAGTTGGACAACCAGACAGACAGTTAGTGCCTCTCGCTCGCTAGTTTTATATATTATCATCAGTATATAAATATCTATAAATATTTCTTCTCAGTTTGCACATATTTATGGTTAGTTTAACTAGTTTATAAACAGATCATGTTATGCTGTGTATAGCATATATAGCATATGTACATATCTAGATTATCAGTATATATTACTATATACATCTATATATATATATATATTTCAGCGCACAATTCAGTTTTTCCTATTTATTTCTAATTTGCAAAACCAAAAATCAATTATTAAATATCTTTTGTTCCTATACACATATAACTATATATTTTCGTATATCGAGGTGTGTGGGTTATGTTTTTCGAAATGTATATGTTTAGTTTTAAAAACAAAAATGATCAAAATTATTCAGCTCAATCCATTGCAACTCGAATGACAATGACTACATTATATTTAAAATTTTTGCCAATTTTTCGACTAAACATATATGTATAAACAAACGTAACCAGTAGTGGATCTGCAGCTACCGCTGGAAAGGGTCACACAAAAAGCGCCTCTATTTCAAGCCCTAGGCCATCCACTGATGGATGCATATCAGTATCAATTGACCCACTTGGATCGAGGTATACACTTGCATCATACATTAGAAAAAAAACATTTAAAAACTAAATCTAATCCAATTTTTATAAACAATTTATAATTATTGTTAATTTTTCCAAAACATTTTATTTGCGCTCTTGTTTCAAAAATAAAAACAAATTGGCCGCCTTTTTTGTTTAAATATTTTATGATTTAAATCAATATTTTGCAAAGGTTTTACATTGTTTATATGGCAGAACAAATTTGATACATTTTTGAAATCTCTAACACACTTAATATTAATATATATTGAAGCAGGAGTAGTTGGACCAGTTAGTTAAGTGGGATGTGTGACCGAGTCTATATGCGAGAGTTGAAATGGTTTTATTTGTATTTTATTTTCTGCGCTCATGTCCCGAAATGTTAATTAGTTTTGCCATTTGTCCTGCAGCTAAATTGTTGCATGTTTGCCTGCATATTGCATTTATTTAAGTCTGTGTAGTCCTAGATTTAAATTTATTTATACACTTGAATAGAATTCGAATATTTAAAATCAGATGGAAATGGGAATATAGAATTATAGAGAAGCTATCGAGAAGTTCTTTTTTAACAAGATCTTGACTTTGACCTACAAAAATGCTAAAATATATATAAAACTTCCAAAGATTTTTACCCTACCCAAAGCTTTTTTAATCGAAATGTCATTGTCTATGATTATTTGATTAATCCCAAAGTAATTATATATGAAAGTTAGTTCTACAAATAAATCAAATAGGTGTATTTATGTTTGCCTCAAACTGAAATAAATTAATTATGTGATTTATTGTTGGAAAGTTAGAGACCTGAGAGAAAAGCAAAGTTCTTTTCCTAGTTTTTTATAAGCCGGTTAAGATAATTTAACTAATATTTATATATTAGCCGAACTACTATACTTTTTCTTAGACTTTTGAGAACAGAGTAATTTTCTTATTCAACATATGCTGATTTTGATAGTCATTTGTTTAATTTAGTTTTATATATAGAATCGCTTTACATATCCAGTTATCAATAGAAATTTCTTTGTATTCTTTATCTCAAATATGAATATTATAATATTCAATGAATATTATTCATTTGGCCTTCTCGTATAGTCTGCTTTTGTTTTGCTTACAACTTGTTATCATATGTTCGTTTAGCTACAGATTTGTTGCGTTCCTTACTAATAATCCAATTGAATTTCTCGAAAAGCAAAATGATGTAGAAATGTGTTCGATTATGATTTGTTTATCTTCTATTGTAACACTCTAACAAATTTGATCCATTAAATAATGTAAATTTCTTATCTTTTCATGTTTTATACAATTTTGAACAATAACTGTTTATAAACCAATTGTCTAATTTTGATAACTACCACACTACTACTACTACATACATCCAATATTTGTGGCGATCAATTGAACAAAACTCTACAACAATCTCCTTCGTATTATCGGTGTTCGTCAACACTTTTATCTTTCACGTTTTTTTTTTACCAACAACAAAAAATCAAAATGCAAATTAAAATTCCGTTAAAATGTGATTTTAAATTCGAATTGTCGATTCGAACAAATCATAACAAATTAATTTTGGATTCGTAACCCCCGAACCGATCCGATCCGATCCGATATGATCCGAACCGAACAAACTTTGGTGAGTGATATTGCAAACAAAAATATATATTAAGCGAGACAATTATATAAGTATACTAAATAATTTAGCGTAATTCCATTTTAAATTGCTTTACACATATTGTGGCATGCGCGGTATTAAGTCCAAATAATATACATATATATTCTTCTTCTATATTTGTTTTTGTTATACTTAAATCTAAATGAGATTATGTCTGTTAATGCGCTGAAACCAAACTTTATATGAATGTATTTATGTGTCTGCATAACATTTGATGATGACAATGATGTAGGTAGTTCCTAACGAGATTTGCTACTCACATAGATCAACATACATAGATCACGTAAATTCTTCATTGTGCATGACTGAGGCTCCAGTTCCCAAAGTAAATCTTCACTTCCGACAATTTGTACTCATTGGTAGATCGAACAAATACTAAATATATAAATATATTAATACCCATAAGTTGATGTTGTAAATTCTTTGTGCAAGAATCATCGATCGTGTCTATTTCTCTTTCAACATTTCTGTGTACCTATCTATCTAACTGCCTATCTAATCTTTTTTATATTTTTACTACATCTCTTAGTGGATCTCTTGAAAACATACCTAAATACTAAGTAAAACAGAAGACAAACTAATATTAATTTATATGTTAACTAGGGCCAGCTCTACTATAGCTGCTATGTATGACTATTAATCAAAGTTAGATTTAATTAATTATAATAAAAGCAAAAATAAGGGTATATGGTTTTCAGAATAGCCGTGTCCTTATATATACATATATATATATATACTTTGCTTATTGCTTAACGCTTAGTTCCATCCATTTCCTCAATTTTTGAAAATTTGAACGTATTATTATCGAGTACATCTTCATATATATATCATCCATTTAAGGACTGTTTTCAGACTTTACAAGATATATCCATTCAAATAATGACTTTGTTTGAACTCTTTTTGCTCTCAGTTTTCATCATTAATTCAAATATTTGCTTTATTCAACTCTATAATATAGTAAATCTTATATTTTTAATTTCTATAATATAAGAATGTAATTTTAAGAGCTCGTTTTTTCTTTGGAAACAATTTACATGATTGATTTTTTATTTTAAATCTTTTCTTTTCATTTTGTTTGTGTGTCTACCAACATGATTACCAAAAATAAACCCAAAATATAAACAATCATCATAAACCGTTACCACAAACCGTTGCCAAACCATCACATTAATCAAAATATATATATATAATCTGCTTGATTCGCGCTTGATTCTCGTCTGTATACATATTTTGTCATTGCGCCAAATTGAAAATACAAATTCAAATTACAATCGATAACAACAATAAACATCAACAACAAAAACAACGATGATACAATGAAACGATGAAACACTGTTGAATACATGCCCACCACTGCGGATTGGAAAATAATCGAAATCGAATTTGTAATCGAATTCAAACGCTCTTTTGATGATGACAAAAACACATACACACACACACACACACACACATATGAACCGTTTCCCACATAACTCACACACATACGCCTAAAATGAATTTGAATTTACCTGTTTATATTAACGATCAAACACACACATTGCACAAAATATCAAATGATAAAACTATAAACTGTTATATATATATATAATATATATAAAAAAATACATTCGTTTTCTGATATATGCAATTCATTGGACTATATATAACAACGAACTCACTGAATGATTCGATCGATATCCATTCATACGTATGTGTGTGCATACATGTATTGTACTTGTAACATATATATACATATATTATATATATATATATATATATATATATATATATATATAGTCTGTTCGATCGACTTAGAATGGCATCGGCTGTTAAATCAAGCAGACACTTTCCAAGGAATGTTCCATCACGTTCAACCTTTCACTCTGGTGAGTTTTTCTGTTTTAATTATTTTTATTAGTTTTAGTAAAACTTAACTTAATTTTACTCACAATTTAACTAAAAACAAACATTTTATATAGACTAAATTAATAAATAATATCAAATTATCAAACTATCGAACTTTGTTAAGTTTCTTTTGTCATTATTGATTTTTTTCTCCTTTCATTAAATCATAAAAAGAAAAGAAAAAATGTAAATTTCATTGGCACGTAAAATTAAATTTTAAATTAAGACCTAATTATACGAATGCTCCATTATTATTAATATAAATATTAATATTATTATAATCATTATTATTATTATAATTATAATTATAATTATTGTAGTCGATTTTGTGCCTTGTTGTTGTCTTATGCATCCGTCCAGCATCGCTTCTCATCTTTTAGTGGATTACTTTTCCTTAATTTAATGTTTGTTTTGATCATGCACGATTGTCCAAATCGAAGAAGAAGAGATGCATTGTTATATATCAAACATAAGCATTATGATAACCGCACGTAGGTGCTTAAAGCAAACAAATATCTGTAGTTCTAATGTACTACAAATTATCGATAAATATATCGTTCTGAATAAATCTTTATTTAATTATTATTATATAAGACTATTGCAATCGGGTGTGACGCGGAGTGCGTAATACTCGTTCACTATTCGAAAGTAGAGAAAGAGAAAGAGTTACGAATAACTAAATTGCAAGGCTGGAAGAAATTAGCTCATACATATATTATAAATATCATTTTAAGTCGAGCTCGCGAGCAGGTCTAATCAAACTTTGTTGATTTTAGTTTTAAATGTAGGAAAGGAAAGAGCATGATAGGTTGGTTCTACAGAGGGGATTTACAGTGGCTAAAGTGTAGAAGCCTTAACAATATATATGCCTGAAAGTGCTATAGTATTTTTCTTTTTATTGTATAGTCGTAACGAAAAACTTTAAAATCTAAAACACAGTTTTTTCCTATCGTGAACGAGTACAACATTTTTTGAATATAAAATATAAAAAGATGTCAGATAGATTTATTTATTTTATTTATACGACAATGTATATATTTATGTATGTATATTTTAAATTTCTTATTTAATAGACTCAAGTTGTATTATATTATATGAATAATGAGTATATCAGGATATCAAATTCAAATACTCATATAGAAGGGCCACTAAAAAGTTTTCATGATTATTTTTATATTTACAAAAAAAATTCAAATATAAGATATTTCTACTATAATAACAATTGCTTTAAATATTTATAAATTGTAATTTAATTAGTTACCTAAAATATATGTTTTCAATTTAGCATTAACTATCTGAAATTTCTTGTAGTTCTGTGTGTTTCTAGTAAGCTTAGCCAGTGTTTATCCATATTATTTAATTAATAATTTATGACTTATGGATTCATGTTTATTTTCGTAGGTCAAACCAGGGCAAGAAACAACACGGCGCTGGAATATTCCGGTACAAGTGGAGCCTCCGGTGATTCGCCTCATCCGGGTCGCATGAGCTTCTTTTCGAAACTTTCCTCCCGTTTTAGCAAACGGTAAGTGTGCATAATGGCATATCACATCGATTTGATTTGATTTGATTTTATGTTTCTATTATTTTTTTGTCGTTATTTATTCTCAAAATATTACAAGAAAAGCAAATGCAGTTAAAGAAAAATTTTCAATTTAAAACAAATTTTAATTTTTCATCATTTTTTATTTACAATTTATTTATTTTTTTATACATTTCTTTTTGGATTTAAATATATATATTTTTTTTGTTTCATGTTTCATTCTTGCATATTTGCACATACACATATATGTACATATGTATGTGTTTATGTTTTGTACCATATCCGTTCTATATATATATTTTTTTATTTGTTTTAAATAATAAATTCAAAAATCGTAGGGCAGTCCCTAGAAATTAAGTTAATTGCAATGTAAACGAAAAATAGTTTAAAGTCTTCATATCTAATTAGTTACAAAATGAACTAAAATAAAAAAATCAAAACTTTTAAGTAATTTAATTATATTTGAAAAATTGTAAATGGAATTTGAAGCTTAAAAAATGTTTAAACAATTTTAATACTGTTAAATTTTGTGGCTAATTAAATGAATTTCAAAACTAGTTGAAATTATTATTAAATGTCAATTCATGGCGAATATTTTAAGATCTTTCCAAAATAGGAAAACCGAACAGAAATTTATTGTAATTTAGTAAACAAGAAGAAAAAACGAGCGACAATTTTAATTGCGATATGCTGAAGCGGAAATTAAAACTAAAAATAAAAAAAATAAAAATAAATAAAAAGGAATTTCTTTGTTGAATAAAATACCGTAAAGCTTAAAGTGCATACAAATTTAATGATAAAAAATATGTTTTAAAAATATATATATGAATTTAAAAAAAAGTAATTGATTGTCTAAAAATGTCCAGGAACATTTTATTTAGTTTTTGTATTTTTATTTAAATGATACCAACTTTTTTTTTAAAAAGCTTGTAAAATGTTTATGTATTTTATTAAATTCAAAGTTGAATATATATTACAGATATTTTTTTATTTATAGATTGTGTAAGTAGTTCGATTAAATCGTGTTTCAGCTTGAAATTCCAATTCAGTGCGTTCGAAAACGTTCTTGTTTACTACAATTTCTATTTAAATCAATTTATTTTTAAAATAAAAAATTAAGCTAAAGTTTTGTTAGTAAAGGCAAACATATAATTAATAAATATTAAAATATTAAAAATTCTATAGGGCTTTCATTTGAAATCGAGAACAAATGCTTCGCATTTAAATTTTTTTCTTCAATTTTTTGCATGCTTTTCTTTTAAATTGGTTTACAAATTTTTTTAATGTAGTTCAGTTTTCAATTATATTTTTGGTTGCATGCAGCGTGTTTTTTTATTTTTAATCAAATTAATTTATTAAATTTTTTATTTAATTGTAATTATTTTTGAAAATTGTTTTTTCATTTTTTTTCTTTTTTATTCTAATTCATTAAAACTAACAAAATGTTTTAAAATAAAAATATGAGCAAGTATATCTGAATATCATAAATACAAAATACATATGGATTATGTAGACCTACACACACACGTACACATACACTGGGGTAATTGGTTAAGAATGAATTCGATTATCTAAAACAAATAAATAAGTAAATAAATATATAAATGCAAAAATAATAATACAAATAAACTTCGGTTGATTTGAGAAACTTTTAGACTGATTTGAATTGATATGAATCAAACTCAATTCGCGGATACAAAACAAATACAAAACTTCGCATACATACATATGTAACTATATAGATAATGTAGACATATACATATATATACAGATCGGAATGAACAGCATCCAATTGGGCAAGCCTTGCACTGAGAGATCTGTTTGTTGTTCGATTTGAGATATATTTAATCGCTCTGTCGCGCGCTCTCCGTCACTCTTTTACTTTCTATTTATTGTTATGTGCATAAGTAGGGTATTAAGTCTTCTGTATGTCCTTCACATTTACTCCTTCTCTTATTCTTTATTTTCCTATCCATGTTTGTGTATATACATTATCATGCCACTAATTAGGTTTCTTACAAAGTGTTTATTGTCTGATTTTTTCTTCATTTTCAAAGAAAATTCAAAAAGTATTTAATTTGTTTTTTTTTTTAAACAAAATTTGATTGTTAAAATTAAATATTAAATTGCGTTTACTTTTCTTTTTCCAAATATATCAATGAAGAGAAAAGAACAAACAAAAGAAAACAAATGAATAAAGAAATACAAAAAAAAAATGTTTTATTTTCTATATATATATATATAAATTTTGTTTGGTTTTTAACATTTTTTCCGTTTAATCTTTTTTGATTTCGTTTCTCGTATTTGTTTTCTTCTTCTTCTTCTTTTTCTTCTGTTTTTTTTTTTTTCACCCATTATTAATATTTTTTCCAGCCGTGAATAATTTGTTTAAAATTTTTTCTTTAATTTTAGGCCAAACCAGTAATTAACAAACAAAAAACAAGCATTAACTACTTCTCGTTAATAGTTCTAAACAAACTGAAAAGAAACAGAAACAAACGATTCCCCTAAAGTAAACGCTCGTGACGGAGAGATAACAGAGATACAGAGAGAGAGAGAGTGAGAGGCAGATAACAGAGACAGAGACAGAGAGAGAGAGAGAGAGGGAGAGGGACAGTGAGAAAGATACAGTTACGATTGATAACAATCAAAACAGATAATCAGAGATCAGAGATCAGAGCGGTTTTGATTCCTTCCGATTCGATAAGCCCCTCCTCCAAGAGAACATCGACAACGTTGAGTTCCGTTACCGTTACTGTTTACCGTTAATAGAAATTCACAAAAAAGAAAATAAAAAAAAAAAACAAAGCGTCTATGTTTTAATACAAAATTATTAACTAATTATACTTACACATTTATATTAATTAAAAAATACATATATAATTAAAGTAAACAAAAGAACAACAAAAAAGAAAAAAAGCAAAACAAACAGAAATCTTTTTTTTTTGCGTTGTTTGTAAATTAAATTTAATTTTAATTTTGATTTGATTTGATATATAAATAAAAAAAAAATAATTTCAAATCATTTATGAAATTATAAAAAAAAAATAGAACTTTTGCCACATATGTTCTGCAGCTGCAAATTCTTTTTTTGTTGCTAAATTAAAAAAAGAAAAGAAATGAAAATATAAAATTGAAAATAAAAGAAAAATTATTAATATATATATGCGAAACGCAATATTTTAATTATAGATATATAAATATATATATGTGTGTATATATATGTAGAATAAATTAAATGAAAAAAAAAAAAAAAAAATAAAAATAAATAAAAAAATATATATACATATATAATATACACACACCAAAAGCAGCTGCGAATTAAAAAAAAATAATTAAATTACAAATTGCAATTGATTAAACAACATTTTTTGTATATGTAGTCTATCCATGTATGTATGTATGTATGTATGTACGAAGGTATATGTATTTATAAACTGTTTCCGAGTATCATATACAATCACCGATCGATAAACGAAAATAAACTTTGATAAAAAAAACAATATATATATAAAAATACAAATAAACAAAAACTGATTATTATGAACCTGAAGTCGAAGTTGGAAGTCTAAGCGCATCAAAGCGAGCGTCATTTTAGTCACTTAAGAGCAATGATTAAATTAGTTAATAAACGGATAATGAAAATGAAAATGTATTAAATTATGTGCATGTGTGAACACTTTATTTGTACAGCTGATTATTAACTGTAAATCGTGTTACCTTCGGGCACCTTCAGTGCTCTGAGCTAGTTATATGTATTAAGTTTCAAAGATGAAGAGAAACAGAAAAACAAACAACAATAACATAATATATATATATATAATAAAATAAATAAATTTAATAAATTAGCAATAAATTATGTGGATTACAATTTGTTAAAAAAAAACAACAAGTATTTAAACTTAAAATCAATTTGACATTTTTATTTCTTCATTCCCACCAACCCAAAATCATCTAAATATCATATCGAAAATTCTAATCAAACAGGTTTATTTTTTATACTGTGTTTTTTTGATTGGTAATAAAATAAAATAAAAATAACTAAAATATTTAAATAATGGATAATTTAAATAATTGCGAATAGATATATTCATTGGATTTCGAATTTATAAAGTATGTTAGTCAATAGAATCTATAGTAGTCTCTATAGAGTTTAGAGAGTTTATGGAGTCTAGAGTATCTATGGAATCAACGGAGTCATTCTAGAGATTCTATACAGTGTACAGGGTCTACAGACTCTATATAGCCAAGAGAGTCTATAGACTATAGAGAGAGAACATATAGAACATATATAGAACTTTATAAAGTAGAGAGTGAGAGAGCTATGAATGCTTAGTTATATAATAGGTTCAACAATTCAATTCAGCTGCTTACATTTGTTTCTATATAGTCTAAATAGACTCCAAAATTCAGCTTAGTTTATCTAGCTTAGTTTGTATGAAAGCATCGAGAATATATTTGAGACATGATTTATTTAAAAATTTTACTGCTAGGTAATTCGAAAAGCTCAGTTTGATTACAAATAATTTGTGTTTTCGCTTATTATGAAATAAAATAGAATTAGGTTTTAAGAATGTGTAAATCAATTATGTAAATAATTTCTTGTGATATCTGATTTATTTTATTAGAGATTTGTTAAATAATATAAAATAAAGTATGAAGAAAAATTTAGATATATATAGAAATATAAGTTAAGTATTTTTAGATAAAAATAAGTTCAGCTTTAAGCCTCGCTCGTTGGCTCAAAACAGCATAAGCAATATAAAGTCGAAGAACCATTTAAGTTAATATTTAAGCACAATTGAAGTCATATTATATATGATTTATTGAATTAATCAATTAACTTTTAGTACATCTACAACGGAAGAGGCAGCCAAGCCAAGAGTTTTGCGTTTCACATGGTCTATGAAGACGACATCGCCGCTGATGCCCGATCAAATTATGCAGAAAATAAGAGAAGTTCTTGATCAAAACAACTGCGACTATGAGCAGCGCGAAAGGTAAGACAATCATGAATATATATACATCATCTATTTTTGTATTTATACATTTGTATTTTTTTTACAGATTTGTACTCTGGTGTGTGCATGGCGATCCCAATACCGATTCATTGGTTCAATGGGAAATCGAAGTTTGCAAATTGCCGCGACTCTCGTTGAACGGCGTTCGCTTTAAGCGTATTTCTGGTCAGCGAAAAATTTGAAATTTTTATATAAAAATGTTGATTTATTAATTGGTTTTATTACACATCTTTCTGCACAGGTACTAGCATTGGCTTCAAAAACATTGCGTCTCGCATTGCTTTTGATCTCCGTCTGTGACTTGATAAAACGACTAATGAGAGCTGCAGAGCCACCAACACCACCGGCACAACCACCACCAGCACCACCGATGGCAGCAATACGAAAACCACCTCCACTGCCAACAATCAAATGGCTGATAAATCGTTGCTGCGTCGATCATTTAGTCAACAACAAAGATCAAATCGATTCAAGTTTCGGAATCGCCCGAAGAAGAAGAGCACAGGCGGAGGCAAGAGCGGTGACGGTGGAGGATTGCTGTCGTCGGCTTTTCAAGGTTACTTGCCCTTCCGATCAAAGGAGGAGGAGCATACGCAATCACAAATCAAATTTGATGCGTTTCGCTCAGCCGATAACGAAAATGATGAGAGTGAGGGGCAGCTAGTGTCAATGCCCAGTAACAGTAATATGGAATCTCAATATAAAGACATGGCCAAGGAAGATGGTGGTGAGTGTGTGGCAATGGCTGGTGGCAGCAGCAGCAGCAGCGGCGGCGGCGGCGGCGGCGGCGGCAAAGGAAATCGATTTAAGAGAAACATCAAGAATACTAGAAGTCTAATTGTGCGCAAATTCACATCAAAAAACTCCAACTCCAACTCAGCCGAGAAAAAACCAAGCGAGACTAACAACAAAACCAATAGCACATCAAAGCACTCAAATGAGATGGCAGAGCAGCATGAGAATGCAAATGTTATGGATAACGATAAACCAAACACCAAACAGAAAAAAGTAGCTATGTTACGCACCACAACTCTCTAAATAATAATAATGATAATTATAAACAAAAAAGAAATCATGCATAAAAACACATAAAAATTAGAAAGATCTGGGCACTGCCCATCTCTCTCACTCTATTTCAATATATATATAAATGTTTTTATATATATATATATATAATATATGTATTTGGCTCCAATCATAGTATGAACACTTTTAGCATAGAATCTCAAAGTAAAATTAAATCTTTCATTGAACTATCGCATATTTGAATATCTTATAACGAACAGCAGACAAAATTATAACCACAACTTAAGTACATAAGCACCATCAACAACAGCAGCAAAAACAACAACAACAACAACAACAAGCATAAACGCATCCCATATATGAAGCTAATGTCTCTCATATGTAAACACACTTATTATATATTGATATTGATATCGTTAATTGCTAGAAAGCGTAGGTGAGAGCCACACCGTTTTAATTCAATAAAAGATATATATATATATATATATATATATATATATATATATGAAAGTATATGAAATGAAAAAAGCATTTTCTTACATCAAAGAGGCAAACTCAAACAATTTTGTTAATATATATATATATAGAAATTTAAGTAAACATTTTAATCATATTTTTTCTGTTTGTCAAAATTTACTGATTTGATCCAAAAATTAATATTAATTTTGTTGGTTTTTGCATGAGCGTCTACTATCTATAAAATCTATACAAATTTCTTAAATTATTTTTCTGTTTGTTTATTTAATTCTTTCTCGACACGAGCTACAAGCGATATGAAAAAAAAAATTGTAAATTGTATTTATATAATTATAATTATTTAACCACTTTGAAAATTTAGTGTTTTGCATTCACATTTATTTAGCTACTATTTAGGTTTTAATAGTTTATTCTGAGTGAATTCTGGTGTCGAATTTCTGCTATATTTTATTGCCTGAAACTTTACTTTCGTTTACTATCTAAATTTGGTTACCTTGGATACTATCCTTCTTACTTAACTGCTTTAAATTAGCATTTATTAGGCGGTTGCTAAGGTGAGTACATAAATTATTAAAGTGTAAAGCGAAATTGATCGGATATTCAAGGATATGTATAAAATAAGTTTTAAATGGAATTCGTAAGGAAATCAAAATTCTTATTTTATAAAAAGGCTTTTGAAGAAACATTTAAAAGTCGATTTTGTAATTTAGCCATAAATGCTTGGGCTGTGGCCAACAAGCTTACGTCGCCCTATAAATGAGGTCACACAGGATTGCCGTTGATATAGTTTATTTTATTCTTCTTTTCTACCGGCCAATGCATGAATATTACAATACTTATTAAAATACCTAAAGAAAATATATACTTCTTTATAATTGAATCAGCTGAACTTCACATATATTTTTCAAGCTAATAAAAATACCAATATCTCGACTGTAAATTATCACAATAAATATTATAATTCAATATGAGTAAATTAAAGATTTTAATCATACATAAATAAAAATGGAATCTCTTCAAAAGAAATCTGTTTTCGATTAAAGCTCATCGTCAAGATCAAAGGTTTCAGCTGGAAAATCGCCCACTTCAACGGAAAGAGGTGAGACAAAGCCGCCATAATTTGGTTGACAGATGAAATAGGATTTGCCGCCAACGCTATAATGTAATTTAAAGTTATTTTAAAATGATTTAATTGTATATCTAAATATATTTACCTTCCGTTATTCTTGCCCAATGGCTCATCATACTGCACGCCAATATAAATTCCATTTTTACCCTCAAGTTGCCCATTGTACATGACAACACCACGACGTGTTGGATTTCCTGCCACACTCACCTAAAGAGTGCGAGAGAGAGAGGGAGTGAGTAAGTTTGGCTGAGTAATTTCTGCGCAGGCAATTTTACCTGGCAACGACTGCCTACAACACAAAGATCTGCACGTCTCTTCATCTCTTCAGCCTGCTCACGCCGCTTGATTTCCATTTGCTTTTTTTCATCTTCATTGTATTTACCCAGTCGATTTTGTTTTAAGAAATTTCGCACAGAATCAGTTCGCTGTTCGTATTGGTCCGTAGTCAGCTCAAATTTTTCAACAGTCTCAGTGTCAAATGTGAAGTTCGTAAAGTTATCAACAACATGCAGCCGCATGCCATCGCAATTGATATAGAAACCCAGTTTGGCATCGTTGTTCGTTAGCGTTGCTACGAAATTGTCGCCTTTATACAACTCCACTTTCATGGTACCAGCACTTCCGCCGGTTAAGATTTCCAATTTGCTCTGCGAAAGAACAATTTGCACATCTGTTAATTGAATATACGAAAAATATGCTTTAATGCCTACCTTCAGTTGGGCGATGGTCAAGTCCTTGGCGAACTTTATTTCAAATGCTACGGTATCATTGTGAGAATTCGATATATTAACTGTAACAAAGCTTGAGTCCGAAATATTTATTTGCTGTATTTCCGACATGTTTAACTTTAGCGTATGTCGTCACTTTAAGAGTTTGCCGATAGGTCTCAACGATGACCGATAATTTCCAATAAGGAATATCGTACGAGTTTTACGATGATGTGTCGAAGTTTTGATAAACATAAGCGGCAGTTGTTGCTAAGGTGCTAAGAATTATGTATTTTCCAATTAGAAAAAATACAGTAGATATCGATTTAAAATCGTAAGAGACCACTGGCATATATACATGAGAATATCGATATTTATGTACATCACTAACTAATACACAAATCAGCTGCTTAATATCCTTATAAATCGAGCTTAAGTTATGTGATTTGATGGCATTGCAAAATAAATGGCATTTGTGTATAAATATACAAAAATATATAGCTAATTATGGTACATGACAAAATGTAAAGCAGTGAACTAATTAACTAAACGATAAAATGAATAAGTACACAAGTTTATTAGGCATAGAAGAGCGCAGTAAAACTATGTATCATCCAAAGGAACAAATTTTAAACATATTGACATATATACTTTTGCTAGTAGTCGCCGTGTGTGCAATTGTGCTGCTTTGTGATTTATCTAGTCAGCGTGATGGATTTTTCTACTCCAAAAAAGATGCAGCCGTACTCGACCTGTCCATTTCCCACACGCAGGAGGTGCTTCTGCGCCCGGACACGGAACATCGTGGACAAAATGTGAATTGCACATTTTGGGATTGCTTAAACATTTATAAGTGCGAGCATGACACGCTGAAGGTATACATTTACCCGTTGCAAGAGTTTCTGGATGAGAAAACCGATAAGGTTGCCAGCACGCTGTCAAGCGAATACTTTCAAATCTTGGAGGCTGTGCATAAGAGTCGCTACTACACATCGAATCCGAATGAAGCCTGCCTCTTCTTGCCAAGCCTGGACTTACTGAATCAGGATGTGTTCGACAAGCACTTGGCTGGTCCAGCGTTGGCATCGCTCAATTTCTGGGATCGTGGCGAAAATCACTTAATCTTCAACATGCTGCCTGGCAGCGCACCCAACTATAACACCATCCTGGACGTAAACATCGACAACGCCATTGTTTTGGGTGGCGGCTTTGATAGCTGGACATATCGGCCGGGATTCGATGTATCGATACCAGTATGGAGTCCGTTGGTGCATCAAACAAACTTGTTGCCAATTCACGCCGCAGCTCATCGCAAATATTTGCTAGTTTCTGCTCAGCTAAATTTGTTGCCGAAGACTCTGCGCACGCTTGCAGATCTAACGGTGACAGCTAAAAGCAGCGATCAAATTTTAATGCTTGGACCCTGTGATAACAAAGATTTGAAGTCTCGCTGCACCCTAACAAAGGCAAATCTTAAGCGTTGGGAATACCCACGCGTGCTAGGGCGAGGCAAGTTCTGCTTCATCGGCCGCAGCCTTCGCATTGGCCAGCCCGACCTAATAGAGGTAATGTCTCAGGGCTGCATTCCAGTGATAGCCATTGACAACTATGTGCTGCCCTTTGAGGACGTCATCGACTGGTCTCTAGCTGCGGTTCGAATGCGAGAGTCCGAGATGCATTCGGTCATGCGTAAATTGGAAGCAATTTCAAATGTCAAAGTTGTTGAAATGCAGAAGCAGGTGCAATGGCTCTACAGCAACTACTTTAAAGATCTGAAGACAATTACAATTACTGCGCTGGAGATACTTGAGAGTCGCATATTTCCACTGCTCGCACGCAGCAGCCAGCAATGGAATGTGGTTAAGAGGAATAGTCATGCAACCTTTAATCCGCTATTTCTTACAACTCTCGCACCAAAGTCGCAAGGCTTTACAGCTGTCATTCTGACCTATGATCGGGTCGAGAGTCTGTTCCTTTTGATACAGAAGCTGGCTGTTGTGCCGTCGCTGCAAAGCATTCTGGTCATTTGGAACAATCAGAAGAAGAGGCCACCACATTGTAAGCTTCTTATATTAATATTAATTGCAGTTGGCAACAATTAATATGCTTTTCTGGTTATATTTCTTACAGTATCTACTTTTCCAACAATATCCAAACCACTGAAGATCATACAGACTCGTGAGAATAAACTCTCAAATAGATTTTATCCATATCCTGAAATTGAAACTGAAGCAATACTAACTATAGACGACGATATCATTATGTTAACCAGCGATGAACTTGATTTTGGGTAGGTTAATCAAATATTTTTCGATTTACGTATTCTGTATAATCGTTTCTTTCAGCTATGAAGTTTGGCGCGAATTTCCGGATCATATTGTTGGCTTTCCTAGTCGCATTCATGTCTGGGATAATGCAACAATGCGTTGGCACTATGAATCCGAATGGACGAATCAAATATCAATGGTGCTTACTGGCGCAGCATTTCATCATAAATACTGGAGTCACATGTATACGTATGCGATGCCAGGCGACATTAAACATTGGGTCGATGATCACATGAACTGTGAGGATATCGCTATGAACTTTCTTGTTGCAAACATCACAAACAATCCGCCAATTAAAGTAACGCCGCGAAAGAAGTTCAAGTGCCCCGAGTGCACAAATACGGAAATGCTGTCAGCTGACTTGAATCATATGCGGGAGCGTTCGGCTTGCATTGATCGATTCTCTAAGATCTATGGACGAATGCCTCTGCGCACAGTTGAGTTCAGAGCAGATCCTGTGCTATTTAGAGACAATTTCCCAGACAAATTGAAGCGTTACAATGATATTGGAAGCTTATAAACCTTATATTATATAACTATCATATATATTATAATTAGTAGACGAAATTACTCAAGACTTAACCAAATATGATATATCAATTAATGTTATTTCGCATCGTTGTATTGATAGTCATGATAATTTCTTAAGCTTTTTGATTTTGTTTTAAGTTTTAAAAATTTCCAAATAATTCATAAAAAAGTAAACAAATAGACATAGCAAATAGGCTTGTATGTTCAAGTAGATACTTAACTTTAACTGAAAAAAAAAAACAATTAATGTGAAATTTATAATTGAAGAAGCATGAAATCGATTTTGGTCACATTTCATTTGTTGTATAAGAAGAGAAAGCATTTACTAATAATATGTATGTTATTCAGAAATCCTCGTATGGTTTGTTGTTTAATTTTAAATAATAATAATTGTAACATGGGAATGCTATTTGAATGTTGCTATCAACTAACATTTGCAAAAATCATAAAACATATTTTCTCGTGCTGAGCAGAAATTAAATTTATTAAATATTTAAATGTTTTAGAGCCATATTATAAAAATGCAAAATCTAAGGCTGGATTTCACTGTTTAGCAGATAAATTAGAATAGTTTATATAATATCAATAAATGTCGGTCGATTCTACGCTCCATTAACAGAAGCCAGATACTCTTTATAGCGCTGCTCCTGCTGCTGTTGGAGCTTTTGTAGTTTCTTCAGTTGGCCTTTGCTAATCTCTTTGCCGTCTTTGTCGTGTGTGGGAAGACCCTAAAATGAGATTTGTATGATATTAAGTAAATGTTCATCCAAATTAATATATCTATATTATTTAACTTACATCTTCGCCGAATGCCGAGTACTTTTCGGTTTCATTGAGAAACATCTCTCTTGGATTAACGCGACGTTGAGCTTCCTTAGCTGCTGCCGCCTCTGCCAAGGCTTGTTTTTTACGCTCTTTTTCCAAAGCTTTTTCCGCTTCAGCTGCCTGCTTGGCCTCGCGTTCACGCAACAGCATATCCCGGTCAACCAATTTGACGGCATATTTGCCATCATCTTTATCCTCCAAGCGAACACCCAAATTGGGTAAGACATCATCACGGAGATCATCACATAGTTTCAATATGTCAAACGCTTTCAATGCCTTCGCCTGCTCACGAACTAAATTACGGAATTCGGCCACTGATTGGACGTAAGGCATTACGACGGCCTCGTGGTCATTAGCTGATGAGCCGCCATCAGCTCCTCTCAGCGGAAATCCAATGCCACCGCGCGGACCGGCAATAGCGCCAAATATGTGCAACAAGTCTGTTACATAGATGGCTATTTTGCGTAGCAACAGGCTGTTAAGCCTGGATTTATTGTCTCGTATGTAAACATTCGTCGTTGAAACCAAATCCCGAACATAGTCTAAAGCGCTGCGCGTATCAATGTTATCTAGTATAGGAAAGAGCAATTAGTGATTGCTGGAGTGCAATTTAAATATCAAATACCACAAAGAGCAGCATGAACTTGCGCCTGGGCTTCATTAAATTTGGTTTGTAAGGCCGCCTCCACAGCAGTCCACTCACTAAACTGCTGTATGGGCTCTCCGGATAACACCTGGCGTGTTAGGTCTTTCACATTCAAAAAGAATTCCTAAATTCCAATGTGAATGTGTTAATTTGTGTATAATATTTGGTTAATTTAAACTTACATTGAGGAATTTTTCATACTGAGTTGCCATTTCCATCGTATTTTCGGAGTAGTCGAGCGTATCCTTCCAAGAGTGCAACAAGAATGCCAGACGCAATTGCGTTGCTGAGTGCTTTTTTTAATGCCTCTTGAATTGTTACAAAATTCTTAAGAGACTTGGACATCTTGCAGCCAGCAATTGTCAGATGGCCGGTGTGCAAGAAATACTTAACCCATTCGGATTCACCAAACGCAGCCTCGGACTGTGCCAGCTCATTGTCATGATGAGGAAACTTTAAATCGACACCGCCAGTGTGTATATCAAATATGGATCCAAAGATATCTGAAGCCATGGCTGAGCACTCGATATGCCAGCCAGGGCGTCCACGACCCCATGGACTATTCCACCAAGGCTCGCCAGCCTTGCTTGCTTTCCACAGAGCAAAATCGTTGGGCGATCGTTTCTCAGAGAGTCGATCCTCAGTGACAGACAAATCTCCCTCGCCTTCCTGCAGCGATGCTGTGTCTCCATAGGCCTCGGGCACAAGTTTTGCATAATGATGCTTATCGCGCTTGTCAAAGCCATTCACATCAAAGTAGACAGAACCATTCGCCTCATAGGCAAGGCCATTGTCAATAATACGCTGTATAAATGCCACAATCTGAGGCACATACTCCGAAACGCGCGTTAATACATCAGGTGGTAGAATCTGAAATAATTTATCCATATTAGCAAAATTATAATTTGAGTTATTTAGTCAACATACATTGAGTGATTTCATATCATTGTGAAACTTATCTTCCCAATATCTGGGAAGTGCTTCGAACACGGAATTATCATTAACTTGAGCACCTTGTTTTCCATCTAGCCACTCAGCAATGGGATCCTTTGCTTCAGCCAAATAATGGCTTCGCATTTTAGTGATTTCTGCTTCGTTGCCACTGCTGACAGCTCTGGTTAGACCTTCGACTGCACCATTCATGCGTTGTAACATCTTTTCCAGCATGACTTTCTTATCAGGATCTGTGTTTTTATCACACTTGACTTGTAACAGATTGAGTACTTCTTTCTGCTCGTTTAACAACTGCTCGAGTGGCAGCTGAGCAGCTGCAGTTGCATACTGCTCAAATAGATGATATTGACGGGCTCGCTTTATAATTTTGTCGTCGATATCGGTGATGTTCATGACATAATGTATGTTATAGCCAAAGTAGTCGGCCAATATGCGACGCAAGATATCAAAAGAAATGTAAGATCTGTGAAACAGACAAGCATAACAAGATTAGATAGGAAAGACACCGAGCATGCTGATGTGGCTCACCTAGCATGTCCCATGTGCGAGGCATCGTACACAGTCGGCCCGCAGCTATACCACTTAACATTGTTTCCGTCCAATGGTACGAATTCCTCCTTTTGTCTGGTTAGACTATTGTACAGTTTTAATTGCGGCCTTGTTGAGGCTTTTGGTGCTTGCCACACCGGTTGCACACGCTTCGACATTTTGGGAATTCCTTTAATAGCGTTCTTAAATTCCAACACGATTAGTAATCGATGAATAATACTCGATGAAGCCTTTTTGAAGTCAGCTGTTTTACTCGTTTTCTTAGAGTCGGTAACAAAATATCGATATATGTGTCTACAGACAAATTCTTATTGGACACCACATTTTTCAAATATTTTGGTTCTTATAGTTTTTGGAAATAAAAAGGGCTCCAATTAATTTGATTTCTGAATTTATTGATATATGGCCCGCAAAAATATGAAATACCAATTCGAAAACTAAATTATTAATTTAGTTAATTATTGTATATAATCTACATGCAGATAAATGTATATTTTTAGTATAGGAAGCAACTATCTAAATACCAAATTTTATATTATTTGTCATAAATATTATTGATAATGTTCATGTCTAATTGCCGCCATTGGCTTATGATTTACAGGCAATCATATACACTGGAAAAAGTCCTTTGGGGAAGTTTTGTTGACGCACTTTTCTAACAATTCGGAAGCCAGCTTCTCTTAAAAAGCGCTCATATGATTCTAGAGGACGTGTAATTGATGAATCTTCATCATCCTTTATCACATCTTTCGATGTACTGACGTTTTCCTTAATGCAAAAGTAGGCACCCGGTTGTAAACTGACCCGCATCCGGCGAAAAAATGCCACAAGATCCGGATCTGTCAGATGTCCTAAAACCCATTGGCTCCAGATTAAGTCATATTTATGAGTGGGTATGAACTCCTGAAGTCCCATATTGTATATTTCACCCAAGCTATTGCGACACACAGACTCTGATGTGCATAGCTCTCGTGCCTTCTCAGCGAATGCGGCGTCTTGTTCAACCAGATCAACCGTCTCGAAAATCGGTATTAACAGATTCCGGGACACTCGTCCAATTCCAGCACCGCAATCTAAAGCTAATTTCTTTCCTGGTACTTTAATTTCGCGCAGAAATATCCTTGAACCTTGTATATCGATTGCGCTGATGTAGCCAAGACCACCAAGCATGCCATTCACTGTCGCTGGAACTTCCGACCAATATTTTTGTGCTTTGTTATAGAATTCAGGTACAACCTTTTCATTTTCATTTTTCAATTTGTTGGAGCTTTGAGCTTCGTGTTTCTCGTCCAGTGCTTCATCTTTATAGTTGTTTACTTCTTTTGACAAATTTGATGAGTCCTCCTTGTCACGGACAGCTGCTGGATCTGTATCTAACTTACAATACATTTTCGTTGTTGAATAATTCTGGTCATGAAATTTGTAGTTAAATTCAAAGTAGGTAAATTATCCTCATTGCCACTTACCGCATACTTAGATTAATTTATTACAAATATATGTGAGCAGGGCTGCATCACAAGGTTATTTTTTAACTAGTTCTTAGGGGAACCAGATTACAATAAATATCGATATACAATGTATTCGATCCACTAAATAGTTGGAAAATATAATCAACAGGCGTAAATTTCCTTAAGCTGCACTAACTTTATATATTTATTTTCATACAAATAAATATGACTCTCGACGTCGATGCTCAAAAGAAAGATGATAAGCTATTACTTGCAACAATTCACCAAGAATATAAAATTCTAGCGGAATAGTAAGAATTGAAAGTAAACATAGATTTTCGCTTACAAACAATAACCTACTTATTTTTATAGCAAAATGATTGAGTCAGAGAAGATCTCAGGCATATATGTAATTCCGAGCTATGCCAATTCGTTGCGTGAGCATATTATGCTAAATAGTATATAAATCCATATTTAACAAATATTTTTTTTAGAATGGTTTGGCGTTTTTTTTGGTCGACAAGGATTCTATGAAAACAGTGTATTCCGTTTTTCTATACTGCTGCCGGATGGTTTTCCAGACGATAAAACTACTCCAGTGAGTGCCTAAATATCTGTAATATTTTTATGTTTTTATATTAATTTATTTTTCTTATTTGTTATTTAGGCCATTGTTTTTCAACAAAACGTTGTGCATCCATTTGTTTGTCCTTTCACAAATACCCTAGACATCAGTCATGCATTTCCGGAATGGAGATGTGGAGAAGATCACCTTTGGCAAGTGCTGAAGTACATGCAAGTGATATTTGCTGATCCCTTGGAATGCATACGTAGTGTGGGCAATACTCAAGAGCTGAGCAACGTGGAAGCAAGCAAGCTATTAAGCACTAACCGAGACGCATTCGCTACCCTTGTTCAAGAGAGTATTGCAGAGAGTAAAGCTCATATCTATGATACGCCGCCAACAGAGGATCCGCATTATATAGTATTTGAAAAATTCCAAGAAGACATACACGGGCCTGTGTTAGATCAAATACGAAACAGAAGGGGTGCGAATACGCCTACCGAAAGTGGAGGGGGAGGCGCGGCCACTGGACTGTCGTGGGTTAAAGTCAAAGAAGGCGAATTTAAACCGTTAAGCATTGAATAGTCGTAGTAATCGATGTAAATATATGTGTAAATTATTAGTTAATTAACACCCTGCAGTCTTGTGAGATTTATAATTTCGAATTCATGATGAATTTTTCACAGTTTTTGATCCACTCGTGTTCCAGCTTTAGTTCATTGTCATCCCAATGGAAATGTGTTGGCGGTTTGTCATCGTTAGCAAACACGAATCTCTGACTGAGGTCAATGGCCAATTTAGAGCGCACGAGTCCAATGCCACCGACTTGCGGCCAGGCTGGATGATACACTCGTCCGGTAGTTGGGTGCATATAGAGTTTATGTGGTTGAAAGGAAATCGATAGATCTGGACCACCGTGTGCATATGTTAATATATGATTAGTTTGCCCATCTGTCTCCTTCTTCAGGTGCTCAGTGAAAACAATGGGCGTATCATCACAGCGAATATAATTCCTCTCACGGCCGCAAGGCGAAAAAAAGGGAAACATTTCGTAGCGCTTTGTTTCATTGACGCGCAGGCGGCTGAAGAAGAATTTTAGAAATTTCTTCTCTTTAAAACAGGATGTGAAGTTTTTCATTTTGGCGTCATCTAAAAAGAGCTGCAAGAGGAAAGCAAACGACAGCAAGAATAACGGCACATATGGATGCATACATCTACATACATACACACATACAGCTATATGCATGTATGCAAATCTGTATGTATGTATATACACACCATGCCTTCGTGATCGATGTAATAGAAGTATTCTCGTATCCTCGGTTCAGGCGACTGTCCCTGGACATAGAAGCGCGACAGTGCGTCGTGGAATCCAATTGAATTTCCAATTTTTAAACATAAGATTCTTCGTATGGAGTACAGCAATACCTTGGACCGAGGAAAGAATTCGATGAGCCGACTGTTTACAATATTATCATACATACATATGTATATTTATATATTGATGATCAATTGTTAATGTATGTGTGTATATTCAGAATATTTAACTTGAAATTTTTAAAAATTACATTCTATATATGTAGATGATTCCTATTTGCTAAATGCAAGTCTATTTTTTCTTTTTATCACTCGAACTGCCTCCAGACTTTTGCATGCGACCCACTTGCATGTTCTTTAGCTTTTCATTTAGCTTCTTTTTGGCATTTTTGTGCTCTTCTTCTTGGCGTATAGGTCTTCAATGGCTTCGGGTGCAAAAATTCTTTCCGGGCTTCACGTTTCTTCAGTTCGCCACAACCATGAACCTCGGGTAGGCCGTGCTTGAAACAGAAACGTTTGCTGCAGTGCTCGCAGTCCTGGCCCATTAGGCTCGTTCTGGTCTTGCAGCGTGGATAGTCGCACAGGTTATCGACTGTTTTCACGGCAGTGAGTACTTCGTCCAGCTTGAGATCGACTAATTGGCTGGGTATGCGCTCCAACAGCTCCAGTGTGTTGTTCGTGCCATAATTGGCAGGTTTACCGGGCTTACTTGGTGGGAAAAGTGGTGTATTGTCTACATTGACTGAAGGCGATGCATCGCTACTCGTAGCTTTTTGTGGTTTCGCTTTGTCTACATATGCTCCACTTAGTGAAATGTTTTTAAATGATAAGAAAATAATTTTTACCTGCCATTGTAAATTTATCAATCAAGCTAAACAAAACTTTCGTCAATTTTATACTCACATTATACAACACTGTTACATAGAGTAAATACGACAAACATTTTGGTATTTTTTTGGTGTATTTTGTTAAACCAAAGGAGAAACGTACAGGGTGCTTTTTACTTGCAAATTGCAACTATTAAACGAAAATATTAAAAAATACCAAAGTTGCTTCAAGAATATCCTACAAAAAGCAATCAATATTTGGTGTGCTGATAATGGGAATTAAATAATCAATTTCCCATTGGTTTGAGATTTAGAATTAAAATACTTGTTATAAAAACATTGTTATTAAATAAGAAATCAAATATATCTTATATCAAGTGGGCAATATAAAATATGAAACATAAATTTGATTACATATTTATTGAATTAAAATATTCCAGCTGACATTGATTACAAATTTACTATAAAATGCTAAGCAGACCTATTTAATACACTTGAATAATTCTAGAAAATGCAATCTCCTAATGCATGCGGAAGTTACTCGTAACTCGACCATATTTTTTAAATATTTTAGAGGCCTCTTTTATGAATTGATTTTCGTTATTTACAGGTTGGCTGGAGTTGTTGTCGCAGCTGCATGAATAGCTTTTGCCACATATTCAATATTTCCAGTATTCAGGCCGCACATATTTATTCTGCCAGTTTTCAGCAAATAAATGTGATAGTCCTTGATCAGCACGGCCACTTGTTTTTCATTGAGACCCGTGTAGGAGAACATGCCAATTTGGTTGACAATGTGGTCCCAATTGCCAGGCGTTCCCAATTCCACAAGCTTGTCTCGCAGAGATTTACGCATTTCCCGAATGCGACTCGACATGGTTTTGATGCTGTCCATCCACTCTTGACGTAAATCAGGTGTATTCAATATCTTGGATACGATGCGTGCTCCATACGCTGGTGGATTAGAGTACATACCACGTATGAGGAGAGTTACCTTGCGAATGGATCATGTTTCGGGTGGAACCGCTTTTCTGCACTATCGTCAAGTTTCCAACTCTCTCGCAGTACAAGCCGAAATTCTTGGCAAACGACTGGCACACAAATAGTTCAAATCCACGATCTACAAAGTAACGTATCGCCCAGGCATCCCGATCAGGATCACCGCTGGCAAAGCCCTGGTATGCTGAATCAAATAGTGGAAATAGTTTCTTGCGTTCAATAAGATCAGCAATTTGCTTCCATTGGTCCTGGGTGGGATCCATGCCCGTAGGATTGTGTGCACACGCATGCAATATAATGACAGATCCAGCTGGCGCCTTATCCAAGTCAGCGAGCATGCCCTCCAAATCCAGCTGACGTTTATCTTGGTCCCAATAGCGATACGAGTTCAAACTGGTAAATCCGGTATCGGCAAAGATTTTATGATGATTCTCCCATGTCGGATTTGAGTAGTAAACGGTGTTACGTTTCAATTGACGGAGTAAAAATTCCGAAGCTATACGCAGAGCTCCTGTTCCAGATATGGTTTGCACACCAAAAGCCTAGCATATATATAGAATATAATTCCTGTACTGAGGCCTTAAATCTCTTTTAGGGTTTAGTAGAAGTAGAGTTCATATGGAATACCTACACGATTCTCTTTTAATGCTACTGAATCCGCACCCAAAACCAATTCAGTTGCTGCACGCGTAAACGTATCCAATCCTAAACAAATATAAATAAATATTCAGTTAAGAGCTTATTGGTATTATTTGAATTCTTACCCGTCACAGGCAAATACTCATGATTAATTGTCTCATCAGTCGCGATTGAAATTTCTGTTTTCCGCACCACAGGCAAGACCCATGGCTGGCCAGCGTCCGTCCGGTAAGCTGTAAATAAGATACAGAATAGATTATATATGAGAAACAAAAAACATATCACAAAGAAGCTTAAACAAATATTTGGATAGGGATTTATAATTTCATTCTTTTGAGATGTTACCTAAGCAAATCACACCTACTATAAATTCAAGAAAAAATATCTATATCAATTCGCTCCCATTATGGGGTACCGGAAATATATACATACTGTATATATCTCGGAGAGTTTATTGAAGACAAATCAGTTGTTTGTTTGATAAGATACGAGTCAATGATTAGGGATTGAAGTTCAATTTATAAAAATTCACTGCAAACGATTATTAAATATTATTATTTGCCCCAGAGTTTATAATCTGTTACAAAGAATTAAAGAAAGCAAAAACAATTTCCTATTTTGACTAAACAATTGACGTAGTTTATAATACATATATGCATAGTTCATCTATATAGATTAAACATTTATATATGAGAGTATGTATGCATACTCATATAAACTAATTTAGTTGAATTCGTTCCTAGGTAACAAAACATAAATAGAAATATTATTTGGGTTCATAAATACAGCTATTGCCTATGCTATAAACATAGATGTTTGTATGTGTAAGCATTCATAAAGATATTTGTATGTATAAATGTATGTATATTGTTAACCGGGTGTTGAAAGGAGTAACAGTTCATTGACTGGAAGATTTGACATCCAAATGCCCTTTGTATGAATAACAAAGCTTGCTTGCTTTCTAAGCTCTCTTGAATATATATGTACATTCAGACACACAAACATTACAAGCACCATGTAAACATATATACATACATGTAAGCACATAATAAATATGTTTTTAGCAAAACGCGAACTAGAGATGGGTCGCCAATTAGAACAGCATTCAAAATGAATGGCAGACTTTAATAAGCACATATATCCACATACATGCAAACATACATACATATGTATATATTTTTTTTATTTATATTTAAGTACATTCCATCTGTATCTGATGACTGTGCATCACAACACATTTATATATAAGAGAATGTAAAGCAAGGTCAAATTACCGGAATTATATAAATATGAATATATATATGTATGTATAAATGCTTTCATATTTATAATTTAAGCTTGTTTGTTGTAACAATACATACCGCCTACAGACAAATTGACCTTCGGTGTGTTAACGTCATCCTTAAATGCTTGCGTCAATGCAAACACTTCAATTGCCGGTCCTTGTTGCACATCGGCATAAATTGATGAAGCCATCGTATGTTGCAATCCCAAGCGAAACTATTGAAACAAATAAACCTTTTACGTCGGCGAAATTTGATTGCGATCCATTTAATTATCGATATAATCGATTAAAAAAGTTGTTTTATTTGTTATTAAATATCGATATGATAATCTGTTAATTGTATAAAGTCAATTGTATTTATTCTCTTGATTGGTTTAACATTTTACTTATTTATATTTTAAAGCCAAGTACTATTAGTTAATATTGATACAAAACATAATTTAAAATATTTATAATGAGCAACAAGTGTTTATGAGGCATACATGTTCTCTATATGTATTTTTATAAAGATTTATGTTCTACATCACAATGGTCACACCTAACTTAAAAAGGCGCCAAAATATAAATGCAAACGTTAAAGTTGATAGAATATAAAAATATCATGTCGAAAACTGTATTATAAATTTAAATTTGAAATACATTTGGAACTACAGAATAATTATTTATTATTTGATATATTTTATAGTCATAATGTTCATATCATGCAGCAAATATCAGCATTTTATTTTTATTTTTTATATTTTTGCTTTTCCAACAATAGTTAATTTAACAATTTTTGAATACTTTTGGGTCTCTTGATAATATTGCTACTGAAATGTGCACTTATAAAATATTTTAATGAGCGTCGATATAATGGATTCACATAATGCGTATTTAAAAATAAAGCGATATCGGAATTTAAGGTAAGATTAAGCAATTTTTAATACCTCGTGATTTTTTGTTAGTATTTTATCTTTGCTGACCTCTTATTACAATTTCGCTATAGCCATGGTAAAAGATATGTTCAGCTATTATAATACCCTACAGTCCTCGATTGATGCCAAATTAATTATCCCAACAGGATAATGTTAATACGGGATCAATTTAAATTAGAGTAACCAGTGTACTGGTATAATAATAATTGTAAGCCAAAACAAATCTTTATTTTTTTTTTAATTTGCTGTAATTGTCGGTAAAGTAAAGTACGTTATATGTTTTGTTTATTCGCTTCTAACCTGTTCCAGGTCAGCTCAATGAACTTGTAGCCTTGTAGAGTTTTTTAACCCACTGATCAACACTTTTGGGCCAGTATACGATTCTCTTCCCCCTTTCTTACTTTCACACATTGTGAACTGCGCATTTTAGGAAGAAGTTGTTGTTCTTCCCTGTTTTTCACAGTTTGCAAGTTAAATGAAACAAATTAAATAAATAAAACAAGTATGTGCTATTCTCACTTGATTAGCAATAAAATTTGTCACAAATGAACTGAAAATAGAAGTAATTTAATAGAGAGTGCTAAGCTAAGTTATGTCACCAAATACTTAAATGTTTCGTGCCAAATATTTGAAGTTCCTTCTCTCATCCTTTACTCATTAACTCAACATGCTCGAGAGATCAAACGGGTGTTAGTGTGCATGTAGTCCATACATTTACAGCAAATAAACTCTTTTCATTTCATCAGCGCTTTATTACTCTTTCATAAAATGCTCGTGCAAAAACGAAAACTTTGAAATGAGTGTGACGAGCCCTTTAACAATGCAGCAATGCTTCATCTCTTTTAGAACGAAAGTGCTCACGTTTGTGCATTGTTGTGCGCATGCATACACATATACATATGCAAATTTGAGAGAGCGGTGATGAGCAAGCAGAAAGTGCTGTAGCGCAAATGTTAAAGAGATAGTGGGCATCTCGCTCGATCGCACTATCATAAAGGCTGTCATGTTTGCTGGGAGTATAGGAATATTAGAGTATAAGAGTATAAGAAATATGTAGAAAGTGGTGGAAGTGGTGAGCGGGATCTGCTTCATCTGCTTTTTGTTCGTTTTGTAACTGCTTTCAACTACATCTCTCATCTAGGTATGCATGTATTGCTTGATTAGTGATTCTATACACATACATATAAGTGCATACATATACATATGCGAAGCCTACTTACATAAATACGAATATTGCTTATACTTAGGGCTGCTTTTGCTACTACTAGAAACTTGAGACTCTGAATGTTTGTTCAGGTAAAACGAAGTCGAATTAATATGTATATGTATTGAAATTATGTAATATGAAAACCGAATATCTATCAATATATAATTTATGTTCTCTCGTTTTCGAATAAGAGTAATAAATAGTCAATCTACTTAGTTTTGCAACTAACAAACCAAAATATTTGCTAGTTGCTATTGGCAACATAAATTTGTTTATGCTAAATGTTGCAGCACATAGTAAATCTTTTGATAGAAGTCAGTTCGATTACAAAAATGTCAAAGGCAACAACAATTAAGGAAGCGCTGAAACGTTGGGAAGAACGGGAGCAACAAAATTCGCTGACTGCCAAAAATATAGATTTGCAATTTCAATGGCCACCAATTGAGAAAATGGATAATACATTGGGAACTCTAGTTTGCTGCGAGTATTATAACAATCCAAAATTATTTATGCTGCAAGTTGCAAATATTTAATTATATTTTTGCAGAAGAATCAGCTTGTCCACAAATATGATTGAGAAAATCTTTGGTTTGTCGGGCATGAAATGCTTGAAGGTTTTATCCTTATCTCGGAATTATATAAAACAAATATCTGGATTGGTAGGATCTAAAAAATATTATTATTATATATTATTTAATTTCTAAAGTTATTTATTTGCATACATAATACCTAGGAAGCTGTTGCGGAAACATTGGAAGAACTCTGGCTAAGCTACAATCTTATAGAGAAACTGAAAGGTTTGAGTGCTCTGAAGTGCCTGAAGGTGCTTTACATCAGTAATAATTTAATCAAGGATTGGTCGGAGTTTAATCGTTTGGCGGAAATTGAATCTCTGGAAGATTTAGTAGTAGTTGGCAATCCCCTTTCGGAGGGCTTGGATGAGCCCACTTGGAGAGCTGAGTGTACCAAGCGCCTGCCAACTATACGGAAACTAGATGGCGAGCCTGTTGTTCTTAAGGAGGAACCAATACTATAAAAAGTTAAACTAAATTATTTGCAATAAGTGCTGAATAAAAGCCACCAAAAAATATTACATAATATATGAAACATATCTGTCTGATCAGCATCTGCAATTAAACCTTGGTTTGGTTTATAATTTAAGCATTAGCTTAACAAAGAGCTGAAGGTATCTTCATGTCGATCATACCCGAGCACGCGCTCTTTAAAGATCTGTTCAACAAGGTTGTGAACTTCGAAGCTTCACTATATTAACGCCATGCATTAGCAAAATCTTATCAACATCGGATGACTATATTATATAGCTTCTATAGAAACAGTCGCTCAAAAATCAAATGATTCTATAAAATTAAAAAATAATACTCATTTTTATGTTCGCATAGGTATTTAATCTCTGTGATACCTTTTCGTATTTCTAGTATTACCTAATTCCGCTAAGAAACCAAGTTCAAAATAATTTGATTGTGGACAATTTAGCTTTGGCATTTCCTAGTAATACCCATTTAATATATATAAATATGATATATTATAGAGCTGTACGTGGCCGCAGACCGCGTCAGATAAAATTTGACCCAAGTTCTGTCTCACCTTGCCACGCCTCGCCTTTAATGAATTATTTCGTTATCTTTCTAAGATTGAGGTAGGAATATTTGTGTTAATCACAAACACTTTGGTAGATAGCAGGTAGAGTAGGCAGTTAGCGAGACTAGTTATTAGAAAGTCAGCCATAGCCAAATATATATGTGTTTATATAGATAAGTTAAGGTTATTTTAGATAAGATTATTTATATTAGCTAATACTGCCAGGCGCCGTTTTATTTAAAATATAACATTATCTTATTATTATAAATGGAAGTCTTTGTGGAATCCACCACTTTGATTAACGGCACGTGCTATGTGAATATAAGCGACAGACGGTGCCCGAAATATATTTATAAAGAAAAAAAAAAAAAAACGATTTATCCCGTCAGCTGGCACTTCAGATGCCCTACAATGTATCGCTGAGTAGATATTTATATATTTTATATAATTTAATATATAAATGTATTTAAAAAATTTTTTTCGTTTTATTAAAGATTAGCGCACGCAGCTAACATTTTTATTTAATTTAAAAAAATCTGATTTCTATATAAATATTTATTTATCAAAGTTTATTTTAGATTTCATTATACATATATGCGCAAAAATATGAATATTAAAAAACTTTTAATGAGGCCCGTTGATAGTTTAAATACCCTACACATTCTTACCAAATACCTTGAATTCCTGCTGTATGAAGTGGAAAAGCTTATCAACTGCATTTTAGCTAATCAAATATTATAAAATATAGACAACGAAAGAAATACTTATTTAAAAAAAATAATTTAACTCTGCATACCCTACAATGCCTTGCTAATAAATAATTTTAAATTTAATTAATAGTAATATTGAATTTAAATGCAAATTTGAATAAAAGCAAAACTAAATTGCATATAATATGTTTGTATCAAATAAATGTATATCATATATGTATGTACATCATTATCCTCTCCACGTAGGTGACTCGAAATGGTCAATACTGGCAGCAATCACAATGTATAAAATTGAAACGCTTTGATTGTGCGCGTGCGTCGTAGACGTTCAAATTTGTTGTTTAACAACCTGTCTGGATGTCGTATATACAATAATCGTACGACATGTTTGGTCATTTGGTCAATTTGATACTGAACCTGATTCGCACTTTCGCTGACCTTCGTCAGAGTCGACAATGACAGCTGCGGCTTGGCTATCGGCCCAGTTATCAGGGCCTTGGCAAATATCTATAAGCTCTCAGTGTGACATCTAAGTTTTTTTTTTTTTAATATTTTTATTATTTTAATTAATTAATTATGCCAATACGACGGCAGACCTGAAATGAAGTTTTTAATACCAGAAATTTTCTTATCAAAAACTATAAATATTTGATATAGTATTGTATAACTATAACAGTGTACATATGTGAGAGTAAGAGAGAGAGAGAGAGATTAGATGATATGCAAAACTATAGCTAACAAACTTGAATGCAAAGCAAAATAGACTCGATGTGACTCGATGTGACTCGATGTGCACTATTAGATTGTAGTAGATAAATTTATTTTTAATTGAATTATTCAAATAAATATAATTAAATGATTAAATAATATATTATTAAAACTATTATATATATTTAAATAGTTAACTATTATTAGTAATGAGTATGTGTTAATGTTATTTATAGATATCCATAATTTATTAATTTCACACCTCATAGAAATGCAACTACTTATTTTGTATAATTCTCATTAAATAGAGTATAAAATTAAATGAAATCTGTGACTCTCTGACTACCACTATAAATGTATAATATGTATATATATATAAAATTTATAAATATTCCGATCTTAACAAACAGGCAAGTCAATCTACTGATTTCTGTCTATCTATCAGTTCAACGAATAGTCTGTCTATCTCTCTATGCATGTATGTATGTATGTATGTATGTATGTATGTACATATGTACATATGCATGTCTACTCTCGCTCTTATCTACAAGAACTGTAGACACCAAATAAAAATTGACATTAGTTTCTTATACTATCAAGAACAAGTAAAGTTGTATATTTTGAGTCTTATACTTATGTAACATACATACATAAATATATGTACATATATGTTCATGTGCGTGTAATCAGAAAATAGTATGTATGTATGTATATATCTTTTATAACGGTTTAAGCTAACGTACTAATTAATACATATTGCTACATTTGGTCACCAGAGAAAATACTATAATTAAATTTAGTTTTATTCCATGCACATGTTTATTTATATATATTTATATATACATTTATATATATATAAATTTACATATACACATACTGATGTACATCTACAAAAATGTCGAAAATGCAAATAAATTAAAGGTACATATACCAAGGTACCTGCAAAACAGCTGTTTTTCTCCATGGAGCTTAACTAGTTTACTCTTAGCCGGCCTCAGACTCTCACAAACATAGTACAATCTGCCCTTGTTGTTGTTTTGTTGTTGTTGTTTTTGGGACAAAGTACAAATTTTGTTGTTGGTATTGTTGCTCCTCTGATGGCTATTAGACGCACGCATACACTATTCGAAAGTGCGAGAGGCATCCACGAAAATTCGAAGCGAAAGAGCGAAAAGCTGACACAGGGAGCGAGAGATTGAGTGCAGAGAGTGAGAGAGAGCGAGAGAGAGAGAGCGAGCGCGGGAACGACTGTGGGTAGCCGCCACCGGCAATACAGTGTAAACTTTCAAGTTTTTTAGACAGCGTCCGTCAGTTGAATGTTAAGCTTTGGTGCCGCCAGCCGTACGCAGTGCTCGAGCTCCCGGGCAGAAACAGTTGTGAAATATTCAACGTAAATTGTAACGAGGTGGTCTACCTTCCCAAACAGAAATTCAACGCACATACAAATACAAATACATATGTATGTATTACAAGCACAAACATACATAGCATGTATGTAAAGAGACAGACACACACACACACACACACAAACATACAAAAACGTAGATATGTAGATTTGTGTGTTAGCTAGTTGCTAATTCTAAAGAGTAATTTGTTAATTCCTTGTGTTTTTTTATCTGCGCTGAAGTTCATTTTGTCGAATTCGATTTCGATTTCAAAACCACGCTAGTTTATATAACAGTTATGTGATTTATACATATTGCTAAATTGTACCACATAAATAGCTACATACACTATAACTGTACAATCGTCTTGTATTATTTCAACTGTTTTTAGTTATCAAAGCGAGTGCTAACCGTGCGGGAAAGTTGAATTGAAAGTGTGCTCGAAAGATTCTATCCAGGGATAATAACGGGGAGCAGCTGGACATATTGTGATTTAAAGGGTAAGTACGTACGTACATGCATACATACATATGTATGTAAGCGGCTCTACGTATACACATACATACATATTAAAGTATGCATGTCTGTATTTTGTTGCGTGCATAAAATAAAATGCTAATTGACTGCGTAACAGCCGCTTATGTATGAATGTAACTGCACTTTTACAAGTATATGTACATATATGCATACATAGGCAAACACATATACATATGTAAGTATGTATGTAAAAGTTCTACCTCCTTCTCCCTTCATTATCTACGCGTAATACTGTCAGCCTGCTGTTCGGGTCCATTTTATTATGCCCCATATATCTAGCCTTCTTATGGTTTCGCTGCCAGCCAAAACGTGCTTGACAAAATGAAGGCATGTGCCATCACTTACGTTAATAAAATATATACATATGTACATTCGCCTAAGTCTACATATACATATTGTGACGTATGTACATATAAAAACAACGAATCAACAGCAAGCGGCAATGTGGATAAAATAAAATGAAATATTTGTATTATGAATTTCATAGCCAGAAAGTCAAGCAGCGTACAGCAAATCAAAGTTTAGCTATTTAATTTAATTGCTTTCATTGCTATCGCATTCAAAGACACTTTGCGTGACAATCAATCAAAATGGACGTATGTACATATGTACATACATTGAGCAAATGTTTATTTATTTGCATGTGCGAATACTTTTTCGATTCACTGTGCTGTGCGCGAACTAGTCCTAGTTCCTTTTTTCGACGCAGACGAACAAATATATACATATACATACATATATGTGTGGGTGTGTGAGACTATGACAAAAGTGTATATATGTAATGCATATATTTATTTATATGTACATATGTACATATATAGGCTTTCTTTTCGTTCGTCACTTTATCATTTTAACGGATAATCAATGTGTCCAGAGCAGGCACGACCTGTGCGGCAGTGGAAACGTCTTTGACCTTAGCAACGTGTGCTCAAGATCGTGCAAAAGTGTGCACACACATACAAATAGGCGCAATTCTATATATACATATGTACATACATACATACGTACGTAAATACGTATGTGCGTATGAGCGAATATACAGAAAAAGTGAGCGGCAATCAACAAGCAGCAAGCGTAATCACCAAATCATTCGACCAAACCGAACGACCGACTAACCTAACAGTCTGACCGTCTGACTGCTGTGAATATTCTAAGGCGGCTCGTCTCTCCGTCTTATTATTGCAATAATCATTACATAATCGGTCATTGCGGCAAGCAAACATTCAAGCACACATAATGTGTGCAGACGCACACACACACACCTACATACATACATTTAAATCATTATATTGATATGGGTGTGCGACCCGCACTCTTACACGTGTAAACAAAGAAAAACGTCTCCCATCAAATTGCGTACTCCTTGACACCCAGTCCCCAAATAGCGGCCCTATAAACGGGGTGTGTTAATTTGTTGCTTCGGAGGTTGGCAATATGGAATGTTGGGGCGTTAATTGATAAGTTTCTAATTGTAATTGTTGGGTTTTAGCTTGTTTTGATCTTAAAGCGAATGTGGCACAAAAATTATAAAATGATTGTATCTGAATTACAGATACTCTTTTTGCAAAGACTTGTTTGGAATTGAAATACGTATGTATATAAATTTATTAATAGGCTTATCTATATATACAATACATGTGGATATACAATACGTGTATACGGGTTTCCACATTAATGAATTGCTTTTTATATTGTGAGCGTAAAAAAACAATAACAACCAGAACATTACAATAAAATAGTATTATCAATGAATTCGATTGCTTTTTTTTAAGTGTATTATCTGTCCGCAACGAATTTCACGTCTGGGTCTTGCTAGGCAAACAATTATCTTAGCACTTAATATTTTATGACGAAACTTTGGTAAAACTTTTTATGGTAGTGATTAGACGGCTGTTAAAAGTAATTTTAAATAATATACAAATTCGGCACTCGTAAATATACTAAATGATTTCGTTTTTGCTTCGTTTTCCAAAACTCAAAATGTTATCAGAATCTTACTTGCCTTGGAAGAAATAAAAGTTTTAGTAAAACTATTTATATCTTGGTGACCCATAAACCCATTTTGGAATACTTGTACTAATTTTTTGTAGCAAAAGAAAATTAGTTAATCCATTTCCCTTTGTTTTGAGTCTTTTTTGCTCAATGAATGGAAAATTTAAATGTGTTAAATAACAAAAACGTCATTCGCTCTGAATATGTTTATGGCAGAAAAATGTCACTTATTAATAGATTTGCTTAGAATAATAATACTTACCTTAACAAACTAAAAAACAAAAACTTTCCATGATCAATTCAATAGAAGCGAGCGATAATTTTGTAAAAACTTAAGAAGCATTTTTTATAAACTTTTAATTAAATAAAAATATATATGGTTTAATTTATGAACTATTTTATTTGTTATTTAAATTATTAAAATTATTAAAGTTTTTGAAGTTATGTTAATGGCTTGAGTATATTTAGATAAAAAAAATCTCAAAGATGTATTAAATATATTTATAGAATAATCACTAAGCCAATGTTTGTACAAACGTGATGAAAGTAAATAATAAATGAGCTAAAGACAAACAAAAAGTTGATATGAAGGTTTCATATGGTAAACATAGATTTAAATATTTTTTATATAAAAATAAATATTATTTTATACATAACTTTCTCTTTATTATACATTTAAAATTTTTAATTGAATTAAAAACTATTTAATTTCAAATATCGAATTGCTTAAATTGCTTTCACACTTATTTAAGTACAATTATAAATTTTGATGATTAAAGAAAATTAATTTGTGGTCTTATCATCTGCTTTTATAACATCAAAAAATAATTTATGTAAATTATTCTGGCCTTAACCAAAATAAAATCTGTTAAACAATATATAACGATTTTGTAGACTAAAATAAGAAAGAAATACAAATGAAACCTGAATCTAAAGTTAGAAACTGTTAGACTGTCTATTGTTGTTTATATACTATAAATGCTTATGTAGCATAGTCATGAAAGTTTTCTTGACGAAATCAAGAAATAATTCGTGTTAATTATAACTATGCAAAAAATAAAAACAAACCTATCTCTTATAGTCAAACAAAAACTATAGAACCCAAGAAGAGTCACATAGGAAATCAAACACTTATAAAAAATTGAATCCGTCAATATTATATATATTATATATATACACATGTATAGTACTATTAATACATGCATTCAGTGTTAATAAATTCTCGAATACATAGCCATGCACATGTTAACTGTAGTTAACTATAGAGATAGGAGTATAAAGATAATGGGAAAGATAAGCAACTTTATTAACACCATCATCAGGCCCATTCGAATAATAAAGTTGACAATAATGACAATGTTGATCTTTGATAAATCATATTTCGTTGCATGAATGGAACCAATAATTGAGTTGGTCAACTGAATATGGGCGGAGTTGAGATGAGATTTAAGTTAATTGAGGCAGAGAAACAAAGAAGACCTCTCAATATACATAACTATATATAGCACCCATTTTTAATATGAATTCCGTTTCTCTTTCAGAGCGACAATTGAATAAGTACTAAAAATGTTTCTGCCGGAATCTCAAGCTGCATTCAGGACGCTGCGCAAGGCGATTCCTCGTGTGAGACTGTACTTCATCAATAAAAATGCCTATTCCACTCAGGTAAGCCCTTATATTCCCACTTGAAATCACCTCTCTATAATATTTTGTTTTACAGGTCGAATACAAGCCCATACGTTCGGTGCTGGTGGCCAACCGTGGCGAGATTGCAATTCGTGTATTTCGTGCCTGCACTGAGCTAGGCATCAAGTCCGTTGCCGTATACTCGGAGCAGGACAAAATGCACATGCATCGCCAGAAGGCCGATGAGTCATATATGGTTGGCAAGGGCCTGGCACCGGTGGAAGCTTACCTTAACATTCCAGAGATTATTCGCGTTTGCAAGGAGAACGACATTGATGCAGTGCATCCCGGTTATGGTTTCCTCTCCGAGCGCAGTGACTTTGCTCAGGCCGTTATCGATGCTGGACTTCGCTTTATCGGCCCCTCGCCCAAGGTGGTGCAGAACATGGGTGACAAGGTGGCTGCCCGTATTGCGGCTATTGAGGCGGGAGTTCCCATTGTCCCCGGCACAGATGGTCCAGTTACTACTAAGGACGAAGCATTGGCATTTTGCCAGAAGCACGGTCTTCCCGTCATCTTCAAGGCAGCGTATGGCGGTGGCGGCCGTGGCATGCGTGTGGTTCGTAAAATGGAAGAAGTAGAAGAGAACTTCGAACGTGCTAGCTCCGAGGCCAAGGCAGCCTTTGGCAACGGTGCAATGTTCATTGAGAAGTTCATCGAGCGACCCCGCCACATTGAAGTCCAGCTGTTGGGTGATAAGGCAGGAAATGTTGTACATTTATATGAGCGCGATTGCTCTGTGCAGCGTCGCCACCAGAAAGTGGTTGAGATTGCACCTGCTCCACGTCTGCCTACTGAAATTCGCGACAAGATGACCGAGGCGGCAGTCCGGCTAGCCAAGCATGTGGGATACGAGAATGCTGGCACTGTGGAGTTCCTGTGCGATGAATCTGGAAACTTCTACTTCATCGAAGTGAACGCCAGGTTGCAGGTGGAGCACACTGTGACTGAGGAGATTACTGGCATTGATTTGGTCCAGTCTCAGATACGTATTGCCGAGGGTATGACCCTTAAGGAGCTGGGACTCACTCAGGAAAATATTGTGCCACGTGGCTTTGCTATTCAGTGCCGTGTCACAACGGAGGATCCCGCCAATGACTTCCAGCCCAACACAGGGCGCCTAGAGGTCTTCCGTTCCGGCGAGGGCATGGGCATTCGTCTAGACAGTGCCTCGACCTATGCTGGAGCTATAATCTCGCCCTACTACGACTCGTTGCTTGTCAAAGTGATATCCCATGCAAGTGATCTGCAGAGCTCAGCGTCCAAGATGAACCGCGCACTGCGCGAGTTCCGTATTCGTGGCGTCAAGACGAATATTCCTTTCCTGCTTAACGTGCTCGAGAACCAGAAGTTCCTGCACGGCGTACTGGACACCTACTTTATCGACGAGCATCCACAGCTGTTCAAATTCTCTACCACCCAGAATCGTGCTCAGAAGCTGCTGAACTATTTGGGCGAAGTGCTGGTCAATGGACCACAGACGCCATTGGCAACAACACTGAAGCCCGCTGAGGTGAATCCTCATGTGCCGCAGGTGCCACTGGGTAAGTGAAAGGGTTTAGAAGGATTAAGGCATGCGCTTTTCGGATTTGTGGCTATCAAATGGCTGTCGCTTTAATTATTGTTTCAGCTTTTAGTCTTGATAACTTTTACCTTTCAGATTTTGTTGTCTATCAAATTGGTTCATAAAATTGGAATACCTTCTATGTTTCTTCTTCTTCTTTTCTCTCAATGTAAAGCTTGCTTGAGAAATCTCTTAAAATTGCAAAATTATTACGTAAAAACAATGTTTGATACATAGAAAATATAACTAAATTATTTTTAGAAAGTTCAATATTTCGTTTGGACTTTAATGCAGTTTTTGAGCATTTAAATTGGCATGAAATTTAAAATTATATAAAAATAGTTTCCAAAGCAGATAAAGTTAGCGTGAATTAAATTTTTATATTTTTATAGACAATTTTTATGAAAATAATTTAATATTTGATTTTGTTTTAAATATTTAAACTTCTGATTAAAAGTTAAAGCAAAATTCCTCTTAATCAAATCTGATGAAACTTTTTAAATGCCACTTAAAATACCTTTGAAATTTATCAAAAAAATCGTATTCAAAATTCTTTAAAATTCAATTTAACAACTTTAACTTTTACTAGAAGTCTTATTCCTTATGTGGAAGGTTAACAGCACCTGTCTCGTTTAATATATGCGTTCATTAATATGTTTAATTTATGTTTTGCATTTCTTTTTACTTTATTCTTTAAAAAAAAACTTTGCTTTTGCAACTATTACCATATGCAAAAACAATTGTTCTACACACACAAACACCTACACACCTACACACACACACACACACCTTGTTCATAAACGAAATGTTGTCATGATATAATCATTCCACTGAAGATCTGTCCCCGGAAGCCTTAGAACGTGAAAAAAGCGGCGGGGCAAAAGGTACGTTTAACGCTGCACTTCTTACTATGTCATCTCAGACCCAATCGAATCTGATCCAGTTCATATGTATATACATACATAGTTCTGTACAAAATTTATATCCGAAAATATATATATATAATGTAATCCATATGGGTAACAATACGTATAAATAGTTTGTTGAACTCACTCAATTCATGGGAAAGTTAAGAGCTTCGGCTTTAGCTTTAGCTTGGTGTACAATAACAAAAATTTATCAAGGTATTATTTTGCGAAGAATCAAATAAATATATATCTCATTTAGCTAATATACATAAAGCTAACGCTCCATTTTTTGACATCTTAGAATTTCTAATATCTAAACTTTTTTTGAATACAAAATTATTAAAAAGAAAATAGTTTTATATTTACTTAGTGGAGCATAAGGTATTCATTCTTATAATATTATATACATTAATATTAATTAAAAATATCTAAAATTATCAATATAGGTATTAAATAAGAAAGCTAGTGGAAATTGTTGTTCAATATGGTTCTTCTGCATAATTCTATATATATTAATTATAAACGACATAAAATTAATAAATTTGTTGTAAGTACTGAGTAAAAAGTATTAGGAAAAAAAAAACATATTTATATATTAGAAAATAATCAGTAATATTTAATATCATCAATCTTTCTTTAACAACTTTTCAGGTACCTTTTAGGTACACTTAGGTACATTTAGGTACATATTGTATGTAAACAAACACAAGCACATTATCTAAATGGGTTCTATTGGTTTTTGCATAAAACACATACACATACTTATTTTTGGTGGCTTTAATTAAAGCTTGTTTGTTTGTATTTTCGTACAGCTTTATATTTACCTTTCTAAGTGCATGTGTCTATTGTATATAACAAAATTCTAATTTTTAAAAACCTCTACGCCACAGTCACGGAGCCGCCACAGGGTCTGCGTGACATCATTGTGCGTGAAGGTCCAGCAGCGTTTGCCAAGGAGGTGCGTTCCCGCAAGAACCTACTCCTTATGGACACCACTTTCCGTGATGCCCACCAATCTCTGATGGCCACACGTGTGCGCACTCATGACTTGCTCAAAATATCGCCATATGTGGCTCACAAATTTAACAATCTGTACTCGCTCGAGAACTGGGGTGGAGCCACTTTCGATGTAGCTCTACGGTTTCTGCACGAGTGCCCATGGGAGCGCCTGGAGGAGATGCGCAAGCGCATTCCTAACATTCCATTCCAAATGCTGTTGCGCGGCGCCAATGCCGTTGGCTACACCAGTTACCCAGACAACGTGGTCTACAAGTTCTGCGAACTAGCGGTAAGCCATTGAAGCATTCATATGGCGACTACAATACCAATGATACCTGCCTCTCTTAGGTGCAAACTGGCATGGATATATTCCGAGTGTTTGACTCCCTTAACTACTTGCCGAACTTGATCCTCGGCATGGAGGCGGCAGGTAAGGCAGGCGGTGTTGTAGAGGCGGCCATTTCCTACACAGGAGATGTGGGCGATCCCAAGAGAACTAAATACGATCTCAAGTACTACACTAACTTGGCGGACGAGCTCGTCAAGGCGGGAACTCACGTTCTCTGCATCAAGGATATGGCGGGTCTATTGAAGCCAGAGTCGGCTAGGTATGTATGAGCATTTGATTGATATCCTAAGTATACATTTCATATATTTGTGCATTGTAGGTTGCTGATTACAGCCATCCGTGACAAGCATCCCGACGTTCCAATCCATGTTCATACTCATGACACTTCGGGGGCTGGTGTTGCATCTATGCTCTCCTGCGCTCAAGCCGGAGCTGATGTTGTTGACGTGGCTGTCGACTCGATGTCTGGAATGACCTCGCAGCCAAGCATGGGAGCGGTAGTTGCCTCTCTCCAGGGTACTCCCTTGGACACACAGCTGGACTTAGCTGATGTTTCGGAGTATTCGGCATACTGGGAGCAAACTCGTACACTATACGGACCCTTCGAGTGTACCACCACAATGAGATCAGGAAATGCCGATGTCTACCTGAACGAAATACCCGGTGGCCAATATACCAATCTGCAGTTCCAAGCGTTCTCTCTTGGTCTGGGCGATATGTTTGAGGATGTGAAGAAGGCTTATCGCGAAGCCAATTTCGTGCTGGGCGACATCATTAAGGTCACTCCATCATCCAAGGTTGTTGGTGACTTGGCTCAGTTCATGGTACAAAACAATCTGAATGGCGCTCAAGTGGTTGAGAAGGCTGAAGAGCTCTCCTTCCCCAAATCTGTGATTGAGTACCTGCAGGGCTATATCGGTATTCCATATGGCGGCTTCCCAGAACCATTCCGTACACGTGTTCTGAAGGACATGCCTCGCATTGAGGGCCGACCTGGGGCTGAGATGGCGCCACTGGACTTTGACAAGCTGAAGGCCGAGCTGAGCGAATCTCATGTAAACGTTTCCGAGCGTGATGTTGTATCGGCAGCGCTCTATCCACAAGTGACCAATGAGTTCTTGCACTACCGCGAGCAATACGGTCCCGTCGATAAGCTCGATACGCGCATATTCCTTTCAGGCCCTAAAGTGGGCGAAGAGTTCGAAGTCACCTTGGAGCGCGGCAAGACTCTGAGCATGAAGGCCTTGGCTATGGCTGCCGATCTCAAACCGAATGGAAAACGCGAGGTGTTCTTCGAATTGAACGGCCAGCTGCGCTCTGTCCACATTCCTGACAAGGAAGCTATGAAGGTACATTAATTATAAATCACATTTCTGTGTAAGCAGTATTCAATAAATTTTGGTTTTCGTTTTTACAGGAAATCCGCATTCATCCCAAGGCTGACAAGACGGTGAAGGGTCAAGTGGGTGCCCCCATGCCCGGCGATGTTATTGACGTGCGTGTGACAATTGGCGATAAGGTGGAGAAGGGTCAGCCACTCGTTGTACTCTCAGCCATGAAAATGGAAATGGTTGTCCAGGCGCCACAGAATGGCGTTGTCAAGAAGGTGGAGGTCAAGAAGGGCATGAAATTAGACGGCGATGACTTAATTTTGATCATCGAATAAGTGCAACCATCCAATGGAGACAAACAAACAATACCAACTTTTCTAGATGTGAGGATCGTGCTGCCAGCAAACTTCGATTACTATATTAGGCTTAAGTCTTTTTAATTTGTATGTATTTATGTTAGCATGAGTACATCTGTATATACGTATGTATGTATTGGCATTACTTTTTGAAAAAGTTTACAATCTTGTGAGAGTTACAAAATCACGCACAAATTACAAATGTTGTTATACCCCCCATAATCCTTGATGTTATATCTGTAAAGCCTTTGCCAAATTTTGTATCAATGTTCGAAAATATTTTATAACATGTAAAAGTGTGAATAAACCAAGGAATTTCCTATAAATATTTATACAAAAGAATTCATTTGATAAATCATAAGATATAGTATAACAACCTATGAGGCCATATATATTGACCCTGTCAGCTTTGCGTTATTAACTACATTAATTTCGAAATTGAAGCAATCTTTGGTTTCTGAGTCAAAAAAATAAAAAAAAACTGCCAACTGATCATGTTTAAATATTATGTATTATTTAAAATATTTTGGTATTAGCTATTTATTTGAAAATTTTTGTTAGCCCACTTTATTTAATTTTGTTTAATATTCGAAGTCAATATTCTTTCAGGTACGTAATACCACTGGTCACATGGTTAAGAGCTGCACTAAAATACATTGTATTTGTAGATGACTCTGCGAAAGTCCAATTTAGCCATCAGAATTTAAGTAGCTCAGATAACGAACATTTACTTATGTTTAATATTAATTATGGTTAGTTTTAAAACTAAAGGCTATAGATATTTATATACTTAGATATTCTTTTTCTGGGCTGCTACTGGATGAAATAAATAACAGATATATATGTATAATGATACTAAATCAGACTTATCGTAGATCTAATATGCTCTTTTCGCATGAATTACATTAATATTTATGAGTCACTCAACCATTTGCAAATACAGCACATTATGCAGGCTTTTAATAATATAATGAATAATGCTAATGTTAATAAAAATAATAATAATAATGCTAAATTTATTATCCCTTATTTAAATAGTATTTCTGAAAGAAGAACAGAATATAACAGAATATAATTTAATATAAGTCAAAATTAATATTATGATGTTGCAATTCGAAAAAACAACCAGATTTGGTTCTTAGCAATGACAAACTTGAAAAACTCTCCGCCTCCGATTCGGACGCTACGCCAAGCCTTTCCCCGATTGAAATATTCCTTCGTCGGTAAAAGATGGTGTTCTTCTAAGGTGAGTAAAGAAAGTGAAGGTATGTGAATCTGAGATGGAATATTCATTTTACAGGTGAAACGCAAAGCGATACGATCGATTCTGGTAGCCAATAGAGGGGAAATCGCCATTCGCGTGTTTCGCGCCTGCAATGAGCTGGGCATCAAGTCGGTCGGCATATATTCAGAGCAGGACAAAATGCAAATGCATCGCCAGAAGGCCGACGAGTCATATATGGTCGGCAAGGGTTTGACGCCGGTAGAGGCCTACCTTAGTATTCCAGATATTATTCGTATTTGCAAGGAGAACGACGTTGATGCAGTGCATCCCGGTTATGGCTTCCTCTCCGAGCGCAGCGATTTTGTCCAGGCCGTTAACGACGCTGGAATTTGTTTTATCGGACCCTCGCCCAAGGTGGTGCAGAAGATGGGTGACAAGGTGGCTGCGCGCATTGCGGCCAAAGCAGCGAAAGTTCCCATTGTACCTGGTACAGATGACCCACTTACTTCCAAAGAGGAAGCCATGGCCTTTTGCGAAAAGCATGGCCTTCCTGTCATGCTAAAGGCAGCTCATGGCGGTGGAGGACGAGGCATGCGAGTGATTCGCAAAATGGAAGAGCTGGCAGAGAATTACGATCGTGCCAGCTCCGAGGCAAAGGCAGCCTTTGGCAATGGCGAAATGTTCATTGAGAAGTATATTGAACGTCCACGCCATCTTGAAGTCCAGATATTAGGAGACAAGGCTGGCAATGTAGTGCATGTGTATGAACGTGACTGCTCTATTCAGCGTCGTCATCAGAAAGTCGTTGAAATTGCACCTGCTCCTCACTTGGCTGTCGAGGTCCGCGACAAGATGACCGATGCAGCAGTCCGGCTAGCCAAGCATGTGGGATACGAGAATGCTGGCACTGTGGAGTTCCTGTGCGATGATTCGGGAAACTTTTATTTTATCGAAGTGAACGCCAGGTTGCAGGTGGAGCACACTGTGACTGAAGAGGTTACTGGTATTGATTTGGTTCGGACGCAGATACGTATTGCCGAGGGTATGACCCTTAAGGAGCTGGGAATCACTCAAGAAAGCATTTGTCCACGTGGGTTTGCTATTCAATGTCGCATAACCAGTGAAAATCCTGAACAGGGATTTCAGCCTGACATGGGACGCATCGAAGTTTTCCGTTCGGCCGAGGGAATGGGTATACGAATAGACGGCTCTTCAACCTATCCTGGAGCTATCATATCTCCCTACTACGACTCGCTCCTTGTCAAACTGATATCCCATGCCAATGATTTAGAAAGCGCAGCATCTAAAATGAGCCGAGCATTGCGTGAATTCCGTATTCGTGGCATCAAGACAAATATTCCATTTCTCCTAAATGTTTTTACCAATGAGAAATTCTTGCGCTGTTCATTGGATACTCACTTCATTGATGAGAATCCAGATCTCATCAAACCCTCAACTATTATCCATAACCGAGCGCAAAAGATTTTAATGTATTTGGGCGAAGTTCTGGTCAACGGACCCACTACCCCATTGGGTACATCACTAATGCCATTGAAGGCCCATGCACATGTTCCCGAAATCCCAGAAGGTAGGTTCAAGCCAAAAACTGCAATGACATACGAATCGAATCTATGTGGTTTTTACAGGTCCGGAGCCCCCACCGGGTCTACGCGAGATCTTTACGTGTGATGGTCCCGAAGCGTTCGCCAAGGAAGTGCGCTCCCGAAAGAATCTACTCTTGATGGATACTACTTTCCGTGATGCCCATCAATCTCTGATGGCCACACGTGTGCGCACTCATGACTTGCTCAAAATATCGCCATATGTGGCTCACAAATTTAACAATCTGTACTCGCTCGAGAACTGGGGTGGAGCCACTTTCGATGTAGCTCTACGGTTTCTGCACGAGTGCCCATGGGAGCGCCTGGAGGAGATGCGCAAGCGCATTCCTAACATTCCATTCCAAATGCTGTTCCGTGGCGCCAATGCCGTTGGCTACACCAGTTACCCAGACAACGTGGTCTACAAGTTCTGCGAACTAGCGGTAAGCCATTGAAGCATTCATATGCCGACTACAATAACAATGATACCTGCCTCTCTTAGGTGCAAACTGGCATGGATATATTCCGAGTGTTTGACTCCCTTAACTACTTGCCGAACTTGATCCTCGGCATGGAGGCGGCAGGTAAGGCAGGCGGTGTTGTAGAGGCGGCCATTTCCTACACAGGAGATGTGGGCGATCCCAAGAGAACTAAATACGATCTCAAGTACTACACTAACTTGGCCGACGAGCTCGTCAAGGCGGGAACTCACGTTCTCTGCATCAAGGATATGGCGGGTCTATTGAAGCCAGAGTCGGCTAGGTATGTATGAGCATTTGATTGATATCCTAAGTATACATTTCATATATATGTGCATTGTAGGTTGCTCATTACAGCCATCCGTGACAAGCATCCCGAAGTTCCAATCCATGTCCACACTCATGACACTTCGGGAGCTGGTGTTGCGTGTATGATCGCCTGTGCTCAGGCTGGAGCTGATATTGTAGACGTGGCTGTCGACTCGATGTCTGGAATGACCTCGCAGCCAAGCATGGGAGCGCTAGTTGCCTCTCTGCAGGGCACTCCCTTGGACACACAGCTGAACTTAGCTGATGTTTCGGAGTATTCGGCATACTGGGAGCAAACTCGTACACTCTACGGACCCTTCGAGTGTACCACCACAATGAGATCAGGAAATGCCGATGTCTACCTGAACGAAATACCCGGTGGCCAATATACCAATCTGCAGTTCCAAGCGTTCTCCCTTGGTCTGGGCGATTTATTTGAGGAAGTGAAGAAAGCATACAGAGAAGCCAATATTATTCTGGGTGACATCATTAAGGTCACTCCATCATCCAAGGTTGTTGGTGACTTGGCTCAGTTTATGGTACAGAATAAACTTAGTCGCGCTCAAGTTTTGGAAAAGGCCAAGGAGTTATCGTTTCCTAAATCGGTGACTGAGTACCTACAAGGATATATGGGCATTCCTCATGGCGGCTTTCCAGAGCCATTTCGATCGGATGTTCTTAAGGATATGCCACGAATTGATGAAAGACCAGGTAGTAAGCTTGAGCCATTGGATTTCGACAAGTTAAAAGAAGAGCTACTTAAAAGTTATGGACGAATTTCTGACAGAGATATTATGTCGTCAGCTCTTTATCCGCAAGTGACTAAACAGTTCCTGCAAAACCGGCAAAAATTTGGGTGTGTCGATAAGCTCGATACGCGTATTTTCTTCGTAGGTCCCGAAATGGGGGAAGAGATCGAAGTGAACATAGAGCGTGGCAAGGTGTTGATCATAAAGCCGTTAGCTATAGCCAACGACCTCAGGCCGAATGGCACTCGCGAGGTCTTCTTTTGAAATGAACGGTGAAATGCGTTCAGTCCACATTCCCGACGTGGATGCTCTTAAGGTAGATGCCGTTGAGTTTACATCAGTTCTAATTAAATTATATTAACTAATTTTAATTATAAGGTAATACGAGTGCATCCAAAGGCCAGATCGGATGTAAAAGGCGAAGTGGGTGCGCCAATGCCAGGCGACGTTCTTGAAATACGTGTCAAAGAAGGCGACAAGGTCGAGAAGGGTCAGCCCCTCGTCGTACTATCAGCGATGAAAATGGAAATGATCGTTCAATCCCCACATTCTGGCACTGTTAAAAAAATTGAAGTGAAAGTTGGCATGAAACTGGCAGGAGATGATCTACTCCTGGTTCTTGAATGATCAAATATAGCTATGCCTCACGTTAAATATGTGCAAGGTTTCCAGAATTCTATTCCAGAATTCCATTCCAGCAGCTCAGACGATGTGGTATAGATTCATATAAACAGATTTCATTATTAAACAATATTTTAGATATAGATATGAATTACAACTGATAAGACATTTCAAGTGTTTTCTAAATTATTTGTTGAATAAAAAGAAATTATTGAGTTCTACATGCATTTGACGATAAATTCCATAAAAGCCAAATCCTTTTTGAGTTCGGAAACTCTTTTAAAGTGTCGTTGCACATAGGGAGTAAGCACTTCGACCAAATTTCCTTTGTTGTAGAACTTTTGTGTGGTGTGCAGCAGAGCATCGCCCAGCAAATGCTGCAGAATTAGGTTGGCAATGTATGAGTGGCGTGAGTTGGTGCCCCACGCCTTTACGTGCTGCAAGAGGACTAGTCTCTGGTCCAAATTAAGCTGATCAACCAGTTGGCGCACTGCAACGGCATCCCGTTTGCGCACAAAACTGCTGATGATGTCGTATGTGGCCTTTGGCTTGTCTAACAACAGGGCCAACTTGAAGGCCTTTTCAAGCTGCTCTTGAGCGTGTAGCAAGCAGTGGAGTGTTTGCTCTTGCTCTAGCATGGCTTGTCGCTGATCCAGGGCTTCATTTCGCACAGTTTCCGTAACGTCAACAAAACGAATCAGTTTGGAGTCCGCACCACCTGTATAGAAGTAGCGATTGCTGCAGTCGGACACTGCCACAGACCAGACGCGATCGCTGTGCTCGTCAATGGACTGAACACAGATGTTGGTTTTGATGTTCCATAGTTTGAGCAGGCCATCCGAGGCGGCAGATAGTATAAATTTGCCGTGATCCAGAAACTCTACACGCAGTACAGTGCACTCCTGCTCTACGCGCTTAAGGCAACTAAAATTGGCTATAGACCAAAGGCGCAGGCTACAGTCCGACGAAGAGGTGACAACAATCTGGTCAACGGGCGAGAAGCGCACACACCATACGCCTCGCGTGTGACCACGCAGCACGCCAAGGAGCGAATTTGAGTCCGCCGCCCAGAGTTTTGCCGTCTTATCCTGCGAAGCGGTGGCCAGGATTTTGTTATTGAGTGCATACGTAACGCAGTTGACTTCCTTGTCGTGGGCGAGCGCTGCATAGCGCAGCGAGAAAGAATAGTTGTTGCGATCCTGTTTGTCGCGCGACAATTGCCACACCTTCATGCTGCCATCCTGGCATGCAGAGGCGAAGCCCTTGGCCCCATTATGTGTTATGGCCACAGAACCAATGGTCGCCGTATGGCAATGGCTTTGGTTTGTCAGCGGCTGCAAGAAGCAATCGATGTCGTGGGATAGTTTCCACAGGTGTATGCCGCAATCCTTACCCACGGAGATCAACAGATTGTGGGACGCAGCCAGCGACATGACTGTATCCGAATGTCCGCAAATCAGACGGCAATTCATGTTCTGCTCGGTGTCGTACAGCTTAAAGTGTTTGCTGTTGGTGGCCACGGCCAGGTAACGATCCTTGTCTCCCAGAAAGCACATATCCAGAATCTCATCATTGTAGCCAACCAGCTGCTTAACAAGCTTCAGCTCAACTCTCTCGTTCTCGGTGTTCACATTATATATGATAATATTTTGCTCTGTTGTAATTAGGGTCAGTTGTTGTCTGATGTTGCAGTAGAGCAGACGACTTATTTCAAAATCTGTCTCCACCAGTAGATCGCGTATCTTCCATGATTTCGTGTCAATTTGCTGAAGCTTGCCCGAGCGACAGGCGACCAGCACTTGTGCACCATCTGCAATATGCGCGACTCCCTCGAGTTCGACGTATAAGGGAATCACTTTCGACTGGCTCCAGGTAGTGCTGCTCGAGTCTGCATTCAATTGCCAAGCAATTAGCACCTTATCGCGACTCACTGTGACTAATTGATCGCAATTAGCAGCTGCGCTCATGAAGCTGATCCCAGTCACCTGAGAGATGTGTCCACGCATTTTATGCAGCAGTGTCTTGGTTCCGTAATCCCAACAATATATCGTATTGTCAGCGCCGGCCGCATAAATTTCACTTTTTAATGGACTCGGATGGAAACGTAGCAGCAACGCAGGTCCGCGAAAATCTTTCAAAGCGCACAGACAGCTATTGTTGGCGAAATCCCAAACTCGTATTGTGGCATCTGCTCCGCCGCTAGTACATATAAAATTGCCACATGCACTGAACTCGATGCGAACAACGGGTCCCTTGTGCTGGCTCTTCCACAGTTTAACCAACTTTTGCGTACTCAGTTCCCAAAGGCGTAGCAATCCGCTTCCATGTGCGACCACTAAATGTCCACGTGACATTGCAAAGCAATAAATATTGTCCTCTTCCACGTTGGCATCGTCCAATCGATCAGAGACCTTGGGTTTCTCACTACCGTCGGATACATTTACTCCAAAGCTGGACACAATTTGCGATGTTTCCACATTTACTTTATTTACAACGTCCCCATTCAAACAGTAAATGTGCTCTCCATTTTCACTCCAGGCAATATCATGTCCACCATAAAAGTTTGTGTAGCGAGCATCTGCTGCATATCTAAAAATATTTTATTCAGTAATAATAATCCATATGATTGCAGTTTTACTTACTGTTTTTCACTCACGCTTGCCAGCATGCTTTTATTTTTGTTTACAAAATTGAAATTGTTACCGCATGCACATTGGAACTATTCCAAAAGAACTGGTTCACGAAAGCCAGTATCAGAGTTTGCAAACATTGACATAAATACTAAACATTTAAATAACTATATAATTACTAAAAAATAACAGTCAAATTAACTTTATTTCTATACTCAAAATATGGAACAGGTATTGTATAATTTTTGAAAGTTAACAAAATCACAAAGGACTTAAAGCTTCAAGTGTTTTGGTGTATATTTCGATTAAACTTAAGTATCCGATTTAATAAATTATAATAATCTTCGGGTTTTCATAGATATTCTATAGATTTTGGACCGTAAGAATGCATTATATTTTAAAGCATTTGGTTAATAAACAATTATTCATTATTATTCTTTATAAATAAAGCATTACTCAACACTTAGCCACATTTGCAAAGGCTGGTCACACGGAGCATGAGTTGCAGCTGTCAAATAAAAAGCCGTCAAATCATCGTCTTCTATTTGCGAGTTTAATTCACGTTGATTCGGTTTTGTTAATACCAATTCTAATTCATATTCACAACAAAAAATGAGTACAATTGGTACCGGTGTAAGTATATAAATATTCCATTTACAACAGACGTTTAAATATAATCAGTATTTACTTGCAGTATGATCTGTCGGCTTCGCAGTTCTCTCCTGATGGTCGCGTCTTTCAGATTGACTATGCCTCTAAAGCAGTTGAGAGGAGCGGAACCGTTATTGGTCTTAGAGGCAAGGACTGTGTTGTGCTAGCAGTAGAAAAAATTATTGCAGATCAGCTTTACGAAGCTGATGCAGCTAGTCGCATTTTTACTATTGAAAGGAATATTGGCATGGCCATTGCTGGACTGATGGCCGATGGCAATTATGTGGCCGACATTGCCCGACAAGAAGCAGCGAATTTCCGTCAACAATTCGAACGCACCATTCCCCTGCCTCATTTATGCGATCGTGTTTCCGGCTATCTGCACGCCTACACGCTGTACAGCGCAGTGCGTCCTTTTGGATTGTCTGTAATACTCGCATCGTGGGATGAAACCGATGGACCTCAATTGTTTAAAATTGAGCCGTCTGGTAATTCGTTTGGCTACTATGCTTGTGCCAGTGGAAAGGCCAAGCAACAAGCCAAAACAGAGATGGAAAAGTTCAAGTTTTCTGAAATGAACACCGAGGAACTGGTCAAAAGTGGTGGCAAAATGTATGTTAAGTCGATTCACGGTTGAGCTTTCGGTTAAGTTATTTATGTATTTATTTGCAGCATCTATCAAGTGCACGACGAACTGAAGGACAAAGATTTCCGTTTTGAAATGAGCATCGTTGGCAAGGAAACGGATGGTATACATCTCATAAATAACACAACGTGGCTCCAAAAGGCCGTTGAAGCTGGAGAAGCAGCCAAAAACGCGGATGATAGTGAAAATGAAATATAATTTAAATTCGAAACATGTTCAACTGATTATAAATCGGCTAAGCATTATCTTTTAAATGTAATACACAAACATGTACGGTTTTCTACCTATGCCCACTAAAATTCAAAACAAATAAATATAATACAAAAACAACAAATTGGGAATGGAAATTATGTTTTAATAGTTTTTTCAGTTTAAGAGACATTAATATTTTGAAACTTGTTTTGTAAGCTGATATGTACTTTTACACTTTAATTGACACCGCCTGCCGAAATGGAAATTTTGATACCCTGTGTTTTTACTGGCGGTAGCAACCTCAGGCTCTTTAACTATCGATAGTTTGTGATGCCTGCTGCATTCATATTATAGATAAAATTTATTAATATGAAGTAACTCAATTTGAATAATAAAAATTGATTGTTATATATTTAGAGCGCATATATTTTTATTTTTCTGTATTGATTTTAAAATTCTCATATTATGAGCAATCCTTTTAATTCTTAAGTCTGGCAATACTATACCGCACATCTGATATTCTGATATTCGCGCCAAAAATGGAAAACAATTGAATAAAAGTAAATTATTTGTGTGAGAAAATGGCAACATTAGTTGAACAGCTAATTTCGAAAATGGGGCTTGGTGAAGAGCCCAATGTATTAGAGTAAGTTTTAGTAATAATTAAGCTCGTGTATATATGTGTAACCAACATTAATTTTAACTAGGAAAACAACAGAGCTCTTAAGACTGCTGGAGCTACGCTCGACGAATGTTCCCTTACAAATTAATGAATATGGAAAAATTGTATTGTGCGCAGATATTGCGTGCAGTGTGCTAGATGTTGGCATTGACAAAGAGCAGGCGCTTAAGCTCTCCGCATTGCGTAAAACTCACTATGCGAATAACAAGCGAATGTTTGAGAAATTGCTTGAGCTGAATAAATTGGCTAGCATCAAAGATATTTGTGTGCAGCTTAGCTTGAACGAGGTCGCACAAAAGGCTGAAGAAATCCTCGCTATCTTCAAGAAGGTTTCACGTGACGATGTGGATCCAGAGCATCCACAATATGCCGCCATGGCCGTCTTCCACGCCTGTCGCCTAATGAAGAAGAAATTATCCAAGCCGAAACTAATGCCATTTAGCAATTTGCGACCCTCACAATGGCAACAGCTCGAGCAGCATTTTGAGCGCATGATCTCAAAGCACTTAAAGGATACCAATGTGACGTCAACGGCGGGCTTAAATGATAAACTCACACTGCAGCAGGAGCAGAATGTGTTGAGCAAAAAGGCGAAGAGTAGCGAAAAGACTGAAATCGAAGAATATGAAAAATGGAAAAGTCGAATGCTAGCAACTGCCGAGGCTAAACTCAAAGAACTGGAAAGCGTTGTTTAAAAATATCAAAAGAGAATAATATGTATTTAATATTAAACGATTATACTTTAAGCCTATGTATTCACTTCGTGCATGCTGTCCTATCTAAACTTAAGTTATTCAAGTCAAAGTTTTTTCTCCCTCTCAATATTAGCCAAAACGTGTTCGATTAGCACATCGCCAACATCTTGCAGTTCTCCGTTAAGTTTGTGAGCTGGAAGTTAAATTAAATTTGTATTGTTTAATATGTATGTATTTATAAAACAGGTACACACATACAATTATATATAATCAGCTGAACTTCTCGACGTGTTTCCGGCCAGCTGTTCAGGAGATCTTGCAAATGTTTACAGAACTTCAGCCATATCTCGCGTTTCATTTCACGCATTTGCCAAGTAGCTGACAATTGGAAGTTCATTGATTCGAAAAATGATAGCATTGGCGTTGCGCCCTCCATCGCAAAATAGAATGTGGTGCCGTTGATTTTCTTCGTGAGCCTATAGACGGCGTGCTTGAAGGGACGATTTACGCCGGCCCGATTGATAAAGTGTGTCTCCAATGGCTATAGGCGAGAGTTTTCCAATTAGACCGTTTCTAAGCTTGCACTGCATACTTACTTCGGCCTCCTCCAGCCAGTCGCTGCGTATAACGCGATTTACAAACATCTCATCTGGAATTAGTATAATTAAGCGATTTATGCCGAATTTCACTTGATGCGAGTCCTCATATTGTTGTATTCGCTTCTGCAGACCGTCATTGTCACGTCCTGGCAGCGAGAGTTTTAGATAACCATGGAAATAGTTGGAGGCCATGCCGGCTGCATAATCCAATCCATGCGAATCCCGTATCCAGTGGGCATAGTTCAATGAACTATGGCTCAGTTGTACAAAGGTAAAAATCCAATATAGTGGAATAAGTAGAAGCGTTTGGCCTCTGGGCAGTAAAAGAGTTAGATTATTAATGCTTCCAAAGCGCGTCAGTCCCGTGAATATCACAAGTACCGCTAGATATACTGTTTTGCTATTGTACGTATAGGCGCGCTTTATAATTGTTGTGAGACGATCCCCAGGTAAATAATAATTGCTGTGCAACAGATATTCCTTAGATACATAGAACAATCGCTGCAGGAAGTCTGCAACAAATATCGCTATACATATTCGAATGACGTAGTCTGTGTAGCAACATGCATATATTCATATACATATGGTCATGAACATAAGCGGTGTAATAATGAATAAAATATGTTAACACATATGTGTAGGTAGATCTGTTTTGCTTTTATCTCACCAACATTTGACCACACCATCTTTATCCACACAATCTTCTTATCACTCCTCTGATCCTCATGGGGAACTGCCATGACTCGGATTCAGTATCAGCGCTGCCAGACACTCGATAGTAATGTTGCAGGTATTCCCTTAAAGACGTTTAATTTTTATAAAATAATGCATTGAAAAAATTTGAAATGAAAGCACGAAAAGCTCAGAAGCTAAAAGTGGGTATGCAAAAATACATACAAAAGTTATTATCTTATAATTTCGCTTATATTATTAAATTAGTACTCTTATCGAGTATCGTATGCACACAAAGCTCTCATCGATAATTGCAAACTAACTAGGCTATCGGTCAAACTCACATCCATAAATTAAGTGCAAGTGCATTTATCAAAATACAAAGACCTTTTTTGTGTGGAAGTTATTCGACTAAACCAATTAAAATCGCCTTAAACTCCACTCGGTATCCCTAAAATAATTTAGCTTAATATGATCTAACTATTTTATTTGCCCGTATACAAAAGACGAATGTTACCATTTAAATATTGGATAAACAATATACTGCAATCTTATATGTTTACGTTGGCTCTGTGTAAGTAACCAGATAAAAAGGAAAAGTAAGGAAGTGTGAAAACACTTAAGTGAAGAAAACTATTTACTATCAATTATCAATTCTTTGCATTAACAGGAAAACTGCACCAAAGACAGTGATACACAATTTTTTGTTTTCGTGCTGATAAAATTCAGTAACGCGAAGTATAAAGACGTGTTAGTCACCACGCCTTTGCGGTCGCATATAATAACTAGGGCTTGAGCGCAGCAATACTCACATAATGCCGATATTATATAGTGTTATAGCCCGTGGCACGACGGTGCTGGCAAAGTTCGCAGAATGTGTAGGAAATTTTGCAGAAGTAACGGAACAAATTATGGGAAGAATCGGCGTGCATAATCATAAAATGACATACACACACGGCGATTATCTGATACATTATACTTGTGAAAATAAACTAATCTATATGTGCATAACCGACAATGTAAGTTGAATTTTTAATTATATAAATTAATAAATTGATTCACATAATTTAATTTTCTTTTCTTTTTAATGTTAAGGAATTTGAACGCTCTCGCGCTTTCCTCTTTTTGGCGGACATTAAGCAGAAATTTATACAGACTTATGGCCTACAGGTTGCCACTGCAATTGCCTATGCCATGAACACGGAGTTCTCGAAGATTTTGTCGCAGCAAATGGTCTACTTTAGTCAATCGCGAGAAGTAGATACCATATCTCGAGTTCACGGCCAAATTGATGAGCTTAAAGATATAATGATTAAAAATATAGGTAAGAAATCAAGATATGTTGGATTTCTCAATTGTTTCAACTATCAATTTCCACTCACAGATAGTCTGCGCGATCGCGGCGAGAAACTGGAGCTGTTGGTTAATAAAACAGAGAACTTAAGCAATAATGTAAGTTGATATTCAAGTTTGTAAAAAAAATCAATTGCAATTATATCTTTATCTCTTAGTCAGTTGCATTCCGCAAGGCCTCGCGTAATTTGGCGCGTCAAATGTTTTGGAAGAACATTCGGATCTATGTTGTCGTCGGCCTAGTAATCATATTTGTTATCTACGTAGTTGTAAGCATGGCATGCGGCGGCCTCGCTTGGCAGTCATGCATTCAATAATAATTCGGCAATGCAAAAGATGGTTGCAGCTCATAGCGATGTTTATTATTATTATTATGGTTATCATATTCCAACTTTCGTACTATCAATAATCTCTGTTATATGGAATAAAAAATATATGTATATAAAGTGTTCCAGTGTCACTTGTCTTCCACGTAAATAACATCATTAACCTTGACGTTTCCCGCTTGTCGTAGACCCAAATGTATACCCAATGCTGGAGACGCATAGTTAAACAGTCGATAGCTGTGTAAAGTGAGTGTTAAGCATAATAATATATATTGTATTGAAATAATTCACTCGGTGTGACTTCTACCCACCTGCGCAGTGTTTTTAGCGGCTCACCGTCGGCATTGCGCTCAGCGGTTTTAGTATTGATGTTTGGAAAAATGCATCTGGTGCAAGGTGCAACTATACGAAATGTGGCATCGTTGCCAATGCGAATCCATTGCCAGTGATCTTCACTGTACGGTTTATCAACATCCATTTTCAGCTCAAAGTTGCCACGGAATTGCAATGGATCCACAGGAGTTTTCAGTCGAGTGTTTAAATCATCGATTGAAGCTAAATTCATGAGCATATAGCTAGTGGCATCATTGAGTGTGCCCTGAAATATATATATATATATATAAATGTTAATTGTAATATTTTAAACCGATATGTAGAGGATTAATATTTATAAAGTCCATATATGTTCCAGAGTTTAAGATATAGTAGATCTATATCTTTAAAGATAAGATAAGCTTAATCAATTGAAAAAATCAAGCAAACATCAAACACAAGTTATAGATAAGACTCCAATGTTCTTACAAATTGAGTAAATAATACTGCACTTACAGAATCATCCTGTCTTATGTAAGGCATATTCCTAAGTCGTGGATTAATGGCTCGCACTGGTCCTGGATATGGATAATAGACAAGCTTTACGCCCGAATCCTCTTTAAGGATAAACTGTGAAAACCATTTGTCAAAGCGGCTGCCGCACAGCATCACATCTATTGCCACGCCCCAGACGGAGGTGTGGACGTCCTTAGAGGGTGATTCTAAATGTCGGAAGTCCAGCTCTAAGTCGGGCATTCCAGGTGCACTGAACACCAACCCATTAGCCAGCGGCTTTGGCTGAATCAATACCATATGCGGATAACCTCTGGCCGTTATCATTTCATTATTATCATTGACCAACATGAATTTGCGATCTCGCACATTTCCAACGCCAATGCCAAGCACATCACAATCGTATTCCTGCTGGCTGCCAATCTCCAGTGGAGCACACGATTTCACTGGAAACACATTCACTCGCTGCAGGGTTCCCACTCGCCTCCATTTCGATGGCATCACATCCCGATGTAAATGACGATAAACCAGGTAACCGGCTCCACCTACAACGACGAGGCTGACGCCTACGCCGATCAACATTTTGTTGGAGAGCCCATAGCTGTTCACTGTGAAAATATTACATAGATTAATTCTATCTTTTTAATGAGTATATTGTTAAATATTTGAACTTGCATGAAATATTTGCGCTCATCATATGTCCGTCCAGTTATCAATTGAAAGACGCAATGTCACACTTGTTGCTTTCGCTCAATAAAAAAGTTCTCAAAAGCTCTATTAAAAGCTATAGTAAATTAAAGAAAATATGATAATGGAGCTTTGTAGATTTCTGTGTGTGGCTTATGCCTGTATGCATGTGTGAACATACGTGAGAGGCATAATAAGAAAAATAAACTACTTCTATCCAGGCTGTGCAATGTGCAACAGGTCTAACAAGTTAAATCAAGTGTTGAACATACCCTGGCTCCATAATACATGATCATTTAAAAATGTTCGGTTCATAAAATTAAAAAATAATTGCTAAGATGTATTTTAATGTGTATTACATATAGAAATTAATAAATCAAATATAAAATGTACATTCATGCAAATAAATACATATGTACATATGTAGCAAGAGTTTAATATGCTCATACAATCTTATAATTTGCACGATAACAAGTCAAATCATAATCGAATACTCGCATTCAAATTTGTATTGCAATATAAGAGATGGAGTAGCATTATTATATTTAAACAGTACTAACGGAACAGTTTGTACGAAGAATTGACGAGCGAAGGATTATTTTTATTATTAATGAATTAATTATAGTTGCAAATATAAACTAAATAAGTACTTTTTATTAAATATAAAATAAATGAATATGTACAAAATGCATATATACATTAGGCAGATCCAGTTTCAATTGTCTTCGACGTAAATAACATCATTAACCTTGACGTTTCCTGGACGTCGTAGGCCCATGTGGACACCCAATGCTGGAGATGAATATTTAAACAGTCGATAGCTGTAAAGAGTGAGTGAGTGTTATAAATAATCTTTTCCATATGAACTCGACCCACCTTCGCAGTGTTTTCAGCGGCTCACCGTCGGCATTGCGCTCAGCGGTTTTAGTATTGATGTTAGGCAAAATACATCTGGTGCAAGGTGCAACGATACGAAAAGTGGCATCGTTGCCAATGCGAATCCATTGCCAGTGATCTTCACTGTACGGTTTATCAACATCCATTTTCAGTTCAAAGTTGCCACGGAATTGCAATGGATCCACAGGAGTTTTCAGTCGAGTGTTTAAATCATCGATTGAAGCTAAATTCATGAGCATATAGCTGGTAGCATCATTGAGTGTGCCCTGAAATGTATTTTGTAATTTGTATTGTCTATGTCTATGCGTAGTATTCATGCAAAAACCTATAAATATAGTATAGCAGCTACCACTGAATAGAATAGTTTTAGAACATGAATTTCAAAGTTGTTCTAAGGCATTCAACTTGATTGACACAGGCTCACTAATTATATAGAGAATAAATGTTACAGAGTTTAAGTATACTATACTACTTCAAGCAGATCTTGATTTTGCTAAAGATAAAGTACAAATGCTATACTTACAGAATCTTGCTGTATTATGTAAGGCATATGCTTAAGATCTGGACTAGTCTTGCGAACTGGTCCTGGATATGGATAGTAAACAAGCCTTATGCCGGAATCCTTTTTAAGGATAAACTCTGAGAACCATTTGTCAAAGCGGCTGCCGCACAGCATGACATCTATTGCCACGCCCCAGACGGATGTTCGGACGTCCTTTGAGAGTGATTCTAGATTCTTGAAATTCAGTTCCAAGACGGGCATACCAGGTGCACTGAACACTAACCCATTAGCCAGAGGCTTTGGCTGAATCAGCACCATGTGCGGATAACCTCTAGCGGTTATCATTTCATTATTATCATTGACCAACATGAATTTGCGGTCTCGTACATTGCCAATGCCAATGCCAAGCACATCGCAATCGTATTCCTGCTGGCTGCCAACCTCCAGTGGAGCACACGATTTGACCGGGAACACATTCACTCGCTGCAACGTTCCTACTCGTCTCCATTTCGATGGCATCACATCCCGATGCATATGTCGATAAATTAAGTAGCCGGCTCCACTTACAGCTACCAGGCTGACGCCCACGCCGATCAACATTTTGTTGGAGAGCGCATAGCCGTTCACTGTGGACATTTATACATACATATATATAAATTTCACTCAATATACAAATATATTTTTTAATATTGTTATATACATACATGATATATTTGTACTCATCTTATGTCCGTCCAATTATCAATTGAAAGACGCAATGCCACACTTGTTGCTCTTTTCGCTGAATTAATAGAGCTTTGTAAGCTTACGTGTGCGTAGCATGGTACGTGAATATGTACATATATACAGTTAGGAATTGAAGAGCAAGAGTGTTCTAGGAAAAAGTGCCTGATAAGGTGATACCCTGAACTCAGCTGTAGAGCTGCTGTTTCAGTACATGGATAATAAATAATTCAGTATGAGCATATATGTACATACATATAACAACTCGCGTACACATTCTAATCAAATCTTCAAACCATGTTAATGGCCCTTAAGATTATTTGCCAGTGCAAGCAAATCTTTATAAATTTGTATGTGGACCCAAAGTTGTTTCACCTGTTACATTTTTGCAAAACCATTATACCCCCCTTGCAATGAAATATGTAGATCGAGGCTTTGTCACAAAAACCCTGTTACATATGTACATATGTAATATGCATGGAAATATACATATGTATATCATATATACACACATACATACAAACAATTTCAGCATCAGCTGTTAATTTTTCGCGATTGCCATTCAAATCATAATCGAATAATTGAACTCAAATGTTCATCAGAGTATAAGAGAGGGAATATCACTCTTATTATGTTGTTTACAGTAAGATAAGCATGTCCGATACTAATAAAGAAGCGGATAAAGACAATGCGCAGGAGGAGCTGGATGTGGGCAGCGACAACTTCAATGCTCTGCGTGCGCTGTACACAACCGAGTTCAAAGTCACTGATAGGCCGCCAAAAGTCCTATATCAAAATTTGGCGGCATTAGAAAGTGCGCTTGTAAAAGTGGGCATTTGGGAACTAAATAAACGACCCAAAAACAATGATAAACAACCGAAGGCAGCAAATTCCAAAAATCCATTTAGCTCAACTTCGAATGTGGATGCGTTGGGTGAAAGACGTTTTCAGCCGCACCAAATGCCCGTAGAAGGAGGGGCGAAAGTAAAATACCACCGGAATCTTTTCACGCATATGGCCAGTGCGGAAGGCCCCTTGGCACATCTGCAAAAGTATTTGCCCGGCGAGGAGAAGCAGGATGTAACGCGGCTACGGGTTCACCTACGCAAGGAGCATGCCATTGGTGGCCACATCGACGGCGATCTTGTCGCCTTCGATAAGCAATGGAACATATTGCTGAAAAATGCCGTTGAGGTCTGGCAGCGACGCAAATTTAAGTTTGGCAAGCAAAACATTTGTGGCACAGATACAACAGATGAATGCATCGATCGACTTAAAAGACTGGGAATCACATTGCCAAAAGTTCATGTGAAAAGCCTAAATCGTAAGAACGTGCAGCTGCGGCGTGAATCGCCGCAATTGCTGGTTCGGGGAGAGAACATAGCTTTAATTACATTTATTAGCAAGTCAAAAGAGTAAAATTGTAATTCATTCATAAGTAACTTATCTTGAGTTTGTAATACATCAGTTTGTGTATACCATGGGCACACATTCCTCGGCAGCCACGTGTGACGGCGAGTCGTCCTCCATGAGATGCTGTAAGCTTTCGTTGGGATAGCTGCAAGTAAATTGAGACTTGTAATCAATTGGGTCTATTTGATTATTAGCCATGCATACATCTTTGATGGACTTTCGTCGCTGAGCATCGTAACCGGCACAGTGGCAGAGGCACACTCGGGACTCATAAACTCAATGGGCGTCGGTCTGCGTTCTTGTAGCTGTCGCGTTATCTCTGCTGTACTTAGATTGCCAGGGCCATCCTTGGTGACTATCTGCTGATGTTGTTGCACCGAAGGCGAGACAGTTGCTGTGGCCATTAGCAGTTTTTTCGCAGGTGGCTGTTGAACATGGCCGCCGATCATAATCTTACGCCTACGTCCTCGAGTTGCTCCACCGACGGCAGCTGGCGGACCTGGGTGCACAGGCACACTAACAGCCGGCTTTTCCTTATGCTTGCGGCGCATAGCCACAGTCTCCTTCGATTGGTCGAAGCCCGGTTGAGCCTGGGCTACCGTTGAAGTCATTGGCTCTGTATCTGAATTGGAGCTATCAGTGACATCACTGTCACTGGAATCTTTGGCAGGCTTTTCATATAACAAGAGCCGATCAATCAAGAACGATCGGTCACGCGATACTTTCAATAAGCGTCTTTGATTCGTATGTAACAAATCCTGGAAATACTCATTTTCCTGCCAATACAGAAATTCGAAATTATATTAATTTGCCTGCGTCCGCACACCTATTATTACTACTTACATAGATGAGAAATTTCAGTTTTCGCTTCAAGTTTCTGTAGCGCTCCTTATAATCTATATTTTCATTTGCTGTGCCAGTCGATGCTGAACTAGATGCCGCAGTTGTTCCATCTGCTGTTGCTGTTGCTGATGCAGTTGTCCCAGGCATTTTTGTTGATTGTTTTGTGTGTGCTTCTTCATCACTTTCAAGACGCTCCTGCTCTGCTTTATTTGATGTCTTTTGATTTGCCAAAGACCGACAATACCATCCGTCTAGCATGTTAAATAAGGGTTATTTTAGATGTATTCTAAAAATCATAAAATTGTTTGCAAATGATGTAGTGAGGCTAAACGTACTCGATATTTTACTGCACTATTTAAGAAGTATCGATATATATGGTCACCATTCATGCACTCGATCTATTACATTTCTTGTATAGGTATCGAATACTTTATTTGTTGATTTCGATATAAAAAATTTAGAAAAGCTTGTGAACGAGCGGCACGTGTTGCATTTGTTTATATTTGAAATGAACAAGAAAATAGTTATAAATAAACGTGTAAAGGGCCAGTCGCGCGAAGAGCTGTGCCTGCTAAGCAGAACAGAGCTAATTGACAAAATTATACAGCTAGAAGCGTACAATTTTCAGTTAAAAAATCTACTGCAGAAGAAACTGTCCGAGACGGACAAAAACAATTCTGAATATGCAGCTATATTGCGTGAGTCTGATGGGGATGTAGTACCAAAGGAAGTGGATTTGAAAACCGCCAAAGGTGCACCTAAAATTAAAGAAAAACAACGTAAGTTTAATTGGGCCAGGTTAGTAAGTCCTTCACATTTAAAGCGTATTTATATTATTTTTATTAATATTGATTCGAATCTAGTGCGCACCAGAGGCATGTTTTGATGAAAATAACTTACTTTGGCTGGGACTATCAGGGCTTTGCTTGTCAGGAGGATTCCGCGGATACAATTGGTATGATTGTCAAATTTCTATTCGCACTTCTACTGATTGCTGATGTATTTTTTGCAGAGGGACATTTGTTTCGCGCCTTGGAGCGCACCTGCCTCATCGAATCCCGAGCTACTTCCAACTATCATCGGTGCGGTCGCACCGACAAGGAAGTGAGCGCCTTCTGCCAAGTGATATCAATAAATTTGCGTAGCAAGCATTCGGCTGATACCCAAATGGAGCCTGGCTCGCTAATTAGCGAAATTGATTATTGCAGTCTATTGAATCGTGTGCTGCCCAAAAATATTCAATGCGTATCCTGGATGCCATTGCGAAATCCCGAATATAGCGCACGATTTGATTGTATCTCACGCACCTATCGCTACTATTTTCCCAAGGGCGATCTGGACATTGAGAAAATGCAGCGGGCCTGCCAGTTACTAGTGTGTCATGGAGACTTTAGGAATTTTTGTAAAATGGATGTGCACAATGGCGTTACGAATTATATGCGTAATTTGCAGAGTGCCGAAATAAAGCCATGCCACAATAAAGAAATAGAGTTAGAATCACCTTCAGGTAAGCATTTGTATATATATTTTAAAGTTAAGCTAACTTTCATTTCGGCAACAGGCTACAACATGTATTATCTGGAGATAAAAGCAAACGCTTTTCTATGGCATCAAATACGTTGCATCATGGCCGTGCTGCTGCTAGTTGGGACAGAGGCACGAGCAGCCATCCATCATTACAAATTTGCTCGATGTAGACAGCAATCCTTGTAAGCCTCAGTATTCGCCTGCCATTGGATTACCACTGAATCTGTTTCATTGCGAATTTCGAGCACACAGCACGCGTCAATCCAATTCTTCAGCTTCGACTGGCGAAATCGCAGATTTGTCACAGATTGCGATGGTAGAAAGTGAAAGCCAAAGTGATTTAACCAATTGGGTTTACAGCGAAGAAAATCTACAGAAGCTTATCGAGAACGTGCAGAGTGAGTGGACGCAGTTCAGTATCAAATGCACAATGATACGTAATGTATTAGTGCAACTGGAGGCACTACTTGAACAGAACTTCAAGGCACAGCAGATCCAAGCACAGGCGCTGCTGCTGCAGGATGCGGCCAAGCCGCGTCAGTATCAACCATTGCTGCAGCGCAAACGATGTGGTTCGTATTTGTCTGTCTAATATTATGCCTTAAAATTAATTTTTATCCAATCTTCATTTAGAGAGTCTGGAAAATCGTATTGACCATTTTGTGAAAAAGCAAAGACTGATTGTAAAAAGTGAACCACCAACGGAGACACATAAAAGTCAACCTGATTGCTGAAAATGAATTAATTTGTTAAAAACGTGATACGATAAGCGAATTGTTTGAATAAAAATATCAGAAATTGTGGTTCCCTTGGTAATTAATCGTGACTTTTAAATGAAAGGATTCCTTACTTCTTAACTAGTTCAAAGCAAATACATTACCTAAGGTACTCATTTTATTGTAGGCATTATTTTATTTTCGAAAAATTGTACAACATTTTGGAAGCTTAGCTTAGATTATGTAAATAATTTAAAATGATTAATTCCATTAAATTACTTCAAGTATAGCTTGCAATTAAATTAGATTTGAATGTGTGTTTTGTGTATTTATGTTAATACAAATAGCTTTGTATTGGTATTTTCATATAAATATAGTGATATACATATATTATCTATGTATGTAAGTAAAGGTACATATATGAAGGCAGGGGTAATTAATATTACATTCAATTGGTCTATGTACATTTATGGATGGGGTTAATGATTTATCCATAAATAGTGCGAACACTTATAGTCGATATGTGGATTGTGCTTATTTATATTTTGTATTTATATATTTGTATTTTGTCTTTATGTGCCCATTGACTTTGCCTTTTGTAGTCTGAAATGGAAGAGATGTTAATATACGTATTTTATTTATATATTCTATTCTCTCTATCTCTCATTTTACTTACTTTCTTCTCAAGATCTTAAGCACAATTGTGCCCTCGCGCACATTCTTAAATAGTCCAATTGTCTCAGCATGACTCATGCCCTGCACAGAAAGTCCATTGATTTCCACAATCTCATCGCCTGCATTGAGAATTGTTTAAGCGTCAAAGAACTCATAAAGTGTCACTTAAAGAACTCACCCGCTTGTAGCGTGCCATCATCGGCAGCTTGGCCAGAGGGAAAGACAGTTTTAACGAATATGCCCATATTGCCTTTGGGTGAGTCTCGTCCGCCCACAATACTGAAGCCCAAAGACTTTAGGCCTGGTCCTTTGAAAAACGTAATTGTCTTTTGTGTGCAGCGTCCGTTGCCTAGACAATGAATTAAAATTTAATAATTGCTTAGTCTGTGTAAGCTTAGTTAATTGTTTATTGTGTTATTCGTGTTAAGCTCACCCTCACACATTGAGGCGCGAATGACTTCTGCCATTTCCTCATCGCGTATGGTTAGCTTTGCCACTGGTAGCGATGGACGATGATGCGTTAGCGAAGCAGCTGGTGGAGCCAAGGAGCTGGTTACAGCTGCTGTTGCTGTTGCCGCTGTTGATGATGATGTGGATGAGGATGGTATAAATGGATTAGGCGCAAACAGTGAAACGTTTTTTGGCGAGTGCTTGATATATAATGAATGGTGTTGTTGCTGCTGTTGTTGTTGTTGTTGTTGTTGCGTATTATTAGTGAGATCAGTTGTTGTTGTTGCTGTTGTTGGAGTGTCAGTGGTTGTAGCTGGTGTTGCTGCTGTTGTTGCCGGCGTCTGCATGAACAAACTAAGACGCGATGAACTGAGACGCGAATGCGCAAATCTCAGCGAGCGATAATGTGAATTGGTTAGATTAATGGAATTGCGCGCATAGTGCGTACGCTGGCCGAACTGCTGGCTGGAGCCTGACAGTGAGCCTGACCCTGAGCCCGCGCCTGGATCTGTGGACAGTGCAGCACCTTCGGAGCAGCGCTTACGTGCCAGCAGCCGCCACTTCTCATCATCCGCCAGCGAAGAGGCCACACAGACACTGGCTGCACGATTCGTATACACCGGTGTGTATGAGTCGTTGTTATTGGTGTTAAGATTGGTTGTTGATAAGGAGAAGGTTTCATTGTTTGGTTGTTGGTTAAAGAGCGGTGTTGGTGTTAGAGCCAAGCTACGCTGACCTGAAGAGCTGCGCGCTCTGCGCCGCAACAGCTCGTGCTCCGATGCACTCACATCGAGTGAGTGCCGAGGCGTTGAGCTACGCCGATGTTGCATCAATGGCATGGGTGTGGGTAGCGTACTGACGCTGGCCAGCGAACGTGCATCGCACTGATCTTCATCCAGTTCGGCTTCATCCTGCGCCCGCACCCGATCCTGTTCCTGGTCCGCATGCAGCTGCAGGCTTTGCAGGCTATTCAGACTGTCCGTGCGCTGTGCATAACTAAGCCGTTGGCGCTGCGTGCTCATGCCATCAATGCGTATTTTGGTATAGAAATCAGTTACAGTGGCTATCTCATCGTGCGCTATGACCAGATCAATGCAATTCTCCACAAAGCAGCTGAGCAGGCGCTGCACCTCGGCAAACGATTGTATGCCACGCAAATGTTTGCCATTTACATTGACAATCTCATCGCCAAGACGCAGGCGTCCGTCCCTAAGGAAGTATAGAGATGTACATTTAAATTGGGCTTATTAAAATTTTGGTTATTTCTTTGGGATTAATTAGTTTGTTTTCAAATACTTTGGCCAGGAGTGTAGAATATCTGTATATGATATATAATGTATATATAATTTAATTTAGAGAATATAGAGACTACATTAAAAAAAATGTATTTTTGAAAGTGGGGCGTATGCATAATATTTTTGCCTAAAAGGCAGTACTAGTTCATTCCTAATTATTTTATTTATTTATTCACAATACAATAATCGGCTATTTAATAGATACTCACTTTTGCGCCATGCCGTATGGTTCCAGCTCAACAATTAAATATCGATATTGCTGCTCATTGTTGTTGGTTACAACCATTTTGGGCGATAGAACCAGGCCAATGTAATCCTCTTGGCACTTTCGCTCCAATTTCAGTTGGCGGAATCGTCTCCGAATTGTCTCCGTTTCATAGTCATAGTTATAGCCGCCCAGGGAGACGGGTGCACTGCAAATGCTATTGCGCACAGAGGAGCCCGAGCCGAGGCCCATGCCCATTCCTACGCCCTCCGAGGAGCTTAGTGAGATTAGCGAATTGCGTTTAAGTGTGCCCGAAGCAATAGATTCTGTATCTCCGGCCGAGATGCTAAGATTATTGCACAGACGGGCACCAGCGATGCCGCCGCCTCCACCATCGCTATCATAGCCCGACTCATTTGAACTTAGACAACTACTTAATCTTTGGTAAAGTGGTTCCCAGTCCTTGGACGTGATGCTGTCATTGCGTGAAACATTCGCCATCTGTTGGTCCGGCGAGTGACGCTGCGGCAACGGCGATCCACCTTGAGCCGCAATTCCTTCTCGCTGAAATTGTTGATGTTGCTGTTGTTGCTGCTGCTGCTGCTGCTGTTGTTGCTGATGCTTCAACAGCACAGAGCCACCATTCTCCTCGGGCAGCACCGAAAGTCGTGAGCGCAAAAATGCATAGGGAAAAGCATTGCGTCGGCTGGCATCCTGTTGACTGCTGTTGTTGCTGCCGTTGCTGTTGCTGCTGTTAGCTCCGCCTACGCCTACGCTGTCATTGCCATTGCCAATGCTGCTATTGCTGGTGATAAGGCAGCTGGTCACCTTTGCAATATCGTCGCAGCTGCTCGACTTAAGATTGGAAATGCGTGGCGTGCGCTGTTGCTGTTGCTGCTGCTGCTGCTGCAGTAAATGTTGTCGCTGCTGCTGCTGCTGTTGGCTGTGCAGATTTAAGCCTTCGGTGGGATCATCGCATTTGATGTAGGAGCAGCTGGACAATTGGCTAGTGGAGCTGCTGCGATAGAGCGTTTGGCTAGTTGGCGTCGACTGCTGCGACGCTTCGGAAGCCTTCAGCAGATTGTGCGAACGATGATTCAGCATACCCGTGGAGCCAATGCGATGAAAGAAATTCTTTAATGCCTTCTGTGGGCGTGTCACTGGTCCATGCTGATACTGATGCGTCGGCGTTGACTGTGCGCTCTGGCTCTGGCCCCTGTTGCCCGAATCCTGGAAATGTTGTTGCTGCTGCTGCTGCTGCTGTTGCTCCTGTTGATGTTGCTGTTGTTGCTGTTGATGCTGATGACGCTGCTTGATCGTTTCAATTGGTCCCGACTTGCACTTTTTAAGCGTACTGCTTTGATAAGCTCCGGTAGGCGTTGCTGATGTCTTCACATTGCTAGACTTGTGCGTTGGCGAGTGAAACAAGCTGCGCAGATCTGTGTGCGATTTGTGGGCGGCGGCGGGGGATTCGCTGCGCTTCAGCAAATCCAGTTTGCGGCTCATGCGCTTGCCCCACGTGAACACTGCAATGGGAAAGGGCATAGGAGAAGAACTCAATCAGAATGTGATTTCTAAATTAATTACAATGCTTCAATAAATCTTAACACCTCTGGGGCATTTGCAGCCGCTGACAGCCGCCAGAGTCACACAAATCACAGATTTCCATACATCGATAAAGAAAAAAAAAAAAAAAAAAGAGAGAGAGAGAGAGAGAGAAGGAACATAAACGAGCTTGGACCATGTCTGTTCCTTAAGCCTGCTTTTCCTTTGTGGTTGATAGCCTGTCACGTGCTTGTGAAAGGCATCAGCTTACACACACACATACATATGTATGGAGCCGACGAAACCACAACAAAGGTCGGCTTGAAGAACGTGTTGATTGCTGCAGTTTGTTGTAACCACAATTTCAATGATAGATTGCACATGCAAATTGCATCGGTAACCTAAAACTTTCTCCTTTTTCTGCATTTTCTGCGCTGTTTCAGTTCAATATTAATGAAACTACTCAAAAAGAAATATAAACAGTGAAATTGAATGTTCTTCGTTTAAATGTACCATGCGCGCGCTTTAAAAGCTCAACTATCGCAAAAGATTATCGATATATGGCCTAAGCAACATACATATATATTTTTTTTTAGTATTTTTTATATTGTCTTTTTGCAGCTAATACGCCTACAGTCACACTGCGCACGTAAACAACAATTGATTTTTCGCAAGTTGAAAACATGTCTGTGGCTGCGAAAAAAATTGCCGAGGCTGAACAATTAGTGCAAACAGCTGAAAAAAGTCTAAAAACATCGCTATTGAAATGGGTACCTGACTATGACAGCGCTGCCGATGAGTACGCGAAGGCAGCAACTGCCTATCGAGTTGCGAAATCATTTGACAAAAGCAAGGAGTGTTTGCTGAAGGCTATTGAGTGCTACAAAAACAACAAATCTTGGTTCCATGCTGCAAAATCGTACGAACAGATCATATTGCTGTGCAAAGACCTGAACAAACTGACCGACGTTGAGGAATATGCCAACAAGGCGTGTAGCTTGTATCAACAACATGGTTCACCAGAAGCTGCCGCCTCCGCCTTGGACAAAGCAGCCAAACTGACAGAGCAAAAGCATCCTGAAATGGCGTTGCGTTTCTATCAGCATGCAGTGGAGGTCATTATGATTGAGGACTCGACACGGCAAGCATCCGAATACTCTTCGAAAGTGTCCAGAATCTTGGTGAAACTGCAGCGATACGAAGAGGCGACAAAGGCGCTTAAAAAAGAAATTGGATTCTATCAGCAAACGGAATCGTATGGTCAGATTGGACGTTTGGTTGTGGCACTTGTTCTAGTGCAATTGGCATTGGGTGACTCCGTGGAGGCCGAAAAGACCTTCCAAGAATGGGGCACTTGCTGTGAGGCCGAAGAGGTCTCCACGCTGCAGACACTGCTGCAAGCTTTCGACGATGAGGACTGGTGAGCTGGCAGCTAAAATGCTGGCATCTCCATTCATCCGGCACATGGACGTGGAGTATGCCATTCTAGCCAAGAACATTCCATTACCCAAGGGTATCGAGGTGGAGAAGAAATCTGGTGGCGCTAATGAAGCGAACAGCACCAGAGAACTCGAAGAGGAGGATGATGGCGAGGGTTTGTGTTGAGAACTCGTCCATAATTGTTATTTATCTGCTAATCAACAAATTATTCAATTGATGCAATTTACAACTTAATCGTTATCATAATATATTGCCTAATAAAATAATATTTAAAGTCTTCTTGCTCATATTTAATGAATATTGATTTTATACTTCTATTTGCAATTATTTAAGAAACGTTAACTATTGAGTTTTAAGTATTTACCTCTTATATTTTGTATAAGATGAAGTCAGACTTGTCCAGAGTTTCTGAGTATTTGGTAGATAACAGACAAAATGAGTAAGTAATCTTTGTATGAGAGTTTCTCGTTGAGCTTACAGGTATAAGACAAGAATATGCCATTGTGTATAATACGCTTTTTGGTATTTATAATATATGTTTGGTATTTGGTATATTCTCTGGAGGAAATCAAGGCCTAAGAGATTATTCATATGCCTTGTATAAGATAACAAATATCTAACTAGGTATGCTTGTATATATAAAATTTGTATAACAGACGGGGGAAGAACGACTTTATGTATAATTATTATGGTCGCATATCACATAACTATTTTTTTGTTATCAACACATGGATCTTGATTAAATTTGGCAGCTATGAACTGGAATGGAAGCTATCTATTACTAATATCTCAATCAATAACAGTCTTAAATCCTTTGCTTTTATTAGATATAAAATAAGAATTTACTCGACGAAATCATTGACATTGACCCTAGATATATTCCAGAGTCACATATAACTCTATCGAAGTGTATATAAAATGGTCGTATCATTTAACGTTCTGGCTTAATAACAATTGCCAAACACTTAAACAACCATTTATGGGTGAAGTTTCTAGTTACGCTACAAGACTCGGTATGTTTATAAGCGATTTTATGCGCTTGTCCCATATTTCTATAACAAATGAAGCGAAGAACAGAGCTAGTACATAGAGAGAGAGAGAGAGAGAGAGAGATAAAGAGAGAGGGTGGGATGAAGCCGCACCAACAATTAGTATAAAAGGTGATCATTAGAAACAGCTGAAGCAAATCTCTTGTTGTTGGGCTCGTTGCTCGTCGAGCATCGCTAACACATTATGGGCTCAATAAAATTTTGCAAACTATTTTCATCTATGACATTAAGTGCGCTATGTGCCCATCCAGTGAGTCTTCTTGGCTCGACTTCGACACCAACTGCATCTGCAATGCCATCTGCATCGGCCTCTTCCTCTAACTCCAACTTCAACTCCAACTCCAGCTCCGCCTCTGACTCTGACTCTGACTCGTGCCAAAGATGTTTAATAGCCTCGGCCCAGCTGCGGGCCAAAAGTGTGGGCGCGCAGCCTCAATTCGGGTTGACAGTTGAAACAACTGCGACTATCGACTACGTATAGCTGTAGCTCAGCCACTAACAGCTCCACCCAGGCCTGACCGACTTTGTTCCGCAATTCTGTTCTCTTCTGTAGCCGGACGAAAGCCGATGGCTCTGTCCATTTGCATTTGATTAAAATTTCAACACGCGAAGCCGTTTGCCAATCAGAGTTTGCCGGCGAATCGAGGAGGATGGGTGTTAAACAATAATAGCAAATGGTCCGGGCATCAATTATATGACAGCCCCTGCCACGCGGCACACACTCAACTCATCGCTGTATCAAAAACGACCGCCGGCCACATGCCACAAATTCTACACCCACTTATCTTTTAAGACGGTGTCAAGTGCCCGCCAGCTCTAAGCCGGCTTTGTTGCAACTCTCTGGCTGGCATCAAGCCAGCTAACAGCTGAGTTGAGGGGCAAATGGGCATGTGAGGCCACAGACAAGTTGGAGTGCAGTAGTCAAGCTGCACGACTAGTAGATACCCTAAGATGCCAACTCAGCTCACAGACGGCGTATGGGAAAAGAAGTTCTAAATGGAATGTGTAAATGATTTGATTAGTAATGTATGTATAAAAATATTTTTAAGGGCTTGCTTTTATTGCCTTTCACAAATATTTACAGCCAAAATATAACCGAATAAGTATTTAGATAGATGATTAGTTACTTATAGCATTTAAATTTACTGTTAAATTGACCTTTAGATTGTATAAACCGCTGTCAATTTTAGTTTTTAAATATTCAACTATTTAAGAACAGAATTAAAGTCCCTTCAATGATTCTTTGTGACGATGTTTTCAAAGCTTTCGCACAATTTAAAGGATGCGCAATAACGATTGCAAAAATAATAATAGTTCGATAAATACAAACGAGCGATAGCCCGAATAGTTCGATAACCTTAATCGCTAAGTGCTGGCATTCTCATTCCCTTAATTGCGAACAAAGCTTAACTCAGCTCAGCTCAGCTCTAGCTGCTGTCACAATAGATCAAAATTGTTGGCCAATTGCCAATTGCCAATCTGTATTGCGTGTCAAAGGCAATTTAAATGCATGTTCATTACGCCGCAGTCTCCGCTTTGTCAGCTGTTGTGTGCGTCATTCTAATGGCAATCTTAATTGATTCTAATTAGTGACGCCTCAAGGTCAGAGCTGCCACATCAATAGCTGTAAATGACTTTCTGCAGGGCTTAAATTATGGCCATTATTGGCCTGGGCTCAGATTTCCACGAGCAACCAGCATGAGAAATCAATAAGCGCCATAGCTCAAGATCGCTTCTCGCCCAACTGTCGACAGCAGTCGACAGCAAAAAAGGAGAGAAAAAAAGAATACATAAATGCTATAATTTGGAATCTGCGCTGAATTCCATCTTCATCTCCATTTCCCATCTTCATCTTCAACTATTCCATCTGCATTGCACGCATGCGCATTTATACTGGATTATCGCTTATTACATGTTTCTACCTCGACTTGATTTATTTCGCTGCTCGATTATCGATCTCTCAGCTCAGTCCAAAGAATTCGCTTCGCATTTCCACCTACCTCCCCACTCCTTCTCCTTGCCCCTTGCCTTTCAAATTCAGCGCCTTCTCCGTTATGCGACGATCTAAATCGAAGAAGAATTGAAACGCGTACGTGAGATATTATTGTATGCCGCATGCATTTTGGTTCGTTCGTTTTTGCCCCATTTTGAATATTTGTTATTGGCCTCGCTTTACTCTTCCATCCCATCTCCCATCATAAAGCTGTGCTCGGTCTCGCTCTCAGTCGGTGCTTTCGATTCGGCTCGACGGTTCAGTTCAACATTATGCAAATGTTTCTGATCGTATATTTCCCATGACATGGTTATTAAACTTGTTGGCCAGTGTAATTTTGGTCAGTAGCCTGAATCTAACAGCTGCACTTTAGCTTTGCTCACACTTTAATGGGCAGAAGCCTAACTGGAGTCGAACATGTTTACATATTTACAGAATTTTATTATCTTCTATGAGCTATACGAAATTATCTTTTCTCCTCTATACAGCTTACAGTCTTTAACATAAATGTATCTTACTTCTTTCGCAGTTTGTTACCATTTGACTGCAAATCCAATCAGTTATATCATTCTCTCTGCACGGCAAACAAACCGCAGCGCAAGTCACATATGTATGTAGTCTTGCATCGCGAATCATCAGTCAAATGGATCACATAATGCCACGCTTTGTCACACTTGGTCGCTTATGGGATTTAGGGCCTCCAACTGAAACCACAGTGCAGACCATAAAAGTACCATCCGACCAGGCCCGACCCAGTCCGACGCAGTCTCAGTCGCTTTGGATCGCATTACGCACAGTGGAGACCAGGTTTGAAGTGAGTTGTATAAAGTTTTCAAGTCAAGTTTGGTTTGTGCCACGCCAAATTGGCCAATTTTGTCCACTGTGCGCAGCAAAATCGGGTCAATACGGTATTTCAGGGCGTGCTTTATACCTTTATACATAAAACCATGCCCACATTCGAGTATCGATGACAATCGCTAGTGTGCCTGATGATGCGTTGACACATGCGGAAATCTTTTCATTCAACGAACCAAATAACTCGAACTGAGTTTGAGTCCAATTGATTTTATTTCATATTGTATGTGAACTGCTATTGAATGGACTGCGAATAACTGAACTAGTTCCGCAAAGCCTTTGTTATGTTAAAAGAATTGTCTGATTGGCTGAAATCTGCTCTTATGCTTACGCATCCATGTACATGCGTGCATTTGACTTATGTTATGAATTACGTATGTTAGAGCGAGATGACCCAATTAGCATATACAGAGTGGGGTGGGTATTGCAGGTAGCCACGATTTGCTTTATTGCCTATATAAGTATGCATGTGTGTGTGTGTGTTTGTTTCCATTTTGCTTTGCTTTCTTTTCTTTGGCAAATTTCAGCGCATTGAAGGTAACTAAAACATAATTGATTTATATTAATATACGGCTGTGAAGGTGGAGGCTCTTTGCGTCAATTAAATAACACTCAAATGGTCGGCCACTTATAGTTGCCATTTAATTTATAGCCCGCTACTAGTAGAGTGTGAAAGAGAGCGAGAGAGGGCAAGAGAGTCAATAATTTATTAGAGATGGGACTAGGTAAGCTGTCGTCCTCATCCATATACAACAACCGACCAGCATAAATATAGACATAAATATCACTCCACTCTAGGGTGGCAGCATTTAAAAATCAATTTCAGCGCATTTAAGGCTTTGGGGCTCATCTTCTATTTTCGTCGCTTGTTTGCTTTTAATCTAATCAGAGTGAGAGCAGGCGCAAAGTGGGGGCGCGTTACTCACCATTTCGAGTGGTGCTGGCCAAGGAGGTGGCGCTGCCAGTGCTAATGCTGCTGCCAGCATCGCTATTTGTGTCAGCAGCAGTTGTCGATATCACTTTCTGTTCATCATCCAGGACAACGACGGGCACGGCCGTCACCAGCTTGTAGTCGGGCATATGTCCTTGAAAAGTTGAAAGTGCAAAGTGCATGCATTATTATTTATTGTGTATTGTATACATATATTTCATTTATTCACATTTAGAACAAGAGTGTATTCCCCTCTTTATCGAACAAGGAATTACAATATAAAATAATATAAATTTCGCCTGATAGCAGCGAATTGCACGAATTCGGAGATAAGATTGAATTTTTTCAGAAAGTCTAAGGCGTGAATACTCTAAACATTTTAATAAACAAATGTTTATTTAATAAAATTAATAATAATATTAATTGGGAATTTTAATAAATGCCTTAAATTTAAAATTTGTTTTTATATACATTTATATGTATTTTTTATAATAATCGAATTAAATATATTTTAATATACTTAATAAACTCCGTATGAAGCGTAACAAGTACCCTATACTCTTCCCACTTCTTTCATATCTTTTGTTTTTATAAATTTAAACAAAAGGGAAAGTTGCAGCCAGTTTGCGAAGCGATGTTTTGGCGATGGGTTCTAAAGATTTTGCTGCTCCACTTTGCAACATTGTGGGCGCAAACGCAGGCCAGTTTGAGATATAATTTGGACAAAACGTTGCGGCAGCGGCTGAACGACTCGACTGGCCAATTCGAAGTCTGGTCTAGGCAGCTCAGCGAAGAGCAGCAGCAACGCTTGGCCTGGAATTTCAACTTCTTGGAGTACTCGCCACTGGAGCTGAAGGAACTGCAGCAGCGGCTCAGCAACAATGGCTGCATTCATAATCCATTGAAGCGTCGTCTATGGCTCCGTCTCTATTGGCAGCTGCGTCGAACGCATCGCTTGGACAACAACAATATGTTGCTATTGGACTTTGCATTGAGTTTGCGGCGATTGAAAACGGATTCGGAGTGGAACAGCCAATTGCAGAATATGTTGCAGAGTTTGCCAAAAGCATTGCAGATCTTGGTGCGGAGTCGTTGGCTCTGCGTGGAGCAGGACAGAGATTTGCTGTATCTATTGCCAGCTGGGGCACTGCAGCTGGGCGCCAACAGTCGCTGCAGCATGTGGCAGCTGGCGTCTGTCGCGCAGCCCTTCGATGGCTGGCTACGCTTGGAGAATCTATGCGAAGCCCAAGACATTTGGTTCTTTAATATGCTGCAGCAATTGGAGTCTGGATTCTACCTAATGCAGCGTGAGCCTAACAGCAATGCCAGCAACTATTGCAGTCATCAGGGATCGGGCTATTATAAAGATCTTGCTGCGAATGCTAGGGAAGTGGAAAAGGATTGCCATTGGCAGCTCAATGATTGCAGTGGACTACCAAAGCTACTGCAGAGGTTCTATGGGGTGTAGATAATATTGTGTCGAGCTCTGCTCTGATATGAGCGTTGGCATGGATCTTATATATACGCCCTTATCTACCCCACCCCAATATCCATATATATAGCCTTATAATATATGTAAATGCAGTTCAATTTTTTCAATTATATATTACTTACCATTTGATGTCAGCGAGATGTTGATGTTGTTGCTATTTGAACCATTTAGGTTTGACTTCTCATATAGGCAGCCGTTGGAGCCCAAATTGCCGGCAGGATGCAGACGCTGTGCCACATATTGCTGATAATGTTGTTGCTGCTGTTGGTGCTGCTGCTGTTGCTGTTGCTGCTGCTGTTGGATGCTGTTGATGCTGTTGCTGCTAGCGTAGCTGAGCAGAAAGTTAGCTGAACTGACATTGTTGCTCAGTTTATGGGGTACAAAAATTGTTGGTTGCTGTTGCTGCTGTTGTTGCTGTTGTCTGTGCAATGTATTGGACTCCTGCAAGGAGAGCATCGATAGCCCTGATGGCGTCTGGCGTCCACTTAATAAACACGTGGGCGTGGCCGTGCGTAAAGGCTGCACATTATTGCTGCCATTTGTTGCTGCTGTTGCTGATGCGGCAGCAACTGTTGTCGCTGCTGTTGCTGTGGCAGCAGCGCCATTGCTTGTTAGCGTTGTGCAACTAAGTATCATGACGGGCGACTTATCGTGCAGATCAGGCAACGATGAGGATATCGCTGTGCTGCTGACAATGCTCTTGCTGAATCTGTTGCTGCATATTGTTGTTCGATTTCTGTTGTTGTTACAGTTGCTGCTGCTGCTGCTGCTGTTATATTGCTTGCTGTTGCTGCTGGCACAAGTGTTGCTCGTCTGCTGTTGCTGTTGGTGTTGCTGAGCGGCGCTTAAAGTGCTGTAAGTGTCCGTTGATTTGCGCGCTTTAAAGAGACGCATACTATGAATTGTTGCTCCCGGTTGCTGCTGTCACAGTTTGCTGTAATTATAGAGGAGTGCCGCATTAGTTAGTTTAGTGGGCAATCGCGTCAAACACAAATTAGTTAAGGCCTAAAAACCCAATTCGAATACCATTTTCATTTTACATTTTCAGTTTTTCACTCTTCGCCCAACGGAGCGTATAATTAACATAATTCACAAATCTGCGAGCCCTCGATATTTTCAGCGCTGAATTTTGTAGGCAAATTTAAAGTGTTAATGCTCAGCAGTTGTTGTTGTTGTTGTTGTTGGAGTTCATATTCAAAAGATTTAAGCCACTCTTTAGCTTTTCAAACTATTTCCATTTAGGCCAAACCAACTTAAAGTAGTTTTTGGGTCCGTTTTTAATGAACTTTGGATAATGCTTAGATTATCAATGTCAATCGATTGCCCTCTATTGAGTAATTTTTGATGTGGCATGATTAATTGGGGGATGATAAACAAACAAAGTAAACAAATGGAAAATTTTATATAGAAGATATTGATTGAATTAGGCTTTGAATCCATTGCGAAATTCGAATTTATTGTAATTGATAGCGAACATTAAATATTTATATATATGTATATCTATAGATATGCGTTAAATCTAAAGAAAACTTGTTTAAAACATACTACACTTCAAATACATACATATACTATTATATGCTTCACTTTATTTCTCTTAACTAGATCTTGGAGCTCTAATATACCTGTAACAAATGAGTTTTCTGGCTGTACTGAAACAAATTTGCTATTGTTCGGGTTTAATATAGCCGAATTCTCAGATACTATACATATGTATATTTTTTCAGCCGGCAATAGTCTATTAAAAGAAAAACCAATAAAAACGCCATAAAAATATCATTATAGCAAACTGTTTGCTATATGTAAATCTATTTGTTGCTGATTGCAGCTGCTCTGCAGATTGCACGAGACGCCTTATCAGTAAATATGAGTAATCCAGGAAAAGTGAAGAAAAAGGTGAATTCAGCAGTTCAATAGTCGCGTATCTATGTACATATATAACATGGTTATCAGACTATATTATTAATAAACACATGCTAGCACACATTATTTATATTTGTTTATATGTTTCGTCGTTTCATAATATTTATGTTTTTGTTGGCGTGCTACAAATATTTGCACTTCACTTCAGCTGCTCGGCACTCGCAGGCCAAGGAAAGGCATTTGAATGAAGGTCGTCTAACGGCTGCCGTTGCGACATGTGGGTGGACGGGCCAATGGGCCAATGAACCAGACAACTAGACAACCAGACAAGAGCTAACAAGAGCTAACAGTAACAAGTATTGCAAATAACAGATGTTAACACGCAACTTAACATAGCCTGATTTATCGATAATTTACTCAACTGACTGCCTCGCACATTTGAAAGTGGGCAAACGTACTTGAAAGTAGTCAATGCTAATTGGAGACTTAATGCTAATCAAACAACCAATCAAGCGAGCCACTCGCTCTACAAGTCGCCTCCTCAGCTAGTCGCCAGCATCTGCCCAAGCCAAAGTGGGCGCCTCTGCTGCGCAGCTAATTGATGTGACATTTGCGTGTGCATCTATGAATGCATTTACTTAGATACGATTATGTTGCACTCTGGGCGAAATCATTCAAAAATTCGACGAAATTAATCAATGAATCGTGAGTTTTTTTTAACATGCTCAGTGCTTATCACTTAATTTTATTTTATAACACTTTTTTTTTTTGCACAAAACGTAAAACATTGATAAGATTATCGACGGGTATTTTATGCCAATAGTAATTGATTCACTGCCATTTAATGACTGTTTGGCTAGTGTGAATTGTTTTTGTCGGTTGCACTTGTTGCATGTATAGAAACTTAATTATTATGACAAATTTCACTGCGATTATTATATGGCCCAGCCCACTGTGCAAAGCCACTTAGTCAAATCGAATGACGTCCCATGGCGCTCTGACCCGTCCACCGTCTGCCGTCTGCCGTCTGCAGTCTGCCGTCTGCTGTGCGGCTTGGCCAGGGCTACTGTGTGGCAATAATTTTCCTAATTTTATCAGATGCTTTGTGCCTGGTCGAGCCTGCCTGATTTTTATGGACGCTTTTAAGCGTTGCTCGGCCAGACGTTATTCTCTCTCTCTCTCTCTCTCTGACTGGACAATGCTAATGTGCATTTAAATGGCCTCCGAGTATCAGTGCTATATTTTTTGCCAACTTTTAATTAATAGAGTAATAGTGAAATTTTTAATATTATTTTCAGATGCGACCTGCTTAGAACCACTTTCGAAGACACAGTCACAGTCACAGCGCAGTCGCAGTGCTGGCCGTTGCCCGTCTTGTTTATGGGCGAAACCAGTTTCAAGGACGCGGCGTTGGCGCAGTTCCAAGAACTCTTGGCTCGTCTCATTACCGTACCGTACCGCACGACGGGGCTGGCCAAGTGACTGGAGCAACAACAACAGAAACGTGACTCTGACTCTGCGACTGCTAAACTATTTCTTTAAGCTGCATCTCAGCCGCATAGGACTTATAATGATGCCCGTGCCTCAACCTCAATGTCTCCTCAGCTCTCATCCAGTTTTTCATTTTCTTTTTTTTTTTTTACACTTAATTTTTTTTTAATTTGCCTGCTCGCAAATACATGCGAATGGAGCTTGCTGCAATACCCTATGCCCTCATTGAAAATGATTAATTAGGGCAAAAGGGCTAAGTGTATGCGATAATTGTCCGATATTATAACAGCTAGTCGAACATTCTAGATCAGAGCATATCTTCTCCATACCTTTCCAGAGACAACAAGTTTTGCATGCATAGTTCGATTATTTCCATTTCTAGATATGTTAGGGTATCTATTGGTCGAGTCACTTTAAATCAGAGCACTCTTACTTATTTATACATATATATATTTTTACGTTTATTAAATTTACTAACTGCTTTTTTGCACATATCTCTCTCAAATCGCGTCTTGTGGCTTTTGCTCCTGGCAACAAATCAGAGCCGGCTGCATAGTTGTAAAATTCCTGTAAACAAGCCGTGGCTGCCGCTGCAGCTGTGGCATGTAGTATAAGAAGTTGTGCCCCGATACCCATGCCACTAAGCACTCTGCTCAACACACACACACACACACACACACACGCATGCACTCAAATATCAGACAGACAACAATTGCGGCATTGGATTTGTTCCATGGGTAGTCATTAAAGTTAACGACTGGAAAGTCCACAAATAACAGACTGAGAGAGTGAGAGACAGAGAGAGAGAGCAAGAGAGAGAGATAGAGATATGGAAAGAGCAACGCTGCAGTCTGTAAATGAATTATATATCTAGTGCCATGTGAAATTCTTCAAATAGATTCTCAAAGAAGAAGAAAAACAAAAACACAAATAAATCATAACAGAAAAAAATAGATTCAACTGATATAGAAACGAGCTATGCTTAAAGTTCCATCGATTTGATACAATCAGCAGTAAGTTATTGATTACTTGATCTGAACTTGCTTAAGGGGAAGTCTAAATAGACTCGGGTTTGATTTCTGATTATGTTTTAAAGAGAGTCTGCAAATACAGCGCTGTTTAAAGGAAAATGCATCAGAAATCTATTGATTACTTGATCTATATATACAAGACATAGTATATAAATATATATATAGTAGTCTAATTGATTCTATGTACTTTTTGGGTACTTTCTGCTATCGTTGTCAGTGGGTATTCGATTAGCTAGTCTGATTACTATACCCTATCCTATAACGCATAAGTAAAGGGTATTAAAATGTATTATGTCAATGCTTAGATCAGATCTAACAGATATTTTAACCATAAACGAGACTTATGATTTGATGGCCTAATAATAAATGCATTTGAAGTCAAAGCCATGTTTCACAGTTCTTAATATTGTTTGATTTTATGGCCGTTTTCAATAACGGCTTATGAACTATTTCCCTTTTGATATTGTAATCCATATAAACCATAAACTTTTCGTTCCACCAACGAGTCCATTATAGACCACAACAACAACAACAGCAACAACAATAACATCAACAACAACAACAGCAGCCACATTAAAAGGCATCCAGCCGAGTTTGCCTTTTGTTGCCACAAACTTTTGAGTTATTTTTTGTTCTCCTTCTTTTTCTTTTCGTTATGTATGCGCCTATGCGCCTACATCTACCTAAGAGAGTGTGCGTGCCTGTGTGTGTGTACTTCTGGCAAGTCCGCATTCTTTTAAAGGTTGCCAAGTTGGCCATAAGCATGCGCCGCCTAAGTAGCCGCAGTCGAACCCGCAGCCGCAGCCACAGCCACAGCCACAGCCTTGCAGACCAGTTCGAATATGAACCGAAACATAAACCGAAAAAAAAACCAAATTGAAAACCAGAAACAATAAAATAAACAAATAACATTTGCCCAGCAATTTCAGTTCAGTTTTCATTTTTGTTAGGCACCCACAACGACAACTGTTGCTGCTGTTGCTGTCGGCGAGTTCTGAGTTTACTTTTTGGGCTCTATTGCTGTTTTTGGCTACCAAAATGAATTCTAATTGCAGCAGCAGCAGCAGCAGCAGACATATAAAGAAATCGCTGCTGTTGCTGCTGCCGGCAGTTGGAACTAGATATTGGCATTGCATTTGTTGTTGACGCCGCCGCCGCCGCCGCCGCCGCCACTGTCGCTTGAAAAGCTGCTGACCTTCAGCAATGCAGTGCGAAATGCTGCCACCTGTTTGCCCAGACCACATGAGAGAGCTGGCGATATTTAGGCATTCCTTTTGCAGTCGCTAATTAGGCATATCAATATAATTATGTTGCTATACGGCGCATGAGTCATTGAGCAGGTTGCTGCTGCTGCTGCTGCTGCTGCTTTTGTTGTTGTTGCTGCTATTTCATTGCTGATTGCTGTTGTGTTGTGCATATGTTGCTGGCAGGAATGCCAGGCAACGCGCATCGTAGCGCGTTCTATAAATAGTTAACCTAATCAAAATGCAGGCGTGTAAGCAAAAGCATTTGCAATTTGCATAGTTGTTGCTGTTGTTGCTTTTGTTGTTGCTGTTGCTGCTGCAGCTGGCAATTAACTTTGGCATGCGCAGACATTGGTCTAAATGTCAAGGCAAATTATGATGCATTCAGCTATTACGTCTAATAGTCAAAAATGCACACGTGCAACTATTTTTAGTTGTTGCTGCTGGTGCTGTTGCTGTTGCTGCTGCTGCTGCCAACGACAGTTTGTTAAACCTGCCCGAGCATATGTTGCTGATGTATCTCTTTGGCTGCGCCCTTTTCTACGCTAATTAACCAGATGCGCTGCTCGGCAATCGGCACAAAAGAAAAGCGAATCCAGCCTGCAGCGTTTTTGCAACATTTAATCATTACATTGCGGCAAAAATCGTATCATTAGCGTTTTAACGATTACGCGCTTTATCAAAATAACAGCAACAGCAACAGCAACAGCAATTGCTATTGCTGCTGCACCAACAGTTGCCAGCTAGTTTTTAGTTGCCTGCTGGGCTATCGATCGACGGCTGCGTAGACCAACGTTTTATGCAATATTTACAGTGGGCTTTTCTCCTCTGCCTTTGCACAAACATTGAGATACAAATGTATCTCAATAAAATGTATCTGGCATTTATTAAGATACAATTTAGTTATGGGATATTTTTAATATCAAGAAAATATATATTTGTAAGATCTTAATTAAAGTTAAAGAATTCAATTTATGTTTTATTAAAAAAATATATATATAAATAAAAGAAATACAAATAATAAAATGAAAAAATAATGACTTAGAAAAATTAAAATTAGATCTATTAAAATTAAATCTAAACAAAAAAATTAAATAAAAAAAATCAATCTACAAATTTGAGCGTTTTAAATGTTTAACTAAAAGTTAAAATTCGTCATATTTTTTGTTATGTGCTTTAAATATTTTGCGAGAAATTCTAAATTTAGATTGCAAACTTTAAATATTCTTTAATAAAATTCTGACTGCATTTTTTTCATTTTTAGCCACTGTGCAGCAATTGATAAAAAATATTTGAGACATTTCTGTAGAAAATTGCAGAGCTGCAGAGTGTCTGGACACACACACACACACACAATACACACACACATACAATACACACACACACACACATGTATATGAGGAGGCTGAATAAAGATGAAAATCAATGCTATCACTGAGCAAGTGCAGTTTGCTATTGCTGTTGCTGTTGCTACTGTGCCGTTGCTACTGTTGCCGCTGCGGCAGCACGTACATGTAATTTTTTTAATTGCATACAACAATTTAGAAATTTGTGTGTAGCAGCAGCAGCAGCAGCAGCGATTTGATTCTTGGCATAAAAATATAGAAAAAAACAACCAGATCAAGTCGAGCAACTGTCTCTCAACTCTCGTTGACAATTATAAATTGAATGGCTGCTCAAAGCACACCTACAACACGTTTCATGCATGTTGCATAAAGTGAGCAACTGTTGCCGGTAAGTTTATACTTTCACTGCTGTTATTGCTGCTGCTGCTGCTGCTGCTGCTGCTATGGCAAACATATGTTGCTTGCTTCAAGGATGGCATATCCTCAACATGGGTAACTTAATACCAACAACAGATGAGGCCAAGAGACAATGCTGTTGATACTGCTGCTGTTATTGTTGTTGTTGCTTCAGTCTTAATCAGGTGTAGCGTCTGATCCGCAACGACAATTACACACAAGCTGTTGCTGTTGCCGCTTGTGGCAATTATGCCATGAACTTGTTCTGACTGCGCAACTGCAACACGCTCTGAAATGACAGTTTCATTTCAAGTTAGTGCTGCTTCACAGTGTTGGGGTTGTTCAACTCCAACTCCAACTCCAACTCCAACTCTAGCAACAACAACCAGCTAGCTCTATTCCTACTTCAACTTTAAATGTAACTGCCATAGTTTCATGACTTGTCATTAGCTAATGCCAAGGCATCTTCCAGTCTCTCCCTCCCAACTCCATCTGCCAGCTGCCATCTGCGTCTGGTAATCACTAACCTCTGGAGCCACAATTACATGCACATCAGTTAAGTTTCGGCCTGAGTAATCACTGATCTTTGATAGTAGCTGACAATGTGGCTCTGTCCATATTTATGGTAACGTCACAAGAGAGATAGACGAAAGATGGGCAAATGCTGCCATAAATCAATTTTCCTAGCAATCAGGTGTGAAATGTCTATAGCAATTTGCCTTAAACTGTTGCACTGTTGACTTTATATTTATTATAAATTAAATCGTATTGTAGAATACATTAAATTTATTTTTATCAGCTCAAGCTCATATATGATTTATAATAATTAATAATCATTATGATAACTAATTTAATAAAAAAAATGTTTTTTTATATTTTTATTATGGATCATGTAACAAGCATTAAATGATGTGGAAAATGAGTCTTACAAAACTTAAAGTAAATTAAGAATATTGCTCAAAAGTTGTTGCTGTTCCTGCGCTGGCTTTGACACCTCAATGGTTTTGTGTGTCAGACAGCAATCGAACAATAATGACAATGAAAAAATAAAAAATAAAAAAGAAATCAACAACAGCCATACTCTGCAATACTTTAATCATAAATGCAAACATTTAAAGACTCAATGATGGGTTCAACACAGTTTTATGAGAGGCTCTCAAGCAGCCAGTAAAATACATTTCGATAGATGACACTTTTCACTTTTTGCCATTGGCTGCTGCTGCTGTCAACTATTTGAAATCGTTTCACATGAGCCAACTGCTGGAACTGAAGACGAACACAACTTAGAAGCTTGTCATTCTGCTGTCATTGCTGGTGTTGTTTACTAATTGGTGCCACTGAGCGATGCCTCGCAATAGAAAAAGTTAGACGAAAAGTATTTCTGACTAACTAGCAGTTTGCTGAAGATGTGAATAGTAAGCGAATATAGTTGCATTCATTACATATATATACTGCATTTTAATTTAACAATAATAAAATAACAGAAATACTGCACAGAGACTTGAACCTCCCACTGGACTACTCTAATGAACTGATTCCGATTATTTCCTTATTGGCAGCGCACATTTTAAATACATCTTATCGATTAATATTGTTATCGATGTCGTTTTATTTGCCAGCATTTGTCTATCGCAAACACAAATCAAGCTAACAAGCAAAATAAGTCAACATAGTTAAAGTCAAGACAACGCAGTAACAGCAACAACAACAACAACAACAACAATAACAGTAACAGTAACAATAATAATAACGACAACAACATACACACGTGCGTCATTCTGCGTTCATTGCTCGTTTGTTTGGCACTCGAGGCGAAAGCAATTTCCTTGGAAAATTGCTGGCCCAGGCCAACGCCATCGTCGCCATGGCCATTGCCATCGTCATCCCAAAGTTGCCTCGAGTTCTACGCAGCTGAAGAAGCGCTTCATCAATTTTTATCGATGAAGACCCATTTGGTTGATAACTCCATTTGTGGCAAATGTTGAGCACGCGCGTTTTGTAGTTGCTGTTGTTATTGTTGCTGTTGATGTTGCTGTTTCTGCTGCTGTTGTTGTTGTTGTTGTTAGTGATTCTACTACTGCAGTTATTGCTGTTGTGCAGTTGTTGTTGCCGTTAGTAAATTTCGCGCGAAAAACGCCAAAGTTGTTTGGCCTTTTATTGCTTTTTGTTGTTGTTGTATATTGTAAAAGGCAAACGCACGTGTTGCTATGCACGCTATGAGGATGTTGCTGCCGTAACAGTTGTTGTTGCTGTTACTGGTTGCTGCTTGCTGCTCGCTGCCTGTTGGCACTGTCACCGACAAGTTGGCTGGCCGGGGCTGCTTTGACCGTTTAGGCCAAACTTGGTAAATTGTTTTGTTGAGCGCTGAACGTTTTTGTCCGCTGAGGCCTTTCTTTTCTTGCTGCTGCTGCTGCTAGTGCTGATTATGGGCCTGCGAGTAAGAGCTGCATACTAATGTGTGTGGCATTGTTTATTTATTTATTTTCATTATATATATGTATGTATACATATTGTTTTAGCAATTTTAATTACTACATGCTTGAACGTCAAGAAATTAGCATTGATTTGGAACAATTTACATATCAAAGTCGGCAACAACGGGCGATACAAACTTCCTGTCATATCAATTGCAACAGCAACATCAGCAACAGCATCAGCAGCAGCAGCAGCAGCAGCCGTTGCTTTATCTTTTGCCGGTTTGCAGCAGATGTTTTTCATGGGTCAAGCATTGGTCCAAGTCTCTGCTCTAACCAACAAGCTGCCATTTACAGAGCGTTGCGCCCACCGGGCCCCAGTTGCCGTTGCTGATGCAGTTGAGGCAGTTGAGTCCATTGGCCTCATGCTGTTTACTTGCACCACTTTTTGCTGTTACTCTGTAGCATTACGTGTTGCTGTCGTGCTGCTGCTGCTGCTGATGCTGTTGCTGTTGCTGTTGTTGATGTTGTGCTGCATCTGCTGTGCGAGTGCTCATTGCACTGCCACTTTTTTCTTCCACTGAGTATTCAAATTACTTGGCATGTAATTAGTTTGCTTTTTGTACCCTTTGCCAAGATCACTCGCTGCGTGTGTGGCCCCAAAACGTTTGAGGGCTTGTATAATGTGTGGATGCGACATATTGCTGTGGCTCTTGCTGTTGCTCTTGCTCTTGGTCTTGCTCTTGCATTTGCTGTTCCTGTTGTTGCTCTTGTCTGCACGCTAGAGGTGTTATTTTTATGGCTTTATAATGTGACTCCGTTTCTTTTTGCTTCTCTGTTCGAAACTTCCTTACATGGCATGTCAATCACTTGACCCGCTGGGCAGTTAGTGCACACGAAAAGCAACGACGTCAATGCCAATTCTGATTAATTCAGAGCCAAGAAATAAGAAAGGCATATGCATATAATGACAGTGAGAGTGGAAAGTCGCCAAGAATGTATAATGTTGCAGAAGTAAGTGATGTTATCTTGATGGGTAGTTTGAGAATCTTATATATAAGTCCTGTAAGAGCGAATAATTGATTCTAAAGATAACCAAGTACATTTATGCGTAATATAGAAATTATACATCGCAAATTGAAGTATGGAGTGAAAAATTTTAAATTACTAAGAAAAAACTTTTTATTTATTAAAGCATTATATAAGATTCACTTGAGAATATCAATTGATATTTTTATTACAAATTATAATGATAATTGAGAGATTTAATAGATATTAATGTATTAACTAATATACTTTATGCATTAACAAACATCATTAATCATATTTAGGCTATCGAAATAATTAATACAAATTTATTATTATAATTTTGCATAAAAAATATCTCGATAATATCTCATCTTAAGCTTTGACGAACATAATATATAAGCAACTACTCAATGTAAGGCATCTTCTAAGAAACTGTAGATTCTCAGTTACTTCATGTATCTTCTTAGTCATCTATATAAATATTTATTTATACATATATATATTCATCTATCTATGGATCAACTTCCGTTTGTCTTAACACACTTTTTCCATCTCTTTGTGTGCACACAAATTGCAATGTCAGTTGAGTTTGTTTCTTCTTTCCATTTGTGCCACATTTTCTTTTACAATTCGTTGCTTCATTTGAGTTGAAAATTATTGTGATTATTTGTAAGACCTGTTGCTTTGGATTGTTTCTTCTATGCAGCTATGCAGCTGTCGCACCTGTTGCTGCTCTCCATGCAGATTCTATTTATAACGTTTTTTCTTTTCTTTTTTTAATAAATTATATATCTAGGTAAGAGAACAAGTCTGTTAACTGCAACTGTTACAATAAGACATTTCTAATTTATTTAATTTAATTATATATAATATACTTTACTTGTTTTGTGGAAAATAAAGCATATTAATGGGATTGCGACTAATCCAAGTAGTGCAAAGGGAACAACTTTTCCCACTTACTAAAATTATACTCCAACTGCCTCCATGAATTAGATAACTAATAATTACTCAAATTATTGAAATTTATTCTCATTTTATTCAAAAATGTATTTTATATTTCAGTAGTTCTCTAAAATGTTCTATATATTTATCTGTTTGTGCTCTGCTCTCGCTCTTCAGAAATAATTCTTTATTTGTATAATAATTGTAATTAGGTACATTTCTCATATCGATGCTAATGAACAAATGCAGCTGCAGTGTGTTTAAATAGTCAGATGCGTGACTAAATGATTTTCTTTGGCAAACATGCAACGAATTTTTATTATCAAGTTCGTTGCCTAAGTCTTTCGTTTCTTTTTTGGCAGCGCCTCAATTTTTGTTGTTATTGTAAAAGTGTGCCACTATTTGAGGCAATGCCCAATGTCAACAGCTCGCATCTCAGCTTTATTATCAGCTCGTCGTCTGGCACGCCCAAACAATTTGAGATTTTCCCCAGCCAGCAGTTGCAATGCAAACAAAACTCTGGCACTGTGTTCGCTTCAACAATTTTGGATTATGATTTTTCTGACAGTCTTACATAAAGTGCGCGCACTCAAGTGAGTGTGGGGGTCTATAAAAAAACAAAAATTAAAAAGAGAAAAACTACAGTCGTAGCCCACAGCCTGCAGTTGTTAATGAGCGTGTTTCGGCTGAGTCGCTGTCTGTCTGGTCTTTAGTTGCCTAACGTTTTGACTGACCTTCAAAACGTGCAAAGAGATCAAATTTTTATGTCTTGTGTCTGCTCAAGTTGTGCCACATGAAATACGCCCAAAAAGCTGGCCCAAAAAAAAGTATAACAAAAAAGTAGCTGCCATTTCACAGTCGTTGCAGACATTTGATGTTGCTCACGACAGACCTGCAATCCATCAAAAATGTTGTCGTCGTCGTCGTTGTTGTTGGAGTTGGAGTTGTTGGTGCTGCAGTGGCCCAAAGGCAACATCAGCCGCAACAGCAGCAATAATATTTGTGCAAAGTGTTAAGGCAACAAAACAGCATACAGTAGCCGACACAGCCAGCAACACAGTAGCAACAGCAGCAGCAGCAGCAGCAGCAACAGCAGCAACATAAGAAAAAAACAACAGCAACATCTACTTAAGCAGAGGACAGGATCAGGCAGGCGGAGGTAGCTTAGAGCATAGCCATAGACGACAACGTTTTGTTTTAATTTTCTCAATGTTGCTGCCGTCGCCGCCGTTGCCTCCTCCACTGCCAGTTGTTGTTGTTGTTGTTGCAGGGTTTCCTGTTTAGATAGTTTTTGCGATTTTGTATGATACACCTTCATGTTCAGGCCTAGTGGTTGAAGTTGGCTCTGGCATCCACTTTGATGTACGTTCACTTTGAAATGTTGTTGATGAGTACGCGAGATTTTTAAAGATTGCAGCAACAAACGCTGCGACAGCGTCGGTGGCGTTGGATGAGATGAGAGGCGAGCGCGACTGGCCAACTGGGCAACTGGGCAACTGGGCGACTAGGCGACTGGGAGGCTGTGACTCTGACTCTCTGTGTTGTGGTTGGGGCAGTGCCTGCCTGTTGCTTGTGGCATAGACTGTGTGGCTTACATAATAAATTTAAATGCACGCCTGCCCGGACACCTGAATGGACGCTTGGACATGCTAACAGAGAGCAACACTACACTAGTCGAACCCAGCCCAGCCTAGCCTAGCCTAGCCTAGCTTTGAGCCGACTAAATAACCGACCGACTGTCTATCTGTCTGTCTGCCTGCCTGGCTGACTGGCCTGCATTGCGATGCGTCTGCCAGTTGAATGCGGCAGTGCGCACAGTGGTTAGAAAGTGAAAAAATATGACAACAATGTTGTGGTAGAGCTCTAGAGTATTGGAAAGTAATTTAGATCCGCGCTATGAAAGTTTAGCATGTTAGGCATGAAAGCTTAAAAATTATTCACACTTGAATTATTAAGAAATGAAAAGGTATTAAATAAAAAATTAATAAATTCTGAACTCATTTCAAGTGAGTTCTTACATATTCCAAATTATTTCCTTGCCTTTATGCAAATATGTTTAAATATCTATGTATATACAAGTAATTTAACATAATTTTTAATTAAATTGTAGTCTCTAACTAGTTTTTTTTTTTAACAAAGTTTACTAATGCAGATTTTTTTTTAAATATCTTCAGTTGAGCTGTCCTTCTTTATCTATAGTGTTGGCCTTTTGAAAACTAGTTTTTTTAAATTTATAAACTATTTTGATTTGTTGTAGTTTTTTTTGTTTGTTTTTAGAATAATCCAATGAAAATTAACATTTGTATTAAAGCTCAGTTGCGGGCTGAGGGTCAAAGTAATTTTTGTTATCTACATATAATACATATAATGATATACAATGAAAATATCATATATATAAATAACTGAGCAGCTGATATCAGCCTTCATCTGAAGCATTTTGTATAGCAAACAAATTTTCCATTGACTTTGTACATTTTTGTTTATTTTGTGCTATTTATGACTGACAACATTTAATTAATTTTAATTGATATTGATTAAACCTAAAAATATAAGCAACAAAAAACACTTATAGAGTGTTTTGGTGTCAAAATTTTATAAAATATTGCGCAATTAAAAAAAAAGCTTTGCGGCTATTCATAATTATTCTAAGCTAAAAGCATATGAGTGCAACAATAAATTAAATATTATTTATGAGTTAAAAAAAAAAGAAAACTGCAGAGAAAGAGTCTTAATAAGTTTTTTTTGTTACTCAATAAATAATTTATATAATATTAAAACATTTTAAAAATTAATATATAATTATAAATGTTATTTGAATATTGTTATTCAAAGCCCGTTTGATGTTATTTTTATTTAAAAAAATATATAGTAAATGAATTGTAATATTATTTATAATAACAATATTTTGTCTATGTTTATTTGTTATTTTATGTTTTTTTAAAATTGGTAAATATTAATAACGATTTATTTTTTATGTAAAAGTATTTTTTTTAGAAATATAGTATAATACATTTTTTTTTAATTTCACATAACTTTGCAACTAAACTGATTTGGCTCAAGGCATAAAGAATAAAAATTATTGCTTATATTTTATACACATTTTTTAACGCTGTCTGACAGTTGAGGCTATAGTTAAATGTCAACATAACTTCCGACTTTGACAATTTTTTGATGAAACAAAAAGAATGTCTAGAGCAGCCTTGGGCAGCCGCAAGAGTCGATGTTAAATTGGTTGCATAGTGTTATTTTAGTTAATGTTGTAGCTGTTGTTGAGTGGATTCAATTTGACTTGGCTCTACAGCCACTGTGCTTGGCTGGTGGCTCGTGTTAAGCTGACTTTTAGCCTGGGCGACTTAGATATATATAATTATTGCTAAGAGCGATTGCATAAGCATACGTAACCAATACAAAATCCAATACAAGAAAAGCAGACATACATATATAAAGAGCTCGAACTTAGTCTTAGCTTGACAATTAAAACACTTTGAGACGGCCTAGTTTTTGGGGCTGGACACTGCTGACGCGAACCAGCTGCCCAGAAGACCCAAGTCACGGCAGCCAACGGCAATTATAGAGCATAAAACATTGATAATCATAATAATTAAGCATGACTGGACAGAATGTTCAGAGGCGGCAAGGTTGACAACGGCACACAGAGGCCAGAGAGAACTGAGCACAGAGAAACGGGCAACAGTAGCTGGCGATTATAGAGCTAAGAATCAATGCGAAGACTGGCCAACGGATGATGACGGATGATGATGATGATTATGATGATGAGGCATCAAATTGAGGACTTGACGTTGCTAGTGTGTATATATATATAATAACTAAATACCGGGCTGCGCATAAATTGTTAATTAAAGCCATTTTGATTTGGAAAAGGCGAACGTGATTCACTACAAAGAGATTATACCTGCGTCAAGCGCAATGATTTTCGATATTTAAAAGATGCTTAGAAAGTGCTCAATGACGTTGATTCAATATAATGAGTCGATGAGTCGATGTGTGTGTGTGTGTGAAAGTCAATTAGAACATTTTCCTAGAGAAGAGCTGCTTACACAATCTCGAGCAGCAGACATTGAATTGCCGTGTGAGACGCCTACTAAAAGCTTTGTTCATTGATCTATAAATTCCGATAGAAACCCTTTCGAAATACCTGCGAGATTTGCATTTTTCAATAAAGCTGCGGGCCACGCACTAAAAATAATCATAAAAACACTAAAAGCGAAAAAAAAAAAAACTGTAACAAATTTATTTATGATTTTACCAAATTTGTTTGTTATTTGTATCGTTTGTTATTTGAGCTACAGAAAAGGTGTTGGACAACAATTGGCAATTTGCTTTAATTGTGTTGACAACATAAAGAGAAAAATGAATGCGAAAAAAAAAAGAAATAAGAAAAACCCGAATTCGAATCGAACAAAGCCTGTGGCAAACAATGAAAATTCAGAGACGTCAATAAAGCTGGCCAAAATAATGATTGAGAATGGAACTGAGGTCGCCCGGGGCAAAACTAAGATAAATAGCAACAAGAATAATGATTATGATAGTGCCACAAAGAACTCAGAAAAGGCAAAGAGGAACACTAAAGAGCTATTTAAGTCCACCAAATTCGAAGAGAGAGAGAGGGAGGAGAGAAAAAAATATCATTTGAGAATTAATTTCATTCGACATTTCTTTTGCTTGTTGAAAGTCTGCGCACGACTCGACGACTTGACTCATGGGACGGTAGGAATACTGAATGAAAATTGTTGACTCATCCCATTTAAATGTCCCTTTTTCTCGTTTGTTAATGAAAGTCAATGAAACAAGGTAGAAAGACTGCTGACAGAGGTTAATCAGAGCATCTTCCTCAAAGAAATGCTGAGTGTGCTGAGGTAGACGTCACCGGCAAAGAGGGGGATTTTTAGTTTTCAAATGTTTTATAAACGGGCAGAGATATATATATATATTGAAAAAATTATTATTTTTTTTAAATTAAATATTTTAAAATTTATTTGTCTTAGTCGTATAATTAGGTGGCGTAGTATGAATCGCCGATTGTGAACCAGTTGGAGAACTGGAGTGGGGGCTATGCTATTAACAGCGCATGATACTGTTATTAACATAGCATGGCAATGTGAGGGAGGAGCAGCTCATGTTAATGGAATCTGACATTAACATAGTTTCAGAATTAATGAATTTACAAAATTGATAAATTGAGTTTTAAACATATTTCTATATTTCTAAGCTATCAATTAGTTAGGCACTTTTGAAGCATGCTTCTCATATTTTCTTAAATATTAAGAACATATTTTTAAATTACTGACAAAGATCGGAACACAAATACTTGATTTGTCAAACATAGCCAACAGAAAGCGCAGCTAAATATTAATTTATTTCCCATGGTCAAGATAGTTTAATGACATGTATGACAACAGAAATAAGAATAAATTTTTCAGTTATTTTGCGTACTAAATCTAAATATAAAACTAGAATTAAATAGCAATCTAGCAATATCACGCCAGTTTATCAACTTATATGCTCAAAATAAACGCGTTTTCTAGTACTTTTGTATTCCAAAGAGCTTAGCCAAAATGTAGAGGTAAAACTCTGTATTTTTGCTGTCCCAATTCTGTGTTATTATAAACTCAAAAGCATTCATCGATTTCACTTGACGCCCATTTCAAGCTTGATTTAATAATGATTTTTTTTATTAAGTTTTCTCAACACTTTTTGCAACGATTTAATTTTCGTAAATTTTCACTTTTCTTTTGCTGTTTCTTGGCAGCAATTTTCCATTCGCTTTAGCCGCTCACTGTTGCTTCTCGCTTTTACATTTTCTTTGCTTTTCTTTTTTTGCTAAATTTGTCATTTGTCAAGTTTTCACAACTTTTAATAACCAACACGTTCAACTGGCCCAAGTTGTTTATGTGCATTTGAGCAGAACCACAAATGATAGAGTGAAGGGGCAGCAGATAGGGCGCAGAGGCAACAGCAGAACAGTTAAGGCAAGAGTGGAGAAAAAACAGTGCAAAGAGACTTTGGAAAAGTCATGTCAACAGTCCCTAACCATTCAAGCTTTGATAATTTGATTTAGCCATAACTGGAGCATGACAGACATCTAAAACTTAAAAGCCAAAACTCGTGTTTTCAACTAAATCAAATATTTCCGCCAATCATTAAGCAGCCAAGTTTATTGATCATATTTTCCACATTTGAAGACTTCCCCATTCAACTTGTCCCAAATGCGGAAGGCGAAAAATATATACTTAAGATTTTTGCTATTTATTTGCCAGCTAATGGCTGCACGCTGAGTGAAATCAAATATTAACATTAACAATTGCCTTCAAATGTTATTTTAATTGCTTCATAAACAAAAAGAGAAAAAAAAAAAGAATTGTTTTGCTTACCTCTTAGGCGATTATGATGTCCAGAGTCAATTAGCATAGCACAAACTGAAAGAGAAGAAAGGAAAATAAATTATTATAAAACATTTGCAGAATTTGCATAGCAAAAGCTCAACTTGATCTGTATTTTTAGATCTTTCGAACTATTCTCTTATATATTGGCCAAGCTTTAGTTCGATTTACATTATGCTAATGGCCGTGGCACCTGTTCAATAAGCCAAATACAATAGACGAGTTTACACAATTTATTGGGAGCGTGAAATGTTTATGCTGTAATCAAACAACAGACTGAACGAATCGCCAGCCCGTTATACTGAATTTGCCATACGACCTGAAGAGATTCAATGAAGAGAAAAAAAATGAAAATAAAACACAAACACTTTTTACAGTTAACGAATCTGTGCAGATGAACTGGCGAGCGGAACTTTGAACCGAACTCCGCGACTGTGTGTCAAATGCGCTTAAAATGCAAACAAAATATTTCACAAAATACAAAAACACAAAAACAAAATATTTTAAACGCAGAGAATAAAATTAAAAAGAGAAGATATATATAAGCGACACGCAAACCGGTTACAGCATAATAATATCGGACCGAGAAGCCAAGAACCGGTTGGATTTAAGCAATATATATGTATAAATATATATACAAATATATATATATATGTACTACATATACTTATTTCATATTGGCACACTTGCTGGTAACGAACCTCAGCTAACAGAACGTGCATCCAAATCGGAATCAGCTCAGATTTACACGAACATATATACATATATCACGTGCCAATCGTGTTGGGTATATATTCAAGCGGGCAAAAGCGCCAGATATATGCTATAAATTGGAATCAATAAAGAAGAAGAGGAGCTTAAAAATATCTTAGTAGCAGGAATAGTAGGGCTCAGGTGAGAGAAGCATAAAACACTTAAATGAGAATGCCAATTGAACAAAAGAATTAAATCTGAATCTGTTTAGAGTTCATACAAAGATATAACAGATTTGAATAGATCTGTTATATTTCTTGAAAAAGAACTAGAATCTGAATTGCTGTATAACAGTTCTGAACTAGCTTCGGAATCAGTCTAAGCACACACACGAGTATAACACAATTGGCCAAGCAATGTCAAGTGGGATTTGCATAACCAGAAACTGAATCGGCATCAAGTTACGCATATACGAGTATAACAGTTCCGAGCAAGGGCTAAACAGTTATTTAAATTAAGGCTAGTGGCCTCCGCCGGTGCTACCATATAAATGTTGACATCTCTGACAACTCGGACAATTACACATTCATTTCAATCAAAATTTTAATTGAAGTTTATTTGTAAAATCATGGAGCGGGCGTCGTGTGATGCTCGATAAAGATCTGCGTTTCGCGACTCTGACAGGCGTGAAGTGAGCCAAATTATTTTGACAGCACTGAGAAAAAACGACAACAGTAAATTAAAATAAAAGAGACAACAACAAGACCAGGCCAAATGCTACTGGCCCAAGAGACGGAAGAGGAGCTGGAGCTGGAGGAGGAATTATAAAGTCAGGCAAAACAAAAAAGAAAAAAATCACAGAGTTTATTGTCTGTCAGCCCCAAGTGACGGCTGCCCAATCTTGGAGCTTGGTTTCTGTTTTGCGATTTTGGCCAGGCTTATTGAAAAGTCTTCCGCTTTTCAAAACACAACTCGCAGCGAGTCGGGCAGAGCGTTTAAGGAGTTACCTGTAGATTAGCAATCGCCAGGTTTCGGCTTCGACTGCTAATCACAAGGTGCCAGGCCTTGCCATGCTTCCCGGCCTTAGCCATTGATTTATTGGCAAATTTCAAGTTAACACTTTTTCCTAAATTGAGTTATTTATTTCGCTGGCTGCCAACTGCCAGGTGCCAGTTGCCCGCTTGCCCACTTGGCCACTTGGCCAGCTTACCTGCTGCCAGTTGCCGTTGTTTTTCCCATTTTGCTATAATTTCAGCACATGGGGTCGTCACGTAGTTGGCATTGGCTTTAACAAGGAGGCGCATGAAGCGCGCCGATTGGACATTGCATTTAGATTTATATTCATAGATTTTGGCAGTTGTCTTAATGAACTTTTCTGATTTATGTGTGCTCCCAGCAAATGTGGCCAACAAAATGCCATTGCAAACAAAATGAAGAACAAAATTGTGAGTTAAGGAAAATTCTTCGCCAAATTAGATTTCTAACAGTTGCTTGAATATTGTTTACAGACAAAACTAAAATCTAATCATTTGAATATTAAAATAAATATTTTTAATATTTAATATTTAATTTGCACAATTAAATTATTTAAAATACATACATTCTTCGTCTTATTATTATTATATAGATTTTTTGTTATATAAAAAATATTTGTATTTTGATTTTGCGATTTACTTTTCTGTTTTGTTATTATTATATTTAAAAAAAAAAAATATGTATAACATTTATAGCTCTTGTTCATTTATTCATCATTTCCTAATGCCATTAATCAAATGCAATTCGAATTATATAATTTAACAGTTCGTAAAACGGAAAACTTTTATACGGAAACTGAAGGTTAAGCTTAATATATGGGTAACTGTAGTTAATGTTATATGTATGTTTGTTTGTTGTTTGTTCGTTTGGCTATTGTCTGCATTTGTCGCTTTTCCTTAACGCTTTTTCCCATTTCCCATACCAACAGAAAACCGCTAGGCGTGAACCCAGCAAACGGCGTCATTGCCAAGTGCGAAAATTAACGCGCGCAAAAAAAAAAAAATCAAATAAAAACGAACGAAACATTCATAGAAATGCAGCTGTAAAGTAAATGTTCACACCATGAATTGCGTGGAAAATAAATCGAAGAAGACGAAGAAGCAGAAACAGCAAGCAGCAACAGTTGCCGCCACATCAAACGGCAAAAATCAACTGAATTAATAATGGGAATATAATGTTTTAATTAATGTTGTCTATCGATAAACAGCTAGACAGACAGGCAGTGAGACGTCTCTCACTCTGGCGAGTGAAAGTTAAGAAAAAAAAAAACATCACATTTAACAGCAAAATCGTCATGATTGAGAGAAATACGCGTAATACTCATGAATTAAATGGAATGCTCAAGTGAATAAGCTGCCTAAACACTTGAGAAACCCATCAACTGCGTGTTTGTCTGTAACTCTTTATAGTTCATATACATATCCAAGTGGGCGTATACTTTTAGTGATAAGTGTTTGGCGAAGATGCGCAAGTGAAAATGTTTAGCAACAGTTGCAAATGAAAGTGCGTAAATGAGTTGAGTTGTGGGTTGATTAAGTAGTTGTAGTTGCCTTTTCTGGATATAGATATAGTCATGGAAATATATATAGATATGAAAGTATTATAGATAACTAAACATACAAAGAAATGTTGCTTTTAATTTGCTATTATATATTTAAAATATTTAAATAAATATCTATATTTTTCGTGGCCATTCTCTAATCTTCTCATCTATGAGCAATGCCTAAAAATAACATAACATGACAATTAACATTTGTATTATTTATATTTAGTTATTTTTAGTTTTATTGTGCATTTTGTTCAATATTTATTATAATTGCTTAATTAGCTTCATCTATTGTTTATATTCAAAATATGCCCACTCTGCATATAACAAAAACATCAAACATTCCAAATTTCCTATATGCCAAAACGAACTTGATTTAATAAAAGAACAACAAATTTGTCACGGTCAATGGTTTAAAATATAAATTGTTGTTTTATTAATAAAAAATAAACAATCATAAACCTATGCCATATTTGCTTTTTTTTTTTTAAACATAAGTTTAAAAGATGAGTAGACGAAAAATATTTAAAAATAATTATTAAATAAAATATATTTTTTGTATTATACAATAATCTATAAAGAATATTTATCAATAGTTTTAAGGCTTTTCCCTTACAAAATAAAATCAAACTGAATAGTTAGTCCAACATTAATTATGAAATCAAACTATTCAAGTCTTAATTATGCTCGCCTATTGTTTGCCATAAAAGGATCGATAAATACATATATAGATATACTATATATGTACACAGTGCATAAATCAGTTGATCAGTTGAACAGTTTCTCAAATTATGAATTAGCAATTTGAATAGCGCCATAAGTTAAAGTTGGTTTATGGCGTTTCGCTTATATAACTTTAGCCGAGAGTTGCGAATTTCTATCTACGGCTCTCCACAGCTTAATGACAGCTCTTTATGGACCACTTGCCAGGCAGTTGCTTGTTTTAGTCTTTTTTTTCTTTTAGTTTTTTTTTTATTATAGTTGAGGGGGTTTCGCTTTTTTTCGAAGTACAAATTTCATACTTTCGCTTTCATAAGAGCTGTCAAGCACACAGAGGGAGAGAGAGAGAGGGAGAGGGAGTGGGAGAGGGAGTTAGATAGTCTACAGGTTTTTCATGGTATCTCAAAGATTTGCAATAAACATTTTCTAACGGCCACTTACAACATTTTTCATATGCTCTTTGCAGGAGTGGGCGAAAAGGGTATATTGGTTATTAAGAAGAAGATGAAGAGAAGAAGAAGAGGGGGACAGCCATTAAATTTGCAGTTATTAAACATGAGAAGATGTAAAAAGAGGGAGAGATAACAGCTTAGATAAAGAAAGTGACAAACTGAGCATTAAATTGACAGAGGGAGATATAGAGGAAGATTTAAGAGTAGGTAAACAGAGTGAGATGGAAGCTGAAGAAAAAAAAGAGGGATATATAGAGAGACTATGTGAGTAAAGAGAGAGCAAGAGAGTGACAGAGTGAGTGAATAAGAAAAAGAGCTGAGGACTAAGAAACAAATGTGGAGAGTAAGAAAAAGAGACAGACAATAAGAAATAGATGAAAAGAGACAGAGAAGCTAATGAATCAATATAAAATGTTAAAATGAGCTGCATTGCAGATCAAGCTGGAGTATTTCAAGCTAAAATGCAGTTCCTTATTTACAGCTTTAACACCTTCATACACCTGTCTTCAATTCGAGACAGAGTATGGCCAAGTTGGCATTGGCAGCGTTCTTTTTTTGGATTTTTCCTGTGGCAGCCAATTAGCAGCGAAACCGCCAAAGATACACAAATAATAAATCTAAAACTAATAAAAATAATACAAATATGCAATGGCAGCAACGGCAACGGCAACTGCAACAACAGCAACTAGCAATGGCAACAGCTTATTGCATTGCAACGCTAATGCAACCGGTTGCTGCCCAGCCGAAAAAATCAACGAAATCAACAGCAACAACAACAGCAACAACAACAGCAAAAAAAACAACTGCTGCAACAACGACTTTCCATTTTCTAATGCTTTTTGCTGGCATTGCAGCCTTCAGTGCTAGCCGGCAAGCTGGCCACGGCTACAACATCGACAGCAACAACAACAACAACTACAACAGCAACTGCAACAACGGCAAACGGCAGCATCGACAACGGCAGCAACAACCATCGACAACTTTTCATTTCGTTTTTCACGCGGCGCATGCCAAAAACAAAAAATAATAAAAAGACGCGACCAAAAAGCTGCAATGATTTTTTGATAGTCATTAACAGGATACATTAACTATGTCATTTCGTTTGCATTGATGTTGCTTGTAAATCAGAAATAATATCGGAATATCAGAGAGAACAAAGAGTTGATATGTATCCTTAGTCTATCTATATGAAAATATCTGGATAAATAAATAAAAAATATAAAAAAAATCTATTAAATTTCTTCATCTTTTTCTTCTTCCAGTCTTATTCATAATTTTATTAAAATGATCTAGTAGGCAAATAAATAAATTAAATTTGAGTATATGAAAATTAAATAAAATTTGTAAGAATATCTTTTAAATTTTGTATATTAAATTTAAAATAAATACTAAATAAATATAAATAAAATAAGTTATTAACAATACTGAAAGATTACAAGTATACAAAATTATAACTATAATTATTATTATCTTTTTGCTAGTTCCAACAAGTTGCTCGATCATGTTGCAGCGTGTGCATGCTGCGACTCGAACTTTTATTAACTTTTCGTTTGGTTGTTTTTCTCTTTTTGGAGAACTGCAAACAGAAATTGCTGGCGATGTCTGCGCACTGTCTACGCAGCTGGAAGTCCCCGCTGCAAAGCACAAGCCAAATCCCAATTCGAGTCACAAGAGTCATAGACGCATTCGCAGGCCGTAGACCTCGCCTAGCCGAGGAAGGCATTGAGTTTGATGTTCAAGTCGTGGCTGTGCGGCAAGTGTTGCTGCAGTGTTGACAATTTGAAGTTGCATGTGATTGTTGTTGTTGTATGTTGCATTTGTTATTGCTGCTATTGACCGGTCTTTGCCTTTCACAAGAGACCAGCCCATGGATATTAGTGGGCGCAATATAAACACAAAGTTGTTGTCATTATTGCCGCTGCTGCTGGGTCTACTAATGCTGCTATTGCCTTTTGCTTTTGCTTTGGCTTTTGCTTTTCATAGCCACAGCAATAATTGCTCAATGCCTTTTTTGGGGTCTGCCAGCGGAAACGAGACTTGATTGCGACTTGCACTTGGCTTCGAAAGGCTAACAATGATGTGTTCGTTGTGCCACGAGTTCGTCTCTTTGTGTAAAGATTTGACTATTTGATTTGCCACTGCAGTTGCCCCGATGGCCAAGCTCATCGACACTGGCACCGGCAAACGGAAGCGCGTCGCACAAGCCAAACAAATATTGAGGAAAGCCAAGCCAACTGCAACTGCCCAACCCCCAATCCAATCCAATCCCATCGAATGATGAGTCAAGCATATAAATTCTATAAACGCGCGCAACTTGATGATGTCTTGAGGAAAGACTTGTTAAAAGCTACAGCGAATCTATGTACTTCCGTTCAATTAATAATGATTGCAAAGAGCAAACCAACAGTTTGTTTGCTTTTCAATTTCATAAATATACATACAATGCTGAGGAAGCATAAACAAAATATGCTCAATATATGTACTTGAGTAGAAATAAGGAAAAACAGAGTTCAAACTCAACTATGAAATAGCATCGATAATCATTTATTTTACATTACTCTCAATAATGAACTCATATAATTAATCTTAAATAAATTCTAAAAAGTAGTCAATTAGACAACCGAACAAATACTCTGGCACTGCCTTTAACAATTGCCCATTAGATTCATTTATCATTCCATCTTGACACGCGCTGCAGACAAATGTTGTTTAAGTTTCAGTTCCAGTTCCAGTTCCACTTTTAGTTCTTGAGGCTAAATATATTGGCTTGACAGCTCCCTTTTTGACCTGACCTGCGTTTACTTGGAAAACCATTAACACTAACAATAACATTAGCATTAACATTTATCAATTAACCGTTAACATTAATAGCAGCAACTGCAAGAACAACAACAACAATAACAGCAGTAAACACATTTAACATGCGCTGCCTGAAAAGTTGACGCCTTTCAAAGTTGTCAACGTCATAAAGTCAAGCTAAGCTGAGGCTAATGTTGTTTGTAGTTTGTTATTATTGTTGTTAGAGCTGTTGTTGCTGGTGCTGCTGTTGGCCACATTTTTACCGTTTGTCAACTGTCATATTTCTGTTTCGTGTGTGTTTGTTTATATTTGTTATATATACATATATATTTCCATATAGTTATCTCTCTCTCTCTCTCAGTCGCAGTTAATTTGTTATTATTTTGACATTAATTTGTTGATGATTTTTGAATGGGTTTCTCGCCGCGGGCTCTGAATAATTTGTAACTGTTATTATTAAATTTATACACCATAAACAGAAAAAAAAAGAAATCATAGTGGGAAGCCTGAAGCTACGTATATGAATAAAGCTGCCTGGAGTGTAAAAAAAATAAACTTAACCAACTTTATGAAAATATGAGTGGAAAATTAAAAGAAATTTTCACAATTCTAAGGAATTTTCTATAGAAAACAAATTAACAAATTAAATGCAATGCAAACTAGAATTTTTAAGCTGTTTCCAAATTGTCTTGAAATCGATTTAAAATTTAGTTTTGCTAAATTTTGTTAAAATTCAAAAATTCATTTATATTGAATTCGACAATCTTTGAATTTATTTATTTTAATTTACTTTTATTTATAAATTTATATATATTTTTTATTTACTTATATATTTGTCCACCTATAACTAATTTGTTTTATCGTATTCCCCTTCATTTATAATTAGTTTTTTTTTTGCAACATTTAACTTGTGGCATTTTTGCGATCTCCTGCGCATACTATGTCACGTATTCCTGCCATTTCCTCTAGTTGAACAGAATGGAAGATACCGTCATATAAATACGTTTTCGGGCATGCGATTCGCATTTAAAATGTAAAGAGAAAAATTTCTGGTTAATTACGCCATTCACTATCATTAACACATTTCCTTGTCATCATTCTGCTGACCCAATTGCTGTGGCCAAAGCCACTAACTCAACGAACTGGCCAAAGAAATTAAATAGTTTTTTTCTTTTTTTTTTGTTCATACGGCGATTGCTGAAAATGTTTTTGACTTACGCGTTACGTTTACCGGCAAACGCTGACAGCTGCAATTAAGCCGCGGGGGAAACAAAGCCAACGACGACGACGACTAGCATTGCAATTAAATGGAATCGTTTTCTGGAGCATCGAGCAGCAGCGAGAAGCAACTTGTTGCAGCAGCACATTTGGGCAATGGGTCAGAGTGCTCGACTGGCAGATACCTCGAAGAGGTCGCATTCTGCCCTTAAGAAATGAAATTTCTCTTGATTTTAACGGCATAGTAATGATCTGCATAATTTAGAGAAATCTTTAAATGTATTTAAATACTTTACTTGATAATATATTCCATGTTCTATCAGATCTAATACAGTATCGATGCGCTCAAGTAACTCAAGTTGTTCAGTTTCATTACAATTATTGTAAATTGAATAATTCTGCCACTAATACTCATTTGATGAAAAACATTATACTCCATTATACACATATTCAAGTGATATAAAATATTACTCAAAAGCGAGTAATTTTTAAGCAGAAACTGCCATTGATATGAATAAATCATAATTATTGGCCAATAGCAAAAATATTAACTCTAAATAATATATATAAATTATATTTGTCTTCTGTTCTTCTGTCTTCTCTATGTTATTTAATTTATATATTTATCAAATTATTATTAAATTTTCTTAATATATATTCTTATATTTGTTAACAATTATTTAAATATTTTAATTACGTATATAAGTTATAAAATTATAGTAATATATAAAATTATAATTGAACTTGCATATTTGTATTCATACAACAACAAAACCTAGATAACACATATATCTGTTCGATATGAAATCTAGTCGAATTTGTATATATATTAAAATAGATTTACATTATATAATACATCACTTTAGCTACAGTTATATTAATATTCATCCAGCGTTGGCCATCATAGAAGTATTTGTAACATGAACTTGACCTCGCCCAGCTGTTCCAGCTATTTCACCTGGCTAACTCTAACAGGTAAAACGTAGCACGTGAGTTTTTTTTCCGCTTCTCTCGTTTTTTTTTTTTAGTTTTATTTTGTAATGAAGTTCACACGCTCGTTGTGGTCACATTAACGTGACCATTAGCTGGGCAGCAGCTATAGAAGACGAAGCTGAAGCTGAAGCTGAAGCTGAAGCTGAAGTTGAGAGAAGCATTTGGTAATGTGACTGGGCATCATAAATTACAAACATCATTATCATATACGCGCATCGTGATTATCGTAAGCAGGCGGCAATTAAAACAAGAGCGAAAGTAAAATATTTAGCAAGAAAATAAGTATAAGCCGCCGTCAACACAATAACAATTGTATATTTAAAATCCATTTAAAAGCCACAAAACAATAATAAAGCCAAAACATGATTATATTTAGCTTCTTCATATTTGTTGTCGGCGCTTTCGCTAAGCAGAGCTCTGAGGGAATTTATTAAATTAATACGTGTTGCATTTGCAGTTAACGAAAATGAAGTGAAAATTATTATTGTGAGCGCAACAAGCTTCAATTAGCATAAGCAGCAAATGAGAGCATTGCAGACTGAGTAATGCTCGCTCGAAAAGCCACAATGATCAAATTGATAAGCATCAATATATAGTAATAGATATGAGAGCGTATCATGGAATAATTATAACAGTACATAACATAACTAATATACTCTCATATGACTTACTTATGCAGTTACTGCCTTCACTCACAGCCAAAAAAAACTCTGCCTAAATGAACTGATTCTTAGCCATAAAAAAAAATCGAGCGGTGTCATGACTTTAATTACTTTATTAGCCCCAACTGAAGAGGTCTGCATTTTATTATTTTCTTATTCTTATTCTTATTCTTACTTTTACCTTATTTTTCTTTTGGCCCACACACACACGTTCATTAAGCCAGCCGTCTGATATATGGAGGCCAGGACCTGTGGGCAGCTATCTGAGTTGGCGGCCTTAGCGGTACTTCGAGGCTTAAGAAGCAGCGCAACAGAAATTAACCAAAGACAAATCGCTTACGCCCCCAGGGCGGCCACCGGACCAACATAACAATTTAATGTTACAATTTATTAATTCTTTTATGTATATTTGACATACATACTACTACATGGCCATACATATACATATATGTATTGATATCGGCTAACTGGCAGCGCATACAAAAAAATATTGCATTTATCACAAAGTTGCACAGTGGGTCGAAAGTAATGTGCAATAAATTTTGTTATATTTCAGGGCGTAAATTAATCACATGTTTATTTATTATTAATATATTTATTTAAATTATATGCTTATATATATTTTAGTTGTGTTTTATTTAGTTGAGATATATGCATAAAGAATTTTAAATATTTTAAAAATCTTATCTTATAGAAAGCAAACAAATAAACTTTTTTTACATATATGTATACATAGTTGACTAGAATTTTTGATTAATAAATTATATATTTATAATTAATTGAAATAAATCTGCAATATTTTTGTTGCAAACATTCTTTGGAATTTTGAAATTATTTATATAAATATTTCTTTGTAGCATTGATAGCTTGACAACCACTGTGGACGTCTGTATAAAGAGAATAAAAAATATTTGATGATGGCCAGCCAACAAATTGGACAAAAGGCAACTCGAGCCAGAGGCCCCTCGGCCGTTGTGGTCACACATTCCAGCTAAAGGCGTGCAAGGCCCGTGTACGTTGCCCGAAACAAAACGAAAAAAAAAATGATGAAGGAAAATTAATAATGAATGCGCCGAGGTAGCTGATGGGCCAGCTGAGAGAGTCAATGAAATGTGTGTGCGCGAGTGTATTAAAAATTAATTAAAAAAAACTCACAAAGTCAACTCGAGTCGAGGCGCATAGAAAGCAACAAAAGTAGCTAGAGAAATGCTCATTATCATGACAACAACTTGAGTCAGAGCTCTGTAGCGGGACGTGCTACGTGTTGGGCATTTCAAGTGCAAGACCAAGAACAAAATCAAATCGGTTAGCAAAATTGATTGCGCAGCTGGCGAGAATAGAACATAGCGAATTGACCCACTGCTGCGAGATACAAATGAAAGAAGGAAAACGTTAGAACAGAATTGCTATAACTGCGCTCTCTTTACCTCAATATCAATCGAGCTCAGTTCTTTGGCACGCTTCAGCTTCAGTCTCTGCTTCAGCTTTGGCTTTGGCTACTTCGACAAGCAAAACATTTGCAGCGCCTCGAGGCAAACATTTCTTGATGTGGCTATTCTTGTTGTTGTTGCTTAATTTGCATAATTAGCGCACATTTTTCGACCATTAAACATATTTTTAACAACGCTTCTTTAATCACTTTTAAGTGAGAGTTAACAAAAAATACATATATGTATACAAAAATAAAATATACTTCAAATCTTTTCAGGGCAGTGTGGCGAAAGTCTAAAACATTTTCATTGCTCGACGGGGTATTCATTATGAAATAGGAATCTTAAGATGTTCAAATTTTGATTCTAAATATTAAATACTTTTCCTTTATATGATACTTTCCAATCATACTTTCTAGTTATATTTCTATCTCATAATCTACGAGTCTATCCGTCAACCACCTATATATCCACTTCCCACCAATCCAACACTCTAGCCATCCTATCCAACTATCAAGTTATATTTCTATCTCTTAATATACGATTCTGGCCATCAACCATCTGTCTATCCATCTTTACACCAATTTAACTTTCTAGCATTCCTACCTAACTTTCTAGTTGTATATCTATCTATTAATCGACGAATCTGTCCAGAAACCACTAATCTATCCATCTTTCCACCCATTTACTTTTCTAGCTATTTTTAGCAATTTTCTAGCTATTCTTTGCTATATTTCTAGATATCTTCCCAACTTTCATTCCAACCTTCCAATCGTACTTTCTAGTTATATTTCTATCTAATAGTCGACAAATCTGTCCATAAACCAAATATCTATCCATTTTTCCACCAACCTACCTTTTTAGGTATTCCTAGCCATTTCTAGCTATTTTTAGCCATTTTCTAGCTATTTTTGGCTATATTTCTAGATATTTTGCCATCTCAATCTTCCAATCATACTTTCTAGTTATATTTCTATCCCTTAATCTACGAATCTGGCTATCAACAAGTTGTCTATCCATCTTTTCACCAATCTAACTTTCTAGCATTCCTATCCTACTTTCTAGTTACATTTCTATCTATTAATCGACGAATCTGTTCATAAACCGCCTATCTATCCATCTTTCCACCAAGCTGCCCTTCTAGCTATTTTGTAGCCATTTAAACTATGTTTGTCTATATTTCCAGCAAGTTCAGTCAATACAATCAATTCTTTTTAGAATTAACAAATATAGCTCTACCATCTATATCTTTAGATGTTATATGCAAAATGACTACAAACAACAATATATATGCAGCTGCAATTAGAATCGAGCACCTGATAACTTTAATTGAAGACTACGATTGTAATGAATGCAAACACCTATACTTAGTGATTGCAATTGAGTAGAGCGAAAGGAAAAATAATATTTGCTTGCTTAACTGACACAGTGCCATAGTATTAAAGGTTTCTTCTCAGGAAACGGAAATGCTGCTAGAAAGAACACACAAAGACTTTGGTCCATTTACATACAATCAGCCGACCCAGATCTCAGATTTAGTTAATAAATCATATAAAGTCATTAGAGTATATAATACAAAGGCATATTCAGATTCTCATTTTTCATAGGAATCGAATCACTTTACAAATAAACTCTAAATTAAAATAACTTACAGAGTAGAAAATCTACACTTGTTGCTGCTGTCGGAGCATTTATGGAATGCGACAGAGCTGGATAAATACAAACAACACCAACAATAACAATAAACAAAGACGATTCATTGAATACTAAAAGTAGTCCAGATGCAATTATCAAAGCAAAACATTTCTTTGTCAGTGGAATGAGCCGTTCTCTGTTGTTGAACTGAAATGCATCGGGCAACATCTCACCTTTTACGAGATGAAGGTGTGCAGCATTCATGTTTATCAGTTAGTAACAAAGACAACATAATAAACACCCATAACAGCCACCGATGCAAATATTAACATGTAGCCAGTGAGATAAGAAAAAGATAAGAGCTGCAGTGCTGTAAGTCACACTCAATGCGAACCAAAAAGAGTGAGAAACATTTTTGGGCATGACACCGAGACAAAGCGACCTCTTTACCCGGAAGTTTTGGATTGGCTGTTGCAATGGGCTGGGCTGGGCTGGGCTGAGTTAGGCAGGTACTTTTACTTTAAACTGACTGTTTACTGGCTTGCATAATAGCTTTAATAGATGCAGTTCAAGTCAAGATGTATGAGATATGCTTTAATAAGCATAAATATTGATACAAATACGCAGAGAGAGAGAGAGAGATGCAGATGCAGTTAGAGAGACAGATACGAATGCAAATAGTAAACACATTAATTTACATATATGAATACATCAGATAAGATATAGATAAATAGACAGAGATGAATCGAAAATCTAGGTACCAGGCAACTACAGATACATATGAGAAACACAGATACAGATACAAATACAAATAGATCAAATATTCAGATACAGTTATAGTTATAAGGTATAGAGATATATACAAGTAAGGATATAGACACATCCATATATACAAATTGAGATACTCTCATATAGCACTACAAATAGGTAGGATACAGATACGGCTACAGCTACAGATACAGCTACAGATACAGATACAGATACAGATACAGATACAGGTACAGATATTTATACCAACGAGTCGCACACGCCCCAAATAAAGCGACAAGAGTCTCGATAGCCGCTCACGATCCGAGCGCTAATTCAAACAAATTGCAGCATAAATGCATTATAAAAGGCCGAGAAGCAAACACGACCGACATCCAATGCGACACAACACATACACGCACAAACTGTCTCTTAGTATATGTGTGAGTGTGTGTGTGACAGTATGAAAAGGCAACGGATTCTGGATTCTGGATCTCGAATACTCCGCATAGAAAACGCATATGATAAATTACACAAAAAGCTAGTTTCAAGCACATGGCTGCTGTAAATGTGGCCTGAGCGCACAGTGGTTGAACAATAATTAAAAATTCTAAATAAATTCTATGTTAAATAATTGATTTAAGATTGAATAAAAATTGAAAATCCAACATTTCTGAATAGAAGTTGAAGTCGAATAGTCGGATTATTATTATTTGATATTATTATAAATGATATCAGAGAGATTTCTTAACACAAATCAGCTGCTAAACACTCTTTCGATTTGATTTACATCTTATATAATGTCAGTTTATGAGGCTATCTTGAGTATATTTATGATTTGTGTTCTACTGTTTTCTTTTGAGCTCAACTAAAAGAAGAACTCTTTAAAATTAAAATTTGAAACTATAATAGAAAGTGAGATACAGAACTGGTTTCAGGCAATTCGTTTACATCAGTCTCAAATCATTTAATGTTACGCTTTAATTCACATACCGAGTACATTTGCCGCTCCATTTTATGGAAGCCCAAATAGAATCGCTTTTTTATTTCACATTAATGATGATGAGCGCCCACTGTGCAGCATGCATCGGGCAGCAGCAAGTGCTTTGTTGTTGTTGTTGGTGTAGCTAATTTGATTAATGATAAGCCGAGCTTAACTGACGACGATTGTGATTCATTATGTGCGCACATCCAGCACACTTAGCGCAAAAGATATAGATTCAGCTATAGCCTCATCTCCAGAGCTCCAGTAACCGAAGCTAAATGCAGTTGCAATTGCAATTGCAATTGCAGTTGCAGTAGCTGCTGCGAATTGCATTTAATAGATCGTTGGCATAGAACGACGAGAGACAGAGCATTATTTTATTAGCTTGACAACATGTGTCCGTTGTTGGGCAATTGCAATTGCCATAGACCAGATCTTTCACTCTCCCTCTCTCTCTTACATTCACCAATTGATTTGAATCATCATAATATGCGAAATATGCTTTCGTTATCTATGAAATACAATTTAGTTGGCTGATTACATGCAATGAGCCATTTCCTTTGTTGTGTCGACTCACGCGCTAATGCCATAGTAGAATCCGTTGTTGCCACTATCTATCCATCTATCTAGCTATATATGAATGTATATCCATATATATATGAGTATATGCTTCGTCACAGCTGCTGGCCACTTGCATCGCCCCATTTGGGCCAGAACAGAGCGGACTATTGAACACATTGAAAGAAAGGCGGTCAGAGTTTAATTTGTTTGAAGTCTTCGTATCATAAATGAAGAATGCGTATAAGTACGAGTATAAGAGTGAGTATAAGTGAGAATAGAAATATGAGATTAATAATGAGTAGAACTATAAGCTTTAGTATAAGTTCAAATAGAAGTGAATGTATACGAAAATTTATAAATAAATTCATTCTCTATATTCAGTACACAAAATGCAATCAGAATTAGCAACAACAATAAATACAATATTTATTCTTGACCATTTTTTCGCTGCTTGTGAAACTGTTGTTGAATCAATCTAAATATATTATTAATTTTGCATTCAATGTTGCTCTTCTCCGGTTTCTTTTCTTCGTGCTCTGTGTTTCTCTGTGCTGTTATTGGTGTTTGTTTGTGTTGGAAGCAAGTGGACATTAATAATATATAATGTGTTAATATTTAATGGATAATATTCTTCTTCTTGTTGTTGTTGTGGTTTTTTGTTCGTTTATCCACTGCCTTTCTCGCGCTCTTTGCGTTCCTTTTCGCGCTGCTTCTGTTGCTCCTGCCTGGCCTTTTCCTTTTCCTTTTTGACCTTTTCGCGCTCCTTCTCTTGTTCGGCGATTCGTTTCAATTCCTCCTTTTCAAAGGCTTCGAACTCCTCGCGATCCTGTGTCAGCTGAATGAGTTCGGCCATCTCAGCTTCATCGAGATCGCCCTCATCCAGATCCTTTTGCATTAGCTCCACCTCACGACTCATGGCCTCCTTGGCCTTGCGACGTCGCACTTTCAGCTCCTTGGCATCCAGTCTATCCTGACGGCGCTGTTCGCGTTCCTCCTTCTCCTCCTCTCGGCGCTCCTCCTCCCTGGCGAACTCCTCCATCTCATCCTCAGTATAGGGATAGTCGGGAACTTCGTAATATAATCGAAAATCTTCCGATGAAATGCAAAGGAAAAGGGTGCCAACGAACGCCGCAATTCCGCTTACTAAAGCCATATTGTATCTGGAGTTCTTGGCCTTCCAAGCCTTCATGAAATCACCCTCCGGCTTGGGCAAATCATCAAAGATGGCATGAGTGCCACCACTAGGAAAATAGCCATGCTTCGGCGGCGTTTTCTTCTCCTGTCCACATTTGCCTGCCGCTTTGGCAGCGAATTGCCGATTGAAAATCAGAAACTTGCTCAATCGACCAATGCGTACTGATGCAAACAGTTCCGATTAATACATAATATATAGTTAACTGATCCATAAAATTATATACAAAGTCTACTTACGCTCACGCGACAGCCGCGACGGAGCGGCCATCAGAAGTCTGGACATGTTTCCCGTTCGTCCCTTCCTCGTACTCTGATAGCAAATGCGGATTTGTTTATTTGATGTGTGACTGAAATAAGTATAATTGTCCAGACTGACAAATGACTTTCTCAAAAGCTGCTACGTTTTCGTTTTATTATTATTTATTTTTTTTTTTATTATATATTTTTTCTTTCTGTTTTCTGAAAGCTAAAGCAACAATGTCAATGGCAGCTGTAAAAAGTGCAATTGATACGAATTCTTTGAATTCACTCAAAATGCTGCAGTAATTTGCTTTCTTTAAGTGAAAAGTAGATTAAAGCGATGATTTTTGTATTATTATTAATATGCTACACTATATGGATTTTTATTATGAATTTCATTTTTCTTTTTTTCTTGACTACAAGGCTACTTCATATTCCATATGGTTTGTATTATTTTGAATTAAAACGAAAAGACGATTTAATGTTGTTTGAGAAAGAAAGCGTACAGAAACTAAATTGCATTGCTTATTGTAGACATTTTAAATTTATATAGTATTATAAAATATATTATATTACAATATATATTATTAAATTATTAAAAATTTTTTTTTATTATTACAAATATTTAGTAATCAAGATTATATACAAAATATTTAAAAAATTAATTCATAATTATTAATTTTTTAAAATGCATTTTTATTTAATAATAATGATATTAGCTTATTTAAAATAAATAATTTTTAAATATTTCAAATACATATATAATAATCAATTAATAATATATAAATAGTTTTTAAAATGTATTAATAATTATTTATTATTTAAAATGATTTTTTAGTTATTTATACATAATTTGTGCAGTTCTTGGATTAATTTAAAAATATTACAAGTTTATTAAATTATTTAATTTATTTATTTCTTAATTTATTCATTTATTTATTTATTTATTTATTTATATATTTATTTATTTATTTTTTTTAAATTATTTATTTTTTTTTAACAGTAATTTCTTAAAATATTAAAACTAAATATTACAAATTTATTACATTTTTTTATTTATTTATTTATTTATTTATTTATTCATTTATTTATTTATTTTTTAACAATAATTTCTTAAAACATCATAAACTAAATATTCTATAATTATTTACAATTCTTTTACCTTTTATTTTTACAATAAATGAAGAGAATATTATATAGTTTTTACTAGTGCGCCTTAAAAGCTCTTGTGTAATCTTGTTTTTGGAGCTCAATACACCCAAAATACCATAAATCAGAGTACAAAGCAAATTAGTTGTAAACTTTGTAGGTTTTTTGGAGTAACAAATTTGGTTAGTAAGTCAGAGAGGGCAGCGTCCATTTGCTGTGATAACAAAGAAACATAACTGCTCGACAAAATGGATAGTGAGAACGGTCGACAGATACAGAGGCAAAGCTTATCTGTGGCAGCGAGATACCTGAAGCGCAGCAGCGACGTTGAAGATACCCAGAAGAGACTCCAAGCCAAAGCACAAAGCCCAGACCCCAGCAAGCCCCAAGCCCCAAGCCAGCAGCGCATTAGCATGTTAGAGAGCATCACAGAAAAAGATTTCATGGAAATTTATGATGCCCAAAAGAACAAAATCTACTACAAAGGTGTCACGTGCGTGATGCCAGCCCACAACAGACACTAGAAAAGTTGTCAAAAATTTGTGTATAGTTGACGATGTGGAAAGATTGGGCAAAAGTAGTTCGTCTCGTTTGTTGTTTAAACAGATAAAGAAGCTAAAGAGAAGCTAATCACGTCGGTTGTACGCCCCAACGAGACATCGAGAATGCGGTCAACAAACTTGTTCCCCGTTGCAGTTGCAGTTGCAGTTGCAGTAGACTGAGTAGAGGCTGTTGGCGTGGGTGATACGATATTTTGTTGTTGTTGTTTCTTTTATTGTATTATTGTGGGTAGGTGAAAATAACTTGATCAGCAATATGCAATGCTGGAATATGTTGCTTTACAATGTCAATATCTACAAAATATATAGTATGTTATGGTGCTATATGACAGGCGACTTCTTCAATAGTGCTTTACTTTCTTTTTTTTCTTTCTTTCTTTTCTCTCTTTCTTTGCTTCTGAGCAATCGCTTCTTTCTTGTGCAGAAACAGATGTACGAGCAGATGGCAAATATGGCATAGAGCACGGCAGTTATATAGCAACGTAATGCCAAATTGCTATACCAGAGATCAGCCTCAGCACGAAACTGCTGCAGATTCGCATGGGTCTCCTTCAATGGCAGGGTCTCCAGCAGCGATAGCGAGTTGATCGAATAGCATATGCCCATCAGGAGCAACTGAATTGTACCCCAAATGCTCATGAACAGACAGAAGAGCGAACACTTCTTACCGCAAATCATTCCAAGTGTTTCCTATTCCATTCACAAAAAAAAAAAAACAAAAAAAAAAGCAAATCTGTATAATTTGTTGTATGTATAATTGATAGATCGTGTGACGGCTAAAGCAAAACCACATCAAGAATCGCCCTCTCTCTCTCTTTCTCTCACTGTCTCTCTGTTTAACTACGACAGGTGCAAAGCCCACATGAAATGAAAAGTTTCCGCCACATGAACCAATTGCTTCAGCTCCAGCTCTTGCTCTTGCTCTTGCGCTTGCTCTTACCTGTTGCCTCTAACCTTGTGCGATTTTAATGACATTAGATCTTGCCGGCCAGATTGTGAAGGTTAGACCCAGCCCCAACTGTATGTACATACATATAGACACATGTACATAGATATATATCGCATATATAGCTTTGACTCTTTACATCGACTCTAGCTAACACTCGCTTTCAGTTGCTTTTGCGGTTGCCGTTGCCGTTGCGGTTGCGTTTCGTGTCGGGTTGTTCAACTATTGCACACATTTTGCATAAATTTTATTTCGGTTTCGGATTCTGTGAGCCACAGCAGTTGTTTGACAGCTGCTGTTAGTGACAGTTCAGCTATTTCAAAGAGTTCACAAATTGAAAGGAATTGAGAATATATAAATTCTCACCCGGCTTTCCTCAAAAGTTTGATATACCCTGTATACATTTGAGCATATGTCAGGTAGATATAATTAATTATTTAAGACTTTATATATTGGTTTTGATCATTTTATTAAAATAATTTAAAGTATCTAAAACTTGAAATGAAATTGTGTAACTTAAATATTTAAAAAAAATCTTTTATTTATTTTAAATAAAAATAAAAAATTATTATGAAAGTTATACTTTATAAGTGTTGAAAATATGTATAAAATATATAGTAAAATATTTATATATATATTTATAAATATATATATAGGTCAATTAAGTAACTACGAATCATCATTACATGGAAACATCAGCTCTATGCCCTTAGTTATATATATAAATATAACTTGAACTATTTTTAGTTCACATGTAATCAGCTTAAGGTTTTTTTATAGCATGCACTGTACCCTGAGAGCTTCAGCAGATTCATACTTATTTTTCCCTTTATGCACTATACAATAAACATAAAGGAAGGGAAAATAGCAACAACTACTCACCGATTTTCCAAATAACGCATTAAACGGTACTTCGTTTCGAAAAAAAATCTCTTAAAACGAGTAGCAAAATGCGAAAAAAATGCGCCTTGAAAATCCGTTAGACGCGTTCAACTTGCGAAAATTCGTAAGACGGTTTAATGTTTTATTTCTTTACTTTTATTATTTTTTATTTATTTTTATTTTCTTCGTATTGTTGTTGTTGTTGTTTTTGTTGTTGTTGTTTTGTTTGCTTGTTTACACCACGTTTTGAGCAGTCGTTAGTTTTATGGGTGCACAAAGCCTTAAATTGTTTTTCTTCTCTTTTCTTCTTCTTCTTCTTCTTTTGCTGCAATGTGCAAAAGTCTTTCAATTAGGAATTGCCATTAATCGTTTATATTGAATGCTCTTAAGTTTTACGATATGCGCTCTTAGCTTAACAACTCTGAACAAAGCTAAAAGACATGAAAATGCTTTTGTGGTATAGTTTTTTTATAGACTAACAATGATTATTGAAACATTTATGGAGTTAACTATTTATGAATGAAAAAATATATATTTAAAATATATATACATATTATTATATTTTAATAAAATATTTGCAACTTGATCATTATTTTATTTACAAAAAAAAAATATATATAAAAAAATTGGTAGCTCAGACACCGAAAATTGATTCAAAGAAAACCTTGACATTAGCTTGTTTATGTTCGAGCGGCTCAGCTTACATGTCTCGTAATCGCCTATCAATCAAGCTACAGTAGCTACTCTAATGAAGGACAGCCACATTAAGGTATTTAATTGCATAAGCTGCATTAGCTTTAATTATGCTTGACATGAGTTCAGCATTATCAGAAAAGCACTATACACTTTTTGTTTGGAATTTTATAATAGATCAATATAATATAAATATGTAAAATGTAAAATAATGTATGCAAATATTCCTATATATACATACACATTTAGTTATATTTATATTTATATTATTTGTTATTCAGTTTCTCGACAATTATATCTGCTTTGAAATGCCTTTGAGAGAGAAATTCCGCAACAGTCAACACAAATTATCAAAACAAATAATTCTTAGCGGAACGCTAAGCACAGCATTTTCTTTTCCTTTTCAACGCAATTTATGCATGCAAACAGTTATTTATATTTATTTATTTTCTGCATATTATTTTTATTATTATTATATTTTGTGATAAGATTCCATAGCAAATATACATTTGTTGTTGTTGTTGTTGTCGTTGTCAATTGCTTTCTTTCATTTGTTTTGCATTCTTGAAGTAAAACACTTGTTGAAACGCACACACACACACACACACACATACACGCATACATAGATATCAACACCAACAGACACACACGCACGCAAATGCCGCTTTGAATCAGAGCTTGGCGTATATACCGTATAAAGCAGACTGGGCTGCACAAGAGCCAAAACAAACACGAAACTGAACCAGTAGCGCAAAAGAGACAGCGAGAGTGAGAAAGACCGTAACGAAGCGCGACACAACCAACTTGCTCCACGTTCGCTGCTGGAATGAAACTAGTGAGCGTAGCCGCCAAACACATTGGAGAGACGTCGTGTCGCGTCGCGTCGATTGTATGTTTAGCTGTTGGCGCTTGCTTGCATGTTAGCAAAGTATTTGGAGGAGTTCTGGACTACAGCATAAGCGATTTGCAAGACATTCTAGATGTAATAATAAAATTAGTAACTATTTTATTTCAAAAATAATTAGTTGTTTAGTATTTAAACGGTTGCATTTTAAATTTATTTAAATTATATGCCTATATGTTATTCTAAATTGTTGTCTAAATTGGGTTAATTGTTTCTTAATTAACAAACACACATTTTTATTATAAATAAAGCATAAATAAAATTGTTTCATTCAACCAACTGTTGATTGAAATTAATGTTTGATAAACGAGCAGTTTGCTGTTAACCTGAGAGAAAAGAGAGTAACAGAGCTCTGTTATACAAGCGTGCGCTGCCAGACACAAAGCTGACTGCTGTGACGCAGCTGCACAATGTTATAATGAACGCAGCTTGAAACCAATTCATTGCAATGCAGAGTAGAATATTTATCTTAAGAGTAATAATTTTGATTTAGTAATTTAAATTTGTAATACTAAATTACATAATATAATACATTTATTTCGTTAACTAAAGATGCTTGCATTTATATTTTTTATATTCATAATTTTGCTAAACACAAATTTTACAAAAATCTTGTTCTTAAATAGAAAGTTTACAAAGAAACTAAAGTTTGTTTAAATAGATAACTTTACTGTTTAATGATACATTAATTGATATCATGATAATATTATAATTAATTATTTATAATACGTGATTTGCCTTTAAAAATAAATAAATTTAATTTAAATATATTTAAAAAAAAGTAAATATTTGTTGTTTTTTTTTTTTTCATTTAATCAAATTTAATCAAATTTAAAGCCTATTTAAAAACCAAAAACAAAAACAAAATAAATAAATAGTATTTTTGCTACATTTTTGAGCTGCTTGTCCATATAATCAATGGAAAAGATTTCCTGTTCTGAGCAATTCAAGCTCAGCTTTTATGGCAATTTAATCGGTAGCGCTTAGAAGTATTTTGCGTTCATTAAAAGCAGATCGCTGTCTGCTAATTTTGGCCAACAGCAACGGCTGCTGAGCAAGGCCATAAAAAAGCAAGTGTGATCGAAGTTACGCCCATGCCCAGTTAGCATGAATTAATTTTTTGATTACTGGCCATATGCGTATGGATAGATAGAACGATCGTTAGATCGATATAAAGTTAGCTCTGATCGCCTTAAAAGGCCACAGCCAGATACTTTCGCAGCTGTTGGCGGATTTCCGCTCCCAAGCTACTAGAATTTCCAGCCACCCAAATGACAAAAAAAAATGTGCCCATGATTAGAGAGCCTCGAAGTGGTCTTAAAGCCAAAGTTTGTCATTTGATACTGCAGCAGGAGGTGGAGGTGGAGGAGGAGGTGGAGTGGAAGGAGGCCTAAGCACTCGAGCGATTAGCATGTTAAACAGCGGCTGCTTAAAGACTATAATTAAGCGACATAAACTTGGGTATTAGGCGCTAAATACACACACGCACACAGTCAAAAAAGCTCCACACACGCACACACACGCACACACATTTGTACACTGTTGAGGGGAAATTGAGTAAAACGGGGGCCCTCTCATGATTTGCATAACTGTTTGGCTGGGGCACGCACTCGACGTCTCGATCATCTGGGTGTGAGTCTGGCCTGGTCATGGGCCTGGCTTGCATTCGAAACAGACGGCAGACGGCATGGCAAACGAAAAACGGAGGCAAACAGACACAAGCACACACACACACACACACACATGAACACACACCAACACATTGATATGCACCTGTCCACATATGCGACACGTTGGGCTTTCATTTGCTGCCTAAGAAAGAGTAAACAGTCCCCAGTCGCATATTCTATGAATACACTCGACCCGATGCGGCATTCTCAATTTTATGATGCAACTTGAGTTGGAGCAGCGAAGCAAAGCTCTGAGCAGCCAAAGAGTTTTACATTTCAGTTTGCTCTTTAATATTGATAATAATATAATAATAATAATAATAATATAAATGCATTCTTTGTAGACTCTTATAATAATAATGCAAATTATATGTTTTTAAATCCTAATAAAACTCTTCTTTTTTAATCCTACTATATATTATTTTCATTATTTATAAACTTTATTTTATTTATTATATGTATTTCAGCTTAATTCTCAGGGTATTCATGCAGCCAATGCATATAAATTAATTTGCTTTTCCTTACTTTTGTTGTTTTTTATTTATATTATTTTTTTTTTCGTAACACAAAAGAATTTCCATCAATAATGTCAATAGTGCTGCAACAACAACAGCGACAACGACAATAAGTACTTACAACAACAACAACAACAATAACAAGAACAACAACAAGACAAGACGACACTCCTTTTGAGCTGAGGCTTTTGACTGAAGGCAGTTTCTATGCGCGTTTACCAAAGAAGAAACTGGATATATGGGTTTTGTGAGAAGACAAAGTTAAAGATATAAAGCAAAAATTAGGAATAATATATCAATTGAAGAAGATGCATTTTCTATAACTAAGCACATTTATTGGCTTGATAAATCAGAAGAAAGTATATATATATTTATTTAAGCACATATATCAAATATATACAAGCAAATGATTTACTATTAGGCTACTGTAGAGATTGATCAATAACTCTATATGTTATGCGCCTCATAGAGGTAAGGCTAAACGAAAAAAAGAACTCTAACTTTCACAGCCCTAGCTACTCTAGAGATTGATCAAAAACTCTATATGTTATACGCCTCATAGGGAAAAAGAACTCTAACTTTCACAGCTCTTAAGCAGTTGTTCTTTTAATTTATATATATATACCTATATGTATATTTTGATATATACAAGTTGAGGCGACGCTGAGCGAGTATTCTGCAGTCGGCTGCAATGTTCTTAGTTGTTCTTGTTGTTGTTGGGGCTTGGACTGACAGCGACGCGTCGATGATGGGGCCAACGTCACGACGAATTATGACCACAAAAGCTGCTTGGGGTTTTAAGTTATTAGGTAACCCAAGACAAACACATACATTAGTATTAGTAAAGCAAGTACATATATATGAAAATATATACACACATATATAGTAACTCATTCTTTTACAACTTTTAATTCAATCTGATTTAGTCATATATATATGTAAAAATCAATAGTCCAATCAATCGAGCGGCTTCAGAGCCTCCCTCGCATCTGTTGAGCTCGGCTATAAATGTATTTTAAGGTCAGTGCACACTCACCTGGCCAACTCCCCCTCAGGTGCTTGGCTGCGTCGCGCTGTTGGTTGGTTTAGCTAAATGCTTTGATCTAAATATAAATTTCGCCACTCGCTCTGCAAATGCAAACAAATTAAAGTTAAACGGACTGAATACAAATTCAAATTTCAAATTGATGAACTTATAGAAAAGTCATTTTTGATAAAAAGAATAAACATATATACCTAAATGTACGCGTGGCAGATTAGAAAACTCTTTCAGATATCATCTTAAAGTCAGCATCTCTTCAGTCTTCAAGCTAAGTTGCTGCTGAGCTGAAATGTATTTTCTTTTTTTTACTTTACTCAATTGAATTTAATTTAATTCAATCTTTTTGATTAAGGGAAAAGTATTTATTAATAAAAGTATTTAATTTTATTTTTATTTAACAAATTTATTTATTTTCACATATTAAACAAATGCTTAAATAAAGAAAAAATATTTTTAAAATACAAATTGTTCGATAAATAAATATTAAAAAAAAAGAATAAAATACATAAAAAATTAAATTTAAAATATAAAATAGAAATACTTTACTATGGTACTATGGAAATTATTTTTAATGCGAATTATCCATCTTAACATTAACGTCTAAAAGTATGCACACATCTGGCATAAATGCTCACAAATCTTGCATACTTTTAAGCTTTTGTATTATTGTTATAATTTTTTTTCTAATATATATCTATATATCTGTTCCAATGTCCGTTTGTGTGTTTACTAAAGATTTCGCAAATAATAATAAAAAATTCTTAAGTGGAGAGGTTTTTTATTTTTAAAATATTATAAAAATAACTATAATTATAAAACTCTTTTTAATTATAAAAAATATCGAACAAATACATAATAAAAAATACAATAGTTTTTAGCAAAAATTTCAATTTATTAATAATAATAATAATAATAAAAATGTTTTTTTTTTTTACTATTTTTTAAGAATTTTTATATATAAAATTTTATTTAAAAAAATATAATTAAATAGGTATATATATTTTTTTTTATTTATTTATTAATTGATGATGTAATTTCAGTTTGTCTAAAATGATTTATAAATCTACAAACTTAACTGTACCTCCATTATTAACCACGCCCATTGAAAGGATGACAGCCTTCCCGCATACGCACACTCGTATAATGTATAAATTTACAATATGCAGCATTTCGGACAAGTCGCTGCGATAACCATAAACTGATTCTTGAAGTGGCCAATTGACAGTATTGGCCCACTTGTGCGCCGCATAAAGTATCGAACAGGCTGACTGGACCATCAACTGGTGATGGAAACTATCACTGGGACCAGTCACGGATTGCCAAATGCCAAATTGTCGATGTCTTTGGCAACACTTTTGACTTTGTCTTTGGCTGCAGCTGCAGTTAACCAATTAACAGCAGCAGCGGCAGCTCCATTTCATTGATTCATTCATTAATTCCTGCCTCATAAAAGCTACACGAGTCTCGTTTTTTTGTTTTCTTAACTTTTGCATTCATAGACGAAACTATAATTGTGGATAACTTTTAAAATATGACATGGCTTTTGTACCCTGTATCAATAGAATGTGTACGCAGTGGGCATAATGATGCTGGGCTGTGGTATGTAACGTATGGAAAGGGAGTGAAGTTTTGGGTGCTTACTCAACTTGTAGCGGGTTTAATTTATAGAAATACTCAAAATTTTAAAGTTTCTTTTCAGCAACATACATTAATAACTACAATTCTTTTAGTTTTTTATTTTATTTTTTTAATTTTTATTTTAAATTTTTTAATATTTAACATAAGTATTCTAGCTCGATACTTTTGAGTTTCCTCATCAAGCATGCGTTTAGTGCAAAGTTCCTTATAAAAAAAAAACTGTTCTATAAATTGAACAATACATTTAAGTACCTTTTAATTAAACATAATATAATAATTTTAAAAATATTTTCAATGTACTTATTTTATTTTAGTTTAATTTAAAAAAATTTATTAAAGCTGTTGAAAGATTTATAATTTATTACAAAATAAAGAAGAACGTCCTGCGACCATAAATTGTTGATATATTATTTAGCTTATTAAAATAAATTCTAATTAATTTTAAAGAAAAAAAATGTATTTAAAATTAAATAAAAAATTCCTGCCTTCCCAAAATCTGCTTTAATTAATCACATTTTTGTTTGTAACATGTTAACATATTTAATTTAATTATATTAGATTTTATTTCGATTTTATATATTATACAAACGCTTGTAATTAATTATTAATAAAAATCATTAATATATGCTACTTATTTCAGCAACAAATTTTATCTCTTTTACTCCCTTTTATCAGAATTTCCAGGGTATTTTCCTGGCAGCAGCAGCTACTGTGAATAATATATGTACACCATTCACAATGACTATTTCTGTTCAATCAAACAAAATGCAACTTTGTTTTTGTTTTTGGTCATCGTCATCGCCATCGTCGTCGCTTCATTTTGCAGCTTTGCAAAATTGAAATTCAAATTCGGGCGCTGCGTTAATTAATTGCAAATCAACAGAGTACGAGAAATACGCATACGCAGTGTGAGCCATGCGCATGCGCTTGGGCATGCGATGCGGCCCGTCACAGATGCATGCATGGCATTCACCGCAAAACCAAATGAACAAAAAAGAATTCTTCGCATTGAGCAATGGCCAGCGTGGCACAGCACCTTGGATTTGCTGTTAGCTGTTTTCTGTTGGCAGTTCGTATTGCATTGGTTAATTAGGCACTGTGACGTCCGTCCGAATTGCTGTCGTCTGTGGGTCGGCCTAAAGCATTTTGCACTAATTTGGAGCTCGCTGGCGCGCGCGCTCGCTCACCCTCTCCCTCTCTCTCTCTCTTGCTATCTCTCTCTCCGTCTCTCTCTCTCTGCCCGCCCGATTGCCAAATGCGTCGCGAATTTGCTGTCACTAAATAAAGCAAACGTTTGGGAGGCGACCAATGCCAATTTGGCATTAGATTTTATAACCCTTCTCCGAGCAGTTGAATAATTGAACAAATGAACGTTTGAGCAGTTGATCGATTGAGCATAAATTGTTATGGAAATGATTTTATGTTTGCCGGAAAATAAGCGCGACTATTGAAAGCAATTTTCACGCTGTCCAAGAAACTGGAGCAGGCATAAAATCTTTTATTTATAAACTGCTCACACGCACACACACACATACACACACACAATTGTTATATTGACTTTAATATTTGCTAATAGATTTCACATAAATCACATTCTTGTGGCATGATTTATGCACAGGCAGCAGCCAGCCAAGCACAGGTGTCTCAGCTGTCTTATGGCCATAATGTGAACTGCCAAGAGGAGGGTTTATGCAGTCTCAACTGCTACAAACTAAATGTGCTGCGTCATCAACGATGCACGACCCTTAACACTTGGCTTTCATTTGGCCAAAATTCAAACGAGCTACAATTACTCCATGTGCAAATTGTAGATTAAAGATAAATTAGATTGCTGGAAAAATAAAATCATGCCAAGCCAAAGCTTAAGCAGATTAATCTTTGATAGACCACTGCGGAGATATTGTAAACTAAAAGTAAAAACTAAAATAAAGAAAACTAATTACCAAATATCATAAATTTAAATTTATTCTGAAGAGATCTGCCCAAAAGCAAGAAATATATATAGAGCGAGAGCAAGTCTAGAGCAAAGATTAAAGACTTCAACAATTAACTGACATTATATAAATACATATATATTAAAAAAATATATATATGAAGAAGAAGGTTTTATGTTATAACAAGAGAAATTCAAATTGTGATAATTGAAAAGTTTTATATATACATATATATAGGTAACTAGATAACTTAAGTTCTCAAAGCTCAAGAATTATAACTATGCATATTATATTTAATAACAAAATTATAAATTTAATAACAATTCCCATTTAGCTTCATTAAAAAATCTATATCGTATCGTGAACCCACAAGGGTTAAAATAGACCAAAAAAATCCCACGAGCTGCGTTAGGTCCGCTCGTGTAGACCAAAAGTGTACGGCGTGGCTGGGCACTACTTTGTAAAATGCAATAATAATAACAACAATTACAACAACAACAACAAATCACAATTTTTAGCATTTTTAGCAAACAAACAACAGACAAATATGGTCAAATGTGGCACGCAGCAGTATTTTGGCCCGACAGCAGCAAAAGTGAAGCTGAAATCTAAAAAAGATTGTTTTAGAAATTTGTTGCAATTTTTTTGTTTTTTTGTTAGCAATGATAATTATGCAATTGTTGGTCGTGTCAAATAGTCGAGCAGCTGGCGAATAATTAGACAACATTCTCGCCAGAATTCCTCAAATACACAAACTATGTATGCCAAACACTGTGTATTCTAAGCTAATTAAGTGGTTAGGCGCAAGGTTACAAAAGGCAACCAATTTGGTTACAATCAAAAACATGTAGAATTCTCCAATGAATGCTGCTTTCTAATTAGAAATCCCGAGCGAGCCGCGTCGCTGACCCGGCTGCCAAAAAAAAAAAAAAAACTCCCAGCATAACAGCCTGCGTGCCTGCCCGCCTGACGACAAGTGGTCTGCCTTGCCAGCCAATCCAAAGCTGTTGCGTCATCCGCAATGGCAACGACAATAACAACAACAACAACAACAAGAATCGCATTCGGACGTTGTCGCTGTCGTTGTCCACTTCAAAGATACTTCACAAATTGGTGCTGCTCTGACGCTGAACGACGAGATCGAAATCGAAATAGAAATCGAATTCGAATTCGCCTGGCCTAGGCCCGGCCTGGCCTGACTATCTGGCTAGTCATCTGTCCAGCGTCCAACGTCCGCTGTCCGCGTTGACTGCGTGCGTCGCATTGCAGTATAAAAGTAACTGAGTGCACGCATTGAATTTACAGTTGCAGTTCTCAGTTAAAAGCCTAAACATGAAACTTTTGGTAAGCTAGAGATATATACATATACATATACACATATGATATATCCTTACTGATTATTGTTGTGCCTGTGACAGATTCTATCCACTTTGTTGGCCGTCGCAAGCGCTGCACCCGGCTTGCTGGATCTTGGTTTGGGACACACCGCACCCGCCATTAGTTATGGACATGCTGAGCCTGCGATTACTTATGCACATGCAGCGCCTGCCGTCACCTATGCTGCAGCTGCTCCAGTCATCAAGTCATATGCGCCCGCCATCAGCTATGCTGCAGCTGCTCCAGTCATCAAGTCATATGCGCCCGCCATCAGCTATGCTGCACCTGCTCCGGTAATCAAGTCGTATGCGCCAGCCATCAGCTATGCTGCACCTGCTCCGGTCATTAAGTCGTATGCGCCAGCTATTAGCTATGCTGCTCCTACGTTGGTCAAGTCATATGCGCCAGTCGTTAAAGCCGTTGCTGCTCCGGCCACCAGTTACTCTCATTTCAGTTCGGTAAGATGATTTAAACTGTGATCCAGTTCATTTAGAACATTTGTAGTTCTAGCACATCAGATTATCGATACTTATCAGTACATACATATGTACTTTAGGCTATATTGCATCCATTTTGAATCATATCAAACCGTTATTTCCTTGTCAGGTTGTTTCCCACGCCACTCCCATCATCAAATCATATGCAGCTGCACCTATTGTTAAGTCATATGCCGCACCAGCCATTAGCTACGCAGCCCCAACCGTAGTCAAGTCTTATGCCGCCCCAGCGTACAGCTATCAGCCAACATTGCTAAAATCATATGCTGCTGCACCAGCTTTGACACTGGGTGGATACGATGATCACTATGGCTATCACTAAACAGTTAGCCAGCCAGTCATCTCCAGCGCGTGTGTTGAACAGAGATGGCCACAATGAGGCGTACAAGTCAAGGAAGGAAGTAAACAGAGATTGAATCAGAGAGAGAATTAGTAAGAAGTTGACAGCCGCACGTTTTCCAAAACTAATATTTTTCAACACATTCCCGTAATTCGTATATTCTGTATTTATTTAAGGCTCCAATCATTGCAAATAAAGAAAAATTATATTTTTCAAAATATTGCTATTGTTGAATTACAGTTTGGTTGTAGATTATGAACGATCTCTAGTTGTGTCACATTTGCACTTTTTGCAACCTGGGGTATTATATACTCTGCAAGCATCAGCTAGGGGTCATTTGAAGAATCGATTATTTAATTAACCAGTATCGATAGTTGTCAAAGGTAAGCGGCAAACATTTTATTATTTATTAAAATACGTGTAAACGATTTGTATAAGTGTGAGAGAGAGAGAGAGAGGGCGAGAAAGAAAGAGACTTAGCATTTCAATAAGACATGTTTTAGATTAATATTCTGATTTTATTAAGTATCAAATATTCATTTTAATTTGCGGATAAATCTATCGTATTTAGAATAATAAAGCAAATATTAATACCAATACAACTGCCATTGTTTAGAACTTTGGCCAATTGACGCCAGGGTTGAGCCTGGACATCGCAGAACTCTGTTGACTATGGAAAAGATAAGATTTAATTTATATATAAATATATATATATATTTTTTTTTTTTAAATAAAAAAACATGATTGAATTATAAAACTTACATCGGAAATTCGAAGTCCTAGTAATAAGCGCAGTGGACTCCAATTGATCAGGGACAAAAGCCAGACTGGCGCCTTAGCGCGAGGTGGATAACATTCCAGCCACATGATGGCGATATGCAGCAAATAACAATAAACGGAAGCGCGCATAATGTGCTGATAGGCTGACACTGAAATATATGAATTTAGTACTATGCATTCTGAATAGAAAGTATTATGTACTTACTGAGCGGCGGCACATAGTGCGGCGAGGCATGGCGCGTGAGGAACATCAGACCCCACGCGGTTAGCATCAGAACAATGAGTATCAAAGCGCCTCGTCGAGAGCCGCGCAAGAGAAATGAGAGTCCCAAAAAGATTTCACAGGCTGCCAAACGAAAATTAAATAAACTCACCACAGAAATCATATACGACTCACCATACAATGGCATTGCAAAGACCAATCTATAGAAGTCGCCATTCCGGTGCAAGGTAAATCCTATGGCCACATCGCCAGACATTGTCTGCAGTATACCCTTGGGTGTGTAGCGCAGTGTAGTTGCATTCTCTACATGCACCACGGCTATTTTCACAAACGTCCAACCAGAGGGCGTATTTACATGTTCATTGGGTATCAACGGTCGTCGTTTGTTATCATGGGTTAAAGCAATCTTCGCCAGATTCTGATCGATGCCCATTTGTATGTCACAATTAATGCGCTCATCCGGCCAATTGCGTGCCGTGTCCACACACCAGCTCGTCACTTCCCAATTATTAGCCATGAGGCTGACACTACCATTGCTATAAACCCGCAGTTCATAGTCTTTTAATGCGTCACCCAGCGACTCCAATGCGCCACTGAAAGAAAAATGAAATCATTGTAAATTCAAAATTCTTAATATTTTAAATATTCTTATTGGCAATCCGATTACATTTGATCAAATTCAAGTTTATCGGCGCCCCACTCATCCGATAGTTGCCTGCTCTAGTAGCTGTTGATCTCTTAGCTTATCGATCATCCGATAGTAAGAAATACATCCGATTTTTAAGCTGCTAGCACTAACCATACAACACAATTTTTGTGGGCTGCTGGCTTGTGCTCGCATAGAGTGAGAGAGAGAGAGAGAAAAAAGAGAGAGGGAGAGTAAAGAAAAATAGCACACAGAATGTACTCATACGAAACCGCGACCATGCCGGTTGAGCGCTTGCACCGCAATGAATTCGTCGTTTCATATTTTGACTGCCCAGCCCTGAATTGCCCAAACCGAACAAATACGAAGTTGAGCGGTCGCTTGGCTCATATTCTGGTCCGTGAAAAAAGTTTGTTCTAGTTGTCTAGTCTATGTGTTGTATGGTTAGTGCTGCTAGTAAAATATTTGCTTATCGTTTTTTACCGTATCGGTTATCCGATAGTAGCTGATTAAATCTTGGCTTATCGGTGATTTGATAGTGGGATGCACTTTGCAATCCATCGATAGCTGTTGTCCCGATGGATATAAAAAGGTGCCCTTTAATTGGATACAAATTCAATTGGTATCATGTGTGCAGATGCGGATGTTCAAATGATGTAATTTAAATAAACTCTATTAATATTTACAAAATATACATACTTCAGTATCACCAATTGAGGTATCCATATTTGCAATTGCGGATGCTCAAACGATGTGAGTCTTCCAAAGCTCTCCGGCTGCCAGCGCAGTCGAGCATCTTGCCATTGCATGATCAACTGCATACGTGCGTGCAGGTGGGCACTAGATGGATCGTAGGCTAGCGATTGCATTTGAAAATTGAACTGAATCTCAGTTAGATTAATGGGCAAGCTACTGTTCTGAGCCTGATAAATTAAAGCTCCGAGCAAACGCTCTTCAACAGATTCCTCATGCTGTTCCCGCTCCATTTCATTTGCTGCGGAGATAAGAAAATTTGAAAAATATACATATTGCTCAAGTGTAATTCACTTACTGAATCCATCAAAGGCGCAATCATAGAACCAACGTGCGGAATTCGTTCCAAATGTGCTAAAGCTAATATAATTGATATTGAGAGGTGAGGGATCGATATAATGCAGTAATGGGTCCTTCTTAAAGCCGGGAATATAGACATACAAGTCGCCATCTACAAATAGAAAAATAATATATTAATAAGATAAGCTTAATTTCATTTAGCTCTATCTTACCTTTAGTTTGTACGATTTCAATTGGCGTTGGCTCATAGACTGAAAGTAATTCAGCATCCTGATTGGTTGAGACTCGTTTCGTGCCCATGTTGGTGCGAATGGTGGAAAATGTATCTGCGCCAGCTCCAATAACTGCAATTAGATATATATGGTACCAATATGCAAAAATCAACATGCAAATTTCTCTAACTTACCAATTTCATATACTCTATCTTCGGGACGCGGATGATTTGTTACAGAAAGTAATATATGTGCATCCATGGTAGTCAGCACATAAAATTTCAAATGCAGACGCTCATTGGCCAGGACATTATTATTATCCAAAGTATGCAGCGTAAAGAAATCTCTATATGCATATCCAGCGAATTTATCAATTTCAATGCTGTCGCATGTATCCAATTGAGCAAAGCTGATATTATAACGGCCCTTCGCATTGGCCGGATGCAGCGCCAGTGCAAGATATAATAAAACACTGATAAGCAGCTTTCCGTATAACACCATGTTTATCCGAAGCGCACAACATTCGTTATGGGGTCTAAAAACAACTGAAACTTACGCGCCTCAGGCATCATATCTAACTAATAACTATCGAATCTTAGCAACTTTGCATTTAAGTATCGGTAAATGTGATCATGTATCGAAATCTGTTTGTTGTTTTATAGCTATTAGCTATTGCCAGCTTTCACTAAAAGTAAAGAGATTCGTCTTCGTTGGCGCAAAGAAAATATTCAAATTGAACAACAGTACACAGAAGCAATTCTTATTTTAGCTTCAACTATTTCTATAAAATTGATAATATATCAAATGCTTATGAAGCTTCTCTTCGTGGGACTACTTTAAAAAAAATTTTTTTTTAGACACATATATTATAAGTTAAATAGATTCATAGATATTTATTTATACATTTTTAGTTTTTCTAGTTCAGTAAACTTCGCTCATTATATAATATTGCAAATTTGTTTTTGCTAGCTAAGCTAAAGAACTAGTTTTATGTAACTGAACTTAATCAAAATATACATTTCGATATATCGATAATGATTGGTCATTCCTAACATATCGATACGATAGACAGTCTGTCGCATTGAGTTAAATTTTTATTTAAATTTGATTTGCATTAATTCTGCACTTGGGCGTTGCAAAGGCGAACTTCTAGAGTTTCCCCATTGGCCATGCCGGACGACACACAAGATGTCAAAGCCCAGAAACTGGCAGCGGCGCGTAAAAAGGTAAAAAGAAAAAACATCATGACGTGGACACCAACACACATTGCTTTGTATTGATTTTGGTGATTGCTTTCTAGCTGAAAGAGTACCAGCAACGCAACAACAACAACATTGAGGAGAACATTGGTACCAACACAAATTCGTCAACAGTAAGCATTGCCAGCAATTTGTCTGAACGCTCTGACTGCGAATTAAGTTCAAGCAATGGCGTCGGTATCGGCAGCGGCAACGGCAGTGGAGCGACACAGCCGCAGCAAACACTGGAACAGCCTATGGCAGCGCCCTCAGCAGCTGTATATTTTTCCGAGAAAACGATGCCGAGAATAGAGCCAGCAGCGGAAACGCAGTCAATTTGGCCTTTGAACGGACAACAAAGCGATACAAATTTGCAAACAATTCAAGTGTTAATTGCAGAAAAGGCTCAATTGAATACAGAGTTGACAAAGAGCCGGCACTTGTGTCGTGAGAGGGAATTGGAGCTGGAGGAGCTTCGCACAGAGTATGGCCAGACCATGGAGCGGCTTGAGCAAATGCAGCAGCATTGCCAGGAGCAGCAACGTAATGCCGGACAGCAACGCAATCAAAACGCTGAACTGCAACACAAACTGGCTGTGGCAAATGCTCAAATCGAAGATCAGCAGGCGCATCTCAGTGAGCTGGAAGCTCAGGTGCAGCAGCTCAAAACTAAGCAGGAGGAACTGCAACAGCAGCATGACGGAAAATGTAATGAACTCGAAATGGCACAATTGCGCATTCGCCAGCTCTCGGACGAGTCGAATGTGAATGCGGACAACCGCGTGGAGACCCTTACCCAAACACAGTATATGTATGAGCAGCAAATACGCGATCTGCAGCAAATGGTGTCACAGCTAACACAGGACAAGGAACAGGCGGCAATTCAGTATCAGAACTATGTGGCTAGCCTAAAGGAACGCAACGTCGAGCTTACCGAGGAGACGGCCGAGCTCAAGGAGCGTGAGCGCCAGCTGGTCGAACATGTAAGCGGCCTCGAGCGTGATATACAAAAAAATTTGGCACTACAAGCACAATACAAGGAAGCAGCCAAGAAGGAAGCCGAACCAATCCAACCAGTACAGACCGAGGTGAGTCAGAGAGAGAGAGAGAGGGAAAATTTCGCAGCTGCCCATTACTAAGTTAAATTTTTTTCAGACTGCGTCGAGTGCGGAGTTAGCAGCGCTGAAAGAGAAAATTGGAGATTTAGAGTTTGAGCGTCACGAGTTCCAGTTGAAAATCAAATCACAGGATGATCAATTGCAATTGAAAGAGAGCAAGCTGGCTGAACTGGAACAGGAGTTGTTGCGATTGCAGACCGAACAGCCAGATCAGGTGAAGCTATTGGCCACAATGGAGTCCGATAAAGTGGCCGCCTCACGAGCGCTCAGCCAGAACATGGATATGAAACAGCAATTGGATGAGCTGCAGCAACGTTTTGTTCAGCTGACCAATGATAAGCTGGAGCTGGTCAATAAGTTGGATGCCGAAGAGTTTGCCAATCGTGAGATGCGTCAGAACTATGCCAGTATGGAGCAGAAGCTGCAGACGAACGAAGAGCGCTTTAAGTTCAAAGACGAGGAAATGATACGACTCTCACATGAGAATGTCGAGCTGCAGCGCACACAGTTAATGCTGCAACAGCAGCTGGATAGATTGAGGCATTATGAAGTGAGTGGAGAGTGATTACTGGAAGTAATATAAATAATTATTTCTGCACTTAATTACAGGCTAAGGTTTATCATAGCAACGATCTAAGCGAAATGTCTTCGGCTGAAACTGATACGGCTGAGGGCGCTGTGGAGGTGAATGAGCAGGATCATCATGAACACAAGCATCATGACGATCATCATCATCATGAGCACAAGCACGATGACGATCATCAGCATCATCATCATGAGGACAAGCACAATGACGATCATCACTATCATCATCATCATCACGATCACTCCCAAGGCGACCATTGCCAGACACCTTTGCTGCCCACAGCGGAAGCCGTGGAAAAGCTGCAATCGCGCTTCACCTCACTCATCAGCAAAGTTGCAGATCTGACCGAGGAGAAGCATAGTCTGGAGCATCTGGTGCTGCAGCTGCAGAGCGAAACCGAAACCATTGGCGAATACATCGCTCTCTATCAGACGCAGCGGCGCATGCTGAAGCAGCGGGAATACGAGAAGGCCGCACAGATGCGTCTGCTCAAGGCGGAACGTGAGCAGTTGCGTGAAAAGATCGATGCGCTTAACAAGCTCGTGGGCAGCTTAGGCCTAGTCGTAGATCTTCCAGCTGCAGCAGCTGTTGATAATAATGGCACAACGCAGTCGCAGCAAGAGCAGACACATCAGCAATCGGTTTCAGATGATAACGTACCAGAGAATGAGAACTCTCAGCAGATTATACACAAAATACAGGACATTATAACGGAAATCAAAGTTAATACCGAAGAGTCGCCCAATGCGTCACTCTCCAGCACCGGACAGTCCGGCCAGGCCGTGGACCATCTTAACTGCTGCCTGGGCAAATTCGAGGTTGTCTAAGGCCAACCAACAGAGAAACTGCAAATGTTAACATATTGTATTCAAAGTGCAATTATTTGTTAAGCGTAATCGCGTTTTCGCTTCGACCAGCCTCCGTTTAGGCTATACACTCTTTTTTGTATATGTTTCAAATATAACGTTTAATCAAAGAAAAAAAACTTTGGCTTAACTATAGCTCTAAAAAAACGAATGCAAAAAAAAAATAAAATATATTTAAAATTTATGTGTATGTTATAGAAATATATGTATGTGTTCTGGTGTCTATAATTATTTATAAAATTTAATTACTATCATTTATATATTTTATAATTATTCATTTCTGCATTTGCTTATGTTTTTTTTTATCACTTCGTTAATATTTTGAATGGGCTAAGCATTAAAATGCATTCACAAACAAATTTGTCCAGATGAATATGAAAGTTGAAAATGTTTTTTTTTATAATACTTAATAATTACAGTTTTAGATTAAATATTTGTTTAACATGTTTTGCTAATGTAATTCAAATTTAAATCTATATAGGAATCCAATTTTTTATGGACAGTCTGATACTATAGATTAATTAATCATATAGGCCGAAAGCTTTTGCATTTATATATTGTGTCATAATCGACGATTGTTCATAAAAAACTAGAATATATTTAGTAATTGTTGCAAAGCAAACTTGTTATATTGCCATATTGTTAGAGCAGTGAATGATATATGATTTGGCAATTATTTCAACTGATTAGAAAGAAAATCTCTCAATCTGAGCCAGCAAAGTCAATAGGAGATATAAACAATCAGCCAAAGTCAGCAAAAGCTAACTTATATATAATTATAAAGGGATTCAAGTACGAAATATAATTACATGCTATTTAATTAGTTAAAACAGTAATTCCAAGAAACAAACAAACTCTTATTTAGTTTGTGATTCGTTGCGCAGTTTGGTGCGTAGGCTAGCTTCCTTTAGTGAGCTAGGCCGACAATTCCGCCTCGCACGACTGGCGACAGAGCATTCGCTGGTACCGGTCTCATCTGCTCGATTCAGACTGAAGCCAGTCGTGGCATTGCTTCTCGTACGTTTTCCTTTTCCTTTTGTCGAAGAGCGTTTAAAACTAGTAGTTAAAGTGGTTTCGTCTTGGCGTGGAGTGCTGCAATCTCCTGGTCTATTGACGATGCCATTGAAACTGCTAAAATTCAATTGACTGCGACGCGGCGTGAGTTGAGGTCCAGCATTTAGAGACGAACATGGCAATGTCACCTGCATCGGCGAATTAACTTGAGCAGCAGCTCGTACATGTTCTATGCTCGCGTCCTGAATGCCGATGACACTCTCATTCTCTCCCACCATCGTCTTCGTTTTATTAAGTGAAGTTTTCTTCTCAGTCTCATTTAGACTCTTTTCCGATTGGTTCTGCTCTTTAGAGATCTTTACACTGGGAAGAAGCCTGGCTTTTCTCTTCTGGACATTTGTCATATCTCGCAAAGGCAATGGTGATATCTCCTTGCCACTACTAGAGACGGAGGGTTTCTGCAGTGTCTCATTCGAATCAACGGACGAGGACAAGGTGTTCTCTTCATGCTCGCTCTCTTCAATGATGGGATACATATAGCTATCTGCAGTCGTCAGAGTCGGCGTTCCATGAGCTGGCTCAGGTGATTCTTGTACCTGTGGAGAGCTCATATTTGCCTCCAGCTCCACTAAATGTCGTGGCTCTGGTGTTTTCCTTACGATTGTCGGTTTTTCATTCTAAAACTCAAAGCTTACGTATTTATTTCTCAAATATTACTGATATATACTTACGCAAGGACTCATTGTAGTTCTGCTCATTTCGCTCTCCTCATCTTGTGATTGGTTGCAACTTAAGACGCTACTCCGACTCCTTCTGATGGGTGATACGGGCAGTGTTCTTTGCAGTAATCCACTCGAACGACGCAACTCCGAGCTAACTTGTCCATTGTTATATGTACTGGATCTGACATTTTCTGTTTCTGCCTTTGATGATTGCGATGAAATGGAGTATTCGCGACTATCTAAATTTATGTCTAAGGAATGCAGCAATGTCCTAATAGCGCATTTCAGTTTCTGTTCATTGTACTGAGCGTCGGCTAGGCGTATTTCACGTTCTTCCAGTAATTGCCTTTTGAGTAAAACCTCGGTTTTCAGCATTTCGGCAATAGTTATACGCTGTTTTTGGACTTGATCCATTAATTCAGCATTTATTATTTTATACTGTTCCATTTTTCACATTTGTTTTTATATTTTACAACGCGACGAAGTTAGTTTTGAGTTTGGCGTCGATGCTTGAAATTGTATCGATTACACAACATAAAAATGTAAAATCGATAATTAATCTGCAAAGTCCGAAAATCCGCCATCGATACTTTAGTTAAATACATTTTTGGATATTTGGCTATTAAGTATATCATTTAACTCTAAAACGCGCTGTAGGTGTTTTTTTTTTTCATTGGAAAAATTCTGTGCGGTAAGTGAAATAAATAAAATAAATTTCACTATAGCTATAGTTATCGAAATTATTATTGCCATTCTCAAAACTTCATTTGTAATTTCGCTGTTGTTTTGTTATCGATAATATGCCAGGCATCGATGTCAAATTAAAAATATTTAAAGTCGCTGAAATGGAGCAATATAAGTTGATAAATGCTGAATTAATGGATCAAGTGCAAAATCAGCGTATAACTATTGCTGAAATGCTAAAAACTGAAGTTTCACTTCGAAAGCAACTGCTGGAGGAACACGAATTACGCTTAGCCGACGCTCAATACAATGAACAGAAACTGAAATGCGCTATTAGGACATTGCTGCATTCCTTAGACATAAATTTAGATAGTTGCGAATACTCCACTTCATCGCGCTCATCAAAGTCATCAGAAGATTTAAGGTCTAGCCCATTTAATAATGGACAAGTTTGCACAGAGCTGCGTCGTTCGAGTGGAATTCTTCAGAGAGCTCTGCCCGTATCACCCATCAGAAGGAGTTGGAGTAGCGTCTCAAGCTGCAACCAATCACAGGGTGAGGATAGAGAAAACAGTACGACCACAATGAGCCCCTGCGTAAGTAATTATCTACATAAATATGGGAAATAAAATATATAAGCTTTGCGTTTTAGAGTGAAGGAAAACTCGTAAGGAAAACACTTGAACCACGGCATTTAGTGGAGATGCAGACAAACATAAGCTCTCCAGAGGTGGACGAACGAGAGTCAGCTGATCAGCTGTCGTTTTGTGCTACTCAAATATACTCTATTATTGAAGAAAGCGATAGTGAATATAGCAACCTTTCTTTTTCAATGGAATCAAATGAAACAATGAAGTCGTCCTGTTCCGGCAGTACCGTGGAGATATCGCCATTGCCCCTGAGCAATGTGACGAATAACCAAAAGAGAGTTCGGCTAATTCCCAGTGTAAAAATCACAAAAGAATGCAGCCCATCGGAAAGCACTGAGACTAAGATTGAAAAATATAATTTGAGACAAAATAAGAGCAAAAAAATGATTCTGGAGACAAGATTAGACCTTGCCGTTCCTACAAGGTCACCGATACAGATTACATTGCCATGTACGTCCATAAATACGAATGCACTCACCCCTCGTAGGGCCTTGAACGACATGACCAATCGACCCCGAGATTTCAGTACTCCTCATAAGGAGAAACAAAACTTAAATGCGAAGCGAAGCTCCGCTTCCATTAAGGCAGAAGTAAAACCAAAAAAAATTAGCTGTTCAAGCCGGACAGACGAATCTAGTATGGAAGACTCCACTGTTGGTCGTCCCAGGCGTAGTTGTCGACCAAGCTCACTCAAGGAACCGAATTGTCGTTCCAAACTTCGATGCGAAACCAAATCTAAATGAGAATTTAATGTTATGTTTAATTCTTAAGAATCTATATGTTAATGTACTATTTACACTGAAAATCATGCATGTTAAAATAATTAATAGAAATGTATAGAATAGAATAATGTCTGTTTGTACTCCATGTGAATAGATTTAGTTAAAGAAGCAAATCCAATTGTCTAGCTAAAAGTTTGCGTTGCACGTTAAAACTATATTAAGCTAAAATAATTTATAACTCATGTCAAAATGTATAAAAATTCAAAATTCAAATGTAAATTTATAACTAAATAAAGTGAGAAGAAAGTATGATTATATTTATTTATAAAATAAAATTTGTGTTAACATGAATCCGTTCTGTTACTTTTAATATACAGTTTAACAACACTTATTAAAGAATTCTCTTAATGTTAAGGCCTATCGAAATGTATCGTGCAACCGCCACAAGAATTAGTGCTACATGGTTGTATTTACTTTATAATCTATCTTGTTTTTTAACATTCGCCTGCAAAAACAAATGTAAAGCAATAACACCAATACGGATTAGAAGTGCGATGTCCAGCAACTGGCCGAAGATGAAAAATGCATAAAAAGCGTAAAATGCAGTCAACCTAATGTCATCTATTACAATGTGCGCTTAATTATTAACGGAGCTGGCAGAGAAAGCACAAATATCGCAGTTCCAAATTCGCTCGCGTGTGTGTTCGTGCGTGCGTGTGTGTGTGTGTGTATATTAGTCAAACTTAGTTTCATTCGTTTTTGGCACATTTGGTTAAACAAAATTGTAATTCTGATTTATATTTTGATTCGAATCTGGCTTATTTTAAATTGATGTAGTAAATTTCGGACACACCAAAAATTAACAAAATTTGCTGGCCTAGCGCACCTGCGACAACAAAACGTTGAGCAATGTATGCGTTCGCAACGTTTTATCATTGCGCCGCGATTGTTTCATTTATAGCTTCTTTGTTTGCATTAATAGAAATTTAAGACCGAAAGTGACGACAAAAGCCAAACGCCAAGTGTAAGTGGAAGGCTTTCGCCTCGCGCTAACAGCAACAGCAGCACCAACAACAACCACAACATCGAGAATAATCATTGCAATAACAACAACGAATCAGCTGTCAAATCGCTTCAAGGTGAGTTTGTTTGTAAATTAACCTGTTTTTTAGATTTAGTTTTTTTTTTTTTATATATATATATAAGCTCGGTTTTAAAGCAAGTGGATTAAGAAAAAATACAAAAATTTTTCTTGTCAGTTGATTTCGATAACGTATTGCCTGATCTCAGCTCCTTTACGAAATATCGATATATGTACATTTGCTTACATCTCCGACCAATTTCTTAAAGAAAGCATAATGTGAATTGGGAATAATTCATATTATGTAAACCCTTTTATATTCGTAGGGAATTTATTACGTACACATGTCTATTGCGGCACTGTAAATTGATCGCTGTTGCTGTTTCTGGCCAGTCTGTGCCCATGATATCTTATCTGCAAGTGGTCTAATATTTTTTATTCACATGCAAACTTTTGAACTAGGCATATCAGTTAAAAAGGTTTTGTTTTTATTTTGGATAAGGCATACTTTGTATATAAAAAAAATTTTGGTGTTTGCCCGTTATCAATTAATTTATTCTAACGGCATTTTGATTTTCTAAAACATCTTCGAACTTAGTAATTGTAATTCAAAATACATAAAAGCTCTGATGATGCAGTATGTTCAGCCGGCAATTGTTTGTAGTGCAATAAACTTTGACGTGCTTTGATTTTTATCATTTTGCCGTTTTGTCGTTTTGTTTTAATCACATTAACGCAAAGCGTTGCACGCGTCGCATGACGAAAGCAGCTCCAACAACAGCAAGAACTAATACTTACACAAACAAAAATGGCCCAGCACTGACCTACAAAAAGTGCAATGCGCCCCATCACTAACTAGCAAATGTGCCGTTGCGCAGGGGTGGGTTTTAAGTTGGGTTAGGCGCGAAAAAACTTGCACAAAAGTAAATATTCACACATACGCACATGTAACATGCATGTATGCATGAAAGTACGTTAAGAATTATGGCAGAGAGCGTTGAACCGAATAAACAGCACGAAACAACAATGAACACATCTCACAAATCTACTGAATCCATATAACAACAATAACAATTAACAGGTTAAATATAATATGCAAGGAATTATATACATATATACAGATATATGTATGTGAGTATGTACATGTGAAAGAATTCTTCTTCTTGATTACACGACTGATTAGTGATATTGGGAAAAATTGTTGAGTTGGCTTTGGGTTATCTTTTACTCAAGTAGAGATTACCATAGAGTTTTATTTATACATATTTTAAGGTCATACATATATATAAATATATACATATATGTGTAAGACTGCAGTCATAGACGAGTTCAATGTCATTTCGTAGAGCAATTCATGGTGGGAGGTCTATTGCGGCACACGCAACACTTGATGCAAGGACCGTAAACGTTTTCTATTGTTAGCTAACAAAAAATATATACACACACACACACATGCACAAGCATACGTAAAAGCAGTGAAGAGTGAGACAGCATGTCTGCAGTCTGCAGTCTGCTGCTATGACAATTGATAGTCCTTTCTTATTTGCATGGCAACCTTGCCTATGGGGCCATTCGTCAAGTGTTGTAAAATACGAAAACATAAAATATGTTAAGTTTCATTGGCACGTCCGTTCGCATTGCCTAGGTTAGTTATATACACGGTAAATAATGCACTTCCTTATGGGAACTGCTCTGAATCATATTCATTTAAAATGCCTGCATCTTGGGTTGATAAATAAAGTATTTAAAATTTGTATATTGACGTGGACATACCCTAGAATGATGATGATAAAATGGAATATTTACAAACGTGTTTTTTTTACTGATCTTTATAGTATTTTATATTTTTATAGCTGAATATTACTCTCACGTATTTTGGAGGGTATCAAATAAATAATAAAAATACAAATAAATAAATAAACAGTTTTGTGCCTTTCGCTTCCTCAATTTGAATAGAGGTTGGAGTATGACTCATTGCAACGATGATTGTTTACATCATGCTGTTGTCATTGTTGTTACTGCTGTTGTTGTTGTTTTTGTTGTTGTTGTAGTTGTGATACTCGCTAAACCCAACCCCGGCCAGAGTTAACTCAACACCGTTGTTGTCATTGGGCTCATGTCAACGCTGCAATTTTTTTTTGTATTTTTTGCATTAGTTATTTAAGTAGTATTATTGTGCGACGGTGTTGGAAACCGCACATTAATAAAACCAACAATGAGCCCCATTTATTGCTATTCTTATTGTTGTTGTTGTTGTATGTGAATAGGGTAGAGCATAATGTATTCTGATACTTGGCAGATAACTTACAATTACTTAATGAGTATAAATGAAAATGAGTGTAAACGAAATTGAAATACACTAATGCTAATAAGAAAGTGAATTCCATTGGTATATCTTATAAGATGAGATATACCTCTGAAATTACACTTTCATATATGTTATTAAAAAGAAATTGACTTGAGAAAATTTTACAATATTATTATTGATAGATGCATCAGGTTTGATAGAAAAATATATGACAATTTCAAGTTAACAAAATTTAGAATTTGCATAATCGATTTTTATTAAAAAAATTTATGCTTTAATTAAGCTTAAACTTGATTGGCTTTAATTCGATTTAAAACTTATTTCCAGTTTTTCATTCTTATTTTTTTCTGTGACTCAGGCAATTCGAATCAGCGATTGCTCATCAAGATTTCAATTTTCATTTATATTATTATATTCCGCTGCTCTCTTGAGGCTGTTTGTTAAATGATCTCAGATACAATATTGTAAACAAATTTCTGTTGCTTTTGCGTACGTGTTTAGCATTTAAACATTTCGATCTCTAGGTACATGGAGCATATACGTTCACATATATACATTCCTCTGATGTCATAACAGTTTCATCTGTGTAAAATGTTTTGCACTGCAGTCACATATTATTATCATTCGCATAGCATTTGGAATTTCAATTAAAAGCGAACGACGTTCAGTTAAGGTTTTTTTTTTACAGACATTGAAATGCTAATTTACACTCCGAGCAACGGTCGCTCGACTATTTGGCTGGAGCAGCCAATGCCAATGCCCAATGGCCAATGAATGTTGGCTGATGGCCAAGTCTGTTCAACAAGAGCAAGTAATGCACGAAATGAAAAAGAAATTGAAAGCGAAAGTTTATTGTTGCGATTTTATGATTTTATTATTTAATCCATATTAAAATAAGTAAGAGCGCTCTAGTTGGGCATGGTCGACTACGAAATGCCCTAAACGAATAAAAGATATGAGAAGAGTAAAGTAGTTATGCTTTTGAAATATCTAGTTCTAGAAACGTATCATATATGCTTAAAAATTCAAGTTAAATATCGCTTCTAATAAATTTCGCAAAATAATAGCTTGAAGCTATTGAATTTGAATCAAGGTTCTAACAAAGAGACTGATACTAAGAGCTTAATCGACCTTATAAGGAGTGACCGCACCAGTCTATACTTTTAACTACATATATCAATAAAAAACAATTGATTGTGATTGCTAATCCGTATTTGTATGAATAATACAATTATTTTAATTGCTTTATATATATAAGAAATCAGGAATGCCTCAAAACCAATAAAAGTTATTTATATATAATTTAGGAAATCAAGAATACCGCAAATCCAATAAAAGTTATTTTGATATACATATATATGATTTCTTTATTATTTTATTATTTCAGAAATATCTTTAGCGCCATGTGAGAATAAAAACTTATCTTTGTCAAAAACTATAAACTGTTTAATAACGAGAGTCTCTCGTGAGCAATGCCTGACTAGGATATACCTAGAACTCTGTATCGATTGTTGTATAGGCATATAAAAAGATCTTTTAAAGAAATTACAAATTTAAATTACTTTGTCATTTAATTGTTCATTAAATACGCATATATATAGCAGCAAGAACCAAGAACCGATCTCGTTATATGTGTAAACTTAGATACGTCAACGCCTACCACATTAAGTTTTAAATATATCGAATTACACATTTGTAGAACATGCAAACTAGGTTATGGCTCATCGGTCAGGTAAGTAGTATGACTTGTTCGCTCTGGATTAGTAGATTTCGTAAATCGGTCTATTGTTCTAAGAACTGATTCAGTATGAACAATACTTTTACTGAATTTACATAATAGGAATTCTATAATTACACCGTTTTATAGGGTAAAATCACACGATGCGGTCTAGTTAACCAATCATATCGAGGATATATATTCATTTAAAGTGCATTATTCATCTAGTTGGTCACTTAAGTTTAGAAAATGCAACTAAAACTTGTTTTTGGTTTTCGTTTAGATTTTTTTTGTTTTTTGGGTTTTTCGTGTGAGCGCATGAATCACGTTGAATAATTTGCTGAAAATTTTAAGGCACTAAGCTTCAGGCATTTGTATAGTCAGTATATCTTATCTAGAACTCGGCAAACTTATCGTAAACTTTCACGGTAAAGAAATACCATGGGTAATATACAAAATGAGAATCTACATATATATATATATATTTACATTTTATATATGTATATATGCATTTTTATTAAACATATATAAATTTGAACAACAAACAGAAAAATTGACAGGCTTCGTCTGTATAAGTTTATTATTGGATTAAATCAATCCAGATAACGCCTTAAATTCAAGTTCATTGACTGACTTCTAAATTGCAGCCGTTTGATATTTGTCAGTTTATGTTTTTTGTATTCTTGTCTCAATAATTTTATAAGTTTGAGAAATGACTCATGTTGTAAAGAGGCGCCTGTACAGCATAACTGACTGACTGCATAATACTCTGTCCTTGTTATAAATATATTGTAAATATATAAGATACGTTTATACATTCTCATATACTAGCTTAACGACAAGATATACATTCATTATCTTTCTAAAATCCTAACCCACTCCAATAAGTAGGTCATACTCTAACTTTGTGCTTAGAGTTTATTGCTGTTTTATCCTGGCTTTCAAGTCCTTCTCATTCAATTAATTCAAGGTGTGTTCTCTGTATGTGATAAAAGAAATACGGAAACAACTTCGCCCTTCCCCCCATTTTGAACTTCTCGATTGCCCTAAACTGTCATCAGCTTAATTGCCCCAAATTTGTGGCTGTTTTTCTTTTTTTTTTTTTTTACTGGGCGTGTATATATGTATGTATGTCCACATAGACATAAAATCAAATTCAATTTCAAGAAATCATTAGATCACGCATTCGTTTGTTTTGGCCACATTTAATGGATTCTCCTCCACTACGGAAACGATTCCCGAAACGTGTGCGCAAATTGATTTGCCCTGTCAAAAACTAATATCCAATGTCCGTTATGCAAGTCAAATGGTATGATGTGTGTTGTATGTTATATTATGTTAACACGCCTATTTGAAATGCACGCCCAGTCCCCGGCCCAGGTCTTGTGGTTCGTCTGTAAGACAATACAAAGCAAATATTGCGTAAGTTGTCAAACCACAAAACGCCGCCCGCCCACAACATACAAATTAACAATGTGGCAACGCCTTGAGAGGCTCTCTTTAATTGATGTAACTAACTAGGCTTCAAGTGAAGCTTACTCAACTGGAAAATATTTTTCCTAGAACATTTTTACCCAAATTTTTGCCTCTGTTATGAGCTTAGTCCTTATCTTCATGTATGTACATATGTACATATAGAGGTGATATGAGAATTAATGTAAATATGTACACAGATATGCATATTTCTTGACTATTTAGTAAGTAAATACATTGCATGACGTTCAATAAATGAGTATGTGTGAGTTGTGTTGTCAGTGCATTCGTAGCATTCATGGCAGCTGTTCAATTAAACGATATCCCGTCTGCCACTTATAGACGGAATTAATCCGAAGCATGAATCATGCCTGATCGTGTCTCAATATTAAGAAGTTTACTGTGCTCAAAGCTTGCACCACTGTGCCCAAGCTAATGACTCAAGCTTAAGTCTGAAGCAAGACTGAAAATATTTCGCACGTTTCACACACGCATAGACTGGCACACAAACACACACACACATAGAGAAAGAGAGAGAGAGAGACAGTCACACATATATGTATGTACGCACAGCCCAGAGTTACAGTTAAGTTGTTTTTGCTTTGACCGATCAACATCGTTTTGTCAACAGAGACAGGTGCTGAAATGCGGTTGCTGCAGCGCCTTACATTGCCTTCATCGCTGCGTCTACTATTTGCAATTTTGTTTTAACTTCGTCTTTTTCTTCATCTATGTATGTCTGTCTGTGCATGTGGCGTGCGCTCGCTCATTGCATTCGATGCCTGACGTCACAGCGCTGTCGAGTTGCCGCTGATTTTATCGTTTGCCGTTTCTAGCTGCGTCCGCGTCGACCTTAACAGCTAATTTTATGAATTGCTTTTGCTCTCTTCGCCGCTCTTCACTCTGCTCTGCTCTGTTGTTGCTGGTTCTGCTGCTCCCCCTCAAAGCTAGCGTTGACTTGCTCACGCTCTCCCTCTACGTAGGCTTGCTTGCGCTCTCCCACTTCGCTCTCCTGCTGTGTGACTCGGCCATGCACGCTCACTCTCTCTCTCTATCTTCCTCTCCCTTTCCCCCACTGATTTGGCGTCGCATGCGCGACCGTTGCTGTTCTTCAGTTGATTTTCGACTCGCGAACGGAACGCAACGCACATTTTTTTGTTATTGTTGTGAAAAATTAAAAACATAAAACAAAAGCAAACGTCGAGCAAACAACAACAGCCATAACAACAACAAAACCAACAGCGTAAAATATAATCAAAACGTAAATATGTTTATATTTGTTGATAACAAACCACCAAAAACAAAAAGCGCTGAAAAAGCTTGAAAACTGATCAAGATTTCCGACGCGATGATTCAGCGACAAATCGATCGCTGTTTTTTGTTGTTTTTATTTTATATTGAATGTGTTTAATGAAATTTAATAAATTTGAATTAGCTTTAAGTGAAGCTGCTCCTACACCTTGGCCTTATCATCATTTGTGTACGCTTGTAGCCGTAATCATAGCCACGCCAGGTCTTCCAGCAAATACCACGACCCGTTAGCTTCTTCTCATATTTACCGCCGTCGACATACTGTCCATTCAAATTGCTGTAATCGAAATACAAAGATAATATAAAAGTGGAAGGCAAAAAAAAAAATAAGAAACAAAAAATATTAACTCACCTATGTTGACATTGATTATACCACCAGGCGCCGACATTAGTCAGGGCACAGTTCTTGCCGGTCTTATCGTTATCAAATGTCGAAAACGGTTTGCCCACATGATATCTCAGTGAATCTCCAGCATCCCCAGTGAATTTACCCAATTGACTCAGCGCATATGATTCAGATTCATTTGCCACCACGAATCTATCGTATTTCGCATAATGTGTTTCCCCATCAAAATCCTCCAGATATATATAGAGTTCATAGGGCTCGGCATTCGTTATGTGGTGCAGCTTCTCGAGACCAATAAAGAATTCGGCATTTAGTTGGCCAAATCCCGCCTGGTACTCCGACCAGCTGCGATAAAAGTTCTCACTGCCATCCTGACGTCTCTGGATCACTGTCCAGCCGGCGCCCGCTGTCCTTGTGTCACAAGCCACAGGGAAAGGCTTTAGGCCCGGCACACAGATAGTGTATATACCATCTGTATTGATCATAGCCGCCAGACATGATGGCGGATGATCTGAATGATCAGATATACGAGTGATATATAGAATATAGAACTTTATATACTCTAACATTACCTGATTCTTCAGTTTTTCGTGCTGTTAAATCTGCTCTCAATTTATATATTTCTTGCTTCAAACTAAATATATAGAAAAGTCAAATCTCTGTTTGTTGTTGGAAAATTCCAAATTAACTAAAATACCTTGAAATTAGTTGCTCAGCATTTTCGTATATATTTGTTGAACTTGAACTCTTGACATAATTTGCGAGCTCTCCAAAAAGGAAAAACACTATGTAGTATATAGCTCTGTTGCAATTCATGTTGACAGCTGATCTGTTATATGATATTCTCCCAGCATCTCATAATTAAGACTGAATTGTAATAAATGCATTCACATTTGTATAAAAAGTGAGATTTGATTATATTTATACCCTGTACTTTATGGGATTGCGAGGTATATTGAGTTCTAGGCAGATTATATAGAAAAAGAAAATTCATAATATAACAAACGTAAATGAAAAACCAATTAAATGAAACTAATTTTAAATACAACAAAATAACAAAACCAAAACAAAATAAAATAAATTAAAAAATAATAATATTAATATTAAATACTATACACAATTTAGTATTTAATATTAATATTATCATTTTTTAATTTATTTTATTTTGTTTTGCTTTTGTTATTTTGTTGTATTTAAAATTAGTTTCATTTAATTGGTTTTTCATTTTTTCATTTAACTATTGAAATATTATTATATATAAAATAAAAATATTGTTTAATAATATACAAAAATACATCTTTTTTAAATTAATAAATATAAGTTGAGTTTATGTAAACTTTCTTTCATTATTAAAAAAAAAAAATTTTTTTTGTATTTATTAAATTAATTAAATCAGATTTTTGAAAGATTAACTCCATTTCGTATGCACATCAAACATTGATGGAGCTCATATACCTAACAAAAATATAGTTTATTAAAAAGGAAACATGATGAGTTTTATTTAACAAAAAAAAAAAACTATACTTTAGACCTTGTTTCAGAGAATTAGCTTGCGCATTCCGATTTGCAAGTGCCTAGAATTTCTTATCAGCAACAATCTACATATATTTGTATATGTAATATATATATATTTATAGGGAATAATATATTTGGAATAAGTATGTGAAAAAAAAACTTTTATATATATATAAATATAATTATTTGCTTAAGGAAGTCAGGAAATAACATGATCTGAATATACTTGAAGAAAATCAAGCTGATAGAAGTATATATATATATATTTATTGCATACTAATCAAGTACATTCTAAAATCTCACACTACATTAACATAATACAATATATATTGTATCGATGCATATCGAAATGTCTATGTTAATGCTTCGCAGTGTTGTCTCGTATTGTTGTTGTTCCTGAAGTTAGCTGGAAATTGTCGACATTTGGGGCGTATCATCATTTGGGTAAATTTGTAGCCATAGTTGTGACCACGCCAAGCTCTCCAGCACATGCCGCGAGCAAAGAGATTTTCTTCATATTTGCCGCCTTCAATGTACTGTCCATTGAGATTACTAAAGTTGAGAGTAAACTATATATTATATAGCTCGTATGATCAATAGTTCTTTTACCTGTCCACACAACTATTGTACCACCAGGCACCCACATGCAGAAAAGCACAATTTCTGCGGAACTCTCGATCGTTGTCACGATCGTAGGTGGAGAATTTCATTTTCTGATGACTTCTAAGCGAATCTCCCGCATTACCCGAATAGGCGCCCAAGACATTTAGCGCATAATCATCGTCTTCATTGCCAATGGCAAACTCATCAAATCTCGCTGATCGCGTTGTCCCATTGAAATCCTCTAAAACGATATACAACTCGAAGGGCTCCAATGCAGTTATGGCACGCAGTTTCTCGAGTCCAATGAAAAACTCCCCATCGAGTGCTCCGAAGCCCTGTTTGTACTCCTCCCAGTTTCGATAGAAATTCAGACTGCCATTGATACGCCTTTGTATTACCATCCAGCCATATCCAGCCAAACAGTTATCACATGCTACGGGAAATGGAGCCATACCTGGTACTTGAATCGTATGAATTTCACTTTCAATTTTACTTGCATCGAAAGCGGACGTCAAACAGGATGTGGAATAGTCTTTCTCTATAAATTATATTTATAAAAATATCATAATATTTGTAAAATCTCGATTATTTCTTACGATTATTTGAAGAAGTAGAACTACTTGGATTTACATATGCTTTCAGAGCGTCTAATTTTTCCTCTAGGCTGTAAGAGGTTTTCAAATATTATTAGATTCGAATAGTCTCGCTCATGACTTACCTAAGAACCAGCTCGTGCAGCGTTTCTATGGGATGTCCTAGATCTTGACACTATTAAAGATTGTATATAGTTCATTTTTGTATATAGTTTATATAATTTTGAAATATTTTTACCCGCGCATAGCATACAAAATATATGCATATTAGTTTTACAAACTGTTCTACGTTCGTTCTAATGAGCTTCATCTTTGCAACTGAGACAACTGTATTATATGTAAATAAATATTTTTATTATCAACTTCTATTATCAGCTAGCTTATAAATCATAGATTAGCGGTCAAGATCTGGCATAATATTTCCATTCCAATTTGTCATAGATATATATTATATTGTTTTATAAAAACCTTAAGGCGACTTTAACATTAATTCACTTGTTAAATGCCAAGATTTTCAACTATAGATAATATAGAGTTTTCCGCTAAGTTTACCCATATAGCCTTGACATTTCGACATTTATTCGCATTTGGTATAGAAAACTTTATATGCATATTAAAAAATACCAACTCTAGCTGCTATATTAACGTCATAAATATTAACGTTTATGTGGTAAAAGATATAGATACCAGAGTGGACGAGGTTGCAAATGAATATAAATATAAATATTTGTATATATAGTATATATATAGGTATTAGGAATGCTTTGGAACCAACTCGAAGAGTAAGTTTGATATGGCAAAAGTCTAGCCAGACAAATATTATAGAAAGCCAATATACTCAGTTTCACTTTGTGAACGAGCATACATAAGTTATTTATTTATAAAACAAGTAAAACGTAAAATCCTAAATAGATCACAGGAATTAATTATACATAAATCTCGATTGCTTGTATATATATAAATATATATATGTACTTAAATATATCAATCTAAATACATGCTTATTGGACTTATGTATCTATGTGTATGTATGTATGTTTATATGTAGTTCTGTTCATATATGCGCCGGCACGTGGGCTTCATTTTGTAGATTCTGTGGGAGCTGTGCGCCCAATGGCTCTCAAACTGTGCAGCGTCTGGCATTCATTTTACGGACTGTTTGCGCTTGGCTGATGGTTGTTTTTTTTTTTAATTTTTTATCGAGGCGTCAATCTAAAAAAAAAAGCAAAGAAACAAGACAAGACATAAATAAATAAATATATATATATATATATATACATATATAATAGTTATAGAAACTGAGTTATTAAAGCGTGTGGGTGGCGACAGTTGCTGCTGGCTTGAGCGCGTCTTGAGTCTGTGGCCTCCGGCTCAGCTTCAGTCTCGGTCTAGAGTCTGTGCCGCACAGTTAAGCTTAAAATGCGTCTAATGCGACGCGCTCAGAGCCAAAAAGTAAACTAAGCTTTAAAAGATTTTAGCCTATTTAATAATTTGCTCTTTTCACTTGTCTTGCAGATGGCCATACCGCCACCACCGGGTCCTCCGCCACCGCCAGGACCGCCACCGCCACCGGCTATGGGCGGCCTTAAGCTGAGCGGCGGCGGTGGAGGTGCGGATCAACGTTCAGCTCTACTTAACTCCATACAGAAGGGTACCAAGCTGCGCAAGACGGCCACTGTGGACAAGAGTGGACCAGCTCTGTCGGGACGTGTTTGTGATGGTGATGCTGGCGCTGCACCGAAGCGCACGCTCAATAACAACAACACCAGCAGCAGCAACAACAACAACAACAACAACAGCAGCAGCATGGGAAATGGAGCACCCAAATTGGGTGGCCTTTTCGAAGGCCTGTCACAGATGCCAAAGCTGAAGCCAGTCAATGGTGTTCGTGGTAAGTGTTGAAGCTGTGAACAAATATCAAATATATATATCATCTATGCAAATGTTGTTGCTCAATTGATTTCCGCTTTACACCCACACAACACAACAGCGACACCAGCGCCAGCAACAGCAACATCATCGCCAGCAACACGCAGCAATAGCCCCCCCACAGCCACAGCAGCCAGCAATGGACCCATGGACTTTAATACGGAGCTCACCAAGCATTTAACATTGAAGCGTCAAAAGCAACAACAGCAACAACCACAAGCGAGCAACAGCAGCAACAGCAACAACACACATATCAATGCAACCGAAGCAAATCTGAGAACAAATCGCGGACCACCACCGCAGCCGCCAAAGGTGAGCGTGAAACAGGCGCACAGCCAGCAGCAGACCCACACAAAGCCAGAGAAAAACTATTTTAATTTATATATAAATAGACAAGCGAGCATTAGTAATTGAGCAATTAAACAAAGTAGTGCTCTTAGAGAATTAAATGTGAAGAGAAGATTTGGAAATCAGAGATGTTAAATATAGAACAATTGCTGATGTAAGAGTTGAGAGAGATGAATGTTAGTTAGTTGAAACTGAAATTTAAAATGAGCTTAATCTATAGGATATTTATAAAGAGCACTCAGTTGATACAATAAGCCTTAAGCCTATCTATCTCTTAAGTTCCTCGTAAATATTGACCAGCAAAATCAGCCTAGTTTTAATTTTTCTACAAAAGCTAAACTATTAGCAAGAAATTTCATTAGTCTGCGAAAAGTCTTTGCTGATTATGATTATAAATTGATCAATTAATTTATAGACTTGTCCATATATTATTGTTCATATCAGTTGTGTAACCCGTTCGCTATTCCTGTTCTGCACATAACTAAATAATTGCTTCTCTGATCTTTTCCATTAGAACTCCAGCGAATCCATATTGGAACGCATGAACATACCTCGCACAGCTGCAACGCCCACAACAACATCAACGACGTCGGCATCAGCGTCAGCGTCAGCGCCAGCGAGTGCCATTGGCAATGGCAAGGTAAAAGCAGCATCGCCCACGCTCTCGGAGAGCGGCAGCAACAGCAGCGGCAGCGTGAAGAGCAAAGCGGCTAATCTTAGGTAAGTCTCATCGAACTGGTCAAAATGTCGATCTGTCAGCCTGCTTGGGTGCGGGCTAAAATGACATGTTTGTAATTATATTTTATTCCATTTGAATTTTACATTTTTTTATCTGATTTTATTTGTTGTATCATTTTTCTGAAAATTTTAAATTTTATGTATATTTTATTTATTTATTTTTTTTTTTTGGTTTCTTTGCCGGGACTTTTTTTCTGGTTTACTCCTGGTCCAAACAAACACACACACACACACACACACACCTGAACACACGTCCACAGTATCTCGTTAGGCAATAGTTTTGTAAATAGTTCAATTACAAAAACAACAACAAGCGCAACAACAACCGCCGCCGCAACAAACTCAAATCGAACGACAACAACAACAACCACAATGGGAACGGGCACGGGCATTGGAAGTAGCCTGCGCAATTTGGCGCCGAATAAGTCAACGCTGTTTGGTGGTGGAAGTGGCGGTGGTGCGTGTGGTACTGGTAGTTTTGTTGGTGGTGGTAATATTTCGCCAACATCCACGCCCACGCCACCCACATCGCAACAGAAGCCGGCAATTGGCTTCGGCAAACCAAATTTTGCGCCAAAGCCGCCGGGGCTGCAGCAACTGGCGCTAGCCAATGGGCATCAGCGTCCATCGGTGGCGCGACATCACAGCATGAAGTCACCCAGGTATAGCATCCATCCACTCTCTCTCTCTCTATCTCCTAACATCATACTGGCCTCAGGGCCACGCACCGCTTAATGCTGCCTTATATGCGCGCTCATCTTCGCCTATGGTTCAGAGTTTGGCTACAGCTTTAATCCTGCACGCTAATTGCGCACTGCTCACCTAATTCCAATCTCACTCATTATATTCACTCTCTCTCTCTCTCATTTATCACTCAGATCGCCACCGGCTGCTGGAGGCGTTAATGGACCCGTTTTCTCAACGCAACAACATTTTGGCACAATGCGCGCTCCGCTTCAGCAGACGCTGCTGCTGCAGTCCAGTGAGGGCATCAGTGGCAGCACCAATAGTATCACGGGCAGCATGCGAGCTGCACCAAATCCACCAAAGAGTAAGTCTGTCTTTATTTAGCAGTTCATCTATGTTTATAAATAATTTAATTAGCGCATTCTGAGCTTATCGTAGTTATATCAAGTTACCTATTCCACATTTATTTGATGCTAATTCCTAATTCCCTCTTCTTGCAGCACGTCCTTCGGTGAAGCCACCGCCGCCGCCGACACCATCGCGCAGCATTTCAAACAGCAATCTGAGCAGCCTTGCGGCGCCGTTCAGTGCTGTGAATACAGCGTTGGTGCAGAGTGCGTCTATTACGACACCAGCGCCATCACCGCCACCGTTACAGCAGCCACCCTCCACTTCGAGCAGCTGCAGCAGCGTGGCCGCGTTGCGCGACCAGTTTCGCGTTAATGGCAATGGAGCACCACCAACTCCGCCCAGCGGTATCACAGCCAGTCCAAAGTCGTCGACAATGCGTGAGAGGGTCAATCCCATTATAATTAATGGTGGCCCCATCAATCCGCCAGCACTGCCACCCCATCGCAGCTGCCCGCCGCCCCCGCCACCGATGCGACAGTCGAGCAACGTAAGTAGAGTCAACAACAAGTTGGCGCATATGCCAAAGGTAACAGCATCCAGCTGAGAACAAATGTTGTACTAGGTTAAGCTAATATACACTGCAAAAACAATTATTAGAGTTTGTGGTGTAAAATTGAAGCGAGAAATTTACTCCGTGCAATAAATTATTTGCAAGCAGGGAATTATGTATATCGATATTATCATTCAATATATTAGCTACTTTACCTGTTCATGAACGATTAAATATTCTTATTGGTCAGTTATTCACTCACGCGCGACAGATGAACAGCTTAATATAAATTATCGAACGACTTGCTCTTCACTGCAAAGAGCAAAGTTCATAAACAGGTGAACTGAATCAGTAAATAAATTCTGCAGTTCATTTTAATGAGCCGTTCAATTGAAATCCATGTAAATAATAAACAACAAATATCATGTCTTTGTTCACAAGCGCAATTGCTTTTGACTTTTTAGAAAAACAATAAGAGAATTGAATTCAAATATTACTTATGCCATTTATAGCTATTTTCTTGCAGTGCACAAAAGTAACATTGGGGCTGCTCCCTCTTTAACTTGCTCTGTCTCATTCTCTCCCACTGTATAATTTGCTCTCATTTTGGTTCCTTTGCGTTGCGCTCTGCGCGTTCGCTCTTTGCTCTTTGCTCTCCGCTGCGCACAAACCGTTAGCTTTTTACAACCTTTATGGATTTTCCAACAATACGTGACCCAAACAGCTTCGATACAGATTGTCGCTCATCGCACGCTTGTTTTGTTGTGCGTTTTGTGTGCACTAAAAGTGCAATATATCCATAGTTTGCTGGTCCTTCATTCAACTCAGTGACTTCGCGTATTATGTGAAGCTGTGCAGGATTAGGCAACTGTCCGTACTCAAAGCAAAGCATAGCAAAGAAGCTCAAGGCTATTCATAACAATGTTGATGCTCAATCAAAAGCGCAGTGTAATGGAATTTCTGCTTATCTAACTGCAATTTGGCAGTCAACTAAATGCATCCTGGTTTTCTATTGCAGGGTGGAACACAGCAACAGCAGCAGCAGCAGGCACCAGTGCCGCCTCAACGCCATTCATCTATACGGGCCAATGCCCCGCTGACGCCGCCCACGCACATGGCCAATTCGACGCACAATTTTGGCAGCAACGGTGGCTTGGCAACAGGAGCTGGTGCTGGAGCTGGAGCTGGAACTGGAACTGGAGTTGGAGCGAGTGCATCAGTTGGTCGACTTGTCATCGATTTGGAGGCAAAGTTTGGCAAGAGATTTCACAATGTTACTGAGTTCCCGAAACCGCCTCCGTTTTTAAATATACAAAAAGTCTATCCTAGTCGCACGCTTAAGGCAACCAATGGTATGTAAAGGATAAATATATATATATGTATATGTATATGTGTACATGAGTGTGATTCTGTATGTGTGTGTGTGTTTAAATATATGTGTGTGTATATTTTTGGTGTGTGGGTAGGTTCTACTGTTAAAGCAAACTCACTCCACGCGCCGTGTTAATAATAACATAATTATGATTATGTTTCTATTTATTATTATTATTATTATTATAAAAATTATTGTTATATGCACACCTAGAATGCTGTTACATAATGAATACATATATAAACATTAATATTGCAAAAGTTGCATAATATTATTATTATTATTTTTATTATTTATAAGTCCAAAAAAGAAAATTAGAGTGTTAGTTCGATGTGAAAGATTGAAACAAAATCCAACGATGCAATTTTAAATTGTCTTTTATACACACTCACACACACACACACACACATACACACACACACCACATGTACATACAAACACACATAGAGAGATGAAACATATGCTATCAAATGTAACGTTACACTTTATGATTGTTTAAAAATGTTAAAATATATTTATAATTATGAAAAGTTGATAGCTTTATTCCATATAATTTTGTTAATATGCATATAAATATTTATATACATATATATTTAACTATATATTCTTATGCATACATATGTTTATTTTATTTAACAAAGAAAACAGCGATATTATTACTAAGCACACGCATATTATGTATTATTTTTAGTAAAACATATTTAAATATTAAAAAATGCCTCTTATCTATGTTTATGCCACGATTCGCATTATGTTCAAGTCCTCAAGCATTATTTCTATACATTTTCGTAGCGCATGGTTTTTACTTTAATGTATTTGTCTACGATCGGCTTTGCATATATATATTTATATATAAATACTACTTATATATTCATAGATATTTTTTGTACTTGTACTTTTATATCTTATCTACAACACATGTACATCTGTACAAATATGTATGTTTTATTTTATATATACTCTATATTTTATGAATATTAAATGTTAGCACATTATTGTTTTATTTGAAGTTATGAACCAATAAACAAGGCAAAGATGAAATTTAATTTTATATGCATTTAATCATTTTTACATTTTATTACATTTTTACACGCGTCGTATTTGTCTTCCATATTCTGCTGTTCCTCTTCTACTCCCCTCTTCCTGATCCTTAAACATTTGTGCTTTTTGCTTGCTTATACAAATTTCCCTTGCCTAAGTGACGGGCGCAGCTTAAATACAAAAAAAATTTAAAAACAAACTGTTTTTGTATCTATACATATATAAATATATCATTCCCTCTCTCTTTCTCTCTCTCCCTACCTATCTCTTTCTCTAACGCTTGCAATGCAGAAGCCGCTTTGGCGCCCAACAGCAATAACAACAATAATAATAACAACAACAGTACCGCTACATGCAACAACAATGCAAAGCCCACAACGGGACTGAAGCCCGCCTATGCGCCACTCAAAAAACATCGCGCTCCCGCACCACCTCCACAGGCAGGCGTGGCAGCCGCTACAGTGTCTGTGATAAGACAATCCAGCTTTCTATATGGCGGCAATGGCGCAGCAGGCGGCGGCGTTACAACGGCTGTCAGTGTGCGGCCGAAATCACAGCCGGCAACGTCCAGTGTGCCGCACAATTCGACGGTCTATTAATTGTAATCATAACTGTAAATTTCAATCCCTGTTTAAGCTTTGTATATATGTATACATATTTGTGTGTGTGTGTAGTAAGTGTAAGTGTGCAAGTCCTTGCTATTTTTATTTTATCAAGTTTGTACATGTGTGAGTGTGCGTGTTTGTGCAAATGCAAATGTTACAAGTGTCCCTGTAAAGTGTATAAAATAGAAACATAACAATAATGACATAAAACAAATGCAGATGCACAGAAATGGTTTTTGTATGTACATATGTGTGTAACAGACACATGCATGTTTAAGTACATATGAATATATGTATGTGTGTGTAGCAATAAGATGAAATGGCAACGGTTGATTTAAGAAATGTACTAAAAGATGTCACACTTGAGAATATTCCATTGAGAGCTAAATGGATGGCTTAAAAAATGTACTAGAAAATGTCAGATATGAAAAATGTTCAATTGAATCACTTTTAAATGTTTAACGGCCTCAATCAGGCCTCTTTCTGCTGCTTATTTTAAGTTTAGTGTCTTCCCAGGTTAACACAAATATACTTACGTGCATACATAGATTTATATACATATATACACATTATTAACTATATTTAATCTGTATATAAAACTTAGTGGCATTTGAATCTAGACCAAAGTTAGTCAAATTATTCAAAAGGCAACACCAACAGAGAATACCCTTTATTAAATATATATATATATATATAAATAAATGTATATGTAAGTACTTATGCGCATATTTACGAGCGTTTTTGTCGCTCTCCCTATCTAAACTAGACTGAAAAATTGTTGAACCGAAATTCAAATTTTATTATTAAACCACAAAGCAAACACACAAATGTTAATGCAAACGAAAACTGTAGCACAAACCAAAGGTTTTCCAACGAAAGGTAAAAAGGAAATAAAAAAAATATATAAAATCGAGCAACATTTACACATAGTCGGAATCGATCATGTTACGTTAATACCGCAACCAGTTATTTAAATGTATTATTTTCCCTGTGTGATACAATTCGAACAAGTTCTGTATCCATTTTTCAATATTTATTCTAAATGAATATATATAAATATAAATTTGTTAAAACCCCTAGTGCAATATTATTATTATTCACTTACATCAAATTAATTACGAATTATGATTATTATTATTATGAAATTCATTGTTGTTGGACCATTGCCGTCATTAGTATTAATTCCTAAATCAACATTCTATTTCAACATCATTCCATTTGAAGTTCTCATAATTAAATAAACCGAAAAAATAAACATTGGAAATACCTAATGTAAATGATTTTTTAATGGTGGACCGAACTGATATGTTACAAATATATGATAAATTGGGAAGTTTTCTGGAAATTGTAAATTGTAAGAGGAAAAAAAACCAATATATTACAGTCATTAAAAACGGCTGAAATAATGGATATATAAAACTAGGGTATGCGAAACAGCAGCGTAATTTATTATATAAAATACTCTTGATGATAATAAGCAATATAATATATTTTTTCAATTATCATAGCATATAATTTAGTATATATTGTTAGCACAGATCCATTTTACTAAAACTATCCAAAGGTTGTTATTGTGTATATCAATTTCAACAATAATTTCATTTTTAAATGCATATTGCTTTCTTGAGTATATATATATATATATATATATAATTGCAAGCGGTTATTTACAAAATAGTGAGAGTAACATTGATTGGCTAAAAGCGATTTGCCAATTGCCGATTAGTCAAAATAACTATAACAAGCTTAAATATAGTGTGTAAATACAAAATAGAATCGAATTCCGTAAACAATACACAATCGCACTTTGTTGCTTATAAACTAAATGGCAATCTAAGCTGTGTTAGAGCTATGCTTGAGCTTCAGATCTTCAACGGCCTCTTGCAGTGGCTGATCCTCGCGTAGACGCCGTCGCTCGCATTTGGGACATGGCTGATGCTCGTTGAGGCATTCGGCATGGAACACGGCACCGCAAGTGACGCACTGCAAATAAGAATACAAATTTAATAACAGTTAAGATAATAGACAATGAGCTTACCCGAAATGTGGTGGCAATGTGAAAGGGGTACAGCACACGTGGACTCTGACAGATTTCGCAGATGAAGCCCTTCAGCTGGCACAGCCGGCACTTGAGCACGTGTGCCTCGCCCAGCTTGAAGGCCTTTTGCAGCTGCTGGCAAAGCACTCCGCGCTGTATTAATGCCAAATCTGCTATGGAATATTGATGTATGTGCTCGTAGAGATACTCCTGGCCACCGAAATGATTTTGCAACAGCTTCAGGCTGCTCGGTGCACAAGTATAGAGATAGGCACGTATGAAGTTCAAGCGAATGCGCAGCGACTGTAGCTCAGCCATGGCATCGGAGGCATAGTAAATGCTCGGATTGAGTAGCTGCATGTCCAGGAACGGCTGTGCCCGGAATTCGGCTAGAAAAAGGGCAGCTCGCTTACTAACGCCAAATTTGCGAAAGTCCCAGTTGTAGATAATGCGTGCAGGAATGAGTTGACCCTCCGACTCCATGCAATTGTTGCAATAGTAATTGCCACTAAAGGCGCAAACCCTGTGAAAATAGTTGGTTAGCTTAGCCAAGACTATAATTAGTAGTTTAGCTCAACGCACTGGAAATTGTTGTCGCCAATGCCCAGCGGATGCTGACAACCCTTGCACAGAAAGCCCTGTGCATTCAGTCCCGGCTCGCGTGGCAGCTGACACAGTTGAGCAACCATTTGTTGCAGCTCATCCATTTCGAAATTGGAATTGAGCAGCTCAAATTCCGAGTTGGTCTGTGAACAGAGAAAGAGTCGCTTTAATATGAAATAAAATGCTCCAATAAAATATCAACTTACGTCAATTGATTGCAGCTCGCTCAAATCATCTGTTGCATTCGAATCGACTTCTCGCGGCGTATGCTGCTGCGCCAAGTTCAAGGTCGAGGGATTAGCGCGAAACTTTTCCCAGATCTGCGACCAGCCGGAGCCATCCTCCCGATTGTTCTCATGCTTGCGTAGCAGCGCATTGTAACTATAGCGATCTGCTGTGGGTGTGCGCAGGCTCGTGGTGCTGCTCATACTAACCGAGCGCTGAAAGAAACGCGCTCCAGACTCTTCGGTGGGCGTGTGCACGTCCAGATCAGCGGACCAAGACGTTTGCATGAGATTAGTCAAAGAATTGCTGCCCTGAGGCAGCTCAGCGAAAGGCTCTTCAATGTGACGAATGGAACGCTTTCGAATCCGCTGACCACCACTGTCACCACTCGACTCAGCTTGTGCGGCCTCAGTGGAGACTGCATGATCATTCTTTGTTTCTCCCGAAGTGTTTGTCTGCTCTTCATCTATAATATCCATTTCATCAACCTTTTGCAAGTACAAGTCCAATATCTCATGTTGGTTAAGATCCGAACTTCCAAATAGCCCTCCACGACTGAATGGACTATTCGAAATGGACTCCGAGAAAAGCTCATTTGTCTGGAGTGGCTGGGGCGTGGGAATAGCCACGATTTCAGTTGCCAAAGAGCTGGCCACATCCACTCCGCTGGTTATCTGAAAAAGAAATAATTACAGTTCAATATGGGCTACAAATATATATTTCTCTTAGACGCACTGGACAAGATTTGAGTGCCGGTGTCCATAGATCGGATAGCTGCAGTGCATAGTCGGGCCATTGATTGAGAAGGCTTGAGTTCACGGGCAAATCGAATGTCACATATGCCTCCAGGCTCTCCATAATCTTAGCTGCCGTTTCGAGACCTTCGCTATCCTTAAGCAGCGCATCTTTCTTGTAGTACGGACGCAATGCTGAGCCATTCTTACGCATGTTATTCAAATACGACGAGAATATGGAATCGTTCAGAGACTGGCGCACCCACGCTCGACACTGGCCCGTCTCGGAGGTGATCTGGCTCAGCCGTTGTATTTGCTCAATCACCTGCTTGTGCATGAACACCATGGCAGGTGACCAAAAGCTCGGCTCCGGTCGTCGCTCCACATCTCCAGATATCACGTTGATGGTGGCCCACAGAAAGGAGTCTTTCAGACCGTGCAGAAATACAGCTTCTAAAGTGGTGCATAAAGCACTTGTCTGTTCGCACAGTCCAATGACTTCTATGGGAATTTTCTTTTATGAGTCATGCAATTGGGTTAATTGAATGTGAATTGAGGGGAATTACCAAGTCCTTTTTGCTTAACTTCAAACTCGATTTCTCTCGCATTTTCGTTAAGTGTATTTATCAACGCCTCCTTAATAGCATTTTCACGTTTTGTGGAAAAATGATTTAAGCTGCGAAAGAGGGAGCTCATTTGTTTTTATTTAAGGATTATTATTTATTTTCGTATTTCGATTTATTTATTGTTATCTTTTGCTTAGACGCAATCAGCTGTTTACTAGGGCTGCATGAAGATACTTTTATTTCTTAGATTAACTAAATTTAATTTATTTGCCTGATTCATAGATATTTTTCAATTATTCCCAAATTATTAACATTTAGCTTAACATAAATCTACAGTACTCAGTGGACTACTGAATTGATTTTTTTTAATTAAATGAAATAGCTCGCTGAACTCTTATGCTAGCTCATGCAATCGAACCAAAAATGAACCGATAGCTCAACAATATTGAATGTTATCGGTAGTTTGTCTTCAATGACGTCACAAGAGCTCTCTGCTTCTTAACGGCTTTTTGTATCTCTAAAATATCAAATTAATAACATTAAAGTAAACAATTTGTAAGTGCGCAAAATAAATAACGTAAACAGTATTAAATTTCCGTTTGGAATTATGAGGTTTAAGACCAGTTCTCATTATTGCTCACTTGCTTTCTTTCTATGTGGGATCGGTCGATTATAAGAATAAAAAAAAAAACCCACGCAAATAAATAACCACAAATTCCGCGTGTTCGTTAACAAGACAAAGCTTTAATGACTTTTGATGCCTTGGGGTTTTATTTCAGCGAAACAAACAACATTTATGACTCAACTCATCAAGGAATAGAAATTAAGTCTTAATAATAAATATTGTTAACCAAACAGTTCACATTTCTTGCAGTTAACAGAAGATCATTTATAAATACATAAGCACATACATATTTATTTATTTATTTTTGTTTATTTACATATGAATGGAGTTGAGTTGAGTGTCAGCCTCAATCCCGGCTTGTCCATAGGCTGTGCACGTATCCATTCAGTAAGTCGCCACTTGATATTAAGACGAAATTTGTGTTAAGGTCAGGGTGACCAACAAAGTTTATGCTGTCATTGTTCAACTTGTTGTTGTTATTGTTGTTAATTTGGTTGTTGTTGTCTTAACGCATTTTTCAATATTTTTGCAATAAAATCGTATAGCCGTGATATATCGTACAGAAGATGCGCTCCAACTGGTTCAGAAACTGGTCTCGCTCATATGAAAAAAAAAAAGATTTTAAAGTTGTGTTTTTTGTTCATTCAGTTTTATTGTTGTATTTTTACGAAACAATTTTGATGTGGGCTGACAACGATTGCATTCAACAATTGCACCGAAATTGGTCGCTAATTTATTAATATTTTTTTTATTTATAAAAAAATATTTATGTATGTATGTATTTTTTAAGTATTATATTGCAAACATCATGTAGTCTTGTTTTTTTTTAACGGAAATGTTAAAACTTGAAGCTGCGAATTTATTTAATGAATTTTACTTTTATTTATGAAGATGAGTTCAAAAGGTAAGGCTAATGTTTGTGAAATTAAAAACAACAACATAAAAACCAAATGATAACAATTAATAAAAATAAAAATAAATAAATATAAAGCTGAAGGTGAAGGGTCACTTAACAATTTTTACGCATGCGCAGCTGAGCGGCGTGTCATTTTCATTTCCATTTTCATTTCCCAACTGCAACAGACTTAGACTAAGCGGCATAGACACTATTAAAGTAAATAATATACAGCATGAATGCTGTCACTGCATCGCTGTTGTTGTTGCTGTGATGCTGACTTGACTTTTTTTTCTGAGCTCCACTCAAAAAGTTTGACTTGAACGTCGACTTCACGCTGCCAGCGGCAACTGTTTGGGCCATTGTTATAAGTAGCAGGAGAAGAAGAAGAAGCAGAAGCAGAAGAAAAAAAAAAAGCAACAACATTTTTATAAAAACGTTTGTTTTCGTAATACAATTTTGATTACTTCTTCGACGCCGGCTGAGCCGCAGCGTCGCGACGTCCCATTGATGGCTTTGTCTGTTGTTTGCCTTATGCAGCGACGCGACGCGACGCCAAACGCCCGACGCTGTGACGCTCAGCTTTGATTTATTAACGCTGGGCGCCCCACAGCAACAACAACAAAAGCAGCAACACGGGCCAAATTGCGCGCCTTTTTAGAGTTAAGTCCATTTGGTAATATCTGTGCTGTTAATTGTAACAATAATTTTAACGCCCAATGATTCCATTCGTAGCGTTTGCATCCAATCATTACGCTGCATAGGAAGCACAGGGAGAGGCATACAAAGCCAAAGATTCGAAGTCGCAGTCGAATTCGAGCTCGAAGACGAGGCAAACATACCAAATGCTGTTTGATGGAAAAAAAAAGTCCCAATGCGGAACCAACGCGCAAATGGCTGACATAATTTGTAAGATAAAAGCCGCCTGGACCTTGCCTCTGACAATTATGAACTGAATCAAAAGATATATAAGTACATGCATATATGTACATAAATAAAGCGCAGTTGCGAAGCCTTCAAATTTAAGCAAATTCACAAACAAAATTGTGCAATCATCAAATTGCAAAAGAGATCAATGTACGCAAATGTTAATATGACTTCAAAGAAGGCTTTGCACAATGCTCTCCCACAATGTGATCTAATATGAGCTGACTAAGCATCGTAAATCTCAAATTAATGCACATTGATGAGTATAGAATTTAATTTGCTTAACAAAAGAATTTGCCGCACAATAAAATGTCGAAATTAATGAATCCACATATCGACTGCCAGTCAGAAATCACTGTTCTGCCAGAGAACAGGATCTAGTTCTGTGAACAAATTCATGCATGGATTTCAAATATATGTATGTATGAATGTATGGATTTGAGTCGAATAAATTATGCATTATTAGTAACTAGACTGCTGACTGTGATGTTCCCTGATAGCTATAGACAATCTATTGAGTTTAGTCTTCAAAATCCAAACCTGTCTATCTAAATAAACAACTAAAAAAACAATAGATACAAATGCTTCTAACAGTTTAACACATTCATTTTCATTATGAATTTGCATAATATTTATAAATACATCCATACAAACATATGCAAAACTATTGAAACGTGTGCGCGATTGGCAATAACAGAATGTTAAGCATATGTTAGGCGAATGTTAAGTTTGACCTTGAGCGACATTGGCAATGCAACGCCTGCGCCAAGTATGGGAAAATACACGATATTCATATATATACATATATACGATATATGTAAGGTCATTACAGCAATTAAATGTACAGTTTCCCGGTTTGAAAAGCAATACGCTACAAATTAATAATAAAATCTTTAAGCTCATATACATATACACCCACACCCACACATGCGTGCACATGCAAATACATGTGAAACGCTCTGAGAGATGCTAGTACTAAAAATGTCTTGAATAAGAACGAAAGCGATAGTTGCAGTTTTTTTGCTGAATAATTTCCTTTGCTTAGGGAAATTTGTTCAATATGTAAATATTTGCAGTGACGTCGCTGCTGCTGGAAATGAGATGTACATTGGTGCAATAGCTAATTTTATTAGTCAAAATAATGCAACGGCAAATGTTATTTAGCCGAGATTAAATTAAAAGTAAATATTTCTCATAAACATACACATTTTTTAGGTCCAAATTGTTATTAGCATTAATGCTGCTGTAACATTTGAACATACCCAACATTACATATGGACCACTGTACGCCGTCAGCGTCAACTTGATGCCAATGCGAAAGCCAAGCTTCATTCGTTGTCGCTGTTGGCAGCGTTATTTATTAAAAGCGCAGAACTCGTGAGCTACGGACGTGTTTCTGCTACGCTCGAGCGCCTCGCTCATCTAATCTTCAGTTAACTTCGTCTCCGTCACCGTCTTCGGTACTGTCTCTGGCGCATCTCTCCCACAGTGACTGCGAGTCGTGAAATCGTGTCACAATTGATTGAATTTTGTGTGCAAGCGCTACAAGCTAAAATATATACGAGAAAAAAAAAATTAATATTACATATTATTTGTATTTGGCAATAAGGTTTATTTCTGTGTGCACGCCGGTGCAGATTGCGTCGCTCGCGTCGTCGTCGCCGTTGCGGATTTTGTCATCCCTGACAGCATCAATTCGACCTGGTGGCTTTAGTAGTTATTGTTGTTGTTGCCAGAGCATTGTTATTCTGCCTACGCGCTAATTATTCCTCGCGGATTTCGACTCGAATGTGACTTTTGGGCAATGCCCAATTCTAAATCGACGGTTGCGTGACAAATTCGAAAAAAAAAACACCAAACATCTTAAGGCAAGAACAACAACAACAAGAAATTTAACGTTATTCCGAATTGCCAAAATCGAAATGCAAACGCGCAGTTTGAAATTCGGGCTACGCAGTCGCAGAGCTGCCGGTGTTACCGTTACGCTGCTTTTAGCTCTGGCCTTACTGAGGATCGACGCAGCAGCTGGAAGGCCTGGTATACATGCACCACATACACACATATAATTCATTTCGAATTCCAATTGGAAGCCTCTTGGATTTACGATTTTGATACCAATTCGAATTCGTAACCAATTTGCATAGACATACGATATTTAATTAGTGTTTGCTTTTTAATTTCCTTTTCGCCTTTCGTCTATTTGTGTTTCTTCAATTACGTCTTTATACGCATGTTATTTCAAACTGGATATTTATTTATTCAGCATCTGATATCTATTTCAGTTGAATCACTCAAATATGTGCAACAAAAAATGATTGACTTTACATCATTAAACAAAAAGATAATTAATCAATATTTGGGTATAACAATTTAGGCTAGACAATTAAAAATTGATTTTATAATTAAACAAATTATTTAATTATGAAAATTAATTACAAAATTTACAATGTTTATATTAGAAAAAATTATTTTTTTTTTTAAGAAAAAGTTATTAAATAAACACTAATTTAACTTTACAATTAATTATATTTGGCTATTTGATTTTTTTTTTGTTAACTTAAATATCAAAATTACAGTTTTTTTTTATTTTTTATAAAATTTCATGTAATGATAAAAAATCATTTTTAATGCACATATTTCCAATAATATACAAGTTTTAAATATTTTCTGTGTAATAATCAATCAATGTTTTTCTATTTGTAACTAAGTTTAGAAACTTAACTAACTTTTATTTTATTTACTTAATTATTAAGTCTACAAATCTATTTATTGTTGTCCTTTGAGTCTCTGTTTGAACTGTCCCTTAACTTATTTACCAATTGTTACTAATTCCCCGCACATGCACCATATCATCTTCTAACTGAATGAAGTCAATCAATCGTCATTTGTATTCTAATCAGCCTAAATGCTATTGATATTATGTATTTGTAATGCATTCAAATATATTTCAACATTGAATAGGAGCTTCATTGGATGATTCAGGATTTAGTAAACAAGTAAATGAAGGGTTTCGCTGTACTGAAGTCGAATCTGAGATCAGAATAAAACTATCTCCATCTATCTATCTCTATCTCTATCTCTATTTTTCTATCCCTATTTCTATCTATCTCTATTTCTATCTCTATATATCTATTTCTATCTATCTCTATTTATCTCTTCGCCTTATTTTCTCTATTGTTACGTTCACAAACTCTCTCTCTCGCAAGATAAGAATCTTTGCATTTTTTTAAAGATCTGATTCAGCCCTTCGACTCCCATACAGGAAGTCTCAAATATCTCTCAAATAGCTATAGTCTAATACTTGATTACTGAATTTCATCGATGGTGTTGTTCGCCTGTGTTTAATTTCCATGAGTTTGCATGCATCATGCAGTGAATCGGGGAACTTGCCGGACATTCATCTACACTGGTCATCAAATTAGAGTTAATAAATAACAGCAATTCATGACATTTAAGATGCTTTCGAGCTTTCGATATATCAAATGAACAAAATGTGTTAGTCACAAACTGGACAAATCCCATCGAACACGACGAAATAAGGCGTCAGCAGCTTTAAAACCGAAACCCAAAGAAAATAAATAAATAAACTGCGTTGCCAATGGCGACAAAAACGTCCAATTCCCAAAGGCAACAAAGGGTAAATGAAACTCGAGATGAGGCGCAAGAAGCCGCCGGCTCAAAACAAACAACAACAACCACAGGAAAAAAAAAAAGTTTAAAGACAACAACAGCAACAATAACAAAAGTTATGTAAGAGCCAGATGACATGACTGGCAAGGCTTCATCAGTTGCAGCTTCAGCTTCAGCTTCAGTTGCAGCTTCATCTTTGAGGTTTTTGATTTCCACTTTTTTCTACTTCTTCATTTTCGGCTTCACTTTGAGCTGAGGACGACCTCTGGGATGCGTCTATCATTATCTCAGCAGCTATTTCAAAAGGCTGTTCATCTTCAGCCTCTGGCCGGGATGGGGCCAACTCGACAAGTTCATAAATTGTTATGACAATTTGTTAAGCTTGTTTGCAACTGTTCAGACTTTTTTTCTTAAACTTTTTTTTTCCTGTTTTGTGGGTCATGGAGCGCCCCAAAAAAAGAGGTTAATTGCATTTAAGACATGCCGCAAGTTATGGGACTTATAGCTAAATAAGTTTAAGCTGATTATTTAAAAGCTGCTGCGTGTTGAGTAAATAACAAAAAAATCATATCTATAAATTCTATGTCTAGTCTATCTATACTGACAAGTATTAGAAACCCGCTCTGAGCCAAGATTTATGTAGATTTGCTGAGGTGTTTATAAGCTGGGCTAGACTTGGATCATAGTTAGATAAGACAAGATTAGACTAAATTATTGTTATTTCTATGGAATGAAGTTGTGGAAAATGAGAATTTAGTTTGTTGTTGCTGGAATGGTATGTAAGAAGGCAAAATATATAAGATTAAAGATATTACTATAACATATTTCAACTAACTGAGAAGTTAAAGGCAGCTCAAGCTAAAAGCTATAACTTTAGTTGCTTACTATAAAAATCGATTACAAATCTAAATCTGTAGTTATATAGGCTTAACTCGAGTATTTACCAAATTTGCTATAATAAATAATTCCCATCTTTGAAATACCTTCAAAATGTCTCATAAATAACTCATATTGAAATAGAGCATGATCTGCTTTCATCTATTTCAACTCGAATGTTTGGCAGCCCTGGTTACCACCCAGTATATCACTGCAACTTCCTTATCGCCTCTATAACAAAGAAAGAGAGAGAGAGAGTCATTAATTGTTTAACAATATCTCAAAGACAATACATCGGTGTCCCATTGTATTGGCGTCTTTTTTTCTGGCTTTATGACCATAATCAATTAAATGTTAACGATTTTCTTTAGCTGCTATTCACACGATCAGCTCGACTGAATGAACATATATGTATATATCGTTAAAGACTCTGGACTGTACGTGATAATTAACAAATTCGCATAGATTTTATTGGTAGCTGTTGTTGTTGTTGAACACAATTAGTTAGCCTTATAATGAAAACTTTGCCTTAGTTGCTTTTTTTTTCCCAACTGCTTTCGTGATTTATGTTGGCTTTTGTATTTTTTTGTTCACTATAATTTTTTTCTATATATATACCCAAAGTTTCGTAATGTCTTAATAGCCCAGCACAATAAGCTCAGATATAGATTTGGGCCGTTTATTATAATTGATAATCTGCGACGTATTTCAAGAGACGTTTCTTACGTCACTAATGGGTTTTTTTTTCCTCATATCATGGGATTAATAAGTGCAAATTACCACACATTAATGGGGGATAAAGCGAAATTAAAAGCAAAATCAAAATCAAATTTATATTGAAAATCCAAACCAGTTGCCTAAGTATTTGAAATCGAAGTAATTATGATATATTGATGAATTGATGTCAGTTTTGTTGACAGTTTGATGTGAAAAGTTTCATCAATTAGTATATTTCAGTTTGAATAACCTAATTTTAATATAATTAAATACTGTCATGAGGTTGTTCTAGTGTGGATACATTGATAATGGAACTTACTAAAGCAGCTCTTAAAGCAAATATTGCTCATCTATCTCTCTCTTTCTCTCTCTCTCGCTTATGTTCATATTCTTGCGGCAATTAATTATTGACTATCATATAGAATCACAGCAAAAGTCAAAGCTGACAATCAAATATTAGATACAAGCGCGAATTGTTTGGTGTTTCACCTTTGATCATGTTGATCACTGCGTGGGCAGTGTGATATTCAACAGCTAAATAAGTCGATAATTCAAGGCCCAAGATAATATGATGAGCTTAATGAAATTTGATTTTTATCACAAGGAAGGTTGCAAAAACAAAAAACTTGTCAAAAAAAACTGTAAAACATAAGAGTGCAAAAAATAATAAAAATAAAAAATGAGAAAATAAAAAACCAAAAACAGTTGGAATTATGACATTGTTTTTGTTTATAGTGGGTGCAGATGTCGTGAAGTTGCCAATCAATTAAAACTTCAATTCCAAATGATGTTCACAATGCAAAAAAAAAAGTAAATAACAAATAAAAGAAACAAAACAAAAATAAAATAAACAATAAAAAATTAATTGGCACTGAACTTGCTGGGCACAAACTGAATTTAACAAGTTTTACGAATATTTTGATTGACAATAAAACAATACTAGAAACTAGTTAGGATCGGGGCATATTCAATTTTCTATATATATCTGCAAATTTTTTCATTAGAATTTTTATATCTCTATCGTTGTTGTTAGTTGCTAATTACAAACAGATGAAATCTGTGAATAAATTAAACAACGCGTTAGCAACACTTTCCCAGCTGCTGCTGTGCGAGAAGAACAATATAAAAGTCAAGTTTCCAGATGTTGCTATGATAGATATATGTATATGTATACACATATAGTAGACATTAGATATATCATTAGTGAATTCATATTTATGCGCTGCGAAGGTTCAGGGTTTTCACAAAAAAAGTCTGATAAAAACTGAGCATCAGCATTTGTCATTTGACGATTGATAAGCCTAGCTAGAAAAGCCCATTGTTTACTTACAAGCAAACTCAAGCCATAACAATATGAATGCAAAATTAACCATAAAGTTTATAAAATAATATACAAATAGTTGAATTGATATGCACATATGTTTAGCAGCCGGAACTTGTCTAGAATATGAGAAAGCGCCGCGCCGCGCCGCGCCTATTGAAATCTCTCAGCTTGAGCTCTGTATTTGTTTATACCAAGCTAAAATCAAACAATAAATAATTTATTTGTTTATTATTTATCTAAACTCTAATAAAGTTTTTTATTTAGTATTTCTCCTGCTTCTAATTAAATTAAAAATAGTTTTTATTCGATATTTTTGTTCTAATCTGCAATGAAAAAAGTGGTTTGGCGGGTTGTAGACGAATTTTATGGCAGATATGTGTTATATATAATAAATATAATAAAACTGAAGGAATTAATGCAAATATGTTGACTATTAATGCCTATGCTGTATTAGAGCTCGATTCGTATAAATTCTAGGCGAGTGAATGAAATTATTTAAAATGCGACTGCGAAAAAAAAAAATATTAACAGCAGAACGATTAAGCTGCCAAAAAGAAGGGATAGAAATCAGGCTGATATATATATGTATATATATATATATTATATGATTTATGTTTAGTTAAATTTAGATTTTATATGAACTGGGACTCTTATATTTAAATATATATTTCAAATAATTTCTGACAGATTCCTGTTTGAAAGGATATAACTCTTATGAGATATATTTTGATTTCATATTAAATAGGTTAAAAATCATCAAGATATATATGATAAATCATAACAACTCATCATAAATAAATTAACCCTGTTTAATAGTACCGTTAATATCTTCATAAACAAATCTAGCTATTTATCACTTTCATAACAAGTTTTCAAAAGAAATACTACTTCGTTTCCCTCGTTGCATGACGAATGAATAAGCAGACATGCTAGATCGCATCTAGACCTCGTGCTGATGATTAGAAGATATTCAATAACGTCAGTAAGTTTGCTATGAATTTATTAAAGAAACGCTGCGAGAGCATGCTAATAAGTTGGCTAGTTACTTCGATCGCAAGTCAGCTCGTCAGTTGAGGTTAGTTCTAGGTGGGCGCGGCTTGTGATGGATAAGGTTAGACGGATCAAGTTTTACTGGTTTAGTTCGTGAGTTCAAGCAAGCAACAAAATCTCCAGGTTAAATCAAATGTGAACCAGCTATGCGTCAGATGAGCTTTTGCAACAGGTTCTCTCTGGAATCTAGTTCTCAAAATGTTTCATCAATTTTAATGACTTTACTTATTATAGATGCTCTAAATATATATATGCTCTAAATGACGGAAATTAAAAATAAAACAGTTAAACAGTATTTATAGTTGAGAATATTATATATTAGATTGAAAGAAAAGCTGTCAGAAGTTGAAGAGAAAATTATGCAAAATTTTAGTCAAGTATTTTCTAAATAAAAATACAAATAATAAAAAATTAATTTAATAATAAATAAAAATAAATTTAATAAACATATCAGAATAAATTTAAAATAATATGAAAAAAAAAATTAAAATTTTTAAGAGAAAAAATAAAATAAAAAAATAATAAATAATATATTATCCCCTTTGATTGTTTTAAAGCAGTTAAAGTAACAAATAATATTTATTGCTGTTTGTTTCTACAAATATCTGTTCATTAAGAGGTATTTTAATGTATCTATCTACAGACACAAGGAACAGTAATTGCAACAATTTGTTATTTCTGCTTTAAAATAATTTTTTCTGCTTCGTCAAGCTGCAATGGGCATTGCTATATGATATTATACCTATATATCTATAATATTTGAAGTCTCTTTAAAAAATATATTAGAATGAATGCCAAAGATTATACAGAAAGTTTTCGATTTGCCTAGTGGACTGCTCATAGTATGTGAGATATAGATATTTCTAGATATAAAAGTACTATGAAAAGGCCGAACTCAGATGCTCTCTCTAATTAAAAAAAAACTTTTAATTTATTTAATAGATTAACATAATAGCCACGCCCTCCATGGACTTAACTAACATGCCCTTTACAAGTGTTAGCCATTTAGCTAGTCTCTTTAATTTATGTCAAATTCCAAGTCTCAAGTTACTACATTAAAACATTTATTTTGCAAAAACTTTATTTGCTCAATTGCCACGCCCATGCTCCTCTGGGCTATTCATGTTAATTTCAAACACATGTAAACTTATATAGGTTTACACATATTTGTTTTGAATACTCTAGAGTGAAGGCAGAGATAGAGATAAACGTGGCACAAGACCAAAATACTTTCTTTTTATTTTTGACGAAAGCTAAAAGCGCATCAATTGATAAAAACAGACAAATTACATGAAATACAAAACAATTTGGGATACATGATTGAGACACATTTGTGTGTTTGGGGCCAACACTGAGCAAACATTTAGCTCAAGCTCAACCAAAACAAAAGACTCAGGCAACAAACTTGATTGACTGTCAGAGTTAGGAGACAGCGAAACGAAACAGTAAAAATCTTAATTTACTTATTGACCTACCTGGCCTAACTAAAGCTACAGGCTATGAGAGTGTGAGTCTGTGAGTGTGTGTGTGTATGTGTGTGTATAAGTGTGTTATGTGTCAACCAGAAAGCTGCATTGCAATAGCACGAGCAACAGCAACAGCAGCTGGAAGCCACAGCCAGTAATTGTAATTTTAATTGGAAATGCATGACTGCTAGATACCCTGTGATTCTGGACTTTTACACCTATTCACACACACTTTCAAAAAGGTCCTATCAAAAGTTGCAGTCCAAAATAAAACCAATTTCAACAGAATTTCATTTGCTCCACAGCAAATTATGGTTGAAGCTTCTCATCAATATTCCATGAATTATTCTCTTTAAGTTAAAGATTTGCAAGAAATCGACATGCTGTTTATGTAGAATGATTGGAATATGAGTGAATATGAATAAGGGTTCAGAGTAGTTTCTAGTCGAGCAACTTCGATACATTATTCGATTAAGAAGAAGATAAGTTTCTCTATGGTATATCTATATATCAAACAGACAAACAGACAGACAAAACATAGCTAGATCGATCATCTGCTACTTGATGGGCTTTATTGCTACAACCGCCGCCTATTACATGTATCTGCTTAATAACAATATACCCTGCATTAGCATTTAGTACAGGGTATATATAGAAAATGCAAGCAGCGCTTAAAGGCGAAACAGACAAAGCCACAACATATACATGCATGCATATATATTTATAGACCATTTAAGCCAATGTCAATCAATCAGCGACAGCGATGGCAGCCAAATTGCCAAAGAGCCACCCAAGGGGCTGCCACATCAGTTTCATCTTCGCTCTTCCACTGTTTCTAACAATCTTTTTGCTTTTTGGTGAATTGCAGGCAAATTGCGACTCTCGTAGCATTTGTCACTCACATCAAACAACCTCATACCCACACCCACTCACACACATACACACATACACATACATTCATGCAACCACAACAAACCACAAGAAGAAACCACAACAAAAACCAAATTTCCCCCCTTCTCTGCAGATGTGCGGCAATCGCCGTTTTCATTAGAATTGCAGCCGCCATTGGCTGAGGCCGCTGTGGGCGATGCCTTCAATGCTGGCAGCGAGCGGGCCATTGATAGCTATGGCAATCCAATTGATGCACTGCGTCCGATCGATACGCCCGATGGGCGCAAGGTGGTCAGCGCGCAGGGCCTGCAGTTTGAGATACCCAATTATGCGTCGGGCATCACTGAAATACGAAAGCCGTCCGATGATCTCCTGCCACCGCATATTGGTGAGTTCACAACAACGACAAAGGGTAAAGCTGCAACTGGAGCAACAACAGCAACAGCAACAGCAACACCAACGGCAGCAACAGCAGCAGCAGCAGCAGCAGCAGCAACAATTGCATCCACATTACGCAATAGCATTAATCAAAAGCGAAATATTCAAGCAGCATTAGTAGATTCAATTAGTATAAGTACCACGCCCTCACCCACACCCGCACCCACAGCCACACCCACACCCACTCGCACGCCCACATATGTAGCACCACTAACAGTATCCGAATCCCACATAGATTCAGCTCATGCCAAGCGCAAATCATCTGGTCAGCAATATAAGATTACAGCAGCCAGTGCCCAGCACGCCCCGCCCACATTCACCCTGCTCACCCTCAATCCAGAATTTATGCCCCGACCCAAGCAGTCAGCCAGCCTCAGACCCAGACCCAGACCCAGACCCAAAGCAAACAATGATAGCCTTGCCATCGCATACTCAACTCCAACTCCGACTCCTTCCCAATTAGATGCCATTGCAGTGGCGCTGCCCACTACGGACATCGATAGCACCGACAGCACCTCATTCGCACCAGCACCAGCACCAGCTACATCACTAACACCACCCAAGCATGAATCATCAACATCAGCGGATGTCGCTGTGGAGGTGGAGCAGGCGCAGCTAGTGCAGCAGCCGGCGGAGAGTGTTCAGGCGCCGCTGCAAACGGGCGGCACACTGCCCGACTATCTGCTGGAGCTGCAGCAGCAGGATAAGGATATTGCTGGTCCCGTGCCCTGGACACCGGCACCGAATACTGCGCCACTCAGCGTGATTGCCTGGGATCTGCTGCCGCCGCTGTTGGCTCAGCAGGAGACGGAACCACACATCATCACCGAGCAGCAGCCCACGAAGTATGTGGTTGGCGTGGAGCAGCCTGGCAGCCATAATATACGCGTCAGTTGACCAGTGGCCAGGGTCTGTCGCCAGTGGCGCCTGCACCACTCACACCAGGTCAAGTGGCTGTGGTGCCCGTTCCAGTGCATGACGGACCCGAGGGCCATGGCACGAATGCGCATGTTGGCACCACCACACCACGCAATGGCTCCAGATTTCCCAATCGTCATCGCGGCACAGTTCATTACAGCACCACCTCAGTCACGCAGCGGCCACGCAGCACCACCACAACCACAACCACAACTACACCCGCACCAACAACAACTACAACGACTAGAAAAGTGACAACAACAAGGGCAACGACAACCACGACGCCAGCCACAACCACCACAAGCAGCCCGCCACGCTCCACCACGCCCTTGGATCCGTCCACCTTCTATAAGCTGGAAAATGAGGAGGCCTATGCTTACACCTTGCCGCCCTGGCTGCAGGAGGTAACCGATCCGGATCTGGATGTTGCGTCACCTTCATAGTGCCCACCGACAATGATCAGTATAACCACACGGTGCCTGAGGATCTGGAGCCGCCGTTTGAGCCATTTGAAGATCTCAGCAATATACAACTGACACCGCCGCCTGTGAGCAGCAGCACCACCACCACCAGCAGACCCACCACAACAACAACAACAAGAGCGACCACAACTACAACAACAACGACGACTACAAAACGTCCGTCGACCACAACTACCCAAGCACCAGCACCAACAGCAGCGCGCACCACTCAAGCACCCATTTTCAGAGCACAAACCACCCAATGGCCGCATGCCAAAAACCAATTGATAACCACAACCACAACAACATCCACAGCTCCACCGGCCGTTGAGCCCAATCCCTTTGATTCGTCCACGTTGCCGCCCTGGTTGCAGGACTTTGACTATCCCGATGTGGGTCCCGGCGTACCCTTTGATCCGGAGAACTTTAAGGATGTGCCGGAAAGCAAGCCGGCAGGTATTAAACCTAATGATTTTCAGCCTCAAGGCTTTGCCAGTAGATCTCAGTCAAGCGATACAGCAACAACCATAGCAACATCTGCAACAACAACCTATGCGCCGCCAACAACAACAACAACAACAACAACAAATGCTAACACTGCTTTTCCATCCAAAGTCACGCTTACGCTTCCAACCACCAGCAGTAGCAGCGATGGCCATGAGTTGAACACTGTGGAGCCGCCGCTGGTGCTGATACCGCCCGTTGCTAACAGCGACGATTCATCCACATTAAGCAGTCCTGCGGCGACTGGCCTCACACACGATCCAACTACAAACTCATTAACACCTTTTGCAGCACGCTTCGATACGCCAACAGTTGGCCAGGCGACGAACACGAAAAGCACCGCCGAGGAGCAGTTCCCACCATTGAGTGCGGGCAATGCGATCGACAGCCAGAAGGTGGAGTACACCAAGAGCGATGGAGGCAAGGTCATAAGCACGCCCATCAACGTACAGCGTCAGGGTGAGTCTCTGTCTGAAATTCTATCTAACTCGAAACTAATTCCAATTGCTTGACAGAGCCAGTTGCAGTTAGCTCCACATCTGCGCCCGCATTCAATTCGGGCAAATATACGGGTGGATTTGGTGGTCCGTCGGGTCTGTTGCGTCCACAGAGCAGCGCCAAGCCCGACATCTATGTGGCTGGCAACAATCACGAGTTCAGCAGCAGCGTCAAAGCCAACCGAGTGCGTCCAGGTGCCGCAGTCAATGCCAATGCCAATGCCGGCAATGGTGGCCGCTACACAGGCGGCTTTAATGCACCTACCGGTGTGCTGAGTCCTCAGACTGCGCCCAGACCCTTCCAGCACTCGCAGCAGTTCGGCTCACAGCCATCCCAGCTGGCAGGCGCCGCTTCAAGCCATCATCAGAACCGCTTCGGCGGACCACCTGGCATACTTGTGCCCTTCGACAATGTGCCGCGCACTGGAGCCAAGTAGTAGACGGCGGCCTGGGGGCGTGTCACATGGTCACATTGCAACTACTGCAAGTACTTTAAATTATTTATAAAGCATGTATGTATGTTGATGGTCTTGCATTGAACTCGATCTATACGTAATTCAAGAAAACAACAAAGCTGAACGAATTTTGTGTCGCAACAAAAATTGAGATATATATAAATATATATATATATGTATATGTATATATCATGTTAAATATTATTTACATAATAAATATTTAGAAAGATAATCAAAGCATTTTCTATATTCATTTTTGGGTAAAATTATTATTTCATTTGGTTTTCTAGCTACGTTATGCAGAAGATGGTAAATGAAGACAAAATTTCCCTTTAAAAAAAATACAATTTACAATTTTTATGTAAGCTCTGAATTTGAAATATATATTACATTTATAGTACAATTATTTTGTAATTAAATTAATCATTGCTAACTTTCATAAACTACGATTTCTTGACTACATCATTTAATGAACTTAAGGCTTATTTTTGAAGTTTATTACAAAGTTATTAGTTTTGTAACACATTACACATTTGATCATCAAAAATACATTAGGCCTATCAACTGAAATATGCGTAAAGTACATTTTATTGGATTTTTTACGCATTGAATTACAGAAAAAATAATCGAAAGCAACTGAATTGATTTAGTCACATGTGCGTGACTTTAGTTTTGTAATATTTTTATGCCGCATAATTTTTAATGCTAAATAAAATTATACAAATTTTAAATGTGATTGTGCTAAAGCTGGTTTTTTTTTCGTATACCTGTAACGACTGCCAATCTATTAAGAAAACGAACGCTAGATGGCTCACAACGCTCTCTGAACTTCTGCACCTAGCGGAAGCTTTTTGTAATTTTAATACTGTAGAACTAATTTGTTTTTGTTGTGCTAACATTTATAGTTATGTTTTATAGTTGTTTATAAATAAATACATATTTCAATGCAAAATTTATTGATTAAATCAATGTTTATTAAAATACAAAAAATTAAAACGTTATATTTAAAAAGGCGTTTTTATTGGGTAGCTTCAAGAATATTTAAATAAATAACAATTGATGGCGCGCTTTTGTTTTATGTGTGTGCGTGTAAACTCGAAGAGTTGCTATTCAAATATGTTACAGCCGCGTGAAGTTGGTGGCATACGAATGCGCGTGCGTCGTATAGCATTCAGCTTTCTAATGCACTAATTTTGCTCAAACTTGCGTAGTGGGGTGGGCGTGACGTAAACGTCCTTCATTTGACTTTGAACTCAGCTAAACGCGAACGCTCTATCTGAAGACTATTTAGCCAGAGCAGTTGCAGTTGATTCCTGACGGGTGAACTGAGCGAAAGTAAAAGTGTGATCCAGACAAAGTAAAAAAAAAAAAAGAAAAAATTAATCATGTCGAAGATTGGTATTAATGGATTTGGCCGCATTGGTCGTCTGGTGCTGCGTGCCGCCATCGACAAAGGCGCCAACGTCGTTGCTGTAAGTAAACCAAAAGCCGCTAAAATATAAATTGCGGAAGAAAAAATGTGAAAATTGTGTGGATTTGTGTAATTTGCAGGTTAACGATCCCTTCATCGATGTGAACTACATGGTCTACTTGTTCAAGTTCGATTCCACTCACGGCCGTTTCAAGGGCACCGTCTCCGCCGAGGGCGGCTTCCTGGTCGTCAATGGCCAGAAGATCACCGTGTTCAGTGAACGCGACCCCGCTAACATCAACTGGGCCAGCGCTGGCGCTGAGTACGTTGTTGAGTCCACCGGTGTCTTCACCACCACCGAGAAGGCATCCACTCACTTGAAGGGCGGTGCCAAGAAGGTTGTCATCTCGGCTCCATCCGCCGATGCTCCCATGTTCGTGTGTGGCGTGAACTTGGATGCGTACAGCCCCGACATGAAGGTCGTGTCGAACGCCTCTTGCACCACCAACTGCTTGGCCCCCTTGGCTAAGGTTATCAACGATAACTTCGAGATTGTGGAGGGTCTGATGACCACTGTGCATGCCACCACAGCCACCCAGAAGACCGTCGATGGCCCATCCGGCAAGTTGTGGCGCGATGGCCGTGGTGCTGCCCAAAACATCATTCCAGCATCCACTGGCGCCGCCAAGGCCGTCGGCAAAGTCATTCCAGCTCTGAATGGCAAACTGACTGGCATGGCCTTCCGTGTGCCCACACCAAATGTGTCCGTTGTCGATTTGACTGTCCGCTTGGGCAAGGGCGCCACCTACGATGAAATTAAGGCTAAGGTTCAGGAGGCTGCCAATGGTCCATTGAAGGGCATTTTGGGCTACACCGATGAGGAGGTCGTCTCCACTGACTTCCTCAGCGACACTCACTCGTCTGTATTCGACGCCAAGGCTGGCATCTCGTTGAACGACAAGTTCGTGAAGCTGATTTCCTGGTACGACAACGAGTTCGGTTACTCCAACCGTGTCATTGACTTGATCAAGTACATGCAGAGCAAGGATTAAATCAACAAATAGCAGATCCCAGCTAATACAATGTTAACTTCTCAATACGCACAAACAGGAGGTGTAGCATTTACATAACTATATAGATGAGAAGGCTTCGATACTCGCCCACATGAACACACAGTTACCCAATAAATACATATACATACACAAAAAGACACACACGCTTATAAGATTATTGTGACACATGTAAATACATATGTATGTACATACATATGTATGTATGTAGATATGTATTTGCATATGTTTTGTATTGTATTTCCAACAGATCTTCTCTCTCCTGTTTGATGAACCGCGCAAATACAGTTACATCAATTATATAACCTAATCTCGTTACAAATAAATAAAAATAAAAAACAAAACCCAAACATTACAGCATTTTCATTCAAGTTATGAAATTGAGTGGGTTCAAAAGGTCTATTGATTTTTCGCCCAGCTGAGAGTGAGGGAATCAAAGATCTCTCTAGTAGCTCAGTTGACTTGGCAACTATCAAACACACAAATGAAATAAATGCATAATAATGCGTACAAATATATATGTACATATGTATACATATAAAAAGAACATAGAAGACCAACTTGAATATATAAAAATACATGTATGTATATGTATTTATTTGTATATATTGAGATTTATATGCACGTAAATACATATGTTTGTATGTAAGCTCGTCAATATGCTACCAAAAGCTCCTTGCTCTGAAACTGCCGGCCAACGAGCATAATGCCCTTGACATTGAACTTCACAAAGTTACTGCTCATATAATATGATAAGAATATACGTAAATATTTGTTAAATATAACAATTGTTGTTAATCAATGTGAATAATATTCCAAATTATAATTAGAACAGATTTTGACATATATGTCTTTTACATATTGTTGTACGTGTAAAAACTCATGTACCCTAACAGTGCCATTTTGAGTATAATGTTATCAACAAATAGTTGCAATAGTTAACATTTAAATGAAATAGAAATGATTAATAGAAACTTTATAACAGTTCGCCGATGATTAAACAAATGCTACATATTCCTAGTAAACCTAAAAATATACAATTTCAACATTATTAATATTATTACAACTATTTTTCAGCATAATTTGAGCTTTATCATTGATTTATTAATTTATAATAATAAAGATTATTAGTTATTATACAAAAGAATATCTTAAAACTAAAATATAGCTATTACAATTCATTCAATATATTAAATATATTAACAAACTAATTTTATAATAAATAAATCAAACGCAAATAAATTGTTAATAATTAATATGCTGAATATTATTACTAAATTTCTTACATCATAAATGTAGCTATTCAATTATTGCAATTCAACTTAGTAAAAACTTAATATTATTGACTAAATCTATATATTTAACACACACGCAGAGGAAAAGGAGGGGCAGAGCCGGGCTGCTAAACTGATACCCACCAAATCAAGGATGTAACTGAAGTCGGGCTGCAACAACTATTCCTTATATCGAGCTCAGCTGTTGAGCCTTGGTATGATGGTATGATGGAGTTACGTTCGAGCTCGAACTTTGAGTGATAATAAAATATATTACTACACATAGAGAGACAGCTGAACTGAGTTGCTCTTCTTTATAGTCTTCCATGGGCATGTGTGGGTCTGAGTAACATTTGATGTCCGATCAAGCATGATAGATGATGTACTGACAGAGAAGTCACTCACAGTTGCTCGTCGTCCTAGTATGCAATAGCAAGAGCACTGAGTTAAGTTTGATGTCCAATCAAAGACGACATAAAGACATACAGAGAAGAAAGAGTCAAGGTCAGGGTATGAGCAACGCTTGGCGATATGTGTAGGTATAGCAAATATATTATAAAGAGTATACAATGTATTAGCTCATTGCTATTGTGTACAGACTAACAAATATTCTAATAGATATAGATTATAGTGAACAAGTATTGTTTGACAGTATTCAAAGCTTTGATAAAGCTTTAATTGATTCTATAAAAATTATCTATGTAAATGTATATTATGTAAATGTAAATGTAATTTATATATATACATGTGCATATATTTATATATTTATAAAAACACATTCAACAGGTACGCTCAATATTTTTTTAAGGACAATCTGATTGCATGCAGCGCGAGTTGCGGGTTGCACCCACAACAATCAAGCAATTGAAACGATTAGAACGCTGCTCCCTTTAGAAACGCCTCAATTTGTCAACAGAATTGGAAATGTCGTAAATACAAATAAACATGTATTAAACTCTAACCCACATACAATATTTTCGATTATGGCCAAGCAGAAGAGGAGAGAGAAATAGCAGGCATCGAGTGGAGGGCAGAAAGACAATTCAGACGATTCAGACTCTCAACTTGAACGTATGCAAATATCATAATTCTTCTATCATGTCTACAACGTCGTAAAGCGAATAAGCAGGAGGCAGCAGAAGGAAGCAGGAGGCAGCAGGAGGCAGAAGGGGGCAGCAGGCAGTATGGTAGATGTCAGGTCGACACAAGACCCAACATTTCAATAGGCCACAAATATGACTTGCCTCTGTCTTGGCCTGGTATGGGCCTGTCCTAGCTTGTCCTGGTCTCTGGTGGTGCATGTAAGGCAACACTGCAGCCGATTGCTTATGAGGGCAACCGAAACAAAAATTGTTTCGGCATGCCGCGAAGGTTGCTGCCACAACTAAATGAGTGAGGAACACGCAATGTTTTGCATTTAGTTTGGGGGTCGACTCTAGCCCAGAGAGCGGGATCGGTGGCGGGACGTATGTATGTATGTGTCTCAGACATCAAACTTATTTATTTACTCTAAAAACAATACAAGAAAATTAATAGCAATTTGCATAGTTTCATAAATATGTTGCAATAAATGTTCTTAACAAGTGAACGCTATTCGGTATACAATAAATGGAGAATAGTAGCTTTCGTATTAATAAGGCCTCACCTTACCTCATATATTGATTGTCCCAAACGTGTTGTCTGTCTGGGTTGTCCTATCAGCCGTCATTTAATTGACTTTGTTTGTTGCTTCATCAGAAAGCAATTTTCCCCCTTTTTTTTTAGCCAATATGCGTGCTGCCAATTAAAGTTTGTTAGCGAAACATTCATTGTCTTTAATTAAGCATGGTCTTCGGTTTTATAAGGTGTATATGTTGCATAAAGATTAGCTGCAGTTATTAATTTTCTAGAGAAGGGAAAACTAAATTTTTGTTCTTTTTGGATTATGAAAATATGAAACTAAATTGTTGAGATATTAAAACGAGTTTATTGAAGTTTATTGGGACTTGTCAGCACATGCAAACCAAGTTACAACAAACCACAACAACCGACAGCAACAACTACAACAACAACAAAGTAACAACAGGAAGTCAAGAGGAGGCAGCCTAGAAAAATGTGAAAGAAGAGTAAACGGTTTAGTTTGAAATTGACGTCTGAAGCGAGCAGACGACGGTCAAAGAATTATTATTTGGCTTTTTATTTTGTATATAAATTCCTTACATATATAATAATAACAATAGTGTTTTCTAGTTAAATAACTAAACAGAGTTTAATGTCTATTTAATATATGAATAACATGAAAAATAAAATAAATAAATATTACAAAAAGCTAATAAAAAGAACTTAAACAAGAACTTAGTTTAATGTTTATTAAATCTTTGAAACAAATAAAAAAAATAATAAATAAAAATAAAATAAAAAACATATGGGTGCTGAAAGCTCTAAAATAAATGAAAGTTAAATTTTAAAAATATATATATGATAAAAAATAAATAATAATAATATAATAAGCGCATTAAAAACATAAAAAGTCAGTCATTTCTTCTACAAAAAAATTTAAAAATAAAATAAAAACTTCTTCCTTATAGACAATAACTTTAAATTATAAATACATTTTCAATTTATTTGTAATATTCAATTTTAAGAAACATAAAAGAATGCCACGAAAAAAGCAAAAAGTTGATACACTTGAGGAAATTGAAACCACAATTAAATTACTCTGCGATCAATCCAATAATCATATGAAAGTGCGAGAATATTATAAAGCATTAAAGGGCTATAATAAGGTAAGAAAAAAATAATTCCATTTGATTTGCTCAATATTTCAAATGCAACAGCTATAAATGAACACGAGCTGTAGATGGCGCTAGTGTGCTGTTTGGAAAGCTATATTAGCAAGCGCTTGAAAGTTTTGCTTTGGTATATTCGTAAGCTTTGAGTGCTTTGATTATCAATTGGGAATTTTCCTTAAGGGATTAACGTATGAAGAGTATATACAAGCAGATAAATACTCTATAAGTTTAATGTGAATATGTCAAAAGAGTATTTATAAGAGACAAACCGATATGGCATGCATACATAAACCAATACGAATCATTTTTACTTAACTTGATATATACAAAAATTTGTACTTGGGTTGATCGTACATTTATGTAATAAAGGAATTCCAAATTGACCAATAAGAAGATATTGCTTTATATATTTAAATATATATTATTAGAAGAATATATATTAGTAGAATATATATTAATAGCTGAAATTACTGTAATAAGAATAATAGCAAAACTGTTTTGAGAAATATATAATATATGTATGTATATCATTTGACAATCAAAATCATTTCAATGTCATCAATGTTGACTCGTATTCCACGCCACGTGTTACTTCTTGTATTTGGTTTGCTATCGATTGTTAGCCCATATTTATGGCTGACTTCAGTTTCCTGGCAACTGAGCAAATGGCAAATCAATTACCATTTGTTTGGAACTGTCAGGAAAGGTGTGAATTTTTCACACTTGCACTGCGCCTCGAGTTGTTCAATTGGTTGGCAAATTCATTTCGGTCATCATGTCCACGAGTGTGTTGAACACGATTTTGGCCGTTGACAAGGAGCAGGAGTTGCTGCAGAGTTTCATACGCACTGGCGCCACTGCAGAGGAGGAATCATTAGATGAGTCAAACAAAAGGTCAAAGGGTCGCAGTCGTGCCTCGCACAAGCCACCCATCTGGGAGAGACGTGATTCGTATGGCACTGGCGGCGGCGGTGGCAAATCCTCCTCAGATCGTGCTGCTCGCCGAACTAGCAAGCATCCAGATGATTTGGATGCTGGCGGCTCCAAGCGAGGCAATCGCATCGAAGCCGAACTGCGTGCGGCACGCAAACGCATCGAGGAGCAAATGCTGAAGAAAAAGAAGCCCAAAGAGAATTTCGTGGACTTTTACACGGACAAAGATCGTGCGGCAGCTGTCAGTGCGGGAGCCTTTGACATTAAGCAAAGTCTGCAGATCAAACAGAAACAAGATCGCAATGAGGCGCTGCTCATACCTGACGAGGCTGATATCAGTTCTATCATAGCGCTAGGTTTGAAGGAGATCAAAAATGCGAATCCCGAAAATGCAATACATTTTTTTTGCAAGGTTATGAATGAACAAAGAATATATATATAGAAATAGATTGTCTTTCAAAATAAATACTAAAACTTTAATTTCTCTCTCTCTGTTTCTCTTTACAGGCCCTAGAGCTGAATAGCACGGATATCAATGCCTTAATTTCGCGCAGCAAATGTTATTTGCTGCTGGGTGAGGCCTCGAAGGCGCTGCAGGATGCAGAGACGGCGCTAACTGAGGATAAGAACAACATACGCGGCATCTACCAAAAGGCCGAGTCTCTCTACTACCTCGGCCAGTTCGAGCAGAGTCTCATGTTCTTTCATCGCGGATTGCGTGCACGTCCAGAGCTCGCTCTCTTCCGCTTGGGCGTGCAAAAAACTCAGGAGGCCATTGAGAATACAATTGGCACCAAGACACGAGCCAATCAGCCAGCGACCACGAACAAGAGCGGCGTATCACGCAAATCGGGTGAAAACACGCCCAAGTCACAGGCCCAGTCACAGCCGCAACGCCACAAGGCCTCAAAGGCGGATCTGGAGCGGCGCAATGCACGCAAGCTGCTGGGCGAGCTATGCGTGGACAAGGAATATCTGGAGAAGCTACTGCTGCATCCAGATCTGATGCGCGCCGACACCAACACTGAGAATATATCTGCTCTGGCCAAAGAGGCCGTTTGTTTCCTCAACAAACGTCAGGAATTCTGGCGCCAGCAAAGGCCCTGCACAGCGCTGCCAAACCACAAGAATCTGCCCAATGATGCAATTCCCAAATGGTTCTAGAACTTACAGAGAGAGAGAAAGCTTTAAGTGTTACAGTAGTTGTTTGGCTTGCTTAAAATATTAATAATATTAATTACGTTGCTAAATAGTTGTAGATAAAATCTTATAACAATAATAATATATATATATAAATGTAATACAGTAAGTGTTACGTTTTACGTTATGCTTGATTAAAATATTAATAATAAATAAAATTAATTATGTTGACTTGTCAGAGCGATTTTTTCAAATCACATTCTTCTGGTCAATGATTCCTATTTGTAGCTCAAGTCTCCCAAAAACTATAAAGTAATTTAGTTTGTTTTATGTATGTTTATATTTCATATTTATTTATCTTTCTTTTCGCTTGGATGAGTAAACATTTATACAATTTGCACATTTTGTGTAACATTAACATTTAAATATAGCATTTGCATTTTCTTTGATATTGTTTTCGTATATGTTTGTGTGGCTTTTGCCGTTACCCAACTAAAGTCTAATGCAATAAATATATGTTCTAGTTGTACAGTTCAACTAATTGTAGATATCAACATATTATCTTTACATGCAAGAATTTCTTTAATAGTTATTATTAGTGTTTTATTTATTATAGTTTGCTCTTCTTGAGGCAAAGTTTGATAACAGAATTTAGGTAGAGCATTGTGTGGTTAAAGCTTTAACTGCAACTAACAAATGGATTATTTAGTTGTTCATTTTAGTTGTATGTTAATACTTTTGGCTACTACATTTTGTTTATTTCATAATTTGACTAGTAACATAGTTTAAATTAAATTTAATACTTTATATTTATATATGTTTAATTTGTTCATTTTGCTTGCTCTGCGCAACATAAATATGTATTTAATAAGTTATTTGGTGCTTCAGTGAGTACGTTCGGCAGGTGTTGGTTAAATAATCAAGCCCTTATTCAACAACAAAAAAAAAAGAGTAAACATTTAACATTTTCAATTTAAATGAACGAAAATATTTTTGATTTATAATCAGCTTTGTATGCCTCATCTATACATAGCAATTTCGTTTTAGTATTCATTTCAATTTCAATTCATGCCAGGAATCTTCAAATGATATCTACAATACAATTGGCAAAATACATAATAATTATATTTATAACATATCTCTTTATAGTTAGTTATGCGACTTCCAACGATAAATACAACTCGGAATGTAATATAGTAGACTCCCATTATATTAAGTATTAATGCTGCACACAGATCTGCAAATAAATTAACAGAAAAATATTATTTAAATTATTAATTAATGTATATATAAATTTTGTAAGCATTCTCAAAATATTTTTCCTAATAAAATTATTGGCAATTTCAATTTGCAGCCACCTTCAAATAAGCATTTAGTTACCACATACCCAGCCTCCCATATGGTCTAGTGGCTAGGATATCTGGCTTTCACCCAGAAGGCCCGGGTTCGATTCCCGGTATGGGAAGTAAATTTTTTGTTTTTTATTTATTTTTTAATTTTGTATTTTAATATTATTTTTTTTAAATGTATTATAATAATATGTATGTGTATTTATTTACATATGTATTTATATACAAATGTATTTAAATACATATGTTTTTATATACATTTCTTTATAAAAATTTTGCATATACTAATACTTTTGAATTATTAACACATTGTTATTTAACACCTATTAAAAATAAATATATACATATTAAAAATATATATTTCATAATTTTCTACATACATATGCAAAAGTGAGCATATTTAGTACATATATGCGCACATGAAAATTTAGTACACGTGCCTGCATTTGCTAAGGTAGCAACGTGTATGTTTAGTACACATGATAATACTCATTTATAGAGATTGAAAAATTAATGTTGTTTATCTAAACATCTACCATTTTTAGTTTAAGCGAATCTATTCCAAACATCAATGCAACAAGCTTGAAATATGTTTTACTTACTCTGTGCCTTCCTGTTTTTTAGTTATTTGTTGGGCGTGTTGGAAGCGGAGGCGCGTTTCCGCTACGATTTGGTATTGGTGGTGGTCCACGGCCACGGTTAGGCAACGGTGGTGGCGGACCCAATGGAGCAGCGCCTGTGGGCAAGGGCGGCTGTCGCCGTGGACTATCAACGGCACTCATAACTGGCGGCGGTGCCGAGGGTGGCGGATGGCGGGGCGCCGGTATATCATCCTGTATCTCCTCGTAGATATTGCTAGCTGTTTCATAGACGCTATCTGGGGGCAAGGCTTGCTCCAGCGATGCTTGTTTCGATTGCCGCGTGGGTGTTGAGACTGGCGTCGACTGCTTGCTCTGCATTTGGCGAGGTGGCGTAGGTGGTCCAGAGGGCACAGGAACCGTAGGCGAAGCCTTGCCAGAGGAGGAAGAGCTCGAGGAGCTCACGGACGTGGCGTGTAACGGCGAACCCAGCTCTGTGGGCGACTGAGATTTGGATGAGGGCGTATTATCACCCACCATATTGGGTGGTCGCGGTGGCGGCACCTGCACCGGCTGCAACGGCACCTGCATTGGCTGTGGCGGCATCGGCGGCTTATTCGGCTTGGGCACAATGCTGATGACACCAGCGTGCGGCAAGTGGCGAGGCGAGTTCTTTGGTGACATGGGCATGGGCGGACGCGCTGGCGCCGGTCGAGTTGGGGGCTGCTTGGGTCGCTGTGGCACCTCTGGTGTCAGCTGCAACAGCTGTGCCTGCTCCGCCGGATTCGAGCACAACGGTATGGTATTGGAGGTGCACAGCTCGATCTCTCTGTCCACCTGCTTAGGCCACTCGGGCGTCTTTAGCTCGAAGACCAGCTCCAAGCCGCAAACTTGAGTGCTACGCTTGGCGACTGCATTAAGAGCCGACTCACCGTTGCGGAATGTCACCCACATTGTGTCCTCCACATAGCGAACCAACGTTACTTCACCCATTTTAGAGAGCTCGGCTATGAGGGCTGCCATCACATGCTCATCATAGATAGTGGGTCCATCCTCATCTGCATCCGCCGACTGTTCATGCACATGCACCACAATGGTTGAGTCCGGCGGTCCCAGATCACGAATGACCTGATCGAAGACTGCTCGTCGGCGCTGTTGATCGATTTCCATGATCTCAGCATCGATGATGGCGATGACGGGCCGATGATCGCTCTGCTTCAGCTCTGAGCGTCCATAGTGTATGAGCTTGCCTGGATTCCATGTGGCTGTACCGACGCCGCCAAAGTCGCTCTCGGCCAAAGCCTTGCGGCGACGCCAGAGTACGCGATCTGTCCAGGCTGGCGCACGCTGCTTCTCGGACGTGTCATAGTCATCGCTGAACACATCGTATTTATAGGTCGGATCGAAGGTGATCTCACCCTCTAGAAACTCGGAGAATACATTGCCAGCTTCTTGTTCTTTACGCAGCTGATCAAACTCCAATACCGTACTAAGTTCTCCATTCCGAACGCATTCCTTCAGCTCATCCTTGTCCATGTCGATGCGGTAATTGAAATCACCGCACCAGAATACCCAATCATGCGATTTGAGTGTGCGGCCCATGGGAAAAGCTAGTTTGCGCGTGATTTCCGCATAGTCGGCGTTACGTTCCGCCACCTGCGATTGGCCGGCTGCAAAATGGGCGCACACAAAGCACATAGAACTACCATGCAGCACGAAGCGTATCGCACAGGCGCCCTTATTACCCGTAGCGCCGCCCAGGCCCGTCTTCACACAGTCAATGGCCACGTCGCGTATGTGCGGAGCATGCTCCGGTCGTATATAGATGTACAGACAGACGCCCACCAGCTGCTGGTAGGTGAGCAGCACGTAGTCATTGTCCCTCGAAATGGTCTTCTGCAGTTCCTCGGCCCACAGCTTGGCGTTGTCTGTGCTGGCTGCCATTATATTCGATGCATTTAAATCCACAATTTCCTCGAAGCCAATAGCATAAATATCAACGGGATGATCGGCATGTTCCGAAGGATTGTTGATATCCACCAGCGCCTTAGAGCGCGCCAAAGCGTGACAGTCGAGCAGCCAATCGGCCAGCGAATCCTTGAATACAATGCTCTTAAAGTGCTTGCCGCCATTCACATTGTAGGTGCCCACAGCAACCGCGGCTAAGCGTGGACGCACATACTCTGTATACCGCTTGCAGAGCTCTCGCAGCGTTGTGGTTGGCGCATGCAACATGTTCGAAGGCAACAGAATACGCGCTCGATCTGCCAGCTCCGAACTGAGTGTGGAGCCCACGAGCAGAACATCAATTGCTTCCTACAGAGTAGAGAGACAATTATAAAATGAAAATGGAACATTCTAACTATATATCTGACCACTTACCTGCTTGGAATTGTCCAATAGATTATTCTGTATGGTGCGCGCTGCAGATCGCGCGCCATCCATGAGCTTGGAACCGCCTTGAATAGCGCCAGTGCCGGCATAGATTTTGCTCACCTCGTTGCCATTGTTGATCCACATTTGGCGAAAGATTTCCTCGAAACGCGAGACGTTCTGCTGCTTGCCACCCATTTTGAGCGCCTCCAGCTGCAAGTTGAGCGTGTCCAGACCCAAATATGTCTGCACGCAATTGGTTCGATCCAAGCAATCGAGACAATTGGTGCGCACAACGCCAAATTGTTCGCTCAGTATTTGGCCGTTGGAGGCATGAAAGATGCCATAGTTCGCGCCACAGGCAACCATGCGCTCTTTGAGCTTGGCCAGCGCCGAGAAGTTGCCGCCACGGCACTCTTGATGATAGTCGAAGACCACATGCGGCACATCTTTGTGAGCGGACATGCCATGGTGTCGCTGGAACTCGTTGCTGAGCATGGCTTCGCCCTCTTTGCTGCCAATAAGAGAGCTGCCGAGCAGATTGACTATGGTCTGATAGCCATAACGTTGACGCATCATGCTCATGTGACGATCGAAGGCTGCGGCAGAGGTCTCAAAGCCGCGTGAGAGCTTCACTTTATGAGAGCCTACCTGAACGCCTGGCTGCTCCCAGAAGAGCGGCACAGAGCCACGCGTCTGCACATGACTGGTTATTTCTCCATCCACATAGATTACCTGCTCCGTCTCCACAAAGTTGGCCACATAGCCCTCGTCGTTGGTGCCTCGGACATTGAAGCGCGTTCCAGCGCGCTCACAGCTCAGCCGTGAAATTATGGCGGCTCGTGCCTGCTTAGCACCTATATAAACGGTGCGCACCTCCACGGAGCCGCACATGGTCTGCAGCAGCCACGACTGGCAATCGATGCCGAAGCGCATCAAATGAATGTGCATCATGCGGTTCCAGAAGAAACGATTGTCCGTTTCCGATGTCTGATGACGCCGCTGCGCGCACAGCGTAATATCAAACTTGCTGTTGGACGAAGTGGAGCCACTGGCTGCGCCCGAGCCTGACGCCGATGGATTTGAGTGTGCGAAATAGAAAGTGCCCGAATTGAGCAGCTTGCGCACTTCGCTAATCTTATCCTCGTTCAGCACCGCATTCTGCAGCGATACGAATGTGGTTTGCGTTATTCGAAATATTTCCACATCGCCAATTTTGCCCATCGATACGCAGCCCGTGACGAGCACCAGAAAGAGCACAGTGCTCTCGCCGGCATTCAGCTGCAGTACGCCCAAGCAGCCATAAGCATCGCACACCTGTTGGCGAGTGTTTAAATATAGATTTAGATTGTTATGATAATATGGAATGTTGTACTTATATATATAAATATCTACATATTTGTTATGATAGAACCACACTCAAGAGACTTAAATTTATTTTTTTAAATAAATAAAAATTAAATAAAATAAAATAATAAATAATTTAAATTTAATCATTATTTTTCAATTTTTTTTTTAAGTAGATATATTTAAAACATTTGATTAAGTAATTTAAATAATTCCATCATATATACATTAATAAATTTTCGAATAATTTATATAATTTCATTATGTATATTATTTATAAATTTTTATATAAAATCTTACTTCAATCATTTTCAAGAGTAATTAAAAATATTGAATCAGATAAAAAAAAAATAATAAAAGCAAAAATCAATATATGTACTTATACGTAATGCAATTATTATATAAAATTCCCATTGTTAAATAAATAGAATAAATTTGTTAGGGCAAATAAAACTTTATACTTTTATTCAACTTGTATAATAAATAAAAATTTGTAATGAATCTTTACTAAATATAGTTTATATATAATATATATTTTTATATGTTAGTCATACGAAATGAAATGATTAATTGGATACACAAAGGACTGTCTTTGTAATTAAAGCTTATCAAAATAAGCATTTATATGGGAATCAGACATGTGTACATGTGTATATATGTATATATGTATACACTGTATACAGCAAACAGGGAATTCCAGCATTTGATATACATACCTTTGTATACTGTTTACGTATGACATTTTCCTGCTGCGTCAGCAATGCACAGACATGTGATTCGAAGAGGATGCAGTCGGTCTTGTTGCGATGCTCCAGCAGAACGCTATGGGGCGAAGGTGGAATTGACTTTTCCAGCACGCGTATCACTTTGGACATCGCCATCGTGCCGTTCCAGTGCCAATCAACGTTGTGGATGAACTAAAATTTCACTGGTTTGTGCCACTTCAACGTTGCTTAAGCAGCGGCCCAAAGCATCTGCAAGTAAATATATACACACACACATGCATACAGACGGAAGCAGGAGAATTGGTATCGTGAGACTTTTTGTGTACATTAATAAAGACAAATATGCTTAGAATAATTATCCAAAACTGATGAGCCGTGGAAAAAGCCAAGAGGCAAATATTAAATCTACGATAAACAAATGCAAACAGACATTGGCAAAGAATTTTTTCCAATACGCCCCCGTTACAATAGCCGCCAGCTGGTGTGCACACACACATACGCAAATACATCACATCACATATTTACATGTATCTGCCGTTGGCTGATAAAATTGTATAGATTTTTCACATTCCACAACTGTGCATGAGCTTTTTGCAATTGTTAAATCGTTATGCCTTACAGCAAGTAACTGCTACTTAATGCCACTTTACAGAGTCGTCAACAATAGGTAATAATTATTAATGGAGTTCTGCCGATATTTAATACCTTTTTCCGACAATTTAATTGCAATTTTAGAACTTGTATTCAATCAGCTAAGCCAAATGACTCCATGAACTGGAGAAATGAACAAATGAACGTAGCCCTGGATTACGCTCAACTGGTTCAAGTTCGCATAGGCGAACCTCTGTTACTGTTACTGTTACTGTTAGCTTTCAAATATCACCGGAGCAAGCGGTTAAGCTTTTAAAATATATGACGAATAGCCAACAGCTGAGAACAATGTAAACAAAAATGTAAACAAAACTAGTGTAAGTAGTCAAATATTTTATGTTTAAATGTACTTAAATTAACTCTAATGATTTTAAATTTTAGTAAACACAATATAAAATTAATTATGAATGTTAAGTGATAGTCGAAAGTAATCGATTGATTAATTCTGCAATTGGTGATCGCTAACAAATTTTTTTTAAGTTTTCGTTTTATTATTACAGATTAGAGTGTGCACTTGAGATAGTCGGTACATTTATAAAACTTATTAATCTGTAAGACATTGTTTTATGCACGAGCAGAACGAACATGAACTTTGCTCAACTTGTAATCGTCATGCCAACATACATATATGATAGTTTGATAAAATATTTCCAAATTTGTAGTTGTATTAATTTAGACTGTTATCTAAGTCCCAACGTTTTTGTTTGCTCAAATCACAAAGCCATTTACTTTTTTCTTCATAGATAAGAGCAATGCACGCAATTTTCAGTACATGATGAGTTCGTTAAGGACAGAACCCTTTTATTATAATAAAATGTTGTATAATAATGTTTTTGTTTCGCTGAAATGTGGACCTGTCGTTGTCATAAATATTACCTTGATAATTTCAGAAAATTTGTTGGCTGTTAATTGAGAAGCCACCGAAAAGCTCCAGCAAAATGTGTTTGAGTCCAGCCACAAGACACAAATCGAACGATCCGCAACAACGCACATGACTCACTAAAATAATCAGCGCGTCTTATCGTAACAAAAAAAAAAATAAATAAATAAATAAAAATATATATGTATGTACATATGCAAACAATTGCACGCAGTCTTGAATGAAAATAAAAGCTACTATAGCAATGCGTAATGTGAGTATATATATATAGATATATATATCTATGTATATTCACATATGCACACTTCTACATACATATGTATATTCGTGTTCTTTTTTATATTTTTCAATTTTCATTGGTTGTTTATTTAATGCACTAAATCTAGATTACAAATAGTTTTAGAAAATACTTATATTAACTTTTGTTTGGTTAAGCAAACTAAAGCAATTTGCAAAAAAAATAAAATAATAAAAATATTCTCTTTTATTTTTTGAACACACGGCAAAAACTCTTTTTTTATTTGTATTTAAAAACTACAAAAAATTAAATAAAAATATTTAAAGCATATTTTTATATAGATTTATATGTATAGCTATTGCATAACTGCTTAATTAATTGTTTTTTTTAAGCTAAATTGATTTTTTTAGTATTTGGTTTTACAAAAACCCTCAGTTTATCATTGATCTTATTTGGTAAGTAATTGCGCTTGATTATTGATCATCATATCATACTATATTATATATATTTATGTGTGTTTATTTTTGCATGTATGTACTATGTATATTCTAGCACCAAATTATGTGTGCTAAATTTGTGGAGCTCTTCCAAACCTGCTCTCATATCAGACACATACAATTTGATAAGAAATTAAAGCATTTAGATATCAATAATAAACTAAATTATATACATACATATTTATGTATATATGCATAGTATAAATATGTATGATCACAAAAAATGTAATTCTAACTGTCCAGGTTCATGAAATAGAATAGCACAAGGTAGAGCTAACAATTTTTATGTGGCGCCTCGTGACCATTGATAAAAAGTAAAAATAATACAAATAATACCCATTCAATGCCACAGATACTCACTCCTATATGAGCATGTAATATATGTACATATGTGTGTACATATACTAATATAATTTCTGCTATTAATCTCTTATTTCAATAGCTCTCTCATTCTCACTGCCATTCCCAGTCCCAGTCCCAGTTCCCACCCCGTCCCAGTCACTGTCCCATTCCCATTCTGTGTGCTTTGCAACTGATATGGCTCTCTAATCTCTTCATACGTTCAATTTATAAATATGTTCTCGAATCGCTTTAGCTGTTGCTGTTTCTGTTGCTGAGCTCGTTTCGTCTGCTTGTTTATTTATTATTTCATTTTATTGTATGCATGCTCTGATATAGGCAATACTTATAGTATATATTCAATACTGAAGATCGAGATAAGCTTTATGCCCATCTACTGCAATAACAGAAAAATACTCTCGTCTGTCTAAGATGTTTTCAGATGTTATTCTGCTCAGATCTAGATCTTCTAGATGACAATATTATATTGCATACATGAATATTAAAAGAAAAATGAGTGTGGGTGTACTTCCCGATCGATTTTTAAGCCCATGTCAAATGCTTTGCCCCGCCCACCATTCAGTTCAAATTTTCTAATGTGCGATAAGAAATACGCATTATAATGAGTCAGCTGAGAGTTTTTTCCCAGACATGACAGTGCTTGTAGTACTAGAACCTGACGATCACAATATTTTATAGACCCACAAACATAGCTAATTGCACTGACTCATCCAATTCAGAATTCAGATTTTTATCATCTAACAAAAACAATGCGAGTACAAATTAAATGACAAACGATTGGCAAATAAATAAAAACGAAAGTAAATCAGCTCATTTCTAATGTAAATTACATTTATTCGATGGCGTTTTTAGCGAAGCATATTTACAGAGCGTGAAGCGAGTAGAAATTATTAGAATAAAGATAGTTCGTTAGAGTTAAAGTAAATCAAACAAAAAAATATCTGTGTGTGTATATTGTTTTGCTAGGCAAATAATAATAATAATAAATAGCTAATCGCGATAATTACGTTTATCGAACTACAAAATAGCAATAACAAAATCTAACTAACTTATGCAGCTCCCTCTATCTCTCTTTCTATTGCTCTCTCCCTCTCTCTCAATCACCAACTAAAGAAACTACAAAATTTACAAACCGGCGCAACTTAGATTAATTATATCTTACAGAACTCTACAGCATAGATGTCTAAAGATAGATGGTCAACTTAGTATTAAGTTTGGTTCTATAAATCAACAAAATTTTGCATGTTGCTACCGTTAAAGCTTCTTATTGTTGTTGTTGTCAGTTTAAGAGTGTGAATGTGAGTGTGTGTTTATGTGTGTGTGTGTGTGTGGGTGTGAGAACAAATCTCATTCTGAACTTCGAATGCGGATGCTTCTCGCCTCATTGTTAATGCTGCGGTTTAGCCTAGGGCGCACAACAGCAGAGAGCTAGCAGCTCATTTAACTCACTTAACTTTAGACTTACTTAATTAAAGTGTATGTAGTGACTAAGGGGTTTCTGTTTAGGCTAGTAATAATACTACTAACATTGACTGTAGCTCCACAGTGTCGCAGTCCGCTGAGTCCCTAACGAAAGTACAATTACGCATATAACAAACAAATTTGAACTAGCTGCTGCTACGAGATCAGCAATCGCTGTTTGGCTGCTGCGGTCAGCGTGCCCAGTCCCGCGCCCATTGTCGTATTTGTTGCTGCCGCTACTGATGCTGCCGCTGCTGCTGATGTTGCTGACGCCAATAACGTGGGCGCTGGCTGCAGTGGTGCTGTTAGCGAATCTGTTGCAGGTGAATTGAGCGGCAATTCGTATGCCATGCCACCCCAATGCAGCTTAAAGGTGCGCGTCCGCCAGCGTATGGCCGGATTCCAGAGGGCGTGCAGAAAGAGATATGGCCCGGTGAGCTCCCGGAATAGCCAGCCGATGACAAACTCGAATTTGTGGAACGGCATCGAGCCGTGCTGCACAATGGACAACAGCAGCCAGTCGGACAGAAACCAACACAGAACGTGCACCAAGTAAAACACCAGCGGATCCCATTCGAAGAGCAGCGATGCTGACCATGCGGCCAGTGCACCCAGGATCATGCACTCGGACAGCGGCTCCAGCAGAATTGTCGTCGGCACCATGGCGACGCGCAGCTTTGCCCAGCGTATCAGTCGTGCCTAAAATAAAGTAGAAATAATTATGAATTTATTAGTTAAGCAATTAATATATTGTAAAACGAAAAATCATTAATAAAAGCATGCTAAATAAATGCTACGTGATTAACTTTCCATGAGTGCACCATTCTCGCACCTGACCTAATCAGCTGAATTATTGTTAAACAGAATCAAGCGATAAGCTCTAAGAGTGAGCGCAATAAAATAAAATACCTAAGATAAGCTAGAGTAGTAGTATTTTAGTACTCTCCCTTATTGGGAGAGATCAAAAGCTTAGTTTTTAATATCGAAAACTAAAAGTTATATTGATTGTTTATGTGGAATTGTATTTATGCGGAATTGAGATATAATGCTCGAAGATTAGATGTAATTAGAGAAATTTAAGTTATGACAGGTCCAGAACTAGAATACCTTCTCTTAAGTTTTCATTTTCTATTTAAACTTGAATTTGCATGAATTTAGTTACATATTGTAGATTATATGAATACCGTAAATATCGAATATCGTAAATATTAAGAACCCACTCGACTTGAACAAATGAAGATCGTTAATGTGGTGCGAAGCTATTGAAGTTCGAACTGAGCCAACTTTTAAGATATTCGATACATTATAGGTTCGTCGGCCTCATTGTTGATATATGATATATGAGACTTTTATGGGTTCCAATTTGTTTAGTTATGTATGTCGAGAATATGAAGGCCTGTCTCCATTAATCAAATGAATAAGTGATATAAAATGATATATGAAGAGTATGCAATTATTGTATATATTATAAAATGAATCCCTCATTAAATATTATATAGTGTTAGATTCTCAATTCTGAAGAGTTCAGCTAGTAATCAATTGAATAACTTATATAAGATGATATATTAAGAGTATGTAAATGTCGTTCATACTATATATGTACTACCTCATATAGCCTTAGCATCTGAACTTTGAAGTTGAAATTATATTGCTCAAACTGACGGAAAGAGTCAAGTAGTATATATTAAGAGCACGCTCTATATGATGTATTAGCGTAAACTTTAAATAAAATTAGTCAGGTATATTACCGTAAACTGTAAATATAATTAGTCAGACCCCCTCATAAATAACTATATATAATATATAATACAACTATATAAAATATTTAAAAGTGCTCTTTATCTAGACAAATATGTTAGAATTGAAAAAATTATAGATAAAATAATATGTAAATGTTATATATGTCGACACGAGATAACATTTGTTAAAATCGATTCAGGAATTAGTGAAGGTTTATCAAGCTTTTATTTTTTGTAAATATGCCAAGCCAAGATATGAAGAATGCTACGTTTTTATAACTAACTAAAGTATTTTGTTTTTTTGTTATAGTATTTTTGCCTAGATGTGCCTTATGTTCAGCTCTAAATTTTTAAAATTCTCTCATGTTTACTGAAGCTTTACGATAATGGGATTTACTCTACCGTAAGTGTTTTGATTTTCTAATTTGTAAATAGCAATGGGAAAATATTTAGTTCATTTCTGATTAGTAATAATCAGCTATAAATGAACTCTTCATATGTTTCAATAGCGCTTATCTTAAAATCTAGAGAATTTTAAGAGGATTTGTATAAATATTATAAGAATCGGATGATAAGAAACGAAATAACTTACCTGAAAGCTGACTATGTCGCATAAGCCGCTGTTTTGTAGGGCTGGCTGATTCGAGATGCGCATCTTCCAGCCCAGCTCCATGACGCGTTTGGCAATGAAGAAGTCCTCGGCCAGGTAACAGCCGAAGGTGCGCAATCCGCCCAACTGATCGATGACCGCCTTGCGCAGCAGACATGACATGCCCGTGTGGCAATTGATGCCTAGCGCATCGGCTGAAAGGTAAATCCTGGACTGCACTGTGCCAAAGTAGACCTTCTCGAAGGTGGCCGCAAATCCTTCCCGATCGCTGGTGAAGGGCATTTGGTGGACGAGCGCATGTCGCTCAGACATGTTCTGCACCATGTCGAGCAGCGTGTCGTTCTTCATCTTGATGCCGCTGTCTGAGATCATGACAAAATCGTATTTGGCCGCCATGTAGCCAGGATGGATATTGTTGATTTTGGGATTGACGCCCACATTGGAGCCACCCACGAAGAGCTGGGCGTCTATTTGAGGATACTTTTCGATCAGTTGCTCCACCAACTTAATGGCCGGATCGTGTTTTTCCTCCACGCAAAACAATAGCTCGTACAGCGGGTAATCCATGGTGAAGAATGTCTCCAGATTATGTTGCAAATTCGGATCCACGCCCATTAATGGCTTCAGTATGGAAACGCCCGGCAGCGGTGAGGACTCTGTGGGTAGCTTGCACGACTTCTTGTGCAATTTGTATTTGCCATAGCAGATCGCGATCAAATGTACGCACCATGTACCGAACCAAAAAATCATAAAAAATGCTGCGAAGCCATACACTGCCAATGGCAAATGTGACATTGTGTGTGTGTGTGTACGGGCGTGTGTTTCTGCGTGTGTGTGTGTGTTTGTGGTGTTGGGTGTTGTAGGAGGTGTGCGTAAACTAATCTGCGTGTTACTGTATGGGTATGTGTGTGTGTGTACGTGTGTGTAGTGGATGGATGTCACTGCGGTTTAATTGGTATACATCTGTACGTGCGGCTGCTCTTGTTAACGCCTTTCGCCTTTGTGGGGGAGGTAGAGTAGCAGCAAATGCTAAAATGACTGCCGCTGCCGGACTTTATCTCGTTCCCGTATCTGCCTTTGTCGTTCGCCGTGGCTGACTCAGCATGCCCCGCACACACAGTCAACAATTGGTTACGTTGTTGACTATTTAACTTTAACACTATGTCGTCATAGGCGTTTCATGGATTATTTTTTTGTTGCTAATTGATCACTAATTTGCGCGTGATAAACATCTCGAAGTCTTCGCGTCGCGTTCCATGTCCAAGTAAAAACTGCAGTGAAGAATAGGGAACGCGGAAGTGAAAATATGCCAAAAATGCACCAAGTTACTATAATTAAAAAATACTGACAAAATTTAGCTTTGCGCTAAATAATACCGTTAGTAATTTAAGAGTTTTATTACATTATTTTCTTAAAGCGTAAATTAATTACATTAACACTTATGGGACTTGCAAAAATCTTATATATAATAATTGAAAAACGTTTTGGAAATAATTAAAAAAAAAATAATTTATATATATATATAATTTTAAGTTCTTCGCTATTACATGTCGCTAGAGTTTTTGCTTGAACAGCATATTTGTCACATCTTGTTGATAATTTGGTCACACTGAATAGCGCAAAAAGACATGCATATAAATAAAACAATATATATAATGTTCAATACGCTTCTCAATTTATTTTAAAATATGTAAGTAGGCTTTCTATATGCTCTAAGACATTTTAAAAATTCAGATATGAAAGCCTAAGAAATCTAAAATTTTAGTTAAATTTGACGAAGATGGAGCCCGCGGTGGAGGAGCGCATCCTAAAAGATAGAACGACTGATCGGGAGGCGGTTGACCAGCAAAATATTACCAAAGTGCTAAAGTCGGATTTTGATGCCAAATACAACATACTTGATATCAATACTCCACTAAATAATTTTATATCCGGTCACTATAAGCGCAGCCACGCTTACTACTCGCTACTCAATATCCTTCCCGTTGTGCTTACTAAAGTTATTGACTCAATTACAAAGGACAAGAACGAATTAGTCACACAATTTGGTGAGGTGTGTATTAAGTTAAAGCCGTTGTTCCCTAATCATAATATACAGCGCCCACAACATTTGTGCAGAATGCGCGAGAAGAGCTGAAGATCATCATTGGACTCATTTCGCGGCTCAAGTATGAGCTCCAAACGGATAAACCCTTCCAAAAGTTTACAGGCGATGGCAAGTATTGTTCTTAAATGACAGTTATTGATTATTATTATATCGAATCGCAAAACTAATTTTTGTATCTTCGCCCGCAGAGCCAGATCGCGATGCATGGAACAACTTTATTGCAACTCTTCCAGCCAAAGAAAGTTCGTTTTATCAGGCATGTTGGATGCATACGGAGTGCTACATGTACCGCAAACTCTACTCCTTCGTGGAAAACAGCATACTTCTGAAACAGTTTGATTACTTTGCCAAGATCAAGCAGGATACACTAAATAGTTGCCAGAATGATATAGTCTCATTGGCCAAGTACACAAGGCGCACAGAGAACACATTTGAAATATTTAATGAACTCTTAAAGATTAACTTGTGGAGCACACGCAATAATCTCTCTAAAAGCGAAAATGGACTCACATTCAACATGAACGTGCTGGAGGATGTGACTGCAACCGACAGCCATATTATCGTTAACGATGCCTTCGAAATATGGCAGTGGTTAGCAAGTCGTCGATCTAAGAAACCATATGTTGACTTTGTGCTGGGCGATGTCGGCTATGAATTATTCGCCGACTTTATTTTGGCCGAGTATATCATTGAGAAGGGCTTCGCTTCCAAGGTACGATTCCATGTCAAGGCGTGTCCTTGGTTCATTACCAATACAACTGAACGTGATTTCCGAATGACGTTGCAATTTCTGAGCACTCACTCCGACTACAACCTGAGTCTGGTGGGGAATAAGTTTTTGCAATTTATGAATGAGGGCAAATTTGAGCTGGCACCCGTTTCAACTTTCTGGACCGGCCCTCATGCCTATCATTGGTGAGTATATAGCTCAGTGCCCCAGCAGAGTTTGCGTTATAATTTCACTCGATTCTCGTTTTTAGCATGAAGACAGTTGATCCCGAGCTATATAAACTAGTGCAACACTCAAAGCTAATCATCTTGAAAGGCGATCTGAACTATCGCAAGCTCTTGAGCGATGTCAACTGGCAACCGACACAGGATATGAAAACGTGTTCGGGCGCATTTGTACCCAATAGCTTTTGCACAATACGAACAGCCAAGGCAGAAATAATTTGTGGTCTGCCGGAGGACACATATGAGATGCTTACAGGGATTGATCCACAATGGATGGTGACTGGAAATTATGGCACAATTCAATTTGTGCTTGGCACTGGAGAGTATGGCTACTAAACTCTGTATTAAAACAACTATATCAAACTGTTTTCAATTTATGTTAAATCAATAATTACATCTAAAAAGTCACACATTTTTTACTGCAGTGAATTTAATTTGAAGTCAAAAATCTAAAGCTGAACAGAGCGGCAAATATATTATTTGATATAATTAAATCAAGAAAGCTAGAATGTAAGCCATAATTTTGCTAAGTGTATGATCAGCTGCTCAGTATATTGCACATTTACTTTTGCGATACTTTTTATTATAGTTCTCATTCGATTAACTTAATAATCGAATGTAAACAAATAAAATTTTGCTGCCATCTTCAAGAATTTTGAATGCTCATGCTATCGATAAAAACTATCGAGTGTAAACCATCTCTAGCGATTCACTTCCAAAGTAACTTGCATTGATGCCTGCACGCAAGGCGCCAACACAAATAAATACGTTGTACTTTGTAGCAGTTACAGTATTGTTGATTGGAAATTGTACGCCGCAAACAAGCAAGATGGCTTTAGTGGAAGACAATGCTGATTTCGATGCTGCAAATGGAATTATTGATAGTGAAACACCTCCACACACAGATCTAGCAGCCCAATACAAGCAGTAAGTAAACTCTAGCTATATATAGCATATCGAAATTTCCCATACGCATATGAATATGTGCATATACATATAACTATATATAGTATATGCCTATGTATATATGATATGCATGTATGGAACTGCACTGATGTAATTTGATTGATTGACCTCTAAACGCGACCCTCTCTTGTAGGAGCTTCGCCTATTACACGTTCCACGTGCGTTTGCCATCAACGTTGGCCACGATTGCCAATTCCCTCGCGAATAAGGATGAACTGCTGCCTATATATGGAACTGTGAGTAAGCTTTAGATTACATAATTCTCAAATAAACAACTTTTTTTTCTATATAGGATGCAGCTTCAGATATTGATCAAACAGCTGCAGCTGTGCTTGAGCTACGTTCGAGTATTCTAAAAAATGGACCATTAGAACCCTTTAATGATACAGGTATTTAAAATACAGCGCATGAGCTAAGTCATTAATTGAGAAGAGTATACAAAAAATAGACAATTTCTTTTCTTAAGATAATGTAATGAGCTCAAGACTCTGTAAGTCTGGCGGTAACTTTGTATATTATAAACATAAATAATTAACCTTTTGAACTAGACTGTATTACAATGGATGATAACTAAAAGGAATATATAGAGTTGGGAAGCTTGTATAAATATGTATAAATGTGTCATGATCTTTGTAGAGCTATTTCTAGAACATGCTCCATTTCATCATCATCTATAATTATATTTAGATATATATACTCCCACAAGAGCTTCAATATAGGTATATATATCTAACTTGAAATTTATTTATAAAATGCATCAATTTATTTTCGTTTTATCATTATTATCTATGACTATTTATATTTCTAAGTTAGATTTTGAAATCATCTATGTATTAATATATAGAAATTACAAATTATATATAAATTAAATAAATATATTAATTAAAACTCTGCCATTCCAGAGGCCGACGCTGCCACGTGGAATGCATTTCTGGAGAAATTGGACAAGGAGAAGCGCACTTACTTCAGCGCCTGCTGGCTCTATGCCGAGTGCTATATGTACCGCAAAATATGGTCTATATTCAGCTTATCGCTCCTTGCTGGCTACGATTATTTTCGCATGCAGAAACAAACGTCGGCACAGCTCAGTCTGGATGCAATGGTGGCCGTGGCGAATGCCACACGGCGCAGTGAACGTAATTTGAGCACGTTTCAGCAATTGCTGAAGCTGAACTTGTGGGGCAATCGCTGTGATCTGTCAATTACGTCGGGCAAACAGGTGAAGCCAACGGGCGATGCTTTCGATCAAGTTGCCCAGCTAGATAGCAATTTGCTGGTGGATGGAAGTGAAGCCATTTGGCAAACTCTGGATAGCGCCGATGGCAATGGCACTGTTGAGATAGTTTTCGATAATGCCGGCTATGAGCTGTACACAGATCTCATACTGGCCGAGTATATTATCGACAAGGGATTGGCGCAAAAGGTGCGTTTCAATGCCAAAGCCATTCCCTGGTTCATCTCCGATGTTCGGGCCGACGATTTCCACTGGATTCTGGAGTTCCTCAGCGGCCAATCGTTGCCTGTGCTCAGCGAGCTGGGCAAAAAGTTGAAGCGTTTCGTTGACGAGGGAAAATTCGAGCTGGCACCGCTGGAGCACTTCTGGACAAGTCCCTATGAATTCTATCGCATGGCCGAAGTACAGCCGGCGCTGCATGAGCGCCTCTCACAGGCGCAGCTAATCATATTCAAGGGCGATCTCAACTATCGTAAGCTGCTGGGCGACTACAGTTGGAACGACACCGAATCATTCGTTACCTGTTTGCGCGGTAAGTAGAGTTTGATGCACGAATTTTTATATTAATTAATCTTTGCTTCTGCAGGCTTCAAGCCTTCAAATCTGTGCACACTGCGCACTATCAAAGCAGATTTGGTCTGTGGACTGCCCGCTGGCATATCCGAGCAATTGTTTGCCAAGAACAAGGAATGGATGCTCACTGGCGAATACGGGCTCATTCAATTTGCCAGCAAGTGAAGTCAGTCAGCATTCGATGCGATCATCGATCGATGGCCATAGCTCAAACGTTGCGTTAGGCATAGGCATAGCTAAATTATTCAATTCGACTTGTTAATGTTTATGAAATGCTAAATTATTTAAATCAAATTAGTTAGATTCTTGAAATTTGTAATTTACTCACGTAACTTTTTCAGCACGCTGAGCAATCAATTCCTTAATATTTAAATATTTGTTCAACTCAATTCACGGCTTGTAAAAAATATGTGAAATTTAAAGTATGTAATTTTAAGTATATTAATGTTCTGATATATCTTTCAATTATGTTTATTTTTTGATGTAGTATAATATTCTCGTTTTTCTTTAATTAAAAATAAAACTATTTCATTTGACTTTTTGAGTAATAGGTAAACAATAGTAAAATGTTTATAAATAACAATAAATTGAAAAAATGATTTAATTATGACGTTTTTTAAATTTTTAAATCAAGAATAATTAAAAGTCTTCCATAACTTTGAAAGAAAATAGTAAAAAACTAGACAAAAAAAAAAAATGTATAATAAAATAAATTAAAAAATAATCAAATTATAATAAAAATTAATAATTAATTATACAAAATTATAATTACAAAATATGATCAGCTTTTAAATTTTATTTAATTTTTTAAATAAAGTTAATTAATATCTTCAATATTTTAATTTATATTTTGTATTTATATTTTTAATTTTAAATATTTAAAATACAAGAAAATCAGATAAAGATGAGATGGATATATGAATGCAAAATAGTCAAATGTGATTTTAAACCAAGTAGAAAAATGCCCGCTTATGGACTACCAGAAATATATATTTAGATATTTATTTATTTATAAATAAATTACACTTAAATATATTTGAAAAATCAAAATTATTTTTTGGGAAACTGTCAAAATTGATTTATGCTAAAAAAAAAAAGAAAGAAAGAAAGGGAACCACATCGGTGCCAAAAGCTGAATCGAGATAATGCTAGACGATGTGTCAATTATAGTTGCCGAGACACCCTCGGACGGCGGCTCCTTCTCGACGGGCTTCAGCAAGGCAACGATGTCGAGCTATACCAGCCTCTTTGATGAAATCAACAATATATCGGAGCTGCCAGTGCCGTTGCGTGAGCCGCTGTCGGCGAAGTACAAGCACAGCTTCGCCTATACAACATTCAAGGAGCGCGTGCCCAGAATTCTGGACGAGCTGATCCAAAGTCTGAATCAGAATGAGGATCGCATTATGGAAAAGTATGGCGCGTATGCGCACTACGAGCTGCGTCGCATCATCTGGAGTTTGGACATCTTGCGCAACGAGGTGCTGGAGAACAAGCCGTTTAAGTACTTCTATGACAAATCTCCCGACTCCCTGGAGTGGAATAGCTTCATCAAGCACCTCATTAGTCGCGAGAGAAATCAATGGTTCTCTGCTCAATGGCTGCACGCCGAATGCTATTTGTACAGACGCATCTGGAGGGCCTTTCAGCGCTCCGATCTACTCAAGGATTTCGATTACTTTGGTCAGAAGAAGATCTGCGCCACTCGCAACATTGTCTATCTCTTCCGTGCCGTGCTGAAGGATGTGAAGTCGTTGCAGCGTAGTCCGAAGGATTTTGTGACAATGCTGAAGCTATCGCTATGGGCCAATCGCTGTGATCTCTCGATCACTAGCGATAGTCCCTCGGAGAGGATTATGAAAACTATAAAGCTCTACAATAAGCATTTGCTCGTGGATCAATCGATGGATATTTATCGCCTGCTAACCAAGAACCTTCACTCATCCGTCTCACCTGCCATGGTCGACATCGTACTGGACAATGCTGGCTTCGAGCTCTTCGCCGATCTGCTGCTGGGCGTCTACCTTATCGACTCACAGCTGGCCGTCAAGGTGCGCTACCATGTCAAGGCCATTCCGTATTATGTTTCGGACGTAACAGCCGAAGATTTTAACTGGATGCTGGATTTCTTGCTGCACCACGAGATCCCCGAATTTGCCCACCTGGGCCGCAAGCTGCGCTATTTCATGAAGCAGGACATCTTCGCTCTCTACGAGACCTGCAAGTTCTGGACCCGCCCGCAGGGCTTTCGATGCATGCCCCAATATGCGCCCTGCTTGTTCGTTCAGATGAGCTTCAGTGCTCTGGTCATCTTCAAGGGCGATCTCAACTATCGCAAGCTGCTGGACGACATCAACTGGAATCCCACAACGCCGTTTTCCGACTGCCTCGGCGGCTTCCTGCCCACCAGCATCTGTGCCCTGCGCTGCATCAAATCGGATCTCTATTGTGGCCTGCCTAACTGCCTGGTAGAGTTGCTCTCCCTGAATAATCCCACCTGGATGTGCACGGGCGAAAAGGCTGTCATTCAGCTGGCCTTCAAGCAGCGACCCTAAAGCTCAGTTGCTAAATATATAGATTTCGTATTGCGTTTCTCTCTCTTCTGATTCTTTCATTTAGTCTCGTAAAAGTAGAGAAATTTCGCTCTATTTGCATTTAAAATTTAAATTTATATACATTTCTTAAGCGAGCTGAGTTTAGCTGGCCATTTGAATTGGTTTCTTCTGCTGCTCATATATAGATATATTTTCTATATTATATTTTCTTTTCTTCTGCTTTTGCTCACATCTCATCGCTGCTCATCTCTACCATTCTCTACCTTTTTGTAGATATTTTTGCCTTCTTTACTTTAGTAGATCAACATATTTTCAAGATTGCATCAAGAACTCTCTCTTAACTCTCTTCGTACAGTCCAACAAAATCGTAAATCAATAAACATTGATACTTTCTAGTTTTAGTTTCTTTCTGAGTATATCTATTGTCGTTTTATTAGTAATGCTGCTTAAAGCTAAATGTTGTAGGCCGTGTTTAGACAATGAACATAAGTATGATATTCCATATACGCAGTATAGACACTATATTAACTATGCGTTATTATTAAATATGAATAGTAGAAAAAATATGCTCTATGGCCATATGTATGTGTATGTATATATATAAATATATTAAATGCTGGCATCGCCCTCCGCAGACTCCCACAAACAGATAGAGAGGATGTGGGAGCCGGAGCTGGGGGGCCATGCAGCATCATTTGAAACAATTCGTCGAATTTTATCAAGTCTTATCAATTGCCTTTGCAGAACTCATCACGGAATTTGCCACACGCACACGAATATTTTGCAGGCTGTTCTCACATTATGAACTGTCGATCTATCATCGCCAGCTACGTAATATTAATTGTTTATTAAAAGTCAGTAACTAAGTGCAATTTGTTTTTCGTTTCTGGTTTTTCTGTTTGGATATCGCTTGGAGGGAGGATTTTGGAATTCTCTCGCTCGACTGCCTGGCTGCCTCCTGGCTAGCTGGCTCACAATATACAATTGGGATTCAGCGTCTGATATGGCGTCAGATCCTTGGTAATGGAGAAGAGTGCACCATCTCGGACCATTTTGTACATGAGTGCGCCCAGATTCTTCGCATCATCGATCCCAGAATGCGCACGACCCTCAAAGGCCAAGCCCACATGGGAGAGGGCATCACTGAAGTTGCACGGCCGATACTTGTACCACTCACGGTAGATGGCTCGCACATCGACCCACTGATTGAAATAGGGCGCTTTGCGCATGCGCTTGCGTGAGCACTCCTTGTGCAGACAGATGCCAAAGTCCCAGTCGGTCCAGGTGACAAAGGCGCAATTGCCCAGCAGATTTGATTTGCTCGTTTTGGGCAGTACTAGACTCCGGGAGCGCAGCTCCTTGCGCAGCCATTCGTGGAACATCATGAGCGCCGTCTGCAGCGGCACACCCGTATCCACAGTCTTCTGCTCGATGCCCGTCAGCTCCGTGCAATAGGTGCTCAAACGTGGCGACTCAATGGGCATGACATACTTGTGGAACTCCGACTCGATCTTGCCCGTCTTCAGATTGACGAGCACCGCTGGAAACTCTGCGACAAAGAGAAGGCTCAATTATCATATTGCATAAGTCATCATCCTCAATTGCGACTCACCTATGATCTCTGCCTCGCGCCACTGTGGTGGCGCCTGTTTCTCCCAACACGTGGCCTCAAAGTCAACGGCAATCACATAGCTGAATGGCTGCATTGCCAACTGTTTGGATTTGCGTGATTTTTTCTGTTTGATGCCGACTGATGTGGCTGCTGTTGTTGCTCCCTGTTGTTGGTGTTCCCGCGTCACCGGCTATGCTGATATCGGCTTCGTTCTGCAGTTCGTCCAAGGCGTTGGCTGGATCTGCTCGTCCGCCCTCCACATACAACGTATCAATTAGGCCCAATTGTCTACCGTCGAAAGCAAACAAACCGGATAAAAATAGAGAGGATGAAAAAATAAAACGTTAGCGAAAAATATATATATATAGATGTAAATGTTTTCTTGTTTCTATTTTTTTTTGGCAATTTTTTTTTGTTATGTATTTTTTTTAGAAAAATATATATGAAATATTATGTGAGATCTTGGCAACTTGTAGTTACACTCTAGGACTGACATTATACAAACTAATCCGGCTCGACTTTCGTACGATGCCAACAACGCTGCTACTGCGATTACACAAATTACAAAACTAAACAAATAAACAAATTACGTTTGTCGAACTTCTAAATCGCCTCTCGCTTTGCGCTCTACTTCATTACATATTCAATTGGATTAATATTAGCAAAATCTAGTAAATACATTGAAAGCTTTTAGATTACCTTGTCTTATAGCAAATACATTTAGAGATTTACAATATACATTTCATTTTACTTAACCAATGTTTATTATAAACAATCAATCAGTCTTTCACAACTTTATATAATTTATGAATACTTCATATTTAATAATACAAACTATATTTATAGCAACCAGTTAATATTTGGAATGCAATTCAATTCAGTCAAATTATTCTGATGCACCTGCTCTCGCTCTCTCTTTCTCTCTCTACAGCTGCTGCTGCTGCTGTTGCTTTCCATAGCACACGATCATGGGCTTTTGATGCCAGAGCAGGCCATTCGTTTCACTCAATGCTTTGGCCACCACCGCCGCCAATGCCTCCGCCCCATCCGAATTGAGCTGCTTAAATGTGATGAATGCTTGTCCCTTCATCCGTCCCTGCTGCATGACCTTGATGTCCAGACTCTCGGCCGGCGCATAGCGTGCATAGAGCGCGCTGAGCTGAGTCTCCGTGATGCTCTTGTCGAGATTCTTGATGTAGAGCTTATGGCTCGGTTCGCCCAGCTTGTAATTCTTGTAGACGGGCAGCTCTTGCAGCTGTTCCTCCGACAAACGCTCTTCGGGCAGCTGTACCACAGTGGGCAATACCGTCGGCAGCTTTAGCTCTATTTTACGTTGCAGTGGAGCAATGGGCACATCAATCCGCTCTGATTTCTCTTTGCTTGTCGCTGCCTTCTCTACCTGCAGCATTTGACGCGCACGTTTACGGTATTGTTCCAATATTAAGCTATCAGCAGGTCTCTTCGCTCTTAGCTGCGGCTGCGGCTGATTGGGTTGCTTGTGCTGCTGCTCCTGCTCTTTGTCGCTCTCCAGCTCGCTCTCTGTTTCACTCTCAACCGTTTCGGTTTGCGTGGCAACGTTCTCCGACTGATTGGGCGGCAATATGATGCCCTTGGGTCGCGCGCCAAATGGAGGCGGCAAATTCATGCGATTCATTAGGTGCAGCACCTGCACATAGAAGCGCTTATCGCTCTTCAGTGTCTCTCCGATGGCGCTGAGAATGTCGGCATTGATGGGCGGATAGGCATAGCGTAGATATGGCGGTGGTGGCTGCATAAAGTCATATTGATTATTGCAGGCATACAACTTTTGCACATACTTGTTGATCTCCGCGTTCGAAGTGGAACTGGAGTCCGGATTCAATCGAGCTGTTGTTTGCGTTGATTTGTTTGAGATCTTCTGATTGGTTGCATTGCCGGCATTGGCACGCGGGCCAAAGCTGGTTCACACGCAGCGGTTTGTCCAGTATTTCGCTGAGAGCCAACAGCTGTTCCAGGGCGCGCCGCGCCTCCTCGACATCGGCATATTCAATGAGCGCCCGCTTCCGGCCAAAGGAGTTGAGTGAACGCGGTATTATCAGTTTTAGCTCCTGTATTAGTTGCGAGAATTCGCTCATGCTACAGGGCATGTTTTTTAGCAACAATTTACTTGTTTCTACACACATTCTTCTCCTAAATTTCAATTACAACTAAACATGTGCTAGTTATCGATTTCAAGTCGATAAATTTTACTCAAATGACAATGCTAATAAGAGTACGTGGAGCAGCACGCATGTTATATTGTTATGATGTTAAGTGTGACCAGCCGCATTTTATAAAGCTTAGCGCATGTTTTTAAATTTGTGGTTCGAGCCTAAATACATTTCGTTTGGTCGATATATTTGCAAAACACTCCCAATACTGCTTAAAGATATACGCTGCAGTTATATTTAACCATTTGACTTTCACTAATTGGAGCCAACGACTTTGGCTAACATAAACACGTTTGACAACTTTTTGACCGGCTAACTAACTAGCTTTGACCGGTTTTGTTTACCAGCGAAAATGCAACAAATTAAAAACAAATACATATTATACAACAAATGTATTTATATATGTATGAGCCATGCACATATGAGCAAATCTTGATTACGTGCCTTCAAATGTGTAAATCGCGTGCAATCACAATTATGGGTGTGTGCACTGTAATCGCAAATGCAAGGGCAACAAACAATTAATGCAGATAAATAAAGTGAATCTTTTAACAGAAACAAGAAGAAAACAAAGATTAAGCTTGTTCGGTTTGCGTCTTTTGCAAAAGTCAATGCACTTTCATTATGAACATTTCAAGAATGTATGAATATAGCAAATGCCTGACACAAACCGTTATGTTTTTTTGATTTATAGCACACATTCACACGCATAGCCTAACACAATGGCTTTACAAAAAGAGATCAACACACACACACGCACGCACACACAGAGCGTGCAAAAACACTCAAAAGCCAGATTGCATAAAATTTGCAATGATTGAATGGACAACGGCAGCAACAACAACAAGCGCAACAATGACAAAGGCGACGACACACTCTCACTTTCGTTCGGCTTGGCAGCTGTTCGTTCGTGGCGTGGGCGGAGTGGAAGCACATACTAACGATGTCCACTGCAAATGCGGAAGCAGAGATATACTTAGTCCGGCAGACAGCGGACAGCACAAACATGCAAAAATTGGATTAATGAACTCACTCAGTCACTCAGTGCCTCTCCCTCTCTCTCTCTCTCTCTCTCTCTCTCTCTACATATGCACTGAGTGAAATTGATCGTTGCTCTTTCAGGCAACCCGAAGGGGTAATGCTGTTATTATTTAGATAATTAACAGCTGGAGAGAGCAATGTCCTAATGGAGAGTTAATTGTGAATGAAATGAAAGCATTTACTTAAGTGCTTATTGCTCTACAGCTCTCTGCGCTCACTCTCTCTTTTCTGTTTTCTGTATACTCAGCAGAGGCAATAGTTAGAACGACATTGCAATGAGTGGAATTGTTTTTTTTTTCAGGCATTTGAGTTATTACACCTATTTTTAGAATAGACATGGTTGGAGTGACTGTAAGGTGCATTGTTTAAATGGAATGTAAAGTGTTAGACAAATTGCCTGTTCTCTTTGTCACCGTAAAAGAAGAATGTTATGCAAGGAGTCAAATTGTGCTCTGACTATAGAATTAAAGTAGAGTGTATTAGAATATTGTTTTTTAGATAAACTTAAACTAAACTAAGTTTTAATATACGCAAGAGTTGCTATTCATTGAAACCTGCAAAATTGTATGGTCAACTAGCTTTTTTTTATAGACGTTTAAATAATTGACTCAGTTAATGGCCATCTGGATTTTCCCAAAAAGAAAGCTTTAATTGGAATTACGTCTATTCAAAACTTCTGTTGTTTTTATATTATCAAGTTAATCATGGGACAACTAAACCAAATAGTATTTCTTAACTAGTCATGCTCTCAAATATCGTATAAAAGATGTTTATCTTTATCTGTCTAATAAACTTAAAACAGTACTCAAGTTTCAGACAAACATTACCTTGTAGTGCTATTATCATTTTTTCACTTAAGCAAGCAGTTTCTATGATTCATTCGACATTAAAGATAATCACGCATCAATATAGACTTTAAGCCACTTTGTGAATGGCCAAAGTGCAACAGGTTGAGCTTAGACATGTTCTGAAAATTATTTTTTTTATTGTTTACGTTTATATTACGTGATGTCGCCAAGCCCCCTAACAAAAAATTGTTATTGTTGTTCTAATGCCAATCAAATGGGCGGCTCGTGCTGTTAACAATGCGTGCCTCAGGTACACAGCATGTGCGACTCTCCACTAATTATCTGGCAAACAATGTCAATGGGCCACAACTCGATAGCCGATAGCCCTGCACACGGCAGTTGACATTGCGTTGATGGCAGCGCGGTAAACACCTGTTTCCACATACACACTAAATACTATATAATAACTGTATTTCAATTGAGCTTTTCTATATTATTAATTAAGGAAGCTAGTTATTAGGCTGTTTGGAATGCCAGGCAGTTGAGAATTTATTTATTGTAGTTGTTAATGCTATTTAAAAACATTTTTAGTTATTTTGGGAGTGGTTTTTCTATTCTTAATATAATAATTCAATATATGTAAATATTTATGGGAATCTAAATCTATGGGAAATTCCAGTTTCATATAGTCTTTTTAGACTAGGCTATAAGAGACTGAAAATAAATGATATTATTGAGCTAAGTCTCTTTAGACTAGACTGATCCTAAAGCGAATGTACATATATTATTGATCTAAGTCAACAGCTAAGAGATTTGCATATACATATATAATGTATATAGTATATGCAATATGTATTATATAGAATTCAATTTGTTTTCATATGTGTATATATATTTTTGACATTTATAATTTTTAATGTTAAAGATCAACATTAAAATATTTAAATGTATTCTTAGTGTACTGAAGATAGGTTTTTTTCTTTCTTAGAAACAATGTGAATCTCGTTTTATTTTCAAGTCTATATAAATATATTTTTTCCAGATGAATTTAGTTTTTAAATAATAGATAATATATAAATATATTCTTGATGATATATTCTCTAATATATCTTGCTATAAGTTCGGTAAGTTCTTCTCTCTGCGTATGCAGACATTGATGCCAGCAGATATTTGAAATCTATAACATCTTAAGGTAATCTAAACATTTATTGCATGATTAGGTATATCTTCTAGAGTCAGGCACAGTGTTTCGACTACATCTTTAAACTCATGTGATTCATATGATCGACTCTTAAATTATGCCCATAGAATTTCGCTCAATTTGCGAGGTATTAAATTAGTCGTGGCTTGAACTTCGACTTGAACTAAACAAAATAACATACATAAAGAATAACAAATCATTGACATATAAACATGTCTGTGAACAGCACGTGAAAGTCGATAAAAGTGCACAAACAAATTGTACAAGTTGTGTGGGCAGCCAAAAATAGCGCAATTGACTGAATCAATCAATGAACTTCAAGTCGCAAGAGTGAGAGACAAGAGGCTATCAATAAGCGTAGCTATAGATATATGTACATACTATATACATATATGCTGTACTTGTCAGGTGGGATGACATATACAAACTTAATTGATATCAGTTATAATGGGCCCATTTGGCCATACTAATTGCCACTGTGGCAAATTGATAATTATATTCAAGGTCCTTGGGCAGTGCACCTTATATGGATACACATACATACATATATCTATCTATATCTATATATTATGTAATTGATATTGAAATTAGCAATCGCTAGCTTAAGCTATAATATGAACAGGTCGTGCTGCATTGTAAGCGCTTCTGTGCATATCGTGTATACTATCTACATTTATGGGAATGCACTTTGCATATATTGCGCATACGCCGCGTGCAACGTTTGAATTGGAGGCGCGTGCATGAAATTTGCTGGGCCAAATGTTCTCACTCACTCACTCTCGAGCTGTCTACCTCTTTCACTCGGCCTGCCTTTACCTCTCTCTCACTCTCACTTAAATATAAATTCGATTGCATTTGTTTCGCTGCTGCTGCTGCTGCTTTTTGCTCTTCATTTTCAATTATTTTTCTTTGTCATAAATATATTTACTTGCTATGCCGTGCCGCATATATATTTATGGCCTGGTCTGTGCGCGTATTTGCTCTTGACTTTGGATAAGTTTGGTAAAAACTGCTTTCAGCCGGATTTCCCACTGAATTCACACAAGCCCAATAACTGCCAGCAATATGATGGCATACCGTGGAACATTTTCATTATTTTCCAAGCAAAAATGTATATTTTTTTATATGTAATATAATCATTGATATGTAAAGTACATATTATTAAAAAATAATTCATTTAAAATTCAATTATAAATTACACAAAATCTTCAAGAAGAATTTTTAAGTAAACAGAAGCAATAAAACTCTATAAACTGATTAAATTGCATATTAAATATTTAATAAAATTATTATTTCTTTGTTTAAAGTAACTGATTTATCTGAAATTTTATTTTATTTTCGTGTTCATAATTTCTAATAAAACTTAAGTGAACATCTTTGAGCTCTCAGCATTTTCTTTACATTTTTTTTCATTTCTTTATTCTGAACGTTCCACTGTGCTGAGCTTTTGTTGGATACGCAAGATCGATTCCAACATGTTTTGGTTTCTTCAATCACGATTTTCATTATAGATTCTTATTGTTATGGGTTAGAATTAGATAGGTTATATACAATGGGTACATGAATACCTCTCACATGCACAAAAATTATGATCTTAAATTGTTGAGTTAAATAAATATTTAAATTCAAATTGGAATTGAATTTATACTGCTCAAATTGTATTATATTTACTATGTATCGAATATATATATGTATATATTCTAGTTCAGTATCTGGAAGCGAGCTGGCTTTGTTGATTTAATAGTCAATTTCAGTTTTTAATGATCTGTGAACGAGCATTGCGCAGCTGATGCCAGCCGACTGAGCAGCTGATATTGTTGAAAATATTTCACTTGGAAATGCGTCTTAAAAACTTATTTTTACGGTTAATTGTGATATTTAATTATCGAGCACTTTGAAAAAAAAAAAATATGTGTGCGAAATGTGAATGTTATTGCTGATGATTTTATAATTATTTTACAATTTTTCTCTTTCTTTTAATTAGATTCAAAATTTACCTAAGGAATATGGAATGGAATAAATGCTTTAGAAAATTCTTAATAGAAATTTATGAAGATTTCTTTAAGATTTTATAAAGCAAATATTTATTATTAATTTATTAAATATTTTATTACATTATTATCATTATATTATATTATTATTTTTATATTATCATTCACAAATTGTTGTTAACTTACAAATGCGTTGCTAAGGTTTCCCATTGATCTATTAAATGCAACATTTTATTCTTGTTTATTTTATTATTACTTTTTTGCTGATTTATTTCACTGATTTATTAATAAAAAAAAAAGATATTTATTTTAATAAAACATTAATTACAAAATGTGAATTTTCAATTGAAACTAAATTCGATTCAATTCGACACGCTGACAAATCTCGACTGCCATTTGTCAAGAGAGAGAATTAATAGTTGATCAAAAGCTTTGTTTCAAATGACAAAGCGAACAAAAACAATAGTTAAACAAAGAGCAGAATATAGAAAGAAATCATTTATAGAATCTACTACTATACAACAATGTCAATTAATAAAATATTCATAATTAAATTAAGAGCGTGAGCTAAGCATTTGCACAGCCTTAACATATATCAAATAAGTGTGGACATTTACGAATCTATCAATAAATATATGTATATATATATGTATGAGACTTACTTTAGAATTGTAACAATCATATACATACATATATGATATTTATATAGTTTATTAAAACAATGTTACATTGATAGATGTTACTGAAGTGCATTGATTTGTTGAGTGAACGAATGATGAATTCGCTTGAATATCTGATTGACTAGCTGAATGATTGATCAATTATTCTGAACTGATTATGAGGCGGTCCAATAGATTGATAGACTGGCTGATTGACTAAGTGCTTCACTGATTGAATGATGGATTGCCTGAGTGTTTAGTTGATTGCCTAACATACTGACAGACCTAGAGATTTGCGTGACTGCATGATGTATAAATGATTGATATTCTGATAGTTGGAGTGAGCAATTGCTCAGATGGGAGTTACCCAGAAGACAGACTGATTGAGCGAAATGATTGACTGGTTAATTGACTAATTACCTGGCGGCTGGAAGGATTAATTGATTGATTAAATTACTAGATTAATAAATTAAAGTTGCAGCGACTGAGTAGAAGATAATACTAAATATTATTATTATATTTCTCTTAATAAAAATAAATAAATAAATAGCTTAAGGCTTATAATTTAGATATGCAGATATTTTGCTATTACAGAAAAATAAAAAGTCGCAGAATTATTATTATATATTTATATATATGAAAAGAGTTTACAATGCATGAATGGGTTAGTATATGCATATATGTTTATAGTGCGCAGATTAAGTATAGCTATTTAGATTACAATAATTATCAGCATGCACTTGTATTTGCTTTAGCAATTCCAATTGTTGTGCAAAAAACTCTAAAACTTTTCCATGTGCTCTATAAATATCAACATCAAAGGCCACAACAGGCCATTGGACGTATTGGGGCCACACAAACAACAACAACAACAACAACAACAACAACAACAACAATAGTAGATGCAACCTCAGCTCTATATTATATAGATACAGATAAAGCTACAGATACAAATGCAGATATAGATACATCTAAAGATACTGATGCAGATACAGATACAGCTACAGATACAGATACAACTACAGACACACACATACGCATGCAGATACATTCCGAGATATATGAACTGCACTTTTGCAGCTTCGTTTTCAATTGCTTTGGCAAATGCACTTGAGAGTTGGCCACAGAGCTGCGCAGATTGTCGGCGTTCGGCTCCAATTACATTCAATTACAATTACAATTACAATTACAAGCCGGAGATTTACAAAATGGCACGCCGTTGCTATTTTTGGAGTGACAAACTCCAAAGTGGACCTAATTGAACTGTCGCCATTTATTTATGGGATTGTGCAATGGGAAAAAAGCACACATAGATAGATATAAGGCAAGCCGATGCACGAGATGCCAAGTCTGAGCTGCACTGTAAAAAATAATGCTATTTTATGATAATATTCAAGTCTAATAGTAATATTTTTTGTGGACCTTTAAAGTCGTAATTAAAAAAAAGTACTAAATAGTAAATCCAACTGTTTTTCTATGCTCGCTCAGTGAAAGTGAAAAGAGTGTATTGGCTTTATAAAAATAGAGTTTTTTGGAAGTTAGCATATGCATGGCAAATAAGCAATTAGCATAAATAAATTATTAGTTAAGGCTATTGACATATTGAAAATGAAGTTTGGCCATAATAAATCCAGGGCTAAAAATATAATCTATACTACGATTTCTATACTTATGCTCTCTATACTTATTCTCTCTATAGTCTACAACTGTTTTAAGGCTGATTCAATCAAAAGTTTACTAGAATCAATTAAATTTGTTAACATGCTGAGTTTAAGAGCTGTTTTTGGAGTATTACACAGTCGTTGACTCAATGCCTAGCTAGTTAGAAAACTATTTTTTTTTAATATAAACAATGAATAATCTAGCGTTATTAAGGAAACAATGCAGCGACCAACAATAGTTTGTCATTGTAAACATTATGAACATTATAAAGTATGTTATTATAAATATACTATTGTTCATTCTATCTATTATTGCATTCTATTTATAAAGTATAGCAAGTCTAAATAATCATTAATCTACTAAACTAACCACAAGCTTGTTAGATTGTTAATTAATTAAGGAATGCAACTTAAGCCTTCCGTATATATTATATAGCGCAAAGACAATTGATATCTATTGACAAGCAGAATGGAATTAACAAACAAAATGGCATGACGAAGTGGAAATACTCTGCCAGGCATATTTTATATTATTTGCTATAAAATTACAAGTATAACAGATTAAAAGTACTTTTAAATTCAATTTGTAACTAAAAAAAAAAAATATATAAAATATAAATTAAATAAAACATTTAACAGCTTAAACAACTGAGACAAAATGACAATGAAGTGAAATTAACTTCGAAACTTAAAAATATTTAATATTTAGTAAATAACTATACCAACAACAAAGGTGTAGCACTTTCATAATGTCAACGCACGTGTAGGGTATTTGCCAATGGAGGGACGCTTGACTCTCAGGGCCAGGCCGCAGTAAAGTGCAATGACCAATAAAGCAATTGTAAACAGTTGCAACAACAACAACAACAGCAATAATAACAATAGCAATCATAAAATAAAAACAAGAACAATGTAGCGAATATTTGTATAAAACTTACAAAAATCTTGTTTAAAGCTTAAAGCTTCGTTTACAGTTCAATTCAGTTGAGCAGAGGAAGCGGGGCGCCAGCCCAGTCGCCAATTGCGCCTTACCCAAAGAGAAACACCAACAACAAGAGCAACAACAACGCAGCAGCGCTCACACCAGTTAACTACAGCAACAACAACAACAATTACCGCAATCTGCATGCTAAATGTTAAGGTAAACATTGGGCGAGCGGCACACAGGAAAAGAAAAGAGCAAAACGAAATCAAAAGCAGCGAGAATGTGGGCGACGTCAACGTCAACGCAGGGCAACGCAGGGCGACGCAGGTTTTTGTTAAAACAAAAAGAAAAAATATATATTTATATTAACTGAATTCTTAATATTTGTGCACAAATAATTTAATTATTTAAAACTAACAAATGAATATTATAGTTATTTGAATAATATATTTTGTCAACATAGCCTGTGACTCACTTTAAGGAATTTCAGACTTCTACCGTTCGACATTTTTGGCTTGGCGCATATAAACAAAAATATTTCACATATCTGAATTCATGTTATTTTAATTTTAAGCAACAATAAATAAATTATTTAAATAATTATTATGAAGAAACGGAAAAAAACATTACAGACACAAAAGCCAAATAAAAACTTCTTTTCTACAGTTATACATTCACTGTCGGAACTGTACAGTTTGAGTAGCAAAGTTATTCCTTTGCCAAAACAAAGGCGCAAAAGTCTCTCTTCAACAGTTTTACATTGACAACGGTCGCGTTACAGTTTGACACGCACAAATGCAGGCAAGATCCGCCCTTTTTACAGTTTTAGACTCAATGCTGGTGTTTTACAGTTTAGCAGGAAGCAAAGCAATAATTAAGTAGTATCCAAAAAGTAATTTTAATAATATATAAGCATAAGAGTATCTTATATTCGCTTGAATACCATGAATGAATTTTTGGTTTACTTCTTTCGGTTTATTGCACAGATTTGTCATTTGCAATGCACATAAATGTGTGTGTGTGTGTGTGTGTGTAGGTATGTGTGTGTGTATGTGAATAGAGTATGTTTAATTTCTTGGACTTTCCTCTCACAGCACTTGCAAATCGATAAAAACAATTTTCAACCTACAATAGTCATAGCACGTGCCCGTTGTATACTACGTAAATACCTTTACAAACACACATACATACTTATGTACATATATGCAATGTATATTATAATATATCTACGTTCATATTGATACATCAATTGGTGAAAGAAAAATAGTTTTGGGAATTGCCGACATGACAAAGGGGCTTTCGCTTAAGAGTTTCCAACATTTCTTATTGGACTCCCGTTGTATCTGTGTTAGATTTATTTATGTAGAGTTGCATTTAGGCACACTTACCTTGCCAGTCTTATCAACGCCATTATTGTGCGAAATTTGTTGGTCCAATTTATAATGTAGAAACGTTTAGCGAGTTGAGTTGTAAAGTATTCAACTTGTATGCGGAAAAAATTCGATTGGTTATTTTGGCAGTGCGAATAACGGCATTGGGCAAGGGCAAGGAAGCGCTGAAGGTGGACCGGTAAATTTTCTTTTGTTGTCTGCGCGCTTCCACACAGACACTGCACTGCACATATGCACTCAACACGCACACATAGGCAAACGCCCACACACACACATATGCAGGCGGCGCACGGCCGGCACGTAACACACAAAAACAAAAAAAACACGAAAGCGACGAAAACTGAACAACAATTGCGCGCGCACACAAAACTTCACTCAATTCTCGAGCGTTCGTCTACAACGAAGATCTGAGTCTGCCGACCGGCACAGATGGATAAAAACAAACTAGCGACAATTGGCAGCGACGACGACAACAACGGCGACAGCGACAGCGACAGCGACAGCGACGGCATTAACAGCAGCGGCAGAAACATATGACCGAGCATCGAGGTGTGACCAGTTGCAAAAACTTAAAAAAAAGTTGCAAACAAATGTCAATTATAAAATATAAATACATTTAATTATATATAATTGCAATTTATATTAATAGCTAAAAGTAAGTTAAGTTGTAGATAGATAATTTTAGTATTTTTTAATGAAATGTTAACTTACAGTTGTCGAAGTCTGGCAGCGCTAAAAGTAAAGGCGCCAAAAAATAAAGCCGTTGATATATGAATATGAATTTAAAGCTTATTTTATTTAAAACTGTTTCCGTAGTTAAATTGTGTATTTCGTTTGTTTTGTTGCTTATAATAGAGTCAAAAGCCATTAGCTGCTATTAATTTAATGAGAGTTCATCACGTTTGCTACATTCAGTATTTTTATTATAAATCTAGAAGCTCTGTTAACATTGGCGCCATCTAGAGAGCCGTTAGCATTTGAAAATAATTCAAATATATTTTCATTGAGAGCATTACAATCCCAACAATTTATTTTATATATTCTATACTTTTTTTCTTTATTCGACTGTCATTCAAAATGTGGGAACAACTTGAAAGATATCGCAATCATTTTCTGCAGCATGAAATGAAAAATGTGATGAAGTCAAGCACTGTCAACTGTCTGCAGAACTCAGGTAAATCACAATTGGCACAGCATTTAAGACATTTATTAACCACATATTCCTACTACAGAATGGGAAAAATTCAGAAAGAAACGCGATTGCTGCCAAAGATTCCAACAACAATGCGCCAAGAGCTCCAGCTACTTTTTTGATCGCGCTCAGCTGGCCTATGGCTACTTTGCCTTGCCCAAACTAATGAAGGAAATTGACAGCGACGTGAATCTAACCCATTGGCGTGCCATTGTTTCGCTAACCGAATTTCTGCTCAATCCACAGAATGTGCAGCGCGCTGTGCTCGAGATGGATATTGTTAGAAAGTGAGAATGCGGAGCGGGCAGCGTGCAGTGGGGAGCAGCAAAGTTATTTATTGAATCGAAAAACTAGAATTCAGAATATCTCGTATATTCGATTTAACATCTTCCATTTTCATACCTTATTTCCCTATCTGCCTATCAGACTGTCTTTTCCATTAATCATATCTCTTAATCTTTTAATCCTCCTCTTTTTGAATCTTTCCTGCTTATTATCGTTCCCATCATCCCAAAAATTCTCCCCAAATTCCAGCTTTGTAAATATTCCAATCATTTCAGTCTCTTGATCTTCTATCATTCCACCTTCCCATCTTCCCATCTTGCCTTTTTTCCATATTCCAATCATCTTCCCCTTACATTCCTCTTCCCATACTTTCTTCCCATTCACTCATCTTTCTCTCCCATTCTATCCTCTCTCTTTTGCAGACTTAAGAATGCATTTATGCGAAAACGTTTGAAGTATCATGCGGAGCATTTTGAGGAGATTGAGACCTATTTGAAGATATTTAGTAGGTTTTCCATACTTTTGCTCTCCTTACCACTCCTTATATCCCCCCTCTCTCCCCCTCTCCCTTCCTAGATATAATTTCTCGCAATTTGAATGGCGCTGAGCAAATCGCAAATCGCAAATGTTTAATGATTGAATTCTATAAAATTCTGAAGGACATGGAACCGCGCAAGGAGGATCTTGCCGCCGAGATCTTGCGCAATCTAACGGGCAAGCCAAAGGGTAAATGCATTCCATTATATTTCAATTCCAAACGAGAGTTCTCTTAATATTTCCCTTAGTGCTCGGCATTGTTTTATCGGATGCCGAAAACCTGAGCTCAATTGCCAATTACCTGAAGCTGGATCCCTGTAAACCTCTATATCCACTCGATATGTGGCATCATCTGTGTCACATGCTCGAAGTGGCGCCCGAGCAGGGCATCGAATTGGGTCTCTTCCAGCTGCTGCACTCGCGCATTGTGAATCGTCTGGCCAAGTTCTGGGAGATGAACTGCAAGGCATTCGCGCTGCTGCTGCGCTGCGCCGAGGGACAGCGTCTGTTCGACGAGGTCGATGGCATCAAGATGATCTTCGACATCTTCCAGGACAAGTACATTGCACCCGACAAGAAGCTGCACCATCAGGAGGTGCTCAACTACGAGTACATTGTGCTCGCTCTGCTCAATGGACTCCACAGCAAGCGCGCCCTGTGGCGCATGCGCGAATTCACGCCCCTCATCTGCCACGTCGGCCGTGCCATGGAGACCACCACGAATGCCCGCCTGCAGCTCTACTGCCTGAAGGCGTTGCGTGCGATGGGCGTGATGCCGTGCAACAAGCGCTACATCATCGGCAACTGGCTGGAGGATATCAGCGATCTGGTGTGCCACAGCGCCGATGCGGAGTGCGCTCGAGATGCGCTCATCGATTGGCTGCGTCGCGACATTGCCGACAATAGCTAAAGGAATCGTTTATCCATATCTTTTAATCTGCTTTGGATTGCTGTTGAAACTAATTACAGTTGCTGAAATTGCTTTGTGATTTGATATTTCACGGTTTTCTGATTGGAACAGAACAAGGGAAATTCCTTTTGATTAAGGAAGTTTTTAACACTATTAGAAACTGGTTTGGAGTATATTTAGTTGGTATTTTATGGTATATTCTTATATCAAAGCTAGTATTTATAGGTAATAACATATTTCACACAATTCTGATTGGACTCTTTAAAAACATCGCCAGCCCCAGCTGCGACATTACCCCTACTTAACGGTTAACCGTTTCGCATTTCCCCTTACTGTGTGTGCGCTGTCCCAAGCACTGTGCCAAAGCTTTGAGAGCGAAACGGTTACGCCTCTCTCTCTCTCTCTCTCTCTCTCTCTGTTCTCTTCTCATCACAGCTGTTTTCTTAAGCTAGTTAAAACTACTTTAATTCCTTAAAATAAATCTAATTAAAATAAAAAAGATTACAATAAATTAATACATATTTAATTAAACTGGTAAATTACTAAGCACAACTTCTATATATTATTTTAAGAAAATTTCTTTATAAAAATCTCAAAGCCAAACATGAATGAAAGACCTAGTAACATTCTTACACCTTAGGAAAAAACGTTAAAAAAAATTTAAATCAGTTTAAGTGGAAAAATTAATAAATTTGCATTAAATTCTGAAAAGGTTTAACCTTTTTGTTTTGTAATTTCTTTTTATATAAATGTTTAAATATGTCTGGTGTGTAATCATTTCTTAGATATAAAATATGTTTAAAAAATTAATATAAATATTTAATATTGAAATATTTTATGTTCAAATATGGCAAATATATACTTACTTAGAAATAATATATTTAAAATATTTTTATTTTTTATTATGTCTTTTATATAATACTAAATTTATTGGATAATAAGTAAAAAATTTATTTTCTTATACCTTCTTATATTATATTTAATGCTAAATATATACTATATATAATACTAAATTTCTTATTTATTAAGTAAAATATTTATTTTCTTATATTAAATAAATCTTCAAATGTGTCTATAATATTTCCAAGAAATATTAAATATTAAAATATTAAAAAAACTATTTTTTTTTTATATATATATATATATTTTTTTTTACATTTCTGCTATTTTTCTTAAATATTTTAATATATATATTTTTTAGTTAAACTTCTTTGCTTCAAATTGAACCGTAAGATGCCTCCGAGAACTTTTCCAATTTCCGCTGCTGGCGCGTTTGTCGCCAATGGCATCAATAATGACCAGGAGCTGCAGCAGCAACAACACTAACAACAACAACAACAACACTAACTACAGCAAGAGCAACATTAGTGGCAACGCTGACCAACCGAAGCCCGACCGCAGCTCGTTGGTGTCTGCGGTTAGCCAAGGCCTTCGCAGTGTTTTATGCATCAGTATTTTTTTTTTTTAGTATTTTGAAAGTATTTTTTACATTTTTATTTTGAATTTGCTGTTTTTTTATTTTTTATTTTTGTTGTGTGGCGACAAACTTGGCAACGAGTTGCAAATTTTTTCAACTTATTTTGCAGCAGCGCAAACTCGTAAACATTTCGTGCCTTTGGTTGCCTATGCCTGAATTCGTTGAGGCAACCAGAACCAATTCCCGGCCCAATCGCAAAGTTTTCTCTGCTGTCATCGCTCGGCGGTCGGTCCTTTGAGCTGTCAACGATCCCTGGTTTCAGACTACGGATTCCTTTTTAGCCAACTTTTTAATTACCACAACGCACTGCTCTGTGCCTCCTGCTCCTGCTGCTGCTGCTCCTGCTGCTGCTGCTGCTGCTGCCCACCTCATCACGTCTTTCTTATGAAATATTTTATGAACATTTTTTGCATAATTTGCAAGCGCAACCAAAATCATATTTTATGTCACAAAAACTTGTCACTTTTTGCCAATTAAATTAATTATATAACAAATTTTGATCTAACAGCGAATATTTTCAAGGTTTCCTTTGACAAAAGTTTTTCACATTTCAGCATTTGATAAAGAAAAAAAAAAAAAAAAAATATATATATATATATACGAAATTTGTTCGTTTAATAAATTTTTTATTATGGCTCCTAATTAGATTTTTTTTTTTAATAATAAATTTTATTTATCACTTATGATCAATAGTTTATTGAAAGGGTATCTATATTCAACAAGAAATTTTAGAGTTTTTAAGAAATATTTAATGGAAATAATTATATTTATTTGTATACGCAATAGTTCAAGAATATAGAGTTAAATACAATCAATCTCCATTTTTACAGGGTATTCTGATAATCATACAAGCTTAACCGAAACAGAAGAGCATAACCTCTTAATGGCCATATTAGTTAAGTCATTTGCCAGGCATTAGCAGGAAAATTAACAAATTTACTTTGGCAATTATTTGGACAATTGCTGCTCAGTCGGTTCGTGTCAGTCCCCAGAGGTGCCATGGCATTCCTGCGCTCCTTTCGCATCAGCAATCGTTATATACGCTTCTCGGCATTGCTGTTGCTGCGCTTCTACCTGGCGCAGTTCTATTTCCTGGGTTTGCTGCGTCTGCGCTACCGGCGGGTTGGCAATGCGGTGCATTTGACGCACTACAGCGTGACGGTGTCGCGGCTGGTGGCGCTGCCCTACGCCTACTTCCTCAGCGTGGCGATGCTGAGTCCGTACGCCTCGCTGCTGTACATGCAACCGTACATGTTCCTCTGCTACTTTCTGTGGCAGCCGCGCCGTGTGCACGAGCAGCGGGTGCGCCTGATCAATGGATTCTTGCGCCTGGCACCGGCGCTCTACCGGCTGACACGTTGCCAGCTGAAGGTGTCCTGGCTGCTGGTAGTGCAGCTGGCTCTGAAGTTGCTCACCATGAAAATTTATTTGCACATTTACCAACTGCAATCGGAGGCGGATGTGAAGATCGTCTATATGCTGTTCTTTGCTCTGCCCGGTAGCTTCTCCGTGTGGTGCCTGGACATGGCGGCGCATCTGATCAGCATTTGTTTGCACCTTCTGCTCGCATCCTTCGAGCAGCTGAACACGGAGCTGCAGCGACAGCTGGAGCAGCTGCACATGAAGACACTTCATGCGGACTATCGAGCCGTGAAGCGACTGCAGCGCCGTCTGCTCTACACACAGCGCCTCTACGTGGCCTATGCACGGCTCACGCAGCAGCTGCTGGACACATTGGCGCCGCAGCTGCTGCAGATTGTTGTCTACAATCTGACGATGATCTATGCCCTGTCCTTTGCCCACTGGCGTCGTCTGCTCGACATCATGATGCTGGCGAATGGCTTGCGCATGTTATTCCAATCGCTTGACTCGCTTGTCGTGGCCACCAGCTCGCCGCAGGACACCACCTGGATGCATCTCGCCCAGCTGCTGCAGCTCAACCAGGCGCTGGCCATGCATGGCTGGCTGCATCGCCATTGCTCCACTGCGAGTCACATGTACAGCTCGGGACAGAGTATGCGACGTGTTTTGCTGCAGCCACGCCTACAAATACTTGGCCTATTCACGCCCAATCGTCGTTTCTTCTTTCGCCTGCTGTTCTGCTACTGCAGCTACCTCTACGTCAGCTACGCATGGCACAAGCGTTTGCCAGTCCACAAGGGCGAAATATTTAATTTTCTCATACTCTGAGGTGGATACGAAATGAAGAATGAATATGCATATATATTGTAGAAGATTTATTATATAAATATATATTTTGTACTACATTCGCTCAATTACTCTTTGCTTGGCTCTCTTGAGCCCTGTTCTTTTCAGAGCTGCCTACAATCTCCATTGTTCCCTTTGATGCAGCTGCAATGCGAGATCCGAGATCCGATTCAGAAGTCGAGAGCGAAGTCTGCCTATGATACAGCCTAAACATTGGAAATAGCTAGCGATAATGCATAATGAGAATAATGAACAAATACATGAGTAAAACAGCAAAACTTATAAATAATTGTATGCATTGTAATATTTTCAGACGAAGTCTCTTCATCTTATTTGATTTATATATATTTAATATATATAAATTTAAATATATATAGATTTTAAATATAAACTATAAAAAAATGAATATTCTTAAAACAAAGTTATCTATATTTTTTATTTATATATACATATATTTTTTTATATTTTAAATATATTTATATTTTATAAGAAAAAATGTTACAGTCAGTTTGTAATATTTTATTTTAAATATATTTTAAATATGTAACGTTTTTAAGCAATTTTGTACAAGCGCGAATTTAAATTTATTAAAAAAAAAAAAAAAAAAAATTAATTTTTGCTTTTGCAATTATTCTTTAAAATAAATTATTTAATTTAAAAAAAAAATAAATTAATTTTTTTTTTAACAAAAAAAATATAGTAAATAAATTTATAAAAATACAAATAAATAAAAAATTGCCTTTATTGAGTCAAACGTTAAATATAATAATTTTTAAAAATTTATTAACATTTATTTTGCTCAGTGTACTTGACAAGCTTTAATCTGCAAAATAAATCTATAAAAACGCTAAAAAAATAAACTTTAGCTCAAACAAATCAAACTTCAATGCTAAATCATTTAGCAAATTCAATAATATTTATTTCTCTCAGTGTACTTTGGCATGCGCTGATATAGAGTGCAAATCGATGTACAATAAATCAAAGTTTGTCTCTAAAATGTGGCAACAAGTTTTCATCATTTGATGGCGACAGCAGCAGCAGGAAGTCAAATTCGCCAGTCAATTGAAGTGGATATATATATATAGATATAGGCGTGTCTAGATTTTGAGCAATTCACTTTGAAGGCAAATATCAGAATTTTAGATTTCCAATGGGCTTAAATATTAATAAGTCAAAGCGTTAAACCCTTTTGCCGAAAGGTCAAAGTTTACAATAAAACGGACTGTAAAATACAAAAAAAAAGCGAAATTTATATTTATATAAAGTATATATATTTATGCATATATAAAGTAGTGTATGCTCAAGCAAAGTGGGCAAACTGAGGGACAGCGCTGCGTGGGTAATTTAACACAATTTATGCATTCGCCTTTTGAGACTGAAATAACAAGCCACTGTGGGTGCCAGCCAAACTGTTTTCACTTATGCCACACTCAGCGTATATATATATATATATATATATATATATATATATATATGAATAATCTGTATATATATCTTGCAGTGTAATTGCAATTGAAGGTAGCAAAGTGTTGACTCCTTTGACTCCTGCTGCTGCTGCTGCTGCTGCTCGCACTTCCCTTTTAAGTCTTTTCGCACATGCTCATCCTTCCGTTGCCCCCCAGCCAAAGTGTTCATAAATCATTTTAAAAAGCTTTGCCCCAGCCGCGTGCGTATGTGTAATACTCGCTGCACCTTATATATATTATGTTAAGATTTATAGCCAACTTGCCTAAGAGATTTAGCCCAGTTATCGCTGCTGCTGCTGCTGCTGCTGTTGTTGCTGCTGTTGCTTTTTCGCTTTGCGCTTCTCGCTCTTTGATTAAATTTACACGAATTTATTGTTGTTGTTTTTATTATTATTATTATATTTTTATTTTTTATTTTTATTTGAGCTACTCGAATCCATAGTCAATTTAAATTGATGACCATTTTGACTTTTTCACATGTATCGAAATCTAATACGTTTTATGTTGCACAATGGCAGTTTATCTATATATATAGATTTATATATAGAAATATTGCAAAATATGCTTATAAGTTCTTTATTTTTCCCTTCCTCGCTCTCTCTCTCTCTCTCTCTCTCTCTCTTTCTATACATATTCATTTACAGCAGTTATATTCACTTTGCTTTCAATCTGCACAGAAATTGCAAATCAATTAAATTCCCATTTTTATTTGAAGCTGCAACGTGTTCTTCTCTTCCATTAATTCATTTAGAGTATATTAGCTTGCACTCTTTTTTACCTTAAAAGGTATTTAGTTAAAGAAAATATAGCTAGCATAGTAAACAGTATTGTTGAGTTAAGTTAAGTTCATTCAGCAAAGATCAACAATGATCTAAGTTGAGCACATTGAATTTTCTCTCTGCATGATGTGATCTTTTGCTTAAGGTTCCCATGAAACAGCTGAGATAGCTACATACATACATATATATTATATTATTTCCATACGAATAACGAGCAAGCTCAACTGTCATAAATCATAAATACTTGATCCCACTCTGAGCATGAGACTTCGGTTCTTTTCGTTTTCTTTTTTTCGGTTGAGACCCGGCTCGTAAACTGCTCGTGTGCAGCGCTTTGCACGAACTTCGGTTGGGGAGAGATACGATTGATGTTCGTGCAATGAGAGTCAGCAGTCAAGCAAATCTCTCGAAAACTCAAAGCAAGCGTTCTTCCCACTCACACACACATGCAGAAAACATAGCTCAGCTACGCAATCGAGCGCAAGCCTCGCTTACAAAAAACAGTTGCGGAACAACGAGAGCGAAACGAAACAAATGAAAACGAATGCGAGCCGATCGTGAACGAAGCGATGGTCGCGGTTGCTCTCTGAGTCATTACTCAGAGTATGCGTACAGTTATTTGCAGACATCGAGAAACGAGAAAAGAACGTCGTTTAACGACACGATTGATGTTCGTACAGGGAGAGTCAGCAGGTAAGCAAATCACTCGAAAACTCAAAGCAAGCGCTCTTCTCATCCACACACACATGCAGAAAACATAGCTCAGCTACGCAATCGAGCGCAGGCCTCGCTTACAAAACACAAAACACTTTTGCTTCATTTCACTCTTAAACAGTTGCGGAACAACGAGAGCGAAACGAAACAAAAGAAAACGAATGCGAGCCGATCGCGAACGAAGCGATGCGATCGGTTGCTCTCTGAGTCTTTACTCAGAATATGCGTAAAATACAGTTATATGCAGACATCGAGAAATGTTCAACAAATATTGTGCAGAACTGATAAAGCCAATGCAAACGGTGTTCTCATCCCACACATGCACACATTCAATTGATTTTGCTTAGCGAACACAACTCTCGCCGGAAATACATACACAAAAGTCTGTGAGCTTCATTTAAGTCAGCCAAACGAACATTAACGAATACCGAACCGATGCAATTGTTTGCTCTCTGAGTCTTTTCTTTGAGTGTTTGTAAAAAACTCTTATTTGCAGACATCGAGTAAAGGTCAACAGTTATTTAAGAGCATTGATTATTTCATATATAATGGCATAGATGCAGCTTGAAAATATAGCTAGAAATAACGTAAGAGCTTTGTATGATTTGTTTTATTGCAATTACTTATCTGGCTGCCCAATTGCGCTCTTCAGCAACCTGACCGATCTGAAAGAGTTGTGACTGTTTTTAGATAGAAATGCAACAAAACTCTCCTATAGATAGGCTATTGTATACATTCATATATTCATCATATCAACCTATAAAGGAGCTTTGATGAAGAGGCGAAAGCTAAAAGATTTGAGAGCCAAAGTCCTGTACTTAAGCATTCTCTTCACTGTTGGTCTGCTCCATATATATGTAATACTCAAAATTGTATAATCTTGTCTAGCTGTGATTGAAATAAATTTACCAAGCTGGAAATGAATAAAACCTTTACATTAACATAATAAATATATCTTCTATAGAGCTTGAACGAGAGTATTAGATAATCGCCTTTACCTCAGAGTCATATACAAATTTATTTGGAATTCCTTCACAGGCTGATTGATTGAGCTGATGAAAACTTAAAGCTAATAATTTATAAACAACATTTGAATGTATTGCTTGCTTGGCCAGTTTTGTTCTTAATTTATAAAAGTTCAGCCCTTTGATGCTACTCAACTCAATTCAACTGAATTGAAGTGAACTTTATTGTTGGCACAATCTAATCTCTTACATCTTTGATCTCGGACAGCAGCAAACAAAGGCGCACAGAAACGGAGTTTTCACAGCTAACGGCAAAAGTTTCAAGTTATTTCCCAGCCAAGGAGCACACGAAGGACTTGACCAACATCCACTTGTTGAAATTTACGGCTCTCAATGCATTGGCTGGCTGGCTGGCTGCCTGCCTGCCTACATGCGACCGTAATAAGTTATGCGACCAGAATTAAGCCTCTGGCTCAGTTTGTGGTGTGGGCCAAGCCAAGCCAAGCCCAGTCTTGGAAGCCCGTGGGCCATGCTTTTATAAATCTCTTTAATTTATTAGATTTCATTAGACATTTGGCGCCAACGCCAGACGAGAAGTGAGAAGCCATCCAGTAAATGCCAACGAAACACATTTTCAGCAGCAGCAACAACAACAAATTTAATATTAAACAAACTCTAAACAGGGCAAAGGCAGCGCGCCTCAAATGAAAAAATGAAATGAAAAAAAAAACGTTGCATACTTTTCAGCGTTGCCAAATCTGAAGTGCGAGTGCAAAACAAAAGCTGGCTTTAACAGCTGTTAGGTTTAACACTGGACTGTTAATTAACATTGTAGGTATTGTTTTTAAATGTTTGGAGTTTTCTAAAGATGATAGCTTAAAAAAACATTAATCATTAACAATTTCTAATTATAATTGAATCGCATCTAGAATTGATATAAAATGAAGAAATAACAGCAAATCAATTTAGCACAAAAATTTATACATAACTTAAATTCATTATTTTTATGTTGTATTTCTCTTGTGTGTGCGTGTGTTTGGAATATATGCATTAAGGATCACTCTAAATAAATTGCACACTCAGCAATGTCTCATCTACACACACACACACACTCACACACACACGCACTCATGTATATGTATCTAAATAAAAAACGACGCCAAACAAAGGCAACAGCGCTGTAATCAACAAAATTACACTAAAATACAAAAATAAATTTGACACGAATGCGACGATGACACAAAAGGGCCACACCACACACACACACACACAGTCACCCTCTCTCTCTCTCTGTCTGTCTCTTGCACCGTCTCTCTCACACTCTTTGGGCAAGTGCGAGCAGCTCGAACCACAACCAAAGTAAAATGGCACAACGCTTCAAGCGAACATTGTCAAGTTGCTTGCCAGCCAACGCAGCTGCTGTCAATGTGTGTGTGTGTGTGTGTGTGACCATGTGCGACACTTTGTAACATATTTTTTGTCATTTGTTTGCTGTGTGTTTGCCTCTTTTTCGGCGTCAGTCGTCAGCGACTCGTGCTGCTGCCTAGAACTCTTGCTCCTGCCCCTCCTGCTGCTGCTGCTGCCCTTTGGCCACATTGCATGTTGCTTCACACACGCGTGTAACTCGGTGTGTGTGTGTGCCAGAAAAATGTTACATTGTTTTTGGCACGCAAGGCGACACTGCGGCAATCACACCTATGCTATAGCTCAACCATCCCAACCACCCACCCACACACACATATCAATCAGTTGCTAAAGGGGGCACGGCATTTGGCGGTGTTGCCACCCCAATGTCTTTTTGGGGCACCCAGTGTTGCCACACTTGTTGTAAATTTTATGGCAACATTTATAACATTTATTCGTATTTTTACGACCTGAATTGTCTTTGTTGCTTTATTATTATTATGTCTCACTTGGGAATTTTATGACCTGCCCCCTCACCTGCACCTCTTATGTATTTTTAAATGTTGCCTGCAAAGTGATAAAGCTGCAAGTAAACAACAAACAAATATTAAATATGCTCAATCAATTGAAAAAAATCTAGAATTATTATTACCATTTGATTGCAAATGCGTGTGCGTACTTTTGTGAGAGACTGTTTTATGTTTTGGGATAACAAGACTCGAGTTGCATATTTAGCATTATATTTTATTATACTTTTAAACTATTTAGAATTTTTGAAGTACTATTAAATTTTGTTTAAACATTAAAATTTTGCCTATTACATATATGTTTTATTATATTATATTTTTATTATTTATTAAAATTATTGTATGATATCTAAATGTATTGTGAATTTATATTTAATTTAGAAATTATTTTTTTTCAAACATAAATTTAAAGTTTTTATTATTATTAAATATTATCTAAATATTAAAGTTAAATAAATAAATAAATAAATAAATAAATAATATAAAATGACTTTTATAACTTTTAAATTTATTATTTTTTAAATTGCCTTCAATAAAATTATATTTAAATTTCTATAAATCATTTTTTATATTAATTATAATATTTCAGGCAATATTTAATTAGAATAAGATTAGATTTTCATAAATTCTTCAGCTACTAGACAGCTATGAAAACAAGTTATATTATTTTTATTTAAAATATAATATGCTCTTTTCATTTTTATTTAAAAAATATCTTTTGTTATTTTAACTTTTGCAGAAAATATTTGAAATTCTTTATTTTTCTATTTTTCAGCTTGCTACGAATATTTTAATAAAATTGCTGAAAATAAATAATGTTAAAAGCGCACAATGGCTGTCCTCAAATATATATACACTTATATATACACACTTATATATATATTATATTCGCCCACAATGAGATATTTTGCATACACGCTTAGACAATAGATGTCCAGCAGTTTATGAGCGTCGTCCACTTTAGAAAATGAACTGAATTCCTATTGAGAAGGAAAAAAAAGAAGAAAAATACAAAAAAACGTTGCAAGAGAAAAAGAAAAGGAATTTCTATAATAAGTTGGCAACAATGGCTCGAGCGCATTGTTTTCATTTTGATTAAAAAAAATTCGTATATTGTGAATAAATTGTAATATTGTGTTCCATGGAAGCAGAGCAAAAAGAAATACTAAAAAAAAAAAATAGAAAAAAAGGCGCCCAGTTATAAAACAAATTATGCATTATTAAAAGCAGACAAAAAGATGGCACAGAGCTGACAATGAAGCCGCAAAAAACTTTTGAAATAGAAAAACGCAAAGATGGAAATATAAAATTGTGAATGAAATGCATGTCTGACTAAAAGAGAGAAGGAGAGAGCAAGTGTTAGGGAGGGAGAGGGAGAGGGAGAGGGAGAGGTAGAGGCAGTCAGAGCTCTAGCAAAGATTGAAGTGCCAGCGAATTTATGGAATACAAAAACTCTACTTTTTATTCAGTTTTCTTTCTCTCCCACTCTCCCACTCTCTCCCCTCTCTCTAGCACTTGCTTTCTCCTTCTCTCTTTTCAGTCTCTCTATCTTTCATTTTCTTGTGCTCAAACGCAAATTGAATAAAACACAATGACGCTGGCCAGCAGCTGAAAAGTTGTGAGCCGAGCTGTGCCGACGGCCAAGGAAGTTACAAGAGGTGTGAAGATCTAGCATCAGCATTATACCAAACCTAGTTGCTGCATAGTTAGTAAAAGGCAAAACATTTAAAATTACTTAAAAATTATTATTATTTTTGAGTGAAGCGATGGAGCGTTTAACAGATTCAATACAAATATTACGTATACGCATGGAAAAAAGAAAACTGAGGAATTTTGTAGCTGTTGCTGATAACTATTATATTTAATAAAAGGTAAAGAGATTGTTTCTTCTTCTGTTGCGCGCTTTGAGTTGATCTATTCGTTGCTCGTGCTCTTGCAACGCACATCGTTTAACGACACGATTGATGTTCGTGCAAGGAGAGTCAGCAAATCTCTCGAAAACTCAAAGCAAGCGCTCTTCCCATTCACACACACATGCAAAAACATAGCTCAGCTACGCAATCAATGTGTTTAGCGAGCCTCGTTTACATACCAATACATACACAAAACACGTTTGCTGCATTTCACTCTTAAACAGTTGCGGAACAACGAGAGCGAAACGAAGCAAATGAAAACGAATGCGAGCCGATCGCAAACGAAGCGATGCGATCGGTTGCTCTCTCAATCTTTACTCAGAGTATGCGTAAAATACAGTTCTTTGCAGACATCGAGAAACGAACATCATTTAATGAGACGATTGATGTTCGTGCAAGGAGAGTCAGCAGGCAAGCAAATCACTCGAAAACTCAAAGCAAGCGCTCTTTCCACTCACACACACATGCAATAAACATAGCTCAGCTACGCAGTCGATGTGTTTAGCGCCCACGTTTACATACCAGCACGTTTGCTTCATTTAACTCTTAAACAGTTGCGGAACAACGAGAGCGAAACGAAACAAATGAAAACGAATGCGAGCCGATCGCGAACGAAGCAATGCTCGCGATTGCTCTCTTAGTCTTTACTCAGAGTATGCGTAAAATACAGTTATATGCAGACATCGAGAAATGTTCAACAAATATTAGAGTACGTATGTGTATACGTATGTGTATGTGTATATAGATTAACTCTTATACTATGTATACTATCTCTCTAGTTATGCTCCCATTGCTGAGCTGCTCTGCAGATAAATCTATCAATTTGATGGCATATGCATGAATAAGCAACAATTTCTTAATAAATAAAATAGTTTTTTTAACCAGTTTCAAATTCCAATGCATCTATACCAATTTCATAACTCTAAGCTCAGTTAATAAAATTAAATTTCCAAATTGTGTTCAGTTGCCAACCAAAAACCTAAATATTTAAACAATTTGTAAACTGTTGCTGGTTTCTGGTCGAGTTGTGCATGATTTAAGCTGAACTTAAATTCGCATTACAAATGGCCAAATGGTTTATTTTAAAAATGCAGCTGACCATGCAACCTGACCTCCCTGCCCAGTCCCCACCGAACACAACTGTTAAGCTCCAATCATGTACAGCTCAGTTTCAACAACTATTGCCTGGCTAGAACTAACACACACACATACACATGCATATATACATGCAACTGCAACGGCAACAAATCGCAGCATGCAACGTGTCATTTAACATTTTGGCTAATAGTCCGCACATTGTTTCGGTGCTTTTGCTAAATGGAAACCAAAAAAATAAAGAGAGAGCGCAAGAGAGCTAGAGCGTGAGGGAGATAGGTATATACAAACGGAAACTCAACTTATTTTGTTAGAAGCGAAGTGGGCAGCGGGCAGCGGGCAGCGGGCAGTTAAAGCCGCGGTAATTTTGGTCAACAGCTGAATGAACTGTAAAATCAACTCGCTCATATGTGAACCAGCATGTCAATGTGTCTGTGTGTGTGTGTGTGTGTGTATGTGCAGCAACTAAAACCGAAAAACTCGCTGGCAACTAAAAATCAGTTTGCACCACATTACGTATTACGTATACGCTGCATACGACGTTATGCGAAGCTGTATTGCGATATTACGTATACGCCGCGTGCAACGCTAAGCGAGAATTAACATTTAGCTGGTGCATAATGGCGGTTGCTTTTACTGCCATGTGGCAAAAGGGAAAGGCGGCCAGGGGGGGGGGGGCGTGGTCATTGTACAACACTGCAAGCATACATGTGTGTGAACTCTCGCTGTGTGTGTGTGTCTCGATGTTGCTGCATTAAATGCGCATTTTGTAGATTGTTTTTTTATTTTCCTATTTTTTTGCAAATACTTATTTTGCCATTGTGCGGGCACATTACAAAGCATTTGTGAATTTGATTAGATAAATGTAACGTGAAATACTTTGTTTTTTCTCTTTTTTGTATATTTTGTGAAATGTTGTGAATGCTAATTGAGAGCTAGTTAAAGTTGACAATGCAAAAGCGAGCTCATATTTTCGCTTTAAAACTTAATAGCTTAAAGGGGCTTCGGTTTATAGATGGAGATTTTTATACATTAGAGTATATGTATATTAATTAAATATCGCATATTCTAGGCTTCAAACAGATAGAAGTGGATATATATATATAAGCTGGCACAGCAAGTTAAATACTAAATATATTTTAATGGATGTTTAATATATAAATAATTATTTCTATTTCGAATTTCGATTTTCTTCTATACATATAAACTAGCTGCTGCTAATAACTATTGTGTGCCTGGCTTTACCTGTGGCAATTGTCACGTGAGAAACGCAATCTGTGCAATTTTCTATCGAATCATAAAACATTGTTTGGATTCATTGGCAAAGCACACAAATTAAATAGAACTTAATGGCAAAGATGCTGAAGCTGGTGCTGTCGTTGCCTCTGGTTATGGTTGTCATGGAGCAGCTGCCACATGCCACATGCCACATGCTGTTGCAACGCACACACACACACACACACACATATATATACTCACATACACGTATTATTAAATTTTCATGCAGCTTTGCCGATAATCCGAAACAAACGAAAACTGAAATGCAAGTGCAAGGGCAGCAAATTGAATGCCTGAATGGCGCCTCAGGAGTTAAGTACAATGATGACATTAATGATGATAATAATAATGATGATGCTGATGAAGATGTGGAGACGCTGATAGCCAGAGAGCCAATCCCAGAGCAGCTCAGACAACGCATATGTGTCCCCGAGCTGGCTCAGCTTTGGCTTTGCAACTCCTGCTGCTCCTGCTGCTGCTGCTACTCCTGCTGTGGCTGCTTATTATGTATCCTGCGTACTTATTGTGGTTGCTGGCTGTTGCTTTGTCCAGCTCAGATATCCATCAGGGCATTCATTTCTTTATGCCTGCGTGTAAATTTCAATTTGACTTGCCGTGCAAGCGACTTTGAAAGCAGCTTAAAACAAATCATAAATCATGCTTAACGCCAGGCAAGAACACTGCGACTGCGACGCGACGCAACAAAACGTGGCCAATGGCAAAATTTTCTTGGCAGCCAAGCAGCGAGCAAATTTCGAAACATTGCACATTTGGTTTTGCGGGGTATATTGGTTTTGTGTGCATGTATGTAACAGGCATGACATGTCGAGTTGATATAGTTACAGTTGTCTAGTTATGTTTTTATTTTTCCATCTATCCTCTCCTGCATTTCTTCTTTTGTCTGTTTGTCTGTCTACATTCTGCTCTTACGTATGTATAAAATTCATCTTCCCATTCGTTGATCTATTCCTCTGTGCGTTAGTCCATCCGTTTGTCTATCTGATCGTCTGTTCATTTGTCTGCCCAACGATTTTTTCGATCATCTCTTCAGCTATACTTTCAAATATCTATATATCTGTACTGTCTACTCGTTCGACTTCGTTCCATCCATACGTCTTGTCCGATCTCTCTCTCCATTCGTTTATCATTTATCTTCATGCGCTCATCTGATACTTTGCCCGTAAGTCCGATCGTTTGTCTAGCTGACTATCTGTTCCTTTGTCTACCCGTAAGTCTGTTCAATCTGTCTACTCATTTATCCCTCCTTTAGTTCAATCTGTCATCTGTTGGTCTATAGCCAATTTCGCATATACAAAAGATACATATCATGCTGTTCAGGGTATTTTCTAGTCGAGCACTTCTAACTAACGCTTTTAGTTGCTTTTTTTGGCTTCGTACTTAGAAAATTGGTCGTAAACATTTTCACTTTAGTCACGCGCCGTTTGCAAGTTTCGTAATGAATTATGCGCTGCTGCCACAGAAGGTGTTGCTTCGCGAATATATTCCAACTACTCCAGCCAACAACCGACAACTCCCAACACCCCAATGCCCCTCGTAACGCCCATTTTATGATGAGAAATGATAATGCTGTTGATCCATAAACATTGCCAGAAATAGTTCAATTCCTTTATTCTCATTTGCATTCAGCTCTTAAACAGCTCTTAAAGCCAAAGTCAACAATTGCTGTCCGCAGACGTCTTAATTGTTGTTTGCCTTTTGCTGGCCATAAACTTGGACGTGGACTTTGACTTTGACTTGAACAATAAAAGCTAGAAACAATATAATTAAGTGGCTGCTTATCTGAGTTTGTGATGAGCATCAAACAGCTTGGCAAATAATTGCAAATCGCAACACTAGAAACAGCTATAAAATAAAAAAAAAATGTCGCTTAGAAATTATTCCTTATTGTGAATGTAATGCGGACTTTTATGGCTCCTTCAGCTTGAGTAGGTGTTGGAGCTACGGCTGGATTAGTTGGCAAATGTCAAAGATTAAATATCTATGAGGATTTTATGTGCAATATTTTATATAGATAAAGATATATTAAATCTTTTTATTAAAGAGAAGGGAAAAAAATGTTGTCATAAACATTTAGATGCGCCTTGAGTTTATGCAATTTGAATAGAAATTAAGTGAAAACTATGTTAAATAAATCAAGGCGTTGCTTAGATTCTATGAAAATTAAAAGAGTATAAGAGTTTTTTATATAAATGTATATTTATAAATATTATTTAAATTTTTATAATATTTTATTTATATTTTATAATGTCCATGCTTTGCTCAGTGTGCATTAAACGTACCTCTACAGCTTTTCAATTTTATATTAAATTATATGCATATTTCATATTATATATTCTTAATAATATATAATATTTTGAATATTCAATATTAATTCTATATAATATCTGTTCATAATTAAAACAAAACATCTTGTTGTCTCTTGCGTGTTGCCTGTTGCATAAAGCTTAAGCGCACTTGCCATGCCTATGCCTTAACAGCAACGGCCGCAACGCGTCGACTGTGACTATAACAATAACAGCTGTTGCCCACATTTAGTACCTACAGCAACAACAACAACAACAACTTAACCGACATAAAAGTCAACAAAACGTAACGAAGATGCGACTACGAGCCACAGAGGAGGTGACTATGATAGGGTTTTTTTTTTTCTGACATGTGTGGGTTAAGAGCTTGTTGAGTGAAAGGTGAGGAGAGACAGATGCAAAGAGAGCACGATGGCGAGAGAGAGAGAGCGGGTAAAGTAATGAGAGCGAGGCAGAGGTCACCATAGCAAAGCAACTGATAAGTGCGATAGCTACTCGTTAAATTGAAGTGTCTACGTTTAGGCGACGTGTCTATGCGTGTGTGTGTGTGTATAAGAGTGGGGGAGAGCATTTGCTGTGTGTCAGTGTATGTGTGCGCACCATTAAAATCATGCACAGCCGGTCAGAGGCAAAGTCATTTGCTTTATCAACAGTGCAGCGCAAATTTTTTATGCCATATTGCAGCAGCTTGAGCTAATGGTTAAAAATAAAAAAGGAAGTAGTTTAGTTGTGTAATAATAATAATATTTGATTACTATCTTGATTCTAAAATTTAAAAATCAGAAATGTGGTAGAGTGAACTTGAGCTTTGAAGCAGAGATGAAATCTTTTTATAAAGGAAAAAGATAAAAATAAATGAAAAATGATAAAAGGAGCTCAGATACTTGAAAACATATCTAGAACAAATTTATAATTATCAGTTTATTGAATTATTGCACAGCTTATGCTTAAGCAAGATAAATTAATTAATATTTAATAATATTTAATCACATTACATACAAATTATCTGCACATTACATACTCTACCTAATTCTCTTATATCTGATTAAATCATTGCAATCTTTATATCAAGAGCCAAATATATCTATGCTCATAACTCTAATGGATGCAACAAGTTATGTGTAACCCCAAATGAATGGTGTAGATATCTCTTAACTTTTTTTCAGTTTTCTTTATATGTCCCCATGAGAACAATAGCATTTCGCAGCAGTATAAGACACATCACACTTCCAACCTCTCACTCTCACTCTTTCTCTCACTCTCTCTCTACACACTCACACTTGTCAGTTGCTTTCAGGCTGTGCCGGCAATGCGTTAAACCTAACTGTTCAGCCATTGTCCAGTTGTTTCAGCAAAGTTGTCACCCACCATTCTCTTCGCATGCCTGCCACAGCACTTAGCTGTGGAGGGCAACTTTTAACTAAGTAAGTTAGAGCGAGCAACAATAAACCGCCGAATAGAACAGTAGAAGAACCGTTAGACACGTGCCAGCGCCGCTGGCCGCTGGAGGCGCAGCTGTTCGCTTATCGCTTATCTACGTTCTCTTTGCACTGCGTCTCTTCCAAGCTCCTTTTATCTAGTTTGTTCACAGCTCGCACTCACTCTCTCTCTCTCTCTCTCTCCTTCACTTACGCTGACTCTGTACGCTTGTGCTCGCTTTTTAAATGAAGTAAGGCAATATAAAAGCTGCTTATATGGCAGCGCACTCTTTGCTGACCGTTGACAGCATTGTAAACGACTGTTTGAATACCCTATAATCAAATATTAAATAATTGGGTTAAATATGAATTGATTAGATATATCAATAAATGCATATGGGTAAAATATTATTTAATACGTAATTAGTTCCATTTAAAGATATAAAATTTATAAATATTTATAAGCTAACATTTGATATTGGGTATAAGCTAGTCTATCATCTCTTAATTTTTCTCCTATTTCTTTTTCCATTGTGCCCGTTATGTGGTTGTTGTTGTCCATTGCAGCAGCTGTTACTGGCTGCTACTTAAGAAGCTCTGTTTTTGTATAAGTGTGCATGACAGCGTGCACGAGTGAGTGCATGTGTATGTGTGAGTGTGTGTGTGTGTGCGGCTAGTGAAATATACTAGGATCTTTAGTAAACGTTTAAATGCTTTTAATAGCTCCCTTATACAGGGGCACTCGCACAGACAGACAGCAAGCAGTGAGCATCGCCTGCTACCTACTACGTGTTTGTTATTATCTCTCTTTTATTCTTGGCAACTGCCCTGGCCAGACATTTCTTTAATTATCCAATTACAAAGGCACAAAAAAAGTAAGAAAGATAGACAGAACGAGCAAGACAGAGAGAGAGAGAGAGAGAGAGTGAGAGGGCCACATCTAATGTCCTTGCACATTTATTTTCTGGCTCTGTGCACTTAAGGATTTCTTTGCCATCTTTTTGTTGTTGTTATGTTTGTGCCTCAAGTGTTTGCAATTTCTGTCAGGATTATCTGCAGCAGGTTAAGCGGATTTCAATAACCGATTTGCTGTCGCTTGGCACAGCTTACGGCTAATACACTTTGTCGACCCATAAACTCTGGGCCTGGCTAATAAATGAGCCAGCCTCAAAACGAAATTAGTTTTATGCTGTGATGCTGCTGCTGCTGCTGCTGCTCCTGCTCCTGCTGCTGGTACTGCAATCAACTTCATCAGCATGAGCAGCGTGTGGCAAGCTGGAAGCTCGTTAAACTCTTATGGCAACACATCGTAATACACTCGCTCGCTATCTCTCTCTTTCTCTCTCTCTCTGTCTCTGTCTCTCGCTTTATCTCGCTCTGTGCTGGGTCAGAAGTCAACTGCAGAACAGAACGCCGCACTGAGAGAATTTAATGCTGTAAATTGACTGCGTGAAATGAGGTTAATGCTCAATAATGCATGCGAGTAAATGCTGAAAGCCGCCTGAGCTTTGAGTCAGCCGACACAGTCAACAGTCAGCGACTCTCGCTGCTCGTTCCACGCTTCCAATGCTGGCCAGATTCTGATCCTTTGACTGCAGTAACTGTGGTTGCTATAGCTGCAGCCGATGATGCTGCCTGCTGCTTGCCTCTTGAACGGATGGACGTGAGGCGTGAGGTGTGTGAGCCGTGTCACGATATCGATGCATTGACACAAATGCTTGCAATTCCACATTTTTCATTTGCATTCTCGCAAAGCTATGCAGAAGAAGTGCATAAATATATATAATGAATATATGCATACATATATATAAATAAATATATCTTCCCTCTTATTCGCCTGATGACAAGGCCAACAGACTGTAAGGTATTATCATCATGTGCTATGCAGTTGAAGTATTTTCAGTTCATAAAGCCCATCAATTGATTTCCAAACATTCGACACGCAATTATTGTACATTAACTACCTTAAATCCTTATATATTTGGCATGCCTATCAATTAACAACATCTTTTAACAGCAATAAAAATATTAAATATTCAACAAATTAAATATTCATTTGATGAAATTTGTAACATGTAATTAACGACATATTAACAAGGTATCTAGACACAGCATAACTTTATAGAAAATAATTCTGATACATATCTAATAGATATTTTAGATATTATCTATTGAAGATAGTTTGCTTTTGATAATGCTTTTAATGTATGATATAAAATCTATTTTCATATATATATTTTTTCAATTTATTTAAATTTTTTCATATTATTTCTTAGCCGTATTCAGATATATACTTAAAGTGAATATGAATGAATATAAATAATTATATAATAATTATATACATAATTAATTACAATGAATATAATTAATTCTTATTAATATTATCTTTCCATACCCATATATAATTAATAATAAATAATACATGACTTTGTATATATATTTTATTTAAGTTATCTTTTTTTTTTTAATTTTAGTCTTTTTTCAAGTATACATTTCAATATAAAAAATCTGTTTTCTTTATCTTTTGTAAATTGTATATTACTTTGGTTCATATTATTTTTTGTTTTTTGAATTTATACAATGCATGTTTTTATATAAATATTGTATATTTCTTATCATATTCATTATCATAATTTGGTTCATTTATCATTATTATCCATATTCACATTTAATAATTGTATTACAGCTGCAAGTAAAATATGAAAATATGATAAATTTCTTTGCCTTTTTAAAATCTTTTTTTTATATTTTACATTTCCAGATTCCGGTATTTATTATTTGTATTTATATTCATAATTAAATATCTGAATATATGTATTTTTATAATTAAAAATTTGAGCCATTCCTATTAAAAATTTGATCCATTCAGTTTCCTTTTTTTTTTTTATTTCACATTTATTTATACATTATATCTTTTCATAAACGTATCGATATCCGAATCAATATCCACATTCAGCCCACTGTTCAGTCAGCTGGTTGGAATGCATAAATGTGACTGCAGGAGTAAATCATGAAAAATGATTAATAAAGCAGCTTAAAATTGCATTAACACTGCAAATTTATATTGGCTTTTGGATATGGACGACGGACAGATCGACTGTGAGTGAGAGGGGAAGAGAGTGTGTGTGAGAGAGAGAGAGAGAGAGAGAGATGAACAGACTGTGCTGGCAGCAAATGTAAAGGAGAGATAAATTAAACAATTTGCAAGGCTGGGACCGCACTCGCTCCAAACTGAAACATATAGACGTACTATAAGTCAGAGTGTGTGTGTGTGTGCATTAGAAGGGACATAATGTCCTGCAAATTGTGAACATTTTTCAATTTAATGAGGTGCTTATTTTGAATTTACACATGCATGCACAGACCAGGAAAAATATATGTATAGAGAGATTGAGTGAGAGAGAGTAAGAGCAAAGCAAGAGCTGGACCAAGCTGAATTCAAGGCAAAAGGATCCAAGGATAAGCAGCTCATCGAAATAGCAACGATGTCCGTCCAACCCCCCGTCGCACCGTCCGTTCGTCTGTCTGGCTGTCATCTTGTGCGTCCAGCAGGGTCATTAAAATGCTAAATTGTTGCCCAGCTGACGTTGCCTAGAAATAGCTTCATTTCTTAGTCAGCTGTTTGGGTCTGATTTAGTCTTTAGCCATTGCCAGATTACTCATACGCAGCGTGGTGCAACAGTCACGCTCCACATGCAGTACTATGTCCGCTCTGTCAGTCTGCAGCACTGGCTTAATTTCCCAGCTAACACATCATCAGGCGTCGAGGGCTCGGGAGCTCGCGGTGTCCTTCTGCTCCCCACTTCACAAAGATATCTCTGTGGCTGTCTCTCGCTCGGCATATGTCAAGCGCCAGCTAAATGCCACACAGCGACTGCCTCAAAAAGTATGCAAAAACTTTCACACCAAACCGTTGCTCAAGTGGGTCTCAAGGGGGCAATGGCAACGGCAAAGGCAACGGCGACGGCAAGCCTAAATAAAGTGAGATTTTTGGTTGAAACTCTGGCTAAAGGATGTGCCAAGTCTGAGCTTTAGCGAAAAATTTGAGTTTATGTTTAAGATTATTTTAACTAGTCTCAACTGGAGGCACTTTTTGCATAAGTTTTGAATCTGAAATGAGAATTTAGGGTATAATGAATTCTATAAAATTTATGTAACGGTCGAAAAGATGAATAATTAAAAGTATATGTATATAGTTTTAGTAGATAAGTCAATTGAGCACTGATTATATGTCTACTTGTTTTTAATTAAGACAAATATGTGATATTTGATCATAGTTTCCAAATAACAGTTGAACGTATGTAAATATCAGTTGAATCATACTTTCTCGCTCTCACTCACATTGAAAGACTTCGGCTGTTTTCGTTTTTGTGTTCGGCTGAGCGCCTTGAGTTGAACTGCTCGTGTGAACGAACTTCGTGTAGTACGAGCTACGCCACGACGTTCGCGCAAAGAGACTTCGGTAAATGAGCAACGATTTCAAAAAGTCAATGCAAACGGTCTTCCCATTCACACACACACACACACATGCACACAACTCAATTTACCTACTCAATTGATGTGTTTAGGGAATGCAGCGCTCGCTTACATACCAATACATACACAAAAGCATATTTAACTCAACCAAACGGTCGGCGAATAACGAGAGCAAATCAAATGAAGAGAAAGCAAGCGCGAGCCGATCACCAACGAGCTCGGTTTCTTTTCGCAGAGTATGAGTAAAACACATGAAGAAATGCTCAAAAGTTATTTGAGAGGTATGCATTTTATATATATGTATGTATGTATGTATGTAGATTTATAATTGAGCTTGAATTTGCAGCTGTTTCATTATATTAATCATAATTTTTATTTAATTAATTACATTAAGTTGAAAAACAAAAAGCTGAATATTGCTGGGATATATGTATATATACATATATATAAATTCAACATATTTTGAATAAATAGAGTATATTGTCTGTAGTTTACTTTATCTCTTCTCTAAGTCGGCTACACTTGACTCTCATCCACTTGCTTATTTTATACTTATTTATGTAAACGTTGTAGCTCAAATATGTATATCATCAGTATGCTTAAAGAATTATACTCATATATTTGACTATGGCACACTCATTATAGTCGAACTTTGGTTGCGTTTCACGTACAAAGTCAGAGAGAGAGAGAGAGGGAGAGAGAGAGAGAGAGAGAGAGCAAACACTTTTTTCTAGCAGTCAGTCGATGGGAAAAAACCGCAACCAAAGCGTTGTCTGGCAACAATGTGTTAATGAGTGCAACAGTGACAGCGACAGCAACGGACTGTGGCACCTCTTAAATATATATATATATGTACATATGTATGTATGTCTGTACAATATAACGAGCTTGGGTTGGCGGACATGTTGTCTGGCCACAGTGCGTATGCGTAATTTTTCACTTATGCTGCTTGTAATGACAACGGCTCGTTTCGTTTACGTTGTCTGTGCCGTAATGATTTTTTATTTGGGCCACTTGATGTCTGCAGCAGACTCACTCCCGCCTCTCCACCTCCCTCCCCCCCCCCCCTCTCGCTTGTTATGTGAAAAGAAATTAAATTAAAATTTTAATTAAAACAAGCACTTGCTGAGGTCTTTGCATATGGAGGCAAACGCAACTTGAAGCCAAACAACAGCTTTAAATATGTTCGCCGCCCCTCCGAACATTAAGCCTAAGTTTTGGCACTCTCTTCAGGCAACGGCTCAGATGTCAACTGGGGAAAACTTTTCGCAATGGATGCGACGAACAATGTCGGCGCTGTGCCTTTTTGCTTGCCAACCAGTTGGCATTGTGTTCGAGTTGGGACGGGGGTTGTGGCTGGGGTTGGGGTTAGGTTTGAGTGGGGGTCGTATAACTATATGGTTTTCACTCTCGCCTGTCGCTGACGTTGAAGTGTTGCGAGTGCAAAATGAGTTGCAAAAGGTAATTTATAAAAGTGGCGAACAGCAAGTAGAAAGCAGAGCAGCAGCAACAGCAGCAACAGAGGCAGAGGCAACAGCAGCTACGACAATACAAAGTGCAACATAAAACAAAAGAAAATTCAGTGGAATGCCAAAAAAAAAAAGAGGTCACAATTTTACACCTCATCTCGTAAATGAAAGCCTTAACGAAATGCTGAGCGAGCGCGAGAGAAAGACTATGATAGAGAGAGAGAGAGACAACCTGTATTTCTATGGCTTATGAAGAGTAAATGCCAAGCTTGAGTTATATTCAAGAAATATAAATATAAATTACATAAAATATATAAAATATAAATTAAATTAAATAAGAGAAATAATTATGGATATGAATTAAAATAAATTATAAAATTAAATTACAGCTTGCTTGATAATATATAGAAGATAGATTCACTTGAGTTTAATTAGAAATAATAACCAAAGGCGAATAAAATTGTATAAGAGAAACAATTCAGATTAAGTTAAGAGCACAAACTGAGAAGAGAACGTTGAGGATCATGCAGTTCAGTTATATTTTGGCAATTTCTATTGTGCATCCATAGCGCACATGAGTGTGAGTGTGTGCATGTGTAAGTGCAAGCGAGAGCCGTTCGAATTGGCTGTTTGATTTAGCTGCTCACTTGCTCGACTTCATTGTGCGTCGAGCGTCAATCGTGTCGCTCTCTACACACGCATTACACGATTAGTTGAAACGAAAGCAGAAACGAAAAGAACCGAATCGTGTCTCTCTCTACGCATGCACACGAACCATGTTCGTGAAAAGAGCATCACACGATTAGTTGAAGCGAAAGCAAAAACGAACAGAAACGAAGTGCCTTGCTTAGAGCGAGAGCGACTGATTATGATGTTTTGCTCGTTTGCTCTCGCGGACAGATCGTGAGAGCTTAAATGGTTGATGAAAGTTCCGAATTTAATTTAATAAATATAAATTTTTTCTTTTACTTTGGCAATAGGAATTTGATGCCTGCTTTCTAAATAAATTACTTAAAATTGAGAATAAGATATACATATATATACATTTATCCCTCATCAGTTGCCTTCACACATTATTTTTTAAATTTTTATTCCTTTTTTTTTCAATTTTCCAGCAGCATCTCTTCTAACAAGCAAAACACTTTGCATTGTGTGTATCCAGTCAGACTGTTACAATTATTATTATCATAATAAATTATGATTATCTTTGGCGAAATCAACGCCCTCTGCAGCTGTTAATGACCCGAGCAGTTCGGCTTCACAGCAGGCAACGAATTTCATTGAGCTCCAGCTCCAGCTCCAGCTCCAGTTCCAGTTCCAGCCACAAATGCTTTGCACAGTCATAAATTATATTACAATAAATGTTGCCGCCGCACAGTTGTTGGGCTGGAGAGTGGAGAGCCTTGAATGTCGAGCTTAGAATTGCATGAATGAAAATGTTTTATAAATTTTCCATTATGATTATATAGAATTGAGTGCGTCGAGGCGACCTCAATAGATCAAGCAAAAAAGGAAAATAACGAAAAAAAGAAATGGAAAATAACAAAATAATTGAATTGATTTCGTTCGATGCTTGGCGCTTAGCAGATTTTCTCATCTTTTGTTTTCGCTTGCCAATTTCTGGGCAGCGAAATGAAAATTGAAAATTGAATATTTCCGGCGACACACACAATGCAAGCTGCGGCATCTCCCTCTCTCTCTCTCACTCTCTTCTACTCTCTCTGTCTGCATTGCATTGCAAGGTACTGATTGGAACGGGCATCGCCAGGGGAATGCGAGCGCCACAATATGGCAACAAGCGGAAACGGAAATAAGCCAAGCGCCTTTTGTGCTTTTCAGATTTGCAGCGCATCAAGCTAAAAAGACTTTTCTGCGGCTTTGGGTCAAGTAGTTTGAGCAGTTCGACTTCGACAACGAGTTCGAGTTCGCTCTTGAGTTGTACTCCATTAAATTCACAATCAGGTTCAAGATGATGCCGATAATGCTTAAACTTTAAGGTATGAAAAATGTTTGCGAATTGGCATGAGAAATATATTAATGGGAAATTTATAATTATATGTAAAAAGCGTTTATTATAATACTTGATGAATAGTTGGGAACATTTACTATAGTTTTAGTTAGTTCTACTACTGCATTATAGCTATATTAATCATGGCAAAAAATCAAGTACTTTATTTAAATTTTTTTTTTTTTTTATATATATCAGCATATATAATATAATATATATAATAATAAATTGTTAAAAAATAAAATATATAAAGATGCAATTTAAAGCTAAAGTTCTTCAACTACTTGTCTTACAATCAATATTTATTAAAAATTAATTTATATTAAATATTTACAATTCAACAAATAAATTTGCTCCTCATAAATAAACATATAGTTTGCATAATTTTCTACATTATATATATATATATTTTTTAATTTTTATATAATATAATATAATTTTTAAAAGTATTTTTCTTTTATAAGAAGTATGTATATTAAAGGTTATTTCATGATTTGATTTAAATTAGATCTAGCTTTGCTCACCTTGACCTTCTCTGCTCACATCAGCTCTCACATAATAGTATTCGCTGTCTCCCTCTCTCTCTCTCTCTCTCTCTCTCTCTCTCTCCTCTCTCTCTCTCTCTCTGATACTCTCTCTCATTCATTGAGCATTTCAATTATCAGGCAGTTGAGTGATAAATTTGCTTGGCCCATTCAAATGAAGCTCGCGTGCTCTGCTCGATAACACGAAAAGCGCCACAAAGTCGCTTGTTTACACTCGCATGTTGCCGCCCGACGGTTCGCCCAACGGCTCCCTCGGGGCTGCACAGTTTCGTGTGGGCAGTGGACAGGGGGGAGGGGAGCGCTGCTACAATACACATCCAATCAGAGTTGGACCGAGCCGGTGCACAGCTGCGCTTTTCGCTTGTAATCCGTGCGCCGTTCGCTGCACTTGTAATGCGGCTTAAAAGGGAATACCAACATTTTATAGCTGGCCCCATCTAGGATTCTGCACCTCTCTCTCCCTTGCTCTCCCTGCCCCGCTCTCTCTGTTTTTCTGGCCACTTTTCGCGCGCACTTTGAATACATTTTTGAATCAGTGTCGAGGCTGTTTACTTTTTATGCCTCTCTACTTTTTGTTATGTTTGTTGTTTTGCAGCTGGAAAATGGGGTATATTAATTCAAGCATAATGTTTGCCAATGCAGACTTGAACATTGGCTAGAAAATTTAATAAATTATGTAGATGCTGGCAGTCCATGGGGAATTTGTTGCGAGTGAATGTGAAAATATTATTATGGGACACTAAGAGCAGCAGAATATACTAAAATATACTAAATAAATATGAATAGAAATAGGAATATACTAAAAATATACTAAATAAATAGTAATATACGAAAAATATACTAAATAAATATGAATAGAAATAGGAATATACTAAAATACTAAAAATATACTAAATAAATATGAATATAAATAGAAATATACTTAAAATATTCTAAATAAATATGCATATAAATAGAAATATACTAAAAATATACTACATAAATATGAATAGAAATAGGAATATACTAAAAATATACTAAATAAATAGAAATATACGAAAAATATACTAAATAAATATGAATAGAAATAGGAATATACTAAAATACTAAAAATATACTAAATATATATGAATATAAATAGAAATATACTAAAAATATACTAAATAAATATGAATAGAAATAGGAATATACGAAAAATATATTAAATAAATATGTATACAAATAGAAATATACTAAAAATATACTAAATAAATACAAATATACGAAAAATATACTAAATAAATATGAATATAAATATAAATATACTAAAAATATACTAAATAAATATGTATATAAATAATATACTAAAATTTACTAAATAAATACGAATATAAATAGAAATATACTAAAATATACTAAATGCATATGAATATTAATAGGAATATACTAAAAATATACTTAATAAATGTGAATATAAATAGAAATGTACTAAAATGTACTAAATAAATATGAATATAAATAGAAATAAATAAAGAACGTTTAAAATATTAATTTTTGTTATATTTTTATATTGCATTTATCTTTATCATTTTATATAAAATATTTGATAAAATTTATCAGACAATCTTATGAGATTTTAGCTAACTTTTTTTCAAATGCTCAGTTCAACTCAATTTCTATAAATTAACTTTTCTGTACTCTAAGCTTAATTGGCCAGTTATATTTTTAATAGATTTCCTTTTAATCTATGCCTCTATATTGTCTTAGACTGAACAAGAGTATGTCTACTCAAGCTCAACGCTTCAGCCAGCAGTTGTGCGAACGAACTTAAGGCAAATTTTAATTTTAATTCTAAAAACTAGCTTGGTTTTTTGTTAAATTTATTAATGTTAGTTGAATTTCATTTAGTTAACATTATTTTGTAATAAAATGGCAAGTAATACTCAACACTTTAAAGCCTGTGTATTTTCGTTAGCTTATACAATTGCTGAAATATAATTTTTGTAAAAAGCAACACACTTGCTTGGCCAGCCTCAAAGAATATTTCAAGTTCATTTAGCGCAGCTAAGAGATGTGAAATTGTATTAAAGGAAGTTAGCTATAATTATGCATGCAATATGCATTATATATGAATATAAAGTATTTTTGTGGGCGTGGCCTATGCAGACAAAACTAATATATTTATAGTGCCAAAGCCTAACAAGTTTTGCAGTTGAATTTATGTTGAGCAAGTTTTATAATGCTACAATTTTGAGCAATTATTAGTTTTTAGCGAGTATTGGTCAGTTGGTTATGGCACATTATATGCTGCTTCTATGTGGCTGAACTCAGCTGCATTCACATTTGGCGTCGTCAGCTTCGGCTTCAGCGTTCTCGTCGTCGTCGTCGTTGTCGTTGTGTTTCATGCGATTTGTGTACTTCCGGCTTAGTGGCTGCTGGGCAGCGCTACATGTGTGTGTGTCAGTCACTGTGTGTGTGTGTGTGTGTGTGTGTGTGTGTGTGTGTGTGTATGTTTTTCAATCCCAAATGGGTTATACACTGGACAGCGGGCACTTCACCAATGTTGCCCTGACCGCCTGTTTTTAATTGCGCACCACGCTCAAATAGGATTTGTGCATTGTTTTCTGTGGTGGATTTTATATAGTAGAGAGAGAGTCGCCTCCTGCTCACTCTCCCACTCCCTCTGCGGCCGTTTTTTCTTCATTTGCCGCATTAAGCGAAAATCTCAGCGCTGCATTTACTCTTCTTCTTCTTTTTGTTTTGTTGCATTTTAATGTCAGTTTAATTCAATACCCAAGCGAGTCTCTAATGCGCCTGGGGCAGGGGTAGGGATAGGGGTTAATAGGGGCTGCTGCTGCAAACCTCTTTGTATTGCAACTGTAATTAAATTGTGGCCCAGCCTGGACATTTCTCTTTTTTTTCTCTCAATTTGAATGAACGACGCGCTACAATGTTGCAGCCTGCAACAAACGGATTAGAGCAGAGTTGAAAGAGTTCGAGATTCGAGGAATATCAACACATATCAGTTTGGTATTTTGCTAATTAAAAAAGTTGTATAATCGCATGCCTTGAATAAGGTTTATTAATATCTAGTTTACAGTTAATGAGAGTTGGCAAAGGCAGCTGCATTTGAAATATTTTACAACAATTTTTGGATTTATATAAATTACAAGTCTAAAAAGCTGAAAGCTCTAAAAGAGATTTGTGAAAAAATTTTATAAATTCAAATAGAATAAAATAGAAATAAAATAACAAATATTATGGAATAAGTAACTTTATCTTATTTTATTTATTTTTTTTAAAATACATATAAATTATTGTTCTTCAGTCCTGTTGCGGGTGAAGATTAGGTTGAGAGGCGAACTATGCCTCTTATTGCTGGCCTCGGGCTCAGACAATAAAACAAGTTATTTAACGGCCAAGTGCCGGAGTGAATATTTATTTAAGCGACTTATTGGAAGAGCGCTGTATTCAAAACTAAAAACTTATTACACAGAATATTTCACTTAAGCTAAGCCAAAACTCGCATCACGCCACAATGTCATGGTCGGCAAGCCGACTCAGCAAATCTTTGGCGATAACGGAAACTCTTGCAGCAAAACAAAAGTGTCCGGTTACCGTCGCTGACCATTGCAGCTATAGCGCGCTGATACAACTTATGTAATGTCGCAATTGCGAGGGCTGTTTCTTAGCTTATGAAGCACGCGATAGCGAGGGTTGATTATAAACTTATGAAATATCCTATATTAAGTGTTATTTGTTAACTTATACAGTAAAAGATTTATATTTTAAATAATTTTGGTATATTCATAAAATCAATAAATAATAATATATATAAAATATAATATGATATTTGCAAAAAGCTCTAACAGAGATTTCTGAAAAATATTATTTAATTCAAATACAATAGAACGAAATAAAATGAAAAGTTTGATGAAATTCGTAACCTTATTTTATTTTATAAGATTTAGATTTTAAATAACTTAAATTAATTTTCATAAAATCAATAAATATTAAATATAAATACTGTCATATATAACTATTTGCATTTTTTTTTGTAATAATAAATTTAATGTTTTCTATGATTCTTATTTATTTATAAAAATTATATAAAAAAATTATTATTCATAATTCAACATCAAATTTAGTTTTATAAAATGTAATTTATTTATAATTTCTATTTTTTTTTTTACTACAAATTATTCAAATATTTTCCTAAATAAATATTAATTACTAAAATTTAATTAATAATTTTATATAAATAAATTTATGTTCGTACTCTAATTCTACACACAAATCCAATAAGAATGTAATAATAAATCTGATTACCAAACTTAATTCTAGTTGAAATTACCTTCAAAAGCTGTCAAATTCTTGAACATGAAATTCATTAAGCTGCCTATGGCCATGGCTTTGGCTGCAACTTTAATGAATGGCAATCACTTTTGGGGCTTAACGCACAAAGCCGCAAATAGGGGGACAAATGAAAGTCAAATGAACAATGCAAATGGAAATCCAATAAGAAAATCGCGGCAATAAATCAAATGGAAATTTAATTAAAAGTCGCCATGCTTGTCACAAAGGCACACAGCAGGTGAGAGCAGGTGAGAGGGGATTAAAAAAAAAGGGGCGGGGGGATATGCACAGCTGGCCATGTGTTTAGTGGGCGTGGCTGTCGCAATTATGTGAGCGGCGCGCAGATATGGCGACATAATTTCACTTGTAAATATTTAAAATGCAGCAAGAGCGTAAAATTGTGGTCACACACACACACACACGCACACATTAGGCAGCATCATGTATACATGAGAATGTAAATATGTCGAGCTGTTTGCTGTAGTCGAAGAAAATTACTTGAATAATGTGTGCAAACAACACTCGAAGCGAGGCGTGTGTGCGTGTAATTACAAAGCACACACACTCACGCACACACACACACACACACGCACACTCATGCATACTTTACCTGCACACATTGTAGAAAACACTGCATAAATATTTATTGTGTATTCGATGTCGTATTGCCAACGGCAACGCGGCGTATGAGTGATTTCTGCTTTGATTCAAACCACAAAACAAAGCATAAATCATCAAAAGGTAAAAACAAATATATACATACATATATACATACATATATATATATATATACATATTTTATATTTACATATATTTATATCTAAATACATCTATTTATGCCTTTGCGGTTAACAGGCATTTCAATTGTCCTAATTTCTATTTAAATCATATTTTATATTTCATAACAAATTTATTCAAATTTTATTTAATATTGTTATTATTATAATTTTTTTTGTTTTTTGATTAGCTTTTGACATTCACAATTGAATTCGTGTTTGACAGCTAGTCGAACTGCATTTACTGTAGGCACAAATATTTAGAATTATTGAAAAATACATAAAATTACAATTTGTATTTGTCGAAATAATTTGGATGATATCACAATGATATCGGAAAATGTGTGAGCTTACATAGATTATGTAACTTGTGCAAATGTTAGCCTAGATTTTATAATGTGAGAGTTAAAGTTGTTAACATAGCTTAAATGTCAAAGCAGACAATTGATAAATGTTAGCTTAGACTATGTATTCTCTCTGTTAATGTTAATTAGTTGTGTGTATGTAGGATTGCTGTAAGATGAATAAGTAGAAAGGATGTCCTAAATGTCGATTACGAACCAGTTGATGAACTGGAGTCGCAGTTATGCTATTAACAGCGCATAACACTGTTAATAGCATAGAATGGTGATGTGACGCAGCAACAGTTCCTGTTAATGGAGTCAAACGTTTGGAGAACATTCAGAGCGCATCAGATTAAAAGAAAACGACAGCGAGCCGATCGCGAACGAAGCTCGTTGTAAGAACCGTTGCATGCGGTTGCTCTCTGAGTATTTTCGCAGAGTCTAGCATTAGCTGTAGAAGCAGCCTAGCCGAGCTAAACGAACTACTCTATATAAGCCTACAGTTATATCGCAGTCGAAGTAGAGAGAGCTAGAGAGCTCTCCTACTTGCTATTCATATACAGTGAGTAAATCAGTTTTATCTCTGCAAGCTGTAAAAGGAAGAGACTCAAGTATTTCTACTTCAGCTGCTGCTTAAAGTTGAAATGGAATTGTACTTCCTGATGGCTATTAAATATTTAACAGTTTTAACCATTTCAACGTTCGTTTGTTTGGCATTGGCAGCAGCTCGCATGATGGCATGATCCACATATGGAATACGAGCTTAATATGCTTAGTAAAATAAAAATGAATGCCAAGGCACTTTGCTTTATGGCTGGCATAAAGTTGATGTGACTCGGCGGGAATACAAAGGAAAATTAAATAAAGGCCAGAGCGGAAAATTGGCGTGGCAGAGCAGCGGGAGGCAGTGGAGGGGGAGCACGAGTTCAGGTGACAGAAACAGGTGAAAGAAACAGATGATGTAGAAAAAATGTCAGCGGCGACAAGAAAAAGTTGTAAGTGTCAGTTCAAAAAGCAGTTGCCGTCGCGGTGGTTGGGTGGCTGGGTGGTTGGGTGGTTGAGTGGTTGAGTGGGTGGTTTTATACGTTGTCAAAGCATAAAAAAAAATGAGCATTTGGCGGCAACATTCGGCGCTGTTTTTGACACCTGCGCTCGCAACTTGCCCTTCGAAGACGGGAAATGAGAAAATAAGCAGCAGACGCGAAGCGCTGAGCCAAGATAACGGCAGAGAGTGGGCAAAGGGGCAGCCAAAGAGAGAGAGAGAGAGAGAGAGGGAGTGTGGTTGGGGTGGACGATAAAAACCAACTTGGCCAGCATTTAAAATGGCAAAACCTTCCGAAAAATTTCGCCTTTAACTTTGCTTTTTTTACGTTTTGCGCATCGAGTGAAAGCGTGAAGCGTCTCCCAATTGCCCGTCTAATTGGCATGCAGAGGTCGTCTGCAGGTCACGCTAAGAGCAGTCACAAGTGCCGAGTTTACGGTAATCAGAGTTGTAATGATATAAATAGAGATAAATATATATAAGTATGTATGTATTTGTTTAAAGAGAAGTTGGCAATGTCAAGAGATGCTGAATGCGTTTAATTTGAAAAAATAGTACAAGTATAATAAAGATTTATAATAAATAATAATTAAATAAAATATTAAAAAGAACATTAATTACACAGTGCGCTTCAGCACACAGCAAGAATTGGTTTACTTTACTACTACTAAAATATTCAAATTGGAAGAATGTTCAAATCTCTTTGACTTAATTTGCTGCTCTTATAGCACACACACACACACACACACACACGCACATGCATTCATACTTACTTCTCTGCCTTGCTGCCCTTGCCTAACTTCATCATAATGTTACAAGCATAAAGAAAACAAGACCTGTCTAATCTGAGCGCAGGCAAGTGCTCTGAGCACGTGCTGTCGGCTGTGGGGCATCAGCTGTTGGCACGTAAACAAATGCCATATGATGGCGAGTGTTGCAAAGCAAGACAGAGAGCGAGTGCGACAAATTTCTGCGCTCTCGCAAAGCTTTTACGCTCTTTTGCGTATCTCAGATAAACTCAACCGTTTCGCTCAGAAGCATGCTAAGGCAAACTTCACTTTCATTTACAGTTACAGTTACAGTTACAACTATAGACATAGCAATATAGTTATAGCTATAGCTATAGCCACAGCAGCTTTCAGTGTCGACGTCAGTTTGCCGTGGCAAGTCAAAGCTTCAGGTCGTCGTGTCTGTCTGCCATTTTGCGCTCGTTACACCGCCAGCCGATTGGCAATCGCCGTTCTGTGTTAGCTAGCTTCGTGCAGGTCGCTGACGCGCGCGCTCAGTTCTTGTGCGAACGGCATCAGGATAACATCCTCAACACTCCACACGGCCGACGGCAAACGCATGGCCATTTCGTAAGAACCGCGAACCGTCGCATTGTGTAATAATTTGCCTCGCAATGATAAAAATTAAATTTAATGCTCTAACAAAGGCCGGAACTCTATAGCTTCCATCACGACTCGTGCGGACCCTATTTAACTAACAAAAATGAAAGAAAACAACAAAAAATATGTATAAAAATAACAATAAAAAAAAAAGAGCAGCGAGAGTGTACGTGCCACGTCCATCAATCGGCAACAGGAAATCCGCCCGCACTCCTGATTTTTGGGTTTCACTTGACTGGATTTGTTTTATGTTGCCCTTTTCGCCATATGCACACCCGGTTTTGATTTTTATTGCCGCATCGACGTTTCACGTTCCAGACCCTTAGACTCGGGGTTTTCCAACTTTTCTTTCTTTGGTTTTTGTTTTTGACTAAACAAAACCTCTTTGCCCTTTTTTCTTTTGGTTTTTAGAAAATTAAGCAGCCAGCTGTAATTATATTTCTTATATTTTCACCAGTCAAAAGTTTGTTTAAATAACTCCAAAAAAAAAAAAAAAAAAACCGCATTGAGCCTAAGCTCAAGTTTTGGGACACTTTTGATGAAATTTACTTGGTGTTAAAAATAATTAAAATTTTTACAAAATTCCCAGAACAAAATTTCATATTTTACCAGAATGGAAAGTTCAACAAAAGTTGTTAGCAATACAAAATTAAACAGAAAATAATTTGGAATTGAGCAATGAGATACTCAAATGTATCTGAGTTAACAAGTTTTCTACAGTTTTCTCTTAGATTTTTATTAAGATTTCGAGTCATTATGCTAGTCAAATTTATTTTCAGCAGTTCAGAGACTTTTAGAGCTCTTTGTTAATTTATTTCTTCATATTTTGTTGACCTGTTAAATAATGAAATACTTTCTTCTTTGCTAAAAGTGTAGAACATATAAACGCACTGCAATTTATATAGACTGAGAGCTATTTTTGAACTCAAATAGCCAGAAGAATAGCGAATGCTCAGTTAGGGATCAGCCTAAGGTGATGAGAAATTTATATACATCAAGCTCTTAATCTCAACGATTAAAGAGATAAATTCTTTAAAATAATATTACTTATAAATAATAATATATATATTTTTTTTAATATTTATAATATAAATTAATTTTTTTTTAAATATTTATAATATAAATTAAATAAAGAAAATATTTTTAATATAAATTAATTTTTTTTAAATATTTATAATATAATTAAATTAAAAAAAAAGTATTTTTAACATGAATTAATTTTTTTAATATGTATAATTTAAATTAAATTTTTGTATCATCTTTATTATTATTATTATTATTTATTTTTAATATAAATTAAATTTTTTAAAAGTATTTTAATAAAAACTAAATAAAAAAAATATAATTTAGAATTCATTAATTGTATAATAATTTATTTAAAAAATAAATTCAATATATTCAAAATTTATATTCAATATTAATATTCAATATTCTTTTTAAATATATATATACATATGTATATATATATTTTACATGCCAAATTTTGCTTCTTTAAAATAACATTTTAGCTAACTGCCAAAAACTAAATATCTTAAACATTTTCCAGCTTTAGCTAAAATGAGCTGTAAAATAAAATTTAAAAAATATTCTTTAAAGTCCAAAGAAGTTTTTAAATATTGCACAAAATGTAGCTTATAAAAAACTTTAATATTTTCATTATAACATTTGCATTTGCTTTATAAGAGGGAAAACAGAGAGAATAAAAGCCGTATTTTGTGTCCTAGTGTATAGAGTTAGCGGCGTATTAATTATGAATTAACTTAGCCGCATGAAAATATGAATTTGTGACAGAGTCTGGACGTTTCGGGTAAATGTTGTTAATAAATCCAACAACTTGGGACATTATGTATAATAAAGCATTTCATTGCGGCTCCCTTGAGTCCCAGCGAGTCCTTTGAGCCGCCTTTGCCGTCGAGTGGCAGGACGAGCGTCAAAATGACAGCCATTTCTCAACTGCCGTCGGCAGTGGAGTTGGACTCGAAGCCAGCCATATCATGGCACATCATTCTTCATTAGAGCGCCGACATGTCAAGGACCATTTTTGGCCGCTTTTGATATTTGCACAAATGCATTTCCATAACTGGAAAAAAAGAGGAGCAATGCAATGCCAAGCAGAAAACGACCTCAAAAAATGTTTGTAGCACTCGGCTACGGTGTGCGCTTTAGAGCTTGAAAAATTGCAGCAATTAGTGTGCCTGGAGGTCAACCAACCAGCCAAGCATCCAGTCAACCCAAACACCCAACCAGCCAGCCAGAGAGTGGAGCATGCTGGCGTCCAAGAAATATGTGACATCCACCTTTTTGGCTCTTTTTTTTTTAGCTCGTTTTGGCTCTTTTTAAAGCTTTTACTCTCTGTTTGCATTGGGCAGGCGACAAGCTCTAAACGCTTTTAAAGCAAGAAGTGCGAATGGAAGTTTGACTGGAGTAAATACCACTCACAGGTGTCCTTAAACAGGAGATATCTCAATGAAATATGATTATTTTATATGCGCGCTTAGTTTGTGTGTGAGCAGGGTATATTGGTTTGGTTGAATAATTCTGTGTGATAAAGAGAGACATTTTTTAGAGCTAAATTAGTTTTATTGTGGAGTAGAAGAATTTTCTATTATTTATCAATAATTTTTGTTGGACACTCGATCAGAATGTGTTTCATTTTATGAAAGGGAGATATCAAGAGGGATATAAAGAGATATATTAATTCTTTATATTATGAAAGAGATATATTAATTCCTTATAGATACCTGGAAGTAGAATATATTTGAATAACATTTAGACTAAAAGCAGCGTGATGATATTTTATGTATTATTTATTTATATAATCAATAATAATTTATAAAATCTGCAGAACATTCGTCAGAGCATCGACAATCATAATCGAATATGACATTAAAGAATTGCGATCCTAACTCTACAAACCTTAAAAGCTAAACATTTTATTATCAAATTTGATCAATTTCAAGCGAAACTAATAAATATTTATATATTTCTTTTAGTAAATTCAAAATCAATATACTCTCTACATGATCTATCATTTTGCTCAATGGCATCTCCTGCTAAATGACTTCTGCTAAAGGAATTCAACTCTAAAGCTGCGTGGCTTTTTCACGCTTTTCTTGACGTTGCACGTGCCACACTTCATGAGGCACGTTTCACGAGCCATCTAAAGTTTCACATTCCATGCGTAGCTCTAAAGCTTTCATCTTTTCTTTTTCTTATTGAACTTCAGGATTTGGCTTTAAACTATAAAAATAAATATATATAAATGTATGCTTTAAAATATTTTTTAATGAAAAAGTATTAAACTCGAATATATTTATTTATTTTATTATAATTTTTATTTTATTTTATTTTTGTTTTATTTTATTTTTTTTTTAGTTAAATTTGCTTTTTATATAAATTTATAGAAATAAATATAATTATGTAATTAAAAATATTATTTTCTTTTAGTTTTACATAGATGCTTGTAGACAATTTTTTGTTGTAAAATTATTTATTAAATATTTAATTAATTTATTTATTTTGTAAAAAGTCTCTAGGCAACTACAGCAATTTATTAATAGGCCAGTCTGAAATTTAATATGACAGCGCGTTAACTCGCTTGCTAAAAATAATAAATCCATTTAGACAGGAATTTAATAAAAATGAAACAGAAATATATACATATATATACATATTTTACATGAATATGTATTGCCAATGACTGTATATAGCGCGGCCATTTATATTATTAATTGCTGTTAAATTAATAACAAATATTGCATAACAAATAAAGTGGGCGGATTATTGAATAAGCTATGCGCATAAATTTCATAATTCACATTTATTACAAAGTTCCAGTTTTTTCTAGCAATTAAAAATGAAACAATAAAAGAGAGAGAGAGGGAGAGAGTGTGAGTGAAACAGTGGCAAACATATAAATATATATATTCACAAAATATTATTATTAAAATATAAATAAAGTGCGAAAAAGTGTTTTTAGTGCGAAATGAGCGATAGCAAAGGCGCTTTCTATCGAAATCAGCTGCAAAAACCCAAACCTAAACAGAAACCGAAACCGAAACAGAATCAGAATCAACAAGCGCATCGCATGAGTTGGAAGAGTCGCGTCGCCAAAGGATCAACAGTCACCATGCGGCCAACGGCAATGGGACGGAACAATAGAGGAGCAGCTGTCGCTGGTTTCGGGCTGCTCTTTGGGCTGTTGCTGCTGCTGCAGCTGTTGGCAGCGACACAGTCAACGCCATCGCCCTCAACCATGCCACAGAAGCGAGGTAAGCACTGTTACTTCTTCTTCTTCTTACTCTACATCATCATCGTCTTCTTATTTGTCTTGTTGTTGCTGCTGCTGCTGTTGCGGCTGCTGCTGCTGCTTGGCTGATGGCAAACGCCATTGTGGTTGGGGAGGGAAATGGCAAATAAATGTCAAATAACAGTGGCTCCCAATGTCGTTCACACACACACACACACACACACACACATGTTTGGATATATTGGCCATTGTTGTGCGCTGGGCGGGTAACTAGGCAAAAAGACGTCAGCACAAAAGGCACAGCACGTTGCGTATACGCGCTGTTGCTCTTTGTCCGCTTCCCCTTGCCCTTACACTTCCCATGCCCTCCTGCCGCTGACATCTTGAGTTTGCCTTTGATATTAACTATGGCCAAGAAGAGTGTGGGCAGTGGGTAGGGGGTGAGCGACAAGGGGGGTATATTTTATTAACATTGCATTGCTTCCAACTCGCTGACATAATAGAAAATTGAATTGCTGCAGTAGCAGCAGCAGCAGCAGCAACAGCAACAACAACAACAACAGTTGCTGCTGCTGTTGGCACTGGAAACCTTGTTTACAGCCAATGCAATGCTTGGCAATTAGTTGAACATCGCTGAAGTATACAAAACATAATTAAGGCCAGGCTAGTTGAGTGTGCAGCAATAGCAGCTAATCACAATGATGAACAGCTTTTGAAGGAGATTACAAGGTGAAAAGTTGATTGGCATTTAAGCTGAATTTAAAGGCAGATATCTATGTATATAAGAACAATATATATAAATAGAGATAAATAAATTGACATAAATTAATATATTTAAATACTATAAATTATATATAATATTTGAATACTGAACTAAAATTAAATACAGTATATATTTTATTTAAATATGTATTTACATATATAATATATATACTATTGTTTTATTTTTTATAAATTTGGTAATTTGTGAGGAAAAACTCCTTCAAATATAAACAGACTGATAGATTGGCTTTGTCAATATGCCAAATTCTGTTTGGTTAATGCTCCTGCGTGCCCTTGCTGTAGTATAATATATAGCTGGGCGATATTTTCCTATGCTTCTCTTAAGATAGATGCGAGCTACGAAATTTATTAATGCCATTGATTATGGGACGAAATAAGTTTCAGGCTGCTTTTGTCTGCCTTCAGTTGAGCTGATTACTTAATATTAATCTGGGCAATATATTGAGTTGATATTCTCTCTCTCTCCCACTCTCTCTCTCACTCTCTCTCTATCTATATCTCCCTCTCTCTCTCTCTATCTATATCTCCCTCTCTCTCTCTTTATCTATATCTCACTCTCTCTCTCTCTCTCTCACTTTCTTCGGCGTTTCTTTCTTTATTCCTTTGCACATTCTATGCATAGTTATGTGTTTGTCTTTTTCTCTCATGTTGCTACATATCTATCAACTTCTTCTTTCTAAGTCTCACTCTTTCTTTCACTATGTTTTTCTCTCTCCTTACTTTTCGTTCCCACAAGTTTCCTTTTCAGAGAAAAAGCCAATCTATTTCTTTCTCTTTCCTCTTTCGTATGCTTTCTTCTATTCTTCATATTCGTATTTCGCTCTCGCTGTCATTTTGTATATCTTTCTCTTTAACAAATACTCTCTAAATATCTCAACATTTCCCTATATCTGTATAGCTCTTTTATCTCTATATCGCTTTACCTCCTCTCTCTATCTTTCTCCATTTCTATCAGCCTTTCTCACTTTATAACTATCTCCCTCTTTCTCTATTTTTCATACGTCTTCTCTTTCCTGTCCCTCCCTCCCTCTTTCCCCTTCTCTGTTGCCTTCACATCATTTGCTCTTACTCCTGCTGACATTCAATATTGTCAAATAGTCTCCAATCTAGCATATCACGGTTTTTCCACTAAATTGCGTGAGCTGCCGTTGCTGCTGCTTTTATCTATAGGTCTTTGGCTCAGTCAGCAACAGCATCCGGCTGCTGTCGCGACTTTTTAGCCATGGCTAGCTACTTGTTAGCCAGGCCGTCGCACAGCTGTTGCCGTTGCTTGGATCAACATGAACTTTTGCTTTCATTTCACGCTGGGGAACAATATTGTGGGCTGATTTTTTTTTATTCTGCGATGCTTCGCTTTGAAGTCGAGTCCATGAGCGGATGCCCAGATGCCGCGACTCGACTCGAGTCGAGTGCTGCCAATTCAATCCAGCAACATGTTTCATTTTATTATGCAACAAAAGAAAGAAACTTTCTCCAAAAAACTTACTTGTTTTGGGCGAAACAAAAAACTTGACGCGACATTGTCGTAAATAAGAGACAAAAACTTTTCTATCCATGCGTTTCCCAGCTACTATAAATATATCCCTGTTAGTTATCTGGTGTCAGAGACAAAGCCGAAAAAATGTGAAGAAGAAGCGGAAACAAACTTGTGAATGAATATGATAAGTTTGTTGTTATTGTTTGGCTCGGGAGCAGGAGGAGCAGGAGGAGGAGGAGGTGGCGACTGGCAACTGGGAGCTGGCATAAATTTCTGCTAATCCAATGTGGGCACAGTTTATAGGTGAAGTGAACTTTATGGATACTTGAGCGCCAAGTTGCAGATACTTTATGCTATTCCTCATATGCATGACTGCCACTATGTGTGTGTGTGTGTCTGTGTGTGTGTGTGTGTGTGTGTGGGTGTATATTGCTTGAAAGTTTTATGACTTGTGAAGCATGAAATGTGCAACAAATTGTAGCTGAAAGCTGAGCATAGCGAAACACTGTATCATATCTATATCTATATATATGTATATATATGTATATGTATGTGTGTGTGATTCATTGAGACGTTTAATATGGCCCAAGTCAATTGGCTTGTGTTAAATATCAAAGTTTCTATTGCTTATGTGAGAGACGAGGTAGATGCAGCAGATGGGCGAACCTGGGCAATGGCTAATGTGAAATGTGATTAATCAAAGAACTTTTGTTACCCATTGGGAATGAGTATACTGGGTGGGTATAATGGGTTTTGGAAGAAAGTATTTAACAGGCAGGAGGCGCTCATGCCAGACTGTTATCTTGTTCTCTGTCTTTCACTCTTGTCGTATATAGATTTCTCTGTGTATATCTTTACTATATTAGTATCTTTGCCTCGCGTTGTCTCTCTCTATCTCTCACTTATGTTATCTATTTCTATCTCCTTCAATATCTCTCTTACAGTTGGTGCTGTATGTTCCTATCTCTCTCTATTGTTTCTCGTCTCTATATTCCTGCCTATCTCTTTCTCTCTGACTCTCTCTCTCTCTCGCTTCATTTGTTTATCTCTCAATTTCTCATCTGTTTTATCTATCTTTTAAGTTTCCCTCTCACTTTTACTTTCTCTTTCGAATATGTCTCTCACATTTTAAATCTCTCTCGTTCTCTCTTCATTTGTTTCTCTCCCAATTTCTCCTTATGTTTTCTCCCTCTTCCAAGTCTCTTCTCTCACTTTTACTTTCTTTTTCTTATATTTATCTCACATATTAGCTATATATCTCACGCTCTCTCTATCTCTTTTACTGGTACATTTTAACTTATCTCTCTCTCTCTCTCTTTTACTGGTACTTTTTAACTTTCCCTCTCTCTTTCTCTCTCTATTTAATTACTTTTAAATCTTTTTGCTCACCAACGAAAAACACTTTCATAAGACAGAGCACAATAATATATATTCAATAATGATTGATTACAAAAGAAATGGAACTCATAGTTATACGACACGTTTGACCTCAAAGAAACGCTTCAGGTAGTATATCTCAGTGATGGTCATGCCCAGCAGCATTGAGGGCCCAAATATGGACCAGGCCACCAGGCGGAAGTGCACATTGGCGCTGAGCTCGAGATGTCCTTTGTAGCGCACATGCATGTACTCCTGCTCGTGCTTCAAGGCCGTCATTTGGCTGGACAACTCATTGATGTAGCCCTGCAGCATCGCATGCTCGACAACATCGTCAGCACGCTTATGCGGATCGATGTAATGGCCAATGTCCTTGACAACTATATAGTGAAACATGAGAACTTTCGGAGTCAACGTCGATTTCGAGTTATCGAAGCACAATGTATATTGGCCATCCTTGTTGGCTGCGAATGTATATTTGCCGCTCGTCTCGGCCTCGGCATGGTAGAGCCTCTCTGTATCGGGCGCCACAATATCCATGGCAATGTCCTTGAAGCCACCCTCCATCACCTCAAAGCTAATCGTGATCTTGTCCTTCTCCTGTGCACGATCAAAGAAACAAACCGTCTCATGGGCATCGACTGTGATGATAAAGCCGCGAGCCGTTTGCAACAACACTAAAATGCCTATTAAAATCAACATTTTGATATTGCCTTTGGAATTTGTTGTTGTTTGATGTAAAACGAATTTGTATTTGCTCAGTTTGTATTCGAGTTCAAGGCATACATGATGCAAATGTGATCGAGTCGATATTTGGCGTGTAAAAAATTATATGAAAAAATATTTAAAAAGAAAAATGATATTGAAATAATAATATAAATTATTTGTATGAATGAAACTTGTGATTTCTAATTAGAATTTGTTTATAAAAATATATCTATTATTGCCTTTACTATATGCAAATTTCATCTGCATTTGATTATATTTATTTAATCAAATAAATCAATTTCTATAAATTTAAATAAATAACAAAATCAAATTAAATAAAATTAAAATAATTAAATAAAATAAAATTAAAATAAAAAATTCTAATTTTCATTTAATATTTAGTTTTCTTGCATAATAAAAATATAAATATTTATATAAATTCATTAAATATCACAACTATTTTAATTATAATTAAATTGCTTTTATAGAAATATTTACCTAAATTATTTTGCGATTTTTTTCTTCTAATATTTGCGTATATTTTTATAAATAAACATTCTACGGAAAATAGTTTGCATTTATTTGAAAGCTAATTAAGTAAAATAAAATTAATAAAAGCAAAATTCACATTTGCATTAAAATAAATTTCGAGTCTGACCTAAATAAATTTTTGCTTTATTTTTGTTGGTTTTTATTTTATTTTTATTATTTTTTGTGCGGAAACTGAAAACAGTTGAAATTTATTTGCCACATTTATATAGTTATAAATTGCAATTTGTTTGCCATTTGCTCAACAATTAAAACTGAGCTTGGTTCGCATTTTTGTGAGGGGCCGTGGCGTGGTAGAGAAATTAAAAACCTTTTGTTGCTTTTTAGAGAGCACTTGAAAATGCTGCCCCAATGGCATTATAAATGTATGACATTTTGACAATTGATGGCCGTGCCAAGGAATCGATAACATAAAATATGCATTACCCAGTGTACATCAGAGCAAGCAGACTGAAAGAATGGAGGGAGTCGAAATGGGCAGATGAGCTGGGCGACAGGCAGGCAGGCAGGCAGGATAACAGGGAATATGGTTGGAGCTGAATGGAGCGAATGCAAAATGCGTTGCTGCTGTTGCTGGGACAGCTGCCAATTTGCAATTTGCTTTTATCATCTTAATTTGATTTGAATCGTATTTGTGTTCAAATTCTGCAAACCCCATTCAAAAGTTCTCACAATGGAATGCTGCGCAAATTAGCAGAGAAATCAATTATTTATTATGTCATTATTTGATGTACCTAATTGAAGTTCAACAATCACAAAATCTTATTCCCATGCACAAACATAAATGCTCAGCAAACAGAGTGCAAATGTGAGTTGGATGTCCTTTGACAGAGTTGCAAATTTCAATCATTTTATACTTATGTCATTTCCATAACTAATGCCATAGTTTAGCTTTGTTTCTAATCTGTATATATAATAATAATATACAATAAAGCAATTGAAACTTTTTGCACAAAAATCACTTTTAATTAGACCTAATTTATGTCTCTCTCTTTCTATTTTGCTCTTTTACACATTAAATTAATAAAATATTTATATAAATGAAAATCTGTATGGGCAAACAATTTAATTAATGTTTATGCAAATATAACAAATATTTTAAGCAAAAAAATATTTCAGCTCAAATAAAAATAAGTAATGAAAAAACAAAAGAAAAATATGCACAAAAATATATTTAATTAAATCTCATTTTATAATGCCATTAATTTGACAAGTATTTGCAGAATTATTAATGGATATGTAAGATATTAATGTACAAAAAGAATTATTAATTAAATATTATATTTTTTGTGTAACTTTTTATGGCAAATTATATATTGCTTTATTTATGAAATATATTAACGCTGCCTTCTACATTTTATATAAATATATGTATATTATATGTAAGTATAAGCAAATATGATATGCTAAAATTTTATAATATAACAATTATCACATATTAACAAAATACCAATTATGAAATTCAATTCAATTATTTTTTGTGTAATTATTTTTCATGAAATTATATACATTTAAAAACAATCTTTGTATATATGTAAATAATAATTTGATATTTTATAAAAATAAAAATAATATAACATTAGATAAATAGGGAAATTCATACATACATGAACAATCATACTCACTCGCTCTCGCTCTAAGCAAGAGCCTTCGGTTCTTTTCGCTTCGTTCAACTCTACGTCTTACGCTCTTTTAACGATCATCGTTCGTTAGCGAGCGACACGATTGACGCTTGTACATTGAGAGAGTGAGAGCCTAAGCAGAGCAAATTTAAGCAATCGGTTTTCATATGGATACACACAGGCACACATTCACGCTCACGTCGCATGCACACTAATACATACACAAAAGACTTTTCGCTTCACTTAACGCAATCAAATGGTTGGTGAACAAAGAGAAAATACATAAATCAAATGGCAAGCAGTCGATCACGAACGAACTCTTTAAAGAGAAGATGCAATCGGTGGCTCTCTGTATTATTTCTGAGAGTGTGCAAAACACATATTTACTGCTATCGAGAGATGTTCAATAGATATTTGTGAACTTTAATAAATACAAGCAAATGATTACATTTAAATATGCAAAATGTTAATATTATTAAATATGAAATTAAAAAAGGAAATCATAAATAGAGAAAATGTTATAAAATAAACTTAAAAAAAAAAATATATAGTAAAAGTATAACGATAGTAAAATACATTAGTTGATTCTACAAGACAATCTGGCAAAAGTAAGAGATAAAAAATTCAAATGAATTAAAATTAATTTAAAAGAAATAAATTTATTTATAAATATCTTTTATTATAATATATATCTTTTATATTTAAATTTATTTTGATTGCTAATAACTTTAACTATGCCCTGCTCGATATATTTTATTTTCTTGTTTTCAAGTCAAGCATAAACATTTGATGTAATCTGCAATTGCAATGAAATATTTGTGTTTTACGAAATGTTCTATAAAATACTTGCATAATCTCTAAAAGTATGCAGTTTGCGATCTGTCTGTAAAGTCTTGAATTGTAAAACATATCGTATTCAATTAAGTGCCATTTGCTGGGATTACAACATTTGTGGAGCTTGCTTAATTTGCATAACTTGAATAACTTGCATTCCACTTAAAGCGTTTACATTTTGTTAGCGGCGTGTGCTTCAGACTCGATAGACATTCAACTATTTCAAACAAAAGCCGAGAGTGTTGGCCCTGACGATGATGATGTGTAGCCAGAATAGCCCAGAACAGCACAGCCCAGCACAGGGTAGCTCGGGGGAGAGCTTCAACTCGATATGCCAAATGGAAAATGAGTTTTTCTTCGCTTTCGCTTAAACATTTTACAACTATTTGCTGGCTTTTGCTTTAGTTTTACTTTTTTTTTTTTTTTCATTCTAGTTCTAGTTTTTTTTTTATCTTTTTGTTTGCGCGCTGTTTGAATATCCTTTATGATATTCAATTTCAAATTGTAATGCTTGAGGCGATTAAGTACACGCTTTACGCCACTTAACTTCATGTCTATGTGGTGCGGCGGTGCTGCTTCAACACTTTTTTTTTTTCCCTTATATTCCTCTTTTTTTTTTTACTTGTGCGACAGCAGAGTTTGGTCTGGTCGCGGTATTTGCACTACTTGAGTTACTTTGAGCAACGCGTGCTGCTCGGCCGACACTTGACTCCTTGGTCGACCCGGGCATCAGCAGCATCGTCATCATCATCATCCTGCTCATGCTCATCATCATGACATCGACGCTCTTAAGTGCTGGTTCAGGCCGAAGCTAAAGCTTCTGCTGCTGCTGCTGCTGCTGAAGCGGACGGCGAGACGGACGTGTGAAATGTTTTTTTGCGTGCTTAAGGACTTTTTTTTGTTTTTGTTTTTGCTGTGAACAACCCTTGGATATCTCATGTGCGTACAGCTTAGCGGCTGGCGTTGCCAAGTCCCAAAACTCAACTCGAACGACAGATTTCGCAGCGTTTCGGTTCATATTTCTGTTACTTCTACTGCTGCTGCTCCTGCTGCTGCTGCTGCTGCTGCTGCAGCTGTTCCTCTCGACTGGCTTTAAGCGGCTTAAAATGCGTGTGTGTGTGTGCGTAGGAACTCGCACTCTGTCTAGCTGGCCATAATGGCTTGGCAGTACTCAGCCAGTAGGCTCTTATTTTGCATTTCTAGTGGCAGCAGCAGCAGCAGCCACATGACCAGAAAACTTTTCCAGGGCACTTTCCTTTCCTGTCAGCTACTCAATTATTATTATGCCCGCCTTGGACAAACCCAGCTGAAAAAGTTTCATTTGCGATGACGACGATGAGCTTGGGGATGGGGATGAGGATGACGTGCGTGCCAGCAACAGCTACAGCTACAGCTACATTTACCTGCCTCCTTTCCTTCATTGCCTTTACGCTTTTCTAGTTCTGCTGAATGTCGTCTTTCGTCTTTCGTCTTCCGTCTCCCGTTGCTGGGCTTCATCAAATCATTTTTGTGGCCAATGCATTCGTGCGTGCTCTAATTTGCTTTGGGCTCACAGGAGTCGCTCTCTGTTGCGTTGATTGCTTGTCGGCAGTCCTAGTCGCATTTTAATGCCTTTTTAAAGGTGCAAATGATTTCGCCCCCCAGCCCAGCCCATGACAAGTATTTTTTCTCTCCCTCTCTCTCTCTCTCTCAGTTTCGTTTCTTTTCTTTGCGTTTCTCCTGCTGCCAGTCGACAAAATCTCGCATTAGCCTAATTTTTACATTGTCGAACGAGACGCGACACGTGAGGCGTGAGACGTGGAGAGGCCCTGGAGGCACTGGTAGCTGCTATGAAAATTAAGAAATTACCATAAATGGCAATGTTTAGTACAAAGCGAGGCGAATAATAAAATGTGTTGCCTACTTATTGGGGCCGGCATTTAAATTAAATTCTTTTTCTTTTCTTCATTTTTTGTTGTTGCGCATTTTAATTAAATTTTATTGAAACAATTGCAAAAGCATAAAGAATTGCAAAATTTATTTTTCTTCTTCTTCAAATGTAGCTTAACAATGCGCTTCTTCTTCTACTACTTGTTGTTGCTGGGGCTACTGAAACTCTTTTACAGCGCATTGGCCTGTCACATGACAGCCAAGGACATCCAACATTAGCTGCAAAATCTTGCTAATCTCACTTGAGCAAAGCACTTGAGAGAAACGAAGAAATATACAGAGTGAAAGAGAGAGAGAGAGAGAGATAGGGAGAGAGATGTGAGGCACTTGGAATGAAAGCAAATCGAGAATTGAGGCAAACAAACGCTGAGAATGAGCTGTAAAAAGGCTCAAGTATTGACAATGGCATCAAGGATATCGTCGTCGGCAATATGGGCGTATCGCCTCGGATGATGTGTGTAATGCTGGCAATGGGCGTGGTAAACGCCCCCCACCAGCCTCAACAACAAATTGGCAAATTTTGTGTAAAGATTTATTTCAATTGAAAGTGCCCGCCATGAGCTGTCAACAAGCAAGCCAGCTTCCAAGCCAGAATGTCAGCTAACGAGCTTCAATGAGGCATGCCAAGTACTTCCGCTATATGAATAGATATATATACATATATAAATATATATGTATACGTGTTATATATATGTATGTATGTAGGCCATGGCACTGCCTGACATTGTGGCATTTAAGTTATGCCAGTGCAAAACATTTTCCTTGTCCTGTTTTGCAACATTTTCTTATGTGTTGCCATAAAATGCACATTAGAATTTCCGCTCTTTCCTGCTACAAATTTCACTTATTTGCGCCAAGTCTAAGTAAGTTTACGAATGTTGCCAAAAATGCATTAAGTTGTTAGGGTTATATATATGTACAAATAATTATAATACTATTAAGAAAGATGGCTTCAGAAAGTCTATTTTGAGTTTGCATAAATATAAAATCATCTATATATAAATATACATAATTTATTCTTAAACCTGCTTTCGCTTTAACAATCCAAACTTGCTAAAGACTTTAATATAATTTCATTATTATTATATAAGAATTAGATTATTTACTTTTTCATTCATTATTAATTTAGAGATATTTTTAAAATACATTTTTAAACAAAAAACTCTACTTGACTACGAAATCTTAATAAAGCTCTCGAGCTGTTGCTCTGAGCAGGAGACTTTGTTTCGCTTTCATCTGCTGCTGAGCGCCTCGAGTCGAACTATTCGTGCCACGATCTTTAAACGAACTTCGTTTAAAGAGAGATACAATAGACGTTCGTCTAATGAGACTTAGTTAGTGAGCAATGACGTCAAAAAGTCAATGTAAACGCTCTTCACACACACTCACATGCGAACTATGAACGTCGCGCTTAAGAGGTAAAGTTTCTCTTTGAATGCAAAATAATTATAAAACAATATAATAATTAAGAGCTCAATACTTAAGTTATTGTTAAGAGTTTGTTAAAAATAACTTAAGATACTAAACTGCTGTTCGATGCGCTGACTGCTAACTATTCGTGCCACGATCTTTAAACGAACTTCGTTTATAGAGAGAGAGAGAGATATAATAAACGTTCGTCTAAGTATTCGTGCCACGATCTTTAAACGAACTTCGTTTAGAGAGAGATATAATAGACGTTCGTCTAATGAGACTTAGTTAGTGAGCAACGACGTCAAAAAGTCAATGTAAACGCTCTTCACATACAAACTCACATGCGAACTATGAACGTCGCGCTTAAGAAGTAAAGAGAAAGTGAATGCAAAATAATTATAAAACAATATAATAAATTAAGAGCTCAATACTTAAGTTATTGTTAAGAGTTTGATAAAAATAACTTAAGATACTAAACTGCTGTTCGATGCGCTGATTGCTGTGCGCCATTAACTTCTTTTACTATTATTATTATTATTATTTTTTTAATATCTTTATTTTTTATTTCTTATAAGCAATTGTGCAATTTCAATGAATTGAAATATTTTTAAATGTAATTAATTTTTCTGATAGTCTATTTTCTTTATTTGGCCAGTTTTACTTAGCTTTTGCTTTAGTTCGCTTTGCCAGCCCTTTGGCAGGCATAATTAAAGGACTTTGACCAAGACACACACACACACACACACACACACACACACACACACCTAACAAACTTTTACACTCTTTAAAACATTGATTTGATATTGAAGTTAGTTTGCTTTAGCCACTCGCTCAGCTATCAAGTATTTTTGCGGCCTTTGTGATGGCAAACATTGTTCAGGACATTTGGCTATTGGCAATTGATTGAACTGAATTTTAAATGTTGCATTGTGTGCTCAATGAGTTGCTTTATATGTACACAGATACATGTATATTTGTGTGTGTATATTTGTGTGTGCCTGTCAATTAACCATGTCTGCACTTGAAGGCAAATGCGAACTTGATGTCTGAAAACAAAGCACAAGTTGAGTTTGTCAGTTGAGTGCAAAGCAGTTGGACTTGATATTAAATACAATTGCAATGCCACAGTTTATAACAATTGCAAAAATAAAATATAAAATATATACAATATATTTAATAAATTTCCTTTTATTATAGCATATTATTTTAATACATTTCTGTAAATATATTAATAATGTATTTAATTACATGCATGAAATATCAATATTAAATCTAAAAGCTTATGAATTTAATTTTTATATTTTGTATATAATATTTATAAGATAACAAAATATATATTGTAGTGAAACTAAACAATGAAAATACAATACATAATACCATACATAAATACCATAAATTATAATAAACACTAACATAAAATAAAAAAAAATAATGAATTATAAACAAAAGAGCAAAGCTAGATTTTTAATTTTGGAGTTTATTATATTTTACTCTCGAAATTAGCTATTCTGTTATGTAAGCTTTAAATATATGTGAAATTAGAGTTTTTTTTTATTAATTATTAAATTTGAGATTATTTTTATTTATTAAAATTTAGTGAGTTTTAGTTGCAATACCTAGAAAGTTAATGCAACAAGCTAAACCTTTCTAAGAGAAAACTGAATGAAAAATAGTTGAAAAGAGAATTTTACTTTATTTTTATTTCGGCTTGGTTTTGCTGCATAATTCTGCATAATTTCTATAATTTTCAACTCAAATTTATCATTGACAATTTTATTTCAATAATTTAACAATCTTTAGGTAAACGTCAATTCAATTAAGGCCTCACATATAGTACGTATAAAGACAGTCTCTGCAGCAGTTTCTTTGACTATTATAATTACTAGAGGCTGAGCTTCAAACACCTGCAGTTTGATAAGCTAACAGCCAACTGTAGGCAGTCAGATATTCAAGTTGATTTCAATTACATTTAACTTTCTAATTACATCGACACACACACACACACGCAGACACTTTTGGGCTTTAAGCTGGAGAACTCGTTTCATTATCTCTAATTAGCTTTCAAGCAATCAGAGCTATTTCATACGTCGCAGTCGCAGTCGATGGGATTTGCTTAGCTCCAATGTCTCTCGCAATTTCACGCTAGCGCATTTGTTGCCAGCTGTCTAGTGGAAATCGGGCTAAGATAAATTAAATGACAAATTCAATGATAATCATTTTGCATGCAAATTCAATTAACAAAATGTGCTTAGCAGCAGCTGAAGCAGTAGCAGCGTCGCCAAAATTGAATTTCAAGCGTAGCAAGTTGAGAGTCGTGCGAATTTAAGCAGGTTTTCTTTTGGTAGGCACACAAAACGGGTGAAGGGGCGTGGCTTACACATAACACCAAATTGTAAGCGTCTGAATAATCCACAAGAACTCACACACGCACAGCCACACCCACACGCACACGCACAGCCACATTTGTGTGAGCCACGAAAAATTTAATTTTCTCACATTACTTGTGCATACTTGCAAAGGCCTGAGGCAGCTAACCCAAGCTCCAGACCAGACAGAGCTGTGTGTGTATATGTCGTCTATACACACACACATACATTAATAAATATATATATATGTATATATGTTTATATATATATGGCATCCGCAAACTGTGTGTAGAGTATTTAATGTATGTGTAGTATTGAAACAATGTGCAAATGGCGCATACGCACAGTTGTGCCACACTTTTAGCCCCCACACACACTCACACACCTCACACTTTTCGTTTTTACTTTATTTGATAAGCACGTCATTTGCATATGGCAAGCTAAGAGCAGCGTAGCAGGGTATATGCCAAAAGGGGTCATAACTTAAATCAGCGTCGTGTCAAATATGTTGCCAGTTTGCACTGACAATAAACGGGACGAAATAAAGGAAAACAGCCAGCAGCAGGAGGAGCAGGAGTAGCAGCAGCAGCAGCAGCAGCAGCAGCAACAAAAGCAACGGCAGCAGCAGCAGCATATACCTGCATATACCTGCAGAGCCATGCAAGAGATTTTGAGTTAAGAACTGTCGAAATCAACTGTGCTCCCTTTTCAACAAATCTCATTGACTTGTCAGAAATCAATGTGACGCTTCTGCTTGAGCTATAATAATATTTTATTTCAAATAACAAATGTTATGTTCATATACATATGCATATAGTATAGCTTGCAAATAACAGTTGAGCATAGCAGAAAAGTTATTATACGCTCTGAGCTGAATGCGCCTCGCGCCCCTCTCAGCGCTTCTCAAAGTTGTTGATTTTGATATTCTTGTACCTGCAACTCGCATTTTTCAGCGTTTCCCATTAAATTGACATCAAATATATTGATTTTTGGCATTCTTGGAACTTGTGCGTGTAAAATCTCCTTAAAAAGTCAAAGCTCTAGGTAAAAGAATGCTCAAGTCAACATCCGTCAGTCTCTAATGCAGTTGCCTTTTGAGTAAATTCTTATTAAATTGCTCTGACTGCATTGCAATATAAATTCTTCATAATGAAAACTGACAACAGGAAAATTCTTTATGAAAATATAAAATATAAAAAATATAATTAAAACCTTTATATAACTATGCACCGCTTTTAGAAAAGTTTCATCTAACAAAGCCAATGCGGTTGCTCTTTCAGCTATTTAAAACTTTTTATTAAGTTTCTAACATGAAATAAGCGTTAAATGAGTTCATAGTGGGCATAAGAGTGGGCTGGGTATTGTTACGGCCTCTAACAGCTTTAATGCCTTCTCCGTGATTCTCATTAATTTGAGTTTTCTCTTGCTATTATTGAAGAGCAAGATATGTGAGCTATAATCATGCAGCTATCAACAGTAAAGGCGATTGCCCTTCTCAGAGATTCTCAATGAATTGGTTTAAGCCCATGCTCAGCAATTCACAACGAATAGTTTTACTTCTAGAAATCTCTTTAGCAATTGCAAATCCCATAAAATGAATCTTGTATTTTATCTAGAGCAAATAAAGTCTGAAAACAAGTAAAGGATTTAAGAACTGTGCTAGTTTCGCACACACACACACATATACATATATTGAAATGCAGGCAACAAATGTTTGTGCCTTTTTAAGATGTTGTACTACTTTATGGCCACATAGTTTAAGCAAAGGCTTCGCCATATGTTTATGAACGCCTGGAAATTGGCCATGCGAAGGCGCACATAATTCCTGGAGAAGAACAATTTGTTTGGCTGGCTGCAGGCGAGAAGTTTTTGGTGCCTTCGCCTTCATTTGCCGTCGGTGTATAAAATTACAATAAATCCTTGCATTTTAGCTGCAAATAAACAAAGATTTGCAGCTGCACAGAAACGAAACGAAACGAAACGAAACAGGGCGCTAAAACAAAACAGCTGCCGGGCCAAAGTGCATGCAAAGTGGCATTTGAAGAGCGTAAGGCAAGGAGTGGAAGCGGATGGAGAGGAATGGCAAGGCAAAAACGGGATTTCGTGTAGGAGTTAGAGTCGGAGCGAAACGAATCCTTGTTCTGCTTTGGCTTGGCTGTTAAATCAACATGTAAGCATTTAATGCGGCGCCCCCAGAAGCTGAAAAAGCGTAAAATTCCCCAAATGACCATAAATTTTAGTGTTTGCCATTGTTGTTGCTGCTCCTTCCTTTAACACACATACTATACATATACATATATATATATATTTATATATATATTTCTGTTCTTTATTTTTGTTGCCTGGGCTAAAAAGGCAGCAGCAGCAGCAGCAGCAGCAGCAAGCGTGGCAAACTTCAGCAAACACTTGAAAAAATAAATGGCATTTTGGGTTATGTGCAATAATAAAATGGAAATTGTGCAAAAATATTTTCTTACTCGCATGTCCTCTCTCTCTCTCTCTCTCTCTCTCTAGCTATGTGTGTGATGTCTGTTGAAAATAACTTCCATGCTAACTGGAACTGGTTTGATATAATGGCCTCATGTGGCAGTTTCTTTTTATCAGCTTAGAGAGGTTCATGAACTGTTGACAGTGACTGTTAAGGAGAAAACATAGCTTGATCGAGAATTTAATCAAAACTAAACAAACTATGATTGAATTATGTGGAAGAGAGAGAGGCTAGTGGAAAGAGAGAGGGAGAGACAATGAGTGAAAGAGAGATTGAGTCTAAGAAGAGTAGAGAGAGAGAGAGAGAGAGAGAGACTGTTAAAATCTATCGATATTATGTATTGGCAACACTAAAACTATAATGCCGATTATTGAAGATATCTGGCAACCTTATACTATAGAAGAAGAGTTGAGTTTAAGCACGCGCAACGGAATGACGCGCATACATATTATTCCTTTTAATAAACGTTAAGATAATTACAAACTTGGGCAGTGAAATTTACAACAGAGAGAGAGAGAGAGATAGAGTAACTTATGGTCTTTAGCTATAATTGGAATAGGAATAGGAATTTCATATTTTATATTTTATGTTTCATGTTTCATATTTTATATTTTATATATTATAACTATAAACTATATATATAAATAACAACATTTTTCTTTTGTGTAAACACAGGCTGAACTCAATTAAAATGTTCTATATACAGTTGCCTTTATTCATCTTTGCTCTGGCATAGTTTTCGCCTTGGTTATTAAGACATATCTATTTGAAGCAATTTGCCAAGTAAAACTAAAGATGCTGCGTAAATTTCTATTTTATATATGTTATTTTCCGTTTATTATATTTCTCTAGTGTGTTTCAGCTTTGCTTTAAGTTTGTTACAGTTTTTTGAAAGCAACTTTCAGGGAAGCAGAAATTGGAATTAATTTTGTTGCTCCTGGCTACTTAGGAATATCCAAATTCATTTATGTTTATGTAACATTAAAATACAGCAAAATACTTTGAATTGCTGTTGCCCTCTAGGTATAAGTATTAGATGAAAGAGATTCGAATGAATAGTGAATAGATAGTAGAGAGAAATATGATTTATGGTTAAGGCACTACAATATTCATTGCGTAATACTCTTCGTCTACTCTGTCTATATGAATTCACTTTAATGTTTTATCATAAAGGTGAAAATAGAACTGTAAATATTCTGAGTATAAAACTTTGAATACTTTTGCTTAAACAATACTTTGAATACTTTAAAAATCAAAGTTAATCGACTCTCTTGAAGAAGTGCATCCAATTATTTGCATCGTAGCGATTTTTATTTGTATATACCCTAAACAGATATGCGTGAAGAGTATATTCGTTTTATGCAAATTGATGTGACAGACAGAAGTAAGTAAAGCTTTTTGTAGGGTTCTATAGATAGGCAGAGTTGAGGCTATCGAAGCATACACTAGAATACTAAATATATTATATCATATCTTCTGCCCTATCACAGTTAGACTTAACTCTTTCAAGTCTCATATATAGCATATCTTCTAGTTTCGCATACCCGCTATGGCCGCACTACTCTCAGCTCTGTTTTATTGTCTTGTGGCAGTTGTGAAAGTTCAAGAATTCTTAGCCTGGCTGCATTTCGTCGAAACCTAAAATCGATGCCAGGCAACCGAAGAGGAAATTGCGATTTTACTGCTTTTACTTGGGAGCGTTGTTGTGTGCATTGATGTTGATTTGGTAGCTGGATGAGGGCAATTCTTTTTTTGTTGTTGTTGTGATTTTGCTTTTTTAAAAGAAAATACTATATAGCTGAGCAGAAAGCAAGTCAGCCAAGAGGTCCATAGAGCAAGCTATCTCACTCTCACTCACTCTCTCTCAGTCTTATTTGTTGCCAAGTGTGCGAGCGTTGAGTGTGTTTAGTTGCGCGTATGCAGCTATTTTTTGTAGCTAAAAAGCGTACACTCACACACACACACACACACACACACACACACACACGCATATGCATCCTGTATAAGGACTAAAAGGGGCGACTTTTGGGATCTGCCCTTTTCATATGCATTTCGAGTGCCCGACGGCGGTCAAAGTAAAAGCGCCTGACTGAGGCTCTAGCTTTGGCTTTTGCTCTCAACTATGTTGTTTTGTTTTTTTCTCTCTCTCTCTCTCTCTGAATATATTGCTGTGTGTGTGGGTGTTTGTGTGATGTCAAAGTAAAAGTTTGCTTCGCTCCTTTGGGCGCCTGAACTGAACCGAACTGAACTGAACTGAGCTGAGCTGTAATCTCGTGCCGCTGTTTTGCATTTCGCCCGCGCTCTGCTGTCAGCGGCGTCGCCTCTGATTTTCAGTTTCAGTTTGCTGCTTGCCCGAGGGCCAGGTTTTTGACTATAGCATATAGCATATAGCATATAGCATATTGTGCATTCAATTTTATAATATATTTGAATTGCATAAAAAAAAATGTTTAAAGTGCAATTGCCAACATATTTAACTATTAATAGTTGCAAAATAAAACTATTAACATAATTTGCAAATTGTTTAGCTGTTAAGCGCTCTCTGGTAAATTGAAGTGGAATTTCAACTTTGAGCAATTTCATGCAGCTGGTTATGTGAAAACTTTAAGCAAATTATGACGTTTATTAAAAAGCTTTAAATGTTATCTCATCAGGTGTGCTGGAGAGAGAGAGAGAGAGATGGAGAGAGAGAGGGCATCAGGAGGAGCTGCAGACTGAGTGCGTGCGTCTAACTATCTAGTTGCATGAGAACACGTCTCTGGCTCGAGGCACATGCAAAAACTTTAATGGCACACGCACACGCACACACACACTCACGCACACACGCACATGTGTGTGCGTTGTCCATGGCTTGAAAAAGTTAGTTTTTGGGTAAAAACTTGAAGTAATTTGCACAGTAATTGGGTATTAACCTAGCAGAACAAGCCAAATAAATGGTTAGAGTTTAGAGCACGTTTGCCAGCCCATCAGCCCATCAGACCATCAGACCATCAGGCCATACGCACATTCTAAAACTGACTCCAAAGTGCTTAGCCATTTTTCACAGCGTTACGTGAGCTGGCCAAGAGTTGAACTCACTTCCACACTCGTTCACTGCGGTCAATTTTGATGGATTCATTTATGGCCCAAAGTCGACAGGCAGCGCCAATAGCTTCACGCGCTGCACTCTTATTCAAAGCTCACTCAACTTGTGGCCAGTTGCTTATACAGTTTTACATGCGCCATTTTTTCCCATTTTCCAGTTGACCGTTGGCGCTGCTTTCCGTTTTTTTTTTTCCGCCAGCATTTTATGCCGCTTTCGGCCTTTATTTGATATTAAATATTAACAAAATGGCCTCAATGTGCAGCACAGCGTGTGAGTGAGTGTAAACTTTGCGCTTTATCCTTAAACATACACGCACAAACACAGACACAAACACACACAAACACAGGCACACACACGTGCTGCATGTGTTTCGTTTATAAATTTATATAGAAACAAAGTTACGTCTGACGTCGTTGTTTGTTTCGCAAATTTTCCTTCCTTTCCTCGCAGCGCCTCCCACGTTTTTGGCTGTTGATGTTGTTTATTTGCTTCACTGACGCATTTGCTGCTCGTCTGCTGCTGCTGCTGCTCCTCCTGCTGCTGCTGCTGCTGCTCCTGCTGCTGCTGCTGCTGCTGTTGCTTCTTCTTCTTGCTGATATTGGGTTAGCACACTGAATACCCTGCGCTATGCACGTTAAATTGATTAATTATATTAGGTTTTTAATGCTATAGCTACAAAGATTTTTATTACATTTTCAGTAAGAATAGCAAATGTTTTATATATATATTTGAATCTTTTATAATGCAGTTAATAGTAGTCTGAGAATAGTAATGTTCACAAAAGTAGTAAAGTCTTTGAATTTGATTTCCATATTGAAAGCTCAGTCATTGTTATGTTAATTAGTATGCGCAGTGCATTGGCTGAGTCTTAATTGCTGCGACAGCCAAAGTCTCAAATTGAAGTCTGCTTGAGGGCGCTGATTGGCGCTGTTGGCGGCAAAAGCTTTACGCTTGAAGTTCACGATGTCAATGGCTCTGCAAGGCACTCGAATATTTGTCTAGTTGAATATTTGACTGCTGCTGAATCTTCAAGTTTGTATTTGAGACTAAGATTGAGTAGCTAAAATGTGACGCAGCTTATGCATTTTAGTACTAGAAATTATTATTTGTTGTGAAATTTGAATACTATTTATTATATATTTCTTTTCATTTTATTTATATATTTATTTGTTTTTTTTTTTTATAAATAAGTAATATGCTTTACGTATAATTTTCTTAAACTTGCATTTCAAATACTTACTTATTATTTCTTGTAAATTTGATTAATCTTAAAATTATTACTAAAAATTTTTAAGCATTTCCTTTTCCATTTTAATTAAAACATATTTAATTTAATTTAACTGTTTTTAGTTCTACTGTTTTTATTGCCTTGATCAAACTCTTTCCAGCCAACGTCGATTAAACAAAATATTTGTTTTTTATAAAGCTCGCAGCTGGCTACGTTTATTTGTTTTATAAACATTAACTGGGCATATGCGCATGCATAAATGCACACAGACACACACACACACACACACACACACACTCACACTCTCACACTCTCACACACACACACACAGTCAAGTCACTTTATTGAGCAGCTGCTGGCAACTGTGCAGCCTTCTCACTTCGCGCTGATAATCACATTTCGCGAATGCTTTTTGCTATACAAACTTGCACACACTCATGCCAACACACACACACACACACACACACACCCATGCAGACACACACACACAGACACCGACGCATACCCTCTCACATGGAAATTAAGTTAATGTTTGCTTATGAATAAGCAAATAAGCGCCTATAGAGTTGCCAAACGGCGGATATGGCAGCGGGATTTTGGTATCTGAAAATCTGGAAACTGTAATCTGGATCCCATGATGGACTCCCTCTTTCTCTCTCTCTCACTCTCCCTCTCTCTCTCTCCCCCCCTCTCTCTCTCTCCCCCCCTCTCTCTCTCTCTCTCTCTCTCTCACTAACGTTTACATTTTGAAATGGCCAGCACGTGTGGATGCCCGAAAAAAAACTCAACCATGCCCATCGCACGCCCCGCACCCCGTGAGAGCTCGCTCATTTCAATTTGTGTGCATTTCAATGCAGACGGCGCTCAAACTTTTTCCATTTCGGCTTCATCGTTCTGTCTCCTTGTTGTTGTTGCTGCTGCTGTTGTTGTTGTTGTTGTTGTTGCTATGTTATGCATGCGCTGAGCATTTCTTGTGCGCACGTTTCATATGATTGTGTGCAAAATACTTTGCCTGCTTTCATTTTGTTTTTGTTATTCATATAGCGCTCTCTCTCTTACTCTCTCTCTCTCGCTCTATCTCTCTTGCTTATGTTTGTGTTGATAATTAGCATTCGCTGCGCATTAATATTAATTAGTTAGTTATGCGCCGTCTGTTAAGTCCTTTCACTGGCATTGGCCCATTGGTTTAGTCCATGGCCGCTGGTCGAGCTTTTAACTCCACTTTGAGCTCAGCCATTGTCCATGCATTTTGATTAACTTTTATTAAATGCTCCTGGCCCTGGCCAGGGTCTCATCATCGATGCGGGCGTGGGCTGCTGCCGTGGGCGGCTTTAATGGCAATTGCCTGTTTATTGAACTAATTGCCAAATTTATTTGCATTTGCCCAAGTAAACACGTTTGTGAACAACAACAAATGGACGCACTAAGTGCCTTACTTTTAGTGTATGTGTGTGTGCGTGTGTGTGTGTGTTTGTGTGTGTGTGTGCGCCAAAAGCCTGGCAAAGTGCATAAAGAGCATTTGCGATCGCCCTAAATGCAAATAAATTGATGTAATTTACATGTTTTTACGAATAATAACTACTCTTTGTATGCAAATCAAACTAAAGCTCTGACTATTCATATAATTAATTTCTGACTATTCATATCATTAATTTAATTTAATTTATTTATATATTCTTTTATATATTTCCATTTTTTATTTATTTAAAATAATTTTTTATTAAGCAGCAATGTTACCTTGCATCAGTTCAATGTTTTGTTACTCACGCTCTATTAGCGAGATCAACCGAATGAAAATCATGATCACTCGCTCTCGCTCTAAGCAAAAGACTTCGGTTCGTTTCGTTGTAGGCTGATCGACTTGAGTTCGACTGTTCGTGTGAACGCACGAATCGTTTAGGGAGCGACACGACTAACGTTCGTAAAATGAGCGTAAGCATATGTCATATGCTTTGTCCACTCGCGTTTATTGCTCATTGCTCTTTTCACACTCTCGTTTTTTTTTTTTTCTACATACGCTTTAAGTGTGAGTGCGACCGGCACGCACAGCCGAAAAATACTTGGGTACTATGCAAAAGAAAACGGTGCATTGTTGTGAGCAACAGCATGATATTGCCTGCATACGCAGCACTCACATAATTTTGTATAAGTGTGTGTTTATGATTTGCTGAGCCACCAACACACATTTTTTGTTGAGTGTGAGTAGAGTGTCAAAAATTGACACTCTTGCAGTTCTCTGGCATATGAGCAAATAATTAAAAACGAACGCTCTTCACATTCACACACACAGACGTTTTCTATTGAAGTGTTTCGTGAGCGCAGCCTTCACTCTCAACGACTTTTGCTCTCATTAAATTCAGCGGTTGGAGATCAGCGAGAGCGAAGCAAAATATGAGATAATTGAGATAATATGATATAACGAACTGAAGCAATCGGTTGGTCTCTGAGTTTTTTCTCAAACTCACATCTCAAGCTCATTTATATAATTTAATATTAAAATATTTGTTTAAATATCAATTTACTATATCTATTCAAATGCTTAGCAACTAAGCTAATAAAATTTATTATAAAATTTAAAGCATTTTCCTTACTTTAATTTCATGAGATTCATTCAAATCGTGTAAGACAAGACACAAATGAATCTGGAATAACAAGAGCTGGAATTAATATTTAATAATCTTGTGCAAGTAACTCGCTTAATAATTGAAATATTTCAGCACAGCTTGAATTCGAATTGTTTAAGTTTCAGAGTAATTTCCTCTTAAGCCAATGCAGGTTGGAGCATTTTGAGAGACAATGAAACTAACGTTTAATGTGCACTGCTGGCCAAGCAAAATACAATATCTCTCTCTCTCTCTCTCTGTCTCTCACTCGTTTTCTTTCTCTGTCTATCTGGTGGCATGTAAGCTGCCGGTCATTAGGAGCCACAAAGTAGCCAAAACTGAGAGCCAGGACAAGTTAAAGCAAACAGTGAAAACTTGGCCAAGGCCTCAGCTTGGACGAATGAAAAGCCGCTTAGACATGTCTACAGCTTCCGGTTGCTCGGGCTGCTGGCTAAAGAAGAAAAAGCAAAAGAAAAACAAGAAAAGCTTTTGCCTCTAATGAAAATGGAAAACTAATAAATATGAATGTAAATTTTATGGTTACGTAAATAAAATAATTTGCTGTGACAGGTTTTTTTGTTTGTTTTTGTTTCCCCAAAGTAGCAAACCAAATGCAAGTAAAATCGGATACAGTTTAAATAAATAACAAGAAAAAGCTGAAAGCACGAGAGGCAGAGGACACACAGAGAGAGAGAGAGAGAGAGAGGGAGAGAGAGAGGTACATACATGGCGTATGAGTGATGTGTTATTTAACTGTTGCTTAAACTGTTTCTGCCATTGGCATTCCGGATTGAAGCTCAATTTTAATTTATGCCATTGCCTGGTAAACTGAATCAGGCCAATCAAGTGCAATTTATATAGACATTTGATGTTGAAACCGTTTCACAGTTACAGAGCACAATTTGCAATTGTCAATTTATTATTTACAAGCAAGCGAGGGTCGCTCGTAAAGTGTGTGCAAATTGTTCAGTTGGAAATAAGAAGTGAATGGCAGGTGAATTTTTTTTTTTTTTTTTTATTATTGTGTAAATGTAATGAGATTAAAAGATTAACAGGTGAGATTTTGTTTGCTAGTAAGACTCAAATAATAATAATCTACATATATCTCTATATATATTCTCTATTATATATAATCATTCTTGGTATCATGACATAATAAAATCTTTAGGGAGTATTAGTAAACGCTAGATATTTTATCGTTTAAAATTCTTTCTGAATAAATTTCTACAAAATTTGAGTGAAATTCTTACCAAACAGTGAATAGTTTAATTTTTTTTAAAGAATTTCATTCATATTTTTTCATGCATATTCTTTTTATTAAATTTCAAACATCTTTGAAATTTACTTTACAAAAAATTTTGGCAACTGCACCTTAAAACTCTTGTGAGAAATATTTATTTAATAGCTGCATGTTCACATGTCAATTTGCATTGTTTTTCTATTTGTCTTTATTATACATTTTTTTTTGCTTTTGTTTTTTGTCGGGCTTAATAACCCTTTAAGCCCACCCAAGCAACGTGAATGGGCTTAATGGCATTCTGACATGAAGCTAAAAACAAATATGCAAATGGCTGGCAAGCAGCTAGAATAGTTTGTAGCTGTAGCTGTTCGATGAAAATTCAATGGCAAATGGCATATTGTAGTGGCAGGCTAATGGCAGCACGTTTCAGCTACAGCAAGCAACTTGCAAACGGCACAAAAACCGCCCAGAAAACACACACACACAGACAGAGAGATAGAGAGAGAGAGAGGGAGAATGAGAGAGAGACAACGAGAGAGAGAGAGATATTCAAAGTTTGAGTCGTGGAGCTGGAATGTTACGACAACTGTGCATGGGACAATGGCAACAATATCTAATCAAGTCGCATGCCATTGAAGGATTCCTCCTCTCGCTCTCTCCTCACACTCCCTCTCCCTCTCCCTCTTCGACTGTCTGTCTCATTTTGGTTTTGTTTGCATTGACATTTGGTTGTCGAGACCGTTGGTCCATTGGCACGTTACCTTTGCCTTTGCATTTGAATTAACAGTTATTTTTGGCGCCGTCATTGCCAGCCCGCCGCACACACACCTGTCTAACAAAACATTTCTGCACACCTGACAATGGCAGCCAACTGAGCTGGAATTTGGCTTCCTTTGCCAGGCCCTGCTCTCTCTCTCTCCACTACGAGTTGGGTTTTGCTGCTAATCTCATCTATTCAAATTGAGAGCAACTCAAAGTGGGCAGTCACAGTCGACGTCGACGTCGCAGTCGACGTCGCAGTCCATGTCACATGCACATGAGTTCTTGAGCTTGAATTGTTCAATGCTTGGAATTTGTTTGTCGCTGACATTATCAAGTTTGACACAAGATATATCAAGTAGCATTGTGGTTGCGTGTTGAGGCATTTATTTTTCTATATTAATAATTTTACATTCAACGTGTGTGAAGTTTGATATGGATTTCACTTGAGTGGAGTGGAAATGGTAAAGGTTATGGATTCGATATAAAGCTTCATGTGTGTGAGTTTATTGTGAGACGGGAACTTGTAAGTACAGTGTATAGAAATAGAATGAAAATATGGTTAGATGAAATGAATAGACAGATGAGCAGAGCTGCATAAAATTATTTCAGCATCTGCTGAATTTAATCTACTTTTTAAATACCTGCTCAATTTAATTTATACATATATGTAAATATGTTTTTAATAAACACAAATCTCAACATGTCGATTTCTTGGTCCCCAAATAAATTTCAGATTTTTTTAAAATAATCATCTTCAATCTACAAAATATTTATTGCATAATATTAAAACAGTTAAAGTTCAGCTATAATTTAAAATAAAAGAGTTTATGTTTATAATATATATATATTTTTTAATATTTTTAAAACTTAATTGAAATTAATTTTAATTAAAAATATTATTATAAATTGAACTTGAGTTTAAATTGATTTTAATTATTAGTTTTATTAATATTTTTTAAAGATAAAAATAGCCGAACTGCCGACTCACAAAAATTTTAATTTAAAATTATGAAATATAATAAATTATTAAATTATTAAATTATTATTAATACACATGAAAATATACTTTTTTTTAGCTCTATTGCAAATTAAATTATATTAAATGAAATCATATTTCACTTAGTTTTTCTTTGGCATAAAAAACTCATTAGATATTGTCATTCGAGCAAGAACAAAGCAAAATGCCATTTCTTTTGGGGAATGGGAACGAAACAAAGTCACCGCAAAACTAAATCAGAGTCCATTAAGAGACAACGGCCAAGAAAAAAGAAAATTGAGAGGCAAGCCAAAAACTAAAATCTGGCTTGCTTTGGCTTTGGCTTATGGCATATCAAGTCGTAGCATAGAAAAGGCATTCGTAGCACTCATCGGGCAGCAAAGCAATGCTGCAGGATATTGGATAATGGATGCCGCTGCTTGAATGGCTGGCAGCGAGACGGCAACAGCAAAAGGTCAGCTACACGAATATCCTGCAAACAAATTGCCAAACAAAACATTTTTTCTGCGCATCGAATACAATTTTTTAATTAACAAACCAATTAGTTTTGTGTGATTTCGATGGGCGCAAAGGGCAGACAACAAAAATCAACTTCGAGTCTTGGCTATAAAAACAAACAGCAGCATTGACCCAAATCAACCTTAGCTCCAGCTGCAACTTACAGATACAAAATACAACAAGAACCACATGAAAATGTAAAGAAAAAAGAAAAACAACATTGAAAAAGTAAATACGAAGCATCGAGCGGACAAAAGATACCGAATGGAGAAGCTCGAGCGAGACTCGGCCACAGCTTAAAGTACTCCTGGACTCTCTGGCTTTTGGGCCAAACTCGTTCTACCAATTTAGATAAACTTGTTCGTGTTTATGTTCATGTTCATGTTGTTGTTGTTATTACTCATGTTGCTGTTGCTCTTGTTGCTAGTTTTGTTGTTGTTGTTGTTGTTGTTGTTGTTGTTATTGTTAGCTTTGACCATCAGCTCACCGCAAAAAGGCAGAAGTCATTTCTGACCAAAAGACTCGACCAAAGGGTGGCCTTAACCAGTAATAAAATGTTTCTCTGTATGGGTGTATGTGTGTGTGTGTGTGTGTGTAAAGGCGTGTCCTTGCCTTTAGTTCATAAAATGACAGTGTAGCAAAAGGCTAAGGCATTGATTTCAGAACTAGTCGACTTCTCGCTATCCAAGCAATTTTTGTACATTTTTAAATAAATTAATAAATATATTAAAATTTGCTGATAACAAAAATTACTTGTACTTAATATTTAATATTTTTTAATTTAATAATACAAAGGTTGTATATAATACATTTTAAAAATATTTAAAAAATTGAGAAGTAATTAGAATATGACAATTTATTTATAATTCAGAAATATTGCTGCTAATTTTATGGCTTTTATTTCATACTAATATAATATAATAATTATATAATTATTTATTAAATAAATATGCATATTAATAATAATTACTTTCTTCATAGTCAATTTATATTTGCTTGTAGATTTGTTATGTGCAAATACTTGACTCTTACTTGCCTAATGATATCAGTTCGTTAGTCTAAGTGCTCTCACAGCTCATATGCTTACCTACTCAAAACTCTCCTCTCTCTCTCTCTCTCTTATGGTACTTCTTTGGCGCTGCTCTATACACTCCAGCTGTGTTCTATTTTCTTCGTTTCAATGTTCAGCTTGCATTTTTCCATGATATTCATTTTTTCTGCTTAATCACAGCCTTCTCTCGACATATGTCTTTACACATTTCTTGCATTATGCTTTCTATTCCTTATTTCTACCAAGTTAAGACTTTTTTTCGTCCACCTTAAATAAATATTAATAATAAATAATGAAAGAAATTTATCACCGGCAAGAGATAAATTCAAGTTCAAATCGTAATGGATATTGCTCTAGGCACAACGAACAATCAAATTCTCTTGATATTTTAGTAAAGCACTCAGCAGAGTCTATAACATGAACTTGAGGCTCAATGTTTAAATTATTTATATATTATCAAACATACAGAGCTGAGTCAAGCGAGTTCTCCTCGTCTTGTAGACTCTACTTGTGCCACTGTATTGCTAGGGTATTTTTGGGTAATAATCGAAAGCAAACTGAAGTGGAATCAATAATGAAGCACAGTCAACCCCGGCATGGAATATGCATAGCTCTCAGTTTGACCGAGTCGAAAGTAAGTTGCTTTCGTCATTTGATTTCGATTTTGATTTCGATTTCGATTTCGATTTCAGCTGGAACTTCATACAAAACGCTTTGAAGCGCATTGCCAATAAGAGAGCTGAGTTCATTTGTGAATATTTTTTTTTGCATTCACGTTTATCCTTTTACATTTAAGCAATGCAAACAGAGAAACACACACACACACACACAGAGTCAGACTCGAAATCAAGTTAAATACAAATCCACAGCATATACAATTTTTATAGAGACCTCAGCAGCTCAGTTTTCTTTTGTTTGTTTTGGTTATTGAGAGCTTTTTCGGTTTTAAGGCCATTTTCGCTCTTTGCTTTCGTTTGTGGAAGTTCATTGATTTCTGCATTTGCTTCATTTTGTTTGCCTTGGCTAACGAAATAGCAAATATTTTTGGCATTTTCCATTTGTCTGTCTGTCTGCCTGCTCTTTGGATTGAGACTTTGTTTTAGGCAATTGCTTTTAGCTTTTATTTTAAATTGAAAGAATTTTGCTAGCACTGAAATGGCTTAAGATTGATTTGCAGATTAGTTACACAGGTCAACGGGATTAAGTTACTGATGATTGGGATTAGAATTTTAAAAAGATTTCATCGGAATTTTATACGAATCAGGTGGAAATTTTTCTTCTTTCCCATTTCTCACGTTAAGCTATTGCGCTCTTAAAAATCAATTTATTTTTAAACAATTAAAAAACGTTTTGCAAAGCAAAAATGTGTTCTTTGAGATATGATGAAGTCTTATATAAAAAAATATATATGTATATATATTTCTCTTTCTAATCTGCATTTAAAATCTACAAAACTCTAGTAAATTCTCTTTTTAAAGTCAAGCCTAGCTGTTTCTGCTTCTCAGCCTCAATTCTCTTATTTTTTTCTTTACTAATTTAATTGCTCATACTTAATTTATTTCACTTCATCAACTTTTGTCAGCCTTGGCTCTTTGTAGCAGCTTTTCGTGGAAAACCATTCAAATAAAAAACAAATTTGAAAACAATTTATAAGTTTTTCGCACAAAACGCGAAATGCGCAGTCTAAGACTTTTTCTTCAATTATAAATTTTAGCCTTTTGACATTTTAGAAATTGACTTGACTAAAATGTGAGTTTGCTTTTATTTTCAAGTATGAGAATTAATGTGGAACATTCAAAGTATTTCATGCAAAAGAGCAGTTCTCAGAAAACTTGTGACAAATATAAATTATATATATTATGCTTGGGAGTTTTGGCGAAATATATTTTAATGAAAAAAAAAAAAAAAAAAAAAACAATGAATCAATTATTATTAAGATTTTATATATAAGACAAAAATAAAAATAAAAAAATAAATAAAATAATAATAATACTAAAATTGATATATAAGACAAAAATAAAATAAATAAATAAAAATCAAAATAAAATAAAAAATAAATAGACATAATAAAAATAATATACACAAAAAATTAAAAAATAAAAAATAATAAATTAATCAAAATAATAAAATTGATATATTAAACAAAAATAAAAATAAATATAAATAAAACTAAAATAAAAAACAAATAAAGATAATTAAAATTGATATACAAAAATAAAAATATAAATAAAAAAATATAAAAAAAATACAAAAATAATAAAATTAATAAAAATAATAAAATTGATATATTAAACAAAATAAAAATAAAAAAAAAGTTGATTCTGCTCAGTTTAAAACTGACTTCATTTAGTTAGCCAATTCTCGCTGAGAATTTGATTTAATGTGGACAGAGCTGCTGCATAGAGCAACAAACTCATGTGCTTCATTCATAATTATGAAACACAAGCTTAAAGTGAACTCTTTGCGAAGCGAGGCTCGTCTCTCAGAGATGAGATGAGGCCGTGGATTGCATATGAAATTTGCAAATTATGCAATTAACCCATTTTCATGGCGCCCGAAATGGCTGGCAACATAAAGGTAAACTGCCGGCTCCAGTTGCCGTTGCACGGGAACGGTAATCAACAACAACAGTAACAATGGCAGAAGCGGAGGCAGAGGCGGGAGGCGGGAGGCAGAGTAAAGGCTTGTCCTGCAGCTCAGCTTCATCCTGGCAGCGGCAGCAGCAAATGATGTGTGTACACAAAAATCGTGCGCTTTTTAACTTTAAATGCCCGCAAGCATGCAAATCTTTTTCATAAATTCACACGAAGACTCGACACGCCACGGCACGACCGCAAGCCTGGCTGCCCTCCTCCTGCTGCCCTCCTCCTCCTGCCCCACCTCCTGCTACTTCTGTGTGCACAAAAAAAAAAAGAGAATGGAATTTTTTAAGCGCTTGGCAGAGCCAGGCATAAGCAAAGCAAGGCAAAGGTAAGGCGAATCTCGGTTAAATTCAAACTGACGCTGCAATTAAGTATAATGTCCTTGCAAGGATAACGTTAAGTGGCGCGTGAAATTACATTAATCATTAAAGGGATTTACATGCAACTGCAACTGCCAGCTGTGGAGGAGAGCTCCGTGCTGCCATTGCATTTAACTGCTTTTCTTTTTGGCCATGCTTTTAGCCTGTGCAGGTTGGGGCAGGTGCGCGACTCTTGTTTTGTGACTGCTTCATTTGAGTGTAGGCAAAAATTGATTTTTCAGCAGGTATGTAACCTGAGCTAACATTAAATGCAAGCTGAGTTGTTTTTTGAAACTTTTTTAAGGGATAAAAACTTGCTCGTAATAGATTTGAAGAGTATTCAAATGTGTTGATAGCAAATACTTTATATGATATATAAAACTGTAGCTTAAGAATCCGAATTGAAATAATAAATTTAAAAATATAATAAAAATATAAATAAAAATGATTATTTTAAGTATAGCTCATCCCTATACTCTTCAGCTTGGACTTTCATTAGAATTGCTTGGTATCTTCTAGTTGAGCATGCTCACAGCATCTGGATAATGAATGCAATTCACAGTAATTTGATTAGGTTGTGCTTAAATTTCGGATTTGTGCCATTGAAATAAATTTCTAACACAGATTACACTCATACTCACTCACACTCACACTCACACTCAGTTCTCTAGCTGCAAAATGTAGAACACTCGCATGGTAAATAATCAAATTTTGTAGCCTGCAACAAATTTGATTTCGTTTGGATTGGCGCGACCAAGTCGAAAGTCGCGCGTCGAAAGTAGAAAGTGTTGCCAGGTTTTCTCTCTGTTTTTTACTCTTTTTTTTTTTTTTTTTTTTTTTTTTTTTTAGCTGGTTGGTTGAGGTCGCTGCCAAGTGGCAATGGCAACGGCAAAACAGAGTTAGTGCCGCGTCGCCCATCGCGCATCGAGAAGCCCTTGAACTATGCAAATTGCCAAATGAAAAACGGCAACGAAGTTGAAAGCATCGCAGCGAGTGGAAAAGCTGGAAATTGCTTTGAAGGTTGCGCTGCCAAAGATTTCGCAATGAAAAAGAGACATTTAAATACAGATGCAGCTAGAGAGTGAGAGAGTGAGAGTAAAAGAGAGGGAGAGAGCGCGGTATGGCACATAGGCCGCGCCATCTAAAGGGAAAGTCTTTTGCCCTTTCATAATTGCCACGAATTTGCTTGTGTCGAGCAATTCATATTCATCCACGCAATAAAAAATAAACGAAATAAAACAGAAATTTCAATTAGTGGCGTGGCAGGCATCAGCAACAGCAGCAGCAACAGCAGCAGCAGCAGCAGCAGCAGCGATGCAACATTGATGAAATATGCATAATGAAAATGCGCCCTCAAAGTTATCAACTTTTTCTCTCTCTTTTTTTTGGGGTTTTTTGTCTGGCATATGCAGTTTTCCAACTCGCAGATCAAGCCAAACATGTGGGCCCAACTAACGCCCAGCTAACGATGCGAACAAAGCAATTTCCAAAAAAAAAAAAAAATAGAGAAGAAAAACTGAAAATTGGGTACATAAATCTGTTGCAGAAAATATGTATAAACATAAATGGAGACTATGAATAGGGAATATCTTTGATATATGAGCAGCTCTAAGCGTGTTTCATATATGTGACTAAAATTCTATTATATATACAAAATATATAAAAATATTTCTGATTTAATTTCATTTATGAGCTGCTTCGCATGAAGAGAATAATAAAAAAATATATTTAAAAATAATTCGAACTATTTGATATCATATTTGACTTATGTATGCAATATTTAAAAATCGCCAAAATATATATCTATATAAATATTATTAAAATTCAATTCTCAGTCTGCTAATATAGCAATTGTGATTAGTCAATAGAAGGATCTCATCATAGTCTCCTTACATGCCCTGCATATGCATACTACTACAAACAATCTTATCATTTCTTCATTTTATGCCTCCTTATTCTATATATTATTTATAATATATTTTCTATATTTATATACATAATAAATTTGTGCTGCCTTAACAAAAGAGTTTATTAAGCTGCTATAATTTAGGCTTTACTTTAGGCTTAGCATATGTTTCAAGTTTATCTTATAACTAGGCTTATCAAAATTTGTATATTCATTAATTTACTAACTGAAACCTTTTCCAACTACAATATACCTTTAAGCTTGCTGCCCTCTCTGCGAGCTGGGCATATTTCTTGCGTAATTGCCAAGAGCTTCGCAGAGACAAAAGAATCACATTTGGGCAACAAACTGTGCATGGAGCGAGAGAGCTCACAAATTGTGGGCGTGGCAATCATAATGGACTCTCTCGTTGCTTGGCAGTTGCTCAAGTGCAGTGACTTGACTGAGGCACAGGCACACCTGGAACCTGGTATGATATGCTAGTTGAGGCTTTGACTTGATATACCCTGTAAATGGAATGTTCAGATAAAAGGGTATATTGAGCTATGCGAATGTAAGTTGAGCATAGTAAGACTTTTATATACCCTATGTGCAACGCGTATAAGTTTTCATATGTGTTGAACGTTGCCTTTATAAGAGAGATTATTATTTGAGAATCTTTTAGGTTTAGCTTCAAATATCCTATATAAAATATAATTAAATAAAAGGGTATATTAAAACGTTAGCTTTGAAGCTGCAACTGATATAGACTGCTTGTGAAATTGTCCTAAAATTGTAGGGTATATTATATTACTACACTTACTCTTAAGATTTGATACCCTATATCAGACTATTATTAAAGGGTAGTTTGGCATCAAGTTCAGAAAATTAACAAAAAAAGTTAGATCTAGATTTAAGAGATAACACTATACTTATATATAAATTTTTTCTATTATGAATTTTTATTTTATAAATTAAATAAATAATTATATTACATTTTTTAATGCATTTATTTTATTTAAATAGCAGCTTCAATAACAAATATTCAATTTAATTCTCATTACGTAGTACCAAACGCTTTCATTATAATTATTATGCAGGGTAACTCGACATCAACTCTTTCCGTCTGCTCTGAACTCTTAAAAAGTTGGTTCTTTATTATTTTTTTTAGTCTCAACCTCAACTAGGAAGTTCTGCGTGGTGTGTGTGTGTGTGTTATAGGAAGCACTTGTGTGACATAATAAAAAGTCTGCCCGGCTGGCAGCCTTTTATGCATGAGTCGAGCTCGCTTTTTGAATGACTGGGGCTATGTAAACAGTGGACCCACCTGTTCTACAAAAGCAACTGCAGGACTTTGTATAGCAACAACAACAAGCAACAACAACAACAGCAAGAAGCAACAACAACATCAACTAGCAGCCCGCAAATGTTTTCATTTTCCAAGCCAAGACTCGAAGCAGCAGCAGCAAGAAGTCTTCATATACATATATGTATGTATATATATACCGAGAGAATGGAAAGTGCATTTAGAAATCAGCTCAGCCTCCTCAACGGCCATGTATTTGCATTTGTGCAGCACTCTCGACTCTCGGCAGTCCATCAACCCAACAGCAGGCTAAAAAAAAAGCAACAAAAAAATGGGTTTAGTAAAAGTTTTTGCCATTGCAATATGCATATGTCCATTCGACTGGATGTTGGAAAGTTTCTTCTGCTTGTTGTTGCCTTTGTTTATGAATATTTGTTTGTATATTGCTGCAGGAGATAAGACAAATTGCCGCAAGGTCCGTCATGATAAAGTTTGCATTTTGCCTTTGTAATGATATTTACATTAATTTGCTAACGGGTATATCAGTTAGTGTAGGAATTTGGTAACGCTTGAAGCGGCATATCCTATTTCATATTGTTGCTAAAGCTCAGTTGTTGTTATAAATAAATTAATTAAACAATGCAAAGGAATTCTAGCATTTCCTGCCACTTCGATTTAGCTCAAAGACTATTAGCTCATGCCTTGGGATTATTGACTTTTTAAATACATACTGATATATAAATTTGATATAGACATCTATCTATATACTTAAATACATAGCTCATCATCAAGTAAAGTTGCTCAAAGTTAAATTGGCATTAGTTTGAGGCAGCCACAGTCATGAAAGCAGTTGATGCTCAACGTTGCGTATACTTGTTAACCAGCTCAAGTGCCTACAAGAAGCTTTATCACACCCACTCAAGTACTCACACACACACACACACACACACACACACACACAACACATACACACACACTCGAACACAAACACACAAGGACACTGCACAGTCAGCGACCACATGAAATTCGAAACATTTTTAGCTGCTAGTTACATAATTGCAGACTGGCCTGCCTTCCCCTTTCACTGCCACGCCCCTAACCAGGCAATTCCTGGCTTCCCCCCCTTTCGCCCCGTCCACCAACCGCCAGAGCTTACAGCTCAACTGTTGCGAAATTCACGCCGAACTTCATCAAAATTCCAATTAGCGCTTACACTCAATTACAAGGCGAAAAAGGGGGCGGCCAGCTGCTGGCACGCCCACTCGCCCACACACGCTTGGCGAAGACAAAACAAATACAAATACAGCCGCAAAACTGCGCGAGTACATTAAAACTTTTCTGGCCAAATTGCGCGCAGCGTCTTTCAGCCAGGCCAAGAAGAAAGGCTTGCGTGGAAGCGCACAAAACAAATACAAAAGCAAATAGCAGCAAGACGAAATCTATAGAGAATCACTCACTCTACTACACTCTACTACTCCCTCTCTCTCTCTCTCTCTCAGTCAGCCTCTAACATGCTCATTAAAGTTTTAAATTTGTCTCGGAATATGGCAAATGGCAGCCATAAAGCCAAAAAGCAAAGTTGTTGGCCTAAAGCAAATAGAATAACTGTGAAAGCGGCTGGCTGGCAGCCGCAGGATATTGAAATTCATGTGTAATTATAGAGAATATACAGAGGCATCTACATGCATATATGTGTGTGTGTGTGTGTGTGTACAAAGCCAGAAACAGTTAGTCTCGCTGGCTTTGCAGCTCTTCCTCTTGCAATTGTTGCGAGCGCGCGCGCTTCACATGAAACAATGCCAAGCCTCAAAAGACACACACACACATACACACAGCGTGAGAGAGTGAGAGCGTGAGAGCGTGAGAGATATACAGTTATAGAGCCATAGCCAGCGCCTCAGCTCAGCCAATGGGGAAATTACCGCGCGCCGCACAGCCGACGGCAACCGTCAAATGATTTCATCAACGTAATACGATAAATTTCATAATGAAACGACGCGGTAATTGCCACCTCTCTTTCTTACACACACACACATGTGTGTGCGTGTGTGTGTGGGTGTGTGTGTGCGCTTATTGTGCATAAATTTGGAATTATATTGACCTGGCTTTGCGCCTTTCAGCAATGCCGTTTTGCTGTTCGCAGCCAATTAAAAATAATTTTGTGTTGCCTTTAAAATTTCACACAAAAAATTAAAAAAAAAATTTCTTGCAATTTTTTTTTTTTTTAATTTTTATTTTAAGCCCTTTTGCAGCACGGCAGGTGTAAAGATTAAATTTGCGCGCTTATGCTTGTGTGTAATAAGGTTTCTGCTTTAAGCCACTAAAAGCTGGCAGTTAATATAAATTCTTAATCAAGTTGGCAAGGGACTAAGTACATATATATATCGTATAAATATACACATATAGAATACAGCACTGAGAGAAGGAATTTCTTGTTGAAAAATCTAAATTGACAAAACATCGCAGCGTAAAACTCATTTGGCTTAAGTGTCTGAGCTACGCATTTCGGATTTCTATTCGTGAAGCTCTGCAACTGGCTTTAAATTCTATTTGCTTCAATTTATTTGCTGTTTAAATATATATATTTACATATTACATTATACATAAATCGAAAAGAGAGGCTATAGAAAAAGTTGAGCTATAAAAATAAATTGTTAAAGTTACAAAATTTCCATTGATTTGGCTATTTTGGCAACTGCAGTGACAGCGCTTATATATAAAGACTTGACAGTGACTTTTGCATGATATATATTTGATATATAATATATATACTTTATATATATAAACATATAGAGCTGCTCTGGCAAGTCTCTTTTAAGCCTTTGTAATGTCAAAAGAGATTTTTTTACAATAGCAATATTTATTTAATAGATTTTGCTCTGATACACACTGTAAGCAAGGTTACGAAGGAGTATATTAGTTTTATAACTATGTATATTTTATGAAAAATTTAAGAAATAATAGAATAAGTGCAAGATTGATTCAGATGTGGCCTCTAATGCTAAAGTATTTTTGAGAAATTTTAGTATATACCAAAATTTATCAACTCAGATAAATAGATCTCAAAGAAAACCGGAAAGATTTAAAGTGCTTTAATGTTTTAAGATTTCATTCATGGAGTGGAGAAACTTATATGCGAGCATAGGCTAGAAAAACTTATGCAAATCTTAACAATTTAAAGGTACAAAACTATAATGTAAATTATATAGGTTTAAATTTGATTTTTGTAGAAATGTATTATATTTGAATTTTATATAAAAGAAATATGCAAAGTTCTAAATTTCATATATGCAGACATAGCATAGATCTAAATTTTCTATAAGAAGCAATAGCATAGGCATAAAGCTGAACTTAGATCTACATTTGATATCAAAATAAAATACATAGGTCTAAATTGCATCTAGTATTAAGCATTCGACTTGTGTAAAGTTCATAGAAAACTATCCAGTATACAGTAAAATATGGCTCTTTTAATGCTTTTAAAAAAGACCTCCAACAGTTATGAGCAAATAAATAAATATATGCATGCAAAAGAATGTATATTTATATAACAATATATATCCATCAGCATAGCTATATATAGAGCTGTATTCTGTGTATATATTTTTTTAAGTACAACTTGAGCACTCGACCACATTTGTACGCACGAAATGCGAATTTACCAGATTTAAAGTTGGCAAAAATCGCAGCCAGAAAATTTCTTCTTTCGGCCTTTTTTGCACTCGTGTTAAATTTTGTATGGATTGGCGTGATATTTGTTTTCATTTCATTTATTACGACTGAAAGACAAACAACAAAAAATAAAATAAAAGAGCGAAGAGAAAACATTTTATAGTAATTGTTTTATGCACGCTCATCACGCTCGAAACGTTTCGTTTATGGAACGGTTTGTCGACTTTTCCCCAGTTTGTCTTTTTTCAGTCATCCCCTTCGCCCCTCTGGCAGGAACCACACCCCTGCCCCACCAGCTGGCCCTTTGAATGTGTAGCTACAAAAATGTGCGACAAATTCAAATGCAATAAATTTGTGTTTTGCTTTCCAGTACAAATTTATTTTATGCCCAGAGACCCATTGAAAAATAAATATATTTGAGGTATATTGTTTTTGTTAATTGATATGTAACAGGCAAAAGCAGCAGAAAACCGACCCCATAAGGTCTATCCATTTTTGCACTCAGTTAAACAGATAAATTCATTTAGCTTTCGGTATGTCTGAGGTGTAAGGGGCAATAAATTAAAAAAATAATAAATAAAAATAAAATAAAATAAAATTATAATTAAAATAATAAAAAAGGTAAAGTAAATAAAATAAAAAACTAAATTAAAAAATAAAATAAATAGATAAAATAAATAAATAGAATAAAGTACATTAAATAAATAAATAAAACAAACTAAAATTAAATAAATAAAAAATAAATAAAACAAATAATAAAATTGAAAAATAAATAAAATATATCAAATATATAAATAAATATAAAGTATATTTGAAGGAAGAATTGAAAGTATTAACCAAAAATAAATAAAATAAACAAAAAAATATATAAACTAAATGAAATAAAATAAATAATTTTTTAATATTGTAAACAAACAAAATTAAAAAATAAATAATTTACACGAAATTCTACATTTTGGAATACCTCAAGCAAAACCAGCCAAAATTAATAAAACATAAATTTTGAATTAGCATTTGTGAAGATAAAATATTTGTGCTTCAGTACATATGAATATAGATCTATGGCACATCATTTTTAGCAATAGCAATACAATTATGTAATAGCTCAATTTTTTATAGAATTTAGATAACAAGAAATAGCTCCATCTAATCTCTCTTAGTTTTTAATACTTCAGCAGAGTATCTCTTTAGCTGTGCATGCCCCAGCATAAAACACGTCTTTGTTCATTTTGTGTTTGGTGCATTGGTCGTGATTTTAAGCAATTTGTTAAAGCAAATATCGAGAAATATATATGTTGATGCTGTCGATGCTGCAATGTTTGCTCGCTGCAATATGCAGCAGCTGCTGCTGCTGCTGCTGCAACTACTATTTGCATATTTATTTACTTTTCTGATTATGCGGCGTTGAGATTTAATTTGATTTATTTGCTTTGACAAATTTATGCAACTGTTTGCAATTATATGTGATAGACGATAGATGTGTGTCTGTGTGTGTAACATGTGGTAAACTGCTTTGGCATAGAAATTAATGTTGCATACTTTTGAGGGCTGCTTAGAAATATGCTCAAAGCCTTCGAAATTTACGTTGATAATTGAATGTAGTGAAATTTTAATTAAACTTACTTAATTTCAGTTATTAACGGTACTATGTGTGCCGGCCAGGAATGGCTTGGTAAAAGTATTATGAAACACTCACAAGTTTGCCATGCGGTTATTTTGCTGTCAAAGTTTTGCATTGTAATTGAGCGTAAAAGCAAAACTTTGACTAGGTTTCGCTCTGCCTTTCGCTCCCTCTCTCTCTCTCTCTCTTTCTCTCTCTCTCATTTCTTTTCCTTTTGTTATTTTTTGGTTTATCCTAGGCAATCGCCTGGCAAGTTAAGAACTTGGCGGCTGCTCGCAACTTGAGGAAGCTACTCAAAAAATAAGTTGCACATAAACTGTAAACACACAACAAGTAAATGGGCGTGGGGAGGGGGCTAGAGAGGGAGGGGAGGTTGGCGTGGTTTCACAGTTCCCAGTTCTGCAGGACGTACTCCTCCATAAAGTTCAAGAGCAACATATGTTGTGGCATAAATTTTATAAAGTCCTTGGGCTTCCCATGCTTCCTTAGCATCCTCAGCATCCTTAGCATCCTTAGCTGCTATGGTTTCCTTCAACCGCCTTGTTTACTTTCATGTTGCCTAAAAGTAACAAAAACAATAACAAAAAACAAAAAAATACAACAACAACAGCAACCAAATTATGGTTAGACTTTTAACTTGTTTATTACGCCCAGCTACACGCGACGCTAGAATATAAAGTTTTTTAATTTAATTTTAATGAAAATTTATGATTATTTCTTTCACACGCCAAATTCACAAAACTTTTCATTATTTCGCTCTCATATTACTAATATGGAAAAAGTGGCAAAGAGATATCTCTTCTTTATCACAACTTGCGCATAATCTCTATAATTAACCAAATCTCTTGGGCTCTTGATATTTTTCATTCAAATATGTGAAGCTCTGTAGAAATTCTCATAAGACAAAGAGTTTTTCAAAGAGTTTTATAATGAGAAATAGTTTTTTTTTATGTTGATATTTAACTTAAAACTCAATTATTTTCGTTAAGTGTGAGACTATATGTCTGAATGCATATATGAATATATAAATAGGCCAAGAAGATGAAAATTTCAGATATTCTTTTTGGATAACGGACTTATATACATATATGTATATTTAGCTTTTCCCATTGGCTCATATCGTAGCTTGTCTCAAAGCACTTTGAGTAATTCCATCTAAGACTGCTGCTATTGAGCTTTAATGAGGCTTAAAGCGCTTATGTAATTATATTTTCTATTCATCTGTCTCGTTGTGTGTAGTTCATCCTCTTTCTCACCCTCACCCCCTCGGCGTTGGCGTGTTAAATTAAACGAATCCATTAATCGGATGGCAGTTCCTGTGAATATGAAGAGCTGTATAAATATTAATAACGTTTCAAATGGCATGCCACGTAGCTGTCGTATGTATGAATGCAGGTCGACGCCAGCCGCCAGCCAGCTCCGCCCACGAGCATCCCGGCCAACATGCTCCACACTCTCTAGAAGCCTGTCAAACTTCTCAAAGATGACAAGATTCAGGCCCAGAAGAGGCATTTTGGTGGTTGGGGGTGGAACGTTTTACAATTGGGACAAATTGCATTTGCTCTGCTCGTTGAATGTGTTCTGTGTTCTGTTCATGTTAGTGTCTAGGCTTTGTTTCGACACGACAAGCAAGACGTGGGATTGGGTGGGCGGCGAAGAGGGTCAGACACATAGGCAGCAAAGCGAGCATAACCCTAAACATTACAACATGCATCATCAACATAATCAACAAGAATGACAACAGCTACAACAACAGCAACAACTGTAGCACGCGCTTGTCATTCAATATATCGCGTCGATCTGCACACACACACATGTTATCTGTAGGAGAGAGCATGCGGCAGACACACACACACACATGAGCGCATTTCGCAATGTGCGTGCCAAGAGAGTTCATCTTCTATTTTTTTCCCATTCCTCATTTCACTTCTCCACCTTCGCTTGTGTTTATATTTATCTGCGTATTAAATTGCGAGCTCGTGTGCTGAGAGAGCGACCGACCAGAGGCCTCGACTATTGTTTGCCTTGTCTTTGTCGTTGTTGTTGCTTTTGTTTCTATAGTCATTTTTCTGCCGTTATTTTTATCAGTGAACGTGAACGTGTGTTGGAATCCAGTCTGAGCTGCTATTTTTACTTGCTTTTGCCCTATGTCCTCATTGTTGTTGCTGCCCCTGTTTGCTCATTCTCTTTCAGCTGTCGCTTTAATTGTATACCGTTAGTCTTATTCGCTGTGCGTACTATGAGCAGAGTTGACCAGTTAGCAAATCTTTAATACTCTTTAAATATAGTTGGAGAAATTTTGATCATATCAATAATTACTTGACTTCAAATAGGATTAATAATTTCGGAATGTTTATAAATAAAACGATTCAAATATAAATAATTTAATTATGTGTTATAAATAAATACCCACATTGTAAGATAGGATATTTGAAATCTCAAAATTGAGAAGCTCTGTAAGCGCTTTAAAAAGTCGAAAACTAGACAAAGCGGATTAACAACTTACAATATTTTTATCAAGTGGCATACATATTTGTATATATGTATGTAGCCAATATAGTATTCAATTAACATTAAGCGGAGTTTGCTTCATCAAATATTTACGCAGACGAATTAGCTAAGAATAATGTCTGATTAACCCCTTCAGTGCACAGTGCTAAACAGAGCTATTTGCGTACACAGCGGCTGGGCAACATTTTTATTACCGTTAGACGCTGCTGGGCTGAGCAAGAATCATGTGTTGCAGCTTAAATTACGCTTTAGGCGCACTCACATTTAGAGTTCGCTGACAGGATGTTGCCGAGACGTTTGTCATGCGGCAGGCAGCCTCGACAGCCGCAGCCCCTTTTGCCCACTTGTGCGACTGATTGTCTTTGACTAAGAAACGAACAAGACGAGCCGGCAAATTTGATGTACTACATTCACTCGCCCACTCTCCCTCTCTCACTCACTCTTTCGCTCTGGTTGTGAAGTGAATGCCATGCATGACAATTTTATTTGGGAGATTGGTTGAAGAGTAGAAGAGCGTTGAGGAGAGCGACAAAAGCAGCAGCCGTAGAAGAGTGCAAACACATATACACGATTCACGTAAATTTCATGCAATTTGTTATGTTTTATGTGCCTCGTTCGTCTGGCACTCTCTCTCTCTCGCTCTTTCTTTCTGTAATGGGGGTGCTGGCAGCTCGAATGTTACGCCTGGGAATCTCAAAATGACAGACTTCAATTTATACAATTTATTTTATTAAGTCAAACATTTGTCTCTCTATGTATGCGTGTGTACGTGTGTGCGGGTGTGTGTATGTGTGTGCGTGCCGTTTTATTAACAAATTGATGAAACAATTTCCGCAGCGTTTAATATGGGCAATCTTTTTTTCAGCTCTGTGTTTTTTGTTTTTTTTTTTTTGCTGACCAGCCTCTTGCTGGATTTCCGCTCTAAAAATCTATAAAAAAGAAGAAGAAATTGTGCTGTGGGAGCGAGCATTACGAGTACATGAATTTGTCCCTTTATAGCGCGTTAAATTTTCATTTTTACTGCGCACATAAAATCTACGAATTGGCAAAATTCAATTGCAATGTTATAGATGAAACGGAATGGTATGGAATGGAATGGAATGGAATGGAATGGAATGAGATGGTATGGCTATCCACCTAAGCGCCCATATAAATCTCAATTTATGTTGGCTATTTAAGCATTTTGGGCACGCAGCAGCCATTTCGTTTGGGCCCGCTCTAGGCCTCAAAATTATTGAATCTAATTAACTTAAATGAAATGAATGAAGACTACAAATGTGTGCCTGCCAAACTCGTAAAACTTGGCCCAAACCCCGAGGCAATGTATGTGTGTGTGTGTTTTGGCCCGTTTAATTTATGGATGTGTATATAAATTCATTTGGAGCTCTTTAATTGCTGCTTAATGGCAGAAACCTTGTAATGCCGGAACCCCCTTGCTGCTAACCCAAATGGCCCCAGCCCTAGCCTCAGCTTCAGCCTGAGCCTTTGGCATTGCCTTTGTCTTTGGCTGTGAAGGTCAACAGATTGATTGGGGATTACGTTCGTGTTGGTTCCCCTCCAAAGTACGGATGCTTATTGAAATTGTTTATTTGCTTTCATTTTTTGTTTCTTCCGCCCTTCTTCCAGATCTTCAATTAATTGCAACACAAAACTCTACTGAAGTCGTGTAATTAATCATTTAGGAAGGGCTTCGGCATCGGCTTCGGTTACGTCTCTTCTAATATTTATAACATAAATTGAGCATCAGATTATGGGTTTGCCCATTTTTTTTTGGTGCCTTAAAGTGGCATTAAGGTTAAGATAAATTAAGTGTTAAGCGCTTAGCTTTTAAGCTTTGGCAAGGAACAGGTAACGAAAGAGCGTACCTTAATGAAGATGAAATTCTCTTTCGATTTTAGTTCATATTTTGTGTATCCTTATCAATTGTTGTAGACTTGCAACGCTTTCAGATTCGAAATTCTGCCCCAAAGTTTTTATGTAAATTTGCTTTTGATTTACTCACATATAAAGCCCTAAATAGGCCCAGGTATGCCTCAGGTGTTTATGTTTCATGTTGATGAGTTTCCTGAGAGTTTTCCCCTTCTTCATTTTGAACCTTTTCATTTGCCCGAGGGCGCTCAGTCCTTTTTACCAGCTAAAAAAAAGGCTCTATTTTCTTTTCGATTTTCATTTTTTATGCATTGCAGATTTTTCAATTCGTCAACCCAAAATAACAAATTTCTACAATTTTTTTTTATTGTAGCATATGAAAAAAGTTACATAAAAATGTTATTCAATTAAATGTTGTGGTAAATTTGTGTGCGAAATGAAATTTTATTACGATATTTTTATAAAAATAATTTAAATAGAATTTTATTATTGGAGTTGATAGAAAAGCTATTAAAACTGAGTTTTATATTCAAATATATTGATATATATCATAATATAAAATCATTTTTCTTGTTTATATCAATTTTATGATTATAAAAAACTAGCTCCTTGAATTGAGCATATATTTAGATTAATAGCATAAATTGCTTTATTTTTCATTTTTTTGAGTCAGCTACAGAAATCTATTTGAAATATTTTCAGGCAAGAGTTAACAAAAAATTGGTAGTCAGAGAAATTGTAGCAACTGTAACAACAATAAATATTTTTAAAAATATTGCTGTTGTAATAAATGAATTTTAAAATATTCCAGATTCAAAATTTGCTGCTGAAAAGTTTAGTAAAATATCAAAAAAATTGTTAGCCTGAGCTAAAAGTGAACAAAAAATGAAACAGTTTCGCTTGCAGCTTTTACTGCTTTGCTATCAAATTTTTTATGATGCTCACTCAGTTGACATACATATATATGTATGTATGTATATTTTTTCAAATATTGATTTGTCTGTTGACCATTCAAGCTGTCCATCAATCTGACAGTGAGTCAGTCAGTCAATCATTGTGTTCAGCCATTTGGGTGTGAAATTTGAGTAGGCAATTTTAATAATTTAAGCGAATGATCTATCACAGTTACAGTTAATCTATCAACGACAGGCGAGGGAAGCCTGCCACGAAGTGCCTTACACACACACACACACACACACACACACATACATACATACATACATACATATTTACATTTACATACAGACTTTCATCATCTTCGTTTCGCTTCTAACAAATTGTCTTGTTAAAAGTTTTTCTCTTCATTTCCCGGCCGCAAAACGAGCTGCGGCAAAGCCAGATAAAAACATGGCTGGAAAAAAAAGAAAGAAGAAGGAAAAAAACCGTTCTGCCAGCAGACGCAAAATTTGTGTCTGATAAGAGAATTTGCTGGCCATTAGCATTTAAGGCGTTAAGTCATTTATATTCATTTTGGATATTTGCACAATTCCAATGAAACGAATTACTTAATTGTCAAGTACTGATGCATAATCTCCAGAGTGGACCGAAGAGAAAGCTCGTCAAATCGATAAATCATTAAGTGCTACTTCTCCAGAAATACAATTTTTCCGGCACTGAATGAGCGGAATTAAGGCCTTGTGTAAGCGAAATTCAAGTGAAACATTTTCTACGAATCATTTGAAGTGCTTGAGTGACAAGTGCTTTTCAATGTCAAATAGTATTTAATCTATTTAAAGATTAACTTTGAATATAAAATACAATAATAAATAATAAATACAATAAAGGAATTTATGGAAATTGTATTTCTAAATAATATTTATTTATTAAATATAAATCATCTTTTCCTTTCTTCTCATAAATTATCATACTCTTATTTTCTTTTCATTCTTCAGTTACTCTCTTTTCTTCACAGCACTTCTCTTTTTTGTGTTGCCTTCCTCCATTTGTTTTTTCTTCATTCTCATTCTCATTCTCTCTTTATTTTCTCTTCGTCTTTTCTTCAACTTAATTTCCTTTTATGTTTTCTAAAGTCTGTCTTCCTTTCTTCTTTTCTGATTATCTTCTCTCCGTCGTCTCTTAGTCTTTTCATTATTATCTTTTCCCATTCTCTGCCCTTTTAGAATGAGAATAGAATAAGGGATTAGCTGAGATTAACATCTATTCATGTTTCTACTGCTTTTCTTCTCTTTATTAAGCAAATATTCATAAATTTTCTATTCTTTCTACTCTCTTCCTTTATTTTCTTTCTTCATGTTCACTTCATCTTTCTACTCATCTCTATTCTTTAACATGTCTCTCTTTCCCTTCATATTTTCTCTCTTAAAACTTTAAATTTTTGTCTGCTCTTAAGTTCTCTTCTCTGTTTTTCGTTTCTCTTCAACTTTTCTTACTTTTTTTGGTCTCCCATCTTATCAGTGAGTTACTTTACCCTTTAAATTTTTCAATAATACTTGTCATAAATTCTTTGCTTCAAGTATTCAAGATTTATTCACTTTAACTGCTGGGAAAATCCCTTTTTTCCCACAGTAATATGTAAATTTGTTGTTGGTATTTTATTACTTGGGATACTCATCAAATTTCGAATGAGTTATTTGAATAAGTCAATAGGGAAAGGACGACTCGGAACACAGGATACAGTCGCCCGAGCTGTTAAGTGAATCCGAAAAAGGCAAAGCACCTACACAGCTCAGGGGAACATGGAACGGGATTGGTATTGGAAATGGGATTGGGATAGGCATAAAAAGCATCAATCATCAATTTAGCAATCTTGCGATGGAGTCTCACGTCCTTGGCGCTCAGCTGCAAATAGTTGAAGCCGCTTAAGCACGAATTTCTATTAAAATATTTATGCAAAAAGCTACGAAGCGACAATCTAAGCCGGCAACGGCTATGAAAGGGTCTCAGCTACGGCGGCTGTGCGTGAAAAATTTCAGCAAAACGATTTTCATAATCGATTTTCAGTGACTGTTGACAACAGCAGCAGCAGCAGCAGCAGCTAGATATGCGGGGGCGCTGCAGACGCGCTTGTCAACCTTTATCAGAAACAGGGATATAGCTAAAGGAGGTGGGATTGAGTGGATAGGGCGGCTGGGCAGAGGCAGCCAGACAGGCGAGCAAAGCCGAGACAAATGCGACATGCGTCTGTTGACAATATATCAACATGTGGAATACGGGCAGATAGGGACCCGCCCCCACATCTCTCGATGGGGCGTCCTTGGATAAAAAAAAAAAAAAAATAAATGCAAAAGGCAAGAGAGGACTTAACAATTTTTCTACTTGACTTTGACATTTGTTCGGAGTCCGCCTCCTGTTTGTTGTCTTCGACTGTGAACCGACGCCAGGTCAAGTAATCTTTAAAGTATGACGTCTCTGTCTCTCTCTCTCTATCTCTCTGCCTTGCTCCCTCTCCCTCTGTGGGTAGTCAACGATAGTCCTCACTACAATTGTTTGCCATTTGAAGCTAACGTAGCGCAACTAATCGATGAAAAAGACGAGACTCTTAGACTAGGGGAAGAAGCGCACTGACAGAAGCCAACTGAACTGTTTGAGCTGACTTTGAATCAGAGATTCGTTCGCAGTCTGTGTTTTTGTTGTTTTTCTTCTATTTTCTATTTTCTATTTTTTTTTTTTTTTTTCGTTTTTCATAATGTGCTCTTAACCCGTTTATGGGGCGTAGCTTATGTGATGATAGTATCGTTGAGGCTGCCAGGCAAAAATGTGGTAAAAGCGAATACGTGAAGCAGAATCCTTAAATGCGATTCGCACCAGTTGCTTCTGCAAATAGTGTGTAAATCATGCTCGATGGCAGAGGCTTTAACGCAGTGATAGATTAATAGTGCCACAGTGAAGTTATGGCTGGGCGAGAGTGCATGACTAGAATATACCCGGAATATCATAAGTTGCTCATCTATTTATCAGATGTAGTGTAGTGCAAGGTATTCGTCTATATATTAAGAGTCTATTAATCAAATATGCAATATAAGGCAAAATAACTAAAGTTATTTATCGATTTTTATCGATTGCACTGGTTAATTTAACGATTAATGCAATTCTGATACAAGTATGCAGAAAAACATATTTCACTCTTTAAATTTATTCAAAGAGCATAAAAGCTATTATTATCATTCAAGTTACAGCTTATTGCAGGGTATTCGCTAGTCGTTTACTTCAATGTGCACTCAAATTTCTATAGAATTTTGAGTGTAGCTTCATTTATGATATGCTTTTGTTGCTGTCAAATAGTTAACGTAAGTTCGGTAGCCACTAATTACCCAACTTAAGCTGCCATTGTATTGTTTATCTTTTGACAGCATGCCTCACAGATAGCAAGAGAGAAGGAGAGAAACAGAGAGAGAGAGAGAAAGAGAGCGAGAGGCAGACATTTGTCTTCAGAGACTATTCCAAAAATTAAACAGATTTATTATTCAGTGGCCCAGTGTGTTGGTTCTATCTTAAAGTGGAGTCAAATCGAGTCGCCTCTGCTCGTGATGGACTGGGTAACTGGGGAGCTGACTTCCCTCAGTGCTGCTTGTGCGCGTGCTGAGCTCGTGGTTTTAATGGGGGGGCGGCCAACGACGTGGGTGGCTTGCGGTTTAGTGGTTTAAGTGGTTGAGAGGAGAGCAAAGACAGCTACAGCTAGAGCGAGAGAGAGAAAGAGAGAGTCGGCAGGCGCCTGCAGCTAAGCGCATTGCGTTTGTCAAATTTTTACGAGTTCGCCGTGTATCGATTCGCCCAGCTCTTTGAAATCTATCTCTCTGCTTGGCTCTTTGGCTTAGTGTGTCCTTAAGCTAAATTAAAGCATATATTACATTTCATTAATCCTTTGATGTCTGCGCTGCGGGGGGTCTTAAAAAGCCAACGCCCCCCGCTTTGATTAAGTTGCGAATGTTTGATATTGAAAAGGGCTTGTAATTCCTGAAATTAAGTTACAGAATTTGCTTTGAAGCTGCTGTAGCGCTGGTAAACACTAGTAAATCAGTATGAATTATAATGAGCTGAAGTGTTTATCTTAGCCAAAGCTCGCAAGTAACTTGATTAATGCTTGGCCAAAGCAGCTGCCAGCTAAAGTGGATGTGCTCCGCTCCAAGATATATGAGCTGCAAAGCATTTGATGGACTGCAAAACTACATTTTTGACAAGCTTGATTTATTAGCCAGTCACGACTAACTTACTGCTGCCAGTTCATGAGCTGCTAAGGTATAGTACAGGGTGTTCAGCCTGATAGTCAATTGTTCCCTATGGGCTGATAGTTTATGAATTGAGATGGACTGTAGTCAGCTCTGAATAGAGCTCGACAGATCATTGCTGAATCCTTTCTATATTTTACTGTGGAAAAATGTTTCAATAAACGATTTTGACTTTATAGATTAATATTAATATTATTAATATTAATTAATATTAATTTTAAAAATAACTAGACAAACAGCCAGCTCTACTTTTTTATTAATTCATATATTTATTATTATTATTAATCGCAGTATTATGCCTTAAGCAAGCCAGCTGTCATCAGTTGCTAAAGCAGACAAAGCAAACATTGCCTTTATTTTATTTTTTTTTAAGTTAACCACAGCAAATTTTGACCACACAGAAATCAACATTAATTTCAGCACTCAGTCCCAAAAAAAATCAGCAAAAGACAATGTAATGCAAAGCCAAACAATCAAAGGAAACGCCAAGGCGAATTCAAAAATTTTGGTCACGTAGAAACTTTGTTTGTGCCTCAAAGACAAAAACCAGCTAAACTTAATGATGACAAAAAAAAACACTGAAATGTTGACAAAATAATGAAATACCCTAGCAAGGGTCCTAGACGATTCTTAAAGCTTTTCAAATAAATATGCAAATGTTACTTGAAATTTATTGATTAAAAACAATAAAAGTTACGCATGATGCAGAGAGCAAAACACAAATGTAAAATATATAAAAAATAAAAATAAAAATAAAAAATATATATAAATATAAAAAAAGATAAAAATAGATATTGTGCAGCAATTAAAAAAAAATTAATAAAAAAATGTATATATATTATAATATATATTTGTACTACATTAAAAAATGTATATATATTATAATTTATATTTGTATTACATTAAAATGCTTAATGACATTATTTATTTATTTTTTTTAATATAATTTTTTTTACTAATTTTTTTTTTTTTAAAGATATTTTCTTAAATATAATTTTAATAAACAGAAAAAATATTAACAATAATAATAATAATAAAATAATAATGATATTAAAAAAATAATAATAATGAAATAATAATAAGCAAATTAAATAAACGATGATTGATATAAATTAAGTTTAATTGTATTCTATTTACTAAGTTTCCATTTAGTAAGTTTTAAAAACAAATTTTTTTTTTTATCATTATTTATTTATTTATTTATTAATATTTTTTTTTTTTAGTTCTTTATTATTATTTTTGTTCGTACACAAAATTAAAAGAGTTTCCGACACTCGAAAAGTTTACAAAAAAATTGTAAGCTAGTTTATTAATAAAATAATAAGGTATGTCAGATTCAAGGGTCAATTAGTGCGTTAGCTGCGAGGCTTTGGATAGCTTGAAGCATCTCCTTAAATTTACCCAATTCAATATATAATTTTAATACCTTTAGAAAATATTCAAAAGCTGCTGAGATTCGCAGCGAATACCGATTTGCCATTGGAATGATAATAATAATTACGCTCATACTCAAATACTTTAGTTTCTCTGCGGTTGCCAGGGAGTATTTCATAGTTGAGCAATAAGCTATAGAAATTGTGTGTTTGCTTTGCAGTCAGCAAACTTACAATGCGCCCGGCTGAACAATTTCTGTAGAAGAAACCATTGAGAGCAACAACAGCAACACCAACAACAGCAACAACAAAACGCAAAACTCTGCGACTCACGACGCGACTTGAGTCGACTCAGTGCTCAAAATTTTACGCGGGTTGACTGCTGAAGTGCCACCAGGGGGCATGAATGAGGGCGGTTGGGTGGGCTTTGGTGCAGCGCCTGGCATGGCCTTTGTCACAGTCAGGGACGCGGACGACAACGATTGCGTCTTTTGCATTTTGACTGAGCGGCAGCCGGAGTAGCAGCAACAGCAGCCCAGACTCGAATTACAAATTCAGCACAATGTCCCTTTGTCATTTATGCATTCGCTGTATAAATTAGGCACAATGAATTTCAGCGGTTGCGGTGCGCTGCTCTTACGAGTTGTAGACTCTTAATAAGCTTCAATTTTTTTCCGGTTTTTTATTTTTCAGGTGGCAGCGGCAGCGGCGGCGGCGGCGGTGGCGCTGGCGGTGGCGGTGCTGGCGGTGGCAGCTCCTCGGACATATCCAAGGATCATTGCAATAAGACTGTGGACATTTTCGAGGATATCAGCTCGCCGGAGGTCAGCAATCAGAATCTGGGACGGCCGCTCACCTGCTCGTATCGCTTTCGTACGCTGAAAGGTGCACCGCGTGACTTTGTGCTACGGCTGCGCTTTAAGAAGTTCAAAGTGGGCCAACTGCTCAATGCCACCCACTGTGAGGGCGGCTTCTTGCAGGTGAGTTAGCCTCCAATGCTGATGTGTGTGTGTGTGTGTGTGTGTGTGCGTGGTCGAGGCAATCAAATCTAATTTATAACTTTGTCGCTCGCCTAAATGATGACACATGTATCCCACGTAATGCCAACGTACGGGCAACGGTTGACAGCTTTATGTGAAGCTGAGCTCGAGAGTTGCAATCCAATTGGCGCTGCCAATGTCTGTGTGTGTGTGTGTGGGTGGGTGGGTGTGCCGCCTGGCTGGCTGTCCCTTTGCTTATCATTTGATTTGACTCCATATGACGCTGTTGTCCACGTTGTCCTTGCAGATTGTTGATGGCAATAGCAAAACAGACGTCTCCAATCGCAAGGAACCGGGCATGTTCTGCGGCGAAGCGGAACAGCCACAGACCTTCATCAGCGAGACGAGCTACGTGAAGGTGCTATTTCACACGGACAACTTTACGGATCAGGTGAGCTAATTAATTGCCCAATGAGAATTACAAATTGTTGCAAGAGTTGAAAAGATGTAAAGAGTTGTCTTATAATATTTCAGATGAATAATAAAAAATAAATAAATATACTAACAACATTTCTTTAGAATAAATAATATAACAAATATAATGAAAAGATTTTTTAAATATTTAAAATGTATTATTGAAAGTCTGTAACATATAAAGGCTTATCTGGTCATATAATTTATCTCTATCCAAATCCTCATTTTCCGTCTTTAGTTTCCCTTTGCAACTTTTAACATAATCAACTTTGTATCTTAAGAAAAATTCCAACTCCAGCTCTCAGCCGAGCTCATTCCACTTCAGACACCTCATCTAACCAACTCCGGTGACTTCCAATTACGGTAAAAAATAAGTCTCTATTCTGTTGTCTACCGTCTTCAAGTTGCAGACACCAAACGCACTTACACTAATAAACCATGGCTCCATCTTCTATTCACCCGTCCCAGCTCGGCCCGTCACACATGTCACATGTGTCACGTAGCCGCTTCCTTCATGTCCTTACGCCGTGTCCTTAGCACAGCCGTTCCACTTTCTGCTCCTAAATATAAATATATATATTATATATATATATAGGTAGCAAGATATATATGTATATTCATATTTATCACATAATTTAAAGAAAATATTACAGCACACAAGTTTTTGACGCCCTTAAAGCAAAGTTAGTGTGCACTAGTTGAGCATAACCAGCTGGCAGATACTCTGTAATGCGTTGGAGTTGAAGTTGGATATATGTAGGTTGCTGTACATAAAGAGTGTTCTATGGAGGTTGATGTACTGGAAGATATCCTCTATATATAATATAAAATAATATATATCATTTCAAAATCAAATAAATATTCCCATATTTATTTCTTTTGCATATGGTATACAGAGTCAGTTCAACTCTTTTTACATTCGCCTCGTAAAGCTGCTTCACATAATGCAAAAGAGAGTGTATTAGTTTATCAACTTCTCACATTGCTCACATACATTAATTTATAAGCCCCAAGCCCAATATGAAGAGCGCATTAAAGTCTCTTCATTAATTTGTCTAGAACTTCTAATTGTTCTCTCAGCGAGCATTACACAGTCGTTTTTACCCCGCTCTAATATATCTAAATACGTTTCTTTTTTGTATTTTATTTACATACATACATATATGTATTTATTTTGTATTTTTTTTTATTTTATCTGTCTCTGTTTTTGGTTTGTTTGTGTTGGCTGTGACCCATGTTGCTCTATCTGCTTGGCTGCATCTATGCAACTCACTTTCGCACTTAGCTTTTCATATACATATATCGCCAACATACACAAATACATATATATATACATTTATATATATATGCGTGTGTGTGTGTATGTTTATAAATGTATATATTTTTGCATGCATTATTCAGTGGAACGTCTATGGAAGCTGTGAACGTGGGCGTTCCCAGCGCTCCTGACTGTCGTCTGGCTGCCTGCTGCCTGCTGCTGCGTCCCTTTGCCAGTTGCGGCATCTCTCTTTGGCCTGGCCCGACTGGCGACTGGCGACTGGTGACTGGTGACTGGCGTTGTATATGGCAAATGCTGTTCACAACTTGAATTCTATTTAGCTGCATGGCTGTTGCACTTGCCCACACTGGTAATGCCCTGTGAATGCTCTTTGAAGGTGTTGCATGGGGTATGTTGTTTAGCTAAGAGTTTGTGTTATAGGAAGAGGCAGTTGAGACTTTAATACTTATCGATAATTTATGTATTTTAATTTATACAAGATATTTGAATATATCTTTTAAAAATTGTGAGAAATTTCGTATCATATGAGATCAGTTTACATTCTCTTCGAATCGATATAAATCGTTAATAAAGGTTAGCCAACTTGTGTTTTTCTTAAGTGATAAAATCAACCAAATAAAGATTTAAAAATCTCCATTTACTATATACTTCAATTTAGAATTAAAAAAGAAAAAAAAGCATTACAAATCTTAGCAGCAGAGCATCTGTCAGTCTGTCATACCCCACTTGCTGTTGTTGCTATTGCTGTTGCAGTCTTTCACAGATTTTTTGTCAGTTTGATGCGGTATTTGCATTTTCAGAGAGAACAAAAAATATATATATACAAAGATAAGATCATTATGTCACATAAAGAATTTATAAATTTAATAAACTATATTTCTTTATGTTTCATTTAAGAAAAAGTGTGAAATTCGTGTTTGATAAATAGCGAAAATTCTTTCAGGTTAAAATAAAAAGAAAGAGTTAACAATTTTGAACATATATCAAATACGTTCATGTATATAATCTAGATATTTATATAGATATATAGATATATATATATATAGTTATTTCCGCTCTGGCAAAAGTCGAAGATGTCGAGCTAATGCTGTTGTAGCATCGTTCTTTTCTTTTTGCTTGTTTGCTTCATGGATTAACTTCATGCTGCATTTTATCAGATGTAAGCAGCAGCAACAGCACACCTACACAAGCGAGGGAGAGAGAGAGGGAGAGAGGGAGAGTGGGAGTGTGTGAGTGAGAGAGAAAACCTAATGCCATGAACGAATGGCTCATGCAGCAGATAGACGCTCAGCCTGCAGAGCTGCTTTTGCTGCTGCTGCTTCTGCTGCTGCTGCTGCTGCCATCCTCCAGAGTGTCTTATGCACACCTTAATGGAGTCATAAATATTTATGAAAACTCGCTACGCGCTCAGCCCGAAGTTGGCTGCTCGGTAGACAGTTGAGAGCGCAGTTTCCTGCCGGAGTTGGCGGAGTTGCTGCTTTGTTTTTGCCACGCAGATTTCAGCGCAACTTTTTTAGTGCTCATCGTCTTTACAATTTTTGCCACTTATTTTGCACGAATGCTCAGGAGAATGCCTGGCATGAGGTGTGGAGGCTGATGCGAGTGGTATCATTCTATATAATAAATAAAAATAATAGACCAGCGCTGGCATGTAATAATATTGCCACGTACACAATTTAATGAGCAGACAGCGATGCCAACAGCAGCAGCAGCAGCAGCAGGAGCAGCAGAGCCATCAGCAATGGCTGCACTTTGGCCGAGCTCAAAGTAAAGCGAAAACGAAAACAATTTCGCATTAACATAAATTCATGGCAAATAAATCAAAAATTATTTTCACAAATTGCGACATTCGTGACAGGAGAAAACAAAAACCGAAATGCGAATTCCAACTGATTTTTAATTTATTCGTGCACAAATTTTGCCACGATATTAAAAGAAGAGCCAATTGCTAAGGGAGGGGATTGAGTAGGTCGCAGCCATGGCGATAATGCCAGCTACGCTATATTGCATCCGCATCAGCATCAGCATCAGCATCAGCATCTGCAACAGCATCAGGCTGCGTTCAAAAATATTCAATGCATTTAAAGTCGGATAATGCGGCAAATATGATGCTGAGGGCATGAGGCAGGAGGCACGTTGCATGAAGCAGGAGGCACGTAGCCTCGACTAGCTGGCTGTTGGCCTGTCACTCTGTCTGCCCGTCTGGCCGTCTGCCAGACTGCTTGTTCGCCATTGTTCAGATCGTTAAGTGGCGCTAACGTCATTGACGCCGGTAACGCATTTAATATTGACATGTGCATTACGCATACGCATCGTGTGCAGAACCCCCTAGAAATCAGTCAGAGCCATGACCAACAGAATCGCAGCATTCATGCGTGATTTCAGTGTTTGGCATACAAAATCTCTCCATAGAATGTTAGTCAGGCATTATTTTATGTGCATAATACAATTTTGTTATAGTTAATTCCATTTTGATATAATCCAAAATTTTAAGTGGAGCTGCAATAATGGATAATTGTGCATGTCTCTTGAAATTCTGATAAATGCATAATGCATTGATAAAAACTTATTAATATAACATAAATCAACTGAATTAGGTATTTATTTATTTATTTTTTATTTATTTATTCAATTATTTATTATTTATGTATCTATTTATTTATTTATTTGTTTATTTATTTATTTATTTTTATTTGCTTATTTAATTATTTTTTTATTTTTTTACTTATTTATTGTTTATTTATTACTTATTCATTTATTTATTTATTTTTTTATTATTTTTTCTTTATTATTTATTTATTTAGTTATTATATTTTTCTTTAATAATTTATATTTATTTTATTTTAATATCAATTTTAATGGATACATAATATTTTAAATAATATTCAAGCATTGATTTGCATTTGCATAAATTTTTCATTATTTATTTATTTACATACTCAGAACTAAATCTTGATTCAGACTATATATAGCTGGAATATAGGAAATTTAACTGTTGCATTCAAGAATTTTATTTAATAAATAACATAAATAATATTTTTTTAAAGTATAAAATTGTTTCAATTGCTTTTATTAAGTCAGCTAAAGAAACATTTTTGAAAAATAAATATATTTTTATTTTTCTTGGATTTTTATTTTCCAATTTTTATTGTTTATTATAAATTTTTTTAGTTTATTTAATAATCAAAATTAATTAACAACTACAATTTTTTTATATTTTCAATTTTAAAATAGCATCATTGCATATTTTAATTATTTTTTAAGCTTCGAGCTACAGAAAATTATCAAATATGTCAAGTAAAAGCTTTAACTAGCTCAACTAACTCAAGTCCTACATATAGCATAGATCATTATCATCATTATCATTATCTCTCAAGAATTCTCTCTCTCTCTCGCTTCTGTATTTCAACTAAAATTGAAGTGAGATGCGCTGCAAGCTCCGTTTGAATGTCATTTCCCACTGGATGGGACGAAAGAGAGGCAGAGAGGCAAAGAGGCAGCTGCAACTGCGTTAGTGCAGCAGGTCATTAGCGCTGATGAGGTGCACGACTAAATGGGGCTTCTAGAACGGCGACTGGGCAGGGCAGAGTAGAGTTTTCCGAACAACAGTGCAAAAACGGCGTGAGCAAACAGTGGAAACGCCTTCATGCCCGCATGTCACCTGGCTGGTGGACAATCAGTTCAGTTCAGGAGAGACTCGGTTTAGATTGGCCCAGCGTAGTTGGGGGACAAAAATCGACGAAAATTCATCAGTAAGAGCAACTGGCAGCTACTAATGGCATGCAGCTTAGCAGCTTGACTGGGGCAACAGTGCGTATACGTGATTGAGCGTAGCCAGAGCGAAAGACAACAGCGCGCTAACAATACATGAATTTCAACTCACTAACATACACTCTCTCTCACACTCACTCACTCACTTCTGTCTATCTCTCTCTCTCTCTATTTGCAGACCTACTTCACATTCGATTCACGCGCGGAACAACAAACCGAAGTCTATTTACGCTATGGCCAACATCCGGAATTATATCCAAATCGTCGCGGCGAAGTGGTGCAAGGGTACGTATGTATGCTATGCGTAACGAGAAGGCACAAAGAGGGAGATAGAGTGATAGAGAGAGGGAGAGGGAGAGGGAGACATACAGAGAGTGGACTGCCCGCTGTGCTGCGAGCTTATCGATAATGTTTAGCGCCTTTGTTCCATTTTTATGTGCCAGTGGGGGAGGCTGTGAGGAGGCGTGGCTGACAACTGACAGTTACTACTTTGTAGCCAGCGATGCGTTAATTTAATTTTATTATGTTGCACGCAACTTGAGTGGTTTTTCGAGCAGCAGATAAAGAGGGAGACAGAGAGAGAGAGAGAGAGAGACGGCTCGACGACAATTCGCTCGAACTGAAACTGGAGCCGAATATTCCATAATCATATGCGAACAAAGGGGCAGAGACAGTGGGCGGAGCTGTAGCTGTAGTCGAGCAGAGCAATGCTGTAACAGAAGGTCGCATAAAATTGAATTACAATTTGCCAGCCGGAGCGTAAGACTTGGGCTGAGGCAGCTCTGCGAGGCACTGCGGCAACATAAACTCGCGCATTGAGACAGAAAAAGTAAAAAAATAAAAGACGAGTATTTAGTTATCCCCCAAAAAAAAACTTTGCAGACATTAAATTTCATTTGATTTGCCCGCTGCTCGGCCTGCTCTTCTATTCTCATCTCTTGGCTGCTTTTTCTCCAACTTTTATCTTAATAAAAATAAGTTTCAATTTCTAATAGCATCTTTTTACAGCCAGCTGAGTCGCGTGAAAACAAAAATATATTAAATTGTTCAAATTAAGAGAAAAGTAAAAGATTTTTGACGTTAAATAGAGCTGGTCTAAGTAACCCTTGCCCAGTCTGCACAGCAAACAGAATCACAGTGAATCAGTCACGCTTTAAGGCTGCTCCTCGTGACACGCCTTAATTTGCGTCTGCAGTCATAAGAATTTTGCAATTCCCAAGGCAATGAGAAAAACCCAAGCATCCACATGGCCAATATGATTTTTATGCTAATTTGGGGTCACGCACATTGACATCGACACTGAAACAGGCTCAAACCAATAGGCGCGACTAGCATATGCCCTGTAATTAAAGAGCAGCTGCAGTTAGAGTAGTAAACAAAGATAACTTAAGATAGATGTTGACAAGGCTTAGTTCCTTTTTGTTGTATCTCATTAACATTCCATGGCTATCTTCCATCAATATAACCCAACCCAAAGTAATGCCAGGGTATTAATATTCAACGGAAGTCAACAGCAAACCCAAATGAAAGGCAAATTTCCTAGAAGACAGAAAAAAGAAGAGAAGAATAAAATCGAAATTTAGAGTGCAAATAAAATGGTAAATGGTAATCATATTTATGCAGTCCGCCTCGCTGCCACGCCCCCCTCAACCCTGGCAAACCATTTGACAACCCTGCTGGCCTAGCATGCGCTTTGTTTGGCTTGAACAAATTGAAAATTATACGCACGGCTCCTCCCCCCTTAGACTCTCTCAACAGTTGTTCGACGAGAAGAACAACAGCAGCAACAAATTTTTACAAGGTCTGTGTCCCAGGCAAAAGCTCAAGAATTTCCAAATCACTGAGCACAATTTTCTGCTTTTGTTGTTTCACTAGCACTGGCCTGGCCTGGGCTCGGCTGGTCTCGGCTGGGCACGGCCTGACAGGCAATTCCAGCGATTAATTTGTTGGATTTGTGCCCAGGAGAGAAGCTGACGAGAAATTTGAGACTTAGGAGACATTTATTGAGAGAGAGAGGGAGATTGGGCGACAAACACTAGAGACAGCGAGAACTTGCTTGAAAAAAATCTACAAAAAAATTAATTGAATTTAATTACAATTCCATCTTCCATCCATTCATAGGTACTGCGAGCGCGAGTATCGCGATTGCCGACTGCAAACCTGCTACGTCCAGTCGCCCGCTTATCCTGGCCTATATCCGCGCGCCCTCAACTGCCGTTACAAATTGCACACGCGACAGCCGTACATCAAATTATATCTGCAGAACGAACAGTTCGCGGTCGATGGGCAGAGGTAAGTGCAGCAGCTGAGATATGCCACACTGGGTGACACTCACCTATATACATGTGTGTGTGTGTGTGTGTAGCTGTGTGCTATCTGCAATATATGCAAATGCAAATTGGCGAAAGAAATTAGCGCCAAGTTAACACCCTGTAATTTGTCATTTTGGCACAGACAACGTCGACTGCAATTTCAAATTTTTTACATTTTTGTTTTCCCGTTTTTGTATGCTTGCTCAAAAATTGTACAAAAGGGCATATTAGCTGGAAATGTGGCCAATGAAACTTGGTGTTGAGATACCAGATATGTATGGCATGAGTTCAATATGAAAGATGATATAAATAAATGATAAATAAATCTAATACAGAATTTGCATAAATTTATTAAAAAATGTGAATAAATTTAATGAAATAATAATTTTAAAAAATAATAAAATTAATATAATCAACAAAAAAATAAGTATAATAATATACAATTCATATACTAATAAAATAATAAACAACAAAAAAAATACTATAGAATAAAAAAGTAAATTATTTAAATTTATCTATTTTAAATTTATAAAAAAAAGTCTTGAACCTTTTCAATTAATTATTCGCAGTTTCATTCAAGCTTATATATAAATTAATCAATTTTAAATTTAAGAAAAATAAATCCTTGAACATTTTCAAGCAATTATTCGCAGCTATCAAGCTTATTTAAATTAATTATTTTTAAATTTATAAAAAAATAAATCCTTGAACATTTTCAATCAATTTTTAGCCGTTTTCAAGCTTAGTGTTAAAGACAAACCAATATCATCTGCTATGAAAAAATCAAAATTTAGAAATATATTTTCAATCAATCTCTCTACTACCTACTACCTACTACCTTTCTTAACATAGACGAGTATTAGACAGTTGCTTAGGCTCGTCTTTCTTTCTTCCGACTCCAATATATTTTTGCTGCCATTGGCTAGTAGTCAACTTTACGTGTATTCAGCTTTTGGCTCTTGTTGTTGTTGTAATGCATTTGGCATGCTGACAATGACAATTTGACAGAGCGCTCGGCAAAAATTGGCACCAATTTCGTGGAAAACGCTGGCGACATGTCACAGACCCGAATTCCACAATCCTAGATCCATCCATATCCCCCAACCCATCTCCATATATCTTCTGGCGGTAAATGCTGGCGTTCGCCTTTTTACCATTCGCCTGCACTTTGTCTGTCTGCATTCAAATTGGCTAAAGGATTACACTTTGAGTGATTTTTTGGGACTCGTTGCGGAGCTTAAAACAGCCATTTGACGCTTTTCTATTATTGATGCGAAAGCAATGGCAATGAGTGCTGCTACCTTGATGGCCTTGCTTGTTGTGATAGTTACCTGAGAACTTTGTAAGTTATACTAGAAGAAAAGATAGTCCCAGTGTGGGGGTTAATAAATATTTTCAAAGACTTTTAGTTAATTTGTTGACATTGATCTTTTTATATACATCTATGCAAGCGATTCTCTCTGTCTTTTAGCTCTTCGTCAAAATCTTGTTTACTTCATCTTTATCTACTTGATTTTCATTTTCATATTTCTTTTGCAGCCAAAGTGCATGTAGAAATTGGTATTATCCCAAAAGTTCCATCAATTTGTGGCATAAAAAACTTTTGACTTTTTACGAGTTGTTTTACGTTAAAGAAAACTTGCGAATGTTTAAGTTCAATAGAAGGATAAAGCATAAAATTGAGTAAAATATAACACAAAAATAAAAAAAATGTCGCTTACTTAAGAATTATTTAATTTGAGTCTTTAGGAATTTTTTTTTTCTAATTTTACACCTTAAATCCGAATATGTATAAAATATTAAATCTATCGCAATATAATTTTGTAATTTAATTTGTAAGTTTTTAAATATACTTTCGAATTACTTTCCATTACTTTCTATTTACTATAATCAATATTTAATATGTATATTTATATTTTTCCATATTTCCTTTTCCTTTTCGCTCTGGTAAACCAATTTTTCCGCTAGAGGCTTCGCTCTTCACATAAATGTCAATAGCCATATACGTCACTTGACCTCAGTGGGGGGCGTCAGCTGGGCAGCTGTTTAAGCCAATACATCAGCTGGCGCCAGCAGCACTCGAGTCGAGTGTCGATTGAGTCATTATGGCAACTACGTTGTCTACTTAATTCGCGCAGGCCTCAACGAATTTGCAATCGTGCGAATTTGTAAGTCAGCCCCCCAGAGAGATATATCCCAGGGAATAATTATGAATTTATGCTGTTGAATAGCTCCACAATAGGCGAGCTCAGCATTTTAAGCAGTGATTGTAGATCAATGGAATGAATATGAATTGATGAAGTGATGAATGATTATAGAGTTTGACAGTCAGTTATTATGGCAATGTTTTCACTAATGGATGATAACATATCTTTGAAGTTGAAGTCTTGATAATAATATATCTTTGAATGAGTATAGTAAGATTTATATAAGAAGATGACTAAAATTAGTTGTGCTTATTTATTCATTAACAGATTATATTTGTTGTAAATATTTTTCTAAAAAGTGTAGATAAACATTTAAATGATATAATTTAATAATATGCCCAAGATTTCGTTAAGGCTTTGTTTTTCCTTATTTTCTAGCTTAGCCAATAAATATTTTGGATTCATTCAATGTGCAACTATTAAAGTTTTTAAATATTCCTTTAAATTAAGCTTCAACATGTTTTCTCAAAAATTTCACAAAGTTGAATTTAGTAGAATATACCTTTCAAGGAACTGACTAAAAATCGTTGGGGAATATTAGCAACTCAATGGGGACACATGCGAAATGCCAGCTGTGCGCTGGAGCTTAAATCAGAACTTAAATATTTGATGTGGCCAAAAACACGGTGACCTTTTAGCCCTTTAACTTAGCTGCCTGGCAGCGAAACACAATTACCATTTGGCCTTCACAAAGGCGGCGGGCAATCATTAAGCAGCGCCCAGCATTTGTGCATTATCATTGGGCTTCACTGTTAACGATATGCGAATGGCGAAGACCTATGTGCGAGGGCACTTTGCAAATGGCCAGCAAAAGTGGCTCTAAGTAAGTTAAAGCTGTTTCGAGTGCAAATGCCAGCCGAGTCAGCATATTTGAAAGACTCTCGCGCCCTGTTCTTTCTTCTACTGCTCATGGCTGCTTGCTGCCTGCTGCTGGCAGGAGTCGCACGTGCACATCAAGTTGGGCGCCGCCCAGCTGAAATTAGATAAGCAGCATTCAATTTATTTTTATAGATTCAATTTGAATATTTACCTTTTGAGCGACTGTAAACTCCTGCCAGAGACGAGCGCCAACTTTGACAGCTGCGAGAGCTGAGCGAGTTGGCAACTGTCAGTTGAAGCTGTTTTTTGGGTCGCTTGCTTGTCCTGTCGGACTAGTTGGAAATCCGCTTTAAGTGCGTATTAATTTGCAAGTCTAAGTTACCCCAGCTATCGGGGGCGGCACGAAAAGGATTAGTCAAACAAAACGAGCTAATCGCTGACTCTCTCTCGCTTTGCTTCGCCAGCATCGAGTTAATCGAAAGGGGTCTCGATGCTAAAATTCCATTAATGTTCTTTGACTGGGCTCTGTTTGCATAGGGTCGTCTGTCAAATTCCTTAAATATTTAGTCAGCGTAGTTCGGGTAAACTAAGCCCAAAGCTAAATGCTTACCCTAGATATTCATTAGATCTTTCAAAATAGTCTGCTTACTCAGCTGAGTTTTATGTGCAAGCTTAAAATATCTTGAACCTTTAATTTTAAACTCGCATATCTTTCAATATGATATCAAACAAATAAATTGAAATGAGAGATTCAGATTTCTTTTTTTTTTTTATTATTATTATTATATATTTTTTTTATAAAAGCTACAATTTATTTTGTTTCATTTACACTTGCTAAAGTTTTGTAACAGCAGCCAAGGCGTTTGCTAAATCTTTATCCACTTTATGTTTAACAAATTTGTTTATGCATATATATTGGATTAGACCATTTATGCAATAAGTTGAGTCAAATATTAATGTAATGCAACCACAGATGCTAAATAATGCCACTTGCTTATGTATGTGTGTGTGTGTGTGTGGTCCATTTTGTTTACAAACAATCAGCGTAATCCATTTAAGCCATTACACAAAGCTCCATCAAATCCAGTTCATAAAACACTCAAAGTTCCACACACGATAAGCAGGTTCAATAGCAATGACCTGACCACACACATACACATATGTGTGCGTGTGTGTGTGTGTATTTGTATAAGCATGTGGTTATGCCAAGTCAGCGCTGGGGCAACTTTTGCCTTTGGCTCCTTTATAAATCAGTTGAGTTTATTTCGATGCCGAGGCTCGTTTGGCAGCCGAGTTTTCCAAAACAATTTTTCTAATTTCTGCGCTGCAAACATCGAAAACATTTTGCCAACGTAGCAGTTTCTCCTCCAACAAAAGCCCAGCACAAACTTACAAACACACTCACACACATGGCAAACTTTTAGTGAAACTTTTTTCCTTTTTCGGGACGAAATAAATGCAAAAGTCATCGAGAAAAAAAAGTTTTTTAATATGCCGAAATTATTACCAGTCAGTTATTTTTGATATGTCTGTTGGCCGAAAAACTTTCGTCGAGCCAAAAGAAATTTATATATACGTATATCTATATATATCTATAATCAACTTTTTGCCCTACGCATTTATTATCAATAAGTTAGATTAGGTTTGCGCCCCCAAAAAGGCCAGACACAGCACAAAGCGGCGAAGACGCAACTTTGCTGACAAAGTGATTAAATTGAGTGAAACGAGAAACAAAACTGTCTGGCTAATAGATACGTGGAGACGCTGAGCGAATAGATAGATTCCAAACTTTTTACGGTCCGCAAAAAGTTCTCCTGCTACTCCTGCTGCTCCTGCTACTCCTGCTGCTTCTTTTTTCAAAGTTTACGGACTACAGTCAAAGGCTCAATAAAATGTCAATTAAATTGGCATTTTTGTTGCACTTTGAAATCACACGGCACACGACTCACGACTCACTACGGCTGGCAATTGTCGGGCCCGCATTTGATTAAAGGCCAGTACGTAATTGCCAAAGTTAGCTTTCAATTAGAAAGTTCACAAACACACACACACACACACACAGAGAGACAGAGAGTGATAGAGGGAGGGAGGCCGAGAATCAGGTGAAAGGCATTTCGTTTGCCTTTTGAATCGGCATGAAATTCTCCACCTTCTGGCAAATTGTATTGCTAACAAATGGCTGGCAAAAGAGCATCCGGGTTTCAGACCTCATCAATGGCCAAACCTGAGCGAATCGCTGCACAAAGGTCACTTTGTCTAGGCCAAACTCGGAGGCAAGTCAAAAAAAAAAAAAAAAGTCAAGAAAAAAAAGGAAGGTAAACAGCGAGCAGCGTGCGGCGTGACTTAAAGTTGGAAAATAACTTTAAAAAAGAAAACAGACGATTTAGAACTGAATGTCAGCTGCATGGGCGTAGCCAAGAGGGGCGCTTGCTTTTACAAATGTATATTTATACAAGATATTTGAAAAGGAATAGTCTAATGTCTTAAAGTGGTTGCTAACTAGCTTACCCTATCTCCTTCCTCATCTACTTTGGCTTGCAACTTGTTAGCTTTTTGTTACCTGTGCTCTGAACCCAATTAAATGGATTTTCATGGTATAATCGATATGTGCATAGGTATGTAACTGTAAAGATATGCTTGATATGAGCAAAGAGCTGAATCGTGCTAGCCAAGTTCATGTTTATGGCTATATCTGGTCGCCGCAAACATGCAAAATTTAAACCTTAAACTTAAATTTTAATTTGGATGCAAATTTAAGAATTTTTTCGCTTTTGAATAATGCAATATCATATCATATCAGTTTCAATAATACAGTTCAATTTATTTATAAAAAATTTATAAAATGAAATCTAATAAATTTATATTAATTTTTTTATTATTAATTTTATTAATTTTGTTTTATCGTTTGCATAGCGATCTTAGGCCTCATTTAAATTTACGATAATAAATACGATATTCGTGCTCAGAGCGCGTGCGAGTAAATGAGGGTGTGCCTAAACGCACACTATGATTCCATTGAAAGTGTGTGTGAAAAGGAGGGCAAATGCTACAGAGTATGAGTGATATTTAATAGCAGAGCTCACATATAACTGTTAACCGTTGCTCTTTCACTCACACTTAAAAAAAAAACTCAGAGAGCAACCAATTACATCGGTTCTTTAACGAGTGCATTCGCGATCGGCTCGCACTCGTGTACGTTTCTATCTCTGCTTGTTTCCCGCTCAATTTGCTGAGTTCTATTAGTGTATGTATGTATGTATGTAAGCGAGGGTTACCTGCTCATAGTGCGTTTCGTTTCCTATAGTCGAATGTCATTAATTACAAAAGCCAAAGAGAATGTTCTGAAGCAGTAGAATAATTCGTGCTTTGAGGGATTTCCCAGTCGATCCCCTCCACCTATTTAAGTCCCATAGAAATTGCAATTTCAGCTTTGTCTGCATTCAGTCCGTTTGATGAATCAAAGCATAATTCTGTGCGATGTGGTCTGATAAATGTTGTCGAATGTTCTTTCAATTGATGCGAGTGATAAATTTGCCGAATTCAATAATTCTCTCTTTGCAGATGCGAAAACGTAATGACCTGCCCGATAAGGCCTATTGGATCTGGCAACGAGCATTGCCCCTACGATTGGTTGGCCGTTTATGATGGCCGCGACGAGCACTCACCGCTGATAGGCAAATTCTGTGGCCTGGGCAAGTTTCCATTCAGCATTATTGGTAAGTACAATGGCAATAGCCGATGGCTAGAGATGGCCAGAACTGAAGTCCATTTTCCAATCGGCCATTCCCAACTGCAGGCACCTCACAATATATGTACGTGGAGTTTGTTACATCGCCGGCGGGGCCGCTGCTCAATACGGGCTTTCATTTCAATGTTGGCAATTGGCCAGGACATGTGGAGACGGCGGGCATAAAGCACGGCGTCTGCGACTGGCTGCTCAGCTCCGATTCGCTGAAGGATAGCAGCGCCAGCGAGGGCATCTTCCTGAGCATTGCACACTGGTATCCACCCAACACCTCCTGCAGCTATCACATCAAAGGACATCCCGGCGAAATTGTGCGCCTCTACTTTCCGAGGTGAGCATGATAACTAAATTGTTAACTGTTGAATAAAGTATCCTCTGAGTTGATAACTGGGTATATATAATATGTCTGGATTCATATAAAATTTGAAAGTAATATGTATATTTATATATGTATATCTATAGATATAGATATTTTATATACAATCTGTATAATACTAATACAAAATTCTCCATTAATATAATATTATTATATATTTCTCTAGATTTTTTGTTCAGATAAAGCTGCTAAAAATTATATAGGATATTATGCCTTGCTAGAATATTCTGTACAATATAGCATACCTTTAGGCTGATATATTTTGAACAAATTTCATAATACAGTAGAGTTCTCGCTAATTTGTAATGGCAGGGGAAAGGATTTTTTACGAATTACAGAGGTTTTCCATTTAACAGGGTTTTTAGCTCTTTTTCTGGTTTGTCTCACCAACTACCTTTCTACCTTCTTTCTAACCTTACTATCCCACTTTTAATCATATTTCTATCTCTTAATCACGATACTGTTCATAGGAAGATGCCCAGTCTTATTTATCCATCCATTTGCCTCTTAATGCTCTATCTACCTTTCTGGCTATTATCTAGCCATTTTGAGCGGTTTTTAGCGGTTTTTAGCTCTTTTTCTGGTTTGTCTCACCAACTACCTTTCTACCTTCTTTCTAACCTTACTATCCCACTTTCTAATCATATTTCTATCTCTTAATCACGATACTGTTCATAGGAAGATGCCCAGTCTTATTTATCCATCAATTTGCCCCTTAATTGCCCTCTATCTACCTTTTTGGCTATTATCTAGCCTTTTTAGCGGTTTTTAGCGGTTTTTAGCTCTTTTTCTGGTTTGTCTCACCAACTACCTTTCTACCTTCTTTCTAACCTTGCTATCCTACTTTCTAATCATATTTCTATCTCTTAATCACAGTTATGTTCATTGGTTGATGTCCAGTCTTATTTATCCATATATTTGCCCATTAATGTTCAATCTACCTTTCTGGCTATTATCTAGCCATTTTTAGCTCTTCTCTAGTTTGTCTCACCTACTACCATTCCACCTTCTCTCTAACCTTGCTATCCCACTTTCTAATCACATTTCTATCTCTTAATCACGATACTGTTCATAGGAAGATGCCCAGTCTTATTTATCCATCCATTTGCCCCTTAATGCTCTATATACCTTTCTGGCTATTATCTAGCCATTTTAGCGGTTTTTAGCGGTTTTTTGCTCCCTTTCTGGTTTGTCTCACCAACCACCTTTCTACGTTGTTTCTAACCTTCCTATCCCACTTTTTAATCATATTTCTATCTCTTAATCACAATTATGTTCATTGGTTGATGTCCAGTCTTATTTATCCATCCATTTGCCCATTAATGCTCAATCTACCTATCTGGCTATTATCTAGCGGTTTTTAGCGGTTTTTAGCTCTTTTTCTGGTTTGTCTCACCAACTACCTTTCTACCTTCTTTCTAACCTTGCTATCCTACTTTCTAATCATATTTCTATCTCTTAATCACAGTTATGTTCATTGGTTGATGTCCAGTCTTATTTATCCATATATTTGCCCATTAATGTTCAATCTACCTTTCTGGCTATTATCTAGCCATTTTTAGCTCTTCTCTAGTTTGTCTCACCTACTACCATTCCACCTTCTCTCTAACCTTGCTATCCCACTTTCTAATCACATTTCTATCTCTTAATCACGATACTGTTCATAGGAAGATGCCCAGTCTTATTTATCCATCCATTTGCCCCTTAATGCTCTATATACCTTTCTGGCTATTATCTAGCCATTTTTAGCGGTTTTTAGCGGTTTTTTGCTCCCTTTCTGGTTTGTCTCACCAACCACCTTTCTACGTTGTTTCTAACCTTCCTATCCCACTTTTTAATCATATTTCTATCTCTTAATCACAATTATGTTCATTGGTTGATGTCCAGTCTTATTTATCCATCCATTTGCCCATTAATGCTCAATCTACCTATCTGGCTATTATCTAGCCATTTTTAGCGGTTTTTAGCTCTTTTTCTGGTTTGTCTCACCAACTACCTTTCTACCTTCTTTCTAACCTTCCTATCCTACTTTCTAATCATATTTCTATCTCTTAATCACAGTTATGTTCATTGGTTGATGTCCAGTCTTATTTATCCATATATTTGCCCATTAATGTTCAATCTACCTTTCTGGCTATTATCTAGCCATTTTTAGCTCTTCTCTAGTTTGTCTCACCTACTACCATTCCACCTTCTCTCTAACCTTGCTATCCCACTTTCTAATCACATTTCTATCTCTTAATCACGATTCTGTTCATAGGGCATCTGCCCAGTCTTATCTATTCATCCAATTGCCCATTAATGCTCAATCTACCTTTCTGGCTATTATCTAGCCATTTTTAGCGGTTTTTAGCCGTTTTTAGCTCTTTTTCTGGTTTGTCTCACCAACTACCTTTCGACGAGCTAAGCTTCAGTTAGGCGCATTTTCAGTTTACCCAGGAATTACTTTTGCCTAAGAACTTTTTCTAAGCATTTATAGCCAAATTCTTATGCAAGTCTCTCTCTCGTATCAATTGCGCCAGTGCTTGTTGTTTAGTTCGCAATGTGTGACCCGACTCAAAGTTCAGTTTATTGCAAATGCGCCCAGCCCAAAGCTGCCCTCCCCCCCTCGTTGGGGGCATTGTCCGACTGGTTTCCATTCAAAAATCCAACGTCGTCGTCGACATTTCACTTAAAGTGCAAAGTTTTGTGGCTTTGTGGGCGTATGCGAGTGGTTCCTGAGGGGGAACCGAGAACTCGTAGTGCCTCCCACTTCCCAGTCTTCAATTCATGTTGGCGCTGCGCTCTATGCTGTAAGCGTATTTTAATGAAATTTGCCGCAAAGATTTATGTGACATTTTAATTTAACGTGTCGAGTTGAAGTTGTTCTTTATATACATATATATAAATATATATATATATTTTATTTTTTTTTACTTTTTGTTACGCCCTGAGCCACATACTTTCTTTATCCCTTTCGTCGTCGGCGTGGTCGGCGTCGTCGGGCCGTTGTTTGTGTCTGAATCCATAGTCGGAACTTTTGTGCAAGTGTCGCATTGGTCCGTGCATTTTGAGTTTGCATTCAACTGAGGCTCCATTGCGCTCTGCAGGATAGGGAAATATTTTATTGTGCTGCGGTTTTGCGGTCTTCATTTCGACTGACTCTGCGCCCAGGCCAAAGTCTGGAGTCTGAAGTGCATCTGTATGGCAGTCGCCAAGACGATGGCAAAGTTTTATAACTCTGACATTTCGAGGACACTGATGCCTCGCTTCGTTTTCCTGCAAATTGAATGCCATCGAAGGGTTAAGGAGTAAACAACGTTGCTCAATTGGCACCGGGCATATGCATTTCTGCTCTCAGTTATTTTTATGTAATTAAAAGTTAGCATTGCACGAAGCTCTGGTACTTTGTATTTTGTAATTATTAAATGGAAAAATATTTTGCTGAAATACTGAAAGGAAATAGAGTTTTGCTGACTTGATACTATTATATTCCTTATCGCTTCTCTTGGCTAGATCTTGATAATTTCATGCGGACTCTGCCCTGTCAGAATGCTAATGTTTAACTAACTACCCAACCTAACTATACACATACCAAGCATTACTGTCTTTGAAAGCGCCCAACACTTTCTCCCTCTCTCGATTCCACTCATTCCTATACCCAGGCCAAACTTGTATGATTGAGCATATATCACTTTAATATAAGCCCTCCAATATTAGTACTACTTAGAAAGTCCCACGCACTATCTCTCTTTCTCTCTCTCTCTCTCTCTCTCTCTCTTTCGCACAACTTTTAACTATTTTCATATATTCATATTGAAAAAGAAAAATCCCTTTACAATCCGTATCCATAGGCATCTTAATATTTCCAATTATCTCTGGCCGTTTAATAATAAGAGAAAAAAAATTTCTTTCGCTTGTAAATCTGTTATGGGAATTTGCTGTGATCTGCTGTAGCATAATATATTGCTACAAACATCGCCGTCAAAGTTGTCAGAGTAACTGCAACGATTTCTGTGCATTTGACCATGTTGCAACCTTATAATTTATGCACAGAATGTTGCAAAACATTGCCAAGTTTTGGCTGAAAAACTGCAAAGAAAACTGTGTGCATGGCCAACATCAGACCAAGAAACACAAACACACACACAGATAGAGAGAGGTAGAGATAGAGATAGAGAGAGAGAGGGAGACAGGGAGAGACAGTCAGGCACACACGCATGCAATTGCTCGCTCGATGCTCGTGGAAAAGGGAAAAACTGAAGTAAAATATCAAACAAGTTTTTGCCAAAAGATAAATATTTATGTCCACCTACAAAACGAGCACAACTAAGCCCGGAAAACTTGTGCGCACGTTTACACCGATTGCCATTAAGAGTTCCAGAAGTGGGCAACATGATTTCGTGATTACAGTGCACAAAGCGCAGCACAGACAACTGCAGTGGACCAAAATGGAATGAAACGGAGAGGGAAATGAGGAGAATCAGAGAGAGAGAGAGAGAGATAAGCATCTGTGTGTGCGTGTGTATAGGTACATTGAATTGAGTACATTTTGTGAGTTCCCTTTGGTACAATTGGGATCATTTGAGGATATTTTAATTCAATTGGGACAATTTTTGTACATTTGAGCGCTTTGTGATATATTTGCAATCAATTGGTAAATTATTTATGTATTTATAAGGAAGTAGCAATAATTAAAAATAAATTATAAATAAGTAAAATTCATATATAGTATATATATGGAACTTAGTTAAGCAACTATTACAAAATCAAGAGTTAAAAAAAAATATTTGCTTTTATTTCCATTGAAGTTTGGTACATTTTCATTTAAATTAGAGTACATTTAGAGAAATACTCTAATGCAAGACATATTCATATGTACATATCTATCCCTTGCAAGTGTCAACTGTGTTGTACCGTTAGCTGATAGCCAACATTGCAGTTGCAGCAGCAAAAGTTCAAAGTAGACAAAATGGCATCGAAAGAGAAAATTGCGTGCGCTGTGCACAAATTTTCGTGCTTTAACGATAAGTTTTTGTCTTTGCTGGATCCTTGTTGTTGTTGTTGTTGCCGTTGTTTTTCTACTGCTCGTTGCCAACTTCACTCAAGTTGTTGCCACGCCCATGACAACAATTGCACGCCCACACAGCCCTTTTGCCATAGTCGTTGTTGTTCCCAATCCTTGAGAGCTACACTTACATGAGAAAGATTCAGCTTGGCTGCTTTAACTGTTGCTGCTGTTCCTGCTGCTGCTGCTGCTGCTGGTGCTGCCTGATGTCTAGACACTGTCGACATTGTTTCCAACAAACTTGCTCATTTAAGTAACATGTCATTCCTGCACCTCTTTTTTCAGCTCGGCCCTAAGTATCTGCTGCTTTTTTTGTTTTGCTCCGTGAATCTTCCTTATAGTGCGCTACCTTTTCGTTGGCTAACTGCACAGTTAATTCCTTTAAGTATCCTTAGTAAAATCTATATATATTTGTGTGTACCCATACGTATCAACTTGATATATCTGCTTGCAAGACCTAAGTCTGCAATCTTTAATTAGCTACATTTAATATGAAATCTTTGCAAATCTTAGTTTTTGTTGTTCCAATATCATGTGAGAGTTGTGCCAAATGCTAATAGTTCTTTCATAAATAATAATATATATATTATCTTCATTTATTACGAAATATATATCTTTAATAAGCCAAGATACTCTGCAAGAGTTTTTTAGCCGCCAAGCTCATCATAATCTATTGGGACTTTAATTAAAATTATATAACAAAGAAATTATAGATAACAGAACTTTACCTAAGCAAACTTGACAATTTACTGAAATCTATAATATAAATAAATATCATTATCATAATAAATAAGGAAACATTCACTTAATAAGAAAATTATATTTTCTACGTCATCCAAGTGAATATTTTTAAGTGAATTTCTTTACAGAGTCCCCCCCTTTCTCTCTGTATATCTCTCTCTCTTTCTACCTTTCTCTTTTCAGTTAGTCCATCTCCCTCTGCTTCTCACCTCCTCTCTCAAAGCAAATATGTAAACTAAAATCAGCTCTACCAAAATCAAAATCCAAAAAAATATATATATACATACTGATATAAAAAAGTAGAGAGGTCATAAAAAAGGACACGCCTACGCCTTAAGCAGGACTCGACACGCGACAGGACACGACACCAATTGACTGCCATATGCACATAACTAAGCAGTTGCTCCCCAAACAGTTGACAACGGACCCGCGAGGCGGCGTCGAGTAGTTGGGGGCAGTTTGGGGCTGCGACCTGATCGTCCGACTGCTGTCGCATTGCATATTTTATGCGTCTAGCGGAAGGGGCGGTTGGGCAAGGTGGGCGTGGCAGTTGGGTGTAGTTTCTTTTTTTTTTATATATTTATTCTATTTTTTTGTGCAGTTCTGCTGAATAAACTCCCAACTGAGTCAGCATAACTGGAAGTAGAACTAGGCTGCTAACGGATTATGAGGACATGCCGCAGGACGTCAGGCTTAGTTTTCGAAGTCGCGTACGTGAATAACGGCATGGGCACGTAGACAGAGAGAGAGAGAGAGAGAGAGAGAGGGAGGGGCAGAGGGATGGAGAGGTGTGTGGTGCTGGCCAGGGGTAAAAATAGTAACTCGCCTCCATTATGAATAGAAGTAACAGAGCAGAGCAGAGCAGAGCCAAGCTGAGCTGAGCTGTGGACGAATAAAAAGTCGTAATGTGGCAAATAAAAACCGTTGCGAAACGAAAATGAAATTGTGGCATGCCCGTTGCTCCTGATGATGGTGATTTGTTCTGTTCTGTTTTCTTTTTTTTTTTTCTTTTTTTTCGTTTGCTTTTGACATTTGCCAACTTTGTGTGGGTTAATAAAATGTTGTATTATGTCATATATACTTTTTTTGTTTTCTCTTCTTTTTTCATTTTTTTTTTTTTGAGTACAGTGTAAATGTAATTGTGGAAAATCTGCTTAGCAGCATTGGTCGGCGCTGGTTACGTAAACTATTTTTGGTTTAGCTGCTGTGTTTGGTTTTTAGGTAGATTGGCTGACAGCCAAGAGATAATTGGAAAACTTTTGCGCTTTAGCCATAAATATACAGTCGAGAGAGAGAGAGAACGAAAGAGAGAGAGGGAGCGAAAAAGAATGGAATGGATCGAAAGGATGATTTGAATGAAATGCGAGATCTGAAATAACTTAATTTATATAAAACTGTTTAGCTAGAGTGACAGAATGACGGAGCTGCAATGTGACAGAGATACAAACTGACTGAGTGAGAGATAGACTGAGTGGGACACACTGTGACTGATTAATAAGAGAGAGAGCCCAAAGTCTGATGAGCTGGGCACATTTGTTTTTAAAGAAACCAAAGAAGTTAGCAAATGCTGCTGTTCAATTTCAAATAAAACAATTGAAGTAAAAAAAAAAATTGAAATTAAATTGATTAACAATGTGATTAATAAATTATACTTGAAGCTTTTCTGCTAAATGATATTTTATGTTCAATTTATTACTCTTTGATTATTAAAGAAACATGTATAACTGTAAATGCCATGTTAATAATGATAAAGTTTAATAAATTGAAACAAAAATCTCATTTAGCAGAAGAGCTTCAAGCTGAAAGAGCTTCAGATGGAATTCATACTAATCACAGCTCTCTCTAAGATTCTTGAAAAACTGATATGAAATGAGTCAAATAATACAGTAAGAAGCTTAGACAAATTATATAAAAATTATTGTAGTATTAAAATAACCATAATCAATTGAACTTTTAGGGCAGCTTAAATTTCGCATTTCATTTTATTCACTCTGCTTAAATTTCCAGACATGCTTCACAATGATATTTTATTACTTTAACCTTAGACAGTTGACGCCATCAAACACTTTTGGCTGTCATAAGTCGATTTATTATGCTCGAGGAATATTTTACAAATTCCTCAATAATTTGCTAGATTCAACGTGCCAAAAATACTTTGGCCAACAAGCAATTTGCAATTTTCATATTCTGCTTCTTCTGGTTCTGCGTTTTCGTCTTTTATGGTTGCAACTGCAGCAACGAATGCAGCTCACATCTAACGTGACTACGTGTTTGTGCCAGTAAAAAGTGAGATTTTACCTGTTACCTGTTACCCGTAACCAGTTGGAATTTATATTAAATTGTGGCAGGACGCGGCAGGGGTAGGCTGCCTGTCGTGAGTGTTGGCCCGAGTTGGGGATTTTCCTGCTGCCTGGGGACTGGCAGAGTGCCAAAAGGCCTTCTGGTTTTGGAGCTGCGTGCTTTATGATTGCAGTTTGCTGATATTCTATTTGTCGTTCCGTTTTCATTGCAGTTTTCGCATCAATCGCATCGAGTCGCCCATATTGAAGTACGAAGGAGATTGCGGCGAATCGCTGACCATCTACGACTCGGATCATGCGGATCCGGCGCGCATTATCAAAACCTTCTGCGACACCTTCTCGCGGCCCATGGAGAAGGTGGACTTTGTGAGCACGAGCCCCTCGCTCTACGTGCAGTTCGAGTCGAAGACGGGCAGCTATAGCGGCAGCTCACTGTACTACTGGGCGCACTATGACTTCTTCAACAATACACGCTTCGGGGACCCGGTGCCCAATACGCTCTGCGACGAGATCATGTACGCCTGGAAGCATCCGGGTGGACGGCTCCGCTCGCCGCTCAACTCGCTCATCTTCAAGCGAACCGGCGGCAGCGACGTTCGCTGTCAGTACAAGTTCGTGACGGATCGACGGCTCTATGCGCGCGCCATAATCGAGGTGAATTCGGTGTCCTTCAAGGAGCTGCCCTACAGCAGCAACGCCTGCACACGCTGCCACGAGGAGCGCGTAGATAAGCTGGTCATCTGGGAGGAGCGCGACAAATTCCAGAACAACTTGGCCTGCTTCTGCGACAATATACCGCGGGCAGTGCGCGTCATCTCCTCGGCGGATCAAATGAATCTCGAGATGATTGTGCAGGGACAGCATGCGATCACGTCGTACTTCAAGAATCCCAATCCGCTGTTCGAAGCGACCTACGAGTTCGCCCATGGCCCGCTCTGTGGACCCATCACGCTGGGACCTTCGCCGGACGGCGAGCTCGTCTTCCCCTACAAGAAGGCACTGGCCATGGTGGCGGGACCAATGGCGCCGCCAGAGCATCACTATCGGCGCGAGAAGTGCATCTGGGAGCTGAAGGTGGCTGCTCAGCGCGATCTCTGGCTGAACTTGGAGAAGGCGCGCTTTGCTGAGCGCAGCTGCGAGAGCGCCAAGATCGAGGTCTATCTGGGTGGGCGCTTGGAGCCGCGATTCGTGGTGTGTCCCGAGAATATATCGCTGGCCCGCGACTTGCCCATACTGAGCACAGCCGAACTTGGAGCCACGGGCGCCGATCAGGAGCCGCTGCCGGTGCTCATACAATACACGGGCGATGGCCAGCCGGGCAAGAATATCTTCCGACTCGTCTGGACCGAGCTGTTCCACTTGCCCCGCAATCCCGACGGTAGTCTGGCCGCGTCCCTGCTGCAGGATGGCGACTGTGACTTCCGCTGTCCCGGCGACACGCAGGTCTGCATACCGCGCCACCTGCTCTGCAATGGCATCGCCAACTGTCCCAATGTGACGCACACCTCGACGCTGGCCCAACTAACGCGGCACATTGAGTGGAATCTGGAACAGCTCGGCCTGCTCCACCATGCCGCCGAGTACAGCCAGCTGGTGCTGCACGACGAGTCCCCCGAGATCTGTCTGCGCCGCGATCTCAGCCAGCTGCCCTATGGCAAACTCTCGCTGCTGGCACTCGGACTCTGTGCGATATTCGCTCTGCTCATTGCCATATTGCGACGCATGTGCCGAGGGGCGCCGAAGCAGCCAGGTCTGCAGCAGCTGCAGGAGGATTACTAAAGCTCTCATGCTCCTTCTCTTTCTTTGGCAAAGATTCAATTTCAATTGTGAGAGCATGCAACAAAAGTCTCTTTGAAATGGAGTTTCATTTTTCCAAAGTATTTTTATTTATTTTTTATATTCAGTTTTTAATATTTATTATTAAATATTTATTCCACTGCCAATTGCCGTCAGTATTTCATTTATTGCTGTATTTCCTCTCTGAATACAAAATAAAAAATATATAGAAAAAAAAATCAAATAAAAAAAAAATTGCTTAATAGCAAGCACTTATATGTAAGTAGTTTTTGCAAAACTGAACTCTATAAATTTCTCTCGTGACAGCTATTGAATATTAATTGAAATAATTATACGATAAACACTTCAAGCATATATAAATGTTTACGAAAAAAACAAAAAAATGATTAACTGCCCTGAATAAATTAATTAAGCATAAAATTGTCACGTGATAATTGTTGGGAAAAAAGGTAAAACGAAATGCGAGCATAAAGAAACTAGAAACTAATTAAGGTAGACAGATAAAATGGCAAACAAAAGAAATAACTGAAACAAAAAAAGAAAAGAAAAACATATAAAAAATTGTTGGTGGTTTTATTAGTTAATATATGTATCAATAAATAAAATAAAATAAAAATACAAAAACCATTTATTATTGTAATCATTGGCAAATTGTCAATCTAAAAAAGAAATGAAAATCCATGAAGTCGTACATAAGCAAATGCATAATTGAATAAATATGTATATAATGTACGATATACAATACATATATATATTTTTTGCACATAGATTTACCTAGACCATAAACGAAACAACAAAAAAGAAATAAAAAGATCAAATTGCATTTTAATTCGTGGTCAAAATTGTCCACAAATAAAGGCAAACAAAAAACTTTTAAATGACAAAATTAAATTAATAATAACGAAAAAAAAAAACCTTTAAAAATTTTCCCAAATAAAAAAAAAGTAACGAAAATTGTAAAATTCTACCAAAAATGGTTATAGAAATTAAGTCGTATTATATAGAAATAAGAGGTATTATATTAATAGAAAGCGCGAGTTGTAATGGCATTGCAGCGATCAAATAAGAAGCCAAGCGTATAATAAGCAAAGCCTATATGCCCCTTTCATTCAGTCTTTGCAGTATATATATATATAGTAGATTCCTTAAAAAAAAATACTTTTTTTTTTTAAATATTAAATATTATTTAAATATTAAATCTTATTTAAATTTGTTTATATGTCAAGAAGAGAATATTAATTTAAAATTAATTTTCATAATAAAATATTTTATTTTACATTTGAAAGATTTTAGTAACTTTAATAACGATTATAAATAAGTTTTAAAAAATATTTTATGCATGAGTTTCAAAAACAAGAAATGTTTCTGCATTTCATAGAGAAATGTTAGTCATAATAATAATTCTTTCAATTGAGTCTCATATTGACACTCAAAGGCCTCTAAGCACATAGCAAAAATCAGCTAGAGAAAAGGCTTTAATAGGAAATCGTAAAACTGCGCCTTCCCATTATAATTAATTAAGGCCAATGGCTTTTGCTGCTTAGGAAGATTCTCTAAATACTGTTTAGCTTCAGCAAGTTGAGAAGAAGTAAACATGAATTTATAGTTTTTAAATAAATTTGTTCTTCTCGCTTAAAAACCCACACAAAACTCAATTTTATGCCCAATACCTCTCACGTTAAATAAAGCTTAAATAATCAAGGTGAAAATTCAGCATAAAGCAAAGTTTAAGAAATCAATTAAAATATATTTCTAAAATATTCGCAAATCAAATTTAGTTCGCTCATATTTCAAATCCATGCAAATGGATCGCTGCAGTGCCAGACGCATAAAAGTTACAGAGATTTACCCACAACAATAATGAAACGAGAGAAACATAAAAAATAAAATAGAGAGTAGAAACACATATTTTAGATGTACGTCAGAATTAAATGTAAGAAATTGAAAATAAAAATGAAAAATAATAAAAAAAAAAAAAAAAGAGAGAAAAACGTAAATAAACGCAATTGGGAAAAAAAAACATAGAGAGAGAGAGAAATTACGGTACATTTGTAATTGGATTCAGACTGGGAATGGGTAACGACTGTACGGGGCATGCAAAGCGGTTGGCAGCACCGCCAGATGCCAGGAGATGATGCGACCCTGGTCGGTAGCTGTCAAAGACATGAGACGAGAAGTAAAGTAAACAAAAGCTCAAAAAGGAAAGCAAATGCGAGCGAACGCGAAGAAAACTAACCCACAGCGATTTATATGTCAGCTGGCCCAAACCGAAACCGCTCGTCAGAGGGCAGGGACTACTGTCAAATATCTGGGACTACCGATTCGGAAAACAGACGCAGATAGCGGCGCGCATGAAAAAGCAAATTCATAGAAAATTATAAACGCGATAATCACAAAAAAAAAAAGAAAAAAAGAAAAAAAGCCGAAAAATCTGAGCCAAAACTTAAAATACAATTTGATTTGAAGTCAAGATCCTCAACGAAAGACTTCTTCCTGGCCATGGAGCGTACTGCAGTGCCGCGTGGCAAACGACCACGAGTTCAGGTCTCGATGGATGACAAGGAGCGTGCCATCGCTCGCATACGCAACGGTGAGACCAAGGCGGGCATCTCACGCGAATTGGGCGTGCCAGAGTCGACGGTGCGTGGGTGGGTGAAGCGCGCCGATCAGCGCATGGCGCGTGAAACCGGCGAGGGTAAGCCATAAGAGTAGACAGCGAGTAATTGTGACTGCTATATGCCCGTTATTATTTATATATCTGCCTGCATAGGTGCCGCAGCTCTCGAGACTGTGTCGCCGCCCTCGGTGTTGGCGCAGTCGCTGAAGCTGCCCGCCAAGCGGGATCACAATGGCCAGCAGCGCACACGCTCCACGGTGCCAGCGAACACAGCCGTGCCGCTGCCCATGCAGCTCTTCCAGCAGGCGGCCAACAGCCAGCTGCAGCTGAATGGCTGGCTGCACATCTTCAATGCGGGCATTCTCAACTTTACGCTGATTGCCACCGCCGCCTATTTGAGAGCGCGCGTGCGCGGCACCACAGATCGCCAATCGCTGTGGCAGATCATCTGCGAGTATGTGGACGAGGCCGGGCGCAATGTGGCCGCCAATGGGGGGCAGTATGTGGCAGGAGGCGGCGCAGCAGCAGCAGCAGCGCCGACTGCAACGGGCATATTTAATCGACAGCTTAGCTCATCGCCGGCCATGATGGGCCGCAATGATGGCAGCGATGCCAACGGATTTGTGGCGCCGCGACTTCATATTACGGCAGAGGATGACGAGGATATCAGCATGAATGCCGAGCAGGAGTCGAGTCCATGACAACCGAATCGATGCGATTTATGTACATGTATATGCAAATAAAACGCCCGTCAATGGGATTATGTTGTTTAAAGCAAATAATTGCATTTTAATTAGCAGCGAAATAAGTGCGATAATTGGCTCCCGGGTCCAGTTGCCCCCACTCTCCCTCTCTCTCTCTCCCTCTCTCTCTCTATGGTTTGTCTGCTGTGAATCCGAATCTGATGTGGCTGACTTTATTAACCATATTATTATTTCATTTCATTGCATGTCATGCAAATTTCCAATTGAAATTGCTGTTGTTGTTATCCTGTCGTGTTATATTTCCCTCTCACTCTCCCCTGCTACGGTCAGAGTCACGTAATTAAGCGGTTTTATTTGCGGCTTTGCCACACATTAATTGCGTATGTTAAATGTAAAATTTATTTAGTACAAAAAAAATATATATGTACATATATGAAAAGAAGGAATTCACAATAAATAAATATATATTTTTTTATTCATTCACATTTGCATTTTTAGTTGCGGCTCGCAGTTCGCTCGACTGCGGATTAAACATGAATTCGTTTTAGTTTTTATCAAAGTTTTATTGTCAGATTTCATTTCTTTTTGATCTCTTTTTGCACAGTTTAATATGGCAACAAAAATGGAAAGTATTTCAGTGTCAGAATTTATTAATTTTATAGAATTCATATGCCATTATTCTGTGTAATTAAGTGCGCTCAGTCGACGACAGCTGTAGTGAATCGATTTATAAATACATTTCTCATCAATTGCAGCTCCAGCTGGAGAATTTGTTATAATGTATAATAATCATATAGATTTATAATGAATATAGTGAGCTAGTCAGAGTCTTATTTATTATCTATGAATAATTTATAAAATCTAAAGTATATTTTGAAGCAACAAAGACAAGCTTTAAGATAGCAGGAAATATTAAAAAACAATTCACTCGTTGAATTATATAAATATATAACACTTAAATACAGAGCTCGTAAATATCTCTCTCTTCTACTCACACTATGACAAAAATCTCAGAGAGCAGCCGTTTATTCATCGACGTTTATTCATCGACTTCATTGCTGATCGGTACATGTGTATATGGAAGATTGTTTGCATAGACTCTTTAAGTGATCTACTCACTTACTGAACCTCATTGCACGAGCGTCAATCGTATCGCTCCCTAAACGAAGCATGTTCGGCAATAGAGCATCACACGAAGAGTTCAGCTCCGAGAGCTCAACGGGTATCAAAAACGAAAAGAACCGAAGTCTTGCTCGAAGTGAGAGCGAGTAAGTATGATCTTTATCGCTAGATCTCGTGAACAGAATGTGAAAAATAAAATGCTTAACAGTTATTTGCGAGCTATGGCAAATATTATTTATATTATTTTGGACAGTATAAAAGTTAAAAACAAATGGTAAATTAATTAATTAATTTATTTATCGGATAATCTCCGTTTAAGCTGCAAGAAATTGCAATTAACAGAATTGAAAAGTTAACTAAAGTCTGTTATATTTGCATTTATCATTTTATCAATGACTTACCAATCAAATCTCTTTGCATTGTCAATAATTTCAAATGCAACTTCTTTGTGATGGCTTATAGAACACATTGCAGTATCAGAATAATAATCTCAATTAATTTATATAAATTTGGCATGCCAAAAAGGTTTTCTAGTATAATTTACTTACTAAATACTAGACTAGAAATGTGACATCTCAGCTATAGCTGCCTAAAGTCAGCTCCAAACATTATTAAGATTAGTCTGGGCAATCGCTATGAACGATATGCTGCATATGCAGGCTACATAAAGTGAAACACCTAATTGAAGGCTAATCAGAGGCGAACATTTCGCTCGCTATTTACCTACATTTTTTCTTTTTTTTTCTCATTTTTTTTTTTGGTGATTTTTGGGGCAAGGCAAAGCGAGAAGAGCTAAGCCAACTAAGCTAATATCCAGTGGGCAATGTAGCACGCAGCGATTATCCGGCAGTTCATCGAAAAATATTACTTCCTTAACACGAAACTTTTTCCATTTTCATTTTCCACGCCGGACCATAAAAAATATGGAAAAAGGGCGGCCCAAGAAAATGGCTGCTGTTGCTGCAGGCGCCGTGAATATGTATGTAACATGTAACTATGTATACGTATAGGTATGTGTGTGTGTGTGTGTGTGTGTGTGTGTGTAGGGGGATTCGGTTTGTTTTGCGGATATCTGGCGATTTTCGGCCTCTTTTTTTCGCTTGTTGTTGCTTGCGTATGGAGGCCAAAGTCGTAGACCTATCAAAGTTGATTATCGTGAAATATTTTGCAGGCATGAATTGAGCGAAAGATTTGTGCTGCCTGTGGCTTGTAGCTGATTTAACGCATAAGCCGCAGGGATTTGCGACTCAGATTGGATGCGAGCAGTCAAAGAAACTCTACCAGCTGCCAAAACATTGATTAACTTGTTGAAAAACTGCAGCAGCTGAGCAGACGCATAAACGCATGCCGACATATGCTACGGCCGGGCCATAAAGCCATAAAGGTATACGATTCGCTTTTAATGGCCTGCAAAACTGAAACTGCAGCTGAAGCTGAGCAAAGGCAAAAACCATCATTCCAAGCAGAATAGACGCAATTCCAATTGGAATTGCGGTTTGCAGCTGCACAGCGTGTGCAAACCAGCCCCCAACCGCCTCCGCTCCGCCAGCCATGCTGGAAGTCATAAATCAAATACGTTTAATTAAACTTTTCCACGTGCCGCCCAAGGGGGGCAACTTTGGTGCGCCAACTAAGTAAAAATGCAATTAGAAGTGGCATTGGTCACGTTGCCAGCGACGTGCATAATATTTGCAGCTGCAGTTGCAGTCAGAGAGGTCAGGGAGCGCCCAAAAGTATGCTATAGATTGCAATGTGCCAGATAATTAAAGTAATCGAACTGACTGACAGCCAGCAATCGCATTTTCTATTTTATCAGCACTCGAAATTCGATAGTTGAAATGATGGAAAATCAACAACTAAACTAAATTAGTAAACATTTAACATTACATTTGATGTTTGGTTAATGAAATGATCTGAAAAGCTTTCGATTTGCACTAGCTGCTCTAGATTAAATTAATTAATGACCCATCCTGAGCTAGCATTGAATCGAACTGCAAATATACTATATATATTAGTTTAGCACTTGCATTGAAACTAACTCTTTGAATTTAAAATAGAGTGCAAACACAGAGCACACAGCATATATTCTGCATTACGTATACGCAGCATATGCCATGGATATGTATATAAACATATATATTTATATATAAGTAATGCAAGCTTGATATGCTGCAAATTGAAGTTTCTCTCTGGCAGACAATAGCATAAGAAGAAGTGTTTAATATTCAAATAAAAATATAAAAAAATAAATACAAAATAAAATATAACAGCTAGTTCATAAAGAATTTCTTGGCAAAACTCAAAAATTTGGTATGAAACAAGTGTTAACTATGCTCGCTGAAGCCAAGAAAGTGCGAGAATGTCCAAGAACTATGGCAAAACTTGTTAAAACTAAATAAATAAAGAAGCCCAGCCACAAATACACTAACAGCGCGCTGTAAATCATAGGGCTAAATATTTTACCACCTTTAAACTAAAAACTGAGCGTGCTGGCAACTGTCGTGCATAGAGAGTCAGAGAGAGAGAGAGAGAGAGAGCATTGTGGCTCTTCCTCCGAGCTGCTGCTGGGTTGAGTCATTGCAAAGGAAATCACGCAATAAACTAGGGGCGAAAACAAAACTTTAACTACTTTTTCCGTTAGCCGCGAAACTCAACTGGAAAAACTTTTCGAAACAATACAATTTATATTTATGCGATGTCGACGACGAGCACGACGCTGAGGAGTCGAGTCGACGCTGACCCAGAAAAACGAAATGCCAAAGAAAATGCTGTCCAGCATTCAGCATTCTCGACCGTCCGTCCGTCCGACCGACAGAGGAGCGCCGTGCCAATGCAGAAGAGTTTATTTAAGTGTTGAAAACCACTTGACCCACTTTCTTGTGGTGTTGATAGCGGCCAGAGAAACTTCTTCATGTCAATTTAAAAGGCTCGTTGAGCAAAACTTCTACTACATGCAGGCCGGCCAGAGACAGCCACAGCCGCAGTTACACAATAAATTAACTGCATTAAAAATCGACATTTCATACAGAGAGAGAGAGAGAGAGCGCAAGAGAGAGAGGTAGAGAGAGAGAGAGCTGTCGAAGCTATTAGCATTTTTCCATAATTTCAATTCAGTTAATGGCAGACAAAATGCCTGTCCCAGGGCTACATTGGAAGCACACGAAACACACTTGATTCGAGTCGGAGTAGGAGTGAAGCAACCCACAGGATGTTCAACTATGCCAGTTCCTAATTAGTTTTGAGAAGAAATCTTTTTGGTCTCATGTTGGGCCAGCAGCATGTCATAAGCGAAACTTTCCAATCAATACAATTTACTCACATGTGCTGCAGGCACAATGACGCACAATGAGTCGAGGTGATGTACAGAAGTTACCCTAATGGAGATGTTGTGTAAAAGGAAATGTTAATGTTAATGACAAGAAAGAAAAAGAAAACACTATATATAATGTACAGTTATGCATTATGTTCTATATGTATGTATATTCCCAATCATATTTTATTGACTAAGTTAGTTCTATGCGAGTTCATAATTAATTTTATTTCAAAAAAATATTTTTATTTAAATATGTTGTAATTTTAGTATTATTTAAAAATAATTTTACTTATAGTTAATGAAAATATCACTATGAAAAATTAAATAAATAAAGTTATATATTTAATTTAACTTCATTGAAAGCTTTGCATATTTAATTAGTTATAATATTAAATTTAAAAATATATAAATTAATATATAATTTGGTATAAATAAAAAGAAATATTTAAATATATATTTCTTTTGAATCAAGCAAATCTTCAGTTATTTTCGGCTCATATTCAGCCTTTTCAAACCCCTTCAACACGCCAGGGTATTAGAACAAAGCTGATGGCAACAAATGGCCGGCGGATATTGATTGTAGACCCACAGCCAAGCAGCCACACAGACAGACGGACAGACAGACAGACGGACGGACAGGGCGCATAATGACCCAAAATCCTATCAATCCAAATGAAAATTCCCCAGTCGAGCGGATAATTGGAATTAATACAAAAAGCAGCTGAGATATTTTGTTTTGAGCTGCTGTGCGAGTTCGAGGCTAATGATGGGGTTAACTATAGCTAACAGCCACAGCAACAGCTACAGCTCTCATATGTAATGTGATAGCTGGAGACATGGGACACCCAGCACATCCGCTGCCTGTTATTGAATTGCCTGAGACAACAACTAGCCCAGGGTCCAGATGGAGTTGACATGATATTTGATTCAATTAGCCAGCAAACAAATTAAAACCCAAATTGTGTAGCTAGATCAATACATACGCTTTTGTTTAGGCAGCTGACAGAGGCAGCTCAGAAAGAGTCTGAGGATGTTAAAGGAATGTTCAACTGATTGAAAGCTAGAAATTTTACAATAATTTTAAACACTGCTACCAAATGTTTCTTGACCGTCTCTCAAAGTCTGTAAATAAGTCTCTTTCACTCACACTTTAAGAAAAAACCCAGAAAGCAATCGGTTGCTTCGGTTCTTCAACGACGGAAACCTCTTCATGTGTGTGTGAATGTGAAGACCCTTTGCCTAGACTCTTTAAGTTATCTGCTCACTTACCGAACGTCAATCGTATCGCTCACTAAACGATATTCGGGTAATGAGCATCACACGAATACAAGCTCAACTCACGAATACCAAAACGAAAAGAATCAAAGTCTCTGAGCAAGAGTGAGAGAGACCAATTATATTCGACTGATTTGTGAGCTATGATTTAAATATATTTATATATTATTTATGTAAGAATATATACCACCCGCTACTCATCAAAGTTTCATTTTAAATTGATGGCATAGCAAAGTTTTCCGTCAGATTCTCTACCTTTCATCGCAGACAATTAATTTTGCTGACGATGACAGCGCGCATTTGATAAATATCTTTTAATATTTAATAACTTTATGCAAATGAACGCGCTATTGAGCAATGGTAATTCTAGAAAGACTTTGAAATTAATTGAATTCGTAGAGCTTTCAAAAGAAAACTGGCTTCTTCAAATTCACTTTACTCTATCACTTTACTCAATCATGATCCAAATGAGGATTTGAGCAAACTAATCAATCAATCAATCAATATATATATATATGAATTAAAACTTGACATGTGAGCAGTGCACATGGCTGGGCAAACTTGTGTAAATGTGTCATGCAAGATCAGATTATTGGCCACAATGACCCTGGGGCACATTTAGCTAATTAATGTTGGCCACGGGCATGGGACAACAGCCGCAGGTCTGTCAACTGTTTTCATAGTCAATTAGTATGAGCCGCGAGCCGAAACATGTTGCATCGTCGACTGCGCATCCTGCTCTACATAAGCTACAGCCAGATGCTCATCTTTGGCCTGCTGCCGTCGACATTGCACAGCAGCAATGGTGACTTGACCGTGAGCAAAGTGTCCGCCGGATATCTGATCTATAGCGTTTGCCCCGCCATATTCGTGTTGCTGGAGACACCGTTTATGATGGCCAGCGGCCTCTTTGGTGGCTACATGCGCCACAACATCGTGCTGCAGTGGAGTCAGATGCTCATGATGTCTCTTCGCATTGTCGCCATGCTCAGCTGCTATGGCGTCGTTTGGCTGCAGCGCCGCCGGCTGATTCAGCTCTACGCCGACTTCCTGCAGCGCTGGCAGGCCGATTGGCCAACTCTGCGTCGAGTTAATGGTGCGAGCTCCCTGGAGCGGCTGCAATTGGAATTGGCTGGACAAATGCTGAGAATGCTGTGTGTTAATTACTCCATGGTCTTCTTCTCGCTCATAATGCAATTTCGTCTGTTGGCCCGAAGCAATCTGTTGCATCTCCTATTTCGCGTATCCACGATGCTAATGCTCTCGGCTCAGCGCGTCAGCTTCATAACTCTGCTGCTGCTGCTCAGCCATCAGTTTCGAGCCGTACAATTGGCTCTGCAGGCGCTCAGTCGAGGCGGCAGCTCTCGCTGCTCTCAGGCAGAGCTGAGTCGAGTTGCCAGCGTACACGGCGCGTGGCTGGAGCTGGCCAGGCGCGCCTTCAGCATCTACGATGTGGCCAATGCCAGCATCTTTCTGAACATGTTCGCAGTGAATGTAACCATATTCTATCATGCCGTTCAGTTCGGCAATAAGACAATCAAGTCCGGCTATGTGGGCATCATCATTGGCGATGCACTGGTGGGTCTCAATATATTGAACTCAGTTTTGGTCATGAATCTGGTGGATAATGCATTGAGCTCCTGCAACGACTCGGCTCTGCTGTTGCTTCAATTCAACAATCTACGTCGACTCAGCGCAGGCTCACAAAGAGAGGTTTGTTTCGCTCTTCCCCTATTCAATTTCAATTTGTTTAAACTTTTATTTCATTTCATTTTCAGCTCGAGCTCTTTGGCCATCGATTGCGCAACAATCGCCTAGTATATCGCATATGCAACTCTGTTGTGCTTGATAAACCTGCCTGCTTGAGTTACATGTCCGCTGTGCTGACCCATCTCATTGTGCTAATGCAATTCGATCTGAAGCGACGACATGAGAAGGGTTTGAAATATGAAAACTTCTTTCCAAAATAGAATTAGTATATATCATAAAGGAAGTTAAAGCGAATGCATCTCTTGGTATAAAAATATATCAAATTAATCTTAATCAATCAATCTTAAATATATTGCAATAAAATATAAAATCTGACAGAATATTTACTGTAAATTTAATTTTAATTACAATTTATTGTTCAGATATCATCTCTACCTATATATCTATGTTATCTCAACTCTTTAATGACTTTAAATAGCTTAAATTTTGTTATTATACATAAATTTTTTAAATAAAATTAAAACTCATTTGCAATTGCAAACTCAATCTGCAACTCAAACTTAGTTTTTCTCGTTCTCTTTTATTTCAGCTTAAATGTAAAAAAAAAAAGAATATGTAAATAAAATACATTTAAAAAACATTTCAAATACATTTCAAGTACTTGAAATTTAACCCATTTTCATAGCACTCAAATACTGGGAAATGATGGGCAGCAAACAATTCTTTTTAGTGTCGCGTTGGCTTTTAGTTGACACTTCAGAAAAAGCTTTCGGCCATCATAAACGCACATTAAAAGCTCTGCACAAGTAGAATTAGAGACTTGAAGCTTTTAAATAGCTTTCACATGTAAGTGTAAGTGAAATGGATTGCTTTAATAGTAGTTCTTGTATGCCAATTGCCACATAATGAGCACATTCATGCCAATGGAAGCGTTCATCGAGTTCCAAAAAGCTTTGTTCATATCGAATAGGCCCACTATTTGCAGATTTCGCACTTTTCGTTGGCGCGGCTGCAGCCTGCGATTCAGATCAATCAGTGCGAATTCCAGCTGCAAAGGTGAATTAAATTATTGTATATATGTATAAAGGATATATGTTTATATGTATGTTATGTATTAAAAAAATTAATTTTATTATATGAAAATATCTATTAATTAATAAACAGAAAAGTTTCTATATCTATGCAATATGACATATTCTACATGCATTCTTATTTTGACAACCTTTCTCTACGAGATCTACTTTCAGGCCTAAACGAAACATACTCTCTCTCCCTCTATCTCTCTCTGACTCTCTCATTTCAAGCGATTTTCCTGCTCAGGTTACGCAAAGCAGAGAGCTCGGAAACGAAATGCAATGAAACATTGTTCCACTTCAACTAGTTCAGGCTCTCTTGATGATATTCAAGCTATATACTCAATTCTCATTTCGCTCTCTTACTCTACTACTCCGTCATATATACACATACATTTCTACTAGTACTTACCTGATGCAGCAATGCCACACAGTGCGCATCGTGCCTCCAGTCCATATGAATAGCTTTCAATGTGAGCCACAGCTGCACAACTCGAGCATTGAAACGTTTCCACTGCATTTGATTTGCGTCGAATATTGAGAAATTGAGCAAAATATCAAAGTGAAATAAAATGCAGACGGCTGAGTAGAAATAACAACGCCATACACTAATATACTCCGCATCGGCAATTAGAACAACCAAATTGAAGAAAATCGATATCTCAGTTAGATAGTTGGTGAAGACATTGAGCAGCAGATGGGCCTGAAAGATTTTCAGCAGCTCGTGGAGCAGATTGTCCAGATGCCGACAGCTGCCCCAGAGCCGTTGCCAGGCAACCAATAGCTGACGTTGATAGACAGCGCGATGGCGGCCATGAGATGGCGGCAACCAGCGCAGATCTTGTATCAGCTCCAATGCCTCCTCTGACATGCACTCAAGCAGCCGATTGCTGGTGCCCAGCACACAGTAGGCCAAGTTGTCGGTGCAGCTGGCCAGCACCTCCATCAGCACCACAGCCACCGAGAGCAGGATGTAGATGGGCGTCACTTCTGTCACAACTTCATCATCCTCTTCGCCGCACATCAGCGCACTGCCAGGTCCGAACAATTGATTGAGCACCACCACGAAGCGCGTATTGCTCAGCAACAGCTTCCAGAAGTGACGTCGCCCAAAGCTATAGTTCGCATGAAATTGAGTAAATCGATCCAGCAGCCGCATATAGCCATTGCAGACACGTTTGATGCGCTGCCGTCGCAACCAAATGCTGCCCAATATCACATAAAGCGAACACGCATTGGTCAGAGCCACGCAACTGAAGGCCAATGATAGCATGTCCATGCCCTGGCAACTGTAGTAGCTGTGCACCAGCACGACAAAGCAAATGGGTGTAATAACCAAATAGAAGAGATTCAAGAGCAGCCAGTAGACCAGCATCCCTCCATGATCGAACTCGAATCTCTTTCGCTCCGCCACATAGCACAGATTGCACAAGCCAATCGCTCGAGTTATGCTCACGACAATTGACAGCAGTTCCATTCCGCTCAAAGTTCGAGCTGTGACTGAGTCCATGCAGTTCGCTGAGTTCGTTTTGTTAATGACTCGTTAATAGGACTTTTGGGAATACGATAATAACAGCATATATGTTGGATATTAATATTATAAGCTGCTCATGAACTGAGCTAAACTCACATAATATACAAATATTATTCTGATCAATGTAAAGCAGCCAGTCGATAAAATATATTTCTCACCTTGCAACTTTGTTTTAAATAAATTAGAAATTAAATTAATTCTAATTATTTATTTCAAAAAATTCAAAGGCAAACATAGACAATTTACATATGTATGTCTATCAATTACTAAATTTATAATTTATAGTAAAAAAAAGAAATATTTATTATAAGATTTTTGCAGGTTTTTTGTTTATTTTCAATTTGTATTTGTTGCTTATATTTATTATTAAATTTTTTTGCTTTTATAGACACATAATCTGTATTGGAGATATATTAGCAATAGAGCACGCAAATAACTATTTACCGTTTTCTTTCTTTCACTCACACTTTGGAAATGAGCTGAGAGAGCAACCGATTGCATCGTTTCTTCAACGAGCTCGGTAACGCTCAAACACACGATCGCGCGCTAAACGATGTTCGGGAAAAGAGCAATGGTTCAATGCAAAGCGCTCAACCAAAAAGCAAGAACCCGAACTCAGAGTGAGAGCGCGTGAACACGGTTATTTGATCTCTCTATCTCTCTCTATATTTCGAAATGAGCTGAGAGAGCAACCGATTGCTTCGTTTCTTCAACGAGTTCGGTAACGATCGAACACACGAATGATTGAATGCAAAGCGCTCAACCGAAAAGCAAGAAGCCGAACTCAGAATGAGAGCGGGTGAGCATGCTTTTTTAATCTCTCTAACTCTCTCTATCTATCGTTAACAGTTATTTGTGAGCTAATATAAGCTGAGCTGTAAACACAGTTTGAGAGATATTGTAACCATGCAACTCTTTCTCGTACTTAGTAATTTATTGAGCATAGGAGTTGACATTTGTAAAATACTTTTTAAGTTAACAAATTAATTTAATTTCTTTAATATGTATTTATACAAATTTATGTATCTTCTATGGAACTATTAGTCAACAAAAATAAGCGTTTTTATTTATAAATAAAATGACTGATAGGCACTGTTGCTGTAAATGCTAATACATACATTATTTATTAAAGTTATTAACTATTAAGCACATTGAAATAATTGCTGAAATAGAGATATTATAATTTGATCAAATTTGTATAGGAGTTACTGAGTTTTTAGAGAAATTAAATGATGAACATAAAATACGTTTTTAACTTAATTTGTTTATGAAACTTAATGTAAATAAGCGTACCTTATGCCTTTTATCTATTGAGCTGTAGTTTCTTTAGAAATGCAATTATTATTAATGAATTATATTTTTAAAGTTTTGCTTTTTTTTAGGCTTAACTTAATATTATAGTAGAATATAATAGCTTTACATAGTTCAACTATGTTTCTTAAGTCACTCGTCGATATTCACTTTTGTCTTCTCTTTCAATTTGGCTTGCTTACAATTGATATTAGCTAGCATAATACTCTTAACTATTAATACACACTACAGGCTATATACACCATATTAAAATCTAAATAGCACCTTCACGACATATCAAACAGACTCATACTCAGGCCTCAGGCTCAGCGTCAGCCTTGGGCATCAATCCCAATCAGCTTCAGACTCAGCTTAGGGCCTCAGCATCTCTCTACATGCCATCGGCAACTCTCATGCCTCTCTTTAGGATACTCACAAAATACTTTGATTATCAGATGCGATGGAGATTTTTTGATTTCAAATTTCTATTCAATACTTGATCTGTTAGAATTTCATTGGGATCTATGGCATCTTCATCACTATCCATGGCACTCGGCCGTGATACTTGTAGAAATAATAGTCATACGCCAGCTTGCCCAGAATTATAATGATGAGGCTGGCCAGAACACAATTGAGCCAGTCAATTGGATGGATTCGCATATCATCTTCGGCACTGATGTTGCACATATCGTAACGGGTGAGCGTTAGGACCTTTGCCTGCCGCAGATCGTCGCCCTGCATATAGGTGCAGCTGACATTCCAGGCATCCCGCACAATATCCTTGTACTTGGTGAGGAAACTCACGCAGTCTCATGCCAAACTTGCAGGTGCAGTGCCAGGGATTCTTGCTAATCAGCAAGAGATTTGCATTCTCATTATCATTCAGAGCATTGTCCATTGCATACACCTGAAGCTTGCGCAGCTGATTGCCTTGCAGGTTGAGCAGACGAAAGTTCTGCAGCCAATAGGTGTCCTCCAGCACGTCGATGTTTGAGATCAAATTGTTCTCCAACTGCACGTCCACCACATGATGATAGTGTGGATTATCGCGCAGCGGATTAATATCGCTGATCTGAAAATTGCATTTTGAGTTATTGAAATTACTGAGTTACTGAGCAAATATGCTTTGCTCACCTGATTATTATTGATATACAAGGTGGTTGTGTTCTCTGGCAAATAGGCGGGCAAATGCTGAAACTGAAGATGCGAACAGTTGACCGTGTATAGTGGAATGTAGGACTTGGGAATTATGTGATGCATCAGGCAGGTGCAGTTAAGCAGATCTGGATGCGATTGACACTCTCTGCGCAGAACCTGAAATTTAAATTCAATTAATAAATAAATTAAAACTTAATTTAAGTAAAGTTGGATTTAATTTTAATTTAATTTAAAATAAATAAAAACATTTAAAAATAAATTAAAATTATTATATTTAGATTAACATTAAATTTTAATTAAATTAAATTAATTTTTTTTAATTTAACATATAAATAAATAAATAAATATTAAATTATAAATAAATAAATATTTAAAGTTTACTTTTAATTAAATAAAAATAAATTTTAATTAATATACTTAGATTAAAATTAAAATTTTTATTAAATTCAAACTAAATAAAATATAATTCAATTAAAATTAAATTTTGATTAAATGTATATTAAATTAAAATTACAAATTCAAAACATAAGAGAGTGTTCTAATCAATGAAATTCTTTTAAAAATGTATAGATAAAGAGGAAAGTATTACGTATACGTAGTCTGTCTAAATATTACGTATCTATGAATCCAAATATTACGTATACGTAATCTGTTGATTCTTTGTATCCACATATAACGTAAACGTAGACTACGTATTCTTTGTGTGCAAATATTACGTATGCGGAATCTGTTTATTCGATATGAGAATTCGATAAGTAAAGGTCTAAAAACCGTATAAGCTATGCATAAATATAAAAAGTTTGACTTCCACTGAATGGAATATGCTCTCTAATATGTAAACTCTTTAATGCCTTTAAGTCTGCCTAGGTATTAAGATAGATATCATTTACTTATAGACAATGCCAACTTTAGCTTCTTACATAACTTAATGTACGGCATTCTTCGCTTTTATTAAATTAAATATTTATGATCGATTCTTTAATAAATTGAATTAACAATGCAGATCTCTACTCACCACCTTGTAGTGCATGACCAACACCATTTGTCGCTCCTTGTACTTGCGATCGGCGCAGATGATCTCCTCTCGATCCGCGACCAGACGACCCTTCTCTGGCTGCAGCAGCAAGCCACTTGAAGTTGCGCGTGCAGTTCCAGGGGTTGCCAGCCAGGTAGAGCTGCTGGAAGGAGTGCGGCAGCATCAGCGGTCCATCCAATTGTATGAGTTGATTCCAGCGCAGATCTAGAATTTCCAGCGCATGAAGGCGCTTAAAAGTGCGCGCCGAAATGTACGAGAGATTCGTCCACGATATGTTTATGGCCTGCAAAGCAAACAAAATTAGTTGCAGCTCACACTTGGAGTATGTTTAGCAGCAGCACCTGCAAATGATACATATCCGGAAAATCAATATTGAACTCAGTGAAGCCGCTGTACTCGATGGTCAGGGAGCGCAGCTGTGTAAACTTTTGCAGCTCCCTTAGGGGATTGAAGGATTCCCTTGGCCAGCCGCATAAGAGCATCTGCTGTGCCGGCACAACTTTGCCCAACTTTCGAGCTGTAAGAGCAGATAATCAAATTACAAATAGATCCAAGGTTTTCTCTAGCCTATTCCCTTACTTCAATGCAGCCACATTGTTCATGCCGCCGTAGCATCGGATGAGTCCATTGCGCGTGAGCCGCGTGCAGTTGCCATCCACAGCCTCTGGCGCTGACGTCCAGTTGGCGCAGCTGTGGCTGGTTATCAAAGCGGCGGGTATTTTAGCTACTGGTGTTGCTGTTGTAGTCAGAGTAACGTTGTCATCGTGCGCATCCACGACGCCACATAACCTAGCCAAAGAGAAGCTATAATTAAAGCTAATATACGCAATGTATACGAAGGTTTGTGTCTGCAGTTGGGTCTATTTATAGACCCATTGCTCAGGTGATAATTGTTGATATGCCAAAACCTCAGACCAAAATATATTCGCATGCCACGGCCAAGAGCGAACGGACGGGGCTGGGCTGATCAAAAAAGCGTGTGACTGACTTTCATTTTGTTTTATTAATTTTATGGCATGCAGTAGTCGAGAGAATATCAACAATTTCGTTTGCCTAACCCATATAACTCAGTTACTCTATATACCAAGAACTACTCTATATAACTATATAAACCTTATCTATATTTGTATTACTCTCAGAAGAGCGTTAATATTAAATAGTACAAATATTATACTAGACATAATGTGCTCAAAAATTTAAGAAGAAGCATATAGATATAGATATAACTGAAGGCTGAATATATTTATGTAGAAGAACTTCCAACCATGTCTTATTTGAGTCTAGAAATACATATACAAGTGAGCTTAAGATCGAAATATAGTTAAAGATAGCGCAATATATACATATTTTATTAGTATATATGCATATATATATATATTTACATGAGTATATAACTAAATATGCTTAAACAATTTGTGCTTCATTCGATTACTAAATATAAGAGCCAACAGTATGAGGCTCCAATTTGCTTTATGTATTAGCGAGAATCGATATTGATTCAGACTGTAGCCACTTAGCACATTGGTAGATCTACTTGTAACATATATGCCTATAGACAATGCGCAAATGACACCAAATAGCGAGAGTTATATAAAAAAAACTCAAAAGAGAAAAATATATAATATGAATAGTGAAAAAATATAATAAACTATGAATACGAATATACAAATATGTATGTATATATATATAAATAACATTTAATAAAATATTAAAAAAAATACATATAAAAAGAATTTATTTATTTTAAAAAAGTTCAAGCTTTAAATAAAAATAATTAATTTTTAAAAAAAATAAAAATATATATATATTATTTAATAATAATGCTTTTGGCACTTCTCTGCCTTTTTTACATTTAAAAATATATTTTTTATTAATTTATAAATAGTTAAGCTAACTTATAAATGTTGATCTGTTGATCTGCTCATAATTTCATTTTTCTATTATAAAGAACCCATTTTTGTTTATATTATATTTCCATGCATCATTCAACAAAATATATTTTCCATATCAAATGTTTTGCATTTACAATTTCAGCGTTAAATTTTGTTGTTGGCCTTTGAAAATTGTTTAGTTGCAATTAGCAACTTTTTTACGCTGTGAGCTTGTGCCTAAGTGTTAAAATTATTAATATACAAATGATAAAAAACAAATTGTAGAACCAGAAGAGAGAAAAAAGAAATACACACACAAATTTAAAAGTGACAACATATTTGCTTTGTCATTCAAATGAAATTGTTGCAGTAGCCGTTGAGTTGGTTAAAAATCGTGAACTCTCAATATTTGCGCAAATGTGCAGACAAAAAAAATCTAGAAATTTTAGAATGTGTTTTGCGGCTGCCTGCAATAATAATATAATTATACTCAAGTTAAATATATTTGTGAATTTTCACACTTTTTATGTTGAAAGCTGATCAGAGCTCTTACTCAGATGCTCAAAAATTAACTTTCAGCTCGAATTATTTAGCAAACAAATAATATATAGATATGAGTTTCATAGAGTTGGTAATTTTTTCTATATATTTATGGAGCTATAAATTTGAATGAAAATAAATAAAAATAAATAAAAAATAATAATTTGTATATATTTTTTTATATTTATCTATATATATTTTTTATGCCAACAAAAAGCTGAAGCCCAAAATTTTATTTTGCTGTGCTAATCACTTTATAATAATTTGTATAATTAGCTAAATTTTTTTTTTCTCACAAAATTTGTTTATTATGTATCTACAAAAACATATTCATAGCAGTTATAAACAAAAATTATAATTTTTTTAAATTGAAACCTTGCACAATTCAATTCACAATCAACTTCAATTGAAATGTCTTTCATGCCATACGAGTCAGTCGCAATTTGATTGGATCAATTGAAAAATCAATGATATAATAATTATTTATTTTTGTTTAAACATTATTACGCTTGGTCCAAGCTAATTTATAAAATTAATTTAATGATGCTCAACTAATTTAGATGAAATCTTAAAAAATGCAGCTTTTGGAAATAAATATAAAATTCTTTCGCCTACTCAATTCGCTGCAGACACTCGAAACTTGTCTATCAATTTGCTCGTCGCCATGAAATCCACTTGGAAATCAGTCACGCATCGACTTTCAATTGGTTTTCAATTTAATGACTTTGCTTTATAGCAAGAGGTCGACATACTCTACAAGCTAAGCTCTAACTAGTAGCAGGCAAAGAACATATCTTTAAGTGACGTAGGCATAGTTGAAATTGAGATTATTGATTCAAATCCAATTTTACAGCATTGGAAGAAAAGCTTAACAGTGCTTAAGAGAAGTTGTTTGTTTTGTTTATATATTTTATTTTTATTTTTTTTCTATAAATATATATTCGCACACCTCTATACCTTTTACAAATTCCAGGGTATATCAATTTAAAGATAGAATGTAAGTAAATATAGTTAGTATATCTGATGTTATTTATCTATCTGTCATGTGTTGAAGTTTTTTTTTTTTTTTCGTAGTCTTAAAATAGCGCTAAGATAATTTAAGCATATACCAGCTCAAATCAAATGAACACAAGCAAAGCGAGCCAGAGATCTTTTATCTATATGGCAGCTCGCACAGAAGCAAGATAGTTCAAATTGCTTATGACAAATATAACGAAGTCTTTTTATATAGAAGACTGTTAGACTGTCAAGAGAGAAACATTAAAAACTTTATCATTTAGTTTGGTAAGATTAATGAAACTTTTAGCATTGCAAAGACATCAAGAAAACCATTAACAATGGACTTCATAAGTAGTTAAAGTGATTCAGATAAGAAAATGTAAAAAAAAAAAAACTGTTAATAAAATAATAAAAATTATATAAAATTGTATGATGTGTTAATACAAGATAAAAAGACTGGATGTAAACGATGCGCGTATAGAGATTATTCTAGTTAGAAAAAGAGACAGAGAGAGAGAGAGAGAGAGAGAGAGAGAGAGAGAGAGAGAGAGAGAAAGCGCAAGCGAAGCGTATGAGCTGGCAATGAAGTCGAGAGTTCCAGCAATTATTATAGAATAAACTACCAAAAACGAACAAATTATAGAAATAATTGATTTAGTTCAGAATTATTGTTCTCATAATTTAAATTAAAGAAAAAAAAGAAACATAAAACACAAATACAATTAAATTTAATAACAATATATATACTATATTATTCATATTTATATTATATATTTTTCATAGACAAGCAAGTTTTATAATATATTTATATTTTTAATAAAAATTCAAATACAGAAATTCAATGAAATTTGATAAGATTTGATTGATATAAATGCAATATATATATATAAAATTCTGATTGATAAATAAATTTTATAAATCTTGCAGTTAATTGTAAGCATCAGAGCGTCCTTTAGATTGGCTTAAACACTATATACATGTGTAAACAAATATATTTGTACAACTTTATCTACATGTAAAACAGCTTTCACGATAAGCCGCATTTGACGCTGCTTTTGCGTAGATAAACAAACAGAAAAAAAAAGTATGTGAATAGTTTGATTTATAAAAGAGTTAAATACACAGTTTAAAAGGTCACAGAGTATAGCAGAATTTTTATTTTATTTTATTTGATATTGCGTATTCATCGTGTAAACGCGCTCAGTTAACAATTTTCGATACACACATATATGTATATTTCTTTTTGTCTTTAATGAATACCTGCCAAAAATAGCCAAGAGCAGCAGAAGAGTAAATGCAAATGAATTTTCATTAATAAATGTGCTTTGATAGCTCATTGCCACGCACAGGAAATCACCGGAACAAGCTCAGGTACGTAGTCGAAGCGAACTCTTTCGAAACTCGTGTAAACTTTGCCATGTACAACTCGCACATGACTTCTGTTTGGCTACGCGAATCGCAACAGATTTGTCTATATTTCTATATAGATAACGGTATATTTCCATATGTTTAATACATGTTCTAAATCAGTCTAGGCCAAGTTGCGGTTTACTTTTTTAATCACTGCGCGGCATCCGTATCTCTCGCGCGGCCTGTGTGCTACTTTTCTCGCGTTTGAAGTTCAAATGAGGCGCAAATGCGAAACGCTGACATATTTCTTGTTTTTTTATTATTTTGTTATTTTTTTTTTTTTTTGGCGGCATCGCCGATCTCATCCATCAGCTGTTGGGAGGCATCAGTGTGAGCCAAATGTGCGAGAGAGCGCGAGAGTTTTTATTGTTGCTATAAAATACGGTTGCTATCATCAGCTATCATAGCTGGAGCTGACTGAGCGAGTGTGTGCGTGCGAGTATATATACACATACATAGTACATATATAGCCCATAGGAGCATCAATCAGCTGATTGCTCATAGACAATTGTTTACTACTATTAGCTATACGTAAATTTATTGACTACGACACACGCATACTAATTGGTCTAATTTTTGGTTTCGCTTTGCCAAAATAACAGACTGTCTATAAAAGAGTTAAATTTATAACGAATTTGTGATTGTGCATGGATCGGCAACTGATGTCTATAACTTGCAAATCAACATGGATCTGTGATCTAATCTGGATTAACTTAAGCAGTATAACTTACATTGATAGCTTTAGTTTATTGTTTATTTGTACATTTTGTAGTCAACAGCGCATTTGTAATTCTAAAGCGAAATCAAAAATAACTAAGGAATATGTAGTTAACAAAAACCCATTTGAGCAAACATCCAAATATTGTAGCCCACATTCATTTATCCCTATACACATCATATATAAATATATATAGTGCACTAAAGCTGCTGCCTCTCTATTTGTTAGTTTTTTTGGTTACTTAGATTTGTGTTAGTTTCTGAATTTTGTGCTTATTTGGACCATTTGAAATGCGTTGTTTAAATGTAGGTTTTACATTCTTATGACTATGACTTGAGAAATTTTTAAGCTCACATACCGTTGTCTTATTGAGCTAATAGTTAAAACTGTCAAATTTGGTATAACATTCACTAATAGTTCAATATACAGCTGTCATTTGTATGAAAATATATTCTAAGATTCGACTTTCTCTGGAGGCGTGACCTCAGCCTCCTTCGCTAGCTGTGGATTGATGTTCAATTGAACCTTCTCATTGGTCTCGGCTTGCTTTTGTCGCTCATAGATGCGCACATCCTCCAGTGTCATGCCATGCCACTCGTCCAGCCAAGCAAACGCCTGACGATGTCCCAGCAGCAAAATCTCCCGAATGCCACGCTGTATAAAGTCTTCCACTTTGGTTTGCAGGCCCCAGACCTCGAAGCTGGCATGCACTACCTTATAGGAACACATAATAGGAGAATCTGTTTCACGCCAGCCCTCAATCAGTGGACCACGATCTGCAAAGGCGAAAATGATTAGAGGAATTTAAATATGCTAAAGCTAGAGACATTGGCAAAGTCTGCTGATGATAGAAAGTGAAGCTGATTAAACTCATAAACTAACTTGTCTTTTCGGACTTGAAGAACTTTGGATCCTCTTCGCGTTTGTAATGCTTGCCCGTTAGCTCATCAAATGCAATATCCACGTGATCCACGATACGTACTTTCAGCTCATCTTCGCTGAGATCCAGGCACTAAATCAAAATATAAATACATATACAAACGATTCCCTTTAAATTAAGCAGAACCAACTCACATTCTCTGTACTGCCATTGTTATTCTCATATTTAGTCTTGATTAGAACATTCAGTTTGGGTATGAAGGAACACTGTAAGAGAAATGAAGCAAATATATAGATTTAGCTAGAGTTCGATCAAAGTTTAGTTCAAATTAAATAATTACCGTGTATTCTGCCAATTGTTTAAAGTTTGTCGAGCACATACAAATACATAAATTGGGGAAGAAAAACAAAAAGCAATAAATGATATATATGTTGATTCGATCTATGTATGTTTATTTTTAGCTTAAGTTCAATAACAAGTGTAATTTATCGACAAGCAATTAAGTCTAGGAATTAATTAATTGCAACGTGGGTCCGTATCGAAAATCTGTTTCAATTCATTGGAAATTTGTTGTATATAAAAAAAAACAGAACATAATGGGATCAATATCGATTTGTGGAATGAAAACAAATTGTAAATCTATTTCTGTTTATTTGGAATTTTTCTGAATTTTGTCGTATGTGCTTAATTTAATATAAGATAAATAACTATAATTATAATGGAGGACTTCTTCTATATAATTATATATTTATTAATAAAAATTACCTGAATAATATCTACACTAGTTTTTTAATCTCCCCCCTTTTAGTTCCCACTCGATATCCAACACAGCACAAAGTCTTATCAGTCAAACAAATCAAAGCGTGTGTTTTAAGTGAAACCCCAACTAAACAAAGTCTGCTTATAGCTCTCATGTTCCAGGGCTTATCACAAGTGCTTTGACTAATTTCGGACGATTGAGCAACAACTGGCTTTAAGCTGCATGGGAATTGGCACAGCTGTTAACAATTTAGGCACCTCTGGCAATAAGGGCCTGGTTTCAACTCTATTGAATTGGGCGCAGGGCGCAGCTCTAATCTCTATATGTAATCTCTCCATATGTATATATACATATATATATTTGGTATATTCGGTCATGCTTACCAAATTTATGCTGTAAGCGTTATCAGACGTAATCAATGGCTGTGACTGTGACGTATCTGCGGTATGGCAAGTGCGATATGAGCACATGGATATGTACAGTGAAAACTGTATTGACGGACAGCTGCAAATACCAGACTGCCAACACAGTGCCACAGAGAAACTTTTGAATTTATGTAGATTATTAAATTATTTATTAAATCTACACTTTTTAGCTTAAGTAGTGGCCAGTCACTCAAGGCAGAGTTCAATCTATATAATTTTCAAAGGCTAAGGAAAAGGTCAAGAGTCTACCATATGGCACAAGGGACTAAAATGTCAGTGCTATAAATACGCGAGCTTTGCTATAAAAATAAACAGGCTTCATACACATATAAAACCTCACCTGTTAGCGTATAAGGATAGTAGTTCCATGATTTTTCAGTCACATAGAAGACGCGCGGACATATGGCCTGAATCCAGTAGGGAAGCCGACTGCAAAGAACGAAAATAAAAGATGATTAGAGAAGATAATTTGGACACGGTGCACGGCTATCGCACTTGGACAGGTGTATGCGCTTCTCTGTGTACTGTCCCTTGCCGTGAACGGGATCTTCGCATGGCTTGTTGTCCATCACCTCGACGCCTTCGCCCTCGTCCGATTGCTCCAGACTGTGGCGCGCAATCATATACAGTTGACCGATTTTGTACTGCGAGCGAGTGCGAAATGCTGAATTGTTAATAATTTGATAAATTCGGTATTCACTTACCTCCTCAACAGTGAGCGGCATGCAAACGCGATATTCTTTTATTAACACCATATCGTAAGGTATTCAAACTAAAAAATGTTATACAAATGAATTTAACGTTACGAAAGAACGGCACACCAGACGGAACGCAACTGAAACAACAACAAATAAAATGTTCTACTGGCAGATTGCCGATGTAGCTATCGATAGTGTAATCGATTGATTTGCTTGGAACTACGAACTTAATTGGTTTTAAGAAAATTTTATTTCATTTTTAAATAATATATATACATTATACAAATTTTGTTATTTGTAATTCTTTCTTCTTTTTTTCTTTCAGTTAGTCAACTCAGATATTAATATTGAAACCCGATTGTCAACACCGTACTGGCCCCGATGTTGGATCGATACAAACCACTATATTTGAGTACATCGATAATAAACCAACTAAAAATCGGCAAACGGTCACACAGGGTAATTGCTAGGGGTTTTTGCTAATAGCAAATCTAAGCGCTGCTCGTAAAAACGTCGAAACGCAACAAAACAAATAATAAAAAGTAATTGTGGTTCCATAAAAATATATATCTAAGGTACGCCAACAAAATTTATATAAAATAACCGAAACAATATTAAGATATCGTGCATAAATGTAGTGCGAATACAACACAATCTACAGTGAAAAAGTGTCACAATAATAAATACACACAAACCAATACACATTCACAATATTACATAGATTTGCAAGTGGGTGTAAGTGGCTGAGTGTGTGCATGTGTGTATTTGTGTGATACATACTCATCAGTGAATTGGAATGCATTTAGTATAATTAATGCCTAACCACGCTCACTTTTCCCGTCTACAGTTCACTACGACGCGACACAGCCAGCATATCCGCCATCGGCTCGGCTGTGGGACGTGCAATGTTTAGGATCCGCGTCAAAATGGGTCCGCAACGCAACCACCACAACAACAACAATGGCAATGGCAACAGCAACAGCCATGGCCGCATCAATAAGGAGTGGACCTGCTGCTTTGGCCTGCACGTACATACCGCTACGCTAATGATTGGCCTTTGGCATCTGGTAAGTAAAATTGCGACGCAATATCCTTGATCTTACTGCCTACTCATGAATGCAGCTAAACAAACAGACACGCACACACACACGTCATAAGGCAGATACACGCACACGCATACACCCATTCGAGTTGACCCTGTTCAGTGTCACACACGAAAGGGAAAAATCAATTGCCGCTGCACCCAGTGACTCTCAAACTGTTGCCGACTCGATTCGACTTTGAAAGTTGCACGAGCCAGACGAAGGTTGTCAACTTTCGCCTCGCACAATTGTGACGTCAGACGAGCATTTGCGGCGGATTCATCAAGTTTTCTTTACACGCTTGAAATGAAACTCATTCGCAATACCCAATTCGAGTCACCAAACCAAATCACCTTATTATGTTTAATTGAAACCATTTATAGTTGTTATTCATGCGCTTACGTCGTGATTAAACGAAGTTCATTACGTTTTATCGCAATTTTTTCTGATGTGTCGCAGAGTGTCGAGTTTCAGTTTCGAATTTCATCACAAATATGTTTATGGCTGCATTGCAAAGAATTCTCAGTTAAGCAAAATGACTTATATATGTATATATATTATAATTATATAAATACTTTTAAAATATATATACATTTTATATTTTTTTTTATGCGCCATTCACGCTAGCCTTGCGTATGCATAAATAATTAGCTAGAAGTTTTCCATTTCAATGCATTCCTGTTTTTCTAGCCCCCACTGTAAACATTCGCTTTGTTTATTGTTTGCTTAACAATATCAGTCCCGTTATCTCTGACAGACAAGTCCAACTCAGCTGAACTCAACTGAGTAAATTTTGGAACGACTTGTGAAGCATTGTGAAGCAGTAAAATGAAAACAAGATCTGTTTCAAGTATATTTGATTATATACATATATTTATATTTATATAGCTGTTTGGTTTCTGCTTAAAGTAAATAGTTTTTGCATAAATAGCTTGTATATTCAATCTAAACAATTTATGTTTTATTACATCAAACATCTTTTGGGTCAACTGCCATAATAGACAAGTTTTGAAAAGTGAACCCAATTAGCTGAAAATAAATTTTTCATGTATAATGTTTTCGGAACAACAATTGGTGGTCAAATGGTCACCGCTGCCAATCTCATGGGAGTCACATGCGATTTCAGATCGATGCAGTCAGATGATGAACAGGAAGCGTCGAAATCAATTGTCCAATATAATCCACTAAGCGAGGAGTCGGAGTGTGCCGAAAGCATTGATTGGGCGACAGATATCGAGGCAGAGGCCGCTCTGTCCACTAATTCTCTGCCCGAGGGGCCATTCAATAGCTTGGAAGATCGTACGCTGCACTCGCTGGGCTACGCGGCGCTCGATGAGTGGCCCGCAATGGAGGGAACTCGACTGGAAGTTGATAAGACGCCGCTCTACGATTTGCTGTTGACGCTCGTGAGAAAGAATTTGAAGACAAATACCACGATTACAATGGGAGAGAGCTGCCTGCACGTTCACCTCATTGTGCTGCAGTGCTACTCGAGACTCTTCTGTGATATCGGCAGCGACACGGTGAACGTGGATTTACCCACTGATTGGGTGACGCCGCGTGCCTTTCACCTCATATATGAGTGGATGATTGTGGATGCGCCGCTGTTATCGCGGCTTGGCCTGTTGGAGGTGTTACGTGCCGCCAGCTTTTTGCGAATCCCGCAACTGGAGAAGCAATGTGATCATTGCCTGGCACACGGCATCACCGAGGAGTCGGCGGTGCTGCTATACCTAGAGGCGCGTCTATTGCGCATGGAACGTGCTCATCGCTCACAGCTGCAGCGCGTCGGTCGCTTTTTCCTGACTCTAGTCGCCTCGCAAGAGTTCCTGCAGCTGCCCGTGCGCGCCCTTCGGCTGCTGCTCCGCTCTAATCGTATTTGTGTCAACTCCGAGCTGGAGGTTTTCATGTCCGCCGTGCGCTGGCTCAACTTCAATTGGCCCAAACGTCGACTCAATATCGCTCATCTGCTTGCCTGCGTGCGCTTTGCTCTGGTGCCGCCCTGGCTACTCATCCGCCTGCACGATCTCCAGTCCAAGTGTATTGAGCTAAAGCGCATTTTGTCCCTGCCGGAAGTGCTGCAACGCATGCACGATGGCATTGGTTATACGACGACTCGTCTCTGCTACGGCTCCGATCGTGAAGCCTTTATGCAGCATCTGGAGCGCACTGGCATGCAGCCGCCAGAGCAACGCAATTGGATCTATGATCGCATGTGCAGCTACCATCATCGACTGCACTGCCACATTGGCGAGGAGTTCACCTACGAGACTTTCCTCAACTACCTCAGCTGGTTGCAGACGCAGCATAAGAACTATTGGCAAACATTCGAGCCAGTCGGCGCCTCAGAGTTGTGTCTCAGTTGCCAAAAGGCAGCTGAAGAGCCAACGAACAGCATTCCTAGTTAAGATATGGTTATTCTTTTGATTCCTGCATTGTAAATATTAAAAAAAATATATATATATCTGTGCGCTGTAAAAAAAAAGATTATATAGCTTTAAATGTCTTATAAACTTAAGCTTTCTGCAGAGGTTTGCTTCCCATAAACTCAGTTCAATGAATTTACATCTGCTTATCAATCCTCATCTTCTTATCTATTATATAGATTTACATTTTCTATTCATTCTTCATTTAATTCATAGTTCTTAAATATTCTGGCGCTGAGCGTGCTTGCCGTCATTTGGCGCAATCCGGAAATGATGGATGAATTGGAAAGTGGCAGCCATGATTTTACCGTTGATCTGAATGCACCTGCATTGCCCACACCGTTGAGCAAAGTGGATCCACCCTATGCCTATCGTGATCATTCCTTCAACTACCGTAAGCGTTACCGTAAGCAGTAAATTCTGAGCAGCTCTCTAGGCAATCAGTATTCAAATGACTATTTTGTCTTCGCAGAGAACTTTGATATGGGCGGGCTGGTCTGCACCTGCATGATAGCCATAACCCTGATGATGATATATGGAACTATCAAGGGCAAGCCGTCGCATCTTTTGCCCTTCTTCTGCTTGCAGTTGTTTGACTTTGCCATAACTACGTGAGTGACTAACAAATATATTATATATATACAATTATTTTGATATATTATTTTGCTTTGCTTATAGTTTGACGGCTGCTGGTTATCTCTGCTATCTGCAGGCCATTCATCGTTTCATCGCCGAGTCTCATCGGCTGCCGTGGCGCGAGAAGCTGCTGGAACTGCCCCCAGAGGAGCTCGTTGTGGTTGTGCTAGTGGTTTTCGTGTGCATCGTGTTCCTTAAGGCCTATTGCATTGGCATCGTCTGGCGTTGCTATAAGTACTTGACGCTCCGGCAACAGCATCTGCGCAGCTTGCTACCCTGCGTCCTGCCCGAGATGGAGCTCACGCACGGCATTGGTGGCGGTGGCTTTGGATCTGAGGAGCGTGCATATTCAACACTGCTGCCCAACTATGATGAGGCAATTGCTCAATACTTGAAGCAAGCACCACCGCCGTCCTACCAGGTGGCCATGTCCAACTATCAGAATGAGGACGAGCATGTTGCTGGCGAGGCACAGGCTCAGTCGGACGCTGGCGGCAATACCCCATTGTTTGTGGCACTGAATGCAGCAGGCGCTGCCAATGCAGCACCCAATATGGATGACAACCTGGACAACAACAACGATATGCCGAACAACAACAATACGGTTCATGTGAATGCCAACACGCCACCAATGCGACGCAACGAACAAGCGAATCAAGGCAACGACAACGTATCAGATGATGGCAACGAAGACGATGCTGATCTGGAGGTAATTGATGCTGGCATTGATGTAATCGAAGGTGCAGTTCCGCCGCCGCCATACAACGATGTTACCGTTGGTGCTGCGGCTACTGCCGCTGGTCATGTGCAAATGGGAGGATCGCAGTCGCCGCTTAGCCGCCAGGTGAACATACCCGGTCAGGTGCCTGGACGCAACGAGAGTCAGGCCTAAGTTGTGATTTCTTTGAAATGTTTACATTATTATTGTGTTGTGAGCAGAGAACTTTGCCCACACGTTTCCCTTTCTAACTCCCCTCCTCTCCTCCCTCTCTCTCTCTCTCTCTCTCTCTCCCAGTCTTGGCCAGCCATTAGCACAAAATTTTGTGTTTTATTTGCAATTTATTGCCCATTATTACCCCGCTCCCATAGGGATAATTCCCAGCAATTTAGTTTCTCCCACACTTATTCTCAATCGTCTATTAATATTGTATACAAAAGAAAGAAAAAAAAAACGCAAAACAATTTATTGGCAAATGTTTTTTGAATATAGAAAATTATTATAATGTATACCTCTAGCCGTCGCGTATTGTTGTTAAACTTGAGAACGCATTAGACCTATCCATATAAATAAATATTCTCTGAATTTTGCTCTTCAAGTTAATTGAATATAATAATATGTAAAGCACTGGTTTTCATTTAATTATCATGTGAATTTTACCTAGTTAAGTGCGAGTAGTTGTTACCAAAAAGAAAGGAAATGCAAAATGAGAGCCAAGCGGATGTTAAACGAATCTAAAAGGGAAGTCTATGCGAACGCATATTCTTTTTATGTTCTAAGCTAAATGTAAGACTTTGTGCATATTATTAACACAATATGTCAATTTCGATTTAAGTTTTTTGTCTATTTTGTTTTTATTTCAATTACCACACACTTCAAAGACATCCAAAAACAAATAACGAAAACTACAAAATATAACAATATTTTATGTATGTACAATATCTATATGTATACTGTATACTAAATATGCAAAGATATTCGAATAAATATTAGTTTAAAATGACAAATTTTTATGAATTTTGTTATTTATTTTAATGTACATATATATAAATTATTATATTATTTGTTGTGCGAATGTGTGTAGCAACCAGATGGAGGTTTGACAAACATTTTGAGAAGTATATATACATATGTATGTATGTATGTATATTCATGATCTATGCGATGAGCAAATCTATAGCTAACTGTTGATCTCTCTCTCTATCAGTAAGTCTGTCTGTCTGCCTCTCTGCCTCTCAGTCCATTCGTATAGCTCTCTCACTTTCTGTCGATCGACCTCTCTGTGTGCCAGCTTCTATTTGCTTCTCTGTCTGGCTGCCTTGCTCTCTGATTGCCTTACTGTCTGTCTGCTTTTGGGCTCTCTGTATGGCCCTTCGTTTTCCTCTCTCTAACTGTCTGTCTGCCTCTGCTTCTGCATGCCTTTCATTGGCTCTGTCTGTTCGTTCGACTCGAACTTCGGTACATCAACACACGAAGCTGCTGAGTGCAGCAGAATTGCGGCTGAAGAAGAATAGCTCAGCTATTTAGACTACTGCTCACGCTCACACACACACACAGTTTAACAATTCAGCTTTTCTCAGCGCAAGGCTCGAGCTCGAATTGGAGTTGAAAGTGCCGCCTCCAACATATACATACATATAAAGGCAACAGGCTTGCAGCGCTTCTTCAGTTACATCCTGGATGCTCTAGTGTTAAGTCGAGCAGTGCAGTAGGACCTTCTCTGCATGGTAAGTATTTATATATAAGTATTTTAAGCACAATTGTTATAGAAATAATAATTAATAATAGAATGAATTATAAATGTTTTAAATCATAATTACAATAATTATTAGAACTGATTATGATGGTAATTATATAAATAGTTATTAGGCTAATAATTATTATGATTATAATCAATAAGATTATGGAATATATTTAAATATTCATTAAAATAATAGGCATTAAGAGATGTTGCTCATGCATATTATTATTTGTTTAAATATTTGTTTATATTAGTAATAAATGAGCATAAATTATATAAGAAGACGCCAAAATCTAATTCCAAACGATTTATAGTAATTTCGGCTGCCACACGCTACACATGATAATGAATTCATTCACAAACAAAATGGAATTAGTATGAATTTATTAGACTATATTCTGCGATAAGATTTCTATCCATTGTGTTTACAATGCAGACAATTGAATATAGTAAATCATTCATTCTGCAAGTCAACATTAAATCAAACAACACGTGTTTCACTAACTCACGGCGGACGAGAAGTTTCCACTGATAATTCGGAATACCCTGTATATCATAAATTTTAAATATATTTTGTATTACGTAATAATATAATATAATTATAATTTAATATAAATATGTGAATAGATATAATCCCTTTTATCAAAATCTCAGCTCTTTCGCTGATCAAGTAACATACATATATGCATGCATATGCATATATTCAGGTCTCGTTGCAAAATACGTGCATAGTCTCTATTATTCATTCTATAAATTTACAGGGTATTTATTAAAACGTCAGCAATGCAGTATGATTTGTAAAATTTTGTTTTTGTAATATTTCCTTTTATTTTGTATTTATTTGTTGTTGCAATAAGCTGACTAATAAACGTATTATCAATTTACGTATTTACGTGTAATCGAGTAAGAGTACTCGACTGGAGAGGAGTGTCGGACTCGACTGGATGAGTTGAAGAATGCGACTACTACGAGGTGCTACTCGAATATTCCATATAATATATTTTTAAGCAATAAATAAACAGCTATTCACGCCCATTTTAATATGTCTCTCTCGCATTGTACATACATTTTTATAAATCTTACTTTAAATATAAACATAGTGCATAACATTGCTATAATATTTTAAAGCGTCTTATATTTTGTGAAAAACAATATTTTGAAAATAGATTGTCTCACCTTCCACTACCTGCATGAAGCGTATGCCATAAATGTATCAAGTCCTATCTTTATTATAAATTAATTCAATAGATTTACTATTTATAAATTAGCACAAAAGAAAAAACAATGCCAAACTAGCGTTACCATCATCTGATAGATTGCGAATTATTTATCAAATAGTTAAATCACAAACCTTTTGAGGTATATAAGCAATGGCGATTCTACAGTTGGCATCACTTGAATTCTCGTAGTCAACAATTCACCATGGTTAGCAAAGTTATCATCGCTCTGGCTGTGCTCCTCTGCGCAGAGGCCGTTCTCGGCGTTACTGTTGTCAGCAAATCGGCTTGGGGTGCTCGCAATCCCACCAGCAAGACCACCCTGGCCGGCTCCCTCAGCTATGCTGTCGTCCACCACACCGCTGGCAACTACTGCAGCACCCGTGCTGCCTGTGCCCAGGAGCTGCGCAACATGCAGGCCTACCACATGGACAGCCTGGGCTGGGCTGACATTGGCTACAACTTCCTGATCGGCGGTGATGGTGCTGTCTACGAGGGTCGTGGCTGGAACGTGATGGGTGCTCATGCCACCAACTGGAACTCCAAGTCCATTGGCATCTCCTTCATGGGTAACTTCAACAACAGCAAGCCCACTGCTGCCATGATCGCTGCTGCCAAGGGTATTCTCGCTGATGCCGTCTCCCGTGGCCAGATCAAGTCCGGCTACACTCTGTACGGTCATCGCCAGGTCGGTTCTACTGAATGCCCCGGCACCAACTTGTGGAACGAGATTCGCACCTGGGCCAACTGGAAGGCTTAAGAAATTCTCGAAAGAATTTTCAATATAAAAAAAAATGTTTGTAATGCTGCAAAATAAAAATCTTTAAAAATATAATTGCCGATACACAGTTATGATTTCAATTTTTAAAATATTTTTTATAATCCATCAATCTATTGAGTATATATGAGTATAACTGGTCTATAATACAAATTTCTTTCTAGAAACAAATCAATGATAGGCAATTATAATTAAACTTATCTCCAAGGGTTTAAAGATTGATTCGCTTTATATTTATGAGTTGAAGGTATTCATAAATAAGACCAATCTGATTAAAATTTTGGCTATCTCCGGATTAAGTCGGTTCGCTTAGACCACTCAAAGGTATTGTTTGTGATATTCATTCAATAATATAAACTTATCTGTAGGATGCATTATTTTTGCTTTTCGCTTATCGGAATTATAGTTGATTAATGGCTTCCTTACATTAATCCATTGTTGTTAACATTGATTATTGTTAATATTTCTATTTCGAGCTAATGTTGTCGCTTCATGTGTGAAATTTTGTGGTTCTCTCATTGGATTTATGTACGGCAAAAAAAACCGCTAAAAATGGCTAGATAATAGCCCGAAAGGTAGATTGAGCATTAATGGGCAAATGGATGGATAAATAAGACTGGGCATCTTCCTATGAACAGAATCGTGATTAAGAGATAGAAATATGATTAGAAAGTGAGATAGGAGGTTAGAAAGAAGGTAGAAAGGTAGTTGGTGAGACAAACCAGAAAAAGAGCTAAAAACCGCTTAAAACGGCTAAAAACCGCTAAAAATGGCTAGATAATAGCCAGAAAGGTAGATTGAGCATTAATGGGCAAATGGATGGATAAATAAGACTGGGCATCTTCCTATGAACAGAATCGTGATTAACAGAAAGAAATATGATTAGAAAGTAGGATAGGAAGGTCAGAAAGAAGGTAGAAAGGTAATTAGTGAGAAAAGAGATAAAAATGGCTAGAAAATAGCAAGAAAGGTAGACAAAGCATTGGTGGGCATATGGATGGATAAATAAGACTGGGCATCTTCCTATGAACAGAATCGTGATTAAGAGATAGAAATATGATTAGAAAGTAGGATAGGAAGGTTAGAAAGAAGGTAGAAAGGTAGTTGGTGAGACAAACCAGAAAAATAGCTAAAAACGGCTAAAAACCGCTAAAAATAGCTAGATAATAGCCAGAAAGGTAGATTGAGCATTAATGGGCAAATGGATGGATAAATAAGACTGGGCATCTTCCTATGAACAGAATCGTGATTAACAGAAAGAAATATGATTAGAAAGTAGGATAGGAAGGTCAGAAAGAAGGTAGAAAGGTAATTAGTGAGAAAAGAGATAAAAATGGCTAGAAAATAGCAAGAAAGGTAGACAAAGCATTGGTGGGCATATGGATGGATAAATACGACTGATCATCAAGCCTATGAACAGAATCGTGATTAAGGGATAAAAATATGATTAGAAAGTGGGATAAGAAGGTTAGAAAGAAGGTAGAAAGGTAGTTGGTGAGACAAACCAGAAAAAGAGCTAAAAACCGCTAAAAATGGCTGGATAATAGCCAGAAAGGTAGATTGAGCATTAATGGGCAAATGGATGGATAAATAAGACTGGGCATCTTCCTATGAACAGAATCGTGATTAAGAGATAGAAATATGATTAGAAAGTAGGATAGGAAGGTTAGAAAGAAGGTAGAAAGGTAATTAGTGAGAAAAGAGATAAAAATGGCTAGAAAATAGCAAGAAAGGTAGACAAAGCATTGGTGGGCATATGGATGGATAAATAGGACTGGGCATCTTCCTATGAACAGAATCGTGATTAAGAGATAGAAATATGATTAGAAAGTAGGATAGGAAGGTTAGAAAGAAGGTAGAAAGGTAGTTGGTGAGACAAACCAGAAAAATAGCTAAAAACGGCTAAAAACCGCTAAAAATGGCTAGATAATAGCCAGAAAGGTAGATTGAGCATTAATGGGCAAATGGATGGATAAATAAGACTGGGCATCTTCCTATGAACAGAATCGTGATTAACAGAAAGAAATATGATTAGAAAGTAGGATAGGAAGGTCAGAAAGAAGGTAGAAAGGTAATTAGTGAGAAAAGAGATAAAAATGGCTAGAAAATAGCAGAAAGGTAGACAAAGCATTGGTGGGCATATGGATGGATAAATACGACTGATCATCAAGCCTATGAACAGAATCGTGATTAAGGGATAAAAATATGATTAGAAAGTGGGATAAGAAGGTTAGAAAGAAGGTAGAAAGGTAGTTGGTGAGACAAACCAGAAAAAGAGCTAAAAACCGCTAAAAATGGCTGGATAATAGCCAGAAAGGTAGATTGAGCATTAATGGGCAAATGGATGGATAAATAAGACTGGGCATCTTCCTATGAACAGAATCGTGATTAAGAGATAGAAATATGATTAGAAAGTAGGATAGGAAGGTTAGAAAGAAGGTAGAAAGGTAATTAGTGAGAAAAGAGATAAAATTGGCTAGAAAATAGCAAGAAAGGTAAACAAAGCATTGGTGGGCATATGGATGGATAAATACGACTGATCATCAGCCTATGAACAGAATCGTGATTAAGGGATAAAAATATGATTAGAAAGTGGGATAGGAAGGTTAGAAAGAAGGTAGAAAGGTAGTTGGTGAGACAAACCAGAAAAAGAGCTAAAAACCGCTAAAAACCGCTAAAAATGGCTAGATATTAGCCAGAAAGGTAGATTGAGCATTAATGGGCAAATGGATGGATAAATAAGACTGGGCATCTTCCTATGAACAGAATCGTGATTAACAGAAAGAAATATGATTAGAAAGTAGGATAGGAAGGTCAGAAAGAAGGTAGAAAGGTAATTAGTGAGAAAAGAGATAAAAATGGCTAGAAAATAGCAAGAAAGGTAGACAAAGCATTGGTGGGCATATGGATGGATAAATACGACTGATCATCAAGCCTATGAACAGAATCGTGATTAAGGGATAAAAATATGATTAGAAAGTGGGATAAGAAGGTTAGAAAGAAGGTAGAAAGGTAGTTGGTGAGACAAACCAGAAAAAGAGCTAAAAACCGCTAAAAATGGCTAGATAATAGCCAGAAAGGTAGATTGAGCATTAATGGGCAAATGGATGGATAAATAAGACTGGGCATCTTCCTATGAACAGAATCGTGATTAAGAGATAGAAATATGATTAGAAAGTAGGATAGGAAGGTTAGAAAGAAGGTAGAAAGGTAATTAGTGAGAAAAGAGATAAAATTGGCTAGAAAATAGCAAGAAAGGTAAACAAAGCATTGGTGGGCATATGGATGGATAAATCCGACTGATCATCAGCCTATGAACAGAATCGTGATTAAGGGATAAAAATATGATTAGAAAGTGGGATAGGAAGGTTAGAAAGAAGGTAGAAAGGTAGTTGGTGAGACAAACCAGAAAAAGAGCTAAAAACCGCTAAAAACCGCTAAAAATGGCTAGATATTAGCCAGAAAGGTAGATTGAGCATTAATGGGCAAATGGATGGATAAATAAGACTGGGCATCTTCCTATGAACAGAATCGTGATTAACAGAAAGAAATATGATTAGAAAGTAGGATAGGAAGGTCAGAAAGAAGCTAGAAAGGTAATTAGTGAGAAAAGAGATAAAAATGGCTAGAAAATAGCAAGAAAGGTAGACAAAGCATTGGTGGGCATATGGATGGATAATACGACTGATCATCAGCCTATGAACAGAATCGTGATTAAGGGATAAAAATATGATTAGAAAGTGGGATAGGAAGGTTAGAAAGAAGGTAGAAAGGTAGTTGGTGAGACAAACCAGAAAAATAGCTAAAAACGGCTAAAAACCGCTAAAAATGGCTAGATAATAGCCAGAAAGGTAGATTGAGCATTAATGGGCAAATGGATGGATAAATAAGACTTGTCATCCACCAATGCACAGAATCGTGATTCAGAAATAAAAATATGATTAGAAGGTGGGATAGAAAAATTCAATAAATTTTTAACTTGTTGAGATGAGTCAGTGATGGGAATTTCGATGCGACATCTCTGGGACAAGGCTTGAGCTTTACTTGTTTATTACTTGAGCTGATAAGACTCATGTGTTAGGTCACAGAAAGACTTTGATAAATAAATGATTACGAATTGATCTGATCCTATATAGTGTGGCTTTAGCTCAGTATTTATTCAGTATATAAAATACTTTTAGCTAATCAATTGTGTTGCTTCATTTCATTCATTTGAGCATTGTTTATAGCAAAATATATTCCAAGTGTTCAATTTCTGTATGTAAAAAACCTACAACTATTGGGGAAGGCCTCCGAGAAATCCCCCAATTAAAAAAAATAATAAGTCCAGCCTTTCGTACATATATATTATATTTAAAAAGTTTTTATTTTGCAGCATCAATTACGTAGTCATTAGTCCATTTAAGCCTTCCAGTTGGCCCAGGTGCGAATCTCGTTCCAGATATTGGTGCCGGGGCACTCAGTGGAGCCAACCTGACGATGGCCGTACAGAGTGTAGCCGGAAATGATCTGGCCACGGGAGACAGCATCGGCTAGCAAGCCCTTGGCCGCGGCGATCTGAGCCGAGGTAAGTCTGTCGTTGTTGTAGTTGCCCAGGAAGGAGATGCCAATGGACTTGGCGTTCCAGCTGGTGGCATGAGCACCCATCACGTTCCAGCCGCGACCCTCGTACACGTTGCCATCGCCGCCAATCAGGAAGTTGTAGCCAATGTCAGCCCAGCCCAGGCTGTCCATGTGGTAGGACTGGATGTTGCGCAGCTGCTGCTCGCAGGCGCTGCGGGTGGTGCAGTAGTTGCCAGCGGTGTGGTGGATCACAGCGTAGCTCAGCTTGCTAGCGAGCGTGGTTTTGCCATTGGGTGAGCGACCGCCCCACTGCGACTTGCTGATGATGTTCACAGCGAAAACGGCGTTGGCGCACAGGAGCACGGCCAAAGCGATGAGAGTTTTGTTTGCCATAATTCTCGACGGGATTTCAGACTTGTGTAAAGGCCGAGCGAAGTGGCGCTACTTTTATAGCCCCACGGGAGGTGCGTTATCTCTCTCGAATGAGACACTTGATGCGCCAATACACATATACATATATATTCTAGAGAGTGCCTGGGGGAATTTTGATCTGATACGCGAAGACAATCGAAAGAAGCCTCAGCTACTCGTGTGTGTGCTCAAATGAGCTTTTAATCAATCCGAGTGCCATTTAATTAATTTGTTCAAAATATACTCAACGAACTTCAAAAATAAAACAATTCATGTTGAGCAAATCAGCTATCTGTTTTAGAGCTCGATTAGATTTAGATGTTGCATTTGTGTGTTGAAGCTACAAGAGTTTATTGGCTTTTTGAATATAATTATATATAGTATAAATACTTGTATATTTTTAAATGAATATGTATGTATTTGTGCAATGATAATAATAAACTTTAATAAATTCTTGATAACTCGATAGCCTTGCCATTCCATCGCTTTGTAGAAAGGCCTCTTCAGACTTGCAATTCTCTGAAAGTCTGAAGAGACCTTTATAGAAAGAGATATGTAGATAGATAGATGGATAGATGGATAGATGGATAGATGGAGATGGAACTTAGCTACCTAATGTGGTCTCCCCTATGCACTTTCTTCATTCATTTTACAAGAAAAAATAAATAAATAAATATAACCCAATTAATTTTCATTTAATCATTTATTTATCAATTAGTGAAAACAGGATGTGCTCTAAGCCCTCCAGTGGGACCAGCCGCGGATCTCGTTCCAGATGTGAGTGCCGGGGCATTCGGTGGCGCTCACCTGACGATGGCCATAGAGAACATAGCCGGAGGCCAGCTGGCCACGGTTGACGGCATCGTTGAGCAGACCCTGAGCCGAGGCAATCATGTTGGGCTCCAGAGTGTCCCAGTTGAAGTTGCCCAGGAAGGAGATGCCAATGCTGACGGAGTTCCATTCGGAGGCATGAGCGCCCATCGAGTTCCAGCCACGACCCTCATAGACAGCGCCATCGCCGCCTATCAGGAAGTTGTAGCCAATATCGGGCCAGCCCAGGCTGTCCATGTGGTAGCTCTGGACATTGCGCAGCTGCTGTGCGCAAGCAGCACGAGTCTCGCAGTAGTTGCCCGCTGTGTGATGGATGATGGCATAGTTCAGGTAGTTGCCCAGGGCAACACGATAGGTGGGTGCACGGCCACCCCACTCGGCCTTGGAGATGATGTTGACTCCCTGGACAGCGTACTGGCCGCAGACCAGCACAGCGAGAACTAGAGCGAAAGCTGCTTTCGACACCATGGTTAAACTTTGCTAATTGTGATAAACCCAATCGCCGCGCGGCGCTTATAAATGCAAGTGTTTGGCTCGCAAGTTTGGCTTATCGAACTCTTCAAAAGATTAAGTCATGTTATGGCTGGCTTTTATGGAACTTGTCTTCGTAATTTATAATATTTATAATATTTTAATTTATGGTAATGATTCTGCCGTGGGAAGTACAAATAGTCGAGCAAACCAAAATACTCCATTGATTTACGCTCTCTACTGTCCGTGTGGCCTTATCGCCAGATATGCATATATTATATATATATATATATATATAAAGCATGGCTACACTATGTCTCGCTACTATCGGCTGACATATATGCGATTGCTGCACCGAGCCTCTGGCATAAGTTAGCCTTATCAATTTGCTAACTCACAAATTGTTAGTGTTAAATAATCTCAGCTACTTTTTGCTATACGAATTTTAACATGTGAGGAAACTTTTTGAAAATAATATTATCCTTAATATGTGAGTTCAGCAAAGTTTATGAAAATATTATGATATTATTTTCAACTGCTAGCTATCTGTATTTGTCAGTCAATCAGAATCTGAATCAATTATAAATATGCCAAGATAATTCCTCACATCTAATAACTAAATTATTTATCATTTGAATCAATTTTATAGTAATTTCCTATATTCATATTTATTATTGATTTGGTTCAGCCTACTCTCAAGAGAATTTCTTCTATCAAAATAAACTCGCCCAAAATGTGTATAAAACGTTCTTTAAGACGACTTCAACGATCAAGACTTAAATTTATATTCATAATAAATTGTATTATTAAATGAGTGAAATAAATAAATGTAAATATATCTAGTTAGCTTCGACACATGTAGCACCTATTTATATATAAAATATATAACAGATACAACATACATATCTATTCTTACTATATAAACTTTAATAATTAAATGTACATACATTTAACCACTTGAATACCAACACACCGACACATAAAAGACATTCAAAATGAATGTAACTTTCTCACTTAATGAGATTTACAAATCGGTAAGTAGAGAGAGTCAGAAAGAGAGATAGAGAACTCACTCTCTCTCTCTCTCACTCGAGAGGAATAACCTAATCAATTCTCAACAGATGCGCTGCAATAGTCTAATGTATGTGGAGTTCCGGCATCGCTGCTACTTGTCCAAAGCCATTAAGCATTGCATCCAGGTAATGCAATGCATTGACTACTTCGGGATCATCTACTGTCAGCTGAATATCAAGACGCGAGGCACAGAGATAGCTTTACTCTGCTTATCCGTGGCCATCATGGTGCTGCTGATGATGATGGTGGCTCACTTGGTGGATAAATAGTAAGCTTGCCAATAGTTCTTTAGTAAGTAACTTTTCACTTGAGCCCATTGTCTTTAGCATAGCGCCATTGCTGAAAATCGTCTCGACCATGATGCATATGAACCAATATTTGGCTGGCATAACTCTGCTATGCTTTGGCAATCACTTGCCTGAGCTCATCATCAGTCTGACGCCCGTCATGGAGGAGTCGCCGCTATTCAGCATTACGCTGTCCAATGCAATCGCCGTAATTGTAATTAGTGGCGGCGTTGTCTGCTATGTGAGGCCATTCAAGATCAATGGACATTGCGCTGTGCGCGATCTACTCTTCATGATGTTCTCCTGTGAGGTGGTGCTGTTTGAGCTCTATAATGATTCTAAAATAAGTCGAATTGAGGCATTAGGTAAACAATATCAATATCTATCTCTGACTATTAACATTTATAGACAAACGTTAAACGTCAGTGATTGATATGTAAAGCTGCGTGTCTATAGCTGAAGCATCTATCTCTCTCTGTCTCTGTCTTTCTGTGTCTGTCTGTCTCTGTTTTGTCTCTATCTGTCTGCATGTCTGCTTGATGGTTTCTTCACGCTTTCAGCTATTTCTATTTATTGATCATTTATGCTTTTTATGAGCAAAAATTCTTTCTTTCTTTATCTATTTTTATGTATTTTTCTTTATTTGTTTATCATTTTATTTATTATTATTTATTTAATTTATTTATTATTTTATTTAATTATTATTTAGTTCTTATCTTTTTGTATTGCATTTATCTGGTTATTAATATTGTTGATCTGAAGCTGATGCGAAACGCTCTCGAAGGTAAGCAACGCTTAAACTGATCATACAAAAATCTATATAAATCTATATATATGAATGTCTCGCTAGACCTTCGGAAGAAAGTCGATATCTTGAGCCGAAAGACGCAACCCACACTTAAAACAAAGAGCAAGCTGCGTCACATGCAGAACAAGCTGGCTCACATGGAGCTGGATAGCAAGAATGTGGACAAATACAATCAAGCTGAAGTATTCACGTCGGCCAAGCTGAAATCATATTATGGCAGCAGGGGACAAGGTGACGAGGAAGACTCTAACGAACAGCGGCGCGCCCTCGAGGAATATGAGAACAAACGCGACAGTGAAATCCAGAGAGATAATGAGAAATATTTGCGCAATATCTTCTATAATCCACAGAATCCCAGGAATATATTTCTATTCCATGACTTTGGGCAGTCGATAAATCCCATCAATATGAAGTACTTTAAGAAAAGCAACCACTGTATGCGCATGTATATAATAATGATCATACCCGTATCGATCATCTGCAGCCTCTGCGTTCCCGTCGTCGACACCAGCTTGAATAGGCACGGCTGGAGCAAGCTGATCAATTGCATACAGATCGTGACGGCGCCCTTCATAATTATAACTCTAACGCATGGTTTGTCATAGTTGAGCTGCTCTTACATACATGCATATGTATTATTATCATTATCATTTCAGCATTGATGCATAATGAGTTCAATGGATCGTTTCTCGTCTTATGCTTTAGCATTTCCCGATGGAGTTTTTGTGTCACCGTGCCCTTGGCAATAATTGTGTTCTGCATAACGCGCACCGATAAACCTCCATGTTTTCACAAGGTATTCAGAAGAAGGGAAATAGATTTGATTTATTATGATTTGATTTGATTTGCATTCGCTCGCAGCTGTTCATGATACTCACGTTCAGCATGGCTCTGGTTCTACTCAAAATCTTTGCTACTGAGATCGAGGTGCTCAGCTGCATAATTGGCATGGTTTCTCACATGAGTGAGGATTTCGCATCCAGCAGTATACGAGCATTTTGCACAGGTGTTGGCGATACGATATTCAATGTCAGTTTGGCAATCAAGGGCTATGGCGGCATGGCATTCGCTGCCGGCTTGGCTGGGCCATTTTTCAGTAAGTTTTCATTAGTCTTGCCTCATTTATTATTAATTTCATTTTGAACTGCTTTAAGGTCTTACGATCGGTTTGGGTCTTTACTTTTTAACCAATCCAAGGGTGAGACAAATAGGTTCTACTACCTGGCTGATTGGCGAGCAAGGCTCAAACTCTTACATTTTCTTCATGCTCATTGCCGTGGCAACGCTGCTATGGATCCTCACCTTCAATTTTCTAGCTCGACGTTCAATTGCTGTTTTCGATCTGATCATGTATATTGTCTATCTGATCTATGCTGTCCTCGTTGAGTGGAGTGTTATTCATTCATTCGCAAAAGATCCACAATTTGATCCCATATGAATCAACTAGAGATTAATGATGATCATTTATTTATTAATAATAAAAAACACCTATTTATAATAGAATAAATGATCTGTAGTTTATATACAATAAATACAAATTTAATATAAGCTTAATTATTTATGTTGAATATCTTCAATTAAATATATAATTGTGTTATATTTTTGCTTATGTTTATTTATATTTTAAGTTTATTTTATATTTGATATTGTATATTTTTTTTATATTTTTATTTTATATTTTGCTTATATAGGATTTTGCTAAATTAAATACTTGCATTAATCTAATTGCCTTTAAATATAATGGTGTGCCACTTATTTCGGACACCACTGTCTCGCCACCATTGCGAAAGCTTTGTCAGCTGCGCAGCTGTTCGAAGCTCCTTGATAACTGCCGTTCACAGAGCTTTTGTATTTTTATATGAATTACAATTGATTTACATATCAAATATTAAATATAAAATAAATATAAGAAATACATATTATATTATATATTTTCTTTTCTCTCTGCATCTCTCTCTTTCTCTTTTTACATTGAATTTTTGCAAAACTTATGTGAAACTCATAAAGTAAAGTATAGCCAAATTGATTCGAGTTACTCAGAACAAAAAAATATTTTAAGAACTTTTTCACAAATTGCCAGTAAAAAAAATGGAAACTAGCCAAAAATTCGCAGATACAATCAGTGCAGTGCGCTGATTTGAATTTGCAGCAAATGCAAAATCATCTGAAACATTACCATTACATTTAAGTGCAAAATGCATAAACATAAACAAGTGCAGCGCCCACCAGCATGCGAAGGAAGCAAAAAAAAAAAAAAAGAGATAAAACAAAAAAAAATAGAGGAGCAAAAACACGAGAGGAAGCCAAATGCAAGGATTCAACTTCAAAGCGAAATGTCCTCAGAATTCCGGCAGCAATAAAAGCACTCAACTCCCATAGACTTCCTGCTGCTGTCTGCGCACTTAATGTGACATGTTTTTGCAACAGTTTTTGCTTTTGCTCTGCTCCTCTTCCATTCTTCAGCGCCAGCCCCAACTCGAGCTACTATCGTACCTCTAATAGAGTGTGATCAACTAGAACATGCTCTGCTCAGACACGAGCTGCCACATATTGTGCGTGTATATTTATGTTAATCGTTAGTCAGAGGTAAACGTCTTGAGTTAGAGTATTTGACTTGGCTTTGACTCAAATCAACTCAATTTCAACTGTGTCCTTAAAGCAGCAGGAAAGCAGCAGCTGCTATTTATGCCATTGCTCTGTTTGAGCTTTAATGCATTTTAGTTGTCATTTAAAAGTATTTATTTTTATGATTTTTTTATTATTTTTTATATCTTATATGTTGCTTGAAAATTCTTGCTGTGATATTAAATATTTAATATGAGCACACACATGTATAAAATGTTATGCTTGCTTAAAAATGAAAAGCATACACAATATCAAAGATATATATTAATATTAAATATGCTGCCAAATTTCATTAAAATACACAATTTTAATATGTAAATTTCTATTAGTAGACAGTTTAAGGAAGCGCATGAATTTGATTCATTTAGTGACTTCATTTAGACTGCAGAATTAATAATCAATTAAGAGAACCCAGTTTATAAATTCTTTAAAATAAAAAAAATATTTAATATTAATAACAATTATCATATAAGTACACGATTATCTCACATGTATTTATATAAACTGATTTTATATAAACATATTTTTTTATTTATTCAACTACATACAGATTTATTTAGTTAATATATAACTAGAGCAGAGTCAATTATAAGCCATAATTATTTAATATGATTTGATAATTGTCAACAAGAGCTAATGCCAACATTTTCTTATACAAAGCCGCATTGTAAACCCTGAGTTTCTAGCCGATAAACAGATGCTTAGCAACATAACTCAATTACCAAAGAAAGAGAGAGAGGGAGAGAGGGAGATAGGGAGAGAGAGGGAGAAAGAGAGAGTGTGTGAGTCTGGTGTCTATGTCTATGCGCTACGTTGGTCACCGGAAGCAGGTTGCAGCAGCAGCAGCAGCAGCATTTAGAGAAAACATTTACAGTTCGTGTAAATTATGCAACTCTTAATTAATGAGAGCTCGGCTCGGCGGCAATGGAAATATTGTTGTTCTCTGTTTTACTCAATGTCTCTAGCCTTGACTCTCTCGTCCCGTTTGCCCGCTTTCGATTTGCATATCATTTGCACGGGCTGAACATTTTTGTATCTCTCTCGCTCTGTCTGTCGTTCTGTCTCTCTCTCTCTCTCTCTCTCTCTCTCTCTCTCTTGTGTACGAGTCAGTTGGCTAATGAATCAGCAGTTGGTGCATTGGGAGCACAAGCACTGTCTGTGGCTTGACTGCAATTAGCTCAGACTGCACTTGACTTCACTTAACTCTGCCCACCTAAAGCTAAGTTACTTCTATTGAATTGGTGTGAAAACACGTATACCCTATATATAAATTGTGTTAAGATGAAGGGTATATACAGCTATAGTAATATAAAATATAGAATTTATATTCGATTGAACGAGATAATTGCATCGATTACTTGTAGACAATTCAGACTTACTTGTCAAGTGTCAGTTTGATTAATTTGAAAATAGTGTCAGGCTATAAAATGAATTTCCACTTAACACCAGTTCAATCGAAAAATTTAGTAATTGGCACTTACACACATGTAACAAATTTCCGCGTAATGTAACATTGTTTTTTTTCTTTTCGTATCAATTCCAAGGTACTTTAATTTTCGACACGTTCGATGCGCAAAAATGATGCTGGAGCTTCCGGAGCAGCCCAAATCCTCGTTGTCACCCGCTATCGCTATCGAATCGAACAGCTCCAAAGTGCCCGCTGCGGAAGAGCCGCCAGCTGAGCTCGAGACTATCGTTTGCGAAACGGCCAGCTCCTCGCTCGCAAGCTGTGAGAACATTCAGCCGCGCTGGACTGATTGGGTATCCCGTATATTAAGTTGGACAGACGAGCTGGGACAGTACGTGCGACAATTTATCGCCTTTGTGGCGGGGAAATTCCGTTCAGTATTCTTTACGAGCGATAATATCATATCCTATCGGGAGCCGCCTTTATCGAATGAAAGTAGAATCCAATTGGAGACAGTGCCACGCAAGACACTGATATTGGATCTAGATGAAACTCTGGTACATTCCTGCTACCTAGACCCGGAGACAAACGATGTGATTGGCTGTACTTTCGTGCCCGAAACAGCCGTGCCCGATTACATATTAAACATACCGATTCTGGCCGGTCTAAGCCCCATTGAATTCCAGGTGTTCAAGCGGCCATATGTCGATCTATTCTTAGACCTGGTCAGCAAATGGTATGACGTGGTCATCTACACGGCCAGCCTTCAAGCATATGCCACCATTGTGATCGACAAACTGGACGCAGGCCGTGGCATCCTGCAGCGGCGCTTCTATCGCCAGCACTGTGTCAACACGGCGTCTTTGGTCAGCAAGAATCTATTTGTGGTCAATCAGGATTTGAATAGTGTTCTCATCATTGATAACTCGCCCAGTGCGTATCGTGATTTCCCAGAGAACGCTGTGCCCATTAAGAGCTACATCTACGATCCGAACGACAAGGAGCTGCTCAATTTGCTCCCCTTTCTGGACGCACTTCGCTTTACGAAAGATGTTCGATCGATTCTCAGGCGACGTGAACTGGCATCGCTGATCAACTCAGAATAACACACAAATACAATACAATACAATGCAAATACACATACAAATGCAATACAACTACATATACAATACATAAGACCTATATTGTTACACTTACTAAACTGCCATCAAATGGCCCGGGCTAACTGCGCTAAGTGCATCAATCAATTCGCTCGGGATTGGCAATACATTTAAATTTCGGTTCAGAATAAATAAAATATACTTTTTGTTGTCTATATATATAATGTTTTCAATTAGCATATATTTTTTTATTTTATTATTATTTTTTATTTATTTACTTATCAAAAAGCAATGAAGAAAACGTATATTAAGACTTTTGTATATTAAAGTAATATTAGAATTATATTATATTATTAAATATATGATTAAAATAGATTTAATAAAATTTTTAAATAAATTTGATATTTAAAAATTTATGATTAAATTAAATTTAATATAATTTCATATAAATTGAATATTATTAAAAATGCATATCAAAATAAAAATAAATTTAATATAATTTTGATATAAATTTAATATTAAAAAAAAATTTTAATAAAAATAAAAATAAATTTAATATAATTTTGATATAAATTTAATATTTTAAAAAATTTGAATCAAAATTATATTAAATTTATGTTATAATAAAAATGTAATATTTAAAAAAAATTATATCAAAATTATATTAAATTTATTTTAAATATATACACAACTTGAATATTATGTATTCAATTATTTTGAACAATCATATAAAACTATTGATACAAATTTATTTGATTTGCAATAAGAATTTTCTATATCTATGTATATAAATGTGCTCTAATACCATAAAATTCCAGCTTAAATAAATTCAGAATTCAACACAATGGAAACATCATCAAACTGCATCAAGCAGCAAAAATATGCAAGTTAAATAAAGGCGAATAAAAGTCATAAGCCAGATATTGAGCACTCTGTCAGTGCTAAAAAAGAGACAGAGTGATAGAGAAAGGTAAAGAGTGAGTGAGAGAGAGAGAGAGAGAGAGGGAAACGAACCGAGTGGATTTCGCTAGCACCTCCATCAGCCAGTTACACCTGATGAATCGCCGTTGATGTCGAACATTTAAGCACAATTGACTCCAGCTCGACACACGGATGCAAGGCTGCAAATTTATGGCGGCACAGGTGAAAGTTGTGCGTTCGCTTTACCTAGCACTGCACCCCCGTCTCCCACCCTCTCTCTCTTTCTCTTTTACTCAGCTATAGATGCCAGCCCTTGGTCCGCGTGGCTGCTGCTGTCACTGCTGCCGTAGCTGCAGTTAAGGCAACTGCTTTCAAAATTTATTGAAGTTGTGCACAGCTTAAGCCAGTGACTGGATATAAATGCTACGCATATGAGTCACATTTAGCCGCGTATTAAATTCCATCTCAACTGCAACTTCAACTTCAACTCTTTTTATGACAATTTGTCAGTTTGGATGGCTAATTGTCAGAGTCGCTCGCATAAAAAGCATTGCAAGCAATCAGCAGTTTTTCTGTGATGCGAGTTGACTTTAGTTTGATTTGTTTATTATTTTTTGCAGTGAACAAAAATAAATTGAAGCTTCTTGTTTTTCGCTGCTCCTAATTAAGCGTATGTCAGGGTAAAAGCTAAGTCTGAAATAAAGGAAAATATAATAGAAAGATCAACTTTTTTAATAACCAAACCGAACTTATATAGCTTCCTATTGCCTTACGTAAATCGCATTATTAAATATAATTTAACATTTCTTAGATTCATGGTTCTTCGAGTTTTATATTAATTTTCAACGCCTGCTCATCGATCCAGCTCCTGAGATGCGGCACATTTGTATAGGCAGCTGGAATATCTTTGTCTGCGCACTCGACGCCCCAGGAAACGATGCCGGCCAGCTGATAGCGTTTATTTTGCCCAGCTATGCTGCAGAACAAAGGTGATCCTCCGTCGCCCTTGCAGGTGTCCTTGCCCTCAACGCCGCCGGCGCAAAGAAAGCTCGAGTGCAAATTGTAACGCAGGCCGAGCACTGTTTTACGCAGTAGCCTCTGGCAGTACTCATGCTGCAGCACGGGCAGATCAATGCGTTTCAGTATGTGCTCCATGTCGGGAGCAGAGAAATTGCGATGACCCCAGCCAGTGGCAAAGCATTCCGCCTCCTGCAGTTCCTTCTGCAGTGCTGCATTCTCGGCCGGCGGCAGGCACAGCGGCTGCACGTGCGGCGCCAGCTGAAAGGGCTGCTCCAGCACCAGCATGGCGATATCATTGCGAAAGTTGAGATTATTGAACTGTTCGTGGCGCCAGAGATTGCTAATGCGACGACTCTGAGAGGCATATGGCTCCTCATTGCTGTTCAAATCGTATTCACCGGCTCGAGCCAGCAACGTGTCCGCACTATGATCGGCCACATTGTGGGCGCTGGTCAGCACCAGCTGCGGATGGATCAATGTGCCACCGCATATGTATTTCCCTTTCAGATCCATCACGGCCACCATCCAAGGGAACTCAGCAAAGCGCGCCTCGTGATCATTGTAGCCCACCAAGGCGTAGTAGAGACCCGTCGGATTACTATAGCCACAGCCCTTGTACTTGAAGTCGTTTAGCTGGCGTCGCACTGGATTGTCATTTTCATCTAGCTGCAGTGAATGAATGCATATTAAATTGAAATTTCATTAAATCATTGCAGTGCTCACCTGATCGGCAAGCGGACAACAGCTCTCGAATATGCCACAGCCGGAATTGCTGGCATTATCGATGCGTGGCTTCAGTATGAATCGGCCATCCTCATTGACTGTGCCCGTGCGGCACAGATGCCTCGGCACACACAGACTCTTCACATCACAGCTCTTGTAGTCCAGCTTCGAGTCAACATCGATGGGCTGCCGCTGTGCCGTTGCACTAGCTATCACTGTTGTCCCCTGCTTCGATGTGCGCGTCGCCATGCTGGCATCGTAGCTCTCCAGCTGCGCTTTGTCACAGCAAACTAATCCCAGGCCACAACTGCGTACTAGTATACGTGGTCCAAAGATTCCACTGCCCGAATCATCTGTCTCATTACAGCGTTTCTCAGTAATGCAAATCTGATCGCTCTTACACACGCTCAACGGCGCACAGGCATCGGCCAGAATCAGCAGCACAAACAACTTCAATAAACGCTCCATGCTCCAGCACTTTGAATGTATAAAAGAAAACGTTTGTTAATAATAGAAGAAAATATTTAAGTATGAAATTAAATATGTTTTAAATTGATAAAGATAAAGATAAAAATAAATAAAATATAAAAAATTAATAATAATAAATAGAAAACATTAATACAATTTAATATAATTAAAATTTAAAATTATATTAAATAAAGGAAATAATAGCACAAAAATGGGAATAAAATTTATATACAAAAAATAATTAAATTAAAATTATAAATACAAATAAATTCAAAATAAAATTGAAAAAAGTTGTATACAAATAATTAATTTCAAATTAAAAGAAAATAAACAAATAAATTGTAGAATAATAATTAAATTCAAAAAAAATAAAATAGTTATAAATTGTATTAAAAGAATTAAATTTAATTATAAATAAAATAGTAATAAATTGTATTAAAATAATTAAATTCAAATGAGAAATCAAAAACAAAATTGTATTAAAAATAATTTAAATAAATTAATTAAAATTAAATATTAAATAAAATAAAAAATAGAAGTAAAAGAAAAAAAAAAGAAAAAAATAACATAAATAAAATATATTATCAAAAAAAAATAAAAATAAATAAATAAATAAAAAAACATGAAAAGAAGATATATATTCCAATAAAATATAAATATAAATAAATACAAAATTATAAAAAAAAATAAAAATTAAATATAAATATAAAAATAAATGTATTAAAAATACGTTTATAAAGAAATAGTTAAATTAAAATTCTTAATAAAATAAAATTAAATAAATAGAACCAACACAAATTAAATCGAATCGAAATTTACAATACTTTTTAAACAACCCTCGTATAAAGATGCACATGTGTGAAATAAATACATATATGAATATATAATTAATACAAGTCTCTGATTGACTGAGACACACCTCGATAGCATACAAATAATTGCTCTAATTGATTTATATTTCATGTGAGAAAATTGGTGGAAATTTCAATTATAATTGTAACAAAACAAAAATGTTACAAAGCAGAATTTTTACAAATATTGTAACTTGTTTAGTTGTTGAATTGTAGACTTTGTTGCCAGTAGGTAATAGAAAATGTATTTGAATTGTAATGCAGAGATAACCGATGAGCGAGAGAATAACATGCAATTCTTTAAATGTATATACGATTATATAATCGATTTGAATTGGATTTAACAATCATTTTTATTCACATTTTATTACATATTCCACAGCTGCGACAACAGTTTAAGACGCGACTCCCGCTGTTCTGTTCAATGAGATGCTGAGTATCGACTAATTGCGCCAATCTCTTAGAAATCTATTTTATAAGCACTCTGAGAGCATAAATTATGAATATTTATAAGCTCAATGTGTGTCAGCATCAGGAGAATATCGATTTACTTAGCTTTAAATACTCTCTTCAGCTCTCTCATGCTCTCTCTTGCTGCTCTCACATCTTTCTCTCTCTCTCTCTCTCTCTCTCTCTATTTACTATTTATTGCGCCTTTGCTTCTATACTCAACTCGACTCAGCTGTGCTCAGCTCAATGCTGTCAAGATTGTTTTCAAGCCGGTTCTATAAGAAACGCGAATTCTATTTCAACTCAATCAGTTGAAATTGAACGCGAATCGAATTGTGTCTATAAATTGAGCTGCGACAGAATCATCAAAATAATATGTATGCTGTGTTTGTATACTAAATAAGAAATATTTGAAATACTTGTAGAAAGTGAAAAATAAACAATAAATATCCAGCTACTCAGGCTGTGAGTGACTGACTAAAGATACCCTGTGTTAAGCGTCAAGCTAACTGCGCACTTTTCATATTCCTATTTGCTTCTCCCTTTCACATCTCGCGCAGTCTTTTTTGCCGGGTATGCAATGATCATAAATAATCAAAAAGTGAACAAAAAAAATCTAAATATATTATACTAATAAATTCTAAATGTCTGCGGCAAAAAATCAATAGATTTTTATAAAACGTTAATACTGCTATTTATAAATATTTTCTAATTTATAAATATTGGCGTTGTAGATGCCTTGAAGAGTGTATAATTATATTATAATTTCTCTATGAAAAATGATATGTTGCTTATTGTGTTTTTTTTTTTTTTTTTTGCATATTGAATTTCAATAGTGCAGTGCAGTGCTATAAAATAGTCTCCAGAAAATCTATTCAGTGTTTTTATTTATTTTTTATTTTGTGAACAATTTTAAATTAAACCAATTTCTTATTACTTTTTATGCTTAATGCTTTAAACTCTGAACAAAAAATATATAATTTGTTATTTTCTTTTATTATTTGCTTTAATATATTTATTTTGTTTTAATCTATATTTATAATATATTTTAAACCCATTGGAAATTGGTAATCAGTGTATAACTCTTTTATTATTATTATTTTTTTTTTGTTTTTTTTTTTTTTTGTTTGGTAATTATTTGTTTTACTTATTTATTAATATTTGTTTATTATATGCGAATTATTGTTATTACCAATTTATTTTATTTTATTTATTTATCTCTTATCAATTATTCACATCTCATGAAAATACAGCTAAGACAATTATATTTCAAATATATTAATTAATGCTCTCAATAAAGCGTTAAACAAATATAGCTCCATATAAATATGATCAGTTTATTAAAATTTCATTTTATTAATCAATGCATTTATTATTTATACTTATTTTGTTTAAACATTTAAATGCATTAATACGTTAAAAGCTTTGAATGTACATTGATAACCCAAACTGATAAAGCGTGAGGCTTTGTTTGCATTGATAAGAGTTTTCTTATCAGCGAGAAGTGAAATCTATATTCTTACACACTTAACAAATGGAAAATTAAATAATAATAAAGAATAAAGCAGCTGTGAGAGGGAAAAGAAGGCGTGAAGATCATAAATTTAATGTGACTAGGTCAGTCAACTTAGACCAGCTAGGTCTCTCTCTCTCTCGCTCTCTCTCTCTCTCTCTCTCTGTCTCTCTCCCTCTTTCATATACTTCACAAAATATGTATATACATTAAATATTCATATTTTATGACTGTATTTTATGATTGTATTACATATAAGGAAATATTGAAATGATATCAAAGAATAGACTAAGAGCAAACCTCTTCAAACTCCTTATACAGGGTATCTTCATATTATTATGAATTTTATTATTGAATATATAATTTACTTGATAAATTTCTGGCATTTCTTTGACAGCTGAATGAATTTCGCCTGGTGCTACTGCATACTGTGGCTGGCCTGCGTTTTCCTGCTGACGAATGGGCAACAGGCCGCAAAGTCATCATCGCCCTGTGGCGCACGGGAGCTGTGCGTCACGGAGCAGCGGTGCAATGAGTCAGACGATTCGGGTCACAATATCATCGGGCCACGTATGGCACGCACCTGTGGCCAGGGACTCGTGTGCTGTGATCAGGAGCAGCTCGAGAGCTGGGAGGCCACACAAGTGACGGCAACGACAAAGGCAAAGGCAACGACAACTGGAATCGCAACAGCCCGAGCAGCCTCTAAAACGATGACGGAGGAGCAGGAGCAGGAGCAGGAGCAGGAGGTGACGAGCAAGTATGAGTCGTGCGGCATGAATATGGAATGTGTGCCGCGCAAGCTGTGCCGCGACAATAAAATCATCGATGATGGTCGCTTCATTTTGAATCCACGCATCGGCGACACAACATGTCCCCGAGCCTTGCAACGCTGCTGTGCGGTGGATCAACAGGTGAGTTTGCAGCTAGCCAAATATGAGCTGACATCATTAGGAATTCACTTTATACTCGGACTGGTAGGTGGATGCCAATGAAAGTCCCTACATTTCCAAGCTGAATGAGTTCAAGTACCAGGGCTGCGGTTACAGCAATGCAAAGGGTCTCATACCCGATGAGGATAACTACGAGTATCAGAATGATGTGGCGCTCTTCGCAGAGTTTCCCTGGATGGTGGCACTGATGACCGGTCGCCAACAGTATCTCTGTGGCGGCACGCTGATCCATCCACAATTGGTGCTCACCAGCGCCCACAACATAAGGAATCAGACAGTGAACACGCTGTTGGCCCGCTTTGGTGAATGGGATTTGAAGAGCATCGACGAGCCATACGAGCATCAGGCACGTCGCATCAAGCAGATTATCATGCACGAGGAATTCGCTCCGCTTGGCTTCTTCAATGACATTGCACTGCTGGAGCTGGAGCAGCCCGTTGACATACAGCCGCACATTCAGCCACTATGCCTGCCGCCGCCAGAGACACCCAAGCTGCAGTCAGAGCTGCGCTCTGCTCTCTGCTATGCCACCGGCTGGGGCGGACGTCTTCCGGATAGCCAGAGCAACGAGCGCCTGCTAAAGCGCATCGATTTGCCCGTGATCAGCAATAGTGAGTGTCAGGGCCAACTGCGCCTCACTCGCCTGGACAAACGCTTTCGCCTGCGCCCCAGTTTCCTCTGTGCTGGCGGCATCAAGGGCAAGGATACGTGCAAAGGTGATGGCGGCTCGCCGCTCTTCTGCACGATGCCTGGACAGATGGATCGCTATCAACTGGCGGGCATTGTATCGTGGGGCATCGATTGCGGCGAGCAAGATGTGCCCGCAGTCTATGCAAATGTGCCCTATCTACGCGGCTGGATCGATGAGAAGATCAAGTCCTTGGGCTATGCATTGCAGGCGCACTAGAATTAATATCTCATTAGAAACTGAATTATAATAATAAAACTACAATTTATATAAAATGAATATGAATACAAATATGATTCATAAAAACTGATAAAAAATAATTAAATCGAGATTTTCAGATAGCTTAAAATCCATTTACATTTCAACAGAATTTTCAAGTTTCTGTAGCTTATTTAAAATATTGATAAAGTCCAGCATAATTCATTATAAGAGAACTAAACTCTGAAAAGTTGTACTCCAAAGCAGATTTATTGCCACAATTAATGTTGCTAAGTGAAACCAAACAAAAAGTAGCAGAAGAAAATGAAGAAATAGAACAAGAAACTGAAAATGAAAATGAAAAGAAAAAGCAAATTATCGTTGTGCACTGAACTTTAAATAGAAATGGCTAAGTCGCAGCAGATTGTTAGCCCCCCCCACACAAAACCCCTAACGTACAAGTCTCAATATGGCCATGGCTCTAAATTAAGTGGGTTTTGTTGCACGAGCACAACAGCAACAGCAACAACAACAGCAACAACAGCAACAACAACAGCCAGCAGAAGACGAAGAATAAGCAGCAGCAAACAAAACAATGAAGCCACGAGGCAACAACAATCTGCCTTGGACAGCGAACCAAAAAATTGAGAAATTACATGCTGCGAAATAGCTAGGGAATTGATTTTCGTGGTGGCTCATTCAACTCTGCCATTGACGGTGCCTGCCGTCTGCCCAATGGTGGGTAATCGTGGGTATTGGTGGTCTTCGACTTGATGCGCCTGCTGTGGCCATGGCTATGTTGTTGTGCATGTTGCTGTTGTTGTTGTTATTGTTGTTGTTGCAATAGCTATGACTGCTAATGTTGCTGTTGTTGCTATTGCTTGCAGCTATAGCTATGGATGTTGCTACTGCTGTTTCTGTTGCTGTTAGCCTTGCTGTTAGAAGTGCTCTGGCTACTGCTGTTTGTATTGATGTTGCTGCTGTTGCTAGAGTTTCTGCTCTAGCTTTCTGTTAGTATTGCTATTGCAGCTACTGTTGCTGATGTTGCAGTTGCTATTGCCATTGCTTCTGTTGTGGTTGTTGTTGCTCTGCTGCTGTTAATATTATTGCTGCTGTCATGGCTAAGGCTATTGCTGTTGCATTTACTATTGCAGTTGTTGTTGCAGCTTTTTAATATTACTGCTAGTATTGCTGTTGCTGTTGCTGTTGCTGTTGCTTTTGCTTTTGTTGTTGCAGTTTGCTTTGTTGTTGCTGTTCCTATTGCTGTTGATATTGATTCTGTTGCCTTTATTATTGCTGTTTTTGTTGCTATTGTCATTGGTGTTCTTATTGCTGTTGCTGTTACTGTTGCATTTGCTATTGGTATTGCTGCTGTAGTTTCTGTTGTTGCAACTGCTGCTGTTGCTGTTGCGTTTGATGAAAGTGTCGTTGCTGTTGATGTTGCTGTTGTAATGACAGCAATGCTGGCTGTTGCTTCTGCTGCTGTTGCTATTGCTATTTGTGTTACTACCGCATGGCTGCTGCTGTTTCCTTTGCTGTTGCTGCTGTTGTTGCTGCTTCTGTTAATTTTGCTATTTCTGTTATATTGCTGTTGTTTTTGCCTTTGCAATTTCTCTTGTTGTTACTGCAGTTGCTGTTGCTGCTTCTGTTTGCCTTTCCCTTTGCTGTTGCTGCTGCTGTTGCTAGCCAAGTCTCTACGCTAAAAAAAAAAACCCATTTCTCAAGTAAATTGCTAAGAAATGTTATTTATTGGCGTTTTTCATGCACATGCACACGCACAAGCTTGGCTTGGCTGTAGGTTTATTGATTTTGCCAAAGCAAATATTCGCCTCGATTTTGGAGTATTTGCATTTTGGGGGCCTGCGGGCAATGAATGCTCCTGCTCGTACAACAGCTCGTGCTCGTGCCATAATCACGCCTGATTAGTTTTCATTTCTTGGTCTGGGCTATCAAATATTTACCAAATTGATTATCATTTAATTATAATAAAGCATAATGTGCAATGCAATTGCAATTGCAATTGCCTGTCATCTGTGCGGACAGCAGCTGTGTGTAGAGTATCAATGTCGGCATCTCTCTCTCTCTCTCTAGCTCTCGCTCTCTCTCGCTCTCTCTGTGTGTGTGTACGTGCAATTATGATGGCTGGCCCTGGCCGCAATTGTGTTGCATACTTTGAGGCACATTTCCTTGCCGACTAACGGCACTTGCACAGCCTCCACTCTGTGTGCACATGGCATCAAATTACAAATGATGTCGTGCCCGAGGGAGCGGGCATGCCGCAGAGCCGCTTGACAGCAGGCCTCTTGCTCTGTGGCCAACCAACGGAAGTAGAAACAGATGCAAATGGCAGTTAGGAATGAGTGTATATTCATGTAGTTATCTCTACGTGTGTGTCCGACTCTGTGGGTGTGCAAGTATGTGTGTGTGTGTGTGTGTGTGCAAGATGAAAAACAAAACATGCCACTAATGCTGTACACAGCCCATTCACACATATACAATGGAAGCCACGAGCCACGAGCCACGAGCCACATGAACAATTGACACTGGCTAATTGCAGTGGAAAATTCGCTAAATGCAAGCATAATCAGAGTACGCTCTTCACTTCATGCTCAGCACATGATTTGTATGGCAAAGAACAAGTTCCACTTGATCGAGTTGGAAATATTCGATAACTCTGAAAAATCATGGACAAGTTAATTAACAACAATTCGAGAGTAAATTAGAAACATGCATTTTCAAAACTGCAACAGCCACTGCAAAACAATTAAATGCATTCCATGTGCCATGTCTGGCACAACATGGCGTATACGCAACGCAACGCATTAAGCATGCGTCCCGTGTACCGGTGACAGCGACATGTTGTCAACGTTTTAGAAAATTTGTTATGCAAATTGCTTATTAACTTTATGGCTCGCCCGTTCCATTGTCGCTGCGGGCAAACGTACAGCATTTTCAATTGTCAATTAGCTCTGGCGCCATAACGAGCAACATCTCGCTGGAGTATCCAATAAATTGCAGACTGCGCTTCTATTTAAACAGACAGAGAGGGAGAGAGGGAGAGAGAGAGCACGGCCCACTGGACTTGAATTAAATGCACATAAAATCGAAGTTCGATTTTAATTTATGTGACATCATGAGCCCTAGCTACCTGTGCTCCGCTCTCCCTCTCTCTCTCCCTCTCGCCGTCTGGTTTTGGGCCTGCTAATGACATTGCCACTATCAGCCATGGCCTTTAGTTTAATTGAAAAATTTTCGTTTTGTGTTAGCTAATGGCAGCTGTGTAATTTATGACGCCTGCACCTGCCAGGGCTCGACTCACGGCACATTTGTTACAGCCTCACTCGATGCCATTTGCTGCAGCTGCCCTCCTCGCTAGGCATTGCCTGGGCGCATTGTGCTTTGTGCCTCGTCGATTTCCTTTCATTTGTACAGACTTCAATTATTTTGGATTATAACTATATAGCTATGGTTTAGATGGCGAATTCAAAAGCCAAGCGTTTGCATTATAAACTCATTTTCATTCTCTTCTAACTTCTAACTACTTGTTGTTAAAGTTTAAATTATATAAAATAAAGTATGAAAGATTGAATGTTAGTTTTGTATATTATTTTATTATTTTATATATATTTTTATATTATTTTATATAATATTTTTTATTATTTTATATAATAATAAAAAATGTGATAATTAAATAAAAATGCAATGTTTTGCAATGCAAAAACGTGTAAATTAAAGACTGTAAACAAAGCATATTATAAATATATTCTCAAGCTAACAGCTTCAAATAGAAGTTTTACTTGTCATCTTCTCAATCTCATAAACTTTATTCAAGTTTTACACATGCATATATATGTATGTGTATATGTATGTACTGCAGTAATAAGATCAAGAATTTCAATTACTATAAAACACAACAAAACTGTGCAGAGCTAAAGCCATTGGCTTTGTTACGTTGATGATGTGACTCCAGTTACTGGCGGCGGTCAGCGACTGCGCTGCGCTGCGCTCTTGACGGCGTTGATCCAAGTCAGGTTTTAATTAAACTAGAGCTGCCAGGGAATGGGAATGGGAATGAAAATGTGGCAATACAAATACATTTCGTGTGCACTGTGTGCACTAAGGCGAACTACGTTTGACGAGTTTCCTTTGCGCCATTGCACGCTTGCATAATTCGCATATCCTTTGTTTTGTTTGACTTTGATGGCATTGCAGCTACTGCTGCTACGGCAATTTCACATTCAGTAGTGGCAGCATTTGATAAGCAAATATTTGAAACTCTCGCAGCATTTAACAAAGTTGAAACACCTTTGGGGCCAGTCGCACAGCCAATTTTCATTTACCTCAATGAAAACACGAAGCAATAATTTGAATAAAATTATACTAGCATATTTTGCTTTCATTAAATTGCGAAGCGTGCAGCACGTGTTATTGTGCAGCCAGTTACCATTTTGGCCTGCTAATCGGCTGCCGAGCTCTTAGCTGAAAGTTCTTAACAGCTCAAGGGAGGAGGGAGAAGAGTGTGAGAGAGAGAGAGACGGCACGTTGCACCTGCTGTGGCATGCCTTTAAAATGGCAACGAAATTTTTCTCTGGCATGTTGTCGACATTTTTATGGGTCTCTCTCCCTCTCTCTCACTCTCTCTCTCGGAGTTTGCAGACGCTGCCAGCCACTTGGTTGCCCAATTAAAAGTTTTAGCACATTTTCACTCGAAATTAATTGTCGGTAAACGTAATTCATGTCCGAGACACGAATTCGCAAGCAGCCAGCACCCAAGTGACAGCGCAACTACAGTAAACACCAACAACACCACATTTTTGTACGTGTGTGTGTGTGTGCGAATGCATCTGCCAACACACACACACACACACAGACAGCTTGTTGCTCTTGCGCTGCATACTGATGTGCATTAATGTGTCGGCACCTTTCAATATTGCACCACAATTGCAGCAATGACTTTAATTTCGACTAGCGAAATCATCTTAATACAAATAAATATTTTATACTATATAGAAATTTATTTAAAATATAAATAAATATTAGCAAACTTTAAATTGTTACATAAAACTTGTTATATATAAATTTTACATCACAATTTTATGTATGCTAATATTTATTTATATTTAAATTTCATTTCTGTATAGTCATTGGAACTCCTTTTCATAAAAATAAATATGTTATATGCAATAATGTAGTATTTATATAAATTAATATTAATATAAAAAACTTGTATGAGAAATTTTTTTGGATAAATTCAAAATAGAATATATTAAGGTTTGAGTAAGCAAAATTTGTGAACTCTCATCTTATCTCATCTCTTATTAGTTTGCCTACAGCACCCTCTATAGCACCCTATACTTATTAGCATATGCCTTTTAATTCACTCTTTTCTATATTTTGTTTATTTAGAAATCTCTCTTTGAAATAGAAAAAAACTCTGCTAAATATGCAGAAAACTTTTGCCTATAATTACAAATAAATCAAATGCAGATAATACTTTAACAAATTTTATTAGTTAATTTTACTTAGTTTTTTTGCTATTTTATTATTTGTTTTACTTACCTGCAAATAAAATGAGAGCATTTGTTCAATTTACATATTTATTTTCTTATTATTTGCTGCCATAACGAAGAGCGCTTTTTTGGTTTTCAAAGCGAGACTTTTCAGGTGTTGGAGTGGAGGCCCGATGATAAATAGATTTGTATTTATAATTCTCAACTTTATTTTTGGGATAAAAAACGGCGTCTTTTTACTTAAACGTATATTAAGGTGTGAGAAGTATGAAAGGAAAGCGGAAAGAATATCCTAAACACCGATTGCGAACTAGTAGGAGAACTGTAGTGGGAATTATGCTATTAACAGCGCATAATACTGTTAATAACATAGCATGACGATGTGAAGGAGCAGCAGTTCATGTTAATGGAATTTGATATTAACATCAGCATAAATATTACTAATATTGAAACTTTACAAAATTGCCAAAAATAAATATTTATATACATAAAGAAAATACTTATATTTATTTTTATATGACAAAATATAAAATGAAATTTATTGTTTTATTTATTGGCAAAGTGCATTTAGAATTAAAATTCAGTTAAAATTAAAATCCATTTCAAAATATAATTTAAATTACAAATGCTTTAATTTTAAATAATACTGCTTGACAATGTAAAAAACTTGGCCACTATTAAACAATTTCCTTCTAACAAAACTTAACATTTAAGCCAAGTTATCAAGTTAGTCTGCAAATAGTTCGCATAGAAAATTGAAGCGAATGCAAAATGCAGCCCCAAACAATGCAAATTGGCATTGAGCTGCACCAGTTATGCAACAACAACATATTTACAAAACAAAAATCAAGAAAAAGAAAAACGAAGAACAAGAGCTAGTGGAGTAGGCTTTCCGCTACTTCTGCACTTGGCTTAATTCAAATAGAACAAAACTGGGCAGACGCAGTCAACAAAACTGCAAGCTAAACAAACGTCAAGCTCTGCCCTGGCTCTGGCCACGCCCACAAAGTTTTTAGCTGAAGACAGAGCCAGGCGAAACCCTTTCTGTTATCATAAGATGACTGGGCCAACTGAGGGCGCACTCAGTCGTTGTTTATGTTGAATGGCATTAGGCTGCCTTAATCTATATGCAAATTACTCAGCTCAAGTGAGTGTGTGTGTCTGTGTGTGTGAGTGTGTGTGTGAGTGACTGTGTACATATATGCACATGCAAATGTTGCATGGGCAACAAACCTGAATCGATAGCCAAGTCGTGGCGCTGTCAAAGCCGCAGTTTGTTATGTGCAGCTGCAACTTATTAGTTCTGCTGACTTCTGACCCTTGACCAGGTTCAAACTTAAGCCTGACACAAACACACACACACACTCTCACAAACCCATTCATGCCCACACTCGGCAGACACTCACACACACACACACTTGAGCTGGCTGCACTGCCAAGGCAACTCGAGGGGCTTATGTTAATGTCAGCATTAAAGTATGCAACTCTAAGCAGCGCTGGGCTAATTGCAATGCTCAACAATGTTGTCAGAATGTTAGCGAAACTGAGAACATTCAAATCTGAGTCTATAAGACTGAGAGTGACTTTTAAATTTCGAAATTTATCAACTAGAATTCCATTTGTATTTTTTTCTTATTCCTATTTATCTAAATTGGATAGCTATAGCAATAATTCATGATTTCAACTTAGGTTTAGTTTGTGCTGAGCAATTTATGACTGCTGCACTTTGACTAGACTCATCTGCAGTGCTCATGACATGGAGTAAAAACAAAACACTTCACAGTGCTCGCTTCAATGAGCAACAAACAGCGCAGAGAGACATATGCAACCTAAGCTAATGGCAAATGCCTCGCAAGTCAGCTAATTATGTCAATTGCGAAAGCTCGGCCTGACACTTGCAACACTTGCAACACTTGCCACTTGCTACTTACAACACTTGCCACTTGCCTCCTGCAATTGCCACTTTAAGTTTTTGCACTGGAAGAGAGAGACAGCTCAGCTGGAAGCTGCTAAAAAGGCATTTCGCATATGTCAAACGAGCTAAAGCAACAATTGCCAAGTAGTTCAAGGAAATTGTGTGACATGTTGCATGTTGCAAGTTGCTGCGCGTTGCCCGTTGATAGCTGTCAAAGGATTTGATGAGCTGCAACAATTGAAATGAATACAATGCACATATATATGCGCATGGCCATGCCAGTTGTGCCTGCTAAATGCAAATATATTCAATTCAATTAGAGTACAACTTTGACATTTCTAGTTGACTGATGACGTGATCACACACACACACACACACACACACACAGTCAGTTTGTAGGTCAGGGCCGCCTAAAAGCGGGCTACAGTTTTCACTGGCGCTGCAGCCACTTAGCCTAACCACACGCGAGCCATTTACTGACCTATAGAAAGCTACACACACACACACACCAACACACATACACAGTGGCACACATAGATACAAATATTATAAGCTATGCTACACTTACAAATCTTTTTTGGCAGCCACGTGCTGAAGACAAACAAGTCCAAGACTCGAAAATCAACTCACGTAGAGCTCGTTATTTATTCAAGTCAATGGAACTGACATACACACACACTACACACACACACACACACACACACACTGAGAACGAGAGTGAGAAAGGCAATCATACATGAAGAAGAAATTTGCTACTATTTGGCCTAAATGTGCATTTGGCCAAATGGCCAACATAGTAGCCGCAAAAATAACGTATATTGGCAGCAGCAACAACAACAATAACAACAACAACAACAACAACGACTACAACATCTACAGTCAAATAACAATAACAATTCAATCAAATTGAGCGCGTGTTCTTCTATGGAAATCAACGTCTAACAACAATGAATGCGACATAGTAGTCGTAGATGAGTTAGGGAATTCGCAGCATGGCAAAGGTTTCAGGCTGGCAAAGCGGCAGCTCGAAATGTTTTGATAGCAATGCGACTGAATTGATGACGAAAGCTTTGCGAGAAAGCCTTTACATATGGGAGAGCTTCAATTCTTGCTCTCTCCCTCTCTCTCAATCTCAGTAGGCCGCTCAGTGCGCCGGCGCTTTGCTGCTGTGCCAATTTAACCGTTAGTTATCTTTATCCCAAAAGCTCTTCATGGGAATTGCTTGAGCGATGTTTTCTTGCGATATTGAGGGGCAAGGAAATTGCGTTGGGGAAATTTATTCGTCTTAATATTTCAGTAAATGTTTTTTAAAATGATGAAAAGTTGTATTATTACGCAAAGAAAATTTTGATAAAAAAAAACTACTTTATAATTAACATGGCAATAATTAGTTAACATTAAAAAATATATATAATTTAAATCATATTTTCTTATTAAATAATAAGGAAAATCTCAGCTTGAACTGCAAAGCTAGATCACTTTGTTCATGTGAGATCTTTTGGGATAGTCTATATAAGTAATATATCATTTATAGTTTTTATAATACAATTGTTTAAAAATTTAATAAATAAATTATTAGCTTATTTCGGTGTATAAAGGCTTGGAGTTAAAATATGAAGTATCTACTAATAATACTATAACTTTTGCTGATTTTTAGTTAAACAGAAATTCAATATCATTAATTTCCTTTCTTGATCTTAACTAATCATAAAATCATAACTTTCTTGAAATGGCACAGACATTTAAATCATATTTTTTATTTCCATTTGAAAACTAATATTTTTTATTTTTTTAATTTAATCTATATCTTATTTAATATATTTATGAATTTTTTTAACTTTTTTACTTTTATTTTTTTTTTTTTTTATCTATATCTTATTTTGAATTTATTTAAACATCTATTTAATAATGTTTTCATCTTTCCTGTTTATTATTTTTTATTCTCTTTTCCTTTTTTTCTTTCATTATTTATTTTCTTTCTTCCTTCCTTTCCTCTCTTCTTTTTGCCTTTTTCCTTTCCCCTCTCTCCTTTCTTCCTGTTTTCCTTTTCATCTCTTCCTTCTCCAATCCATTTCCCTTTTTTCCTTTTTTTTCCTTTTTTCTTTCTTTTTCCTTTTCCTCTCTTCTTTTGCGTTCTTCTTTCCCTCTCTTTCATCCCTGTTTTTCCTTTTTCCCGTCGCCGCCTGCCCTTCTTCCCTCCTTCCTTTGTCCTTCTCTTCCCCCTTTCATCGCCCCTGCCCCTATTTCCCCCTCCTCTCTGCCCTCCTTTTTCGCCTCTTTTTTGGCCCTTGTGCTCCCGCCACACTCGTTTTTCGCTGTGTCCTTGGTCTGTGTGTGCGCTGCACAGCTTTCTCGATAGCCCTGCAGGTGCAGGTGCAGGTGCAGGTGCAGGTGGGTATTGAATAGTTGTTACTATATTGCAGTCAGCGCTCTGCAGCGCCCGTTTGCATTTTCACAGCCATTTGAACTTGGCAAAACTGGCAAAATGTGCAGCACAGCGTTAAGGAATCGTGTTAAGCGCTGCCGTTAGCTCTCGAAGCGCCAGTCGCCAGAAAAACTTTGCTTCAATTTGCATAAAGACACGCGTATGCGACTATCCAGATACATATTCATATCCATTCATACAATTACAAGTGTGTGAGTGTGTGAGTGTGAGTGTGTGAGTGTGAGTGTGTCTATATATATGTATATATACTCTTTGCCTAGCGCGCTTCACGCACTTGCTATGTGCTGCGTTGTGCAATCACTTGCAATCGATTCACAATGATGCTGATGCAAATATTGTGAACACTTTGTAAGCCATTCGCTGCGAGTTTAGAAAAAACCACGAATATGTGACCTAGCTAGAGTTGAAAAGAGCTAAATTGCAATTGAATAAAATAAATATTAACAAAAAAATGATAATAAAAATCTTAAACATTTTTTTTTTTTTATTAAAAAATTGATTAAAAATAATAAGGAAAAGACAATTCCTGAATATATTTATTTATTTATTTTTTAATTATTTTATATCAACATTTTATCATAATAACCCTAAAATTATTATCTTCATTAAGCTTATAGTTTGACGTATGCTAATATTAAGCTAAATATGTAATTATTACATTTCTTATTTGATTATTTATTTTATTAATATTTTTATTATTAAATTAAACTGAAACAATTATTTTATTTTTTTTTTATTATTATATTAAACTGTACAACAAAAATCATATTACAAAAATTATTTCCGTGTAGATTTCAGATTTGTAAGTCTTTATTCTTAGTAACTTCTTCACACTAATTAAAATTGCCTTAATTAAAGTCATAAAATATCTCTCTTTTATTTATAATTTATTTCTGTATAAAATCACAAGAGTTAGTTACATGTGATGTATATGTACATATATACATATGTATGCATCGTACATACCTAGATATATTTAATGTCATTATAAGTAGCAGAATTCTCCTTAAACTATCTGTATATTAACTAACAATAGAAACTATGAGTTTCATTTGTTTGGCTTTTAGCGTAGTTAAAGCTTTAACTAATCATATACATATTAAATAATGCGCTATGTACTTTATAGTGAAGTCTTTGCTTCTTTCACTTTAACTATTTTAGTTTAAATATTTATACAGCTAACTATTGATTCATCATTTTGCAATCTGTAAAGCTCTGCTACCTTAGGTATAAGGTACTTATATCTACTAAGTACGTTGGCTATCATATATGTATGAATGGATTGTCAATTTTATTCCTTCCAACTTTAGTGCTTTGGCAACGTTCAGAAAAAGTTTCTTTTAACTACATACATATATGCAGCTTAGTTCTGCAAAAGCAGAAAGACTTTATAGTTCGTTCATGTATCAATAGTTATGATTATATATATGTGTATGTATATATGTATATGTATATTTAACTATCAATCTAACATCAACGCAGTTTTGGTTCATTTGGCTACATTCAAGTTGGGTCTTTATACTGTTTCTGTTTCCAATTGCAGCATTTTAGGTTACTGACTAGCCAAAACTTTGTTAAGTGAACTCAGAGCAGGCTGTTGTACTTGTTGTTGTTGTTGTTGCTTGTTGTTGCTGTTGTTATTGTTAGTAGTATTTTGTTGTCGTTGCTGCTGCTGTTATTGTTGTCTGTTTACATTTGCATTTTTAGTGCAAATGCGAAATCGATTGCATGTTTTGCCAAGTGAATCGTTCGACTCGAGTTACACTCAGATACACAAACACAAATACACACACACACACACATATACACACATTCTATATCTATTTAGAGCAGTCAACCAATAGCCAAGAAAAACATATAAAAATGGCTATGATGCGTTTTATTGGCCGCCTGCATTGTTGTGCGCCACACTGTTGACAATCTCTCTCGTTGCTCGCTTCTCTTCTTCTCACGCTTCTCGTTTCATCTGCGCTGGCTAAGTCCCTCGTGGCGTATGCACAATATTTACCTGGCACCCAGACTATCCATGCCATATAATAGCCACGGCTTCAATGTCAGCATCGTTGTCAATGTCAGTTGTTGTGCGCCGTTGCTGTTGTGAACATTTAATTCAATGTTCGATTGCTGCTGGCTCTGCTGCTGGCTCTGCTGCTGGCTCTGCTTCTTGTTGTTTTTGCAATGTTCACTTACGTCTCATTTCCGTCCGGTCCTGTCGAGCATATCCGTTTGATATGGCATCTGATTTCCTGCGTATGCTTCAGCGAACTGCGAACTGTCGCTGAGATTGACAGCATGTCCCATATATATCTATGTATGTATGTATGTGCATCTATCAGAGAAAAGGGGCCGTGCGACATCTTTCGTGTCCTTCAAAGTGAAAGTTTTCCCTTTCGACTTTGAGCACAACTTTAACAAATGCCCGCTGCCCACCCAGCGCCTGTCTCTTCACCCACCCGTACTTGGTAACTTTTCTTTTTTATTTGTTTCACTTGACATTGAAGTCACAATCTGTATATTAATATATATCCACTGCTGTCTATTGTCTCTGACTGTGATGCATTCGCTGCGAATGCGTTTGACATTTCAATTTACCAAAAAAAAACATCATTTAATTGAATTTTAAATGCAACGAAAATTTTCTTGCATTTGATTGGCATTTTGTTTTCTAATTTTATTTCGTCTGCTGTCTGCAAATTGCTGTAAAGAAATTTCGATTATAAATGCACATAACTTACGTTATTTGGTTATTTTGTAATTGAAATTTGTAATTTATTTAAATTAATTATTAACATCGATGAGCTGAAATGGAAATATATGTACATATATTTATATCATATCAGACCACTCACATGAGGCAAAAGCTATAGCGTTTAAAGAACAACATATTTAAGATATATGACATATTTTTTATACATTTGTAATTATTAAAATAGGTCTTTACATTTTAGCTTAATTGGCAGAGATTTCTATTAATTTATTCAAGGCTCAATTTTAATTTTTTTAAATGTTCCACATTTTTTTACAATTACTTATTTATATACATCTTAAATTCTGCCAAATTTATTTTAAAAATTTAGAATATATGAAAAAGTTTATAAAACTTAAAAAAAAAAGAAGCATCGCCCGAGCAGGGACTTGAACCCTGGACCCTTGGATTAAAAGTCCAATGCTCTACCGACTGAGCTACCCGGGCATGTACTTTAGCTGCATAAGCTGTCTTGGTTCGTCTTCGAGGATCACAGATTTCTAGTGGAACTTTTGAATTTGCAAATGAATATATATATAATGAATTATTTCTATTTATACATGTGTATGTCTTATTATTAATTATATATAAAATATTAAATTAAAATATTGAATCATATTTAGTTGGAATATTCAGTAAAGAGTAAATCAGGTTAGCTCTCTTATAAGTTTATATCTGATAACAGTCTGAATATATTAGCTTTGTATATATGCAATGATCTCTAATGAAAATTAAATAAATATATTTTTCTTTTGAAGATTTCAATTAAAATGCTGCTCAGTTTTCTATAAATTTCCATTAAAATTGCATTGAATTCAAATATATATCTGCAGAGCTCAGCTTGAATTGAATTCAATTTTTATTCGAGCTCAATCTAAACAGTTATTGCATATAAAAAACATTTTTGGCTAGTTGCAGCCTTGCAAGTCGAGCCTATATTTACGACTTTTACTGTATGTAGTCTGCCTTAGTCAATCGCCTGGCTACTCGATTTTTCTCTCAACTTTTTACGACGCTCATCGAATCATTTATTGTCACAAAAAAAAAAAAATAAGAGAAAAGGAAAATGAACAGATACAATAAAATAGTAGTAGCCTTGCAATTCAGATGAGTTATGCGAACGTATTTGTACACATCATAAAATTCTTATCCTGCCATGCCCAGTGCCGCAGCAGAACAGAAAAGTAATGCGTCTGTTGACCCAATCCCATTTAATGCCACCATTTTGCACGACCCAAATGTTGACGTTTTTAGCCATGGTTAGCTGGTCTAGCCCACTTCCATAACACCACTTCCACCCGCTGCTAAGCGAGTGTCTGTCATCCAAAATCCATTGAGCGTTACGTATGAGCAGGAAATTCTTAACATTTCATTTCAAACTCTCAGACTCCAGGCAATTGTGTGTGCGTGTGTGTGTGTGTGACTTTTATAGTCTATTAATTTTATTAGTGTCATTGCAGTCAGGCGTATTCAAGCTGTATATGTATGTGTCTTAGACTGCCGCATTAGCCTGATAAATAGTTTTTCTCCCTCTCACTTTATTTCCTTCTTTTTTTTAGTGCAGCTTTTGCTTAGTGCGTCCCCAACGACTCGTATCTTGTCTTAATATGCTCAGCAGGCTGTTGAGCTAATTATCCAGGCACATATCAGGTGTTAAAGGAAAATTTAATTAACCGAGCTGCAAATACTCTGCTGGCCTAATTAACTGATATGAGGAGATGAATGAAGAGACGTGCGACGTGCTAAGGATGTTTGAAGAAGTTTGCCATAAAGCAGATGTGCTGCTAATTAATGGCTTTTTTTTTTATCAAACTAAAACTATTTTATTTATTTCTCTCTCTCTCAGTCTTTCACTCTACAAGAATGCTCCATACAGCCCATAACTTTTATACCTAGCTTAGAGCTGATAAGAGGCAGCATAAATGTTTTTCAATTATCTTGTGAAGTAATATATACAGATTCAGGTCTTGCGATCTTAATGTATATAAATATATTTTTTATATTTACCTTTATATAATAATCACTCAAATGACTTCATATACATTTTTCACTCTAACCAGATGAGAACAACTTTTCCATGCTGTTGAACACGTTGTAAGTTTCATCGTTTATCCATTTCCAACTGCGTTTGGCTAATAGCAGTAAAAAAAAAAAAAAAAACATAAAATGAAATAAAAGCAAGTTAAACTCTCGACTCGACTCGTTTGGACTTTTTCTTCGCTTTAGCCCAGTTGAGAGACATTTTTCATGATTTATTTGTTGCATTAGTGGACGCTAGTGGACCTACTTGGCACTAGCCGCACTTCAGGTGACTTCAGGTGAGCCCAAAGGTATGCAGCGCTCTATTTTTTTTTTTTTTCGCTGCAGCTGCCACAGCCAGACGGCATTATAAATGGCCGACTGGGTGCTCAAGCTCAAGCAAAACATTAACAATTTTAAATGCCATAAAAATGCAGAACAGAGCAGAGCACAGCAGAGTGCTACAGTAATACTGCACACGGCGACTGCAGTCGAGCGTGTAAATTGTGTCATTCCACTGCAGCATGAACAAACATGAATCGCAACAAAAACAAGCCTCAAAAGCCAATGGAACCTCATGCGAATGTATTTACACACTGCAAATTAATGGCAAACTGTTTAAGAGAGAAACAGAGAGAACGAGATACAAAGAGAATGTGAGAGCGATACAGAGAGAGGGCGTGGGAGAGTGAGATTGAAATGATTCTTAAATCATTGCATTGACATGGTAAAATGAAACCGAGACTGACAAGCTTGAGAATAAATACATATAAATATAAACAGGCAGCGGTTCCGTAAATCTCAGATAAATGAAATCTCAAAGTATTAAACTTATAGATTTATCTAAATATAGAGTGATTTCACATTTGTATATTTAGATAGATATTTGTAATTTGGCAAATAGACACATTTAGATGCTTTTAATATATTCCAAAAGTTTCATGAAGATTGTCCATCTAGAAATGGAGTTATAACCGTCCAAAGTTCAGCCCTATCAAGCCCCAAGCTCATACGTGCATAAAGAAGAGTATTAATTTTTTTTTGAGAGTTCAGGGTATCTCGTAGTTGAGCCGTCTCCACTAGATCCTTCTTACTTGTTGTCTATTTTTATAAAAATTCCCATGGCTTCTATGTGTATTGTCAAATAAACAAATAGAAATATTTTCAGCTTACAAGAAGCAAAAGTTAGTTTTGAAAAAATAAATATTATTTAATTTGTTATTCATTAAACAATTTTTCAAAAAAGTCTTTGTCAGAAGTGGGATTCGAACCCACGCCTACAGAGTAGACTGCGACCTGAACGCAGCGCCTTAGACCACTCGGCCATCCTGACATATTGGCTGCGGCAAACCAAAAAGCTTTGACATATGAAGAGCTAACAAAAGATACAAAAACTGATTTTTATGATATGCTCAAAAATTTAGAATCAAACAGAATACTGTACAACATTTCATTAATGAAAAAAAGGCAAAAAATATATACATATATATATTAATAGATTTAAATATGTTTATTAATCATTCTCATTATTTATACACCCAAATATACAATAATGTAATTTGCTTAATGTACGACTTTCGTTTTTGTATGTAACTCATTCTAATAAAACTAGGAAATAAAATATGCTATCTAAAATATGCATAATAGTATGTAAATACTTAGCATACGAAATTAATTCCGATATTTGAAATATGCATTATCTTCGTACAGTAGAATCTATCGTATACGAAACGTAACGTTTCGTTTTATTTAGGCAACTAAAAATATGACTAATATTTATAATCGAAATTATTTGCACTTAATCCAAGGTTGAATTTTCCTTTAGCAATAAGTCTTTCTTATGCTGATTATGAATTTCAAATTGCAATTATTGCTCTTACATTTAGTATACCTAGAAAAAATACATACATTTACAATCGTTTCGTTTTACCTTTCTGTGCACATGGAGGGTTCTTGGTAGTTGGTGTTCCCAGCATAGAGTAAAGAAATACATTTGTCTTATGTAATTTGTGTTTGCATTTTGCATTTTAATTCAGAACATGTTGTTTTGTGTGTTTAATATTTGCTACAATTCATTACTTCAATATTTGCCATTTATTAAACTAAATTTAAAGAAGTACGCTCTATGTGTATAATCAAATCTACGATTAGATTTTGATATATACGCGATTGTGTGTATATGTAAATATGTACATAATTATTAGGCAACCACTTAAGCTTAGTTTTTTCAATTTGTTTTATATATATAAAAAATGTATTTTTTTTTTTTTTACGCAATTTTCCACTTGTCACAAAAGTGTACTAAAAACCAAAAACTGTACATCAATCGTAACTGCTTTTATCAACTCTATTCCATTATTCATTGTCATTCATTCATAATCATTATCATTATCATTATCATTATCATCAACATCAACAGCATGGTACAAAACAAAGGTAACCAAACCAAGCTACATATATCTAAAAACTCGATACATAGTTTTATTTATATTATAATATAGAAAAGCAAAGAATAGCACATAAAATCAACCAATTTCTTAATACAAATTTTCTCTTTACAGGCGAAGCTGTTGATGTGTGCCTATTTGGTTTTTAGATCTTTTAGTACTTAAGCTAGTTTGGTTTTTGAATAACGCATGTTTCCTTTTGAGCTATACTAAAACAAGTGTTATATTTAGTACACAATTAGCTTCACTGCTGCTCCTGATCTTCAGTACATTGATTTTCATGAAGCGTACATGCGATTAATGTCGTGCTGATATTTGTCCTGTATGTCCTTGCGCTTCAGTTTAAAAGCAGCCGTCACTAAGCCCATATCCGGCGACCAAACTTCCTTGCACAGCGTAATGGCAGCGGGCACCTCGTATTTCTGCAATTTGCCTGCATACAAAAATAGAGTTTAAAAATCGTTAAATTGATCAAGCTATATCAAAGATTATCATTTTGATATTACATTTCCTCGCATGCTCGCTTATTTCCTTGAGTATGGCCTTCTCCATGATTGGTGATGAGCACAACTCCTCGAACGTTTTGTTTTTAAGTCCATTCCGTTCAGCCAACTCTTCTAGATGTTTCTGATTCGGCACGACCAGCGCGACGGTAAATTGTTTTGTTGGATCGCCATAAACGCAGATATTCTCAATAATGCCACACGTCTTCAACTCTGATTCCACTTTACCCAGAGAGACATATTCACCAGCCTGAAGCTTAACCAAATCCTTCTTACGATCTGTTAACATTAAGAGCAATTTTAGCACAGATCTTAATAATGAATTGCTTAGAATAGACACATACCAATAATCTTAAGTACGCCATCGGTGTGCACTTCGCCAATGTCGCCAGTTTTAAACCAACGGCGTCCATCTTCCTCGAAAAAGTCCTCATTCGTTTTTCCAGGCAGTTTATAGTAACCTTGTGACACACAATCTCCACCAATCACAACTTCGCCCTGTGGATAGGGTTTGTTGGTAACGCGGTAATTGCCCTCTTCCCAAGTTGACCAATCGAATGTCGCAAACAGTCAAGGGTCCTCCCGTGCGGCCATAGGTCATATCCCGGGCTACAAGCATGTTAATACATCTTTAACACAATATTCACTTTTGCAATTTGCCAGTTCACTTACCATCCATCACTGTTGCACCAGATGTGGTCTCCGTCAGTCCATAGCCTTGAATTAGATCAACGCACAGACACGTCTTGATCTGCTCGTGTGTGTCGGCCGAAAGCGGCGCACCGCCGGACATAATTATGCGCACCTTGCCGCCCATTAGCTTAGCCACTTTCTCGAAGACAAATCTGACGAAACGATAGAGAACAAATGTTATAAATTGCTTATTAAACAATTCTCAATGCATTGCATACTTGTCAATTAGCGGCGTCTGATATCCGCGCTGTACCCATTTGACTTTGTACTGGTAAAGGAATTTAAAGAGCGCCTTCCTGAATGCTGAGCCAGAGTTGACCTTGTCGTTGATGCCCTTGGAGATTCGATCGAGTATCAACGGCACTGACGTCATGCATGTGGGCTTCAACACCGAAGCGTCACCCTTGCAGCCACGCTTAATCTTGCTACTTGTGTCGATGAGCGTCAACGGTGTGGAGTAACCAATAGAGATGCCCGTCATCAGGCAAACGCTCTCAGCCACCAATTCGAATACGTGCGCCAGCGGCAAAAAGCCAATCAGAACGTCTTCCGGATAAATGGTAACCATGTCGCAGAAGCCCTTCATTGTTGCAATGCAATTCTTGTGCGACAGCAAAACACCCTTTGGGGTGCCCGTTGAGCCGGAAGTGTACATAATGATGGCAGTGTCCTCGGCCTTTGGTGGCACATTCTCTGTAAATAGACAGCAAGTTAATGGATACCCTCTTTTAAAGCATTGTAATAGGCATACCAAATTTGCTGTCATTTCCAATTTTAACAACTTGAGCGAACGGCAGTATTTTGACGCCCTCCTTAAAGCCAGTTGTTTCGGTCTTATGCAATTGATCCTCCATGTAGATGATGGTGTTCACCTTGGGGCATTTGTCCAGCAGTGTCTTGAACTTGGGTAACAGATCGTGCGAGGTGATAACAGTTGTAACTTCAGTTTCACTGATGCCTACAACGAAATTTAAATAAAATTAGTAAACTAATTAAATGCTTTTGCTTTCAATTTACTTACAGTGAGCCACACCGTCATCGCCCAGCGTAGCATAGACGGTAACGATGGACATGGCCTGCTTGAAGCATCCATGGGCGGCTATTAACCATTCGGCGCGTGTCTCAGCAAAGATAACGATATTTTCCCGCGGTGCCTGGCCCAGCTCACGAAGTCCACGTCCAAAGCTCGCCGCCATACGCTCCGCTTCGATAAAGTTTTTCCACTTATAGTCGCCCATGTTGTACTTCTTGAAGACGCGTCCGTTTGGCTGAGTTTCGTCCTCTTCGCTGAGTATCTGACGTGTGCCCAGGCAACGTTTGGTCGAGTGTGTCTTGGCCACATAGTTGAAGACCTTCTCAAGCGTATCAATATTCTCCTGCAGCATCTTCACATGGACCTCGCGCGGCGGCTCCGTGGTGCGGTACGTCAGCTCAGTTTCATCGCTCTTGATAATCTTTGCCTGCAAGGGATGAACAAAGTTAAGTTAGCAACAATGCGAAAAGTTAAATATAAGTTAAAAAGTTTCCATCAAGAACAATGCCAATGGGAATACCAAGCATGTGTATGACAAAACGTGGGTGGCTTTGGGATTGTATTGGAATGGTTGGGCAGGTATTAAAGTAAGCTTAACAATAAAACTGAAACCCATTTGAGTTGCAAGTGAAATTAGTATGGATACCAATATGTACATATACATATATAATATATCTATATGTTTTTTTTTTTTCAACGAACGTGAGTGTGCATTGGTGGACATGGACGTATGTTGTGTGTGGGAAACCGAATTGTAGATTAACAAAGACACCAAAAATTTTGTTTTTCATTTGAGAGAAGAAAAAAAAAATAGACCCATTTATCTAATTTAAAAGAACACGTATGGAAATTAAAACCTCAATATCATCCGCGGCGTATTTGGAGGGCTCATCGACCAACGTTTTCTTGTTTATGAGCGTGGCCTGCGAGTTGAAAGGAGGGTTAAAAATACCAATTAGCTATATATAGCATAACAACAACAGTGCATTTTATTACGTATATAGCCTTGCGCGATTCGCAATTTATGCTGATTGCATTTCAATATGCCTATTAAATTTATAGTCGGCATTGTTTTCTTTCATTTATCCTTATCAGCTTTCAAATGGTAGGTCGATAACTCTGAACGTAAGACAGCCGCACGTAGTTATCAAGGGGTGACGGTGACTATGTCACTAGTTCACATGAAAACTCGCATGCAATGAATCACATATATATAGATTATAATATATGTTAAATTATGAAGAACTTAAGTAATGCCATCAATAGAAATACTTTATGAAATGACTAATTAAATGAATGATTCTTAAAGGCTTTATAGAATTTATTGATAATTATTCTATTGTAAAACAAAGATTATTAAACAAGTTAGCAGCCAAAGTCTATCTAAAACATTATCAAGCACATTTACCTCAATCTATCAACAACTGTCAAATAGTAAGTGAACCCGCAACAGTTTAAATTCCATCTCAAGTCTAATCAACATTGATAACTTATTCTTGAACACTATATCTGAACTTTTGCAATTGCTGATTAACAATGATGGAATTCGCTTAAAGCGAATAAAACAAATATACCAAAAGTTGATTAATGATTAACAATTTTACAGGTTTAAGTACTATAAACTGTATTTAAATCATTTTGTATGGATCAGAAATAAATGTATTCGTAAATATGCTTTATAATATAGTAAACTAATATAAGATTATATGGTATCAACTGATTTCTTTTCTACTTCTTTGTATTTATTATTATTTTATTTTATTTAAATTTAATAATTTATGTATTTTGTCAAAATATACCACAAATATTTTTTGTAATATAAAAGTACATTACACAAAAGTACATAACACAACTGTTACTAGGCTATTACTACTAATCTAATCCAATTTATATTATCGACAATTAGTAGCTAAACAAATTCGAGTTGAAAGCAAAAGCAATGCAATTTGAAAAGCTGTAGCTAAAATGACTTTGTATGACGTACAAATTAATTGAAACACTGAGAAGCTGCGCAATTTACTAAATAATAAAACTAAATGTTGGCACATAAACTTAAAACTAATTGTTAAAAGTAAGCATGCGATGGAGTAGCTCAACGCTGAAACTAATAATAAACAACAACAACAAACAAAAAAATACTAAAATAAACTACTTGTGCAGGTTTTGTCACACTATAAAAATAAACCTTGCGACTGTCAGATTTAGATTGGATTAGAGTCCAAGTATTCACATTCAACTTACCTTGACACGCCGTGAGTCCTGTCGACGTTTCCATGGTGCCTGCATTACCAAATAGACCGGCAGCGTTATTATATCATAGACGAACGCCAGCGCCTTGATGGCGCCCAATGCGCTCTGCACCCAGAAGCTATCCATTCTGGGGGTGAAATAAAACACACAAAGCAAAATGGAAATTAGTTACATATGTATATATTACTATATATATTTGTATAATATATATATGTATACATGCATATATTTATATATGTGCTTATATTACAAAATCTAGCTAGAGTAAAGCCACTTGGTTAGTTCTAGTGCTGTTGGCAGTTGAAAGCTAACTGATTTCAGTTGGCAAATCTTTCCGGCCCCTATACTAAAAAAAAAAAAGGGTTGCCAATCGCTCACTCAATTGTTGTTGTTGCTGCTGCTGCTGCTGCTGCTGCTGCTGCTGCTGCTGCTACTTAAGCGATAAGACGCTGATAAGAGGCAAAGTTCTCATCAACAAAGTTAGCCTGAGCGTAGCGTTGCAGCGCAGCCCTTAAAGAAGAGCATTGAAAGCCTTGAGTGGAGGTGAAATTAGATCGAGCTGCACTCTCTCCTCTATGCTTTAATAGTGCGCTCTCTCTCTTCGTTTTGTATTTCCCAGAAATATCTAATCTTTTATTAACATATAAATGAAACAAAGTCTTATTACTTCAATGTGCCCAAGTCCACTGAGTTTCTCTCTTTCTCACACTACTCTTTTCTTTCTGTCTCTTATTGTCCGTTTCTAAGATATTCTAACTTATATATATGAAGATCTCTTTAATGGATCTACATTAGTAGAGGTAGAATAAGTTAAATGCTGACAGAACAAGCTCTCTTCTTCTCTCTATGTTAACAGTTCTCTCGCCATCTCTACTGCTCTCTCTAGCTCACGCTCTTCATATCTCCCGCCATCTATTAGAAATCTTATCAAATACAAATATGGTTAACTTCAATCAATTCACCCAGACTAATTTAAGTTTTCCGTCAATTGTTAAGTGTTTCTTGACCCCAATAAACGTTTTTACTCCATTTATTTAAGTCTGCCACAAATCAACATAATTTCTGATTAAAAACCAAAAGTGATTTATGGTGCGAGAATAAAATTATGTTACCCCAATTAATACTCAAAAATGAATGATTAAACTCATTCGTTTCAGCCACAAACTACAGCCTTAAGACTATTTTTCTTGTGCTATTTACAGCTATTTAGGCACAGGCCTAATCGAATTTAGATATAAATAGAACAAAAAGTGACTCAACTAAAAGGTAAATAATTGGTGTAATTTAATTTTGGGCTGTTAGCCTAGGTCTAGAAAGAATTTTGTGTTTCGTATTAGGGCATTTAAGCAAATTAAAACTTGTACACATTTTTGCTGATAATATTAACGTGAAGCAAAAAGAGCTGAGAATTTGTGTTGGGAAGAGTTTATTTCTTTCCTTGCCAAACTTCATTTGTTAATCTTAATCGAACTTAATCATTTTATGCTTAATTTAACGCCCTGCCTTAGGGCTAAAAACTGTAGAAGGGAAGCATGCTGTAGTTTAAATAATATAAATACAAGTAATTAAAACAAAAAATATGCAACTAGATTTGCGAGCTGGCATATGCAGCATGAATCTATATAAATCTTAATTGGCATAAAAATGACTTCATCTTAATTTATTTAGATATTCAAGAAACAGACCTCACCGAATATTAAATTAGTTAAATTAAAATACATTATATGAGATAATATACCTAAGTAATTATTATATATTATAAAAAAATATATAAGTATTTCATAAAAATGACTTTTTAATAATGAAATTAGATAATGATAATTATTATTGAATATATAATAATTAATATTTAATAAATTTAAATTAGATATATGTGTATCATAATTAATTTTTTTTTTTGTTTATTGTTATAAAATATTTTTTAGGCTAAAAATAATTTCAAATAAATATTTGTAAATTCAAATTTTTTGAAATAAATTTATATATAGATATTTATTTAAAGTTTACATAATTTATACTGTTCTATATTTCTAAAAAAAAATATATATATATATATATTATTTATTTATTTTATTACCAAATTCGTCTCTCTAACTAGCACCTCAACAAGCTGAAGGTTATTTATATATACATTTTTTTTTTAAGTTTAAGCCACTATCAACATAGCAGCCAAACACCTGTAGGCAATCAGCGGCACATATATACATCTATATACAATTTTATATATGTATATATATAGTGTAGATAGTAATGTGGCCTAGGAGCTTAGAAAATAAACGTGTGTATGTGTGAAAATAACATGCTAATCAGCAGCTGTATGTGAACTCAATTATCAACCTTTGCACTGACGTTCCAGTACGTTATCAATAATACGGTAAGCGAATAATTAAAGTTTAAAGTCTGAAGTAGCGTGATTTATATTATATATATATATATTTTGTTACCTATCTAAACTATCATTAGTATATACTACAATTCTAGCAAAATCAAGTTATAATTAAGACAGATCTAAATATAGATATCAGCTAAGAATGTTCGATATTTTCTGGTTTGACAAGATATCAGAGACTATTTCCACGATATGCCGAATTATCGAATGTTCGCAATCTCAGTGCTTAATGTATGTGTATGTGAAAAAGCTATTGATAATGAGCGTTCGACTTGATAAGCAAAACGTAACGACGTCACGTCCCTGAACTTGAACGCATGCACAAGTGACTTGGATTACGACATTGGCAGAAGAAGAAGAAACGCATCTACATGTGTCGCACGACAACAGATGAGAGTTACGCATGGTTTAATATAATTATAGCTGCTGATTGCTGTTCACTTCCAGTGTCATTGCGTGTTGAGCAACAATCAATCAATTACTCTACTAAACAATTGCATTATAATTATTTCTAATTAATTAATTATTCGAGTTAATTATCAATTCGAGCATATGAATAATACATTCGATTATCATTTATAGTTCATTAGATAGCCAACAAAATTGAATAGGATTTTCGTTAACATCGTTTCGTTGCTGATAATAAATGTGAAAAAACCTAAAAGAGTTGCAGATTTCTTTCTGTAAAATTGTCTCTTACTGTCATTCTTTAAGTTTAGCTGATCCGTTTCATAATCACTTACTTGGCTGCAACTTTTGTTGACCTCTTTAAATGTCTGCTCTCTTATCACTTATTTAAATTTAACTCATTCATATTCATATTTTTTTTTTTTTAATATATTTCCCAACAAGCTTTTAATATACACCTTTTTATCTATTTAAAATTGCCCAAAATAATGCATACCTTTATTATAATTATATATAAATAAATAATTGTACTATATTAAAAAAAAATTGTTTTTAAATATGGGTTTATTAAAAGATACTAATCCATTTAATTGATTGAGTTGATATAATTTATCTGATATAATGGAAAGACCTAAGCGCAATGCAAATAATAATATAGAATATATTAATTACTTGAAATTTGATAAACAGAAAGCAGCTGGCATGACTGACTCTCAAAAACTTGATATCAGAATCAAGAGCATTTAGTTGATCATAATTAAAAGCAGCGTAGCAGAGTTTAAATTTTCCTTTACTAAAATTTGATTTAATTTTAGTCCCAAGAACTATTTTAGTTTCATAAAACTTTCTAGTTTTTATGCTCTATTCTATTTAGATCAGAGACACAACAAAACACAACTTAAATATCAAACTGATACCACACATATGCTATGACAACTCCTTTTCCATAATATGTAGCACAGATAACATAAATATATATATGTATGCATATAGGATAGATAGATCTAGTTTGAATGAAATGGTACTCACTGCGCATCATCTTCGATGAACATGTTGCCAAGCTTTACTGTGGCAAGCCAAGCGGTTGAGAAACGGAGCGATACAGTAAGGTACGCACACACACACACCGCCACCTAGGCCTACACCTACACACACTCACACACCCAAACACACACACACACGCGCACACACTCACTCACACACACACACACAGACAGATATAGTGAAACGCAGTTTGCGATGAACGGGTGGGTGAGAAATTTTAGATGTCAGTTGTTTCTCAATTGAATATGTCCTTGTGGCCAATCCAAGCGGTACAGTTGCGTTCTTGATGGCAATGCTCGGGATGCGTGATGCGTATGCGGATGTTCTACGTAGTTAGCTATAAAGAACAAACAAAGAGTTGTGGACAAACAAATGCAACATTTAGTCGATGATGTCACAGTTGTTCTGGCAGTTGTTCATTTACCTACAAATGAGACAGAGAGAGAGAGAGAGAAGAGATGCATTTATGTAATGAGTCAATAGGGACAATGAATAGGCAACAAATATAGATAGATATAATTATATATAGATATATGTTTAAGTAAAAAACCTTCACCAAATGTCTTAAAACGTAAATACATATTTCCATTCAAAAACAAAACATTTAAAATTAAAGATAAGCGAGAAATGCGTTTAAATAAACATAAGCAAAAATTAGTATTTTATTTTTTCTTCTTTTTTTTCAGAAATTTGAATATGATTCAAACAGAAAAACAAGTTCTTTGGTTTTGACTTGCAGAGACTTGGTCTTTAGCCAAAATGTGATAATAGGCGCAAAGAAAGCAAGAGAGATAGATAGACGGAAAGACTAGAATACAGAATACAGATACAGATACATTCAGAGCAAAAGATACAGATACCAGAATATGTTCATTTAAATATACGTAAACTGCGTGAGTGTATGAGATTTATATATAAATATATAGACAGCACAGAAATTATATTTAGACAAACGAAATTCGCATTGCGTAAGAAACGAGCAAACGAGTGAAAGAGAAAGAAAAGACAAAACATTTGATGCGTGTAAAGTTCGCATTTTTAAAATATTTTTTAGTAGTAGTTTGTCTAGCGAAAATATTGACATAGGTCATGCCCGATGAATGGATTCAGCGGCGAAATCGTTTATTTTTCTTTACAAAAAAACACATCAACAACTTTTATTTATGCTGAGAACATAAGACTAGGACAACAAAGAACAAGTTATAAACAATATTCAGCATGGTCAAAGTCTTCAAGTAATTCCCATTGATTAATTTCGTAATAAACAAGCTCAAACACTTTAAAGCTGACCAAAGTAAACAATTATGAAATGATAAAGTTATAACACAAACTTTAATTAGCATAAAACACGCTTAAATCTAATAGATTTACTTTGAACAGGGGACTGCTCGACTGGCTGATGCCCGCAAAGACAAGGCTTAAAGTATTTGCAAAGAAAAATTTATAAAATATATAGTTATACTATATTTATGAGAATGAAATTGCTAAGACTTGTATATAGATCATTGACTTTGTATATTAACTATATTTGTACTATTACATAAACATCATATACATTTCAATTTTGAGTATTTCAGCTCATGCCACGAAATTAAAATTGATTGGAATGTCAGACTTAACACTTCTCCACATTTTTCATATTGACTGACAATGTGTACAGAAGCGAACGTTGAACCTTTTGCCGCACATGAAATAAATAAAAAGATACAAGAAAACAATAATAACAATAACAAGAGAAACATTTTTTCAACGTGTTCTGTTTACAAAATGCAAGAATTTCAGAAATAACTGATTATTTGCGAGGAAAACAATATTTAACAATACATTTTCAGAGCAAATATATACATTTAAACAATTTTAAGTTACAAAAGAGTAGTACAAAAACAATAAAAAATAATATATAAATAAATCAAACAACTTAAGTCAAAATTACAATTTTCTTTTTATAAAATATAAACACTTTCTTTATAAAGGTAAATTTTCGAATATTTTTCTCTACGCACTTTATTTCATGTTTAATTTTAAAAAACTAACTTTGAACAAATATTTATAAAATCCAAAAAACTTATATATATTATCAAGTAATATGCAAATGATAGCTTAATCCATTAAATATTTAAAGCAGCCTAAATTGCAAATTAATTTGTGCGATGAGCCTAAACGGTATAATCAATTGCAGTCAATTGCAATAATCAAATTGTTAATGTTAGTGCATGAAAATTGTATTCAAACAGATAGAGAGAGCGAGATAGAGAGAGAGCGAGAGAGAGATAAGCAACTTGTTGCATAGATAATTTTATAAGCATTCGCAATTGTAGCCGTATATGTCCGAGCTGTGAACTTTGAACGAAACTTATGAACGACAACGACAACGATCATGACCCTGATCAAAGTTAAATTGCGAACAGGCAGCAACTAAGTGGAACCATAAGAACCAAAGGTTTCTTATGCACGTTGACAGAGTGCAAAAGGGCATATAAGTGCACGAGAAATAGAAAATAAAAAAACATGGAAAAAGTTGAAATTCTAAAACTATATGTGTATATATGCAAATATATATAAGACATATATATGGGCATGATAGATCATTGACATTAATCAACTAGTTCTTTTGATTTATTGCAGCAAGCCTTAAGTTCAAATCATATAATTAAAGATCATCAGAGTATATATTGGTTTTGGTGGCGGCAGTTAACAAGCTACGATCAAAAAGCTTTTCTTACAGTATTGCCTTACTAAACAAATAGTTCGCTATAGAGTTCTCTATATATATATGACACATTCTAAAAGCTTCGAGTTTTTTGAACCGTGAACAAGTATTATGCAGTCAATTGCCCAGATTGAAATATTTTTGCTTACTTTTTTATTATTATTTAGACGACGACACCGATCTTCTCGCTAAACAGCAATGCAAACACACACACACATACATATATATGTATATAGGCAGTAATCTGGATTAAGACAATCAGGAAATGAGACACACGTATCACTTGATTAGCGTCAAACATGTTTTTAGAGCACTTTTATAACAACAACAAGAACAACAGCAGCAGCAACAGCTATCGTTAGTCCGACCCCACATCTAAATTATGAGACAAGTGAATAAACGAGCGAAAACTGATTTAATCAATTCGATTTAGTTAAAAATGTTTGTTTATGCTTTTACTTCATGCTCTCACGACACACATAATGTCAATTGTCATTATGTTAATAAAGTATTTAATTGTAGTTTAATGTTAGTTTGCCATCAATTATCATTAGCGTATCATATACGATCTCATCAAATGCTACAAATTTCGATTCACGCTTTTCCATTACAAAGTTCAGGTTTCAATTCACATTCAATTGCCTGAGTGAAACTATTTAATTGTTTTGATTTCAAAACAATTGCAGACGTTGCATTAATTATACACAGTGCATATGCAACAGTTAAAAATAAATATATAAATATATATTTGTATACAGATATACATATATTGCATTTGAATTTAGTAGTGAAATTGTTCACATATGATATATGTCCATGTAAAATATAGCTATATGATATGTATATATATTGTCTGTCTATCCCCAACTATTTGCCTGCTTTAAAAACTGTTACTATGCATAAATCAAGTTTTATAATATTATAATTTAAATATATAGTAATAAATTATATAAATGATTTTTGAATCGATATAAAGTCAACTTTTCGTCTAAGTCGGATTTCTATTTCTTTTTTCCTTTTTTTCATTTTTTTTCTTTATTTTATTTTTATTTATTTTTTCCCCTTTAATTTTTTTTAAACCCTTTTTCCTTTATTTATTTTTTTTTTAACTATTTCCTTTATTTATTTATTTTTTTAATTTTTTCCTTTATTTTTTACTTTATTTTTTTTTTTTTAGTTTTTACCCTTACTTTTTTCTTTTATTTATTTATTTTTTTTTTTTTTTGCTTTATTTTTTATATTTTTTTCATTTTTTTTTTTAATTTTTTTAATTTTTTTACTTGTTTTTTTGTAAGTAAATTTATATATATTTATATAACTTTTAAAACTACAATTATCTTTGAGAGACTTTTTAATTTAATACAGCTCTAAAAAAAATTGTTATATATTTTTAAATATTTATTGACATTGTCAGTTAAACAGTTAATTTTGTTTTCCTTTTTCAGTTGATTTTATAAATCATTTTTTGAATCTTTAAAACTCTTTTTAGAGATCAACAAAAAATAATATGAAAGCGATATGCTGATGTTATTAGACCTTAAAATTGCTTAGTAATAGTTTTATATACTATATACATAACCGAAAATCTAATTTGTTTCCAATTTTCATTTTTTTTTTAGTTTTCCACATTTTTCTACAATTTTCAGCACATGGCAAAAATAACAGCAACAAAAACAAATATACATGTATAAAATAAACTACAATTTATGGAAATCATTGAGCCAAAGGAGGGCTTAACGTCACGCTCGACTAACTGGAAATGAAACTGAGAGACAAACAGCAACGATAATAACAAATACTAAAGCAACAACAACAACAACAGCAGCTACTGGCTGAGCAACCTCGAACTTGAAAGTGCATTTATGCATATTGACGACGTTTTCATTTCGATTTCACTGACATCAGCTAAAAAACGGAAAAAGACAACGCAATATATATACATATGTAATATATATATAAATATTAGAGACAGAGCAAGAGTCGAAAAGGTTCTTTAAACGGCAATCAGGCAAGGCAAGGCAATTGGCATGGCTGCACAAAGTCCAATTTGAGGTACAAAGTCCCCCAGGCAGGTAATCGAGTAATTGAAATAGTAGAACCTAATACCACAACATAAATATTTAGATCCATGATTATGTGAATAACTATTCGAAGCCATATGAGGTTGCCACTGGAAACGACCGTTAGAAAGAGCCGCCAGAATAAATGACGTCGATTGTTGAACTTCTAGCCGACGATAGATAGATAGTCAAATGAAATGCAATCCTTTGTGTTTAGGTTGAATGAATAAGCTTTCTCTCGACTTTAGCAGCTAATTAGTGAGAACAGTTAAATGCATGAAAATCAGCTCGTAGTCAATTAGTAAATACAAATGTTTATTTGTTTAACCAATTAAGTACTTAATAGATTTACTTAGTCACAGCAATTTGAGGTAGAAATTTGGTTGATTTTTGCATCAATTAGCTTTTCAAATAAACTGTTAAATCAACTGAAATATATATATAATTAATATTTTTTAGATTATTATATTTTTTATATATTTATTTATTATTATTATTCTTATTATTATTTATATATTTAAGCCTTTCAACACTTTGTGTGTAAATTGTTGCTCAAATTTTAAATTTACTCATTACGAAAATTTAACATTGAAAACTTAATTAATTTTCATTTACCTAATTGAAATTACACCTTGTTCAGCCAACAAGTTAATTTACTCGCATTGCGCTACAGCCACTTGAACTTTGACATTCGAGAGACCATAAACAATGCTACAAGGTGCTTAAATCAAATTGGCGCATAACGGTATGCGTTAATCATCAACATGTGTATCGATGACAGGCGAGCTGCCTTGACATTGACGTGTGCAAGGCGGGTGAGGGCGCCTGTCAATGCTTCCTCATATATACACAAACATACACACACACACACACACATGCACACACAGAGTCACTTGCATTCATGTATGGATTGCAAATTACAAGAGCGCATGGCGTTATTTTCAACTGACCTATGATCAAAATACTTGTCGATTGAGTGTGTGAGTGAGAGAGAGAGAGCGCAATTATTCCGCTGTCATTGTTTCTATGTCTCCTTTATCTCACGGTCTCTCTCTCTCTCTCTCGGACGCACACACATGTCTCATTTACTCAAATGGGGTAACAAAATCATCGTATGACTGTGTCAAAGTCCAAAATAAAAATAATTTTCAGTAGTTCTTTTTTTTTTTTATTTTGTTGGCGCTTGTGTGCGTTTGCCTGCTTGTTGAGCCCACATAAAATGAGAAAAATGCTCGGTAAGAAGATTTAAATGAAACAATAATAAACGCCGCGCTAAATATTTCATTAAATAATAGAAAGAAGCAGCGAAAGAGAGAGAGTAACAAAGTATGCAAAACAAACAAACTGAAGATATATAGATTGTGTGGGAGACTTTTAAATAGATTTGATTACAGTCAACTGCAGCCAAGTGAAGAGCGAGCGTAGCAGAACGAAAGAGCGACGGCATAGCAAGCAAATGCGCATACAAAACACATTCGTACTCACTCTCACACACAAGCACAAACAGATAAGTAGCCAGACAGATTTTCGCTCTTTTGCACTCGCTCATTTCGCCTGCGCCCGCAAGACAACTACTGCCGATCTTCTCTGTGCAAGTGTGAGTGGGAAAGTAATGTGGCACTGACGTTGACGTTGACGTTGACGTCCACTCTCTGCTCATACATACATACATACATATGCATGCATACATGCATTCGAGTGACCTAGACAAGCATGCCCGTAAGTTATCTTTAGAGTGACCATCACAACAGCTTTCCCAGCACAGCACGTGCGATGCAAAGTGAAAATTTTCCACAAGATAAACTCTTTGGCCATGATCATGATTACCAACTGAGCGCATGTCGCAAAAGGCCGGTTTAATGATTTTTCAACAACAGACAAAATAATACGGCCAATTCAATGCTCCATGACGTTGATAAAACCGGTTAGAAAATCTTTTCGCATACATTTCAACTTCGTGACTAAAGCAAACATTGTTTGCAACGAGTGTAGGTGTGCAGGTGTGTGTGTGTGTGGTTGTGCTTTATTGTTGATCGTGGTAGAAGCAAACGTGTTTAGTGCCGCATGCCAAACTTAGAACGTATTGAAGCCACCCACAAAGAGAGGAGGGATAGGCAGAAAGAGAGAGAGATATCTTCATCTGAAATAAATGTTTATATGTATGTATGTAAACATTAAACAGTAATCATAATTATCGCATATACTGCGTATATTCATATATTCTTCATATGTAAAATAGATAACATCTTACAATTTCAAGGTAATCATCAGGGTCAAATTTAAGAGATAAAAGATACTTCCTATGCCAAATTTTTACTTGGTGCTTAAGTCATAATCACTCTATATGCTTTTTAATGCCTTTAATCGCCATATAATAATTTCTAAGAAGTAGGAATAAAATTTCCAGAATGAATGATATATAAATTTAAGTTTTTCATGCATTTAAAATAAATTAAAAATTAAAAGAATCTATATGTTTTTTATTCAAAGAATTATCATTTTTATAAAGCAACCTATTACTTTATCTTATTATATCATCATATCCATACTATATATAACACCTCTACCTATCTACATCTATAAAGCTCTATGAAATTTCAACACTTTTCTTATTAAGTCAAATATATAATCATAATCATAAACATGGTCACCCCGCGAACAATAGCCTGAACAAAGTCGAATAAACAAGCACAAAGGTAATCTTTACAATTGTTTTTGGCTTTTATAATCAAAGCAAGATTAACAAATATAATTATATGATAAGAGAGGCGAGTCGTAAAATTTAGAATGGGCGCAAGTCATATGTACATAGTTATTATACATGGTGATGTAACTTTATAGATATTAAGGCATTGGTCATCAAAAAGCTTTTGCTTAAATGTCTGACAGATACTCCTGTAACTATTGAAAAATGACAAAATATTCGTCATCCTGACGATGTAACTGAGAGTAATGTATGTACATACATATGTACATATTATTGTATTCTGATTGGATTGAAATCCTCAAAGATTCTATCAATTCGTCTTGAGGATATAATTTTCTTTCAACCAATTCCTAGATATCTATATAAATGATATATTAAATTATTAAGGGATTGATTGATTAGAAGAAAATTAAATCTTAAAATTGTTTATCTTAAAAAGAGGATTGGTTGCTTTTCAAAATAGTAGATCAATAATTAGCCCAAGAAAGAAAATCTATGTTTATTTATAAAGTATATTGCCTTGAAATAAGAAGACATGGAATTGTCTGCAGTACCGGAACGCCTAATGTTATTGACTTCGGAACTCTATAATCATATATCACATATTGAAGAATTTATCATAAACAGCTCGTCTTATATAATACAGAGATATTATCTAGTTCTAGTTCTAGCTAGTTCACAACTCATTTTAAAAAAGTTTAATGGCTTTCCGGAATCCGACAAGTTTATCTCTTGATATACAATATGACTCTTTACAAAAAAGATTTACGTTCCATTAAAGGGCAAAGGTATAAACGAAGCAAGAATACTTCATACAGATATATATCTGAATATATACACATATATATATACATACATATATATAAGCCCAAGAATCGCGTGACTTTCTGGCATGGTCTCAACTGCAACAGCGCAAAAGGAAAAGCGCCAGACATACAACAACTGGGTGCGGGAAAATTGGTCGAGGGTTGGTAGTGTGGCAACATGCCGTGGCACGTTTTTTTTTTTTTTTTCTTTTTCTATGGTCTTCTTTGGTCTTTGGATATACCAGCTGAAAATCGTATGAGTTTCAGGGGAAATGTTGCGCAGCAACAAAGCACATCAAAAGTGCGGCGAAGAGAACGAACAGGGCGAACGGGGCGAACAGGGCGAACAAGGCGAAAAGGGCAAAATGAGGCGAATAACATAGCAATAAATTGCATCGCGTGTGACGTCGGCGTCAACTGTACAAGAGCGCGGTGTGAAGGCAAAGAGAGCGCATATGCTCACTGACGCTGATGTTAACCAAGGCGCGGGGCCGAAAGGTCACAGAGCACATTGTTTACAACGTTGCATACTCTCTCTCTCTCTCACGCCTCCTTGGCCCCTATGCTGACGGCTGCTGCTACTGCTGCTGCGCTGTTGCTGCTATTAGCAATTGGGTTTGGCCATGAATGAAAGCTGCGGCCGGCAAAATACATACACACACACACACACACGCACATGTTATATGTGTGTAATCAAATACATGCATATGTTACATGTATGTAAGAGCGAATACTGTATTGCGAGGAATTGGAAAATATATTGAAAGATGCGGGCTAATGAGATAATATCGAAAGATACAAATTGAATTATAATTATTTAAGAATAAATTTAAAAATATCTTCAATTTACGTTAAAGAGAAAATAAATTGAACACATTCTATTTTGTAATTTATTTATTTCATTATATTTTAATTTTTATCGTTCGATTTTCCCTCCGATATATACCAGAATTTCTGTTTGTTTTCTTCTAATTCATCTCATTCAGTGAAGAAAACTTCAACTACAAATATACAAATTTAAATTAAATTTAAATAAGTTCAACTTTGTTTTCTCTCTCAAAAAACCATTACATTTGAAAACCGCATAAACTTCAATTACAACTTACATTTATAACCCAGCAACGAACGATAAAAATGAAAAAAAAAACGCAGTTAACAAACGTGACTGATGGCCAGCTGCCGTGTTTGATAAAAGAGACTGCAAGGGCATATGCTTCCGGGCCGCACCCGAGAAATCAGTTCGCCGAAACTGGATGGAAAATGCATCCACATTTTCGTAGGTCATCATCAGCTTGGCTCAGCTGGGCAGCCAGCGCCTTCGCCTGCCTCGATGCGATGACAGCAACATAAACAGATGACACATCGCAACACATACACACATACACACGCGCACACAAACACACTCACATGCACACGCACACGCACACAGATGACCCCCAAGCAGACTCTCGCCTTGTGACCCTCAAAGTCCAGAACAGCACAGAACTCGCATGATTTTCAGTTGGTATATACTAAAGCAAGCAAGCAGCAGACACAGCCGAGTGGGTGTAAAAACAGAGCGACTGAGTCAGCCAGAGCTCAAGAGCAAGCAACGGCAAGAGGGAGAGAGAAATCGTGAGAGACAGAGAGTGAGGGCGAGTGGGAGGGAGAGACGACCCTGGAAGAGAGCGTGCGCGTATTTTTACAAGAAAGCACTTGATGCACGTGCTAAGAGGGGAAGTAGCCAAACAGCAGAAAGAGAGAAAAAAGGCGAAAAGAGAAATGATGAAGCACATTCATAAATTGCCGAATAATTCTATTATTATTGCATTAAATATTATTTAAACAAATTTTAAATGTGATCAAATGATAGACAAAATTGCCTTTATTAAAAAAAAAATTAAGTCTTTTAAAACAAATCAATAAACAAATAAGCAAATCATTTGTTTAATTTCTTCTCCGTTGCCATTGACAACACATTGCATAATGCAAATATTGCGTAGCGCTGACTGCAATTGCTCTCCTGAAAATTGAAAACTAGGTCAACGCGCGTTGTTTACCACAATTACAAATTGTTAAAATTTCAACTTATACAGCACGCGAGAGTATAAGTAGTAGTAGAAGAAACGTGGTATAAGACGAGCTGCATTTGTATTTTTGACACGGACCATTGGATCAGGTGGCGTGATATTTGAGCCGCCACGCCGGCAAAGGGAAAACAAACTGGTGTAAGTGAGAGAGGAGAGCAAATGCACGCCTATCTCTATGCATTTGTGTTAGTGTGTGTGTGCCTGTGACCTGCGTCAGCTGAGCGACAGACAGCCAATAAGAGTTTAACTACATATGTAACTAATTATATACGTTAGAAAAGAATATAAGTATAAGAGTATAATTTAAATTTAAATATAGCTTACCTGCTGTATGTGCATAATATTGTTGTAATTTCCAGTGCATTTGCGTTGTTGTATTTGAAATGCCGTTATTTGCGTTGACATACGAATTAATGACCGAGAGAGAGGCACCGAGCGAAGGAGATAGCAAAGAGCGAAGAGCGCGCACATGTAATAAACACCAATAATAAATTTAATATTAAACATAGAATATTAGTAAATAATTTAAATTCAAATATAACATTTTAGCTACAAACGAAACACACACACACACAGAAATATTTAGCAGTGACGATTTAACCACATTCTCCGGCGTAATTCCAACAGAATTATAGTGGCTCAACGTTCATTGGACTGACTCTGTCTGTTCTTTGAAATGAAACTTTCACCAAATTACACACTTATGCACATTTTTCTTTGTAGCTGCGCTTTTGCCAATTTGATGGCATGTTCACACACAAACAAACAAACAAACACACACACATACAGAAATACAAAACATTCACACACATTTATATATGTATATATAAGTAATCAGCTCGTTCGCAACCGGACGAAAGGCGAACAACAATTTCTTACTTACAAAAGCTTTAAAGTTAACGACGTTGTGCTTTCAATTGCGTTTTAAAAATTTTAGTATGCGTCTTAATTTCGCGCCCGCATCTACATACGTAGGTTTGTACGTTTGTCTTGATCACTCAAACTTCTTATGTTTGTATGTATGCGTATGAAGATATTTGTACATATATATCAGTATATGAATATACGATAGCCACAACGCGTGAGTACAACGTTCTCAAAACACGTTGAGTTTGCTTCTGATACGTGTATAAAATGTCGCCGTCGCTTATGCTTTTGCCACGATTATTTTCACCGTCTGATTCGGACCACTCACTCACACACTCACTCACGCACACATGCGAAACTGTTTGCAGTTACTCTCTCACTTTTGCGGTTCAGTTGCTTTATTTTTGCTTGCTTCTGCAGAGCATGCAGTTGAACATGATTTATTCCGTGATTGAATAAGTTAATAATATTATGTACTGTCATAAATATTCTATTTAGAAGATGCAGCGGTTTTTACTGTTACTCACACGCGGCGCGCTTCCAATTGTTTTTTTTTTTTCTTTATCTATTTCTTGTTGATGTTTGTATCGTATCAAAGTATCGATAGATCGAAAAGAAAATACAATAATTTTCAAATTATTAGGCTATCGATAGTTGAATTGTCACTATGCTGCAGTATTCAGGGCTCACAATTGATTTAAATACCATAATAACAGAGAATTTCTCATTTACAGACAAATTTTTACTTAAAAAATAAGTTGGAACTCAAATAATATGTAGTAACACATTTTTCGATATATCGCTACCATAAAAAGCATCGGTAATTGTATGCGATATTTCCATACTTATACTTTTGCTTTTGTATTTTTTTGGCTTACCTTCGTCATTATTGACTTTGCAATGACAGAGTGCATGTCACGTGTTTTTGGCGTTGCCACGCAGTTTACGAAATAGCTTAACCAGTTTTCTGATTTAACGATTCATCAAAGCCTACCACCATCAGCGTGGCCACCTATAGTACAGACACGAACCCCGTATTAAATATATCCGCAACTTTGCCAGCTCTAAAGTAGGCCACTATTTTTTTTTTAGCATCAAAAAAGCGCAGAATTTACCGTTGAAAATATAAGACAGAATTTTGATTGTAGAAAAATAAAAAATGATACATTTGTTTCATGGGTAAAGTTGTGAGAGGCACAGAGAAATTTAACAACATTTTGACATTAATATCCAACCTGGGTGGAAAACTAGAAGCGCGCTTAATAATACCAAGCCAGAGAATCTAAGGAGAATAATAGGAAGAACTTAATAATACCAAAGCGAAGCTGTAGAAGAAAAGAGAACAAAGTGATAACGTAAGTACATGAAGTATAAGTAACTCAAGTATAAGTATAAGAACAGCAAAGTAAGCAAAAAAAAACTGTTGCTGTCTAAAGCAAATAACATGGTTATGCTCTTATATTGATTTGAATATGAGCAAGCAATTCTTATTTTACACACGTCTTATATTTATGGTCTGAAGGTCTCAGCCTTTGCTCCTGCTTCTGCTTATGCCTCTGCCGCTGCCTTAAGCTTGGGCGCAGTCTCAGCCTATGCCGCTGCCTCAGCCTCTGCCTCAGCCTCAGCCTCAAACTTGTGCTCAAACTTGTGACTCAGCCTCAGCTTCAAATTTGTGCTCAGACTCAGCCTCTGCCTCTGCTGCTGCCTCTGCCCCCGCCTCAGCCTAAGCTTCAAACTTGTGCTCAGACTCAGCCTCTGCCTCTGCTGCTGCCTCTGCTTCAGCCTCAAACTTGTGCTCAGGTTTGCTGCTGCCTCTGCTGCTGCCTCTGCCTCTGCCTCAGCCTCAAACTTGCGCTCAGACTCAGCCTCTGCCTCTGCTGCTGGCTCTTCCTCTGCCTCACCTTCAAATTTGGGCTCAGACTCAGCCTCTGCCTCTGCTGCTGCCTCTGCCTCAGCCTCAAACTTGCGCTCAGACTCAGCCTCTGCCTCTGCAGCTGGCTCTTCCTATGCCACACCTTCAAATTTGGGCTCAGACTCAGCCTCTGCCTCTGCCTCTGCTGCTGCCTCTGCCTCTGCTGCTGCCTCTGAATCTGCCAATGGCTGAGGTTTGGACTCAGACTCTGCTACTGCCATTGGCTTTGACTTCAGCTCACACTGAGACTCAGCTTCTGCCTCTGCCACTGCCCGTACCGCTGCTTCAAGCTTGGGCTCAGACTCAGCTTCTGCTCATCCTCTGCCTCTGCCTCTGCTCATCCTCTGCTTCTGCTGAGTTATTGAACAAGAGAGACAGAGACATGAAGCAAGCTTCTGAATGCTTTTAGTACTCTTATACTTCGCACTTAGCAAGTAGGAAAGAGTTTGATATCGATGCAAATTTAATATAAGTATAATTGATAACACACACAATTAAAAATATAATAAAATTAAAGAAAACTCAAAAATTATTGCAATTCAAAGAAGGCATCTTTGGTAAACTCGTGCACCAGATCCAACTCAGCTGCAATCGCATAGATTAAAAACAAGAGATATAAAACCCATGAAAATATTCCAACCGATCGTCGCGAACGGAAATTCAGGATTAGACACCAGCCCAGCTGGGTCCATAAGGCCAACATGATAAATATATAACAGTTATCGCCGTATTCCCCATAAAGCCAATGCGATGAGCCCTTTTTGCGGACGTACGAATTGAACAGAAAGGGAATGCCCAAGCCTACAACAATACCTGAAAGAAATATAAATAAAGTGAGAAATAATATATAAAGTTCGATTTTGATTTCAGTATATAACCTAATGCAGTTTACTTACTGAAAAATGGACCCGCACAGATGGCGGCAAAAACCATTTTCTCGTAACCCTGAACGGCCAGTTTGTAGTTGGCAATCAGATCGATGAGGGCATTGGATAAGGCACCAAATGTAATATCCACAAAGGTTTCGCTCAGATTGAAGGCCACGCCCACAATGGAGGTGAGTATCTCAATCTCGCCCACGCACACAACGATGAGGAGCAGAGAGCTGGAAGCGCTCATCGTGATGAAGAGCTGCAAGCGATTACAAGTTATCGATGATCGATAGATCCATCAAGACTTACTCTATGGTATCGAGGCGGCATATCGGTGCGGGAATCGAAGAACACAAAGAGAGCCAAGGGCACAGTCAGGCAAAAGGACCAAACCGAATAAGTAATATTGAAGTCAATATACCAAGACTTGTAGACGCTGGCAAACTTGGCTAAGGAGTATCAGATTGGATTAGGTTTATTAACAGATCCACGAATTCCCCTTACAGTGCACCGCAGTTATGATAATGAACGGATTCGTGATGATCTGCGTGCAGTTGAGCAATTTGCTCCAGCCGTGCTTATATTTTTCATAGTCCACGACCGGCACGAACAGCGTGACGAGCAGCAGCATCGGCATCTTCAGGATCATCACCGTACGCCAGAAACAGTTGCCCACCTTCCATTCCAGGGCACTGTACGGATTAATCGAGTCCCAGAGATCGCCAAATAACAAACGATTCTTAGAGTTATCGGGCGAGTAGAGAATCCCCCGATATGTCAGATAATCGTCGTCACTCGACTCATCATTGGAGTCGTCAAAATTATCTGTATTATATATCTTACGTCTCTCGAAATTGATCACATCGTTCTCTTCCAAATTTTTTAGCAACGCCAACTTTTTGTCTTTAAAATCTTTAGTTTCAGCATATTGTGGATCCTTCAGCTCCAAGCGTAATTCTGTGCAATAGAAATATCTATTGCTAGATAGATATATAGAGAGATCTGCTACTTACTTTTTATGGTATATTTGATGAGTACAAGATCTACTATATTGACAATCAGAAAGATGACATAAAAGCATAATAAGACTGCAATACGAAAAATAAATGATAAACATCTATAATATTATTAACAGGTCATGATATATATAGATCTCTTACTTCCACACTCAGCCCTACTCACGTTATCCTCACTGAATATTAGAAACTGCAGCAGACCGATGGCCAGAATGAGGAAGAGCAAGTTCTGGACGGTGCTGTGTCCATCGATCTTGAAAGGTTTCATAAAGCAGATCATGCCGCCGCAAATGAGCAGAATCGCCAGACTTTTGCCAATGACAGAGGTGAAGAGGGCGCCTCGCTTCTTGATGGGCATCATATTGGCCACGAGATCGGGCGATGAGTTGGCCAAGGCCAAGAAAGTGACGCCAGTGAAATATTCATTGAGACGCAAACTCAAGGCCAAGATCTTGACAGTGGGCGTTAAGCTAGTTATATAGGTTAGATGAATGCATATAGATCGGGTTCTCTCCACAGAGATCACTCTCTATAGAGATCACTCTCCTCTATAGAGATCCCTCCCCCTTTGGACACTCACAAATGATCGACGACAATCGACATTAGCAACAAATATGCAGCAGATGCGATCAGCAGCAGGATGAACACTATATACTCTATGAACTCGCCGTTTATGCGCAGATAGCAATACATCAATTCAAAGTAGTTGAAGAAATTGATAATCTCGTGACAGTCCTCCAGTTTCCTGGACATCGTGCAGCGATACTTATACGAGACGCGCAACAAACTGTGGCAACTGATCTGTGTGACGGGCATTAAATTGATACACTGCTTGATTGACTGATTGATATGCATCCTACATACATTTGACATAAAGTACTTGAAATCATCTCTCAACATTGACATCTTGATTCACACTTATCTTTTCAGACTATCCGCAGCTATAGGCATATTACGTATATTCCAATTAGTGTTCAAGATCGAAAAAAAAAGTATAGATTATATTTTTTGAAGTTTATATCTAAGAGAAAGAGATTGAGAGACAGATAAGAGTGGAGAGGGGAAAGAGCAGAGAGAAGAAAAAAGAAACGGAAAAAAGGGAAGAGAGAAAAAACATAATGGAAGCAATAATATAAGAAGGGAGACGATAACAATGAAAGAAAGTAGATTAAATAATAAATAAATATATAAGAGAGAAAAGTGCAAGGAGAAGAAAGGAGCGAAAGGGAAGGAGAGAAAACAATGAAGAAAGAAGAGCAGAGAAGAAAGAAAAAAGGGATCAATAAAGAAGAGACAGGAAACGAAAGAGGAGACTTTTGGCTTCCGAGACGAGAAATATGAGAGACGAAGAAAAGAAAGACGAGAAAGTTGCGAAAAGAGAACAATAAAAAAAGAAAGAGAGAAAGAAAGAGATAAAGTGAGTTTGAAGAAAAATAGTCAACAGAAACCAGAGAACAGAGAGAAGAGAATAGATTGTCTCCAATATTTCTCAAGTCTGCAAATCTTCTGCTTTCTGGGATCTCTCAATTTTAATAGAAGTTGAGCATATCCAGGCTGGCAAACAAGCCGAACTCTCTCACTGATATAGCATTACTTCAAATCATAAATTCCCGCTGCATATTATTAATATGAATTTAAAAGAAAACTTCCAAATATTTCGCTTTACAAATTGTTTTGATTTTATTTAAATGCTTTCACTTTTCAAGAACTGCATAATGAGTGTGTGAGTTATTTTATTTGGATACCAGAAATACAGTCCATTAACATATAGCTATATGTATACGTATATATATATATATATATTAGTATATATATATATATATTTATTAATTTTGGTTGTAAGTACCTACGGGAGGGATTTATCTCATACTTTCTTTTATTAAATACTTTTTTTTTTTGCTTTTTTTTTGTGTTGAGTAAATATCTCCGGCTCGTTTTTAGTTTCTCATACTTAAATTCATTGTGTTTGTATTTTTTTTTTTTTGTTTAATGTTTTTTAAGCGATACTATTTTGGTTCAAGTCCTTGTGTTTTATGTACATATTTAAACTAAATTAAATGCTATAAATTACTAGTGTGTGTGGGTTGGTTTTCGATATTTGAAACTCGGGCCATGGAAGTGCCTCAAATATAAGTACATAGCTCTTTCGTGTGTGTGTGTGTGTGTGTGTGTGTGTGTGTTACAATAAATAACTCTATGTATAAGAATGCCTTAAGTGCTAGAATACATACATACAAGGCTGCTAGGCATGCGCGAATGAGGCGTAGCAGCTGCTATATATACTTCACACATACATGATATATCGTATGATTTATAGATATACATATATCTAACATATATATGCTCTATATGGAGATTAACTAACATGCATACACATATACAGATTACAGTTAACAGCTAACAGTTAACAGTTGAGAGTTTACAGTTTACAGTTTACAGTTTACAGTTTACAGTTTAGAGATAGACGTTAATGGCTACAGGAACTAGTGCCAGGGCTAACTCGTAAAGTTGTAGCTGCGCACCGCTCGTCCGGGCGTAACCAGCTCCACTTTGATGTTCGCCGTGGCCGTCACCTTGGTGGTGTTGCTATCCGAATGTGTCGTCTCAACGGTCACCTCCGGCTGTACGACAATGCTCTGCAGCTCCGGCGGCGCATACCCGCCCATAGCTGGCTGCGAGACCTTGTGATACGATGGCGGTGGCCCCCCATTACAGCTATAATTGGAGCCACTGCCATTGCCTGGGCCAGAGCCGTGCATTGGTTCGCGTTCACGTTCGCGCTGTTGATAGTTGTTAATGTTGTTCATATAATGATTGTTCAGATGATTGTGTGAATTGTGGTTGTGGTTGTGGTTGTGGTTGTGATTGTGGTTGTGCGTGGGCGTTGGCGGCGCACTCCAATCGTTGTGCATTTGTATCGATGAATTGCTAGATTTCCACGATTGCGGCTCCTCGGTAATGGTGGTCAGCGATGGATCATTGATGTTGACATCTTTGTGATAGTGATGCGCCTTGTGACAGTTATTGGAGCCAGAGTTGCGCGATGAGCCGCGTGAGCCATTCACAATGAATGACTTGTTCGAGCGCTTGCTGCTGCGCATGGGCACCGGCGATGGGGTCGATATGCGATCCGGATGCTCCAGTGGCACCAGCTCCGCCTCCGGTCCCAACATGCTCAATAGAATTGGAAACACAACGAGACTATTGCAAGCGCCCACGCAGAGCACGACCAACAGAAGCCAGCAAAAGTGTCGAATGACAAACTCAAATGGAGATGTGGAGAGCATGAACACGGCCATGCCGGATGTGAGTATGCCATGGACGAGGGGACCCAGCGATAGCTGCATGGCCAGATGCACGCGACGCTGACGATTGCCCACCGAAGTCATAAAGCCCTGCAAATAAAATATATATAAAACATGCGTTAACAAATATTCCCAGTCAGTTCATATTCCCGTTGACCTACCAATGAGATGTGTACATTGAAGCAGAGGATCATACCCACGCCCAGTATCAGAATCACAGCGGGTATGGCCGACAGCTTGATGCCCAGCAATGTCATGGCGCCAAAGATTTGGGCGAGCGAGGCCAGCACCGTGACAATGACCAGAATGGCAGCCGAAACGGACAGCAGCAGCAGCGAGACCAAGACCAAGGCAGCCAGCAATGCGCAGGCGAGGATCAGTGCCAGCGAGGAGCGCAACGTCATGTACTGTTCCCAGAAGATGAATGGAATGCCTAAAGGAAACACATATATATTAATATACAAATCTCTATAACTCCCATATTCATTAAGGATGAATACCTGAGGGATAGTTGGGCAGTCCGTAGCCTTCGAATTTAACGCTCAGATCGCGTATGTGGCCAATCAATGTCTTGATCTCTGACGTATCCGTTAGGCCATGCAGATAGAAGGGCATCTGGGCATAGACCAAGGGCAGACTTTTGGGTATCTTAAGATCATATTCGTTGGGTGCATGATAATACTGGCGCGGTTCCGGATGCAGTTTGCCCTGCAAGAGATCGGTGGGTTAGGATAACTGATAAAAAAAAAAGATTCTTCTTTCACTCACCTGTGAGGCGCCGTAGGCAAAGACATCGTTGGTGGCCCACGCTGAGAGATAATTGTAGAAGGCCTTGGGATTGATAATGCCATCTCTGTCCACGAGACGATTTGTCTCCACCAGACTCTTGTCCACCGGATTGTCCACATAGCCCGTCTGCACGATCAATTTGTAGGCGAGTATCGCATCGCTGCTGGCATTCGGATACCAGTTCTCCTTGGTGAGTCGTCCATCGCGCACTTCCTCGTCGAAGATGCGCTGCAGATTCCGCAACCAGTCACGGAACAGCAATAGCCAAAAGTCCGGCAATCCTCCATTATCGTTCTTGATCACGTGCGGCACACGCACAAAGGCCTCGTGGTAGTCACAGAGCAACTTCTGCTGCGTCGGATACTCAAAGTTGCCCTGAGTCACGGCATACATGCTATAGAAGCCAAAGAGCCGTGTCTGTGCATCCAGAAACTTGTGCTCATTGCTGTCTTTGGGCACCAGATCAATGATGTCCAAGCCATCCTGCAGCGATGTGGCCTCATACAGACTGAAGATGACGACGCACAGGAAACCCATCACGGTGAGGAACTTCACCCAGCTGCGCATGAGGAAGGGCGTATAATACCTGTAGGCAAAGTTGGCGAGCGAGAAACTAGGCAAAGAGCTGACCATGCCGCCACCAGACGAAGTAGCTCGCGATTCCAGCAGAGGATTCTGAGCAAGCTGCTGCTGCTGCTGTTGTTGTTGCTGCTGCAGCTGATGCTGTTGTTGTTGTTGTTGTTGCTGCTGCTGCTGGCCCGTGCGATTGCTGTTGCAGTTCTTCGGATGACGTCCGCCGCGCATATTGTTGTTGTTATTCATGGCAAGCGCTGGAGACTTGGGCGCCTCCTTCCAAATAGGAAAGCAACAGCAAAAGATGTCCGCACGTCCGGCGGTGCGACGACGCAAGTCCAACGATATCATGGCCGGAAAGACGAGCAGAGCTGCTGCCAGATTGAAGCACATCACAATGGCCGCCTGCAGGCAGAAGACCTTCAGGGCGGGCACCGGAATGAAGACGGCCGCAAAGAAGGAGCCCGCCGTGCTGCACGCACTGAACAGAATGCTCGGACCGACCTTCTTCAGTATCAGCTTCGTTTGCTCCTTGCGATTGCTCTCCGCATAGGCGGCCGTCAGCATGAAGATGTGATCGACGCCCAAACCCAGAGCCAGAAATGGCACCACCTGCGTGCTTGCCGCATTGAACACAATCCCAAGCAGAGCGCACAGCCCCAGTCCAGCAGCCGTGCTGAAGCACATCAGCAGTACACCCGCCACGCCCACACTACTCTGTCCACGCACAGGATCACGCCAGCGCAGCAGCGTACAGAACGCATAGAGCACCGTCGCCGCCACGCCAATGACAATGCTGACGGCGCTCGGATGCGAGAACTTGGCCAGAATATCATCCAGGGTAGCCGAGCTGAACACATAGATGTCGTAGTTGGCAGCGATGCGCGATTGCTTGCGCAGCAATTGATCCACCTCACGGGAGAAATTCCTCTGCCAGGCATTCAGCACCTCGGCAGCCTTCTGCTGCGTCCAGCCAATGTGATGCACCTTGTAGTTGTCCTGCCACTGATCGTACATCTCCTTCTCCGTCATCAGCTGCACCACCGTCTGCAAGGCCTTGGCCTTCTTCAGATGTCCGCTGCGATTGCGCTGCGCTCCGCCCACAATCAGCTGCTCCGGCCAGTGCATGTGCTTGGCCGCAAAGCCGTAGCAGCCGCCGGAGAGTATCGCACCCACATCCGGTGGCTGTTGGCTGTTCTTGTTGGGCGCCGTATCGGGACAATTCGGATGCAATGGGTTCAGACAGGGCTTCTCCATATAACCAGTGCTAATGGCCGCTCGTTTCATATACTGCTCCACGGTATCAAAGTCAAAGCTACTCTTCTGATCGGCATTTGACATTTGCTGCTTCATGAACTGCATCACAGCCGAGGGATTCAGAGTGCTCCACATCAGTCGCTGATTGAGGCCACTGTGAGTTAAAGAGAGAGAGAGAGAGAGAGAAAGATGATTACTAAAAATGGAAAAGAAAGAATTATGAATATTACATTTGATTGGGTTTAAGGTAGCACGAATCCATGATTGAAAAGCAATTGAGAGAATTCAATTGCTGCCAAGGAATGGAGCTTGGCTGGCGTATAAAATGGGGTTAAGAGATTTAAGTATAGGGTTAACAAGGGTAAAACATTTGAACTTAACTCCATCCTTCCTTGAATCAATCGCTGTTCAGAAAAGGATGATAAATCAGATGAGTTTAAGGAAGGAAGAAGGGGGGTAGCTAAAGAGCAATTTGCATTTACTGAAGGATCAATTGGTTTAAAGTAAGTAAAGTTAAGGGAAACATCAATTAGGGTAAAATAAGATTGCTTATCTGCCGACCCAATTAGTAAGAAACTGAGATTAGCCGAGGGCTCAAAGAGAAGTAAAGCGAAAGTTCAATTAGGGTTAGGGAATGTTGGTTAGCGACCGATTCCCATGGGGTTTACAAAATTGAGCGTAGTCAAGAGATCAAGCCGGGTTAGTTGAAGAGTTAGGTCTAATCAGAGGGAGCATCAGATGGGGTAAGGTTTATAATTAAGAAGAATTCAACTCGCTACTTACGGTATATAGACAGGTGCTTCGGGTCCCAACAGCTGGCTGCCCTCCCAGAAGCAATCGAGCGGCGTTATAATGGAACATGGTATGAAATGCTTTAGGATCTGTTCAATATAGTAGTGTCCCTCGAAGCTGGGCGTTGTCGGCGAGTTGCACATGTCTCGCAGGCCCCATTCCGTTTCGTACATGAACACCTTGACCGCTGTCGCCTTGACCAGCACTTCCAGATGCGCGAGCAGCGCCTGCGGATGCAGCACGGATGCATTCGGATCGTGGGCCGTCTGTATGATTAGCTGATGCGTTGACGATTCGTCCTCGCCGATCGTCTTCTGTGTGTAGGCCAGTTCCGATTCGAGTCGGCCGCCCTCCTGTATCCACAGCTGGTGCACCTTCGAGTGTATCTGGGCGCTCTTGAGGCCCACACAGAATGTGCTCAGCACCAGGATGGCCACAAAGAGCACCTTGCCCGCATGCTTCTGCACCGAGCTGCCGAGCGTTTCGAGGTGGGATTGGAATACTGAACGCAGATAGATCGCCGTGCGGTTGCCACGCGCCTTGCCCTGTAAATGCGAGAGAGAGAGATGGAGAGAGTAGATGAGTGAGCTGTTATTTTGGATAGTTTTTTGCTTCTTTTTTTTTTTGGGTCTTATTTATTATTTTTTTTTTTTTTTTTTTTTTTTTTGTTTTATGCCATAAATAACGCATTAAAATTATAACGAAACAGCGTGTGGCCCGACCGCAACCATATAATTTATATGTTTTTGTAGCATCTGCGACGACCACAGCGGCGCAATGAAGCCATCATCATCATCAACCCAGCCCCATTCCAAGCCCATGATCATGCTCATGCCAGCAGCCGCAGCCGCAGCAGCAGCAGCGACCAAATGGACCCAGCCCAGCCTACAAAACAACACAAGACGCCGACGCTGCAGCTGACGTCGACGTCGACGCTGACGCTGCCAGAACACTGTGCAGCAGCAATTTGACTGCTTGAGTGGAGTTTCTTATGTATGCCTGTGTATATGCCCAAGGGATTTTTTTTTCTGTGTACTCTGAGCATCAAAAAATGTTTTCTATTTTATAATAATTATATTGAATACACCTAAAAGAGTTTTTGCTGCACATTGAGAGTATCAAATGAATAGATAAAAGTTAAAAGACATTATATGTATATATTTATATTATATTATTTTGATCATTTACTTATTTATACTATTACATAGTACATTAAAATTCTACTCCAGGGTCAAGTTATATATGTACCTTTAATATACATAGCTTCAACTAATTTTTCTATAGCTTCTAAGTAGCCCGAGCTTTTCTCTATTTAATGTTCAACTATTTGGAATCCAGAGAGTTCAAAGTTAAAATACAAAAAAAAACTTGATCTTTCACTCTTCATGAGTTCTTCTCTCACTTCTCAAGAAAGTTGCATTTGACCTTTCAACTTTTACACATTAAAACATTTCACAACTCAAACTCTACTACTAAAACTTTACTTTTGTTAAGCAGTGTAATCGTCTGTTTGGCAATTGATCTCTCCCTCTCTCTCTCGCTCTCTCTCTGTTTCGCTCGCTGGCTTTCTCGTCTTTGTTGCTTTGGCTGCACGGAAATTGAGACCCAAATAATGAGCAGCACGCTAACATCTCAATCGAACCTTCAATCGACCAGTCACTGCACAGTGGAGCGCAGTCGCTAATCGACTTTGACTTTGACTTTGATATATCGTTAGAGTGAGAGAATTGAGTGGGGGTAAAACTAATAAATGACGAGAACAACATTTTCTTTTATTATTATTAATGAGAGCAGAAGTTGTAGATCTATAATTAAAATATTAAAAATTGTTTGCTTTTAATAGAGAAAAATTCAGATTTTTATTTTTTATTTTGAAGCTAATCCATTCCTTCTTTAACTCGTTTGGGAGAAAAACTATGAAATCTAAAATTTAAATTATTAATATAAAGTTAATAAAAATGGAAATAGTCAAAGACAATATATATAATATATAACATAAATATTAAATATTAAAATATGTAATATATAAATATAAAATAAATAAAATATAATAAGAAAAACATTAAATATTAATATATTAATATAAAATCATATATTATCTATTTATACAATAAAAATAAAAATAGATAAATAATAATAAAAAATTAACATACATATATATCATTGCATAAAAGAAATATAATATTACCTATTATATATATTCCTTATTTATATATTGTTTTCCTTAGCTCAAATCTTCAATTTTCACAGCTATCTCAAAGCCTTGATAATTATCTACAATTTAAGCTTCGTTTTTACACATGGCAGCCCAAGGTTTCACACGAAAGTTCTACAACATTCGCGTGGCTTCTAGTCGTGTCTCACTGTGCAGCAGCCGCACCCAGGCAAAGGCACAGGCAAAGGCACACACACACACACACACACAGAGACACAAATACAGGCACACGGATAGAGACACCAATACAGGTACACCGCAGACATTCCGAGCGCTGTGCATGAAACGTCTCAATCTGGGAGATTGGGCACTTCTCTTCTCGGTGGTTTTTTCTTTTTCTTTTCTTTGTGGTAAATCTGTGTGGCAGACTCCTTTTGCTTTTATCGCTTTTCACAGATTTTCCGCCAGTAAAATGGCCCAGCGTTAGCCTCAAATCAAGTTTGCTTCGTGTTGCATTGTTGTTGCTTGGCTGTTTGCTTGCTTGTAGCTTAAGTGGCAGTGACTACAAGGAAGACGTCTTTATTATTGCTGGGCAGGCGCTTTATGACTACCGTTAACAAAGCAGCCGCAGCAGCAGCAGCAGCAGCAGCAGAGGCAGAGGCCAGCGCAGGAGTCAAGCATAAATAAGCCTTGGCAAAAGGTTAGCTCTGCCTGCGCCGTCTTTAGTTATGCGTGGCATTTCGCGGGTGCAGCCAAAAGGTGTGCCAAAGGGTATAAGAGAAGGAGGGAGAGTGGAAGACAGTGGGAGAGAGAGAAAGCAGAAGAGAGTGTCATACTTCCTGCTGTTTAGCTATGCTATCGCTGTCGCCAAACTATTTCCGCAAAACTTGTAGCGCGCTGGCGGCTAATGTTAATGAAGTCATTGGCGGCGGCGGCGACGACGGCGACGTCGGCGGCGTCTCTTTCAAGCTGCGCCGCATGTGGCGACTGCGTTTGCAATGTTCGTGGAATTTTTTCCATAATTTGTGCGTTTGTGTGTAAAAGAATGTTTTTCCCTGGTTAGGCACAAAACCTAAACAAAAAGACGCACCAAATTCTGAGAAACTCGCTGGCTGCAACAACAACAACAACAACAACAATGTTGCAATGCCGCAGGTCGCCGCACTAAAAATAAATTGTAATCTAGATTTGGCAGTCACTGTGCGCACAGTGCTGCCCAAACTGTGCGCAATTGAGCCATCACAGCATCTGCTGTTAACGCTTGTCACTCCTCCACGCTGCTGCTGTTGCTCCTCCTACTCCTCCTCCTGTTACTCTACCTCTCTCACTCACACACTCACAAGCTTCGCCAAATGTTGCCTGAGCATGTGACATATCATCAATCTTGCATGCTGTTTTTTTCTACTCCTTCTTCATGTTCTGCTTCTTCTTCTTCTACTTTGTCTTCTACTACTGCTGCTGGCCAGCCTTGCTTGCTGAGCGCGCTCAGCCCAGCTACAAGAGACACCCGCAGCTGCTGTCGCTGTCGCTGCCCGCGTCGGCGTCGTGAGGAAATGTCACAAATTGATTTATGGCCTCTGCGCTCAGTTTGCCTTGTTGTTGTTGTTGTTTTTGTTGTTCCTTTTTGCTTTGACTAAAGCGGAAAATTGTTTGTGCTGCATTTTCTTTGTAAGGCCTGGCCAACTGGGAACAGCTTCATTAGAAATGCGCACATTTTGCTGTACTAATCCACAGCGCTTGGGCTAATCCCACTGACAATGCCAGCGCACAGTTTGACATGCACTTAGCTGCTGTGACGTGTCGAATGCGTGTGGAGAGCAAGAGGCAAAGAGAGGCCAAGTTAGAGCGAGAGCGTAGAACAGGTGCAATACAAATGCCATTTAAAACTAAGTCAAAAAAAAAGAAGACTTGGAAGCGTCTCTTTTATGAATTTCAAATAGACGAACATAATGTAGATAAATGGAAAACAAAAATGTATGTACATATGTATGTATTGTAAATACTAATATCAAAATATAAATATAAATATAAATATAAATATAAATATAAATATAAATATAAATATAGATATAAATATAAATATAAATATTAATATAAATATAAATATAAATATTAATATAAATATAAAGCAAATATTTAAAAAATATATACATACAAATAAAAAGAAAAGAAGAAAAAAACTTCTTGACCAACTCCGTAACGCACTAATCAATCAAAAAGGTTCGTGGCCAGACTGACATACGCATAATTTACCAAAGACCCAGACAAATGCCTGACGGGCTTTGACTACTTAATTACACCGAAGCATTATAAATACTAGACTCAACACAGACACATACATACATATACATATGTAATACATATGTATATCCGTTCATCTTTCTTTCTTTATGAAAAGCTTACCAAATTGAGAAAAACCTAAAGTTCAGCTGTTGCTTATAAGTGAAGCCCAGTTATAGTTGTGCCGCAATAAAAAATGAATTCACAAATATTTTAATTCGTTTTCTTTTCCTTTTTTTTATCGTTTAGCATAAAACGAAATTCAATAAGCAGCAATGTGCCGGACCACCCAGTGAATGCTAATTATCATATGACGAATATCGCATATAGATGCTCATAATTATAGATATAGATATGCCAACTTTGGGCGTTCGTATCAGCCGTATAAGCGACGTTTTTGTTCCACTTGACTAATGGAAACGTCAACATACAAATTTTTTTTTTTTTTGTGGAATACTCTTTCTCATAGAAGGTATTACGAATATGTCAAGAAATTGGTAATGCATGGTCGATATAGTATAGAGATATGGGAACAGTATTATCTGCTATATAGTTAATTAATTTCCGTAATATTCAATAAAATCGAAGTACTTCAATCTCTAGTTTAATCAGCTCCATCTGCTAGAGTATTTAACTTTCGCCTTTCTTTAGCTAAGCATTATATCTTTATATAAAAAATACAAATCTATCTATCTCTTATTTGAATATAGGGTTTTTTGAATCATGTGGGAACTCATAATTCATTATCATATTCACATAAATTTCCAGTCAAGTTGTCTTTTAAGTCTACTTTACGGCTTTCACATTTATTTGAATACTCCAAATATTTGTTAGAGAAATGTGTTTCAGCCACTAATTTATGAACCATAAATGTATCAAAAATACCAGGTGAGCTATAAGCTGCATATTTATCCAATGATATTGCTCATCATCGCCTTACTACATAATAGCCACACCTTTGGTCAATTGAATGACTCAATTCAAACTGATCTTGAAGTGATCTTAAATTAGAATCTCAATAGGGTTAGTTTTTAACTCATTTTACTCTGAACTCTTAATTTTTAAATGCCTGAAACTTTCCCAAAGATTGGAGAACTGTAGATAGACTAGCTATTCCTTAATAATGAGCAATACTTGACAATTGTCGATTAAGATATGCTCGTTAGGTCTTTTTCGCCTTTCTATGCGCTTCTCACAGCTTAAATATGTAGTACGAGCAGGAAATTAAAGAAAATATCTGCTTTGTTACTCAACTCATTATCCCCCGACTAAAATCCACTATATTTTGCAATACATATACACAAATATATATACATTTCGAAAAGATCTGAAAATAGACCTGACGTTTGACTGAAAAACTCACACGTAAAAGTGTGTCATAAAACGTGTAGCTCCCATTAAAGTTATGTAGCGCTTAAAGGTGTTCCTGAATACAAAATTAAAATGGATATCGCTTGCTCACTTGTATTTTCATTTTATATGAAATTTTTAATGTCCACACACAAATAAAATTCATTCAAGCATTCAGGCAAAAATAAGAATGCAATAAAATACAAAATTAATTTTCAAAAATAAAAGTTGTATGAAATTCAAATATTATTTTAATTTGTATATAAAATATTCCTCTCATACCACTGTGCATTCAAGCACAGTTATTACACTCAACAGCCCGCATATGTCTTAATCGTGCTATGCTTGCACTCACACACATACACAGCTTTTGTGCTTATTTGTTTCTCTCTCTATATATGTATCTCTCTCTGCGTATGAGTGTGTGTGTGTTATTGGACCACACACATTGCTCACATTTAGTTGCCCACGCCGCTTAAAACGAGTCAAGTTTCGCGGCTAGGCAAGCAATTAAAATAAAGTAAATGGGACGATGACGATGCATGCAAATTGTCGTTTGCCGGCAATTTATGGCGCCCCTTAAACGTGACTGGCAAGCGTTCAAGCATTTATTTACATACATACATGTATGCATGCATGTGTGTATGTGTATACGAGTGTGTGTGTTTTTTTGGGCACTGCGTCGCTCTTCATTCAGCGAAATCAGTTAAAATTCGACAAATAAAAGAAATACAAAAGTTTGAAGGTCATTGGAGCAGCAGCTGGCAGACGCGTGAGAGAGCCAAAGACAAACCTTAGTTACCGTTAGCTAACAGCCATGCAAGCAACGCACAAAGAGCAAACACTCGAAAGAGAGTGGGAGAATGTGAGAACGAGCAAAGGCCGCTTTAAGACTTCACTTTGTTGCTATGCTGCTCCTTTGTTTTCTTTTTCTTTTTTTTAGCTTTGGCTTTTGAGTTATAACCACAGATTTTTCATGTTTGCAGCGTAGGCGTTGCAACAGCACAAATAAAACTCAACTGGCGGCTGTCATAAAAATGCAGCGCAAGTAGCTTTAAATTCAACTTCACCTGCCTGGGCAACACACGAAAAATAAAAACAAAAAAAATAACGCTGCTTGTTGCTTTGCTTTTAAGCAATTTAATTTCTTTATTATTTTCATACGAAAAGGCCCAGAGATACCGACGCACACATACACAGGCACACGCACACACACTCTTATAGTCGGTCAGTCAGGTAGCCAAGGCGGCCACGTCGCTCATTCTCATTGAGTTACAGGTACACACGCACCGAGGCTGAAGCCGAGCCCGAAATTGAGACAGCAAGGGCGAGAGCGATGGGCCTGAGCCCTACGAGCTACATATACACATACATGTGTGTGTGTGTGTGTATGTGTGTGTGCATGTCCGTTGCTTGTCCATGCTGTCCGTTAACTGCTTTTTCAGTGAATTCCGTGATTATTGCTTGAATGTTTCTTTCCGGTATTCGCTTCGCTCGTTGGCCACTCTCGCCTCTGTCTCGATCTCTGCTGAATCTCGCTCCGTTTTGTTGTTGTAGTTTTCTGTCTGTTTTGTCTTTCTGTTTCACTTGATATTGCTGTCTCGTTTGTTGCCCAATGTCACTGCGCGTCGTCTTCAGTTGCTTTTGGTACCTTTTTTCGTTAATGTTACTGTTGTTATTGTTGTTGTTTTTGTTGTTACTTTTATCTGCTGCTCTTGGTCGACCGACCGACCGGCCGGCCCGTCCGCTGCTTGTTGTGTGGTCAAGTTAATGTCTTCATAATTCTTTTGATTTTTTTACGTCTTACGTTCGTTCGTCTCTGCTGCTGCTGCTATTGCTGTTGTTGTTTTTGTTATTGTGCCCCGTTGCTGGGGCACGATGATGAAGACAATAACAGTTTTATGTGCGGCCAGAGAGACAGAGACAGCGGCAGCGGCAGGGATCGACTCGCAGCCGGCCTAATGAAGCTGAGTGAAAAACACATTTCGACTTCCAGTTCCCCCCCCCACTCCCTTCTCGAAATAAAGTTGTCCAGCTCTGGTGTGAGGCCTCAAAATTGAGCTGTCAATTGAAGGGAGGGCAACGTGTGTGGGTGCTATTTGGGGCACTGACTCGTGTTGCTGTGTGTTTTAGTTTTTTTTTTTCATTTCTAAATCTTTGGAGTATTTTTAGTTTTAATTGGGGGAAACATGCTAAGAAGATTATAGAGCAAAGGCATAAAGTGAGCTGGGTGTTAATTTATGATTTAAGTGGATTGCCTTTTGGGATCAAATAGATCAAAAAGATTTGTAGTGCAATAAATAAATACATATTTCTTAAAAATCTATATAAATACATTTGTATGTATGTATGTATATTGATAAAGCTTTAGAACTCCCCCGCCAAGTCCAAGTCCAAGCTGCACAAAAAAAAGATTATAATATGCAGATAAGATCTACTGATAAGATCTTGGGTGCAACACGTGCAGCTCATATAAATCACTATCGCACGTTGGACTAATATTTGTTATTCCATATACCATGTAAATAAACGCAAGACCACCAACAAACAAAAGAGAATAACGAAAAAGAAAACAGTCATAAATTTTGAATGGCGACTAGAAAATACTCTGTAAGTTGAGAGATTTCGAGAGAAGCAAACGAGTTGATTATTTGCTTTAATTTGTTTTAGTTAAAATATAAATGGAATAAATAACTCATAAAAGCAAATTTAAAGCGTATGCATCAAGTGCAGAGCAAGAGTAAAAGATTGGAAGGGAGAGATAGAGAGAGAGTCACACAAATCAAACGTTGCGAGGGGAAGAGAGAGAGCGTAACTTCATTTATGTTCAACTGCAGTGCTGCTCAAACTCCGAAGGCTAAATTTAGCCGAACAAAGTGAGCGTAACCGAGTAACAACAGTTAGTTGAGTGACAAATAATGCCGAAGCACACACAAATCAAACAAACTTTGCTACTAGCGAACTCAAGAGAGCGCGAGAGAGTAATTTCTTTAATGTACTGCTCAAATCACGTAGGCTAAATTTTGCCAAACAAAGTGAGCGTAACGGAGGAACAGTTAGTTGAGTGACAAATAGTTCTCATTGCTAGAAGAGCATAAGCTCCGAGGGCCGAAGTTCAAAGAAATGAGCATAAATAACACAGGCGAGAGAAAGACTGAGTTGAGTGGCAAATAATCCCTAAGCAAACATATAGAGGGACTGCGTGAGTGAGTGAGAGAGTGATACCTGTATAAATTCTTTGAGCTCCAAGGGCTGAAGTCGACACCAAGTATCTTCCGAGAAGATCAAAGAACTTGCTGTTGCCCAAACAATCAAAGCAGAGGACGTGGCGATGAAGATATCTCACGCCTACAAGCATTTCCGGCTTACATTTGACAGGGGGTAGCATTGCCAGAGATATGTAGAGAGGAAGTACTCGGGGCGTGCTAGAGATAGGCGCGGCAAAGATATAAGGCAATCATTCCCATAGTCCTTCGCACTTCCAAGAAAAGGATGCGTAAGCCTAGGCCGCAGAGCTGAAATCCCTAGAACTATGCCTTGACTTTTGCTGAAGTGTCATAGAAAAAGGGTTGGCTGGAGTGTAAACAAATACCTAGAAAATGAATTGATTCGGAATACATATAGGAATGCACTTAACATTTGTTGTGGGTAAACTTTGCTTTAGATGGGTTCTACGTAAACTGTGAGAACTCAATTCTCATTGTTGATAATATCAGTATTATGATAATACTTACAATACTATATACTATTATTATTGTAATAGTATAATATAGTATATGATAATTATATATACAATATATTTACTATATTACTAAGTTATTTAATTAGCTTTAAACATTAATTCTTTGCTGGCAGCTTTTCGGCTTTAAATATTTCTTTGATCTTTTCACTATTTAACTTTTCATTTATTTGATCTCAATTTCTTGGCTCTGCAAAGTCTTTCAGATTTGTTTGTCTATGCAAAAGAGTTATTTGGCCTGGCTGTCCGTTTGTCCATACGTCTGGCTGTTTGCGCTTTATGTCTGTTTACGTAACTCATTAAGATACAGTTGCTTATTTACAATTTCAGGGCTGTTGCTACTGGTTTTTCTTTCGATTTTGGCCATGTCAATTTTTTTGTTTCTTCTCTTTTTCAGTTACGTTACGTTACGCCGCAGAGAGGATAAATATTTGTTTTTCATGTGCTGTTGTGAAAAGATCGGGGCGGCATGACTTAACAAAATTTGTTAACCACCAGCCAGCAGCAGCAGCAGCAGCAAACGCCGCATAAACAACGGCAACAGCAACAACAACAACAACAACGAAAACTTCTTCAAAATGCCGGCAATGCGGCTCAACTTCCTGTGTTGAGTGTCTCTGTGTGTGCTTTACAATTGGCACAGCGCGAGAGAGGGAGAGTAAGTGAGAGAGCGTGTGTGTGTGTGTGTGTGTGTGTGAGAGAGTGTGGGCGCGGGAGAGGGAGCTACGTGTCGTGGCGAATTTCATTCATGAATTGATGTGCACACATATGCATATTCATATGTACATTTGTATGTAATGTATATCTCATATAGATACAAATACAATGACCCTCGTCTCCAGCGCCGCAACGTTCGTACATGGCATGCATCCCTAGTGTGGTATGGCCATAAATAAAGTTGCGGCACAAGCAAATAATGTTATGCCAACTAAATACAGTAGCTAGACTAGCAAATACCCTTGATAGTAATTGTAGCTTGTCGATAGAAAAGACTTTTTTAATTTGAAAATACTTATTTAAATAAATCAACTTGAATTTAATAAATTAATTATATAAAATAAAATTGAATTATACAATTATTTAACTACATTTAATGAAAAACGTGCAATGAATTAGTTTTTAGTTAAGTAACCAGTTTATAACTAAATTAAATTAAGTGTATAAAATAATTTAATTGCATAAATAATTAATTAAATAAATTGTATAATTTTTATAAAAAATAATTTATTAAATAAATAAAACTAATATAATTTAATAAAACTCCATTCAATCTACTCAACTCGTGCAAACATTTTGCATGCTTAATATATGTGGTATTTGCATGAAAGAATTGACAGAGAAAATGATGATTAAAATATCAGCAACAAAAGAGACAGCGAAAATAATAATAACAACAACAAGAACAGAGCAACAGCAGCAGTTCATATCGATTGGCTCAATTTGATATTCGCCTCATTCATGAAAGCGTCAGCGACAGGGACCTCCCACTGAGTGCGGCGAACTTTGCTCGTTCTTTGCATTTTACGGCATACGAAACATAATAAACATAACGTTGAGCAATTTGCATATGCACGCGGCGAATAAGCCAAAGAGGGAAACGAATGCAATTCGCAGTTTTACCGCTGCTGTTGTTGTTGTTGTTGTGGTTGGCTTCGTTAGACAAAATTAATGTCTTAATATATTTCGTTAAATTGAGTCATTAAAATAAATCGCCCATCGTCGATGACGACGGCGACAACGACGACGGCGACGCCGTCACGAGCAAAAGGCCAAACACAGAAAACACAAAACACAAACAACTGCAACAACAGCAACAACAAGGCACGACCACACCTCAGCTGCAATCGCAGTCACAGTCGCCGCCAACTGCGATGCTGCGGCAAGCAGCCAAGCATCGACGCGCCGATCGCTGTTGCCACAACTTTCGAGAAGTTCAATGCGAGGAAACGCTGTAACGTTACAACACAGCGCAGACCTTACGAGAAATAATTGAGCAGCATAAACACACACACACACACACACACATACACAGGCAGACGAAACGAAAGAGAGGCAACAAGAGCGCAGATGCCATAATGAAGACATCAAGTTGTAAAAAGCACCGCAAAAGGCAATGGACAAGGAGAATCGAGGCAGCGAGCAGCAGCGCGAAGGCGAGAAACGTTGAGGCTCAGTTGCCACAGTTTGACAGCCATTGAGCTCGGTCAAAAAGCGCGTGCGTCACTATGAAATGTTTGTTTTTTTTTTTTTTCCTTTATGCCCCAACGTGGGCCACCCGCACTTTCCAAATACATATATATGTATAATATATTTGTGTGTATGTCTACAGTTAATTATATGTATGTGTGTTTCTTCTAGCTGACGTGACGCGCTGTGTGCGGTAGCTGCTTCTACAATTTCACAACAACAAGCAAACAAACAGAAATGCTTTTGGCAACGACAACAACAGCAACAACGGCAACTACAACAACAGCAAAACAAAAACAACAGCACCGCACGAAAGCAAACGATAAATACAAGCAACGGTTATGATAAGTGAACAACGAATTTTGAATGCTCTACAGAAATGCTGAATTTATTAAATACCAATGCTATTGAGCATAATATATATTATTAAATTTCTTTTTATTTTTAAATAAGTTCAAAATATATATTTAATATTATATTTATTATTATTATTATTTATATCATTTTCGAGAATTATTACCTTTTGTCTGAACATCGCAAACGCAAAGGCAAAGCTGCACAGCTCATTTTTATCAAAGAGCAAATCAAAAGTTTTTGTTGTTTTTGGCGATATTCGTAGCTGCCTGCCTCACACACACACACACACACACATGTACATACTGAAAGAGTTCCTGCAGCCGCCGCAGACAGCGCTTCACTTTTTCTGCAGTTGTTATTTTTTTTCGCTGCTGGTGGCTACTGTTATTGTTGTTGTTGTTGTTACTGACTTTTTGCGGTCAGCCAACAACTTCGCCGCACAGTAGCAGAAAATAATGAAGTTGTTTTTGTCTGCTGCTCTGGCCCTGACTCTGACTCCAGCAAGTGAGCTTCAAGAGTCGGAGGTCTTGGGTCTCCGACCCTGCTGTGTGCCAAGTGAAAATAGCTTTAAGTTTGATTTGCTCAACAGTTGACGTGTGCTGCTGTTGTTGTTATTGTTGCTGTCAGTTGAGAAGTCAAGTGAAAACTCATATACATACATATATTCCATTTATTAAGCGAACATATGTTGAGCTCTCACACAAATGCATGTGTATATATGTATGTATATGAGTCTATTTTTGAATTTGAGCTATGCAACCATAACATGACATTCCAATGTTAAGGAACATACGCAGTTTTAGAAGAACTGCCTGCGTAGGATAACCGCAAGCGTTAAGTTAAATTTGAAATATGTATATTTTCTACAATATATTATAGGGTATTTATATTAATGATTTACAGATCAGCTCGACAATACTTTCAGTTTTTTTCCCACACAACTTAATTTTCGAGTTAAGCACAGCAATTAATTAAATGGCAGCAACAAATTGAATGTGCTTAAGAGCAGACGTACGCGTCGCCGCAGTTCGCCGCTGTCAACAATTCGCCGCTGCTGCCCCCGCCTACAGGCCGTCGTTAACAGCTCTATTAAAACAAATTGAGCGAAAAACCAAAAACGAATCGAAACGAAATCGAAATGGGCAAAGAAAAAAAAAAATGCCAAAGATATCAGCAATAAATTGTATTAAAAGCTGTCCCAACGGCTAATGACTTAATTTAACACAAAGCCACAAAGCCAGGCCCTGGCCTGGGATTGAGCTTGGGATACAGGTTTTTTGTTTTTAGTCAGGCGTTGCTTTTGCAACTCTCTTTTGACTCTCTTTTTCTTCACTTACCTTATCAATTTGATCGAGCGCCACTTGAGCGTCTACCCAGCTGGTGCGTATGTAAAGATCCGAGAATAATTTCTCATCGACAACATCGCCGTGTGTGTCCGGTACGCGCGGCAGGCTCTCCCTATCCATATTGATGTGTATGTAGGTGTGTGTGTGTGTGTCTGTGTGACTGTCACGTAGATTAGCTGGTGTGTGGGAGGACAAATAACGCGCGTTCTCACAGCTGTTAACTGAGCGTTTGTCAGTCTGTGAGGCTGTTATGTTAACTAACAGCGGTAGAAAAGTGCTACCAATCAGCTTGAAGTTCACGTTCACGCTCTTGCTGTTTATTTGTTTGTGTGAGTGTACGTGTATTGTTTATTTTTGTTTGCTATTGATGTTTAAAAAAAAAAGCCACAACTACTTAATTTGTATTTCGCATTATGCCTGCGCTGCATTTTGCGCTGCTCAGCATAAACAACACTTCAACACACGCTCTCCCGCAGTCGTTTACGCTCTCTCACGCTCCTTCTCTCTCTCGCTCTCTGTTTCGTTTTGTTGTGATTGCTGGTTTCGCTTTGGCTTTGACTTTAGCTTCAACTTGAACGCGATCTGGCGATCTGGTCTCGTGCTTAAGATCGCCTCACTTTGCCACTGCATTTGTGCACATTTTCCACAACAATTTCAACAATTTTCACACATAATTCAAACACTTTTCGTAACGATGCAACGCGCAGCGCGACGCAAACGCCTCAGAAGTTTCCAACACTGCGCTGCATCACGTTTTTTCTTTTTCTCTTCCTTTTCTTTTCTTTGCTTAGCGCTCTCTGCGCGTTTTATTTTTTACACACACGTCGACGATTCGTTTGTTGTTATTTCGGGTATTTTGTTTGAAAATTTATAAATTTTCTTTGAATACTATGTATGTTGTATATAAGTTGACACTGTTTAATTTTTTTTTTTAAGAAAAACACTATCAGGCCAATTCGTCTTATACAAAAATTCAGCGCGTTTCGTTCGAGCCGCTCGCGCAGTAAACACAACCGTTTCGTTCGAAGATCGCAAGCAGTCTGAGAGATACAGATACATTTTGTATTGTTTTTTGCTTCACATTTGATGTTAACTCAAAATGGCACTGTTAAACTCAAAATGTGTATGTCGAATGGTATTCAAAGAGAGCCAGCGGTAAGTACGTCTCGCAGGCAGAGACGCAACTTCACCAAGCCAACAACTTCATTAGCGTGCGCCGTATCTGTGTGGTGCAGCCAGCGTTTAGAGTCTCTGAGCCTCTCTCATTCCCATTCTCATTCTTACACTCACACTCGCGCTCACGTTCAATCTCTCTGGCAGCTCTGCTGCGGCCATTTTGATTTGAGCGCGCACGATACTCTCAACGAGGGCTGCAGTGTACTCACGGTTAACAGTTTCATAGCTTTGAGAACAGTTTAGAAGATTGGGCTCTGGCATGAGCATATGCAACAGGGATTTATCGTATACCCTGCATGTAGAAAATGGGTTAAAAGGGTTACAGAACAATATGCAAATGATTATTAGGGTAAAATATATTCATGAAATTATTGAATTGGTTTATTTTTATATAATTAATATATTAATATTTAATATTTACTAAAATATTTATATTAAATTAAATTAAAATTATAGTAATATGTTCATTACTGTTATATTTCTGAATTTATATAAAAATATCTTTATAGTGTCTAATCAAAATATATAGGGTATCTCAGGTAATTCTAATACATTTTCATTCAATATGATCTAGTTCTTAAATCCTGCTGAACTATGCAACAGACACTTGCATATGGGCAGGATAACCGTTAGCGAGGGTAGCAATAACAATTACTGTTAAAGCTCTTATAACTACATTCGAATACAAGTCAAAGTTTTCGACCCTCGCAGCAAATTGTTTAAACAAGCTTGCGATTGCGCTGGCTAATTTTGTTGTTGTCGTTGCTGTAGCTTAGACCACTCACGAGTTGTGCCCGCTGGCGTATTCCTGTTGTTGTTATTTTTATTGCAGCGACCACCCAAATAAAATTTGTTGTTGCTTCATTAAAAGCGGCTGCCGGCATTGTGGGTGGTCCCCGGTCCCGAGATTCCCGCAGCCGCTGCGCCGTCTCTCTCATCCTATCTCTATCTCTCTCTCTGCTGATGCTGCTGCCCGCTCGCTTCTACTTGACGGCGGCCTTCAGCTGTGCGAGCAGCGACGCGACGTCGCGACGCGTCGTCGCTAGTGGAGCTTTTATTATTGTATAAGTGTTTATGCCCGTGGAGCGCGTGCGTGGCAGGCTTGTAGGTATGTATGTATGTATGTATGTGTGTATGTGTGTGCAGGCTGTGAATTGTTGGCAAATTTGTTAGCTCCATGTGGTTATTCTTGTTGCTGCTTTTTGTGCCTGCCACATGTGTCTGATATCTGTTTTTGCATGTTTTTAATACTAAATTATGAAGAGGATATTTTAACTCGCTGCACTTTATCGTGCGTTCTTATAAATACATATGTAGGTATGTACGTATTTATGTATGCATGTGTGTCTGTGTGAGCGAGAGGACCACACAAGCTGTTTTTTGCGAGGCAAATTATATACGGCCCGTTGAAAAGTTGATTGTTTTTCTTGCAACGGCTCCAACTTGGCGAGCAGCTGCGCGGCTTTTAAGCTTCTAAGAGAGCAATGAAAGGTAACATCCTTTAAGCACAGCTAATGATCTGCATTTAAAATTAAATTATTTACAAAATCTTATTAAATTGCTTAAAATTGTTCCTTTTTGATCAGAAATATTTTCCCTGCTACGTTACATGTTTCCCATCAAAATGAATATACCCCATTTGCACGTATATCAAAGAGTAAACAGAAAATTAGCGTTCGAATCGAAGTCGAAATCAAACTCGCATTCAAATTCGAATGCAACGTCATTATCGAGACCCACCGCAAGCCGCTATTATAATCAAACAGCAACAACAAACAACTTTTGATGACGAGCAGCAAACGTAACTGCCCTCTTGTCTCTCGTCTTCGCTGCTGCTGCTCACCTGGCTAACGTTACATCAATATGAATGGCTGCTGTGCTTTTGCTCGATCTGAGTGCGCCTGCACTCGAGCCGTTGTGCTGCGCTCTCTATATATTTTTGCGTCTCATTGCGCTCTCGTGCACACTCATTCGCTCACTTGTGTGACGCTCGATCACTGCAGCGCGAGTCAAAGGGGAGATGTTGTTGTTGCTGCTGCTGCTGCTGCTGTTTTTGTTGTTGTGTGTGCCCGTTTCTGTGTTGAATGCGTGTGGCGCATTTTGGCGACATGGGCGGCATTTTTGCCGCCGTCTCGCGGGTCGCATATTTTAGCTTTATCCATTTACGTCGCGCTCTCTGTAGATTGCGCCATTTTTTTTAGCTCAAAACATTGGAAACTAGTGATGATAGCGTGAGCATGTTGATTAAAATGAAAATATCGAATACAGACTTTGTTATAATATAACTACGTATATTTTTATATGATAAGTGCAAACTCTTTAAGATTAAAGCAATTATTTTTTATTTATTTTTAAAACTAATTTTTTATGCAATTTACATTTAAGTTTTAGCATTTGATTATTGCCGCACACTTTGGATCGTGCTTGCTTGCTCATCTCTAATATCAGCGCAGCGCATGACTCTCAAGTTTTTGCTCTCAATGACTTGCATTTTGTTTTGCTCAATTCGCCTGCAGCGTAACGCAGCTCCAATGCTCCCCATAAGCAACTCTCTACAGCGAGAGAGTGAAGCGAAACAAGAATCAGAGAGGGAGTGAGTGAGAGAGAGGAGAGAGAGAGAGAGAGACATAGAGAGTGATAGCGAGAGCGAGGGGCACACACTGACATATGTACTTGGGCATTCAAATGCTGTGCCTGTGTGGCGGCAACGGCGCAGCTGCCATTGGACCACCAACGTGGCAGCGGTTGAGAGCTTCATTTGCCGTTTCAGTTGCGGCAGCGTCGAGTTATTGTTGTATTTGTGAATGTTGTTGTTGCTGTTTTCTGTTACTGCTGAGGCGAGCTGCCTGCTTGCTTGCCTGGCTGGCTGGCTGACTGGCTGACTGGCTGCCTTGCCTGCCTGCCAGTTTGCCTGCCTAGAGCGCGGCAACTTTTTTTCAACGCCGCCTTGTTTTCAGATATCATTCACATGCAGGCAACTGATCTAGTTTGATATGGGGATGGGAGCAGCTGTTGAATTGAGATTGAGGGATTGTTTTACGAAGCGTATGGGTAAAGGGTATGTGGCATGTAGATCAATGTATGGAGATATATTGATTGCCCGGGAAACTGTTGTGCAGACGGTATGTAAAGCAAGAGCTTTGTGTTGTTGTTATTGTCAGGTGCAATGATATTATCTTGTGAGCGATAATTGAGTTACATATTTGCATCTGCATATGTTATATATCTCTTTGATTTTATATACTGTGTATTTATATTTATATTGTTTTTAATTTTAAATAAAATGAGATATGCTATATATTTATTTTCAATTTCAGTACATTTTTTTAGTTTGCTAGATTATGAATGATCTAGCTTGCGAATCTGGCCTATTGCTGAGTTAGACTAGCTCACATTCATCTACGTATTCGGCTGCAGTTAGCCAAAAATGTTTAACTCGTGCCTCTACATTTGTCGTTCTCTCTCTCTTTCTCTCTCTCTTGCATTCACCCGCCCGCCCCTCCTCATACTCAAGCAACTTTAACGACAGCCTGTTTGTTTTTAATCGCATAATGTCTTAATTTATAGTGCACCGCAGCTGGGGTCCCCTGTGCGCCTTGCGCATTGCAATCCGCATCGCTAGGCAATTGCATTTGTCATTGGCCTATAACGCCATTAACATTGCCGGTTCCAGTGACCAGTGACCAGTGATCACTGAGTGACTCGCTACACCACTTAAACTTTTAACTGCATTCGCTTAGAAGCCATTCGAAGTGAGCTTCGGCTTCGGCTTCGGCTTCGGCTCGAGTTTGCTTCGGCTTAGGTTGGAGTGCGGGCACGGGGTCGGGTTTGAGGTCGCGCATCGTTGCAATTTTTATGGCTGTTATTGTTGTTGTTCTTGTTGTTGCTGTTGTTGTATTATTGCGGTGCATTTAATGTAATAATTACTATTTGCCACCGGTAATACGTGTGGCTCTGGCTCGCCCAAGTCGCCGCCAATGGTATTCTGTTTTGTTCCCCCTAGAGGCAATTCGCCCCTGTCTTTGCCAGTCGCCTTCGCCGTCGCCGTCGCTTGCTTTCGCCGCTGCTCTCCTCGCCTTTGCCTTTGCCTCTGCCTCTGCCTCTGCCTCTGCCTCTGCCTGCGATGGCGTGTGTGGTAAATTTGTTTGTGGCTCTCTTTTTATTTATTTTTTTTTTTTACTCGTTATCTTGGCGTCGGCTTTTGCGGTTACGCGGATCGACTGCATCCAACCCGTTGCCCGTTGCCCGTTCCCTGGCCGTTTGCCGTCTCTGTCGTTTGCCGGTTGCTTCGCTTCGTTTGTTCATGTAATCAACCGTCCAGTCGCCACCGTCGCCGCTCAGTGGTTGTCTTTTTGCCTGTGTGTGGCTTTTTTCAGCGTTTTCATCTTGTGTGGTCCTGTCATGCGCTTGTGGTTCTTGTTGTTGTTGTTGTTTTGGCTCCTACTGCTGCGGTTGTTGCTGTTGTTGTTATGGTTGATCCATTTGGCTGGGTCGTCGGATCGATGGCTCTTCGGTTATCATTTGGCAACCCACGCGTGGCGACAACACCACCACTAGAGACACTGTGTTTGCTCAAATGGAAAGTGCTTTGTGGGTGGTCCAATGCTGTGTACCTAATTGAGTCTGCTAAACGGCAGCATAAGGGCGGCCAGCCAGGTCAAGCTCAAGCTGTGCCAGAAAGAGACGCATATACACAGCTTATATTACCTACCTAACGGTATTCTGCATGACATAACAGTAATAGACTGTGGCGAAATATATAATAGCAACAACAGGCGAAAAATATTATGAGAAGTTTTCATAGCTTTTATTTGAAGTTAATTTTATATATTTATATATTTATGATGTATCAATTTAATTAAATTTTAATTAAAGTTAATTTGTATTAATTTTTTAATTTTAAAATATCGCATAAACATCGCATAACACATTTACCTTAAGCCAAGTGTTAATGTGACTGCAAATCAGAGTCTAGAGGAGAAAGAGCTGAACAACAGGCTTAAGATAGGTACAAAAGTAAACCGATAAGCTCGGAACGTATGTCAGTGGGTCTGTCGTCGATGCAGATACCCCAGCCAGACAGCTGGGGCGGGGGAGTCACTCGAGGCGGAGGAGGCGTGTCATGGAATGTTGACGGCGCATGCGTTTTGCGTTGGTTGTCAAATTAATTTCGTTTTGTGACGATGTCGTCGTCGTCGTCGTCGTCGTTGCTGTTGTTGTTGTTGTTGCTGCTTGGAGCTTCGACTGCCTCGTCCAACGTCCAACATCCAACGAGCATCGAGCATTGAGCATAACAATGCGCCTGCGTGGGCGCTGTGTCAGCCATATAACCAACAGACATTAACATATCTTAAGAGACGCATGCATAATTTGGACTTTGACAATAACCAGGCGAAGAGAACCATGACGCAGCTAACGATTGTTACGACAACATCCTCAGCATACTAAAAGAGTGCAGAAGTGCACGTATGTTCGACTGCAAGATACGCTGTAAAGCTTGAATTCAGTTGACTTTGCGAAGAGTCGAAGACTCTTTGTAGTTGAAGATATACACGATATACACAATACTCTCTCTCTCTCTCTCTCTCTCTCTCTAAGATATGAATCTTCACTCATTTCATCATCTGCAAACATTATACCCCTCAAACACATTTTCCTAGGGTATCGAAAAAGATTCGCCTTACTCATAAGCTGGTGAAATGTGAAATGTGTTCGCCCTGGTCGCCTTACCTGTGGCTGCCGCTGCTGCTGCGATTGCTGCTCACTTTTGTAGAATTCGCCAGGAGGCTCCAACTAAGCCGCAATCACTGCTCAAGCCACAGACTGGGCCTGTGCCTGTGGCTGAGCTTGCCAAGAATTCGTGGAATGACTGCACAAATCGTCGCCTGGGTGGTCTCTCGTTCGTCCCACCTCAACCTACCTCAGCTCAACTCCTCTGAGCTCGCTTCGCCTCGTCTCGCTTTTGTGGTTTATGAGGCACGTGCGCTGGCGTTCGGCTTATGGCTGTGCAACTCATTGAGTTGCTTATTTACGGCTTGAAGGTATTCGGTGTGGTCATGTCTTCGATCTACCCACCATCACCCCCCCTCCCCCTCGAGTTGCTTGTTTCTTTTTTTATGGGTGTGAAGTGAAGTAATAAGAGTAGCAATTGCTTAAAGGTTGACCTTACCTTGGACATATGTAGATGGATATGATTAAGCTGAGTTCCTCACTCGAGTTAGTTGTATTTATTTAAATTTATTTATATACTATATAGTCGAGCCGACTAGAGCCTGCTTACTTGTTGTATTATTTATTTATTTATTATTTTCTTTATTTCTTTTATCCATATCTTTATCTCTGGCTAATACGATCAATTAGGCAAATGTTTTAGTGCCGCAGTCGTAAAATCAATGATGGCCATAACTCAATGACACTTCACATTCAAACTCACATTCACATTCACATTTCGATTCACATTTACATTCACCTGTGGAGTTGCGTTGACAACTCAACTTGTTTTGCCTCGACATATCTATCCGATAGCATCTCTATCTCTAGCTGGCTTCCTCTGTCTGCTTTTCTCTCTGCAGACCACACCAAAGTTTTATTGCATTTTCAGCAAACTGAAATCAAATTGAATATCTCTTTGAAAATTGATTTTGCAGCGAAAGCCAGTTTCTATTATAGTCAGGCCAAGAGACCAACTCCACGCTGCTGTCCAGCTGTGCCAGCCTGTGTAGGGGCCCAAAAGGTTGCCCAAGGTAACATTTCAATTGACAGAGCCCGAACTGTGACCGTATATCATTTGTTTACATTGTATTGAGTTGTTCGCTACATTTTAATTGGTCCTCACCGCCGTCGAGCTGGCGCAGCGGCCGCACACGTTGGCGTTGATAACAGCGCCTCGCTCGACGACGCCTGCGTGGGCCCATGAATATCGCTTAGCTGCAGGCCATTGTATGGGAGCTACCTCTATATTATGTACAGCTACAGGGATCAGAGCTGAGCTTGAAAGCGCGCCGGAAGTGTTGTAGCTGGGCTCCATTTATCACGAATGCCAGTTAATAACTTTATCGATCAGCTGCAGCTAAGATGCGGGTCGAACACGCATGGAAAAAGAGACGTGAAAGAACTTTAAATATTAGGCATTGCTCGACGGCCTAATACTCGTTCAGGGAACTTGTGTCAGTTGTTAGGAAAATTGTTCAATTAATAATTGATAATCTTTATATTCTCATGTCTTTCATAAGTAAACAATGAACAATGAACAATGAACAATGAGCAATGAACAATGAACCATGAACCATGAACATTGAAATATGTAGGAGTATGATGACTACCCTTTTATAGCTCTAACAATTGAGAGAACAATGATCAATGAGCAATGCATAATGAATAATGAACAATGAACAATCAGATATGTAGGCGTATGACAGCTAGTCTTTCATAGGTCTAACAGTTGAGTGAACAATGAACAATGAATAATGAACAATGAACCATGAAGTATGACGGCTAGTCTTTTATAGCTCTAACAGTTGAGTGAACAATGAACAATCAAAAATGAACAATGAACAATGAACAATAAACAATGAACAATGAACAATCAGATATGTAGGAATATGACAGCTAGTCTTTCATAGCTCTAACAGTTGAGTGAACAATGAGCAATGAACAATTAACAATGAACAATCAACAATGAACAATGAATAATGAATAATCAAATATGTATCTGTACATTCACTCATATATTCCAGATACTCAAACCAATATACTCTGCCACACACTTGTTGAGCGAGCATTAGTAGCTGCGGTAGGTAAACATTCAAAACGAAACCCGATTGGGAAAACCGAAAGAAAATATATGACGAAGAAGATGCAGAGCGAAAGAGAAGAATAGAAAGAAGTAGATGATGAAGAAACGTTAAGAGTGCGCTAAACCTCTTAAGTTCTATTCAGCTTTGACAGTTTTCTTAATATATTGTGGCTGCGCATCTATACAAAAGTGAAAAATAAAACAGCTCGAAATTTCATTGTCATGAGCATTGCTGACCCTATCCCTGCCTCTGCCCCTGCCTCTGCCCCTGCCCCTGCCCCTGCCCTTGCCCCTGTCCCTGTCCCAGCAACATCTTGAGAAACTATTTGTTTGTTTCGTCTGTTTGTTGTGTTGGCAGTTGGTCGCACTCTTGTCATGATTTGCGCTTGTCAACAAAGTGTCTCCTCCTCGACTGTGCATACATTGCGTGGGCGATCGCTTTCCATTGAAACTCCAACTGGTCACAGAAGTTGGTAGTGTTCCCTGCCTCTCCATTTGTTTCTGTTTGTTTCGCCAGAAATTAGGCAGTGACAAATGTTTGTTTCGTTTTTCCTATCAAATTTCTAGAATTGCAAACAGTTTCAATTCACTTATTGATTATAACTAGTCTTTTATCTATGGTAGGCAGGAATGGGACTATGGAGCTTGATAATATTATATACAAATTGCAAAAGTTTAGATACATTATTTATTATTATTTTGAACTTTTGTCTTCCGTTTTCTCTTTCCGAATCTTATAAGCTCTTATCTGTTACAGTCTGCAGATTTCTTCGCTCCTTTTATATTTCTCTCTTCACTTATTCTCATCTTATACTTGCTTTTCATATTTTCTCTTATTCTCTACTGTGCTCTCTTTTGCTTGCTCTAATACTCTCTTCTCTGTTCTCATTTCATCGATTCTTTCGTCCTTTCTTATGCATGTCATCTCTCTTCCTATTTTCATTCATTTCTTCTCTTGAATTCTTATATATTCTCTTCTGTTTTCTTCTCATTTCTTTACTTCTATTAATGGTTCTTCCTCTTTCATATATTTCCTTACCTTTTCTCATATCTTTTCTTCTCATTTCTGCTCTTCTGGTATATTTTCTTAATTTTTACTATCTTTTTTATTTATTTTAATTTTTCTTTTCTCTTCCCATCATTCTCTTCTCTTCTCTCCATTCGTTTCTTTTATTTTCTTTTCTTTCCTTCTTTTCTTTTATCGTCTTTTCTTCTCTTCTCTTCTCGTTTCTTTCTTTTTCCTTTTTTTTTTTTTTTCTTTTCTTTTCTTTGCTTTTCGTCTTATATCTCTCTTTTCATTATTTATATCCCCTGCCCTTTTCTCATCTTTCCCTATCAACTGTACGCTTCTGGAACGAAAAGAAAATTTGGAGCAAAGAAAAGAAAAGAATGAAATGGAAATGGAACGGTAAGCATAAAATCCTTTCTCTTCTCCTCACTTGTTTCCTATACTAGACTTACGCTGTTTTGATCTGATTAAAAAATTGCATAATGAATCTTTAATTCAAATCGACTCTCGTATATAAATATATAATTCTTATCCCTACCAAATTTTCAACTGCTCTTCGCATAAGAAAAAGCTTTAAATGAGCTACACATAAAGGGAAACGAAAGTAGAGCAAGCATAAATTGAAGACAATTCTTTGTAGGCTCTACCTTCCTGGAAGGCATTCAGTGGCCACATTGTTGCTACCTTTGATGATCATAATGATCATAATGATGATGCTGATGATGATGATGATGGCACTGAAGGTGGTCATAACTCATCATTAATAACGAAACCTAAATAAGACATTTTATTGTTCTACTGCAAATTGAATTCCAGCTGCGTGTAACAGACCAACCGAAGACGAAGTCGAAGTCGATGTCCAGCCTGAACCCGAAATTGCAGTCAGAAATTATACAACTGACTGTGGACTATAAATGCCAAGTTATTTGTTCTCAGGTATAGCTCAGGTGTTGGCGGCAGCACAGCAAAGGACACGCATATCTGGAATTGAGCTGTCTAGGAATCGAAAAAAGAATAAAAGAGAAATGAGATCAAAGAGATGTTGTTCCTGTTGCTGTTGTTCTGGATGATGCCCTTGCTTGTGTCACACTTTCTACAACAACAACAACAACAACAACAATAGCAATCTATTTTGGTAGCTCCCTCTGTCGGCGAATTTCGTGCACAAGTGCAAAAAGCCGCCGAGAGATCAAACGAAATTCGCTTCGGGCCTTAATCTGCCTACCTGTTGTCGTATATGTATGTAGCTGCTGTCAGCAGCCGAGACGTCATTCAACTGTTTCGCCCATCTCCTGCCCCGCCCAGATCTGCTTAGATCTGCCCCGAGCTGCCCTCTTTTTACAGCATTTTCAGGTTTCCGTAATTTCTTTCTGAAACAATTCTGCGAATCTAATTGATTATTTTGGTCTGTTCGCCGTTCCTCAGTCCGTCTAAACGGAAGACAAGTCAATTTTCTCACACCTTTTTCTACGAATTAATTTGTTCGCTTTAATGGTTATTTCTGTGCCATCAACAGAACCAGCCAACTGACTGACTCTTGATACCGATCACCGATCTTGGCCATAGATTAGGCGGATGGAGACACAAAGAACCAACAAAATAACAGTTGCTAACAATTTTGAATGTTCCCTAATGCCAGATGGCTTGATTATGTTTCAGAGCTAACTTCATTTCCATTCTCTTTATTTGCTCTACATCCCTCTTTCTTTTTCACTTCCTCTCTTTCTCGTTTTAAGCATTTTTTATGTAAATTCTAATTTTATTCTCTCTTTTTTCTCTGATCTCTATATATTCTCTCTATCCTCTATCTCTCTCACTCCATTTCTCTACTTATATAGTCTTTCTAAACTCCTTTCTTTTCTGCAATCTCCCTGCTCTCTCCTTTCTACCTAACATTTCATAAATTTTCTACAAATTATCGCTAGTCAATCGTATCTCAAAATATTTAGACAGCAAATAGCATAAATATTGATAATTTAGCAACTTTCTGTTTATAAAAAACAATAAAAATTCATCAACAATTTGCTTAATTTACTTTAGCTTTACGTTAAGAAACAACAAAGTGAGCAAAACGAATTACTTGGCCAAAAAGAAAAAAAAAAAGAAACAAATAAAATAAATACTCAGAAATTGTGCTGATTCATGAAATAAATCAGAGTGCGCCTCGAGCCTCTGTAAATATGATTATGCGGTTAATTAATCAACAAGAAAAACAACAACAACAGCAGCAGCAGCCGTCAGCAGCAAAAAACAACGGTAAGAGCTTTTTAAATGGTGGCCAAGGCAGCAAACGGTAGCCGACGACGAATTTTAATCCCACTTTACACATTACGGCGACTTAAGCGATTTGCCAGGAAGCGAAAAAGATCGAGAGCGAGAGCGAGACAGTGAGAGCAAGGCGAAGAAAAGGGTGAACAGGCAATTTGAAAGCGAAATCATTTTGAGCTGCCACAAACTGCAGCGAGCCGAACGACTGAAAATTGGAACTGGAACTGCAAGTGGAATTGGAATCAGCAATCAGGAACGGCACATTAGCTGAAGAGCAGGACAGAGCGAGAAGAGCGACCACCGTGTAACAAAAATGAATAGAATAGATAAAAGCTGAACAGCTGGCGCAGCCACAGCTACTGAGTGACACACATACATATGCACATACAAATGCAAACATCCGGATATTGTTTATGTGCATATATGTATGTATGTACATATGTGTGTGCATATGTATTTATGTATATGTAAGCTTTTGAATGGTCCCAAAAATTGTTGCGTTCGTTGCTTACATTTATTGCAACGAAGAACACACACACAGAGATTGAGTGAGACAGAGAGTGGAAGAGAGGGCAGAAGTAGGCAGAGCTGAGCCTCAATCTTGCAGCTTCGTTTGCCTCTGGCTGCATCGCATCGCATTAAGCGTAGAACAGTGGCAGCCGCACAGCCGAGAGCGATTTACCACACACCCATCAACATTTTAACTTAATTCCTTTTCGAGTTGCCTTCTGGTCGTATGGAATACGCTATAAATAGGCTATATGTGAAGGGATGAGACGTTGCGTTGAGTGAAGCAAGTGTAAATTAATAAAATAAAATAATGCAATAAAAGCTGAGATTCTAATAAATTGTTGTACTCAGATATGTATAACATAATATTATTTATACATTTTTAAAATAATTTTATTTAGTAATATTATAATTAAAGTCCTTATTTATTATATTTTCATTTAATGTAGACTCAAATTATATAACTATATTAATTAATTTCAAATTTGATTTTGCTTTACAGGTGACATCACATTGTCTCTCTGGCCGACACCCTTGGCCGTTGTTTTCCTTGCTGATTGCCAAAGGTGCTGGCTGGGATCCCGCGTATGCAATGAATTTGTTCCACTATACGTGCAATCATGTCGCTGTCTTCAAATCGGACTTCAACTTGCCTGTCTACGTATGCTTGTATCTGTGTCTGTGTGTGTGTGTGTGTTTGGCTGGGGCCTTTGTGTAAATCAGTAGCCACGTATTGAATTGTCTGCGGTACACGAACTTTGGCTACGGTTCAGCTGAGTCTTTAGCCAGGCATCGAGCCTCTTCGTGGCAGCCGTCGTGGGCTGCGCTAAGCGGCTTTGGTGCATCTCATTTTACAGGAATCGAGAGGGCTTCAGGTGTTTGCATGTGGAATTCTATATTTGTTAAGACCAGGTTCTTGAACCATCTTTAATATAGATATTGTTGTTTTACTTTGTATATTATTATGAATTTAGCATTTCATCTTTTAATATACCCTAAATTTAGTAAAGCTTTGTGCAAGCTTGAATAAGAAATTAAATTTTAGAATAACCTTCTGTTTGATAGGGTATCTTCTAGTCAGGCATTCATTCTAAAGACTTTTTGGGTATAGAAAATGAATTAGTAATCCTATAAATTTGATGGCTTATACTTGTGGTCAGCTGCCCTCCATAGATTCCCACGCCTTCACTTGTCCTATCCTATCCCATGTTAGCTAAGTTCACACAAAGACAGGATACAAGGTATTACAAGATCTAAGAGAGAGAGAGAGAGAGTTCGGACATATGTATGTATGTATGGGTTTACCACCCGCATGTCTTGAGTAGATGTCACACTATGTCTATACTTTGGCTAGTCAATGTCGCCGCAGACGCTGTTCCCAGCTCGCTGATTATTAACGCTTGTCGCTCTAGACTGTATAGAGAGAGATAGAGAGAGAGAGAGAGAGATGACTCATGGCACTGACACTTAAGTAATAATGGGCAGGGGCACTTAACTGGGGTGCCCACCTTTCGTGATCGTGACCGAAATGACTTTTGCGCCAGGTAAATCCATTTAGGCCAAATTTAGACATTATCACAGACAAAGAGTGAGAGAGAGGGAGAGAGGGAGAGAGGGAGATCATTGTTCTTGTGGTTGTGTGTAAATGCGTGTAATTCCATTTTATGGCTCCTGTACGATGTTCTGCATCCGCAAGCAACTTCAGCTACAGCTCGTCTGCCCCTTTTCACATGCCGCTGCCGCTGCCGTTGCTGATGGAGTGTAGAAATATAACAACAACAACAACAACAACAACAACAACAACGAAATGCCAACATAAAATTGTATTTAGTCATGCTACATCACTTTGTAATAATTTTCATTTTGGCGCTTGCTTTGATCTTAAGCCGCGGACCGCGTGTGGCGTTGTCTGCTCCCCAACTGCCCCTGCCTGCCCCTCTGTTCCTCTGTTCCTGTACCGCCTATGCCCGTCGCCCCACCTCCTTGTGGCGCAACTGTCAGTTGGTCAAACTGCCACCGTGTGGCGTTAAATTTGAAATAATGATCATGGTGGTGCCCGCTCCGCCAGGCAATTTAGCAGCCAAACATCGTCCCACAGCGCCCAGACTGTGCCAACTGTGCCATTTGATTGAGCAATCATCAATAATGCGAATTGAGCATGAAGAAAATGAAATTTTTATAAAAGCCAGCAAGCAGCTGGCAAATTCAAATCGAGATTTACTAAATGCCTTAGTCGAGCAAATCCCATTGTAGATCATTTTAGCAGGGTATAAATTAAAGTAGCGCGACTCTGACGAGAATATAGTTTAATTTAGTAGTCCAAGGGAGCTAGAGTATATATAGAGTATCTTTTAGTTGAACATTCCTTATGAGAAAACTCTGATTTGTTTACAGAGCTTAAGAAATTCAATGATCTTTATAGTATATTTAGATACAGGATAACTCTTTCATCTCAGCGAACTTTAAAATCTATATATTTAGAGGATAATTCATTCGTATTATCTCTTGGCCCTCTAAATACTTGACATATTGCATAGAGTTGTGATTATAATGCCACGATTGCTATTGACCTTGTCATAAATCTCTCAGTGGCTTAGCAAACTTCCAAACAAATCGTATGCCTGTAAATTACATATACCTAATATATACACATATATACCCAGTACATACATACGATCGGCTTGTTAATAGCGAACGTCAACAGCTATAAAATGGGCCAAAACGTCAAAGAAGGTCACAGCAGTTAGTCGGGAAGAGAGGAATGTCGGCGGAAGGCCGTAGAACGATGACCATAAAAACATAGCCGAAATGTTTTTCCATAGAATTCAATGCATATATGGTACGATGCGAGTATAGCAGTGCTATGAGCACATGCTGAGGTCAAGCACACACACACGCACACGCACACGCACACACACACAGTTGAACACTCAACCGAACACGTGCTATTTATAAGGAAAATGAGCAGTCAACTACTACAAGATATCTGGAAGCGAATGATATATGAGCCATTGCTCGGTTTACACGGCTCATTGGCATTTGCCTCAGCTAACAAATGTTTCTCAGGCAAGAATTACCATAACCATGTTGTGGGTAAATAGTGCCCATTTAAGAGCTATACTATTTGGAGTACTACAAGAGAAAGTAGACGATTTGAATTGTTGAGTTTATATAGTTAGTCATAGTAGTACTTTCTTAACTATTCAAATATCTTAGAGTTATTAAAGAATTATGCATTAAATGAATATATCGATTAAATATGTATTGAAAAATAATTTGATAAAATAGTAAATCTGTAAATAAATAGTAAATATTTATTGGGGAATTATTTAGCGAATAAATATATATTTACTATTTACTAAGCAACCATTATCTAAAAATTAATAAATAAATATTTTAAATATTTATTCAACAATTATTCAAGAAATTATTAAATCAATTTCAATTATTAAATAGATTGAATATTCTTCAAGAAATGGATAAAATATGAAAAATAATTAATGAACTTTGGAACAAATAAATTTATTTATTTAAATGATATTTGACTAAATATCTATTGAAGCATTTTTCAAGAAATTATTAAATTATAAAAAAAAATTAATGAGCTTTGGAAAAAATTTAATTTATTTATTTAAATTTAATTTAATTTAAATTTACTTAATAAATATAATAATAATGAACTCATTAAGCAATTAATAAGTATATTGTTTTTTTTATATTTAAATTTATTTATTACATTTAAATGAAATTTAATTTAACAAATTGGATTAACAAATATTTTTTATCAACTTCGTTTTACAGCGTCATAGGCAAAACTCATCTAAGCAAAGCTCCAAGGCAAAAGTCTTAAGAGCTTTTACATATTCTGCGCCGCTTCAATTAATTGTGAAACATTATGGAATTAGGGAACAGCACACTCAGTGACAGCAATTGCAAAGAGCATAAGCGTCGCGCAGACCAATTCCCAATTCCAAGCAGAAACACAAGCCAAAACGGAAATAGCAACAACAACAACAACAACAACAACAACAACAGCAACAGCAACTTAACTTTGGCTTGGCAGTGGAACTTGAAGTGGAACTGGACTTGGACATGGACATGGACATGAATTGGGTTCGGAATGAAATGGGATGGGACCACACACGTCGTGTGTGACGGCGATAAAAATCACAGCATGCTGCAAACAGCACAGAACAGCGATCGATGCTGTTGCTTTGTTGTTGTTGTGGTGTTGTTGCTGTGGGCAAATCTTTTGACAGTTGTGTTGAAGCATAAAGATGCCAAAACAACAACAACAACAACAACAACTAGCCAGGGCCAAGTGCGTGAAAAATGTATAAAACTGAATCGCCGCCAACCCAGACGCAGCACCAAAAGCGCATCAATCAAACGGCACCGCCAACGCCGCAAAGCAAACCCCAAACATGCAGAGAGTGAGAAGAAGGCACAAGAGAGAGAGAGAGAGATAAAGAGAGGGACCCACAAAGAGCGAGAGAGCGACTCGCACACATACACAGCTGCTTCGATCAATCATTTATTATGGCGTCGCTGATGGAGGCCCCATCGTGCTACGTTGGTGGGCTCCACATCTAAATCCCAGCCCCATAGAGAAAAATATATGTATATGCATGTACATATATATTTTGAAAATATTTGAGAACTAGCTATGCGATTAAAATTATATGTGTTTGTATATGAAATCTATGCGCTCGCATTACATATACCCTAGCTAGAATATGCGTAGATGTGCAATTCAAACTAATCTTAGATTTTCTTCAATAATATTATTGCAGCAATATGCCCTTCACTCATTGTGTATAGGGTATAAGTTCCAACTAAATTTGGTAAAATTAATTGTACAACACTAACAATCAGAACAATAATTTACATTTGTTTATCTGTATAAATTAAACACAATATTCCATAAATTCAATCGATTGTTAATGACTATATAATACGCGCTCAAAAAGTTAGAAATATTAATAAATAATATAACAAATTTGTATGTACATTCATATGTATATATTTTACATACCTGAAAATACTGATTTTATAATATACCAAATTTGATTATATTTTAAGAATAATTATAATATATTTATATTTATTATCTGGAGCTATGTATTCGACTATACCCTATATACATATTAATATATTTATATAGTAAGTTCGTATTTGTAGATGATCTATATAAGCCATGGGCATTCACAACTATACTATGCACCCAAATTTCAATGCTCCAGCTTCAATAGCTCCATTTAAGGTCAAACACAAACATTGAGCACTGCGATGCTTTGCCCAATAACCAATATACTCTCTCTACCCCATCATGAGCCAGCATCAAAAAGCACGCAATTTGGCCGCCCAAGTAGAAAATGTGTTTTTTGACTACTTTATTGTTATTGCTGTTGCTGTTGCTGTTTGATGTTGTTGCTGCTGGTTTTATTAACACATAAATATGGAAATTCGTTTCATTAGCGATATCCGTTTCCGATTTATCTCAATGGCTTTTGATGTTGTTGTAGCTGTGGTTGTTGCTGTTGCTGCTGCTGCTGTGTTGTTGTTGTTGTTGTTGTAATTAAGAATGGCTACCGTTTGTGGAGAGTCAAGCATGTTGCATAAACAGCGCCGGCATCGCGCCGTGTGTGGTCCGACTGATTGAATGTTCAAGCTTTGGCCAATGAAAGCGACTATTAAGTCTGGCCAGCCAACCAAGACACAGTTGGCAACTTGGGTGGCAACATGCCATTCACCAATCCCACACACACACACACACACACACAGACAGACAGAGACCGTTGAGCGCTTGTCTGTGGTGGCGGCGCCGCAAAAAAAGAAAGCGCGTGCAACAGCAACAACAACAACAAGAACGAAACGAAGAAGCAGAAGAAGGAGCCGACAAACAGCGCAAGGGGAGAAAAAAAAAAAAAAACTCAACCGACCGGAACTGCAACTGGCGCTATATGCAATTATAAGCTGTCTCTCTCACGCTCTCGCTCTCTCTCTCTCTCTCTCCCTGGGTGTGTGAGTGTATGCAGAAGCAGCAACAATAACAAACAGTAGCAAGATTTGCCTTCGCCATAGATTGACAGCAGCAGCAGCAACTGCACTTGGAGATAGCTGCAAACAGACAGCGGTTATTGGTAGCGGGGACCACCAAGATGCCCAGCTGCCAAGTTGCCCAGATCCCAAGCTGCTAACTGTCGGAGTTGGACGGCCCTGTCAGTGGCAACATGTTGCTGAAGCTGCTGCTGCTGTTGTTGCTGCTGCTGCACATCTTTGTTGCGCCTTGTTTTTTTATCTTTCACGCTGTAAATTATACAGCGGCTGTAACAATATTATTGTTGTTGCTGCTGCTGCTGCTGCTGCTGCTGTAGCTGTTGCTGCTGTTGTCTTCGCTTTGATGCAAATTGTTGCTGTTGCTATCTGTCTTGCTGTCAACAACACAAATAATTGTTGGCAACATTGCATGTGAAACGGTTTTCTTGTGTTGCCAACAACATTTGCCTATGTTGCGCTTGTCATAATTTGGAATGCACGCCGGCGGGCATATTTTAATTTATGCTATATCTGAAGCTACAGTGAAATTTGCCTATGTTGTGCCACAATTTAAATTGCTTTAGTTCCCATTGCGCATTCTTCATTTCTTTAGAAAACTATTTTACCATGATACAAAAATTTGCCAAGAGTTATAAAATGTTTTTTTTTTTTGCACACAAAATGCTTCCTAGAAAAAATTCATAAAACGTAATCCAAATAGCAAATAATAAAAGCTAAACTCGTTATTTCAGGCCACACACAACGCGTGTTGGGCGCCCAGAAGCCGGCGCACACTTAAAAAACCAATAAAAAACGAAAAAAACAGCAAATAATTGCTAATTTTATGCTCGAATAAAAAACGTAGAAGGATCAAAATGGGCACCCAAAAGCAGCAGCGGCAGCGGCATAAATTAGTGCGAGCGAAATGGCATTATGAAAACGTCACGCACTATTAAACGAGAAAATGATCAATGGGGGCACATACACACACACACACACACACGCGCGCACATATTGGCAGAGCCAACGTCAAACAGCCATCGAGAGCAGAGGGAGCGAGAACGAGAGCGCGATATAGTGAGCCACACACTGCGAAGAGTTAGACCACCCAAGACCACGAAGCAATGAATAAAAGACCACCCACGACGCTCAGGCACATGTGTGCGTGTGTGAGTGTGTGTCTGCAGTGAAAAGACCTTTGAAAACAAATTCAGTATTGGCTATGAAGGGTAGAGCAAGATATGATGAGAAGATAATTGAAATATGTACATATACAAATTTCAAAATCATAATAAGCGACCAATGACAACCATAATAAATAAATAAAATAAAAACAAACATATGTGCGCTAACATGTGTGCCCATGTAAGTACATATATATGCAAGACGAGTATCTGTATTGAATCTGCAACTCAAAGCAAATCAAAGAGTTGAAACATTTTTCCGAGTTTGTTTATAAGTTGAACAATTTTTCAGTTATTTTTTGTTTGCAGCGCTACCAGATGTCTACATATAATACGAAAACAATTATTTTGTACAGCGCACCCTGTGCCTTACTATCGATATATCGATAATTCAGTAGTGCCTGAACTCGTTTGACGGCGTTGCTGTTTTTATGTGGCTCCTGTGTCAGCCCGTTTAACTATAATTTATAAGAAATAACTTTCCGTATCTCGGAACTTATATTCAGCTTATTAAATTTGTTGTTGCACGAAGATGCCACCTAAAAAGGCGCCCGCTCCGAGCAAAAAGACTGAGCAAAAGAAAAAGGAGAAGGTCATTGAGGTAAACTACGAATCTTGCACGTCTGCCCCATCGCTGTGGTATACATAACCTCAATGCACGGTCCACGATAGACGACAGCCGTTCAATACAACGTCAACATTTTCACTAAATTCATGCATTTTAACAGGACAAAACATTTGGCCTGAAAAACAAGAAGGGCACCAAGCAGCAGAAGTTCATTCAGCAAGTACAGAAACAAGTGCAGGCCGGCGGTCATCATCCGCGACAGGATGGCGATAAGAAAAAGGACGACAAAGAAAAGAAGTTGGCGGATCAGAGGGAGTTGGCAATGATCTTCAAGCCGGTGCAAACGCAAAAGGTGGAAAAGGGCACTGATCCGAAATCTGTGGTGTGTGCCTTCTTCAAGCAGGGCACCTGCACCAAGGGTGACAAGTGTAAGTTCTCGCACGATCTGTCCCAGGAGAATAAGGTTGAGAAACGGTCGGTCTATGTGGATATGCGTGATAGCGAAGATGATCCAATGACCAACTGGGACGATGCTAAGCTCAAAGAAGTCATCGACAAGAAGCATTCGGGTGAAAAGCGACGACCGACAACGGATATTGTGAGAATATCAAAATATCGTATTATAGATATTTATTTAACTTGAGTTTCTTTGTTAGATTTGCAAATACTTCCTAGAAGCTGTGGAAAAGTCCAAGTACGGCTGGTTCTGGGAGTGCCCCAATGGTGAAAAGTGCATCTATCGACATGCATTGCCGCCTGGCTATGTACTCAAACGGGATAAGAAAAAGGAAGAGAAGCCAACGGAGATCTCGCTGGTCGATCTCATTGAGAAGGAGCGTGCCGCCTTGGGTCCCAATCAGACACGGGTGACGTTAGAGTCTTTCCTGGCCTGGAAGAAGCGCAAGTTACAGGAGAAAAAGGATAAACTGGCCGCCGATGAGGAGCGCAAGAAGAGCGATTACAGCAAGGGTAAACAGTTTGGCATCTCTGGTCGCGAAATGTTCAGCTTCAATCCCGATCTGGTGGACGATGGCCCAATGGAGGAAGGCGACGCTGCATTCGATATCTATAAACGGGAGGACGATGACGATGACAATACCGTTGAGTTTAAGGAGCTCGATCTGGCAGCGCTTTCATTGGCAGCTAAAGAGGTGGATGGCTCGGGCACAATTGCATCCAGTACGCGATTACTCGATCAAGCCACAGAAGCAGCCAAGACAGCTGCAGCTGAAGATGCAGCGCCCTCCACATCCAGCGTTGACACCGAGCCCGCCATCAATAAAGATTTATTTGCGGATTTAGATTTGGCGGGCGAGCTCGACGATCTGGATGATGACGACGACGATGATGAGGATTAGACGTCGAATGCGGCGATAGCAATGCATTGTTATAGTTTGATATTGAATTGCACACGTTCATATAATGATGAGTTCTGCCTTTAGCAACTTTTGATCAATAAAATTGTGACTTCACGTGCTGCACAAATGTTGTCGTGCCACATGATTACATTTGTGCGTCATTGCTGCAAGTTTGAAAAGTGTCGAAACTAGAAAAACGTGGATAATCGTTGCCTTATTAATTAATTTATTATTTCATTGATAGACGTTAAGCTAAAACACATCTGTTAAACGAATCACGAATCGATCACAGAAATCAGTTGGTGCTATTTGTCATCCATGACTTGAATATTGTCAATCACACGATCATTCCAGGCTGTCAGCTTGGATGCCAGCTGCCAGAGACGTTGCAGATACAGCTGTCCATCTGCCACGAGTATTTGTCGTAGCTGTTTAATTGCCCACTCCAAGCACTTATTCTTTGACTTGAAAACATATTTAAAGTTGCGCGACTCGTGTATATAGGGCAATCGCTCCTGGACTGCCATACGATTCCATATCTTGGCTGCGATGCTCAAACTTTGCGAATGGGACATTCTGTAGTCCTTCACGTTCTCATTTCTCCGAAAGTGTTTCAGGAATATAAGAAAAGATTTATCCTTGCAGAGCGAGTTGAGCAGCGTTTTGGTTTTCCCAGAATTTCTAGCTGGTGTCCTTCGTGGTACACAATCACCTCGTACCATTCTGCAAACAAATTTAGACAGTCAAATAAGTAAAATATAAAAAAAAGAATATTTAAAAGTATATATGGAGAATGAAATTTCGATGCTTTCAGTTCTAAAAATGTATCTGATTAAATTTTGTTTGTTGTATTTGGCTTTATTTAACAATGAAATGTCGCATACACTCGTCTCATAAAACTATAACTTAACGAACTCTATCATAACGAACAATTAATTTAAATCTTATTCAATATTTCATTATATATATTATTTAATATATATATATATATAGAGAAGTCACCAGAAGCCTGGCGGCAGCACGCCCATTGCCTGAGGTATTTGACGTTCACGTAAAAATTTCGATAGCAGCATTTCCAGGCGGGTCTTCGGACCGCCCTCATCGTAGGCCGACAGCTGCGGCATATATATATTCTGTATGTAGAGTAGGAGCTTGAGGAAGTTCATGCCGTAGGCACGCCAAAGCTCAAAGCCAAGTGTCTGCAGCATTTCCATGATCATCGTGGCGCAAATGTCCGGCAATGGTTTCACATGCATAATGTGGGTGAGCCAGCCCCAAGCCTCCTCGAGACCAAAGTTATTATAGGGTCCATCGGCCTGGCGGCCAGGCGTAATAATGACCGCCGCATAGAGACGAGCAATGCCCGTTTGACGTTTGAGGAACATATCCGGTTTTTCCAGCTCATTCTTCTCCGAGATGCGATAGCCCATTATCTTTAGATACTGCTCGGGCGTTTGATCCGGCTGCTGAGGAATGACGTAAGGCACCAAATAAGGCGACTCCTTGTACATGTACGCTAAAAAGATCTTTCCAAAGTCGGGCAGCAATTTCCAAAAGGTCACAATTACGGAGGCAAATGGGAAGGCTGCCTGCGGATTGCTCGATATGGCGGTATCTGTTTGGCTAACAAATTTTTTGGCCATTAACAGTATACAGTAATCCCTGGCCAATGGATGATCGTTTATGGTAATCGTACTGCCATCCGTAGTCCTTACAGGCTGGCCCGCAAAGAAATTGTATAGCTTATCAAAGTTGTTCTTCAGATGCTGTGCACTCGTCGCTGTAATCGCGTTCAATGGCACGTTGATGGTTCGCTGGCAATTCGTGCGATACTTCTTCCATGCCTCATCTGTTTGAAGTGGTTTGACTGCATCCACTTTGCTCTGATATAAGGCAAGGATCTCGTTGTAGAAGCCAAACGCGTTGGATGCACATAGCTCGTAGAGATATTCGCTGGGGCTGCGGCTGGTGCCGGGGCTGTTGTTACGGGTGGAGGCTCTGTAGCGGGCGCCTGCTGTGCTGGAGTTGCAGTCGCCGCAGCCTGAGCTGCAGCTGCGGCTGCAGTTGCCGCGGCATCAGCTGTTGCTTTGAGCTCAGCAGCTAACTGTTGTTCCTTCTGTTCTTGTTGCTTCCGCTGCTCCTCCGCTTCGTGTTGACGCTGCTTTTCTTTTTCTTCCGCCAACTTTCTGGCCTTGTCCAGTTGTTGCTGCTGTTGGTCCGTCAGCTGTTTGTGTAGATTCTTCTCTAGCCTATCCAGGCGATGACAGTACTCTTCCGCTGTGAAGACACAATTCAATTCTGGTGCATCGCTGCTGCCCTTCTTGAGCTTCTCAACGAGCTGGTCGAATAGTTGGCCCAGCTCTCTCAATTCACTATTGTGAGCGGCACACGCCTGCACGGTTTCTTTGTCTAGGGCCAGGAATAGTTTTGTCACCATTTCGTATTTGCTGCAAAATCGCCTATGGCAGCGAGAAACTCCTTCGATTGTTAGTAAATGTAGTTTTTGGTTATTTTGCTTGAGCAGCGCTTTCTGCTCACGTTGTTGCTTCTCCAGCTCTGCTTTGGCCAGCTGTTCAGCCTGTTTCTGTAAGAGTTTCTCGCTCTCTTCCCGCTTGGCTCGGCTGCTGACTTGCAGCTGCTGCTGCTCTGTGCTATGCTGGCTGACAGAGCGTTCACTAATTGCTTTCTGTTGCCGTTCTTTAATCAGTTTTAATTGGTAGCGCACACTACGCTTACATTCCTTCTCTACTTCACGTTTCACAATGCTTGCATTAATGTCGTTGACGTCGGGCCCAATGCTTGGCAAAATATCCACAGGCGATATTCGTGTTTTTGACATGGCAATTGATAATTGAGAGAGTGCAGTTTCGTCTGGTTCGACAACATGCTGACTAAGTGCTTTTTCCTTGCACATTGGCTTCTGATCGGGACCAATTGTGCGCGGTCCCGTGCAAGCCAGAGACGCCACAGCCGCGTGCTGAAGTACCGCATGAACATTCAAGAGACGCGTATTGTCCCGCACTAAGTCTTCCACGCTCTGAAAATAATTTATATAGTTTATGTTTCTCAATACTTTGATTTAAACTTACCATTTTAATTGTTTCACTACTTTATAAATATATATCAAAATATAGATGGCGGCGTGACGCCGGGCATTAAAAAAATAAACAGCGCAAAGTGCTCGCTAGCTGCAGCTCCGCTATGAACTAGTTCTATTAAAATGCATTGTCAGGCGAACAGCAAGTAGTTCAATTGGAATTTTAAATCACAATGATTTGTAAATGTAATTTGAATTCCTTATAGTTTTTATTGCAGTTCAATTAAAGCGATAACATAGAAAAAAGGTAGAAACAATTGTCGATTAAACTTAATTTTTAAATGCAGCTGTTATTTGTTTGATCGGCTATTTTGTTTACATTTATTCATTGTGAAACAGCTGATTTGAGGTAACTCTTCCTTCAACTATCGGAACATGCATTATTTGTCTTGATTACAAAGCAACATTACAAAACAAGAAGGATTAGGCTGTATTTTAAACTATGCATACATAAAACACAATTATAAATATATTTTTAGAAAAATTTAACTCCATGACTGCCATCCATTTCAATAAGCTCACATTTTCCCTTCTCCTCGAGTACACGCAAAGCGTTTAGCAATACGCCTTCGTCCATGTTATGGAATTCCATCTGAGTGCTATTTTCGCCAGCGACTAGCTCATAGAGCGTACAAATACTATTTGTTTGTCCAGTCTCCTGTATCCAATCATAGACCATATTTCCGTACTCCTCCAGCGTGTACCAATACACTTGCCACTCCTGGCGTCGTTTGTCCAGTGGGGCAGCATGTCCGCTTTCTTGCAACTGTTCTAGTATGAGCAGTATTACCTCAGGCGACAAGCGTCGATTTATAGATTCATTAAAAAATAATGGCAAGTTTTGATCATTTATACTGATCGTAAACCTATTTACATGTTTGAGGTATTTCAGAAAGAGATCTGTCCACACCTTCAGCTGTTGACGACGTGTTTCTTCATGCGGCTGCAAACTATGATATAATTGTGAGTAAATTAATCATAATTATTGTTTTATTATTACTTACGTGAAGAAAGGAGGGAATGTGTACTCCCACGGCCATTGGAACTCGGCCATTGTTTTGTTAAAATTGACGTCATATGCGATGCACAAAAAACAGATGTTCAAACGGAGTTGCCACTAAGTTATCGATTGTACGCAAACTGAAGCCGTACCACAACGATAATAATATCGATAATATCTAGCTTTCAATTTGAATTCTTGATTTCCAAACTAAAGAAAACAATTTCAAATGCATTTAATTTTCTTCTTTATTTGTCTTAATTAGAAAAATTGTGTACATTAACATTTTTATTCCATTCAGTTTGAGTTCATTTCATCTTTGCTATTTGTTATAATTGTTACATTTCCATCCAAAAGTAAACATGTAGAGACAAAAAGAAGTATTATATAGATATCGGCATTTGCTTTGCATTATAATCATAAATATCCATTTACATATATACTTATATCAGATATATATATATATATATATATATATTTAAAGTACTAGGAGGCGCAACACTATACATTCAATATTTCTGTTTTTTCTTTCTTTTCTTTTATTTTGTTTTTGTTTTTCATATATATTTTTATTTAGTTTCTTGATTTTGCTTAAACCAGCTGCTGCTTTGCCCTAAACTGCATTCCATTATACCTATTTAAATTTAATGCTGTTAGTAAACTTATGTGATTTCATTTCAATTTTCTTTTTATATTTTTATAAAATTTAGAAGCATCCCGTGCTTTAGAAGTAATTTCGTGTGTGTGTGAGTGAGAGTGTATTTGTGCTCATTATTTTTCTTTTCATATTTTGCTGCATTCTAAATGGCTTTGAATTAGGCTTGATTTATTATATTTAATGGTAATTTGTATTCTTGCTGGGTTGAAGGAGAGAGCTGTGCAGGCAGTACATATTTAATAGTAATATTTAGAGTAATATTATGATTTTTTTTTGCACTTTGCTTTTGTCTTTATTTGGTTTTTGTACACATGCGTGAAAATTATCTAGAGAGCCATATATATATATATATATATATATATATATATATATCTCGGGAAACAAAGGTGTCTCTTTCATAGTTCAGTTTTTGTGTTAGCTAGTTTAAAGAGTTTTACAGTTAGTTCCTAGTTAACAAGTGAGGTTTGGTTGAAATCTTTCTTTACTATATAAGTAGGTATATACGTTTTACTGTTTCGGTTTTCATTTCTTGCATTGGTAATTCTAAAGACATTTATATAGCAAAACTTTTTTCCTTTCTTGTCTCGTTCGTATAGTAAAGCGCACTACTAATTTCTTTAATTAGACAAAAATGAATGGTTGTACAAAATAAATGCTTTCTAACTGTGCTTTAAGCATATTGATGAAAATGTACACTTGAAATGCTTTGCTGGTTTTCTTAAAGTAAGTTCAAAAGAAATGCAATAACAAATGGCAAAAAATTGAATAATTCAAATCATTTTGAAATAGGCAAAAGATTTGTTTTAAGCGTAATTTACAGCACGTTCCATAAAAGCCAAACATATATTTTAATATACGTTCTTATTTTTTTTTGCCATAATTTTGAAAACAAATCTTCAGCTAAAACAGAGCTATAGACCAGAAAAGTGAGTACAAATATAAAATGTTGCCAAAACAAACAAAAGTTTTCTTAAAATATTCATTAGCAAAAAAATCAAATAAACAATATATGCCTTATAAATTACATAAAATACATAATATGCTCGCCCTAAATATCATTTACATACAGTTCTCAGATCTTACACATATATACGCATCTGGTATAATGTTATTGGTAACCTACTTAAAAATGGCATGTGGGTGACCTGTATGCGCTTCACATACGTTTAAATATTACATATTACATTATACATATACATACAGTACATACATTTATATATCGAGTTGGTATAAATTGTGAGCATCGACAATATCCATTTCATTTGCATATTGCATTTATTTTTGCTCCGCATTGGTTGCTTGGTTTGTTGGTTTCTTGGTTGGTTGTTTAGCCTATGGTCTAATTGAGTTACATATACATATAAAGTTTTGGGATTCTCGAATCACTGCACGTATAGCATGACATGACAGCATGTTGTTTCACACAATGCTCCATATTTCGACTAATGACTAATACTAGAGGTATAGCTAAACCTAAGCTACAATTTTTGCCTAAGACAACGATCGGCTGCTGCCTGCCATGCAAGGTGTGGAGGGCTGCTGCTGCTATTGGCTACTAGTGCTAGTTGCTCTGCCTACTTAGCCAATGGCTCCAGATAGCAGCGCACGGTATTATTCTCATCCAACATGGCTGATATATGACGAGCCTGCTGTTGCTGCTGCTGCTGTTGTTGTTGAGTGTGATGGTGTTGGAGATGGTGTGCAGGAGCATGTTGGGGATTGCTGTGCGATGTGTGCGACGACGATGATGTTGTGGACTGTGGTGATAGTTTTTGTAACTGCTGACGCTTCTGTGCTGGCGTCTGATTGGCCGGTGGCAGCGGCGGTCCTGCATTACCATGGCCAAACAGCTCATTTACCGCCAAGCGTGCGTTCGGCGACTTGGCATTCTGCTGTTGTTGCTGCTGCCGATATGCGCCACGCATGGAGCCCTCACCAACGCCGCCGCTAACCCCAAAAACCGCGCCATTGTGGTCTGGGTGGGCTACTGCTGCAGATTGGGCAGATGCTCCATAATCAATGGGCAAGCCATTCTTTCTCTGCTGGCGTCTGTAAATAATATTCAAGTTTAATCTCTTTGTCTATTACATCAGTCGATCGAGTTACTTACTGAAACCGCCGTTTAAAATCCTCATCTTGGAGCGCCATTAGGCGACGCATTCGCTCATCACTTTGAGGTGGCAATCCGTGCGTATCATCATCAATATCGCTCTCATTATCCTCATCATCACAGACGCTGTCGTGCAGCTGTTCCGCTGCTGTCACCTCGTCATCGTACTCATCATCGTCATCGTCGTCATCATCATCATCATCAGCTGCGCAGCGTCGTGGCGGTTGTTTCTGCTTTTGTTGCTGCTGCTGCTGCTGTTGATTTCTGGAGGTAACGCTGCCTCCGCTTAGACTGCCGCCACAATAGCGACTTCCACCGGCAGCTACTGCGGCGCGCATGCTGTTAAAGACGCCCGTGCCAACGCTGTTGTTATACACTTCATCCACATCAAAGTCTCCCACTTCATAGTGTTGCACATCCGAGTTTCGGTTACTCAGGATCTCCTCGTAAACAGGCCCTCCAGCATCGCCGCCGCCATTGCTGCTGCCGCCTTGATTGTAATAGGCATCGCCATGGCCCATGCCCATGTTTATTCCTAAGCCCATGCCCTGGCTAAGATCACAGTTGGAATGCTTATTTCTATACTGTTGGCGTTGTTGTTGCGCTAACAACTCCTGTTGGTACTGCGCCATGTGCGGCGGCGGCGCTGGCAATTGCTGTCCACCCACACGTCTCTGCTGGTGCTGCAAGTGCAATAGGTGTGCATGCTGTTCCGCCTGCTCCTCGTCTGAGGAAAGCTGTTGTTGTTGCTGCTGCTGCTGCTGTTGGCGTTGCTGGCGCAGCTGCTGTTGCTGTAACTGCTGTTGGTAGTATGCTGCATTAGGTGGGTCCAGAGCTTCAGAATAGTGTGGATACGCTTGTTGTGGTGGTGGACCCTGTTTCATGCCAGTGGTCTTCTTATACGATGGGTAAAACAACACCTGCGAGGTGGCCGTGGCGCGACTGTGAAGAGATCCACTTGGCGAAGCGGGCACAGCTCCAGCCCCACCTCCGCGTTTTTTCTTGCCGTGTTGGTTGTTATGTTTCTGTGTCCAATAAAATACCTCATGCGCTTGCTGTGGCGAGGCACCTCCTACACCACCCATAGCTGCTCCGCCCACTGCACCTCCAGCATTGTTATAATATTCGCGTTGACCTCCTGGTGGATGCTTCCAGCTGTAGTAGTCCGGCTGATGATAGTAGGTTTCACCCGGTTGTTGCAGCTGTTGCTGCTGCTGCTGCTTATGGGCAAAGATTAAGTGTGTGGAGCCAGCTGAGCTAGTTGGTGATGCATGTCCCACGCTAGCCATTCCAGTAGAACGCAAAGTGTTCCGCTCGAGCACAACCGCACCAACTGGTGCTGGCTGCAAGCTGCCAGTTAAGAGTCCACTCTTGAGCGTGCGACGCTGTTGGGCTTCGTTTAGCTCACAGTCAGAGCCAGCGCCCATAATGATAGCGTCCTCGGCAGCTGGCAGATCGTGTTGCTGCTGCTGTGGATCCACATCGCGAGCTTCGTCGCCCGCGCCTAACGGTAGTTTCGACTTTGATTTGGAGAGTGTACCAGCGGATTGGCTAGCAGTATTTCCCACTCCTTGGCCGCCATTACCAGACACCACGCCCGAGGAGATTGATGTCTTCGAGCAACGCAAGCATTTCGGCAGCCAAGCATGTTGGCGCACATATTTTCGATATTCACGACGAATTTTTTCGTTTTGTATGCAATGGAATACAAATATATAGATGCCTAGCAGGGTATTGAAACAGATGAAACAGTAGCCGTAGATAGGAGCCACATCCTCGTCAAGCTTTGCGCCACGCAAATAGAAGTATGCACAGCACCAAACGGCGCTAAGCAACAGTAGAAAGACAAACGAGCAGCGTATGTCGAACCTAAACAGCCAAATATAAATTGATTTGAATGAATATGGAAGTGAAAATATATCGTATAGAAGCTGCAACATACCGCACATTGGCTAATCGTGTGTGCTCCTTGGTCTTCAGGGCAGTTCGACTCTTACGACGCATGATGATCCAGGACAAAAAGGTATAGGTTATAGCCGCCTGTTCAGAGAGGTATTACGTATTAGGCAATGCTTTTTTGACTGCTTAGTATTGGCACCTACCACAAAGAATAGCAAGACGGGCGCCACAAAGGTGGAATAGAAGAGCGCATTGGCTTCCATGAGGACACAGTAATCATTTTGCGTGTATGTACTGGGATCGATTGCCAGCGAAATGGCCACCACACTGAGTGAGAGGCCATAGGACAATAGATAATAGCAGTTCACCTTTGGCGTTTGATCCACTTCCAGAAGCAGCTCATCGGAAGTGAGCGTGGAGTACGAATGGAAGGCTGCGCGTAAGTTGGAAATGTTAGAAGTGGGCGCCACCTACAAAAACCTATTAGCGCTTACCTTCATAGCAAAACCAAGCGGTGCCCGACAGTATGGCACAATGCAGAAAGATGGTTATGAACCCACAAAATATGCTTGTTTCGGTCTGTTCAATCCCCAGCAGAAAGAGCAGCTCAATGGCGAGCAGGCAAATGTAAATGCTGCTATAAATAGAGGTGCGTGCAGACTGCAGAAAGAAAAGAGAGAGAGAGGGGAGAGTGAGCACGAGAAAGTGGGAGATAAAGAAAGTTGGAAAATTGCGCGAAAGGAAACTGAATTTTATATATCGTCGTCATAATTGGTATTTGAATTCCATTAACTCAGGTCTGGATAGATTTCATTTGACTTTGCATCTCAACTTAATTTAATTTACAATAATTTTGGGTGGTTTTTTGGTGGTGAAAATACCGAAAATTAATTAATAAAACATTCTACGACAGTTACAATTAAATATTCCATAAAATAAAATTTGAATATGAAACAAGACACGAAACAAGCAAAAATATATAAATGTATACAAAATATAAATTAAAAAGTTCTACAAAAAGAATAAACACAAAATACAAAATACAAATATTTACAATGCAAAATTAGAAACATTTTTATTATTAATTACACACACAAAGAAAATTACGAAAATGACAAATGAACTAAATGCATAAATATTATCTGGTTTTTAAGTTAATTTGTTAAACAAGAAAATTCACATAAATTAATTGATTGGTTAATGTTCAATTGTGAGAGTACTCACACAAGTTTTCATAGCATGCCAAAAATGGATAATTCACTAGTAATAATTACTAGTAAAGAAAATGCGCTAAACTTATTTCAACTACAATAACTAAAGGGAATAATTTATGGAGGTACAAGGCTAGGGCGTCTTTTTTGTCATATAAACATTTACTTAATAAAATTAAAAAGAAATAAATAAACAATTATGCAATTATTAATTGTTTGTACTTCTTCTCAACGCTCAAGCCTTGCACTAAAGTCTTCTATTAAGAATTATGTTAGTTCTGTTAACAAATACAATTGAAGTTACTTAATCTTTATATCACATGTGCATTTAGCCAAAGAGGCTTCTCTCTGCAATTATATATCTAACTCTCTAGCCATAAGACTATATTTATATATAAATACGTCTAGCTATATGTATTTTGTTTATATTGATATGTATCCTAGCCTAGCCTACAATTGTGCAATGCTCTTATTTGTTTTCACCACCACCACCACTTATATTGCAAGTCATCCATATTAGCCTGCATTATGATATTGTTCGTGTCCAACGCGTTGCTGCCATCTACATTCAGATTATGATTGTGCTGCGAGTGCTGCGTTGCATGCGGATGCTGTTGTTGCAGCTGCTGTTGTTGTTGCTGGCTAATATTTAAATTGTTGCTCACAGCAGCATTGGCAGCAGCTGCACCCACATGAGCTGCATGCTGCTGCAAAGCAGCAGCAATTGAGGCAGCCGCCGCTGCAGCAGCAGCTGTTGTACTTGTGTTCGATGCAGCAGCCGATTGGCCACCATGTGAATGCAAATTCAAATTCAGATTGTTCATTTGCATGCCGCGTTGCGATTGATTTATGTTGTGATTATTATGACCATGGGAGAGCACTACAGCAGCAGCGGCAGCAGCAACCACCTGTTGCTGTTGTTGTTGCTGTTGCTGCTGCTGTTGCTGATGATTGTAATTTAAATTGTTACGATGCGAGTTGCGTATGGAGTTATGTTGTATGAAATTGGTGTGCTGTTGCATATGGTTGTTGTTGTGATTATTGTTCGGCCCAGTTGGCGTTGTGAGTGTCAATGATTCGTGAGTCTGATCGCGTATATTATTCTGCTGTCGCCGGCTGCTGCCTGCCCGTTGATGCGGCAATTGCGAATTTGCGTTTCTTACCTTAACGAAGACGCCGTTGAAGAGCTTTAATGTGAGCAGCGCAATAATGATGAAAACCACACAAATCGCAACGCTGATATATATAAAGATACGCATATTGCCATCGAACATAGTGAACAGCGAGTGCTGATGCTCATCAACAACATCCATTAGTATGGCAAAATTTGTCAAATGATTGCAGCTGCAGACACTGTGCGTACGATTTGTTGACTCGAGACTGCAGCCATTGGCAGACCAGGCACTGTAAAGAGAAATTAATGTTTAATATCTATAACTAGTTAGTTTAAGTGCGTATTTACTGGTCAATATAGTTCCAAAAGACACAGGTGGGATTGCTGACATTCTCCGTTTTCAAATGCTTTAGCACTAGTGTGATGGGCTGTGACAATTGTATATGTCGGCCTTTGCCCAAGCTGGCCGAGATCACCTTGCTGTTGAGTATGCGTAAGCGCTGCTGCATATCTCCAGCAACTGCATCACTGTCATTCGATAAAATAGCTGTGTTTCGCACTGCATAGATAAAAGATAATATAAATGTTATAAATATACACACAAATATATAAATGATAGCTTACCATAGCTACGTGCACTTTTCAGATCGAAATGATCGTAACTGGGCTTCAAAATGGATTCGAGTCGATCAAAGGCCGCAAACACAATGCGCACCAAACCACCTTCGCTGTTTTCGATTAGAGCTGTACGTGGCAATTCAATGCGATCAGAGCTGAGAGGCCATTGATCAGAGTCAGGAAAGACGACGCTACCATGAATGGTTTTCGTTTCCAATACGCGAACCGAGAGTACTATAAAATAGAGTTTTGCATTTGTATTTTTGTCTATATTAGAAATTATTAATGTAATGTAAGTACTTACATATATTTTTGACCTTCTGCACCACATTACGCTCCCTGATGATCGTGTCGGCAAGCAGAAAGGCATTGTACTCAAGACCAGTTAGCAGAGATGTGGCAACGCGCATTTGATCCTCTGGATTGAGATCTAGCCAAGATGAGAGTTGTGATTCATCAAGTAAATTGGATCCAGTTTTCACAACGCCATGCAGCAACTCCATAATAATAGCTTCACGCTGCCGCTGATCGGGAAACGTTTCCTTATCGTGCAGCATCTTCTCCGACATGGTTTGTATGATCTTGGTGGTGACAAGCATATCGCCGCCATAGAGTGTCTTGCTGCTGGTCACCTCCGATAGATCGTTAGCTATCGAAGTCAAAGACGAATCGCGTTGGTTAACGCGCATCTCGAGGCTATTTAACCAAAGACTGCGGCACTGTGTCAAGTCAGGTGTGAGTGGATGCCAAGTGGGCTCAAAGTTGCGAAGTCGTTGATTAACCTTATGTGCCATGCTTACTGGCGGTTCGCAGCTGCTGCTGTTGTGCAGACAATCGACCCCGTTGCTGGACGGTTGAGGCGTTGTGCTGCTGGCAGCTGGCAACTCGTCGTCATATTCATCGTAGCCCGAGTCGGGCAAACGCTTCATCAGGACGCAGCGCCATTTGGCAATGCCAGCAGCACCGCCAGGACATGGTTGTACATTGACGTCGCCCACGCGCGTCATATTCCAGAACAGATTGCGAGCATGCATAGCACCGCAGAACAATTTGGACTCATCATCTGTGCCCATGCCAGCCGCATTCAAATTGATGTTGTTAATGGTGCGCACCACACTGCCAGTTCCAGCCCCACTGATGTTTACGCTGTTGTTGGTTGCACTGGCAGATGTGCCTGGGGTGCGATTCGGAGAACTCTTGGTTGTGAGCAACGTGCCATCGTCGCTACCGGCCCCACCTACGCCCGTCAATATCCGTGTATTGGATGGAGATGTAACGTTGCCAGTGCTGCCGCTGTTGCTGCTGCTACTGCTGGGTTTGGTGGGTACTGTCTCGTCCGTGTGGTGGTGATGATGATGCAATTGCGGTGGGGGTGGCAAACCATCGTGTCGACCACCTGGATGCTTAGTAGTTGCGCTAGTAACGCCCTTGAGTCTGCCCCCAGGCAGCGCCGCTGTGCTGCTGCTGGGCGTCGAGTGGGTAGGCGGCACTGCATTGATGCCATGAATGCCCACAACACCAGGCAAACTGGGCAGACGCGGTGGTAGAGGTGGCGGTACTTGTATATGACCGCTACCATTACCAAAGATGGGCGCTCCATTGCTAAGCACCCAAGGTGGGGGACTTGGCCTATTTGTGGTCGTCGACGTTTGTGCCGCCGAAATACATTGATAATGCGCCTCCAAATATTTGTGTGTGCCAGGACAAGGGTCACCGAACATGCTGGTGGCTGCCAGAACACTGCAGCTTTGCTTGTGCGAACATCTACGAAGAGGAATGATTTATTTATGGATTGCAGGGCAATAATGTGTGATACATTGTATAATTTACTATGTAAAAGTTATATTTAATAAATAATCAATAACTTGGATAATTGAAGTTGATTATGGACTAGATTTACAATATGAATCAATATTATATAAATTATAAAATATCCTATAAATAAATCCTATAATATCTTATATTATTATAATTGTTTATCAAGCTTACTTTGAGTTTAGCACGGTGAGACTTTTGGAAAACATACAGTTGACGCTCCACTCAACGTTGCCATGATCATTGCAGATGGTGATCGAGAAACGACCATAGTTGGCTCGTATCAGATTGATTAAGTCGCCCGGCTCGCATTCGATGGTCAGTTGCTTACCTTCGCAGGCGTACGCAGTTTGATATTTGGGCGCTGTAAATTGTACTGCATGAGTCAATAAGTATTTCTATGTAATTTCATTCATTATCAATAAATATATATAGATGGGTAAATGATATAGAGAAATTGATTAATAGCGCTGCGTTGATTTGTTGTAGTTTGGTTTGGTTTTGGTTGGAGATTGTGGTTCTGCAAAGACACTTACAAGCTATATATGGAGCATATACATATATTTTATGTATATATAGAAATATATATCATGATACACGCTTTTACGCTGCCTGCAATATACTTAGTATGTGTGGTGGGTTGGTGGGTCGTTAGCGATGCTTTGTAGCAAGTAGAATAGTAGTCATAAATACCAAATCCTGCCAGGCACAGCTCACTGAACTTGCAGGTCGGCCCTTGTCCCGAATGCTATCATCACACTCGTCTCTCGTCTGGTTATCAACTCATGTTCGAGTTTATTGAACTGTAAGAGAATGGTTTTCATATTTACTTATTTGATATGCTTGTTTTGTGTTTACTGATAGCCAAACTGACAGTCAAAAATTATTAAGAAACTGTTGATAATATTTTATTGAGCACTTTGGGTCAATTCGTAGGTCTCTAGTGACAAGTTAAATATGTTTTTAATCTGTGCGTAAAACGAGAAGCGTGCCTTTTTGAGACTTTAGACGTGCAAGTCTAGTAATTGTTCTTTAATCTCATAAAAAAAAAATAGATAGAATAGACAATTATTGTACATGACTCAATTTAAAATGAATTTCATCATCATTAACATCATTAAAATAACAAAGGTAAATAATGCTTTAAGTTGTGCAAACGTATATAGTAAATATTAGTGTTCTCTGAACTATCGAAATGCAAACAATTCATTGTCTACCCATATGGTTTTTAACAATGAAAGCAAAAATAATGCCAGAAAATGCAATATTCAAACACTTGACTGAGTTCATCATTGATTATTCAGTTGTATTTGACATTTAATCATACAATCGATCTCATAGAATTAAAAAGTCAGTATTATAAACTCACTAAATAAAATATAGTATACAAACTTTGAATAATAGTCAGAAATTTAATCTAATTTTCTATGAGTACGAATACTTTGTTAAAGGAGTAAAACCTATGATTAAGTCTTCGACGTTGACTAATGAATTTTAAGTATTTGATTATATTATTTGAATAAATGGAAAACTAGTTCGATTAAGTCGAAACAAAAATATATGTGTATACAAATTAAATATTGTAATTCTTAATTTTTCTATTGAAAGAAAGAATTCAGATTCGCCTCTTTTAAGTGTTTGTCTTATAGATGTATTGATTTTTTCCCTATATATTAATCAATTGTCCAATACTACTACTAGCATGACCTAATTAAGGGTTAAAGTTCGCTTACCACAATACTCCAATTCGTTCAACGCCATTTGCGAGCCACACCAAAAGGTATGAACGAGCCACAGCTGAAAGTACAAATAAAAAATCAGGCCATTAGTCACATACATGCATATGTATATTTGTACATATTTACATGAGAAATCGAACGGAGCAAAGATAAAATAAAGGCAAAGCAAACAGAAGATAAAAACCAAAATGGAGTCTATAAATACTCATACAAGATATATTCATGCAGCCACATGCATGCTTGTAAGAATGAATAAATATATACAAACATATATGTACATAAGTATGTATACACACCCTTCATTTGTCGCTTTTCAGACGAACAAAGACTCGTTTTCTTTGTACACTCAAATTGCATTCGTGCAATGCAGTTCCATGTAGAGAAAATTTTATGTTGACTGCGCTGCCGCTGCCGCTGCTGTTGGTGTCTCCACATATGTCACACATACAAACGCATACTAACACAATCAAGTTACTTTAGCTTCAGCGGAGACTGCGCTGCTTCGGCCAGCGGAGCACCCTGATTGGCCTTTCTTTTCAGCTTTCTCATATGAGTTTTTGAGTACGTTTTTCGGCACAAAATTCATCATTTTAGTTTTCGTTTATTTCACAAACTATTTATATTAGTAGTAATTTGTTGTTTAGTTTATATTTTTTTAATAATTTGTATTTTTCAGACACACTTTAACAGAACACGACTACACTTGCTGACGTATGAGATGAATATGAAACGGCGGAGTTGGGAAAGTCGCTTGAGAATGAAAACTGGTTTTGGTTTGAGGTAGAGTCGCGTTTTGGACTTTGGTATTTTGGTTTTTACTTATTAAAGCAATAGTAAAATGAATGAATTTTATTAAGCAAAGCTGGCTAAGTGCTCTTTAATATTGTTTATGTATTTAGCAGCCCTTTAAAACTATTTATTAACAATTTACTGCAGGAGCAAATCCGAGCCACTCTCGTTTAGAAAAATTCTGTATACTTGAATGACAGTCGGTGCGTGGAAAAAGGACGGCAACACAAACAAGACGAATACAAAATACGGTGCTGCCAACTCGATTAGGAGAGCGGTTGATTTGAATTGGAAAAAATACCAATAAAAATTATGAATGGTAAAGGTATAAACAACTTTTAAATAGGAAATGTATTAAATGACGCTATTATTAAATATTGAGAACTTTAAATTCAAAACAATGAAAATGTTTGGGCTCTGTTCTACTGTTTAGTCGAGCGAAAGTGTTGTTCATGAATTTTATCATATTTTATTCCGGGTTCAAAAGATACAAAACCTTGCCCACAAACTAGCTAAATCAGCTGCAAACATTTCAAGTGCAATGCAAAAACTTCTTATCAGAAAAAAGCTGAGCTGCGCTAAGCTTCCTGAATTATAGTAGTTGCTATAAAATAGTAATATTTTGTTCAGTATCACTTGAAGCTTCGCGCAAGTTAACAGTTTTTATTTTGAAATACTAGTAAAATGAAAAACGGATACTTTTTTAGCATATTTCTGATCATCTCAGTTATTCCATGCTCCTTCAGTGCTACGGTCTCTATTCCGAAAAAGAAGGAACCGCCTATAAAAGATTGTACACGAGATATTAAAAACAAATCGGAAATGTGCCATAATAATATAACTCAATCCCCAGTGCCACTAGTAAATCAGACAGTTACTCCCAAATCCAAGTTGGCGGAATTTCAAATAGATGCACACAAGACAATCAGCATCAGTAAAGATGATCTTAATGATCTATTGGATGTTTATATGGACAAGTTAGCTGAGAATGCAGCCACGATCCATGACAAGGAAAACGAGATAAACATTCTACAATCGAGGAACAAATCCGACGAAGATCAGCTGAAAAAATATCAAGAACTTTTGGAAACGTGTCAGCTACAGAATACTACATGCACAAGCACGCTTAGCGAAAGGGATGAACAGATTAAGGCTTTGCTATTGAAAACAAGTGTTTACGAGACGAGATTAAAGCGAAAGCAAAATCTTTTGGCTTTGCATAGGAAACAAAATGCAACTAATGCAGCAACGATAAACGAGCTGAAAAGTCGTGTCAAAGTCTTGGCATATAGGCTAAGAGAGAGGAAAGATGATTTATTGGCAGACTGGGAGGCGGCAACAAATAGTTGTTTACCCCATAATAAAATGTCAGGAATTCATTTAATGCAATTGCCCGATTTTCGACCATTTTTGGTGGCCTGCGAGGGCAACGGCTGGACGGTGATTCAGCGCCGCATGGATGGATCTGTGAATTTTTATCGCAATTGGAATGAGTATCGCAACGGTTTTGGCAAGCTGAATGGCGAGTTTTTCATTGGGCTGGAAAAACTGTACAGGTTAACGGCATTTCAGCCCCATGAGCTTTTCGTATCGTTGCGCCTCTTTAATGGCAGCCATCGTGTCGCTTTCTACGACGACTTCGCCATTGGCAATGAGAGTGAGGGCTACGAACTGAAATTACTGGGAAATTTCCATGGCAATGCCAGCGATGCGATGCGCACACATGACAAAATGAAATTCTCAACCTACGATAGGGACCACGACGAGTTCACTCACATCAATTGTGCTGAATATCATCATGGGGCGTGGTGGTATGACTTCTGCTCGCGCAGGTGGGTGTGTGCTAGATGCTATAAAAGCAATAAAGCTATACAAAATACTTATAATAAATACTATATTTATATTATTAATTATAATTAATAGGAAATCATATTAATATTTAACATTGAAAATAAATAAAATATAAATAAGGAAAATATCATACTACAAATTATTATTGAATTATTAATAAATATTATTTTTTTAAAAACCAGACTTAGGGACTTGATTGCTTTAAAAAATTTAATTTACTAGCATTGCATTATGCAACAATTAATACTTTGCTATAAAACATACTACTGAAAAGTTTTATTATTATTTATTTATTATAATATTTCAATATCATAATGAATAGCTATAATAATATAGGCACAGAATAATATTTTGTTAGAAATTGAATTAGCTATATAAATGTACAGTAAATTATTGAGAATTTTACTAAATATCGTGAATAATAATATATTGAATGAATAATTATATTTATCATACAAGCATGACTTGCATTATAAAACTCGTATGTTGTCTATAAAAAATAGTAATGTCAAATATTTAAAATAACTAGATAAATCAAACTTGATTTATTTACACAAATATTCACTTTAAACACATACTATATATGTATATTCTATGCCATAAAAAAGTAATGATAAATTTTTGTATTTATTTTAGCAATCTCAATGGAAAATACTTCAAGACGCAAACGGACAGCGAGCAGGGAATCTTTTGGGATCAATGGTATAGCTTCAAGTCATTGAAGTCTGTAAAAATGCTGATACGGCCAAAGAATGTTAAAATTTAAATAAATTGTATATCGAGCAATAAACGCCAAAGCATTATTATTGAGTCGAGCGATAAGTGCCACAATTATTTCCACTCCCCTTTTTTTTTCGCTGTTTGTATTTCATTCATTGCGCTGGCTATTGGCAGACGAATCAATGATGCAATTAATTTTCCATTCATTCCATTCGATTGCTACAATAAGATCATTTCAATTAGGTTGATGCATTATTCAGTTGAAATGAACATCGGAAATGGGTCTTTCAAATATAAATGTTTGTCTATCCGTATATTGATGACTTGACGTTGGTGCATTATCTGATATATCAATAAAAATTGTTGCTAGTACAATAAACAAATTTTATATGGGAATTATTTATATATGATAATTATTGTGTATATATTGTTAAGTAAATATATTTATGTATGTAGAAATGAGTAGGCGCTAAACGGCATCACTCGGCTCTTTAGGTTTAAATATTATGAATTGATTTGCTTATTCTTTATATTCTCGAATTACTTTTCTATATAGGTTGGACAAAAGCTGTCCTAGAGTTGTACTATCCAAAATATGTGAAATCTATATTATACCATTTATAATTCATTTCAAATGTCTATAAAGATTTTGTAAGTAAACTTTTCTTAAAATTACTATTCAGATTATTATTTTTATTTCTATTAAAAATATATTTCATAAATAAATTTTTCATATTTATATTATTATTTTATATATTTCGATTATTATTATTGATTTGTATTGTATTATTTTAATTTATATGAATTGAATCTTGTTGAAACTTAAGTTTACGTAACTTTCTAGCTATCAGATATGGCGAGTGAATATGTTTAAAGTTTCAGCTTATTTGCACTTTATTTGGAACGCTGTATACTAATTAAGTATGCTCGTTTAACATTATTTAATACATAAATTTGAATCAGCTTAAATAAAATAAATATTATATATAGTTAATCGAAATAATATAAGAATTTGCTAATATGTCTACATTATATATAATTAAAACTAAGTTGAGATCGTTTTCTTAAAAGATCTACCAAAGACTAACAACTATTAATTATCATATTTATACAATTTAAGTTAGATTTTAGCCACGTCTATTAAAGACTAGACAGATCACTTGGTGGTTATGTTAAGTACACGCGTTCTCCATTGAGTAGTAAGTAATCTCGAAGTACATGTCAAATCGAGTCGACTGCCTGTAATGGCTTTGTAAATAGATGGCAAATAGATTAGATGGCTGTTGGAGAGTCTTGTTGTGGCTGCTCCTCGACCTCCACCTCCAACTCCTCCTCCTGCAGCTGCTGTTCCTTCTGCAGTTGTTGCTGCTGTTGCTGCTCTGAAGTGTGCTCACGTTTTCTGTGCCAACGCAAGCTGGCGAACTGTGCAAAGCGTTTGCCACAAGCTCCACACTTGTACTTCTTCACGGACAGATGGAGTTCGGTGTGCTTCTTGAGGTTGCCATATGTGGTGAAGGTCTTGCCGCAGACGGTACACAAATGCTTGCGTATATTCAGATGGGCGTTCATGTGATCGGTGAAGCGATTCTTCTCATAGAAGCCCTTATCGCAGATGGGACAATGGAACGATGACTGATTCAGATGCGTGCGCCGATGTATATCGAAGAACGACCAGGTCTTAAAGGATTTGCCACACAGATCACAGATGTAGGGCCGTTCGCCCGTGTGCGTTCGCATATGTATGGCCACCTCAGTCGATGTAGCAAAACGTTTATCGCACTGCTCGCAGGCGTATGGGAAGTCTTGTCTATGCCGTCGAATATGCACCGTGAGATTGCACGGCATTTGGAAGCCCTTGCCGCACAGCGTGCAGATGAAGGGCTGTGTGCCATCATGTGCCGCCCGATGCACTTTGTACTGATCGCAGGTCTTCACCAGCTCGCTGCATACGTCACAGCGAAAGGGTCCCAGGTTCGGTTCAAGAAATTGACCCAGTTTTGCATGTAGCAAGGAAATACTACTGCAGCCCGAGGCATTTGTCAGAATTTTGCGTTTCTGTGCTGAGAAATCCTTGCGCAACTCAAACAATGTCTTCTCCAGCTCGGCTGTGGTGTAGGCACTCTGAAAAGTCGTATTCAGCTCCTCGAGCATCTGGCCCAAGGCGAGAGTGCGATAGGCATTTGAGCGGAAGTCAGGATGATCGACATCCCAAAGGGCTGGATAGTTACGATAGATTTCCACAAACTGCAACTGATCGTCCTGCAGCTCAAAGCTAATGCTGCTGGCATCAATGAACTTGGTTCGACGATACGATTCCACAACTCCCTTTTTCTACAAAAGCAATAGACGCAATATTAGATAAGGGTATTATATTGGAACTACTTCTACCACTCACCTTGCTGATCTTATTAAAGATCTGATCCTGCAGTATCTTTTGTAGAAACTCCAGCTCATCGTAGCACCACAGCTTGGGCAAATAGAGACCTTTGTGCTTGATCACCATGCGCAATTCCTTGCGATAGCGCGTGCGCAGCTTTTGCAACTCCTTGTAGCAATCCTCGCCACTCATCTCGTAGTTCAGCTCCTCCAAGAGCTCTGCTGATATCTCCCGATACAGTTCCTTTTTGGAGCAGTTGTTATAGTCAAAGTGCTGCGGATTCCATAGACTCTCCTGGCGCCTGAAGCCATCGATCAAACAGCTCAGCACTTCACGATATTGCGCTGATTTCGTTGTCGATTCGCTGTCGGTTTCACTGGACTTTTCACTCTCCGCTGATTCGTGCTGAAAGAACCAATAAGAGAATGTGCATAAATATCAAGAATAGGCTACTCTATTATTATAATATATCATAAATAATATCTGTAATTTGAAACTCGAAATATATTGCAGCATAATATGTAAAATCAACAGGAAATAGGGGGAGGCTGGTGGACAGGTTTACTGACTTATCTAATATAGTTTTTTTCCTAACTTTTTCGCAATTTGCTTGAACTCAATCTCCCCTTTCAAGAATTTCCCTTTGAATGCATTCATTTAGCAATTAAAGGCAAAACAATTTGTTTCTGCCATTATGCCATTCAGAATGCAGCTTCCTTCCTCCTTCTCTCATAACAGTGTAAATCCGAACCGAAACACGTTCGATTCTGGGAAATCCTCTCCAAGCACAAATGAATACCTACAACTGACACCCAATCTATCGGGTCGAGAGCCCACCCTATCCTATTATTATGCAACGAATTGGTCTTTAGGTTTTGTGCGTCTCTTTCCAAGAAAATGAGATAAGAAATTCTACGCTTCGCAATCGAGTAAAAAACTGTTTTGATTTCAATAAAATCTATGCTTCAGAGAGCTAGCTGTCACACAAACGTGAAACCCAATCGCCCCTTATCGTTATGCATAGCATGCCCCATACCTTTAGCTCATTTTGCAGCTGAACAACCCTACTGCTAAGGCTCTCGCTCTCTCTCTCTCTCTCTCTCTCTCTCTCTCGTTCGCTCATTCTCTATCTTTACTGTGAAACCAATCTTCCAGTTCAAGGCGCTTTAAACTACTCATCTATACTGACATCTACCTTTGCTTTGTCAATTCCAGAACCCAACCCTGATACAGATATTAAGCTTTACCTTTGCCTCTCGCTCCGCACGTTTAGCTTCAATGACGCCACGTAGAAAGTGCATCTTCTCGAAGTACCATAGACGGGACTTGTACTTGCCGCCCAACGAGTTCAGTTTGCTCAGCTCGCGCCGATAACGACCGCGCAGCTCCTTCAGCACGGCAAAGACTTCGGCGCCGGTTAACGGTATTTGAAAGACGCTCTGCAGCGGCGCAGCCAATTCGTTGTAGACGCTGCGCTTGGCATTGTATTTGTAGTCGGGATGTTTAGGATTCCAAAGTTTCTCGCAACGTTCATAGGCCACCAGCAGAGAGCAGACAAATTCGCGATTGCGCTCGAGTTCACGACGCGTGCGCTGTAAAAGAAAGAGAAGAAGAGAGTGTAGAGAGAGAGAGAGAGAGAGAGAGAGAGAGAGAAATAGTTAATTAAAACTGTTCTTGTTGTTGTTATTAATCATTTAGCTCACCAGCTTCAAGTCGACGCTGCTTGCAACGCTGCTAGTGGGCGAATTGGGCGGCATTGGTGTTGGAGGCGTGGCCGGCGGGGTTAGCTCCAGCACATTCTGTTCCATATGCTGGCGCTGCTGTTGCTGTTGTTGTTGCTGTTGTTGTTGCTCCGCAGCAGCTGTTGTGGTTTGCTTTTCCGCGTCGCGCTGCTTGCGCTGCATTGCCTGGCAAAATAATAAAATAAATTCGCATTCGCGTAAATAAAAACCTACATACATATCGCACGCATAAATAAAGTCATATGATCGTATCTTCATTTCACGTGTTTACATCAAGCAAAGAATATATATATAAAAAAAAAGGGAAAGTCTCCAGGCACCCTCGCCCCGCTCCCAGTTCCGCTCTTAACAAGTGCAAATAACAGCGGCTATTGGCCTTTGGGAGCTGTGCGCCCTCGTCGTCATCGACATGGCTTATCGCACAATGTGCACAGCTTTTTATAACTATAACAATTTGCCCCTATATATATACATACATACATATATATATCTAAAGTTGTATTTTTTTTGTTCGAAAAATGTTTGCATTTACATTGGTTTCATTTGTTTGCATTGTCCATGGCATTTAATGAATTATTCAAGGGTATATCGCGTGCCCCATACAATGTGTTTCCTCTTTTGCTTCTACTTCTTGATCTTTTTCTACTTTAAGATCAGTTGCTGGCAGCTTTATCAGCTAGGCACAACAATGGAAAAATAATTTATGTCATAAAACTCCAACAACAGAAGCAACAACAGAAATACTAACACTTGCATATACCCTGTATTTGGGAATACAATTGTTTCCCTATTTAATTTACTTTAAGTAGATATAAGTAAAAAATATATGAATATAAATAAATAGATAAATATAAGCCATAATAATTTATAGATATCCCACATATCTTATGCTGGAATTGCATTGAATTTAAGTCAGAATTTCTAAAATATTCTACAAATTGAATAAATACTTCATTTGTTGTAGATAAATATATTAAATTACTTCCTCATGAAATTCGCACTTAATTTCCAGCTGCAGAATGCCGCAGTTTAGATAGAATTACATTAAACAGAGTATGGTCATATGGGAGTCAATTGCTTGCAATATGCGAATACTTTTCATATTCTATAGAATTTCTAGAAAGTCTCTCAAACTCGGTATTATCTTCATATTGCAAATCTATATCAAACATATGTTATATGCAGTAACATCCGGATTTAACTGGTAGATATGAGCAGAAATTTGCTATACCCTGTAAATTTGAATTTAAATAAATAAATTTAAATTTGTTGCAAAATGTTTACAGCGCTGATACTTTATGAATTTCATTTTGTTAAATGAGTTAGAAAGAAAATATCAATAAATAAATATGTACATTTATAAATATTTTCCGAGTGTTACAAACATTTATCAATGATCTAAAGGTTATCTATTATTCCAGCATTATACTCTTTCAGTGCATTGGGTCATAATCGCAAGCAAAATGGAAGTTTGCCGCCTGATTGTCGTGAATTAAGGCGACAAGTGCTGCAATTGTTGACTCGCTTTTATAGGCATTTTTTCTTGATTCCTCAGTCGATTTGTTCGATTTTCAATAACCGTCGTTGGCCCTTGCAGCGAATCAATAAAAATAACTGATTGCAGTTAAAGAACAATTGTGTGAAGCCAATTGGGAGAGTCTGGAATAAGGCAAGCACGGACTCACTTTATAAAACTAAGTTGATTGAACACGAAGATTGGGAGTTACATAAAGATAATGTGGACATTAATACTCTGCACTTTCTTGTGCTCAATCAATACTTAACTTAACTAAAACTTAACTAAGTTAACTGAAACCTATTGACTGCCAAAAGCAAGCCCTGACCTTTTCAATATTAATCAATGGTATTTCGCTATTTGTTAATTAAACAAGTGAAGCATTGCGGACCTTGGCCCCAATTGAAAGCGAAAAGAGGAAATCAAAGAACAGCCAACAGACAGCTCGAGCTCAAGCACTGCTAAACCAAAGACCAAACTTGAAAAAAAAAAAAAAAAAAACACCCCATAGCAAACACCCAACCCAAAACTACCCAAAACTGAACTCAATTTTGCAGTAAATAAAACAGAAAACATTTACCATTCGTTGTTGTTGTTGTTGTTGTTGTTGTCCGCCCTAAAGGTATGTGGCCAGCACGTTGTCTGCCAGGTAAAAATGAAAAAGAAATAAGCAAAGCGTGCACGACTAGCATATACCCTATGGACAGATTGATAAGCTTTAATTTCTTTCTGTCATATATGTAGATAGCTAAATAAATCTATTTAGAGATCTAAAAAGAGCTACATATATAAATATCTAAATGTATCTATATAAAGTTTTAAATAAATTTTCTTATATAATGTTCATATTTTCATTTTCTTTTTTATCTAAAATGTAGACAATTTTTCGATTGATATATTTACTTCTTAAATTATATGAAGAGGAAGACATTTATATCAAGTATCATCAACATCTTTTGCTTCATTTGCATACTTTAAGGCCGCAATCAAACCTATATACCCGCTTTGCAAACGCTCAAAGCTCGTAGGGTAGAGCAATTGTGAGTACTAAGGGTGAGGTCCACCTGGGCTCTGTTGCATGCAACATTCAGCCAAGTTCATGTACATACACGTGTATGTATGATATACATACATATATATAATGTATATAGCATATCTGGGTAGCTTCAGCAAATGGTTTAGCAGCTGTTTCCGTTGATTTCTGCAGCGAAGGCGCGCAATTTGTAGAGCGTGCCAAAACACTGACAGCAAAATATTAGAAAATATAAAAAAATAATAACACTCTGGCGATGACGTTCGCGACGTTGGGGGCTCTTAGGGATTGGGTTTGGTTCGGTTCGGTCTGTCAAGTTGGGTGTGCCGCACGGTGGCCTGATGGCCTGCTAGCACAAAGGGGGCCTGACCGCTGTCCACTATTGATGGGGCGTCTGCGTCACGGACGCCGTCTGTGTTTACTGAACACGCAATTGAAATAATTGATCCAGTTAACAAAATTGCATAAAAATTCAATAAAAAGGCAGTCACAACAACAATGGGGAGACTCGGAACAAATTGAAACCTGATCGCAGACCCATTTATCGAAATTATTTATATATACAATAAATATATACACTCATAAGAATGTGTGTGTGTGTGTGTGTGTTCTCTAATGCAAAAGGGATCGAAGATTCATTAGAAATCTGAAGAGTGAAAAAGAATTTGTAGAGGAATGATGGATCATAAAAAATACATAAAACTTAAAGAGTTTATGAAACTCAAGAATCTAAGTTTGAAATTCTAATTAAACAATTGCTGAGGCATTTGCCAATAAATACTTCAATGGTTGAGCAGGGTCGTCCATAATATTCTGACAAATTAATTGACATTAAGAAAATAAATTAATATTAATATATCTTTAATTTTATGGATTTTTTTTCGCCAAGTATTGAGAGCTCCATCAATTTATATGTTGATTATTTGGATAATTTAAGAAAAATTAACAAAATATTATTTATAATATATTAAAGTTAAACGGACATATATGTATACTCTATAAAGAATATTGAGAATGTTTGTAAAAAGTGATGAAACGAGTTTAATTTGTTGACAAATTGCTCAGTTAGCCAAGTTACATAACGTGTTGGTTTTTCAGCATGTTTGCTGATAAGCGTCATCCATATCGATATCATGCATAGAGTCCGAATGAACTCCAGAAAGCAGCGCAGAGCTGAGCAGAGCAGCTGCGTCATCGACCTCGAGCTGTATTGTTATAATTTGTATGTGTTTTGCGCTGTTCACAGTGGCTGCCATATGATGGAGCCCTGTTGATGTTTCTGTTGTCGCAGCTCAATTAAAAATGATTGTTTATTGCATTTGCCACTAGAGCAGACGACGGCACAGATGACACAAAATATGCGGGTAACGCAATAAAATTCCTTTGATGATGATGGCAATGCTGATGCCGATGGCGATGGCGATGTCCAGCCAGCTGCTGTTCCACAAATTAATCAAATGTCATTTCTCGACTGCAGCGCCAATTGTTGATTATCAGATAGCAAGGCAAAGATGGGCGTGGCAATTAGAGGGCGCTCGCTAAACGAAATCCATGAAAATAAGGTGTGGGCGAGCTGTAATGGGTGTTGGCGCTTGGCTCTAGCCTGTTGTTTGTTGTCGGTTGGGCAGCGTCAAGCGGCATTGCCTTTGGTGGCGTTAGAAGCCAAAAGCAAATAAAAGATTCATGCTAATGCCATTAAAACACATTTAATACCCTTATAAAACATTTGGCCTGGAAAACGACTTCAAAACGCTGTCAGCTCGTCGACAAATTGCATTAAATATTGTTGAAACTTTTCGCTTTTGTTTATTTACTTAAAAGCTGAGTGTTTGCCGCGATTTGATTGATTAAGAGCTGCAAAAGGGGGCTTCAGTTGGCGCATTGCTAATCAATAAGTCATATCTGGAACTACTCTGGCTGCCCCACGGTGCTCTGGCCAAAGAAAAGACGCGTTTTCCTTGCCACTGCCAGCAGCTCTCGCATGGCAGCTCACAGCGCTTATTTGTATGCTACATAAACAAAATAAGCTCCAAGTGCCATAAAAGAGGAACAGTTTAATATGTTCGTATGATAATCGCTAACAAACAGCCAGTACCAAAGGCCAAATAACATGCAAGACCCATAACCGGGTTGCACAATCACTGATGGACCAATGGATACCCTAGGTAAGGTGCGGAAGAGATCTAGTATCTAGAATCTAGTATCTAGCATCTAGCATCTAGCATCTAGTATCTAGCATCTAGCATCTAGTATCTAGTATCTAGTATCTAGTTTTCCACTTTTTAATGTTGTAGCTTGTATCTCTGATTTCCATCTAATATCCTCTACTTTCTAAAATATATCTTCTATCTTCCGTTATGATAGCTCCCCAACTCACTATCGATATCAATATTAGCCAATTCTTTATTGTCATAACCTATCTACAGATTATTATAGAGTATACACACCCCTAAAAAGAGAGAGAGAGTGAGAGAGAGAGGCCCCACATAACAATCGTAAAAGGTAAAGCCAAGCATTTGTGACGTAATCGCAGCTAAAAGTGTTGCAAGACACGTGTACAAAAAGACCATTTTGTCTATCGATCCGGGGACTACTCGACAAGCTGAAATCACATAGATAATGCTCCAAGTATTCGATGCAATCAATTTTTGCACCTAATGCGGCGATATTAACTTATTTCGAAAACGAAAAACTAAAAGCAAATAAAATTTCATCAGTCAGTCACAAGGCAGGTAGTAATTTAATTAGACTGATTATAAACCTGAGACGATAAATCAGCTGATCGATCAGTGCAGCCAGACCTGAGACAGGTGTTGTGTGTGCGTGGGTGAAATCGAACGAGAATATCGAACACAAACCTAAAACAACAAAAACCCTGAACTGCGGCTATCTATAAAGCGAAGGGAAAACAACTTAAAGTCACAGCATTAAAAATATGCTAAATGAATAATTTAGTGGAACATGTTAATTATTTAATAAGTGTAGCTGATAAACAAAATAAAACTAACTGAGCTACAAAGAAGTGTGAAAAGAAGAGCTAGAGACAGATCGATCATAAAATACAAGAAATAATTTAGCTTAGTTTCTACAAGAAGACAAACAATCTGATTCCTTGAAAATTAATAATCAAATAAATAAATAAATAAATATATATATAGTTTTCTTTTTGGAGCATGAGCAACACCTGTTTATTGTAGGTTTTAGCTTTAATCTATATTTAAGGCATAAATTGGCTAAAGATTAGCTGTAATTCACATTTTATCAAGCGAGGTAGAAGGAATTATCAACTCTTATGAAAGTTAGAATGTGACAAATAAAAAAAAATATAGGGCGACATATTTATATTTATTATATTATAGAAAAGTATATAAAAAGTTCTTAACATTTATAGAAAAGATTTTCATATGTAAAACTTCATCTAAGAATTTATACTGGAGTTGAAATTTTATGCAATTACATTCTCTATTCTTTTAGAATAGCTCATCTATATTATTTTGCTGCTCGATTCTAGATTTAAGTGACAGAGCTTGGATTTCATAAAATCCACAAGTTATTAAAGATATATCACTCAATTCTATCGAACGTCAGTTCAGTTTATATTCATTTCTTTTAAGCATAATTCTCTATAATTTATAGCAGCTCTTATATTAATGTACATATATATGGTCAATAATATTATGATTTCCACATGGCGACGTTCCATGATTTATGCGCTTCAATCGAGCAACATTGCGATAGGTGTTTCTTTTCCCTTTGTTTTTATGACAAGTGCTCTAAAAATACCAATTTACCGGTGTTTAAATGTACATTAAAAGCTGCTTAGGCCAATGGGAGAGCTGTGGATCACACACGTTCGTTCATTCTCCTTATCTATTGAGCCGTTTCAATAGCGATGAAAAAACAAAAAATTGAAATGAAATTGTTTTATTGCCCACAACCTGAGCTGATATCGACGACGCGTCGTCGTTGTCGTCGCCGATGAGTAAGAGATTCTCATGCGGCATTGGGATATAGTCGTATGTTCCAATATATAAACAGACATACATACATACATACATACATGTATGATCTATGGAATTGCAACGGATGTTAATCTCAAGTGGCAAGAGTTGTACTTTCTTATAGATAGTTAATGGAAAATTTTTAAAATTATATTTATATTTATTTATCAAATTAAGTGATCTATAGATAACTATAACCCAAATAAATTAAAAGTAAAATGCTTCAATTATGATGCGTTTATCAGCTAGTTGGTTCCACTGTGCATACCCCATATAACATATATGTATACATATTATATAGAGAGAGAGAATGTCTGCCTAATCGAAGCATAGATAATTTGCTTCGTTGTTTACTTTCCCGGTTTATAGATATTAGTAACGTCAACGTTAACAGGCAAATGTGCCCCCAGACTTATTGATAATAAAAAAGAAAAAACAACAACAAAAAACAAAAGCATGTAAATACATTGCACTGAGCTTAACTGACTGCTTAATACTCGCTCGAGAGTTTTACAATTTTTCTAATATTTCCTAGGGCCTTCGGACTTGAAGAGTCATCTATGAAGAGTGATTTATGATTGTAGCTTTTAAACAGGAAAATGATTAACTGAGGCTTATGAAACATTTAGATATAAATAAGTAATTTATATGTATTATACATATAGACCTTAGATATATATATATGTATATATTCAGCAAGCTCTGCCTTACATTCTTAGAGTTCTGGCTATAAAAAACTTAAGAATGTCTCAAAGATTTTGCTTCTCTTTCTAAGCTCTTCTTCAAGTCTCATCCAAGTCAAGTCATTCAAGCCTAATGAGCATTGGTTAAAGGTACCAATATACTCTCTTTTCACATCATGAACGAGCATGCATAAAAATAAAAGAGCTTGCCTCTGCCAGCTATGGAGTGGCTATTACTCGTAATTGTATAGAAACTTCTGTGAGTAGCCACGTCTGGGGCTGGGGGCAGCCGCAGCAACAACAATTATATTTCCATGAGTTCTATGTAGTCTGATATCGAAAGCAGGGTTAAGGCAGGGGGTTAAGCGATAATGCAGCCTAGACGTATAAATAGAGCAAAAACTTTCATTGAAAATGACGACAAAATGCGTATTATGAAATATCTATTATTAGTGGAAACTAATAGAAAAAGAAAATGATATATAAAATAAATATATATGTACATATCATAATTAATCGTAATTTTTTGAACTACCCTCTCATCTGGCATGCAATTTTCCAGGCCACAATAATGAAATATTTATATTGACTCATTTTTATTTTCACAAAATACAATTTTTAAAAATTTCTCTTTGCTTTGCAGATATATATACAAATATATATGTATATGATATTTGCACACAAATATATAGCCGTTTATTGTCAGCACAAATTCAAGCAAAATATCTCATCAAAAAAAGGTCAAAGCTTCAAACTTAATTTCATTTAAGTAAATTATTTAAAATATAAACTCTTGGTTTAATGCTCGCTAAAGTTCACAAAAGAGAGCATATGAAATTAGCAAAGAAATATCCACATATAAAATATTCCAATTTTTGTGTTACGCCCATTGAAGGTATGGGCGTATAAGTGTGAAATTTGTATATGAATGCGTATAAATAAATTATCAACATTGTAAGGGGCGTGTTATACACTTTTACAACTTTACAGCTTTGACAAGCCAAAAAATGTGGCAAGGGGTTAGCTCTTCAGCAGTTACAACTGTTACAACAGCTAAGGCTACATCGACACCTCAGGCAGAGGCGAGCGAGTATTCTGCAGTGTGTTGCGCCCGGCTGCAACATTTTATGCCTGTCTATGGACACAAATTACTCACAATATATATATACATTTTTTTTTTAAATTTTTATATCAAGGAATTGATATGTTCAACAATTTTGATATTTATAAGATGACCAAACTTGGAATGAAAATAAGTAAAAAGCTTTACTGTAAGTAAATGTGGTGCCAAATATAGATTGTGGAAAATGAAATTGAAATCGAAACGAAAAACGAGGGTATATTTTTAATAGCTTTTGGCTGGCTGCCGATTCGAGAGCAGTGAACGTGCATTATGCCGTCAGTAGGCTTCGAATTGCTGCTTTTTAAATATATAAATATATTATATATATAATATAGAAGCTAAAAAGTGTAAATACATATATAATTTTTTGTTATATAATGATAAAGATCATATATAATTGGTCTTAAATTTGAGTTTCTAGCTCTTAGAGATACTCTGAGATGGTACGAATAAACAGATATTATATGTCTAGATCAATTCAATCCCTTCATCCTGTTTAAGTCTATATACATATGTATGTTTATGTTTAGTCGATATCTCAAGTCTCCTTCTGCTTTTGACATAACAATTATATCATGAATTCTAATTTTCAATGGGCATACAAAATAAAGTTCATGTATTTATAATTGCAAAATAAGTTATGTGTTTGTTAGTTACATATGTATATTTATTGTTGTATAAATATATCTTGTTAATAGTCTCCACTCAGTTAAATAATTTTATTTTACAGCTTTTTAAACAATTTTATTATTGAGAATTTTTTTTTAGAGCTAGTTCAAATGTTTATTTTATTTCTATTTTAGTTTTTTTTTTTGACAAAATCAGCGCAAAAAAAAATATAAACAAGCAGTTTTGTTTTTGTTTTTGTGTATTTTTTGTTCTATTTCTTTTTGTTCTAACACATTAATCGAAGGCTTTTTTTCCACGCTTCTGCTGTATTTATTTTGTGAACACGTAAATTTATTATGTTGTTGCTAGATTTGAGTTTTGTTTTTGTTTTTTGCTGTTTAGCTTTTGTCGTATCTATGTTTTTTTTTTTTGCGTAAATATATAGTATTTCCACAAAAAGATTTTTTTGACGAAACCAAAATCCAAAAAAAAAAAGCTTGCGCGTAAAAATAGCGAATACTCTCGCTGCTGAAGCTGACGAAGTGCGTCTGCCTACGCCCCTGCCACCTTGTCTGGTCGAAACAGTTCCCAAGCCTGAATATCGGGATAAATGAGGACGTAAACAAAATGTAATGTATGGCAATGGACTGCAATTCGACTGGGTAGATACCCTGCTTTGTTATGCACAGATTTTTAGCATCTTCAATTCAAGCAAAAAAAAAAAAAAAACTTTCCATTGCCAAATTCTATTTTTGATATCCGAATTGCCTGCTTGCCTGGAACTCGACTATGTTATACCCTATTTCGGCAGAGACTAACTAACTAACTAATAAACAATTTCAAAGCTCAAGTGATTGCTAAACAGTGCATGCCCTCATCTGCTGCATGGAATAGGGTATGCAATAAATGCGACACAGTTTTTCGTATTTTGTGGGCGCTGCCCGCTGCTGTTGCTGCTGCTGCTGCTGACATTGCCGTTGCCGCTGCCGCTAATGCGCCGTTATTTTGAAGGTCGAGCAGCCGCTGTCGAACCTATTTGCAAAGGGCCAGAATAACGGAAACCCCTTTTTTGCTGTTCTTTTCGCAACAACAAGGAAAAACAACGGCAGAGACAGGCAGGGAATAGCATGGTCAGAATAAAGGGGGCTGTGTGCATGTGTGTATGTGTGAACAAGAATCAACGATTAACTTACCACGCGCCGTGTCTCATAACGGGGATGGGCGACCACACTAACAGCGCCACTGGACTCCGCCGCCTCGTATGTATTTGCGTTCGGTTGCGTGTGTGTGTTTACGTGTGCTTGTGATGGCGCCTGTGCCTGTGCCTGTGCCTGTGCCTGTATGTGTGCGTGCGCCTGTGTGTGTGTGTGCGCGACTGCTGAAGAACAGACCTCATGCAATATTTCAAATGGATCTATCGAGTGCAGTTGTGCGTTCTGCTCGCAGCGCGAAATGTCAGCCGATGGCGGTGGCGAGGGTGGCAATGGATTTTCCATAACATAAACGAAGTCCATTTCGGCAGGTGTTGTTGTTGCTATTGTTGCTGTATTGTTTAGTTGCAATAGCGCAGCATTGTTATTGCTCGTCTTGGCAGGCAGCGCTGCTGTCTGCACAATGTTAACCAAGTCTAGGCCCATGCTCATGCCCATGTCTATGTCGAGCAGCCCCATTGAAGGCTGCGCCTCATTCCAATTGGGCGGGTTCTTTGTACGCTTTGTTGTGGCCATTGGAGTAGGTGTTGTATTGAGCGTTGCTGTTGCTGTTGTTGTTGTTGCTGCCTGCATTGGCATTGGCTCACCTTCGGGATGCATATCCATTATCATTAAGTTTAAATCGGTTTGCGTTGTTTGTTCAATTTTCGCATCGGCTCCCTCGTAGCGCCGGCGCAGTTCCTGCATGTGATGGCCGCGTATGTGATCTATGAAAACCGAAAATTGTAGACAAATGGCCGGGCAAAAGGCGCAGTTGAAACCAAAACATTGTACATCCGGCGATGTGGTTATCTCTCCGCACTTGTGAAAGTATGCGTAATCCTCGAGCTGCCAGTGGAACGATTGCGGCGCCAACGGTTCAGCCTCAACGGCCGGGTGTAGCGATAATATTGAGTTTGTGATTTCCACAGCCATCTCACATCAATTAATTAATATTTGTTGTATTAATTGTTTGGCCGCGCACCAACCACACAGCAACACTCCTTAAACGGCTCCTAATCAGAATATTCCCTATTTTATTTATTTATTATTTTTATTGGTCCGCTGCGCGCGCCCACACACGACAAACGAAACAATCAAAAAAGGTGAGCGCACAAGTGTAAAAATGATGCGGCGACCGCTTATTAGGAATGCGTTCGTTGCAAACAGCCGGCAAACGAAAACTGTTGTTATGCTCGTCTGTTCTCTTCTTATAAGAATGCGGAGCGGCATGTACACAAACGAAAACAAGGTGACTCGCTGCGCAGTCCCGTTACTTTGGCGCTCTCTGAGCGCGTAAATTATCATAGTGTGAGTGAGTGTGTGACGTCAGTTGTTTGATAAAGAATATTTTTATATGTATTAAGATTTTTTGTGTATAAATAAAATAGTTTAATTTTTATTGTATTTTAACGTTTAAACGTTTTTTGGTATAGGATGTAAAATTATTTAAATTTAATTTAATTGTTCGTTGTGTTTTGTGCAGCCCTAGTAATTTGAATTCATGTTGCCCTGGTAAATGTGAACTAATAATTCATTTGGAGTATTTGTAAGTTTATGAACTTTGCTGATCAGAAAAATATGAAAAAAACATAAGTAAATGCGAGTTCAGTGAACTAAACCATTTTGAATATTCAAATTCGGGTGCTGCCAACTTGTTGCCCAGAAAAACGTCGGATTCTTTGCACAATTGTAACTGTCAAAATTGTTAACATATGCGCTTACTTAGCGATTTTTATTTTTTTAAATAACTAAGAGTTATGAAAAGGTGGAAATTCAACAATATTTTTCCAGCCCGCAATTAATGTTTTACATATGTTGTCTGTATTCTAAATATGGGCTTCATCTTACTTTTGGTAAAGTAGCTTAAAATACTTTTAGTGTATTTATAATTATGCAGTTACTTAGGTTATATGTACGAATTAAGTTAATATTTCTGTATCTTCTAGCTCGCCTTTGATATCAGCAGCAGCAGTATCCACTGTACCTATCGCATCTGGCAATATGCACTCCTCCTGCTGCGACAGCAACTGATTGACAATAAACAGATTACTTCGATTCGAGTTGTCCTCCGCCACTGCGGTTTTTGCACCCGCCCCAAGCTGTGGCATTCCATTGACTACGCTCATCGGAATCGGTTTGTCCGAGGTGGCCGCTTTTCTAGCTGGTGCCGTACTCGTGGAACGTCCGCTGTAGGTCTTTTGCGCTGGCGATGGATTAAAGGGAATCATGGTACCGGACCCTACTCTCTTTGCAACACGCTGGCCCTCGAGAATAACGCGAGGCGCCTGTAATTGGATAATTAAATATTAGTATTATATATCAGGCTTAATCAGTGAAAAGTCAAGCTTACCTTGCCGGCGGCTCCAGTTGAAGTTGACGGACGCGCGCGTTGCTGCTGATTAGGCTGCGTAACTGTTCCAGCTGCTCCTGATCCACCTGCCGACGCTGGCTGCTGTGTGACTTTGACGAATGTGCCGCGTGCTGGCGTCGTGGTTATGGATGACGTTGAGTTCACTGATATATTTGGAGTTTTGAACTGATAGCCAATAATTTTATTGCCTCTGTCGAAAACAGGCGTGCTGGTCGCTCTAGGCGCTGGATTGCTTCCAGCAGCAGCGCCATCCACAGCAGCTGCTCCGGAGTTGGGCGTGCCTGTTGCAGTCGCTGTGCCAACGGAGCGTAACAGCAGCTGCTGCTGCTCGAGAGCTCTGGAATTGGCACTGTTGACGGCATACAAGCAATATGAATAGCTCTCTAACAGCTTGGTGGCCACGTCTACATCACCCGGTAGTAATGCGCTTGTCTTCACAATGTTTTCGATGACTTCCTGGCGTTCCAATCCGCTCATCAATACAGCTCGTCGAGCTAAGCCCTGCAGCACGTAATCGAAGAGTTGGACACGCGATTGCAGTTCCGTGCGCAATTTGTCAGTGGGGCAAATCGGCGGCAACTGGAGCAGGCCGGTTGCTGGAATTTTTGGGTTCTTTGCAGCTCTCATTGTGCTGGTTATAGTTAGGGGCGCCAGTGGGGGCGGAGGCGGCGATGCTGCAGCTACAGTCGGAGCAGCAGCCGCAACACTTTCCAACTGCGGCTTCTTGGTCAAGCTTGTATTAGGTGGAGGTAGCTGCTTGGCATTCGTATCCACATGACTCACTGTTGGCACAGCTGTCGCCGATGGCATTACCGTCTGTGTGGCATTACTGGGTGCTTCGGCATCCCTAGCCGCTGTCAACTGCTCGAGCTTGGCGCGCACCTTTTGCGGTATGTTCTTGTCCTGTTTCGAGATAATCTTTGTGGAGATAACCATGTACTGTGGCAACTCCAGCACTGGCACCTCCGCTTTCGAGTGCAGCCGCGTGGGATCAATGGCCTGCATCGGCCCGTCCAGATTCGGACAGCAAAAGTCCAATCCAACATGGCTATAGGAGCGTTGATAGCGCGATGGATACAAAAATGAAAACATTTTCGTTGTGCCAAATGTATTTTGATCGATAACGGCATTCGCTGGAGGTATTGAGCTGTTGGTGTTGGAAGCGGAGGAGGTGTTGACGACGGTGCTGATGTTTGAGTTGGTGCTAGTGGTGTTGCCGGTGTCGGTGTTGATGTGGGCATTGCTATTGATAGCATTGCTCGCATTGATGGCACTGGTTGCCATATTAGAATCCACCTGCGTCGCCACTGCTGGTTTCGCTCTGATGTTTTGGCTGCTTGATATATTTGCTGCCACTATGGCTATGGATGGCACTGGAACATCGATTTCCATGTGCAGCGCTGGTGGTGCGGCTGCATTGGATTGTGGTTCTTCCTCTACCTCCGGCTGTTCCGCCTTTACCTCCAGCACTGGCAAAGGCACTGGCAGTGGCACAGAGTTGGCAATTGGTAATTTCGTTTGTTGCCTCCGTACAACTGGCTGAGATTTGCTTGGGACAGGCTCTGGTTGCTTAACAGCTGCTACCTGCTTGACAGCCGCTGCTTGCTTAACAGCCGCTGCCTGCTTAACAGTCTCTGCCTGCTTAGTAGCCTCTGCCTGCTTAACAGCCTCTGCTTGCTTTGAAGCTACACTTGCTGCAGCAGTTTTGACTATGGGAGATGCAGCTATTGGCGGCGCCAAGCTCTGTACGGTTGACTCTGCTTGCTGAAGATTCTTGAGCCAATTTTTAATCACGCTTCGATTGAGCCGCACACGCAGCTTGCGCAACTTTGGTGGCAATAGCTGAGCTGGTAGTTGCAAATCCTTGGGCTTCTGCACTGACTTTGCAGCTCCCATTGCTTCAACTGACTCACTGACTGCAGCCGCTGTGATTCGTACTGGGAAAGCAATTGCAGCCTCCGCTGTGATTGGCTGTTCCTTTAAACGTTTAGCTCCGTCTGCGGTGGCCTTGGCTGGCTGCTTGCGCTTACGAGATTGCGAAGATTTCGGTGGCCCAGAGCACTCGACCTGACCTTGAATCTGACTCTCACTCTGAGCTTGAGCCTGAGCCTGAGCCTGCGCCTCAGCTTTCTTCTGTTTTTGACTCTTGCGCGCTTGTCGCTGCGGCTTTGGCGGCATTTGGCCAATTAGTTCTGGCAACGTGGCCTGCTTGCGTTCATTGGAGGGATTACGTTGCTTAGTGGGCGTGGGTGTGGGCGTGCCAGCCAAAGAGCGTGCATGGCTGCAGGCGCGTGTCACCGGTGTCGTAGTTTTCGATTGTGCTTGCGAAAGTTTTGTTACGCGTGGGCGCTTCTTATGCTCAGTCGATGAATCCCGGCATTCCGATAAGGTATTTGTTACTGGTGCCACAGGTTCTGCGGCTTCTGATTCTGCTGCCGCTGGCACTTCTTTGGATTTGGATTTTCTGAACGATTTCGGGCCTGTAGCCTTTCGCAATTCCTTTTTCTGCGAGCACTGCGCTTCGGTTAATTCTTCGGCGGCCACAGATTCGCTCGTCTCCTTGCTTTCAATGTTCATACTAATAGTTGTTGCTGGAGCAGCAGATACTTCCTTACTATGAGCATCTAGCTTCTTCGCGTTGGTTTGTGGCAAGGATTTTCTGTTGACTGTTGTGTTAACAATCGCAGCTGGCTTTGCTGGCTCTATGGCTTCCAGCTTCTCAGTTGCTTCCTGTGCTGCCGTTGCTTTTTTCTTGGCCTCGGCAGAAGTTGTTTTGACTGCTGTACGAGAATGAGCTGGCTTTGCCGGCTCAGAAGTTCGCTTATCTGTATCCGATTTGCGGACTTTCATCTTTTTCCCAGCCTCAGCATTAAGTGATTCTGCAGGTTGTGTTGCTATTAGAGCTTTTTCCCCTTTCTTTGCTGCAGTAAGTGACATCAGCTTCTTTGCTGTCTCTGCCTGGGTCGGTATCTTTTTGAGTGGAGAGCTCATCTGTTTGCTAGCGTCGGGCAGTAATGAAACGGAGATGTTAATACCAACGGCAGGAGATGCTGGCGTTTCCACCTTTTTGTACGGTTCCGTTGTATTTGTTATTGCAGTTTTGGTTATTATTACGGTATTATCGATGTTCATGGAGTCATCATTGCTAAGTAACGCTGATAAACTAGATTTAACTGGTGGCGTGTTGTGTACATCCTCGTTCTTGCTCAGCTTTGTTGTTGTCAATATTTTTCCCATCTTGTTGACTCCTGGTGTGGATTGTTGCGTCAAGGATTTCTTGGCGACAGCTAACATTTCTGAGCTCTTACGCATGCCTCCTGGCTCAATAACCTCATTTGTCGACATGGGCTCGATGGTGTCCTCAGGGTCCATCATCATTTCCAATTTTCGGCGCTTTTGATTGGGCTGATCACTGAAATGAAAGGGCTTTCCTGGACGCAACACTGAGAAATATTCATACATATATTAAATTATATATTCAATTTTACCTTATATGAAGCTTACCTCCTTTACCAGTGGATAGATCTTTTTTAAGCATCGCTGGTGGTGCCATAGCAGTGCTGGCTCCAGCTTGTTTCGCCTTCAACATTTGCTTGCGCTTTGCGGCTGCTAAAATAAAAATATGAGATTAGGGGAAAAGAAAGTTCAATATTAGAGAGCATGCTACAAAATTAAATGGAGAAAGGTTTATGTTTATATTATTGGAATATCTATTAACCATCTGGCTCAGAGGCATCAGTTTGACTGGAACTCCCAGTATCGGTACACTCCTTATCCTTATCGACATTTTCTATGACACCTGTTGTTTCTTCCGTCGTATACAAATTATTAATGTTATCTGACACCAGCTGCTGCTCATTCGCTGCTTGTTGAATGGGCTGAGCAGCAGTCTGCTTCGATTGCTGCTGTTGCTGTTCATTAGGAGTTCCTATCTGAGACGCCTCTTCCTCTGATTGATTTAATTCATGAGGTATCGTCATCTCATTTTGATGCTCCTCTACAGCATTTTTCTCCTCCTCAACTGTTGCTTCCATCTCATTGTGCTCCTGCTCCTTATTAGTTGCATCCTGATAAGTTAGCTGATCCTTAGTACCCTTTACATCTGATTCGTCTTCATTCATTTCGGCATCGACTGTAGCTTGATTAATTGATTGATCTCCTACAATCTGAGTTGAATTAGCAGTTTGATCATCGAGGTTAGGCTGATCCAATGGATCCTTCTCTATCGCCATCTCTTCTACATCATTGCACACCGATTGATCAGATGGATATGCTGACTCTTCAAACTCTTCATCTTCTTCTTCAGCACTATCAAATTGGCTAAAATTGAGTTTAGAGCGTGGCATTGGTTTCTTAATTAGAATGCGAAGCTTACGACATGAGCTGTTCGGGGAGCAAGTGTTGGGTGTGCTCTGATTAACGGCCTCATTTCCATGTCGAATATCACTGCAGCTAGAATGATGCTCTGACTGGTCCATAGCAACTGCTTTAAGCGTTGCATCTTCATTAATTTCTTTTTCTTGTACCGACAATTCGCTGCTGCTGGTTGGAGCGTGGCCTGATTTCGTTTCGGGTTTGTCATTAGTGTGTTCTTTAGTTAGAGTTTCGGCGGACTTGGATTCCTTTACCTTAGTCCGTCTTGCCTTTGGTGGAAGGGGCGTACTCACTCTTAAGCGAGTGGAACGGTTACGACTTTTTGCAGCCTCGCCTTCCATTTCAGTTTCCTGTAAAACGTCCTTTATTTCACGCGGTCTAACTATGACCGACTCATCGCATGGGGTTCCCTCCTTATTGCCTACAATATCCAAATCAAGACTTTTATATAAGTCAGTGGAATTTTCATTTAAGTCCAATGTTGTAAGGAGTTCGAGATCTGTTAATTCTTTAGTTAATTCTATCTCCTTTGAGGATTCAATAGTCTTAACATCTATTTTCATATGAGTATCTGAAGAAGTGGGAATTTCAATATCTTTTTCTGAATTCGTTTTAATATCATTGGAATCCCCATCAGGTGGAAATGATACAGATTGACCGGACTCTGTTGACGGAGGCGAGGTCGATTCGTTCGTCTCAACCTGCTTCGGTAGCGAGTTTTCAATTATTGGCTTAGACTTTGTATATCGTGATTTTTTATCAGTTGTGGAATTATATTTGTTATCGGGCTTTGGTGTCATTTTCGACGACGGGTTTTCTGATTTCTTGTTTTCAGAAGCTTTAGTCGTTGTTGATTTGGAGCTGCGTACCTTTCGCTCGCTTTTGGACTCTTCATGCGAACCTGGCTCAACATGATTGGTTGCTTTGGATTTTTTTTGTGTTTTAGCAGTCGACAGAACTTTCGATTGTTCTTTATTTGTCTTTGGAATTGCTGACTTTTCGGTCACCCGAGGACTACTGCGCCGTTTGGTTTCGGCACTTCCAACAGAATTAGTGTCACCCCTAAGCAAGCGCTTGGTATTACGACTTTCACTTCTTGTCGATAATGTGGCCGATATGGTCTCTGTAGAGGAAAATTGGGCTAATGCCGAGCGACGTGTCTTTTTAACCGTATCCACGTTTGAATTTGCCATTCGTTTTTTATCAACTTCATCTGCCAATACTTCCTTATCAATTTGATTAATATTTCCATCACGATTTTTTAACTTAGATAAATCTTTTTCATGCTTTTCCATTTTATCATTAGATAGTTCTTCATTCTTTCTATCAGTCTCCTGCTCTTTAGTTGGTTCATTTTCAACCGATTCTTTAATATCCTTTATATCTGGGATTTCCACTTCTTCCCGATTTGTTTTATCTTGATTATGTATATCTGTTTCTTCAGTTTCCAGAGTTGTCAAGTTTCCAAAATCTTCCCTTTCTAGTTCTATATCGATGTATTCCTCATTTCCACATCTTTTCGCATTATTCAATCCATCCACGTCGTCTATATTCATAGCTTTAGCTTTTTCATTATTTGCCTCCATCTGAGCAGCCTTAGATTCAATTTTACTGCCTTCGCTTATTGTCGTAGATGAATCAAGATTTGTTTCTTTGAGTTCTGGGTTTTCATTTATTTTAAACTCCGGTTGCGATTCCTCCTCTAGAGTTTTGCTCGTAGACTTTGATTCAGAAATATCGCTTGATATTGTTTTCGCTCTGATTCCTTCCTCTACATTGACAGTTATATTTTGATTTTTTGACAGATTTAGTTTAGCTTGCTCCGCTTTTCGAATATTCTTCCTCTTTTTCGGTCGTCCAGGCCCACGCGGAATCTTCGCTGGTTTACTTTTCTTTTTTGCTATCTCTTTTTTAGGTTCTTGCTCTTTTGGTGTTTCCACATCTTTCGGTGACGATTGAGATGGCATAATCGTGATCTGTGATTCTGTAGTGGCGGCCCTGTTCTTTGGCTGTCTATCAAGATCTGGCTTCGGGAAGGCGCCATCGCTTTTGGCGCGACGAAGTACATGTATCGGATATTGATCATCTAACTCTTCGTTAGAATAGGTCAGTTTGCGTACATGGCTTTTGGAAAACGTTGAGCTAACTGTTGGTTGATCGGCTTTCTTTGAAGCAGATAAGCTGCGCGTCTTGGAAGCGGAACGGCGCTCAAATTCTCTGGAACGCTCAGCATCAATGCTAACGATTTCCTCAGCAATATTGAGACTTAAACGCTCCAAAGTTTCGTACGTTAAGTTAACGTCAACATAATCAGCAGGAGATCCTTTGTCAATCTCCTTGTAGTACTTCGGTTGACTTTTACTGCTTGAGGGACTGTCAATCTGCTTCTCGGCTGTAAAAATTAAAGCAAAATAAGTGATAAAAGTGAAAAACGCAAAAATAACAGTAAAAAGAATCAGAAAATCTTACCCTTTGCCTGCACCTGACCAATTTTATCCTGATCTCGACCTGTTTCAGGTGATGCATTAGACAGTTTTTCGTTGGAATGTGATTTATTAGCAGTGCTTGTGTATTTATGCTTAGATGGTGGCGTTTCGGCACTACTTAGATTATTTAGATACACCTGTAGGCGATCATTACGGCCAACTGGCGTTTGTTGCTGATGCTGCTTCAGGCTCTCGTCTTCGGAAACAACAGGTGTCACAGTGTCTACACGGTTTGTTTTACGCACATTATAAATATAATCAGAGGGTTGGCAGTATCAACTAGTTGTTTAACTTTGACTTACCCGCCAATGATGTGACAGTGTTGCTGTCTGTTGATATATCAATAACCTGTTCCGATATTTCGCCATCTTCATCATCTGAATCGCCATAGCCATAGAAATCGGATTCGTATTCAAAAGATGAATCGCTGTCCGTGTTATCAGAAATCTGCAAATCTGTAATTTACACATAGTAAATCAATGCTATATTGCAGTTATTGAATATTTACTCAATGGATCCTCTTTGGGTTCATGCTTGGGTGGCTTCAAGTCCGGTTTTTGAGCTTTAATAATGGTTACAGATTTCTTCTTGCTCAGCATGGGAGGATTGGACGAGCTACTGCTGCTGCTTCTATCATTAGGCCCCATTCTGGGTTTAAAGCTTACTGGATGATTCCGCTTTGTTGCAGATAATTGGGACTTGTGGTTTGCACTTTTAGACCTGTTCATGCCATTGTGATTTAAAGTCTTTCGCGCTGCTGCCTGAGTGGATGTTGACTTAGGTAACGATTTGTGACTCGGGCCCATTAAAGCATCACCTAAAGACCAAACAATGTTATAAATGTGTGTTATATATTATTGACAAATATATATATATTACCTAAATCATCAATTGAATCATATGATTCGAGGCGATCACGCCTTGTGCCTTTGCCTTTGTTGTTTCGACGATTGTACAATGCGTTCAGAGCATCGCTAGAGTCGCTCGATGAAGAGCTCACTCGACGCCGTGGGCTTCCCTTTGTATTCTGCCCGTCTACATATACACAAGCAGAAAATTAGCAGAACTCAACTTTATCGGCTTTTACAGGAAAACTTACTTTCAGCTAGCAGCTCGTCCTCAAGAAATTTACCGTCAAACAGTTTCTGAAATATATCTGGATCTATTGACGAGGAACCACTCGAATCAGACGATATTCGTCTGTTGAGCGGCATTCGCATCAACGCTTGCTGCATGCGTCCTTCGTTGGTTGTTTTGATGCCTGGCAAATCAAATGAAATTAAGCGAGTCGCAGACACGGCAGCCTATTTTCAAATGTTACACTCACCTGGTAGAACTAAGTCTTTATATTCATCGAGATATTCTATTTCTATATCGTCCATTTTAAAAATTATATTTCCTCTGCATATATTTGCGTTGTTTTTTCTTTCTTTTTATTTTTTTCTCTTTTTTCCATGTAGCGATGGCATTTACTCTTTAAATGTATGTTTGTCAGTGTCGGATTGTTGTATACATTTGCGCACCATAGCAACGATGCAGCAAAACCTGACACTATTCATGCAAACCAATAATAAATTGCAAATGTCCAAACGCCCAATGTAAAAATTTATATTATTTTGCAATTACAAAAACTACTTAGAGATGTACATACACAAGGATATACATGTTACTATTGGTATCGGTAGTGATATAACTAATCGATAGTTCATTTGAGATACAATGCGACCACAATTAATTGCTAGATTCGTAAATTTTTAATATTTTTAGCATTGCAAATACAGGATAATACAAATAGGATAGAATAAATAGGAAAGGTTTATAATTAAAAAATTAGATAGGTAATTTTTAATAAATAATATTAAATCAGAACGGCTATTACCGTTATGGGACATCTCAATTAAAACTGAATCCAAATCTAAAACTGCATGTCAAATATGTTCATAAAATGTGATTCTAAATTATTGTATATTTAACATATTTCCATTTTCCATTTCTAACTTGATTATTTATAAATTCTTACTTCAATTTGTCCAATAAATATAATATACAAAATACAAATATTGTTATATTCTCGTCACCAAAGGCAACATAGTAAACTGTTATAATCTCCGCTCTAGCTTTATGTACAGGATTTTAATAGATACAAAAGAAAGGTAATTGTTTTGAATATTATCGATTACAAATGTCATCACTGCTAGCTATTTTTTGGCGCTGTACTTGGTAATTTGGGCTGCCCGCAAACGTAACAATCAAATTTTTTGCTATTCAATATAATCGAAAAATATTCCAAAAATTATCGAATATTTGCTGTCAAAGTTACGTTTAATGGTGAATGGCAGGTGACGTGGAACACGAAACCAACACGAGCAGACGTCAAACTGATTTCAACGCTTTCAACACTTTTCCAGGTCAGCACGAAGCTCTCACAGACTTAGTGTAAATTTGCTTTTAATTACAATTAAACACACAAATTAAAATGGTAAGTGAAACATCCAATGAAACCAAAAAGTAAATACTAAATTGCTAGTGTCGGTTATTATAGCCTGCTCCTGCAAGTTCGACGTCAGTTGGTAGCGGTTCACGCTCTCCCAGCAAGTTGTCGGCGCCACGTAGCGCTGGCGCTGGTGGTGGCAGCACCTTAAAACAGCGAAAGACAACAACAACAACAGCTGCTAGGAGTCGTGCTCCAGGCGGAGCAGGCACTGGTGGAATGTGGCGTTTCTACACAGATGATTCACCCGGCATTAAAGTGTAAGCGAAACGGCTCCAAAACTAAATTAGTGACGTTCACTAATGTCAAAATGTTTGGTTTATGCATTCCCTTATGCTTTATTACAGTGGTCCAGTTCCAGTTTTGGTTATGTCGTTGCTGTTCATCGCCTCTGTCTTCATGCTGCACATTTGGGGAAAATACAACCGTTCTTAGACAGTTCATTTTAGCTAATAAATACTTTCACCTCAACGGACGCGCGCCGCGACCCAATTGTCGACGTCATCAGATTTCAAACAAACTGTTGCCAAAACAACATTAACAATAACAATTTCAACAATCAAACAGTCGCATTCCGTTGGTTGAGGCATTAGTGTTTTCCACTTGAAATTAATTATTGTCTAAGCTTAAGTTACCCGTCGTTAATTGATGAACTAAATTGTAAACATAATTTGTCAAAATTTTCTATTTACTTTGCTGCAAATTTCGTTGAATTGGAATTTGTAGCAGATTATCCATTCCACAATTTATGGTGGTCATGTTCATGTGCATTACTTTCGCGCTTTTGTCATTGACGCAGTTCAATAGTTTAAATACAAAAAGTGTTAAGATCAAATGAATTTGGTATTAAACGAGAAAAAATAACAATTTCTAACATTTATCTATGATTTCCTAGAATTTTGCCTTTTTTTTTCTTGTGACTCGACGTCAGATTTCGTGCCGTTATCAATGTTTGTCCCATAAACTCCGATTCCTTAAAGTAACTCCTGCGCCGTGGGCATTTGCGTTCACGGTGACTTTGCTTGCCGCAAATAAGACAGCAATCTCGCTGTGACAGCCGTCGTTTGCACAGCTGCGACCAAATCTTACAGTTACTCTCAATATGGCCCCGCTGGCCACAGAGCCAGCAATGCTGCATGGACTGATACAATCCACAGTCGTGTCCAGCACGTTGACAACACCTACGACAGTTCCAACAGTGCACATAGTTGGGTTTCACGCACATATCGCAGAGCCAACAGTGCCGATAGGTCTGGCCATTCTGGGAACAGCAGCTCCGACAACGATCGCAGTGCACATTCTCCAGGGCTGTGTCACGTTGACATCTATCGCAATGTTTGTACCCTTCGCCAGGTGGCAGACTTAACAGTTCAAGCGGCACGTTGGTAAAGATACGCACCGGTGACCCATAGCAACGCTTGGAGTTGCCCAAATTCGTATATCGACTGTGATTGGTGTAATTTATCTTATAATCGCACATTTGCAGCTCGGGCATATCCTGTTTTATATAGTTTGCCATGTAGTAGGGATACACCCAAAATATTGGCAGTGGCGTAGCGGGCAGGTGATTAAGGCGGTTATGCAGACGCATCAGGGAACGCAACGTGTGGGCAATTAGTTCGGTTCTACAACCAAAGGGCGGATCCGTAACAATTAAAACGCGTTCCTCACTAAAATATACAGTAAATTAGTTTTCGATTAATTATATTATATAAATACTTACTTCTTGCATTCGAGGAACCTCTCAAATGGCTCTCGCTGGTAGAAAAAGTGATTGTTGCACATGTTATATAGACAGAATTCCTGCGGACTCAGGTATTTGCTGAAACGCTCATCGAAGTCAAGCAAAAAACTTTGTATTTTATTGATGCGCCGCAGATGGAAATGGAGGCGAGGCGCGCCCATACAAACCACTTTACTATAAAAAATAATGGTAAGAGTATAATGCATATAATATTCCTATATATTAAAACTTACTTGATGTTTAGCAAACGACACTGATCAGCAAAGAATTTGAGTGCCTCTTGATCGAAAAAGTATTGGGCATGCACATCGTCCTGCGACAATGCTTTCAGGTGATTTGTGGGATCGGGATCTGTATCGTTCTGTTCTTGAGGATAGGGTCGTATAATTGGCACTCGCTCTAGCTGGTTTCCTTTCCATTTTTTGTGATCCATTCGAAAAGCGCAGATCTTGGGATTACGATATGCGGAACAGGCATAGTAGCCATCACTGGGTGTTTGAATTTGTCGATAAAAGAGCACTGTGGGTCCATGTGGGCAACAGGGATGCAGATTTGTGTCATCTTCCTCAACTTGGAGAAGAAGTTTCTCACTGTTGATGTTTTCATGCATTTGATCACATTGACCGAAAGGAAAGGTGCTGCCACCCAGTGCTGCCAGAATTTTGAGACCTAGAATTGCCAGAATTAGAAAAAAAAGTTGCTAAAATTGCTAAAAACTTTCTGAAAATTGCTAAAAAAAAATGCCAAAAGTAAAAAAATATTAAAATATATATTTAAATTGTTTAATTATATTATTTATTTTTTAAATGATATTAAAAATGTTGTCAAGTTGTTTCCAGCACACTTTCTTCGTCCTCATCAGCGTATTTTGCGCTGTTGCTTATTTTTGCCAAGCAATTTTTTGGCAGCACATAATTAAAACAGCATTTATCATGCCTTTGTAATCCATATCTGTAAAATTCTTTTATGTTTATATAGAGTTTTTATTACAAATGTTTATTTAAACTAACCTTATGTTCAAAATAGCATTGAGTGTTTTTATACCCATGCTGTTGCGTAATTTGGTTTTTACCAAATTCATTTGGCTAAAAATGCGTTCTATTTCCGCATTCGACCACGGTAGGGATATCAATTTAATGGCAAATGTAGCTATTTCGTGGAATGGGTTGTTATTTCCAGCATCGTTGTAGCTGAATACCTCTACCCAAAATTTAATGGTATCGATAACAGATTCCCACTTCACAACACGCAATTTCTCAACTTGAATTAAAACATCATCGATGTTCTTACATTTAAAATATTTTAATACATTTAAAAGTTCGTTTCCTTTACATGGGTTTAAAATATTTTGAGGAGAAAATAAGTTGATTTTCTCCATTATTTCAAAATTTTCAGGTAATCTTAAATAAAATAAAAAATGAATATATGCATTAAAACTTAAATCAACCGTGTTACCTTTTGCGAAGTTGCAATATCAATTCTTTAATAAAATTTACACACATTAATCTTATTTCCCGTTCGCGAGAGTTGAGTTGTAGCTCTTCCAATTTTTTCTCAAAAGCAAACCCCATATATAAGTTTGGCATTATGGTATGATCAAAATTATCTATCAATATGTCCACTGAAATGTCACCTGGTATTATTTTGGATTTCAGAGTATTAATGCCAACTATCAAATCCGATAAAAGTTGCGTCGGGTTAGGATTCTGGGCTTGAAAATTTTTGTTTAGCTGCTGCATTTCTTTTAAAATTGGCTTAAGAAAAAGTAAATAAAGTAAATTTACTTCATCATCGTACAATCCCTTTAGAATTATAGCCTTATGGCAATTCTAAACATCGCGAAATTTTTGAATATAAGATTTTGGCATTTTTAATATATGTATATGAAACTTTTAACCACAGAGCAAAGAGCAAAGACAATTTAAAACTTATCGCGCAAATGTTCGATCACTGTCGATGAATTTGTGAACTATTGTTCACGATTATTGAACTATTATTGTTCACATATTTGTACAATTCATCGTTATTGTTGATTTTAAAAAGTTGAGCTCTTTGATTGTTTACAAAATTGCTAAAAGTAGCAAAATTTTTTTTTAAAATAGCTATATTTGTGGCTAATAGCAAATAAAAAATAAAATTGCAAACTCGAATTCAAAATTGCTAGATCTAGCAACTTAATTGCTAAAATGGCAGCCCTGCTGCCACCTTATTTAAAAACAATACTATATTTCTGTAAATTGTATATCGATTTATTATTTAATTATATCGATATCGGCATATGTAAGACCATTGCAAGTTGCAACACGGAAGCGGCCGCGCACATTTTTCAATTATTATCATAAATAAAGTGATATCTTATATAACAAGATGAACAGCCTGAAGACAGCAACTTTGCGATTTGCCAACTTGGCCAGCGCAACAACTGGTGCTTTGGGCAAACGGGATTTCACCCGCAGTCTGTGGCACATGACCAAAAAGCCGGCGGTGGGTGGTGACCACGTTTCCGTGTTAAATGTGCATAAGCCAAGCATCAATTGCACCTGTGGTTGCAATGTACACACTAAAGGTGAGCATATTATTAATGATAACAACTGCCTTTTTTTTTAAAAAGATTGGCGCATGTTCGATATGGTTACATAACCTCACAAATATGTGGCTCAGTGGCTAACGACATCCAGATAGATATTTTGAAATTTGAGTTGAATCAACAGTTTGTCTATATATCCACAGGTGAACGTGAACTGGTTGAGTTCCTTACTGAGGAGATTATTGCCGAGCGCAAAGTGCAAAAGGGCAAGACTGTGCCCAGCACACTGGAGGGCTTCACCGTAAATCTCAGTGGGGCCGATGTCGAGCTGACCAAGCAGACGGAGAAGGAAAAGGTTGTCATCAGCTTCAATGTGAACCATACTGTGGACAGCGAGCAAGAGCCAGAAATTAATCCCAATGCCGACAAACCCGAATTGGGTGAAATGCGCAGCAAGCCGCAGTTCGAAGTGGACATCATTAGGGGAAGCACCACCCTATCGTTTACTTGCTCCTACTTGGAAGGCGAGGCGCAGGAGGGTGAATATAATGATGTATTTTCTATCGATGAAATGTCCATCTTTGAGGGCGAATGGAATGACAAAGTTTATGCCGTTGCTGGAGATGTGCTCGATGGCTATTTGTACGATCTGTTGATGAACATTCTGGAAGAGAAGGGAATTAGCAATGAATTTGCCGAGAAACTCTCTGACCTAGCCACCGCTCATGAGCACACTTCTTATATTGCCTTGCTGGAGAAACTTTCGAAGTTCACAGCTGGCAAATAATTATTGAATGTTCATTTCTAAATTTAAGATGAAAGTTGTGTAGTTTTTTAAGTTTTCACCAACATTAATTCGATAGTTTCGCGAGCTAAGAACATTTTGCATTAATCGTGTTTTTAGTCGTATGCTGTCGATTCTAATACTAGATTTTAAGTTAAAAGATTGTTAAATGCAAAAACGCAGGATTGTTTTTTGATAATTCAGAAATGAACTTATGCAAATTACTTATGTAAGCATATTATTCAGCTTATGATTGAGCAAAATACAGCACGTTTTAACCAATTAATTTTATGAATTTATTTTGAAATATTTTTATTTTAAATAGGCTCATCTTGGTCTTATCCACAAGGCCGATTTCCTATTCAAATATTTTAATACTAATAACAAGAAATCGAGACCTTCAGGTCTACGATACGCGCTACTGAAATTCATAATGAATCTCAGCCTATTCTTTTAAAATCAAATGTGAATATACATTTACGTAAATTTGTCGAATTGTAATGTAACTGTGTTGACAGAGTCCATGGCAATAATAAAATTACACTTTTAAGTGAACCTTGGGTACATAAAACGTTAACGGTAGCTGCAAGTGTGACGTCATAACATTGATACCGCCTCACAGCTGAGTGATTCAATTACATTCATTTAATGATAAAATTGCTTTATTAAGGCATACATACAATACATATATATATATTTACAAACTTTAACCGTAATGTTCTACCATGGTTTTAACTTAACATAATTTTAACGAATAATTTACATTATGCGTCAATTGTAAGCATGTTATTGCTATGAGCATCATTATACTTTTAAACTGTGGAACTGCGCTTTTGCTTCCAAGCGAATGCATCCCTATGCCCGTGAGGCGCCGAGCGGATATTTCTTGAATTGCACTCTGAATCCGCATTGGCCGCCTCACCATAATGGGGCTGTAGATCAAGTGACAGAGGTCAACTTTTATTTTGGTTCCCCTGCGGCTTGCCGCTGCTGCCGGTCGCACTGTTGTTGTCGAATTCACTGGATGTGGTGTAATCCGTTTCGATTTCGCGTAATTCAATTTTCTGCTCACGCATGGCTCGCTGTGTGGGTGGTATGATGTTATCAGCATGTGCCTCCTCACAAGGATATTTTTTTCATTCAATTACTCACCTTCACGCATTCCTGATAAACCTTGAAAATTGGTGCACATACGGAATCATCGGTTTCTCCTTTAAGAAATCGTTCGGAAAACCAATTATTGAAACAGGCATCGTACTGCTTTTTTAACTCATTGCAATCGTCGCCTATGCTGTTCATGCTGTAGTGTATTCAATTTTTAATTGATAATTTTCACTTGTTAAATAATAGTGCCAATAAAACGTGTGCCCGCTGCAGAAACTTTGCCGATAACATATCGATATATTTGTATATATGAAAGCGATGTACTACCATTGATAGCGCATGGTACGCTGGCCGCCGAAAGCTCAAAGTTGAATGATAACAAATAAAGCCTTTGGTAACCGCGCCCTGACTCAAATTTTATTTACTGAAAAATGCACAATATAAAATATTAACTGATTTTATATAAAAAAAAATTGTTTTGTGTTTTGTTCTTTTTCCTTTCCGTTTGGTTTTTGTTTATTTGAATTAAAGACTTGCGCACTTTAGATTTTAGTTCATACAAAATGCATTTATCAATTAGTTTTTAAGCATAATGAGCGTTATAACAAATTCACAGTAAAACATAATTGATAAGGTTAAAATGGATACAATGAGTTGGCTTGATTCTAGATTAAACGTAGACCTCCGATTTGGCGTTTCAACCAAATCGGAGGTCCGACCACAGTCAACATAATTATCAGCTGTTCCGATTCCACAGTTCCATTTCCCTAGTATCAGTATGATATGATCCATGGATTTGTTTAAAGGCTTCTTCTACTTGGTGTGTCTACTCCTCTTCGATGGTCTGCACTTGTTGTTGCTGTTGCTGCTGTTGTTGCTTGTGATGTCCACGCTGGTTCCGGTTGCGCTGATTGCGATTGTCACGACGCTGGCCGCCCCAATTGCCGCCTTGGTTGTTCTGGTTGCGATTGTAGCCACGATCGCGATTACCCATATTGCCACGCTGGAAGAAGTTGCCCTGCTTCATGTCGAACACCTTCTCGTTCACGTCGACCAGATTGGTAACCTTATCAACGAATTGCATAGCCAACGCCTGAAGGCGCGACGGCTCCGAACGATGCATGACCACCGTCTCGCTGGGATCGTCCAGGCTGGCCATCAGCTCCTCGTTGATGATCATCTTGCTGATGATCGAATGCACCTTCGGCAGGGGCAGCTCATACATTTGCGCCAGCGACGGTATGCTAATGGAGGTGTACACATTAGAGTACGTAAACAGATAGGTGCGCAACGACTCCTCCTTGATGAACTTGACAAGCATTTCACGAACACGCTCCGACTCATAGAACAGATCCCAGACTTTGGTGTTCATCTTCTTGTTGACAATGAAATTGGCACAAGCCTGCCAGTTGCCACAGCGCATGGCCTTGGCGGCGGCGACGACATGTTCACGCATTGATTCCGGCGGACCCACCAAGGATTGACGTTCCGAGGAGCGCAACTGTTGGTAAAACGTTTTGCTGATCATGCGACGACGTGCATCAAACTCGTGGGCGGCTATGTAAGGTATCTCAAGGAGCATGGCAGAGACCAGATAGACGCACTCCAGCAACTCCAGATTGATGTGCATATGGAATGGCATCTGGCGCTGTTTCTCGATCTTCTCCTGCTCAGCGGAACGTTCGTGCTGTCGCTGAGGCAATAGTCCCTGGGCGAGCAGTTCCTTTGGCTTACCGGTGACCATCAAATCGACCAGGCAATGATGCGCATCCTTAATGTTCTCCTGACGGAAGGCGCACAAGCCTAGATTGGCCATCATTCGATTATACAGAATGCGGGTGGAAGGATCCGCAGCATCAATGTTGTCCTGTAAATGCGACATTAAAACTAAGTCACGTGCCTGGAACCAATTGTCATGCATCGCATGATGATAGATGTGCGCCAATATCGCACGCGTCCTTATACGATCTGTGTCGTCCTTGGCATAAATGAACTTGCACAGTTTGTCCATCACTTCCACCGATGATGGTGCAGTGCCTGCTGCCGGTAGCTCGCCACGCTTGCGCTTGAGCACTTCCGGATCGAACTTGTAGTAAAGATGTTCGATCTTGCGCAGATAGATACGGCAACGTTCGTTGTTGCTGCCGCAATGTTCATAGTATTGGACGACCAGCTCAATGGTCTTCACCACATTGATCTCGTCCTTCAGCCGGGACACATAGTCGTTCGAGTGTGGATCGCACTCCTTCAGCAGCTTAGTGAACTCATCATCAAGACGTTCCACGGCAGCCAGAGGGCAACCACGAATATAGTATGGCGCTACACTATACTCCTCGTGCTCCTCGGCGACGCTCTCGCTCATGTTGATGTCCGGATTGGCGAGCAGCAACTTCATCATGCTCTGCATCACCTCGAGCAGCAGGGCCCAGTGCTCCAGTTTCATGGGCTCCGAAATCTTTTGATTGTAGTCGAAAATGGCCGAAATAATGTTGAAATGAATCTTTACACTAATTGGCGTGCCCAGAGCATGTTGCTCCGAGATGTCCCGCAGCTCAAATAGCAAATCGATTTGCAAACGGCGATCAGTGCGCTTCTTGCCGCGCGCCGACATGATCTCAACCAGTTTAGCCAACACGAGGGGAATGTCAATTTCAGCATCCTTTTCGAACATCTTGGGCTTTTCAACTACATTGCCCTTGACAACCGTCTCCCATTCACCATCTTCGTCGTCCTCGGCACGCTTACGCACCTTGTGCTTCTGCTCCTTGCGCTTATCCTTGCGTTTGTCATCGTCTTTGTCCTCCTTTTCGGTGGTGCGCTTAAGGAAACGCTCGCGCATATTCTGGTATAGATTTTCGTCCTCTGACGATTCGGTTTCCGACTCGGTATCGGAATCCCAATCGATTGAATCATCCGAATCGTCCTCATCAGCAATCACTTTAGTTACAACCGATTTTGCTGCTTTCGGCAACTCAGAAGGTTTGCCAGCTCCGCTGCCAACACCATCATCGCTGTCAGCGCCGGCACGATCGGCATCGCTATCATGGGCATCACCCTCGCCCTCCTCAACATCACTCTCTTGATCGGGTGCTTCGCGGAAACGTGCCAGATCTTCCTCAAAATCTTTGATATATTTGCGCACCTTTTGGCGCAATGTGCCCAAGGACTTTGAGTTGTTTTTCGAGAGATTCTTACGACCTTCTCGATCCTCCCACACCTCATTGATGAAGTCTTCGAGCTCGGCCAGACAACGAATATAGAAGCGGGGCGTTACACCGTTCTCCTCCTTAGAGATGACGGGCAGTGCCTTCGTGTAGGCTCGCGTTAAGTCCTCAAAGCTACTTAGCGTATTGGGAATATCCTTAATCTTCTTGTGGTTGCGTATCGTTTTAATTATACCCGTTAGGTTCTCATAGCGCTTTTCCTTGGTGGAGCGCACCACACGCTTAACTTCTTCCTCGTCATCGCTGAATTGCTGGAGCAGAGAGAATGTTTTTTGTATTCAACTGTTAAATAAACTACAAATGAACTCAAATATTGAGTCTACTTACAAAGTTGGCTGCCTTATTAAAGTTGGATGCTTGAACTTCCTCTTCGCTGGATTCGGATTCCGAGTCGGAGCCGTTGGCAAAGAATCGTGACATGGTGTTTAATTCTGCTTATGCCGTGTTCTGCAACAAAAACGACAAATACAATACAATTACAATTTTTAACTGCTTTTGACTTGGGTGTCACAGAGCGGTTGAGGTTATGTTTGAGCGGCCAACATGGCGTTTGCCAAACATTGACAGGCAATTGTTGTACACATTTACAATGTTGTATTTGTGAAAACGAATTGCAACAGACGTCAATCCATAAGCTTTACAATCCTCAACTTTCTTAGTGCAGCAGCAGATGCACAATTTCACAAAAAACTTACAATTATTACAGCAAAACGATGTCATTCACAAGACATCAGAGAAAAGAGGAATAATAAAAGTTTGATGTTATCGATAAGTGATACGTGTGAATCGATGTGTTTCGATGATTTTCATATTTGTCAACACTGTTTCTTTTGACCATTTATGTTAACATAATTTAATTCCTTTTGACAAATAAATATTTAGTTTGTTTTAAATAAAAACAATCTAGAAAATAAATGCTGCCAAAAATAGATGAAAATTAACAATGAGCTAAAAATTAAATTTCAGATATATAAATAAAAGATGTTTTATTTATTTAGAATTTATAAATGACGTGCCCGCAATTTAAATTCAAATTAAATTAAGCAGTACCATTCGAGCTTAACATTGCTGATTTGTGTTCTTTTTTTTATAAATTTAAATTTTTGCCATTACAAATAAACAGGAAAATAAAAATACACAAAACATAAATTAACAGAGAACCCAATAGATTTGTATATTAAAACAAAATTTGTTAGTTAAAATATGTAATAAATACTTGCGCAGGCGCTTTCAAAAGCCGGCATTTGGCAGTTTGCCCTTCACAACGCCGCCCGCTGACAATCTTTGGTTTAATTGTGTGCCGAATGCTTATTGTCGGCCACAGCGACCACCACAGCCATAGTCAAAATGTCGACGAGTTTGAGCGCGCCAACAAGTCGTCTGCGTTCGCTTGCCGTGGATAGTTCAGCAGCTGCCAATACAGGCGGAAGCGACAATCTTTCGCATAGCGGGAAATTCAACCGTTGAAGTCAGCTTCCGGCTTTGTTGTCTGTGCGAAAAGTAGAAGTGATAAAAAATCTAAATTTAAACAATAACAAAAATTCGGCATATGCCTTTAACGTATTTTCCGTTGCGCTTGAATTCGAGAAAGTGCAGACACGTGTCTGTGTATCAATATCCCAAATCACCTCAAATCTAAAGGAAACACTAAGAAACAAAGTGTAAGTGTAAGCACAATATATAACAATCGAAAATTGATGCACATCTGTGTATGTTTACCTGTGTCGCTCAGAGTGCTCCAACGATTCATTCATTCAAATGACAAGGTAAAAACCGCTAATTATTCGCGATAGTTCGACGGTTTCAGACAACTGACAGCCCACAGATGCGCGAAAATTGATAGACATTTTAATGTAAGGTATGAAATAATATATAATATGATTGATTTACTTTTCGAAAAAAACAAACTTTTGTATCTACCATCAACTATTAATTGTTTCTGATATTGTCAATGTTTTAGAGTTAATCTATTTGTTTGTAATCGTGCATCATATGTTTTTTGAAATATACTAATTCTTTTTAAATAAATAAAAAATAGATAAGAAATACAACAAAAAATTAAATAACATTTTGCAAAGATATATTTCTATATTAAGTTTATTTATTATTTATATCTTTTAAATAAGTGAAATTTTAACCTACTCTAAAATGATATTACAAAAAATAAATAATAATAAAGTATATAATATATACAGTAACTATAAAATGTATAATAAAATATACAATATTAAATAAATTTAAAAATAATAAATTAATAAGAAAGTAAATTACTTTAATTAAGAGAAAGAGTATTCAAATGCAATGCAAATATTTTTCTCTGTTAGTTGTTCTTCTGCAAACTTTAAGCTTCATAAATTTTTAAGTGAAAACTAAAGCAAAGCCGCAGTCCAAAAATACAGACCACGATCCCACCAAGCGTCGTGGGCGAGTAAAATGATTTATGAGTAGAGCACATAAACCAAAACAGAAAAAAAAGAAAAAGAAAACCATTTGATTCTGTTTACCCATTTTCAATTCAGTTCAGTTTATCCTGCAGCCATGTGGAAGAGGTGTTTCAAAAACCTTTGAACTTTAAGATTTAAGGACGGATCAGAGGTTCGTTTGGCTTGTGTGTTGTTGGCTCTGCACTTGAACTTCGCGCATTGGGCACTTGGCCGCTTGGCCCACTTGACCCTGGACACTTGGCAAAGTGGAACAGCAGTTGCAGCTGCAGCCGCAGCTGCCATTTGTTTAGCCTTTGCGGCGCGTGCCCAAAACGTGTCTGAGGCCAAAAAACTATTAGAGCCCAAGTGCCAACACAGGACATAGCTAATGGAAATGTTTATGGCGTCTGCTTAATTGTGGATCCATGTGCACGCTAAATGCTACAGGCCATTCGAATGTCATAACCGAGTCTCTTTGCTTGTTGGCCCAAATGCCAAGCTGATGCTGCTGCTTTTCCTGCTGCCCCATCTAAACATATATACATATATATAAATCAGCATCGAAAATGTTGTTTATAATTTGCCGACGCGACAGCGCTAAACATATAGCGTCCAGTACAAATAAACAATGTAGCTAAATCGTAAAAATCGCTCACCTGAATCATCTCAGCTCCATCTCTCTATATATTGTCTATTGTCTATATCGATGGGACGCTGCTCGTGCTATTGCCATCGTCTCTAATTTTGGCACAAGATCAAATTTGTCTAAAAGTATTTCAGAGTCATTTCAATATTGCAGTTAGAGAGATACTCTTTAATTAATGTATTTATGAATTAAAGTGGATATAATAGAATTGCATTTTGTAATTTGGATAAACTGTTTATAGTGAAAAGATCGAATAGAATTATTTTTAGTTTAGATGTGTTAACCTACTTTTTTTTCAGAGGTATGAAAGTAAAGAAATTTTGAATATTTTAATATTATTTAAATATTTAAATTAGTAAGTCTTTGTGATTTAAATTTGTATTTTAATATTATAGTGGAGTTAGCCTATCAGACCCCATTAATAAATATATATATTCATATGCTTCACTTCTGCTGTTCCTATGTATAAACTCGTGAGAGCTTGATACTTAAATTTTTACTACTTGGCATTTTATAATCCAATCATATTGAAGTATTTTTTCTAATTATCTATAAATTGTTTATATAAGCATGAAAACGTTTCAAATTAGGGGATATTTTGTACGTTTTCGAAGCTGTCTTTTAATATCTCCATCTGCTGTATACTTTAGAAGATGTCACCAGTGCGTATTAGAAGTAATAAGTTCCAGTAATTACAATCGATGTCTTTTTGTAAGAAATTCTATTAGCAATTCAATTTGATCACAATTACGTATGTAAACAAGATAAAACTCGTTCAAGTTAAGATAAGCAGACTGATTAGTTGATTAATTGGCTGGTAATGAAATGTTTTCGTTTTTCTTTCCTTTGATTTGCTCATTTCAAGTTCGTGTGTCTCGGTACATTATGGGCAAACTTTGTTAGCTCATTAACCCACCCACTGACTATGGATATCGATGTCAATATGTTGTGAATTCCATTTGAGTTTCCTTCATATTCTATTCACAATGTAATTGCAGACGGACAGACGGTCGGACAGATGGAGACCTTTAACAATCATCAGCTCGCCTGGCTACTGAGCTAATTTCGCAGCTAATGCTAACGAATTGCTGTCATTTAATTTCTATGACCCATTAATTTTTATAATGCGCATTCGTTAGGTTTCTTTTTTTTTTTTTGTATCCGCTGCATGTGACTGGAGCTCTGATGTAAGCTATAGCTGCACAGTAGCTGCTAAAAGTTGAGCATCAAGCAAGTGCACCTAATTAGTGGGGTGGGATAATGAAATAAAGAGAGAGAGAGAGAGAGAGAGAGAGAGAGACAGGGCGAGAAGCAGCGCAAAGAAAAGGAGAGAAAAAGAATGTGTGAGAGACAGAGAAGAAGATCGAGAGAGGAGGAAATAATTGATAGATCTGTAGATATAGAGAAGAAAACAGGGAAAGATAAAGAGGGAAAAACAGAAATAGAGAGAGAAATACACTCAAGCTTGTTAAATTGAAAGAGAGGAGAACGAAAGCGATAGAATGAGAGCGATGCAAATTAAAGAAAGAGCGAGATACAGAGAGAGAGAAACAGAGAGATAGCTATCAGCAAGCCAGCATTATTTTCTTCGACAAATAAATATAATATAAAACTGATTTATGGTAAGAGTATAACATATGGGCTCTTAAATACCCTATATATGTGCTAAGGAGGGTATATAACCTGAAATGAAATCAAACTCCCATCAATTCAGTCCTCTTCTGCCGTTTGTCATGCATCTTTACAAAGTTAATTACATTTCACAGAGCGAATGTCAAATTTTAAGAGGCTTACTATGTGATTAGACTGTAGCAATTTGTTGGCAAAACTTTCTCAATGAGCTGAGGTGCAACTAATTAAATGCAGACAACAAATGCTGACTTCAAGGTGCTATTAAAATCAACAAAGTTTGAGTCCAAATGGAATTTGAAGTGAAAAGCAAGCGTCGCCACGTGTTGGCAAAACTTTGCGACAAGTATTGCCGGCACGAAGCACAAATCAAGCGTGTTGAGTGGACGTTTATAATACCCTGTAAACAGTGGTGGAAAGGTTATATTTTAATGTGGTATTTAAGGAAATTAAATATAAAGTGAAGAGATCAATAAATTTCAATATGAGTGAGAAAGAGAAAGCAGTTAGATATTCTTCTTGCAGGTCGTTCATGACTGGCTGAGCTATTGAGCACAGAAGAAGGTTCACTTTAATGAATCAGTTAATTCATTTGGGCAACGCAAACCAAATGTGGACAAGGCTCTTTTTTTAATGACGACATTGTGATGCTGCATACAGGGTATTACTTAGCTTAGTATTATTCTATTATTTGTGGTTTTCTTTCAACTGGTCTACATGGAGCTCATAAGACGATTCTACGCTACTTTTATTTATTGTTATTTTAAAAAGTTATACGCAAAAGTTACATCCATAAAGTTGAATTATTAATGAAAAATACTTAAACTCTAATTACAGGGTATTACTTAGCTGAACATTTTCTAGTCCTCGTCTATGCTCGTCTAAGTATGTTTCTTTTTTTATTTGCGAATTGCCATGCGGCTTTGTGTAGTATTTAAGGCTTTGTGCACACGCGTCGAATGCTTAATATTGAACAGAGTCATGTCAAGCGAATGGCCCAAGCGTTTTGTTTGCTCTCGTCTCATCTGGCTGTGTCATACTATTGCTCTCTCTTTCTTTCTCTCTCTCTTACCACTCGGAGCTGCAGTCTGACATTTGCTTGACTTCATATTTTGGTTTTGTTTATCGCCTGATTGCTAAATGTGATGAAGCTGTCGATGTCAGGATACATTTCGAGCTGAAGGAGTGGCTTTAAGAGCTGGGGTGGGTCGGGCACACACACAAAGCCAATCACCACAGAATACTCTAGTAATGATGCAGAACTATGAGAGTGGCTTTTGTCTTCATCTCAGTTGTATTGCGAGAGCCGTCGAATTGCCTGTCCCATAGGCCATTTGTATTTGTTCCATTGTTTCTGCGCCTTTTGAGCTTAACTCAAATTCAGTTACAGATATTAGATAATAGAATTCGACTTTTAGTTGAAATATTAATATTTTGTGTAAGATTCTAATGAAATACTGTGACAGCCTGAATTGAATAGAATTTTGAAAGTGATAAGAGCTTAATTAAAGTTTTTAAAATAAAATAATGTAGGCTTGGGCTTAGTTACTTACCCGAATTACTTAAAGTATTCTAGTTTGCTTGATTCTAATTTGACAACTTGAAGGTCTCATATATAATAGGAACTAGATCAGTTTTATATAAAATTATACCTTAAGCCTACTACCACGACTACGCTCTCGAAGTTTGATTAAGAAAGTTCAACTAGCATAAAAGTTATTTAACAATTAAGTTTCTATAGTAAACCCAACTACTGCATTAACTGCGAAGTAAGCAAAACGCTGGCGTATGAGTATATACAGATGAGACTGTGCGTGTACATTTATGTGTATAAGTATGTGTATGTGTATGTTTATGTGGCGTCTTTAATGTATATAGGAAAGAAGCATAAAATCATTGAAATATCAGCTGTACACAGAGTTTCGAATATGTCCTAGTTGAGCGTTTCCCATTAGAACATTGTTCTTTCTTTTTATGTATATAAAAAATTCAATAATATTTGTAAAATATTTTCTTTTGTTATTCTTCTTATATAATGTATTCAATAATATTGTGAATATATTTTTTTGGTTATTTATTTTATTTGTATTCAATTTTTTTTTTATTTTAATATTTTTTATTTTATTATTATTTTTAAAATCTTTTCATTTGTATATTTATTTTTTGGTTACTAACTTCATTTTTATTTGATATTTATATTTAATGTTTTTTTTTAATATTTTTATTTATTTTTTATTATTTTTTAATTAATTATATTTTGTATATATTATAATACTTGTTGTTTTATTATTATTTTTAATTTATTATATTTAATATTATTAATTTTTTTTCAATTTATTTTATTTTGTATATGCATGTATTTAATAATTTAATAAATTAGTTACTTATTTATTTTATAATTTTATTTATTTGATTCTCGTCATTTTTATAATTTTTTTATTTCCTAATTCATATATTTATTTATGAATATAAATATTTGTTATGTTTATACTCTTCATACTCCAGTATACTGTCCATTATTCTCAACTGGTATCAGTCTAAAATTATTCCCAATATTCTTTTATAAAAATAATGCAAATTCAACAACTTTTCACAACTTAGACAAGGTCGAGAGTATTTAGCGAAGACTCGAAAGTAATTTCACTTGAATGGCGCCCATAAGTATGCTATGGTGTTTGGCTTTGCTGCAGCGGCACAAAAAGCGAAAGCTCCAATTAGTGTTATTAGATTTGATTGTGTGAAACGCGAAGCCACAACATTACAAATGCACAACAACGACGCCAAATTGTAGTGCATTTCATTTAAGGGATTGTTTGGCTTTTGTGCAAAATTTACAAAATTGCAGTTGGCACGCGCGCTCAATTTCAGCTCTCAGCTGTAGTTGTAGCTCTATGCAAACTGTATATGTTTGACGCATGCCAGAATTATGTCGACATACTCATTAATTAACTGAACTGAAGCAGACGTTTTTAATACTTTTGCCAAGTCAGTTTTGATAAGCGCACGCGCCCAGAATTAATGAAATGGCAGCGACATTTGAGAGGAGAAGGGTGGCGAAAGGGGGCGGGGGGCGGTCAGTGCTTAGCTGTGTCTGCTCTTAGCTAAAATTAATTTATCTTTACATGTCTAATTCCATTTCAGTGCTAGCTAAACACTTTTTGCAAATTGATAGTAGCCGTTGTAATAGTTGGCGTTGCTCTAGATTCTTGTGGCAGGCATAATGAGCAAAAGGGTCTGTGGAGTTTGGCTTACAAATTAAGTGTTACATATATGAATAATGATTCTAAAAGGGTGAATGGATTGAACAAGTTGAAGACATTGTGGTTAGAGTAGCGAATTGTTATAGAGTGTAGTTTAGTTATAGCATAGTGAATAGCGATAGTAGTAGATTCTATAGTTATAGTAGAGAAGCTATAGTAATTTGTAGTAGTAAATTGTATTTGCCCCATTGTAATGCTAACTGTAATTGCAGTAGCCTCAAGTCTAACTTCCGAGCGCAATAAACTCCTCTTATCTACTTCCTACAAATCTACAGTCGCGTCCATTTAGATAGGTACGCCTATCGGTGCGCTCATTTGACTGCCTGTGCGCTTCTTGTTCATGTAGATAATTACAGATATGCCTTAAATTTATGAAGTCGTTTGGTACAACTTGAATATATTCCCATTTGACTCGTAGAGTATTTGGCTTTCTTGAACTTTAGCAACTTGGAGTGCAAAAAGTCAATAGGTTAAAATGGGCTTAGTTAAACATTTATCTTGTTTTATGTTTGTGCAGCTAGTCGATGCTTGAAACATTAAATATACTTCTATTTATTTGGTATACTCAAGTCTGCTAAAGTCTTTCGGCATGATCACTGGACTAATACTTAAATAAATACATATTTAGAATTTTTTTAGATCCATAATTTAGATAATCTAAATATACTGAAGCACTTATACGAAAAAGCATACTAAATTGAGTGCATTGGGACAAAGATTTCGCTCTAAATCTGGCTTAAAGTAATTATAGCCATGTTGAAATGCAAAAGTCAAGAGGCAATTGGGAAACTGCGAGGGATAAAGTAAATTGCGTAAAGCAAATTGAATGAATCTGTGGGCATTTTTCATAAATGATAGCCCAATGGCAACTTTTTTGTTCACACATTTAATGAGCCTGGCTGGAGGCGTGGCCAACAGCAGCAGCAGCAGCAGCAGCAGCTTCATGTAAGCTGTCATGTAATTTAATACGAGCAATGGCATTGGCGACACCCAACCAATTAACTGGAGGCCATTGTGCGCAGATGGACCTCGAGCTGGCCGCAGGATAGAGCAATGTGAGACAAATTACAAAATGAAAATGATATATGTGTATAAGAGTATATAAGTATATCTGCTGATGTTTGCAGGGACAGGCGGCAACAGAGGCACTCACTCACACACACACACATACACTTGGAGAATTTATGTGTGGCAATTGAAACTGTTGCTCATGATGAAGCGTGGCTGCTGCTGGCGCTCCTTCTGTGGCTTCATCAAAGAGATGTCCACAAAATGCAGCCCGGAAATTGAAGTGTTTTGAGGCAGCTGCTAGAATTATGCAAATTGCTATAGTAGAAAGCGGCTTGAATTAATGAGTTCAACTGGAAATGTAGCATAGAAAACAAACGGGATAAGAGACAACTGCAAAGCGTTGAAAAGGCATCTCTCTCTCTCTCTCGAAATGCCAAGTCAGGCAGAAGAGGTTGTCTAGAGGGTATTGGCGCAGCGGGCGTCTTGTGTCATATGCAGGCCACAGCTGAATAACTGAATATCGATTGAATTCGCATGATTATTTCACAAAGTCATCTATATAGTGGATATGTGTGGCAGATCCTTAGCAGCTCAACTTCAATATTGATAATGCTGGGACATTTAGCGCGAACTTCATCAATCACAAATCGTTATCAGGCATTGTTCAAGACGCCTTACCATATGTATGTGCTTTGGGTTCCATTGTTTACCCTGTACAATAGCTCTTGGTGACCTGCAGCACCATTACTCAACTGCCAGAATCTTCATTTACATGCGCCGGCACACGTCCACAGCGCGCTCTGCAATTTATTAACGTGCCCCAAAAGTGGGAGAGCAAAAAAAAAAAGAGAAAATATGACCTCAAGTGCACAATTAGAGTTGGCGGTTGAATCGCACGGCAATTGGTGTTAAATTGGCTAAATTCATTAAGGCACATAAAATGCAAGCTCAGTGCTCAATTTAAATGGAAGGGCAGTAAACATTCAACATTGAGCGTGAGCGTGTTTATAAAGAGAAGAAGAAATTATTTTAAAGTGGGCAAAGGCTCAAATACAAAGTTCTGTGAGAAACTGGCAGGCTTCATAGGCAACTCTGACTGTAAATATTTTCGTAGGGTTTTTACTTAAATTATTATAATTTTTTTATATTTATTTTTTTCTTTTTTTACCTATATTATTTTTCATTTATTTTAAAATATTTTTTCTACTCATATATTTATGTGTTTATTCAATAATTATTTAACCTTTTTTTATATGTCTGTCTTTATTTAACTTTAAATCATATATGCTACATTCAGCTATTCAGCTATTCAACCCCGGTCAATTGTATATCCGTCCAACACTCGCATTCAATACGACTTTTGCCTGGCAATTTACAATTCATTTTCTTAACCACATAGCTCGCTTCCTATACACTACCTCAACTCTATTCAATCTGTACAGTATATACAAGTATTCTACATGAAGACAAACACAGCTCACGAGTTCTGCTTTCATTTGCGTTGTTCGCAAAGTTTTCAGCTGCTAATTGCAAGAAACTAGCAAGTTCATGGTCCATGTTTAGCGAAAGTTTCAGGGAAGCTTCATTCAAATTTGATTTCTAGCCTAGGGCTACATTAGCATGGCGTAATTTGATCCACAATTTCGAACTGCTCTTGATTGAGCCGCTTGAGTTAGTCGCATGCCCATGACCACAGCCACGCCCACACACTTTTGATGCCGTTAAATCGCTTAGCGAAATGACATCGGTTTTCATTTAGTCTCCGCCAGCTGCCACAGGCAATGCCCACTAAATGCCAACGCAATTTTCTCGGACACTCGATTTCCGGCGCGCGCAGTTTTGACAATTTCCAAGAATACTTTACGCAAGGCAAGGCAATGAAAATGAATGTTTCAGCGATTATATAAATTATATAGATAATGGTTATGTGCCCCTGCCAGCTACAGACTTTTGTAATGTCTGCTGCTAGAATTTCAGCCCAAATATTTTAAAAATCGTAAATAACTTTAGTGCGCGAAATACGAAGCAGATTAAGATCCAAAATGTTGCCAACAAAAAAAAAAATGGAATTCCAACTGAATGCTTCGAATGAAATTATTAATGATATAAAGTGAGCTTAATTTGTTTATCATTTTTTTTTTAGTTGTTTAACATTCTTGACAGCTGCCTAACGAGTATGAATTAAATTGGCAAGCTTTAAGTCTTAAATTGACGTTTAAATTGACGCTTAAATTTAAGAAATCTTTAAAGAGTTTGCATTAAGAATTGATTTGAAATCTTAAAATTTTTATGACGTAATGAATGAAGATGAATAAGTGAAATGTCATTAAAGGGTTTTTAGATATATTATATTTATATATAATTATTATAAAAAATATATATAAAATATTTTGGAAAGAAAAATTAATAATAAAAGTTACTTATTGATAAAATTTAAAAAAATGTATATATTAAATTTTTTTTGCACAAAAAATAAGAGAATTAAAAAATATAAACATATTAAATTAAATATTTAGAATATTTTTGTTGTTGGTATTATTATTAATTTTTTAATCTATTTATTGTTTCATTTCAATTTTTAACTTTAAAAAATATTTTATTGTTATACAAACTTTAACACAAGAATACCTCAAAGTACTGATAGGGTATTTGCCAGTCGTTCACACTCGCCCAGCCATTTACTCAATTGTTTTCTTTAACATTTTATGAGATCTAAAAATGCAAAAATTTCACGTTTTTACGCGTGTCTGTGCCCTATAAAAATTTGAATATGTGATATAAAAAATGAACACGTCGATTCTCATCTCTGCTCGTGATTTATTTATGTTTATTGCTCGAAATAACATTTTATTTGATTTTTCATTGGCAGCAAATTTATGTAATTTACCAAACGTTGCCTTATTTCGCTCGCGTCCGACAATTTCAATTACGCTCGGCACAACAAATGTTCGGCTACAAATCTTTCTCCGCGCCTAAACAAAGCAAAAATGAAAGAAAAACAAATGAGAGCTTTAAAGTGCAGAGTCCAACTGACTGCAAAATACTTGTTGGCGTTGCAAAAGCGGAAGCAGCTCAAGTAGAAAGAGCAAAAGTAAAAGCAAAAAAATAAATATTATAGTAAAATATTTACTATGTTTTGGTAATATTGAAATTTTATATTTATATGAAGAGAATATAGTTATGGTATTTAGAATATATATATGGGTATATGTGACAGTATTATCCATAAAGATTTATTTGTAGATCAACTACTATTCGAGGCACAGATTGTTTCTGCGATGATCTATATATTTGATTCCCCTCAAAAAAGCTAAACACTCTATATGAACATCAAATATATAAAATTCCAAGTATTCCACTACACTGCAATAAAAGCCAATATACTCTCTTTGCACTTTGTGTGCGCGCATCAAATAACCTACCCGGAAGCTAGTCTGCAACATTCACGCATATTTCATGATGTCCTCAGACGCACACACACACATAAATATACAATAAGGATAACGACTGTAAAATGCTGTATACTGACGTTATTTATGACCAAATATTTGGTATAATTTTCTTTGTTTATACCGATTGCCGTGCAAAAGTAAAACAAATAAAATGAAATAAAACAACAATTTACCTTTCAACACAGGTTGAGCTATGAATACTCTTTGTTTATTATACTTTGATATGTAATTGAATTTCAATTTAGGACTTGTATATATTATATTATATTGGTATTTGAAGAAGAAACTGTTCTTCAACTAAACTTAACCCACAGAGCTATATATATGTATACTATGTAGCTCTAGTCTTATGAATGTTATTTATATTTCATTTATTAAATGAATTATATTTTCTAAAAATTATTTTTCATTTATATTTTAAGTTTAAGTTTTTTCCCACATTTAGCAACTTGTTTTCTAGTTTTACATAGAACATTATTTAATTTATATATTTTAAATTTTAAATCTGCATATTATATAGTAGTGGCATTCATATGGATAATCTGACAGACTTTATTAGCTCTACATGGCAATTCATCATGCCGAACAATGCTGTCTGCCTTCTCTTCTTAACTGTTACATGCTCTAATATAAAATCAGTATACTCCAATTGCAACAATTTGTTCAGGGTGTAAATATATGATTTACATACCTCATCAAACAGATTTACACATACGTAAGTACGAAATGCCTAATATCAGAAACAAATCTGTTTGCAGTTAAAAGCTGATATGTCAGTTATAAAGAAAATCTGTATAAAGCATTAATATTTAATTCAATATAATAGTAAGAGTAGTTGAATTTGTATAAGAATTCAACTTTAAGGCACAAATATTTAGCATGAGTCTAGATAGGAGAGCAAGTTCTTATATGTATCTCAAGTACTTTAAGAAGCTACAAGTTTGGCATGCGAATTATAATCTGAAACGAGCAGAGTCTAATGAACCATAGAAACAGAAACAAATAGCAAATCATGGCAAATACACAAGACTTAACAGAAACTAAGCCCTGGGAATGGTTTATAGATAAGATTCGCATTTGCTTTCACTCATACTATATGCTATAAATAGCAGCAGCCAAATAGGAGCTGTTCGTCGAACTGTTTGCGTTAAGATAAATGTGGCGTGGTTTGCTTTTTCTCTCTCTCTCTCTCCCTTTTTTTTTGCCCGAACTGAAAATGCGACAGTTTTTAAGTGAACTGTTGATAAATTGCATTGATTTATCAAATCTACTCATGTAAGCATGTGTTGATAACTGTAAGTGGATGTGAGTGTGTGTGTGTGTGTGTGTGTAGGTGTGTAGGTGTAGCTGAAAAAAAAAGGCAGCACTCTCGTTGGGAGTTCATAAATATGTGGCATCCAGATGGTCGGCAGATAAGCGAACATTCGAGCTGTCATAAACTACAGAAGCTTTTTGTGGTCTGGCGTGGAGCGATTTAAGCTGTTTATTGATATAGGCTAACAGGTTTGTTTGTTGGCCCTAATGGCTGCTAACCGAAAACAGAACGAGACAAACAGACACAAATGTCGAGCACCAAAAATTATTGTACGAAATTATGATGGAAATTAAATCATATAATGCTTAAGTTATGCAATGGAATTTGATATGAAATTTCCTGTGCAGTTTCTAAATTTCAATTAGCTAAGTGAAGCACAAACAAAATTAAACTAACGTGTGTTAGTGTGTGAGTGTGTGTGTGACTGTACAACCTTCAGGCTGGCCATTGGCCATTGTATTAACAAATTAATTACGAGCCAGGCAAACAATGCCACAAAAGTTGACAATTTCGCTTGGCGCGCCAACAACTTTATCAAAGGTTCCAGCTGAAGTTCTCTCTTCGGGCTAAACATTTCAAATGTTGCTAGTATCTGCTGCAGCTGCTTCGATAAAGTCAACAATTTAATTACCTCAAAAGAATCATGGCACGCTTCTGGCCACTATTAAAGCATCGGCTTTGACCTCCTTTTATACTTACATTAACAATTATGTAAACGACTTTATATTTCAATTAGATTTGGCATTTACCAAAATCTCATTTCAGTTTAACCCAACTCCCTGGTCGACTGAATTTCACTCTTCATTGACTGACAAAAGACGTGAAAGCTTCACTTTGTTCTCTCTGTGTGTGTGAGTGTGGCAGAGGGAGAGTGAATGAAAGAGAGAGAGAGAGAGGGAGTAAATGTTTGTGCATTTGGGCCTAAAGTCATTGAAGTCAAGGCAACTTGCCTTTGATTTTAAATGTTGATATTATACAAATAATTGTTGATTGCGTCAGAGCAAAATTAGTTGAAGAGCTCGACTCACAAAATACCTAAAACAGGGGCAGCAATCAACTATATGTATATTAGAATTAAATTAAAATATATATTCATTTATTAATAAATTAAAACCTATTTTTAAAATAACTTTTTAAATGTATTATATATTATATTTATTATATAATATTTTTGTAAAAATGTTATATTTTCTTTAACCAATTTTCGTTTTAAAAAAATTATTTATATATAATTACATAAACTTATTTGCAATGCACTTCCATTAGTGCATTAGTTCCACTCTCCCTCTCCCTCTCCCTCCCACTCTCTCTCTCTAGCGCTCTTGCAATTAAGATTAATATAACTAAATGGTTATTGTTTTATTAATTAAGAGCTCATAGTCTATTATTCTGCTATCATCAATTTTCATCAAGTATCAATTTTCATTTTTATTAAGTGCAAGCGAATTTTACGCTCATAATAATAATTAAAATTGCGCGAAATTACGCTGTGCCGGAAGAAGTGAATCAAGTCAAATTTCATGAAACTTTAAAAAGTGCTAGCGCTCCTGTCAAAGTTTTTCTTTGAAACATTCTTAAATGCTCCTTCAGCCTGGGAATTTCGCATCAAAAGTTTTTATGTGGCTCAACTGAATGCTGTCAAGTGAGCTGCAGTCGAAAGTTAATAAGCTACAGCAACAAGTCGAGGGAATCGAGCGAATCACGTTGCCAACAAAGTATTCTATGCCTGCCTCCTGCTACTTCCTGCTACTTCCTGCTGCATATCTGTGGCTAAGCAGGCTTAGCTCAAGACTTAAATGACAATTAACTTTGGCAATTGCTAATGCTGTCATCTTATACCGAGCTTCCTCTGCTAAGACTACCCCTTGATACTTGACTTTGAATGCTAATGTACTCATTTAATGCCAGACTTAAGTTATTGCTGATTCAAAAAGCACTCACTTCAGTACTAAATCCCTGGGATGTAGTTAGAGATTTCCATTAAGCTCTGACATGATGTTGATTACAGCGAAGAATATGGCTGAATTTTTGATACTTCAATAGAAGAACTCGTTGTTTTCTTGTGCCTGATTATCGCGAGTTATTTGCATGTTTTATTTTTGTGAATATGTTAGGTATGTGTGCTTAAGGCATATCATTCGTGAATCAATTATGAGTTTAACATTCTGTTGAGTTTGACTTGACAGAATTATAATATTGCCAACATAGAAATGTCTTCATTTTGACATTTTAGTCTTCATTTACTTAGATCTCAGGCAAACAGAGAGATATCTTTTTGTAGGCATACTTTTGTTTGAAGAAAAAAGGAAAGCCCTGAAAGTGTGTAAAGAAATTATTAGATAGAAATTTATTATTTGTTACATACATACATTTTGATTGAACTTGTTTTAGCGGAATTTAAAGCTTGAGCTCCCATAAATCATGCAGTATTTTCAAGCATATATGCCTTAGAATATGTCTAAGAAAATGAAATTAATAACTTAATTATGCCGGCAAGACAACATGAAAGCTTTTTTGACACCTTGACTCTTTAGAACGAGTATTTTCAAGCAGCGTCCAATTTACCCTTTCTTCAGCATGCATGGCAAGCCTTGACGTTAAAGCATATATAAATTGTTCATGTTTTTTCAAGCTAATTGCAAAATGTTTCTACAAGCTGAGCTTTAAGTTACAGAATAATGGCGCTGCCAAGTTTATATTCTCAATCAACTGAAGCCGCTGGCTGTTCAGCTTCACACGGCGAGCAGCAACAAGGAGTTCATATGCGACGAAACTGTCATTACATTTCCAGCCATTAAACACACACACAGTGGGTCGTAAAATGTAACTGACGTTCTGGCGAGCGGGAATGATGGCTCGGGCCAACTTCACTGGGGATTCACTGGCTGAAAAGGACGTCGTAGTAATTGAAATCTGTGCGTGGTCTTTTGCATTGACAGTTCGCAGGCATTTCTTTGTCATAAAAATATGAATAGTTCGTCATTCGACAGTTACGGTTCACTTGCGAACGGAATGAAGGAGCTTTAAAGCCTTCAAACGCCTCGAAAAACATCAAAATGTATTTAGTTTGTGGTCAACAGAGTTTAATGCCTAGCATAAAAATCTGCATAAAACATAAAAAGATGTCGAGGCAACAAGCTTTCATGGTAATTTCAAAAGTTAATGCAATGTGAAAATAAACAAGGCAAAGTGCGGCAGTTGAGAGTGCCTGACTAGGAGGCACCTAGGCGATAGCGACGCCCACAATAATGCCATATAAATATACATTAAGATAGGGCATAGGGAGCTGACTTTAAATATATTGTATATATAATACTTTCATTATCAATATATCTATCGAAAGTAAAAGTAAACATTGCTTTCGAAACGTTTATCCATCAGTCTCTCTAACGAAATGAATCAATCTCTGAAGTAAAGCTGCTTAAGCTAATACATTCTCATTACGTCGCATCACTTTACTCTAGGGGAAACCACTGTTGTTATCTTTTGATATGGAATTGATTATGTGTAAACAATAAGAGTGCTCTAGTTGCAAGTATTCGACTAGCAAATACCCTTAAAGCATTGACTTCTTGCCAAAGAGTAAGTGGAACTTGCTTAAATCTGCTTATGATTATGTAATATGATGATGAAGTTTCATTAAATCAAGTTACTCAAGTCGATGCCAGTAGTCTGTATATTCGTTAAAGCAGCTCTCTCGCTCTATGTCTCTCTTTCTATGTTCCACTTTGCATGTTCCTTTCGCCATGTTGTTTTCTATGCTCGTCTCTACATGTTCGTGTCTTCATGTTCGTCTTTCCATGTTCGTCTCTCCATGTTCGTCTCTTCATGTTCGTGTCTTCATGTTCGTCTCTCCATGTTCATCTCTCCTTGGTCTTTCTTTATTTTTCTCTCTCCATGTTTCTTTCCCACCAAATTTGCTGCCATGACGCTCCATGTATATGTCTCTCCATCTCTCCGAATGTCTTTCTGCTTTATCTGCTACTCTTTATATTTATATACATAAATGACATTTTAATTAACAATGCTTAGTAAAAAGATCATTAACAAATCATTGTCCTTACATATCTATACAATTGTTGTTCTAACTAATGTTTAAACAATTTCTTAATATTATTAATAACTTTAACAAATTTGCTTAAAATATTTAGTATTAATGACAATTGAATTACTTATTTTATTACACTGCACGACTGACCCCCACCACCCCACGACGACTGAAGAAATGCTGCAGCTGCTGCACTTTTTATAACCCAACATCCACTCAAACTCTAAGACGAGCTCAACTGTTGAGCCTGCGTCGAGTTGGGGTCGCTGCAGTCGCGTCTTAATTGACCAATGGGAAGCCTCTCTGCTGCTGCAGCAGCAGAATCGTGCCTAGTTCTGCTTAGGCAGGTAGACCGAGCGAAAGGCGACGAGGCAGACTGAGTGATAAGCTGAGCGTTAGACTGAGAGCGACATAGTATATACATGCAGACAGACATACGAATAGGCACGATCTCAACTGTTGAGCCTGCGTCGAGTTGAGGTCCAGTTGCAGTCGCGTCTTAAGTGACCAATGGGAAGCCTCTCTGCTGCTGCAGCATAATCGTGCCTAGCTCTGCTTAGGCAGGTAGACCGAGCGACAGGCGACGAGCAGACTGAGTGATAGGCTGAGTGATAAGCTGAGTGTTAGACTGAGAGCGACATAGTATATACATGCAGACAGACATACGAATAGGCAAACAGACAAACATAGTAAAATGAGCTAGTCTCATTTCAGTGATCGTTGAATAAATGCTTATATGCTAAAGAGCTTATCTACGTAAAGTTATTCTTCTGTTGTTTAGTTATTTAAAAAATGCTTCTACTCTCTCAATTTCTGGCTATTCCATTTAAAACTAATTTTCAATTAATTTTTTATTATGAGCTTCCATGTTTAAACTTTATCAAAATACTCTTTTCGTATTTGCTTTTTATATTCCATTCGAACTATTTGAAAACTCAATTTAAATTTATTTAAAAATTTCAAACATCAATGCACAAATTTGTTTATACTCACTCATTTAATATCTCAGCAAAATTCAATTAAAAACTATACTCAATTTAATGGAAAATTTAAATATGAAATTGTTTTTTTTTTCTTTTTTTTGTTTACAGTGCACAACATCAACAACAACAGCATACAAAAAACCCAACAAAATCTGCGAAATATATCGCAGCGTAAAAAAAAACAGAGTTTGCAATGCAACAGGAAACGAAGCATGCGGAAATTAAATTAATAGTTTACGCTTAAACTGTTTCGCTTATTCACCGTTTGATAGTTAAAATTGCAAACCGAAAAAAGAGAAAAAATTAAATAAATATAAGCTCAACTCGTTAGCCATGATGAGCAGTGTAAGGAGCATTGCCATGGACATGGAAATGGAGGCGGAATCGGAGTCACCGCTAAACCCATTGAATGTCACTCGAGCCCTCTGGGAGCTGGCGATGACAACGACAACGGAGACGGCATTCTCTGATGACAGCAACAATGATAGCATCGCCGTCACTGAGATATCCTATGTGCCCTATGCCCGGCGACCGGAAACGTATATAGTCCCAATACTGTTTGCCATTATCTTTGTGGTCGGCGTTCTTGGCAACGGCACGCTGATTGTGGTCTTCCTGAGTGTGCGACAAATGCGAAATGTGCCAAATACGTAAGTCAATGACTTTTCGCCTATTATAATTCTCATTATAATAATAATTGTTATAAAAATAATTATAATAAAAATAATTATTCAAATACGTTTGTTTTTAAATGTGCTTACAATACTTTTAAATATATTTTAAATGTATTTTTTTTATTAAAATAATTTGTTTATTTTAAAAATAATTATTATACAAATATATTTTTACTATTTATTTCTTTGTACATATATTTCAAAGATTTATTTTACTTTGTAAATATACGAATACAATTTTATTTAAAAAATAATAATTATAAATATATTTCACATACTTGTTTATTTATTAAAAATTGATTTTATATATAAAAGTAATTTTTTAATCTACAAAACTAATAATTTTAATTAATAAAATTAAAAATATAAATAAAATATATATTGAAATATTTCTACTAATTTTCTTAAAATTTTTGAAGTATTTTCAAAGCATTCAAATTCTTTGATTCATTGCTATTATTTTTTTTTCGAAATTTAAAATACATTTTAAATATATTTATATTTTCCATCTTTGTTAATGTTATTATTTTTATTATTTTTAAATGTTTTTCATATTTTATATATATGTTTTAATGATTAGTATAAAAATAAAATATTTAAAAAGAATTATATAGAATTTAACAGAATTAAGTTTCTGCTTAACTTGCGCAAATAGATGTTCGCAGCTCAAAATTTATAGGGTATTGTCAGGTCGAGTACTGCTTTGATTTTCAACATTCCATTAAGGTGGAGTGTATATTTAATATAGAAATCATTTTTAGCTTAACTTTCACTTTAACCGCAGGGTATTTCATGGTCAAGTAGCTTCAGTTTTGAACGAAGTTTTGATTTATGTTAAACTTAAATTGAATTTAATTAGGCAAAGCCTCTGTTCCCGTAAATTGCTTACCAAATTATGCATGCAACGCGCCCAAAAGTCATCCAGCAAAACACCTAATAAGGCAAAAAATGAGTCGAGGGCGTGGCAAGTGAATTAAGTTTGGCTTTTCCTCACGCAACATTTGCATATTAACTGTAAGGACACACAAATTAGATTTGTGGCTTGATTGGGCCTGCTAATTAGCCAAAGTTGCTCAGCATCTGTGCGCGTGTGATTGGCTCTTAGGCTAAATTGTCTGCCATAAATCAAGATACGGTTCGTGCTAGCTGATGCTGACAGTGCTTTGAGACACGTATTAGGTATTTATGTGAGTTTACTTAAAGATATTTTCTATTTTCATGCGACAAAGTCAATTTCCTGTGCGTTAAAACAAATTCAATAGCGAATCGAAATTGAGCTCTAATGCATTTCGAGGATCAAATCAACTTGAGTTTATGGCTTTTCGGGCAGTTAAAAGTGCGTAATAAAAGCAAAATACGAATAGGTTTTGCCAGCGCGCACTATTTTATCTATTTGCGAACAAAATTCATAGAAATCAATGTGATTTCTTTGCTTTTTTCCATTTGTAAGCGCACGTGTCGCATATTTTGAGAAGGAATTAAATAAACGAGGTACTGCGGTACTTTAATGTGACTTGCTCTTAATTTTTATGATTTTTGATTATTTTTAATTCAGTTAAAAAGTTAGATTTGTTTAGAATTAAATGATTTCTTTTGTTATAATATGATCAAATATGATAAAATTTGTTTATTTAAAAATAACAATGAATTGTTTAATACTGAAATCAGCTTGCGAGCAAAATCTTGATTAAACATATTTATATTCTTACAACCTGCTTACAAAAACATGTAAATTTGTAGAAAATGCAAAAGCAGAAGCTTCTCATGCGACCTAACTACATAACATATGTATGTCTGTCTGTGTAATTGTTTGAGTGAGTGACTAACTGGCATTGATAGGGCTTGACTAACTCAATTGCTCTAGGTAGACAAGAAAAAGGTCAGTTTATGACCATATGTATGTAGCACTTAAGTCCAACGAAACTTGCGGCAGCAGAGAGTCTTCTCATTGGTCACTTAAATCGCGACTGCAACTAGACCCCAACTCGACGCAAGCTCAACAGTTGAGCTTGTCTTAGAGTTTGAGTAGATGTTGGGCTATATATGCTATAAGTATGGAATAGCCAGAAAATGCTTTTTTAAGACAACTAGACAACAGAAGAATAATTGTACGTAGATAGGCTCTTTAGCATATAAGCATTTAGTCAACGATCAGTGTAATTGCCTATTCGTATGTCTGCCTGCATGTATGTAAGTCGCTCTCACTCAGCCTATCACTCAGTCTGCCTCGTCGCCCTTCGCTCGGTCTACCTGCCAAAGCAGAGCTAGAGACGAGTATGCTGCTGCAGCAGCAGAGAAGCTTCCCATTGGTCATTTAAGACGCGACTGCAGCGACCCCAACTCGACGCAGGCTCAACAGTGCATTTTTAAGACAACTAGACAACAGAAGAATAACTGTGAATATTTAAGTAGATAAGCTCTTTAGCATATAAGCATTTAGTCAACGATCAGTGAAATGACTCTGTTTGTCTGTTTGCCTACTCGTATGTCTGTCTGCATGTATGTATGTCGCTCTCTGTCTAACACTCAGCCTATCACTCAGTCTGCCTCGTCGCCTGTCACTCGATCTACCTGCCTAAGCAGAGCTAGATACGAGTATGCTGCTGTAGCAGCAGAGAGGCTTCCCATTGGTCACTTAAGGCTCGACGGCAGCGACCCCAACTCAACGTAGGCTCAACAGTTGAGCTCGTCTTAGAGTTTGAGTGGATGTTGGGTTATAAAAAGTGCAGCAGCTGCAGCATTTCTTCAGTCGCCCAGGGGGGTCATTTGTGAAGTGAAGTGCAGTGTAATAAAATAATTAATTCAATTGTCAATCATATAAGTATTTTAAGCAGTATTGTAACAGTTGTTAATAATATTATAAAGTTGTTTAAATAATAGTTACGAGAAGATAAGAGTTACAAAAAGAGATAATGTTGATGAGCGTTGAGCATAGTAATATTAAGTAAAGTTTCAATAGGATAGATGTTTATAAGATAATGATCATTATGATTATTATTGAATAACATGATAATGACTATTAGGAAAAGAGCCTTTACTCTAATTCTTAATGTCTCTTTTAGTCTTATTATTTGTTCTTATTGAGAATTTACTTTAACAATTTTATAAAATATTATTAAAGTACAATTAAAATACAATTAACAGTACAATTAAAAGTACAATATTATAACATACTCTTAGAAGACTCTAACCTGTCAGTTAGTCATATTTTCTTCATCTTAATCATAATCAAGTCATCAAATTTACTTTCTCTTATAACACTGCCATCGAATGTAGAGTATTCCTTAGTCTAGCACTTATTTGTTATTAAGAAAATATTCAAATTTTATGAGAGCAACGTTAAAAACGTGTAAAAACATTTTGACAGCTGATGCCAAATATATAAGACGCGTTTACGCTTTCAACAAGCTTAAAAAAAAAAAAAACAAAAACAATAACAAAAATCGATGCAATTTGAGATGTTTCTAATCAGCTTAGGAATATACATAAAAGCGTATCATTGAGAACTTCACCAGGTGTTTTTCATAAAAAGTACATAAATTTAGCACTTAAAGTGTAAAAGAATTCAGTTTGCTATTTTAAATTGATATACATATACATACATATATGAATATAAGAAACTGTAAGACTTTTGCCTGCATAGCGATGAGCAGCTGAATGTGCAGCAATAGGGGTATTCTATATATAAAATCAATTTGCTATAAGCGTTTCACTTTGTAAAGTAGTATTAAATGTCTTCAAAGTTTGTGAAAATTAACGAACTAATTAGCTGCAATCAATTGCATTGAACGAGGGAAACGTTTCATGAAGACTCAAACTCAAAGTTCTCATCAATGAAGTGCGTCAAGATGTGGCAACAATTTAATGAGTGAAAGTTTGAAACGGAAAATTAAAGCAGCGCTGACAAGAGAGCATTGAGAGAGCAATTACAAGTCAATGAAAGCATAAAGAAAAGAAGAAATTGATGAAAAAAAAAAAAATAAAATAAAAATAAAAAATAAATACTAAGTAAATATAAATATATAATAAATAAAATAAACAAATATTCGAAAATAATATATATAAAAAAAAAAAAAAAAAAAATAAATATGAGATAAAAAATAAATAATATAAAATAAATATATATAGAATAAAATAAATATATAAATATATTTTATAAAATATACAATGTAAGATAAAGTAAAATATAAAAAAAAAATAAAAATAAAACAAAAATTAATAATGAATAAAATTAATAAATAAAATGAAATGAAAATTTAAAATAAATTTTAATAAAATAAATTGAAAAAAAAAAGATTTACTATGTAATTTAATATAAATATATTTAAAAATAAAAAAAAATATATAAAAAAATTAATACAAATTAAATGAATTGTAAATTTAAAATATTAAATTAAATAAATTTAAAAAAAATAATCAAATAAATATAAATAAAATTTTATTTTATGTTTATTTTTATTATTATTAAAAATAAATTTTAAAAATTAATACAAAATACAAAATAAATTAAATGAGTTGTAAATTTAAAAAATTAAATAAATAAATTTTTTTAAATAAATCAAATAAATTAAATAAAAAATATAAATATATATATTTTTTATTTTTATTTTAGGCTTATTTATTTATTTTTTAAAGTATGAAATGGTAATAAAAAAATAAACCTAAAATAAAATTGTTTTAAAATATATATATTTATAATAAAATAAATAAGATAAATATAAATTTATATATATGTATATAAAATAACATTTATATAAAGTTCTTCACTCAGCCCACACTTGTGTGTTAAATGTCAAGTTCATTTATCAAGTAATTAATTGAGTAGAGACATTAACTGTGATGTCTATGGAACGTAATATGTGACGAAGGAGTTGCGCAGCAAGCAAAAGCCAAATGCATTGCCCATTGGACACTGGGTGCTCGCGCTTGCCACTCACGTTTCTTATATAAAACTCGTTTACTCGATGGCAGCCGGAAATGTCAGCTGATCACATTAAGCTGAAATTGCATCTCTTGGCCCAAATGGCGAATCTCAGTTGAGCTCTCTCAGACTTTACCAAATACCCGTTGCCAGATGCCAGGGGCCAGAGTCCAGATGCTTATCAATCGTGCCGCAGCAATGTAATTTGCTATTGCACAAACAACGTACCACATGCAGCATATTTATTGTAAAACTTACACGTGCAGATGCAATAGCAACATGAGCTCATAGTCGGAATAAGCAATGCAATTCTAAATGCTGCAATGTGATAAAGGAACATTCTGCTCAAATATGTATATTTCGCAAAGAGATTAGACTGTAGTCTGATGTAAAGGATTGCCCGATTAGACAGAGTTATATGCATTTACAATAAAATTATAATAATTTGAAAAATAGAAAGAAAATATATTGATTCAAATGTAAATTAACTTAGATATACTTCCTTATATATTTTATTGTTATATTTTCTTGCATTTCATAAATATTTTCTTCAAGCATTTGTTAGATGTTTAGCTAATTTATCTTGGGAATATTTTTGTTTGATTTAAACTTCACTTAAATGGCTTCAAACATTATTTTAAAATAAATAATATATATATTTTTTTTAAATTATTTTGTTGCATTTTATTTAAGCATTATTTTAATTCTATTATATTATTATATTATTTTTCATTTAATTAATTATTAATTAATTTATTAGTTTGTAGTTATTTTTAAATATTATATATATTATTTATTATATTATTTTCATTTTATAATTTATTAAATATTTTTATCATTTTGTAGTTATTTTAAAATATATTTGTAGAGCATTTGCTAGATTTATAACACATTTTTGTTTTATTTTAACAGCAACTAAAACAGTTTTTAATTCTTTAAAAATTTATATGTTAATTTAAATATTTGATTATGCTCCACAAGCTTTAGATCAACATTGTATTTATTCATAAATATAAACTTCTTTTACATTTAAAATTCATTTATCAAGTCTTCAAACGAACATTTTAAAGTAATCTAATTGGAAATATTCTAAAAATAGAAGAACTTTAAGAGATTCCATGTACCACATGCTAAGACGTCAAAAGCACTTTGGGTTTTCTTTTCCGTTTTCTGTTTTCTGGTTTTCTTTCTCTTTCACTTTCATGCTTAATAAAGTGTCATATAAATCAATTTTATCAGCGCGAGCCGACGAAATTGTTTTACATGGGCCATGGCAAAGGATGCGCAAATTTGACTAAAGTCGAGCTACATAAATCAACAGAGCGAAACACGTGAGGGTGACCCATGGATGAGGCATTTTGAAGGGTCAGCTTGCTTACCCAAGCCCACGCTCAAGCTCAAGCTCAAGCTCAGGCTGGCATTCACGAGGGCCTCACACTTGGCGCTTTAAAAGTTTCCCAATTCGGTTTTGGGGCACAGCTAAATTGAATTATGTTTCGATTTATCTTATTTGGGACCCTTAACCACATATTGTTGAGTAGAATTAATAGACGATTCGATTCGCCGCTGTCCGTTGATATGTCAATTTGTATGTATATGATACTCGACCCTCGACAAAGCTGTACGTCCCATTCGTCAGTTCGTCAGTTTTTGCGCCCTCTTATTATTTGTCTTTCTATAGGTCTATTTGTTTATAAGTCATTTGTTGACTCGTGCCGTTCCATCGACTATCCATCTACGTATTCATCCTTCTATCTGTCCATCCGTCTGTTGTTTGTTCGACTCTCTGTCTATCTCTCCCACTTTTCATCCTTTCATCTGTCCATCCATTCGTTTTAATTTGTCCGTTTGTTCTTCTTCAACGTTTCCGTCTCAGAAACCAAAAGACCCAGAGTCTTGACCTTTAGGATACTCCAATATCAACTTTAAGACTTTCCTCATAATCGATATATCTCCTTCCCTTACCACCATCTCATTCAATCTCAGAAAGTAGAAGACTTGCATTTTGACATTTGAGATACACCAATAAATAATAATAAATGTATAATATTATATGCATTAACGTTTCAATCTCAGAAGATTCTAACATAACCTCTGCATCTTCTTCCCTTTAGCTACATACTATCCCTGGCTCTAGCTGACTTGCTGGTTATACTGACGACAGTTCCATTGGTTTCGACAGTCTACACCTTTGAGTATTGGCCCTGGGGCAGTTTTCTGTGCAGCATTTCGGAATTCATGAAAGATGTTTCCATTGGTGTTTCGGTCTTTACGCTGACGGCGCTCTCAAGTGATCGATATTTTGCTATAGTCGATCCGCTGCGCAAGTTTCATGCTCATGGTATGTACATTATATACTATATTATATATTGCTCATTTTATTGATATCAATTGTATGCAGGAGGCGGACGACGAGCCACGCGCATGACCTTGGCCATAGCTGTATCCATTTGGCTATTAGCCATCATCTGCGGCATACCTGCGCTAATTGGCAGCAACTTAAAGGTGAGTGCCATAGACTTGGCCCAAACTGTCTTTTATTTATATATTTACGTATTTGCTTCATAACATCGCTTTCAGCCTGTTGGCATTAATCAAGAGAAATCGATTGTCATCTGTTATCCGTATCCGGATGCCTGGGGCGAGAACTATGCCAAGTTAATGGTCATGCTGCACTTTCTGGTCTACTATGCAATACCTTTGGTCATAATCGCCGCCTTCTATGTCATGATTGCGCTGCACTTGATGTACTCGGCGAGTGTGCCAGGTGAAATGCAAGGCGCTGTGCGTCAGGTGAGTTAATGGAAAATTAATAATAATTTATATTGGGTTTCGTAAGAAATCAACTCTAATTAAATAAGTGTATTGCAGGGTATATTCAAGTCAATCATAGTCTACTAAATCACTTTTACCTGTTCAATAATAATATTATTAAATCTCAAATCTGAAATTCGATTAATTTAACAGATAAATAAATGACAGCGAAAAAGGGATAAAATATTTAAATCAATTTTCGCAAAATGCTTTATCCAGCATCAACTGAATATAAATTGAATAATATTGACTTTGGGTATAAATTGAATATTTTGAATGTATTTTTTTTTTTTGTTAAGCCTCTTGAACAATGTGGCCATCATTATTCTGAATGCAGAGATGATTTGTGCTCACCTTTCGCATAAATAAGCAAAATTTAATATTCAATTGAAAATGAATTTGGTCTCTAACAGATTTATTATTATTGAATTTGAATATTTTGCAGGTTCGAGCGCGTCGCAAAGTTGCCGTCACGGTGTTGGCATTTGTTGTTATCTTTGGTATTTGCTTTCTGCCTTATCACGTCTTCTTTTTATGGTTCTACTATTGGTAAGTGCTGACTTTTATCCAACACAGCAGCAGCAGCAGCAGGAGTAGTAAAAGTCGCAGCAGCCAAGGGGATTTAGGAATGTAGTGCTCTCGACCATCCAATGAACAACGGCACTCAGTCATGTAGATAACGTTGCCTGCACACACTCATACGGCGTTTGAGTAATGCCCCACCATGGCGTATGAGTAATGTGGAGGACATCCATTGGCCATTGGCCACCACAAGGGCTGTGACCCTTGACGCTGTGGTCAATCAATTTCCAACTTGACACTGGATTATGTCTCCATTAGTTGCATGCAAACAGAACATACAACATCGATATACTACATATATATTGTATTCTTTTCCGTGTTTTACAGGCCGACAGCACAACAGGATTATAATACGTTTTGGCATGTATTGCGCATCTTTGGTTTTTGCATGTCCTTTGCCAACAGCTGTGCCAATCCGGTGGCTCTCTACTTTGTGAGCGGGGCGTTTCGCAAGCATTTCAATAGGTATTTGTTCATACACATCACTGCAGCAGAATAACAGCTTAATAACAATAATCGATAAACCGATTATCGATAATAAAAAAATGTAATCACTGTTACTGTAAGCGTAAGCCTAACCTGCTATTTCTCTATAACTATATAACACATAACTAACTAACCAGCAACAATAACGATTCACGAAACATTTGATCAACTTTTTCTGTTTCACACTCCAAATGCAATTCCCCCCTCTCTCTCTCTCTCTCTCCCTCTCTCTGTCATATCCATCACATATCACATGTAACAACAGTTGCGTTTGTGCCTGAAAGTTTGGCTGAGTTTTGATTGTGATTCGGATGGAAGTGTTTGTTTGTTTACGCATTGCCCATTGCCATTGCCAAACATCAAATGAGTTTTTTACGGGCACGTGCAAAGATATATTTTAATAGCATTTTTGATGAGGAAATAACAAAGTTTAAAAAATATAGAAATACAAGAAATTATTATTTGAAATTCAACTATTTTATAACAATTTTATAGGTATTTATATATTCTATATGTATTTTAAAGCAAATTTAATTTTATTTCAATTTTACAGACCAAATATTTATAATAAAAATAGCTGAAAATATTTTTTGAAAATTACAACATATTAAAATATAAAATATTATAAAATTGCTTAAAAATATAAAGAGTTTTAAGATATTTAAAATATTTATATTTATTTCAATTATGTTTAATTAAAATATATAAAATATTTAAAATAAATTAAATATGAAATATATTTTAAACATTGGATATATTTTCAATACCCTAAATTATTTTTAAATTATATAAAAAAATTGTTAGAAATATTAATGAGATAATAAATTTAAATATTACATTATTATAAAATAGGAATGGTAGTAATTGTTAATATTGAAATTAATAAGAAAATATGAAATGTATTGACTTTAATATTAAAAGATTCATGAAGATTAAATGTATATTTTAATTTACTTTAAATCCTTTTTTTAAAAGATTAAAATTTGTATGATTAGTTAATTTATTTAAATGTTTTATCTAATAATTCTTATTCTTACTAAATTATTCTAACTCAAGAAACTTCCACACAATTCCAGACAGAACTAAGCTAATTTTCTAGCACATCATTTAAAGCATTTCTACTGCACTTGTAAGTGTAATTTAATATGATATTTGTTTGCTCTTGTTTGCTTGTCTTTTATTGCATGTCTGCGTCGTCTGTTTGGCCAAATATCTTGCGCAACTAGATATCTGTTTTGTCGTGGCATAAGTGGACGTCGCAAGAAGCGTAATCAGCACAATGACACCTTTTGCATGCATCGCAATACATCGCTGACCAGCACAGCCTCCAAGCGTTTTCAGTCGCGTCACTCCTGCTATCAGAGCACAACGTTGCGCAGGTGAGTCTGAGAGCAGCAGTTGGGTGGGTTGGGGAGTAGGGGGGTGTCATCATTATATCGACAATAGCTAAGCCAACCTGTACTGTACTCCACTGCGCACAGTAGCTGTCGCCTGCAGGAGACAACAATTACGACACTGCCTAATGGAGCCAGCTCCAATATGGGCGCGCCCCCAATTGACACAGCCGGCTACGAGTTTACGCCCCTCAGCGCATTTGGTTCAGTCAAGGGCGCACAGCTGTCGCAGCGGCTGCAGGAGTCGCCATTAAACTAAGCAGTTCGACGTCCCCACGGAGTATACAGGAAATATGAAGTAGCTGCAGTAAACTACAACTTTTACATAAATCTAAATATGTTCCAAAAATTTTAAGAAAATGATGTCGAGCAAGTGAAAAGCTTGCCTTAAGCTAAGTTCGTGTGATTGTTATGCTGTTTAAGCTTTTAAGGAATGAAAAAGAATTATATAAAAAAAATACATAAATTTTATCATTTAGCTAAAATTAACTTGAACTAAAATAAAAAACTTCAAGCCAAAGAATTGCATATGTAAAAATAAAAGTAAATAGAAAATCTCAAATACAACGAAAACGCAAATCAACTCAGCACTTGAAATGCTCTCTTGGGAGTTGGCACTATAAACTTGGCCAAATTGCTTTGGCGCCGAAAACGAGTTCGGGAACAGCCCAGCGTTAATGCAGAAGCTTGATGACTTTTAGTTTACTGAAGCTTGTTATGTTGTTGCTAGGCTAAATGGAATTTAATGTGTTTTTCATGTCTAGTCGTTCAGCTTGAAGCTAATCAAAATAGTTTAATACAAATATTTACAATAAGATTTAGGCCCTAAGACTTTAAACAATGCAAAGCAAATTAATTGAAAAATTCATTTGTTTCTTGTGCACAGTGTCCTTGTACATAGACCAATTATTAAATATTTAGCCATGTAAATATATTTATATTTATATTTATATATATGTATGTATTTATGTATGTATTTATTGTATAATTAAAGATTTGACTTGATTGTTGCCAATAAATGTAAAATTTGTGTGAAATGTTTGTCCATCAATGGAAATGGCAAAAAGTGTTGCCTACTTTTGAGCGTTTGCCTTTTTGTGTGCTGCGCGAACAATAACAACATGAAAGTTATTGTTATATGACATTTGATAGATAAAATTTAAGGCGTTAACTTTAAACGTAAACGTTAGCGTAAAGCGACCTGAAAATTCATAAAAATAAAACAAAATGAACAAGGAAATGGGAGCGTCAAAAGTTGTCTTTTGGGGACAGTTTTTGGGTCAGGTTTATGACTAAACTGGTTGAGTTCGGATTATGGCTATGGGCCATAAGATAAGCGACAGTGTGATTAATTCGCTTTAGCCGGCCACAAATAAAAGGTGTGGGCTGGCTTTTAAGCGCTGTTTGTTTAAACAACAACTCGATTTCCGGGCCAATGGCAAGTTACTTTGACTCTCAATTAGCTTAAATCAACTTTAATGCTGCGACTGTCAAAACATGAATGAAATTTACTTTTAACAAATTGTGCTGGCAGCCGCATCAGCAACATCATCATCATCATCATCATCATCAACAACAAATGCCACATTTTGCTTAACTTATTGAAAATACCAAAATGAATCTGACTGTTGCTTGGTTGAAGCTGCGCGCCAAGTTGCCAGCAGGACCACGTCGAGTGGCTCATCCTTGGCCTTATCAACTGTCCCCAAATTGTCACAGACTTATTTTTATGGCTTGCGGTTTTGAATTTCAATTCTATTTCTGCTCATTTCTGTTGCTATCTATTAATTCAGTCATCTACAATTGTCGTGTAATTGCATGTTACGTGCGAAGCGCCACTCGAATTGTCTGCAACACTAATTAGTTGCCCAAGTGGCTATCAAATTTGCAAATCAAATTTAATTAACCAAATTGTCTTACGCAGCAGCAAAAAGCTAAAGCTGAAATTGTATTGCAATATAAGCCACAAAATTATTACTCCACTGATAATTCGTAAGCTTTAGCTTGAGTAGCAATTGTGCAAATTAGAATCGAAATTCGACTTTTGACTGAAATTGTAGAACATTATTTGATATTGTTTTTATTACATTAAAATGTATCTTTATTTATATATTTATGAAATTTCAATAAATTAATTTTAGTTTCAAGATTCATTATACAAAATTCAAGTTATTAAAGCAAAACAAATGTCATATTAGCAAAGAACGCTGCAATTAGACGTAGCTTGAGAATTCCAATATGCACTCATACAACTGCTTGCATTCTAATTGTAATTCTATTAATAGCAGCGCTAGCCTTTGAGCTTGTGTTGCCTTTGTCGCAGCTGCTACTTTAACTTTGCAATACGAAATTTAAGCGATGCGTGGCGTTGTGGATAAGCTGTTTGCTTCAAATGCAATATGGTTGACTTGGACGCGAGTTCAAATCCTGTAAAATGACTTTTGACTTTTCTAGCTAAAAAAGTATTTTTAGATTCACTTTTCTGTTTTATAATTATATATATATTTACTTTATTGTTTCTATACTTTTCTAGAAATTAAGTTTATTCCTTTATACACTATAGAGATAAATATAAAACCAAATACCTCGAAAATTCTTTGACAGCATTAACCTGCGCGTGGCAAATTTTGAGGATCATTTTCAAGCCCAATTTAATTTAATACATTTCAAAGGTAATTCGATAACCTTAAGAAACTTAAAAATCTTGTTTTGATATTTCTTTTTTGGGTTTCACTGAACTTGGTCATGCACTTATAAAATTCTGAGAAACCTCAGCGATTACCTAGGCAATGCGAGCAATGCGAGCAATGGGGCACTTTGAAGCTGTTTGTAGCTGTTGCTGCCCCTTTGTATTATCGCTTTGGCGGCTTTTGTGGTTACATTGATTTGGCATTATGTGAACGTCAAGGCATAAAACAGGTGCAAATTAAGCTAATTTTCATTAAGATGAAATATTTGTAATGCAATTTAATTATTTATTTCGCATTCGAGAGACCATTAATATTCATTTAAGAAACGCGCCAATCGAGTCGACACTTAAAACCGCAATAACAACAACCGTTAGAGAAGCCATAACGGGAATACAATAACAAATGGCACACAAACAAATAAAACACACACACAGGCACAATGATAATAATAATAATGGCAAGTTGCAGAGGCGTATTAAACATATGTGTGAATGCTGTAGCAGTAGCTAGAGAAGGCAAGAGTATGAGAGGCAGACGGAGAGAGAGGGGAATGGAACTCGCTGTTGATACAAGTTCCATTTCTCTCGCTCTATCTCTCTCTCCCACTCGCAAGTGTGACTGTAGCAAATAAATAAAACGATTTGAGACACACACAGCGCAAATGTAAATACGAAAAAACCGCAAGGTGCAAAGCAGACTGTGAGAAGAAGTTCGTCGAGTGGAAAGAGAGAAGGAGAAGGAGCTGGAATGGCAGAGTGAGTGCGAGTGGGAGTGAGAGAAACAAAAGCCGATGAGGAGTTGCTAATCGTAAATTACTTTAAGCAGCAGGCAAGCGAACAGCATTCAAAGCAGAGAGTGAGAAGAGTAGGCAGCTTAATCTAGCATACACTCACACACACACGCATACATATGCACACACACATACACACAGACACATTCACTCATCTAGAGTCGCATTAACGACATAAAAATTGGCACTCAATAAGCGTGAGGGCACTTTTGGGGCGAAGAACGAACACACACAGAGAGAGACCCACACACATACACACACACACACAACGTATGCCAGAGTTTAGGCACGTAGTCCCGTTAGGTCGTCTGCTGACGACATCGGCGAACGGCATCCCCGACCGGCCTGTCGCCAAGACAACGCCCACACAGCCGCTGCTGCTGCTGCTGCCTCTGCCTCTGCCTCCAACTCTGCCTCTGCCGCTTCTGACAGCTGGCTATGAATTTTAAATATATCTATATAAATACCTATGATGAGATACAAATAAATACAATACGTTTGGCACGTCACTCCATCTGGAATTATTGAGATTGGACACACACTTAACGGTATTAGAATATTACATGGCTGGGCCATGTACTAGAATGATTGCTGCATATACCCTATCGATGTGCGAGAGAGCATTAAAGCTGGCAATCTTACAGTAAGAACTTTATCTTTTTGCACTGTGGACTTTGAACCTTAAACTCTGATTGAGCTCATTGAGTTAATCTATTTCGTTTGGCTCATTGCAAGTTTTCTTTGTTTTTAGTAAGTACTAAGAAGTATATATTATGTTCATATTAATATTTTGATTTGAATATGTGTACAGGGTATATCTCATTCCATTAAATTACATTTAAAATTTACCCTATTCACTATAAAAATATCCAAAATCTTAAGTTAATTAATTCGAATCTCGCCACGATTCCTTTTTAGGCCAATGTACATATGCCACAAATATCAATTAAGCCTACCCGATAAATCTCAATTCGAGCTTCTTACCTATGCACAATAGCAATTCACGATTCAACACGCTTCACTTAAAGCTGAAGAAGAGCCGCTCCCTCCAGTGCCAGCATCACGCACAGTCCCAAAAATAAACAAAACAAAAAAAAAAGAGGGGAGGAACTCATCACCTGCTGACTTGCCATATATATTAAGCTGAAATAGCACTCCTTTGCCACGCCCACCTCCAGAGCTGTCCAGTCGAACACAGACTTTATGATAAGCCCGCAGCACACACACACACACACACACACACACGGACATTCTTTCTGCATCGAGTTCGAGTCTATTTTAAGCATTTACAACTTTATTGCCCCTTGGTCAAAAGTAGCCCAAGTGTCCAGCCCCATCTTGGCCAACGATGTTCGGCTTGGCTTGGCTTGGCTTGGCTTAGCCAGATTGAAGCAGAGGGTGAAGCAGTGCCGGTCGAGTGGGGCGGCAATCACAGTGGGCGGTCGTTGCCACAACGGGTGGTTAGGGTGTGGAAGCAGCTGCCTTCTGTACCTAATTGTAGAGAGAGAGCAGCCAAAAGGCATAGACGACATCAAGCATACGCCTCGTGTGACAAGGGCTGCAAGTAATTAAGCCACGCACGAGAGCAAAAGCGTGCCAGCTGCCCAATGGAAGCATAATGCGATGCCAGCCAGGCGATAATTATTTAAATGAAGTGCATTCGAACGAGTTAAGCCTGCACAGACAAAGAGGAGGGAAATTTCGGATAGACCTTTCACTCAAATTGGGCCAGTTATCAAAATGCGAATTTTAGGTTGATTCCGTTTATTGCTTTAGCACAGCCACAAATATAAATAAAAAGAAGAAGAAGCAGAAGCGGACGGAGAAGAGCAGAAAACAGAAGCAGAGGCAAAACTTTAGAGAACATATAAAAATAGTGGCTCGTATAACTGGGCGACCCGCAACAGAGCTAAAGTGGCAAATGGGCAAAGCTCTCAGCTCATAAATGTAGATACCAGAATAAGCATGCAGCATACATAGAAAGACTCATACACACACACACACACACACACACACATTTGCTGAAACATGAATTTGAATTCGTTAAACAATAAAAAGAACATCCGGCGGAATTGTCACAGCGTCAAGATTAGTGCGCGCCCACAACTAAACGGAAAAACATTCCGAAAGCGGCCATTCCGAAAATTAAGTGCTCACATTTTTTACAACACCCATAAAATTACGAGCCCCAAAAAGAAGAAGAAAAAAAGCAAATCAAAGGTTAAGTCCTAAAATTGTTCAACTATTAGATGGCTTACTCATGTAAATGTATATATTTATATATTTATGCGCGTTTTTAGTTTCATTGGCCAAAATCGAAAATGTTGTTAAAATTGTATTTTAAAATACTAAACATAATCTTATTTAATGAAATTTGTGTCATACAAAAATTGCATTTATTTAAAAAGACTTAGATATTTTATAATTATATTTATATATTATTATTATTCGTATTTTTGCTTCATTAATACAAAAATATGAATTATATAACATAATAGTATTTTATAATTGTATTTATATATAATTTATGTATTAATTTTTAATATAATATCTATATATAGTATATATATTTTAATTATATTTTATTTTATTATTCTTATTTCGCATTGTTCCTTGTTAGTCGTATTTTGCCTTCTTTAATACAAAAATATGAATAAAATCAAATAATTAAAGTCGAACATTATTTTGTTATTTTCACAATCAATTTTTAGTATTTTTAGTATTTTAAATAATATTTATAATACATTTTAAACATATTATAATATATTTCTTCAGTTTTTATATTTAAAAATTTAACAGATTAAACATTATTGTAGTTTCTAATTTTTTTTCTTATATTAAAAAAAATAAAAATAAAATAAATTAAAAGTGATATCTATTTAGTTACTTTTAGAATACTTTTTAATTATTAAAATACAAATATAAATATATTTATTAATTTTTATTAAAACAAAATAAGTGTTATTATCTAATTAAGTTATTTTTAAAATACTTTTGAATTTTTTAAATACATATATAAACTTAAAGATTATTAAATTCGCTTTAATCAATTATCACATCAGATTCTGATAATCTCCGTAGATAATCTTCGTAGATAATCTCTTCCTGTCATAATAAATCTCTCAAGTAGTTACAAATAAAACTCTGAAATCTTTCAGCTACTAAAAACTAAAAACACTTTATTTCGATATAAAATCCTTAAGGATATGACGACCAGGCCAATAAACTGGCAACATTTTCTACATGACTCATCGAAATTTTAACGCCAACAGAATGTGTAAAGTGCCAAGTCGAGAAACTCTATGACACTTGTTTAATTAATTTCAAATCTGAGACATTTTACCCTTGGCCGAAATCGTGAGACCCAAAAACTTTACTGGGAAACTTTGTTTTTGGGCTTACTTGGGCAAAGCAAAAGCAAAGGCAAATTGCTGAGAGAATAACTGTTGTTTCTTTTTATTTTGCTTGAAGACTTATGCGCATCGACGATTTTATTCGATTGTGTGCGTTGAGGATAAACAGGAAATGGATGGAAAAACCCTTTTCAATCAAATTACTCGCCATCAGCGAGTTAGACGTTCAATCATTTTTTCATACATAGATTTTTCGACTACAAATGGGTTAGATTGTTTGTGTGAATATTTATGTGACAGCTGAAATTGGCTACAATTTTGTTTACTTGAAATAGACAAAGGACGCAGAGAATGACGGGCCAAACGGAACATGATGTACGCCTGTCTGTTCCCTCTCTCTCTCTCTCTCTCTCTCTCTCTCTCGCACTTGTTCCCTCTACTCCTATATGCAAGGCGAAGATTCAACATCTACATAGGCATTCAAATTGTGTATTTAACAGGGTATTTACGAGTGGCGCTATTCCTATGAAATTTGAAATTCTAGTTGATAAATCTTACAAAAAACACAAATAATTTTATTGGATGCTAACATGAGTGGAGCGAGCATAAATTGAACTACTTTCCGAGAATATGTCTGTCTATAATATGACAGTTGAGGCCAAATTGGCGCAAAGCCTTCGAGCGTCTCCTGGTCAAAACGCTTCACTGAACAACTAAACCAGAAATGCTTAACATAAATTTAGCATAAATATCTTTAGACTAACAAAACTAACAGACAAAAAAATAAATAAATAAATAAAAATTGAATATATTTTTATTAACATATAATTATGAATAAATTCAAGCATTGATAGATTTTAAAAAAAATAATTAAAATAAATAATACATAAAAATAACATTTAAATATAAATTTAAATAAATTAAAGCAGGAAATAGATTTTAGCAATATAAATTAACATAAATTTATTTAATATAATAAATTTAAATTAAAATATATAGATATAAAATAACTAAATGAAGACATGTTAAAATAAATTTATTAATTATAAAATAAAATTCAGTGACTATACTAAATAATATTTAAAATTTACTTAAAATTAAATTTAGCAGTGACTTTACTGAAATAATATTTAAAAATATGGATGAATTCAAAATGTATTTAAAATTATTTTTGATATAAATCTAATATATTCATACATATAGACATTTTTGATATAAATATAATATATGCATACATATATCTAAAGAAAAACATGATATTATACATAATAAATGTGAAAAAATATTAAAGAAAAAATTTAAATTAAAACTTATAAACAATAAAAAAATGGTGAACATTAAATACAATATTAAAATATAAGAAATATAAAATATTCAAGGAAATAACAATCTGATGGAAATATTTATAGAATATTTAAAAATAATGCTTAAACAAATCTAAACAAAAAATGCAAAATTATAAATACAAAAAAAACTAAATGTAAAATGAAAAAAATATATTTAATTTATATATACAACATACATATGTAATCTAATTTGTATTCCGTTTGTGCACTTCTTTAAGTACTTACAAATTGAAATTGACTTTATCAGTTGACAGCTGCATATCTTGAGGTGACAATGTGGTTTTAGCCACGTTAAACTTTGCTCTAACTTTTCAAACTTTAGTGCAGCTTGTGACTGGAATGTATCTTTGAGTGCGCTTTAACTGTATCGTTGCACTTTAAAGCGTAAACCCCATCGTTTGCCGGCTGACGTCGATGCTGCGCATATGACAAGGCAAAACACTTGACAATAGCCAATACTTTGTTGCTGCGCTGCCACAGCCAAAGCCCGGCTAAGCTGGGTTAACGATTAATGTGAGTTTCACTGCGACAGCTGAATGAAGTCTAAAAACAATTTGAGGCAACGCTAACAGCTCCTCACGAACCAAATGGCCAACACTTTGTCCGGTTGGCCTTGGATAGATTTTGGGCAAAAGTTGAGAATTTATTGTAACTGGAAAGTGCATTAAATATAAGTCATTTTATTAAAAATAAAAATAAATTCAAATATAATATTTATGATATTCTTAAAGTACAATTATTACATTTTATTTGTTAAATAAATAAAATATATAAATATTTATTCATTATATTTTCTAGATTTAAACAAAAATTGTTGTTTAATTAAAAACTCATTTACTTTACATAAAATTTTGTTTACATTTCCGTTGCTTGAGTAAAAAAAAAATATATATATATATTAAAAAAAGTTGTACAAGAATATAACTAAACTATATTAAATATAATCTATTTATATATATTTAAAATTCTATTTATATTCTTTTGGTTTTTTTATTATATAAAGAAAATGCTAAGATATTTTTTTTATATATTTGCTCAAAGTTAGATTCTATTAATATTTTATAAAATAAATTTATGAATATAAAATTTGCTTCATATATTTAAAGAGAAATTCAAGCAAAAATTCAAATAACTTACATCAACAAAGTTTTCTTTAAATAATGAGAGTTCTAGCCCATTGTAGTATATAGAAAATGTAGACGTGAAGCTGGCATTATAAATAGAAATATTATACAAAAATATATGTAAGTATATACAAGTACTGCTTATACTGTAATACTACAATTTTTGCTCACAGCTCCTCCTGCTGCTCCTTATCAATAGAAAACAGAATTCAATGCCAAAGCACAAAGCATTTGCCATAGATTTGACCAGTTTCAATAACGATTTTTGCCACAACTTTTCAAGCTGCTATTGGCCAAGTTTTGTGTTGGAGTTGGAGTTGCCGTTCCACGCGACTGCATGCAAAATAATGACAAATTATCTCCAGCCGGGGAATATCTGCCAGAGCATGGACAACTCAAGGGAGCGTTTAGTACGTGTTACTAGACAACTTACTTCTTTTTTTTTTTGGCACATTCCACATTCTTCTGGCTTTAATAGCAGCAGAGTTATGGACATTTTTTGTGTGGCATACTTATATGGGCACATTTTATGAACATGTAAATGGAATATTTGAGTGAAATTTTTGCACTGAATGCCAACAGTTTGAAACTTGGCAATGAAATGCGAATAAATATGAATTATTTTGTTAGCTAAGAATATAAATCAACTAAAACTAAAAGTAGATTATATTTTTTAGCAAACTTGGATATATTCTTGGATATATTTGAGTTTTAATAACATCAAGTCATAGACCGAAAAGAACAGCAAATGCAGAACAGCTGCTAAGTAAATGCGAATCAGATTCCAAACCATTTTCCAATTGGAATTAAATACGCGAAATACCTAAGCAGTAGACACTCAAGTTGGAGCGCGAAAGAGAGACGAATTTCAATCACAGTTGCTTTGAAATTTCATTCCGATTAAATATATCAAACATTTTAGGATTCTAGTTTCATCACTTTCATAAATCACATTAGCCTTGGTGAATGTGCAGTAAAAAAAACGTATACAAATAAAAAAGAAAGAAAAAAAGAAAAATTCCGTATTTGGCAAAAAATATTTTAACGAACTCTCATTTTTGAGATCCATTTTAAGTGGTTTAGAAAATTGAATAGCTGCTCAGCGGCACAATTTTGCTGATATTTCGCATGTAAGTAGGTTACATATTCAGTTAATGTATATGTATGCGTTTATGCATTATGTATGTTGCTTGATTTGCCACAAAATCTAGGCACACACACACAGTAGCTTACACAAACACACTCACACACACGCACACACACATACACAGCGTCACACACAATTACTCATAGAAGGAAACGCAGCTGTCGAGGTCAAAGACATGCACGAAATAAATCGGTTTTTTTGAATACCCTAAACAAATTGGAAAAGGGTATGCTGCCTTTTGTGTTAATGCATGTAATGGCCATGGCAAATGCCACAAACTCAATTTTTAACGATCTGTGAAGAATAATCAATTGTAAATCATCAATTGTAAATGTGTATAAAAAAAATAAATATATAGAAAAAATCTATAAAAAGTGCAATAAAAATATATTTAATACAAATTTCTTCTGGCAACTCAACAATATACTTAAGGTATCTCCTAGTCGACTTCACTCTGTCCTTTCTTTATTTTCTACTTTTCTGTGCACATCTTTCGCGTTTTTTATACAAATAGAGATGACATAAAAATAAGGCAGTTATAAGAATATGAGATGAATACTGAAAGTGTCACAAAAATAGAAAAAAAAATAATTGAGAAAAAAAATAAGAAAAAATAAACGAATGTGTCAGGCGCAAATATTGCGATTTAAGCTTGAAAAGAAATTGCGCGAAGAATTGTCTCAAAGCTGTCAGCTTCAGCTGCCGGCGGTCAAATGTAAATATCGAAAACTTCAAGCTCTAGCGGTAAATTTCCAAGCACACACGAGTATGCACGCACCCAATCACATAAATATGTATGACAAGAGAGCAAGAGAGAGAGAGAGAGAGGGAGGGTGGTAGTGAGAGTGAAGACTGCGTCAACAAAAATTTGCACAGTCACTGCAAATGCTGGGCTACAGGTGAACAAATTGGCCGTGCCGCATGCGACATAGCTTTACTTTTTTTTTTCTTGCAGTTGAAACTGAATTGATAGCTAGGCGCATATCATTTGCATTTTGCCATTGTCCATCGTCCATCGTTCATCGTCTTTCTGATGAAAGCCTTGCAACGAACTGCAGACAGCTAGAGATGTGTTGCAGCAATGAATGCCTATGAGCAAGGCAACAAGTCGTTAAATATATCGATAATTTAAAAGAGTCGCTCAGTACATATGCTTCGTGAGCGATTGAACAAATTAAGATAGTTCAAAATTTAATTAGGTCAGCTCAGTATATTCTTTGTTGAATTGTTATTGAACTGTTTGGCTGAACTGCGTTTCAAGTTCAATAATTATGTTTACTGAATCGTTTTATAAATTATATTTTTATTAACAATAATTTAGTGAATCCTTGATATTTAAGTATTTATTTTATTAATAAAAATAATATATTTTATATATTATATATATTTTATTTTTATTTACAAAATACGATCAAATTTAGTTTTAATATTATATTAATTTAAATAAATGCATATTAAATTTAAGCATTTATTTTGAATACAAAGATATTAAATTTAAATAGAATCTGCTTTTTATCAAACAGTTTTTGTTGAATTTCATAGCCAAAATTATGTTAAAACTTTCAAAAGCTATTGCATAGGTTTGTGTCTTGGCTAAACAAGCACGTAATATGCACTAACCGTGAAGTAGCGCTCAAGAAATTCGAAATACTATCTTATACTGGGTTCATGTACTGGCTATTCTGGCCATTTCACAGTTAAATTGAGCAGTGTAATTGACTAAGAGATATCCTGTATCATACATATAAGAGTTCTAATAGCTATAACAAGGAAAAGCCAGAAATATTTGCATAGAAAGTAAGCAAAGCTAAAAATGTTCGATAAATAAATAAATGAATGAGTCAGTTTATGACTGTTCGATCGCGATATATAAATATTGTTGACTTAAATATCAAATTGCAATCAAATCAATAGAAAAAATATTAGCGAAAAACTTCTAAAAGAAATATCTCAAGAATTCACTTAACAGCCCCTTTCAAAAAAGCAGCCCATGTCTTCGCCTAATGTGAGTGCTAAAAGCGGCCACGCGCTGTTAGCTTAACTTTAACTTTTTGACTCTCCCACTCACGTTTCGGCTCTCCAACTTTGGCTGCCTCTCACGCTCGCACTCTCATTCGCTCTCAAGCTGCACATATCTGAAACGTGTTTTGGCTGTCGCTTTGCTCGCTCACCGTTCGTGCGCTACCATTCTTCAGCTTCAGTTCAATTCGAAACGCGTCTCAGCTCGGTTGCTTACCACGGTTCGACTTCGACTTCGACCATCGAGTTCGATTTCGACTGCGCTTTACGTACTTATATCTACAACACAGAGTGACTGTGCCGCCTGTGCGTGTTTGTGTGAGTGTATATTGGTATTTGAATGCCTGAGTGGAGCAAGTGCGTTCGGCGTAACCTTAATGGCCGATCGCTCGTTTGTTCGGTCATCGAACGGTTTCCATAAAAACAGAGCACGGCTCCCCAAACGGAATTCGGTTCGTTCGCTGACTTCTTTATGCAAAGCGCGTAATTTTGCATTACGCTCGAGCCAAACGTCATCACAGACTAAAACCCTGCGTACTTATCTCTCCCTGCCTCTCCCTCTTCCCCCTTCCTTCCTTGTGTCCAGTTAACAGTAAAGTCACTCGGTCATTACGGCTGCTGTTGTTGTTGTTTTCGAATTTGTTTGTAAGCGCTCTTGCTTATGTGTGTGTGCATGCATATGTGTATGTTTGTATGTATATATGTTTATGTGTGGAAAATTTCACTTTGCATTGAAATCAAGTTTGGTTTTTAACAACTCGAATCACGCTGTGTGGTCACACTGTGCATGCCTCTTCTTCTTTTTCTTTTTTGCCTGACTGCACTTGTTGGCCAATTAAAAGCACCCACTGCATAGGCTTGTTTATGTTCTTAGCCAATGAAAAATTAGCATAGTCTTTTCGATTTGCCTGACCTCCCCGCTTAGAAACTGCCGAAGAATAAAAAAAATAAATATCTATTAATTAAAAATAATAATTAAATTCTTGCAACAACAACAACAGCATTAAGTAATAATACACGAAGGTCACCCACAATGGCTGTTCTTATTCCCTCACTCTCTCCCAGTCTCTTTCTCTCTCACTCTCTCGCCCTGTGCATGCGACAGTGGATCGAAACATGTTTCACACTTTTTGTGTTTCTTTAAGAAATTAGCTTAAATTTATGGCTGCAAGCAAATGTTTATAAATAAAAATGACAAAGCCAAGAGAAAAAAATGTAAAATAATTGACTTTTTGTGTATAAACAAAACTATTAAATAGCTGTTGAATATATACGATATTGTGATTTATATCGTAATGTTATGTATATTAATATAATAATATAAAATATATACATTTATTTATAAATAAATAAATAATAATAAGTGTTCCTATTTTATGTTTAATATATATTTATAAATATTTGATTTCAAAAGCCATATCTCAACATTTTTAAATAGAATTTAATTTTCTCCCATTTTTCACCCTTTCTTTAACCCAAAAAAAAATAAATGCTCAACTGAAATTTATAAATTTTTTCGACCAAAACAATGAAATCATAATTTCGCTTTTAATTACCTTAAAACGGTAATTTAATCGAATTCTTCGCCAATATTTTACGTGCGTGTTTTTAATTCAAATATATAAAAACCAGTTCAACGAGTAGCTTAATATTTGGCTAAATGTGAAAAAAAAAAAAAAAAAATACAAAATGCAAATACTGAGCAATCAAAAAAATTGCTAATAAATTGCAAATTGTTTGCTAAATACAACGATAAGAAATACAAAATTACAAGCAAGTTGCAAAATTAAAAAAACAAAAACCTTTTTGGATAACTTTTAAGCTACAAAATATACAAAAAAAAACATACAAAAATGCCTGTCAAGCCAAAGCGGGCGTCACAGCCGGCGTCGCTGTTGACGTCGCTGTTGACGCCACTGCGAAGCCTCAGCTTCTTCATCGTCTTTTGCTGTGTCAGCGGCAGCATCGCACAAGGTGAGTGAGTTTTACATATGATTTTTTTTGTATTATATTTACGTACAAGTAGAGGAATACGAAAAAAAATTAAAATTGAATCTTATGAAAAACCTGCGGGCTTTTTAGTCAGATTATTGTCGCAGGCCCATTGTTACTTTTGTTACCGTTTCGATGCTAGTGACGTGCAATATTGCACGCGCATGACTAATCATCGATAGCTTTTGTCCTAGCCCCGATCATCGATCGTGCTTTTCCTTTCGCACATCGATATTAATTTCCCTTATGTAAACATACATACATATATCACTGGTTATTAGAGTTTGCTCAAATAACGAGAGTATCTGATAGTCGCACAGCCCAATTTGTTGTTCTTTTCGTGTCTCTGTTATCTTTAAGGTACCATTTTTTTTTAAATTGAAAGCAGCATACAGCATACATTTTGTCTCTGCTGCTGCTGATTCACGTCATGCTAATTTATCTCGGCCTTTAGCAGCCGGAACTTCATCGAGGTCCAACAGCTGAAGAGCCTAGAGAAACAGAAAAAATATGATATGACACAATAAATGCGTGTTTAAAAATTAAGAGTTTAAATAAAAAGAATTGTAGACATTTGTCACGAAGAACTAAAAAATATAAGAAAAAACAACGGAAAGTAAGAAATCTTAACCATAAGCTCACAAATAAATAAAACACGTACTTCCGCAGCTAAAGCTTAACTCTGCACAACTTATACAAATATCAAAATAAAAACCGTTGTTAAATAAATACTTAAATGCTAAAATATACACTACCTACATATGTATTTATTTACGCAAGTTTGTATACACATACATAAATACATGCATGCACACATACATACATACATACATATGTATATGTATTTATTTACCTGTATGTATTTGCCTTTTAGACTTACCGTTGTTTTTCGCCCCTTTTTCGGCAACCTTTTACGACGATTGTTGTAATAAGATGACTTCGCTTTTTAAGTGTGTTATAATGTCAATGTGTCAATAAAATCATTGTCATCCTGTGTGCAATGCTTTACAAGTTGTTTGTTGACTTAACGGTTATATGCGAATGCAATCAAAGGCAGTTTTTATGATTTGCCACACTAAACAAATACAAACTGAATTGTTCTTTGCTTTTACATTCGAGTTCGAATAAAATGTGACCATTCGAATTAGGCCGTTCTTTGACTTTTGCCTTTTCGAAAACACATTTTTTTTTCTTATTTATCTTGTTTTTGCCACGGTCGCAGAGATGCCACCATGTCATAATCTAAAGATGCGTCTATTAAGTAAGGCACATTACATCGTCACGATGAATGATAAATGTATGATTAATTTTTGAATAATTAATATTGAATGCAAACCATATATTATTTGCAGCCAAATATGTAAAACATGATATCAATGATATAATTATTTATTGACATAATATTTAAACTGATTAAAAAATACGATAGACGGACTGCCCAGACGACGATTTCAAAATGAAAAGAAAACAAAGCTTTGCTTGTATGTAAATTAAAAATTCTGACGTAACATGCATATCTACAACGAAAACAGAAGATGACAAAACCTTTCTACTAACATCAAATTCAATACCGAAACAGAAATCAAAGCAGCGTAAAAACCATAGAAAGCAAATGAATTTCAGTGTATAAAAAATAAAAACAAAAACCAAAAACTCTGCTATGGTCAGCAAGTTGAACAAAAACAACGCTAATGAAATTAACTTGGCTAATGAAGAGCTGATGAGCTCTGTGGAATAACTTACAAATATACAAACAGACATACACATGCTTACATACATATAGGCGCATAAATATATATAGCTAAAATACTTATTAATTCGAAATCAAGAAATACAACTCTTGGAAGTCTACATTCATTTCATATACTAACATTTTGTCGCGCGTGTTGCCATACAAAAAGCAAACAAGTTTCTGAGCGCATTTTTTTTTTTTTTTTTTTTCTTTTTTTTTGCCAACAACTATGCAAATTAAAACACTAAATATGTACACAAGTACGCCTGTGTGCGTGTGTGTTTGTTTGTAGATTGTCTATAGAGAGCTGCTGATATTTTGTAACAATAAAGAAAACGAAAGTGAATCCGCTCATGGGCTGACTTTGAAAACCCTTGAGGTTACCCTTGTAGCACTCAAAATGTGCGCCATTTCATTTCACTTTTTCCAACCATGTTCGTCACATTGTTAATTTTATCGAATTAAAATAAACACGCATACATGCACATACGTACATTAATGTGTGTTAGATAGAGATGCCGCTAAAGATATGTCTGCTGTATGCTGAAAGAAAGTGAAAGAAGTGGGCACAAAACATAGCAGGTTAATCAAGTGTTTGCCGCTCTGCCCGCCTTTCTCACTCTCTTTCTTTCGCTCTCTTTTATGAAACTGTCACACATGAGTTTTTTTTTCAGTTGATAAACATGTCTAGTACGCAGTCAAATATAACAAATAACTAGCCCTATAAAAACAAGCGGAAAGTAAAGTTTATTTATATGTCGGCTTCACACATGTTTGAGTAATTGGCAGCGGGTTTTCTTTTTCTTAATTTGCGGTTTTCTGCGCTTTAATGATGAGAAACATTCCAATGACATTGTCCACGAACTATAGCTACGCATACATACATACATACATAAGTGTATGTATATACAGCTTGTGCTTTGTAACAGTGAAATGTTATATTAACATAGAGCCATGCCATTGTAACAACATGCCAAAAAACAAAAAGATAATATAGAAGAGATCAACATGTTGGCATTTTTTCCAATGGCCAATTAAAATACTTACATTTTTTTATGCAGTGCAGCGCACATTATTTCCGCTATAGTTAAGTGCAGTTGCTTTTGCTGTTTTTGCGCTCTATAAGGAGTTCGGACAAACTAGTTTCAAGTCTAAGTATGCCCATAGCTACTTTAGTATGATACAGACTTGAAAATACCCTAGGAATACAATTGGAAATATGGCTTGAATAGTTATCAATTTGCATTCTGCTTAAAAATTATTTTTAAAATTTTCTATTAAGTTTCTAATCATTTGAATTGTTTTTATTGTGAATTGTATATCGATAGAACTATGAAGGGAAAAGCGTTATTGCAGATGTCACGCGTCGGTTATCGATACTTTAAACTTATAAACTCTGGCATCACCAGTAATCTTTCTTTTACATATTTTGCTATTGTGCGAGTGAATTGAAAGCTAGTTTTCTTTTATTTACAAATTTTCCGAATTTGCTGGAGGTAAGGTAAGTATGAATTTCTTGTTTTCGTTTGGCGTGATCGTATGTTTGTGTTCGTTGGAATTTTCACATTTCTATTCAAAGTGTCCAATTGGAATTAGCATTAGAAATGTCTGACCCCAAGAGAAGGGGCATCAATCCGTCTCCCAATGGTTTGTCGACCAGTAGCTTAGCCAAGCAGCTAAAAAGGAAGAGGAAGGGCAAGTCTAAACGAGCAGAGCCATCGATGCATAATGTGGAAAAAATATTGGAGAAACGTTATGTGAATGGGCGAGCGCAACTGCTTCTAAAATGGGCCGGCTATCCAATAGAGCAAAGTACCTGGGAGCCCATTGAGAACTTGAGCGGGGATTGTATGAGAATGCTGGCAGATTTCGAGGCAGCTCTATTTGCTAAACAATGTCAAAATACTAGAAATCAGGGGGCAGTGTCCTCACTATCAATGAACACTAATCAATCGAACCCAATTGACGGTGGTAAGAAGAAGAAAAAGAAGAGACAGCATGCAAGTAGTCTTATTGACTTGACCATTGTGAAGGAGGAAAAACCGAAAACAGCGCAGCAGCGGAAAGTGCGAAAGATACGTGAGTTAAAGGATCCCACCAAACCACAACCGCAACCAGAACCACAATTGTATATAACCGATCTACCTCCACATCTATGCAAAGATCTAATGCTTAGCAGCGATAGTAGCACTGAAAATGACAGTGACAGCGGCAGTTCCAGTGACAGCAGCAGCTTCCTCGGCAGCAATAGCGACAATGATATATCCAGACATTCGAATATAAATCCACAATCTAATAATGATTCCAGTGTGTTTCTCAGCAATCTGAATCTACTAGCCAAACCTAATCTAAGCGGTGATGAAGATTCTGATGTTGAACCAGCACCACCAGCGCCACTAGAGACACTAGCGCCAAAAGAGGCACCAGTGCAACTAGTGGCGCCAATGCCAGCACCCATGCCACTAGTGCCAGCAGCACCACTTGTGCCGACTGCGTCATCAGTGCCACCAGCACCACTTGTGCCGTCAGAGTCATCAATACCATTAGCTCAACTTAAGCCACTAGTGCCATCTGGGCAATGTGCACCACCAGTGGCACCTGCGTTAAATACAACACATACATCACTTGCATCACAACCACCGCTTGTACCACTTCCACCAACAGTAACACAACCAACAACGGCACCACCTCAAACATCACAAACTGTAGTATTAGATTGTCTTAGTATGGTTACTACCAATTATTATTCGCAAACCACTGTCATGTCTCTAAAGGAGCACACACACAAATGGAAATTGAATATAACCGATAATTTCAATGAAATTTTACCAGACCAATCAGAATTTATAAACTCTCAGCTCAACAATCCAAATAAGAGTGAAGTAGAAGTGGGAGAATTTTCCAAAGTGCAGAACCTAACCATGAATTCGAATTCGTTTGAGAAAACCAATTATCAAGTAAGTGAGCATTAGATCGAATTTAGGATTCTAATCGTATCAACATATTCCATTAGATAGACAACCGTCATAATAAATCGAAATCGTCGAAAAAGAGTCGCAGTAATAACTTTGATCCGATGATGGCATCGACTTCGAATGCAGCTGCGATATCTGGGATATCTGCGGTACCTAAAGACAGGTCAAGAAAGAAATCAAAATCGAACATGGACTTTGCAGCTGGCCATAATCATTTGGGGTCAACCAAGCCAATGAGTCCAAAGCAAAATCTATTGCAAAACAGGAATTTATCGCCGGACCAGAGCTCCAGCAGCAGCAGCAGGAGCAGCAGCTGTAGTCGCAGCAGCGGCAGCAGCGCCCATAGCAGCAGCAATGGTGCCCAGGCTCAAGCCACTGCCACCAATCTACTCAGCCAGATAGGCAACTGGGATGATGCACTGCAGTTGCCAGCACGTCCCCTGGGCATCGAACGTGGCCTGGCATTGGAGAAAATACTTAAATCCTTTAAGATGCGAGGCGAAACCTATTTGGTGGTCAAGTGGAAAGCTGTCACAGTACTCGATGCAGTCTCTCTCAGTGGTATCATTGAGTTGTATCCACATATTGTAATCGAGTATTTCGAAAAGCTTCAATTGCGATGTCCCGATGATGATTAGGTGAGTTTCGTTTACGAAGCCAGCAAGAGATTAATGATTAATTTCTCTGTGCTAGAGTTGTTGGCGGCAGTCTCTGATCCTGCTACAGTTAAGAGTTCCATTTGGCATTGCCTTCTAGATTAATGGTAAGCTTTCGAAATTTGAAGTTGGCTCGATTAATAATATATTTGCCTTTTTAGTCATGGCTGCACTTATGGCAAGCTCTGTATAGTCCTTAATTCCCCTTGATTAATGGTGAGTTTTCAATTTGGGAACTGCGTTAGATTAATAATATAGTTTTCTTTTAGAACTCTAGCTGGAAATCAGTTTCAACACTTGATGCATTTTTACTTATTCTACAAATTGAAAACTTTAAGAAACTTTAATTTTGTACTCTGGATTGATGCGGGAAATCAATCAACAATTGATTGCTACTCTCTAATGGTCTGTTTTTATACTCAATACACTTGAAATTGAATATCTCAAGAAACTTTAATTTCAAATTCCGATTAATGGTGAGTTTCCCTGGTGCAGCTGACAGCTGGTGTTGGCCCTGTACTCATAACCTTAAACACGCGCTTCCGTTTGTCGGCGGCGCATCTTCATAATTTTACAGTTCGACGCTCGCGGTTGCCGTGAGCCATGAAAATTGTTGCCCGCGTTTGGGTCAACATAAATTTACCGCCAAAAAGTGCCGACATCCGCTAACACTCTAGCCAAGCATTCGATACGATGCACCTGCAAATAGTCTTCTCTTATATACTATATATCTTCGATAACCTCTGCCCAGTCTAATATGACAAATTGCCCAGGCCATACTACGACTGGACGTAGCACTATGAATCATTTCTTAAGCTCATGACAATTCTCTGCTGCTAGAGCGCTAACGTAGTTACCTACCCTCACAAATTGCGGGCAACCATAATGGCTTGATTAGTTTGCAAGCCTTGAAAATAAAATTCTTATTAGCCCATTAAGCTGTTAGCCATGTAAGAGTTTATTGAGTTAACTGAAACTCATATATATATATATATTTTTATAGGCATGCAGTGTTTAATATTGTGTTTATGGAAATGATTTAAAGCTATTTCTTCTAGAGTTTTAGCTTGATTATATCGCACAACTATCGTAACAAAGTAAGGCTCAACAAATATTATTTCATCAAAATGATCTTAATTAATTTTTAATTTGCATTTTGCAGTGTATCTACAATTCGGCAATGTCATATGAAATGTTGTTTGGCGAATTTAACTGCTGCTAGATTTTATGGTGTAGATCAACGTGCAAGTTATGAGCTTGGAGACGCTTGTCTAGGTTTTATTTGTTGCCTGCGTATCGATGCTATCTGTTGACAGCTGGCGACAACAACATATGCCCAGACGACGATTTGGCTTTGAACTCGGCGGCTTAGCGACTGAGCAGGCTCTTTGGCTTATTTGTATACATGTCTATAGTAGTCTCGAGTTGTTGCTACACACCCCCGCCATTAGCCAAGCTGGAAGCTGTGGGCGTTTCAGTTCATTCAACTCGCAAATTGCGCGCTGTACCCTACAACAGATTTTGTTGACCCGTTGGATCCACCCAGCGACACTTGTCTGCCTGCAGCTTATCTGAACGATTGGCTGACAGCTTTAGCCACTGCCTGGTCTAATGCTTCATCCATTTGTTGCTGTTTGTTGTGCAATTTCAATGTCATTTGCTGGCTGATTGCATTTTCTAAGCAAGACTTTGAGTTCCCCTTTGGTAAATGTGTAAACCTCTATTGGACCATTAAAGTACCTTCAAGCCTTAAAGACCTTCAAGTACGCAGCACTTGAGATTTTAATTTGTAAATCTTGAATGAAGCTGAAAACCTGCTTGAGCGTTAGTGTAAATTTAATTAGCTTATGTAAACTCACATCAATTGCTTAAATTTACCTAAGAAAAGCCTACTTTTTATGGAAGGGCATTTCGTTAATTAAATTCATACAAAATTATTACTCTATATGTATTATAAAATTATATAACTTGATCTATAAATACTCAAATTACTTCCTCTTCCCTTTGCCTTCGCTCCAGTTTGCTTGATTCTATAATTCTATTCTTGACTATAATTTGATCAATTTCCTTTTCTGTAAGACCCGCCAGCTTGCTGCTTAGATAGATATGGATCGCAGTGATCTATTATTATTGGATATAATTGTGGTTGCAGTTGATTTTTTTGCAATTTGTTGTCTCGACTTCAACTTGATTTATGCGTGTGCGCGCGCTGGGCCTTCGCTATAATAATTTACCACATCGAACGAGTTTTTCATGTTGTACACACCACAAATGGATCTGATCGTAGTGTCTGATAAATTAAATTGTTTTCGTAGGTCTCTGATAATTGCACTGATTCAAGATCTACTAGTCTATGCTTGAATATGATTTTTATACTAATTTAAAAAACTGCATTATTGGATCAAAGTCTATTTGTACTGATTCCACTAAAGTAGCTCACTTTTATAATATTTTAATAGATAAATATTAATTTGAAGTAATTTTGGTTGTAAAATCTATTTTTCAATTACAATTTTTAAAGTTAAATTGTTTTACTTTACATTAATTTAGTTGTTATTGATCCAAAAAATACTTTGAGATAAAAATAAATTATATTTGATTTGCGTTTGATCTACAAAATGTTAAGGGTTAAATTTTAGACCATAACTTGTTTGAGTTAAATGAGATTTAGCTGCAGATGGTCTAAAAAGTAGTACATTTTAGATCTGATTCAGCAGTACTTGATCTAAAAGTGAATTTTGATCGCCCACTCTTAGAACATTGTTAATTTGACTTAGATATGTTGCAATTTGTTGTGATCTAAAAATCTATTAACAATAGAATGAGAACTAATTAAGTTGCAGCTATATTTTATTTTTCCATTATATCTAATAGAGGCAGGATATCATGAAATAAGACAGTCTTATATCATTTTCTATACTTTTAGACCTATTATAGCTATAGTTTTTTCATAACTTTCATTTTATACTTAAAAACCATTTAAATTTTAGTTTTCTAAAAAATTTGACGTTTATAGCATTAATCAGGCGTTAATCAGCTCTATATATAACTGGCGATATGATCGTAAATAATCAAGTTTAAATTGCTTTCATAATTATCATAATGTTTCATGCATTATTGGCCAAAACTAGAAAATCTCTAGAGCCGAAAAAAAAATGTTGTTTTGAAATTTTCCAACCGCATTTTGTCTTTGATATTCGTCTGGCATTTCCCATTGCTCTACGTTTTTGTTGTTGCTGCTGCCGCTGCTGCTGCTGCTGTGGTCTATGTTGGTACAGCTATTATTACAACAACAACAACAGCAGCCGCAACAACAATATATGCGATAATTTTTCGCTCTTTTGACCATATTTGATAGTTGATGTAATTACGCCCAAGGCGGCGATGCAGCCAAGCGCCCTCATTTATGACGCTTTGCATACAATAATAACAACTTATATAGTGTTGTTGTAGCTTATTGTTGTTGTTGTTGTAGTTGTAGTTGTCGCTGTAGTTGCTGTAATGCAATTTGTTTAACGCTTCGTTTATTACCAAAAACAGCAAACGCATTTGAGACGCTCGACTTCAATGTTGTTGTTGTTGTTGTTGTTGCTTTTGTTGCCTGCTTGTTGTTGCTGTTGCTTGTTGTACATCTTGGTCATGTGGGCAGTGGCAGTTTGTTGAATGAAACATAGTTTTGCCAACAAGCAAAAATATATCATAACGAATTTTAAATATGCTAACTGAAAGTGAAAGCTGTGCAAATTTAGATGGGAAAACGAGGAACTAGCTGAAATATGGTCTAGCTTGTAGAGCATTTCTTGTTTATTCTTTTAAATGAAACTAACAATATTTTTTAAATGATAATAATTGTGGAAAAAATAAACAATTTAAAATCTTGTTCTAGAGCTAACATTCGTTGAAACAGCTTCTGCAACATGTTTTCTTGGTCAAATTTCAGGTTTTACTAAATTTCACTTTAACTATTTATCTTAAGATGTATAAATTATAATAAATTATTATATAAATAGATAATATAGATAGATAGATATGTCTAGGCCTAAATAATAAATGATTATTACAAATAGAAATGGAAATATAGATAGATAAATATGTCTAGGCCTTAGCCTATAACATATTAATTTCAAATAATTTCTAAATGAATAATTAATATATGTATAGAGTATTCCTTTCCGAAGCATAATACCCCACAACTAACTTGATTTTTTTTGCATATGCACAAACCTTATGCTACTGCTGCTCTTATTGCTTCCCCATTCTCCCGCCTCACCTGTTCAACTGCCAGCGATTGCTGCCTGCAACATCTTTGCAGCATGTCCAGTGAATTGTGCGGGCGTGGCATGACCAGCCTTTATTTATTATCTTGTTTATGCCTCGTCTCTGCTCGCTGTCGGCTTATATATATTTATTCAAGTATGTTACGATGCATATATACATATATTTTATTTGTTGGCACGGGCTGTGTTTGCCCGTGGGTTAGATGTCAGTGGAACAGCAATTACTTGTCCACGTTTATGACTGTGAATTGTGCTTTGACTTGATCGCTGAATTGCTTCGTTTTGATGTGCTCTGCTTGAAGCTAATGCAATGCATCAACATATTTTTGATACGAGTAGAGTTGATAGAGTGCCTAAGGCGAGTCACTCGAGCAATACTTAAGCTACTCGCTTTCAATTGTGCTCTATTTGTAAAGAGTTTAGCATAGTTGTAGGACTTTCTAGTCATGTATTCCAATGCATAGTTAATTGCATTTTTAGCGGAATTATATCAATTATAATCAGCCACTTCACATATTTAGTAGAACATTACAATTTCCCGCTATTTACTACCAAATATATCCACATGCATCAAATTCCTCTCAAAGTCACTAATCTCAATTGCAAATCACATATATACATCATAAAAGATAAACTTCATATACTCTCTTCCCTCTTCATGAGCGAGCAATAAAAATGATGTTAAATTTAACCTTGACCGTCTACCCTGTGAACTTTTGCTCTTCAGTGTTTTTGTTTGGCATTTTGGTTCCTTATAAAGAGAGATAGACAGAGCAGACCTCCCATATCAAATGAACAACTTAATGATATAACAATGCCCCGATAGCTATAATAAAACAGCTCTTTCTCCACTTTTAACTGTTCCGCTAGCTGTGTCAGCAGGTGCAGCTCTAAAGCTGAAATGACCTTCTATTGTTTGGTTTTTTTATTTTTTGCTGTTAGTTGCCACGCCCTAGAATCTACAAGAAAATAAATGTGAAACAACTTAGTTTTTAGCATAATTATGTTATAATTTTTTTGTATATTTTATATTTGATATATTTGGTTTTTAACTGTTGTTTTTCTGCTTCTCTTTTCGTTTCAGGTAAGACATGAACTCGATGTGCCAAGCAAACTAACAAACAATTCTCACCATAAATCATCGAAACAAAGGAAGGTTCATGGTTAATATGTTTTGATGTCTTCGGCGCAGTTAGTAACTGCTAATGGCAGAGCTTATAGAGAGAGAGAGAGAGGGCGACCATTGACTAACTGATCTTAATTTGTTTGAACTAGTTATTTTTTTATTTTGCTAAAAAAAAGCAAACAGAATATGCAATTATTATTTTAAACTTCATATACGACAAAGAAATATATATATAAACATATGTAAAAATGTACATACATTTATATGTATATAACATTTATAAAGATAATCAAAACTTTCTTGAATGAAAATATTAAAAAATTTCGTTTTTGCTTTATAATCTTATTTGCTTGTTATTATTATATATATTATTTATAAGTATACTTTATATTTTTTTATAATATCTAAAATACTTAGTAATAATAAATAATATTTATGTAATATTTCAGTAACATATTTAATATAATATTATATTTTTATAAATACCTATAAATATAAGTAAAATATATAAAAATTATATTTTACTTATATTTGTTATTATTTTTAATTCTTATTATTATTTTTATTTATTTTTTATTATTTATTCATTTTTTTAATAATGTAATCTATTTTTTATTTATTTTTTTATTTTTTAGTTATAAACATATTTAGCATTACTTTTATTTTCCACTCCTTTCATTAGTTAGTTTGATTTTTTTTTTTTTTCTTAAATGCCATTTGCTTCAATTTGTAATTCAAATTTTGTTGTAATTCAAGCAAAAGGTCTTTTGCAGCGTCTGGTTGACATTTTTGCTTGACTTTTCGAAATATTTTCGTTGCCAGCAATTTGTTATTTTTTGTTTTATATTTTGTTTATTTTTCTTGGATTTTCTGGGTGTGTTTTACCGCCGACCCCATTGATAAAAATGAGTTTCGTATGGTAATCTGCGCAGCTTTGCATTCTTCTGTTTTTGGCTGCCTTTAATTCACTTGAGCGCATGGCAAGTGGGCGCATTCGTTGTCTATAGAGCTCGCTTGGCTCGCATGCCAGACATCTGAGTCAAGATACCCAAAAATGCAGTGGCCAATTAACAAATTGTTTGGTTCTGAGTGGGCAAAGTTCTGATATGCCAATATTTAGTTTACTTGAATGAAATTTATATAAGTTGTTTTTATTGAATTGTGTAATGAATATAATCATCATAAAAGTATTGTTCAATAAATAGTTTTAAATTTATAAAGTATTTTAAATAAATATTTAATAAATTTAATTTATTATTATATTTAAAAAAATTTAATTTATTATTATATTTTATGTTTATTTTTAGTAAATATTTAATATAATAATTATATAATTATTTAATATTACTTTTTGATATGTTTAATCGTTTTAGCTAAATCTATATTATTAAATATTTAATAGTCTTTAATATTAGTTATTTTATTATAATTTTTAAATTGATATAAATTTATTATAATTTATAATATTTTTTATATATATTTAAAGTTTTTAGTACTCAAAATATTATGCAATTATCAATGCAGCAAGTAGCAAAGTATTTTCGTAGTATATAGTTATTGAAAATATCTTTTTATAGCAAAAGCTAGAAAGTATTATTATTTTTTTATTCATTCATTAATTTTGCTTAAACAAAAATCACAATTTTGCACTTTTTGCAATATTCATTCAGTTACCATGCCCATTCAACTAGACGTATACGTAATTATTGAATGTGTCAGCAATTTATGGCACTAAAATATGTACAATAATATTTAAACTAGTTAGTCTATAAATATATACAACTTTATTTGTGTATATCTTTAATAATCAAAACTTAATTTCCCGCTAGCTCATTTGGTCATTTGATTTGTTTACACTGCCAATTTCAAATCAAGTTGTTTTTCTTTCAGCTAGTCGCTTGGTTTTTCATCATATTGTTTTTTTTTTTTTTCTTATTAACTTTCTGCGCCTACAACTTCCGCTTCAGCTAACAACAACACGAGCCAAGTTTGGGGAGATATAAACATATGTCTATATATATATGCGCTTCACTGATTGCTTTATGCAAATCGTTGCGCGTTTGTTCCATGACTCATGACGACGCTCATTGACGATTGACAGTGACTGCTGTCGCTTCTCTCTCACTCGCTCTGCCTCCTTTCTCTCTCTCTCTCTCTCTCTCAATCTTTCCACGCCCACAAATGCACAAGTGCCGCACACTGGGTGCATTGAACGCATTTATTTTGCACGTTTCTCTTTTGCTGCATTGCACATTTTCGCTTTTCCTTTTAATTGGCGTTTCTTCTCTATGTTTTGCTCTGACTTTTCCTCAATCGCCTTCTCTAAAAACTGTTTTTGTTTTATACATACTACAGATCTATTTTTGTAGTTCTAAATAGAGCATATTGTTTATGTTAAGAGGCAAAGCTGTTTGTGGAAGTTGGAAGTTTAGTATATATATTTTTGATCAGTTGCAAGAGCCGAATATATTTGAGTATCTGTAGGTTTGGCTAAAGAGAACACTAACTGAATGAACTCGAAGAGTATAAAAGTTATAGACTTGGAATCTTAATCTAAGTATTTCTACAACTCTTACAAATTAAGTTTTTTAAGTGCAATTTGCAAAGATTCAAAAACTCTTTCTTTAAAATTTATTAATATTAATATACGACTTGGCATTATTTCAGCATTTCTCTAATTTTGCATGCTCTTGAGTCATTCTCCTTTAACTACCTTTGTCAAGACAACCTCATTTCTTAAGAGTTTCCATTGCAGGGCATCTGCTAGTCGCGCACACCCCACAAAGCACTCTTACCTGTTTATGTTTCATTTCGTTTTTTTTTGCTCTTTGTTGCATTACTTTCGCGTCTACCGCAACTTGTTGCAACTGTGCCACTGACTCTGCAGCTGGTCGGTCGGTCGCCCCAGTCAGTCAGTTAGTTTGTTTGCTACTTTTTATGGCTTCCAAACTGGGCTTTGGGCTATAGCCTACCCTTCCGAGCCACCTCTTGCTGCCGCTGCTGCAGAACAACGAACTTTGATTTCATTCGACAACGTGGACAGACCATAAATCATAAGCAAAAATCAACAGAGAGAAAAAAAAAATAAAAAGAAAGCGTTGACTGCTAACGGAAGTGCTGAGTGCTGAACCATGGGGCCAGGCCCCTAGAGCGTTGCCATTTTCGCCCATTGGGCGAAAGTAAATCGAAATTAAAGTCGTTTAGTACGATTTGAAATGTCGCTGATTGATGGCCTAAACGGGCGGGCATATTTCAATTGAAGGTATCTTGTATGGGGCTAAAATTTAAAATACAAATATTAATAATAATAATAGGATAATAAAAATGTATAAGGAATTTGTATTTATATAAATTGAAATTGAAATTGAAAAAAAATATATTTAATAAAAATAAGTTATTTAATAATAAAAGCAGAAAATATAAATAAAATAAAAAATTAATATATAATTATTATAATACCAGCTCTTTGCATAGTTCAGGTTATCAACTAGTCAGACATATCCAACTATACAACTTTTATTTATTCTTATTTCGCAAATTCCCCTGGTAGACTTATCTATGGCTCTCAACAATCTAGTTATACAAGCATAAGTTTCATATATCATTTTAACATTAAATACCATAATTTCTATAAATATTCGACCTTGTATGATAGGGTTTTAGTCTGATATATTTAAATAAATCGCTCAAGCTCCGTTTCCGTTACGCACCTTGTTGTTTGAGTTGAAGTCATTCATTTTCTGCTCTACTCGTCAGAGGTAAACGATTTCAAAAGTCGACTCAGCTCTTCTGATAATTGAAGTTTGTCATGTGCAAAAATTCCCACAATTAGTTGGCTTCTGTCTTTTATCTTAGCTTTGCTATGAACTGCTAAAGAGTCACTCAATTAAAGCAGACAAAAAATGCATCGGAAATGACTCCCCAGGCGAACTATGAATCATGCCAGAGACTCCAAGTGGGGCTATTGAAGTACTTGATATTTGTGAAGAGCAGGCAAGTTAGGCCCAAAGACCAAGAGGCACAAATATTTGGCAAACAAAAGAGATTTTTTCGAGTTGGCCAGGTGTGCAACGAATGACATATGGAATTGTGTTGGCAGTCCGCAGGTGAGCTTTGCGCCCTGCTGAGGTAGAGCCAATCAAGTGTGACCAAAATTGATTACAGCTGCCAAAAGATCCTTGACCCATTAATGTCAGCTGGGCGCATTGCGAATGTCTCTCGCCATTTCCGTTTTGTTTGCCAATCGCCAAGCACAAATGGCAAACATAAAATTTAGTTAATGAAAATTATACACCTGAATCAGAGTTAACATTTTGCACAGCTACGCCCTATTGCTAAGTGTTTTCAACAGTTTGAAGGTCTTAACTTTTTGTTTTCTAGCCCTTTTTCTTTAGGCTGTCATTAAATAGTTTTTGCTTTTATTGTGAATTACACAAGTCTCATTGGAATCATAAAGTAAATCAGTGGAGCCATTGTAATATATAATATGTGTAGAGTTTATTTATGTTGCAGGCGAGCTTAAGGTAATACCAGCTTCATCAATATGTAGCTAGGCCTTTAGTTCTTGGCATAAGCCTCAGAATAGGATCAGAATTGAGGATCAATGCTTAAAAAATTACTAAAATTGGATATTAAAATATAAATATTGCAGTTTTAGCAAACGCTTTCTGGATAACGAATTTTGTATAGACACATATTATTATTATGTCAATAACTTTTTAAGAAGTTTACAGATATTTACAGAGCGCTGTTAGTGTTTACAGAGCGCTGTCAGTGTTTACAGAGCGCTCTAAGGGCTTACAGAGCGCTGTACGGGATAACAGAGCGCTGTGAGTGTTTACAGAGCGCTGTAAATATTCACAGGGCCTTTACAGAGCACTCTCAATATTTAACAGAGCACTAAATAGTTTACAAATTTTTGTTTGTTGTTGCGAAGTTCAAAAAGTTTTTAAGTGTTGCTGGATGTCAAATTGGGATAAATCCCCTATACCTGTTCTACTGCATGAAATTACTCTACTCATTCCGATAGAGATTCAGAAGCGGATCTGTATGTGATCAGATTGGGTCAAGTAATGAGTCATGTTCCAAAAATATAGATGAGCAAATTATATTTAGTAATTGATGCTGCAAGAGGCTGTAAGTTCAATGCGCTCTTCCTGTAGTTGTTCATTTTATATATTTTAATTTAAAATAAATTTTATTAACTTCATTTTTTGTTTACGTATTAGATTATTTCAATTAAGTTTTCAAATTAAAAATAAAATACCCATTTTTTGTTATGCGGGGTATTTTGGTGTATAATCTTCTAGATACTGATTCACGCTCAGCTCAAGATATGACTGTTTATAATTCATGAAAAAATAAAGTTCTTTCGCAAAAACCCCAAAGGAATAAAACTTGGAAATTACGAGCTGTTGCTTTTAATTTGTCAACTTGAACAACTTTCTTAAAATATATTATTAGCAAATGTTTCTCATTTACAGAACTCTAAAAAGAAAGAGTAAAAACGGTAAAAGGTATACAACAAATCAGCAAATGAATTGAAAACAAGTTTCCGTTTAGTCTTGGCTATTCAAGAAGGTAAAACTTCTTCTAGCTTTTATTGTAATTAAATGAACTTTGGCAGAAGAGCAAGGTTTTTTTTTTCAGAGCTCTCCAAGTATTTCTTATGGTGTTCTTTCTCATTTCGTTTCGTTTGGTTTCTAACATTAGCATATTCTCTGACTCTGGGTGGGTGTGTGTTGACCACTTGAGCTGGGTGTGACCATTAGCCAGTATGGATACGCGAGCCGTGAGCGTGTGGAAGCCATAGACGCAGATGCCCGTAAGTGGTTTGGCACTCTGAGCCGCACAAAAGTGGGATGGAGTGCGTGCTACCGACGAGCCGGCGTTGCGCGAGAAGTTCAATGAACCTCACACACACTATAGACTGAAGCTGTTCTTGGGCAAACAACTTTTGGCACAGACAATGGCGCAGAATCAGTGCCGTTGGCTGTTTTGTTTCGAGCATTCAGCGATCACACAATTATGCCCAAGCCAAGTCGTCAAGTGGACACTTCGTCAAAGATCTTTCGTCGCCTGCGCCAGAGATCTTTGCTGCATTCCATGAGTGCAGCAATTGATGCATCCACTCCAAGGACAACAGCTCGCAAATTGCAATTCATTGACGCCATTGTCGGCCTGGGACAGCCGGTTCAGCACTATCTTGACATTTTTATTAAAAACCTCTTACAGTCGAACAAAGGGCGAATGCATGCGTACATATATGCTCCTTTATATGCATGTGTGTATGTGTGTATGGAAGCTATGCGACTCGTTAAGCGAGCAACAGGCCAACTGTCCAACAGTCCAGGCCAAATTGCCTCTGATATGCAGTTGTTGTTGTTGTTCTTATTGGTGTAGCATCATTTCCTGTTTATATAAGTCAGAATGCATATACGACTAGCAAATACCCTAAAGTTGATGCCGTGCTCTACAAGATTTAGATTCGCCTTTCAAATTTTTGCGAATGGAATCAGATATATGAAAAATCTTAGTATATGGAAGGGTACACTCCATTATAAGGATTATATATAACAAATTTTTGTAATTCTAGCTCTTTGCTATGTATAGTTGATTTTCTTCTAAAATCGACATCTTCAGCTCTTACATCTGTTAAGTTCGATGAGCTTAAACGTCAGTACAGTCACATAGAAAAAGAGTTTGATATATGGAAGACAGACAGGGAGTATGCAGATCATCATACTTATATGGGAAATGAACATGTTTACTTCAAAGGCTTAGCCACAGCTTGAGCTCTTCAACTGGAGTGTGTATACCCCATTTCTTCCAAAATCTTACAATTTATACAGGGTATTTAAAAACGCGCTTTTGCATTAATAACGGCAACAAAAGCGCCAATCGGACAGCCAAAAAGAGCTTCCGAGGGCATGAAAGGAGTTTCGCAAGTGTTGCAGATATATCTACAGCTCAAGGAGAACTGCATTTCATGCTTATTTATCTGAAAACTTGTTAAACACACTTTTGACTTATCAAGTGGTATCAAGAGGAACATAACAATTAAATTGAAAATTGTGTACAAAGTTTTTAGCTTGAATTTACTTTGTTAAATTTAAAAGGCAAATATATATATATATAAAAATAGTAGCAATGTGCCTCAGTCAGATGGCATTTGAAGGTGCCAAAAAAAATACCTAACAAAGCCCTTTTGCAACATGTTAAATTGCTTGCCACTTGCAGCAGCAGCAGCAGCAGCAGCGACAGTCACTCAAATCTGAAAAGCATCCAAATAGTCATATAAGTGTAGCCGTGTGTAGTTACGCCAGAGAGACTAGACAGAGACAGAGAGTGGCAAACAGTTCTATTACTTAATATGCAGAGCTAAATGCGAGCACGAAGTCCCAGTCCCAGTCCATTCACTGCAAGCCACAAACTACAAACTACAAACTCTAAAAACTCCAACACGATCCTCAACAATCTCCGGGCATTCAATCAACGTTTTTTTTTTTTTTTTGGCCACAATGCCGGCCTGGCAAGACCTGGTTTGGAAAGGCGACGTGCGGCACTAAATTGAGTCGAAGTAGCAGAAGAAGAAAAAGTACATAAACTGCTCGCGTCTTGTTGTAGGCGTCGCTTCACACCTAAGCAACAACAACAACAGCGACAACAACAACGACAACAATTTTTGTGGCTAACACAGCTGCGTGCCACACTTTTTTGTTGCTCTCTGTTGGCCACATCAGAAATGCTTCCCTCCTGTTGCTCTAGAATCGCTTGAAGTGCCTGTCGTCGGCGCTTTTTGCTTCTCTCAGTTCTCAATTCTAATGAGCTTAGCTTGTTTGCCGTCTGAATGGTTAATTCGAAGACTTGTGCAGCCAGCTAATGGACTGGAAGCAACTAGGGGGATTGCGATGCCCATGGAATTGGAGCAGAAATAATACGAGTTGACTACTAAATTGAATACTACCTGCTCCTTCGTATGAGGTGTCCAAGAGATCGAGAATAGAGAATGCCAGTTCCATATTGTAAATAAGTTGTGATATATCAAATACATATCTCAATTTGTTAGAGCTAAACTATTTTATGAATTTTAATCAATGAATTGTTATTCGCATTTAAAAAATAAAATGAATAAATGCAAATATATTAAAAATATTTCAAAATGCAAATAATAGTTAAAAGGAAATTTAAATAAAAAATTAATCAAAACAAAATTAAAGTAAATTTATAAAAATATATACAATAAACAATGAAAGATATATTTAAAATTATTAAAATAATATATTAACAAATAAAATAAAAAATATATTGAAATAAAAATAAATTTAAATTTAAAAATAAATATAAACATATAAGTTAAAATATATTTCAATTTATTCAAATAACATATTAACAAATAAAAATAAATTTAAATAAATTAAAAAAATACAAATAATAATTAAAAATAAATTAATTTTAATATTACTATATAAATAAAATAATAAATAAATGTAAATAAAATATTACTAAATATAAATAAATAAAAATAAATAAATAAATAAATTTAAATAAAATATTACTAAATAAAAATATAAAAAAATAAATATAAATTAATTAATTAAATTAAAATGTTTGAAAGTAAATAGAAACAAACAAATTTTATGTAATTTTAAAAATAAATATAAGCAAATCAAAATAAATTTTTTTTTTTTAAATAAATCTAAACAAATAAATTAAAAATATTTAAATTTATTAAAATGATATGTAAGCAAATAATAAAAATAAATTTAAAGAAATAAACAAATACAAATAATGATAAAAATTCACTTTAATAAAAATAGATTTAAATATATAAACAAAACTTTCTAAACAAATAAAACTAATCTAATTAAATATTTTGCTGAATATATATATTAACACTACTACCAGAGCAACTGCCTGATAGATAGATTGATCAATCGCAATGGGAACACTCCCAGCTAGAGCAATTCCAACTAGACAAATCATAACGGGAGCACTCCCACTTAGAGCACTCCCAACTGCCTCTGAGTATGAAGTAAACTAAATCAATTTACTGCCGAGATAGTGCTAAGAATATTCGAGTTTAGATCAGTTCTTTTCCTACTTAGTTGCCTTATAAACTAAGTTAAGTGATGTAGGAATGGTACAGGTTTAGCTCAGTGCATTCGACATGTCATAGTTTCTATTCTTTTGTCTAGATATTTGCTCTATTATTGGCCGTAATTTATTGCCACATGGTGCAGGCGGCCAAGCCCAGTTCACCAATGCCAATAGTTTTGTTGAAGTTTATTTTTTTGCTTTTGCTAAGCTCGACTTTGCGCAAAAAACTCGTTTTGCATTTGCGCTCGTAATTTACTTTTAATATTTGCAATATAATTTTGATGTTGCCAGCCTTTATTAGAGCAGAGTGGAGCACGCTTTTGCAAATTACATAAACCAAAAGCCCAACAAATACAAACTACAACAAAAAATAAACGTAACGAGCAAAACATAAACAAAGCGCGCAGTCGCACCTTAAAGTACCACAAAAGCAACTCCAACTGGAGTGGTAAAAACGTGGCTTAAACCAAAAAAGCAAAATAAAATTAAATAAAGCGAAGAAGACTACGTCGTCCCCTCTGATCGCAAAGTGTGAGGCACAAATCAAATATCTCTTGGATCAAATAATTGATAGAATATTGATGTTGTTTATTGTGGCTCCAGCTCCAGCTATTGATGAACCCAAATTTGCAACCTTTCACCCGCAAAGGTTAAAGCACTGATCCCGCACGAGCCGCCCAGCCAAGGGAATCCAATTCCAATTCAACTGCTCATTTGGCTCGCTGTCTGTGGGCAGCCAAATCGTGAGTCGTTGCCTCTTGGAAGGGGCCACAGAGCGCAGCGGCGGACATTGCCACCCGCACACACACACGTTGGCCCAGAGTTTCGCTTGAACCAGTTTGGCTATCGAACAAAACCGGACTAAAGAATTTCCAGCTAAGAAGTTTTTCATGTTCATTTGCCATTTGCTGCCTTTTTTTTTTTTGTTGTCGCTTTTGGTCTTTTAATGCACTGAAAAATGGGCTGGGAGCAAATTGCATAAACGTTGCTGCATTTCATATTGTTTGCTTAAGCCGAAACTCTGAGAGCTGAATCATATGAAAAGTGTTTGATTTGATATTAAAGTAGGCAAAAAGGGAACTTGAATTGAACAAATATTTATATAATATGTTATTTAAGTAAATATAAAACTAAAAGTCAATATCTCTGTTACATCTCTGCCAGCAAAATTCGTGATCGAGCCTATAATATATATTTATTATATTTATGTAGATAGTTATTATATTTACATATATATTTAATATTTAATTTGAAGAAAGAACAATATCTCAGTTGACAAAAAATGATCCATTCACAGCATTTAAAGCAGTGGAGACGAATAAGTTTTTAGCAGTCAGGAGAAATATTTCTTTAAATTAAATTTAAAATTATATAAATTTTAAGCCCCTAAGAATCTTAAAACTTATTTATAGAAATTAAATTTATTAAATGAAATTAAATTAGGAAAATTATATATATAATATATGATGTAAATAATTTATTGAAATTTAAAATTAAGAGAAAATATATTTTATTTTATTTATTTTTTTAATTCTTGCACAATTTCAATGCCATGTTTTATGCTTGAAAATTTTGTTTTTTTGTTTAACACAAATTATACTGCTTTTTTCTTATTTTTATGTTTATATATATACTATATACTTTTTATTCAAGATATAACTTGAAATTATATATATAAAAAATGTTTCTTATTGTTAAAAATTTTATGGTCTTATCCTATCGTTAAAATTGTAGCAAATTAAATCTGTTTTTTTTTTTTCGTCTTTGTTCTTATATGATGAATATTCATTTCGCTTGCAATTTGATGAATTCTTTGTTAACTATATAAATTTAATTTGTGAAACAACTTTTTTAGTTGTATAACTATTTCGGATATGGGTAAGAACTAGAAACAAAATTTGATAGCTAAAGACATAGCCTGTTATCTTTAACCACAGACAAGCTCTACAGGTGAGCCTTTAGCTTTATAGAGCTCTTGCTGCATAGCTCTGACAATTCATCCATAGATGTCTCGAGAGTTTCTTCTTTTCTTATAACAAACAACACGCCGATCTTAGGTTGCGTCACAGCTGTGCCGTGATATTAGTTTTACATTAACCCGACCCAACTGCTTTCGTTATGGCTGCTCGATCGATGAGCTTCAATTTCAACAGCCCATTCGAGATCTCCGTCTCGGCATCAGTCAAAAGAAAAACGTTGAACGAAAATTTCAATCAGGCATCCGTGGCAGCGTCAACAAAAATTTCCCTTTCTTTTGCGGCCACGAAACTCATTCAGAAAGTGGCTCGGAACTGACTCTCAACAGTGTTACATAAGTTCCGAACGCCCTAAATGCCACGCCCAGTAGTCGACGCAGTCTCGCATTGCCTTTTCGTTGGTGGTACGAAAGTAAGTAATTTATGTATTTTGGCTTAAACGGTTTACAAAATTTATGTTTCTTTCTTTTCATTGCCGCCAAAAGATTTCAATTTGTTTTCAAGACGGTTTTCTCCTCTTGCTTATGTCAGACCTCGCTTGGCAATGAGCTTTATCATCGGCATTTCGAGACAGTCTTAATAAAATGTGTTTAGCTCTATCGAAGCGGCATACAGATTAGAGCAAGTCGTAATACTTCAGGAAATGAGCTAATGACATGGCTCTGGAATGCGGTCCAGATACATGGCTGTGTGTCAATCGCTGAAAGCGTTTGACAAAATACCAGATCACTAACAGGTTAACACACCCTCGTAGTAAGAGTCAAGTGTCAAATATGTAATTGCCTTCAGCACAATTAAGGCTAGAGAAAAAGTGAAAAGAACAATGCAGTCGGGCGTAGCTGACTGCGCAATACTCGCTTCTCAATTGCATTTCAAAGCTGGCTAGCGAATGAAATCTAAAAGAATATACATTATTAAATATATCATATTTATTTAAACTAATTTTCATTAGTGAGATTTTATTTGACCTCTGATTACTTTGCATTTCCAATTCGGATAAAGCATTAAGATGCCTAAAATCCCACAATATAAAAGACGAACGATTTATATTTCAGTTTCTTCAATTATGATGTTTCTTCAATTAAGATAATATATCAAAATTTATTTATCCGTGTTAGATAATGACTTCTTAATCAAATATAAATATTGCATTCAAATTATTGTATTTTCACCTCGGATAAATTTCGTAAATTCAACAATTCTCATATCAAAAAGACTATTAAGAAGACTGCAAGACTCAAATATTGGATAAAATTTATAAGTTTGAACGAAGAATAAAATAATTCGTTTCTTATCCGACATGGATAAATTAATTGCATATCTGTATACTCAAAACGGATAAAACCGAAAGATGTTTGTATACTCTGTATATTACTTCAATATAATTGTATCTGCTTTCATATTCACGAATTCTCATATCAAATAACTTACTCAACTACATTTATATATGTGATAAAGTCCTAAAACTACCTCGGATAAATTATGAAGATATACGCTATCGCATATTAGATGGGACATCTTTATCCGAGATAAAACATAATGACAACTCTACTCTGCATGCAAGTTCAATCTGTGAATCACTAGAAACGCAATATACTCTTTCCATTAAATGGGCGTGTATATTAATAATAATAACACACGACTCATAAACGGGTTATTTGCAGTTTTAGAATGTTGCTCTGGTCGGCGTGTTTTAATCTTGTGCGGGTGTCTTGGCGCATTCATTTCATTTCCAGGTTCAATTGAAGCTTTGTCCTTGATGCTGGTGCTATGGAAAATGATTGATTGGCGTTTCACAAAGCCACAAACACACACATAAATAAATGTGTATCGTATCTATTGCCAAAAGGCGGATATTGGCCAACTGCGCTGCCAAGCCGAAACGTTCAAGAAATGTGTTGGCATTTGGCAATTATGAAAATGTACTCTTTAAACTGGTTCAAAATCGCATTTACTTACTATTTGGCCAATTAATATACATATGTATGTGTGTGTATCTTGAGTGATATTTGCATAAGCCATGCACAGACTCAATTTGCGGAGCAAGCTAACAATTTTGTTGGTCAATAGGCGAACAACTCTTGGTAGCTGTTTTTACATTTATTTCGTGTTATTGGGTGGGCAGTCAAGTGGGTAAATGCGACTGCGACTGCGACTCCTATATGAGAGCAGCTGAAAGTGAGGCTTGACTGTTGCAGGCCTTAGATTTTGTGTTTCATAACATCTTAATCTAGATGTGCCATGAGTAGTGATAAATTGTGAATGATGAAGAGGATAGATGAAATGGAGGGGATAGATAGAAAATGAATGAAATGAATTTGATAAGGTTTACGTTAGGGTAGTCCAAGATTTTAATTGAGTTGGGCAGAGAGAGAGAGAGAGAGAGAGGACGTAAACTTTTCCCAATTCCTGTTTAAGATTCCTTTTGCAGAAGTCATAATGGCAAGTCATAATTATTGGTCTAGCTAAATTAATAATGAACTACGTTACGTTAAGGCAATTATCTCCAAAATAGAAATTCATGGTTATTATTTAGCATATATATTGTTATTATATTTTTTATTATTACTACACATTCACTGCATATATTTACTATACCTAGGCAATTTTATACTATATAGATTTTCAAGAATATTAATTTTTTTGCTGAGTCCACTTAGCATGCTAATTACAATTTAGAATATTCGCATCTCTCAGAGACAAGTCTTCCAGAAAGCTGCTGAGCTGTCATCGCTGCCAAAAAAAATTGTCTATCAAATATAAGAAAACCAAACGATGTCTTTTGATTGATTAATTGATGCACACAAATCCAATATTTTATGCAAATTAGCCAATTTAATTAACAAAAGAAAAAGGAAAAAAATAAATAAATTTATTTGAAAAGTAAATTGCATAAAGAATTAAATGTCACCGCGAGAGCTAATGTTAGCAGCTGCTTTATTTCAAATATGTTGCAGCTGAAATGATATAGTATATAGGCAAACTGAAGATCATTTTTTATATTTGACTGCCCAGCTTGAAGTAACCTGAGACTTTGTTAGCTGCGTAGCAGATTTGCCTGATATAGATGAGATGATGATTTTGATATGATAGCGAAAATGTTAAAGGTGCTCAACAAAGTTCAATAATGATTGATCATTTTTCAGACTGCTTCGTCAGTCTTTGCTCTTTACTCTTTACACTTTCCTCTTCATTTCTCATATGCAACTTTTCTTTCTTCTATTTTCTCTCGTCACTCGTCACTTGTCACTCTAAAGTCTTCAGTTTTCTTTCTTTACTCTACATTCTATACACATTCTTCTTTACTCTTCACTTTTCTCTCTTTGTACTTTTCTCTTTACTCTTCATTTCTCTGTCTTTACTTCAACGACCTTCCACCGCTCTTCTATCTTCTCTGCTCACTCTCATTTCTCTTCACTTTTTACTACCCAGTTTTCACTCGTCTTTCATCACTCTTTACTCTACATTCCTCCCTCCACTCTTTCACCCTTCACTGCTCTTCGCTCCGCCCAAATTTCATAAACAAATGTATGTGTGTAACATACTTGCTTCAAAAACCAATCAATCCTATACTTAGCTAGCAATTTGTTATAGTATTATTATTAACATTATCTCACAGACACCTGTGCAACAATTTAATGGTTAAATCAGGTAGTGCTTGAGCACATAAGTAGAATTGGCAACTGCTGCTTGGCTAGTAGCAAACGCTAACTAAAGCTCAACTGGTGTGAAATGTAACAGTGAACGCTTGGCCAACGTAGCGAAGGTGTAGTCGAACGGTCTTACCTACTTTACCTCTCGACAGCCCAGTGTTTGTCCAGCTCTAACAATGGCCAAAAAGCGAAAAAAGGAGAAAAAAAAAAAAACAATAACAGCGGGCAGTCCAAACAGCTGCTATTTTGCCATGCAACAGTTTCAATTGTTGTTGTTGTTGTTGTTGGGTTTGTTATTGTTTCGCGTTTGTTTTGTGGCTGCTCGCGCTTGGCGTTTACTTTGTGTAACAAGTTTGCATATGTGATTAACAAACAGCTCAGCATGCATTAGTAAACATAATTATAACACACTTTACACACAGAGAGAGGGAGAGAGCCATGGCGCAAGCAGTTGTAGCTCGAAATTCTACAACGAAACGAAAGACTTAGGCGACAAACTCGCGTGGGCTAGTCTCGCCGACTCGCAGACACAAGTTGTGTCATCAGATCAACTTACATCAGCAGCTGCCATCATAGCATCCTCTTAGACATGCGACAACCGACACCCAAACAACATTTTCAGCTGACTCATTTTTCTGCACGATTCTATCATTTCGTTCCACGGCGGAACGCTTGACATTGACCTTCGATGGCGCATGATTATTTTCTAATTAGCAGCCGCCGCTGCCAGGCCGGGCCAACAAACAATTTTGTTATTGTTCGTCCACTTCTTGGACAGATCTCTTGGCTTTATTTGTTTTTTCGGTATTATAACGATCCCCATCTGAGCTTTATGGCTCGCTTTGTATTTTTGATTTTGTTTGTTCTTTTATTTTTTTTTTTTTTTGCCTCTGTCTTTGTTTCTCACTTCATTTTAATGGGCTTTTATTGCCTTTGTGGGTTCTGTCACCTCGTTGGAGTCCATTAAATGCGAGTAAATTAACTGAAATTATCTATTTATATTGCCGAAAAAAGCAAAACAATATAATCTACTACTGGGCGGTGCCATATGATGTCACAAGCTGGCTCTGAGTGAATAGGAAGCAAGTTTTGCTTGGCCAAGCAGCGCGAACTTCTTAAAAAATACTTGACTTTAAGCATTACAATCTTAGATGGGCCTAAAGAACATAACTGAGATTACATAGAGCGTATTTTAAAGATTTATCTATTCTACTTTTGAAATTGTTATAGAAGAGATCTATTTAATGGGACTAGATGACTTGGAAATTACTTAAAACTATTATATTTTGAGCAGAGGCTAAGAATGCATTAAGTAAATGAATGAATGAATGAATGAATGAATGAATGAGTGAATGCGCGCATATACTAAACAATTGAAGATCCCAGCTAAAACTTGATATTTGAATTGTTTTCTCGTGTTCTATGGCCAGAATGAATGCCTAAAGCTAAGATTTTTAATGCTCGCTCAGCAAATGAAAAGCTGAGTATATAGGTTTTATGTCAAAATGATCGAATTAGAGTTGGAGTTGGAGTTGGAGTTCGAGCTAAAATTAGAGTTAATGTTAGTGTTAGAGCTCTATAATATCTCTCTTTTATATGTTCCCCTCGCTCTCTCTCGCTCTCCCTCTCTCTCTCCTTCTCTCTCTCCCTCTCTCTCTCTCTCTCTCTTGTATGCACTTCAATCGATATACATATCACATTCAATTAACAATACAATGACTCTAAAACTATTGCACTCAAACGCTCTGCTGACCTTCATTGAAATGAAGAAGAAGAAGAAGAAGATGCCGCCATCGCATCAGTTATAAGCATCGCCAATGGCCAAACACAGAAACTTGATTGAAGCAAATGAAAACGTAAAGTTCAACTTGTTTAGTCGCGGTTGCTTATTCTTCTTCTTCTTCTTTAGTTGCTGTAGCTATTGTTGTTGCTGTTGTTGTTGTTATTGCTCTGCTGAATGACTTTTTCGCCTTAGCGTCTTGACATTTCGCATAAACTTAAAAAGAAGAAGCTACAGCAGCAGCACAAAGACTCTCTTGCGTTGCTTTTGTTTTGCAACTTGTTGCAGCATCATCAAAAAAGCAAAAAATTGGCCCCAAGACGAGCAAATTGTAAATGCCCCCAAATACAAATAATTCGCAGAATTCACAAAAATTACAGAATCTCCACTGCCTTATCGCTGGCATAATTAACGCAGAGCAAGTGCAGAATACATAAATACATAGATATATATGTATATATAGATAATTTAAGGCAGCAGCATTAGATTTGAAATTCTTTTCGAGCAGCGAATGCTGCATGCATTGTAAATGTCAAACTGCTAGCACAAGTTGGTAGTCGGCACAGTGGTTCAAAATTGTGCAAATGCTAAGGAAGCATACTGCAAATGCTTTTCTGTTTGGCATTTCAGTGGCATTTATTTAGCTAGATCTTATCTTATAGTATTCCGTAAAGCAGACCAAGCAGAACAAGGCTAACCATTTGCTTTTGTTTAGTATGAATTTGTAACCACAGTAGCTGTATCACGATCCAGCTTTAAACATATTCCAAACTAAATATCAGTATTGTAATGAATTGTAGTGTAGCATATATTTTATATATATCCGATTTTCTTTATATATTTTTACCTATTGGCAACATATTTTACTATAGACTTCATATAAATTTGCATAGTTCATTTCTTTTGTTAAAGCTCTTGCTTTATCCCTAAATGGTAAGTGCATTATGTATTATCATTAAGATTTCTCAAGCTGAAGTAGGCGCAAGTCGTTCGCATACAATTGACGACTACTGTGCAACAAAAGGCGTTGCTGCCATTGTCGGCTGAGCTGAGTACGGCGACGCATGCAACATGCAACAAAAAAGTAACAAAAATGGTTCGAGTTTGTCTCATTGTTTGGGCTTTGGCTTTAAGCCAAATGCCATTTGCGGCAGACAGTTTGAAAGGCACTTGACAAAAGACAAAAAGCCAAATGGCGGCTAAGTTGAAACAAATTGAAAGGCTTTTTGGTTTTTGCTTTTAACTGTTTGCTGGCGGGGCAGGCTCTGTGGGAAGTATCAATGGAAGTTATTTTTAGTTAGTTTACTCGCAGCTCCAAACTCAAAGTCTATTTTAAAATCATGTCTCAAAATCATTATATTGTTCGTAGAACTAAAATTTTACCGCATATGAGTTCTATTCATATGCCCTGGGATCAGCCTGATAAAGTCCTACTTAAAGAGTTTGACCGATGGCTAGACACGAAGGATACAGCCAGGCAGATTGTACACAGAACGCACCAGAATATGCTCGTACCTTTTGACCTGTTCTATAAGGACTTTGTCAATTTTATGACCACTGAGAAGCTCGCTCACGTGGCTCATTATTTCTGGGAGAATCTGTCCCCGAGCCAAAGGGCAAACTATGAAATCAAAGCGACAGCAGGGAAGGCAAGAAAAATGCCTGCAGCCAGAGCCAAAAAGGGGCCCAAAATCAGTCCATCTGTAAAGAATCGCAACTTGAAAAAGAAGATCTACAAGCGCCCCCAACTGCTACAGAAGAAAATCCCCAAAAGGTTGGTTACGATGGGCAGACAAAAAAAAACTCGTTAAGGAAAATGTTTCAAATTTGACGTGAATTAGCCAAATTTCAGTGAAGATAAAAAAGAAAGTCTGGAAAAATTTCAAAATTATATGTATTTTTTGTTTTTTGGTTTAATCCAAATTAATAAATTTACACAGATGTACGAAATTCAATCAAATAAAGAAATATATATTTAAAAAGCCTTGAATATTTTTTTAAATGTTCTGAAAAATAAATAATTAAAAAAAGTCAATTATCGACTTTACATTAATTATATTTTATAATTCCATAATTTATTTGTACAGATTTCGTTGCAAAGAATTCTCGACAAGTATTAGAAAATGCATTAGCATATCTCGAGTAAAGCAATGAAATCCATTTATATGGATCTATTTACGATATAAAAGCAATTCTAACGGCCCCTGCTCATGAATAGCTCATATGGAATACTAAAGAGAACTTCGCGCCCAATAAATTACAATAAATTCCAATACAATCGATAAATGAGCTTACAAGAATGCGAAGGTTCTTTAACAAATATTTGTTAAAAATAGGCAAATACGATATTCACGTTTTATTCAATTTTAGGTCAACTGTGCCCGGCATATAAATAACGCTAATGATAAAACTAATCATCTAGCAAGTAGAGCTGGAAACGAAGATACTGTTACAGCACTTCTTCTTCTAAAATAATTTGCAAATGATATAATAAATCATGTCCAAGACGTGTTAAAAATAATAATTACAAATTACAAAATATATACATATGGTAGGTAGGTATTATAAAATATGTATTCACTCACGTACGATCTGCAATGCTCACTTAGAAATGGACCTAATACAGAGTCAACGGCATATGAGAATGAACGATTTGATCTACCTTCAGCGGATTAGAGTCACAGGCCAAGTAAATACACAGCAACTCTTGCCCATACGCAGAAGGCTACACGTTTGTTTACGATAATAACAAATCTTTGTTGAAATAAATATGTATTTAAACAAACTGATTTCGGACTCGAACCTGGTTCTTTTCGCACGACTTGCGTGTACTCAACACACGACGCCATGATGAAAATCACAATACTTCCGCCAAATATTCATCTAGTATAAGTTCTAGTTCTTTTCATACTTGATCACAAGCAGTTGAGTTACTGTTACAAAGCAGTTCATGCATAAAGCAGTGCTTTCCTGCCAATGCATACCGCAACACGCGTGCCTATAATTTATTCAAGCACTCTATTTCATCAATTAATTAAAATTTTAGCCTATGGTGCTTCGACAGCGTTAAACACTTGCAATTTGCACACATAACTCTCCACGCTCCACTCATGGATGTGTTGAAAATAAGGTGTGAAACTCAAGTAATATGAGATTGGGTACTACTACTACCAAGCCCCTGGCAATACGTAGGCGTTGCCCCACTCCGTTTTTTTTTTTTTTTGGGCGCCTCATGCAGTTGCTGCTGCATAAATTCGCCTGATCAACATTTTCAACACTGCATTTTCGTTTGAAATGTTGCGCATGTATGATATTTCAATTTTCAATTTGTGGCCACGTTTTTGCGTGGTTAAAAAATACTTTTTTTTTTTGTTTTTTGTTATTTTGGCTTTTTGTTTTGATGTAATGGCATTTTTTTTTTGTGTGCCCAGACATTGTGGGTCAAAGAGCTAAGAGTGACGCATACGAGGCTGCAGCTGGAAGCTATTTGCAGTCAACTTTGGGTGTCTGCTGCTCGTCGTGGCGAGTGCCCACGCTCTGTCATACCTATGTAAAATTCTATACATACATACATATATGTTGAATACGTGCATGTATGTTTATATGTATGTAGTTGTTAGATATGCTGTATATGCTGACAGCTGACAAAATACCCTATATTCAATGAATGAATAAAGTCTTTTGTTGTTGTAAAAGAAAAATTATATTTATAAATATAATGAATATAGAGTAGTGTCATATAAAATACTAACTAAATATTCATACATAACAATAATACAGAATTATTTTTCGGTAATAAAAAAAAAGTTATTGACGCACTGTATTGATATAAAAGCAGTGCAGGGAAATATGCAATAAGCAGTTCAAACCAATTTGCAAAGCAGTTCAACTCTGCCAACAATTTATAATGAATTTGTATAGCTATATTTACGTATACAAATATTTCTATACATGACAGCTATTGGCCCGAAAGCAGAGCTTTTTCCCATGTGTTTATTTATTTATTTATTACAATCTATTGACAATTAGGTAGAGTGATATTGAATTTGTGCGCATTTCATGGCTAACTGTTGCCTGCGGCGCTGGCGCGAGGTGTCAACAAAGCCATGAAGCCAACAACAAAATCTGTCGTTTTTTTTTTTTGTTTTTTTTCGAGTGTTGAAACTGTAGCTATATTGATTAATTATTGTTGGCTTCGTGCAACCTATTAATGTTTGACCTTGTTTGCATTTCAGATACCTCCAGCTATTACTTTCCATCACAAAATCGTTTTGTGCCATCCTCCGGCTCTTTCCCGCGCCAACTGCAGCAGCCGCAGCAGACGCTTAATGGTTTCCGCAGCAGCACAGGTGGTTTCTCGCCCGCACCGGGCTCCTACCAGGAGCAGCTTCTGTTCATAGCCAATGAGAATAGCAACAGCAATAAGCAAACCCCGATTTCAACTAGCTCCCCATATGGAACACAATTTGGCGCTAGTCCACAATTTGCCGTAAGTATTCAAACTCTCAAACCGAAATCGAATTCGAATTGCAGCTCTAAATTTAAATATTTATGTTATTTATTTTTGCTTCAACCATGGCAAAGTGTTGGCCAGTTGCATTAGATTTACATTAACAGGTACCAGGTAACAGGTAACAGATAACTGGCAACAGGTAACAGCTAACAGGCAGCAGGCGATGTACGAACAGCCTGTGCTGCAGGCAATTAAGTAACTTGTTGTCTGTATCTGTATCTGGGCCTGAACTGCAGTCCGAGTACGAGTCTCGGTCCGAATTCATGTCTGGCTTTTGTGGCACGCAAAGCTCTGCCAATCAACGCCAAAAACGAAATCAAATCAAATTCATAAATTACCACATGCCACATGCCACATATGAAATTTGATTAAGCCAACTTGCAAAATGCAAACAGCTAATAGCAAATGCAGCTAGCGGCTAGAGATGGGAGCGTGAGGCGCGTGTATAGCAATTATTATTTATAGAGAACGAGTTTGGAGCATAGCTATATCATATATAACATTTAAAAATTAAATTAAACAAATATTTTTACAAATATGTATTTCCTGGCAAATTCAACATTTTTCCACTCAAATAGGAAAAGAGTTTTAGCCAAGTTTATGAGAAATTGCTGAAATACCAAATGGGGAAATTAAATTAGATTCGCCCAGTATTTCAACGGCTTCCTGCGGCTCACGCAACTTAAATCGACTCACAGACTGAACAATGCCAGAAGTTGCGGGTGTACGACTGACTGATTCACCGAATGGTCAGAGAGATGTGGAAGCATTTCCAAATCCATTTTCCCACTTACTTTCACTTTGTTTGGCCCAAGCGGCACAAAATGCACAGACAAAAGCCGATGTCTTCTGCATATCAACGAATCAACAATAAATAATATTTGTTGAATTATTCGAAAAGACTCGCACTCGAATGCCATTCGCTTGACTCCCATGTCGGTCTCTTAGAGGGGAACGTGTTCCTAATTGAAAAACTGTATAATCATATTGTTTATTGCCAGTTGGCAGTCATGAGCACGCACTTTGTCTGTTGACTAGCCAGTTTGGCCCTAATTGAAAGGCGGCATGTCGAGGGCCTCCAAGTGCGGAGCTTGGCTGACAGTGTGAATAGCTGGAGATGAAAATGTAAATTGAAGACTATAAGACAGGAACTGGGACTGAGAGAACAGAAGCTGTAATGTAAGGAATGAGAAGAGATACGAAGACTGAGACTGTAATAGAGACAGTAACAGAATCGGAAATAGCAATGAAGATGGAGACGGGGACATAAATAGGGACTGGGCTGAACATTGGACTAGAGCTTAAACAGATGCAGTGAAAAGAAGAGCGAGAGCGAGAGCGACAAAGATAAGAGCTGGAATAGAGACAGTAACACAAATGGGAACAGGGAATCGGACTAGAACTTGGAGAGGCGAAGCAGAAACAGTGAAAGGAACAGAGGGATAGGCGGAAAGACTGAAACTGAAACAGAGACAGTAGGATGAACTGGAATAGAGCAGAGGCTCAAGCAGAGACTCAAGCTGAGGCATAGACAGAGGCTCGAGCAGAGACTCAAGCAGAGACTCAAGCAGAGGCTCAAGCAGAGGCACAGGCAGAGGCACTAGCAGAGGCTCAAGCAGAGGCTCGAGCAGAGGCTCGAGCAGAGGCACAGGCAGAGGCTCAAGCAGAGGCTCGAGCAGAGGCACAGGCAGAAGCTCAAGCAGAAGCAGAGAGAGAATGATAGAGAGAGAGAGAGACACAAACAGAGACAAGAACTAGAACTGTTTCTATGACTGGAACTTCGGCAAGAAGAGGAATGGAATGGATTGAAACAAAGATAGGCTTTGCTCTTAGTCTACTCTTAGCTCAGTCTTACCCTGCACTAATCATTAGCCAAGACACTGGCCACCTGAAAAGAGATTTGCCTAATGGAAATGACTTCTGTGTGTCTTCGTAGCGCGCCACCTGCAAACTCAATTAACTACAAATAGTTGCAGAACTGCAGGTGATGCATAGTTGATTCTGAACAAGTTGACAGGCACTCAGCCACTTGTGAATCGAATAAGCTTTCTTAGCTACAGCATACAATAAATCAAGCTACGAATAATGAAATAATAAATATTTGTTTTGCTAACAGTATTTCTCACTGTCTCTCTCTATCTCTATATATATTTGAATAATATTCTATACTTTACGTTCTATGAACGTTTATGCAAAACTCTCTTTAACAAAAAGAAATATTTACATACAATAAATAAAATATTTTTATCCAAAATTGATAAAAGAAAACTTTAAAGCTAAGATTTCTAATTACATGAATCTATTTTATTTAACTCTGAATTGTTATAGTTAAATAGATGTATATAAATATAGTACTCGTAATTTGACAGAGCATAAGCTAAAGAATAGATATTTCATATATTTTTTTATGGTATAATGTGATTTAACTACATTATATTTGTTGGCCCAAAGTGAAAGCCTAATGCCTAAAGAAGAGCACGTTATGCATTCTGTCACTCCTTACGCGCACGCACTGTCCCACTCCCCCTCTCCCGCTCTCGCTCTCGCTCTATCTCTGTCTGATTTCTTTCAGTCTAAAGTCGTTTAGTACGTGAGCAGCTTGTTTCATAGTTTATTATACTTCCATATTGACAAACGACTCTGGAAGCCGTTGCATCTTTTGCTTGACCGACGCTTTCTTCTTCAAAATTGTAGCAAGTCCATTTGAAGCGTTGCCTCATTATGTGGCGACTCGAGGGTTATTGCACCCAGGCGACATAGACAACGCCAGAGATACAGCTACAGCTACAGCTACAGCTACAGCTACTCGGTGAAATTTGTTTGCTCGCAATTGTCAGAGTTAGTTGGAGCTTATATTTAATTAATGACTGTTAATCAGACTAAGACTTGTGGGTAACTGAGACGCATTTCTCTCTCTCTCTCTCTCTCTCTCTCTCTCTCTCTCTGTCTAATTGCTGGAGAAAATCTGGCAACAAATTAGCTGGGCGCTGGGTGAGGGGCACGAGACGTGGGCGTGGCCATAGGGTAGTTTGTGATGCGTAAACAGCGACGTCAAGAAGCGGAAAGAAAACCAGAGCCAACTGCAATCAAATGCGCCTTTTAGCAACAAAACTTGCGTTTTGTATGCAATTTGTTTAACAGAGCAAAACTGCAGCGCAGCCGAGCTCAGAGCAGACCTGCAGCACATTAGAAGCACTTTCAAAAAAACAAGAAAAACATATATACATATATATATGAGAAAAAACTATAATAATGCATAATAACAACAAGTACTTAAGAGCTCGCAGTCGAAACGAGCGACTGACAGCGATTTCTGTAATTAGCGGCCAGTCGAATTTCGATTTAACCTTGATACACTTCAATCAGAGTTTTTTATTTATTATAGATTTCCATTGTGTCGATAGCTGTGTTTGTTATGGTTGTTGTTCGATTTGAAATTCATTTGCAATCAGCTTTCAATTTCTGGAGCTGAAGTCTTAAAGCGCTTTGGCATTGCATGCAACACGTCGCAGAGAGACTCTGAGCTGACTCGAGTTGGGGCAGAATGGCCAGCGTCTGCCAAGCTGTTTAACCTGCCTCGACGAGTGGCTCCCCATTGGCTGACCCAAGTGCACTGTTTGGACATGCAAATGAGCTCAAGATATGCATTGTCAACTTACATTGATAACGGTTCAACTTGCATTACAAATACTCCTGTCAATCAATCGAAAAGGCAAAGGCAAAACAAATAAATGAAATGCAATTAAAGCGAGCTTTAGGTCAGCATTTGTCAGCTTTGATATGACTTTGATTCTGATGTAATATGTCTTGGAAAATAGATTATATAACTATCAAATAGTGATATAGGAAATCTAAAAATCACATGATTACAAAAGAAATCTTGTGGTTTTTGTACTGCGCACAATTCTTATGCAGTTGGTTGTGGCCAATTGGAATCCAATTGGACACGATTGACATGAATTTTGCAGCTAAAAAGGGAATTGTTGAATCAGTTATATCAAAGCAACTGAATAAAACATGAAAAATCAGTAGAAAAAGTTGCTTTTAGCTAATGAAATATGCCTTTACTAATATATCTTAATATTTATATTTATCTATATATTTCTCAGTTAGCTCAGCAAGTTTATAGAATTGTTTTTCTTTTCTCAAATTTGTTAATGTATCTTTTATTTTATATTTTCTAAAAAAAAAAGTATATTGCAACATAAAAGCGCTGCACACTTAATGAACTAACATATTTATTTGTTTTTCTTCTCCCTCTCTCTCTCTCTCTCTCTTTCTCTCTCTCTTTATTTTTGCTGTTTGTTTCCCACAGAAACCGAACCGTCAGACGGACTATTACGATATCTCGCCACGCCCCTTTGGTGTGCCCGTCAGTGGAGGCGGTGGCGCAACGACGTCCGTTTCTGGATTTACACGCTCCAAGGCGATACGCAATGGCGGCAGCAGCGGCAGCAACAGCTTAGGGAACAATCTGAGCGGTTTGCAACCACAGACACAGCGTATCAATGTGCCACACCAGCAGACGCAGTTTCTGGCGCACTTCAGTGAGGCAACGGTAAGGAAATGCCAATTGAGAGCTCGTCCATCGTCAGCTGCGCCAGCTTGCCAGATACCTGATAGATCAGATGCACACACACATACACAGAGAGATACCAATACAGATGAACCAGACAAAACAAAAGTAAAAGCAAGCAAAACAGAAAAACATTTTGGCATTGCATAACATTTGAACAAAACAATTGGCCATGCTCTGATTTGGCCAATATCAGTTGCTCTCCCTCTCTCGCTCTGTGAGACGGCAACTGTTTTGCCAGCAGCCAATTCACAACAATCCCAGAACCAGTTGCCAACCACAAATGCCACAAACAATATAGATATATATATATGTATCTGGATCTATCAAATGAAATCATTTTTACCTTTCACCAGATCATATACGAAAATAAACTCACAAAGTCAACAATTGGATCAACAGCATTTCATTCAACGACTTACCGTTACTTGAGTCTGCTTAACATATTTAGATAGGAAATGGGTGTATCTAATAAAAATATTCAGACTCAAGTGCAGACAAAATGCCTCAGACTGATTGAAAGAAATGTCTGACGAGCTGCAAAGCTGTTTTCTCTCCCATTGTTTTGCTACTCTGCACATCTCTCTCTCACTCGTATAATGCCTCCCACTCTAAAAAGTTAGCTATGCGACTTATTCGACATTAAGTTTATTATTGAACTTAATTGCCCTCATTTGTTATTTAATTGCAGCGAAAGTGTTGCAATGATTAATCTTGGCTTAGGCCAACAAAACCGATTTGCGTTGAAATTCATTGACGTCCCACAACATTGGCAACAAAAGTCACAAACATTTGCTAGCTCTTTATGGTCAAGCTAAATTATATTTGGCTAAATGCGAAATAACAAATGTTATATGCGGTAAAGATCACTTCAAAGAGTACGTGAGCTGTTCATAGAAAGTTCCAATTGGAATTGACGCTACTTTGATGTGAAGACATAGTTTTCGCATACAATTGTTATCCTCATAATATAAAGTTATTGAAATCAAAATATATTCTTATAAAGTAGAGAGTATCAAAGTAAGTTTGGCTTTATTTCTGACAAGTCAATATAATAAATTCCAATTGGAACATCATCTGCTTTGATGAGATTATAAAGTTTTACATGAAGATTCACTTTGAATTGACATATTTTATTTAAATTTATATAAATTCTCGCATTCTTAAATGATAATAGAAATATTTCTAGAAAATTCTAAATGGAATTACATTTTGTAAGATATACAAAATGTATATAGTATAATGATATGATGGGAGCTACCTTAGCAACTACTTCGACTTCGACAGACCTTTCGACAATCACTTAAGCCATCATCATTATAACGTAATAGCAGACTTTGCTCAAGAAGCTGTAACCTTTGGCTGCTTCAGCCCAGCTACTCGACAGTCAGAAATTTGCACCTTCATGGACTGCGCTTACTATTGACTGCTGACTGCTGACTGCTGATTGTTGACTGTCGACTGTCGACTGTCGGTTACTGATAGTTGCAGCGACCCAAAAATATTGAACATGCAACACTCAATCTGGCCGCCTTCAATGGATGAGCACGAAGCGGCGGCGCTTCTGCGTCACGTTTACAACCTGTGCGAATCACTTGGCAGAGCTGCGGTCCGTTGCCTTCACATCAAAAATTAAATAAATACGAGCGCATAAATCGAGTCGAGCAAAATTTGCACAAAACGCTTTAGACAAATTTGAGAATCACTTGAATGGGAGATGCGAGACTAAAGACGCGAACGGGGGCGGTATCTGAGTAGAGTTCGCACGCAAAACAATTGACAGACGAACCGCAGAGATTGTGATTTCATGAATGTGTGTTAGGAGTAGCATGTTGAAACTGTAACAGTTTCCCATGACGACGACGACGACGATGATAACATGTGACCACAAAAGCCAATGCTGTGAATGGGGCGCAACAGCTGTCGGTTGGCAATAGTTGTCTGGTAGAGGCAGCTTACTCCAATTCGTAACGGCGTTCTCTTTTATATATACATATACATAACCCTCTCTTCTTCTTCCTCTTTGTAGAACGATAAGCGCCCGGTGTCAAACAGCGTTGCTCAACGGCCCTTCGGCAATGGCGGCTTCTCGCCCAGCGTGACGCGCACACGCACTCAGGCACCGCCTCCTGCGGAAGATGCCACGCCACAGGCTGCATCGCCCTATCGCTTGCGCAATCGCTTTCAGCCTTCAACCTCGACAATTTCGTCAACCACATCAGCGGAGGTAACCAGCAAGCGTTATAATCGCTTTGGCAGCAATCGTGTGAAGTCAACGAAGTCAACGACGACATCAAGCAGCCCCAGCTCTACCACGCAGAACACGCCTGCCGAACGTCCGAGCTTTGGCCGCAAGCCGCCTAGCCCACGTCGTCCCGTGTTCATTAGCCGTGAGGTCAATGAACCTGCGAGTGTGGTCAGCAAGCGACCTTTCAACTATAACAGCGCCAGGTTGAAGCTACCGCGACCCACACCCAGCACAACCAGCACGACGGAGGGCGTGAGCCCAGACGAAGCTTATGAGCTGTACGATCAGGATTCACAGGAACAGGAACTGGATCAGACTGAAAACGAAGAGCAGGAGGAGTCCTCAAGTCTGGAGAAGCTGCCCCTGCAGGAGGAGACAATAGCACCGGCTACTGTTAGCAAAACGGAGGCCAGCCCAAGCGCCGAAGTGTCCGCTGCTCCCGCTGTGCCCACCACCTCCGATGCAGCAGCCGTGGAATCGGCAACGAGCCAAGAAGCGGACTATGACAAATCCAGCATCAGTAGCACAGAAGAAGCTCAAACAGATTCCTCTGAGGCACAAGACCTGACGGAAGAGACAACGCTGCCAAATGCAGGTCATGAATATGAATACATTGAGGACGAGGAGAAGTCCACAACAGCTTTATCCAAAGAGCAAGACCCGACAGAGGAACAGCAAACAGAAGTGGAGAACAACACCACTGAGCTGCCAGTGGAGACTACGCCTAGCAGCAGTATTCCCACACAGCAGACGTCGGAAACGCCAAAGGAGACCTCAGCCCAGCAGGAGGATGATGTGGAGTACGATGACGAACTGGGCGAAGATGGTGAGAGCTTAGAGAAACTATTCTAAATCAACATTTGATTACTCAAAACATTTCATTTCAGGTGGTGAGGAATACGAATATGACGAAGAGGAAGATGAGGATGTTAATGCGGGAGAGGCCAGCGAGGAGATTCAACAATCAGGATCACAAGGCTACCACCGAAACAGAGGTGCAGCAAACGAACAGCAAGGAAGGAGAACATGACGACGAAAGGGAAATAATTTCAGTGGTCACTACGAAGAGCGTTGTCAATGGCTCGACGGCTTATCCAGCTCCAGTGACTCCAAGCAGCTTGGGCACAACTCACAGCGATAGCCAGCCGGCTCCACAGCTCGATGAGGATCAAACGGAGCTCAACAATGTCATCAATACAACTCCACTGCCCACCGAGGAAGCAGCCACGCCCAATGTAACCGAGAGCTATGTGGTGGTGGCTTCGATACAGACGAGTCGCAGCATTAATGGAGCACGCTTCTTGCCTTTCCCGGCCATTGAGCAGGAGGAGACAAAGCAAACGCTCTCCGAACTGGAGCGCAAGGTGCACTCAAAGCATCAGCAAAAGCAGACAGAATTAAATGAGAGCAGCGAGGAGCCCAGCTCGACGACGCCCACAACAACTGCGTCTTCTTCTTCTTCAACATCCACTACAACTGAGAAACTGTTGCCCGTGCAGGGCGCCTCCACGGAGAGCATCATCGATAAGCTAGATCGTGTGCAATCAGAGCTATCCAGCGGCGTGCTCTCTGGCAAGTATCCCATCATTAGCCAAATGGACTCGTCCACTCCCGCCAGCCCAATGACAACGGGCTCTGGACGATTTGTGCCTCACATACGAAAATTCCAGCCACGCACTACCTCAGCACCCAGCACCACCAGCAGCGGCAGTAAATTGAAGGTGCATCACTACGATGAGAGTGAAATGGATGAGCTAGCTAGCTTGCTGCCGGTGGGCTTTAAGCCAAAATCCAGTTATAAGAACCGCAAGATAACGACCACAACAACGACGACAACGGAAGCACCAGCCCAAGAGAAGAAACCGGGCCGTAACTCCACAATCAGTCGCTCCTTTAAGAATGGTGTTGTGACCGTGCAGGATGTTACACTGGCAGGTCTTCTGCCGAAGGGTTACAAGCCACCAAGGACAACATCGACAACGACAACGTCTAGCCCAGAGCGAAGCACGACTAAGGCAGCAGCTGTGCTGGAAAGTCTGTTCGAAGAAATCAAATTCGATGATAGCCTCGCAGCGCTGCTGCCCAAAGACTATAAGCTAAATGCATCAACATCGAAGCCGGAGATAGTTGTAGTCGAGGATATTTCCAAGTTTTTGCCAAAGGATTTCAATCCCTCAACGACGACAACAACACAAAGATCGCCCGCCGTTGCAGTTCCCTTTGATGATCTGAGCAAATTTCTGCCCCCCGGCTATAAGGCGCCAAAGGAGAAAGATGAACCCAAGCTGCCGATTGCCATTACTCCGCTGAAAATAGATGATATAGGCAGCTTGCTGCCACCTGGCTTTAAGCTAAATGGCACCAACAAACCAAAGCTGAAAGTGGCATCTGAGGATGATGAGTTACTTGCCTCATTGCTGCCACCGGGCTACAAATCAAAGCCCATCCATCCAGCATCCACCTCCACGACGACCACCAAGCCAGAGCCCAGCACCACGGAGAAGTCGACCAATGAAAGCAGTTCCGGTGGCGGCCTCAAGGTTGTCTTCCCTAAGGGCTTCCACAAACGCCTTGGCTCACATAGACTGACCACGCCACACACACCTCATGAGGGCAATGAAGGGGCATCCGGCTCTCCGCCAGTGGTGATCAAGAAGGGTCCCCCAACACGCGCCACCACCGAGTTCACTGGCTGGCCAACGCCACCTACCACACCGCTGTCCATAGACAAACTAAATGCGCAGACTATCAATTTTGAGGATCTGTTGACCGCAGCGGGCTCCAGTTCGACAACAAGCACCACCACCACAACAACAACCACTACGACTACCACAACGCCAAGGCCCACAAAGCCGGGCCATTGTACGGCCGACTGTGACTTGGAAGCAACCATCAAGATTATCGATGGCGTAGCCTGGAAGCCGGAGCTATTGGATCACAATACACTCGAGTGGAAGAATCTAGCTCACGAGCTAGAAGCACAGGTAAAACATATACCTTCTCTCTCTCTATCGCTCCTACTTCACCTCACTCTAATTTTTAGCTCAATGAGGTCTACTCCAATGCACCACAGCTAAGCAAGTGGTATAAGAAAGTCCGCATCGATAGCTTCAGTGAGGGCAGCGTATTGGTCGACTATTATGTAGAGCTTGCAAATATTACCGAGGATGTGGATACTCTGGAGATTAAGCAGCTGTTCCACGATGCTTTAACAAAGCCTACAACGCCTTTGTTGCCCGAAAAGGACGCACAGGAAAACGAAACGGACAGCGTGTCTGGGCCACAGGAGGAGCAGCTAGTCAAGGCCAGCTATCAAATGGGCAAATTTTTCATTGATCCAATGGCCACCGAATTCAGCGGTGAGAGGAATACTATTTTCTTGAGGGGGTTGTCCGACTAGATGATACCATCAGCATTGAATGATATAGAGAAAAAATTCTGAATATTCTTAGCTAATTCTCCCCATTTCTCTTTTCATAGTCATTGCCAAGAATTTGAATACAAATGTGGAGTTTGCTGAGGATGATCTGCCAATACCACAATGGGCAATTGTCGTCATTGTCATAGGCGTTGGTTCGCTTGTCTTTGTCGTTATATTTGGTGTCACAGTGGTAAGACACAAGTACTTAACTTTATTCCGGAAAACTAACGAATTCACTCCGTTGCAGCTGCTAAATCGTCAGAAGCGCGCTAAAAAGACTCCAATTCCATTGACCAATGACATGCTGAATGAGCTAAAGGTTAATCACATGGGCGGTGCAGACAACTATGGTGTTGATGACTTCTACAATATAGACGATCCCTGGAACGATACCAAGCAGCCAATCAAGCCAAAGGTAGGCAGCGTAATAATACCCTATTGAAAATGTCTTACAAAATAATTTGATTGATATTCTTCTCTTTCTCAGCGCTTTACCAATTCCATGCATGGCAGCAATAGCTCGAACATATATGATAGCTGGCGCTCGACTCGACATCCAGCCCACAGCAGTGGCGATTATTTCTATGATCAGCAGCCCACTTATTCACAGAAGGGCGACTCTCTAAAGAGGGCGACTCCACACGGTCATCATCATCATCACCATCACCAGCAGCAGCAATATCCAGCAGGACACCAGCAGGGCTATGGACATCAATATCCGGACGCCTTTGCTGATGCACATCAGATGTACAGCTATAATAATCACGCGAGTCGAGCGCGTTATGCCCGCGACTACGATCCAGATTTTTAGTTTAGTCTCCAGCCACCACCAAGACTAACCATGCTTTAGCTTTAGAAAATTGCAACCGATTCGCTAGTTGCAACTTAATAGCTTAAACTTGATACGTATGAGTAAATTATACAGCTGCTCAGTAACATATTTACATACTAAATAAGTATAAGGCAGGTATCTATGTACTATATATACACACATTCTATCTGTGAGTTGGTTTAGCTTATGGAGCTGTCCCTTGTACACCTAACTGATGTACATCATCTATATTGTTTACTATATCGAAAATACTTGTTCTATATGTAACATATATGGAATGCAGGAGTTCGCATGTGAGCTTCCAGAAATAAATAGTCATGCACTTTTAGTTAATGCTAGATTGTAATTATATTTTAGTCACATTGAATAATTTAATTACTGGCGGCATAATATATTACAATTCACCCAACTCTATATATAGGCAATAAATAAAATAATAATTATGTATTTATGTTTCGAATTTTTAATTTAAATATTTCTTTGAAAATGGAAACAAAAAATGTGTTTATTCTGCCGAAACCCGGGATTGAACCGGGGACCTTTAGATCTTCAGTCTAACGCTCTCCCAACTGAGCTATTTCGGCACTTGAAATGTTCCTCATGCGCGGCATTGCTGCCAAAAGACTCAAAAATCCACTGTAAGTCTCAACTGGTTATAGCGCTATTTACCGATTCTGTATATAAATATCAATGTGATTTACTTGTTATTAATTTGGCAGAATACGGATATTTCTAAAATTCTAGGTAAGCAACGAAGGAAGTGTCATTTTCAACTACTGAAAAATTGATTACACAGAAAATAAAGAATTAAACTTTTAATTTGCAAAAAGTTACCTTGTTGCCGAAACCCGGGATTGAACCGGGGACCTTTAGATCTTCAGTCTAACGCTCTCCCAACTGAGCTATTTCGGCACATGCTATGTACGTATCAAATTAAATTATTACTGACACCAATTGTGTTGAAACATTTCAATATGGTTTGTGTCTTTACTAAAAACTTCAATTCATTTATTATTCTGCAATACAATTAATTAAAAAGATATACACTGGAAATATATTTTAATTGCTTTGAATTTTTAAAATTAGTATTTTTTCCTGTATACACGGTTATTTATAAATAGAATAAAATTAGAATTAAAAAATATAAGTAAATGCCGAAACCCGGGATTGAACCGGGGACCTTTAGATCTTCAGTCTAACGCTCTCCCAACTGAGCTATTTCGGCAGTTGTTCACGTCCTGCCAAATATGTTACTTGCAGCGCAAGTGTACATAAACATAATTCAACATAAATTTGAATTCTTAAAAATATCTTTTTAGAAAAATCTAATAAAATAAAATAATTAATACATTGGCTCTTGCTCAATAAAGACTAAATGCACATTAAATCATCTCATGCCACTGGATTTCTAAGCAATATAAATTATTTCCTCCAATACTTATCAAACAAATTAAACAATAAAATGCATCAATTATAAGATATTAGAGTTTTTTTAAGTAAAAAATTATTTGCCGAAACCCGGGATTGAACCGGGGACCTTTAGATCTTCAGTCTAACGCTCTCCCAACTGAGCTATTTCGGCCACGCCACTATTCTCTCTAAATACAATTTCCTTCATACAGACCACAGAATAACAGAATTAAAAGTTCTAATTCTGACTTCTTTAATTTTTTGAGTCAACCCAATAACATAATACAATAAAAACACGAAATTCATAGTTTTTAATTTTGTTTTATTTCTATTGGTTTTCGTCATTTTGCAACATCACAATATACAAATATGTATGTGTGAGCCCCTAATATATATAATTTAATGAAAAATATAGACAGAAACGTTTACTTCAATACATTGTAATTTACTTCGTAAGTCTTTGATTATATGAATTTTACTTAAAGATTGTTTACAACGATTTGTTAATCTTTTTTTTAAGAATTTAGCAGGCTTTCCGCTAAAATTCATAGCTTAGATAAAGCTCTAAAGCTGAAAAGATAACATTCAATTTGTGATTGTGTCTGTTGTGTGTATGTTGTCTCTTGTCTGTTATCTGTCGTATGCTATGTTTAATTGAAATGTTTTCGCGATATAGAAATCAATACAAGTTCGTTCTAGGGGTTCTTATATAGCTACTAATTGTTACAATTAAATTCAAAGACAATTAAAAATTTTTACTAATATCACTTTCTAGAAATTTGTCCAATTCGTATCGTTTATCAATTGTAACGTATCAAGTGCCTACATATAATATGTTCGTCGAAACATTTTTATCAGTTTTGGCATAAATTGAATCGCAGGCGTAGCTGACAAAAGCTACAAAATGAAGTATTATGAAATTCGATTTAAATATTTTCATTTATTTAAAAATTTTAAAAAATAACTAATTAGAATAATTGAGTAATTTTTCAAGTGTTTTTTGTTTTGTATTTGTTGTTGATGTGTGGGGAGAAGATGAATGATGATGAGTAAATATTTCAATTAAAATTACATTTTTTATGAATATGTATAAGGTGCTTTTTATGGGACTGATAGTTTTTTTTTTTTTAAGAGTGTGTGTATTTAAAGACAATTTTAACAATAATAAAAGAACTTAGCATTGAGTTTGATTTGTTTATAAATGTACAAAATATAATTAGTAAACATAAAAATGCATTTAAAACTAAACAAAAGCACTAAATTGCTGGTTCAATGCCTACAATTATAAAAATTTGTTATCGTGGTTGTTTTTGTTATGCCTAATTATCAACTATGATATATATATGATTTATATACATATATGTATATATAAATGTAAAATGTATATGTATACGGGTTCAATAATTAAAACTACAATTCATAACACGACGTAAACAAACAAAGGCCAAGGGTAGACAGCTGAATACAAGTATATATATATGTATATGTATATAGATATACAAATATTTATGTATGTATGTACGTTTGAGTGTATATGCACTTGGTAACTATGTTAAAGAACTATCGCCTTTAAGTGGGCAACACATAAATATGTATGTAATAAGTCTGTTTAAATTGTTTTATCATTTCCTTTAAATTTTGTTTTTGATTTTTTTTTTTTTTTTGCTGCAAAAGGCGCAGCAAAACACTAAACAGCATTGCGGAGCATTTTTCAACAGACAAATTCCAATGCAATTATTTCGGGGGCACACCGGCCAGTATAATTTTGATTTCAAATCGCTTTCTAATATTGTTGCATGTGATATATAGATAATGCAATATGAGTGTACAAGAATGCAGTCCTTTGTGTAAGTGTGTGTGTGTGTGTGTGTGTGTGTGCGTATCAATTATTCCACAGCAAATCCACAGGTTTCCTCGACAGCTTGCGTCAGCTTGTCGTAGAGCAGCTGATAGCTCTCGTAGGGCGGCAAGTCAATGCGATTGAAGCAGGTGTGTGCCTTGGGCAAATTTTGTGTCGACACATCTGCCGTTAGATGTATAGTAAACAGACGTGGCCCCACCGCACCTGTAGAGCCTTGCAGCGCACGAAATCCTTGGAGCGGCACTCGCGAAGAGCCCGTCACAAATTGGAGCAAGCGTGCACGCATCTCTGAGCTGTACGACTCAACCACCTAAAATAAAACGAAATAATTTGTTAATTAAAATGAATAATTTGTAACGCAAGTATATGACTTACCTGCCAGAACCACTGAACCTGCTGCGTTGCACTGGTACAATGTTTCATTCTCGTATTATTGCGCCAGTCATTGACATCGATGCTAGAGATGCCTCCAATAACCAATTCCAATTCGCGCTCATCAAATGGGCGCAACAAATGACTGGGTATCAGTTCACAGAAGCCTGAGCAAATATAAATTGGAGTAAGTAATCTATTGTGTATATGTATAATGAAAAGTAATATATGTACTAACCTTTTTGCAGTGCCAAAAACTGTTGCTCGATGCCGCGCATAAAGCGATAGTTCACATAAAGCTTTACATATTCGCGCTTATTCTCCTCTGTAACAGGAATTGATGCGCCACCGGGCTTCAGTTCGTGCACCACCAGAGCTCCAAAGCTATTGTTTTCCACACTAAATGTGGACTCGATAATCCCGCTGATATTGCTTTCTCTGCAAATTCATAATTACATTTTATTATTGCAAATTAAATGACTTCTAATATGTACTTACAGCATCCACGTGAGACTGCGATGCAGTTCAGGATCCACACCCTCAATATCTCCTAGGGTGATTGGCTTATTCAACAGTTGCTTGTAGAATGGTGTGGTGAAGCCGCCATCGAGACAATGGCCATGGAAAACGGCAATACCCAGAGTGCGGCCAACGAAATGAAAGTAGGACAAATGATCTGGATTGATGCTTGAGTCGGGATTGATTTGCAGCGTGTAATGGTCGTCGCGGCTGTATTGGAATAGGCCGTATTGCGGATTGAGCATTTCGCGGGATAACAGATGCAGCCATTCGCGTGCCACCCCCCCATAGTCCAGGCCCTCCTCGCCCTTGAACTTGACCATGAGCCGTTTGCGCATGTCCTTAGCGCGCATCTTCATAATCAGTCTGTAGCTCTCCTCAAAAATCTCGCTGCGTGACACCTCCAGCCGACAGTGACCCGACTGTGGCTGCAACGTTTGCAGTTCTGAACGCAATGCCCGCATTTTGCCCACCAAATCCCGTCGATACTTTGGCAGCAGATCGGCGCCTTCAAGCAAACCCTGCGGCAGATCCGGCACCACAATATGCGGCGTAGCTCGGCGATGCGGTGTAGTTGTCGCACTGCCAGTGTTCGAGTTCGCGGGTGGTGGTGCTGCTGCAGTCGGTGGTGGCGCTGCAGTTGCTGGTGGAGCTGCCGCTGCACTGTTCGGCGTAGCTGCCGGCGCATTTCCACTGCCATTGCATATCCTTTGGAGTAAGCTGCCGCTGAGCCGCGGGTCCGTGAACTGTGTGGTGCGATTATTGTGATCCACAAAGTAAACACGACCCGAGGCGGTCTTGCGTTGCTCCCAACCGGGTGGCAGCGACCCAATCTCATCCGGGGGCAGATGCTGTGTGTCAAGGTCCCGTGGTATGCGCGGATCATGCCACGTGGAGACACCAGTGAGTATGTGATAGAAATACACCTGACCTTGCTGCGTGGTGCGCATCTCATAGCCCGGTGGCAAATCCAAGAACGGACGCGCCGCCTGATTTGCCGCCGCCACTGCTGCCGATCCGTAACGCACACCACCCGGCATGGCCGCACCACCTGCCCCACCTGTATTTCGCGTACCGCGTGACGAACGCCGACGCGCCGCCGCCTCCTCTGCTGCCTGACGCGAGCTGCGCCGCTGCGAACGTTGCGCAGGCGTTGCCGCTGTCGGAGTCCTTTCCGATCTGCTGCTTACTGGCTGACTACTGTTCGCATTCGGACTGTGCACATTGCCATTGCCATTGACATTGCTGTTGGCGGTGGTTGGCGTGGCCGGCGTTGATGACGACGATGTCACTGTTGCAGTGGTGGGGCTTTGCCTTGGCGGTGTTGTTGCAGGTGTTGTTGTCGTTGTCGTACCATCCTCTGCCTGCCAGCCGTTGCTAGAGTGCTGAGGCTGCGCCGAATGGACACTCTGTGCATTCCCATTCACATAGTTCTGTTGGCCAGTGGGCGACGTGGGTGTCGCCTCGCCAGGCGCATGTCCGTTCAGTGCTGTCGGTGTTTGATGCTTTGGCGTTTTCACATGATTGTCGTTGTTGCTGCTATGCAGGCGACCAGTCGCCGTCGTTGTCGTTGTTGTTGTCGCATTATTGCTGCTGCTGTTGCTACTGCTGCTGTTGTTGGGCGTTGATGGCTCTAGCGCCGCATTTCCTGATCGGCTGGGCGTTGACTTTTTGCCCGGCGTGGCCGTTGTTGTCGTCGCCGTCGTCGTTGTTCCTGAGCTGGGACTGGTGTTCTCTTTACCACCCGCCACGCCCACACTAGAGAGTATTTCTGTTGAATGACGCCGTTCGTCTGGCATCTCGCGCGACATTTGGCGATTGCTGTGACCGTTGAGCAGATTTGTGCAAGTTGTGGAACGTGTTGGACCTGCCGGCGGCTGCCTGTCCACATTGTTGCCATTGTGTTGATGGCGTTGCTGCGGCGACTTTGTTCCCGCTGCCGTTGCCGAAACTCTGGGTCTATCCCATTGCGTCGACTTGGTCGCATGATTCACATAGTAGATGCGCCCGTTGTCAGTGCGTCGCTCCTCCCAGCCGTCCGGCAGATGGTCCACCGAGGAAGATTCCTCCTCGGACGGACCACGCACGTCACCGCTAGGTCCCACAATGGCCAGCGGGTTGCCGCTGCAGGGCCCATCTTTGGCAAGCAGCGAGATAATGATCTGCCCGCGCACCAGCTCATCGTCATCTGGAGACAATTTACAAAGATCCAGACGTTGAACTAAAAATGTGTGTAAATGCATTAGCAAATCATTTCAATTGAATTATGCGAGAATACTTACATCCTGTGCCCTTTAAACTCTGTATGTTCACGGCGGGAATGCGCACACAGCCCAGAAATCCGCTGCCCTTGTGTATCTTTCGCTGATTCCAAACGGTTATTGTTATCGAATCGCCACGCCCCAGAAATAGATCGTAGTGTGCATTCCATTTAGGATCTAGCGAAGACTTACTTATCTCTGTTGAATAGACTTGACCGGTGCCATCCACCTGAACTTTTGCAAACGGATCGGGCAACCCTGTATGGCAAATTAAAGTAATTGGAGCAATTTTAGTACAATAATAAATTGTATTTATTTAAATAAATTGCATGTGGCAAATTAAACAAACTATATAAGCAAACAGCAAGTAGACACACCTGCAAAGTGAAGTTTAGTGTCTGTTACTATCTGCATGCGCGAGTAAGTCAAAAAGTGTTTTAAATAATCTCTCTACAGCTTATATATTTATAGAGAATGCTTCGATTTCTTTTGCTGATATGGCTAGTGATGCATTCAATGCAGCACGCCCATTGCTATTATCCCCATGCTCATCCTGGGTTTCCTGATCGCATCGCTATCGATATACGACGGCTAGCCCCCACACGCTGCATGGATGAACAGCAACCGGAAATCGAAACAACAACAATGACAACGACAACGAGTGACACAATTGAAATAAACGGCTTCGCCTAGGTTATCAGAACGGCCCTCTTCTAATCATTAAGAAAAGCACACAACTTTCCTGTGAGTCCCCTCTCAGATTGTCTCAGATTGCTTGACTGCCAACTGAGGGTAATCACACTCGCTCTCTGATGCATATACAATATACTGAATTTCAGATTACTTGTCTTTCCCGTGGCTAACCCATATATAAGCAGCCGCATCATTGACACAGCCACAAATCTCAGAAGTTATGGCTACCATTCGCTTCAGCACATTTATCGCCTGGTTGTTTCTAGCGTTAATGACGCTATGCGTCGTTTCGACACTAGCTGCACCTTTCGACGAACGGCGCTGGAATCCGCGACCACGTGTAAACCAACCATACCCGCGCATACCAGGAACGCCACCCTTCAATCCATATGGCTGAGCGACTCTAACGAGAAATATTCATTCAATTAGCCTAGTTCATATAATTGTGAATAGAATAGTTGACCGCTGGGGGCAACAAGTTTCAATTAAATCACAACAACGCTTTAATAATGCTGTCTTTAATACTGACCCAAAAACATGAACGAGGCCAATATGATGACATGCGATCAATCTTCTACCCAATTCTTGATTCGCAGTGGGATATTAATGATAAGCTAGAGCACTATCTCCTCAGTATATCATATACCACAGAGGCAATTAGCATTGATTTATGCACAGACTAAGGAGAAGGTAATAAAGCAAATAAGATTTAATGAGTAAGTATACATATTTATATATATAATTATCTATATGGTAGCTATCAAGGTCATTCAAATTAAATGCCAGCCAGTTTGCTGCTATCCTGTTCAAGTGGTATGCATATTGCTTCTACGTATATATGTAGCCTAGCTTGCACCTGTGTGTGTGTGTGCACCTGGCCTGCCTGTGTGCTTGTGTGTGTGTGGGTAATTTGAACTGTGGACGAGGGCAACAGCTGTTGATTGATTTTATGCTCCAAAGAACACAAAAGCAAAATGCCAAAAAGTAAAAGGAAATAGCGGTAAGAATGATAGCAATGCACAAAGTCGACTTGAATATGCTCTGAAAAAACTTGCATTATATAATCGAAAAATATATATATAAAGGAATACAGTATATAATTTCCAAAGCAACTATTAAGTAATCTCATGGAACCCAGGTCACACATAGTGTAAAGTGCATAGCTTGAGCTGAATGCATGCCATGCCATGCCATTCGAATGCCATTCGACTACCGTATTCCGACCCACTGTCGACCACATGTCGTTCAACCCCATTTGGCTTAACGCTACGTGGCACCATTTTGCGACTGAGCCGTAATACTTTGTGGAAAATTAACGATTGGCTGCACTTTCACTCGGCTGCAAGAGGAAGTCATTGTTGCATGAAGTTAACCGGCGAAGTAAAGGTTTTTTTATTGCAAATAAAACGTTATTAACACTTATGAGGATTTGGGACATGATGCACCCGCGGAGGGTGACTTTTTAGTGGCAGCAATTTCGGCAGCTTCACTTTCTGCACGCTTACGCATGCGCTCCTCAATGACTGGTCGAAAGTGTCGAATCAGTCCCTGTGGCGGCCAGGCAGCACCGTCACCCAAGGCGCATATGGTATGCCCCTCGATTTGTTTGGTTATCTCCCATAGCATGTCGATCTCGCTGGGCTTTGCATGCCCGGTTACAAAGCGTTGCATGATGAGGTTCACCCAGTGCAGGCCCTCGCGGCAGGGTGTGCATTGGCCGCAACTCTCATGCTTGTAAAATGCGGCCAGACGCGCTATAGCTTTAATAATGTCCGTCTCCTTGTTCATCACGATGAGAGCGCCGGTGCCTAGAGAGGATCGCACGGCCATTAGACCGTCATAGTCGTGTATAGATTTCGATGCATCTTCCTTGGGTATACAGGGTGTCGAAGAGCCACCCGGTATAATAGCCAGCAAATTATCCCATCCGCCAGTAACGCCTCCAGCATGACGTTCAATGAGCTCACGTGTGGGAATCGACATTTCCTCCTCCACTGTACAGGGTCGCTCGACGTGTCCCGAAATATTGAATAGCTTTGTGCCCGAGTTGCGAGTGCGTCCAAAGCTAGCAAACCAGTTTCCGCCACGCCTACAAATCGTGGGCACCACAGCCACTGTCTCCACATTGGTAACTGTTGAGGGGCAACCAAAGACTCCCACGTCCGCTGGAAAGGGTGGCTTGCTGCGAGGTTTTCCTGCCTTACCCTCTAAGGATTCGATAAGCGATGTCTCCTCACCGCACACATAGGCTCCAGCGCCGCGCTGTACGTACAGATCGTAATCAAAGCCAGATCCACATGCGTTCTTTCCCAAAAATCCTGCCTTGTAGGCCTCAGCTATGGCGTACTGCAAATTGCAGGTTTCGTTAAAGAACTCACCGCGCACATAGATGAAGCCAGCATTGGCGCCCATTGCATGGCTAACTATAAGACATCCCTCCACTAGCTTATGCGGATCGTGACGGAATATCTCTCGATCCTTGCAAGTACCCGGTTCGCCCTCATCACCGTTAACGACCAGAAACTTGGGACGACCGTCTGGCGGTTTGTTCATAAAGGAATACTTAAGGCCAGTGGGAAAACCAGCTCCACCACGACCACGTAAACCGGACGTTTTAATCTCATTAATAATCCAAGGCGAACCCTTCTCGATTATTTCTTTGGTTTTGTACCAGTCGCCACGCTTCATGGCTGCTTTTAGGCGCCAGTCGTGTAGCCCGTACAGATTTGTGAATATACGATCCGAATCAGCTAGCGGTCCGAAAGTCGTTTTAGTTTGAGGTGGCGGTGTACCAGGAGGAGGGCCCTTTGGTGGAGGGGGTGGACCTGGCGGCTTAGCTGCTGCAGAACCTGATGCAGGAGCTTTGCCATCTGCTCCAGTCTTGGCAGGCGGTGAACCTTTCCCAGAGCTTAATATTGTCGACACTCGAGTTTGATTTATATTAACCAAACCAGGTAATGCGTTTATTGTCTCTGCCGTAGATAGAGAAGAAGCTGGTCCAAAAGTAGAAAATGCTTTTGGGGATCCTTTTGAAGGCTTTGCAGAACCGCTATTCGCTGGAGGATTCTTCGGAGTTGGATTTTTATTGGGAGCGCATTTTAATAAGGCTTGTCGTTTTTGCTTATACTTGAAGTATCTTTTCTGCGCTTTATCAAGCTTTTCGGCAACTTTATCATCGGGTGTTTCAAGCAGCTTCATGTTTACTGGAAATTTGTTCTCACCGACTAGGGGTTGCAATGGAAAATTTTCCAACTTTTTATATTCAATTGGCGGTTTCCTTATCATTCTTTCTTTAATATTAATTTTTGGTTCTTTGATTCGCTCCTTCAATTTCTTCGTTAGCCAATTACGTGCGAACTCTTGTTTTTTCTCAAATGCTCCAGCTTTTGACGTTCGTCTAGTATTGCGCAATGGTTTCAAACATTTTTGGATTCTAAGCTTCTTCGCGGCAATCTCTTCTTCGGTCATTCCATCCATATCTTTTGACTTTTGATTTGCGTTTTTATTGGTATCAGAACCTTTCTGGCTGTCATTGCCCTTGGTACACATTGTCATGGCTGGCGTCATAATTGCTGGTAGCTGAATAACTGAACTATTTTTTAATGCTGGCGTATGACGAATGCTAAGCACAAACTTCCCATCAGTCGAAGATCTGATGAGAGTCGATTCCAGGTTTCTAATGCTCACTTCTTTGATTTTCGTTCGAACTTCGATCATTGGTTTTTTTCCTGTAGAATCCTTAGTTTTGCCATTTTTAACTATATCCTTATCAATTTCTGACGGAGTTTTACCATTTGACAACGTGCGACGCAAATGGGTTATTGCAAAAGGCAATTTGCAACTTGATGTTAGTTGATTGCGCAACAGCAGTGCAATCATTATCGTTGTACTTTTTTAAGCCCACAATTCTACACAAATTGAATTATTTTATTGCACCTTTTGTTTGTGATAACAAAAGCAAAAGTCTATATAATATAAATATATATTGTATATATGTATACTGACTGTGTATCTAAAATTTAGAGCAATATATTTTCTATCGAACTATTAATTTGTAAAGGACCAGACATTGCTGAAATTTGATTTTACATTGCTACACAAGAATTTAGTCTACTGACTGTAAATTTCAAATTTGATAGTCAAATTTTCAAAACTATTTTACGTTGCTTCATTTCGATTTGGCTGATAGAAAAATTAGTCATAAGATATGTTTCCCCAGCCCATAATATCTATTTATATATCTCTCTAGAAATCAAACGCGTTCCGATAGTGTCAAGTCCTCTACGTAAGACCCTAAAACACACACAGACATTTTACCCAATTTGTGACTGCGTTTGTGTTTTTCCCAACGTTCCCAGTGTGATACATGCTCATGGCACGAATCTAATCAGTACAACGATAAACAAAAAAGCGGCCATCATTTGTGCCATTTGTACGCATTTGCATGAGTGCAAAAACATTAGGCAATCCAAAGCAAACCTAACCCAGCCCAAGCAACCATATGTAAGTCAAGTACATTGATGTCGACTCCATGTGAATCTGTAACATGAACAACGGAGACATCAAGTCCATAGCTCGCTAGCTACTCGGTGTGTCAGTCAGCCAGTCAGTTAGTCTATAGCTACTTGGCATGCTGCTGTTAATTAGGCATTAGCATTTCTGTGCCATTTCATATGGCATAGAAATCCACACCAATCACAGCTCCTTTTTTGGGGTTCTCCTCATGAACACCTGTCGAATGCGTATCAAAACTAATAATATATACTATAATTTGAAGAAAACATGTATAAAAAAAAAAAAAAAAAAAAAAATAGAAACATTAGGCAATGCGGACGGCGACGTTGTGGTCGTCGTCGTTTCGACGCCCCCCGCGTGATTTAAGTGCAACGATGTGTAAAAAAATGAATAAGAGAAATACACACACACACACACACAAATTGGTTTGTGCGTGCATGAGTGCTAGAGAAAGAGGGCAATACAATGAAAGTAAATTAGTAATAATTCATTTTAGTTATGTGTAAACAAATTATATATATATATCTCTATATATACGCATATACATACATATATATATATATATATATATATACATATATATATATATATATACATATATAAATGGCATGGCAACCCTAATTTGTAGATAGAGATTTGAGCTAGCACTGCCTAGCTGCCTCCCGCTCTCCCACTCTCATCCCCACCCACTCGCTCTTGCTGGTAATTCGTATAAAAATGAAAGTAGACAAAAGGAAATGCTAAATTTAGCTACAACACCCGAGGTACGGAGCACGTTAAAACGCAACGAAACTCAACAACGGAAAAGAAACAGTTGTGCCCACATTTATAATTTTGTTTGCTGTTTGTTTTGATTCGAAATCAATTTGCATAAATATTATTATTAATTTCTGATATATGTATATGCATGTTATACTTACGAAATATATCCTTGCGCGCCAAATTCCTAGCACACAATACTGTAACAGAAAATAGACAAAGATTAATTATCATAATTATTTCAAATTATTTACATCACTTACGCGTTATTCGTATCTTATGTGTACCATTGCGACGTGGATAATCCAGATTATTCATAATTTCAGACTTTTAATTTTGTTTTGTTTTTGCAATTGAATTTACATAGGTATATATAAAAAAAATATATATAAATATATATATGGTTGAATTATCTGTTATTTCCTTATAAAACAATTGGTCTGTCGGACAATGGTGTTGATCATTTTCGGGCATTAAATGTTATTATATTTCTTGTTTAGCTGGCAGCATAAATTAATTGAAACGAAGTAAAAGGAAGAGGTAGAGAGAATAGCAAAAAAAAAAAGAAGTATCTCAATTTTTGTAGTTGTTGCTCTTGCTGTTGCTGTTGTTGTTGGTATTGGTGTAGCAGCTGTTGCCGCTCTTGCTGTAGCCTTGAGATTTGCTGCTACTGTTGTCGTTGTCGTTGCCGATTCCGTTGTCGTTGCTGTTGCTATTGCAGTTGCAGTGTGTCATTTTTTTGCACAAAGAAATATTTATAATTCATGTGTTGTTTGTTGGCACTGCGAACGCAAACTGCAATAGAAATATGACAAAACTGATTATTTATGAGTTTCATAATTCAATTTATACGAATTAGTTTTTTTTTTCTTTTATTAGTACACACGCATTTTGATAACTAAAACGTTCGTTCGTTAAGATAAGCACTTGCATTTGTGTGGGTGGTTCTCTGAGCTTTGAAAATTAATGAAGTCCCTGAGTATTAGTATTAGAGTATGTGTCATAATACAGGCAGGGCGTGCAAAACTGTGCCGGCGGCTCACAGATAGACGAGAGATAAAAGACACGGCGAAAAAAACTTGATCATTGGCAGGTAGCACACACAACTCACCCGAAACTGTTTTGCTTTTGTTGTTGTTGATGCTGCCTTAAAACCATTTTACACGCACATGTTACACACAGACACACACATACACACAGCCGTTGCAGGCAAAGGCAAGCAAGCAGCGTGTGGGCAATTTACGTATACTGACTTTTATTATTTCATAAATTGTATTAAATAATGCACATACTATGAACGCATTTGTATATATACAATATATACACATGTATTTCACTTGCCGTTTAATTAACTTGAATTTTTTCCAATGCTTTTGTATGGGTGCATACTATTTTGTTTGTGCCTGTGTGTGTCTTCCACAGAATTTGCAATATTGTAAACGCCCTGCCCGCCACACACTTGTTAGTTATTATGAGATTTGCATACATGCACGCACATAGAAGTATGCATGCAGTAGCTATCAACTATGCACTTCGTATTTAAATGCAACAACATTTGCAACAAATATATTCTTTCGCTTTTTTACGCACTGCTCTCGTTTTTATACTTACGGAGAGACGGCGAGAGAGCAAATAATATATGTATGTATGTATGAGCGACAACTGAATACGAATGAAGCACGTTAGCTACACACACCGATCGATTTTAAAACAATTTCTTTGATTTCAATTAATATAGCTACATTATTTTGCATCACTTGTGCTGTTTTGGCCCACGCTTTAATTATGTTCATAACTATATAATGCTAATATCGCGCAGAAATCAGTTCTTGTTCAACGAGAAACGCCATTTTATGGTTCGTTCCAACACGTAGTGCTGTAAAACGAATTTTGTACACTGCTGACCACTTTTATTTAACCGTCGTTACGCAGCACTAAAAAATTTGGCGGTGTTTATTTATTTGGGATTTCGTGTATCGGTTTCTTTTGGTGCCAAATAAATTGATACAACAAATTTGTGCAAAAATTGAAATAAGAGATGTCAATTAAACTCGATTTTGATGCTAAGCAATTGGATAACAAAAGACCGCTGCAATTACATTATTTACCAGCTAAAATCGATGGGAACGGCGAATGTGGAAATGTGGACAAGTTTTTCAACAACTATACGCGGGAATCTTCAGAATATGGTTCCGGCGTGCTAACAAATGCTCTCAGAGGTTATCCCTTACTGGGTAAACGCGAGCCAGTGCCCAAAGGATTCAAAGGCGTAGTCTTGCAAGAAACCGATCCGCATCAGAAACAACGTCAACTGCGTCTCACTGGCACCTTTGAGGAGTTCACGTATTGGAACTATGACAAAGTCCCATCCAGAGGCGACGCATACCAGCAAGCATTAATCATGTTAGATGTAGCCGATGCGGTAAATATATATATATATATATATAGAATACTTGTACAGAAACTTATATTATATAGCCTTTATGTATTCTTAGCTGGCATCGCCCGTAACCGAAGAGCAACTCGAAGAAGAGCTGAAACGTTATCAGCAGGCGAAGAAAGAAAACGCATAGAACTTGGTGCGCTTACAGCGTTTAGTATAATATATATAGTATTCCAAAAGCTAATCAGATATTTTCACAATTCGTACTCTTTAGATTTTATAATTTGTATAAAATATTCAAATATATAAATACGTATGTATGCATGTAATGTTTATGTGGGGAGTAGTTCGGTTAGTGACCTCTTCTGCAGCCTTATTCATCCGCATCCTCGAAGCGTTCATCATCATCGTCCAGACTAAGATTCTGCATGCCACCTACTTCGCCGCCGTTGCGTCCTAGTGTGTGTGGGTCCTCAACCATGTCCTGGTCATCGAAGGCCATACCTACGCCGCCAGCATCTTCCATTGGATCGCTATCCTCGGAGTTGCTATCTGCCGAATCTGGGTGAAGGGCCTGGCAAGTGGTCATCGCGTTGTACATGGTGTCCACAGTGTGAATATCGTCAGGTAGCAACCAGCACTCGGTTACTTCATCCAATTGCTGGTCGACAGCATCCTCGAAGTTATCATCATCGTCGTCATCATCATCTTCCTGGTCGTTCTCATCACTGCCGTTACCCTCGTCGACTTCGTTATTGGCAAGAGCAACTGCATTTCGACGAAGCTCGTCCCCACCGCCATTCTGCCCATTAACTTCGGGAGTTGGGCCCATATAGACGCCTTCCCATTCTACTTTCCGGTCCAGCATAAAATAAATACATTTTCGAGGATTCGATGAAATTCCATGCAGGCTAACTTGTTTCCATTCAATCGAAATCCCTTCAGCAAGATCTGCAGGCTGCCAAGACAGCGTGCTTCGTAAAAAAGACAAATGCGAAAAAAAAAACAATTACTAGATATTCCGAGTGTGCAGAAAAAAAAGTGCACTCACTTTTGTGAAATATATATTGTGCCTTGACCAATAATTTTATCTCCAAGTTTGAGCTTTATATTATTCGCGGTATACAAGAGACCGTGCTCAGGTGGGCTAATAGGCATTATTAATACCATTTTAATAGAAAATTATCAAAAAGACACGATAATAAACAGAATTGCGGTATGTCTGGCAGCGGCAAAATCGACCAGTGTTGGAAAAAGTCTCCTTACAGCAGGAATTGCACACAAATAAAAAATAATGGATTAATTATTATATCTATATTAATAAAAATATAATATTCAAATGTAAATATGGTTATATTGTAAATTAGTATTACACACAAAATTCTTGAAAATAATTATAGTCACAAGTTTTTGAGTATTTGACGTTTGCTCACACTGAGCAAATATTTCGACAGAACGCAGCAACTCTGGAATTTCAATTCACAGCGGTTGGTTGAGAGCGTCTTGCAATTTTTTCGGGAAATTATAAACGCAGTTCAACAGTTAACTAAACATGGAAAGTGCAGTTTATTATGAATCGTGTAAACTTTATTGAATATATAAAGTGAAAAATAGAATTAGAAATATATGGATAAAGTTACACATAGCAAGGACTAGTAGTTATACTGAACATTCTTTTGTTGTTGTTTTTCTCATCATCGTCGTCGTCGTCGTTGTTGTTGGTGTTGGTGTTGGTATTGGTATTGGTGTTCCTGTTTTAAGTGGGCTACAGCAGCAGCTGTAAAAAATTTATATTCGATTGAAAGAACACACCTCACCACCAACAATGGACATGGAGTACGTGAATATCAACGAATTTAATGACCTCGAACTGGCGTCGCGCATGCGCACCTGTAACTATGAGAAATATAAATCTCTCGTTCGCATGCATCTCTCATTCGAGCTCGAGCTAAACACCGATGAGTAAGTTAATTGTGAATTAATGAGTGTGCCTCTTTACTCACTCACTCTTTCTCTCTCTGTGCGTCATTTGTAGATTTGATTTGGCCTGCCACGAAATCGTCTACGAGGACAAAGGCAAGCTCAAGAAGTGGAACAGGCTGTCGAAGAAGCACAGATTGGGCAATGTTGGCAGCGCTGCAAGTGTTGCTACCGTGGCCGGCTGTGCCGCAGGCCATGGCAGTAAATCGGTGGGCAATAGTCCAACCGAATGCTTACAACAGCAAATTGATGCAGGTTTCCAAATGCATCTGCTAGAATTAAAGGCATTTCTAATGCTGGAAAAGAGTAAGTACTGAAGCAACTCATACTCCAATCAGTATAATTAAAACAATTATTCCAGATATCACTCAGGAGGGACTCTTTCGTAAAACGGGCGCAGTCTCGCGTCAAAATGAGTTGCGCATGCACATCCAACAGGACAAGCCATTGGAACTGGAGCAAACAGGCTTCTCGGCGCATGATTGTGCTACCGTATTCAAAAGCTTTTTAGCTGAGTTGCCCGAACCGTTGCTAACGGATGCTCATTATCCAGCACATCTGCAAATTGCGCCTCTGTGTCAAGGGCTCTCAGAAAAGACACATGCCTCCTTGGAAAGGCAACAGCATTTGCTGCACTCGGTGCAGTTGCTGATTCTGCTGCTGCCGGATGAGCATCGTGAGCTGCTGCAGCATATTATAGAAATGCTGCACGCTGTTGCGCTGCATGAGGATAGCAACAAGATGTCCGCCGACAATCTGGCCACAGTATTCACCCCGCATCTAATCTGTCCACGCAACCTGCCGCCAGAAGTACTACACTACACGGCCAAGCGAATGTCCAGTATTATTGCTTATATGATTAGCCGCAGCTTGGAGATCTTCGCCGTACCCGCCAAGCTAGCGACCGATATTCGGGCGTACTTTCTTGAACGCAAACGCAAGAAAACGATGTCGCCGGAGCAAACGCTTGACGAATCGATCTCGGACATCTCAACGGTCAACACGGTGTACACTTTTGTAGATCGCGCCGCCACAGCAGCAGCCACAAACACAAATAACACAGACACCGAGCTGGCGCAATTATACGCCCACATTCAAAGTCTGCCCGAATCATCAAAGAAACGTCGCCTAATCAAACAGTTTAACAAACAAAATGGACAGGGTATTTCGACCTTACATAGTTAATTGTAAAAGAGTGAGTTTTAACTTATTTATTACTCTTTTCCAGGTACTCCATTGCAATTGGTGGTAATGAATCGTCTAAAGAATAATGAGGCAACGCGTAGTGCCAAATCCTTGGGTGACTCGATTAAGAAACACATATTCCATAAGAGTCTCATGTCACGCACTCCGAAACGTGCGCCTGCTTTGCAAGCCATGAACGGATCTGAGGTGGGTGACGGCTGTTGGGTTATTGTTTATCTTATATGCTCATGTCTATATTATTCTCTTCACTTGAATGCATTGAATTGCTTAAATTCTTCATCAACAATTGCTTATACATATGTATATATGAGCAATACCTTTTACATTATTTGCATTGATTACATTTAATTTCATATAATTGATTTGTTTTGTGGACTAATCGCATGTTAATTTTTTTGTTTTGTGTTTTCGCCCAGACGCCCAATCTAACGCATGCCAAAACTCCGAAATTGCGTGTGCTTTTCCAAAGTCCAACGCCAGCGATGCAATTGCCCACATCGCGACTCGTTACTAAACCACCATCATCATCATCGTCATCAATATCATCATCTGGTTCTAACATAATGCACACGCTTCACAAGTCCATTTCATCCACATCACTGAAAATTGAATCATCCTCGGATAGTAGCAGCTGTGGTGCTAATAGCAGTCACTCGGCTCCAGTGAGCCGGCAACAATCTCATGAGCTGCCCACAGGAGCAGCTGTTGGGCCGGAGCTGGACGAGATCGATGCAACGTGCTGTGTGACGCCGGCAAAGATCATCTCGGCTGTGGCCCAGCAGCTGATCGGCGTGGCTGATAAAAAAACCGTGGCTTGGAATGATCGCCGCTTGCTGGAGATCGAAGAGTACTCGAATCCCTGCACACCCGTGCAGCAATCTTCGCGCTACAAGTCCGAGCCTAATTTGTGTAGTCTGCGGCCACAGGTGCATGACGATGATGGTGACTGCGACGGCGATGCGGAATCAGCGCTGACGCCTATTGTGGAAGTATCGGCAACCACAACTGCCAGCAGCTGCATGGGCAAGTCGATAACCCGCAAGCTGATGAAGGGTGTCAGCATGGGTAACCTGCGCTTTCCATTCAGCACGCCGGAGACAACCAAACGCTTGGTGCGCAGCGTTTCGGCAACGCTCAAGCGACGTCCCAGCGGCAGCGATGATGCCAAACATGCTGGCTCCCATTTGCAGACTGCTGATGCCCCGCTGCTGGAAGATGTGGACGATAGTGATCTTGAGGATGATGATGGCGATGATGACACACTGTCCGAGATAAACGGCAGTTCCAATGAGCTGCCTGGCGGCCTAGGCATGGCAATCGATGTCAGCTACCATCAACAACTGCTACAGAGCAGTGTTTATCGAAATCTGGATCTGATCACGAGCACACCAGCATTGCGTATGGCACGTCGTTCCATGTCACCCATCACCAAATCCACGCAGCGCATGCCCAAAGCTATGCAGGTAAATGATGCATGATTGCTTGGATTGCATTACTTAGCATGACCAATGATAATCCTGCCAAGAAATGTAACTAATGCTTGTTCTCTTGCAGGAATCCATTATGACGCCACGCTCCCGCAAGCCTGTAATGTTGTTGACTGCATTGGGTAATGGGGACAAACAACAGAACCAGAACTGCTTTCTCGACGAGCAACAGCAGCAGCAGCAGGACGATGAGGTGCTCCTGCCCAGTAAACAGTTGGAGCCGCCTGTGTTGCACAGCGAAGATGCAACTTCCCTAGGTGGCTATGCGGACATACTGAGACGCCAACAGAGCCTTATAATCCAAAGGCAACGCACGAGCAGCAGCAGCAATAGCAATAGCAATGAATTGGAGCTGGAGCCCTCAATGGCGGGAAAACCGCATAATGCGCTATCTAGCGACTTCAAGTGGGTTTCTATTTACAACAATTATATAGATTATATAATAATAGTGATAATCTAATTCAACTCTAGAGAGTATTTGCTTACGCGCAGTGTCTTGACGGCGAGTCCAGCGGATTCATCGTTTGCCAGCCGTTCAGATGACTTTGGTGGTGCCAACACCACACAGGACATTGAGGACTTCGAAGAATCAGAGTTGAGTCCCAGCTTATTGTATTGCTTGGATGGCAATGAGCCGGCAATTGCTTCGCCTCTGTGTAGTCTAAATATCGGACGTAAACGTTCGGCGGGTTCGCCATTAAAGACCCCGCTTTCTCATGATGATCCGGACAATAAGGAAAACCATTCAAGTGAACATTTACTAACGAAGAAGCTGCTAATTACTTCTAATGTGGAGTATCCAGGCGAAACGGCACTTTAGCTTTAAGTGTTTCACACATTTGAACGTTAAAACCGTTGCACGGTTTTAAAAAACTGTCTTATCAAAAATATATATATATTGCTTCCTTCATATTGTTTTTAAAAACAAACATAAGCTGTTCATATACGACAGCTTTTTAGGTATAAGAAAAACGCTTTCGCTTTGTAATTGACCGCGTTTTGCACCGTATTTAAATAGTTTAAACTTTATACATTATAAATGCATGCCCCAAATTTATCCACAATACATAAGAATACAATTTATATTCATTTAATAAATATATTTTTATTAACTTTACAAGCCCATGTTGATTTAATGAGAAAAACATTTTCCAACTTAAATATTTATTACGCTTCAATTGCTTGAGCCTTTTCTTGTCAACATAAAGGTTAAAGTCGAATTTAAATGTTGAATATATATCGATATATTATCGAAAAATTTGTATGTATTTTATAGCACTGAAAAAAACAGCTGATTAATGTTGACAGCCGCTTGGCTATAAAATACAAAACAAAAAGTTACAATACAGATAGTTTATACGAAATTTATAGAAAAAAAGAAATTAGATTGCAACATGGGCACCTGGATACTTGAGGTGGCTAAAATGGGCATGTACCTTACCTTTCCCGTGGCTCTGTTTCACATATTCAATCAGCCCGAGTATTTCGAAGAATGGGTGACCAAAAAGAAGCGCGAACTCTATCCGCCGGAGAGCAAGAGCCATCACGAGGAACTGCAGCGCGCCATACGCGAGCACCACCTGAAGCACGATGCGGCTATGATGCGCGCCTTGGAGGAGGTGGAGCGCAAGAAGTAAACTGCGCTGTATTTGTGATGTGAAGAATGTTTTTGTATTTATTAAGTGCCCGTTATATAAGACTAAGACAAGTGGCATATAGAGCAAGAATTGTGTGGAAATGCCTTGCAGCAGAGTCAATATTGAACTTGTTTTGCGACATAGTCATAATATAAAGTACTTTTAATTGATTAAAAAACAAAATAATATTGGTGTGTTTTTGTTGCTTTGCAGTGTAATTTATTGGGAAACAAAAGTTGAAGTATTCAATGATTCGTTATCAGTTGGAATCGTACTATGATTACATGACGCCGAAGTAAACACTCCACTTATCAATGAAGCACGGCACTGCTGCCTCGGCCCACTCCATTCAGCGGCTGACGCATAACAGCCGGCGTAGCTTTGTTCCCCTGTCCACTGGCCTGATGACCGCCAGTTGACCGACATGTCGGTAGCACTTGTTCCTCATTGGCTGCGCGTGATGTACTCGGCCGGCTCTCGAGATTAGGAATAAATCTAAGCTATGTTAACGCTAACCAACTGTGTTTCAGGGGCTGCTGTTATCTCATTTTCACACGGTATTTACGTGTATTGTTGGACAGTGACGATACTTTTAATTAGGTAACGTTTTAAACTCAGTTTGATGGCTTTGCTCATGCCTCAGTCAGTGTCAGCTGCACTTGATTTATCAGTTCCCGCTGCTGAGGAGAAGGCGGGCTATCGGCGCCTGCTGCCAACGGGCCTCAGCCAATGATACTAATTATCAAGCCAAGTAACGGTTGTTCATTGCCATTCAGTTAAATCTGAAACGTTATAGCGAACGGACCAAGAACAAATAGATCTAGAAATGGCGCAGGCCAAAGTTTTGCCCCAATACATAGCCGGATTATCGGCAACGTTTGGCGCCTTCTGCATGGGCGCTAGCATGGGTTGGTCATCCCCAGTTGAGAAACTCCTGACCGAAGATGAAGCATACGGGTTTCCCGTGTCCAGCGATCAATTCGGCTGGATTTCGTCACTGCTAACGTTGGGCGCCACTTTCGTATGCATTCCAGTTGGTTTCATCATTGACTGGATCGGCCGCAGGCCAACAATGTTGGCTCTGATACCACCTTATATGGTCGGCTGGTTCCTGATGATCTTTGCCAACAGTGTGATCATGCTGTACTTTGGCCGTTTCATCTTAGGCTTCTGCGGCGGCGCCTTTTGCGTCTGCGCCTCAATGTACAGCACGGAAATATCGACGGTTTCCACGCGTGGCACTCTCGGCAGTTTCTTTCAGCTGAACATCGTCTCGGGCATGCTGTACGGCTATATTATCGGTGGCTACTGTCCACTGATGACCATCAATATACTGTGCGCTATCTTGCCCCTGATCTTTGCTATTGTGCATTACTTTATGCCCGAGTCTCCGGTTTATTTGGCCATGAAGGGACGCGAGGACGATGCCATTAAGTCGTTGCTTTGGCTGCGCGGCGCAAACTGCGATATCCGCGATGAGCTCAACGAAATTCTTGAGGAGACCAACAAGAACTCAGATGAGCCCAAGGTCAGCATCTGGGTCGCGCTGCGACGTCCCATTACGCTCAAAGGCCTCTCCATTGCCATAATACTGCAAGCCCTGCAGCAGTGGACGGGCATCAATGCCATCATGTTCTACTCCACATCCATTTTCGAGGATGTTGGCTCTTCGCTGAGCGGACGCGTCTGTACCATTTTGATTGGCGCCACGCAGGTGATAATGACTCTGGTGGCAGCGCTGATCATTGACAAGGCTGGCCGACGAATTCTACTTCTAATCTCTGCCTTCTTCATGGCCATCACCACGTGCCTGATGGGCGTGTACTTTCAAATGCGAGACAGCGACCCGGACTCTGTGACATCCATTGGCTGGCTGCCCATCACAAGCATTCTTGTCTTCATCATCTTCTTCTCCATTGGCTTCGGGCCTGGCCCCTGGCTCGTCATGGCCGAGCTGTTCACCGAGGACGTGAAGAGCGTGGCTGGCTCCATAGCGGGTACCAGCAATTGGTTCTCCGCATTTCTTGTCACTAAACTCTTTCCGGTTCTAAAGAAGAGCATTGGATCCGGACCCACATTTTGGATATTCTGCGGCATTGCTGTCATTGGCTTTGTCTACTTACTGATCTTCGTGCCGGAGACGAAGGGCAAAACGATTACCGAAATTCAACTCATTCTATCTGGCAGCAAGAAAACGAGCAGCGATTCGGAGAGCAACATCGATTCGGGGCGGCACCACGACTCGGAGAAGACCAAGAATTAGAACTGGTCCAGCCCGAGGCTCAGGGTTATCCTGCCATTCCATATATTGTATGTCTAGGTCTAGATCTAGTCTCTATAATAGCTATAGTCTCTATGGATAAGTATGAAATACATTTTTATATACCAGAAATCTTTGGAATTTGTTTTATCTTAAAAGATAGGGCAAGGCTTAAAGAAAAACTCGATATAATAGAGGTCTTCTTCAAATGGAATGCTCTGACTGGCGTCTTCCAGCCAGCTATAGATACCTAGAACTTAGGTTGAGCTGAGCGATTGAAGGAATTTCTACATATGGAACGTAAATTAGAATATGTAATGATTTGTAGCATGAGCTGAAGATCCAATTTGTAGTCAACAAGTTACAGCTATTATTCATTTATCATAGAACAGGCAATACTGCTCTAGTACTCGAGTATCTCAATAAAAATATCTAGTCTTACTCTATTATCTAACATAACTTTGGTTCCACACGCAGAAAGTTTATGAAATGTTCAGGCTATTAATGCTATTATAAGTAATATTCAGAATGTGCAAATTGATAATGCCAATCAAACGATGTTTTGGCGCTTGCAGTAACTACTATTATCTTTGAACTATGCTTAAAAATCAAGTTGACATAGAAATCATCGATAAGATTTCCATAAGATAAGATAATTAAACTACCCCAAGCAAGGTATAAGATTATATACATACATAAATGAATTCAATTTTAATTTTTGTATCTGTAGGTTTCATAGACACGCCTAGACCTATATAGTAGCTTGTAGTCTGAAGCGTATGCAGCTCACAAAGATTCCATCTATGAAATTGCGTCCTTTTCCTATTGCAATGGCTTCTCTTGGACTCTTTCCAAATTCAGATAAGATAAGTCATATGAGTTGTATACTTTGAAGAGCTGGAATCATTCTACTTATATCAGACAATTGCTGTGCTGTCAGCCTTAAGATCTAGTATTAGTTAATAATTAGTATTGATTAAATAATCCTTCAGTTGTCTGCAATTTTGTACATTTTGCAATTGTTTATTAATTATGTGTTGTGTGTCGTGTCGTGTGTGTGTGTGTGTATGTATGTGTTTCATATAATACGAATTTATGTATATATATAAGATATATATATATATGCATTTACTTAAGATCTACAGAATAATAAAAAAAACAGCAGTTTTTATGGGCTGCCCTTAAATATTCCTCTTCGTCGTGGTTCCATTTGTTTGTTGTTGGAGTTTTTTCTTTATTAATATTATTTGCACTGAGAATATTATGAACATATTTCTAAGATCAAAGTCAAATGGAGAAAATTGTACAAACTTTTTCTTGGACACAAACAAAAAAAAAGATTGCTAGAAATAAGCTTCTGTCATTGCGCAAATAATCAATGGATTAATGGATGTTGCAAATATCTTAAGGCTCAGGCAATGCGATTGTTATAAATGTTTTTATTTTTTGTTTTGTTTTATTTGTTATGCAGCGTGAAAAGCAGAAACTGTGCAACAATTAGTCCAATAAATATTTCGTTTATAAACATTTGAAATGCGGTTAAATATTTCTCGTTTCTCTTTTTTTATAATAATTATTTATTTATTATTTTTGTTGTATTATTTTTGTGCCTTATAATTTTACATGCTATGGCAGTTTTATTTATAAATCGATAAATCTGAATTTCCATGCACTTGAAATAAATACAATAAAAAGAGCTAAGCACATTTACTTACAATGCACAGAAAATGCAAAAAGGTTTTTCTCTAAGTGTATTTTCTGTTCGAATCCTTGCTTTTGATTAACTTTCTTCTTCTTCTTTTCGTTCGTTTTTCTTTTCTCGAGTCGTGCGTTTCTGCTTTTCGGTGCTTGCTTTTGTAATTGATTTTTATTTTGCTTTCTTTTTTGTTTTTCTTTTTTTTTTTTTTTTTTGTAAATATACAAATATATATTTATATATATAAATATATAAACAGATTTACGTACATAAAAATATATAATTATTACTTTTTTGTTTGTATAAAAAACTAATACAATGCTGCATGTATACATCTCTATTGTGTATGTGTGTGTGTGTATCTGTGTGTGAAATTGGCTGCATTTATCGAAAAAAAGAATATTAAACAATACAATTCATAATTATAAAACATAGGACATACAAATACAAAGCAAAACATTAACACACACTCGCGTGCAAAGAATATCAAATTTCGATATAGATATACATATATAAAAAATATTGCATATGCTTAGACAAATTAACATATTTGTATAAATGTATATATATAAGTGTGTGTGTGTGTGTGTATGTGTGTTTATCAAATAAATTAGCACTGAGTACAACGAAATCCTGAATTTCACAAATCATTTTCATGCTGTGTGTGTGTGTGTGTGTAATTTTGTAATTATGTAATCTTGAATGATTTTGCTTTTGCTTTAGTTATTTTTGTTTGTGTTTACTTTGTAATGTTTTTACGTAGTATATTTAAGCGCTTAGAGAACTATTAGATTTGCATTTTGAAATTTGTCAATTTTATATATCTTATTAATTGTGTGCTGCAGTTTTTTCTTTTCTTTCTTTTTGTATATAGACTATATATTTTAAATATTATTTGCATTTTCCATTTTATTATTTATTAATTTTTCTTTTCTGTTCTGATCGTCGTCCCCTTCTTCTCAACTTGTTCAAGTTTAGCTGCTCATTTGTTGCTGTATAATGCCTCTCTCTCATATATTTATATTTATATATATTATTTTTGTTGCTTTCTTTTCGTCGTTTACATTCATTTCGTTACTTTGCTGCTCTCTCCGATAGCTCTCACGAGCCCATCACTACTATTGTACCGTTCCCTTCATCTAGCCAGCTCGCTCTCTCCTGCTCTCTCTCTTTCGGTTACACTGTTGTCCCCGCCTGCGCCGGTGGTTGTTGTTGTTATTGCTGCTTGTTTTTATAAAATTTAAGCCTCGCTCTTCTTCTTCTCCTTCTTCTTTTTCAAAAATGATGGCGTACGCAGTCCCTTCTTCTTCTTCTTGTCTTTCTTGGGTGAACCGTCCGTGGAAACATCCTGGAACCGTAATAGAAATTTGCAATGAGAATATCGTTTGCATTTAAGTTAGTAAAAGCAATGATGAGCGAGCGATGTTTATGCATGTGTGTTAAATCAAATGAGTGCAGCATATACATACATACATGTGTATGTGTATATGTATATGAGTTTGCTGATGTGCTTCTTCTTTGACAACTGAGCGCTGTTTTGGCAGCAGCATATGAAAGCATTGAGCACTTCCAATTGGAATTTGGCTTTGCATATCCAATTGGAGTGTTTTTGCTTTAAGCAACTTACCTCTTTACTGCTCTGCGAGAAGGTGCTTAAGTGCGCCTCCGAATGGTCGCCGTTTTGTACGTTTTCACCTGTTAAAAGTGGAGTAGATAGAGCGAATTAGTTATATTAGGTAATTATTGTTTAGATAATCGTACTATTATGTAACTCAATGGACGCACACAAAATTAAAAAAATATATATAAATAAATTATATATATTTATATGTAGGTATGTATATGTGAAAACAGTTCACCATTAGAGGACGCGCACACGCAAAATGATTACGAAAATTAAATATAATTACAAACAAATATGTGAGTATATATGTATATATGATATGTGTAATACTACATACATACATGTGAATATATATGCAGTATACGTATTTATTAGTAGACAAATGTTAGCTAAACAAGCACAAGCATGCATCTAAATATTAACATAAAACAAATACTAAGAAATTAACATTTATTTAAAAAGTGCATATAACGTGTTTTACCTGTTTAAAACTGAAAATATTATATACAATGTATGGCAATGGAATGAATATGGCTGCGATAAACATTTACATATAACTGGTGGATTGGTTGAAATTGTAACACTTTAATATTTATATTTTTATAACCAAATATTTAAAAAATAATAATAAAAATAAAAATATAACAAAAATAAAGACAATTCATTAATTAACTCTTAAAATGTACTAACAAATTACAAGTTCTATATTCAATTGCTTATATGATCAAAGTCCGGAATGTGGAATGGAATATAGGCAAAATTTAGACAATTTCTCTTAAGTTCTACTAGTTGATGTAGAAATGCGGAATGGAGAGCTAAATCATTTACTCTCTTTTGTTTCATCTACCTAAATGGAATTTGGAATAGAACGCTGAATCATACAACATTTACTCCACTTCTCTTAATTGTTCCTTAGCTACTTGGCTCTGGTTTTCTTGACCACCCCCTTAATATCGTCACGCATCTGCGAAATGCGCGTACGACAATCATAGATCACGGCTCGATTGTGCAGCTCATGTGCCCGTATGATGCTGTTCAATAGATGCTGCAGTTCAAGCTCCAGTGTGCTGAGCAGTCGCTGCAGTGCCTCCGCTTCGGGGCAGCTATGCCCATTGCTGGCCGTTGGCGACGCCACTGGTGGCGCTGACGAATCGGAATCACCCAATGCCACATAGCTATAGGTGTGACACAATGCCGGCGCCGAATTGCAACGTTGCATCTGAGCTGCACTGGATGGTGTGGGCGAGGCCAGGGCAGCACGTGGCAGCTGCTGCTCCAGATGCATGTGGCGCTGCTGCATAGCCAGCTGCTGAGATATATAGTGAATCTCATCATCAATCACCTTCTCCAGCTTCGTGCGAAATTCGTGCTCGTGCGCCTGCACCGTCTGCACGCATTCCGTGTCACGCAACGACACATTGATCACGATCTCAATCGAGGAGCACTTTAGCTGGGATTGTGCCTCGGGTGAGCTGCTCAACGTTAGCTTAATATGTTTGCCCTGACTGTATGCCTCGGCCTCCTGGGTGGATGAATCGTTGCTGGTGGTGCCACGACGCACGCGTCTGCCGTTGCTATTGTTATGGTTATTGTTGCTGTTATGGCTGTTGTTGTGGTTGTTTATGTGACTGTCACCCAATCCACTGTCCACTCCGTTAAGATAAAGCGCCTGTTCCGCCTCCGGTTTGTCAGCCGTTGCAGCGCTATCCTTGGGCAGCGAATGGTTGTCAGGCAGGAAACTGCGCAAGGTATAACTGCTTGGATACAGACTATCATCATCCCTATCCGGCTCCTGTTGTGGACTATTGTGAGTTTTACGTAGACTCAACATAGAACTAAACTGTGCCGTCAGCTCTTCCAGCGAATCGTTTGCGCTCGGCTTGCGTCGAGGTGATGCTGACGCCGATGTCATCAATTGAATTTGCATTTCAGAGACGTACGAAGGCGCTGATACTGCAGCCTCGGCCTCCTCTGGCTCTGGCTCCAGCTCTGTCTCCGGTTCAGTCTCCGCCTCAGCTGCTGCTGCTGCACGCTTGCCCGAACTGGCGCTCAAAACATTAAGCATCTTACGCTTGGCATAGCTCAGACTGGCCAGATCAATGAAGGAGACAACTCGCTCGCGCTGCTCGCTTACAGTTTGCCAAATGCTCTGATTCGCCGGATGCAACAAAATGTTGGGCGCATTCGCCAAGGGATAATTAAAGCCGTAATGCGAGCAGGTGCGAAACGGTGCAGCTGACGCATGTATCATGCTAACAGACTGCTGCGGAGGCTGTTGTTGATACCTGGGCGCACGGACAGGTGTGCTGCTGGCGCGTAAATTAGCAGCAAAACTGTCTAGCGTATTGTTCATGTTGTTATTGCTGCTGATACTGCTGTTGTTGCCATTGTTGTTAAGCAATGGATAATTGTGTTTATATGTCGCATCGATCTTATGTAAAACATTAACCTGAACGCACTCAAAGCGCGCAAAGCTGGTGCCGGTGTACAGGAAAGAGTATTTCTGCGCCAGATACGAGCGCATGGCTGAGAGTAAAGCGAGAGATGCAATGAGTGTGTGTGTGTGTGAGTGAGGGTATGGCTGGATAGGTGTTTCACATGAGACAGGGAGAGAATATGGAAACGGACAATGGAATGATGACAGCTTAAACAGTAACTATAACAGTAATGTAAATACTAACAGAAAGTGTAACAGCAACAGTAATATAAAGTTTACATTTGCTGCAGCAAGAGCAACAGTTGCTTTAACATTAACATTGAGAGTACTATATGCTAACAGTGACAATAATGTTAGACTTAACATTTAACAGTGGCAATGACAATCCAAATGAACAGCAACAGTAACTTTAACATTAATTATTATAAGAGTAATTTAAATAGTCAATTTTATAAAGTATTTTTAAATTTTAATTAAACAAAAAAAGTATTTTTAAATTTCTACATTAAATTCGTTTTTTTTTTAATTTTAAAACTTTTTACTTAACTAAAATAAACATTTACATGAAGCTAAATATTGTTTTTCATAAAAAATAAATCCATTTACCGTACAATCCACCAGTAATTAGTATTTTCTCGATTTATAAACATTTCAAAACGTTTTACTTAACTAAAATAAATATTTAAACAAAATAAGTCAACTCAAACTTAAATATTTATTGTTCTTCATCAAAAATATATCCATTTACCGTACAATCCACCAGTAGTTAGTATATAAGTATAATAAATGATACAAGCTCATGCTCAAGTTACATTATAAAAATGATACAAATTAAGAAAAATTTAAGAAATAATTAAGAATCTTTAAAAAATACGAGTTGAAAAACGTTGAAAATATGTTGACTTGACACTTGACTTCGACTTAGTTTAGATATTCAAAAGGGGAGGGAGAATAATTATTTCTTTATTCAGCTTTTGGAGGCTTTTCGTCCATGGGTTCATTTTCATCCAAATCTCTGGAAATATCATTATTATTGACTTGTTGTTCTTGTTCTTGCGCTGTCGCTTGATTAATTACATTCTGTGCTGCCTCTAGAGTTTGTGACGTTGTATTGATGGCATTGGCCACAATTTCACTATATAATTCTCTCCGTTCCATAAAGAAGTTATCAAAGTCAGAAACATCATCTGATGTCCAATCGATCTGTGATGCATTTGGCAGGGTGTTGGCAAAGTTGTTGCCAAGCAACATTCGTGTATCAAGCTCCAGATCCATTTGGCCAAATTCATTGAAACAATCGATTGGGAAGTTAACCTGAAGTGAATGCGGCTGCTGCATATTCGGTGGTGTTATATTGTTGTTGTTTGGGATGGAACTCATTTCCACCAAGGCATCCAATATAGTGTAATCCATTTCATCGTCATCCTCATCATCACTACTATCATCATCGTCGTCATCATCATCATCATCGTCGTCGTGGAGCTGTATCAGGTCATTTAGGTCAAGCTCAAATAAACTCAATTCATTGTCATCGTCGTCACATGGTTTGCAGAGGTTTTGCCTATTCACATCTCCATTATGACAGCGTGGAGTTTGTACGTCGTCGAAGGACTCGTCTTCCTTCACTTCTAGAGTTCCATCTGTAAGCGTACATTTCGTGCTTAGAACAATCATCTCATCTTGTTCATTTTTATTGTCATCACTTGTTGTTTTCTTAGTTGCTTTCAAAGCACCTCCCGCAGTACGTTTCTTTCTATTGGCAGCAGCTCTAGCTGATGTGATGGGCTGGTTGTCGTCCTCTTCAATCTCATCCTGGATATCTGTTTGTAAGTTCTGATTTATTTGCAGCACACATTCCTCTATAGAAGACCTTTCAGCTGAGCTGCCAGAGTCATCATTAATTGTGGATGATAACATTGCCTTTTGAGTACTCATTTCGAAGTTGGCAAGATTTGAGGTAAGCGAAAAGCTAGATTTCATATATGACAAATTATTGACATTGCCAGAAGACGAATCCTCTTCATGTTTTTCATTATCCACAGCAGCATTATGTTGATTCAAATCGATATGTTCAACAATTAAAGATATTTCTGCATCGGTATTATTTGGTTGACTTCTCTGTTCGTGGAACAAAAGTTCTCTCAATACCTCATCAGTTGTCGACTGTAATATCGCACTCTCTAGATTATCGAATTCCTTGATCCCTTGCGATACTAGTTGTTGAAATATTTGATCAGTTATACACTTCAAAATGTCCTCTGCTATAATATTGTTTGATTGGAGTAGATACTCACAGTCATCTGAAAGGATTTCTCTAAATATTTTCTCAACTACAGACTTCATAATCGCCTCTTCCATTTCAATAGCTGATTCTACTTGACTCTGAGCTCTGAGTTCATCAGCTAAAGATTTGATCATCATTACATCAATATCGACAAAATCATTCAAACTGGAATCTAGTTCATTGGCATCACTTTCAATATCATCTGGAGCTTTATTCTCTTGCAATTGTTCAATATCTGAATTCTTTGTACGTTCTTTGTCTTCATTTTGATTGGCATTTGACTCTATATTTTCGGTAGCAGACTCTTTAGCCTCAACTCTCTCTGATTGCTCATTTGTATTGTTAGTATATGCTGCTGCTTCATCTGTTGCCTCATTCACTTCGCTAGCTTGTGTCTGTGATTCCTCCTGCGTATCAGGAGCTTCATTTCCATGATCATACATATGCTCTCCCATTTCCTGCTCCATACTCTCATTCTCCAATGTCTCGAGAAGCATTTCCACAACTATACTATCATCGGCGCTATAATACATGGAGCTACCAGTTGCATTGTTTCTATTTTCTGGTGAGACGACAATAATTTCACTATTATTGTCTATCGGATTTGGAGGCGTAGTACTCTGTTGATCCTCCGACATATAGCCCACCTCAAATGTGGTGGTGGACATGCTCTGAGCTAAGCAGTCGCCAGGTTGTTGTGATCCATACGACTCTGTGGAGAATGTTGTACTGGAAATAGTTTTATATAAATTACGACGCAATTTGTTTGTTGGATTCGCGATGGGCCTAGCACGCTTGGTGTAGGGCTTTGAGGGCGAATGAATTAATGGATGCAGCACATTATTTGGACTAGTCGATCGGCGTTTTTTTCCACCGGTGCTACGAGGGGATGTGGGCAACGAGACCCATAGGCGAGCACTGCTGCCGCGCTTCTCCGTCTGGAATGTGCAGACAGTGGATAGATCGCTACTCTTCACTTGGGTACTTCCCAATCTGGAGCTCATTAAGGCCTTGGGCTTGGTGTAGACACGCGGCCGACTGGCATTGCGTATATTCTCTTGTACAAAGTTGCGCTTCTTTTGAGGACTGCTACGGAATGCAAATGTCGTTGAGGATATGGCATGCTCCAGTGAATTGCGGGACGCTGACGATGAGGACTCACTGCTGTCCTGATAACTGTCCCAAGATCGGGATAAACGTGGCTTCTTGCCAGCAATAACACGTGCATGAGCCGATGAACTGGCTGGCGCGTTAATATTATGTTTGGAAAAGGTGAACGGACGGGGTTCGCTGTTGAACTGGAAGAGATGAGGAGTTGGTGCTGGTGTCTTGGTTGGACTCTTGTAGATGTGTGTGCGTGTATCAAAAGTTTCTTCTGTTCCAGAGACCATGAGTTGTAGTTTACCGGGTGTGAGCTTGTTGCGAATACTTTCATCTATTTTACCAAAAATTGACTCCCTTTCCTTTAGATTGTTGGCCTCGATGCAGTGGAGTATATCGCGCTCTAGTGGCGAAAATATATCGCTGGGACATTCTCTTTCTGGTGTTGCCACCACCTCGGAGATTGCTGTTGGCTCTGCAGCCGATGATATCTCAGCTGTACTAGCGTCTTCGACAATATCCAAAATAATATCATTTTCATGCTCATCAACATCCTTTTCATCGCTATGCTTGCACTCAATGTGATCCTTTTCTTTAGCCATCAGTTCGTTGACTTGAGGCACAGGAGTTACAGGCTTCTCATCATCACGCTTCTCCTCGTGATCAATATCGCCCTGCTCATGTGATTCCTCATCGGTGCTCGAATTGTGAGGGTCAAAGCATTGAGGCTCAGAAACTGATACCGCATCATCGGCATCGGGTATATTCTCTAAGCTGATAGCACGAAATAGAGAACCGCTCTCTACAGATTCTTCCGAAAAAGGTTCTTCGGTGACAGTTGCAGCTCGTAGCATTTTAGTGGTGGCAACAAGTTTCTCAAGATTTTGTCCAGCCACACATAGGCTTTGCTCGAATTTTTCCAAGATTTTTGGTATCTCAGCAGCCGCTTGTTGTTGGGAGTCATTAGTGTGGGATTGTATCTCCTGATTGTTGTTAGAGAATGTCTCTTCATATTGACTAACGCCCGCTGTCTCCGTTTGGTAATCTGTGTGTGGCTCATCCACTGTCTCTGCCTCGTTATTTGTACTCACTTCTTCATTATAAGACTGCTGCCTGAGCCAGCCATAAGCTCTCAAAGTTCTATCTTCCTGTGCATCTAGCGACATGGTCAACGTATGCTCCAGAATCTCTGGAGCTTCTTGCTCCATTGCTTGCTTCGAACCAAAGTACTGAACATGATCCTGCCACAGCTCATGGAATTCCAATTTGCGACGCTGACGATCGTCGCGTGACATCAAGTGACGTTCAGCCTGTTGCTGCTCCTCGGAATTATTGGAAAATTGCTGGGTTATCTCAAGTGTAATGCGTCGTTCCGTCAACGGTTGCTGATCATTCACATCGTGCTCGGCTTGCTCCTGCCAGTTGCCAAAGTTCCAGACTTCGGTTAGATCAGCTCTGGTCTGATCGAGCTCCTGTTGCCCGTCCCTGTGCGCACGAATTGGAGGCGCACTAGTTGCACTGGCAGCAGGACTTGTGGGCGTTGTTATATCACTATTTATGGTTTGCAGCCCTGGCACAAAGTTAACATTAGTCGATTCCTCCGAAAAGTTGAGATTTTCGAGTTGCTTGAGAAATTGGCTGCCCAATAACATGGCGCTCGTCTGAGTGCTGACATGACAGGGTAATCTAACCATTGGCTGACGAATATAAAGCTGCTTCTCGTATTCCTCTTCGTCATCCAATTCAGTTAGCGTCGTCAATTTTCGTGGTGATCCCGGAAAGCTGCCAGGGCAGCTGATCCCATCAACGGGCTCTCCGCTACTGCTGCTTGCGGCACTGCGTCGCTGCAGCTCTGGCTTAAGGCGCAGCAATTGCTCGAAACAGAAGTGACACAGCTGCTCGTAGCGCGGTGTGGCAAAGATCTCCTCATAGCTAATTACACGTTGCATGGGTCTATAGCGAATGAACTCAGCTCTAGCCGGCAGATGTTTATGCTCGGTGCGCGGCGGCTGACGCGGCGAATTGAAGCCAAAATGTGAGAGAGTGCGATATGGAGGCGGTATACAGTTGGCCAGCTGCAAGGGACGACGTGAAGTAGTAGATGATTCGTTAGTAGTGCCGGTGCTGGAAGTGGGGCTAGACCGATTGCCCATTCCAGAGCCACGATAGTAGTCCACATTTTGTATATGTTCCGAGTGCAGAGCGTGCAAGAGCACGGAACAAATTTGAGGCTGACAACAACGACCCATGGACACAGCCCCATAGGTGTATGAATAAAGATCTCCCTGCAACATGGCTATTGGTGCTGTTTGAGATTCAGGGTTTAGTGTCAAGTCAACATCATTTTGGGCCTGCTTCATATAGGGACTAGAACAGGGAATTGTTGTGGCATTGGGATTAGTAAAGGTTGAAAGCAATTCGCGACGACATTTGGTAGCATTCTGAACATGATTCTCCTTGTCCAACTCATCGTAGACTAAGTCATCCTGGTTCCTCTTCCTGGGGACATCGACACTATCAGGAACAATTTCTTGATCTTCAAAATCTTGATAATCATGAAAAAAGGCAAAAAGGTGCATCAGTATGTTTTGCATAGCTCAGCCAATGGCTAGGTTCTTTGCAAGACTTACTCAATTAGGCGCACCTCAAGCATAAGGCCAGCAACTCGTGAGGTTGCGGCACTTATGACTTGCTACTCGCTGATAATACCTAGATATATATATATTTATATACATAATAACAAAATATGGGCTATCTATAAGGTCTGAAACCCTAAAACCAAATGAATACGCTATATATTATATCAAATATAGGATATTTGATAACTATATGGATTATAAATGGAGGTTATTTTGATATTCTGGACCTACATACGAGGTCCAAGTCTACAGTCTAGGTTAGGTGGGTGCATATTTATATATAATAAGTGATTTGTGGCTAGTTATTAACATCAATAACAATGGAATGGGTTTCATTAGTTTGAATATATACAAATGCTGTCCAAGAATTTGAGTACAATTGAGTACAATAGTATATATATTTTTGGAGAATATATTCAATGTTAGGGCATATATACGAAGGATCTCAGGAACTGAGATTATGTATATAACTTGTTCGTTACCTCGGCCAGTTGGTGGCTTGCGATTTGTTGCTGTATGGGAGCGTTCGCCGTTTATAAAACTAAGTGTTGCTAAAATAGTATTCAGAATTAAACATACATAAAGTCAAACATGTTTGAGAGCATTAAAATAAATCTTAAAGGAAAAAACATGGCATTATGTGATAGATCAAAAGACTTAACTTAAAATATATGTATGTATAAGTATTATGTATATTGTGGAGGGTGTCTACTTAAATAATCACTACTAATCATGCATTATTTTTTGTGTGTATGTGTGTGTGTGGAAAAGTAGCAAAAGCTTTAACATTGATAGATAAAGCAATAAACAGATAACAGCTGCAGTTCTTCTAAATAAATAAATAAAAAAATCTAAATGTGCAACAAATTTCTTGTGTTGTAAATTTCTAGTTCAAAAATTGCATTATTTAGTCGTTAGGCATATCGTTCAATTTATGCACTAGTTCAATAGTTGTTAACCGATAGTCGGTAATCATGAACAGCCTGAGCAAAAGGAGTCGTTCACAATCAATTCATAAGAGCTAAGCAAAAAATATCGAATATCGTTCATGAGTTGCAATCGAACTACTTTTGAACGACAACTCTTCTTCTGCATATATTGCGAACAGGCTTAACAAATATAACAATAAATAATAAATAGAAAGCTGTATATTTACTGCGCTCTGCTTATGTTAAAAAATAATGACGAATGTTGTAGCTGCAAGGCAAAATGTTAATTAACAGAGCATGTGCGCATGAACAACATATTAGTTTTATGAATTACCATGAGATTATGCATAAATTTAGTTCACTGCTCTATAAACTATGCACAGATATTATTAATTATATGTATATTTTTTATCATTTTTTTTTTTACTACACACTAATTCTTTTTTTGGGGTCTGCACTCACCTCTAACAATAAATGTAAGTTACTAAACTTTTAGTTCATTTGACAGTGTGTGTGTGTGCAGAGATTTAGAAAGCGCAGCAGCAGCAATGTACACACAGACACACACACATATACGTGTACATTGTATTGATAGTAGAAAATGTAGTAGTAGTAGTAGGTAGTAGTAGTATTTGTATTTAGTTGAGCTTCGCTGTTGTATTTTTTTTTTTTTTAACTGTTTTAATTTTTTTTTTTTTCTATACACATTCTAGATTAACTTTTAGCTACATTAAAAAATTTTGTTAGCTGCCAATTTATTTGCGCTTGTATTTAGCTAAGAATTTAAAAGATAACAAAGTAAGTTAACAATTTTGAATTACGATTTGCCAAATTGTTAAAAAGAAAAAGTCATGAACAAAATTAATCAACGAAATCATTGCTAAATACAAAATATAACTGCAGCTGTATAGAGACGTTATCAAGGGAAGTAGAAGAATTTAACTAGAAATAATTTTGTTTTTTTCTTATTTTAGTTTGGCAAAAATCAAAATGAAATTTATTTTATACACGTCGTACAACAGGTGAGTCCTTTAAATATTTGTAAGACAGAATAACAGTGTGGCAAATAGACAGGGTTGGTATTTTAACAGTATGTTGTGTAACAGGAAAATTGTTTACAGAAAGGAAGTTGAAACTGTATCAAGTGCTACTAGTACTTTTTTGTTAACTTTTTAATTATTAAATAAATTGTTATGAAATTGTTTTAATTATTTTATTTGTATGTGTATTGAAGTTTTCGGAGTAGAGGCAACAAAAATAAATAAAAGGAAAATAGCATATAAGTAAAATTATAGGTTAGAATAGTTTTTCTAAATAAAATACATAAGATTTTGTTTAATAGAATATTGTTAAAAATATATGAACTACTATAGACTTATATAAATGATAGTAATAATAATAAATTAAAATATTAATTTGTAAAAAATAGATACAAAAAATGTACAAAAATAACAAAAGACAAAATGCATTAACAAAAAATAAATAAAATAAAACGAACCAATTTTAATTTCCCAAATCTGACGAAACAGTTTTGGAAAGGGAACACAACTGGTTTGAATATGTGTAGGATGGTGTGTGTGTGTTTTTTTAAAATGAAAATTCAATTATATTGAACGTAGACATAAAACAGGAGGAAACAATTTGGATTTATAAAAGATCTGAACTTACCATCACTTAGCACAACTTCAGCCTGGCTGGGAATGGGCGCCTGCTGTGTTTGAATCTGTATGACTTGGTGTTCTGCAAATAAAATATCAAAATTAATATCAAATATGATCATTGGAATTTCTCTTGCTTACCCGTTTCTGGTTCGCTCTGTGCGTGTTTTGCATGTGCATGTGCACCCGCTGCTTGCATCGAGTTGAGTGCCTCTGATTCCGAAAAGTCTGTATCGGTATCTGCAAATTATTAAATAAAATAAATTAATGAATATTTAGTAAAGATTATTTCTCTAGGCACTGTAAAGTTACATTGCTACAACCTGTTAGCAAACTATAGTGCACTTTAAAATGCCAACATTCCTGTTAAGTTAACAGCGCTTTTGCATGTGTGTGCAAACAACAGTCTGTTAGATTAACAGCCCAATTTACAGTAATATGCAGAGCTCGTAGATATCTGTTGATCGTTTCGCAATGTCGTATCACTTACACAACAAAAGCTCAGAGAGCAACCGAATGAATGTGTTGCACATACTCTTTAAGTTATCTGCGAGCTCCAATCGTACCACTCTCTAAACGATGTTCGGTCACACGATTAGTTCAACGAAATCAAAACGAATAGAACCGAAGGTTCTTTCTCAGAGCGAGGAGCGCATAGAGTATTACTTCTTTTCGGTTGATCTCGTAACAGAGCGTAATAGTTCAAAAGGTTAACAGTTATTTGCGAGCGAGGGCGATAAGTACTTCTCACACAGTTAAGTTAACAGAACGCTTTATTTTAACAGGCGCTCCTCTTTGAATCGCTCTTATATACTTACACTCTCCGTGAATGCTCTTCTTCTTGCGCTCAACGGTACGCTTATATTCGTTGAGCTCATCGTCTGTCACATTATCGAATGGATTCTTGGCATAGGGCGCCTTATAGACTGTCGCATTATGTTGGAATCCTCGCTGAATGATGCCCTTGGAGGCAGCGCCCATTAGCACAACATGATCACCAGTTTGCGAGACGGTTGCATCTTTGATGCGATTCGCCTCATCCCATGTGACGCCCTCCAATATGTGCGATTGTGGGCCCGCAGAAATTTTATCTGCGCGTCGGTTGTCCTTGATCTGTTTTAAAATGTTTCTATTGTATTAAATTATATAAACATGTATTATTTATTACTGACTTGCTGCTGCACTCGCTTAAACTCCTTGGTTGTTGTTCCGGCTGGCACAAATTGCAAAGGATCCTCGATGCGCACCGGCGTCGAGTGGGTGGGCGAACCTTCGGCAACCCACTATTATTTTAAGGGATATTACGTAGTGTTTTTTGTTTATGGGTTGTATTTTTTTAAAAAGGGTCATTCAACGGAGTTAAGCAATTGAAAAAGAAAGAGAAAGAAATTTGTTTTAGATTTAAATACCAGAAATTCTTAAATTTGATAAAAAAGAAAGGATATTCTCTTTAGATGTTAAAAGTTCACATATTTCAGATATATTATTATGTTTTACAATATGAATATGCCCCATTATCACAGATAATTGCACTCAAATGCAAGCAAAACACAGTTTGAAACTTGTTCCAAATGCAAATTATAAATATTTAAATAAATGAAATACAACAAGCATAAATGATTTTGTGCCTTAAGAAATGTAAGTAAATAAAGAGGACAGACAATTGACAAATTATAATTTCGAAATCATGCAAAGAAAAAGATATTTTCATGTTAACATAAACAACAAATAAAATGTTTGAAATGATTGAGGGAAAATTATAAATAAAAAAACATGCCGAATCTGATGAATAATATTAGGAATAATTATTTAAGTGTAGCATTGCTTATATGTATATATATATTAGTTAGCATTTAATAGTTGTTAACAAATGTCTTTCTCTTTCTTTGCATTGTTTGTTTGAATTCGTTTTTAATATAAGGCAAATAATAATAATTGGAATGTCCCTAAAGAGGCACAAAATCATCTATGCGATTTAGTTTTGTATTTCATATATTTATTTGATTAATGCACAATTACAATTTATAAAGCATTTCATATTAATATGGGTTTGATTTTTGTTTTGTTTGTTTGCTGCATTTGGGTTACAAAATATCTCTGCATCATAATTTCTTTTTAATGTAAATAAATTTTGTCAATTTTCATCTCTCTTTTTGCTTATATGCTACATATATGTATATAGATATTATGCGTGAATATTAATGAAAGCAAGTAGAAAAGTAGAAGCATATAGAGCTATAAATATTTTCTATAGATGGTTTTATGGAATGTTTCTTGTTTTCTTTTGTGTTGGGATTATTTAATATTGGGTATTATTTAATTAAAAATTTCCCTAGCTGTATTAGGATTTGTGTGTTGCTCAAATTTGTTTATGAATTTCAATTAATTTCCCTCGATTTCCTTAAGGTTAGCAACTCTTTGGGTTTGCTGTTGTGTCGTTTGTCTATCTTCAAATGTTATGATCTCTACCTTTGTGATTTTCTTGGGATCTGGAGTGCCAGTCTCGAGTACCTCGACCTTCTGGTAAACATTGGGCGAATTTAGCCAGCGACTGCGATCGCCGCCCTTGCGCAGATCTCCCTTCTTCCAGATACTATAAAAAAAAGAGATCTTTATAATATTTATATTTAATTGGCAAAAAAAGCTTGCATACCCCTGTCGGAAGAGCTCCTCCTCCTCCAGCAGATAGCCCAGTGAAGACACAGCTGGTGGCAGTTCAACGTCGTTCTTCGGCTTTGGCGGATCTGATTTGATCAGTGGATGACGGTAGATGTAGCCAGTGCGATAACCAGCATTGTCCAGCATTCGCATCAATGCTTCGAATTCGGCGCCACCCACACGCCATTTGGGCGGACTGCCGATCTTGGGCGTGGGGGCTTCCTCTTTACCAGCACCGCCAGCGGCAGCAGAGTCCTCATCCGTTGTGATGGCAGCGAATTTCTTTTCCAAGTCCTCCGGTGGACGGCGCGATTGGTCGTAGATCAATTTGCGCGATTCCTCAGGTATTAGCACAAGATTGTCTAGGCCAACAGGGAGCAGCTTCAGCTGCGTCTCGCACGCCTGCACAATGTGACAGGCAGCAAAGAAAGCCTCCTCAATGGTCTCGCCACAGCAAAGAGCGCCATGGTTGTTCAACAGCATGACCTTGGAGTTGGGCCCCAGGCTGCGTACCAGCCGATCGCGTTCCTCCGCATCAAAAAAACCAGTGTAGGCGTGTGTGCTAATCTCGCCCAACACGCAGGCATCCTTGGTGAGAGGCAGCAGGCCCGTCTTTAGCGAAGAGATTGCCACCACGGGACTGCAGCCAATGTAAATGGCGCAACGGATATCTGGACGCGCTGCATGCACCACCGAATGTAAGACAAAGTCTGCAATACAACAACATTTAGTTTATTCAATTTGTAATCATAATTAAAAAGCTTTTTACTTACGGCTCTTGTTCACGCCAAAATTGGTTGTGCCCTGCTCGACGATTTGGCCCTGCATATCGACTTTGTTGAGGGCCGAGGCAGTTATCTCATGGTACAACATACCATAGGGATTGACCAAGAAGTACTCCTGATCGACCTTTAGGCGTGCCGTAATCTGTGCACCCAGACCCTGTGTCCAGCCGTACAGATCCAGCAGCCGGAATGTGGCAGCTAGTTTGCATCTGAGTATCTTCTCACCCTTGGCATAGCCCATCGACTCCACGCCACGTATATCATTGATGGGCACCATGCAGCTGCCGCTCTTGAAGAACGTTGCTAACCCGATTCACCGGCACTCCAACAATATCCGACAATTGCTGCAATATGCCACTGGCACCGGCGCTACCCTCGCGTGCAGAGTCGACAATCCGTTCCAGTTCCTCGCGAAACAGTTTGGAGCCCATGATAGCCTCCACGCGTTTGCGTCTCTCCATCTCCCGCATGTCCTGCAAGTTAAACAAATTCAATTTTAAGCTTCTTTTTCTTGTATATTAATTTAATTATTTATTTACCTGTTCAATATCCGCAGGACGCGCTTTACTGTTTTCGTCATCCTCGCCCGCGGTTGGATCTATGCCGTTCTGTGGCGGTTGCTCAACCTCAGTCATGTTTCAGTTAATTTATTTAAGTTTAGTTCAAATGCTGAAATACAAAAATACACAACTTTTTTATTTATATGCTTAAAATAATACTAATTATTTTTATTTCTGAAAAATTCTATTTCGCTTTCGACAGGCTCAGCTTGAAATTTTCAACTGACCTTAAAAAGTGCAGGCCAAAACTTTTGGTTTCCGTTATAAAAAAAAAAAGAGGGTGGCAAAAGAGAGACACCGACCGTGCGAAAGAGAGCGAGCGAGAGAGAGTGACACTTGCGTCGCCTGCATAAAACTGCAAGGCGAGGCGCAAATGAACCACCCAACAACGTTTATTCAACAAACAAAAGCGCGACAGAGACAGATGGATAGAGAGGAAGAAAGCGGAAGAGAAGAGTGAATGAGCGTTGACAGAGCAAATGAGCAATTTGTATGTATGTATGTGTATGTATGTGTGTGTGTCTGTCTGCCAGCGTGCTGTGTGAATGGCAAATGTATAAAAGCACTTGAACTAAAGTTCCGAGAGCGCCGGCTAGCCTTTCCATTTCGTTTTCGTTTTTGGTATTTTTATATACATACATGTATAAAAATATACCACACATTTTACAACCCCAACAAAATTATAATTTTGGTTAAAAATAAAATTTCGTTTGCTTGACAGTTGGTGAGGCAAAATTATTGAGAAAATATGTGTTGAGTTCTTTTTTTATACATTATTATTATTATTATTATTATTATTTTCTTTTGGGGTGTGGATTGAGCGCAACAGAGCGAACCGCCGGTGCTGCTGCTGCTGCTGCTGTCATTGCCCACGAGAGTGTGAAAATAAACGTGCGGCAACAGAAATGGAAAAAACAAAACTATTTTAAGATCATTTGCTTTTATTTAGATATACATTTAGATGTATGTGCATGTATTTGGCTTTTAACGAATTTAAATTGATGCCTTTAAAACAAAATGAAGAAAGTGGCAGCAAAATACAAACACGCACGTACACACACGCACGTACGCTCAGTCAAACATACACACACACACAACTTAAACGACGCTGCGCATCTCAAGCGTAAAGAGCAGCGCGTTAGCGACGAACGGAGTGCAGCGACATTGCTGCCACAGCAGCGCAGCGCCACTTAAAACAAATAAACAACTAGAAACAGAAAGAGAAAGAAGGAAAAATAAATGTGTTGCTCGTTTAATTTTAGGCGTGGTGGTTGGCTTGTAAGAAATTAACCTTCAATTTGAATTTCGCTGTCAGTATTCGTTCTTTAAAAATATATTTTGTAAGATTTATAATGTACATATGTATGTATTTCTATTTATCTATTTTTTTTTATATAGTAGCTCCTGCTTTGCAGCCATGGCATACTAACAATAACAATAGAAATGTCAACTACACACATATTGCACAGATTACCAATACAAATGCATACGTTTTGCGCCTACCGATTACCACTACTAGTGCAGATCCATATACATGCACACACATTCCGCCTTGCCATACAAATACAAGTAAAGGCGACGCAGCCTTGCCATATCAATTGAAAGCGCATTTTCTACTTGGCTTACGCCAATATAAAGACAAGCGCAAGCCAAGTGGTAGCGCCTCTTCCCACCCCCTTATTCAAGTGTCATTCTAGAGTGCACAAAAGAAAGTATGCAGCTCAAATGGTACCGCGGCAGCTTTGTACTAGGCTTATTGTATTGTCATTATTATGGAAATGCGCAAAATAAACCTTTGCTCATTGTTGTTATTATTATTGGCTTGACAATTGCACATCGCGTATGCCAATGTGCATATTTAAAGTGGCATTTTATATGCATATGTACATAGATATGTATGTATATGTATATTTTCTTTTATTTTTCGCTGTCCATGCTAATTATGACGTGTGTCTGTGCTGCTTTTGGCTGACTGAACGTGTGCCGCAGTATTTGAGTGACAGCCTCAACAAAGGGGGGAAGGTAAAAGAAAGAACAACTGCGAGCGTTGCCAGGTAATTGAACTTTTATGCCTGTGTATGTGTGTGTGGGCGCAAATCAAAGAGCATATAGTTTTGGAATAAACGTTTTTCAAGTGCCCAGTTTTAAGTGGGCAGTAAGCAATAAACCTAACGAGTCATCCCGCTATAGCGTAGGAGTTTGCGATCATCCACAACTGACTGTTGCCCTAAAGATGTGTGTGTGTGTGTGTGATTGCTTGCGTGTGTGTGTGTGGGTGGGTAAGTATAGGCTGTGTAGGTGTGTTGTCTGCTTGATTAAGGCGAGAATCTGCACACACATACATATATATATATACAAAAAGAGGGGCAGCAAATGCATTCTATCTTCACAATAAGTTAAAGCTGCAACGATTAAACAAGCCTCTGTTTTGGTAACACAGGTTGACTTTTATGGCTAAATAGCACCAGGCCATCAACAAAAACTGTAAAAACTGTTTACAGACAGCTCTGACAGTTTATTGACCTTTCGACAATGCCAATGGATGCGAACGCGAGTCGTTGCATTACCTCTAATCGGATTTCTATGCGCTTGCACACGAGTCACGATACACAAATCTAATTAACTTATCATGTGCTGAGGCGACAAAGTGATGTAAGCTTGAGAAATATATATATATAAAATAACTAAAACAACAAAAACAAAAACAAAGACAATTTTCCCTGCTGCACGCATACACTAAATTCTTCCTCTTGCTTGACCTTTTTGCACGGAAGCAAACATCAATTAAATTTAGGCGTTGCTGGTCCAACTTCAACTGTCTCTAGCTGCCTCTGTTATCTGCTAGCAGTTGACATTATGCCATTATATAATATATGTATAAATAGTCTATTTGGATGTTGATGACACGCCTATTATTTTAATGGGCAAGAGCTGAGCTTGTGTTGAATGCAAAAATTATAAGCCATAAAAAAATAAAATAAATAAATACAATAAAATAATGAATATACATAAATAAATTAATGAATTGAGAAGAAAAGAAAAAAATATATAAAAAAAAAAGGCAGACTGTTAAAAACATAAAACTGTTAAGGGTCACAGTAAGTAAGGCAGTTGCCTTACTTTAACAGAATTTATATAAATGTTAAGAACAGAACACTTCTGTTAATGTAAACTTAGCTACATTTCTATATAGAAATATTTTAACATTACATTTCAAACATATTTAATTGATTTTCAAGAGCTCAGTATACTCAGCAGAATCCAATTATGCAGTCACTTTATTAATTATCACACTCTCAAAGTTAAAGGCGTTCAATTAACCCCAAAAGAAACGAACACCCTATATATAATTTTCACACATGTGCGAGCGTTAATTAAATTTCTCAAGTATTCATTCAGCGTTACTAGAGAAATCTTACGTAATATTTCAGACAACTAGAGCAGACAACAATAAACCAGCAATAAGGTCATCATCATAATCATCATCTTCTCAAAACCTCATCAATGAATCCATTCAGTATTCATAATGCAACAAGTCCCTCAGTCAATGGAGCAGCAACAGACGCGCTGTTGAAAGATCATTCAGTTTACTGCAGCAACAACAACAATAATAAATAAGAAATATGGAAAAAGTGCAATAAACTGTAAAAGTCGAGCGTTAAGTGTAAATAATGAGAATGTGCAGCTGTCAAGCGACAGATAACCTTCTACTAGAATTTGAATTAAAAACGCTCTGAAATACTAATATTACAGCCATAAGGCATACGTTTTCTTTTTAAAGCTAACTGAGCAACATTTTACTGTAGTTAAAAAATTAAACTTAAATATTCAATTATATACGTACATATTTTCAGAGAATTTACCTAAGCATCCCGCTCAAGGTTTCACAATTCGTGACTAAAATATAATAAATTTATTATTGCTTTAAGTTACATCCCATTAAATAAAAGTACAACGTAAAAAAAAAATAAATACAAAGTAAATTTGAAAACCCGCATTTACTCTTAATTATTTTCACTATCATTAATTATAATACATTTTCATTCATATTAATTCTTAATTTATTAACATCAATTCTTTCATGCATTCATTTATCACATATGAGCAGGGAAAATTTAACGCACAACTAAAATGAAAATGTTACTTGGAAATACATATCATGCTTTAGACGAGCGCCACTCACAAGCAGTCGTGGCCGAGTGGTTAAGGCGTCTGACTCGAAATCAGATTCCCTCTGGGAGCGTAGGTTCGAATCCTACCGGCTGCGATAGTAAAAAATTTATTTTATAAATTTTTTTCTTGAATACAATTTTATTTAAGAATAAAATTTTAGTGTTGCTAATATATACAAATTAAATACATACAATAAAAATGTGTTGTATTCATATTTAAGCAAGTAGTACGAATGGCAAATAAATTGTACAAGCAACTGCTTGGATTTAAGTCAGCCGTATGTCAGCTGTTTCCGTGGTGTAGCGGTTATCACATCTGCCTAACACGCAGAAGGCCCCCGGTTCGATCCCGGGCGGAAACATGTCTACTTTTTTTTTCTTTTTATATATTTTATAATATAATTTTTTGTTATATTCTTTAATACAGATGTCTTTTCTTATGCAGTAATAAATATATGACATAGCAAATATAATTATTAATGCATATTCTTTGACGTATACTTTTTCGCTACTCTATTGTATTTATGACTCAAATAAAAACGAACATGTATTATGTGGCAGCAATATTTAAAACCAAAAATAAAATATTCTTTTTAAACATTTAAATAAAATCCGTTTATAGTATTTAAACTACTTGGCAACAAGTCAAATTTAGTTTACTGCTGCAGTATACGTAGAGCATTTGGCTGGAAAGTGTACAACTGTTTCCGTGGTGTAGCGGTTATCACATCTGCCTAACACGCAGAAGGCCCCCGGTTCGATCCCGGGCGGAAACAGATGCTAACTTTTTTATTTTTATTATTTTAAATTTAAACAATTTTTGGTTTTAAAAATTACATATATATTTTTTTATTAAACTCTCAGTTATACGCGCGTGTATGGAATAAATAATTGTAATAATTAGAGCTAAATTATTACTTTGTCTGCTCTACATTCTCGTCACATCTTGGTAATTTTGTTTGTTTTGCTAATCAGGTCTCTCTCTTTCCCTTTTCTTTGTCCGCCTTTCTGCAAAGAGTCACGCGACTCACGCAAGTCGCGTGCCTTGCATCACAATACAATTAAATTCTCTCGAGAAGTTGGCGCCGTTGCATGACGCCAAAGATTAACCGATCTCTCTGACAAATGAAATGCTTTAAGTAAAAATATAGCATACATAATACTGGCATGAAAGAAGGCCAGACAAGTGAACAAACAGACAAGCGGACGGAAAGACAGACAAACAACACACTTGGCGTGTGTCAGCCTGACAACAACAAACAGTTCACTTGTTCACTGTTTATATTTATGATCGGTTCGGTTCTTCGTTTTTATATCTTTGTGAAACGAGTATATTGATTGCTATAAAGTTCGTCTTATTGTGCTTGTACTCTGCTCAGTTTTAATATTTCTATAAGTAGGGAGCTATAGATTTGCTAAAAACATTTAATAAAATTATCACAAATTAAAACAAATTTCAATATTTATTTTATAGTGAATTTAAAGTATTGTATTTCTAATTATATTAAATTTTTAAATTAAATTTGATTTTCAAAAATATAATGCTTTTAACATTTCCAACAACCACAACAATTATGTTTAACATTATTCGCTCTGTTATTAAACAGAGTATTGGACAGTCGTTTACAGTCTCCTGTAATATTACAGCTCTTTCTTATTCCATTATTTTTGTTTCTGCCCGCCAAGATTTATATGAGTTTTCAATGGACAAGTGGCATAGCCAGACAGACAGTTGAATGTTTCATATGTTTTATATATGTTGTCATCGACCCAATATCAAAGTCTTGACTCACTTGGAGAGCAGCCAACAAACAAACAAGTTGATACGATCTCTGCATAAAATAAATCTGTATAAAAGATTATACTTATACGGAGATTTTAAGAGAAAATTGATATTCGCATTGCACAATAAGCAATTGGACGGAAAGATGTTGTTTCTATTGTTGGTTGATTATTAAGAAATAAATGGAAATATATATATCATTGAAATATATAGAAAATTTATCATATCTCATATAAGATACAAAATGTATACTCTATTAAGAAAATAGCTGGAGAGTAATTAAAATGTTTACTCCTATAATTTTTGCTTAGTGAAACAAATTTCATTCCTAATCTTGTTAAAATACATTTCGATCTTCTCTATATTAATGGCTTTAGCAAAACCATTTAATAGGAACCGGAACACCTGTCCTGCTGAGTACAGCAGAGCTATTAAAGTCCCATTAGGGCTTTGCAAATATGTACCTAATTGTTGGCCAATTACTAACGGGACAATAGCCCTCCTGCATTGCCCACTCGCACCCGCATTGATTATCTGGGTCTTGAAAATAAACACAGTTAGCACGCATTGCCTGTGACACATGTGTGTCGTAGTTGACGTGTTGCCAGGCAGCGGCCATGGCTCACGAGTTCAATGACACGCGGCCAGCCCTAGAGGAGACAGCTTAAGCTAAGCAAACCAAGCCAAACGCCCATCCACCCAACATATAAACTGAATTCCTCGTAAATAGTACCTGCCACACCCCGGCGCACATGCAACCTTTACGTTTCTTTTTTATGTGAATATCCTCTTATTTGCTGTGGTAGAATTCGTCGCCGGTTGCCATTATGAAATTTGTAGCCGGCGCCAAGCGCCAAATCATAGAAATGTGGCGCCATAGCTAACTAGGAGCAAGGGAGGGAGGGAGGTAGGTAGGAGAACGCATTTGAGGAGTGTGTAAAACACGCGCTAGTCATAAAAAGGTCCTTGTTGCCTTGCGTTTTAGGCTGAAATAACAGGAAGTGGTGACGTCATCTCTTTGGAGGGTGAAATATTTATTTGCTGCTTTAAGTGCTTTGTTTTTATCGTTGGGGGTTGAACAAATACAAAGATAGAGTGTGGTGGGGCATTAGTGGGGTTGTAGAGCATATAATTAAGCATGATGTCATGCGAGAGGTCATTGACAGAATAAAGCGTGCTATGGCAGGACACAGGAAGCCATACAATGTTAAGGACAAACATTGGGAAACAAAGTTATATAAACAAGAAGGAAATTATGGTTATGAGGTAGGTAGGTGGGTAGGTGTTTGATGGGATCAAATATTTTTTTATATGTTTTTTTCTCTTTTTTATAATTTTCTTGAACTCTTCATATAAAATAACATAAAATTAAAATACAGTTTGATTACAAACCTTCTCTACTGCTGATTATTAAGATACAATATAAAATATGTTTTTTGGAGTTCATCCCAACAACTATAATATTATAACGTTTTCTCATCAAATCTATATATAATATGCGCCTATTATTTTCTATAAAAAGTAAACTCCTTTTTCTACAATTAAACTTAATAATTGCCCTCATTTATCAAATCGAAACGGAATTGTAGTAAAAAATGTAAAAAGCTTTAAGCCAAATACTATAAAGCACAACAGCTCATTTTTTCTTTTATTGCCAAGTGGGTAAAAAGCATTAAAGCAATGAATGTATGATAATAAAATCAAATGGTGGAAGAAGCAGAAGCAGAGGCAACAAAAAGAAAAAAAAAAAAAAAAAAGAAGTTTCGTCTGGTTCAATGACCCATTTATTCAACTGCTTGGCCTGGATGGCCGTATGGATGGATGGATGGATGGATGGATGGATGGATGGATGGACATGGGCCAAATGCGCACAAGCGAACTCAACTTTCAAGTTGAACAAGAAAACGGGAAAAAATAAACTAACATCGTTTTTTATTATTTCTCCCAACCCATCTCTGTGACTATCTCTTTCTTATCTGCTCGTGCCAAATAGCAAACAGTTAGAGTCAATTAGAACTGCCAAAAACTTATGCGGCTTATACACTGTTTAGCTGCGTAGCCATAAATGATATAGACCCCAGGCACTAGGGCGTGTCTTACATAATTTTAGAGCTAACTTAACTCTCTTTTAGTTTAGAGCTCATTAACACTTTGGTTCAAGCAAGCTATATTTTATCTTCTTTTCTTTTTATTCTATTTTACTTTTGCTTTCTATTTATTATTTATTTTATTTATTATTTATTTTATTTATTTTTTATTTTAATTATTTTTTATTTTATTTATTTTTTATTTTATGTATTTTTTATTTTATGTATTTTTTATTTTATTTATTTTTATTTATTTATTTTTTATTTTATTTATTTTTATTTTATTTATTTTTTATTTTATTTATTTATTTTTATTTATTCTTTTTTATATATTTTATATAATTTTTAAATTTTATTATTTTTTTGTTTGTTTAATTTTTTTTTTTTAACTTATTTATTTTATTTCATTTTGTTCATTTATTTTATTTCATTTATTTTGTATACTATATTTTATTTTTATTTGATTTTTTACTTTGCTTTATTTATTTTATTTTTAATTTTTATTCATTCATTTTTAAGTATCAAAAACTTAACTAGCTAAATCTAAACTTTATTTATTACTTAATTAATTCTATTTATATTGTATAATATTTCGAATTTCCTTGTTTCACTGACGATCAGTTGATATCATTAAAACGGAATCTTCTGTCAAAATTTGACTATTCAATGAAAGTGAAATGATGTTCCCCCAGCCGGAATTTAGCGCTTGAATAAATTATAAATGTTTGTAAATAAATATTTGGCAAACTAACAACAATAATAATGCAAAAAAAATCCAAAACTGGTTTTCGCTGAGTGACATCATTCGCTCGTCTGCCGATTTATATTATTATTATATGACAAGAGTAAAAAACTTGAGAAAATATAAATTACAAATGACACATATCACTTAAGTTTATACTTCTCATTTTGTTTTTCTTTTTGGCAGTCAAAACTTAATTATGGCAATTATTGTGGCGTAAGTTCAAAGAGCAACAACAAAACTAAATGAAAAACTGAGAGCTCAACTTGAAATGCGCTAATAAATGTTCTGTTCTTCATCTCTGTCATTCTACCTCTCTATCTCTCTGTCTCTTTCACACACACACACATAGTATCAATCTCTGCTTTGCGTGCTCAGCATATGATGCAAGAGAAATGTCAACAAAAACGATAGTAACTCAAGAGCGAAAGGGAGACAGACAGCAGTACCGTTGCCGCGAATAGTGTGACGAGCAAAGAGTGTGTAGATAAATCATTCACAATAATCATTTGCACATATTGAAACGTAAATGATTGCTTGCCGATAAACACACAATGAAGTCAAGTTATGTTTGCCTCTTGGCACGTTTGTTTACTCTCCACTTGCGACTTATCGTTATCGATATTGAAGGCGAGTCTTCTCAGTACGGGCAGAAATAAAAGAAAAATGAAAATAAATAAAACTCACCTTAAAACCGAATACTTTGCAATTTATTTTGTGCAAATTTTTCCTTTCTTTTGCTCTTTGCTCTCTTTGCCAGCCTGCAATTGAACATAGCGAAAATGCAGCATAAATAAGAGTGTTGGAAGAAGAAGAGTTCAATGAGCCGACAAATAGTGACAACATTTTTATGACCCTCGCGCTGCTGCTGTCGCAGCCAAGCAACAAACAAGCTAACCACAAAATGCAGCATAAAAAATAAAAGTGTATATATATAATAGAAAAATATATATCTATGTATACATAGTCTAGGCAAGCAAAGCAGAAAATTATTGATGCCGCGTTCGCAACAACAACTAAGTCGAATGATGTCATGCAAATATTTTTAGCTAGCAGCGCGCGCGTTCAAATACTTTTTTTTTTTTTCGTATGTGTACACCACCCAAGGGGGTGGGGCTGGGGCTGGGTCTGCTGCTGGCGTAACACGGAGAGAGAGAGAGAGATCGGCAGAGTGTGAGCGAGAGAGGCAAAGAAAATAATTGAAATATTCATTGCCTGCCTCTGGTGTCAAGCTGGTAACTTATACGGCCATTTCCTTTTACACACCCACACACACACACAGACGTGTACTTATTTTTAAAGGTGTTTCCATTTCATTATATTCCAAAAACAATTTTCATAAATAACTTTTGTAATAATAATTACATACTTTCTACATATTTTTGCATATTAATTACAAGCACATAATAAGCTGATAATTTTTGGGTAGCTTAAAATAATTTTGTGAATATACACTTGAAAAAAAAGGGGCGGAATCTATTATTAATAAAATATATTAATTGTTAAAGCAATCTATTGTACAAATTTATAAATATTTACAACCTTAATGAAAACTTTTTAAAGTTTACACATTACAAATTAAATAGTAACTTAATATAACAAATATTTAATAGACTTTTTCAACTTGTTTTATTTATTTTTAAAAGCATATATTTCAAATATATTTTTCATATTCTTGTAATATATTTTTGGTTTCTTTTCTTTTACTTTTTTTTTTATATACTACTCTCCCCTACTTTCTTTACAAAATTGAACAGTATTAAAGCTTTTGGCCATGTCCATAGTTCTCATTACGCGCATTCATTGAATGCAAAACACATTTAAAAACAGTTAAAACGAATACCAAATACCATTTATATAGTTTCAGCGAAAAGGAATTTTACACACATTTTTAATACCAACAATAATAATAATGCGTGCATTGCATGCAATGCAGGCTGGCTGGCTGGCTGCTGGCTGTTGCTACCGGTGTTAATTAACAATTTCATTTAAAAGCCTCGCAAACATGCTAGCCCATTATTCACACTAACAGAGCCGACGTCTAAATGTCTGGCTAAACTATATATATAAAAAAAAAAAAAAAACTATATGCATATTTAAAAGATAAACTATAAAAGCCAACTATTATATAAGCCATTCCAGTTGCAATTTGGCTTTCGTGTGCTTTACAACTTTTTGCATTATGAATTAATATGCTGCAATATGTTTTTGTTGTTGTTTTTTTGCCACAAGAGTTGTGCCCGGCCTTTGTCTATAATATTATTGTTATTGTAGTTGTAAATTGACTTTTTATTATGCCATTTGTGGCTCTTTTGTTGCAACATCGTTGGCCTAAAGGCTTTAGAGTTATATAAAAACGAGTTTTTTTTTTAATATTCATTTTATAACTTGAAGAGCTGCATAAATCAAACACAAAAAAAACTAGTTTTATAGCAAACAGCTTTTAGTTGCCCTTTGTTCTTTAGAACCATATCAAAAGAACTTTTGTAAAAGCCATTTCCAGTGTTGTAAAATGATTTAAATATTACAATTTCTCTTATATTTCTTTCATTCAGCTACTTTTCCTAAACTTTCCAACACAGTCGATTGACACAAAGCACAGCCACACACACTGTGCTAATTATATATTATTGTTTTTTATCCCATTGAAATTACATTAAATTACATTAATCACATTGCAAATTGTTGCAATCAGCGACAATTTTCCCACGCCCCCATACTAAACTAATGAAACGAAATTAACCCAAATGTCCCAATTGAAATTTTAGCTCAGCAAAATGAGAACAAATGAAGATAATAATAGTCTTGTACTTTTAATTTAAGACAGTCTCAATTGACAGACAGACAGACAATCAGACCAAGAGAGGCTGCACAACAACTTGCTTGGGATCTTTCTTTCTGTCTTTCTTTTACTCCGAACTTGATGAAAGCAAGTTACCATAGGGTATATTAATTTAATACCTACGTATGTAACAGGGTTAGGTCACATGATATATACATTATAATGATATAATTTTGAATATCATAGGATTTATAATAAAATAAATCGAAAGTCAAGATGTTAAGGTTTAAGACTGTAACAATTGAGCGGCAAATAAATAATAATTAATAACAAATTTGAAATATAAAGGATATATAAATGAAAATACATAGAAATTGTTTAGGCATTTGAGTTTAGAGCATCTCTTAGTCGCGTATTCCTGGCTCAAGCACTGTTGCTTACTTTTTTTCTTTCAACATTTTTGTTCTTGGCCTCAGCGCACTCTGTTCTCGTTATATACCACTTGAGCCCAGTATCTTCCTCTCTCTTTCACTCTGCGTCGCTTCTACTCTTCATGACACTTGGGCATGTATAATTAACAGCATCGTTGTCGTGCCTGAGCTTTTGCAGTCGTCACTCTCTGTCTGTCTGTCTGACAACAGTCCGTCTCTCTGTCGGTTCGACCGTCTGACTGTTGTTATCTCTGTCTTCCACTCTTGGACTTTGCTAGGGCCTTCTTTATGTTTCTTACAAGATTTAGTTATGCTGCTGCTGGAGCCTAGATTGTTGTTATTGTTGTTGTTGTTACCAGCCTGTCTGTTGCAACTGTACATTTGTCTGTTGTCTCTGTTGTGTTATTGTTGTTGCTTGTATTATTGATGAGGCGCTGCAGGCAGCAGCAGCAGCAGTAGAACCCAGAAACATCTCTTTTTAATCTCACTGCTATAGACATAGGTGTTTGTATATGCATATGTATGTATGTGTCTGTGTATGGCACGTACGCTACTTTTTTTTTTATTTATGCTTTTGTTTGCCTCTCTTTCGCTTGATGCATTTGTCTAGCTGCAGCAGCAGCGGCTGCTCAATTGCCCAAGGCAAAGACGAGTTTACTTTACCTTTCTCACTCACGCTCTCTGTCTCTTTCCCTTTCTCTCTTTTTCTACTTTTCGCTTTTTTTTTTAGATAAATCGTTTGGTATTAACGCGAGCTGTAACAGGGTTGTCAGAGACCCAAGATTGCTGCGAACGAAGGTTCGGTTCAATTAATCAAATGGAACGTCACAATTATGCACTTAATCTACAAACATTGTATAACAATTAATCACAGCTTGACATCCAGTGACGTCACGCTCAAATGGGGAAATTAGATAAGCCCAGCGCGCGCTTGAGTAAACAATTTTTACACATAATTCATTAAACTGCAATAGGCAGCTTCGAACTCTCTCTCTCTCTTACATATTTCGATTATTTATATTCATATTTTATTTACATATTCACTCTATATTTTATTTTAAAACTATTTATATTCTTAAGTTATGTATATTTTCAATATGTATTTATATTTTTATAGTATTTATTGTTATTATTATTTTCCAGTTTCTATTCTACTTCCGTCCCATGCAAAGACACGGCCAACAATAGGAACAAAAAGGCAAATTCAAATCGAAACGAATGTGTCTCATTCAAGCATTTGTTGTCGCTGCTTTTCTAGGTTGCCCCAGCCACACACAATTGTTTACAGTTTTAACTATGCACTTCCTCCCACAAAAACAAACACACACATATACTCAGACTTGTCTCTTTCTGTCTCTCTCTCTCTCTGTCTGTTTGCCTCATTCATTCAACACTTTAATTTGTCCACTGAAAATAACTGTAGTAGCGCAATCTGACAATGGGTTTTTTTTTTTTTTTTTTTTTTTTTGTCGTTTGCTTTGCATTGCCATTCTTAGCCACCCACCCAAAGAGCGTCACAGAGCAAAGCTTTTGTTTTCACCTGTTGAAGAGTTTGTCGGCAGTAATAAAAATAAAAATAAAAACTATTGCATTACATTAACAAACAAAAAACTCTTTATTAGATACAAATTCAACTACAATTGAGTCACTTGCAGTAGCATTTTATTCTGTGCAAAAATAGGGGAAGGAATACAACAAAATTCTACATATATGTTTGTACATTCGCATACACACTCAACACACTTTTGGGCTGAATTGAAATAAATTATAAAACTCATCAAGTGAACGTGTGCGTGTGGCTGTGTGTGCATATTTATGTATGAGTATTCGCAAAATTGAATTAGCAACAAAAGGCAGCGCGTTTCATTAGAAATTGCGAGCTATGACGTCATTAAGCAGTTAATATACCTGAGTTATCATGCGATCGAGCACAGGGCATACGTAAGAAAGTCACTTGCCTATATATATATTATATCAACTTGATATGGCTGATAACACTACATTTTATGACAATGAGAAATATATTAAAGTTAACCAAGAAACAAATTTTAGACAATTTTATTTATTTAATACATGATTCATTATTTAAGTGTTTCCTCTCTCTCACTCTCTCGCGCTCTATCTCTTTCTTTCCACCTCTAATTGTTCTCTAATTGAAGGCAATAAGAATATGGTCACAGAAAATAAGAGAAAATGAGGTCAACTTACTGCCGAATGCCTCACATTCAAATTTATATGTATTGGACTCAAATTCTTACTAGAGAACAGAGCAAAAAAAAATTCTTACTAGATAAGAGAGCGAAAAAATCTAATTAGAAAGCGTCTGACACATAGAATTTGTCATATATTGTATGTCTACATTGGCAACAACAGCTGTTGAAACGGTTAACCGATTAACCGATAAACCGATATTGATTGCTCAACTGATCATTAACGTTTGTCACTATTCAATAAAAACAAGTTTTCGATATTTACAAATCTATTTATCACTTGCTTTACACAAAACTAGCTTTTCGACAAATCACATGCAAAAGGCACAAGAAAAAAAATATAACTGCAAAGAAACTTTGCAAAATAAGTAGGTCATCGACGAGACTGAGAAACTTGTAAACAGATGCGCCACGAACAGCGGCAAAATGCATTAGACACGCGTAGCGTAAATATTTGCCAGCACTTCAGTGTGTGTGTGTGTCTACTGATAAAGGCGGCCGTTTAAATCAGAAACCTGTATGATGACATGTGTCAGACATGAATAGAAAGCTACACACGCATACATATACATACATACATATATATGCAGCTCCCACCCACCCAAAGTAAAATAAGAAAGAGCGAGAAGAGAGAAAATTCAAAAGTTCTTCATCTCTGACAAGTCAAAGAAAATAAGAAAAATACAAATCTTCTGAACGAATATTGATCACAAAGCAGAACCCAAAAAAATACACTCCTCCGGAATGTGCTTGACCAATCCCAAAAAATACAGAAAAAAAATTATTTTAACGAAAATTGTTGGTGTGAGTTAAAAGATGGCGTCACCGGTCAAACGGCAACCACGCATAACAGTAAACAGCGCGAGCTGTCTACACACATTTCTACACATAAAAAATTAACCGAAAAGTGAATAATACAATTAAAATCACACAACATGCAGACAAAACTTAAAACTAGAAAAAAAGGAAGACATGAATGATTGAAGGTAGACGGGGCTCGTACTCACAGTGAATGTTTCGACTTCTGCTTTTTTCAACTTTGACGTAGTCCTCGTTGTCTCTTTTCGCTTTTTCGTTCTTATTGCGTGCTGCTGGGACGTCGTTTACACAAACACAGACACAAGTTCGTCGAAACTGACAAGCACACGCGTTCGTTTTTCGGCTGCTTTATGTATATATTGTATATACATACATATGTAAATAAATGGGGGGAGGAAAAAAGAACTATGAAATGAATTTTATTTATTTAGCAATGATCGTGAATTGCACTTGAACAATATTTTGTTTGGCATTTGCTATCGCCAGCACTTTGCGCTAGCGGCAATACACGGTGGCGAGGGTTCTCTTTATAACGGCGTATCTATCAATGGCGGGTCTAAATAACGGCACTTGCACAGCTCACCACGTTTACCCTTGTTAATTATTATTGCAAATTTCTTTTATCACATTGAGTAACGAACTTTAATAACGTAAAGCTCTATGCACAGAAATTTAATCAAACACCTTGTAACATATATCTTTTATATTAAATTTCTGTAACGCACACGTCCGTCACTCACAAGCGCACGTTAACAACAAAATGAAGAGTGAGAGAGCGCTTAGACTGGAAGCGGTCGCGAGAGGCAGTGTTGGAAAACGACAAGTGGGCGTAGCGATTACTAAATGTCGGACACTATACATACATATGTACATAATAAATAAAGACAATTTATTGTATGTTTCGTATATTAAATAAATAAAAAAGAATTATGCTTGTGATACTTTGCTCCTCAAATAAACATACATATACAGTATTAATTATTGAAAGGCAAATGCATTTTTGTTTTTTTTTTTTATTATTTTGCGCAAAAGCGAGCAAGCGAGACAACTATATAGCGTCTCTGGTGCTCTCTGGAAAATGACCGCAAAGCGGCCTGGAAATCATATCATCCTGCAACGCCCAAATCAAAAGGGAATATATGCATGTATGTGTGTGTATATGTGTATATGGTGTTTGTACGTATGCTGGTAATAACGAATTTGGTGATCAAAGCATGCGTGAAAAAACAGCACCGCTCACGTACATAATGTACAAAAGGAAATGCAGTGTCCTGAAGCGGCGACCACAAAACATGCGACACTTATAAGTATTCTGCAGAAATGTGTGAAAAAACTATGTCAATTAAGTCGACCGCATATGCATATGTACGTCGATTATGTCATATTATTTATTCGAATACACATTCACACACGAATACACGAACTCAATTAACACTTTGGCGGCGTCTTCGTCACCGGCATGCCGTGAAAAAATCGATTGGTCCGTATTGCCTATGCTACTCGCTTCTACAACATAGTTTAATTCAGCACAATTGGCATTCGATTATTTTATTGTTTTTTTTATTATTACGCGATTTACCAAAATTTAATCAAATGTGATCACTTACACTTATTAAATGCAAAAATCACACTGAAAATCACAGCGCGACGTGCGTGCTCTCGATTCGGCTTCGTTTCTGAATGGCAATGTGACCAAACGCGGACACACGAAATTGAAATAAAAATGCAGCTAAGCAATCGATAAATAAGAGCTCGTAATGTAAATCAAATTTTCGATTGCAAAGTAAATAAAAAGAAAAATTAATTAAAAATCAAATTCAAAAAACATATATAATATATTTTATAATAAATGCTCGCCTAGAACATCAAAACATCAAATTTTTAAAATTTTATCATATGAATGTATCTTTTAATTACTGATCAAATACAATTAAAGTTCTGTGAAAAATATGTTTATAAAAGCATGTGCTGAGCTTTTGTCATACGTCAACAAAACTAAACTAGGAACGCAATGAATTCAATTATAGAAAATAAACTAAGCTTAAAGCTCAGCACTGGAAACGGCTTCGATAACATCGAAGGCTTTGGAAATATCGGAATCTGCAAGCAATCGGTTAACGGCAATGCGAAGACTTGGACGAATCGGCTTGTGTTCCCTATTTCTCAAATAGGCTGCTTCCACAACGGCCACGCCTCTTTCAATGCACTTGAGAAGAAAAAGGAAGACATAAGCGTTTGGAATTTATATATTATTATTAAATTTATTACCTTGTCTGCCACTTGCCTGAGTAGCTTGCTCTCCGCTTCGAAGCTCTCGCGCTCTTTGGCCAAGTACAAATGCTTCACAGGTGATAACTCATCTCCGCCCAATTTTAATTTGCTAAAGCGTTTGAATTGTGCATGCAGTTCACGCGCTTTCTGCTGCAGCTGGCCAAAGATTTGCGGTTCGCGCTCAAAGCGATCCAAAGCTGAAATCGCTGCCTGCGTTAGCATTGGCGGCAACGAGGCGGAAAAGATGTAACCCAAGCCGGACAGACGCTGGTGCTCGGCTATGAAATGTGAGCCCACACAAAAGCCGCCAATGGTGGCCATGGCGCCCTCCATGCCCGCCGATATCAAATCAATTTCATCACGCTAAAAATGAATATTAAATTGATATTTTATCGATAAGTTTAACGAAGACTTGCCAGCATTGTTGATATTTTTTCAGATCATAAAAGGCTAGAAAGAAAAAAAAAAAGACTGAATCGTCACACACTTACGTTCACATTGAAATGCTCGGTAATGCCGTGGCCAGTGTTGCCCAACGTGCCAAAGGAGACGCTCTCGTCCAGGAACAGACGCAACTTGTACTTCTTGCGCAGCTCCACCAGATCCGGCAGCGGACAAAGTTCACCCGTATTCATGTAAATGCCCTCGACGACCAGAAAGCGACGCGTCTTCTGCGCCTTCTTTGGATTCTGTTGATCGCGTTTCTCCTGCTGTTGCAACGAGCGCTCCAGATCCTGAACATCGTTGTGCTTGAAGAAGACAATGGTGCTGCGCGAGGCATCCAAGCCCTTCTGTATGGCAAAGTTAACGGCCTCATCGCTGGGGGATTACAAAATGCGCGAAGATTAATCAATAAACCAAGCCAAATGGAATCTCTTCCAACTCACACAAAAATGATGTCTCCGCGCTTGGCATAGGCGGGTATGGCGCTGGCCACCGTTGAGAAGCCATAGGAGTAGACAATGGCCTCCTCCAGATCCATGAACTTGGCCAAACGATCTTCTAGATCTAAGTGCACGTCCATGGTGCCATAAAAGCCACGCGGCCCACACGAGCCAACGCCATATTTGCGCAGACACTTGCACGCATCCTCCAGAATATCGTTGTCCTCGAGCAGGCCCAAATAGTTGTGGGAGCCCAGATTCAAGCAATCATGGCCATCGACCACAATGCGTTTGCCCACTCTCGATTGGACGAGCCGGGTGTGTAACAAGGGATGATCTGGATCCGTATCAGCCACCAATGGTTCCGGCTCATACTGTTCAATTAGATACTCCTGCTGCTCCTTGGACAGCCCACGACCGCCACGTTTATGTAAAAGCAAAGCAATCACTGTGATCAGCAGCAGAGTCTCCAGCACCAAGGCATATGTTGGAGTCTGTAAGAGAAGCTTTTAAATAAATTATTTATACATATAAATAAATAAATATCCAACTCACATTACGAAAAATACTGCCGATTTCATTAAACAATTGTATGCCCATCATTTCAGTTTCTCTGCAAGCATTGGAAAATCAATTAAAGCCATTGGGCAGAAAAAAAGTCACGCCATGCGTCATGGCAACTGTTCTTATCGTATTTGCATGCCCACTAAATACCTTAAGCATTAATGGACGGCCAGCGATGCGTGTGTATGAATCAACTAATTTATGTTATAGATAAAACACAGAATTACTTTAACACGCACAACTTTTATGTTTATGAAGTTAATATTTAGATTGCAGCTGGGTGCGCCTATCGTCGGCTTTTATCGATTTAAGTTTCATCCGGCGGCTCTGCTCGATCTTCGATAAGTCTTAAACTGAACGAAACAAAAAGCACGTATCGAACTAGCGCCAACTTCAAGTGTATCGAAATGTGACATTAGGGATATGCTCTTTATAAATGCGCTGCTAACAGTTTTAAATCTTATTTTTTGTTTTTTGAAAAATCAGAGATAATTTTATGTTTTTCAGCTATTTTGCATTCTAATTTTAACAGAAAATTATATTTTAAATATAATGATATATTAAATGTTAGTTGACTTATATAAATTTATAAATTTCTCATGAAATTAAAATTAGAATTCTTAAATTCAACAATATAAAAATAGCTTTGATTGTAGTAGTAACAAATAAAAACAATAATTTTCGAATTAAAATATAAATTCCATATCCCAGTTTCCCAAAAATCAAATTCAATTCAATTTTTTCATTTTTGTGTGTTTTTTATATAGATTTATTTGTTAAATTTATTTTGTCTTCCAGCAATTCGTTAATGTATTAAAAATAAAACAATAATCATAAGTAAACGTTAAACAAATTGTACTGTCCTAGATACGTAATGAGCCAAAAGAAAAGTTCAATTAACGTTCCTTCTTTATTGCTTGCGTTTGGCAAAAACAAAGAACAGCTTGCTAATTGGCGAAATAAACAAAATATTAATATATATATATAAACCATTTCACATAATATACAATCAATAAATGTAAGATTGGTTTGGATTTTCTGCAAGTAAATACAACTTCCCTTTGATTTTCCTTAATTTTCTTTGCTCGTTTTGTTTTGCTTTCTGTTAAAAAAAAACAACAGTTCTTTCGCTATTCACTAATTGTGTTGTTGTTGTTTATATAGAGAGAGTGAGTGAGTGAGAGAAACTGTTGTTAAAGTTTTGTTTCTTTCTTTTGTTTTGTTTGGACTTTCCAGAGGCTTAAAAACTGGCTACACTAAATTTATGCTCGCTTCTTGTTTGTTTGTTTGATGTGTATTATGTTTAAAAACTATGCATTAAAGTTGGTTTCCTTCTTGTAGGGAGGGGGGGCGTGTGTGTGAATGAATGTGGCCTTGCGACGGCGAAAAAAGGTGTGCACCAATTGCTAGCTGCTTCTTCATTTCTTGTCGACGCCCGCATTGGACTGTGTAGAGTATGAATATTGAGACCAATAATGATTGGTGGCACCGCCATCATTGTTGCCAGCTGCGCCCGCAGTGCCACCCGCACCGCCACCACCACTATTGGTCGCTGCTCCTCCGCCGGCGCCCTGTTGCTGATGCTGCTGCTGTTGCTATCGATTACATGGAAAATGAATAATTTATCGATTTTATTTATTGGTGGGGAAATATTTGATTTCGCTGCTCACCTGCCACCAGGACATCCATTGCTGTTGCTGCTGTTGTTGATCAGCGCCTTGCCAGGCGGATTGCTGCTGCTGGTTGCCATAACCTGCTCAAGATAACACATAATTAATTAATCAAACTACAACCCCAACAACTACCTAAACTCGCTCCATTAACCAATAAATGAATTCCACAGCGAATATTTAGTTACAATTTTATTTGTGGCACGACAGACAACAGAGCGAGTTTTTTTTTTGTATATAGTTAAGCTGCCAGGTGCTGTCGTTGTTGTTGTTGCTGCTGTTACCTACCCTGCATCTGGTTATAGTTCCAATATTGTTGTTGCTGTTGGCCTGCTGCGGTCTGATGCGTCTGCTGCTGCTGGTATTGTTGCTGCTGTTGTTGTGGCTGCTGCTGCCAGACGCCGGGCTGCTGATGCTGCGTCTGTTGCTGCTGTTGCTGGTGCTGGGCATATGTACTCCATTTGCCACTTAGCGCGGACTGCAAAGATTGGAACTATTGAGTGATTGCTGTGGAGATTTATGTTTCTATGCTTACCTTGGAGCCGGACTGCTGACCTCCACTTGACTGCTGCTTGTATTGATCGTAGCTGCCTACCTGGGCCGAGTTATTGCCGTATTTGGGCAGAGCTTGTGCAGCTGACCGCTCATAGCCACCGCGACTATCTTCTTTGGTGTCGCGGTGGCCATGCCGAAAATCCCGTTGTTGATGATTACCACCGCCGGAGCGATAGCTACTTTGGCTGCTGCCTCGATTACGATCATTGCTGCCCAGTCGATTGCGATCGTTGCCGCCGCGATCTCGATCACGGTAATCTCGCGAACTGCCGCCACCGCCACCACCGCCATAGCCACGATCATCATAGCCACTTCGGCGATTGTTCTGCATCCAATTCTGTTGACCACCACCACCACCGCCGCCGCCTCCGCCACCGCTACCGCCATAACCACGATTGCGGTTATCATAGCCACGACTGCCGCCTCCAATGTTGCCGCCACCCGCCGCCATAGCCACGATCATCATAGCCGCTTCTGCGATTATTTTGCATCCAGTTTTGCTGACCACCGCCACCGCTGCCATAATTGCGATTGCGATTGTCATAGCCACGGCTACCACCGCCGCCTCCACTGCCGCCGCCGCCACCGCTGGAGTAGCTGCCACCGCCGCCGCCACCTCCACCGCCACGTCTCGAGTCGCTCCAGCGACTGTCGTGACGCTGGCCGCCATGATCGCGACGTCGCTCATCAAAGTGACGATTGCGATGCCTGTCATCGCGTCGATAATTATCGCGTCCACCGCGTGATCTCTTGTCACGCGACCTGTCCGCATCGATGGCCTTCTTGCCCTTCTCATTGTACTTCTTCACTTCGGCCTTGGCTTCGTCACCGTTCAGCTCCGTATAGATGATGTCATCAAACCAGCCAAACTCCAGCGAGGGCAGCGTGAAATTTGCTGCAAAAAGAGTGTGTGGATCGTATATTATTATCATGTCGAGCATTATACAACACTGGCAAAGAGATTTCATCAATTTGATACACATTACACTTTAAGAGAGAGAGAGAGAGAGAGGGAGAGACTGACAGGTTTAGAGTGGGGTGGGGAGGGAGAGAGTAATTAGGAAAGGAAAAGGTGCATAGACAGGAGGTAAGGGTTAATACGTTCAGCTGGCAATGTGTTCAAGGGAAGGAAGAAAGTGAGAGAGGGAGAAACAAAAATAGAGCTTCAAGCTTAATTAGAATGAGATTGATCAAGATCGGATTTGAATGGAGATTACTAGAAGATTTTCTTAAATAACGGACCACTGTAAAGTCCCCAATATAAGAGACTCTATTATAGATCAATGTAAAGCGGACAAATGTAAACAAATCTAAGGAATTTTATGTAGTTTAGAACACATTGAAATTGCCAGCTGTTCTTTTGGACATGTTTCTTAAAGGAAATATTGATAATGATAAAAAATGATGAAGTTTAAGAAACAAAAAATGAATTAAAAGATGGCTTAGAATTACAGTAATAAACAGTTACAAATACATAAGAGAGAATGCAGCTGCTTACAGGCTAATAAATATATACGTTACATAAAATAAGCATTAAATATATTCTCTTCTTTTTTTTTTCTCATGTGTACTCAATATATGTTATATATAGTATATATAGATATAGATATATTGTTTTGTATAGTATGCACTAATAATTTGCCGTTTCTTAATTGATTTGTATATGTTTTTTTTTTCTATAGAGTTTTGTTTTCGTTGCTTGTGGTTGTGGTAGACAATATTTACCTCGTAAGTTATTTATTGTTGATTCTTTAACTGTAAAAGCATTTCCCTTTTCCTCTTTATCGGCGATGCGACGTTTCAATTCATCTTCGCCGGGTATGCAAACAACCGCAATACGCTTGAAGTCGCTAAAACCTTTCATTTTACGTCGCTGGGCCGAGGCATACGCATTCGTCTACAAGAATTATACAGTTGGTTGGTTGGTTTGGTTGTTTGGTTGGAATCGATAGTTGTTTGATTGGTTGATTCGATTTGGGTTGTTTGGTTGGTTGAATGTTGCGTTGTTGGTCAGTTGTTTTGTTGGCCAGGAGTGAGAAACACGTTGATGATTGCCGGGCCGGACTGGGCCGGGCTCAAATTGAGCCCACACTCAAATTGTTGTTATTGTTGGTTGTCGTTGTTGTTGTTGTTGTTCGCCCTCGCTTATAAACTAACACATACCTGAATTTCATATATATACACACACAAGTGTGTGTGTCTGTGTGTGTGTGTGTGCAACTCCGCCAGGGAGTTGGGCATTGCAATACACTACAAATATGCCCGCGCTCAATTCACTTCTGCTTCGGTTTGGCAGAATGAAACAACAGTTGACTTTATAATTTGTTGATAGCAAAAGAGTTAACATAATTTATAAATACATAATTTTAGAGATATACATATATATATAGTAGATATACATATATATATATAGAGCAGTGGCACCGCCTTTGTGGCGATCGTTGGCATTTGGAGAGATAGAGAGTAGGTATAGTAGTTTGAGGTAACTAATACGATACGATTCAGTTAATGTGAATATAAGAGACGATCGCTGTTTGGATATTTTGATTGAATTTTGTGTGTAGTTGAATTGTTGTTTGTTTGTTATTTGTACTTTACTTACAGTGGCTTCCTTGCCGCACGCTCCCTTCGTTCCTTCATCAACAAGCTGCCAAAACTTATACTCAACTTATTCTCTCCATCTCATGCCCTTCATCATCATCATCTCCTTCATCTTCTAATGTCAACTGTTGCACCTAAAACTTATGCTTAATACAAATACAAATACAAATACTTACACGCTTCAACATACTCTTATTAAATACTACATTATCGGATCAACTTAATGCCTAACACATACCTCACAGCTCTTTGCTCTGTTGGCATCGCTAGCGACGCTTGGGCTCTCTCACATAATCAAATTTTGTTTTCATATATGAGCAATAAAATGCATATTTCAAATTTACAAAAACAAAAACAAAAAAAAATATAACAAAAATAATATCCCTTTTGTTTTTTTTTTTTTTTGTTATGTATAATCAGGGACCTTTCATCAACGCATAATTCTCGCTTGTTTCGTGGTTTTGAGTATTTCTTTTCGTTCGGTTCGTTTGTTTCAGTGTATTTTGTAGGTGTATGTATGTGTGAGAGTGTTGCGTGCGTGTGTAAGTCTTGTTATCTGTGTGTGTGTGTGGGTTTGTTGGTCATTTATTTGATGTTTTACCTGATCGAGTATAAAATTGCGACGCCGCTTCATAGCAATGTCTTCCAGGCCGCCGAGACTATTCAAGCAGACCTCGTACACCTTATCCCAACGACCTTTGTGCACAGTTTTGCGCGATTCTCCATCAATCTATAAATCCAATGATAAAAGAAAACAAAATAGCATATTACAAAATATAATCAAAATAAAAAAATTATTCAATTGCGATAAGAAACTATTTGTCATTCTTATTAAGATTATGATTCACTAAACTATAATCATACTTAGGTATTTATAATGTATTATTTATAAAGCTAATACAGATACACAACTAAAAAGAGAATATCAATAATTTATGACATCTGCTTTCTTCTTTCTACCTAGGACATACATTTCCACAAAATCTGAATATTCTGAATTCCCATTTGCAATGAGTTTATTGTTCATTTCTGTGGAAAACTAAAAAGCAGGCCCTAAAGTAGGTTTATATAGAGCTCTTAACGTTGAGCTCCTCTCTAATATATATATTAATATATTGAAATATATACGATTTTTAATTAAATTTTAGAGTTAAATATATATAGACTATCTATCTATACGAAACTATTTCTTTATACACTTACCGTCATTTTGGCTATTATGGAATCAGGTCCAATTATCTCGTAACGCTTATCGGCGTTCTCAGCGACATGCTTTTGTGTCCAGTGTGTCTTGCCAGCACCGGGCAGACCGACAAGCAGAATAACTTCGCAGTCTTTGCGCGTGGCAGGGACGCTGCGGACCGGGAACCAGTTGCTCAACGGGCACCAAAGCCAACAGGACATAGCCCGGCAGGAGAGTAACAGTGTCCCGTGGCACGGGCACAACATCTTCGTACTCCTCTTCAGTCGCTTGTGACTTGTCCGCTGACTTCTCTCTTTCAGATTCAGTTTTGGTACGCTTGTTGGGCGACGGACCATCCTCATCCTCCTCCTCAGCATTAGCTGAGGCTTCATTGTTTTTGGCCGACTCTTTTGCCGCTGCTTCTGGCTCGGCGGCAGCTTCAGCATCAGGCACACTGTCGCCATTAGTTACAGCTGCTGACTCAGTGGGCACAGCAGCAGTAGCTTCTGCCGCTTCCTCAGCTATAATGATGGTAATGTTAATTATAAATGTTAACTTTAATTTGTCTCTATCAACTCACCCGGTTCCATTGCTTGATCCAATGATGCAGCCTCCGCGGCCTCAGCCTGTTCCGCCTGCTCCGATTGCGACTCTCCATCACCGCCAGCCTCTTTGGCCTGCTCTTCTTCAGTGGGTTTACTGCTTGCATCGGCATTGGCCTCTGCCACTTTGTCGCCATCTTCTTCGCCACTAGCTGGCTTCGCTTCATCATCCTTCTTCTCAGGCTCATCATCGTCAGCGGTTGCCTCATCCAGCACCTTCCACTTCTCCCCATCGTTGTCATCATCTTTATGCGACTCGGCACGTTGCTTGCGACGCTTGCGTGTCGGTCGTTCGGCATTCACGAGCAGCTCTTCGGCATTGGCAAAGTTCACTGTGTACTCGTATCCCTTGGTGACAATATGCGGAAATAGAGCGCCGTCCTCGCCCAGACTGCTCTTCTCAAACTCATGAGCAATGCCCAGATCTTCACCATTCAGCGTGTACTTGATGTTGCACGGCGTACTCTCTAAATCCAAATAGCATCCAATAACATCGTCCAGCTGATATGGTTTGCCATAATCTTTGAACTCGCCATTGTTGGCCTTGCGGCCGCTCTCGCAATAGCCATAGGAATGTTCAGCTTCGCCCAGCAACAACGATGATTGCGGGGTTGAAAAGCCCACACGAAAACCACGCACATGTGGTTCTCGCGAAAATGATGCGCATTCTCTGGTACTATCTCCTCCGACAATTGCACCTCAAAGCATACCTTGCCCTCACGCACGCCGTAATTGGCGCGTGCACCAGACCAAATAAGTGAATAGATTTCCGGAGCCAAAGGCTTGGCCGATGTAAAATTGGTAGAGTCAATGACCAGGTGGAGATCAGAATCAACTATTGGGAAGATAAAATTATAAATAAATTAAAAAATATATATAACATTAATAAAAAATATATAAACAAAGACTTGCTTTATTCTTTATCAGAATAAAAATGTAATGAGATTAGATTAGAGGTTCTACTTACACCAACTGAGTCCCACTTTGTTGTCCTCTATGGTGGGCTCATCCTCGACTACGGCGCGTTGCTCCTCCACAGCTACTCCACTTTTGGAGTCACGCTTATCGCCACTGCGACGTTTGGGCGAGCGCGAATTGGTGCGCGAACTGGTTTTACTGTGTGAACGTTTGCGTCGTTCGCCCGACTTTTCTTGCTCCTGTTCCTGTTGCTTGTCGTCCTCCTTGTCTGCTTTGGTGCCAGCATCATCGTCTACATCCATTTTCTCACCAGTGTTGCCATTGGATTGGTGAGTGACTTTCTCTTCATCAGCTTCTGCATCTGCATCTGCATCTGCATCAGCATCAGCATCAGCATTAACATTAGCATTAGCATCATCTGCATCCTCGTCATTATTGTCTGCATCTTGATCCGCTGTTTCTGCTGGTTTGTTCAAGTCGTTGGAATCCTCCTGATTTGCCGTCTCCATTGTGGTCTGGTCTTCTGCCATGACCACATCTTCATCATGTGTTGCTGCCGGTTCAGCAAAGTCCGTTTGCTCCTCCTCTTCAGGCTGCTGGGCTTGTTCTTCTTGTTCCGCTTCCTGTTCATGTTCCTCTTCTTGCTCGTCTTCGACTTCTTCCACCTCTGCTCCTGAGCCAGACTCAAGTTCCGGTTCCGCTCCATGTTGTTCCTCCTCTGGTAGAGTCTCTAAATCTGGCTCAGTGGCAACTGGAGCCGCCGCCACTGGCGACGGCGATCGCGACATGGAACGCGTTCGACGCTGACGACGGCTCGGTGTAACTGGGGCGCCATCTGTTGTTTAAAAAAAAAATGGTTGTAATTCATAATTCACATAAAATTCGTATTTGGGTTATATAAGGCGCGTTTACAAAATAAAATACAAACACGCTGAGCCGAGTTACACGCACACATACACATGCACACATTGAAAACCGTTCGAAATTGTGTAGCACACACACACACACATTTATATATATATCCGCACATTCATGCACTCAGAACCGCAGTGATGCATACATACACTCATTACACGTACACATGCACACACACTAGCTTACCTCCATCGCCGCCGCCGGCAGAACCTTCCACATGTGCTCTCAAGCGCTCGATGAGCACGGCTTTTACACCTTTGGTATCAAGACCACGCGTCTGTAGTTCGGTACGCAGGTCCACCACTTTCATCTTATCCAGCTTCGCCAAATCCATTTTTTCGCTTCAATCTTGAATGGCGGCAGCAGCGCGTCACGCACAAAAATATATACACACACACTCACGCGCACAACTGAGGCGAAATGAAAACGTATTATGGACGAAGTAAAAGCTATGCAATATGAGCGCGTTTAGTTACAAAACGAATTATTTTGTTGCTATTTCGCAAATATAGCGAATCAAATCAATTTTCGCAATTGCATTCGCATTTATTGCGAATAAATAATGGCTAAAACCTATACCGAGAACGCGTTGATGTGAAGTTGGCTGCGATTAAGAATGCACGAAATGCCAAATGCTATCGGCGAGAAATACATTTTATGAGTAACATTAGAGCACCATTATTATAAAATATCGATAGATTTACGATATTTATGAAATCATTTAAATTAATTATTTATATTCATATTTTGTTGATTGGACAAATGCTTAAGTACGTAAAGCAATTTTGGACTTATATTCAAATAGTTTATGAAATGAAAAACCTCAATATTCAGCTATTTTAATTGTTCTGCGTAGGTTTTTAAGTAATGTTTGGCTAATAATTATACATCAATTTAAAAGTTTTGCTATAGTTATAGAATCTTAAGAAATAATATGTATCAGGAAAATTTGAAAGAAATTCGTTCTTCAGTATTAACAAGTGGCATTTAATATTTTGATCTTGGTGGCAACGCTACTCAATTTGTAAAGTCTGAAATAAGGCCATGCAAGTAAAGTATTTAATTCGCATCCACGTACTTGGTGACTCCGTGGCGCAACGGTAGCGCGTCTGACTCCAGATCAGAAGGTTGCGTGTTCGATTCACGTCGGGGTCAAGCAAAGATATCTTTTTTTTTTTATTATTATCTAATTTCTTTAATAGATTTCAAGTAGATTAACTTTGTTTCTCATAATAAATTCTAGACAATTGATTTTTTTTTTAGTTTACTTTGTTAACTTTTCAGTTTTGCCCACAGCTGCTCAATAAACGCTTTAGTTGATCAGGCATGCAACGTTTTTCCGCATAGTGAACTCAAATTATATGTGACGGAATGAAATACAATTCATTGTTAGATGCAATAAATATACCTATATATTACAATTGCTTCTCGCTTAACTAAGAAACAGTCAAAGCTATTTAGTAGTTAATTTTTGAGATAAGAAAAAAAGAATATATATTTATGTCAATATATTAATGTATCTTTTTTCTTATCTCAAAAATGAAGTACTAAATAATTTAACTGCCCATTAGTTAGGGGAAATATTTATAAAATATTAATATTTGAATAGTTGAAACTGAACGCTTGAACTAAAGCAGCAGAGATACGTTTCCAGATCCATCTAATGCAATTTTTGATCGGATTCATAAATATTATGTATATATTATAATCTTAATCAACACTCTTTTCACATTTTGAGCGCGTATAAATACCAAGTTAACTCATATACAAAATCTAGAAAAAAGTTGCCCTTAGACTGCAATTTACCATATAGGAAATCGAAATCGCATCTACAGCTATTTCATTTCATACAATAACACGTATTTTCCAACTTGATCGATAAGTCGAACTTGCTGCGACCTTAAAAGGCCATAGAAATATCACGAAGCTTTCTCAATTATATAAAAACGCCTACGATCATTTTTTTTTATTTCACAATTTTTTTTTATTATTAAAAATAAAAATAAATAACTCAAATACAACGCTTAGGTTAATTTCAATGCAAAACTCAAGAGAACATGAAATTTGTAAAGATTGCGATTAGTGTGAAGATCAGATAGGATAATAGATCTATAAAAAGCTCTGTTAGTAGTACAAAACATTCACAATTCACTTTCAAAATTCCATTCACTCCATGTGCCCCACTCTCACTGCACCAGCTTGAAGCGATTGGCCTCTGCATAATCCCTCGGATCGGAGAAGTTACGTTCTGGCTTGATGCGCACATCGTTTGGATCGTTAACAAATTCTCCACTCCAGGTCGTTGGCAAGACGGTCGGCTCTGTATTATAGTCGAAATAGTCCTGATCATCGGAACGATTACGTTCGGCCTTGATGCGTGTCTCCCCGCTCTTCACAAAGGTTCCATCCCAAGCTGTCGGCAGGACAATCGGCTCCGTATTAAAGCCATAGAAATTGTTTGTGTTTGTCACATTCTGATTCTGGCGACGGATCTTCGATACGTTATTCACAGCTCCATCGGGATACTACGAATTTGCCATTCCAACCCTCACACTTAATGGGTATATATTCCTCTTTCTTCCGCAGCGACATTTTCTCTTCGCTTTTCGTTCGATCTCGACTTGGCGCGTTTCAAAATTCGATTGAGCTGAAGCGACGCCAGCGATATTCTAAAATATGATTTCACACAGGTGTGTGTATGTGACAGTGTGTATGTGTTGCCAATACCTTGGCAAATTGTAAATGATTATTGTTGTTGACTGTTTTTTTGTTTTTGTTCGACCCACACTTAATTTCAGCTAATGACGTCATATATCGCTCAGACATTTGCTTTGTTTGCTGTCACAGCTCTGCTTCGAGGCAGCCTCCTCCACGGCTTTGCATATGTACGTATGTATATATCGCTTAGGCAGTGCCAATGACAACAGTACTAGACGATTTTCTGTTTTCGCCGTTTTCGCTTTACCATATAAGCCGACAAATTAAACACGCTACATCTCACCCAGCTACCTAGTAGGTGAGACACGGTTCCGCAAGTTCTGTCTGCAAGCCAAGCTGAATGTAGGGTGTACTGGGGTCTGTCCATTCGTACAATTTTCTATGAGCCTGTTTGTTCTTCTATTTCTCCTTATATTAGTCTGTTTGCTTGTCAATTTTGTTGTTTTTCCGTTCTCTCACCCTTAATTCTGTCCATCCCTCTATTAATTTATCCGCCCTTTCAACCTCATTATCCATCCGTTTATCCGCCAGCCAGTTAATCTCTCTATCTATCTATTCTACCGCCCATCTCTCTGTCTTCCTCATCATTCCCTTTATTCATTTGCCCTATAAAAGCTAAGACCCACTTAAACTTAGGGTATCTGCTAGTCGTTCTCAGCGCTTCTCATATTTTCCTTGCTATTTTAATTTGCTTATTATAATCGAGAATTTAATCTTGATTGCCAGCATTTGACTGACTGATTCATACGTCGCATAAAATAAAGTCATAAAATTGTTTTTCGTTTTATGGAGGTTGGCAAAGATTTATTTGCGCGCATGTTGTTAACTTGATCGATTTGATGTGAGAATACAAATATCTATGATTCGGAAGTAATTGAAAACAAGAACGAACAGCTTAACATGAAAACAAAAGCAGAAAAACAAACAGTGCACAGTGGGGCATAAGCCTTTGGTTTTCTTGTCGTATTCCAGATGCTGGTCAGACTGGAATTGAAACAGCTTTCTAATTAGATGTGAGCAGTCGATTATATCTAGACAAATGAGAGTAAATCACTTGCAAATATTTAAAAATAATTAAGAAACCATAAAAAGAAGGAACAGAATTTGTATAAATTTGGATATATATTGTTGATATATTATTTATCGTTATACTAATGAATAAATTATATTCTATTGGATAAATCATTTTAATATATCATATTATATTATTATATTTTAAAAAAATATATACATAAAAAACAGCAATAATCATTATATTTACTAGTTATTCACAAATTTTAAATACACATTTGTATTCTACTGAACTAGTTCCATTTTCAATCTACAATCACAACTTTTTCGATTGGTTCACAATAGTTCACAATTTGATCGATATTTAAATGCAAAAGAATATCAATTTGATATGCAACACGCCACACATTAACAAATTATATCCTATTGCCCACCTGTTGGGTCCGTACAATACGCATGTTAAAAACTAATTAAGTCATCACACAAAGCAGAGAAACCGCAAAGGGCCAGGCGCAAAAAGAAAATCTTTTTTGCATCCGCTCGCCCCCACAGCGTGGCACGCGAGCTGAGCTGGCTAGCTGCTGGTGGTGGTGGGATGGGTGGCTTAGGGGCAATGCGTGGCTGGCTTACAACATGCCACAGCGACGACAATGTTCGTCCCTCGCTCTCTAGAAACTCGACGACCTCCAAGCAAGCAGCGGTTGCGGCGACGGCAGCGGCAGCAATTTCTATCCGCTGCTCGTTAGAAGAAGCAATGTCGACTGCGCTGGTCGGCAACAGTTTGAAAGTTTTTCATGTCGTCGTCGGCGTCGGCTGTGCCTCCCAAAGTTGCCTGTGCCTCTGCTGCTGCTGCTGCTTCTTCTGCCTCTGTCCGTGCCAGCGCCAGTGCCTGTTGCCAGTTACCAGTTGCCAGTTTCGACGGCTCTGCAGTTGCTGTGCGCCTAGTTGAAAATCCAACTAATTGCTTATTTTAACCCCTTCAAAACTGGGCACACACACACACACACACACAATGGGCCTTGCCTGGCCCGGCTTTCGTGTTTATTAATTAACAACACAAAACCCCAAACTCACAAAGGCAGCACACACACACACAGAGACACACGCATACATACACACACACACATACACGAACGCACGCACACAGCTTAACCAAAGTGTTGTCTCCGGCATTCATTAGTGTTCATTAGTGAAACAAAATGCTCATTTACTTAACTACTCCCGGGCTCGTAACGAGTGTCCCCTCTCCTTCTTTCTCCTTTCAATGCGCCACTCGCTCGCTCTCTCACTCACTCACTCACTCACTCACTCACTCATTCACCTACTCACTCACCCACTCTCTCCTCTCTCTGTCTATTTCTCTCTTTCTACCCGATTGCTGCACTCACTTATCGGTACTCGGCGAGTCACTCCCGTTCCTGCTCTTGCCTTTTGGCTCTTTTCACTGGCTGCTGCTACTGCTACTGCTGCTGTTAGTTGTTGTTGTTGCTGTCGCTCTCATGTTGCCAATTAAAATTCCATTTATGCCAAGTTAACTCACTTGGCTCGTTAATTGTTGTGGTTTTTTAATTGGACCCTTTTCGGTGCTGCTAAAATTGAATTCAATTGAATTGAACAACAAAAAGAACAATCGCATGAATGGCAGCGGCCCCGGCATGGACTATATCCACCTCCCGGTTCTACCAGGTACCTACATACAAACATATATACCTGAGCTATAGAGACCTGCACTGGTAGTGCCACTGGCACTGACTTCAACTATGGTGCAATGTCATTGAAGACCACCAAATCCTTCCCACTCTGCACTGTTCCATTGGGTTCGCGTATTTGTTGAGTTTTATAGGGCTGCCAGGCCACTAAAATAGTTCGTTAGATATTTGCAAAAATATATATTCATTAATTCTCATATTTAATAAATTTGTTGTCACTATTAAATGATTATTCAACAATTGTTTTCTATATTTTCTTTTTTTTTAATATAATACATGTATATTTATTTATTATTAAAATTATTTCATTAAATACCTTTAATTTCATTATTGAATATTGAATTTTGAATATTGAACTGTGAAATCTTTTATTTATATTTGCTATACAGTTTGCCGTTATTTTTCGACTAATTTTTGCATCGTGACAACCCTACGCCTCAATTCAACTAATGAACGAAGCCAAAGCAGCGCAGCACTTCGAGCAGCCAGTAGCAGACATCAGCATACAAAAAAAAGTACTAAAAACAAAAGCCAACAAAAACCCCTAATTAAAATGCATTTTCATTCGGGACGTCAGCGTTGTTACCACATCGTCTGGCCGCTCCCCGAGCCCGTGCTCAGCACGACTGGGACGTACTTTAAGGGGGGATTGCCTGTTCATTAGCTAGAATGCGAGCCCCCTCGAGTCGCTGCCTCTGCGCCTTATCGTCACATGAACCGTTATGCCATTGTACACACACACAGACACACACATGTACACTTGCCGTACACATGAGTGCGTGTGTGTGTGTGTGCGTTTGTGTGTGAGTGGCTGCGGGCATATTTAATTACAAAAGCTGCTAATTAGGAAACGTACACACCCACGTTGGTTAATTTGTTTGCAAACCAATTAACTCGGCGCACAGTATCAGGCGCACAGAAAACCACAGACAGCAGATAGGCAACAGAAGCAGCAGCAGCAGCAGTAGAAGCAGAAGCAGAAGCAGAAGCAGTAGTAGTACCAGCAGTAGCAGCAGCAGCAGCAGCAGCAACCACAGCAGCAGCAGCGGCTGCTGCTGCGAAAGAAACGCGTCACCAGCGGACGTCGCTGCTGAAAATGCAGACAGAACTTTCCAATCAGTGTCGAGCGTTCGGCCAGGGCACAGGGCAACTTCAGTGGCAGCGGCAGAAAAAAATTAACTAGTGAGTCAACCCGACTAAAACAGTTAAAGTACAACAACAAAAGCCACAAAAGATAAGTCAATGGGGAAGGCAGAAAAGTGCGCAATGGCCAACTTAATGAATGACGAGATAATAAAAACGAAATTTTAATGAAAAAGTTCTGAGTGTGCGTGTGTGTGTGAGTGTGTTTGCTGGGCGTGTGCCGCTTGGGGTTATTCTTAATAAATGAGCTAAAGATGGCAAAAGTCGTCAACGCCGCTGCGCTGCCTGCCGTTGCCGTTACCACTGCCTCTGCCTCTGCTGCCGTCTGCCGTCTTGCGTGCTAATGAGTAATAAATAAACTTTTTTGCTGTTGCTGTTCTGCTACGGCCTAGACAAGCAGCAGACGCGAATATCAGGCAAACAGAGCAGTAGAATAACGACCACAAGCGAATGAAGAGGGGAGCACACCGAAAGAGAGAGAGAGAGAGGGAAAGCCAGAGGGAGATAGAAAGAGAGTGAGAGAGAGAGACAGGGATTGAGCGCGTCCCAGAACGAGATAGTTTAGCGCAAGAGTGTAACAGAGCAAGAGAGGTAGAACGGGGGAGTAAACAGATTCGGTTCCGCCGTTGCTTTTGCGTTAATTAGTTTTAAGCATGTCCATTATGCAACAGCATGTGGCATGTGGCAAGCAACAGCCGTCTACATATATTTCGGACAATAAATGTGTGTTGTTGTTGTGTATGTGTGCGCCTTTACATATATGTATGTATATACACATGCATACATACATATGTATGTATATTTATGTGCATCAGAAAGTTCTTCAGGCAGTTCGTCTAATTGCGCATAGAAGCGAAATTAATTATTTCGTGGTAACCGTAACTATTTTATTTTAAATGCATCTACAGAGTCCGTATACAACTGCTATGCAATTGCTGTTTAGTTTTGTTATTCTGCTCTGTTTAACTTCTTTTTTTTTTATAAATAAGTACAGTCAGCGGGCAATGCTGATAAGGCTAAAAACTGATTACATTGCAACGCATCAAGCATACTAATACAGTCACACACACAGAACGAAAGAGAGAGTGAAAGAGAGGGAGAGACGAATACTTACATACACACTCACTCACTGATACGCACACATGGCATAGCCCAGTGTGCAGTAGCAACCTCTGCCCATTTGCTGGCTGCCCAAAACCGTTACAGCAAAAGCAACATAACATACATGTGTCTTATCAAAATAAATAAATATAATATAGCTGCCCTTGCACGACTACACACTGCCCTGTAGCCAGTTACCGTACAATGCATATGTGTGTGTGTCTAAGCAGGTAGAACATTTGTTTGTCCTGAAATCCCATATTAGCTCGGGCCTCTCTCTCATCTGACAGTCTTAGCTAAGCATGGCCCTCGACAGCCTTAAGGCGCAGAGTGATCGAGCGAGAGGTCCGATGCACTCAGCAGTTCCCAAATACACAACTTTCTTAGCTTGTTCTCTCTGCTCTCAAATGTGCGTGTGTATGCACAAGCAGAGCTGCATGTGCACCCTGTAATCTGTGTCTGTAGTTATGCTAGGTACTTGTAAGCTATTGTAAATGATTTTTGTGTTATAATTAATAAAAGGTTTCTTCTTATGTAAATATAATATGCATGCATAGTAATTTTATTGTTGTCATTTATAACTGCTTCCATCGTTTGCTCTGACGCTCAAGACACCCGCTGCTGGCTGCGCTGTTTGCAGGGTATGCAAAGCAGAGTTAACTGTTAACAACAATAACAAACAATGTAATGCATATGGGGCCCGGGCCAGTCCAACTGGGCACGTGAGTATTTTATTATTATTATTTTTTTTTGGTTTTTGGTTATCGCTGCCCGCATTTGTTTATAGACTCGGAACGGAGAACTCTTTTTTAGGGTTTCATTGCTGCTTGTCGCTGGCTGCTGGGCGCCTGTTGCCTACTCAAATAATCGATCGCAAATTATTTATTGATTTTTGATTGATGAGCCTCGGGTGATTTAAATATACATATATGGGGACCCCCATTGTGGAGCTGCGTAGATATTTCGGCACCATACATAAAGCTCATCTGACTTCAGTCCGTTGGGGCGGATTAGTTAGCTTTGCTGATGCGGCTAACAGCAATGCGAACAGGCAGAGATCGAGCAGTGCCGTTCCGTGCCGTGCTGTGCCGAGTCGAGTCGAGTCAAATAACCGCAGCAATTCAGGTTGAATTTGAATAATATTATCAGGTTGCAAGAGCTCCACCAACTGTGACAACAACTGAATTTGATAAGCCTCAGCGTGTGTTAGGGCTATCTCGTTATCTAGCTACATATGTAAATTATATGACGCATTTTCGTAATAAATACTTTGTTGTCAGTTCTATTTAGATTTATTTGTTTATTATACTCGATCTATAATAAAACATAGAAAAAAAAAACTTGCTAAAAGAAAAACACTTACAACTACAGATATAAGCGCCTGCTACCGGAGAGGTCTCGTTATGGTGGTTATACTAGTATATGTATATATGTATATATTTCTATATTTTCTATATCTTTTTTTTAGGCTTTCTTCTTTTTTTTTGTATATATAATTTCTCGTCAATTGTGTGAACTTAATTCGTAGCAAAACTTATTTCATACACTTAAATAATTATTGTTTCTCATATACTCGTTCAATGTAAAGTTATAAAAATCCCACCTCCAAAAATATGCAATATAATAAGTACAAAATCATGCCCCCAAAAGTATGCAACATCATCATCATCATCTTCCTTTGCTGCTGTTGTCTACTTCCGACTGCCTTTACGGAGTAAATGATGTCGCGTCGTGGCCGCTGCCAGGGCAACCGCCGCCTGCGCTGCCGCCGTAAGATATCCTTCGGCGCAGCGCGTGGGCCAACTCTAGGATTCGTACAGCAAGCGCTGATAATGGGGCAGCACCTCATGCATTGGCACATGCAAACTGAACTCCAGCGCCACGAGCACTGCAAACTCTGACGATATCAACTCCTTGCGATTCAGACGAAATACATTCTCCGTCTTCTCAATCAAACTCTTCAAAGCATCACCCTTCACATCGTTCATCTTGGCGCTGAGCAGGAGACAGGCTCCAGCACATAGCTTGCGATTGGTCTTATTAATCAGATTAGCCAAGATTAGCTTCTCGAAGTAGACATAGGCCTGCGATATGGTGACCAAATCAATGCGCGAATCCAATTTATTGATGCGCCTCATTTCCCGTTTGATGCTGTAGACGAATCAAATATGAGAACTATTCTTAAATAAGGGGATATCAAAATCAAACTTACCTTCTCAGCTTGCTTAAGGTCAGCTGTATGGTTGGGAACTTTTCACGGAACTTATCGTTCAGCTCCTTCTTCAGATCCGACGGACGCACATAATCAATGACCGAAGTCATGTACGAGGTGAACGTTAACAAGGTGCGATGTTTGCCCGCTATTAACTCTGGATCATCTAAAATGCTGGCCGAATACTGTTGATACTATCGAGAAGGAATATATAATATTATATTATTTATATAGTGTTAAGCTATCTAAAGCTGTACTTACCGGTAAGCCACGACTCGTATCTGTTCCACTTAGTACAATGCTCTCCATATCCATATCAAGCTTCGAATCGGGCGTTGGACTCGCTGTTGTATTGTTGCGATTGTTGTTCTCATAGGTGAAGCACCTGTAGAATGTATGGATTATTGATTACAGATATATATTTATGATATATGATATATAGATATACATAAATATTTATTATTGATCTATAGGAGGCGTGAGTAAGCGGTTTAGTTGAAAGCGTTTTAGCTAGTTTTCGAATGTGTGCAAATGTGAAGTGTGAATTTTGTTAGTGGTAACTACTCTATATATATATGTACATAGATACAACGGATATTTGAAAGCTGGCACAACCTATCCCAGCTATGAACAATATTTGTATATATCAAATGTTAATATATATTTAACAATTCATAGCTGATATAGTCGTGTTTGTTTTGGATTTTTGTTATTTATTAGCTGCTTCAAAAATTTACCATTTGCCTTGATGTTTGGTTATGGTTTTTGTGCTGAAACGAAGTAGTGCAAAGCGTTATGATTAGCAAAAAACAGTTAATGGTACAAAATTCGTCGAAACTCTTTCTCTTTTATGCAGATATTGTATATACATAGATATATAATTGGCTATTTTAATAATACATTATTGTTGATTATGTAAAGGCTGTATATCTGCGATTGTCACAAAGCTTTACGTAATCATAAAAAATAAAAATCGAAAAAGAAACACCTAAGTACTAAGTTTTTGTACTCGGTAGAAGATGAGTATATTGGTTTTATAATAATTGCCTGGTTGTGTCTATATGATTGATATAGATATATACTCCTTTTTTCATAGCTGTTCTAATTGAGTCCAAAAGTTTAGTTTCGGATCTACTGAAGACGTGATAAATTGAGCTAACTTACATCTTTTATTCTATTATTTGACTATATATATATGTATATATACTCTCATGAAGCTGAATCAGCTAATGTTATTGTTGGTTTACATTTAATTACTATTAGTAACTTTATAGATCTCTATATTATATAGGATATCAAAAAAGTATTAAATTTTTAAATTAATATAACCAATATTTAAAACTGTAAACGAGTATTAAGACTGTCAATTACAGCCGACTGCAATGCTCGCACTTTATTTTTTCGAATGACTCAGTTCGTAACCCCAATATATTTTTTATAGAATTTTGTGTAGTAAGCGAATGAAAATTATGTTGTTCACCTGATATTCGAGCTTTAGCTGATGTTCATATTTTGCTTATTTGACAAAAGTATTTAACAAGCTGTTTATTTGTTTTTTTCTTGTTTTTTATGGGGGATTACGAGAAATTATGTAAATATTTTGAATTACTGTTGTTAAATTGCTTTTAAAGCTGTTTTCGACTGATTTACATATATTTATATGGATGAAAGGATATTGAGTGAATGTCATGGATAAATTTTGGCATGATGTTTTCAAATAGTTAATGAACATTTCAATGAACCAATTCATAATGTGTGTGATGCGCATGAATCATGAGATAAATTTTCATTATAATGTATTAATGGCGGATTATTAACAGAAATATTCGATTTGAATGAGGCACCAACCTCGCAATGCCATGATTTCTGAGAGCTGCTGTGCTCGTTATTTCCATTTGATTCTCAAATATTGAGGGATTGGTCGAGGCATTGCCATGTTTCTTACGCTCCTTCTCATATTGACGCGACGGTACTAGCAAATGTCCATAAGAAATGTCCTAAGAAAACAGATAACAAATTTAATTAATTGCTTAACATGATTGATATTTGGGCATAGAACTAACCTGACCACTCTCAGCTTTCTGTATGCCTAGCAAATCGAAGGGATCGAAGGGGGCATCATTAATGGAGCTCAAGGGACGTGAGGTGGATGGGTTACGACGTCGACGATCCTCCTTACGTATCTCGGCGCTAGATCAATATAGATATATTAATATAACTTTATATTTACCTATTCTTTATTAACATCGTTTACTTACCGTCCGTTCTTGCCCTTGTAGTACGGCAATGCTGAGAATATAAGAAATGGCACCTTGCGCGATACCAGCAAGATGCGCTCATCGCGTTGCCCCAAACCCAGACCCGGTGCTCGGCGTCCATCAGTGATCTGCACGCTCTTGCCCAAACTGTTGCGGAAACTTCCCGATAAATTGCCAACGGCTGGTGCCAAACTCTCGGTGCTGCTGTCATCCGTTATATGACTGGCACTCGAACCGCTGCGAATATTATAGTTGCGCCTTAGGCCACCAGTTGCAATGAGACCGGCATTGCTGGCCGCTGCTCCTCGCATACCAGGCGCTGTATTCAGACGTGCACGCCTCTCCGGCTGCAAGTTCTGTTCGCTAGCTCCATTGCTAAAGGTGCTGTAATTGAGAATGAGTTAAAAATATATTAAAAACATTTATTAATTACTTTTAATACTTATAAGTAATCATAAATGACGAGCCTCAAACGATGTTGAGATCTTGAAGTTGAATGCAATAATGAGTGCATATTCCCCTCTTCAAATTCCCATTTACTCACTCACTCACGCTTACTCACTCGCTCACCCTTCAAAATATGTCGGGCACATTTAACGGGGCATCATAATTTCCCATGCTCTCACTTGCTCTCCCTTCAAAATACACACACCAGACCAGTTGGAGCATATTGAACAGCGCATCATAATTTCCCATATTCGCTCTCCCTCCACAATACCCACATCAGTTTGGGCATATTTAACGGCGCATCATAATTTCCCATTCTCTCGCACGCACTTCCATCCACAACACAGCAGTTTGATTATATTAAACGTCGCATCATTAAATCCCATGCTCTCTCCCTTTCGCGCTCTTTCTTTAAATAGCAGCAAACAGAAGATGCACGCACACACCCCAAAGAGGTGATCGATATATTCACAGGCTTGCAGCAAAGAGCAGTCCAGAGACATTTTGTCAATACGATCCAGAGGCACACACACATGCAAACAAACATGCATACACGCACAAACACATGCAGCTATCGGCAGCCACGTTCATAGATCTCTGTTTATTGTTTGACGAGCGTTTTTCGTAGAAAATAAACATCGAGTTTTTATTTATTTGACTGCAGCTGCAGAAGGGCATCGTATTGTCATATATTTCTGTTCGCCTGCTCAATTACCTTGAGATAATTGGTATAGATCGAGGTTACGCTCCAACGCCAAGCTCCAGCTACAGCAAAAGGGCTCCAATAAATAGCACCTAAAATCACGTACACAAATTTCCGTGAACATTGCGTTTGCATTAGTTAGGAAATTCTCTCAAGGGGGGCCAACCATACCATAAGTATTATGCATATTATGATGAAGTGGCGCCAGGCCTGTCATAACCCGTTAATTAGTTGGAGTATTCGAATAGGCGCCCAGAAATGCCAGCAGACAAACAAACGCCAAACACAAAATGAGCGGAGCAGACGACCAAAGGGAAGACCCAACGCCAAAAACCACGCACACACACGCACGTCTATTATGTTGCTTACACGTTTACATGGAATTTAAATGCTCAGCAGACTGCAGCTAAGGGCAAAGAAGACGAAGAAGAAGACGTTTCAAAAAGGCACGCACTAGAAAATATACGACGACGTCTTGTGTAACTTATTGACTCTTCAAATATTGAGCGAGCAAGCGTGAGCGCACGTGTATGTGTATGTGTGTATGAGTGTGAGTGTGTTTGTGCGTGCGAGCACAACAATACGGTATTTAATGCGATGATTAGAAGCAACAGGGAGAGAAGAGTAAAACCCTAGAAGAGAGACGAATGCAACGCCCACAAGTGCGTGCATGTAGACTGAGGTAGACTGAGTGACCTCTACTCGCTCTCCCTTCCTCTCTCTCGCTCACTCTATATGTCTTTGGACGTGTGTGTACGTGTTTGTTGGCATTTTTGGGGTTTTTTTTGGCAGTCGTTGTCTAACGACATCTGCGCGCCTGTACCATGGACAAACAATATTTAAATTTCAAACAAATATTTGGAATGCCATGATGATCTAGTATTCCAATTGGAATGTGAATAGTCGCCAATTAGAATTCAATTGAAACTGGCAATATACAGAGAAGTTTTTATTGATTTATATGTTATAAATATAATTACTACAATTTTTTTAACCACATGTAAAATGAATCATGTTATTAAATTAAATATAACTTACGTAAATACTTTAGTTTAAAACTTTTCATAATATATAAAATAATCACAAAATTTGCTTGTGTCTTTATAATCAGTCTTTAATATAAAGCGTGATTCATTTACTTGCTTAATGTATTATATCTACCTTAAAAGCTTAATCTGAGATTTCTTCCAAGCAAACAAGCAAATGAGTTCACAAATAAACTTCCATTAATTTTATACAAACAAAGCTAAATATGTGTTAAAAAAAAACTTTAATAAAATAAATAAACTTTTCACTACTATGTGAAAAAAGTAAATAAATAAGAAAAATTCATATGAAGTAAAGCAAATATTTGAGAGATAATTAGAGCATATATTAAATTTTGTATACTTTATATTATAACGTAAATATTTTGTACAAATGAAATGTAGAACATTTGCTAGTATATTTATTGTATTTATATTTTTAATTACACGCCTTTGTCATCATGTCGACAATCAAATCTTCCATTGCGATTTGTGCAACACGAAGCGCAAACAAAATCAATTGAAAGCAATTAACTTTTGTCTTATCAACGCTCTGCTGCTCGCTGCTATCATTCATTTGGCTCATATCAGCTCTTCAGTACTTCTTATGTGAAAGTGTATATATATACATTGGCATATTTATATACATATATATTAATAGGAAAAACTAGTCGTTTGTACCTCACGTGCCCAACTACAACGTGATCAAAATCAGTTTGCATAACAAAAAGTTTTTACCAACGTTGATACTCGGTTTTGATAAGCAAAATGAAGTATATTGGTTTTGTGCATTGACAAAATTTGCATTTGCTGTTTTCGCTAGATTTAATAGCAACGCAAATACTAATAATAAATATTGAAATTGTATAAATAAAGATTCTTTAATTATCGCTCATTATATCAAGCTTAGATCTACATGAAAGATCAAACAAATTTTGCTGGCCATGGAAATAGTATATATCCTATATATACATACATATGCGTTAAGTATTGTATATACATACGTTCTTATACAGACTAATTAGCATAATAATATAGAATTAATTGTTCATGATCTATTATTATTTTTAATTGTAGCCTTAAATTGTACCTATTCAATACAAATCTATCAAATATGCAAATTTGTAGACTCATTTACAAAATTGAATAAAGTATAAAGGTTTTATGAAATACCAGAAACAACCCGTCGAATTTACTCAACATGTGCCCAACAATTTGACCTTCGTCTGAAGAGCTTTAAACTAATTTGAAACATAATATACTACATTTAAATGTATATTATTTTTAAATTCGTTTGTAAAAAAGGTCGAAAATCTTGACGTAATCATTAAAAACCAATTTAGATTAGCTTATCTGGCGGGACTGACGAAAGCCCCTTGTTTATTAAACGCTGTCAATGCCAACAGAATAAAACTTGAAAACTTGAGTCATTTATAATGTATGGCTGAATGTGCAACGGTACTAGATAGCTATAAAGGTGTGTATACGACGCCTGTTTGCAAATAATATGCAAGATAACGAAAGATAGGCCTGGTGCCTGGGTCTGTAACCCAGCGTTAAGCCATATACAATCTCTTCATGTATTTAAACATATTTAAGTTTTCTTTATCATTGTGCGTTCTACATTTTCGTAAACCAGTCCGTCAGTCAATCATACAATTATTGCATAGGCGCTGCTAAAACAAATGCCTAAAGATAAGAAACAGCAAAAATAACAGCAACGCCCAACAGGCCGCTTCTCTCTCTCTCTCTCTGCCTGTGCTCCACAGTCTGCCTTTGTGGCTCTCTGTCTTAGCGCTGTTACTCTCTCTTCATTTGTTGTTGCTTATCAGACGAGAGGGAGGCTTGCAGCTCACATATTCATACATATGTATGCTTCGTTAAACTGTGACTTTATTCGAAGTGCTTATACGCAGCACAATCGACTTGAAGAGGTTCAAAGCGGTTTGAGCGAGTTTGCGACTTTTGTGATGGTTGTTGTTATTTTCGTTTCTGTTTTTGTTTTTGTTTCGGCATTTGCCAGCTTGACGAAGCGAATGAATCAACACAAAAAGCACAAAAGCAACTGCTGATGACCACAGCACAAAGACCAAAAACTCTGTGACTGACAGAAAGAGAGAGAGAGTGAGAGAGAATGAGAAGGTGGAGCGAGCGAGCGTGAGAGTGGAACCAAAAAGTTATAAAGCTGTTTCTATCATTAACATTTTGCACACACATATACATACATACATACATATGTAAGTCCATAAATACATTTGTTTGTAAAAATGCTATGGATAAAAAATTGACAACAACAATTAACTGCGCAATACTATTTACACTGTTTTTTATATTTTTTATTGCCAATAAATTAGTTAGCCAATGCCGTGAAAGGTCAGGAATTTGTTAGCTATTTCCATAAGACTGCGAATAGGTTTCTTGAATGCTCTACTGACATATATTTAGCAACTCCTCAGGATTAGCAACCCTTACCTATAAACCTATATCTGCAGCATGCAAAACTCTTTGCGTGACCTTGAAAAAATGGCATGGAAAAAAAGGGAATACAAAGCGAAAAATCCAGCTGCTTTCGCCAAGGAAGCGAAGTAAACAAACAGCAATCTAACCGGTACATATTGCGTCGTTAAACAGCTTTGCTCTGGTTGTCCTTCAAGGCTACCCGCTTTGCAAAAGATGCCAACAACAACTTGTGCAGAAAGCCGCATTAGAACGTGAGCGAAAGAAGGGGAGAGGTAGAGCAAAGCCAAAGACAGAGGCAGAACGCGTGTCAGACACAGGTTTTCGGTTACGGGCAACCCTGACATTGACATTGAGCATTGCCGCGCGCAGGAGCCAAACGCATGAAGCGTTGCCAGACTTTTGTTTAAAGCTCTGTTTCAGTGTCAAGCGCGTGGCTTTGTCTGTGTCCTTGAGAGTGCGTAACATCAAGGCTTATGAGGAAATGACCAAATCAATTTACAAAATATATGACGCAATAGACATTTCGAGCTTTTAGCAGCTGAGAGAGTGAGTGAGTGACAGTAAGAGAAAGAGAGAGAGAGAGAGAGAGAGAGAGAGAGAGAGAGAGAGAGAGATACATATACTGTACAGCAGGAACCGCCAGAACTCAACTTGTTAGACAAAATGCCGCAATTCAATATTTTTGTTTACGTTTTTCGTGCAAGGTTTCCGTGTCGCATTTTTGTTTTCGGCGAACCTTCTTCCTTCCCTACTTTGAATTATGTACACATATCAAATTTCAAAACAACTTTCAATGTAGAGTCCAAAAACACGAAAAACAAAAAACAAAAGCAAAACAACAAGAAAAAAAGAGACTTCATTAAACTGGCTCAAAGTAGTTTGTTTTGCTTTTGCCTTTTGCGTCGCAGTTTTCTGCACTTTTTGCCACACAAAAATGAAAAAAAAAAGCACTCACACTCACATGCATACTTATGCTGTGTATGTGTGTATTTGTGGTATTTATCTTTCGCGCATGCGCAGCATTTTTTGTTCTTTTCTTACAGGAAGCAGCATTCTGCCAACGGGAAACGAGAGAATGGGAATTTGCACGTCTCGAATTATGAATGTTTTTCCATGAATGTTGCTGACATAGTCAAACGGAAATTATCCGAATTAGGTAATTGAAGCCTTGTGGGTAAATTGTTGATAGTGTGTGAAAAACATTATTGTTTTGTTTATTTTTAGTTTGTTATGATATTGGAGCCAAAGTGGAAGCTATCGGTGCCAGCTAATCTTTGGTATATACAAAACAAAAACAAATATGAAGAAATTATATATTTTTGGAAAATCATTGTTTTGCAATAATAGTAGATAGTGTCATACATGATATGGTCAGATATTAGCAGTTTAAATCATCTTTAGCTATAATCTAATCAGCTTTCATTGTATGAAATCCAATTGCCTGATAAGCAATCTAATACAAGCTCTTGACAAATATTTGCTGACGTCTTACCCTTAATTGATAAAGTAATACTATATACATATATACATAGCTGTCACAGAATGAGCAAACAATTCAAACAGTTGGCAAAAAGTCAAAGAAAATTGTTTAAAATTAGCTAAATGTAAGCTAAACTAATTGCATGCACAAGCATACACATGTAGAGCAAAGTGCTAATAAGATTTGCGAATAGCATGCAAAGCTTTAAGAAACCAATTGGATGATAGGTGAACGACATAACGCAAAACTGCAGCCCAATGACTATGAAAGAAGCAAAAGCGCAACAGAAACAACGAATGCAGAGGCGTAGTTGAAGCGCGAATAAGAAACAAGGTCACAGCGACAGGCCACAGCGGATTGCACTCTGCAACAGCAATGAAATGTACACATACATACATAGGTGTATATGTGTGTACATATATTAATATACGTCTAGCAGTGCTTAACGCAACTTGAGCAATGTGCTAACATTGAGACGGAAAGCTTCGTGCTGCAACGGGACTACAAGTGCCGATGGTAGCCAAAGCGAGATAGATATATTTTGTAGTGCAACTGCTCTAGCAAGGTTCAAGGCAGTTTATTTGCGCTTCTACTTTCTGTGAGCTCTCTCCCACTCTCACTCGATGAATGGGTTATATAAGTACATACTATGCAACGTCTATATGTAAATAAATAATTGTGAACAGCAGACGCAGGCAATATTAATTTTGGCAGCTCAAAGTGACAATATTAATGCTGGCAGCTCAAACTGACAATAATAATACGTATTATAAATGCAAAATATATACACATACAGTATATAAATGTGTTATTCATCTTCTTCAGGTGAAAGACATACATACATATTTACATTAACATACAGACATTCATACATGTAAAAGTAGACACAAGTTTGCGATGTATGTACATACATATATGCTTAAATCAAATGTCCCCTGCAAGCATAGCAAAGCAGACACACACACGCATATATTTGAGAGAGCATTGAGAGTAAGCTAAAGTAACAAAAGGGAAATTTTGTAATATCGGACCTCTCGTTCGATCACACTGGATCTTCTGGTTGCCATGTCCCATTGCTTAGTAAGAGCGCAATGGCGAGCTCTAATTGCTCTACCTTAAATATAATATATTTAATGAGTAAAACAGATAGTTGGATCTGCTTGTGCGTGGCGCGTGACTATGAAATAGTTGCGTGCGATTTAGTCAAGCCAGGTGAAACAATTCGTGTCAATAAAAGTCAAACAAAGCGTATCTGAATCGCATAAACAATAAACTTAATGATATCCCTCCCATGGGTTGACAGTGAGGGGCAGGTCAGGTTGTCTGGCCAGTTACAAGTGACACACAACAAAAGCCTAAATTAAAGTGGAAGCCGCGACAACACACACAACATGCAATTGTTGTTGACTAATTTGCGGGCCGCCATTCAATGAGGCGTTTTGATTTGCGTTAATTGAACTGGCACACGTTACCCACTTGAATGGACAAGGCGCCACATTCGGCGTGAATCCGCATCCAACTACTATATTTAGCGAGCTGTGAAAAATTGCATCCGTCCGGGGTCCAACTATGCTCGGCAATAAGCAATTACGTCAATATAAATCTACAAATGTAGAAAAGACCTGGGAATAAGCAGTGCTTGACTAGCTGAATACCCTGCTTCAATAGTGGGACATTTTTGGGACATTTAAGATCAAATTCACTTAAGATCAAATTCTACTCTAGATCCTCATATAAATGTAAATATATATACATATAAATTTTCAGTTCGTTATAAAGCATTTGTGAAAGCTAACATACCCCATTAATACTTATATATGTCTCTAGAATATTGTGCATATTTCGAGCTCCGAGCAATACATAAATTCAATTAGCCATACGACAGCTGTGAGAAACTTTAGATATGCATAAACAAATGTTCTTCGCTCGCGTTTTTCACTTGTAAAATCATTGGCCTGAATTGTTTTGCTTAGCCACGACGCGTTGAGCTTGTTAACAAATTGAACACCAGGTGTCAATTGCCTGCAACTTAATTGGAAATTTCAACATGGCACAGCGATTGGAACAAACAGTTTTCTCTGTCTCTATCTATCTCTTTCACTCTCTGTTTGCTATAACGATAAATAAATAAAGCAAATCAACAAATTGAGAAAATTTCATGATTCACATGAATTTTTAAACATTCGATTTAGTTTCAATATTAATCATTTTTAGCCTGCAATAGATTTTCCTAGGCCTATGTTAATGTTAGCCAATCTATAATCCATATACAAACAAAAATCTTCTGCATATGAAATTGTTATACGTTAATATTATAATGATATATATTTATTACTTGGATATTTTGAAAGTTTAGTTATAAGGATTTCATGGAACTTACCGTTCTCTTAACGGCAATAGCTTCAAGCCGCTGCCCAAATTGGACACCTTTAACGGTATCTTGACGCTGTCCGAATCACTGCCGCTTTCAGCACCAGAACCGCCGCTGCCGCCGCGCTGCTGCTGCTGCTGCTTGATGCGGCCCGATTTAGGTGTTTGCTGCTGCTGCTGTTGCTGCTGATGCTGGCGGCCACAGGAGTTGGGCCGCTTTATGTTGCGTCTCTCAGCCTGGATGGGCGGATCGCTTACATTCATCAGGTATTGACCCATATTTTCAGTTTCACTAAAACCATCACCATCGCTGCCACCGCCAACTCCGGCGGCATTGCAGTCATCCAAGCCGCACAGTCCGATGCTGGCATCGCTGCCGCTGCCCATGTGCACATCGGCGCTGCAGAGAAGCAGCGCTGCTGAGGCGCTGCCACCGCATTTACCATTTTGCTGCTGCTGATGTTGTTGTTGATAGTTTTGGTGTTGTTGTTGTTGCTGCTGCTGCTGTGCTTGGCTGCTGCGCTGCTGATGATTTCGTTGATAATGCTGATGATAACCGCCGGCGCCGAGTCCCAACGCTGCCGATGCGTTGCCTTTGCTGTTGTTGCTGCTGCTGCTATTGTTGTTATTGTTGTTGTAATGCTTCTGCTGCTGCTGCTGCGTGCAGATGCTGCTGCCAAATGTTGCGCCAAATTTTGTGTCCCGATGTGTGCCATCTAATGAGATATTCGATAGAAACGAGATCGCAGCCAATCTGCGCCTGTGTCTCGTCTTGTTTAGCGAACTTGCCATTAGGCGCTTAACCGTTATCCCAACTCGAACAGATGCAATCGACAATGGAGAGAATGAGCAAGAGCGAGAGCGAGAGTGAGCGTGAGGCGTGAGAGCGCGAACTACTTTAGATACGCTTCTAATTTGGAATGTGATACAGTTAACGGCGAGCTTTCCAGCCTAATACTTCCAGTTTCCAGTTTCCTATTGCACTGCCCGAAACACACACGCACAAAGACACACACACACACAATAGTTTCTTGTGCAGTTTCTATGATATATAAATGGAATATTCTAGTGCAGTTGAAATTTTCACTTTTTTTTATTGTTTTAAATTAACAGTTAAACTGTTTAGTCTCTAAATTACTTGAACGCGACATATTGATAGTAAAACTTAGTTTGGCACAATTTGAAAACAACAAAAACTTATTTAGGGCGATTTATGCACTTTGAGGCCTAAAAGTTCCAGATTTACTGCAAAGAAAAATAAATAAATGATTAATAAAATTATGTTCAAAGAAGACAAATTATTATATAAGTAAATCTAGTATATAAAAATACTAAATTAAATATAAAAGCAATTATTATTATTGATTTTTATATACATATAAGCAAATATATATATATATATTTTTTTTTATACATATTTTTTAAGAGGGCTTTAAAGTATTCAAATAATTATTAAACTCAGATAGCAAGATTTAAATTATATATATGTATATATATATCTCATATAAAATATAACCATAAATTAATCTAATTTTGTTGTTGTATAAATCAGATATTAATTTTGTTTATAATTATTAAAATATGAAGTTTTTTTTATAATTAATCAAATCCGTAAAAGACTTTCATCATATTATATAAGAAAATAGTAGTATTAAAAATTATATTTTAGAATATAATGATATTTTAATGAATTTACATATGCAATTATTTATCTTGTTTATATTGATTATAAGATCAAAGACCTTATTAAATTGTTCTTCCTCTTTATATCCTTTAATTGCCTTCAAAAAAGGCCAATAAACTTTTGGTGCAGGCGAAAAATGTCTCTAGATATTTCGAAAGAGCTTTCGCTTGCTGCAAGCAAAAGCTGCAAAAGCTGTACTGCATTGCCGCTGCTCCTGCTGCTGCTGCCACTGTGGCTGTTTTTGTTCTTGATTTTGCTTTTACTGATAAACGGCCGGCAAACACGTTAGAGTTTGAAGCAGCTTGTTTACCTGAGCAACCAATAATTTTTGTTTTAGGGTAGCAAAATTTTCCACAAATAAAACATATAAAAATGGAAAATTTTGCTTCGTTTCAACAGCTGACCATAATAACAACAGCATAGCTAAGGGTTGCCTGCCTGCATGCATTTCAATAGAAATTGGTCCAATTGGATAACTAAATTGCGACCAGTTGGAAAGCCGCACGTGCGCGTGCTAAGGGAAAATCAATGTCGAAACAAGTGTGCGAAAATATCTATATGCACACACACGCATATGTATGTGCATATATATATTAATACATGATTCACCCACACATAGTGTGTGACGTAGGCTTTGCTGAAAAAATTATTTATAATCAGTTTAAAATTGATTTGTTCTTGTTTTTTACTTACTCAACCGAATACAAAAACAATTCGCTATTTCCTCACTCACACCTCTTTGTCAAGCAAAAAAAATATAATTAAAAATGTTTCAAGCGCGCCATGGTGAACTATTTATAGCCAAGAGATTTTGAAACTTTGTATCAACTGCCAACAATTATACACTTGGCTATTTAATTTGTTTCTATTTTCTATTTATTTTATTACGATGCGCAGACTGTGATTTCTTTTGCTTTCCGCTGTTGCCCTTCTTTTTCTTCTTCTTCTTCTTTTGCTTCTTCGTCTTTGGGTTACCCCACACCCCGCCAACAACTGCAATTTCTGGCAGCTGCTTTCGTTGCGTAAAAATCGTGCGTAACCGAAGATACTTTTAGGGAAATTCGTTTAGAGGCCTTTAATTTGGCGAAATACGAAATACACAGACACCGTCTTTAATTTATTTATATAAAATTCTTCTTTTGTCAAAATATAAGAACGCGAATTCTAACACAAGCGTAATGATTGATTCGGCACAAACGACAGAAACGTCAACGTCCCACGGAAAATTCACATTAACTGCTGATAGTGTTACCGTACAATGAATTGCTTAAAATACCAGCACATTCCATACAAATTTCTTTGCTTATCGGCTAATTTACGATATTGTGTACATATCGTTTATCTGTGTTCATCTCTAACAGCGATGTGTACACACTTTGTTTTCTTACTGTTTTCTTCACTGAGCTCCACCCTCACCGTTATTGGCAGTGAAACGAAAAGAAAAAAGATGAAAGAAAACATGTAAAATAATCGGAAAATAAAACAAAATCAATTAAAATCATTACCCATTCATCACATACTCACATAAACATAATCGCAACACCCTAAACATGGATCACAATGAAATATCTATGTGCATGGACGTCAAATTGGATACACATGACAAGCGCGCCATTGCACTGCGCTACAAAACATGGACCAGATGTCTCGTCAAGATAGAAGCCATTAAATGTGTGCCTTGCTTCTTGCGCCTCAGCTTCCAGAGCTTGCCCGACGAGGATGCACTGCCGCAACAGCATCAGCAGCACCAGCAACATAAACTTTTGAGTGTCTCGGTGAATGTGCCTGGCGTGAGCATCAGCATGGCCACCTCGCGCACCAAGCAGCATTCGTATGGACTCTTTTGGACACAGAATCGTCGCGATTGCTTCATATATTTTGCTTTGGAAACGGAGACAGCCTGCCGCAGGCACATGAAATGGATTAAAAAGTCTATCAAAAATCTAGAGCTATATAGACAGGTCTTCCTGGAACAGCGCAGACTCAGTCGTGACAGCAGGTGAGCGTAGTTTCTTGTATGCCTAGTTTAAATACTATATATATAATAAATATTTCCCCATAAAATTCTATATTTCAGTGCTCAAAAAGCCTTAGGACCGCTGCCCAATGTTCCTGAATCCTTTTGCTTTGATCTGGATGCAAATAGCTTTTCATTCTCTGCACGCGTCTCGCAGATCTATGAGGAAATCTTCGATGGCAGTCGCATCTCACGTGCATCCATTGCATCTGGAATCTATGAAGAAATGAATTTGGCTTCCAGTGCACTGATAGAGACACCGCCTGTATTGCCACCGCTGCCAGCGCATCGCAAGCGCATCAACACCTTTGAGATGCAGCCGGGTGAGATACCGCGCTCTAGCACCAATCCCGAGTCGGAGCTGGCGAAGAAGAAGAAGTATAAGAATATGTTGGACAATTTCTTCGGGCATAAACGACGCTCGGGCAGTGCAAGCGTTGGTGAGCTGCAGCCAGCCACCAGAGAGCAGGCAGGAGAACAAGATCAGCAGCTGGAGCAAGAGCATCAGGCCTTGGCGTTCTACGAGAATGCACCCACACTGGACGCAGCGCCACGTATATCGGGGAATATGAGAAATGCTCATCGCAATAGCTTCTCCAGTCCAGATCTGTCCAAGCTCAACTTTCTGGACACCTTTGGTGAGGCTTTGTCCAGCGACGAGCTCAACATCAGCCTGGAGGACTCGGCCATTGAATACGAATCGCGTCAAGTGCTGCTGGCTCAAATTGTAGCTGGTCAGCTAAGCCGAGCCGACTCGCTGGCCAGTTTGAATGTATCCGAGCAGCTGCCTCAGAATTTTAATTTCTCTGCCTGCAACACGTCCACCATTAATCTGATTGGCTCCAATGGCGCGGTTTCACATGGCAAACGCACTAAAAATGTTTTGATAGAGGAGCTCAATGGCTACTGCGTGATGGCGCCAATTAAGCCGAAATTGACAGGCAGCGGCAGTATCGGAGCAGCTCAGCTGGAGAAGAAACCTAGCGGCAGTACAGCATCCACCACATCTGGCTATTCGACTGGCTCCTATTGCTCATCTACCAGCAGCTGCAACACGGATCAGGAGCAGGCAGCGAAGACAACAAATGTAGCAACTGCTCCCGCTCACAACGAAAGCGATATTTATGAATCGATGCATGTGACGTCGCTCAATAGCAACAGCAACAACCAAAGCGCCCTGGCTGAGCATTTGTATGAGAACCTCCTGGCCGTGAAGGCATGCCAGGAGCTGGAACAGCAGCCACCGCTCAATCTTGGCTTTGGCCTGAGCACCAGCACACCCACCGAATCGCCGTTGGTGCCAGCGCTCCCACCAAAGCTGCAGCAGACACCCACTGCAGCGGAGCAGCGCGTGGAGGAGGAGGACTACTATCAAACGCCGCGCAAGTCCATCATCAGTGTAGACGATAAGATACCTTCGTATTATCCCAATAGCTGCGATACGCTCAAGTCGAAACGACGCAGTCCCAGCAGTACCGAATCAACGCCAGGTGTGCGTCATTTAGTGAGCGCTAAGCTGCGACGCGAGCGCAAGGAGAATCTCTATATATCATCGCCCCAACAGATTATCGAACAAAGGCACAAATCATGCAGCACATCATCATCCACATGCACATCATCATCATTAGCGTCGAGCAAGACTAAAACGTTAAACAAAAAGACTGCCGCCCATAAAATCTCCGAGGGTGTCTATGCCGTCACCCATGCAACAAAGCGACAAAGTATTAGTACTAATAATAACAATAATAATAATAATAATAATGTCAATGACTTACAAGGTGAAGAGGAGCTGCTGCAGCTGGTCATGTTGCAGAATATTGATTTCAAATTTGACGACGGCCAAGCGCCCGATTCCAGCAGCAGCAGCAACATCAGCTCAAATAATACCAAATCTAAATCCAAAAACAAATCGAAATCAAGTCAATTGGAAGAGGAATACGAGCATTGCTATCAGGCAGCTGAGCGCGCCACGCGCATGCTACAGAAATATGCAACACTCGCCAAGTTTGGCAACTCACCCACCAAACAGCAGCAGCTAAAGACTGTCATGACACAATCCCAATCAGCTAGCAATTCACCCAAAGAGCAACTGCAGCAACTGCAGCAACAGCAGCAGCAACAGTTGCCACATTCATCCAGCAACACCATCAAGAAGTTTGCCTCATTGCCACGCTTTAAGAAAATTGACTTCTCGCCGCTGAAGCTGCGTCTCAACAATGTCCTGCAGCGGAATGTAACGTCAGCAGCAGCAGCAGCAGCAGCTCCAGCATCGCCTCAGTAATATTCATATAAATATCATGATTGTTATTAATATTAGCATTGTTGTTGTTATGGTAAGTAGCCTTAAGTTGAGTGTTTAGTTCGCATGTGATTATCCTTTTAGCTAAATCATTTTGTTTTATATGTATGTATGTATATACAGCTGCGGTCAACAAAATAGTGCACTAAATTAGTTTACTGATACAGATTTTACAAACGATTTCCAATTAGGTTTAACATAAGTTTTTATTCATTTAAAATTTGATATTTAATTTATTACGATTTTGTTGAGCGCAGCTGTATATGAATTGTAGCGCAAACGCTTAGCTTCGTAAGCCTTCTATGTAAAGCCTGTTTTGCCATAAAAATCTTTAAATAATTAAGTTTAACTACGCACAGATTTGATCATATCATTATAAGCGAGAAGGAGAGAAACCAGTTTAAGCCATATCGAATATCTGCTGTTGTGTCCAATGGTTGTCTAATCCCCCTCCCATATTGGGAATATGTGTGTGTGTCTATATCTCTATACGTATCTTGTAATGTCCTATATGATATAGTCTTTTATACTTAAGTGTGCTCAATTATATACAGAGTAAACTCGAAAAACGCTTTTATACCATTTATATACAAAAGAAAAACTATTGTTGACTTATTTTAACTAAACAAAAGTATTTTAAGATAAGCTTTATGCGCTTTACTCAAACTGTCAGCAGCTCTATGTGAGAATACGCTTTAATGTTTTTAATTATATTCAATGTAGTTTAGTTGAATTTTATATAAAAAAAATGAAATTATGCTATCAAATGCTTCGCAACATATCAAACAAAATGTAAAATCGAAATTAGCTATGTCCAAATTATATACACAAAAAAAAAAAACACAAGATCTTTAATTTATATGTACAAACAAGATCTTTATTATATATATATATATATATTGATGTATGAATGTAGCACATATGCAAATATGTGTAAGGCATTTTAGCTTCTTCTGCAAGGATTTATATGGAACTATGGATATTGAACAAGCTTCTTTTACAGCGCTAACAAGGCTCAATTGTACCGTGACTAAAATATAAAATATAAATATATAATTTATACTTTACACATATTTCGCAGCAAATGAACAATAAAAACTAATCAAATGCTTGTTAACTACTAAAATTACAATGATTTTCTTTACATTTATCCTTATAATTTAACTCTCCCACTCAGCTGTAGACCATGGGTCGTCTTTGTTGATGAATGAACTCCTGTTCGACACGCGTATCCTTTGGAACCACATAGAAGAGCAGAGCACCGCCGGAGACAAAGAAACCCTTCTCATTTATAATCTCGCGCAATGTCTTATTCAGTTCCACCTTGTGGACGCAGCCCGCTTTGCGATTCTCATAGTAGACATTAACATTATCTGGACGATAGCTCAGAGTTCGGTCACAGGGCAGCGGCTCAGCGAACAGCGTGTTCAGGCAATCCTGCATGGTGGCTGTCTCGGGCAGCTGCTGCTGAAAGTCACTGAGCAGAAATTCGGGATACGAGAAGGCAGCGGGCCAAATCAATGTGTTGTCATCCTCCGCATCCAAATGAACTGGATAATCCTCGAGGGGTAAGAACTTGGGTACGAGCAATTGTTCCGTAATATTCGCACGTTTATTTATGGGTTGATCATCAAATTTGATGGCGCGCTGTTCCAGTGCAGAGCGCAGCTTCTGGAAACGTACCAAACTGCGTTTGCTCTCGGCCGCTTCCTTGCGCTGATTGCGCTCCACATCGAGCTGAAAGGGATTAACTCTATTATATAAAATTTCATAAGCTTGACATATCCAAATACTCACCTTTTTCATTTTATTCTTGTGCAGCAGCGCCTTGGCTTCCTTGTGATCAATGTCCACTTCGAGTAGCTCCTCGCACAGCTTCGTGCACACATCGAACTTCTCCAATTCGTAGGCGCATTGAGCGGCACGCCAGCGCGCCTTTGTGTAGTCGGGCTTGTAGAAGAGCGCACGCTGTGCATCACTCAGAGCCGAACGATAATTCTTGATGAAGAAATGGGCAGCCGAGCGATTGTTATAGAGCACGGCCAGCACATCGGGATTGTCAACCTTCGTTTTGATGGCCTCGGTAAATGAGTAGACGGCCATGCGGAATTTCTTGTGTTTCATGTAGAAGTTTCCATCCTCTTTATAGTTGAGCGCCAGCTCTTCACGTGTATTCTCTTCTGGATCGTATTTGAGCTTTTGCAGACCCTCGAACATTGGATGCACTTCGTCGCCTGGCTGTGGAGTTTTCTTCATGAAGAACGGATGTTTGTCCATTTCCTCCTGCCACCGATCTTCGGGCCAGCCCTCTTCATAGCGTTTCTTTTCCAAGCCGTCGATAAACTCATCAAGTTGAGCATCTAGTTGTGCCGCCAGCTCTAGCCGTTCCTGATCAGTCCAATTCTTTTTCGTCGCCAGGTTCTCCATTTGTGACTCTTTGTATAGGAATTGCACATGCTATGCTTCATAGTTGTTGTTGTTGTTGGAGGCAGGTATGCAGGCCCATAACGAAAGTAATCGTTACATTAGGCGAGTTATAACTAAGTGGTAGCGCGCGATTTTAAATTAATGAATTATGTTTTTTTTATATGGGTACAAATACTATAACAGATGCAAATAATAATAATAATAAATAATATTAATAATTAGATAAAAATAATGTACATATTAATAGTATTATTATTATTATTTATTGTGATACATTATCACAAAAATTATGCCTGAGTGGCAACGCTTAAATCCGTTTTGTTTATTTGTGATAAAAAAGTTTTTGGCGCGCAACAAATGAGATGAACATGGAAGGCATGGACATGGAAGTGGATGAAAATGAACCGCAGCAGTAAGCTTTTAAAAATATTAGTAAATATCTGAATTATGCTGCATTTATACACTGTTTAGTTATGTGCGAGCGCCAGAGGACGTGAAAGCTATTGTTAAGCATGCTAAAATGGATGAGCGCCAGCTCACACAATTAACCCAAGCTTTGTATTATCCAAGCGCTCATGTTGTGAGTGATAATTTGAAGCTGTTGGAGTTGGATGAACACATGTTGCAGCAGATTCGCACCGGTCAAACGTTGCATTTTAAGGGAGGCCTGCATGAGAAAGTTGTGCTCTGCACAGATGAACGCACCTACGATGTGAAGGGCGCCGAGATCTCGAATAGTTTATTATTGGTGCCCGATTTGAAGTTTGCTGCCGCAACGAGCACCTCACCGCTGAAAAGTCCGCGTACGGGCAATGCTAATACATCGCTGGAGCGTAGCCTGAACGACAGCGCCGATGATGATCTGGAGGTGCCGCGCACTCTGGAGCAACGACAAGTGCTCACAATATTCCATGAATACTTCGAATGCCGTGAGATACGACCACGGTATCGGAAGCTGGGTGAATTGCTGCAGCTAACACGTTATTCCGGGCCAGAGAACGAATATTGCATTGAGCGCAAACATTTGTTCAGCTTCCAGCAGCTGCTGAACACGGTTCAATGCAGTCGGGCGCAGTTTGTGGAAGGACTTCTCCAGTACCGGGCAATCGAGTTCAATGGCCATATACGCATGCTGGACTACGAATATGAATATCGTATTATTAACTTAATGCTTGGACTGATCAGTGAGAATTCCTGGGCACTGGATGAGGTGGAAAGGGAGGAGACGATTTACGCTCTGCAAGGCATTGCTCCAGAGCCAATTGTCGCTGGACTCTTTGATATCTACACAACGCCAAGTGATCGCTGCCCAAGCAAATACAAGTATCGGGAGTCGATGGTGGCACGAATTGTGGCACAGAATATTTTGCAGCCGGGTCTACGTTTTCGCTGCGATGAATTTATGACCACCTGGCAGGAGGCGTTGCCCGAGGGCATGAGCTGTAAGGTGGAATATCTGCGCGGTTTGGGTATCTTGGACAAGGAGGGTGCACAGCCCTGTGTGCGTTCCCTGGCCGAGGAACAGCTGCCCTCCAATATTAATGATCGCATGCGCGCCTTGTTCAAGACCAAACGCAAATGGACGCTAGACGAGATGGAGCCATATATTGAGTGAGTTTGAGAGGAACTTAAAGAGATGCCTATTCTAATTTAATTCTCTTTCCTTGCAGCTGCTTTACCACACCCGCCTTATCCGTCTCCACTTTGCTAGCCAAGCACGCGCGCTCCCTGACCGAGGGTGGCACACGTTACTTTGTCTCCAAGCACTGACTGCATCCATGTCATATATGTACATACATATATTTTTTTTTGTACAGTAAACTACCATATAATTATTTATACATTTCGTTTGCGTTTATTGCGCTGCTGCTTGGCCAGTTTCATGTCCTCGATGGCTGCCTTCATCGTATCCACAGCGCTTCGCGACTCACTGCTCGCAATATCCGTGCCCGAGAGAAGTTGACCTGTGCTAGTGGGATATTTAAAGCTGAATCCCTTGGGAAAAATGGGTTGTGAGAGCAGAGCGCTAAGCTGGGCTCGCACTGTGTCCACATGCAAACGATTGCGTCTTCTCTCAATGATACATGCATCTTCATCCTGGTCACTGCCACTGGAAAAGGGTAACACATATTAAAATAATGATTAGCCCCAGCACATGTCCACCTACGACTCATCGTTGTAGCCATCGATAATCATATCCATTTCTTCGGCATGTTTCTTCATCCAGCCCTCTTCGCTTTGGGTGCGTCGCAGCTTCAGTTCCTCCTTGTCCAGTTCACGAGCGAGATTAACGCGCTCCTTGACTGCGCCCAGGAAACGTTCAGAGATGGGAAATAGGGGTAAATCCTCAGCTGTAAAGGATTACATTGAATAGGTGTATTAGATTTTAGCTTCAGTAACCTACTCCTTTCCAGCGTCTTGTATAGTCTCACATAGGACTTCACTTCGCCCGGTTCCATGAACATCACAGTTATGCCATGTTTGTTGGCACGCGCCGTACGGCCCGAGCGATGCACATAATTCTCACTGGTGCGTGGCACCTGGTAGTGTATGACATGCTCTACATTGGGTATATCCAAGCCACGCGCAGCCACATCGGTGGCAATTAACAGGCCAATCGGATTGTCCCGAAAGCGTTCCAAATTCTTCAGTCGCTGTTTCTGTATCATATTCGCATGCAATGGCAAAGGATTGCAATCTAGCAAGCCGAAGAGTGTAGCCAAACGTTTGACACAATCAATAGAGTTGCAGAAGACAATCGTGCGACCAGGATGACGTTGCACAAAGTAGTATAAATAGTAATCTTTCTCATCGATGGCACACAGCAGGCGACTCTCGGTGAGAGTTTGAGCAGTTTCTGAAAAGATATTGAAACAGAATTAGAGAGATTTCTCTTACGGCTGCGGATTACTTACGCTGACTGCTGGTGATGTCCACAATCTTGGGCTGCGATATGCCCAACTCTTCAATAAGACTTTCTATCTTTTGATCCACAGTTTGCTTCACGAACTTGGGTCGCTTCGCCAGATTACGTTCTGTGTAATATGGAAAATGATAAATTGAGTAATCTATGGGATCTATATAATCTATATGTTTCTCTTACTTTGCATATGCTCGGGCAGATCATGAATCAATGTCAATGTGGCAGAGAAGACGAAGTTCTGTCGCAGCTTCTTGCGTTCCTCATCAGCATTGAGCACTTTCAGCAAGCTGCGCAGCTCCTCGAAGTGTCCCTTCTCCACCATGCGATCGGTTTCATCGATGCAAAGGAAACTAACATTTTCAATCTTGCCTGAGATGATTATTGCCCTGGGTAAACAATTCCCATAGTCGTCCCGGTGTGGCCACCACAATTTCAGGGCATTGACGCAGCACGCGCTCCTGCTTGGCCACGGATAGGCCGCCAAAGATGGCGGCGACACTGATGCCCGTATATTTGGCCGCACTGACCAAATGATTTTTCACCTGCACGGCTAATTCACGAGTGGGTGTCAGCACCACGGCGTAGAGTGGCCGTTGCTTAGCCTGTGGGTCGAGTTCGTTGTCGCTCTCATCACTGGCGCCGGACACATAGTCTAGCTCTTCTGGCGGTGGTGTCAGCTCGTGATTATCTTTTGCTGGCGGTTCCTCTTCTACTGACCCATGTTCTCCTTTCGCTTTTGGCGCCTTGCGTATGCCAGAGCCATCGTTGCGCTGCTTCAGTTCCATTATGCCCGAGAGTATGGGTATACCAAAGGCAAGAGTTTTGCCACTGCCCGTTTCTGCTGCACCCAGTATATCTTTCTTGCCATGTATTGCCGCCGGCAGAGTCATGGCCTGTATCTGGGTGGGCGCCTCGTAGCCTAGTTCCTCCAAGGCGCGCATAATTGGCTCCGGCACGCCCATGCCATGCCATTTCGTCATATCCAGTTTGATCGGCTGAGAATCACATGGCACTAGCTCTGGCACCTGCTCATCGTCGGCACTCTCCGCACCTTTCAGTTCTTCGTCATCTGATGGTGGTGGCGGTCGCAGCAACGCAAAGCGATCTGGTGGATAATCTTCGTTGGCTGTGAATTGTGGCTTGATTGCTTTGGCTTGCTTTGTAGTTGGCGCGGATTTCTTTTGCTTTCGTTGTTCTTTGCGTTTCTCACGCTTCTCCCGCTGCTTCAGCAGTCTCAGAGCATGGCGTTCGGCTAGCACTGCCTCCTTTTTGCTTGACTTCTTGGTGGCTGTTTCATCTTCAGAATCACTTTCGCTCTCTTCCTCTTCACTCGAAGAATCCTCTGACTCCTCTCCTTTTGCTGATTTAGATCGTTTACGTCGGTTATTCTTTTCATAGCTGCTTTCGTTGTTCTGCTTCAGGGTCGACTTCACCAGCGCTGAATCGTAATCTTTAAGCACTTCCAGGCCGATCATACCCTCGTAACCGGTAAAGTCGTCTGATATCACATGACCCTTAATTTTAACCTTTTGCCAACTTTTTGACTTCAAAGCCGATATGTCGTCACTTTTAGTTTTCTTTTGCTTAGCATTTTGCTTATTACCGCTTTTGTTGTCACCATTTTCACATCAAATTAAATTCCAACTTGATTGGGAGACGTCCGCGTGTTTCTTTTGTTGATATTGTGTTAGGCAGGGCTGTAACGCAGCAGTGTTGTACAATGGCAATAATTGTGTGCCTGACATGCAAACAGAGAGGCGGGCAAATTTAAATTAATAAAATTACCTACATTAAATCACTAAACTACCCAATCAAAAGACATTTTGTTCTTTTCTTATATCCTTATACTTTTGCATACGGGTAGCTGAGAGAATATTATTAAATTTTGAAAAATTATCATAATGTAATAGTTATTTATCAATATAATTGCCAACTACATAAAGCTTGTAAGTCGTCACACTAATATTTAGCTATGACCTTATTATTAGTTTAAAACCATACATAGGTCGCAAATAATAGACAACAAAACTCAGAGAGCAAGCTATTTGCTCATTTGTCGACCTGGCTCACTTGTTCGACCGCTCATCGTATAGCCCCCTAAAAGATGTTCGTGAGAAAAAAACATCACCCGGTTGGTTGAATGGTTTAAATCAAGGCGCTCAGAATTCAAAAACGAAAAGAACAGAAGACTATTGAGAAAGGGGAGAGCGAGTGGGTGTGATTTGTTCGGTTGATTTCGTGAGAGAGTAAATAATCAAACGATCAACTGTTATTTGCGAGCTATGTTTAAAATAGACAAATTGTATCGGTTCTGAGGATGGCAAATTAAGTAAATAGTATTTTAATATCTTCCAGCAGTATTAAGAAATAATATAGTACTTTATCCATATTCAGAAGAGTTATCCTTATTATCGACAGGCATATCGAATTAAAGGCCATTGAATATTAAGACAAACCTTTCAAATTTAGAAATTTTAATGAATTACCCACCACAACAAACAGTTTAAACGATATACAATTTTAGAAAACACACATTTATTTAATTAATCATTTCGTAAACTATTGCCCATTTGATTATTAAAAGCGCTTCAAGAATTCCTCAGCACAGGTGCGGGCACGAGCATTCACCGCAAGCTTCATTTCACTAATTTCTTTGTCGATTTCCTCCATGAAACTAATGACAAAGTCCACCAGTTTGTGTTTGTACATTTGCTCCGTATGGAAATTTGTTATCAGAAAGCTAATATCATATCCTTCGATTGGTTTGCGCCTCAGTATGATAAAGGATTCGGCGCGGCGCATCATGAAGCGTGTAAACTTGTGGCATAGAATGCGTTCGATTTCATCTGCCTGCTTTACAGCAATGCTCACACGTACCGAATTGATGGATGGTTCAATAAGCACCTTCTCCCTCTCATTGCGAGAGACAACGATAGGCGTGAGCACCAATTCTTTGCTGGAACAAATTTCCACCTCTGGCTTGTTGTGCCGCTCGACAACTTGCGATGGAAAGTCCTGTAAACACATTGCAGCCGTTAAGGAATGGCGAACAGCGGTCAAATATGGTTTTAACGTTGCGGCCATTGTTTGTTGTAACTTATAACTTTTATTATGATTCACACGATGGTAGTACAATGTTATTCTCTTATCATCGATTAACAACGTAGCTTCGATGTTTTAAATATCGTTTTTTTATCGAATACTAAAATTATAATACTAAATAGTTATCTTTGGATGCACAAATGTGATGTTCCCGATCAAATTTATCGACCGATTTACAGTTATCGGGCAGCAGCATTTGCAGCAGCATAAGAGTATTAAAAAAAAATTGTTTTGTTTTTATCTAAATGACGCGGTAGTTGTGGCTTTTGGAGCCTACCAGGAAAACAGCAAGATGTGGAGCGGCATTGCGCTGCTCTTACTCCTGGCGGCAGCTGCCCACACATCGCCAAGTAATGAACATGTTCCTCCTCTACCTCTAAGCATAAGCAAAAATACAACCATAACAAATGAAACCACAACTAGCAATAATTATAAAGTGCCTACGTCCAATGCTGCTGCTGCTGCTTCTGTCGGCTACATGTCGCTCCAGCAGAGCTCAGCAAGTGTTTTCTTCGTCAACTACAATCAACAGAACGTTGTGCAGCTGAGGCACAATGTGGAGAACAAGCTACATAGTATACGTAATGTGGAGATGCTCGTAACGAAAATACAAGTAAGTCTTGTGATATACATTGACTGCCTTATCAGTTATAATATGCATCTCATTCTTGCAGGAAATCTTCGACTCTATTCATTTTGCCAGTTCTGTGACCACGCGGCTGTCGTCTGGCAACGACAACGAGACCGTGCAGCAGGATCTGCAAGCATTTAGCCAGCGTCTGGGACGCAAGCTGCAGAGGGCCACACATGTTGTACTGGAACTGCGGGACTTGCTGCGTTTCAATCTTAGTAAGGTGCTGCTGCAGCAGCACAGCTACGACGACGATGGCGATGATGAGCAACAAAGTGAATTTGACTTTGAAATTGAGGAGGAAGAGAACAGGAATACGGCTGCCAACAACGAGCATATGCATCTCTATCTGAATACGCAAATTGAGAAATGTCAACCGTATTATGAAGCAAACGTGGATGTCGTCTCCTTGGCCTCGGCCCATTACAATAAACAGCAAATACAAATCTTAAACTATCTCAAATCGGATGAGGTATCGCGCGCCACATTCCTAAACGAAAACAACGGGCGTTCGCTTGCCGCCAATAGTTATATTGCTGATCAGCTAGCGATATTACGCCAGCTCTTAAGCACCAATCCAAGTGACAATGAGGCTAACAGCAGTAACAAGAATAAGCACAGCAAAAATAAAGCCAGCAGCAGCAGCAACAGTGCTAGCCACTTTAAGCACATATATTTCCTATCCAGCAGTGATGGAGCTGCAGGCACTGCCCACTTTCGTCGTTTATACGTTTCGGCCATTAAACGAAAGTTTGTAATGCTGCTCATAGATGTGGGATCGGCCCTGAATGCGGAGCTCTATGAAATAACCAGGAGTTTTGGTAGGTCATTGATTTAGGAGAGAAATTCAAATATTTAATTTAATGCTTTTCCACAGTTCAAGAGCTGTTACTGCTATTGGAGGACACTGACTATATATCGTTAGTGACTATATCAAGCGAGGCGGACTATATGTATTTGGATGCCTTTCCTGTGGACGCAGTTCATGGCATTTACAGCGCCACGCGTGCGCACAAAGATGAGATTCTTAGCTATGTGAACAATTTGAGTTTGGGTCGTGGCATGACCAATCACACGTTGGGCTTTGAGTATTCCTTCGAAATGCTGCATCGACTGCAGCAGGCACAACTTGTTAATGTTTCGGAGCAGCCCATTGAGTTTGTTTATGTGACGCGTGGATTGCTCACAAATCTATCGGATGCCATGCATGTGTTGCGTGTCTTGGCACAGGGCCAGAGTCGTCTGCTTTCGCCGGTTATCATCAACACCTGCGCCGTGGTGCTGGACGAGAAGCGCATTATGTATGAGAAACAATTCCTCAGCGATGTGGCTACGCAGAACTATACGAAGTTCGATATCGATGTGAGTGCGTGGCTGCCTGCTGGCCAGGAGGCGCAATTGGCTGGTCGCTTTTTTGTGCTCAACAAGATGCATGCGGAGACAATACCGCGGGCAAGCAGCCGCGTATTTGGTCAACTTTTCACAGAGCGTTTTCTCACAGACTCTCTGGAAGTGCATCAGCCCGTGGTGGATGCCGAGAGTGGAGGTAAGACTATTGTATTTATTAAAATACTTGCTTAAGCTAATATTTTGATTAATTACGCAGATGTTCTGGTTGCTATAACGCATACCGTTCCGCCCTATGGCGTGGTGGGCGTAAATTTGTACTTGGCTGACTTGTTGGAGGATTTGCTTAACTATCCGAATGCTTCGCCTGCTGCCAAGCAGGGATTTAGCTATGCCTTTCTGCTGGATCGTGACACTGGCAATACGCTGGCCCATCCGGCATTCCCTCGCCCGCTCATACAGCGTGAAACAGCATATCCAGTAAATATTGTTTACCTTGAGAATGCGACGGACTTTTCCAGCATTCTCAGACGTCTGCTGCATGAGGAGCGTGGTAATGCCAGCACAGGCATCTATTTGGGTCGCCAGCAGCTGTTGCGCACCTATCACTGGCAATCTGTGCTGGGCATTTATGTGCTCTGTCTAGTGAGCACCGCCAGCATAAGTGGCCCGGCCACTCATAATACATCGGCGCCGCAACAGCGTTACAATCGTATTGATGCTGTTTCTAGCTATGAGTCGGGATACTATGGCGACAGCATGGATATATTGTACCACCGTTTGGACTTGTTACAAAATGCTGCCACTGGAGCGCCCACAAATTGCCGCTACTTCAGGCAGCTGGCCACAATGGGTGAGCTGGCATTGGGATTTAATGTGTATATATCGATATTATAATGATTTTATTCTTCTTTCAGATGCACCTACTCTCTTCCTAAGCGCTGCTGCCTTTAATTCGCCTTTTGCATTTCTGCACAACAATCGACCGCGGACACAGCTGCGCCAAGTGGAATCCATTATGGCTTATTTGCGTGATTCGCGGGGTCTGTTCGCTAACCCTGGTCTGCGGCCACGCATTCGGCACGAGGTTGTTGTTTTATATCAGGCCATGCAGCAGTTGCGGCGACGGCATCAGGATTTGGGTGGATCGTTGCGGGGTCATATCATTCGACGTTATATAGCCAGTGTTAGTGGCGTGCTGCAGATATATCCGGGTTGCTTGCTGAGCAGCAGCTATGATGCAACGAGACGTCCCTGGTTCCGACAGGCCATGGCCCAGCCGGGTCGTATTGTGAGCACGGCGCCGTATCTGGATGCTGGCGGAGCGGGCTATATTGTCACTATAGCGCATACGATATTTGAGGGCAAGGCGGATGCATTACACTCAGCGCAGCAGGATCGGCCTGTGGCTGTGGTCGCCTTGGATGTGCCCTATGCCTTCTACTATCGCCTTATCTTGGACACCACGCCACTCTGCCAACAGCCACATATGAAGTGCCTGCTGTTCGAGCACGAGGGTTATTTGCTGGCGCATCCCAGCATGCTAGAGGTGTCCACGCACACGCGCAATCAACGCCGTCCGCACGAGCATCTGACGCACAAGGAATCATATCTGGCCAACGATATGTTGAATCATGCCCAGCTGGTGCGCAAACTGGGCTGTGGCAGTTATCAGAATCGAACACTACAACGCTACTATGCCTTCAACACATCTTTGGCCACGATTCTGAGCAATGTGGTGCATGGGGAGCGCACGAAATACGCCATCGCCCTGATACGTGGCAGCAATTTGTTTGCAGCGGTGCTTAACTCCAGCTGCGATGGCGGTGCCTTCTGTCCGTGCAGCACAATCGATCGGGTGTGCCTCAACTGCAAGCGCATGGATCAGACGGACTGCGAGTGTCCCTGTGAATGTCCCATGTTGGCTAGCAGCGATGCCAGGGATCTGGATGACTATACCAACTATACGCGACAATTTCCTTATTGTGCACCACCGAGCGAACATTTCCTCGCACTGCCACCCACAACGCAGCTATTGAGCTTGTTGCCCAGCTGTGCGGCCGTTGGTGGTGGAGGCGGTTGCGAGACGTTTGCCACACAGCGCGAATGCCTCGGCATTATGGGCTGTGAGTGGTGTCAACAGGACGTGGACGGAAATACTTTCGCGTCGGCCTTCTGCTCCTCACAGGCGGGTTGCTTCAATGGTGTGCTGGCATCGCTGACGCCGTATGGTGAATTGGATGAGCTAGAGATGCTGGCCGCGCACAATCCACAGCGGGAGCAGCATGCCTACTCTGCATTTGGACCACTTGGTGGCGCTATCGTTGTGCTTGCTATAGTTATAGGGTTTGCTATTTATTGCTATAGGCACAATCTGGATACGCAGGCCATGGAACAGTTTTACGTGGATTCGGTGCAGGAGGAGAATTACGGTCTGCCTTTGTCGCGCTTCAATTTTGACGATTGCCAGGCACATGATGAGCCACCCATGGGTGGCTATGATCATGCTGCTGCCCAGCGTCAGTTAATGCATGCTGCGGACATATCGCCGTATCACATGTCCAGTGGCAGCAGCTACTATCGCCGGCCACCGAATGGTGAATCGGATCACGGCTATAGCACCATGACACCGCACGAGGATAGCTCCGATCAGCAGTGCTTTACGCTGGCAGAGCCGCTGCTGTTGCACGACAAGCGGCACAGCAAGTCGGACACCATGTCCATATCAACATCCATATCGAGTCCCACAAACCGCCAACAATCCAATGCGCATCCGTATTTGAGTAATCAGCCCGCTACCAAGACGGAGCGCTATAAGCAGCAGCAGCAACAGGCGACGCCGTCGCCATGTCGCGGCACAACGTCCGTTTATGGACAGACCACGCTACCTCTGGATGCCGAGGAGCCACGTTCCCATTATATACTGGCGCCAGTCACTGTACATCGGCACATGGAGACGGCCGAATCGTAGTCGATTGCAATTAACGTTTAAGGAGTCCGCTTGTTTGCCAACTTGGTTATTTTGTGGGTTAGTTCAACTGGCCGTCGATCACAATCACAATCAGAAACAGAAACCGAAACAGAAATGAATTCGAACACTACAAAATGCCAGCCAATTTAATCTTTAAGTCGTTTATATTGTTAACTACTTTGCCATTTTTGTCCAGGTGCGCGAATCACACGCGTGCACCGTAATTTATTGCAAAAAGTATTATTATGCAGCTACTTCCAATATTTTAAGCATTTACATATACATATATATATATATATATATTTGGATATATAGATTTATATATCCTACGTTAAGCACTAAATCAACTAAATGTACTTAATATCAAAGTAACAAAACGACTCGAAACATGAGTATACATTTTATGTAATAGTCTTTAAGTGCATAAAGTTACTAATTATCGATTTTAGTTCGTAAATAATACAACTTTAAATAAAAATGTTTGCAAATTTTACACAAAATACAAAACGATGATTGGAAATTTGTTTAGCCTTGATTGAGAGCCAATCGTCAGTTCGCGGCTACAGCTGTCGGCGCGTTAATGAATTTATTTTTACAGCCAACTCTAAACAAGAGAAACAAATAGAAAATGAAATAGATTTCGCTCAATAGCAGAATTTTCAGTGCCCAAAATGTTGTGTATATTTAGAAATAAAAAAATGTCTGAAGAGTTGTCAGAGCAAAACAAGAGAATTTTCTGAAATTTTTTAAAATTGTCTTATGGAAAGAAAATGTATGCAATTTATTTTTAATTAATTATGCTCAAGTATTTTATTTGAAATGAAATGTTCTCTAAAATATATTTTTATTAATTTTTTGTAGTCTTCTTATGGAAACTGAATTTTCTTTGCTCTTCATTTCATAACCGTTTCTAACCGATACAGTTTTCCCCAACCTGACAACACTATGTTCGAATATCTGTGCTCAATCTTTTGGCTTCTGCTGGCGACAGTTGCATTTGGTTTTCTGGTTTGGCGCACAGCGAACGTTGTTTTTAGGTTTCGATTTTGTGAAACCTCGACAACGACAATTTGCTACTTCAGCTAGAGTTCAGCTTCTGTTCTGCACCCCGCACTATCTTCCGCGCACTTTGAGGTAAGGCCAATGGAAACATGATATACATTATATTTTCCAAATTCATATAATTTTTTTATTGCCCACGATTGTATTACGTAATGCGCAATGAGAAGAAAAAGAAAGAAAAAAGCACGAGAGTTATGTAAAAAATAAAAAATGATGCTGAGGCATGTGCTCAATACACACAAGATCAATGCCAATGTTGCTAGATGTTCGATAATAGATTGCAAGAAGAAATAAATTGAAAAAGAAAACTTTGCAAAATTCGAACAATTTTCTCGAGTATTTAACAGTGATATTGAATTCTTTTCTGGATATCTGTAGAAGATTACATCATCCTCTTTTAACCTCAACCTTTTGCCTTTGCTCCACAGCATCCTCGCTAGCCAACATGTTCAAATCCTTGTTCGAGGCCGCTCAGAACTCAACGTTCAAGTCGCCATTCACCAGTGTTAACTGCCAGGCTGCTACAGCGCCTGCACCTGCACCCGCACTCCTGCCCTCAGCCAACGATGGAGCTGCCCGCCAGTTGAGCCCAAATCACAATTTCGCTGCCGCCGCTGCTGTCGCTCAGGGTGGTAAGTGAGCAGTGGGCAACAACTCAATTGATCTTTACTATAATTCTCTTTCTTTCTTCTTTTTAGATTCTTGCGAATTCGGTTCCAATCACTATTTCGTGCTATGCGGCTTGGGTGGCATCATCTCGTGCGGTACTACGCACACAATGGTGGTGCCTCTGGATTTGGTCAAGTGCCGCCTGCAGGTGGATCCGGCCAAGTATAAGAGTGTGGTAAATGGCTTCCGTGTCAGCTTGGCAGAGGAAGGCGTCAGGGGCTTGGCCAAGGGCTGGGCGCCCACCTTCATTGGCTACTCGATGCAGGGTCTGTGCAAGTTCGGTCTATACGAGGTCTTCAAAGTCATGTACGCCAATGCCATTGGCGAGGAGAATGCCTTCCTATACAGAACCGGCCTCTATTTGGCTGCCTCGGCCTCGGCTGAGTTCTTTGCGGATATTGCGTTGGCGCCCATGGAAGCTGCCAAGGTCAAGATACAGACAACGCCCGGCTTTGCCAAGACACTGCGTGAGGCGCTGCCCAAGATGACCGCACAGGAGGGCATTTCAGCCTTCTACAAGGGTCTGGTGCCACTCTGGATGCGACAGATTCCATACACCATGATGAAGTTCGCCTGCTTCGAGCGCACACTGGAGCTGCTCTACAAGTATGTGGTGCCCAAGCCACGTGCCGATTGCTCGAAGGGCGAACAGCTGATTGTCACCTTTGCCGCGGGTTACATTGCTGGCGTCTTCTGCGCCATTGTCTCCCATCCCGCAGATACGGTTGTCTCCAAGCTGAACCAGGCCAAGGGCGCCAGCGCTCTTGATGTTGCCAAACAATTGGGTTGGGCTGGTGAGTAATCACATTGACGATAATCCTCTCGAGAGATTCGGTTTAATCAAAGATTCATTATTAAACAGGTCTGTGGGGCGGTCTTATGCCTAGGATTGTCATGATCGGCACACTCACTGCCGCTCAATGGTTCATTTATGATGCTGTCAAGGTCTTCCTGCGCATGCCACGTCCACCACCACCAGAGATGCCCGAATCGCTGAAGAAGAAGCTGGGCGTGACTGGGGAGCAGTAAGGAAAGGAGGCAATTGTAGAAGTTAACCGGCTTTAAATATATACATATACAGTAAATAGTGCAAAACAGATTATATTGACCGATTTAATGCGAATTGTATAGAAAACAAGATAAATCAAATAAACATACCAAAAACTTACAAATTTATTTCAAAGTATATGATTTAATTATATAAAAAATACTATTAAATGAAGGATTCAAATATTGAATTATTTACAATAAATACTTGAATTTAAATAAAACACATTTTGTATTCATTTAAAAGGTTCACGAATATTCAGATTTCGTTTGCAACTTAGCAAATTGTTTCGTTTGAATGCCCGCACTTTGGACTGCATAAATACTTATTCAGGGCTGCATTCAATTGCGTAGATATGGTCACCCTGGCACTCTGCTTTTGCCGCGTATTTTGAATTGCATAAGTGCTGAAATAATAAGGTTTAGTTGCAAATAAGAATATATATATATGATGACTATTTTATAAATTTGAACAAATTTTAAATGAATTTAAGGCATATAAAAAATAAATAAATATTAATTCTTCATTCAGCTTAAATTGAAAGTTTTTGGAAAAAAGGTAATGAAGCTCTACTTTATTTGGTAAAAGATAATAAATTATAAATATATATTTATAATATATTTATAAATAAACAAAAAACATTAAACATTAATCATAGTCTAATTAAAATATATTAATGATGTTGTTAATTAAAGTACATTTAAGGCGGAAAAAGCACAATTTGTTGACTCCCACCTGCTGTGAGATATATTTAATAAAAAATAATCGTAGAGTATTTGCCAAACTTTTTAACAGAAATTCTTCTTCCGTAAGCTCATATAATTAGAAATATTCCTTTAATATTTATTCTTTGATTCATTGTCGAACTTTATTAATGACAATTTCGTTTAGTCTAAAATGTTGATATTTTATAGCTAAAACAGTTAGACAGTTACAGTTAGACAACGGATATACCTGAAAATGGGTAAAATATATGTGTGATTTGAACCCTTGCCAATTATGGCAAGGTCAATGATCGTTTGTGATTTATTTTTGATGGATTACGTGTTTACAGATGTGCTCTATGTATGTCAGACGAGGCAGGGAGTTACGTGCATGCCATGCCAAATTGTAGCTGAATATTGTAAATGCATTGATATAAAAATGCGTTTGCTTAAAGTCTTGCATTTCAGTTACAATTGCAACTTTCAACAAAATGCTGCTAAAGGTATGTTGCAATGGAAGATATTTAGTTTTACAAAGATTTCTCATGCATTTATTTATTTAAAAGGCAATATTGGTAATCTCTGCTTTGGCTGGCATTTATGCCGAGTCACCTGTGCGAGCGCCTTATGCACCTGCTGGCTGGCGTCCTCGCGTGCCATTTAGCCTGCCCGGCAATCTGGAGTCAAGCTTCGAGATCAGCAGGCAACGCGTGGATCATGCTGGCACTTACAATGAACCTCAGCTCGATTCGAACTATTTGCCACCGAACACCGAGTCGGTGTCCAAGCAAGTCGAAGCCGAAACAACGCCATCCCCACAATATGGCGCACCAACTGATGCCCCATTTCGTATAGACTATCCCGAAGAGGAAGTTTCTGCTCCAGCCACTGATTTGCAATCGAATCGGCGCTCAAATATTAAAGAGGGTCGTTACTATATAGTCTCCGATGACAATAAGCTACAACGTGTACTCTATCGCACCGTTCAAAGTGCCGGAGATGACCTGACAGCGCAGCTGAGGTACACACCTGTGGGGTAAGCTGCAGGATCCCGTTTACAAATATAATCGCCAAGGACAATTGGAGCGGGTGTTGAAGTAAATGTCATTTGTATATGACCAAGACTTGTTCTGTCAATAAATATATTCATATAAATAACTTGTAAAGATGTTATAATATATACTCAATTATATATCGAAAATCTATACCATCTATACAAAGTAAATTTATTATTATTATTTATTTAATTTTTTCATTAAAATTATATAATACTTATTATTATACTACTAAATTGTACAGCTTTTCTTCAATAAAAACTCAGTTTTTGTTTTACTTTGTTTTATACAAAAATGCTTTCTTTATTCGTTATCATTATTTATACACAAAAAAATCTCATTTGTCTTCGTACACATTTTTCCATTCGAGAGTGTATGTAATCCAATGCATTTCTCACTCATCAGAATTCGTTTATAACTAAATACAATGCTTATGTATATGTATGTATGAATGCGTGTGATGGTCACAATGTGTGTTTGCATGTCGGTGTGTGTGTGTGTGTGAATGTGTTGGTGTGTGTGTTCTGTTGTGGAACGACACAAAATGAAGGCGCTTAACAAAACGAAACGGCAAAGTACATGGAACAGGCATAGGCAGAGCTGGAATAAGTGGAACGGCTGGACATTGGAACGCGCCTGGCTATGGCAATATGGCGGCATTCCACTAAAGAGACACATCGAGAGACAGAATGCGACAGAAATAGTAATAGTGGCATATGTGGATGATAGAGTGTGTGTGGGGCAGAGAGTTTCGCATGACGACAAGCCAGTGCATGCCAAACTGTGATGCATTTAATACTTAGCTCGGTTAGCGATAATAATAATAATATATATAAAAAACAATAGTTAGAGGGTCGACCTAAACTGGAAACACTAGACGTCACACTCAGCCACCTTACTGATACCCATTGAATTTGCCCTGTTGCGCATTGCTGTCGTAGCCACCATTGCCATTGCGTCCATTGCCGTTGCCATTGCCATTGCCATTGCCCACCTGCTCGTAACGAATGGTTGGACGATAGCCATTCTGATCGGCCTCATACTCGACGATCTGCTTGCGGCCATCGGGCAGGAGGACATAGTAACGGCCAACGGCCAAGTCACCATCGCGCGACTCCATGTGACCGAAATCGTTGCCCGACTCGTAATCCTGCACATCATATTTGAATTCGTATTTCGCTGGGCCGTATTGCTCCTCGTCACGCTGGCCGTAGCCGCCGTTGCCGCCATTGCCGCCGCCATAGCCGCCGTTGCCGCCGCCGTTTTGTCCCTTGAAGATGGCACCAGTCAGACCGGGTGCACCGTACTGGCTCTGGGGCAGAGGAGCGCCATAGCTATTGCTGGGCGCTGAGCCACCGCCGGCGCCGGCGCCGCTGCGCTGAGGAGGCAAATAGTTGTTGGACGGCGATTGGTAGGTCTGTGTGGGCGGCAGATAGTTGTTGGAGGGTGCCTGGGGCGACTGGTTGGGTGGCAGATACTGATTCTGGACTGGTGGCTCGGCCTGTGTCCAGGCAGCCAGGCAGACGAGCATAGCGATCGTTGTAAAGCACTGCAAAAGAGGGAAACGAATTTGAGTTCGATTTGGAGGCAAGCTCTGGCTTTGCAGTCAGCCAAATTGGAATTGTTTTTGCTATTCGTTTAGTTGTATTTGTGTTTAGCTGTTGTTTTTTTTTGTTTTTTGTTTTTTTTTTTGTAACCATGTCAGACTCGGAGGAAGGTGCCTGGATACCCTGGTTCTGCAAGCAGCGCGGAAACGAGTTTTTCTGTGAAGTGGACGAGGACTATATACACGATAAGTTCAATCTGAATTTCCTGGACTCGGATGTGAGCAACTATCGTCGCTCGCTGGAGGTGATACTCGATTTGGAACCCGAGTCCGGATCGGATGCACCGCCCGAAGCTGAGCTGCAGCAGTGCGCCCAGAAGCTATACGGCCTGATACATGCACGCTTCATATTGACCAATCGTGGCATTGATCTAATGCTGGAGAAGTATCAGAAGAGCGCCTTTGGCATCTGTCCACGTGTCTTCTGCCAGCGTCAGCCGGTGCTGCCCATTGGCCTGAGCGATAATCCCGGCGAGGATATGGTGCGCATCTTTTGCCCCAAATGCAATGATGTCTATGCGCCCAGGTCGACACGGCATGCGGCCATCGATGGCGCCTTTTTCGGCACCGGCTTCCCACACATGCTCTTCATGGTCAAGCCAGAGGTGCGCCCGAAGCGCACCAAGCAAAAGTTTGTGCCCAGGTGGGAGATCATTTCCTGATTGTCTTCTATTTCAGTCTCAACTAATCTCTGCTACTCAGATTATATGGCTTCAAGATCCATCAATTGGCTCTACGAGCGCTGAATGAGAATGTTGTCATCTCTAAGGATCAGCAGCCAGGTGAAGGGGATAGCAATTGAATTTTCGTTCCCGTTGCTTGCCAACTTTTTGAGTCCATGACCAAATTGTTTGTACAATTACAACAACCATAACAACAACAACAACAACAACAACAACAGGTGGTTGTCTCATGTTTATTTTAATGTTTGCTTTGCTTGTCTTCGTGTTTCGGTTGCCCTTTTGAAAGAATCTCATTAAAAATTGTTATCGTAATTAGCTCTGCACTCGCCTATTTATGACTCTTTTGTGCAATTGTTTATGCACATTGTTTATAATTATAATTATGCTTTGTTTTAGCCACGTTTAGGCGCGTGTAATATGCAAATTTATTGAAAATTGGGTCGCCTTGTCGGCAAAGTGAAGGGCCAACTCTGCCTGGCTGGCAGTTGATGCAGAATTTGTCATGTCAACGTGTGATGTATCAGTCAGCTTTGTGTATGACTTGGGCAACAAAATTGCATTGAAACTGTTGCGGTTTGAGGGTTATTCTAATGAATGCCTCTTTGGTAATTCTCTTGAGTATAACATGTGTGCTACGAAATGGATGACTTAGGCAACAAACTAGCTCCTAATGGCAGCATAGTAGCTTAATGTGCGCTGAAAAGCGAATGACTTAGGCAACAAACTTGCCTGTCTTCATGTATACCTGTCGCAATTCTAGAATTCTTGTAGCAGGCAGCTTACTGTCTGCCATGAAATGCATGACAAACTACAAATTTGGAATTTTGATAAAGAAAATAATTGTCTGATCGCTTAATCTTCTAATTCTTGAAGTGCCACAGCACATAGGCAGCTTAGGTAACAAAATTGCCAGCTTAGCTCAAAGGAGCTATATAGACTGCTCTTCCGTTTTCTTGTCGCGACTCTTCTAATTGCATAAATGTTGCAACATTTCTTCTGCTTCCCAATTACTTTAGTTGCGAGTGCAAAACCTTCAGCGACTTTCATGCTTCATTGGCTTTAAAAATGAAAAGAAAACAAATAACAAAACAAAACAAAACAAAACATTTGATATTGCGCTGTGTTCGGTGCTGTGTTCGTCCCTTGCTTATCTTGCTAGCTGCAGTCCAAACATGGGCACTGATGCGCACTCAGCTGTTGTAGTTGAAAGTACAAGTCTCTTAATTTATGCAAAACAACTGCGTTTTGGTGTTAGCTGCTGCGGCGTCTGCCTCGAACTGTGTCTATTCTTGCAAACTGCTTTTTTTGTAGCCAATTTACATTTGGGGGGAATGCGATTTGCACAGTAGCCAAAGCCGGAATGCGTGTCGAAATGTAGATACTTAAGATATAAATCATAGCAAAACCATTATGAAACTGGCGAAAATTTATGCATATTTTCAGTGGAACTCAGTGATTGAGTATATCTTTGAACTTGACTTGTTTTTGCATAAATAATTGTGTAGCTTATGCTTGATTATGCTAAAGACTTCAAATTTATATTGAGAATTGAAGCTAAGCTGCTTAACATTTGCATAACAAACGTAAGCAAATTTTCTGCATTTGTGTTCTATATATCCTTTTCAGAGCTTGGCCACACTTCTTGCTGCAATCCAGCTTACAGCCAGGATAGCAACACACTCACACACACATACAACTTTGCACTGACAGTCCATATCCCAGATGGATATTGTGATTAGATTCTATACCTTCATTTTGTTCGTTCACTTGCTTGGGTTTAGTACAAAACACACACGAAACTGTTTTCTTTACTGTATGAGACTCGGCACTAGTAGCTGAGGATCAACTGAATGAATTGATATTGTTGGGTTGGTGGTTCTTCTTGCGAAGATGGTTGACTTGATTGTGATACTGAAACAATTTCGTAGGCCAGTATTTATATTTGAAATGTGCTGCATTCGCTGTCAGCGTCGACATCGGCGTCGACATCAGCGGCGACGGCGACGGCGACGGCGACGCCAGCACAACAAAAATAGCGCGCCAAATTTTCGTATCTATTTTTTTTGTGTTTCTTCTCATTTAAAAATGTTTTTTTTTTTTTTTTGGTTTGGTTTGGAAGTTTCGAAGAGCGCGGGCTTTAAAGTAAGTAGCAATGCAAAGCAACAACACACACACACTCGCATAGAAAACATTACAAAATAATGCAAAGCAACAAACAGCAACAGCAACAGCAATGGCAATGGCAACAACAATAACAATAACTACAGCATCGAGTGCTCTCCGCTCGGCTCGTGAGCAGCGAAGACGCGAAGCTTTAGTGTTATAGTAAACTAGTTACTTTTAAATTAAAGCGCCAAACATTTGACGTTGACGCTGACGCTGACGCTGAGAGCGAAGATGAGCGTCGCACATTGAATGCGAGTACGAGCAGCACGGGAGTAATATGCTCCTCACATCACCATTTACCCATGCCCAGATCCCGGCCCCAGGCCTCAGGGCCCCACATCCAGGCCCGCATGCGATAAGCATTTACTGTTGCGTTTCTTCTTGTTGTTGTCATGTAATAGCAAAAACACTTATTCGTAATGGGATTAGTCATGCAGCTGGCTGAGGCTGAGGCTGTGGCTGTGGCTGTGGCTGTGGCTGTGGCTGTTTCTGTGGCAGTAGCAACATCGCAGCGAGGGCCGCAGGTGAGCGGAACTGGAGCTGCCACTGTATGTAGCCACAGCTGTACACGCATCTTCTTCGGCTTCGGCTCTTGGCCGAGTCAGTCGTGTGGCGGCAGCAGCAACCGCAGTAGCTCAGCTGAATCGAAAGACTTAAGGCGCAAACTTGCGCATGCGAAAAACAAAAAAATGTTTTTTTCTTCACATTTTTGTTCTGCAATTCGACAAGAAATTAGCTTCCATTAATGGAGTGTGCATGTGTGTGTGTGTGTGGGCATGAGAATTTGTTGCATTTTGTTAAAATTTAATCTTGTACTAAAAATTGTAATGAGCTTTTTAATGGGCTGAGAGGGAGGAAATGCGATATCTGTGATGAAATGGCTTGCGTTTGTAGTGTGAACTGATTGGAATGCGAAAATTGAAGATGAAGATGAATATGTAAAGAGAGATTTTGAGATATATGTTGATATATAGATAGATAGTGCGATAAATCTATTTCTTTAAATAGATATAAATACATAGATAAAACAAAAAGCATACTGACACATAAATATTCATAGATAGATAGTTATATTTAACTATATATTATAGATAATATATATAAAGATAAATAGACAGATATACTTAAAAATATATTGTTATATTTAAAGATAGGTAGACAGATAGCTATATAGATAGATTTGAAGATAGATAGATAGATTGATAAATAGATAGATATTAAGGTACATCGATAGATAGATAGATAGAAAACATAGAGATATATAGAAAATATAGATAAAATATATCAAAGAAATTGAATAGATATGCTTTAAATATATATGTAGGATATTTTTAGAATATTTTAAAAATAGTATTCATAAATAAGTAAAGAAATTCGCAGACTAATCGGATAACTCTTATTGTTTTTGCTGCTATTCACGTGAAGAACATTTAAAAGTTTAAATTTATTAAATTAAAGCGAGTTTAGAATAAACACTTGTAAAAAAAATATATATAAATTATCTTGATTGTCTTCAGTCTAGATCAGAATTGAGAACTGAGCGTTAAGGTGTGGCATCTAATTGCCTAGAGTGTGGATGAGGTGTGGATGTGGTTGCTGAAGGTCATCATTATTGTTATTATTAACATTGTTATTATTTATTAGCCAATCAGCTGGCAACAACAATATTCCGTATTGCAACAGACCCAAAAACTAAACAAAAGAAACTTAATGAGCTCTTGAAAAATTGTAACAAATTCAAACAGAAATACAAAATTCAAAATTCAAATAGAGAGCATTTTATATATTATTATTTTCATTGGCATATGGTGGGCGTAACATTTATCACGATCTGCAAATACTTTAAATGCCGTTAAGTTGCAAATGGTTGTTTGCTTTTTCGCCATTTGCCATTGTTTAAGCCAAACGTTTTGCGTGTTTTTTTTTTTTTATTTATTTATTTTTTCTTTTCTTTCATTATTGGCATTTTACGATCGACATTTTTTCGCGCTGTCGGCACGAGCCGTGTTCAACAGACTTTCACAATTGAATGTTAAGGTCCAGATTTTATTAATAACGAGCTAACAATAGTGCAAGGTGCCGAGGCAGCGCGCCCTGTTGCCAACAAATTTGATTGAAATATGCCAAAAAAATGTTAACTTGGCTTAAACATTTGATTTTGACAGAACACACAAACATGACGAATGCATTTAAAGGAAACAATTTCAATACATAGTGAATGAATGAATAGCTCAAGGCTTATCTATTAAATGCCAAACATTATATATAACTATATATATATATATATAGCTCGATCTTGATTTTGCATAAACTGCAAGTAATACTCAATTGGCCTTGTTTATGTGCCCATAAATTCTGCCTAACAAAACAGCCCGTAAACAAGTGCTTATAATTACAAAATTCACAAAATTAAGCGCCGCAAAATGTTAGCAAACTTGGCAAGGAAGAACAGATAAGGCATGCTGCGGATGGGTGGAAATGACTGCATAATGCTCGTTCCTTGTTTAAATTGAATTGAATTAGGGTAGGCAGATTCATAGAGCAAGTCTGGAGTTAATTAAGAGATTAATATTTAAGTTCTAGTTAAAGAATTGTGGAAGCAATTGTTTATTCTTCATTTGCCACGCCCATCAAGAGGTATTTTTGTTAAGTCTTTGGATAGGGCTGATAGGGTAGAAGAATTAATAGATGAAAGGACAGTTGGACGGACATATAGATGGATTCACAAAGGGGCAGACAGACAAAGACAGGGAAAGAAGAAGAAGAACAGGCAGACTGATAGTCAGGCAGACTGATATATAGACAGAGAGGCAGAGACGTGCAGGTCAATGGATAGACGCATGGAAATAAACTCTCAACTCTATCCATATACCCTATTCACTCTATGAACGAGCATAGAAACTATAACATTAACAATAAAACAGCAATAAAATGCATATTAAAAACAACAACAACAACAGCTTAAATAAACAAAATCTACAAATTCCATAGCTCTGCTCGCTACGCACAGCTCAAATGCGAAAACATTTGCTGCTCGTAATCACTTTTTGAGCACATCAAAAAATCATTTAATTTCCTGCACAGATACGTATATTTTTTTTTTCTTTTTTTAAAACTATTTTTTAATAACAAATAACGCATTTTAGCGGCTAATTTACATTGAACGTGCTCTAATGGCACTCGCCAAGCGAACAACTCCTCCTGCCTCAGTCTCCGCCCACCCCTCAAAAATCAGTTCAAATTGTAATTTCGTTTGCTGCCTTTAGAGCGGCTACCTTGGAGATCTCTCTCATTGCATGCGTGTGTGTGAGTGTTTATTTTGTAACCTAGAACGCAGATGAGTGGAACGTATAATTTAAATTAAACTACAAATAATTTTTTTGGATGCACTGCCCGCGCAGCTCCAAAGACGAGTCGTAAATCAATTAAGCTCCATTTCGATGTAAATTGCGGCGCACTTCAAACTTCCAATGATAATAATTATGAGCATTTTGCGATGGAAGTAGGGGGAAGGGAAGGGCGAAGGGGCAGTGTTGGTTAGATGTGCTGAGCATGGGGCTGCCGTGGGGGATTCTACATAGATGCGGCATAGTTTATATGTATTTATTATGCCTGTAGCATGAGTCAAGGGCATTTTTACAATTTCAGAGAATCTAATTGCTGAGCAGAGCATGCACAGAAATAGCTTTCAGATACCCTGTATAAATGTGAATAAAAGTAAGCTGATCATTTGATGATTAGATGATATGGTTAATCAATCAAACTCTGTACCTTTTTTTGTGGGCTCTCTATGAAATCTTTGAGCAATGTTTTTCAGTTTACATTTTCAGACAGCTTCAAGCTTCTAACAACAATTTGTTATAGTATATAATAAAATATATATAATATAGTATATAATAATATAATATATATAATTTGTTATAGAATATAGTATACATATATACACATAATAATATATTTTTTGTAATTAGAGGAAGCTAGAGATTGATATCACAGTAGTTTCTTTTTTTTACTCTTTGGATAGGCTTACATAGAACATGCTCTCTTTATAGAACCGGATTTAACATTAACAATATTTGCCAAAAAACAAAAACTAAAGCTTGAGCTTTTAAGAGCTATAAACAATTTGTTATATATAATTACATTTACAGAATAATCAGATAAGCAAAGCAACATACAGGCAGTTGATGTCTGTCATTTTATATAGCAATACTTTATTTTTGTTATAAATTGAGATACATGAAAGCAACATCTTAGGTAACTCTTATACATGTAAAGCAAATATATAAATATTTAAAAATAACTTTACGTCGTTCAAACAATTGTTTTTCACACATTTGTTTGGCTGGTGGGTGGGTAAATTTGTTCAAATAGAAGTTTTACACTCTTGAGCAATTCATGAACCATATTTAGCGCCACGTGCTAAAGCCAAAGCAATGCGAAAGACAAACGGCTGGGGACAGACAGACAGCATGACGTGGCTAAATGGATTTGGCTTTTTGTTTTGGTTTAATCAAGATAATCGTTATGTTTGTGCGTACAGCTTTATTAACGGAACAAGCGCGTTTACAAGGCTTTGGCTGGGGCAAGTTTTGAGGCTGAAATTTGTTTCAATTAATTTTTGATTATTTTATAAATGTGCATTCAAAAGATGCGAATATTGCTTAAAGGCTGAAGCACAACAATTAAATACATATTTTTGTTAGAATGTTGAACAAGTTATTTAAGGTGTACCAAAAAGTAAATTGAGTGAAAAAAAAATTATTTTTAAAAATAAATACAAAAAAAATAAAAATTTAAGTTAACAATAAAAAAAATATAATGAAATTTAAAATTATAATAAATTCAAAGTGTAAAAAATAATAATAAATAAAATATAAAATAAACAAAGTGAAGAAAGTAAGTAAAATTAAATAAAAATATACAAATATAAATTTAAATTTAAAATATAATAAAATTTAAAAACATAAATAATAAAGACACAAATTTTTAAATAAAAAAATATATTGAAAATCTCTAAGTAAATAAATTATATTAAATATAATAAAATTTAAAAACTTATAAATAATTAAAACACCAATTTAAAAAAAAAAAACAAGATTTTTTGATAAAAAATATATTGAAAATCTCTAAATAAATAAATAAAATTAAATATTGTTTAAGTTTAATACATTTAAACATATATAATATAATATTATTATAAATAAAAATAAAAATAATTTACAACTTTTTTATTAAATATATATTTTAAAGTAAACCAGATACATTAAAAATTTCATATTTGATGCACGATAAATATCATTATGATTAGATATTATTAGAATTTACTTTTAAGATGATCTGAATATGAATTCGTTTGTAAATATCTTATGTGAATGAATCTGAGTATCTAACGATAGTTGCTTTGAGCTAGGTCTTATATCTTAATTTAAGATGCACTTGTTGTGGCTTTTTCAAGCACTCAGTTTAGCTAAACGATCAACTCAAACATGAGCAAATTAAACGTGAACTCTTAAATCTTTGGTTTGTTTTTTTGCTTTTTGGAGAGGAGTTGCGATGTTTTGATGTTGCGCATTCGGAGACAACATTCTTCAGCTGTTTGAAGGTCGCTGCTGATGCTGCCTGCCTTTTGGCAGAATCAGAGTAAAAGCTGCTCGACTTGAAAGCTCTAGGACCTATGGCATTTTGAGCTGGTTGTTTTGGCTGCTCGTCTGATGGCAGCCATCAAATCATAAAATGCAGCACACTGCACTCCATAAAGTAATTACATGTTCTTCGCATTGGAGTGGCAAACGGCAAAGGCAACAGCAACAGCAACAGCAACGGCAACTGCAACTGAACGAAATTAGTTTGCTAAAGTGCTCGGCATCAATAATTAAAATATATGAATTTATGTATGTATGTATGTATGCATGAGCGAGTGTATGTATGTATGTCTGTACATCAATTAAAATTGAATAGCGCCAGAACAATTTGGGCAGAGCATCCAATTCTTGACAGTTGTCGGCAATGATTGATGTGGCCCACAAAAAACAGTTTGACAATGGGTAGCAACAGCAGCAGCAGCAGCAACAACAGCAAGCAGCATTGCAATTTGTGGCTAGTCTCTATTCATGTAGATGTATATGTTTATGGCTGAGCTACTCATAAAAATAGTTCCCACTCAGCTCAAAAAATGTCAATGAGTAAACTCATTTGTGAGCGCGCACTGTGTGGCGAAAAGTGGAAGCCAAGGCAATGAGGCAAATGGGCAGTCAAGTTAAAGCTAAATTGAAATGATTATGCTTTTGGGCTACCTTTTGTTGAACACTGATGCACGCTGATGCTCTAATGGTCTGATGCTCTGATGCAGCCGATGCATTGATGCTGGTGCTGATGTTGCACAACATATGGCTTACGCTGAAGCTGAGACGAACGCAGAATCTGAGGCTGCGACTGAGATGGAGATTGGGGATGAAGCAGGAGGCGCCATCTGTGACTATGGCGAAGCAAAGAGCGAGAGCAATGGCAGCGGCTGCTGCTTAGGTAGAGGCTGAGGAGATGACTGAGTAGGAGAGGCAGATTCTGCCTCTAACTATGACTGAGGCAGGGGAACAGGCTGAAGCTGAGGCTGAGGTTGAGACTGAGCAGAGGGAGTCTCTAGCTAGAGCAGAGGCTGTGGGTATGACTGAGGCTGAAGCTGAGTCTGAATCTAATTTTGAGGCTGAGTCGAATATAACTGAAGCTGAGGCTAAGGCGGAGACTTCGATTGAGCCACAGGCTGCCGGTAGCTGAGGCTGAGGAGGAGACTGAGGCGAGAGCAGACGCTGTGGCTATGGCACAGGCTAAAGCTGAAGCTGAATCGGAGACAGACTGAAGCTGCGACAGAGTCTGAGGCGGAGACTTCGGTTGAGCCGCAGGCTGCAGCTGAGCCTCAAGCTGAGGCTGAGCTCAGGCGGAGGCAGGCTGAAGCAGGACTCAAACTGAAATTGAATAGAAGACTAAAGACTAATTGAATCGCTGACGGAAACTAAGGTTGCAGCTGCAGCTGAGCAGAGGAAAGACGCAACTGTTTGAGCAACATTAGAAGGTGCTGCTGTTGTTATTGTTGCCGCCTGTTGCTTGACTAATTGAATTTCGCCTTTTGAGCTGGGCAATTTGATTGTTTGGCTGTAGTTCAATGAATGGTCCATTGTTTTGGCCATGATGCTGGCCAGTTCTACTATGGAGTAAATGGCATGATGCACAGAGCAGAGTTGTGCTGCGTTCATTCAGCTAATCCGCTTGCCAAACACGCACTCAGACCGAGTCGCATGTGTTTGTGCTGGCAACTTGACTCGCCACTTGTTAGAATAACTTGAACTCCATGATTGAAGCGATGCTATGTACATCCTACTTGGCTCGCTGCGTGGGGGTCATACACATTTGAACAATACGTAGCTCGAGTTTTTGATTGGCATTTTACGGCCTACCCACACAGACACACACACACAGACAGATATAGACGAGATGCTCCAAAATAAATCAACATAATGCTTCATGTTCGGAGCATAGATGTATAAATAATTATTACGATACTTGCGTCAGTCATTAATATATATATTGATAAACACTTTGCTCCAACTACTTCCGCCTCGATGACGATGCCAGACAAAAGATCAGCCAATCCGCATACAAATTCGAGTACGAGCACTCGCATCATTTCGAGTTGTAGTTACACTCGATGAGGTTACGTTGCTAACCCCATCCACGGCCCCATCCTTACCAAATTGACATTGAAAAACGACAGCGAACACCTCGAGATAGCTATAGGCTGAGACTGAGGTTGAGACTGAGGCTGAGCCAGAGGCTGAGGCAGAGGCAGAGGCTGAGGCAAAGACCGCACAATATTTCGTTATCAACTTCAATTAAATTGAACTTTATACACATTGCACTGTGGTGCAAGTGTATAAGTAATTGATAATGAAAAAAAAAGTATTATAAATAGATAATAGAAATCAACAAAAATTCATTCATTTCCAACATCTCAGATATTTAATTGGCAGTTCCACAATTATCTAAAAATAATAAATATAAAAAAATATATATAAATATTACATTGTATTGTATTATTAATATTATATTGTTAATCAATAAATAAAATGTATGGTAATGGAAATTAATAAATAAATATTCTTTCAAAATATATATATATAATTATTATTTTTATTATTATTTACAAGAAGAAATATATTAAATAATATATGTAGATTAATTTAGAGTTTGTTTTAAATATTAAAAATTAATTTTATTATAAACTTGTGCTATATTGACTTCTTATACAAATAAATCATATTCAAATTTTATAGAAATTTTGTATTTATTTTTTTGCTTTTTAATACAAATTTTCTTTCCACTATGCAGCAGCAACTGGAGATGCGGGTTCGATTTCATATGCAATTGTTTATAAAACAATTAACAAATCATTATTAACAGCATTAATTAAACAAACAAAGAATGTAAACAAATTTGGTTTAATTCAATTTTTTTGGATTTCTTTAGTGGAATTTTTCAAGTTGTTGAAATTTCAAAGAGTTCAGTTTGCTGCATCTGCCCTCCATTGTTGTTGCTGTTGTTGTTGTGTTGTGGAAAAACACTTTCGATTTTTCCAACAAAATGCGATGATTGTGCAAGAGTCTGCAAGATGGCAGACTTAAATTTGGGTCTCTGCAGACAAAGCCACAGCCAGAGCTAGACCAGTTGGTCGAGCTTGGCTTGGCCTGGCCTGGCTCTAACTTTTACCAAATATACCTAATAGAACACGTCGCGTTATGCGCATTAAGGTGCCTGGCTCACTTGCTGTGAGAGCTCTGCAACAATTGGCGGGGGAATTCGTGTCATTTGCATATGCAGACGATAATCGTTCCCCGATGATCAGCTGGCTGAACGGGCGCTCACGGTCCACTCACCTGACTTGGATGCTGAGCGTCGTTGCCATCGTTGCCATTGCCATAAGCTCGAAAGCAATTTGCGATCGGAGAGCGAATGCCGATCAATCATTATCAGCACGGCTCTGGCTTAGCCAAATGTCAAGGCACATCCTTCTTCCATGCAGTCAACTTCTATATAATGCGCCACACACATAGATTGACGTACTATCGATCCGACAGACAAACATATATGGTAATATATCATAATGAGCTGGCAAATATTGAAAGTTCCAAGTGTTGTCGCTTTAGACATGCCAAACCAAATTGCTGCCGGGCATTGTTTTAGAGATGAAGAAAAACCTGTTTACACGATAGGTATATTTATAATTAATTTGTTGAGTTTATTGTTAGTGTTGATAGTCTTATAGTTAGTTGTAGTAGTTTAAATGATCAAATGATAAAATCAAATGATAAGAATAATATTTAAATTACATATTGCTAGAACAATTTGATGTACTATATACAGATAAATATGTGAGCAGAAATAGCTAGATATGTAGATCGTTTAGCTGATCTCTAAAGATTTAAGTATACAAAGAAATATACTATATTATGTACTTTCTTCTTCTCTCTTTCTTATAAATATATACTAATACTTTTCTTAATATATATTTTTGCTTCTTCTCGAATTCACGTGGCGCATGAACCCAAATAAGCAAATGAGTTTGCCACTTGCTTTTCTTTCAATTGGCAGCAATAGCAGACAGAGTATGAAGCAGAGGAAGCAGAAGCAAAAACAACATGAAAATCAATTTAAATTGAATTGTGTGTGCACTGTCGGAGATCGTAGATGTTAGATGGGAGATGGGAGATCTTGCTGATCGGTCGCCCTCATCCGTTTGGTGTATGGCAATAGTTGCACAAAATTAATTGTTGTTGGCCTTAAGAGTCAAGCGCCAACTCATCGAGTGAGGCACGGCCGAACGTATCTGTCAGATACTTTAAACCGATTAGTTGTGGCTCCAATTTCAGATGATTTTCAAATTGCAAAATGCGCGATAACAGCATTAACCTTGAATTCAGCTACATACATTGCCAAATATACAAAAAAAAAAAGCTCTAACTAACTAACGCCAATGTAATGTTTGGCTTAATGTGAATTCCTTTAGTTCGCTTCGATGTGGCTCAGATATTAACAATAGACAGAGAGAGAGAGACAGAGAGAGAGAGAGATGGGAAGAGGGACAGTTTATTGAATGCTCATTATGATAGATACCCTGCAATTTGGCTCGACTATTTTATTTATGCATATTTCATAATAGTTTTGTTTTTTCAAATTGATTTTCAAACATAAATCAAACGCATGCGACGTCGCTTCCTTGAAGATGCTGCTCAGATGCTCCGAGTGGCTGCTGTGTGCAGGAGTTAGGAACATGTTGTAACGCACAGTTAACTCTTTGTTGTTGTTGTTATCGTTGTTGCCTTAGTTGTTGTTGTTGCTGTTGATTTAGCTCTTGTGGGCTTCGGTCGCATCACGATTCGCCAGCCGAAATTTATGTTATTTTTTTTCTCTCTCTCTGCTGCTGCCTTTGCCTTCTGATGTAATAATAATCATGTGCAGCTCAGGCTCAGCTCAGACGACAGGTGAAAAATTGTTACAATTTGATGGCAACGTTTGGCTTCTTCTAGCTGACGCTGCTGCTGCTGCTGCCTCTGCTGCTGCTGTCGTTGTGGCATGCAACGTGAGGCTGTGGGATGTGCTTGGTTGTTATTTAATTTTTTTTTGTTATTTTTTATGTGACACTAAATTGTGTTTTATTGTTGTTTTACTGCTTTTAGAATGTGCATCTTTTTTTTTGCTTTTTTTCTTGTGTGTGTTTGCGCATAATTATATATGCATGATTTACGATCGTGTCGCTGGTTGTTCCTTAGCCGCCAGGTAGCTTTCGAGATTATATAGCTGTAAATCTAGTTCAAGAATTTCAATTAAATGAGTTGCAACAAAGCCTCGCAGTCTCTCAACAACCTCGCTGCCTCTCAGCCACGTCGTGCCGCAATTTTATTACAAACAAACAACTTTGCAACAATCCATTAGCCCGCCTTTACTTTTAGCACACACTTCATTAGAGAAGGGTTGGCTTTGCCACGTAGGTGTGGACAGATGACTGCCCTCATCATAGCAGATTTTTGACAATGCTGTTGGATATATTAGATATATATATAGATGCTGGCTGTGCGATGTTTTGTGATTGGCTTTTGTAGTGTTTATGGAATGTAATTGTTCTTAAGCTCCAAGAATTGTCAAGTAAAGCTAAATATGTATATCTGTATGTATATCTCTAAAATCAATATAAACTATTTATATCTGCCTTCAAGTATTCAAATTATACTTTAATTAGATATTCACATTGCTTTTGTTGCTATACGCTTGAAGCTTGAAGCTTGAATAAGTTCCTTTGTTCTACTCTTCCACAAAGGTATATTGGCTTTGCTGTCTCTTTATGAGCAAAATCTTATATTATCTATTATGTAACTGAGAAGCTGCTCAAGCTAAGCTTCGATAACGTTCTAATGTCTATGTAAAAAAAAAAAAATTACATAAATATTTCTATTAAATATTTATAATATATACTAATTTTTTTCTTCAGCAGTTAAAGTCATATATAAATTATATATAAATAAATATTATAAATTCGTAAGCGACTTCCATTAAGCTCTCAGTTAAGATGCAGTTGAAGTAATCAGCGCTTAGAGATCAATTTTTGAGCTTGCCTTTCGTATATAAGATTTTTCATATTTTATATAATAATGTATGATCAATTTTATTTATAATTACAAGAATAATACTTCTAATCGAATAATAAATTATTTAAATTTAAGAACCAAACAAGTAAACTATATAAATTCCACATTATATTAAAGAAGAATACTAAACAAATGCCTGAGCATAAATAATTGTCAAGATTCTCTACTAGTTATTGTTCACCTCAAATAAAGCTTATAATATATGAAAGCAACGGCAGTAAGGTTCAGGTTCGACTACAGTTTGAAGGTCTTTGAGTTTGCTTTGGTGTGAAACTGCAACAGAGCGGGACATTTGATCAACACGTTTCTGTTCTGCTATGGAATGCCCAGCAACGACCCTGTAGAACTGAGCTCAGCTCAACTTGACTCGACTTGACTTGAAACCCTAAACTTGTTAGCTACTGTATGCGAATGTTTAACAATATTTAACATTGTTTTGCTAGTCAGACAGGCAGAGAGCAACAAAATTGTATAAAATTACAGAATTCTTCTGTGTTGACCTCCTCGCGGGCTTCGACTGCGCTTCCACTCGAGAGTTCTGCCAAATGTGAGCCGAATTTGCTGTGGCTGGCTTTGGGGGCGGGGGACTGGGTGCACCGCTCGAGTGGCAGTCGAGTCAGCCATTTGAAAGTATCTATCAAAGAGCCACATCGACTGACTGCATCACTTTAAATTGCTGCAACACGCAGCAGCACCAACGAAGCCGAAGTCGAAGTCGAAGCCAAAGCCAAAGCCGAAGCAGATTAATTATGACTCGAGTTAGTTGAGCAGTTGCCGAGAAGGAAGGAGGAAGGAGGAAGCTGAGCTTAGCATCGAGTGAATGTGTTGATGGCTGAGTTGGACTGCGGTTGCTTTTTGTTTTATTATGCTGCAGAAGGTGGAGGTGGTGGGTGGTGCGAGATGGGAGGCGGTGGCAGCGAATGATTTTCAAGTGTTTGACATATGATTTTTGGGCTTAAAATAGTTTTGCGAGTTTCCAGTTTTAGAGTTTTACACTTTGACAGAATTTTCGTAATGATGAGCGTATTAAAATATGTTTTTTTTTTTTTTTTCGACTGCTCGTGATTGCGAAAAACCTTTGGCGCATTCTTTCACAACGGTGCCACCAAGTGTGGCAAGTGTGGCAAGTGGCAGCAGCTTGAGCCTTTTAACCGCTGACTGACAATAAAAGCCACAAATCTCAATGAGCATAAATAAGATTAGAGCGTTTTCGATCCGCCGTTAATATTTGCCACTAAATAGCAGTTTAATTGGCACACCAAAGCTTCACTCGCAGCGATTGCAACAATGGCCACAGCTCTGCGCCGCGACACCTGATTGCAGGAGGATGCTGGAGGCAGACGCTCTTCTGCCATTGGCACATCGCATAATTGTGGCCATGATGCGGCACAAAAGTTGAGCAACTGCCTCAGAGCCTGGCTAAGTGCTGGGTGTGTGCCGTCTCTCTGCCTATAACTGTCTATCTCTCTGTCTGTCTGTCTCTCTGCCTGTCTAACAGCAACTCGATGCGATTGCAAGTGTTCCTCTAGTTACCAAAATAACAATATATTCTTTAATCAAATATGCGAATCATGCTTCGATTACTACTGTACTACTTTACTTTACCAACACACATAAATATAGATAAGCAAATAGAAGTTTTTGATTTATGAAATACATGGACTTAACTCTTTTTTGACAGCGAGCAAAGAGTTTACACTGACTGCTGGCAGAGATTTTAATAATTAAACGTTTGTTTTGAATGTTAAGAATTGTTGAGAGAAAGCAGCAATGCTAATGAATACAAAGTAAATGAATTTATATAATAATAATATATTTATATACTTTTCATTATTTTACAATATAGGGAGTTTTAAGGGCCAACAGTTACAAACAACAACTGATAATAAAAATTAGATACCCAAAAACGTGTTCTTAAATTATCAATGAAAAACACTCAATATAATATTTTTTTTATATATTGATCTATAAAAATCTAAAACTAGAAAAATAATTTAAAGATAGTTTGTTTTTGTGTGGGTAATACAAGTTAATTAGAAATCACTAATAAAGAAAAATAATACATAATATTTTTAACAATACAAAATAAACCCACAAATACAGAACAAATAAACTAATTAAGAGAGCTCAATGTGGTGGTGGAAAAGAAGTGTACAAACATGCAGTGAGTGTTATACGGTCAGTGGTGGCACAACACAACTCACTATTTATTTGTTTAAAACTCAATCAAAATTTTAAGTTTGTAGTGGGGTACCGGTTAGGGAAATGAATTTAAGAGCGGGTTGAGTTGAGAGGTAATGGACGGTAGACGATGTCAAATTCAAAAAAAGTGGTTTATGAAGGGGAGAAAGTTGGGGGGTAGGGGAGAAGAGTGAAGGTTTGTAAATAAAATGAGTGTATAAAAAAAATATTAGTACAGGACGAAAAAAAAGGATATTGTGGTGATATAATGTTAAAAATATCTGTCATATACATAGGAGTTTTAGTGGAAAAAGCTGAATACTGGTGTAAAATTGGGTAATGATTTGTAATAAATATGTATAACTAACTCTTACCAAGATTTAATTTTATTTAATGATGGAGTGAATCAGCTGATGAGTAAGTGGGAAAATATTTACTCTAAAAGGATAGATAATAGAAAGTAAGAAACAGTTAAGCTTTAGATGTTGGCAAAATTTTAACAAATAAATAAATTTTAAAAATAATACATTATTTAGATAAATCATATAAAGTATAGATATTATCAGAATTCAGGTAATTGTAAAAGATAACATCCACTATCCACCCAATGATAATATATCTTTATAATTGACATGGGCCGATACCTGTTGACTGTTGTCAATTGTGTAATTGTTGCCAAGCTAACATTTAATTGACTATCTAGCTTTACTTTCATCATTTACATTTTATTTGCATTTGCACTTGATTATATATATGTATATATATTTGTTTGGGAATTAAGCCAGAGATCCAATTAGGCAAAGTGTGTTGACATTTCAATCAGATGGCCGCATGAAGTGGGTCTTGCATAAGGTGCAGTTACTTAATTACACATAATTAAAGTATCTAAATCAGTTAAGGGCCGCCTCTACATATGTATATATATGTATGTATAAATGTTTGCCAGTGGGAGTTGCAAAGGGTTTTTGTTGGCCATGTTACTGAGAGGTCTTCCAGCTGCTGCCAACAACTATTTATGACATCCGTCAGTCGTTTCACTTTCTAACACAGATTTCGAGTTTTCAGTATTCAGTTTTCGGTTTTCGGTCTTTTTGTTCGATGCTCTCCCAGTTGAGTCGAGTACTTGGGCTGCGTAATCGGGGCCATCTGCCAGACGAAGCTTTATATATATCTATCTATCTATTTTTTTTTTCTTCTCTTCTTTTTCAGTTGGGAATTTGTTGCCACAATGACTCGCAACTGAAGTATCATAAACATTCACTTTTACGTATGTATGTATTAAATGTATTATATACATTTATATATATATGTGCCTGCTGCTGCAGTCGTCAACCAATTTCCTGCTACTTGATACAGTTTTTTATTTTTGTGTCAGACCCGCAAGGTCGTTGGATGGCTTTCGGTCGCTGCTTGTCAGCATTGATGATGCCTGTCTATGGACACATTTTATATATTTTCGATTTTGTTTCATTTGTTTGTCGATTTATGCAATAGGCAAATAACAATTATGACGCTCTGATTATTGAAGATGCCACAGCAATTGCCACTGCAGCTGCCGTGCAGCGATCTGTAGCCTAAACCCTCGACAGCTGTCAACTGGAGCCGGGCCAAGTTATCAATATTTGGCTCTGGCTCTGGCTATGGCTCTGGCTCTCGTCTCACCTTCGATTCGACACTTTTACTTTTGTTGGCAAATTTCATGCTCGGGCCCACTCAAGTGTTGTTGCTGGCTTTTTGGGAGGCGCCTCGAGTTTTTGAACTTCAGCTGCGTGTAAATACTTTACGATTAATTACATCGGAGCACCTTTTGACAAGCTCAATGGGTCCGATGAGAAATTTCTATGGTCATTATTATGCTCGTCGAATTGCGCGGCCCATTCGGCCTTTGTGCTCGATAATCGAGCGTAAAATGGGCCACAGACCACATCAAAGCAGCGCAGCAGCAGCAGCAGCTGGCCAAATGGCTAAAGCCAAGCTAAATATGCGAATTTGTTGGCCGTGTTTTGATTTCTTTTACAAGTCGCCGCTGGGCCCTCGGCAAATAAAGCGAAGAGTCACTCTTGAAGGGATCCCAGCCATCGAGGCGTCAATATGCAAATTGTTATAAATACAAAAATAGAAGACAGAAAAAACAACAAAGTCTAACAAAATATAAAAGAAAACTGGCAAAAACAATAGCCAAAGATGGCCAAGTGTTTGATTAATTGACTGCAAAATTAATTATTATAATTTATGCAAATTTAATGTGAGACTCGCCTGCTAATGGGACAAAGCGGCGTATGCGTAACGAGAAAACGGCTTAACGACCTGTTGAAGCACTTAAGAGCGGAACTTAAGCAGCTAACTTAAGGGCTTGGCTACATGGGACATGGGTCATGAGAGAAGAGAGTTAACTGAGAAATTACAACTATAAAAGGAACTAAATCTATGCAAGTAAGATAGTTGTTAAAGTAAATATTGCAGCAGTTATTAAAAAAAAATGTATACGAAATAAACAAAAGACACTTTAAATCTTAAAGCTGTGAATTGTTTGACTGCTGAGTTTTTTGACAATTGATAATTGATAATTAGAGACGCTCTTCAAGAGCAGACAGAAAATAGAATTTGATAATGAAATTGCTTTTAAAATTATTAAATATTTAAAATAAAGTAAGAGACAGCCAATATATAAATATATTTTTAAGCAGACACAACTGTTGTCTTTAAAATAATAAATTTAAATTAGAAGCAACTCAAAAATCTTGTTGATTAAAAATTGTAACATAAAATATTAGGTATACGACTAGGTGTACAATAATACAAATTTTAATAATTAATAATTTGAAAATAAAATAGCTAAAAATTCGTTTTGCTACTAATATCTATGCAATTTATTTATATTAACGAACTAAATAAATACAAAATAATAAGTGTACATATATTTCCCTTACTTCGTAATTTTATAGATTAGAGCTATTAGCTAATGCCACAAATGAATAATCAGCTCACACTATCTTGCCAAACTCATCTGAAATTACCCCATTTTATCCACATTATCTTTATCCCACTATTAAAAAGCCTTAATACGAGTTCAATATCATTTAATTAGCTTAAGTCACGTGTGCCGTTTAAACAAACACATTCACATTCCTCTTGGATTGTTTACGTTTTGAAGTGCCTTCGCCAGTGCCGAGCAAATTCTTATCGGCTGCTGCTGCTGCTGCTGCTGCCACAATCCAATTAACCTTTTGACATTTGCGACAGGCAGCAGATGCTGCGACCACTTTTGGCTAATGGCAGCGCGTAAATCAAATAACACAAGCACACAAACACATAAGATACAAAAGTATCTGTCAGATACGTCGACTACTAGTCGTGGTCACTGTGTAATGCACACTTCGGTTCAGTTGCGGATGTCTCTCGTCGCTCAAGCGGATGCGGCTGTAATTAAAACACTCGACGCGTTGCAAGTGTTCGCATCCCAGTTTAATAAACTTATCATCAGCAGCCACAAATAAATAAAAAAAAACTATCAAGCTAAACAAAGGCAACTGCAACTGCAACTGCACTAAGCCGCATGTGCAACATGTGTCTTCTGGCTTGTTAACACCAATGAGCTTTTGGATATCTTGTGCGCATCTTGTTGACCATGTGCCTTTGACATCTCGCTGCCAAAACGGAACTGAACTCAGCTCAACTTCAAGCTACTCAACTCAACTTGGCCGAGAAAGTTGTCTTCGCGCAGAGCAACGCACTTAGAATTCATCAAATATATTTGGAAAGCATTTATTTAAGTGGAATTATTATTGGAAGTATTTATTGTAAGCTTAGGTTCAAACAGCTACTTATGAAACATTAAATTACTAAAATTAAAGTTCTTGTTTTGATCATTAACAATAATATTTCAAATTTTAATACAGAAAAATAAGAAAGAAATACAAAAAATTATAAATATCATGAATAATTCAAATAAATATTTTTAATATATTTTTCTTGTAAATTAAATGAATATTTTGAATGTTTTTTTTTTTTTTATAAAAAAAATAACAATATTTTAATATAGAAAAAATATGAAAAATATATAATAAATAAATAAAAATTTATATATATATTTAAAAAATAAATACAATTATTTTAAATGCCATTTTTAAATGAAAACGAATATATTTTAAATGTTTTTAATATATTATAATAATTTTAATATTTTAAAATATTAAATACAATATTTAAATAAATATATATAAATACAAAAATTATTTATATTTATTTTACTATAAACACACAAATAAATATACTAAAAATTATATCGATTAATATTAGTTAATATGTGATTCTGTGAGTTTAATTATTAGTGATGATGCTGAGCTATATGCTCCAAATTAAGCAAGCACCAACCCACCATCAGCGCAATTTCTATTCAATTACAGGTGTGCAAGCTGTCAGCTTGCTCAATAAATTTAATTTCTACACGCTTCTAACAGTCTGAGCTAACTGTTAACGAGCTGGCAACCTGCAACTGCAATTTGCAACAATGAGCATGAGCAATGAGGGGTGGGCGTTGCGCAGTGATAGAAGATTAGGGTAGGCCGATTCGCCCACATGCACAGTACACAGTGAAGATGCAAATGGAACGAAATGAAATGGAATGGAATGGAATGAACACGTGCTGCGTGTTCGGCTGCGGCGTGGGCGCAGCGTTGCCATAAATCTCAACACATGATTAATGTGGACGCGCTTGGCTAGAAGATGTTTAGCTGGAGCTGCAACGGGCAGAGGCAGAGGCAGCGGCAGAGGCAGCAACTGCTGAGGTCTTTAATTGGAGCAGCAAATTGTTGCAAAGAATTCGCCGCCAGATAAATGCAACAAAATTGTATTTCAAGCGAACACAAATTTAAATAAAAAGCACATTAACTTAACAGGGGGAGAGAGAGAGAGAGAGGCAGAGGGAAGGAGGCGGAAAGGGTCAGCCCCCACAGAGATGGTCAAGCAGATGGACAATGCGAGCTATGTAGAAACTCTCTGGAGAATTAATGGCACGCCGACGACCAGGAATGAAGCGTGTGCCTTATCGCGCTATTGCCACATGAATTAACAATTAACCAAAACGGATCTATGCATCACAGCATTTTCACAGAGAGTTGAGCCTAAGACCTCTTCAGATTGGAGCTCTCCAGATGGTGAAGAGAATAAGAATTTAAGGATTTTCGTGAGGTAAATTGAGTTATGCTGATGATATTTTATATTCTGAATATATAGAACCAAAAATAATATTATTATAAATCAAATTAATAATATCCACTTAGACTCATATACATATACGTAATCAACGAGGCATATTCTAAGTCACTAACTTCAATAACAAATCTAAGTACTTGATTTGCCTCAATAATAATTACAATTCAAATATTATAAATTAATATGCTGCACATTTGTAAAATACTTTAAGCAGCACATTAGCTGACCAAGGTGCTAATAATCTATAAAAAATAACCCAAAAGTAGTTTAATGGATTTCAAGGTGTCTTCATCTACCTCTTGTTCATGATTCATCTACTGAGTATGCTATTTAATCTATATTTTATACCCTAAGCAAGGCAGTGTAGGGTATAATGCTTGCTTGAGTGCATTTGTAAATACAAATATATTTTAAATAAAGAAATTAGTTATGTATCTGTTCTTTAGTATCTCAAAAACTATAAAGAGTAGAGTCTTGAAAGTTGAGTTATTTATAGAAAATATTTTAAAATATAAAATATTGTCAAATGTATGTTTAAGAAAATTCTTTTTAAATTTAATATTATTAACATGTTTCAATATTACACATATTATAATATTTGCTAGATATACCTTCGATATTTTTTGATTTTAGCTTGCTACATTTATATTTATATAAACAAAATACTAAACACACAAATAAAATACTAGTAATAGTAGCTGCGGTATATATAGTCATTCTGCTTTCAAATAATATATATTACATTAAATATTACATTCTTAGTGATAGATTAGAGGTATCTCCTAGTTGTTCAGTTAACGCCCTTTATTGTTTTCCCTGAATGTATTTGTATTTAGCTGTTGATTTAATGGGCTTAGTCAACCAGTTTCACACAATGATATGTGCTCTACCTTAGCAGCTGATATCTTGTTATCTTTTTTTTTTTATTTTAATCGACAAAGGCAATGCAGTCATCCATTAGCAGATCAAACCGTAGCCCAAATCCAATCCAATCAACACTCTTAATGTCCGCTAAACACGCACGCAACGAGATACCGCCAATTGGCGCAGATGACTTCATTGGGGCCTGGGAGCCTCTCTTGATTGATGACTGCGCCCACAGTAATGATAAAAAATATACAATAAAAATTGTATGCGACGGCAGCTTCACACATTTCAGCATTCAGCATTCAAGCATTCAAGATTCGACATTCGACATTGATATGTTTTTGTTTCGCAGCTCTGGCGGGATAGAAGATACTTCAATATGTCGGAGTCAGCGCCATGAAGTTCAAAAGCAACTCAAGTGACAAGCCAACTGAAGACTAACACCCTCGCCAAGAGCATTATCATAATGTCAAATAGAAGAAGACTATCTATATAGTTATAGAGTATGTGTTGAATAGTATTAATCATTCGTTCGTCTATTTCTAGAAAATATACTTCTTACAAATCAAACTGTTGATAATATTAAAGTATTGTTGTATGACATTATAATTCTTAACTAAATATTTACATTTTACATATTACATTTTGTTAAATTTCTAATCATAGAAAAGATAAAAAGAAATAACCTTTTGAAAGATGAATACTTATAAAATTTGAATAAATATTGCAACTTTAACCTTAGCAACTTTATAACATAATGTTACATTTCATATAATATCACATATATTATAATATTATATAGGGTATTATATTAACGGCTCGTCACAGTTATCTCTTTAATCTGTCTCTTTCGTATGACTGGAATTGTCGTTGCTATTTCGTTGTATGGATCCACCCATCTGGCCACCTAGCTGGATGCACGCCTCTTCGCTCTCCACTCTCCACTCTCCAATCTCCATTCGTCAGTCTGCAGTCTCCACAGTGCACGCAAGTCGATTAAAATTCCGCATAAATGTTGAATGTTAATCGCTCATTGTTTGAGGAGGAGCACAAATTAAATTGTTTGTAAATTTGACATATAATAGTTGTTGATGATGTTGCTGTTGCTGTTGCTGTTGGTATTGCTGTAGTTGTTGCTGTTGCTGTTGCAGTAACGACGTCTTTTAAGCTGCCGCCAAGAAATATCGAAGTGGATTTGTTGCTGCTATTGCTGCACTTTTTTTTAATTGCAGTTTTTGGTCTGCTGCTGTAGCTGTCGCTGCTGCTGCTGCTGTCTCAGCTGATGTTGCTGATGGCAATCAACGCAGACAAGTTAATTAAAATAAAATCCATAGAAATATGTTGTTGGTTTTAGCATCTTTATCCACTTACATAGACGAATATTCTGAGTAGCGTAACATATTTATTTTGAAACTATTCGTAATTGAATTAAAATACATTTGGAGTTAAAACTTGTTATCTACACTTATCCGACATTATCCGGCTTTAGCTATTTGCATAACAAAACAAATTCATTTTTAGTTATTTAAATTGTGTTAACATTTTTTTTTTTTTAATATAATAAGATGATATTAAAACGGAATTGCTTAATAGAAAATTACGTTGCACCAGTTGGGGAATGTTAGAAAATGTCATAAATAATTGTGTCTATTAGAGTGGATATTCGCCGTTGCCATACTGCTTGATCTTCAGCAGAGCGCAGGTGTGCTCGAAGAGCTCTTCACACTTGGCCGGCTGCTTGGCGTCCGCATGGAAGGGACCCTTGCCACAGTTGCTGAGGTACACGCCGCCCAAGCCCTCGATGGATGGATCTATGGCAGCGAAGACAACGGTGCGTGAGCCCCGCTCTGGGGTCTTGAAGAAGAGCTTCTTGAATATCGGCACCGCCGTTGTGGCCGAGTGCTCAAACAGATCCGTGTCCACAATGCCCGGATGCACCACATTCACCTGCACATTGGCCTTCTCAGCATCCAGCAGCGTCTGCAGGTGGCGTGTGAACAGAATCTGTGCTAGCTTCGACTGGCTGTACGCAGTGCCGGGATAATAGTTTTTACTAATGAAGAGAAACAAAATTTTAAATATGAACAGAGAAAGATATTGTATCATCTCTATCATTCACTTACAGTCCATTGAGGTCCTTGTAGTTGATGCGGCCAATGAGGTTCACGCAGGAGCTCACGTTTACAATGCGCGCGTTTCGGCCAGGCTGGCCAGCCGCACGCAGCTTCGGCAGCAGCAGGTGGGTGAGCATGAAGTGGCCCAGGTAATTGATGGCAAAGTGCGACTCGTACCCATCGGCTGTTAGCTTGAACGGCGCGAACATAATGCCCGCATTGTTTAGCAGTAAATCGACTTTGGCATATTGCTGTGAGATTTTCTGCGCAAAGTCACGCACCGACTTCATATCCCCCACATCGAGCTGTTCGCAAATTAGTTTGCCTTTCGTCTGGGTAAGATTGACAATGTTGGAAACGGCGTCCCTGGCACTGCGCGGATCTCGAACGCCTGTAAAAAAGTAAACAAATTATTAATAAATAAGAACATCTTGAAGACACAAATAAATAATTGCAATATCAAGCAACAAATATTTCAGCTAATTCCTCAACATTTTAGCGTATTAAACCGATGAGGTATTTTTTTTCAGTATGCCTAAAAGTATGCCATTTTTTCAGCAAATGTGTTTACAATTAAATTCCTAGCAACATTTTGCATTTCTGGCAACATTGCAACATGTTGTTATATATGGACTTAAGATGTATTTGTGCATGTGGGACATACATACAATTTGTTTTCTATGATCTAATTACTAATGCAGCTCATGCGCTGACTTCGGTTATTTTTGTTTTATAATTTTCTTTTTTTTTCGTGTGGATGCACTTAATATGTAAAGTATATTCAATTTGAACGTTGTATAAATCCCAACTAATGCAATATATTTGGTTGAGTTGTTATGTGGGTTTTTGTTGCGGCAACATGCATACGACTTTTCTGAACAATACTGTGGATATTTGTTGATATCTGATGTGTGCCCAAAGCTATGCAATCTTTACACATGCACATTTGTTGCAACATTTGTCGACTGGCAACATGTTGCGAGTTGTGGACTCTAAGTGTGTGGGTGTAGAAAAATCAAATATTGTGTGAAATTTGTTCGATTGAATTTGCGCAGTCAATGCACGTTTTGGACCAACTTTTATTTCTGCTATTTCTTGTCGTGTGTCATGCTGGCTGAATAACAAATTGACGGCGCTGATTTACATAGCTGATGCAAGGCATCGCCATCGAGCGCAGTTCAAGTGGTCAAGTACAAAGAGTTCCATTCACTCACCCATTATAACTGTCATATCGCATGCCAACAATTTCTCTACAATGCGTAGGCCGATGCCGCGATTGCCGCCCGTAATGACGGCAATGCGATCCGGTTGCTTGTAAAGTTCTGAAAACAAAAACAAAAACCAAAACAAGATAAATCGTTGTTAATCGATAATAATTGCATGAGCAGCTTTAGATAATTATATGTACAGATTATTGTATACATACCCACACGATCCCTGGAGGCGTATTGTGCATCGTGTATGAGTCCGAGAATGCCCAGATACTGATAGCGAAACTCTGTCTTCCATTCAAACCAGGACTTGGGTATACCCTTGGTTGTCTTGGTGAAGATGAAGCCGCACAGCAGCGTCAGAATGATAAGCAGCCAGAGCAACATGTTGCACACTTCAGTTATGTGTATTGTGTCTGTGGAAGATAAGAAATCAATGTTGCCAAGTCAAAGTAATGCTCGAAAGCGGGCGGGGGGCAAAGATCGTTAAGTTGACTCTGATAAGACCAAGTCACGGCATAAATATACATTTCTAGCTTATAGATATCATAAATATGTATATTCATTTATAGAAAAAGGTCTGTGAGCAGCAATTATTTGCTTGCAGCTGCGCTCGTCACTCGCAACTTGAGTCAGCAACAAATATACATTTTTTTTTATTTTCCCACTATTTCTTGCTTGTCGCCCCGACCGAGCTTATTTACAGCCATTCTATGCATACATATAATATAGATTTATTTATTTAAGTACTGCACTTTGGATCGACTGTGTTTTTTTTCACTTCGTTGCCAATTAGTGTTGAATTTAATTGCTCAACTTTGACTGTGGAGCGCTTCGCGGCTATTTAAAATAATCATTGTCTTATGAATATCAGCTAGAGCCATGAAATTATGGCCCAGTTAGCAGTTGGTTTTCTAAAAAACAACAAAGACAACGCCAACGACACATAAAATGCAAATTAAAGAAAGAGAGCCAAAAGCAAAGGAATGAAAGTTGAAGAGCCAAAGAATGGGCCAATACCTTCGAAAATAAAACGAAAAAAAAAAACATAGATTCATAGTAGAAAAGCAAACATATGAAAAAAAAAAAAACGTTACTCTAATGAGAAGCTAGAGAGGTGCGAAGAGAGCTACCAAACATAGCCCACAAAAAATAGTTTCATATGTTTTGTGTGTGTGTGTGTGTGTGCAATTGTGTGCATGCTGTTGCCCTGCATGTGTGTGTGTGCTTTTGTGACTTTTTGCGCTGTCAACACTGGGCAGAGGCCGTCTTCTTCGACTTCCGTCAACAAAAAAAAAAAAAAAAAAAACAATAAAGTAATCTGCCTGCATTTGTTAACTTTCTATTTCTTTTATTGTTGCGCCCATGTGCACAAGACCTTGCAGTTACTTCGTACGTCAACACATGCTGCATATGTATAAAGCACACATATATGCACTTACTTATAGTTAAATGTATGTAGAACTGATGCGATTTCTATGCACACCCTTGGCTTATGCTAATATTTGACAAACTATACTTTATTCACTTAAATAGGTAAACAGTTTCAAATTGTGTGTTTGCGTACGACGCAGCACGTCACGTTTCCAATTCAATTTAGTATGGCCAAACCGGTTCTCGACATAACAAAACACAACCGCACCGCTGGAAATTCAAACGACAACTAAAACGTTAAAAGTTTCGCGCGCTCGTTGTCAGTTTAGAACCTGAATTTAACATTCAATTGTGTTTTTGTTGCTATTGCCGACGACAACGCCGCAACAGGTGTTGACGCCGGCAAATTAGCTCTCCTAATAAGCTTACCGATTATAATGGATGTCAATTCACAATTATTAGCTGCTGATGTACCCTAAATTGTAGCACTAAATATAATTATATTACATAAAACTTTTAATGAGCCATTAAGCTGGCTAAATGTCTTAAATTGTCAGAAAAAAGCCTTAAGCTAAACAGCTGTTTAATTGCCGGCTTTCAGTGTGACCGCGCGCTCCAATATCCAAAATATTGTCGATTTCATTGAATTCTTTTAAATACTAAAAATAACAGTTTTTGTAACGTTACAAAGTACCATTTGGACATTTTGGGTAAATAAAAAACATATTATTTGAGCTAGCTGTTTTTGCATTTATTTACTTTTAAACGAAAAAATATTACAGTGCATTTAACAAAAGTGTTATGTCAACTAATGTTATTTGTATAGTTTAAATTTGTATATATTTTATGTAAGTAGAACAAATCGAAAACCGTAAAAGAAGCTAAGCACAAAAATCAAGAAATTCTAAATATATTATATGTACTTACAATAATTTGTAAATTGTAATCAAATTTTTCATTTTCTAAATAATACAAGGATTTCAAAGTGTTTATTTGTTAAGTATGTGAGAGTGTAAATGTGTTTATAATAATTTTGTTTATATTCTTTATGCGTAGGTATATATGACTAAATATTGAAATATAGTTGTTGTTGGGGTGCGCCTAAAATCTAGAAATAAAACTTGTTTGTTTTTGAAAAGGGTTAAACAACAAAGTAAACTTTGAAATTGAATTTGAAATTTCTGGAAATTCATGTCTAAGTTTCAGCTGCTGCCTCATCCTGATGCGCCTCGTTGATGGCCTGCCCAGGCGCTGCAGCAACATTCTTAGGCTGCTTTGACTGTCAATTCTCCATGGACATGTTGCCAATATCGTCGTTAATGGCCAAAACTTGACTGATAAAATTCTGATCCGACACTACTTCGCACAGGGATTTGCATAGCTCCGTCAGCTCATGCTGCGACATGTTCAACTGTGGCGCCAGCTTCATCAGATGCTGCGACACATAGTCCGGCAGTTGCTACAAAGATTTATATAAAATTGATTTAAATTTGTTTCAGTTTTGTTTCTATAGCCTAACTCACCTTGCCCTTGCCTACTTTGAAGGCGCTAAACATTAGCTTGGCCTTGACGCGCTGCTCATTGGGGCCGTCGTAGAAGAGCGTCAGATGCGCTTCCTGCACATTGGCCACGAGCGGGAAATAGAGTCCCGCATAGACACGCCCCTTGGCGTTGCGCGACAACAGCGAACGAAAATTGTAAACCAAATTACGGCGCACCGTGACATCCACAGCGGTCATATATTCCTGTGCAATGTATATCAAGGATGTCTTGAAGCTGGCCTCATCGCCGCGTATCTCGCGCTCCTTCCATTCCACAAACTTCTCGCTGTGCTGGCTGAAGCTATAGCAATAATCGCGCTGCAAATGCGGCTCCTTGGATTGATTGAACCAGCCTAGAGAGAGAGAGAGCGAGAGAGAGAGAGAGAGAGAGAATGAAGAGTTTAATAGAGTTCTTATATAGAGATTGTCTCTGTGCTCACCTGTGTGTGGATAGCTCTGATCACACATGATGGTAACAGCGCGTCCCACATGGTAGCCCGGATCGAGTATCATTACACCGCGACGCTCGCCAATGGCAAAGCGCATGGCAACCATGACGTGCTCCTTCTCGACACCCGCATCCGCTGAGCTCATGCCATACTCCTCATCCATTTGCACATAGTCATTGCAGTCGACCACCTGCTCCTCGCAGGACACCACATAGAGGTACTGGCCCAGCTGCGGAAACATCTGCACCAGGCGCGCAATGATCTCAAAGGCCAGGGAGACGCACATGTGATGGCGTCGATTGATGGGCACATCGTAGAACTGGAAGAAGCTGCGCAGATCGGAGCGACGTGTGCGCTTGAAGCTGCGATAGAAATCCACGAAGAGATTAACCGTATTGTAGTGTGTCTCCTCCAGCATGCGCTGCAGCTGCCGTCTCCACAATCGCATTCAGCTCCTCGTACTGCCAGACATTCTCGAATACTAAAGTCTCCTTGGCCGGCTCATCGGCGCTGCTCCAGTCGGGCAACGGCAGCGGATGACCCAGTGGCCAGACACCGTTGATCTGATTGTAGGCCGACAGATCATAGCCATCGGCCATGGCCCAATTGGCGCCTGGGTGCTGTCGCTCCTGCTGCTGGACAGTGGGTGACTTCTGCCTGGACAGCACCCGGATGATGTCGGAATAGCGCTCCGATGCGGCTGCCACCGATGTCAGGTCGGTTGGCATCCACTGCTCCTGCTGATGCTGCTGCTGCTGCTGTTGCTCCTCAACATCTTCTTCGTCATCGTCCTCGCTGGATGTGGAGGGCGTGCGCGAAGGCGTGGTACGCGTGGAAGCACAACTGTTTGGCTTTTCATTTGGATCATTTGTGACACCGTCGACGGTCGTCGTAGTCAATCCCATGCCACGCATCGCATGCGCCAGCTGCTGCTCCGCGGAGCCACCTCCAACAGCAACGGCGCCTCCAAAGCTATCCCCGTCGACATCATCAATATCGACGGCATAGCTGGGCGTCGCTGCTGCTGCTCCATCCTGGGTGGATGCAGCGGCGAGTCAGCTCGGCCATTCGGCACCCCAACGGCCCACGGTGGGCACGTAGCCACTTTCACAGTCATTGAATGTTGCTTCTAGTTGAATGTTGATTGATGCTTGGGCTGCTGCGGCAATCGCAGTGCTGGCTCCAAGACTATTCAGCAGACTATTCCGGCCCTGCGCTCGGTTGAACAGGAGGTCCGGCTCGTCTCCAAATTTCGTTGTTAGTTTAGACTGATCTGTGGAGCACATCAAACAAAATCGAATTAGTTTCAAATCAAAATATAACACTTATCGAATCTAATTCTACTTGTAATCGATATTTATCGTTTGCTTGTTAATTCTCTATCAATTTCATCTCAATTTAATATTGTTTAGATATTATTGAAATCTGTCTAGACTTCATTGCATAGCCTGCATTAGCCTGAATCGATTTGTTATCGCTTCATTTATATAATTATTTATATATCGCTAGAGAATTGTACAAAATTAGTACAGTTGCATATTTCTTAGACCAACTAGCTTCCAATTGTATTTTAGTACAGTATTATTATATATTTCTATAGATAGACATGGGATAATATATTTAACTATTATTGCTTTCTCAACAATTTAAGCACTTGCCAAAAATAAATAAGATATTCCTCGTGACCTAGCTCAGTTAGCACGAGGTGTAGTCTAACGATTCGAGCTGCTTCATTTGTTATTCTGTTTATACGCTTTAACAACGCACTTGAACATCATCTGGGGCTAATAAACAACTCAAGGTTAATCAGGAGAGACGTCGGGACTTTCGGTTAACTTGTTATTTGACTTGAGTACACATTACGTTATAGGCAGAGACGTCTGTCGGTCTGTATACATATATAATATGTAGGAATGAATGAACGTCAAGCGTCGTAGGTGGGTATATAGTACATAGAATTCGCCCCAAGTGCTGATAAAGTCTGTCTGATTAGGTGCTGGGTTCATAAAAATAAAATAGAGCCGTTGGAAACTCAGCAATGAAGCACCGGATGATGCCCAATCGAGCATGAGCAGAGCAACAAGTAGCGATGGGACGATGGGACGATGGGGCCATTGTGGCGATGGGGCGATGGGGCGATGAGGCGATGGGTGAAGCAGGCACGTGTCTGGTTCATGTGCTCATGTGTTTCGCCCACTTGAGCGTGGCAAACGTGAATCTCCACGAACTTAACGTCGTTTTCAGCTTAACTAATGCATTTCAAGGTTTCCAGCATATAGTTATTTCAATGTAAATTCGTAATATTACTGCGCCATCAAATTGCTTTGTTTGTTCAATAAAAATAATCTACATGTGAGTCATAGTATATGTATCTTTATTTTGAACTGTAATTTTACAAATTAACGCCCTTCACTCGTGAATATGAATCATTTTGATTCTAATGAACTGTACTGAACTAAAAAAATATATATATAAAAAATGATACTAAAATGCCTACAATCTTTTTAGCTCCATCTGTTGTTAGGCAGAGAAACCCAAACGGCTACTGCAAATAGCACTAAAGTGCATGTCTAAAAATAAAGCTGTGATCTAAAAATTATTTAGCTCCCGCCACCTGTTGTTAGGCAAACGCTGACTGTCAACGCATCTAAAACTGTTGCATAGCGCAATAATTTAGTTCTCTAACTAAAACAACTACTAACTACTATATATAAATATAATTATAAAATTAAAATCGAATTAAATATTATGTATCTATATTATATATTATTTTTATTCCAACTTACCCATACAATGGCCTAAGCCCAATAAACAAACTTGTTGTTTTGTTGTGTAGTGTTGTTGCGTTGTTGTTGTTTTCCTTTTCAATGTTTTACACTGCACAGACGAGTATTTATTTTCCGTTTGGTTGAAAGTATCGAATAACACAAGTTTGAAGTTGGCCGATTTTTGCTTGCAATTCCTCTCAAACTGCTTGCACTTTTCTCTTTTCTTTGTTTTTTTTTTTTTTTTTTTTTTAGATTCGATGGAAAACACAAGGAAATTAAAAAATAACGTAACGCGAACTAAAAAGTAAACAACTTACTGATGAGTTGCTAAATTGAATTTTAATGTCTTCGAAAGTATCTTTTCCTTTTCAATTTTCTTCAGCTGTATTCGCTTAAGAAATTAAACTTTACTTAATTTTTTCTTGTTATTTGTTTTTTTTTTTTGTGGTGGTATTTATCGCTTTTGCCTGTTCAATGCAGGTCAGAGTTTTTTAACAATATTGGCGAATTAATCGACATCGAAGTGGATTTTCTTGTACTTGATAGATATTTATATTATAATACGGTTCTACATATACCGTTCAAAATATATGCACTCTTGCAGTTGTCTTCTCTTTTTTTCGCATAGATGACGCTTCGTACGATTTGGTCCGTGTCCGATCCGTTTCCAACGAGCGACGAAATACGACTGAAAATTTAGCTCTTCTGGCGACGATTGTTTCGATGTCGAATGCTGAATGCACACAGTTCGCTGATACGAGCGTGTTTATATACACAACTCTAGGTTGTTTGGTTGTCTTGTTGGGGTGGGTGACGACGGGCGATCGCAATTGTTATTGCTATTGTTATTGTCTTTGGAGGGGGCGCGGGCACAGGGACGGGGCTGGCACAGTTTTGCTGCCGCTGCCGCTGCCGCTGCCTTTTGGTTTTGCTTTTGCCTTTTGCTTTGGTTTCTTCTTGTTTCCGCTCTATTCGCACACACTCGCACGCGTACGTGAATGTTTGTATATATTTCAATATGTGACGCAAAAAAAGCTTGAAAAATTCCACAGGGCTTCAAGCCAGCAGCAGACAGAAAGAGGGGAAATGGTACGAGCGATTAACGCGAGGTTTGTTTTGCTACGTACAATCGTGTCAATATTTTTGTTGTTGTGTAAACAAAAAAGGGATTTGATAATTGGAGAAAAGACGAGAATCCGGTAACTGTAAAGAGTAGAAAACAGAAAATATATTTTAATTCAATTGAAGAGGTATAAAAAAAAAAAAAAATAAATAGAAGCAAATTGAATGCAGAAATAAATGTGTTAATTTAACTGTGTGCGCAATTTAAGTGTTGGAAAATTCCGTGAGAGATTTAGCTCTTGCTTATTGTGGTACTGAGACTTTATTTGCGAATTGACTTTATCATTAACTTGTTGTTGAAACTCTTATCGAAATGCAAATAAATAAATGTGTTTAGTGCGTAATAATAAATGAGTCAACATCATTTTTTATAAATGAATTAGCATAGTTTGTCTGCTCTATTATTCTTAGTACAGCCCTATGAAAACGAGACATAAACATTGTTAAATTTCCACTCCTCAACATCCATCCCCCAGTTTACGATCTTCTTCGTCCATCTGTAATATATTTCTATTATATAGCTGCCGTATAGTTGAGATGCTTTTGCGTCGTAGCAAATGCCATTCTCGTGGCAAAGCAAAGCTGTAAAGCCCTAGGCGCTCAGACAGTTCGCCTTGTGGCCTTGGGCGATGCAATTTTGCAATTGTTGTTGCCCGCAATTGTTGCAAACACTTACATATGTTTATGTTTATGCCGACTGCCCAATTTTTAATTGCACACAAACAATTTCTATATAATATATGTGCATACATAATATACAGTTTAGTATATTCGAGAAGCTTAAAATATATTTGTACTAGATATATATTTGACATAGTGAACGTGAAATCAAACCAATTGGGGGCATATTTAGCATAAGTCTGCATTATCTAAGCATATTCATTTTTGATTAAACAGCTAATTAAGGTTCAACATCTCAAGCGCAGAGAAATCAACACATCAAGTATACGCCGAATGATCCGGAAGCCAAAGTCGTAATGTGAGAAAACAAATTGAACTGTCTTCGAGTTTAGGTTGTAAATTGGATTAACTGTGGTTCGGGCCATAAATAAACGTCATGTTGACGTCATCACGAAATATGAGCGTGGCCTCCAAACTCAGCCTTCGACGGGCACTGTCAGAGTGGACAAAGACATGCATACTTACATATGTACATACATTCGTGTGTATGCGACATGTACCGTTGTAAGTAGTTCAATGCCGGTACAGTACTGACGTCATCAAGGCGCGTAGGCTCAACGAAATTAAAGATTTTTAGCCGGCCGGTGCGTGAGCTTGCGTAAGAAGCGCACTAAACTCTATTCCCAACAGAACAAAGCCTACTAATACACTCATACCACACATGTATACTTATATACATGCATATACACATGCACGCATACACAAGCATTGTAGACATTCTTCCAATGGCCGTCGATTTGTGTGCCATGTGCCACGTGGCGTTCCGCTTATTTGTAAACAATTTGGACCGCGTGCTGTTAGTATTGGTGCAGGCTGCATTTATCCACGTCTCCGTTTCGCATTCGTTTTTACTATCAAAACATTGCGTACTGAAGGCTAAGCAGTGCGCATACTCGTGAAATGTTTGGAAATTCCAGTTGAATTTAATGGAAAATATACTACATGAGTTTTTGGGGTGTAACAAAGGCAAAGAAATTGGAACGATGAACGTTGGGAGTGCATTGATTCGTTACAGTGGCGTCCTGAATATATGCACATATGAGACACCTTTTGGGTAATATAATTTACTATAATTTTAATCATGTGTATTATTATGCTAGCAATTTAGTGAGCTTATGTCGTTCGCCATGTTTTTGCAGCTCTATTTACGTATGACGTTTTCTTCTTCTCTATTTATATGCCATATGGTTGATAACAATTGTGGGGAAACAAAGAAACTGCAGCACTTCGGTCTAATTTTACTCATTTAGCTGTACACACTATTTTGGTACGCTACTGTAGCTAAAGCAAGGCAGCACAGATGTTTTGCGCATTTGCCTTGCATATAGTAAAGGGAAAGACAGAGACAGTGAGAAAGAGACAGAGTTAGAGGAAGGGAATTTCTTTGTTGTCTACTTTGGTGCTGTTGCTATCGTCGTTGTTGTTGTTGGTGCCACGAGTCCTGTTGGCATTTGCCTGGTCTATACATAGTTGGGGTAGTTGTTGTTGTTGTTGTTGTTGCTGTTGCCAATGCGCTTTTCATGGCGAAATTATAAAATCAATATGAACAGCGAAAAATAATGAAGTGAGACGGCCCCAATGTGGATATTGGGACCTTCTGTATAATAATAGGTGTTTGTAAATGGGCAAAGCTTACCGTATATTTCACACGCGCATACAGTCACAGGCACTAGCACTAACTTGGTAAACACACACTACACACGCACACACACACTCCACGCAGACGGAAGCCGCCTGAGGAGGAAGGGACGAGGGTCGAACGTTTTTAGTTATGGTAGCTTTAGAAGTTTTTACTCCAATTGTAGGAACCGTTATAGAAAAATAAAATCAATATAATTAACTTAGTGTGCATATTGAGAACAGTCATGGCACAATGTATATTCCTTGGTAAGGCACAATACGACTACTCCACGGATGTTTTTCTTTCTTTTTGCAGGGCGAGAGCTACGAATTCTTTTTCAGTTTTTGTGTCTTTTGCGTTTGTGTGGCATTTAAAAAATTACGAAATCTTTGCCTTCACTCAGAAACAAACTAGAGCACAGTTTGAATCCCCAGCGCTGGGCCACTCAAAGTATATATGGTTCCTATTAAATTATGTATTTAGTTAGTCTGTGGGACGACGAAGCCCTCGGACGAAGCCCAACTGCAGCGTACGATGTTGAAAATTCGACTGAGTTGTGAAACTTGGGCTGCGACAGTCCTTGCTGAGACAACCAAGCGCGTTTTAAACGTTTCACGTTTCCAGTCCATTTCCAGGCCACTTCCAGTGGACGAGCGTTGAGTTGCCTTTGCACTTGCGGCAATGCAGTGGTAAAGGTTTGCGTCACCAAACGCAAAAGGCAAGGCCCCTAAGATACGTGCCACACGCTCAGTTCCAAATTGCATTTGCATCTTTATAGAGATATCTATATATAACTGTATTGATTGATGGAGAAATTGATTAACGACAAAGTGTATTAGGTGAAAAGGTTAACTGAAATTATAGAAATTTCCAGTAGAGGCTAGATATCACTTTATTGATGATTGATGATGCTTGACTGATTGCTGAATGGTAGCTAATCCTATCCACAAAAAAAAGGCTAAATTGGCATCACTGAGTCGAAAGCACTTGTGAACGCACTTTGTGCTCAACAAAATGTTTTGGTATGGAAAACAATGTCAAATGTGATACACAACAGAGTAAGATTTATACTAATGGTAATTGTGGCAATTGTGGCGCACGACTCACTGCCCGGCAGTACAGTAAATGCTCACTATAATGGATATACTGACAGTAAAAAGCAGCGACGCGCTGCAACACAGATCCAGATGCAGGCTATTGCCCCAGCTAAGCAACTACACACTGTGGATACAACTGCGAATCTCAACAGCTTGTTCGAGCAGCTGAACAGAAATCAATTTGGGAATAGCATAGGAGGAAATACTAGCTATAGGGATAAAGCATATAGAGCAGATGCTGGTAGGCCGATATTGCGGAGCTACAATGCAAACACGAAGCTTTTGCATTGGCTAAGCAAGAACAGCCCAAATCAGGATTTGCTAGTGTCCTCGGCACTGGCTGCACGGCACAAAGACGATCAAGATATCAGGCTGCAGCGCATTGAAAGCGATGCTGCAGATCGAGCATTCGAGCGTCTGATAAAAATGAATCTGAAACAGGAGCAAACGGATGAGTCTTTGCCAGACAAGAAAGTTGAGACGAAGAACTTGCATGCGCCCTTCTTTAACTTTTGCAAGGCGACAAGCAAGCCAACGAGTGTTGGTAGAAAGGAGCAGTCCACATGCCCGGCGCCCAAACCAATCAAAACCTGCCAAAAGAAAGGTAAACGGAAACTGCAACGAATGTTGAAGCTGGCAAAGACTATGAAGCAGCGCGCGTGTCTGATTATCAAGAAGCTCAATCTGCTGGAGTGTGAGATACACAAGCGATGGCCAGGTGCGAAATCTAGTGGCCATAAAAATAGGATCCAGAGCGGCAAACCAACAGCACCTCCACCTCCACCACCGCCTCCGCCTCCTGCCCAGTCTCAAAACGAACCGTCGCCTGGAGGTAAGCAGCAGGAGCGTTTGGATAGGCCAACACCCGGGCCGGCCACACAGTCACCGTTCAAGCACAATCGTGGCTTCTACTTTGGCTTGAGTCCACCTGGTGAAGAGAATAATGAAGAGAATTTGGCAGCTGCTTTGAGAGAGGAGCAAAAGCTGGAGCAAAAGGTGCTGGAGGAGCTTCAGATGCAGCGAGATCGAGATGATAAGATTAAGCGAGCCAGATACGAAGCAGCACCGCCGGCTGCTGCACGAATTGAATACTTCATAACAACTCCAGCATCTAGAAGAAACAACTGGCATCATGTGAATAATACTATAACAAACAAAGAGAATTTAAATTCAAACATACCTGTAGATAAGTCTATTTCGTTGAAAAAACTAAAATCGCAATTGCAGCGGGTCCTGCGGCAGCATAAAAGAGCAAGACACCGCATTAAATTACATCAATAATTTAACCTCCGCATCAAAACTAATGATATTTATATAATTAATATATATTTTTTACAAAACGAAACATTTTCCTCTTTTCTAAATTTGCGCCATCGATTATTTAATATAATTTTCAATGGGGCCACCCTGATTTATATCGGATGTGGCGATAGTTCATAATCGTTTATTACAAATAAAAGCTCTAATACTATCTGTTGGTGCTAATAAGAAGATCCATATTAGCGCGCGTTTCTTAGTTTTAGTTGCAAAGCCAATTAGATTAATTATGTAAAATAATATATATGTAAAATATATATTTGTATTGTCAGCAGTGCATTTAATAGTAATCGAAAATTGATTGAGATATCGAAAATATACGGTTAGCTTGACAGCTGTAAAACACAGGCTTTTGAAAACGATTCGATCTACAAATATCTACGCATTGTTCCGCATTCGTCAAAAATAGTGAAAATTTCTCATTTTATGCAAAAGTGCATATTAAAATAAATATATATATATATTTAATATATAATAAAAATCTGTGAGTATTAAAATTCGGAATCACAACGCAATTGCCTATGGCAGCACTTTTGCTATAGTCATAAAAACGTGGCGGGCAAATATGTTAGTGAAGTTGAAATTTAATATGCTTCCGCCGACAAACATAAACATATACAATTGCGTAAATAAACAAAGATTAAATTATAGTGTCTCAAAGTTATCAATATCTCCCGCAATATTCATATGTATGTACATATGTATGTACATGACACAGGCTTTAAGTTAATTCAGCGTAACAGATAAATCAAACTCCATTTGAATTGTATGAAATCTCTAAAAGCGGCCGCCATACTTTTGCATTGGAATAAAAAATCAGCTCGTTGCGCCGTCGCGACGCGTTACTTTATTTTGCTTTTGCTTTTGCTTTTGATTTTGATTTTACTATGCTCTTGAAAATTCACTCTCTCTCTCTCTCTCTCTTTATCGCTCAGCTGTTGCCTTTCATTATCTGTGTCGCGTTCATTGTGCCCAAATTAGTTTTCGCGAATATCGTTTGGCACGCATATTTGTTGTTGTGGGTGGGGTTGGCACAGGCATTTCAGAGCGCTTTATCATATTTGATTACCTGATTGGCATGTACTAACACATGCACTATTGTATCGGCATACGTGTATATTAAGATTATTTGTGGTTTTAATCTCTTTGCAGTAACAATGCCTTCGGAAACTGAAGAAATTTTGAAGGATGTCACCATTGTGGTGCGCTCGTTAATAACCTCTCTCAAGCCGCCGGTCAGCTTGCAAACTATAGAGCGCGACTATAAGAAAGTGGAGCATGAGCCAATACCTTTTCGCAGGCTTGGCTTTCGAAATACTATCGAATTATTGGAGAAGACGAATGCATTCAATATCCAAAAAGTCGGAAATGAAGTAAGTGAATGACATGAAGAGGTGACGACCTCCCACAATGGTCGCGAATCTCTCACATTCTTACTGCCTCTCTCTCTGACGCTACATGAAATCAGCGCAGCTTTTGAGAGCAATGATTGAGCTTTCGGCAGCGCCTGTTCCCAATAGCGCTCATTTGTATCTCAGTAAGTTTCGTTGCGTCAAAGCGAACGGTGCTGTTTGCCTCTCTGCGTGCGCGTGTGTGTGTGTGTTCGTGTGCTGTACGGGGCTTGGCTTGCCACAAAGAGGCAACGTGTCAATGTAGCGTCGCTCCAATAAAAGTGTAAACAATGTTATTTGTTTATTATTTCAGCCTTTCTATAAGCTTGTTGCTGCTGTTGTGCTGATTAAGCACTTTTTCTAAATGCAGCGCACTCGCTCACGCACACACATAAAGCGAAACAAAATGCCAACAATTATGCATACGTTATGTGCAAAACGAAATATAAAATGAAAAGAAAAAAAAAAAAAGACAGCCAATTTAAACTTTTAGGTTGTTTGTCTTTTTGCTCTCATTCTCTCTCAGTTTATGTGTGTGTGTGAGTATTTCGTTTTGCATGCTTGGTGAAAGTAATCAAACGTTCGACTGTAAGAGCGAGCGGGAAGGCACATCGCATTGCATTTTAATTTATATATATTTTTGATTTCATTTGCTTGCTTGTTGCCCATTCTTGTCTTAATTTATTTATAAATGCAGGCATTTATGCACTGTCTGTTGAAATGCCAATCGACACTCGTTCATTCTGTGATCAATGTTGTCATTGTTATTGTTGTTGTTTTTGTTTTGCGGCTATGCTTATCAGGATGCCGCCTCCAGCCAAATGACGCTCTCTCACTCTTGCAGCCTTGCAGCTGCCCACGCTTAGCTGGCCTGATTTGCACTCAAGCAATTGACGGCCCGTGAGTGGGTGGTTGCTGGGCAGATTGTGGTGTCTGTGGGTTGTTGCTATAAAAAAGAACAAGAAAATGTCAATGTAAAATCAAATCAATAATGCAATATAGACGAAGATAATGGAATAAAAATGCAGATGGCAACTTAGTAGAAAAATCAAATTATAAAACAATTTGATTTGTATTTTTAGTAATTTAAATTGAATATTATATATATATTATTTACTGTGAATTCTTATTCACTGTTCAATATCTGTATTATATATTATATATATTAGTTTTTTTTTTTTCGCTCTAAGACCAGCAACTGTTTTCCCATTTATGCTATGCAGCTGTTAACTATGTATATGCAAATGCAAAGCGAATGACTAATTTAGCTACTTATTTATTTAATGACAGCTTTCACCGCCTAATCGCAAATTTCACATTAAGCAATTGCATTTGTATTGTATCCCTTATCACGTACCATGTTGAATCATCCAAAAGAAAAAAAAAAAAATAGTGGAAGTGGCTGTTTATGACTTTAATAAACTTATATAAGCCTATATTGAAGTAATTATGTATAGAAATTCTGTTAAATGCTTATGCTCTATATGATTTCTCGATTCTGTTAGTGTTTAACTTAAATAAAAGCAAAATACTTTTCTTTCAGGTCTTTGTCATTGCCAAGCCCAACCCCAAATCGGCGCACATTGCTTCTATGGTACTTTCCCAAAAGACGAGCAGACCTAAAGTAAATCTAAGAGCACCGGCTGCCGGATCTGCACGCCCCAACATACGCTTATCAGTCTCAAACAACAACAACAATAACCGTTCATCTGGGTCCAGTTTCTCCTGCTATAGTTCACAGAGGCAGCGCGCACCGCAACAATCACAGCAGCAGCAGCAGCAGCAACACTCACAGCAACACTCACAGCAACAGGAACTGCTGGGCCTGCGTACGGAACTGAAGGAGAAGTTTGAGCATTTGCGTTTGAAGCAGCAGGAGCAACTGAATCACGAGCGCGAAATCCAGCGTCGTCAGACAGAGTTGCGTGAGGAGCAGCTAAAGCAAAAGTTTCTGTTGCAGCAACAGCAAGAACAGATCGATAAAAAGATACAGCAGCTGCAGGAGAAACACGAACGTGGCCTGGAGGCACAGGCGCGTACGATTGAGCAGCTGAAGCAGGATCGCCTGGATCTAAAGCGTCAAGTGAAAGATCTTGAGCTGAAGCATTGTGAGCAGCAAGCTGCTGTGGCCATAACAGCAGCTAGAGAAACTCAGACTGAAACGCATCGAAAATTCGAAGAGCAAGCAGTGCAGACGTTTCAACCAACGCCCAAAAGTTCGCCTGACACTCCTAAGATGAACGGCAATGCAACAGCTGCTGCTGCCGCCAGCGCCCGCAAGCCTCATCTACGTCCCATATTGGGCAATAGCGCGTCATCTCAGCGTCCGGCGCCAATGCGACAGCCATCGGGAGAGGTGAATCCAGGTGCTGCTGCTGCTGCGGCCGCTGCCGCCACAGCTGCTGCTGCCAATAAAAGGCCAATTTATACGCGTCCTCAGTATACTAGTTCGCGTCCCACTGGCAGCCTCTCTGTCAACTATAGATTAAAGCAACAGCAAACTGCAGTTGTTGCACCAACAGCAGCAACAGATGCTTCACCAGTTGAGCTGATAACTCCACCAGACTCGCCACAGAATGCAGCTATCAAAAAGACTTCGACTCCAGCAACTTCTCCTCGAATGGACTTCAGTGTAAAGCAGCCGCTGTTGCAGGTAAGTGCGCTCTCAATTTATATAAATCGTGCTCTAATAACTCTCTGCTTTTTATCTCACACAGTTTCAGCCAGTGCGTACAGATGTTCATTTCAAATTCGATCCAGCATATGATGCAGTCTCCTCGCTCAAGCAATATTGCGTTGTGTTGGGCTATCCGCCACCCGCGTATGAGTTTTATAATTCACAGAAAAACAAAATGCTGCACTGCAAGGTGCGCATTGGTGAGACTATCTATACCAGCTATCCCGAGGAGCATTTCGATGAGGCAACGGCAATGCAACGCACCTCGGAGGTGGCCGTTGAGCGGCTGAAGGCGCTCGAGGCGCGCAAACATCTAACGATGCTGAGCGATAATGAATTTCTCGATGGTCTCTACCAGGAGTTGATCAAGCATCCCCATGGCATTGTCAGCCACAAGCTGCCCGAATGGTATGAGGCGAATGTGAAGCGTCAGGTGCCCCACAACTGGTGGACTCTGATCGATCTGTCGCCTAAAATGCGCATCGAGAGCAGCGTCAATACGCACATTGTATTCGCAAACACTGCCGACTTATCGCTGGGTACTGCGTCTGTCGCATTGCAGCTGAGCAATACGGGGCCGTTGGCAATGCCAGAGTTGCAGCTGCCGTGGGCGGATGGCCAGCTGGACTGGAGCATGTATATTACACACTGCGACAACACCACGCATGTGTGGGCGCGTCTGATCGATCAGAGTGCACAGTTCGAGAAGCTGACAGAGCAGCTGAATGCGCATATGTCACGTCAACAGAATCGTCAGTCGGTGCAACAGCAGCCCGAGGAGCAGCAGATCTATGTGGTGGAGGTCAGTGATAACTGGAATCGTGTGCGTGTTATGTCTGTGGATGTGGAGCAGCGACAGTGTAGCTGTCACTTTGTGGACTTTGGCGATGAGGTGGTCTTCAGCTATGATATGCTCTATAAATGTCCATCGAAATTCCTCTCGCTGCCCGCTCAAGCTGTGTGCCTCAGCATGTATGCTCTGGATAAGTTCGAGGAGCATCCACATGCATTGCCTGTACTAACCAAGGAACTGGCCGGGCATAGTGTCGTCACTCGCATCATCACCAGCGAAGCGCAATTTCTGAAAACTGGTGGACTTGCCCAGGGTGTACTGCTGCCTCAGCGGGACGGATTGTCGACGGAAGAGAATGGCTGTGGATCATCAATGATAAGGCAAGCGTGCATCGTGGGCACATTCTATGACACTTCCACAGCGGAGGACATACATCTCAATGATTTGGTGGCCAATCAGATAATTCGCAAAACGCCCGCCCCGATGCTCAAGCTGGAACAGAAACCAAATCATGTGCTCGTCTCGCATGTCAACGATGTGGGCGACCTGATGGTACAGCTGCCCAACGACGATCTCAAGTTTGTACAGCGTAGCATTGCCCGGATAATGAGCGACAGCAGCGAACAGCATCGCGTGCGTTATTCCGATCTGCTACACGATCAATTGGTGTGCGTGTGCGATGAGGCTGGGGATGGACTGAAGCAGTGGTATCGCGGCATGCTCACAGCCAAGCCAAAGAGTCCCGATGAGGAGGTCTTTGATGTGTATTATGTGGACGATGGACGATTGCGCAAGACGCATATTTCCAATATTTATCGCCTGGAGGCAAACAATCTGGCTCTGGCCTCGTATCCGGCTCAGGCTTTGCGTGTACGTTTGCATGATGTACCGCCGATTGATAATCAAATGGTGGGACGACTACGTGGATTGCTGTCACCGCAAACACCAGTGCTGGTAAGGGCATAATGAATATTTAATTGGACAATAATAGTTAATATAAAACTCTTCTTGACTATTCACATCGACAGCTAAAGGTCATGGAGGGCGCCAACGATAAGCTGCCAATGGTCACGATTCATGCACGGGGCCAGGATAGTCTCTATCTTTGCTTGAACAGTGCGATTCGCGTTGAATATGAAGTGCAGAGGTAAGTTGAGACAATTCACTGTCTCTATTCATACAAAAATCATATACACACACTCACACATACACACACCTCTGCGCACACCCATGCCCACACTCACACACACACACACACACACACACGCTCAAACTTGTTTTGCTCTTCTGTGGTTTAATGATAGTCTCTAATTAGTGCTTTCAATAAACTGGAACTGACATGAAACTCTATCGCTACAAAATTATCTCAACATTAACGACTCCTTCAACCAACTCACAGCATCCTGTAAGCTAACCTTCGTTCGTTCGTTCGTTCGCTCACCAAGCGCTTAGCTTTAAGAATTCATCAATTTTCATCAATGTAAATAAAATTAAAAACAAAAAGCAAACACATCAATGGGTTAATGTAATAATATAACTAATGTACTGCCAAAAAAGAAAAAATACGGAAATAGACTTTTCATATGTTACCAATGTGTCTTGCCTTGCCTTATCCCACTTACACGTGTATCTATCCACCATCCATTTCAATGTCCAATTGCCAATTGCCTATTGCAACACCTGTCCACGTTCCTTTGCAACTTTGCACCATGTCTCTTAGTACGACGCGTCTGGAGCCGTTCGATGACGGCGGTCTGCACTTTAGTCCTAGCGGTCAGTTGATTCGTCGCTGCAGCTTCAGCTCCACCGTGTCCAGCCACAGCAACTGCAGCGATCAGCCGATCGCGGCAGCAGCAGCAGCAGTCGTTGGCCTTGCCTCGCCGCCCACTACGCCCAGCAAGGCGAAGAGCAGCCCCCTGCTGCCCATACTGAAAGAGTACGAGGCCATACCAGCTGTCGGTGCCTATTTCGAGGTGCGCGTGGCGCTCTCTGTGAATCCTGGTCACTTTGCAGTGAGTACTTAACTGATATATACCATGCCTTCCATGCACCTAATCCTTTCTCTTCCCTCCCACAGGTGCAGCCATACAAGTGCTATAATCAGCTGCAGCGTCTGATGAGGGATTTGCAGACGCATTGCAAGAGCTCAGCCGCACAGACCGTGTTGCCAGCGCAGCTGACCATTGGGCAGCCCTATGCGGCGGCCGATGCTGATGGCATCTATCATCGGTGAGGCTGCCTGGAAATTTGCTGGACCCAGCTTCTAGATCTACAATTCAACTTTTGTATTTACAGCGTAAATATTCGCAAGATTTACGATGAAATGATACACGTGCGCTATGTGGACGCAGGTGACGATGGTGTTGTGCGCTGCAATCAGTTATTGCACCTAATACCAGAGTTCAGGGAGCTGCCCATGATGGCACTGCCGGCACAGCTTTATGGTGAGTAAAGAGTACCATCCACATATTTGGTTAACTGTACACTCTCTGCTCTCTCTTTCCGTTCAGGCATTCAACTAACTGGCATCGACTGGACGCAGGAGAATTGCGTGCGATTTCGCAAGCTGACGCTCGGCCAGAAATTCATTGGCATTGTGAGACGTGTGGACAAGCTGAAGGATGAGCGGCGTGCGCTCAGCTTGGAGCTGATTGATACCTCAACGCCGCAGGATATTAAAGTGCACGAAACATTGATAAGCGAGAAACATGCGCTGCCTGCACCATAATCTACTATCTATAACGATCTTCCTCAACTAACGACTCATTTGTTTTGTTTACATTTATTTGTTTTATATATTATGTGTGGCCCACATCTATTATAAAACATATGCATATACATATAAACATACATATATATTTATGAGAGCCAACATTCCGAAATTCTAGTACCTAAGCATATGAATATCTAATATTATATATATTATGTTACTGAGTTGTATTCACAAGCAAAGCGCAACAATAAATTATGATATTTTGCTACCGAGAGAATGGATGCACTTGATTGGCTGATTTGATGTTCGTCTTGACGGCCGAGGGCGCCTTGCCTAGCTGCTGTTGCACATTGCCTGGACTCATGGATGGACCGCCCATGGGCGGCGTGGGTCCACGTATGGATGGTGGGACCATCATTCCAGGGCCAGGTCCTGGTCCATAGTTTGCCTTAAATTGCAGTCCCTTGCCCATGCCCACTGTGGCCACGAGCAGCTGAGTGTCCGTCATGCTGCTTGTCTGCTGTATGCCTGTACGGGAGCTGGACTCAATCTCCCATTCTTCGCGCGCTTTGCTCACCATATCCAAGACGTGGGACACCACCTTGTTGTACTGTGTTACTTGTTTCATTGCTGCATCGTTGGTTAAATTAGCCGCTTTCTGCTCATTCTGCTGCATTTTCTGTTCCGTAATGGGATCGGGACGTGTGCGCAGATAATCTGGAACAATATCGTGCGAGAAGACCGGCACACGACCTTCTGTGATATTAACCAGCGTTTCATCCCGATCCATTGAGACGAGTAGTGGCAGCACTGTTCGATTTCGAAGCGGTGGACACTGTTCCTTGGCCAGAATCTTAGTCAGACCAGTCAAATGACTTGATATGATGGCAAAGTTATCCAGGAAAGTTGGCCAATTGATATCCATATACTCCATTTCCAGTTTTTGTATCATGGAGAGCACTGCCAACTTTAAATCGTGGAGACGCTGCACAATTGCATCCAGCGTCATTTCAAAGTGCTTCTCTTCGCGTTGCATTTTGTATACCTTTTTTTATTTAAAGTATTCAAGAAGCAATTGTACTTCTCCTCAAATTAGCAACTCAATATGAAGCGTTTGACAGCTGTTTTGATTGTATATCGATAAGTTGGTATTAAAATACTGCAGTTTATTGTAAATATTAAAGATAGTCGTGTTGCGATACATTTTAGCGATTCTTTTGCCGGTAGGTTGAAAATTAAATAATTTGATATATTATTGAATATTTTTCATATATTTTTGGCAATATGGTCAGATTTAAATAAGATTACAATTTAGAATAGAAAGACTCGTGCACCACCATTCCCGGTTGAATGTCATTCAAAGTTTGACAACCGGTCAGCGCCATCGTAATTTCCAAATCCTTTCTTAGTACACTCAGCAGCTGCTCGACGCCGCTTTGTCCATTATAGGCCAGACCATAGACTGCCGGACGACCTATGAAAACGGTCTTGGCACCCAGCGCCAATGCCTTGAATATATCATTTCCCTGCATAATGCCGCCATCTAACATGACAACCAAATCGTTGCCCACAGCCTTTGCCACCTCAGGCAATGCCTCTATGGACGCTGGCACGGTGTCAATTTGCCTGGCACCATGATTGGAAACAATTACGCCAGCGCATCCGAATTCTCGGGCCAAGACTGCATCCTCTGCGGTCAGCACGCCCTTGGCAATGATGGGCAGGTTTGTTAGTTGCTTTAGCCAAGCAATATCCTTCCAGGTGATGCTGGCATCGAATTGGCTAGCCACATACTCGTTTATGCCAGAGCCACCCATGGTGATCACGCCATTCGCTTGATCCCCTTGGAAGTTCGCCAATTTCAAGTGCGATGGCAAGCTGAATTTGTTGCGCACATCGCTGCGCCGATGGCCAAAGATGGGGGCATCAACGGTCAGGACTAGGGCCTTAAAATTTGCCTTTTCAGCGCGGCGGACCAGTTTCTCAGTAAGAGAACTGCAAATAAAAATAATTTGTTATTGTTTGCACTCATTACAATTGGCACATGAAATTGTATTCAAAAAATCGATAGCATTTTCCAGAGCTAAGAAATTTAAAAGGTTTTCGATAATTTAATAACAATTTCATGAGCGCTATTTTCAGGTATCGATTACAATCGATGCCATTAATTTTGTTATTTGAACTTTTTAACGACCTACCGATCTTTGTAGATATAGAGCTGGAACCATTTGCATGTGTCGGGTGCTCCAGCCGCCAAATCCTCCAGCGATGTGGTGGAGAGCGTGCTCAGAATGAATATGGAACCAGCTTTGCCAGCGGCGCGTGCATTGCCAATTTCGCCATCCGGATGAGCCATCTTTTGCATAGCTGTTGGGGCGATGCCCACAGGCCACTTAAGCTGCTGTCCCAGCAACTTGCAGCTAATATCGATTTGAGAGACATCTCGCAGGAATCGTGGACGTAGGCGCAATCTATAATTAAAAAATATTAAGTAAGATTATTTTTGTCTGAATTTTATCAAAGATATGCAAACCTTTTAAATGCTTCTCGATTTAGTCCAAGCGTAAACTGTTCTCCTGCTCCGCTTCGATAATAGTCCAGGGCACTTTTCTCCAGCTTAGTAAAAGCTTCTTTTTCAAAATCCTCCACACAAACCAGTTTCATGTTTTAAATTAAAGTTATGCAACAAATGAATATGCAAATCAGATTTTCTATGAGATCAAAACAGAATACGGAATCCGAATATAAGCGACTGATAAGACTATGAAAGAATATAAAATCAGTAGAGATTAAATCTAACTTCCAATAAGGTTACTGCTCAACCGAATCTAACTTCTAATAAGAAATTAAATGAAGATGAACTCCGTACAGCAGCTCTCGCCAGACTGATCTGGAATGCTATAACAGACTCGCTGGTGGTATCATCCTCATTTATGACGTCGTGATAATCGACCAACAACAACCGCTGATAACTGAAACTTAAAGTAAATACACAATTTACGCCGTGCACGGATCATTTAGATGAACAGAGAGAGTAGGAAGTGTCCAACTTAAATATACCCTACCCATCAAGGAGGCAGTGTAAAATTCTGAGAAATTGCATATAATTTTTTAATATTTCTCTATATATCCATTATTTACATAATTATAATCAAATCATCTTCCCGTGCTTACTTGTATCTTAAATATAGCATCAAAATGATATATTTATATTTTTATTATTGTATAATCATTATCATATTACAAATAAATTACCATATGCATAATCTCTTAATTATCATTATCATTGACTACTTTACATTACATAATTTGTGCGACAGCTCAACTCGCTTCGCACTATCTCGTAACTGTTATTTTTCTGCACTCTCAGCAAGTTAACCAATCACAAAACTCGATCGAGCGAGAGGTCCCGTTGCCTTCAACAGTTTTCGCTATGCGTAATTTCCTTACTGCGCTCAGTCTATCTCTCTCTCTTCTTCTCTTGTCTGTATGCGTGCCTATATGTGTGTGCGCGCTGTTAAAGTTCTTGTACATGTTTAGCAGCATTTATACGCCTGTATGCGTAAGTTTCACTGCTCACTGCATTCTGATTGTTCCAAGCTCCAAGTTCCACAGCAGTGTAGAGAGAGAATGAGCGAGAGAGGAAAAGCCCGCGTAAATATAGCTTACAGCTTACTTCTATGCTTACTATATAATAATTACTACATACAATTTTATCAATATTATATACATATATGAATAGCAATATTATTATTTTTAGCTTTATTAAAACTATTATAAGTAAATATTATAAACTATATTTATTATTATTGAACTCATCTTAACGATTAATATTACTACAATTGTTATAAACAAATTCTTACAACTTTTAAAACTTAACATAGTACTTAAAATTATTAACTATACTTAACTAATTAAGCACTTACCACACACACACGCAGCAGGAGTAGAGTAGAAGAGAGCCAGTATACTGCACTGGACAACTGACCCACCAGGCCAGCCAAGCGACTGAAGAAGCGCTGCGTCGGCTGGTCTTTTTATGGGGGGTCGACTTGGTACCTGCTCCAAGCATGGCTCAACTCCAGAAGCTTTCTTTGAGTTACTTTTTACACTCAATCGATGGGTGACCAATAGGAAGACGTGCTGCTGCTGCGGCCAGGCATTCTTACTTACTTATTTTATTAAATACCATAAAACTAATGCAACTCAAGTAGACATATAGATATATAGACATATATAGCTATGTCTCAACTCCAGAAACTTTCTTTGAGTTACTTTTTACACTCGATCGATGGGTGACCAATAAGAAGACGTGCTGCTGCTTTGAGCAAACTGGAGTAGCTGTTAGTATTGGTCCAAAATCTATACATACATAAATACTACTCAGCTGAGTTACTCTACGATTTTTACCTAGCTGTAAATTTAATATACCCCATAGAGTACCCATGCGATTAAAATTGAAGGGCAAATGCTAGGACAGTTCTAAGTGAATAAAATTCGCTGATAACGCTTGCGTTCACACTTATTTAAATTTTTGGACTCTGTCTATAATTTGTTTTGAGATAATTTGAACGTAATATTCCATTACCAAAATATTTATACTAAATATAGTATAATTATTGATTATATGTCTTGCGCTTTTTTTTTCAACAAACTTTAATTTGATTAAAATTTATATACAAAAATATTCAACAAAAACTCAATAAATATAGAAAAATAGTATAACAATTTAAACACTATATGTTTCCTTCAGGTTCCTGAAATATTCTAAATCACTCTGGCTAATCGAAGGCACAAATTTGTTGAAGGACGTCGTAAAGTCCTCCGACTCGACGATAATGTGCTCAGCACTCAACTCCTTGGCCTCTCGGCCGCAGCTCACATGCTTGCCAATGATGCGTCTAACTGCTGAGAGCCAGGCATTTGAGCAAATGGAGTAGAGATCAGCGCCGCTCATTTCACTCTTCAAACTCTCGGCAATCTGGGTCAGGTTCACGTTATCTGCAAGGTTAAAGCGTTGCGTTTGCGCACGCAGCACCGCTGCCTTGTCATCAGGCGTTGAACAGGGGCCCACATAAAACAGCTTATCAAAGCGTCCGGGTCGCAGTAGGGCCGGATCGATTAAATCCGGACGATTTGTTGCAGCAAGTATGAAAATGGGCTTTGTTGCATCGCCACTAGACATGCCGTCCATCTCGGCCAATAGCTGCGACACAACGCGATCCATGACACCACCCGAGTCGCCAGCAACGCCGCGATTAGGCGCCAAAGAGTCTAGCTCATCCAGGAAGAGGACACACGGAGCAGCTGAGCGTGCGCGCGTGAACACCTCCCGCACATTCTGTTCGCTCTGGCCCACGTACATGTTGAGCAGCTCAGGACCCTGAACCGAGAGGAAACTCAGATTGCATTCAGTGGCTACCGCCTTGGCGACCAAAGTTTTGCCCGTGCCGGGTGGTCCATAGAGCAAGATGCCAGAGCGACGTAAGTTTTTGCCCATTAGATGAACGTGTTTCAGCGGTAGTCCAATGCTGCTTTGAATCTCATCCTTCAGTTTATAAAGACCTCCGATATCCGACCAGTATACCTTGGGTACCTTTGGCGCGCCCAAGCTGTCGGCAAATGAACTCTGCATATGATTCAGATTTTTGGAGAAGTGATCCAGTGTCAGATATGCTTGTCCATCTGAGGACTGGCGTCGCTTGAGTCGTACGGCATTATCATAAAGCAGCTGCAGATCACCCAGCATAAATCCCTGCGACTTGGCCGCCACTTCATACAATACATCCTTTACGGCTCGCCACTGGGGGCAGAGCTGGGTCATGTATCGGGATTGCATGTTGAGAGGGAAGAACGGAAGCTTAGCCAATGCTTTCTGATTGTAAATTGTATCATTAAAAGACTCGCGCACGTGCATCCACTTCAACAGCTCGAAACGCTCTGATTGATTGGGTGCTTCAATATTAATGATCTCCAGGAAAAGACTTTGTATCATGGGCTTCAGGTGTCGGTCACTGGTTAAGGCGACAACAACGACAGGATATTTGCGATCGCGTGTAAATAACTCTTGGATCTGCACATGAAAAGCAGAGAGCAGCCGTAAATCCTCATTGCCTTCATTGTCAATGCCAAAGATCTAAGAATTTAATATATATATTAAAAATGTTTATATTATACAAGAATCAAAAAATCAATTCGACTTTACCTCAAAGTTGTGGAAACAGATTATTAGCGGTTCGCTAACCTGACTCTTGGCAAACACCGCCTTCAGCTTCATTTCCGTGTGCGATGGAACTTGTGACACAATCTCAGCACAATCTGCTCCATACAGATGCATGCCCAGCTCCTGGGCAACGGCAGTGGTGAGCTTCGTCTTGCCAGAGCCGCGATCACCTTGCAGCAAGAAGACCGGAAATATGTGCTTTGAAGACAAACATGCCGAGTGTTTGGGCAAAAAGGCATCTACCGAGGAGCGCAGCATCTCATAAGGTTTACGCAAGCCACTGGGATAATTGTGAGCAATGGCACAGCTATCTAAAATTTGTCGTGGCAGAAAACTATGCACATGCGGCACCTGCAGCAAATTGGTGAAGTTCTTGGCCACAACTGCCTGCAGCTCAAATTCGCTGCCCTTCGTTTCCAGGTGGATACAGCGGAAGTAGACCTCACGCAAATATGCGAATATCAGGTAGTAATGGGCGAATGAAGCTGTGCCCACCAGCTGGGCATTCACTTCGATGCGATAGATGTGACCGCGATGCAGCATGCGCGGAGTATTGAAATAGTTGGTCAAGATCAGCTCCGACACCTCAGTGGGCAGCTCATGTGGATTGTTCAATAAATAGACTTGAGCCTTAGTGGCAATCGTGGGTATTGTCTGTTCATCATTGAAGGTATCCAGCTGCACCCAGCAGTTAGGGCGCTTCTTGTTGTTGCCACAGCGTTCGATTAGGTTGCCATAAAAGTTTTCCTAGAAATAAATATTATTTATATATTGCTATATCTATCTTCTATATAGTATTTACCTTTACATACAGACAATTGCTCTGGCATTGTGCATTTTCTATGGGCAATATTTGTGCCACGATTGTATATGGGGCATCCTGTAAGATTTGTTTGACCACCTCGGAGCTATCCCAGCTACGTACGGAGCCACTTTTTGGATTGGCCTTGGTCCACGCTCCGCGCACAATCAAATTGACAAAGTTTACATCAGTCGACTCGGCGTAAATATCGTAAACATCCTTGCTGGCAAAGATGATGTGCTCCGATTTGATTAGCTCGTTCTTGATCAGCAACTCGTAGAGCTGATTAGGGATGGGCGTGAGCAGAAACTTGCCCCTGTAGTATTTGGCATAGCGCCAGTATACCGCATATATCAAATAGCCAGGGTAGAAGTACCAGGGCCACCGCGCCACCAGTAATTGCACTGCCGCATTATACGCCTCGACCAATTCCTGGATGCGTCCGGTGAAGCTATACCGTGTTTCAGTCGAGCCGGCATCATTATCAATCGATTTGACTGACTTGAGGCCAACTTTCTTCTGTGAAGGTCAAGTGTATTAACTTCAATCAATTCAGAGAGATAAACGTATTAACCTACCGCAACAATATCAACATCGCTCATTGTGCGAAGACATAAAAGACAAAGGTTACTTTTGGGCAGGCAAAGTCTAAATGATTGGGAGTGGGATCACGGGTACAACATATACGCACACAGTTATTCTGCAAATAGCTGTTATCAATACTAAATGAAGTTAATAGTAAGGCAGCATTTACATACATATATTATTATTAATAGAAATTATATTCTGATTACGTACCTTCTTTACAATTACTCTCTTCTTCATGTCTCCTAATGGTGTTCCGTTAAATTACCTTTTAATTTTACACGTTACAGCTTTATGAACCTATTTCAAATTATTTTAAGTCTTTAATTTATTTATATTTATAAATATAAATATTATTATAAAAAATTATAAATATTCGTTGCTCAAGGCATGGTTGAACTTTTAGTGTTGCACAATAATTAAAAAAAAAAATACTAAAATGCACAAATAAAAATCCTTCTTATTATCGATAATCTCAAAACCAACCCTGCACGCATTTTACAGCTACGTTGATATCGCTATCGTTATTACCAAAACAAACACAAACCGTGAAATATAGTTTTTATTTTCGTTCCATAATGAGTTTAGAAGTAACAAATATAAACGGCGGCAATGGCAATGAGAATGCAACACATCCAACACGTACACAGGACAAGCGCGAGCTGCTCTGTTTGCTCAAACTACTCAAGAAATACCAATTAAAAGCAACAGAGGAGCTGCTCTGCCAGGAGGCAAAAGTTAGCAACGCGGATTTATCAAGTATAGGCGATGCAGACATTAAGGCGGTGCTTAGCGGTGCATTGTCATCGAGTGATGATCAGCCCAATCGTCAGAGTGCACCGACAGCACAGGCAGCAACATCCAACGAATCAAAGACGGTCACCGATGCCAACGCCGCCGAAGCGCTGGCAAAGTTCATTGGCGATGATGCCTTCGATGCCCAACAGTATGAGCAGGCATACGAGGAGCTGCGTACATTTGTCGAGGAATCTTTGGATATTTACAAGCACGAACTCTCCATGGTGCTGTACCCAATACTGGTGCAGATCTATTTTAAGATTCTAGCTAGTGGTCAGGTAGAAAAGGCGCGTGGATTTATTGAGAAATATAAATCTGATCTCGATGGCTATTATATAGAAGGCCTTTTCAATCTATTGCTATTATCGAAGCCCGAAGAGCTGCTGGATAACGATCTTGTGAGTGCCATGGAGACCGACAAGTTCGTGATACGCATGTCCCGGGATGCGCATTCTTTGTTCAAGCGCCACATTCAGGATCGGAGGCAAGAGGTTGTCGCCGACATTGTATCCAAGTATCTGCACTTTGACACCTATGAGGGTATGGCGCGCAACAAGCTGCAGTGCGTGGCAACGGCGGGTTCGCACATTGGCGATGCGAAGCGACAGGACAACAAAATTCGCGTCTACTACGGCCTCCTCAAGGAGGTGGACTTTCAGACGCTAACCACTCCGGCGCCAGCGCCCGAGGAGGAGGACGATGATCCGGATGCACCAGATCGACCAAAAAAGAAGAAGCCCAAAAAAGATCCGTTGCTGTCAAAGAAATCGAAATCAGACCCCAATGCTCCAGCCATTGATCGCATCCCGTTGCCGGAGCTAAAGGATGCAGACAAATTACTTAAGCTGAAGGCGTTGCGCGAGGCCAGCAAACGTCTGCCGCTCAACAAGGATCAGCTGCCCTCTGCTGTATTTTATACCATACTTAATTCCATGCAAGGCGTCACCTGCGCCGAAATATCCGATGATTCCACAATGCTTGCCTGCGGCTTTGGGGATTCCACGGTGCGGATTTGGTCATTGACGCCGGCCAAGCTGCGTGCCCTAAAAGACGCCGAAGCGCTACGGGAACTGGACAAGGAATCAACCGACATTAACGCCCGCATGCTGGATGAGCGCAGCGGAGAGATGACTCGCTCCTTCCTGGGTCACACGGGTCCCGTCTATCGTTGTGCTTTTGCGCCCGAGATGAATCTGTTGCTGTCCTGCTCGGAGGACAGCACCATTCGGTTGTGGTCTCTGCTTACCTGGACCTGTGTGGTCACCTATCGTGGTCACGTCTATCCGGTGTGGGATGTTCGCTTTGCGCCGCATGGATATTATTTTGTATCGTGCTCCTATGACAAGACCGCTCGGCTCTGGGCCACGGACTCCAATCAGGCGCTGCGCGTATTTGTCGGTCATCTGTCCGACGTGGACTGCGTGCAATTCCATCCCAATTCCAATTATGTGGCCACTGGTTCCAGTGATCGAACGGTGCGTCTGTGGGACGTGCTGACTGGCCAATCCGTGCGCCTGATGACCGGACACAAGGGCACCGTCAGCTCCCTTGCCTTCTCCATCTGCGGCCGTTACTTGGCCTCCGGCTCCGTGGATCACAACATCATCGTCTGGGATCTGTCGAACGGCTCGTTGGTCACCACGCTGTTGAGGCACACGAGCACCGTGTCCACAATTACCTTTAGCCGGGATGGCACTTTGCTGGCTGCCGGCGGACTGGATAACAATCTGACGCTGTGGGACTTCCACAAGCTCACCGATGATTATCTGAGCAATCAGATAACCGTCTCACATCACCAGGACGAAAACGATGAGGATGTCTATCTGTTGCGCACATTTCCTACCAAGAACTCGCCCATTGTGACGCTGCACTTCACACGTCGCAATCTCCTGATGTGCGTCGGTCTCTTTAAGAGTTAGTTTCCTCCTCAAATCGGAGATCTTCAAACTTATTTTTAAATCTTTCTCTCTTCTAAGCCAAGCGGACACAAAAATTGAAATTTTGTAATCGATTCGATTTGCTATTTAAGATAAACATAGGAATTAAAATAGTTGATTTGTAATTTTGTAATTAAGTCTGTATGTGTGACTGCTTTATAAATATATATAGATTTCTTTTATTTCCAATTATTAATTGTATTTTTACTACAGTTTTATTAGATATAGAAATGTTGCTGCAGCACTCATAAAGTAAATGCAGCCTTGATCAAGTTGAGCTAATCTGATAAATTTATGTCGTCTGTATAGATATACATATATGTATGTCTATATTTATATGTCTACTTGAGTTGCATTAGTTTTATGGTGTTTAATAAAATAAGTAAGTAAGAATGCCTGGCCGCAGCAGCAGCACATCTTCCTATTGGTCACCCATCTATCGAGTGTAAAAAGTAACTCAAAGAAAGCTTCTGGAGTTGAGCCATGCTTGGAGCAGGTACCAAGTCGACCCCCCCCATAAAAAGACGAGCCGACGCAGCGCTTCTTCAGTCGCTTGGCTGGCCTGGTGGGTCAGTTGTCCAGTGCAGTGGATCTCTTCTTCGCTTCTTCAGCTGTGTGTGTGTGTGGTAAGTGCTTAATTAAGTATAGTTAATAATTTTAAGTACTATATTAAGTTGTAACAGTTATAACAATTTGTTTATAATAATTGTAGTAATAATGAGTTCAATTGTAAAAAATATAGTTATTAGTTATTTAATGATAGCATTTATGATAATTATTATATTATAAAAATAATATAATAAGCATAAAAGTAAGCTGCGCAAGCCGGCTCCTTCTCTCTCACGCTCTTTGTTACAAGCTGTGAAACGTGGAAATTGGAACAGTGAGCGGCAATAATTACGCATACAGACGAATAAATGGAGGATTTAAGCAGCACACACGCATACATATGTATGTGAGAGCAGTGAGTGTGAGGAAAGAGGACTGATGCATAGCGAGAACGGTGAGAACGTGCAACAAGCAGCAATACCTACGCATGCAGGCACATAAATGCTGCTCATATATGCACAAGAGCTTTAGCTGCGCACACATACAATGCAAGTGATAACTGATAAAAGTAACGGACCCCACGCTCGAATAACCAAATGCCTTGGGATTGGTCAGCTAGCATATCTTCGTGGAGAGAGCGAAAGAGAGTAACAGTAAAAACCTAAGCGCAAAGTGAGTGAGAGCTGCTTTTAAGGTAAGTATAATTATATTTTTGTTTAATATGTTTTATGAACATACAAATTTATTTTCGTTCGGTTTATCATACAGAATTGAATTGGGAATTTATTCAGCATCGGGTATGCCAAAAGTGCGACGCACTGCCTCGAAATTCTTGATATTGTATACGGCACAGCGCGGCGGCTTCTCACCACCAAAGGCGAGCGTATAGGGATCTTCAGGACATTGACGCATGCACTGCAGGCGGCCCATATTGAAGTCGTGTTCGTAGACATGCTTTGGCTCGGTGCTGTTGAATTTCCATATTTTGAGGGTGCCCTCAGTGGAGGTAGAGGTCAGCAGATTGGGCATTTCCTTGTTGAAGCAGACGCCAGAGATTTCCTCATTGTGTGCCTTGATGGACCATAGCAGCTTGTTGGGCTGACGCTTGTCGGCGTAGTGTAAACTGCCGTCATTGGAGCCAATGATGAAATAGTTCGTCTCCGTTGGATGCCAAAGGACTTTCTCCACCTCGCCGCTGATCTGCCACTTTACAAAAGCCGTGTCCACATTGTCAGCATCACGACAGTCGAACAAACGCACCAAGCCATCCGAGCAGCCGGTGAGTATGCTCTGTGCCTCCTCCGGATGGAATTCGATGCTCTGCACCTTCTCCTCGAAGGCGGTAATTGTGGTATGTGGCTGACCCTCGTCCATGTCCCAGAGTATGAGTGTTCGATCCACTGAGCCACTGGCTAGAATGTGCTCGAACTGGGGATTCCAAGAGAGGTCCAGGACAGCATCTGTGTGGCCATACTGTTCCTTCTGCTTCTTGCGATTGCCTTTGGAACCGAGCTTAAATGTTGGCTCTATGGAATCCTGTATATCTAGATCCCAGATCGTGATAACAGGATCCATGCAGCCAATAGCGCACATATTGCCTGGCTTGTCGCTGCCCGCATCATGATTCATCCACTCAATGCACAGCGGAAAACTGGGCAGCAGGAAGTCGTGATGTGTGTAGAGCGCCTGCTCCTCCTGGTTGAACACCCAGACTTCCATGCTAGCGGCGTCGTCTTGCACATGCCCGACTAGCACCAAATTGTCCGTGGGTTTGATCACCTCATCCTCAGCCTCTGAATCCTCATCCTCATCGGGCACCTGTTCATCGGCGTCGACAACGTTCGCAATATTTGTCACAGTTGAATTTTGTTCATTTTCGTAATTATCGAAATTGAATTCGTCATCTTGGGAATTGCCATTGTTGGCAGCGACATCTTCACGATCTACATCCATGTTCTCCTCATCCTCATCATCATCGTCGTCATCTTCATCATCGTCTCCATGCAGCTGATCTCGAGTCTCGCCTATAATTCGCGCTAGCTCAGCTTGTGTTAGGACTATTTTTTCTGGTCTCTCTTTGGTGACGCCGCGTGGCACAAAACACAGAGCTGGCACGAAGTCTATGCTTGGCTCAGTTGGACCATCTCCGGGTTCTGTCATTGTTCTTTTATTATAAACAACGAAATTAAATTTGTGAGCGCTAGTTAAGCACGTGCACAAGTCAAGTACAAATATAACACTATATTATGCCAGAGTAAAAAAAAAACTGGCCACGCTGCAGAAAAAATAGGGTGGCCAAATTGTCTGTTTTGCTAACCAAATGTATCGTAACTAATCGAGTATTTTTAAAATTGCAACAATTTTGAAATATAAAAATGAAATTAAGAAAAATTAAAATATATTTTTGCTTATAAAATTCGCATTTATTTATTGATGATTCTTTTATTTATGTGCCACGATAAGTGGTGTATCCAAACGGACTTATTAAGAGCGGAATATGATAGTTTTGAGCTTCACAGCAATCAACAATAATATCTATAGCTGGATAAAAAGTTTTTATATTTTGCTCAGCAAAATATGAGCCCACATGAAATGTTAGCTTATAGATGCCATTAATAAAATCTCCTTCGGCCAATAACTGACAGCGTCCATCTGCATTCGTCTGTGCCGGCTTGATTGCAATCCATTCCTGAGATTCGTGTAGGCGATAAACGGTTACTTTAATGCTGGATGCTGCTTTTCCAGTGGATGTGTTTAGCACATGCGTTGATAGCTTACGAGTGTTCATTGCGAGAGCCTAAAGATAACTGAGAAAGATGTGGCTAATCTTTAAATGAGCTCAGAAGAAATACAAATGTAGACAATTTTGAAGATATCTTGCAGATAAGCAATTAGATAAGGGGGAAGCAGTAAGGTAAAGGGCATAAATCATTGTAAATGAGTAAAAGAAAATATATCTTTATTAATATCTTTGTCTTCATCATCACATTTAAGCATATTGAAATTATAATTAAAGCATTACCTATGTTCTTTAATTATGACAATCTATATTCTAATTTAAATAAAACAAATAAATATAACTATTTTCAGCAACAGCGGATAAATTTAATATAAGCATGTTAACTTAACAGCATAGCATAACACACAGATTATCGTATATCGATAACATTATGATTTCAGAAAATTAACAGCGCACTGCTCTGTTGATTTACGAACTGCTGCGCTGCAGCGCCAGCAGTTTAGTTTTGTTATTGTAAAATTGGTTTTCGGAGCGGTCGGTTCGGCTGTGTTTGACGTCGGAGCGTAAGCGTATCTCGCCTTTGCAAGAAGTTTAAGATTTTCCAGTAGTAAACCGAGGCCGAAGTTAAAGCTTTACTTTGTAATTGAAATTGCAGCAGTAAATCATATATTTGTCAATGTAAAATATATATAATATAAATGTGGAAATATTCTTAGGGGCTGCCGTCATTGCACCGGTAAAAAAATATAAATAAAATCGTGAAATATATGTATAGTATATTAAATAATAGTACACGAAAATGATTGTCTATCCCAACGATTCGCGAACCGGTCAACGTCAATAGTCTTTGTTGTGATTCGATTTGCCCACGTTCCCAGTGCAACGCAGAAGCAACAGTTGTTCGTCTAAATACTGTGTGAAAAAATCTGCAGCAACAAGAAACAGTAACAACAATGTCTTAATAAGCAAATGCAAATGATATTCGCACTTCGAAGAAAATAGTAATAGAGAATAGAATTCGATCTTCGACTATTCGAAAGTACAAACTCGATTGTTTGTACACATACACACACACACACACATGAATGTTTAAACACACTCACGCGCATACATATACATGTGGTACACAAACTGAAGCCTGAACTGAACCTGAGCAGAAGCATCGAAGTAACCAACTTCAATCCCAACAAATCTTAAACCAGTTTTAAGATACATATTCTTGTTGTTTGTCTGCGTGTGCATGTTGTTTTTATTATGTTTTATTTTTCTTTTCCTATTTCGAATTATATATGTATACCCTTGCGGAGGTCATTTTGGTTATGATAAATGCGTCATGGCAGGAGTCATAAAAAGTATGAATTAAAGCTTCACTAAAAACTCGAACCCCTAAGCTATATACATATGTACATATTAGATAACTCTTACACGCATATATACATGTACACATGTATGTTTGTTTGCGAGGGTATTTAGGCTTCGATATGTTCGAATTAACCGTTCTTTCTTCTTTTCGTTTTGTGTTTGAAGTTTTCGCTGCCTCTGCAAGTTGAAGTATGTGTGTGTGTGTGTGCTCTCTCAAAGCTATGCCTGTATGTATGTGTGTGTAAGCATAAGTCGGATACCCTTTGGCTGTTTCGCTTTACCTCGGCTTAAACTAATCGCGTGATGATTTTGTTGTTATTGCTTTTGCTATTGTTGCTGTTGTTCTTGTTGCTGTTGTTGTAATTCAATGTATACCTGCAACAAGTACGGCACGTCTTGGCAGCTTTGTCTCCTGCCTCCTACGCGATACACCAGATTAAGGCAATACAATAACAAGTTCAGTTTCCAACCAGATCCAACTACAACTACAACTACAACAAACACGACAGCAGGAAAACAAGCTCTCATTGCTTAGATTCCAATTGGAACAATTTTGCTAATTGAAACCATTTAAACTGGAATAATAATTATATGTGAGGTAAGCGAAAAGGTATTTCAATTTATAATTATATAAATATAGATTTTAATTTTAATATTATGTTTTATAAAATATGTTTCAATATAAATTGAGTTATTTATTGCTAAACAAAATTTTATAATAAAATATGCCAAGCAAATATTTTGATCTTTGATAAAATATGTGTGAGATTTTTATCCTAAAAATGGCTCATAATTTTTTCTATGAGTATAAAGTTTAAAATTACTAACTTATTATTTACTAGCAATTGATCTTTATATTATTTACATGCAAAATTCGAATAGGAATTCAGTCAGAATATGATAACTCCAAAACTTCTTTTAAATTAAAAAACAAAAATACTAAATTTAACGAACAACTAAAAAAAATTCCCTATGCAGACGATAAGAAAGCAAAATACATTTCTGATAGCATAACTATTGTATCTTAATATCACTGGATTTCAAATGCCAATTAGAATATCGAAAGTACAGAGATATTCTAGTTTCAGCTGCAACTCTAGTATATTTTGATTCCTCCATAATACATTTTATTTAAATTTTATTACCTTTTGTCAATTTTTTTTCAATTAAAATTCAATTAGAAAAAAAGCAGCTATACTATAACAGAAACTGATTTGGATAAGTAAATTGACTTTTAAAAATTGTGCTATTTATAGCTGCAACTTTTCTTTTCATTTCAAATTTTAAGACTGTTAACAAATTAAAGAAAAACCGTTATGTTCGTATTACTAATGTAGATGCAGATCTTTTGACTCAACATCGCCAAGGTCTATAATATATGTACATATATAATTGATTCAGAGCTGCCCACTGTAACCGCAATTAATTAAAAAACTCTCTGAAACAGAAATGTTTCGTGAAATGTGAAAATTGGTCGGAGAGAGTGTGTTTTCCTATACAATATACAAATAATATATACCTATGTTATAAGTTTGTAACTGTGTTTATTTCGTAATGACATTGTCGTAACAACATTTTTAAAGTTTTTTGCACAATTTTTGGTGTATTTTGTTGTTGTTAATCAGTGATAAAAATGCAATCAGAAAGTGCTAACGGTCGATCAAGAGATATGCTTAATTGATTGATATGAAACGATCAACAAAGCAAAAAAAAAAAACATTTTGTGTTTTTTTTTTGTAAGCCCCGCAGCGACAAAAATCAGCGATACATTAACTGTACATTAATTTGTTGGAAACTTCATTCATTTGCATGTGGTGAGAGAGAGGGAGAGAGTGAGAAAGGGAGGGAGAGACAGAGAGTGAAAGAGACAGGTATTATTATTGACAACACTCGCTCGTCGATCATTAAAGGTTGTTTGGCAAATTAGAAACTAGCCGCCACTTACTGACAGGGATAGCAAAAGCAGAAGATGAAGATGAAGAAGAAGTAGATGGCAAGAAGAAATAAATATGTGACTAAATTCCACACTGCACTGTGGGCCAGCCAGAAACCGAATCAGAAACAGAAACAGCAACAGAAATCGAAACAGGAAATGAGCCCCAGACGCTTTGAGTAGAGTTTTTCTTTTAAGTACCTTTCGTTCGCTTGGTCAATGCAGTGCAGCTCTTCTTGTCATTTATTATATATGCACTTTTTTCTTCTTCTTCTTCTCATACTCTACTCAGATGTATATATGAACCTTTTTTATCAGTCTTTGGTTTCTCTTTTCAAGTCATTGGCAATTGTTGTGTTTGGGGTATAATGGTTTAGAAGAGATAGATGTAGCTGGCAGATAGAGCAGAATTTGAAGGTTTATATAATATATATAAATATATATACAGGTCCATAAATTACTTAGAACTTCAACTTTGGCATATTTAAATTAAAATGCTATACGATATATGTATATACTTAAATTATATATGCATTTATTATATATCAGAGTTGGTTCCCTTTTCGCATATACAAATTAGTCATTTTTATTTTTAAATATATCAATTTAGAAAAAAACCCAGCATGTTTGAAACAGCTGCTGTATTCAGGGTATTTCTTAGTCATGCAATCCCTACTAACGCACCTTTTTCTTATTCCGATACTAAAGTACATTTTCCACTAGAAGATCTAAGGCAATATCGGCAACCGTAAGAGTAATGACTGTTTTTATACAAATTTCTTTTATTTTCTTTCTTTTCTTTGTCGTTGCAATTGGAGTATATACTTAGTTATAGTTACTTAACTACAGTTTTTTTTTCTAGAACCAAATAGCTTTAGGCTAATTTGTAATTTATGCAGATATAAGACTTAGAGTCGAATCCAATCTAATGAGCGGCTATTTAAAATTGAATTGCTGCAACGCGTTTTATGAAAATCTGTGTAGAGAGAGAGAGAGAGAGAGAGGGAGTGTGAGAGAGAGAGAGGCAGTGTGAGAGAGAGAGAGACGATAGTCTTTCTTTTTCTTTATACACATTTTATTATATAGATTGTATATGAATTAGCTCATCAATTTGTATTTCTATTAATATTTCTATTCTATATTATCTGACATATATTCATATCTGTATGTTGCGTATTCTATTTAGTAACTTATCAATAGGAAGAGCTACCTCATTGATTATAGATCGTGTAATGCTTAAAAATAGCGAATGATACGTCAATAATTTCGTATTTAATAATTCCATCATATGAATATTGTATATTAATGCTACTGTTTTGATAAAATATTAATCTTCTTACTTAATGAAAATATTTACTAAACAACAATAAAAACCGAAAATATATATTGTATTTATATAAGTGTGGGTACAAAAAATGCATTTATTTATATATTCACTTTATGAACAGCAATTATTACACAAACTATTGAAGCTCTCCAGTCTCAACTCAGTCAGTTCTTACAGAACTGCCCTCAGCTCACGGCTCTCAGCTCGCAGCTCTCTTATTGTCTGTTTACACAGATGTCCCGCATTCCAGCGAGCTTGCACTGATCAGGCATATAATGTACATGAGTATGTGTACAGGTATAGCTGGCATAGGGTCGGCTCTGATATGGCAGAATGGCTCGCACATCCTGCCTTGGGGCAAACAAAAAGAGAATAAACACTTGATGACTTCGTAATGTCTCGTATTACAGGATATTACAATGAAATTTCCCAGGCAGGGCAAAGTGTATTCTGTCTGCACCACATTATCAGCAGACACGCCTGGCTTTTTGTGCATGTACATACATATAGATTAAACACTTACGAAATGGCAAGATAAACAATAGTTATTATTAAGTGTATTCCACAATTGTATATAAATATTTACATGTATACCATAAAATCTTGTGTAAACTCTCGAGTATTTCTGCACACACATTGAATATGCCAAGTTTGGTGTAGATATTTTTAAAAGAAATTCTTCAACTGTTGCCTTTGGCAAACTACTTACAAACCCAAATATATATATAAATGTATATAAATATGTATTTATACATATAATATCTCTCTCTCTCTCTCTCTCTCTCTCTCTCTCTCTCTCTCTCTCTCTCTCTCTCTCTCTAGGTATGCTTGTTTATGAATCTGCCGAGTCGCATCGAGTTTTTTTTTTTCAGTTTTTTTCGGCTGATGTTGCCGCAGTTAGCGTGACTGAGGCATTCGCCATGCTGAAGTGAGTTTTCAAATTTGATACAAATTTCAGTTTTCAGCTTTTAGTTTTCTTTCTGCGAGTTGTTTTTACTGCCAAATTACTTGGCTGGCAGCAAGTCAACCAAGTCCAAGCATACAGCAGACTCTCAAGTAAGAAGTAAAAAAAAAAAAAGTTAAATAAAAACTGGCGCAAAATTCAAACACTGCAAATAATTGGAAAGGCATTCAAGATGCCTAAATGCTCGTTGGAGCTGCTGCTGTTGCTGCTATTGCAGCTTCAGGGTGGTAATGGAGCGATTGCTGCTGCTGCTGCTGCAGTAGCTTCGACTGTTAGCCTCCATCAGCTAGACTCAGTCGCGCACTAAATACCAATTGTAACGCCAAACGTTAATCACATTAAAAAAGAGAGAAATAATGAAAATGTGAGATGTAGCTACATCTTTCATACCTGTTTAGCGGCTCATCTATTAATTTAGAGTATGGGCAGAAGCTAAGTAGATTTAAGACAACTTCTTTGGAATAAGATGGAGAAAAAAATTTAGAAAAAAAAGAGATGAGCAGCTAATTAGTGAGAGATTCTTCATTTAAGTTATGTGATTATGATAATATTTTATATGAATCTATAAATATTATGGAAGCTGTTCAGTATTTCATTTGGGATATGTAGAACAAGTACTTAAGTCATTTAAAGTAACTCTGAATTTCGATATTGATATTATGGACTAACATCATCATCAGGTAGACTTTATTTATATAAAATTATATCATAATATACTATATTTTTTATGTGTATTATATAGTTAACAAATGATTACAGCATTTTAGTATTTTTAGCATTTTTTTCATTAACTAACGCTGCTGATGAACAAGAATAGAAATTATCTTGAAATTGCTGTACAAACAATTTTCTCTAATTTTGTGTGTTAAACCTTGTTAATTGTGTTGCTTACTAATAGTCAACAAATACATGACTCAAAACTGACATATAGAAAGGTCAAATAAAAAACAATTTTCTATATTATTAAATGTTTACAATATTAATTTCCTGGAATTATTGTAAGCAGCAGTTATATAGATGAAAGAAGAAGATATGTATATAAACTATATTCTTATAATATTTAAATATATATAAATAATGCATTTACTGTAAGCTCAATATGCACAACTATTCATACACATATTATACTTATTATATTTCCTTTATAAACTATATTTATATAATATTTATTAGATTTTCTGTATTAAATTTATTTTTGTATGTTTACACATCAAGTTGATGAATGTAGATATAAAATAAAAATGTAATATACACAGTCGAATATATAAGATATAAATATATACATTTTTAATATGAATAGCATAACATTATATACGTATATCAACGATACTATCTACCTTTGGCGCCAATCACTTAACATTATTCGCTTTGCATTGAACAAAATCTTTGAAAAATCAAAATAGATGCACCATAACATAAAGTAAAGTTGATAGTAAATAGTAAATTGATTCATATTCACACCATTCACAATTTTTGATGGAGTTGCATGTACACGCAATTCGAATCAATTGCCACATTGACACACAAATTGTATGTGTGCGTGTGCGTGTGTGTGTGTAAACATGCTTGTAGAGCAATTGTAAGTCTTAGAGCTCTGGGCACGATGACGAGCATATAAAAGACCTTCACGCTAGAAAACAAACACTAAGCCAGAAGACAAACGTCAGACGAGGCCGATGACGAGACGAGACGACAATGGCAATAAAACCACTTGCACAGGTGTAACAAGAGCGGGCGGGTGGGGCAGCTAAGGGCAGGTGAGATGCATGTAGGAGAGGGTTGGGACGGGTAAGAGGGGATCAATTGGTCGTGCTGTGCATGTTAAATAATAAAAAAGGCAAAAAACATATATATATATATATAATGAGAACACTCGCAATATGTAGCTTAATACGTAAGCTGTCATTATACCCAGTAAAAGAGACATTGAATAAGAGATGCAGAAGGTATATTTAAAGAGAACTGGATACATTATAAAGATGTAGTTGATATAGAGATGATCTGATACCATATGTAAGCAGATCTAGGCAATTCTTATATATTTGAGAATGTATGTTAATTTAAATAAATATATATAAAGATATATATATATAAATAATAAATAAATATTCCCAAATGAAAAAGAACAAATAAAATAAAATAAAATAAATAGCCAAAATTGAAAATTAAAAAAAAATTAAATTTAAAAATAATATTTTAAAAATATATTAAAAAAAAGTAAAAATAATAAAATAAAATAAACAGTAAAAAAAGAAATAGTAAAAAATAGTAAAAATATAATATTAAAAACAAATTAAAATTAAAAATAATATTTTAGAAATATATAATTAAAAAAAGTATAAGTAATTAAAAAAATTAATATAAAATAAAAAAAAAAAGAAAAATAAAATAAAATAATAATTAAAATATATAATTAAAAAGTTAAAAAAGTAATATTTAAAAAATATATAAATAAAAAAGTATAAGTAAATAAAAATAAAAAATAAAATAAACAGTAAAAAAAAAATAAAAACAAAAATAAAATAAAATAAATAGTAAAAAATTAAAATGAAAAATAATATTTTAAAAATAAATAAATTTTAAAAAAAGTATAAGTAAATTACTAGAGCAATGATGTTTAAATTTGTAATATTTTTTATATTTACTTATTATTTTGTTTATTTTATTTCCTGTATTTATTTCATTTTCTCTTTGCTTTAAGAACCAGAGAGATTTTTGGTATTGTATCTTCTTCGGAATTCCTTCGATAATAAACCAAAGACCTTGCATTTGCTTGAGCCTTCAAAAGAGATTTAAATTTCTACAAGTTTACAATTTAGATAAGGTATCTGCTAGTCTAGCATACACTTGATATTTCAATCAATGTTGTTCTGTGTAGTCAACAACAGGTTGGCCACTCAATCGTGGCAATGCATACCAAATAGCCGCTCTTTCGCTGTCATCCTGAATTATGTATGTGCCGTGCAGCTGAGGTCGAGCACAGGGGGGTGGGGGCGTGGTGGTCGTGGCTCTGGGCGTGGGCGTATGATTATATTGCAAGCTGCCGTTCTGTTCTTTGTGGTGCTAACTGTTCTTTGTGCTATGCTATGCTTTCCTCCATATAATTAAGTGATAATATAAACAAGAAGCAGAAGCAATTGTTTTTTTTTTGTTTCTTTCTGACATTTGCTTTCGATTCGACCCAAAATTTGACCCACATTTGTATTTAGCTTTTGGCTTTGAAATTTTGTTTGCTATTGTTTCGTTTCGATTCGTTTTCTTGCAAAGTGACGCTGATAATTGGGTCAAACTTCGTCATGTTTCTCTAGCGCACATTAGACCGATAATCTTTGCACTAGAGGCCAGACCTCAGACTCAAACCCAAACCCAGAGCCAACCCCAGACAGAGAGAGAGAGAGAGGGAGACATAGACCCATCAATGTCTGACGGCTGTGTCCGGCTCTTTGTTTACTCTACGCTCATTTTCATTGCGGATAATTTCACCTTTTATAGTTTGTGAGACGTTGAAACGATTTTGCGCTAATGTTGCCCATGTTTTGCGCTCGTCTTTCTTTAGCTTTCTTTGAACATTTTTGCTTTATTAGCTTCACTTTTTGGGACATTGCAATTATGATTAGTTTTTGCCACTGCCTGGGATTAGTTCTCTTAACTATCTGCAGAATATTATGGCAAAGAAAGAAACGGCTATCTATGGTCAACGCCCTTGAGAGATAGAGTATCATCTGTTTGCAAGCCAACTAGCAGTTACTCTTCTACTCTTCAGTTACTCTCATTTGCATTATCTTTTAAGCAAAAGTCCTTCAATAACTAATGAATATATGTGAAATGCTTTTTACGTTCTTTAATGAACTCCATTATACTTTATCTAAAATAATATTATAGAGCATAGACACAATTCAATGTATTACAGATTATGCGAAATCCAAGAAATTCCAACTGAAACATTATCAAAGTTAATTGAACAATCTACCCACTATAGATAGCTTACAGGGTATATCAAATCAAACAAAATTTCACTGGCCTTAATGCCATAGAGGACTTAATGACAATCTACTCAAATCGCTTACAGCATCCGACCACACCTTTACGGCAATTGATTTCTGGGTAGCGAATCCAATTGGAATGTCAGAGGTCATTTGAGGTTTTCACGCATCGTTTGGCTTAGCTGGATATTTGTGATTTAATTGCGATCATCGATTAAGCTCAACAATTAGCGACAGTGGCAGCTGGGCTTAGTTATTTATTGTTTATTTGTTTTTCTCTCTCTCTCTCTCTCGTTTTTTGTGCCGATTGATTGATCAACGAATGAACAAATAAATATTTGCCAACTACATGAGATTCGCGTATTTGATTAACAGCATTTAATTGAACGTCGCATGCTCGGGAGTTAGCCAAGCGTTTAGCTATTTGTGCACTGGGTTTCGCCTATTCGATTTCTGTTTCTGTTTCAGTTTCAGCTTCTGTTTTGTACTTTTTCGCGCGTTCCATTTGCCTGAGCAGGTGCTTGCGCATACCTTATGTTTCGATCTCAAAAGGGCTCTGTGGCACATGTGTTGCCTTCCTTTGTTGCATGTCGCCTCGACGCTCTTGTAATGCAAAAGGTTCAAGACATCGCTGCGGCTGTCCTTGGATTGCGCTGAATATCGCTGACGCACTAATCAAACGAGCTCGAGTTGTAAAAAAAAAAATTAAATTTCTATACCCTGTAATCACTGAGAGGTGTCGAAAGAGAGTGTATGAGTTTTGTCTGCATATGTTTGCATGAGAGTAGATAAAGAATGTTTAAGAGGAGTGAGAAGGCATTTGGTTGTTTTGTATTAAGGGTATATTTATATATATTCTCTGATCATTCATGGTATAGAGGCTAGAAGAAGAAGATTCTCATATTAGCAGCCAAGCTTGCATTATTTTTGCATAATAAATATTTGGTAGTTTACAGAAAATTCATTTTTTCTATATATTTGCTTTGGTTTTAATTACTTACACATAATATTGTTTATTTATTCTATAAATTCCACATACCTAAAAAATAAATCTATATATATTTTAAAATGTAGATCCTTTAGGATTGTTCATTTAATATTATTTAATATTTATATATTCCATGTTTATTCCGTATATTCCATAATTATTTCATATATTCTATAATATAGATCGTTCTATAAATGTTGTAGTTTCATTTATATATAATGTTATGTTATGTTCACAGGGTATTTGCTAGTCAGGCCTTCACAATCAGTCCATAAAATATAATATTAAAACTGAGTTTTTACAATTTGTGACCCTGACGAATGGGAGAGGCGCATTTTGCAAACTCATGTCAATGGCCCATATATGCATATACATTATATACTCTATATATGTATTTTGAAATATACATATTTGTCATTATATCTACAAATAAATAAAAAGACTCTGCTTACACTAAACATAATAATAGATAGTTGAACAATAGATCAGAGTTTCAAATGAAACACTATTGAAGCCGTAAACTAGACAACTTGCAGCAATCCTCAATATAGACATACATTTATTTAACTGCAACAGAGTATTGCGCAGTCAAGTTAATGATTGCAACGTGTTTAGTCGGTTATTTCAGCAGATAAAAACCAAAAATTAATGTGACTCATACAAAATATTCGCTGCTGCGCACGGTTAGTCAGTCAGAAGAAGTTGATCTAGAGAGAATATTTTGTTGGGTTTCACGCTGTTATTACGTAAGTTTAACAAACACAATTCAAATCAAAGATCAAAAGAATATAAATGAATTGGGCAAAAGCATGTTTCCAGACTGACAAATTCAGATAAAGCAGGGAATGCATGGAATATGTTAAATGTTATATACATATATATGTATGTATATGTATGCATATGTAGCATCAGCTGTGATCGCTGTGATCTCTGATCTGTTAGCATTGGAATTGCTGGAATCGCATTCGAACCTCGAACTGTTTCTATTTATGCCGACAACTGAGGACCCCCGCTGAAGCAACAAGACCAAGACTGTGCGGTGGTTCGTTCAGTTGTGGTTGTGCTGTGGCGGTGCTGGCAAGGGAAAGCAAAGAGCAAGCAAGTTTCTCAGCTCAATGATCCGATTTTGTGTTTCTTCGTTTTACATATGGTAGATAGTTGAGACAGTGTGTGAGAGAGAGATAGAGAGAGAATGACAAAGAGAGAGCCAGAGTCAGAGACAAGTAAATGTATATTTGAATGCCTCTGGCAGCGCTCACATTAAAGTCGATATTGTAAAAAGAGACTTGGAATGCGTAGAACATAAGACAAATAATGTGTTACACTTCTTACATACTAAAGGCTTGAGACTTGAAACAATTTGTGGCATATTTTAGTTTTTAATTTGTTTTAATTGATTTCTTGTTTAATTGATTAATTTGTTTAGACATATTTGTAATGTTTTTAATTTATTTTATTTTTTTTTAAATAATTGTTATCCTATGAAATTTCGTAAAGCTTTATAGTGTTGATTAGTGTAATAATATTTACAAAATATCTGCATTTATTTCTAATAATATATAAGTATATTTATTTTAAAATATATGTGAACAATAGAATGCTACTTTTCATATTCATATTATTTTTTTAAATAAATGTATATTTTGTACGTTATTCTTTATGCATTTATTATTTATATGTAATGTAAATATGCATCGAAAATTTACTTGAGATGATTTAAATATTATTTAATAATGTTTTTTAAATTTTATTTTTCATTTTAAGCAAACTATGCAATTTTTAAATTTATAATATATGTATATATATATATTTTTTTTTATAATTTTATTTATTTATTTAATTTTTATAAACATTTATATTCTTTTGAATATATTAATAATTATTAATAATATATAAATATTAATTAAATAAAATATAAATTTAATTAATTCTAAATATTCCATAATATTTGTAGTTTTCCTGCCTTTTAAAATCAAAATCTAGGTCATATAAAAATTCTATATACTATATAGATTAAATTAATTATATATATATATAATATTTGTAGTTTATCTGCCTTATAAAATCATATAAAAATTCTCTATATATGTACATAAATATGCATTTATAATTTTTCAATGTAATTAATTACATGTATATTTGTTATTTACTTTTAATATAGATAATTACATATATATTGTTTTTACTTATCGAAAGCTATACAAAATTTAGCTATTAACATTTTCCTTGACTTTGTTCGAATGAAAATGTTATGATGATCATTAGATGATAATGAGAATGAAAGTTGAGCTTACTCAGTTTGATTGTTTGGTGTGAAATCTGTGTTTAACGCAAAAAGCTTAACCCTAAACGATTACGCGTAGAATATTCAGAGATCTACAGGCAGATTTGTGTGTAGACATGTAATTTGCATATTACAGAAACTCTGTAGACGAGGCCAGATGAAGTCATGTATTAAATAACACAAAGTTAAAGTGCTTTGGGCCAGTTAGCATTAGATTTTATGATAGTTTATAAAAGCTCTACATTTGTATTTTACTATTTCTTTTGGCTGTAGTCTAGTTTTACTTAAGCGACGACACATTTGTTGCCCGAGTCGTTTGGTCGTTGTGGTCTCGTGGTTTTGCCACAGTCTTGCCTCGCTTTGTGGATTATGGCATTGAAGTGTACAATTACGAAAAAAATAAACTCTTAAGTAAGACTCATTGTAGAACGCAGCAGCAAGCGAAACGAAATTTGATTTGTAAATCTAATCTAAATATGGACAAATTAAGTTTTGTCTTGTTTTAGAGAAAATGCTAATCATCCATAAATTAAAAACCAAAAAAACACAATTTTAATAACAAAACAGAAAAACCGAAAAAAATAAATAAAATAAAAGTAAAAACTTGTTTAGAACTGTCGTTCGACAATTTATTCATGAATTCATTTAGCTCGGCATTGTTCGTTTGTCTAAAACAAACTTTTACTTTTCATCATTGTTTGCCATATCTACTTGTTTCTTTATTTGTTTTTTATTTCGATTTTTATTTTGTGAAAGAAATCGTTCGTATTGCAATTAATCTTCAGTCGAGGCGGCCAACCAATTAGGTAACTAAAACCATATACTCCAGGCCCTCTCTCGGCTCGTGGTTTCTTGTTTGTGTTTGTGTGTGGGCAGAGAAAGTTTTCTTTATTCCATCTGGTTCTATTCGAATGGGTCAACAGCTTTGGCCACTTGGCAATTTGCATATCATATGGCCACAGCTGCACTCTTCAGTTGCACTCTTGAGTGGCCTTTAGTCAGGTCTAGAAATCGGGCCAACACGATTTTTGTTTTGTTTTTTGGGCAATGCTTTTAACAAGTAGAATAATATTAGTAAAAGGGCTTTGCTGTGGCTTTAAAACAAACATTAAATAATATCAAATATTCAAGATAAATTTAAAATATATTTAAACTGATTTAGTAAGAGTGTTAGTCTAATGTGACTGATTAGTTTCATTAGTTTACTTTTCAGTTATTCTATTGGTCAATCAGTAAATCCATACAATCCAAATCGTCAGTCTCTCTATCAATCAAAATCTTTTATATATAATGATAGATGATTTCTTTCATTAGAGTCAATGTAAGACTCTAAATACTAGATGTTAATTTTCGCCAGCAACACGATATGCGAAAGAGCTCGGAATTTTATTCTTTTTTTGCATAATGTGCCAAAGGATTAGGCTGTGACCTAACACGAGCAGCTATTGACATTTTTTGCCAGGACATTTTTATGCAAATCAGTCAGTGACACGCACGCAAAATAATGGGGCTGGCTTTCAATAGGGCTCGCGATATGCGATATGGATGTGGTTCTGGTTCTGGTTGTGGCTGAAAATGTAAATGTGAATATGCAAATGTGAATGAATGTTTGCGAGGGATTCGACATCGGATTCCGACTAGCCCAAGCGACAACATGTTTGACTGCGGGCTTGGCTTTGATGGTGTTCAAGGGAGGATATTAATGCACAGAGAGACATCCTCTTACGTAATTACATTTGAAGCTAACGCAACTTAAGATATTGAAATAAATGTGTATATATATTGGAGTAGATTATATTTATCTGTCATTATTGAACGTATTAAGGCTTAACTGCTGCCTTTTGCAAATAGCTATAATTTATAGTGCAATAAAAATACTTGGTAAAATACTTTAATTAATTTGCGTATCTCTTTCTCTATTCCAGCATCGAATCAATTTAAATTTAAAATGTAACTGCATAATCGAGGCGCTGCTACTGAATCTAGAGCTTTACAAGTCAACTTCATTTTGTGAGGCGCGAGAACAAAATTTTGCATCAGGTGAGTTAAATATTATTTAATAAATAATGAAACATAGAAAAAAAAAATAAATAAATTTTTATAGAAAAAGGTAAAAGACTTATTAAAATAGTTTTTTTTTTTTTCATATATTGATTGCATTGCAAATGAATGCTAAGTAAAATCATTTACATTTGTTGAACAAAACATTAGCAATTAATTTTAATTTATTCTTAAAGTAAAATTCCAGCTTCCCTTCGATTCTGATTCAATAAACATATTTGAAAATTTGTTAGATTTATTCATATTATTAATTCATAGTAAATTTATTGATTACAAAATATTTTCTATTTATTAAAGAACACTTATACTTTATTTAAAATTTATTTATAATAAACATAAACGGGTTCTTAATGTTATTAGCATAACAAAAGTATATCATATTCTGTGACCCTTGGAGCTTATGTGTTATTTCTTCATAATTCAACAAAAACAACTTTTGTGATAAAAGTAAAAGCAAAACAATTAAGAATGCTGCAGTGGAGCGTAATCAGCTGCACACTTCAAAAATAGCTGAACAATGGGCCAACTGATAAATGTAAACAGTTATATTCAGCTATCGAGTGAGTCTTAGACAATTTTAAGCCAAGTCTGTATACTCCAGCTGTAATATATAGTATATATGTAGGTATAAAATATTTATAGGTATAAAATTCCGCTGTAAATATACAAAGAAGTTGACAGAAAACATAAGAGAAATGATACAGTAAACCTATATACTCTTATTCGCCAGACGATAATCGAGCATAAAGAACAACAATTTGAGTGTTTCCTTTGCAGTGCTTTTGGATAAAGTAAAGCAATTGTTTTTGTTATCAACGAATAACAAGTCTCGGTTCATTGACTCTAGTCAACAATATTTTCTCATTCTTATAAAGGAAAAAAATGTCTTTGGCTCTAGAGGGAATCAATATTTCTTTGTTGTTTTGTTGAGACATCAACTCCTTTGCCTTATATGGTTATGTTAATGAAGTCGTTGGTTAGGGTCAGAGTTTTTTATATTTTGCATTGACTAGGTCAGTGTATATGTGTAGGTCTAAGCGTTTAACTAGCGGCGAGGACTCTACTTGGCGACTGCGCAGTGTGCAATGAGAGAAAGTGAGAGAATAAGATTGAGATTGAGAGTATGGCAACATTTGAGCTGTGAGTAGCAAAGTAAAGCAGACAGTGTAAAGATGCAAATTTAATTTGAATTAATTTATTATAAACTTTAAAGAGAGAGATTATAAATGTGCATATATTTTCAGGATTGCTTTCATTTAATATGCTTGAAGAATTGTCTGCGCAAGTTTTGTATAGCAACATGCTGCCAGCAACATGTTGCCAGTGGTTGCTCTACAACTGAGCTGATGCAGCGGCTTGGTTTGAGTACAATTTGAATATACATATGTATGCCAGTGCGCATGTTTTGTATAGCAACAGTAGCTTAGCAATATGTTGCTAGTAGGCGCTCTGCAATTGCGCTGATGCTGCAGCAGCTCCATGACGCCCACGCGAGAGCAACTGCTTCGGCTACACTCCTTGACCTTGGGCACACATAAAATGTTGCCTCAACTTAATTTTTTTTTTGCTGTATGCTGAGTGTGTGTGTGTGTATGTGTGAGTGTTGCTGAGGCTGCGAATCCATGAGAACGAGTGCGAAAAAAACGCATTTTAGTCGCACATTTCGCTGGCAGCCACAAGTTGTGTGAGTTTCCTGTCAAACAGAACTGAACGTTATACGCGTGTTTATTGTGCTTTTATATACAACTACAATATATACATATATACACATAAATATATAAGTGAAATATTAATGAAACAGCGCACACGCGACCACGATCCCCCAAAGAATTGGCCGCTGTCTGAGCGCATTCCACTGGGTACGTAAATACATATACATATACATATATATCTATAACATTTGCAGTGCGGCCAAAGTGACGCAGTCTCTTGAAAATAAACAAGCAAATCATCAGCATCAGCCTCAGCAGCATCAGTTTAGGGGCCAAGCATCTTTGATTCTGTGAATCAGCAGCTGCTTCGTCATCGGCGCCACAAAATTGTTGAGAGCAGCAAGTTTGTCCCTTATATTTCGCTACTCTTTGCAAATTGTTGTTTGTTTATTGATTTTTGGCATTGCTACAAGCAATGTTTCAAATGATTTTCCATTGCAGAAGCTTGCCCATTTAAATATTCATTATATTCAAAATTTATACATAATATATGTATAAATGTATATATTTATATGCATAAGAAATTCATATATATACATATATATATTTTGTATGTCTTTGATGTGCCTCAAGTGTAGGAAATCGTTTAAATTTACTTCAGCTTCTATTACAGCTCAAAGGAAAAGTACTGAATAATTTATAAAAGCAATATGAGCTATTGCTCTGGGCAATTCTAGATTTTTGTATTTTGTTTATTCTTTAGCTAACATGTATATTGAAATATTAGAAATTTATATGCTGCAACTTGATTTACATAAATTGACTTTTATGCAAAATTTACATATAGGGAAAAAGTATAAAAATAATTTCAATTTCCTTGAACTGTATGAATAACAAGAAGAATCATAAATAAATATATTATTATTTTAATTTATTTAAATATATTTAAAGATTAAAATAAAATTTTAATAATTATAATTAAAATATTATTTAGTTCATTATTAAAATAAATTAAATTTATTACATTAAATAGGATAAATTATTAAATTAACTTATGTTTATTACACTAATAAGAGTAGAATAAATTATTAAATTAAATTAAATTTACTAACAATTAAGTTTAAATTTTATAATAATATATATTAAATTAAGTTCATTAACATTTAAGTTTAAATTTTATAATAATATATATTTTTTTGTAATTTAATAAATTCAGCCAATATATTTCAAACTAAAAAAAATTAATAAGAGCATTAAATAATAATAAATTCAATATAATATAATTATTTATTGCTTTAATCAAAATAATGTTCTAAATTTATTTTCATTTGTTTGCTTCTATTATACTTTGCTTAAAAAATATATTTTTTAATTTTTAAATATATTATGTTCTTTAGTATTCTTTAGTAGCGCAGTTTTTAAGCATGTTATGAAAAAAATCATAAATAGAAATAGCTAAACTTTTTTCTGGTTCATTATTAAGCACTCAAAGGCTGAGCAATATGTGCACAAATGTATTTATATATTTATATTTAATTATATACATTTAAATTGATTGAATTGCATTTCAATTTCAATTTACACCTTGGCACAATTTCAAGCCGTCTTTCAAATATTTTGCATTTTTTTGCAACAAAGGAAACAAAATAAACTTTGCAGCATGGAAAACAAATTGTCAAAGAGCTGTAAGTCATTTGAATTAATGGCGCCATTTGAATGAACAATTTGGCGCTAGGGCACTACCAACCGACCGACCAACCGACCAACCGACCAACCGACCGAGCGAGCTAGCCAAGTTACGGGTTGAGGTCTTCAACTGAATTATTGTGTAAACTTGCAATGAGCATGCAATTTGTTTCACTTTGCTTTATTTTCGCTTTTCGCTTTTCGCTGTTTCGCTTTTCCAGCTGCTTAGCGTCAGATGTCAGGGGCACTTTCCTTTTCAGCTGAGCGTGTTGAGTTTTTCTCTACATTATGCCATTTGGCAATGAGGTTGATGCTGCTCTTTTGTGATGCTGCTGCTGTTGCTGCTGTTGGTGTCATTAAGCCAGAAAAGCCACAAGTGTTTATTTACACTGGCTTGAGAACAATTTCGCTGCACTTTATGGCCAAGGCGAACAACGTTCGCTGTTGAATAGGCCAACTTAGTGGCTGCTGTGTAACTTCCTGGCCCATAACGCATTGTTGCCAATTGCCAGTTGCCGGTTGTTCGTTGTTTTTATTGTTTGCGCTCAACGCCACATCATAATTATGTTGGCAAATTTGTATAATGAGCGAGTGCAATTACCGCGTTAAGGCAAAAGATACAGATGCAAACACACAAACACACACGCGCACACGCACACACACACACACTCTTGTAGTTAGTAAGCCTTGTGCATAGTCAAAAAGTTAGTTGTGCCCATGCAAATCTCATGTATAAGTAGTATAATTAAATTTGCTGCTGTTGCGTTTCACGGGCTCTTAACTTTTCAGCCTCTCTCTGTGCCTGTGTGTGTGTGTGTGTGCGTGTGTATGTGTGAAATGCAAATGAAAGCCAAAGTTAATTTGTTAGATTTTTCACGTTGCGATTGCGCGCTTACGACCGCAGCTACATGAAAGTGCAACACGTTCAGCTCTGAGTAACTTTTGTGGCTTGTTTTTGGTCTTCTGTAATGCTTCTCTGTAATTAAGTTGATAATCGTAACTGTGTGAATTCGCAGTGCTAATTGCTTTTAGTGCGTCTTTACGATCTACTCCATTGCCATTGCCATTACGAATGTCTGCCTTTTGATTTCCATAAAGTATGCTCCCTTTCTTGGCATAGTTGCTTTACCGTATTGCAGCATCAACACATTAAAGTCTCAACTTCAATTAGCAGCTGTAACACGTGCTGCAACTGGTTTATAGCTCATGTGTGCAATACGAGTTGATTAACAAAAAAGTGTTGCATACTTTTGGGCAGTTCATGAAATTGCTTTGTGCAACGCATAGATGATGAAAATTAAGGTAATAGCACTTTGCGTATGCTCTTTGTTTATATTATGTTGATTTAGTTATAGTTATAGTATGTAAAAATATATGATAGACAGAGAAATTAGGACTTATTCTGTTCTGCTTTAGCAGCAGGAACGATAAAAGTTTATTTTTATTTTATTTTCACTAAATGAATATGTAAATGCATAGCTTTATTAATTTATAGGCTGTATTTATATAATTAAAATATATTTTTGTATTAAAATGAAGGCAGGAATTAGGAATTTTACAAACATTATTAAGCTGTTATATATAATATATATTTATTTAGAAATAAAGGAAAAAATAGAACTTTTTTTTGTTTCTTAGAAATTAAATATATTTTCATATATTCATATTCATATGTATATTGATATATTATATTATATATATTTAAATTCTTTAGTATAGTAGATAGATTTATAAGAATTTTAAATATTTAACATCTTCATATTTGTATAGCTTTGATTAAGTTTTAAATATTTTTTGTATCTTCATATTTGCATAGCTTTTATTATGACTAATAAATTTGTGCTTTCTTTTTCTTTTGCTTTTCAGCATGTCTTCCGGTCTGATGTCTTGCGTGCGCGAAAACTCGCCACCGTTGGAGCTGGATCTGAGTGGAGCGGGTCCCTTGTCATTGCCGGAAGGCAATAGCAGAACTCATGGCTATCAGGGACCAACGACATCGACGCCCATTGCCTGTCCGCTGGCCGTAGCAGAGGGCGCAACAGTTAATGCCAACGAATGTTCAACGAATGCGGGTGAGTTGCTGTTAGTCATTTGTTAGAGCATCACTGTGCGTATAGACTTATGTAAGACTGACTATATACATACATACATATATGCAGACATTGCCTATAGGCAAAACTATGTTTGCAAAAATAAAAAAAAAAAATAGTTCGCGACTTTCCCGACAACGACAACAATTGATACAATGCACTGCAATTGTTAATACTCTATGCAGCCAAGGGGTAGCTACGATTTGAGAGAGCTTTGGCTAGGTCTGATCTAACATGGAAACGCATTAGAGCATAGACTAGTCATTGACTGATGTAAGTATGCATATATGTATATGTATGTCTGGTATTTGCATAATTAGTTCGAGCTGTGAATTTCGTTTTGTTGCAACCGCCTCAAGCATAAAAGAAACACACAAAGCACACGCAGAGCTATTTATCATCAGGTCATACAGGTTGTGTCTATGCGAGCGTCATGTCTGCTAAGTGAATAGGGAATATCTATATATGAAGAAAATATCTTCAACTATAAATTTGTATAAAAATCAATTTTCAAAACACATTAGACAGCACATAAATTGCTTTATGAAATCTAGTTTCAGTTTGTTAGCAACAAGTTTTCATATTAACTGTAAACCCTTTGTTTAACATTGAACAATGGAAATGGCATCTACATCATCGCCCCGACAGCGAATAATGTTTATGTAATTGCGGCGTTGGCATAAAAAACAACTTTCTATATCGCGTTCTAGACAACTAGCTTTACTATCGCACCACTGGGGCTGGGCAACAATATACAAATTGGAGCCTTTGTTGTTGCTAGACTACGGGCAAATCAATGACAACAGCAAAACAAGTAAGAGTAAGCCAATCTAGTGAGTGAATTGACTAGTAGATACTCTGACAATGGGCAAAGAGCTAATTAAGACAGGTTATAGATATTTCGAAAGCTAATTCCTTTGGCAACTCTTGTAGATTATATGTAACTATAGCTTTTGGGATTTGTAAGATATGTCTAAAAAACTGCAGCTTGATATTGAATATGAATTGATATCATAAATATTAAAATCATCATATTTTTAAATAAACTAAAGCTACAATTACATCAATATACAATATTTCAAATATTTAACTTAAATTAAAATTATTCTACATTATTAAAATGATTCTACAGTTTACCTTAATAGTATAAATAAATATATTGATAATTATGTTATGCCAGGCAGTCTGTTACATACACAACAGCATAAACATTATACCCCAATTTAATAATTCACTCTGCCATGCTAAATAGTAGTTGCCTATGTACAATTACAGTAGCTGCTAGCTGTTAACATTAATCATTAATGTAATCTAATGCAGAAGGGGTGGGGCTGTTAGTCTAGTCACACTGTTAACTTAACAGACCGCTTTGCATAACCTAGTGTTACTCAATCGTGGGTCTAGTCAAAGAAGAACATAACACGCTGTTGGCATGTTAGGCTGTTAGCAGTTAACAGTGCATGCGAGAAGTGTAGGCGGAGGGGTGACCATACCATGCCATTAACCTATGTACAATAACAGTAGCCGCACGCCTTTGGCAGTGCACGTTTATTTATTGTTATGTACTCATGTACTTGGGTATATAGCAAAAAGGCAAAGAGCTAATCAGTTAGCCATTAATAAGCTGGCTAAAACACATTTAGCGATCCGTTCGTTCGATTTCGTTTTCAATTCGTAGCTGAGGGCTTCGGTTCGGCATATTTGCTCGCTTCGTTTCGTTTTCGTTTTTGGTTGGCTTTGTTGTTGTTGTTGTTGTTGTTGTTGTTGCCGTTGCGTCTGTTTATTTCGATTTCGACTGTTTCGCCGCATTCGTATTCACTTGATTCATTAATTCATTCGCTGCTCTCCGCTCCACCTGGGCAGGTGAACAATTCGTAGTACCTGGCGCGTGTCGCACTAATTGCTCCGCTCATAACTAAACTAAATTAAAAACAAAAACAGCAAAACAACAAATGAAACATCAACCGAACGCAGCTTGAAAGTGTAATACATATTTGCTAAATCAATATTTGTGAACATAAAATTTCCTAATTCCTGCAAATGCAAATGATTCACTCAAGGAAATTCCCAATAAGAAACCGACTTCTAATTAGATAAAGTGCATAATTGTGTTTATTTGTTCATATCGTGAAGTGAAGTGAAGTGAAAAGTCATTTACTTACTCGAAATACTCAATATATATGTATATGTATATGTCTAGAAAATATCTATCTCCCCTCTGCAAACATTTCGAACAAAACATCTGCATCTGTTTTTCGGTGAAATTTCTATTTGAACAGGTAACGAATTTTTTTTGTTTCGATTCTTTTGTTTTATTTATACAACAAGCGCAAATGCTTAACATATTTTCGTATTTCGGCATTTCGCGACGCTAAAACAATAAATAAATTACGATTAGTTCGATTACGGGAGCTATAAAAATAAAATTATGATCGCTTAGAGAAATATTTTGAACAGCAAACGGAAAAAGGCAACAATCAAGCAGAACATTATCACGACTTTCGAGCAAACGAATCAATGGCAATTGTCCCAAGCGAGTGGAAATTATTTGGGTCAGTTATCATCAAACAATTAAACCGATCAATGAGCACTGCATATGGAAGAGATTATATGATAACTAAAACGTGGTGTCACATATAAAGAGGTTTTTGCCTAGTTATGCTATAATTAATATTGATTTGTTAGAAATTCCAATAAGAAATTGTTGAATGGCAAAACGAATCTAATTGGGCGTGTATTGTATAAAGTCAATTTGTGCCTAGTTATACTATTATTAGTATTACTTATTATTTTAAAGCAATTTCTTATCAAATTCTCACATTTCTTATCAATTAACTGGACTCTCTTCAAGTTCTAATTGGAATGTATGCTAATGTAGCAATTGGTCTTGCTTGAGCTACCATAAAATACGTATACGTAATAATAAATAATAATAATACGCTGAATAAACATACTAAAACTTTTGCTTCGAATGGCTCAGTCAATGCTAGTCCAATTGGAAACCAATTGTTAGATGTAGAGAGTCAAGTGTTATTTAATTGATTTTTCCAGTTGTAATCATAATTTTGTTGAAATTAATCAACCAGAAAAAACACGCACTTCAATTGGAAATCATTGGATTTTCTATGTACGCCCTCCAATTGGATTTTTCCAAACTTTATTATATAAGCGCAAACAGCTTCAAGCTTTATGATTGTGAAAAACGTCGTCTTACGTTTGATTTCTGTGTCGCTGATAAGCTACGATGTCAACGCCATGTAGCCAGTTGATTGAAGCCAACTACCTAGCGATTACGTGCAGGTCGTAAATATATATACACATGCATATATGTACACACACATTTATATACATATATTATATATAGATTGGCTGGTCTCTTATCGCAGCCTGATAGTCTCGTCTACTGCTACGTTTATTAATTTTTTTCAATTGCATTTCAGTTTCGAGCATATGAAGTGCATCATAAAACTTGCTCAAACCATTTTACGCAATGCTTCTAAAGAACTGATTTGCCTTTGTCTGTCTTCGTCTCTACCTTTCGAGCTTTGCCTCTTCTGTCAAGGTTTATTTTGCCAACTTCAACATTTGCATGGCGAAGGCTGCGACTTGAGAATGGCTTGTGCAATTCTTGATATTCTTTAGCTATTTATATATATTTGCATGTATATGTGGTGTAAGTGAATTAGGCACTTGTAAAGCGGATAAGCTGCCCACACGCCAATGCCAATTGGGAACGGGTGATGACGCCAGGGGGCGTGGCGTGGCAGTGGGGGCTAGGCCCGTTGCGACGCTGTTGACCTTACTGCCACACAAGCCAACTCGAAGCATAGTTAGCTGAATAACAAGTAAAGCACACACACACACACATACATACACACATGTTTATATATATAGCCATCTGTCTAGTATCCGCTCACAAACACAGTTAGCAGCAGCAGCAGCAACAGCAACAAGAGTCTCCAATTACTGCAACCCGCTGTTGGCTTACAAAAAAAAACAGAAAAAATACTGGCAATCATTTAGCCAAGTTGCCAGTTGGCAGTTGGCCGATAGCCGATTGCCCCTATTCAGTTAACAATTTGCATTTTGCAAACTCGAAAATGATTAATTAATAAATGCGCCTACTTGCGCAAAGCGCTGTCAGACAGACAGTCGCATTTGACTGGCTCAACGCCTATTCACAGTTTCGATATATAGAATTTGTGTCATCGACAAAATAGTTAACAAACAAAAACAATCATAACACCTACATGCCTCGCTATGTATATAAATTTATATAAATACACTATATACATATATAAACACTACAGAGCAGCATCAACAATTGCCTCATGCTAAGTCTTACAGTGTTTTGATAAATTACCTAAGTCTGGCTAAAATACACAAGTCAGAGTGTCAATAAACAAGTCAGCAATGGGGCATAACAGACTGCGCAATACTCGTTTATAGTGGAGGCTTTTATATAAAGATTTTGATTAAACATTTTATGGAAATTTGAAACATTCTTTTGGCACAACAAATATACCCTACTTACCTGAGGAAAACAGTGTATGAGAGGCAACTTTGTCAAAATACAAGAGATTTATAATTAAATTTGACAACAGATTGAGCATTGGCAATATGTAAGAGTCATGCGAGACTTGACAAAATTATGATTCATCAGAATGCTTATTTATATAATATATATAATGCATTAGCTGTGCCTAAAATATGAGCAAATAGTAAATTGAATTTAAATAAAACAATTAGTTGAATTAAAATACTAAATTATCATTGAAAATTAAAACTTTCATATGAGCATTCAAGCATTTCCGATATATAATAATTATAATGCTAGATATCTACATTTGCCTTTATCTATTAATGCTTAGGGCTTCGAGCACTCTTATAAAGCTTTACACCTATAGAATTTGCATTAAAACTACATTTGATGACAAAGTCTATGTAAGCATTTCGGATATACGACTATATCTATATGCATATAAGCCGGCCCAACTTTTGTGTTCGCGTGTCGTCAGCTAGCATGTGCGCGCTGATGCCGGGGTGTATGAATTGGCCCCGAAACGTGACTGGCATTTTGTCGATATTTCATATTTACGTTAGCCAGCTAACGGTATCGGTGTGCCATTAAGGGAAATACGCCGCATTTCGCATGTTTGCAATGGTTGATTCTTTTACTTCCGGCATTATATATTTCACTCTTCGTTCTTGTCAATTGGCAATAGAAAGTGTGAAGGTGCGACTAATAGAGCAGTAAGAGTTTGAGTAAGATTAAGAGTAGCAATAGCTGTAAATATAATAGTAGTTATATATTCCTAACAGTAAAGTAACGGTGACAATAACATGAACATTTTTAATAATAATAATAGAATGAATTATAGTTAAAGTAACAGTAGCTGCAGCAGCGAAAGTAACAATAGCACAGCAAAAGCAGTAACAGTAACTATGATAATTGCTAACAGAAATTATAACAGGAACAGTAAAATGTTAATTAAAATGCTAGCGAGATATCCCTGTTGAAAGACTCTGTTATCCACTGTTAAAAGACTCTATAACATAACATATTCTGTTAACTTATTATACTAATAACATTTAAGTATATCTTTTTCAATGCTGCAAACTTTATGTTTACAAAACAAGTAGACGATCCTCTTCATGTGGTCTGTGTATTTTATAAACAAAACTTTACATCCAAAAACTTCAGAATTTAAAATATATGTGCCCTTAGTCTCATCAGATAATTTTAAAGATTTTGAAATGCTTATCATTAAATTTCATTCAGGAGATACCTGCCAAATCGTGGCTTACTATCATTTAAACTTGAGCTCACAAATTCAAATACATTCGTTTAGACTTTGTTACTTTTTAGATACATAAATTATGTGAATCGTCCAGTAGAGCGTGCATAATTATTGTGCTCTAAATTTAAGCGTAGCCAAGCTTGTTATAAAACTAAAAAAAAATATTTATATATTAAAAAAAACAATATTCTCGAATTTATGAACTGTAGCTTAAATAAATTTCAACTTCATCTCAAAGTTTTGTTTTGTATGACAGCTGACAGAGTTCTGGTTATTTGATATTTTCTATATATAGTATTAAGGGGGTGCTGGTCCTAAGTAATCATCTGGCAAAGTGACACACGACATACATACGTGGATTGAGTCATGTTAAAGCCAAATGACATCATAATAATTTGTAACCCTTTTTTTTCTGTCTGAGACGAAACAACAAGCAGCACGAGCACGCATGAGACTAAATACATTCTGTATATGTATCTAGTTAATAAACAAATGTAAATGCTATTGGGCACTTCAATGGGTACCTTGCTAACAATAATAACAATCATAATAATGGCTGGGGCTGCGTGAGCGTTATCTATGTGATTTTTCGCTGATTTCTGTCGATGTCGAAACGTTAATTGACCTATGTAAACAACAGAATAAAGGTGTGAAAAGCGTTATCAGTAATAATACAAATTGAGGTTAAACGAACTTTATATATATAAAAAATGTTATTTTAACTGAAGCTCATAAGACGCAAATGGCATTAGGGGTATTCAGTTTGGACGAAAAAAAAATCATATCATTTGCGATCAACTAATGCTAGATTAGTTACGACCTTGCCAAAGCATAAGCAGACCTCTGCCAGACCTCTCCCTCTCTTTCCCACTCTCTCTCTTGCTCTCTTCTTCACACTCTTTGTCTTTATCTTACTTTCATTTAGCGTTCGACGCTTTTTGGCCTCTGCCTTTGCCTTTGCCTATTTATGGGCATGTTTTGTGCTTCGCTTGCCAATTCAATTGTATTTGCCTTATTCTTATCGGGGCCATGACGATGTTGATTTGTGGCAACCAATTGATTGCTCCACCCTTAATCAATTGTGAAAGATATTTAACAATCAATGATGCATATATATATATATATAGCTGAATTCAACTTGGATATTTACTAAATATAGTTCACATTTTATTATCTTTGATAAGAGTTGCAATGCCAAAAAGTTATAAGTGTGCTTGAGGCGGGTGTGTTAGACTAGAACTTGTCTTGAACTTCCTATAATTTTTTCTTGTTGTTGAAGTCGATGCTAAGTACAAAAGTCATCGACGACTAGAATGGGAGTTATGCTATTATGGACAGTTTGTAGCTTTGAGCAAAAGTATATTAATATATAAGAGCCAATAAGAGGCTGCTGCACTTTAAAAATATATTTAGTATGAGTAGTAAACAACATATCACATAATTGTCAAATCTTTTGACACAAAACATTGAAATACTCAATATTGAAACATTATTGAAATTCAACTTTCGGCTGTTTAGGGTGTTAGGTTTCTTGAAAGGTTTAGGGTTATCATTGGCTGAGCCATTCGCAAAATGGCCAACTGATTGTGCAATGTCAATGCAATCTGTAGTTTTAATGTTTTTTTCTTTGTACACTTTTCGGCAGTTGTAAATCGTTAAACACTTTTCTTAAGAACCAAATTGACGAAGTTGCTTTGTCTTCTCCTGCCTCCTCTTGCAGAACATCAGCAGCAGCAGCAGCAGCAGCAGCAGCAACAGCAGCAGCAGCAGCAGAAACGCCGACGCTTTCATCCGCTGCGAAATTTGCGTCGAATCTTTCGACGTCGCACCATCACTAGCGCAGACACCAGTGCAGCTGGCGGCGCTCAGGCAGCAGTTGGGGTATCGGGAACAGTTGCTGGATCGGGATCGTGCAACACTTTGCCGCCACCGGCGAGCAGTTCCAGTGAGAAGAATTTGCGCAGCGTTGCGCTAGGCGGCGGCTCAGCAGCGGAGGCTGTATCGGCATCCTCGCCAGCATCGCCGCTCACCCATCAGCAGCTGCACGAGAGCTATCAGACGCAATCGTTGCCCAAGTCCAAGTCCTACGGTGCCCATCGTGATGAGCTGCTGAGCGTGCTGCTGGGCAAGAAGAGAGCGGCAGGCAAGCATACGAACAGCTTGGAGCAGCCAATTCAACAGTCTCACAGCCAGAGTCACACTCACACCCACATCCATTCCCAGTCGCCGTCTCAGTCCCAGTCCAACTCCCACATGGACGCCATGTACCAAACGCAGCGACCCCAAATGGGCGTGGCCGTCTTCCCGGACGCCATGAGCATGAGCCGCAGTGCGTATTTCGCAGAGAAACAGAGAAGCCATCATCATCAGCGCCAGCTACGCAGCGTTGGCGACTCCTCGCAGGATCTCGATCTGGCCGAAGACATAGGCGCCGCGGGCGGTGCAGCTGACATGTCCGACAGTCAGCGTAGTCTCAGCGAGGAACGATTGCTGGACGTAGACGTGGACGGGTAAGTTCAACATTTCAGCTGATCCATTCTCTCTAATCACTCACATTTCTTCTTCTTCTTCTTCTTCTTCTTCTTTAGCAGTGGTTACACACGTGAAACTCTATCCCAGTCCCATGACAGCGTTTTTTCCGAATCCGCAACAGCCAGCAGCCTTTCCATCGTACTGAGGGTAAGTTCAATCAACTGCAACATATTTATTTTTCATTAGATTAAATTAGATGGAGGTGAATTAGACATGGTTTAAATTTAATTTATTAGACATCTGCACTTGAGGCATTTCTATTATCAATGCTGTCAAACGCGTGCCAAGCGGAGATGAGTTAGGCTTTTCCGGTGAACCAATTGAAACTGTCCAAAGTTGAGTTTTGATTGAACCGCATGAGTATTGAATCATGAATAACTTAATATAATGAATAATATTAATTTGATATCCACTTGGAATAATGAATAAAGGTAAATTGATTATTTCAAAGAAATGATCTAGGCATGGCAAAGAAGAAATTGAGTAAAAGGTAGAAGATATAGAGAGAAAAGGTATAGGAATGAATGGACTGACAGTCAAAAGTTCTGGAATGAGACAGAAAGAGTGGGAGAGAGACAGAAATTATAAGCGAGATAGGGAGTTAGAGAGAGTGAGGGCGAGTGAACATAATTGAGCAAGTCAATGAAGTTGATTATATTAAATATGAATAAATAATAATAAATTGAATATGATATGCTGATAAGGAATAAACACATAAACAATTTTAAATATACATTCAACAGACAAGGAATTATTGTAGAAGATATGCAATGAAATGTAATGCAAATATTGAAACTGATGATACACTGATCAATTCAGCTAATGAGTTTATGAAGCTAAAGATTATTTGGAATATTCATTTACATTTAACTGCTTTAAAAGACTGTCTCATATCGATTCACCATTTTAAGAATACATAAATGATATTGATCATATTTCATGTATATCAAATATTTAACTAAATTCAAATTTCATTTTCGATTACTTCCATAATTTCAAGTAGAAATTGCTGAGCACACGCACTTGCTTCATAAATAGCTTAGCTATCAACACATACTCAATGTGATTAACGCTTCAAGTTATTTTTGGGACGTGCCTATATCGATCGACCCAACTCCCGAATTGCCCTGCTTCAATGGTACGTGACTCAGCAGGCAACCCCACACACACACACACGAGAAGCTCAACCCCTGCAATTGCAGGAGGTGATTTAATGTGAAGGGTTGTTGTGCCAGCCCCACTTGGCGTACTTCACTTGATTGCTGCTGCTGATTCACATTGACTGAGCATCATTTCAATTGATTTTAATCAAATTCAATTTGCTTGCATTTCCATATGGAGCAGCTACGATGACCCACGATGGGGTGGCATCAATGCAATTGGTCATCGACCCAGTCAGCATTGTTGTCATATATGGGAAGTTGTCAAATCTGTGTAGGGAAATTCAATTGAGTTGCCCGTTTAAGTTACAGGGTATCGTCTGCTGTTATTGACCTATTGATCTGTAGATCTTGCTGAAGTTTTTTGGTATGGAGAAATATTTCTTACTGTCGTGGAAGCTCAGCTGAATTACAGGGTATAGCTTTTGGTCTATCTCATTAAGAGAGTTCTCTCTTAATATGATAAAGATTTGGAGTGGCTTGTGGCCTTCATTGCTTTATCTTTTCAATGAGATATGCAACTATTAATTAAATCACTCAAATTACTGGGTATCTCTTGAGTAGTTCTCTCTGAATGTGATCCTATGTTGCTTGAGTCTGCTTTTCTTCTTGACTTACAATTGCATAAGCTAAGTTTGGTGTCGACGTCCGCGCCAGTTTCGACTGCATAATCGCTGAGCTGCGGCGTGAAAGAAGAAATGCAGAGGCTGCCCGCACGCGTCGCAGCGCCACAGCGCCACACAGTTGGGGCGCCCGTTGTGTGGCTTTCAGTGCAATAGTCAAATGCCCCCAGGCCATGGCAACCGCCAGCTATTGGACGGTTACTGTTAGTTAGACAACTTGCTTTAGCTTTAGCTGCAGCGCGGGGCGGGCGGGGCGGGGGCGGGGGCGGGGGCAACTCTGTTTTGGAGCAGCGCGTGGCAAGCAATGTGTGGCTTCTCCCTCGTCTAATGCTTCTTCAATTTCTGGCCAAACAAGTTACTGTGTGCCTGCAGCTTGCCAGTTCGGTATATTGCATTCGCCCATTGCCGGCAGTTTACTGCTTCTTGTTATTCCACTTTTTCCACTTGACTGTCAGTTAGCCGCTTCTCTGCCTTGCTGCCAGCTCTTTCCCGCTGCCCTCCCTCTCTTTGTCCAGTTGTCGGCTTATTTGCCAACCTGGTTAGCAAATCCATTGCATTTCTTTTCTGTTTCTATGCTATTGAACTCCTGCAAAGTTTTCCGCTAAATCAGTTTGCTACGAGACGTCGACAGCGCAGCGCGCAGCTCTATCAATGGCTAAATAAATAGAATTTACAATATAACTAAAGTGAAAAAGTTCAATTACATATAGTAGAAGTGTGTGTTCTTTATAGTGTATCTGTGTGTGTGCTTTTTGTTATTCGATTTCAGTTGAAAAGCTCTTCTACTTGAATATTGTGACATCTCTTATCGCTGGCGAGAAAGCTAGATATCTTTGTGGAAATATATATATATTGATTCGTATGGGCATGATATATGATATAGAATATTTTCATGTTCCAGTGACTAAGGATATAATAGAAAGAAAGCAGCACTAAGTAGATTTTTCATCAGAGTATTAGAATTTTCAAAATAGAGAAATGTTGAGCTGAAGTGTTAGGAAAATCTTGAAAAATATGATCGACAAAAAATTGTGATATTGCTCTTACAATATTTATAGAATATTAGAATAATTAAAGATGAAGACTTTTTACGCGCTTGTTAATGTTTTGATAATGGAAAGAGAAAGAGATATAACAAATTTTCAAGAGAGAAAGAGAGAATGAAAGAAGAAGTAGAAGTAGAGGATGCCAAAAGGTTAATAATATATCATGAATTTTGTGATGCTTAAACCTATAGAGCAGCCTTTATAAAAACTAAAGAGAGCCTCGAATTTCTGCAGCAGAGAGTTTTAAAAACTAAGTAAAAAGTATGAAAAGCTTAAGCTTTGAGCACTGCTAAATTCGAAATAAATGAATAATATATAAATATTATTACATAGAAGCTGAGATATCTGATCTGATATAATTCATTGTTGCTTTAAGTTCTATAGTAAATAAAATGTATCATATAAAAAGAAGAAGAAAAAATACTTTTATCTCAAGCAAGCATCATAATTGAACTAATTTTCTAGTAAAACCAGATTCTAAAATCAATTAAATCTAGTCAAGTCTCCAGTTGATTAGGCTAAAGGCTTTTGCTGCCTGTGACTCTTAGAAGTACTTGAGCCTGCACAAGACTTGCTAAAACCAGTTTAAACTGACAGAGAGAGAGAGAGAGAGAGAGAGAGAGAGACCATGGACACCCTCCATAGTTTCTTTATACATATAAATAGAAAGAGAAACAAATCTAGTTAATGTCCATAATGGGGACAATTGAACGAGAAACGACAAGCGAGGCAGTCATTCAATTTTCACTGTATGTCTGAAGAAATGTCCATTTGATGACAGCAATATGGTAACACGGTAACACGCATTGCTGGCGAGCGAACGAGGCTGGTTCAGGCTAGGCACAAACATCAACAGCCAGTTAGAAGAAGGGGGAAGACAGAGACATGGAGCTTGGAGCTTGGAGCTTGGAGACAGCATGCAACGTCAATTCACACGCTTTACTTTAATTGCCTGGCTATCTTTGGCCTGGCCTGGCAGAGATGAGAAACTCGATGCACTAAACCCGTTTGCATTTGCCTAGCCCGTAGGACTTTTTGCACCAAAATGTCCGTATCAAACGTTCACATCAGCCAATCCAATCCAAAACGACCCACATTCGCAATTTCATATGTATATTTTGTTTCTACGTTTGGTAAATGTTTCTTCCTGTTTGGTGGGCTCGCATATTGCATAAACATTTGATTTACATACGACTTTGGCAGCAAGAGTTACGAGTTTGCATTTGTGAGTGCTAAAAGAGTTTGAACAGGTTTAGAATTGCTAAGCCAAAGGATAAATTATTTGACTTGTCTAGCAGTTGGCTCAGATGAGAAGAAGAATGCATGAGAAATGCGTTTTTAGTTTAGTGTTTTGTGAGAAGCAGAAGGAGCTGTGGTAGAGACTATAATATATATATATTTGTTTTTAAGTAGGCAGTTGAGTTGATCCATTCATTCATATATATAAAGAAAACGTAAAACGATTGGAGCAGCGTCTCTTCGCAGGACTGAGGCTATCTACTAGTCTAAGCAATCTCAACTTACTCTTAATTATTCTATATAATCCTCCTTTGCTCTACTTATTTATTGAGGAAATAAACGTACCTCAGCATTTGTTTTGGCAAAATTTGCAGTTGCTTTACACCTGCTGCCCGCTGCCCGCTGCCTCGTGGCGCACAGCTGGCTGCTGAGCTGTTGTAATCTGTGGCAGTCGGTTAGGCTATAGCAGCCGCAACTGGCTAACAGCTAGTTGCATGCTAAGCCAGGCCAATGGCCACGAGTTGGCCCACTCGGCAAGTGTGCCAATAAATCATGAAATGTGACGAGCCAGCGACCATTCAGGTAGCAGCCGCAGCTACCTTTGCTATGCTAAGAATAGCTGTGAATTTCCTATATATATGGAAGGTATTACTCTACTACCTGTGCTCGCGCAGCTATTATAAACAATTTTGATAAAGTCTGTCAGTTGCAATTGTGTTGCGAGAGAATTGGTGCATTGAACTCGCCTTAAAATGTGTTTTAAATTACGTGTTTTCTTTGTCTATAATTTGGGCAACGAGTGCTTTAACCTATGAAATCCTAAGCATGAAATCCTTAGAAATATCGACAAAAATAGATTTGGAATAGACAGGAATGGGCAGACTTAAGTGCAGCGCGCTCCCCACGTCATGCTTCAGAGCTGCTGATTAATTCAAGAAGTTGGAGCTGGCGCATAAGGAAGTGTCTATATAAATAGAGAAAGAGAGAGAGAGAGAGAGGGAGAGAGAGAGAGAGAGGGCTGCTATAGCTTTCCCTGTTGCATTTGTTTACTTGAATTGCCTTACCCTTGAAATGCCATTGCCGATGACAATAAACAGATTTCCCAGCGCGCTGCCTGCGCGTAGCGCCCAATTATGTTTTCGACTAGGTAAAAAGTCGTTGAGATAGATAGCATTTCACAAGCAATGCATTGTTATTGCCACATCTGCTGTCGAGGGTGCTGTTTATGCGGCATATGCTGCCATCTGTCCGTCCAACCATCCGATCGTCTGCCTTGCCTGCCTCTGCCTTGCCTTGCCTTGCCCTGCTTCAGTTGCACATTGCACTTGGTCGCGCTCACATCGTCTCGCAGTCGCTCTGCGTGGACAAGAAAGTGAAATTTTGTTAGATCGCGTGTGGCTGCCTCGTAACAATAGCCCTTATTAGTTAATTGTCGAGCGTGTTGAAGAAAAAGCTTCATTGCTGTACCCAGCCCCGCATCAATTGCTCAAAAATGGTAGCCGGAAGTGCGGGCAGCCGCAACATTCAAAGCAATCCATTTCAGCTTTCGTTTTCGGTAAGGTTCATCACAATATTCGAGACAGAGCTCACAAACTGTAGCTAACAACAAGTAAGGCAAAATCGTCTTTTGACGCCTCGTGCCCCGAGTCGAGGCTGTCGAAATGATTGACTTTAAGCAGAATCCTTTCAAAATGCGCTTGCCAGGATCCGCAGCTGGCGAGAGTCGCCTAGGCCGCAGTTGCCTGCGTGCGCGTCTAGTGTTTCGCTGGAAGAGCTGGGTAAAGCCACGACTTGCATAAATAAAGAAAACAGTTTAAATCAAAAATACAAAAATATTCCTATATATTCCCTAATTAATATTTGGAAACTTCTCTTGCAGGCCGAGCTAACAGATGTTTTGCGCAAGCGTCGAAATAGGCCAGATGCCTCGGATGAGGATTTGGGCCTGCCACGTAGCCCTGTGTCGCCGCAGCGTCATGCGGGCGCCGGGCAAAGCCAAAGCCAAAGCCAAAGCCGCAAGACGGCTGGCTATCAGCCACGTGAGGTGTCCTCCCTGAGCCTGTTGAGCGTTAACAGCACCGATGGCGAGGACAACAGCCAAAGCCATAGACAGCACTCGATCAATGCGCTCAGCTCCACGGACAACGTCAGTTCGGTGGTGCTGCGCGAGCATCAGGAGGACGATGATGTGGATGCTGTGGGCATGGAGCGACAGCGGCTCTCACATGCAGCGGCCAAGCATAAAATGGCCATTAGACCCATCAAAAAGGTGCCCACGCGGCAGCACAGACGAACGCTAGAGGTAAGACACGAAAAGTCGTAATATATTCAATAATATAAATTCAATAATATTTTCTTTCTAGACTTCAATACCTGAAGCCAATGAGGAGCTCGTTAAGCTGAATCTGACTCAGGCGCCCAATCCCAGTCTGAGGGCTGTTAAGGGTAAGTAACAGTGCCAATTGAGTAACTCTTTAGCTAATGCCTGATCTCTTTACAGAAATCACAGAGCTTAAAACTAAGACGCGCTCTCTACCTCCGGGCAGCTCGCTGTCTGCCACAAGCAATGCCACTGCCAGCAGCAGCACCACCAACACCACCACCACCAAGACAATTGAGCAGAAGCACTCAAAGATTACGAATATAAGCAACAGCAGCAGTAGCAGCAGCAGCGAGCGAACATCCACATCCACGTCCTCATCACAAGCATTTGGCCTACGTGCGCTCACCTTTAAGGCGGCCAATGCATTGTTCGATGGGCGTGGCGAGTCGTCAACGGATGGCGATGATGTGACCACGGCCACAACAGAATCCAGCGAGCATGGATTTCTGCGTCGTCTCATGCAGCGCAACTCGAAGCGCAGCATTGCCCGGGCCAACGATGGCCTGGAGGATGTGGACACCAGCCAGAATCTGGCCAAGAAATTGCAGATCTCGACCTCGTGCCTAGAGGCAGCAGCGCGTGATCCAGTGCCGTTGCCCAGCAAGTCGCGCAGCGCCACCTCGCACGAGCAGAACATTCAGGAGACACGGCAGATCATCAAGCGCGAGATTCACAACGAGGGCAAGCATGGACTCAATGCCATGGTCAGCAATTATGGTGTCCATCCGCAGCCACCCACCGCCATCAAGCCAAAGTCGGGACCAGCGGCACGTCAGCGTTATTTGCCCAAGGAGCTGGGCGCAACGTCGCCCACGAACGACAGCGATGTGACCAATTTGCTCTCGAAGAGTTCGCGCGGCAACGACACCTTCCAGTCGACGGCTCTGGTGCGTGAGCAGGCGCAACTGAAGGCGGAGGCCAGCACAGGTCACTTCGAGCGCAAGCCGCGCATTGTCGGTTTGAGCGCATTCCAGCAGAAGTTGTCGCGCTCCAGCGACTCGATGGGCCAGCACTCGAGCTCCTCGAACTCGCTGGAGACCAGCACGGACGAGCCGTCGCCTTTATACTACGAGGAGAAGCAGCGCAAGACGGTGGAGAAATCGCGCAGTTTTCGCAACTATCAGGAGGATCGCAATGTGGTCAACGATTCGGCATCCATGCATAGCAATATGCCCAGCCTGCCAGATCTGTCCATTAGCTTCCGCGTGCCGCCCTCCTACTACAAGCAGCAGCAGTCGCCACAGTCGCCCATGTCGCCCATGTCGCCAATATCTCCGAATGCCAAGTGCGTCTCGCTGGGCTTTGAGATCAATGACAACAAGCTGCTGCAGGCACGCTCCGAATCCACAGGCAAGTTGCCAAGCAGCCAGGCCAAGGTCTCGCCACAGCGCAACTCCACGTTGCTGGTGCCCAGTCCGGGACCGGCGAACATCTCAGAGATTGAGCAGAATATCGATTTGATTGTCAAGTCGCCGATGGTCAGTTTGTTGCGCAAATCCGGCGCAGTTGGAGAGCAACAGTCGCTGCCGCTGCCGCTGCCTCAGGCAAAGTCACAATCGCCACAACGACCCAAGGTGCTGGAGCTGAAGCAGACGACAACCATAGCCATTGGCTCGCCAAGCAAGGATGCAGCCAAGAGCTCGAAGCCATTGAGCAGCCCACCAAGCAACGCGCGTCGCAATTCGAACAATGTGGAACGTGAGCAAGCAGAGCCAGAGTTTATGAAAATCCAGCTGAATCGTGTCGATCCGGCGCATTTGCACAGCAGTAAGGCCAATCACCTGGTGCTGGCCAAGAATGTCAAAATGCCGGCTGCCACGCCCACAGAGCGCAGTCAGAGCAGCGACGATCTGACCATGCGTCGTCTCAGTGCCGAGAGCGCGGGCAGCATACAGATAGTCGAGCGCACCCAGAAGTCGCTCAGCAGTGCCAACAGTCCCGCCCAGCCGTCACCCAGTATTAGCCAGCCAGCGCCCGAGCTGCTGGCCAAGCAGCAGCGGGCCATCAGCGCCAATAGCCTGCGCTCCAGCTATGTCAGCAGCAGCAGCAGCAGCAGCTGCTGCAGCGGCGGCAGCAGCAGCGAGGTGCTCATTGCTGTCTCGCCCGCAACAACGCCCAGCACACCAAAGAAGCCGACGGAGTCTGTGGAGCAGGAGAAGGCCAATCGCTTGTCGTTGGAAGAGCGCAAGCGTCTGTTTCTCAATGAGGAGAAGACTCAGGCGGAGCGCAAGCTAACAGAGCTGCGCTACGAGCGCAAGGAACTGCAGCGTAAGCCAGAGGCCACGCCTCCTGCAACAGCAGCGACCACGCCCACCACACCACTAACGCCCAGTGGGCCGGATGCCAGCAATGCCAATGGCAACGGCGTGGTGCTGCGCAAGAAATCCTTTGCCAATGGTAATGCTAATAGCAATGCCAATGCCAATGGCAATGCGAGCTCTGCGGGACCGGAGGATGCCACGCCAGAGCTGATGAAAGTCTTTGCACGTCGTTCGCTCAAGGTGAAGGATGATGATGTTGTGGCCATGGCTCAGGTGGCCGTTGCGAATCACAAGAAGATGTGCAATGGCAGTCAGAGCGTCGATAGCGACAAGGAGAATCAGTCGAATAGCGAGGAGAAGCTGGACAAGCTGACGCCCAACAACGAGCCGACGACAAAGTTGGTTCAAGCCAACAATCTGACGCATGGCCACGCCCAGCCGGCCGGCAACAATCGCAGCACAGTGGCGGACTTTCGCAATCTCAACAACAACAACAACAACAATGTGCAGTCGGCGCCACAGAAACTGTCCAATCTACCGCCCATAAAGGTCAGCAATGCGCGCAATTCTACAGTGAACAGCAGCAGCAACAACAACAGCAACAACAGCAATGCGACTGCGAATGCGAACAAAAACAACATCAATAGCAGGGCCAACAATGTCTGCAGCAAGACGTCTAATGAGCGCTATTCGCTGCAGCTGAAGCCAGCAACAACATCAATAACAACGGCTGCAGCAGCAGCAACTGCAGCAGCAACAATTGTCGCAACAGATGCAGATGCCACACCCACCAAGCCCATAGAACGCTCCGCAACAGTGGGCGAATTTAAAGGCATACACCAGCGTCGTGCAGAGTGGGAGCAGCGTGTGAAAGAGGCGCTCAAATAGGCCACTGTTAACGGTTAACAGCAGAGCGAAGAGCGAAGAGTGAGCGCTGTTAGCTAACAGAGGCGCAGTAACTGCTGTTGTTGCTCTGTTATCTCTAGTGATGCTCTCTAGTAGTAATAGTAGTGTAAACGAATGCAAATCTAAAGCAAACAACAACTGAAAATAGCTGAAGAAAAGAAACACACACAAAAAAAAGAGCATAATAATATTAATAATAATAATGTTAGTAAATATAAACGAGTTGGCTGTTTGAGCCCATCCAAAGAAACGAGTTGCGTCTTCGATCGATCTTCAAAATGATTAGTTTGTGGCTTATAAGTAATATATAGTTTTTTCGTTTCATTTGTGTTTGTGCATTTCAAAATCTGATAAATAAATAAACATATATCAATAAAGAAGAAGCAGAAAAACAAATAAAACTAGAGCAGACAACTTGAAGGACTGTGAGTTAATAATAATAGTGATTCCCTATGATATTCTACGAACATCTCTGATTCTGATTTGTTGTAAAGCCGATATTCTCTATTATCTTTCTAATGTAAGCAACTTAATGTGTAGACAAATGCGAGCTTTTGAACAGGATCAATATCCGTAACAACTCTAATATCTGTAATAGCATTTAAACTTTCATAGCAATATATAAAAACAAATTAACAAATATATATAAATAATTGTGAAATAATTCTTTTTCGGGCTTTGTAAACCTTATGAAAAACTGTTCAAGTTTGTATAAATTCTATATATATATATATATAAATATATATATGGTTATCAACTATTGAGCGCATATAATATACTTACAAATATTATGAGATATATATATATGTCTATACAATCAAATTTAATTAACCTGTACGCTCGCGGAGCAAAAATATTTCAACATATACAAATAAAAACGAAATACTTGAATGTTAAACAAAACAAAAATCAATTTACACCAATTGTTTCTTTCTTTTATTAGCTGTTGACTTTAACTCTAAGGTAAGGTCATTTGTTGCTCGTTTTTTACAATGCAAGTTTTGTATAGTTATTTAGAGAACTTTTCAGTTATATTTTTCCATTTATTCATTTCATTTCTCTTCTTCAATTCAAGCATAAAAGTTAAGTAATATTAGTGTATTTCCTTATCTACAATTTAAATCAAGTTGAGGATCCAAAGATGAAGAGTTCCTTATATATTTATGAACAATTTGTCCTAATACATCTATTAGCAAATTATTTATTAAATTATAAATTAAATTATAATTCATATCGTCGTGCATATGTTTAATGATTATTCATTATCAGCCCGGGTGCCATAATTTATATAACTAATTGATTTTTCTATATATCGTCTGTATATCTGTCTAAGCGTTTGCCTCCATCATAAAATATTGCCAAATTTTCGCGTTCAGTGTTTTGACACGCAAATAATTGTTTTTTCTAAAATTTGGCGCAGGTTTCCAAAAATATAAAATATAAATAAACAAAATTATATGAAATATGCATGAAAATAAATGCAAACCTTGGAAACCTTAGCTGAATAGATTTGAGAGGTCTGTTTGCATAGTTAGAGTGAGATCGATTTTTAGATCGATGTCATGCAAATTGTTATTGATTATGATTTGATAATAGATCTAAATTAATTTAAGATCAACTTGATCTCTCTCTAGCTATAAGGGAACCTACTCTTCATAATTATGTTTATTAATTATTTCAAGTCTCTGGCCGTAAAATGAGGCACGAGAACTACTCTGTATAATGGCCACTCTAGCCCTTCTGGCCGGCCCACTCACAATGGCTCATATACATATATGTATTTCATATTTTTAAAATACCCCATTTCATCATATGCTAACTTTTCCTCATATATATATATATATTTAGTGCTCTTTTTCCATTCAAAATTTTGCATATTTGCAAAAATTGCAATTAAAATAAAAAATCCTTGATGTCTGATCAAATTGCCAAAACTTTGCCATGGAAAAAAGATGCGAACTGCAATGAGTTTAATTATTTTTGTTTTGCAAATATATATATATTTTATACACACATATATACATATAGTCATATGTATATAAATGTATTTATATAAATTTTGTTAAAGAACACAAAATAAATGAGGAAAAATTGGAATTCATTAGTGTCAAGCGCTGAATAAATGAGAAAAACATTTGTATAAATAACAATTTGTAGTTGGGCTTATATATCAGTTATATATATATACATATATACATATTTTATATAGATAGAATTTACGCATTAGGCTTCTGGGAATAATTTAAATAATTTGATAATGATTCACACAGAGCCCGTCTTGGCCAATTACATGCATATATAATTAGCCAAGCTGGACTCACGCTCATGGCTAAAAGTCAATTCAAGTTCATGTTGGCAAATGTGCTTAATTCGTCTTATTCCTGTTTGCTGTTGACAAGAATTGTTGATAGCCAAAAAAAAAAAAAAAAAAAGTAAAGCAAAACATAAAGAGACGGACGTTGGGAGCAACAGCTAAGCGCCGCACGGCCAGCTGATGACCTCATGGATGGCAATTGCCATCCATCGACGATGTCGTCACATCTGTGCTCGCTCGCTCGCATCGCCGAGATTCGACACAACTGCTGGGTGCCTTCATTAGTTTGAGTTTAAATCAAGAACGAGACGGACGGCAGCGATCCGAGAAATCGGTGTGCTTATAGAATTAAAAATACTACGAATATGCTAGCCAAGCACATGGACTAGCCGAGAGTGCGAGTGTGCAGAGTGTCATGTGTAGAAACTATATAGCTAGCTATAGCAAAGCTCTTTGTAAATAATATATATACTAATTAAAGGAATATAGTATATGGTAAAACGATGCAAACACAAGCTCCAACTCCGAGCACACCGCCGCCGTCGCGTCGCTCCAATCGGCCGCCGCGCATCAACATTCACAATATCCCGAATAATTATGCAGGTTCGCCGATGCCGCCAAGTGCCATCCCGTCCAGCGCTCTGGCGCCGCACACCTCACAGACTAACTACACGGGTCCCTATTGGCCGCCGGTGCCGAATCCCTTCGGCGCCGGTAACTTCATGACCAAAGGCTACGAGGGTTTCCTTGATCTCACAAAGTCCGGCATGAGTTTCGGCGAGAAGTTCACCTACGGCCTTTACAATAAGTTCAGCAAATGGTCGAGAAACTGGTTCACTCACATGTTTCTACTAATTATACTCGCCCTCTATAATATTGGTGGAGCCAAACTGTTTCAAACTGTCGAACGTAAGTGGAAATGGAAGCTGAGAAACTTTTAATGGGTTTACTGTTGTTTTGCGACAGTCAAAGCTATTAATGTTTAGGTGGAATTGAACAAATGATCTATAGTATGGCTGATCTCTGAAAGTTATGTATGTACATGAAAAGACCGTTAACTTCTTAGCTGGTCTCTGATATGCAAACACATGAAAGTAAAGTAGATCTATGATATTCAAATAGATGAGAGTATAGATGTATATAAAAGAATCAGAATAAAAAGATATCTTAATCAATCTCTCAACTGAATTGGAATAGTTTTAACTTTTATATCTGATTAGATATGATTAATATTACACAAATAGATCAGAGCATAACAATATGAGAATTTACTGGTATTTAAATAAATCGTAGTAGCACAAAGATGATCATGGTTTGCGTATAGATCTGAATATCTATACTAGATGTGCTGTGAGTAGATCTAGTATAGATGCGAACATATCAAACCTATAATAATGTCGCTTATAACCAAATCTGTGTTTTTTATACTTAAAACATGAACTTTGATCTTATCTAATCTGATCTATTAGAAGATCACAGATCATGTACTCTGCTAAGGAACTCTGATCTACTGGAAGTTCAATAATCAAGTCTGAAGTATAAAGTTCAGCTTAATAGAGGATCAGTGATATTTACGGAAACCAGAGTAAATATGATCTATGATAGTCAAATAGATCAGCGTAGCATATACTTAATAGAAGACCTGAATTGGATTTCATAGTCAAATTATTTCAAGTATTTCATAGTTAATAAATCATCTCTGATTTTCAAACCGATCTGACAACCAAAATGAATGATCTCGTAACTTATACCTAATAGATATTCTCAACTAGTTAAAGAAATTAACGTAATTTATACTCAATAGATAATCGATGATATTTAAAGAGATCAAAGCACCTTCAACTACATAGATGATCTCTGATATTCATAGTAAAATAAAAAATGAACTCTTCCATTCAAATAGATGGATAGCACAAATAGCTAAGTAGGAGATGAGCCAGACACGTCCGCATAAACAATCTTTTCGATGATTTGTTTGCTTATCAAGCACTTAGGCAATTGTTTTGAGAATAGTCTAACCAAACCAGGAACTAAGCAAAATATACAAATATAGCCGTATCCATGGCAACAAGCTGGATCGTAAAATTCATACCGGATTCATATTGAATTCAATGTCTTCGAGCAATATATACATTGGTATATGGATATATACAAACTTGGGTAATTAAGTCAACGATCGAACAACGAACGATGAAAAGAGTTTAAAACAATGAAATATATTTATACGTAAATATATATGCATATATGTAGCGATATATGAATCATAGAGTCTAGCCACTAGGGCTAAGAACATTTGTTTGGTATAAACAATTGGCCATGAAGATGATTAATTTTCAACAAGCGCAAGAATTGCAGCTTATCGATCGGGGGGAGAAAATGTTTTTCATATTGGATTTCACTTGAAATTCAAATTTTTATTTATGACTGCAGAGCTGAAGCTAGGAAATGCATTCTGAAATTAACGACAATTTCTGGAAAATATATAGATTTGAATTGATTGATAATGAGTTGATTTGCTTAACATTTTCAAAGATTTATTCCCTTGAATTCGAATGCCTTGCTAAGATTAGTGTAAAACGAAATTTGTTTTAGATTTGAATATTTTATATTTTTAACCATTAAATGTTAATCTATAACTAACACAATTTGCTGTTTGTTTTATAGTTCAAAATAATCAAATAATTCGATATCAAAATCAATAAGTTCAATGATCTCTATGCATTTATATTTATCTGCAGAGAATATTTAAATGTAATGCCAAAAATATATGCACATTCAAGCAGACATTTTCGACATATACATGTGTGTATATCTTCTTAGGTATATATATTCCTGAAGAGCATTAACAACACATTCTTTTTACGTAGAAATTTTTTCAGAAAAACCATTTATTTTGGTTGAAATGTAGCATTACATATCTTTGACCCCATAAATTGAATATCTATATATATATATGTAAATATTCCTGAAGAGTGGGCGATGTTAAGCCGATTGTTTGTGTTCTATATGACATTCTGAAAAACTATAAATTTATGGAGCATGGCGATGATTTCTAATACAAGAAATTTCTATAAAATATATCAAATTAGTAAATTTATGCACTACCTACTCAATACTTCATCCCATTTATAGAAGGTCCCGCTGAACTGGAAATAAGGACAGTGCAATATCAGAAGCGAGCTTTCTTCAAGGAGCTCTTGGACTTGGCCAACAAAACAATTACATATAATGTAAGCATGTAAATTGACATTTATGAATATTTAAATTAACTTTCATATGCTTTGCAGAATACAGAACATTGGGATGGTTTTGTAAATAATGTACTCAACTCGAATAAAGCAGCTGTGGAGTCGCTGCTGCGTTCAGATTTGTCACCAGACGAGGAAGCTTTAAGAAATAATCCTTGGTCCTTTTGGAATGCCATGGTCTACAGCTGTACGGTATATACGACAATAGGTGAGTGAAAGTGATCTAATAATGAAATTTAATAGAATTACAAATTGTAAGATGAGGTAGAGTAATCGTGTCGGAAGTGATCGACTGTCAGGCCAGATAGATAAATTTATATAGCTAGAATACAGAATAGAATAAAAAACTAAATTTGTATATTAAATTTAAATCTTTTTTCATGGAATTGGCTACAGTTATAGGCTTTTGAATAGAGCTTTATCTAAGTAAGATTTAAGAGATTTATAAATATAGACTTTACGTATTTATGTATGGAAAGATGAGGTAAAAACGAACTGAAAGACAGAGAAACTGACAAGTTAATAAATTAAAAGTGTGACGGACTAACATACGAATGAAGCTGGTGGATGGATAGACAGACAGATGGATAGACGATGGGCTCAAGGATGGGCACTTGGGCGGAGAGACAGACAGCTTAACAGACGATGAAAGACAATGAATAGTGAGTTGAGCAGACAGAAGATAGACAACTAAAAGACAGACATGAAGACGGACAGACAAATACCTCGATGAGGTTAGTCAAAGTAACAACGGACAGGTGAATGAATAAGGCTCAACCGATCAAGAATATATGGCGCCAGTCACGTCCTCACTCTCATAAAAGTCATTAGAGACACGAATTCGCAATTTAAATGAGTTTTGGATATAAATAAATTTTAGTCATAGGAAATTATCATTAAGAAAAAATTTGTCACAATTATTATATATAGACATTTATTTATTTTACCATTTGCAAGTTGTTCATAATTTAAGAACTATTTAAAAAAACCCATCTGAATTGTCAAGTATTATATTTACATACATTTATATATGTATTAAAAATATTTATTTATATTTTAAAGAACTTGTCAACATTTTCTGCTAAAAGTATGTGACACCAAAAACAAAACAACAAAAAAACGAGAAATGGAAATAGTTTTCGTTGGCGAAAGTACCTCGCATACGCATGTTATTTATATATGTCGGAAAGAATAGAAACTATATATATATCTAAATGAATATTTATGTATATATATTGTGTGTCTCTTGCGTACGCATTTCAAGCAGACTTAAATTGTCTTTAGAATTTTTTGGAAAAGTGTCATCGTTCTTAATAAACATCTCAAAAGCCAACGAAATAAGAGAATGAATAAAGACGCAGACAGTACGAAATTCCAACGAATCATTGCTTTCACTCAATCAAATAATAAATATAGTATAATTATATATATAAATCTGCCTTTCGCTTAGCATTTCATAGGCCAAAAATATATTTTGTAAATTCATATTTCTTTTTATTGGAATCGCTGGCGCATCAAAATAAACACAGCAAGTGTTTATTGTGAATGCGAACCGTCATCGGCTGGCAAATATATTACGTATACGCCACGTGTGGTCGGGGTGGAGCACGTCTATCAAGTGTGTGCTAATTTCAATACGCAGCCAAAGTATGCGCCCAAATTGCTTGGACATTAAAAATGCCCCAAGCACCGAATACATTTGGACCATGTTTTTCCGAGTGGGCCCAATGAAAATTATTTACGAATGTCCGTCCGAGATGGCGTCACAAGTTTCTGTTTCTGTTGCTTGCGAATGAATCGAATGAATTGATAAATTCAAATTTTCAATTTTCATTTGAATTTCGCATTTTATGCACAGCCATAGTCATTAGCCATTGGCTATATCTTTCGAGAATTGAGTTCGATTTTATTGAATTTGAAAACAAAAACATTTATGGGGCGCAGAGCTGCGAAGATCGGAAATCGAAAGGCGGAAGGAAATATCAGTCTAGAGCGTGAATGAAATCACGAAGTTTGAATAAACAATGCGTGTAAAAGGCTCGTTAAGATATAAATTATGCTACTATATAAGTGCAAAAAAAGTATATAATTTATATTCTTTTAGTTATTTATATTCATGCAAAAATACATATATTACATAGGTAATGAAAACTTAGGAAGAAAAGGAAATAAAACAGGGAGTGGAGAAGGGCTATGTTATTAACATAGATATGTTAATAGCATAGCCGGGCGTGAAGAAGGGCTATGTTATCAACATTGATATGCCACGAACCCACTGTTAAAAGACTCTGAAGGTTACGCAAAGAGCAGTTCCGTTACTTTTGATGTTAACTAACAGACTCAATCGTTGTCACTAACATAGCCGGGCTATGTGGGGGAGGAAGAATTTCTGTTAATGAGATCTGGCATTAACACTGTCTATTTCCATTACTGAATAATCATAAATTCTTTATTAAATGGTTATGTTAAATAGAAATATTATTTATTGCGCATACTTCCATTCGTCTGTAGAGACTCATAATCTTAAATAATATATATATCTATATATATAGTACTTCTTTGTGTTTATCCACCACAGACACATTATTAAAATTTTATTACCACTTAAATAGAAACCAAAAATGTTATTAAATTTTCATTGTTAGTTTACACAGGCCAACATAAATCAGATATTTTTAGTAAACAAGCACCTAGTCAAATTAATAATAAATAACCGAATGCTTTGAGCTCCTATAAACTTAATACATATAACATTCGAATATACTATTTTACAGTAAAAATGTATAAATTCAATAAAATTATTTGTATTCAATTAAATTTTATTAATTAATATCGCTTTTTTATATAATTTCTATATTATCTCAAACTATTTCTTGCTTACAACTTGTCTTTAAATAAATTTCGTTAAACTCGTTTATTTACACTAAAATAATCTGTTAAAACAGCGAGAGCTAGTGGGGCATGCCAAAAGTGCGGGCTTGTATGGCAGCTGCTCTGTCGGTAAATTGGCGATAAATCAAAATTTTTTTAATCTGAATGCTACATTCAGATACCATATTGTTACTTCAATATAGCTATTCGATAACCTTAGAAATATGTCTACTGAAGAGTGTCCTAAAAATATAATAATATAAAAAAATTTAAGATATTTTGCTCTCATATCATATAATAATATCCCTAAAAACTGAAACTTCACGGTTAGCATACTGAAAGCTGATTAGAATTTGGAGTTTAGCTGGATTAAACTCTTTAAGACAAATTATTAAGCAGTTCGTATTTTCTTCACTCAAATTTAATTTGAGTCCGTACGATTTACTTTTACCTGATTTTATTTTCTATAATCATTAACAGAATGTATGTAAACAGAATATAGCTTAAATATATATATTTTAAAAATATTTTATATAATTATTTTTAATGAATCTATATTTATATGTATTTTTGTAATATTCTATATGATTGTTAATGAATCATTCACATTTAAAATGTATGATTTAAGATTATCTTATTAAAATATCACGCACTGTATGCATGCGTATACATAATTTTAGCGCTGACTGTTCGCCATTTCGCTGCCAGCATAAATGTCGAAAAGCTTTCAAAGCGCTTTCTAACAGTCGTGGCATAAAAAGTGTGCAGAGTGCTAACAATTGTGTATGAATTGTGAACAACACAAATTGTTATTAGCTGTAAATGTATTTATGATAAAACCAATAAACATATAACCAAACAAATATATATAAATATTTATATATATTTATGCATATGTATGTGTTTATATGGTCAGCCGGATAAACAGCTGATGCTCCAAGTTGTTCAAGTTTTTATTTGAAAAATGTATACAAGATTTTTTGTATTTTGAATATTTGTTCCGGCTGCTGTTGAGGCAGTTGGAAAGCAGACGACGTCGCAGCCGAGTGTGCGAGCTGTGAATACAATAAACGTGCTCTAGACTAGATTTATTTTCGAATACATAAATCAGAAAAAATATATAAAAATCTTCATATATGCATATGAAAAGAAATATGTAAAACTATATGCATAAGAGTTGTGAGTGAATTCTCTGATATTCATTTATATAGAAGCAGAAATTGCACACAAAAGTGATATAATTACAATTTGAAACAATTTTCCATTTGGTCAGTTGAAAATAAATATGAATGCCTAGTCTCTATGTTAAAAATAGAGCCATGATATAGAGACAAAAGCAAGCGAGACCGACAGAGAGACCGAGAGCGAGAGAGAGAGAGCGAGCAGTGCTAAGAAATTGGCATAAATTTAAGAAACTGGAGCACAAAAAATGGAAAATAATGCGAATAATTATGGAGCAGTGGCGGCATCGAAGTCACGGCATCGTCGTCGCATGCCACGCAATCAGCGGGAACAGACGCCAGATGCCAACAGCAGGGCACCAGTGCAGCTAGAGAGAGATCCCAGCTGGGATCAGGATAGAGCACAGCATGTCTGCATGCAGATACGTGCGCCCGGCACGATGTCCGCCCACGAGAGCAAAATCTTGCGTAGGCGGGACAAGAGCTTTGCGGGTGCTGCGGCGCGCAGCCTGTCGCAGCCGCGGGAGGCCGAGAAGCTGAGCAGTCCGGATGCGCATCAGCTGATCAAGCAGCATCGCAGCCTGTCATCGCCGCGTCACAAGGAGGAGTCCAGCGAGAGCGAGCTGACGGGCAGCTCGCAGTCCTACAGGCCGCAGCCGAGGCCAGGCGATGAATCGCTCAGCCGTCTGGAGCAGAATATGCTGCGCTTCGAGGAGGAGCGACGGCGCTTCGAGACAGAGAAACGTCTGTTCGAGCGAGAGCGACGTGAGCACAAGCTGCGCCATCGCCAGCAGCTGGACCACGAGGAGCGCAAGCGGCTGCTGCAGAACTATCGCAAGATCAGCGACAGTTTTCAGCTGCCGCAGGACGAGGAGGAGCGTCGTCGCCTGGTGCAGAGTCTGCGCCTGCAGCGCCACGAGTTGCCCTCGGTGCGTTTGCGCAATCGCAGCAGCGGCTACGAGGAGTCCTCCACACAGTTCAGTTCCTCCGATGCGGACACCACTGAGGAGCAGAACACGCGACGCAAGGCGACGGCTCAACCCATGGCTGGATTTATAGCAGCGCCCATACGTGGAGCACCGCCGCCACCGCCAACATCGCAGGCACCGCCAAAGCCGCCCGAGCGCCGCTCAGTTAGCCGCAACAATTCGCTCTCTCCCGTGCGTCCACAGCGACGCTCGAAGACTCCTGAGCCGCGCAACAACGAAGCGGAGCATTTGAATCGTAAAACTGAATATGTTGAGGTGGGCGAATCTGTTGTCGATTCTCCAGTCAAGGTGAAGCTCAGCGAGGAGCAGCAGCGCTCAGAGCTGCGACGCGCCTACGTGGAGGCAGCAGAGCGCGCAGCAGCGGCAGAGGCAGCGCTGGCCAGGAGCTTGGCCACAGCCACGCAGGAAAAGGTGAAGCGCAGCAATAGCTTGAGAGCGCCAGAGCCTGAGGCCAAGCCCGAAACCAAGCGCAGCACCAGCCTAGAGCGGCCAAAGAGAACAAAACGTGAAGCCAGCCTAGAGAGGCCCAAGAAGCTGGAGGAGCAAGTGATAGCTCCTAAAGACGATGAACAGCCTCAAGTGGAGGCAGCCACAAAGACAGAACTGCCAAGCCAGCCAGCAGTGGAGAAACCTCCCTCACTGCTCAGGCGTCTGGGCAATCTATTTAGGAGTAAGCCAAAACCAAGTATTCCCACAGAGATAACCGTCTCGCTCAAGTCGAGATCTCTGCTGGGTCATCTGCGTCTGGAGGCTGCACATGAATGGCGACGCCTCAAGCTGGATTATCCCGTGCGCATGGCCGAGATGAGTTTGCTGAGGAATCAATGTATAGCTCACTTCATATTATTAATCCTGCTGCTGGGCTTCGGAGGACTGATGTTCCGCTACACGGAGGGCATGTCCGAGGACATTTACAAGTGTGAAGTGCGCAAGGTGAAACGCGACTTTATCGACAATCTCTGGACATTCAGCCATAACATGAGGTACCCCTCTCTCACTCTCTCTTCCACTTCTGCAATTGCTGCATTTAATCTTTGTTTGATTCGTTGCCAGAGAGGATGACTGGAAGTCCTTGGCACGCCATAAGCTGCGCAACTTCGAGGATGAGCTCAATACGCTGGCCGAGCTGGGCTTGCGTCGCTTCCCAGGGCAAAAGTCTTTTAACTTTGTCAATTGCTTTATATACTGCTGGACTGTGATCACAACCATAGGTAAAAGGGGTTGAAGTCAAGGAAGAGAAGATTTAAAGGCGATATGGATATTAGAATTTAAAGAAATAATTCCTATCTATGTGGATAAGTTAATACTTAAGATATATAAGTTTATATTTTATATTAAATTTGATTTTATATATTATTAATCTATTTATCTTCTCATTTCAGGTTACGGTCACATAACACCCAAGACACAAGTGGGACGCTGGCTGACGATCATCTATGCGATCATTGGCATTCCGATGTTCTTGATTGTCCTCGCAGATTTGGGCAAATTGTTTACGCGCAGCGTCAAGTTCCTGTGGGCGTATGTGAGGCGGGTTTATTACACGCGCTCGTGTCGTCGAATACGAAGGCAGCAGCAGGTGCGAGATGCAATGACGGGATTCAATACGGTTTACGATCTGGCCATACGACGACCGACTATGTTTTTCGGCATGGCAGAGGCGACGCCAGCGGATCTAGAGTCTCATGGGGAGGGTGATGCGGAAGCGGGTAAATCCCTGGGCACCTCCCATCCGGAAACACCCACATCTCCATATCCGGAAACCTTTGAAGTGGACGATGAATTCAATTTGCCCATATCGGTGGCCACGATGCTACTGATTGCCTACATTCTGTTGGGCAGCGCCGGTTACACGTTCATCGAGAGCGACTGGACGTTTTTTGGCTCGTTCTACTTCGTATTCATCTCGATGTCGACCATTGGCTTTGGCGACCTGGTGCCGGCGAATCCGTTTTACGTGATGGTCAGCATGATATATCTAATCTTCGGCCTCGCGCTGACCTCCATGTTTATCAATGTGGTGCAGATCAAGCTCAGCGATCACTTTAAACGGGCCAGCGCCAAGGTGGGCGCCACCATCGGCATGAATATGGCGAGTGAGTTCGGAGAGGGATCACAGGTGAAGACGCCATCGGAGTTTGCATCGGTGCATGGCTCACGCCTAGGTCCCATCGAAGAGGATACTTACGAGACATCCGCCAATGGAGCAGCTAATCCCAATACCAATTCTACGCCACCGCTCACATCGATATTGCGTACACCGCGTCCCCTGTCTCCAGCAACGGTTCCACTAGATACACCGCCTCCATTGTTACCCAGACAACAGCAACAACAACCGCCTCCGCCTCCACCATCCGAAGGAGAAGCAAAGAAGAAGTATAGATTTTTCTAAAGATAGAGATTGATCACGAGAGTCTTATATAAAACCTGAAAATGACAAGAAAAAAACTGCATACGAATTATTTCATTACAATATGAATATCTATTTATTTGCTTATCTAATTTATAATTTAGTATAATATTATTTATAAATAAAAGAAAATATCAGTTGAGATTTTGACTATGAATATATATTTTTTTTAAATTTAATTTATTATATATATCAATATATATTTTCTTCAATTTTCATCAACAAATTGACTAAATCTATTCCATTTAAAGATTTGCATATAAAGGATCCCATTTTAACACTTCTATAATTAAATCTGAATTTTGTAGTACCCTGTATGTAAATACCAGTTGGCAATTTCCTAGAGGAGATAATCTTAAATATGACATTTATGATACGAATAATGCTGAGATACATTTCTCAACTGAAGTAAGCAGCTTTTACAGTTGGCAAGCCAAGACGATTTGCATGAGATACTTGTGTTAAATGACATTCATGCACACACACACACAGCTACTCGCACTCACACCAAGCAACAAAAATTCCATAGTTCCCCCCGAATATGTTGATAGGAAGCAATGCACATCTGCCAGGCCGGAGCCAATCTGATGTGAGTAGCGTCGCCCCTGCCTGTGCGTGCGTTGAGTGCGTCGTGCAAGAGTAAAGGAAGTGCGACGGCGACTGGAGTGCTTGCTGAGGGCGACAGGGTGAGGGTGAATGTGTGAGAGAGAGAGTGTGTGAGAGGAGAGTGCTACTCTCAACTCTCTTTCCCATTCCTCCCTTGCGAAGCGTACGACGACAGCGGTTGATGTGGCGAAGTCCTGTCGAGCCATTCGGCTCTGACTTTCGTTCCATTGCCAGAACGTTCCACACACACACGCTGCTGCAGCTGGTGTGGCCCACTACGACAACTGGTTCGTCAGTTGTTGTTTTGAAACGTTCGCGTTTGGTTTTGCTAACGGAGAAGCCGTCGCGTTCACTAAAGCAAAAGACGCGCCAAAAAATTATCGCTTCGAACGTCTGAGTGTGCTAGTGGATATGCATATATACACACACATACAAACATACACATGAATTTTGTATGCATGTATTTTGTATTTTTGCAACGTCTTGTGAAATAGTGCAAATATGTAAATACCAATTGAACAGTTGCCATAGAAATGTTTGAGAATTATGCGACTGGTGCCAAAGTCAAATTAAAACTCATCGAATCGGCGACCACAACAAACCGAACATAAGTTGATCGCATGCCGAAGAGCAGCAACTGCCGGTACAATTAATTAGTATTTTCTATACATACGTACATAGTATATACTGAAATAAATACAAACACGTGTATGTACATATATTTGCAAATGTAAATTCGTTGTCGTGTGTGTTTTAGACAGAGAAGAGACAACACAAACAACTACTAAAAACTGCAACTGTAAACAAAGCAACAACAAACAACAGCAACAACAACAGCGCCAGACAACCAGGTGCGCTTATAATTGTGTACCCACTATACCAAAAAAATGTTGAAAAGGGTATACATATTTAGTTGAGCAAATTTATGTATGTGACGAGCAGCAAAAGATAACTGTGAATATGTATGTGTGAGATTTTTGGATAATTGATGTGTGTGATCCTCTCTCTCTCTTCTCGTTCCGCTCTCACATTAATATTGACATGATTTAAGTAAAGGGTATTTGCTAATCAGCCTTATGGGATTAGAACACTCTGCTGCAGCTGCTGTTGTTGTTGCTGTAGGTTTTTGCTATAGTTGCTCGAGCTACTTTTCTGCCAGACGCGCCTTCAGCGCCTTCGCTTTCGTTTTTTGGTTTTTTGTTTTGCTGCATTCATTTGCTTTCAAATAAATTTCCTTTTCAACAAACGGTGCACGGCAGCTGTCAGCATCAAATACAGTCATAACACATACTCAACTGGCACACATATGTATGTATCTGTGCATATGCATGTCAAACACATAACGCAATACTCACATTCACACACACATATGTATATACACACACATACTAAATACATTTCATTTTATTTTGTTCCCTGATTTGGCATAGCTGAGCATAAGAGAAAAGAGCGAGCTCTTAGCGTACGATCGGCTTATGCCAGTGTGTTTGACAAGGACAGCAATATCAATCATTTCTAACGCATATCTGTGTATTTGACAGGGACAACAATAGGAATTATCGCGAATAACAAAGTGAAAATAAACGTGTGGAAAGCAACAACAAATTCATTCGTTCGTACTGCTAGAAAGCTAAACTCAAAATGTCTGCAATTAGCAGCCGCAATCAAAAAATGGAACAACAGGTAGGTGTAAAAACCCCAAACAATCTATTGATTTTACATGCAAATGCGAAAATGCATTTTTATTTGTATGCAAATGTTATAAAAACTTTGTTTAGTGATCAACGTGTAAGCTCAGCTTGCCAGGTGAATAATTTGTATATTTAACTTATATGATGAAAGTGTTAAATGCTTTGTATATTTTGTTTATGCTGAATGCGGAAAAATGCGGAAAAACTTTTCAATATTTACTGACTATGTGAGTCATTTTAAATACATACATATGTATAAATATGTATACGATTCTTGAATTCACTTTTCTTAAGTTTCTCAAACAATTCTCTTTTAAATATTCATGTATATATGCATAGGTGTTGAGCCCCCTCTGGAAGCATAATCATAACATGTGCTTATAACACCACAAAGCTCTTATACGATTCTTTGCTTAGGGTCCCAGCTGTCGCAGCTGGTCTGTTGTTGCATTGAAAAAAAAAGATATCAAACCTAATCAAATCACAAAAACTCGAACAAAATCCATGCTGACAGTTTGCCCCCGTCGCTCGCTATCAATGCTCAGAGCTTCAACTGTTTGCCTTGCCATTGCCTTTGCCATTGGCTTTGGCGTTGCCATTTGCTAGTTGAATGAAATTCCCAAGTGCAGCAATTGCTATTGATTGGGTAATCAGTCAACCTGAAGTGAATGAGAAATAAAAGTAAGTTTCCAATTAGGATTAAAACAAGGCTACTTTAAAGTCAATTCTATGCTACTGAGGACAAGCAAACAGAAGATAATGAATTGCTGCAGTTGACAAATTTAGATTACAATTTAAACGTTTCTTAAATTAAAATAAACACAACGACAATCAGCAAACAAAACAATTTAAATAAAAATGTATTTACAGCACTTAGCATAAATCAGCAGCAACATTTTCTGGCACAATGCTGTCCTGTCGTATAATTCATTGTTAAAATACACAAAGGATTAATAAAAAAAAACAATACAAAATAAAAAAGAAAGAAAGAAGAAAATAAAATTGTAGGACAGTTGCCCAAAAGCGGCAGAGAAAAGTTGAATAGTTGTTGTTATGCCCCAGCTGTAACCAGGGGCAACTATCCTGGTAATAAAATACACACACACACACACACACACACAGTTAGACACACACATATGCATATATATCTATATATATTGACAAATATAAACAAGTATTTGAAGCTTTTGTTTTTTTTCGCTTTTTGTTTGGTAGTACTATCGATTGCATTTGTAATTCAAGCCCAAAAAAAAAGCAATAAGTAACCAAATTATTTACCAAGCGCAAACAGCTCTCGACTTATCAAGTGCATGTGCTCAGTGGGTGGCTCTAGAGCGGGTGTCAAGGACCTCACGCTGTAGCTGAGTGTCTGTGTGTGTGTGTGTGAGAAAAAGTCTGTGGTTACTTAATTTGGCTGTCACAACAACAGGCAACAAGACAAGACGGCCCAGCTAGCCATAGGCCACGCCTAACACATTCAACACGTTCGCCCCCTCGATACACCCCCAAAACACCCAGCTCAACCCCCTTGGCGAGCGGAAATGACGCATCGCCCAGACTTTTGTTTTTAGCTGCCTATGTGGCAGCTTTTCTTTCATTTTTTTTTTTCGGAGTTACTTTTATGACTCGATTGTAATGGAAAGCGTGTTGGCATTGCAGGTTCTTGACCCATGACTACTTAAATATATATATATATATAGAGTATATTGGACTTTATTTATATATATATTCGGCAAGCTTGCAAATAATCTTATTGAAATTGAATTCCAAACTCGAGGCTAGCGGCTAGGCATGCTCATTGTCCTAGATTACATTTCATTTAACGGCGATTGAATTTGAGATGAAATCTTGAAGTTGATTTGATTTTCTAGTTGAATTCAGCTGGAATAAATAATATTATTATATTATTATTTATATACAGCTCATTTTCATGCTAAGCTCATTTAAGATATTCCATTTATTTTAGTAAGACAAAATTTCTCATTAAATTCAACTCAATTTCTTGTTCAATTTTATTTTACTTTGACTTTTTTTGCGCACACTTGCTATAAACTTGAATTTAATGCTATTTACTTTGAAATATGATAATTTTAAAATTACAAATTTAAAAATTCTTGCAAAAGTTCAAAGTCTGCTCAGAGTTTTTATTTTATACAAGAATTTTGGGCGTTTCTTCGATTAGCATACAGTCAATAGGCAGTCAAGGCAACTGTATGGATCTGCCCTCGTAGCTGGTGCTGTTTCGGCAAACTTTTTGGCCAACAATTTGTGGCAAACAGCCGTGACATGCACACAAACAGCAGCATCAAGGAAATCCTAACAAGCTGCGCGCCAAAGAAACATAAGCAGCAGGATACCCTCAGCAGACATAGACAGACAGCAACATAATATCTGTCTCATTGTCTGTCTCGCTTCACGTCTCTCTCTCTCTCTCTGTCTGTAATATGCGCACATTTGACGTAATATGCAATTTATGCAATGCGAAGCCGATGTCCTGCGGTCTGCGCTCATTTCAATTGCAAATTTTCCATTCCTCAATTGCAATTTGACAGCGCAAACCAAACGCCGCCGGCTTCACTTCAATTCAAAAGCTGACGCGAAACTTGTACCAACTGTATATAAGCTAAGCTAGGTTAAGAGCGAACATTTAATCATTCAGATATAGAACAAATATAGCTAGCAAATAAACATAACTTTTAATGGGAAATCTTATCGAAAAATATTATAAAAATAATAATAATCATAAATGAGTTTTAGCAGAATAATTAATTAACTGAAAAGCGGCTCAAGTTTCTCTTAATTCATTAAAAAACTATGTAATATATCCTTATGATAAATTTGTAAATATAATTAATAATTTATTAATTAAATTATATACATTTTATAAATATCAAATATCAATTGACTTTTAAATATGTTCCTTCTATACAATATTTTGCCTAAAATTATTAATTTCAAAATAAAAAGATATAAAAAAATATATATAAAGATATATGTAAATATATATTTATAATAAGAAATAATAAATATTACTATATTATAATATAATATTACTTTTAATAACAAATTTAATGCAATAAATGTTTGTAATAAATTTTATATATATTTTTGAAATCTACTAAGGCTTTACGAGGAATCACAGAGTTTGCTAGACGTCTACAATAATATGTAATATTTTAATATTTTTTTTTTTATATTTGATATATTGACTTACCCAATCTGTTTACATACAAAGTTAGTTAACATTAACTCTCTAAATTGTGTAGAAACTATTTGGCAAAGTGTAATATTATCTTTGTATTTAATTGTGATTTATATAACAACAATAACAACAAAATAATATACCCTTTATACTTACATAAAGAGCCAAAACAGCTCAACATAAGGCAACAGAAAAATAAACTTTCATCTTATGAACAAAAAAAGTTTTCTTGCTATGCAAAATATGCGAATGAAAAGAATTTATTCAAAATGTGAAATGAGCTAGATTTTCTTTTATAAATATATATATATATAAAACCATATACAGTATACATTATATGAATATATATAAAACATATACCTTATATTATATATTATATATTTACATACATATATTATATATTTACCTCATACCATATATATTATATGTGTAATTATAATGCTTTTATACTCTGTTCCCAAAGGGAAAAAGAGTATATTGGGTTTGTGCAATGCCCGTCTTGTTTTTTTCTTTTAATATCAAATATTATGTATACTTGGAAAATAGTAACTAATTCAGATTTCAGTCTGCTTTTCATGCCATATTCATATTTACTCATGTAAATCATAAGTAAGATAAATTGAAATCTCTTAAAAAATCCTTGTCGCTTCACTTGAGAATCCAATTAGACTTTGTATTTCTTGTAAGTCACATTGAAGCCCAGACTCTTAATTGCATTTTCTGGCTTTGTTCTGCACTTGACTAACTAACTAAGATGTAATTAAGAGCATGTAGCTCGAAGCCACATTTGATTAATTAGAAGTACACCAAAATATATATATATCTATCTGGAACAGGCTAAAACTGTCATTTAATTGGATTATGCAAGAGAATAATAAGCAGGAAAATCTCTGAAAAAGCATGAGCAGGAAAATCTGTGGAAAACATGAAAAGCATGTACGTGGCAATTCGATTATTTAATCTATGCTAATTACATTTGTTTGTGTGGAAGGACCTAAAAAAATAAACACATATATATATTTATAAGTGCTTCATTAGTATTTTATTACATTTTGATTGCAAAATAATTACACGAAAGCGATTAAAGCGCTTTAACAATTAGTGGCAATTGCAGTAGTCATGGCAATTGCATGGAAACTAATTGAAAATTATTAAAAATAATAATAATAATAACTGAATAAAATTCGTAATGCAAACGGTTCGAACTGCGACTGAAACTGGTGTGAAAATGCGAAATGTGTTAAACGCCACAGAAATACCAGGAAAATCCAGCTTAAGTGCACTGTGATGGCCACTAATTGGGTCAGGGATTAGAGGTGGAATCTTTTGGTGAAAAAAAAGTGTGTTAAATCAACGTGAACAGCAGCAGGGGAACGCTTAACGTGGCTGCTTAAGTTTTCGCCACAATTAGCTGGCTGAAGAGCAACAATCAGACCGAGCCACAAATTAGAAAAATAAAACACAAGGCAAAGAGCCCCTCTCCCTCCCTCCCTCCCTCTCTCTCTCGCTCTTTGGTTGGCAAAAAGTTACGCCCAGCAACAAAAGATGGGCTGTGGAAACCCACAGAGAATCCGAGAAACTGGCTACGAAGCTATGGAGAAAAACCTGCTGAAATTTTGTGCCATTTCACGCGAATTAATTGTTGCTGGCAATCAAAACAAACGCAGCAGGCCGAGGGAGCAGCAACTTTTCAGATATATATATGTATGTATATACACCATTTACCTCATGCTAATTATAATATTTGCACTTGCCTGAAATTCAAAGAATAAAATGAAAGCCGGTAAAACGTTTCCCTCTAGCAGCAGCTAATGGATATTTAAGAGCAGCTTTACGCAACTTTGGGGCTTAAAACGCCCCCACGCCCAATGGATATTTCTTTAATATTTTTGAGAGAGAGAGAGAGAGAGAGAGAGAGAGAGAGAGAGAACGGACTGCATACTACTTAGCTAGAGCTATAGTGCTATAGATGTACATATGTATATTTGTTTTTATGTAAATTGGGTCTAATAGGAATGCAGTTGCAGAAGCTGATGATGCCAGGATTGAAAACTATAAAAGATATTGTTAATTTGAGTTCGATTTTATCATGTACACACACCTATTGACACTTAAACATATTAAATACAATTTGCAGCTTTTAGAGAATGTAAATAATTAAAAAGCAAAACCTCAGTCACCTTTTGCACGCGTTATGCACACATTTTGTAAATGTTTTCAATTTCGTGCTATTATTATAAATTATTGAAATGTCAACAAAGCTGTCTAAAATTGCAGCAGATATTTAATTAATTAATTATATTTAAAGCTTAATAAGCAACAGAGCAGACAGCATTACATACACAACTTTATATATAAATTCCATAATCTAGCTAAAACTTGTTTCATTAAAATGTCTGAGTGCAGCGCCAAAAAGTCGGCAGCAATAAATTTGTTTATTGCCAATTTTATTTATATTTCTTTTTTGTCGAAAATTGCTCAAATGACTAATTTTAATAGCGGTCACAACTTTTACGATAAGTAATAATAATGATAAATAAACACAGTTTCCACAAATTATGTATACCCAGAAATCCACCTTGTCACTAAATGATGATTGATGCGCAGCGCCAAAGACTCGAGTTTATTTTTAAAGGCAAAAATGTAAATCTCTGACCAATATACAAATATAAAGCTTGTCATAAATCTGTCACTTAGTGAAGTGAGCCACTATTCAGAGCGCTTGTGAAATGAAGGAGAATAAGAAAAATACAAGTAAATGCTAAAGGAATGTGGAATGCAGCTCGAAAAGGTAGATTTGAAAAGGAGCAGAAAGAATTGTTGCTATGGATAGCTATATAGGTGAATATGAATAATATCTGTATATGTATGACAGACATTTGGAAATAAACGAAGCTGCGTAGTAGATGTATTAAAGAACAGAACAGATATACAATGCTGCTCAGCTAAATAGGTTCTCCAAATATGTAAGTCTATTTCACTCACACTTTAAGAAAATCCCAGAGAGCAACCGATTCCATTCGTTCTTCAACGAACAGCAAGGAGAGAACAAAGCAATCGGACAGAAACCGTTTTTGTTGCTTTAGCTCTCGTTTTTCTGAGTCGCCTTTTGAGCATGTATTGGTGCGTAAGCGGCGGCTGTGTTAGCTAAGCAATGTATGAATGTGTAAGTGAGAGCGAAGTTCGTTTGCATAGACTTCATGAGTCTCTCTGCTCACCTACTGAATATCATTGTACGAACGTCAATCGTAGAGAAACGTTGATGATCGGGAAAAGAGCAAGACACGAACAGTTCAACGCAAAGCCGAAGGCTATTGCCTAACATGTATTTCGAGTAATGATATTTTATAATTTGTTAGTTACAGAAGCACACACTAAGCTCCAATCGCAATGTGAGTGAGCAAAGTGAGCAGCTGCAACACTTTCATACATCGCATCTCGCTGCTCTGTGATGAATATAGCAGATTAGGAGGTGTGCCAAGTTGACGCTCGACATGAAAAGAGACTGCGAAATGCGACATTAGCTGTGGGCAGGCACTCTGCACTGTCAGGCGAACACGCCCAATTCAGGAACAGTTATTTTTTTTTTTTTTTGTTAAGCCAGACACTCGTCGCTCGCTTAGACACTTCAGCAACTGGCGCCAGGTGCTCGCAAAATAAAAAAAAAGAAAGATTGTTTGCCTTAGCGCTGAAAAGTGATTTTGTAATAAAGCAAAGTGAGATAAGCACAGGACAGAGAGACAGACAGACAGGCAGACATACAGAGGCGTGCACAAAGTGACAGAGTGAGCGCAGCCATTGCCATTGCCATTGCCATTCCCACTGGCAGTTCGAGCGGGCCAACATGACGTATGAGCGATATTAAATAATCCGTAATATTAACGCTTGGCCTGGCCTGGCCCACTTGTCGTTCAGTTGATTTTAAATGCATTTGTTCCGACAAATCAACGCAACTGAATTATGATAAGGCACCGTTGGGGAATAAGCAGAACCCTAGAAACCAAACCACTGCCCAAATTGAGGGCAACGAGGTATGAGTAATCGACTAGGCCATGGACAGAGCCCACATGCCACGAAACGTGAAATCGCACAACAAGTATAGAAATATAATCAATAGGGGCCTAGAACAAACAGTTGTACAGCTGGGCCAGATGATTACTACTACTACTAATACTACCTTACCTTACCTTAACTGGCTTTCACCTTAATAACAAGACCCCAACACAGCAGTGAATTGCCATGGGTCAAGCTACTGACGTATTCTTCGAACGAAAACTTTTCATTGACCAAGTCCGGTGGTTCAAGACCTTCAGGTGTTCAGCCGCATTGTCCTCGCTCATCAAACTACACGAATCGAAGACTCAACGAACCTTTGAAAATTTGGTTTAGGGAATTATTAATGTGGAGCAGCGTGTGTGGGCGCTGCTGAGTTCGCTCTAATAAACCACACTAAGTAATTGAGTTAATAGATATAATAGATAGAAAAGTGATTCATTCGGAAGTTCCCTATGGGAACTTGAGAAATAGTTAGCCATTAATGAATGGTAACATGTGCTTGCATATTATTAACATAAACTTTTTATTAATTTAATTAAATATTGTTTTTTTAGGCTACCAAATAAATGCTTATTATTGTTTTTATTTTATTTTTTGTTGAGCTAGGTTTAATATTTCATTATGAATAGAATTACATTAAAAGCTTTGCTCTACAAGTTTTTATTAATATTTATTGCATTATATATTAAAAACCTTTATAATTTATTAGGACAAATTCAACAATTCAGCTTAGCTATATAAAAATTCTTTCAGTTAAGCAAATAATTTTTTAGAATTTTTTAAATTTATTAAAAATAAATGTATAACATTTAAAATTTAATGAAACAAGCTACAGCTATAGCTGCTGGCACAACTTTAAAAAGTTGCCAAATTGCTTAACATTACTTAAATTCACATTTAATCTTTAACTGACAGGGCTTTTCAACATTTTTTGATAGCCAGCCAAGCTATTAAGTTAGCTGGCATTAAAAGTAACTAAAATGCTGCACAGATTAGGCCAAACATGCAATAAATCAAAGTAAACAAACTGAGTTTGTCTTCCAGCTACGCCCAGAAAGCATTCATAATTTATGGCCGATGCTAAACTTTTGAGATATTTAATAGATTCAAGATAAGAGTGTTGAAGTAAATTAAAATTAAAGAGATAATAGAGGCAGTAAAAGTGAACAAAGCACAATGAAATAATGCAGGTATAGGCAGAGATAGCTAGAAGCTGAAAGTTTTTCACTGAACATTAGCAGAACTTGGGCAAACAATAATTTCATTCCCTCTCTCTCTACTCTGCTCACATATGCCATCAAGCCTTGGAAACTCATTAGAGCTCCAGCAACTGCTTGGTATCCTTAACCAAAGGCCAGAGGACATACATATTCGTTTGTCATTGTCAGCGACATTGATTCATATATTTTTTTTCATTCATTCTGGCAATGGTCATCAATATGCGTGGCAGCACGACGTGTTTGGTTGGCCTTTTAATCATGAGCTGGTGCTGACCCAACAACGTCTATGTTATGGATTAGTATTGTTAATAAAAGGCTACAATCCAATCCCACCTATGTCCTTGCACCTGCATTACATTGGGCTGGCGGGACTGGCCTTTGTTCTGTATTTTATCGATTATGTGTCGCGTTTGTGCTACTTATTTGTTTTGAGAATGGAAACAACATGTATTTCTAACCAGCTACAGCTAGCTGCAGATATATGTACACATGTGTATGTATGCTCGCCCATTAATCTAAAGACCCATCCACGCACACGCCCGGCGTATACTTGATGGCAATTAAATTGCTTTGCCCCCATGCCGAAGCGCACTGATAACTGCTTTTTCCCCGACACAAACACACGTATTTAATATGCACGGCCATTGTCCTGTTTCCTTTACTTTTTTCACTGTTTTTTTGCTGTAGGTAAACCATAAAATACTCACCTGACATTGCAATTAACGACAGGTGAATGTCGTGGGACTATTAATTACATTCGAAGTCTTGACTTGTGACATTACAAATAGCATTAATGTCGCTCCATCTGTGTGTAGGTTTTTCATTTTCCAAATGGATTTAATCATTTTCGTTTGGCAATCGATTTCAATTTAAAGAAGACCATAATTATTTCAATAATTGACTCGGGTACAGTTTGAGCAGTCAAATATAGTTTTCGATAACATTTATATTTGTGGCTTTAATTGGTTATTCATTATTTATGAATATATATATATGCTACAATTGCATATATACATCTATATTATAAATATTGAGTATCGAATATCGATTTCGATAACAATGTCATACATTTTCCTTCCTTCCTTGTTTACGACTTGCCTGACAAGGAATAATCTATATAAAGTCAATGGAATGGAATATGCAAATTCAGCTACAATTGAGGCTAAGCATGATAATAAGGCTAACAAGGTAGTTTGAATATCGGCAATAATGCTTGAAATATATAAAAAATATAAAATAATAGAAAGATTGTTGACCAAAAATCAGGAAAGCATAATAATTATAAAGAAAATAAATCGATAACCAAGCCGATAACATTTTCTTCACTACGTATTCTCTCTTCTGGCATGCCCTCAATTCATTTTGAGCAGCATTTGCATGACAATAAGTAATATTGAAAACATAAACAAAGCAATATCGATGCCGATGCCGATAACAGCTCGACAGTTATGCAATCTGCTTTTATTCAATTGTTTTAGTAACTAGGTCACTGGGCAAGAGATTTGCATGACAATGAATAATAAATATAAAGACGGCAATGCAGTTTGTTAATTGAATCGAATATCGATTCCGATAACATTTCTACAGCGTGTTGCGTGCAATACACAGCACTGCGCTTTTGTCATATACAATTTGCATGACTTAATCAAATTGCAATATTTGCTTTTGGAACACACTCGCACACACACATTTCTTTAGAGTGTAGAAATAAAATGCAAACACGCTGGCTGACTGGATACCTATTCATTCAAGGACACAACTGTCGATTGGAAACAATTCCAAATGTGATATTGCCGTGCCATTGACACACACAGTCATACACATCCTTGAGCACCAAAGCCAAATAATACAATTGCATTCGCTCTCAAAGGATATATAAGTACATATATCAACGCGCGTGGGTTTCGCTTAACGTTAAGTTTAGTTTGTTAGTCAAAAAATACGAAATTGAACTGCAAATGATATCGCTGAAAACATTCAATGCAATTTAAATGTTTCATTGTCTTTTGGCACTATCAAAACAACTAAACAAATGGCATGACAACACGGCACGGAAGCCATCTACGACCGTAAGGACACACCCTTCGGTTCGGGGGCTAAGAGAAAGTACGTATCTACCCTTGCTGACAGCAAGTGCAACAAGGCTAACAGCAACAACAACAACAATTGGAACTAGTTAATGTTGCTGCAACCGCACACTTTAAGCCATTTTTATTGATAAAACTTTTATTATGACTGATGTTGGGGCCAAGGCGACGACGCGTTGCGACGTCAGCATTTGCATGCACACACAAACACACATACAGATAAACACACACACACACACAGGGATGAGTGTGGCAGAGTGATAAAGTGCGTGTTTAGACAACTTTTTTATGCATGCAAAAACTGTTGAGATAATAAATAAATCAAAAGTGCTCTAGTTGCAGCAGGAACTGACTGAGAAATACCCTGAGCTAAAGCTAAATGAAGCTGGGATTGAATAAAAGTTTAAACAAATGTAAGCAATATTGTCAACAATAATACCTGGGCTCAACATATATAAAAAATAAGTTAAAGCCTTGAGCATAATGGGGGATGTTTAAAAGATCTGGTGTTATTATAAAGAAAAGAGATTTTTAAATATTTATATATAAATATATTTGCATTTGATATTTATATTAAAAGTATGAGATTATGCATTAGACAATTTTGTAGGCATTTTAAAGTCTTTGTAGTATAGCTAAACATATATATTTCATACGTACCACAACAGATATATATATTTGATATATTAAACTCTCTCCTTAAAAACAGGCCAAGTTATAGTATAAGAGCCAAATCAATATTCTTAAGCAAACCCGTTTGACCTTCACGAGATCAACCGAAGAAAATTATACTCACTTGAGCTCGCTCTAAGCAATTGCCTTCGTTTCTTTTCGTTTTTGACTTTCGGTTGAGCGCTTTGCGTTGAGCTGTTCGTGTGCTGCTCTTTTCCCGAACATCGTTTTGGGAGACATACGATTGACGCTCACACAATAATATTCAGTAAGTGAGCAGAGAGACGCGTGAAGTCTATGCAAACGTTCTTCACTCTCACATACACATGCATGCTTTGCATAGCGAACACAGCTCTCGCTTACAATATCCATAGTCAGAAGACTTTTTGCTTCGTAAAACTCAATCAAACGATCCAGAAAAACGAGAGCGAAAGAAATGGTTCGTTGAAGAACGAACGCAGTCGATTGCTCTCTGAGTTTTTTCTCATGTGCTCATGTATATGCAGCATTTGCGAGCTGAGTGCAAAGTTGAAATCTAATAGCTGAATGGAAATGACTAAATATTTTGCTTATACACAACAACCAACACACACACATTTCAATACACCCAACAACACTTGACTATAGGGTATAGAAACGCCATTCGCATATAAATTTTGCAGGAAACCACACTAATTAGGCACTTGATATGGCTTGTTGACAGTCTTGGTCTTTTTGTTTTTTCTTGCCTCGTAATTAACTGTTCTTAGAACTCTTCGTAAAGCCAATTGACGTAATTAAAGAAAAGTAGAAAATTCCAAATTGTCTGCAGTTGTCACTGGTTCGAAAGAATAGGATAAGGAGAGCCTTGTGCCGGAGGATGTCTAAAATGTGTAGCAATAACAGCCAAGACGTTGACAAGGACAAGGACATAAGCTGGATTTAAGCTGGCCGACAAAAAAGTTTGCGGCCCTCAACTACAGCACTCCATGGACCTGTTGACGGCTTTAAATTATTCACAAGGCAGCGGACCACAGAGACTTGTGCAAACGTTGTCCAAGTAAGGCCTTTTAGCTGTTGTATCGTGTCTCAATTAGCGTAATTAAATGCTAATTTGAACAATCAAATGAGAGCGTTAGCCAGTAGCAGCATCTCATCTCTGCATCCACTTGCCCCATGTTGCACGTAAATTATGGAAATGCCCCTGGGGTCGGCTTACTCAACCGTCCGTATCCGTGCTTTGATGGCCGGAGCTCTGATGACATACAATTGTATTACGCATACGTCCTCCCCAAGGAATTTCGACCGGAGTGCGTTAATATTAAATCGCATCAGCTTAAATCACGACACAGAGCATTTCAACATTCAATCCGGCCAAAGGATAACCGTTGACAAACTCTTCAATTTCATCATATCCGTTCAGGCATTTAACAAAGGGCTACAAAAAAACTGTACAATGAAAAACTTGTTCAACTGCTGTAAATGCAAGCCCAACTGAAAAGCTCTGTGAATATTTCATATGAAAAGCAAGTGAAAAGGCGAGCAAATGCAGCAACTAGTTAGTATTAAAGGACTCTGACTAAGCGGATTAAATACAAAGGTTTAACAATGTCCAAATGTCAAGCTGCAAGCAGCTCAATTTAAAGTACACTTCGATGAAGCTGCACGCAATTGCATTTGTTTCTTGGGAGTGCACGACTAGGAAATACCCTGAATAAAGTATAGTATATATGAGTGAGGGAACAAAGCTTAAAGGTACCTTAGAAAGAAATACTAACTATACGTAAATATTGCATTTATATTCCAAATATATGTATGTTGTTAGAGAAATTTTTCAATCTATATATTGGAAAGTAAAAGTGGGAGAGTAAGTAAAAGTGTAGGAGCATAAACTTGAAATACATAGAGAGTAAGCCAGCGAAGCTTGGCACAAGTTAGAGTTAGCTATGTCTAGTAATACTTATATGAGCAAAAGTCCAACTTTTTATCTGCAAAAATAAGCTTCAGCTTTTGTTATATGAGCTAAAAAAGAATTCATATTACAAATTAATCTAAAACTCAATATATTTCTTAATGAATAATAATTGAATTAGTTAACATTTATTTAAAAAAAAATAATATACATTTTTTTTCATTTTTAATAATAATTAAATTAACTTAATATTATTTATTATTATTTTTTTTTAAATTTTTTAATAAATAAAAATACAAAAATATCTTGAAGCTTTATAAGGTCAGGGTTTATTACACAAAAATGAAATTCTAAAGAAATGCATCTGGGCTAGTCAAAAAGGTAAAAGTCAGCTAAAATGCAGCTAAGTAGCAATACAAAGCCCCAAACATGAAAAAAGTACAAAAAATATGATAGAATTCTATAACAAGAAAGAGAGAGAGAGAGAGAGAGAGAGAGACAGGGAGAGAGATAGAAGGAGAGAAATGTAGTTTCAATAATCCCGTCAATATTGCAATAGAAAATATGAAAGGATATGCACACACGAATATCGTACTCGTATATGGCTGCACACACGCACACACACACACACACACACACACACACACCCACACACACCCACACACACACACACACACACACACACACACACACTCACACACACTCACATGCATAATCCTTGCTCTTTTTTTTTTGTGGTATTTCAACGAAACTTTAAAGCTTTCAAAGGAAATTGCTGCAACTGCGGTCCTTTCAGCCATTTCCTCTATTGAAGAAGAAGCAGAAATAAAATGCAGGTTAAACAACGAGTTAAAATGTATTTTCTCTTCTCTATCGCAACGTTGCAGTTGCCGCAGAAAAATAAAATAAAATAAATGTTGTGCAACGTCTCAGCGAATGTTGAGCCATTAATTAAAATATTTTGCCACAAAACTTTAAAGTTTTCCTCAAGTTTCGGAAGGTTCTTCTTTTTGGGTTTCTTTTTTATGCTTGGTTCAAACTTTTCCCGAAAAACTATTGCAACAGCCGTGGTACGTGCTAACAATGCAGCGTGAATAGCGCCAATATCCTTTCTCAGCATTTTAATTGTAATTGTTAAAAGTTTGTTATTCAGCGAACAGCTGATTAATCGTATAATCTTCATATATATTATAATGAAGAATTATTATCTTAATATTCTTAGCTGACAAATGAAGATTTATTCAAATTTTAAAAGGCGTTTGAGGCAGAGAGTAGTTCGAAGAGTTCCAGGTCATTTCATAACTTGGATATGAAATACTCTTTTACAATTTTTTCTCGCATAAAAAAATGCTCTAATCTAAGCTGAACAAGAGCCTCCTTTCCTTCTTCGTCTGTCTGTCTTGTCTTTCTTCATCTCTCCCTCTCTCTCTTTCTCCTTCATACTTTTTTACTTACATATGCATCAATCAATCTTCAATTTTTTTGTCGAATAAACGTAATTGAAATTCGAGATATTCTTTGCAAATTTAAGCTCAAATTCTTATTTATTAACGGCTACGCTCAAAATCCTGCTGATAATAAATTTATAATCGTTTTCGCTTCACATTTTGGCTGTGCATTGTTTGCCCATTGCCGAGACAATCATTCACTCAGTCTGCAGACAGCATTTAATATACATACATATATATTTATATATATATATTTTGTGACTAAATTGGAAGACATCAGAGCCCAGACCGAATTTATGTTCTCGCTCAGGCTATCTTTTTGTTGTTTTAGCAGCAAGTCATTTAATGTATTTTCGCTTTCGTTATTGTCGCTGTTCAACCGTATCCTGCTGCTCCTGCTGCTGCTGCTGCTGCTGTTACTCCCTCGACCTGTTTGTCGAATCATATTAAATATTTGTATATTCGACTCGAAGCCTTCACTGCTTTTGCGTTGTTTACTGTCTGTTTGCTGTGCTTTAGCCTTTAGGCCTTAGCCTGGACTCTGTTAGCTGTAGAGAAAATGTATTTGCATAAGGGGCCTGAACTCGCGCATAAAGTTCTGCCTGCTTTTACTGTTTGACTTTGGCCTTATTGAACTGTCTGACCTCTCTTTAATAAACATATTGTGAAGCGAGTGCGAAAAGAGTGAAATTCATGGTACGAGCCTTTGTTATTCAGCTCAAACAGCTCACACATACAGAGTGAGAAAGAGCTATGAATACACTCACACACACATGTGTGTGTATGTGTGTGTGTGTGTGTGTGCCTGTATGTGTGAACATAACAAAGGCTGCCTTTTGCCCCAGGCTGAGTTACTTTGGGTCGTTTGTGGCGCGTTTGTTTTGTCACATGCCCCCGCACGTCACTTGCCACGCTTGCCACATGCCACAGCATACTTTGAGGCGTTCGCAGCATCCAATGCCGTTGCCGTTGCTGTTGCCGCCGCACTTGTTATTCGAAATTTGCATACAGAGTGTAGAGGCAATTGTGCCACTTAGGCCACTACAAAACGCTACTAATTTCTCCCCAAGGGCCCGAATACGCCTCTCAAATATTGTGCGCCAATTTCCAGCGCTCGAACATCAACTGGCATTCCCTCACAGTTATTTTCCTAATGCCAGGTAGATTTGAGCGGCTTAAGAGGCCTGTCAACAGCAACAGCAACAGCTCAAGGTAGATCATCATCAAAGTTTTCACCTTTTTTTTTGTTGCTGTTGCTTAAAGTGAAATAATAAAAGAAGAACTTAATGCCAAAAATCCGCAAGACGCAAAGCCGCAGCAATGTCCTGATTTACAGTTTGTGCACAGGTTGCAGCAAAGTATGAAAAGGAGTATGAAACAAAAAGGGGGCAAGGGGAGAGCATTCGTCTTTACTGCGACACATATGCGAGTATTTTCACATGCGAATTTGCAGCTTCTTGATGAGTCGCAGTCCTCATCTCCGCTCAAACATAAAGCCGGATATTAAACGTACCATTTCTTGGAATGCTTTGGAAAGTTACAATTTGTTGACTCTCTCACACTCAGCTACTTTCTACTAGGCTGGCACATAGAAACGGGCTCAGCAGATCCCAGCAGGAGTCTGCTGTTGGAGGAGGAGTTTGCTTTGCTAGAGAGAAAATAATTGAAAGAAATGAGTTGAATTTCTGTCATTGCTCAAATTGCTCAATAAATATGTTAGGCATTCATATCAGCATATATGAGAGAGAGAGAGAGAGAGAGAGAGTATCATGAATACCCCTACTGATAATTTAATAATAATAATAATCAATCAATGAAATCCAAATAAATCATTATCATTTTAAAAATAAATAACATTAAAATTTAAATAAAATATATATATATATATATACAAAAAAATATAAAATTAAAATAAACATGAAATTAACGTTATACACACTGTTAGATTCTAATTTATCTATTTAATATTAATAATCTATTTTCAACTGTGTTGTAGTTGAAATTTCATTTACTATTATTTATTACTATTAACATGTTTAATATGCTTGGCTTAACTTTAATATATTCTTTGATTTTTGGCTCTGGCATTTGATTGGCAAACGTTTTTGTTGCTGCAGTCAATAAAGTATTTTGCAAAGAATTTCTTATTTCCTAGAAAATTGCAAATTGATTTTCTGACTCTGCTTTACAGCTTTTTTATGTTCAGTGTGAAAGTTAACTAGAATTTTTATTGCTCTAACCAAAGCAAAAATGATTGAAACATAAATTGTAAACTATGAAAGCTAATAATGTTCAGTTTATCATATATATAGAATAATATATAATATGCTCATTAAATATGCACAGTTGATGAATATTTTATTTAGATGTATTATGTGCAGAGCTCAGCCCATTTGCGTGCGAAGCTTAAGACAGTGAAATCCCCAGTTGGCTCAGCCAGCCAACAGAATTCTTTATGCAGTCAGCTTTTTTCCAGTAAAATCTACATACATTATATATATATTGAAATTTTAAATAATTTAAATTCAATATAAATTGTCAGTTATATAGATATCTTTTTATTTTCATGTTCATTATTATTTATTCAAGCTGAAAATTTTAAATTTCTTTAAATTTTAATAGATTTCATTGGCAGCTGCAATTAAATTTAAATACATTTTAAATAGAAAGACTTTTTAATGAAATATTTAAATAATTTTACCAAAACTCTGTGCAAACTCTTGCTATGCCTGTCGCTGCAGGACGTGGGAGGATAATGTGTGTTAAGGCATTGGCTCAATGAAGCGACAACTAAATGGTAGCCAACAAAAAAGGCCAACAATGGGACACACACACACGCAACGGGTCGAGTCAAAGCCAAAAGGTGTAGCTAACAAAAAACTGATAATAGTTTGCACCCAACCAGACAGCCAGCCGTCCATTCAGGCAGCCATCCATCCAGCTATCCATTTAGCCGTAGCCTTTTTTTTCTATCTACGCAAATCCATAGAAAGTTGAACGCTTTTCGTTGAGTTTGGCTTTCGGGTCATGTTTGTCGTCGTCCATTGACCAGTCAAATCGATGAGTACTTTTCCAAGCCATTGGGCATTTGATTTTATGGCTAATGCCTGCGCATCAGTCGATTCGGTATTTAATAGTTGGCCAACAGCTCGTAGACCATTTGGTTGATTCAATTTAAATTGAAAATGTACTAAATACATTTTCGGTGCGCCAGGTCCCTATCATCGTTGTCTGTTTCTGTTTCTGTGTCTCCTTGCCCCAAACTAATCCGATGTAATACATGAAAATACTGTTTAATCCCGAATGGCTAAACAGCGGCACAGCAAGAAAAAGGTCCTTTTCACAGGCTGTTGCCATGTTGTTGCCAAATTGTAATGTGGCTCGCAATAAAACAAGTACAAGAAATGTCTGCTTAATAAAGCCTGCACAGCAGATACCCTGTAAGATTTGTAAACTTGTATAAGATTGGAGAGGAAAGCTGACAGCTGCAACGTAGTAGAGCTCTTCATTGTCTGACTACGAGATATCCAGCAATATAATAATTCATTTCTAAATGTATTAGAGCATACTCTCCATCAAAGTGTATCTCTTACAGGGTATATGCTACACAGTGTGAGCCATTGCAATCGCATGGGTTGCTTCTGTTTTAGTGCTGCTGACATTATCAATTTTGCTGTGCTGTGCCACGCTGCGTATGAGTAATCATTTTATTGCGCGACCCCTAAATGTTGGTTAAGCCAGGCACAGCTATAAGTCGGCTCATTCAAGCATATGCTGCATGAGTGTGGGCGAGGACGCGTTTGGGCGTGGAGGTGTGAGTCTATAGGTGTGCATGGGTGCACGTGCTTTTTATGAGCCACTGTGCGGTAGAGCGCTTTCATTTTACGCAAAATTTGTCCGCCTAAATTAATATAAACGCGTTAAGGCAAATTCTAAAAGAAAAAGCTCAGAATGCTGCTCTTAACCGACTGCATAATACTCGCTTATATTACAAATTGAAGAGTCAAATTAGTTAAAGTTTTAAATTATATAATTGATAAGCTTAGCTGCAGAGCTAAAGTAGCTAGCAGCTAGCTGGCATAACTTACATAAAAGATAAATATAGTAAAAATATAATATGGAATATTAATTATGATATTCCACAATTGACTTCACTATTTATTCTTTCATATATTGAAAAACAAAAAAGATTTTGCCAACAGCCGAAGCTAAGCTACTCCTTTTCATTTATTGAACAAGTATTAGTATTGCTCTTCGTGTTCCATATGAGACCATAAATTTTGGTTATTCGCAAACAGGAATTTATGCGCTACATTGAATTTAATAACCACAATCAAATATGCAGCCTTACACACACGGGACACTCTACCAAGGCTCGGAAACAAAGGCAAACAAAATCTTAGTTTGCAAATTATAAGCCAAATTTACCCAGCTCTGATTTGATTTTAGCTATAGATAGGCAAAAGTTAGAATAGAAAATAAAAAAAAATACAAAAAATTTATAAAATTATTGATATAAAAATATTACTAATTAATTAAATTAATAATAATAATATTTTTATCTATAAAAATAAAAAAGGTTTAAAAGTTCGTTACCCTAAATAACAAAAATAAATTAGAATAATAATATTTATTTATTTTTTCACTCATTTTAAAATTACAATTTATTGTAAATATTTATTTATAATTTTTTAATTTATAAAAAAAAAATAAAAATAAAAAGTTTAACAATTTATTTTTCCTTTATATAATATTTATTTATTTTTTCACTATTATTATTACAATATTCATAATATTAATTTATAAAAAAAAAAAGTATAATAATTTATTTTTCCTTTAATAAAAATAATAATAATTATTTATTTATTTTTTATACTCATTTTATTATTAAAATTTATTATGAATACTAAGAATAATGCTGTAAAATGAAATGGAAAATTAAATTAAAATAAAATTCTTTTCCTGGTTCAGACTTATGCAAATTAGTTCCCACAGAGTGTAAGCGGCACACACAGATAAAGAGAATGAGAGAGGGAGAGTGAGAGAGAGCTTGTTACGAAATATATGTAATTGCAGATAAATTACAAAGCCGTTGACAAAAACTTTCGCCATTTGAAAAACCCCAAAGGGGGGCACGATACGAAAAAAAAATCGAGCAAACGAGGCGGCAATTGAGACTAGTAGAACACACACATACACACAGAGAGAGACAAGTGCACTCAAGCAGGTGTGTCTCTGTATGTGTAGGTCTGTTTGTATGTGTTTGCTGTGTGTATAGGGCGACGTACTCGTTCGTACCCCTATCAAGGCGACGCTTTTGCGCAGCACTCAAAAACAAATTCATTAAAATTGCGCTAATACGGCGTTTGGATTTGGTTTCCGAATTGAATTTGGTTTGACTTTTTGTGCCGTTGCCCGGAGCCGTTGCCGTTACCGTTGCCTAAATTGATGACGTAGCTGGCGTGACAGCAGAGCTTTAAATGAAACACTTGTACGCTGACATATCTGTAGCCGTAGCCGTAGCCGTAGCCGCAGCAGCAGTCGTAGCTGAGCGGCACGTGCGAAACGAGCCGGACGGCCGTAGTCGAACAGCAGAAGAAGAGAATTTGCACTCGTGCTGATAGCGCTCTAACAATATATGTAGTTACGTTTGTGTGCTAAAGAAGATGTTGTAAATCTCTCGCGAGCGCCATTTGCTCTGATAAGTGAGTGGATTGTGGGTGCAATACACACACACACTCACACACACACACTCACACACACGTTCAAGTACTTAGACACTTCATTGGCAGGCTGGGGCGATAGTCGCAGCGCGTTTGTCGCAGAGGTCAGATCGCTTGGAATAGCGTTCACGTGTGTTTCATGTCCCTGCTGAAGACATTTGTGGCACTGGCCATCGCCTGGCTGAGCGTGACAGCCCACTGTGATAGTGATTCGTATTACGAGAAATTCTATGCCACACGCCGTTATGTGCCGCTCAAGCGCAACGCGCCGCTGAGGTTTAACTTCACGCTGACGCTGTCCCCGGCGGATGAGCTGGCGTCACATGAGCGACCCGCACTGGTTGGCAATCTGGCTGTGCTGGGCGGCTGGCAGGCGGAGCGTGCTGTACTGCTGAATCGCACGGCCGTGCACAATGTGTGGATGGGAACGGTGCTGTTGCCGCAGAATAGCAGCGTGGAGTATCGATACTTTGTGGCCGCCGTGGGACGTGCCGGCGGCGTTCTGGTGCGTCGCTGGGAGTCGCACGTCTTTGCGCACGCCTTCAACACAACGAAGCTGCCGGGCAATCGCAGCGATGTGCTGGGCAGCATCAATGGCCAGCGACAGCTGAGCCGTGGCTGGCTGCAAAGCTCCGGCTCCATAGTGCAGTTCAAGGTGTTCCGCAAGGCTTTGCAGCTGGAGGAGCAGACGACGCCAAGTGAAGCGAACTTGAGGCTGCGCGTGCAGCCCGTGCATCCGGACAATCTGTCGCCCATTCTGAGCTCCGCCACGGCCAATGTGGAATATGCGCGCATGGTCTATGCAGAGAGCAAACTGCGAGCACAGCCGGAATATGGAGTTTCCTATAATTCCAGCAACGATCTGCTCATGTTCCATGTGACGGTGGAGCAGCTGCAGCAGGTGGCCTATCGCCTGGATGTCTATGGCGAGCAGCAGGATCTGGTGCGTCTGCTGGGCTACGCGCACCTGCAGCCCTCCACTCTCACGGGCAGCGAGGGCAACATGACTCTGCAGCTAATATCCCCGCTCTGGCTGCGCGTCATAGGTGAACTGCAGCTGCAGTACCTCGTGGTGCGTCCCATGGCCAATGGCAGCACAGATTTCCGTACGAGCTTCGTCAACTATTGGCGCGCCAATTGGACGGCACTGGAGATTGGCCATCGTGGTCTGGGCAAGAGTCTGACCCTGCCCCCAACCACAGCTGCGCCGCTCATCGAGAACACGCTCTCCTCCCTGCTGGGCGCTGCAGAGCTGGGCGCCGATCTGATCGAGTTCGATGTGCAGCTGACCAGCGATCTGGTGCCCATCATTCATCACGATTACTCGATACGCGTCTGCATTGACTCCAAGAAGCCGACGAGCAAGGACGACCTGACCGAGGTGCTCATCAAGGACATCACCTACGAGCAGCTGAAGCAGCTGAAGACCTATCAGATTGTGAACAACAAGATCGTCGAGTATCCGGCGCACAGCAACGTCGAGGTGGTGGAGCACCGTCTCTTTCCCACGCTGCAGGATCTCTTCGAGCAGGCGAATCCCATTGCCGGCTTCGACATCGAGATCAAGTGGCCGCAGCTAAAGTCCAACGGGCTCAACGAGAGCGAGCAGACAATTGACAAGAATGTGTTCGTGGATCGCATTCTGGAGGTGGTGCAGCAGCATGGCTGTGGGCGTCTCAACATCCTCAAGAGCTTCGATGCGGATATCTGCACAATGCTGCGTTTCAAGCAGAACATGTATCCGGTGCTCTTCCTGAGCAGCAGCAAGGAGAACGCCTTTGCCGATCCGCGCACCAGCAACGTGGAGCAGAGCATCAACTTTGCCCAGGCCATGGATCTGGCTGGCATTGTGCCCAATGCGGTCTTCTTCAAGGCCGATCCCACACTGGTGCAGCGGGCCAAGGCACAGCTGCCGCTGCTGCTGCTCTGGGGCGGCGATCTGAAGGATCGTAGCTCGATCGATTGGTTCCTCTCGCTGGGGCCCACTGGCGTCATCTATGATCGCATGGACCTCTGGCTGCCGCCGCTCAGGACAGGCGTCTTCGAGGCCGAGCCGGATTTGCCCCAATTCTTTCAAATACAGTGTGCACCCGCTACGAAGCAACGCGCCGCCAATGCCACCATCGAAAGTATTCTGAGCAATGTTAATGTTCTATAGATTCTATTTAAGTACTCGCTGTACTTTAATGCCAAGCAATAAACGTACCATCTATCAAAAAAGTAAAAGAAGAAGAAGACAAAAAAGACCTCCTTTCTCTTTTTTTTTTTTTTTTTTTCTTTTACTGTTTTTCACTGTGAAACGTGTTCATTTCCCCGACAGCTTCCTGATAGCGCTACGTGTCCGCGAGCATCTGTTCGCTATTCTATTCACGCTTCAATAAAAAAAGAGCGAGCAAAAACTTTTGCAGTCGCAACAGCAACGACTGCGCCATACGCGCTCAGAATTAAATAGGTGGGAAATTATAAAAAATTAAAATAAAAGTTGGCCGGAATTTGAGAAACTTTTTTAGTATTAAAGAGTTCAAAAACTTTGAATTTATAAATGAAAGAGTTATGGAACATTATATGCAGCATTATAGTCAAAGAGCATGAACTTCTTGATATTCATTCAAAAATTAAATAATAAAAAAGTGGCGGCCCGATGATAAGTACAAAGTCGTGGTTGTATTTCCTCGACTTTAATGAGTGAAAAAAAAACGGTGTCTTCTTCTTCGTAGTTCAATGTGTAGTGTCCAGCAAAGAAAGTAGGAAAAGTAATCGCCGATTGCGAACCAGTAGGAGAACTGGAGTCGGAGTTATGTTATTAACAGCGCATAATACTGTCAATAGCATAGCATGTCGACGTGAGGAAGGAGCAGCTCCTGTTAATGCAATCTGACATTAACAAAATAAATAAAAATAAATAAATAATAATAAAAATATTTACTAATTAAAATATTGAAAAATTTTAATAATATGTATCTATAATTGAACTGTTATAACTGGTCATATACATTTCTTAATAATTAATCAATTTTCTGCAGCTTCATATATGAAAGAGATTAGCTAAAAGAGATTGCAAGAGTTTTTAGAAGTTTAATATATTCACTGCTTCAACCAATATACCCATTTTCACGCTCAGTTGAGTAAACATAAAAAAGGATTTCAAATTTCTTCACTGCCAATTGCCTTTTCCTGCAGCAGCAAAAAAGTGAGCGAGAGAGAGAGAGCGAGGGAGAGAGAGAGAGAGAGAAAATCCTTTTAAAAGATAACATTTTGCAGCTAAAAGGATATGGAATACTAAAGCATTGTCAGCAGCTGAATAATAGTTCGTAAAATGACAAATGCCAAAACGACATTAAATTCACATTCTTAAGTAAAAGTTGCTGTCAGGGCCAGAGACTAAAGCAGAGTGGATGATGGCTCAAGTCGTTACGACTTTAACAATTCAAGTGACTGTGGCTGTACATAGAAATAAATCTAATATATGATTTACTTTTGCATATGCAATCATATAAACAATGCAATTTATTAAGCGGCTGAACTTGAAATTGAAATGTTAAATGAAATCATTGCCATGCAGCATTGCCCACTGTCAGCTCATGTCACAGCGTGTCAGGCAAGTTTGGTCAAGCGAAGGCGTTGCGAATTGCGCTGCACTGATTCAATGTGATGCAACTGCAACTGCAATTGTCCCATAGGCAACAGCAGCAGCAGCAGCAGCAACAGCAGCAGCATCCGCAGTTGCATAACCATGTAGGTGAGTGTCGAGCATTTGGATTAATATGCCAAGGCCCCCGCAGCTCATATTACACCAGTTCTCAATTGGGAAGCACACTCACACACACACACACACACACACACACACAGCGAAAGCTAACTTATTCACTTGCATTTGGCACCCAACTGGCAATCTAATTAGATTTGTATTTATGCAAATGAATTTGCTAGCTAAAATTAAGAAAATTGTGCTCGACAATTAGATTCGAGCAAATATAATTTAATCCAGAAATATATTAAGTATAATTACAACGAGCAATCAACTTCTAAGCACGTTCTATTGCCTCTATAAGAAATAAATATTTATTGCTCATGCATATATATTTTGTTACACTGGCAGAAATAATGTGTAACTTTGCCATATATGTTTAATCAGTATGAGCTAATAATTGGCATGCACGTATATGGCTAATAAACGTGTTTACTAAGCTCCAATTTAATAAAATTGCTGAATAATTATTATAAATAAAATAGAAATTATCAGAAATATGCATTCGTTGTGCCATAAAGATATTGAAATATTTGTGTGCTTATCGCCATAGCTGTTAGACGTCTGATTAAGGTAATCCAAGTTAAAGCTTCTATAGCCAATTGTTTATAAAGACATTGAAGGCAAAACATTGTTAACATTCGAGATTCAATTGGGTTTATATTTGCAATAATAAATGTGTAGATAATAAATTGATATTGTCGACAAATAACATTCATAATAGACTTAAGACTTAACAAAAAATGGCAATTGAATGAATATATAAATATAGAAATATATATAATTTTTATATTTATCTATAAAATAAATATGTCATATAATCCATATATCATTTATATCACATATAAGAGCTAAACATATTATTAAATATAGCCAGCCATCTCCACACTTCATTAATTGCAATAGCTTGCCTACTATAACTCCCTCTCTCTCTCTTTCTCTCTCTCCATCTCTCTATTTCTCTCTTTCACAACGATTCGATACTTTCGAAATCAAAAAGTTTTACTTTTCTCTGTTTTTGTTTTTTTTTTAATACTTTGACTTTTGCCCGCCGATGCACAATGCATGAGAGAACTGACGAAAACAAAAATCAAATTCCTCTATTTGCCAGCAATATAACTTTTATTATACATGGGAAACAGCTCAGCTGTATACATGTATGCAATAAATAAATAATGTTTCAAACAAATGTTGAAAATGTTTAGCAAACTTTTGATTGAAAACTCGAAGCAGAGAAAATTGTAGAGAAGCATCAAGAGAAGAATAGAGAACACACATGTCCATAGGGCATATTCTAACGAATAATATAGTTACATATATACATGAATAGATAAAAAACCTAAGAAGTTAAAATATATGCAAATATAGGTAAATTGTAAAACATAAATATATGTAAAGAAAAGTAGGAAATGTAGAGCAGAAATATTCTTTTCTGCCTGCTTATCTCAGAGCAGACTAAGGATTTGTATGTCAAATCTTGCAAAGAGATTAAGCTGAGTCTGAGTCCAAGCCTCAGCCAAGGGCAGAAGCAGAGACAGAAGCAGAAGCGGATTTTGAGTTTGACTCAAGCCATCCATTGCAGATTCAGAAGAAGCAGCACAGGCAGAAGCAGAGGCAGAATCTGAGTCTGAGTCGAAGCTTCAGCCAGAGGCAGAAGCAGAGGCAGAATCTGAGTCTGAGTCGAAGCTTCAGCCAAGGTAGAAATAGAGGCATAGGGAAAGGCTGAAGCAGAGGCTGAAGCTGAGTCTAAGTGCAAGCCTCAGCCAATGGCAGATTCAGAAGACGCAGCACAGGCAGAGGCAGAGGCAGAATCTGAGTATGAGTCGAAGCTTCAGCCAATGGCAGAAGCAGAGGCAGAAGCAGAGGCAGAAGCAGAAGCAGAAGCAGAAGCAGAGGCAGAAGCAGAAGCAGAGGCAGAAGCAGAGGCTGAAGCAGAGGCCAAAGTAGAGGCCAAAACAGAGGCTGAAGCAGAGGCCGAAGCAGAGGCTGAATTTGACTTTGACTCATGCCATCAATTGTAGATTAAGAAGAAGCTGCACAGGCAGAAGCAGAGGCTGAAGCTGAATCTGAGTCGAAGCTTCAGCCAATGGCAGAAGCAGAGGCAGAAGCAGAGGTTGAATCTGAGTCTGAGTTCAAGCCTCAGCCAAGGGCAGAAGCAGAGGCTGAAGTTGAGTCTGAGTCCAAGCCTCAGCCAATTGCAGATTCAGAAGAAGCAGAACAGGCAGAAGCAGAGGCAGAAGCAGAGACTGAAGCTATAACATTTGATTATTAATAAACATTTTTGAATAATTGCTTACAGCGTCAGCTGATGGACGCCTACATACGCCAGAAGCGCGCCTCGCCTGGCATGGTGCAGGCCAGCGATCTGCAGATGAGCCGCCCGATGTCCGGCATGCGTAGCAATAGCCGTGAGCTACACGCATACGATGGGCCCATGCAGTTCATTGGGTCGCCACACAATCCAGATCAGATCTTGAGCAATACAAGCACAACAGGTGTTCATCTAAGCAGCAGCCTCAACTCGAGTCGCAACAACTCGAACAACTTGCGCAGCCTTAGCACAATCAATCAAGAAGGTGAGCTGTTAGGAAATCAGCTGAATGAACATATGTATATAACTCTTATCCATTGCAGACTTAATTGAGGAAATCTCGTCGCATGAGCTGGAGGACGATGAGAGCAGTCCGGTGACGGTAGTGGAGCAACCGATTCAGCCACACTCAGCCAACTCGATGCAGTCACAGCGCATGCGCAGTGGCCAGCAATCGTTCAACGAGGCACTGGACGAAGATGACTATGCCAATCGCAACATATCGGGCGTGGCTGCAGTGCGTCCTGCGGCCATGGCCTCGCCCTACAAGGACAGCGCCGCCATCGAGGGCAGCAACGGCACGGCCAATGGCAGCGGCAGCATCGGCGGCAATGGAGAATCTGAAGGCGATGTCATTGGCAATATCGATCAGTTCGTTATGCAGCCGGCGCCGCAGGGTGTGCTCTACAAGTGTCGCATTACGCGCGATCGCAAGGGCATGGATCGCGGCCTGTTTCCCATTTACTATCTGCATCTGGAGCGAGACTATGGCAAGAAGATCTTTCTGCTGGGTGGTGAGTGAGAGAGAGAGAGGGAGAGAGAGATCTACTCTAACAAGAATTCAGCTTAGCAAAAGTCTAACTACTTCACTCTTTTTTACAGGTCGCAAGAGAAAGAAGAGCAAAACATCCAACTATATTGTAAGCTGCGATCCCACCGATCTGTCGCGCAATGCGGATGGTTTCTGCGGCAAGCTGCGCTCCAATGTGTTCGGCACATCCTTCACGGTGTTTGACAATGGCAACAAGGAGAGCACTGAGAGTCCACGACTCGATCTGGCAGTTATTATATATGTATGTTAAATCAATTAACAAAGTTGTTCATTATTAATTTCTGTAATTATTTAATTTGTTTATAGGACACAAACATTCTGGGTTTCAAGGGACCGCGCAATATGACTGTGATACTGCCGGGTATGACTGAGGATGATCAGCGTGTCAAGATCAGCTCAGCGGATCCCAAGCAGCAAGGCATACTCGATTTGTGGAAGATGAAGGTAAGTTCAGCATAAACTTTTAACATTTCGATATACACATTTCTCTTTTACTCCCCCTAGAACATGGACAACATTGTGGAGCTGCACAATAAGACGCCAGTGTGGAACGATGAGACCCAATCGTATGTGCTTAATTTTCATGGTCGTGTCACGCAAGCCTCGGTCAAGAACTTTCAATTGGTGCACGACTCAGATCCCGAGTATATAGTCATGCAATTCGGACGCACATCCGAGGACGTATTCACCATGGACTATCGCTATCCACTGTGCGCCATGCAAGCCTTTGCCATAGCTCTGAGTAGCTTCGATGGCAAAATTGCCTGCGAGTGAAGCTGAATGTACCTTGATGTCTTGGCATTGATTAAGAAAGCAGTTATGCATGCCTTATTATGCTAGAATAATGCTGAGAGAGGCAGAGAGCGGAATGAACTCTTTATCAGACATAAGCTATATAGTATAACAAATGTAATACAGAGTGTTAAATATTATTTTGCCCAACATACCCTACAAAGACCAACACTATTTCATTCTACAAGTTCTTTCCCCATTTTCAATACTTTTACTTGATCAAAATGCTTTAAACTTTAACTTTAAACTACATTCTGTGTACTTAAGCATTTTCTGTACAAAAGATTCACTTATTCATTTATATAAATTGAGTATTATTTGATTATTGAAAACATATATAGTCTATAAATCTAGTCAGTCGATTCTATTGCATGAATGCGACACAGTAGGCAACAAATCACATATTTCTATATCAATATATATAGATAAATAAATAAACATATTTATTGTAAATTAACATATATATATATAAAAAGTCTACTCACCGATTTTGTAATGAAACCCAAGAAAACAACAACACTAAGTCTATATCTATGTTTTTGTTTATCACACAGAAATTACCAAAAAAAAATCATTAACAAATCAAAAGGAAACAAAAATCAAACAATTTCAAAAATACTAAAAAATCGATTTTCTAATTTGCATACAGATCGAAATGAACATATATATATATATCATATATATACAAAACTATTTATATTGATGTATCTAGATCTAAAGGAAATTACTATTAGTGCATAAGAGAGCATTACTATTTGTGCCGAGCTCTTATTATAATTAATGAACAATTATTTTTCAAAACAACTATTTATGTATATCAAATTAAATAAAATATATAAAAAAGAAAATAAAATAAAAATAGAAAAATAGAAATTATTTAAAAATTAAATTGATTTAAAATATATATAAAATACACTAATTATATTTTTATAAATTTTAATTGCATCGAAAACATATTTACCTGAATCTTAGATGAGGAACAGGAGAATAGAACAGAATAGAATTAGTATAAAATTAATTTGTTGCAAAATAAATTTAAATTCTTGGAAAGACAACAGAAGATCTACATATAAATAGGTATTTGATAGACAAAAATCTAAGGCATATATAATTCATATTTAGAGCATTAGGAATTTACCTTTTTTAATTTTCCAATGCAATTAAAATAACAAGAAGCAAATAAATAAATACATAGTCAAGTATAGTTCATTTTATTTAGTGCCCATTAAGTACAGTTTCATTTGTGTATAATAAATGCATTATTTCGGTAGTGCGTCTTTTGATTAGAAAGAATTTTGTGCTATATACAAAAGAAGATCAGGTTTCAATTACGTACTTTGTTTTACAAAGAATTGTTCACGTGTATATTCATATTCAAACGAGATTCAATGTTCAGTGTTCAATATGCAATATGCTTATGGAATGTACAATTTGTTCACTATATCATTAAACAAAATGCTGGAATGATCTAATGAATGCCAACTTAGAGAGGCTACGAACGCGTGCGAGTTTCGTGCGCGCCTCGTTCATTGGGCAACCTGAATTCGTCTGGGTCGTAGTCCTTGTAAGCTAACTGTCGCTCAGGCGACGTATCAGGTAACTTGTTAATTTTTTGCAGACGTGAGATTACAATTTGCAGATGTCGTCCGATGTAATCCTCGTTGGGTGCCAGCCGCTGAGCAAACTGCAGACAGGCCTTGGCCTTGGCCATCCACTTGCGCTCCACGAAAACCACGCAGAGATTGTGCAGGCCTTGAGTATTATGGGGATCATGCTGCAGTATGCTGCGATAGCACTTCTCTGCCGCATCAAGATCCTTCATGTGATTGATGTAGATGTCACCAAGCAGGATGAGACCCTTTACATGCGTGGGATGATGGCGTATCAATTGATTGAGAAACGGAACCGCATCTAGAGGTCGCTTGGAGTCCGCTAGCAGCAGAGCGAGATTAAAGAGAGCACTACGAAAATCTGATTTTAGGTGTATGGCGCGCTTGAAGAATTGCTCAGCTTCATCAAAGCTGGACTCATCCATGGCTAGCATGGCGAGATTAAAGTAGATCTTCTCATTGTTCGCATCCCTAGTCAGCACCTTGTAGAGGCGGGCGCGCGACAATTGACGCGCCTCCTCGCCGCCCAGCTCTTGCAGAAGTATAGCCGAATTGAGCAGAGCCTGCTCGTGCTCCGGATACAATTCGATGGCTTTATTGAAGTATACGTGAGCTTGTTGACTCTTGCCCTGTTCCAGAAACACGACGCCCAAATTGTAATATATATCCGCATTTTCGCTGTCATATAAAAGCGCCTGCTCATAAACCTCCTGTGCTTGAGCGGTACGATTGAGTTTCATGAGAATGTCGCCTCGATTTATATAGGCCTGCAAACAGAAGAATAATATAATTAAATTAAAATCTGTATTAAGAGTAAACTTTATCAACTGCTGACCTGCACATAATCACTGCGCATGCTAATTGCCTGACGGTAAAGATGATCGGCCTCCTCTAGCCTCGTTTGATTTTTCGATATCAGATTGGCAAGGTTGATGAAAACATTCAGATGATTGGGCGCGATTCGTGCATGATAGCTAACGCCAGCCTTGGCCTGTGGGAACAGCGCCTTGGCTCGCATGTATGCCTGTTCTGCCTCGGCATAGCGCTTCAGGTTGTTGTACGTGCGGCCGACGTTGATGTGGGCGCCAATGTCATCTGTTTGTATTTTCACGGCCTGCTGAAAGTAGAGCAACGCCTCGTCGTAAAGCCCCTCATTCTCCAGCGCGTGACCCACGTTATTATACAGTTTGGCATTGCGTTGATTCACGTGCACACCGGACATGAACAGCGAGTACTCTGTGTGCCAATCCCAGTTGCGCTGCTGTGTCTTCAACCCATGCGCCAGCAGCAGGGCAACAAGTGCTGCCTGCCCCAGTCGTCGCCACTGACCGTGGCAGCGCCGCTGCAACTGATGATAGCCATAAGCAACAAGTAGACAGTAGCCCATGGATGGCATGTACAGAATGCGCTCGGCTACCACAAAGCCAACCGGAAAAAACAAATTCGAAGCGGGCAGAAACGGCAGCACCATCCAGCCTAGGCACATGAGCAGCGTACGTGACTGGGATAAATTGCGAGAGAAACAAGCCTTTGCCACCAACGCGCCCAAGCCCAAAAAGGTACACAAGGTAGCCAGGTTTCGTGAATCAGTGAATCCATCCAGCAACGGCACGGTGCCTGTAATAGAAGATTGCTTGAAAAGACATTCAAATAATTCAATTTACTGTAAATGCTCACCCATTGTCCAATCGCAGCAGAGCAGCAATGGACACAGCAACAGCCAGCAGTTTAGATAGATGAGATAAGCATAGGTCAGCTGACGCACAGGCGTCTCGGCTGCCGAAGCCGGATTGTCGAAGCGCGTGAAGATGGGCAACTGAGAGCCCATCACGTAGACACGTCCGACCAGCAATGCGACTGTGATAACGACCAGGAAAGCCAAACGCTTCCACAATGTGGACGACCAGCGTTTTGTAGTCGCGTGGCTCGTTTTCGACGGCGGCTGCTCCTCAAACATACGCAGCACAAGATGGCACAGCTGCAGCGGCCGTTGCTGCTGCACCACGAACAGCTCGTAAACAGCACAAATGCCAGCTACCGTGATGCCCTGCTCTTTGCACAGCATGGAGGCCAGCAGGCAACTGCCAAAGCAAAGGCAAAGCGCCGGCCAGTTCGTGCGTCGCGGCGAGCCATTCGTTGCATGCGCATAGCTGAGAAAGGCGCCCAGGTAGCATATGGAAGAGAGCAATTCAGCGCGGCCTACGACGCCAGTAACGGCCTCGGTGTGCACCGGATGCGTCGCGAATAGGAGCGAGGCGACAAAGGCGCATGTGTTGAGGGAGGAGGACGCCGACATGGAGGACGACGCTTCATTACTGCCAATTGCACACTGGCGCAGTATGAGGCGACAGACACGACGCCACAGCAGGCAAACGACAATGTGCAGCAGCAGGTTGACGAGATGATAGCCGAACGGCTCCAGTGCATGCAGCAAGTAGTTAAAGCGGAACGTCAGCACGGTCAGCGGTCTGTACGACTTGTGCGAGTGCTCTTTGCGCATCGGCGTGCCCCAGAAATCGTTGAGGAAGACATTACTCAGCGGCGTGCTCGGCCGCAAATCCTTGTTATCCCGAATCGCGCTGATGTCGTCAAACACCAGGTCGCATTGCGTGCTATTGTAATAGCAGACCACACAAACCACACAGATGCAGAGGAATTCGAGCAAATTGCGTTGCGACGAGCTGCTTCCAGCTCTCACTCTCACTCTCTCCCGCTCCCGATTGCATACGGTTGCACTGGTGGCATGGTGTTGCTGCTGTTGGAGCTGATGATGGTGTTGGTTGGGGTTCGTTGACATTTTTGACTTTCGGCTTCTGCCCACTAACCTTTCCCGTTACTTTCCAGTCAGTACAGAACTTTAGTTCATGTATCCATAATTACTTTAGCTTAGCCAAATGGAATGCGTTTGCTTTTCTACAGTTAACGTCTATGGATGGGTGTACATATATAAGTTTGTTTTGTAAAATATGTAGAAGCTCTGCATTGCCTGTAAAGCAGAGAAAATTGCAATTATTAAATTAGTTATTTGTATTATCCATATAAATATGTATAGAAGTGTAGTTTTACATTTTTGGTATACAGGTTTTAATCAGTTTATTCGTTTTAGCTATAGACATATATAGATACAACTATTTTATAAGTTGTACTACTCTTTTTTTAAATAACTTTCATTTTATGTACATATATAAAAGTCTTATAAAATATATAATTTATTCATTGATTTTGCCCATAGAAATTTATAGTTCAAATTATTGTTTAATAGTTTTCAATGTATTTTTACATGACTAATTTTTTATATTTTTGGCAAACACTTTTTAATTGACAATCATTTGTAATATATGTAAATTTGCAATAGTTTCTTTTTTATATGGATATGACAATATGTTTGCAATTGCATCTTCATTTTAGTTATATAGAAAGGTATATAAAAGTAATTTTATTTTATATAAAATGCTCTTTTAATTTCTAATTTACCTTTAAGCAGCTCACTCACAATATTATTTTAAGATTTTTAAACGTTCTAAATTTTTTATTAAATTTACTTGGTTTTAGGAAAAAAAACCTGGGTGTATGAAAAAATCAATGCGCAACAAAGTAACTTCGTCCCGGTTACTGTCCTCAATACCGACTGCATAGGCCAGAGTCCCGAAGTTAACAAAGTTGTAAGCGTCTCAACAACATCAACGGCGACGACGACGACGGTAACGGCAACCGGCAAAAGTTGCACGAAGAGAACATTGCACAGTCAGCAAACAGAGTCGAAGCTTGGAGTATGCGAAAGGAAATGGGTGTGTTTTTGTTTGTTTTATAAATATTATGAAGTAATGTCATCTACTGGCCGAGGCTCAGGCAGTGGCTGAGGCAGAGGCAGAGACAATAGCGGCAAACAGGCAGAGACTGAGGCACATCGGCATGCGGATGCAACATTATTGCTTCACATGCGCTGACCGAGAGACAGCAACAAAGTTGCACTCAATGTCATCGATTTCGTGCTGCCAGTCAAAACAAACCACCACCAAGTAACCGTTACGACCGTCCTGGAGAGTCGCACTGAAAGAGAGAGCGAGCGAGCGAGAGAGTGCGATGTAGTGATGAGAGCAACTTTGTTGCACGACCGACATTTTACAGCGAGCCCGAAGGACACACGTGCAGGCAAATGCTTGTTGATTTCCCGCCAATAGATGCGCAGGCGCATTCGAAATCCTTGCACTTTCGTTTTGCGGCTAGGAACAACAACAACCACAAGAGGCACACTCTCAGCGGCGCTCTCAACAGAATTTTAGTGCTGTGTTTTTGTAAAATTACTTTGACCGAGATCCTTGCATTGCGCCGCCTTCTCGACGTTGCCAAGAGCCAGCCATCCACCCCCTGTGGTACGCACGTCATCTCATTTATTCGACGCCATTACATTGGCGTCCGAGCGCCGTGCACACACTACTGTCAGCTACAACAACAAAACACACAATATGTACACACATATAGCCCCTCTACATTAGCCAACTTTGTTGCAAATTTCAATTATTACAATGTTGTCAGTTATTGTAAGGGAACTGCCGGCACATTTCAGTTTGTTTACTTTGGTGTTTACGTACCGTATTTATTGAGTGATTTATGGAGGTAGTTGCATATAAATAAAATAGTTACATTTTAACACAAAACACACACAGCTTTTGGCCAGGTTACTTGCAATATGCCATTCACGTTGCCGCGTATACATATCGATAGCAGCCGATGTGTGTATAAACTATCGGCAAGGCGAAGTAAATTATCGAAACCAACTACAATGCCACAACCCTGAAAATAGCCGCAACGTTGTGGGTAAAAGTGGATGCGGAAAGAAAAACAATTTTTCATTAGATAGAAAATAAAAACGTATTAAAACCATGTCAACGGAAGACTTCTATTTGCGCTACTACGTTGGCCACAAAGGAAAGTTCGGGCACGAGTTCCTGGAGTTTGAGTTCCGGCCCGATGGAAAACTGCGCTATGCCAACAATTCCAACTATAAAAATGACACCATGATCCGCAAAGAAGCATTTGTCCATCAATCTGTAATGGAAGAGCTAAAGCGCATCATAATCGACTCGGAAATTATGCAGGAAGATGATCTGCCTTGGCCCCCACCAGATCGCGTTGGCCGACAGGTAAGTGAAAGGTTTTGCTTCTGGCAAATGCCGCCAATATGCATTTGCACACATGTACGCACATACATTCATGTATTAATTATATGTAATGTTCATTAAAGGAACTGGAAATTGTGATTGGCGACGAGCACATATCCTTTACCACCTCAAAAACTGGCTCGCTGGTGGATGTCAATCGATCCAAGGATCCAGAAGGCTTGCGCTGCTTCTACTATTTGGTACAGGATCTAAAGTGTTTGGTCTTCTCGCTCATCGGTCTGCATTTCAAAATTAAACCCATCTAAAACTGTTGCCAAAACAGTCTGCAAACTCATTTATATATTCTATACATAAGCTTAATTAGCAGTCTCATTAAATTTTGTAATAATTTACTACAAATCAATTGCATGTGTATTATTTTGTATGTATATGTATGGTAAATAAAATGAAATTATAGAGCTGTAAACACATTACCTGAAGTGAAATTATATATATTTTTGTATATTTATCAGAAACAAAATGCCATCATTAGGTAAATTCAAATTATATTAATATGAATCCATCCCAATTACAAGCTGCACAGGTTTCCATAAATTATAGCAGTTGAGATGAGTCCATGGCTAGTTGAAATATCATTTATTAAACAACATATTAATATATATAAACACAAAATATTTAATTGCTTTACATTTGTACAAATATTTCAATACTTAATATTTGGGTATTTATAAAAAAAAAACATATTCTAAAGCATCTTACAATATTTATATATAGATAGAGTTATGCTAAGCTGTTAAAATGATGTCATTTCATATGACATCAAATATACATATATTTGCTTTATACATTGAAGAGAAGCTCATGATTTCATTAATAACTTATATATCAAACTAGGCTATAAGGCAAGTCACTAAGAGGGATAGAGAAAAGAAAACCGATTTTCATGACAATTTTGTGTAGCTTCACGAAGCGCTTGGAGATTCGCAAATTTGAAATGTTTCATATATGCTTACTAAATTCAGTCTTTGGGGTTACTTAGCAGTTATAAATAAACCTACGGCACTGCGCTCGTAAAATGCACATTTAAACTAGGCTAAAGAAAGCTCTTGTAGAGCCGAATCCGTAGATCTCAGAGTCATAACTGTGGCTGCTGATGCAGGGCGAGCGTTGCGGCGATATTTGTGCTGGCTCGCTCCAGATAGCTGCCGGGCATGGGGCCTAATCCTGGCATTTCCAATTGCTGATGCTGTTGTTGGTGTTGTTGCTGGAGATGTTGGTGTTGCTGGTGCTGTTGCTGTTGTTGTTGTGGAGCTTTGAGTAAACTGGGAGATGCCTGCAGTGGCGTATTAGAGCCCATTCCCGCACTGCTGCCTCCTGGACTAGGCCCGCCCTCTTTGAGCGGACAGCCTATGGTGAGGCGCACATGCAATCCAGATTCCTTTATAAGATTCACGACATCGCCATGCGACATGCCCGCAATGTCAATGCGGTTAACGGCAATAATTCTATCGCCCACTTTTAGCTCGCCACAGCGATCAGCCGGACTGCCAGGTATTAGTTTGCCTGAGAAGCGAAATGAAAATATGAAATCAATCGAATCTCTAAATAAACACAAACTTTATCATACCAATTGTGGAACCATAGTAATGATTCGATGATGATATTATGACAAAGCCAAATCCCTCGTTCTCATGCCGACTGACAATCACATCGTAGGGGTAGCGTCGCAGCTGCTGCAGCGGCGCTTGTTGCAGCAGCGGAGCTCGTCGCCTACGCAATATCATTGTCACCTGACCACGCACGGCTGACTCACCCACCAGCGAGACAACTTTATGATGCGAAGAGTTTAGCTGCGGCAATAAAGAAACGTATTTTATTATGCAGCCATATCAAAAGCAATCGCATCAACTTACCACATTGATGCCATCGATGCTGAGGATCTCATCGCCGGTGGCAATCCGATGATCGTTATCCGCTGCCCCGCCCGGCACAATGTGGCCCACAGTCACCTGGGAGCCCTCCTCTGTGCCACCGACGATGCGAAAGCCAAAGCCCATAGCCTGGCGTTCTAGCGTAACCTCGGTCAGCTCACACTGCTCGGCATCCTCTGAGGCATCCAGCAGAGCACCATTACGCCAGCTGGGCGAATGCTGCAGCTGCAGCTGCTGTTGTGGCGGATCCAAGTTGGCAAATCCCACACGCCGTCTATCGCTCAGCAGCTCATTGACGCGACGCTGCATTCGCTCGTTCTGAATGTGCGCCGCTTGCAACGGCGAATACTGCCCGGCGGCCGACGAGACTGGCGGCTGTTGCTGCATGTAGTAGCCAAGTTGCGATGGCTGCTGTGGTCGTTGGTAACGCTGCGCCTGACAATCGTAGCAATAGCAGGATTCGTGATGACCCAGTGGCAGTGGCAACGGCTGCATGCTGGGCGGCAAGCCATAAATGGGATTGTAATTGCCACCATCGCCCACATCAACGTCGACGCTGCTCTGCAAGGTGGCCTCAGCCAGGCGCTCGCTTAGTCGACTGACCATCTTGGGATATGGATCCATAAACGGAATATCGTCTAGCTCCTGCAGACTATTATTTGACTTGCCTGACGACGATTGCAGGTGCAGTGCTGTGTTCTCACCCGTCGCTCCCGCATCCGCTTGCTGCAATTCGTTGTTTGGCGTCAAGACACGAGCACGTCGCGTGTCCACTAAAGGTGTCTTGGGCCGCATGGGCAGCACCTCTTTGGGCTGAGTGCTGTACAAATCAGCGGTGGGTGTTTTACTACGAAACAGTCCAGCTCCTGTGCCGCCCACAAAATTCTTGCGCAGATTGGCCACGTTGCCCACGCCTTGGCCAACACTCGGTTGCTCAGGCGGCGTGCGCTGTATCTTGAGGGTGGTGGGCGTGGTTTGGCTGCACTCCTTGAGCAACTCCACCACATAGAAATGAGGCTTGTTGCGCACATTGATGCCGTTTATCTCGAGCAGCACATCGCCTTCTAGCAGCTGAGTACAGCAGTTGCGATCGAGGATTTTCTTCACAATTTGCCCGCAAGCGGAGTCAGCGATGGTGAAGCCAAAGCCCAAGGCACCTTTCATAAGGGAAAATGTATAAATCTCTGGCTTTTTCATCAGGATGAAACCACTTCCAGCCGCTTTGCTAACGCCTTCGCCAGACAAATCAAGAAAATTGTAATTCCCATCCATATTCAGATCGACATTCAAGCGACGCTGCTTCTCCGAATCACAGGGCAAAACATCCACGGCCATGGTGGTCACAACCTCAGTGTTCGGATCATTCGGATCGAAGGGCAGTGGATAGCCGCGACACACCTCCAGCGCTGCCGTCTCCCCAGGCAGTATGGACTGAAATATGTTGACCATGTCATGGTGCGTGTAGCCCAGCACACAAGTATCATTCACATAGACCAGCACATCGCCCGTCTGTAGCTGCCCGTCCAGCCAGGCGGGACCATTGGGTACCACCGTCTTGATTTGCAGAAACTCCTCCACATCGCTGCCGTTGCTGCCATCGCTACCAACGATTGTGAAGCCCAATCCGCGCGTCGACTTCAGCAGCGTCGTATTTATGCGCTGGCCCTGCAGCTCCGCCGGATTGCGTGTGAATTTATATGGCAGTTTGGCTGCATTGCCTGCCATTGGCATTGGCGCCGCTGGCAACGGCGTTTGCCTGGCATTCGCTGCTTCCTGCGCAGCCGTCGGCGTCTTTGAGCGTTGCTGTGATGGCGGTAGCTGTTGCTGCTGTTGTTGTTGTTGTTGTTGCTGTTGCTGCTGCTGCTGCTGCTGCTGCTGCTTTTGTTGTTGTTGCAGCTGCAGTTGCTCTTGCTGCTGCTGGCGTTGTTCAGCCGCACGACGTTTCGCCTCAAGCACCGGATTTTCATACTGAGTGCGACGATTCACATGATCAATAAAGTACATGCCATACATTGAGTCCTCAATCTTCTCCCAGCCATAGGGCAGCTCATCCTCGCAGCAATCCTCTAGCGATTTCTTCTGATACTTGGACAGACGCGGATCCAGCCAGTGCGAGGTGCCCGTATTATGGCTATAAATAAAAGTCGCATTGTATGAATGTATTAAAAACTTCTCGACTCTTTCACTCACTCTATAAAGTACAGCTCGCCACGCTCCGTATAGGCAGTCTCCCATTTGGGCGGCAGTGGTCCTAGGCCATCGCCAGGATCCTCACGATTCGTCTGATTCATATCTGCTGCACCGCATTCACTGCCCATGCTGCTGTCTCGGCCTGTCTCGCCATTGTAATACGGACTTTGCAAAAGATTTTCTGCAAGGAAAATAACAAATTTTATAATTAATTACATAAGTCTTTGAGTTATCGTTAATTTCCTGCTCTCCCTCTCACAATCAATAAACCATCCATCGCCTGACCACAAACCGGATATGTGCAATTAGCTCTTGCTTGACTGATTTGTCACCCTACGGCTCTAGCGTTGACTCATTTAAGGTCGGGCATGCCCGCGCCAAATCGGTAAACAGGTGTGCATCCAGCCGAGAATAGTTTGGCCAGGCCCCTCTGCATGGGCCATTCCTATTCCCATTGCAGCGCTTTTTGTTGTCAGCGTTGAGTGTTGAATGAACCGTAACATGTTCTATGTCATCCAACCAACCAACAACAACAACAACAACAAACAAGTGCATTTATTATTAACCACAAATCGAGTCGAAAGAGTGGTCTGCAGAAGGCTTACTTGAACGGTTCTGACCCAGTTCGTAACCCTCTTGTTTACATGAGAAAAACAAAGGGTCTTGGAGGATGCAATTACGTGTTGTAATGAAGGACATTGGCTAATATTCAGGTGCAGTCAGGTTAGATGTTTATGCGTGGAAAAATTGTATTATTATATTTATTATATGAAAAAATTCTAGTATTTAAATTATTATAGAATACTGAAACTTATATGGATAAATTCTAATTATTAAAGTTTATCTTATTTGATGACTATATTAATTGTAGACTTTCTCAAAATCATTTGGAATGAAATTATAATAGGAATCGGTTTAACTAAATACGGTAATGCGAAGTCTATTATAATGAAGATTTTCCTAATGAGTTTCAAGAACTTTGAACCTTATGCTTCTTGGAAGAGTGCCTCATATCTGTACTTTTATATAATTTTCCAGGAAATGCCTCAAAGGTCATATGAAAGTATATTTCCTTGAAACAGTTGTAGACTTGACTTGTAGAAAAGTGTGAAAGAAAAATTCTAATATAATCTTTTTTTTTTTATACTAGATAATTTATTTATTTAGTGTTCATTATATGAAAGACACACATTCTGTTTGTTGATTTATATTATGCAAAGTCTCATAGAATAGTAAACAAACAAGATGGACTAGAGACTCATCAAATGCTTTGCCAGATTCGTATAAATTTCTAGCTTTAATAGCTTAAACTATCCACTAATCATCCAATCAATGTCTTAGTCATTCAATCAATTAGTTATCTACTTATCTCAATTAAAACCTCAAAAGAAACTAGAAGTTTTTGAAAGTTATGAAAGTCTCAAGTCTTTTGTTTACAATCCAGAGTGTTAGAAACTATGCAAATTCTGCGCTTAACATATATTTATTTATACAACTCATTATGCTGTCTACCTTCGAGCTCAATCTGATGCTACAAATTTACATCGATGCTCATTAAAAACAGCAAACAGCAGCGGTTAACTGTGCTCTGGCAAAGCTGGCTAAGAGAAGCGCTTCGGTCCGTTCATCGTTAGCCCATATATAGAGAAGGTCCATATATGCACATATCTACACACATACATACATATATCCATGTAAGTATAAGTCTATAGGCATAGTTCTCAGACATCTTCAAAGATAGCAGAACTCATCTAAACTGAATTGCAGTCGACGAGCGGCCCACACAGAGCAAAAACAAAATCAAATATCAGAAAAAATGAATCATTTGCATAGAGCAATATAAATATTTACAAATGTATGTGTGTATGAATATGTATGCGTGTGTATAAGGGCTGGAGTTCTGATCAATTAGAGAGCAGGCATATGGTCTCATGTTCGATTCATGTTCGAGCTCCAGCCAGCGCCCAGCGCCCAGCTAGTGCCTCATCAATGCCCGCTTTTTACTGCCTAACGCAAATAGAAGTTGTGCCATGTAGCATAGTGTGTGTCTGTGTGTGTGTATGTGTGTGTGTATGTGTGTTTATGGATGCTGCATAATCCAGAAAGTGTGAACGAACGAGCCCAAACTACGGAAGTTGTTGGTGCTGTTTTCTTGTTTTGCTATGATTCTGTGTGGCACAGTTTGCTTTAACAGTTGCTACTCCGCCCCGTTCCCGTGCTCAATTCCCTTTTTGCCCACGCCTGTGCCTCTCCTTTTACGCTGTTCTCCTCTCTCTCTCTCTCTCACTCTCTCTCCTATTAACCTCAACTTCACTTGTCTGTGTCGACTGCTTGTGTAAATATTTGTAGAGCGAGCGAGCTGAAGCTATTTGATCACCAGATGTGGCACAGCAAAAATACAGTTCTTTTGAATACACAGAGCGCGGTGTTCTATAGGTGTGTCGAGTGAGTTTCATTACAGTTCTGCAAGTATACTGCAATTTGTTCAGTGTACTACATGCATACATATGTATGTGTATATACGAATATGTATGTCGTTATGCATATAATGTGACCTTATCTATGCAAAACATTTCTTATCATTATTTGTTTCAGATAAGCGCAAAGTAATTGAAAAACTTGCAAGAAAATGCTCATTTGACATTATGTTTTTGAGAAGGTATGGAACATACATGGTTAATTTTATGTATTATACACATATATATCAAGATTTGTTTATAATTTGTAGTTAATATATATAAAGGAGAATTATAAAGTTCAAACAATAAATGAAATTTTCATATTATCTTTACTTTAAGACAAAATATTTTAAAAATGTTTAAAAATTTGTACTTAACGTAAAAATTGTTAATTAATAAATTAATTCTTCAATATTTATTCTTTACTATATTAACTATTTCTTAATATTTTCATTAACAGTCCAGTTGAAAATTAAGACTTAGCTGCTCAGCCCAAGCAAATTAAAGACGGCCCAAAATATGCAATTTGCATTCTAAGGCCTCTTCATTCAACGAATCATTAGCTCAAAGTACGACTTCTCGCTTTAGGTATCAATTTAACAATCCCTTGTTCATTTGCTCAGCTGCATGCGGAAAACACAGAGAGACTGAACACAGGCTGAAGCGTTCAGGGAGCGCAATATTTCCGCTCTTCAAAATTCTACATCAAATACCTCTCTTACAACCTATAAGTGCTTATTACTACATAATCAAATATAAATGAGTTCAGAACTTGCATAGTATTTGTGATATTATTGGGGCTACCTCTTCTCTTTATAATAAATGTTTTAAAGCTCAAACTTGTTTTCTACAAAATAAATAAATTAATATACATACATAATAAATATGTATATCCATATATTTTCCATATATAATCCCAACAAATCTTGTCTCCACATTCATAGCTAACATAAAGAGTTCTAACTTTTTGAGCTAACACTTAGACGTGCAACTTTTCTTTCCATTGCAAAGCCAATGAACTCCATCTCTAGCCATAGTTTAGTTCTTGGGTCTTTGATGGAGAACGCCCCATCTTCATATTGGGCGGACACATGCTAAGCTAGCAGATCGCCAAGATGTTTATATTTAGTTCTGGCCTGTGCAGACTTTTAGAGCTTGAGAATGCATTGTTGTTAGGCTAACAATGCGAGCATGTTGGGAACTGCTCATATCTCTGCGTAGCTTCGTGCACATCTCTTTTGCTCCGTCAAACTCTTTCTTTTCTTTTCAATTTAGTTTTTTCATTTTTTTGCAATTAGCCAACATTTTTTGCGTGATTATCGTTGTCAATCATGGACGATATAGAGGAAATTTCAGACCAAACCTCTTATTATGAGTAATGGATATTGTTTGATTATCACAAACAAAGGCAATTATTATTAGTTGAAGAGCATCGCATTGCGAATACCCTTACTTTTTGCAAAGAATGTAGAGTAAATGATGAATATTTGATGAATAAATTATTTGTTCAAGCAGTCTTCGAAAGAAGATTCTCTAGAAACTTTGCTTTGAAATCCTATCGTGAACTTATGAAAATTAGGTTTCTCAATGGGGCAAATTTCTATTTCAATTTTACTTTATATTTTATTTCCCTTTATAAACAAATATAAAAACTTTCCAATAAAGTCAATTCCAGTTGAAAATTTATATTTATCTTTATATATGTATCTATATCGTTGCCCCTTGCTATCACATTCCATCAGCCAATTGAAATGCCCACTTCATACCCTATATCAAAAAACACTCATCGTCTCTGATCTGCAGATTGAGCATGGTGGAATCGCACAAGCCAAGAGCATGACTCACGCTCAACGAAGACGCAACCGAGCCAGGCCAAGCTGAGCATATAAAACAAAGCAGGAAAAAAAACACAATGAGAAATACGCTTTCAGGTAAGCAACGCAATATATTGAGGCACTCAGACAGGGGTGGATCAAGAAATGCACTTTACAAGCCTCAAAACCTCAAACTGCTGAGGAGGGTCAATGACAGTGACACATGAAGCTGAAAGCATTTCTCAAAATTAACATAGAAATAGTGAAAAGAGAGAGAGAGAAAGAGAAGGGAAGTGAATAAAAAGAAGTGTACTTAAAATATGTTTAAAATGCATTTTTAACAGCGTAGAATGAATCTAGAAACATTTTATATATAAATATATACTTGATTGAAACTGTCGTTCAACTTTGTTCAAAAGACTTTCATTGATTACCAATAGAAATAATACAAAAATAATAATAATAAAATATATATATAAGTCATAGATAAACGAAGCAATTCTTTGCTAGCCCGAGAGACTTAATTTCAATTGAAATATTTTCCAGTCTTGGTCAAATAAATTGCTCAACGGCCTACAAATCAATTAAGCATTCAAGCCATGGAAGTCAGTCGCTTTCTAGTAAGAAATGTCTAGCCTAGCCTAGTCTAGCCCGGCCAAGCCTAGCCTTTTTGTATACTGGTCAAAGTATTTGTATTGCTGCAGTCATGAACTCTCGCTGCACATAAATAATGAATGTCATTGAGGCATGGAGCATGTGGAGCAATGTGCAACACTTCAGCACTGACTGAGCCCTCAGACTCTTTTTTGTTCTCGAACAGCAGCGGGTGGCAGCTGAAGCATTAAGATGGTGCATGGATTCATTATTGTCGTGGCGAATGTGGAATTGTGGCTCCTAGCATAATGATGGCATCTAATTGGCTTTGCTGCTTCGTTAACCTGGCTTGCACACGCCACAAGCAGCTACCCAAGAACCCTGTTCAGAGCCCGAACCCTTTCCTTGTGCATGTCACAATGTTGTCATAATCAAGAAATTAATAATCGCATCATATGACGCGAATGGCGAGCAAGGCAGAGGGGTAGTCGGAGTGGAAGTTGAAGTCGGCGTTGGCTCTGCTAATTGCCAAAGACATGACGCGTAAATGATAAGGTAGGAGCACACACACACATACACACTCGCACTCGCACTCACACAGACACATTGAGGTGTTTCCTCGTGGGTGACCATGGTGAGCGAGTTCATTGCCATTTCAGCCAAGTTCACACATTTAACTGCTTGAACAAAACGCGCTAATAAATAAGTTTCATGGATTTCATAAGTTTCATAAACTACATCTGATGTTACCAAATTTAGAGCCCACATAACAATGCTGACTTAAGACATAAAACACCTGCTTGGAGGAAAATAGAAATACAAATTTTAAAAACCCATAAACTAAGTCAAGCTAAAAACATTTAATATTCACAATTGATGCTCCGTTTAGGAAATGTCGCTTAGCCAACTTCCGAAAGCGATTATTATATCTTGTTGAACGAAATACATTTTTGATGGTCTATTTAGGGTCTTGGTTGGGACTGGGGTTTCAGACTGATTGCTCACACTCTCATATTGAATGTGTTGTATTTAAACTATAAATATCAATTTTCCACTTCATATGCATAAGCGGACTAATGCCAGCCACGCCCACACGCCCACAACTAAACAACTTTGAACTCGATCAAACTTGTGGGCAGCCCCCACACACCCAGGCGGCATGTAGGTCTCATGAATGAATGTGGTTTAGGCTCTACACTACAATTTACTACGAAAACAAGCAAAGCAGAGAGAGAGAGAGAGAGGGAGACACACACATAATGTGGATGACAAGTGTTTGGGTAGAGATGGCTGCAAGTGGTTTAAGCGGCATTTGAGCTCGCATTTCAGAGTGCATCAAATGAGACAGTAAAGTCTCAAATGCAGAGACAGAATAAGTGAATATTGAGTATCAAATTGCATGACCAAAAGTTATTATATATTCAATTACAAAATAAGCACATATCAATAGAGAGTATCTGACTAAAAGATACGCTGCAAATGCAGTTAATATTTATATTTCTTACTACTCGCAGAAAGTATGACACCTTGGGATACCCTTTAAAGGGAGACACATGTAGTTATGATTGAGCAAACACAAGTTGCTATTAACAAACTTGTGCATTTATTTTCATAACATTTCTGTAGTTAATGTAACTCTTGGAACTTGGAAATGTTATTCAAAAGCTTATTGAATAAATTCCAAAGTTGTGAGAGCTTTAAGATAGAAGCTAACTTATAACATAACTAATGGAATTGCATTAATTTCTTCAACTATAATGTTCTTTGACACAAGTCTATATTAGAAACATACAGACAAATAGATATGTATTACGAATCGAGTATTCATGCTGCTGTTAATATATCGAATCATTTAACAAATTCATTAGAACTTCCACTTTGCATTCACACATATATGATATGTGAATACAAAGTGAAGCTCTAATGAATAGTCTTCAATTATATTATACATAAAGCCATATGAATCGACTGCTTAATACACTTTAACAGCTTAAAAATAACTAAAATACGATGAAATATAAAATAATGATATTTGATTATTTATGGATCTATTTACAGAGCAGTGCAACATAAATTTAGATACGCTGCTTGTTAATTCTAGCTCCAATACTAAAAAGAAATATATAGAAACTACCCAACTAAAATTTATATACATTTATATATCTTAACTTTATAAACTCTTGGAAGACAAATCTCTAGCCAAACGAATATACTCCTTTCACTGGATGAACGAGTATAAAGAAACAGAGCACACAACTGAGGCACAAAGTCAACTGGCTTGGCTTGTTGACTGTTTAGAGTCTCTGTAGAGCCAGAAGACCCACAAGCAGAAGTGAGAAACGGGTTCAACTTACAACCGAATCCATTGTCTTAAGATTTTTTCAGCTGAGCATAAGCAGGTGAGGTGTAAACAATTGGCACGTGTCTGTTTAGACAACAAAAAGTACAAAGCACAAGTAAATCAATTGAACTCTTCAGCCCCGCTGTGCACTGAAGACTTACACATAATTTTGTCTACATAATGAGAAGCACTCTTAAAGCAATTACAAGTGCAACCGAAACCGAAACTGAAACAGAAATAGATAAACAAATAAATCGGACCACAAAAATTAAAGTGTGGGTGAAGAACTCATGTTGGCCATGTGAGCGAGATGATTGCCATGCCAAGCCTCAGCCTGATTGCCTGACTGCCTGGACAGCATGTGGTGTCGTTTTATTTCAACAACTTCGAGTTTCTGCCCCAACAGCAAACTGACCTCAATTTACTCTTAGAACTGTTTTGCCCTAAAATACACACACATACATACATACATGCACACACATACGTTGACACACTTTAATCATTAATTCAGAGCCTCCAGTTGCAGTTGCAGATCGTAAGTCAACTAATCTTGCGCTCGAATGGGAACAGCATTGACATGTTTTTTTTTTTTTTTTGTTGAAAACTAAGGCACATAGAATTCTACATTAGTCAACAAAACACAATTTCTCTTTGGGTTCGACTATGCAAAGCAACGTAATTAAGAGCGATGTGTATTGACTGCTAATCAATTTGTTTACATAAATGTATTTCATTACATTTTTAGATTAGTTCAAATTAGCTGCAGTTAACTCTATTATTTGAAAGTGAGAATTAAATTATGAAATTGTTTATATAAGAAAAGATTAGGCGTTAATTAAGCCATCTTCCATATAATATCTAAATCAAAATCAGAATAGGCAAATAAATTTTGATAGATGTCTTTCCCGTATTCTAGTCAAGAATTTTAGCTATTTTAGGGATAGTCAGACGATCCTCAATATAAGAGCTAAAAATCTAAACTTGCTGCCCCTACAGCACAGAGTTATCTGCCTTTTACTATTCAATATGAAATTGTTTAACAATTACATACAACTTCAATTATTTATATATTTTCTTGGTTTGAGCTTACCATATTTCTTAATTATATACATTTTTGTTCACAATGTTGGGCATTTCAAGTGTAAAAGGTCATACATTCAGTTTGGAAACTAATTTTGATTTAATTCACAGTAAAGCATGAATGCAAATGCTTCAAATGCAATTCACTTTGACTACCTTTTGCCTTGACTATGGCCTTCAGACGGAAACAAATATATAAAGGGAAGAGAGGGTATCATCTAGTTGGGCACTTAGGCCAAGGCACTCTTAATTATTGATATATTTGTAGTCCCATAGTACATATTTGTCTACATGCAGATTAATCAAATTGAATTGAGTCCGCTCAATATGTCCATGTCTTTGTCTATTTCTATGCCAATTAATCTCTCCCAGTTCTTTCTTTCTGCAGCAAGCAATATCCTATATATATCAGAATTAGCTGGATCAAACTGCTTTATACCTTAAATGCTTTGAAGATGTATGTATGCACAAACAACAAATATATATTGTTGGTTCAGCTGTTTGATGAAACTTGATAATTTAAAGTTTTTTACTGCTTCTGGTAAACAACATCTAATTAATATTGATCTCGGACAGACTTTTCCCATATTTATTTCATTCCTATTTGATCTTGAATAGTTTTTTCCTAAATTTAATTTATTTTATTATTTTATTTGTATTTATTTTTTGTTTAAATCGAAAATCAACATCAATTATATTTCATTTATTTTTTTAATGTTTATATCTATCTTATAATGTGTATTATAATTATTATATTTTATATGTCCTACTCAAACACTCAGCCTTCATTATTCTAATAAAACGATATTTGTTCCTTTTGAAATACTTTATCTAAAAAACTAGATTAATTAAGAATTCAATTGACCAATTTCAACTCTATTTAATTCTTAATTCCTTGAAATTCTTAAGAAAAGTCTCAATGTTTGTAATTACAATGTGATCTTTATCACAGACAAATTAAACAAATCCAAGTTTAAATATTCTCAATTAATTAAATCAAAGTCACAAATACAATATGATCTCTATCGTAAGCAAATGAATTAAATTAAATAGATTTATCTACAACGTAATTAACTTAAGGTAAATTAGAAAACTCTGATATCAGATGGCAGCTGGCAATTAACTAATACTAAGCACTGAAAACTAAAATCTCTATTAAATTTTCAGATATTCAATGCAATTCTGGACTTACCTTTGCTGCCTTTCAGAATGCTGCTGGGATGTCCAACTGGGCGTCCACTTGTGGCATTGCCATTGACTGCTCCATTCCCGATGAATTGCTGATGATGACCAGATACCTGGCTGTTCAGCGAGGAGGTGCCGCCCAGAGAGGCAACATCTTCGCGTGAGGCGTGCAGCGATGCGGACGTAGACTTCTTAATAGCAGGTGGTGGCAAACCCAGAGGTGGACCAGCAATTGCTGTGGCTGTGGCAGTTGTTGTTGTTGTTGTTGTTGTTCCGCCTGCTGTTGCTGTTGCTGGCTTGTGCATTGGAGCCATTGCATAACTGTTGCTGTCACCGTTGCCAACAGCAGCGGCAGCAGCAGCAGCATCTAGATCCGCGTCGCTGGAATCGTTGCAATTGAATTTCTTGACATGGTTAGCTCGGCCATTACTTCCGTTGGCAAGGTTAGAATTTAGACTTGAGTTTCCGTTAAATGTTGCAAAACTGGTTGATGCAATGCTGGACGCGATTGCTCCAACAGCAGCACCAGCTGCTACCGTTGTCGCTGCTGCCGCCGAGCTGACAACAGGATGTGGATGCGAATGTGGATGTGAATGCTGGTGGGAAGCATTTAGTACAACCGACGCCGGCGCCAACTGTTGTTGCTGTTGATAGTAATGGTTGTTGAACTGCTGCTGCTGCTGCTGCTGCTGTGACTGCTGCTGCTGTGGCTGTTGCTGCTGCGGCTGTTGTTGATGTTGGTGTTGGTGTTGATGCATTAGGTAATCGTTTGTAGCTGGCGCTGCTGTTGAACTAGCTGGCATTCCCTTAGCCAACAATGCTGAAGATTTAGCCGCTGCGCTTGCTGACCCTGCACCACCGGCACCCGCAGCCACCGTCGCTGCTGCCGTCGACGTCGTCGCTGTAGTCGCTGTTATTATTGGCATCTTCTTCTCACGTTGCTGTCGTCGAAAATAAACTTGTTTGCTCCTCAGTCTCGACTAACTGTTTGCCATTGCGCGTTTAATAATTTTATATTTATTTGATTCGTATTTAATTTATGAAGTGTTTTCTCTAGCCTTCTTTGCTAATTATTATCACGTGTTCTCTATGTCATTGGGCATTAGTTATTCCACAAGCACATTTGACATCATCCGCGCATTATCTAACGTGCATTGAGAAAGCGTTGCCTAAAACTGAACAGAAATTAGTTAAGTCAGACGAGATGTGTGAGAGAGAACGAGAGAGAGACTAGACGATATTCAGTATTCAATTGTCATAGAGTCAAGAATCTATCAGCTGACTTGATTACAAAATGAAAAACTTTAAGAGCGATTCCTAAACATTGAATTCAGATTCTTATAAAAGATAAAAGGAACCAAATAAAAGGATAATCTAAAGAATAATAAAGACCAATATATCCTTAAAGACAAACAACAAGCTAAATCCAAATAAATACATATCCTGTATTCCATAATTTAATAATTTTCCATAATTCCAATATACAAAAATCTTTTTAAGTCGATAAACGAAGTCTTCATTAGTTTTTAATAGAAATTTTAATTAGAAAATTTATATTTCGCTATAAAATCCGGTTCTTAACAATCTGATTAGATTATTATGAATAGCTAGATAAATGAACTGGAACTGCATATAAGCGACTATATAATAGAAGATACATAGATTGAAGATGAATTAGCTTGATAAATAAATTTACTAAATCTTGGACTATATGATATACTCTACTGATTAGCAAAACTAACTAGATAGATGAACATTTTAATAATAAATTAATTCATAGAATATAAATTCTTTAAAGCATGTAAAAGCTGATCTTCCATAGATGTACATATGTACATAAATATTTATTCTCATCTATAAGCTATAGTACTTTTTTTGTTTATATTAATCTAATTTCTTCTAGGTGTTTTTTTTTACTTTTTTGGGAATTGCTTGTAGGTTAGTTTTGCGTCTATTTCATTATTTTTATTCTATTTATTTTATATATTAGAAATTTAACTTCCCCAACTAAAAATGTATTTAAATTCAAGTTTATAAACAAAAATCATTTGCATACAAACAAATTCAAATTTATTTTCCTAAAAAAAATGTTGACTCATCACAAAAAAAAAAGAATGAATAAAAAAAAATTATGAGTTCGGTTGCGGGCATGAGTAAAAAGAAAATTAACTGTGCGAAAAAAGGGGCAACAAGCACGGCAATAACATTAAATTCCTCAAGCGAAAAATTTACTCCAATAATAAAAAAAAAAAAAAAAAAAACCAAGCACAAACACACACACATGCTAAGACGGTCCTCTATATAGAGGGAGCTGCGGCAACAATCACCAGCTAAGAATGCCAGCAGCAGCAGTAGCAGCAGGCAACAAAAACAAAGAGAACAACAACGAAGATGGAGAAACAAGTTTTGAGACCATGCCACCAGATCGACCAGTCAGACTTGATGCCACAAACAACAACAACAACAAGCGGAGCAAAGGCAAAGGTAACCCCCACATAAACATGCTAAGCATACACACATATATATACACATACTTGGGTGTCTGTGTGTCTGTGTTTTGCTGGCATCTGCACTTGCCACGGGACGCAGACGCGCAGGATGGGCAAAGCGACAACAATGCACTGGGAAAACGAGTCGTTTATGCCGCGAGACGCGCAGCGTTGTGGCATAGCCTGCGGTCAAGAGTCGGCACGCTCTCTATATGGATCGTTGCACGTTGCACGTTGCGCCGCCACCTGTCGAAAAAAAATATCAACAACAAAAAGGCGAAAAGCGCACGTAGCGACCACAGAGCAAAAGAGTGAGAGAGCATGAGAGAGATGAAGGGTGAAGAGCTGCCAGTTGCAATTGCAGTTACTTTTAACCGGCAATAATTTCACTTCACGGCTAAATTTCACCATTACCGCTTTTTAATTATAATTGTCTTTTACTTTTTCTTTGTTTAAATCACGTTAGGTGTTTTAATGTTGACAGGTCAAAAAGTTTTGCACAATTTCTTCTTTGCTTTTTGCTAATTGTGCGCATTTGAAATTTTCCGCAATTATGCTTATGTATGTGTGTGTGCGTGGGTAAAAACTTCAAGTTCAAGGTAAAAGTAGCGTAATACCAGTTTTTCGATCACATATCTAATCTACTTTCTATGATAGGCCACTCTCAACTCTGGAATGCTGTTTGTAAGGTAAACAATTTCCCATATTTGTAGAGATCCAACAACAATAATAACAAACACTTTCATTTTTCGCACCTCTTTGTTTGTGATTCAATTTGTGTGTTTAGATTGATCGACAATCCATCAATGTGCGATCGGCTGTATCACAACAAACGCAGGAGCAGCCAAGCCGCTGCCACTTTCCATTTCGAAGCGAGAAAAACCGCAAACGCGTTTTCAAAACTGCGCAACACGCACACTATCACAGCATCATACACACACACACAATCACTCTCTCACACACATACGATTTTTGTAAAATGATATTATGGATATGCTTGAACTTGTTATTGCTTTGGTACCTCTAAAAAAACACGCTAAAGAAGCGCGTTGCACCTGCGCCGAGGAAAGTTAATTTTTGTTAAATATAATCGTGAGTTGCTTTGACTTTATCCAATTCGCACATACTTTTTATATAATTGTTAACAAATACAAAATGTGTATTTTGTATCTCACAACGATTTATTTTTTCCCGCTGGAAAATCTCTCGGAAGTAAGAACACGCGCGGCTCAACCGAATCAAACGAAATCTCAATTACAACTAAACGATATTTGGCTTCAAGTACTATCGATAATCGTTGCGCGTATACCTGTTGCCCAGCAAAACGCTCGCGCTTAAGTGAAATTAAATGAGTTAACAGTAAATAGATACATTACAAAGTAAGGTAATCGATATGTACAGCGGGTGCTCATCCATTTGTTTTATATTGACAAAATTGTGTTTGTAAATTTCAAACAACCTCAGCTGCATCAGAAATTTAATAAGTATTCACATACGAATGCAGCTGTCTTCAATGTATCGATACAGTTTCGCTTATCGGTGTCCATTCACACAGTATTGGTAATCGACATTCACTAAAATTAACTTACTTTTAGGCCATACGTTTATCATTTCAAAAATAGGTAACGGAAAACACAGCAAGCAGGTAAGAAATGTTAAATTTATAGTTTATTATATTTTACACTTGGAATAGGACGTAGGGGTGCAATAACATTCTTATCAATTTTTTACATTCATTTTTAATGCAAAATTTACTGTATAGCTAAACAAATTCTTATAAAATATTCTTTTATTATTCACAAATTTACCGTAAAATATGGAAGTCGGCAGTAAGTTGCAGATACACTTTATTATGCTGTCCAGATAACTTTAACAGCCATTGACAGTCCCACTTACAAATGAACTCGAAGTTCGCATATCAGAAGCATTCTGTATTTTCGATCATCACGGCGATAAATACATCGACACTCGAAATGTGGGCAATGTGCTACGATTTTTGGGTTGTGTCCCTTCAGAAAAGGAAGTAAACGAAATTATTGCAGCAACGGAGTCCGCGGAAAATCCTGGCGAAACATATTTGCCAAAATTTATGGCTCATGTTTCTGTATTGCTTATGAATCGAAAGTAAGATATTTTTTAATTGAACTAAAAATGGAATAAATTGAATATAAATATATTACAGAATGGAACCCGCAAGCCCGGAAACGCTCTTATCAGCATTTGAAATTTTGGATCCAGAAAATAAACGATTCCTCACAAAAGAATACTTTGGAAAGTTAATGGAGGAAGAAGCCGAGAAATTCACAAAAGCTGAACTGAAAACTATGTGGCCAGTAGCGATAGATCCGATCACAGGGAATATACCCTACCTATTCTATATAAATCAATTAAAGGTAATTAAGTATAAATGGACAAGCTATAAATTATTAATTACTATTTCACTAGCACAAAACCACAATTTATGATGTTGCGGATGTGATAAGAGAGGAGCTCGCTGCCAATGAGAAAGAAAAGAAGAAGGAACGATCGCCGATGCCTCAAATGTTTGGCTTTTAGGATATGAAAGTATAAATCAGATGTAATTTCAATATTTTGTATAAAAATTAATCGTGTTGCAAATTGAATAGTGTTACAAATCCAAATTAATGTTTATAATTTATAATATATATGCTAAGTTAAAAAATATGAAATTTGTTTTAAATGGCATTTTGTGTTTACTGAAAGACTATTTTTATCTTACAATTTTTAATTATGCTCTTATTTTATTATTGTAATTTATTATTTATGATTTCAAATTGTAATTGATTAGTTTAAAAATATGTCTTGCGCATTTATGAGCAGAAATTCTGTTAATAACATAACGTATCACTGCTAACGCACAAATGTTAACTAACATTTTGTTTGTCATTTTCTGCTTCTTTCCATTCGTTTTTTTCGACGAGCCAGTGGAAAATAGCCACGTCAGCTTTTTACCACAACCCATTCAGAAAAGTCCACGACATCTTTAACGAGACGTTGGGTGCGCAGCATTGCAAGCAAATTGAGGAAAATTACGTGAGATTGGGCTGACTAAACCTGGGCAATGAAGAAATCTAAACAGGCAACTTATACAAAAAACGTAGCAGAAGCAGCAAAAGTAAAAACAGCGCTGCTCATGAATTAAGTTCCGGGTTTAGCAAATCAGATAAAATTCAACCGTGCTCGCGAATATATCACGTCAAATTGTGAGCTCCAATCAAAAATGAAAATTTAATTAGCAATTTCTATTGAATTGCTATCAATTATTAATTGCAACCACAACACACACACAAAATAACAACAACAACAAATTATGGCACCAGTAAACGGAGTGCTTTTATCCAAATGTGTGCCACTTGGCTCTAATTTGAATTTAAACACATTGCCTAAGCTACGACCCGCACCCTTATCAGCAACTGCGGTGCTGCTAAAGGGCGGTTCGTCGCCGTCCAGTTCGGGATATTCATCCTCTTCGAACAGTGTCGCCGACGAGGAGCCCGCATCGATGGCTTCAAGTCCGACGGGGCCAACAAAGGCCAAGAAGCGTCGTCTGGATCATTTGTCATGGGAGGAGAAGGTGCAGAGAAAGTAAGTTACAATCCAGCTGAAGCAAGCGTCCATTACTTAAATAAAATCTACGTTTATAGGAAGCTAAAGAATCGCGTTGCCGCCCAAACCAGTCGCGACAGGAAGAAGGCGCGCATGGAGGAAATGGAATTCGAAATCAAAGAGTTGACAGAGAAAACGGAAATATTGCAAAACAAATGCGAGAGTCTACAGAGCATCAATGAATCGCTAATGGCCAAGAATCAGAAGCTCGATGCCGAGATGGAAGAAATGCGTCAGGAGCTGGCCGAAATGAAGCAGCATGCCAAAAATTACAAAAACAACAACACCAATAGCAACAGCAGCCACAGCAACATAGCTGGCATCCAAGCAAGCGCTGAGGGCTGTGTGTCCACACTCACTGGATCTGCAGCATCCAATGCTGACCCTCTGCAGCAGGGTACACAAGTGGACACACAGTCGTCAGCGCGTGCCTGGATGACATCACGAATGTTGCAACAACAGCTGAAGCAGAGCAACACAACGGCCTCACTCTGGAGAATTGTGGCGCTCTGCCTTCTATACAAGACATGCTGCTCGTCGACGACGAAGAATTCGATGCGCGACGACTTGAAGAGCTGGCCGAGAGTCTCCTCGCAGATATCACAGCAGACCTGGAAGCAAGCGGTAGCGCATGCCACCAAGCTGCTGCCCAAGATGCAGGCGACTCAGAGCGACTGTCTGGATCAGTGGTGGGGACCACAGCAGAGTGCATGGAATCCGGCAGGCATAGAACTGATGGCCTAATTGATCAGACCAACGCGCAAACCGTTACGAGCACCAACAACAACAGCTTGCCTACACAGGTGTCAACGATAAATGGAAACATACAAAAGAAAGCAACAGCGACAGCAACAACAGCAACACCAACAACAACGAAGACAATTTCAGCAGCTGCATTCCTGCAGAGTGCCACACCGGATACGGTTTATGGCACATACGATGCAAAAACCAATTCCATCACAATTGTCATGGACGGCGATGCAGTGCCTGTGAATGAGGCAGTTGAGGTGATCTATGGTGAGGGCGTCACTGCTGGCGATGAGAACACAACAGACGCCATCATGAAGTGCCCATTGCCAGCAACGTCGCCCTCACAGGTCTACCTCAATGTGATCAACGCCACCGATGACTCGGACGATGAAGCGACCAGCCATCTAAATTTTGAGCCCATTGAGGAGTTCCTGTGTCCACGGGTGAAAGCCATCTCACCGCTAGCCAAATCACCTGCACTCTCTATGCATTCGGCCATATCGGATCATGGCTATGAGTCAGTGATTGGTTCTCCAGCTTCGACGACTCTTTCGCAGTTGGACAGCGACATTACGTTGCCGGCAGAGGATGAAGAATTTCCCTGGGAGAGCAATTTCGATGAACTATTTCCCAGTTTAATCTAAACTCAACTCGGCAGAGAGGCTTAATTGTTAATTTTTCAAATTGAAAAACCTATTGGGATCATCCAATTCTCTCTGATATATCTATCTCTCTATAAACATTGTTAATTTATGTTTAATTTTATATGTGGCTGGCCGCCTTCATTGTTAAGTGTTTTAGCTCGTAATCCACATACATGTGTATATTCGCAGTTGCAGCTGCTTAAATTGTACAGAATTTATCAACGATATTGATAAGATGCTAAGGCTATTTGTAAGTTTCTATTTATATTTAACACCTGTCATTCACATAGGCTAATTATAAATTTTGTAATTATTTGTAATCATTTAATTGTTGTGCTCAAAACAAATAACCAAGACCATGCAAGTGTATATGAATATTCAAAATATAGAAAGAAAAAAAACAACGGAAAATTTTTGTTTTTATTTTTCGAAATTATCTGAGAAAAGATTTTATTTTTTACTCTATAGTTTTATATATATATATATATATATATATATATATATATATATATATATATATATATATTTATTATATTGCATAATATTATCTGTCAGTTTTATGTATCTGTATTTATAAATAGTACTTGTTTTAAATTAATTATTTTTTGAAGTACGCAGTTATGAAATTGCCGATAATCAAAATCGCGCCACATTTTGATGACGTCACTGCGTAAATGAAGAAATACGTCATACCATAGATGCCATCTGTGCGCAAAGATATGAAACAAATGACATTATTATAACAATACTGTGTTTTTTGGGTGTAGATAAGAAAAAAAAAATATTAAAAAAATAAATAGATTAATCTTCATAGCAATTATCCACACATATCCCTCTTTTCTTAACATCAGCTGTTTTAGTATAACAGTTATTTGTAGAACAGTAAAATATGCAATTTTCTAACAGGTAGGGAGAGAGAGAGTAAGATCTCAGCACTTTGCAATTTGAATGTATTTTTATGCAATAAAAATTTATGCAATAAAATTAAAAAGAAAACAAATGTGCAAAACAAAATGGTAAAGGAACAGACGCATAAGTAAACAAAGCGCAAAGTCGCAATCTGTTGGCTATCGATAAAAACATAAACAAGAAAAAAAAGTGCTAATTGATAAATTATGGATAACAAAGAAGAAAACAAAAGTGCAATAAACCTGGAGACAACGGAGAACTTAAATACAACAGTGGAAGAGCCAGCAGCAGCCATGCCTTCCAAAACATTAAATGCAGAGGACGAAAATATTGTGAATATTTCACCCGGCGGCGGCGGCGGCAGCGTCGGCAAAGTAACAAAAAAAAAGAACAAAGCAAAAGCCCGAAATGCTGTGGCTGTCAATGATTTGGATATGGAGCTGAAGAAGCTCACCCAGCGGCGCATCAATGTGGCTGGAGCACCAAAAATGCCACTGAACTCGTATGTGCGATTCATGAACGATCGGCGGGAGCAGCTGCGTCGCGAACATCCGAATCGCACAGCTTTGGAGCATACGAAAATGATTGGCGAGGAGTGGCACCAGTTGACGGATGAACGAAAGGCACCATATCTGGAGGCAGCAGCCAAGGATAAGGCATTGTAAATTGAATACGAGAATTTTTGTTTATACAATACAATATGTATATCATCCAACACTCATACAATGTTTTCAAAATTTCAGATATCAGGAACAAATGCACAAATTCCTGAAGGAACATCCCGAAATAGTGGCAACCGAACTGGCCAAAGCGAAGAAGGTATTCGATAACAAAAATGCCAGCACACCCAAGGAAAAGGCGGCTAACAACAGCAACAACAACAACAATAGCAGTAGCGGCGGCATTGACGCTCCCGCCGCCTCCACAGCTGCAGCCTCAAAGAAAACAATTGCGAAACACAGTGGAGGAGTGAACAAGCAGCAGCAGAGCACACCAACACCAGATCCGGATGATATACCACTCGCCCATGTAAAGCGTACACCGACGCCACCCGCATTTAGCTCCTGCGCTCCAGCCACCCAACGGCCGTGCATAGCGGGCGAGATACCCATCTACACGAACGAGTTCATCGAGCACAATCGCAGCACAGAGAATGAGCTGCGTACGTTGCGCAAGACCAAAACGGATCTGGAGCAGCAGAATGCCGTGCTGGAACAGCATGTGGATAACACAAAGGCTGGGCATGCGAAAATCATGGCCGAAGTGTCGGAGCTGAAGGAGGAGAATGCACGTCTGGCGACATACACAAAGAATCTGCGACAGAAACTCGTTGCAACGTTAAGTGGCATCTCGCTGCCAGCCGTGCATGCCAGCGGACTGAACGTGGACAGCGTGGACAAGTACATTCATCACCTGGCCGAAATGATCAGCAACAGCTCAACGGCAGGTGACCAGCAGAACAATGCCATGCTGCTAAAGGTGGCGGATCTATTGTGCAAAATGGATACGTCATCTCTACAGAAACCATGAAAACAACAGCGAATCGGGGCGGGAATCAGCGAGGCGAAGATGCCTCTCTATTAGTTTTAAGTACAATTATATATATATAAATATGTTCGTTTGTGTGCGCGTTTAGTTTGTGTCTGCATTTATAAGAGTAAACCTAGTGAATCAAAACAAAGTCTTCACAAATACTTCATTAATTTAAACAAAAAAAAATTAAGCCTATAATTACGATCTCTCCATACCGCGAATCTCGTCATCTTCATAATCGCAGCTCTCAATGCTGCGTGATGATGCGCTGCCAATGCTGCGAAATGATCCAATTCTTGGCGAACGATAAACGGGACGCTGCCTCTGGGATTGGGCTGCGTCACCATCACCGAGCAGCCGACGTCGCAACCACACCTTGCGTATCAAATAGTACAGTCCAAATATTGTCGGCAGAACCATCAGCGGATGGCAGGCAATGCGCAGCACCAACAGGAAACTTGACATCATCAGGTTAATTAGATTCTCTGCGGAATGGACTATCAAATTGGCAAAAGGCTGGGATGTGGAATGGGTTGTGGTTTGGGGCGGGGCGAGTGCATTTCATCCTTACCTTCGATCAGCCAAACGGTGGCGAATGTGGCAAAAATGGCAGTGGAAACCGCCTGCAGCAAATAGTAAATCATTTTGAATATGGAGACTGGAATACTTTAGTCTGACGTTAGACTGGCAGTTGTTGTGTATTGAGACTGATGTGAATCTAGCTCACAAGTGTGTGTGGAGAACGGGCTACTCAGTTGACAGAAGAACTATACACAGCTGTGGGCATTAAAATAGTACTGAACACTAAATGTTAAACAGTAACATTTTGTGAGTATCTAAATTAATAACAAAATATATTAACTTAAAAAAAATGTAAATTGTTTCTAAAATATTGCATTTATCACTAGGTATTATTGTAAGCAATGTACTACTATTTTTATGACCACAGCTGTTTCGTACTCTTAATATTTTTAAAAATAAATTAAAAGCAGCTTAAAAAATGTTGAAAAATTGAAATAAATTAAAAACAAATATTTACTAGCTTCACGCATTAAATGTTCTTTTCTTTTTGTTTGTTTTTTATTATTATTATTAAACAAAATAGTTCTCGTTTTTCGTTTTCTTCGCATTTAAATTCAAGCATTTTCAACTTGCTTCTTTATTTGTTTGTTTTTTTGTTTTGTTTTTTCTTTTTCTTTTAGGAAGAGCAACAAATAAATTAAAACTTAAAAAGAAATTTGTTGGTTTTTGTTTGTTTTGTTTTGTTTTTCAAAATAGTTAAATTCTACATAATAGGCGTACAATTAAAGTTTATAACAAAAATAATTTAATGAGATAATAAATCAAGGGCGCAGACTTCAAAAATTCCATTGAAAGAGGGCAGAAAATTTGGCTAAAAGCATAAATCACGCCAAATTCCAATAGCCATCACTAAAAGTTGGTCAACTCTCACAGCGTTTCGTAAAGTAAGTAGTAAACAGATCTTTTCATTTTTCATTTCTATCTATTCGTTCGCATTTTCAATTAAAAATTAATATTTTCATTTTTCAAATTTTTAGTTTTAGTTTTCGCGTTTACTCATCTTATTTCTTAAATGTTTTTAAATCAATCAAAAACTCGCGCAACGAGTCTGCCATATGAGTTTGTGAGTGAATGAGTTTGAGTAGTGTGTGTTAATGTATTTCCATGAGTGAATCTTGGGTGGATTAGATATATTGTATTTTTGACAACTGGAACTGGATGCGAACATTTCATCAATTGTGCAGCAAACAAAATTGGGAAAACAACAATTTCCATTTCATTCTGTTTTAAATATCCCAAAAATACTTAGATTTTAGTTTAATTAAGTTTTGTATGACATTTGAAGTCATTTTGAGATAAGTCAAAAATAAAAGCATATGTATATATATGTAATTGGGGCGTATTCATACTGTGTGGAATTTGGAAAACAATCAATCAACTGCTTGTTGCGAAATGTATCTTGGCTTCAATTGTGAGTTATGGAAATTTATAATGGGTGTACATTGATGTGATACTGTTGTAGTTGTGTGGGTTCGTTAAAGGAAACTGCGTATGCTCAGTACGGACATTAATTATATCATGTGCAAGCTGCTCCATTTGCCATTCGGTATTAGCCATCTCTCGACTACTGTAGTCTAAATCGATTGGTTGCCGTTGTTGATGCAGATGCTGATGCTGATGCTGATGTTGATGTTGATGCTGTTACGTTTCATATAAATTATAATAATCTCATACTTGTCGTCTCAGTAGCTGATGCGAGGATGACGCACCCACTGACGATAATGCCGATGAGTGCTGCTGGTGCTGCTGGCGTCAGGCATCCGCACCATTGGGATTCATATTCACCGGCGGCACCACCATCATGTTGCCGTTCTTAGGCGTATAGACGCTGGCATTTGGATCCAGCGTCGAGAGACCACCGCCGCCACCATTAACCACATTGCCGGCCACCACATGCAGCGCTGCAGCGACACTTACGGGCACCATTTGCTGCTGCTGAGAGACGGGCACAACCTGTTGCTGTTGCTGGTGTTGGTGCTGCTGCTGCTGTTGGTGCTGCTGGTGCTGTTGATGTTGCTGTTGCTGGTGTTGGTGCTGCTGTTGAAGTTGCTGATGTTGCTGGTGCTGTTGATGTTGTTGATGCTGATGCTGTTGATAATCTTGCGCAACGCCCAGACTGAGCATGGGCGAGGATGGGCCCGGTCCACCCGATTGTAGCGGAGGTGTATCGTTCATGCGCAGCATGCTTCCGCTACCATGTGGCCCCGTATTCAGGCACAGCGTGTCCGGCATTACAGCCAGCAGCTGAGCTATCTTGGCCTTGAGATCAATGACCTCATCCTCTTTGGACCGACGTTGACCTGCAAGCAAATGATTTGCTTATTATGTGAGTTCTTCCACCATTTCCCTAATTATACATACTGTCAGCTATTTCTAGCCTTCGCTTTGCCACGCCCAGAGCCGAGAACAAGTCCAGCTTAACTCTCGTCTCTGCGGATAGATTCTTCTCCAACGTTGTGTTCTTCTCCTGCATGGTAGCCAGTGCGTTCATTAGCATCTCAGCATCCGCCTGCGTCGACTCGCGATTTTGCACCTTCAGTTCCAGCAAATGATACTTTTAAGAGAACAGATTTTAATTATTATATATTAATAATAAAGTTTATATTAAAACTCACCTCCTGCTCGAATTTGCGACCATGATCCACGGCCACTTGCATGGCGCCCTCCGTTTGCTTGAGCTCATTACGCACGCGCTTCAACTCTTCGTCCATTTGCTGGCGACGCTGCTTGCACTGGGCGCTGCACTCTGGCCGTGCCGCCTTCTCTTCGGCAGCTTTGCGTGCCTTCTTCTCATTGGCCAGCTGGGCGTCGAGAGATTGCTTTTGGCGACGTTCCTCGTTCAGGCGACGTTCCACAGCCTGTAAACTGAGCATATCGGCGTGGCGTGCATTATTCAGCTCCTGTATGCGCTTCTCCAGCTCATCGCACTCTTTCTGTTTGGCCTGCAATGCGGATTTACTGGTCAGATTGACGTCCAGCTTCTGGCGCAGTTCGTTCTCGATTTGCTTCATGTGGCTAATTTCGGTACGATATTTCTTCACATCCGCCTCTAGCTTAAGACATGTTTCGCATATCTTCGATACAACTTTGCTGGCAATGTGCGAGATGGCAGCAGCGGCAGCATTGCTTGACGTTGAGCTGGTCGACGACGAAACGGAGCTTGCATCATTGTTGTTATTGCTGTTGTTGTTGTTACTGTTGCTGTTGCTGGCAGCTGTTGCCGCGGTAGCAGGTGCAGCTGTTGCTGCTGCCTCCTTTTGTTGCGCCAACTGCTGGCTATGATTGTCTTTGGCTGAATTATCCTTCTTACCACGATTGCGACGACCTGTTGAACAAATAGATTTTTAAATAGCCATGTCAAAGCTTGAATAAGCCATGTTCAGCACTTACCTTTCGGCGCCTTCTCCACCTGAGGCACTGATTCCACGATCGGTGCCTCATCTGCTTCGAACTGCAGGACGTTGCCATTGCTGACAGCATTGTGCGTCTTTTTGTCTGCAAACAAGGGGGCGATATCAATTTGCTTCGAATTAAGCGTTTTCTTTTTGTTCAATGCACCCTGTTTATCCTTTGCCCCCTGTTGCTGTTGTTGTTGTTGTTGCTGCTGCTGCTGCTGTTGTTGTTGTTGCTGCTGCTGCTGCTGCTGTTGTTGTTGTTGTTGTTGATAGTTGCTATTGCCACTATCCCAGTCTGACTTCTCCTTACTGTTATTACTTGTTGCAGTTGCATTGCCATCCACTTGCTGATAGCTGTTGCTATTTTTGCCACCATGCCGCGTAACATTGTTGTGCTCATTGTCATTGCCTGCATCGCTTTTGTTGCGATGCTTGTCCTTGTCCATGCTACGCCGATGATTCCGTGAGCCACCGCCAGCATGACCATTTGAGGTTGCTACAAATATAGTTTCATATATACACATATATATATATATATAAATATAAATAAACAACATTGATTTTTATCGCTTATGGTTACAATAATTCAATATGGTTGCCTATGAAAATATAAATTTGTGTGGTTGCCAGGAGATTAGCGAGTTGCTTTTGTTACTGATTACATACACAAAACTCTAACCACATAGATAAGCTATGAAAGTCGTCTGGGAAATTATGGCAATACTTTGCTGAACATAATCTAAAGCTAATAGTTAATGCTGCACCTGTTGTTGTCGCTGTTGCTTGTGTTGCTGCATTTGATTGCCTGACTGTCGCTGAGGCTGATGTATTTGTGGACGTTGACGAAGATGCGGGCGATGTTGTGACTGCTGCAGCAGCGGCTACAGCTGATGCCGTTGCCGCAGTCGATGTGCTGCTGTCGCTAGTTGTGTTATCCTTGGTGTGATGATTGTTGTTGCTGCTACTGCCGCTGCTGCTGCTGTTGTTATTGTTGCTGTTGTTATTATTGTTGTTGTGATGGTGATGATGATGATTGCTATTGCTGGCACTGCTACCAGAGCCGCTGCCGCCGCCGCTTCCCCCGCCACCGCTGCCGCTGTGATGATGCTCGTGATGATTTTGTGTTTGCGTTGCAGTTGCCAAAATACCATTCGCCTGCGTCGAGGACGATGTGGTGAGCGCTGCCGGCGCACCACCCGTGCCATTGGGTACAACCACAGTTCCATTGGCGGCAACAGTTACCGCTGTCGCGCCCGCTATTTGTGCCTCATCGGTAGTCTCCTCAGCGGGCAGCGCCTGCTGCAGCAGCTGCATATAGAACTCATTCTCTTTAGCAACCTCGCGCTGCTTGCGCTGCCGCATGCGGTAACCCACGTAGCTTTTGAAGCCAAAACCAAGCGTAACCACTGGATAGCCAATACTGCAGATAAATAGAAGCTTTAGAGAGAGAGACTCAAGAGCAGAGCAAATCATTTGATAACTCACCAGTGCGCGGCAAACGGTCGGCATAGATCCAGATGTGGCATATGACGACTGTCTTTCCATCGTATGCCCACCTCCAGGTAGACAAACAACATCCACAATATGATAGTTGGCAAACAGATGCCCTTATCTGCAATTAGATAAGGCAATGAAAACATATAAATAATTATTATTGTTATTGTTATGATGATAATGTAGACGCACCTGTATGCCAGACGTACTGCACCCAGACGTACGTGCTGGCCGCAAAGAGCAGCCAATGTACGGGTATGAAGAACAAGCACACCAGATCCGATGTTATTGCAATGCACACGAATAGCACAGAAAATGCCTATAAGAAATATATAAATAAATGTATCGATAAACACTATTTATTTGTTGTATTATTTTGTATTCACTTACCAAGCCCTTGTACTTAAAGGAGTCATGCACGGAGCGCAGAAGCAGCCAGAATGGCCATAGGAATTCAAATCGGAACATAAACATAAAATCGGCCACCATCACAATGGCCCAAAGTATTAGAAATTTCATGTATAGAACAGTTGTGCTGAAAAGATCGAAATAAAAAATGATTTCGAGATTATACAAAACTCTTTATTTGTCTCTTTTTTTTTTTTTGTACATATATGATAGAAAACTTAACACATATTTGATTGATAGATTCATCAAAATAATTTGATTAATACTCGAATTTTACGCTCAATTATAGCGTTCAAATACAATTAAACAACAATCGCTGAATAAATTATCTAACTCAATTAGTTTGCAGCACAGAAACACACACATATGTATATGTATATATATATAATAAAATAAAAACAAATAAACAGCCAAAAATGCAAAATCAAAATGTAAACAAACAAATAAATGCGTAATAAAACCAGAAAAAAACGTGACAACCTTTGAATGCTGAACTCTGTCAGTAGTGAGACATCAGCATGGAAAAAAGAAACAGAGTTAAGAACTCTTTCTTATAATTGGCCAGGCTAACTTGTCCGCCTAGTAACCGACACTCATTTATTTTTATAGCTGTACTAAATATATTAATGTGATTTTTTCCCCCAATATAATAAACTTGCTAAAATGCATAAAATAGAGTTTTAATTAAACTCTAATTAATAATTAATTTATTAATGTTTTGTAATCATATTTAAATGAATGTACTTTGTTATTTTCTCTTTAATATATAAATTAATAATACATTTATATATTTTATTTGAACTCTTAACAATCGATCTTTCAATTAATTAATCAATACTTTTTCAATCAAATCGTAACAAATTTAATTTCTATTTTGATAAATAAATTTGACGTTGCGCAGCTTAATACAAGTTTTGTTATGAACCAACCATATCTAGAATTATGTATTACGCGATCAGTGCGGTATGCGATACAGCGCGATAAACTGGATAGATATGTACATGTATGTATGTATGTATGCGTGCATACATATACCATATACAAGACTAGGGCGCGCTACGTGTTTTGTTGGCGTGACACGAAATATCAACATTTATGCTTTGTTTATGTAAAAGTTGTTATAGATTTATATATTAAGAAAAGCTCTAAGGTAAGCTCAACACATTTATGTTTTCTTATGTAAATAAAGAGCTCGACAGTTAGCTTGTTACGTAGGCTTCTGATATAAAATAGTAATAATAAATTTAAACCCCTATAGTTTTATAAATAATGAAAAGCTTCTACATTTCCTTTGTTTCTAAATAAAAAATAAATACATTTTAGAGTATTATTGTTCTAATTCGGCATCTTTACGTTCTTTTTCTAGTTCTCATTTCCGATCGTTTCATTTCGAACGTATCGTTAAGAGTGCTCATCTCTAATACGTCATACCTATATGCGTAAATGGAGAAGATCTTGTGTTGGTGGTATTTATGCACTTACCTGCCATACATGCCCTCTGTGATTTTGTTCCGCTTCATTGGGCGGCGTAATTTGCCACAATCCGCATTGCGCCGCTTCATTTTTGCTTCACGTTGAAAATTGCCTTATTCGATTGGTTGCAATATTTCGATTAAAGAACTATTTTTTTTTTTTTTAAATATGTTTAATTTTTTCTTTTCTCTTTTTATGGATTTGCCTGGCAATGTTATTATTTAATTGTTCGAGCGCTCTTCACTCAATCACTCGTTCACTTTACACTTAATTTATCAGATGGAGATCGATCTCTTGGCAATTATTTAATTATGCTGCTGGGGGTTGTGATACTTTTGTTGTTGCTTTTAGATTTAGTTGATTCTGCTGCTGCTGTTGCTGTTGGCGTTGAAGTTGTCGACATCGATATGGCAGCTGCCGGCGCGGCATTTCCTCACATCTCACGCGTACGCAAAATTTACCTCCCGCTGAGCCGGCTTTCAGTTCTTAACTGCAAATACATACACGCACATGTCCATACATAAGCAAGAGAATAGAGATAAAAAGAACTAGAAAATTGTATTCTCTTCGTTCATGTATACATATACATATGTATGTATATGCAAGTACATAAGTATTTATATGCTAAGCGATTTAATTCATTTATAGTATCATTGCATTTTAGGCTACAAAACTGTCAACGTCGCTGGCATGAGACGCTTTTATTTATTTATTCGAAAAACTATTTTTAAGTATACTATTTTGTTGAGAACACTTTCGTTTTGTTGTGCGTTGACCGCTGCTGCTAGCTACTATTGTTATTATTGTTGTTGTTGCTATTGATGGTGCCTAAGTGCAAGTGTGGGCGTGCAATTGGTGTTGAAATGCGGTCAGCCTATTTAGTATACGAAAATAATCACATTTAACAATGCCCGAATTACAACATTTAACATTTAATGTTGCCGTCAAATAGCAAAACAAATAAAACAAAACAAAAACGGGAGAGAAAAAGAAGCCACGATTGCGAATTCTTCTAATACAGATCAGCTGCAGCGTTTGTGTGAAAGAGATAATATGAACCAAGTTAACCGTAAAAGCCCGCAATCGTATATCGATTTTTATTGCTCTGCTATTGCATTCAGCACAATTGCTCCTCACACTAAAGCACTGCTCCTCACACTAAAGCACTGCTCCTCAAAATTTAACAGAGCAGGTGACATTCAACTTGAAAGCGCAACGGGCAAAACAACTGATCATGAAAATAAATATTAAAAAAAAAACAGGGTACAATTTTCCATTTTCAATGGGTTTAGCGTATAAAAAATAAAATGTAAACTCATCATGTGATGCTGCTACTGCTGCTGCTTATGCAAATTTATAAACAATATGTGTATTCGCGTAATATGCTGCCAAGCAAAACAATAACAGCATTAAATCGAAAGAAACACACATTGACACTAGGACGTCAGCAAATTATGGTTCGAGTGACCCTTTTTCTTTTAAATTATCTGTAAAGACATTTCTCTTATATAATTTGTTTAAAAGCGATTGATTTTCAAACATTAAATATTCGTATATAAGTGCCTACATGTTCTGCACAAACTAACAATAAATTAATCATCAATTTCAATATTCTCGAAATTTCCTGTTTAAGATATTGTTGGGTTCAGCCTAATATTTTAACATTGAGAGATTTTTATGTGTATCGAAACATCCTTGACTAAACCTTTATAACAGTAAAATTTACTTCAAATTATCTTTCTAATCTTTTTCTTTTTTTTTTTTTTAACTTTACTGAATGTTGTGTCTAGTTTTATCTGATTTAGTTATAATTTTAAAAGGTTTTTGCTTTGCTAAGTATCGTCAAGTTAAAAATAATTAAATTGCTTCCTGTTCATATTTCAAGTGGGTTCACTTAGGCGGCGACCAAAAAATGTCTCTCAAGATAAGATTATGGAAAAGAATTTTCATGCTGATATGCGTATCAGTTCATTACCGATGCAGCTTCATTTCCAATTTGGGGAATTTGCCCAAGTGTATTTTATTCTGCTTTAATGTTAGTGCGAGCTACAGGATAGTATGTATGTATGTGTGTGTTTATGGAGAGAAAAGGAACGAAGCGGCAATTGCACGCGCCTCAACATGTGGATGCTGCCCGGTAAGTTGAATGATTGTGTGACCCACACACACACACGCAATTACACTAACACCCATGCATCATCATCAATTCGTTTTACATTCTGGACACACTGCGACTGCGCTGAAAACACACACACACACACCTACGCACTTCAACAGACATTTTGGACGGAAGCGGAACTATGTATGCAGATTTTAAGGAAGCTGTTTCCCAGCAGAGAAATCATTCTTGCGCATGTGTTTTGCCTATGTATGTGTGTGTGTGTGTGTATGTTGAATACATGCATACATACTCATACAAGCGTTTATAAATAGCATCCAAAAGTGGAGCGCATCATACGAGAGCATGAAGCTGACACAACAAGCAACGGTAACGGAAGCTAAGCTTACTGATGACGTCTGGCTTCACATTAAAAAACATACCTGCATATGTATGCATGTATGTGTGCATAAATGAGTCTATATATGTATGTAGAGATGAGACATATATTGACAAGTTTGTTTGATTTGAAAATGAGCTAAAAGATACATTAAAGTTAGATTTACATTTTCAAGGAATTATGAACTGGCAACTGAATTCTTTTGTTTATTTGTATCCCTATATTGCAATTTTTTGTATATTTATCATAAATGTTAGGATGCTTATTGCACACATACATACATACATGTATGTAAATCATCTTTTTTTGCTGAGGACATGCCTGACAGACTGTTACTGCACTGTTAAGTCGTGTGTTCTAACCGATGAGTGCCTGTCTAGTCTGTCTGCAGTTTTAAATACTAAACCAGAATTTAACACACACAGATGCATATAGGAACTGTTGCGATCAAATTGTCACGTTTACAAATGTACAGCTGTTTTGAAAGACATAAGAACAACAAAAACACAGCCAAAGCCAAACAATTGGTATTGGTGAATGGATAAGTATTTTTATGCGATTAAATATTTTTATTACGTTGTTTTTGTATATCTTAGCAACATTCTAGAATGTTATGAAGTAACCAATATTATTTAATTGACACCGGTGCCAATTTGATAATAATAATCCAAACAAAAGTGTAGTTAGCCTTAAATTTATGTACACAAAACTAAAAACTGTAGAAGCAACAACAACAATAACAGTTTATCGAAAAGTGAAAAGTTGATCAAAATACACAGCGGGGACTGTGTGGACTGCGACTGTTGCGGTTGAAACTGAGTCTGCGGCTGCTGCTGTTTTGGGGTGGTGATGGGGGTGGTTGTGGATTTGCTGTTGAACAGCATCCACACATCTGCAGACCTAAAGCAACAAGAGAGCGCGCTGACAGGAAAAGAAACAAGGATGCTAAAGCCAGCTGCCGACGTCGTCAGCAGTTACGTTGCTTTTTTGCATTACATTCAAGCACACACACACACACACACGCGCGCAAACAGAAACACGAAACAGCCTGTGTGCGTGTTGCGCATGTATGTGTGGTTTGTTGGCGGCGGTCCCTCTATGTATGCACGGACATATTAATGTAGATATTTCACACTCTGAATATACACGCGCGCTCTTTTATACACATACATATGTAGGCATGTATGAAAGTCTATATTTTAATAAATACATTCATGCATATTTCTTTATGCATAGACATGTTTCTTTTTTCTATTTATTTCATTTTTTTAGTTTAGCATACAGTTTCACAAGATTGTGTATTGGCCCTGCTCAGCTCTCACTTTTGCAGCTTCCACTGTATTATCGACAATTAAACGGAGTGGCTAATATGTTCCGCCATGACTTTAAAACACAATTTGTATATGGATGTTTTATAAAATTTTGCACATTTCTTACAACAGCCTCACATCTACGCAAATATATTTGTGTATGCACACGTACGTATGTGTGTATGTGTATGCGTATACTCATGTGTGTAAATTCTTTGGCACAGAGAAACCAAAATTTTTCTTTCACACGTCGTTTGGCGTTGCTTGGAGTTTAATACAATTAATTACCGAATTTTAATATATATTTGTAGTGCTTTTTCAAATGCATCAATTTTTAAAACATTCATAAATATTATTGATTAGCTTTTTTACGTTTTTTCTTTTACCGAATCGAAAATTCACGCTCTAAAATGACGCGCACACACACATATAGGTGCAAAGACTTTTTATTTATGAAAAATACCAAACAGAAATGTTGCTTAACAGTGCCAATAACGTTAACATTTAGAGAACTGTTGTTTAACAGCGAGCGATATGATGAATATGCGAACTAGATCCAATGTATATTATTTAAATAAGATTAACCGCAAAATGTTGAAGATGAAACTAAATTACTTTAACTTAAATAGGTTAAGTACATAGTTGTGGTCAAGTCGTTTAAAAATGCTCAATTTCATTCATCTATCGCATTTTAGTAAGCGGAATCAACCAAAACTATCGATATGTACAGGATACTCTTAGCAAAAGCTTAAAGGAATTGAAAGCTATAATATATATGATATTTGAGTGTTGTAAATCTCAGATTTATCGACATAAATATTGAAAGAAACAAATTTAACTGAAAAGACTGAAGAAACATACTAATACTTTACTTTACATACTTTAATAGTTATTGTTGACTGCGTATTTTTAATCCAATTTTAGCATGTCTAAGAAATTAAGTAAGCATGTAAATGAACAAATCCAAAATAAATAAAAATTTATTTAATTCTTACCATTTGTATATATAATACAGGATTCCTTCAAGAGTACCCTTAGATTTATTTACTTATTGGAAAATAAAACACATTTATTATAAGTCAACTGTCTGTTTTTGTTTATTATTAATAGTATTGATAATATTTTCATATTTAAATTGTACATTATTATACGTGTACTTATCATCTGCGCATAAGAAACAGTTTGTGTTAAATACCATCTTAAAATTATATACATAACAAAATTATAAACATTTCTCAAGCGTGGCTGTTTTCTCTGTCTATCAATTTCGTCCATACATTTTATTATTCTCTAATTATTTGCTACAGTTTGTTCCTTTTTGCGCCTTTAAATATTGTTGCTTGTGGTGTTTGGGTTCATTTGTTTGATATTTTTTGTTTTACATACAATCTTCAGATTTGAAAGGGAGGGAAATTACTAGCGTCCGATGTCAGAGGACCTTCACCCTACATTGTTGGTTCTGTTTTGGCGGCACCCAAGCCTTAAATAATATGTGAATCAGTTTAATAATTATACAAATAAAAGTGCCTTAGCCTAGCAAGAATGGTGCAGACCGTTATCGCGTCTCAACAAATGCGTAATCTCAATAGCTAAAATTGTAATATTATTAAAAGGGGCCATGTATGCTGTGGGACATACATGAATTATATGTAAGGAAATCATAAAATACACAATTTTCGACTAACACATTGATATACCATTGAAAGTTTATTTACTTTCTTTATGTTTTCTTGTCCGTTCCTTTTATTAATTATCCTCGGCATTCTATGAGTCTGCCTCAACTGCTGGCTGGGCACTGGCAACTGGCTCAGTTTCCTCTGCTATTTCTTTCGTTGGTTCCGTTGTTGCTGTTGCTGTTGAGGCTGGGGGTGACGGTTCTGCTCTGGGTGGGGAATCAATTTGTTGTTGTTGCTTGGTTGCAGGCGCAGATTCTGGCTCGGGCTCAGGCGCGCTTTCTTCAGTCACACGCCGCTGTTCGTTCTTTGGATTTGGCTCTTCGGCATGCTCAACTGGCTGAGGCGTTGCTATAGGTGCTGATGCTGGTGGCGGCAACTCGTCATAGAGCGGCGTGCAGGCAGGTGATGGTGCCTTTGGCTTGGACACCTCGCTGCTCTCCTCCGCATGCGGTGTGGCAAATGTCTCTGCCTCGCACGCAGGTGCAGCTGCATCCGTCAGTGTTTCCGCTCTCTGGTTTTTAATATCATCTGTGGCAGTAGAAGCGGCAGCGGGTTCAACAGTCGCTGCTGCTGCTGCAGCTTCAGCTGCTTGTTGGGCTTCCATTCTGGCATCATACTCCTGCAGCTCTCTATCCCAATCCTCCTCGGTATCCACAGCTGCTGATTTTTCTAAATTGTTGGCGGTTGGCACTGCCACCGGCTTATTCTTCATATCATCCGGCTCCGTCGATGACTGTTTGCCCTGCAATGCATTATCGTCCGTGGAGCTCATCGAATGACGATTACTATCATCACGCGAGCTGCGTCTGTTGTTATTGTTAGGTCCACGTTCACGCTCTTCGCTACGCTGACTGCCGCGTCCACCACGCCCATTACCGCCGCGTCTATCATCGCCATCACGTTCGCCACGGAATCGATTGCCCTGGCCACCTGGGCCACCGCCACTACGACGTTTGAAGTTGTTGCTATTGCCTGCCCCATCTTCCTCATCATCACTCCAGCGACCACCACGACCTCCGCCGCCACCCATGCCACGACCACCACCACTACCACCGCCGCCGCTGCCGCCACGTCCACGTTGATTATCGTTAAACGGATTGCGTGGATTGAAGAAACCTTTAAATATATTACATATAAATATTGGTTTAATATTTGTGCTTCATAATTCTCACCTGGTCCTTGTTGTCTGCCGCCTGGTCCGCCGCCACCTTGATTACGCATAAACATAGGGCCAACTCCATTGCCTGCGCCTGGTCCGCCCATACGCTGATTGAACGCCACCGGCGGCGGTATGCGCATCTGCATCAGACTCGTTGGTTGACTAAAGCGATTTTGATTGGGATTGATATTGGGCTGGAAGAAGTCACCTCCGCCATTGCCCCCATTATGATTCCCTCCCCTTGGGCCTGGTCCCATGCCACGCGGTCCACCGGCAGCACGATTATCAAATTCTAAATGTCAATTATATATTAAATTATGAATTTGACATTACTTTTCCTGTGACTTACCTAAACCACCCAAGAATTCTGGACGCTGCATTCCACTATGTTCCATGCTATTGAGATTGAGACGCGCTCTTGCCTCGTTGAAGGCGCCGCTTAGCGGCGGCGGTCCACCTCCTCCATTCTCATTCCTCCAACGTTCCGAAGCCTCAGCAGTGTCGTCACGGCCGCCCCAGCGAGAACCGGCGCCGCTAGGACCTCGTGTGCGATCCCTTTGGAACAAATCATTTCCACCCACTGCAGAGGCCACATCCACACTATTCGGTTGTGTGGCACCACCTGCGAAGATCGGTGGCGGTTGGCTAAAGTTGGGCGCTTGCTGTTGCGAGGACGTTGGAGCTGATTGTGGTGGTGCATCCTCAAGCTCCATTTCAATGTCCATTTGGTCATCGCTCACGTTGCCAGTGCCAGAGCCTGCGGGTGCTGGAATTGTGGTCATGGGAGGCGGCACTGCTCCCGGCGGGGGGAACTGTGCGCCTGGCGGCAGTCCCATTGGATGTGGAGGTGGACCGCCCATGGTCGGAAAACCGGGTGGCATCATGTTAGGCGGCATCATCATTGGCGGCGGCATACCGGGCACCATATTCGGCGGCATGGCCATACCGCCCAACGGATGGTTTAGCGGTCCCATGGGGCCCATCATGCGCTGCGGCGGTGGTCCGCCCATTGGCGGCGCCATCGGGAACTGCCCAGGCACCATGCCCATCAGCGCTGGCGGAGGCGCACCAGGTCCGCCATGCTGTGGCGGTGCCACTGGCGGCGGCTGTGTTGTGTCAATGCCAAAGAGTAAGTTTGGCGGCGCCACAGACGGCACATTGGGCATTTCGCCGCTTAGGCCTGTTGGCTTGGTATCCTTAACATTTTTCGCCTGATTGATTTTCTGCTTCATCCAGTTGGGCATGGTGTCCTCGTCAAACATACCGCCCTCCTCGAGACTGTCGAAATCCGTGTCGGTGCTCAACTTGTTCCACGGCACATATGTGACGCCAAGATCAAGATCCCAAAAGTCCTTCCACTCCTTGCTCTTGACACCCTTCCCAGCTGCCCAAGATATGGTAATGGCACGACCCTGAAGCTTGTGATTCTTAAGCGCCTGCATTGCCTTGTATGCGTCTTGGCGACGATTCATCACAATGAAAGCACAACCTCTGGGTACAATTTGATCAATGCTCACGATATCGCCATATTCGCCAAAAGTATCCGACAACTCCTCCTGATAGACCAGCTTGGAAAGATGGCCCACCCACAGCGTGGTGCTGCACACTGCAAAGGTAAACGTAATATGACATTATTAACTACGATATATTTATAAAGTTTATGAAAGTGAATGTGTTTTATATTAAACACAACTCGTTTGGTTTTAACTTTTTGTCATTTCTTTTCAATGTAAGAGCTAAAAACTAAAGCTCGCAACGTTCAAGATATCACTCATAAGATTATGATACACATATGTCTAAATAATAATGGAAGGCATATGCTTCTATAAATCTATAAAATATTACATAAAATTATATATGTTTCAGGTCTATCAAAACATGGATTAGTTGACATACATATATCAAGCTTCACTGATAATTTACTTGACATGTATGTATATAGAACATTTTAGAAAGTATTTAATATTAAATAATAAATACTAAGTTGAGCATACATCATTAAGCTTCATATTTAGTTTACTTGATATATGCAAATATTATTACACAAAAAGTTAATTGATATTTCCTTGGATATGATTCAATTCAATGAAATGATTATTAAGTTTTGTTATCGACTTCCATCGATATATTGATATCTTTCAAATTAATTTTCAGGACGTTGCTGACATGCCCATCACATTATAAATAACATTAATCTATATAAATATAAATATATATTTATATATATGTACATATGTGCATGTATATAAAGGCTCTCGGCGTGTAGTTGCAGCTTTAGTTTTTAACATTGATGTACGCAATAAAATGTCAAGCAAATGTTATTTGAATAGAAAAATCAGGCCTTATGTGTAGTAGATTCTTTGTGCGTACCAAGTGCCTTAGCTGATACACTGAGAAAAAATAGGGGAAAGGAACATTTATATGCTTATTCAATTATTCATTTGGTTGCCAAAAACACTTTGCTCAAAAACGCGTCAGGGACAATAAATGAGGATATTATTTGGGTTAAAATAATGCCATTAAAGTTAAGCTTTCTTTTTATACACACACAGACACACCCACACACCCACACACATAAACACACGTCAACCGAGCCAAGGAGCTGCAGAATAAAGAAATATTTGTGTATTAGCATCAATTGAAAAGAAAGAAAAAAAAAGACCAAACGAGAGTAGTGAAACAAGAACAAAGTGTAAATCACATGTAAATGTGGCATTCAAAGGCTTTTTCATATTTTTTGACTACGTAAAAAACCGTTTGCATACCACAGTTACGTATTGCGTAAGTGGGCTTACGTGATGCATAACGTGTCAAGCTATGCTTTTATGCATGGATAATTACCACTTAGATGCTCCTTCTTAATGTCAGGTAGACCCTTCTTGCGACGCTCACGTTCATGCTCGCGATCCCGCTCCTTATCGCGCGTGCTGCGCTCCATACGATCACGATCACGCGAACCGCGCCTGCGGCTGGAACGTGGCGAACGGCTGCGCGAACGTGAGCTGCGGCGGCGACTTCCACGATCACGATCGTTTCCATTACCACCACCTCCACCACCGCCGCCACCACGACTACGAGGCGATCTACTACGGCTGCTGCGTCGACTGCGCTTGTAACGGTCACGATCGGGCGTCGGACTACGGGAATCGGCACCATCCAGATTGATAACCTGAGCGTTTGGGGTTTTGCAAAGAATTTGAGAGAAAGTGATTGTGATATAAACACGTTAACATTTTAAGCATAAAACAAATAATGGCGGATGTGGAGGAAGGAAGGACAAAGTGGAAGTGGGATGTAGATAAAGGTTGTGGTTAGTTATCTTTTTTTGTCGGTGGAATGGAATGGGAATAGAAGATTGGGATGGTTGAATTGGGAATTTTTGATTAACTACAAATTATACAAAATACGTATTAATTTTATAACTGCATTCTTGGCGTGTTGACGTGTGGTTTTGGCCGTTTTTCAAAATTGGTCGGCTGTTCTTAACTATTTTTGCATTTTCTCATAATTCATTGGCATTTTCTTATCGATGCGTTTTCGAGCAAGTTTTTGTGTTTTTCATTGAGATGGGTAGTTGAATTGAATCTTGACTTGAATTTGTGGTTTACATATTTAAGGCACTTACCAAACGTTGTTATACGGAGGGGGGCACTGCTTCTAGCATCGGGTATCGCATCCGTCAATATGTATATTTAAAAACCTTACCTTTGGGCATTCATTTACCATTTTTAATATAGTTTTCTCTTTTTTTTTTTCTCAATAAAGTTTAAATTTAAATATGGCCCTATAGATAGTTATTTTTTTGTTTTGGCCAAAAATTAAATAATTCGACTACTATTATTGCGCTTAAAAGTAAGGCACATCAAGTCGTTTTGTCTTTTTGATCATCAGTATTAATAATAGAATTCCCGCTTCATTGGATTAAACGGAACTCCACCACGGTATAACAACATTTTGGGCACGTCAGCAGCACTTGGCGCACTATGAAAGTGGAACTATAGATAGTTGAATATAGTTCGAGACAATATGTGTCAACTCTAGTTCCAATTTCATGTGTAAGAATTTATAACTATATCCTAATATACTAATCTAATCATGATCTACAAAATTGCAGTTATGTTATGTAGTTTTAATTGATATTTTTCATTTTAGCTCAATCAATTAAAAAAACACTCATTCACTGGCTTGATGAATTCTACAATATTTAAGTAAAATATGTGGTGTATACCTCAATGGGTTGCTGTTCCGATATGAATTCAACATCCTTGTTCATGTCCGTCACATCATTGTGGCCCATGCCCATGCCCATGCCGACACCTGGTGGCAAACCACCCGATCCCTAAAATGATAAAATTGACAATCCTCTAGTACAAGAGTGTGACAAGTAAATGAGCGCACTAACCTTTAAAACATTCTGCAAATGCTGCTGCAGTGCATCGTCCTGGTAGCGATGCTTTTGATTCTCCTCTTGTTGCTTGAACTTTTGAAAGTTTTGCAGCGTTTGTAGCTGACGTAAGACATTGGGATCATTGAGCAACTGCTTCAAATTGTTGTTCTGCAAAAGCAAATGTTGTTATTAGATGATGCACATTAATTTAAAAAAATTCTGAATGTAATAATAAATAAAGAAACCCAAGAAAACTCAAGCCTAAACTAAAAAGGAAATACGATAAATAACGCAAAAGCCTATGCATACATCTATCAAATTCGATGATCCGGGCGGCGTATCATCACCCATACAATGGTGATCGTCGCCCATTAGCATATCACCATCCTCGTCATCGATTATCTCTCGCAGATCGTAGTCCAGCTCATGGGAGCTGCTACCTTTGCCATATTTGTGATGATGCGATTTACTCAGTCCCCCACTATCGAAACGGCTTTTCGAACCAGATGCCGAATTGCTGGATGACAAGTTATGTTGATGCTGTTGCTGCTGCTGCTGCTGACGCTTCATATAATGCTGTTCCATGTGACGTCGACTAGAGCTTGAGCACTTCTCGTGGCTTAGCTATGTATATTAGTCAAGCGAGACATGTATCAGAAAGTAAAGAGAGCAGTGATAATAGTAACAAAAAACAACGCCAATTGGATTAGAATCTAAAGATAAGCCACTTAATACTCTCTCACAGCCTGGCAATGAGTTGACTAAGTTGTATATTATACATTGCCAGCCTTTATTCGCTCATATCACCTATTGTCCACTCACCGAAAGATCCGGCATTGCACCACCCATTTTATCGTCGACAGCACCACTCAAATCCATATTGCTAATGCCCGAGGCATTCAAACCATTGGCTGCATTTGCACTGGAAATGTCCGAGAGATTTAGGACGCCGCCGCTGCTTCCACTCGGTCCAGAACTCGCGTTGAGGTTGGGGGCGCCGATTGGTGGCATTTGATGGTAAATCGGATGATTTGGATCAGCCAAATCAAATATTGGCTGTATGACTTCCGACTTGAAGACATTATTCTTCTGCCAAAGGTTCAGCACACGAATGATACGACTCTTGTCCTCGGGCGCGCAACGAAACAGATTGGCAAACGTTTCGGTTAGATTGCGCTGGAAGCGGGGCGCAAAGACGTCCTTCTCGGTACCATATTGATGACGCGATTGCCGCACAATCGAGTCTATCACATACAGGCCCGGCACTTTATACTCTGGCTTGCATTTGAGTATAAATTTTTCAACACTCTGCACGACATGCTTGTAGAATTTGATTGCACGCATTGCCGATTTTGTGATGGCGGCCATCTTAGCCTTTGATATGGGTGGCCGGCTATCATAGAGCCCGGAGAGCTGAAAGAAAACATACACATGTAGATGCGTGGATTTCCGAGCACAAAGGGGCAAAAATTATTTTGTTGGCAGGACGCTAAGCTTTTTGTTGCCAAAAATATTCCATATTTACATACATACATACAAATGTAAGTGTCGTGAGTATATTGTGTACGATACAAATTACACAACTACATATGGCATACATGAGAGACATGTATGTAAATACCGTGTGGTATGGTATGAATGAGTAGATTTATATGTATGTATGTACATTTTGATATGTCCATGTGTGTGTGGCGGCGGCCTCATCTTACCTCATTATTGAAAGCGACGACCGTCTCCATGTTCATTTCAATGCTCACACACTACACGCCCGCACAATATTCAAATTCGCATACTATTTTAGTATCTGTGATCTTAATAAATTATTTTCTTGTTTGTTTAACAACTTTTAACTTGAATTTTCCCAATTTTTCGCATGAAAGCGTGAAAAAAATGGCTGACGATAGTAGGGATGCTTATTTCGTATATCAATTCATCGATATAACACATACATATTTTGATATATTGATTCATTAAGCAAGGCAATCGAATGTTTTCTTATATTGCAAATCAAGTATATAAACATAACTAAAAATAGGTTCCTATGTGATGATATTTTATATACATGATCATCAATCCATAATATTCCGATGCTATTATTCAAATATCCTTATAATAATCACAGGAACTTGACGTTGCCACACTGGTAAAAATTCAGCGTTATTAGTTGGACTATAAATGCATTTTCCGAATACACGCAATGGTCACACTGGAAAGAAAGCCAAACGAAAACATAGGTTGCAACAAATTGAATAAAATTAATGCTGAATAGCAATTAACAAATTATGAGCGCCCATCATAGGCCCCTCGACGAGTCAGATGTTATGCTAATACGCACGATACGCTCAACACCGTCGCTGTACGACCACAGACATGGCGACTTTCGCCTATCGCAAAGAAAGGAAGAGGATTGGGCCAAAGTGGCTGAGACTCTAAACATCTCGTCGCCCGACGCACGACGCAGATGGACGTGTCTACGGGACCGTTATTCACGCGAGCTGAAACAAATGCGCTTGCATCCGTCCTCAGAATTTGGTCGAAATGAGTTCTTCAGGCAAATGGACTTCTTGCGTGAGTTCGTACGAAAGCGTCGTGAGAGAAGTCGTCGCGATGATACACCAACGAACTGGCTCAAAGCTGAGGTACGAACAGTGAAATCGAAATCACGCCCAGAGCCGGATACACTTATTGAACAGGACATGGATGAATCGCAGGTGTACGACGAATGCGATCACAACTATGATGCGGATGCCAAGTTGGAAGTACAGACTTCACAATCGGAAAGTTATTCTGTGCTCGTCGAAGCAGATGATGGAGATGGACATGAGTCATACGAGGAGTATATGGGCGATTCCGAGTCGGCCGAACAGAAAGTCTTGCCCCCATTGCAACCATCGCCATCACTGGTTACAGTCCACAACGAAACAGAGACGGATGGCAATGTGTCCACAGTGCCGTCCGATGCTGGCCATTCGCATACGGACATTGGGTTTATGGTCTGTATGCCGAATATGCGAGTTGAACCGGAACACTTGCCACCCATTAAACCAGAGGCATCGCCTGGCTTCGAAACAGTAACAACGCCAGCTGCTGCCGCCACCAGCACTGCGTCCAACGAAACCGCAGACGATTTCTTCTGCAAATCCGTGGCGGCCTATTTGCGGCAATTGTCGCGTCGTCACAAGATTAAAGCAAAAGTGGAAATGTATCAGATTCTGGAGAAGTACATATTGATGGAGGAGTCGGCGACAGGGACGCCAGGGCCGAGTCACAATGGTTGAGACGGAATACACTGCGACATATATATGTACATATAGTTTTTAAATAGATTTTTATGGAGTACAAATATACAACTGACAAAAATCAATTTTATCTTCTCTTTAACTTAATCTCTAAATATTTGTTATTATGCAGAGAGAGAGGAACGCTGTGCCCGCTCAGCAGAAGTCCTCATTGATTATGTCTGCATTGACCGCCAGGCCACGCTCTTTGAGTGCTTTTGAGACGAGTCGATGCTTCTCCTGCCGCTGCTCCTGCTCACGTCGCTGGGCATCCAGAATCTCATCCACCGAAATCTCTTTCAATGGAAGTTTCTGTTCCTTTTCACGATCCTGCAATGCGACGTTTTATATTTGTTGATTAGTTCAACTTATTAATTAAAATTAATTTACTGACAATTTCACCAAGCAGCACCACATTCTCGCCTCGTATTATGAAGACGCCTCTCGGAATATCTCCATACTCGTTGCCGACATGTATCCGTTCGATTGTCCGCTGCAGCACTAGGTTGGCAAACTGATCAACGGATCGCAAGTAGCCAATTAATGTTCGACCATCTCGCAGCAGCACCATTAGCTTTTCTAAGAAAGTTTCCATTATATTATTATTATTATTTATATTACACTTTGCCGGTTCAAAGGAAATGCATACTATCAACTTCTTCCAGCAGATGTGCTGTTCCAGCCAAAGGATTGAGGTCGTCCATATGGCGTAAATTTGTTGATTTTTGTAAAATGTTTGTATAAAATAAGTTTACAGCTAAAAAAAAAATAAAAGATAAACGCTTAAAAACACATCTACTTTAGCTTAAATGCAATAGAACTACTGAAAACTTCTTTGCGCCGAGTATGCTGCTAACAGCACATATTTTGCTCAGCTTAGCAACTGGTTAATTTGTTTGGTCGTTTGATATGCGTAAAGAATTTAATAATCTGTTTAAAAAATTGCATTGTACATATATTAGTCTTTAAAATTGAAAACATTTTTTAATAAGTACATATAATTAATTGTTCTTAGTCCAAAATTTATTGTATGGGTTACCATTCTCTGAAATATAAATGTTTATGAACAGTGTATATGGCACGGCAAAAGCACGAATAATTTGATTATTGCAATCAACGCTCATATCGATAGCAATCGATAGTTGCCGGCATGTTCGTCGCCGCAGCAGCCAAAGCTAAACCATTGCAAAATTAAACAAACTAACGTAATTTTGAAAGATACTGAAAACAGAGCTACGATAAAATAAGTTTAAAACGCACTGGAGCACAATGAAGTAATATTAATATAGAATGTGCGGGAATTGTGTTACATTTAATTAATATTCGTGTATTTTGACTCCTTCGCAGGCTCAGCGTTGACGGGCTGCTCGTCTATTTTCCCTACGAATACATTTATCCTGAGCAATATGCGTATATGTTGGAGCTTAAGAGAAGTCTGGATGCCAAGGGGCATTGCCTGCTTGAAATGCCCTCGGGCACAGGAAAAACAGCAACATTGCTCTCCCTGGTAGTGGCCTATATGATTGAGCATCCGGAGACAGTGCGCAAACTAATTTACTGCTCACGAACGGTGCCAGAAATTGAGAAAGTAATTGCGGAATTGCAGAACCTAATGGTCTACTATGAGCGCAATGCGCCCGTACCGCCAGCTTTTACCGGTCTGGTACTCAGCTCACGTAAAAACATGTGCATTCATCCCGAAGTCAGCAAGGAGCGTGAGGGCAAGGCAGTCGATGGCAAGTGCTATGGACTAACTGCTAGCTATATACGCGAACGCCATGAACTGGATGCTGAGGTGCCCATTTGTAAGTAGTTGTCATTGCTGTTTACGTAATTAAATTAATATATTTATTAATTGCTCTTATAGGTCAGTATTTTGAGGGTTTTACGCTGGAGGGCAAGGAGTCAACTCTGCCTGTGGGCGTCTATAGCATCGATGATCTTAAAGAATATGGACGCTCAAGGAATTGGTGTCCGTACTTTTTGGCACGCTACGCTGTGCGTTATGAATGTCAATGCTTAGAGATGTATTACCAATTACTCACGTCTTTATCTCTTTTTCTCCCAGATTGCGCACGCCCACATTGTTGTCTACAGCTATCATTATCTACTGGATCCAAAGATTGCACAGGTCGTATCCAAAGAAATGACACGCGAGTCCTGTGTGGTTTTCGATGAGGCTCATAATATAGACAACGTGTGCATCGACTCAATGAGCGTGAAAATCAATCGCAGAACTGTGGAACGCAGCACAAACGCCTTAAATCAGCTCACAAAATTGGTGCAAGAGTGAGTCTATCTATCGTAATAAGAATTAAATATGACTAATTGCATGTCAATTTCAGCATGCGTGATGAGGATACAAATCGCTTGAATGAGGAATATCAGCGTATGGTGCAGGGCCTCAAGGATGCCAGTGTACAGCGCGATACGGACATGATTCTCGCCAATCCCGTGCTGCCCAATGATGTGCTTACCGAGGTCGTGCCAGGCAACATACGTAATGCGGATCATTTTCTTAGTTTCCTACGTCGTTTTATAGAATATATCAAGACGCGACTACGTGTGCATCATGTGGTGCAAGAATCACCAGCGGGTTTCCTCAAAGATGTTTCATCCAAAATTTGCATAGAACGCAAACCGCTGCGCTTCTGTGCAGAGCGTTTGTCTAGCTTGTTGAGGACGCTGGAGATTACCGATATGACGGAATTTGGAGCCCTGACCCTGGTATGTTATTGTGTATAGGATTGATAATGATGCCATTCATACTGATTCGATGCAATTATCTACAGATAACGCACTTTGCCACCTTGGTCTCAACGTACACTAAAGGCTTCACCATCATCATTGAGCCGTTCGATGACAAGACGCCAACTGTTTCGAATCCCATAATGCATTTCAGTTGCTTGGACTCATCCATTGCCATGGCGCCGGTCTTCTCGCGCTTTCAAACGGTTGTCATCACATCGGGCACGCTGTCGCCCATGGACATGTATCCAAAGATTCTGGACTTTGATCCAGTTGTCATGAGCAGCTTTACTATGACCCTGGCTCGTCCCTGTCTGCTGCCAATGGTAAATGAAGGAGATTAAATTGTGATTCAACTAGACAACAATGAAATCCATTCTCCCAGTCAAGCTGTCTCAACTAGAGCATTAATGCTTGATTATTCACTGAACTCATTTTATTTTACATAGATTGTTTCAAAAGGCAACGACCAGGTGGCCATCTCATCCAAGTTCGAGACACGCGAGGACACCGCAGTCATTAGGAACTATGGCCAGCTGCTGGTTGAGGTGGCCAAGACGGTGCCCGATGGCATCGTTTGCTTCTTTACATCATATCTGTACTTGGAATCAGTGGTGGCCTCTTGGTATGACCAGGGCATTGTGGATACGCTACTCCGCTATAAGCTGCTATTCATCGAGACCCAGGACAATGCTGAGACAAGTTATGCGCTTATGAACTATGTTAAGGTGAGCGCCCTCAAATTTCAACCCGCAATCCGAATCGCCGGTTCCAATTGCTATGGCTTCCATTGATAATGTACTTGACACACATTCATCTCGATCTCAATCTATGCTGACTGTTCTGTCTTTGTTTTAGGCATGCGATTGCGGTCGCGGCGCGGTTCTGCTGGCTGTGGCGCGTGGCAAGGTCTCCGAGGGTGTGGATTTCGATCATCATTATGGTCGCGCGGTGCTCATGTTCGGCATACCCTACGTTTACACGCAGTCGCGCATTCTCAAGGCTCGCCTCGACTACCTGCGGGATCAGTTTCAGATACGAGAGAATGACTTTCTGACCTTTGATGCGATGCGTCATGCGGCTCAATGCGTGGGTCGAGCGTTGCGTGGCAAGACAGACTATGGTATCATGATTTTTGCGGACAAGCGCTTCTCACGCCAGGACAAGCGATCACGTCTGCCCAAATGGATACAGGAGCATTTGGTGGACAGCTTTTGCAATTTGTCCACGGAGGAGGCGGTGCAGTTGGCGCGTCGCTGGCTCAGGCGCATGGCTCAGCCGTTTTCCAGGGAAGATCAGCTGGGCATTTCGTTGCTGACGCTGGCACAGCTGGAGACAATGGAGCAGGAGAAACTGGAACGGCAGGCCCAAGGCAAAGAGGGTGTGGGCGGCGAGGTGCAGGAATTGTAATTAGAGAGGCGCGTGGCGCTTACGCAAAAACCGGCTCTCCAGCTGGCGCCGGCTTCCTTCCGCAATGTGTTTTCTTTAACCACTGGCCATGTTTCTGTCTGAATGAGAATAATAATTATAATAAAAACTGAATTTGTTGCCAGCTAATGGCATTGAATGCCATTAAACGGAGCAGCAAAACAAAACAAAACAACAAATGAAAAGTCAAGAAAGAATTGTTTTTGGTTTTAATCGCTCGGATTTGCCAGGGCAAAACTGACGCAAATGCCTTATTAACTGTTAATTAATATTATTTATAATTTAGCGGTTGCTCATTGCCCCAACGGAATGACTCAATGCCTTTTTAACTGCGTCTGCGACTGTCGCTCAAGGCGCCGAAGTCAATTTCGTTATTGTTATCGATGACCAATTGGACGCCGATAAATTGGTCTAGACGAATCGGAATCTTTATTGATATCGCTTCAAGACGCCGTTTGAAATGGTTTTCTGATAAGAAACATGGCAATAATTTAACTGTGCGCTGATCCATGTTGACCGAACATGATTGTATTCAACCTGAACCGAATTAATTTTTGCTTAGCGCTATCAGTGCATATTTGCCAATGACTTATTAATGATGCGCCGACAGGTTATCAAGACAATAAAAAACAATTATGTTTATGTGTCGTCCAGTGGATGGCGACAGATGCGATTGTTAGTGTGTTTTTGCAAATTTACCTATTTAGCTCATGCTTAATCATTTGAGCACACCACAAAAATAATTACTCACATTTGATTTTATGTTTTCAATTTGTTTTCTTATTTCTAATAACGGTGCACGCCGATTTCCTGTAGTCCTCGTGTGAGCTACAGCTCGTATGCTAAGCCCGAGCGAAAGAGAGACAGAGAGGGAGACCGAGAGATTGAGAGAGTGTGTGTATGTGTAGCGCAAGAGCTTTGCAATAACACATATACAATTACATACGCATATATGCACATAACTAACGGCCACGGCCAACACTCAGAGAGCAACACGTAAACGAAAAGTAACCGAATATACTTACAGTGCACCCGCGCTAAAGAGAAAACAATCAAAATAGAAATTTCGTACTTGATACTATGATTGATTTCTTGCATTTAGAATAGCACAAACAATTAAGAGATATTAAATGAGCATAATACGTAACTCCTCTAGCACAAATACAAATAGCTTGTTATTGTTGCGAATAGTTGTTTGCTCCGCCTATCGGGTAAACACTGTATTAGCAACAACAACGACAACAACGACAACAAAAGGCAAGCGACCGCAAAAGCGACGCTGGCAGAGTCGTCGTCGTCAGTTGTATCTCTCGTTGAACAAGAACTTTCGATTTTTCATAATAAAAAGGTTACAACTAAATCTCTGGCCGTTTAGTCGGGTGTAGCAAATAAAAGCGGAGCGCGCGCGCATTAACATCAACCAATAAAAAGAATTCAATAAATAAAGAAACAGTTAAATCCTAACATAAACAACAATTGCAAGCGACGCGTTATTTAGTGTTTTCTTAGTTAAGCAACAATTCTAAGCGCTAGTAAACCAAAACCCAACGTAGAGCCTACGCATATCCTTTATAAATATTATTATAAATCAAATCATATTTAACAAAATGAAACCTCAAGCCAACGAACAAAATGGTAGCACGCAAAATGGCGACATTGCCATAGATGCTGCAAGCGTCGCCATGGATGCTGCCGCGATCGTACCAACGGCAACAGCAGCTGCAGCCGCTGTCGCAGTCGTCGGAGCTGCCGCAACAACAGCGACTGCAGTCAGCGCTGTCGGCGCTGTTGTTCCTGCCAAAAGTAGTCAACAGCTGAAACTGGAAATGCTTAACATAGGCAACGGAAATGGTGAGTGGAAAGGATTGCCGTTACTTTACAGTTAAGCGAATGCTTGTCCGGGTTACAGTGCAGTTTTTTTGTTGTTGTTGCTTACAGTTCAATTTTGAGTAGACTAGTTTTTTAATTCCATTAGAGATTTAAAAATAAATAAAATAATAATAATAATAAAAAAACTTCTAATGGCAGAGTTAGAAATAAAGCTTCTAGCTTGAGTTTTATGTAAGTCTTTAAATATTTTCTCACATAAGTGACGATAATCAACGATAATCTATGCATTATAAATGTAATTAATAGAATATGTAAAATTTAGTTTGCAACTTTTCGTTTCAATACTCTATTCAAAATATATATCAATGTTTAGTTCGTGTTTAAAAAAAGAAAAGGGAACAACAATTTAGCTTGAGTTTCTTATGCAAGACTTTCATAATTGTCTCACATAACTTGACGTTGATTATTTCCATAATTGATAAACGTGGTTGAGGCTAACATAACGCTTAGCAATTGAGCTGCAACATTTCATCACGCAATTTGTCTTCTTAGATCAGTTGCGATCAGCTCACATTCTGAGATTCGCACAACTGAACCTCTAGACATAGCTCTGATGTCCGGCAATGCTGTTAACATAAAACCCGCAAACGGGAAGCTCAAGCCAAAATTCAAAGAGCTGACAAGATATATATACGTATATGCCAAGTACACATATACATATATGAAAACCACACAATGACAGAACAAAAAGCATTAAAAACTAGACATAGTACTCAAAGATATTCATAGCTATATATATCTATATGTATATGTACAACAACTGTCAATGATCGTAATAGATTTTGTTGACATTGACATTGAAAGTTTCGCCGCAGATCGGAAGATTCAATGAGAGCGTTTGGGCTGACTATGAGCTGCTCCATAGACAGCATAAACTCCTCAGCTTAATCCGGTATTTAGCCAAAAGCCAGGGGCACAACACCGGGAGTGGGGCTCGAGGCTAGACCTGTACTACTTTTTGAAGGTTAAAAGCATTTAATTGGACGCAAGTACCACACAGCGCACAAGCTGCCGTTTAAAACGGTTTAGATTTGTCGGTATTATATATATATATAAATTTGTGTTTTTTTCTATCTTTTGGTTTTCTTTGTTTCTTTGATATTGCATGAGCAATAAGTCGCCGCCGTGTTTCACATTTGAGCGATCGCGGTCAATAAAATAAAAGCCATTTGCACGGTTTTTCACTTGCAATTGTTAAGCAGTGGCAGCAGCAAAAAAAAAAAAAAAAAAATCCTAAATGAATCAATAACTTTATATATATTTATATAAATACATATGTATATGTACATTCCATAATAATCCCAAGCCAAGCCTAGATGTTCTTCTTAGAATTCCGTAATGCGTAATTCTTAACTATGACAAAAAAAAAAAAGAATATATATAAAGAAATCAAAACAAGAGTAAAAAACACCTGCCCTATGGAAAATGTTAATGATGACTTACCTTACTTTTTAATTACATTGCATTGCATGCTTACGATATTTGCCAACTGGTTGCCCGCGCACACTTGTCTCTATGACTAGATCATTTACTCGCTCGATTCGTAGTATTCCAACTATTCACAACCATTCGCTAATGTTGGCTCTATTAAACAAGCATCCACCCCTCCCCGGGCTCGGATTCTATACGATACTATATAAAGATGCATTTCACAACTTGGATCTGAATGAACCACAGTTCATAGAGACATCTGCCACATGTGTATTGTAGTAGCTATTAGATATATGTATGTTATTCCCATTCTATATCACATTTACTCTACATTATTTATATGAATGACTTGAAATTCTATCTAAATACATTTTCCGACTAGTTTTTTACGCAGCTGCAGAGAGATTTTACTGTACTTTAATGAATTGAAAAGAATGTGAATATAATAAATATCTTCTAAATAGGGAATTGTTACATATAAAGCTATACGAGACTCTATTTATCATATATATATTACATATATAAACTCAAATTATTAACTGAACTCTTGTATGCATATATTTTTATATAATACGTAAATATATTATCTATATATGTAGCATATATAATATATATTTCGAAAAAGTCTCATAAGAAAATTCAACTCAAACTTTTTACTGTACATTCAACTTATATGAATGGTGTATATATACATACACACATATGTTAAATAAAACAATCGAAGCTATTTTACTGTTGTAGCAGTTCATACAAGTTATATATATAAACATATATGCAAAGATATATACGATCTCTACAGAAACCGCTCTATATCAAATCAAATTCAAATTCAATCTCAGACATTCGGAATGCATAAATTCCTTTTGCCAATTGCGTTCATTGACTTCTTCGGGGACACTTTCAATATATGTAAGACAAATACATATACATATGCATGTATGTGCTGATATGTAACATATCAATATATATACACGACTATACAAATATATGTCAGCTTTTACATAAGCCATAGAAGTTATCAGCTAAGTATTCATTGTGCGACTTTTTGAGGGCTTCTCATAATAGGAGCAGCAACTTTTTTGGTATCTCTCATTGATGTGATAAAAGATCAACTTTCCTGGAATTTGTGTCTCGGTGTTGCGCCTTTCTCATTACTACAAATGAACTAGTAGAAAATCCTTAAGTTGGAATCGCTCACTCTCTTTCTATATCTTCAATATACATTGTTACTTTAGATTTCTGGTACATCTATCTCTCTCTCTCATTGTTAAAATGGATGATACCTCTCTATACCTCACTCTCTCTCTACCTTAAGTATAAAACTAATATAATCTTCATCTCTTATCTTTCTCTCCCTCTCTCCCGTTTCTAGAATTTATAACTCTCTCTCTCTCTATTTCTCTCTTTTCTTTTTACTTCTTTTAACCTTTAGTAATGTTTTTTGCTTCTCCCACCACAAAAAAAAAAAAAATAATAATATTTAGAATACACATGTTTTTCCTGTTGTTTCTCTCTTCTTCTCTTTGTACTTTTCCTCTTCTAGAGACTCAATTTATTAATAATTAGCTGGTGTAAATTTTCCAATTAAAAACATTGTTGTTTTTTTTCGTAAATTCCAAATTTTTGGTCTACATGATTGTTTCCTCCTCCAGCATGTACTCGGTCAGATCGCCGGGGCCCGATAGCAGGGTGACTGGCACACGATTCATTTGTGCCACCTTTTGGCTGGGCCACACCATCATATCGTTGCTGTTGGTGAGGACCATGACGTTTGTATTTTGGGTCGTCTCGCAGGGCAGCGTCGACCGAATCTCAGTATCGCAGTGGTTCGGCCTGCGGCGAAAGCGAAACTTAATCGGCTGAGATTTGTCCATCACAGTCTCCTCATCAAAGTAGGGGGCATAGCCCATTGCAGGATTGATGTTGGTTGGCTTGGTTAGCTAGTCGAGAGAGATGGAAATGGGAAATGAAAGAGATGAAAATGATATTTAGTTTCTACGCACCTCTTCCAATACAATAGACGTCTTTAGGCGTCGACATGGATCACAGTAGTCAGCCGCATTGGCATCTGGCGGGGATGTGCTGGTGCATGGATCCGGAGGTGGTTGCTCAACTTCTTCTTTAATTGCTCCATATGGTGACTTTTTGGCTTTCGCCTCTTCGGCCTCCTCAGCTTGCAATTCCATGCAACGCCTGAGAAAATCTTCCTCAATCTCAATCAACCGCTTCACGGCGCAATCCCGTTTCAAGAAGTTCTTGATCACCGAAAGATCACGCGGCACGGCGCCAACGACATCAAAGTCATCCGCACGAAGCTTAATGCGGTGAGCCATGTTAACTAAAAATTTGGAATTTTTCGATGCGAGGGGGCAGGATTTATGTGTTGCCTACGTTTTTAAGTGCTCGAAAAGTTCTGACTACTCAAGCTTGGGTAAACACACACACACGCACACACACACACGCACACACACACAATCTCACACGCACACGACATAAGAGTTGAAGTTAATAGACCTTGAGCACGTTCGTGAGTGGACGACCACCCAAGCCACCCACCGTCGCATTGTCCACCCTTCCCGCTCCAACCCTCTCTCAAAAAGCAACAAGTTCGAAAGTCAACAGTTTTAAGAGCACTGTAGGCGCGCATAAAGCTCGCTCATCAAAAAGCTTCGCTCACACTCACGCTCAAAGCTCTTCTTGATGTTCTTATTAGCAAAGCGACAAGCCCATCGGGCAGCCAGTTGCCCAAAGCATTCCAAGACGTCAACACGCACGCCACCGACCGACTGGAGCTACGTTTTTTCCTAATCCAAAGTCTAAGAAGTTTTTTGTTTGTGTATTTGTGTTATTCCTAACAAATATTGAAAGTAAATCAAAGTCATTCGCATTCAACATGAGCTTCACACGCCAACTGTCCGAGATGAGTGCCAGCGAGCTGAACGATGCCATCGATGATACGAATTTTCCGCAGGCTCATATCCTTTCGCGTGGGCGCAACAACAGCGTCTGCTCAACAAGTAGCACCTCCGGCACCTCCTCGCTGGCGGATCGTGTGGTCACAGCGCAGCCGGAGGAGTCGCTGCCAACGAACAACGAGGAGCCAGCTCCAGCCAACACGAACACCAACACCAATCGACCACGTCTCATACTGAAGAGCAGCGCCAGCATACCGGAAAATGATGGTACACAATCGTCGTTAACACCACAGACACCGCGTACATCGACAACGCCAGGTAGAGATAGGGATCATTCTTTGCCTAGGAGCCGCTAGAGCAACGACATCGGCGTTTAATCAATCAATTAATAGGGTCTAACGGGCATAATAATCATTTAGTTTAATGTGTGACGCCTGGCTATATAAGTATATACATATATATGTATGTATATATTAGCAAGTCGCGCCTAATGGCCCATCATTCGAGATAAGAGTTCAAATCCCCACTGATACGAGCAACAACAGCATTAGAGCATTAATGCCTGTCAAAGGTTGAATCGCGTATATGTTTCTGATCAGAATTTGTTTTCAATCCATGTCCAATTGGAACACACTCCGCTGGGGGTTGGGCTGGGTTATCGACAAATTGAATTTCCAACACTGTTTCACTGTTTTCTCTTTCTCTTTATTTACAGGCCATGAGAACTGCACTTTTCATCATGATCTGGAGCTGGATCACAAGCCGCCAACGCGCGAGGCATTACTACCTGATATGGCGCGCTCCTATCGCTTGCTGTTGGGCGGTCTTGGCGAGAATCCCGATAGGCAGGGACTGATCAAGACACCGGAACGTGCGGCCAAGGCAATGCTATACTTTACCAAGGGCTACGATCAGAATTTGGAGGGTAAGTGAAGATAACGTGTTGCCACTCGCCTCACTCACCTCAATTAGCACCTGGCAATGACCGAGCAATTAGCATTGGGTCACTGCTCCATCCTGTGTGACACGATGAATCAGCAAAAATACTCTGCCAAGCGGCATTTCCAACTAGAAACTAGTTTCTTCTAGCTGTGATTCATCGGAGTTCCATATATATATATATGCGTATCTATATCTATATGTGTTATTTGACCACGGTACTTCACCTTTATCACTGACTTGACTCGGCTGTGCATTACCCTTAATGGTTTCCACTTAAGTCAGGTGCGTTAAGCAATTTACAGTTCTAATTGGAGACTTTTATTTTGTTGTTTTCGGAGAGTCCTTGCGCGTGGCGCAATGTCAATTTTCTAGCATTGTATAACTCTCATATTGTTTACATACTTTATTTTATTCTTATATATTTTTTTTTAAAGTTCATTTATTTTTTTAGTGAATTGCAAGCATACAGACCGGTTTTTAAAATAGTCATTCCGAAAAGCAGGTTATACACTTTATTTAATACAATCGCGCAAAACTCAAAGTCAGCATTCAAATTGGCCAGCAGCAGCGGCAACGACAGCAGCCAGATATTAATGAAAGTAAATTGCCTCGAGACACATTTATAATCAATAATCACAAAAACAATTTGCAGCCCTTTTAATTTCATTTAAATTGTAAATAGAATCTTGAATGCTGCCAAAAATGCGATCCTAGATTTTCAGCATTCTCTTCAATTCATTTACATTTCAAACAAAATTAGTTGAATAGCTCAGAAAATGATTTACAACAACAGAAATATGTCATAAAATCTGTGACATTGAAGTTTGCAACGAGTGTGAAGGAGATGGAAGTAGAGCAGAGCAGTGTTAGCAAAGGGGGAGCAGAGCATAGCCAGGGCAGAGCAGAGCTACAGGAATTGTTCCAGCAGCAGCAACAGCAGCAGTAGCTATGAATTGACAGGAAGCACACTTAAGCTTTTAAAACGGTAACGAAGAGACGCAAAGAGAGAGAGAGAGTGCGTGTGAAAAATGAGTGAGCGACTGACGTTGACTGCGCTGCTGTGCGACGCGCGTCATGTGGGGGCGGGCGGGCAGAGTAGGCGAGAAGAGTGCAAAAATCACAAGTGTAGGCAGAGCATTTAAAGCTGAAGTAGTGAAAGCTCAAGCTGCCAAAAGAATGGCCAACAAGTGGCGCCACACACACACACAGACACACTTAAGCATGTGTGTGCGCACATTAACAGTCAAGTGGAACAGTTAAACTTAAGATTCAGTTATGCCACTGCCACACGTTCTATTGAGCAAATAAATGTAGAATAAAATTCACATCAATTTGGCTTGGACCAAGATAATATTAACATAATTTTCGATTTGATTTGTGGTTTAGATGTGCTAAATGGCGCCGTCTTTGACGAGGATCACGATGAAATGGTCGTTGTGAAGGACATTGAAATGTTCTCCATGTGTGAGCACCATTTGGTGCCCTTCTATGGCAAAGTGTCCATTGGTTATTTGCCATGCAACAAGATTCTAGGCCTTAGCAAGCTGGCTCGGTAAGTTCTCTAAACTCCCTTAGGTAAACTTAACATAAATATAAGTTTTTTTTTTTTATATTTCAGCATCGTTGAAATCTTTTCGCGTCGTCTTCAGGTGCAGGAGCGCTTGACTAAGCAAATTGCTGTTGCTGTAACACAGGCAGTGCAACCGGCAGGCGTTGCTGTTGTTGTCGAGGGCGTGTAAGTAACAAAATTAAAATTTTATAAAATAAGAAAGTACTTTTTTTTTAAATAAAAATAAAATAAAAAGTTGATTTGCATCGGCCGGGAATCGAACCCGGGCCGCCCGCGTGGCAGGCGAGCATTCTACCACTGAACCACCGATGCTTGTGTGTGGAGTTGCGCTAAAGCTGAATAAGAGAACTGCTTAAGTAACTAGCTAAGACAATTTGAAAGGGTTTTTGTATTTATTTAATCAATTATTATTAATTATCAATTCATTAAATAGCTAAAGTTATTTTTTTACTTTACATTTATTACTTTATTCTTTTTTCATTTCAGACACATGTGCATGGTTATGCGTGGCGTCCAGAAAATCAATAGCAAAACCGTTACCTCGACTATGCTTGGCGTATTCCGCGATGATCCAAAGACGCGCGAGGAGTTCCTAAATCTAGTCAATAGCAAATAAATCTATATAAATTGTCGATTTTTGTTTGACTTGTGTACAAAATTTTTGTTGAAATTTTTAATTTCATTTAGTTCAATTTGCCAGACAGACGAGAGAAAGCATCGCGAATTTTGGTGTTGGTAGTTTTACATAAATAATATTTGTTCATTTAAAAAAAAAAAGAAAAAAAATAGCACGTTAATATTTTTTATATATGTTATACTCACACATACATATATTTGTATGCAATAAGGGAACAACTAAATAAACGACATCGGAAACCGTTTAGGGAATTTACAAATAAGATACAATTCGTAATAACAAAAAACAAAAAAGAATCTACACATATATAAATTTATATATACATATTTACATATACGCAACATACATACATATATGAAAATTAGTAATCAAAGGAAATTGCTTTGTTATATACAAACAAGTATATATGTATTTTAATTATGTCATTTTTGAAAAGATAATGAAAGTCACGCTATAAATTTAAAATAGATAAACGTATGCTCGTTATGCAATTGTTGTTTCATGCACTAAACTAAATCTGCTTAAAATTATATATAATTAAATAAATATTTGAATATTGTTTAAAATAATAATCTTGTTTTAATAAACAGCCAAAAAAACTAACGACATTGATGAAATACTCCTTGTGTAAATAATAAACGATGAAAAAGTTCGTCCTTACGTTGACCCCGACGTGAATCGAACACGCAACCTTCTGATCTGGAGTCAGACGCGCTACCGTTGCGCCACGGAGTCCTTGGAACCAGTTATACCAAATGCCAAATACAGCATAAACAATAAATTATTTGAACTTATCCTGTATTGAAATTGCATATGTACCTTTAAGTCCCTCCCCCACATTATATAAACTTATAACAGAATCTCATTTCTTATCAAATGTAATTTATTTCCTTATTGCATAACAAGGCAGCAGGCTGTTAAACGTTTTTAGTTACGAGTTGGGAATGAAGTAATTGAATGTCTTGATTTGAAGCCGTTCATTGTATGAAATTTACAACTACTTATTTATTTGGTTCGTACAATTAACTTAACTTACAGACGGAATGGGAATTTAAACTTTGTCGTAAATCTAAAATCCATAAAATGCATTTTTAATTTGCTTTTGTTTTTTATACAAATGAAATTAGAAACTAGACAGAAGGGACATGAAATCGAAACGAATATACATATTACAAATAATTTTTCTCTGCATTTATTTTACAAATTGTACGGCAGTAAGGCTCCAGCTGTAATCTTATAAAATTATCCATCCAATGGGGTCCCTAAATAGACCATAGACACTTCTGTGTTGCCATAGACAGCAGATACCGTGGGATAAAGCTTCTTATCTGGCAGACCTACAAGGGGTTTATGTAATATTTCAAATAAAACCATCATCAAATCAATCATTAGATTAACAAACCTCTAAATGCCACTCCAAGGAATTCATAATTCTTCTCAAAGGATAAAGTATTATCATCGCAGTCGAGTATAACCCGAATCCTTTCGCCTACCTGGTATTTGGGTGCATTATTTAATAACGGATAATTGCCCTGCATATCACCGTTGTGCAGCAGATGATTCTCAACCAGGTTCCAGCCCCAGCTTTGATCATCAGAGCCAAGTAGCGCCACATAGCCATGACATTGTAAAGCTGCCTCCTTTGTGGAAATGCCAATTACGGCCACAGTTCCCAATGGACCCTCCCAAATCACTTCCCATGCATGACGGCCCTGACGAAAGCCTATTTTCGACCTGGCGGCATCTGTGCTTTGTGCTACCGGATTTCTGCAAAATAATTAAAACAAAAAGAATATTAGAATATTATTAAGTGATATATATTTATAGTTAATAGCAATTCAATCTACCGATGCAACGTGAACCCGTTTGGCTTAATGTAAACATTTCGTGAGCAGTCGTTGGGATTCCATGCGTGCAGATACGCGCGCAGCTTTGTCTTGTATGTGGTAACGGAGGCTAGCAGGTCGGATTTGATAGACTCTTTGGGCAGCTTCCGCAGGCAGTGCCATCGCCAAACATCACTGTTCTCATCGTTCAGAAAGTGATACCAGCTCTTGCAAACTTGTGAACATCGATTTAAGTCGTTGAGCTCCAAATATGAGAATATCGCCTCCAATACATTATAATTGCACAGGGGATCGACCATTTTGTTGTTGTCGTCTAGCTGTCTTCCACACTGATATCAGGTGGCGCTCGGCTTTGGCGTGTATTGTGATTTGTTTTGAACTGACAGCTGTTATCTATTTTATATAGCTTTTATTTGTTCACTTAACGTATTATCAAAACTCTGATTTGTCATGGTTTTTTTATATCAATAAATTGTTTATGATAGTATTTGGCAAAAATCAGCCGTGCGTATGTAGAGTTGTGTCGAAATTTTTCGAACAAGTTCATATGTACGAACCACATTTTAAATGTTCATTTAGTTCCTCCAAATTATATACTTGGCCCCCACAGCTTCGTTTACTTAAAATAAACATTGATGTTGAAATAATTAACTATTTAAATTAGATTTATAATTGATTAAATTGTGTAAGACTGCAAATGAATTCCTCTAAAATTTTTGCATTTTCTGTCAACAACTCTAGGGTTTGATAAACTATCGATATCAAACAACAACAGTTTTGGTCAGCGATGGCTGTGTCGAGTTGGCCGAAAAACTTGTAGTCGCTTACGGCGAAGCCGACGATAACAGCATTGTTTACATTTTGTATAGTGTGTTGGATAACGTTCGATTGATAAGATGCTTTTACACATACGATTTACGTTAATATTATTAGCAATTATTTAGATTACGAATCTGTTAAAGGCTAAGTAAACAAATAATAAAACTTTTTAAGTTTATCACCTTTCCACTTATCTGACAATCAAAAGCGATGAAGCGGCAACTGTATGAGTGCAAACTGTGATATCAATGCCAATACTTTTTATGTCGATATTAAGAAAATACTGTCAATAAGGTACGTTAATAAGAAGAGACACTCAAATGAATAAGTAATAATAGATTTTGTACTATATGAGTGCCGCTACCGTGACGTACGTTAGACAACACTGAGTTCGATTGATGCGTAAATTTGGCGCGTCGAGAATAATCAGCTGTTTAACGCGGTGTCTGCCATTTCGCTCGCACTCTCACGTTGGTCGTTTTCGTAGTCGTTGTCGTCGTCGTCGAAAAAGGAACGACTTGATGGAAATTTTATTCACATCGCTCTGCTATTAAAACGAACCATAATTAAATTCTGAATAGTGCACAAGAAACAGCATAAATTGTCCGTTCATTTTCCAAAAAGTGCAGCAAAATCAAAACATTGAAAGTGCCCGAAAAACGCCGCTGAAAAAACCCGCATTGAAACCATTTTCTGTGTGAGTGTGACAAGAAAAAATGCGCTGCTGCTTCTGCTGGAAACAAAAAATGCGCTCGCCATTTTGACTCGCGCGACATCCAAATTTTTACTTGCTGCTATCAAAATAATAAAATTGAGCTGTGCCACAGCGTAGCCACTTACGCCCCAATAATAAGAACATCTGATAGCTTGTGGGTAAAGAATATTAAATACACGTGTTACAATTGTGAACCACAAAATAAAATCTACAGAGATCATCGCGGGCCGCGCTACACAAATACAATTAAAATACACACATTCACTTGCATACAACTAGGCAGGCATTCATACACACACACACACACACACGTTGCGACTACGTGCTTCTATTCTGTTCCGTTCCGTTCTGTTGGTATTGATATCTTTTGGCGGGGCGTGTTGGTGAACAGTTATTATCCCCTCCCAAAATAAAAAGAAACGCAAATACAAAATAGTCACAGTCGCCGGAGGTGTAGCAGCGAAATCAATTCAGCAGCGGTTAAGGGTGCTGGACACCAAACAACAACAGGCGAATCGACGTCACTACACCTGTCCTGTCCTTCTGCCCACCACACCTGAAAATGGCGCATACCTCGACGACAAGTCAAACGAGCGGCGCGGTTAAGACTGATGAAGTCAACTTTTTCTTTCAGGATGAGCACGGTAAGCTGGGCTAAGCGGTTTAGTGGTCAATAAGTCCAGTTGAAGTCCCACTACATTGCTTTGTTATTAAATTCAGCATGAAGCCGATTAATTTCGCTTTAATGAATGCATAACATAGATACATACATACATACATACATGCATATATTATAACATACATAGAAGCACAAGCACGCATACACATAGATACAGTTGCAGAGACTTGCGTATTCACAATAGTAGCGGCGGGGGAGCTACTCTACTAACTTGCATGCTCGCACACTGGCGCGTAAACGCCATCTTTTTCTTTTTTCGGTTTCCTTTTACATACAATATTTATCGCTTAATGCTCTTTAAGCGCATACTCAACGCCGCGCCGCGCCATGGCGTGGCAAACCAACAAGAGCAACAACTACTACTACAACTGCACAGCAACACGTCAAAAAACAAATAATAAAAATAAAATCAAGTAAAATCGGTTGGTTTTGTCTGCCGCTGCCAATATACATTCATATATGTATATGTATGGATGTATGTGCATGCTCACACAGATACATATGTATGCCAAGATGTGTGAGTAGCATGTGCATGTGTGTACATTGCCGGGCAGCAGCGCGACAGTCGCGCTTCGCCCAGTTGGCGCTCAGTCAAACAAATACTCAAATACATTCTATAATGAAAAAGATACTCTGCCATTTGTTGTTGTTTTTGTTTATTTTTTTTGTCTAAACAGCTGATAGCAACACAGCAGCAGCAGCCGGCAGCGCTGTCTTCGTCAAAGCTTCGAGAGCGCTTTTTTCACTCTGTCTGTCTCTCTCTCGCAATATGACATCCTTCCCATAATAAATCTTAAAATTCAGCACAATAAGAATCAGGCTGTGGGCGTGCTCGCTGTGGAGGTGACGCAGAAATTCTAAAACTGCGTGTCATAAAAAGCTTAAGAGTACAAACATATACACGTATTTATATATGTATATATACATACATACATACGCTTTCACAGATAAACTGCACGTATACACACACAGACGCGTATAGGCAGATAGAAAAATAGTTAAAGCCCAAAATGGGCAAACACCAAACATGTGTAGCAGCGGCTGCGCAGCCGACGCCGGCTGCAATAGTTGTTGTTATTGCCGCTCTGTGTACCATCTTACGTACATCCAAAAGCCCGCGTATGTGTGTGTGTGTGTGTGTGTGTGTGTGTGTTTGTGCGCGTTTTTGTGCGCTCGTGTATGTGTAAGCGCATGTCTTGTTTGTATGAATGAGCGAGCAGCGTCGACCGTACGCCGGCTAACCGGCCTGCTACAAGGCTGCTGCTACTTGCTGCTCTGCTGCTCTGAGCGATGTTTGACAGCAGTTAAACTGTGACTCATTTGTTAGTGTGCGTGCGTTTGTGTATCTGTGTGTGCAGATTGGTATTTATAGTTGGAAGCCCTTTATTCATAAACCACTTAAAATTAGCATACATGTTTATTTGTATACATATTTCTATAGTGCTTAGCCCGTCCGTTAAATATTAACATTATGTAAATGTTAGCGCAGCAGGTGAATAATTAGCATAACTGACAGATCTAGATGTAAATTGTAAACAGAGAAGGCAATATCAGACGGCCAGGGTTGTGCAAACAAAGCGATCGTAATACTGATACTGTTGTATGGGCATGTATGTATGTGCTCACGTGCTTCAAATTAACATACATACATACATGTATGTATCGGCTTACTTGCTTAATATTTATTTTTTATTTTTAATTTTTTTGTGGATTGTTGCGGTTTTCTCAGCGTATCCTTTGCACCCCATGTCAAGTGGTGGGCATATTTATGTTTTCGTTTCTTCTTTCGTGCTTCACACATTTCTTTTGTGTTATTTGTTGTTGTCGCTTTCGATATCGTCGCCCTTTTTTCGCAGTGTTGTTTTTTGTTTTCGCACTTTGCTTTGGTCTTAACATTCGCCAGCAATGAAAGACTGTGTGTGTGTGTGTGTACATATACATATGTATATATTTACATGCATTGTATTCGATTAACATACATATGTATGTATATCGAGTCAGCTCATTGAAATTTCGAGCCAAATGTTCGTGCATTGCGTGCATTGCAAATCCTTCACAGCGCCGATGAGGATGCCTTTCAAATGTGTGCGCATATAATTAATATCAAGATCATAATATATATTTTATATTACTTGATTAATATGACTATATATTCGATATTCATATTATAGGACAAATTGCCAAAGTGTTAAAGCCAGTTGTAGTGAAGCAAGCACACTCCATGGATAAGTCGACTCTGGTCTTTCCAAGCAGCTCCACACGCAACGGAGGCAGCGGAAGTGGCGGCATCGGCAATGTGGGTCGAGTGGGCGCCTTGAGTCACATGGTAAGAATTTATAGATTAATTGATCGAGGAAAATAGAAAATAATAATATTAATAATGAAACTACCTTTAATTGCGCGCAGAGCACAGCGAATCAGGGACAATTTATACGTATTCAAGACAATTGTATAACTATTCCAAAACCCGAAAGTAAGTCGACAGACAGAGGTAATATTTGCATAGAAATTTATAAATACATATGCCATATTTGGGTTTCTTTTCTTTTCTATACTTTTTACAGTTACTTCATATACACCTGTGTCAGCACAAAAACTCAGCAGTGCTGGAGGCGGGGGAGGCAGCATGCACGAGGTGGTAAGTAAATAACGCAAAGACGATTATCTACACAAAAAAAGAAAAACAAACTAAATATATATGTATATATCAATTTAATTGTAGATAAAGAATGAGCGATTTGTCAAATTTACGCCAAATAACGTCATGAAAATGAAATCGAAATTGTAAGTTAATTGGCAAATAATGAAATTACATTGAATTGGCTCTATATAATTATTTATTACCGAATATCCTTAGGCACGTCATTCAGAATAGTCCCATGCACACAGCGTCCGCCTCTTCCTCGTCAGCGCAAAGGAAACGAAAACCAGATAAAGCCGGCAAGGGACTGCGTCACTTCTCGATGAAGGTGTGCGAGAAGGTGCAGGAGAAGGGCAAGACGACATATAATGAGGTGGCGGATGATTTGGTTGCTGAGGAAATGAAGAACAATTCATACGATAATAACTGTGATCAAAAGAATATCCGGCGGCGTGTCTACGATGCGCTAAACGTACTGATGGCAATCAATGTTATTTCTAAGGACAAAAAGGAAATCCGTTGGATCGGCTTACCTGCCAACTCGGCTGAGGTACTGCCCGAAACTTTTCTAATTTAATAGATTATTAATTAATAATATTTCTTGTTCATATTGTTCTTTAGCAATTTAATGCTTTGGAAGAGCAAAACATGTTGTGCCGTGAACGAATCAAGCAAAAGAATGAAATGTTGCGGGAAATGGTCATGCAACATGTGGCATTCAAGGGTCTTGTCGAGCGCAATAAGCGGGCCGAGAGCCAAGGCGTGGTGCCATCTCCAAACTCATCCATTCAACTGCCGTTTATCATTGTGAATACGCACAAATCGACCAAAATCCATTGCAGTGTAACCAACGACAAGTATGAATACATAACTACACCATTGACAACATTGATACATAAATTTTTTTTTTATTATTCATAGATCGGAATACATATTTAAGTTCGATAACACATTCGAAATGCACGACGACATTGAAGTCTTGAAGCGCATGGGTCTCCTTGCGGGTAAGCAAACAATTTCTGTTAAGAGTGAGTGCATTAGATAAGATTGTGACTTTGTTGGTTCTATTTAGGCTTGGATACAGGTGAATGCACGCAGGAGAATATCGAACGTGTCAAGTCATGGGTCCCACCAAATCTGGCCAAATATGTGGAAGGTATTTATTGTGTTCGGTTATAGGAAGAAAACACGATTCATGGCATAATTTTCTTCACAGCTTATGGCACTGGCAAAATGATTGATCCGATGTACGATTCGGATGATCATGACAACGACTACAATCCGTACCTCGAATCAACCAATGAGTCTCAGGGCTTCGCACAACACACACAGCATACCACCGATGTCGAGTTCAAGGAGGAGCTGGACGATGATGAGCTGGAGGATGACATCGATTGAGCTGAAGACGATGCTGACGTGGATGTGGACGTGTCATGGGCGATGGAGTCCACTGCACCAGCTGACGACATTAGCAATGGCTACGCAGAGGATACGTTTAGTTTTACGTTTATTAACGCGTTGTTAGGACTGCCACGCCCCACTGGCTAGGCTCTCCATTTTACACATTTGTCTATCTACACAAACACACTCACACACACACACACACTTACTTGCACACTCACAATCCACATAGAAGCGTTCAATCGCTTTTATTTCGTTTATTTCTCAATGAGACTTATACTATAAATAAGTTAAAAACAAATCAACATTTAATAATGATAACATAACTTGGCGTTCAGTTTGTATTTGTATTTTTGAAGTTTATTTTTAAGCGCAAAACTTTTCGATTAATGTTCTACTTAAGCGAAAAGAAAATGTATTTTAGTGAAAATATACAAAAAAAAGAAAAAAAAGAGGAGAAATGAAAAACAAGTTAAGATAAAAGAAAAGAATATCTGTCTTCATTTTAGTTGTTAACGAATTGCTGCTTAAACAAACATTGTTAAGAAGCGAACGGACAAATTTTTGCAAAGTTTATCGTCAAATGTTGTAGAGCAACTTTTAAAATAAAAACTAAAACAACTATTGTACACCAAAACTCTTAAATGACAGCAATTAAATATAGTGTAATATTCATTAAGCTACAAATTGCGGTGCAAACTGTAGACAGAAGCATATGAAATATGTTTATTTGCCTAACATTAATAATTTAAGACACCTGTTTCACATTTTTCGAAAATTTCTCAAGAACCGTTCAACTAAAATTAAAGCAAACAAATATATTTATAAATACAAACACTTATATACATATACACCTATATATATAGCTATATAATAATATACAAATTAAAAGTAAATTGGAAAATAATCAACCTACCTATTTAGTCATAATAACTATTAATGCATCAATATAAATTAATAGAATTTATATAAAACTTTGAAGTGAATACAAATGCAAATTAGTAGAAAGTGAAAGAAATATGTACATTTAAGAGTCGAATCGAGTCGAGTAGTTGTGTAATAAATTTAAAAATATTTCATTTTAAAAATGGGAAAATCGACAAAGAGCAAATACAAAATGCATTAACATACAAAGCAAAACAAAAACGAAACATTAAAGTAAATAGGCAATAAACTGAATACATATTGTAAAATATGATTTAAACAAATTGTTGTTTTCTTAAACCAAGGTATATTATATTTATAAATATATATATAGTTTGTGGGTTTTTAAGATAATTATTTATATAACAATTATTCTTTCGTTATTTCTGAGCTTTGTTTTGTTACTGTTTAAAAAATACCATCCACGGAATTCTATTGCTCGCACAGGCAAAAATTCTGCGGCATGTCTAATGGAACTGGGAAATGTGAGAGGTTCGGGAATTTTGAAACAAATAACCTGACGTATTACAGCCCGAAGGTGTTCGATGCTTGAACAGCAGAAATTCATTTGGCTTATAGCTAAGTGCTAAGGCTAAAGCACACTCTAGGCAAATCCTTCATCAAATGCTGTTCCTGCCGTGGACGGTGGACCTAGCGGTTGCTGCTGTTGAGCGGCCAAATTGAATTCGTAGTTCATTTGCTGATCGACCGGTGGGTTGGGGAATGCGCTCGCAGACAAATTCATTAGCTCGGGCTGCGGTGGCAGAGGTTTTACTGGTTCCTGTTGCTCCAGGCGCAGCTGCTTCGGCGATTTCACATAGCTAATAGGTATTAGGCCTGAGCTCTGACCGTTGGTTGATGCCAGGGCCCAGCCGGTGTTGAGGAGTTGGAGTGTCTGCTGAATCTCACGGGGCGCCACTTGTACGTTCTGGCCGGCACGTAGGGACAACTCGCTTTCGTTGCGCGCCTGGAAATCATAAATGGCCTGCGTCTGAATGGGGGCAGTCCACTTGGAGGGATTACGAGCTATTTCAATTGAAGAAAAACAAAGTGAGGGGAGGGATATTAATAAGAAGATAACAGAATCAGCTGCTTATCACACTCAGCTGGATGAGCAAAGTGCCGCGAGATAAGATTAATCGAGTGTCCAATGTACATTCGCATACCTTCCTCTTGCGCCGTATTCGTGACAGTCCCCAGCAGTTTCACGATTAGGTATGGTGCGGTGAAGATAAAACTGATGAAGGCCAATACTGGCCACGGCGAGGTGCCTCTGCGAGGTAAACGTGGCCCATTGCCAGACTGTTTGGTGTTGTCGTTGAGAGCTTCGGCAAAAGCTTTCTTAAAAGCTTCCGACGAAGGATCCAAATTTGAAATGCGCAGCCAATACAGTATTCTAAAAGGTTAAAAGCATATTATTAAGTTGAACTTTTCCCGGGTCGCTGCACTGCACTCACTTTCTGTAAATCCATTTCAAACCGCGAAATATCGCAAATGATGTCCAGAACTGCGCAAAGACAGTGCGCAGGCGTCCGAAATTTGCAGCCACGCCAAGGATGGCACGAAATGAGCTCGTCAGCGCAAAGAAAGTAGAGTCCAGCATGGAAGCAATGTTTCCAATGGCTGACACTAGCGATTCAATGCTTTGGAATGCGGGACGTGAACTATTTTCGGCCATTTGTATGAAACGTTGCTCAGGATCGTTGCTGTTCAAGCCACCAAATCTGTTGTAGCCACCATAGCTGCCGGCGCCATAGCCACCAAAACCGCCCATACCATAGCCCATGCTACCATAGCCAAATCCGCCAGTGCCATAGCCTCCTGTATTGTAGCCGCCTAATCCCATGCCGTAGCCACTCATGTTTCCATAGCCTCCTCCGTAGCCATATGAAGTCTGTTGCAAAGGCGATTGTGGAAGGGGCGGTGGTGCTGAAAGCGCTCTCACATTGCCATAAGGAGTAGTCAACATCGGGGCCTCATTAATAACTGCGCTTCGCAGGTTGTTGTTGTCACCCATGTTGCTGTGGACTGATTAACTTTTATTCATTGAACTTTGGCCCAAAAGTTGAAGATTAATTATTCTTACCTGTATATTAATGTGTATTAATTGTGTATTTTATTTGCTTCGATGGCTTACTGAAATACTGACTTGTGTTCAGCAGAAGGGATACTATTTAAGTAGGCAATGTTTATTTAACTAATAAATAAAAGAATAATAATACATTTATCAATTACTTTTTCTTTACTCTTATTATTGTATCGATTATTGGCGATAATTATTACTTCGATATAATTAAATCGCGCGATAATTTTTAAAACGATATTCATGCTGATCGAATATATAAACTCATTTGCTAAATAGATTGAATGAAACGTGAACGCATATATAATTAAAAAAATCAATCAAAATAAAGAGAAAACGAGTTTTATGCTTTTATTTTCGACTAATGCTTTTTTCTATGCATAGTGCGTGTATTTACTCGATACATTGAATATTTTATAAAATCTGGCAACTCAGGAGCTTAAATTAAGCTGTCGAAAAAATCGAATATCAACAAACTGAATGTAAATACTTGCTGTTAACGGAGGTTGGGCAATGAAATAAAATTTAAAAATAAAAAGGATTTGTGTGAAAGCATAATTAAGCCATTATGGGCAGCCGAAAGGATTTCTGCCTACGTGAATGGGCGCCACTTACAGAGATCATGGACCTTATACCGGCAGCTCGGCGCGGCTTTTTCCCATCGAATCTCAATGTAACTTGCGTAGATGCCATTGAAGATTTCCTGGCGCTGGGAAGTGACGCTGGAATTGTCTTTTGGTATAATCGTCATTCGGGCGAAATGCAGAAACTCAAAGCTGAGGTAAGTATTCTGAGTATGGCTATGACTCAGATGACACGCACATCGCGTGCCAAATAGGAATTTGATGAACGTTCAGTGGTGATTCCCCTTCCACTCCGAAATCACCCACCCACACTGATAACTCCTATGTATACAATGTATGTAGGTATCCACGCGCATAACATGCGTTAAGATAGTCAATTCGGTGGAGTATATGGTAGCTGCTGGCAGCGCTAATGGTCAAGTTAGCGTTTTTCAAATTCAAAAGGAGTTGCCGCCAGACCTGGACTTGGTCGCACCCTGCACCCGCACCAAACCCATCGAGCGCTACACTATACGTGATTTGCATCGCTGCGTAGTTAGTTGTTGTGAGTGGTCAAAAAATGGCATGAAATTGTATTCGGGCGATCGCCAGGGCGTCGTCGTGCTCACCGAATTCGATTATCAAGCGGTAAGCAAATTACAGTTACTTTCCTATCCCATTTTATTAATTTAAATTGAATTCTGCTCCGCAGCACCTGAGTAAATCGTTGGAAATCCTGAGCGAAGCCTATGAGATTGTTCAGCTGAGCGTACATCAGAGCTATTTATTGGTGGCGACTCTTTATCGTTGCATTGTATGCCGCCGCGATGCCAAGACTCATGCGTGGCAAATCACCCAGGTGGGCAAGAAGGATCGCAAGCAGCTAATCGACTGTGGTGGCGTCTTCCTTAAGCAAACAACAACAGCGCATGATAATTTGCCACAAATCATTTGCGGACGACCCGGACTACGTTTCTGGATTGCCGATGCCGTTGGCACTGTTGCGAAGACCATAATCTTCAATGAAGCCGTCTTGAGCAATCCCACCTGGGAGATACCTCTGCTAAATCCCAAGCAATGTAGTCAAACGAAAGCTAGTGGAACTATAAATCAAGCCAGCAGCAGCAGCTGCATTGACACTTTTGTAGCCAGCAAAAATTTTCGCGAATTGGTTTTGTATGATGGACACGATTCATTGGTTGTGACGCATGACGATGTTGCTTTATACATTCTGAATCTTGAGCGCCTCAAAGTGGAGGCAGTGGCGCGTGGTTTTCGAAAAATTATTGATTTTTGTGTCTGCGGCAAAGAGATCTTTGTGCTCGAAGGCGAGCGTTCGCTGTTGCGTCTTGCACCTTTTCCGGAGCCACCTAATCGAACTACTACGGTAATTTTCAATCCTCTGCTACCGCCGCCGTTGCCCATGGTGGTTGCCTCTCAATATTGCAAGCTAGATGTGGAGTCGCCGGTGGAGCTGGAAGCGACGTTAAACACAGCTGAGGAATGCTTCGAATTGCCTCCCATTGAAAAGCTTGACTTGAATGTGCCCATTGAGCTGGCAGTGGAGTCGCCATTGACGCAGCAAAATCGCCGCATGGAAATCTTTCGGCGCATTGGTGAAATGGACTTTGAGCAGTCCATTGTGCACACCAGCGGCACGTTAAGTCACAAAAAGCGTAAAATTTCGGCGGACAAGCAGAACGTTTCTGTAGGAGGAATCGTTGAGATTGGACAGGAGACACATGAGCTGAAGCTGCCACTGACAAGTGCAGCTACATTAATGGAAGCTAGCTATTGTCAAATGGAAAAGTGAATATAATTACTTTATAAAATGAAGTCCCATTTATTTAATTTATTTATTCCAGCAACGGTCTGGTTTCACCTGTGGATATGCGAGCAGCTTTTATGCAGCAGCTGCCCGATGCACTGACGCCAACCACGCTGCAGCGCACAGTGGCGGAAAAGGCGAAAGCATTGGCTGCCGAGCTGGACTTGCCAGAAGTGCATTTAGGACCAGTCAACGCTGAGCAGCTGCAGGCTACACAAGGCTGCACGCCGCAGCTTGTGGATTCACTGATCAACTGTTATCCCTCTCGACTGGAGGAGGTTAGTGTGCAGACAACGCCGCGCAAGAAACTGGAGCTGAATGACACCACCGATTATTGCGCCGGACAGCCAGTGGATGGCATTTGTGCGGGGGCCTTAAAGCCCGCCTTGACATTTGTAGAGACTCAGCCAAAGTCCACATCATCGCCCGATGAGGAATATAATAGTTTTCGTTGCGCAGCTGATCCACACATAAAAAAGGAGAAGACACCCGCATCAGGTGACTCGAACACATCCAGCGAATGGGAGTTTTTGGATAACTAAAATGTGTATTCGCAGTCCAGTATTATTTACATTTTGTAGATTTAGTTGCATTTGCAGTTACTTTCACATGAAACTAATATTGAGTTTATGTATGTTTTTCATGCACAATTCTCAGTTATTTGCAATTTTGTATTTGTCGAACAAGTTGTGTGCTTAAATTGTGATTTTCGTATGTTATTATTAAATTATCTCCAATTGTATATAATATTAAGGTGAAATATGTTAGCTAAGTATATTTATAATATATAAATATTTATTTTACTTAAACTGCAAAGTTTTGAAATACTCTGTGAAGTGCACTCATTATTATTATTATTTTTGCTTAGCATTTTATATAATAAAATTTGAATTCGAGCACAGTTAATAATGTTTGTTTCAATTCTTTGTTATTTTACCAGACTCAGACGCAGGAAATGCCTAGCCACTGATAGCCCTTTGGATGGATTGCTACATGACTTGGCTAAATGGAAACATGTGCATACTGAATAATTGCTGATAGGGAATAGCTGCTGCATGTGAGGGAAACGCGACGCCTCCACAAGCTAATGCTGCCTAATATCATAATACACATATAATATAAATACATATTAATGATAAGTATTATATGACTATGATAGAGGCTCAAGCGTGCCTGTCACACATGAGAGATTGCTAGCTTAGCGAAATTTTGCAGGCTCACTGAGAAAATGTGTTTCAAATTAAAAAAATATTTTGTATGACATGTTTTGATATACGAGTAGAGCAAATTTGTATAAATTGAATAGTCAGTAAATTTATATTGTTAATTTACTGAATAATAAATTGATCAAATTCTATTAAATTCTTATTTTTTAAACTAGATGTAGCTTAAATAATATTAAAAACATTAAATAAAAATATATTAAATTATACGATTTCTTATTTAGTTTTAATTTTTCTTTTTCTTTAAAAGTTAAATTTTGTTTAATTTATCAAAAGATAAAAATAAATTTATATAAATAAAAAATATATATATAATGAAGAGTAAGATGAAATATAAAATAAATATATACAGAATTAAATTAATATAATCTTTAGCTTGCAACTTTTATAAAGAGTATTTTTTTTTAAAGCCAATTCTTAATTTTTAAAATATCTACACTTTTAAATACTATTTTTAATTTATCTTTTACATACAAAAAAATAAATATTTAATATATTTTTTTTAAATACAAAAGTGTTAGCATTCAAAGTTATTATTTAAAAACAAAAACCTTCATTTTATTGACTTTTGTATATGAATATGTGAAGCAGATTTACCGTCTTCATTAAACGATAACTTGATTATGGAAAAGTTTTAGTGCAGCTGGATATGTCGTTATGCAATATCGTGAGTCCCGACGCATGCCCTAACAACTGTAATAAATAAATTGAAACTTGAGCGCAGCTTGATTTTCAATTGACTGCAATAATGGAAAGTTTTGCAGTGGGCGACATCAGCGGCGGCAACTAGAAATTTCTAGGAGCAAACTTATCATAAATATAAATTTCTTAGATGCACACGCGCTCGTATGCGTATAGAATGAGCTGGATAAACCTTGAAAGCATCCAAATCATAACAAAAAAATTTGCATGCAAAATTTTCCACAACTAAACAAATGCCATTGATTGAAATTGAAATTGAAATGAAAGAAGCTCAAAGTAGTTGATGACTCGCGATAGTCAGCAAAATAAGATACTCACTTGCTTGAAGTCTTTAAAGAATGCGTTGATTTGTTGACACAGCCCAGCGGCTGATGCTGTTGTTGCTGTTTTGTTGCTGCTGAGACTCTGAATTTTTCAGGCCTTAACAGGCGCATGCCAAATTATGTTAGTTTTTGTACAATTTAAAAGTCAAGAAAGTCGGGCATGTAAAGTGTGAAATTAGCTCAAATTTAAACAATTTAATCTATAATATATTCAAGAAATATTGCAAATTTGTTATTATTTTTTGCAGAATGAAATACATATTTTCTAATATATATATATATTTATGTTCTTGTTTATTTTATTTATATTTTAATACATTAAATAAAATAATTTTAAATATATTTTTAAAAATGTGAATATATTTGTAAAATATGTTATTTATATAAATAAATAATAAATATAAATTTTTAATTAAATACTTTAAGCTAACAATTCTTATTTATATTTTGTAGATTCTTAAAATATATATCTATATATTTTTTAAATACATATTTTTATTTTTATTTTTTATACTTTTACATTTATAACTCAATTAGTCGAAATTCCCTACTAATGATTACTTATGTTAATTTAAGCTAAGCTCTGAACTCCCTAATGCGGCGAAACGACAAACATTTTCTCAGCTCAACTTAAAACCAACTCACACACATGCACACATATTCACACACAACGCACACCCACACACTCATACACATGCTCTATACGCTCTCTTTAGCTTTTCGGCTCTTTCTCTCTCAGTCTCTCTGTGGGGACAGCAATGCCGGCAATTGGTCGGTTGCCATTTACTCTTGCCAGAACAAAGAGTAGTGAAAGATAGGAAACAAAAACAACAACAAAAATCGGCGCTGCTGTAAATAAAAGCGCACCGCAATTCGCTCTTGTGCGCATTAAGCGGCGAACTTTTGCTTTGACCAGACCCCAGACCTAAACCTTCGACCAAAGCGGCGAAAAGTGTGAAAAGGCACAGCAAAATTCCTCTAACAAAACAAAAACACACGCTAAATTATAAATAATTGTGTGGGTGTTTGTTTATGTGAGTGTGTTTACGTGTAAAACTATTGAGAAAAGTGCAAAGCAGAGACGTTAAATATTTCCCACATACGAAATTCGTGACTGTCGAAAATGAAGCCAACCAAGAACTCAACGCTGGAAGTCATCTCGCCCAAAGTACACGTGGACGATGAGTTCATAGAGACGGATTACGAATACCAAACGTCGCATGTGAAGCGTACCGCCACGGGCCAATTGCAGGTGAGTTGCCGGTCCTGGATAGCCTGACGGACTGTATTACGCAAAGACCAAACTAGAAAATCGATTTAATCCACGGCAAAGGGTTTAAAAATAGAATGCAACAGTTGCATAAAGATGTAATGAGCTTACGGCGCATGTGTGGGAGAAAGAAGAGGAATGAAATGCAGACAAAAATTATCAACAGTTGTTTTAATGCAAATAGTTATTGAGTGAAGAGAACAAAAAAACGAATAAATCTCTGTTCAGCTCAGAAATTTATTTGAAAATGATCATACGATCTCTTAATGTATTTCGTGGATAGCTTCAATTGAGCAATTATTGAATCCCATATTACTTGAGCGGATCACGCGAGAATTTATTCCCCACTTATTGGCCTTCACATTGAACTAATGGCAGATGTTCTCGTTTATATTCTCCAGCTGTTATGGATAAGCTATCATAAATCGTTTGAAAAACTTTCCACTCTGCTGCTGCTACTGATGCTTCTGCTGTATAGTGTTTTATGGTTATTAATATTCTGTACAAATAGAATATGTATTTCTAGCGTATGATAATGGGCCAATGTTGACATACTTGGAACAAATTCTCCAAAATTTATTGATTCTATTATGACATATTACAAAACAGCTGATAAAATAAAATCGAGCACTGATAACTGTGCATTTCCAAACCTGTTTCCATTGACATTTCCATGCCCATTCCTCATTCCCCATTCCCATTCCCATTCTCATTCCCCTTCCCATTCCCGTTTAAGTACACAGCGTACTTTGCTGATGTGCGCAGGCGTTAAACATATTTGTGAATTTGAAATGAAGTCTCAGTATTATCGTGTATGTGTTTTGAATTATTTATGTTAACTTATCGTCTAAAAATATTTGTGTATGCAAATATACAAGTCAGATTTGCAAGAAAATAAACTTTTGCTGAAGCGTGTTCCTTCTGTTTCCGCTGTTTCGTTTACTGTTGTGCTCAACTTCTGCAGCCACAGACATTTGCTTGCTGTGCTCTTCTCGCACATAATTGTGCTGTGTTCAACACACACTTGCTGCTCTCTTCTCCCCCAAGGTCAACGATAGTGCAGCAGGAAATGACACTTGCTGCACTCTTCTAGCTCAAGGTCAATGTTACGGACTGAAGTGTCAGCTGATATGTGAGCACAGTGGGCTGTCGGCTCGCTGTGTTCTCTTAGCACTTTTGACTCTCTTAAAAAGTCAGACCATGACTTGGGGTACAATTAACTCTATGAATATTCATATAATATTATCTCTTTATAGTTTGACAATATATGCTGTTGCTTGGCCGCGATATTCGTGTGAGGCTTCATTTCGTTTGAATTGTTTTTGTATTGAAATTCTCACATGTGGTTATTAACAAGCCGGCCGGCAAATGGCCAACAAGTGTGGCTTTCGACTTTACACGTTTCTAATTTATTTATGCAACATATACGATTATCATGATATACATATTTATAAGAATATCTTTATACATATATTTGTATACACATATTTGTATTTCTGGTAACGAACACGTCGCCAGCTGCCAAGTGAAATCAAATATTAAGATTAATGGGAAATATCAGAACGAATTATTAACACACTTTTGAAACGGTATCAAAAAATATAAATAAATAAATTAAATTGAATGAACTCTGATTTAAGCAAATTAAATTTAAATAAATAGAAGGAAATTCAAATATAATAAAATGTTAATTTTGTTGTCAAATATATTTAAATGTTTTTTTTTTTATATTTATTTTTTTAATAAATATATACTTTTTTCGAATTATTTTTATTTATAGTACTCAGGAATTTTATTTCCTTACTTTATATCATAATTATCAGTCAATAATTTATATATTATTGAATATATTGAGTAGCATAATTTCCCTAAAGAGTATACAAATTCGACTGCCAATAATATCACTAAGAAATCTCACAAAATATTTGTGAATAAATTTTCATTGCATTTACATTTTATTTTAATCAGGCAATAACCTTATTAATTTATCTTCAGTATCACATTATCTACATATAAAGAGTATATAAATTCGGTTAGCTGTTAAGGTTGAGGTCCAATAAAAATCACGCGATCGCACAAGTTGCCAAGCAGTTTGGGCGTTACGCTAATCAAGCCACGTCTGGCTTTGTGTCCGATAAGGCGCAGCTGGTACTTAAGATATATTGGTATAGGCCAGGAATTAATTACTGATTGAATCGTTTTTTTGCTCTTGCCCACTTGCAGGTGCACCCGCGAACAACGTCGCTCAAGATAAGGACAGCTCGCCATGTGCCCAAGTTGGGTGTCATGCTCGTTGGCTGGGGTGGCAACAATGGATCGACGCTGACGGCCGCCTTGGAGGCCAATCGTCGGCAGCTGCAGTGGCGCAAGAAGACGGGCATGCAGCAGGCCAATTGGTTTGGCTCCATCACTCAGGCATCGACGGTCTTTGTGGGCTCGGATGAGACGGGCACCGATGTGTACGTGCCCATGAAGGAGCTGCTGCCCATGGCCGAGCCGAATGACATTATTGTCGATGGCTGGGACATAAGTGGTAAGCATTTGGGTGATGCTATGCGACGTGCCGAGGTCTTGGATGTGGCGCTGCAGGATATGTTGTACGAACAGCTGTCGGCCCTGAAGCCACGCCCATCGATTTACGATCCCGATTTCATTGCCGCCAATCAGCTGGATCGCGTCGATAATCTCATCAAGGGCACCAAATACGAGCAGTATGAGCAAGTGCGTCGCGACATACGTGACTTCAAGCAGCGCTCCGGAGTGGAGACGGTCATTGTGCTCTGGACAGCGAATACGGAGCGCTTCAGCAATGTGTTGCCAGGCCTGAATACCACCAGCCAGGAGCTGCAGGCTTCGCTGAAGGCCAACAAATCGGAAATCTCGCCATCAACGATCTTTGCCATGGCCAGCATTGCCGAAGGCGTAAGTAAATCCTACCTACCTTACATCTCTCCTGGCATATACTCAGCTCAGTTTCCTTTCTTCTGTTTCGCTTTCGCTTTCAGTGCACGTACATTAATGGCTCGCCACAGAACACATTTGTGCCGGGTCTCATTGAGCTGGCCGAGGAGCAGCGCGTCTTTATTGCTGGCGATGATTTCAAGTCGGGCCAGACAAAGATTAAGTCCGTATTGGTGGACTTTCTAGTGGGTGCGGGCATCAAGCCCGTCTCCATTGTCAGCTACAATCATTTGGGCAACAACGATGGCAAGAATCTCTCTGCTCCACAGCAGTTCCGCTCCAAGGAGGTATGTAGCTACAGCTCTCTGCTCTCTACTCACCTCTCACATGCTGCTGCATTCATCTCTTTTAGATTTCCAAGAGCAATGTGGTCGACGATATGGTCGCATCGAACAGCGTGCTCTATAAACCCAACGAGCATCCCGATCATGTGGTGGTCATCAAGTATGTGCCCTATGTGGGCGACAGCAAGCGTGCCATGGACGAGTACACCTCCGAGATTATGATGGGTGGCCACAACACGCTGGTCATACACAACACATGCGAGGATTCACTGTTGGCCACGCCCCTAATACTTGATCTGGTCATTCTGGCCGAGCTGAGCGCGCGCATTCAGCTGCGCAGCGCCGAGAAGGAGCAGGCACAATGGGTGCCCTTCAAGCCGGTGCTCTCGCTGCTCAGCTACCTGTGCAAGGCACCGCTGGTGCCGAGCGGCTCGCAGGTAGTCAACTCTCTCTTCCGGCAACGTGCCGCCATTGAGAACATTTTGCGCGGTTGCATCGGATTGGCGCCCATTTCGCATTTGTCGTTGGAGCAACGGGTATGTAAATGATCTATTTATAGTGATATTGACTCTGCATTGGTAATTATTCTCCCTCTCTTTTCTGACAGTTTGACTTCACCAGCATCACAAATGAGCCGCCAGTGAAGAAGGCTAAGCTGCTGGGACAACCGTGCTCGGTGGAGTCCAACGCCAAACTGCATGCCAATGGACACAGCAATGGCACCAAGCTGGCCGCCAATGGAAACGGTCACTGAGTAGTCTACATACATATGTATATATATGTATCTGCATATTTATATATTAATATATATATATATACGTCTATTATATGTGTACTTTTGCTAAATTACAAACTAGTTGTAAGCTACAAATATATCAAATAAATTTCAAACCATTTAAAACCCAAGCTGCACAGTTTTTGAATGCCATTTGGCCAATTGTTCTATATTTATGGAATCTCTGTTTATATATATGCATACAATATATATAATTAGAAATTTTGTATACATATCAATCAGCATGGAATGCTATTGCCCATCTGTGCACAATTGATTTGATTGAGAGTATGAATTATTTTGTGGATCTTTTGCATTTGGGTATTATAATTATCTTGTGAAGTTTGTGACCCAAAGCAGAGATGTTTCTCAATTAAATATATGTATATCAGTTTTCTTGATTATTAATCGATATATACATTTTTATATAATTTTGTTATTTATTTTTCTCAGTCCCATTTTATTTTATTTAATATAATTTCTTTATAAATTACTTTTGGGACTTGCAGTCAAAATTTGCATATCAAATATTTAATATATTTTTATATTTCTAAAGTCAATCTAGCTCGCTCCCCCTCTTTCACTCACTCTCTCTCCCTCTTTCTCTCTCTCTCTCTCTCTCTCTCTCTCTCCCTCGATTTTGCGTCCTCTTTCTCTCTTTCTAGTTATCATCCGATTCTTCATTTCATACATTCTTCATTTGTTCTCTCTTGTTATCTTGGAGAGATAAAGAGAGATTGACTTAAGCTCTCCCCCACTCTCTCTCTCTCTCTATCCCTGTCTTTGCAATCTCACTATTTCTCCCTCTCTCACTCTTCTCTGTTTTTACTCCATATACCAGATCAATCGACATTAGAATTCACACAAACTTTATTCTGTCTTTAGCCTAAAGGTAGTGCTCTACTTTACTCTCTAACTATAAAACTACCCTACAAATAAAACTATTTTCTTATCGATTTGGGTGTTTAATATGTTTCAATACACTCAATGAATCAGCCAATTGATTAGATATGTTATTCCATCAGCTAATGGAGCATTAGTCATTTGGGAGATACATGCATATATATGTATATATACCGGACCTCGATCAAGTCTGACCCCCCAGAACGAAGCAATTTCATTTGATTGATAAGTTTATCACATTGAACATGAGCCATTGGGACGCATTAGTAATTAGTAGTAAGTAAGTAAGTAAGTCCCTAGGCTATACTAATCAATCCAACTCCAAAATTCGACCGCTTGCATTTAATTAGGTTGGCAATCGAGACAAATGCGAAGGCGGTCTAATTGAATGCAGTCAAGAGTGGAGCAGTGTCAATTTCTATAGATCTATTTCGTCAGTGCTAGATATGTACATACATGTGTATGTATGTATATAATAGATATGTTTTTGGTATACCTGAGACCCTTACCTGTTCACGTATGTTGTGCGTAATTAATGGTGCTTCGAACTAGCCATTGGGCAGGAGGCGTACCTCGGGCTACGAAAAGGCTTGGCGTGTCAATGTCAAATATTCAGACTGACAGCTACTGAATGTGTGTGTGTGCCATGTGTGTGTGTATTTGGGTGTAAACGCATAAATTTCGTAAAATAGTTAGAGGTGTGTCCCTTGACGGAACAGCAGGCATTGGGCTTTTTGGATTTGCTATAATTTCGACCAGGAACAGCTTGTAAGCTTGCCTCCAGGACCTTGACGTGCGTGCAAAAATGTCAAAGGACACAGTTATATGAACACACGTGTCCACCAGCATATGTATGCGTACACCTTTCATTTACCTCACCACACGGCCTTCAAGCGACTTCTATGCGACCAAAGGCCAACACGTGCTTGGCCAACCATTGCCCTGATTCACTGCTAATCATTAATGGATTTAAATTGAGAAATAATTAGAATGGACTACTGTAGCTTTACCTTATTATGTAGTTTCAATTTGAGAAGAGGCTGTGTGGAAGCTTCAATTGGAATTGTCAGATGATGGCATTGAACGTTATGATAATCAAACCAAACATATGATCTTCAAGGGTCTGATATAGAACTCGTAAGTTTAATAAATTATATAAGATGGGTAAACTTATATGCAAATATTTATATATAAGTATATTTATTCATGCAAAAATATATTAAATAAATATTAAAAATGTGATATAAAGTAGATACTACAAAATAAAATAATAAATCTAAATAAATACTATAATTGAAATAATATTAAGTAATATAAATATAAAGTAGATACTACTAAAGTTATAATCAATATACAAAAATAAATAAATAAATAACCAAATATTATATATAATCCATTTATCATTGAAACTCGGATTTTAGTTTTGTTGTCAATTAAATTTGGAAAAAGTAAGATATATGAAGATATATTTGAGTCTTTGGTCTTTTAGAGCTACTTATAATATAACTCTCAAAAACTATGCTTTAATTTGCATTTAATTGATCATAGAAACTTTAAAACATTTGAGTACGAAGTATCTTCAAGTCTATCAATAACCACTGGAGAGCATTGTTACTCGCTTCACTTCCACCAATGTGGTTTATTGCATTGAGCATTCTTTTGTGAGACATTGAAACTTAAGATCTATAATAATTGCAGATGCCTTAGAAGTGAGTTCGCTGACACAGTAACCCATAATTGATGTTATATTTATTTATTATCGATTTAAGAGTTTATAGATGCCAAAAATATAACTAAAATACTTGGCAGACTATAATATCTAAAATCCCTATAGTCAATGAACTTTTAAAACAAATATATTGTAATAAATATATGAATAAACTAAATTTGTTTGCCAAATCTAACTTCTCTTCTGTTCTTAGTAAATCCTCATATCACTTGTCATAAAGCATTCCACTTTGATCTTCCCACTGACTCACTCTGACTTTTTCAAATAACATTCACGGCAGTCACTAATGACGGTAATGAAGCTCTTTATCATCAGGCAAGAAATCATATTGAATATGACTCAAGTAAAAGCAGTTTAGATATTCACTGGATCTCTATCTGGAATTTCAAATATTACGTAAATTTATTTATTATCTGATAAAAATAAAATTTATATTTATGTACATAAATGTTTGCATTTCGTGTAGAAACTTTGCTGAAACCAAAGGGGTTTTTGGCTAATAATAGCGCACAGCTGTTCCAGCCGATAGCTAGGTCGCCCCAATAAGATCAGGCACGTGATAAGCTAGTAGTATAACGGCAATAGGTAGACGCAGGTGAAGCCATGTTGGGTGAGAGCGGTGGATCATATACTGTGTACGTATCCGATAAGGTTTTTTGGCTGGCTAATCTTATTTTGGGTGTATTTATTCTAAGCAAAGATAATAGCAGCGGGTGTCGCTGTCAGCGTCGCAGTCGGCGTCGCCGTTGGCGTCCATGGTTCCTTCGAACCGTTGGGCGCTCTTTTCCAATTTCAATTTTAGTTGCGAGTTGCTTTGCGTTGCGTGCGGTCGGCTGGTTGGGTTGGGCTGGTTTGATGTTCGTTCTCCAGATTACGTATACGACGCGTAGTAAAACAAATAAATCCGTTTGATTAGCTTTGGCTACCAATATCATACGCTTTTCGCTCTTAATATATGAAATCTCGCAACACTTGAATGAATGCCGGTTCTATATAAATAAATCTATTCTAAGTGGCATGTGAATCAATGAGATAGATTTATTATATGTGCACACTTTAAGAATTTGAATATTGCATATATTTGAGAGATACCAAAATATTTGTAAATATTTTTACTCAACGAATTGTAAGTTCAAAAAGTAAAATAAATTAATTATAAATTTTAATAAAAAAGTGAGAATATTCTGAACAATATTTGAAAATAAATAAGCAATTATGTATATTTTTTAATAAATGTGAAAAATAAAATAAAATAAAATAAATAAAAAAAAAATTCAGAATTGGTTATGATAAAAGCTTATCAAAATATGAAAAAAAAATATATATAAATTAAAAAATTGTCGACATATTTGAGCTGCTTTAAGCTTTGTACAAAATTAGTTAGAATAATAAAAGGCGACATTTAAATAAGTGTTACAACAAACGCAACAGATAAGATACATCGATAAGAGCGAAAGCATGTTAAACATTGCGATTCCATAAATTCAGAGCAAACGCGTCACAAAGTCTGACGCTCGGTGGCAAGTGTCAAGAGACGCGTTGATGGATTTTGAAACATTTCAACTGGCAGAGCCGGAACACACACACACCCACGCACAAACACGCACAGACACTCTCACACCTGCTCACACCTGTCACACATATTGCACTGATATCATAGCTAGGTTAGCGAAACTAAGGAAGAGATATGACAATAACTAAATAATACCAAGCCAACAAAAATGAATAATAATAATAATAATGAAAACAAACCTACGATAAGCATTCATATAAGGTCTATGAAAATCAAGTAAATGGAGAGTTGTTGGCTGCCCATTAATCAATATTATGGCAAGGAAGATACAGTGCATACGAATGACTCAAGCCAGGCTGTGCGACTACAACTATCTATATATACATAGATAGATAGAGTCCTATCAGTAGTGCACGGTACACCTTGCCCATGTTTAGTTTGGGTTTATCGTGGACTTCGACAGAACGAGCTCTGCCCGGGACGCGGCATTAACATGGCCCACTATCAGCGATAGAGCAGCGATAAGTGATAAGTTGCAAGTCTCTTTACTTAACACACATACCAACTATATGAGTATATACATATAATAGGTGCTCATATATTCATACATATGCATATACATATATATGGTCGGTATTTTATGAAAGAGGTAACTTGTTTGGTCTTACGTTCCAATTGTCGCGTACACAAATGCTAAATCAAAGGCATAACAAAATTATAAATGGAAATTGTAATGTTAACGATTGGCATTCCATTTCTATTATAAATCAAGTACATTGAAACGCATTGGGATTGAAACTATTTGGAATTGCTATGGCATATTGACTATGCGAATGAAAGGAATTTAGAGTCAGTCAGGAACAGGAATGTGCACAAATGGGAACGAGCATGAATGGAAATGAAACGCTACCGATATTCAAATTAATTGAATAGGATATAGGAATAATGTATGAAACTAATACAATATAATTACTCAAATCAAAGCCAATGTGGTATGGGAATAAATGGAACAGGAATTAAAAGTTTTAAAGTAGATTGAATGGAATTGGGAGTGGGAATGCATGAAATTGAAACTCTGTAAATATTTAAATGAATAGAAATTGCATTTGAAATAAATTTAAACTCTGTATGAATGAATGGAAAAAGCACTCAAAGAGCATTCAAATTACTTAAATCGAAGTTTGGAATGAAAATGTCTTGGAATGCAATTTGTATAGGCATGAATTGAAATGAATATAAATACAATTGGATCTCTATATCTGCTCTGTTGTACGAGCAATCAAATAGAGGTCAATATCAAGCAGTCTTACGAGTGGAATTAGCTGAAAACAACATCTGTTCTGTATTCAGAGGAATGCTATATATGAATTCATACTCGACCAAGGCACAGGCCAAACTGCACTCAAGCAACGTTTGAGCCCCTACGCGGGGCCAGCTTGCAAATTTTCACATGCAGCAATTATTTAACTAATTGGGCCGATTAACTATATGTCAGGCCTATTAGAAATAGTAAAGGAATTTATTAGCAAAGGATGACTGCAAGGCCTATGGCCTAAGGCATTGTGCCTGTGGTTAATATTTGAATGACTCACTGCGGTTGAATGGATTCATATTATGAATTCATTGAATGTACTTAAAAAGGAAATTAAGAAAATTTAAAAATATATAATAATAGCAGAATTACATATAGTTGTATAGTATAGTAGTATTATAATAATACAATACGGTGCATTTCAAGGTTTGATTTTTCGGTTCAAGTTCAGAGCAGCAAAGCCCTAAAGAGTTGTGTATTATATTAAATACATATATTTATATATATTTATATACCATGTTATTTGTATAGAGTTTAGGGCCATTCGCTATGCTCTCAGCGTTTGCTAGCTCATTTTTTGCAGTTCGTTGCAGTCGCCTTAGTCGCCTGTCATAGATTCTTCGATCATTGAGTAATTAGTAAAATTTCTGCGAAGCTCTGAGAGCATTTGGTATTAAACATGAAAGCTTGTTAAGCAAATATTCATAAATCAATACAAACAATGAAACATAATTTGTGCGCAACATATTTCAAATAAATGAAGTAAACTCAAGTGCTGAATTTACCTGTAAGTTATGGGTATTACGTGGCGCTTACTAGCTTTGAGCTCATATCGATCAGACCTAAACAAACAATGTTCAAAGTTTTCCGATATATATAAATAAAAATTATATATTATTTAATACCCTCATAGAACTAACTTTTATTATGTAATTTATACGCAATTGGAATATTTTTACTCTTTGCCAGCTAGTTTAAATAGAACTATTTGAATGAGAAGCATTTATATAATTTATACTTCTTATAGAACAATAAAATTCTGTGTTCTTGTAAAATGCATTCAGCCAGCTAAGCGAACGTAGCGTAAATGTTATTGGATTGTAGAAATAGTTCGAAATAGTTCTAGCCTATCACAAAACAGAGTTATTGATAGCATTGACCAATAAATTTATTGTTACAATAATGGAGAACATAAAACGCGGTTAACATATGTATGTATGTTTGGTGTTGTTAACTTTTATCTTATCAAACAGAAAGTCGCAGTTCTATCGACTATTCATGCTGACTGAAAAACACCTGGATTATATTCATATCTCTAATCTAACATCATATACACATATAGATAGAGTAGAACTTGGATATCCAGCTAAAAATGGGTACAATTTTAATTGTTTCATCTCTCCGAGGCAATAATATAATGGATTTCGTGGCTGCATTTGATAATTACAATAATAGTTGAACTACATTTCGTGCATTAGTTACAAGTATTTAATTAAATGGATATGAATCGATTGCAATAGTTGTTTTTGTTTTTTAATAATAATTGTTTTATGAACAATTTCCGTTTTAGTTGGCATTTGGAAGCTCATCAAGATGGATACCCAAAACAAGTCAGAGGAGAAAGCTAAATGCATTGTCAAATACCGTCAGCAGTATTATGATCTAACGAATTTTCTGCACAAACATCCGGGTGGATTGAATACCTTGAAGGGTCTCAATCAGATCGACATGACAGCACGCTTCATGAAAGCTCCGCCGCATTCGGATGCAGCAATGTACCTGATGCGCGAATATAAGGTGGATTACGATCGAGAGAACAGTGCGAATGAGCGCAGAGCGGAAAAGCTGGCAGAGAATGGAGTGGAGCTGCTGGCCCAGCAGACAGCCGCACAGAAGCCAGAGGACAGCAACAACAACCAGTTGGATGAGAGCATGGAGGTAAGTGCGAATCGAATATATTATTAAATACAATCATATTTGATATTCACTCGTCTCAATCTTTATTTATAGTTGCTTTCACTCGTCTCTGTTTTGTTTACATTATAGCCCAGACTTCATTTATCTTTTCTTTAGTATTCTGATGCTAGTTTAAAAAATATAAATACTATTAGTATAACACATAAAAGACTAGGTTTGGTCCGTATGATCCAATCGGTCAAGATTATCAAGATACCAAGTGATATTGCTTCTTGTCAGAAACCTGTTCTTGGAGTGGACGATTCATTTCTTTTGATTGATTTTTAAATAATTAACGCAATTCGACATTGTATTAGAGATTTCGCGACTTTGCGACTCTAACATAGACCTTCGGCTTGGAGTAAATGCGTATTTCGTCCTCGACTGTAGTCAGCTCTTTATCGATCTCAGCCTTGCGTGAACGCACCCGTAGAGTTTGAGCGGTCATGGGCATGTGATTTAGTTCGTTAATAAGCATATCAAAACCTGTAAATTTAATTTTTAAATATGATTTAAATTCCATTTATTGAATTGCAATTGGCAACTCACGATTTTGGGCTGTGGCCAATGCAGCCAGGCGATCCGGTTCGCTCATCAATACGTGACCACGTGGGCAGTCTGGATCGCGTGAATTTGCACGTTCTTTGGCTTCGGCCTTCTCGCGCTTCTCCTTCTCCAAATAGCGCGGCAAGCGCAAATCATCGCGTGCTGTAGAAGCATCACAACAACAATTGGTAAACACGATGCAAAATGATTATTTACATGTTATACTCACAGCCCAACTTGTATTCACTGCGACGCTTCGATTTGGTAGTCATATTTGATGCCTCGGTAGCGATTGTTTCACGACTGCGTCCACTCAATGGGGCCTCTTCGTCGGCATTGTCAAAGCCAATATTCTCAAGTTCTGGCAAGGGCATAGTTTCATTATCATCAATATCTAAGGCACGCTGTTTGGCGAATTCATTGGAGCGAGCTGACAGTGGCTGTTCATCTTCATCATTGTATTGATCATAGTTTTCGTCGTAATCATAATCGGGTCTAGAATCGACGTAATTTTTACGCCCCTCACTCAATATGGACTTGCTGTCGATATTGCACCTACAATACATTCAAAGAAAAATCAGATAATGTTTGTTATAAAAAAGAAAAAGAGAGGAACTAACTTTTTGAGTGCATTGGTTAGATAAAGCTCATCCATAATGTCGTCTGTCTGTATGGCAATGCTGGTGCCACTGCTGTGTTCGCTGTTGCATGATTGACAGCGCTTTGATGTTTGCTGAACTGGCTGATGTTGCGGTTGCGATTGTGATTGATATGGTTGTTGAACTAGTTGCGGTTGCGGTTGCGACTGCAACTTTTGCTGTGTTGGACGAGCTTTATTGTCTCTCTGTTGTTCACGTCCGTCTGGTTGTTGCTTGTCTATGCAGTGTTGGGAGCGAGAGTTCTTTTGTGGGCGCAACAAACAGACCTCGTCGTCAACATGTCGTGAAGACAATCTTTCTGAATCACAACGCACCGACTCACGCTCCCGCGCCTCAGACGCAGTGCGACGTAGCGGAGGCATCCATTTGGGACGTACCGGCTTTTTAGCAGCAAGTTTCTCTGTTGTTGTCTTTTCCAATGAACGTAAGCTCTTTTTGTTTTCCTTTAAGAAGTTACGTCCTGGTGTGACACCTAGAGTCAAATTGTGTTAAAATTTATTTATGGTTGCCATGGCTGTTCAGAAAAACTTGTACTTACGCGGCACTGAAAACATGCCCTGCAATGTGGGTATTGGGGCACGTACTGTGGTGTTCGACATGTTTCTGCTGAATTTTGGTTAGCCAGAACACGTAAATATGTGTTGATGAATATATTGAACAAATTTTTATATTACCGTGTTTGTCAGCTTACACGGAATGAAAACGACCAATCCGTTCAAATGTCAGCTTTGAAGTAAAAATAACCAGCTGCTTGAGACGCCAACATTAGATTGATTTTATTTATATCGATAGCCTTCAAAACATAGTAGAAAAACGGATGGCCACCTTTTGCTAATATCGATATGCCGTTGGCTCACTAATAACGGTTATTTTCTTCTTTTTCAATTTGCAGCATCTCGTGGACTGGTCAAAAGCTATGCTGCCACAAATTTCGAAAATAACAAAGCATTATGACGAATGGGTACATAAGCCAGTTGACAGACCGCTGCGTCTATTCGGCCCTTGGTATTTGGAAATGTGCACGAAAACGCCTTGGTGGGTTATACCAATGTTTTGGATTCCAGCGATTATAGCTACCGGATGGAATGAGGTTCTAGAAAACTCACACAATATGAAAGAAGTAAGTTTTCAATAAACGTACACAGAAATTTATATATGCATGTATATAAACGTTATCTTTACTGCTAGATCACAACAGTCGTCAGTCATATACTGTTTGGAGTGTTATTTTGGACTTTTCTGGAGTACACATTGCATCGTTGGGTCTTTCATGTAAAATTGACGAGCAACAGTGGTCCTTGGCTGTGCACATTTCACTTCTTGATTCATGGACTGCATCACAAGGTTCCATTTGATTCCATGAGGCTTGTGTTTCCGCCATTTCCTGGAGCTATCGTTGCTGTGGTTTTATATACGCCGCTAAGCTATATTATACAAAATCATCATCCTCGCTTGGTGATGGTGGGTGCTCTTCTAGGCTACTTGTGCTATGATATGATACATTATTATTTGCATTATGGCAATCCCGCGGCTGGTCAGCACATGTACTACATGAAAAGATATCATTACCAGCATCACTTTGCCCACCAAGATCTTGGATATGGCGTTAGCAATCCCCTGTGGGATTTTGTATTTAAGACACGCATTCATTTGAGAAAGTTAAGATATCAATTACGTTGGTCCTAATAGTCATTTGGTCGTTTTCTAACGAGAATAATATTTATAATCTAGAACCTAAAATAAATAAGATGACAATTTTCTTAAAATAAGAAATAATATACATTTAACTGTATTTAATTATTAAAGCTAAGCATGTAAAATATTTCAAAATAAACTTAAATGTATTGTATAAGCATTCCAAAACATATTTGAATTGTCGATACATTTTATAATTAATTGTTGTTTTATTCTCCAAATATATAGAGCGGCATTTCGATAGAAGAACTATCGATATATAGATATTGTTATTATTAAAATAAATGGCAACGCCTGGGTAATGTTTAGAAAGTGTAGACACACTTGTTTGTTTGTTTATTTATTGTTTTAATTTGTGAAAATGCTTAATGCAAAAATTGGAAAGGTTGGCAAGGTTCTAGTGTGTGGTATGAAAAATGTCGGAAAAACAGCGCTCATCGAACAATTGGTGTATGGAAATATAAACACCGAGACAGTAAGTGGGTCATGAATTTTCTATCAATTTTCCTTTTATTTAAATGACAAATTAATCTGTCTAAAGGAACTGCATCCAACGATCGAGGACATCTATGAGGCTAGCGTTGATACAGGACGTGGTGGTGCTCGGGAAACCTTGCGTATCTACGATACAGCCGGATTACAAGGCGAGCAGGCAGCTCAGCTGCCGCGTCACTATTTACAATTTCCAGATGCCTTTGTGTTAGTCTACGATCCGACTGATCCACGTAGCTTGGATATGTTAGCCGACATAAAGACCGACATAGATAAGCACAAGGAGAAGAAAGAAGTGCCTGTGATTGTCTTGGCCAATGTTCGGGCACGCAGTAAAAAGGATACGCCTCCCGCAACTCCAATTCCTGTCGAATCAATTATGGATCGGGCCAATAATTGGTGTCAACGAGAGCGCATTAAGCATTACACTGTCAATGTTATGGAACGTCCGTCGCTATACGAACCCTTCACAATGTTATGTGCCCGTCTCCATCCACCGCAGACGAAGAGCACCTTCCCACAGCTTCGCCAAGTGATGCAGAATCGTCAGAAAAGCGAAGTCTAGCAAGTGCAATCAGATATGAAATATAAAAATCCTAACTCTAGTATAGAATCGACGCAGAAAATGACTAATGCAAAAATGTTCAAGTATTACTCACACCCATTTAATTTATAACTCTCAATGTGCGCTGGGCCCAAGCAAATGTATAAAATATTCTAAGTATATAAATAAATATTATAAGGAGAAGGTATGAACTATCAATAGCAATTAAGCCTAATCAGCATTCGAATAGCGTCACAGACAAAAAACAATCTGAACTTTGAAAACAACAGCGTTAGCGGGTAATTTTCATAAGAATTTTGGATGGCTTCGACAGCTTCTAGACTTCCTCTTAGATTAGTATAAATTCGGCTCTCGAAACGAACATGGGCGCTCAAATTTTAGTTGTTGCCTTGGCGGCGATGTTGGCGCTTGCACATGGTCTGGGCATAACAGTGCCCGGTACCAAATGGTGTGGCCCCGGCAATATAGCTGATAGCTATGATGATCTGGGCACTGATGTGGAGCTGGACATGTGCTGCCGGGCGCATGATAATTGCCAGGAAAAGATTTCTCCCAGCACAGAGCTGCATGGTCTGAGCAACTATGACCTATTTCCCATGTGAGTGTTAAGAGCAATGATTCCTGATTTACAACTCTTTTATACATATCTGAATGGTTCACAGTTTCTCCTGTGCCTGCGAATCAAAGTTTCGCCAGTGCCTGAGCTCGCTGCGCAACGTCGAGTCGGCTGCCTTGGGTCGCATATATTTCAGCACTAGAAATCAGTGCTTTGCCTATGGGCCGCCCGTTACATCCTGTGAGGAGCAGCAATGGGATCTCTTTATGAAACGTTGCCTGAGCTACAATGTGGATGAATTCCAACCTCATCGCTGGCAGTTTTATGATTTGGCTTTCTACACTCATCCCACTGTTGAGGAGAATTAAGCAGCTCAATTTAATTCAGGCGTAATTTTGCGATAAGCTAAACGTGTATTTCGAATTGTAGATGCTATATACATATATATATATATATATAATTATATTTATATTGTTGATTAAAGCTCTTTGGGTCAAGGCTTGGCGATTGTATAAAATGGCATATCGTAGAACTGCCAGAGTTTGGCTGCTCGCTTGTTCACCGTGTACCGAATGCAGCGCCTGCGTATGGCGCCCAACTGGTACTCCTTGCAACCGGTGGTGGGATAGCCCTGTGCGAAGCATCTGTGCCGCGTCGCATAGTAAACGCGACCCATGGTGTTCGATGTCATGGTATTGACGGCTTGCAGGCAATTTATGAACTTCTGCTCGCAGCTGCACTTCAAACTGAGAGGGAATAGAACGTTTCATGGAACTTTGTTATTCGAGTTATTGATTTTTCCAAGCTACCTACATGGGAAACCAATCCGTGTTGTTGGGCAGGTCGTGAACGGAGCTGTGAGACTCCATAATATCATCGCAATGATCGTGCTCGCGACAACACTTGTCCGTCTCACGCTCCCGGCCCAGATCATCGTAGTTGGCTGCCGTATTGCCAGGTCCGCACCACTTGGTGCCCGGCACCGTGAGGCCCGTATGATTGACCGGCGGCAATGCCTGATTGTATATGTCTTCATCCTCGAATATGGCCTCGTCGCCAAAAGCGAACGAACCGCCAATCAGGCATAATAATATTAACAAATTTACAGCTCGCATTTCGATTGTTTTCGCTTGATGCCAAAAGTGAAACTGAGCTAACAACAGCTGCTCTGGGGCTTGAGCTGCTCAGCTGATAACCGCTGAGCTGAGCTGTTGATAACAGATTTGTTTACAAATTGAGATTTAATATTACAATTACATTGTCCTGTTTTTGAGTAATAAAATATTATTTAGCTTCAAAAGTAGCTAAATTTGTATTTATTACCTGTACACTAACAAGTTTATTTATATATATATCTGAATCTAACAGGTTAATTGATTATATCCTTGAACAACTCGTTCGCTGTTCGTTTTTTCTTCTTTTCCGTTTTTTTCTCTACGTCCTCCAACTGCTTGCCCAGACTCGCCTGCCACTGAGTGGGCGACAGTTTGTACGTGTCCAGGCGGTATTTAGTATAGACGATCTGTCCATATAGCGAGCCCTTTGTCATGTTGGCCTTTGAGGTCAATTCCTTGGCTATGCGTAGCTTTTGTGCCTCCTGTGCTGCCTTGAAGCACTGATCCAAGGCGCGTGATCCATGCCGCGTGATAGCCAGATCCACATAGAAACTTTCCAGCTGACGGATAAGACGTTCTCGCGATTTCTCGCCAATATATTTGCTTTGCATGAACGCGTCGACAATGTGTGAGCCATTCGGAGTGTTGAACACTTGGACAAGCTGCGCTCCAGGCATTTCTAGAATGCAGTTGACCAGGAAGATGGGTTTGTTGAACTGGAGCACATGCTGTGTTATCAGCGAACCATGTAAGTGCACAAAGCTCGACTGATCGTCGACGACAATCTCGTACGGCTTCAGTTTAACGAGACAGCTGAAGAAAAGCTTCGACTTCTCTTTGTCGCCGCTCACATGTAAAGCGCTCTGCAGTGCGGCAATCATTTGTGCCTGCTTGGAGCCCAGACGTAGACAGGCGCCGCTTAATGCAGACACAATGCCAGTAAAGCCCATCTTGAGCATCTCCTCCGTTTGCGGCTGTAGCTCACTGAAGACGGTCTCAAAGTCGGACACCTCCTTCAAATGCTTTAGCAGACGTTCCACGGCTAAAGCGGTGTGCTGTTGTAATGCCATATGAGCGATGTCAGCGCTGAAGAGCTTGCTATAGAGCTTAGCCAGCAGCTTGGCACCTGCCACAGTCAAAAGTGTCTCTAGCAGAATTACCGAGCACTTGTAATGGAAGACTTTGGGCAGCTCTACTTTAACTTCAGTTTCAGCATTTTCGTCTTTATTTTCTGGTGCTGACGCCTTTTCATCACCATCTATTTCCATGTTGTCACCGTTTACATCATCATTATCACCAGCGTCAACTTCCTCGTTTGGCTGGAGAAAACTTTCCATTAAGATTTTATTGCCAAAATGTTTCAACATGCTCTTATCAACGACGCTTAGCGCCAGGCATATAATACCCAGCAGGGCAGCGCACTGATCCTGGTACGGTAAGTCCGCAAATTGTGGCCACATTTCCAGGCGCTGTGGAAACTCCTTCATTACCTCATGCCATTCATCTGGCACAGTGTAAAGCTTGCGATGCTGTGCCAGTTCTGCGCCGCCCTTTTCGAATGCTATTTTGGGCACATGAATGCCAACCAGGCAGAGTATCGCTGAACGCATTATGTGCGTAGCACACGAGTCCCACACAAAGTCCTCCAGATTGTTGAGCATAAATTTCGATATGCGAAGCACAAATTGACGGCACTGCTCACGATGGTCGGCACTGAACTCAGTCTCCAGATTGTACTGCTCTTCGATTTGTGCGACATCGGGCTTTGGTCGTTTGACACATAATTCACTTTCTGATATCTGTGCTGCATCCTTTCCCAATCCTCGAAGAAATGCTATTTCCAGCATCTTTTGCAGAACATGGGATGCAAAGTGGTCAGAGCACATGGGACGCAGGTTATCACCAAATTTAGTAAAGTAGCGCTCAAGATGCTCGGCATCGACAAATCCAATTAGAGACTCAAGAGCCTTGGAGACAATTTGATTGGATGCCAAATGAATTTCCTGGTCATTTGTCTGGTCAAATACGTTATTGGCCATGTTAACTGTTGGAAAGCACAAAATTTACTAGAATTAGAAATTCCTGCTCAATGGAATGCTACATACCTCGCTCCTCCACATCTTCAAGACCAGCCTTCATGGCATCCAAAATGTTTATGAAATAATTGAATTGCTCATCGTCAATATGTGTTCCGCGACCGAAAATACCCTTTTTGCCAAATCCTTTGGCATTTCGCATGAAGCGACTGCCCTTCTTCTTTGGTCTTTTACGTTTCTTACTATTTTCTGCTTGCATGATTTTATTTTATACTTTGAAAACTGAAATCAACAACGTGCGCCGCACTAGATACCTTTCGATAGAATATTTCGGTGCGTGCCCGATTGTTATATGGCGTTGCCATACATAAATCGGAATAATATTGTTTCGATAGGATAATCAGATGTGTTGTCGATTGTTCTGTTGTCATCGTTACATGGCGCTGCCATACGGCGAACGCTATTCAAGCAGCGTCCATCTCTTATAACTACAAAATAAGCGTCATTTTTAAGCAAAGTAACTGAGGATGGAGGAAACACACGATTTCCAATTCATTTTACCATTAAAAAATAATGATTTACTTAATTCACGAGGCGATCAGTACTATGTACAACAGGTATACACTACCAACGAAATACCAGATCAATTGCTCGGTAAGTAAAGCGTTATATTTTGTGCGCAAAGCGGCGCGCGCTCATTTCAAGCGCTAAATCGGTAAACATAGAAAATAATTCCACTCACATTTATTTCCTTAATTGCAGCATGTAAAAATAAATTACATCAGCGTGATCCATTTTATATATTCGAACATTTTGATACCTATTATTCGGTAATCGAGACACCTGCAAATGAGCCAACTGCCATACGGAATCTGAAGCGCGCCTTTGATCTTCTCTATCTTACTGTTGATAGATTGGGAGAGGAGCTAACGCCGCTTCTAGCCAGCGCTGAACCACCGTCCTCACAGGATCGTGTGCGCTACTTGAATCTCACCAAAATGACCATGTACTTGTTTGTCAATGTAGTGAAGCGCATTGACTTCGTTGTCCACCAGGCGATGCGAGATCAGCAATTGAACCAGCAGAAAAAGCGCGCCAAGCAGGGCGAGGTATTGGAACAGTATCCTGATTGGGATGTTAAACGTGGCAAGTTTCTGGTGCAGCTTTATAATATTGTACAGTGCCCTTTAGAGAAACTGTGGAGTCCTCCGGTTGCCGAAGAAAACTTTGTAACGTAAGTATGAAAAATTTAGTCTTCCAATTATGATTATTGAAATGATAATATACTTCAGCATGTTGTGTGATATTTGCTATCGTACCTTGGAGTCGGTTCCTCCGCGATCGGACAACCGACATATTATTGACACAGTTTTCCAAATCTTTGGCATTGCCATCAAGCGATATAATCACGCCATAACTTTTCCGGCGCGCATACTCCAAATTCTGCGAAGCACTGAGCATGCTGCAGTAGCTGTGGCAAATGGCATTCTGTTGCTGCACGAGGAATACGGCATCTCTACTGTCTTTTCCATACTGATGAAAGATGTGGTTGAGGCTCTCACATTGGACACCGCGGATACGGCGGTCTCGCGAAACTTCTCCAATTTTCTGGCTGAGTTCGCGACCATTGCACCCAAACTGATGATACCACATCTCTCCCAATTGGGCGATGATATGCTCGACTGTGAGTCGCATGTGCTGCGCAACTGTGTGCTGCAGATCATGGGCGACGCTGTGGTGGGCGAGCTCACCTCTGAGTCACTCGACGACGAAATGAAAGAGGCGCGCAATGAATTTCTTGATCATTTGCTGGATCATGTCAATGACGTGTCGGCTCATGTGCGGTCGAAGGTCTTACAGATTTGGCATCATCTGAATACGCAGCATGCAATCCCGCTTTGCTTTTTGGTCAAAGTGCTGCGTGAGGCAGTCTGTCGTCTGGAGGATAAGAGTTCAATGGTGCGAAAGTCTGCCATACAGCTGATCAAAGCATTTCTCGAAAACAATCCGTATTCGGGAAAGTTGAAGCTTGAGGAATTGATCAAGAACCACGAGAAGGAAGTCAAAGTGATGGAAGAGCTGGATGAGGTGATAGAGAAAGAGCGCGAACAATACAAAAAAATGGACGAGGAATGGGATCTCATTGCGCCTGAGCTATTGCCCATCATTGAGGAGAATCTGCGTTTGTGTAAGTTAAGTCAAGCTACTTTAGTTTAGCTTGAACACAACTTGCTCACTTCTCGTTTATTTTTCAGTTCCTGATATGGAGTTCAACAAGGAAGAGGAGTACGATGAGATAGTGAAAAAGGTTTTGGAGCTGCTATTGGAAAAGAATTACAAAGACGCCACAGTACTCGTGCGTAAAGCAGACTTCGCTGCGGGCAACGAGCAATTGAAGTGTGTTTTTTTTATAAATCAAAGTTTAATGCAATTTTTAATTAATTGTGAATATTATCTTTATGCCCAGTCAACTGCTCAAGCCGGAAGAACGTTGTGTATATTTATTGGCGCTCTTCAAAACATTTCTCTCACTGGCCAATGGCTGCAAGGATAGCGTAAGCATAAATTTATATATATATTAATTAAAATTTATGTTTCATTCGAAACTTTTTCATTTAGAGCGAGGAAATGCAGAAACAAATCAAAACTGTGGAGTTTTTAAAGGACAGCATCGAGTTCTCGCATGTGGCGACGGGCGCAATGCCAAAGATGATGGAACTGCTGCTGTCGAAGACGAATACAGATGTGTTTGAGGCCGTGGATCTTTTTACAACGGGCTATCTCTTTGGCATACACGGCACCGATGCGGGCATGCAGCGTATGTTGAGTCTGGTCTGGTCGTCCGATAAAGAGAAACGAGATGCAGTTTGCAATGCTTACCGCAAGGTGCTCTTTACCACAGACAAGACAGAGCGCGCGCATGCCATTAAGGTTGTGCAGAATCTATCTAAATTTCTCTCTGAAATCGAGTATGGGCACTACACGGCCATGGAGACGTTGATGAGCGAATGGGTGGACAGCGAAGATATTGATGCGCTCATTATTCAGGTGTTATTCGAACGCTTTACGCTCAAGCTGGAGGGCACCACGAACGATGAGTCGCGCTTGGCCCTGCAGCTGCTGATTATGGCCTCACAGGCGAAGTCAACAATAGTCTCGGCCAATCGGGCCATCATTGAGGATATAGCGACAGGAGCTCGCGTGAAACAGGATCCACGCATCTATACCAGCTGCCTGCAGCTCCTCGTCAACGGCATCGAGGCGAACAACAACACAAAGTATTATAAACGTTGCGCCAGCGATGCCAAATTTGTGCAGCAAATCACGCAGCTATTTCTGGGCTTCTTCTTCCATCCGCAATTGCCGGACTTTGATGCGATGGCCATGAGTCTGTTTGAATATTATTATCGAATGTGCCAAGCGCCCGATGAGCTGGCTCAGAATATTGTACGTGAATTGATTGATCGCTTCCACGAAAAGTGGCTGGTATCAATGTCGCCCGAGGAGCCGGTGCAAACACAGACAACGGACATTCCACACTCTCAGCCCTTGCCCATGTCACAGACGCAGTCGCAGCCAAAAGCTGCGGAAGATCAACCGGTTGGACTGCCTGTATATTTGGTAACGAGGTTTATCTTCTGTGTTGGTTATATGACCATCAAGGAGATGATATTCTTGGACATGGATGTCTATAATAACATGAAGTATCGGGAGGAACTGACGGCGCTGGAAGAGAAAAAAAATAAGAAAGACGCGGGCAGCGCACTGCGACGCCAGACAATGAACGTATCGGCGATGGAGGTGAGGAAGCGATTGTCCACAGTTGCCGCAGAACCACAGCAGGAGCCGGATGACGATCTGGTGGGTGCGACGGCAGAGGATAACATTGCCGAGGAGATCAATGCCATTTGTGAAGATATGCTGCTATACGATCCGAATGCGCTGATGTCCAAGATCTATCCAATTATAATCAATATCTGCAAGCGACCGGGCGAATATCGCGATCAGGACTTGCAACAGGCTGCGACGCTGGCACTGGCGCGCCTGATGACGGTTTCATCGAAGTTCTGCGAGTCCAATATGTCCTTCCTCATGAATATCCTTAACATGACGAAGAACATGAAGATTAAGTGCAATACAGTGGTGGGCTTATCCGATCTGACATTCCGTTTCCCGAACATTATTGAGCCCTGGACGGGGCACTTTTATGCCCAGCTGCATGAGGAGAATACGGAACTGCGTCTGACTGCCGTGAAGATGCTGTCGCATCTTATTCTGCATGAGATGATCCGGGTGAAGGGTCAAATAGCCGACTTGGCCCTGTGCATTGTTGACGAGAGCGACGAGATCAAGAACATCACGCAACAATTCTTCAAGGAGATCGCCAACAAGTCAAACATATTGTATAACGTGCTGCCCTGACATCATCTCCAAGTTAGGTGATGTCAATCTGCATCTGGAAGAGGATAAATATCGCACGGTGATGCGCTATATACTGGGGCTCATCCAAAAGGATCGGCACATCGAGACACTGGTGGAGAAGCTATGCCTGCGTTTTCCGGTCACACGCGTGGAGCGACAGTGGCGCGATATTGCCTACTGCCTGAGTCTGCTCAGCTACAATGAGAGATCGATTAAGAAGCTAATTGACAACGTGCAGCACTTCAAGGACAAGGTGCAGGTGGACGAGGTCTATCAGTCCTTTAAACTGATCATCACCAATACCTCGAAGCTGGCCAAGCCGGAGCTGAAGGCGGTCATCACAGAGTTTGAGACGCGCCTCAACGAGTGTCTTCAGGTCAACGAGCAGGGCACCGGCGCCACCCAATCCGACAAAGGTCACAACGAAACCAAAGCCAAGGGCAATAAGTCGAAGAAGCCATCAACCAAATCACAGCGCGGACGCGGCGCAGTTAAGGGTGCAGCGGGCAGCAGCAGACGTGGACGTAACATGCAACAGGAGAGCAGCTCCGACGAGAACGACTCAGCAGAGGACAGCTCCGAGGAGAGCTCCGATAGCAACGAGGCGGCCACAGCGCGTCGCCCGCAGACACAGAAGAAACCACAGCTGAAGGGCAAAAAGCCAGCGCCATCTCCGTCTGACTCCAGCGAAATCTCCGAGGAGGAAACAATGAAACCGAACAAAAAGCAGACCTCCAGGCGAGGTCGCAAATGATGTCGTTGGAACTTTGGACACCAATTTTGTATTTATAATCTTAACTTATACTTTATAATAAAGTCTGCATTTGTATTCATCTCAATCCCGGCATTTACATCAATTTAAGCTTCGTCCTTTATCAAAACTGAATCTAAATGTTGACAGTCGATGACAGATTAAGAGAACTGAAGAATAGAGGAGTTCACACACGCACACACTCAAGAGAACTCTCACACATACACCCACACCCACCACACACTCACACTCGCACTCACACTCTTTCATGCCTTCACTAATCCTGCTTTGTGTTCAATTCACAAATGTTCATTGAATACCGTTGCCTTTGGGTTTTATGCTCTTATTCTGTAGAGCGTTTAATTGTAATCCCCTTATATTGTCACTTTCGTGGAAGCAGCTCAGCAGCCGTTCAGGTTTTTATAGAGTGTTCCAATTCCATTGTATTCCCACGGCAGGTACTGAGAGCATTTTTGTTTTGTGTTTTGGCATGAGTGAGGGAAAGGAAGGGGAATATTAATGCGTGTTTTCTATATGTTTAATGAAAGGAAATTAGAAAATCAGCAATAAGAGTCAATGGAATTATATTCTTATTGGCAAATTATTTTAGTTTATTCATGAGAGCTATTATTATTATGATGAGCAAATCTCCTTCCATTCCAATCGATATAAAGATCGACCCAAACTTAACCAATTCCAGACCCATTTGAAGGTCAAGAAGACGTTGATTAACCTTGTCTAAATATATGTTTAAATTTTAATATAAGTTTTAATTTAATTATAATCTAATCTATGATATAAACGAGAATCATGAAAGTTCTGCTGCTTTCTAACAAATATATATTTATTTATAAAAAAAAATACATTGTTTAAATAAATATATATACCGTTTTAAATAAATAAATATATTTATATATATTTTTCCATATTATTAAACTCATTTCAACAAAGTTTTCATATGCAGCTAATGAGCATTCACGTTGCACATTAAATTTAAAATCTCTATTCAAAAATTTCGGCACAAAGCAGCAAGCACAATTTATGGCCGTTAATTAAATTATATGCAATATGGACCACAAGATAAAAGAAGTCAAAATATTATGTAACTAGATACGCAGACTCAATCAGAGACGCCGTCCCAGGGCAGGCCGTCAGCCAGCCAGACACGTGTGTGCCTGGGCCATGGCAACGGGGGGGGGGGAGTCAATGAGGGTGGCTGGGCGTTGGCAACGGAGTCTGTGCAACATGTATACATATATATCTATATATACATATTTGTATGTATGTGTGTTGGCAAATCAACGAGAGCTGGAAAGTCAGTCAGCCAGTCAGGCGGCAGCCACCCTCAATGCTGAATGATTCCAGCCTTGGCAACACTTGCACATTTAGCCAGTTGCCAAGCGCCGCCCTCTCAGTTGCCAGGTGTTGTTCTTGTTCTTATTGTTGTTGCTGCTGATAATGATGAAGGGTCACCAGCAGCAGCAGCAGCAGCAGCAGCAGCAACGTCTGCTGGTGCCATTAACATGCTCATTACATGTGTCGCGACTTGTTTCTCTTCTTCTTCTTTGTTTTTTTTTTGCAGAGGCGCGTGTGGGACGCGAGTGCACGCGAGACGCACGCGCGCCCAGCAGACAGACGCCCATTATCCGGGGCTATTAGCATTAGCGGACTTACCTGTCGTATCGGATTAGTGTTGTTATATTGCTTAGTGTTGCGGTCAGACGTGTGTTTATACCCGGTATACTTGCATCGATAAGAGATGGATTTGTCTAAGTGAAGTTGCTGCAGGGCTGAAGGCGGGCTAAGTATTAAGAGAGTGTAACTCCAAGCATATGTTTATGAGAATTTATAAATAAAGTTATGTGGATATAGATAAGATATAGTGCGATATGTATGAGTATATGTACATATGTATATATAAAGAGTGAGAAAGATATTTAGATTCGCGATCGAATAACTTAGAGAGAGAGAGAGACAGACTATTTAGATCTCTTTCACTCACTGCCTGTTTCTCGTTCTCTGTCGAAATAGCTGCCTAAGTAATTCCGTATCTAACTACTTTCTTCTTTTATTACTAGCGTTATCAATATCTCTCTCTCTTTCTCTCGCTCTAACTCCTTTTCTCACGCCCTCTCTTTCAGTCTCTTTCTTGATCTCCATCTCTGTATCTACCTCTGCATCAGTATTTTTCTCTCTACCACACACTCTCTCTTTCTTCCTGCATTCATTTCAATTACAAAAATCATAAAAATTAAAATTTTGATATATACCTCAAAATATTAATATTTGGGGATAGTGCAAGAATAGTTTCAGTATATATAAATTGGTGCTGAGCACAGAGAATCTTCTAGATGAGCATCTTCTTTCTTAACAACCTCTCTTTCAACTCTAACCCTTCTATAGAACATTTGTATTTTATTATATGTAAGAAAATGTAAAAAATTTTAATCAGTCACGTCGATCTCACTGCACCGATGTTAAGAACAGGAATACATGTCTCTCTCTCTCTCTCTCACTCTTTCTCTTCATTATCAAGAAAATATCAATAGATCAATTCCAATTTTACGCAGAATTTAATTATCAAATTTATTTCATACATAGATCAAGTCTTTTGGGAGAACTTCCAATAGCTAGGGATAATTTATGTAGCTAAATTTTTATTGCTTATTACGGATCAGCACCGAGGCTAAGTCAATGATTTTCTGTCTCTTCCCACTCAGCCCATTAATTTTAACCAGCCAAGAATTACTTCAAGATCATTTTCATTTTAATATATTTACGTATTTATATTTTTCATATATATTTAAAAATAATAATTATAAATACATTGAAAATAATTTAATAGAATTTATATATATTTATATATGTATATGTATATATAACTTTTGCACATTTCGATTTGATTTGCATTTGCGTTTTGGGGCAGAGAACGGCCAAGATTCCATTCCATGCCATAGCGAATCGAGTCTTTGTTCCATTCCCAGCCCGTTCCGCTCTAAAACTAAAGCCTAGCTATTTACACAGATCAATGAAGTTTAATATTTTTTTTTCTCTTTTTTTCTAATCAAGAGTTAGCAACAGATTTTGCTGCCGTCCTCTCTCTATAGCCTTTTCTACTACATAACTGTAACTGTAACTGTATCTTGTTGTGTCTGGTAACTGTCTTGCTGATATTGAAAAAATGCTGTGCTGCTATTTGATGATTCAATAAAATTTGCTGTCGCTGCTAACTGTTGATAGGTAATACGAAATATGTATGTATGTATGTGTTCGAAGGATGCGATTCTCTATTATCTTATTGCTGCTTTAGAAGTAAAAGCTTTCCGGATGCTGCTGCTGCTGCAGTTGCAGGCTGCGCGGCTGACGTTGACGCAGCATAGCTGGCCATTCGCAATTGTTGTTGTTGTTGTGGTTGCTAGTGCTGCTGCTGCTGCTGCTACTGTGGCAGTTGTGGCTGTTGTTGTTGCTGTTGCTGCTGCTGTTGTTGTTGCCGCTGCTGCTACTGGCCGCAGCAGCAGCCTCCAACTAAAATCATAAGTGCTGATACTCGCCCATGTCATACATGGGCATGGCGCCCATGACGCTGTGCAGATGCGAGTACGCAACGGCTGCAGAGAGGGGCGGCATTTGGGACGCAGCAACGGCTACAGCGGCGGCAGCAGCGCTGCTTTTGCTGGCGGCCGCTGCATTCGCAACATGCTGCTGATGTTGATGATGTTGCAGGCTTTGCTCGGCAGCCACATGTTGCTGCAGCTGCTGTTGTTGCTGCTGATGCTGATGCAAACTGTTGCCATTGCCATTGCTGTTGTTGTTACTGCTGTTGGGCGATTGCTGCTGCTGTTGTTGCTGTTGTGAATGATGCGCGAGGTGCGAGGCAGCAGCATGTTGCTGCTGTTGTTGCTGTTGTGCGCTTTGACTGGAAAGTATGTTACCTTCCATTTCCGAATCGCTGGATGAGTCCAAGTGTTGTTTGTCCGTTGAGCCGCTAAAAATAGAAGAAGAGAGCAAACCATAAGCAAATGACATAATTTAAATATAACAATACAATAACTAATAATATATGCATAATTGTCTGCCCTGGCAGCCCTGTCGAACTTCGCTTGCAAAACAGATGTTTTGAGCTGTCAACAAACGTTTAATTTAAAATGTGTCAATTGCCCCAACTAATTCATTGCACTAACAACAACAACAACAGCAGCACGCACACATAAAATATACAACAACAGTTAAGTATGTATTTATAAACAAATGACAAATGACAGCGCGGGCAATTGAAAATAAAACCGGAAGGAAATTGTCTGCTTGAATATTTTTACTCTCATCGCAAGCATTTCTATAAATGGTTTCAGTTTCATATTCCAGCATAGGCCGTGGCCGTGAGCTAGAGCAGCACAGCACGTACAAAAGGTGTCACTCACACGTTCACTCACACCCACAAGCACATAAACAAACAGCGAGAGAGGGACTGACTGACTGCTTATTGCATTTCCCCACAGAGCGCCGTCGCATCTGATTTCAGTTATTTGAGCTGCGCCTGCTGTCTTTGTGTGCATGTGTGCGAGCGCTTGAGTGTTGTATAGCGTGCTCGCTCGCACTTTTGATCGAAAGTTAAGCAGCTTGACTTTTATTATTTGTGGCTGATTCTGTAAATGACTTTCAAGTGTCGTTTTTAACGCCACCGTGCGCCAGGGTGGAAGCGAGACGCTCATTTCGCTGGCCCAATTCCAGACACCGTTGGGAATTGAAACACATTCACACACACACACACAAGCGCTCCGCACGCATACTTTGATGCTGTTGTTGTTGTTCAATTTGTTAGTGCTAAACTGTCCTGACATTTTAATGGCTAATTCACTGGCAGCGCGATAACAAGGCGCAATTTGAAATTCGAGCAACTGACGTTATCGGCGCAGTGCGATGTGTGTGTGTGTGTGTTAATCTTAATCTTGTCGCGAAAAGTCAATTGCAAATGTAGCTAAAACCAGTTTCAGAAATGAAAAAAAAAAGAAAACAAAAATAAAACAACAAAAATTGATGACAACAAACATCTACAAACGACGGCGACGGCGACGACAACAAGGGTCCCAGGGCCTTGCTAAACATTTAAGCGCACACTCGACAAATTTGTGGCCAGAGATCATTGGGAACAATCTGCCAGATCAGCTACAGTGCCACAGCTACAGCAACAGCTTCAGCTACAGTAAGCCCTGCCTACAACCTTTTTCACCCCGCCGCCCACTTCGCTCGCCAAGCTATTTGCTGACTCGCGCGCAATTCGAGCCGCACCGAGCCCAGTTGCAGACCTGGAAGCTGTCGCTGTCGACGGCGGCCACATACGGCGCAGGCGCAGACTTGCCGGCGCATCTCGCCAGGCAGGAACCGGGCCCAGCTGTTGGGCATCGTGTAATTGTAGATGCATCTCGCATTCATCTTACATTGATGCTAGTCACAGCATCACTTGCTGTGCTTGATAATTGCCAATTCCCTACATTTTGCAGCCTCTGCAGATTGTTGTTGTTGTTGACTGGGAAAAACACTTGCAGCTAGCTTTGGGGGTGGCCTTTGTATAATATGAGATGTGTTTAGATATGTACTCACATACATATATATGTTATATGATATTTCCAATTAGCTTTTTGAGATCATATTGAAGTCGTTTAAGAATTTATTGCATTTGTTTTGATTTTGCATTTTACAGACATTGAATTGTTTAGATCTCAAGATATTTCTTCAACAGCTTCTCATTTGTTTGTATTCCTGTGAATCATGCGTATATTTATCATGTTTTGTGCACATTCTAAATGTCAAGAGGGGATATTAGCGTTTGTCCTTTTCGGCATATTTTTGGGATTATTAAACAATGGATAGAACTAGAGAAGTAATCTCTAGCATAGTTTACTTAAGTTAAATATTTCTACATTTTGTAAAATATTTAAGTAAAATAATGAAAGATCTTTCATTTGCTTAAAAAGTTTTCTTTAGAAAGTAAAATTAGTCTTCCTAGATCGTTTTCCATTCCTATATACCTTCACATCAGAATGAATATGAAACGCAAAAAAAAATTGAGAAACTTTGTGATTTCGCTATATGAAATTAAAGCGAAATAATAATAAACCTACATATATTAAATATCTCAAGTATTCCAAGTTAGTTTCAATAAAAATTGAATAAAATCAAACTCAAATTGATAGAAATATAAAACACTTTTTTATTATTTAGGATTTCTTAGAGTTACAATTGACTTTCATTAATTCTTTTAGGCTACTTTCAAAAGAACTTTAACAAAGCCCAACTTAAATTGATAGAAATATAAGAGTTTTCATTTTATTCATTAATTTCTACACATTTAGCACTTTTTAAATGCCGCCTTTAATTAAGGGTAAAATTTTATCAAATAATTTAAGGAGCAGCAATTTAGTTTCGTCTAACAGGAAAAAAATCGATGTTGGCACTAAGGGGAAAAAGGAACCCAACCATCCATCCCATTCACCCAAGTAAAGCAAACAGAGATCTGGATGCAAACAGGCTGAGCAAACATAAAGCCAAAGTCATACGAAGAAATGGCTGAAATGCTAAAATTTGTGGAGTAGAAATGCCCAGCCCTGGCCATGGCAGTGGTACTGGCCCTAGCCCAGCCAGTTAGCCAGCCCCGTCCGGCTGTCCGACAGTCCGACAGTCGTTCAGTCAGCCATTCAGCCATTCAGTCAGCCGAGCAAAAGTGGGGAGCAAACAACAAAAGGGCAGCAGCATATAAACAATGATATCAAATTTCCAGAATTTCATAGTTGTTGGCTTTGCTCGCTTACTGCAACACTTATTAACAGGGCCAGAAAAGAGACAAAGAGAGTGAGAGAGCGGGAGAGACAGAGAGAGAGAGAGAGAGAGAAGGAGATTGAGAGAGTGAGTGCAGGGTAGAGTTGGTGGTTGAGACAGCGCCTACTTTAATGGCATATTCCTATATTCCTATATACTCTGCTGAGTATTTTCAACTGATTGCATTATAAAATAAATATACACACATTCAAGTTTTCTTTTGCTCGCTCAGCAAGTGAAATGGGTATATATGTAGGTGTGTCAAGAGAATTTGAATTAGGTATATTTGTTTTATATATTATTGTATTTGGCATTTTCTGATATGCCTATTGAAATAAGCAATAGATTTCACACAGTTATATATAGTCGTTCAGCAAGTAGAAAGGGTATATTTGATAGATAATAGTATATAGTTTTGCAAGTGAACAAGTATCAAACAGTCGACTATGCCAGAGCTGCAAAGTTCTCACAAGTTATTATAACGTAAGCAGCCTTCGCGGTAGCTGCGCCCCCAAGGACAATCCCTCAATACATGAATGTCACATAGAGTTTATATAAAATATATGACAACAACAACAACAGCATGCAAAAGAGGTAAAAACCTCATCAGTGCCTGGTCAAGACTTTGGATCTACGTGTGTGGTCCCGGCTAAAAGTTCTTGGACTCTTTTTGATTTTGTGTGTTTTTTTTTTCATCTTTTTCTTTTCGGGCACTGCTCAGTGATGAGGAATTAATTTTTACTTGTTGATGCTCAATTGATTTTTTGTAGCTTTAAGTTGGTGTTCTCATTGTTGTTGTTGCTTATTGGAGCTGCATTAAGCAGATTCATTAGCTTGGCAATAATCGGACTGATCGGATTATGCGGGACTTGAGCAGAAACTTTTGTGCTCGAGAGCAGCGAAAAAATGTGAATGCGAAATGTGCACAGACAAAGAGTGGATAGAGTTGAGTGTTATAGATGAGGGCGTTACCTGAGAGTCTAGAAATGAGTACTACGATAAGCTAATGGATAGACAAATTGCTGGCATAAATAGCCTCACTCTAATGCAAAGATTTATTGAAATTAAAAAGAAAATAATATAAATTCTAAAACAAGAGCTTAATAAAAAAAGTAAACAAATAATTTAGATCAACCAAATTCTTACATCTCGCTTTCAAATCGACCTATGTATAGCTAGTGTAGTTAGTATATTCTGAATTGATATAAAAACCATTATTCCAAAAAGAGTAACCCACAATAGACACAAATCATTTAGGAATCGAATGACTCGACAATCTTATCGGTCTCTGATCTCTTGTGGTTTGTGGCAATTAAAAAGCAACAAAATTATTAAAAACTGTCAAAATAAAGCGCAGCCTGCATAAAATGAGCCACACGCCAGCTCAAATGGGGCTGGGGCCAGCCAAAAGGCCAGGCAATAAGATAAAATGTTTTATAACGATGCGAACGATGACTTTTTGGTTAATCGTTAAGATCTACATGGCATATGCCATGGGTTGGGGAGCACTGAAACCGAAACCGAAACCGAAAAAATCGAAAAACTAAAAAAACTGAAAGCGAAACATAGTTGTAGACAATGGGACAATGCTTGGGGTACAACTTTACTACTGCTGCTAGATGAGATGAGGTTGTGGTGCTGTTCAAGTCTGTCTCTCTCTGTCTGTCTCTCTGTCTGTCTCTTTTGGTTGTTGGGCCCGCGCCAACACCAGCAAGCAGCAAGCAACAAGCAACAACCAACACGCCACACACATGCGTAAATTAAATGATAATTTATGATCAACACCTTTTCAGATTCTTCTTGTGGAACTCGGAACTCTCAGTCGAGGCGAAGCGGTCACCGTTTAGTTGGGTGTCCTGCTGCGCACACGTCTCGGGATTTGTGTACCGATCGCGCAATGCGATAACTCAACCTGTTCATTCGTTGCTTGACTTGGCTTGGCTTGTTGCTTGCTTGGTTAGCTTGCACTTCGATCGATCGTGATCTTCAGCTCTTGGACTTCAGATATTTACGAAACAGCGTTTCATTTTTCCCAACCTTCTCAGTGTGTGTGTGTGTGAGTGTGTGTGACTGTTTATTTGTTTTTACGATTTATTGACTTATAATTTTTATTAGCAATGGAATTTCTTGGAAATCCTGCAACGATCTACCACCATACGATATGTCGCCCCTCCAAAGCCCCTCTAAAACAACTCGAGACCCCTCTGTTTATCGCTACCGTCTGTTTTTACGAAACAGCTGATGAATGTGGGTATGGATCTTGAACTTGAATAGATTTGCTTGAGATAGATTACGAAATGATTACTATATGAATGCGTATGAATAGGAATACTATACGAAAGTACTCTATACGGACTGCCTCTCTCTATCTTTCTCTCTCTAGCATTATTGATAGATTGCTTAAGCTTCGTTTTTCATTGATTATCACCTGAGATGGCATTGTCATTGTTGGGATGCCACTTGACCAATGAACTTCTCCAGTTTTATGTAAGCCTTAACACTTTTTAAAGAACTTAAGCAGCTTACCGCATTTACGACCGACAACGAAGGCGAACTTCAACTTGAAGTCCACAAAGGGAAACAAAGTGAAACCCTAGGAATTGAAACGTTGCCATTGAGGAAATTTGTGTCAGTCAGAGTGAGAATGCTTCCAGCATGGAAGATGGACTGAACTGGAAGTGCACTCAACCAGCGCACAAAGGTGCTCAGTTTTCTAATTATAGTTGACTAAATCACTTGACACGAGCGCCCACCCGTTTGAGTGGCCCCACATGCCCAAACACCCCACCAGAGTAAAGCAGAGCAGAGCTGAGCAGAGAGCAGATCAGAGCTGACAGCGCTATGGGTTGAGTTCTCAGTTCCATACCGGTCCATCATCACCAACGACATCATTATCAACGCCATCAGCGGCGGCAAAAACTCAACTCAAACCAAATGCGTCACGGAACTCCAGAAACGGGAACGGGAACGGCGGGCCACAGACCCATATAAGAATATACAAACAAATACACACATACATACATATGTTTGTATGTACAGAGGGCTGGAACAGCAGCAGTGGCAGCGGCAGAGACGCAAACAAACAGAGAGAGAGAGAGAGAGAGAGAGAGAGAGAGCGAGAGAGAGAGAGACAGAGGGAGACGGGCAAAAGCGCAAAATACATAATAATAAAAACAGAATGTACAATAAAACGAATAAAAATGAATAACGCGCAGCGACGACGTCAACGTCAACGTCGGCGACGATGGCTACGGCGACGGCGACGGCGACGGCGAGGCAACGGCGCTGATGCGAACGAATAAAGAACACACGCACATTTTGTGGTAACTTGATACTCTTTCCAGCTACCCTCCAGCCAACCGTGGCATTCGACGAACGCAAACGCAAAACGATGAGCCCTGAGCTGCCTGAGAGATCGACACACAAACATACACTAATGCACACAGTTACAAGCAAACACACACACACACACACGCATACGAACACACACTGAAATGAACATTCAACGGGTCGGTGTGTCTGAAACGGGGCGTTTGGTATTGGAACACTGGAACGCTGCTCATATTTGAAGTAGTCTTAAAGTTTTTATGTTGCTGCTTTTGTTGTTCTCTTTCTCTTACTTATTCCTCTTTTTTTTTGCGCGCGCGATTTGCTGCTGGTTTATGTCTATTGTCGTTGTTGTTGTTGTTGTTGTTGTTGTTACTGGCGTTGTGGAGCGTGTGGACTATAAACAATTCCAACAGGCAATACAGGATCGAAGCATAATCAAACTATGACAAAAAGTGGACGGCAAGTAAATAAGATGCAATCCACAACGAGTCAGCGGCTTACTTGTGTGCCTACTTGTGTTAACTCAATTATATAGTAGGCATTATTTGTTGTTGTAGAAGTATTTAATGAAAATTGTTAAAGACTCTAAATTTGTTGTTATTTAATGTGAGACATTATAAATTTATATAAAAAACAAAATTTTCTGTTAGAAATGCATAAGACCTGGAAGAAGCCACTGCACAAGCGGAAAATTGTAAGATCACCATCATCCGAACCATCAGCTACTCCTTAAAATCAATATGATTTCTTGCAGTGGTCGAATATATCTTGGGCGGGTCGTTTGGTCTACTATATGCAACCTCTATTGGAGCACCTGTTCGATATATGGCTGCAGCAGTTGCCCTTTCCGACACTTCTCAAATGCATATACACTTGCGTGCTGCTCTTCTTTATGCTGCTGCCCATACTCTACCCGCTGATGGTGATGGGACTCTACTATAGCTTGTGCCAGTTTGTGGGCGAAAAGCATTTTCATATTGAATTCCAGCCCAGCTGGGATCTGATTGGGACCGCCAGCAATCTGTGGAAATTCCAGGTCACCAACAAGAAGTATCTGCTGTTCATTGCCATGTATATAGACCGATATCGTGTGATTATAACGGCCATATCATCAACTGTTGACTATATGCGCATGGCGCTCTGCTTTGTCTTTGGCTAATTGGGGGACAACAACAGCGAGAAGAAGAAGATGAAGAAGATGGAATAATTTATGAGCAATACGAGGCGGCACTTAAAACACATTTGGGACAATAAATTTGATATATATGTATTTTCGGTTCAACTAGCTAGTATACGAAACGATTTCTGATCTAGTTCTTTTTTTTTAATATTTATTCAATTTCTTCTCTTAATTTTTTTTAGCTTTTCCCTTTTGTTTTTAATTAATTAAATAATATGTTAAACCCCTGTAAGATGTAAATATAGTTCAAAAGAAATTCCAATGAAATATATATAGGAAATATAAATATGTGTATATAAGTGTGTTGAAATATTATTTAAAAAGATTAAAAACATTGGAAATTGAGATATATATAGAGATCATTTGCTATTTTGAAATATGTGCAAAAGATGAATAAGATCTTATCAAGCTTATGTACATACATATATTATTTCATTTATATGTAACCATTTGTAAAGTAAATGCAAAATATATTAATTAAACTTTAAATGCACTAAAGAAAAAGGCTGTGCTATGCTATTGCAGCGAGGTATGCTCAAAGAGTTTCAGAAATTGTTAGGCTTTTGGCGTTGTTATGGTTGGATGAAACGTTTTTAGAGTTGCCAACGAGAATGGGGCAAATATACAGCTAAACATATGTGTGTGTGTGTGTGTGTGTGTGCGTACCTCCAGACGAGTCTTCAGTGCACATTGAAAATACAACAAAACCCAAAAAACAACAACGAGAAGTGTATGAAAAGTTAAAGTAGCAGCGCTCAGTTGCCGTTGCCGTTGCCGTTGCTGCTGCTGCTGTTGGCCGATGCGGCGCAGCCATAAACATATATCAGGTTACCAGCAACAACAACAACAACAACGAAATCAGGAGGAATAATAAAATATAAAGACGTGAGGAGTATGACGACGACGACGGCGACGGCGACGCTACGTAGTGCAAAAACTAACGTAGCTATTGCCAGCCTACTATATCAAGCGCATGCAAAAGTATCTGTGAGATACTTTTGTCAGCTGCATATCAGTATCTACGTGTGTGTGTGTGTATGTGTTGCGGTTGCCAAGGCGGCCAATATTTATATATATTGCGACAATTTTGTTGTTGTTTTTTTTTATATTATTGTTTTAATTACACTTTTTTCTGTTTTGAATTGAAGTTCTTTTGAGTAAGTGATATGCCGTTTAGACTAAAGCAGCGCTAAAACATGCATACACACATATACATGTGTGTGTGTCTGTGTGTATTTAGGATATTAACTTAATGTAGTTCGACATTTGTTCTTTGGGCCACTTTAAAACCCATTTTCAATATCCCATTCACATTTCGCGCTGTTTGCATTTCACATGACTTTCAGGCAGACGTGAGTGGGAGCGGGAGAAAGCGAGAGAGAGAGAACTCGACTGTGTGTGTGTCAACAAAAGGATGCTCGAAAGGATGTTTAATATTTGAAAAGTTGCCTATCGACGGCCAAGCATCTAAAACACGCCGAACCGTAGAGAGTTTTACAAATGTTTCTGGCTATTTGCTTAAGCGGAAATGCAGATGTTTCTGTTGTTGTTTTATTTTCATTTTTCCTTTCTTTTTGTTGTTATTTTGTCAGTCCTTTGGCTGCATTAGTTGCCAGTGTGCAGTCCAGTGGCCAGTGGCCAATGTCTGTCAGACATATGACAATGCGGCTACGAAAACAAAGATCTGATCTGATGAAATTTGTCAGCCAGATTTTCATTTTCATTTTCATTTTCATTTGCATGCATATGAATATACTGAATATATTAAATATACTGCATATACTTTGCAGTTATTTATGCGCATTATTCATAGTTATACACGTGTCCTTGACACTAATGAGCCTCACTGGCCACACCACCCACCACCCACCACCCACAGCCATTCACAATCAACAGCCACAAATTGGCCTTGTTTCATAAGTGTGTAAACGTCAAGTAATTCAAATTGAAATACCAATTCGTTTCGCACGCGTTGACGCTTAACCAAATAACTGTATATATACAAATTTATATATATATATTTTATATATTAACATCTTATAATATTTGGAAGAGAACTTACTCTTTATGCTCGGCCGCGCGATCTCTTTGTCGTCGATTCTTGAACCAATTGGAAACCTGTAAATATAAATACATATACATATATTATGATATCTACTCATATTCTATATAAATAAACCTCCAACTCTATAAATAGCCGCATACATCATTTTCAAATACATTTTGTGTGCCATCTGATTAATGACATGCAATTATCAGTTGACAAATTGCGAATGCTAAACTATACAGTTAGTTTACCTTGCGTTGATCTCAAGATCTATGCATGCTCTATGCTATCTACACTCACCTGTGTCGTGGTCAGTCCTGTGGCCTCGGCCAAGTCGCGTTTCTCTCGTGGCGATGGATACGGATTGTGCGCATACCAGTCTCTCAATACTGAACGGGATTTTTCCTGCGGGTGAGCGATATGAGAGGTTAGTTAATGTATATATGAATATATTTATATATATCTAATATCTAAAATATATTTAGATACAGGAGATTCCCTCCAAATGCACAAGTTGCTGAAGTAGAGCAAATCTAGAGATCTGTTTAAAAAGTCTTTCGCATTTTGTGGATTTATCTTTAAAGAATTATAATTATTTATAACTGAACTAATCTCTATCAGATATTTACACTTTCAATTCATGGCGAAAGTCTGAAATAGCATTATAAATTAGTTCTCTGTTCTTTCTAAATTAATTCTAAATAAATAAAATAATTATTAAGTTATTCTAAATATTCTAAAGAAATACAATAATTATTAATTAATTCTACAAAAATTGTTTAAAATGTTTTTCTTATTTTGTTTTCTGGCTTTAGATCAAAACAAATTTAATTTATTTTTATGTTTTCAGAACTCTATGAAGAACTGCTGTTTCAGCTCCTTCAACCCTTGCTTGCTATTGCCATGCCCTCCCTTTGTTACATACATATTCCGTAAACCTATATACCCTAACTATGCATTTTCTAACTCATATTTGGCTACTCATAATTTTTACGGCTCTGCTGCATATGAGAATAATTTTAATCAATTGAAGGCCTGCATAGATAAAAGCTCAAAAGCAAACAGGAAAACAGGCTGCCAGCAGGAGGCGTTGCCCAGGCGAAAATCAGGTGTGCTGCAGGCTAAGCCTTAGTGCTGAGCTGAGGGACGAATGGACATTACTATGATTTCATTTTGTTTGCCCTTTGTTGCCGCAATTAATGTGGCAAGCGAAGTGAAGTGAAGTGAAGTGAAGTGAAGTAGAGTAAAGTGGAGTGGCAATGGGAAGGTGTGCGTACTCACCTTAAAACAGTAGCTCGTCTCCTCGCCATCCCAAATGGTGCGGGGCAATGGAAATTTACGGCGAACACGATATTTGCCCACAGCACCCAAAGGTCTTCCGCGCAGTTTTTCGGCTTCCACGTAATGCGCTACAGTAAAAGAATTTCGGGTTAGTCAGAGTGTATGGAAAAAGGGCAGCGTATGGGAGAGTGCGAGACAGAGAGAGAGAGTGAGAGAGATAGATAGATTGCAAAGAGAGATCGACAGAAAGAGAGTAAGCGCGGGGGTGGGGGGGTAAGGGGCTCTACACACTGTCTCACCTTTCAACCACAATGCCTGCAGCTTGGCATGATTCTGGGCAGAGAAATGATGATGCTCGAGCAGCCGGTACAGCTCCTTGTACTGGCCACGATGGAATGCGACGACCGCCTTGGCCTTCAGCACAGATTCGTTCAGTTGCAGTTTATCACATTGTGGCAGCGACCAAAGGAAGCGGCCCAGTCTTTCGATGTTGCCCGCCTGTTGCAGAACCTAATAAGAAGACAGAGAGAAGAGAGAGAGCGAGAGAGATTAGCCAGGCGAGTCAGAGGCCGAGCTCAGCTGCTGCTCACCTCACACACGCAGGCCACTTGCTCCTGTGTGAAGCCGAAGCTGGGCAATGTCTCGCGTCCGGCTGTCGCTGTAGCGCCGCCATTGCTGCCACCGCCGCTGCTCAGGTGTAGACCGCTGGCATTGATCCCTCCACTCAGTCCGCCGCCGCTGCCCAGACCCACGCCCACGCCGCCGCCTCCACCGCCACCGTTGTGCGTCAACATATCGAGATTATTGTTATTATTGCTTGTGCTATTGTTGTTGTTGTTGTTGTTGTGCAACGCAACCACCGACCCACTCAGCCCCGTCGGGCTGTAGGGCGGCGTGTGCCGGGCCGTGAGCACTGCAGCCGCATTGGCCGCAGCCAAATCGTAGAAATCTGTGGCGGGATGTTGAAGCATATCTGTTGGCTGTTGTCTTCTCTCTTGCAAATCCGTTACGTAGCTGATCAGCTCTAGAGCGGGACTGGATGTGGATGTCGAGTTCAGTTGAGTTGAGTTGAGTTGAGTTGAATCGCTGGCAAAGCCAACTCAATGCATTGATTGCCTAGTGGAAGTTGAGCTTAGTTTGTTGTCTTTGGTATTTTAAGCGCTGCAAGAAACAATTGGCATTGAGGCTTTATAAATGTTTAGCTAGAAGAAAGTCAATGTAAGTTGACTTCATTATGAATTTGTATAAATATAGGCTAAGAAAAATTAAAAGAAATATCTATATCCCATAAGAATGCTGTCTAATAAGAAATATAATACTTAAAGTATTTATTTAATTTATTTTATTTAAAATAAATATCGCAAATAAAATAAAATTAAAATAAATGCGTTGCTTATAAATATATATATATTTTTAAATATTATATTTAAAATATAGCTTAAGGAATTAAATTTTATATTAAATATAATATGTATAATTTTAATAAATATAATTTTTTTATACTTTTTTTTTAAATATATATTTTTAAAATTTTATCTTTTATTTTTTTTTTTTTTTTAGCTTAAGGAATTTAATTTTTTATTAAATATAATATGTATAATTTTAATATATATAATTTTTTATAATATTTTTTTAACAGTTTAAAATAAACGCATTGAAGACATTTTTATTTTATTTTATATTTTTTTTATTTACTTTTTTTTATTCATTTATTTTTTTATATCAAAGTATAATATATCAAAGTTCATAAAAAAAAATAAAACTTTGTATTAAAAAAAATTCCATTGATTCGACATAGTTTATCTCAAATTTGATAATAGATTTCTTTCAAGTACGATTTAATTATATCGCATCGAGACTTTATCTATCACTCAACACTAAGATAATCAGAAACATTTCAATATTTAGTTAAACTCAATTCCATTTCACTGGCAATTGCCGAAATCGAGGCAGGCGTCCAATGGCCATGCTAATTGTTGGCGATTTTTCATAATTTTATTGCCGTAATTTTTTTCGAAATGTTTTTGTTTGCAGAACTGTAAAAACGATCATTGAGCGATCCAAAAACTGTTGAAATTGCCATTAGAGAGCTAGGGATAATGAATATATTCACATATTCTGCCGACTTATGTTTAAATTAAACTAAACATTATGAAATATGGCCAGCAGCACGCAGCCGCAATGGAATAAGACATTCCAGCAATTGGCACTACGAACTGGACCCCATGTTGTCAAAGTCGATTAGACGATCGACTGATTAGCTATGGGGCAGGTGTGTGCAGGTGTGTGTGTCTGTATGTGTGTGTGTGCGTAATACAAATTCTTTGATTATTCAAGTATGAGTTTCTAAACAACCCCGCGGCGACGCTGATGGCGACGTCAGCCGCAACAAAAATAAACTTTTTACACAACATTATTAAATGGGGCGCATGGTGTTCAGTGTTGAATTATAGTATTATACAGTTATGCATATATATATATATAAATATAGGTATATATATATATCGTTACATAGCGACGACTCGCTGCAATGCATCCATCAGATAAAATATCTGCAAAGGTCAGCGCAATTGATCGCTAGAGCCATAGCGGCATTTGCCAAGATCTAAGTTCTATAATGTAACCTCCTCCCCCCTCCCTCGCTCTCCCACTCTCCGAGAATAAGTCTAAGCAGCTCGCACCTCGTCTATGTTTTCAAATTGAGGCAAAACTGCGCCGCAACGAGATTCGAGATATTTTCGGATCTGTTTTCAATTTTCAGCTCACTCTCTCGCTCGCTCGCACGCTCGGCGCTCTCTCCCTCACTCTCTCTCTCTGGCTCGGCGTGAGGCAGATTATATATACAAAAAAAGAAGAAGAAAACATTTCATTTGGCTGCTGTTCCTATTGCTGCTGCTGTAACAAAAATACCAACGCCAAGTTGCCTGCCTGCCTTGCTGCCTGCTCTTGAGTCATCGGCCTAGGCCCGACGTATCCACCGATCCCAACAGATCCACTCACCCCCTTCGCTCGCTCCCATTTGGCCAAGCGTCAGATATATATATATATTTTTTATTTTTTTTTGGCTTGTATTATGTTTGACGCAAGTAAACAAGCAAAACGCTTGCTGCCTCTGCGAATGTGAAACGAAATATGCTATATAATCGACTCTATATATATGTATACATATATCGATGTGTTTGTATTTTCAGTCTGGTCAATCGCTCGTGTGCAATTGGCAATTTATATAGTTGAAATAGTGTACAACATCGTTATACGATATAGCAAAACACAAGCTAACGATCATCCCCAAACAACAACAACAATTATCGACGAAATTCAATCAATTTTCTCTATACAACCAAACTATTCCAATCAGAATTTTTGCTTTATTTTTCTTTCACATTTTCCTCATTTTCAATTGCGATTTCACATTGAAATTGATTTGATTGAAGCTAAACTAGTTGACTTTGTGAGTTGACTATTTAATACTTGGATTGTCGACTCTATAGAGTTTCGAGTGTAATAGATCACATGGCAAATTTGATGCTTGCATTTGGGTTTTATAATACATTTTCATTTAAGGATCTAATTGAATTCTGATTGAATGACTGAGCGATTAAATAACTGAATTATTTAGTGAGTAAAGGTAAATGAAACTAGATTTGTTTACTATAATTCAAAGGAATTTCCCATTGATTGATTGATTGAATGATTAAGTAAATATTAGACTGATTGATTGAGTTATGCATCGATTGATAGAGTGATAATCGACATCAGACAGAGGGAGAGAGAGAGAGATTGATTGAATGAAAATTAATTTACAACAGTAAGCTAAAGTTAAAACTGTAATATAAAGAATTGTCCGATTGATTAAATGATCAGAAAGCTGAATTCAAGAATGGCTATACATCTGAATAACAAGCTGATTGATTGACTGATTGACAATATAATTTTTTATACTTCTTTAGTTAGCTTAGTCATATGAGTTAGTCTAATTGACTAATTGGTGGACTGATTGGTTGCTTGAATGATTGGTTGATAGACTGAATACTAGATTGACTGACGCATGGTTGGACTGATTATTTGATTGACTGACACATTGTTTGATAGGATGCCCAAAGCTACAATAACATAAGTTATGATACTAAATTGTAGACCTTAGTCAAAAGGGCTTTTCGAAAGATTGATAGAATGATGGATTGATGGACAGACTGATTAAATAGTTGAATTACAGATTGATTGACTGAAGATGAATGAATGCTGACTTTCAGACTGTCAAGGGAATTTAAAATTAATAATTAAAGGATTGAACAAGCAATACAAATAATTGATTTACGGCTTGAACGATTAAACTATAGCATTAACCTGCAGTCCATCAATCATTCAGTATTTGATCGATTGATAAACTAAAAGCTAAAATGTAGACTAAAGAAGTCTAGCGGAATTTTATAATATTTGACTTATGTATGGATTAATCAAGTTGAATTTTATAGACTGATTGATTGATCAACTTTAATTTAAGTTGAATTTTGATTGATTTGCTGATGGGCAGACTCACTGACAATTGGTCAATAATTAGAGCCTAGAGCTTCTATGGAATTTTAGATTGATTGCATTATGTATTTTTTCCAGATTGATTGCTTGAAAACCTGTCACATAACTGTCAACAGTTAAAGTCAATCTGTAATTTGTTAGTCTTTCAGCTAAGCTTACACCTGTAAAACGTTATCTTATCGAAGCTGCGATTTGATTACAACACTTAATGAATTACAAAAGAAATCATTTCATTGTGGAATGTTTTCGCCTGACCCGATTACAAATTTAGAATCAAGTAGCACATTCGATATACATATATGATACTCAGTTAATGGCACTACGATATGATCTGTGTTGTTGCTGCTGATGATGATGGAATGGGAGAAGGAGGAGGAGGAGGAGGAGGAGGAGGAGACGGGAAGAGCTCATGCAGATGCCCCCAAGTGCTGCTCGTGAGAGGCAGCAGCAGCATCAGCAGCCTCTAAGATAATTTATCTGATGCTGGCTGCTGTTGTTCAAGAGGCCGCTGCCACGAGTCTCTTTAGCCATTCAAATCGAACTAAAATGAATTTTAATTTACAATAGAAATCCAGCTCGACTTACACACAAACGAATTTACTTCGAACGTGTTATCTGTCAGCTTGTGGATTTCTTCAGTGTTTGCTGTGCTTGACTTTTATAAGCTTTTAATTTGAGTGTTATTGTTATTGTCTTCGCTTGTTTGGTCGCCTGTCAAATTTAACTGCATGCGGGAGCAGCTCGCCCAGCAGCAGCAGCAGCAGCCAGCGGCAACAACAACTGAAAGCGGACACCTTGGCCATGGCTGGGTTCTATTTCTATTTTAGCTCTCCCTGTGAGTGTTTGTATTATTTATTTATTTATTTTTTTTTTATAGAGTTGTCGTCGTATTGCTGTTTTTTTTTTCTTGTTTTGATTCTCGATTGTTAATCAAATCGCATTCAAACGAGTCTAGTGGGATCAGCGCCTAATTAGTTTCTAATTAAAGTCGAGACGTATAAAAGTTTTCATCGAATTTGATGCACAGTTGCAGACGAAATTGGAATGTTGAGAGATGTTTTTAATTTTTTGTATTCAACTTTTTTTTGGGTTTACCTTTTTGTTAGAGCTATAGCACTGCGACACGTTCGAGCTGTGAAACTAAACTGCTTAGGGAACAGATGCGGATTCCAGGGCAGAGCCTCATTTAAGCCAAGTTAGCTGTAAGCAAGTGCATTGGGCTGCGGTACCATCCGAATCCAGAGGCGAGGACTGTTTTAAAAGCGAATTATCTGCGAATTATTGGCGTCTGTGTTTATATAATGTAATCGACAAATTCAACAATTCGAAGCTGTTATTGCACATTTGCTTCAGCGTTTCCGCGGAAGTAAACAAAAGAAATGGCGAAAAAAAAGAAGTAAAAAGCAAACGTTAACTGACTCGACTTGGCTCTGTCTGTGAGTCGACTTTGGCTTTGGCCATTGTATCTATGAGATAAAAGTGAGGTGTATATTTGCCATTTGCCATTTGCTATTTAATTGCCAGCTGGTATTCGTGCTCGCAAATATCTAATGAATGAAATTTGTCAACTTAATGTGCAATGCGCTGGGGCATGCCCGGACTAAATGTATCCGCATTTCTCTATCTGCAACTGCATCGGCATCTGTATCTGTATCTGTATCTGTGTGTCTGCGTGCCACATTTGCTTCAATTTTCAAATTGAATTTGAATGAAAGGCTGCTGCTGCTGCTGCTGCTGTTGCTCCCTGCTCGCCTGGCTAATTCGGTTTGCTTCGCATCTCAGTCTAAATTGGCCAAACAACCGGCCAACGATTCGCAATCTTTTTGAATGAAAAACTTCTGCGCTCTGCACGCAAATTAAAGCGAAATTTTTACGCAAATGCGTAAAATCATCAAAGCTAAACAAATTTCTAGTGCTCCCCAAATAAATAAATAAGAAAATAAAAAATAGTTATATAAGCTCTACTCTAAGAAAATGTTAAACTAAAATTTAATCTTTTTTTCTATTTTTTTATATGATAATATTATTAATAAATATATATTGAAATCATTTATTTTAATAATTATATAAATTTAAATATATTTCAATCAAATAAATTCAATTATAGATATGTAAACAAAAAAATATATACAAATCATATATTTTACTACATATATTTAAATAAATAAAATATATTTCAATAATATAATTAATATAGAATAAAATCAATACATTTTGTAACATTTTACCAATTTATTAAATTCACTAAGTCATTCATTAATTATTTATTTCATTTTAATCATATATTTAAATATTTTTTTTTTAATAATATATATCATTTTATTTATAATATTGACACATTGCATAACTTTCAGCCATTCAATAAATAATTTCTTTAACATTTTATCACATTATTTATCTAAACAAAAATTCAGACAACATCTTAGCTGGCATAAATATATATTCTATTTTTTAATAGCTCTTTTAATAACTACAATTTATATTTTGCTTTATTCTATCTACATTTATTTAAGGTTTACGCTTGCCAAATACTTAATTACATAGATTAAAAGATGCAAATGAAATACGTATGCATGATATGACACACACAGAGAAAAGTCCTTGAAACACACTAATCAAATAAATAAACATTTATTTGTTTTATTTCAATTATATATAAATTAAGAAAATAAATTTGTAATTTTTGTCATTTTAAATATGTTTATTTATAAATAATTAAATGTTACCTACTTATTATTATAATAAACATTTAAAATACACCACCAAAAATATATTTAATTTATATATAATTAAGATAAATTAAATTAATAAATTTTGCTCAGACTAAAAATGTCTATTCTTAGTATTTTACAAATACATATTTTTAAATTAGTAAATTCATCGAAAAAATATATATTTATAATATATAATATAATTATATATGTATAAAAAAGAAAAGATATAAAAAAAATATTAAATAAAATAATATAATAATAAAATTATATATGTTAAATAAAGAGAAAGAAAAATAAAATATAAAAAATATAAAATATAAACAATATATATAATTAAATTATATATGTATAAAAAAAAGAAAAGAAATTTGCAGATTAAAAATGTGTATTAATTTGATTACATATTTTTTTTATAATATATTTTTGTACATTAAATAATATTAAATGAATATTAAATGTTTTAAAAAATATATATATACATTTTTTAAATTATTAAATATCTATATTTTTAATATTAATTAAATATTATTAAATCAAATATATATAAACACTTTCAACTTGAGAGCAAAATTATAAATAATCAAAAAATATATATATTTAAATTGCTTAACAACATTTTATGCAAATATTATTGATTTGATCGACTTCTAGTTCTTCAGTTTATTAAAATGCATGTTCAATATTTTACATTTCCCAATAAACTTTTTCAATTTATTGCAATAGATAAAAATGTAAAAAAATATAACAAGATAGAATCAGATACATAGATATATCTGGCAAGTCAACAACTGTGTTCAGCTAACCACTTCATAAATCTTAATATGACGACATACACGCGCTGGCTAATAAATTGAGTTCTGTTTAAACGTTCGTTCGATTTAAATGCTAAATCGAAAATCGAGAAACAAGCCACACACACACACAACAAAAAATACATATATTAATAAACTATTCGCATGCAAAACATGACAACAACAACAACAAGTAGAAGCATAAGAAGAAGAAGCCGCAGCAGCAGAAGACACCACCCCGATAGAAGCAAAAAAAAAAAAAAAAACCAAAAAGTGAAAATTGAGGCTGTTAATAATGTTCACATAAATGTATATATATAAGAATTATAGCTATAGAGCATTTGCTCTATAAAACCAATATGAATTGCTTGAAAATTATTTATAAATAAACAATGCCAACAGCAGACGCAGCAGCAAAAGTATCTCACGGATACGCAAAATCTAAATGTGATGAATGAATGACAACTGAGAACATTCTTAACTAACTATAGAGAAATGCTCAAATTCAATTGAAATTCTATTGGAAATGGAAAACTAAACAGTTCTCAATTAGCTGTAAATGTATAAGAAAAGAAAAACCAAATTTCATGTGCAATTTCTTGAAATATGAAATCTTTAATGCTTTTCGCGTGTTTTTCCTTTATAAATCATAAATGAATTTAATTTTTAAATGAAAACTAAACAGCGCTCAATTAGTTCAGAATTTCTAGTGAATTTGCTATACATATATAAATAAATATTTTACATTTTTAATCAATTTTTCAATATAAATACTTGAATCAAATGTAAGTCTAAAGAAAACTAACTAAATGCTTAAAGGATTCTAAAAAGCTTAAAAATTTTAGACAAATTTCATTTTTCATGAAAATTTTTGTTTGTTAATTAAATAAAAACGAATTATATATGTAATTTTTTCAAAATACACTATTTATGTTAACTGAAACGCTAGCGAAATTGAATGAGTAAACTAAGCTACTTTTGAGCAGATCTCAAAAGTTTAATAATTTTAGCATTCCATCTCAATATTTCTCGCCTAATCTATCATGTTAATGCTTTCATTTTCCCCAATTAATAATTGATATTTGTTAAACATTGCTCAGCCTGATCGCTTGGCATTATCATCAAGTGTATTCACAATTTGCAGTTGACTGTGAATCATTGAAGTCTCTCCCCAGCCACATGCCTCTGACTAAGCAGGCGATTAAATATCATAATATTGGAGAAAGACAATATATGTATATACGATTATAAAAGTCATATATACATTATTATATGTATGTATGTGTAAATGTTTATAGATTGTCAGTATCTTTATCTATATGCATATACAAAATGTGATTTGTTTAACAATTGTTTTATTGTTACTTTGTTTACTTTGTATGTAATATGATCAACTATTCCCATTTTTGTGAGGTACACAATATAAATATAATTTATATAGTAAATAAAAGTAATGTATACATATAAATGTAAAATATATTTTAAAATATTAATGCTTAATATAAACTAATATAAATTGAAGTTTTTTTTACTTATATAGATCAAAAATTACTTTTTTTTTATATATTTGTATATACATAATAATAATAATATTCATAAATTATATATATTTATATTATATTATATATACATGTTTATATTATATAACTACTACTAATTTATTAATTTATATAAATACATATATCTCATTATCTGTAAAATTCTTTGCATTAGTTGAAACAAAGAATAATCTATATATAATTGGCTTTTCCTATTAAGTCAGAATTTGACAGTGACAGAATGTGAATTAACTGTTTATTATTTATTTATTTATATTATTAGACCTATGCTATATAATTTAGCTATTTAGTGCAGATCGACTAGAATTGAGTGATTTTAGCATATGAAAATTCTCTGCATCTCAAAGGTGAAAGGTTACATTTAACTCGAATTCATATCAATTCCGACGGCATTTGGCTAGCATATCTCACCTGTATCTTGTAGTATGTCTGTATTATTTATCGCTGTCGCAGCTGCGAGTATCCGTGATGCTATTGTTTGATTTGTTGCTGTTTCATACATTTGCGTTGAAGTTTTGTTTTGTTTGTTTTGTTATTTTTTTTGTCGAAATTTTTTAGCAAATTTTCAAACATGTGCAGACACGCACACACACACACACACACAGGCGCGCGCTCACATGCGCATTCGATCAACGCGCGCGCACTCACACATATGCAGACACGCCGCCGCCGCCGCCTTCTCTGCCTCGTCTTCTTCTAAGTATGTGTGTGTTTGAGTGTGTGTGTGGGGCATAAACGAAAATAACTGCGTCCGCGCAGACAAGCAACAAATTTTCATACGCACTGTTACCATAAACACGTGTTGCAATTCTTTTGCAAAAATTTTCCGCTTTCGCGACTTGAATTAATTGCGTACAAGGTTTAAAAATAATAACAACAACATGAACAAGAACAAGAACAAGAACAACAAAACACTAGACGATTGATAAAAAACTTTTCAGTGGCTGTCGCCGCTTTTTGCTTGCTTTTCCTTTACTTTTTCTTTTCTCTTATTTTCTATTTTATTTATTTTATTATTTTTTTTTTTGTATATTTTGTGTGCGCACGTTTTCGATTTATGTGAGTATTTTAGCGCTCGGCTTGATTCTATTTCTGTGCGAAAATCACTTTGTTGTGCGCGTTGACTTTTGATTTATGCATCGGACATTTGTTTATTGCCGTTCAAAATTTGGATCGGTTCGGTGCCGGCGGGGCCGTCGTTCATAGGCGCACGAGCGTCACCAACGATGAGCAACGAAATTATCAGCTCGAACTGCTGCGAACTGCGAACCGTACGCGAGCAACGCAAGAGAGAAACTGAGCATTGGACGAACAAGAAGAAAGAAAAAAGTCCGCTCAGGGCAAACGAAATGGCCAACCAAGCAAGCGACTGCTGCGCGTGTATAGGTGTGCATTCAAACATGAATGCATGCATGCATACAAACATGGTATATATGTGTGTGTGTCCGAGTCTGCTGGTGGTTGCTGTCTGTTGAACGTTAACGGGAGCGAGAGGGCAATTGTTTGATGGAGCAGCAGCGCTTGTCAAACTGTAATGCTGTTCTCTTTCAATGTAAATTGCTCAATTAGAGAGGGCGCGAGAGAAAAAGAGAGTAAGAGGCAGTCACAGAGCTGGCCCTTCACATTATTAATATTCAAGTAAATATTAAATGTAAAAACTAAGTAATAAAAAAAAATGAATACGTCTTATAAATTAATTTAATTACTTTACTTATATAAGAATATTTTGTAAATATATTTTTATATACATTTTTAATTATTAATATTACCCTAAATTATTGTTAAAGTAACTGATTTTATCCTAAGCCGCACAACAATTTTATTTGAAGAGAACAGTGTAATTTTTATATTTTGCTTCTTTAGTCTGTACAACTTTTTTTGACCGCCACTGTCAGACTTATGCGATATCTGTTGCTCTTCACAGTTTGACAGTCTCTGTAAAGTGAACGGTGAACACGCAACTGTGTGTGTGTGAAAGAGACAGTAAGCAAACAGGTTATATTTCGCAACGCACCCGGTTGTTATTGCTGGTCACGCCTACTCCAAGGTACCTGTTTATGAACAAACAGAAACACACACCAATGCACACGCACGAGAGCTCGCAATAACAAATCGCTGATTGGTCAGCGTTTGCCTCGCTCTGATCCGTCATGCGCAATGGCCGCCATATTGATATTGATAAATGGGAGCACACACAATATGCATGTAATGCTAAAGTACATACAAAATATGCAGGCACACACGCACGCCCATTCGTATGTGTATACGTGTGTGTGTGTGGTATGTAATTGCAGTGTGCCGTGTGTAGGCTTAAATCCAACCTTACCACAATCCTGCGGCAAGGATGCTACGAAAATTATGCAGCGTTCGAAATTCCTTTTATTTTTAATTATGTTCGTCTTTGTATTTCATTTCCATTGCTGCTCACATTGCAGTAATTAACAAGGAGCAGTCCCGTTGTCTAGGATTGCCAGACTAGCAGATACTCAAGTTGTTGATTTAATACGTATATTCCAAGTTTCTTTTACTCTTACATTAGCTTATGTGAAATTCCATTTTGATAGAGATATCGTATGAATCGAATATCTTTATTTATTTCATTCTGAAATCCTTTAGTTCTGTAGTATGGTAAACTAAAAACAAATAAGTTTATTAATTATATTATATTTATATATGATTATATAGTAAAATCTGGTCTTTCGTTGTTTCTAATTTTCTTTATTAATTAGTTTAAAACATTAATCGCAGTTCAGCTCGTTGCATCTGTATGCACAAATCCATGCTACCCATTTGGCAATGGATTGAGCGCATAAAAATGAAACGAAAAATCCATATGCAATTAAAAATATTATTTATAGTAAATCAAGAAAGAATTGTGCACTTTGCAGCAATTAAAAGTTCACATTTCTGCAATTATTTTGTTTTTATCAACGAGAGAACAAATTGATGAAAAGTTATTATGTTATCCGACTTGGAATATTTGAAAATGCATTTAAAACTTTACAATTGAAGAAAAATACTAATATAGGAATATACAGTAACGAACATAATTATTGTTTATTAATTATATATGTATGTAGATATATTTGATTTTCAGTTCAGCTTTAGCTAAAGCTCACATGAAACCTTTGAGCATTTGTCAAAGTAGTAAAAAAGTGATGCTCACTCACGCTTTAAAGAAAAAAAAAACACACACACCCACGCACATTTACAAATTGTAACTGTTCTTAACGAGGTCGCTCCTACTCAGGCAGCAACGGTCGGTTTTTTGGTTTCTCCACGATCTTCATTCGTTGTTTTCGCTAAGCACATCGACAGCATGCGTGTGAGTGCGTGCGAGTGCATGTATGTGTATGTATATGTGAACTTATTACTTGCGAAATAAGTCTCTTTAAAAGAAGATACCGAGAATAGCTCAACGCAAAACTGTAAGACAAAGAGAGAAACGAAACGAAAAAAGAATGGTCTGCACAGACTAAGAGCGTGTGTCTATGCTTTCTTGCTGTTTCCTTCTGAATAGAATGAGAGCAGTGACTGCGTATAACTGTTATTGGCGAGCTCTGCTAGAAATTGAAAATACAAAAATATGTGTAAGAGAAATAATATCCACCTTCAGAGTATGGTGGATTGCACTTATTGAGAATGAGTGAAACAAAAGAAATAACAGCATTGAGCAGGACTCTGAGTATACTTAGTTAGAGCTCTCTTTGAGAATGAACATGATGATAGGTATGTATGTACATATGTACATTTATATTTAATATAATATATGCATACATATGCATATTTGTATGCAATATCAACTGTTGACAAACAACATCTGTCTCTTTATGCATTTGATCTTTATCAACTCAACTCAACTCAACTCTTGCTGTTGTTAATACAAAGTTGTTGGCAAGCTATAGAACAATACAGGCATAAATTTGTTATAGAGCTCGCTCAGGTATTCAAAGCTAATTACCCACAGGCAGACAAAAATCACGTCGCGCAGGAGGAGTAGGAGGAGGAGGAAGAGGGGCAGTGCAAAGGGCTCAAGCAGCGAATGGGGCTTGAAGTCAAGATTTATGACGTAAAATTAATAATCATTTCAACTAAATTAATAACACGCTTCACAAATGATTTACAATGTGCATATATAGATAGATAGATATCTGAAGAGCAAACATAACAAAATGCTATGAAACTCTTTCTAATAATTTTGGAACTAGGCAGACTCTGCCTAGTTGGGGGCGCCGTTTCATTAGGGTCGAGGCGAGGGCGCTTTGTTTACCCAACAGCTTGTTGCGGGTCTCAGCTGGGCGCACAGCAGGTGATATTCTTGGACTTGACGCGCGCGTGCGCCATACTCGTTATTATCTTCATTTTTAACACCCAAAACGTTGTGTGAGGGAGGGGTAGGGGTAGGAGAAGGTATTGAAGGGGAATGCCCACAGATGACGTTCAGCACTTTCTTCCAGCGCATCTGCTGTGAAGCGATCCGTCGTCGATCGATGCTAACCACACAGAATGTGGTGTTGATCGCTGCTGCAGCTCGTTTTCTCATTCATGTTGTACAAGATTTTTATCGCATTTTCCCTTCTTCTTCTTCTTCTTCTTGTTCGTATTTATACATTTTTCATTAACATATTGCGGGATCGTTTTCTTTAACCATTTTTATGTTGTCTTTTATGTTCCCTTTGGCTATTTTGACATTTCCAACTGTTGTCACTGCCTCGTTTTAGCGACCAATAGGGGGGATCTCTGAAATCTGATCTGTTATTATGTAAATTTGATGATTTCCTAATTCCCTAACACTTATTCGAGCATTCTTGCTGCAGCAAACTGGCGCCCAAATAAATTGTTATTCAATGGCAAAAGTTCCAAATTGATTCGAAAAGCTTTGCTTCGTAATCGATATGCGATTTGTTTGGACACATTTCATAGATCGTCGAGATTAACTGCAGTTCGACTCCTACATACGTTCAGCATTCGTCGCCGATCAATTTGGCGCCTATCCCAGCCAGATCGTAAATCTAATCAACTGTTTTTGTGTTCTCAGTAGTTTCATTTGCTTTATGGACCTGTTATTGTCTATTGTTTAGACTTTTTCAAGTCTCTTATCAACTGGGTGGTCTGTGATCTTGCATTGAAGGATCTGAACAAAATGAGATATGTTATAGGGCATATGGTATAAGATGATCGAGTCGTGGCTAATCGAGATAATACTTTCATAGGTTTGAGGCAGGAATGATTAGGATTGATTCCACTTGAACCTCTTTTTTTTCAAGCGTATCTTGAATATCCTAAAAGGAAGATCTATTAAAGTTACTGTGTAATGATGCGTGAACAAATTTTGTGATATACAGATTTTTTATACCAACCCATTTACTTGCAAAATAGAAAAAATATGTATTTTTAATATTAGAGACTTCTTCTTTGGCAAATACATACATTGGAATGTGGATATCACATTCTGAAAGTTTGATTAAGAAATTGTAGCTATAAGAAAAGATATTAAACAAATATATTCTCAAAACCTTGCTCAAAATGATCTCCAAGCACAGGCGCTGCGTTAAATGCGCAATTAACAGAAACTCAGGATGAGCAAACGCGACTAAAGCACTCTATTATTATTATTTTATTTAAATTATTATTATTCTTATTATTATTATTGATCTCGACTGATTCTTATCATTATTGATTCTTATCTTATTGTCAAACAGAACTTTAATTTGATTTGAGTTGTTCTCCATCAATTTAACTTAAAATTTTTCACTTAAACCACAAATAATGCTCTACAGCTCTAAGCTCTATAAGTCTCTCATACTTCACGCTCTTCTTCCATTCACCTTACCGAAAATCGCACCGGAAACTGAAAAAGTTCATTCGCACGCCTTCAGCTGAGACATGGTTTACGTCCGATAGGCCGCATAATTGGTGCGGCAATTCAATTAGCGATTGGCGAGAGGTGTTCGGGTCCAGGTGCTCGTATGCAATTGCCATGTAATTTGCCACAATTATTCATATTAAAAGTGAGCTGCGACTGGGGCTGGGGCTGGTGCTGGGGAGCAGGCGCAGGTGAGCCGTGAGCAAATGCACGCGTGAAGGTAACTCTAAACGGAGACGGGAATAATAATCGCTGGCACATAAATATTACAAGCATCTGACAACTGAAAATTATCTGCTTCACTCACGAGCCATTTAAATCAATTTTACACTTCGGATTTCACAGGCGGCCAAAAGGATACGCAGCCAACGTCGGGGCTGGGAAATTGAAATTTATTGAAAAAATGATGACAAACGAACGAAAATAAGCGCATGCAGCAGCAGCAGCGGCAGCCAGGTGGTCCCAAAGGTGTGACGTGAGAAGCTGAAATTTAAGGCCGGCCACATATGAATATATGACCAAGATAGCATTCGATTAGGGTTATCAGGGTTGCTGCAGTGCAGCGAGGACAATAGCCATTTAAAGTAATTTCTCATGAATTGAGATTAGGAAATTATTAGCTTTATTATTGGCCTAGCTAAAATTTATTTTTATACAAAATAATATAAAATTGTATTTAATTTAATAATTACATTTTTAAATACGCAGAAAATATGTTCTTTATTCTCTTTTTCTATAGGTAATACTAATACTAATAATACTAGGCTAATAAAAAAATTTGAATTAAAATTTTAATTTTGATTTTAAAATTAATTTAAAGTAGTATAATTTATTTAAAATTAAAATTAATTAAACTTAAATAATATAAAAATTATTTATTTTAATTTTAATTAATTAAAAATAAAAGTACAAATTATTTATGAAATTATAAATTTTTTCATTTTAAAAATTTGTTTGAAATATTATAATTAATTTAAAATTAAATTAAATTGAATTAAAAAACTAACTCAAATAATATAAAATAATAATTAATTTAAATATTAATTAATTAAAAATAAATGTTAAATAATGTATTAGAATTTAAAAAAATTTAATTTTATTTAATTTAACATAATATAATTAATTTAAATTAAATTACATTACATTAGCTTAAATAATATAAAATTAATTCATTTAAAGTTTTAATTATTTAAAAATAAATGTTTAAATGAATTAACCTTTATTAAAATTAAATGTTTAAATTAATTAACTTTAATTTTAATTAATTTAAAATTTCAAGATTTAAAATTAATTAATTGAAATTTTAATTATTTAATTAATATTAATGTATTTAATTTTAAATTAAATTTTAACACTTACAGATATCTCCCAGGGTTAATCGCATAGCTACTTCTCAGTGTTATCCGCACCCTTTCCATTATAATCCACACTAAATGTCTTTGATCTTTGCAATAAAAAACTCTCTTTGTGTTCGAGACTTGGCAACTCTGGATGTGGCTCACATTTTGCTTTGTGGTGTCATAAATGTGGACTGCCTGCGCCACGTCTTCCGCCAACGTCTGCCATGAGCGGCGGCTAGGGCCCCCCAACTTGGACACTTTGCGAAACGTTTAAACCAACAATTACGCGAGCATAAATCAAACAGTCGAGTAGACGAGGAACAGAGTCGGGTCTGAGTAGGGACAGAGTCGGGGCAGAGTGTCGGACGAGGCGGGCGGTCCAGGTGAGAGTCGCGTGTGCAGGTCGCGGACTCTAGACACAGTAGACGCCACGCATCGTTGTCGATGCCAGGACTGACTGGCAAATGGTGTCGCTGTTGATGATGCTGCTGCTGCTGCTGCGGCTGCTGTTGATGACGATCTGCAAAAAAAAGGTGCCTGGAATGTTACACCGGCAGCAGCCGAGTGCGATTCCGACACCGACACCGACACCAACTGCTGTCACAGCGGCAACGCCTCAGCTCCAACTGCAGCACCAACTCCAACTCCAACTCCAGCTCGATGCTCGCAGCTTCAGCTGCGCCTTTCCTTCATTGGTTTCAGGTGTCAATAAATAATGGCGCGGCACTTGCCGATCTCGTTGCGATTAGATTGCCGTCGCTCGCCGCCGAGCTCTTGGTAAATTTAAATAATTTTCATATTAATTAAACACTTTAAAAACAATTTGCACCGCGGCCTAATTGAATGCGCAGACATCGGGACAGATACTCCGAGTGAGGCCTAAGTGCAGTTGCAGCAGCTGCCAGGCCTTCAAGCCAATCTCTGAGTTATGTGGCTATGAATTGGTTAGATGAATATTGAAAAGGTTTATTATTAATAAATAGTAATTGCTAATAAATTACGAATAAATAATTCAAGCTAGACATCAAATGTGCATTAAAATTATTTAATATATTATTTAGAAAGATTTCAGAAATGTAAAAAAATTCCGAAAATTCTATTAAAATTCCTTAAATTATATCATATATATATTGCTCTATATAGTTATGCTATTTAATAAGTTTTTGCTCATTTAAATATAATAAATGAGTCGATTTGCAGTCTGGTAAATAAATAATAAATAAAATATATATATATGTATATTAAAATAAAAGAAATAAATAATAAATTATTATTAAGTTAACTTTTAGAAAAGTAAAATTATAAAGTATACAATTAATTAATACTACATACAATTTGAATAAAAAGAAGCCAAGACTAAGATATAGAGAGAGCGAGAGCGAGAAAGAGACAGATACAGAGAGGGAGACAACAGAGTCTTACCTTGTTTAATACATTTGAAATTGATTTTCCTGAACTCACACGCAACTTTCCCATTGTTCAATTTAATAAACTTTATTTTTTTTTTGGCAGTTATAAATAACCAATTTCCTTCCACAACTTCACCTTCTTCTTCTTCTTCCTCGTCTGTTTGCAATCCTTCGCATTGGCTACCTGGAACACGCAAAAACCCACACGCAGCGCGTGAGTGAAAGAGAGGAAGGGCGAGCGGGAGTGGGATGGCATTCAAATTGAAGCTGTTGAATAAATCAACGCCACAAATACACAAAAATTGAATTGTGGCCAATGGCTTGCGGCGCTTGACCGCCTGCCCCCATCGTCCATCGATACAATCGCACGGCTGCCAAAGGTGTTAATATTCAATTAAAATTCTAGGGATATGCAACTGCGACTGCGCGACTGGGAGACTGCCTAATAAATTAGCGCTCAACAAGCCGCGAGTTGCCAATTTCAATTTGTTTTCGTATCACTTTGCAGCCAGATTCGAACGCGCTGGCAATGTTATTTATTGAGCTGCGCAGGTGGCACAACTGGCAACAGCTGGAAGGTGAGAAGGTGGCAAGGTTGCGGAGGGTGGGATGCTGGAAAGCTGGCAAGATAGAGTTGCTGCTAGACTACAAGGAATGGCTAAGCATATTTCACGCACACACACTCGCTCAGTCAGACAGCTCTAATAAGCCAAGATGTCAAATGTAAATAGAATGTTTTTTTTTGATGCCGCCTTTGCCACGCTTAGTCTTAGCCTCGTGCCACACAGGTCTCTCGCCCTCTCCCTCTCTCTTTCTGGCTCTCTGTGGCATGCCACACTGCGTGTGATCTTGTAATCGATGTTGTACTTAGTTGAACATTTGTAGCTACAACTGCGGCACGCCACGATATCGATTTAATGGACCCAACAGTCAGCAAAACGAAACGAAACCAAAGCAAACGATTGACGGCGCAAGACCAAGACCAACACAGGCAAGCAGAGTGAGAGAGAGAGAGAGAGTGGAAGCGAGAGAGAGAGAGAGAGAGTAAGTTTTAACTGCAACAGCGCGATATTTATCGCCGATACTGCGATTGAGACCCGTGGGGTCGACTACGACTGAGCCAGGGGCTAGGCACAGTGGGCATTATTGATAAAGGCTTGAACAAAAAGCTGCACAGAAGAGAATAGACAAAATTATATACATATGAAAGCGCTTTATTCAATATATTTATATATATCATATAATTTATAAAATGTTTAAATATTTATTAAATATTTCTAGTAAATCTTAATAAATTTACAGTGATTATATTGAACATTTCTGTCCATTGTTGTTATCTTAAATTTAAATGTAAAAAATATTTTAATGTCTATTTATGTATTCGATTTCTATTCTATTTCATTTTAAAATATCAAGAATTGATATTAATTTGTCTTTCTCCGCTGACTTACTCAGTTACCCAGTTAGCTTAGTTTAGTAATCTCAACTTCATTTCCAACTTAACATATTTTTATATAAATATAATGCTTTTTATTTGAATTTTCCTTAAACTTTCAATAAATCGATTTTTCATTTCATTTTTATGATCTGTCAATTTCCATAGTACATAGATCACATTCACAGCAAGCGGTATATCGAGGTCAGATCTCTTGGCTTGGACATTGTGGCTGGTAGACAGACGACATGCAAATACTCATTGCTGGGGGCATACGACTATCATGGCTGGGGGTATTCCCGCTATCAATTAGCCAATGGGGGTGATGCAGCCAGGCACAGAAATGATAAGCGATCGCTGATTGCGTTTGGGCCATGATTAGCTGTAATTGTGTAAGGCAAGTTAAATATATTGAATAGGAAATGAAATGACAATGTAGTAAGGTAAGTGTGCTGGAAATAGGAGAGTGCGACTAGGAGATACCTCGCACTTAGTAGAGCTCAGATAGATATGTGAACAGACGAAGATAGGGTCAGCTGGGAGATATTTATAGTATATAGCTTACCTTCTCACCTATCGAAAGTATCATCAAAATGTATGCAACATATAAAACACTTGATTACCTCCACTTTTGATGTAATTGATGGCAACTTCAATGAATTTAACAAAGTCATTATTTATGGGGCTGCCGCTGGTTAAGGAAAACTCTTTTGGCAAGGAAAAGTCACATTTGGCAGCATTAAAATAATTTCAAAACACATTAATTTTGATTTAATGCCGCGCACAGAGTCTATGCACGTTCGCTTAAAATCAATTTAGTGGGAACGACGAAATGGAATGCAAGTGGAAGTGAAACGGACCGATGTAGTCTCTGTCCCACAAGCACTGCAGGTGCGAGCGAGACAGATGGCGTTTGAGGATGCGATGCAACGATGAGGCAGCGGCAACGATGCAATGCAGTGGGCCGCGTTGTGTTTGCACCATAATTAGAGGCAATTTCAAACGTTTGCCGCACGACCGTGCTGCTTGGGGCCCACCGTGGCAATGGAGTTGAGGAGTCCACTTAAATTGATTTATGAGCGCCTGATCGGGCGCATTTGTCAGGCCGTCGGCAGTCGTAGTTCGCTTCCCAGCAGTTGCTGCTGTTAATTAAATTTGCATAAGTGGGCGCACATAGTTTGACAGTGGGCGTGGCAGCTGGGCATTACAGCTGCTTGCTACTGATTTTCAGGTAAGAAGACAAGAGCGAAATAAAAGGTTGTGTCTGAGACATGGTGACCTTGGCCCAATTTTATTTATTTTATTTTTTATATTTCTTTCTCGTCTGCCGCTAACAAGACGGCAAGGGTCAAGGAGGGGTCAGTTGAGAGACAATGCGGCACTTAATGAAGAGGGCGCTCAGACCTATTCTTTGACATTTGTCAACAATTGCATTCCAATAGTTTCTCAGGCTTGCCATAAAACAGATTTGTAATTTAATCAGCGTAACATTGTCTAACCGTGGGTATGAATTAATATTTTGACTTCCTTTTTATTGCCAGCGACAGACAGCGAGGCAGAGAGAGAGAAAGGGAGAGAGAGAGATGTGCACGTAATCTAACGAGCAGACCAACAAACGGCGAAGTCAATTACAAATGGCAAACAAAAAGCAATAGCAATAACAAATCGAAACAAGCATGCACACACATGCACACATGTAAACACAGGCACTTCTGCTCTCTCACACACGCACACATGTGTGTGACACAGGCCCTTCTGCTCTCTCACACATGCACACATAAACACGGGCCCTTCACGTTCTTACACACACACATTTTTGACAATGCAATAAATGAGCAACTTTTCGAAGCGAAAGTGTCGATAGGCCGCCTGTTCGAAGTTCGAACTAAAACAAACAAGAACAAGAAATCAGCGAGCGATTGGCAAAGGCACTGAGAGGGGGATAGAGCGCGGAAGAGAGAAGGAGATAGAGAGAGAGAGCGCGCGCAGCCCAATAGCTAAAAAGGAAGTGCCATAAAAATGCAATTTTAGATTTCATCAACTGATAAGAAAAGTTTTCAAATTAGCCACAAAATGGAATATGAAATGCGAATATTGCGAATGGAAACTGTAAAGTGAACAACAAACAAAGAACATCTACACACATGCTTGATTAGAAAACAAAACAAATGTGCTCTAATTGGCAGTGGAACGGCTGAGATATACCCTATAGCAGGAAATAATAAATATGAGAATACAGAATATAGAAAGGAATGAATAAATAAAAGAGCAATTGCTTCGTCTGTTTATTGGTGAAGCAATACGAGATACTCTCCAGAAAGCAGTGGATTTCGATTAAAACATTTGAATATTCCAAATGAGTTTTGAACAGTATTTAATTTGCTAAACTTTTTATTATTATTTTATTTGAATTAACTTTTTGTACACATTTTAAGTTAATATATTATTTAATATCAATTATATTTATATAATATTTTATAAACGCTTTTTACATACATATGAATTTTGTTTATTATATTCCTATTTGCTGTAAATATCTCATATGTATTTATATATCAATCTTTAAGTAATACCTTAACTCTACATAAAACCAATCTACCCTCACTTCAAGTCATTTGCCCCAGCTATAGGGTATAATAAGGACAGCAGCGTATGAGAGAACGTTTAACTAACGGTAAGGCAGCCGCCGTCAGTCGGCCTACAAATGGCAGGCGTCACGCCAAAATACCGTTAGAAAGTTTTATGCATGCCTGCCAGTTGGGCTCCACTGTGGTGTATCCCCACTCCCAGCCCCAGCCATGCCCAACAGCCGCCCCCGCTTCCAATATACTATGTATGTAAACCGTAAGCACGGAGCGCAACGAAAGTATCAATTTCACTTTATCAAATGGCAGCAATCGCAGTGCCAGAGATTAAAATAATAATCGAAAAGGATAAGAAAGACAAGGAATGCAAAGAAATGCACTCAACCAAACCAGTCGGCGTCGTCGTCCAATCTTAAAGAACAGATCAATGGCGAAGCAGAGTAGAGCAGGCAGCAGCAACAACAGAAGCAGACATCGCTCAACATAATTAACGCCAAATAATAGAAACTCACTCGGATTGGTAGCAGCATCCGCATTCCGCATTCTGCACTCCGCACTTGGGCACAAACAGTAGCTGATGCGGCGGCGCCTGCAGGATTTGTACAAATGTTAATGATGATCCCTCCCTGACAAAGGGTCGTTACCTGTGTGTGTATGTGTGCCTGTGCGTGAGCTGTTGTTTGCTTTTACAATTTTATCAGTGAAACTGGTGCTAATCTTGCGGGGCGGCAAGTTGTTTGTTTTGGTTTTAAGCAGATTTGGCAAATGCTGATGCGATTTTAATTAGAGCACGCATGTTAAAAATAAAATATATAAAAAAGCATAATTAGAGCTACAATATAAATTCACATTAAGTATATAAATCTTTAGATATGTTATATTAATTTAATTTAATATTCGAATTATAATTCAAATTAAATTACTTTTACCGTATTTTTGTTTCCTTAAATATGGTAGCGTTTAGTTTTATTTTTGGCAGTCTGGCAGCACTGCATGCAGAGAGTGTTGCGAACTACCACAATTTAAAAATATTTGGTAAGTGCTGCATATTTATTTGTTCGTTTTTAGTATTTTTCGTATATTTTGTAGAAAAATTTCAATATTTTTTTGCTTGCAACAAACATCCAGTAGCAGTCTTGGCTTTTAACAAGTCGTTCGTGGGTCGTGTAAATATTGTAAGAATATATTGTAATTTTGTGATGGCATAAAAATCAAATGCCCAAGTAACAACAAATTGATTTATTTATATATGTTTATATGTGACGAAAGAAATTAGCTAAATATGATGATATGTTATGTTGACAAAGGGAGCAACAGCAGCCAGCAGCAGAATGCACACCAATACTCAGACACTCGTACATGTAACCATACATATGCATATGTATATTTTCCGTCTACGTTTCAATTTGATTTTCGGAAATTTCACCTTCGCTTTGCTGTTTTCGGCTATTTCAAACTTGTTTTTCAGCTGTGTCTGTTTCATAGTCTCATTTTTTTTCGTTCGCTTACCTTTGCCAGCCGCTCACTTTTTTCATTTGCTTACGTATTACGTGTAGAAGTGTGCGTGTGCGTTTCACGAAATTATCGCTAATTTGCACTAAAATGGCTTGTAAAGTGGTATAATTTAATGCGTATTCAAATACATTCATACACACGTAAAGCACAAACAGACATTTACATGTTTGAGGCTTGCTACAAGAGATCAGCTGTAATTTACATAAAGAAATTGGCAACGCTTACACGGCACGTGTAAGTGTACATTTTACATATGTATGTGTTTGTTCTGTGAGTGTGTGTGTGTCGGTTGGTGTCTGTGTGTTATCGCTAAAGGTGCTGTGCTCGTTCGTACATACATACAGTCTGTCAAGAATGAGTTGGCACACTGGGAAAAAATTTGATTTTTTGACTTTAGATGCAAATATCTAAGTCAATAATGCAAAAAAACAATTTTTTAAAAATGAGAATCTGTTTAATATTATTTCTTTAATTTATATATAAAAAAAAAGAAGCAAAATATTCAATATGTAACAAATAAATCAACAAAAACAAATATCACTCAGTAATAACAGTGTCAATAATGTGTTGGCACACTTGCATTCTATGCATCTTAACTTCAAATTAAATCTAAACTTTGATTAATTACATTTATTTTAATATTTGGTATGTCCTCCCTGGGCATTAAACATGTTGGAGGCGTTTTTTCATGGAAAAAATTAATTTTTGGACAAAATCAAGAGGGGATTTTCTCCCATTCTTCAATTATAGCCGATTTTAGTTGTGTGCGGCTCTTAGGATTAGTTTTTCCAACTTTTTTCTTCAAATATGCCCACACATGTTCAATCGGATTAAGATCTGGACTCTGTGGGGGAGTGTCAATCACCTTGCCACAGTTGTAAAGCAACCAGGTGCGGACATTGATCTCTTTATGTTTGGGATCGTTATCCTGATAAAATTTAAAATTTGGCTTGTTGCTGCTCATAAAGCCAAATTTGGCCGCACTTGTTTGCAAATTTGATTTTAAAATTTGAAGGTACTGCTCGGCATTCATTGTGTTTTCGATGAATGCAATTTCTCCGACTCCTTTGCTTGATATACACCCCCATATCATAACAGAAAGTTTACCAAACTTTACAGTCGGAATTATATTTTTGTTTTCAAGCGCAAGTTAATGGCTTGCGCCATACCCTAGGAGGCCCATCGTTATAAAATTGCATTATTTTTGTTTCGTCACAAAATATGACGTCATCCCAATATTCTACGGCGTGAACTAGCCATGTTGACAGCAAAATTAAAACGCTTTTCCACGTTTGCTTCTGATAGCAAAGGCTTTTTCCGTGCTACCCTCGAACTATACTTATGCCGTAAGAGGACTTTGCGCACCGTTTCATGTGAGACATCGATGCCACATTCTTCCTTCACCTCTTTGGCAAGACTTCTGGAAGAAATATGCGGATTAGCGTTCACCTTTCTTAGAATTAGCCTCTCTACTCGGTTAGTTAGCTTTTTTTTTCGGTCCTCCTCCCGTCTTTGAAAGCAGCCTGTTTTCCTTTTCGGCCCGGTTTATCACATTATAAACCGTTCTCCTGGGCACAGAAAACATGTCCATCAATTCTGGAACGGATTTGCCCATCTCGTGGTTGTAATAGATGAGCTGCACCATCTCAAAGCTTAATCGCTTTCCAGGCATATTTTTAAAATATTTAATGTGTTATAATACTCGTAACTAGCGAAAATTGTCAAGCAATTGACAAAAAATGTGAAAGAATATGTGCATAGATGCCGAGAATATGCAAAGACAGCGGTAAAATACCGTTACTTCTAAGAAAAACACCAACGCAGATGTGCAAAATAAAGTGTGCCAACACATTATTGACACTGTTATTACTGAGTGATATTTGTTTTTGTTGCTTTATTTGTTACATATTGAATATTTTGTTTTCTATTTTTATATATAAATTAAAGAAATAATATTAAACAGATTCCCATTTTGAAAAAATTGTTTTTTTGCATTATTGACTTAGATATTTGCATCTAAAGTCAAAAAATCAAATTTTTTCCCAGTGTGCCAACTCATTCTTGACAGACTGTACATATGGCTTGCTAGTATTTTTGTCATATATAAATACATATACGTACATACGTACGTACATACATATGTATGAAATGGTGTTCGATATCGTCGTCTAAGCAAAAAGAAGACCAATCGCGGTCGCTATATGCAATTGATAAATATTAGTGGAATGCGCTCTCGGTTTGCATAAATAATGCGTAGTTGCGAAATGTGTGTCAATATGTGAGCCAACAACGCGTTCAACCAGCAGCAGGTGCAGCTGTCTAGTGTTGTACAACGAATCGAATACATATGCGCTATGTTTGTATATTTATGTGCGTGCGTGTGTGTGTGTGACCAGTGCAAACATATGGCGAAAATGTCAGAAACAAAAATCGAAAGAAAAAAGTCCATATAATAATTGTTGCATTCTCTTCGCAGCCCCAATGCTAACTGAAACAATGGGATCAATGCTAACATAACTGTGCTCTCCTCCCGTTCCATTGGCCGTGTCGCACAAGAATCCAAACGCCAATGCCAAATGTAACAAAGCTAACGTGTGAATGCCGCCCCGAAGGAAGGAGTTGCAAACGAATTACATAGAATTAGAAATCAAATTATACGAGAATCAATCAGAATAATAGAAGTGACAACGGAACGTACCTCTCAAATCAATATTATAAATAATTATTTTTGATTTGATTTTATTTCGTTTTGCATCGATTAAAACGTGTTTGTTTGCGTTTGCAACAACTTTTTCCACCGTGTCCCCCACCGGCGTGTGTGCGAAAAAGTCTTTGCAACGTTCCAAACAACACGTCGATAAGTAACGGCCGCAAAAATTCCCAAATCCGTGACAGCCAGTAAACTGCAGCGCCTCAAAGCCAAAGCGGCTGCAAGTCAACATTACGGCGGCAGTTATCGTAAGTCCGGCAACGGCGGCGGTGGAGGTGGTGGTGGCGGCAGCGTTGGCGTAGGCAGCAGCAGCGGCGGCGGCAGCGCAGCTGGCAACGATTTAGCTAATTTTACAACAACAAGCGGCTACAATTATCAACGCGGTGGCGCTGCGGAGGAGCGTAGCTTTGCTGCAACAGCGGCGACGTCGGCGTTGGCGTTGGCGTCTTCAGCTGCCGACACTGTTGGCGACAAGTCATATCAATATAGCAACAGCAACAACAGCAACAACATCAGCACTAGCAACAACAACAATTATCAAAAGTCAAACTACACCAGTGCCAATTACAATAATCAGAATCCAACAACCAACCACCTGCCTTACCAGCCTACACCATACTCCTCCCACAACAACAATAACATCCACAACGGCAACGGGACAACGATGATGATGACCAAACAGAAGCCAACGCTTACCGAACGCCTCAATATCGGTGGGGATGAGGTACGCGAGCTTAAATTGGGTGCCACATTCAATCCAAAAAATACAGCGACCGCATTTCACACAATCAAATGTGAGTTGAGCAACGACAGCAACAAATTAAAAAGAAAAATAATAAAAAAAAAAACAACATTATATCCATTTGTTCGTCCGTTCTGATTACTTATGCAATCTACGTCTACGATTTCCAGATGACTTTAAGCCAGCAAGTGTGGATACGAGCCGAATGGCAACAGTGGATGTTGGCTCCAATAATCAAGTTACTGTTACCGTGCCAAATTTAGGTAAGTTTGCATTGCAAGTAAACTCCTAGCTATCGATATTGCAAAAAGGATCTGTTTTCTGCATGCTATCGATATATTATTTACAAAGAATAACCTTTATCGATATTGCCGAAAGGATCTGCAGCTATCGATATTAAATTAATGTAAATATCGATATTGAAAATTTTTTTAGATTGCATTCCACATTCCTGTGTATTTTGCATAGGTTTTTAGGTATGAAGAAATGCAAATTGAGAAATTAACACGAATTTTGGGTAATCGATTTCCGCATTGAACTCATGAATCATCGCTGACTGTTTAACTGTTTGAAAATGATAGCAACATTGTATTTGTTTACTAGTAATTGTCAATGGGGGGATTTTTATTTAAAATGTTTTAAAACATACAAATTTAGATAAAAAGCTAATTTTCAGCTCGCTTGCTTAACTTTTATCATGATCTTTGATGTCATTGCGCTGTTTATATTGATTGTTAATATGACATTCTATTCACTATCTATATGTACTACGATTATTCTATATATGTTTATATTACTGAACCAATCTGTTTAGGCAATATGTTGATTTTTGCAAAAGAAATAGATATAAAATAGTAATAAAAAAATAAATTAAATTCTTTTAAATTGAAATTCGCAGAAATCCCAAAAATTTAAGCTGATTCGACAAAGTATTGATTGTTCATTTAGTTTCATTTTAGAAAACCATAAAAATTAGGCTGAGCAACATTAATTTATCAGACAGAATCTATTTAGCATTCGCTAGTTTATTTTTTTTTATTATCCCGTCAAATCTGTCAGGAAACCCGTCAGAAGTAACAATCCAAACTTGTTTTCCTTTAGTGAAAGTCAAATTGATGAATTGCCAAAAAGACGACACGCAAGCGTTTTCATTGAATATTCAATTCAATTCCATTTATAAAATTACATATTAAGTATGCTAATAAACAGAACATGTTGTCGAGTGGCTGTTGACAAGATACGAAATGGATATTATATCAATTGCCCCGCACATTAACCCCAAGCACAGCTGATCAATTCGTTGCAAAACAAAATAATGAAACTCTTGATTATGAGTCACAATTTTGCTTGTATGCTGCGCTGATAGGAAGTTACATTTAATTTCAAGTAGAAAATACTTGAAAATGCGAAATTGTAGCCTTAAAATATGTATGCATTCATGTTGTCTGTAGTTTGGCCATCTCTGCTGCGGCCTGCTGATGACATAAACAGCACACAAATTAAGAGTTTGCCTAATGCACTACTCAGGGGGAAAAAATACTTTGTGTGCTTCACTTGTAGCTCGACTGCGAGATTCTCCTCTTTAAATTTGTCTTTTTTCGTGAATTTCATGATAGAAATATGTAAAAGATATGCCAAAGTATATGATAGGTTATCTGATATTTGTAGGAAATAAATAATAAAAAAATATAAAATGAATAAATTTATACATATACAAATATTTCTAATAATATCCCTTCAAATGAATTCTTATTTCCATAGTAAAACTTATTTTTAGAAAGAACTAATTTTTTTTTTGTATATTCCATTCCATACTTTGGCTCTGTTTCATACTACCCACCTGACCTCTTTTGCATCAGTTTAGGGTATAAATAAACAAGGTAGAAAGGTAACCAACGATTGAGGTAAAGAAACCAAATTACATCAAGTCAGGCAAAATGCAGCCAAGCATTCAGGTTTTTATTTAGCTATGCTCTTTGTGTCCAGACAGCCAACAGCCAGTTATTATTGTTATTTATATAGCTACATACTTCTCTCTTTTTTTTATTTTTTGCACAACTAACTTGGTTTTAGGTAACGCTTCGTTGACTATCCAGGCATAGGCAAGCAATTTGGCTGGCGATAACCTAAGTGCAATTGGTCAGGTGTCGATAGGTCACATGTGTAGAGATTTATATGCGATAGAGTAAATGAATAAAAAGTATTATATCTGTAATAAAATACATTTTTAATTTAATTACTAAAGTTGATGTTAAATTAAAAAAAGTTTAGTTTGAAGATTTGAATATATTTTATATTATATATATTTTATCTATTATATTCTTACTGAACTATCTATTTATTTAAAGTATTTGTTGATGCAAAGTAAAGTAAATGTTGATGCAAATATCATCAAATATGTCGAGAGTTCTGATCATGATATATAGCTATAAATACAACTTCTATGTTTCACTTTTTATAGTAGATACAAACTAGAATACCCTCACTATAGTTGAATGCAAGGGTATATACATACATATATGTGGGCGTTTGTCTTACATGTTCTGTTTTCTAAAAGTTATGCATTCAAACACAAACACAAACACAAGTATGCAGATTTATATATATTTATGTTTGTATAAATATATTTCTGTTTTCGAAATAATCTAAGTATGCACATAGAAATAATTGTGGTTAGACAAGTTTCTCAGAAATTATGTCTTTAATTGAGGCTGTCGACATAAATTTGGATCGTCTGCGAAAATAGTTTGTTGAGGTGCTTTTGACCTAGTTTCACCTTTTTGAATAGATCACATTTGATATTCTTTCCCAATAAAAAATTTATATATTTATTTTTCAATTTTTACATATCGATGTTTTGTTTTATACATAAGGTATATATTTTATTCTTATAATTAAATCGATTTATTCTTCATTTTCTGTCATTGATTTTCGAACCCTCGCCATATATTTGTATTTTAAGTCCGAGCTTTCCTATTGCCATACTGTTATTCTTAATATGGCCTCCAATCGTATTCACTGGTTTTACTATGAATGTCGACAACATATTGTCGAACAAATTTCTAGATTGTCCATAGCATAGACCTGAAAAAATGATTAATATTGGGAAAACATCAAATTCTTTAATTCTTACCGAATATAAAAAAATATAAGAAATATAAATGCATATCGTTCGATTGCCAGATAGGACTGTGAAAAAACTTATTTGTTCTTTTTAGAAAAGAAAGCTAGAACCCATTAAGAGTATACAAATTGATATTAGACAAACTAAATCTACCATGAAACAAAGTATAGAAATCTAAATTATAAATTAAATTTATATAATAAAAGTTTGTTACGTTAATACTGATTTTTTATTAGGTGAAGAGTCGAAAGAATGGGATATTAGCTTACATATAAGTTTATCATATGAGAATTTTTAAATATTAGACAATATATGTTACTATTTTGAACTAGATTCCCCATATCTATTTATATATCCATATAAATATAACATTTATTTCCGAGAAATGTTGTTCTAAAATTAAATATAAAATTTATTTCCGAGAAATGTTTATAGGAAATCAATCAAAAATATTTAATAATTTGTTATCTATTTGTTTTTTAATGAGAAATGTTCTGGCGTTGCCTGCATCAGATAGCTTGCTTATCATTTATCTTTTATTCACTCTAATTTATATACAAACGAAACAGAGATGTGTGTGTGTCTGTTTGTGTGTGGGGTCTTATTGTAAGCTACTGGCTTTGCCTTGCAGTTCTGCTTTGAGTTCAATAGTAATTTACCGTTATGAGCTGAGTGAGCTGTTGAGCGAGCTAAATTTAAACTCCAAATGAAGCTCGCTCTTTGTCTCCCTCTCTCACTGACAACGTGCATACATACATACATACATGCGTTAAGGTTCAACTCTCTTGCGTATATGTGTGCGTGTGTATGTTGGTACATTTTTTGGATTTTGCCAAGCTGATGTATGGAAGCGTTTGGCAAATGGTATTGCATTGGAAATGAGAGAATTGTAACTCAAGCCAAATCATGTGCATTAAGAAAGGCAGCTCACAGAACTGTCGCAGAGGTGATTAGCGTTCAATCTTATTTGTTTTATATCTAGCTTTTGGCACGTCGCTCACTCGGGAGTCTTCTGCATTTTATAGTGGAATTTTCCATAGCGGTTTTTTTTTTTGCTTTGTGTGCATACACACCCACAACCCACACGCACACTCGCATATATACTTACATATTAATATATGTATTTTATTTAAAGAGAATGAAACTAACAGAATTTCTTTGTTTTCGAGCAGCTGTTCTTTCGCTTGCATTTGCGTGGAGCGCCTTGTCTGTCCCACACACACACACACACACACAGCAATGTGCGCACGTGTGAACGAGATAGTGTGTGAGAGAGAGGGCGTGTGAGTGAGTGCGTTGCGCGATCTCTTGCGTTCTCACTTACGTACATGCATACATACATATGCCACGCGCACAAAAAGTCTCGTTCACTTGAGCGTTTCCGATAAGCGAATTCAATTAGCCAAGTTCATTAACAAACTGCATAGAATATAAAGATAATTGTTAAAAGTATATTGATAAGTTTGCAAAAATAGTTTACTTTTGGTCATGCAATCTTTCAATACATCTTATATATCAGAGAGTGTTTTAGTCGACTATCTAATACTCTACTGAGTTGAGCTACTATAAGACATATTGATTGAGCTGCTGTCAACAAACTACCTCACCTGAGCACCTTTAATTATTATTAAGTATACTTTTGAAGCTCTTTTTTTTATACTTTGTTCCCGAAGGGGAAAAAGTAATTGGGGTTTGTGCAATGGTCCGTCTTGCTGTCCGTCCGTCTGTCCGTCTGTCCGTCTGTCCGTCCGTCCGTCTGTCCGTCTGTCCGTCTGTCCGTCTGTCCGTATGAACGCAATATTTTTCGGCGCTATTAGAGCTAGAGACTTGAAATTTTAAACCATATACTCATATATGTTCCCGAATTATAAAGTGTAAAAATTTTCCCGATCCGCCCACTAGGGGCGTGGCAAATCGGAAAACTCTTCCGCCCATAGTTAAGTTATCATACTAGATGATGAGCTAGAGAGTTGCAATTTGAAATGTATACTCGGGGTGACAACCCAGTTCAAAAGCTATGGCGGATATATCTACGCCCATTGGGGGGCGTGGCAAATCGGGAAATACGTATCTTCTACACCGTTATAAAGCTAGAACGCTGAAATTTTGCATGTGAAATAATGTTATGATTCTAAGAAGATCGATCAAAAAGTTTTATGTCTACGCCTATTGGGGGCGTGGCAAATTGGACCTGAATATATAGTGATTTTTCAAATTGTGCTATATTTTGAACACTATTGACACTAGAGACTTGAAATTTTGCATGTATACTCTGGTTGACAACCCAAGACTAATAAGCTATGGTAGATATATCTACGCCCACAAGGGGCGTGGCAAACCGCAAAAGTTTATATCTCCTACAGTTTTTAGAGCTAGAAGCTTGAAAATTGGATGGTTGAGTTACTAATGTTCTTCCTCTATCGATCCCCCCAAAAATAATTTTTCAGCCTCTTTGGGGGCGTGGCATAGTCGAAAAATACCCTGTAATTTTTCGCATTTTTGGAATGTAAGCAACCAAATTTTGCAGGCATGTTAGCCTCGGCCTTTTCTAAGAACTGGCAAAAAATTATGCGTCTACGCCGCCTGGGGGCGTGGCAAATCGGCAAAGAAGTTTGTTGTGGCCAACTGCATAATTCATGCATACAATAGCTTAGTAGCAATTGCAAAGATGGCAAAAAGCATTTTAACATAAATATAATAATATTAATGAATTCTAAAAATAAAATTCATAAGTTTTTGATTAATAAATAAAGTTTCCAGCGGGATTCGAACCTGGGTCTTTTTGAAAACAACATGTAATCGTTAGCTAAACCTAAATAAATTCACAGCTGATCAGCTGACCAGCTGATCAGCAGTAGTTGTGACGACACAAAACAATACAATCGCAATTCTTGCAAGATGTATACACTTTGGATGTGTATACACGTACACATGCATACATACATATATGCATGCATAGAAAAACTGCCTGCCACACAGCGTCGCAAATCGGAAAGCATAAAGCAGTTTTAGTTTTTTTACTTAAATGCACAATTCCATATGCGTATGTTTATAAATGATTATCAATTGGCAGCAAGCATTTTATAATAAATATACAAATATTAAAAAAACAAAAAATAAAATAATTTTTGAAAAAAGTTTTCTGCGGGATTCGAACCCACGCACCTAAGTATAGCTTGCATAGCGCCTTACCACCAGCGCCACTGCCCTGACTTGGGTTCGTTAACTAAAAACCAAATAAGGCATTGCTAGAGCGCCTTTTTGACACAAACTAAAGTAACGATCGAAAAATTCCCAATTCAGTCACAATTTCTTAGAAATATTCTGGCATCTAAAACTTTTTTGTAGCATAATAGTAATAAATGTGTGTATACTCGTTATAGTTTTGGTGTACATGTGTAAATCTATATGTATGTGTAGGAAACATGTTTGTTTGCTTGCCATGTACGTTTTCTAATTGCCCGAAATATTCGTTAATTGGACATGTTTAATTAAATAAATCAGATTTGCACCTATCGGGGAACAAAGTATATCGCTGTTATTGCGCCTAACTGCAACTTGTCTTACCTTGTTTTTTTTAGAAGTTGTTGGTTGATTCATAAAAATTAATACTGTGTGTGCAGGAAATCTGGGATGGAACGAGTTTAATTTCCCGCATGTCATTTAAATGATAGTCTATGATCAAATCCAATCCGGTCATGAAACGATTAGCTCTGTACAACGATTGATGAACAAATGTCAGCATTGATCTATTCCGCATTGTTCATGAGCGGGTTGCTCAAACCGCGTAACTGATTTTTGGTAATTCCATTATTTTTTGATCGAATAAATAATATGTTAAAATCAATCCATTAATAAAAAATGAAAAATAATTTAATAAATGATTAGTTCTTACAAAGCCAATAAAAATAAACATATGTAAATATTATGAAAATGTTGTCAGACAGCCAAATATGTATATAAAAATACTTAATAAATATAAATAATACAAATACCTAAAAATTTAGAATTCTTGATAAGTAACATTGACTCATCGATATTACGATAAGTCTTGTTATCGATAAAAGTAATACAGCTTGGCCTACTTTTACCTTAAGCTGCACATGATGAAAGCTACTCATCATGCGAGGGATTGGCTTTGAAGGCCATTGCTGTGCTAGGTGCACTTTCAATGATTACCTTTTCAACTGACATATATACCACACTCTCACACACCACCCAACACAGTGTTGAGCGCGTTATCTAAGTGCACCACATTAATACAATTTACGGTAACTAACAAAAACAAATTTCCGAAAACGCAACAACCGGATTTCTAATATACGATTTTCGTTGATTGTTGTTGCTGTTTGTTGCTGTTGTTGTCGCTTGCTCTGCTTTTGTTTATGTCGTTGATTGTTGTTGTTGTTGTCGTTGTTGTTGCTGTTGCCTGGCGCACGCTTTCATTTTATTTGCTTATTTTATTGTTGTTGTTGTATTGTGCAGTTTAGTTACTGTCGCTTGGCTGAGTTTTGGCAGTCACTACTGCAACATGCATTTCAAACTGTAAGCGAGAGCTGAACAAACATTAACAAACAACAACAACAGCAACGGCGAAACGATTATTCAACAGGCGAAAGGCAAATGAAAGAAAAAAAAAAAACGAATAATCAAAAAAATAAATAAAAATCGCAACACTTGCGGAAATATAAAGAGTTCAAGTCAAATGCGAAAATAAAAATAAATCACAAACCACAATTACAGGCACTCAAAACAACCTTGCCCCTCGCTCCAAATACTCTAGCTCTTTACGGGTATTACTCAATTTGATAGACCAAATGTAACGCAAGATATATAGGTACATATATAGTATACATATATAATTATGCCAGCCAATGAAGAGTAGTTAAAATCTTAGTTGAGTGAACTACGCCGTTTGAGTAGCTAGTTTGAGATGCTCTCTCTCCTCTCTCTCTCTCTCTCTCTATGCATAGGTATTGGTTGTCTGATCAGAGTAGACTTTGCTATCGTCTGTCTGCGCTGTAATCATTATGAGAGATTCTATAAGAGAGCAAAGTCTGCTTTTTGTGCGTGTGTGTGTGTGGCCAATGGCAGACAACAGTAAAGCTTCAGAGCGCCGATTTTCAAGAACTTCAAATATACCTTCTTTTATATAGATTAAAAATAGAATAAGAAATATAATATATAAAACAATTATATTCCATATTATATTTTTATTATAATTATATATTGTATTGTATTCTATAAATATTAATATGTATATAAATATATAATTATTATTAATAATGTTTTACCCAATATATGAATCAGTGCATCATATGTTACACATGTTTATATACATATATACATACATATATATTTATTCATACAGACATCGGCTAGGGAGTTTACCTCATATGCGGCTATTTGCAATTATTCTCTTCTTGGCTCTCTCGGATGTTTATTCATCGGCAGAGTATATTCATATACACATTATACAAATATATATGTATATATATTAACTTTATATTTATATATGTGTAAACATATAGCTCCTATACTGTTTTATTGTATTTCCATACACATGCAATATATTATTTATTTCCATTGTTTGTTTATTTCATTTATATAGCTTTTTGATTTGATTTTTTATTACTCTTTTGTGCTTTTGTATGTCGAGTTCTGAAATACATCACAGTTTACAAGAAACGCGTGATTATTAATAATAAGAAATACATTTTATATATTTTTTACATGAGCAGATAATATAAATAAAAATTTAAAAAATATATATAATAAAAAAAATATATATATAATAAAAAAAATATATATAATAAAAAATATATCTATAATAAAAAAATAAATAAATACAATACAGAAAAATAAATAAATAAAAATTAAGACAAAGAATATATAAAAAATTAAAAAAAAAATTGAAATAATGTACAAAATTCAAAAGTTAGAAAAAATTTAAATGAAAAATAAATAAAAATAATAAAAAGAAATTTTAAAAATTAAAAATGTATCTATTTTTATTAAATAAATAATAATAATACAAAATTTTATATATGTATTTATTTAAATATTTACTTATATTTATTTAAATATGTAATATAATATTTCAGTTGTAATCATTCTAAATATATTTTAGTGTAATATTTAAATATATTATCTATCTCATCTGTTCTAGAACCTTTTATACTGGATATATTTTTTTTATTTTATTTCGAGTTGCTCTTTCATATTTGTATACTTATGCACTTCACAGATATATTTATATACATTTTTGTGCTCTTAAAAGATACATATATATCTATATATATAATTGCTTCATACTTGTTGCTTTCTTATCTTACAATGTTTTCTTATCGAGCGTTAGCTTTTGGCTTTTTCAAGTCGCATTCACAGAAATTGTTTAAATTGAGCTGAAGTTTTTGATTGTTGTTTGAGCAGCCGCTAAGACACTTGACTTCAGCTACACACACACAGAGACATGAGTAAAAGTTTCATCTGAGATACTTCGCTGCGTACTTGAAACGACTGAATGGACTTATAATTATAGTTTACCCAACTTCTTAGGGCATTGGCTCAAAGCAGGTTTTGTTGGAGCAAAGTGAATTGAAATAAATTGGAAAATGATTGTTGAATTGCCTCTTTTTTTGGCAGAGTACAGCCAAAAATATATGAATTGCTTAAATCTATAATATATATATATATATATATATATATATATATATATATATATATATATAAATGGATGTATATAGGTTTGCCCATATTTCCATTTAATATATTATTGTATTTAAGGCATCCTCTTAATTTCCTTCATAAATTTACATTCACTTTTAAACGCAAATGTGACTTGCAGTAGTCGTGCTTATATGGTGCTCTGAACTCGTTTGCAAATGACAAAGTTGAATATAATTTCGTTATATATAAAAGGTATACATCAAATATATATACATATATTTTGCTTAATCAGCTTAAAGTTTAAGATTTTTGAAGCTCTCCCAGTTGTGTATTAAATTTTGTATTTAAATTTTCTTTACAGAAAGTTCCGGTGTGCCTCAAACAGTTTATAAGGGTAATCACAAAAAATATACAAAAGAATGCCTAATCATATTCGACAAGGAAACGGGTGCTATCACATTAGAGAAGCTAAACCACAATATACAAGTGAAGAAGACAAGGTGAGCGAGCATCTCTGAATTGAATTTCCAAATTGCTAATACAATTTCTTTTGCACTCAACAGAAGCGAAATGACAAACAAGCCAAGCTTGATGCCAGCTACAAATGTTGCAGCCATGCCAAGTGGCGCGAATGGTGTGCAAATGCCATCAGCAGCAACTGCTGGCGGAGGATCTGCACCCAAACTGGAGAATAGCACCATGCGCATAACATCGAAGACGAAAGTGTCGACGGGCAGTCGCCGGAACAACATAAGTGAGTAAAGTCTATATAAAATGCATTTAACATTGGCTAATTATTTGATTCTCGTTTTAGTTGATTTTAAGCCACGCAATTCGCCCATGCAGCAGAGCTCACCATCACGTCCAGTGGCCTCGCACCGCAGTCCGCAATCGGCGCCGGCGTTAGTCTTGCATTTATATTCCTATATATGTATTCTATATATAATATATCTATGTATATATTTTTTTTTTTAGCTGGCATGCCAACAATGCCCAACAAACATTGCCAAGCATACCTATGATAATGGACGATGATGACTTTGGTTTGAGTGCAGCTCTGCAGCAGAATGGCGGCGGTCAGGCGAATATCTCGGGCTCTTCCACAGGCTCTTCAGCTGGACAGCCGGACTATGGAGCAGCGCACATGGGAAAGCAACGACAAGCGCCTAGCCAAGGTCACTCTAAACGGCAACAGCAGACCCAACGTTCCAGTCCTCCTATGCATCAGCAGCAGCAGCAGCACCAGCAACAACAACAGAATTATGGTCGTGGTAGCGCCAACAATAACTACGCACAGCAGCAGCAGCTACATCAGCAACAACAACATCAACAGCAACTACAGCAGCAGCAGCAGCAACAACAACAACAACAACAAATGCAACAACGCGCATCATTTAGCCATAGCAATCATAGCAACAGTATGCCCATGGATTTGGATTCACCCAGTCATCATGAACAGACCACGCAGTCTATGGCACAGGCAGCCGCCGTGCTGGAACAGGTTCGTATTCTCAATGGTTGCATTCGATTGTTTGTAAACAGTTTTAATTTCTTTGCAGCAAATTGGAGCTGAACTGAGTGCATCCAGTTCGAGCTCAGAGTCTGAATCCAGCGACAGCGATAGTGGCAGTGATTCTGATGATAGCACCGAGGATGATCGTTCCATGCATCAGCAGCAACAGCCGCCAGGGCAACTATCACAGCATCATCATCATATGCAACAGCAGCAGCAGCAGCAACATATGCATCAGCTGCCCAATTTGGGACTGGGTTCTATGTCGCCTACATACAATAGTCATCATCAGCATCATCAACAACAACAACAGCAGCAGCAACAACAGTCGCATCATCATCATCACCAGCAGCAGCAGCAACAGTCCGGCATTTATGCATCCAATGGTGGCTTCCCCAATGACTTGCTACAAAACGATCTGCAATTGTCCTCAAATTCGTCCGACGATGATGATTAGCCTTTTTTAAATTATAAACCATTTAGTTGTAATCTATATCTATATATTGCCTTCTACTTTGGCTACTTTAAAGTGCAACAACAAACGACCATAAACAAATATCAACAACAAACACTATGTATGTATGTAGTGAAAGAAAAAAAAAAAAAAAAAACACAATATTAATTATTGATATTCATTCTCTCTGCGTTTAATTAAGTTGAAATTATTATTGAATGGTGAATTTAATTGCTAGTGAAATTTTTATAAATAAATTTTTAGTTCTATGGTTATACATGCAGACAGACACACACATAAACATATACACATATGCATATACCTATACATATACAACTATATTATATATATATAAAGCTAAGGCTAAACTAAATGATAATTTTTAACATTATTTTTACAAAGCAAACAAAAATGTGCTGGAGAACATTGAAAGCAAACAAAAACAGATAAAACACCACAACCACAATGTAATTCGTAATTGTAAATGCTAAACGTAATTTTGCCAATATTTCAATGTACATTCGTTTTAAAATGAAATCAAAGGTTATGTGAACAACGTGGGGCAGTCCAGATGAGATGCAACAGCAGCAACAGCAACAACAAATTATTTAGTTTCTAATTGAATCACATATATAAAATTGTATATATATAGACGTGAAATGGAACGATAACAAGAAATGACCAGAGCGGATTTTTGCCATTAATTACGCATTTTAGTCTAAGCGATTTTTCAGCTAATATTTTAGATTTAAACATTTTTGACAAACAAACACCAAAAGAGACGGACAACAAGAATAAAATAAAGTTAAACAAATGAAATACATATAATAATAATTAATTAACTAAATATAAATTGTAAATTAGTCTACGCTTTGTAATCATTATTATTATAATTATTATGATTTTTCTCCTGTTCTTTGCTTCGATCGTTTTAGTCAAGAAAATTTTAATATGCGATTTCTTCATTGTCATTGTTATTGCGCAATAAAACAAAAAGTGTATGTTTAATTTGCAATTAGTTGTGTTAGACGATATTGCGAGAGTATTTAGTAATTAATTGCTAGCGTGCGGTATGAAGACATCTATGTTTTTTAGCTCATGTTTTTATTTGAATTTATTTGTATTTTTTTTAATTAATTCGTAATTAACTATTATTATTATTATTATATTATATTATATTATAATTTTGTTATGTGCTTGCAAATTAATTTGAATGCAAAAGCAATGAATTGTGGATAAAATAAATATGCATTGAAAGAACTCTCAATTTAATTTAATTGATTTACTTTTTTAATAGTTAAATTAAATTATTATTTTTTTTATTAATATTATGATTGCCGCACTTCGGATAATAATGCGACTCCTTCCAATAGAGAAATGCACTAAAAAAGAATTAAAAATGCAAATTAAGAATAACATTTTTGTTAACATTTTACACTAATAGCATTTAGTTTTCCTATAAAAAAAAAGCATTTTTAAAGAACCATCCAGAGGAAGAAGAAGAATATGAGAAAGGAAAAAACATAAGACCAACAGTTGAAACGTCTAAACATACAAAGAAAACAAAGAGAGTATAATAGAATTATTTTTTTAAATCAATTAAAAATTTATAAATATGAAATGTTGACATAAATCTATGTTTGATTTTCAAGCCATAGATATTTCATTTATGACACACAAAAAAAAAAAAAAAGAAAAACAAAAAAACTGATAATTGATTCTGATAATCATAAGCACAATATATGTTGCTCTACACAGCCTAGAGAACTAATTAAAATTAATTTTAAAGCGCGAAAGAGAAAGGAAGACAGAGATGGGAGCGATAGTGAGCCAGTGAAAGCGAATTACTATATTATAATGAAAAATCAAGCAAGTAGAATAATTGATAAGCAAATGTTCGCTATACATATAAATAAATGATATACACATACATTCATACAAGCATACCATACGATGATAATGATAATGATACTGATATTGCGAACTCAAGACCGAAACCAACTCGGCTTTTGTATCAGTTGAACTAGTTTTAATGATAAAGACAAGCAACAAATCAACAACCAATACAATGATGACAAATGCAACGTTATGTAAATAGTTAAGAGCAGGAATCATACACATACACACACACATACACTGTCATACACACACACACACACACACACACACACACACAGAAAGAGTACATGCCCTTGAAAATGCCTTTACCATGTAAATAGATGAATGAAAGATCGTAGCAAGAGAGAAAGAGAGAGAGAGAGAGAGAGTTACACAGCTTCGGCTGCTGATGACATTTAAATAAAGTGAACGAATTATATATACAATTTAAGAGAATCATACTTATTATTCATATTATTATATACATTACACACACGCACACACTAAAAAGTGTATTCACATAGTAGAATCTGAGATTCTGGTGGTATTACTGGTTGGCGGCAATACTTTTGGCTTAATGATCACAAATCGGCAAACTAATGCCGCATCTATCATCATGACCGCAGCGGAATTGTCAAACATGTTGCAGTAGTTGGGCGCCGAGAAGACGGTGACTAGCTTGCGGCCGGCAAAGAATTCATAGCCATCTTCGACCACCTGATGGGCGCGCACCATTAAATTGAATTTGTGCGTATCGAGGAAGGTGTGGACAATGTTGGCGCCAAACGTGAAGCTGACTCCGCGATCATTTTCGCCCCAGCTTTCAATATTATTATCGGGATCTGACCAGAGCAGATCGCAAAGTAGCCCGTGGGGTGGCACTTCAATGGGTCGCGGTATTTGACGTATCACAGTGACATCATCGAGATTCGGACTCAGTCCGCCGTGACAGCAGAAGACTTTGTTCTCAATGATTGCCGCCACGGGCATGCAGTTGTAACAGTCGACAAAGGTGCGCCAGAGCTTGATGCTGTACCGGCGCTTGCACTCGTCAAAGAAGCCGTAAATACGATTCACTTCACTCGACTCGTGATTGCCGCGCAGCAGGAAAAATGTCAACGGATATTGGATTTTATAGGCGAGCAGAAGAGTTAACGTCTCGATCGATTGTTGTCCCCGATCCACATAGTCGCCAAGAAAGAGATAATTCGCTTGCGGTGGAAAGCCACAGTTTTTGAATATGCGCAACAAATCTTCATATTGTCCATGTATATCGCCGCAAATCTTGATGGGCGTACTCAATTCCAGTAGCATGGGTTGGCTAAGGAAAAGACTACGCGCAGCCATGCACACGCTCGTTAGGGTCCTCTCCGATAGTACAACGCCAGCTAGGGGCGTTTTATTGGTCGATAGTTTCGTTATAATTTCTTTTAATTCCACTGGGTTCAATTCTGTGCTCCTACTAACGGACGTTATACGATAAGACATAATTTAAATATACTGTTACAACTTGATTTTGAAACTGGCCAGAACGCGTTATACAGCACTGATTGTATTGCATAAAATCGAAAATGCACTACAAACACACAAATGTCTATCGATATATTTTGTAAGCGTATATTTATATGTATCGATATAATTTATAAACACATCGCTTGCTGAGTGCGGCAGAAATCTTATATTTTAAAGAGACTTCATTGGAAGACCTTAACATGCTAGCGACTGCCCGCAGTTATGATAATGTAATTACACGAAAATTCCCATTTAATTTTTATAGATTTAAAAAAATAATACCAGAAGCTGGAAGAGATGGCTTGCTTTTTTTTTTTTATTTTCGTTCAGTTGCGTAATCGACTGTTTAATGGCAAACAGCTGATTAGAATTTTTGGCAAACAACGTGTTTTTTTTTTATTTTGCGACTAGTTGAATTTCACCAATTGGAGTGATAGCAACAAGTGATTTTGGAAAAATACCATGGGTGATGTTACGGGTCTTACCAATGCCGAAGCCGATGAGCTTTGCCAAAAACAGGATACCTCTACAAAGGTGAGCTGGAATTAAATGAGTTTGCAATGTGTGCAAATAATACCGGCAAGAAATTTCGAACAGGACTTCCTGTTCCAGCAGACCATGTACCGCATCAAGGATCCACGCAAATCGCTGCCCTTCTACACTGGTGTCTTGGGCATGACTTTGCTGGTGAAATTGGACTTTCCAGAGGCAAAGTTCAGCTTGTACTTTATGGGGTATGTGCCGTATGGCTCTAGCAATTTGTAGCATCTGGCATTTAGAACATCTGTTTCTCTAGCTATGAAAATCCTGCTGATATACCCAAGGATCCCAAGGAGCGTCGCAGCTGGGCAATGAGTCGCAAGGCAACCATTGAATTGACCCAGTAAGTGTAACCTCTTGACCTATACGATATGGTTTATTAATATTTTGATTTGCTAGCAACTGGGGCACCGAAAGCGATCCAGATCAAAGCTATCACAACGGCAACACTGATCCACGCGGCTTTGGGCACATTGGACTGATGGTGCCAGATGTCTATGCAGCTTGCAAACGGTTTGGCAGAGCTCAAAAATGAGATATTTATAATTATTAATATATTTTTCATTATGCAGCTTCGAGCAGCATGGCGTGGAGTTCGTCAAGAAGCCCGACGATGGCCGCATGAAGGGCTTGGCCTTCATCAAGGATCCCGATGGCTATTGGATTGAGATCTTCAATGCCCATACCATACCGAATTAAAAGCTGAGATATTCATTCAATAACATATTTCGCTTTCCTGCCATTTCAAATTGTTACGCAAAAGGCAAACTTTGTATTCCACATATGTATATCAATATTTTTGTTGTTTTTAAGAGATTAAAGTTAATTTTCGCAGGATACAAATCAAAAGCTATATTTACAAATGGCGTGACAATTACTACAACAACAACAACAACAATAGCAACAGCGTAGTCTGTCTAGCCTTTCATTCATAAAGCCAGGAATATAATTGGCTCCTATGTCCTTAATTGATTGACATATAGCTGTCACTTTAATTATTATTTACAGCAACATGTGGATTAGCTGGGACAGCCGGACAAAACTCTTGTCAACAATTCGCATTCGCTTGCCGCGTTTCCCTTTTGCAATTTTCACTTAGGCTGTCCGCCTCTAATAATGGCCAAACACGGGAGCGCATTATTTGTTCAGTGTCAAATGTGCATGAAAAGAAATAGTAACAGTAAAACCCACCGAATGCACTTGGTCGTGGCCACTCAGTGCTTGTCGAGCGTTTGGCGGCATCGTTTGAAAATCGTGTAAATTATGGAAATCTCTGAGGCCAACATTGGCATCTTTTATGTTAGCAAACTTCTGGCACTTGCGCCATATTCGGCCAAAAAGAACTCAAAAGGTCAGCTAGAGATACGACGCAGTTGGTTATTTTCCGTATACTCGGTTTGCTTGTGCCTGATCATGGGTAGGTAGTTAGATCTACTGAAGTTGTGCTGCGATCTACCCAAACATCTCTTATTTGGTATTAGTTTTTCTCACCTATCGCGGACTTTTATTCGATGCAAATTCTGATATACCCGTGCGGTAAGTTCTCTTAAAATTTATATTTTAGATATGCATTAGATAAAGTTCTTTATTAAAGTTGAATTGAAACATTACATAGGTAGATTTTAGCTATTGTAGTGCTCTACCTAGAGCTGTATTCCCTCCGCCAGCAGTAGCTCAGCAGCAGGAGGCGCCGCTCGAACGATGCGACCAACCGGCCTGAACGTGGGTCGCGGCAGATATGGCGGCTTATCATGCCCGGCCAGTGCCATGGCGCAGATCGAGAGCAGCAATAAAATAATTGTGAAATTCATTTCGTTGCGATTGAGAATGCCTGATTGATGCCGTTCACTTGACATCGAGCGGCTTTTATAGCCAAGCTGAGCTCCGCTTCAACTAGGGTACTTTTTTTTTTTAGTGGGGGTTTACTTGTGGCATACGATACATAAGTATGTGACCTGGCTAAGTAATTACTTATGTCGTTTACTTGAACGAATTGCTATCAGTATTGATTCGCTGGGAACTAAAGGGGAATTTGCTATAGGTATAGGTAAATTCAATTTTAAAATTGATTATAATAAAAGTGTTAATCAAAGGAACAAGAATTAAATATTGAGTTGTAGATTCAAATACTATATTTTCATATAGACATAGATATATGTATATAAAATTATATTTAACATAACTACAAAAACTATAAAAACAACGCCAAATATGTTTGGTATGTTATGCATGATATCATAGAAATAGCTATGCTAAAATTAATTCTATAAATAGCATCCAGTTATATACAACTATATCATATGGAGAGAGAAAGAGAAAGAGAGAGACAGAGATAAAAAATTTATATAGATCAGTATAGCATAAAAAAGTCAGACAAGGTCAACTTTAACAACATATTTGATTACGAAATTGTGAATTATTTATTCACTGATTCGAAATGAGCTAGAAATATAACTGGAAAGAAATATCTAAAAACCGCTAAAAACCGCTAAAATCGGCTGAAAATGGCTAAAAATTATCTTGAATGGCAAGATTGGCGGATAGATGGATAGATAAGCCAATAGATTGTTTGATGGACAGATTCGTAATTTAAGAGATAGAAATATAACTAAAAAGTATGATACGAATTCTAGAAGGAAGGAAGGTAGCTGACAAGATATTTAGAAAAATAGCTAAAAACGGCTAAAAACAGCTAAAAACCGCTAAAACCGGCTAAAACTCGCTAAAATGACCAAGAACCGCTCAGAACGGCTAAGAACCGCTTCAAAATGCCTGAATCAGTGGATATATATATTAATAGCTATTCTTTAATAGATTAACAAAATAATCTAGTAATATATATATATATATATATGTATACATATATCAAATACTGCTTTACACTATTTCATCAAATTTTGTGAAGAAACCTTCTTTTATTTAAACTTTTTTTGCCATACGCATGCCTATATATAATAATTTCGTAATTTAAGAGATAGAAATATAACTAGAAAGAAGGCTAGAAGGAAGGTAGGTAGTTGACAGATGTAGATATATATAAATTATTGTTCTTCAGTCCTGTTGCGGGTGAAGATTAGGTTGAGAGGCGAACTGTGCCTCTTATTGCTGGCCTCGGGCTCAGACAATAAAACAAGTTGTTTAACGGCCAAGTGCCGGAGTGAATATTTATTTAAGCGACTTATTGGAAGAGCGCTGTATTCAAAACTAAAAACTTATTACACAGAATATTTCACTTAAGCTAAGCCAAAACTCGCATCACGCCACAATGTCATGGTCGGCAAGCCGACTCAGCAAATCTTTGGCGATAACGGAAACTCTTGCAGCAAAACAAAAGTGTCCGGTTACCGTCGCTGACCATTGCAGCTATAGCGCGCTGATACAACTTATGTAATGTCGCAATTGCGAGGGCTGTTTCTTAGCTTATGAAGCACGCGATAGCGAGGGTTGATTATAAACTTATGAAATATCCTATATTAAGTGTTATTTGTTAACTACTCCCCCTTCAAGTATAAGGCCGTCCTCGGCCGACCCAATCCCGGCGACGACTTCTCGTAACTGCTTTGCAGACTTCTTTGCACCGATGATTCGACAAAGAGTGAGGCCAATGCAGATTAAAGCACAGCATATGGCTCCAATAATGAATGCCACACGATAAGCTTGATCAGTTCCGGCGTTTTTCTCGAATTGCTGTATCACCTCCAGATTACGTTCATTCAAACGATGAAGGTAAGGGAGACTGAGGACATCTTGGGTGGCAGTAATGTTCAGCAAGGGAGAATTGGCAATACCCGGGACTCTATTGCGTACGTTGTTGTGATTGTAAAACAGAGTCCCGTTAATTGCAACTCGGTCTCCGAACGTGATGAGATGCGTGCCTTGTATTTGGACCTCAGTGCCGTTGTCCACCTGAATCCTTGCGGACCCGTCGTTGAGGATGATGATTCCGTCATCCACATGGGTGATTATGTCAAGGTTGCTCGGCTGGACCTCGCAGTGTGCCATGCCACCTGCATGGAGCTCTTTGGCACATGAACTTTCCAAAGCCAGACGACAAAATGTGGCTCCGGGTGAAGCGGCGCAACTCTGCAGTGTGTGGGTTTCTCCATCGCATTCGGCTATGACGTTGTCAAGCAATCGCACTATGAAGTTCTTGTGGATAACCGGATAAATCGTGATCTTTCTGCAAGCTCTTTTAATCTTGGGGAATTTAATTATAAAGTGTATGGTGTTGAATGTTGAATGGATTGAAGAACTTTTTACGGACGCAACGGACATAAGATTTCCTATGGGAGTGTTGGTGGGTTCCTCTAGCCAAATTGATTTCAAATCTGAGTGGTCCAAAATGTTTGGGCTAACAATGTTAGCCTTTGCAAGAGTAATAGCAAGCATTAAATTTTGCAACTCCATCATTAGCATTCTGTTTCTAGACAGTAGTGTTTCAAATAAATGGCTAGTGTCAACTTGCGAGTTTTTGGCTATCTTGAGAATTTTGTTGACAGTGATTGTTAACTGGTTAAGCTCGTCCTGAACTCTAGTGTTTATTTCTATTTGTCTATTATTGGCATTTATTAATTGCATTTCAGTAAACCTAGTCTGCTCTAAAGTTTTATAAAAACTATGCCAATTGGCTAAAAATAAGTTTAACAACTATATCTAACTTATACAAGTTTGCCTAGTGGCTTAAAAAAAGGTGTAAAAAAAAAACAAGGGAGTCACCTTAGGTTGTCCTTGTGGACCACCCTCCCTCTAATGAGGACCTCGGTCCCCAGGTCTGCTTCCACTGCCTTCTCATCACATAAAGGTGTGAGTTTGTTTCCGATCCGTCGGTTGGACTTGACCAAAACTTTGTCACCAACGTCGAAGACCCTATTCTGCCGATTTGCGTTCTCCTTAGCTCTGAGCATCGTCTGAGCGTTTCTGATCTTTTCTTGCGTGACGTGATTCAATCTTTGCTGATTTCTCTGACCGCCTGTGCGGTCGGATGCGGGGCTCTTCCTATTCGCGTAAGCATGGGCCTGAGTGGGCTGCAAAACCCTTGAGAAGGAAGGATCGACCTCCATGGGCACCGGTGCGCCATTATTATTGTGCTGCCTGCTGCTTCGTTGGTCAGTCTGCACTGAGGCCTTGCTTTGCTTGCCAAAGTGTGGATTCTTGGTACCGCTAGCTTGTGTTTCGGCTTGTTGCGAATGCCTCTCCTGTTGGTGACCCTGCGCTTTTGCGTGCGGCTTGCGTTCTTTGTCCTCTAGACTTCTTGCGAAATTAGCTGCGAATGTGTACCTTTCATGATTTGACTCAACTTCTTGCGCGAGAGCTAGCGCTGAAGGCAAGTCTCTGGGCTTTGCTGCAAAGAGCACATCTGTAAGACTGCGCTTGAGACCCGATATGAACACCCGCAACGCATCGTCGCGGAATTTTTCACATAGGCCCTTTGCTAAAGCCGGCTCATATGACATGTTAACTTTGTTAGTGAGAAGAGTGAGTTTCTTCTCTACCTCGTCGTAATATTGGAGCAGGGACAAGCCACCTTGCCTCAAGGTACCTAATTCCTGTTCAATGACGTGAATTGGTCTCTTGTCACTGTATGTGAAATCTAGGCGATTTATTATCGCATCAAAATTCAATACAGTACCAAATGAGGCCAGCACTGCGTCTGCGGGGCCCCTGATCTTGCTTCTTATAATGATAACAGCCTGGTAATGACGAGAACTGCCATTATATGGTCTGAAGATCTCGTAAGCGGCTAATGCTGCCTGCCTCCAAGATACATAAGCTTCCTGTACTCCTGCAAACTCAGGTAAACATTTGACGGCATCTAGTGGCTCGTCACAGCGAATGTCGTTTCTAATTCCTATAGCAGCATGTGCTACTACTTGTGGGGCGGCAACGTTTGCTGCTGCTATTTGTTGAGCCAACTCATTAATTCTTTGAGTCAATGCTCGCTCCCTCTGCTCGTTTGTAGCGACCTGTTCAGCTAAAGCATTGCTGACAGCCGACCTTATTATTTCCCTAAGCTGATCTGGATCCATTTTATCTAATGGTGGGGGAACTGCAGGGAGAAGTCTTGTAGGCGAGACTCCGATGCGAATGTCACAGTCGGAATCTGAGTCGCTAGACTGCTTGCGAGGTTTTCTATATTGGCTGAACTGTGACATGCGCAGGCCAGTAGCCGCGAAAAAGCAAAACGGGCCGCCAAAAGATGGATCGAATTACGTCGTAGCTCTGAACCACGAGAACTGTATGTATTGTTATAGCACAATTTTAGACACATAGAAAGTAACACAAGTAATTTTTTTAACGATCTGGATGATAAACTGTTTCAACTAAAATTCTCAAAGCAGTCACTCTCACGTGTTTCAGAAGCCTGGTTCAGATTATTGTTATTAATTATGATCTGTTGCAATATAAAATACTCACAAGTACTAACTAATTTTTATAAAAAATTAAAACTTTTGTATTTGAAGAAAAATTTTGGCTTGAGTATCCACTTACATGATTCAACTAACACAAAAAAATTTCTTTATAAGGTTGGTCACTCGCAGCTCCCGCGCTGCTGTCTTAATTGTTATTGGTTGTGGAGTCCGACCACTAGTTGGGCGCCAATTATTGTTCTTCCTTCCTGTTGCGGGTGAAGATTAGGTTGAGAGGCGAACTGTGCCTCTTATTGCTGGCCTCGGGCTCAGACAATAAAACAAGTTGTTTAACGGCCAAGTGCCGGAGTGAATATTTATTTAAGCGACTTATTGGAAGAGCGCTGTATTCAAAACTAAAAACTTATTACACAGAATATTTCACTTAAGCTAAGCCAAAACTCGCATCACGCCACAATGTCATGGTCGGCAAGCCGACTCAGCAAATCTTTGGCGATAACGGAAACTCTTGCAGCAAAACAAAAGTGTCCGGTTACCGTCGCTGACCATTGCAGCTATAGCGCGCTGATACAACTTATGTAATGTCGCAATTGCGAGGGCTGTTTCTTAGCTTATGAAGCACGCGATAGCGAGGGTTGATTATAAACTTATGAAATATCCTATATTAAGTGTTATTTGTTAACTTATATATAATAGGCTAAAAACCGCTAAAAACGGCTAAATCCCGCTAAAAACGGCTAAAACCCGCTAAAATGGCCAACCGCAGCTTAAGACGGCTAAGAACCGCTTGATATGGCTAGAAATGTCTGAATTAGTGGAAATATATATATATATATACATATATATATATTTATAACTGTTCGAAATGTTCTTTAATAGATTGATTAAATAATCTAGTAAAATATGTATATATATAAGAAACTGTTCAGCATGAAAAGTCAGGAAAATCTTTACAAAATCCTTACATGATCATCTTCATAAGTTGCGTCTATGTACTGCCCACCTCATCTGTCCCAGACCTTACGTGTGTTTGCTTCGATACACTTGAATGAATTTTAATTTGAAAAAAATCCAACACATCAAAAGTGCATCTTTCAGAATGAAATCGGCCACCTCGAAGGTGGTGACTGCATCGGACGTGTCGGTTGTGGTGCTGGCCATCGTAACTGGTGTTTACTGTGGCATGTTTGGCCTGCGTGCCACACAGGAGTTGAACACGCGATTGGATAAGGTAAAGCCTGCTACAGCTTATTTAATATTTCCCAATTTAAACTCCAACACAGATCGACAGCACTCTCAGTCCTTATAACAATTTAAAGAAGGATCGCTGGCGTGCCTATGCCATGGCCAGTGTCTCGCTCATCGTCATCGGAATTCTGCTTGGCCTGGATGTGGGCACCTGGGTGCGCATGGCACAGGAAATGAACATTAGCCAGGCGGACACAGGTGAGCATTGCATTCGGATTCATTCACTCTGATCTGTTCCAGTGTTTCAGATCACACCATCTCATTGCCAGAGCTCAACGTGCAGTGGTATATACCCTTCTATAGCCTCTACTTTATATTGACCGGGCTGCACATCAATTTTGCGAACACGGCTTACGGCTTGGGCAGGCGTTATAAGCGACTCAATCAAATGCTGAGAACCAGCTATCTGAGTGGTAAGCATAGAGTAGAGAGATAATCAAGTATTTAAAGATAAAGATATATCATTCATAATTCACAATCTATAACCTTGGCAGACAAAACCTATGGCAATGCCACAAATCTGGTGAGAGGTAAGCGCCGTCAAATCGATCAGCTTTAAGCCAATGATGCCAATGGCTCTGCACGCCAGTTTAACCAAGTTAAACTCTGAGACTTTGCCCAATGAGTCCGCCAGTAAGTACTCATACCATCTATTACCAACAATCAGTATAGATGAACTCCTCGACTAGCTAAAAACAAAAATTTGCTTATTCGCGCCATGGCCGACAATCACGAATCGTTAGGCAAATGCGTGCGATTGCTCTCAAGGTATGTAGAGAGATCAATTAGATTGAGCAATATAAATTGAATGAATAATTTATTGTAGATTCTATGGTATAGCCGTGCTCTTTATACTAGTCTCTTGTCTGCTGCACTTGGTTGCCACGGCCTATTTTCTGTTTCTGGAGATGCTCAATAAGCGGGACAACGGCTACGTTTGGGTGCAAATGCTCTGGATTATCTTTCACTTTCTGCGCCTGCTCATGGTCGTGGAGCCATGTCATCTGGCTGCGCGTGAAGCGCGCAAGACCATACAAATCGTGTGCGAAATTGAGCGGAAAGTCTTTGAGCCCATTTTGGTGGAGGAGACCAAGAAGTTCTGGCAACAGCTGCTAGTCGACGATGCCGAATTCTCAGCCAGCGGACTCTGTCGAGTCAATCGAACTATTCTGACATCGGTAAGTGTTTGTTAGTATTACTATTCATTTTCTATTCAAAATTAACTTTCTCTTGCAGTTTGCTTCGGCTATCGCTACCTATTTGGTCATACTCATTCAATTTCAAAAGACGAATGGCTGAAACTAACCAGGAATTCATCTATTTAGTTATACAAAAGGTTGATTTTATTAACTCTAAACGGAATTCCTAGCTGGGTTTAAGTCTGTCATTGCATTAGCAAACAATAAAGGAAAACAATATTTTGGTTGTTGTGATTATTCCAAACCGAATTTAAATTGAACATTTAAGCAAACTGTGTTCCATGGCTACTTAAACGCACATTACAATTAGATTTCATATTATTCTTTTAAACTAAATGATTAAAAAGTCGATCGTCTGCTGTTCAAAACCCTTTCTGGTACTGCTTCGTTTCCATGCGTTGCTGGAGCAGCTCCAACTGCCGCTTGGCCTCGCATTGTGGGAAATTGTTCAGATCGTAGTACTGCGGCGCCAGACTGAGCAGCCATTCAGCTGTAATACCAAAAGAGATTGATTAGATGTGAATATAAATTTGATATATTTGTTGCTCTTACGCTTCACATCTGTCACAGTGCGTATATAGTTTTTGGTGGTCAGCACAAATTCGTTGTAGATGACCCAGTCGGGCTTGTGGTCCAGACATGTTGATGGATGCAGCTGCACGTTCTGGTTGTCCTTGATGGTCAGATAGTGTCCCGTGCGCTCCAGATGCGCCACCTGCATAAAGAAGCCCTGCACAAGAGCCTTGCGTATATTGACATAGTAGTCCTTCGAGGTGAACTCTGTGCTGGTGCGTTTCAAATTGAAGCGATCCATAATACGTGCCAGCTGCTGGCGCACATTGTCAGCGCTCTTCAGCGAGCGATAGTTGATGAAGTTCTCATAGCACCAGTTCTGATCCTCGTTGCCTATTGTGAGTGAGTTAAATTAATAAACAATCGATTGAGAGCATAGTCAGCATACTTACTCTGCTTGAAGGCGTGATAGACATTCAGCAGCGTTAAATGATCCCCGTCAATATGAGCGAAACGCATCTTGGCCTCGTCGGCCACCTTCTTTGCCTCATTGGGACGCACGAAACATTGCGGCACTTTGGTTGATGTTGATGTTGATGTTTGAATTGGTTTGTTTTCGATTAAGCGCAAGTTCAGAACATATTTTTTTTTACATAAACAAATAGATTGTGCTTACAGTTTTGTCAAGTAGGCAATCTAGATTTTTGATTCAAAGATTTGATTGCATTTGTGAGTTGCAAGTGCGTTCGAGACAGCCACAAAGGGGGCTTTGTTTAAATTAAAGTAAATAATTGAGCAAATGGCGTCGCAACGCATCACATTTCAATCAAATCAAATGCGGAATCAAATGGAACGCACGTGCAACTTTTCTTTCAGTGTTGAATGCAAAGAACAAATAAATTGATAAACTTTTTTCTTTGCACGTATTGGAATATAGCTAAAAGTTAAAGTCAATGTGCGTCAGAGTCCATGTCGATAGAAGCTTAAGAGATAGCTGAAACCACATAGAACTAAGCTAACTACATTTCAATTTAAATGATAGCCTAATGGAGATCTGCCCTTGAGAGTCGTGAGCCAACTTCATTGCTCGTTTCTACATCTATGCAACTTAATCAGTTTAGTTAGTTTCTCACCCGACAACATGGCCGTAATTGAAAGTATCTCATTGGAGCAATTGTGCTGGCAACTGGCAATCAGCATCTTGGCCAATTGTGGATCTAGCGGAAATTCGGACATGACAGCACCAAGATCTGTCAGATTGCCATCGTCGTCGAGTGCGGCCAAATAATTGAGCAGCTCCAAGGCGCGCATCAGTGTCTCGGGCGCCGGCGGATCCATGAAATCAAAGTGCACCAAGTCATCAATGCCCAGTTTCTTGAGCTGCAGCACCACAGTGCCTGATTGTAAATTGAATTAATATAAATCAATCGAATTTATGCAAATATATAAACATGACTTACCCAAATTTGAGCGCAATATCTCTGGATAGGTGTTGTCTTGCATTTCGTTTTTGAACGCCTTCTCTGTGTAGAGTCTGAAGCATTTACCTGGCCGTGTACGACCAGCACGACCGGCTCGCTGCTGTGCCGAGGCTTTCGATATGGGGGAGACAAGCAAACTCTCCACACGAATGCGTGGATTGTAAACCTTTTGCTTGGCAAAGCCCGGATCAATCACAAAGACAACGCCATCAATGGTCAGAGAGGTTTCGGCTATGTTTGTGGACACCACCACCTTGCGACGATTGCTCCGCTCGCACTTTTCGGCGGTGCTGATTCGAAAATGCGTTGCTGTTGAGTGGGCGGCAGTGTGGAGTACAAGGGTATGCACTTCAGCTCGCCAATTTCAGAGCCCAAATTGTCAATCTCGCGCTTGATGCGCTTGCAAGCCTCTTCGATCTCCTCCTGACCCGTGAGAAACATAAGTATGTCGCCTGTGCAGAGAAGAGGCAAAGATTAATATAAAGCACAGCTGATGGAGAGGAGAGAGAGTTTAGCTAGGGCTTCTCCGCATACCTTCAATTTCCTCGCATATATGTATCTGTATAACTGTGCGTATGGCTGCCTCCAAATAGTCTCGCTCGGGCTCTGGCGTGTAGAAGATCTCAACGGGATGCGTACGACCGGGCACATTCATCAGCGGTGCATTGTCAAAGTATTGCTGGAACTTGCCTGCATCGAGTGTGGCCGACATGACCACTAATTTGAGATCATTGCGCTGACGAATCACCTCTTTTAGCACGCCCATCAGTATGTCGGTGGCCAGTGTGCGCTCGTGAGCCTCGTCCAGCAATATGACCTGATATTGATCCAGCATTGGATCTGACATGGCCTCACGTAGCAGCATACCGTCTGTCATATACTTGAGCAGTGTCTTGGGCGAAGAGCAATCTTCGAAACGAATTGAATAGCCGACTTCCTCGCCCAGATTAACATCCATTTCCTCAGAGACACGCTGCGCCACAGACATGGCGGCCACACGACGCGGCTGTGTACAGGACACACCCTTGCGTCCTTTGGACACAGCGAAATCCACACACCATTGCGGTATCTGTGTCGTTTTGCCCGAGCCCGTCTCGCCCACCAAAACAATGCACTGATGTTGGTTGAGCAAGCGCATAAAATCTGCCTGATACTCGAATACCGGTAGCGTGATACGCTTCTTGTACAAGCTCTGGTAGCGTGCTGAGTAAGGCTTCAGTGTGAACGGATTCATAGTTGGTGGCTAACAAAAGTAAAGAAAAAGCATAATATAACCTCTTGTTGCCGCAATCATTAGGAGTTCTTACCTGTTTATTGGGTACAAATCCACCTAGGATTTGGGCAACAGTGCCGGCGGCTGAAGTCGCTGCTGCGGAAGTTGAAGCTTCCGTCTCTCTGCAAATGGCAGAACATTGTAAACATTGGTTTATATATGTGTTATCACAAATGCTTACTTTCTGCTTTTGATAGTATATGTGTCGCCCACATCAATGCGTCGTTTCGACATCTTTGAGTGCTTTTAAAATTCACAGTTAAAAGCAAAAACGTTTTGCACAAAAAAAAAAAAACACGCGCTGAAACGCAACGTGAAAAGCGATAAATAGTACGAGGGCTGACAGAAAGCAATAGAGGATGAGCAACAAACAATAACGCGTTAACTTAATGGAAGCTATCGATAGTTTAAATATTAAATACCACTTGATTTTATATCAACCTTCGGAAAGTGATTGTTTAATAGCCAAACTTATAATTTGTTGTAATGTATTCAGCTTACATTAATATTATCCTGCACTGCACTGCACTGCAATAGGTTAAATGCTTATTTCAGCTTATAGCCAATTTTGGTATCTTTTAGATTGGTATATTTATTGAATTTAAATAAAATACTGTCACCGTTATCGTTCTGCTGTCTGTATCTCATATCGATAGTTGTTGTCAGTGCGCAGCAATATCGATTCAGAAGTATTTTCAATATATTTTAAGTTGCGCGAAATGTGTACAAATATGCAAAAATCAAAGTGAAAAACTGTTGCCAAAGCGACAACAAACAATGGAAATACCAATACAAGTGGCCGTACGCATATATCCCCACTCAGAACTTGAAAACAGGCCAAAGCATCAAGCGCCGGAGGATGGCGATGCAGAAGCAGACAAACCGCAATCGAAGCCGTCTTCCCCGAACCCAAACCCGCCTCCACTTCCGTCACCCCCGCAATTACCTTTGCAAGCAACGGCAATAGATGCTAATGGCAACAATAATGAGGTAGACGCCAGTCAGTTGAATACAAATGAAACACCATCAGATATTGGCAATGCCACTGGCTGCTGCGTGCAGGCCATACCAATCGCTGTCTCGGCGCTGGGCCTGCCGAGCGCACTGCCCGGTGGTACGGCGCTTGACAGTATTGCTGCGGGTCTGATACAGGTGGGCGCTCACACTGTGCCTGTGACCCATGCACTGCCCAGCAGCACCACACAGAGTCAGGTGTACCATCAGACAGTGTTTCCGCTGATCAGCTTGTTCCTTGAAGGCTTCGATGCATCGGTGGTAACATATGGTCAACGCGGTACGGGAAAGACTTATACGCTCTACGGACATGGTTTCGAGTGCGTCTATGGAGAGGCAGACCAAGGTGTGGTACAGCGTTGCGTGCGCGAGATTTTCACCCACATTACGGCGCATGCAGGTGAGTTGATAGAGAAAGACTTTTAGCGTAAATTTTTATTTAATAATTGAATATTTATGTAGATCGCACATACGCCGTCAATGTTGGCTTTGTGGAGATATGTAATGGCGAAATCCGCGATTTGCTGGGCATGGGCAATGTCCACTGCACCACTGTGGAGGATGTTTTTCACTGGCTGCAGCTGGGTCTTCGTACCAAGCAACAATCGCCCGCACACACACTCTTCACACTGACCCTGGAGCAGCAGTGGGTGTCCAAGGAGGGGCTGATTCAACATCGCCTCTCAACGGCTAGTTTCTCAGATCTGTGCGCCAGCGAACGTTGGGGTGAGCCACCACCTGGACATCCACGTGACGCCGGATTACAGATGCTGGAGCAGGTGGTCAACACACTGACTGATCCCAGCATTATGTACGGTGTCAATGGCAACATTCCCTATGGTCAGACCACCTTAACCACTCTGCTGAAAGACTCGTTCGGTGGTCGTGCTCAGACCTTGGTCATTATGTGCGTATCCCCGCTGGAACAGCATCTTATGGAGACACTGGGCAATCTGCAATTTGGCTTCAAGGTGCAATGCGTACGCAACTATGTCATTATGAATACTTTCTCCGATGACAATACTCCCATATCCCCGGAGGTATTGCCACACGATTCAGAAGCAGCTGGCACAGCTGCCCTCATGGCGGCCGTGGGTATGCCAAACGGGGATAATTTTGGACTACAATTTGCAGCCAGTCAGTGGTTCAAGCTGGTGTCCAATGCAGAGGGACTCTTTGCCAAGTAAGTGAACTAATGGTAAACCTTTTCGAAGTTTTATTTATGATTTTCACTCAGATTAATGGGCTCAAATGCCATCACGGAGTTGGAGAAGGAACAAATTGAAGAGTGGCTCTTCTTAAAGCAAGAGTGCGAGGAATGTCTCAGTTCCAGCGAAGCATTGCGCAACCAAAAGCCGCTGGTGCCCATTCAAGAGGCAGAGGAGCCAGAGGAGTCCATCAGTGAGCCGGAAACCTCCTGCCAGCAAAACTCGGACAATGATACCGACAATGAGTCACAGCGTCCAGATCTGGCCGAGAAGCTCGAAAGCCTCATGGATGAGTTTCGCGCCAAAACGGATGCGCTCATTCAAGCTAAGCATGATGAATTTATGCTCAAGCAGCCCAAAGCGGTCATGCAGAGCCAGGACAAAGATCGAGAGCAGGCAGCCCAAGAGGCAGCGCCACAGCCTGAAAAGTGTGATGAGCGCAAAATTAGTGTGGGAGGTAAGTGTAATATATATATAGGTGTATATGCCTTTCTCTCTCATGCTATACCTTTCCAGGGCGTCGACGCAGCATACAGCCTGGTGCCAGTTTGAGTAGCGCAGAGCTGGCCATGCTCAATCGCGTCGCCTCGCAGCAGACAACGGGCACTGAATTGCCAGCAGAATTCGATCCACTCAACGGTACAACTGGCACGACCGTACGCAATTCGTCTGGCGTGGCTGGTGTAAGCGGACCCGTCGAACAGGTGCAAAAGAAGATGCGAAAGCTGAATGCCGAGATTGAGGCACGACAGCGCCAGCTGAAGGAAATCGAACAGACAATGCAGCTAAAGCAGAATATAATTAGTGAGCTAGTGAAGAATCGGGAGACGCGCAGCCATGCCAAGCAGCGTTTCCACAAGAAAAAGGCCAAGTTGGATGCGGAGTGTGAGAAGGCTAAAAAGCATTTGGCCAAAGCACTGGTGCAGGGCAAGGATAAAGCGGAAATAGAACGATGGGACGCTATTATAGCGCACATTGAGCAGCGCCTGCAGGATCTCAGCTCGATGAAGCACATTGCCGGCGAGAGTGGTCAAAAGCTAAAGAAATTGCAACAATCCGTTGCCGAATCACGCAAACAAATCGAGGACTTGCAAAAGAAGCTAAAGAAGGAGTGTAAATTGCGTGATCAGCTGGAGGTAGAGCTGAAGAGTTTGAAGGAGGCATCACTAGTCAAAATGGAACCAAATCCAGATCAGCTCAAAGCGGTGCAGGCTCGCATTACCCACTTGGATCATATATTGCGCGAGAAGTCGGAGAATCTGGAGCTGTGGGATGGCGGCGAAAAGTCACCGGCACAACAGGAGAGTTTGCGCCACGAAATACGCAATCTGAGACGAACACGTGACCATTTACTGGAGCAGCGCTGCACGCTGGATCGCAAGCTCAAGCGGGATAAGATGTTGACGCAGCGCGAAGAGCGCAAGCTGCTCGAGTGCGATGAGGCAATCATGGCCATTGACGAGGCCATCGAGTTCAAGAACGAGCTCATTTGCGGCCATAAATCCATCGATTTGTCCACCGAGCGTCAGCAGCGAGAGAAGGGCGAACAAATGCTGATGGCACGCCTCAACAAGCTCTCACCCGAGGAGATGCGCACGCTGCTCTACAAGTACTTCGTCAAGGTAATTGATTTGAGAGACTCGTCGCGCAAATTGGAGCAGCAGTTGGTGCAGTTGGAGCGCGAGCGTGATGCCTGGGAGTGGAAGGAGCGGGTGCTCTCGAATGCGGTGCGTCAGGCGCGACTTGAGGGCGAGCGCAATGCTGTGCTGCTGCAGCGTCAGCATGAGACAAAGCTGACGCTAATGTTGCGTCATCTGGCTGCCGAGACCTCGGCCAGCTCAACTAGCTATGGGGATCGCGCTCTAGCGCCTGCCAGCAGCCAGGCAACGAGCAGTGAGTTTGACTACGACCTCGACTTCTACAAGGCGGCCAGCAATAAGGCGCTGCTCAAGGCGCCCCAGGCAAAGCCCACGCCTGCTGTCCTCGATAAGTACAAGGACAAAGAGCGCAGCAGTGGACGCAATATCTTTGCTAAATTCCAGGTGCTCACACGCTATGCATCGGCAGCGGCTGCTGCAGCTGGTTCATCGTCGACCGCGGACGAGTCGACGGCGCTAATAGAGACAACAACCACGGCGGCAACTACAACAACCACCACAACAACAACAACGGCAACCACAAGCGCATCGGCCAAGGGCAAAGAGAAGGCGCTGGCCACCATCAATCAGGATCAGCTGAAACGCCTGATGCCCGCACCGACGTCCACAAAGGTGACGCGTCAGAAAAACAAGATCATCATACAAGATGCGACGCGCAAGAACTAAAAAGGTCTCTGTAGATAGACAGGGAGAGGGAGAGAGAGAGAGGGGAGCACGTTATACAGGAAAATATTAGCTGAGAGAATGAATGAATAACGGCGTCGGGAGGCAAATGTATGATTGATTTCGTTTCACTCTTTACTCTATTTCCGCATGCTCTTATTCAAAGCTAGACTTATTCGAAATACTCAACGTACTCGAAATACTCAAAGTGTACAACTATAATTTATATTATGACAAACGCATCCCGTTATGGATAGATATATGTACTGAACAAATACGTCCACAGACTTGTTTCAATAGACTTACCAAGGTATTCATCTAACTTCTGGCGCATTTAAATGTCAACCACAACCACTAAGATCCCTCGACTGGCAAATCTAAAGACTTGACAATTGTTACTTAATAATACTCATAGAACTCAGCAATCCCAATATGGAAAATGCAATTAACTCGCTCAAATTGTTTACTTAAGCAATCGAATCTCTTGTTTTATGTACATATAATATGCATTATATATATGTATTAATTTTAGTTATATCAGTTGCATTTAAGTTAAGCTTACAAGTCGCAATTACTATATAATTTTTGTTTTAAGTTTTCCATTATGTTTTCCCTACGTTTTTATTTTCTTTTATGTCTTCCCGAAATTAAAATATTCCTAGATATAGAGCACTTTCAAATTTCCTTATCAATGCATTTAATCAGTTTATATATAAGATGTTTACCTTTATGCTAAATATATATATATATTATATATTGAACTCAGCATTTCTTTAAATTACTCATATTATAAATGTTAAAATAATTTAGGTTGTGTTTAATTTTATTTAAGTTGACAATGCAAGAATTATATGAAACATGCATATGCTTTATATCAAGTTCATTTTCCTAATAAAATTATTTTAACAAAAAAAAAAATCTAGTTTAATTACAGTATAAAAAGTCTCATCTCTTGAATTTCAGCAAGATTTTCTAACAATTCCATGATTAGTCAGCATCAAAGTAAACAAACACCGCACAGACTGCGTTCACATGTGCTGCTGACTAAGAATATATATTATATGGCATTTTTAAGATTTACGCATTCACTCGCAAATGTTAATATCTATTATAGATTTTACATTACATTCCTCACAATAACAACAAGAGGCAATTCAATTTCCCCAGCTGCCTTCACTCACAACAAAATATCAACAGGTGTCCCCTGAAAATATCCCAGTGAATTTCCCAAACAAATGCCCCTTCACACACACACTGACAGCGCACGGCAAGAGAGTGTAAAGCAAAATGGCCGGTCGGTCCAGAGCAATTGTCAGACAGAGAGGCAATTCAGTCTGGTTTGAACCGTCGCGTGTTAACCGTTGGTCGTATTGAAGTCGGAGTTTACGTCTGTGTTTTCAGAGTGCGACTGTGTACGTGAGTGTGTGTGAGAATTGTTTGGGTAACGAACGGTACTCACACCCCCGCAAACCGGTTCGCCTGGTGGTGGCTCTAACGTTTAACGCGCTTCGACTGTGTGGCGAGCGTGAATTGTGAATACGCCAAAATCCATAGTTAAATAAAATGCAAAAGCAATAAATAATACAACCAGCCGATTATCAAAAGCAGAGCACAGCGCCAAAATAAAAAAGGCCAACGTGCGTGTGTTTGAGTGAGTGTTTGTTGTGCAGCAATTGTTGTGCAGTGTCGCCACCCCAGTGGATTAGTGGCACCCTGTTACAATTTGCTCACACTACCTCAGCGAGTGAGTGTTAGTGAGTGATTTTGTGCAAATTAACTACATTAACTAACATCAGGTCAGCGATTCGTCAATTCATCAATTCGGTAGGTGAACCAATCCAACAACATTTTTCACATCTGTCTGGCAACTTCTTCTTTTGTCTACTACTGTTGTTGTACCGTAATTGTTCTCGCCCACGCCCACATGCAGTCAGCGCTGCCAACACCCACAATCCCCACATAGAGACTGCATTTGGTGTCGGATATGATCTTATGGCATTAGCCTAACCTGCGCATCATTTGGGCCAGGTGAATTTGCGGGTTTTGGCACAGCTTCCTATTGATTTTTCGCCAAAAAACTAAAGTTTTCGCTTTAGCGAATCAACTTTGTTAACTTCCACATACACACACACACACACACATACATACACACGCACACACACATACAGTAAAGCAAAAGGGTGTGTGCGGCATAGATCCTTTGCCTAGCATTTGCCGTGCGCTTTTTGCAGTCGCTTACAAATGTCCTTAAACTGCTGTAAAGCTGAAAAAATTATAAAATTTATCAAATTAAATGTTTGCTTTTGAATTTTAGCGTATTTTTAGCATTTGTTTTCAACATTTTCATTTAGCATTTGCTATTTTTCCAAATTCCTTTTCTGCATTGCTGTGAATTTTTTTTTAGCGCATGCGCATTGCATTCCACACAGATGTGAAAGCAACTCTGATTTGTGTGCATGTGTGTGTGTTAGTTTGAGTGTGTATGCAACCTGCCTAAGCTGCCTTTGTCTGTGTCAGGTAGTTTTTCCTAGGGGCTCAGTTCACTTTATCTTGAAGCATCTATTAAAATTCTCTGCAATTTCCATGTGGCACACATACGCAGGCCTCATTATGCACATGTGTGTGCGTATGCGTATGCCTATGTATATATGTGTGTGTGTGTATGCGTGTGAGAGCAACCCCTGCTATGTATATATCACACTCATCCCAAGTATCCGCCAGAATCCCGTGCAGCTGTCGTAGTTTCCTTTATTTGATTTTGCAAGTGTTGCGCGTTGTCGCTGCCTTTGCCTCTGCCTCTGTCTCTGTCCTCTGCTTCTGTCTTTACCTCTGCTTCTGTCTTTGCCTTGGTCCCACGTCTCAACTGTCTGTCTGCAGGTCCTTTCTCTGTATTTTTAGTCCTTTTCTGGTCCTGTGCATTTGTCCTGTTGCTAGGCGGAGATTTTTCAGTTTTTTTTTTTGGCTCCGCAGACATGCTCTTTGATTTAAAGACGTATCGATTTTTTTTAGCATCTTCAACTTGTTGGCACAGCCATGGCCCAAACATATATTTGGCTGACTCTTAACGCTGGCCAGATGCAAGCATATAGCAAATATTGATTGTGGCTCAAATGAGCAATGCGCTAAGCAAATAATAAAACAAAAGTTTCGTGGCTGCTGCAGTCGTCCGACATACAAAGTGCACTTGAATCTCAATTAGGCGCCGCAATGCAGCGTCCAATGGGTCACTGAACATGCAGCCTGGGACGAGCTGGACAATGAATGTTGCTTTCCGGTTTATCATTTTTATTTTTATTTTATTTTTTTCTTTTTTGGCTGCTGATGACGAACGCTGCTGGGATTGACCCTGCATTGGGCCAGTGCACTTTGTGGCGCAGCCATTCGCCCCTCTTGAATTTTATATTCGAAAATGGAAAACATTGCAAAAATTTATTGGGCCAACACCCTAATGCAGCCAGACTGTTTCCTTTTTTAGTTGCTAACCAAACGGAAAACAAGCAACAAGAATGAGTAATAAAATTTGTGATTCGTTGATTTTACCACGCGATTGAGTGGCAGCGTCAGATCTGATAACATTTCATTGAGGGCCTCAATTTCTTTGTTCAATTGACAGCATAATTTATTATTATTATATTTAAAATTTGTTATTATTCTTACTTTTTTTTTAAATAGTTAAAATGTTATAAGAGTGGAGTCTTAGGCTTTGAAATCCTTTGGAAATACCTTAAAGCATTTCCAGCATCCAGCTTTGCTCTGTTTAATGTTTAATGACAGACATACATACATATATACACTGTATTTTCATTAGCCAGGTATAAAATGTAGCTAGATTCTTCGAATGTCTTTAGCTTTTAGCTCTAGATTTCTTATGCTTTTAGAATTTTCAGATTAAGAATTTTATTTGTAGAATTCTTATTCTTGGTGCGTTGAGGCCTAGAAATGTTGTTCTATTTATTCCTCTCATTAATTATCAAATACTTTTATTTTTACACTAGTTTGTCTAATTATCAGAACAAATTGCGCATACGAAAGGCGCATACAAAATGAAATCAACATATTTTTTATAGCTCGTAATATTTTAGATTCACGTAAAGCTGCTAAGGCGTATACGCATATTTTGCATATCTTAATCTATCTCTCTCTCTCTATTTCTCTATCTCACTCACTATCATATAATTTATTTCTATATATGCCCATAATTTCCATATTTATGCCAATAAATATGCTATTAAGGCCACATAAATTTTGCGAATTCTTTATACAATTTTGAGCTACATAAAAAGAGAAGAAAAATATATTAAAATGTTGTATATGGAATCGCATATGCTTATGTATAGGCTGTTGACCGATTACCAGATGTTTTTCAAATTGAGGCGCGCAATTTGCGGCATATGTTTAATAATTGTAACGCGCCGCTGAAGAAAGGCAAAAATAATGCGAAGAGCAGAGGCAGCTTTGCATACATATATACATACATTTATATATATAAATGTAGCATGTAGAAACTACGTATCAAACATTCAAGCATTAATTCCAAACTCTAATCAGATGAACAATTGTGAACTGTGAAATGATATGAATTAGTATTTACTTTTTCACTATTGCAACCCTAAAGTCGAGTGCGCAGCTGCACAACTGCGTAGTAGACGAATTGGGTTTTCTTTTACCCTCGGGTAAAGTTCATTAAACCTATTTGAAAGCTAACATTTGACAGGGTGTTTAACCGATCCTCCCTCCCCCTTTCTGGCTGGCCACGTGCCGACTTTAGCTGCTGCGCATGCGCCGCGCAACCCCTACTCAAATAGCATAAAAAAAAAGAAAACAATTCATTAGATTGCCATAAAAAACAGAACTAAGAAAAATCATAAAAAGCTTTGAGCATTTGTTGCTAGGGCACAATGCACTCAAGTTTTAATTAAGTGCTAAAAAGCAAACAAATTGTCTATGAAATTCATAGATATATAAAGCTAAAGACACATGCCAAATTAGACGGACAGAGGGATAGAGGTGATGGAGGAGATGGACAGACTCCATGTGGATATTCATGTCCATGTGCCGTGTCTATGGCAAGTTCATAAGCGGTATATGTCACATCCAGACAGACCAAAGAAAATTACATACATACATATACATCTTTATATATTTTTATATAGATGTATTTATGTATGTGTGAAATCGTGACTTCCTGCTAGTCTAAGTTGTTTTTTTTTTTCAAGCACGCCAATGAAAATGATTGTGCGTGAGTGCGTGTGTGGGGAGGGGGAGGAAAGTTTGTTACTTTATGGTTGACAGCAGGCACAAGACGACATCGAAGTGGATTTTCTATTGCCCCATTGCTGCCCGTTTGCCCATTTGAGGTTTAATTAATGACATCCACATTGCCAGTAGTTGCTCTCTGCTCTAACATTGGGCGTTATAGTTCTCAAATGAAATGTGTTACGCATTATAGAAGAAATATTTTAAAATTAAAATTTATGGTATGGTAGTTTTGTTTTTTTAAATAAAGGAATGATTCGAGCACAGCAATTGACACTCCACAGTATATTCTTAAGATATATTTATTGAATATAGAAAGTCTATTAGGTATATATAGTGATGCTTTATATTTTCTCAGTAGATTTAGAAAGTATAAATTTATTTGTACTCTATTTATTTTACTCGAAAACCTCTTAAGTAGTCTTTTATTAATTTAGTAAGTTTTAATATACAAGCCCTATAAATATGTTTTGGTTAATGTATTTTCATATATAAGAGTATTAATCATTCCACTTACTCTTGAGCTAGTTCCATTGTCTGTATGTACTTCCCTTTTCCTATATAGTTTTGCTGCTAGTTTGTATAGCTTTATAAATAGTTGGCGTTGTCGCAAGTCTGCAGGTCTAATTCAACTGCCATATGTGGTGGACAAATTGTAGGCACGTTTCATGTTGATGGATTTACATAAAGATGCGGGTGATGTGTTTTGTGGTGTGTTTTAAAAAGAGTTCAACTGGCTGCAAGACTAAGCAGAGCTCATTGAGCTCTATAGATGAAGAGATTTAAACTTCAATTTCATAGAGTTTATGCTGAAAGCAAGTAATTGAGAGCTTAAATAGCAAAGGCTAGAGAGGTTTCTTTTGAATTCAAAATAATTGCGCCAAAAGAAAATTTAAATTTAATTTAGCAATAGAAATTGCAAAATATGTTGCTTAAATTTGAAATTTATTACGTAGAACAGACTCTGAATTATTACAAAGAAAGTATTGGGAAATTGTAAATCTACCAAAAAATAAGTAAAATAATAACAAAATGTATTATTATACAAATTTTAACTATTTTTTATTATAAATTATTTTTTATTATATAATAATTAAAAGTTTTTTTTAATATATAAATTGTTTTAAATTATTTTTTTATATAATATATAATATAATAATTAATAATAATTAATTACAAACTAATATTTATTTAAAATATGTTTTTTATTAAAAAACAAATTATAAACTTTTTTTTTTTTTATTATTTTTGTATTATTAATTATATTTTTTTCTTATTAATTTTTCAAAAATATTCAAGCACAGAAATCTTTATTAATTTAAACTATATAATATTTAACAATTATTAACTATTAACTAATAAATTGTAATATTATACTATTATAATATTATCCTAATTATCAAAATTTTCAATTATGTCCTTAACATTCCCACGTACTTCTATCAGCATTTAATTTCGTTTAAACAACTTGAGCTCAGTTTACAAATCAAATGAGTTTTAAGGGTCACACACACACACATATACACACACTTAGTTTGATAGACAGCCACGCCTTTTAGCCCCTTCCAGCTTTATTATTTAACACTGTGCTACACATTTTGCAAAGCAAATTTGCACGTTCAGCAGGTAGCCGTAGATGGGGTTGGGGATTTTATTTACTGAAAGGGCTGCCATTGGGGGTGGTTGTGTTTGCCTAATCAAATTACTTGCATTTCATTAGCATTGGGTAAGGTCTCATTATAGTTGTTGTAGCTGACACTTAAAATCGATAGATAAATGCAAGAGAGCGGTAATTAATATATATACATAAGTATATATCTATTCAATCAGCATCGTTTCGGTTTCTTTGAATATATTTTTCACATATTCATATATCAGCCCGTTAATATGTAAACTAATCCCTAACCCTCAAAATGATTTTCTTTTCTCATTGCAGCAGCTGAGTCACCGGGTGTCTACAGCTAACTAACCGCGTGTGTTCACATCTAAAGGGTGTTTCCTGTGTGTGCGTTTCGCATAAAATCGATACAACCCCAAGCAGGAAAACTCATAAACCAGACTAGAGACTACAGAGAGACGGCCTACACGATGATGGCCAACGAATGCCACAAATGGCTAACACTGTTCGCAGCTGTTGCTCTACTTGGTGAGTAATTTATAAATTTCATTAAATTTTCTATTTTACGATATTAGTTTTCAGCGGAAAATGCTATGCTCTCATGGCACTTGAGAAATTATCATGAAACATTCCATCCGTCAATCCGGAAAACTTTGAGATCAGTCAGAAAATGTTCCCACGGTTTTTTGGGCCTTAAAAATAGAAACAAAAGAAATGTAAAGGATTATTCAAAAAATTTCTTTTGCTAAACTTTTATGCAACTTCAATTGTCTCTATTCTCTCGCTCTCTCGCTCTCCTTTTATAAATAGAATGTTAGAAAAACAAATAGTCAAAACGGCTACATTTTGATCATTTCAAATTGAGCAATGTTTCTCTTTTCTCACTCTCTTCACATTCTGTTTACTCCATTTACATTTCAACTTTTACTTCTTGCTGCACTTTTATCTTATTGACACAAAAAGTCTGCTAGAAAAACTGCTGGACTTAGATAAGAATTATGCTTTACATTCGAGTTTTATTTAACTGTAGTAAATGTGCTTCAATTGTTTGCATTTATGCTTGATGAATGCATTCTTAGATAATATATATGTATATGCCCTGTAGTGATAGTGTAGTAGATAAGACAGGGTATATTCGTCATACACATGTATAGAATGATCAGAATGAGGTTGGAATGTCGTATGGGCAAACTATAAGGTCAGCATATCTAGCAACTGTAAAATTGATTTAATAAATACAAAAATATTTTCAGACTTTTAATTAAATTAAATTTAATTTAAACCTGAATGAAAATATAAGTTTAATATATATTTTGTCAAATTTAACATTTACTCTCTTGCGTGCACTGCAAATAAGATTTTAGTGCATATTTTATTCTTATAAAAATTTAAGTAGCAGGCAGAATGAAGAAGAGTATAGAATAATTGCAATAGCCACTCTGTGCAGCGTTCAGGGTATCTGCTAGTCCAGCACTGCCTACTAGAATACTCTAGCCTAGTTTGCCTGTACTGTGTTGGGTCTCTTCTCTATGGAGCACGCTTTTTTATGTTTTTAGTCTTAACTCCCTTTTATCTATAATGATTCATTGAGTCAATACACAGAGAAAGACGTTTCCTTTGGCATAAGAATTCATTTTATTAGGGCCTAATAGTTATAGTTAACATACTTAAATGGGCCACACTTCATGAAGTGCACCAGTTCGACTTGCTTAACATCAAATGAAGATGATAAAGTGCATAGTGAAAGAAATATGAGTAAGCAAATCTTCTGAATTGATATAAATTTGAAGAGACTCTAAGAGCATATGTATTTACATGCATATACATATGTAATAAATGTACATGTAAATTTCGCATATATGGAATTATTGTCACCTATACGAGTGTCAATTGTTGGAGGGCAAAATTTAATTTAGACGTGGAGCTATACAATTTATTTATATAACGATAATAGAGTTATATTTCATATGTTTATAAAGTGTATAAATGTATATAAATTTATATTCTTAGATATTTATATATATATATATATATATATATATAATTTGAAAGACAAATTTATATAAATATATTATATTATTTAATACAAAAATGTGATTCTATATCTTGTAAGATGTTATATTTATAATTTTCTTACGTTGCACGTGGCGTATGCGCAATGTTGTTTTTCTTTTGCTTCAACTTTAAATAGAAGTTTTGCAGCAAGCGCCTTCAAGCCGCATTGGTCAGGCAGCTAAAAATAAAATGACACAAAAGCAAAAAATTATACATACAAGAAGAAACATGAATAAATGAAATTAAAAATTTAATTACGTAATTTCGCATGCGTACAATTGAAGGCAATCAAATGAAATCGAAACCAGTTTAGAATTGCAAAAGAGAAAAAAGGAAAGAGAAAAGAGAAAAGAAATACAAGTATTTGCAAAAAAGTGGATCTAGAACAAATTATATATAAGCTCTATATGCCACATTTATGCTTTATTTAATTAAAATGGACAGGCAGATAGATAAAGCAATATATAAATATATACATAGCTATACACAGCTGTGTAACATTTGATATTGACCAACAGACTTTGCAATTATTACAATAAAAGACTTTGTATTTAATAAAATGAATATATGATATATCTTTATTTCTTCTATTGGTTCAAAGGCAGCGGCACACGAGCGATTGTCAGATATAAAATGCCAAGCAAAAGATACAATGTCAAAGTTGATTTTGTTTTCTTGCTCTCATTCAATTGAAATTGATTAAAAACATTTTGCGCCAATTTTCCATGCCCAGAACTGAATACAGACAACAACAAAAAAACGAAAACAAAAAATATGTAAACAAGCTTTTATCCCACACACAGATATATGTACATAGCTCTACATAATGTGAGCTAAAATGCATCTTTTATTTTCGTTGGCAGCAGCAACGCATTTAATTCGCATTTAATTCAATTGGCTTGAAATTCAACACACAGATAATGCGCCGCTGCAGCAAATCGTGTTGTGTTGTATCTACAGGAAGCAAACAATTGAATACAGCGCGAGTAACATTTATAGAAACAGCAGCATAATATAACATTTGTCTGTCGTCACTTTATGAATGTAAATCGTCTGTCTGTGGTCTGCTGGAATGTTGAGGCAACAAATGGGAATGTTGAAGTTGAAATCTCTTTGTTTTGAATGAGCTTAGAATTTATGCGATAGAACTACTTACAAATTGTTGCTATAAAAGGTTAATGTGTGTAGCTTTTCACACAAAATACAATAAGTTGAGCTGAGAAGTGAGCAGCTATATCTCTATCTCAATCAATCACGATTCTGTTCATACAACCAGTCTTATTTATCCTTCCATTTGCCCATTAATGTTCAATCTACCTATCTGGCTATTTTCTAGCGGTTTTTAGCCGTTTTTAGCGGTTTTTAGCGGTTTTTCTGGTTTGTCTCACCAACTACCTTTCCACCTTAATTCTAACCTTCTTATCCCACTTTCTAATCATATTTCTATCTCTTAATCCCAATTCTGTTCATTGGATGATGGCCAGTCGTATTTATCCATCCATTTACCCACCAATGTTTTATCTACCTTTCTGGCTATTTTCTTGCCATTTTAGCTCTTTTCCTGGTTTATCTCACCAAGTACCTTTCTACCTTCTTTCTTATCTTGCTATCCTACTTTTAATCATATTTCTATCTCTCAATCACGATTCTGTTAATAGGATGATGACCAGTCTTATTTATCCATCCATTTGCCCATTAATGTTCAATCTACCTAACTGGATATTTTCTAGCGGTTTTTAGCCGTTTTTAGCGGTTTTTAGCTCTTTTTCTGGTTTGTCTCATTAACTACCGTTCCACCTTTTTTCTAACCTTCCTATCCCACTTTTTAATCATATTTCTATCTCTTAATCACAATTCTGTTCATTGGATGATGGCCAGTCTTATTTATCCATCCATATGCCCACCAATGCTCTATCTACCTTTCTGGCTATTTTCTAGCCATTTTTAGCTCATTTTATGGTTTGTCTCACCAACTACCTTTCCACCTTTTTTCCAACCTTGCTATCCCACTTTCTAATCATATTTCTCTCTCATAATCACGATTCTGTTAATAGGATGATGACCAGTCTTACTTATCCTTCCATTTGCCCATTAATGTTCAATCTACCTATCTGGCTGTTTTCTAGCGGTTTTTAGCGGTTTTTTAGCGGTTTTTCTGGTTTGTCTCACCAACTACCTTTCCACCTTAATTCTAACCTTCTTATCCCACTTTCTAATCATATTTCTATCTCTTAATCCCAATTCTGTTCATTGGATGATGGCCAGTCGTATTTATCCATCCATTTACCCACCAATGTTTTATCTACCTTTCTGGCTATTTTCTTGCCATTTTAGCTCTTTTCCTGGTTTATCTCACCAAGTACCTTTCTACCTTCTTTCTTATCTTGCTATCCTACTTTTAATCATATTTCTATCTCTCAATCACGATTCTGTTAATAGGATGATGACCAGTCTTATTTATCCATCCATTTGCCCATTAATGTTCAATCTACCTAACTGGATATTTTCTAGCAGTTTTTAGCCGTTTTTAGCGGTTTTTAGCTCTTTTTCTGGTTTGTCTCATTAACTACCGTTCCACCTTTTTTCTAACCTTCCTATCCCACTTTCTAATCATATTTCTATCTCTTAATCACAATTCTGTTCATTGGATGATGGCCAGTCTTATTTATCCATCCATATGCCCACCAATGCTCTATCTACCTTTCTGGCTATTTTCTAGCCATTTTTAGCTCATTTTATGGTTTGTCTCACCAACTACCTTTCCACCTTTTTTCCAACCTTGCTATCCCACTTTCTAATCATATTTCTCTCTCATAATCACGATTCTGTTAATAGGATGATGACCAGTCTTACTTATCCTTCCATTTGCCCATTAATGTTCAATCTACCTATCTGGCTGTTTTCTAGCGGTTTTTAGCGGTTTTTTAGCGGTTTTTCTGGTTTGTCTCACCAACTACCTTTCCACCTTCTTTCTAACCTTCCTATCCCACTTTCTAATCATATTTCTATCTCTTAATCACAATTCTGTTCATTGGATGATGGCCAGTCTTATTTATCCTTCCATATGCCCACCAATGCTTTATCTACCTTTCTGGCTATTTTCTTGCCATTTTTAAGTCGTTTTTAGCTCTTTTCTGGTTTGTCCTTCACTTATGTTTGGAATTAAATTGAAGTAAATTGAAGTTTTTGTGTATCAAGCTTTTATTGTACAAGAAAAATAGCAAAACTGTTAATATTTAATATTTTATATACAAACTTTTTTTTTATTATATTTTATAAATTCATATTAACAAACATTGGACATTTAAGTAAGCCTTAACTGTAAAATGTGCCAGTTGAGCAACAATAGTTTTCATAGACAATTTGTCTAATAGTTGAGAACTTTAAGCTTGTTAGAATCAGAAGAAAAGTATTCTTAATTGTTTGTATGTTAAAGAAATTTTTCTTTTTACTTACTTTTCTTACGAGTTTACATTTCCTAAATGCCAGCAAATATTAAAAGCTCGTTAACCATATTTTATTTATACAAAAGTACTTAGCTGATTTAATGTTGTGCATATTTAGTCAAGCTGTTTAAGAATAACTGTTTATTTTAGCTGACCTAAAGAAGAGTTAGTTCATTGTGTTAATAAGATTTTCGATAACTTACAAATATGTGCTTAACGTCGAAGAATATATATTATATATAAAAATATTTATCCAAAATTCTATTTAAGTCAACAAATTTTTGTAGCATGAATAAAATTTTCTACTATTTACATTCCATTTTCATCACTTCTTCTAAAAGGAATTTCCGCTAAAAACGTAGCTAAAAATTGCCAATTATATGTTTCTCAGCTAAAAGTTTTCTTCGACACGCACAGTTTTGGGTATCTACATGGAGTCATGTATAATGAAACTACTTAAGATGAACTATGGCATAGCTAGAATTTAGAAATGAAAGCAAATATTTAGCTCTGCCTCTGCCTATGGCTCTTGCCACATATTACGTCAGGCTGTGTGCTCATGAATTGTCTCGATTGAAATGACAGGCCTCAAGTGAGAGATGAGAACGAGATGATGATCCCCATACGCACACGCACTCGGGCACGCACATAGATCAGATCAGTGAACCGGGCTGCCAAAATAAAAGCCATTTCCGTTACTCTCCACACACACAGAGAGAGAGGGAAGAAAAGGAAAAAGAAAGCAGCGGGCATCGAAGAGAGGCGAGTATAATTACAAATGATTGATGTATGGAGACTCGCAGCCTGGCTCCCTCTTTGGAGGAGCATAGAAGCCGACGATGGAAGCACATCACACGCGGCGCTTGTCCAAACAATGAGAGAAGAGCCAAGAAGAGCTGAGAGGAGCAGCAGGCAGGCACTTGAACATGGAAGAGGAACAGCTGCTGCTGCATAGAAACTCAATTCCTCACATATATGTATATATATATATACATTCTATACATGATTTATTTTTAATGGTTCTCTCGAAACTTGTGGCTCTCTCTCTCTGTCTGTTTTCCTCTGTGCATGCTGCACGTTTATTATTAGTTATTATGTTTGTGCCGAAGTGCAGGAAATTTGTCGACAGAGCCGCAGGAATGTCTGGCTGTGCCTTTGTTTGGGGCTGGATCTGATGGGGCCACATGAGACACAATCATGCAGTGGCACTTTAATGGGCCAAGTTTTATGTGATTATGCGGAGTTCGGCAAGTTTGTGCTGTGTAATATTGGAAAATCTATTTGCTTGTCTTTCATTCTTCTCTTACAAATCCTGCAAAGCTTCGACATCAAAGAGTCAATGTCTGCTCATGCAGTGCGTCATTTAAAGCATTTGTCATACATTTCGCTGAAGCTCATTAGGCTCATTTCTATAGCCAACCCAGATATGTCTCAGACAAATGCGTAGATATATGTATGTATGTATGTATATATTGAAAGCAGCCGGCAGCCGAAAATATTTTACGAGCTGCTTCTGAAAATGCATCGCTGGCAATTTATGCGTCTGTAGACCTAGAAAACAAAAATTGTTTGGGGCGAGATTTCTGGCACTTAAGTTAAGAGCGTGTCGAATAAGTGCATAGCTAGAAGTCGATTTGAACAATTTATGAAATGCCATTTACATATTTGTTAAGGCGCAGAGAGATTACAAAATGCAAACACTTTTGCCGGATAAAAAAGATATAAATAAGAAAATTCTAGTTTTTTGATTCATTTTAATATTTAGTAAAGTCTGTAAATTATGTTTATGAATTTTGTTGTTTTATAGAAGAGATTTCAGGGAGAATAGTAATTATGAATATATTTTATATATAATAAGTTTAAGATTTGCAGCTTGAAAAGATTTTCAATTTAACAAAGAATTAATTTTAATATTTTGTAGGAGTTTACATGATATTAAAATTGTTATTAAATTGTGTTTGATTTAAAGAAAGTGTTCTTACTTTCATTAATTTATATTCATATATTTTAGATTTAATTAAATTAATATTTATTTAGAACTTTATATAGAAAGGATTTTACTTAGAATAATATTATATTCTGGATATGCATTTCACATTAGAAATAACAATTTTACATTAATAAATTTAAAAAAAATTTAAATCTAAAATATTTAAAGAAAAATTAAGAGCATCTTTCTAAACTTATACTTAACTCACATTGAGTTGAATAGCTTAATATTTTATCTATTTAATACACACACGTTTAATTTAAAGCAAGGTGAATAGAGATCTTAACGCTGAGCGGCAAATACAAAGTGTTTTATTTTATTTTTTTTTTTTTTTCAATATGCTAAGGCAACAACAAATCTCTCAGCATATTAATTATTATGCTGCCGCAGCTTAAACATCATCATCATGAATATTTTACACTTGGGGTGAAAAGCAGAGCTTGGTCGGTCGGTCACAAACATTCTGTTTCTTTTTTCTGGTTCAAAAAATATTTAGAGCCGCGCGCTGTTGCCGCATTTCATTACAACAAGCCCCTGGATATGGACTAGGACGCGCAGCTGAGAACTGTGAACGGAGAACGGAGAACGGTGAACTGAATTTTCGCTCCCTTTCACTCATACTTTGAGAGGAGTCGCCTCATTGGGTGGGCGTGCGTGTGGGTGTGTGTGTGTGGGTGCCTCTGTGTATGTATGTGTGTGCGAGTTTGCTTTGCTGCTTGAGTTATGTAGGTATGCGTAAGTGGAAATTAAGTAGATATACCTACGACCACTCACCCACTCTCTCTCTCTCTCTTTCTGTCTTTCTGTCTTTCTCACTTCTGCTTATTGCTAACCCAAATATGATTGTGTTGACAGTTATGTTTCATAAATAAAATACAAAACTTAGTAAATAGTTCTTTGGAAATATATTCCAGAATTGCGATACGCATCAAATTGCTCACACTAAAATATATTTCTTGGCCTTTGGTGTTGAATTATGTGGCGTTAAATTAAAAAACGAAAAGTTTTTATCAACTCAACGAGGCTAAAATCTGTATAGTCTTCTTCATCTTGTAGAAGTCATCTTCATTAACACAAAGACAAAATTGAGCTAAACATAATTTTGGCGCCCTCCTTTAAAAAAAAAAAAGCCAACCAAGAAATCAAGCCATAATTTGTTAAATATTTGATTGCCTCGCCCTGCACGACGAACGAGGTGACAGTTATCAGCCCAGACATCATCTGCGTCGCGTATGACAGGCATGCCAAGCGCTCGCCCCTATAATAGGAGTATGTGTATATATGTACATACATATGTATATAAACTGAGTCACGTTTTTTGTTGCTTTTTGGGAGCTGCCAACTCGTCGTCGTCGACGGCTTATCGAGGCACTGTAATCTGGCTAACGAGCGGAGGCCGGCAGGCAGGCAGGCAGGCAGACAGACAGACAGACAAAACAATTCTTTTATTTCACGTTAAATATATTTAAAGTTCCATTGCTCGCGTGTTTATTCTTCATTTTTTGGCGTCTCTTTGAGCGGGCCTTAATTAATTCGAGTTGCTTTTATGTATGCAAAGCGCGTCTGGTTCGCTTCTTCTTCCACTTTTGTTTGTTTTGTTTTTTCCGTTTTTTTTTTTTTGTGAACAGCTTCTGCAAGTAGCCCGCTTGCAGACTCTTAACACATTCCCATGCACTATATAAAAGAGGCCAAAAACCCACCCACACAGTGCGTAGACAAACCACCCTCTCGCTGTCACACTCGCTCTCAATATATATATCTCTCTCTCTTCCTTCTCTTTCTCTAATACACCTCCCTCGTTTACTCTTTCTATGCCTGTCTTTGTGTGACACTCATCAAGGCTCCCACCCTGTCCGCCAGTAGCCAACGCGCGTTTCAACTTCAGCATTTGCCACTACGTCTGACATTTGCAGCCATTGTCGTCAGCGTCTGCATATGCACAGTGGGACGAAAGTGGAATGAACAGAAGAATTTTTAATGAATGTCTAGCATCTGCTTGATTATTATTGATTATTATTAACTTAATCTAAATTACTATAAAAAATAAGATAAATAAATATTATTTATATTAGCTCTCTTATCCCACTGTGCTCGCAGTTTGCTCAGCTTCCTAAGTGCATAACAGAATTTCATGCTGCTGCACTACTCCTGCTGCCCGACTCCTGTCGCCTATCGACTTAATAGCATCTCACGTGCCGCAGGTCTATCCAGACACGAGACCCACACACACATACAAAGTCACCCACTACTGTCTCTCTCTCTCTCTCTATGTGTGTCTTGTCAGCTTGCCATCAGCAGCGCGTCGTCGACCACAAGGTGGACAGGTTGGCTGTGGTTTTAGTTGTCGCCGCCGACTTTAATTGAGCAACGCGAACGTCGGGCGGCTAGTTGTTAGAATTGATAGAAGCCAGCTTCGCGTGGGCATTGGAGTAAGATTTAGCTAATTGCAGTTTGGCCAAACACTTATTAAACGTGACTCTATGTGGGTCTTAGCCGCGACACGAATCTAATGAATGAGCGAACGAGTGAATGAGTGGGCAAAAGCTGCAGACCAATTCCAAATGTTTGGCGGCGCTCGAACAGCTGGCGAACAGGTTTTAATGCTTGTCAGCCAGATGTTTCTTCTTTCCACTCGCGAAACGCAGAAAATGTGCTTCTTATTTACCTTATAAGCGGCACTAAAGCTAAATACTAAAATCTGATATTTTTTGTAGGTCTATATATAGATTTATTGTTAGTATCTATGGCTATATCAATATATTTAGTTTCATCTGGATTTAGATTTATTGTTAGTATCTATGGCTATATCAATATATTTTATCTGCCATCTTGCCTGCATCTATAATAATATAATAATAATATATATAAGATTTGGCGATTTCTCTATATATAATATTAGAAGGGTGGCAGTTGTCGGCTCAGCTCTCTTTACAAAAGCTGCAATCATATAACTCTCTCAGCTTAGTAAGAGAAGCTAAACGGATGCTGCATACAACTCTCGATAGCGAAGTATGCTATTGATAACATCGGGAATTACTTGAAATAGCTCTTACAGAGCCTTCTTAATTTGTTGATAATACTAATAATCAATAAATGCACGAACTAAGCAAAGCAAAAATGTACAAAGTTGCATAAATACCAACTTGTATACATAAACAAATAAATATTTGATCATATATGGACAATATTATTATTACTTCTAAACCAGGAGAGCTCGCTAGTGAAACAGCTCTATAAATATTTCTCTTTGTTTGGGTTGTCATAAAAATATCGTTTAGTTTGCGTGTCAGAGAATGGATTGAATGCGTGTGTGTGTTTGTGTGTGGTGGTAAGCCAACCTCCAAACTGACCTGTCAACTTTAACCTGCGGCGACCTATGATCTAGGTGCGTGTTGAGACGCATATTTGGGGCGCGTCAGTGTCATACGTGTGCCTATTGAGCTTCTGCGCTTTGTTTTTGTTTGACAGGAAATTATTAATTTCTTATTTCCGTTCGTTTCCTTTCACGCATCATCGATGGGCGTTACAAATAATTGCGTGTTGTTTTGGGCATTGTAAGTGTAACGCATGGCATGGGCTAATTAGCTGAGGGCGTGGCGGGTATTGCAGGGGCGTCAGTAGACAAAGGCGTTGGCAAGGCATTGAAAGTTTTATGCCGGTAAATCGAGCATATATCTATATCAAATGTCGCAACTCGAACCTGAACTTTCAAGTATTTCTGAACAATAATATTCTATATATATTTACACTTTAAGCCTTTGCTGCGACTTGAAATTCTTGTGATATGCGTCACTTCTTTAACACATTCTTCCAGACAAATGCTTTTCTCATATTTGTTTATTTAAATTCATATTGTGACTGGCGTTCGCGTTAGTGTTTATTTACTCTTGGCGCCAGCATTCAAGTGCTGCTGTTGGTATTCCCTGTATTCGATTCTAGACTCGTGTGACAGGGGCAACATGACCTTAGCGTCCATTAATGACACTTGCAATTCCCCACGCATTTAATCACTTTGCCACATACAGAATTATGTTATATATTTAGTGCACTCAGCAGTCTACAAGTTGTATATACATATGTAGCTATATTTATATATCTTTACTCTATGAGCGTAGTGAATCGAGAGACGCAATTAAGTTGAGTTTACTTTTTTATTTATTTTTTGCTGTAGTTGTGCTCAGATAAATCGCATGAGCTGAGCAGCTGCTAGCGTCATCAGCATCTGGAAAGAGATTGCCGGCGAAATAAAAAAAAAGGGGAAAAAAAAAGCATGAAACCGGTTCCGTTGGTTTGTTTATTGTGCTTGTCGTTTGCCAAAAACCTCTCGATAGGGTAAAAACTGACCAAGCCACTTTAATATGTCCAATATGCTGAAAACACCTGTCGAAAAGATTTCCTAAAAAAAAAAGGCAGACGATTCCAAAAGGTCGAGGCAAAGCAGTGCAGCGAAAAGAAGAAGCCGCTGAATAAAGTTAAGTGTAATAAGTAGAAGATTTGCTGTTGGGCATGATGCACTAAGAGATATCCTTTAATGGGCTCAAATATTTGTAGTGTAAGAAAGTAAATTAATGTTTATTTAAATATATTTAAGGGAGCGATATGTTTCAGCACTAATCATGTAGACTCAACAGCGTAAAGTGTATAAAAAGTATTGTTGAATGTAATTTAATATATTATATTTTACTTCTACGAATTACGAACAGCTTTCCGTCTATGATAAATGAAATATGTATACTTGAATAATATGGGTACATACATATGTTCCTTATACAGCAAAGGCATACGCATTACATTTTTACGTGCTTCTTTCAAAATAATTGCAATGCTCTTCGACTTTGTTATATAAACGCTCAGATAAATATTAGCTTATTTTACTAATCTAGCATCCTAGATAATTAATCTGCATAAAAAAGAATCTATATAAAATAAAGAAAATTATGAAAATTAAATTAAATGGGAGTGAAATAATATAATAATAATAATATAATAATAAGAGCAGATAAGTAGACAGACGAAATAAAAGTATTTTATAGCTACTTGGCTTACAAAGTGTTTAAGTTTCAACAGTTGTAGATTAGTTGACATATAAATCAAAACTATAATGATTGGATAGAAACTGGAATTTTGCATTTAAATTTGCCTTACAACTTATAATACTAAAGAGAAACTAATGCTGACTCGTCAATAGATTAAGAACATAAAAACTGAAATCTTTATGCGATTGAGCATACTTGTTCTTGAACAGTTCTAGAGAATTGCAATTCAATATTATATGACTCACAAGCTCGCTGATAGATATAATATAATATTATTCCTTTCCCTTATAGAAAATTGCTTAACTTATACTCTCTAAGTGTTTCCTACATTCAAAGAAACAAAAGTGAAAACCATTTGTATAACAGCTGAAATATATAATTTCATTCGTTAAGCCATAATTTCCAATTCTTTTTGCTTGCAATTTTGTTGGGCGTGTATATAACATATACATATCCATATATATATAATAATATGTAAATGTTAAAGATTCACGTGCCCACTTCCCAGGCAGGCTTTATGACGTTCATGTGGCTACCATCTGGCTGCGACTGCGCATTTTAATATTCGAAAAGGAATTGGTTTTCTTTGTGAATTCTTCTCGCGTCGTCTGCGCATTTCCTGCATTATAAAGTGAAGGAATTGTCGTTATTGGGCTACAAGTTTGCGGTGCCTTAAACGGAGCGAAAACAATTGGTAGACAAAGTCTTTGGACTTTGAGTTGTGGCAATGTGAGGAATAGTCGCAATTACACTTTGATACCCTAGAGTTTACATAAAGCAATGCTCTGTGGGGTTACATTTATTTCCATTCTTAATTATTAATTTCTTATTTGAAATTCAAAAGTTTGCCACATCCCTAAAATCCATAATTGAATATAGTATTTTCTTATGTACAGTATTTTATATTATTTGGTATTTTACAACACTGCTGCGCAACATCGAGACTCGCCCACAGGCGCGCCTCACTTTTAATTAATCTCGCAGCTCATTTGTTTGTAATTCTTGCCGTTTGTTTTGAAAGCCTAGCTGGACATTAATTAATGCCAGAATTGAAATGATAAATTAGTGACAAGTGCCCACATGACCCATAAAAAAGTCAACAATGCGCGGCTGAAGGACATGCGAAAAAGTCGTAATAGCTAAATAAAATGTAGCATGTAGCTAAAAATGTTTGAGCAAATTTTTCGATTTAGTTTAATATACATAATATACAAATACAAATGTACCTAAATACCTAAATGCCTAAATGCCTATATGCTTATATGCTTAACTGAGAAATGAAACCCTAGATGTCTAAATATCACTTTCATCTTTAAGAATTCAACCTAAAAATTGAAAATTGATTTGAAAACGTGCCAAAGGCTAAAGTTAAATATATATGAAAAATGTGGTAAACAACTGTTCAAAAAGAAATCTTGCACATTTATTTGCATTATACTATTCATATTTTTCATACAAGCTGACAGAGGCGAGGCACTGCACTGCGGGCATTAAGAATAGTTTTATTTTGATTGCAAACACCTGTGCGGGCGGCAGAGGCGTGGGGCTGTGGCATGGGGCGTGGAACATGCCAGTGCATAAAATTGTATATGAAATTGGATGCCAATGCATGAGTGACAATCCCAGCAGGGGCGGCAGATGGTTCTTTGTGCTCGTCCCTCGACCTGGTTGGTCTATGTGCTGATCTCTGGTCGCTTTTGTTGTACAACAGCAGCAGCAGCAGCATCCAAAGTGTCAACGAACGATTTTTTGCCCCGTTGCCTTTTGTTTGAGGCTTTGAGGGTGTGTGAGTGTGTGCAGAGGAAGTGAAAGACCAGTTTTTTAGTAGTTGAAGCTTTTGTTGTTGCCACAGCAACATCGACACACTTCAGTACGTACTCTCGCTTCAGTATGCTGCGGGGACAGTCACTGATCCATAGCATTCAATTGTTGAGCAGCAGCAGCAGAGAGCAGAGAGCAGCGAACAAAAGCCGAACAGTTGACAATTGAGTTGAGTTGATGACTGACAAATATGATGACAAATATATATAAAGTATATGCGGACTTTGAGTATCTAGGCACACAACTTCCGTTGTATTTGCCCTGAATATTTAAAATGCTTTATGAGCTTTTAATTGTATTGTACTAATTCACGATCGTATTCTCTTTCTCTCTTTCTAGCCAATATTGGCAGCACTTTGGCTGCCAATCCACCGGATACTGACCAAAAGGGACCAGTTTTTCTCAAGGAACCGACCAATCGCATTGACTTCTCCAACTCTACTGGCGCCGAAATTGAATGCAAAGCGAGTGGAAATCCTATGCCAGAAATCATTTGGGTACGCAGCGATGGCACCGCCGTGGGAGATGTACCCGGCTTGCGACAGATCTCATCCGATGGCAAGCTGGTCTTCCCGCCCTTCCGCGCCGAGGACTATCGCCAGGAAGTTCATGCCCAGGTCTATGCCTGCCTGGCCCGCAATCAGTTCGGCTCAATCATATCCCGGGATGTGCATGTGCGCGCAGGTATGTTGTCGGTGTTCTAGAGAGAGCACGATGGAGTCTACTGAGTGCAGAGCAAGTGCCAGGGATGTTGGTTGGAGTTTTATTCATGAATTTAACAAGGGAATATTAAGTGATTTTTTAGATGTAAATTAAATATTCCTCAAATGATATGAACCTCATTTGAACTTGGAGGTTTTTATTAAAAATTTATTTACATTTCCATACATTTCCATACATTTTAAAATTCAAGTTAAATGTTGAAAATATAATGCATTTTCGTAATATATTTCAGAGAATATCAAAAACAGATAATAAATGATTAATAAGTCAATATATTATGGAACTCTTATTATAAAAAAAAATAAATACAAATAAATAAAAAATAATAAATAATAGATAAACAGTAAAAACGAAAAAAAAAATAAATAAAATAAACTCAAGCATAAAATAAATAAATAAAATAAATATTAAAATAAAATAAATTAAATAAAATATATCAAAAAAATTCAAATAAAAAAAAATAATAAATAAAAATATTACAATATTCTGATAATATTCACACAAATTGAATTCATAATATATTCATTTAATTATTAAAATATGTGTCCGAGTCTCAGATATTAATTATTCGTATGAGCCACATCCAAAAGCTTGCTCTGCACTCAAACAAATATTATTTCTTTCAGATTTTCAGCATATTTCAGATCAGTCTCAACGTTGGCTTTGCGAGAGTTCTACGTTCTTTAGAGATTTGCCAGACATTTCTGCTAATAAAAGAGAATTTTAATAACAGATTTTGCTAGACATGGAAATTTAAATCTGCGCTTAAAACAGAGAAAAAAAATCAACTTGAAATCATTTCTTACAGCAATTTTCATCGTTTCATCATTGCAACAATTGCAGGTGTTAAAACAAAAAATAAAGATTGTTGCCCGTTGACTTTTTCGGTTAAAGTTTCGTGTTGGGGCCAACTCCAGCAATGCCAGCCATATGTTTAGCCAATTGTCGGGTCAGCTTGTCTAAGCAATTTCACTGCAATTAATCGTTGTGTAAGCTGTTGTTGTTGTTGCTCTTGTAGTGGATGATGCATCGCCTCTATCGTCGCGAAGCTGTAACCAAAGTGTTCATTGCAGGAGCTCGTGTGCTGGAAGAAGACCCCAAACCTGGACTGTCTGTGCTGTCAATCAGCGAGTTCGCTGTGGAAATATCCATTACTTCCGCTTGCATAAACCAGCGCTAAATAGGCCGAAGTTAATGACTTTTTCCTAATTATGTTACAATCATATGAGCAACCCCTAAAGGTTCGCCACCTTGACGCTTAGTCATCAGCAACGGGAGGCCCGTTCACTCAACGTGCTGAACGTGTTAGTCAGCCATTAGTTCACGTTATGAGACCTAACCCAACCTCTTCATATTGCTCCCCCTTTGCTCAACTTTCGTCATCAGCTCTGGCTCATTATAGTCGCTTGGCTTTGCACGGCTCCGGCTCAGTTCCTATTAACTAAGTGAATTTATCATGTTTGTTTAGAGCCAAAAAAAAATATGCTCAAAGTGGAGAGTGATGATAATGGCCGGCCGTGTTGTGTTGCTCAACATGAATTATGTCTCGAGCACGGGCTACACCTCCGAATTCGCGTTGATAAAATGGTTTTAATTAATATGAAGCTTGGACTGGGCTTTATGCTGTGATTATGTGATTATGTTTATTTCGCACTTTCCACTTAATTGGCTCGTTTAATTGTTTTCCGACAAGCAGGAAATGCGCAAATTGTTTCCAGGAACTCGCCTAAAGAAAAAGACATCAAGGTTGCACAGGTGTTTCGAGCGTGAGACAGTTCATAGAGCGCAAATTCTAAACTAAACGCACTTCCCACTTCCTCTCCCCCTCAACAAATCATTTACAGTTGTTGCGCAATACTACGAGGCCGATGTGAACAAGGAGCATGTAATACGCGGCAATGCGGCGGTTATCAAGTGTCTGATACCCTCATTTGTGGCCGATTTCGTTGAGGTTGTCTCCTGGCATACCGATCAGGAGGAGAACTACTTTCCGGGCACAGAATATGGTGCGACGGCAGCCTAGCTAGAAACTCTATATATATTCTCTGTAATTAGGTTTAGGTGTACTAAAACGCATGATCCTGGCATCAATACGAAAAACCTTCATTCATTTTCCATTTCAAATCAACAATTGTTTCCTCCAATCTTATTTTCATCTCTTTTGTTTCTTCTACACGTTTAGTCGTTTCGCAACACTATGAAGAGGATATACACAAGGCGTTTGTCATACGCGGCAATTCGGCCATATTGAAGTGTGACATACCATCGTTTGTAGCTGATTTTGTAAATGTTATATCCTGGCATACCGATCAGGAAGAGAATTTTTATCCAGACACTGAATATGGTGTGTGATAGACCTCCGTCTCTCTCTCTCTCTCTCTCTTTGTCTGCGTGTGTGTCTGTGTGCTTTTCTATGTCTATGGGTGCTTGTTCGTGTGTGTTGCAAAACAGCACTACTTTAACTACTTTTGCAAACCTTATCCCAACACCACACAACACTCGCTCTCTCTCTCACACACACACACACAGAAAACACTCGTGTAAAGTTGCGTTAACCAACACCAAGTACTAAGTACTAGTCACACCAACAACAACAACCCACACCAAAAATATAAAAAACGCTTCACTAATAACTGTAAAATAAAGAGCCCACACCGTTGTATAATTGCAAAGAGCTAACTCTATTAACCAACACTGGTTAGGTCAACATAAATCAATCGATCAGGGCTTCGTGAAGTGTTTTTCCTCTAATTACAATTCGTTATTTATTTTTATTAAAATTTAAGTTTCTTGCTTAGCTTATGCTTAGCTTTATCTATGATTGAATTTTTTTTGCTTTATGGCTTTACTTTAGTCGTTGCCCAATACTACGATACCGATGTAAATAAGGCTTATGTGATACGCGGCAATGCGGCAGTTCTCAAATGTGAGATACCCTCGTTTGTGGCCGATTTTGTTAGTGTTGTGTCCTGGCATACGGATCAGAATGAGGACTTTTTACCAGGCACTGAATATGGTTTGTTAAGCAACAAAATGTTTCAACTTGAGGTTATGTTATATAGCGAATCTTTTGTACAGTTGTGTAAGCCCTACTTCCCCCACAACCACCCGCAACCAATTATGTTTTCATTAACTTATTTAATTTTCTGTATTTATGTATATTATCTCCATCTCGTTGCCTGTTTTCTCAGTGCGTGTCTATGAGCAATGTTCTTAAACTATGATTAACCTCTCTGGCGCAAGCAAAGACTTTCTCAGGGAAGTTGCCCGGCGCATAACTAAATATTTATGTGCTCGTCTCTCATCAAATAGCGCATTAAGGTACATTAAATGCGCTCAGCGTAATGCTGTCTCTTAAAAGGGCTCCGACTCTGCGTTTTCAATTAGGCGACTGACAAACTTTCACACGCCCATGACACGCAAGGTGTTATGGGCTGCCCTACCTACCCTCTCTCTCTCTCTCTCTTCCTCTCACAAAATCATTTTCATCTAAACTTCAGTTGTGCAGCAGTTCTACGAATCGGAAGTTAACAATGAGTATGTCATCCGAGGCAATTCGGCAGTGCTCAAGTGTTCCATACCATCGTTCGTGGCGGACTTTGTTCAGGTGGTTTCCTGGCAAGATGAAGAGGGCCAGCTCTATGGCTCACTAGACGATCAGCAACAGGGCATGGGTACATAATGATTAGCTAAGCAGTTAGACAGTTAGCTAAGTTAACCGTTTACATGGTATCTATATAGGAATTCCAATTTACCAATTTTCCTCTTTACCCTAAATTTTCTTTTCATTTTCTTAGCTTCTACAGCGCGTGGTGTTTGTCTATATTGTCTAGCTATTTTGTTGCTTCATAATACTTTCCCCCCTTTTGCAGTCGTTAATCAGTACTACGAAGCTGAGGTTGTATCGGAATATGTTATCAAGGGAAATACCGCTGTTCTCAAATGCACCATCCCAAGTTTCGTGGCCGATTTTCTGCGCGTAGAGGCCTGGGTGGCTAGCGATGGCACGGAGTATATACCAGAGGATAGTTTTGGTAGTTGCTTCGACATGTGTTCTCTATCGTAGGCTTAAGCAGTAGCTTCCCTAAACTCCACATTCCCAATTCCTTATCTTTCTATACACTTTTATTTAAATACGTTTAATTTCCATTTTGTTGTCCAGTTGTTAATCAGTTTTATGGCGCCGATATTTTAATGGAGTATGTGATCAAAGGCAATGCGGCTGTACTTAAATGTTCTATTCCATCGTTTGTTGCCGATTTTGTTCGGGTTGAGTCTTGGATCGATGAGGAAGGCAACGAGCTGCGCTACTCTGACAATTATGGTATTACTCAGAGCATTACAAGAAACAAGAAAAAAGAGTAAACTAGTTTAGTTTCTACTAATTTAATATTGGGTATTCCTTCTCCACGTAATTTCCAGCTTATTTATAATTTCCTTATTTCCCACTTGTTTCAACACATTTGCAGTGGTTAATCAGTTCTATGAGGCCGAAATTATGACCGAATATGTTATTAAAGGCAATGCGGCTGTACTTAAATGTTCCATTCCATCGTTTGTTGCTGATTTTGTGCGTGTCGAATCATGGATCGATGAAGAGGGCAATGTCTTGTCTTTCTCCGATAATTATGGTGTGCTTCGATTTGATTTCCGATCTTAGTTAAGCTTAGTTTGGAAAAAAAAAAACACCCATCCCAACCAAATCCACAGCTTTATATAATAATTTTCTTTTGTTTCATTTACTAATTGTCTCATGCAGTCGTCTCTCAGTTCTATATAACCGAAGCCGAGAATGAGTATGTGATTAAGGGCAATGCGGCGGTAGTCAAGTGTAAAATTCCCTCATTTGTGGCCGACTTTGTGCAGATCGAGGCCTGGGTAGATGATCAGGGCATCGAATTGTGGCGAGATAATTCAACTGGCGCCTATGGTACAGTGGCAACAAAATGTATTTGTTAATAAGTCTTAGCTAATAGATTAGTTTTTAAAATGACCTCTCTTTAATTTTTATCCATGCTTTCATCTTGAACTTTAATTTTCTTTTAACATCAGTTGTCATTCAGTCCTATGAATCAGAAGCTGACAATGAATACGTTATTCGTGGCAATTCTGTAGTTATGAAGTGTGAGATTCCCTCGTATGTGGCTGACTTTGTGTTCGTTGATCTCTGGCTGGACTCAGAGGGTCGCAATTACTATCCCAACAGTGATCAAGAGACGGGTACAATTCCATGTATTTCTTAATAAAGTTATCGTCTAGAAAATGCTCTATCCTTGGGTTGTCCACAATTCCAACAGTTTCCATCCAGTTTCTCCCTTAATTCAGTTTGTTTTATTCCCACCATTTCATTAATCATTTTTTATGCGCCTCAAAACTCTTTGTTTCTCTACCAGTTGTGCATCAGTTCTATCAGACACGCGTCATCGATGAATTTGTGCTGCGCGGCAATTCAGCCACGCTCAAGTGTCTGGTGCCCTCGTTTGTGGCTGATTTCATAGATGTCGAGGCTTGGCTAGATGAGGAAGGCGTCGAAATCGTTCGCCCTCTGCCCGATGAGTCTATGGGTATACCGAGAACTGCATTTAATTGATTAAGCTAGAGTAGTCTGTAGCCAGAGAACCATATTCCATTCCTTACTTTAAACTTTACTCCTCTATTATATTTGCTTTTTCGTATCATATTTCGATATCATCCTCATTGCCATTTCAGTGGTCAAACAGTTCTTTGAGTCGCAAGTATACGATGAGTATGTGATCAAGGGCAATGCAGCTATATTCAAGTGTCAGACGCCGTCTTTTGTGGCGGATCACATCGATATTACCGATTGGATCGATACCGAGGGCGGTGTCTATACCAAGAACATAACGGGTATATAAATTACGCGTATCTCTTAGTGCCACTGTAGAAACATGAAGGGGGCTCCTGTCAAATATTAATCACCTTATGATTTATCCTTGGTTTATCTCGATTCTCATGGAAGCCCATCTATTTTTCTGCCTCTCTCTCTCTCTCTCCCTCTTGTTTAGTTGTGCCACAATCGTACAGCGTCAATGTCATGGATGAGTCCATTCTGCGCGGCAATAGCGCCATTCTGAAATGTCATATACCCAGTTTTGTAGCCGACTTCATTGTGGTCGATTCGTGGGTTGAGGACGAGGAGCGTGTGATATATCCGCAGGCCGATGTCACAGCTAGCGGTAAACCACTAGCATTAAGTTCTCTAAGTCTCTAGCCTTGCTTCTAGTGCCACACACACACAATCAGAGTCAACAAACAAACAACTCATCCCGTCCAATATCAATTTCAATTTCAATGCCAGCTTCTTGATCAATCATTCAGTGCCTTGGTCTCTTAATAGGTCCTTAACTGCTGCGCTGTTAGGCATTCGATATCTTTTACTTTATCTTTCAAAATTCTATTTCTTTACTATTTTTATTTTTGTCCTCCAAAACTCCAAAACTCTAAAGCTCTACTTTTTATTTTCAAATCCCTTCCCACTCCAGAAGTCACTCCTGACTTACCTCAAGAACCCATTCACATGTACCTACCCCTTCATGTAGTTGAAAGTAGCGTTGTTTTGTAGCGTAGTGTAAATAGTTGTACTGTAAATATGTATGAACAAAAATGCTAATAATTACCAAAATGATTTTAGTTTGTACAGACTGTGTATAAACGTTGTAACATATCAAATATCAAATTTAACAAAATATCATCATATTTATTGATAATCCACATTCACAGCCAAAACTATTTGCATTTTTGTTACTGCATGAATATTATATTATATAAAAATATTGCAAAAGAAATTGTAGAAAATATTTTAAAGTGCGCGAAAATTTCTTGAAACGACTTGACAAAGAAGTCTGTAAATTAATTTATTGAAAAGACGATTAAAGAATCAGCGAATTCATGAGCATTTCGATTTGAAACCCTTTTTGCTTTTCTTTTTGGGTTTTTGGATTGCTTAAGAAAATATTTATAAATTTAATAGGTTTTTGGAGCAGCTTTACATAAATATTTATAAATTTTGAAAAATTTTATGAGGCGTCAAAGAAAATAATTGTAAATTTCATAATTTATAAATAATATTAAAGATTTTTCTACAATTTCTTTTCAATAATCTAATTGCTTGGTGTATAGTTAGTTATAAGTTAAACAATTGTAATTATTTAAACAAATTGTCATTTGCCAATGTAAGATTGAAAAATAAAACATAATTTCACTACCTTTCACTTTAATATATATCTAAAATTAATTAAATTCATCTAACTATGCAAGAATACATATATTCAGACTTACAAAGGCAAACGATAAATGTAAATAGACTAAAGACTACGACTAGAGCAATTCACATTCAGAAAGTCACATTGCATGTTACTAACAGTTGAACAGCATTTTGAAATGACATTGAGAAATAAATAAAAGAATACTAAATTATGAATCAACAAAGTTTTTGTGTATATATATATAGAGCTGTCATGTGTCTTTCAATTGTGAAGCTGAAAAGAAAAAAGTTCAATTAAATTTAATTTAATTGAGGTTTTTTTTCGCAGTTGTATAAAAAATAGCTTTGTTGTATGTTAGCTTAAGTTGAGCCCAGGCGCAGTATAACTAATATATTTTTCTTTTTGATTCCTGTTCAACAAAATTTAAACAACAATTAGACGGCAAATATCTGGTGCTGCCCTCCGGTGAGCTACACATTCGTGAAGTTGGACCCGAAGATGGATACAAGAGCTATCAGTGCCGCACCAAGCATCGTTTGACTGGAGAGACGCGACTCAGTGCGACCAAAGGACGTTTGGTTATTACAGGTAAGTTGGCCTAGTTGCCCAATTTGTTATTCCAAAAGAAATTAATATAAGAGCTTCAGTTATCCAAGAAAATTGTAAATTTATCAAAGTAAATGGAAATTTGTTCATATTTATATTTGAATTATTAATTTTAATTTAATTCTGAGAAAATTGTGAAACGATATATTTCATATTTGTAAATCATATTAAATGTTTGACACTTAAAATAAAATGAATAAAAAATATATAAAATATATACTGATTACATTAAAAGAAAATATATTAAAATGAAAAGATAAAAACACAAATTTGGATCACAAAAATTGATTTATTTGAAACGAAAGCTAAAAATGTTTAAATTAAATTAAATTTAATATATTTATAACATTTTCAAAGTGTGGTATTTAATACAATAAAAATAAAAATAAAAATTGATAACTGAAGCTTTTAATGGCTAAGAAAATTGCTTGCAATTATATACAAATAATATTAGATAAAAAAACTTAAAAATTTGCACACAAATGAAAAATAATAAAACTTATTTTAAAAATTTTTAAATAGCTCATAAAAATATTTAAAAATATACTTCATTTAAATAAAAATTGCGTGCAATTTTCTTAGCCTAAAATAAATCAATCAGAACTTAAATATTTTGTTAAAGTGCAAATAATTTTTGTTCTATTGATTTAAAAGCAATATATATTTGGAATATTAACTATATTAAAAAAAAAGTTATATATTTAATTAAAAAATATATAAAATAATATTGATAAAAATTTACAAATTGCTCAACTTTATTACATACAAAAATATTCCAAATATAAAAGGTAAAACAAGGAAAAATGTTAGCATGACTATTATTATTTTAACTTTTTTCTTGTTTTGCTTATGAATTATTGAACTTTTAAATGCTCAGTAATTCATTTAAATATTATATTAAATATTTGAAAAGCAACAATATTTTGATTCTATTTTTCCATGTTCCCATATTCAATCAAAAAGATTTTTAGCTTAAAATCTCTTTCTTTGTGAAGGAACAAACTTAAGTAAAATTTTAAAATTAAATACAATATTATTCAAATTAAATGATAGTCAAAAAATTGTTGCTTAATACTAAATTGAAAACTGCCTGAATGTTGGGATAGGGTACTCGACAATGCTATGAGCTTGAAATAAAGCCAAATGAGAGTTCAATTTATATGTCAGCTGTGGTCCGTTTTGATATAAACTAAAGCATGTCATACCGCTTATCGGGGCATTTTCACTTGAATATTTTCACTTGAAACTTTTTCGAAATGCGCCCAAGGTAAGTGCCAAACCACAACTATATTTATATAGTTCTAGTCACATATTTTTACCGCAATGCAAATCTAAAACTTCATTTCATTTTCCGTTTCGCTTCATTCACAGAACCAGTCGGCAGAGTTTCGCCCAAGTTCCCAACCACTCTAACCAGTAGCAGCTTTACGAGCGCGGCGAACAACAGTCTCACCTTGCTGTGTCCCGCTCAGGCATTCCCAGCGCCATTATTTAGGTGGGCCAGCCAATGACATCTCCCCAAGCTAGACCCAACTTTGGACAGTTTTTTCTCTTTTTTTAGTTTTCCTCAGACTTTCCATGCAATAATTTAGAAGTTTCCCTTTTTAAGAACCTGTTGCCAGCGTTGGTCCGCGTCTGCTCTCTGGCAATGATATTAAAGTTGTGCAATACGCTGCTGAGCGTACCATAACTTTGCTCTGCCCGGCACAATCGTATCCAGTGCCCTTCTTTAGGTAAGACTTATCCCAACGTTAGGACAGGGCAGGTGTGAAGCTTATTGAGTAACAAGAACTTACCATTCCTAGAGCCCGTGGGCAGTGTGGGGCCACGTCTCACGAGTGGCGACGAGTCTCGCATACTCAGAGTGCACTTGAATCAGAGCGCCACGCTGCTGTGTCCTGCCCAGGCATATCCTGTGCCATTTTTTAGGTAAACTAGCCCAACATTTAGGCTTTATTAACACATCTCTCTTTTTCCTCCATTTTGAAGAACCTGTTGGCAGTGTCAGTCCCAAAGTGACAGCTGGCGATGATGCCATTAGAATTCCAAAAGTTTCATTGACTCAGAGTGCGACGCTTATGTGCCCAGCTCAAGCCTATCCGGTGCCCTTTTATAGGTAAACTAGCCCAACATTTAGGCAATCCTTAAATACTTCTATTTAAATACATTCGCAATTTGCAATCTAGAGCCCGTTGGCAGCGTTAGTCCCCAGCTCAGTGGCAATGGCAATCAGGAGCACATAACGCTCACTCGAGTTCCACTCAATCAAAGCGTTTCACTCATGTGCCCAGCTCAAGCCTATCCGGTGCCCTACTTTAGGTAATGCTCTCTAACCCAACATGGGGCTTAGTTTTCAATAAACTCAATTATGTATGTATATAATAATTTGTGATTTGATTTTAAAGAGCCTGTGGGCAGCGTTGGTCCCAAGCTAACTTCTGGCGATGATTCACGCACCACAAAAGTTCAGCTCTCGAATAGCATTACTTTGCTCTGTCCCGCTCAGGCTTTTCCAGTGCCCTTCTATAGGTAAGATGTGAAGAAGAGTTATACCTTTTTCCATATTATGGCAGTTTTCTCCCACTCTCTCTCTTATCATTACCTCTCTGCTTATCTGCATTGCCTTAACTTTGCAGAGCCTGTGGGCAGTGTTAGTCCCAAAATCAATACGGGCGAGGATTATAAGCATATCAAAGGCAAATTTGCTCAAGATCTGAGTTTACTATGCCCTGCTCAGGCATATCCCCAGCCTTTCTATAGGTAATAAGCACTTGAGTTCCATAATCTATCCAAACTCGTGCAGTTTTCAAATGTTTAGTTTCAAAAAGTTAATTTACGTGCTTCGATTGCAGAGCCCATTGGCAGCGTAAGTCCCAAAATATCGAATGCGGATGATTTGAAACATGTAAAAGTAAAGAATCTGCATAGCTTAAGTCTGCTCTGTCCAGCTCAAGGCTATCCACAGCCAGCTTATAGGTAATACGATATTTAGAGTACCAGCCCCAACATCTCAGCTGATTTAGAGAGTTTTCTGAGTGTTTTCACATCAAATTTGCAGAGCCCGTTGGAAGTGTGGCGCCTAAGCTAAACTTTCTTGAACGCTTTAAAATGATGCAAGCTCAGCTTGGCAGCAGTTTCAATATACAATGTCCCGTGCAATCGTATCCAATGCCAGTTTTCAAGTAAGATCTGCTTCCAAGCCCAACATTCAGTTAGTTCATGTCTTGATATTTCATATTAAAATCAAATGCGCTTTGCAGAGCCCGTTGGCAGCGTACGGCCCAAAGTGAATCCGCAAGACAAACATCAGTTCATAGACGTTGAACTGAATAACAGTTATTCCCTGCTCTGCCCGGCTCAGTCCTATCCAACGCCAGCCTTTAGGTGGGTGTCCCTAGACTAAATGCAAGTCGTTAACTCAGCCACAACAACGGCAGACAGTTTTCAGTGCATGTTCTGGCATGAAAGGAAAAATAAAAAGAAATTGGAATTTTATTTTGTACATAGAACCCGTTGGCTCTGTCAAGCCCAAAATAAATGTGCAGGACAAACTGCAGACACGCGAGATTGCCCAGCAGTCCGGATTCGCGCTGCTCTGCCCGGCCCAATCGTATCCTATGCCCGCCTTCAGGTACACCCATAACTCCTTTTGCATGTCTCGCAGCCATTTTGCGAGCTCTAAATTCAACAAATTGCCCAATTTACGAGCTGTTGTCCAAGGAGCCGCGCATATTATCTAATTAAATTGTTTATGTTTGTCGGAGCGCCAGTGCCTTGGGCAGTTTTCAAATAATCTGAGGCAATGTCTTCTTATATTTATTATGCTTACAGAGCCAATTGGCAGTGTGCCGCCAAAGGTGGGCATAGCTGACGAGCTGTCCAATACGAGAACTGTCCAAGGCGCTCGATTCAGTCTCAAGTGTCCAGCACAATCGTATCCCATACCAGCTTATAGGTAGGACACGAGTTCATCAAACATTCAGGCAGATATTGTCTTTGAGCTGAAAGCTGAAAGCTGTCACAATTTGTTGCTTTCAGAGCCAATTGGCAGTGTGCCGCCCAAAGTTAGCATAGACGATGAAGTTGCCAATGCTCGTGCATTTGTGGCAAAGAGTTTGAGTCTCAAGTGTCCAGCGCAATCATATCCCATACCCTCATATAGGTAGGTCCCATAAACTAAATGAACTCAGCTTAACTAAACTCTAGCTCAACATTCACGTAGTCGCTCAATTTGTTAAGTTAAGCTCAAGCCTCAGTATTTATTCTCTCTAGAGCCCGTTGCCTCTGTGCCACCCAAACTGAATCTACTCGAGAGAGTACGCACTATGGAAGTTCGCTTGGGCTCTCAATATGCCATGCAGTGTCCAGGTCAAGCTTTTCCAGTGCCCATTAATAGGTATATCTCTCTCTCTCTCTCTCACACAATCTACCTCCATCTCTCTCTCAACTTCAGGCTCGTTTCAATTCAGCATTTTTATAGACATGTTTTAATATTTGTGAATTTACAGAACCCATTGGTGCTGTTCCGCCTAAAATTCTAAATATCAATGATAAATTTCAATTGATGCAAGTGAAGCTGGGCTACGATTTCGCCATGCAATGTCCTGGCCAGGCGTATCCAGTGCCCATAGTTCGGTTAGTTACGATTTGTTTACAAAGAGAATCCCAACCAACATTGCGGGTTTTTTTAGACTCTTGAACTAGAAATAATTTGACTATAAATCATTTTTATTTTTTAATTAGAACCCATTGGCTCAGTGCCACCAAAAATTACGAATCTGCACGACAAGTTTCAGTTTGTTCAAGCGAAATTGAGCGAGGATTATGCTATGCAATGTCCTGGTCAAGCATACCCTGTACCCAGAGTTCGGTTAGTTTCAATTTAATATGACGTTTGTATTTATTTCGTAGAACCGGTAGGATCTGTGCCACCTAAAATTAGCAGCCTGCACGACAAGTTTCAAGTGCTGCAAGTCAAACTGCATGAGGATTACGACATGCAATGTCCTGGTCAAGCATATCCCGTGCCCATTGTTAGGTTAGTCCTAGAGACTCTTCAACAACATTCAGTTAGACAGTTTGATATTTGCTTGAAGTACAATGAGTAAGCTTAAATATTTGCAAATTTTAGAACCCGTTGGCTCTGTGGCGCCCAAAGTTGATACGCGCGATGAATTTACCTTTGCGCGCACTCAACTTGGCCGCTCAAAGGCGCTCATTTGCCCAGCTCAGTCGTACCCCATGCCAGCATTTAGGTAATAGTATATATCAAGCTAACATTCAGATCTGTATAAATAATATTTTACTCACACTCATAGAGCCCGTGGGCAGCGTAGCCCCCAAAGTTGATATTAAAGATGAGATTAACTATGCTCGTGCATTGCTGAATCATAGTCTAGCCATAGTTTGTCCAGCTCAATCGTATCCCGTTCCTGTGTTTAGGTAAGCCCCGCTCAGCATTCAGGCAGGGCTCTTCGCTTTTGGTATTTTGTTAAGCTTCTTTAATATTGTTGTTGCAGAGCCCGTGGGCAGCGTTGCTCCCAAAGTCGATCCCAATGATCGCATCAAATGGGTAGATAAACCCAAGGGCATATCCCTTAGTTTGCTTTGTCCTGCTCAATCATATCCCACGCCCGTTGCTCGGTAAGCCATCCCATATCAGGCAGTTTTCAATGAGGGATTTGTTATAGTGGTTGAAGCATCTTTAAATTGCAGAACCTGTGGGCAGCGTGGCACCCAAGGTGGATGTCAAAGATCGCATAACATGGCTCGATAAGCCTTCGGGGCAGGCCTTAAGCTTGCTCTGCCCAGCTCAGTCGTACCCTATGCCCGCTTACAGGTATGCTCGATCCTGAGGCAGTTTTCAAATAGAAATCTAATACTTTCCAGAGCCTGTTGGCAGCGTGGCACCCAAAGTCGATATGCATGACAAAATGGACTTTGCCATTAAGAGATCAAATACTTCATTGAATCTGTTTTGCAAAGCTCAGGGTTATCCTATGCCAGCCTTTAGGTATATCAATGTTACCATATTTAGGCAGTTCAATTAATTTTTTATATTCATCCATTTATATGTTGTTTTTAGAGCCCATTGGCACTGTGGCGCCCAAGGTTGATTTGAAAGATAAAGTTGCAATGTCTGTTATAAAACTAGCTCAGCCATTGAGCCTAATTTGCCCAGCACAGGGTTATCCTATGCCAGCATTTAGGTAAGGCTTCCCTATACCAGGCAGTTTATCTTTAAAATTTACATATCTTAATCGAAATCTTATATAGAACCCATTGGCTCTGTGCCGCCCAAGGTGGACATGAATGATAAGCTGAAGTTCTCTTCAAAGTCTTTGAATACTGCTTTAAGTCTACTCTGTCCAGCTCAAAGCTATCCTATGCCAGCGTTTAGGTGAGCCCCAGAGAAATATTCAGGCAGTTTTCTTTCTTTTATGAATTGCCTTTGCAGAACCCGTTGGCTCTGTGGCGCCCAAAGTTGATTTAAATGATAAAATCAAAATATCGATAATTAAATCGAGAAATTCCTTAAGTTTGGTCTGCCCAGCACAGGGTTATCCCATGCCTGCCTTTAGGTAATTACAAAGTCGAGTACCTTTGACCCAAAGCAGTTTATTGAATTCGATTTTGTATATATCCTGAATTTTCTCTCAAACTTATAGAACCTGTTGGCTCTGTGGCGCCCAAAGTAGAAATTAAAGATAAAGTTGGCATATTTTTGGCCAAGGCAAATAACTCCTTAGCTTTGCTTTGTCCGGCTCAGTCATATCCAATGCCCGCTTATAGGTAATGATGCTCTAGTCCCATCTTAAGGCAGTTCAAATTCGATTTATATTGTTGGCTTATTGATTTCAACTTTTCAGAGCCTGTGGGCAGTGTGGCGCCCAAAGTAGAAATTAAAGATAAATTGGGAATTTTCTTGGCGAAATCGAATAGTTCTATGGCGCTGTTATGTCCGGCTCAGTCTTATCCAATGCCAGCATTTAGGTAAGCCTTGCGCTTAAGTACCATAACACATTCAGGCTGTTAATTAGCTTTAGGCAATGCTATGATGGTCAATAACAATTTGCAGAGCCAATTGGCAGCGTTGCGCCTCGTGTGAATCGCAAGGATGAATTCAATCATGATCGCATAAGCACAACTCAAGCAATTGCCATACAATGTCCGGCACAGTCTTATCCTGTGCCTGCCTATAGGTAAATGAGAGTCGAGTATCCTTTGCCGCTTGCAGTTCCTCTTAGCTTAGGCTTAGCCTATTGTCTCAATTGTTAACTCACTTTTCGCAGAGCCGGTGGGCAGCGTGGCGCCACGTGTCAACAAACAGGATGGCCTGACACGCGACAGCATACGCCTTGGCCAGACCGTTGCCATTTTCTGTCCTGCTCAGGCCTATCCGGTGCCCCTGTATAGGTAAAACTTTTCCAATTATAACTGAGTAAAGCCGTCAAGCGTCATTGGCTGCAAATTGTAATTAGCTCTAAGCCTCCTCCCTCCACCTGCCCAACTCTCGGTGTCGCATGATTAAACCCATTCACTCATAACAGCCTGGTCAAAACAATGTCACGCAATTGTTGAGATGCGGCTTAGTTGCTTCACTTCCATTTTCAATGAGTCCCAAACTCTCAGCAGTTTTCAAAGTATGGCACTTAGTCACTTGTTGTTTTTCTTGTGTTTCCTTGACTTTCTAATGAGTTGTTCAATTTAAGAGCCCGTTGGCAGCGTGCCGCCCAAAATTAGCATCGGGGAGCGGCGCAAGGATGCGGAGGTGCCCGTGCAGGGAGATCTGAGCATCTTTTGTCCAGCTCAGTCCTATCCAGTACCCGCCTTTAGGTAAGCGCCAGAGCTTCGCATTCATATTCAAGGCAGTTTTCAAGTAGTTGCTAAGACTAGTTGCATATAAAACATAAACAATATATTTTCTTAGAACCCGTTGGCTCGGTTGGGCCCAAAATCAGTGTTGGTGAACGTCTGAAAGATGCAGCTGCTCAGCTCGGTTCGACTTTTACGCTCTTTTGTCCCGCTCAATCGTATCCAGTGCCAGGGTTTAGGTAAATTCTAGTTCTTTTTTAACCACATTCAGGCACTTTAGTAGTTTTTAGTTGTATGCAATAATTCCTTTAATGTTTTCTTAGAGCCCGTTGGCAGCGTCGCACCCAAGATCAGTGTTGAAAATCGTCTTAAGAATGCCGAAGCACGCTTGGGCGCTAGTTTTACGCTCTTCTGTCCCGGTCAAGCGTATCCAATGCCATTTTTTAGGTAAACCTATACCAAATTTTCGGGCAGTTTATCTTATTAAGTTTGAACATTCTCTTAAAATGTCCTCTTCATTTTATTTGAAGCGCCTTTAAAAATTCTTGTTCATTTGATTTGATCATCTTTAGAGCCTGTGGGCACAGTGGGTCCACGTCTCACCTCTGGCGACAAGACTCGCAATGTGGATGCCTTGCGAGGCGGCAGTTTTACTTTGCTCTGTCCCGCCCAGGCCTATCCAGTGCCATTTTTTAGGTAAAGCTCAATTTCTATAGCCATTCAGGCAGTTTTACCTTTAGTATATTATGAGATGAGTAAATATTTGCCTTTGCATTTGCAGAGCCCATTAGCGGCGCAGCTCCACGTGTTGCTTTGATACAGAAGAACAATCTTGAATATGTTTCTGTTCAAGCAAATGTGGCCATAGTTTGTCCAGCTCAGGGTTATCCAGTGCCTGCCTTTAGGTAAGGTCATTCTCCTTAACACTCAGGCAGTTTATATTGGCTTTTATTCTAGTTCCTTAAATGTAAATTCATTTCATTCTCTTAGAGCCCATTAGCAGCACTGTGCCCAAAGTTGTCTCGCTGGCTAAATTTGATATGAAAACCTATGCTGGCGCAAGCACCTTGTCATTGTTGTGTCCTGCTCAGGGCTATCCAGTGCCGATATTTAGGTAAAGCATTTAGCATATAGAGTACTCAACATTCAGGCGATATTGTAGGTTTATCTTAGCTTTATGCTTAAGCACTTAATGCAATCTTTCAGAGCCTGTCTCAAGCACTGCACCCAAAGTGCCGCCACTGCAGTCACGTCCTTTAATTGTGGCTGTTCGCTCCAGCATTTCAATATTATGCCCAGCTCAGGGCTATCCCGCGCCTAGCTTTCGGTAAGCTCAGCAGAGATCCCCAACATTTTGGCAGTTAATTAAGTTTAATCTAAGACCATTTACTAAAATTTTGCTGGCCTTTTCAGAGCCCATTGCCAGTAGCCCGCCCAAGATAAATGCATTGACGTATAAACCGAATACGGTTGAATTTCATTTTGCCACCGCAATTCTATGTCCAGCGCAAGGTTATCCAGCGCCTAACTTTAGGTGTGTTAACTAACATATACATATATAAAGTATTCTAGACCAACATCAGGCTAGCATCAGGCAGTAATTACCATTTTTTGACTACTATAATAAATACTTTGCAGAGCCCATTTCAAGCACCGCCCCTAGAACCCCAGAACTGGTTCAGAAACCCATTGAACTGCGTCAGGCTCAAACAATTTCACTGCTTTGTCCAGCTCAGGGTTATCCAGCGCCCAGTTTTCGGTAAGCCGAAACTCAACATTCAGCTGCAAGTTTTACACAGAGTTTGACAAGAATTTGCTTTGATTATGTGTAGAGCCCGTTGGCGGCAAGGCGCCCACTCTGCTCTCCAATGATATTAAACGGTCGTGGATTGAGCGCATGTTGTCCACGAATTTGGCATTATTTTGCCCCGCTCAAGCTTATCCGGTGCCAGCATTCAGGTTAGACTGAGTAGTAGTAAAACATAGAATTCATTTAGCTAAGGTATAGATAAATTATAGATCTGTATATTCATATTTGATATGACTTTCAGAGCCCGTTTCAAGCACGGCGCCGCGCATACCATCGATAATGAGTAAACCCTTTGAGCTGCATGCAGGCGCAGATATCTCCCTGCTTTGTCCAGCTCAAGGCTATCCGGCGCCAAGCTTTCGGTAACCGTTTATTTGTCTATAATCTACCCCAACCCGACATTACAGTCAGAACCGGAAATTCGCAAGAAAACCAAACACTACATACATTTTATATATTGTATTGTATATGAATAGAACCCGTTTCGGCAAAGGGTCCCACGCTCTCCATTGATACGAAATGGTCAGGGATTGAGCGACAGCGCGGCATAGACATAGTTCTGTTGTGCCCGGCGCAAGCATTTCCTGTGCCTATCAGCAGGTTAGTCAGCAGTCAGCAGTCAGTCGTGGCATAATGCGTGCCTTTAATAATGTATGAGACGCGTGAACTTTAACCCCAAGCGAGGGGCCAATCACTGGTTCATTCATAAAATGTGCGCGCCAACATGAGCAAACACCAATAAAAACACAGACACACAAACACACACACCCACGCGTGCACTACACAGACGAGGATCAAGCACTAGCAAAATAGGCGCAAACACTCATAAAAAGTAAGCTAAATAAACAAACCGTAAAACGGCGGCAACGGCAAATTCATAGAAGAGCGCCGCAAACGGCAATTCAAATGCAGCCCCTGCCACTCACTCACTCACTCGCTCGCTCTGCTTTGTTTGCGTCGTCTGTGTGCGTTTCTGTTTGTAAACAAACGCTCAGCTCAGCTGTTCGCTCTCTCGCGCTCTCAGTGCTCGCACTGCGCATGCTTATGCTCCACAAAAATTTCCCAAACAAACTTCCCCTACATGCGCGCGCCGTTTCTTTTGTGTATTGTGTGGATTGCATGCATCTCGCTCGCACACCGGTTTCTTGAATGAATGCTCGTTTTTGGGTCAACTTTCGCTTGTTGTTTTCGACGCGACTCTTGCCCCGCCACTTGTTGCGCTCGCAAGCAGTGAGTACGCATGCCCCATGACTGTTGCTGTTAAGTTTTTGGTAACCTTAAGCTTAACATTGACCCCAATAAAATATGCATTGAGTGCGTCAGTTATTGCCGGCTTTGTCTTTTTACTGTTACCGTTCCCTTTCCCTTTCTTCTATAACTTTGTGCCGGCGAAGTTCAACGTATTTGGGGGTTGCCCTGACTTTCGCCGTCTGTGTCAACAGGTCACGTTCACAATAAATGTGTAAAAGGTCAAAGTTAAAGTTTTTCTTGGTAATAGTTTTTTTTATTACCTCTCATGAGTGAACTTTGCTTGAATTTCTGATGCGAGTTAAAGCGCGCCAAATTCAAATTTCTCTTCTTATGCTGACAAATTCAAATTCCCCATTTTATTCAGGCAGTTTTCGATAGATAATTAAAGTAAATATTGGTAAAATTATTGTTTTTAAATACTCTCAATTTCTCAGAGCCCATTGGCTCCAAGGCTCCCGCTGTGCCTGCGGGCGTTCAAACATTTCAGCAAATGGTTCCATTGGGCTTGAGCTTTGCAATGCTCTGCCAGGCTCAGGCATTTCCAGTGCCTGTATTTAGGTAATGCAAGTCTAGTACCATTTCAAATATATGAGTTGTCTCAGCCAACATTCAGTCAGTTAGTTTAGCCTTAAATACATTTAATGTATATTTATTGTATTAAGAGCCCGTTGTCTTCAAGGCGCCCAGTTTTCCCAGTGTGGCCTCAACCTTCACCATAAATGCGCCGCAGCAGAGTAGCTTGGCGCTGACGTGCGAAGCTCAGGCATATCCGGTGCCAATATTTAGGTAGGCTGGGAAGTGCGGCTTGGACTAACGCTTGTCAACTGGTTCTGTTAGCTCTATAGAGATAGTTTAAGTATATAATTCACTTTGCTTTTAGAGCCTGTCGGCGCCAAGGCGCCCACATTTTCGAGCGACTCCAAGGGCAGCATTTTTGAGCGTTCCATCAATGCTAGTTTCGCCTTATTGTGTCAGGCCCAAGCTTTTCCTGTGCCCATTATTAGGCAAGTGAAATGAGCTTACCTTATTCAGGCATTTTTCCTCTATTATTTGAATAAATATATATTTTTATTTTATAAATGTATGTTTATTTTTTAGAGCCCATTGGCTCCAGAGCACCCACCTTTTCAACGGACTATAATTCATTTTCCTATGCACGCGCTGTGGGTCAGAGTTTTGCATTGCTGTGTCAGGCACAGGCATATCCAGTACCCCTAAAGAGGTAGACTCTACTTTATAGTCTCAACTTCAGGCAGTTTTTCGTAGCTTGATAACTTATTTAAATTGCATTCACAGAACCCATTGGAGCCAGAGCGCCAACATTTTCAACAGATTCCAATGTGTTTTCCTATACTCGCGACGTGGGTCAAAGTTTTGCATTGCTTTGTCAGGCTCAAGCTTATCCTGTGCCCGCCATGAGGTAGTTTCTACAGGCAGTTTTCAATCTAGCATATATTTCTTTATTTGACCCTTGCACATCCCACTACAGAACCTGTCGGTGCCAAGGCTCCCACATTTGCAAGCTCTTCGAAAATCTCTAGTCTGCTAGGGCCTAGCTCGGGCGATATTGTGTTGCTCTGTCAGGCTCAGGCATATCCAGTGCCCTATTTTAGGTATAATTTCAGACAGTTTTCGTGACTTTTTTGAAATATATGCTATGTCTTAGTTTAATCTTAATCCCATTTTATTTACTTAGAACCTGTCAGCGCTAAAGGTCCCACATTCGCATCCGATATGAAAAGTTATACATTTGTGCGGCATTTTGGCCAGAGTTTTGCATTGCTGTGTCAGGCTCAGGCATATCCAGTGCCCTCGATAAGGTAGTTTTAACTAGACCTCAATCAATTCAGTCAGTTTTCAACTCACTCATTCTTAATTTTAATAAACCCTATGTCTTATAGAGCCTATTGGCGCCCGAGTGCCTAGCTTCTCGGGCGAGTCGAAAAGCTTTACGTTTGTCAAGGAAATTTCAACTAGTTTCGCCCTACTCTGTCAGGCTCAAGCGTTTCCCGTGCCTATCATACGGTTAGTTAAAGGAGTCGGACAGTTTTCTATTAGTAATACCCATAGCATATTATGTACATATTCCTCATTGCAAGTCCAATATGTTTTGCAGAACCTGTTGGCAGTGTCGCCCCGAAAATTTCCGGTGGTCGCTTACAAGAGTTAACTGTAGCAGCTGCCTATGACTTGGCCATGCTGTGCCTAGGTCAATCCTATCCAACACCAGCATTTAGGTAATATCCATAGGCAGAAGTCTAGGAAGCTATGTTCAGGCTGTTTTCAATAGTTCACACTGCTAGAAATTTAAATTAATTATATTTCAGAGCCAATTGGCAGCGTAGCGCCCACTATATCGGGTGATCGCTTGCAGGAGCTAACGCGCCGTGTTGGGCTTAGCTTTTCCATACTCTGCCAGGGACAAGCCTATCCTATGCCTGCTTTTAGGTATATTTCACTAAATTACCCTTTTAGATTCCCTATAGTTCAAGCAGTTCGTATATACTTGACTTTGCCTTAACACTTGATGATGTTGAAATTTACAGAGCCCATTGGCCATGTTAAGCCTCGTATTGCCAGCAAAAGCATTGAAATCAATGAGGTTCCCTTGCGTGAAACCTTTGTAGGCCATTGTCCGGGACAGGGTTACCCAGTGCCGGTTTATAGGTAGCTAAATTTCTGTTAGGGCGTTTTTGCTTAGGAACTGCTTTCCAAACCCTCCAAAAGCGGTTCCCAAAACAAGCAAATGATGATTTGTAAGCAGCTCACAGTTGAGGTAAGTATAAAGAGAAAGACTCGAGTTGCTTTGGTTCAGGTAAGTATTGGAATTACTCTGGGATCAACGCTGTGACTGCTGTTAATTGCGAGACTTGTGGCTATGCCATTTGCTTGTTTTATGTCCGCTCTCCTCTGCCAACTTGCATCGCTTGACTTGCCTTTGCTCACCTATATCTCTCGTTGCAGATGGTATAAATTCATTGAGGGCACCACACGTAAACAGGCCGTGGTGTTGAATGATCGCGTGAAACAGGTTTCTGGCACACTCATTATCAAGGATGCTGTTGTCGAGGATTCGGGCAAATATCTGTGTGTTGTCAACAATTCCGTGGGCGGCGAGAGCGTCGAGACTGTGCTCACCGTAACTGCACCTCTGTCGGCTAAAATCGATCCACCCACTCAGACCATCGACTTCGGACGTCCCGCTGTGTTCACCTGCCAGTATACCGGCAATCCGATCAAGACTGTTAGCTGGATGAAGGACGGCAAGGCCATGGGACACAGTGACCCCGTGCTGCGCATCGAATCGGTTAAGAAGGAGGACAAGGGCATGTATCAATGTTTTGTGCGCAATGATCAGGAATCTGCAGAGGCTAGCGCTGAGCTGAAACTCGGTGGCCGTTTCGATCCACCCGTCATTCGTCAGGCCTTCCAAGAGGAGACCATGGAGCCCGGACCAAGTGTATTCCTGAAGTGTGTAGCTGGCGGTAATCCCACACCCGAAATCTCCTGGGAACTGGATGGCAAGAAGATCGCGAACAACGACAGATATCAAGTGGGCCAATATGTGACTGTGAACGGCGATGTTGTCTCCTATTTGAATATTACCTCGGTGCATGCTAACGATGGTGGCCTGTACAAGTGCATAGCTAAATCGAAAGTGGGCGTGGCAGAGCATTCGGCTAAACTCAACGTTTATGGCTTACCCTACATTCGTCAAATGGAGAAGAAGGCAATTGTCGCTGGCGAAACTCTAATGGTCACTTGCCCCGTTGCTGGATATCCCATTGATTCTATTGTCTGGGAGCGTGGTGAGTAAGATATGAGATGTATTGCAGGTCTGCTCTGACGTGTGAGTGATTGAGTGAGTGAGCATTGGTCAAGCGAGAAGAAAACGAATTGAATGAGTGAGAATGCAGCTAAATGAGATGTGGCATTCGCTAATACGAAGCTACGAAACGCGTTCGGTTTTGCTCAAATTCATACTCACTCGATTTATTGAGTGTCGCTTGCTCACTCCATTCAATTCAAATTTAATGAATTGATGTATGTATGTTAGACCTATAGACCTCAAATGGATATTTATATTAATATTGGTCTAATATCTCTTCTATATTTATGATGATATATACTAATCTCTGCTTACTAACTCCTCCCTAGATAATCGTCCACTGCCCATCAATCGCAAGCAGAAAGTCTTCCCAAATGGCACTTTGATTATTGAGAATGTGGAGCGTAATTCAGATCAGGCAACTTATACATGTGTGGCTAAGAATCAGGAGGGTTACTCGGCTCGCGGTTCACTGGAAGTTCAAGTTATGGGTAAGTTGATTGTTTCGATTATTGCGCCAGCTCTCTTACGGGAAAGCTGAGCGTTCATTTACCATTTTGGGTGGGTTGAATTTTCAGCAAGCAAGGATAAGAATAAACTTCAGCAACGCTGGTCGCTCTTTTCACTCACACAAAAATGATTTGTTCAACTTTAGTGCCGCCTCAGATAGTGGCGTTTGATTTTGGCGAGGAGGCTATTAATATGGGCGATATGGTCTCGGCCACTTGTACGGTCAACAAGGGCGACACACCACTCGAGGTGTATTGGACAACGGCGCCGGAACCAAAGCTGGACGCAGCACGTCTCATGTCCAACGATGGCATCTTGATTACCAAGACAACGCAGCGCATCAGCATGCTGAGCATTGAGTCGGTGCATGCGCGGCACAGGGCCAACTATACCTGTGTGGCTCGAAATGCCGCTGGCATTGTCTATCACACGGCCGAGCTGCGTGTCAATGGTGATGCTTCTCTCTCACTCTCGCACTCTCACTCTCTCAGTTTTTCTCTCTTGATTCGCTTAGTAGTTGTTAATTGACTCTTGAGCAATTGTTTTAATTTGTTACACCTTCCAAACCACCATCCAAGTTCTGCCTCAGATAGTGCCCTTTGATTTCGGTGAGGAGAGCGTCAATGAGCTGGACATGGTGTCCGCCTCCTGCACAGTGAACAAGGGCGATTTGCCCATCGACGTGGCCTGGACTAAGAACGGCGGCCGGGTCTATACCAACGATGGCATTGTGGTTACCAAAACCAGCACACGCATGAGCGTCTTGAGCATCGAATCCGTGCGAGCTCGCCACGCCGGCAACTACTCCTGCGTGGCCACCAACAATGCGGGGGAGAGCAAACATTGGGCCATGCTGGCTGTCAATGGTTAAGAGATTTTATTTCCGTTTCGCTTATTCACTTTTCACTTTTCACTTTGCATTGCTTTGCGTTTGCTTTTATTTTCCGACAAATACCCTTCCCCAGTTTTGCCTCAGATAGTTCCCTTTGACTTTGGCGACGAAAGCATCAATGAGCTGGACATGGTGTCGGTGTCGTGCACCGTCAACAAGGGCGACCTGCCCGTGGATATCTATTGGACAAAGAATGGCGGACGGCTCTATACGAACGACGGACTGCTGGTGAATCGCAATAGCCAACGCCTAAGTGTCCTCAGCATCGAATCTGTGCGCGCTCGTCACGCTGGCAATTACTCCTGCGTGGCAACGAATAACGCGGGAGCTACACGGCAATCGGCGTTGCTGGCTGTCAATGGTTAATCCATGTTGCTTTAGTTCTGCATTGTTTGCTTTTGTTTGCTTTTACTTGAACATTTGTAAATCCCAACCAAAACCTTACAGTACTGCCCCAAGTAATGCCCTTCGACTTCGGGGAAGAGAGCATCAACGAGCTGGACATGGTCTCGGCCTATTGCACGGTCAACAAGGGCGATCTGCCCTTGGACATTGCCTGGACCAAGAACGGTGGGCGGGTCTTCACCAACGACGGCGTGGTTGTCACCCGCAATAGCCAACGTATCAGCGTGTTGAGCATTGAGTCCGTGCGTGCTCGCCACGCGGGCAACTACTCCTGCGTGGCCACCAACAATGCCGGCGAAACGAGGCAATCGGCCCTGCTGGCTGTCAACGGTTAACTTCTATCTATAGCTTGCCCTTTGAAGTAGCTTCAGATTTACGAGTTTCAGTTTGAGTTTGTGTTTAGTTTATGTTGATTTCCTGCATCCCATTTTGTTTCCGTCAGTGCCACCATCAATTGCCCCCTTCTCGTTCGGCGACGATCCCGTCAACACGGGCGAAAACGCGGGCGTTCAGTGCATGGTGCAGAAGGGCGATGTGCCCATCACCATCAAATGGACGCTCAATGCGCGTCCCATTATCAATGGCGAGGAGGGCATTACCATACTGAAGCTATCGCCAAAGACCAGTGTCCTGAACATAGCCGCCGTTGAGCAATACCATCGGGGCACCTTCAAGTGCATAGCCGAAAATAAGGCAGGATCCAGTTATACAACCTCAGAGCTGAAAGTCAATGGTATCGACTCTTAACTGGTTTCTAGCCTTACGAAATATGCATTTAGTTTATTATTTTGATTTATTTATTTTATGATTTACACACATTATTCATACAGTGCCGCCACATGTGGTGCCATTTAGCTTTGGCAGCGAGGTATTCAACATGGGCGATGTCCTGAGCATCAATTGCGTTGTGCTCAAAGGGGATTTACCCTTGGAAATATTTTGGACTCTGAACAATGAGACCATTGAGACAGAAGTGAATGGCTTCACTGTCATTCAGCTAAATAGTCGAACGAGTTACCTCAGCGTCGATATGCTCGAGGCGAAGCATCGTGGGGTCTACAGCTGCATTGCCAAGAATCAGGCGGGCAGTGCCAAATATAGCGCTGAATTGCAAGTGAATGGTTCGTGCTTGAATAGCTTTCTGGTTATTATCTTGATCTATCTATCTCTATCTTGATCTATTTAACACTTATGTGGTTTATTCGGTGAGCTGTGGCTGTGTGTGCTGTCTTGGTTTAGCTAGCTAGCAAGTAAAGAAAGTCTACTTATCATTCTCATGCAGTTGCACCACAAATAAGTCCATTTTCGTTTGGAGATGAGCCGCTGAATCGCGGCGAGGTAGCTAGTGTTACTTGCATGGTGCCCAAGGGCGATCTGCCTCTAGATATCTTTTGGACCATAAACTCAGCGCTAATAGTCAATGGTGAGCTGGGATTTACTATCGTGCGACTCAATAAGCGCACGAGCTCACTGAACATTGACTCCTTGGAGGCAGCGCATCGTGGAAGCTACAAGTGCATAGCCAACAATTCAGCGGGTTATGCTGAATATGTGGCCATACTAGAAGTGAATGGTTCGTCGCGTTCATAGAACAAGTGCTTAGTATATGTAGTTAATTTCTGGTTTTTTATGCTTTATTTGACATTTACTATAATTTGTTGTTCCCAAACCCCCTACTCAATCTGAAAAGTGCCTCCACAAATACAACCCTTTGACTTTGGTGTTGAGCCCGCGAACACTGGCGAAATCGCTGGCATCTTTTGCATGGTGCCCAAGGGCGATTTGCCCATGGAAATACGTTGGACCTTGAACTCGGCGCCCATTATAACGGGCGAGCACGGGTTCTCTTTATCGCGTATGAATCCACGCACCAGCTCAGTGAACATTGACGCTCTGGAGGCCAGACATCGTGGAATATACAAATGCATAGCCACAAACAAGGCGGGCAGTGCTGAATATAGCGCTGAATTACATGTGAATGGTTTGTGGGATTTACGAGGATCATAATTCATTTAATTCATATGCATTTCAATTTAGTTTCTGTTCCTTTTAATTTAATTTTATTTGTAATCTAAAACCACTCAAACCCCTCAAGTGCCACCCCAAGTGCGACCCTTTAGCTTTGGTGAATCAGCGGCCGATGTGGGCGATGTTGCCAGCGCGAATTGTGTGGTTCCTAAGGGTGATGCACCCCTGGAAATACGTTGGTTTCTTAACTTAGTGCCCATCGTTGATGGCCAGAACGGGTTTAGTTTGGGGCATTGGAATGATCGAACGAGTATGCTGAATATCGATTCGCTGAATGCGCTGCATCGCGGCATTTACAAGTGCGCAGCCAGCAATGCGGCCGGCAGCAGTGAACATCTTGCTGAATTGCAAGTTAATGGTTTGTGTTGCTCAGCTACGCTTAATTAGTAAATCGTACTGAACCCTATTCCTAAGTAGCACTACATAATAATTGCTGAATTCAAAAATTCATGTTGGAGCACTGCTATAAATTTAATTTAATGCTGTTTCAAAAGCATAAAGGACTGCTGAATTAGTAGGTAAAAACACAGTTCAAGTTCAGATATCAAGCTGTATTGACAGAAATATTACAAAAAGCTGCGCTGAATTAAAACTGAATTGTCCAAAACAATCTTGTATTTAACTTTAAAGTGCGCTCAATAGTTAATTTTAAATTTGTTTTGGAAAATGTGTGCTGAATTGAAGCTACATTGTGTCGCCAGTGCACTTTTGCACTTTTTCAAGCATTTTATGTTATCAATTTGAGAAGAAAGTGCGCTGAATTGAAGTTGAATAAGGTGTTCCCTTGTCTATGTCAACAAATACACCCACTCTAGTTTCAAGTCTTATTTTTGTATACATCCAGTACCTCCACAAGTAATGCCCTTTGTTTTTGGCGATGAGCCTTCGAACTATGGCGATAGCACGGCCGTTCAGTGCATGGTGTTCAAGGGCGATACACCACTGCAGCTACACTGGACACTCAATGGACAGCCCATAACGAACGAGAATGTGGGCATACGCATTATAAAAATGTCACCGAAACTTAGCTCATTGAGTATCGATTCCATTAATGACCACCATCGTGGGCTATTCAAATGCATTGCCAGCAATTCAGCGGGCAGCGCTGAACAAACGGCAGAGCTCATTGTCAACGGTTTGAGCTACACCTCATTATGATCGTTATATACGTAAATGTTTTTGATTTCTTTTGTTTGAGTTCTGAAAAAAATCCCCATGAAAATCATCATCCCCCAGTTCCCCCACAAATACGACCCTTTGACTTTGGTGACGAGGCCTCCAACTCCGGCGAAACTATGGGCATACAATGCACCGTTATCAAGGGTGATCTGCCCATCAATATTAGCTGGGCGCTGAACAATCAGACTCTGATCAGCGGCGACTGGGATGTGGTCATCGGTCGCATGTCCAGCAAATCAAGTACTCTCAACATTGACTATATATCCGCCGAGCATCGGGGCATCTACACGTGTCGAGCTCGCAATCCGGCTGGCGAGAGCAGCTACAGTGCCGAGCTAAAAGTCAATGGTGACTCGAAAGATGAACTATTTCTTCTTCTTTTGGTTTTCCTTTTGTTATTCTTTTGTTTGATTTGCCATGCCCATACCTCAATCCCGATCTCTCGCTGCAGTGCTGCCTAGCATCCATCCGTTTAGCTTTGACAACGATGCCAATGAGGGCGACAGCATCCAGTTGACCTGCCATGTGGCCAAAGGTGATTTGCCTTTGAGAATACGCTGGACTCACAACGATTTGCCGCTCTTTCCACACCTGGGCGTCATGGCCAACAAGATAGGCGAACGCATTAGCCTGCTGACGGTGGAGAGTGTGAAGGCGGTGCACTCGGGCAACTACAGCTGCGTGGCCAGCAACAGTGCTGGCAACATTAGCTATACGACGGAGCTATTTGTCAATGGTTAGGGTTTAGCGTAGTATTTGGGTATATTTGATTTGAAAATTAGTTTTGGTTTTGCAATTCCCTCTAAATACTCTACACACTCTACACACACACACACCTTGCACACCCAGTACTGCCGCAGATAGTGCCCTTTGCGTACGAGGATGTCATCAATACGGGCGACTCCATTGACCTATTCTGTCAGATACAGAAGGGCGATCGTCCCATACGCGTGCACTGGAGCTTCGAGCGCAGTGCCAGCGACAGTGAGGCCATCGGCGACGACAATTCGCTGCAGCCGCAAATGCGCACGAATCGCATCAGCAGCAAGACGAGCATGTTGTCCATACCAAGTGCTAGTCCGGCCCATACGGGCACCTACACCTGCATCGCCAGCAATGCGGCGGGCACGACCAGATACGGCGTCAATCTGACTGTGAATGGTATTGATCCCAAGTGTTTAATCTACGTTGGGTTATGGTTACGTTTAACGAGCTAACTCCGTTGCATACAAATTCCATACTGCGATACTAATACTAATATGATAATACTATATGATAATGCTCACAAAACTCTACCTCCTCCTCTGCCTCTATCTATATATAAATATATATATGTATCTTATTCATCTGCCTATCCTGCAAATTTCCCGACTCAAGTCTCACCCAAGATCGCCCCCTTTGACTTTGGCGAGGAACCTTTGAATTATGGTGAGCCTGCCTCGGTGCAGTGCACCATTCTGGGCGGAGATCTGCCCATAAATGTCACCTGGTTGCTGAACAATGCCACCATTGATAGCTACCATGACATCTCCTTCTCACGCATTGGCAAACGCATCAATGTCTTGTCCATCGAATCTGTGGCCGCTCATCATGCCGGTCTCTACTCCTGCCATGCCCAGAACAAGGCGGGTCTGACCGCTCACTCGGCGCGTTTGATTGTCAATGGTTTGTCAATGGATGCATAATGAAAATTCGGTTTAATATTTCTGATTTATTTTTTGCATTGTTGATTTATTTATTATTTTTTTCCACTACCCATTCATGTGCTCAGTGCCTCCCAAGATAACGCCTTTCTCATTCGGCACGGAACCCATGAATTTTGGTGAGCCCGTCTCGGTGCATTGCACCATATCGGGTGGGGATTTACCCGTTTCGGTCATCTGGACACTGAATCGCCATCCGCTCTTGCCGGAACTGGAAATATTCACTGAGAAACGTGGCCAGCGCATAAACAATCTAATGATCGATGCCATTGAGGCGAAGCATGCGGGCAATTACACGTGCATTGCCAGCAATTCAGCGGGCCGTGCTGAACATTCAGCTGAGCTGATTGTCAACGGTGCGTGGAAAGAGCTCTCTCTCTGTCTCTCTCTCTCTCTGTCTCTCTCTCTCTCTCTCTATCTATCTATCTCTAGTTTGTCTCGGTCTACCGAGGAAGCAAATTGTAGTTATTGTTGTTATTGGCTTTATATACTCTATACCGTGCTGTGTGCTGTTGAAATTAGTGTTTTGAGAGCTGACAAAATCTGGAACTATACGAAACTTTTATCTAGCTGTGCCGCGCATTAATCCCTTCTCCTTTGGCGATGAGTCTATGAGCTATGGTGAATTTGTCAATGTGCAATGCACCATATCGGGCGGAGATTTGCCCGTTAATATTACCTGGACATTGAATGGCAAGCCCTTCGAGGACTATCTCGAGATATTGACTACCAAGCGTGGCAAGCGCATCAACGAGCTGACCATCGATGCAGTCTCGGCCAAGCATGCGGGCAACTATTCCTGCATAGCCGAGAATCGAGCGGGTCGCGTTAATCATACAGCCGAGCTGAAAGTTAATGGTTAATACAATTTACGTACACATCTTAAATAATATTGATTTGGTAATGCTTTATTTTGAAACCAAACTCCTGTTAAACAATCCCAAGTTGCGCCCAAAATTGCGCCATTTAACTTCGGCGAGGATCCCTCAAACTTTGGTGAATCGGCGAGCGTTCAGTGTTTGGTTACCTCTGGCGATTTTCCTGTTACATTTGCTTGGCTCTTCAATGGGCGCGAAATCAATGAGAATGTCTATGATGTGTCCATGGTGAAGCTGGGCAAAAAGATCAGCGCTCTCTCCATAGACGTTGTGCGCGATCATCATGCGGGCAACTACACCTGCGTGGCCGTCAACAGAGCCACCTCGGTGAACTACACCGCCGAGCTGGTCGTGAATGGTACACGAAGAGCTTTCAAGACTTAATTTTCATATATTTTCTCTTTGGTTTACTTTTTTTCTTTTGATTTTGTATTCCCTTCCATTTCCTGCCATATCCAAGTTCCACCCAAAATTGCGCCCTTTAACTTTGGCGATCATGCGGTAAATTTTGAGGAATCTGTTTCGGTCAATTGCCTTATCTACTTGGGCGATCTGCCCATGGACATAACGTGGCTCTTCAATGGCGCCAATATACAGGCCTACACAGGTGTGTCCATCGTTAAGGGTGGCAAGAAGGCAAGCATCTTGACCATTGACTCGGTGCACGGGGGCCATGCGGGCAACTATACGTGCAAGGCGTGCAACGATGCGGATTCTGCGGAATATACAGCGGAATTGATTGTGAATGGTATTACTTATGGGTCAGACTTGCATGAGCTATGATTTTACTTGAGATTTCCTTTGATTTTCCTTTGATATACCTTTAATTTTGAATTCCCAACACACACGAACGATTTCCTTCACAGCTCCGCCCAAAATAGCGCCTTTTGATTTTGGCGGAGCACCGGCCAACTTTGAGGATTCTGTTTCGGTCAATTGCTTGGTGACGTCCGGCGATTTGCCTATAGAAATTGAATGGTTGTTCGAGGGATCACCGGTCAACTATGCCGCTGGCATTGCGGTGCTCAAGGGAGGCAAACGCACAAGCCTTCTAACAATCGACTCTGTGCACGCTGGACACGCTGGCAACTACAGCTGCAAGGCGAAGAATAAAGCGGCCAGCAGCGAGTTCTCAGCAGAGCTCATTGTCAACGGTTGGCAGAGATATAGAATTCTCTATCTCTCTCTCTCTCTATATTATATATTTAAATTGTAGAATTTTTATTTTGTGATTATTGAAACTCCTTTACCACTTTGTTTTGCTGCTCCCCAAGTTCCACCCAAAATAACTCCATTCAGCTTTGGCGAAGAGCCCGCAAATGTTGAGGATTCTGTTTCGGTCACTTGCCTGATCTCTACGGGCGATTTACCCATCGATATCGAGTGGCTGTTCAATAACTACGGCATCAGCTCGTACTCCGGCATTATGGTCATGAAGGGCGGCAAGCGCAACAGCGTGCTGAGCATTGATAATGTGCACGCCAGCCACGTGGGCAACTACACCTGCCGCGCCCGTAATCAGGCAGCGGCTGTCAACTATACGGCCGAGCTGATTGTGAATGGTATTTAAGGATCGAAAGATATTTGGATCGTAGATAATTATTTAATTTGTTTATATTAGAATTATGTTGCATTTACCAATTTAATTTAATTTATGAATCCAACTTGATATTCTTTGGCATTTGAAGCACCGCCTAAAATCACGCCCTTCACCTTCGGAGAAGAGCCCACAAATGTTGAGGATTCAGTGTCTGTAACTTGCCTCATCTCTAGCGGCGATTTACCCATAGATATTGAATGGTTTTTCAATGACTATGGCATCAGCTCCTACTCGGGCATTAATGTTGTCAAAGGCGGCAAGCGCAACAGCATGCTGAGCATTGACAATGTTCAGGCTCGACATGCGGGCAAATATAGCTGCAAGGCGAAAGAATCATGCAGCTGCTGTGAATTATACAACGGAATTGATAGTGAATGGTAGAGCAAGAAGAAGTTCTCATGCATTAGTTGTAATTGTAGATTTTTAAATATTATTTAATTTGATTGAATTCATTTAAATTCCCTTACCCAAAGTACCGCCCAAGATATCACCTTTTGATTTCGGCGAGGAGCCGACTAATGTTGAGGATTCAGTTTCTGTGACGTGTCTGATATCCAGTGGAGATCTGCCCATTGATATTGAGTGGCTGTTCAACGACTATGGCATCAGCTCCTATTCGGGCATAACTGTAGTCAAGGGCGGCAAGCGCAGCAGTGTCCTGGGCATCGACAATGTTCAGGCTCGACATGCGGGCAAATACAGCTGTCGGGCCAAGAATCATGCGACTGCAGTTAATTATACAGCTGAGCTTGTTGTGAATGGTATTCAAGTGAATAAATAGCTTGCTTAATTTAGATTTAGCTTTTATATTTATTTAAAGTTCGTTTATGATTTTCATACTCTACATCTACACATTATCACTCTTCAAAGTCCCGCCCAGAATCACAAACTTTGACTTTGGAGACGAGCCCACAAATGTCGAAGATTCCGTTTCTGTGACCTGTCTCATCTCTAGCGGCGATCTGCCCATCGACATTGAGTGGCTGTTCAATGACTATGGCATCAGCTCGTACTCGGGCGTAACAGTCATGAAGGGGGGCAAACGCACGAGCATGTTGACCATAGACAATGTCAGTGCACGCCATGCGGGCAATTACACTTGCCTGGCCAGGAATCATGCGGCGGCTGTTAACTTTACAGCCGAGCTGATAGTGAATGGTATATCAAGGAATTATATTCTAGGAGATATCAATTTGGATATTTGTTTTTAAATTTTATTATATATACTTTCAACCCAAGCTCCCTCTTGTATATATTTTCACAATTCGCATATTCCTTTAGCTCCTCCCAAACTAGCTCCCTTTGATTTTGGCGAGGTTCCAGCGAACTTTGAGGATTCGGTTTCAGTTAATTGTTTGGTTCAATCCGGTGATTTGCCCATCGATATCGAATGGCTGTTCAACGGGCAGCCCATCAACTTTGCCTCGGGCATTGCCGTTCTACGTAGTGGCAAACGCACCAGCGTCCTGACCATAGACTCTGTGCACGCAGGTCACGCTGGCAACTACAGCTGCAAGGCGAAGAATAAAGCGGCCAGCAGCGAGTTCTCAGCTGCGCTGATTGTGAATGGTTGTTATCACATATGTTATCATATATGCCAACATTGGAATCTTTTTGTGCTTTTATTTTGCATTATTTCCTTTAACATTATATTTTTTCATTCCCCCAAAAGTTCCACCCAAAATTATGCCCTTTGACTTTGGCGATGAACCAGCGAATGTCGAGGATTCGGTCTCGATTATGTGTCAAATATCAATTGGAGATTCACCCATCGACATTGAGTGGCTGTTCAATGACTACGGCATCAGCTCCTACTCAGGCATCAGTGTCATTAAGGGCGGCAAGCGGAACAGCATGTTAACCATTGATAGTGTTCAGGCGCGTCATGCTGGCCGATATAGTTGTCGAGCCAAGAATCATGCTGCTGCCGTGAACTATACGACCGAGCTGATTGTGAATGGTATTTGGAATTGGAGTAGTCGTAGTCTGCTATAATTTCGTTATCTAAATTCTTTAGTTTGTATCCAACCCCCGCTACACCTCATAGTGTATATTTGTAGTAATCTCTATTTGACTTCTTTATATATTAGTTGCACCTAAGATAGCGCATTTTGATTTCGGTGAGGCGCCCGTCAATTTCGAGGACTCAGTTTCGGTGAATTGTCTGGTTAGCTCCGGCGATCTGCCGCTTGATATCGAGTGGCACTTCAATGATTATCCCATCAATCACTATTCGGGCATTTCGACATCCAAAATGGGCAAACGCCTCAGTGTTCTCATGATCGATGCGGTCAATGCACGTCACGTCGGCAACTACACGTGCAAGGCTAGAAATCTGTGGGCCTCCGCGGTCTATACGGCCCAGCTCTTTGTCAATGGTACAGCGAGATTTGTACAGCACTTGAATGTCAATATTATTTTATTTTATTGGTTATTCTCTCTTATCATTTCCACCGATGTAATTGTAAATCACACAAAACAAAAGACACAGAATATATATGCATGTTTGCTTTTGGCTTTAGTACATTTTTGTCTGTGGCTTCCAAATCGAATGACTTAGGCAACAAACTTGTGGGTACAACGAACTCTTGCATCCCAAGCAGTCTTTTACTACATTGCATTTGACTCTATTGCTTTCGATTAAAAGTGCCACCGCATATAACGCCCTTCGAGTTCGGAGACGAGCCAGCGAACTTTGGCGACTCGGTGACCGTGCAGTGCACCATCTCCAAGGGCGATCTGCCCGTGGACATCTACTGGCTGTTTAATGACTATGCCATCAACGAGTACCATGGCGTGACCACCTCCAAAATAGGCAAGAAAGTCAACGTGCTGACCATCGATTCGGTGAATGGCAACAATGCCGGCAACTACACCTGCCGGGCGCGCAACAATGCCCAGACCGTGGAATATACCGCTGCGCTGATAGTCAACGGTTGGGCAGCTCCAGAGCAATTGAATTTTAATCTGTTTATGTTGTAGTTTTTATCGGTTTTTCTTGTAGTTGATTTGTACATTGTATTTTATTTGTTTCCTATGCTTTCCACTCAAAGTACTACCCCAAATAACGCCCTTTGCCACGAGCGCGCAGCCCACGCATCTGGGCCAGTATATAACCTATCAATGTACCCTAACTGAGGGCGATTTACCCCTGAACATACGCTGGACATTCAACAAGCAGCCGCTCTTCAATGACGATGATCAGGATATACTCATCGCCCAATTGGGCAGGCGCAGCAGCGTCCTAACCATCGAGAGTGTGGCGGCCAAGCATGCCGGAAACTACAGTTGCCATGGCGAGAATGCCGCCGGCAAGGTCTCCTACAGCACCCAGCTGAAGGTCATAGGTGCAGCAGCGACCATGAAAACTCATATATATTCATACTCTTTTTGTTTACTTGAAGAACATTTTTGGAAAATAGTTTTCATTTATTTCTTATTTTGCGTGCACTGTTTTATTTCGGTTCTTCTTCCCATTCATGCATTTAGTATTGCCTCGCATCACACCCTTTGCCTTCGAAGAGGGCCCCGCTCAGGTGGGCCAGTACCTGACGCTGCACTGCTCCGTGCCGCTGGGCGATCTGCCCATGCAAGTCGAATGGACACTGAATGGCCAGTCGATCGACGAGCGGCTGGGCATTAGCACCTTGGCCGTTGGCAGCCGTAGCAGCGTTCTCACAATTGAGTCCGTTGAGGCGCTACACGCTGGCAATTTCACCTGCCATGCCAAGAACTTGGCTGGGCAACAGCGCTTCACCACGCTGCTCAATGTCTACGGTTAGATGCATCTAAAAGAAACCTAATTCTATACGAGCTTAGTTAGCCAATAAGCTGATCCTTTGTAGTTTGTTGATACTAATCAAATACGTCTACGACTTCTCTTGGCTGCATGTCTATGTCTTTGTCTCTCTCTGTCTGTTTCTGTTGCTCTATTTGTCTGTCTCTCTCTCTCTCACTCTGCGCACAGACGTGGCTAGTCGCACTGCAAAGGCTTGCATGCACACATTAACTAATACAAATATTCATACGCAACGTTGCTGCAGCTTCTCCAGATTTCAGGCGCTGCTAATCAGATTTTGTGTTTAGGAAGCTCTGCCCCTCTAGCTATTCCAGGCTCATCTCAATTTTTTAGTTGATTTTTTTGTATTATTTTTTTTTATCATTTTCTTTTTATTTTTTATTCTTTTTATTTTTTTCTGCTTCAAAGTGCCACCAAAACTGTCGCCACTTGCGCTTAATTCGCCGCTCTATGTGGGCGACTACTATCAGCTATCCTGTGCCGTATTGCACGGAGATTCGCCCTTCAATATTACCTGGTACTACAATGGGCGACCGGCCGGGGAGCTGCCGGGCGTCAGCATTTTAATGCACAGCCGGCGCAGCAGCTCGCTGAGCATTGAGAGCGTGCAGGGCAGCCATACGGGCACCTACACCTGCATGGGCGCCAATGCGGCCGGCTACACGACCGTCGAGTCGAATCTCAGTGTCAAGGGTTTGTTTACTATGTACAGAGCATTATGTCTTGGCCTGGTAGTTGTAGCTCCAGCAGCAACTGTACATTTTTGCCCACTCTCAAGCTCACTCTCTCTCTCTCTCTCTCTGTAACTGTGTGTCTCTCTCTCTATCTCTGTCTGTCGGTTTGGCCTGGTGTCGGTTTGCACGTGCACAAATTTGTAAAATAACACTTTAATGCATGCACGGCTTTTGTGTGTCGTCCCGCTTAGAGCTGCCTCAAATCGAACAGTTCCACTTCAATGCCAACGGCGTCAATGGCGGCCAAGCGGTGCGTGTCATGTGCATGGTCATCTCCGGAGATCTGCCCATTGACATCTTCTGGCTGAAAGACGGACAGCCGTTGCTACGTTCCATTTACCATAAGATCGATGAGTTCACGCTCATCCTATCACTGCGCCAAACGGCCATCAGCGACTCCGGCAACTATACGTGCGTGGCCAGCAATGCGGCGGGTATGGCCAGTCGCTGGTCTGTACTAAAAGTCAAGGGTATTCCAAGCAGTTACAATAGTAAATAGTATTTTGTAAATAATTTTTGTATTGTTTTCATATATTTTATGTCCTGAAATCGGAATGTAAAAAACTAACACAAAAGACTTAGGCAACGAACTTGACATTGGATATTATATTGTTCTAAGTTTATAGGCAATTAAATTTCTCAACTAATTTCTTTATTGTTGATTTGTCAACATTGAAAATTTTTTTAAAAAAAATTGACTGGCAACATAATCTTCAGAGCCTCCATTGCTGGCCGCTCTGTCGCTTTCCACGTCCGTTTGCGATGTCAACGACTATGTGCAGCTAACGTGTATTGCCATTCGTGGGGCCACGCCCATTCGATTCGAATGGCGGCTCAATGGGCGGGCACTTCATGACGACAACGTTGGCGATGCGGACGTCACACAGGCATCGGTAGGCGAGCACTCGAGTCTGCTGTTGATCAACCAGGCGCAGGCTCATCATGCCGGCAACTACAGCTGCTCGGCCAGCAATCATGTGGGTGTGGCGCAACGGCAGGCCATGCTGACTGTGAATGGTAAATTGGAATGATTTAGTCGCAAGCTGACAACGATTTTCCCATTTTCTCAATTTTCTCATCAGCTACAAACGATTTTTCTCTCAAGATAGGCCAAAAACTGTGCAACGCTTCGATTGAGGTCTATCGACAAAGTTTTCCCCTCCAATTAGCCACTGTATATAAGAGAACTTTTACTATATAAATATATATATATAAATAAATACAGAAAGCCCTTTTTTTCTCTTGGTTTAAGGCAAAGATGCAACGTTAGCTCTGACCTAATCTTATTGCACCCAAATCGATTTCTAAACAGCTCCGATCCGCAAAACATTATATAACCAACAGCACACACACGCACACAAACGCACATATACAACGAAACATATACGCACATACGTATACGCACACTCAATTACTAGAAACTGATGAAAGAACTCACAGCTTGATATACTTGCCTGAGCTTTCTGTACGATACACGAAATATTTCTTTTGATTTTCGATTCAGTTTTGTAAATTACAATTTGAAACAGGCTCATGCTCCAACACCGAATAAACCGCAAACAACAATAGCTACAATAGAAAACTAATCGCATATTAACCGCTTCTAATTGTCTACCTAATCGCCCAATATCATATCATTGTGTGCCCACTGTGATGTCAGAATCTGTTCGCTTCCCAAACAGCTAAAATGAAACATTTGTGCGCTCCAGCGAAACACAAGACCCCGCTACGTCCCCACCAACTGCCCACAACTATCCAACCTCAATCCCTTAAATCCTCAACTTTAATTACTTTCATTTTCATTCAAATATATTATTTACCTAGTTCATAAGGCACAAAGCGAAGTCGATTTGAATTAAAACAAATTCAACTATAACAAATGCAACAAAAATATCGTACTTCGTTTTGCACAAATTGCATGCTATTTAACTTTTAGTTATTTACTAATTATTTAATTCAAATTCCCCTTTCAGTTGTCCGTTAATATTTCTGTTAATTAATAGTGCTAATATCTTTGGTTGTAGTTTGGCTTTTTATTTATAATAAAAAAATTAAGTGAATGGTGGAAACATTTATTTTGAAATTATTAAAACTTGATTATTAAAATTATAAAAATAAATTATTTAAATTAAATTATTAAAATGAAATAAGAAATTTAATTATGAAAAAATTATAAAAAAAATTTATAAATTAATTTTAAAATGACAAAAATTATTAAAATTCTGTTATTAATATTATAAAAAAATTATTATATTGTAAAAAAATAATTATTTAAATTATATAAATATTAAATAAATATTTTTATAAATATTTATTAAAATTATATACATGAATTATTGAAATAAATTCAATTGTGCTTTTTCTATAAATGTTTCCATCAAGTTCAAATTGAAATGCATAAAAATTACATTAAAAATATTAAAAGTATTTCAATTTGAACAAAGTCCGTCCATCCGCTTAAGTATCTACTACTTGCCGCATGCTAAATGTTATATTTTAATAAAGAACCCGCAACAATTTTACTAATATATTATTTTCTATACTATCAACAACAACAACAGTGCCACCCAGATGGATACTCGAGCCCACAGACAAAGCCTTTGCCCAGGGCTCCGATGCCAAGGTTGAATGCAAAGCTGACGGTTTCCCCAAGCCACAGGTTACATGGAAGAAAGCAGTTGGTAAGAGAGCGAAAGAGAGAGAGAGTTAAATAAATTCAATACTATATTTATTAATTACTAAATCATTCGTCAGGCGACACACCCGGCGAGTACAAGGATCTGAAGAAGAGTGACAATATCCGCGTGGAGGATGGAACTTTGCACATTGACAACATTCAGAAGACCAACGAGGGCTACTATCTGTGCGAGGCCATCAATGGCATTGGCTCGGGTCTCTCGGCTGTGATTATGGTCAGTGTTCAGGCGCCACCAGAGTTCACGGAGAAGCAGCGCAACCAGACCGCACGCCGTGGCGAACCAGCTGTGCTGCAGTGCGAGGCTAAGGGCGAGAAACCCATTGGCATTTTATGGAACATGAACAACATGCGCCTGGACCCCAAGAACGACAATCGTTATACCATTCGCGAGGAAATTCTATCTGCTGGCGTCATGTCTAGTCTGTCGATCAAACGCACCGAACGCTCTGACTCGGCTCTGTTTACCTGTGTGGCCACCAATGCCTTTGGCTCCGATGATGCCACCATCAATATGATTGTGCAGGAGGTGCCCGAGATGCCATACGCCTTGAAGGTGCTGGACAAGTCTGGTCGCTCGGTACAGCTGAGCTGGGCGCAACCCTACGATGGCAACTCTCCACTGAATCGATATATCATTGAATTCAAGCGCTCCCGTGCCTCCTGGGATGAGATCGATCGCGTCATGGTACCCGGACACACTACCGAAGCCCAAGTACAGAAACTGAGTCCTGCCACCACCTACAATATTCGCATCGTTGCCGAGAATGAGATTGGCTCCTCGCAATCATCGGAAGCTGTGACCATCATCACCGCCGAAGAGGCACCCTCGGGCAAGCCACAGAACATCAAGGTCGATCCCGTCAATCAGACAACTTTGCGCGTCATGTGGAAGCCACCACCACGCTCCGACTGGAATGGCGAGATTCTAGGTTACTACGTAGGCTACAAGCTATCCAATACCAATTCGTCCTACATCTTCGAGACCATCAACTTCATTACCGAGGAGGGCAAGGAACATAGCTTGGAATTGAACAATCTGCGCGTCTACACTCAGTACTCGGTGGTGATTCAGGCCTTCAATAAGATCGGTGCCGGTCCCTTGAGCGACGAGGAGAAACAATTCACTGCCGAAGGCACACCCAGCCAACCACCCAGCGACACTGCCTGCACCACACTGACCTCGCAAACCATTCGCGTCAGCTGGGTCAGCCCACCACTCGAATCGGCCAACGGCGTGATCAAGACCTACAAAGTTGTCTATGCTCCAACTGATGAGTGGTATGGTAAGTAGAAGTCGGTACTCTTTCGAGTGATGAACCTCTATTAATGAAACCGTTTTGCAGATGAGACTAAACGTCATTACAAGAAGACTGCCTCCTCCGACACCGTGCTCCATGGCCTGAAGAAATACACCAACTATACCATGCAAGTCCTGGCCACCACAGCAGGAGGCGATGGTGTGCGCAGCATGCCCATTCACTGCCAGACCGAACCTGATGGTATGCCAGAATCCCTAGCTATATCCAGCTCTCTCTCCCTCTTTAATGCAATTTTCTCTTACACAGTTCCCGAAGCACCCACCGATGTCAAAGCTCTGGTTATGGGCAATGCCGCCATTTTGGTTTCCTGGCGTCCACCAGCACAGCCCAATGGCATTATCACCCAATACACTGTCTACTCGAAGGCCGAAGGCGCTGAGACTGAAACAAAGACCCAGAAGGTACCACACTATCAGATGAGCTTCGAGGCCACCGAATTGGAGAAGAATAAGCCCTATGAATTCTGGGTAACTGCCAGCACCACCATTGGCGAGGGTCAGCAATCGAAGAGCATTGTGGCCATGCCTAGCGATCAGGTTCCGGCCAAGATTGCCTCATTTGACGACACTTTCACTGCCACCTATAAGGAAGATGCCAAGATGCCTTGCCAAGCCGTTGGAGCACCTCAGCCCGAGATCACCTGGAAGATTAAGGGCGTCGACTTCAGTGGCAATGAACGCATGCGCCTGCTGCCCGACGGCTCACTATTGATTAAGTCTGTAAATCGTCAGGATGCCGGCGACTATACGTGCCATGCCGAAAACTCCATTGCCAAGGATTCAATTACTCACAAACTGATCGTCTTGGCACCACCTCAGTCACCACATGTCACGCTCTCAGCCACCACCACCGATACCCTGACCGTTCGCTTGAAGCCACATGAGGGCGATACTGCACCACTGCACGGCTATACATTGCACTACAAGCCAGGTCTGAAGAGAGATTATGTTGTTTGTCATTTTTTTAGAATATTGTACTACTACTCTTAGTACACCTAATATTATTTTTCTGACCGCTGCTGCATATATATAATTGCATATTTCTTTATATATGTATATATCACAGCTCGTAAATGATATGTTGAGCGTTTCTTAATGTCTGCAAATAAGTGTCTTTCACTCACACTTTGAGAAAAAACTCAGAGAGCAACCGATTGCTTCGGTGCTTCAACAACTTCGTTGGCTCTCGGGCAGACATCTCGCTCTGAGTTTTTCCCGAGACTAAACGAAATGAAAAGTCTTCTGTATATATATTAGTGTGCATGCGAGAGTTGTCTTCGTTGTCATTTACTAAAACGCATTGTGCGAACGTCAATCGTATCGCTCCCTAAACGATGTTCGTGAAAAGAGCATTAGAAGAATAGTTCAACGCGAAGCGCTCAACCGAAGACGAAAACGAAAAGAACCGAAGGCTGCTGCTCAGAGTGGTCGCTACTCACTCGCACTCGCTCTGAGCAAAAGCATTTGATGATTTTGCTTAACAATTATCTGCAAGCTGTGATATTTATATATATCTTTTTATTTTATTATCATTTATTAAATGATATAGTTATAATTACAATTAAATATTTAAAATAATATATTAATATTTCCATTTTCACAGAATTTGGCGAATGGGAAACTGCTGAGGTCTCTGTGGAATCACAGAAATATAACATTGAGAATTTGCTTTGTGGCTCACGCTATCAGGTCTATGCCACTGGCTTTAATAAGTGAGTTAAGCTGAGCAACAAATGCGCGGATATTATAAACTAATTAATGTTCATCTATCTCTCTTTAGCATTGGCGCCGGCGAAGCTTCCGATATACTGAACACACGCACCAAGGGCCAGAAGCCTAAACTGCCAGAGAAGCCACGTTTCATTGAGGTCTCATCGAATTCCGTCTCATTGCACTTCAAGGCCTGGAAAGATGGCGGTTGCCCCATGTCCCACTTCGTTGTAGAGAGCAAGAAACGGTAGCTGCTTGAAGAGAGCTCAAATTACGCCGTAAGCCTAGATTCAACTCTTTTCTTCATTTCTCTTACAGCGATCAACTTGAATGGAATCAAATCTCGAATAATGTCAAGCCCGACAATAACTACGTCGTGCTCGATCTGGAGCCGGCCACCTGGTACAATCTGCGCATTACCGCCCACAACTCAGCTGGCTTCACTGTTGCCGAATACGATTTCGCTACGCTCACTGTGACCGGAGGTATTTATGATCTGTTTTCCGATTCGAATGTCTCACATTGCTTTTGTACATAGAAAACTACGTTGACAATGTTGTTGGCCAAGCCGACTGCAACTCCAGCTATGGAATCATGCCAGACGCGCCCATCCCAACAGCATTGTCCATATACAAATAACAATCTAGGCATAAACACTTTCCCTGAGTTGTAAATGTTTTTTGTGTTTTTCGTTCACCAACAACTGAAAATGAGCAAATTTTAATTATCATTTCGTATCCTTATCAAGCAAATTGCACAGTAATTATTTTTATTAATTATTTGCTATTATTAGCAATTGAAGCTTGTTGAACAAATTTAGAATTATTTATTATTGTATTTTTTTTTTTTTTGCATTTCTAATGAAATGCTAAAAACTTTGATCGCAGCGGCATCGAAAAACATTGTACAAACAAACAAAAAGATGTTTTGATTGCGTAAATGCAATTTGTTTTTTACGTTTTTATACACCAATTTACTCGTATACTCTATATGTACAAAACTCCCAACGAATAGCAAATGCAAAATGCTACAATCCTAACAGTAATTGTTCTATAAATAGCTAAACAACTATCACCACGTTCACCACGTCACGTTCGTTATGATTTCTTGAGTTCTCTCTTAACATAATTTATCGTAGCTCTATAGATGGCCACAGCTCTTAGTATTTTTTGTGTTAGTTACTTAAACTCATCTGTTCAGTTCACACGATTATCATTTTGATTTAAGTTTGCAGCCTGTGGAGATATTGGCATCAAGGTGCATTATTGCTGCACTGCCATTTGATAGCTATCTATCGATGTTGTAAACCCACCTAGTCGCTCCCCTCCGCTGCTCGTAGAATTCGAATTCCGAATTTGTAAATTGCTTCTAGCCAAAAATTCATAAATAATCAATTCTTTCTGCAGACAAAAGCAATCTATATGGAATATCAAATATTCATGGCTAACACCGCCATGGGATCCATGAACTCCGTTTCCTCAAATCAGATTTCAATTGTACAAAATGTTGTCCACAACTGAAACACATTTATTCAACCTGATTTCATGCATTTTGTGCTAATTTTCATTTATTTTCATTTACTTTTAAAGTACAATTTAGTTGTATTTCGTTTTCAGTTTAACAATAGTAAAATGCTCTTTTCACCTGATTTAAAAGCAAAGCAAAATAAAAAACACTTTATAAATTCAACTTGAGAGCCGAGCAGAGCCAAAGCGCACACATTTCTGAAAGCACAACAACCAAAGATCCATCAATTCAACATTTTCAGTAAGTTCACATGAGAGCTGAGATCAAGTGATGTATGGAGAAGAAGAAGAAGAAGAAGCAGACATTATATGCATTTTCTATGCATTCATTACACAAAAAGTCGTTTTCGTTTTTCATTTGACAATTTCGTTAATTTAGTGTCATCAAGTTCCAGTTGAGTTGTTCCGCCTAAGTTAGTTCGTGTTTTTGCAACTTTTATTTGAAGTTATCTCTACTCGCGAATATCGTTATCGTTATCGTTAATCGTTATCGTTACTCTCCTATCATATTCTCGAAAGCTGTTACACTTGGAATGCTTTAAATTGAATTCGTTAGCGTTTCGAATATATACTTATAGCATTTACAACAATTTACTCAATTAGTCTTAAGAGTTTACGGATAAAAAAAAAAAAACAAATTGCATTTGAACGTATTGAAAAATGATATTGTTATTTTCTTTATTACAAATAATTACAATTTTTAATCAAATAGTTACAAATAGTTTTCGTATTTCGGCGCATTGTAAAATAACAAATCAAATATTAATATTTAATAATCATCAAATTTTTAAGTCATTTACATTCTCTTCTCAAAACACTTCTCTTTCGAAACTCAACTCAATGCAAAGTTACTAATTTGTATTTGTATTTGTCAATGTATTTGTATATGTGTGTGAAGTGCTCGACTAGTGTCTGAGTACAAAAGTCAATGTGATGTGAGAGAGAAGCAGAAGCTGAAAGGCAGAGAGGGAGAGAGAGAGAGAGAGAGACTGAGAGAGAGAGAAAAAGATTCTCTCTCTTTAGAGCATTTGCTTGCATCTATTGAGCCTTCTCTGCTTTCCTCTCGCTCTCTCTCTCTCTCCCTCTCTCGCTCTCTCTCTATCACCATCTTTTCTCTATTTATATACATGCCTACACCAATACATACACACATCTATCTATACATATATATAAATGTCTCTCTCCCACCGAACTTGGTCTACATGTGAAACACTTTGGTTGTTGTTGTTGTTGTTGCAGGCACAATCGCACCCTCGCGTGATTTACCCGAATTAACCGCCGAGGATACAATCCGCATTATTCTATCGAACCTAAATTTAGTAGTGCCGGTCGTGGCGGCTCTGCTCGTCATAATCATAGCGATAATTGTTATTTGTATACTGCGTAGCAAAGGCAATCACCACAAAGGTATCTATAAGTATATCAAACTAATTACAAAATTTCTTTTCTTTTTTTTTCGGTTCCACTCGCTCTCTTTCTCTCTCTCTCTCTCTGTCTATCTCTACATACTCCCCCCAAAACACTAAACATTTTCAATACTCTATATATGTGTAAATACATATCTATGTCTATATCTATATATATACAACAAATCAAACAAACAAACAAATATCTTGGCTATGCAATTGCCTGCTTTCTGTTGTTGTATCTCATAAACGATTTGCATGCGCGTTTATGGTTTATCTATCAAATCGCGATATAAAGGCACAATTGCGCCCCTCGATGATGGCACGGGCCATGGCAATGTCCATGCCCGCATACCGCTGCCCGCCTGGATGCCCGAGTGGCTGGATCTCAACTTCATGGTGCCCCTGATAGCCACCGTTGTCGTGGTTGCCGTTGGCATCTGTGTGGTCTGCGTGGCGCTCTCGCGCCGTCGAGCCGACGATCTGCGCGGCGGCCAGAAGGATGTCTATTGTAGGTTTGCCCCTCACCTTGCTATGGGCGAGGAGCCCAAGACTTATTTTTCTTATAATATCAAACATGCATATATGTATATTATTTTCGACAAATTTTATTTCTGTTTTCTATAGTATTGTTCCCAAACGGTTGCATATTGTTGCGCTTTTTTCTTTAATTTATATTTTTAATTTAATGCGCTCAATATCGGCAATGGGAACGCATAAGTCTTAGACCGTCACTCAGCAAAAATACTGGTAAAAACTTTATACAATATTCCGGAATGTTCAATGTCTAATATTTATAGCATGATATATAATCTATTCAAATTTATCTGACTACAGCTAACACGAACACAAAGAAACACTCAACACATAAAAAATACAGAAAAATACCAAAAATATACCAACAAAATATCAACAAAAAAGGCATATATAAATCATATATATTATAAATGTTTATTCAGTGTATATATATTTAGTCAATTCATATATTTATAATACTCATATCATACGATACTCATAGAACTATCATCAAATTTTCCATTTCCATCTAAAAATCAAATTGGAAAATTATCTAAAAAAGAAATTTAATTACATTTGTATAAAATCATATGTTGCGATGTCTTTTAGATTTGAACTATTCGAGATTCTATCCTATTCTACTTATGAGTTGTTATCCAAGTAACACACCTATATAACACAATATATATTTATCCTATACTTTAATCTCCAGTGTTGTAAATACGTTTTGCTTACGCCCTAAGCAACTTTTGAACTCCTTCTCCAATCACAACAAACACGATTTCCCAACTCAACTTTCTATCGACATTATTTTCCACACTTTTCTTTTTTCAAATGAAACCAAAACTAAGATGCTTTTTGAAATCGCAAATGAATAGATTAATGCTAAAGTAACGTAAAGTAAACTCAAGTAAAGTAAATTCGAATTCGATATCGAAATTGAAATCATCTCTCATTTCATGTCATAATATCATGAATTTTTATATCGCTAACAAGTTGGTATATTTTGAAATTTAAAAAAAGTATAATAATAATAATTAATAATTAATTATAATGAAACACCTCACATAATTCCGTTTTTGCAATTATAAACTTTGAGCTACTAATTAGCACTTTAGCGTGTTGAGATGCCGCACCGAAAAAAAAAAACAAAAAAGTCCAAAATTTCTTTTTAAAAGCCAAATATTGTGAGTGACGGAAGAAAGCTGATTGAAACGAGCTAAATGAAAATGAGTAAAACAGAAGTAAAGTATGCGAGTTGATCTTTGAGCAGCATTAAAGAGGAAAAGCATCTTCAGTGTTTCACTATTGAGTTCGCGATATCATATATTAATTCTAGACGATGTAGTTTACAATCAGACAATGGGACCCGGCGCCACCCTGGACAAACGTCGCCCCGATTTGAGGGATGAGCTCGGCTACATTGCACCACCCAATCGCAAGCTGCCACCGGTGCCCGGCTCCAACTACAACACCTGCGATCGGATTAAGCGAGGTACAGTCATAAGTAAGCATCTAAATTTCCAATGCAACATTTATTAATGCCAGGACTATGCCAGCGAAGCACCAGAGCACCATATCTTGGCCTGGTCGCACTCACTGTGCATTGGCTGAGGCTTTCTTTTGTCTTCCATTTACTTTGCTCACAAAATGAAAGAGAAAAAAATAAATGAAAAAAAAAATGAGAAAAAAGAAAGAATATTTCATATTTTGCGTTGCTTTGCATTCTCACAAAGAAACAATAAAGACCCAAAGGTCGCTTGCCACGCCCATGACACCATACACTCACGCCCACCCACACACAAACACACAAACACATCGCAACGCTTTCTCAGAACGAAATTCTCAAATGTCGCTTCTTAAAGTCGCTTCTTATTATTTTCAAACCCATCCGATCTGAAACGAAGACTCGTATTATTAAATGTTGTGCTGAATTTAGATTTTGATTTATTTTCTTTTCTTATTTCTTATTTCACATATGATTTTAACTTTTTTTCCCCTCCACAATCAAATCCTCTCCTTTTCGGTTGCCGTTGAATCGATTCTTTAACTTTTCTGTTCACTCATCGTTGATGTTGTATGAATATTGGAAATTGAATAAAATATGAAAACACCAATACAAACACATACACACACACACACGAATATATATATGAACATAAACTGGTTCAGGCCGCGGTGGCTTGCGCTCGAACAACTCCACTTGGGATCCGCGCCGTAATCCGAATCTATACGAGGAGCTGAAAGCCCCACCAGTGCCCATGCACGGCATTGGCAATCATTATGGCCACGCCCACGGTGCTCCCGAGTGCCACTATAGACATCCAGGTAGGAGGCCTCCCCCCACCCTCTCCCCTTTTCAGTTTGTAAGCTACTTTGATTTCTGTATGCAACTCCGATTAGTACTAAAAACTAACCCCAGTCCCGTTTAACTTCTTAATTGAGATTCAATTTATGTTTAAGTCCACTAACAATCCGAATAGTCTCACGCCGGTCGCATCGAGCCGCCTCTATCTCAGATACTGCATCGTAAGTAACGTAATTTGGGCCAAGGCAAACTCTCTGTCTCGTACTAAAACACTAAAACAAAGAAACCAAGACACCAACAAACCATCATTAAGTTATTGAGGAAATGTTGCTAATCGAACTCTTCTCTCGCTGAAGGCATGGAAGATGAAATCTGTCCCTATGCTACGTTCCATCTGCTCGGCTTCCGTGAGGAAATGGATCCCACCAAGGCCATGAACTTCCAGACTTTCCCGCATCAGAATGGACACACACCCGTACCCGGACATGCTGGCACCATGCTGCCCCCTGGCCATCCTGGACACGTACACTCCCGCTCTGGCTCTCAGTCCATGCCACGTGCCAATCGTTATCAGCGCAAGAACAGCCAAGGTGGACAATCGTCGATCTATACTCCCGCACCCGAATACGATGATCCCGCTAATTGTGCCGAAGAAGATCAATATGTAAGATTATAACATAAGCATTGTAAACTGAACTCCTTAATTTACTCTTTCTGGGTTTCTCTTCATTCCTTTCCGTACTTCCTTCTATCTGTTCCGTTTTCAATATCGCTGCTGTGTTATTTCGCGTTCTCCATCGTTCTTTCTGGTTTTCCTCTATTCCTTATCTCTCTCACGATCTATTTTTGATCTTACCTCTTCTTTTTCTTTTCATTCTCTCTGTTCTCTCTTTTCTAATTGCCTCTACTCATTGATCTCTCGCAACTCTCATAACTCTGATTTCCCTTCTATCTCTCACTCTCTCTCTCTCCTTGGCATTTCACAGCGTCGCTACACTCGCGTCAACTCTCAAGGCGGTAGCTTGTACTCTGGCCCCGGACCCGAATATGACGATCCCGCCAATTGCGCACCCGAGGAAGATCAATATGGCTCTCAGTATGGCGGCCCTTACGGACAACCCTACGATCACTATGGCTCTCGCGGCTCCATGGGTCGTCGCAGCATTGGTAAATATGAGAGAGATAGAGTATTTAGTATACCATAACTTCTATTCGTAATATGCCTCAGGTTCTGCACGCAATCCAGGCAATGGTTCACCTGAGCCACCTCCACCACCACCACGTAATCATGACATGAGCAACTCTTCGTTCAACGACTCCAAGGAGAGCAATGAGATCTCAGAGGCCGAATGCGATCGCGATCATGGACCACGCGGCAACTATGGCGGTAAGTCAGAGTCTCCAATCCCATACCATACAATTGATCCCTCCATCGAATCGTAATCCCAGCTTAAAATATGCAATCCATATTCCAATATACTTATAATAAGCTCTATTGAAAGTGTATTCATTTTTAACACAAAAAATTCGAAATGTTCTTAATTTCCCTTCTTTCAAAATTCACTTTTACATTCGAATATTAATAACGAGCAGAAGACGCCAATGATGGTGAGTGATGTGAACCCAAATCGCAACTCGACGTTAACTTTAGCATTTAGAGTGAATTTCGATTCAATTCAAATCTCACTTCAATCACAACTCACCTCATTCTACGTCCAGGCTCCCTTTGATCTCATACCAGGAATGTGCTCATTTGTCATATTTCCTTCATTCATTCATGTCATTCATGAATTATTTCATAGAGAGTTCGCAATAAATATTCATGCTGTGTTTTGCTAATATATCAAAAGAATACATATATATACATATTGTTTTTCAATATATATATTTTTTTTACTATTTTCTTTTCGTGTTAAAAATATTTATTTTGGTTTTGGTTGTTAAGTGTTAATATGAATTTGTTAATGCACAATTAAATAACTTCCATTTCATTTCATAAGTCGCACCGACCACATTTTGAAGGGTTTACTTTACTCCGGCACCAATGTCAATGTTTTATGTTTATGTTTTGTATCTAATATTGGATTTATGTTTAATTTTAATTATATATGTTTTTTTGTTCATAAGATCTCTCATTTCATATCATGTGTATAGAATTTCGCATGTGTCCGACTAGAAATCTATGGTTTTTACGAAAAATAAGTTAGTTATATAAGCAGAAAAAAAAGTCTAGATAAATATGATTTACTGAATTTCAAAAGAATTCAATTTTCAATCATTTTTGCACGATCTTCTCACATTACGTATAAGAAAAGTCTTATTTTAAATTTCATTTTGCGTTTTCTTTCTATTTTCTTTTACATTTTATGATATTTAAAACCAATTTACCATAAACAACTACTTAACGGTTGTGCTCAATTTCTTGGGGTTCTTAAATGATAATTTACTTTATTAAAACTACTATATGAAATCAAAATAAACGAAAACAAACAGCTGTAAAAAGATCACCACAACCGAAAGATCAACGCACCACCGAAGAAATGCGTAAATTAATCGAGAGGTAAGAAAAGAGTATTGTATATAGAAACTATAACGAAACACTTAGCTATTAAATTGGTTTAACCAATGCTGAGCACAAATTGCACAGAAAATTTACATCGTTGAAATCAATATATGAATGAATTAATAAATTATGTTAATTAAGCAGTTGAACACATTATCAAATACTAAACAATAAAAAAGAAGATACGATTAAGATTTTAAGAAACAATTTTAATGTCCAACAGCATCTTATTTAAAGCAGCCTGATGTCGATTTAGAAAGAGAATTTATATGGATACTGCATATTATTTTTTGTATCAGCATAGGCAGAGCAATTATAAGCAGAGGTGGCATAGGGAGAGCTATCATAGGGAGAGCTAGAATAAGAAGAGCGATTATAGTGGGGGCTAGCATAAAAAAACGATTATAATGAGAGGATTATAGGAAGACGTGCACAAGAGCTAGAATGCAGTAACTAGCATACGAACTAAGTACAGGGAGACTATGGGGAAGCGTGAGCTCAGGGAGAGTCAATAAAAGCAGAGCAATTATAACAAATGCTAGCATAGGCCAGAAGAAGAGCTAGCATTGGCAGAGCCAACATAGGGAGAGAAAGCACAGGTAGAGTGAGCGCAGTCAAAGCGACATTTCGACTCTTAAAGAAACAGCTTCAAGTACTACTCTTTAAATCGGCTAATCGTATGCATACTCATATTTGTATGTTCTTTTATAAGTACCAATACTTACCTAGCTATACTTACCTATAAAAGTAAAATTTATAAAGTCTTTGTGGTTAAAAATTCGTAATGTGTCGCATTCATTCAAGATTTATTTGCCATAGCAAAGGTTTATCGAAGTTAATATGGAGTTAATAAGTCATTTCTATGAAAGGAAGACTCGTTATAATAATTTAATTAAAAAAAATATAATAATTAAAAACAAATACTTTAAATTTAAAACCTAAATTCAAATTAGCTTGACAAATGACTTTTGATGTTGCTCTAAAAAGCAAAAATTCTGCTCAAGTCTGCATATGTAGCATATATCCAATCAGAGTTCGCATATTCCAATCAGATTGCAGTCAATTTTTGTAAATTTCTGTGCAATTTTATGTTGTAAGGTAATAAGCAGAAGAACTATTTGATGCAACTACTAACACTGATAATTTCTGTACTTTTTCTTCATTAAAAAATAAAAATAAAATAAAAATAATAAAAACTAAAAACTTTTATAACTCACTGACTACGTAGTCGCAGGCAGTTGTAAGTTTCAAACTAAAACTCGCAGTTAAGTAATTCGCTTTGCATGTTCTCTGGACGCAATTAATATTAAATGTGAAGTACGCATGCCTAAACCTAATCCCAAATATTTGTTTAACTCTATCTGTTTTTTATTGTATTTTGTATATTATATTTGAATTGTTTTTCTTTGACCTTTTTGTTGATCGAAAGCAAATCACAGTTGAGTGTTTCCGAGTGTACCGAAATAAACACACACAAAAACATTTATCATTTTGACAAACGAATTTCAATTACATAACTATATATATATATATATATATATATATATATATACATGTTAATCAACAGGCTTTAACTATTTAACACATATTTAAATACTTTATACTTGTGCCAGCTGCCACAAGCTGACGACACGAAACTCAAGGCGCCTTTAGCAAGCAAAGCTTTTTGGTTGCAAGCCTACAGAACAGCTAAACAAAATAATAATTAATTGTATACTACACATGTACTTTCTATTTTATATTATTCTATTTAATGTATTCTTCTATATAACAATTATTTCAACGCTACCCGCAGAAACGAAGCCGGCCCAAAACAACTCCAACTCCAACAAGCAAATGGCGCAGGATTCACAGCCTACGATACTATGGCAGTGTAATTTGTAAGCGACTCCCAGTGGGTGTGGCTGTTTAGCTTAGTGTTTCAAGTCAATGAAGTGCGTGGAAGTTGAATGACACACAAACACACACTTACACACTCAAGTCTTATTTGAATAAAACGAAAAAGGAAAAACCCAATGTACTCTTTTTCCCTTTGGGAACAGAGTATAAGAAAAACATCACAGGAGAAGTAAGCAAAGCGCATAAGGCGCACACATACACATACAATATATATACACATAAATACACACACATATATATAACAAATATTAACTATTTCAAATATTTATAAACAAAAGAAAAAAGCGAAAGCATAACATATGCAAATCAATTTTGCATTTACATAAAAAAAAAAAGTAAGAGAAACGAAAGAGAAATATTCAATTCAATTTGTGTGTTTGCATAATTGAAATTAAATTTTAATATTGTATTTTTAACTATAAGCAGAACTACCAAAATATAAAAAAAAAATGGGTGCATACATCGGCCCAAATACACAAGCACTATATATATATATATACACTATATATATATATATGCTCTTGTCTGTGTGTAGCTCATAAGTTTGTTTGTATTTCTCGATTTGATTTCTTTGCCATCTATATGTAGCCTCTAAGTCAAAGTCATAATATTATTGTAACTGATAGATATTGTTTAATGTTTTTTTGATGATCTGCAAATCCTATAGTTGCGCGCATGGTCAGTTCAGTTGCCCGCTTAAACAGATTATTTGTGATCATAATTTTTAGTATTGGTAATCGATTTTATAATTATTTTTATCGATCAAATGAATGTGTATGTTTAACATTTTTTATTTATAATTTATATTTTTCGTTTCAAAGCGCTTCCACAAAAAAAAAGAAAAGAAATAATTAATATTAAATTTGTTCAAGCACAAATTGCATTTATTTATGCAGATATAAATCCATTTAGTCAGCTGCTCTAAATTGTATTATACAACAGACCCAAGCGCACCTTTTGCCTATTTTTTTATTTATTTAGAGTTGGTTTCTGCAAGCTTTAAGACGAACTCAAATTCAATTCTGTCAAATTTATTTATTTAAGATCTTATTATTATTTGTAAGTTTTGCAACAAATTTGTTTGCCAAATATAAAAACGAAAATTTATTTCAAAAGTTTTTACTGATTTTTCATTTATTTTATTTTTTATTACACTGCTTTTATTTTATTTAATTTTTCAGCTATTTTCCTAGTAAATTGTGCAGCCACTTTAAACACTCAAAGACTGAATGAACTATGCAAATTTATATGAATGACATAAAAAATGCTTAACAATGAATCTATGAATTTTACAGGAGTCAAAATACCGTACGAACATAAACATCATTTGCTCAAGACTTAGAAATAGCAATGCATTTGAGGTGGCTAACAATTGATCTAGATCCATTTATCTATCTATCTTTGCTTAAATATTATTTCATTTGCATCTCATTTCGATTACTATACTCAATTCGCATACACTCTCTAATACACCCTACTATCCTTAGCTATATCGATTTTATATATGAATGTAGTGTTGTGAACGATAATATTGCTTAAAAACATACATATATAAATATATTATGGGAAACTTATATGAAGATATGAATGTACTACAAATTTTGATGGTAAACGAACTACAAATATTGAATAGCGTTTAGACAAATGGCATTTAATTAATATTACAATTAATACGATATACAAGAAAAAAAAATAAAGATAAAATAAAAAACTCACAAATTTTCAAGTAATTCAAATAGCAACTAAATACGAAAAGTTTTCGACTCCCAAATTTAATAAAACCAAAAAAAGGAAAAAAGAAATACAACTTTTCGGCAAATCAAAATCAAAAATTAAAAAACTCTTAAAATAAAACTTTCGATATTCGCTAAACGAAACAAAAACAAATATTTAATAAAGCATAAAAAAAACTAAGCTAAGCAAATATTCAAAATAAAATCATCCATTTTTCATATACATACATATATATCATGCATATATTGGAACACGTCTGCCATAAAGCGGCGAAGCTTGCTTTTTATGTTGCTTGACAAAGACATCAATTAATAAATATTCTATAAGCCCAATTTGTCATAATTTAGCATAAAACATGCATAACAACATAAATTAAACTAATTTTCTACTTAACATTACTTAAAACGCATAAATCAAAATTAAATTCCATTTGCATTTAAGCGAGAAAAAAGAAAACATACACAACACACACAAATTAAAACATTCAACTTCAACGCACATCAAATTGAGAAAATGAGAACGCAAAAAAAAAAAGACAGAAAAAAAAACAAACTAAGCAAAAATTCGAATGAAAAGTTAAAAGATTTCAAAATATGAAACATTTATACATTAAGGCAAGGCAGTTTAAACGCATACTAATCACTCGCTCCCTCTTAGCCGATCAAATATTACTCGTATATATACACATATATATATTATAGTATGGGCAGCGATGCAAATATCCAAAGATTCAAACTCGTAAAACCTAAACGAATACTTCAAATATGTGTATTACTAATTACAAATTATGAAAAACATATATATATGTATTAACTATATATTAATATTGAATGTATTGAATTGACAAGCAAACATAACACGCACACAGAGATACATAGACACCAACACACATACATACAGCTCTAATCTCTATAGCACTAAAGACATTTGAAGTCCCCTTTGACAACAATAATAACCAAAACACACACACACATATAACACTTACTACACACACTTACATACATTCAGCAAGCGAATATAAATTTGTCTGTTTCAGTGTCATAAAATTCAAGCAAATCAACAACAACAAAAAACTAAATAAATGCCAATGTATGTTGGACAAAAAAAAAAAACATTCGAAGCTGTTGTTTTTTCTTTGATCAAGATTTGAATTTATTTTATTAAAGCTATGAGCTGGGAATGAAGAATAAAAAATATATGTATATATTTTTTACTTTAATAACAAACAACAAAAATAAATAAAATGAAGATCTTATATTATTATTCAATATATTATTTTAATTTAGTTAAATATTTTTTTTTAAATTTTGTTTTTAATCACTTTTAAAAGAATATATAAAATATTTATAATTCTTTTTTTTTTATTTTAAAATTTAGTTTTAAATCACTTTTAAAAATATATATATAATTACTTACTATTTTCTACATAAATATATTTTGGAAAATAAAGCAAGCACGCACCTACATATTAAAAATTCCCCTTAAGCTCGAGCCAAGTCAGCCAAGCACTACTGATAACACCTCAACTCTTGTCTTAGCGAACGAACTAAATATACAATTACTTTATCAGGTCACATAGACATATTTCCCCCTATGTAAGTCCCCGTGCTGTGCAAAAAAGTACCGTCGTAGCAGCAGCAACGCCTGCAATACGTTGCTATAAAAGCGGCTTCAATTCAATCAAACAGCATCAATCAAGCATTGTCAATCCAATTAAAATGAAGTTCGCAATTATTTTGCTGCTCGTCTCGATGTGCGCCATGGCAATGGCTGGTTACGAAAGGCCGCCATATCTGCCCAGGCCCACCTTTAGGCCTGTTTATCGGATTGCACGTGCCGCTGATCGTGAGCGACCACCATACCTGCCCAGACCCACATTTAGGCCTGTTCGGATTGCGCGTGAGGCTGCCTATGAGCGACCTCCGTATCTGCCCAGACCCACTCCTAGGCCGTATAACCGATACGTACGTGAGGCATTACCAGCTGAGCTGCTGCAGGCTGATACTCTACAATACTAAACATGGAAAGCAACAAGTACTTCAGACATATCTCGTGGCATAATAATAATTTTTAAGAAAATATCCATAATTTGCTACAAAATAAATTTATTTTTGGTTAGCCAATACACGTAAAAGACTGTATTTACTTCGGGGTTGCTGCATTGGCTAAAGCATATAATATAATTATATTATATTGTAGCGTCAAATTTCATTTATCTTCATAAGTGTATCGCATGCCCATAGAGCGCCCTCTATGAGTCGGATTGTGTCCATGGTGTGTGCACCAGCTAAGTATTTTGTATATAGTACTTTAAGCGCCATTTATGTGGATGGTAGTAGTGGCAAGAGTCGAGGTGAGTCAATTGCAAAAGCGAAACCAGAGACAAAAGCAGAGAAGCAGTGGTAGAACCACACTCAAAATCTGAGTCGGAAGCCTCTGCTGTTTCCTCTGAATCTGTCATTGGCTGAGGCCTTGACTCAGACTCACCTTCAGCCTCTGCTTCAGCTCACGTTTTGACTCAGACTCAGATTTTGTTTTCTGCCTGTTTCTTTGTTTGTTTCTGCCTGTGCTGCTTCCTCTGAATCCGCCATTGGATGAGCCTTCGACTCAGACTCACATTCAGCCTCTGCTTCTGTCTCTGCTTCTGCCCTTGGCTCAGGCTTGGACTCAGACTCAGCTTCAGCCTCTGCTTCTGCCTGTGCTTCTGCCTCTGCTTCTGCCTTTGGCTCAGGCTTGGACTCAGACTCAGATTTTGCCTTTGCTTCTTTCTGTGCTGCTTCCTCTGAATCTGCAATTGGCTGAGGCCTTGAGTCAGACTCAGCTTCAGCCTCTGCTTCTGCCCTTGGCTCAGGCTTGGACTCAGACTCAGCTTCAGCCTCTGCTTCTGCCTCTGCTGCTTCCTCTGAAGCTGCCATTGACTCAGGCCTTGAGTCAGCCTCAGCTTCTGACTCTGCTTCTGCCTTTGGCTCATGTTTGGACTCAGACTCAGATTTTGCCTCTGCTTCTGCCTGTGCTGCTTCCTCTGAATCTACAATTGGCTGAGGCTTTGACTCAGTCTGAGATTCATCCTCTGCTTCTTCTGATTCCTCTAGGTCTACCATTGGCTCAGTCTCAGATTCTGACTCTACTTCTGTCTCTGATTCTACCTCTGCTTCTGACATTAGCTGAGGTTTGGACTCAGACTCCAGTTTTGCCTCTGTTTGCTTTTCTGAGTCTGTCTTTGGCTCTGATTTGATTTCTTTAATAATTTTATAACTTGTCGCATGTTAATAGAGCGCCCTCTATATTTGGGTTTTCTTGTGGTTGATGGATTAGCTAAGCATTTTATGTTTATCTGAAGCGCCATATATGTTTCGAGTTAAATAATTGTAGGGGTAGCGCAGAAGGTGCTGAACTTCACTTAATTCCCCCTATTTTTAAAAGCGTCATTGCTAAATCAATATATGTAAAACCTTTGATATATGCCTTTTGTAGCTGTCATATAATTGATTTCATTCTGGTAGAAATACAATAGAATTAATATTAAAAGAAACTGTATTTTATGATTGTATAAGATTAAGAAATTATTATAAAGCTGAAAAATTTACTCTAGTAAGTGCAGTTAGACTTATTTTACCAATAGAAATTAAACTAACACAACAAGATAGTTTCGCCTTAAAGAATCAATTGAACAATGACAACGTCCATTGCTGCAAATTGATTAAATATTAACCTATTAGCCACTCGAATCTACACGCGAAAGGAACGTGAAATCCAAAATATTTGATTATCCGGCAATTTAATAATGCAAACAGAACCCGTCCATGGCCAGGCCAGGAGTGGGAGCACTTTTAACAAGCCACGAATGCAAACAAGACTCTTGTGGAACGAGCGAGCGAGCATTGGGATTGGGTGTGTCCTTTGTGCCGCAGCGAGGCGAAAAGTTCAACAGGCTGCTCCACTAAATCAACAAAGAGAAAACCGCAAAATGCCGATAAGAGCCGTCGCAGCGAAACCGGAGCGCCCGGCCGGACGGGCCAGGAAGCCAACTGACCCCGCACATGGCACTCGCACTTGGACTCGGTTTATGGCGGCGACAGGCAACGACGGAACAGCCGCTGGGACTGGACGGAGACACACCAGCAAAACAAACAATTGGTTTACATAAAAATGAATGGAGGGTGGTGTGGCTGATGGGAGTGGGGATGGGAGTGGGAGTGGGTGCTCGTTGGGAGCCTCTCGGCCACTTTACGGGCTTCAGCTGTCGCAGGAGACGTTTGTTGCTATTTAGCTGGCCCAAACAAGCGGCAGCCGGGCGCTAGATGCAGCCCAAAATGGATATGCGTTGACAACAGTCTGTAATAATAGTTGTTGTTGTTGTTGTTGTTGTTGTTGTCTTCGTCCTGCCGAATGCACACTGAACATGCAAGGGAAGTCAGGCGGAGCTTATCGAGTGCTCAGCAATGAGGGGCGTAGCGGGTTGGGCTGTGTGAGGGAGGGAGGCAGAGTGGTTCATAGAAACTATGTCAACGCTGCTCCAGTGCTAGCCAAAATGGGGTTGGTCTGCTCTGCTCTGTGCTGTGCTGTGCTGCTTCTTCTTCTTCAGCACAGTTGGCAGTTGTTCGCTTAAAATGTTTTCCACAACTTGGCGTCATGCAATCTAAAAAGCTCACAATACACACAACATGCATTATATAATTATAGAAGATAACGCCAACTATACGAGACCCATTCCAATTTGGCTAAGGCGGGCCTCTGCTCCTATCTCTACCTCTATGGCAGTCGAAAAACTTGGAGTGATATATATGTATATATATATTGTGATCAAGGTTGCGAATTGACAATTGATGAGCGACCCGAATACTGAACATAAACTTTGTTTTATTGGAATATTCTTGCGCTAAGTCAAATGTTTAATATAGTTCAAATATTTTCTCATTTATATATCTAAATGTTTAATTTATAAATATAAAATTAATATTCTCATTTGAATATCAAGAATATATCTATATCTCAAATTTATATTTCCCTGTTCTAGTTGGAATTGTGCAAAGAATTCAAATTCAAAGATAATTTGCTTAATATATAATTTAATAAAATTCATTCTGCATTGATTAGAAAAATTAATATTTTAAAAATAATCTGCTGAAAAATAATATTTATATGGAATATACAATATATATATATTTTTTTTTTAATTTATAGAAAAATATATATCAAAATATTATTTATATGGAATATTAAAAATATATTATTTTAATTTATACAAAAATATATATATATATAATTTATATGGAATATAATATTTTTGTTGCGGTAATTACAAGAAAATATATATTATTTTTTAAAAAAATATATATATTTTAATTATTATAAAATGAAAAAATAAACTGAAAAAGATTTTTTAACATTATATTATAAATATTATTAAATATTGCAAAATAAAAATAATGAATATTTATAATAATATTATTATATTTATTATTTAATAATAATAAACTTATAAAATTAATGTAAATTGTATTTTTTTAGAAACATTTTATCTATATTTATTTATTTAAATTTTTATTTTTGTATATAGTTATATACTTATTAAATAATAATTGTATATAATTGAAATATACTTCATAACAATAAAAAAAAACATATATTTACGACAATTTGTCACTTCTTTAGAGTCACAATTGACAGACATAATAACAAGGTTTTTTTTTTTTTATTTTATTGTTTCAAATAAGTGTCAATAATTTGAAGGGCAATTAATTCAGAGTGAAGCCGCAGACGGAGCCAGAGCCGGAGAGGTATTCGCTCGCTGCCATAAAAGTTATGTTTTTAATGACTTTGGCAAATAAATTAACGCACATTTAAGTGAAAACAAAGGCAATCACATAAAACTAAAACCCAAACGCCGAGCCACTCTGTCAGTTTATGGATGCTCGAGCTGCTCGAGCTGCTCGAGCTGCGAGTGGCAATTGTTGAAAATGTGGAGCCAAAAACTCCATTTGTTTTGGCTCATTTTATTTGCTCGTGCTGCATTCAGGTCTAGGGTAGTTAAAGTTTATCTACACTCATTTGGCGTGTTTGTTTTGTCTACCCATAAACCTACTTTACGGCCAAATAAGTTAATAAACTGTTTGCTCTTACCTGTTTGCTGTTTGCTGTTTGCTGTTTGCTATTTGCTATTTGCCGTATCGATTTTCTATTTCAGTTAATGTTTTCAGCTAAATTCCAAATATCTAGGAAGTTACCAAAATAAATGGAAACATTTTTCACATTTTAGCTAAAGTATAAATTTTAAAACATGTTTAAGAAAATGTATAATGTAATATACAATTTAAAAAATAAATATATATATATATAAAAGACAAAAGAAAGAAAAAGAAAAACGAAAATGTAGAAATTAAACACATAATTTATTAATATTAATTTATTATTATTAAATATAAAATATATATATATTTTTTTCTTTTCCTAATTGAACTTTGATATTTTTCTTTTAAAAACTGACTAGTTTAAGGAGAATTGGCCTTGGCTAAGTTAATTCTTTCATATGTTAGCCCTGAAATTATAGCTCATTTTACTGTGTAGTTTTTATTATATATCTAAAATTATAAAGCCCGCGTGCTGCTTATTGTATACAAAAATTGGAACATGCAAATGAGGAAATAAAACAGTTTTTATGGTATATCATGCGCTGACCTTTTGCTTGCAAATAATCAAGCAATACGGCCCCAAATGACACTCGATATTATAAAGAACGTTTACTTATAAATAGAAATAAATAATTAATTAGAAATATAAAATATATTAAGCAACTTCCAGGCCAGGCAGTTTGCTCAAAGTCTAGAATTTCGGCTAAGAGTTTACTAAAATATATTAAAATGTTTATAAGCCTTTGAATATATTTTCAAGTGCTTGATACAGCGAATTCCTAGGCTTAAAGTAATCACATATATTTTAGACCAAAGTATTACGAAATAGTTGCGTGTCTTGGGCCAGTGGCTATAAAGCTTAGCATTTATTGTTGATTGTAAGCAGTTAATTATCATAAATGTATAATAATGTGTATATAATATACATACATTATATGTATATATTTATGATAATATATAATATTTTATATAAATTCCACATTTTTGTGTTAGCCTTTCTAGCGAATATCAAAATTCAAATTTAGCCTATTGAAGATTAGTGAAGATTCAAATTCTGTACTTAAAAAATATATATCAATAATTATATTAACAATAATAATCAACATAATTTTAGAAAAAGTCTTTAATAAGTAAATATTATTATCAAATATAATTCAGTAATTTTAAAATTCGAAATAAATATTTTAAAAAATTCTCAAGTATTCAACAGTTTAACTCTAATATTTAATATTAATTTAAGACTATAATAAATACAAATTCACATTATTTGACTGTTATAAGCGAAGCATTAGCAGTAAGTCACTGTGATATATGACTTGGCCATTCAAAAGAGTATCGAAAGTGTGGAAATTATTTGAGGACACAAATCATGGCCTCCAAACAGTTGTTGCTGTTGCTGTTGTTTGTCTGGCTCGCTGGGTTTTTGTCTATTTTCGAAACAGCAAACAAATTATGAGAATGAAAACAAGCGACGCACACCCACAGTCGAGCACATCTCTATATATACATAAGTGTATATAGTGTGCGTGTGCTTGTGTCGGCTTGTACTATCTATAGAATTGCTTAAGTATTTTGTGATTTTTCTTAATCATCATAAATTTGAGTTAGTTTTACCGAGACATTTGGCAGTTGGCCACCAACGCGACAAGAACTTTCCCAACGACGGAAACATCAATAAATTAGAAATGTTAAACTCAACGTTATTTAGGTGGGCGGCTGCCAAGGGGCAGATCATGGGGGCCGGCGGAGGGGCCGGGTTGCTGCCCGTTTAGAGGCGGAGCGACAGGGCTCGGCCCCAAAAAAAAAAACTTATTGTCTGCGTGTTGCGGCATCAGCAGCAGCATTTCAATGCGTCTTCTCTGCTCACCAGTTGCCATAATTCTAAACATTTAATGGCCGCCAACTGATGTGACTAGGCGACATTGCCCAAGCCCTGAGTTGAGTTGGCTGTCCAAGGCAAGCTGTGGGCGTGACACACCCCCACACCCTCAATCAACTTAGCCCCCGTTTGGTAATGCCCAAAGGGTGGATGCTGCGCGCATGTGTGCAAAATCTGAACATTTACGACTTTTGCAAGCAGGGTTGCTTGGCCAGGGGATGCTGGTGTGCTTATGTAAATGACAGTTGACTTGATGGCAGCCATTTTGTATATTCAATTCAACCACCAATTGCCATAAGCATAAATCTCCCTTGTATTGATTTGTGTAGCCCAAATCCAACATAATTTATTGCTCTTAAGCTCATCGAAATGATTTCATTTGCCAGCAGCTGTCCTTGGTAAATAGCTGTAGATGATGGCTGCTAAATGGAGCAGACACTTAAGCGATTGAAGTTGAGTTCTAGTTTATATTATGCTCTTATCTGATAGCTATAGCTAGCTCTGCTGCTTAACTTGGCTGTATAATGATCCGCAATTAGATAGAGCATATAATGATTGAAAGTTGTGCTTATAATAATTAATTTTATTATTACTAATATTATTCTTTTTTTTTTTAGATAATATATATTACAACTTATGTATTTACTTGGTATGAAAATATTCCACTTGCAGTTTATAATTTAATAAATTTGTACGGCAAAGTTTCTTCCAGCAAACTTCTTCAAGTAGAACGCTAATATAAATCAATCAGACTTTAACCTGCGTGACTGAACTTTCTGCTTATAAAAGGAAATATTCATTATTCAATATATAAACTATGTTAATTGTTTTATTTATTTAATCATCATTCAAACCAAGCAAACTATTTCAATCAAGCAATTATAATGCAACTGAGATACAGAACTCTCTGCTGAACTTGGCTGATTGAGCTGCCTTAGTTTATGCTGCACTTCTGAATTCTTCGAATTTATATTTAAACTGCAAATTTTGATCTAATGTAGGAATAGTCTTTAAACTAGTAGTTTAAACATTTCAAATGATTGAAAGTCGCATAATTATGCTTGAACACAAACTTCTTTAACTACTTTTTTAATTCTTCGTAATTGATTCGCAAATTCTGCTGTTAATTTGAATAATAAAATGTGAAAAAATGTGAAATATGAAATATGAAATATTAATATATTCCTTTATATTCATATCCAAAGGAATTATACACCTTTAAAAAGTATAATAAATTTATTTAAATAAATAAATAAATATAAAATAAATAAAAAATATAAAATGATAAATAATATTTAATTTTATTTTTTCATTTGACATTTTATTTATTTATTTATTTATTTTTTTTTAGTTTACTATTCACAATAATATTTACTATAAATTTTAATAAGATACATTTAATTAATTAAATGAATTTTACTTAAGTTTAGCTAAATTCCCACTGCAAGTAGCCAGAAATTTTAGGTTTCAATTCGATTCGATGTCTCGATATTGACTCGATTCAGCTGAGTCAATATCTAAATTTATTACATTTCAGATTTCAATACATGAAACATATTTTCTACAACAATTTGCGTTTCATTCGAAGATCATGACAAATGTGACTCAACTCAATATTTTAGTATATTTATGGCATCATTTTCTAATAATATTTAAAATGAACTTCAACATTTATTAAATTTTAATGATATAGTAATTTTTAAAATTTGTTATTAAATTCCTAAAAATATATAAATCATTTACTTAATTTATTAATAAAAACTTCAACATCTAAATTAAATTTTAATGATATCATTAAAATTTAATAAATGTTGAAGTTTATTTTAGTCATATTTAAAATTTAAATATTTATAAAAAACATTTTCTTAATTCATTATAATAAATTTCAGCATTAATAGCATTTTTTTTTTATAGGTATATACAATATATGTACATTCCATGCGCATGTTAAATAATTTGTGTGTCATCACAGGCCACGCACACAATTAACAACTCTGCAGAGCAACAGCAACAGTTCACCCTTGGACGCTGGTCAAAAAAACAACCACAAACTCAACCACGCACCCACACACACCTACACACACGCACACACACACATTAACAATTAACGTAATTAAATGAAGCGTATGTAGTTGAGCATAGCCAAACACTTGACTACAAGCCTAGCCCACATAACCAACTGCGAGTGTGTGTGTGGCATTTCCTTTAGCTTAATTAATTTAGAGCCTGACACACACACACAGAGACACATCGAGAGTGTCACTTGCATTTGCTGTTTATGTGCTGTGCGCTATCTCATTTAATGTTTTAATTGCGAGTGGAGCCAAGTCGCCAACGGCAACCAATCAGCGAGCTCTACGAGCGCGACGGCTGTCTGATTATGTCACAGGACATGCTGAAGCCAGAAAAAAAAGTACACAAAAAACAGCAATCCCACAGCCAAATGCAAATAAGTGTGTCATTAAACAGTCATAACTGTCATCGACTAAACAAAAATGAAGCCTTGGCTGCGCGCACGTTGCGTATACGCACTGTGCCCGGTGCTCACATATTGGGCCCGCATTAAAGCCTACACACTTTAGCGAATTTCCCTGTGGAGCAACTGCCAATGCTTGGGAATGTTGCTGCTGATGTTTGCTCAACTTTCGCCACATTTTTTTCTTTTATGCTCATTTCGCATGACCCAAAAATATGCTAATCCTGGCCAAGAAACATTTAATTACCGTTATTTGGCTAGCATTTGGGCGCAATGCCAGAAATTTGTTGCACCACCAAAGGGCATATAATTTCAATGTGTGCCACGCACTAATTAAACTAATTAAGGCAATTTGGCATTGCCAAAGTCACTCCAGCTGATAGCTAGAATACGAATTCATATCGATAGAGTTGTTTGGCCCATTCATCATTTATGCAAATGCCGACGCGACGCGGCAGGGTCAACAACTTTGGCAAGGTTGATCCTTTTGGCCAAAAAGTGCCACCAAATATCCAAAACAAAACGAAATAAATTCAAATGCGTTTTGCCAGCTAGCTACACGTAAATGTATGCCAACTAAAATTAATTACAGGCAATAACGTCATTCCTGTCCGGCTGTGCTTTTTGCCAGCGCCGCATAGAGACAGCCGCAGAAGCATAAGAGAGACGGAGAGTGACAGAGAGAGAGAGAGAGAGAGAGGGAGTTGTAGTGTGAGCCACATTTATGGGCTCGCCATTGCCAAAAAAAAAAGAAAGAGAATGAGGCAAAAAACAATCGTGGCTGAATTTGAGGAAATGGCCGGGCGACAGAATCAAGCTGAATTACGAGCTACGCCAAATAGAAATGAATGCGACATACTTTTAGGCGTCGCGGCCAGAAGCCAGCAAAACAATTGCGTGTATTTTGGCGATTAACATGATATGCGGAAATTTCTGTACTGCAACAAAATACAAATACAACAACACACATACAGAGAGCGAATGCAAATGCTTCAATGGCGCATGCGTCGTGCTCGTTCAGGTGCTCGTGCTACTACTCTATGTATAAGTATTTCTTTCTTTTTTTTTTTTTTGCAAATAAAAATTATATTGCACATGCTCTATGTGTGTGCGTGTGTGTGCGTGTGTGTGTGTGTGCTGAGAGACTTCGTGCCTGGACATGCGACAGCCTGCTATTCAGTTGAGTTAGCTCTGAGGGTCTGACAGGAACTGAGTGCTTAGTTTGCTGAGTGGGTGTGAAAACTTAAAAGCCATTTAAACAAATTACACACACACACACACACACACACATAGCAATAGCATACTTTTCAGAGTAAACGAAAATCTAATTAGAATCAATTGTGTTGTCTAGATCAAAGCTACTAATTGGCAAAGCAAATTTGATAATCCAACACACACGCACTGTCCTCAGACACTTTGGCAAATTGCTAAATATTGTGAAATGCTGAAGGCTGCACAGAGCTTAAGAGACAATGAAAATAAAGGCGTGAAGACGACAGCAATTTGTGTGCTCAAAACAAATATACAAAACTAATCTACGACAATAAATTTTCATGCAAAGAATTTAACAAAAACAAATTTATATGTATAGTGAAAAACAAATGGAAAACTCTTTCAAATAAAATGGAAAATCTTGTGAAAATGCGCTGAAATATGCCGAAATGTTGTGCAGGCGTTTGCTTCCTGGTTTCCAGATAATTTTCATAGCGTGTTTGAGGTGAGTAAAACTGTTATAAATAAACCAAGCACTTTGTAAAAGCCAGCAACGTTTTCCGTCTTCTGGATATGAGATTTTATATTTTAATGGGCGAACGTGGGCGTTGTCAACCTATTGCATTCATCTCTCATTTACATATACAAATTTTTTCTATTTGAGTGTTAAAATTGTTGAAATTTAATTTCTTAAGTGTTTAAAGATTTATTAGCAAGTCTATGAAATTTCATTTTTTATTGAAGCTGAAGAGCAATTAAAATTGTTAATAAAAAGAAACATGAAAAAAAAAGAAACATAAAATAAAATAATCAGCCAAACAACCTAACAAGTTGCGGTTAGTCAGGTGAGGGCAAATGGAATGAAATTTGTCTAATGCCCAGGCAGCAGCAGCAGCAGCATCATCATCTGAAGCATCAAAGCATTGTGCAATTTTATGAACCATATAAAATTAATTGGCCTGCACACACAGACATATGCATCATAATTTGTGTGCTTTATGAATTTTAACGGCAATTTCCTAACAGAAATTATCGCGACTTCAGTTAGCCAAGTTGTCCAGTTGAGCATTTAACTGTGTAGCAGTTGGCATCGCTGGCTTAACTTTAAGTAGAAGCGACAGTATAATCTCATTAACTCTATCTAAGCCGCATCTTTGGGCCTAATCAAGCAACAGCTGTTTTGTAATTCCAAAGCCGACCGGTTCGACCAGCGAGCGTGCTGGCCGAGTCAGGTGTCTTTTGTTAAAGGAATGCATGAACAAAATATTTTTACATAAAAACCAAATCAACTGCTAAAATATAATAAAAGCCGAAAAAAAACCAACAACAACAACAAGAAATAGAAATACTAATGTCAATAAATTAAGTCAACAAATGTGACCACGAGAGCGGACCGCAATAAAGACAACTAGCAATGGATGGAGCGAGGGGCGATCGAGGGCTTTGGGGCATTCGACGGATCTGTGGATCGGGCGGAACCGCTCAGCGCTACAAATGGGAACAGGTTTTCTAACAGCACGCAGACAATGAAAATTAAACCTCAATTTAGATTCAACGCTCTGAATTCGAATTCGAATTCAGATTCAGATTCATCTGGTCTCTCGCTCTCACTCCGTCTCTCTTTCTCTCTCTGTCTCGCTCTCTGTTTGCCCCTTTGGACAAATTTACATTCCGGTGTGGACGGAGTGAGCCACCGACGGCACCTTCTGCTCCGCCTCGCTTTGATTTCACCTGCATTAGTATCGCCATCGATAAACGCGGTTCATTTAATTTATTCTAATTGCTTGAACCAGCGCCAAGCGTCGAGCTTGGCCCAACACCAGCTGCAGCCATTGGCCATTGGCCATTGGCCTGGATTGGCCAGCTTCAAGATCACATTCAAATCCATTTGACCAGAGTCCACTCCAAGTTTGTTGCATTGTTGTCCAACAAACATTAAATTAACTAACTGTAAACGCTATCAACCTTTCCAAACTTTTACAGTTCCTTTTTATGATGGCCTTTCCCTAAAAATCGATTTCAAAATCAATCCACTCTCAGTTTAGACAATTGAAATAATTGATGAAATACTTTAAATTTAAATTTAATTTAATTAAACGTCGTAAATATTTTGTAATTTAATTTTAAAATGTTTTTAAAATTACACTTATTAATATATTTATTTATTTTTTTTAAATATTATAGAATTGTCTATATAAATATAGAAATTTAAAATGAAATATCTAAGAAAAAATGATTAAATTATATATGCATATACAAATATAAGATAAATAATATTCTAAATTTATAAATATAAAGTTAGAAATTTAAGGGAAATATCTAAAAGAAAACTTTGAGAAAATTATATAGCAAAGAAATAAATATTAAGAATATTGTTTTAGTATCCATATTTAATCAGAATTATATTATTATTTATATATATTTATTTTCCTAGAAATCGTTTGCAATCAACTTTTCTTTTTGATATTGCAATATTTTATTTAAATTTATTATTTTACATAAATGAGTTTTTCATAATTGAAGGAAAAACATGTGTTAAATTGTTCTTAGAAACAAATAAGAAAAAGAAAAATTAATATTTATTTATATTTATTTATAATTCTATGCATTAGTTTTACTATAAATAACTTGTCAACATTTAAACATTTTATTTAAACTACTAATTATTTTTAAATATTTTTAGATAATTTTTTTAAATAAAATTAATAAGTAAATAATTAAATTATTATTAAAATATAATATATAATAATATAAAAAATTACTCATATATTTAATTTATTTTTAAATAACAACTCATCGACTTTTTTTCATTTTGTTTAAATTTTAATTCAATAAATTTCTAAGCCTAAAAAAAAATATATATATTAAATAGATCATTTAAGTAGTGTTAAAACCAGGGTATCTATTTATTATTTACATTCTTGACGCCCAATTACATAGTCTCAAAATGCAAATCGATACTATGAAATTCCATTGCGTTCGCTTTTAAGGTGATCGAGCCAAGCCATTCCTGCACACACAGATATATATATACATATATATATAGAAACTTAAACGGAACAGTGCTGGTCGGGCAGATATGTGTGACTGTATCTAGGCTAAATACATAAAATGAATTCAAATGAAGTGAAGAGCAGAGAAGGCAGGGGCAGCGGTGTGGCAGCCTGGTTGTTGTCTAATCAAGTGTCGTATTCATTGACCACGCAGAGTTATCAACATTTGGAATTGATGTAAAGTCAAATTTATGGCCAAAGACCTGAAAATATTTCATATATTTATTGGGCGGGTGCGGAATGCGAGCTGAGCTGAGCTGAGCTGAGCGCAGGCGCAGGCGCACGTGCTATGGCATTTCTGGTATCCGAAATTAATTGTTATGACGAAAAGGAGTTTTACGTGCTGGAGTCTATTGTAAGAGTCTGACACTGACTCCGACTCTGACTGTGACGGCGACTGCGACTGCGACTGTGGCTTTGGCTTTGGCTTTGGCTTTGCAAGTAAATTATTATTATGACTTTCACGCCCCGGGCAATATGTTTACAGCGTCACAGACACAGTGGAATGATTAATAACCAGCATGCTATAAGTATATATTCTTGTGGCCCATAGATACGCTGAGCTTAAGTGGCAACTGTTTGGGGCTTGGACACAGTGGGAAACTGTTAGCCATCTGCCAGATATTATGGTTATTGTTATTATTGAATGCCATTCAGATGAGTTAGCCTAAAGCAGAAGCCAATGAACCGCAGACACTGCCATCGATTGCTTGACAGCTGCAGATACAGATACTTTTGTCTGTATCTATAACTGTCAATTGTTGTTGTTGCTATTGTTTGTTGTTATTGTTTCCTATGCTTATTATGACAACACTCAATTGCTCATGTGACGCCTGAAAGTCGAGCAGCTGCCGATGCCGTCGTATCTCAGTACCCAACACATATAGACATATATACATATATCTAAGTATCTATTATGAGCTTTGTGTATCTATGTGTGCCACACTCAGTTGGCTCGGCCATTGTGAAAGTGAAAACCCACAAGTGTATAGACATTTGCTGGCCACAGCCAAAGTTAATATGAGTTACACATAATTGAGTTAGCCAAGAGTGCCACGAGATACTTATGCTCACATATATATACAAACATCTAGAGTAGATATACATTTATTTATTTTCATTTTTTTTGGAAAGTTTGACCGCTATAAATCAACTCAAATCTAATAGTTACAGGCTTATGACGCGCTGCTTGGTCAATTGACATATCATCATGACAATTGTTGATAATGTTCCCAAATCAATTTGACAATTAGCCCAAAAACATTTCTATTCCGCGACTTTCTTTCACAGAGAGAGATACAGGTTGGGGGAGACCCCAATCGTAAGCCGTTACAAATTCAAAAATGAATTCAGTCAATGCTCTAAGCATACAAATTGATTATTCTAAAACCTTTCTCCAAACCCGATTTACTATATGTATTTATATATATATGCATATGAACTGGACTAAACTAATGTGCATTTTATGGTGCACATTTGGTTCAGTTTTATTGCATTGCAATTGCATTGAATTGAATTTTAATTGTGCACAAAAATAGCCCCCAGCCAAGTCGATGTAATAAAATAAAATAAAGCAAACACTCGACACGCATATAAAACACTTTGGACTGGTCACAAGCCACAAGCCACAAGGCAGAAGGCAGAAGGCAGAAGGCAACGCATAGAATTGATTACGAATTCCAATCATTTACCATAAAGACAATGCACCAAGCACTCTGTATAATAGATAAATGTAGTTCCAGTCCCAGTCCCAGTCCCAGTCCCAGTGCCCATGCTCGCTCTCTGTCTCCCTTGCTCTCTAGCTGCTCCTCTCCCTCTCACTCGATGTGTCTGGTTTGTCTTTCATTTCTTTATGTTAAACGCGTAGATTTGTATTCAGAAACTGACCAAGTGGGTCTGAATACGCAATTTAAATCAGAAGGTGAGCCGCATGGAAATTATTTGTCACTTCTTCGTCAACAGCCCTTTTTTACTAGACAATTAATTTGGTTCAAAAATACCCTGTAAATGTTGCAGATATCAATGGCAAAGATCAGAGAACTTTTTTATTTATTTTTAATGTACAATAATTTTCTTTTTTATTTTATTTGCATTTATAAAAATCTTGTTTAATAACCAATATGCCCCATTGGCCTAGTCTATATAAACGTAAGCGAATGTTTAATGAATTCGCGTTTTCTCTGTTACAGTTCAGTTCAGTTTTGAAATGAATTCTAAATACTGTGCCCTGGCACATACACACACACATACAGTAAATAATTGATATGCCATGGAATAGTTCAACGAAATGTTAAATATATAAAACACAAAACAAACAAAAAAAACTTATATATAACATTTTTATATAGACTATATTAGAATTAAAGCTTTTTCCACATTTGGCTGCATTGCTTTGCTGTTGACTCGATTCGAGTAAAAAGAAAAGAAAATCTTGGGGCTGCGACATTTTTGTGCATTTGCCAACAAGAGAAACTGAAATCAGTGAAATTACGCTGAAAACGAATCACATTTCAAAATTGACACTTCAAACGCAACGCTGCCAAGATTCTAAAACCAACAAAAAGCCAAAAAACCCATAGAACAGAAACTTTTGTCACGGAAACGAAGTAAACCCAAACGATCCGTACCGAACCGTACCGAACCACAGCAAAGTCGTCAACAATTTCATTTTGGCCTTTTGCTTTGGCTGGCTGGCGTCGAGCAAGACCCAAACAATTAACGGCAGATAAGCGGAAAAGTCATTTGACGTCCCATTGTTGTCGAACTACTTAAATATTTTAGTTTTGAGAAAAATCAAAGCAGCGACACACACACACACGCACACACATACAGGGAGAGAGACAGTGAGAGGCAGTCAGCTAGTTCAATGACCAACGATCCGGGCTGCTTTCAGCTTTCATCAATGGTCGCGCTAGATTGGTCGACGGCGCAGATATCAGCTCGAAGAACACAAATACCAACAGCTATAGCTATAGCTATACCTACAGATTCTGATTGAGATTGAGATACACATGTGTGTGTGTGTGTGTGTGTATGTAAAACGCACTCGCATGCTCATCAGCTGCATAGCCTGACGTTTTTCTATGGCTTGCCAGAGCTGAGAAGCCGGCAATCGACAATCGGCAGCCGCAGCAGCAGCAGCAGCAGCAGCAGCAGCAGCAGAAAAAAATGTCACACGCAGCCGCCGCATTTAGTTCAATTACATTACAAAAGGCATATATACAGATACAGCTACAAACACATCGACAGCTACAGCCACAGCCACAGCTATAGATACTTAGAGATACATTTAAAAAACAAGCAAAGCCGTTTTGGGCGGGAGCACAGAGGGCGCGTCGCATATTTTTACCGTTGACATTCTATTGAAAAGTATTTGGTGAATTGTAACTTGGCGTCGACAGCGTCGCTATTGCATCTGTATCACTCCGATCCTCCGATTGCGCATATTTGCTTGCAAATGCAGCCGCGCGCCGATCAAGCGTCATCAGCTATAGTCGCAAATAGCATTTGGCTTGAGTCATTCGCATGTGACTCGCATCGCGCTGTCAATGCCCATTTGAAGGTGCAACTATTCGCTCTTTTCTATCGCTATGGCCACAATTGCCTTCTTTAGCCAGTTTAGCTGACTAATTTGGCTCAACTCTGTAATGATGGTCTTGGAAACATTAGCTCTCGTTAGGCCTTGAGTCATTTCTTTTTCTTTTTTTTATAGTTCCTTAAAACTTAAGGTTTTTCACATTTTTTTATATTTTTTATAAATTCCTTTTAAGTTGTAGAGAATCTTTCAGAGTTTTATTATTTTTTAAATATTTATATACATATCTGCTGCTTGATTTCGTGGAAATAAATATATCTTTAAAACTTTAATAATAGAAAAACTTGTCAACAAAAGTTTCCATTGTTAACATTAACATAATTGAAAGCTGGGAATTGGCAAATAATTGTCTAATTGGGAATTAGAGAATACTTTTTTTTTTACATGAATATAAATATATATTTGAACTATGTTAACAATTAAATCGCTATAGCTTATGCTTCTTTCGTTCATCAGCTTGAAGAACATCAACATATGAAGTCTTATGGGAATTGTAGCAACATTTCATATATCTGTGAAAAATATATATTTATTTAAAGAATTGTTTACTAATTCCAAATAGCTTCAAGAATTGTTTATTGCACAGTTAAAAAGGGAATTTAAATTCCCTCAATTATGATCTTCAGCTTATCTTCGTATCAGCTGTGAAAGTGATCTATATGTAGAGCAGCTTCTCATCTATTATAACAAACATTGCAAGTTCTCAATCATCCACTTTGAATTGATCAAATATATATGTATATCTCGCTTTTATATGTATCAAAACAAAAATTCTAGCAAATGCAAATCAATTAACAACATTTAATTACCAAAAGGCATTAGTAGATGATAATAATTTAGTAGGAATTACATATGAATCAAGTTAAACATGATTAAAATCTGAATATTCATAACTTCTATATCATTGATGATTAATTCTATTCTACTAAATGACTGCAGCTGCGTGAGAAATGTAATAAAAAGTTTTTGCTTCCATATAAAAAGTGACTTAGTTGCAAGATTTAAATTGATTGGAATTTTTTATATTTAAATTAAATAGAGTTTGCCTTTTAAAAATATAAACAATATACATATACTACTATAATATATACTAATTACTATATATTATAAATAAATAAGTATTATTATTAACATATTCTACTATATTCTTCTTCCTGTCTTCATCTGATTAAAAGCTTAACTCAACTAGGAAGAAAATTTCAAGTACAATCTGTGATTAACATTGCAAAATAATTCAAAATATGCAATTATTATAATTTAATTATTATAATAATTTCAATGAGCAACATTAATTATAAGTTAAGCAAGTTTTTCAAATATATTTCCTAAAGACAGCGCTATTGCAAGGGTAGGGGGGGCAGGGACATGTGCATAAAATATATATGCAGCTGTATATACATGCTCATGTATGCATGTGTGTGTGTGCATTTAACATATGCAACATTTCATTTGAATTTGCCAGTACGGCAGTTGGCTTTTTTCGCAACGGAAGTTGTGGCAAAAGTTCAAAAAGTGCACATAAAAAAATCAAGAGAGAGAGAGAGAGGGAGAGAGAGAAGCTGAAGACAAGGAGGGGAAAAACGAATGTGATTACAAATGCAATTGCGAATACACAAATTGTTCGTAATGCTGACTGCTGGCTTTAATGAATAGCCACATGAATTGGCACAATCGAAGTGCTTCATTAGTTTGGCCCGGCCCGGCCAGGCGAGGCTAAAGTCAATCAGCTGTTGGAGCAAAGTCCTGGCCGACACCTTCCGGTTTGCTAGCCCGGCCCAAACACCTGCAACCCAATCGATCCAGTCTCTATCTCTCGCACGGCTCGGCTCGGCTTGGCATGTGCAACAAGTTGCAGTTGCTGTTGTTTTTCTTTTACTACGCTCGCAGCAATCATAGAGCAGCTTAGCTATGCAATGAAACTATATGAAGTTTGGCTTGAAAATAGCTAAAGCAGCTTTAGATCTCATTGCTGCTCTCGTAATAAGGGCATTCGCTAGTCGTTTTGGCAAAAGTTTCGCTTGGATTTCTTGTTTAATATGCAGATTGTGTCGCTGACTTTAATACTTTGCAACATCGTCGATCATTTCGTTGGCTCCGCCTGTCTCTCAGTCTCACAGTCTGCCTGGCTGTCTATCTGAATTGCTGCCCGGTTGCCCGGCTGCCTGGCTGCCCGGCTGGTGGCATGCAACGTTGGCGCGTTGCACAAAAGCATGTTGTACAAGCGTTGTCGTCTTGTAAACCTGCAACACAGGCAACATGCAACACTGCAGCGACTGGGGCAAGGTGGCGCAGAGAACAGCAACACCGTTTCCTTCCACAATTTCCTTGGCAACATTTTTTTAATTAAAAAAAAAAAGAGAAACGAAAAAAAACCGTGAAGCATATAAATTGGATAAAATGAAAATAAAATTGTGAAATAATATTAATAAAGGCCAATAAAACTAAATAAATTGCTTAGACTGTATGGCATATTAAATACCCTTTTCAGTTAAGTGGGAAATATATATTTTGAGCTTTGTAATAAAGTAAATTCTAAATAAACAAAAAAAGGAGTCAGAGAAAGTAAGAGAATCAGTCTGAATGTTATATGTTATAAAAATTAATTAATATAAAATGAATATAATTAGCTTAAGCATAATATGAGTATTAGAAATATACATATTTAATTTTTGTATATATCAAAATAAAAGTTCATAGTTTTATTTATGATTTCCCTATTAAATGAACATACAAGCAGATAAGATAAATTGAATTCTAATTGGAATTTGATAAAACGGAAAAATGGCTTTTAAAATCTGACAAAATTCTTTATTCTAAATAATATTATTCAAGCTTCAAAATCATTTTTAAACTGTTTCTATTCAATATATTACAAAGTATTACATACATTATATTATTAATGCTCATTATGTTACCAAAATACAAATATATAAATAATAATAAATTATCAATAATGCTAATTATAATCTGCATAACAGAGATAACTACAAAAGCTTCCTGTCACATATTGCTTATGTGAATGCATGGACTCTCTCAAATTATATTTATATCTAAATATATTCAATTTTAGTCGCATGGAACCTATTTGCTAAATTGTTGACGCTGTGTGGGTTAAGCCCGATTATTATCTATCGATAATTAATCGCACATGCAATGACAGGCCTTACAGATAAATCTTCGCTCTTTTTCAGCAAGTGAGCAATGGTCGCACGTAACAATTTATAATAAAATGAATTAATATCTTTCAATAGATATTTTTTCAATTACTATAAGTATTTAGAAAAAATAAATAAAAATAAAACAAAGACTTGTATAAATATTATAGTAATACTAATTTGCTATCCATTGCATTGATTGCCTTTAGTATAGAGTAAAGTCAATTACTGATTAACTAGCTAAGCCATTCAATGTCTCTCTCTCTCGAGAAACTTAGTTGAGACTCGTTTAAGCATATGGCAGAAATGTGTGTATATATATATTCGAGTGGTGTGAACGTATGTGCTTGTGTGTGTGTATCTCTCTGTGTGTGTCGAGTTTGAATTACGCTTTACAAGAATTTACAGATTGGCAACATTAATTTTCTTGCATTTTATGTGGCAGAAGTTTCTTTGGCCGAGACTCATGTACATATGCTTGTCTGCTGCATTTTGTATACCCTGTAGAGTCAATTGAAAGTGGACTATGCTGCAGTATGTATGTGAATGCTTGCATTACGGTATAAGTACTCAAAATATATTCAAGGACTGTGACTTTATAATAATATAATATAATTATTCAGCAGAGAATGTTTTTTACGCTGTTAAGTTTTTTCGGCAACTCTTACCTCTCTCTTGATTTATAGGAAAAATATTCTCCAAGAGAAAAGATTACAATACACATAGTCAAAGGCAATCAATAGAAGCGCAGTCTGAGTGGAGATCGCAGCAGAATTGATGTAATATAGCTTTACTTATTGGTGTGTGTGCACTATGAGTATATTATCGTTGCAGCACAACAGAGAAGCTGAATTGAGGAGAGCTAATTAGAAGAGTGATTGTTAGCTGCTGCGGCCCACAAATACCTAAATTTGACTACAGGGTATACATATGTATATGCTTATATATTGCTGCCTTGTTTTATTAGATTTTATATTAAAATAATATGTAATATATAATATAATAATATTTCAAATAAAAATAATATTAGTTTTCTTATTACATTCTCACACTTAATCTTTTTTTTTTTTAAATTAAATAGTAAAATAATGCTTGAAAAAATATATTTGAAAAAGAATTTATTTTTATCTTATAAATTTCTTATTTTATTTTGCCCCTTTAAAACTTCTTCAACCAAACACACTCTGCACATGCGCAAATATTTGAGAAATTTATCAGTTGCGATTCGGTCGTCCGGCTGTGGCATGCGAAAAATATGTTTTTGGGGTGTAGCCAGAAATCAAGTGCAGTTATTAAAGTATTTGAAAACATGTTTGTGCATGTTAACAGCAACACACACACAAACGCACACACAGACATATGCACACATACATGTGTTTGTATTTGTGTTTCTGTTGTCGGTATGCTCAGAGTGCTAGGGGCTTCCTCTTATCGTTAAGTGCGCGGGTTCAAATGTTGATAACCCATGACAACTGAAGCCGTCGTCAGCAGACATTTACATACATAATTTCAACGAGCCCAAAAATAAAACCCAAATGAGAAAATCGTTTAAAAATGCAAATACCGCACCACATCGACCAAATAGTATTCAAATCAGTTCATGGTTTGTCGTCGTTTCCTGGCGCTGCATTTGTCAAACGCTCTGGAATTAATGAACCGCAACGACGGCGACAACAACAACAACAACAATGCCCATTTGTATCTCATGGATACTGCAGCAATAACAATAACAACAACTGCAACAACAACAACAACAACTATTACTATACATAAATACAAAGCATATTTAGTGCGGACTTGAGCACGCGTAAAATATTTTCACATGGCACTTAATTTATTTAGCAGGGCTTGGCCCCAGACCCAACCAGAGCCCCCAGCGCCGGCTTCCAGGTGTGCGCTATCCACGTGGCCACAGCTTGAGCTGCAAGCGAGCAACTGTTCAGCTGGGCAGCTATTCAACTGGCCAACTCCATTCAACTTGTGCCATGTTGCATAGTGTTTCTGCTTGCTCACCTAACCTCCCATAAATATCGGCTTTTGTGCACTCACAACGTTCGTTAGCTTGGCGTATTTTATTTTTTTTTTCGATTTGCCTTCAATTTGTTTACCAATATTTGACAGGCGGCTGGCAAAGGTGTTACTCAATAGGCTCGCCAAGCTTTACCAATATTTCAGTGTGGCACACAAATATGATTCTAGACCAGCTTGTTGTCAGTCTCAACAGATCTTGGACTTGTTACACGAACTTGGCTGAGAAAATGTCAAAGATATTCATTTTCAGAAATCTACCTTCACGTCTCTGTCTCTCTCTCTCTCTCTCTCTCTCTCTCTCTCTCTCTCTCTCTCTCTCTCTCTCTCTCTCTCTCTCTCTCTCTCTCTCTCTCTCTCTCTCTCTCTCTCTCTCTCTCTCTCTCTCTCTCTCTATGGGGCATTTTAGCTCTAATCTAGCTGAGTTTCTAAGTAATTTAAACTTGAATAGTTCTCCCAAAACTCTTTAAATTATTATTATTACTTCTCATAATTTATTTGATATCTTTTTAGATTTGAAAAAGGAAAATCCCGATAAAATCCTAAGCCATTAAATAAAATATATAATGTATTCAAATTAGAATCTGTTTTGTTTTTCTGCCCTTTAACATACCAAATTGATTTTTATGTATTTTCTCTAATGTCTTGTTTTATACAATTTAAAGGTATTCTACATTAATTTCTATGCATAGCTAATTTAGAAAAAAAAGGCTAGGTCGTTCTATTCGTGTTGTTATTTAAAACTTTTAAGCTGAGAGCGAACAGCTTTTGCTTTGCAATTGGAGACAAATCAACAACTGATCTAGAAAGAAACTCAATTGAAAAACAGTCATAATTAACATATATAAATTATTATAAAATGATTAATATGACAATGTATTCTACTTATACTTCATGCTATTCATTTTCGATTTGGCAATATTGTAAATTCAGTTACCATAGATATCTTTTAAGCTATCATTTTATTTTTAAAAGGACTATTACTATTACGTCTCAATACCAAATACAAATACTGCAAGTTTTTATGTAAGAGATAACTAGGATCGTTGTTAATGGAACTCCGAACAGAATAAAATAAACAGAGGATCCTCGGTTAACGAACGTTTCGTTTAACGAACAAGATGCTGGATGGAATTTTGTTTGTTAACGGAGTGTTCACTGCACTCAAATTTCTGCACTTTGTCTCTATCACAGTGTATCTTCCTCTATTTCCCTTTTACAGACAGAGAGGAATGTCTTTCAATACTTCTCTCTCTTTCAGTCATTATCTCTCTATCTCTACCTTGCCCTCTCTTTGCTTTAACAAAGTCAAAGTCTTCTTCGAAAGTAAATCAATCAAATGCAGTTAAACATTAATGAAATTTTTATGCATACTTTAGATTGTATAAATCAGAAGAAATTTAAGCTGTGTTGCCCTTCGATCAACAAGCTGCAATTATTTTCTTTAAACAAAAAGAAACCAAATAGTATTTATATTTACTGTTGTTCGTAATACAATATGCCATAGTTAATACATCGAAAAAAAAAAAAAAACCATCTAGTTTCTGTATTATAAACATAAACAAGCATTCATACGAAGCCGGGGCCTTGTTTATTGTTAGACTGGAAGTGTTTATATGATTCGATATAGCGCGACATGGATAAATGCAGTTTATCACGACACGTCAATCACCTGGACATATGTTTTAGGTGCATATATGTATATATAAATATCGCATATACTCGAATATACCTATATATATCATTGCCCATATAGTACGTCACTTTAAAGCCATTGCAGTCCTATTTACACAGCGGATAGCCAACTATTGTCGCTGGCCGTAATCAATTTCAATGCTGTCAGTTTGACACTTAAACGTTTATTATCCACTTCTGCAGCCTATATACACCATATATTGTATATATATATCTATATATTACATACTCTAGACTCTGTCAAATGCCGTAGACAATATGTCTGTGGCCTATTTAAAAGAAAACACTCACACACACACTCCCATCCATCTATCTCTATCTCTATCTCTCTATCTCTCTCTGTTTCTCCCACTCGCACTCTGTGTACTCAGTGTATTATGTATTTATCATAAATACCATTTTATCGCCTTCAGTTTGGCCTGCTCCTCCCGTTGAGGCAAATATTTGTTCATTTGTTTGTTTGTTTGTTTGTCGCCTGTTCGAGTATTTGTATGCACTTTGTAGGTGGCTCGACACTCGCCACTCGCCACTCGCCTCTCATTTGTTCTGTCAGCGTCTTTATCATATTCGGTGGCAACTTCTGCTCATCCCTGGCCAACGCCGTACACGGCAACTAGAACAAAAGACGCATTATTTAAGTTGTCAAACTGAAGGTATTAAGCCGACTCGCATTTGCCCCAATCCATCCGAAACTGACAGCTCAAATGCTCGACAGGAAATGAAAGAGAAGAACGGCAAGAGACTTTCATCTAATATTCTGTTGAATATGCTCTCAACTTTACGTTTTACATATCGATTTCATTATATATATAGATCTGCCGTATACTTCCAATATCAAACAAAAAAAATATATTTTTCTTCACCCAAACGAAATGTTACAAAAAACGAATCCATCTGGTGGCGTTTGCTAGTACATACTATATATTTCTATTTTGTATAATTATGCCAACATTATCATTTTTGGTTCAAGTTTCAGTTAAGGCTTCCATTTCTATTTTACATTCTGTGGCTGCTTGACCGTCCCCTCGAAAATCTTTTCGAGCTGAATGAGGAGCCCAATGGCGCGATAGTTCTCCTCCAACAGCGCAAACTCCTCTAGTGGCTTCAGCAGACGCAGTGCATCCTTATAGTTATCCACGCGCCGTGCCAATAGCTCTGCATCAGCGCTGTCGTCCGAATAGAGATTCAAGGATTCAATCTTTTGTATCTTTAGAGGTAGACTTGGTATGAAATCTTCTGCAGCTGGGCGCTTGAGGTCAGGCTTGTCTGACTCATCATCATCATCGTTGATTTCGATCAGTTCAGGCGGCTCAACAATCGCCACAGAGTCATTAACTTCCTCGACTACTGTATTTGCTTCATTGGCTGGCGGAGGAGAAGCCGATGGTACATGTTGTAAGCGATTGTATGATGCCAATGATCTTCCTCTGCTCACTCGGTATCTCAATCGGTTGTTTTCTCTTATTATATTTAGTCTTTCTTCGCTTAAATTCTGTGAATACACTTGTTGCTGTCTTGCATGTCTAGTACGGCGGCCGATGTTTGAACGTCGTGCTTTCGCCATTTTTGACTATGGAGAGTCTGGTGAATTTAACCTTAAATGCACGATCCGCATAATTTACACAGTTCAACTTACCACCTTAAGAACAAATGCCTGCTGTTGAAGTTGAATAAAATGTTTTTTATATAGTATGTGCTTTTTTATTTTTATTCGTCGTAGAAATTTAATTTATAAGAAAAGATTTTTATTGATGCTGCAAAATCGAACTCAACAAACCAAATTTTGAACAGCCAGATATCGTGTGATTCGATGTCAAGGCCTACGTAATTTAGAGTATAAAAAAGCATACAATTTACGGTTTATTTATTTTATTTTTATATTTTTCTTTACTATAAACCTCACGGAGCCCGAGACCTTTCCAACAAATGCAAAACCGTGGAAATCGGTTCGTGCGTTCTGGAATTATAGCGTCTAGGAGGAAAACCCGACTTTTTTTATATGGTAGATTATTAATGAAAACAAAATCAACACAAAATAAATAAAATTAAATAAATAATTAAATCAATTATTAAATATATTTAAAATTATTATTTAAAAATTAATAAAATATAATCGCACACTTACTAAAATTTCCCTCAGTGCAAGTTGTACTATAAATTATCAAATAAAATTGACAACGATTATGAAATATCATTATAATATCTAATCTTATCATTGGCTGACTAATGCGTTGGCTTCTTTTCTTTTGCCGAGTTCTATAAAATTGTAAAGTTCGGTCAACGGCATTTAGTAATATTATCAGTGCAGCGATGCGAACTGTTCTGTGTATTCTCCTGTCCGCGTGCTGGCTGACATTGGCTTTGGCCAAACTGAATACAGATGTAGCAATTTACAAGAAATATCCCGACTCCTGCACAACTGCCAAGGCCAAGAAGAATGGTATCTATAAGATACAAATCAAAGGTGGCGAAGTGATGTCCGTGTACTGTGATGTGAGTCTGACAGGTTCGCCTTGGCTGGTTATTCAGAGACGCGTCGATGCCAACATCAATTTCTACAGAGACTGGAAATCCTATCAGCACGGATTTGGTGATCTACAGAATAGTTTCTTTATCGGTCTGGATAATCTGAATGCTCTGACTGCTGCAGCACCGCCCCAAGAGCTCTACATACACATGCAGGACTTTGCGGGCCAGACACGCTTTGCCCGATACAGTGAGTTTGCCATTGGCAACAGCACCGATTTATATGGCCTAAACACCTTGGGCAACTACACGGGCACTGCCGAAGATAGCCTAAGCAATCATTGCGGCATGAAATTCAGCACCTACGACTTCGACAATGATCTGCAGAAGAAGAGCAATTGTGCGGTTCAGTACACTGGCGCCTGGTGGTATAGCAATTGTCATAGCAGGTGGGGCAGAGAGAGTTGTTGCTGTTTTTTTATTATATTTATTTAATATTTATTCTCATTGTTTATGAAGTAATCTAAATGGGCTGTACCTGAACGGCGTTGTGAGCGTCGATCAATATGGTCGCGGCATTGCCTGGGCTCGCTGGCATGGCTTGTATTATAGCTTGAAATCGGTGCAGATGATGATACGCCCCAAGCAGTGAATGAATTTTTATATTAAATGCATATACTAAATATATACTAAAATACTAAATGGTTTTAATCATATATTATATATATTAATGACGATTTTTTGGCTAACTTTTCTGCTTGAGTAAAGCTGCCTTAAGCTCTTACACTGCTTAACAAAATTCTAGATTCATGATCATCATAATGATGAGCATATATTATTATATATTGTAGTTAGTCTACAACTAAAACTTGAAATAATTCTCTTAGTCTGCCATGCCCCTCAACGTGCGGGATTATCAAAAACATATATAAAGCCAGCTCTTCGCTTCACTTTATAAATGAGCAATTTAACTTTGATTACATTACCTCAAGCACCCTCCTTCACTTCAAATTCATGAACAATGTATAAGCATATTTGACTCGTCTTAGATATTTACTTACATTATTTTCTTGTTATTGTTGTTGTTGTAGTTTCATAAATAAATCGCTGATAAATGCGTTTTGCCTTTTGTGGATTGCAAGTTCAAGTTCTGGTTCGCCACCAGATATCATTGGCATTATTATGTACATACTATATACGTATGAGAAGCATGAATATGAATAACAAAATATAAAGAGAAGCGCTGCTGGCCCTGTGCACTCATATTGTATATCCGTTTGAGTCGCGACCGATTCGCGCCATATCCAATAGCCGTGCCTCGTAGCTTTTGTTATTTATTATCGGCGAAGCTGTTGAAAGAGCGACTTGGACGTGGACGCGGACGTGGACGTGGACGTGGACATGGACTCGTGAGCTAATCTGGCGATGACTCAATTGGTGCACAATGGACAACTTTCAAGTGAAGGAATTAAACTCAACAAAATATCAGATCACATTGCCTTCAAGCTCGCACACACAACACTCACTCATTCATTCAGTAATTCTAGGCAGAGCCAGCTGATCCCAGCACATTTTCTTTATTTTTACAACTCATACGTATATATATGTATATATGTATATCAGCATATCTATATATATGTATGACAAATGGATCATATAACCGACTGCCGTCGCTTGATGGTCATTGTGGTGTGCCCGATACTTTTATTTGATTATGTTTTTTTTTTTTTTTTTGCTTGTCTGCGAATGTGGTGGGAAAATTTGGATTGCGAACGTAGGAATGTTGATTTATTTTATGCAAGCAATAAGAAACATTTATTTTTTGCGGAAGTTGCAGCTCATTTAATGTGAAATCTAAGTTTTGAAAATACAAATAATTTATAACAGTTAAAGTGACAGAGAGAGAGAGGAAGTGAGAGAGAGATATAGAGAGATAGCATAATCCAGTTTACAACAAATTCAATTGGTGTTAGAAAATCTTAACGCTTATCTTAATGGCATCTTCTACACGAGCGTAACACAGACAGAGACACACGCACAGACAGGCAGTCAGTCAGTCAGTTAGACAGCTTGTAAATACGAGTACGCTGAAATAATAATTAACTAAATAAAATTATGATGGATGAATATGCGACGGACAGCGTTAATTGCACACTCATGCAAAACAAGTTGCGAGATTTGCCAACAAAAAACCATTTAACAAATTGAATTTGCATTTGCAAGCACTGCACAAGAGCAGGCTGTAAATATTTGCATTAGGGTGACTCAAGAATTCATATAATGAAAAAAATTGCAATTTGGCTAGATTATAGATATATATATAATAATTGAATACATGTCCATTAATTAAGCAATTGATATAAATGTTGTATAGTTTTCATTTAGTTATCTGCCAGGCTCTAGCCATGTTAGCTTGAGCCACCCTAATCTGGGTGGACCGGCTGCAGCATTGGCACGCATACGAAAATGTGCGAGTGTCGTGGCAATTGAAATGCTTTTCAGCAAACTAAAAGCAAATCGAACTGCAATGAAATGTATTTATAATGAGTTAATAAGTGCACACCTGTTTGCCGCCGCCTCTCACTCTGTCTCTCTCTCTCTCTTTCACTCTGTCTCTGTAATTAAGAGATTTTTGCCTCAGGAACCATACAAGCGAGTCACATAAATTGCAGATGCCGGCACTGCTTTGTTTTGCAATTTTAATTGCTAATCACAGAGATTTGTTAAAGTGCGCGCCAAGCAATTCATTTGCCATAACAATTACACATTTGTTCGATTTGTAAGCAGCTAGCGAGATCTGAGCGAAGTTGGCGCCAAGAAGCTGAGCTGGGCGAGATGAGATCTCGTGCATCTTATGAATAATGCAGAGCAGCAAGTCTCAATGAGCGTAACAGCTGATTGATAGCATTTAAGGAGCGACTCGAGAAATGCATTTTGCTTCAATTAACAAAGAAGCGGCAATGCTTCTAGCCATTTTATAGCCAAACCAGTTTATTTGGTTTGAGCCAAACCAAAGTTTATATCAGTTTGCAAATTTAATAAGTCTTAATTTTTATATTTATTTATTGTTACTGTTTATTGTTATTTATAAAACAAGCCAACATATCTTCAGACAAACAATTTTCATTGCATCTTTTATGCTAAGCATAGCAGCTCGTTTAAATTTATAGCTTCAATACAAAGTTGCAATTTTCAACGTCTGTTGCGATTCAACAACAACTAAAGCAAAAGGAAAATAAATAGAAAGCGAAATAAAATGAAAACAAAGGAAAATAAAAATGATCCAACAAACGTTTCAGAGACATTTCAAATTTGTTTGCTGTCGAAAATATTACAATTTTCATTTGTAAAATACTCGCACGCGCTCAGCCACGTAAGTATAGAAAAAAAGTGAAATAAAATGAAATAAAAATAAATAAAATAATAAAAAAAATGCCCAACACAAAATTAAATAAAAATTACGAAAATAAATTCGCACACAGCTACAGATCCAAATACTTTTTAGGCACTTTTACTAAGCAAGAAAAAAAAGAGATGAAAACCGAAAGAAAACAAAAACAAGCAAAAGCAACAGTATTAGCGCCTGGCTGGCGCAGTTTTTCAGCCACATACCGTGTATTTTTGGCTACAAAAAAAAAAGTGAAAAAAAATAAAACAAACTAAAGAAAATCCAAAAAGTTTTTTTTTCGAATATGAATTTGTTGTGCGTTTTTTTTTTTTTTTTTCTACGTTCGACATGAATAAAGTAAAGTGCAAAGCATATAATTTTGAACTTGGCAGCCGACAGAGCCCGTCAGAGAGGACAAGTTGTAATGAAGTGCTGTTACAGATAGATAGCTTAGATGGATGCCTGTTAGAAGTCAGCCGCCAGACGCACAGAGACTTGCGGCAATTGCATTTCTATCTGTAACTGCATCTATGTACATACATCAATCTATGTATTTGTGCATCTGTGCATGTATCTGTTTATGCATTTAGTGTGTCTGGTAAAGTCGCCGTCGCATTTTGGCCAGACAGAAATTCTTTTTGTTGGCTTTTGTTGTTCTTGGGGGCTGACCAGCAACAGCAACATCACCCATTACCCAGCCGGGCCACATCGTCGTCGTCGTCGTCATCCATATGGCAAACTATTTTTAAATATGTTTTAATTATTTGCTGCCATATTCCTTAAAGCATTGACTAGTCGCTGCCGCTGCCGTTGCCGTCTGATGCTTCTCTGCTGCTGCTCTGCCGCTCGGCTCGGCTCGGCCACAAGTAAATTTGGGCCGTCTCTGGCAACATGTGCAACTACTTTGGAGGTTTTTTTTGTTTTTTTTTTTTTCAATTTCAATTTGTTTTCTTTTTTACTTTTTGTTGCAAATTACATTAAGTGTGAAGTTTCTGCCATAGAAATATTATTGTCGCGTCTAGCATAAGTGACGCAGCTTGCATATCACTCAACCAAAGGAGGCAGCAGCAGCAGCAGCAGCAGAGTAAACTAAACAAAATCATATATTTATATATCAAACATATATATGAATAATATATATAAACTACTAATTACTTACACATTTATTGTGTAGCTTATTTATAAAGCTATTCCAATCAGAAAGCAAAAAACATTTAAGATTAGCTTTAAAATATATCAAACAGTTTTAATATCTGCAAATTGAAGCTGAAAGTCGGTAAATAATCGTAGCCTAAAGAAAAGCCAAGTTTATGCTGAAATCTCAGATACTTTTATATAGCTAAGTAAAATCTTGAACGATATTGTCAAACCTAAATGATATTTTCTAACTTTTTCTTTTTATAATATTACAAAATTATGAACCTAAAAATACATAAATTATATTAAAATATTTATAATATACACATATGTATATAAATACAAAATGATATAAATTATACAACATATTATATGTATATAAATACAAAATTTAAAATTATTATTTATATAAATACCTAAACGCTTTTAACGTAAATAGGTTGTTATTAAAATAATTCATAAATAATTATTTGTTTTGCGGTTTACGAAGCCAATCAATATCTCGTGTTAAGTCTTGCCTAACCACATTTGCCTTAACTATTTTTAATGGAATTTTATTTATTATTAACTAAATTTGCATATAGAGAAAATGCTAAGCAATATATAACATGAAAATAGAAACATGAATACAAAATAAATAATAAATAAATAAATAATAATAATAATAATAAATAAAATAATAAGTATAAATATTATATAATCATATATTGCAAATAAATATTTCTTTTAATTTTATTTATTTATTATAAAAAATAAAAATATTAAATTGTAGAAATATAAATATAAATACAAATAAAAGAATAAATATTACATAGAAATATTAAAGATATGTATTTATTTATTGAATATATTTGTGTTCATTCACAATGCCCAATTTAATAAATTTATCATAAATATTTGTGTTTATTCACAAAGCTCAGAATATTCCAATACGATTTCGTTTGACCAGCCCAATTTCTAATTGGACTGCGTATTTAAGCGCAGCTGTTGAAACGAATTCACATTAAGTTAACAAAATAAAAAAAAAAGAAATGAAATTCCAATAACATAATCAATAACAAAAATTCTTCATCATGTTTGGAGAGTCTTTTGCTTGATCTTTCGCATTGAATGATATGAAATTGAAGTTCATGACATTTTTTTAATATTTTTCTCTTGTACATTTTGGTATACTTGTATCATTAAGAGTCGACTATATAGCAACAGCCGCGCCCAGGCTATAAAGAACTGTAGAGCAAGGCAAACAACGGTCAGCTACAATGCCGAGTAGCTGCTGCTGCTGCTGCTGCTGTTGTTGCTGTTGTTGTGTCTGTGGCCTTTGTACAATTCAATTTCTATTTACTTAACTGGCAGCAGCCAGTCTTAAGTTGCCTTTGTCTGCCCCGCCCCCCTCTGCTCTTTGCACACTCACAGTCTAGCTGCTGTCCGGGTTGAGACAAGTTGGCTAAACAAACCGCCGATATGCTTATGCTCGCTTTACAGGCTTCTTCCCGGCAGTCGACAGTCGACAGTCGACAGTCGGCAGACGGCAGACGATGCCAATGAAGCGAGAAAAATTACTGTTTGTTGTACTTCGGGTTATATAAGTAGTTGTGGATTTGTTAAGTGAGTTTGTCAACATGAGGCGCGCGCATCGCAACGCCAGATTCAAATAGGAAAAAGAAAAACAACAACAACAATCAGAGACGAAGTTGGAAGTGCAGTTGAAGTAGAAATAGAAGTAGAAGTAGAAGTTGAAGATGGAGATATAGTGATACAAACAAGTATCATGGCATACCGTTAGAGTAGAGACATTACCTGGAAGCCAAGACCAAAAAGCCAAGCCCAATGCTCCAAGGTATCCGAGACACCAACAGCGGACCACGAACGACACCAAGCATTTTTCAGCAGAAGTCCAGTCGGCATGGGGGCTGTACCTGTGTACCTGTGTACCTGTAATTGAATGCCAAGTCAGGCCAGGCCAAAGCCAAAGCCAAAGCCAAGGCATGGTCACTAAGTATAGCTGCGCTTCTTAGCCTGGTCAGTTTGCATTTAGCGCTTTATCGTTGGGCGCACATTTATGGGTTGTTGTCTCCGCTAAAAATGGAACCGGACTCCAGACCAGAATGCAGCAGCTGAGAGCGACAGAGAGAGAGAGAGAGAGAGTAGCCGATGTCCGGCAATGGCAATTGCAACGGCAATGTCAGCAATTACTCATTTATGGCCATGGTCAGTTCATATTTCGCATTTGGCTTCTACTATTGCTTTGTGTATGTGTGTGTGTGTATGTGTCTGGTTGGAAATTGTCTCCCCGTTTGCCCTTTTGGATGCTGCACTCGGCTCTGCTACAGACATGGAGCCTTTTGCTCATCCATTGATTTATGCCTATGCCGTGGTCGTTGTCCACCGCATTCATGCATAAATCGGTGCCTGCCTCCACGGTCGCTGCTTTGACGTGCTTGGGTGTCTTCGTCATGTTTTCTATTTATAAAGATTACTTGTAATTAAAATGAGTTCAACAGATCTCGCCAACAGTATCAAAACGTTCAGCAAGTTGTTTTACTTGTTCGTATATATATATATATATATATATATATATATATATATATATATATATATATATATATATATATATATATATATATATATATATATGTATGTAAATATTTATATATTATATTATAGAATATGTTTCTACCTATCAATAAAGTTCTTCTATCACTCTCTCTATCCATCTCCCTATATATATATATATATATCTCTTTCTGTATTTCTATCTCTCTACCTCTCTCTCTCTCTCTATCTATCTATCTATCTATCGCCCTCTCTCTCTACCTGATTGCTGTTGGTTGTCAGTTGCCCAGTTACCAAGAGCTCAATTGCATTGATAGCCCCAATGGCGTCAAATACTTGGCTCGATTTATTTTTGCTGTTGTTGTTGTTGCTGCCCTGGAACCACTGAAGCTGTAGCTGCATAACTGGATTTCCGGTTGCCAAGCGGCTAAGAGCAACCTGTTGCACCGATAGAAGTTCCAGTCTTATTGGATGATACATAAATCCAACTAGAAATTAATTTTTTATAATACTGCATTTTATCTCTGTTGAATTTTGTTAAATATTTTTAGCACTTTTTTGCTTAATGCATTTTTAAATTGTATTTTTCAAACTAAGCATTAGAAAATAAATAAATAATAAATTAATTAATTTAATTTTAAATTTTAAAAATAAATAAAATAAAAATAATATCCTTAAAAATTCATATTTCGAATTTAAACCCACATTTATAGCATAAATATATTATTTTTGTTTATATCTATTCTCTATGCAATAAACATGCGTCAGGAATGACATAATTTAAAATAAATGTTTTTGAATACAAAAAGTTTTTATATATAAAAAAAAAAAGAAAATTCAAATTTTTAAAGCAAATTTATAGATTTAAAATATATATACATATCTGCTAATTTATGAAGCATAATAATTAGAGTATAAAACATTCTTTTTAGTTTAAATTCTAATATAAAAAATCTTTTTTTTTTATAGAAAAAATTTGGCAACAATCTTGCTTAAAGGCAAGCAGCAGCAGCAGCAAGAAAAAAAATTCTAAAAAAAGGTTAGTTGTGTTTGAATATAAAAATATATATTTATATTTTAAAAATTATATTAAAATTCAAGTTTAATAATAATAATTTAATCAAAATAATTATAAATAATTAAAATTAAGTAAATTAGGTAAATTAAATATATTTAATAATGCTATCATAACTTTAATAAAAATAATGATAAATAAAATTAAATTAAAATATTATATAGATTACATCAATTACAGATTCAATTAAATATTTCATATAGAATTATAAATTGTTCAAGATTATGAAATACATTTTCATCTTGCAGCTGAGCTCAATAATAAATTTCATTTCAAATAATTTAATTGTTTATTTTTATGACTTTTACATTTGAGACTATATCAGTTGGCTATAAAATTACTTAAACATTTTCTTTTTATTTTTTTTAATAAAATTCCTCGATGCTCGTAATCATATTCTAACGAATGCTGTGCAGCGCCGTTGTCATTGGGCAACGCTGTTCCATTTCGAGTCGAGCTCTCCAGAGCTGACTCTGACCTGCTGATAAGCGCTGCCTGATACTTAAAATGCGTTAAACGCTCGTCTAGAGCTGTCTAAGTATTCCATTCCATATACGTAATGCTTGACGCTTAAGTATTTCAGTTTTGAACTCTGACACATGCATACGCTGTCACAGCTGCCTTATCAATACTGTCTCAGTGTATGTGTGTGTGTGTGTGTGTGTGTGTGTGTGTCTGTGATAAGCAAACTTAATTTTGTATTTGTTTATTCATCGCTGAACGCAATCACATTTGGTGAGTTCTATTTTAAAAGGGCATTAAAAATAAATATTTGTGACTCTGTTGTGCCTCCCCATATATATTATATATATATATGTGTATGTATGTATGTATGTATGTATGAGAGATTATCAGTTTTCAGTTTTTTTAGCGTCAGCTTCAATTGGGTTTCAGTTCGCTTCGGTGGTCTGAACGGAACATATTACCCACTGCCATATGAGACCACAGTGCGCAACTACGCGGGGTTATCAAGTTGATTACTTAATGCAACGCCACATTTTTTTTTTTCTTTTTCTTTTTTAAGAATTTTGATTTTAATATGCCATCTGACACAGTTTGACATGCAATGGCTAAGTTACGACTTTGAGCTTGTAATTGCCCCGTGTGCCTTATCAATGCGTCGTTCAACCTTTCACCTCGTTTGCTGTTCAGACTTTGTTCATGCTGTCAGCTCATGTCTCGCTACAGCTTTTCAGATCGGCCGAATAATCGAATCGCATTCTGAACTATTAACCCAAGCACCAAAACCAAAACTAAAGATTAAATATGCCTTCTAGACAAACAGACACAAGTCCACATAGACTTTGTGTGCATATACATGTATAGCATGTATTAATGTTAATTTGAAATTATTAAAGCACATAAAGCTGAACATTTTAAAGTAGCTCTGACCACTTTGGCCTCACTTTCGAAACGATCTTCTCGATAGACATATATACATAATTATATAACAATTAAATTTTACATATATATATTTTAAACGGAACTACGATAATTGAATATTGGCTACAAAGTTTTTTCAATAAATGAATCATATTATAATTGAAAAATTTTTTATAAAATATGTTTTTATTATATTATTAGTATTCTGCATCATTTGCCTATCAGAGATAAATTAAATAATTTATTTTTTTTTAATAAAAGTAGAAAAATATTTTATAATAATTCATTTTTTATGTTATACTTAAATTAAATTATTATAAAAATAACAAAAATTAAACATGGACTAATATTTTAGAAAATATTTGCTTTTATACAAATTTCTGATTATAAAAAAATATATATTTAAATAATAATCTATATAAATAGTTTGGTTGTCATAATATTTTAATTTTTATTTTTTCTATAATAATTTACATTTACTAAAATATTTCCCTTACATTTTATTTATTCACTTAATTTTTTAAAATAATTTTATATTCATTTTTTTTTTATTTAAATATATCATTGAGTTTTATAGTATAAGTAGTATAAGTAGATATATAATATTATATTACTTAAAATAATTATTTTGGTAATTTAAGATTAAAGTAAGTTTCGATTATGTTTATTCTTTATACAATATTTATTGCTTTTATGGCAAATTGAAATTTAGAGCTGTTTACTATAAACTTATTGGATTTTGCTGCTCTTTCTATATAGTATATAAATATATATATATATTTGACTGCCCATTTCTACTTTGTCTCAGTTTGTCGGACAGATAGATTTTTATTTTCTTGCTCGCCTTTAGCATTTGCATTTAGCATAGCTCACATTTTTATAGCAATTCATGTCTATATGGACGCCTTTGTTTTTGCCCGTTTGCATTTTATTTATTTTTATTTTTATTTCGTCTATGCCAGTGTCTTTTACTTTGTGTTTTTATTTATTTTTTTTTTTGTTTCCTCTCAAGCGGCGGCGGTGGCGGCTGGCAGCGTCGACGTTGCGTTGCGTCGCCAAGTGAAACTGAAAATTGCAACTAAATGCCGTGCTCATCACTTGTAGACACTTTAGAATGCGCTGTGTATCTATGAGATACAAAGATACGCGCACAGTCAGACAGAGTCAGACAGACGAACGGCCAGACAACAAATGAGACGCAAATGGAATGTTGAGGTGCTGCACACACACACACACACACTCACACACACAGAGGCGTATTATACGAAAAAGTCAACATTTAGATCTATTCTACACTTGATTAGAAACTGTGTAAAGATACGCCAAATTCTAATTGGAAATGTATATACAGTTTGGGAAGCGCTATAGACAAAGTCGAGTTAGACTATGCTTTATTAAATATATTTACAATTTAAGAAGTTGTGACAGGAGCTTGCGTGGTCTCTGAGCATTTGATGCCATCAACACACTGCCAGCAACAATCGGGATATTTGCCTTGTGTATTGACCAGCTTATGTTCGCAGTTGGCAAAGTTTACAGGCGATTGGCAGCTGCAAAGAGAGAGGGAGAAATTGAGAGAGAGAGAGAGTGAATGAGAAAGCGATTCATGCCCAGCTTACAATATATAAAGACCATTGCCATCGTCATCCTGACAGACAAATATGCCGCATGTTTTCTCATCCTCAATCTCTTCGCCAACCTTAAGCGCACCCATCGGAGTTTGGCAGCCCTTCTCCAGCTTCCTGGTAGCCTTGATGCTCTTGTCCACGCGCACCATATGCACCAAGGCGCTGACACTCATAGTCAGTCCGAAAAGGACAAGCCAAATAGCACCAATGTATTTCATAACAAGCAGCTGCCTCTAAATGTGGCCAATACACGCAGCTAGCTGGCTTTTATAGCCAATGGCGGTTCGAACCAATTCGATTCGTAAACAATATTCTTGCATTAAACACCCTCCGATCGATTGCTTAGTTTATATTATTCGTTAAGATTTAATTCAAAACTGAAATGTAATATCAAAACAACAACAACACAGACGAAGTTGTCAATCGAATTCAGAGACAAATGTATTCCAGCAACAGCTGCACATCCCTTGACTAATTATGAATGAAATTTGCTGGGGAAGAATTGGTTTCATTGATGGTTCGGGCACAGTTGGACCAAACAATTGCATTGGTATCAAAATCAAAGCAGCATCAAGCACATGCCTAGCTCCTCAAGCAACCGGCTGGCATCTGAGCAAAGTAACTCGTCCAATTGGAATAGCTGCCTCCATGCGAATACAAAGCGCATGCCTTTGGCTATTGCTCGCAATGTCTGTGCTGTACCCCAATCTGAGCAGCCTTGGCTATCGAGTCGTTAAGGTAAGTGTTTGATCATTTGCAAAGTGGCGATGATCTAGCGAAAAATATGGCTGCATCCACAGCGACATCAACTGAAGCGTTTCGCCTGGCCGCCCAATCTCTACTCGGACTTTGCGGCAATCGATGGGGAAATGGAAGTCAAAAATCCCCTGTTATATCCGCCAATCGATGGCTCGGACAGCAGTGGCGGTGGCGCTGGGGGTGGAGCTGGAGGCGGCTCTGGCGGTGGCACAGGGGGTGGATCAGCAGGAGGATCAGCAGGAGGTAGCAGTACTAGTGGAGGTGGTAAATGCAACGAGGAAATGACTAAGGGCTGTGATGTCAAGAAAATATTTTTGCCCGGTGATCCCAAAGCGAAGAGTTCGAGTATAGCCGTCAAGGCGGCGCAGGATGCGAAAGCTGCCAATGAGGCACAGCATGCGGCCGGCCAAATGGCTGCCCAGCATATCAAGCAGGAGCTGGCCGAGAAGGCCTTCCAATCGGCCAAGGCCGCCGAGGCGGCGCTCACCGGCAAACAAATGGTTGTGCAGCAGCTGGAGCAGGAGATGCAAGAGGCCCATGCTGTGGTGGAAGAGGAATCAGCCTCGCTACAGAACACAGAGACCAATATGAATGCCGCCATTGAGGCAGCTCGAGCGGCCACAAATCAATTCGAGGCACTCACAGCCCTCCACAAGACGGTCAAAGACAACTTGGCCAATATACAATCAGTTGCGCTCGGCTCCCAGCAGGAAATGACCACCAAGGTCCAACTGCTCGAGGCGGCCAAAAATCGCATGGCCACGCTCCAAAAGCAGCTCGACAGCGCTCGCGATGACTACGAGAAGACCAAGCAGGCGGCCTACCGAGCGGCCTGTGCTGCCGTCGAGGCCAAACAGAAGGCCGCTAACTCCTATCGAAAGCGGCGAAATCAATGGCATTTCAGCTACCAGCAGCCACTCGATACACATTAGCCAACCAGGCCATACTATCCATATCCATTTATATATTTGTATATATGTATTTGATGTCTATTATTGTAAGAAATTATAAATGATTTACAGTTGTAAGTGTTGTTATTAATATGCGACATCAATATGTTGTCTAGAGATATTCTATTCCAGCTAATTTGTGCAATGCGATTCGATAGGGCTTTGCCTTCCATATAGGTGATATGTGTATGCAGTTAATATACTATGTACTAGATGTTTCAAATAGTACTGGAAATGTTAGAATCGGAAGAGGAAATCGAAATCCTTAAGTTAAATATTAAAATATTTCTGGTAATAATGAGAAGATGTAATCTGGCATTTCCTTAGAGCTTGATCTAAAGTAGTAACTGTCATAGCTTTAGACCCAAAGCCCTCAAGAGATAATACTTAAGATCTTTTTAAAAACAGGTACTTTATAGCTATTCTGTACTAGACTAATACTTATTTTAAATCTTTTTGCGATTGAAAGAAGGGAAATAATTAGGATATACTATATATGCAAAGTATTTATATCATTTATAAGAGTTTGATCGTTGAGTACGTAGTGCCTATAGCATTTAAGTAAATACTTAATATTAGTCATGATTTGAATAAGTTTTAAAAGTTGAACATGAAAATATCAAGAGCATAAATTGACTCAATTCAAATTGAATGCATCTCAAACTCGAATAAGAGATTTCTTTTCTAATTCATGTCAGGTGCTATAACACCTGTATCCGATTTGTCCCACAACAATGCATATAAAAGCCCTTCCAGCTGCCCACAAAAATGCAGTTGCATTTGTTGCATGCGCTCGAAATATTATTACGATATCATGAAATGCCTAAATCTAAATGCCTTGAGCCTGTTAAGCCTCCTGGTGGGTGCTACAGCGTTAGTTCACTACGAGAAAATGGATAAGGGAAGTAAGGATAATTAAAAAGAAAAAAGAAGCAAGTTAAATCAAATAATCAATTAAATAACTTGTTTTAGCCAACGGATGCAAGCCGAAGAAGCAGCCTGATGCCAAGGACGACGATGTTGTCGAATTGAAAGTGGGTGGAGTTTTGAAAGATATCAACACCTGTGGCATCTATGTGTGCCAGAACACAGACGGCGATGCCTTGATCCATTAGTAAGTCGATATCAAAGCTGACGCTCTTCACACTATTCAATTGCAATCGTACACGAAAAGCTGCCAGAAGCCGGTGCCCTTTGAAATGTGCGATGGCGATGGTGTCTCCACAGTGACGCCCTTTCCAGAGTGCTGCTGGAAGTGTGTAGACTACGTTAGCTGCGACGCTAGGGCAGAGCTAAGTCCTGACGATGATGCCAATACAGCTGGCGAAAGAAAATTTAGAAAATTCGATGGCGAAGCTAGCCCAGGAAAAACGAACAAAAAGAAAACAAGTCTCTACAAACCCAAATATTAAGTTTGGAAAAACGAATTAAAATGATCAAAATGGATAGAGGTTTATATATCAAACAATCCATTAATCTACATTTGGATTCAAGTCTGTGCAATTTTATTCTAACATCTTAATAAAAACAATTTCGAAAAAAAATGAAAATGTATAACACATCGAAATATTTATATATTTTTGTATATATTTGTAACGAATATTAGAACTTTTTAGAGTATTATGCAGTAGAATTACGAATCCTGAGACTATATTTCATTATCGAAATCCATCATAAAATAAATCAAAAACAAGTAAGAACGTTGCAGTTAGGCGCAACTAACAGCGATATACTTTGTTCCCATAGGTGCATCTTATTTTTAATAAACATTTAATTAACGAAATATTTCGGCAATTAGAAAACGTACATGGCAAGCAACAAACGTTTTTCCTACACATGCATACAGATTTACACATGTACACACTATACGAGTATACACACAACTTTCTATGTATACATACAAAAGCTTGGATGCCAGAATATTCTAAGAATTGTGACTGAATTAAGAATTTTTCGATCGTTACTTTAGTTTTGTCAAAAGGCGCTCTAGCAATACCTTATTTGGTTTTAGTTAACGAAACCCAAGTCAGGGCAGTGGCGCTGGTGGTAAGCGCTATGCAAGCTATACTTAGGTGCGTGGGTTCGAATCCCGCAGAAAACTTTTTTTCAAAAATTATTAATTTTTTATTTTTTTAATATTTGTATATTTATTATAAAATGCTTGCTGCCAATTGATAATCATTTATAAACATACGCATATGAATTGTGCATTTAAGTAAAAACTAAAACTGCTTTATGCTTTCCGATTTGCGACGCTGTGTGGCAGGCAGTTTTTCTATGCATGCATATATGTATGTATGCATGTGTACGTGTATACACATCCAAAAGTGTATACATATTGCAAGAATTGCGATTGTATTGTTTTGTGACGTCACAAGCTGCTGATCAGCTGGTCAGCTGATCAGCTGTGAATTTATTTAGGTTTAGCTAACGATTACATGTTGTTTTCAAAAGACCCAGGTTCGAATCCCGCTGGAAACTTTTTATTTATTAATCAAAAACTTATGAATTTTATTTTTTAAATTTATTAATATTATTATATTTATGTTAAAATGCTTTTTGCCATCTTAGCAATTGCTACTAAGCTATTGTATGCATGAATTATGCAGTTGGCCACAACAAACTTCTTTGCCGATTTGCCACGCCCCCAGGGGGCGTAGACGCATAATTTTTTGCCAGTTCTTAGAAAGGGCCGAGGCTAACATGCCTGCAAAATTTGGTTGCTTACATTCCAAAAATGCGAAAATTACAGGGTATTTTTCGATATGCCACGCCCCCAAAGAGGCTGAAAAATTATTTTTGGGGGATCGATAGAGGAGAACATTAGTAACTCAACCATCCAATTTTCAAGCTTCTAGCTCTAAAACTGTAGGAGATATAAACTTTTGCGGTTTGCCACGCCCCCTGTGGGCGTAGATATATCTACCATAGCTTATTAGTCTTGGGTTGTCAACCCGAGTATACATGCAAAATTTCAAGTCTCTAGTGTCAATAGTGTCCAAAATATAGCACAATTTGAAAAATCACTATATATTCAGGTCCGATTTGCCACGCCCCCAATGGGCGTAGACATAAAACTTTTTGATCGATCTTCTTAGAATCATAACATTAACTCACATGCAAAATTTCAGCGTTCTAGCTTTAACGGTGTAGAAGATACGTATTTCCCGATTTGCCACGCCCCCAATGGGCGTAGATATATCCGCCATAGCTTTTTGAACTTGGGTTGTCACCCCGAGTATACATTTCAAATTGCAACTCTCTAGCTCATCATCTAGTATGATAACTTAACTATGGGCGGAAGAGTTTTCCGATTTGCCACGCCCCTAGTGGGCGGATCGGGAAAATTTTTACACTTTATAATTCGGGAACATATATGAGTATATGTTTAAAATTTCAAGTCTCTAGCTCTAATAGCGCCGAAAAATATTGCGTTCATACGGACAGACGGACAGACGGACAGACGGACAGACGGACAGACGGACAGACGGACGGACAGCAAGACGGACATTGCACAAACCCAATATACTTTTTCCCCTTCGGGAACAAAGTATAATAATAGTTAAATAATATCAATCAATCCATCAATAGATCATTCAAAATTTAGAACAATAGTAACGTATTTGATTTATATTATTATTGATTATAGCTAACTCATAATATAGACCCATCAACATTTAGATCCATCATTGTAGCTGTAGAGCCATCATAATCTCGATCAGTTTAGCTTAACCAGTTTAAGCTCACACCAAAGAAACCCTAAACAATATTCATCGGATTAATGCTGTATCATAAACTAAGTCTGGGAATTTAATATACACGATTTAAACAAATTTCGTATTTATTCAATTATTTTTTATTCAATTGTTTTACTAAAACGTGAAAACAAAATGATTCTGCATTCGTTTCGGTATTTTGTACTTTACTTAATATATTATATTTTCTTCCCCTTTTTCGGTTTCCAGTTCCATGCTGGAGTTATTGCTTTGGCGCGTCTATAACTTTCTGATGGAGGTGTCTCTGATGACGTTGTGCTCTCACCAGCACCATTAGCAGCACCATTAGCAGCACCATTAGCAGCACCTTCAGCACCACCACCAGCACCACTACCAGCACCGGATCCTTCTGCGCAGCTAGTGTAAGCTACACACTTCCAGCAGCACTCCGGAAATGGCGTTCCTATGGACACTCCATCGGTATTACACTGCTCAAAAGGAGCCGGTTTCTGGCAACTATTTGGAGTGAGATTTTATTTACATTTGGAAGAGCGGTTGAGAGAATTGAGATCAGCTTACTAAAGAACTATAGCGTCGCCCTCGGTATTCTGGCACACATTGACTCCGCATGTATTTGGATCTTTTGCAAATTCGCCCACTTTTATTTCCGTACCACTTGCTGTATCACTTGTTGCTGCATTACTCCTTGTGTTCTTCTCTTTCCCTGCTTTGGGCTTACATCCGTTGGCTATGACACGTTGGCTTTAATTGATGCATCTTTAATTGGTTGGCTTTATACCCTTACCTCCCTTGTCCATTTTGGTGTAGTAGACCAAAGCATTGGCCCAGAACGCCAAGCTCAACAGGACCAACACGTTTAGGCACAAGTTCATGATGCTTCCTCACTTACCCAACTAATGCAAGAGCTTTAACTGAATCAGTAGCAGCCATAGGAATGCCTTTTATATGCATTTTTCCAATACCGTCAATACCATTCAATTGTGTAAAAAACTCTGTTTTTGCACCTGTCAAGGAAATTCTTACAAATAATTCTGTAACTTACCTCCATTTATTTCTAACGAAATGAAACTAGTATTATAAGTTTTATATATGCTATTATAATGCTTCCGCCATGTTTCTGATTATTAGAAAAAAAGTAAAGCGAGCTTGGGGCATAATAAATAGGATGCGTATCACATAATAGGAATGTTTTCCGCTTGACAGACTATCCGATTTAATGTCTCAATATGTAGAGCAGGTCAGAATGGATTTATCTTTCAATTCATTGGTGGAGAATATTAGCCAATTTAACTTGGCAAGTTGAGAGTTCTTTAAATAATAAATCATTGCTATAATCGGGAATGCCCAACTAGATTATATATTATAATATAAGTATATCTTAAATATATTTTAAATTGGACAATTGCCATTTGATGAACAAAACAAAAGACCTGATCTGAGCTTATTACCGGTTAGACAGACTGGATCTGGATAGAATTTATCAATTATGTATAAATTTTGTGGTATCGGCCACGTCCCCTTCTGTCTATTACATATATTTTAACAAATATAATTGGCCCTGTATTTCAATCCATTTGTTAAAGACTCGGATTATATATATGTATAAAACATATTTTTGAACAAAAGCTATTCAATAACAGTAATAATTTATCGTGCGTATATACACATATGAGTCTGTGAAGAATTGAGAGACCAGGTTGAGATTCGGGGCAGTCAAGCACTCTTAATCTATAAATCATCCAATCAAGCTATACTTATGGGAATTATATATTATTTTCCGGTATACGATATTTCTATATTCTATTTATTTCTAATATCATTTTTATTTTATTTAGTTTCAATTTTTTTATTTTTTTATTTACGTATTTTTTTTTATTATTTTATTTGTTATTTTATTTTATTTTATTTGTTCATCATATAAAGACAATTTTTGCCACCTATTTTGTATTTTCTTTTTCAATTTTCAATGCAAATGAAAATTGATGAACAAATTGCTTCTCGTAAGGATCAGGAATGATATTTTGTGAACATTTCAGAGCTCCTCATGCAGCCCTCTTTGGAAATTCTGCGTTTTTAATTAGCTGCCGCAGGGTGAATTCTCATGAACAATGAACGAATGAAAGAGACAGAGAGAAATAGTGCGAGTGAGCAAGCCCTGGACATTGAAAGAGAAGAGATGCAGACGTAGAAGCAGGTCCGGCTGGAATGGGCAAAGGGCTTTCGTTAAGAAGGGGCCAAGAAATGAGGCAAGCGAAAAAAAATTGAAATTAAAAAACTACAGGAGACTTTTTCGCATAGTAGGTACGCAGTATATGAAGATGAAAAAAAAAAAAAAAATATACACACACACATTGAGAACCGGACCTGGCAATGATCTCCTGCTCATGAAACTAAAAGGCAGCGGCACAATGGCAACGGCAGCGGCAGCGGCAGCGGCTATAGCAACAACATGCTGCTCAAACCCAACAATTTGTGAGTTTCGGTTGACGATGACAGTGTGAGAGCCTACCACTCTTCTTCTTCTTACACACACACATACACAGATGTACATGCATGCATGTATTTGCTTATGCTTAAAGCAAAATTATGCCGAATGAGATATTTGGCAAACCGAATACAAATGCAATGATCACACACATATGACCAAAAAATGGGTGTGTGTGTGAATACATTACGTATTGCTTGGGCAAACATGTGTCTGCAAACTTGTGTATGTAGCTCAAATCATTTCTCAAGCTGTCCAAAACTATATCAATTAGGGTCTTTAAATATTGTCCAGTTAGGTGAGGAATACAATTTGCAACTGCTGCTTGCTGTCTGCGTTTCCCACCAAAAAACGCTCCAAATCAAACCTGAATTAGTTTGCGGCGTGTTGCTGGGCAGGGTAGGGTAGAAAGACGAATTCTGACTGCTCTCATTAATTGAGTGAACATGTCGAAAATTGTTTGGCTGAGAAGAGTTACAGAGCATAATAGCTGTGCCGCACTTAATACAGAAGCCCGTCTCTGATGCCGATGCTTACATTTGGATTTTTGTCAATGCAGAGTATTTGTTGTTTTTAGACATACACAGAGCCAGCCAGCCACGCATCGCTGTCTCACATGCATACAGAGTTCAGAGTAACATAGCATAGTCGGCGAGCAGCCGAACAATACCGAGCGATCGAACGTAAAACAGAAACCATGCGGTCGCAACATGTGTGTTGAGAGCAGGATGACTACAGCTCGACTCAGGCCAACCCGCATTGTATGCGACAAAACGAGATGGCTGTAGTTTAGGGCAACAACATCAACAAAAAACAAATGTCAAACTAATAGAAATGCGACAACAAATAAAACGCACAGCGTGTATTATGAGAGGCGGACATAGGGAGAAGGAATAGGCTCTCTCTCTTGCTCGCGGCCGCTAAGCCAAGAGAACACGATGTTAGTATAATTGAATAACAGCGACTGCTCACGCTTGGCTCTGCAACATGTTACTGTTAAACTTTACATAGACGACTTTGTGTTGCATTTGGAACTTTACTTTTGTACTTTATATCAAACTTGTTTTCGTTTTTACCGTTACAGTTGATCGTGTGCCGCGTGCCTTGTTGGATGTCTGCTCGCTCGCTATTCGAGGAAAAATAAAAAAAATATATACACAGATGTACAGTATAAAATAAAATAAAATTCAGAGAAATGGTACCACCCGGGTGTGTCAATCGCTTAAAATGAATTGTAATAAAGTTAATGAAAATACAGTAGGAAAAAAGGGATTCAAAAATCAAAGATCGAAATGGAAAAACTATAAAACTCTTACGAAAATCATTAACTTACACACAAGTGCGCCAAAGCGGTCAATTGAATCAATCGCAGAGTGTTTGCAAATGAAATCAAATCCACAATCAAATACAATTAAATGCATTCAATTTTAAATCGAATCGCATTTTCAGCCTCTGTGTGCGAATGTGTGTGAGTGTGTGCGTGTTCAGGATTTTAACACCTTCGTACTGCGGCAAAGCGTGTTTCACACATTGTCAGAAATTAAAAATAAATAAATAGAATATCAACGTAAATTATATAAATATATAATGCGGACTTTGACCCTTGACACGTGCCCGATTGCAGCTTTAGCGCCATCCAGCGGCCCCCAGCAAAAGGTCACAATTGAATGTGGCCAAAAACTAAATAACTAAATCCAATTAAGTACATTTATCAAATTATAATAAACATGAATTCTACGCAAATCGAAAAGTTTCCAGCACATTGATGGAAATACATTTCAAATCATAGTCGAATAATTAAACTTTCATATGATGGGCCCCGTAATAAAACAGGTAATCCTTAGGTCTAGACAGTAATTCCTTCTACTTGACTCAGTTAGACTTAAGTTAGCTGATCTGAATTCAAATCAATTCAAATTCCTTGGAAAGCCCGCCAAAAACAAGAATGATTTCCTAAAATATTTTTCGCTGTCAAAAGTCAAATACATGATTTAAAATTATCAATAAATAAGAGCCGAATAATGGGTTCATTTGAATACGAAGAAAAAAATGTTACTTCCATAAAATCTATAAAATTAATATTTGTGCTTCACCAAAATTTGACGCGAGGCATGCAGTTGACATAAGTGTTGTCAAACATGTCAAGTACATGTTCGATGTTGCGCCTGGTTTGAAGCAATCTTGTTGGCTGCTCTGAACAGTGCCATTATGAGCTAACATTATATCTCTCTCTTTCTGCTCTTTCAGCTTTTACTTATAACAAGTAATTAAAATACTATTTCAACGGACTATTATACTCTTGCTTTATTTCCTTAAAATTATAGAATCAGGTTTGAGCTAGCTAGCAGCTAGAGCAATCGAAATGTCAAACAAATGAGTTTGTTCAGCTGGTTCGATGTGGTTGTGTTGCAACCGGTTGCATGCCCAACACTTGTATGTTAACATTAACATGCAGCTGTGCCAACCTCGCTGTTAGCTCATTTGAAAAAGATTTTGAATTTACGCTGCGACGGTTTCTCAGTTTTTATCGCGTTTCTCAATTCTTATTTGGTGCTTGATCAAGGCGGTTAGCACCATCAGCCAGTCGCTGCGCGCCTAACGCGCACACGTGTGTGCGTCCATACAGAATATGTGAGTGTAGTGTGTGTTTCCGGTGTCAAAAAACCAAAGTGTAAATATTCAATTAACGTTTATCCATTACAAATACTTAATCGACGCTTACTCTATACATATATGGATGCATATATATTTACAACAATTAAACAGTGCACGCATGTGTGTGTGTGTGTGTGTGCTTGGCGTAACCAACAAATCGCGTTACTGTTGACTGGCGCCAACGTCGTCGATTTAATTATAAATACATCAACAATAAAAGTGCCAATGTTCATGCACACATACGCACACACATGCATGTGTGTGTGTGTGTGTGTGTGTGTAGTACACCAACTGTGCACCATTTCAAATTGTTATACACGCTGGTAGGCGTTGCTTTTTTTTAGCCTCTTCATATGCTCTCTATCCTCTCCCTCGTGGTCATCGCGCGCGGTCTCCGTTACAAAGTAGAATTTCGCCGTTGGCGTCGGAAACACACCCGTAAAAAAAAAAGAGAAAAAAAAAAACAGAAAGTTGATTGGTGTTTGGGGTATTTGCATTAATATGCCAATATGTCACCACATAAACAATTTGTGCCAAATAATTCAATAAAATGTTGAAGAAAAAAATGAATTAATCAAATAATATATATCTGCAATTGCCTAAACGCTAGGACATCTGTTCACATCTTACCGGGCAGCATTAGATTCTTGTTTTAAATAACTCTAATACTGTCAGGTAAAGATGTCGTCCGTGTCCTTATCCATCATAAATGCAAAAAAAAAAAAAAAAAAAAATGAGAAAGAAAAAAATGTGCAATAGTTCGAAAGGTCAAGTCAGCCATGAATCCTGCCCAAAGAATATATAATATATATATACCAAAGAAATATATAAAATTTGCTCAGAATCTGGCAATTTCCGATGACATCAGTTAAGAGAAAGATCTTTGATGACACCAGGCCTCTCTATAATATATGTGTGTATGTGTGTTCAGGTAAACAAGATTTAAAATTAAATATTTTATGACTCGTGTTTCTCTGAAAGAAATTCAATTTTATTATATTTTTTTTTGTTAAACCAATTCTGCCTAACTGTTGACATCTTCTCTGTATGTATACGACACATATTCAGAATATCTTAAGAGCTTCCATTCAGAAGCTTATAAAGCATTCGACTGTATCTTTATAGACATTCAGCTAATCAACTAACTGTTTGTCTCTATATATAGCTGACGGACTGGAGATGAGCTAACAACTAGCTGTACTCATCTATGGCCTGGTCAGCTCGATTCAAGATAAGATTGGTGTGGTGGCTGCTCTCGTCAAACATTTGACAACAAGGTAAAAGGCATTCAGTCGTCAAATAGCTAAACAACTAAGCCAATTGTCAAGAGAGTAAACGACAACCAACTGTTGAGACTATGTCATATGTATGTAGACATAGAAGAGAACATATACATATATATCTATATGTATATATATAGCATATATGTCTGTATATGTGGTGTATATGGTCTACAGCTCAGATAATAGACACTAAAAATGCTGAAGTATGGGCTGTAAACGGTTTACAACGCACTCAACCTTCAACCGCACAGTGCTTCCCATTTGTCAGCAGAGCCAAGTGGGTTGGTTGGGTTAGTTGAGGTGTGCTGGGGGTTGGTTGGGTAAATCTAATCAAGGAAACCAAAAAATATACATGTAAAGTGAGGCATTGCAATGGATGTTAGTTGCGGTCGCCCCGTCGAGACGTTACCAAGCGTTACCAAGAGAACGTCAATACATAACCGGAACGAATATAACACCTATTAATGAACCTAGCAGCGATACTAATGAAGAAGGCACACTCTGGGTTTTCCTCTCTCTCTCTCTCTCTCTCTCTCTTGCCTCTCTCCTCCCTAATAGAACTTGGTCAGTCAGGTGGACCCAGACATTTGAAATTATATTCTCAAATTCCAAATCATCGTGACGTTTCAATCAGAAGCAAAGTTTAAAGCAATTAAGATCAGATATATGTAGATATGTATATATATTTGAACCGCATCTGAATGTAGGTTAAGACAGCGTATCCATAATATTTGTACATAGGTTTTCTTAGCTTTTTTTTTATCATTTTATAATTTCACAATTTAAATGAATTTGCAAATTTAAAGAGTTATCAAAGTCTGAATCATATAACACTCGCAGCAACCCGAACGCCCCTATCAAAGCAGCTAGACATTTCATAACCCTATCAAGAACGCAAGCTCGGCCAAATAGAAAATCATATAGCGATAGGAAAGCACTTCAATATATGTATGTATATACAAGTACTATATACATATATGTGGCTGCAGAGCATGGGGAGTCGAGTGGTGGCCCGTTGAGGGTTAGTGATTGTATCGATTGGTTTGCTGTTAATCAAAAATGTGACCAGAGACCACTCGATATCCATGCGTCAAAGATAATGATGCTCGGTCGGTCTCTGCCTGGTAACCACACGAGCACGACCACTGCCATAATCCAGTTCCAACTGAACATTAATCTAACTATTCAATATCAAAATTAGTTTTTATATCAACCAATGCGATCACAACTGCTGCAGCTACTCAATCTCTAATTAACCTAGTAAATATGGCCTCAGGAACTAAAATTCATTTCATTCATTCATCTCTCAAAAAAAAATAGTAATAATAATAATATTGCCAAGACGTGGCTTTTTGGGCCAACTCAGATGACATCTTATCTGCGGGGCTTTGAAATTATTGTACATTCCAGCTGAAATTTGTTTGGTCACCGTTTGGCCACTACGTAGGGTATCTAATCATGCGGCCAAGTGTATCTAATCATGGACTCTAAGTGAACTGCTAAAGAACCGCACGGTAAGTATCTAATCGCAAACATTAGCTATTGATAAAGTTATATTAGACGGGGACGCGGACTCGGACTCGAACTCGGATGCGATTGTGGCTGGCGCCTCTGATTTCGAGTACCAGTTCGTTAGCTCAATAGAAAAACCCAATTTATAGATTTTTTTTTCTAAAAAATTAATTTTTCTTTAATAAAATGTAGATAGTTATATATTACAAGATAATAGACTAAATTAAAAGAAATTAATTAAAAAGTAGAAGCACGTGCTCTAAAAATATATACATTTTAAAAATACATATGGATTTCATTCAAAAGCTATAGTAAATTAAAAATATGAATCATAGATGAAACTGAACAGAAAATTATAATTACATAATTCAAATAGACTGCTCGAGATTAAAGCATTTAAATATGTAAAAAACCAAATATTTGATTATATAATCTAAATCAGCTGCATTAAATAAAATAAAATGTATAGATAGTTAGATAAATGGATATATATAGATATGTATATAAGCGTATATAAGCTCTGTTTTAAATGCTTCCAATCAAGCTACAAAATACCAAAGTTTATTGGCTCGCTCACGACAATTGGAAATGATCGGAGTCAAGGCCCTTTAAGCAGCTGATTTAGTTACGTTTCTTTTTTTTTTTTTTTCCAACATTTTTTTAATTAAAAATGCAGCCGTCTTCGAGGTCTAATGAACCCGCCTCAAAGTCTACGTGGCCCTGCGTCAGAGTTGGCTACAGAGAGGCTACCGGAGATCGGAGATCGGAGCTCGGAGCTCGAAGAGCTGAGCTGTCAAGCCTGTTCTCTTTGAGCGCTAGGAGTTTCTTTTTCTGTACGCATAAATTAGTTAAACACTAATTTCCAATTCCGATTTCAGTCATGCAAATGTTAATTGACCACTTAAGTTAAAACCTCATAATGATCGTTAATAATACCGAGCACGAAGATCGCGCTGAGCAAGCGTCCCAGCGACAACTGTAACCAAAAGAACAGGTTCAAATTTAACTCTTAACTAAGCAGAGGCGCAGCCCCTTCACCAGCAGCAGCAACAGCAGCATCCACTAATCTGCTTGGACTCTGGCAAAAGTCGTAAAAGATATGTGGCCTTATAACAAAACTTACTTTATACACACTCAAACACACACACATGTATATATATGCATAGTAATAGTATATAGATACATTGGCGAAACCTGAGAGCCCTGTAGCCGGAGGCTCGTAACTGTGCATTAATGATCTTCTCCAAGCCAACTCATTTCTCGCTGTTTCTCTTTTATTAATACGCTCTATCCATAAAATGGGCTAAGAAACTATGCTGCCAACAGCGGGCGCAGAGGCAAGCGGATAAGCACATCTTTTCAAAATATATCTACAATATCAAGTATCTATAGTATATGTTTTATGAAACTTGTAATATCTTTAGCTTTGTTGAATACAAATTTTATTATTTAAATCGGTTTAGTTTTATCTATGTATATATTGTATATGCATTTTCATAAAAACGGCTAAAAATTGTGTGGGCCTTATATAAAAATACCATAAAATATTTGTAAAGAATTTCATTGGCTAGAAATTGAATTTATGAATGGCGCATATAATATAACTAAACTGACCATCATATAATAAAAAGAGTTGAAACATTTTTTTATAAATGTCTGTTCATATATTAAATAAAAATAATTTTTTTTAATAAATATAAAAATTGAATATATATTTTTTTAATAGTTTCTCTAGCAACCAATTTTGTAGAAAATGTTCTTCATAGATAAAGCTTTTGCCAATTTGCCATACTTTTAAGTATATGTATGTATATATATGTTTGTATGTAACATAAATTTAGTTTTTTTTTAAGTTTACCCATAGCAGAGGTCAACTGTAAACCACTTGCCAGATATTAGAGTTCTAGCCATAAAACAGCGAAATTAACAGCTGTTAGCCAGTTCGACATGCCACAAAAGGGCGTAAGTCTATATAGTACATGGAATATATAGTAAAATATATAGTTTACAAATCATATACACATTTATTTACATAAATATATTTCTGTATATTAATTTTTATGAAAATATTGATATCATGGCTAATTGGCTGAAACCTAGCGTATCTATAAATGTATAAGGAAATACTCACGAGTTTATATTTCTCATTTCTAGACTTTAGTTTCAAATCATTTAATACTTTAAGCATATGAGTTGTCTTGAAGATCAAATTCAATAAGTTTGAGCTAGATTAGATTAGAATATAAGTATCGAATCGAATATAAATATATAGAAATCATACATATATATATCAGAAATTGTTATGTTTGACTCATTTATGCATATATATATTCTACTTCCAGCTTGTAACCAGTACAAATAAAGTTATTTGCGGCTGGTTTGACTGCTCGTATGAATTGGGTCAGAGTAGAATAAACAGCTAAGCGCAGCAGCAGCCAGAATATTAACGTACATTTATCAATGTGGCAAGTGGATGAGGCATGGCTCGTGCCAGCTAACGATTGTCTGTGGCTACAGCCGGAGAAGAGCATGGACAGACCACACTTCATTTCAAATACTCTTTCCATGACTGCTCAACTGAGGCAGATGTGCGCTCATAGCAGCTGATGAGAGAATTGATTCCCATTTATCAATTCACTTCCATTTCAAATGCAATCTCAAATTGAAGATTTTCTCTTATAGGCAGCATAAACTTTCATATAATAACTAAAACACTCTCTGTAAGAGTATAGAAAGAAATACCATGTCAAGTCTCTGCGAGCTAGCGCAACTAAAAGTCTTTGTCTATGGATAATTGAACGTTCAATTGCGTCCAATTGCCCCTGGTAACTGGCAAAAGTCCGTTAACTCGAATTGGGCAGCTATGCGCACGAGTTAGAGCCCGTATAACCGTGTGCCTATTCTTGTTGCTTCCTCCATTCAACAGACCTTGCTCTCGGACACGCCCACTCTTTAGCGTTGGCGGTGCATCAAATTAGCATTGTTATGTTGCCTACTGAAGCCTTTAGCTGTGGAATGCACTCGCTGCCACAGAGACAATGCAGACTGAGGTAACTCTCTCGTGGTTTATGCGATGGAAATATAGAAATTAGTTCTTGTGGTACTTTGAATGAAAAAGTATTTGTAGTAAAATAAATATTGTATAACAATAAATATTTAGATCCATAAATAAAGAAATAAAAAAATTTTAAAATATATATTTGCAGATATAGAAACTAGATTAAGACTTGTCAATGTAATTTAATGATTTAAACAAACTGAAATATTAGTTTAAAAATATTAAATTAATTGTTTATAACAATATTTAATAATACTTAAACCATTTTTGCATAGAAAACATTTATCAAGATTTTTGGCTTGAAGTTGCGATTGCAACACCTGCTTGAGCCACTCAAGCGTGGCTAATAGGCCAGAATATGCTTGTTATTATTGAATTAAAGCGTTAATACTAGCTTGTTTTTCTCTACAATGCGTTTTTAGTTAAGTTGAACGAATGCAATCAATAGCGTAAATAAATTAAACCAAATTAAAAGCATGATAAAAAAAATTAATGCCAAGCAAATAAAATTGGTTTAGCAGGCAATATGTGGCTAGGAGATGCTGGGAAGTAAGGAATATGAGCATAAAGAGTAAGAAAATGAGAAGGGGAGAAATGACAAGCGAAGAGAATGAGATGAACGTAAATGAGGAATAATAAAAAAGAAAAAGATAAATGGGAAGGGTAGAGAAAGCTGATTTCGGACATACAAACTAATGAATATTCGATAAAAAAAAAAATAATTAAATGAATAATTAAATAAAAAAAAAAAATAAATAAATAAAATAAACAAATAAATAAATAAATAAAATAAAAAAAATTAATAAAATAATTAAATAAAGAAAATAATTTAGGAATAAATCCTTCTTTTTTAGCATAGCAAATGCACTTAGCTAATTAAAAGCCATGCAATGACCTAAAACGGCATTTATTTTCGAATAAATTAACTTCTAATTGATTTTCAATATTTCTATATAAATATGCATTACTTATTTATTTATTAAAGAAAGGAAAACCAAAGACTTTGATCAATTTACCTCTTGTTCTCAATGCTCTAAATGAGCTATGAGAAATCCATCTTCACAGATATTAACAATTCAATTCCTATTAGCTTGTGGAATTAACAAAACCTTTACATAATATACATTCTCATTCACAGCTGCAAACATCTGTTAGCATACGAATTAGATCAAAATTTGTGTTTATTTAGATATTTCGCAAAGCTTCCCACGAGTTCTAAATTAGACGGCAACAAAAATGTAACATGATTCATACTTAACGCCATCAATTTCAACTATTTTTATATACCTACTATATATAGCAGTTATACATTTTTATGAAATTCACTGACGGCTGACCAAATCTGACTGCTACAACAGGTCGGCAACAACAGGTGGGCATCTGATCGACCAGCTCAGTGAGCAATTAGCTGGCATGAAATCTGCTCGCTATCATTATGAATATGCATGAATTGCTTTTATAAACGAACTGCCAACCCCAACAGCTACATTTTTACCTGTGTACATGCCCACTATACATACGATTAACTATCGTGATGCAAAAAAAAAAACTGAAAATGAGAAGAAAAAACTACACACAAATACACGGCGTAGACACACACGTATAAATTTAACACGTAAAAAATTAGATAAATTTGCATAGAAATTGCAATGAACCTTAGCTCAAAAGTGCCTGATAAAGCAGAGGACGCAGACGAAGCTGAAGAAACAAGGTAATAACAACAAAAGCAACAACAACAGCAACAGCGAACAACTAGAAGCTAGCAGGTGGTAACAGGTTAACAGGTAACACTGACCAACAGCAAAGAGCATTTGTGTTTGGCATTAATTTGCTTAGAGAAATTATACAAAAAATGTTAAAAATTTGCTAAAGCTTTAATCAAATAAACCAAATATTATAATTGTAAAATAATTTTAAATAAATGTTTATCTATTTAAGTAAAACATTTCAATTTTTAATTACCTCTAAAAATTATGCAGTGTATTAATTAAAATCAAGCTTGCTTTATTTTTGTTATTATTGAAGAAAACTTAAATGCGCAATTTATGCACAAAATATTATCTTGATCTAACTAAGCTCAGACCTCACTGATCAATCGATTAAAGTTATTGAATAAGCAAAGCTATCTTCAGCAATTTCCTTTAAACTCTAGCCGACATTTTAGATAGGCGACTAGCTATGGGCATTTTAAACGAATTTTTAAAGTCAACAGCTTGAATTTTGAATTGATTATTAATTATACAAAATACACTTAAAACTTGTATTCAGAGTGTTAATTCTTAAATGCGCCAATCAAATTTGTTTAATATAAATAAGATACTAAAGGTTGTCCTGGTTAATTAAGAAATATTTTATTTATATTATTGATTTGAATGCATCAATTTAAAAACAAGTAAGAACGTTGCAGTTAGGCGCAACTAACAGCGATATACTTTGTTCCCATAGGTGCATCTTATTTATTTAATAAACATTTAATTAACGAAATATTTCGGCAATTAATTGCAAGCAACAAACGTTTTTCCTTCACATACATACAGATTTTCACATGTACACACTATACGAGTATACACAATTTTCTATGTATACATACAAAAGTTTGCATGCCAGAATATTCTAAGAATTGTGACTGAATTGAGAATTTTTCGATCGTTACTTTAGTTTTGTCAAAAGGCGCTCTAGCAATGCCTTATTTGGTTTTAGTTAACGAAACTCAAGTCAGGGCAGTGGCGCTGGTGGTAAGCGCTATACAAGCTATACTTGGGTGCGTGGGTTCGAATCCCGCAGAGAACTTTTTTCAAAAATTATTTATTTTTTATTTTTTTAATATTTGTATATTTATTATAAAATGCTGCCAATTGATAATCATTTATAAACATACGCATATGAATTGTGGATTTAAGTAAAAACTAAAACTGCTTTATGCTTTCCGATTTGCGACGCTGTGTGGCAGGCAGTTTTTCTATGCATGTATATGTATGTATGCATGTGTACGTGTATACACATCCAAAAGTGTATACATATTGCAAGAATTGCCATTGTATTGTTTTGTGACGTCACAAGCTGCTGATCAGCTGGTCAGCTGATCTGCTGTGAATTTATTTAGGTTTAGCTAACGATTACATGTTGTTTTCAAAAGACCCAGGTTCGAATCCCGCTGGAAACTTTTTATTTATTAATCAAAAACTTATGAATTTTATTTTTAAAATTCATTAATATTATTATATTTATGTTAAAATGCTTTTTGCCATCTTAGCAATTGCTACTAAGCTATTGTATGCATGAATTATGCAGTTGGCCACAACAAACTTCTTTGACGATTTGCCACGCCCCCAGGGGGCGTAGACGCATAATTTTTTGCCAGTTCTTAGAAAGGGCCGAGGCTAACATGCCTGCAAAATTTGGTTGCTTACATTCCAAAAATGCGAAAATTACAGGGTATTTTTCGATATGCCACGCCCCCAAAGAGGCTGAAAAATTATTTTTGGGTGATCGATAGAGGAGAACATTAGTAACTCAACCATCCAATTTTCAAGCTTCTAGCTCTAAAACTGTAGGAGATATAAACTTTTGCGGTTTGCCACGCCCCCTGTGGGCGTAGATATATCTACCATAGCTTATTAGTCTTGGGTTGTCAACCCGAGTATACATGCAAAATTTCAAGTCTCTAGTGTCAATAGTGTTCAAAATATAGCACAATTTGAAAAATCACTATATATTCAGGTCCGATTTGCCACGCCCCCAATGGGCGTAGACATAAAACTTTTTGATCGATCTTCTTAGAATCATAACATTAACTCACATGCAAAATTTCAGCGTTCTAGCTTTAACGGTGTAGAAGATACGTATTTCCCGATTTGCCACGCCCCCAATGGGCGTAGATATATCCGCCATAGCTTTTTGAACTTGGGTTGTCACCCCGAGTATACATTTCAAATTGCAACTCTCTAGCTCATCATCTAGTATGATAACTTAACTATGGGCGGAAGAGTTTTCCGATTTGCCACGCCCCTAGTGGGCGGATCGGGAAAATTTTTACACTTTATAATTCGGGAACATATATGAGTATATGTTTAAAATTTCAAGTCTCTAGCTCTAATAGCGCCGAAAAATATTGCGTTCATACGGACAGACGGACAGACGGACAGACGGACGGACAGCAAGACGGACATTGCACAAACCCAATATACTTTTTCCCCTTCGGGAACAAAGTATAATAAAGTAGATTTTAAAAGCTACCAACATATTAAATATAAAATGATGAAACATTTCTTAGATTAACTTTTAAAAATTCAAAAATTAAAAATATAATTTATAATGATTAAAGTAAACTTGTTGAAAACATATATAAGAAATACATAAAAATTAATAAATAAATTTAAATATAAAAATATATTTTATAACATTATTAAATATTAAAAATTAAAAAAAAAACTGTTATAAAATAGGTTATTTTCAATAAATTTAAGCACAATGAAGAAATATAAAAATAAACCTTTTTTTAAATAAATTGTAAGAAAAATATTTAATTTAAATAAATATAAAATATTTTAAAAAATAAATAAAATATAAAAATAAATAAAGAAAAATATGAATAAAATATAAAAAAAAATAAATAAATATTTATTTAAATTATTGTAAATAAATTTAAACACACTTGAGTACCATATATATATAGAAAATATACAAAAACAATTTTTTAATAAATTTAATGTATAATAATGTAATATAAAGCATATACAATATATAAAATAAATTACATTTTAACCAATTTTTTATTATTATTTTATTTATTTCTTTCTTTAAAAACACCTCCCAGCTGCATCTTTGCTGACTAGTGTTGCGTGTTGCATGAAAACTTGCTGTGGTTGTTGTAATTATTAGCAAGTCTCTGTAACCCGTAGCTGACAAACGACATAAAATACTTACAAGTGCATATGAAGCAAGTCAAAATGTAGCACTCGGGTATATGAGGCTAAGCAATGCGCGCTAAACAAACACACTCAAATAGTAAATGAAAGAATAGAAATTTTATATAGGTAAAAGTTTTCGTGAGAATAAAAATGATTGAGAGAGAGAGTGAGACAAAGACAGTAAGAGAGAAAGAAAGTATGGCTAACTTGGTCAAAGCCCAGCAACTTCTCTGCACTAAATGAGCGAGCATGTAATAGGGGACGCAAAATATGAAAATCGAGTTTTTATTTTAGCCACTTTGGCCAGCTACTGTTGGCTATTTTATGCATTTGCCAGTTAAGATACGAATTTTGAGTTTCTTCTTTATGAAACTTATATATATATATTTTTTTTCTGCTTTGTGTTTGCTTTATTTATAGCACAGAAATTTTTGTAGCAAGTTTGCCGCCCGTTGCCGTCTTAAAAAGCGCAATCGAGCAACAGAGTTATTAATGTTTGGAATTTTCATAATCGAAACAAGTTTTCAACCGGCAGCCAACCAGGCAAGGAAGCACGCGCGTTTACTAATGCAGACCCCCAGGTCCCCAGACTTCACATCTCTCGGCTCTCTTCTGTTCGTTGATCGTCGTCGTTGCTGTTGTTGTTGTTGTTGTTTTAATAACTAACGCCTCTTGGTTGCAAAAGTCAAGCTGGTAAATTCAGTTATGGTGGGGCGTGGCGCGCAGGGGTAAGGAGGGGGCGCAGCGCAGCGCAGAGAGCTAGAGTTATGGCAGGCAAAAGCAAACGCCTTGCGCGAACAGGTGAAGCGTTTAACCGTACATCGGCAAAGTCCGAGTCAAACGATCGACTATACCCATCGCACCCGAGACCAAGATCGTGGCACGATGAGGGACACAGCGTCGGGACGGGTACGAGGCCAATTGACTTGGCTGCAGTCAAGTTGCCAACCCGTTGGACTTTGTCTGGTTAGTGTCTCGGAGATTGGTAGTAGCCGTTGCTGCCTTCTTTATTTTTGCAGTCAGTGATATATATTTATTGCAAGCGTGCGCTTATTCAAGAGCAGAACAAAATTACTTGGATTCGAACTAGCATTTGAATTTTCATAAAAATTGTTTATTCCTTGCGTGTATGCATAGAGATGGATAGGGTAGCTGATTGACTGACTGACTGATTGAGTAACTGATTGAATAGATAGGGAATGAACTGGCTGACTGATTGATTGACTGACTAAGTCACTGGCTTGACCAACTGAGTCGCTGGCTAACTAAGAGACTGACAGACTGCCTTGCTGTTTAACTGATTGATCAGACTCATTTATTGATTACGTGATTGATTGATTGATATAGTTTCTAGTTAATCCATGACTCAATTGCATTTTAAATGGCAAACTTACTAACTGACTGTCTTTCTGGTTAAGTGATTGACTGACTAACTCATTTATTCGATATCTGATTGATTGATGGACTTACTCACTGATAGATGACTTGACGGCTTCCTAACCGATAAACTGGATAGCTGACTGACTTTTTGGGTATATGATTGACTGATTGACTTAATGGTTGATTGATGACTCTCTTTAATTGATTGTTTCCAGCTATTTAGCTGACTGACTTTCTATTTGATTTTTCATTTGCTGATTGACTGAATACCTTTATTGATTGACTGACTCGTAGCTTATTAGCTGACGGACTGTTTGATTGAATGCTTGTGTTAGTAATTGACTGAATGATTGAACGTCTAATTCAGTAATTAATTAGCTGATAGAATTTTTACACTGACACACAGCTTGATTGTTGTATTAAATATCTGATTGACTGACCAGTCAGATGATTGCCAGATTGATTAAATGACTCATATTATTATTATTATTAAAGATTGATTGAATAATTGACTAATTAAATTTTACTAATAGCTTTTTACTGATTGAAAGATTGAATACCTAAATGTAAATGTTTTTTAAGCAATGCAATAAATATTAAAATCCAATATTGAGTTGAGAGAAATTCTATTTGTTCAAGTGAGAAATATATGGAAACTATTTGTTTGAACCTAGTGATTACCCTGTAATCGATTGCAGATATTAATCAATAAAGCAACATTTATTTTGAATACATTATTCAGAGCTGCAAAAAGAGAAAACTAGAATAGATGTAATCGTGCCTGTCATATATGTATATGCAAAATATGAGTATATTCAGGCTTTGCAGTCATATGACAAGAGAAGCAACAAACGCATTCGCAACGCCGTCGGCTTTCACTCACGTTGGATGCCACGACGACTGCGACGAGGGCTCAGAACGTCAAAGGGCAGCGGCAGCGGCAGCGGCAGAGGCAGCAGCAGAGACAGAGACTAAAACAAGCTGCAGGTAGCCGCAGCTTGGAGAGCGGCCAAATTAACCTGCTCGACATCAACAGCAAAAGCAAAAGCTGTAATTTGCTTAAAAGCAGCTAACAAATAAAGGGTTTCAATGGCTCTGGCCAAAGACAGAAAGACCAAGAGACAGACAGACAGACAGTCAGAGAGACACACAGATAATGAATCGAGAATGAGGGCTATGACTTTAACTGGACTGCAGCTAAAACTGGAATTGGAACTGGTCAAAGCCGCGGGCAGCGGATCAGTGACAAGTGTATATGCTATGCCGACAGCTGCCGCATTTTTGACTGCATCACAGAATCATCTTCATCTTCATCTTTAAACAGCAGCTCAGGTATTCTGCTAGTATTACTTCTCTCTCACTCTATTTTTTTTAATTAAGTACTTGTTGAATTTGGACTTGATGCACGGCGACGTTTTACTAGAGAGTAAGCGTTAGACTTCCACAACAGCTAAATTACAAATATGTATAGTATGTGTGCTGACTATATATCTGGATATACATATTACATATATGAGTTCATAGTCTAGTCATAGGTTAAACAGTTAAAAACGCATCAGCTCGAGTGACTAAAAACTTAAAGTCAAGGCAAGCTGTGTTTAGTCTACAATATATAAATATACATATATATATATATTTTTTTTTTTTGTTGCAGCATTCATACTCTCTAAATTTATAAAAATTTTTAATTCTATCCATTTTCATTTTAATTTCATAATACTCTAGGCAAATCTATAATATATATTATTATATAGCAAGACTTTGTGCAATTTGAGATAAGATTGGTTTCAGCTATAGCACTAAATTGATGTATTTCATGGCTGTCATTAAATGTTAATGGTCATGGTTCTAAATTGCCTTGTCATTTATTTATTGCACTTTTGACATACAAGAAATATTGAAGAAATATAAACTACTTATAAGGAGCCATTGGGTAGATATATGAATACTATTAATATAGTCAGCAATAGCTTAACAAAGCTTAAGCTAATGTTCCGCAAGGTCCTGTAGCTAAAAAGTCGTTCAATTAACAACCTTACACAAATGATATATGATTATGAAATAATGATATATCAGCCAGTCAGGACATACGAAGTGCTAAGCGGCATTACGAACTGTAAATACCTCTAAACTGATCTTAATTTCCTGCCAATATATAGAGAAGTTATATATCATTTTCGTACAGCTATCATTGCCATGTTTGCGGCACAGAAATATATTCTTCTTTAGCTGAATTATCGGCCACAATTGACTTATTTCTTTTCATTATCTTATAAATTCTGCGAAACTCACTTATGTATATTTCCACTTAACAACTGACATTATCAGCAACTGCAGTCAACTAGAACTGCCAGAAGTATATATTCTTCAGCATAAATAGAAACAAGTCTCTTAGTTCTTTAAAGAGAAACAAGAAAAACCTATATAAATTTATCAATATAGTTTTCCAATCTCTTTGGCCAGATTTTACATTACTATACTTTTTAAATGAGCTGGTTTCACGCCTTCTTCTGGAATTTCCGGATTTTAAATTTTAATGAATTATAATAAAATAGATTATATGTCAAATTGATTATAATTTATTCCCTAAACTTTCAACAAATTTATAATAAACATATTAGATTTATCAGAAAAACATAATTTTTTTTTTTTTTTTGGTTCCCTCATCTGTTGATATTAGTGCTTTGATGTTATCGGTTAATGGTTCCATTGAAATTATTATTCATCTCTCTCTCTCTCTCTCTCTCTCTCTTCCATTCTCACTTTCCCTCTCTCCTTTCTCTCTCTTCCCTTGGCAAATAAGTCTTGTTTCAGTTACTTCAAACAATATTCTCAAGTGTGATTAGGCGCCCAAGCGTAGCACTGATTGCGAAACCAAATCAATTGAAGGCTTTTATAAGAGAGGGGGGGTGCGAGAGAAGCAGAGCAGAGCCTAACCAAACATTAGGCAAAAATCCATTAAAGAGAAACACGCACACTATGCAGCTTTAGGCTGGTGCTGGTGATAAATGCCCGAAGGCCTCCAAGCGCAACGGCGATAAGCTCGAGCCGTTGCAGTCGAACCTTAGCCATTGGAACCGAACATTTTGGGGTCTTATCAAAACGACGACGACCGAGAAAAGGAATTTTATTCATGAAATATATTTTGCAGCACGCAGGCCTTGGAACCTTCGAACAGGTTTATGTATGTATAGAAAGAACTTTCGTTTCGTTCATGTGGGCAGCGAGCGTGTTTCAAGCTCAAGTATGAGTGCCCTCAAAGGGAGTAGTAGACTAGGAGATGCTACTCTCTTTTCTTTATCTGTTAATTAATATCGATATTTATCGATATACAAAATATTTATTTTTCTATATGCGAAGAGAACTAAGTTATTATTTTATGTTATAATATTAAATAGCTAAATGAAATCAAATGAAGAAAATGATCGTCATACCTGACGAATTCTACTATGTGTGATGCAAGTTCATATACCCACTTTTTCATGCATTCAAGTATTTCTGGATTGCTGGAATTGGGGTCTTACAATGTTGCCGGTACACACGCTCTTAAATGATGATCGTGACCACTTAAGAGGAGGTTACGATAATCATAAGGTGTGAAAAATTTATGAATGCTCGCCGCAAATTTCAAGCATGCAACGCAAATGGGTAAGAGGGGGCCAAAGGAACAATAGCTTTTAAATTAAAGAAGAACTAATCCATCAGTTAAGACTAATATATATCCGGAAGTAGAGTCTGTGCACTCTCTTACTCGTATGCTAACTTAAGACGTCAAATTGTTAAAGTGCCATAAATGTCAGTTGTGCAGTTGCAACTGCGAAGCGCTACTAAATCAATGGGCTAGGCTTTTCGACCACAACAGATTTATGGCCTGTTAAGATCGGTTAAGAGCTACAACAAAAGATATAACACGCCCGATATCTCGTACCGTCTCGAACAACAAAACAGAAAAAAAATAAAGAAAATAAAACAAAAGCAAGAACAACAACTAACAGAAGAACATAAACAAGAGACGAACGCGCCACATGACCAAAAAAGGATTCAGCTCCAGCCCAAGTTCATAAATAAAAGATGGCAAGCCGAGCGCCTAAAAGGCAAAACAATGAACGGCCGCCGAAAGCGAATCCCAACCTGAACTCAAATATGCAGACGTGACTTATTTAGGACAAATTGTTTGATTTACGTTTTATTAAAGAAAAACCAAAAGCGCTAATACTCTTTCAAGAGCAACTGATGCGATCGAACAGCAAATGTGCTCAGATAAATAAAATCACTCCAAAGATGATATTTGTCTGAGTGAGTATGAAGATCGGAGAGAGCTCGAACTTCTATTATATATGTATATGTATAGCTGAATGATAAATCTTGCATGAGTAGTTTCAATAAATATGCAAGTCGAACTCAGAGAGAGAGAGAGAGAGAGAGAGAGAGAGAGTAGGTGATTGCTGCAGAGCATCTTAAGAATAGTCGGAGAGCTAAAAAGTCTAGCTACGAAATCCATAAAATGTGAATATTGTATGTGAAATACTCTTTATATTTAATACTTTAAGAGAGTCCTACAGAGAGTGTCACACAATTCAATTCACAAGCAACTGAAGCTTGATCCGCTGAAGAGATCTGATTATTGCCCGATCTGATTATTGTTCGTTTCAAAAGCTTCTCAAGGTCCTAGTTAACGCATAGCTCATGGCGAGGCATAGTTATTGAATTCAATTTAATTTTTGTTATATTTTCACAAATTCTTGTTAACTTGTATATTATAAAATATAAAATATAATATAAAAAATATAAAATATAAAATCAACATACAATGCCATAAAAACAGACTGCAGATCTAAACAAAATTCAATCAATGTAAGAAGCCAGCTGTTTAAACCTAGATTTAGCCCTGGCTAATTAGCTTCCGGCATATGTTCTTCGCTTAGTCTTGGACTTACGCAAACAACAAAACAGAGCTAGACAACAAGTCTGAGAGCAAGTTTGTGGCCATTGATGTGTGATAACTTTTACATTAAAAACAAACAGCGCGAAAGTTTGTCTGTGGCCATGCGAGGCATAAGTAGAGAGTCATGCGCTTAGCTGGTCATTTGACACCTTCTAGCCAAACCAAACCAAGCCAGGCCAGACTGCAGCCAGCCCAGCTAAATACCATACATATCGCTACCTTTGCCTGCCCAATGAAGCGTTGCCGTTTGGGTAAATCCAGCAAAGCATAAGTAGAAATATCTGTATATACATATGTGTACAAGGATGTTTTGCTCGCTTGGCTGACTGGCTGGCTGTATAGGTTTTCTAGGAGCGGGGTCATTGGCATATCCTGACAGCGATCGGTGCAGCGAGACAACGAGTATCGATAGGCATCGACGAGGGTGCCAAGTGGAATTCATGGGCTATTGAAATTTATGTTTTTTGTTTTTTTTTTTTTGGTTCTCCCTCTGTTTCTTTGTTTCTACTTTAATCGCAGCTTGGGTTCAATTTGTTGTTTTTTTTTTTTTGTTCTTGAATATATAATTTCTGTGACCGCTGACTGTGTGACACACTTAGCTGTGACGCTCGTCGTGTTGGATGCTGGGATTCGTTTCATTTCAGGGTTTCGTTGTCTCTTAAAATGCTCGCTGGGCATAATTAAAATTTATGACCAATGCGCTTTCAGTCAATTCATTAGCCTTAGTCTAGTCGCGGCTTAATTAAAAAGTTTCATAAATTTTCAACTCAAATCATATACGCACCTGTTGCGCTATCTATAAAATCTCCATGAGTGTGTGTGTTGGAGTGAATGGCATAAAATGCAGGAATTAAGCATTTTATTATCTGATTGGAAGAGCTTTGCTTGATACAAGTATAAGATATATGCTAAATTGATGCTAAAGCAGTTTCAATTAAAAATCTTTTTATTGATTGTTTTTGGCAGTAAAGTTTTGTCAACTAAGATGAATAAGTTCCGACTTTATCGATGTAGAACGAGCCAAAGCTGATATAAATGAATGTAGAAAATGTTTCAGAACAAGTAAACGTGATTAAATCTAGTCTAGTCTAGTCTGGAGTGTTTGCGGCTAGTCTAAAGTGCTTAAGGCTAGTTGGGGAGAGCTCCCTAGGCCAGGTCTAGAAGATACGCTTGGGCTAGTAGCACCTGATCTAGTAGCAATTATCTAGCTTATACATATATATAGAATTGTGCATTAAGTAAGGTCTACAAGATATGCTAAAAATGAGTTATACTCATTTCAATTAATTTATCTTTGAACGGTTTCTTATAAGTACAAAAGTTATCGTTTAAGCTATGCTAATTTAAGCAGGGCCTACTGTAGCGGGACTGAACTCCAAAGTTCTCAGATTCAAGCCTTTTTAGCTCTGTTGTATTTGGCTCTTTGGCTATAAATCATGAGCATATCCTGCTCAGCCTAAGCAGTCATATCAAACAAAGACTTCAAAGGCTGCACGATGCATTGGGTTTTAACGAAAGGCATAACAACATTAATGACAATACATAATATATATAAACATATGTATATACCAATGTAGGTAAGCACAGTCAAGTGGCTGGGTAAATTGAAAAAAATCCCTACACAGTGCAACTCGCTCCAAACGTGATTAGCATGCCAAGAGCTGAGAGTGAAGCAAGTCTGACTGCGGAGCAGTTGACAGTTGTCAAATCCACTTATGCTCTTCATGCTAAACACTTTGTGACGTGGAGCCTGCTGAAGGATTTATTTAAGTGCAGACAGAGCGACATACAGACCAGGAGACTAATAAGCCACACATACATACATACATACATACATACATACATACATAGATGTACGTACACTTGTTCTCAAAAGAGATACATACATAAGTGCAGTATGAGCTGGCAGCTGTTGTTGTTTGGCTACCTGTTGTTCGCCATTTGATTGGGGAATGTTAATGAAATGTTTATAGTTCAATATAGGAAACGTTTTCAAGTAGCTTTAAGAGCCAAATGAAGCCAAAGAACAAAATATATCTAACCAAACAACAGCTGAAAACAGCTGCACAAACCAAACTAAATTCAATTCATTTGTCCGTCCAAAAATATTGGAAAATAAAGTTAAGCTAAGACGAAGCTTGAATACACTTGCAATGCACTTAAAAATAATATATTCAATTAATTGATTATTTAAAGTAAAATGTAATTTGTATTTATAAAATGTGAGTTCATTTTTGACTCTTTCAAGTCGAGTGCTTTTGGTTACAAGTTCTACAGGGCATTCAATCATAAAAGGCATTGGCATTGACTGCAAGCAACCAGATGCCAACTGTTTCAATAAGGCTAAAGTAAATTGAAGGTTTTTTTATTATTTTATATTTCTGTGTGCGTTTGCAGCACTAAATGTTCAGCTGTTTTCTGGACCCGGGCTTTAACTCTTCTCTGAACTTCCAGCTGTACTTTTAGCTCTACACAGCACAGCCAACAGCCACATATATATATATTATATATTTATATATGTATATATTGACACAGCCAGTCAGTGGCAAGAAACTAGTTTTCTTTACAATTTGTTCGAATTATTCTTGACTTGCGCGTGGCATTAAAAATAAAAGCAAAACAAAAAACAGTTACAAAAGTAAAAACAAAAAAAAAAGCTTAATTAATTTAATGAGAATATATTATTATGTTGTCAAAGAACAGCAATCGCAATAAATTAAGACAAAAGAAAGAAAAAACAATTGTAAAAGCTATTCTCTCTTTGGCTGATTTTGTCTAGATAATATGATAATTTAGTGTGCATTCATTCAAGTTCTCTTCCATTGGTTCTTAAACTTTTGAGTATTTTAAAATTTGATTTAAATTACCTATACTCGAATCGATTTTTAAATATCTCAGATACAAAGAGAGAGAAAAGAACACTAAACTATTCATATAGTGCAAAGTACGTTACATTAAGTAAAATAGTAAAATTCCAGTATATGCGACTTGAAGATGCTCTAAGGCAATTCTAAAAAAAAAAATTACAAATAAAAAATAAATATGTTACAGGTCCTTTAAAGGGTTCTGCACCTATATATAATTATAGGTAAGCTGTAAATGTAGGAAAGCTATATTTAGACATATAAAGAAATTAATTCATATTTATATTGTTTTTTTTTTCACACTTTAAACGCAAATTAAAGAACATTAATAAATATAAATGATAAATAAAAGTAATAGTAAATTTAAGTAAGAATAATAATAAATAAATATCTAAATTGTATCTATTATTTTTAATTTAATTAAATTTGAATAAGACAAATAAAAAATAAATATAAAAATTTGTATCTATTAAATTTCATACTTAAATTTAAATCAATAATTAAATCAATTTCATAGAACAATTAAATACACAAAATGTATTTATTATATAAATTTTATTTATGTTAAAGATTTTAAAGTTTAAAATGATTTATTTGCCAATTATTATAATGTATAAAAAGCTAACAGATATCTTCCTTCTTCATTTCTATGAATTACTCTATCAAGCGCATTGTCGCATAACGCACATGCCCCAGCTGCTGGCAAATTGTTGTAGGGTATTGAAAATTCATCTGTGAAATAATTTCACACTATGAGTGGAAATCCGTCAGCCTTGTTGGCATTTGACTTTGACAATTGATGGCCCGCACATTTGTCTTTCACTTGTTGCGCTTTTTGTTAGCCAAGTTCCCCTTTATGGCCAACTTCCCGTTTCGTGAGTATTCGTGTTGCTTTTGCTGTTTGCCGTTTGCTGTTTGCTGTTTACTGTTCACTGTTTGCCTTTGCATTTGATTTTGGCTTTGGTTTTTGCTTTTACTCTGCACTTGGCCACATTGTCTGGCTCCGACGGCCTTTTGAAGTGGGCTCGTTTTGACAAATGTGTGTCATTGCTGGCTGGGACCATCAAAGAGGCGATCGATCGTTGATTCGTTTGATTTTCATTTCTGTTGTGGAAGAGATTTTTATATACATATATAAAAAAAAAAAAATGTACATATATACATCGACTATTGATGGAACAAACGTAAACGGTAAAACGTGGTTGAAGTGAACGGCATGTGGGACTCGATGAGATGCACGATCTGTTCAATACGAAACGTACAAAAGGTGAATCGGCAAACAATTAAATGCTTACCTGTTTAGAGAGAACCCAGAAACCCAACTAGTTTAAATGACTCTGCAAAGCCGTTAGAGATCTATTCAACTGGCTCTATAACCAAGAAGCTATTTAGAGTAAACCGATTGTTGTAGATTCTTAACAAGTTGAACAAGATCAGAGCTAACAAAAAAATGTTTCATTGAATGCTTTATATAGCTCTAATAGGTAAATGAATTAAGGATGGAATGTTTTACTCTTGAAAAAGTAAAGTAGTTTAGGTATGATGCAGAGAGGCTTTTTTATTTAAAAGTTTTCAAGGCTGATTCAATAAGAGCAATAGCAAAAGAATTTACATTAAAATTTAAAAAAACTCAGATATTGATTTGTTTATAATTTTATATTATAGCTACAACTATGCCATTATATGTTCAATAATAAATTGATCAAAAAGTTATTATACCATTTAAAATTTTAAATAATTACAATATATTCTCATTTCTTACTCGCTCATCAGCTAATGTTAATGCAATATCAAATGACATATTATAATGATGATTGCAAAATGAATATATATATTATTATTTTTTATATTTCACGAGCCTTTTATGAACATTAAGAATTACTCATAGAACACCTAAAAGTACACTCCATAAATAAGATTTAAATAATCAACATTATTCCACCTCTGCCAATCACATTATGATATCTTTTGGTCAAGTTTGACAATCTTATCAATCAACTATTGACACCTGCTGAGTCTAGGAAACGTGTGTGCTTTTTTCTTGCGAGAACGAATCAATTATCAATTCTTTTCGTTACTCCCTCAACAAAAATCTCAAGTGTAAAAATACAAAATATTTTCTACGAAGTTAACTGCAATCTAATCTATGTCAGAAAATGATTCATTCATTATTTATTGTGTTGGGCCTATAGCTATAAAGCGGTCAGTCTGAATAATTGAGCATTTAGTCAAAGTAGCCCAATCGAAAGAGATTGTCAATATGGGAGTTCTGCACATTGTTTTGTCGCTGCTCTTCGTGAGCGTGGCCAGCGCTGAAATAGCTGCGTATAAGAAGTATCCTGCCAACTGCAAGGATGCCAAGGCCAAGAAGAATGGCATCTACAAAATACAGCTGAACGGCGGCCAACCCTTCGAGGTCTACTGCGATGCAACGCTCAATGGCACCGGCTGGTTGGTCATTCAGCGTCGCGTCGATGCCCGACTCAATTTCTTTCGCAATTGGTCCTCGTATCAGCAGGGCTTTGGTGAACTGAACGGCAGCTTCTTCATTGGTCTCGACAAGCTGAATGCTCTAACCGTTGATCAGCGTAACGAATTGTATGTGCATCTGGAGGACTTCCAGGGCCAGTCTCGTTTTGCCAAATACAATGCCTTTGCCATTGGCAACGAGGCGAATCTCTATGGCCTAAACACGCTGGGCAACTATGCAGGCACTGCTGGCGATGCGCTTCGATATCAACAGTACTCGAAATTCAGCACCTACGATCGCGACAATGACAATAGCACCAACAACTGTGCGGCACAGTTCTCAGGTGCCTGGTGGTATAACAGCTGCATGTACAGGTAAGAGTTAACAGAAAAACCCCATTCGATATATTTAATATATATAATTTTTGCAGTAATCTGAATGGTGAATATTTGGGCGGCGAGTATGGACAAGTTCTGGCTGGGCGTGGCATTTGCTGGGTTCAGTGGCTGGGCGTTAACTATTCGTACAAGCGAGTGCAAATGATGATACGTCCACTGAAATAGATAATCGATAGGTACTAGAGGCCTACAACTTTGACTGCAATAGATCCCCTTGTGATCCAGGGTAAATGTCTTTTGATTTTGATGTAGGATCATTTGGTGCGCTGACAGCTGCTCCAGTCACGATCTGTAAATTCCGCATAACTTTGTCAAAATGTTCGCTCTCGACAGCCGACCCAAAATAGAAACTCTTAATTGCGAGTATTACGTTGAAAATGATACCAATAAACACGGAGCCGAAGCGACAAAAACCAAAGAAAAAAAATCTGTTTTGGACACAAAATTAGAACAAAATGCGACGTCTTCACGCATTAAATGTCTTATGTATGTGTATGTATGTATATACATATATTATGTATGTCTGCTTAACAATATTCACTGTGGCGACAGCTAAGAAATTCTATAAAAAAAAGGAAAGAAATAGCCACAAATGTCTAGAACAACATTTAAGCGAACATTTTGAAACAACTTTCCAAAAAACTCACACGGCCACAGACCATCGCAGCGACAAAGACATTTTCATTACTTATGCATCCCTTAGGAGAAAGGGTATGCCGTAGCTTGAACAAATTGTTGAGAAGTGGCAAAAGTTGATCAGCTATTGAAAAATGTTTGGAATTGTCTATAGTTAGAAAGCGATGTTGAAACGAGAATAAAAATCTATTTATTATAGGGTATATAGGGTATCTAAAAAGTGCAATGAAGGCTCAGAATAATTAGTTAATGTATAATCATATAATAATAAACTTAATATATATAATATGCTATAAAAAAAGGAGTGCTAAAATTAGAAGCTAATAAACATTTGTAATGCGTAACAAATCTAGCTAAATACATATATATTTATCCACATAGATATTTCAGGCTAATTAAAACGTTATCCAATTTTACAATATTTCAACTCTAATATCATCAAGAAAGAGCATTTAGTGTGCGCCATCCGTTCCCTTTTTGGCAGCTCTTGGTTTTTGTCGTTTTAATTTCACCAGGAAGTGTGGAAATATTTGAGCAACGCGCCTCATTTCAAAACCCATCAACGGCGACATGGAGGCAGCAAGAACCTCGGCACAATTTTCATCATTTCAGTCAAAGAAATTAAGATTTTTGATGCCTCCCCAAGCGGAGTCGTAGCTAAGAGTGTCTGACTGTGCCACTGTGTGTGTGTGTGTGTGTAGGTGTGTAGGTGTGCGTAGGTGTCTCGCACTCACTCACTCTCACTATGTGTGTGCATGTGTGTGTATGTGTGTGGCGCTGTCAACTGCTGTTGAAAGATTTTCATGTCGCTGTTTCCATGCCGCCTGCCAGCAGGCGACAGACACGAAATTCTTGAAAAACATTTTTAAAACATTTCCATTTTTTTTTTCAAATAATTTTAATTTTTTTTTTATATTTTTTTATTTTTGCTTGTTGCCTTCGCACGTAAAAGATTTAGCAATAGCAATGAATTTAGTTAATTTATGGCATTATTAATGACATTTTGAAATATTAACAGAAAATAAGAAAAGAGCGCGACATTTTCTTTAACTACATTTTCTTTTTTTAAATACAAATATAAATCTATGTTTTTTTTGCTTTTCTTTTAAAGTCATGTGAGCGCTGTATTCAAAAAAAGAATGGATATATAATGTTTGATATCCGTTCTTTTTTTTATTTTATTATTTTTTCGTCTTCATTGTGTATGTGTGGCATTAGCATATGAATATTTTAAACAATAGGAATTTCACTGGGTCACTCAGTTAGCCAACGAGAAACATATTCTAATCTCCGTATAGCTAGGCCAAAGCAATAAATATGCAGAATAGTCTGACATTTCTGAATGGCACGAGCTAATCAACCTGCATAAAATGCAAATAGCTAAACAAAAGACAACAAGGAAAAAAGATGGAAAAAACAAAAACAAATTTACGATTCAATCATTAGACTCTATCAGGGTCTTATCGAAATGCTATAAAAATGTTAAAGCTCCACTTGAATTTCTTTACTGGCTTAGATTAGTTCATACAATTATGTAGGGTATTAAAATTCGATCATAAAATGGGATGCGCATAAAGTTAAGACTCGATCTATATTTTAACAATTGAGTTAATTTTGTTAAAGTTTATTTTAGTCTGCTTCTGATTAACTTATTGCAGGTATATTGAAAATTTAGATATTGTCTATGAATTTGATTGGAGATATAGATAAAAGTTTTGTTTTTTCTACATGAGTTTTGACAGTTCAGCTTTTATGCTTGTCAAAATATTATCTATAACAAATTAACAACATATTTTATAGTTCTGCTATTCGTTATAAATATGCCAAGTATATGATTTAAGATCATTAAAGTTGCCTTTTTTTCTCTTTACAAAATATTTAAGCTGGGTGTACAATTTTATAATAAATTGTATTTAATAAGTCAGTAGAAGGCAATAAATGAAGACTCTAAGAGCTGCATACCATTCCTGCTAGAGACTAGAGAATATTTAAGCCAATAATGATGACATTTAAAAGTCTATAATATTATAATTACTTATTAATTAAGATCTTAAGAGCACTCGACAATATGAGATAAAGCAGATCAAGTTTTACTCAATTAATATAAAATTTCTTACATTTTTTTGTTTGTTAACTAAAATAGATATCAATTAACAAAAAAGTTCAGCATTTGATGCAGATTTTAAGAGCAAATTCCAATGCATCCTATGTCACATCTACATATATCAAATCTCTCTCTCTCTCTCTCTCTCTCTCTCTCTCTCTCTCTCTCTCTCTCTCTCTCTCTCTCTCTCTCTCTCTTTATTCTCTTTATCTTATTTCTCTATATTGATAATCTATACTGATAATCCCTCTATATAATTTTACTATGTTTATTCTCCCTTTATATAATTTCATTACAAATAATATCTCAGTAAAAACTCTCTTTAAATATTTTCTCTATAAACTCTCAAAATCGATAATATTTAATTAATTCTCTCAATGCCTTTCAAACATTCGTTCAAAATCGAATAGAACACAAATCGGAAATTTCAAAGAATTAGAGAGTATCTCTTAGTCACGACCACCCAAATGGTTTCAATTTTTTTTATATCTTTAGCTGCTTTACTTATAGTCACTAAACGAGCGACACAAAAGAAATTTACATTCACATACAAGAACAAATTTTGGCATATTTAGCATAAATCTATTTGGCTTCGGTTCCGTTGTGGGCCCATGGCAACCCAATATATTCATTCATTCATTATGTTGTAGCTATAGCAGCGTCCATATCGATTGTCGTTTGGAATTTGACAAAAAACTTTCAGTTCTAATCAAAAATTCCATAAGTGCTGCCGGAACAGATAACCTGCGCCTGTTATTGAGAAGTTTAATTAATGCTATGCGAGATGAGATTTAGAATTTGTTCAATTCATTTAAATAAAAAAAAAATATGTTTTTTTATTTTTTATTTTTATATAAATATATAATCAAACGCGAGTCGACTGCGTGTGCACATTCTTGGCAAACAACTTTGATCCCATTAAATATATAGATTTAGATTTTCAAAATATGCTGATTAAATGTATTTAGGGATGGAAAATACCATTAATCTCTATAGAGTAAGAATGTGAGGGAAAAAACCTTGATGAGCTGTTTTAAATATTTTAAATATATATTTTTCTAGTGTAATACACTGGCTGAACTTACATAATATACAAATAATATATAAACATTGCTAATCTATTACAAAAATGATATTTAAAACACTTTAAACGCATCTGACATTTTTATTGGCCCCAAAAACGTATCCATGAATTTCAATGTCAAAAACAACTAAATAATTTAAATTAAATATATATACTTATATGCATAATCTAAAATTTGGAATTCATTCTAAAATGAAATTTAAAAAAATTCACAGCGCGCATGTCATTCATATTTTTGGATTGGCTGGACTATAAATCATAAATCATTTTTCGGTTGGTCATATGAAATATTTTAGTAAACTTTTATTTATAAATGAAAAATTTTAAAATTTTAAATATTTTATATTTAAATTTATTTTAAATTACATATTTATAATTTTTAAGACTATAATTAGATTTATAAAATTTTTGTTCATATAAATTTTTATTCGTTTTTTTTCTATTGTGTAAACTATTTTATAGGCTTGGTTTGGTATTTTGTCCCTGTCTCTCTCTATCTCTCTCTCTCTCTCTCTCTTCACCCCCCCCCCCCTCACTCTCTCTCTCTCTCTCTCTCTCTTTCTAGCACGATCTTAGCAAAGCTCATGAATAATGTCATTAAAAAGGCAGCAACAACAACAATAGCAGCCGCCATAATCTGAGTCGATTAAAATCATATGTGTGCATAAATAATTTGCATAAAATCACCTGAACATTAAATATTTATTTGCAGCTTATGCTATGAAATGCTCATAAAGTTCAAGATAAAGCGCCAAGTCAGAGTTTTTTATTTTTTAATGTGAAACGAGACCAAACTTGAAAAAAAAAACTAAATGCACACTGCGAGAAAATTTTAATATTATTGGTTAAATATATTTGGAAAAAAAAAAATAAAATAAAATAAAAATAAACTAATAAATGCTTGAGTTACTCAGCTTTTTGTTAAAATTAAATTTTAATTGAATTCTAGTCTTATAATTAATTATTTTTGTAAGGCAATGCAACAATTTAAGTGCTGCTTAAATATACACACACATACAGACATATGTACATATATTTAAAGTCACTTCCACGTCTCTCATAAAACCCTATTCATAAATTTATTTTTAGCTTGAGGGTATAAGATACATAAACAAATCAATGACTCTAACTTATGGGCGTTTCTAATAAAAGTCAACTGATTTACATAAACCACCCAAAAAATATTCAAACTATTTTACATTTTTAATGAACCAAAGAAAGAGGGAAAGAATATATTCATGTACTTCTCTTTTATCGTCTATGACTTTTATCGATTTATGTTCGCCATAAACATAAATTTTATGACGTTAATTAATAACTGAGTAAATTGATTTTAAAGTGTTCTGTAATTTATTAATGCAATTCATACGAGAGTCCATTTCTATAAAAACATATGAAATACATTAACAGAAATTAAATAAAACAAATGATAAGCTTTACCCGTACTGAAAATTATATTTTTAAATGATAAATTCAAATTTATATTTTAAGCGCGTAATCCAACTGTTGATGCAAGGGATCAGTGTTGTAAAGCGCTAACAACTGTTGACGATAGTCGAATGCTGTCGATATAAATATATATATCGATATATAGTCATTGGTTTATTCTTTATTCTGTTTTATTTTTACTTTATTTACATTCTTTTCCTTTTTTATTTATAAATTTTACAAAGTTTTTAAAATGAGAATTTATTCTTTATAATAAACTAAATAATTCAATTCAAATAACAGTTCTAATCTACTTTTTCTATGTTATGTCGCCGATAATGTTAGTAACGTAAAATTTCAAACTGTTAACAACAGCTACATATCAACGTTTAAATTGATAAGCCTATCCAGTTTTCAATTTAACGGAATTAGATTAGTAATTTAAGTTTAAAAGTTAATAAACTATCTCATTAAATCATTTTTAGTTTTATAATTTAAACATAAGCTTCACAAAGCAATGTTTATTAATTTACAGTAGATTGTCTGCTGTTAATAACATTTGCTCAAAATGTTAAGATTGCTGATGCCGAAAACATATGTTTGACGAAGAAGAATCAGGGATTTAATTTATCAACACACACGATGGAAGACCCTTTGAAGCCAAAGCCAGTGCCCCTGGCCGCAGAGACAGTATTGTGGTTCGAATTTCTATTGGATCCAAATAAAATCACAGAGCATTTAAAATGCAAAAATCCCGGTACGTGGATACAGTGAAATCTGATCCAAACTTTTCACATCTGACTGAATTCTTACAGAGCCCAGCGCCGTGGAGCTCATCATGCAGTTCATCAGCATGACGCCGGACACGGCAATAGCGACCACTGTGGTGACGCCCGGCAGCGATTTGCAGAATCTAAGCGGCGCCAGTGTCGGCGCCAATGCCACCAGTCCAGCCGCCTCCGCAGCACTCAATGTGCCGCTTCTAACACAACAACAGCAGCAACAGCAACAGCAGCAGTTGCAGTTGACACGCAAACAGTTGGCTCTCAAGATCCTGGAGCTAAAGGTGGCCACCTGGCTGAGATGGGATTTGGATGCACTGGAGAAGGGTTTGCCTGTGATCATGCAGCTGGGTCTGCTGCGTGATCTGTGCACCATTAGCTACGGGCGCGTTGTCAGCATTCCCTTTCTCAGTGATTTCGATCAAAAGATTTGTATGCTTCCTTAAAATTATGTATACAATATGCTTTATAGCAATCTTCATTGCAGCGCCCACGGGCAACGAGCGTGCGGCGCGCTTTGCGCTCACCATCTACCACAGGATGATACTGCGGCTGCAGCTCATCAAAGACAGCGCACTGAAGAGTCCACGGCCACTCATGTGAGTCTTTCATAGAAATATTCTGAGTAACTTTATGTTGAGTGAGTTTTTATTTATTTATTTTTTTTTAATTAGGTTTCAGACCGTTGATCAGCTGCAGCAGTTTCTGGACACACCCACCCAGCCTTCCATCGAATATCTCGAGCAGCTGTGCTCGCCGGCGGCAGCGAGCCGACCCTTTTATGTGTTCCACTACGACAGCTTTGTGACTCTGCAGTGCGACACGCTGAACACGGCTCAGAACTATGACATGATGCACTTGATCACGCCACAAGAGCTGCGCGCCCAGCTGCAGTACGAGCTGGCCCATTACTACCTCCATACCAAGCAGTATGTGCTGGCCCGCGAAGCGGCGGCTGCCTGCAATGCGAGTCTCCAGGCGATGCCTGTCGGTGAGACGCGCTACTTCTGTCACATCCGTTCCGATGAGCTGGAGGGTTTGCTGTTGGCCTGTGGCATCAGTGCCCAGCAACAGACGCTCTTGGAGCGCTTTCATCAATCCCTGCTCAACAACTATGCGGACATTGTGCCTATACTGCGCCAAGATAATCGAGCACGCGAGATTCCTTTGGTGAGCCGGCGCAACGTCGAGCTGGACATCGAGGGAGCTATCTCAACGGGGTTGCTCAAGGACATGCCACAGTTGCTGCTGCTGCATGTGGCTGCGCTCAATGTGGTGCGCACCGTGTTCGAGTGGGGCAACATATTTGGCAGCGTCGAGTACTTTGAGAAGTATCACGATCTGGACTACATGCCGCCCATCATGGATGCAATGCAGGAGGCACTGACGTACTGCAGCCAAGCGGAGCAGTCGGCTCTCAAGCATTTTCTCATCGACTGTGTGTTGCATCAGCAGCAGAAACAACAGCTGGAGCAGAGTCGACAGCTGCTGCACACGCTGCGCGGCATGGCTATATTCTCCAATGAAGAGTTGATTGATCTGGAGGAGCAGCTGGTGCAGGCATCGCTGCCTGTGCTTAGCAATTCATTGGCCACGCTCAACGATTGGATTTGCCACTCAAAGAGTAAGACTCAAATTGAATTAAAGCTTATCTCTCTATTAATTCCAATTTGCTCTCAGTGACCCGCGTGGAAGTGGCCGCCTTGGAGCGCCAGCTGATTAGCTGCACCAATGCGAATAGCGTGCGCATACTGCTGGTCAAACTGTGCGGCACGGCGCCCGGCAAGCCGTTGTGGGCTATCAATCCCAGCTGGGATGTACCGCAGCCGCTGCAGACGCTTATCATGGCGATGCCAGTTAGCTTCCTACAAGACTTTAGCTACGTGCTGCTGGGCAAAGCTCGTGAGCTGGCGACACGTGGCAGCTATATTGATGCCGTGTCGATGCTGAGCGTGCTCAAGTCTGAAACACAGCGCCAGGAGCTGGGTGGCAGTGCGCAGCTGATGTGCAAACTGATTACGTGGGAGATCCTGCACATACAGATTACCCAATGCCTGGACGAATGGCATCAGAAGCCGCTTGATTTGCAAGCGCTGGGCACACGCTGCAAGCAATGTCTGGGCGCCTTGCAGGCGGGTGATTCTATGATGCCTAGACTGGAGATCTTGGAGAGTTGCGCCATTATGCTACTTAATCTAACGGATTTCCCACCACTTCTTTACCTCGACAAGCGGACGCCGCAGCTGGAATTACCGCTGGCCTTTGCAGCGACCTTCATTGAAATGGAAAAGATGAAGGGGCCCAAGAAAGTTTGCCGCGATGCCTGGGAACTGATGTTGAACATGTTCCTCAATGTGCCCAAGCGTGCGGCCTCAACGGGCACTGGCATCGGTGCCAGCAGCTCGCTTCAAGCATTCCTGCAGCGAGTGCGGCATCAAAGTGTCTTTGGATTGGCTATATCCATGCTGGGCAAAATGCACAACATACTGAAGGATGATCCCAATCACGATCTGAGCTGCGAATACATGCAGCTCTGGCCCACCAGCATTAACAAGTGAGTGGATATGGAGATATCCTTAGATATATATTTAGTTAACTTCTGTTCATATTCATATTCCAGCCCGAACAGCTACAGTCTACGTAGCGTTTGTGAGACGCTGCAGTGGCTGCTCTCGGAGGCGCTCAGCTATTATCCGCAGACGGTCTCATGGCTGAAGATGAAGGGTGACTTGGAGCTGGCCATTGGCAACAATGAGTCTGCGATGCGCTGTTATGTCAACGCCCTGGTCACCGGCACTGACTACTGCACAATGCCACTGCAGCGGAACGTGGCCGACGACTATGTGATCAGGAAGATGATTAGATGTGCCGCCAACTTGGGCTGCCATATGCAGGCCACTGTGCTTTGTCAGTTTCTTGATGAGATCGACTATGGTATCGTCTTCAAGAATCTCACCGAGAAGTGCTCCAATTTCACAGATGCCATGGATGCGTACTACAGCTGCATATGGGATACGACGCTGCTCGAATTTATTGTCAATCTGCATGCGAAGCGAGGCGAGCACAGTCGCAAGCTGGAGGCGGTATAAATGAATCCCAAAATATTCAAATAATTATAATATGCTAATCGAACTTTTTTGCTCATGCTTGCACAGATCTCAATGATGGGCACCTTGGAGCTGAATGCCAACAACAATGAGGAGATAAAACGAGAAAGCGCCATGGTACGCAAATCGCGCTTCTTGCGCGCCCTGGCCAAGCAGTATTTGCTGTAGTTGCGTGCGAGGATGTCACCCAATCCTCTCTAGAAACTGCAACCCCCACATCCACATCCAAACGACCAAGCCCACTAAGAAGACCAATTAGAGTTTAAGCTTAGAGTTTTTTTAATTGTACGAAATTAGTTTCTAAGCTTAAAATGTTAGTAATATGATTTTGTGGTTAATTTAAAGAAATTTGTAATTGTTTTTCGTGGGAAATGTTTATTATATTATTTGATTACTTTGGTCTTCTGCCGCGTGCAGCACCGCTGCCACCGCCTGTCTTTGCTTTCTTGTTGTTTGCACTTTTCTTGATCTCCTCGGCCTTGCGCTTGGCTGCCGCTGTAACGCTGGGTGAACTGGGCAGTGCTTTGAAGAAGCTATCGAGTCTCACCTGTGTCTGTGATTGCTTGGACTTGAGCAGCTTTTTGGCACCGTTGCGCACGCGCTCCTCGTTGAACTGACGATCACCGCAGAGGAACTGCACCAGGCCATCCTCGTCGGGAGCCGTCCACTTCAGCTCAATGTCGCTGGCATCTGCTACTTCCGGCTCAATGAACAACTCGCGCGCTCTCTTATAGTTCCAATTTTCTGGCACTGTATACTTGTTTGTGTCAATGTTCTCCAATATGGTCTCAATGTCGCGATAGGTTTTGATGAGCTCTATGGCGCGCTTGGGTCCGACGCCCTTGATGCTGTCGCAGTAATCGCAGCCCATGAGAATGCAGAGATCGATGAACTCCTTGCTCGTTAACTCCAAGCCCTGTAGCACCTTGTCGTAGCTGAACTCTTTGACGGGCATTTTGCGCGCTTCGCTGTACGTCAGGTAGCGGAGCAGCTTGCAAGATCCAAAGGTTAGTGCGTCCATATCCTCCGTTGCTGTAGCATATACTTTACCCGCCTTGACGAGAGCAGCGCATTGGGCCTCAGCCTCGCATGGCGCGTCCACATAAGGTACGCCCATGAGCTTAAGCAGCTCTTTGGCTTCGTTTGAGTGTTCCTTGGTGACACGCACAAGGCGACGATTGAATTTCTCTATCTCCGCCTCATCGCCCGCATCGGTAGCAATTTTGAGTGCCTTCTCAGCCTCCTCTCGCCGTTCGGCACGCTTGGCAAGCTCACCAGCCTTCAAATCTGGCGGCTTTCCATCGAAAACGTAGACCGGCTTAATGCCATTGTCGAGCAACCGAATGGTTCGATAGAACATGCCCATTAGATGTGAGGTTGGATCGCCGTTGACAGTAGCTAGTTGAGCGCCCTCTGATCGAACAGCGATTAGAAACTGATACAAGCACATGCTGGCATCTATTGCAACTTTGCGACCTGTAAAGTATTATTGCATTTACTTTCATCATTCAATACCAGAAGCCGGCGAGGCAAACATACCAAAAAAGTTTTTTATTTCACTTTCACGTATTGCAAGTGGTGCCATATCTGCAATTAGCTTTGAAAGACCCAAAATTCCCATGATTATGGTTTATTGTCTGTAAATCGTCTTTCTTGATTTGTTTATTAATATGATCTCGCCTAGTAAATGCTCTACGCGCGCTTTTGGCTGCAAATGTTGTGCACGCGTCTTTTTGTGAGTGTCATTGTATATGGTGAGTATATCGATGATAAATGTTAGTGGGACAAAATTCAATATATTTTACAATAGGCAAATTGTGTAAAGCAATTTCAAAAGTGAGTGTAACTTTTTTTTAAACGCTCAATTGTAAGTTTAAAAAAAATGATATACTCACTTGAAAGAGATTAATTTATGTTGCCGCCAATTATCGATTTCATTAATGCAACGACATCGATATATTTACTCATCCCTAACGCCACACACATAAGCAAAAGCATGTCGGCTGACGAAAAAAAAGATAAAACCATTGAAAATATGGTACGTAAAATACTGCAAATAGTATTAAAATCAAGTTAAAGTTGTTTGTTATCAACGCGCATTAAAAAACCAATAAGTGCAAATATGTTTACTATCAAACTAAAAGCGCAACAAATATTGCTCTCGACAAATCGGTCTTCTCCCCTTCGACCATTCGTTTATGTGTATAAACATGGCGTCGTTGCGTTTGTATGTTGCTTGTGTCTAGTTTTTGGTGCGTGTGAGCGGGACAACGTGTGAATGCCGAATGCCCCCATAGACACGCATACACAAACGCAAAGCTCAAAAGAAAACTTGTGTGTGCACAAAACATTTGAAAAAAAAAAAAAATTTACTGAAACGCATAAAGCATTGGCAGAGCAACGCACAATCTGATGGTAGTGGTAGTGCCTAAAATGAGCTGCGCCAAAAATTTGCAAGTGTAATAAAATTGTGTTTTGCTTTTGTTTTTATTTACATTAGGATGCTAACACGCCAGAAGCGGAGACGGCGACCAAAGAAAATGCCGCTGATAAGGTAATCGAGTCAAAGGCGGTAGAAAATGCAGAGGAGCCTACTCCACCCGAAACGGAGGCAGCTAAAAATGTTGAGAAAGAGATCGATGCATCAGCGTCACCCGCAACTGATGACGTCGCTGATAAAAAAACTGTCGGAGACGCAGTGGCTGCGACCGCGCCAACAGTGGATGCAGGTAAATAAAAGAAACACACGTATGCGAACATACATATGTAGTTGGGTTGAGTATGTGTGCGTGCGTGTATGTTTGCGTGAAGAAAGAGCGAGAAAAACAAAAATCATAAAATGAATTTTGCGCGCGTTCGTAAAATGCGGCGAATAACATCGCACATCGTGCTCGAGACATTTACGTCGATTGCCGCTTTAGCTGTTGAGTTGGCCGTGGCGCCGCTGTCTAAAATACCGCGAACGATTGTGTGTAGTCGTGAGTATTTCTTGTATGTTGGTGTGACGCGGGTTCGAATTCGAAATTTTCGAGAAGTGAAAAATGAGAAAAAAGAAACTTTTGTAAAAATTGGTTTCTTTCTATCTCACACTTGTATTAACAAATAAAAAAAAAAATATCCTTAGCGTTTTGTTCATACTAAACCCTCAACAATATGGTTTTGTATAGTTGAAGCTAAGGTAAATTAAATATTCAAATTTCATAGTTCTCTGCGCTCCCAAAACAAACTTAGCATTGAACTTCCCAAGCTTGAATACAAATTTAAATACATTTTAAAATTTTATTTTATTTTTAATTAATGACGAATTAATTTTTACTTTAATAATGAAAACCTTATTGATTTTTAAAAATTTTTTAAGCAATTAAAAAAGAAAAAACAAAGAAATATATTTTTTAAAATTATTTATTACTAGACGATAAGAAGGGCACAAAGTCGGAATCGCCAGCGCCACCAGCATCAAAGAAAGTAAATAATGGCGCTAAAAAGAACGCCAAGACTGACGATGACGAGGAGGACGTTGATGAGGACGGAGAGGGAAGTGAAGATGATCAGGCGGAAGATGAGAAGGACGACGATGTCAGTGATGAGGAAAAAAAAGCAAGAGCCACATCGGAGAAGAAGAAAAATGATGCGACAGATGGTGCTAAGTCCAAGGCAGGAGGGGACAAGGCGGCGGTCGGCAAAAAAACGGAAGCCAAGGCCAAGAACGGCAAGGTGGAGAAATCGGACAAACAAGATGAGGACGATGACGAGGAGGGTGAAGGCGATGGCCTCGATGAGAACAACGAGGTGGCCGAGGATGATGAGAATGTTGTGGCTCTGAGCGAGATTGATCGCATCAATGAGAATATTAACAAGACACGAGTGGATGGTCTCCAGGTGCTACATTCGGTAAGTTGGCATTGACAGTAAAGTTTTAACAAGATCAAAGAATGATTTTACTATTTGAATATGCAGCTCTGCTTTGGCGCACAAGGAAAAAATAATGTGGTGAAAAAGAATCTGCGTTCTTTTGCTGGGTTTGAGTTTGCCAAGGATTCGTCGGAATACAAAAAGAAATATGAATCTATCAAGAAGGTGGATAACAAATCTTTGCGTAGCATTTGCGAAATTCTCGCGCTAGATCGGAAGGGCAGCAAGGACGAGATCACGTCGCGTGTGCTCAAATTTCTAATGGAACCAGATGAGTCGCTCTGCATTGAACAGGGTGAGGAGGAGGAAGAGGAGGTAGACGATGAAGATATTGACGACGATGATGATGCTGCCAGCGAGGATGATAAGAAGCGCAAGAGCAGTAAAACAAATGCCGGCGCCGGCAGAGGCTCTGCTCGCAATTCTAGTGGACGTCCAAAACGTTCAACGGCGGGCAAAAGTAAATATTGTAGAAATACTCAACAGAATTGAGACTTTGATTAACATGCTTTACTGTACTTGCAGAAATGTCCGCATATGTAGACTTATCAAGTTCCGAAGAGAGCGAGCACAAAGTGACAGTTGCTAAGCGGAGACGAAATGATGATTCTGAATCAGGCTCAGATGTAAGTCGCCTTATTGATCTATTCGTTAGCCCAAGCCAACATGTTTGCTTTCTTTCCGCAGTACAATCCTTCGGGAAATTCAGACTCTGACGCGGGGCGTGGCGGTGGCGGTGCTGGTGGAACAGCAGCCGCCGGACGTAAGGCTGTAGTTCGTGGCAGTCGAGGGCGTCCAGCACGCAAAAGTCGTCGAAGAAATTCGGATTCCGAGGACGAAGAAGAATCTGAGCTATCAGATGCAGATAGTGATGTATGTAAAATAAGTTTTCTTCAATAGAATAGATCGAGAATAACATTTGCTTTCGTCCATTAGGTGCCTAAGCGCAAGCGAGGAACTTCTGGCAAACGTGGACGATCTGCTGTGTCCGCTCCGGCTGGCAGACGAGGACGTGGACGAGGCGCTGCAGCGCGAAAGCGCAAGGATTCGGAAAGTGACGAGGAAGAAGTGTCAGAAGATGAAGAAGAGGAGGAATTGTCTGACTTTGGCAGCGATCAAAGCGAGGTTTGTTTGGAGCAAACTAAAACTATAAAAGTAAAGTACATAAAAATTAACTTTTAATCTTGCAGGAGGAACGTCCCAAAAAGAGTAAGAAGCCTACAACGCCTGCGAAAAATAGCAAAGCCAACAACAAGTCAAAGCCAGCTGGAAAATGTAAAGCATTATAGAATTTTAAATGATTGTCTTACTGAAAGTACATTTTTCATGTATAGCCGCTGGCCGACCGAAGAAATCAAAGAAGGAAACGTCCGAGGAGGAAGATGTTGATGACAAAGATGAATCCGATGAAGATGAGCCGCTAACCAAAAAGGGCAAAGTGGCATTCCCAACGGTAAAACCAACTCCCAAACTCCCAAATATACAATAGTTATTTTAACAATTTCTATTTTCCACTATAGGACGAACAAATACGCGGCTATGTCAAAGAAATATTAGATAAGGCCAATCTCGAAGAGATTACCATGAAAACAGTGTGCAAACAAGTCTATGCTAAGTATCCAGATTTTGATTTAACAGATAAAAAGGATTTCATAAAAGCCACAGTTAAAGCGGTAAGCAAAGAAATATTGGCCATAATTATGAGCTCCTGTTTTAACCTTCTGTTCGCTTTCAGTTAATTGCAACATAAAACTACACAAAAGAGAAAAGGCCTTGGAATGGGCCAGCAAGCAGTTAAACTTGTATCAAATAACTTTAACAACAACAGCAACAACAACACCAATACAACAAGCGACCGCAAAAGCAAACCGATTTTGTCACTTTTTGAGAGCTGCTGCGACAACAAAGAAATATATCTAGTTTTCCTATAAGCGTATAATTTGTACTCTTTAAAACTAACTAAAAAAAAAAAAACGAAAAGAAAACTCAACCTTAAACGGATTATATCCTTTTCCCATATATGCATGTGAATAATGTATATATATAAACGTAATTTTTAAACACTTATATATTCATTTTCTTTATGAATACCTGCGCTCTCAAACGGCTCTATAAAAAGTGTGTAATTTAAGCAAAGTGAAATAGCAAAATAACATTGTATAAAAACAACAAACAAAACCAGAACACACAATTTATACATTTTAATGTAGTGCTGATTGAGTTGACGTTCAAAATTCTGTATTTTAAATTAAGCAAAGAGGATAAATAAAAAAAAAAAAAAGAATATCTAAAATTCACACACTGGCAGCAGTACAAAAAAAAAAAAAGCATGAAAAATCTTTCAAAAAAAAAAATCGAGGCAAAATTCCAAATTTATAACATTGGTACGATTTTGGTCTTTGTTAAAAATGATAAAAGTATTTGGACTTGGGGGGTAAAATAAAATAAAAGTAAATTAAAGCGAATGTACTGGAATGATATTCCGGACAAAAGGGTCGCTAAATTGAGGAATTTTAATGTAATTGTAAAATATGTATGGTTGCAGGTTTTTTGATATATGTCTTTTGCTTTTATTTCATTTCGGTTAGAGTGAGGGAGCTTGGAATTCTCAAGTTATTGAACAAACTGTCAACTGATTGTTATAATAATTATATACCTATTTATAATTTAGTTTCCACTTGAATTTGGATTAGATTAACGACAGAACTAAAGCAGGTTTCTCTTGTAGGGCGGAGCAGACACAGCAACAGCACACCACACCACAAACACATCCAAAATAAGAAAATAATATATATATATATATATACAGATATGTATGTTTAACGAATTAAAAAGAATAGTCTTGCGAAATAGTTGTATGTACATTTTAAACAAAATAAATATCGAACAAAAATTTCAAGTTTCAAAAGAATGTTTTGAAAGCACTTCTCCACACAAGCATCTCAATGTACGTTTCTTGTAGTAAAAAAAAAATAAATAAATAAAAAAAAAGAAAAGAAAATAAAAAGAAGTATATATATATATACAAATTTGAAATAAATGGAGTATGATGGATGAGTTTATGGAGGATTGTACCGTTGGAAATAAACATTTATTGAATGTTCGCTCTCCTTAAAATAAAACAGAAATTAACCTTATTCTTAAAAATCACATGCATCGCACTTGGATGCCTAGATATAAACTGATATTTTGTTTGATCTTTAAATGTTTCTTGAAGGAAATAAAAAAGGATGAAGTATATATATCAATAATATATGTCGCGCGAAAATGAAATTGTTTTCTTTAATGGGGCTAAAAAAAAAATAATTTGAGCATGTCTAGAATATTGGCTGATGTTCGATTCATCTATATGTCTACATTTAGTTTGTTTTTAATTATGATTTTTATATTTTAATATTATTCTAACCTTCAAACAAAAAACCGTTTCTATTTTTGTTTCAGATAATAATTTATTGAGAAATCGATAAATTGATAAATGCAATATTTAGGCATATTTAAATTAATAATCGTTTCAATATACTTATGTATGTAGTTAATATGATTATGAATGTTTAAAGGTAATTATATAGATATATATATGTATATATATATATCAAATTGACTGGTAAGTGGATTTCGTGGATATAATGCTGTAAACATACAGATATTAAATAAGATCAATTTATGATTTCGAGGATATCAAAAACAAGATATTTTAGTTTAAAATGAATGTTAGGTTTAAAATATTAAAATGCATTGAATTGAATATAAACGGATTTCGCTTTTGTTTTTGTATCTTTTTTCTCAATAGGCCTGGAAATAGATCAAAGCACATAATTTAAATCAAATATAAAGAAATATATCAATTTCAAAAAATATCATTTGATTGCGAAATAAACGGTTTCACATGGCCCCAAAAACTTTAACGCAAATGGATTTCAAAATGGGTTCTATAAAAGTATAAATACAAAGAGATATACTTACCATACATCTGGGAATATATGTATATTCAAATGATCATCTGCTGAAATTGAAAGAATTTTAAAACAACTTCCCGAACCAAGAAAAAACAGCTCAAAGTGAAAAATGTCTGAGAAAATATAAAAAAAAAATTTGCCTTTCGTAGTGCCATACACATTATTCGACTGTCAATATGTAAGTAAAAATATTTATGTAAATATATGTACAAGTATACATATATTATTGTATAATAATACTCGTAATTTAAAGATATATATATATATAATATAAACCGCTTAAATCGCAAACAAATGATATCTGATGAAAGAACATACTAATATATGTATTTTGGTTAATAATCGTGGAGATTTTGAGTTATAATTTTTATATAATATAATATAGAACGAAATAGTCAATATTGCAATATAGTTCTGGTTTCATTTTAAGTCTCATTTGGGAAGTTGAACGTCGTGGGGAAAATCGCTGTGGTTGGCTATTGAAATATATAGAGAAATATATATATGTATATGTATATACATGTATGTCACATATGTATGGATGGTTATATATGTAGTATGTACACATTATAGACATATATATATGTATGTATATATATCGGCTAAATATTACGAGTACAAGTGCATAATAAGATATGTCAATGTAAAATACAATATTATGTATAGACAAGTAGGCATATAAGAGATATTGATAGACCTGCTACATACCCAACAATCAGAACGACAGCAACACTGAACAAAAGCAAAAGCCCGGCCCTAGATACCATCCAACTTTGAGCGCCTCTGAAAATACGCTCAAAAACGATTTTCATATATGGCATAAGAAACAATAGAGTAAAATTAAAAAAAAAAAAAAAAACAAACAAGAACTGAAAATATAATAAATAGAAACACATAAATTGCATGCGACGTACAATGTGCGTCGCAAAACAGTAGTAATATCAGTTTTTTATGTAAATATAAATATAAATATAAAATATATATATATTATAGTCATATTATGTGTTTATTCAAATGTATCGAAGGCTGCTGCGAAAATGATTAGTAAATCTTGCAACACGCCCACTTTCTTATACAAATTATGATATACTCAATTGGAAAGTGGGTGCACATCATCATCATCATTTAATAGTTCATTCATTTTGAGGAGACATAAAACTTAGGCTATTTATTGCATATATATAAATATATATATTTATAATGCTTCATTATTTATTCAGACCTATGTTATGCATTAAAATGTTCATGGTTTCAATAATTGTAAGATTTGTAAGACATACACAAATAACAACAAAAGATCTTACCAAGTTTCTTGCACGCTTTCTTTGCTCATTTTACATTATCTATATATTATTATTATTAATATTATAATTCTTTTATATTGATTTATTTAAGGGATTACGGCTATGAACTGGTTTGAAGATGTCCTCTGAAATGACATATATATGTGTTTGCATCTGAATAATATTTATTATATATATATAGAGATTTATTATTATTCAATCAAAATTAGCTAATTTTTCGATATACCTTTTAAGATCTTACCAAAAAAAAAAAAAATATTTATAAAAATAAAAAGTATAATAATATATCCATGTACTTCTGATCGGATAAGCCTTTATAGAAAGCATGAATTCTGCGTTGGGATCGCGACCCAAAATACAATTCTCAATCGAACTGAAATCAAAATTAGATCTTAAGGCTATGCAAATATAAATATAATATGAAGGTATGTATATATTCAACTGAAAAACAAAAAGGTATTATATATGTTATAAAGAAACAAATGTGATCCGATCGACAAACCAGTTTCATCCAAAACTCGAAAAACATATTTCTAGGACATACTTATTTTTGCTCTATGTTCAAGTTATATATAGAAAGACCATTGGTAATTTGACAGGTTAAAATCTTACCAGATCAGTGGAGACGTTGATCGTAGTATTATTTAATTTAATATATATATGCATATATCAAGTTGTTATGTTATTATGGATATATTAAGACTAAGTTATGTTAAAATGTATGAGAGAAACGTTTTGTGGTATCAAAAGGTATTTCAATTTCATATATATAGATATATATGTATGTATGTATGTTATATATTGTATATGTTTTTGTTGTCTTTCAATGAATACACTCCAACGTGGAAATTGTTCTACGTGTGCATTTGTTTGTTATTGCTAGTTGGCAGCAGTCGGGACCTGCTGTCGAGTTGCCTAAATTGACGACGAAAGAAATTGTATGCATATGAAATTATCTGCATATACCCATAAATATATATATAGTATAGGCATGTATGTATATATTAATAGCAATTTGTGTATTGTCCCAGAATGTGTGTATCTGTACCTGGACAGCAATAGCATTACATTTTAGTTTTTTAATTTTTTTGTTTGTTTTTGTTTTGTTTTGCTTTTTTTTTTTTTTTTTTTTTTTTTTTTTTGTCATAGAATATTAATATTTCAGGCAAAGTCACTTAAGAGCTAGAGTAAAATTATAAGTAAAAAAGAAAACCAATGTAATTGGCATATAATTAATATATATAATAAATTTACAATTATGTAAAGCGCGACGCTTCAAGCTGTGTGCAAATTGATTGATTGATTGACTGTTTGTTTGATTTGATTGATTGATTGATGGTTGTCTTGACTGTTGGCGATCGTTGTTATAATTCTCAGCTCGTTCAGACCTTGGCGCTTCAATTACTGTATAATTCTTTTTGTTTTGTTTTGTTTTTGCTAATTTATTGGGGATAAAAGACATAGGATAGTAGAACAATTCAAATGATTCACTGCAAAGAGTTTTACGCATGGTAAACAAGATTATGTTAGGTTTTCGTACATAGTTTTGCAGGTAATTAAATACATAGGTGTATCATATTATCAACAAATTCACAAAATATTTATCAAAATATAATCAAGATAGGCAATGGAAGGAAATTAGAAAGCAAAAATAATAAAAGTTCAGTTTTATATACAGCTCGGACTGCATATTGTCTCTATATTGGATTCGAGGAATTTACTTACCATTTCAAGGCAACGGCACTCCATTCAGACCCCTCAATGTTTATCGTTTTTGTGCGCTTTCGGCTGCTGTTGCTGCTGCTGTCCGGGACCGCCTGCGGGTCCGCTTGGATAGCCGCCATAAGCACCACCGGGATAGCCGCCTGGATATCCAGCTGGTGGACCACCGCCACCAGCACCGCCAGCTCCGGCGCCTTGGGGCTGTGGCGCTCCTTGTGGATGACTCGCAGCAGCCGCTGCAGCATAATACTGTGAATATTGTGCATATTGGCTAGGAGTCATACCTTGGGCATAGCCACCGGCCGCTGCGGCGGCGGCTGCTGCTGCTGCTGCCGCAGCTGCTGCATTTGGCTGCGGCTGGTTGGGATTAGGGCCGCCTGGATTCGGATTGGATGCATTACTACTACCGCCAGTGCCGGAACCGTTTTGCTACAATCACCAAACAAATTAATTTATTTCAACTCCCTCTTATTTAACGCACAATTATTTCTCTACCTTATTCTTGAGCGTCTTTTCAATAGCTTCTGCTTCCTCAATTTTTCCCACGCTGCGATAATATTCAGCCCACTGTGCGCTGTAGTCGGCACCACTGGCGCCAGCCTGTTGTTGCTGTTGTGTTTGTTGCTGTTGCTGCGGAGCCTGCTGACTGGAACCTGCAGGATTAGCAGCTAGCTTTGCTTTCATCTGTTGTTCAATCATTTCTGCCTCTCTATGACAACCAATTTGCCTGGAATTTCGGAAGAACAAAGTTTAGTAAAGGTATTTAAAATTGAAGATTGTACTTAATTACTTGTAGTACTCGATCCATTGTGCGGAGTAATCTTGACCACCTGCACCAGCTGCCGCACCTGCTTGGCCCTGACCAGCTGCCATGGCCATCTGTTGCTGCTGTGCAGCGGCTGGATCCCAGCTGCCTTGTTGTCCATAGGCTCCCCACGGCTGTTGCTGTTGCTGCTGGTAGGCGGCTGCAGCGGCGGTGGGATCACCGCCCTGCATTTGGTTGCCACCATAGCCTCCGGGCTGTTGATTATGATGGGAATTGTTGGCACCGCCACCACCACCAGACCCACCGCCCCCACCACTAATAGGTTTGCGTGAGAGCACCGTTAACTCCATATTGATTTTTTCTGATATCATTTGACGTGCAGACTCCACCTGATCGGTGGTACCTTTAGATTTGAATAGCTTCTCATTGGGCGGATTGCTGGCATTACGATCCATCTCTGTGTGGGCACCCGACTGTTGATTAATGAGCTTAATTGTTTCACCACCGCGACCAATAACAATCTAAAATGCGGAAGAAGCCTGTCATTTGGTGCTCACTTAACAATAGTTAATATTTACTTACGCCACATTTAGAAGCAGGCACCAGAAATGTAATCTCTTCACGGCCACCCTGGGCATGATTCACGCCATATCCGTAGCCATAGTTCGAGTTATTTGAATCGCCACCCTGGTTTCCGCCACCGCCATTGCCGTTCCCTCCGCCATTGCCATTGCGATTCATTCCGTTCCGTTGCTGCGAATCAAATATGTATCTGTTATATCCAGAATATACTATACAAACGCGACAAACTAAAAGCGCCATGATTGATCGTGAAGTGTTAAATTCTAAATTCGGACTTATTTGATTTGTTTTTCGTGAACTAATTTTTTATCATAATAACCTCAATAGCTTATAATACGTCAAGTTTCTACGAAATAGCCAGCTAGATGGGATCAGTCTAAGCCCAACACAACATAGGCATAACGCAAGTTCTTTTCTTACCATCACGTTCTCAATAAGGCCATCAATGGTGCGCTTCGCATCCTCGACCTGCTGACGCGTGCCTTGGATGACGCATCTTCGATCGCCCATTTCATCATTTTTGCCCTGTATGAATTGCAATTTGCAACCACATTCAGTTTGGATTTTCCGTATCATATCGCCGCCTTTGCCTATGACAACGCCCACAGCGATTTTGGGCACAAAGACCTCAACGCTTTCGCCGCCATTGCCATTATTGAAATTATTAAAGCCTTGTTCAGATCCACCGCCACCAGAGCCGCCACCACTGCGTCCGCCCTGCTGCTGCATGGCTAGTGCATCCTTTTGAGCAATGAGATCCAACACCATTTGCTTGGCATGCTCGACCTTTTGAGGCACACCGGAAATGCGCAATGGTTTGATGACTTCCTGATTGGGACCGTCCTGAATAATGATCATGCGGGCGCCAGTCTTCTCTTGCAGTTGTTTAATTGTATCGCCGCCTTTGCCAATGACGAGGCCCACTTTAGCGCCTGGGATCATGATCTCTTGGTACGGCGGATAGCCACCGGGACCTGGGGGCGGCATATTGATGGTCAGCAACACTTCACAGTTGCCTCCACCATTCCGATTTGCCATCTGCTGAAGCATTTCGCGTCCTTTTGTACAGCTCTCCCGGCTACCACGCAATGTTATCACGCGTTCTTGATCTTGCATCAGTTCTAGCTTGGAACCTGACTCGGCTTCCAGATGGCTGAGCGTATCGCTGCCGCTGCGTCCCACAAAAGCGTTAACAATGCTCTCGGGTATGCGCACTTGCTCTTCACACGTGGACGCCGGCCAGGCTGTCAAACGAGCCGCCACAGCAGCTGCTTGGGCAATAGCTTGCGTCATATTGCCGCCACCGCTGCCGCCGCCGCTACCGCTGCTCATGTTTGAGTTATTTTGACCGTAGTCAGGACTGCCAAAGGAGCGTTTACAATCGGGTCCACTATCGCCGTCATCGTTATGCCGCTTAAAACTATTGCCGCCTCCTCCGCCTCCAGAGGCAGGACCACTGGAGTCGCCTCCTCCTCCACCTCCTTGTGACTGCTGCGGATTTGGTTGTATTTTTGCAGCAATCTGTACAAATATAATCGATAGGAACAGTTAGTTTAACCAACAATGTCTCTTATTTTTTTCGAATAAAATATAGGGATTTCCGAGTGCAATGCATTGCTATGCTTCTTCTTACCTGCTTGGCACGTTGTATGGCAGCTGCCAATGCTTGCGATTGGCTCAAACTCGCCTGCTGAGTCTGAAAGTCACTCATATTTGCAAGTATTTTCGATGAAAATGGATCTCAACTGCGAATTATTGCCTTTTGTTTATTTTTTTAAGTAGTAGAGAACACGCCTCGTAATTTTTCGCACAAAACACCGACACAACTTGACGACGTGCAACTGGAAAATTCAATAACCAAATGCACTTAAACCGGAATGGCGTGTTCTTACGTAGACAATTTGTCAAAAGTTTACGCCAATATGACTTTGTATTATAAAACACAATAGTAAAGCATTAGCCAATATTTTATGGAATTAATTATTGCCGCAACTTCAACTTTCTTGGTTTTTTTCTCGGTGAAAATTATGCGCCCCAAAATGCGTACATAGGGATGCTTAGTTTCTAACACTTTTTCGTGCGTTTTCCAACATTCTTCAGCGTTATGCTTATAAAAATATCGATATCTTTTCACAATGCATCGCTTTTTGTAAGAGACAATAAAAATAAATAAATATTATAATATTTATATATAAACTTATCAACAAACTTATCTAGGTTATCAATGAAATATTACATACAAGATCAAGAGTTTTATGCTATTGAAATATTTGTTAAAATATTTGTTAGTTGACAGGAGGAGTGACCATATTTGATTTGATTTAATGTCAAATGAGCTAGTTGAGTTGTTGGTTCATTTAGTGAGTTACTCATAATGAACTATTTGTTATTCCCACTATATTCCCATTGTTTTTCTGTGTTAACAAAAAACAACAGCTGAGCTAGGTGCACACAAGAATTACTTGCCAATTATTTGAAGTAAGCGGATAATATATAAATAGTATACTCATAAATATATAAAAAGTTACTGTCAATTAGACTCGTTAAAACACAATAAGGAAATAAAATGCCTGTGGACTGGTTTGGTTATGTATACGCTGCAACAGTTGCCGCTGGTGGAATAATGGGCTATGCAAAGGCTGGTTAGTTAGTGTTTTCCCTTAAGCTTTTCAATTTGTTAATTTAAAAGTAATTTCATTTCAGCTTCCATTCCCTCGCTTGGAGCAGGCGTAGCATTTGGTGCGCTGCTTGGCTATGGCGCTCACCTAAACTCCCAAGATCCCCCACGGCCGCTGCTCCAGTTGGGAACTTCGCTCTTCTTGGCTGGATTGATGGGTGCGCGTTGGAATCGATCTGGAAAGATGATGCCAGCTGGTATGGTGTGTTTGCTTTCCATGGCTGCTTTGGTCAAAAACTTGGTCACATATAATCGGTACTTGCCATTGCCTACAAAGGGTGCCTAAGCAACAACAACAAAAACAAAAGCCACAATATCTAAAAGTTTGTTTTGCTGTTAAACTTGCCGTGAGATTTTTTTTTTTTTAATGTATTTTTATTTTGCTGGGAGTGCAACTCAATGATTAAATGGTTTAGGGACTTATCAGAATGTAATTGGATGATTCAAAAGTAATCACGAGATATCCTTTAAACGGAACATTCTTGCGTATCAATTATATTTGTATGCATTATAATATTTAATAAATTTTATTTGCTTTGTACTTAAACTAAAAGCGCTTTTGCTATGGATATTCACTGACGTATGACAAATCGTAAAAACTTTTGTTTTTTCAATTTGTAAGCCTTTCCGATAAGATTGCGGGAATACTTCATACTACTTTTTGCGTAGAACAGACATCAGGTGGTATGCCTGATTTAATATATATAATCAATCACTCTCTGACACAAGCACAGCTTTAAACTCAGTCCCCATGCCTCAGCCTGGCTCAAGTCTGAGCCTGAGACCTGAGGCTGAGTGTGAGTGATTCAGGCTGCGTCAGAGACCTGAGTCTATGACTGACGCTGAGTTTGAGGTTGAGTCTGAGGCCAGCTCATGAGTTTGATGCTGAAGAATACTGAGAACTGAGTCGGGACTGAGGCAGAGCGAGAGGCCTCAACGCTGTGAGTGAGCCTGAGTCTGAGTTGGAGCCAAAGTCTGGGCTGAGGCAGAGTGCAAGTCTGTGCAAGAGGCCTGTATGCTGTGAGTGAGCCTAAGACTTGAGACCTGATTTTGAGTCTGCGTTGAGGCTGAGGCCCTGAGGCCTGAGTCTGAGACTGAGGCTGAGTCGGAACCTGGGACTGAGGCCTGAGGCTGAGTATGAAACTGAGGCCTGAGACTTGACTCTGAGTGCGGCTGAGGCTTGAGGCTGAGTGAGACTGAAGATCGATATAGAAATTGAGCTATTAATGCACATTTCTTATATAGAATAGATATTTTATTGTCTTTACGCCGCCCGTAATAAAACACACAGAAACTTCGTTTAAACTATATATGTATGTATTTATTTTAATATATGTATGTATATATCTTAAATTACGTTTTTGTTTGTGTGAATGTGTGTGTGTGCTTGTGTGTCTGTGGTGTAGGTGTGTGTGTGTGATAAATGTACAGTTTCACTTGATATGATTTCCAGTTGTTTATAGCTAAAACTTAATTCATGATTATGATTAAACTATTTACTGCTTAAAAGGTAATGCAATTTTTAATAAAAATGTTTCATCGCATTAACAATGCAAAACTTCTCTACTCTTTAAATACAACAATATATTTCAACATTTTGGAATTGTTTTCTAGTAGGCAAAGTGCGGCTAGGTAAATAAAGAATTTGTTCATGTTTTTGTTACACATTTTTAAGCAATTTTCTAAAATAAGAAAAAGATAAATATATTTTGTTAGTTAAGTATACAAATTATCTTTTATCACAATGGAAAATTGGAAATCTTTAGGAATAATTTATCAAATTAATTCTTTTTTTTTTGTTTTGTTTTTAATGCCAATATGAATGCTTTTACTATGTATGAGCTTTTTACAGAAACATATATATTATATACAAAATATTATACAGATTTTGCTTTATATATGTATATGTATAGAAGAACTTTCACTTGATTGGGTGCGATTTTTGATTAACAAGAATAATAATATTTTGTTTTGTATTAAATTAGACTCTGCTAAAACTAAAAACAAATCAATAGTAATTATAATTAAAGAATTATGAATAAAAAAATAAAAATAAAAATAATAATATAAAAAATTCTATCTAAAAACACAATTTGCTGCAACTGCAAATATACATAAGTAATTTTTTTGATTTTTGTTTTTGTTAAAACTTTCTCAATGGCAACAACCAGGCCAAATCCAAACGTTTCATTCGCTTTCCGGTTGGCAGTGCTCTAAAACGGAAACAGCTTCCAGTTAACCACTAAACGGGCGGCAACAAAAAGAAATAGAGAAACAACAAAAGAAAATATTAATGAAAAACAATAAAAAAGAAAAGTGCAATAAATGTTAGGCGTGCAATATGTGAGCAATGTTTGCAGTTTTTTGTCTGAAAAAGTTCTTTTTTTTCTTCTTCTTTTTGCCGACGCCGCCAGACGCCATTTTGTTTTCTTTTTTTTTTTTGTAGTTTTTGTGGTGATTTGCAGTGTGTTGTACCATGTGCCACCATTTTGAATTTTAGATCAGCTTTTACTGTTTACTGTTCCACATTCCATGCGTTTCCAATTGCTTTGATTTGCATTGAGCTATTGTTGCTATTTTAGTATGCAAAATGCGATTTGTTTATTGTTTAGTCGAATTTTACGCCATGCCATTTTGAGTATGTTCCATAATGTGGAGCAAATAGCTAACTTAAGTACTACTAATTGTCTATACTGATGCATGTTTGTTGTGTGTATGTGTGTGGAAATTCATATGTATGTATGTGTATGTGTTACCAATTTGTAGCTTTATTGGTTGCTTTATATATGTATATATATTATGTATGTGTTGCATGTAATTTGTGTAGAGAAAGAGAGAGAGAGACAGAGAGATAGAGAGCAGGAGCCGCAGCGAGTTTTGTAATTTAATGAATTTATATCAGCAATGAATTGTTTATTTTTTATTTTTATTTTTTGAGTTGATGACAATTCCAATCAGCTTCATGAAATTAATGCAGTCTATCATGTATGTATGTATGTACTATGGGCACTCCCTATGCATATAGGGCATTGATTCTAAAAGATAAAAATGTTGAACTGCTTTAAATTTATTTGAATCAAGAATATTATTTGATTAACGAAATTTCAATTACTTGTTCATGCTAGGAGCTACATTGCAAGCATATACTACTATTTGTCTTGGTCTACTACTATGTAGCCCAAATACTACTAATTTGTTTGTAAATGTGAATAAATGGTTTCATGCTTAATATAATTGTTCGATATTATAACTAAAATGGCCAATTACGAATGCGAATTGGTAAGCCTCAATTACCGATTATATCTAGAATATAATATAAATATATATGGATATATATCTATGTATTTATATATATGTAGCAGGCAGCAAATACCACTAATCAATTTTAGAATAAATTCCCTTTTTTATTTTTATTTGTTTGCGAAGCTTTTAGTCTACGAATTAACTAAATTTTTGTAGTTTTTTTTTTTAATTGATTGCTTTTTGTGTTCTTACCGCACGAAGTAGCAAAGTAACAAATCGTATCGGAACGTTGAGAGGACAATTTAGGCTTGTGTGCGTGTAACTGTAAATCTGTTCTATGCGTGTGTATCTGTATAGGTGTGTGTGTGTGTGTGTGTGTGTGTGTGTGTGTATTTTTGAGAGTTACAGTTACGATTGGGATAGCGCTGGCAGTGTTGTTGTTGGTAGGTAGAGTTGAAATGTATATTTAGTAGTAGCAGAAATAGTAGCAGAATTAGCAGCAGTGTTGCCGACGCTCTTGCCTATTTATTGTATTGTGTCTTTCACATGACTCGTGTGCGTCGTATCAGCTTTTGTGTTTTGATTTTAGGTCTTTTGAGCGTTGTTGTTGTTGTTGTTGTGTTGCCATTTGCTGACTGTTGTTTGAGTTGTTGTATGGCTGTTGTTGTTGTTGTTGTTGTTGTTGTTGTTGTGCTTGGCTGATTGTCTAACACCGTTGGCAAATTGTTGCTATTGTCGCCAATGTAATTTGTCACATATGGGGGCGATGTCAACTGTTGTTGCTGTTGTTGTTGTTGTTGTTCTTGCTGACTATTGTAATGACTATTGCTACTAACTTTAATACTACTATTTTTGTTTGTTATATTACTACTGCGATTTAGCGTACGTTTTAAGAATTGACTGCCATCAAAATTTTGCTGTTGCTGTTGCTGTTGTTGCTGTTTCTGTTGTTGCTGTTGTTGTTGTTGTTGTGTGCTGCTGGCTTTTGTTGCTGTTGAGCTGACGGAGGTGGACACCGTTGTTGTGGTGGCTGTAACCGCACCGTCCAGTGTTGGTAAATGCAATGCTTGAAATTTTTTAAAATATGCATCGAATATCGATGAAGTTGCTTTTGCTTTAGTTGTTGTTGTTGCTGTAGTTGCTGTTGACGTTGGCGTCGCCTTGGCTGCTCTGGTTGCGGCTGTTGTTGTTGGTGTTGCCAATTGTTGTTGTTGCTGTTGCAGTGTTGTCAAGTGTCTGGGTAGCTGTATGTGAAACTTACGTTTTTGCCGCTCAATCGCTTCATTGATCTCAATGCCGGCATTGGCCTCGTTTTCCTCATCAACTAGATGTTGCTGTTGCTGTTGCTGTTGCTGTTGTTGCTGTCGTTTGTTGCCTTCCTCGCTGTTGTTGCTGTTGCTGTTGCTATTATGTTCTTTAGAGCCATTGTTGCTGCTGTCGCCGCTGTTGTTGCTGCTGCTGCTGGTGGTGGCACTATAATTTGTAATTTGTTTTTGTACCAAGGGTATTGAGAAATGTTCATTGGGCGTAACTACAGTTTGTTCTTGTTGTTGTTGTTGTTGTTTATGTGGCGTTTTCTGTTGTTGTTGTAGTGGCTGGTGTTGTTGTTGTTGTGTTTGTATCAAGTGAAAATAGTATTCAATTTGTTTTCGTAGTTCATGTGTATAAATTTGAAACAGATTCGGTGTTTGTGTTGTTGTTGTTGTTGGTTTTGGTGTTGTTGTTGTTGTTGTTGTGTAGTGTGCGCCATTGCTGTTGCTGTTGCTGCTGCTGCTGCTGCTGATGCTGCTGCTGGTATGGGTTTTAACCATAACGCCACCATTTTGCTGCCACTCCGATTCAGTGTTGTGTAATGCCAAATTATCAGTGCGGTCAGTGTTGAAAAGTCGTCGCAAATACTCGAAAGATTTCGCTCGAGACGCAGTCTTTGTCGTCGATTTTGTTGTTGTTGTTCTAGCGGTTGTTGTTGTTGTTGTTGTTGTCGGTGTATCAGCAGCAGTAGCAGCAACAGCCGCAGCAGAGCTCTGCTGTATATTATTATCCTGCTGCTCCTCACTACTAGTATCATCCGGCTCCTGCTCCTGCTCCTGCTTCTCTTCGGCTTCATCATCAGCTTCTTGGGAATCGGTTTCCTCACTACTATTTTCAATGTCTTCGCCCGTTTGGCTGTTTGCATCGCTTTTTGTCTGGCTGATTTTACTAAGATGCGTGTGTTTCGTATGTTTTTTTTTAAATTTATTTTAATTGTTTTTTATTGATATTGATATAGATTGTGTTGTCGGTGTGTGGTTGTTGTTGTTGGTGTTGATATTTGTAAAGGTGTAAAAGGTTTGCATATTAAAAATATGTTTCTTGTTTGTGTGTGAGTGTTTTCTTTTGTACTCAACAATAAAAAAATGCATATTTCATATAAGTGTCTTAGTGTAAATCGAATCAAAACTCTAAACTTATACAACCAACTACGAAATAGTTTCAATATGTATCTGGGGATTGCACTTACTTGTATACTAAACGGTAATTGTTTCCATAGTCGGGAATTATATTCGAGGGCAGTGGAGAGCAGCGACCATCCAGACAGTGCTAAGGTGGAAAGAGAGTTGCACGAGTTAGAATTATCTCAGCTCGAATAGATGTTCCACACTTACGTAGCCATTACCGCACGCAGAACCCTCCGCTGCTGGCCTGTAGGCAACACAGTAGCCCGTCTGGGCATCGAAGCAGAAGAGCTGCGCACAGACGCGCTCATCCTTGAAGCACGCATAGGTGCCACGATCTCGCCTACATTGCGCATCCAGCGAGAGCAGTGTGCCGGGCAGCGATCTGCCCAATGCGCTATCCTCATGCGGCGCATTGTGCAGGCAGGTGGCAGTGTCTCCACTATGGAATATTGAGATGAGAGTGTGGTTGCAGTGCTGTTGCTGGTGTCTACTTACTTGAGGAAGTGATGGAAGCTCTGCACTGTGCAGGCGGACCAACGGAAACCGCGCTCTGTGTGACGCAGATCGGACATTATGTAGCCATCCTCCCAGCGGCAACGCTGAGCGCCTGGACCACCCAGATAGCTGGGCGGTGGTGAGCCATCGTGCACGGCGCCCAATCTGCATGAAAGGGGTATAGTAGTAGAATTAGTAGTATTTATAGTAGTTGTATATTAATATACATAATATTAGTATAATAGTGGGGATTTTTATGTGGAAATTAGTAGTAGTAGTAGTAGTAGTAGTTGTAGTAGTAGTAGTAGTTGTAGTAGTAGTAGTAGTAATAGTAGTAATAGTAGTAATAGTAGTAGTAGCGGTAGTGATAGTAATAGTACTAGTAGTAGTAGTAATAGTAGTAGTAGTAGTAGTAGTAGTGTAGTATTATAGTAGTAGTATAGTAGTCGTAGTAGTAGTAGTAATAGTAGCTGGTTAGTAGTAGTAGTGTAGTGGTAGTAGTAGTAGTAGTGAGTAGAGTTAGTAGTTAGTGTCGTAGTGGTTATTGTCAGTTGTCGTAGTAGTACGTCGTAGTAGTAGTTAGTAGTTAGGTCGTCGTGTAGTAGTTGGTAGTCGTGTCTAGTTAGTCGTACGTCGTAGGTAGTAGTCAGTCGTCGTTCGTCGTCGTCATCGTGTCCGTCGTCGTCGTAGTCGTCGTCTTAGTAGTCTTGTGTCGCGTTGTCTCCCGTCGCAGTCTGTCGTCGTCGTCTCCGTGTTCGTCGTCGTCGTCCGTCGTTCTCGTCGTCGTATTGGTCGCGTTGTCCTCGCGTCGCCGTCGCGTCGTCCTCGTCTTCGTCGTCTTCGTCGTTGTAGTCGTCGTCGTCGCGTAGTGCTCGTCCGTCGGCCTGTCGTCGTCGTGTGGTAGGCTTCGTCGTCTCGTCCGTCGTCGTCGTCGTCGTCTGTCGTCGTCAGTCGTCGTCTTGGTCTTCGTTCGTCGTCGTCGTCTGGTCTCGTTGTCTCCCGTCCCGTCGTCGTCTTCGTCGTCGTCATTCTCGTCGTCGTCGTCGTCCTCGTCGTCGGTCGTCGTCGTAAGTAGTATAGTCAGTATTGGTAAGATTGCTACACAGTAGCAGTAGTGTAGTAGTAGTCGTATATGTACGTTTTGTCTAAAGTAGCAAGTAGTAGTAGTAGTAGTAGTAGTAGTAGAAGTAATATTTCTTCGTTGCAGTATAATATATTAATAGTAGTAGCAGATTTTTAGGCAGTAGTAGTAGATTACTGATCCATAGGAGTAGTACTACTAGATTTGTATAGTAGTAAAAATACCATTTGTGTAAATAGTACTATTTGCATTTGTTCATTTAATTAGTAGTATTCATAAAATTTGCGGAAATAGTATTAACTGTAATGAACTGTGAATTTTTTAAGTAAAATTGATAGTAAAATTGCCTTATTTAGTAGTAGTAATAGTAGTAGTATAAAAAGTAGTAGTAATCGTCGTGATATATGAGTCAAACAACTCAATTCGTTTCGATTGCGGGAAAATGAGAAAAATGTTAATTAATTAATTGGCAGGCGAATGATGTCAAACGGAAATGCAAACACGTTTTCAACTCCAGTTGCGGTCAAGCGCCGGAAATTTGGCGCGGTTGATTTGCTTCTTTTTTTATTAGATATATATACATACATATATATACTATATAGTTATATGTGTCTTATGCATTGGCAGTGGAAGTGAAGTGTATGCAAAAAGAAAAAAAAAAAAACGGCGAACAGTTCCGTTTGGCCGTCTGGCAATGAAATGTGCGCGTCTCGCACATTTTGGCCTGGAAGGAAGCTGGAAGAGAGCTGGAAGGGAGCCTGGTTTACTTACAGATGTCCCACCTCGTGGGCGGCCACAATGATGCCGCTGAAGCCGCCGGTGTCTTCGATGATGGCGACGCTGTTCACCTTCTCCAGCCGCTTGTTAACCACGCAAGCGCCGCCAACGTAGGCAAAGCCTGTGGGCCACATTCGCATGGCGAAAAGAAAAACAGAAAACGTTGAAAATTAGGCAATTAGCTCTTGGTCTGGCCAACAGGAAGTTGACGATTTTTGAACAACGCAAGCAGCAGCAGAAGTTGTCGCCGCTGCTGCTCGTTGTCGCAGTTATTAAATACAGAAAAATAAAAGCCGCCTTAAAATTTTGCAATTTGCAATTTTGGTTTTACTTTCGAAATTTCGATGTGGCCTAAACGGCGTTTATCTTTTTGTATCTTTTTTTTTTCTTTTTATATAATAACTGCCTTTGCAAGATCTATATATACATATAACTGTGTATCTGAGTCTGAAGCGTATGCTATATTGTTTTGTTTAAATATTAGTCTTGATGGATGTGTCGCAACCAGACACCATTTCAGAGAGTTTAGTTAAAGTAACTAAAACTTAGTCACGCTAGCAGCCAAAACCAAAAAATGTTAGTGCCTTTGAAAACCATGATAGATTAGTCTTAAAACTAGAATTATTATAATGCATAAATGCTAAAAGTAATATCATTTTAAATATATGATCTCAAAGTTCTAAAGATCTTCAGATATTTTTAAAATTTTTTATATATACATAAAAACACATATTCAACGAGAGCTTCACAGCTTCAGTTATTCATGGCTGAAAAGTAAAACTTAAAATATATTTTATCATTCAGAAATAGATATATATCACAGAAGATGCATGTGCTAGGCATTCACATGCGTATGCACAGTGGTTAAAAAACAATTGTTAAGACTGAAAGAGGAGAAGAAACATTTTCAATTCAAGCAAAAGTTCAGCAAACATACATGTATATATACATACATACACAGAGAAATAATATTTATAATAAAAAGACTGAGGGAGAGAGAGAGAGAAGAAGAAGAGAGAACATAATGCAACTGTACAGTTTGAGCGGCATTGTTCGAACTGAACTCTTATGCTGGAGTTGTTGTTGGTTCTTGTTGCTATACAAAAGACGTGCGAAACACAAAACATATAAATTATACAAAGTTCACACTTAATGTGAATAGAGCTGAGAATACAGAAAATACAGGTAATAGAAACATGTACATACATATAGAAAAAAAAGAGAGAAAAAGAGAGAGAGAGAGAGAGAGACGTGCATGAAATTCAATTAAATTGGCTTGATTTTTGAGATGATGGAGCGACGCTTTAGGTTCGGTTCGGCGGTTGCCGCCTTTAATGTTAATGCTATTTTTTATTTGTATTTTAATTTTTGTTGCTATTTTCGCATTTATCTGTACATTGTCAGCGAACAAAATTTGTTGTTGTTGTTGTTTGTTGTTGGTATATTTTTACCTGCGGTACCGCGATTACATTCACCAAATGCGGAGGTGCGACGGCACATATCAAGTCTGCGGGCGAAAATGTTTCAAAATGCGTAGATTTGAGTATAGATTCGTTTCTTTGTTACAAAATGTCTGAACCACAATATATGTTTATGTATACAAATTCAATTCAATTCAGATTTTTGCTATGTCTTTCAGGGGCGTGCCCAAGTGTTGGGCGTATGGGGGCAGCAGAGTAAAAACGACAGTTGGAGCAGCACAGCATATGGTTTGAGAGCCATTTCGATTTTGTTTATTCAATTGTCAAGGGTCAAGGGTTGGGGTCGGAAAATTAAATATATATATTTTTATGGATAGAACATTTGAAATAACTGATAAACATTATCAGCAAAATATCTTCAAATTCAAATAGCAAAAGAAATGCAGTCTTCATTATACTGCACCAATATTTAAATTATGCTACGATGAACTTTAATACTTCACTGATATACTAATTATATTATAAAACTGTTATACTCAGATTAGCATATCAATTCAGTATAACAGCAACAATTAATGAAGTATAAATATTATTAAATGTAGAATAGTACAGTTAGATTGCTAGAATCAACTGTTATACAGGACTGTTAAGCCAAAAATTAAAAGAAACTCAAGAATTGTTATTAGGACAAACGACCAAGAAGGAATACTAAATGTAACTAATGCTACTACTAATATTAAACTGTTATACGCGGCTGTCCTACTTTAACTAAAAAAAATACCTTTCAAAGTTACAAATTAAGATTAAAACATTATCTAAAATATTAATAAACGATATTAAACTGTTTTACTCTACTGTTATACTTCTCTGTTATACGGAAGAAGTTACAATTGTCACTAAAGGTAACCCTTCCAAAATTAGACCTTAAAATTAAATAAATATCTCAACCAATATTATATATGTTTAAACTTTCAATGTCAAAATACAAATAAGAAACAAATAAAATAAACTAATGCATATATATAAATGTAGCTAGCCAAATGCAGCAAGCATTAAGGCAGACTGTGGACTTGTAACCGGTTATGGTTTATGGCCAACCCGCTCCTCAAATTAGATGAAATAACGCCTCGAATTTAACTAAAATTCGGTTGCCTGTGTGTGTACGTGTGTGTATGATGTGTGTATGTAAATGTGATTTGTGTTTCATATTTTTTTTTTTAAGTCCCACACGCATTTTTAGGCAAGTTGGTTAAGTGTTTTTTCTAGTGCAAAATACGAGAATGTAGCAACAAACTAGAAACTATTGTAACTAACAGCTTTGAGATGTTAAATAACCACATGACATTACGACTGTACGTCTGAGTGTATGTGTGCGTGTGTGTGTGTATGTAGTGTGTGTGTGTGGCGTGTGTGTGGTCTTTTGGTATTTAGTTTTTGTTTTGTATTTAGCTTGGTTTATATTCTTTTACCCGCTGTGCCTTTGGTGCAACGGCCGCCTTTACGCCTGCGACACATATCATACCTGCGCATAAGTAGACATTATATATTTATATATATGTATATGTGTGGGAGAGTATTCAAGGGGGTAGAGAGTAGATTTTAGATAGAAATGGGACATTTGGGAAGAAGTTGTGGGTCTGCTAACAAAACATTGCTGCTGCTGAATCTGCAAGAACACAAGAAATACACCACTTAATGGGCTGTTGGCCACAGCCCTCTACTCACTTGGTGATGGCCACGGCAATGTCGTAGACGGGCAGACGTCGCTCCCGGAACAGATATTTGCCCATGTCGGTCAGTGCAGCAGCCGAGTCAATGGCATCGCGGCCCACACGATTACGTTCCAAATAGGGCGTGGCATCGCGACCCTGCAAAAGGGAATTTAAAATTTTAATGAATATTTGATAAAAAGAGAAATATTAACTTGAGAAAAAGTTTATTTACTTAGGTTTAGCTAAAAATATAGTATTTAATATTAAATAAAGATAGCATCCAAATAGACAGAGATATTTATATTAAAAAATATATAATTAATAAAAGAAATTTTAAAAATCCATTTGTAAAATTTGAAAAATGAATTAATTTTTTGGCTTTGACCTTTGTTGAATTTTAACAATTTTTTTAAATAATTTATTTATTTTCTCTTATTATTTATTTTTCTATTGAGGTTTTTTTTATCATAAATTTTAATATATTTTTAATTTCTTTAATACTTTATATTTAAAAGATTTTTTAAAAGTTGATAAGAAAAAACTGAATATAAATTTACTTCAATTCAATTTATTTATTTTTTAATTTAGCTAAAGCTAATAGTTTTTGCTGCAGCTAGTGAAACAGAAACCTTAACTTCTTAATCACCTAATGCATTTCTGCTTATGACTTTGAACTAATTATTGGATTAATTATATAGATACAGGCTCTACCTAATAACTGAATTTTATTAACAATTTTTTCACACTTTGACACTCGTTAATTCAACTTATTTCAATCAATAAATAATGTCACTTTATTTTATAGCATCAATAAATATATAAGATTTATAACACCAACTTCAATTTAAGCCTAATTAAATGTTATTCACACTTTGAATTTTATTATCATCTAAAGTTGTTTTGATATTTTCAAGTCAATTTACTCAAATGTTGTGATGTGATTGAGCAAAATGCAAATTCACAAGAATTCAGAGTCTATAGAAAATATTGATGGAAGAGCAAATCACTTTGCTTAAGTAATATATATATTATAAATTAATTTTACTGAAAGCTTACACAGAAATCTGCAATATATAGAGTTGCTCCATAGACTCGAAGCTAAGCTCAGTCTCAAGGCAATTTTATTTAAATTTATTTTTAAGCCCTGCCATACATTTAAAAAATAAATAATTAAATTTTACTATTCTACCAGCTTCACTTTACTATACCACTTTCTCTGCCAATTCAAAAGTTTTCAATTAAATTTGACAAACTAATGAAATAAAAGAGAAAATCCAGCTGTTGCCCAACTTGTGTCTGTGTTTAAGCCTTTAATAAAATAACTATTACTATCACCCATGAAGTACTTGCATTGGATTTGTTATGCAATCGGTTTAGCATTTGACAAGACACGGCAAAACAAATGGGAAATAACCGAAATTTATGGCCCACTCAGCGCTAAAAGTGTTCAAACACTTTGGCGTAGGCAGGAATCGAGCTGCAGTTGCCACCAGGGAAGCCTTGCGATGTGTGTGTGTGGGGGACACATTTAAATGGAGTCTGGCGGAATCTGTCAGCTAAACGGAAACAAGTGAACGTGAAAAACGTGCCATGCCGGCTGCGATGAGGCAGGGGCGATAAAAAAAATAATGAAAATAAGAGCCAAAGCCACAGAGACGACGATGCCACAGATATTGTGGATGCTGGAAATGGAAAAGGTGTCGCTGTGGCAAAGTCAAAGTCGTGTATGAGAAGCTTTGCTTTAAACTAGTTGCAATTGTGCGTTATATAATTGATGTCTGCTGCGGCTTGAGTTGCATCTGCTGGCTCTTGTTTTCGTTATCGTGACTGAGGGGCGTTGTTATTACAGTCTCTCCTTCTCTCTCTCTATCTCTCTGTGCTGTGTCTGTATCTGTGTCTGAAGTGACAGCTACATAAATTATTGTAACACAATTGTCAATCATGTCGAGCCCTGGGCTAATCAATATGTTAATACTTGGCCATAATCTATATGGAACCCGTTCGACAGGCCCCAAAGTGCAGGTGATAAAAGTAAGTTAGCTGTCACTGCGTTCATAGCTTCAAGTTACAAATGTATCCGTAAGATACTCAGATACATTCTGACTGCGCTTGATCGTCGAGTGTCGCGCCAATGCATTTGATATATTGCTCCACTCACTGTCTGAAATCTGGATTATATATTCTCTCTTTATAGACTTTAAGATTGTTTATAATACTCGCATTATCGACATTTATGCACTGCAGTCAAAATAAATCTATTAGCCACAAGAATTTCTTGGCCTCGAATATTATGACGAAACTTCATTTGATTAACAAATCTTTTCCTCGAACCGGCAATTGTTTCAATCCCATTCAAATATATATGTATAATATTAATATATATATATATATATGTACATATATCTGGGCTTTGTCTTGATCTACTTTATCTTCGACTAAATAATTGACAATTCGACAGATTGATCAATTGTTAGTGCGGGCACGTCTCCCATATCAAGCTGCGAAAATATTTCTTAGTTCTTTTTGTTTTTTTCTCGTCTCAGCAAAACTAACAAGAATTTTAAATGTTCCGAGAGGCGACCTTGGGCAATTGCTTTTTGGTAAAAGGCAACGCTCGACGCACGTTTGCTGGGAATGCTGTGGAATTACGAAATTGTACCGAATTATATGCCAAATTATATCTAAACTGAGATTCATTTGACTAGTGCACAGCCGATACGAGTTTATTATAGCTGCTGCTGCTGCTGCTGCTGCTGCGACGCCTTTTACGATTGGTATTTCAAATTGAGGTGGATGCGCATCTTTGAAGGCCTCCACCGCGAGCGATGAGCACTTGAGCTAGATAACACAAATGGCTGAGCTGCTAATAAATATCAACTCAATGGCAGCTGAAATAGCTCTGCGTGCTTGTAGGTAATACTCTGATGCAAGGCTTGTGGCCAAGGCGTTATTGCAAATTCAAATGCCTTACAAAGGCTCTCTATAAATGGGAGAATATTTAAATAAATATTCCAATTAGTTTGAGCTGCTAGATAAATGTTCTTCTTGAACTGATAAACTCTACAAGTCATTTCAGTTATTTAATATAACAATAATAAATAAGCAAGCAAAAATAATATAAAAACACTCAAATATTTGTATATAAATAATAAAAGAAGAGCCAACAATCTATACAACTCAAGTGAGCAGTTCCAGCAGCGTTTCACTCAAGCCAAGCAGCACACTCAATTCGCATTGCAGAAGACTTGACCTGGGATCTGAAAGCTGAGACATGAGCCCAGGATTACGCAATTGTAGCTCGATCGGCAGTCACAGGCAAATGTCACAGGTTTGCATATTTTGTTTGGAATATATTTTGCAAGCTGTGCGAATATTTCATACGATTAGACAAGACTGATTTGTCAAGTAATCTAATTTGTGTGGCTGCAGCCATTAGAAATATTACACATACGACCCGCATGGCGAGTTGTGAGCTGTGAGTTTGGGGTGGCTCACTTTAATAGCTTGGCAGAAACGTGAGCGAGTGCGAGTGCGAATGCGATCGAGTAGTACCTAAAGTGTAACCAGGCTGGCAGGCAACTGGGAGACCGGTTTGCCTTTCCCAAAAATGGATGTGGTTTCATTTTATTTTGTTTTGTTTTGGTTTTGTTTTGTTGTTGATTTTTGGCCGACTGTCTTAAAATGTTGCAATGGCTTTTGTGCGTAATTAAATGTAAAGTCTTGCCGCCTGGCGACTTAATATTTTAATTTAATTTACAGGGCGCATAAATCTTGGCCAAAAGAAAAACTGTCAAACGGCATGCTTAGTTGCTTATATTTCTATCATTTCGAAACCGAAGTCGAAGCTGAACCAACCCACCCACCCAACTCCAGAGTGAGTTCCAGCTTCAGCCGCAACTCCCACAATGACAAACGCTTTGACTTTTGTCTAACGGCTGCGCCCACACAGTCATTGGATTTCAATTTTTTATTATTTTGTTTTTTGGGGAATGGGAATGGAATTGGGCGACAGCCGGTGGCTACTTTCGGACACCACCCACGGCGTTGTCGGCTTTGGGTTACATTTGATATGGAATTTCGTTATTTCTTATATGTTATATATTATGCCTTTGGGTCAAGTCGGCCAGCCATACTTTTCCTTTAGCCGTCTGTCCGTCTACAGCAATTTATGTGTATATTTGTGGCACTTGCATTTTCAGCTACTGGCGATAAGCTTTCCAGCTAGCCGCTTCGTGACATATGCTGGGGACAAGCAACACCTGGACTTGGGCTACTTGAATTTGAAACTTCGTTAGTTAGGAATTTGTTATGACATATGTTATGAGTTGCAAAAGTAATTCTCAAATGTATTTGGGCATCTGGATCTGGTCTGGGTGTGGCAAAATGCATTACTTAGCATTTCCGTGGCCGAACATTGATAAATCCGCATAGATAAGTCTGAGTGGAGATTGTTGATTGGCAGCCTCAAAATTTGTTTGCAATTGCAATGCAAATTCTCAAAATGCGTCTCTTGACTGCAAATACTTTCTTTTGGGCTGTTCCACATTTTGATTTATTGCCAAACGATAGTCAAGGTCTTTATTGAAAAGGCATTTAAGCTTGACCTCAATGCTCGCAGGAGTTGAGTTGCTTTAATCTAATTCTAGCCATATTTTATCAATCGAGCACATTTATTCACATAAATTAATCAGACGCTGACAAATAACCAGCAGAATTACTTAGAGCCAAGTGCAAAATGTTTGTGTTGTTTAAATTTTGCGCAATTAATCGATGCTGGCTAAATGACAACAAAACGCATAGACATAGAAACAACAACAACAAAAATAATATAAAATATCTGCAAGGCTGAATCTATGTGTTAAACCCCTCAGCCCCTCCCCAGAGAGTGAGACTACAATAAGCGTTTGGCGCTTGGCTGCCAACCTAGTTTTTTTTTTTCACTTTACAGTTTGCCAACTTAATAATGCATCAAAAACTTCAATTTATGGCTAAACTGAAATTCTAATCGAGTGTAGGCCAGTTAGTATACAGCGCTCAAATTACAATTTGCTGCTATATTAAATGCACACACAGTTGATATTTTTTCTTGCTCGACACGCACATAATAAATTGCGTATACGCAACGTTGCCGCATTGAAAAATGTTTGTGGCGCAAGCGCAACGTTCGACACGTTGTACAGCTGTCGACTGTCGGCTGGCGATATGAAATCGACCCGCCCGCCAGCCCCTGGGCAGGTGTAACTCAATTCTAACGGAAAGTTGCCCGCAATTAATTAAAATGTTAATTAAATGTCACAGATAAAAGTTCAATCGGTCGACCATGCGCAACAGTAGCCCAACACACACACACACACACACACACACACACACATAGAGCGCCAACTGCCCACGCCAATTCATTTAATTATCTCATTCAGCCAGTGTGTTGTTGTCTGTGTCTGTGTCAGTGTCCAGATAAATCTGAAGCTACGACTTGTTATGATTGCCCACAGCTCAAAATCAGGAAAAATCAGCAAAAACAAAAGTGATTAATTGAGTTGCTCTGGCGCTCTAATTACAAAACGGATTAGTAGGCAGAAAGGTTCGGTTTGTGTGGCATATGAAAGAGGGAGAGGGAGTCAGAGAGAGAGAGAGACAGAGAGTGATCGAGAGATATCGAGAGAGAATGTTATCAGGGTAGAGTCTTGTCTTATAGAGGAATGCCTAATTGTAGTTATATGTATATATGTATAGAGAGAGAGAGAGAGAGAGAGTCTTCTTATGGAAGACATTTAACTCGGAGAATATTTCTTGATTATAGATATGTATAGCTGAGAGAGTTAGCATTGACTCATTGATATATCATGCATATATGTAAGTACCAAGCTCTCAAATAACTGTTAACACTCTCAAACTTCATGCTCATGAGATCTAAAGCATATTCAGGTGCTCTGAGCAAGTGGCTTCGTTTCTTTTCGTCATGGTGTTCGGATGAGCGTGTGACGTTGGGCTATTCGTATGATGCGCTTGTAAAGAACATCGTTTGACACTCACACAATGAGGTTCAATAAGTGAGCTGATAGCTGAGAGAGTCTGTGCAGAAGGTCATCAAACTCATATTAACATGCACTCACTCACATTCACGCACCCAGTTAATCTGTTTAGTGTAGAGAACCCTTGCATTCACACCAATACATACATAAGAGACTGTTTGCTGCAGTTGCCGATCGCCAACGAACTTGCTGAAGAACCGACGCAATCGGCTCTGAAAGTGTGAGTGAAAGAGAGTTTTTTGCATGCATTGAGAAACGGTCAAACGATTTCTGCAATCTGTGATTGTATATAGATCAGAGAGAGAGAGAGAGAGAGTTTGAGAGTTTGCTTAGGGCAGAGTCTTGGTTTTTAGAGAATAGCTAGTTATAAATATGTCACTATTATAAGGTATTAAAAGTTTTTTTGCTTTTTAATTAATATATTTCGAAACTGCAGTACAAATAATAAAACCTTAACTCATTTTAACAGCAAATTCAATTGCGTTTATAATATGATTAAAAACATTAAATATAAAAATAAATATTAAAAAAAATTAAAAATAAATAATATATCATATATCACAAAGCTGATTTTACACTTAAACTGTCAGAAATATATAATATTACTAGAGCAGCCTACCCTCTCTCTCGCTCTCTTCACACCTCTGTCACAAATATATACCAATGCTAGATCTGTTTTCCCCCTCTCTCTCTCTCACTCTCTCATCAATTGCACTGCGTGATTTTGTTTCACTTCCATTAAGCCTTTGCGCATATTTGCAAACAGACTTCAGCGGCTTATCGGATATGCAATATCATATAATATAAATTCTGAGTAATTACTTTGCAGCGACTTCGATTTCCAGCTTCGATTTCAATTCGGCAGCCAAGCTACAATTTCGGTGTCATAAATTTGCATACGAATTTGTTGTTTATGGGCAGCAAAATAAATTTCAGCATTAATTAGCGCAAAAGCCAAACGTTTAGCGGCGGATGCAATTGCGACAAGCTATGCACACAAACATGTACAAAAAAAATAATAAATTATATAAATATATGAATATAGAAGAGGAAATCGCTGCATTAAATTGGGCAGAAATCTAAACCTCAACCAAGTTGCCCATTAAATTATGTAACTGCCACAAGCCACAAGCCTTGTCTGCTGCTGCTGCTGCTGCATTATTTATGCTGTCTAAAACAATTTTTTGTTGCTGTTTACATGTGTGTCGCGACGTACTTAGGGTAAGCCGCGCTGCCATGTGGGCTGTCTGTTGCAGGTGCCAGTCATGACAAAGCTGCGCCAATTTTCCACTTTCCACACACACATGAGTGGGTCGCCAGTTGGCAGGCTCTTCTCTTTGGCAAATGGCTTCCTGAACTGTGACTCATGTGTGTGTGTGTGTGAGAAAGTCGAAACGAGCTTTGGCAATAATGTTGTCGAGAGTGTTTTATGGTTGCGTTATGCAAGCGCGCTCGAAGACGCTGCATCGGCTGCATGGGCAGCATAAGCTGCTAAAGGATGTTGTTGCGAATTATGACAATCAAGCCTTAACAGCAACAAATCAGCCAGCAAGCCCAGCTAGGCAGCCAGTTAGCCACATATGCTGCCAATCGACATTTCTATTTGCGGCAAGTTCGTTGCCTGAGTCTTTTGTTCGGCATTTGCTAATTCCTTAAGCATTTAGCAACGTATTTTTGCGCCTTTTGTTGTTGCTTTATTTTGCACAAGAGCATTTTACTTCTTTAAAAAAAAAAATGGAAAAAAACTTGTTAAAATTTGTAGCTTTGCTTTGTTTATGGCCCAAGCAAATAGCCAAATTGATTGTTCACATTTTTTCTAACGAATGCGAAGCAAAGCTCCAAAGCGCATGCGTTGCATGTTGTTGGGTTTTTTCTGCATATATAGCTACCTCTCACTCTTCCCTCTCTCTCTCTCCCTCCCTCTCTCTATTGCTACCACTTTCTGCACAATTGGCCACCGAATCGTGATAAAGTTTAGCTATGTTTGCCTGCGGCCGACAGTTGCTATGATTTGCAATGCCCCCCATTTGGCTAGGGGTCAGAGTTGACTTGCCAAAACGGATTGCTCAATTAGTTTTAATGAAAGTTAAATATTGTGAAATCACTGTGCAGCGAGTCTACTTACGCGTGAGATAATGATGCCAGCAATGCTAATGCGTATTCTGGGTCCCTTCAGCAGGCGATAGCGCAGATCGACGCCGTTCCAGAACGAGATGAAGTATCTTTTAACCTGCAAGAGAGATTGTATGAACTTAGCATATACCACAGATATATGTTTTATTATATTTTTAGTTGCAGCTGCTCTGCCCACATTCATCAGAGACAAATGCATGGTCTCATCTTTTATCTAAGCCGCATGAAAGATCGCACCCAAACCGAGCAGCCCCATTAATCTTGGCGTGTGACTGATGTGCATACAAAGCAGCTGTGTCGGCGCGACTAAGAACTGTGTCTAAAATGCACACACAGAGAGCCAAGCTCATTCTGTCCAAATTGAAATGATAGCATCTGGTAAACGTAAGTTCTTCCCGTGCCGGCTAGACACTTTATGCACAATTTATATGAAGTCAGCTTTGTCCACATTTATATTTAGAATCAAAATGGTTTTTAATTCTTTTGAGGTGCTTTGCGTGCTCTGTCAATTACGCGAGCTAAGTCAAATTTATATTCTATTTCGTGCCAGCCCAATGGTTGCCCAATTAATATGTGCAGCTTGTCTTCCATAGACCACGTCGCCAGCTATCTGACAATCGCCAAAAACAAAAACAACTTTTACAAATCTCCAGACTGGGCTTGGGACCTGGAATTGTGCAGAGTTGATGGAGTTTTTGGCAAACCCCAACCATTGACAGCTTTAACTGTGTGCCCCGCCCCCCGCTTCGCTTCGCCTTACGCACCTGCAAATTGTCACCGCCATGTAGCCGATATCCATCATAGTCGACAATCACCAAGACCTCGGGATAGATGACGTATGGGGCTTGGCGTCTGGGGCGCACGCGTGACTCTGAAGTTTGGGGATCGGCCGGCTCCGCCGCGGTGTCCAGCTGGCCCTCGTCCTCATCGTTGAGGTCCTCAAAGTCAGGACTGTTGCCGCTGCTGCGTCGACTACGATGCTGACGACGCTGTAGACGCTCAAGTTTTTCGCTAGCCAGCAAATCGTCGGGCTCCATGAAAGCTGCAGCGAGGAAGAGGGAGATGGACTTAGCTTAGTAAAGGTTGACTAATGAATCATAATGAATACAGTGCAATAGCTTAATTATTTTTTATGATTATTGAGCAAGTCAGGTAGCAGTACATTTAACTGTATTTAAAGTTAATTTTTGGCTCATTATAAGACAGCGCCCTGGCAGACGCCGCGAAATTGTTTTGTGCAATTGTAAATGCTGAAATACCATCCATAAAGTTGCCGTGTTTATAGGACAACTGAATTAACATGTTGGTATTTTGGCGCCACCGGCTCATCTCAAAGGTAAATGCATCCGTCCAAGGACAACATCAATTGCTTACACCGGCTGCGGCGACATCGAAAGTTCAGGTCTTACATTGAACTCACTGTAAGAGCCGCTAAACAGCGAACAGGAAATGCTAATCATGTGCACGTCGATCTCGCACTCGAAGACGGACAGATTTATGCTAGAGCTTAGAGCTGGTTTCTAGTTCAATGTGCCCATTACTAACAGCTCGAGAGATGCAGGTGCCGATAAGCGCGGAACAAACGAAGAGTGATATGCCACGCATGATGGGGATCAATGCCAGGCCAAGGTAAGGGCGAAGCCACAGAAGTTATGCTATGAACAATCATAATAGATGACTGCTGCAACTCGGACTTGATGCTTCTTGCTCATATATCAAGACTTAAGTATTTGGGTATTTGGATACCTACCAAAGTCACTCAATTGATCATCGACGGCTGAGGCTGCACGCTTGAAGACAATGTGATGGGCCTGCTCCTTGTTGGGGCTCAGCTCGTGTGGCAAAGGTTTAATGACCAGATCGTGACCAATGCTGCCCTCCTGCAAAAGAGTTTCAAATGAAAAGAAATCCATGTTAATACCTGGGTCATAAGCGAGCAAATTGAAAGACCTACTTAATTTATGCCAACCTATAAATAATGGAAAAAAAAATAATAATGAGCTAAGCCAGTTCAACTGTAAAAGGTTTGAGTTATAGTTCAATTTTAGTACCTTAGGAAATGTTGTAGTTTCTCAGTTTTTATTACTTGCTATGCCTATTGTATTCTCTATTTTAATGTGGAACTAAAGCTCTCAAATGCTTTTAAATGAAAACTAAATTTTGGTAATTATTATGTGAATCATTTCTGACTTTAATGAAGATATATTATCTTATTTAACTGCAAATAGAATATGTTTAATTTAAATAAAAAATTGCAAACTTTCAGTTTGAACAAAAATATTTAAATTTAATTAAAGTTTTTATTTAAATTTAATTTTTGTTTAAATAAAAAATGTTTTAATATATGTTTTCATATATTTTTATTTCGTTTTGCTATTATATTTATGAATTATTTAAAAAATATGAGTTCGCGTACAATTCGACTAAGCTCATGCCTATTTCATTTTTCTAAAAAAATTATTAGAATCAAGAAAATAATCGTTCATTTTATTATAAAATATAATATTGCTTCATCAAAAGTAAAATATATGCTTGTTAAATAATTTTGTTTTATTATTTATTTATCTATTTATTAAAAAATTAAAATCAGCCAAAATTAATTAAAACGTAGTTGATTTTGATTTAAAGACATATATTAAATATATTATTTTCAAAAAAGTTTTTAAATATTTGTGAAAAATATATATTTTATAAAAAAATAAAAAATATATAATTGTATGCATATTTATTGTTTTAATAATGTTATGAATATATTTTAAAATTTTATATATTTTGTAGTTCTTATTGTTATTTTATATATTTTTTATAATTTATATATATATATATATATATATATATATATATATATATATATATATATATATTATATATTTTATTTGTGTTTTATAAAATTGTTTATATGTATTTATTTTTATTTATTAAACAAAGAAAAACTATTTCTTTTGTTTCCTTGGTATTACAAATATTCATCCACAGCCTGACCACATCTGACAGGTGCACACAAGTTAGCTGCGCCTTATAATGCATTTTTTTCTTGAAATATATATGCACTTTTGTTTGATATAGCTTTGAGCCAGGTATGAATGAGTTGGCTAGAGCGAACATAAAAATTAGTAGCGATTTGCATAGCTGCACAATTTATGCAAAACATTTGATCTAGATAAGAATGTTTCTTGGGCGGTTTCACTGTATGTTGTTCTGTCGCGGTTTTTATCGCCTCTGTAATTGCAATAATTAACAGAAAAAAAAATAATAAAAAATAACAACAAAAAATTGTGTTCAAGAAATTGAAAATCAAATAGTCTTTGAGAGTGACCTTGACAAAGGTTAGCTAATTAAAAGCAATCTATTTAAAGTTCGTTATATTTTTATTATTTTTACCAAGCGTCACCCACTCGAGCACGCCCCGCGGTTATATGGACCAATTAGATCTTGGCCACGCTCAAGCAAACCATTGTGATTCAATGTGCTATAATTAAAATATTAAATATAAATTACAGCAGTTACTTGCCGCAACAGTTCGCGTTATTAATGTGCCCAAAACACGAACTTGGCAAAACGGAAATGTGACTGGAATTTGAAGTGGAGCGAACGCTGACTGGACGGAGCTCAGCTGAGTCAGTTGAAATGATTAAACTTGATTTATGTATGCATAAATATTTCTGTGGCCATAAGACGCAATTGATGCATTAACTAAAAGCTTAAAGCAAATTATATTTTCTGCTAAGAACCAGACCAGACTGTGCGGTCTCTCCATATATATATGTATATATACATATATATATTTTTTTTTTTAAATTTGCAAATGTCAAAGGAAACGCCAGAGTTCAATGTCCTCGCAGACGGCAACATTTTTGCTGTGCCATAAAACAAATTGCAAAGCAACAAATTGCCATTGATGACAAGGCAAAGACTGCCACTTCGACTGCGACTGCGACTGCGACTGCCACTTCGACTTTGACTATGGCTTGTTGAAGTGGACTTCAATGCCGAAGCGTCGCGTCGCCTATTGAATTGCAAAATTTGCAAAGTGCGTTTCGCCAATTGCATCCAATCAGAAATGTGGCCCAGCTGCAGTTGCACTGGCCATTTTGAGTTATGAGAGATGCTTGAGCTGGCGACATTTAAATGCACTTTTTATTTCTTCTTTTTTTTTTAGCTGCTAACGGCGCACGTTGCGTATGATAAATGTGTCAGAGAAGCCATCGAAATTGGCATTCAACTTGAAAGCGAGTTTCGCGTGCGCACCAGGTGAATGCCTTGAAGGGCTGCGCAGCTATAAATTAAATGCAAATTCACAAATTTCATATTATATTTTAATATAAATATATATATTGCATATATATAAGTATATTTGTCATAATTTATGCGCGTGTGCATAATTCTGTTGGCGTGTGCAGTGGACAGGCGTATCGCCATCAAATAGCTGCAACGTTTTCTCGTATTTTTTATTATTTTATTTTATTTTATTTTAATTTTTTTAAGAGACATGCTACATATGCATGTGTTCCGCCTTTTCAAGCTGGCTGCAGCAGCAGCAACAACAACAACAACTGTGGCAGTTGCAACAACATTTGTCTGACTGCTTAAACTGGCCTCAGCCAGCCTCAGCTTTTTTTTTTTTGGGCGTGTGCCGAGTTCATTTTTATTTATTTATTTTAATGCTTGAGTGCCCATTGGGAAAAGCGTCGAAAGGAGGTAGTTTGGTTGAGTGTAATTGTTTGTGACACAAAGAGAAGGCTGCTGAGAGTTCATATGTATTTATATATAATAATCAGGAGATAATCTTTAGTTGCACTCGTTTAAGCGTCTGCCTCTGCATGCAAAAGCGTTCATATAATTTCTTTAGTTTATTTTCTTGCATTTTGCGACTAAGAAGTGTTACTACAAATTTATTAATTAAATATTTATATATTATATATTGTTCTAATATTTTAATACAAGCTTAAAGCTATTGAAATACTTAATAAAATGTAGATTGACATCAAGAAAGAAGGAAATAAAATAAATTAATTGCAAAAACTAAATAAATAAATAAAGTTACTTGAAATATTCTTTTCTTTTGAAACTACATTTCCATTATTTAATAATTATTATTTAACATTATTTTAATAGTTAATTGATTTGAGCAATGCATAAGCAATGCATAAAGTTGAGCGTAGTGCATGAAGAAGTTTGCTTCTGGCATTAGCTCTATCAAAGAGCTTGTCTGCTTAGTATGAGCGGAGCTCTTGAATTAGTTACAGAGCCATTAATCAAGAGGTGTCAATTCGTACAAACATAATGAATTATCAATGAGAGATGAGCCAAGCGAGAGGCGGACATGCCAATGCTCTTCTACAAAATGCTCAGCATGTGATATTTCGTATGCCATTTGGTGCTCTCACAGTTCTTCTATAAATACAGACAAGGTAAAGCTAGCTAAGTTTTATATGCTCTGACATAACGAGTCTTCAGCTAGGCATATTAATAAATAAATTATAAAATATGTATAGATTAAAACTAAGGTCAAAGTATTTTAAAAAAATGTAAATTCTATAATCTATAATCTAAATTTAAACATAAAATTTATAATAAAAATAAAAATAAATAAATAAATAACAATTTGAATTAAGAAATATTAAAACAAATTCCATAGTCTAAAATATATTTAAATTAGAAATTAGAAAAATAATGAATTAAAAAAATTATATTTAAGAAATATTAAAACAAATATATAATCTAAATATCTATTTAAATTTAAAATAATAAAAAATTTATATATTAAAAATATTATAATTAAGTAATATTAAAAAATGTTACAAAGGTGCAGCATTAAAGAAACTTTAAATCAATGTAATTTAATAAATTTTAATAAATAAAATGAATATATTCATAGTAAAGTCGAAAGAGTTACTCAATACTCAGCCTAATATGAGCAGTCACAGCAGCATTATTTAATTATTTCTTGAGCAGCAACTCTGCATTCTTTACAGGGTATCTCTTTAATCATTCACACACACTTAACGCGCTTTTGTGGTGTTTCACTGGCAAATTTATGTTACGCTCTGAAATTTATTTTGGATTGTTGAGCAGAGTTCTTTGGGCAGCCCGACGACGACGACGCCTATTATGTAATTTTGAAAATGCAGCAAGTTGTTATTTAAGAAAATAAATAAAATATGTCTAGCTCGCGCTGTTTATGCGAGACTGCAATTAATAAATTACTAGACTATTTATTTGTGCTGCTTTAGCGTGTGTATGTCGAAATTGGGCCTGGCATGGGCCAAGTATCTTTTTCAATTAATTGAATGTGCGTTAGCAGCACGTGCTACTTAGTTAATTATGTTTTGATATAAATGTTAAAATATCAGCTTGCAAACAGGGAAAACAGCAAATTGCTTTCAAATCGCACAGCATTTGGCCAGCTTTTTGGCTGCTCCACTGCAAATAAAGTTGTCCGGCTGTCCGGCAGTCCAGCTACACGGCTGTCTAGTTTATGTAATCACCCACAACATGATTGTTATATCTAGTTGCCTGTTGCCGCGACAGGCGCCGTTATTTATTACAGCCTCAACGCAATCCCAGACGGGTTTAGACCGCTCTCCGCCTTTCACACACAAACTCTGTCCAATTGTCAGTCAGGCGAACTGCCCGTCAGTCCGTCTCTTCGTGTGACAAGCGAACAACAAAGTGGCACCTGCACAAATGCGCTGCTAACTTCAACTCAATTGAGGCCGACAAAAAAAAAATAATCCCCCCAGTTTCAGCCACGCCCTGCACTGATAGCAATCGATTGGCAATGCTGTGAAGGATTTGGGATGCGATGATAATAATATTTGGCATTTCGCATTGTTTGCCATTCAGTTGCCTAATTGCTTTTTAATTTCACATAATGAGCACACACATTAGCAATAATTTAATAATTTATTTATTAATTATTTAAGTTCAATTGTTTACATCCATCTCATCTCATCTCAACTCATCTCTGCCCCCGACTCAGAGTTCGCTGAACTGAATCAGAGACTCTGAAATGAACTTACAATCACAATTAACACCTTCAGACGTTGGTTATTATTTGATTTTATTTTTATGTTTTCTTCTCTTGGCTTCACTCTGTAAATATTGAAAATCGACAGCCAGCGGAGAGCAACAAAAGAAATCCATAGAAAACAAAAATCACTTTGTGGTTTGCAATTTCGGAAATTAGCATAATTTGTGCAAATTCATGACACGAGCATTAAGACGAACCCAGTGGAAGCAACTCTTTTGTTGGTTAGTGGCTTGGCTAGCTGAATGTTTGCCTAGGCAGAATAAATTGTAATATTTTATTTTTATATTTTTTGCTTGAACAAATTTGTCAATGAGCATCATTGTGTTGCTTAAGAACAAGCTTTATAATGAAAATAAAATATAATATATTCATATATTTATTTAATTATAATTTTTTACATTTAATGTAAATATTCATTAATTAGGCGGCTGCTGTCTTAAGCGCTCATAAATGAGCATTAAATATATATAAAATTAAATATTTAAATAAAAAGAAATTTTAAGAAATCCTATTCAATTATTAAAAAAATAAAAATATAATTTAATAAATGTATGAATAGAAAATTCAAGCTAAGAATTAATATTATTAATTTAATTTAATTCATTTAGTTTAGTTTTAGTTTTAAATTAATTCAATTACATTTTTAAATGCAATAAAATTTAAAAATTATTTCAATTCAGTTTTTAAATGTTATATTAATTATTTATTTACTTCGATTCAATTTAATATTATATTTTATTTTTTTATTTAAATTAATTAAAATTTATTCATATACATATATTTATTTATAAAATTTCCATTTTCCAGCTCTATTCTTTTACTCCCATTACTCATTTTCGTATGCTAATGATCCAAATTAAATAATCAATCAAGAGAACTTCAACATGTTTCCAAAGTTTCTGGATGCTGTCTTCAGATGTAAGAGAGCACAACAGAAGCTCAAACTTTTCAAACAGCCTACACGACGCAGTTCACACACAACTGAGCTGCAAGTTGACAGCTATAAGACAATTTATGATTAAATGGCAAGCCTCAATTAAGTTTTCAATAGCTAAGTGTTATAGACAACTGAAACAGTTGCTGAAATATAGCTATGGAAAATTGTAATACTCTTGTTGGGTCGCCCATTATTTATATGTTTTTCTCTGCATACAACTTAATGGAAATATAAAGAATTCCTTTATCTAGCCAAAATTTGAGATTTGATTAGAAGTCTTTTTTGTTTTCAATTATTTTTCACTTGAATGATTATGGATTCATTCAAATTTGTAGACAAATGAATTCGGTTTTAGCAGCCGCCGCCTCCTGAGTGCATTTTTATAGCGAGGCATAAAAGTAACTCGTGAGTTGTTAGGCTGGCTGTAATTCTTGTTTCTTTTTTCTATGTATGTTATTTTCCTTCTTTTTTTTTTATTGTTATCATCTTGGTCAAGGTTAAATCTAATCGGTGCTTAAGATCACTGTTCAATACGAGCGCATGCAGCCATAAAGTAAAGCAGCAGCAACAAAAAAATCGAAATAATAAGAGTAAGAACAAGAAAATACAAACAAACAGAAACTAAGGTGCACCACAAACAGCCAACAGTCTCAGCAGTGTTAACAGTTTGTTTACATAAAGCAGCTCGTTAAAAAAAAAAATAGAGAGAGAAAAAGAAAAATCATAGCTTAGGAATACTGAGCCCACCTTCGGGCAGCGCTAACTCACATGTGTGTGTGAGTGTGAGTCTGTGTAACTGCAGCGATCAATGAATATTTATAATACAAACGGCAGGCACCGCCCATGGTCAACTTATGGCCAATGGCTTAAGAACAAGAACATGGCCCACACAGCCGCTCAACGTTCTGGCCCGCAAGGCAATCAAATCAAGTGCAATCAAAATTAATTTGCTCATTCGCTTGTTTGGCAAAATGTAACAGCTAGATGCTTAACGCACTCTGCAGCCATATAATATATATATATATATTTTTTTTTTTTGGCATAATTTGTTAAGCAGCGTGCGCATGTGTGAGTGTGGCTATTATGCGTTGGCTGCTGCCAACAAGTTCAATGCGAACGGGCCAAGTCAAAGTGCGCTTTATAGTTGCCGCTCCAATAACTTCGCATGACAGAGCAGAGGCTGAGGCTGAGGCTGACTGCTGGCTATGGTATATAGTTGAGAGGGGGTCGCAGCTCTGACAGTGAGGCAGCCAGACGATTAATGAAGTTGCATGTCAATGTCAGCCGCAGTCAAAATCAAGACAAGTCAAGTCAACTGGCTGCAGTTATCCTTGCACTTACTTAGCCAAAGTGAAGGTCTATCAAGGCTGCTGTTGCTGCATTGCGATTCATAGCCAAGAATTTGCGTAAGTCTAATTCAAAACAAAGCTTGGCATAAATGCACTTAAATTCACTTTAAACACGACTTTCCCCCATAGAGCGTGAAAATTGCCACGACTTGAGCATAATCGCCTTATGGCATCTCTCTGTTGCACATATCACGTAACTCAAACAGAGTATTATTAAAATGCAATATGCCAGAAGGCGGGGTGTTGGCTGAGTTACCCTGCTCTCCCATTCTCCTGCCTTCATTGTGACGGGCAATTAAAAATCATTTTTCATGAGGAAATAGTGGCAGACACTGCCCCAAATTGATTAAATAATAAAAGTGCAACAATTTTTGTTACTTTTTTTGGTGTGCAGCGCATAATTGAAAAGACTCTGAAGTGGAGCGCAGCTAATCCTTTATGCTCCATCGTGCAACATGCGTAAAGATCGCCAGCAGCTGATCTTCGCAGCAGCAGCAGCACAAGCCGTAACTGTAGTTTTGGTGCAATTTCGCCCCAGGTCTTAATATGCGCTTGTCGTTATGTCGGATCAGTTTTGTTTCAGTTTTGTTACAGCAAGTGGCTGCCAACTAGCCAACTAGCCGACTAGCCAACTGAGCAACTGACCAAACTCGAAACTCATACGAAAAAAAACTTGAGCAACTAAATTTGCATTTGCCAAAAAAAAAAAACCCCCCACCACATTTGATATGATACCGATAGGATGGTGAAATTGCAAATTTATGTATTAGTTTCGGCAAAAATTAATAGCTTCATGTAGGAAATATGACGTGTGGTTCGAATTACTCAACTCATTAGATGCAAATGTTTTACATGCACCCAAAAATTAACACTATACAACAAAATTGAATTTTGAAGGTATGAAATATGAAGTCTATGCTATAAAATATGAGAGAAAATAAATATATTAATAAGAGCTGAACTGAAGTTCAATTGAAATGTAAAATAAAAATAAATTTAATAATTTAAATTTAATAAATTTAATAAATTTAATAAATTTAAATTATAAGAAAAGTGATGATAAAAATTTTTTGAGCTTCTCTAATTTTTTAAAAATTTTAAACTAAAAAAAAAAATAAATAAATAAATAAATACAAAAATTTGTATATATAATAATAAAGATAATAATCTATAAAATATAAAATATAAAATATAAAATATAAAATATAAAATATAAAATATAAAATATAAAATATAAAATATAATATATAATATATAAAATATAAAATATAAAATAAGATATAAAATATTTGCTAATAGTTTTTTACAATTTTAAATAAAATTAATATTTTTTATTTGTGTATAAAATGTGTCTTTCTTTTAGTGTAAAATAATTGAATATTTAATTTATTGTTATATTAATTTTATTATTATATATAAGCCAAAAAGTTCTCATTTATAAATTTATTTACCAATAACTTTTATTATTTTTAGCTCATTAATATTCTTTAATGTTTAACATTTATTCATTTTTCAATAAAATTTAATTCATTTAAACGTTGCAATGGAAATATTTAAGAGATTTTCGTGAGATAAGAGTTAGGCAATTTTCACTTGCAATAAAGTTTATATAAATTTTAAGAGTCAAGACTATAAAATCAGAAACGTTGTAAATGTCGCTGCATAAATGTCGATGTATTTTACAGCAGACGCTTGTCTCGCCGAATGTCAAATCAAAAGACTCAGACAACGAACTTGCGCGCGCCTGTCGTCGACGAGTCGGCCCAAAAGAGCAAATAACATAAATTTTACTGTTTTTAACATGTTGATGCCGCATCTGATGCAAATCAAAGCAGTGGCCAGTTTGTCTATAAGTGTGCGCGATATTTAAATATATACTTAGAAACTGTTAGGCCAAGAGACACGTTCAACTCTGTGTAAATATCAAGGCTGCAGCGCCGAGCATCAAGTAAACAATTTGTTAAGAAGGTGACGATGAAGAAGCTCAAAAGCTCAAACTATAAACTTGTTTTTGGTGCCGAAAGACTTGTGGCTTTTCTAATGATGCTGATGCGACGTCTGATGTTGCTTATTCTATGGCTGCTGATTCTGCTGCTGCTGATGCTGCTGCTGCTGCTGATGTGCGCGTATCTAATAGAGTTGCCCAAAACACCAAAACCTGTGTCCAAAATGGCAAGATGCTGTCGCTGCGACTACCTAATAATTGGGCTCGTTGTTGATTCTGTTGCTGCTATTCACTTGTTGTTATTTGATCAAATGGCATAATAACTCGAGCCACATACATTTTGATCTTTAAGCGCTGCACTCCAACAAAATGCCAAAGTGAATGCAAAGGGCAACACGATGGATGTTGTTATGCCTAAAGCAAAGGCGTGGACGTTGAATGCCACTTCAACACAAAAACAAAAGAAGAAAAAAAGAAAAACAAAAAGGAAGAGCTCAAAACTCATTTAAGATATTGCATTGTGTAATAAATGAAATCTTTGTGCCTTATGGTAAGGTTTGACCTTATTTTGATGACGCAATCAAATCCTGATTGGGCGATTGAGTCACTTATTGAATAACTAGCTTATTGATAATTGATTCACAATTTGGTAAGTGCAATTTCTTTTTTAAGTTTATTCAACATTAATGAAATATATATTCGTTTAAAATATATTTATAAGAAATTTATGAACTTTATATTTCATTTGACATGGAAAATTTCTATTATAGAAATAATAAAAACTTGCAATTTTATTAGCGTAGAATAATATTTAATTATTCAAATGATAAAAAATGTAATAAAAAAAATTAAAAATATATACAAAATTATAAATAATAATATATATTTTTTAAAAAAATTTAAAAATAATGTAAATGTTTGTCTTTTTAAGGAATTTGGTTCCATTACCTATTTTTTGGCTTAACAGAACTTCTGATATACGCAAGAAAATACAATTTTCTTATATTCAATAATTCATAATTCATTGTAAAATACTCTGTAGAATTTTTGTTATAGTTTATAGTTGCAATTGACTTTGAATTTCATTAAAAGTTAACCCAGTTAAACGCAAACCATAAATTTTATAGCAACTGCAATAATTCCCTAATAAGACTTTTGCTTTTCCATTACAGAAATACAATTAATTTTATGAGAGATGTTTCTTGATTAACACATTATTTTAAAGCAACAATTTTATAGCGGCATCTCGTACATGAAAAGGCTAGTAAAACGTCTAGCAAACGTAGCAGCACCGCGGAATTTATTTGAATCTCGTTTCTGGCTGTGTAAAGCACTTTGGAGTAACCAAGATCGATTCGAGTGCTTTGTCTGATGCGTTTATGCGGCTGTTAATTAGTGGACAAGCACGGTTATACAAGTCTAAAGTCAACATGAGGTTGGCCAGAGAACCAGGCTGCATCTGCTGTGCGACCTTTTGAGTAATTTGTTTAAACAAAATAATGCGGCGGGCAGCTGTTGGCCTGACATTTGGCGCAATTAGCATTAATCAACGCTTGACTATTTGCAGTTGGCCCCAAAAATGCTTTATTTATCAGCAAATGGCACAGGCCATTTGTTAGTTAGGCCCGCTCTGGCTGAAATATTATGATGGCTGGAGCGCTGATGTTGATTGACGTCTTTTTGTTTGTCCTTGAACTCATTTCGTCTTTTGATTAATTTCAACGCACTTTACCACAGTACGATGCACTTTGTAATTTAATATTAAACAATTAACAGGCGCCAATCCAGCGCCAAGCAAAAACCCAAAGTAATTGTCATCAATTTGTATATTTGCGCAACTAATTGCCGAACATTTGTAAAATAAACGCCCAAAACGATGTTGGCCTGCAGGGCGCAGAGTGCGTCTAATTAGCCATGAATATTGTTTTCATATCGCATTCGCATCGCATCGCATATGATGATTGTGTGTGAATCGGCGCACTCGAGCGAATATTTCGTATGTCGACAACAACAAAAATTCAATGTCAAATTGCTCAACTCAAATGTAACTAGCTGACAATTAATGAGTTAACCAATTGCCATATAATCAGCCCTTCGTTTCTATATTCTTGCTCACTTGTAAATACAATGTAATTTTCGGTTTATTTATTACGATTTCAACACGCGCACAATCTCTGCAAACGTTTATTTGTTTGCCCAGAGCTCTGTTTGGCCAGGTGCCTTGGCCAAATTGGGGCGATACCGATACTCTGTTTCCCTTTCAACTACCTCACCCAGCGGGTAACCTAACAGTCGAAGCTTGAAGTGTTTTTATTTACTGGCCTTTTTTTTTTTGGCGTTTTCGTTTTTTGCGCGCCACAGCATCCAGTGCCAAGTAGGTTGGCAGACAGGGCTGTAATTTTTGTTGTTTTTTGTTTTTTGTTTTGTGTAATTAAGTCAGAGCAACAACAACATCGGCAAATAGTGCGTGCCCAGAGCTGTGCCAATTTATATGCTGTGCCATAATTAAATAAGCCTAGAGTGCAGCAACAACAATGAGAGCAGCAGCAGCAGCACGCTGAGCCATATTTTGCTGCTAGCTTGAGCAATAGGCTTGTTAGCAAGTTTGTGCCTTAAGTCTTTTGTTTGCACTGTGGTTGCAATAGGAAAGTAACTGGTAAAAAATCTATTTATTTAAAAATAAAATAATAAAAAATGTAAAAAATTGAAATTTGACGAAGTCTAAATAGTAATAAAAATAAAAAATAAATTGTATTTTTTTTTTAAATGTTAATATATTTATTTAATATATAAAAGCAAGTTTGCGCCCTAAGCTTTTAATGAAGAAATGTTTAATATTAAATAAAATATATTTTATTTGCAGCAAAACTCATTCAAAAATGATAAACTAAATTTTATAGATATATATTTTGTAGCAAGAGTCTTAAGTCATTTAAGTTAATAAATCATTAATAGAGGAACTCAGCATTTGAAGATGTGTAATGCTATTATAAAGAATCGAAATGCAGCAAAACTTGCTCATGAATGGAAAATTTAATTGTAAAACTATCTAAGCATAAATGCTTGGTAGCAAGTTTGCGCCTTAAGTCTTTCGTTTAAGACGCAATTAAAAATTTAATTTGTATTTATGCAAAGCTCAACAAAGTCCAAATTTTGCAAATCAGTATATAAATCTACCACTTAAATTAGATAAATACGTATCTCTTCTAGAATTTTGCTTTTGCAAAAAGCCAATCCACTGTATGACATATTGTGTCGAGAATGCGGCTGTTAGGCAATCGCTAAGTGACTACAAAATGTCTAAGATATTTGATTAGGTTGCATGTGGTCAATAATTACGCTGCGGCTGTGTCTTAAGGCGTACGTACGCACATTTTATGGCACCGACTTTGTGGCGGGACTAATTAAATGTCCATAAATTTGCTAAAAGACTATGCGAAACGATGAATTGCGTAAGTTTAGCTGTCTTCGAGATCTTCTGTCGATTTTTAATTAGAAGCCGGCTTTTGGCTATTTTTCTTAGCCGTTTAAGGTCAAAGCTAAGCCGGAAGCCTGTCCGAACGGGCTGCTAGGCAGCCGGGCAGCCAGGCACCCGGTCAGCCGGTTACCCGGCCAAATGGCAGCAGACGAACAGCTGCAGCGAGCTTACGAAATTCAGCTTTTTTTTTTTTTGGCCATTTTGCACTTCAAAATGTCAGCGGGCACAAACATTTTCTACATACATATTATTTATGAATTGTAAAATTTTTCAATATTTCTATTTTTTGCTATGCAGCACTCGCACTTGGCCATAACAAGTCGGTCAAGACGGCCAAGTCGGCCAAGCCGGGCCCAGACATTGCAGTTTGACCTTTTATTGGCCGGCTGGCTGCTGCTTGGGTAACCTCTTTGTCTCTCGCTCTTGGTGTGTAATTATTATCAAAAATACATTTTCAGCTTTTGTTTAACAAATTAAAAATGAACACACGTCAGTTAATTGCCAAAAAAAAAAAAAAAAAAAATTATATATTTATATAAATAAATACATTGTATTGTATTTTTATTTATTTTTTAATTTGAAAGATGCAGCCGGCAGAGCTGAAGCCTTGTTTATTGGCCATTTGTGTGACTGATGCTTGATTGGTTTTGATTGACCCGATTGCTGTGGATATTTGTTGTCTCCGCTTTTGTTATTGATTATTAATTTTTGGCATTGTGACATTTGCTTTGATCTTCATGCATATCTAAGCAGACTCAATCAATTGGTTGCTTGACTCATTCGTTGCGCTCGAAGTTTTGTCATTTATTTGCGAATTTCCCAAGCTAATTAAGAACTCACTTCCTAGGCGAAAAGACGTTTAATGCCCGTTCCACCTACATTTCGATCTCATTTCAACAAATATTTGCACTTAGCGTGCGAATTGCGAGGTATTTTTAGTGCTTAATTTCCGCCACAGGTTAAATGTTAATTGCCAATTGTGTTATAATTAAAAGCTGAAGCAATTTATCAACAACTTATTATCTGCAAAATACTAAAGTTGTTAATAAAACAACGAGAGTCTAAGTCGACAGCCGGATTGACCTTCAGCCAGTGTGGCGTTAATGTGAGGAAGCGAAAAGAACATTTACCGTCCTGTGTTGCATTAATCATATATGAATGTATGTATGTATGTAATTGGGCAGGTATGTATCTATGTATGTAGCTGCATAACATGAATATATGCTGTATTTATGTACAAATATATGATAAATGTTTCATGAGCGAGGGAAATAACATGCAAATCTCAATTTCCTGAATTGTAGGTGGATTATTAAAAAAAAATTGTTTTTAAATAATTTATTTGTATTTTGAAAAGCAGGCACTTAAAAATAATTTCATTTTAAATAATGACAAATATATATATGTATGCTAATTATTTTAATTTTAAATTTGTTTATTTATAATAAAATTTATTTCTTATTGATTCTTTTAATTGTTTTTTATAATGATAACAAAATAATCATACTTTGATTAAATTGAATAAAAAAATGTAAATGCTATTTAAAAACTAAAAAAAATATATATATATTGTGTGCGACTATTTTTGAAAATTTAATAAATATATTATATTTAGAAAGAAATGTATTACATATAATTAAATTGATTTCTTAGTTGTTTCTTTGTTGATTTTTCTTTAGCTAAAAATAATTTAATATTTAAATCAATTGTATTAGTTATTTATTTATTTATTTACTTATTTATTTATTTATTTTTTATTTATTTATTTATTTATTTATTTATTAACTTATTAATTTACTTATTTATTTATTTTGTTTTTGTTTTTCTTTTTAATTTTATTTTATTATTATTTTTTATTATATTTATTAGACTATTTATTTTTTGCATTTAGAAGATTAAAATTTCGTTTGATAATATTGTCTGTTAATTATATAATTTATAAAGTATATTGCCAATTTTTATTTGGCGAGTGATATTAGATAACATTTTCTTAGCTTTTCATTTGGGTTATGTTTTGCATAATTATTATTCAATCGGGAATTTAATATATATTATTCCAAAATGATTTATGTAAATCATCCGTTGTCTTATTTGTGCCTCTAATTACAATTTAACAAGAATAACTTTTTATTTTACTAATATTTTCATTCAATTTAATTTCATTGAAATAGCTAATTGCCCTTTGGAAAGTGGCATTGAATATATAACAATACCATAAGAAAGTTTCATAGCAATGATTTTTCTTTCTAGTTAAGGTGCATTTAGCTACAGTCTCTAATGAGAAGTCAGTGTTGGCAAGGCATTTAGCATCTGAGTGTGGGCGATCTTGGCATTGCTGCTACTGGAAAGTCAGAATGAGTAATGAGACAACTCTTATACAGCAGCTGTTATACTTATTTGCACAGCGAACTAGTATTCGCCCTGATCAGCTATGAAACAAAAGTAGAATCAAGTAACCATCGTTGGGATTACAAGAATTTATGTAGATGGCATGCTAATATAAAAGCTGGCACATTTTACGATCTGTCATTCTATCTATGTATCTATCTATCCATCTATCCATCAATCTATCTATATATCTATCTATCTATCTATCTATCTATCTATCTATCTATCTATCTATCTATCTATTTATCTATTCTATCTAAATTCTTGCTTAGGAATCGTTTAAGCAAACTAATTGAATGAATTCAAAATTAAAAAAAAATATATATTGCTGATATATATGTCTCAAGCATTTACAGACAATTATAAGACACATTTGTAGCATATCGCCTCTGCGCCATCTGAGTTTTCACTTTAGCAAATTGGTCAAGGTGCTTGATTTGGTTGTGACGACAATTCGTGAGTGTTTCTTTTTATTATGGTTGTTACTATTGCTGCTGCTGCTGCTGCGGCTGCTGTTGTGGTTGTTGTTGTTGCAGCTGGCCATTTGACAATGTCGATCGACATGCAATTCACATTATGGCAGCCATTTGGTGGTGGCCAAGCGTGGCGCGATATTGCGCTATATCTTTATATACATATATATAAATTAATGCTTAATCAGCAGAAATTGTCTAAATCCGCAAATTATCGGCAAGTGGCAGGCGTTTAATTGTAACTGCCCCAAGTGCGGCCCACAGCAGCCAAAAGCCAACCGCAAAAGCCAAGCTTGACCATAACAATAGCCGTCTGTCATAACAGCTAACAAAGGCACAGCCACGGGGCGTGCTAATTGAAATTCTTGTGGCATAGTCAAAGATTTTATGTTGACCTTCTCAGTTATGTATGCATTTGGGTGAGGGGGGGGAGTCAGACACTTACCATTATCAAATCGCCAGTTTCCATATGACGGCGCATTAAGATGGCTGCCATATTCTGCTCATCTTGAAAGACTTCACCGATTTCATGCTTGTGATGCTGCAAGAGAAGAGAAGAGAGAGAGAGAGAGAGAGAGAGAGAGAATTTATATTAGTTGCTTTGCCTTGCCGCTTTCAATTAACAAACAAATCAATTTTTTCTGCTCGCATTCCAAGCATACCAAAAAAAAATGTACACTAAATGTAAAGCAATTTTTTATATAAAAGGAAAAAAAAATTATAAAAATCATTTCTGCTGGTCTGTTATTCTGTTTAGCTGCTGGTCGCAAGTCAAAGCCAAAGCCAAAGCCGTGTGGTCAGGCAGCTGTATATTAATTAAGTGCGCCAACAGCTGAAGAAGGAGACGGCAACAATGGACAGAGACCAACATAGAGCTAGAGATTAAGAGTGAGGCAGAGAGGCAAGAGCGCTGTTAGCTGTTAGCTGCGTGGGATATGCGGCAGCGGGGCTTTTTGTTGATTTATGCAGTTGGTCAGCAAATGTGACGCCTCAACATGCACGTCACTCATGCGCCGTGTGTGCCGTGCGGTTGCCTGCTCAGCCTGACCATGAAAAAGCGCAGCGCTGTAGCTTTGGCTAAAGCTTAAGCTTTTGACATTTGGCCAACTGGCAGCATTGGCAACTGCGACTGCCTGATCTGGTTTCAGTTGAGTTGTTCTTTAGCAAATCCTGTGACATCGACATTCGCAATGTATTTGATTTAAGACTCAAGGCAACCATGATTACAAGTTTATGTGCAGTGTCTCTCTTTTTCTTTTGGTCAAATTCGCAAATTTGAGGAATGCATTTGATTTGAATTAGCATAGCATTTAAATTATTTCAATTGGCTTCAAATTTGCTTATGCGACACGCAGAAATCAAATGTGCGACTAATTAAATTAATTGCCGGCTGCGCCTGCCCATTAATTCTGTAATAAATATCGAAATAAATGTAATCTGACACTTGACATCAGCATTTGGCATTGACTGCGTATCGTATGGCGCGCCGGCCACAAAACTTGTCCGCGGCGCTCTATCAAATTACAAGCATAAATCATTTTCATAACTGGCCTCAGCACAAATATACATCCATATATCCATACATCGATATATCTGTATATATACTCGTAAAATGCCATAAAACTAAGCCAAGTGCCAAAATCAAAGTCACTGCAAACTGACCAAATAGCCACTGGCCACAAATTTGCCCACATGCGATGAAAGCGCCGCAGCAACCGCATAGACCATAAATCAGCCGGAGGTTAGGCGAACAATCGGCCAGGAACGGAAGATGTGGTTTACAAATTGAATTTTTTCTTAGTTTTTTGGCCTGGTAAACTATTTAATTGAATATAATAACAATTGCACGCAACGGCCAATCAAATGTTATGGCATATATTAACAAAGAATTGCCAAAAATATATCGAGAGTTTTTAGAGCGTGAGAAAAAGTTGAAAAACTAAATTTATAAAATAAAAAATATTTTAAAATAAACAACTAATAACAAAACTAGTAAAATATGGATGTAAATTATTCTAAATAATAATATAAATAAATAAATTTTAGAAATAAATAAAAGCTAATTTAAAATAAATTTATTCTATCAATAATAAAACTTGTAAAATATTGATGTAAATTATTCTAAATATTCTGCTGAAGTTCTTTTTAATATACATAATTTTATTCTTATTATATTTTATTCTTATTAATTATTATTATTAATCTTATTATTTTTATATAATTAATCTACCAATTTTTGCTCTTTATATTACAGTTTAAATATTATAAAATATCGTATATAATTCTGAATTAACCTCTATTCACGCCTTATCAAAAACGAATCCAAGCAGTAAAAAAAAAGAAAATTTGATTCAGCTTTTCTTTAGCTTCCAGCTTTTAGCTATTTTAAAAAAGGAAAATTATATGAAGAAGTCTTTACTTTTTTCTAGTGCAAATTCCTTGCAAATGTTTACAAATTATTTTCAGGCGATTAATCAAATCACTGAGCTTGTCTGCCCATTTGAAAAGTGGGCGTGGCAGCGGGCTATATGTTGACTGTTGACCGCGAAACGTGTTGACACGCAAAGGCAACAGGCAAATGCAAACGCACCACAGCAACAACAACAAATAAAAAGCAATTTTCATGTGCAACAAGCATTTATGGCTTAATTTGTTGTTGGCTGACATGTCTTGGCTAACGACCTTGTGGAAATAAGTTCAAAGCAACAAGAGCGACCCCCACACGTACATAGCATACTTCAGTATTTCTTTGGTATATTTCTGTATTTCTAATTCAGCTGCCAACTGCCAAGAATCAAGGCACTTGTTGTCTATGGTGTTTTTTTGTTTTCTTGTTGTCAACGTTGCAGCTAGCGCTGGCCAAGTGTGTTTTGGCCATATTTATGAACTGTTAGTGTCCGCCGGCCACTTATCGCAGTCAAGAAACAAGCACCAATTCTTTTTTTTTTTTTTTTGTATATTTTCTGAATTATTTTTGGATTTTTTGTTGTTTTTCGAGTGCTCTTGAAGCAACTTTGCATGCCACTTCCTTCGTTAGTTGACAATTGTGGCCGTTTTAGCTCGGTTTGGCTCGCTTTTCTGTTCTGTTGCAGTTTTAATTAGCCCACTTGATGCATGCATTGTAAACTGTCGCGCATTTGGTGCCAACAACAATATTTTACCATTTTTAAATTTATTAACGACATCGTAAATTTTTAATTACAAATGGCTACAAGACATTATGCAGATTATGCGGCCCACAGATTCACATCAAGTCGTCTGCGTGTTGGGCGGTTATGTAAATCACACTACTCACAACGTTCGCTCTCTGGCTATCTCAATTACTTGTGCGGCTAAAATGCTTTCGAGTGTCCGGCTGGGCCCAAGGGCTTTTTAGCCAAATTGGCGCCATACAATTTGTTGCCTGCCTTTCCATACAAGTAGATTATTTTTTTTGGCATATTATTTTTATAAATTGCTTATCATTAACGGTTTTTTTTTTTTTGGGGCAGTGAGAGAAATACGCTTAGAGCAATTAGATGAAAGATTGTCGACCAAAATATGGGGCCATTTAAAGAGTCGCTTTCTAACTGACGCTGACAGCGTGGGCGTTGCTTTTTTTTTTAGGGAATTATTTCAATTTCTATGCAGGCAATTGAAGTACTCTACAAATGAAAAAGTTATAGACGTGAGTTCTCTTTGCTTTCATATCTGAATAATATTTTAGTAGAAACTTTAGCTATTCTTCATTCTTTACGTATTCAGAAGTTTGAGCCTTTGTGTTTTGGCTGCAAGAGCAAAGCCGCAGCATCAGCAGCCACAAAACTTACTGTGACTTACACCTATTGGCAGGTAATTCCAATTTGATAATATATTTCCAATTATAATAATTTATTTATTTACAAAAAATATATTATTTCGTATAATATATATAAGATTAACAGGCTGTATGGAATCTACTATGTAATCATGCCTATTTTGGCATTCTGGAAGTCACTGTAAAAGTTTTTCATGACGTGAGGAAACAACAAATATGAGCTTATACCCTAACAATTCACTTTCCGAGTCCGAGTCAAGTAGCATGTATTCCCTAACCATATCTATTTAATTACCAGCTAATCTTAACCAATCAATTTGCATCGATTACACTAACCAACCTTTCATTAATCCCAATCGTCAAGTCTCATGAATCAAGTACTATATCTGCGTTCAAAAAGAGAGTACAAATTGCCGCAAGAAAAGTAAAAGCAACGCTCATTCGCAACTACTTCCGGGCAGCGATCTTTATTTTGCAAATGCAAATTAGTTGAAAAGAGAGAGAGAGAGAGAGAGGTAAAAGAAAGGCAAGGCAGGCAAGAAGGGCGCCTAGGCAAACAAAAGACTTAGGCAACAAACTTGACGAAATGAAAATTAGCCTTTGAAGTTGTTTATTTTTGTTTTTTGTTTCGTTTTTTGGGCGGAAAACGTGAAAAGCTACTTGAGCTTGAAAACTGTGCGTAGTCGAGCAGCTAATTTGCTATTGTTGCAAACGCAAGACTCATCGCCCCATCGCAGCATCGCCCCGCCGCGCATGACGCCCACTCAACTCCAAGAGGTTTGTTGCTTTCGGCTAACTGCTACGCATATAAAGCCACAAGTCATTTAACCACGCTAACTGACAATTAACGCATTAGCAGCGACATCGACAGCGTCAGCGACAGCGTCGCAATTGCTTGCTGGCCCGTGTGGGCGTCGTTTCTTTTTGTTGGTTACGCATACGACGCGTTGGCTGCGCGCATAATGATTTCCATTTATCTGCTGGATTTTGAGCTCTGCATGCTTATTACGCACCATTATGCACACACACACACACACACACTCGCACATATTGGCTTACATTATTATGCATAAGCCGATACGCTTCCAGTCACAATAAGCCGCACAGTTGACTTGATTTCAGTGCAGGCTTTTTGGTGTTTGTTTTGATTTTGGTCTTCTGGCCGTCACAATGCCAAGGCAACTGAGTCTCATTGTCTGTCTATTATTTGGCTAATTACACATTTCAATCGATCAGCGATGATCAATGTTATGATTATGTCTGATTCAATTCAATTGTTCGAGCTTGAGCTTAACGGCTCAGCGTAAACTGTCGTAGCCAATTGTGAGCAGAATTCATTCAATTGAAGGTAAACTCAAACTATTTATAATGAATGAGTGAGATTACTGATTTTTTGTTTTTTTGTTTTGTTTTTTGTATTGAAGGTATTCCATAACCTTTTTCAAGTTTTTCAAATTGTTGTTAGATAAGATTGTAAACTACTTTTTGGCCTCTGCTCAGTTCAAATTTTCCAAAGCTACGTTTTATCATAATCAAAGTGATTTTTGCAGCAAGATAACTGCAAAGGAAAAAAATTTAAAAACTTCCGCGCTTGCATTAGACTTGCATGAAGTCTTTTTTCTCCCTTGTGGCCGCTAGATAAGCAAATAAAAAAATAGTTAGACGTTCGTTACGTCCAGCTCAAAGTCGTATTCGTACTTTTGTAGTGCAAAAAAAAAAAAAAACATGAAACAAAAAGGGAATGAACAACCTCGACTGCAGCGAGAGATCAACTATGTTGGTTTGCCGATTGTTGTTGTTGTTGTTGTTGTTGTTGCTTGGCTACAAAGCAACAAGCCGCACAGCGCTAACAATAACTGCAACATGAGCACGGCCAACACAGCAGCAGCAGCAGCAGCAGCAACAACCACAAAGGCTGTCGTGCGGGGGCATTATGCAACCGATTGCACAGAGCCAAACAGACCAAAGAGAGACAGAGAGCGAGAGAGAGAGAGAGAGAGACAGAGGCAGCGTGAGTAAAGGAGAGTATGCCAGAAAAAGTGCAACGAGCAACAGCTGCTTTCTATCGAGTGGGAGCGACAGTGAGCTAATTTGAAATTCATTCAGCTGCCAAAAGCGCTGGCTCATTAATCAAGCGCTCTTTCGGCGCCAGTGCAACGCTTCAAGTGAAACAAAAAATCGTCTAAATGGAAATGGGCAGCAAGTTGAAGTCGTTTTGCAATGACAAGCGGCAAGTACTCCAGATAGTTGCATAGCTGCACATATATGTACATAAATACATACATATATATACGTATTAGTATATGCATTTCAGAGTGGCTCTGCTTGTGAAATATGCATCAATTGCTTTAATAGCGTTTTAATTATAAGCTCAACACTCGTGGCATCTATAAACATATATGTATATATAAAAAAAAAATCATTTTGAAAACTCAATTATCTGGCTTTCAGCTATTGTTGTTGGGCTCGGCTCTTGAGAATGAATGAAGCGCCTCACAACAACACACGAGTCGTCGAGAAGTAGTGCACATTTATTACCCAATTCTTTTGTTTTTAGCTTTGGCTTGGCTTGGCTCGAAACTCGTCTCGCTTTGCCTTTTGCCAAGCCCAGGAATGGGGCTTGGGTTCTGTGCTTTAGCTTTGGCCCATATAAGGCAACGGCCAAATATGCATTCCACTGCACTGTGAACTGTTTTACATATATATAGAGTTATTTATTTCACATGCTTGCCATAAAGTTTCAAGGCTGCGCTTAGAGCTTCCATGTGTGCACTGGAATTATGTAATGTCAAAGCTGACCAAGCAAGAGCAGCATGAAAAGAAATTGTAATAGATGAAAAACGGTTGGAGTTTTTATATTGTTATAAATTTGATTGGAAAGATATATTTATGCCATTGTATGTGAAATAGATGAAGACTGCATGCTGATTACAAATGTGATGGAATTTCTATTTTCTTTCATTTTTTATATTTTATTCTGTTCTATTGTTTACAACATGAAAATGTTATAACAAATATTTTTTATATATTTTTTATATAAAATATATAATATGAAAGTTTTTATAAATAATACAAATATATAGAAAATTTAAAAGTATAAAATAAAATTAAAATAAATTATAAATAATATAAATGCTTTTATATATAATAAAAATATATACAAAATATATAAATAAATAGAAATTCTTAAGTATTTTGTATATAATATTTATCCATTTCATTATTATTAAATTATCCAACGAATTACAACGACACATTTATTAACCTTTTTTGGCCATCCTGCTCTGAAATATTCAGCCACTTTTTCGTTTAATTATTTTCATTATCAGGCAGAGGGCACACGAGTGCAGCCACCTTCTATTGCTTGCCTGTTTGTTGGCATAAATATTTTCCTGTTGGCCATAAAATTAGTTATGCTCCGTTAAGGCAGCTACCACTGCAGCAGGCTGGCGCTTGCAGCAAACCTGCACCTTTATTTATATGCTGCAATATTTTATTTTATTTTTGTTGTGCCTGACCTTTGGCGGGGCCTATCGATTGAATGCGGAGGTGGGTGTGCCGTGTGACGCCTTGTGTTTGCCTTTATTTTCGTGGCAGCAGAAATACCATTATTTTTTTTTTGCTTTATTGGGGCGTTGCCAATACGAAACGAACGTTAGCTGCCTATCTGGCTGCCTTCATTGTTTGTCCAGAAATTGTACGAAAAATTTCACTGCACGAATCTTATTTTCATCGGCAGGAAAAAAAGAGAACTAGACACGAAGAAAAGCAAAGCAATTAAAACGCCAAAACTCAAAGTTTGAAAGTTAAAAAACAATAACAACAACCAATTTTAAGGCAATTTTGTGGCTGGCAAATAAATTTCCCTGTCAAGTTTGTGGCTTAAGTCTTTTGTTTTCCCAGCATTAATTTGAACAAAACGGGGTCGGTCATCTAGAAGATTTGTTCCGCATGCGGTTTGAATTCTCAAAATCAAGTTAATTTTTGTACCAAAAAAAAACAACGAAAATTGCCGAAAAAAAATGAAACACAATAAAACAGTTCATGCCACAAATTAGAATAAATGTTTCTTGATGGAAGGTCTCCGGCCAAGTGCCGACCATTACTTTAAATCGCATAGAGCGAATATCATTTTGTGTCTCTGTGGTTGCCGTCTACAACTGGAGGCCATGTGTTTTCTAACATTTTGTGGCATGAGTCAAATACGAAAAATAATTGCAAAAAAAAAAAAAAGATTTTTTAAGCAACACTTATCGAGTGGGAGACTTGCTGCAACATGACTGCAGCGCAGCATTTATTTTAATTAAAATTTAATAAAAAAGCTAAAAATCTTCCAATATAAATGACAGTCACATACACTCACACACACGTCAATTTTTCCGCATTGCGCTCAGGCTTAAGACTTGAATTATCACACATAAATCACAGTGAACAGAGCGCAAGAAGTCGCGAGCTGGCAATCTTTTCTTTTCGCCTGTCGCCCGACATGACATTTCACTTTCATTTCCGAAGTTTGCTGTGCCTTGCATTAAAATCATTTTTATTTTTCGCTGCTTTTATTTGTTTGTCTGTTCCTACAGCAATTCGCATTTGGTAATAAATGCCCTGAAAGTAAAACGTATCGAACGTTTGTCTCTAAACTTGGCAACGTCAAATAAAATGATTAAAACAAAAACAAAATAACCTAGTAAGTGTTTACAATAAAAAATTCACTTGCACATGAGCTAACGCCCCATGCCATTGGGCATATAATTATCTATCTCTGTGTGTGTGTATATATATTTGTATAGCACTGTAAATAACAGTTAATGTGCAGAAGCAAGGCAAAAGAAAGTGTGCGCTCATAATTGAAATAAGTCACGTTCATGTTCATGGCAGAGTCACAGAAATGAAAAGTGATTTATATGTGAGTGTACCTATACATATATCTTATATATATCCATATATGTCTGTGCACGAATTTAATGGAAATTTAAATGATTTTACCTTAAAAGAAATTTGAATAGAAAAGCAAAAAAAAGTCTTGCCTAAAGCTGAGCTTATTAAATAAATTTGATTAAAATCCAAAATTATACAATTCATATTTCAATTTCTATTAATAATAATTGCTTTGCACATGCAGCTTATATAATATGTATATATATCCCGGGCTAAGACCATCAATTGTCGCTTTAGCGTCAACAGCTGTCATTGTCGCTTATCTGTTGCCAACTGCTTTATATAAGCCGATTTCCGCACGTCCTTGACTTTACTCGCATTTTTTTTTCAGCCACTCAATTGCATAACGAGAAATGTAATGAAGCTTTTGCACAGTAGGCCAATCGCTAAAGAGCTTGCCTCTCTAATCTATTTATCACATGGCCAATTAATTTTGATTAGATTCGCAGGCAATCCACAGCTGAACAACAAACGTCAAATGAAGCGCAGCTCAAGCGAATACTGATAAGAAAATAAAATAAGCCACAAAGTCTGCTTGCTTAAAAGCGGAAGACAAAGCTCGACAAAAAGAAAACTGAACAAAACAAATAAATAACGAGTTGAGTAGCGAGTCGATGTGAATATGCTAGACTAAGCAATACCGCAAGTTGACAGTCAAGCAGAAAAAGAAGCCAAAGCTATTATATGTACTTAGCTAGAAGAAGCAGACATTACGAAAGCATTTCGTTCACGAAGATCAGCAGCTCAAGCTCATGAGTGCAAGAGCAGGAAAACAAGATTAAGGCATCTAGGTTTCTGGATCTTGCTCTCTTTAGCTGGGCCTTTGAGTAGCACAAGATCAAATGTGTGGCCGAGGCAGCAAAAGTAATAAGCGAGAAGATCGCTCGGCTCTGGTTCGGACTACCTGTTCGCTCGTGTGTGCTTATGTGATGACACACGAGCGCCATTATGTTCGCTCTCAAAGGGCTCGTGTCTGTTCTCAATGTGTTTGCTCTCCATGGGCTCTGCTCTCGCTAAATATGAGCTTATTACAGCTGAGCAGAGAAACTGAAGAGTGCAATTTTACTTTGGGTTCGTCATTCAGCGAACGAAGAAGTCGCAAATGTCAAATGGCATATTTTGGATATCATAACAGATCAAACCGAGTAAACAGTCAATCAAATATTTATATTATAATTCAATTACTTTTGGTTCTTAACAAAGTATTCATATATATGTAAAGAAAATGCCAACAAAGCTGATTTCATTCACTTTCTATCTTGATTACATTTATATAATAATATAATAATTTTTTTTAAATATATATAATATTATAATTATAGGATTTACCTTTAAAATATACCCAAAATTCTCTTATTCAATCTACCAGAAACTTTTAATAATTGCTCTATTTACCTCATCAATACACACCAGCTCAGTCTTCTGCAGTCTACAGGGTATTCAAGCAAATGCACGAATAAAATAACTAAAGCAAACGAATGTTACGATTCATGATGTAACAATGAAAGTGCAAGAAACATTCAAGAAAAGCCAATCAAAAATGTAGCCACAGAAACGTGATCAATAACAACGACAAAAAAATTAAATAAATAAATAAAACAACAAAAAGCAAAGACAATAAATATGATCAAATGACTTGGGGAGTGTTCAATAAGAATTTGACAGAGTCAAAATGAGAACTGAGTTTATTTTATAGACATATATCAAGTACTCTTTGCTCACCTTCTCATCGAGTATTTCCTGCAGATCCAGGCCATGCGTGGCATTCGGTTCACTGCCCACCGACCACATGCGCAGCTCGTGGGGCGCACCCTTGAACAGACCCTGGGTGGCGCGCAGCGTGAGATTCACATGTTTGCCGAAGGCGCTGAAGGATACATTGTGCGCCTTGATGGAACTGATGTCGTCGCCAAGCAGATGATTATTGCTCTTGCCGGCCGCCTGTTGCTTCAGCTCACTGTAGTAGGCATTCTTGCTCAGATCCTTCTTCACATGATGCGGCTTCTGGGCATTGATCACATTGATGCGTTCGCCGATGCTGCGACGTTTGCGCTGGAGTCCGCCATGCGACGAGTGGTGCAGCAGCTGGACGAGCTCATAGTGTGGCACGGCGTCGTGTGTGTCCACATGGAAAACTGAATGCAGTTGCTCTGGCGACATTTCTTTGTGCAGCTAAAAGAGCGAAAGAGAGAGAGAGAGAGAGAGAGGATGTTAATGAGTGAGTGGTGTGATTGTAGAGATACAGCAGCCAGCGGGCTGCTACAAATTGAAGCAATTGTTAAAGTATTCATTGAGAAATTATCAATAATTCAATGCAATAAAGGCATGCCATGAGCACAAGTGTTTATACGGCGCTAGTTGAATTGGTTTTTTTTTTTGTGTTTGCACGGGCACTCAAGTGGCCTAAAGATTAACGACTGAGCTGAGCTCAACTGAGCTCAACTGAACTGAGCTGAACTGAACTGAGTCGCGTCGAGGTTTGTCGGTTAGCAGTCGCGCGAGTATCTTCAGCAAGTGGGTCAGGGTCAGAGCGTCGCATGCCGTGGGGTGGCAGGGACGAGGAGTGCCTGAGGAAAACCCAAGAAGTAAGCAAACAAACAAATGGCTAAAACCGTTTGCGTGTACTGTTATCGCTAGTGCGTGTAGACGAAACAACAAAATTTGTATTGAGAGCACAATAATTGCATATTTTAATTATTAACAAATTCTGTTTTTTTTTTGCTTGTTTTATTATTTTCAAATGTGTTTTTAATTTGCACGCAATTGTTGTTACTCACAATGCTAAGCAGATCAGATTGATTTGCAGATTATTTATAGATAAACAAGATATTGTCTTGAGTCCGGCTGTCGAGGTTTCTTTTGAAAAGTTGATTTATATTTACAAAACACATTTTTTTTTTTTCATATAAAATTGTTGTAATAATAGGAGCTTTAAATGGGCTATAACAATTAAATATTGTAATAAAATACAATTCTGTGTAGTAAATCTAAATCTGCAGTTCCTATGGAGACTATATATAGTTGCGGAATTTTTCCGTATTTTTGCTACTCACGGATTTAGCATAATTTAACTTTTGTGTAATTTAGTAAAGGACATTTATTTAAGTTTATTTAATCTATATGTTCGACCAGCCATTAAAATTCTTTTAACATTTTGAATCTCTCTTAAAAATCATTTTCTTTATAAAATTTCTCAAAATATTTAACTTCTTTAAGTTGACAACTCTATTTGACTTCTGTCGAGTTTTGAAAATTCAAGTTCATTATAAAAATATATATCTTATGCGTAGTATTGTTAATATATATATATTTTCTAAGTTGTCTTCCAAACAGAAATATACATCCAGCGCATATGCCCGCATTAAAACAAAATAAGCTCGCAATATTACCGTAGTTCACTTAAGGCCTAAATATTTAAGCAAATAGCTTAAATAGTCTTCGCTATTCATACAGGGTATCTCTAGTCAGAGTCTTATTCTTCTTCTAAAAAAAACCTACTATTACCGCTTTCCTGAAAGAAAAGCAGCGTCTCACTCCTGCCACTTATTAATACTTGTCTTATATATAACTTCTCGTATATCCAGGGTGTCTCTTAGTCATTCCTATTCTCTCACTGATACCTCCTAGTTTAATATGCCTTCAAAGAACACACTCCATAAACATATTTCTCTGCAACCTTTCATTTCTGCCAATTAGCCTTAATTGTGTTATATGTTAATTCTCGTCTAGCCCATTTCTCTAGGGTATCTGCTATTCAATCAATGCCAACTGAACCAATTTCAATTGCCTAACACGTCTTTAACGTGAAAAAACAGAAACTCTTAAGCCACTTAGTTGTGCCAAATAGCCTTTGCTTATGAATCTCTTTTCGATTTTCAATATTCCTTTTTAACTGGGTTATATATGCTCACATCTATAGCCGCATTTCCGTTTTCAATTTTTTTTCTTTTTCATTCTGTTTTTAGCTCAAATATTTACCGCATGTTTGGATGCCATGCGGCGGCAACAAATCGGCAATTCGCAAAATTTGTTACAGGGTCAGAGCAGAGTAGAATTTCCTTTAACAACAAACTGACACAGGCCGGCAGGCAAAAACAAAAGACTTAGGCAGCGAACTTGCTGCACGCTGCAAGCGAGCCAAAAAAAAAAAAAAAAAAGTTTTGGCCTGGCAATTTAGGCAAATTTCTTGCATTTTATACAACCGCAAATGGTGCGCCGCACAGAAATGAGTCAAAAATTGTACAGCAAATGATCACAACAACAACAACAACAACAACTACAACAGCAATGCAAACAGTTAAGTAGAAGACAAGGTAAACAACAGAGATTCAGTTAGCATAGACAACAATTTTGTTGTTGTTATTTATTCATTTTTTTGGTAAAAATGTTGTCGTCTCTTGTATAACAGTTAGCATGATAATTCTATTTTAATTGATATGCGAACAGTCGGCGAAATGAGCGCCTCGACGAAGCCAAATGAAACGAATGCGACAGGTGAACAAACGCAAAGAGCAACTGCGAACAAGAGGCAGACACAATGCCACAAGAGTTTTTACTTTCATTTGAAACGTGTTTTGGTCACAGACAATCACAGAGACAGAGACAGAGACAGAGAGAGGGAGAGCGAGTGATGCAGCAGCAGCTCCTGGAGGTCGACTCTTGAGTAATATTTGTTGCCCGCTGAAAGTGAAAATGAACTCGAGCTTAATTTGATTTGGAATTATTAGTGCAGAGGAACGATGATGCTGCTGCTGCTGTTGCTGCTGTTTGTTTCTTAGGGCTATCTGAACTGCATTGGGAAAGCTGCACCTGCAGCAATTTGCAATATGCAAATGGCAAATGGGGCCACACCCCAAAACACCAAACGCCAATCAACACTTGGCCAGTTGGTCAGCTTGTGAGGCGGGCAATGTGCGCGGGGCAGCCCTTGCTGCCAATTAATTGCAATTAATGGGAGGTAACAGCAAATTATGCAAAAGCCATTTGATGAACAAGATCAGCGCCAGCGATTAAGCTTAGCCAAACCAGGGCTGGCAACGCAATGCAAATGAATCATTAAACGAGAAGGCGAGCTTTCGATTGGAGTGTACTAAAAAGTAATTTAATAATGTTATAAATAAATGTATTTAAATTGGAATTTGAGAGAGAGAGTAATAATTAATAAGTAATAATTATGAAAAGAATATGTAACTTATCTCTTCAGATTTTCATTTAAAAAATACAAAAATTAGCAATAAACATTTTTTTGTAATTTTTTATTAATTGTTTTTAATTAATTACATAATATTCGAATTAATAATCTTTTAAGATTTTCATTTTAATTATAAAATCAAATGAAAGCAAAAAAATTAATTATTAAATTTTAATATAATCATAATAAAATATTTTAATTAATAATCTTTTAAGATTTTAAATTTATATTTTTTATTAGATTTAATAATCTATCAAGTTATTTTTTTAATTATAAAGTCAAATAACTTAAGATTTTTATTTTAATATTAATCATTAAAGAATATTCGAGTGAAATAACATTTACTATTTTCATTTGTATATAAATATAATATATTTATAAATATAATAGTTTTAGCAATTTCAAAAAGCTCTCTCTATAAAAAATCTCTAATTAATTTACTTCAATATTTCCTGCATTATAAAATGTCAAATATTTTTCAAATCTTAAACAGTTCACAAATTTGCAGCTATCAAATGCAAAAGTCAAATCGAGTTAAAGTTGACTAAAGAGTATATTATTTAATCTCTCTCTCTCTTTCTCTCTTACCGATTTAAAAAAGAAAGAAATATATATTTACATACGAATACATCCGGATATTTGCTTGGTTTATTAAGCAACTGGTTTTGGTTAATAGTTCAGTTGAGGCTTAGTTTAAAGGAAAAAGAGTCGAATTTTTAGTTCAATTGACAGCCTTGTTTCAATCACTCGATTACTTCAAGTAGTTGTCATTTGAATGTCACACAGCCTCAGAAAGATCTGTGAACCAGTGAGCTGAATCCCAGCTAATCATTCATCGATGGCTCACAGCAACAGCAACAACAACAACGACGACGACGACGGCGACGAAGGCGACGGCTGCTGGCGATTTGTCCAAGCGGCGCGCGCTTTAATTTTCGACGGGGTGCAATGACGGATATTGTGAAATTTGTGTTTGTAATTTGTATAGCTGCTGTTGTTGCTGTCGTTGTTGCTTGTTTGCTGCTCGTTGTCCGGTTGTTGTTGCTGCTGCTGCTGCTGCTGCTGCTGCTGCTGCGCGCAATTACTGAAATTGTGTGATTACTCATACGCCCGATATAACCGGCATGTAAGCTGCGACTTGGACGGCTCTGGCTCTGGCTCTGTCTCTGACTCGGGCTCAGCAGCTCAAAGTAAAAGGTGTAGCCGCCATATTAGCGCAAAAAGTGTGCTTCAAATTGGCCACGAGGAGGCCAATACACTGTTTATGGCATAAACACACACGCACACACATATATGCTAACTACTTATCTCTTTGCGTTGTGCAATTTTCATGCACCGGTCAAAGTCAACAACGAAATCGATGGCTCTCTCAATACGAATGCTCGCCAGAGTGTCACTCGACCTTATGCCAAAGCAAATCATATAAAGAAATTATATACTTCAGCCAAGCGCAAACAGCGCACTTGACTTACAGATCAAGCAGCTGGCATTAGTAATAATCATAATAATAATAATAATAGTTATAATTTTAATATTGCTAACTACATTTTCTTTTCGGCGGCGAATCTTTTTCGCTGGGCTCGTTGACCTTGCCGCGCCTGACAAACGCCGGAAATTTACAAATATTTTTACTGCTGCTGGCGCCCACTTTGCTTGTTTTTTTTTTTTCAATCATCTCCTCTGTCTGTTTTTAGTTCAGAAGCAAAAATTAACAAAGTGTGAAAAGTTCAGAGTGTCATAACTTCAATGACTTTGGAGACTTCAAAGATGCGCGCCTAATGGGGAAGTTTATTGCTGGAGTGACAATCTCTCTCTCTCTCTCTCGCTCTTGCTCTCTGTCTCTCTCTCAATGTCACTCGCAGCTGGTTTTATTTTATATAAAAATTATGTAATTTGTGCTAGTAAGTTTAAGTATTCTTTGAGCTTTAGCTTTAAACTCAATGGAGTAGTTTTAGTATATATTTTTATACATTTCTCACTTTAGCTATCTTTAGAAAATTACTCAGAGACATGGTCAACTATACACACACACACACACACATAACACTAACACGCTCGCCCATTGGCGGGAACGTGACCTAAACTTAAGAGATAAAGCAAGCAGCAGCAGCCAGAGCCAAAGAGTCTGACAACAGCAACAACAACAAGCAACAACAAAAACTAGCAACAAGCAACAACAAATCGTGCCACGCAAATTACAAAACGCCAAAGTTCTTGATTTCACAATTAATAGGCTCAAAAACTGCAGCTAGGAAGAGGTAGAAAATTTCATAAATTTTTTGTCGTATTCTTGACAGCACATGAAATATATAAATAGACTAACAACAGCAGCAGCAGCAACAACAACAATCACCAATTGCAATTGGCTGACTCATAACGCTGCGATTCTAGCCAAGTTTTCGTGCTGCTTGTCTCAGCTTTTGGCCAGTTGCTTTTCATAATTTTGTTTATGCTTCGTTGCGATTTGAAGGGCCTCGTCATAGTTTTTGTCTAGAGTTTTATGATGCTGCTGCTGCTGGCACGCAAAAAAAGTCAACTTTAATTGCAGTCTTAGTTGCAATCGGATACTCAGACTCAGTCTTGACTCCAAGTCTAAGTGTTGCAAGCAGCTTCTCTGTTAATAGCATATTCAAGCACGTGTTGAAATATAGCCATCTAATGTACAGCAACAACATTGCTCTCATAGCAGTAGTGTCAAGGAAATGACAGCAAATTCAGAAAAGAAAAAAAACGAAGTATACACATTTGCAATTAAGAGATCTATACTTGAGCTCGACAGAAGTCAGTTAAGAGTGGCTTCAGCTGGGAGTGCGAATAATATTTAATGTAGAGCAGCAAGGCTCTCACTTAAGTCAGCTACGGAATGGAATCAAACAATATAATGTACTCAATTTGTGTATACAAAGTAAGAGTAAAGTCTAAAAAAAGTATATGAAGATGAAATGAAATAGTTCTCTATGCTAGCATTAAAATGGTTTTGAGAGCCACCTCATGCCAGTCTCTTTATCTATAATGTTGAGTCTTTGAGTTTCAACTGGAAGAGCTTTAGATCGAACAATATCAATGAAAAGAGAAAAGGGCGCTCTTGCATCTCGTTGCTCGCCATGGAATACCATCACAAAGAGCTTTGCTATTCTGAGAGGAAAAGAGCAGAAGAATGCTGCTAATTGATGGGAAATTTGAATAAAAGGCGAGGACTTTCGCAGCAACCATCATATTTAATCACATTTAGAATTAATGCTCTGTAACAATTAAATAAAAAAATAAACTATAAAAATATACAAATTGTAGCAGAGCTAATGTTTCAAGCATATAGCCCTAGCTTAGCTAACCGATTACCTTTACTTTATAAATTGACAACGGAAAAATAGGTTAACATAACATAAAATCTAAAAAAATCAATCAATCTTCAGCAGCAACTGAAGAAAATATGTTATGAAACAGTTTTAATTGTGTTCAGTGACTAAACAAATATTGAAACAAACAAGTTGGGAGCGTTTGTCTACAGACCAAAACATATATAAATCAAGCTTAACAAGCTTTCAGCTCAAAGTAAAACTCTCACTGATTTCAGTTAAAAGAACACAGAAACAGTGAAGGGAAAGGGGCGTGGCAAGCGCACAGCATGACATTAAAAAGAAGAAAACAACAGCAAAGGCAAACACTGAAATTCGAAATTCAGTCAAAATGATTACAAGAACATTTTACATTTGACCTTGGCCATAATTCGTTGGCGAAGCTTTTTTTTATATACATACATACATACATATATATATATTTTTTCTACGAGACAAAAGCTGAGCGTGCGTTTGTTTTTTCAATGAGAGCTGCGCGCAGACACAGACAGCAGTTATATATATGTATGTATGTATGTGTGTAGGTATATGCTTAATAACAATGCCATTTGACTCTTGCGGGCGTTGTTGAGGGCGTAGCAAACAGAGAGAGCAAGAGTGAGAGCGAGAGCGAGAGAGAGATAGTCATTTCAAGCAATTCCCCGCCTCTTTTGCTCGCTTTAAATAGTTTTGTAATTTAATTAATATACAAAAAATGTTTTTTTTAAAAATGCTAATTACGCACAATGCGACTGCGAGCCATAAAATGACAATGAATTTCATTTCTGGCGGTCGTTTCTTCTTGTTGTTGTTGTTGTTGCCTCTGTAAGCATTCAAATGTCAAATAAAACAGTTAACTGCCATTGTCTTATCGAGTGCCCCTCGAAAACAATTGCATTGAATTGATTGATGAGTTGTTCTGCGGCTAAACGTGTTGAGCCTATATCTATATAGCTCAAGGCATTATCGCATATCAGGGCTAAGAGTACTACAGTTAGATACTTACATCTGGCAGTGCCTGGCATATTGTGCTGGCCAATATAAGCGCTATGATCGAGCCAAATATTGAGAACATTTTATGTTGTCTATATTATTGGGGTTGGCCTAAAGAACTAAACTGCAAAAGAAATGAAGGGAAAGAAAAAATGAAATTATTAGTAAAATACATTTAAAATAAATCAAAAATATATTTTAAAAATAAATATAAATAAAGTGAGTTAAAAAAACTATGAATAAAAAAATAAAAATAAACATAGATAGTAAAAGAAATTTAAATTAATTAAAAAATTATAAACAAAATATTTAAAATATTTATAAATCAACTAAGAGTTAAATAAATTATGTAAAAAATATAATAATAATCATTTTTAGTAAAATACATTTAAATAAATCAATTAATGTTAAAAATATTAAAAATATATATCAATATATTTATAACAACTGAATTATGTATAAATATTAAAAATAAAAATTTGAAATGTGTATAAATAAAAAAATTAAATTAAATAATTTTTTTTAAATGTATAAATTAATTTTAATATAATATAAATGTAATAAATATTCTTAAAAAAATTAAAAATATATATAAAATAAATTATTCCAATTGAAATTCTTTGTATTCAACTCTAGCTATATTCGCTCTTCTTAACTCCATCTATTGCCAAATGCCAATTGCATTTAGCATACAGCAACTGCAACCTCTGCTAGCTCCCATTGCGCTCTGTCCATTTACTTGAGCTGCCCCTTTTTTTACGCTTAAATGGATATTATTATGCTAGAGTCGAATTGCATCCTCTGCTGCTGGACGCGAAACTGTTGCAACTTTACAATTAATAATTTTGTATTTATTGTAAGCAAACAGAAAAAAAAATAACAACAACTTTTCTGGCCCGTTGGATGTAATTAATTGTTGCGTAAGGCCAAGAAGCAATACAAAAACAAGAAAAATTCGTGTTGCTGTTGCTTTTACTGTTGTTGTTGTTGGCGCACATCCGTCCGGGCATAAATGCCATCGAATGCGGCTAATTGTCAATAATGATGCAGCGATGCGTGGCAAGAGGCGGCAACAGCATCCACAGCGACATGGCCAGACCTTTGACAAACCAACCAACATAAAACAAACAAAACTGCCCAATACCAACAACAACAACAACAGCAGCAACAATGACAGCTGTTGTTGCTGTTACTGTTGCATTTTGCAACATCGACTCTTACAACAAATTGCATGACATTTGTCTTTCTGCTTGCAGCAGGCGCTGCAGGGCAACAAACACGCCGAGGGGACAGCAACGCTTGAGATATCAATTTTTTCGGGCAATTTGTATGCAAATTTTGCAAGAGCTGCAAAATACAACAAAATGCAAAAGAAAACAACAGCGAAAAGGGCGTGAAGAAAGTTTTTGTGTCTTTTAATGGAAGCTGATAAAGTGATTATTTAACTGAAAAAAAATTTAATATAGAATATGTTTTACTATAGACTGGAGTTTAAAAATATCTAGCTTATCTATATAATGACATATGATCTATTATTTATATAATCTATTATATGACATATTTTATTTATTTTATTATAAGCTTAAATGTATGTGAAATCAAATGAAAATATGAATGAAAAATAATAAAAAATAATTATAGGAAAATATTATTATTTTTATATTTCTATAACAAAATTATTATATGAATATAGATTATTCTAAACTAATTAATTAGATTATATTGTATTTTTGTATATTTTATTTTTATATTATTTTATTTTTCTTTATTATTATAAATTAAATTAAATTATATTATATTTTCATTTCTTATTATTATTTTATTATATAATAATTAATTTAATATAATTAAATATTAATATTATTAAAATGTAATTGAATTAATGAATATGTTATATTCTTGCAAAAAGCTTTATTATCTCTTTTACTTATTGCTCAACCTCAGCAAACAATTTCAATCAATAAGAAATAAAAAATAAGAAAAACTGCAACAGCTGCCAAATGCCATTTACACACAACGTCCTCCTATATATAGATCAGAAAGTGAAATTTGGCCAAACATTTAATTGTGAATTATGGACACTTATTTAGAAATTGTTGCCGGCAATTGTTGTTACCATTTTCTTTTCAGCATGGGCGTGCAGCAGTGAAAGAAACGTGAAAGACATGGATCGTTTCGAGAGCGTGCATTTGCGTCAAATGTGTTGAGATTTTAATGGGCTACCCCCGCTCGACAACAAACATTTAGAAGGGGCATGTCTGGGAGCAGCCCACGAGCAAGCAAGCCCAGCCTGCCAATTAGTCCACTTATCGAATGAAGACATTAGTGGGTCACTCAAGGGTTAATGGCCAACGTGCAAGCGCAATTAGTTAATATTAAGCGATACCAAATCGAAAGACTTAGGAAACGAACTTGACTAACTTTTTCTATTAATATAGATATAAAAAATATATACTATATTTAAAAATTTAGTTAATTTTTGCAAATAGAAATATATTGACCAACAATTTATTCTAATTTTATAATTTTAAAAAATTATTTTATAAATAAGTTAAATTAATAATTAATTAAATAGCAATAAGATTATTATATTACAATTTTTTTTGTACATATAAAACTAAAATAAAAAAATAAATGTACACATGAATAAAATAAAATTTGTATACAGAAATTTCGAATATATAATTTATTTTGAATTTTTAAACTTTTTTCTTGAATCAGCTATTTCTATCTACAAATTAAAAACTATTTAGAGTTAACTCCATTCCCTATTCCCTATTGGCTAGTCCTATTTATTACTATATACGTTTAAACAAATTATTTAAATATAAAAACGTAACCTAGCTCTAAAAATGTTTATTTCATTTTCAAGTCATAAAAGAAGAATGATTCCCCGAGTTTTTCGCTAATTACCAGCTAAGCTAAATCGAAATCTTTGTCAAGTTCACTTGGCCCACAGGGCAAATGGCCCTCAGGTCCCAAGTAAGTTCAAAGCCACCAGCTCAGCTAAACGGGCAAACAACTCTCAGCTGCCAAATATTGTGTTAACCTTGGGCAAGACTTTCACCTAACTGAGACAACAACAAAATCGAAACAATAGAAAAAAAACAAAAAAACAAAAATGAAACATCATTAAAACGAAATTAATTCATCAAGGTGTCAAATTATGACGAATTTATGTTCGAATGTCAACGAAACACTATGGAATAGAAATCGAGCGAGGAATTAAATACCCTGTATGCAGCAAGACAAAAGAAGAAAAGTAATTAAAACGTTTGCTACAGCAATATTAGAAACTGTGGATAATCGCAAATTGAATACGATATATATGGTGATTATGTGTGAACTCAAAGATACCCTGTATTGAAAGGAATTGAATGGGGTATAAAATTGATTAATCATTAGACAACTTGTTTTGTTTGTTATAGACCGTGTATACCCTGTAAAAGTAGAATATTTATTGGAATATAGATTGGAAGACGATTGTTGAGTGCATTCTAGATCATTTTTTATTAGCTACAAATCGTAGTCAAGTCATCTTTAAATATAAACAATAGCTTGAACTCTATATGCAATGACATATGAAATATTTTATAATTTATTGAAGTAAAGATGGAAGTACGTTAAGTATAAGTTCCCTTGCAAGTAAGAAACTTATATTTAATATACCCTGCTGCTTACACTCAACAGGGTATAAAAGCCACATACATCTATTGAACGCTCCCAAATGTGACGTATTTACGCTTTTGGTACGTTATCGCACACTTCTGCTTTGCATAAATTTATGGCTGCTACAGTTATGCGACAAACCAATCAGAAAGTCATATTCAAACATATAAAACGGAATAAAACTGTTCGAATATATTAACCATATGCATATATATATATTAACTATTTGCATCTGTATATTTGCTTGGGCTGGCTTTAGCCATTTTTGTCAAATTCGATATCTGACGTTTGCATAATTAAGGTCGATTAGGGTCAGTCTTTTTGGTGGACGATGATCAAGCTTCAGCTCAAGGTTATGGTTATGGTTGCATTTGCGCAGAGAACTTGCACAATAACAAATCAGAGCTAGATCTATATGCTATATATAATATATACATATATGTATATATAACTTTTTCTATGTGCATGCGTTTTTATCGCTCTGTGTGGCATCGCGTGCATGGCCAACAGTACGTGGATTATGTAATCGACATCAAACGGCAACAGTTTTTCACAGTTCGCACTGTTTGGCGAGGCAATTAAGCTTTTGTGGCCAATTTAAGAGCCGTCACCAAAACAGAAGCGCTAAGAAAGCCAAACAGTTAAAACGCTTTTGGGCCACAATTCAAGCATTGTTACTGTCTCTCTTTCGCTGTTTGTGTGTGTGTGTGGAATTATGCCAAAAGGCATGAAAGAAAATTTTTTCAAGAAAGCCGCAACAAGCTGCATGCAATTGTTGAGGGGGGTCGCCAAAGAAACGAAAAAAATAAAAATAAAGCAAGTTGCATTGTCAGCTTCCGCATAATTATGCCGACACAGACACTTGCCATACATATTTAACAGAGTGAGCGTCTGTCTTGTCTGCCTCTCTCTCTCTCTCTCTCTTCACCCTACCTCTCTTTCACTTGCTTGCTCGCCTGTCTTTTGCCAATGCATTTTGTCTGTTTATGGGAATTGATGTTCGTTTTTTTCTTTTTGCTTAGTTTTTAAACACTATGCTCTTAACTCTTCATGATCATAAAACTCTAGTGTATTATAATTTTATCGTCAAATATGTAACGCATATGCATAAGCAACTGCAGGTATGGGTCAGGGTAGGGCAAATGTTATTATATAAAGATGAAGCTTACAATTGTCAGCTATTGTATTAAAAAGAGTATTTTGTTTTCTTTAAAATCTTGTTTTAAAAGTATTTTAGTCTCATTTGTAAATAACATTTATTTCTATACATTTACATTAGCATATTGCTCAAAGTTCACATTATATTTATATGAAAAGGTTTTCCAAATATGCACAAAACTCCTTAAATGTAAATTTAATAATAGCTTTATGAGAAAATTATATAAAACTGCTTTTTCGATGGCTAAGAGCTGTTGCTCAAGCAAGTCATCTCTTCAGCTAATCTCTCAAGCTAATCTTATATGAATAAAATCAAAATGTTAATACCGTATTATACAGCTAATAAATATCTAGTCAAGCAATTAATAAAGTTCATATACACATATGAACAATACAAAAAAAAAATTATATTAAAATATTGATAAAAAAAAAAATAAATGAAAATATAAGAAATAAATCGTGGCTATGCAAACTATATATTACAGTAAGCCTATCATAGCAATTTGTTAATAAATATTTTCTATATTCTTATACATATATACGACAAGCTCTAAAAGTTTCGTTTAATGAGAGCACCAAGAAATAGAATATTTTTTGTTATATGAATTTGTTTAATGCTCAAGCGAATTCATCATAATCAACATCAGTTGTCAAGCTTAACAACTATTCGAGATCTCAAATAAATCTTGCAGCTCTGAAGAGCTATTATTAGACATAAATTTAGTTATTTACACAGCTCCACTTGCCAAGTGTATTTTTAATATTCGTGCCATCATTGTTTGCTCTTTCTATGTGGCTTTCTTTGGCAATTTGCTGACACAACAGCAACAGCAGCGTTTCAAACTGAGGGCGTCAGCGCTTTTAACATAATTGACATTGACAACTGGCCAACAAGAAGAAAAAAAAAGAAGAGTTTACTTAGCCAGCCAGCTGCCATCTGTTCAAGTGAAGACGTCTGTCGACTGCTATCATTGCCGGCTTTATCCACACACAAACACACTCGCACACTCTTACACACCTGTGCATTGGTCGCACTACTTAGTTGTGCCTAGTTGTGCACTTTGCTTGATAATGAACTTATTTGTGTGATAAATGCCAAGCTGTGCGAAATGCTTAGGGCATGTCTCAGGGCCTGCAGCGCACAACAACAGTCGACGACGATAGTGGACAGCCGACAACAGGGCGCATGAGTAATGAATTTCAGTTGTTTTTTTTTAGGGCTGTGCTGTGGGTTAGGTAATGACGATTATGAGCGTTGCTTTTTGGCTTTTAGTTCAACACACACACATCGTATGACGGGCGCTTTATGGTATTTATTATATAATGTGCATCGCAATTGAATACTGTAATCATTGGCTCATTGAAACAGCAATGATGATGGTGTTGATGATGATGGATAAAAATAATATCAAAATACAAAAAACACCTGAATCGCTTATATAATTATTCTTCCTTTCAAATAAATTGAAATTTGAATTTATGCGAAACACATACATATATAAATTTATATATATATATATATAGATATGTGAGACCTTTTAAATCGTTAACAAACACTTTTCGCATCGTTAGCCTGTTAAAGAGACACATTAAATGCAAAACTTTCCTAAGCCTAACGCGTATCCAAAAACCGAATGCCCAAACATGAATATCCAAACTCCCACACAAATCACAATATAATCTACTGTGTAGCATAACAAAGTGACATAACAAAGTTCAACTGTTGGCGTTTTGCGAAAAAATAAATAAAAGCAAAAAAGCAGAAAAAAAATCAGCGCAGCAACCGAAAGCCAACAAAAGATAATAAATTTGATTTCAAAGTTGAAATGTTGCAGGTTGCAGCGCCACGGCGACAATGCTGACGGAAAGGATTACGTAAAATGTCTGCGACCTGAACTCTTTGCATTTGCTCAACATTTCAAATCAGCTGCAATTTGTCTTAGTGTGTGTGTGTATGATGTGTGTCGGTGTAAAAGGGCGAGCGAATCTTTTCTATTGTTTATATGCGAAACAATAGAGTTGGGAACTTGTACCTTGAATGTGTGTTGAAAAGCCGCCGACAGCTAATCAAACTCAAAACAGCTGTGCAAATGGCTTCGCCTAGCAGGTTACCAAAAAAAAAAAAAAAAAAAAAAAAAAAAAAAAAAAAAAAAATACAACAGCAAGAAACAACAATAAAAGCTGCTGAAATGCGTTAACAATTTTGTTTTTAAATTTCTCTAATTGACAAATATTTTGTTCACGCTAAAAATATTTATGTCCAAAAATATAGATATAAATAAATAAATAATAAATATATAAAAAATATACAATATATATATTATATAATATATTAAAATAGTTATAAATTATAATACAAATATGATTAGTGTAATATATTATATGTAAGAATTTGATTAATTGCTATAGAAGATTGGTATATATAATATTATAAAATTTAGATTTATAATTACGAACAATATGTAGGATGTATTAATTTTATTACCTACATCATTATGGTTATTTATATCAAATGTATAAATAGATATTTACATGCATATTTCAAAATTAATAAATATAATATATAAATTATATTTCAGTTTTTGATCGAAATATTATTGTTCTTCAATCTAATGCTATAGAAACTTCACGGCTACGCTGCGATACGTAATTAATCAATATATATATATGTATTGGAATTAATATTTTGAAATACATTTAAATATCTAATATGCATGCGCATATATATATATATAATTCATGAAAGCTATACAAATTTATAAACAACAAACAGATTGCGAATACGACGTGTGTGCCAGCTAATTAAATAAAAAAACCTCAAAAAATAATAATTAAAACAAAACAAAAAGAAGAAATGCCAAAATTCCGACGAACCGAAATCAGTCAAAACGAAAATGCCAAAAATACAACAACAAAAATTATTTATGGATTTATAACTGGCTTAGGCCATAGAACGAGCAACAACAACAACAACAACAAGCTGAAAAACAAAATTATTTCGGAATTGAAATGTTTTATTGCAGCTGCAAATGTTGTTGTTGTTCCCAGCTGCTGTTACAACATGCAACATGCAACACACATACACACACACACACAGCAAAGCTAAAACAACAACAACAACAACAAGAGCAACAACTTGTAGCTTGCGTGCAGCGCTGCGGTCGCCGTTTGCCAGTTGGAAAAACTGTAAACCGCAAAATGAAAGTGAAATTGAAATTGAAATTGAAGAAGACGTCGAAAAGCAACAACTTGGCTAGTATGCAGCATGTACGCGCATAAAGCCAACATGTATTATGTATTTGTCTACGCTTTTTTTACATTGTTCGTAATGAGCTAACTTATTACATCTTTGACATTTGCATTCATAATTTATAATTTTTGTTTGTATTAATATTTTACTTTGTTCAGCGGCAATTAAATTTAGGCAAAATTTGCATATTTATAATATTAAACAGGAAGTTTTTTTTATATATTTATGAATGGGGCGTTTGAGATATTTGTATAAATTTCAATGCAGATTAGCTGAGTGTAATCAATTATGTAGATAAAAGGTCTCTAAAAGACCTTTAAGTCTTTCGTGTTGAGATAAATTGATGGCAAAAATAAATACAAAATTAATAATAAATTATACTATAAATATATTTATACTTTATTTATTCTTATACGTTTATATAAAAATACTTTATTTATTCTTATACGTTTATATAAAAATAAAACACAAAAATAATATAATTTAAAAATTAAATGTTGTATATATTATAAAATATTTTTTAAAAAAATTGTATTATATATTTTGGAAAATTTATATAGTTATATTTTTTTTTAAATTGTAATAATAATATAATATTTTTTTTTTATATCAATATCACATTCATTTATAATAATATCATATTTATTTTTCAATAATATTAAAATAATACTATAAAAATATTTTAAAATTATAATATAATATTTTTGAAATACTTAAAAATAAGAAAAAAATTAATTTTTACTTTAGATCAAAATTATAAAAACAATTTATAATAATTTTTATAATAAACATTTTCTGCTGAGCATAGAAACTATGTAAAAAATAAAAAATAAATAAATAAATAAAAATATTAAACATATATCCTAAATAATTTACTGCAACATATTTGCACACAACTTTTGCTACATTAAATTGCTTTTCCACATAGCTTAGTCAAAGAGATAAAAATAAATAAAATGATGCACACATTATCAGCAGTAAATGACGCTGGAAAACTATTTAATAAATGTTGAAGAAGAAGTAAAATAAAAAAAAAATGCAATTAAATAAATACACAAACACACACACACACGCACACGCACAGGCAGACAGACACAACAAAAGTTGAACGGATAGGCGACTGCCGGACAGCGAGACAAACAAACAGGTTACTCGGGTTTCTTCTTCGGTGTCAATGAAACAACAACAACAACAACAACGATACAGACAACAACAATAAATAAAAGATGATTTAAACAAAACGAAAAATGAAAATAAAAATAAAAGTGAACACTGACTCGCAGCAAACACAGCTGACACAAGGCCTAAAAAATTGCTTTGAATTCGAAATACAATTCACATTTGCCTCACAATAAACAAACATGATCTAAGGGCTAGCCATAGAATTCGAGTGCATAGAAAGTTGCAAATCTACTGTTACGGATTGGTTGTCTGGATTGGAAGCTATCGATTCGATCGATATATGCATATACAAGCCAAAAGCTAACTCACTGAGCAGCAAGCAGCTGAAAGCTTTCAGCTCAACCCACTCCCTCTCTCTCTGTCTCTCTTTCTGTCTGCCTGCCTGCCTATCTTTCTCTCTGCTTTGTTGCAATACAAGCTGCAATAATTGCAACAATGGCAGGCGAAGAGAGCTGAGTAAAACGTATCGAGCAATAATAACTGTAGCAATATTACAAAATCAACAACAACAACAACAACAATGAGATAATAACGCATACAACAACAACAATGGAAAAGTCGCCTTAAAATGCAACTAGCAAACAAAACAGAACAACAACAAAAACATAAATAAAATAAAATCAATTACGTCTTGCATTGGCAAGAAACAAGCCCACTTTTTGTATAGACCTCAATCAAAATGTTGAGCTAATATTTGAATTTACATTTTCTTTTAAATATTATGTATTCTTTGTTTTGTTTACTGCGGCAATTAACACATTGATAGATTTAACAATTTGATGGTAAAACGTGTTAAAGGTTTTAATTAAACAAACTTGTCAGCAAATTAGTAAAGCCAACGAAATACATTCGTTAGCCAACTTCTGCAATAGATTGATATACTTTTTTTTTTTTTTTGATTATTAATTTTAGGCTTAGCCCGAAAACGGGGCAGACATGCTGTCTCTAAGAACCGCCAGGCACCAGTGAGAATTCGGCTAACAGCAGGAAATCATGTGACACACAATATTTTTAAGAACTGAAACAATGCCTAACTCTATGTGCTTTAAAATATTATTTAATAATTAAGAAATATTTAGGAGGCAATATAGCACCATAAATTCTTTAGTTTATATGTTATATTATTATTGATCATTTTATGTAAATTTAAAATATAAATATATGCTGCTTGTTATTGACTATATTGACTATATTAATTTATTTCTTTTTTAATTTAAGATTTTAATAATGCATTAATAAATAATATCACATTTAATATAAGCAAATTGTATATAAAAATATTTATTACTTATTAATTTAATATAAAATAAAAAAAATAAATAAAAATAAAAAAATAATGTTACTATTAAATTATTAAATAATATAATAAATCATTTGATTTGTTTTAATATATTATTTATTAAAATTATATTATTTATTTGAACTTGAGAAATAATTATATTTGAATTATTTTAAGCTAAAAAATGTATTAGAAATTTTTAACAAAAAATATGCAGATATAAAGAAAATGTTAATAAAAAGCTGCATTTATTTTATTTATTTAAATTTTTTTGTTAAAATAGTTATCAAACTAAAAAAATTGCACAAATATTATATATTAGAAAATAAAATAAAATAAATAATAATTTTGTTAGTGAATTTTTTAAGTTTTCAACTACAAAACAAAGTAAATGAAAATTTACGCACTTAAACATGTAATAGATTAAAATACGAAAATTTATATATATATATAAAAAAAAATAATAATTCAATATATTTGTAGTTATAACAGAATAGAATTATAATAAATATATGGAATTAAACATAATTTTTAATTGTACAACAATTGAAAACTAAATGTAAATCACTTAAAAAATAAATCTAACTTTGCTCATTGAAAATTTCACGCTTACCTAAGTCCAAATAATGTCCAATTTCTGGACCGTTGAAATCCTTTTTGTTGGGGAAAGTATTCTCAAATTTCTATACAGCACTCTCATACATACACGATATATACGATGGACTTGATGTGACTGTGTATGTGTTTCAATGTATGTGTTCGTGTATGAGTGTGTATGTGTTGATGTGTACCGTTATGCGTAAACGATTGCGCCTGCGCCTGCGCCCTGTGCTTAACTTCTAGCTCTGGCTCGAACTCGACTCGATTGCAATAGCGATAACGATAACGATAACGAGACGCGCGCCGATAACTGCTAACTGATAACTACTGATAACTATTGTTGAACAGCAGCAGATCATCAGATGCCAGCAGAGACACTAAGAATATAACACACGCACACAGAACCAGAAGAACACAGAACCCACACAACACGAACGGAAAGAAAGACGAACAGCGATTAAACTGCAGGCGGGCAGTGCGCTAAGATTAAATACGGCGTGAAATTTGCTTGGCAGACGACTTTTGCTGTTGTTGTTGTCGCTGCTGTTGTTGTTGTTGTTAATGAAATTTATTTTTCACTCATTCCATTTCATTGTGATCGTAATTGTGATTCTGATGATTGTATTGCTTTTATTATTTCTTAACCTTCTCTCTGGGGGCTCAGAACACGAAAAAACATAAACAATAAAAAACGCGCGGCGCAGCGGCAACGGCAACGGCAGCAGCAGAAGCAACGGAAAAAAATGGCAGACTGTCCGACTGTTGGGTGCGAGCGAGATGGAAATTAAAATGGAGATTACTTGAAAGGCAGATTCACTTTTTTTTTTTCTCTTTTGCTTTTTGCTTTTTATTTTGCCTTTTGCTTTATTTTGTTGCTTTTGTTGTGCGATTACGAAAAACGGAGAGTTGAGAGATTGCGAATTGAGCTTAATTCAAGTGGAGCTGTAGCTGCTGCCTTTTTTTTTTGTATTTTATTTGATTTGATTTTTGCTTGTGTTGGGGGGTGGTTGTTGTTGTTGTTGTTGTGTTTACACTTTGAGCGCTGCGCTCGGCCACTGCACTGGATAGAACTTTGAGGCTGAGGGCTTACATAAGCGGAGCGCTCTTCGTTTCGTTTTTCTCTGGGTTATTGTTGGCTTTTCTTAGTTGTATTGGAATTTGGAAAAATTTTGATAGTTGGTTAATTTAATTTTTTTTATTTTGTTATATATCGCGTCTGCGTACCGTGCTTTGTGGCCGTCTACGGAAACTGGTCGGCGCACACTAAAGTTAACGTTCGCTTGGGCAGCGCGGCGCAGGCCAAAAAATATAGCACACGATGATCGGGCCAGCCAGCCAGCCAGCAACAGCAAGAGCAACAACAACAATAAAAGCTGACGACGCGACGGCGCAAGCGAGACAGACAGACAACAACAGCTACGGCTACAGCTACAACTACAGACAACAGCAACAGCTACAAAGCCAAGAGCCGAGCTTTGGCTATGCCGTTGTCTTGTGCCCCAAAGCTAATAGTGGCTGGCTTAAAGCCAAAGCCACAGCCAAAGTTGCCTTGAAAGCTTCCAACGAAAGCGAAAACGAAAACGATAGCAACAACAAAAAAGCAAAACCAACAACAACAGCAACAACAACAATGAAATAACACTTGCATTTTTCATAGTCGTCAGCAAGCATGAGTTAGCTTTTGAGTGGAAGTTGTGAGTGTAAAGCATGAGTTATTAAAGCCTCTCTCTCTTGCTCTCTCCTGCTCACTCGCGCTCTCCCTCTCACTCTCTCTCTCTCTCTCTCTCCCTCTCTCTCACCGCGTTGAATGACTTTTCGAGTGCATATTTTTGTTGCTGAAAAGCATTTGATAAATGTTGTAAAGATTTGTTTTAATTTATCTTCTGCTTACAATCTTCGCATCAATATATTACTCACAGCCAGAAAACAGACATTGTTTAATTGTAAAGTTGATAAAAAAAAATCGAAAATAATTAAAAATGTGTCATTAAGGCATTGACAGCACTGCACATTCTTATCAGGAAGCTACTGAATGATGGGGCCAACTGTGTTTCAAGCCAAGAGCTTGGCTTGGCCAAGAATTTCAATAAATTTGTAAACAATTGTTGAAAGTTTTCCAAGTTCAATGACAACACCATAAAATATTTGTCTATAGCCATTGACATCGATATCGAATATGCAAATGTGTAGCCCAATTAAAAATTAAATTGTTCCAGATTTTAAAACGATCAAATAATGGTGGGTGCGTACAGTGAACCCTCGTGAACGTAAGACCAGAAGTTGTTCGACGTCTGATTCAACTGGACGATTGGGTGAAACGGCAATGAACTAAATAATTCAAAAAAGGGTATTCAATATTGTAATCCATATGGAATGACTCAACGTCAGTCAGAGCGAGAGAGAGAGAGAGAGAGGGAGAGACTGAGTCTCCATATGACCCCATTTGCCATTTCAGTTCGCATGCAATCGAATGTTATATAAACGCATTAGATTGATATCATCAACGTATCGGTGTCATTACACGTGTTGCCTGGCAGCGACAGCGACATTTAGCTCCAACTGCGATAGAAAATCTATTAATGAGCTGTGATAGTTTACTCCACATGCCTCGGCTGCTGCTTCGGCTTTGGCTGCTCTGACTGCAACAGGTTTCAATTGTCAATTGCCACCGTTTGTCTCTCCCCCAGTGGAAGGCATTATTTTTATGTGAATTTCGTGTTAATTACTTTGCATTTGTTTACATTGTCTTAAATTTGCTGTGTTTATTGACGATTTTCGTCGCTTTCTCACAGCCGAAATGCCAGCGCATTGGCATTACATTTAATTATTGACTTCATTTCTGTCTACCTCCCGTTGATCGAATATTTTTAAGAAGTCGACACTAATTTGATATGCTTTGTGCTCAAATTGATTTGTTCTTTTGTTGACTGGGATTTCAGTAAAAAGAAAAAAGAGCATATAAGTTGAAATATTATTAAGAATTCAGCATTTACATATTTTTTTAAGTATATATTTTGGATTTTTTTCAATTTATTACATTTTTTTAAATATTTAATCATACAAATTTTATAAATTTAAAAATAAATATTTCAAAATATTATACTACATATACATAGAGAAGTTTTAAATTATTTCTATATTAATATCACAATATTCAAAAATTGAAATATTTATTTATATTTTATTTTATTTGGTTATTTTTTTTTTTTATTATTATTCATTTTTTATATTCCAATAAACTTAATGCTAGAATCACCTTGTAATGCAGCTAAATTTAAAAAAATAAATAAATAAATAAATTTAAAAAAAAATAGAAATAAATAGAAAAATAATAATGAAAAATAATCAAATATAATAGAAATATAAAACTCCTTAACAGCTGCCAAAAAAAAAATATCTAAAAATAAAATGAATTAATTGAAAGCTGAATAAAACATCTTAGCTTAGTCAATTTTACTCAAAGTATCCGATTCTTGGACTAGTTTATAAATATGTTTTATTTTTAAAGCTTTAAAAATTATTTTGTTCTTCTACTATGTAGTTAGCATATTAATCTGGCCAGAGCAAATCAAATTGGTATTTCTTTTTCAGGCATTAATAAACCAAATATTCTGTCCCACATTAATTCACGTCTATGGAAAAGGTCAATGTCGTTGGCCTGCTGCTGCGCTACGGACTGAAAGCCCTAACAAGAAGTTCAATTCGTCATATTCAATTTATCATTTTCTAAGCATCGTGCAATCGTTAATGGTAAATAGACGTTTTACGAGGCGTTAAAGTGTTGTAAATCAATAAATGAGGGAAATATGTGAATATAAATGGAATTTCTATGAACAACAACAACATAAAGAAGAAGAGAAAAACATGAAGTAACAAAGAAAATCCATAAGCATTTGCATAATTTTCAAAAGTTTCAGTTTTCGATAAAAAAAAAAAAATGGGAATCGAAACAAGCAAACAAACAATAACAACAACAACAATGAAATTAACTAAATCCGCCAACCACATTTACGAAACTGTCAACGGCAACAAGACTTGGCTTGGCATCATTTGAATGATGTAATAAATATGTATATGAAACACAGCAAACACTAATCAGGTTTCAAAAAACTTTAAGCAGAAATTGTAACAAATGGAAATATGAATATAAAATCTACCTAAATTATGGCCTAACTGAAGAAATGTGCATAAATTTCATTAAAAAAAAAATTATAACAAAAATAAAATAAAATATAGTTGGAAAAAAATCGAATTCAAATTAAAGTCTGCATAAAGCGACAAGTTGAAAATTGCAGCATTTTACAAAATATTGGTCCGTTGTCGATTATATTATAAGCATTATTGCCATTATTATGTCGTACGAACTGGCTACCAGTTGTCCCAATCCCAGCGGACGGGCCACAACAGACAGCGACCAGAAACCGTTGCGGTTACAGCCACCGCTCGGAATCTGACCCATAAACTGTGTCTCTCACTCACTCACACTCGCCCGTTCGTATGCTGGCGCTCAAGCTCGTTGGCCACGTTTAGTGTTTCAAGCCAATAATCTATAAATATTCATAAGTCAGCGAGACACGTCGAGACGAGGCGGCTGTGGCTCTCCTGCCTGGCGAAAGGAAAACACGCTCTAGATTATTGGTTTGCACAGCTCGAACCCATTAGATGAAACACTCTTGAGTGCTCAACTGAGACTCATTAAAATGTATACAAAATAATTGTGAAATATAAAAGAGAAAAAATGCAGAGTATAGTTGAAAAGCTGTCGAACTTATCTGGAAGTTATTATCGCGATCAGTGAGCAATGAGAATTCAAGCTGGCTGGAGTCACAGGCAGCTGTGGTAATGTGTTATATATACAGGATATATATATCTAAATATATATAAAATTATTTTGTTAATCTTAGATAATGTCTTAGATTAGCATGCCATATTCTTATGCATTTAAAGAGGAGCCCAATTCAAATTTGAAGAGACGGATTAAAGAGCTATGGATGTATGAACTCTCAGGCATGTCAGACTCAAGAGAAGCTTTATCAGACTGTGTTTATGATTCAAGCAACTTATTTAAAACACATATGAATTGCTCTCCATGTGAAATCAAATTTAGAGAATTTGCAAGAATTTCCACAAAAAACTTCCTAATGAAAATGCAGAAATATTGGATTATAAATAATAAACACATAATAAAAGCAACAAGTAAACATATCTTAGTTTAAACGAATTAAAGCTTAAAATAAATAAAAATATGTTTCCAAACCAAATTAATTGCGATTTGAAATGACTTTGCCTAATATAAATTATTTATTGTAAATAATAAATATTTATTTATGTATTTTTATTTTCATTTTCAATTTACTTATTTTTTATTTAATTATTAAATATTGTTTTAAGATCTAGAACTTACGAAATTATCAACAAAAATTCATCTTAAATGCACTAAATTTATTTGCAAAATTTGTTTAGGCTAAGTACACAAAAGATATGTATGTAAATTCAGCTACTGCTAAAATCTCAAAGTTCAATCAATTTCATATGCATTCAGTTAATTATTGTCTCACATTTGTTTCAACAATTAATTAATTATTATTGAAATTGATATACGGAAGCTACTTCCTGCACGGCAACAAATCAATATTCATATACAGTCAGACTGCAGCAAACAAATCTGAATCATAGCAAAATGAAGGAAAGGGAGGGAGGGAGGTAGGTAGGTAGAGGAGGCGGAGATGTTGCTGTTGTCACTCAAGAAAAATCAATTTGTTAAGAAAGCAGAAAATACAAACAATTTGTATTAAGCTAAGCAAATGATTGGTCATTGCCAAAAGGCAAATGATTAATTGATCGATAAGAAAACAAAAGACTGAAGCAACGAACTTGCAGCATGCACACTTTACGCTTTGCAACTCAGATGAATGAGTTCAAAAAGACAGAGAGAGACACAGAGAGATGCCAACAATTTGAATGCAATTAGCACACAATTAATACTGATGAGTTATTAATAATCAATAACAAAACGTGCGAGCTTTAAAAATATTTATAACTAATTGTACTATATATTAGATATATGTATAACAAAAGTCTTTGATGAATGCAAGAAATTGCATCACAATTTATTATGTGCATAAATATCTTATTTAGCATAAGCCATGAGCTGTCTATATTCTTCAGGCTTGACTTTAATTGCTGGCAGTAAGTATTCAATTTCCGTCTATATCCCAAAGTTATCGACCATGATCAGTGAAATATTTTGAATGTATTTGAAAATCATTTAATATAATTCTACTGTAAGTTAATTTTGGTACAGAGTATATGCTTTAAAAGAGTTTCTTACATATTTAAATATGTATAGAGTTGATGCTGATGCCGGATGACGTGCGTCGGCTACTAAACCCAGCTGAGTGTAAAGTCAATAACTTTTGTGCGTGAAGTTCCTTAGCCTTTGGCTTTGACTGCGGCTGTGTCTGTGGCTTTGGTTGTTTTGATGCTTTACTTCATTTGAATTTGGGTTAATCAGCGATAAAGCGCTCATCGACGTTCCACAAAAATTATTAAAAAAAAAAAAACTGTATGCGAAAATTACTTATGAGCAAGCATCATATATATTATAGTATATAGTATAGTATATATATTTATTGTAAGCAGAGAGAAAATATACAAACAAAACTTATTATAAATGGGCATTTTCGTCTTTAGCTGCTAATTGCCACTCATTAATTTGCATGCGAGATTAATTGCCAACACTTGGGCATGATTGTTGCTGTTGCCGTTTGTTGCGAGTATTATTATTATTATTACTTCCTAGGCAATCGGTTTTGACAACGTGCGAAACACATGCATGGCCTGTCAGTGGGGACTCAATAACATAAGATAACAAACATAACATTTAAGCGACATCCCACAAATCAGTTTTGGAGTTCAAGTTTTTGCAATTGACCCATAAAATTCATTATGCATGCAAAAAAAAAAAAAAAATATATATATATACATATATATGTATAGTAATTGTATTCATATAAAGAAATATTATATATGTATATATTGCCTTTCGTAATTATGTTTGGGTCGGCTCGCGCGTTTGAGGTTTTCAATTTCCGTCAACATCTTTCCGTTATTAGACACAATTACAATTAATTTGCGTTTCAATTTCAATGAGGGCGGCGCGCACGCAGTGCTTGATTGGCTGGACATCGGCAAATATTGCGCTGAAAGGTCTTTGATTTCAATACACAAAGACACAAAGGCTTGATGGGTTTTTAATGCCTGCCCAAATGTCATGACCGAGCATTTGCAGGGTCGCGCGCACAGGTCTAGAGGCTAAGCCATGTGAATAGGAATGTTTTGACCTTTTGAGATTCGCATTAACTGGAATTTTCCATATAAATATCAAATTCGAAAAGTCTTGAAATTATAATCCAGAAACCAATTCAAAGAGACCTGATTTCGTGACCCACATGCACGTGCCGAGCGCATTAATATAAACAATCAATAAAACAATAATAACAATGACAATAAGAACAATAATAATAATGCTGCAGCACAAATTACAAATTTGAAAAACAAAAATATATATAAATATATATTTCGAATTGTCTCGTTAATGTTCAAATATTTCATCGTCTTTCGGGTTCACATCTCATATGGATGTAATTTGGAAATTAGTTTATGGCGCTGTCAGTGAATCCAATTACAATTATTCGATTTATTGAAAGCATTCACGTACACATTTATTTATATCATATTCATATTATAATTTAATTATATTGAAATGCGCTCTCACATTTATTATTCGGTCAGCGTGAAAAACACTTTGAGCGAGACGCGATCTCGATGATCCAGGCTGAATGTGGCATAGATTGCATAGTCGCCGCCAGGCAGAGGTAGAAAATCGAGTGACTTAACCGGAAATCGAAAATGTTCCACACACAGCTCAGACTGTAAATCAAATGAAATATAAATTGTTTCTTATATATATATATATAGCGTATACGCCTAGTCAACTCACCGGCAAGGGACACTTGTTCACATTTGTATGATTGGCAAAGCTATTGAAGACAATGTTCACAAATGGATGATTCCGCTTCTCCAGATACTCGCACATATTGCAATGTTTCACATCATAGAGAAAAGGCTTATAGCCGCTAGCACGCTTCAGCAGCTGAATTCGCATCTAGAATAAGTAGTTGGAAAAAATTTTTAAAAATTAAAAAAAAACTAAAAAACAGATATGCATATAAGAAAGTTATCATAATATTGATTTGAAAATATTTATAAAATATAGTTATAATTTAGTTATCCAAATTTAAAAATAAATAGAAATAAAAACAAAAAACACCAAAAAACAATTTTGAAATGAAAGAGTATTTAAAAATATATATATATATTTGTGCTTAATTTAATTTTAATTTTCAAGAGTATAATTACAAAAATATATTTTTTATTATTATATCAATTTACTTTTGCTTTTTTATTTTTTATTTTTTTTTTTTGTAGCTATTATTTATTTATTTTATTTTCAGCCATAATTAATGTTATTGTAATTTTTATTATAAGTTTTTTTATTAATTATTATTGTTTTCTTTTTGTTATTAAATAATATTTTTAAATTTCATTATATATTATTTTATTTATATTTTTGTTTTACTTATCAATAGTTCTTTTTTGCTTATTTTATTAATTTAAGTATGTATAGTTTATTTAAAATAATCATTATTTATTTAAAATATGGATTATTTGCATTATTATTTTTATTATTATTATAAATAATAAATAAAAACTAAAAAGTTTATTAAATATTATATTCTCATATCACTTCAGATAGAATTCTAATAATAATAATATTTTTCTTAATTTAAAAATTAATACCCCCAACAGAAGTCACACAAGTAGGCTCGAAATTCCAATCAAAGAGAAAAAAAAAAGCGAAAACTAAAAACTCTGAAAGCAATTTGTCTTACACTTCAAGTGAGAGTGTAGAAGTCCGCAAGTAAATTCAAATTATTTTCTAACTTGTAATTTATAATTTTGAAACAATTATTTTTAAATATGTGTTTCTTTGGCCTCGTAACGCGTATCTTGATCGTTGTCTTTGGTATACTACTGCCGGCTCGCTACACCCACAATGCACTTGGCAAGGACGAATTGACCGGATGGGCAAAATATTGGATTGTCTACGGATGGCTGGTGACCATTGAGATGTTCAGCGATGCTTTCTTCAACTGGATGCCATTGTATGTGGAGTCAAAGCTATTGATTGTACTCTGGCTGGTTCTGTCGGCGCCACAGGCCAGTGTCTGGGTATTCGATTCGATTCTGAGCCCGTTGTTAAGACGCTATATGCCACGTATCGATTATTTCTTGCAGTATGGCAAGCGTAATTTGTTGGCCGATGCCATTAGCTGCTCATCGAAGCTATGCATTCAGTGTCTGGACACAGTATTGCCCATTATATCGAATCTATACAAAAAGCAAATGAACGCGGCAGCCCTGACAAGCCCACAGTTGCTGGACACAGCCACCGAGGCGAACAATCCACCGTTTCAAGAACGGGATACGAATAGCCAACGAAATGTCTTGTATGACTCAGGTGTGAATGATGACGAGCTCAATGAGGCATTGCCCACATCATACTCAACTTCCATGGTGGCCAGGCAAAGGAAAGTATCAAAGCTATCGCTGCCAGATCTAAACTTGAAAATGAGCGACAAACCAAAGAGAGGTCCCATGGTTCCACCCAAACGGCAGCAATACGTGCCGGACATGTCCAATGATGAGGCGAGCCAGTATGACGATCCGCTCCACGGCATGGAGGATTTGTTGAAAAGCGAACGACGTGCCATTGAAGTGCAAAATCGTACGATGACCGTGCGAAAGGACAATCGCCGACGCACTTAATTCAGAGTTTATCAGAACAAGCAAAACAGCATACGTATTTCTATAAATTCTTTGTTAAGCTACATATTCACTAATAGACGACATGGCCAAGATGTTCGGTTAATAAATATTATTTTGAATCTTAGTTCGTTCTTGTTTCGCCCAATCTCAAGTCAACGTTTGTTAATTAAATATTTAAATTGCATTCGATTGTAATCTAATTTTTTCTTTTTTTTCGAGAATATTTAGAAAATCATGTAACTGTATCAAATGATTTTGTTTTTCATCCAGTCGAACGTAACAAAATAATAACCATATTAATTGCATAGCATTTAAATTGATCTGATCTCTATATGAAAATTACTTTATTTTGAATGTTTAAGAAAATGTTTTATACAAAAATGTATTAAAATATAATTAAAAGTTTCCATCATTATTTAATGGAAAACTTTTAATTTTCGGTAAATGTTATGTACTCGAAATACAAAAATTATAATTGCAGGAAATACATATCAAAATTTAAAGTATCAATTTATATAATTTATAACTACGGAGAATTTAATAAAAAATTTTGAATATACTAAATAAATTCTATATTTGTAATTCAAATTTGAAACTTTGTGAATAAAAAAAGGGTGAAGTAATAAAAAAAAATAAGTGAATAAGTTTATATATTTGATTTTGCATTTTTAAATAAACCAAATGTTTGTGAATATAAAAAAAAAAGTGCGCATAAAATATTAAAATTAAAAAATTATAATATTTTAATATAATAATAAAAAGACTAATTTTACAAGAAATATATATATTTGTAGTAGTAGTATATATATATATACTTCGTTGTAATAATAAACATATTTTTTTAGTATATTTCAAATTAGATATACAACAAAATATATACATATATTATAAATTTTTTTTTTTTCGACCTGCATATATATATATATTATATATATATATTATTTTTTTTTGTAATCGATTTAAAATTATACCGTAAATATTTGAATGCGGCTTTGCTTGAACGATTTAATGGAGTATATTCAACTGCATCTATACGCACCGCTGATCGCATAATAATTATTATAATTCTGACATAATTATAATAATTTTGGTATTTTGCGAACCAATGGAGATTGACTAGATCGTGATCAGACTGATCAAACATTTCTATAGTATTATCTTTAATTGTATGTTGATAATGATATTATTATCGATCGAATGATAAAGGAAAATTTTGAAATTTAAAAGCGTAATGTTTCACGCTAGAATAAAATTTAAATGAGACTTTGGACCAAAACTTTTATAATATAAATAATTGATGTTCTAGTGTCAACTGATTATGAATTATCTCACTCAAGCATAGGCCATCAGGACATTTACCTTGGGGTATTTCTGTATATATATTCAAAGTGGACTCACCGCAACAGGCTTTTTAGGAAACTTCAAGATCTTGACTCGCACACTCATCTCAACAACGTCGCGCTTGACCGCGTATAGGCGACAAGTGGTGAACATGGTGAAGTTGCCATCCAGGCTAGCGCACTGGATATTTGTGAACTTGGCCAATCCATTGATCTGAGAAGGATGCCAATTAATGAACAAAACGAACGATGATGATCAAAGAAACAATCTCTGGCACTTGCCTCACCGACTGCAGAGCAGAGCAGTATCAGCTGCAATGTGAACCACAGCAGCGCCATTTACGAAATATTCTCTCTACTATTTTATAAAATACTCTGACATATCGAATATATCTGCTCTGCTTGAATGCAAATAAACAACGAATCCAATCGGATCAATTATTTGTTTTTTTTTTTTTTTTTTTTTTTGTTTCTGGTAAATGACCAGCATCCGGTGGTAAAATAAAATTTGGGCTATCAAATGGAAATTTTGTAGATACATTAAATATCGTTAATAGCGTTTAATGAAAAGACAAATTCTAGACCAAGCGATCTATTTTGCTGGCCTGTTTATAACAGTTATCTTACGAGCTAATGTGTGAGCGTGTATGTGTGTGTGTTGGTATGGAAATGTTCGTAGCTAATCACTGGCCTCATCCTCATCATCATCATCATCATTGGATTCGTTGCTCTCCTCATCGGTGGCCTCTGCTTCGCTTTCGCTCTTTTTTGCCTTCTTCTTCGACGTGGCATCGTTTGATTTGCTCTTCTTTTTGGCTGGCCCATTGTCGGTCTTCTTGCCATCATCTGAGCTGGTGGAATCATCTTCCGATATGTACTCCTTGCTCTTGAAACCACTGCCCGATGTATTTCCCTTTTTCGAAGGTGATGGTTCAGAGGTGCGTTTCTTGGGTGCTTTGCTGCTGGGAGTTTCGTCATCGTCGCTTGCACCATCAGCACCGGGACCTGGTTTGTAGTTACGCATTTCATCCTGATAGCGTTGCTTGTCTTTACCGGCAAGCTCTTCCCATTTGGACTTGTCCTTCAGCTCCTTCCACATCTCACCGCCTTTCTTGGCGATTTCTGTGACCTTTATGCCCGGATTATCGCGCTTGATCTGCTCACGCGTATCGTTGAGCCACAGCATAAACGCTGTCGTCGGACGCTTTGGTTTGTTGCTGTCCTTCTTCTTGCTGGGTTTTTTCTATGGGGTGGATGAGGAGAATTAGTTTGAGGGATACTAAATATGTTTATCTTGAAATTGACTTACTGTGCGCTCCTTTTCTTTGTGTTTCTTTTCTTTTTTCTCTTTCTTTTCGCGTTTCTTTTCTTTGTGCTTCTTTTTGGACGCTCCGTCGCTGTCTCCGCCACCACCACCACCGCCGCTGGCATCGCTGTCATCGTCCGAATCGCTCTGAACATTGCTATCATACTCCTCAGCCACATCCGATTCGTTCTCGTTGGGTTTGAAGTCCTCGTCCGTAGACTCTTCATCGGAATCGTCGCCATCATCGTCATCCTCCTCCTTCTCGCGTGCCTCGGCCTTGAGTCGGGCCAGATATGCATCCGGTTCGTTTTCATTGTCCGAATCGCCAAAGTCCACATCCTTGTAGCCGCTCTTGTCCTTGCCCATGTTGCTCACATGCAGCTTCTTCTGTGTGATAAAATCAAACAGCTTGGCATACTCCTCCTTCTCAATGGAGGAGAAGATATGCACAGTGCCATTCTTGAGAGTCACTTCAAAGTCAAAGGAGCGCGTCGAACCGCCGCTACGCGCGAAATTCACAGAGCTAATCTCCTCGAAACGTATGTGCAGCGGCGGCTTATGTATGTAGATGAAACCACGCTCCAAGGGATACAGATAACCAGCAGCTGCCTTGAACGAACAACCGACGGCAGCAGTGCCGGAATGTCCAATGAAATTGCCTGGGCCTGTTATCTTTCGGCCAATTAGCACCTTCATCACCTTGCCCATGACTTCGTAGACCGGCCCGGACAGCTCCTTCTCCAGTTTACCCTCGTACTTGTCGCGCAGCTCCGCCTCGCTGAAGGGCAGCTCAATGGTGGTCTCCTCATCGGGTGCGAACAGCAACACCAGATAATGATACCGTGTCTGGCCCTGTTTGATGGGCGGATCCAGCGAGAGGACGAAGAACATTTGACGGCTATCCTTGTGCGGCAGCATGAACAGACGCAGCACAGAATCCATAGGTATTTTGTAGTCAAATGTCTTGCCGTGCAGCTGGAAGAAGGTCGAGAAGATTTTGATGTCGTAGCGACCTCGCGGCGTCAGAATGTGTATTTCACGGAATATGGCAATGGACTCGCCCGAGGCCGATATAACTGACGCCTTGTTCATGACATTTTGATGGAATTTCTCGACTGGATCCTCATCTGCTGATTCCACAGCCGGTATGTGGAAACGCATTTCGAGCAGACCCACTGGCGCATCATCGTTTTGATGAAATTCCAGCGTGACCTCATTCTTGCCGGTGACACATTGTGAGACATGCGATAAGGGCACTTCAAAAATGGTTTTCGTATCCTTGTCGAAGCTCAGCACGGAGCCCATGAAGCGCGCTGTGCCCCAATTCCAGCCTTTGACACACATCTCCTTCTCTACCATTTCCTGTGAATAGGTCTCCTTGATGTATTTACCCAGCTTCTCATGATCACTCTCCCGAAATCCACTGAAACGATGCAGTGCACCGCTCTTTGTAAAGATACGCAGGCCCCAGGTGCCGACAAATTTTTGAGAATTGATGAGATCTATATCATCAGCGGCAATCTGCTCCACTTTTCCCGTCTTGTTGTTCTTGAAGATGATGTTCTGTTCGGTAAGCTTTAGGCGTCCCGAAGACTGCATAAATAAATAATAACATTAGAGGAAAGTGGGAGAGAGAAACAAATGCCAGACAAAACTTGCTGACAAATTTCACAACAGACTTACCAAAACTCCTCGCACTTCGGCATTTATATCGTTGTACTCCAAAGAATCTACCATTTTCAATGTGGCCTGCACTAACTACTAAATCAAACAAACTATAAATCAAAACAATTGGAGAAACTTCATAAATACACATTAAATTGAGCACGAGCGAAATGCCGAAAGCCGACTGCGCGCCCAATTTTAGGTTAGATGCTAGGGGTGAAATATCTTTAGGTTTTTCTACCTGGTAACGAGTATTTTAAAGTACAATCAACAGCTGAGAGTCCATAAAACAGTGGGGAGTCCAGCTCTCAACAGCCAGATAAACAAAGATTTCTACATTATTTAGTACTTATTACAATATGCTTAATGTATGGTAATTTTATTTTATTAATTTTAAATATGATTTCAAGTTTAAAAAAAATACTGTATGTATTTTTATCGATGTATCGATAACTTAGCACCAGCCAGCCAAAACAAAAGCGCAAGGAATAACAACAATAAACGTTTTTTTCTTTAAGGTCACAGAATTAAAACAAATCAACACGCTATGCAGCGCGGGAAGATCTCGTTTGGCAAAATAAAGCTGAACGTAAATAAGACGCCTGCTGAACCCACTCAGGAATCAGAAATCCAAGATGCTGGCGGTTTCAAGAAAATAGATAAGCAACAGATGATACGTCAAATCGAGGATGTGGCCGAGGATCTGGAGAGCCAACATCTGAAAGATTTGATGGGCATCAGCAGCTTTGGCCGTAAGGCAGCCAAAGTCTTCGACATCAATGAACAGATTGCCAAGGCGCGCACTGCGGCGCCACCCGCTCGCAAACAAGATCCGAGCGAAGATGGTGAAGATGTAATTGGTCCGCTGCCACCAACAGCAGACGCGGAGAGCACAGTGAAGCAGGATAAGCCTGATGCCAACTCTAAAAAAGATACAAATGACAAGAAGCACAAGTCAGACGATAGAGATGAAAACGACGAAGATGATGACGATTCTGATGACGATGGCGATGAGGACAGCTTAATAAGCCGCATACCATACACACATGAAGTCCAAATGCAGCACGGATCACGGGCCGTCTTGGCACTTGCTGGGGATCCATCTGGCGCTCGACTTGTGTCGGGCTCCATAGACTACGATATGTGCTTCTGGGACTTTGTTGGCATGGATTCGTCAATGCGTAGCTTCCGTCAACTGCAGCCTTGTGAGAATCATCCTATACGAGGTCTGCAATACTCGGTTACTGGCGACATGATTCTCGTTATATCGGGCAATGCACAGGCCAAGATCCTGGATCGAGATGGCTTCGAAAAGCTGGAATGCTGCAAGGGAGATCAATATATTAGCGACATGAGCCGCACAAAGGGACATGTGGCTCAGCTAACCTCTGGCTGCTGGCATCCGTTTAACAGAGAACAGTTCCTGACCGCAGCTCTCGACGGCACGCTGCGCATCTGGCAGGGACTACGATCCAAAGAACAGTTGCATGTGATCAAGACGCGAGCCCAAGGTGGTCTAAGAACCAATGCATCCGCCTGTAATTTCAATCGCGATGCGACGCTCATTGCCGCTGGCTGCGTGGATGGTTCCATACAGACCTGGGACACGCGAAAGATGTTCGTAAATACCACGCACTGTGTGCGAACGGCCCATCAAAAGGGCTCCGAGATTACCTCCATTGTGTTCTCGTACATGGGCCAGCAGCTGGCGACGCGCAGCAATGACGAGACAATGAAACTCTGGGACTTGAGGAACTTCAAGCAGCCGATGCACACTTGGTCGAATCTGTTCTCACGCTACGACACGACCGACTGCTGCTTCAGTCCGGATGATCGTTTGCTGGTCACGGGCGAATCTCTGCCCAAGGAACAGAAGGAGGCGAATCTTTTCTTTTATAGCACACAGAGCTTTGAGGAGGTGCAACGCATACCCGTGGCCAATTCGCATGTCATCAAGACGTTGTGGCATCCCAAACTGAATCAACTCTTCGTCAGTTGCGGCAATGGCATCATCAAGTGCCTCTACGACGAACAGCGCAGCATTCGCGGCGCCAAACTATGCGTGGTAAAGACGCATCGCAAGAGACAGCAAATGGAAATGGTGGGCGTTTCGCAGATTATAACGCCACATGCACTGCCCCTGTTCCGGCAGGAGAAGACACGCTCGTCGCGCAAAAAGATGGAAAAGGCGCGCATGGATCCAGTCAAGTCGAAGCGACCCGATTTACCCATTACCAGCGGCCAGGGCGGCCGCGTAGCCAGCTCCGGCGGCACACTCTCCTCCTATGTCATACGCAATCTGGGCCTGAGCAAACGTGTCGATGACGACCAGGATCCACGCGAAGCCATACTCAAGTATGCCAAAGATGCAGCCGAAAATCCATATTGGATTGCGCCCGCCTACAAACAGACCCAGCCCCAGGCCATATTCTCCGAGAAGCTGCCGGCAGCAGACGCCGAGCCAGCGGCCAAGAAGCCCAAACAGGATGCAAATGAGACTTAGATGACGATTGAAAGTACTTAAGAAATTAATCAAATATTAAATTAATAAATAAATGTGTTAAGGCTGCCCCCCATAACTCAATTCACTCGGTTTTTTTAACTTTTATTTAAACATACATATTACATGAGTTCTTGGATGTGTTTATGTAATACGTGTTGCATGTGTTTATGTATTTATGATGTATTTGCATTTGTTTATTTATTATTTTTGAATGGTCTGCGCTTTGTGTATAATACTTGCACGTTCTTTTATGCATGTGTTTATTTATAATTAGTTTAAGATATTTAGGAGCCGTTGGTTAAATTGTAGCTCAGCAACATAACTTAAGTGCACATTGTACATAATTAATATTATTATTTTTTTTTTTTTCATATAAGTTACCCAAAGTTTCATAGATGTGCTGTACATAAGAGCTAGAGTATAATAATAATAATCAGATTTGGAAAATTCATTTGAAACATATCCATTGAATATTTTAGTAACAATATCTAAGACAGTTTGAATCATTAACGATAATTTATATATATGTGTATATATATATATATTTATGTATTTATGTACGATATAGAGTATTTCATATCAAGTTGTAATCAAGTTCAAAATCAAAATTTCATCTTAGGTACATTTCTGCATATACTATATATATATTTAACTAGACATCAAATTGGGTTTTCTTGTTCATTCTATAGAGAAGTATGTATTTCAAAATAGCCATTTATAATCGTATACATATAAATATGTATAGTATATATGTTATATGCTACAGATATATATATGTATATGGTACATAAAATTAACATATTTAACAGTTGATTGTAATGAGGCGGATTTTCATAATATCATTCGTTACAGCATTTGTTTCTCAATTTCTAAATGTTCTTTCAATTTTAGTTTAGTTAAGTTTTTTTTTTTCAAAATTCACAAATTTTATTTAGTTTATTTAGCTCATGTATTGTATTTAAAATAACTACGCTTGTATTTATTCATATTCATGTTGAGTTTAGATTTAAATAAAATTATATGATAAAATATTTAAAATAATAATATTTTATATTTTTATAAATTTAATCACTAATGAATAATTATATATTTAAATTATTTTCCATTCAAATTATAAATAATATATAAGAATATTTTATAAAATAATTCATAATATTGAAAAAATAAATATCAATTTTAATTATTTGTAATACAACAATTTATAATTTATTAATTATAATAAATTTATTATTTAAATATTAAATTTAAATTAAAAATACACAATTTATTTTAATTATTTAATTAACAAATCATGTTTAAATTACATTTATAACTTCAAATTTGCTATATTATATATAATTAAAATGTATATTTAAATATAATTAATTTTTAAAAAATATTGAACAAATTTATATATAAATTTATATTATTTTTTTAATAAATTATTAAAACCAAGTTAAATTTATAGTTGTACATATTTTTAGTTTATAATAATAAATCATTAAAACTTATAACTGTAAATGATTCTCTTAAGTTTTTTAAAGACTTTCAAGATTTGCTTTATAATTATAAATGTAATATATTATAAAAGAAAATGTACATATTATAAATGTTAAATATAATAAAAAAATATGATTATAATTATATATGTATAATATTATAAGTAATATAAATTTATAATTGTAAAGACCATTTTAAATAATTATAAAGCATTTAAAAAGTTTTCAATATTTAAGAATAAAAATAAAACAAAATCTAAATATAAATAAATAGTTTACTAAACTTTATTTAATCTAACTTAAACTATTAAAGTTGTCTTTTAACTAATATTTCAATTATAAGTTAACATTTGTATTACTTTTTCCTTTTTTTTCTCTCTCTTTACTTCTACATATTTTTTATTTTTTATATTTTATTGTTTGTATATATTAGAGGTACTTTATGTGTTTTCTCTTTTCATTTAGTTGTGTGTGTGTGAGTGTATGTGTATGTTATTGGTTCCTCTATGACTATGGTGTGTTTGAATGCTCCTTTATATATATTTTCTTCAACATGATATGATTGCGATGCAAATAAAATACAAAATGCTTAATATAATAGATTAGGCCAATATTATTTTGTTTATTTATTTTTGTTAGCTAAGCAACTATGTGAAAATTCGTTCGAATTGCTTTTTCTAAAATAAAAACTTTACTTTATTAATATATTTATATAATATTTAATCAAAATGTTGATTTCATAAAGTGCTCGCTAAATATATATATATAGACCTAAATCTCTTGATGTTAATATTATTTTGCTTAAAAACCCAATTAAATTATTCAATTAAATTTGTATAAATTAATTTATAAAGAATTTTCACTTTCTAAATGGCAAATTAAATTATGTTTACTTTTTTTAATTCTATTTATATATTTTGTTTTGAATAAATTTAATAAGCAAAAAAGTATTGCTTAATGTATATATCTATGAATTTCCAATATAAAATATATTCATTCATTTGCTTAATGCTTGTATTTGTTTTAGTTGTTTGTATATTTATGTATGTATGTATATGGCATATAGTTTATATATGTGTTTGTTTGTATGTATGTTTCAAGCACCAAAACCCATAATAAAGCAATGCATTACGCAATTTATATATTGCAGGCCAATGTCCAAGATATGTTTTCGGTCATACACATATATATATATATATATATATATATCTATGTATATATCATATATATATATATATTGTTCAATCTGTGCTTTTGTGTCCATGACTATGTGGGCATGTATTTGTTGATGGTTGTGCGAGGATTGTTTCTTATGTGGGGAAGTCTGGCATTCAGTTAGGATTTCTTTCTGGCCTTTTTACTGGGCAAACGGATTGTGCGGATTGGCACCGGGTATGTCCAGATTGCCGCCAGTTGTCTGATAGGTGCCGTAGGGTCCGCCATTCGGATTCATTTCGTTCAGACGCGTATTGGACAGAGCGCGTGGTATTGGATTGCTGGGCACGCCATGTGGCGCCAAATGGGAAGTCTCCTCAGCCACCTGAGAGAGAGAGAATTGCAAGATTACTAATAGAACACTTAGCTATCCATATAGATATTCACCTGATGCGGATCCTCGGTAACGGGTATTTCCGATATGAAGCCCTGTTCCTTGCGATAGAAATTGATGAAGATGAAGAGGCCGAGCACAAAGAGACAGGCAATACCATACCAACGGAAGGTAGCAGTAGTACCGTAATAGGTGACAAACATGCCGCCAATGATGGCACCGCAGCCACGACCCAAACCATGATGGATACCCTGGAGCACGCCCTGCGACGAGGCGCGCAGATGCTTGGGCGTGTTGTGAGCAATATAGGAGCAGGAGGCGGCCCAGACGGCGGCATGTGTGATGCCCTGCATCAGTTCGAAGGGCAACACCATCCACGGATTGGTCAGATAGGAGATATAGAGAAAACGCAACACATTGCCAATTAGACCCAAACAGAGCACCTTGACGTGCCCAATCTGGGTGATCAAGCGAAAGCTGAAGAAATACGCAAAAATCTCGGACACATGATTGATAACGGACGCCACACCAAACAGTGTGGGCGTGCCGCCATAGTCCTGCAGATGCCAGAACAGAAAGGTGAAGATCAGCCCAATGCCGAAGCCCATGAACCAGGCGACAAACAGAAATGAGGCCGTCTTCAGATCTTTGAAATGTGTCAGCACCGTCATCCATTCGGGCAACTCCTTGGCCGTCTGAGCAAACACCTTGGACTCGGCGCCGATATGCGGCTGCGGCTGATGGGCGGCACCTAGAAAGTTGCTCAAGCCACCGGCACAGGCACCCGAGGCGGCGCTGCCACTACCCACAGCTAGTGATGGTAAATTGAGCTGGGCGGCCAGCTGATTCATAGACTCCTCCTCGGCCTTCTTGTTGGGATCGACGAACTGAGCGGCGGCCTGCTGTTGGCTCTCGTCCACCGGCTCGTACTTGAAGGTGATCTTCGAGGCGGAGATAATGGCGCACGTCATCAGCACCGAGAAAATGGAGAAGCATATGTTATAGTTCTTCTCCTTGTTGCCAGCGCCGCATGGATGATTCGAGAACGAGGTGGAATGATCCAGGGCAATGCCAACCAAAAACATGGAGATGCCCCAGCCCAAGGAGCCAAACATGCGCTGATGTCCATACTTATCCGCATCCTCGCCCAGCAGCGTGATGACCGCAGAATCGGCCAATGTAATGGCCGGAGCACTAAAGAACTCACCAATCAGAATGACCAGGAGCAGTAGAAAGAAAGCCTTCTGGATGTCCTGCAATGGCACAAAGGGCATAGAGGGAGGGTCAATCAACACTCTCTGGAAATCGTTAGCTTTGCATTTACTTACCGGCGTGCGATAGACCATGGAGCTGAAGATGGGCGTCACATAGTCCCGATGATGCTTGTCATCGTAGTTGCTCACGAAATTGATGTGCACCGGCGAGATGCCCGCATCGATGCGGGGCAGCAGCAGCGATCTCTTATGCCTGCTGTGCTGCGGCTCAGCGTCATGGGCATCGTCGTAATCCAGCAGCTGCTCGTGCTCCAGTTCCAGCTGGCTGGTCGGATCGTACATGGCCGAGGTGTCGCGCTTGGTGCGCGTATAGGTGAGCACAAAATCGGTAGCATTTCGGCGCTCGATGCAGTTGACCGCCTCGGGGCGGATGAAGCTCAGCGGTATGGTGAAGAGCACCCAGCAGGCGAGCGAGGCGAGCAGCAGCTTCTTGCCTTGGCGACAGCGATCCGCATAGGAGCCCCAGAAGGGTGCCGACAGAAACTCTACAAAGGGACGCATGCCGACGAGAATGCCGCATTGGCCGGGATTCATGCCCATCTGCTTGAAGTAGACGCCCATCAGTGGAAAGAGCGAACCGAAGGCGGCATAGAAGAAGAAATAGAAACTCTTCACGGGTATCAGCTCCTGTTCCGTGCCGCCAAAGAACATTTCCAGAATGCCCGATGCTCCGCGTACTTTGTGCGTTGAGTCCTTGGCCTCCGGATATCTGCAAGGATTGAAATGTTTGAGCATTTCATGCGGATTGATTGTCGATTTTGTCACTTACAAACTGGGATCCACTTCACCAGTGGCTTCCACATCGACGCGCGGTCGGACGATCTGTGGTCCATAGCCAGCTGCCTGCTGTGGCTGTCCGTAACCCATGCCCGCTCCTCCGCCCTGATCGTAGCCACCAGTTGATTGCTCCTCGTAGCCACCATAGCCCATGCCAGGCTGCTGTGGCTGGCCATACCCCGCGCTTGAGGCGGGCGCACCAAACGGATTGGCACCACCAACGCCACCGGCACCAGCTGCATTATACGGATTCATTTGGATATATATAAATGTGGGTGTATGTGTATATGTATGTGTAAGCTTGTCTGCTGTCTAGTCGGACTAACTGCTTCCGTATCGCCCTGACACTTCCTGCCCTGCAGCGAGGAGCTTTTGTTTCAATTATCCTTTTGTGCGTTTCTCGGCCTTAACAACTAGAGCATCATGTCTTCTATTATCCTTTCAGCAGCTGTTTGGAATCGACAATGAAAGAATTAGTTAAAATGTAATGCTTGTAGGTGTGGCAAGAGAAAGGATTTACTCAATATTATAATAATTAAATGCGATAACAGATTAGGTGGTAATTTACTCAAACATATAAATATATATTCAATTATACTTTATATTTTATACTTTATTAATAATATAAATAAAATTTAATATTTCAATATGTAATTACTACTACAAAATTCCAAGAATGATATATATATTGCTATACATTTAAACTTAATACAATGCAACGTATACAATGCTAATTAACAAATTTAAAAAAAAAGTTAAACATAGATTGCAATTATTTCCGATGAGCTCTTCCACGAGTCTTCTGATCATACCGAGAGCTTGCCACTTCATCTTCGCCTTGCCACTCTGGCTCAGCTATAAAGAGTTGAGAATTCTAAGATTGCAACTGTTGCAGAGCGATAGAGAGACAGCAAAGACAACTGAAGCCAGCGGACGCCTTGCTGCGTGTGTGTGTGTGTGTGTGTTTACCCAATCGTATGCAACTGTAACCTGGACATCGAACTCCAACTGGGAACACTAAGCTTGGTTTTGATATATGTATTTATTATAAGCATATATGTACTCCAATACATATGCATGAATTAAATTACATAAATGTTTTCAATTTTGTTATGCATACATACTTATATATTGTTGTTTTTATTTTTCATATATGCATATCTTTACCATACAGTCAACAAATGTACATACATATGTATATCAACCTGTCACCTGTTGCATTTATTAACTAAATAAATGTATGCATAATATGCATACATACATACATATATAATAAATAACATGTAATATTTATTGGCAAAATCGCTTAAACAAATTGAGCATAAACAACAATTACTAAGGCCACAAGCCAGGCTAAAAGATTTACTCTTTCACTTTGCTGCCTTTGATAAATGTACATATTTCCTGATTATACAGATTATGCCTTTGGGCATGCATTTTTCATTTTTCCATTTTCCTTTTTCGCATTTTCTCATTTGTCCATTTCAATTGTCGCACTTAACATTGAAAATGCACATTTCATAATAAATGACAAAGCGAATGACACAATAAAAAACTGCTTGAGCGCACACTGGGCGAGAGGGTAGCTTGCTTAATGATTTCTCTGTGTGTGTGTGAGAGAGAAAGAAACACAGAGAGTGGCTGAGGTGGAAGATGGACCCACCACACGGGGCACTGAGCATTGGCTTGAGTGAGTATTGCATTAGCTTTGAGCTTTGAGCGTCGCCTTGCGTCGCGTTTAACTGAGCGAATGAGTGAATTTTGTTTTTTGTCACTTTTTAGCCTGGCAACTTTTTTTTTTTTTTTTTTGCTATCACACATACGCAGAGTTGGCACGTTCTAAATGTAGGTAAGTGGGTTTGTCTACCGAAAGGTACTGTGGTGCATATGTGTGTGTGTGTGTGCTTGTGTGTGTGTATTCACAGGCAGACACATATTCTGTGCATGTATTTAGAGCAGACTTGTTGTTTTATACGTTATATATAAGGACTTTTTCTGAATTTAATATTTTTTCAATTATTAAAATGGTTTTACAAAATACGAAATTTATATTACTATATTAATAGCTGTACACATAGAATAAGGCTAAATAAACATTTTTTTTTTTTATATGCTGCCAGGATATGCATATATATTTGAAGCTTCAATTACACAACAATTCTAGAGACAAAAGCGCACTTTATAATCCACTTGGCACTGACAATTCTTGGCTCAGCTATGTATACATTATAGGTATGTCTGGTGCCTCTATATATACGACTTGAAGGCCAACATTAAAGACAGCACAGAAAATAACTTGGTACAGCACATTTTATAGATAGACACATATATTTATATATATTTCAGTAATTTCTGTTTAGCTTATTTAAAACTTAATAAAAATTATTATTCACATTTTCTTACACACCAATATTGTTAGCACATTTATTTCAAAAATTTTCACGGTTATAGCTGTAGCAATGTGTTACGTGCGTAATCGATAAGCAACGTTTTTCTACAGACAAATCGCGTCTTGCCTCTATACGCGCATTTGACAATTTGTTCAGCGCACACACAGTTTTCCAAGAGCCAAAAAAGCAACAACGATAACAACAACAAAAGCGCTCAAGAACGAAGAAAAGCGGAAAACGGAAAAGCTCGCTCAAGCGCGATTCGTGTGCTAAACCTAATGAGATTCGACAACGCTGACATACGACGAGGCGAAGCGTCGCCACCAACGCCAGCAGCAACACCGGTTAAGAGCGAGTTGCAAGCCGAGGAAAGAGAGTTTCCTTCGAAAAGAGCTGTCGGCAGGCTGACATTTAAATTAAGTTCGAAAAAGATTTGTAATTCATTTACAATATAATATATTGAATATGTCTTGAGGGTAATTTGAGAGATGCCTTATTAATTCATTTAATAATTAATTCATTTACTCTTTCATTATTATAAATGCATTATTATATGTTATTTATTTAAATATATAAATCTTTTATGTTCATTATATTTGTAATATATTTGGATATAAAATATAGAGAAAAACAAATTGTTTATGAGAATTTCAAACAAGAAAATCTTTAAATGATATAGAAAAATGTCAAATCAAATTAAAAATAATAATATAAATAAAATGCAATAGTAATTTGATAGTTACAGAAATTATTATTAAGTTTAGAAATAAAACACCATTCATATTATTCGTTTTAGTTATTTTTGTTGTATTATTATTATTCATTTGTATTTGTATAAATCAAATAATAAATAATAATTTATATATGAGATTTCATTACTTATAATATTAAATTAAGTTTATTTATGTATTTCATTCTTTACAATATAGTAATTTATTTTAAATAGTAGATTCAAATATAGTCTAGATATTACAATTTTCCTGATAAATTTTAATAAATTATATCATGTATTAGTTATTTTTAGCTTTTATCTTTATAAAATATAGTTTTTGAAGAGAAATTATAAAGGAGGAAAAACCCCCGTGATAAGAAATTAAATAAACATGAATATATGTACATTTATATTATTATAAACAAACGTGCTTAACTTGAACTTATCTCTTTTTGTGTAGCTAAAATAGATGCTGTTTGAGCTAAGCAATTGATAAGAATTTGCCTGTGTCATCAATCAACACTTGGAAGCTACAATATACATACATACATACATATAAATAATACGAATGAACCGCATGGAAGTAAATATATCACTAAAATGGTTCTTTTTTTTGTTCAATTTCTTGAAAAACCAGAAATTCCCCCCGAAAAAATGTTTGAAAACAAAACCAATTAAGCTGATCTTGCCTACGACGTCATAATGATGTATGCTGATAAAGACTTTTACATGTTTAATAGACAAGTATATTTATTTATTAAATTTAATTATTTATTTTCTTTGTTTAATTTAAATTTCTATTATTTATTATTATTTTTATTTTTAATTATATGTTTATTACTAAAGTAATTTACTTCAGTTAAATTTGATTTATATATTTGTTTGAAGCTTTATTAAATTAAATCTAGCTTTCGCTCATTATATCGTTTTCTCTTTTGCATTTATGCTCTGCTCCTGCGCATCAATCGAATTAAGTTTTTGCCAAAAATAGAATCAACTCAATTGAAATTGAGTGCGAAATTTCTCATTGCACTCACTCAAACTTCTCGAGTCCATGCTCATGTTCGAAATTAACTGTTTCATCTGTGGGCTTAACGAAGTAATCCGACAAGTAGAGCAGACACCCAACATGCATAAATTCGTGCACGCATCAATGCATGAATACATACAAACATGCTTCTATACACAGACATGGCTCTTGCATAGGCTGAGACAGAGATAGGCATATGCACATTAACACAAGGATACACGCACACAGTCACGCTCAGTTTCGTTCAGATCTTTCGTTAAAATTGAAATTGCCTTTTATTGCTATGTATATCAAATTGAATTTAAATGCAATTTTAGTTTATTATTTTTTGAAAAAATCACAGAAGAAGCTATTATTATAGATGAGTATGTATATACATATGTATGCATGTGTGTATTTCATTCAAATTTACTGTTGTTGCTGCCTAAGAACCTACCACTCTGTGGACAGCAACAAGTGGAGGCAAGCAGCGAAATTTTTATGTCTACGAACTATGCGCGGGGATTTTCGCAAAGAGGCTGCCGATGATAAGACAACGAGAGAGACAACAAACAGGGAACGATGTCAGCGAGGGTGATTCACAATCAGCAGCACAATCAAAAGCACCTAAGCGAGCACAGCCAATGCTCCCATTGTGCTTCCCCTGGCGTATGCAGATGTGGAGTATATAAGCACCAGCGGTAACCACACTCAATCATCAGTCGACAGCAATAACTCAACGAATCAACATGCAAAGTAGAAGCAGCAGTATTCTCATCCTGGCCATTGTTGCCATCGGTGTCTGTGTGGAGGCTATGCCACAGCGCTTCCAGACTCTTCCGTATTATCCACGACCCACGTCACCGCCGCGTCCCATTCGAGTGCGCCGCCAGGTGCTGGGCGGTTCAGTGTCATCGAATCCGGCTGGTGGCTCCGATGCACGTGTGCAACTGAGCAAAGGAATCGGCACACCCGATCACAATGTCATTGGACAAGTCTTTGCAGCGGGCAACACGCAAAAGGGACCTGTTACCACGGGCGGATCGCTAGCCTACAACAAGTAAGTAAAATCTTTTCCACTTTTTGGACACATTACATCAAGTCAGCTATTAATGGATTATCGTTCCATTTAGTCATGGTCATGGCTTCGATCTGACCAAAACCCACACGCCCGGCGTACAGGACAGTTTCCAGCAGTCGGCACATGCCAATTTGTTCAACAATGGCAGACACAATCTGGACGCCAAAGTCTTTGCCTCGCAGAACAAGCTGGCCAATGGCTTTGAGTTCCAGCGCAATGGCGCTGGCCTGGACTACTCCCACATTAATGGCCATGGCGCCAGCCTGACGCACAGCAATATTCCCGGCCTTGGCAAGCAATTGGGTCTGGATGGACGTGCCAATCTCTGGTCATCACAGGATCGCAACACGCGCCTTGATCTGACCGGCAATGCCAACAAGTGGACCAGCGGCCCGTTCAGTGGCAAAACCAATTTCGGCGGTGGCCTGGGTCTGACTCACATATTCGGTTAAATACATATTCATATATATATGTGAATATTAAAATTATTTATTTTCGTTATATAATAAACAAATTTAATAAAAAATATATATATAAAAATCAGCTTGTTTATGAATTTTTAGAAATTATTAGTAAAGATTGAAAAGGCGTTTGTTAAGAAAACCAAACGAAAAACTTTTAAAAGTTAATTCATTATAGATCATAAATTGGGCAAATTTATTTCCCCAATGCAGAATAATTTTGGAGATTCGTATGGTTTTTCTATCGGTTTTATTATTAGTTATTAATTGAATAATTTCGCTTATTATATTGCGCACACTCTTTTTTTTAGTTTTTGGATAATTACGCTTAGAAATATTTTATGGTTTACACATTATTTTTACTGCTATTACCACCAATACATGTTTATTAATTGTTTTTATGTTTTTCAGCTATTAATTGTATCGAAACATACAAAGTGGCTAAAACAAAAGCAAGTGATTTTCATAGGGTTCCGCAGAGGGAATTTTTGTTTCTTCAGAATACATGAGATTAACCAAAAAATTGTCTTCTAACTTCGCCAGATATTAATTAATTGTTGATGTGTGTGGATGTGGGGGGAGGGGATCTGTGCATATTCCACTTTAAGAGTACTTATGACAGCTTCTTGGCCTTTTGATAGAGTGTATCGACTACTTTGCCCATGCTCTGTATAGTCTCCAGCACACGCTCATACGTCTTATCCACGGGCGTCTCCTCGAATACGATTAGCACACCCTCACCTTGATCCAAAATGCCGCTAAATTTTTTGTCCAATATCATTTGTGATAGCTTCTTTTCCACCTGTGACATGGGCAGATTAATGCTCTCAGCCACATGGGACACCTGCAAAATGAAGGAAATGAATGTATTCAATTCACACGAATATAGATGTCAATTTCACCTACCTGTACACGCGAATATGGCTCAATAATACGGCACAGATTCTGCTCCAGCATTGTGTCATAAAGCGTACCCAAGTGTGCCTTCACGATGACATCCTCAGCTAGCTCCTGTTTGTAGTCCTTCAGTGCCTGCTGGAAGTCGGCCAGCGAGCGCTTATGCGAAGCCTCCGCCACGGCCTTCATGGCGTCAACATCGCGGCCGGAATAGGTTATAGCCTAAATACAAATGCCAATTAGTTAATATCATCAAACATATTTATTATATATTATTTAATGTAATTACTTACCAACTTGCCGCTAACTATTTGATTCACATCATCCGACTGCCCAAGCATAATCTTGCACAACAACATATACTTGAGAGAAGTCAGCGCCTTGGCGTTATCCACGCTATCAAAGCCTTCAAATGCCTCATAGAAATACGAGAAAGCTGTCTTAAAATCACGCTCGTCAGCTGCATGCAGAATGCCCGACTGGAGATCGAGAGCGCCCTGCACTTTCGGGGGACAGTAGATAGCGTTTGCCGTGGTGCGCGCTGAAGTTAGAGCGGCACGGGCCTTGGGCAAGTTACTTAGGGCATGGTAAGTTTTGCTCTCCAATAGCTGCACTTCGACCAGCAAATTTTTGTCATCCAATTTCTTGAGCTCACGCAAGAGTTGCGAGCCCAGGGCCAGGGCCTCTGTATACAAGGCCGTGTCAAAGTAGAGTGCAATGAGGCGAGCTTCCAGCGATTGACGCAAGAAGGTGCGCTTCTCCTGCTTGGCCCACTCTATACAGTCTTTGCACAATTGAACCTATGACAAATGCCAGAAAATTAGATTGGACGTTATCAGGGACACACATAATTGGGCAACGTACCTCAATGCCAGTGCCAGCATCCATATCAAGGAACATATCGACCAGCGAACGCACCAGCTTCGCGGCCTTGGCCTTACTGATCAGGCTCAAAAATGGACGAGTCACTTTGATCAAGTCGGCCAGCTCTTTGGCCTTGCCCTCCTGTTTGTAGAGCTCGCCGAGCTGCATAATGCCCTGCTCCTTGATTCGTATGAGCTCCTCATCGTTCTCGGCCACCTCCTGTTCACGCACAATTTTATTCAGCAGGGTAATGCCCTCTTCGCGATTCACACTAGACAGCGCCTGGGCACGTTCGAAAAGTGTAGCTCCGGCCATTTTGCTACTGCTACGCGGCGACGATTGCAAATTGGAAAATTGGAAGTTGAGTGGCACGCACGCGGTGGCAAATCAAATAAATAAGTGTATATTAACTAGTGCACTATTCAGACGTAAGTTTATTTTTGAGTTAACAGTTCTGCTTAAACGTATTTATTGCGTATTTGTGTGTTTTCTCACACCTTTTGTAGTATGCTGATTTCAGTTGTCGTTGTTATTAAGCGCCAGTCACGATTCGAGATGTGCGGCTGGCGATAGCCACGTGACAATGCCTATCGAATAATATATTCTGCAACGCTACATACATGTGTAAAATTGGTATTTAATTACTCCACACCAAATACAATTTAAATCCAACACAAAGATATTTATAAAAATTAGCACTGCTAAATAAAACAAAGATTTTAGCTTAAAAAAATATAATATCTTGGAGTAAATAAATTCTTAAATAAATAATGTTTATATGTGCCGGTTCAAAATGAATACAGCAACTAGTTATGGTTCATATCTATCGATAGATATCGAACAGTAAAGAGATCGGAAGTGGAAAAGTGTAGAAGTCGAATTGTCTAGCACAAATTGGATGTTGAGAATCTTCTAGTTAAATCTTTCTAGAACAAGTCTCCTGGAGACTATACAAATATGGGAGAGGAAACAGGCAACGTCCCACAAAGCAAGGTACGAGCGAAAACAACGAGACCAAAGGCCGTTCACCAATGGACTGTCGGCGACGTACAAAAATGGTATGACCGACATTGCGGGGAATATACCAAATACGTGGGATTGTTTGCAGAGGTAAGTAACATCTAATTTTATGTGCATATATTAAGAAACGAACTCACCCGTGCGGTTGCTGATTCTTTTTGTTATAGTCCCGAAGCACTTGTGCCATATTCGCCTGTTGTTCTCAGCTCCTAGTTCAACAAGAACAACTAACAATTTATCAATAGCCAACGTCTATTTATTTGAATTTAAATCTTTGAAACATTTAGCCTACTATTTACCTATTGTTAACTTTCTCTCTCCTGTGTCTCTGTCGCCTTTTAGCATGACATTACCGGTCGAGCGCTGCTCCGTATCACAGACTCAACCCTGCAGCGAATGGGCATCACGGACAATCGAGATCGCGAGGCCATTTGGCGCGAGATCGTAAAGCAACGGCTCAAAACAGATATTATGGAAATACGTGACATGGAACGTCTCAATATGCACTAATGTTGGGTCTCGGGAAAGTTTAATGCTGAGGGATATAAACGAAGAAAGTTTTTTTGAAGTTCAACGATTTGAAGAGTTTTTAGAACTTGTACCAAATGAGTTAAGTTAGAACTAAATATATAAAATATTTAGAACATACTCAGGAACTTTAAATGCTGAGAGATCTTGGCGAAGAATATTGATAGAAGTTGAGCGATTCGAAGAAGTATTAGATCACTAAACTTTAGCATACTAAATATTTTATTAATTTAGTAAATTTTCTTCATTGTTTAGCTTAAAACAAATTGTAAATAAAACCTAAATATTATATCATAAGTAAGATGTACAGCATATTTAGATAGCAATAAACAATTCAGTTTAAAGTTTGAGTATTCTCTTGGTAACTGCGATAATAAAAAAAAAGAACAAAAAGAAAGAAAAAAATGTTCCATTATGATTATCAATCCTTCTCCAGCTTGGGCGTGACAAGCTGTACATCATTAATATCTGGGCATATATCTACGGTCTTTGATGCATTGGTGGCCGCCACTGGAGCAGCGGATACCGAAGACGCCGCCACCGGTGCTCCAATGACCTTCGGCAGCGAGGTGGACAACGCGCTGTTCGGATTGAGTATGTGAGGCATGGAGACGGTGCCATTGGCCACGGGCAAGGCGGTGGTGAAGAGCAGCTTGGGTGGCTGAAGACGCTGTGCTGCAGACGCCGCCGCCGCCGCTGCTGCTGCTGCCGGCGTGCCTGAGACTATGAACTGTGGTGACTGATGCGTCGCTCCAGGCGGAACGACACCCGCAGCAGCTGCCGCTGCGGCTGCTGTTGCCACCGTTGGCTGCAGCAATGACGGCAGTAATGTCGGCAGCATTGTGAGCAAACGTTCACCCATCGATTTCTCCCAGTCCAGGCGCTCACGCTCCAGCGACAGACGATTGTGCTGGATCTCGTTGGACTCGTTTTGCGCATTGAGCAGCTGGCGCAGCATAATACGCATGGCTGACAAGGAGAAATGACAAAATTCAATTAAAACATAGTGATGTTGTGGGGGATTATCAACTGACTCACTTGTCATGTGCCGCTTCGACTGTTGCTCCTCGCGCAGTATTTCCTGGGCGCGTCGTTTCTCCTCCTTTGACTCGAATTGCTGATTTTGCTGGAGCTGCTGCTGCTGTTGCTGCTGCGCTGCCTGCTGCTGCTGTTGTGCTTGCTGGAGCTGCTGTTGCTGTTGCTGTTGCTGCTGTTGCTGCTGTTGTTGCTGGGATTGCTGGAGCTGCTGTGACGTCAGCGGCTGTGGTTGCTGGAGCTGCTGCTGGTGTTGCTGAGATTGCTGGAGCTGCTGTGCCAGGTAGTCCGTTTGCTGCTGAAGCTTTGGCTGTGGCAACGTTGCAGTGGTAATCCCAGCTGCAGTCGGTTTGCCCACAGCTGCCACAGCCTTGGCTGCTGCTGCCTGCTCCGCATTAACCAGCACAAACTTAACACCGCCGGGGCCCGTGACTAAACCGGAATTGGATGTCGCTTGCACAGGGGTTGGAGCGGAGCCGCTGATCATCAGACGTGCGCCTTGATTGATGGCGCTTTGGAGCAACTGCAGCTGTGTCCCGGTCGCTGCGCTCACCGCTTTGCCAGCTGCTGTCGCAGGGGTCGCCTGCTTGGGCTGCATGAGGAAATTCGTGGGCACCAGGGAGATCTTGCCCGGAGTGAGTTTACCGCCGGACGCACTGCAGCTGGCCGTTGTGCTCGACAACTGAGAGACGCTGGTGCTGATGCTGTTCGCCGGAATGATAACATTGGCGCCAGTGTACGGCAGCAGATTCGTGCTCTTCGGCAGCTGCAGCATGTCCGTCAACGTGGGCATCACAGGACGTGTGGGCGTCACTGCATTGCCATTGCTGGCATTTTTAGGGGATGCGGGAACAGGCTCCTCGACGGCATCCACATCAATGGGCTCCTCTTTTGGAAGCGATAACAGCATGCAGTCATCATCCTCCTCGGGATCTGTGCCCACTGCTGGTGCAGGAATCCCTGTTGCTGCTGGGCTCAACTGAGGCGCTGGACTCAACTCCGCTGACTGGTTGACTGGCTCAGTCTTAATACGAGTGTCGAGTGCGGGTGCCTCATCATCCTCCGCATCCTTCTCAGATGTGAGCTTACGTCGCTTGGGCGGCACATCCACCGCATCCATTTCCACATTAACGTCACCTTCGATATCATCCGACTTGGACTTGGTGCCATTGGTGCCATTGGGCACCAACGATGAGAGCAGAATGTCGTCCTCCTCGTTGTCACTGTCCGACAAGTCCTCACCGTTCTCCTGACGCCGCTTGCGACGCTCCGCATGCTCCTCCAATGCTTGCTCCAGTTGATACTTAAGTGACGGCGCCGGCACCTCATTCGGTCGCACACTGAATATGGGACGCGTCATGATGGCATCCATTTCCGCAAAATGTTTCCAACTGGGCTCCGTGTCGCCTGACATGCCGTACTCCTTGTCCTTCTTGAGGCGATTGTAAAAACATTTCAGATTCTTAATGCGCGTCGTGATCTCCTCGGGCGAGCGATGATAGCCATATTCCTGCATCTTGGCCGCCAGCTGGCAGATGACCGCATGCTTCTTGTGCGTCGTTATAAGAGTGCGCTGCAGCTTGGGATCACCCCACAGCTGGATGAGCAACTTCGTCTCGTCCGTATCGAAATTGGGATTCCTTCCGATGAAACTGTGCTTCTTGCCAGTATTCTGATTGGCATTCGAATTGCTGCTGCTGGCTCCACTGCTGTTCCCATTGCTATTGGTGTTGCTATTGTTGTTGCTGTTGTTGTTGTTGGCGGCGCCGCCGCGTTGTCCGCTGATGGCCGCAAAGGAGCCGGAGGCAGGGGATGCTGTCGCAGCTGCAGCCTCCGCTGAGCGTCGTTTCTTTATCCGTGCACTCGACTTAACGCTCATTGCACTGAACTGCAAATACAGAGAATATGAATTCAAATTGAAATTATTAAAAATGATTTCTCAACTGCTTAAATCACTTACCCCCAATATTACTTATGTTTTGTATGCAAAAATCAATAATCGAGCACGTTGCGCGTTTGCAATTAAACCATTTGAGGTGCTTTCCAATCAGTCCTGCAATAACAACAACAACAACAATAGAAAGAGAACTTTACGCTACGTCCGACAGTCGGCAAGTGAAAGGCAAAGGCAAAGGCAATGTGAAAGCGGCTACAGCGCAACTCCAGGGCAACAACAACCCCTAAAGCAGGTAAGCGTGCCGCGGTGACAACCAGCTCGGCTGCCTACCGAAATCCACCGACCCAACCCCAAACAGCGAACACAGCTAAGCCAAGTGCACCACCACCAACAGCAGTAGCAGCAGCGGCAAAGGAAAACCAACCAAGACCAACCCAACTACGTAGAACATGCGCGTTAGCTCAGCCGCTGCTTTCTTTTTCGCGCCCACCTCGAACTTGTTATTGCCTTCTCTGTCCCGCCCAGACAGTTGTTCTTGTGCATGGGACGGCGAGGACGAAGTTTGTCTTGCGCAATGGCAATTCTTAGAGCGACTTAGGGTATTGATTTGTAGCCAAAGATGCTTAAAATACGCCCGAAAGGCTGTCTGACCAATACATATTTCAAATATTTAAGCATTAAGAATAAAAAGCGACCGTTATTCGAAAACTAAATTACCTAGCGCAGCTGGCAGAAAAAGCTTTCAATTTCGTTGAAAATCGTCTGTGTAACAGGACATTGACACGAGATCTGCGCATAACACTTTGCAGGACATGCGCAGTTGTGTAGGTCAGAGAAAGAGAGTGCGAGAGCAGTAGAGCCTGAGCGTGCGTATTACGGTGTTGTTGGGGTGAAGCAACGAAGCAGCAGACTTTATATTAAATATTTATCACACTAGTCGAAAAGCGAGGGAAAATAAAATTACTTAAGCTACATTTTAGTTTCAATAAACATAATATTAGTAATTTAACTCACCAAAAACTCAAACTTTTATAGTTAAACCCACAACTGTTCGTGCAGCCCCGCTTTCAGATTTAACAATTTGAATATACAATTAACGGCACTGCCAGCTGAAATTTTATTTAAGCGCTTTCAGCCAGAGTTGCCATCCACCAAATAGGTGGAGTCGTTTCGTCGTGAATGTCAATACCCTCTGCTTCTTAGTGTTTTCAAACAGCTGTGTTAGCATTTGCTCTTGTTGCCCAGCACAAGTTGAGTTTTGTGCAACGGAATAAAATGGTTTTAACGAAGGAAGACGAGGCATTTATTTGCCGCAAGCATGAGCATACTTTAAAGCTGCGTAACGAATATCTGAAGCAGAGCTCCAATCCTTTCCGTCATGCTACCGGCGAGGGAGGCACTGTGGTAAGTACCAAAGAATGGTTATGTCATCACTTGCCAGCATTTTGGGTTGTCAATAATAAATATTTACTGAATTTCAGTTCGATGCTGGTCTAGCACGCTTCCAAGCCATGCGCGTCTCACACATTGAGCATTTCCGCCCCACCGGACACTCATTCCGCACGGGCCTCTTCGCCGTCGTTCTGCCCATTGCGATATACGGCTGGATGCTGAAAAGCGAACGCGATTGCCGTGAACAGAAATATCGCACCGGCCAGGTAGCCTACAAGGATCGCAGATTCAAGTTCATTTAAATCTTAATTAAACTCTCAGGCAATATATTGCGGAATCAAATTAATGAAAAATTGTAAACAAAAAATACATTTATCATTTGGGTATTGTTATTAGTAATTGTCTTATTATTAATTTTAAGTATATTTCTATTTTTCCTCCATTTGCTTGTCGCGCGCTATAACAAAGTCCTCAAACTTGACCATGTATGTCGTGCCCTTATGCCAGTGCGCCGTTACTTTGCAGGGCTGAAAGATTAAAAAGTTTTTTATTTAATTCTAATTACGCTCCAGGCGTGAGACTTACAAAACCGCAATGAGTTAATACAGCCTCAACAATGCCAGCCGTAAAATTGGCGCAGTTCAGTGAGCTTTTGTCTTTGGGCACACTGATGAACGTGTTCACCAGTGGTTCCTTTTCAATAATGTAGTAGGTTCGTTCATCATCATTGGCATGCTCCAATTTCTCGGCCTCCTTGCCGAACAAATTCTTCCACACGGTTGTCTTCACAAAGAGCAGCATTTGCGTTAGCTTTCGTCTCACGTTTGGAGCTGCGTTCGCGCACAAAATATAGATCAATAATGCGTGTGCCCACATCTTGACCCAAATCGTGCAATCTAAATGATGTTGCATTATTTTGAACCCACTCAAATGCGAGTCAAATACTAAATTACCTTGTTTGCAATTCGGGCACTGTGAAAACTCGGCTCTGTGAGTATTGAACAATCTCGCTGAAGAGCAATGCCACAATGCTGTGTGAGACCTCGGATTTGCCCTTAGACAATGGGCGATCCAGTATATTGCTGCGCGGACGCATTGACGAAATTTTAAGCGCTTCAAGCTTTTCCATTTTGTTTTATATTAGAACAACGTAAACAACGCCTCGAGAAAAACAAATTCATCAACAAATCAGCTGTTGCCTGGGCTGCCAGACTTGTCTTTTTTTAAATACAATAAAATAGCGCTGCCTGGGCTGCCAGACCATTTCCTTTTTTGAATGCAACAATGTAACGCTGTGAATGACAAATTTGGGGCTTTAGTAGCTACCGTTAGTGCATGCAACCACATTTTCTAGGATTATTTAAATCCAACATCTCCACTTTGATCCAATAATCTGGTGGCTGCTGCTGCAACGTAGTTAAATAGGACTCGAATTGCATAAAACTAATGTCGCGCGTATGCGGACAGCAAATGTGATGATAATAAGGACACGCATCATCCACAATCCAACGGCGCGATTGCTGTAAATTCTTCGAAATACTCGCATAATCCAAAATTAATCCCTCCTGTTTTCGCTCGTACATCTTGGAAGTAATCTGTGAAATTGACTGATTGATAAGCCCATCAACGTTGGGCGAATTGAGCAGCTCTCTGAGCAGACTGTGCGTCTCCACCCGCCGTACACACAGCAAATACCAGAGCGGCATGGAACTGAAGCGAATGCAATCAATCAAGCTCTGCACGTTCGATTTTCGCCGCTGCCAATCATGACCCAGCCAGCGGACGACAATGAAAAGTATCTGCTTGGTAAATACATAAAATATAAATTTAAAATGCTATAAACTAATCAAATGAACCGACCTCAATTTCACTATTTACGCAGATCTCGTCTGAAGAGAGCAGGTAGACTAGGTGCTTTAACGGCAAGTCTAAGAAATCGCTCGTTGCCACGAAGGTGAGAAGGAACTTCTGTATGCGCGTCAGCATCAGATTGCGCACCACATCCAATGCAAGATTGTTCTTCGATTCGACGTACATGATACAGGCGGAGGCCTCATTGAAGCAATTCTTATCATCAAAATACCTCCAGCAATGCAATAGCAACTCGTTCACCCTCAAATAAGTGGCGGCCACAAATATGGGTATAAGGTCCTTGCGCTCCAGACGCGGCTCATCGCTGAGCATCCATTTGTAGACGAGCATGAATGCCTTTTGTGATACCTTCGACTCTGGCAGTGTTACAACTAGCGGAATGGGATTGAGTTCCATGAAGTACTTGGAATAGGCCTGCAGAACAAGCAAATGGCAATTGAAATACATTTTATTGATCTCGATCTTGACGGTCGTCTTCAAATGATTCTCCACCATGTAGCGTAAAACGGTTTTTAATGAAACCTTTGATGGCTGCTCAATGCTCAGCCAGTCGCGAACATCTTCAAAATTATGTCCGAACTCAAACAAGGAACGACTTTTTGCCATATCTGCCGATTGACGTTTGAAGACACGTTCGAGCTCCAAATCTTCAGCCTTCGAAACCAACCTTGTCACCGAAATAAGTTCGTCTTCGGATGAACTTCCCGGACTGTACCTGGGGCTTTTTATTATCATGTTATAATGATTTGTATTAATATTGGTCTCTCGCTCTCTCTGCTGTATTCTACCAACTTGCCCTTTCCTTGTTGCCCGATAGATGTACATGTGACGTCACAACATCACTCATAAATTTAAATTCCCGCGCGCACCCAACTAGAGCTTTCTATCAGCAGCATACACATAAACATGTACATACGCTTATTAGAGAGAGCGAGAGCAGTGGGGGACTGAGTAGCAACAAAACTGTATGTTCAGGTACTGCAGGCAATTTTTCTCGTTCATACGAAGCCTATGGTTAGCGTCTCCTTAGCTCATTGAGAACTCAAGAAAGGGAGAGCCTCTGCTGTTGTCCCTATTATATTGTCTGTGGTTAGGGATGACACTTACTTGACAAAGTGCACGCTGCATGTGAGCTCGCCACTGGCTGGCTTTATCTGTATGGAGCCTGATTCTTCGTATTTTTTCATTACTTCGTCCATTGCGCCGAATAACTTTATCAAAATATTTATTTGTGTGTTGAATAGTAGCACTAAGCATCGGATAAAAGTTGAAAATGTGAAACACTAGAAACCTAAACTTTGCTGGCATGTAAATAATATATATATATATATATATATATATATATATATATATATATATATATGTTTTCTAAATAAAAATACAATATTTGTAGTTTTAATGGTTTACTAAGAAAACTAAAATTAATTAAAAATGTAAAAGAGAAGAAAAAAGTTGAATTGCATCGGCCGGGAATCGAACCCGGGCCGCCCGCGTGGCAGGCGAGCATTCTACCACTGAACCACCGATGCTTGCGTGTGTGGTGTAATTTAACTGCTTTAAGAGAAAAAGCTAGTTTTGTACACTTATTTTACATTACTCTCCTCAACATTAAGTAAATAACATGCTAGTGTGCGCGCATTGGAAAACATAAATGCACACACATGTTTTACCTAGCATATGTCCATGCGTTGCCACACAGTTGCAAATAGGAAATAGTTTACTTTCGTTTATTAAATTGTGTTTTATTTGTTTGTATTTTCTTTTTCACATTTCAAATACATTTATATGAATAAATATATCATTTATTTTGTTTACTTTTTAATGCCATCTTTTATATGCGGCTACTTATGCATAAATTTATGTGGTTTTCATTTTATGTACTGTAAATAACCAAAATATTGATTGCAAATTTTTGTTTTTATCTTTTCTTTTCTTTTTTGGTGTTCAACAAATTGCTGCAATTAACTATTAATCTCTAGAATATTTATTTTTTGTTGTTGTGATAATTTGTTAATAAATAATGTAGCGAAATGTTTACTATTGTTGCTGACTTCTAGTTTGTCCGTTTCTTTATTTTTGTGTTTTCGTTCTTTCTTTCTTTTTGTTTTTCTGTTTTCTTTGTTGCGCATTGAAAGTTAATTTGTATTTGTTTTGTTTTGTTTATTTATGCACAGTTAAAATTTGAAATACATTTAATATATATACTTTATATTTGTTTTTCTTTTGTTTTTGTATGTTTTGTATGTTGGCATGCTTGTGGATCATTTTACATGTTAAAAATTATTGTAGCTTTAACTAAATAATAAAAGTAATTTAAAATTAAACATGTATATTTAACATTTTGTACTTTTTGTTGAGTGTTTGTTCTTTGTTCAAAGTTTTTTTTTTTACTTTTTATAGTTTTTTATTTTTGTTTTTCTTTGTGGTAGGTTTACTTGATCTAAACAACTTTTGTTCATTTTTTTTTTTTTTTTTTTTTTTAGATACTGCATTTGCATTTTTACTAACAATTGCCCACTTAAAGGTTTTTGTTTTATTAATATATATTTTGTTGCTTTTTTTTTATTTTTTAATGTGTGTTTGCACAACCTTTGCTTATTTTTGAATAAATATGCATTTATAGTAAGAAATAAATTAATGCTTTTTTATTATTATTAATTTCATTTTTAATACACAAAAATTACTTAGGTTCTTTGCACATAAGTAATTAATTTTTTCTTATCATTTTTTTTTTTTTTTTTCATTCTTTTATACGTTTTATACACATTTATATTTATATATATATAACTGCATATATGAGTTTTTGTTTTTTAAGTATTTTGTTGATCAAATGAGTTTCTTTACTCATTTGCATGGGTTAAATTACAAATTGTTTTTATTTAAAGGTTTATTTAAGCGATTCAGCCGCGCAATTGCAACAATTTTGTGTTTTCATTACAACATATATAGTTTTTTTTTGTTTTTGGGTTTTTATTTCCTAAACTTAAGATTTTAAATTAGGATCGTGTGATTTTTTTGCAAAAGAAATATTTTGAATCTTCATGAGCCCTAAGAAGAGTCAAAAACATTCTTTTTTTAAATGAAACGAAATATAAAGTTTTTTTGCAACACAAAATTTGTTTGAATTGAATTCTTGTTGAACAATTGAAATCACAAATTGCTGCAAGTTGACGTTGTTCGCTTTGAAGGGTTTAAAAACAATTTGTAGTTCTTAATGAAGTGTTTATGTTGTTTTTGTTTTGTTTTAGTTTTAGTGTTGTTTTACGCTTTTCTTCTCCTTTTTGCTTTTATTGTATTTTGTTTTCCTCTTTTTAGTTTTTCTTTTGTTTCTTTTTCCAACATTTTCATAAAATTTCCTTTTTCTTTCCATTTTCATTTTTATTAGAATTTTTGCATCATTTTGCATTACGGCGTCGCAATATCTTAGAGAGGGGAAAACGTGCTTCTTTAAAACTATAAACGAATTGGAATTACGCACAAAATTGTTTATATTGGCATCTAGATATATCCGTCACGCCTGACATTGGCTTTAATACTGTTCTCCAATTTCGAATTGTAAACAAAATGTAAGTAGCAAAAACTTAATCAACTAAAAATCAACTACAATTTATATGATACGAAATATATATATATATATATAAGCAAAGCTACTTATATAAGAAACAAATAGCCAGGTTTTTACAAAAGTATAATTAATAATTAAGAGTTCTAAATATAAATTACAATTATTTCAATGCTCAATCTGATAAGTATGGATGTTCAATGGACTTATAGATGGTAAGTGCAAGCGATTTACCTGCTCTACTATATACAATAATCTATGGCAAATCATTGGAACGATGATAACTCAACTCAAGTCAACTCAAAATTGGCAAATGAAAACAATGATAGAATTGAACTGAACAGAACATAACATAACATAACAGCAACTGATCTCTCGTTGTCATTTCGTCAGTTTCAAAATAAAAGCCTACCATAATCGTTTTGAGCTGCCTTGTTGCTGCGTGGCTGCATCAGATGCATCAGCGGCTGCTGTGGCGGCGGCTGCTGCTGGGGCGCTCCCAGACTATGGGAGAGTTCCCAGTTATAAAAGTGCCTTTGAGGCTGCGGTTGTTGCAACTGCGACTGCCGCTGCTTGAGTCGCAATAGCTGGCTCTTATATGTACTCTCGTCAAAGTGAGGTTGCTGTTGGTTTCTGGGCCTGGTGCTGGGGTCGTCATCGTACTGTCCTTGCAATCTAGCCTCCAAGTGTCAGACATCTGGTTTATGGCGAGCACCGCAGAGGCCGCACTGTATGCCCATCCAATGGCATGCGCGCAACGGCGGATAGCACCATAGGCAGGGAACGAATAGGGACAACAGCGCCAGGCCCAACCAGCGCTTGGTGCATCCCGCTTCGCTAACGCTACAATCGCAAGGATGCTGCGCGGTCTCACCCTCCGCATCGCTCATACAGTGATAGATCATACAGCGTGCACAGCCCATGCCCGAAATGCACTCGTACCCGCTGCGAAACGGATCTGGTGCAAACTCGCATGCGCCACGCCTATTGAAATCCTCGCTGTACAGCTCGTGACAGTAGCGGCAACGCAAGCGCGTCTCCTTCTTGAGTATATCCGATACATTGGGTTTGTGCAGCGGCTTATTGACTACACCTGCCGCCGATGTCTGGGCAGCGGCCAACGCCTCTGCCGCCTCCAAAGCATTGCGCTTCTTCAACGCACTGATTGACTCGCGTCGCGCATTTAGCACCTGGGCGCCAACTGGCTGCTCCACAACCGGATAGTTATACTCATGGCGAACAGCCGTCAACGTGACGTACGAATAATTCTCGCTGGGAGCTATCTGACCTGCAGTTGGAGGCAACGGCGGCCCATCTGTTGAGCCGCCTGCAGTGTTGACGATGCCGGAACCCGGAGCCGTTGATGTTTTATCCGTCGATATGTAGTGTATGGTAGCCGCTGGTAGTTTCTCTGAATAGGAATTGTTGCTGTAGCTATCATTATGGCGTTCGCTGATGCTTTCTGCAAGAAAAGAATTTAATTAATTTTAAATAAACAAATTAAAGAACGCTTGAGATTCATTACTGTGACTTTTTTCGCTTCCTTCGGGGCTTGAATGTATCTTTTGTAAACTTTCGCTTTCCACAGGTAAGTCCAGGGTCTGTAACGTAATGTAATTAGCAAGGTTTTCCCCCATTTAGTTTTCTAGCCATTTATTATTTGCAAACTCACCATGAATACATCATCTTCACCAACCGAATCATATTTGGTCAATGGTGGGCATATTATAGTGGGATTAGATTTGGCCAGTCCTATATATATATATATATTTTTGAAGAAATCAATTAGTCATTATCAAATAAATAATAGTTAAGTACAGGCTAAATTGAGTACAAGGCACAAAGCAAATCAAATATGAAGCAATTATAGAGAGCATTGTCAATTTATGTTGAAGAACAGCAGATTATAATACACAGAGTTAAGAGAGTGTGTTTAAGCAATTGTAGTTTACAGAAATTTCATTTACTAAATGTTTTTCATTGGTGTAAACTAGTTTAAAGAAATAAATTAATAAAATACTACAGATTTTCTATATATCTGGTGTGCGCTGCAATTTTTGTAAAAGCTTAAATGAGAAATCAGCAATTGAAATTTGATTGACAGGATCTATGTATATATATTTACATAAATATATACATTGAACTCCTATAAAGTAATCCAGATCAGCTCTAATTTCAGATGCTCCTTCTTTAATTTCTTATTCTTCATATTCTCAAGCGTTATTCTTTCGAAAAAAAAAAAAAAAACAAGAATATTCTTCAGAAAATTTTAAAGCATAAATCTATATCTTAAATAAATATATAAATAGTTCTTAAACTCTTTACGAAAAAGTTATCATAATTTTATGCTAAATTTGCACAAAATAATTATTTAAAGTAGTATAAAATTAATTTATTTTTACACTCAATAAAAAAGCAGCGCACACACTTGTTTGAAAAAAAAAACCTCCTTAAACACTTACCAATTTTTTTTTGAAATTATATATATATATATATATATTTTTGTTAATTTTGTTTAATGATTGTTTTAATTTTGAAACAAATTGCACAATTCCAATAAAATGTAAATTTTTTTTTATAATTTTGTAGCAAGTTTTTAAAAAAGAGCATAAAACATTTATTTCGTATTAGTTGATGAAGGCGAAAAATTCTAAATGCAACGTCTAAAGGACAAGTGTAATTTAGCTAAGGTATGCGCGCGTGTGTGTGTGTGCGTGTGCATGTGTGTATGTGTATGTATAAAGAGATATAAATTATAAAAGTATATATATGCATAGGTAAAAGAAGCGAGAGGATAGAAAATATTGATTGTGTTCATTTTTTCTTTTCATTTTGATCAATTAAGCAACATGCAACTAAATGGGATTGGGAAAAGGATCGATAACTAAAGGAGAGAGGGATCGTACCATCAATTAGTTCATTATAGGCGCGCAGCACGCCCTTATCAAAGGCACGCGCATCGGCTGCTGTTTGAAATGTTAATCCGTTGCGCTGTTTGCCGGCACGCCAATGATGAAATGTGGGCATTACTTTGTAATACTTCAGATCACGATTGATGACACAGCTTAAAATAACCTGCAGAAAAGACAGTCAAATGAAACCTTCGAATATTCTATATGGGTAATATTAACTGTCTCTACTCACACTTTGATCGGAGATTCTTTGCCCATAGATGATGTAGTCATGACCCGATGTTAAGGGGGATAATCTGGCTCGCTTACGTATCGAAACATTAGCCAGACCACCCCCAGCCAGCGGTAGCCAGCCCTCGGTGCTCTCGTCCCTGGTCATTACCTGTGCGCGTACTGTAACTAAGAAGTCGCTACAAAAAATAAAAAAATAAATAAAAATTGTTTTTTTTTTTTAATTTATAATGTTTAATAATAGATATAACTAGATTGAATTGCCTCTAAAGCAGCCTTTATAAAAGGAATTATAATAATCAACTAAAACTCGTTCGATTTTTATCCATAAATCACCTGCTGAACGAGCACTTCAAGCTTAATTTTTGATAAACAACTGTGGACATTATTGCTGCTGCGGCTATTACTGTCAACTGACATTAACGTGCGGCATTAGCTCTCAGCTATGTATATTCCCTGGCTGATAACTTAAAAGTGTCGCTAATTTGGCTAATTCAATTTTCGGCAAACGAAGCCATAGCAGCACAGTTCTGCCGACTCCATCATATGCAACACCTGTGCCGTACCTGCCTACGAAAAAACCAGAATAATGTAGAAAGTGCTCAAGAGGAAAGGGCTCTAAAACTCCCTACATTATGTATTTTTTATATCAATATATATTCTATATCCTTATTTTCTAACTAGGTCATATAACAGTCACGAAGTTGATATCGATTATGGCAAATGAGTAAAGTTATCGATTAATTGAAATAAAATTAATCTATGCATTAAAAATATTGTATGATCGATGAATTCACATATTCATAAGCATTTATCCTTTGTATACATATAATATAAAATGAACTATTCTGTATATATAATATAAAATGAACTATTCTAATGCCAGTATAACCTGTTGACATATATGTACATTAATTAACGAGTCAAACACACACACACAGAAGCTTTTATTCATTGATGTATAAGTTCCGAATACATACTAGTTTGTATTTGTGCCAGTGTGTGGGTTTCTTTATTAAGGGTAGCAAAAAATATGTGAATCAAGAACGTGCAGAAGAATCGAGTACAGCATTTCAACTGTTCTCAACTAAAGTGAGAACAGTAAAATGTAGTACACTTCGTGAGTGAGGACAATTTTTGTCTCGTTTCTACACGTTGTACACCATATACAATTATGAGAACAGCATTTCTGTCATGTCTAACAGCTGTGCAAGCTATCACCCCATTACTCAAGCGACTCTTATGATAAATAAAAATATATAAATAATAAATATAAATATACAAATATATATAAACAAATATGTATTAAATATTATTATATTATATATTATATTATTAAATGTAAACTGTTGTAGAATGATCTCGAAAAACTCATCATCAACTTAGAAGTAAATATTTATTAAGCATTAAATTTTCTAGAATAAGAAATCCCGAATATTCTATATGTAAGAGAAGCAAGAAGTAAGCATTAAGCTTTCTAGAATAAGAAATCCCGAAAATTCCATATGCAAGAGAAGCACATCGAGTCGCTAGTCAGTTGTATTGTGCGTTGCCTTTGCAATGCAATGCAATACAATTGGCATTGTGCGAGTTCGAATTTGGAGTTTAATAAATAAACACTATGTTCACTATAAAAAATATTTGTTTATTAACTTGCAAAGGCAAGCTGATAAAATGTAAAATGTTAGCCGTTCCAGCGAGCAGTTGCAGCATCCGAAAGAGCCTTTTCGGTTGCTAAAAATTGGATTAATTATAAACGTTGCAAAGTTGCAACCACAGATGACTTAGTAAATAAAATAATGTTTTAGCACTCAAATATTAATTTATTATATGAGTCATTTTTAGAAATAAATTTATAAATATGAAATAAATTTATAAAATGTGTATGCAATTTTATTGAAGAAATTTTGTATGAAGCGTCATCAATAACAACTCAGTGTACAGTGAGTTTACTGCACACCAAAATAGTGTGCAGTAAAAAACACTGTACAGTAGTTTTAGTGTACTCATAAGGTGCTGTACAGCATGGGAGGGAGTGAGACGGCAAGCTGTCGATACAGACAAGTTGTACAACATTTACTGCCACCCATTTAAGCTGTACACAAAAAAAGTGTGCAGCTTTTTATAATGAATGATTCATTTGCCCATTTGGATGCATTCATGCAGATGTATACTGTGAAACTTCCATTTTGAGTTTCATTCTTAAAAAAATAAAACGGAGCTGCACACAGAAAACAGGTTCGACCCACAAAAGCAAGCAAAGCAGCTCACGACCTGCGCAGAAGTTTGAACTGGAGTTTTAATCGCAAAGTTACTCAATGAAAAAGCTTTCAGGGAGGAGTTGTAACCAGTCGCCGCCACTGGCTCCGTTCGCCTGTCTATGTCTGCTAGTGTATTTATGTATGTATGTATATATGGCTGTATACATACATTTGTCCTAGATTTAGCAAGCGTTTTACAGAATGAACATGCACAGGGTCTACCAAAGTAGACGAAAGACGACGTCATAGCTATGTCAAGGACTAGCCAGTGGCAGCGACAGCAGCTTGCAATGCGACAAAGCGCATTTATATATATTTATACATATATACATTCATATATGTAGGTATGTGCATGTTCGCACTCAAGGTAGGACGCACACGTCAGCATGGTTGGCCAAGGATATTAATGTGGCTGCTTTGCCATGAATGAAACGCGTTTTTTTTTTTTGCAGTTTCTACTACCAGGGCTGGCACAGATGCATTAATGCGATTGGAATTTCGAAAAAGATTGAACAAGTAGCCCTAGTGGCAACTTTAAGCAAAACGCTGTCTTAGAGTTGCCACTATGACAGATACATATGTAAATATGTGAGGCAAAAACACACGTAATATACACATGCATATACATATGAATGCACATACATACAATGGAAACACACACACACACACACACACGCATACACATACACACACATATATTCAGAAAAACTCCACTAATGACAGACGGGCAAAGCCTGCCTCAAGCAAAAATTAAAAGTCCCAAATCAGTAACAAAATCGTCAATTGACAAACTCCAAACAGAGCGCATGCGTATGACAGAGCTATTGAGAATGAGAGTGAGAGAGACAAAGAGAATCAGGCACCCAGTGTCTGTATGTGCACAAAGTAACGGGAGCTGGTCGCTGCTGTCAACTGGTCCAAGCATTTGTCTATGATCTGCATACGTAAATATGTATATAATATACATACATATATACGCTATATATGAATATGTGTGTGTATGTGTATGTTATTGCAGAAATATACTCGTTTAATAAAGTTATGTTATGCGCGACAGTTTTGAACATACATATATGTATATATATATATATAGATGTATGCATATACATACATATGTATGTATGTACATATTTATAAATAAACTGTATATTTGTAGTTTAATGAATGGAAATTCAATGCAAAATGCAAATCAAAGCATTTGTAAAGATCACACATTCATTCCCAGCAGCTAAAGTTGAGCCAAAGGCATGAATGAAACTACAAGAACCTTGATTCTGTTATTGTGTGTATTTTATTATTATTGTTTCTATTGCGCAGACGTTGGTGGTACTTAAATTGCAAATGGCAAATAGCCCAGCTAAAGTGCTTTAGCTATAGCTATAGCTCTAGCCATTGGCTTCGACTGTTTCTGTCTCTGCTCCCTGCCACTGTCTCTGCCTGTTGTAAATTGTTCAATATGCGGCACATAAAGAAGCAAACAAACGCGCACAGGGCATCAGAGAGTGACATCATTTTCAATGGGGGGCGCTACGCTTTAAACAGCAAGAAAAACAATTAGAAAAAAAAAAAAAAAAAAAAAAAACAAGATAGTTGCTGGCATTCCATTTCATTCATTAAAAGTGGCGACAGACAGACTATGTGGAGACGTTGACACGGCGGTTCACATAACACAATACATATGTGTGTGTATGTCTGCCTGTGTGCACATACATAAATATTGCATGTTTATACATGTGTGTGTATTTGATATACGGATGTCTTGGATTGACCAGACAAATGAGTCACATTTCATTCATGCCCAAAGCTTGGCTAGCGCCGTATTTCATTCATCAATGTTTGTTCGTATTTTAGTTCAATTAAATTGTATTTTTGCGCTTGGTAAATTGGCAACAATTGTTTAAATTAAATTGGGAGCGGGAGCAATTAAGGCACGTACATATGTATGTATGCACATACATACATACATATATGGCCAGCCTCAGCCTTATCATTGATCTGGCAACGCTGTCAACTTAAATGATTACTTAAATATTATATTTACGCTAGGATTTCGACTTACCTTTCATGTCCTTCTGTCATGATTTGTTATCAGAAAGATTCTAATATAACAGCGAATAGTGTCGGTGTTGTTCTTGTTGGTGGCAAAATACACCATGATTAAAGCATAAAGACATTCAGAGCCTGCTGCTGCACAAACTTTCGAAAAACAAGTGCCAACAACAAAAAAGTGTAACTGTAACTGTAACAGTTACGCTGACTTGAGGCAAAAAGATAACTGGAGTACTTCAATTTTTATTGTTGCGCGTTTCAGCTGGATTGTTGTTGTAGTAGTAGTAGTGGTTGTTGTTGCTGTTGTTGTTGGCTATCCGCTTCGTTGCTTTGTTGTTTTTCTTTTCTGTTCGTTTCGTTTGCTTTTTTTTGGCACAATTTGAAAGACTACTCGAACTGCTTTGCAACTGTTCGGAAACTCGTTGAGCGTTGGACACAATTTAAACTGCGACTAGAGAGCAAAAACCCGTTATATTTAACTAAATTATGTTATAATTTTTGATTAATGCGATTTATTTTTTACAATAGCAGCAAAGCAGCAGACGGCGACGAATTTCTCAATTTCTCAATACACTCGCAAAATCACACATACACACACGCACGCACATTCGCACACACGATGTGGGCGTGTAGACAAACACTGTGGAAAACTTCATGGAGCAAATGTATGTCCAAATTTTTCCAAGCAACAAAGATGTAACAGGCATCATCTCAAAAAGAGCAAGAGAGCGCGCACGCAAGGCTGAGCCTGTATCGAAATTGAGAGCGCACCAGCCCCAGCTAAAACAACAACAAAACTGCTGTATACAAAATTATTGCGCCTATTGACTAAATGTTACTTTCAATTAAATACGCCAATTTCAAATGAACAACATGCAGTTGACTTTAGATTTTTATAGATGTCCAAAGCTTGAAAACTAAAAAGAAAAAAACTTTGCTTTGCAAACGAAAATTTCATTCATATTTTTTTATCAAGGCTACAGGCGCTTTGGCAGCTCTCTCCCTTACTCTGTCTCTTGGAGCACTCGCTCACTTAGACTCTCACTTGCTGCTTGCTACGAGAGCGTCGCTTGCGCATATACAAAAAAAGGTAACACACACACATAGCCTCACAGAAAGTGAGGTAGAACATTTTTTGGGCGATTTCTCCATGTATACACATAGTATATATAAATACATACATAGATGTATGTATATATATACCATTTTTTATTGCCTATCCTGCAGCTTTTGACATACATATATTATATTCACATTCATGTATATCACTTGGAATAACATAACAAATATTCATTTTAGAGCATTTTGGTATTGGTAACAGTTCATTGTAGCTTTCAGCTGCGTTTGCTTCATTTTATCTCATTACTTCTTTTTCGTTTTCTTTCGTTTTTGCACTACGAATTTAGGTTAGTATGTGTTGGATTTTTGACTTAGCGCACAGACATAACGACCGTAAAGGAGGTGGCAGGTGCGGGCGCGGATGCGTACGGAGCATAGAAGGGGAGAAGTGGTGTATCGGAATTTTTCTCTATTGGATAACAGCTTTTCGCATTTTATGCAGTTTATCACGTTTTTGCAATCGCACACACATTATATACCAATTATTTGTGGCAATTTATTCTATTCTTTGCACTTTTTTACAACCTGTCTCTTTGGAGACAAAAGCAATTCTGATCTCAGGTGGCAACTGCGTATGGCATTGAAATTTTGTATTTACGTTTGGTTTGTAATCAGTTATGATTTTATATGATTGCAATCGGTTCACTTAAATTAAATGTTTGATTTCTGTCTCCATTTTTATTACTTTTATGCAGAATTTACACCTACTACTTCTCCTTCGTTTGGAAAAAAAAGAATGAATTTCCAAACAGAAATGTTACTTAACATAACTTGAATAATAACATCATATTTTCCAAACTGTTAATAACAGAGACATATATATCATCAAAAACCTATCGAAGCAATTTATGAAACCAAAGTAAGTCAAATCATCAATGACAATTCTATTAATTATAGTCGATGGCTTACAAATATTTAAATTATAATTAATTCCAAAGTAAATTAACATGAAAAAAGCTGTACATCGATGTTAACAGTATCGATATCTAACCTTCCGTTACTGTTGTGCTATCATATTTTATATTTTTTAATTGTCTACTATTCAGATTCTTTAATATTATTTTTAAATATATGGCTTTTAGATTTCTTCGACGTATACATAAAAACATTAAAATTATTTGCTGTTTCCGGTTGTTCGAAATTGTTTGAATCAATTCATTCGATTTCGATTAAGTAACTGTTAACGATATTTATTTGTATCGCTGCTCAAAAACTTATCGGTACACTGACATACTTGTTAAAAGTAGCAGGTAATTAAATATCGCACATATCTAGCATTAACATTTCCTTTTTTATGTGCGTGTGTGTGTTTGATGACTGCGGGAAATCGGCTGCCGTATATAATTCGCAAATAAAACGCTGAAAATGGCTAAAAAGAAAAGTGAAGAGCATTCGGGGGCCGATGCAAACGATAGCGACTACAATGAGGAGCCCAATTTCGATGATCCGCCCGGTTTCGTGGACAACATTAGCGATGAAGGTAAGTTTGATTGTTGCCAGCGTAGCACACGCGCCGACAATTGCAAAAAAGAAACCAAACATAACCTCAAAGAGGGCAGTATTTTCTATGAGATATGCAATTATGTTAATTTTATTGCAGATTTACTGGGAGATATGCTCGCCCAACGCCCATCGGAAGCGGATGGCGTCGAAAGTGTCGTTGTAGTGGATAATATGCCGAAAGTGGAGCCGAGCCGCCTCGAAAAACTCAAATCTGTTATCAACAAGCTGTTCTCGCAGTGCGGTGAAATCGTGAATGTTGTCTATCCTGTGGATGAGGAGGGCAAAACTAAAGGCTATGCATTCATGGAATTCAAGACCGCCAGCCAGGCTGAGGATGCTGTCAAGAAACTGAACAACCATCGTCTGGACAAGAATTATACTTTTGCTGTAAATTTGTTTACGGACTTCCAGAAGTAAGTCGTCGAATAACTAATTAACATAAAATAGTATAACAAATTTCCTTTATAGGTACGAGAATATACCGGAGAAGTGGGAGCCACCAACTGTACAACCCTTTAAGGTACAGAGTGATCTGTATAACTTTATAAACGATCCCGATGCTTACGATCAGTACTACTGCGTGGCGGCAGATCAACTAAGAGCCGCGACCACATTTCGTGACAGTTGGCTAATCATGGGGCAGGAAAGCACGTCTGGGTGCCCTATCCAGATGAGCTTATACACTTATAACAAGTTACATACTGGACAACCAATTGGTCAATTGGAGATCGCCACATGGAGCACCTATAGATTTGTCACCAATTCCATACAGCCCGGAGATCGGCCATTTGGGGTGGAAGCGCTTCACATAAAATTCAAAAGAAGTTTGTCGGAACACCCTCCTGGTACGGCCACAGTTGTGTTGGCGATTTGCTCAAAAGCCATATTTGAGAACTAATATTTGGATTACACATTGGACAAACAACCAAAAGACGGGGACAAGAGGGATCATACATTTAGGGATAATACGAAACCCTGGGCCGAGAAGCGGGGGGTTCCTGGGGATTGTGAGTGAATAAGGAAAATGATTCCCGTGATGTCCATGATTTACCGCGTTTCGCACGATGACCAATTTGTGGAAGCACGTAATGGGCGAAGAACTCGATTCACATCTATGAGACGCCATCGTCTATTTGCTGGACCTCAAGTCCATCAAGATTGCGGGCATACGCGGTTTCTCCTGGTCGCCTACGGATAATGTGATTGCCCTACTGGGTGGAGGAACAGAATCAAATACCCGCACGTGATACACAACTCTGGAATAATAAATCCCAAAGATCGTGTGAGAATATCTCAAACAAGGAATCTGTTCATTAGTCCGTGAATTGATAAAGAAACTACATTGGTAAGCAGAAGTCTAAGAAAGTCTACCTCAATCTGAAAATGCGTTCAGTTCGAGTCGCTACTCCAAGCTGAAGAAGGACAATAAGGAATTGGAGCGTTTAAGTTTCGGCAACAAGGTTAGGGTTCAGTAGGGGGCCGGGAAAAATTTTTGGTAGATTCTCATCCATTAAAATGCGGCGAAAAGTGTTACAAGTACCACTTTTGATTCTCGTGTATAATATACAAGATACGAACAGCAGATGAAAAGCTAAAATAACACTTGCTTTAAATGCCTGTGAAAGCCAACTTGTAACCTAAGTTTTTCGAATGATAATCAAACAAGGCGAGAAAACCAACTCCGTCCAATTTATCAATTCGGTCCTGATGTCACAATATCTTGTCAAAGGATCTGGGACAGCAGCTATTTGTGTAAAAATAAGGCGAACATTAGGAGAAAGAAGTCCCGTGCCACATAAAAACAGTGGGACTATGCTAAGGTGCGCCACGTGGCACCGTTCAATCCTATTATGGCCAAATTTTGACAATGGGCCACCGGTTTTAGAAAAAAAGGGATTCGTGTGATGGACGGGCACGAATAATTACACCATTAGGCAGCATCGCCGGATCATTCCGTGTCCAACGGAGTTTGAGTGAGTATCCAGCTGGTCGTTATGTACGTACACTAAGGGCTTCAAATCATCGTGGAAGGTTTAAAGAGGATCACAAAAGGCTTCAATATGTACCCGCTTGGCCCATGAAGTCGCATCATCAGCCGACCATTTTGAAGAAACTGGTTGTGTCAGTTGTCCTTTGGCGGGGGGGCAACCTACGAACCAAAACCACCAACGGGGGGGCTACTGGGGAAAACATACAGAGAGAGAAACAAAAGAAAGGGGGGATTAAGAAAGAGGGAAAAGTAATATGATAAAGTAACGGTACTCACAAATTAGAAGTCGTACAGGGCAAAAAAGGATCTGGGGATCCTGCGCTTGACTCGTTGGCGGCTCACCAAAATAGACAGTGCAATCGCGAGCGGGGGTAGCAACAGGGAAGCTGCGGGGAAAACACCTTACATGGGACGTACCGTACAACAAAAAACCAAGCGGAATATAGCAGGACAAGTAATGGAAACCGAACAAATATCCTTCAAGCGTCGATGCTGCGTGAAAAAAAAGAGGGCGGATAATGTTAGATATGAGGTAATCACCGGTTTCAAATATATTTTATAAAAAAGGTGTCCATTGTTTTTAAATAATTGCGACAGATGATGGAAACGGAGATAATTTGTGGAAACGGATAAGTCCGATGCAGGACGTTGTTTAAAAGGTTTTTAGGTCCAAAGGGAATAAAGGGTACACCACTGCGGCTAGTAGACACCCGGGCCCATATCTCTTTGCGAACCCCCAAGGGGGGGGCCAATCCCGGTTATGGTGGTCACAATTTAATATAAGCAAGCTGGAATATTCGTTAGGGGCGTTGAGGGGTCAAAAAAACGCAACGTGAGGACGAGCAGTACCGACGATGAGTTCCTGCCAGTTGTTGTCGGGCCGCCATAAGTCTTTTGAAAACACTCGGGGCCAATCAATTGTAACTTTTCAATACATGAGACGAAATAAATAAAAGAAAGGCGTGACATCAATATTGTTACCTCTCTTCTTTAACGATAGGAGGATATGGACATAAACCATAAAATATATAGTTCAATTCACATAGTAATTCTCCCCTTAAGCCCACAAAAGTAACGTCACACAAATAAAACTCTTATATACCTAAAATCAGCTCACGAACAACTGTAGAACATTGATAAACAGCATAAAAAAAAAAATTAAAAGAACATGACGAATCCCCTATCTTAACCAGGGTAGAAGTAAATTGTGCATGTATTAGTATGGAATATAACACAAGTGAGAAAGAAACAGGCAAAACGAAAAGAGCCGAATTTAAACATTTTAATCAAGTGGGAGCGTAAAGGTTGGGGAAGGGCGGGGGAATGGGCCAAACATAAGAAATAAACCAAGTACTAAAAAAACGCCTAATGAATATATGTGATCTCACTTGGAAAATCCTTTGTTTTGTCGGCTGTATATAAAAACGATGAAGTTAAAATATTTTTATGTATTTACAGAATTAATAATGATTCGCCACGACTCTGACGTGTTCATGTGGTATAGGAAATCGTGTATGACCTTAATTTTTAGTATACAATTTTATAGACGAAAGCTCTTATACATGCTCAGATATGTGCACTTAAATACCACATGACATGTTATGACATGTGTCGTTTTATCACGTATCTACTGACATTTGGTTTTTAATCATTTTATAAGGTTCGGCTTTAATAAAATATGCTTAAAACATAAAATATCAAAATAAGATGGATTAGGCTATATATATAAATAAACTAACTATAGATTATTGTGTCTTTGAATTGATTAGGATACCAAGTGTCAGTAGTGTTAAATGGGAATATCGTAATAGGGATCAGAGGAAAAAGATCCGATTTGTTTTTGAAATAGGAAATGCGATGACGCGATACTATTTGGGGTTACCAATTGGCAACTGTGCCACCGAAAGGAAAAAAAGGGGGGGAAACTGTAGTAAAAAGTACCAAACAAACGGAAAGGTTAATTAAGGTTATTATGTGGTAATTAAACGATAAACGAAAATAATAAATGAGAACCGGCAGCAGACTTGAACACATTAGTGAATAAAGACATGAAGCGACAGACAAGAAAAGCAGAAACCACAAACAACATGAATCGGGTGACATATGCTAAAGGATCCGAAAAATCAGAAAAGTCACGAACAATGGCTGTCGCAAAAGTGCAAGAATGAAAATCGTACCGCATCTGACAAGATGTAAAATGAGCACCACGTTATTGAACGTTGTGTGGGGAGGGGGGGGAGTAAGGGGGTGGGGGGAATAACATAAAATATTAACGAAGAAAATACGAAATCATATGAAAAAAAGGCAGTCACGGAAACAAAAACAGAAACGAGAAAGCCCACAATACGGGAACATTCAGCACATTATATATAGCGGCCGAGAATTATAGTGTATAGCCAATTGAACCTCACATCTACCGCCAGCTAATATATTTTTCCGGAGGCGGGGAAAAGGAAAAGAAAAAAAAAAGGGGGAGTGCCAGGGAAACACTCAACGCGAGGCAGACAAAGCGCCATCATTATGACCCCACTTTGTTATAGTACCCCTCAAACGCAGCGATAAAACTGCATTTGCCCCAAATTCAAAAGCATAAGTTGAAAATGGCGTGCACCAAAAGCGGGAACCCAGCGCAGCCCCAAGACATATACGTCCTGCGGTAAATCGCTTAAAGATAAAACATTATGACTGCAAATATAAGAAAATAAACAAAAGGAACTAGTCCAACACAATAAAACAGTGACTAGAAGGGGGAAAAGAAGGGATATTTACAATAACAAGCGCCTACTGGCAATGACGGTAGTTGAAAAAAATCATGTTGAGAAAAGCGGGTGATTTAAGTCATCGGATTCCAACACGCTAACTTATCGAATAGAAAACCGGGGGAGGCGAGTTGTTGCAGAGACGGAAATAATTGGAAAGGGAAAAGGGGGGGCGTCTTTCTTAGCACCTGTGCCTTTGTCTACTGCTACAGTAACTAGACCCAGACCGGATTGCCAAATGGGAAATGTGGAGCCTAAAACAGTATTGCGCTTATAATGACTGAACATAGAAAGAAAACGACCTCACAATAGCTAGGAAGACTCGCTGGGGGCAACAGGCAAACTAGAAGAGGTGGCGTACAATCTGATGCTGGCACACACATAACATGTAAAGCAATACAGATTATGCCAAAACGCGTAGCGTGCAAGAGGGATTTGCACATCAGCTCGGACAATTGGGGCTGCCCGCCTGATCGATGCAGCAGACACCACACAGCACACAACACAATACATACAAAAAAACCATCGCAGCATGGCCGTGATGCAACGTAGCAGCGGCAAATTGCTTGACGCAGCAGCTTGCGTAAGACGCTACTATCTGAGGTCACCACGGTCAGCGCTTGATGCTGCAATTGGTCCGATCAGTTCCGTGCTCATCCAGTGGGCCAAGTTGAAGGTAGTGCGGGTAAAGCGGCAAGCGCTTTTTGCCAAGACCCGCGACTTCAACTTGAGCTTGGGCTGGTGCCAAAAAGAAGGAAAAGCCCCCACTGGGAATTTGAACTTCTGCCCAAAATGCTGCGGCATATGGAAGCAGGCGTTTGCGAGACCAAGTAATCTGGCCGAAGGTGAATCGCTGAGCACCAATGTAAAGCTGAATAACTATCGGCCGTACGGAAGGAGTCTCCGCCTTTGTAACGGTAACGCGCAACACTCGTACATAAAACCGGGAAAACCGCGTATAAGCCTCAGTTACACCGAAATCAGGATCTGGCTGAGGCAGGAGTAAATAAGCGACTTTTCAGGATCCAGAGGACCGAAGAAATCTTGGGTGCCGCATTAGTGCCACCTGATGAAACATATTGTCCAATTAAATCGCGCAAGCGGACGAGACAGCCAACTCGCATAGAAACGATCGATCAATAGGCAGCGTCGCAGATCTGACTGAGCTTGGGGAGGGATCGCAAACTACCTACTGACGATAAACTACCTGTAGCAGGAGGGCCGAGTTAAAAGGTGATTGCACCAGGGGGGGGGTCAACGCGCAACGCTTCGCCATGGGAACCTGATCTATCATTTGTAAACATGTAATGAGAAGCGATTGGGCGTGCGCTGCTAGAAGGGTGGCAGCTCCAATACCAGTAAGAGCTCAACATATGGTGATTAAAAGGCGTTAAAATAGCTATTTATATAAGATTATATATTTCATTATTTATAATTCTATAAAAAGGAATACCGTTAATGTTCAAAAATATTATTAGACATTAATAACATTATTGTAATTAAGAAAAAAAAACAATATTATTTTAATTTACAGTTCAAATTAAAACCAGAAGTAAAATAATAATAAAAACATAAAGAAATACGAATATAAAATAATCAAAATAATAATTTTAATTATGATATAATACAGTAATATTATAGACAATGTAATACCTAATGAAATGGGAGGAAAGATAAAACGACATACTAAGTAAAGTTATTATTGATATTCAGAATACAATAATCTATTTTAGATGACTACGAGACCAGATAAATAATTAACAACCACAATATTAATATAGCTGACATATATATTACCAATTGATAATAGAGAGCAGAAGAAAAATTTTGCAAATACATAACTATAATCAAGACCACGATGTGGGGCATTTCCGTGAATATGCTCCTATTCAGAGTTATACACATTGTACACAGTCAATTAAATTATCTTTGCCAAATACCGCAATTGTAATTATGTATGGTTGGAACATACTGAAATCTTTTGATCAGCATTGCTATCTATAAGTGCACAATATCATAAAAGGGAAGGAAAGATTTAAAAATACTATTATCTCACAATAACTCATACACATATATGTGTTGGTTGTTATTTTCCAACTGGGCGTAGTCCGACAGCATTGATTCTTATACGTTAAATCATCTTTTGAATAAGTTGACATTCTCAATCAAATGCTTTATTGTGGTCTTACCACCAATATCGAAAGTACAAGGGGATATCTACGAACACAACGTGTCTACAATATGATTGTCACTGGGTGTTTTTCATGTAAAACTTTCACCATAACCACCCAAATACAGTGATGTACTGCAGAATGGTCAAGCACCAATTGGATATCTGTAGGTTAAGCTGAAAACATCTAGGTAACAACCGAAAACCACAATGTTAGCAATTACCGCAAAAAAATAAATAAGTATGCTATTGCTTGTGTGGTCTCCAAATTTAAGATCTTTGTCGATAGAACACCGCGAATTGTGTTCCACATACTGCAATTTATATTGTTTATAAGCTGAAACGAAGGATATATGGATGCTAATTCAAACTAACAAAAAATGGAAACAAGAAAAAAAGAGACAATTCATTTCTACATACATTCTCTAAAATCAGTCTTAAGCAAAGCCAGAATTACAACCAAAATCAATAGCCCGCTGATTGGTTGGTATTTTTCCCGGAACCATTGTGATTAATCCAGAAAAAGACTAGATTGGTAATATTTGACAACACTGATACACCTAGGTTTATGATATGGGAGAGTGTGCCACCGAAGTGATTAATTTTTCAATTGCAGATAAAAACCAGTTAACTCAAGGTTATAACAGCCACTTTAATATTGGCCGTGTGATAGCTAATGCCCAAATATAAGTTTATTTCTATATATTGGCGAAACATACTATAATCCTATAAGCAAGGGGTCTGCCTAATTTTAATCATTTATGAGGGAAATCCGATACCAGTCAACTGGTCACACAGCCAGTACGATTGCGAGCTGATAAATCTAGTCAGTTGCAGGCACCAACTGTGACAAGTCGGAAAGGAAGAAAAGGTAACGGGGTGGGAAAAGCGGTATAAAATTGAGGTGAGGGATTGGTCATCAGGCAACAAGAGCGGATTGGCAGTCCGGAAATACCAACAGTAGGAAATCGGCGATGCTATGTGCACATTGAATAAAAATACTATGGTGCCCGCAATGCATCAACAGCAATGACAAGCAATGGTACCGAATGTCAGGAACCACTTCCCTTGGCAAATGATGCAGAACTTTTTAAACGGTTGCCAATAGGGTTGCCCGTCTGTGGTATGTGGAGCCAGTAAAAAAACCGAACGATGCCCGGCGGCAGGCGGATCCGCTAATGGCTTTGACCGACCCCGATCAGATAGCAGTAAAATACTCTAAGCAGGCCATCAAGATGAGACTATATGAAACACAAAGACCGGGAGACTTCCAGCATGCCACATAGTATTCAGCGTTCAGGTCCAGCAGGCGCAACTTTCCACACCAAACACTGTGAGGCTTTGTGCCCAATCACTTTGCCGCAGATGATCATTGGTAATGAAGCTGAAGGTAGGCATAGCACCCAAAACTGCGAATATAATGGCAAATTGCATCGAATTCCAGAGCACCATTTGGAATACCAACGATTTAAAAGCCAAACAAAAGAGGCACTACGCAAGGGCGCAAGGTTCTGAAGTCGCTTGCTCCCCTTGCAATTAACGAGACGCTAATGAAGTGCGGACAAGTGCGCCCCAGACGGCGCCAAAGCTGTGTCAAATTGCAGTACGAACCAAACATTCACGGGTACTGCTCCCGCTGTAGGGCTCGATTGGCTCCACAATAATGAAAGCAGTAGGCAAGGCGGAAGCGGTATGGTCGTACACTAATTGGTCCTCTTCCTCTTCTCCATTTTTGTTGCAAAACAACAAAACCGGCCAATGAGTCCAGAAGTTAGCCAAACGCAAGCTGCCTATGGCCACAGCCCACAAAAAGTCGGCGGATCAATAGCAATAACAAATCTGGGCAAAATGCTAATCAAACAACAATTTCCATTGTATCCTTCATTTACTGTGGGCGCGCCCACTGGATGAACAGATTAAAACCAAAAAGTGTTGCGCATGCAGGAAAAAATGGCCGCCCATTGGCTCCATGTGGAGGGCAACAGGACGGACGACGAGCAGCAATCATGCACTGAGCAGCGAAAATGACGTGAAGATGCCAGTGGTATTATTTCGTATACCCAAAAAAGTAAGGAAAATGTGAAACAGTGTCGAGAAATAGATACTAGATATATTATCGAGAATAAAAAAATAGAAAACAAAAGGTCACGTAATTATACATGGGAAGGATAAAAGTTTTTGAGCATAAGCAATAATACTAATACAGACCGTTTTAGCTAAAGACTTCGAATTTGTTTATTTAATGATAGATATTATAATACGCCGTGAATATACGTAGTTGTCAGATATTTGAATATGCCACGGGGGGCCCTATTCGACGAAGCCCCAGCCAACATTTGACAACCCAAAGCGTGTTTCAATACTGCGAGACTTCAGTTTACCACATGAAGATCCTGGTTAAATACTCCTAATACTAAACTACCTGAACAATTTTTCCTGAAGAGGGTCGTACATGCTAAATGTGGAGTATATAAGCGTCCAAAATATTCAAGTCCCACCGCGCACACCCAGCCACTGCAGCAACAGTGCTCAGGTTAGCCAGCGCCAGCTAATAAAGTGCATAAAGGAAGAAGAGTGCACTTTTTTTTTTTGAAAACTGGTTCAGGGTCTCTCGTAGTCGAATCCACCACCGCAGGACTCGACTAGGAGCTACTATCATTACTTGTTCTTACGTGTGCTAGGAGCTTGTCGCTGCAGCTAAGGGATGATTACATGTTTATACTGCACTGCACTGAGTTATATATCTCGCGTAGACAATACACTTGGATTCCGATAAAAAATAATAATTTAAATATAACTTTGTATAATGTAGAACATAGATGATTTCGTCCTGAAATTCTAAGGAAAAGGCTAAAGTCAAATAATCACGATCCGTACGAAAAATTGACATTCCGTGCTCTCAATGGTAGATACGGATACAAAGCCATCCTAACAACGTAGTGGCCTGACACTGCCTCTTAAAACTTATATAAATAACGTAAGAGAACAAATAGTCAAAGATATGCGGGCATTTGGATCCATGACATATTGTTATTTTTAATAAAAGTCGATGTGTAATTCGGGTTCAATAATATGGCAATCTGATCCTGTTCAGGCGTGAGTCCTGAATTAGCTACTGGTAAATAAGCAGTATTGAATTAACGCACTTGCAATTTGTTTTTCAAAAACATCAAAGTCAATTATCAGTCTCTGTGGTTATTCACCGTTTATATCAACCAGAGCACTACACAGGGGGGGGGGAAAAAAAAAGGAAAAAGGGGGGAAAAAAAAAACACGGGGACTCACAGCTTGGCCTTCATATTTCTTGGGCGCATACTCGACGAGGGTTGCATGAAAAAATTCTGCATAACGCAATGGGTCGGAGACCGGGAAAATCCATAAAACCTTGCAGGCATGTGCATACTCCAATTTAAAAATTCATAAGGACAAAGTGTAGCAGCCACATATTGAAAAATAAACGGACCACATAATTGAAAGATTCCCGTACTGCCTAAAGACCATCGTCATCAACGGTTAATAACTAAACACCAATAGGTACTATATTTGCTTGAAATTGACGTCGAGAATAAATAGACAAATAAAAATTGTGTGCGTATATCGGGGAAACCCGTGGAACTTTCCAGTACTATCCATTCAATGCTAAAGTACACGCGATTAATTTTTCAAAGTCAAAAAGAGCGTCCTATACGCCGGCCGCAAGACGAAGCTGCAGGCAGGCGCCAGCAAGAATCTCGAAACCACTTTAAGTATACCGTTTGCACGTCACTGACATGTTGTTTGGAATAAATCGACACGGTAACTAAAGCCGTATGGAAACCTTCAAAAGTCATGTACAGGACCTACTACTAACTCAATGCAGGCATGTCAAAGCTATATGTACGGAGAGGATCCAAGCTCTAAACTAACAAATCAATCAGAAGTCTCTCCATCTCTCATCTCATCTGTCCCTCCTCTCTCAAGACTCGCTTAAGTAAGTAATAAAAAAGGTATGTATGTAAATTGACCACATTTGAGCCAAAAACAGAAATTTCTCTTAAGTATTGTTTCTTCTTAATCAAATTTATATATGTATATACATACGTATACATACATATGTATGTACGTACATATGTATGTATGTACATATATACGAACAAGAACCAGCTACCATAACTGTGTATATTTCTAGATAGGCTATCATCATTAAACTTTCAATTTTTGCACATTTTGAGGAAGGGGGCGAGGTATGTATGTACATATGTGCAATCCGAAAATTGCAAAATCTATATATGTACGTACATATATATATTCATACATATGTATGTATGTATGTATGTCGCATAGTCGTTAAATTCTCTGAGTCTCGTCCGTCTTTGCATTTCTTCTTCTCATGCAGATCAATGCATCAATGCTTCTCTTAAATATGTACGTAAGCTGGACTACACTCAGCGCTGTCGCCGCACTCGTACCGTCAAATTCAAAGAGCGAATTCACAATATATCAAGCTCATTACGTATGTAGTTGCGTCTTGCAAGCACAGTGGTCAAACTATGCTCATAATGTGACAGACACGTACAGTGGTCAAAATTCGTTTATAATGCGATCATTGGCAATTGGCAAGTAAATGCAAGTGACCCCAATTTGACTGTAATTAATCAATATGGAAAGCGAAGAGAAATTTAAGTATACAATTCCGAGTAGTTGAAAATGTTTAGTGAATCTTATCAGCAAACGCTATGGCTCTTTTTACTATGGGCGCGTTTCGTTCAATTATCGCAAATCTTATATTAATAGTCATAGATCTATACGAGTCTAAATGCATGCTGACTGTGCAGATATCCTGTATGTATGATGATTGATTGATGATTGATTGCAGCGCTGATGTATTCCAATGTGCGTCCATTTATAACACTAAGCTATGGCCAGAGGCTGTGTCGCAGTCGCACCGCCGAGGGTTCCAATCCCACCTGGAATGAGCATCTGCAATTGCAGCTGACGGGTCAATTAAGCGAATTGCGCGAAGATCTCAAGATCAGCCTGTTTGACGAACTGATCGAGCAGCAGTACACAGATGAGGCATCCGATCTTTACCAGAGAGTGCAATGCAATTGGCTGGGTGAATATCGTGTGCCCATCAGCAGTCTCTTGGCCAGTCGCAAGGTGAGTGTATGGAATAACCTAACTATGACCATTTGAATCGTATATGTTTATATAATTGTTTCGCTTTCAGTTCGAGGGATGCATTGAGCTGTGCATGCCCAAGGTGCTGGTCGGCTACAAGAGACCGTTGATTGACTCGGTGACAAATATATCCGTCGAGCAGTATCCAGAGTTCAAGGAGAGTGTACATCTCTGGTTCTATCTGAGCGTGGAGCCTGGCAACCAGGTGACACCACTGCAAATTGGCGGCCTGGCCTGTGCCGAGCTGCCCGAACTACAGGAATATCTGCGAGAGCGTCGCCTGGAGTTGCAGCAGCTATTGCCACAGCCGCAACGATATGTGGAGCCATTGATTTGCACATCGCATGGCAAACGCGTGTGCCTCACACGTCTGCTGGAGCCAGTGCCGCTGCCCAGCGAGACGCAGCTGGAGCGTGTCTGTCGCTTTGTCTCCCTGCTCACTCCAGTGCGCAGTTCGCTGGATGCGTGCCAAAACTTTCAAGGCGTTTGGCTAAACAATCAAACACTGCTGGATAGCACCTGGTGTTCCGTCAAGGATCTGGGCGTATTGCTTTGCAATTATATGCTCACATTGGGCCTCGAGTGCTGGCTACTGCTTGGACTGGCCTGTCCCTATGGCGAGTGCACCTTTGTCATCTATCGACATCCGGACAGCGGTGAACTGGTGCTTGTGGCGCCTACAACTGGCAAACGCTACCAGCTGCAGGATGTCTTTTGCCCGCTGACGCGAGTCTACTCCATGGTAACAGCACAGAATGTGAGTGAATGGAACCAATGTCCAGCTAAGCTGTGTACTAGTAATAAATCCATCTATCTCTCAGATCTATATCAATATACAAGCAGAGGAGCGCGTCAGCATGACGAATTTCGATGTGCAGAACAGCGATTGCTGGCTGCCGGTGTTCAATAAGCGCCAGGCAGCGCCTCACGGTGGCATCCAGAGGCTCGACTATGTGTACAAGCTCAGCTACGATCTCAGTCAGCTGCAGAAGCACATCGAGCGCAAGATTATGAAAAAGATAAGCGCCTGGCGCACCACACGCAAAACATTTTGGAATCGGTGGGTTGTAAATTCAATAAACAAATGTCACTCGACTCGATAATCAATTGTGTGTCTCTTCAGTGCCTTCCAGCCACGCCTGCTCAGAATTTTGAGTGAAATGGAGAAATTGTGCTTGTTCTCAAGCAATCGCTATGACGAGCCGGCCTTCAGTGAGGAGCTGGAACGCGAGTATCCCAACTACAGAGTGAGTGCTGCTTTCCCACATTATTTACCTAGAATTAATGAGTTGACAAGTTATTAAACAAACCTTTAATTCTTTTTCAGCTTTATGGCTTTACCATAAACTTTGCCTACACCAACCTGTCGGCGATATCGGAGCGCATACGCACCAGCTGCATACACTACAATAACAATGCCGCTGTCGAGTTTTGTGTGGCTGTGCACATTAATGCCTATGCGAACGATGTTCTATCCGTTTGGGTGTTCCTGCTGTCAATAGTGCCACTGGTCGCCTGATTGATTGATTGAATGACTGACGACGATGAATCAATGAGGCGTCAATGGTTGGAGCTGATAACGAAACGAAACTCTATGAAGCCGGCTGTCTTCGTAGATAATGCGCCCACAATGCTAATCAATAAAAACAAATTCTTTATCACTGCTCGGAAAGCGGGAAAGTAAGTATTTAACACGATTTACAAACATTTTATGATAACGTTCCTTGTGGCGTGTTTGCGGTTTGTGGTTTGTGGCTTGTGGTTTGTGGTTTCCGTTTCTTTACCCGATTTGGCCAGGTTCATTTTTAGTTCACTGTGCGCCTTCAGTGCGTTTAGATCGTACACCGAACCTTGTACCATTGATTGTCTGGTTATGATATCGTCATGCCTTCGAAACTAGCTGAAAAATTTGCAAAATTCAAGCGTTATGTGCTCTGGCTCTATAGACTATACGAGCTGAACACACAAATTGCCATCTGCGAGCCATGGGAGAAGGTGTTTTGTCGTAAGTAGTTATTTCAAGAGTGCAGCTATTAATCAGTGATTACCAATAGTTAGCTTGATGGCTACCATCCATTCTGCCTCTCTCCTTGTAACCCTCTCTCTGTCCCCCGCACGACAGCAAATGGTATCTTATCTATTTCGGTCAGTATTTGCCCGTCATAGAGACTATGACTAACTGACTGCTTTGAGTGGTGCCATATAGAAATTGTATAGTTTACTATTTACGTTAATGTAATTTGTGTAATTCTATATACATATATTTATTTGCAGACATACTTCTTGGCAGCTGTATATCCCTCATTCTCTATGCCTCGTATGCGTATGTGCCCGGCTACTGTCTGAGACTGGTTGGCTTTTTAATTTCGCCGGCTGTCATTAATATAAATCATACTTATAATAATATAAAGTGTGCGGCAGCAGACGGATTATGCAGTAGCAGTGAATCTTATCTTACATAATATTAATTAGTAATTAAAAAATTATAAACATATTTTTTACAAGTATTTACATTATACAAATTCCACTAGAATATTTATAGCTGTCTTGAATTAAAAAGAAACAAAAAAATATATAAAATGAATTTTAAATACGGTTTATTTAAATTTATAAACATTTGCAATATACAGAAATTTAAAAAACGATAACACTCATAAATAGCGCGCTCACGTTAAGCCAAGGCTGCCACCCGACGAATAACTTTTATAGGCTGGCAAGCCTGCACGATTCGTTGCTGCCAACTCGCTGGAGACAAAAAGCAGTAAACCCTTTACAGCAGCTGGGCGCATTTTATTTACAAAAGTAATTGGAAACATAAACGTTTATGTGAATAATGTCAAATGACAAACGAACTGTTTATGTTGGTGGATTAGCCGATGAGGTGACGGAGAGGCTGCTGAACAATGCATTTATACCATTTGGCGACATTGCGGACATTCAAATGCCGGTCGACTACGAATCGCAGAAACATCGTGGATTTGCGTTCATTGAATACGAGAACTACGAAGATGCTGCCTCTGCCATTGACAACATGGTAAGAAACCAAGCTTTTAACTTATCGGACCAATTAGTTAACGCAGCCTTTATTTTAGAATGATTCAGAGTTATGCGGCCGTACGATACGCGTCAACCTGGCCAAGCCGGTTCGCGTCAAAGAGGACAGCTTTAAGCCGGTTTGGGCGGATGACGATTGGCTGCAAAAGCATGCAGGAGCCACATTAGAGGCGGAAACCGTAGCCGAGGCGCCAAAGGATACGATAGAAACGCCGTCAACAGGCCCGGCAGTAATTGAGAAATCAGAAAAACGAAATCCACAGGTGTTCTTTGATATACGCATCGGAGGCAACGATGCTGGACGCATCGTGATGCTATTGCGCGCCGACGTAGTGCCCAAGACGGCGGAAAACTTTCGCCAGCTCTGCACGCACGAACAGGGATATGGTTACAAAGGCTGTACATTTCATCGCATCATTCCAGAATTTGTGAGTGTTAGCTGCATCTATTAAGACATATCTTATCCAAATATATATATATATATATTCCAGATGTGTCAGGGCGGAGATTTCACCAATAATAATGGCACCGGTGGCAAATCCATTTATGGCAAGAAGTTCGCCGACGAAAATTTCAATTTGAAGCACAACAGCTTCGGCACATTATCCATGGCCAATTCAGGGCCAAACACAAATGGCTCACAGTTCTTCATATGCACCACAAAGTAAAGATTATCGCAAGGACTAACTATTTAGATAATACTACATATATCTTTTACAGAACTGACTGGCTGGATAACAAGCACGTGGTCTTTGGCCATGTTATCAGTGGCGCAGACGTCGTGCGTAAAATGGAGCGATGTGGAAACAAATCAGGAACCCCCTCACAAAAGATTATCATCTACGCCTGTGGCGAACTCAAGTGAATATGGATTAAGAATAAAAACAATTTGAAAATGCAGTTTTATAATTTTGTTTTTTAATCAATTTTATTCATAAATTGTTTGTAAGAGTTCCGTTCGCATCCGAATCGCAACCTGAAAGAAAAAAAACAGGAAACTAATATGTAGTGTATATCATAACAAGCTTACAAGTTTTACATTAATTATTATAATTATTATATCAGTTGGGGAAAGAAGATAAAACAGCATGGTGTTTATTACTCAGGTATTAGTCCCAAAAGGGAATTATCATCAGATTAAAGACTTTACGTACTACGACAAATATGTAAACTAACAAAATTTACCTTTTCACAATAATCCTGGACGTCGTAAATTGCAAATGGATAGCCGGCTGTAAATAAAAAGTTTGTAAATTATTAACAATTGTTGGAATACGCATTGATATATATTTCTTTTAATTTTGATCAGACAGGGAAAAGTTGACCGCATGGTTTTTAATGGGTTCTACTCAGTAGAGGGATCCTGATTAGGATTGTTCATCACAGGAAAAATCGTTGAATTAAAATATCAATTAATTAAACACACCTTAAGTTTTGCATAAGTTAATTAAAATTGACGTCGAAGCAAAATGTAAATATGTAAACAAACAAAATTTACCTTTTCACAATGATTCTGGACGTCGTAAATTGCAAATGGATAGCCAGCTGTAAAAAAAGTTTGCAAATTATTAACAATTGTTGGAACTACGCATTTAAATATAATTCTTTTAATTTTGATCAGACAGGGAAAAATTGACCGCATGGTTTTTAATGGGTTCTACTCAGTAGAGGGATCCTGATTAGGATTGTTCATCACATGAAAAATCGTTGAATTAAAATATCAATTAATTAAACATACCTTAAGCTTAGCATAATTTCATCAAAATTGACGTCGAAGCAAAATCCATAGCTGCAAATTAGACATTTTAATTTGATTAGAAATTTAGTTAACATAATATTAACTCATAATTTATGTTTAAATATCAGCTTCAAAAATTTGTAACATGTGTGTTTCTAATGAACTATACTGAAGTATACATCATGAAAAATTTTACAATTTTTTGCTTATGATATAACATATAGACGTACCTTGCCACAGGATTCAAAGTAATAAAGGCTCATCTAGGGATATTCAGTCCAGGAAGCACTGCAAGTAAAGAAAGTCATAGATTAGATGCAACTCACATTTAGATTTTGAGATTTGTAGTTTAAATTATTTTTTATCAGTATCCTTTTGGTTTAATTTGTTTGATGACTCAGCATAGTTTTCAGATTAAATTATCATCAAGATGATATCTTACAGAAAATAATAAAAAGAATTTGAAACTTACCTTTATGTATATTTTTTCCTCTTTATAATCTTTTGCCAACACACAAGCTGCCATTGAAAGGTCTGCAAATAAAATAAAGAAACATATTTTAGTTATTTGAAATTGATAAATGTTTCAACAAATATTTAATATGCATAGTTCAGTTACATTTCTCCGCATTTTCTACTCAGTAGAACGAAAGTTATTGTAGATAAAAGTATTCATCATTTAAGGAAATGATTAAGCATAAAAAATAATTACCGAAACATACCTTCGTTTGTCAGGGCCACAGAAACATTAATTTAATTTTTTGGTTATGTAGATCTGAAATAGAGAAAATACTATAAATAAGCTAAATTTCTATAAATTTACATATTAGTCAAATTGTGTTTATGATTCAGTTGCAAAAATTGCAGCCATGGGGTTTTTAATCACAAAAATCATACGGTAATTACTTTCATCATTTTGAAACACAATTTAAATATTTATAAAAAAAAAAATTGATTTTCTTACCGAGGTTGCCAAGGATGTCATTTGGTGTTTGATTGTTAGCAAAATTCTAAAATGGAAAAAATAATACTTAGTACATAATTCTTTATATTTAACATTATTTTTTACAATAATTTTGTATCAGTTGCAAAAATTGCAGCCATGGGGTTTTTAATCACAGAAATCTTACGGTAATTACTTTTCATCACTTAAACATAATTTCATTTTATATATTTGCTTAAGACAACTTACCATGCATCAGTTAAGTTTGTTGGACGTTTAACTATGTGCAAGAGGTCTGAAAATAAAACAGTAAATAGGTTAGATTTGATCATAGCTTTCATTTATCATACATTTCAGTTAAATTGTTATTTTCAGAATCCTTTTGGTTTAATTTTAAGTTATATCAACAACACTTTGTTCAGATTGAACTTATCATCACACTGAAACGCTTATTTATAAAAATATATTATTTTATACATATATTCACCTATGATTTCTCCATTACAACTGGTTTGGAACCACGTGCGCCTAGCATTATCTGTAACAAGAAAAATTCCACTTTAGTAAGGGACAAAATTTTCTATAACTTATTATTTTGTTTTCATTATTATCAGAATCCTTTTGGTTTAATTTTTAGTTAAGAGTCAACAGTAATTTGTTCAGATTGAACTGATCATCACAAGATATTTGGATAAACTCATACATTTTATTTTAAGAATTACCTCAACTCGCTTTCCTTTCATATGCCGGCATCTGAACACGTGTGCGTGCAACACAATGTGGCAAGCTGCAACAAAATGAATATATACTTTAGTATGCAAAGATATAAAAAATATAAAGAGTACATTTCAATAAATGAATCAGTTGGCCGTTCTTATTCTTTCTACAAGATAAGAACACTAGAAACCCTTTTACAAAGGCACTAGCATTCGACTCTTCAGTAACAGAACATTCATCAATACATTTGTATTACACTCTAACTAAATACACAGCTTACCATTATTCCATTTAAAATTCATGCAAAGCAAAACAATGCTTATACTGATGTTAAGATCACATCTTGATAATTATTTTAAAGGCAACAATAAGTTTATAAAAACTGTTGATGTAGCCAATAATTGTAGGATTGAAAATTACGAACAACTCAACCCCACAGAAAACGGACAGGAAATGAAAGATATCTAGCAGTGGTGTGACCAACCAAGTTCATTGCATTACTCAGCTATAAAATACTAAAAAATCAATTATGGATTTTTTAACATTTCACTGTAAAATATACAGCAAACCTAAATTAATTTTTAAACTTCTTTAGATTTTGACCTAATTAAAATAGAAAACAGAAGGAATATAAAAGAAAGAAAAAATTGTTAGCTTCAAAAACAATTTATTAAATAACATATTCTGTTTGAGCAAATATCGTTAACATCACGAATAAAAATTACGATTGAGCTAAATTCGCACTGTTAAAAGACTCACTCAATCGTGAGCAAAATTACTAGCCAACCACTCGTTTAACATTGAGTTGAAATAATCGTATGCCCCTGCGCTGGTATAGCTTTAAGAGAAATTTAGCTGAAACATAACAAATAAAAATAAAATAAGCAAAAATAGAAAAACATTAAAATTTGTATTAAAAAAGACGACTTTATTAAATTTAGCATAGCTCATGAATGCCTTTACAACAATATATCAAGTACAATACACATATTTTATAAAATTTATATCGACTTTTGTTCAATCGAAAATATTTGCATGCAGAGAGACTCCATTTCACATATATTATTGATTTTCAACCTAAAAGGCATATAATTTATTTTTTTTTTTTCATTAAAATTTTCAATAAAATCTATCACAATATGAGAATTTCAGGATGTGGTATTGCTCGATTGTGATAAGATTATAAAAAAATGTTTGTATTTTCCGAGTTATCGAGCACAACCATTTCCTGATTCTTAATATTTTGTTAAATATATATGTATGTATATATAGACATGCATTTTTTTGTTGATTTATAAAATTCTCTTGTGTAAAATTGTTTTCTTTTGCATTATGCATAAAATTGTACTTAGACATTAAATTTTTTAGATACAATTACATATAAAAATATATTATAATTAATATTTATAAAAATTCGAATTTGTTACGGACGGACAACATCTTAAACGATAAACATAAACATATAAAATGCTGATTCTGCTTTAAAATACATGCAAGCAAGTATAAATTTATTTTGAATGCTTATTCTATTTTATTTTACTTTACATTTAAGGCCCTAAATATAGGCATATAAATTGATTGTTATATTTATTTTTTTGTAATTTTTTGTTAAGGCGTGTTCTATAATTATTTGTGCGTTACTTATTTCATTCATTTTTCTTTAAGGGCTGCTGTGTCAAGGGATCTCAGTTCGTACGAAACAGCCTCATTTATATTTGACCGCAGAACTAAACGTTAAATAATCGTTATGGGCTTTCCTTAAATCTAAATCGTATTATATAATATTACAAAAATACATTTTCTTATATTCAATTCCTTATTGAGCTTTATGTTAGATACAATTTATATTGCATTGCTTAGCCACAAAGACAGAGAGTTTATAATTATTTAGCATATTCTTGCATGCACATAGAAAAACTATATAGAAAATAGAAAAACTTTCAGTCTAACAAAATACTTGTACAGAATAATAATCGTCTGAATTTCGAGAAAAATATATTTGATTCGTGGGTGGGTTCAATATCTCTGGGCATGACCAAAAACTTTTGTTCAATAAAACATAATAGCCAATTTTTGTATAGCCCGATTCAGCTTTCTACATGTGATATGCAATTTGTTTAAGCTCTATGTTTTGCACTTACAAATTATACTATCAAATAAACATAAACAGACGTGCCGCCGCGCATTCAGACAATGCGATATTAATGTTATTGCCTTTTCTATTTGTATACTATCTGCTGTAGCACACGACGCTACGCTTAAGCGATAAATTAAACTAAATCTTGACAAAAAAAGTAACTAAATATAAGCACAGCAGTTTTCGGATGCGCCAAGACGCGTTTCAAACGCGCCCCTTAAAATTTAAAAGCGAAAAACTGCTGATACGTCCAATCGGGGCGGGGAATTACTACAACTAACATCAACATAAACAACGAAAATTCGACTAATTTTGTGGTAAACTGGCCATCAAAAAAACTGATGATGTTTCCATACTCATATATAAGTGCGCTTCACTTTTGTCAGAGTGGACGTTTTGCAAGGCAGCTCCTTTTCCAAATGTTCTGTGGAATTTTTGCATTCGTGACTGCGATCTTTTTCAAGATCGAGATTCGGTGTTTTCTGTGTCGTGGTATATGGATTCGAATTGATTAACAAATTAATGTCCTTGCCGCTATTTTGATGCTTGAATTGGCTGCGATAAAAAAGAAAGAAAGAAATGCAATTGGAATCGCTTAGTTTGCGTTTACATTGTGTTTACAACAAAGTTAATTCTTACATGGGCTTGCCAAAGTGATTGTGGTGGCTGGCATCCAATCGATTTTGATTGCACCACTGCTTTATTTTAATTCCCATTATGCCACCCAAAAAGAATGCCATAAACGACACTACAGCAATGATAATAATTGTGTTGTCTGCTAAAGCAGAAGCCTTATGCACCTCATTGACAACTGCTATCGATTTCTGGGGATCTGCAAACAGAAGGGATTGAATGTGAGAAAATGAAAAAAACTTTTTTTACGCTCTCACTTACCATGCAGATTGGTCATAACTTGTTCCGGATCTACGGATGCCTGTGGTATTTTGTTCTCATCAATGTAGTCATTAAGTGTAAAGTCAGCACCGTTGCCCGTTGGCTGTTGTTCTAGGCTGGGTTGTACCTCTGCTGGTGCACCATTGACACTGGCATAGTGCAGCTTTTGCACCTCCTCCATTTGCGATGGGGCCATGGTAACAATAACGGGATCCGCGGCAGTTTTTGGACATAAATACGCTGCTGCCTTTTTGGTTGTATTCAGACTTTGCAAATAGGTTTTTGTTCCGAATTTGTGTTGGCTTGCGGCCAGATTCTTGCACTCGTGAGTTTGCAGATCCCAGGCACAGTTCGGGTCCTGTAGGCTGAGGCAGCCCAGGCAGTCCACAATCAATGAGCAGTGATGCAGCGGCACTGTTACCAACCGTCCATCGCTGACAACGACAAGTGTGTTCTTCTTGGAAGAGATGACCAGCTCACGGACAGGCGTACCCAGCGGCAGCACCTGCATTTCAGAGATGACTACCGTACGCAAGCGATCGACGCTGCTGTTCTGATGCGATGTCAAGATGTTGATAAACTTGGTCACCTTGCCGTCATCGGTGCCACTATAGATGACATCGTAATGGTTACCATTCAATGCACGCACATTCGGATCGACCGCAATAGCCGTCAGCCGATGGTGTAGATTGACCTTGGTGAGCAGCGGGCGGCCATGCACAGCAGGCACAGCGCTCTCCATTAGTGGATGATTCTTAATGAAGTTCACTGCAATGCTTGTCAGAGTGCGAGAGTCATCCACACACTGGCCGGGCCGTGGCTTGGGCACCTGCGCTGGCTCCACTGGCAACCAATGTGACTGTGAATCCTTCTGCGACATAAACGCCCCATCAAAGGCAGCCAATATGTCATCCACGCGATAGGCACAAACCGCCGAGCCAGGTATGGCGTTCACTGGTGTGGTAAATACTGCGTAAACCAACGCATTGGGGCCGCTCTCCACAACCGGACTTATAGCCTCTGTTTTGGGTAAATACAAAGAGATTCAAATAATGATGTCATATTAATTTTGTGAAAAGTGGGCGTATTAGCATATCGGCACTTACGTATCTCATCAAAGTAGAATGGAAACTCGCCGGGCACTGAGCAGTTGAGACGCGTTTTAAGGAATGATGTCCAGCTCTTGGCATGATTGTAGGGACCGCCACGATCATTCTTGCAGACACGGCCCACACGCGAATAGACCGCCTTGCCAAAGTTCATATACTCCATGGAGAGTTCACGGAAGAAGAACAGCACATAGCCGTTGCGTTCAATGGCGCCCACAAAGTCTGGCTGATTGAGTTGCTTGAGATCGTATTGATCGGTGCGCAGATTCTCGCGATAGATCAACGGATCACCACCCGAGAAATCAGCAACCGTGGCGCTATACAGCTGCCCATCGGCAAACACATATGTGCTGTTATGGGCGGGACTGTAGGGACAAAGACCCTGAGCCTCCACATCTCGCGTTATCTCGTACAACATGTTGTTGCTGGCACTCGTCTCACTGCCCTCTGCTGCCTGATCCACGGTGGTGTAGTGACGACAGCGCGGCTTATACGAATTGGTGCCACAAAGCAGAATTTGGCCATTGGGCAGCCGGGCAAACACACGCAAATAGTTGTGACAATCCCATTCGAGTTTGCCTTTCAGCACGCACAGCTCACGATCGGCACCCGAGCTGCGCCACTCCAGCCGGCTCGTCTCCTTCAGTCCACGCAGTGTGACATTATATATGACGTCCCTGCGACGAGACAATAATCAAATTATTTACTTAATTGCCACGCCTGTCAGTCGTGTCACGTATGTGTATTTGAGTGTGTGTGTGTGCAGCCTGCTAATTTAGCTAATTGCTAACCAAGCCAAAATAAATGAGCCACACACACAAACATAGCCGCAACAAGTGAGCATCAGTTTGTCAAGGTTATTTGCGCAAATAATTAGAACTGAGAAACGTTGAATCAAGTACTTAAACATGCAATTGCGTTTTAATTGTCATCATTTCATCCATGTTCAAACTATAACTATTGCGAAGTTTATGGCATTGTAAAGATAACCTGCTGGAGAACCTGTAGCTGCTAAACTAGCCAACAAATTTATTTCCTCAAATATGTTTCGGCGGCCTTGGCGTTATTTAAAAACTAAGATTTATGCAAACATTGTAGCTTCTTATTATTAGTACTCGAAAAAGCTTTTATTAAATTGTGACTAATTGACTCATATAAGTTTATACATGAATATTCTTTAAGCTGCTATTAAGAAATATGTATACTAAGCTCAAACTTCTTTAATTACCCCCATAATAATTAATCAAATTTATGTTTATTTATATAAATCTTTTTTCATATATATATTTTTTTTATATTTTGTATATTTTGCTGTTGCCTGGATCTGGTTAATTGCACTTTTGCATGTTTCATTTCAAGCGAATGCTGAATAGAATTATACGTAAATAAACAAATTGGCCTGCTGGAATATACACATGTATGTACGTGATTCCAGGAAAGCAAATGAGAAATGCAAGATTTGCACTTGGTAATCAAGACAGACACACACACACACACACACACATACATATATATAAACATATAAGGTTTATCGATATATGGATAAGTTAACACATATTTCAACAATAGTTGCTAGGAAAATGAGTGAAAAAAACAAATTCGTAATGCCAATGGCGCGTTAATTATTCCGCGAATTGTACATTGTTTCTAGTTGCCTTTTGTGTTTTTTTTTTTATTTATAAATATTTAAGTTAGCTCGTGCCAATAAAAATGAATGCTTTCGCATGCAGCACAGGTAGAGAAGAATTAATTGTTTTGTTAATTCGTAAATGGCAAACCGAGAGAGAGAAAGAGACAGAGAGAGCGAAAGCCTTCGGGCATTCAAAGTCTACATACATCCATATCAATTAAAATAAGGCATTCGCTGTACTTACTTGGCACCCACGAGAATACTCTCATCATTGTAATCCAAAATCTTATAATAGTCCGTTGTGTTGCCGAAGAAACTGGCCGTCACTTTGTCTGGCTCTGCAAATGCAAATGAAAGTCAATTAATATATGAATTATTCGAATTTGATGGAGGGAAAGCCAAGTTGAAAGTTTCTAGGGCTTAAAGAGCATTTATAATTGTTATAATTGTAATGAAAAAAAGTGCTTTAAGCAGCTGTGTTTTTAAAAATATGTAATGTAGGGCAACCTTAAATAAAATAAGCAAATTGCTTTGATTTTAATTGAAAATATTAAGCATCTATAGGTCGGAATAGTAATAGTAGTAATTTACTCTAAAAAAAAAATAAAAAAATAAACTATTATACAATAAAATGACAAATAAATTAATTTAATTTAATAAAATATATAAATAAAATAAAATAAAATATATAATAGATAAAAGAAAACAAATATAAATAAATTAATTTAAAAAAAATAAAAATAATTCTAATATATATTTTTTAATTATTTTTATTTTATTTATTTATTTTTATATATTAATTTAATATAATTTAAATGTTATTTACAAAATCAAATAAAAATACAATAGAGCTAATTCTCTCAATTAGTTAATCAATGCAAAAAATACCACAAATAATAAACTTTTTATCAAATTCTATTTAAAGAATGAAAACACTTTGCCATTGAAATTGCTTTAAAAAGAAAATCTGATTTTGAAGAAACGTATGCAGCCTGGAACTGCAAAGTTTTGCTGCCATTTGATTTCATTAGAATAAATGGGCGTAATTAGATGGCCCATTTTACAAGTTGCTTCAGAGGAAACGCTAATTTGTTGCAAGCATTGCGAAAAATTGGGCGCGATAAGCAAAGAGCGGCCAGCTCAGCTGAATGCTGCTGATAAACGAGCGGCAAACGCAATAAAAAAAAAATAAATAAATAAAATAAAAACAAAGAAACAGCAACAGCAACAGCAAAACAAACAACAAGTGGCACAAATAAACAACAATAATACAAAAGTAGAAGTAGATGTAGTAGAAAGATGAAGAGGAAGAGTTACAATGTAATTGTTGACGAACTTGGAACTTACTTGTTTGTAAATCGGGCCGCACATCGGGCATCCAAGCACCGACAGCCGCGATGCAGATGCAGATGCAGAGCCAAAGGCAGCTGACATATGTTGTGGTGGCGATGCCACTCCATCTGCTATGTGGATGATATCTTCTCCGGTCAGTAATTAGCATTGTTGCTGCCACAGTTGTTGACGTTGTACGCTGAAGGTCTCTTGACGTGTTCTTTAGCTGTGCGCGCCCTGACAGCACTTGCTAGAATTAAAGTCTTTTCAATTGACGTAGCGCACTTGAAATTCTGTTGAGCCTGGCTTTTTTTTTATCTTTTTCTTTCTTTTTTTTTAGTGCTGAATTCTGATGATTCAGCAGCGTTTGCCACTCGCTTGGGTGGTGCTAGTGGTGCAGCTGCTACACTCACAGACTGAGTGACTCGCTAGCTAGCTGGCTGGCTGCTGGCTGCTGGTGCCAATGGGGCTGGCCGTGCCTGGCCTGACTGGTTTTAATCACTGCAGTTTGTCATTCTGATTGCTGCCATATTCTCGTGCCAGTTGCCTCTGTAGTTGCTGTGGCTGCTGCTGCTGCTGCTGCTGCTTATTTACTAGCATAGCTATTGCATTCAGTTTTATGTAGCGTATAATAATTTTCACTACGTTCTTCTACTCTGCTTGTTGATTTCTTTATTTGTATAGTCTTATATATTTATTTTTTGTTTGTTTGTTGGTTTTCTCAATGCTATTAGTTGATGTGCTCAAAAGAAGAAAACGCAAAACCTGCAATGAGATGAAAAAGATTGTTGGTTAATTCGAAGTAGTTTTTATTTTTTTGCTTTTGCGGAATGCCTGGAATTTCACTAGACGTGGTTGTTGTTTGTGGTCAATTTGTATGCAATATGGGGCTAATAGAGGCCTCAGTTTCCTGCTAACTACTTTTTTCTTTGTATTATAATAAGATGTGACATACTTTAGGTAGGTCAGTTATGTATTTAGTAAGGTTTTTAGTTTGCAAAGGAAAAATATATATATATTTATTTTATTTTATTTATTTAAATATATACTTTTCAAATTTATAGACTGACTCGGCTTTATTCATATTTATATCCTATACCAGTAATGTCCACGATAGGATTATTATAAAATTTTAAAATTATACTAAATATTCGAGTAGCTTCCGCCGCTGTCAATCTCTTTTGATATAAAAATAAATAAAAAAGCAATAATTGTATAGCTTCAATTTGTCTAATAAAATTCAGATCTCTCTGCTCTCTAATTGTAATTATAAAAAAAATTTTATAATTTATTATTATATAACGATATATCTAGTTTTCACTTTAGTGTTGAATATTATTACCAAATGGAAACAGTAATTTCACTTGTGTAACAATCAAACTTGTTTCGGCGCATTTGTTAATGCGATTGTTTGCAAATTCTTCACACACTTTTCACACTTTCTATGAAAACGCTTTTAAAATCGACCAAGCCGAACCGCGCGTTAGGCCAACTCGTCGAGCACTGAAACTGCGGAACACAACAAAATTGCCAACTGAGCGAATAGCAAACAGAAAAGAACAACAACAATGGCAGCAGCGTAGCAGTAGCTATGGCAAAGCAACAACAATTATACAGCTTACGCCTACACTCGAGAGTACAGTTTGAGAGCCGTTACAAGCTAGCTGAGCGCCGTTTTAGCAGCACTGCACTTAGCGCTCTCTATATATGCCTGTCTCTCTCGTGCTCCCACTCTCTTTGATTACACGCTTTGGTGCACCACCCTTAACGTGTCACGCACCGTTTCATGCCATCCTGTGGCTCAGAGGCATTTTGTATGATTCATAGTTTTTTTTTTGTGAGTTTTTCCTGTTTTGTTGGAAATCACGTGCAGTATTTTCCGTTGATTTTCCTTGTCAGCATTTGGTGTCTAATCAGTTAGATAGACAGAGCCTCTCAATATATCAGAACGTGTTGTCCTGCAAATGCTGTTCATCACACGTTCACACACACACACACACTCATGCACACTCACACGTAATTTCCATGTGTGGGCCTCAGGTTTTTTTTTTTTTTTTTATGACGATCGCAGGGGAAAAGGTGGGAAAAGTCTGCTACAGTTTCTCACGCCTCGTCGTCAGTCACACTTGGACAACTTTTACCTCAGCGAGGGGCGACGGCGATGGTAGATGATCTTCAATAAATTGCTTTATTGGCCAATTGAAGGTCACACTTGTTGTCTTGTTGCTTTGGTCAATGAATTTGTGTTGTGTCTGTTGCTGCTGCTGCTGCTGCAGGTATCGTTTTACCAGCCCGAAGGTTTGCAGGTCGAGTGACCCGGTCTGACTCTTGGCCCATTCGTCGTCTCGGTTTTGTAATATATGCGGTAAACGCTCAAAATATAGGGGTCCACAATTAACCTTAAGAATTGTTAAGCTGTATGCGAGGGACGTTTAAGATGTAATACAATTTAGGCATCTATTTTGGTATAGATTCTATGTATGCGAATCCCAAGTATTTTGGATAAATGAATTGAATTATCAAGCGCAAGATCTTATTGTATTTAAACGTTTTAATGAAAACATAATAAAGATCAAAATCAAAAAAATTTGATTCAGTTTTAGTGACAAAGATTTATCAGAGTTGATTCAAATAATAATTTCCTAATCTTCTGTCTAATAATAGCATAATAGATTAACGGACCTATGCAAAGTTTTACAAAGATAGATTTCAGCTCGATTATGCATCAATATACACACATATATATTTTCTTTTTGTATATATAAAGTTTTTTTTTAGAGCTTTGTTTCTACTCTTACATTTTTCTAAACTTCATTACAATACCGTCTTCTTTAGGTAAGCATTATATGGAGCTATAATAGAAACTATTGAAGCTCAAGGTTTTTTCTTTTAATAGAAAAACAAAAAAACCGTCGATAAATCAGTTATTGAAAAAATGTTAAAATTTTATAGCCTGCCTATGGCATGTAAAAAAAAAAAAAACAAAAACAAAACACATACACTTCGCTATCGCACAGCTGAAATGGGAACAGCTGAATAAATTACTGAGAGCATTTAGTCCAGAGCTATCAGCAGATAGCTTTCTTTAGTTAAACGAAAAACAGCTTAGTCAAATGTATTATATTTTTGAGCTGCCCTCGTTGGGCACACATAAAAACATTTATATATGAATAAGTATTAAATGTTTTAAGTTTTTTTTTTGTTTGTTTTTTGTTATGCTCTAAAGTTTCATAAGCCACATTTAGTTCAATGCCAGGAAGTGCGTTCCGCTTTTGACAGACCAGTTACAAAATGCTGAATCTACGTCTATTTTTGTGCTACTAATGAATTAGCTCAAATGTCAGTTAGAATCTATCTATCACTCAGTCTGCTGATGTCTCTGTCTATCTGTGTGTGTGTGTGTGTGTGTGTGCGAGTGTGTGTTTGTGTCAGTCTGCGTACAGCTGCCGCTCGCTTGACTCGTTTCACACTTTCCCGGGTTTTCTTTGCTGATAAGCATACACAGATGGGTGTTTGACTCTGCCCGTTCTTCTTTTTCTGCTTCTTCGTCTATTTATGATGCACACAGATAAGCAGCCAGATCAAGATAACGGTGAAATGTATGTCACGTCTGACACTCTTCTGCGGCTGCAGCATTTGGCACAGCCACCGCTGTGGGAAGCGTGAGCGTGTTAATAGATAAATCGGTCGAGCTCTCTTCCAATACGTGCTCCATAATTAAAATTGATTTCTGTCTATGAATATTGAATATAGCCAAATGTAGTACCACCAGGCACTCATATATTATTATATATGTATATATACATATATTAGCCAGAAACCTGATCATCGAGCTGCTGCTGCTGCTGCTACTTCTATGTTCAACCTGTTTGGCAAGTGGGCGTCCAGCTAGTCAATACGTAGAGCTAAAAGCTAACAGGTGCCACCTGGGCCTTTGCCTTATAGAGAGATTCAGTGGAGTCCGTAGACTGACTGACTGGGCGATGTCTGTTTCAGTTCTGTTTGTGTTTCTGGTTCCAGTTCTGGTTCTGCTTCTACTGTCGAAGTTGTTTTGCAATCTTTAAGATTTTGCATATTTTATACGATGTTTTGTAATCTACGGTAAACGATCTAAATGAATAGCATAAGGGTCTAAAGGTAGCTATGATTAATGCAAAGTATACCCTGTAAAACTGAATATATTTTTATAATATAAAATATAATTTATAATATTTTAAACTTAATTCGGAATTTGTGTTTGCATTAGTTTCGATTTCAGTATTCCATATTTCCTATTTATTTTATGTATACGAATTTCTTAGTATTGATTTCAATAGTCTATGATATAATCATGGAATCTGAGGATTAAATGGACTTGTTTATAGAGTAGCAATAAAATGTACACGGTATACAAATAATATAGATGTACCATAAAGTGGTTTATATACTTGATATTGTAGTAAAGTTCGTATTGTTTGTTTTCCACATATTTATCGACTTCAGCTACAAGTTTCACAATAATAATAAACTCAACCAAAGTCGAACGTGTTGTAAAGCTCATATTTGTTATCATATATAATACTGTATACATATACATATATATGTCTATAGTTTGTTTATTGTCTGAACTTATATCAATGACTGATTAATTCAATACAGCTAAAGAGCCTCTTTGTTGACGTTGTTATTGCTTGCCCTGTTGATAGTTGCATACTTTATATTTTATGACTTTTCTACTGCTTTGAAGAGAGTGCATTAGTTTAGTCTATCTATATTAGTGTAAGAAAAGCTTCAAATATTGGACATATGTAGATCTTTTTTCATAGTTATTTAAACTATAATATAACATGCTTAAAGATGAACAAAATATATAATAAACATAGATAGAATGAATTTAGAGTATAATTAAATGCCTCTAGATATACGTTATCTAAAATGGGACCCATTTATGATCTCATTTAACGATACGCTCAAAAGAGAAGTCGTAAAAAGGTGGGAAACAGAATATTCCCTAATAAATTACGTCTGACTCGGCTTGGCTTGACGGCTCTTGTTGCACAGTGTAGGAGTATTATGCAGTCGGTTTCACATGAGTGCAACATTCTCTTACTTGCTTTAGTTCTGCCGCCTTCTTATCATTAGTTCAGTTCAATGCACTTTCAAGACTTCAGTTTGCTTTTCACATCACTTATCCATGGAACTATCGTGGGGACTGACGGCTTTACTTCCGATTTGAGCCCAACTCCTACATGATTCAAATACACACACACGCGCACACACATACATACAAGCATTGATATGTATATTGTGTATCGTAGTTAAACCAGTTTAATTAAGAAGCGATACTCAGTTGGGTTTCAGCGGAAGCGTAGATGATTCAGAAGCGCCTGCCATTCAAAGTGTAACAACAAATGAGCGCTTAATAATTTGAACAACAAAATAGAGCTTTTAATACGTATAAGGCGCGACAAGTTTTTCATTCACAAAAAAAAAAAAATATATTTATATATTAATAGTAGTATAGCTAATGGCGCGTAAAACGAGCGTGGGAGTTTCTATTGATGAAGTTTTTCTGTTTTCTGTTTTCAGTTGTTCGTTTTCAAACGCGTTTATAAATCAAACAACAATATCACATATTTACACAGTTGCATTTACGCACACATACGCATTGACTCACACTGATGCATTTATGTATCTCTTTAAATGTGTGAGAAAGAGAGGAACGGGGGAAGTTGTGGTTTTTTGAGGTTAAGTGGGACACTGAGCGTTCCACTTTGGGCTGCTGCCGTTTTTGACACTTTGACTCGAAGTCGAATTTGTTGTTGGGTTTTCTTTCTTCGAGCTTGGGCGTTGCTTCGTTTCTGCCACAGTTCTTTGCATTTAAATTTGAGCAGCACACTATACCGTTAGCTTTTGATATGCGTTCAAGCTTCCACTTCCAGTTGCTCAACTTATTAAAGGCGCACACAGTTTGTGGAACGACGCGAATTGATTATGCTGCTAATTTATTAGATTTTCTACCCAAAGCAGCAAAGAGACAGCTAACTCGTTTCGCTGCTGCTGCCTTTTACAGTTCTTAGCCAGACACTCACACAACTCACACTTGGGCCACCGCCTCGACCACTGTTTAGAGTGAGGGGCAACAAGTCCACAAATTCACCTGTAGCTGTGTAGCGAGTCGTTTAGTTTGTTGTTTTTTATATTATATCTCCCTCTCTCTGTTTCTCTGCATCTCATTCTTTCGCTTCTGTTCGAATTGGCTGCTTGGCCACCACTTTAGCACTTGGCTAGCTGCTGCTTCGCCTTCGACTACTACTTGCTGTGCTGTTTACAGCACGCACACACATACACACATACACGCACACACTCGCGCACTTTTACAATTTATGTATTTTCTTGTATTACTCGTTTTTAAGCTTATGCTGCTTCATGTTTGCTTTGTTTAGATGTGTGTATACATGTATGCTGCTGTTGCTGGTTGTTGTTGTGTGTGCATAAATTAAAAGAGAGAAAAACACACGTCTGTACACAATAAAAACCTGTTTGTTGCTTGACTCTAGGTGTGGGCAAACGCAACGCGGCGCGGCGCGGGGGTTGGTACGCTTGAGTTGGCTTGTAGTTCTTTTTTGTAGTAAACGCAACAGCAGTCACATTAGCTTTGATTTAAAACACAAATTTTACACATAAAAATCACAATATATCAATTTTTTGTGATATGTATGCATCTGGTGCATCCCTTAGCCGCCACTAAACTCACCAAAATTCATAAAAAATGTTCAAATAATTATCAAATTAAGCGAAAAACACGAACTACAAAAATTATACTCTTCACACTACGGCGGCCATTTTGCTGTGGGTTGTTTGGTATACACCTAGTGATGGCACCATTGTGTCGATAGTATTTCGATATCGATAGCGATTTTTACGACGGAGTTAGCATGACCGCCACTTTTCCAAATTTATGGTCTTACTTAAAAATAAACGATATAACATCGATATTGTCGGCCCAGCCACCCCCGCAGAAAAACACCGATAATGAGAAGTGTAAAGTTATTTACCTTAAAATGAATCAATTCAATTTATAAAGTGTGCCACACTTATATATAAACACAAATACTTCGTATCCAAAATGACGTCAAAGTAAGTGCATTCATTAATAAAACGAAATAATACAAAAACTGCGGTGAATTTTTCGTGCGTGGGTATGTGTGTATGCAAGTGCCTTTGCCTTTGTGTATGTGTATTTGTTTGTGTGGCTTTTGTGTATGTGGGGGTATTTCACTGTGTTTGTTTTGAGCTGCAGTCTCTCTACATACATACACATACAAACGAACGGCATTGTCAAGTAGAAACCAATAATAAGCTGCTGATAAGCATACGAAAGGGTATGCTTGTAGATGTGTGTGTGTGCAAGTGTGTGTCTTAGAAGAAAGAATGTTATTCAGCAGAAGCTTATGAAGAGCAGGTAGTACATAAAATATACATACATATGTAAATTATATACATATTGGTTAATTATCTCTTAAGATATACAGGAGAATTTGTGGATAAGCCTGTTTGACTTTTAAATAATTCAAGTAAATATATTTTATAATAAAATTCAATATACAAAATTTAATATAGAATATAATAATAAACAAAAATTATAAACATTAAAAGACAAATATTCAAATTATTTGTCGAAAGAATCGTGATATGATCAAAGTTCCCTTTAGAAAGTGTCTTATATCCGACCAGTTGTTCATATTTCTCTTGGTTAGTTTAATCTTTGTCACGCTTCTGAAATTAGTGTCGAACAGAAATAATATAGATGTAGACTCTCGCGGGACTATTTGGGAATCTTTTGATAATCATAGCAATTATCAATTCACATATAGGTTACTCATCAAGTGTTACTCATCATCTGAATTTGAAATCGTGAATTTCTTATCGCATAACAAAATAGCGGAATATGTAACGAGACCGTGTACAGCAGATCGATCCAGGAGTAGCATATCGATCCCGAGGAGCTGTTGGCAAATAATCAACTTTGATGATGGTCGACTGATTATCGACTATAAAGCAAGCCGTAATGGATATATTGCCAATTATCGTTATTAATATTGGGCTCGAACCCCTTTGCCTTATTATGTACTTAGGTCATTAGCTAAATAAAGATAGCATAGCACGTAATCGAAGATAATTATGTGCTTGAGATAGCTGAGTAAATCCGGCAGCATTCCCAGGGTCGTAATATCACGTGTCAATGTTTGACAAATTGCTTGTAAGCCATTCAATTGTTGTTTCTAGCGAACACCTCTTGAGTTCGGGTTCAATTTGACAAGATGAGTAGTATTCATTGAAAGCTTCGCGTTGGTGGGAGGATGTGCAGCGGTCATTAGGGTTTAATTTGAAATCTGTAATTTGTTTCTTATTTTTTATTTATTTATTTATTTCTTTATTTTTCGCTAACTCATAGCTAATAGCGATTCGAAACTCGTTTTCGCAGCGTTTAGTCTTTAAAATATGAGAATCTGCAGCCGATAAACTCAGTTGCTATTGTGGCATGTGCAAAGCGTGCATAATGCTTAAAGCGGTGAGTTAGCGGCAGATCTTTATTCTTACCGGGATTAATATTCCAATGCATATATCTTACATATATCTAAAAGTGCATTGTGGCATTTATAGTCCATGCGGTGTTTGCGGCTGCAGTCACAATTGTGCCGCGCATTAAGACCGATAATGGCTTTCAGCTGGAACCTAAAAATGATCAATATACGTTGAGGTATGGCTCCCATCAAATATAATCGATATATTTAATCGATGGATTCGCTTGTTTAGCATACGACATCCGGATGGCAAGAGTTGGCGCGAAGAGACGGTGCAACAGATACCACCAGGTGTGCCGGAAGTTAAAGGTATACTCAATCAGGCTTTTGACGATCGTGGCGGCACCTTGTTGGTCACTTATGAGGCGGGACCCAATGGAAATGTGGCCAAGTATAGCTATAAAAGCAATAGCCAACCCGAACAGCCAATATATGCAGTACTTCTAAGTTCAAAACTTCTAAAGGTAGCAGCCGGTTAAATAATGGGTTTTTCTGTGCTTTATTTTATAAAATACAAATATGATCATTTATAGGGAATTCATGAGCCAGAGTTATCTTTCTAGATTTGAGATTGTCTTTTAAAATAAAAATCGCAGTGTAATAAGAAAAATTTTTTACTATAAATAACCTATTCAAGAGATACTTTACAGTTACAAAAGAATATATTTATTATATATGCATAACCTAGTGCCAATTATTTTAGACACTAGTGTACATATTGTTTAACTCTTATCTTTTATTGTGTTCACATATTGTATACAAGTACTTTAGATCATTATATTATGGCGCATGCCTAAAAGTATATTATAGTAATTACCAAAGAACCACTCAAATTTGCTCATGTTGAAATTTAAATACACTTACACTTGCTGCAGCTTGCCACAATAAATTCCCATCTCTCTCTTTCTCCTCTCTTAGTGAAGTAAATATCGATATATGTATACTGCGTTTGTAGTATTTGAAATTTAAATACACTTAAGCAAATTCAAATACACTTGCCGCAATAAATCTTTATCTCTCTCTGTCTCTCTTTCTGCTTCTCTCACGCACGCTTATAAGTAAATATCGATAATAATTTGGCGAATTTGAATTGAGTTTGTATTGCTATCGATTATGGTTGTCCCTCGAAACAGTTTAGTGGCATTCAAATAATTAACGCTTGATTTGACATGCAAACTGATATTCATTTATTAGTTAGAGCGTAAATTGACGGCGTAGTAGACAGCAATTTCACCTCACGTCACCTTAGCTGCCGCCCCCTCCACCTGTTCGGTGCCTGCTCGCTGTGAGAAGCGTGAGCAAAATATCAAACAATGCTGCGCGGCTGTTTGGCACCTCATATCATATTTATCAGCCAGGCAGTCAGCTAGCTAGCTAGCAATTCAGTTGACTTTCTGTAGTACTCGTGTATTGACCGACTTATCATCCACATACATACGTGGTGCGGGAGCCGATAAGCCGCCACGATGCAGCGTTTGGCATGAATTATCCAGCAATTGCTTGACTATCCTCTCTCTCTCTCGCTCTCTCCCACTCTTTTTTTGTTGTACTCTTTGTACTCTTTTAAAATGTTTAAAGAGTGGCGGAAGCCGAATTACAAACGCTGGCAGCATCACCAGCAGCAGCAACAAAAACAAAAGCTACGCCAGCTCCATCGCCGCATGCTTGACAGGTGCCACTGGCAGTGACTCTCAAAATGTAAAAGTTGTTTTCTTACTAATGTTAATCAATTCGCCTTTTCCTTCCCACAGAGAGACGATGATTGTGTTTGTCTATGACACAGAGTGTCTGAAGGACGAGGCAGATGATCCCATTGCCGCGGTGCTCTACTTCCACCCCAGCTGGGTATCGGATACACAGAAAGTGGCCCTATGTGGCCAGCTAATGGGTACCTCGTATTTCCTCAAAGATTGCTTCTTCAAGCCGCGGATTCTGGCCTTGCAGAATGGAAAATTCGTGCTCAAGGAATTTGGCCGCTTTACTTTGGTAAATCTCCAGAGAATACTTTTCGTTGTGAATTATTTATTCTCTACTTTCATTCTCTAGGCCGTGGGTACTGATCGCAATATAGGAGACGAGTTGCTACAGCATCGCGCGGATCTGCTGAGCTCGCTTTTGAAATTCTTCCATCGCGACTTGCAGTCGCTACACGATCAGTACGCACAGCCCGCCCAGCAGCACAACCGGAATCTCAACGAGAAACTATATCACATATTCGAGACATATCTGCCAATGCTTCAGCGCAATGGCAACACATTCCAGAATGTGCCAAAGCTGCGTATGCCTAAGGTGAGTGGCCTGATAAAATAAATCATAAATCATTTAACACGCTCGCCCCCACAGACCGCCAGTCATATCTACCTGGAGGCCATACAGACTCTGCAAAGCTGTCAGCAAACAAAGGGAATTATCGGCGGTGCCATTCTCTACCACAACAAGTGAGTGCATCAGTAAACTCATTGAAATTCCTGCTAATCTCTCTCTCTCTCTCTTTCTATAACTCTCAGAGTGGTTGCCTCCCAGCTAGGAGATGTGGTGACTAAACAACTGGTGCTTACCGATCCGCGTCATGTGCGCACAACGGCCGAGCAGCTAAACATGCAACAGTTTCACATACCACACGGTGTGCAAATGCTGGTCGTCTATGTGGAGCAGCAGCAGTATCGCAAGCTGGTCACGGAGGCGCAGCGCGCACAGAATCTTCAGACGACAACCACGCAGCTGGGTCAAGGATCGTTTCCATTTCAATATGCTAAGCGAAAGCTGAAGCGCGATAAGTCGCTGATCTTCACCCATATACCTGAGGAGGAGCAGGCGACGTCGACGTCAGAAACGGTGGAACTGCCGACGGCTAGACCGAAATCAATGCGGCCAACCCACTTGCCGTTGCGCTTGAAGAGCTTGCACAGCAAGGAGCTTCCTGAGTCGGGTATTGCTTCCATTAATTTCGACGAAACGGACTCCTATCCCGAGTTTATTGGTCGCACTAGCGTTTGTAATACGCCAATGACAGAGAATAAGGTGCTGCCTGTTGCTAGCGTTATGTCTATATGCGCCAATCCTGAAGACGAGGATGCTGATGCGCATAACTCCAATGGCAAGGTGACAACAGGAACGGCTTCGTCGTCACGTCGCAACTCGCTCAAGCAAGATGTGGAGAAGTTCTTTCAGAACTTCATTAGTAATCCGCACAAGCAGCTGACGCGTCGTAAATCCTCTGCTGATTTACAGGATGCTCTGCGTGCCATTTCCAAGAAGCTAGGTCACATCACACACGGTTTCAAGACGGATGAGAATCGCAATGGTAACGGGCACGTTGATGGCAGCTCTGATGCATCGCCCGATTTTATAGAGAATGATGAGCGCAGCAGCTCACGTACGATTAGCGATCCCACCTATCCGGTTTTCAATGCCAATGGCCAGCAGATATCACGTAGCCTGTTCCAACAGTTCCTGGAGCAGTATCGTAAGCTGTGGGGCGTGGCCAGCGAACAGGCCGCACAGGATGCTGAGCTGGCGGCGCTCGTGGCCGAGTTTCAAGAGTTCAACATGGAAATACAAAAGTTGGATGAGCACATGAGACAGCAGGCAGCCGAGGCAGCTGCCTCGGATATTACTATTGAAGCAGCCGATCGTAATCTCAATATAACAGCAAAGACGCCGTCAGACAAACGCGCCATGTGTCTGCCCCTCAAGTCAGCGGGCGAGTGCGGCAATGTGGAGACGATTGTCACTCAGCGACGTAATGGAGGAGGGGCTGGTGTGCCTCTAACACCGCTCATGGCGAAGCTCTCGGTGCTGGCGCTCAACGAGACCACGCCCATTGAGATCCAAACGCCGCTGACCAGCAGTAAAGGTTTCTCGCGTCGCAGCTCACTCAAATGTGAGGATGCAGTCGATGCTCTGGCTGTGCTCTCCAATACACAGCCAACTGGGGCAACGTCTTCCACGGATGGCCTACAGCGCACGGAGCTCTATGTGTGCGGGCAGCAGAATATGACATTGTTGCTGCTTATGGAAGAAGGTTCCTGCTTTCAGCAGAAAATTGTACAGAATATGGTGAGTTGTCATAAATTGTATCCTGAATGTTCTCCTTTAACTCGTGTTTCTCTTCGACTTGCAGTTCGATATTTGCGTAGCGAAATTTCCGCACATGGAATCTCAGTTGAATCAAACGCTCAACGTTAATGTGGAGGGCGATAAGCGTGATTGCGGCAATTATAGTTTCATGTGCATCGATGCCAAGTGGGATGCACTGCAACGCAACGGGCCATGGAATCCGCTGGAGCTAAATACGCTGGAGACCATGCACAGTGATCTGAAGCAACGGAGCGAACAACTCACCGATTTAATACTTCGGTAAATAAGCTAATTAAAAAAAAAAAAATGTTCTTATTAAATGAATTTAATTTAATTGAATTTATATTTGCAGCTCTCATGACTCGGTCTTCTATGGGTATAAGTGCGGACGCACCGAATTCTTCTACAAGGAGCCCACACATCAGATCAATGGCATACCACCGCCCTCGGATCCCATTGGCAACATTCAAATGCGCGCCAAATCGCGTCTGGAGCGTGATCACTCCTATATGCTCCTATAGATTACGGATCAATCATATGCTAACTACAACAAAATACAAATTACAAAATACTCGCATGCTTAGCCAAAAAAAAAAAAGAGAAAACAAAAACAGAAAACTTAATGTCCAGATCTTATATGGATGCTGCTATGCAACCATAAAGCCAATTTAATGCCATCCGTTCTAACTGTAACTTACTTTGCCATCTCAGTCCTGTGCGTGTGTGTTTGCCTTGAGTAAGGACACAGCATATTTTAAATAATAGTTTTTATGTGAATTTAAAGCTTTTAGCTAAATTTGAATAGGTTTTTATTTTTTATAAATTATTGTTTTTCTACATTTCAAAAAAAGTACAAAACTTTGTTTTATATATATTTCCAACATTGTCAGCAAATGTTATTTAATTATAATTCGATTCGTTTGTTATGTTTGCGCATTCCGTTTTCAAAATCAATGTTGATTTTTTAGTTGTAGAATCTTAGTGCCAATTTAAATTCAAAAGCCGTCAATGTGAATAGAAATTGCTAATACTACATATATATTTATTATATTATATTATATGTGTGTATATTTATTGGAATTGCCGCCAAATAGGAAACGTGTGCAATATACAAATATTTTGCGATTTTATGTTAACCTTAGCCCAAATACATTATGAATACGCAGTCTAATTTGTGCAATATACATTATATATATAAAAATGATATCAGTTTTAATGATGAAAATAAAAATAAAAAAAAATTGAAAGTTCCCCAAATTAAAAATATTTATCTCTATATCTTTGCTTTACTTGTCAGCTCAGTCAAGAGACACTGACAATTTCTTCTTGGTTTTTATTGCCTAGATGAGTTTTTTGCAAAATGGTAAGTATGGGTAAATGCTATCATTAATGCTCAGTAATCTCATTTGATTCGATTTGCATTCTGCAGCCCAATCCAAAGGGTCTAACGATTCGGATCAAGCTTCCCACACGTATTCAGCCAGATTTTATGCCCTCGCCGGGCAGAACTGGGCAATATACGAATAAAATACACCATTTCAAGAAGTATCTGCTGAAAGAGTTGCCCCATTATGACTTCACGCTGCCATTCATGGAGCCAGTGGACACAAAGGCACTCAGGGTGCCCAGCTATTATACGGTCATTGAGCATCCAATGGACATGGGCACCATCAGCATGCGTGTGGAGAATGACTACTATAATGGCGTGGATGAACTGATTGAAGATATTCGACTTGTGCTTAGCAATTGTTTCTTATTTAATATGCCTGGCTCCATTGTCTTTCGCAACGGTCAGGAGCTGGAGAAGCTGTTCATGAAGGTTCTGGCCAGGATGCCCAAGGGTGAGGAGCTGCCATACAGCAAAGAGAAGGGCGAAAAGTCTATAATGAAGCATCAATGTCGATATAGACTAAGGATGTTGCGGGATGCCACAGAGAGTTTGGAGCAGGATGCACAGGAATTTTTTTGCGACCAATGGCTGCGCATTTCCGAAGCGCTGAACAGTCACAAGATCAAGTCGCTGATTGACTTTGATGCACGCCTGATCAATGTCCTTAAGCATTGCAAAGATCATGGCAAGCGGATTCTGGATATATACGATTACGAAACAAATCGACTGGATGATCCACAGGACAAAAATGGTGAAAATTATGAATTTGAGAGCAAACAATGTAAGAAACCTATGTTTGATTGGGAAGATAGCCTGATCGATGATCTCGATGAGGCACTCATCTGTCTCAAGCAGGATCTGGACCAATCTCGTCGTGGCGAGCAAAAGAAGGAGAAGCTTTGCTATAGTGAGCGGCTCTTGCCGATTTTTGTCAACGCTCAGGTTATCTGTGACGGTCTCTACTCGCAAACGAATCTGTCCGACTCTTCGGACGAGGATGAAACAGAAGCCAAGCTAAGCTCTGTTAGCGTAATGGAGCGCCAGAGCATTCGGGAGCAGTTCCACGATCTCCTCCCCGAAGCCATGTACGACATCATGCACATCATTGAGCAGTCCGAATTTCGCTCGTTCAGCAACTCTGATCGCAAATATAATATGATGCACTTCAGTCCGAAGACGATGGCACTCATCAAGAAAGCGATCGAGATTCATCGCTGCTCCAATGCAGCAGATGGAACAGCGAACGAGTTATATGACTCCGATGATAACGAAGATGCGGCAAGTGATGATGAGCCGTATCCTGGCTATGATATGCCGCCAAGACCAAATTATTATTGCTATTCCTCCAATGGCTACGCTGTGTCTGGCAGCGGCATCGCTTGGGGTACGCGAAGTAAATATTACTCCATTACAAACAAATACGATTCCTCCGATGCGGAAGATGATGAGCCAATTACCAAAGCGCCTTCGCACATTCATAATCTAATGGACACTGGCGACGACTCTTAAATTGAAAATAATATGATTAAATAATATCTACTACTATTCCTTCACTAAATTTATCGAAAAATGATTGATTTATTTCGCTTTCATTTCAAATTTTTATGTAGCTTTTTGCTGTTGTTTTCTTATTGATAATTTTACTATTTGTTCTTATCAAAATATTCATAATTTTTCTGCTTGCTTTGAATGATAATGTCGTTCATGCATATAGAGCTTATGATAATATTAATAATAAATAAAAATGTAATCTTATGGTACCACAATGAAATAATTCTCAAGCGTTTTCTTTGTCCAACTATGCGTATCTCTAAGGTCTTGCCTAATTTTGCGAACGAAACTAATTATTTAATTGTAAGCATATTTGATAAATCACACAACAATCTTTGCTGCACTTTGCACTCTCACTAACTTCGTTGTAGGCGGCTAAAAACTATATGAATTACATCTATTTATATATGTAAGTAAATAGTATATAATAATATATATGTAGGTGTGTGTGTGTGTGTGTATGTGTTTTTAGTATGATTAACATTCTTGCGTTTCTTCATTTTAGCACATTTGACTACTAAGCTTAGTAATTAACCCGTTGCTGACACCTGATTTCGTCTCTAATCTCTGACCAACTATGCCACAATATGACTATTCTTGTTCAGATCAGTAAGTAACTCGGCATTCAAATCCTCCCCTTCCAGTAAATCGCCATTGAGCGAATGCGGAATGCTTGTGGACAGCACCATGCCACGTCCGCCGCCAACACTACCGCCACCAGCGCTGCTTGTGCCTATGGATATATCATCTGGAGGCGAATTGCGACGACGTTCACGTTCACGCACAATATGTGGCGCCTCGTTAAACTCGTCCAATTCATCCATGCCTGACGAGGGAAATACTATTAAAATCGACTCTACATAAGTAACTATTTCATGTACTTACCCGCATATTTGATGCCCGCCAGCAGTAGATACTGTCCGGCACGATTTGGCCACAACAGTCCGGTCATTACACAGTAGGCCATGCAGTCGGCCGAGTTGGTGATGCCCTGCAGCAGCTTGTACCGCCACATGGGACTCACCTGTAATGCCACAATAGCCACAATGGGCAAGTAGATGAACCATACCAAACTGGAGGCGCCCAAATGCAATAGAAAGTCCAGCTTCTTGCTGGAATGCTCATATTTCATTGTATTACGCAGCTCATAAAGAAACCACATCATAAACGAAGTGCTGTTGGTTGAATATTAGAAATTATAAATAATTGACTACAAATCGAAATAGTTTAGATTATCAGCCCACCGCAGTATTAAAACAATCCAGCCTGGCCAGCTTTGGTATTCATCGCTATCGGATATGATATCCACTTCCGTCTGGAATAGAATAAATATATAATAATATTTAGAACATATCCAAATACATTTCTCTGAACTTACGCGATCCCATATGTAGAGAAATATATGGAATGCACAGTATGGCACCCAGATGGACATCAATATGATCCAGCCGGTGCGGCTGATTTGTTGTCGCGTCACCGCCCAGCCCTTGGCCAGCAGCAATAGGATCAACATAAATGTGGTGCGGCTGAGTATGTCCAAAACATCGCCAGCTGCCTGCATATTGGGCTCACCAACTCCATTGGCCGCATAGCGAATCAGATGGGCCGTAATTAAAGCCAAACTTACAAATTCACTGAGCAGGCTGAGCGTGAAGAGTTTGGTCACCGGATGTTTCTGGCGACGCACTGCATAGATTTGCATGGGCATCAGCACAATGTAGACCAGCATGAAGATGAGATACATTTCCAGCAAATTCTGCTGATCGTACGGATACTGATAGGTCAGCGGATGTGCGGCCGAGTTATTTGGATGCACATTCACCAAATTAATGTCATATTGCAGAGTAGTGAGCAGGCTGCTGCTCCGATTGCTGAGCCGGGCGAAGTTCTCGTGGGCATGCCACTCACACGTGCTGCGATTGCGATAACAGGCCACCAATGCCACATACCAAAACCTGCAGGAGGGAGAAGATAGACAAAAGTCAAGTAATACGATATATATTCAATTGCTGATTCAAATGAATCAATAAACAATCTCACTCTTTGTGTTTTCAATATAAATAAATAATAATATGAAACAGAGAAAACAATACTTCTCAGTACTCAAAGTAAGAAATAGTAGCTACATATCTATAATGATTGTATGATAAAGCTGTCGTCGCTTATCGCCCAATTGATAATGGCTAATATCTAGGCTACCTACCGTGGCTCCGCCTCCAGGTCTATGACGTAGGTGAACTGATGTCCACTAATGACATTCGAGGGTGCATCTTCGTCGATGCACAACTGATTGTGTGGGCAGGGCACGCGGCGTAGGAAGTCCCGTTTGCCCTGGGGATTGCAGTCCGGATCGTAGACAACGTGCTGCAAGCGTGCGAACATGCGCGAGCAGGCGCTTTCCCTATTGCGGTAGCTGCGATTACTGTAGAAGTCCACGAACATAGACTTGTCTAGCACAACGAGCGTGACGGGCGCACTGTACGTGTCCGGAGAGGTCACATTGCCGAATATATAGCCATAGGATTCCCGACTGCGCGGAGTGGGCAGATCGGCCTTCTGAAAGCCAAACTTTATGAGGAACTGAAAAAAGTCGGCCGTGTGGAATTCGCCGCTGATGTGTGTGGTCGATGCCGACGGTGTGTGTAACGCGAGCATCACCAATAGCACCAGCCATTGTATTTTGTGGGAGGCGGGGGGTGGTACTGCTGGTGGTGTAGCTGATAATGATGCTGCGTACATTGCAGACCTTATCACTGTTTTTCTTTTAATGCTGCCAGCGTTGCGAGTTTCTGTTGCTTTTTCATCAGCTGCTGTCGTGGCAGCTGTAGTGCAATTACACTGCCAAGGTGGCGCACTTTTGTGCATTCTGTGCGAATTTGTTAGCTATTTTTGTTTGTGGAAACTTCCACCTTGCTCAGTTTTGCTCTGTTTGTCTTCTTCTTTGTCAATTGTTTTTCGAAAGTGGGCAGCACGTAAATATGTTAAGTTATGGCCACCCATAAATATAACATAAGCGAAAATGTTAATAGCTACGCGCTTTTAAACAGAACAGAACAGAAGCTTGGGCAGCAGTCCGAAATAATGGCAATTTCTATAGATATCTACATAAATAAAAGTACTGATTATAAAATAATGATGTATTATATCTTTCAGCATTTGCTGAGTTTGAAGTAATTAATATTTCTATATTTATGTAGTTATTTAATTTCCGTAAAAGGTCCTCTATGTTTCAGATCACTGCTGTTAACGTTTTCAGCTCAGCCAACATAATATTTTGTGACAGCGTTGGATTTGTATGAAACATAGATGGCGCTTCGAGCAATCAAGAAGTAAGTAAGAATTATCACAATTTAACGTCTTAAAGGCAGCAATTTCAGCACCTTTTTAGTTTTCTGAAATTCCAAATTGCTGGCGTAATATGCGATTATCAAACAATGAGGGTCATCAGTAGAATGACGTATTACACCCTCTTGAATAGCCGCATTAGCCACAGGCAAACACCTCTCCTACCCAAACACCAACATCTCCCCTTCACCAACGCGCAATTCAACAATAAATTTCAATAATTCTAAAATTTATGTGGAAAGAGAATGATGCTACCCTTTGGCGTTTATGCAATGCCAACTTCAAAGTCTGCAGCGTCCGGAATTACCGCTTCCTCTCTCTATTTCCCTCTCTACCACTCTGCCCCTCTCTTTCTGCAGTGGCCAATAAGCGGGCATCCCCCTTTTCCATAAATATATGAATACATATATGTATATGTATATGTATAATGCATGCGTCGGTGGCAACAATCCCCACATGGATTGCGGTTGCCATTGATGCTGCGGAAGTTCTGTCAAGGTGCAAAAGAGCTTTGCACGTTGACAATTCCTTTGAGCTTTGATTGCTGTAAAGGGAGCGTGAAGGGTTTGATTTTGTTCTGAATGAAAAAAAAAGAAAAATATTAAAATCTGTTAAAATATAGATTTTCTATTGTGATTTCACGCTGTACGGCTTAAGGGTGGCTCCGGCTGGCTACGTATTTCTCTCTTGTTGTTGTCCAAATACTAGAGTTCTTAGCGCATCTTAAATTCATTATTGATGACGAGGCGAAAAAGAAAATTGTGAAGGAAAAGTTAACTCTCCGATTCGCATTGTTGACAGTCACAATTCGGGTTCATTCATATGTGCGAAATGTGTGTAACAACAAGAGTCATGAGAGTAGTGTGTAACGAGGGCCGTTTTCAGAGTTGCCCTCGTTAGCAAAAACTATTTATTGCAAATGTTTCAAGGGACCCAAGAAACAAAATAAACAATTCAATGAGCAGACAACAAAAATATTAAATACGAAATGTGACTGGGTTGTTGTTATACCCTATAATTATAGGCAATGGTTTAAAGAGGTAGATTGGTTTTCTGAAATTGTATCAATATTTAATGAGTTGTACGAGTTAACTACTGTACTGCAGTATTTACGTATATTTGATTGAACATGAAGTGAGGATGAGAGATGAGAGATGAGAGAGAAATCTAGCAAGTATGCTGTGCCAGGGTAATTTGTAGTCGAGCAATCCCAGCTGCAGCTCTGTTACTCTTTCTTACTTGTTGTAGGGATTTCCAATACAAATCGACAAGGTTAGCAAAAAATAGAAAAATACGCCTAATTTGTTGACGAAGTCCACTAACTTCAGACCCAATGGCAGACAGCGACAGACAGACAGAAAGAGACAGGGACAGAGTTCATTGAAATGCCAAGCGACGAGCGGCGCGATGCCCATAGACAGATTGAATGGGGTCAGCCATAGAGCAAGCTAAGGTGGGGTGTAGTCAGAGATATTTGTCGACCTATGCAAGAATCTATTTGTATTATTGATTGCCAAAATGTAGTTGTATTTATAAATAATAAAATACATGCTTATAAATTCCAATTTAATTGCAAAACATGCGACGCACTAAACGTGCTGTAAAAAAGTAGATAATTTCCGTAAAGCTCAAGGCGCTGCAGCCCAAGAAGAAACCAACAAGGCCGCCAATATAGACTGCAAAGAAACATGTCTTACATTGAAGTAGGCAATTATAAAATACTTTGGTTAACTTACCCAAAACATCAGCAAAGGAGAAAAGCACATCACGACGCAGTTGCATTTTCGGGTAATCAATAATGCCCCATTGTAGATTAGCGCCCAGAAACCAGACGCGGGACCTCTGATAAGACAAAGAGAGAGAGAGAGAGAGAGAGCGAGAAAGAGAGTTGAATAGAGTACCATTTGGAATGGCAACATCAGCATAACAAGTCAAGTAAACTAAAATTATTATTAAATGTAAAAACTTTCGCCGTTCGCTGTGCAAAAAAAAGTTAAACAAAAAAACTTTTTTTGCGCTTTGGCAAAGCGGCCCAAAACAGAAATAATTGCACATTTCAAGGCGTTCGTTGGCAAAACAACTTTTGCGCTTATTATTTTTACGGTCCTGGTCAACAATTTCAATGTTTGTTCACGGTAAAATGGCCAAGACCTTAGCCAGAACGAAGAGCAGCAGACGTTCTTCCCGCTTGCCTTCAATGGCAAACGAGCATCTCGCTGCTTTAACGACCGCTAGATGGCGTTCAAGCTGTAAACATTATTAAAGTACATTTTTAAATACTAAAAAAATACTTTTAAAATAAACTGGTTTAAAGAGTGATGTTGTCTTTTGAACAGAATTTGCCGCTCAAGAATTGGAGATCGGATTAACTAAAGTTTTAAGATAAGGTAAAAGTATTTAATTCATGGATTAAAAATTTAATATAATATATATAATAATTTAATAAGTGTAATGCCATATTTTCTTTAATTTCGAACAGAGCATTCAGCAGTGCAAATCGAAAAACTTCTTACAGCTTAAACAAGTCTCTTTCTTTGCGGACTATAAATGGTATAGGGTTTTATTGAAGGAGTTCTTTAACTTTTTATGCGCAAAATTCTGGTTATTGTTATGTTAGCTCGACTTACATAAGACTGCACAAAGAAGTTGGAATCATCACAGTTGGCCAAGCAATTGCAATTGATTTGATATTTATCCGATTTTAAGGAGATTATCTCGCCTAGAAAATAGAAAATGATTAGAACTATGAATGTTAAGTGAATGCAGTGGCAAATATAAAGCTGGTCACGTAAATGCTAAAATATTTCTTGATGAAATTTCTCCCATCAATTCGAAATGATGCCAAATATTTGCATGTGCGCAGAGGATTATCAAAAAATGCTCACGTTTAATTTTGACCAAGCAGCCGATGCCCTCCAAACCGCATACTGGCAAACGACGGCCATTGCGCACTGAAAGAGACAGAAAGATAGTGAGTGTGTGTGAGAGAGAGAGAGAGATTGGAGGAGAGAGATGACTGCCTGTCGTGAAACTTCAAGTGGAACTATTTAAACATTTTATGAGAAAAATGCAGAGCGACAACAACGATAACGACGTCAACGTTGACACATAAAAGTTAAACTTAATGGGACCAATTAAGTGCAACTATGTGAGCGAGAGCTGTGAACGTGAACGTGAACGTGAACAGGAAGAGGAACAGGAACAGGAACGGGAACGGGAAGAGGACTGATGATAAATATGAGCGCGATGACAAGCTCAAAATTATAATTACACTGGAGAATTAACAATTGAATAAAATGTTGTGTTTTAATTGGAAATGCCTGATTAGTAGATACCCTCAACTAATTGGTTTTTATTAATAAATGAATGGAAAAATATTTTTTAAATAATATAAATTAACTACTAAAACTGTATATCTGCAATATATACAACTTTTATTCAGATTAAACGCATAAAAGTCAAATGCAATTGTTAACAAGCTACTGAAGATTGCCTTGGGCAATTATAAAAATTTCAATTCTCATTTCAAGAATAAACATTTCAATAAAAATTATTGCATTTTTTTATTTCTATAATATATTATATTCAATCTTCCGATAAAATATTCTATAAATTTCTGAAAACTTCGGTATATAAACTGAGTGAAGCCCATCATGGATGATTGATTAAAAAAACAAGCTTCTCTAGATTGACTAATAAAGCGCTAAATTTCTTATTTTTCAAGAATATAACTATACCTACTTATTGCACACAACCAATATGCTCCTTTCGCCAAATGGACGAGTATACTTACAAACATTGCGATAAAAGTGCGGCACACAGCCGCAAACACGCAGAGCAAAGAACATGCGACACTCGGAGAGGCACAAGCCAAAGCTGTAAATGGGCACAGTTTGCATCTCATCGGCCTCATACTGAAAGCGGCATTTGCGCTGCTTGGTATTGAAGCTGTCACAAGATGCAAGTTAAATATTAAAATATATAGAAATATAATTGATATTTGTATGTTTTATATGCTCACGCTCTGGCCTCCTCGTTCGTGTAGATCTCCAGCGCAATTAGCTCCACCGTCGTATAGTCGCTCTCGGGAAAGGTATAGCGCTGCTTTGATATGCTCGGCACATCGCCAGCGCCGTGAAAGTAAACATCGTAGGCAGTCGATAGATTTATGATTTGTGCATAGATTTCGCCATCGAGCGGATGAACTGTGACACGATCGCCATGATCCAAAAGGCTCCAATCGCCAGAGCGCCAATATCTACAAGAATATATGGATAGGAATTATGTACATAAAATAATATGGTAAAATATAATATAATATAAAATAGAAATAAAATAAAATTACATTTAAAATCAATATAAATATAATAAAAATAATATAATATAATAATAAAATGTAATATATATTAAGAATACACAGTGGAACAGATTGAGAGAGCTAAGGTCATTGGATATAATCTATTTAAATGATCACCGAAATTTTTTGAATTATCTTAATTATCTCATTGTAAAATAGTAGATTCCTAAGATAAAGCCTTGGCTGGGTCTCACTTCAACAATTTTAGACTTTCAACTTTAAGAAATAATCACTATATATAGCTAACTCTAACTACTTAGTGCCCTCACTCACTTGTAGGTATTGTAGCGTGCCACCAATGAGTTGACTGAGTGGCAAATGCCAAATTCTGTCTGCGTCTCATAGATGAACATTTTGACAGCGGCGCCGCTGCTGATTTCCGGTTCGAAAGGCCATTTCAGCTCATAGAGCAAGCTCAAATAGTCTCTGCTGTCGATGCCGTATGACTTGTTCAATGGCAGAGTTTCCAAGTTGTCGTATGTGAGACTCGCAAGTTTGACAATAAAATCTCGGAAAAGCTCCTTATCATCCTCGTCCACGAACTCCTCGCTATGGGCGCTATGTGGCGGAAGACAGAAATGAATATTAGATATATGTATATCTTCCATAGATGTTCATGCTTACTCTATGTAGTCCTCCAGCTTGATGTCATCGATGCGCTTGTGTGGACATACGGTGAGCGATGGAAAACTTGTATTCCACACCAGCTTATTGCGATCCATTGAGATGACCATGGGCGAGGTCTGGAAACGTTGCCAAGTGCGTTGGCTCAGCGAGATGATGCTGAACAATGCTACGCAGATGAAGGCAAACCAAAGCATGCTAAAAGAAATCAACGAACAAAAAAAAAATACGTAAATGATATATGGCGAATGAAGACTTCTTTTTTATATGCCCTGCAAATGGCAATGCTTGGCAAAGGGGTATATTAGTTAGCTCTATGTGCAGGTGTACAGATAAAATTTGTGTATTTCAAGAAATTTTTAGAAAGAGAGAGAGAGAGAGAGAGAGAGAGAGTGAGGAGATCTGTTCCATAACATGCACTTGATAAGCTCTTGAGTGCATAAAATGTGAAATATCTATGTATATAGATAATATATATATAAATATAATTATATATTTATTTAATAATTATCTATTTTAATTTAATATTGCTCATATACTCTCGAAGCTAGGCAAAGTAAAAAAGTATATAGAGATTAAAATTCTAAATTTATGAATATTTTATAAATTTGATAAATAGATATTTGATATATTTTACAAGTTTAATAAAAACAAGTTTATTTAATAACAAGTTTAATATAAGTTTATAAATAAACATCAGCTTTAATTTAGTAGTAGCTTAGCTATTGTAATTTTTATTATATTTCGCACAATTGCCTAAACTTGCATCCAGGGTAACTCCCAGCACTACACTTGGCTTTAGCCCAGTCTTACTTCTATTTTTATTTTTGGCGTACATACTGTGAATGCACATAAAAATCTATTGCGTGTAAATTTTTGTAAGCATCAGTCGAAATATGCGACACAGAAGAATTATGACCAAGTTAGGGAAGAGTCAATGAACGAGAGGCGATGCTGGCGACGCAGTGGCAACCCTTTTGCAGACGCCTCATTTTTATGTTATTTTGGCTGCAAGTGCGACGACAGTCAAAATGGACGCAGCACCAAGACACACACGCATAGACAGAGAGAGAGAGAGTGTGAGCGAGAGAGATAGAGAGAGAGAGAGAGAGAGAGAGTGAGTGTGTGTGTGTGTGGCCATAACAAGTCTGACAAAAGCCGGCAAATCCTTGAAACATCTCCCTTTTGCTAGTGTCGCACCGCACAATGATGACATTTTGACGCCGGCAATGGCTCATAAAGCCTTCAGCACTGTCAACACACACTAACACACTAACACACACAAGCACACACACGCACACACACATATGTATATACGCATGTGTGGGCACTTCATTGCTGTAACAGCTACTTGGCTTTTAATTTTCAAACATTTCGCTATGAAAATGCTGCGAATTTTCCGCCTCTGCACCGAATCATTTCTAATTTGAAATTGTCTGGGAAATTCGCCACTTGAGCAGCGCCATTTGAAATTTTAGATGGAAAAGGGTATATGGAGTATATATTATAATATTAGAATGAACTAAATATATAAATATTTTTCTTACAATATTTAATTATTTCTACAATATTAAATATGCAGATAAAAAATAGAATTACAAGTAAAATGTAATACAACATATTTTTGAAAAATATCTATTTCATAAAATGTTCTATATTTAAGGGAATTAAATATAAATAATAAAATAAAATGATATAATATAATTGATGTTTATAAATAATGTTTATTTAAATTTACATTATTTCATTATAAATATATATTTATTATAAATACAAATTTTTTAAAGTTATTAAACTAAAAAAAATTATATAAATTTTTAAATAAAAATATATATATAACTAAAAAGATTTTTATAAATTTTATTAATTGACAGAATATTATTTGGATTGTTAGGGTTGTAAATAAAAGATTTAACTGAAAAAAAAACATTTCAGAAAGCCAACATTATTTTTTTTTTTATAAAAAAACTAACATTTGTCATTGACTTTACTATTTCACTTTCAATTAAGTTAAATGGTATGAAAAGATATAATAAATAGTATTTCAATAAAGGATATCAGCTAGCAGAGCATACTTAATATGAATACACCAAAATATTCGCCTTTTTTTCATGGCAGTACTTGGGATAGTTGTAGGGTTTATGGTTTCAGAAAATGTCTGCGTGCTAAAATAGTTTGGACATCATATAACGTCAGTCTCGCCTCATCAGTCTGGCTTGACAGCCTGGCAGTCTCTCTGTCAGCTAGAGATTTGCTTTGTTTCCTCAACTTGCGCCACTCAAATACATATATGAAATTTGTGCGTGTATGAGGTGCAGTTAAGCAGGGAAGGCTGTCAAATGAGAGGAGAGTTTTGAAAGGGAATAATATATATATTTATTAAATTTATAAATTTATTTTATTTGAATACTTTGATTGTACAAAAGGAGAGGCATTAGGGGCTTAAACTAAAATAAAACTAGTGAGACTTTAAATCGAAATGATTATTTAATAAATATGGCTTGAATATCTAATTCCAAAATCCAGTTTAATCAGCTCTGAAGTTATTAGATTTTAGTGCAACCTTAAGACACATTTCTTATGCCAGTTTGAGGATTTCTCTCTTTGCCCCTATATGCATATTTCGCACACTCAAATACACCCATCGAAGTTCAATAAACTCATGCATGAGTGAACTATTTCTGGCTGCATTTAAGCCATTGTTGAACCGAAATGCAACCCGAAAACTGAATGCATCTCCAATACTTTTGCCATGGCACTCGCCACATTTGGCATCCTCTTCAAACGGCATCCGCATTGCACATGCATTTGCGTATTTTGCATTCGCAGTTGGTTCTCTGATTCCGGCTACGGATTATGCAGTCGCATGCCCTACCATCTCCTCTCTGCCAAAACACACTCCGCTCTCCCCTCCCCAACCCACATTGCTTCAGTTGCTGCGAGAACGCGCTCGGAATTGAGGTTATCACATGTCAGCAGCACAGACTCCAGCGATTTATGCATATTTCACCTGAAATATTTCCACTGCAAGACTTAAGCCCCCTTTTTGAGAGTTATTTAAATCAAAAATATTATGCGTTACACATTCATTTGAATGCTTTTCCACGCACCACTAAATGGAACAAGGATTTTTTGTAAGTTTACATACGATTTCTGAAAATTTAAGATAAAATAATAAAATAAAATATTACATTGAAAGAATAATAATGTTTACACAAATGCATAATATCTGATGGGAATTGACTTAAAGGAAACAAAAAATATATTCATAAATAAATAAATATATAAAATAAATAAAATAAAAATAAAATAAATAAAATTAATTAATGAATAAAAAATAGATAAAATCAATAAAATAAGGGATAATTAAATTAAAAAAAAAAAAAAAACAAAAAAAATAAAATTACAAAATAACATCAACAAAGAAATTACTAAACAAAAATAGATAAAATAAATAAATAAGAGGAAATTAAATTTAAAAAAACATCAAATTAAAAAATCATAAATAAAGAACTTATACATCACATATAATCGTAAATTATTATTAAAATAAATATTAATAACAATTAAATATATAAACTACTAACAAAATAAATCCAAATGGAAATAAAGTAGATAAAGTACGAAATTAATAAATAAAAAAATAAGATGAACTAATAAAATAAGTAAATTAAACTAAAAAAAAAAAAAAATTAATAAAATAAAAAAATAGATAAAATAAATAAAATAAAGAAAATTAAATTCTAAAAAATCAAATACATAATATAAAGAAGAATAAAAAAATTAATGAAATAAATAAATAAATAAAATTAATGATATAAATAAAATCGATAAAATAAATATATATTCCAAAAGTACATATAACATATATAAAATGTAAACCTTAAGTATTACAAGATTTTTCTTATTTACTTATAATACTTATATAGTTTCATAGTGACTAATTTGAGTCACTGTTTTGAATAATTTTTCGACAATTATCTACACCTCCCTAAAATGATTTTTCGTTCTTCTCAAATATCAAACACATATTATATTTAGAGTAGCGTATTGGGTAGTCAATTATATCCGATTGCTTAATTCTAGTATTTATTTTGTGTTTGTTTTTTTTTTTTCTTTTGCAGCCAACGCATATAAATCAATCTGAAGTGCAAAAATAAAAATGGGCATGAATAAATAAAATTGTGGGCAGCACAAATCATTTAGTCGCGTGGCAATGGGAATGGGATGGGGTTGGGTGGTAGCTCTGTTTGGGATATATTGTATTAATTAGAGCTGAGCTGAGCTGAACTGAGCTTTGCGTGCCGCACACAAGCTCTTACCTTGCCCTTGCACAGGGGGGAGAGAGTGTGGCGAGGCCCACCTGTCACTCTCGGCCAGGAAACTAACACACAGCAATTGTAATGGAGCTCTTGGCTGAGGGGCATGGGAAAGGAGATTTGGATAAAGTCTGGCTGTGTTATCCACTAATTAACCCTCAGCTGCTGGTTGACTGTGGTCCATCTTCGTTATGCCAACATTTCCCACATGCCCAGGTCTCAGGCCCAGCTCCTCGCAGCCCGCCCTCGCTTCGAGTGTTGTGGAATGGAGTGTGTTACCAATTTAAGCCTTGCCAGGCATGCCGTGTAATCCTGTTTGTCATGTCATGTCAGTTTTCAGGATTTATTGCATTGCCGCTTCGCTCGCACCAAATACAACAAATACAAATTCCAGCAGCAAAAAATATTGCTTCCCCTTCCCCCTGCTGCTCACATCTAATTTTATGCAGCAAAGTGTGTGAGAGTTCTTATATGGACACGCACTGAGCTCCCTGGTAAGCTCAGGCATATGGCAGCGAGATCGGAATTATAATCGCCATGTTTTGGCTTAAGTTGCACGTGCGACTGGCATAGTTTAAGCCCTTCAACTTGGAGTTTTCAAACGTTTAGTTTAGACCTCGAAATCGAAAACGAAAACGAAACAGAAACGGAAACGAAATATTAAGCCGGGCTGAAAGTTTCAGTTGAGATTTCAGTTCTCTGGACTTTAGTTTAATTTTATTAGGAAATTAATTGAGCGAAAGTGCTGGGCTATGAAAGAACGTAAACAGTGAAAGGGGCAGAGAGAGTGAAAGAGAATGAGAGAGAGGGAGAGAGAGAGAGCTCAATAGTTGGCTTAATTAAAAAAGTTTATAAACTTTTACCTTTTTTTTTTAAAGAGTTGCTAAAGAGGTGGAGCGAAATGTAGGCAAATTTTAATGTATGTATTGTAGAATAAGCATTGATTAAGGAGGAATTATCCAGGAAGTCGCCAGAAATTATCAAGAGTGATTAAATTCTCATCAAAATAGTCCAGACGGGCGCCTAGGTACTGCAGCTCGCACTTGTACTAGGAGAAGACCTAAACGCCACCATTCTCGAGAATCCTGCTGGGTCGTGTCTTGATCTGAACCTCTTTCCATTCATAATGAGTCCATAAGACTTATCCATATCTTGTATCCCTAAAATATTCTGCCCTCATGTATCTGTTGCTAAAATTAATATGGCTTTTAGTAGATTTATAAACTGATTAACTTCCGTTTAGATTAAGTTGTCTAAATTAAATCTACTCCACTTCAGGTAAGGCAATAGAGATAAATTATATGGCCAAAGAAGAAGTTGACTATAAGGAATATATAGAATATAGAATATATATAGATCATTGCATCTCTCTCTCTCTTTCTCTCTTCGTTGCCATTCTCTTGCAATCAGTAATGTTCTTGTTGGATAAGAAATTATAGTAAAAGAACATGCACTTCGGGGTGACAATCAGTTCAGCAGAGAGTAAAGTAAAGTCTAAGTAAATTGCAGAATGAAAAAAATTATAAGAGAAATATTCAAGCATGCAGTAATATGTTTGCTAGTCTGTTAAAAGTAGAAGTTTCTCAAATCTATGCCAAATTCTAATTTCAGCCGCATTAACTTCAATTGCACACTCTGCAAAGCCTCTCAGCAATGCGTCAAACACAGCAGGAGACTCCGATGATTCAGTAAATAATATTCAGAGTCAATCGAGTCATAGCAGCACTCTCGTTCTCTCTCTCTCTCCTCTCTTTACACAAGAACTTACCGTTCCAGAAAGTTCAAGCCAAATTTGGCCAAATAGATGAAGCCATGTATCGAGGATCCCTGCAGAAATTCAATGATGAAAGCCTGCAGCTTGGCCAGATACGGCAACGGAACCATCTCTAATTGCTCTTCTTCAGGCGCTTTCTCCTCCTCCTGCCAGAGCGGCGGTCGTCGAAAGCTGCGTATGCTATAAGACTTGCGACGATTGAGCGATGCATTCGCCTCATCATTATCATTTACAGTTGGTTTTTCTAGTTGACGCTCTTTAATGGCACGACTTTGATCGGCTCTGAGCGCAGTGCCCGGAAAGAGCAACAGACCCGGTCCGACGCGAGAGCCCGATTTAATTGGCGTACTCTTTAGATGTGGCTGCACCAATGATGCTGTCGATGCTGTGCGTGAGTCTTCGCTGCCCGTCCAACTTGTCATTGTGCTGGGACTCAAGCTCTCGTTCTCTTCGTGTGGCATACTTGTGGGCGTGGCTCAGTTGCTGTGATGAGTGATAGGAAATCTGTAAGAAGAAAAAGAAAAAAATAGTCAAAATAATATTCGATCTGTGAGAGAGAGAGAGAGAGAGAAGAGAAGAAAAGAATGCCAGCCAGCTTTGGCTACCTTTCAGCTAGGCACATAAAGCAACTGATTAAGCTGACATATTAACACATATATACTATATATTTATAGTTAAAAAACACTCAGCTCTTTACTGGTCTTCATTATTATGCATAGATTACTGCTAATGTGCTTGCTGTGTTGGCCGTTCGTTCGCTTAAATTATTTACAATTTGCAATTTGCTCTGCTTTATGCGCATATCGCATAAAGCGTTTATTATACGATTCAGTATGCGCTCTCTCTATCTACCTCCCTCTCTCTCTCTCTTTCTCTCACTATATATACATTCTTCGTTAAGCATAAAACGTCGTTTTAAATATGTTTTCCTGACGCAACAGCAACAATAATAAATTATTATTACTTTTTTTTTAATGCGATGTAAATTATGTCGTTGCAGCTGTGTGTGTGCGTGTGTGTGTAATTTGAATGAAGCCATTGAAAAGGCAATCAATATGGACACTGAAGTACATACATATAGAATGTATATAAACCTCAACAGGACAACTGCCATCAGAAATGAGGCATTAAAGTTGCGCATAATTTGGTTAAGATTACATTTACTCAGCTGCAGCATGAGCCCAAACGAGGCGAGCTGCGAGATTGAATGAGCTGAGCTTTAAATGTATAAAAACATATATATATATATATCATAATAATGCGTTAATTGGATACAATATGACAGTAGACTTAACAGATTTCAAATAAAACAAGTAGTCCATGCAGTTTTTATCAAACCTGTCAGTTTTCAATTGAAATTTTACTTTTTTTCTTTCAAACTTAATAGAATTACAAGAAAAAGTAGAGGACAAGACTCATAGATTTTTCAAATAATAACTCAGCCCTTGGAGTTTTTATAAAAAAGAAAATATATAAATAAATCAAATAAATAAAATAGTTAAAAATAAATATATGAATAAAAATTGGTAATTTCTTGTTTGCTGCGAAGATTTAAATGAATTTAAATATAAAGTAAAGTATGTATTACATAGACTTAAAAAAAAAATAAAAACAATTGAGAATTGCATAAAATTTTTATTTATAATTTATTTTTATTAATTTTTTTATTTTATTCAATTTTTTTTTTGTTTTAATTTCAAAGAATAAAATAAGCCAAGTCTGAGTATTCATAGACTTTATTTGTTTTTTATTTATTTATATTTATTTTTGTTTAATTTGTGTTTTCAAAGAATTAAAAAAAGAATATAAATAATAAAGTTGTTAAAAAAAACAACAAAAAATTCACCCTAATTTTTCAAAGTTGTTTTCTTAGATATAAAAAGAGGTAAAGTAACTGAAGTAAAGCATTTTTAATAATTTAAATTTTCATTTCTTTGTTTTCCAGCTAAGATTCAAGATTCAAAAGAAAAGCTAACATCGCTTTGCTATCCCATTGACCCATTCAACATTGCCATTGCAGTTCCAATTGGAAATTGAGCATGGTCGACTATCGCTTGTATTTGTGCAGCAATTGCTGTCGGCGCTGCCTGTGGACTGAGCTGTCCGCCCAGGAGCATCGCTGTACACGCTGTCGCCTGCCCTTTAAGTCCTGCGCCATCTGTGATCGCCGTTTCGAGCCGCGTGACCGCTCGGAGATCTATTGCAAACGCTGTGACTTTCATTTGGTTAAGCATATCACGAACACACCGCCGCCAGTTCTGGATCTGGATTTCGATTTGGATATGGAACCGGAGCTATATGGACCGCCACGCTGTCAATCGATGGCACAGCGCTGGAGGGACATCAAGTCAGCCGCTGGCATAGAGGAGGATGTCTGTTTCCTGGACTAGATGAACTTGCCCAGTTGAGATTAATCAGATTATTTGTTTGACTGAAGTGTTCCATAAAATGTTCCATAAATATATATAGCGCTGCTATGATTATCAGTTGCAGTTCAATCCCTGCTCCATTTCGGGCAACTTACATGCGGTCGAGTGGGTGCATTAAGAGCAGCTCATTATAATCAGTTTGTAGCATGCCGATTGCGTGGGGAAGGGGATCACATTATTGGGGGCGTTGTCGATGGCGACGGCGCCTGTAACATCAAAAGGTTCTGCGTACAGTACACAGTCCTTAAAATGGATTAAAATTTCATTTAAATTTGCATTTAAATGAGCGCAGCGCACTCAAAGTAAATGCCCTCACTTAAGCACAGGACAAAGGGCTGACCAGATCCAGACCCAGACCCAGACGCCGAGACATGTACAGAGCTCGAGCCTTCGATAGGTCCAGCTTGCCACATGGGCAACATTAAAAACTCTTTGTTTTTTCAGTTTATTCGCATCTCTTTTTCTTTTTTACGCAACATTTCTACTGGCAGCTGCAGTTTCAGTTGATTACCTTTGGCAGCTGATAGGACCGAGGCGTGGGCTTAAGCGTGCGATCTGCTGTAGCTGCTGCTGCTGCTGGTGCGGCTGCATTTTAATGGGTATTATTTAAATATGTATATTTTACAATTAAATAAACGATTTTTATGCTCTTATGGCGCCCAGTTCCAATTTCAGCTGCTGTCCGGCCAGCGGAATCCTTTCAGGTAGTCCAGCCACAGCGCGGACCTCGAACTCGTGTGTATTTTCTGCTTTGCGTGTTAATTAAATTGCAAAACTGCCTTAAGGACATTTTAATTGGCCTTCACTTTGTGGCACAATCCATTTATGCTCTGCACCAGTTGCAGCCAGTCTCATGCCCAACTTTCTATCTATTATATATTATTATTATAGTATTGCTATCGTAGCTTTGTCTGCTAATAAATTCTCGATAGTTTTGAAATGTTTGCAAATGGCAATAGTCTATATTATCTGTACATTATGCTATTATGAGGTCAGCCTATATATATGTATATAAGCTTAGTCTGAATTGAATTCATAAGACTCTGCCGGTGGTATGTCGATATACTACTATATCAGTTCTCAATCAACAATTTGTATTGCTTTTTTTTGCCTTCGCTGACATGACTAAACAGATTTTTCTGTATTTTGCTACGAGATATATAACGATACTATTTATTACTATTTTTTTTAATTTTAATTATTATATAATATATGAATATGCAATTGCTTTGCAATGATATATCGATTTCATTGATATTGTTATCAATGACTGCAAATTGAAAGATAAATTAATTATATAATTGCTCATAGCTAGCTCTCCTGTTACAATGCGCCTTTCGATCTATTCAATCTCTATGAATATTTGATATCGATATATTGATTACGTTAGCAATTCAATCAAGTTTTGCTTTGCATTTAGAGTATTATGAATGTGTTTCGAAACTATTTCACTTGGCATTGTCCTTGTCGTTGCTCGTCCGTCTGTTCCTCCTTTTGTCTGTTGGCGAAATAACAAATTTTCCAATTTGTTTCTTGATTTATTTTCACGCCAATTTCTTGGCGTTCGCCTCCGACGACGACGCTGCTGACATTTGTTTATTTATTTGCTTTCATGTTTTGTCTGCCATCGTTTTCTCTACATTTGCTGCTGCTGTTGCTGTTGCTGCTCTGTAGCCGGTTGCGTGAAATCACGAATGAATGAATGACTGCCCCGGCAGCCACCATGAATATTCATGGGCCATGCCACTATGAACAACAGCGGCTACAACAGCAACAGCAGCATCATCAGCAATAACAACAACAACAACAAGACACAACTATCTCAGCTTGCATTTCCGCTCTATGCGCCAACAATTCGCAGCGCCATTTTGTTGTCCATAGCAGCGGCAGCGGCAGCAGCAGAGGCAGAGGCAGAAGCAGCAGCAGCAGCTGTAGCTCAGCATCGTGGTTTAACTGCCCTATGCCAGTGGGTATATTTAATGTGATATTGTCAGTGACCGTAACGATTGTAATTTTTTATTAAAAAAATTAAGAAGAAACAATATTATTGAGATGTGTTTAATGAAAATTATTTAACTATTCAAATTAGGTTATATTGTTTAATAAAACATTATTACTGACACACAAATATTTATATAATTTTTAGTAAAATAGAATCACAAATTTTATTTGAATTACTTTATACTTTTAATTATTAAAATAATTTTTATGTCAAAAATTAAATATAATTATTTCACACAAATATTTATATAATTATATAAAAATCAAATAAAACATATTTTTCTTTTAAATTATTATTATAAAAATTAAAAATATAATTATGAACACATTTTTTTATTTTTTAATTAAAATATTTAATTGAAAATATCTATTGATATAAAAAAGAAAAAAAAATTATTTTTAATGTTAAATTAATTTATGTGATATAATAAAATATAATTGTCATATAAATTTTAAATAAAATCAAATCATAAGTTTTATTTTAAATATTTATTATAAAATATAAAAATAAGAATTAACTAGACTTAATTCTTATTTTGAAAACTGAAAATACAAATTGCATTGAAATTACTTTTGATACAAAGGAGCTAAAAAAAACTATTATTGAATTAGCCAAAGTTAAAGGCTAAATATTAATTCAATTTTCACTTCTAATGTAGCTAAGAATACGACACTTTTAAATTATGTAGCTCTTTTTCTATGATTTATATATTATTTAAATTTATTTAGCAATTTTTTTATGATATATATTTTATTTAAATGTAGTCTTTATTTCTTTCTGCTTAGAGCTACTAAGCAAGCATATTCGCACTTCGACTTTTGTCTTTGGCACATTTCACTGTCTTCTACTTGTTCTTCATAGTTGAGTGTTCGATGTGCAGCTGTTTCTTGGTGAGATGCTGCAAATTGCTTGGCTGCTTGTTGCTGTTATTGTTGCCATTGTTTTAGTCCACATTTTGTGGATAACTGAGGCACCCATGCTCTATGTGTGTGTGCAACAGTTTCTTGCAGGCCGCACAAAAGTAGGCAATGCTTGGCGCTTGCATCGAACAGGAAATTTAATTAAAAGCGCTTTGTCCACGATTTCAAATACAGGATATACATATATATACACTCATATATATATATATATATAAGTAGTAGAGACCACAACTTACAGCTCGCTGTTCACTGCCAAGTTTTTACACTGCCGTCCACTGCTCGACTGAGCTAACGAACTGTGAGTACAATCAGCGCACTTGACTTTAGTACACTTTGGCTAGCCAACGGCCAACGGGCAATGGCTAATGGCCAATGGCCCAATGTTGTGATTTTTAGCCGACATTTTGGGTCGCCTCATGAGAAACTTGTCAGCTGCTGCTGCTGCTGCTGTTGGCCCCCAGACTTCTCTTGATTGCTCCGGCACAATCACAAAGGCATTTTGTCTGACCCACACGCAGTTCGATTCGTACTGCGATGCTTGCCACAATTCAGAGTCTATTGATTTTCAGCGCTAATTACTAGCGAATGAGTGTGTGTGTGTGTGTGTGTGTGTGTGTGTGTGTGTGTGTGTGGCATTGTATTGGCTAGCATATCAGCCAAGAGTTCACTTGTTTCCTAATTGTAGCTGTCCGATAAGATTGTTGCAGTGGCGCTGCACGATTTTGTATTTTGGCTTGACTAATCGCAGCTTTTATTGCTTCTGGGTTGTGGCCTGAAATATGATTTAAGGTCGTTGATATTTGTCTAGAATGTGAACAATAGTATATATATTTTTTTTCATTTTTTTTTTTGGGTCTATGAATAGCTGAAATTTGGGGTGAAATATAAAAGCTATTAAAGGAAGGCCCTTTATTACTGTCAGTTGATAATTGAAATTTCTGCAGGTAAATAATAAATATTATGAAAAATAAATATAAATAAAATAAATATTTAATGTTTAAAATAAATATAAATAAAAATTATTAAAAGAAATTAGTTTAAATTTATGATTGAAAAATCCAAATATAAATTTAAAATTATTATATGATTTATTACAATTTTATATTGCGATAAATTAAATATCATTTTAAATATTGTATGTTTCAAACAAATATAAATACAAATTATTAAAAAGTTATATTAATTTATGCTTAATAAATTAAAATATAAATTCAAAATTATTATATGATTTATTAAAATTTTATATTGCGTTAAATTAATATTAATATTTGTTCATTTATATATAATTATTCTTCCTCTGCCTGCTTTCAGTTATTGATTGCTTTTAGATATTATATGCTAGTATTTAAAAAAATTTTAAATAACTATTTGTATATATTTATTAATTATTTAATATTTTTTTTTTTCATGTTATTTTATGGCTTTTTACTAAAAATAACTAACCATAGCACGTTATGTTGCCAAGGCGCATTTCATTATTAATATTTCATTTATATTTAAACAAGAATTCCAACTACTCAGTTAATTGTTATATTACTCTTTTTCTCTCTTTGCCTTCTGGTCATTCATTTCGATTGCAACAAAAACATATAAAAAGTGCTCAATATTTGTTAATAATTTCTTATTGTTAGCACCAATTAACTCATAACCAACCTTGGCGATATACATGCCTTGTAATAGACCAACACAGCAGAAAGCAAAATAATCTTTCATTCGCTACATTTTGAAATGCAAAGAAAATAAGAATTATCTCAATGAGTTTTACTGACTCGGAGATGCCCTGTTGAGCGCTTTGAGATGCAATTGTAAGGGATAATATGAAGAGCTAAGTCTCAGTTCATATGGTAAGCTTGTAAGGTTTTATAGAACTGGAAAAAGCTTAAAACTTCATGATTAAAAACAAATTAATAAAAATTTTTGATTATTTTTTTGCTGTCTGATAATTTTTGAAGTATGAAATAAATTAAAACTAAATTAAAATAAAATAAAATTTAATAAAAAAAATGTTATTTTAGAAAAGTGGCAAGCAGGACAAAAAAATCTCCCAGTTAAATCCAATCATTAAACTAAAACATCTCTTTAGTTGCTCCCAAAGGGAATTATCGGGTGGCAGAAAGAGAAACAACGATTTTGCCTTTTGGCAAATCGAGCAAACTTTGTAGACCATTAGAGGAGTCGTCCTTGTTGCTTCAACTTCAACTTCAACTTCTGCTACGGCTATGGCTTCACCTCCTCCTGCGTGGCAATGCGCTATGTAATCTTTGATTTTGCATGAGCAGATTTTATAGGGCAGGTCCAGACGCGCTCTCTGGGCGCTGCGGCCAGCGCTGGGGCGCTGCAGCTGTATAAATTTTACATTTGTTTCCTTTCAATTTAACAATGTGTACTTTGCGTATTGTTTTGCTTTATAGAGCAGCTCGCGAGGCGGGCAGCTAGGAAAATGGAGCAGGGCCTTAGAGCAGGGCCATTTTTCACGCGAGTCAAGCTCTGGCTCTGAATGCTCACTTCATCGCCTGATTTCGCAATATTTATGATTAGCAATTTATTATTCATCATTTTCGAGTGCGCAAACAAAGCGCCAACTCAAGCAGCCGAGAAAAATCGAATGATGTTCCGCAATAAGTCTTAAGTCGAGGGCCAAAACTTTGAATGGGTCGGTGGTTGACTGGGTCTCTGTTGGCTGGATGCCGCTTTCGTGTACCGCCATTAACTTGCACTTAATTTGATTAACTGAAAGCCGATGTTTACATGCGCTGCATGCCAGCAAATCTATCAAAAATGTGTAGAATCCTTGAGCAAGCGAATTGCGGCCGGCTGAGCTGAATTGATGATGGCTGCGCAGTGTCTGCCCTGAGCACCAGCTAGCTGGCTTAGTGTGTGACGTGTGTAAATAAACCAACGTCTCTCTATATTATATATGCTTGGATATAAATCTATGCATTAATGGGCGTGCCGCATAATAGGGGAAGTAAAATATAAATATATATTGTGAGATGCAACCTCTTAAAATTGAAAGATTCTTTCTTTTGGTTTGGCACCATTTTTAGCCGTTTTTAGCTACTTTTCAGTTTTTCCATCTCACCAACTATCTTTCTACCTTCTTTCTAACCTTCCAATCTTATTTTCTAATTATATTTTTATCTCCTAATCACAATTCTGTTCAGTGGTTGATGACCAGTCTTATTTAGTCATTCATCTATCCACCAATGTTCTATCCACCTTTCTAGCTATTTTCTAGCGGTTTTTAGCCGTTTTTAGCGGGTTTTTTAGCGGCTTTTTTTACATAAGGCCGTTCTTTAGCTATCTTTCTGGCTAACCCCCCAACGACCGCGTCGAACCCTTATTGCGAACCTGTTTAGCCAACTTGCTAGTTAGGTGTAGATCGGGATTACGATCGGTTATTGGATGCTGACAGTCTAAGATAGCCAGCCATCGGTCCACCACGTGGCTGAGCTGTTGGGAGCTAGTGTCAAAGGCGAGCCGGCCAACGAGCTGTCCTACCGGCGGTCTAACCTGTCCAAGCGTATTGTCCTAATTAGATTTGATCGCCGTAATCACAAGTGCGGGAGCAGTGGTGGAGACCCCAGATCATTACATGAGGCAGTCATCAGCCACGAATGGTCGCCGACAAAGCCACCCGTGCTAGCTATGGTCGGAGCGAGGGTTAGACGGGGGGGTGGGTGGAAGTTAAGCCGGGGTGAGCACGGGGTGAGCCGATCGGGTCGGCGGAAACCCCCAACTAACTAACCGGCTACCGTCTGGAGAACCGGCCAAGCCCACGGGGGTAGGAGATGGGGAGCTCGGAAGCACGAGGCTGTTTATGGGTCTGATCTGACTTATTTTTTCCATTCATTTGCCCTACCAATGTTCTATCCACCTTTCTAGCTATTTTCTAGCCATTTTTAGCTATTTTCAGGTTATCTCACCAACTTATCTTTCTACCTTCTTTCTACCTTTTCTATTCCGCTTTCTATTTCTATCTGTTAGTATTTCTATGTCTTAATCACGCTTCTGTGCAGTGGTTTGATTTCAGTCTAATATCCATCCAGCTGCCCCACAAATCTATCTTTTTAGCTATTGTTTGCTGGTTATCTCGTTTCTGGTCCTTTCTCCTTCTTTCTTGCTTTTGCTTTCTTGCCTTCCTATTCCGCTTTCTGATGATATTTTATTTTTAAAAAAAAAATTATCGCTCTAATAACGATTCTGACTAGACTTTTTCCATACATTTGCCCACCAATGTTTTAATCGAAAACCTTTTTAGAAGAGTCCGTTTTTAGCGGTTTTGAGCGTTTTTAACCTGTTTTTTTAGAGCCGTTCTTTAACTATATTTCATGATGCTCCAACCAACCAACCTCTACCTTTTTCTCACCTTCTAATTCTTTCCTTTCCAACTTTCTAATTATATTTCTATTTCTAAATCTTAATCACGATTCTGTTCGGTTGTTGCTGAGCAGTCTTATATATCTGTCCATCAAAGTTTTTATATATTTTTAGCTACTTTTCAGGCTATCTCGTCAACTATCTTTCTACCTGCTTTCTACCTTTTCTATTCCCCTTTTTATTGCTATCTCTTATATTTCTATATCTTAATCACGATTGTGCTTATTGGTTGCTGACCAGTCTTATTTTTCTATTTATCTGTCCACCAAAGTGGTTTCTACCTTTCTAGCTATTTTCTTGCCATTTTTAGCCATTTTTAGCCGTTTTAAGCCGTTTTTAGCTATTTTTCAGTTGATCTCACCAACTATCTTTCTACCTTCTTTCTAAGCTTCTAATCCTACTTTCTAATTATATTTTTATCTAATAATCGCAATTCTGATCGGCGTTTGATAACTAGTCTTATTTATTCATCCATCTGCTCACTAATGTTCTATCCAAATTTCTTGCTATTTTCTAGCCATTTTTAGCCATTTTGTATATTAAGAAATATATTTTTCTCTATTAATATGAATGAGTGTAGAATGTTGATTCAGATATTCATTGGTTTGCATTTTGATAGAGTAATAAAATATAATTGCTATGAAAATTTCTATTATAATATTATCAATATATATTATCATTGTTTCATTTATTTTCTTTAGCATGTGAGCAATAATGCAATTCATTTCGAATCGAACCCATTACTGGTTTTGCATTAGTGAAAAGCAATAAATTACTGCTGCCAGTATTGAAAACGATATATATATATATATATATTACCGAGCGACACTTTGCATTCGATTTAAAATTATTTGCAATTATATTAAAATGTTAATGGCCGCAAGCCGAAACGCTTCAATGTCTCTGCGGGCTATTTACACATTCCAATAAATTTTTGGCCCAAAACGAATTTTCGAACATTTGCCTGTTTGAGTTTTACATATTTGTTGTCCCACCCCTTTTCAGCTTCTCCTTCTACTTATTGCTTTTTATATTCTCCGTCTTTTTTTCTTATTCTTATTTCGCTTACGAGCGCATTATTGGGCTGGGGCATGGGCATGGGCATGACTCTCAGTTGCCACACTTGAAAATAGAGCAATATCCACTTGCATATGTCGCGCGGACAGTTTAAGAATGAGTCGACGCCATAAATATTATCGATGGAGGCGGGGCAAACGCCCAGCAGACGATGATTGCGGAAAGCGGATGTAAAACCTTGGCAATGACAGTTTCGGGAGCCGTCTGTTATGCAAATGTCGTCGTATGCCAATGTCTGCTGTACTCGCTGCCAGCACTGACTGAATATGCATGCATGTGTGAGTGTGAGTGTGTCTTGTGTATGTGTATGTGTGTGTGTATCAACGCCTGTTTATATGCAAATCTTTTATTTCGGTCGGCTTGGCTTCTTTTCGCTTTGCTTTCTTTTGCTGCAGCGCCGCCCGTTTTATTTCTTGCATTAAATTAACATCAATAAAATGTGTCGTTTGTATTTTGCCAGTCTCTACCAATGTCCTGCCTGTCCTGCCTGTCCTTCCTGTCTGTCCAACCAACCCACATGGACGCAGCACTTGTCTAGGCCATAATTCGTGGCTAATGCCAACATGTGCTGTGATTTGTCTACGCTCGACGACGGTTGAACGACATCAACTATGCTATATAGAGAGACAGTCAAAGTAAGCCATATAATCAGACGCTTTTTAGAAATAACAAATAAAATATATTTAACAAAACAAAATTCAAAAAAAAAAAATTTACAGCAAAATTACAAAACCGAAATGAACCATCATGGATTATGAGCAGCTTCAAGTGATGCCAACCAATGCAGCTCGTCACCACGAGATCGATTTAACGCCTCGGCCCAAACTCAATATCGAGGTGTCCATTTTGAGCCTTTATCTTGCTGGCGGCATCCTGCTTACCATAAGCCTGATCTCAGTTATATGTATCTTCGCCATGGTATTCTGTGGCAGCCTGTTATTTGGCCCAGGCCATGAGCCATGGATATAGACAGCGGCTCTTATGCATTTCAGCTCTGATTTTGATATTCCAAATGTGCATTGCAAAATCCACTTTTTTAATAACATAATCAGAGCGATAAATCCTACACGGCCTATGGTCAGGTATTATGATATAGTACTATATGCTAGAAGATCTACTCAATATTTACTCTTTGATTTCCAAATAGAGCGAAGACATATGAGATATGATGAAATCACACTGAACAACTGCAGCGAAACTATACGAATGAATGAAGAGTGGAGCTGAGCCAAAGACAGATCTAATATTGAAGGCTTGGAATAGGAAAAACAATTTGTCCCCACAGCAAATGTGCGAGGACAGATTTAGTTAGCTTAGGGCTTACACAATGTATGAATGGAGTCGTAAAATAATGTATGCATCTGTTCGATCAGTAAAGTCAATAAATTGAACGTAATTTCTTGAAGAAATATTTTAACTAAATAAACCTGAAATTTTATGCATTTTTTGAATTTTTTAATTATTTAATTTGGAACTAGGACAAAAATCAATATCTACATATGTATTATATATTATATCTATATATTATATCTTATTGAAACAATCTACTTTATTTATGTATCTGTGATAGTTACACCAAGAGCAAGAAATTCTTCTTAAGAAATTTATTTATTTATTTAATAATTTCTGCTTAGATTAAATTGGTTTATTGGATACTTGGCTCTATATATATTTGTTTAAATAAATTTTGAAAACATTTTTAAAAATAAACTTCTAAGCGATTTACAATTTTCTATGAAAATTTTTCAATTTTATGTAAATCTACCCAGGCTGCATTTAAAAAAAATGAGTATATAGAGTATAATAAAGAAGAGAAACAGTTTTTTATTTTTATAAATATTTGTGTGACTAAAATATTAAATTCTTAATCTATTATATATATTTTTAATTCAATGTAATGTATTATAAATATGATGTAAAATGTATGAAGAGCAGGTTAAATTTGATAAACCAAACTTCAACAATTTCCAATTTTAAATCTAGCTTAAGTCTGTCCATAATAAAAAAATAACAAAAATTAATAATTCATTAAAAAAAGGCAAGCCAAACTTAAAAGCAACTACGAGTTCTTCAATTTGCGGTCAAATGAAACAATTAAGAAATTTAAAATATTTATAAATAACGTCAATTTCGATTCCTGAATATTGTATTATATTCCATTTGCCTCTGCTTAAATTGCAGCGCAAAGAAAAGTTCAAATGTCACTAAGACTTACAAATAATAAATAAACAGCTAAAAATTGCAACTTAAACAAAGTTTATCTTTAGCTACAAATTAATAAATAAATAAATGCATTTTTCTGACAAAAAAATAACCAAGATTAAACGAAACGAAAACTCATGCAATGAGCCAGCTCTCACAAAGCAGAACAGAACGCCTTCATTTGGTTTGAAGGGGCGTGGTGGATGCTGCTGAGCTAACAAATCAACATGGTCATGAAATATTAATATTAATGCACAAATATTGAAAGAAAGTCTGCATGCGAGACATGGAGCTGGAGTTCGGGCAAAGTTCCTAAAGGCGATTCGCAAATGCTTCTATACCTAAGTGAAATGCTAAAAGATTGATGACTCGGCGTCTTTGTATATGTATGTGTGTGTGTGTGTGTGTGTGTGTGTGTGTGTGTTGGCCGGACACTCGTGTGTGCGTGTTTATAAGAATTTATGGCAATGTGTGTGTGGGAGGGCGTGGGCAGCGCTGCGTATACGCAATATTTTTATTTATGTATTATGAATCAATGCGTGTAGCGAGTAACGTGTAGCAAAAGCTTTGTGCACTGGCCATGGCTATGAATTTTAGGGCAGTCAGCTTGTCAGTTTGGCATAAAAAAGTATATGTATATATATATGTATGTGTGTGTGTTGCACACTAAAACAAAAGGATAACAATAACTTGTGTGTGTGTGTGGGTGGCAACGCAATCTTTACGAAAGGTCTATGTGGAGGCGGATTATGCGTTTGCGCGGGGCGCGTTGAATTTTGGCTTATAAATAAGCTCACTTCTAGCAACGCATAGAGTGCGTCCATAAAAATTGCATGAAAATGAAAGACATCCACACACACACACAGAGGCAGCACAATCATAGGCTGAACCCTGCATTCCAGCTGTAACTGGGCCGCATAACTTGCGTATGTTTGTGCCCTTCCCATTTTTTACGTAAAAAAATTATACTATTACAATCAAGTTTACGAGGGCTATTTGGCCGCATTGCTTGAGTGCCAATGAATATGATGATGGCCGGGCAATGATCAGCCGTTTAGATGATGATGATGATTGTGTTGGCTCTTCCGGATATAAAATCTGCGAAACTGCTTGCGTAGAGTGTGTGTCCGTAAGTGTGTGTCCGTCCGTGTGTAGACAACGAAATATTATAGACACAAGTTGGCTTGAAATGCTCGAAAGCATTGAAGCAAGCAGGGACTACTATTTATATTATTTTCTATTGACTGAGTGCGTCGTTCAAGATTTCTATCTTAACTTTTGGTGAACTGCTCTATATGTTATTTTACATTATCTAATTGAATGCTTTGTTCGTAATATGCTGTTTGAAAACTTGAAGTCTTTGAGGTTTTTGATTAAAATAGATAAACCTTAAAAATAAGTTGTAAAATTTTTTTTTATAAATAGTTAAGTATTATAAAAATTTAAGCGATATCGAAATTCGCTTAAAATAAATATTTTTCGACTTAAGAAATATAAAAAATCTATATAAATTATTATAATTTCATAAATATAAATAAATTATTTATTTTTAATTTAAATTTAAATTTTATTATATTAAAATTTAATTATATGATTAAGAATTCTTTAAAAATAATAATTATTCAATTTAAAAATATATAAAAAATTAATATAAAATTAAATTTTTAGTAATTCATATTAAATTTATATATAAAGAAATAATTAATATATATTTGCGTATAAGATAAATATTTTTAAATATTTACCAGATGACATACAATAGTTTTATAATAATTAGAAAAGTATTATAATGTCTTAATTTATTGCAAAAATATTGTATATCATATCTTACATATTGAAAAATATATATTTTTAACACACTTGTCTTTCGACTGACTATAAACCCAGTTTAATGCCTGTTTCCACTATTTCAACTTTTGTTTTCTCTTTGATTAACAGTTAAGCCACTCACTTCTCTCTCTCGTTATCTACAGAAAGTCTTGCCTTTACAGCTTAGTGACGTCACAGGGCTCAACGAGACACGAAAGCGTTCCCTTTTGGCATCTTGACATTGATGTTGCCACAGATTTGCTACAGCTGTTGAGCCGAAATGATTCTGCTGTTCCATGGGGCTATTACATTCTCTTCAGCTGTAAACTTTTGCTTACCCTGCCAATTGCACTTTGTGTAGCCCTTTTTATGCTGCTACAACTACATTTCAAGCTTTCTTTATGCATTCGCTCACAGCACAGCCAAACGCACTCTCAACACCCAACAACATGAGCAGCAAACGAACATTTTGCGAGCTGCACTCAGCATTGGTGGGGGCTGGCTTTTTTTTTTCTTGCTTGTATTTGTTTTTTATACTCCCCTCGACATAAGTCCAGGAGCAGAAAGTGCAGCGGGCGGCGGCAGTCAGGTAAAAACTGCTCCAGCTAAAAGGGTTGCCAACAACAACAACAACAACGGCATTCAAAACGAAACTTTGAAAATCGACAAGCGGGGCTTTTGACTGCCGCTCAGCCTTTTGCCTCTTGACGTCGCTCTCTCTTTGCCGTTACCTACCTACCTACGTAACTCTCACTCTCTTTCTCTCCCTCTCTCTCTCTCTCTCTCTGGCACCAACTACATAGTGTTTTTTTTTTCGTGAGCATCGAGCCACTTTTTTGCGCCACAAAACTTTACACTTTGACATGCAGCCACGTGTACGGCCGTGTTGTGAGTGTGAGTGTGAGTATGAATGTGAGTGTGAGTGTTTGTGAGTTGAATGGGGATTCGTTTGCGCTTTGCCTGACATTCGCTTTGAATGCAGCTGCCGAACTGGCAATAGCAACGCTTTGCCATTGCCTAACTAACTAATGCCAAATGCCTCAAATAGTTGGTGATTAAAACGATGTCACAAAGCTTTATTATTTGTTGCTTTTTCGAAGTGGATGTTGTTATGGTATTACGAAATATGCAAAAAGGGATCATATATATATATTTATATATATTTTATTATTAAATTTGATGTGACTTGTGTTTATGGAATATGTATATAGAATTGCTTGCTAGATCTAAGCTACGTCTTCTTATCTTTCTTATTTCTTCAATTAATCTTAAAATGATGCCTTTTAGTCTATCAGAAACCTTCATTCAGTATCTAGTAATTAATCCCGCTTTTCGCTTTCGAATTCGCATGCTTATTTAGAATTAAATTATTGTTGTCTAACGCATTTCGATTTAAGTGTTTTCGATTTTCATTGTAAATGTAGGCTTTATCCATTAGGCCGCTGGTCGGGGTTGTCATTAGGGCGTAAATACAGTCATAATCATCAACAAATGCTTGCCCCTTCTCACTCTCTCGCTCACTCTACACAAAGCAAACACACGCAAACACACACACGCTCGCATATGCAAAGCTTCACATAATGCACACACACGTGCGAACACTTGAAAATCTTTCTTGCAGCTCGCATGAATATTTTAAAAACTCGCTCAGAACTTATTCAAATTATGATAATGATGGGAGCGGCGAGTGCTTGGCAAATTGTGCATGTGTTTGTGGGTGCATGTGTGTGTGTGTTGGAGAGGGTTGAGGCTTGCTCTTGCCGCTTGCTTTTACACTCTCCACTCACTATGCGTGTGTGTGTGTGTGTGTGTGAAGCGCTAACGAGCGCAGGTACTTGGGCGACCCAGGCACAAGTCCCAGCTCGCAATTCCCATCTAGTTCCCGTAATGCATTTCATTAATTTGTATACAATTCTCTTCTCTTCTTTCTTATTTTTGCGAATCATCAGAGAGATGTGTAAGTAAGTGAGTGAGCGGGCGAGTGAGTGAGAGAGTGTGCGTGTGTGTGTGTGTGGCAGTTTATGAGCACTTTTTGTGAGTGGATCGCCATCGGCATCATTAGAAGTCACTTCACGACAAAACTCTGTCCTCGAGAAGGAGTTGAGAGTGTTCCACTTGACTTTGAGCTTCTTAATTTCTACATTCAGGCACTTGGCTCTGATTTTTGGTAAGCTATCAAGCAAATAGAGATGCCGATGAGATTCCTAAATTTACAATTTTTTTATAATTAAATTAAAATTTAAATAATTTTAAAATTTAAAATTATATAGCATGCTCTGCATTTAGCATCTTTATTATTCCAGCTAAAATTTTAGATATATGTTTGTAAAAAAAAAAAAAAAATTATAAAAAATTGTGATGAATGCTTTCAAGGGGAGCGAAATTGCACAAAATAACACAACACGCAGTCCAGATCAGGTAGCAAATGATGCAATTGAAAGTGGAACAGCGATTCTGATCCTTTTAGGGATCGCTTGCTGTTTCTTTGGCCTTTGCTGTTTGCCCTTCTTGATTGGCGTCTTCTGTGGCCTGGGCTGTTGCACCACAGATGAGGCGTACAGGTAAAATGTAACAGGTAAGCGCTAATGCCTCAATCAAATGTGAATTCAATGATTATTGAAACACCCGCAGCAGCAGGCCACAGTGCGGCAACACAGTGTAACCAGATGTTCCCCAAGTGGCATCAGTAAAAAAAAAAAAATGGAAAAATCATCTAATCTGTAGTAGGCTATGTCAAGATATTTCATCGAAACAGTTATAGCTAAAAGTATATGTCAATTTTATGAATTATAAATTATACAAAACTTGCCTTAAACCGAACCTTGAGTATAATAATCTAATGTGCAGTCTATTGTCAACTGAAAGTCTGTGCTGGGATGTCTAAGAAGCCTTACTATGGCCATAGTGCTCCATTGTGCTGTGGAATGTGACAAATGCGAAACAGTTCGCTGAAACAGTTCTTCTTGGACAGATGCGACTGCAAAAGTCGTAAATGCACTCAGCACTTTGTCAGCTCGCAGACAGCAGCGAGATGCAGCATCTATTTCTCTTTGGCCAGTTGTTGCAGTCGGTCTCTGCTCTCTATAGTCCATATACTCATGCTGACATGAGTTTTACATCTTATTCCTCCTCCTGCTACTTCAGCGTCTCCTGCTGTCTGCATAAAAAGTATCACTTTACTTCCAGGCAGCCTGAGCTGTTGTTTTCTTCTGGCTTTCTTCTTCATGTTGTTTTGTCTAAATTTCGTTGCTTCCATATTCAGTTTTATAATTTTTCTCACAAGTTTTTTTTTGTGTGCATGAAAAAGTTTTCATTGCCACAGGAAAAACTTCTTTCTTTTCTTCTCTTTTTTTTTTTAGTTTTATATGCTTCGTCGGAGTTTTTGCCAGAGTGCATGTGCACTTAGAGTGTGTATAAATACAAAGTTGAAGAATGTGTGTATATAAAATATGTATAACATATCTAAATATGTGTATGTATATATGTATATTTACATATTTGTATATATATTTACATTGATATTCAATTCATTAGATTAATTTGTAAGTCTATTGAGCCTTTGCCCTTTTGATCAATTAGCTGTCTTATCGTTTAACTGACAGGTAGATAACTGTTTTTATTTATTTTTTCTTTTATTTTTTTCATTATGTTAATGTAAAAAATGATAAAATATTTATTTATAGTTTTCAAAAATGTAAATATTTGTACATAGTGGGGTAAAGTCCAAGATAATAATATTGAAAGATGAAAATTTGATTGGATCATTAGAGAGAGAGAAATAATAATTTATTTTGGCCTCTTGCAAGTCAACGACTAGCGCATACTCTGTAACTTGCAACTAAGCAGCAAATGAAAACATATTTAATATAAATATAAAATATATTTATTATTAAATTAAATTTAAAAAAATATATATTCCTTTACTTTTTTATAAAATTCATTAGAGATCTACGAAAGTATTCAAAAGTGTCTCAAAATAATTTTTTAAACATTTTAACACAGCATAAAACTTTGAATATCTTATCAATCTGAAGAATTGACTATAAACCTTAGCTAAATATGAACAGAAGCTTAAGTCAAGCTTTATATTGAAGAACAAAAAGTAATATTTACAGTACCTAATATCATATTAAATAAATAATATTAAAAGTTCATATGAACTTTAATATCATATTAAATTAAATCAATGTTTATATGGAATGGGAACAAAATCAAGAATATTATGAAGCTTTCACTATATATGATTAACAATCATATAATTATATACACTATTCCTTATTTTTACTTTATATTTATATATATTTTACTACACTTTGCTCAAGATATACCTTTAATAAATTTTTACAGGGCATAAAATGTTATTTATTGCGCATTAAAAACATTTATTGTTATTGTTTTCGAATTTCATTATGAATTAATAATGACGCAGAGCTAATGTGTTTTGATATCTTATGATTAGAAATAAATTATTATATCTCTTCTATTCGGAAAGGTGCTTAAGTGGTATTAACTTGGCTTTAGCTCACCAACCAGCCAGCCAGTCAGCCAACCAGCCAGCTATCTGCCCAGCCAGTTGACAAATTCTCGAAATTTCAGCAGTTTCCGCTGGCCGCCACGTGCCGTGACCTGTTGCCATCTCTGCTCGACAATCTGACGCTCCTCCTCGTCCAGGGTGTTCATGTAACGTTTGAGCTTCTTGCCAAACGATTTGAGCAACTGCGTCGAGCGCATTTGAATCGTGCGCTTCCAGCGATCAAAGCCAGTGCGCTGCAGGCAGAGTGAAATCAATTGCACCTCAATGCTGGATGTCTTCTCGGCGGCATCAGCATCCAGATAAACGTCGACAATCTCATAGAAGAATTGCAGCGCTGCCGCCGTATAGTTACGTTCGTGCCGTAGAAACACCTCGAAGCTGTTCAGGTAGCCGAGTATGACGGGATTCTGTGAGTCCAGCACGAGCAGATCATCGACAACGCTATCCACCAGCTCGGTGGCATGATCCATGGCCCGTTTCGTGATGGCAGCCAAATTCTGCTCTGCCTGCGCTGTCAAGCGGCTACGGCCATGATCTCCATAGCTAGCAGCCAGTGGGAGCTGTGGGGCAAGACTTGTTTGGGAACTTGAAGAAACTTGTGATCAAATTTCTCAGCTTACCGTCGATAAGAGGAGCAGCAAACAGCCATAGTGGATGATTGGAGCTCGATTGTTCATGGTGACAGCTTGACAGTTGCTTGTCTACTGAATGTCTCAGAAACGCGCTACGACCACATGGCTAGATAACATGGATCGTCTTATCATAGGCCTTTCCATGTTAGGGAATTGCCTACAGTTTGACATAACGATGAAATACGATTCGGCTTTGACGAAGAGAGAACTTCATTGCACTGACTGATAATGTCAATTGATAGGGCGAAAAAGAGAATTCAAATTGCGGTAATTTGAATAATACAAAGAACTTTGCAAAACGTTAGAAAATGAGCAGATGTTGGTTGCTTTATGAGAGAAGCATGATACATTTTTGATATTCAGCTCGGAACTGAATTTGGTATAGAAAAATAAATAATTTGTGAATTTAACAGGATAGATATTTGTAGAAAAAATATTATAAATAAAAAAGAAAAAAAAACACATATTCTTATATTAAATATTATTAATAATATATTTAAAAAATTATTATTTATACTTATATAACATATATATTAAATATATAATATAATATATAATAATATATAATAATATAATATATTATTGTATCATTATTATTATTTGAATTATTTATTAAAAAAAAATTATTTACTCAAAAGGATTTCCATATTTAAATAAAATTTTTAAAATTTTAAAATTTTAAGAGAAGCAAATATAAGATATATGTATAAAAATAAAATAATAAAAAATATAAAATAAATACGCCAAGTTTATTTTAATGGTGTCCAACATTTCCCTAAAGCCAATATGCCCCAAATAGACCCACAGACGCTAAAAAGATTAAGATTATTGTATAAATGTTAGCTTAAACATTATTATGAATGCACGCAGCTCAGTGAAAGCCTTGAAGAAGAATATGAAATGAAAATCTTCTTAAATTTGTTGCATGCAAAAATATTATCTGATTGTCAAACCTAAAGTAATACAGTCGATATCATAGCCGACTGCAGCTTAAACTTGGGGCATGAAAAATTGATGTGGCGCAACTAATTCAAATGGCGCTGAAAGGGAAGCTTCGGCTCTTTAACCACAAAAAAGTAGGAAGATGACAAAAAACTACTCCAGTGAGACGGTCGGAAATGGTTGCGGGTGCGGATAAAATTAATAATGGCCAAATAAAAGTTCTCTGCCCCACTCGAGTGCCAATGAAGCTGGCGGCGTGGGGACCGGGTGGGGTTATTGCGCCCGCGGGCAAGTGGCGTGTGTGATAAACGTCGCAATCGTATGTGGGTCAGTGGCATATGATGAAACTCGGTGGCATCATCAACTTGGCAAATGGAGAATAAAAAGCGGAATTACTTGTCTTTTTGCACTGTCTGAGTTTTTTTCAATGGCCACAATTGTGAGTTTGGAGAGGCGGCAAATCCCAGCACTCGCCTCGCATGGCCCGCGTTCGGCTGCACTTAAAACTTTGATAAGCCAAGCTCTGACTGCCATTGTTCGGGCAGACAGAAAAAACAGAAAATCCGCAATCATCTGGCTATTAATGAAATAGCTGCTCCAGTACATATGGCGAGCGTATTTTTATTGATAAATTTACATATATCTGTTGCTGAATATAGAATAGTTTCCCAGTTGATAATATTGCGCCATGCCATATCATGCTCAGTGTTTTACATTTTTATAGACGCACAACGATAATTACTTCCGATCAGCACAGCAGTCGAGCACTAACTAAATTATTGAATTAGGATTGCGAGGCTCAAAGGCTCACTCTGTCGCTCTCTCTCTCTATCTTTACTCTCTCTTTAATCTTACTCTCGGCTACACTTGAGCCCCGCTGCTTGCCTTGAGTGCATTATATCTGAGGACGAGAGTAAGCAGTGCAGATATATCGGTATATATACCGATATACATTAAATGACACTAGCGCGCACACTTATTGACTAAATCATATACCTAGCTAGCAATCTCACTCACACAGATATGTGTGTGCATTTAGCTCAGAGTAAGCAAATAATATTTCTGTCTCGCTTCCTCAATCCTCGTTGCTTGTTTATCGTTCGCCTCTATTTACACTAATACTCGCTTACATATTTCTCTCTGAACATGCAACTACCCAGCAAACATTTGCGATCATAAGCGAGTCGTTTTTGAGTCCTCTTTCTGATTAAAATAAGCATAAATGAGCTCATTTTCGGATCATAAATGACTCCCCCGTCGGGAGAAAAAAATACCCTAGCCGCGACTCCTCTAGATGCGTCGCTTATGACCCATTTTTATAATCGAATTCGAGTCATATTCGAGTCATATTTCGTATCATACGCGACTCTTTTTCGAGTCTTAATTTCAACCACATGCGACTCTTTGCTGATTCGTTTTTTTATTATTACCAAAAACAAGTAATATTTTATTTAAATTAAATTCATTAAATATTTTTATTAAATAATAAAATAAACTAAAAATTAAAAAGAACAAGTATAACTTGAACTATCATTATTATCTTTTGATTAACTATTTTATTTTTCTCCCCATTTTGATTTATTTAATTTATTTCAATAATGTTCCTGCGTTGAACTTTACATTGAATTATAAGAATAAGAGTGATCGAAATGCACTAGCCCCGAGCTTTAAGAATTTGGAGACAAGAGAAATTAGTGAATCTCATAAGAAACCCAAATTGGCATCTTCTTTTTTTTTTTAAATTAATGTTTTCCTAAATTCGAAATGGGACTTGAAACCCAGGGGCCGTTGTTTCTCAAGTCACCCAGGCCACAAGCCTATCCACCGAGCCACATCCGGCTCTGGCATCTTCTTGAAAATTCAGAGTATTAGTGCAGAGCAGAAGTGAAAACAATCACTTTTCAATCCCCCGCATGCTCAATTGGCGATTGCTTTACATTTTGTTGCTGTATTTCAAGTAAATCACTTTTTGATCATACAGGCGAGTCGTTTTTGACTCTTCCAAAAATCGCGCATATGATCAATCATTTTTTGATCATCCCGGGGACTCAAAAGCGACTCGCCAAATTCATTTCTTACAAAACAGTCTTCCAAATGCTAGGTGGGTTAGCTTACATATGTGTGTATGTATGTATATTATTCTGGTGTATGTGGTCGTTTAGATGCAGTCAAACGAAGATCAATTGAGTGATTTTAGAGTTTAACGAAGACTTGTAGAATTTATAACTGAAAATTGGTAAAAATACCAAATACACGTGGTATTAAATGCGATCAGTATATTTATCTAATTTTAATATTTTATATCTAAGACATAGTTCTAAAAATCATAGAAGCAATGGAAGTAGTGTAAGAATTTATATCCTCTTGAGTCTTTGTTTAAGAAAAAATGAATTCTTCTATATAGCACCAAGTCTCAAGCGCTTTATATATTTCACATTTCACAGCGAATAATCGGTATGTAATCAAGTATCTACTACTAAACAATTACGTCCTCAGAGACACACACATACACACACACATATATATGTAACTCTCAGTACTCCCACAACAGATTTATGCCTGAAATATATATGGCTAAGCAATAAGCAACTCAGGCCCTGTCAATCCCAGCAGAAGGGAAACATGATGAAGAAGAAGAAGAAGGCGATGGAGAAACACAAGTGTTGTAAATTCTAACCTGCCCCCCATCCTAAACGCGTATTCCATGCCACCCTTGGAGCCAGTCGACGCTCGCATGCAAATTTCAATAACTTATATTCGTAACCCTTCCGCCAACTGACACTGAATATCAAATATGAGGCAAGGCCCAGACGAAGTACAAAAATTATTTGCATACTTTCTGGGGATGCTTGGCAAAGACAAAAAAAAGAAAAGAGAAGAAAAACTTCAACGAAACAAAGGCAACAGAAAACAAGCAGCAAGAAGACTTCAAACAAAAAGAATGAACGCGAAATACTCTTACAAACAGCTCAAATATGATATGAGCTTGATATTATTTAGCTTTTTAATATTGTTTTGCACTCTAATAATTTCTCTATTTTCTTTTCTATCCATCTCATCTCTTGTTCTATCTTTATTTTTCATATTTCTTCAGCTCTTTTTTGCATTTCCATTCAAGATTTTCGTGTGCACTCTCCTGATTTTGTTCTCTCTTCAGTACTCTTTTGTTTCTTTGTAACTCGTAATCTACAATCATTCTTTTTCTAATATTTTTCTCCTCCTTTATACTCCTCCTTTATTTATTATCTTTGTCTCGCCTTTTGTCTATTTTCATTTCTAATTTATCTTTGAGTTTTTTTTCTATTCTCTTCTTCGTTCTGTTGCATTGTATTCTACTCTCTTATACATCTTTAACTCTCATTCTCTCACTCTTCTCCTCCCATTATTACTGCTGTTTTCTTTTCTTCTCTCATCTTTCTAATTGAACACCTTCATCAACATACCCTACATTAGAGTATCTTAAGCAGTTCTAGCCACATGTGGCGCACTCTTGGTTTAGTGTGAAAAAAGCTAAAAACAAGCCGTTACATGCTTCCGTTTGGGTGCAAACAGAAGAACGCCCCATAACACCACTTCACCCCACCATTCCAGCATTCCACCACACCACCCCCTCCCCCTCTCTCATGGAGTTGGCAGTAACCACAGCACGCAAACGAAACGAAACGAAACGAGTTTATTTATTGCATTTGCAAATTTTACACAACATTTTGCAGTCGATGGTTTCGCTTCTGTGAAAGGTGTAACTCGAGTTTATCGCTGAAAAATACTTTCCCCACCTTTAGCAGAAATTGATTCGGTTTATGTATGTGGAAAGCAAACTTTGCGAGGCATTTGTAACACGAAGCGGCAAGTTCAATGAAGCCAAAGGTGTTTGCTTGTTACGCTGTTCCACCCCCACCCAGAACTGCCAAATTTACGTGTTGGCATTGGTGTTAGTGATTGCCATTGAGTTCTTGGGGTCGTGGGGGTCTTGTGGGGATGTGTTGTGGGCGGAGTTGCAACCGTTTGCCAAGCAGCCAAATTGATGTGCAAATATTTCCATAAATTTATTTTCTATAGCGCCAAGTTTTGGGTGTCATGTTTGAAAACATACAAAAAATTTGCACAACTTATTTGAGCATCCCGACAAAAACTCTCTCACTCTCCGGACCTCTCTCACACACATAATCTCTAGCTTTCGCTCTCTGTCTCTCTGATGCCGTCATGAGTTTGAAATTTGATTTTTGCGGCAGGCAAAACTTTTTTTCAGGGTTCGTGTCGAGTATTTCAAAAATTTGTTTCATTTCCCTATAAATTTACCATGCCATAAAAAAAAGTTATCAATCTTTTATTATTTATAAGGACACAAATCAAATAACATATGTATATAGAAGTCTCGAAAATCGAAGACACACTTTTAGGTTATGCGCGTGACGATGATTTGATTAATAAGAAGGTTTGATGGAAGAAATATGCATTTGTTTATATAGAGAAATACTTATTATTTGACAGCAGATAAAAAAAAAAATTCTCTTTATTTTTAAAATTGTAAATTATGAATTGGCATGTGATATAAGTGAAATCAAATATTTGATGAAAGCAACATTTTAATAATTTCAATTATTTATATTCAAAAATAAATAAAAATATAAAATCCGAATTTTTTAAATAAATGAAGCCAAACCCGGAATTGAACCTAGAACTTTGTAACACAGTGCCGCATACGTTCATGCTGCGCTATCACGAAATCACACAAATGTTAAAAATTCACATATACGAGCATTAAATATATTCACAACTGCTAGTTTTAGGTTGCTGGCATTGTCGTCGCTGGTAGGGTGTCGGACACTCGTGCGCGAGTTCTGGGTTCAATTCTCGTTCACGTCACAGAATTATTTCTTATAAAATGATATAGGGTGTTAATTTATAAAAATTATATGTACGTGTATATGTTTGCAAAATGTGTAGATACTGATATTGTGTGTGTGTGTGTATATATATATAGCATAAATTTATTTTTAAATAAATTTGCCTCGTTTTTGCCTGGTCTTTAATGTTTGATACTCTTGTTGTGATTCTGATACAACAAAAATTCAATTAATAAATAAGTAAACTAAAATGTACATCCCTAATATAGATATATTTTAAATTAAAATCTTTATAGTGCCAACAATGTTAAAAATACGTTTAAGATACGCATAATCTACACTTTTAAATAAATAAAAAATTTCTATAAATTTAAAAAATATTACCTCACATGTTTACCTCAGATGGGACTCGAACCCACAATCCTCGGCTTAGGAGGCCGATGCCTTATCCATTAGGCCACTGAGGCGGTGAACAATGTTGCAGCTAAAAGCGAATATAAATACAGGGCGCACAAGCGAAAACTTGCTCAGTCGATACAGACGTGTATATATAGATGGAATGAAATTCTGTTTTAGCCCAACAATAGAACGGATAGAACAGCTGTTTATGGCGGACAAACAAATTATTTACCTGTGCTTATTTCAATAATTGCTTGTCTCGGATGCGGGCCAACAGCTGGGCATACAATTGGGGAGCAGCATTGAGTGAGACGTTAAAGGTCGTTGGACAATATTTACTTAGCAGCAACAAGAATGCGCCAATGCGTATATGTGTGGGTATATATGTATATATGTCATATGATAAATCAAAGTCACTTAGCGTTCATTGGTAATTCACTTTGAGAACTCACAGAAACCAAAATGTCAACGCCACCAGTGTACGGCCGCATCACTCAGCCGTGAAGACAGAGAAAAGAGAGGCAGACAGAGCAGTGGGAGAGAGAGAGAGAGAGAGAGAGAGAGAGAGGGATGTGGAGAACTTCACACACGAAGACATATCATTTATATCAATTTAAATAACGACCTTTCAATGCTGCCGAGAGCAAAGCATGAAAAATCCCTTAATCAAATGCTTAAAAAGCTCAACAAAACACCTTTTGTGTGAGGGAAAGAGGAAAATGTCCTTTGACTGACCAAAGAGCGGGCGGCAAGGACTCTCACACACACACATACACACATACACACACCCTCGTATTGCTTAGATGGATGGTCCGACGAGCTATTGACAGTTGTAAGCCATAAACCACAGAAAATTGGGCATTATATTAGTTAAGATGCTGTCAAGCTGAAAGATATCGCATGCTTGAGGCTTAAAGGTGGCCAAGCAGTGGGACAGGATTGGCTAAAGTGAGCCCAAACGCAGCCACAGCCACAGCCACAGCCGCATCTGCAGACATATCGCTTTCAAGGAACGATACATTGAGCGCGGTATCCGTTTCCGTATCTGTATCTATGTGGCCAATACACCGTTTGACAGGCAAGGCGCAAGGCGGAAATCGAAATAGAAAACAGAAAACGCCAGCGAACCTGAAACCGAACCCTAACTCGAACCCTTGAAAGCGACCGGCACCCGATGCCGGAACAAACACACTCAGTGAGTGGCCAGCGGGCAAGTAGATAAGCAAAACGCATTCATCTTACTGAATGAGCGAGAAGTCAGGCAGACAGGGCCTGGCCTAGGCAAAACTAAGTCCAAACAAAAGCTGTCCAGGCGTGGTCAAGAGCTGGGCGAACATTAAAAGCTTTAAGATATTTCATCTGCTTGTTAAGTCTGACAGCAGCTGATGCAGCAGCAGGAGTCGGAGGAGCAGCAGCAGCAGCAGCAGCAGCAGCAGCAGGAGTCTCGCATCTGTTTGCATTCTCTGTCAAAATGATATCTCTTACTTTGGCATTGCACAAATCATAGTTAGCTTTACTCCTTCACACATTTGGCATTTTCTTTGTTTTAGTTTTTTTCTGGATAAATTCATCGCTTCGTTTCGCTGTTTGTGTGTGTGTTTTTTTTTGGCCACTTGCCTTATCTTGGCCACACTTTTATTGGTCTCTTTATTTGGCATGCCACCGCTATAATTCACAACAAAAAAGCTCGAGATAAGCGGAAACTGTTTGCGGTTGCCCTGCGAGTGCATGCGAATTAGTTTCACTCGCCATCTTTGAGTGGGGCGCACACTAAGGACTAAGTGCTGGCAGACGGGTTGCCAGCAGGATATTCAGGATATATAGAATATGCTGGATATGCAAACCAACAATTTGCATCGTGCTGCTGCTTTAAACGAATGAACAAATGGGCTTAGCTTGGAGTCAACTGTTTTGTTTGGCCAAAAGGAAACCTTAATAAAAGGCAATCTTAAATATGCTAGATTAATTTGTTATTTTATTTGTTAATTATTATTGATGAATATATTTCGAATTCTTGGAAAATAAAATATATTAAAAAATATATTATGTCAACTTTTTTAATCTTCATTATACATTTCGCTTTTTAGCAGCGGATTTGGCTTTACTATAAATACAAATTAGTAAACAAAATAGCAAATAAATATAATTCGATTTCATTTTAATCAACAATAAGACGAGTCTCTCTACATTCACCCATTCTCTATCAATTAATTGGTTGTCCCAAGAAAAAGGCAATTCAATTGGCTCAATTTTATTCGGCAGTTGGCGCATCTTTTAGCCAAATTTGTGCCATTAAAATGTTTATGCATGGCAGCAGCACTTAAATTAATAGCCAACTGCACGGCTCACTCTCTCTCTCTCTCACTCTCCCTCTCCTATGTGTATCTATAACTGTAGCTGTATCTACAACTGTATCTCCATCAGTATCTCTAGAGCACAACCGGCAGCAGTTAGCACCTCTAACAAATATCTTTGGCAATTAAAATGCTGTCGTAACTCAAATGCTGCGTCGTCTACAGTGCGCTCCAGCTGACAGATATTTACGGCTCCAGAAATGTTGGCTAGAATGGCCGAGGCACACGTCTTTGGTGCTGCATTTAATAGTCGCGTTCATTCATAGATTTCGTCAACGTTTTCTGCACTTTATGACTTATTGAGTGGCAAAAACAAATTAAGGAAAATAGCTTAGAAGAAATTTAGTGAAAAACGTTTTGCAGTTAGTTAATCGATGCTATTTTGGCCTGTTTCGTATATGCATTATGGCCATATTAATTAGCAGCCATTACTTTCACGCCAGCACCAGGTGTGATGTGGCCAGGAAGAGTGGCACAGTCAAACAAATGACGCTGCAATCATTCAAAGCTTGCTCTACCTCTCTCTCTCTCTCTCTCTCTCTCTCTGTCTACTCCCTTTGTGGAGCATCCCTTGTCCTGGGTTGAATAACTCGATGAGTGCGGCAGGGCGAACGAAAGTGAATGCGAATGCAAGCGAAGCGAGTTGAGCGGGACTTGAGCCTTGTCACAGGCCTCGAGCATGTTAATTATTTAGAGAGCATGCAGATTTATTTACTATACTGTTGAGTTCATCTCTCTCCCACTCTCTCCCTCCCTGCTTCATCTTCTGCTGTTGTTGCCATTGTTTGCGCTTTTGTTGAGGTGTGTTTGTTGTGCCAAGTTTTACGTTATACCCTGTTAGGGGTTAGCTCAACATTTTCATTTAATGCATGCCTCAGATGAGTTACATATTATTAACAGGGGTTAGAAGTTCCCAAATGTAATATATTTTAATGGACTGAAGAGTTATTAAATTCCATTCATGTTTTTCTTCATTTATTTTAATTTTTGTATTCTTAAGAATTTTCTTTTATTTATTTTGTACTTTTAGCCTTTGGTTTGGATGTTTTCTTACATCAATTTTAATCAAAATGTTATTTGCTCAATTAATATTTGATTATTTTTTATAGTTAACATTTTATGTAAATAGTTGAGAAAGATAAATAATAAATATATATAAGAAAGATTTACCTGATTTTTATATATTTCATACTTTTTATACTTATTTATTTTTATACAAATCAATATATTTATTTATATTTATTTTCATCATAGCTCGCAAACAACAGTTAAGAGATCAACTGAAAAAACATGCTCGCTCTCGCTCTAAGCAAAAGCCTTCGGCTCTTTTCTTGTTGATCTTCGGCTGTGCTCAGTTGAACTATTCGTGTGACATTCGTTACACGAACATCGCTTAGCCAGCGATACGATTGGCGCTCGCTCCCAGAGCCTCAGTATGCGTGAGCAGATAATTCAAAAATTCTACGCATACACATGCACACATTTGCAAGCACGCTGTGGATGTGCTTAGCGAAGACTCTCGCTTACACACCCATACACATACACAAAAGACTCGGCTGCACTTATCGAGAGACAGCCAGACTCTGGCTGCCAGAGTGAAGCTAAGCAAATTGCGATTGCGAGCCGATCGCGCACGAACTCGTTTAAGAACCGTTGCAATCGTTTGCTCTCTGAGTTTTTTTCCTCAAAGTGTGAGTGAAAGTTTAGTTGCAGAAATTGAGCTATGATTTGTATAGAATTATAATTAATTATAAAAAAAGTGAATTATGGATTATTTGCACTGACATATTTAATTATATTTATGTATGTATTTACTTAAAAAAACATCTAACTATTTAAAAATAAATATTTATAAATATAAATATTTGTTTTATTTTGAGGACATTTCGAAAAGTTCTAGATTCTCAAGTTAACTAAATCGAGGTAGAATTGTGAAATATATATTTGATTAAGTTCGAGGCTTGACCAAATTCTTATATATCCCATTTTCTTTCTCTTTACTACTTCAATATATTTGATAAGAGTATACAATATTCGTTATTCCTGCATTGTCTGGCATTTTAAAATTTCGTATGCTACCCTCTGCTTGTTCTCGTAGCACTCACTTTTATTTGTCCGTAAGTACGTGTTGGCCCCAAGGCAATGCGTCAGATTAGAGCTGCAGCAGAGCTGCATGGAGTGCCCAAGAACAGACTCAGATACTACAAATACTCGAGTTCCGAATGAAGATATATATATCATATATATATATATGTGTGTATATAAACTCTGTTACATTTAGCATTGTTAATAATAATTTTAGCTTTGCTCTGTCGACTCCTGCACAATATTTGCTGACCCAGTTACTGGCCAGGCAATATATGGCTTTTACTGTTGTTTGCTGTGCCACATATAAGTTGTTGTGTTTGTCCTGCTCTCAGTCTGTATGTGTGTGTGTGTGTGTGTGTCGTAGGCGTTTCAAGTTCCAGCTCTAGGATTTATGTCATTTCTTGCGCAGTTTATTTCTGTTGCTGAAAATATTTCTAGCCACTTCTTAAGCAAAACAAGTCCATTATTTGCTTAACATGGCTTTCTTAGTTGTTGCCGTTTGTTTTTTTTTTTCTCTTCGCCCCATCTTTGGCATAGAGTTGTCGCACATAGCACTACAAATGTACTACAAAGCAGGCCAACCCTAAAGCTCTCTGATTTATTATCTGATATATATTACTTTTGCTTAGGGGGGCGATTCATGGCTGCAGCTGTTAAAGTTCTTTATGCTTCATTGGCTGCTGTGTTGCTGCCAGAGCAGTTAACAACATTTTTGATGGCAATTTGGCAGGCTCAATTAACATAGTTATTTGATTGCGAAATACTCAAATAGAGATTTTATGAAATTGCCATAAACTTTGTTACAAACATATATACATATAAATATATATATATCTTCATATCATGTTGATACATATATATATTTTTTTATAATAACCTATAAATAGCAAATTATAGGCCATTGCATTTTTGTTATGTGACTCAAGTTTATGGCTGATAACAATTTGCAGCGCAGAGTTAAGTTAAGTAAGTTAAGTTGTTGTGGAAAATATATATGTGCATATATAGTTAAGCCCATTAACTCTGAATTTCTAATTTCAATTGGCATTATTATCTCTAGTAGTGCTACTAAATTCCAGTGACAGCTCACTTTCATTACTACTCAGTTCCATTACTGCACAGTCGATTCATTTAGTCATTTAGCGTTAGCTACAGTTAAAGATAAATATTTATAGGCTTTATTGTATATATACACTCATTGAGAATAAATACTCTGAATATAGATATCATTATCGCGCTGTTAAAAATTGATTAAGATATTGTGATATTGTGAACTGGCCCAACAGTCATTTCCTTTCTTCCATAGTAAGTAGAGTGCGTGCTGCTGAGCGTGTGAACCTGTATGTATGAATGCAGTCTACATCATTCCTATGAGAACAAGTATCTCTTAGTCTGGCACTGCCGATTAAAGCACTTTGGCTCTCTATAACTAAAATTAACAATAAAATCGAGTTCTAATCATGTTTTGTCTGCAATATAATTACGATTAATTGTGCTAGGCTGCAACTATTAATTCTATTCATTTGGAATATATGAATATGAATTATTTAAGCACATATCTTTTTAAATATCTTACAAAATTTATTGCCAAATTATCAATCAAATACTTACTTCTCCATCGCAAGCTGCAATGTGTTACAAAATCCCTTTAAACTACAGCAAATCAAAGTTTTATTTATTTTTGTTTTTTATTTATTTTTTTTTTTATTTTTATTTTTTCATCATCGCTTTCTTCAGTCTTCGTATAAGAAATAACATTTTTGTTTTTTGTTGTTTTTTTTTCTGTTTATTTGCATTTGTGTATTTTGAATTGAGTTGTTGCCGCAATTTCCAGTGTTTATCAGATATATATATATTTAATTAAATACTTTAGCATATATTTTAATTATATATATCTATTTTTTATACACACATTTGATGTTTTTTTTTTTTTAATTAAAAATTGTTGCTGTTGCAATTTCGAATCAAACAGTTGCATTCCAATTGCAATTTGCCGAGCTCTTTGCTCTTGACTTGCTTTGCCTTCATTTTTTTCGCTTTTTTTTTGTTTTTTATTATTATTTTCATACGCTTGTTTTGTTTAACTATTTATTTGTTATGCAAATGAATGTTGCAGCTGGGCTTCTAGTACTATTTGCATTGCTGTTCAGCTGTGAAAACATTTCGCAAGCTAAAGAACTGAAAATAATATCGAATTTGATTGATCAAAAATTGCTTTTAAATGTGTTTTTATTTATTTTATTTTTTCAATATTTATTTCTCGTTTATATTTCGGCAATTTAGTTAAATATACATTTTTTGCGTTTGACTAAATTTAAATGTAAGCATAAATTATGTACAAAATGTAGGCAACATAAACTAAGATTTGTGCTTGAGTAAAGAGACTTTAAATGTATAAATGTAATTTTAGATTTAGTTTTAGTTTAATATTTATTTTCATAATTACATTACTATTTATTTACAAATCAATTTTGATTACGTTTTAGGCCAACTTTGAGTTTGAGCGCTGCTCGACAAATAAAAAAAAAAATTGAATTTTGCTTAAATTTACAATTTTTATATATTGTCATTTTATTATTTTTATTTTTTATTTTTTTATGTTTAATATATATAAATATTTAATTGTTTAATATAGTTACGAAACGAATTGGCTCTTGCAAGTAACTTGGCTTTGCTTTCGAGTTTTGTTTATATATTGTTTAATGGACTGTTTGCTTGGTCCCCTTGGCCTTGTTACTTGTCGAGCTCACATTAAAAAGTAAAAATTGTAATTGAAATCATAATTAATAAAAGAATAAATAGTTAACTTAGTTATTGTTGCACTCTGCACACTTTGCATATTGTTGTTTCATTTAAGTTTATTAAATTCTGTTAAATGCGCTTACTAACTAATGCTAGACTAATGCTGAATGCCTTTAACTATGAGTGGATTTTTGTTGTTGTTATTGTTCTTGCTTAATTTTCAGAGAGTGTGTGTGAGAGAGACTGAGATAGTTAGTTAGAGAGAGAAATATAACTATTGCTATTTATGTTATTATTATTTCTTTGCTTTTTTTCTTAGACTTAACTAATATGACATATTTGTAAATATACTTTGTAATTTTTCAATTGTTATTTATTTTATTTTTATTTATTTATTTCTTTTTATTACTAATAATATTATTATAGTATGCTGCTATACACGTAGATATATCCCTTGTTTCATTTGACGCTTGTTAAACTTTTGTTGCGAGTTATCAAATTTTTCGAAAATGCTCAACTCTAACTCATATTCGAACTGAAAAGTTAGCAGGATACCTAAACATAAAACTGCTGCTGCTGCTGTTGCTGCTGCTCCTGCTGCTGCTGCTGCTGCTGCTGTTGCTGCTGCTGCTGTGAATATCCCTGTTTTCAAAAGTGATCGATCGCCTTGCTCTGGCACTGCGCATAGCTGCGATAGTTGTTGTTGGTCAAGCCCAGACCCACCAGCTCAATGCCCAGATCCAGCTGCTGCTCCTTTTGCTGCTGCTGTTTCTGGTTGCCCGCAATGCCGCGTCCACGTCATACGTAGACCACATGCGGCTTACTGTTGGCAGTGCCAGCGGCATTGGCTGCTGTCACCACGGCGCTGCCCTGGAGCGCTGCCGCTTGCTTCAGCTTGGTCATGGTGTGCGTATCCGGATACTCGTAGTGATCGAAACGTTCATACAGATGCTCCGGCTCGTCGTCCGCCTCCTTGACGGGCAGCTCCCAGGGCTTCAGTGCCCGATACTCATTGGCAATGGTCTGTGCCGCCAGATAGCGCTCCAGCTCCAGCTTGTCCAGCTGTGGCAGCGTCGTCTGCTGATACTCATGCCCGTTGTGGGACTGCAGCGGCATGGCCTGATGGTAGTGATGATGCGCCTGCAGTGTCTGCGCATGATGCGGATAGTTGAGCGTCATGCCCAGCCCACCGGGCCCAGAGCCGCCCAGGGTCATGCTCATGCCCGCACCACCGCCCAGCGGCTGGTGGTGGCCCTGCAGGATGCGGTCGTGCACATTGATGATGCTCTTGCTGGTGCGCAGCGGTCCGCGCTCGTGCAGCAGCTTGCGTCGGCGCTTCACAAAGCGCAGATAGTAGAGCACGCTGATGCCGATCATGAGCACAAGCAGGCTGGTGATCACCGCACAGACAACTGTGACAATGTGCGCCGGGCAGGTGATCTCGCCCTCGCTCATGGTCAGCAGCTGGCGGCGAGTGCGAACACCGTCTCGCCAAATGTCGCAGCCGATCTGCTGCTTATCCATGCGCAAATAGTTGGAGCTGCTGCTCGAACTGGCGCTGGCAGCGGCCTCCAGACGTTGCTCATACGTGCTCGGCTCGGTGGTTTGGAGTGCGTTCGCAATATGCTGTTCGGCTATGTAGGCAGCCAGGGCAGAGACCCCATCGTCGGCCTTGAGCGTCGTATCATCCTCCTGCTCCCTTACCAGCGCTGCCTCCTTGGCCAGTGCGGCCACAGCACCGCCCTGAGCATGCTCCAGCGCTGGCTCAGTGCCCTCAAAATTGCCCGTAACCAGACGCCACAGCCAGAGCAGCGAGCAGTTGCACTGCAGCGGATTATCGCCCAGATAGAGCTTCTGCAACTGATCCACTGGAAACTGAGCCGAGTAGAGCGTCTGCAGGCTGTTGCTCTGCATATACACCTCGAGTATGTTGGGATTGCCCTGGAACAGGCGCATCGGTATATCACTCAATTGTGGATTGAAATTGAGATGCAGCGTCTGCAAGTGTGTGTTGTCCACGAAAGCTCTGCAAGAGAGAGAGAGAGAGAGAGAGAGAGAGAGAGAGTGAGCATGGTGTGAAGTGTGGCAGATAACAGATTTTGGGAGATTTGAGAGAGTTGTGATATTTATTTTAGTTTAGTTAGCTATAAGAATTGTATATAAAAAGCTCAATATGAAATCTTTAAGTCAAAATGTAGATAATTTTAAATAAATAATATATTTAATATTATTATTATATATTACAGTCAATTATTTATTATTATATTTTAATATATCAAGCATATAAATTTCATGAAATATAATATATAATAAATATATCACTTTAAGCTAACATTCCTGATGGATTTAAGACAACCTAACGACATGTGCTGAGCGTATACGTTGTCAGGCACACACACACACACGCAGACATGCGAAGCTGTTGTCAAGCCAACACACACACACACACACAGCGAGAGACACTCATGTGCATGTATAAGTAATATAGTTTGTGGATATAGGAGTCTGTTCTTGTTGGTTGTTCATTTTAATTATGCAGAATGCTATGCATCAACGTTAAACTTAAATGCCAGGCAATGAAATACATGAATAGACACACGCACACGCACACACACACACACACATACACACAGTCACACACACGCTTGCAGTCAGTGGCGCTGCTCTCGTTAGCCTTTTATCCACATGGCGTCGTCTTAAGCGACGTGGATTTATTTAGCCTGCGTCTATTGCAACCTAATAATAGAAAAAAAGGCAGAAGAGAGCAGGCAGCAGAGAGAGCAAGAGAGAGAGCCGACTCAACTCCCTAGCTATGCATGCTGCATGTGGCACGTTGCAAAGCTCTGTGAAGCGTTGCCGTAAATCCCTGCCAAGTTAAGTCAACGTCGCAAAGTCGCTGACTGCACTTCTTGCCGTCGCTGGCAGGCAGCCCCCCACCACCCCCCACCCAGGCCCAAGTCGCCGCATGAAATAAGTGCAACGTGGCGTATGAGCAACTTGGCAACTTCTGCGACGATTCGCTGCCACACACACACACAGCGAATTTGTCGCTACATTTTAGTAATATATTTTTGTATTTTTGCTTTACTCTTTTTGGTCTTATTTCCATTTACACTAGCCAACAGCATTGCGTTTGATTTGATTTGATGCGAGCTCTTAAGTTGCATTTCGTGTTAAATGAACGCATTTATACGAACTGTGCGCGACGCCGTGATGAACCTTCGCGTTGAGCCCGTGCATTGATTTGATAAGTGGCGCCATTTTGTCGCCATCTTAGTCACACTTACTCACGCTTTACCTCTCTCTCTGCTCTCTTTCTCACTCTCTCACACAGTCCCATTTGTATGCAGCAGTTAGTTTACAACTGATTGCCACCAGTTGGGCTCACACATGTTGGCGCTGATGCATTTTTCAGTTTGTATGGAATTTGCTTTGCGGTTAAATTTGCTGTAGTTGCAAATTGGAATATATTAAATTGTATTTATACGTGTTTTTCTTTTGCTAAAGGAACAGATTTTTGCTTGAGCATTCAGTGACAATGCTGAAAGAGCGTGAAGATTTAGATTTATTTTATATAATTTAGCTGGAGCTGAAATTATAATGCTAAAATAATTGAAGAAAATATATAATAATAATAAAATAATATAATAAAATAATATAATGGAAAATATAATAATAATAAAAAAACAATTAAACGTACTCTTAATATAATATTCATAGCTCTTTCAGCAGCTAAACTTCTTTCAAAATGCATTCAAATTGCACTCTACTATAGTATATAATTGTCAGCTACATATTTCTGATATCTGAGCAATAAATTCAATTAAAACAAGTAAGAAAGCTGTAGTCGAGACTGCTCGACTACGAAATCCCCTGAGCCCTTCTTCGAACGAATAAGATTCCAAGAATGCTTCGTTTCGATTCTCCACGCGTAAGAAACTATACATTCAAAAACACAAGCACACACACGCTTGTAAGCATGTATGTGTGTGAGCAATGCAGGCGGCTTGCTGTCTCGCTGCCTTTGTTGCTGCGCCACATGGGTTTTGATGGGAAAACTTTGATGATTAATAATTTTGTTTCTAGATGGACAATCGTTTTGATATCTTCAGATTATGATTATGATATTCATATCTATATGCTAAACCAAACTGCATGTCTCTAGTATTTGAAATGAATTTTTTTTCATTTTTGGGGGTGGTGGGGCGAAGTGGGGACCGGAATCCAAAATCTGACAAAAACCGAAATTGTATTAAATTAGTATCTATATATATGCAGAAGACTTGGAGACTCCAACTCTAAAGATGAATTAGCTAGAATTTTATAACTGGTCCCCGATAATTTCGTTTATCGATAACTTTGCAAATATACAAGTTATCGAATTTCTGAAACAAACTCGTACTGCGCGTGCAATATACGGACCTAACACAAAAAGAATGAACTCTCTAGCTTTTGTATCTTCGGAAATCGACGCGTTCATACATACGGACGGACGGACGGACGGACGGACGGACGGACGGACGGACAGACGGACATGGCTATATCAACTTTTCTCGTCACCCTGATCAAGAATATATATACTTTATGGGGTCTGCCACGCCTCCTTCTGCCTGTTACATACTTTTAACAAAACCATTATACCCTGATTTCCCATTTTCAATGGGCTCAGGGTATAATTATGCAGCAACTCTTTTTAAATGATAAATGCAAAAACTCTTAACCAGATAAAGACTTTATATTATTGTACTTTGGGGGACAACACATGCAGGCGCAGCACGCTAAACTTTCTAGACAAAACAAATGAGAATCAGACTCAGAACTCTGACTCTGGCACTGCTGAGCGTTCAATTTCATGGCAAGTTAAACATTCAGAAACTTCAATTGCAGGCGCTTCAAAATGTTTGCCATTAGCTGCACACAGTCGATGGAAAACTTTAGCCGAACAATTTAGCGTGCAGCGGCTAAGAACACAAATTCAATTATTTGTGCAAATATTATGCAAATAACTAGTGCAGGCAGCCAAAACACTTGGCCACAAAAGAAAAGAGGAAAGAAAACGAAGTAAAAAACGTGACATTGGCGGCAATTTCTATTGGATCTAGATGAGGGTGAGCTGCCAGGTGTGGCAGCAACTTGAGTCGACTCCACAGGTCGCTGCCTGCTGTTGAACGCTCTTTAAATGCCGCTTTGCCAACACCCCAGGCAAACAACAACAAACAGAGCTACTCGCTGCAGCAAAAAACATTCGAGTTGGAGTTTCTTTTCCTTGCGACTGCCAGCGACAGCGGCAGCAGCAGCAACAGCAGCCACAGCCTTTTTGCCAGATTCAAACTTCATTTTGTGTAAAGTTCTTTTATTTTCATTTGTAGACAGGGGTGCCGTAATTCTTTAAATACCCTAGAAAAAGCTGGGATTCAGTCAGCTCAGCTTCTTAGACTATACTTTTTGTAAATACCCTAGAAAAAGCTAAGGCAAAAGCAGGTTTTCTTTATTTATTTATATATTTTTTAGCATTTTTAAAGCCAACAATTAGCTAAAATGTTGCTTTATTTATAAGTATAGCTTGTTTTTTAGACTGTAAAGTATTTAAAAGAAAGATTTGTATTCATTTTTATTATTTTTTGTTGCATTTATTTATTTTTTTATTACATAATTTATTCAAAAATTAATTTTTTTTAAATATAAATAAATTTATAAATTTATATTTTATCTGTTATAGTCAGTCACCTAGTTTCAAGTTGTATTTCATTTGGTTATCTTATTCCAACAATTAATAAAAATTAATTGTTTAACTGTTGCTATATTTCTATTTTATTTCTTATATATATTTTTATTTATTTATATGTCTATTTTACAGAATATTTGACAATCGCATTTCTCGAACAACTTCAAGCCAAAGAAGAGTTAAAAACTAACTTTTTAATTTTTAAAGTATTTTTTTAAAAAGAAATTCATTACTTTTAAATTCCTATTCCATATTTGCCAATTGCTTTATCAAGATTTTCTTGTAAAAAATTGAATAAATAAATAAATAAATACAAAAATATACATAATTTCGCTTTCCTTTTTTCTTTTATATTATTTATATTTATATTTTCTTTTATTTATTTATTTTGTTCAAGAATGAATTCAATAAAAACTTTAAAGGGTTTTCAAGCTTTTTCAATTTATATTCTAATTGCTTTAAAGCTGTTTATTCTTAGCTTTTTTCAAGCTAACAATTCGACTTTATTTTTTATTATTTTTTATTTATAATTATTCATTTTTATTTTTATTTAGATTATAAATGCTTAGATTTGAAAGCAAGATTTTTTTATTTATTTATTTTATTTCAGCAAATTAATTTCACCAATTTTTAAGAGTATTTGCGAGTCGCTCAGCTTCGTCTTACGTTCCTCACTTGTTTTTATATACATATGTGTATATTGTGTGTGTGTTTTTTTTAGCTTCTGCCAGCGTCAAGCGTGCGGAAACGGAAATGGTTGCCATGTGTGTGTGTGAGTGTGAGTGTGTGGGTGTATAAGTATGTGAACAGTTGAAAATGTTGAAGTTGTTTTTGTTTTTTTTTTTGTGGCCCGCTCATATGCAAATTGTTTTGTGTGTGTGTGGCGTCAGAATTGGAATTGCTGAAAATCGGATTGAAATGTTTGCTGTCCATGTTCGTGGGGCTCAGTCACGTTTACCGATTCCGACCCACGTCAGCAAGAGAGAAACAGAGAGAGTGAGTGAGAGTAGGGTAGGGAGAGGCAGATAGAGTTCAGTCACACGAGCCGCTATTACGGCAATAGTCAAGCAACTGATGAACAGTCAATCAGTTTGTCAAACAGTTTGTCAGCCCAGCCAGTCAGAGCAGTCAATCAAGGGATATGTTGTGCCATTGCCATATAGTTTTTGAATTTGGCATATGGCTGTCTGCACCTCACGCTCCCACACTCACCCACTCTCCCCCACTCTCACACTCCTTCTCAGTGTGTGTAAATCCGTTCTATTCAGTTGATTGACATTTTTACTACAATAAATTGAGAGAGATATGACGTCCAAAGGGAAACCCGCTTGAAGCACAATTGTTGCCTCTTGATTTATTGTTGAGCTCTGCTCTGGCAGCCTTAAAGCGGCAGCCTTAAAGCATTCAAGACACACATACATATCTCACGCCCAGGCAATTATTAACTAATTGCCACACACACGCTGTCTTGGCTGTGGTGGTTTGGCTCGCGACAAATTATCAAATGATATGCCTAAAGCATTTGTTAATGGCATTTTAAACGTTTTTAAATTGCGCATACGCCCCGTTGAACCTTTAATTTGAGCGACTTCAATGACAAACACAAAATATATCATATTAAGCTTATGTTTAATAGATGCTTCCCATGACAGTGCAAAAATGAGACTTGTACTTGAAGCATTTGTTATGCCCTGCAATGCTGAATAATGCAGAGAGAGCAGCGAATTTGAAAGGCATACGAGCCTCAAATGCAACAAGCTTGAGCTAATTAAGTTGCAATTTATGTAATTTAAAGTTGCCAGCGATTAACTGTGAAATTGTTTTGTGTTTTTGCTTGCATAATTTATAATTGTCGAGAAATTCAAGTGCAATGCAGTGAGCGATGGCAATTACCCAGGCAAGACATGCATATGCATAATGCGAAGAGCTATCTCTCTCTCTCTCTCTCACTTGCTCTCTGATCTGCTGTCTCTATGAGCATGCAAATACGCTTTGGCACAAGCATAAACACACGCATAATAGCTACTCACGAGGCTGCCTTGAAATATTTCCAGGCTCATAATTTATGGAAAAATTGCCGGTTTGCCCAGAAATTGTGGAGGAGAACGAGAGAGTGAGAGAGTGAGTAGAGGAGGTAGACGGTAGAGCGGTTAGGCAGGCAGCAGCATGTTTATGTTTTCCTGTTTCCGTAATTTCTTCCTGCTTACATTTTGCAGCTGTTTTCTGTTGCTGTTGCCAGTTTTTCTTAGCACTCGCCGCTTCTCACTCACTCAAAATATGCTGATAAACGTGAAATTATGCATTGCATACTTTTCTGAGCTGCAGCTGGTGCAACTCAAGCAGCAGCTGCTGCTGCTGCTTTAACGCGCCTCCTAAGGGACTACCTGTTACCATTTTACCTGTTAGCTTCGCCTTTTTTAATTTTGTAATATTTCTCTAGCATTCTTAATCACTTGTGCAGCCATATTGAGTGAGCTGTTCTATGCAGTGTTCGTATAAAGGCCTGCCTTTGTATTCCACCCTTTGATTGGTGTTCATTTGATAATAATGTGTCATAATTTGCACAAGTTGTTATGTATATATCAAATATCAATATAAATATAATTTATTTATATATATATATCGTTTATCAATCTATTGGTATATATACATATTGGTATAGATACAGATATAGATACAGATACAGATACAGATACAGATAAAGAGACAGATACAGATACAGATACAGATAAAGATACAGATACAGATACAGATGCTCCTGCAAAAATGTTTCTCTCTCCAAATATAGTATATATATACATATATATCTTTTGCTATATTTGCTTCGTCTGCAATCGATTATTTAGGCTTTCGATAAGAAACTTGGATGAATTTCTTTATTGCACTTGACAAATATTGTTATAGTCGAGTGTCGTTAAATCATTAAAGAACAAACATAACTAAAAATTCGTGGAATTAAAGGTCAGTTTTGTTTGGATAGATGATAAGAGCTGCAGTGAGTGATTTACGACACATTGAGTTTCATATAAAAAGAGCATTTCACATTGCACTCGACTTAGTTGGCATTTGATATTTGCTGAATGTTAAATATGAGGATAATAATTGCGATTTTGGCGCTGGCTGGACTGGGCTATGCCCTTTCCTATATGGACGTGCTGGAGGCGGAATGGGAGACCTATAAGCAGGAGTATGAAAAGGTGTACGAGAGCGAGGAGGAGGAGCTGCTGCGCAAGCTCATCTTTTTCGATAACAAAAAGCAAATCGATAGGCATAATATACGCTACGAGCGTAAGTTGGAGAGCTATGAAAAGGGCGTGAATCAGTTTACGGACATGCTGTACAAGGAGTTCGAGAGCCTGATGCTGAACAGCATTAATACAACGGAAATGTCAACTGATGCGGACCTGATGTATATGCCCGATGAGGACTACGAGCTGCCCAGCAGCATTGACTGGCGCCAGCTGGGTGCAGTCACGCCCGTCAAGAATCAGGGACAGTGCGGATCCTGCTGGGCTTTCTCCACAACGGGCACCCTGGAGGGTATGCATTTTGTGAAGAATAAGAAACTCGTATCGCTCTCCGAACAGAATCTGATGGATTGTTCAACCTCGCGCTATCACAACGATGCCTGTAATGGTGGCCTCCCAGAGCGTGCACTGAGATATGTGCAGGACAATAAAGGAATCGATACGGAAAGCTCCTACATTTATGAGGCGTTACAAGGATCGTGTCGCTACAATCCACTGCATATTGGTGCCACGGTCAGTGACGTGGTCAAAGTAAAGCCGAACGATGAATTGGACTTGGCCATTGCTGTCGCCTCGAAGGGCCCCATTTCTGTAGGCGTTTATGTGAGCAACAATTTCCAGGCCTATACCCATGGTGTGCTGAATGATAGATCCTGCGATAAACCAATCAATCATGCCGTGCTTGTGGTGGGCTATGGCCATGATAAGGAAGGCGGCGACTATTGGCTAGTGAAGAACTCCTGGGGCGACAGCTGGGGCGAATCAGGCTATATACGCATGTCTCGCAATCGGAATAATCAGTGCAAAATTGCAAGCTTTGCGGTTTTTCCGCTGGTCTAACTCTCTATTCAAAATCAAAATAACATTTTTGACAATTTATTTTCTATTGAATTCGCAATTAATTGAAAATGCAGCTGCAATTGACGTGAGCTGAACATTTGAAGTACGTGCTAAGCACTTTGACAAACAGCAGAAAAATTGATAGTTAATGACATAATTAAATAATTAATAACTGGGCATTTGCATATGTAATCATGTTAGAAAGAGAAAAAAAAAGAGACACAGATAACTCTGCAGAAGTATCTGTATTGAGAGGGCAATAAAAAGTTTATAAAAACATTGAAATTGTTGAATTATTTATTTTGAAATTATTTTTATTCTATTATTATATATAATTAATTTTTTGTTATGATTGAAATTGTTGACAGCTGACTAAAAATTAAGTTCTTTAATTCAGTTATATTTTTTAAAGATAGTATAAAATATTTTTTTGACAGCAAACCAGTTTATGGTTTAATAATATATGTTTATTTAATTTTTCTATTGAGTTTATATTTATATTTATTAATTTATTTATTACATACATTGACGCTGTGTTAGCTATCACTTTTCTATTTATTGTTATTATATATATTTCCTTTAGTTCTTGACATTCATCAACAAAATCTCCACAACATTAAACGCAAAATCTATTTCCGCTCTTAACTACCTCAACTCTTTTGCATTTCAATGAGTCAACTACACATATCATGAAGTTAAATCACTTCTATATAGGCTGTCGCAGCTGTCCGTCTTGCCTGGCAAATTACAACCCCAAAGAGCTGCCACAAAACAAATGTTGTCTGTGCCCCAAGCCGACGCGCAATGCAAATCGCATTACAACTCAGCAAATGAAGTCAGTTCACTGGGAATGCATAAATTTCAAAACAATTAGTTTCAATTTTGTGTGTGTGTTTGGAGCAATGACAACCCCAGCAGCAAACCCGAACTGGGCAACACCTTTCGGTTTATCCGGACCCACATTCGAATCTGAATTCAGAGTGTTAATGTAGCAAATGACTTTTAGCTATTAAGTCATACAGCAGCTCCCAGAAGGGCGCACCACTCAGCCCAAGCAGTCAGTGTAAAAATGTTCACTTAATATTCCCTTTGATATGCCCAAAAAGGAGTTGGGGCTAGCTTCCTGCTGCCGCTGCTGCTGCTCCTCCTGCTGCTGCTATTATGGTACAGGTATGTACTAGAGAGTTGGGCTCTTTACTTTTGGCTCTGATACGTGCCGCTGCCTAATGAATTTTGCGTATGTGCGCTGATTGTTTGGGTGTAAGGTTTTTATAATGAGACAACCTCAGCGCAGCAGCAGCAGGAGCAGGACCAGGAGCAGCAGAGCTGCCACAACACATGTGCAGCTCACAGTTAGCGAAATGTATCTGCCATAAAGTTTGCTATCAACATGTCGCCATCGTCGCACGTTGCCGGTACGTTTCGGGGTGCGTTTCCATTAACGCATTTGCATAAATATTTACATACATGTACGGATAGACAACGGTACAGACCAAGGTGTGTGGAGCATGCCCCCATTCAATCTTTTATGCAAGGCCCTCGCCGAAACTTTAAAATGTTGCGCTATTTCCGCTTGACACCCGCACCCTTACATGTTTTTTTTTCACGAAAGGGTGTTTAACAATTTGTCTGGCACCCCGCTCCCCCCCTTTGACTTGTTTATGTCGTCTGTCGCAAACAATCAACCCTCGTAGTGAATTCTACTAGCTACAGTTTTAAGCTAGTGAAATATAATTTCCTGCTTGTTGTGCACATTCTTAAGCTACGGAAGGAAATGCGAATAAAGTCGAAGCATGTGTTGCTGGCAACAGAAATTCATGATTGGCTCTGAAATCAAAGTGAATGCGTGCAGGCATCCAATGAGAGAGCTGCTGATAACATTTCTGATTGGAAATATATAGCTGCAACTATGCATGAGAGGTGAGAGGTGAGAGGTGAGAGGTGAGAGCCCTCCATTGCATTTATCAGAGAACTCTGAACATAATTAGCTCCAGTATGAGTCTACAGCGAGCTTGTAATATTGGAAATATCTGGCTGAAACTATCATTGAGTATATGTATAGTTAGATTTATTTATTTAATTGAACAGACAACTGTTAATAACATCTCTGGTAGGAAATATTTAACAGAACTATGGCTGACTCTTCTCTTACATTTATCAGCAAACACTGTTAAAAGATCAGCAAACTGTTAATAACATTTCTGAATGAAAATATGTAAATATTTAACAGAAACTAAGGCTGACTCTTCATTTACATTTATCAGCAAACTGTTAATAACATTTCTGACTTTTGCAGTAAATTTAAAAATATTTTTTCATTCCTCTCTATCTCTCTCTCTTCAGAACAGCCTAAATCTATTTTTTGTCATCGGTCTTCTAGCACATATGAATGCATGCAAAAACCATTTTTAGCTTTAGAAAATGGGGTCAGAGTGTTTTCGCCTTCTTCAGCATGAAAAACGAGGTTGAAAATTCAAATTTTCATATATTAGCATAAGATTTTGTGGCAAAGCTTTGAATAGCCTCCCAAAAAAAAAAAAAAAAGCCAGACAAACGCAAAATTTAGTTTGCAAATAAGCAAACATGTGCGTGTGTGTGTGTGACAGGCAGTGCGTGTGCGTGTGTGTGTGTGTGTGTAAGTGGTATGTAAATTTGAGTTAAGCAACAATTTGTCAGACAGCGAACAATGGAACAACAGGCAACAGTTTGGCAACAGGACTCAAACTGAAATCAAACGAAAGCAAAAGCAATTATAAAACTTGGAGTGTGTGAGGGCTGGGGCACAGGCGTAGGCGTAGGCGTGGCCCTTTCTCAGACAAGAGAATCAAACGAAATTACAAAATTAAACTGATTTAATGGCATTGGCATCTGCTCAGCTCGGGATCCATTTACAAGATTCGGTATTCGAACATTTCTCTCATATCAATATTATTTCTATGCCATCGGTGGGCGGTGGGTGGTGGTTAGTGGGCGGGGTGTGTGTGGCACAGAGATGTCTGATTGACAAGCAAGTCGAGACGCTAGCACAGACGGAGGCTCGTTTCAATGATGATTTGATATGAAAATTGCCTGGAATTATTGAATTAACATATGCTCGAATTGAGCTCAAGCATTTCAATGTCTGCCCCATCTCAGAGTCAGAGTCAGGGCTAACCCAGTGTGGGTGAGCGAGAGAGAGAGAGAGAGAGAGAGAGGGCTGAGGCATGGCAATTTGACTTTGTGATTGTGTACGTGTGTGTATATGTGTGTGTGTGTGTGTGTGGCATCTTATTACCAAAGCGTATTAGACATGATTGATTGCATTGAGCAATAATGATTTGTAGCTGAGGCATGTTTAAGTGTCTCCCTCTATATGTGCTTGAGTTACATGTATCTGTGTGTGTGTGTCTGAGTGTGAGTGTGTGCTTAGGTCACGTGCAAGTGTGTGAAAGTGAATTGCATGACTGGCTTGGCTTTGCCAGCTTATTTTCGAGAGCAGCTGTAAACGTTGCTGCGTCTATCTGCACAAAAGAGACAAATCGCAATGCACGCTTTGTGTTCCCAACTATGCCTATTGAGCCACATGATTATGCTGGCCAAAAGAAAAAATTAATAATAAATGCATACTTTAATGCATATTTAAGGTTAAGGCTAATGCTGTCAAGCGAAAGTGCAAGCAGCTTTAATTCTTGGATTCGTTCAATAGAATTCAATTAAACTACTATCTCCACATTATGAATTCATATCAATTCATAATGAATTGATTATGTTAAAGCAACATCATTAACATTATTAATTGCTAACGTTAAAGCAAAGACTGTTTACATTCTTTGATTCGGCTAATGGCAATCACTGTTAAAGCAAATTCTGCTAACAGTTTCCTAATTCTGTTAAATTTTCTTATAGCTGCCTCCTACTGTTGCAGTTGTATTGGTGAGCGGCTGAGCGCTTGTATAGAGTTAAGCTAAAAATATCATACGAATAAGTATGCATTTTAGTTGCAGGCTGCTCACTCTATTGCGTTAATTTGCACTCTAGGCGCGGGAGAGAGAGAAAAAGATATAAAGGTAGCTGTCACTGCTAAACGACTCAATCTGTGATCGAGCTGTTGCAGAGCACAGTGCTTGGTGTATGCTGAGTGAGAGCGAGATGGCTATACTTCGTACAGGCTCGTTTTTATTACGGCGAACGAGGCGAGCACGACTCGAAAGAGCATTTCAGAATGGCGCTCAGTGCATAGGCAGCCAATGAAAATGAACTTTTGTGCACAGTTTTATAGTGAGCAGAGACCCCGAATAACAGTTACCCGACTCACTTGTCTCATTCATTTCTGAGAGATACAGAAAAAAGGCGCACACAAACTTTATTCCTCTGAGTAGGAGAGATATTTTTGGTTTTTTTCACTCCTAGTCTGAGTGTTTGGCATGGAGGAATTCAGGCAATTCCTCTTTTTAAAAGAGTTATTTTGCGAGTAATACTTTTACTCTTTCACACATAGAGTTATTTTGTGACTTATTTCTAAAATCCTCATTTATAAAACTTTGTATATGTTTTTGCTTTGTGTGTTTGTTTTGTGTTTGCTTTGTGTTTGCTTTTAATTATAACCTGATTGAAAATAAGAAATCAAACTATTATGGTTTTGATAAATGTAATTAACAGGCAGAATGGGGCGTATATGGCCATATAAATTATATATATTCTTGATCAGGGCGACGAGCAGAGTCGATATATGTATATAACAGGCCGAAGGAGGCGTGGATGACACTATATAGTATATATATTCTTGATCAGCAGAAAAAAAAGTTGATATAGCCATGTCTATCTGTCCGTCCGTCTGTCACACTGTCTGTCTGTCACTCTGTGTGTCTGTCTGCGTGTCTATAACTCTGTGTCTGTCTGTGTGTCTATCTGTCTGTCCCTATGTCTGTCCGTCTGTCTGTCTCTATAACTGTGTGTCTGTCTGTGTGTCGCTCTGTTTGTGTGACCCTTTATATGTATGTATGTCTGTGTTGCGTGTCTGTCCCTCTGTCTGTCTAACTGTATGTCTCTATGTTTGTCTGCCTATTCCTCTGTCTGTGTATGTCTGCCTGTCTGTTTGTGTGAATGTATGTATATTGTATATCAATGGGTGTGTGTGTGCGTGCGTGTAGTTGCATGTAGTTTTTGTTTTGCATATACAGAAGCGAAGAAATCTGGTAATAACAAGTAAGCAAAGGGTGGGGGGATCGCATGATCAAGAAGTCTGGACTTTTCTTAATTGTTTTATTATATTTCGATTTGTATCATGGGTTATTTGGCCAAATTAATAAAAAAGTTCATATTTGTATTTTACTTAAATATTTTATTTTAATAATATACTACATTTAAATTTAGCTACATTCAAATTAATTTCAGCTGCACATTGTTATCAAATTTTGTTGACAAACGCACACATGGAATTATAGATCGTAATTGACCTGCTCCGCGAAAACAACCCTTGCATACACACCAACACCGCACATACACAAAAAAAAATTGTTTTTTTTTTTTTGGCAAAAACAAAGTGCATCGCTGACCAATGCACTATGGGCCCAAAAGTCGATTTAGTGGCATAAAGTCCAAAATTATTTTATTATACCTTCTTAGTTCCTTTTTAGAAATGTCTAACAATATCTCTTCCCATTCAAATTTCCAAAACAAGAAAATCCAAAATTCTAAAAAAGTAATCAAAGCATATTTGCTAAATTTCAAGTCCATATATTTAATTTTGGACTTTATGCCGCTAAATCGACATTTGTTCCCATAGTGCAACGCAGCAGCAACAGATGGAAAAAAAAAACACACACACAAAAACAAACTGCGTCATTGATCAACGCAGCAACAACACATACAGAAAAAAAAACAGTTTTCTTTTTTTTGGCAAAAACAAAGTGCATCGCTGACCAATGCACTATGGGCGCAAACACCGATTTAGCGGCATAAAGTCCAACAGTATTTTGTTATATTTTCTTATTTATTTCCGTAGTTCCGTTTTGGAAAAGTCTAAGTATATGACTTCCCATTCAAATTACCAAAACAAGAAAATCCAAATTTCTAAAAAAGTAATCTAAGCATATTTGCTAAATTTCAAGTCCATATATTTAAATTTTGAGTTTATGCCGCTAAATCGGCATTTGATCCCATAGTGCAACGCAGCAGCAACAGTTAGAAGAAAAGAAAACAAAAGCAAACTGCGTCATTGATCTACGCAGCAACAGCACACACAAAAAAAAAAGGGTTATTTTTTTTGAGCAAGGCAATAAAATATCACACTGAGGACCGCAGAAAAACCCACAATTTTTCTGTTTCTCACTGAGTAAAAGGAGTTTTCCTAAGCACATGCTGAAAGAGTTATTTTGAGAGTTTTATTTATAACACTCCATGCGAAACACTTATTTGTGGACTTTTTGAAATCCCTTAAGAGTTATTCGGGGTCTCTGATAGTGAGTAAATTGAAAGCAAATGCAATTGCAGCAACTCATACATCTGCATATACACACGTATATAAAAGAGTGGCCTGTTAATTATTTTGAATTCTTAAGCAAAGATCAATAAATGCAGAGTTAGAGATATGGTGTATTCCTATTGTAGCTTTAAAAAATGTGCCTTTCCCTTGAACAGCAGAATTTATAAACTGTCAGTCGATGCTGTAGCTGCCATAATCAAGAGGATATGTAGCTTAAGAAGTTTCCTTAAATGGTTTACAAAAATAAAGTTGTGCGAGTGTCGAGAAAGTTGTTTTTAGGATGCTGCAAGCGGCACAGCTGTAATTGTGATGCGCCGTATATATAGTTTTGTTGTTTCTTTGAATTACTCTCACTTTGGGCAAACTGTTTGCTATTGTCCACATTGGTGATTTTTCGTTTTCAGCTGCTGGGTAACTATTTGCTGTGTCTACAATTCGTGGCGCTGACCCAGTTAGCAGCCGTAAAAAGCATATATACACTTGAGTTGCTTAAGTATCACTGTAACTTTCTTAGAGTGGGGGAGAGAGAGAGAGACATAGAGGGGTGGGGGACGGTCGTAACTTTTTAGACGAACTTTCACTTGGCTCAATGGCAAAACTTACCTCGAATCGATGCGCTGCAAATAGTCCAGGCGGCTCAAGTGCAATTCGCGTAAATGAAACAAGTTTAAAAATGCTACAGCTGCCAAGTGGGCAAAGCGATTGCCGCCCAGGTTCAAATAAGTGAGATTTGAAAGTTTCGAGAGCTGCTGGGTGGGCACCATCTGCAAAGAGAGAGTTAGAGAGAGAGAGAGAAAGAGTCAGTGAGATTTAGATATGCTGGAGAATGAAAGAATGGCACAAAAAATCATTTAATTTCAAGCGTTTAAACAAATTGAAACAGCAGCGCCCCCAGTCCGGGCTTATAAAATGTTAATGCCATCCACTCAAATCTGAAAGCGTTCTGCGGCTGCACTTGATAGTTGCCACTAAGCGCTGCTGCTCGGCTCGCTTTGGCTGTAGCCACAATCCTATTTTAGAGCAAAGCTATTTGTTTTCGCGTTGCTTTAAGGGCAGCTTTTGCTGCTAGTCAACAATAAAATGTGAAACACTTAAAAAGCGCAGCGCTTGGCAGCGACTGCAGCAGCGGCGGCGTCAGCGGAAACGGAAACGTCATGTACGTCATGTACATCCGTGCGCCATTTTGTGATGTCTGGCCAAATCGCTTTGTTAGCCGTCTGTGTGTGGGTGTGTGTGTGCTGGCAATACAATCAATCTTGCAACAAATTTGTTACGAACCCAAACAATACCTAGAAGTAAGAGCGAGACTAGACGAGACTGCTCGACTTGCAGATACCCTGCACACTACAAAGAACTGTTTTATGCTTCCTTAATGTATTGATAAGGAATAAAATATGCATAAAATAAATAAAACCATAAGCAAATACTAACTGCCTTTGGGGCAATGTTATAGAAACTTATTTGTTGAAGAACGGGCAGATAGAGAGACGTATTGAAAGCTATATCGACTTGGCTTGTCATTGCTATATATGTATATACTTTATGGTATCTGCTACGCCTTCTGTCTGTGAAATAAATTTTCCTAAAATCCTGTTACCCCAATTTTCCATTTGCAATGAATTCAGGTTTTTTTTCATTTTATTATAATTATTTTATTTTTTTTTTGGTAAGCGCGCAGCTCTTAACTCTGCTCAGATGGCTCATAAAACAAAGTGTAGCCCTCCCGCTCCCTCTCTCTCTCCCACTCCCAGGCCATGGTCGCATGCAGTTGCTAGCGTGTCGGAAGCGACGTGCCAAGCGTCCGGACACGTGAAACGCCTGCGATAACGTAATGAACTGCGTAGCTAGGCGGGTGAGGGGCACAGCTGGCGGAAGGCCTGCCAAAGTCATAAGCTGAACCGAAAGAAGAAGCAATAGCAAGGAAAGAGAAAAAATTAAAAGTATTACGCATACGCAATGTAGGCCAAGCGCTGCAATTGTTTAACCTAATGGCAATTTTCAGCTCGTTTCTTCTTCTACTTCTTTTTTTTTTTTTGTAACCCTTTTGCTTGCTGTTTGCCCAACACTCAAACAGGGCGCGCGGGCGGTTGACTAATTAAAAGGTTCGTTCTTAATATATATATATTGAGAGAGAGAGAGAGAGAGAGAGAGAGAGGGTTAGGGAGAGAGAGGTAGAGCAGGAGGCGAACTGGCTGGCCAGTTCGTTTGCCAGCGCAGCGCAGCGTGAAAAAGCGAGGGTGAGAAAAATATATTCGAGCTGAAGCTGAAGCTTTAGCTGTGGCTGTAGCTGGGGCTGGGGGCTCGTAGAGTGGCATAAAAGAAAGCGAAATTATATTGACTTTGATTTCTCAAATTAATTTCCCTTTTTGGCGCACACAATTCACTTTGAGTTAATGGCTGGGGCTAGCTTCAGTTACCTTCAGATTCTTTTTCAGATTGAATGCAAAAGTTTGCAAATTAAATTTCAATTTTTTTATTATTACTTTAATTTATGTAAATTTAACTCAAACCCAAATAACTACTATCAAGTATTTCCTCTGTCGAGTCTTGTGTAAATATGAATATTGTGCAGAGCTTAATAATATGATTATATGCAAATTTCGTGATGCATGCATTCCCTCGATATTTTTGCAATTAACTGACACGAATGCTGAATGCAATAATATTTATGCGCAATATGCAAAATCAAAGTTTACAATTTAAATCACAATAAATCGACAAACAACAACCACAAAAGCCAACAACATAAATGCAAGTGCGAAATGTAACAATAGCAGCGCTCAAATTTTTGTTTAAACTGAAAATATATTGAAAATTACACAAAAATTTATTTCCAAGCATTTTTGTTGCCATTTCGCATTGAAAATCAAATTATTATTACATTGATTCAAATGCGACCGAGCCCAGACAATGCAAACAAAGCAATGTTTATTGGAATTTGAACTTTTGTGTGTTTTGAATTAGCCTATTTGGTTTTTAAATTACTTTTCAATTTCTTTATGTATAGCAATATGCATTATCCAAGAATTGAGAACTAATAATAGAAAATTGGCAACAGATTTTCTCTCTTGTGTTTGGGTTTAGATTGTTTCAAAATATTTTGAAATTTAAAAAAAAATATTTATTGCGAATGCTTTCAATGCTTTCAATTCATTTAATATATGTCAATTCATAGTTTAGTCAAATTATTGAATTTCATATAGAAGATAAATATTTTAAATATATTTAATTATTTTCATCTTTTTTCTCACTATGCCAAAGTTATTTTATTTGATAGGAGAAAAAATGATGAAATAAGTTTTTTTATGAATAAATAATTAAAATTGGTAAATGTAACATACAAAATATGCCAAATAAGTTTTTAAATAAATTAAAATTAATTAAATATAAAAGTTTAACATAGAAGCATAAAAAATATGACTATAAATGTAAAAAAAATTGATGGGCCTCAAAAATATTTTTTTATTTTAACATATATTAAATTATTATATTAAATTAAAATAATGTATATTAAAATAAAAAACAACTAAAATATATTGATGGACTTCAAAACTATTTTTTATATATTTTAATTTATAAAAAAAATGTAGTAGTTAAACTTTTTGAATAAATTAAAATTAAATTACAAAAATATTTCATATTTCAAATTTAACTTCTAAGCAAAAAAAAAAAAAAAAAAATTAAAAAAAGATATATGTATATAAAAAATTTATACATTTAAAAAATAATTTTAAAATGTATTTTTAAAAATATTTTAAAAATATACATTAAAAAATTGTTTAAATTATTTTGTATTTTAAAAATATTTGAAAAAATATACATAAATAAATTTACTTGTTTAAAATGTTTTTCTATATATTAACTATATTAATTCTATAAATTCTTTATATTTGAATTTTATTTTTTTTGTTTGCAATCCTAGCCTTTGGTAATGCATTACTTTAAAAAAAAAATTTTTTTTTTAATATTTTAAAGTCATTTTAAAGTAATGTCAAAAGCACATACATACATATATATTAAAGAATCTACATTTCTATAAAACTCCAATTTATTATATTTACAGCATTTTTCTTGTATATAATTTCTTGTATTGTATTTTATAGCGAAAATAAAGCTTTGATTTACATATTTATTACTAACTACACTTATTTTAGTTTTCTATATATGCTTTACAATCAATTTCGCTCTAAATATTTGGTTAATAAAACGAAGCATTCACTTGAAGTCTCAACGAGCTGCATGCCTTTTGTAAACTTTAAAATTGGCAAAAAGTGAACTGAACTTTTGTTGAAGCCTGCAGATATTGAGCAACGGATGCTGAGTATCTGATATTGCCTTCGGACTGCATAGCTGAATGCATTTTTATGCACCATGTAATCACAGACTCTGTAGTTGTTGTTGTTGTTGCTTTGTTTTATGCAAACTGGCATTGGGAGCTTTGGGATGAAAAACAACAGGCAACATGGCCGCAGCCTGACGAATACATTGCGCACCTTGCTAGGTGCACGTCTAGCTAGCTGTCTGGTCTGCACACAAATGCACACACACATATATATTTATGGTCGTTAAAAAGGGATAAAGGATACTGAAGCGCTAAGCACCAAATGCCTGGCATGGTCGAAGCTAAGCAGGTGAAGCTACCGCTCCTGCTGCTCCTCCTCCTCCTCCTGCTGCTGCTGCTGCTGCTGCTGCTGCTGGGCGCGTAGTCAACGGCAACGGACAGAAGAATTTATGGCGCTTGGAATCAGTTCGAAACTACTTAAAATACCTTTTGGCATTTTGCAGCTGAAATATATGGGGTCTGGCCGTGTGCACTCTCTCTCTCTCTCTGTACAGGCAATGCCTAATACTATGGCCGTGTGCAGCAAACTATGCAATGGCATGCAGCGCTCTGTCCTGCAACTGCACTTTACAAACTACACAACTAAACCCAGCCACTCTCTTCCCCCACCTCACTCCCCCTTTGCTGAGTGAAACAAAAATTCATTTGACTGCTTTTTGGAGCTGCTCATCTTGAGCTACATGGCGACTTTGTTTTTAGTCGTTGTAGCATGTTTTTTTTGGTATTTGCTAAACTGCATTCCATTGTTCCATTACTTACTCTGACTCTCTCTCTCTCTATCTCTCTGGCTTGCTTGTTCTTTTATTATGCGCAGACATGATGGCAGTTGTTATAATGCAGCCATAAGCATAGGTTCCACTCAAGTGTGTACCTGATCCCTTTACGTATTCTATATGCTTGCTCTATGATATTCTTGCTTGCATCTTCAAATATTCTTCTATGGCAATGGAGTATTAGCATGATTATGTCTGTCTGACTGTCTGACTGCCTCGAATGCTGCTTAAGCTTGCAAAGCTTTTTGGAACAATGAACTGATGTTGCATGCATACCAAATATATATTAATTTATTTATATTTTTCTTTATAAATAAGACACAATATTCTATTAAAAATGATCTGCTGCATGTTCTTAAATAGATAAATAAATTTATGTTTATTAATATTCAGAAAAATGTGGCAAAATAAACAAAAAACTTTTAGATCTTTCTAGAAACTAGAAACTAGAATTAGAAAAATGCGTAGAAACTTTGGCTCTCATGTAATTAAAGTTATTTTTAATAGTTAAATATTAAAGTTAGCTGTTTTCAAGTGTTTACCTACTATGTTTACAAAGTTAAGGAATTATGAATATTTATTTAATTACTTTTGGCAAAAGAAAAGTTTGAGCAATCTATAAAGGAAATTTAGTTTTTCAATTATAATTTCTTCGAAATCGATAAAGTTTATAATATTTCTGATGCTTTAAAAACATATAAAAATTGTTATATATGTGTATAAAAAATAATAATAATAATATATTCTTATCCCTTACCAAAAGTTAGCTTAAAGATATTAAATAAATGATTTAAACAGACTTAATTAAGGTAAGCCCAAATCTATGTAAAATTGAATTACGCTGCCACTAAAGCTAAAAAAAATTATTTAAAAAATTAATTAATTTAAAAAATATATATTTTCATATTTATATTTTTTGATTATTTATTATTTTTATATATTGTTATAATTATTTATTTATGTTATATACTAAGATATTATAAATAATTTAAAAAATATATAATTACATAATTCAATTTTTTTTGCATATTTATTATTAAGTTTAATATATTATTATTATTTTATATTTTTATTGTTATTGTTATTATTATTTATTGATTTATTTATTTGTTATATATTCGAAATAACATTAAGAATTTTGTGAAATTTAAACACAATTATATTGAGCATTTATACATATATCTCTCTTACAACTGCTGCCCTTCAACCACAAGCTAAAGAGATTTCTGATTGGACTACATAGATTACACTTTAAGTTTTGCCATACTCTTCAACACTCGAGCCACGCTGATATCTTACATCACTTTCCTGTAGCATACTTTTCAGAGTTGCAGCAAGCGTGTGAGTGTGTGTGTGGTTGAAAAAAGCAACAAATGCTTCTCACTCAACTATGAACGACATTTAAGCTGCTTGAAAACGGCTCGCTCTGTGGCTGGCATGGCAAACTTAAAGTGTGGCTGGCCAAAAAACAAAAGTAAGCAAGGAAGGCGTTAGCATGCAAAAGGTGGGCGTGCCAGGGAGAAGTAGAGGCAGCATTTAACGAACGCAAAATGTCGACGAATGGCCGTGGGCCCTAAGCAAAGTGTATACGCAACAGAAATCAGCACGGCACGGACATGTTTGCATGCATAAATAGCAAAGGACATGGGCAAAGGACGCACTATATATGACTCTGTCCATGTGTGTGTGTGTGAAGTTCTGAGCACACTTACACAGGCGCAACGGCAACGGCAACGACAACGGCAACAGCAACTACAACAACAAGTTATGGTTATTAATTTTGCGTATGCAGCAGGCAGCAGGCAGCAGACAGCAGGCAGGAAGGACGAGCTTAAGCTGCCGTCCATGTCGTAGCAGGACATGGGCGACTGCTGCAATCCGCTTTGCAAAGTGTTGGTCACAGGATTTACTACGCAAGCAACAGAGCAAAGTGTCTGATTTATGTGTGAGTGTGTCTATGTGTGTGTGTGTGTGTGCGCCTAAAAGGCAGCCGCAATATTTTAGCTGTTGCCCAAGTGGATGTATGTATATGCAGAGCAACCCAGTCCCAGCCCGAGTCCGAGTCCTAGTGCCAAGCGCCTGTTTCATGCTAAATTATTTTATCTAACAAGTATACGACATGTTTCCGCATGTTGTTTATGGGCCACACACTCACCGTCAAATTGTTATCCGATAGATCCAAATGTTTGAGCGAGATGAGACCCTCAAAGGCGCCCACATCCAGCTCGCTCATCACATTGCCACGCACACTGAGTGCCAGCAGCTCCTTCAGGCCCTCGAAGCTATCGTTGCGCACAAATTCCACAAGATTATCGGACATGTCCAGACTCTTGAGCGCATGCAGATGCCACAGATTGCTGGCCGGCACATCCAACAAGCGATTGTTGCGAAACACGAGCACCTCCAGCGACATCATACCCTTGAAGCAATTATCCTCCAGGCTAACGATATTATTGTTGGTCAGGTCGAGTTCCACCAATGCCGCCAGATCGCCCAGTGCCGTGGGATGCACCGTCTCAATGCGATTGTAGCTGAGATCCAACAGCAGCAGATTCGTCAACCCCTTGAAGGCATGCTTATGCAGTGCACTGACCAGATTCCTGCTCAGATTGAGGGTGCGCAGCTCTGTCTGGTATTCAAAGTTCTTGGAGCCCAGCGTTTCGATGATGTTCTGCGATAGATCCAACACCTCCAGTTTCATATAGAAGGGCAGCGTAAACTCCAGATTGCGTATGCGATTCAGTGTTAGATTTATGTACTTTGTTTCCGGATTGAGCTGAATGGGCACATCCTCGAGCGCTGCGTCCACGCACAGGGCGCGACTGTTTGCATCGCCACCCAGGCATTGACACTTCGAGGGGCAGAAGGCAACGGTGCGGCCAGGTAATAGCAGCAACAGCAGCAAGAGCAGGGGAATGTGCAACAACAGCCACGACAAAGTTACTCCTGCTCGGCCGGCCAGAGATGGCGGCTTGCTATCTTGTTGGCACTTTGTGTGTGAGTTATAGTTGTTGTTGCTGCTGTCTCTATTGTTGTTGTTGTTGTTGTTGTTATTGTGTGTGTCGGTTTCCATTTTGTTGACTGTTCGAATGAGCCTTAACGGCTGTGGGTTTGCTTGCTGCTTTTGTTGTTGTTGTTGTTTCTCTTCTAGTTGCTGAGGTGAGATTTGAGCTGGAGAATCACCAGTTATTGGACGTCATGGCTGACAGAGTGCTGCGTGTGAAGAGAAAGATTAAAGATATTAGTTAATTAATTATAAGTATATATATTTACAGAATATATCTAGTTTAAGCTTAAGCTGTATCCTACTAGGAGTTAAGTAGCCTTATAAATATGCATTACAGATTTCCTTTAAATACTTTACTTTACTTTTAAGCTTCAGCCTATGCCAAGTGCTGATGCTTTGCATAACAAAACTTTGGGATTTTTTTTCTACTGCACATTAGTGGAAACGGCCGACATTTGTGTGCTTGCCATAAAATGCAGCAGAGCCAACTCAACTCAATATCATTTTCATTTCCCACTTAGCTCACCGCTCGCCGTCTGGAAAGTCAGCAACTTTCTGTGCGAGTTGTCAGCACTTTTGGTCGTTCAAACGAGTTTTGACTTGTGCTTTGGCTCAGGTCGGTCTCGACTTTTATGAAATATTAGCGAGCAACTTATGCGCATAAATCTTGTGGCGTCTCTCTTAAAAATATAATAAAATTGCGAGTGTGTTAAATAAACTGGCAGCAGCCGCAAAAGTTTCATTTCATACATAAAAAATCAAAGTCTTTAAAGGCCTCAAACTGATTACCATATTAAATGTATTTTAAATATTTATTATAGCACAAGATAATTGCCAAATTTGCTTTGTCCTAAAGTAAGAAATTCTTACAAAATAGTGTTGCATACTTGTGGGCTGCGTGCTTTCATAATTTTCTATTGACTACTTTGTCTTTATGTATGGGTTCAACACTTAAATAAATAAAATAAAAAAAAAAAAAAAAAAACTTTGTCTTTAAGGCTTTAAGGGCGACAAACTGATTCTAATAAATAAAATATTTATTAAATATTTCCTAATATTTATTACAGCACAAGATAAGTGTCATTTTTGGTTTATTCTAATACAAGAATGGCAATTAAACTTTGTTTAAAGTGTAGCATACTTTCAAGCTGCGAATTTAAATGCGTTCATAATTTTCGATTGCCTACTTTTAGGCTGCCAGTTTAAAGTTGAATTTCTATGAAAATATTTGCCCTTTGGCCAATGCTCAATTAAATAATTAACAAATTACTTGCAGATCTTAAGCTGTCAGACAATTTGTTAGCCTGTCTGTCGTTTTACTTGTTACTCTCCAATTTGCATATGTCAAGCGCAAACAATGAGACGAGAGACCTTTCATCCACACACACACAGACAACGCGTGTCTCATTAAAGAAAACCCCTTGAGCTCTGTTCTCGGTGCACACGCCAGCAATTTACACAATGCTCTTAACTAGCTGTAAAACAAATAATAAAAGCATAGCGCAAACTTTTGAGGTTTCATTCTGTCAACAAAAGTTGAAGGCTCACACACACACGCACACACACGCGTACAGAATCTGCCAACTACTTTTGCTCTTTTTAGCACATTTTCTTTTTTTTTTTTTTTTTTTTTTTTTGCTTGCTCGTGTGGCAGCAGCAGTTTTTGGATCATATTTTACGCTTCAATAAAATTTGGTGAAAAACAAGAAAAGGCAAGCAGAGTCAACTAACCAACCAATCGCGCCTCCTCCTCACGTCTCTCAGCGCTTGAGTGGGCTAGGGGATGCTCACAACCCCTACTCAATGGCAGCGGCACAAAAAAAAAAAAAAAGTGAAAATTGTGAAAAATTCACTCCTGTGTGAATTATTAAGTTTCACATGGGCCATTGTTATTGTTGTTGTTGTTGTTGTTGTCACTCCTGTTGCTTTTTGTAGCATTGTGTGTGTTTGTCGTTTTTGTGTGCACGGCGTGTGTGTGTGTGTGTGCTTGTTTGTTTGCAAAAAAGAAAAAAAAAAACGTAAAGCAAAAGGCACACAAAGTTTTTAATAAACTTTCGCACGCCAGCCTCACTTGACTCTAGTCAAGTCCCAGTCGACGGCTGCCGCTCTCGCTCCCTCTCCTGCTCCCCCTCCTGCACTCGCTCCCTTTCCATCAACTTTCATAGTGGGTATATATACCCTAAGTGGGGGGCGTGGCACTGGCAGGGCACACAAATATGATTTCATTGTGGCAAATATTTTGATAGTACGCCATCGCTTGCGGTTGCACGAGCCACAGCTGGAGCTGGAGCACGAGCACGAGCAGGAGCAGGAGCACGAGCAGGAGCCGTAGCTGTTGCTGCAGGGTCGAGGCTTGGGTAGTTAAGAACTGCCTGGGCCATCCAAATTGGAGCAACCTAGCCGTAGAAGGCACCGTCAAAGGCCAACAAGTTTGAAAATTGTTGTTTTTGTTGCACTTTCGGCGCCCACTTTTCATTCTGTGGTAGTTTTAATGGGGCCAACATCATCGAAGTTGCTTCTTAATAGGCTTATAAAATGCTTAAATATGTACGTAAACTGAAAGGTGTATGTAAGCTGGCGAGTGACTGGCAATGTGTGTGTGTGTCCGTGTGTGTGTGTGTGTGTGTGTGTGTGTGTACTCAAAATGAAGAAAAGTGCTTAAGTCGACTTATTTCATAATTGAGATATAAATCATGCTGCTGCTTATAGAGAGTTACAATGCGAGAATAGCGAGTTATATAACAGAGAATGTTTATACTTTGCTGATAATAATGAGAGATTTACTTGGAGAGTAAGAATATAATTACTTGTTGCATACAAGACTAAAAAACATAATGTAAGGCTGTTCCAAAAATCACGCAAGTAGTAATTTTGATAGCAAACAAGGGCTTATAATTAAAAATTTTACTTTTTTTTTTTTTGGATTTATATAGTATAGAGGGGTTACTGTATATAAAAAATGAGTTTTCTTTCTAGATTTTCTAGAAGGTGTCTCTTGCGTTAGCGTTAGCTTGAAAAACGTAAGAGTGTAAGAGATCAATGTGGGTATGGAATGGTAGGGAATGGTATGGAATGGTGTGGAATGATGTAGAATAGTATCGAATGATATAGTATGGTATGATATGGTAAGCACTTTTAGCATAAGCTTCAAGCTCTTAAGAATTCAAGAGCGTAAGCTAGTCATGTAAATGTATATAAGTGCCATGAGCTAAAGTTTTTTTTTCTTTTAAGAGCCGAAGAGTCAACAGGAAGAGCTTAAGCTTGACTTTTAGATGTTGCTCTGTATGTACATATATTAAACATGAATTTTCTTATATATTTAAATGTATTGAGCAAACTAGAGTCATATTTAATACAACTACAAAATATAATTCTAATTTTCAACAGACTCTCTCATACGTCTTCTTGTTAGGCGCTCTCAACTAGATCAGTTTTATAGACCTACAACATTTACAACTTTCTCTCTCTCGCTCTCTGTGGCTCAATTTCAAGCAACTTGTGACATAAGTCTTATCCCAATCCGGTATTCATTAACTTTATGGCAGCATCTTAACCAAAAATTCAAATGTTTTGCCACGCCCACGCCCACGTGGCTGCCTTTTTGCCAGTTTTCATAAGCTTCATTTAATTAAATTGACATTGTTTGCCTTTCTTTTTTTTTTTTTTTTTACTTCTCTCTCTTGCGTCAATTTATTTTAATACAAGCGTGACTTTGAGAGTACCTGGAAGCGACAGTCGAACTGAAGCAGGCAGCCCAGTTAGAGCAGGAGGCTGTACCTGGAAATGGGAACGAGACGTGCAGTTAAATGTCATAAAAATGGAAAATAATAGCAACTGCCGACAAGGAAGCAGCATCAAATGCTGATAATGGAAAAGCGCCTCCACTCTAAGAGCGAACACCAGCAGCAGCAGCAGCAGCAGCAGTAGGAGCAGCAGCTCCCATTCTACGACTCCTGCCACGCATAAAACTTTGCACATAAATTTAAAACCAGCCATTGAGATGAGTCTGGGAATGAGAGTCGAGCCGAGCTGAACTGAGCTGAGCTGAGGAGCGGGAACTTTGCGTTGACTCTAAGGCCACAAATGGTAAGCGGGTGAGGTCAGGGTTCAGGTTGAGGTTCAGGTTAAGGCAGCGAGGAAGCGTAGCAATCAAAGGTGAAAAACTTTGCAAACTATGCGAAAGCAAACAGGCAAAAAGTCAATATTAATATTCACTTAGCAAAGGTCCAACAGGGACGGTGGGCGGGGCATTGGGTGGGATATGCTGACAATGGCTAGGCAAATGCCAAGCAAATTGAAAATGCGACGAAAAACGTGAGACGCGCCAACTTTTCCACCTCAACGTGCCCGAGTGCGTTTATTTTTATCAAGATTAGCATTTGGCTCGTCTGTCAGCCAGCCAGGCAGTCAGCTAGCCCGCTTGCCTTCCGCCCTCCGCGGATCTCAGTTATTGAATAGGCAAACAGAAAAGGCAACGTTGTCGACATGGAAAACACAGACAATGCTGCAGATTCTTTACCCGATTCCGATGCCTCGATTCCCTGAAACTCGCTTTGAAGTGCGGCACGCACAAATTGTGCCTCACTCTCTCGCTATCTCTCTCTCCCTCGCTCTCCTTCGCTCTCGCTCCCTCACGCTCTCTGAGATTTCGTAGGCAACGTCAAAGATGAATTGTTGATGTCGTCGCTGTCACCAGGCGGCAATTCTCCATTTGCAATCCCTTGGCCCGCCAGCGCTTGGACCATATAATTGAGTGTCTGCAAAACTTTCAAGTGCCTCCGCTGTGGCAATTTGGCAAAAGCCTTTGCCACAAAATGTTGCCGCACGCATAATTAATGCAATTGTTGGCACGAGCACAGGCACAGGCCCAGGCACAGACAGAGTTCTGTTTTGTTTTGCTTAGATCTGTTCAGTTGGTCAACAGTTGCGGGGATCCCGAAAATTGTGGGCGGGAAGGTGCAAGAGCACTTTGTCTGCCTGACAGAGCTAAATGCAAAATTGTGTTCATTTCAGAGACATTTTCGCATGCTGCATGTTTCTGCATTTCATAGTGCACAACATGTTTTTAATAACTTTTATTTGTCATATAAATTTTAAAGGCAAAGCCAAGTTAAATTTGATAATCTTCTTCTTGAATATGAATTTAAAGCTTGAGCATTAAATATCTGGGTTTAGCTGATAAGAACAGATACTACATAGACTTTGATCTTAGCTAATCTTATTTATCTTTTGTTCGTTTTATGTACAACTAGATTAAGCTGCCACTAAAGTATGCAGAAAGCAGAATAATTGGATAAATAAATAAATAAAATAAAACAAATAAACAAAAAAAATAAATAAATAAAGAAAATAAATAAATAAGTAAAAAGAAAAATAAATAAATCAATCAATAAATAAATAAGTATTTGGGTTCGTTTGGTAAATAAACAAATAAATAAAAAGTTAATAAAAATAAATAAATAAATAAATAAAAAAAATTAATACATCAATAAATAAATTATTTTTTGGTTCGTTTTGTAAATAAATAAATATATAAATAAATATTTGAGTTCGTTTGGTAAATAACTAAATAAATAATAAAAAAAAAAATTAAAAAAAATAAAAAAATCAATAACTATGCTTGCTGAAGCTTAGACATACATTTATACAGAAAATGCATTAAAACTAGGCAAGACATTTAAATTCAAATATAACTCAATTATTTAAAATACTAAATATACTAAAAATACTTAAATATAATTGCATTTCTACCAGAACTCGCAAATATCAATGTTAATCAATGTCTGCAATCGATATTCTATCACTCAAACTTTGGGAGACAAAACTCAGAGAGCAACCGATTTGTGTCGGTTCTTCAACGAGTTCGTTCACGATCGAACAGAAACAAATATTTTCCGATAGAGTTTGCTCTATTTCTTCTCCGACTGCTTTGCTGTGTCGTATGAAGCAAAAGGTCTTCTGTGAATGTATTGGTTTGTAAGCGAGGGTTTTGCTTCGCTCAATACTTTTATAGCGTAAGTGAATGTATGTAAATCGATGTGCATGTATATGTGAATGGGAAGATCGATTGCATTGACTCTTTGGAGTTTGTCAATCGTATCGCTCTCTAAACAATGTTCGGTAAAACATCGGCACACGATCAACTGAAGTCGCTCAAACGAAAATCGAAACGAAAAGAATCGTACTTGCTCAGAGAAAGATTTATATATACATATATATATATTTTTGATCTCATGAACAGAGCGGAGAGTGGCAAACGGTTAACAGTTATTTGCAAGCTATAATTTTAATATATATTTATATTCAATTAATTGTGTATGAGCTTATTCGATTTAGAGACTGCTCTGTATATGAATTTCTTCTCTCTTCTCTTCAAATAAGAACAAATGAAGGCAAATGTTGAATTGTTTAGAAAGGTATCCATGACAAAGAAAGCAAATAGAAAAGAACTAAGAGTTATTCCTTACAATATACTCAAAGCATGAACTGAACTAAGTCACAATGCATCTAACCAAAGTTATTTATTGTAAATAAATACATAAATCCAGGAATCCATAAAATTCACATCCAACTTAATGCTAAATAAACTCAACGTACAGCTAGATTCCTAGCCATAAAGATAGTCACATCTACGCATATCTAAAATAATTGCGTTTGTTATCTTATCTTAGATATGTGCAAGTGCTTCAGCCTAATCGTTAGCCAACTTCACACTTAATCTGTCACGATTTCGCTCTCTCTCTCACTCTACCTCAACGCCTTTCAGCAAACATACGCTAGATGAAGTCTAGAACTTTATTTGACCATAACCCAGGCACAATAAAAACGACGTCTTCAGCAGCTCTTCCATTTAGTGCAGCTAAGCTGCAGCAACAACAGCGCAAAGCAGAAAGAATGAGCGACAAAAACTGCGAATTGCGAACTGCGAACTGCAAACTGCATATAAAGATAAAATATTTTCATTTGCCAGGCAGTCGCCAGGCCGAGTTGCCTCCTCCTGCTGCTGCTGCGTCCCCTTTCACTGCTTCTGGCTCGGTCATCCATCCATTGTGCACTTAATGCAATTGTCGCATTATTTTGGGCTCCGCCACTTGGCGATCCTCATACAGCGTAGCGATATATATATTTTTAAATACCTAGTTCGCAGTTTTTGTGTCTATTTTATAGTGTTTGGGGTTTTTATTTTGCCGCATGGCGTCTGCTTCGCTCGTTGCCTGCTGCAGGCAGCACGTTGCTCGCTGCACGTTGCACGTTGCCTGCTGTCTGTCTGCATCTGCTGCGTCTGCCACGGCGTCTGCAACAGCGAGACAGCTCGAGATATGCCGCTGCTGCTTCTTGTTGTTGTGGCCGCTTATTAAGCCATTTGAAAAGGCGCTGCCGCAGTTTGCGCTTGGCGCTCTTTTTTTATTATTTTTTTTTTATTCTATTTATTTTTTTCTGTGTTGCAAATCAACTGAAGCGCAGCACAAAAAAATAAAGAAAAGGAATGGATGGCAAAGCAGACAGAAACTGACATAAAAAATTAAATATAATTTCCTTGTTGGACGTTGGCACATGTGCGCAAAGTTTAGCATTTTCCCAGGCAGCTTCAATTTTCTTGGCTAATACCTCAACAGCGAGACCAAGGCATTTCCTAGTATATATATTCATTTATTTAATTTTAATTAAAGTTGACTTACATTTGAAGTGTAAATAAGATAAATTAATATTAAATAAAACAACTTTTTTAAACAAGTAAAAAAAAAAGAAATATGTAAATAAATAAATAAATTAATAAATAAGTAAATCATTAATAATTGTATTTATTAATTGATCATTTAATTTATTTCTTTTATATTAAATTATCTAGTTTAAAAATTGAATTATTTTTTATCTTTACATCGCTTTAATTCTGTTCAATATTTTTCCTTTGATTAATAAATAAAAATAAATAAGGAACTGCAAACATAAAGTTATAAAAGAAATGCGTGGATTTTAATAAAATATTAATATATAAATATAAATTGTTGGGTAAATATAAATAAAATAAGAAACTAATAAAAAATTGCTAAATTTTAGCTGAAACCAAATAAATAATAAAGAAATGAAGAAATAATGAATATATAATTAATAAATAAATATATAATTAATAAAATATTCAAATCAATTTATATATTTCACATTCATTTTACCTAAAAATAAATTTGAAATTGATTAATAAATAATTGTGAAATAAAATAAGTTAGGGAAGAAATAATTAATATTAAATTAGCTAAATAAGTTATCCAATCAATATATAATATAATAATAATTTGAAATAAATAAATAAATAAATATGTAATGAAATAAAGAAATGAAGAAAGAATGAATAAAAAATAATAATGAACATAAGTTTAATTAAATAAGTTATGTAGTAAAAATATAATATAAAAAATTTTAAAAATTTAAATTTTGAAAATTCAATTTTGCCTGCAAATTAAACTTAAATTAAATACAATAAATTTTAATTAATTAATAATTAAAATTAAATGAATTAAAAAATAAATACAGAAATATAAAAATGTAAATTTCATAAAATATTAAATTAATAAAAAAGAAAATTGTAATGCATATATTATTTTATTTATTTATTTATATCAGTTAGAGATAATGTTAATGTTAAAACTAACTGAAAGCTTATATATATTTGTAATTTGTATATATTATTGTAATTTTTAAAATTTCATTCAGTTATAGTAGTTTAATATCCCAAATGGAAACAACATTGCTCTTGGCCTGTGCCTCGCCATATCGCTCATACGCCGCATTGTGCGCTAGTGAATAATATCGATTTTCACTGGCAGCCTTTAAAAACGAGCCGAGTACAACGCACTTTGCGTTTTTGGCTGCTGCCAAATGGCAGCAACAGGACAAAAAAAAATACAACAAAATAAAAGTCTGCCGCGAGTGAGAGAGAGAGAGAGAGAGAGAGAGGAGAGAGAGAGGTAGAGAGAGAACAACAAAAAAAACTTTGGGCCACTGGCACAATAATTTGGCACGCAAACCTTTTTTTCGGACGCCAAGGCAAACATTTTCATGCTGCAAGGGTTGAGGCTTCAGCTGTAAGGGCTGGACAGAGGTAGCGAGGTTGAAGTTCGGGGACTGTGCTTTTTAGGCAGCCGTAGGGCGCGTGAATAAAAAATGAAGCGAAATACATTGTGCAGCTAGTGGCGCGCACATTAAAAATTTGCCAAAAAGCCAACACGGAGCCACCAGCCAGGCACTGGGACACAATGGCGCCGGGCGACTACAGCTTGAGCCAGGCAGCAAAAGCAAGCAAAGTTGACTTTTTTTTTTTTTGGCTAGCTGTTGCGGCCAGTTCAGTGTACTCCATATTTGCTCTGCGGATACCGTATAACAATCAGAGTGCTCTGTGTTCATATTTATGAAATCTCCAGAGGGAGAGAGAGGGAAGGAGAGAGAGAGGGAGAGTAAGAGCTTAATCTCTAATATCATGTGTGTGTGTGCCAATTAAATATTTAGCTAGATTTTCGTTTTTAATTTATTTCGAAAGGGTTTTGTGGCACCAAGCAGCATTGTCGTTATGCAAATGTGCCACTATGAAATGGGTCAAAGTTTAATGTGAGTGTGCGAGTAGGGGGCGTGTGTGCCGGGTGGGCGTATTCGAGCAGTTCTACTTATTTACGAGCAGAGCAGCAACAATTTTTCGGCATATTAAAGTGCTTTGCAGGGCCAACGTGTTTGGCATGCTAATATGAGAGAATAAGAGAGAGAAAGAGAGATAGAGAGAGAGAGAGAGAGTGGTAGAAATATATATAGATCGATGGCAATACGTGCCATGGGCTTGTGCAACAGTTAGCATAAGCTAAGCCAAGTATTAAATATTAAATAATAATTTCTCTAAATATCTTTTGCATATACAGCGCTGCGCAGCTGAATAGGTTTAACTTAATGCAAAACTTTGCTTATTTATAGCTCATTAATGATAAATTTCAAATTAAATGAATTGCAATTGGTTATATAGAAAAAAAATTAATCACTTTTGAAATGGAAAAGTTTCTGGTCTGTGAATATGTTATTAATACAATTTTCTGAATATATAATTTCTATGAACATTTCATATATATTTAATGAATAAGTATGATGTAACTATTGAAATTTAAAAAGAACTTATATAATAATTAAAATAATAAAGAAAAAAAAAAAAATAATATTTCTAGTCTATGAATTTGTTTTTAATATGATTTTGAATATATTTCATAAATATTTAATATGAATATGTTTGAATTAACTATTTAAATTTATATGAATGTTTCCCTAGGGGAGGTTTCGATGTTAAGCCCAAAGAAGAAGTCGAGCTGATGCTTTTTCTTTGTATTTATATATATATATATATATATATATATATATATATATATGTATATATATATTGAAGTGCACGTTTCGTATATTCACAAGAAAAAGTTACAATGTAAAGGAAAAAGGAAGTAAAGTAGAATGAATGGAAAAAAGGGCTATGTTATTAACTGTTAAATTAACAGTGAAATGTCACAGGGGTCTGACGCGCTTAAGTTTGTATGAAAATGAGGCAATTTTGGCACTGTTAACTATCTTAAAACTAGTAGACTAACAGTGGAGCAGGGCTATGTTATTAACATGACCATGCCGATCACTGTTATTACTTAATCGTGATGCCAATAACATAGCCGGGCTACGTAGAGAAGGAGCAGTTCTTGTTAATGGGATCTGGCATTAACAATGAATGAATTATAATTTTTAAAAATTTATAAAGCAAAATAAAAATAATATATTATAAGAAACACCATTATTTTAATTAACTAATATTTATTTTGTCTTCTGTGATTCTTATGTTTAACAAATGAAAAAAAAAAAAAATACAAATAAAATACAATTTATATATAACAAAAATTTTATATATATAAATAAAAAAAAATATAATAATAATATTAAATGAAATAAAATATATAATAAAAAATCAACAACTAGAATTTTCCTACTTAAACATTTGCACAGAACTCTAACCATGAACTCTATATATGAAAATATTTTCTTACACCAAAAAATATGTATATTTAGCTCTTACACAATTTTTCTCCGACTAAATCAAAGGGTTGAGAAAAACGAAAAGCAAAAAAAAATATAAACGAAATGCCTTAAATTGTTTGGCAATGTCACTAAATATTTTGTTGGAAATTCAACGGACAGGAACATAAATTAATTTAACAAATGAACAAACTGAATGAAGAGCGCACAGCAATCCCAGGAATTTAACCTGGACACATAAATTTTCGTCGAGAAGTGTAACAAATGCTCATTAATATGCCAGACACATATTGCGGGTGGCACCGCTCACTGGGCCAAGGGGCATGGCGGGGGAGGCAGCCTCCAATGGAATGCGTTGAAATAACAAAAGAAACGGGAAGGGGGAGGGGGTCATGGCAGCTGAATATAAAATTTATTAATTGGCAGCTAAATAAGTCGCAAGAATTTACACGTTAATAATTTTATTAGCAAGCTGTGGCAAGTGGGCGTCAGCTGCGGGCGTTGGGGCGTGGCTGTGACAGCTGCTCGCACACATTTTCAAATTCCACTTTGTCAAAAAAGAAGAAAAATAAGAAAACAAAATGTGGAAATCATAAAAAATGTGAAATGTGTTGCCAAAAGGGCAAACGACAGCAGCTTTTGCTAATGTCCATAGCTTGTAGGGAGTGGCATGTAAAAGGGGCGCTTGCTGTTTGAACTTTGGAAAAAAAAAATAACAAAAAATTGTAAATAAAATGTATAAAATGTACATAAAACATGCACAAACTATTTTTAAAACACTCGCCGGACAGATGTTGCTCGTTGGCCGTTGGTATCAATAAATTATAATCACAGCGAGCAGGAGACAACAATGTTGGCGGAGGAGTAGCAGGAGGCGGCGCAGGAGGTTGCCCAAAAAATTAAAGCAATGCGCGGCTGCTGCTGCTGCCGCTGCTGCTGCTGCTGTTCATTTCCAGCTGTTGAACACAATTTAAGTTAAGTGTTTTACTTTTAAGGCGAATGCCATACGCGCACGACCACGACCACGCCTCCTGCCACAAACTACCAACGAAACGCCCACACATTGGCAGGGCAGCAAAGTCAAATGCGAGCGAGAGATGGATAAAGAGCGGAAGAGAGAGAAAGAGAGAGGGAGAGGGAGAGCAAAATTCATTGCCTTTTAATTGCAGTTGGCAGTTGATACGAACAATTCTCTACTGAATGTGCGCGTGTGTGTGTGTGTGTGTGTGTGAGGGGAATCCAGACTTTTCCTCATACATAAATTTTACTGTTAATTGAATGCAGGCACTTGAAAAATGGGCAGACTATTGAAGCTGACTGGGCCAATGGCAACCTGTTGAGCTCGCTGAGTGATTTATGGAACTTTTACCCCAAAAGAATTGACAATGAAAATTCGAGCAGAGACTATGCAGTCTGAGACATATTTTTGTTTTACAATTTTACTGAGAAAGCGAGGAAATATAAATGAAGTAATTGGGGACAGATGATTAAATTTAATTATTCGTTATTTTTAAATTCCACTAAATTAAAATAGAAATTAAACAAAATATTTGTTTTAATGTAAATAAAGCATATTTGTTAGCGGAATTATTAAGTTGGCTAAAACGGCCTCAGCAGCTAGTTAAGCTGAATTAAAGCTAATTTTATTAGCTTGAAAAAGGCTATGTATAATAAGAATAAACAAAATTTGATCAAAATGAGGTGTTTTATAAATTAGTTAATTCAAACTTCATTTAATAAAAAAAAAAAATAAATAAAATTTTATAAAAATTAATAGAGTGCATTATAATTTATTTATTTAAAAATTAAGGTTGGGCCTAGCTGAAAAATAATAGAAATTTGAATTACATTTCTTTTATAAAATAATAAAAATTTTCGCTTGAGCAACTGCAGCGCTACGGTTTACCATTTTAATTTCAGAGTATATATGAGCTCATTAGATTTAGCATTTATGAGAGTTTTATATTCTGTTCATTTGCTTTGTTCGTTCCAATTCCTTCTGTTCCATCGTTCCCACAGAGCATCAACTTGATCTAGCTCACGCTTGAAGTTGGAGCTCAAGAGAGAATCTAAAATATCGTTCGATTAGTGCAGATGCTTAATGCACTCAATATCAAGCCAACGTCCAATTAAATATATATATATATAGAGAGAGAGAGAGGGATAGAGTGAACTCAGCACAAGTTCCCTATCTTAGGTGTTATTTTCTTAAACAACAAAGCTGCAGTTAACGACATTTTCCAGAGAAATGTCTGCCTAAATAACTAAGCACAAGCGAATCAATAAATTGCTTGCTCATCCAAGTAAAGCGGGTGTGAGGCATACGCAGAAAATAAAGGCAAAAAAATAAAGAGAAAATACCTCTATAAAAATAACTCACACAAAATCAATGAAAATCAATGAGGTGCCTATAAAGCTTTTTCTTTTCTTTTGGTTATTTTTAAAATGGCCAAAAACGGCTGCTTGACAACGAGGCATGAATAGAAACCAATTCACACACGCACAGGCAATTCATATATGCATAAGGCTAGTCATGGGGGATCGCAGTTCGTGTATTTTTCTTTCTTTTTTTTCTTTGGGTAATTGAATTATATTTACGCATAAAATTTATTTATTCATGTTTTGCGTCGAGTTGCGAGCCATGTGATGCCGAAGCACGTAAAAGTAATTTAAATTCATTTAGTCGCCAGGCAACGGGCTATAGCCTGGCAAAAGGATAAACGGCTGTCAAATAGTCATATCGATAGACTGCCCAAAGGTCAGAGCAGAGCTCAAGCTGAGCTGCTGCGAGAGCAAAAAGAGATCTCTTTTTTGTCAAACTAATTTGACTAGCTAAATTTACAGCAAAAAACTGCTAATTTCATTTAAAATCTCTTTTTGGCTCTTTTTGGCTCTCAGAAGAACTAGAAATAGCTAAGCAACATCTGCAAAGGTTTTTTCGCTTCAGGTTTTCTCTATCTCTCTCTCTCTCTTTCATTTTGTGTGCTCCTGCGGAAATGAAAGAAGTGCTTCCCCCTTTTTTTTTTTCATTTATTATCACCTGGTCTTTGGTTCGTTGAGCGCATTTCCGTGTTGCATTAAAATCCTATCAGTTTTAAATACATATATTTTTTGCGAGCACAGGAAATTTGATGGCAATTGCTTTAAACTAGCCAAAGCTCTCAGCGAGCTTACAAATTGGTTTTATATGCGTGATTTCCGTAGTCTAATTACGTTCTACGGCAGTTGTGGCTTGGCATGAAATGGAATGGAAATGGAACGGAATGGAAATGAAAATGGAAATGGAAATGGAGAGCTACTCACCTTGTTCTTGTTCATGTGCCTTGGCTGCACTGCTGGGAATAATGCTGTAAATAGAAAAGACGACGAAAACTAGGTTAGCAGGGTTGGTTAATTGAATAAATGAAAGAGAGAGTGAGAGAGAGAGAGAGAGTGAGAGAGAGCTGCTTTGACAGCTTAAATGCCGTCCTTTGTCCCGAACTACAAGACAAATTGCATAGGCAAAACACAATCTATATCTATTTGGGCCAGGACACTGGGCATATCAAAGGTTATCAGTTTTTCTGATTGGCGCGTCACTTGTGCATGGCATAATGGAACTAACTAAACATATGTCTGCATGTTGGCAACTTACTTAACAGCTACTTACGTTACGTTGCTGCTGCTGTTGCTGCTGTTGCTGCCTGTCAGCAAAGTTTTCAGCGCTGTCAAGCGAGGCAACAACTCAACTTGCTGCGTTGCATGTGCAACGTGCAACACGATGGCTGATAAAAGCGACACACGCATGCATGAATGGACACACAGGGCTGCACAGCTCATAGCTAACAGCTAACAGCTCAAGGAGTCAACAAGCAAAGGTCAACTGAAGCTCAGAAATAAATTAAAAGCAGTTCAATTGAACTAGTTCATGCGGGAGTTTCTCTAGTGCAGCCCTCGCTGTGGCTTCACTCTGAAAACTTCTTCAACTTTTTCTTGTCAAAAACTCAATTTGCAATTTCAATTCACGCACTAATCGGGCGAATCAAATGTCACGTTGCTGTCGCTAGTTAGTTAGCTGCTAAGCAGAACATGACGTACAGAGAGCTTCACATGACTGCCAATTGCAGCTTGCTTGGCTTTTGTAGCTTTTCGTTTCCGTGTTTTAATTTGTTTGCGTGTGTGCGAGGTCGAGCTACGCAATATAAATTACTCATACGCCATGCGATTAGAATCCGCCTGCCATTTGCAGAGTCGAGCAGAGCAGAGCAGAGCAAAGCATTTAAGCCAAATGTATCAACGAGCTGGCCACAAAATCACAGCTGAGCTCTCACAGAGTGGGCAATGTTGCGTATACTTGATCTTGTTACATACAGATAAATGTCAATTTATTTTCCACACTCCAAAACACTAAGCCGATGCTGGCCTTCACCCACTTGCCTCTCCTGCTACCCTCGCTCACACCTACTCTTTCACTTTGGCTGCTATTTAGCCAGCTCTCTCTCTCTCTTTGTCTCTCTCTCTCTCGCTTGCTCTCTCTATTTGTGTGTGGGCGTTTGACGCATGACGAGCTGTAATCGATAAGCAGCGAGGCTTGACGCTGCTTGACTGCTTGACTGACTGAAGGGACTTGCTGCCTCTTGGCAATTCCATTTAAATACATTGCCCTTGTCTCCCCCTCTCTCTCTCGCTACGTGTATTGGCAATCAAATTATGTTGAAATTTATGCGCCACAGCAATTCTTTTTAATGAGCATTACACTAATTAATAATTGCCGCTTATTACAGTTACGCTGCGCAAATAGAAGCTGATTCTACTTAAATGCTGTTTATTAAAGTTGGAGCTGAACAAGCTCTAATTCCTAAAAGGTATACGCAAAAATCTCTGCCCATGTCGTCTATCTCTCTCTCTCTCTCTCCCTTGCTTTCTAGCAATTGCTACAAATGCCGCCTCCTGCCAAATTGTCTGGGCATTGTCTGGTATTTCTAAAACGCAGCTCAGGTGCATTTTACACGCTTTCACGTATTTTATGTTTAAACGGAAGCATAAAAGCCATCTCGATAAATCCAAATGCTACATCATTTTCAGCTGGCCGCAAATAAAGGAGCGAAAAGGCCATGAAAATTGAAAATGAAAGTTAAATTGCAAACAAAAAAGGGAAAATGAATAGCAGAGAAAGCAAAAAAAAAAAAAAAAAAAAAAATCGAAAGCGTCGGCGAATATTACTTATTTTTATGCTCCCCTTTTTATATTGGTCGGGTATGTCGCCGCGTACCGCAGACGACGTCGTTTTGCTTTTCTGGTCACAGCTGGGCCTCGCCTTGCCAGTCAGTCAATAACATCAATAGACGGCAAATAAAAATCGCCCTTTTATGTGGGTGTGGACACTGGAGGTGCCGAAATTTTTCGATTTGCGCTTTGTTTGCTGGCTATATTGTTGCCATTTAAGCCAATGTCTGGGCTGGTCAAAAGGGACCCGGGCCAGTGGCCACTGAAACCAAATAAAATGAAAGCCAAAACCAGCCACGCAGCAAAAATGCTGAGCAGCAGCAGGAGTAGTAGCAGGAGTAGCAACAGCAGCAGCAGTTGCTGATGGCCAAAGGCTAAAGCTGTAGCAGGAGTCATAGCTGCAGAGAGGGCCAAAGGGCCAGGCAACTATTAATATTGAAACTGTGATTGCTGCTAAATCCTTTCACGCTTTTGTTTTTCTTTCAATTTCAATGCCAGTCACAGGTCTAGCGGAAACGGAAATCGCTGCCCTAACGAGCGTCAAAGCCAATGCCATATAGCCATAGCCATAGCCAAAGTCAAAGTCAGCAGACAGTTTTTGATTGTTTGACGTCTGGTCTGGACTTTTGTATTTCGGTTTCAGTCTCTGTTTGTTTTACTTCACTCTCTTCATTTTCTTTTCTCTCTTGTTTTTTTTTTTTTTTAGATTTTTGCGGCATAGCCAATTATTTTAGACAAGTAATTGCTAGAGCTGAAGCGCCACGGAATTCGTAGAGCAGACAAATTGTTTGGGGAGCTAGTCCCTTAGCCAGTTAGAGCTGGCATAACTTTGGTCTTCGCCGTTTTCCCATCGGCCATAACAGCCATAACTCTGACTGCTACCAATAAATTATTGTTTTCTGGCCCGTGGGTAATATGAGCTCTCTGCTCTCCGCTCTCAATGGGCGCCAAAGTATTTGCTTACCCGGGCCAACGAGAGCTTGACATGCAGAAGCCGCTTAAGCGCACCCCGCAACAACATCAACAACGGCGTATTGGATTTCACTCTTACAGCGGGACACAGTCACAATTGCACTTCAGCCCGGGGAGCAGCTTAATGTCATGCGAGACACTTGAGAAAATCGTAATGCGGGGGCGAAACTTTAGAACTTTGCTGGCAAATATATATACATATATGTATATATACATTTTTTTAGAAGCCGCGGAAGTGGAAACACAATCAACTGCATGTGCGGCTCATTTGCAGTGATTTACTTAAATGAAGCGAATGCTAAGAGGCTATTAAGTGGCCTCTATTAGTGCTGACAGCCTTAAGTATGAAATGCTAATAACTTACAAGAGCGTTGAACAGCAAAGGATACTCTGGAAAGATTGGCAATAAGTGGAAGAGTGTTGAAGTATATATGAAGTATATTTTATATTATATTACTGATATATAGTTACATTTTACTGTATTTATTATGCTAAAAAATAAAAAAAAAATATTTTTTAAATGTATAATTTTTAAAAATAGTATTTTTGTAAAATAATATAAAATATAATTTGTCATTTAAAGAAAAATTAATATAAAAAGTATAATTTTAATATTTATATTATATTAAACATTATTTTTTAAAAATTAATACAATAAAAAATGTAATACAAAACCACTAACTAACTAAATAAAAAACTAATAAATAAATAAATGATCGATAAATAAATAAATATATAATAAATAGTTCAATAATTCAATAAATATATTTAAGAAAATAAATATATAAATAAAAAAATTAAAAAAATACATACATAAATAAATAAATACATAAATACAAAAAAAAATGTGTATAAATAATAAATAGTATAATAAAAGTACGTAAATAAAAGGAAAGTACATTTAAAAATATGGGATAAAAAAAATATATATGAAGAAATTTTCTTCCCTGAAAAACTATTAGTTTTATATTAAAAACTAAATTATTTAATTTGTTTTTGTTTGTAATACACAACTTCAATTTTTTTAAATTAATTAACGTCTATATATTTTTTAGTTTATCAGCTTACAAATCAGATCTACTTAATTGCCTAGTCTAGGCACAATCAACTCAACTCTACTCAAGTCAAACACTCTTGTCTGCTTCAATAATAAATGAGCGTTGTCCTCTTTCAAGACAGTTGACAACTTGTTTGTATAATTGGATTAAATGTTAAGTTTAAATTTTTTGAATTAAGAGCAACTGTCTTTTAATTAGCCAACGAAGCGAAACGAAACGAAGAGAAACTCATTAGCAGCCGTCAACAGTTCAGTAGTTTCCAAAAAAAACAGAGAGAAAAAGGTGCAATCAGTGGCCTACACACTTTCAGGCCTATTTATTGGGCAATTGTAGTGCCACTAATGAAACTATTTATAGCCGTGACAAACGACAAAGTGGTAAAATTAAGGAAAGAAACCAAATAAGAGAAACAAGCTGTAAAACAAGTTAAGAGTTCAGGCTGTTCGGGCCAGTTGCTGCAGTTTTAATTTGAAGATGCGGCCACGATGGACGTTGAGTTTTAACAGCTCATTAACATTCGCTACACGGCAGCGGACATGACAGCTAAAGCGGGGGACGACAACGGATAGACGACGACATTTTTGACGTGGCCCGAGCGCATCGCATCGCATCGCAACGCATCATTCAGAAGCTGCTTAAGAGCCCACTCCAAGAAATGCTGCCCAAATGTATGTATCTGCTGACGGGGGTAAGAAGCAGCGCGCATTTAAAAGCCTAAAGTATCTGGCTGTCATTCTGTCAGGCTGTCAGACAGCGCGGCACTTGCGCTCAATCAGCAGCCACGGCCACGTCAAAATGTTGTGGCAAACAAAGAGCAGTGTGAGGCAGAGAGCTGCTAGCCAATGGTGAGCTCTCTTGTGGGCGAGTGGCTTATCACAAAACTCCAATCGACAGGGCAATAACAACAGCAGCAGCAGCAGCGGCGACAGGCAGCAGCGACAGGCAGCAGCAGTTGCAGTCGGGCAGAACCAAATGAAGTGTCTCAAAGTAGCTGTTAATATATATTCTAAAAGAAATCGCAATTGATGTATTTTTTGTTTCTTTATGGCCAACATTAAAGTTTTTATGCGCTTGAAGAAAATAAACGCATAGAGTTGGCAACAAAATGCCAAAAGCTTGTTAGCGGGAAAACGCTGCAGAAAAGCCATTTACATTTTGGCTGCCAATTGGCACTCGACGTGGCAGAGCCTTGTCGAGTGAAGTCAACCTGAGCAGCGCACATCAATCAACGGCACTCGGCAGCATTAAAATGGTAATTTAAAACCGCGAGAGACCAAAGCACTCCAGCCACAGCTACAGCTACAGCTACAGCTCCGACTTCAACTCGAACTCCTGCTCCAACTGCAGCTTCAACTCCAACTGCAAGCTCGGACAGAAACTCATCATGTCGACGTTTTAATGATTGGCCGCCGGGCTTCAGCAGCGATGCAAATGCCAGAGCACAGCCATAATCTGAGGCCCTGAATTGCCGTTGGCCAAGTTCAGGCAGGCAGCGCCGTAAATCAAGGTTGCAACACCTCTGTCTCGCTCTCTCTCTGCCTTCAAATTGGGGCCGGGGCAACACGGTAAAGTGTTTTGAGAAATGTCACCCGTGGGGCGTTTTTGTCATTTCAAAAGTGTTCAATCAACTGTCAGCAGTGCCGGCATCAAACACATCTGGCCAGACCCGAGCGCACACAGATATTCAGCTTGCATATCTATCTAGCAAAGGCTAAAAAGTAGCTTGAGACAGCAGTGATTATTAACTTGAAACTTTCAGTTATTTATTAAACAATTGAAATGCATTTAGTTAGGCCAGACAGGCATAAAATGTAGCATAATCTATCATGGGCCCATATTTCACACTTTGCACACTTTTACTTTCAGCAGGAGTCTCGGGCAGAGCATGCAAAGACATGAGACTGTATGCATTTCCTGTGTGTGTGTGTGTTACACTTCCGTTTCTATTTTATGACAACACAATGTCTTCGTAGGTGTGAAGTGAATGCTGTGTAGGCGCTTGACAACGACTGCCTGCCTCCTGCCTGTTGAGTGCCTTCTGCTGCCTCCTGCCCTTTGGCCTTTCATTGACGCCTCTGCATATATGCAGCAGCACCCTTGCCACTTGCCACTTGGCACTTGACTTGCGGCGTCTGGCTGACAGACAACAACAACAACAACAACAACAATATCTTGTTCATATTTTTCTTTTGGGCGTTGACATGATTGCTTCTAAATGCAATTTTGTATATCATATCAGCAGCAGCAGCAGCAGCAACAACATCTGGGCGTCGTAGCTGTCGCTTGCTTTTAGCATTATGCATTTTTTATTGCTTTTGATTATTATTATTATTGCAAACAGATTTGAATACACTGCAGAATGCCATGTCTTGAGTTTGGCCAAATTGAAAACGAAAATTCTCTTAGATTATCTCTTTTCATTCACATCAGCTGCTAACAAATGCTGTCAATTATGATTTCTATTTTACTTTTCTCTCTTAAAGCTCACATCTTAAATTTGTAAATTTGCATTACGCTCACAGCTTCTATATAATATATATATGTATGTATATGTATTTGTATTATGTGCTCATGGCACACGCTGAAAATGCTAATGACCCACATAGTCATTAACTTTGCTGCGATAAGCGTTGCGTAAATACAAAAAAAAAGTGTACGAAAAAAATTAAGAAATTTTCCGTGTATAGATAGGGAGAGAGAGGGAGAGCGAGCGAGAGATTGAGAGCAGACTCAGGGCTGGGCAACTGGGAAGCAGAAACATCATAACAGAGGGCGTGCCGTGGCTCTGGCCCTCGACGGACAACTGACAGTGCCTCATCAAATTGCGAACAGGCGTTGCAGGAAATTAAATAATTTTGTGTAATGTAAAAAAAAAAGCATGAAAAACAAGAAAAAAAGGAAAAGAAAAGCAGCGAAATTTGTGTAGTATTTAGGAGTGAGCTGCGTTAATGTTAATGCATTTTCTGACACTGCGTGGCAGTAGCAAAAGGCAGCTGAAATAAATGAGTGGCAAGGAAAAGCACAGACATGCACACTCACTCACACACACACACACACACACCACACACGCGTAAAATGGGTGCGTTGAAAATGAGGCAAACACTCAAAATGATTGTTATCATCCGCAAAGCGAAATGGATGTGCGTGTGCTTGTGTATGCGTGTGTGTGTGTGTGTGTGTGTGTGTGTGTGTGAGCTTTAATTTTTTTTTCGCTCTGTTTTGGCTTGCCAATTTCTTTGCCACGCCCCAGAAAGCACATAAAACAAGAAAATTATAGCATAAATTGAAGCGAGCGTTTGTATAAATAAATATATGTACATACACACATACATACATACATATGTGTGTATATAAATATATATATATTTATACATATATTTCTGTTTTATTTATGTTTCCTTTTTTCGCTCAGTGCAAATGTGCGCACATTTCAATTGGAATGGCAAACACGAATGCGACTCGCTGCTTTCATTGTTGTTGCTGTTGCTGCTGCTGTTGTTGTTATTGTTGTTGTTGTTGTTGCAGAGTCACCTGTGTTGTTGGCATGTAGGTGAACTGCTGCGTCTGCCGCATATTTGATTTATATTGCCATTTACACTTGCTGCTCGCTATTGTTATTGTCAGCAAAAACAAAAAAAAATAAAAATAAATAAAAAAAAATAATAAAAATAAAGAGGAAACACAAATATTGGAGTTTATTTTGTGCTACAAATGGCCAACAGTCTTTAAGCCAAAACTGCGTAAGAAACACAGATAGAAAGACAATTACAAACAATTTATAGAATTTATATTTCAAATTTAATATAAAATTTAATAATATACCTAATATTTAATATTCATTTATAATTGTCTACACATTTCTAACTAAATTGAAATATTTTTAGAAATAATTTAAATATTATTTAATTAAAAATTTAAATAAAAATTAACCCACTATTTAAATCTAAATTTAGCTAAATTTATTATAAATTTATGGCAAGACAACATTAGATATTTATAGTAAAAATAATTTCAATTTAATTGAAGGCCGACTGCAATTATGAGCCAACAGTTAATTATACAGTGAGATGTGTGTGTGGCCAGTGGGATTTGCCACCCAGAAATGTACTTTGACAGCATTTGAGGGCAAGCAAAAAGGTGAGCAGGTGAAGAAGGGCTTGGCACGCAGTAGCCCCAAATGATTTGAAAATAACAGACGTAATTTGTTTGCCAACACAAAACAGGCAAACAGGAGGAGTGAAAGGAGCGTGAATCCGGCCAAAGTTGTCAAGGAGCATGGGTATATGAATGTAGCCACAGCTGGCAGGTCAGGGCAGGTCAGAGGGGAATGATGGGGGAATGATGGGAACTGATGGGGGATGTGCGAATGACAGGGCCCACTCCAGGGGCAAGAGGCACAACTAAAAAGGCACAACATATGCGCACATTTTACATGCCATCGCGACTTTGGGGAAACCATTTGGAGAGCTGAGTGCTGTGGAGCTGTGAGCTGGGAGCTGCATTATGACGGCCCCGTGGAAGCCGGCGACAATTAGACAAAAGCCCAAACGATACGAGCTGAGGGGTCGGGCTTCAATTGCATGTCATTGTCAGAGCGTCAGGGCAGCTGTGGGGCTAGCTGCTGCTGCTTTGTCGGGTTTTATTATTTTCAAATTAAAATGCTTGCCCCGCGTCCCTCACACCTTCTGCTGCCACTGTTTATGAGCTTTGGTGCACATGTGTGCAGTTTCGGTAGCCCAGCCAACTGTCTGTGATGGTTACGGCCGTTTGGTCTGAGGCTTGCCTCTCGCTTTGGGGTTTGCCACGCATTCGTTGTGTGTTGTTTGCATACGTTTGGCCACCGCCTGGCAACAAATGTGCACGTACACATTTTTAATTGATTAAATATGAGGCACACAGAGCAGAAAAAAAAAAGGAGAAGAGAATGAAATAATTTCAAGGATATGTGCAGACAGGTCGACTGCACCGCAGATGTCAACTGAAACTGGTCTCATGAATAACAACGTTCGTCTAGGGGCTTAATGGAAGTGAAAATATGTCAACCGGGATGAAAGCAAAAGCTGTTTGGTTAAAGCGCATCCACGGAATGAATGCTATGAAGGCATATGAATGCTAGGCAGCGCTGAAGCTAGAATTATATATAATTTCTATTTAGATTTTAGTAGATCACTCTGAAGGAATAGGAAATCATAAGGAAATTCGCCTGGCTAGGCCAGGTTAAATACTTGGAGAGTTTGTATTATGATCTCTAAGAATTAGTATTCACATAACATATTGTTTATTTGTTGTTTTAAGTTTAAAAAATAATAAATGAAATAACTCTTAATTTATTAATATATAAACGTAGCTTTTCTAAAATATATTTAAAACAGAAATTATATACATAAATAAAAATAATGAAGTATTAACTAATTAATATATAAACATTTTTGTATACATTTTTTTTCATAAGAAAGTTCTTAAAAGTGCTGAAAATTACTCAATTGGGCTCAAAACGTTAAACAAAATATATTTAATACTACAAAACATTCACAAAATTAATTAAAACTCTAGCTTATATATTGCCCATATTTGTAATCAAAAATCCATGCAAATTACACAAATTTCATATGTAACTAATCTAATATAGCGTAAAATGCAAACAAAAAAATTCTTGTGCATATTTATGATACATTATTTAATTACCATACTTCCGTTCACAAAGCATTTTGATTTTTATCGGAATATTTGATGAACAAATTTGAATGATTTTAATTTAACTAAAATGTGTATATTGCTTTGCTTTTATTTCGTTTACAAGTTTTTATTGCAATTCATAAAAATTGATTTATCAAATTAAACGAAAAAAAAAAACCCAAAACCAAAAACAAATTTGATTCATGCAATAAAGCATTCGCATTCGCATTCACATACATCACAATTTGTTAGCTGTGCATACAATTTATTTTCGATTCAGTTGACCCCATTGTGAAAGCCAAATCACTTCTGCCACAGCTCTGCAATAGCTCAAAAACTCGCCTCACAGTGCCTCAACATTGTGCGGCAACAAATGCGCCACATCAAATGTCAATTTCAAGCAAAACACAATTTGACAAATTTCCCAAAGCACTAAAAACCAAACAAACCAAACACACATATGCATGTCAATCCAGCCAAAGTTTGGCCGGCATCAATATATTGCACCAGCACCAGCACCAGAGTCTATCTATGTGTAGGAGAAATATTTATGAAATCGCACAATTTTTGCCCAACAAATTTATTGTGCACATATCAAAGCGAAAAATTGTAATTCGAGCTGCAGGCGTAGTAGACAAATAAAAAATAAATAAAAAAATAAAATAAATTTCAGATAAATAAGCAGTACAGATATTTAAATTAAAAATTCCTTTTGTCGAATATTTTTTAGTCTAAAATAAAGGAAATAAATAATAATAATAATTATTATTATAATAATTATTATTTTTGTATTATTTCTGATATATTTTTGGCTTGAAAAATTCTCGGCTATAATTTCTTTTATTATTATATACACATAATATATTATATTAATATGATAAATTGACATTTCAGTTAGAGAAGCATAATTGAAATTTAAATTAAAAATTCGTTTCTTAATCCGCGTATTATTTAGTCTAAAATAAAGCAAATAAATAGCTTGAAAACAATAAAATTTCTTTAAAATTTAAGTTATGATTATAATTAATATTATTTTTGTATTATTTCTGATATGTTTTTGGCTTGAAAATCTTTCTGCTATAATTTCCTTTATTATTATATATTATTATATATATTTGAAATATATTTTCATTATTATATATATCAGATAAAAAAGCTCAATTGAAATTAACATAAAAGTTCTTTTCTAATATCGAGTATATTCAGTTTAAAATAAAGAAAATAAATAGGTTTAAAAAAATAGTAAAATTTCTGTGATAAATAATAATATATTTGAATTATTTCTAATTTGTTGTTGGCTAGAAAACTGAAAATTTGCTGCTATAAATCTATTTATAATTATATAATATATTATATTATTATAATAAATTATTATAATAAGTAGGCATACAAAAAAATTAAGTTAAAGATTCATTTAGAATGCCGAATATAATTTAGTCTAAAATAAATGAAATAAATAGATTGAAAACATTAAAATTTCTGTACAAATTTCATTTAATTTTATTATTATTATTTTTGAAATATTTCTAATTTGTAATTATGATTTTAATATAATTATTTCTTGAAAACATCAAATTTAATAATAAAAATTTAATTTATTATTTCATAATATTTAAAGTCAAAATGAAACTCCAACTGCTTAATTATAAAGCCACAACACCCCTCTAAAATATTTATAGGGTATTTGCACACACTATTATTTCGCTTTAACCAACTGCAATTTCCTGCTATTTTTTATATTTTTTCTTAAATATTATTGTGTCTCTCTGTGCTGTGACAAATTCTGCACTTGTTGAGAATCGTGAGCTGCATTTTGCAGGTATTAAATTTCAATGGCTAAGAATACCAAATTTATGTTCAGCCATAAATTTCGTATGCATCCAGTAACATTATTTATATACCTTATATTTTTTTCTATATTTTTTTTTTCAGCTAGATTTATTTTTTTTTAGCAACTCACTCAAGGTAAAGTAAAAGTTTTTTGCGTTTCGCTAGCTTACACGAAAATGAATCGCATTAGTTCGGCCTGAGTGATTCGACAAGCAGTCGCAGAAGGCTTGTGGATTTGAGCATTTGAGCATTTGAGTGTTTGAGTGTTTGAGTGTGGCAGCCAAATGTTGAGGTTGCTCTTGGGCGAAGCTCTAATCTAAAGTGTCTAAAGTGTCGCTAATTTCTGTGCAAATTACACCTGAGTGGGCGACTGCGAGGGCGCGTTTGCCGCTGCAGCGCCTAAACCCTGGTGTGCGCGCTTTGATTGAACTTAATTAAGTTGCGAGTCGAGCTCTAAACAAGTTAAACAAGCTAAATGAATGCCATTACAGAAGATCTGATTGATAGACAACTGGTATAGATTTAAGTTGAATAAGGCTCAAGCAACTGCAATGCAAACAAAATCAAATTTATTTTCAGCTATAATTTATAATAATTTAACTGCAAAATATTTCAACTTTAGTTAGACGAGAATTTTGATCAAATCAATTTTCAGCAAAATATTTGACAAAGCATTTAAGTGAACAAACCGCAAAAACCTCGACAAACTTGTTTGCTTTCTAAACAAATTTAAAACCATTAACTAACCAACTTTATGCAAAATTTATGAGCAGCATTGATGTGTGCATATCTCTGTAAGTGTGTGTGTGTATTTTTGTCCTTCATTGTTGTCATTGGGCTTGGCTCGTGCAATGCGGAAAGTATTGAGGCATTTTAAGGATTTAACGCTCGACCGCAGACCGGCCAAAACTTTCAGCATGTTTGAATAAACAAAACACAACGACAGTGCGAGGAGAAAGAAAGAGTGAATAAAGGACAATAGTTAATAGAATAGGCGCAGAATGTAGCCTACAATCGATGCTCAACATAAACACTTGCCGCATGGGCTATAACCGAGCTGGATAGCCTGACATTTTTGGGCTAGTCTGTTGACCCATTGCTGCCTTTTGGGTCACAACAATAAACTTGTTAATTTACACATGAGCCCAAGAGCTCAGGTTCTGTGTTCAGACAGTTTTCGACCAGTGCCGAATACCTTAAATATTTCATGATGGGAATTGTAGCAGACCCAGGCAATATGTATGGGCCATTCGCCACTTGAATTGTTCGTTTTCCAATAAACCCAAAGACAGCCGCAACTCAACATGGATTGGCCCTTTAAAATGAAGCCATTGTTGGTGCAGCAGTCTAGCAATTTGGCTATTTCGACATCGAATTATGTACATTTTAGAACAGAAACTTTTCGCTGTTTGACACAACTTGTCAATTGGACTTTAGAGCCAACTTTAGAAGTTGAAAATGTCACAGCAATTCAACAAAAGTATAGGCCATGAATATTAAAGCGCAGACCCTAGACATTGGTCTAACAAGATCTACTGACTTCATCAACAATTAAAGCAGGTTAAAAGTTCTTTACTCTGTCTGGGTTAACTAACGTTGTTAAGTAAGCAAGCGACAGACTATGTTTATCTAAATCTAGTTGTAGTAGGACAAATTTGGTATAAGTTAATAAAAAATAATAAAAAATATTTAATGAAAATATCAAAAACTATTTTGCTAATGATAATTTTTGATTTTTTAATTAATTAATAATTATACATTTTTTATTTACTTTTGTTTTATTGTTATTTTAATATTTAATATTAAATAATTATACATTTTTTATTTGTTTATTTATGGTTTACTGTTTTTTTTTTTTTTAATTAATAAAAATAATATTTTAATATTTACGTTAAAAAAAACTTGTTTAAAATAATTTTAAAAAATGCAAATATTTTTTTTATTAATTGATAAATTAATAATTATTAGTTTTTTACATATTTTTGATTTACTGTTTTTTTTTTTCATATTTAATATTTAATAATGAATACTTATTACTTTACAAAATAATTGTGTCAACAAATTAAAAAAAATAATGAATTATTATTTATAGTATTTTTTACCAAAATAAAAATTAAATAATGATTACTATTTTTTAATATATTTTTTATTTTTATTTTTTTATTATAATTTATTATTTTTTTTTAAATACATATTCAATATCTCTCGCTAAACAGAGTTATTCCGATATCAAATGCAATTTAAAGTACTCATTCTAAAATGAAATTCAACTCAATTCCATTAAATAGTATAATTTGAGCTGCATAATTTTCTTCTAGCCAAAAATATATATGTGCATATAAATTGCAACAGTTAATCAAATATTCGCTTGGCATTTCTCGATGGTTCACCAAATTAGCAGCTAAATGATAACCAGAATTTAGCATGCCGAATGCCAACCAATCAAAAGTAAATCAATATAACTCGAAATACCGATACTCCATGCACATGGGCGGAGAATGGGAATGGGAAATGGGAAACGATTTGAATAAATGCGGCCACAAATAAATCGAACGCAGGTAAACCGAATGGGTTAGCCCATAGTTCAAAACATTTTGTGGTAAATGCAAATTTATTGCAACAAAAATTTGCGTAGCAATCGAACTGCGAATCGAACGCGGTGGACTATTGCAGTTGCTGTTGCCAGTGCAGTTGCAGTTGGAATTGCAGTTGAAGCCGCAGCCACAATTCGCATGCATGTAAAATATGCTAAAAGTAAATCCAACTTGAATTAATGGACAGCAATCTTTGGCCAAATCTTATGCATTTTCAAATGTGCACACACACGACACACGACTATTGGCGGGGGTAATAAAAAGAGAGAAAAACTAAAAAAAGAGAGAGAGAAAAAACTGAATCCATTTGCATAGCAAGCTCAGTTCCAGCAAGGGTAGACCACAACAGTGCAGCTAACCAAAACCAGACCGAAACAGCAACTGGAGCTGCAGACGAAGCTAAAGCAGATCCTTAGCACAATTTATGCAAATTCAATCGCAAAGTTTAGCCGCACTTTTGGTTGCGTTTTATGATGGCTTACAGCAGTTGCAAGTGTTGGCCCTGGCCATGGGAATAACTGATTGGGTGTAGCATGGGAATGAATGGATGGCAGCATCACGTAATGGCCATGGAATCGCTGTCAAACTGATGTTGCCCCCAGAGGCAGCTTGACGTCAGCTAGCGCCACTATTGTCATTGATATGAAACTTTTGTCGAGCACTGTAATGTATATCAATTGGTCAGCAGCAGAAATTTTTAGAAATATTAATTTTATTTACTTTAGATCTATGTAATACTAAAAAGTTGTAGAAATATGAGATTAAATTAATTTCTCTACAATTTTTTATAATTTGTATTGATTATTAAATATTTAATTTCTTAAGATTTAATTTTGTGCCAACAATTTGTATGACAAGGTAAACTAAATGCAATTGTTGAGCTATTGATTTTTTTTATGATATTTATTTTGTAATATTTAATTTTTTTATGGTTATTTATTTCTTGTCTTTTTTTTGAACGGACGTCTTAATTTAATTACTAAAATTGTTGAAAGTTTGATTCTAAATTTTTTATTATTTACATATTTTTGTATACTTTTTTTTATTGTATTAATATTCTTAAATATTTATTTTGTATCATTTAATTTTGTTCTATGGATAAAAAAAAATAAATAACTTAATTACAGAAATTGTTGAAAATTTAATTACCAATTTTTATTATTAATAACCTTTTTATAATTTTTTGTTAATAATTTTGTAATGTAATAATATTTGTAATTTTTATTTTGCATCATTTAATTTTGTTCTATTAAATTTATTGAGAATTCTATTATTATTTATTTTTTATTGTATTAATATTTTTTAATTTTAATTTTTCATTTAATTATATAACAAAAATGTGTAAACTGCAAATTTTATATTTTTTAAGTTTTTAAATTATTTTCTCTTTTTTTATATATTAAAAAAAAAATTCTTTTTAATGCCCAAACTTTGCCAGACAGTGAAAACAAAATCAAGTGTATGATTTATTTTTTTCTCATTATATTTCTGCTTTTCATACATATTTTATCAAACTCATTTGGCTTACACTGATTACACTTCAATGCCACACGAATTTAATCCAATTTCAGTTGCCGCCTGGCTTAAAGTTCTACTTATGACACATGCTGTGGGCTAAATGGAATGCCTTAAGGGCAACAACTCGTCAGACCGCAAAAAAAAGTCGTTCATATGTTACTTAACATTCAATTGCCTTCAATTCAGAAAGCGTTCGCAGTCGCAGTCGCAGTCGCAGACGCAGACAGCAACAGCAACAACAACAAAAGCTCACAAATCAACACCCACACACAAAAGATTCGCATCACACAAGTTGGAATCGGAGTGCTACAAATACATATAGTACATATATGCACATATGTATATAGAAGATATTTGTATGTGGCGTAGCATGTGGCTGGACTTAGATGAAGTCGCTGGGTGATAATCACAACTAATGCGCCTGCTTTTCCGACTGCCTTAGTTACTTTGTTTCGTGTCTGTCTGTGTATGTGTGTGTGTGTGGCGGCGGCTTTTCACGTATTTGACTTGGGCTCAGGCACAGATTTGGTTCAAGAGGCGCTGTCAGAGCAGAGCAGAGAGAGAGCAACTGAATGAGACTTTGCTGTCAACCAGAGCAAGCAATTCCAATTGAAAAGAAACTCAAGAGACGCACAAGCAATAAAATTAGAAAGCAAAAAGCATTGTTCCGGTTCCTTGTTGAAGTTAGCATAAAGCTTAAATATTGTGAAATTTTTGTGTAAGACTTAATGGGAACAAAATTTTTAAAAGTTTAAAAAATATTATAAAATAAATTGGTTTTTGCAATGTATTAATAATAATTTTAAACGGAATACCTAAAAATTAACCTAAAAATTTGTATTAAATTATTAAAAAATTTATAAATATTAAATTTTAAATGGTAAACTTTGCAAATTAAAATCAATAAAAATAATAATTAAAATATACTTATTATTATTATAATTATTTGTTTTATTTTAAAAATATATTAAATATTAAATATTGATTAAATATAATAGAAAATCAGTTAAAATTAATAATAAATATACATATGTTTATACAGACATATTTTTATTTATATTATTATTAATTGACAAATAATAAAATATTGCATGTCTTAAGTTTGTTTTTCATTTTAATTATTTTTTTAATATTATTATATTCATTTCATTATATATTATTTTTATTCTCACACTAACAATTCATTAAACAATTAGTTAAATCACAAACTTCAATAACTGTAAACGACTTGAACAAATTTGTTAAAGAGCATTTTATGAGTTTTTGGCGTATTTCGGTTAGCTTGTAATATATATGAAAACTTCCAACTTAAATAGTTGAAGTTTGCCATTTTTATTTGACAGCTGCTCTGTTAACAGTTACCAAGAGAACTCTTTCGTGCTCTCGACAGGCAAAGCAATGTGCAAGCTTTCAGTTTGCTATGCTAGCTGTAACTATTATATCCCATCTCTCTCTCTCTCTCTCTCTCTCTCACTCTCACTCACTCTCCCATGCACATGCTCATACAGATGTACAGTTAGTCGTTCTTTTTCTTCTTCGCTGTGTGCCTTCCAATGCCACTTTCGCTGACACTGACATTTAAAAGCATTGACTGCCGCAGCAGCAGCAGTAGCAGCAGAAGCTAACGACTGTCAATAACTGCTTTGCCAACCTTTTGTAAATGCTAAAGGAACAGCCGTAAAATAGTTGGCAACGCGACAACAAGGGCAACAATCTTACACATGATTGGCTGGCATGAGCAGAGCCGACTGAGTGCCAAAACGGAGCGAGGGAGCGGGTGAGTGAGACTTGAGCTCTTGCTCTTACGCTCCAACAACATGATTATTTTTGTGTTTATGCAGCTGAACAACTGCGGACAGCGCGAGCAACAGGCAAATAGTTTACAAAACTTAAACAATTTGAATTTGAGATTTGACTTTTGTTTATTATTCTTTTTTCTTTTTCTTTTCTTTTTATCTTTGAACAAGGCAAATGCTCTCGCTCGCCTTGTGTGGCCTCTTAAAGGCTTTCCAGTGTTTAAGATCTCCTTCCCATACAAAAATTTGCTGCTATCGACGGCTACTGTTGCGCCTTATCGCACTGGCAGACACATTTAATTTCGAAAACATCATAAATCGATTAACATTTCGAAATTCCAGACGCCGCAGCATCATTAACAGCCGCAAACTTTCCGACAGCCATTAGACCCTTTTCAAAGACTAGCTCAACGTAGCCCGAGGCGCTAATTTGACTTTTTGTAACTGTGCGCCGAGCCCAGTCGAAGTAGAATGAGCAGACAGACTCAGCCTCAACTGCTGCTCAACTGACAGTTGGGCTGCATCCGACAGCTACTTTTAACGGCACCCCCCCCCAAAAAAAAAGAGCGCCCGAACCAGATACCATTTCAATGTCTGCCTGTCATATCTGACATTTTGCGCTAATGCATTTGAATAAGCGTTTGTAACTGGGTTAACGTTTATATGGCCAACACTGGGCTAAAGTCGAATAGTCAGACAGGCAAATCAGTTAGTCAAATAGTCACTTTAACAGTTGCTCACTTTGTCAATCTTTCAGCGCCGCAAGCGATTTGCTCTTGTAATAAATAATTAAAGTTTCTCGACGTTGATTTAGTTGCTTTGCACAAACGAGAGGCTTCCCGCCCCTAAATCTTAACAGTTTATGTTTGCTGCAACACCTAAGAAGTCTCGCACTTGGCCAAGTTGCCTCAAGCTGTTGTGGCAACATCAAATCGTGCATCATTACGCGACGTCAATTGTTTATGATTGTGACTTATATGAAATACGAGCATTGCCCATTGAGAAATGCGAGACAATTTTACAGTTATAGTTATCGATAGACCCAACAGCTAAAAGCTAATATAAATATTATGAAAACACTTAAGACCCACAGCTCCAGCTCCAGGCACTTTGTCAGCCAATTTATGCTTTTGACTGCACACACATCACAACAACATGTCACACCTGAGCCTGAGACACCCACACGGGTTCGATTAGATACGCGCTGTCAAATAGGAAATTTATGTTGATTTTATTTTCAAATGCAATCATAATTTATGCAAATCACTTGAAAACTATACAAACTCACTTTTCACTATCGACTCGAACGAATCGTGCGATTTATGCGCCCCATGTCAAACATACCTGCAAAGATAACAGGAGATCCAATTAAATAATATACAAATACATGTGTATGTGTGTGTGTGTGTGTGGCAATTAATTTTGATGGCTGCGCCTGTGAGCTAAAGCTAATTTTCATAATTTTAATACATAGTTTATGGCTTCGCCACAAAAATTGACCAAATTGCGGCGCCCAACAGGCGTATGAGTGATGTTTGCTTGCATTTTCGTAAATGCGACGCAGCGTGAGCCAAACAAGCTGCAAAGAGAGAGGGAGTGGGAGAGGGAGAGTGGGAGAGGGAGCGCGTGTGAGGACCACCAACTGCGCGGCAAGCTGGCTGCATGCGGCACATAAATTTTTGCTGGCCCATGTTCAACTCATTTGCATGACAAAGTTGGCCAAAAAGAAAAATACGACTACACGCTTCAGCTGTAGCTGCACTGAAGTACAACAGAGCCGAGCCCCAGCCCCCAACCAAGCACATTGTGGGCGTGTTAATTATCCACTAATGTTGCCTGCTTCAAGCACAGCAATGTGCCTGAACTTTGACACACGTACAAGCATAGCCGTGTACAGTTACAATGCAACACACATCGAAGAGAGAGAGAGAGAGAGAGAGAGACGCGCCTACTTTTGGCCTCCATTTCTGGCTTTCAGCATTTGAATTGCGACTGCGCCGGCGACTGTCCCGTAGCTTTGCTCTGGCCCTTTTATTAATGATCTGGGCGCAGCTCAAGGCGAGACACGAGATGACAGTGAGACAGAGAGAGAGAGAGCGAGGGAGAGGCGAAGGTGGAGTATCTGTGGCTAATTGATTTTCTGTTGCGGGCGGCCGGCCCGATAATGAGCCACAAGCGCTGCTGCCAGCCGAAATACATTTCAGAAAGTTGCACAACATTTTGACGCGTTCTGCTGTGGCATTGTCATTAGCGCCAACATATATGTATATTGGGGCACGTTTTATCTAATTACGTGTGTAATACAAGGCATAATTATACGCCGTCAAAGATGTTTTCAGTCGAAAGCGAAAGTGAATTGCGAGCAAATGACGAGAGCTGAGAGGTCAGAGCTGAGACTCGTGGGCGTAGCGAATCTGCGAAAAGATGCTGCAGCAGGAAACACTTATATAAGAGAGAGAAAGAGAGAGAAAGACTGAGGTAGCCAGATATGTGCTGTGTTTAGTTTATGCTTATTGCAATTAAAAAGCAAACTTCTTAGCTCAAGAAATCCACTTGGATTTATATAATGATGCCCCATATCAACTTCACTTCTCAACTCAAATAATAAGCCAAACTACTTTAATTACAAGCCAATTATATTTATTGCCATTTTCAAAGCCAATTTGTAATTTAACAAAAGCCTCACAGAGACTTAAACCACTTTAAGCCATGTGGTTATGTGGCCAAGTGTCATCTGAGTAAACCATAAAAGAATCAGCCCAAGTCCAAGTTACCAAACTAGCAGCAACAACTGTTGAAATGGCTTCATTGACACTGTGGCTAAGACGCATTCAAGTTTATCCAGGCCAAGTTTATGGCATGCTTTTAAGTTTTACACCTCAAATAGACATTTGGCCAGCGGCTTTGACCAGCATGTGTCCCATGCTGTTGCTGATAATGTCTCATGGATATAATGAGACAATGAGCAGGGCGACAGACATTTCACTGATAATCATAAGTATTCAGCTCGTTGAGCTTTTCTCATTACACGCTGATGGCTTGCTCTAGCTCTTATAAGCACACTCTCTCTCTCTCTCTCTCTCTCTCTCTCTCTCTGAGACTATCTCTCCCTCTGCCTTTCTATCTCGCTGCTGGCATCATTTACACTTTTATTCATTGTCCCTCTGGCAAAAATCGCACATTTCCGTTGACTTTTCACTGTGGATGATGACTTTTCTGCTCCTGCTACTGCTTCCTCTTCTTCTGCTTCTTCTTCTTCATTTGTAGAGCATTTCAGCACGCATTTACTTTTTATTTGCGCTAATCTTCATCAGGTGCTTTCCACCTTCTCCTTTTTCGTTTAGGGTCGAACTTTTTGCTAAACTTTTTTTATATGCAACTTGATTTGCTTTTTAATGCACTTTTCATTGACATCTTTTTCTTTTAGTAATTTTGCAGTTGATTAATTTTCATTATTATATATTTTAGTTGCTTAACTTTACGCAAAGGAATTCTCTCTCTCTCTCTCTCTCTCTCTCTCTCTCTCTCTCTCTCTCTCTCTCTCTCTCTCTCTCTCTAATAAAATGCACATTGCCGTGGCATTTATTGCCAATTGTGGCACTTCGTGTGGACAGGCAACGAATTGTGGCCAGAGGCAGCTACAATTGCATTGCTCTGGCCAAAAAGGTTCAACGCACAGCTGCGGCCAGCTCTAAACAAAGAAAATACATTAGACGAGCAGCAGCAGCAGCAGCAGACCAAGCCTGGCCCTGGCCAGTTACAGAAGCCGTTTAGACCATACTGTTGACCAAGCTGGCTGGCTGGCCAAGCCGTCAGCGGGTTCATGGCCAAGTTGAAGAAAACAATTTTGTGCGCGGCTGCAGACGAAAATTGCAGCCACGCAGGAAACCAACTCGAAAAATCTATTATTGAAATCTATAAAAGAGCTGCGCAGAGCGACTGCGACTGCCTTTTGCTCTGCACTCCCCCCTTTCCCTCTCCCACTCTCTGTTTCTCTCTTTTTTGGACAGGTTCGCTTAAGAGCTTTATATACATTTTTAATATGGGGTAACACAGGGGAGGGCAAATGCGGCCACTGCGACTGGCTAACTAAAGGGTCGAGTCGGGTCGGGGCAGATGCTACGATAACAGCTACAACAACAATTGGCAACTATTAAAGTAGCAAATGATGTTTTTTTTTTTTTCATTTCATTTCACTCGATATGTCTGGGAATGGGAGTTACAAGAGGAAGCACGCGCATAGAAAATAGATTAAAATGGGAGTTTGGCAATGTTGTGGGATTGGCGTAACGAAACGTACTCGACTCTAGCAAATCTATCAGCTTGAAAATAGCTTCAAATCTGATAAGGCGGCGAAATGCATTGAAGCAGCGCCAAGGCAAATGCTGAAACAGAAACAGCAACAGAACAAAAAAAAATAAAAAACAGAAACAACAGCAACAACAGACAGCAGAGCTGCAATTGCAACTCCAACCCCAACTCCAATTTCGACTTCAACTGCAACTTCAAGTCCAAGACGGACAGCAGCTGGTTTTCCTATTCAGCCAACAGAGGGCGCTGTGCGCTAATGCAGTCGTCGCAAAGGAAATTGATGATGTGGATGAATGAACATTGAGCAAAGTGATTAAGATTACGTTAGAATGATAACGGGACAACCAGAGTACACAATAAATCGAAGCAAGCGAATTGCAATGAAATTGCATTCAAAAAGCGAGAGAGAGAGAGAGAGAGAGGGAGAGAGAGAAGAAAATGAATTCGAGTGGGAGCAGTAGGACACTCGGACTTGCAGCATTAAGCAAATGCTTTGCCATTCACTTTTTTCTTCAGACAATTTCAATAAGGTTCAAGTGCTTTGAAAAGAACTCAACATTTAATTTTAGAGTTTAGATTAAATTATGTAAACTCTACAAATTTCCTTAAATTTCGATTTATAAATCATAACCTTCCCTACCAAACATTCATCAAATGGCATTTTCAGAGATTTATAGCTAAATAGAAAAAAAAGAGAACCTTGAATTGATTATTGTTGCATTATAAATCATTTATGTTATCATCTGCATATGAAAGGTAGCTCAAATGAGATATTCAGTGAGCTAATCTTTATGCGGGCATTAGCCATAAATACATTGAATGTTGAATGTTAACCCAACGTAGTCATATCAGTTTACATAGCATTGGATACCCACTCAAGAGCCCACACAATGTAGACGCTTTATAAAGCCACTAAAAGCTGCTCAAACAATACAGCCCGCACAACAACAGCAACAACAATGGCAAGAAGTTAAAGATATATCGCAGCATCTTTTCTTCTTTAAGCTTAAGCGATTTCCCATGAAAAATCATTTGGCGCATAAATGCATACGAAAATATAAAGAGCGCAGAAACGAAAGGCGTTTAAATCAGCACTACAAATGCGACTCATCCCTGACAAACACACGCACACACACACACACACACACACACACACGCATGCAACATTAAATTTCCAACACTTGAAGTGTGGATTTCAAGAAAGCCAATCAAAAACTCAGCAGCAGCAGCAGCAGCAGAGGCACAGGCAGCGTCGCCTCTCGCTCCATTACATATGCATACGTCGAACAAAAGATAGCGCAAGTTACAAGCAGAGGCTGGAGACTCTGCCGAGCCTCTGGAGACGCAGCTAAGTTGGAGAGTGTAGACTTCAAATGCAGCACACATCAATACAACGCTAGTCCAGCGCCTGAGTGAGTGAGTGAGTGAGAGAGCGAATGACTGACAAGCAGGACTTTGAGCTGAACGAAGCTGCGCTCAGCTGAGGTTTTATGCACTTTTAGTTAACGTAAATTCAGCGCATCTACATAGCAGTCTCTCATTGTGTGCATTGTGGGTACATATATTTAACACTTGACTGCACCGCCTGACACCTAACAAGATGTGGCTCTGCTCTGCTGCCGATGCTGCTGCTGCTGCTGCTGCTGCTGCCCAGAAGCCATTGTATTGGCCAACCAAACAACTGACAGGCAATCAACACAAATCGATCAAATCGAATGGCACCCATTGACGTCCACCGAGGGCTTTGCATTGTTTTGCATTGTTTTTCCTTCCTCTTCTTCTTCTGTTTTCTTGCCCCTTGGCCAATTTAGTAGCCGGGTTCATCGCTTGTAGCTGTTGCCAGCGAGTGACAAACGCGCCGCGCTGCCTGCTGCAGTCTGCATTCAGCTTGCAAATCAAATAAATCAGCGTAAATTGCATGTGAAATTAATGCAAAGCACACGAGAGATGTTCTCGCAAAGATGCCAACGTTCCTACCGATTTGAGCGCATCTTAATGAACTGCAACTGAGTTGGACAACTGTCTCCCTCTCTCTCTTTGTATATTCTCTTTAATTAATAAGTTTTGCCTTGTTTGGCAGTAATTGTTATATGCAGCTGTGTTCATAAAAAAAAAGTGGTGCGAGTCAGCGCTGAATGTTGAGCAATAAACTTTCATGATAAACAAAATAATTTATTTCGAAAACAATTTGAAATAAATATATTTGTATTACATTTTTTATTTATTAAATTTCTATTTATTTATAAAATATATGTATTATATTTATTTTTTTTTTTATATTAAATATTGTTTATTTATAATTAGATATTACTTATTTATTTATTATTATATATTACTTATTGATGTATAATTATTTTCTTTTTATTTTGTAATTTATATTATTTAATTTTTTTATTTATTTATTTTTTTTATTTATATAAATTTAAAATGATATGAAAAAGCGTATTTCATATTCCGTCTTTCCACTGCTCTTTATGCTCTTCATCAATTATTTCTTCTTAATTATTTGCAGTGCAAGCAAAAAGGAATATTTATTGCATGCTGAATTTTTCATTTTTCGGGCCGATTGTTGCGTGCAACAACATGTTGCAAGTTGTCTGCCGCTTAATTTATTGTTGCTCTGGCAAAAATGCTAATAAACATGTTTATTATGCGGCTCTCGACTAACAACAAGTGGAAAATGAAAACTGCGCACCGAAAAAAATTCCCTTTTGCAACGAAAAAAAAACAAAATTCCATAATTTAATATGAACTTTGTTGTTATTGTTGTTGGCCTTTTGTGTCCTTTGAAGGCAAGAGAATAAAAAAAAAAGAGTATGTGCATTGTCGTATTTAAACGGACTGCGTATATTTCATTGGAATTTTGATGAAATTTATATGCGTACGTGCTCAAAATTATCCAGCCGATCAATCCTTTACTGCGCTAGCTGCTTCTTTTCCTCCTCCTGCTGCTCCTCCTGCTGCCGCTGCTGCTGCTGCGGCTGCTCCTTACGTGCGTTACAAATGCGCTGCTTAAATTAGACTTTAAATTGGCTAAAAATGCGGCGTAGCGAAAATGCCGAGACGTGAACCCAGAGACAGAGAAAGAGAGAGAAACGTTGCCCATCTTTGGTATAGCATCTCGGCATCGACCAGCCAAAAGTTAAGTCCATTGCTCATTGGCCATCATCAGCCATCGTCCACTGGCTAACTGGCCGCCTCTGCGGATCGATCGTTGAATGCCTCATTGACTTTTGGTATGCGCCAAGTTTTTCTCTGCCTTTGCTCACGTAGCTAGTTTACCGACTGCCTTGTATATTTCAGACTGTCCACGGCATTTAGCGTACAGCTCTGGCTAGAAACTGATTTATGTGGTTAGACAATTGCGTGGCGAGTCATAAAAGAAAAGGGTAACTTCTGACGACGACGACGACGACGAAGATGATGATGATGATGATAATGATAATGATGCGCCTGATGCAGCGCGACAGCCGTAAAATTTGTAAATACTTTTGGCCATTCCTCGATTGACTGCAGATAATGAATGAGCATTGCGCAAGGCACTGAATTCACATTTGTAAATTGAACAAGTTGATGGGCAAGAAAGGGAAGGCAAGGGAGCTTCAAATCAATTTTCTTTTAGCCAGTTTGATTGAGCTATACATATAGTAGAGAATAAAGTCAGAGTGAGCATAAAGAATATTTGAATTCATTTTATTAGGATTTTTCGAAAGATTTTTAAGTTTGGAATCAGTTGAGGATTTCTTGTATCAGTTTTGTGTTTCCAAAAAATTCAATTAAATAAAAATGCTTAATTTATAAAGCAAGTCATGTCAAATAAAACATATTTTTTTAAATTAACTATTTTTACTGAAAAATATAATCTTTTGTATACTTAAAAATGAAATAAAATACAATGTAATATTCTAATATAGACCTTGAATACTTACAAATCAAATAATAAATTAAATAAATAAAAAAATTTTGAGAGCATTTTTTTTCTTATTCAATGTTATTTTAAATTAAAATTTTTTGTTTTGTTAAGTATAAGAAAAAATAATTTTTTTTTAATGCAATGCTATTTTAAATTTTAAATGTTTAGTTGTTTTTTTTTTTTTTTTTTTTTTTTTTTTTTTTTTTTTGTCAAGTCTAAATAAATATATAATAATTCTGTTTTTCAATTGTGATGTCTGAGAAAATATAAAAAATTTTGTTTTTAATAAAATACTTATAGAATGTTAATATTAATTCTAAATTTAAGTTATATAATGCTAAATTAAATTAAAAACTTTTTGCTTTTTATTTGTCAAGTCTAAATAAATATAAAAATAATTTTAAATAATAATAAATTTATTAATAATTTTGAAATAATAATAATTACTTTAATTTTTTAAATAAAGAAAACAAAAATAATAATAATAATGAAAATAATATATAAATATTTATTTTGCATAAATAATAATATTTAAATATTTCTTTTCATAATTGAGTTCACATAAATTAAGTTTTCCCCTTTTTAATACAAACTCTTTTCAGCTAGTCGAGTTTTTTCAACATTTGACTAAAATTATTATAACATCTATTATTATAACATCTTCCATTATTTATACAAAAAACCATTGCTATTCTTAAAGCAGAACAGTTCTCTCTTAAATTGCAGCAACAATAAAAGCATAAGTATGGAAATTAGTTTTTTTCTTTTCTTTGCCGGAAAAGTTAAATAATTTCGCACATTTTAGTTCTGCGTCTGCTGCCAAGCAAATAATGTTTGCCATTTTCTCTCGACTCGAACAGCCCCGACCCCAACCTCGCTGTCCCTCTGCTCCAACATCCTCTTCCCTCTCCCTCTCTCGCAAATCTGTCTGTCAGCCACATGCTGCAGTTGGCGGCGCCCCCTTTTGTTGCGTGGCGCTGCGTTTGCTTTATGTGTCTCACATATTTTAATTTATGACTAGAAATTTATTTAAATTAGGAACTCATTAGTTGGCAACGCCGCCGTCTGCACAGCTATAGCTACAGCTACAGCTACAGCTTCAGCTCCTTCCTGTTGCCACCTACGTCTACGTCTGGCCCCTCGCTGACTGCGTGGCGTTTACCTTTGTCACTGCCAACGTGTTGCCGGCGCTGGCTTGGCCCGGCTGTACTCCATTTGCCGCCAGTTTATTACATTGTAAAGTAGCCGAAATGGGGTAAGTGGCTGCAATTGAGTCATGTGGCAGCATAAATAAAAGTAAAGCCGCCACTAAGCGGCATGCAGCAATACAATTTGTTTGGCATTTCAGTCTCGGCACACGTGGCGCGACTATTTGTATTTGTAGTTCGTATTCGATGGCAATCCTTGAGGAATCCAATCAAACATGTCATAAATAAAATTACGGCAGCTCAATTTAAGAACTCGAACCCTAGCCTAAATAAACACTTGAGCGAAAGCCAAACAAGGAAGCAGCTAAGAAAAAATTGGGCAAAAAGGAAAAGTTGCATGATAAATTAGCAGACGGCCGATGCTAAAGTGCCCAAATACTAATTTTCAATTCAAATGCAAACAAAATAATGGAAAACAAGTGAGGCCACGCATAGGCTCGGACCAGAAACAACAGGCCTCAGCAAACAAAACAAGTTGAAAAACCAAAAAAAAAAAAAAAAAAGAGAAACGAGAATAAAATCGAAAGAAAAACGAAATGAAAACAGGAAAACAACACGCAGCCGAGCAAAAGTTTTACAAACCACAAAATTGTTGCGGTTAGAAGGAAATTTCGAGCACCCACAAAAAAGAAACAAAAACTCAACCATTTTCGGGGCTGCCGCTGCTTGTCAAGGATACTTGCGGCCTGTTTGCCTGTTTGACTTGAGTGTTTGCGATGCCCATAAAAAATTAAGCGCCATTTCAATTGTCGTACAAACTTCTCTCCCACTCACACACTCCGACTCCCTCTCTTTTACTCACCCAGCTCAGCATTAAATTCAACATGAATATAAGAATTTGTTGGGTTTAGTTCTTGATGTTGCGGCCATTTGTTTGGGCTGCAGCCACTTGAACAAATGAAGCAATTTGTAGGCCAGTTGAGTTTAGGTTGCCCCAAAGCCTGATGAGCTATTGCTGCAGCTGCTCTGTGGCGAGTTATATTAACAAAAAGAAAGGGTTAAATTGCTCTGATACAATCGATTGATCAACAATTAGGTTTCTCTTTCTCGTTTTTTTTTTTTTTTTTTTTTGTAACTGAAAGCAACTTGACCTAAATTTGTTTGAAATTATGTACTTCTATGGATACTTTTTCTGGCTCTGTCCCCGATTTAAATACCTATTTTTCGCTATTTCTCTTTTTTCACTGCACTGCACTGCTCAGAGCGTTAGCTCAATATCCTTCCTTTCATGCTGTCCGTCTTGCGCCAACTCTCTCCTTTTCCCCACCCATTCTTTCTCTCTCTACTTTTAAGTATTCTTAACGTTCCCTCAATCTTATTCTTGTTTATTTGTATATCTTTCACAGTCACAATTCATCGTCTCAGTATATTTGTCTAGCTGTCTTATTTCTTTCTCTATCTCTCTCTTTCTCTCTCTTTGATTCTCTTTCTATTTCTTTTTTTTTTTTTCTTTTACTCCCTTTCTCTCTTGCTCTGTCTGTATATACATTTTTTTTATCACTCTATTTGTTTAACATGCTTCCGGCCCTCTCTCTCTCTCAGCTTTTCTTAATTTCACCTCAGATCATTTCATTTCATTCCATTCCGTTTCCGTGCTTCTTGCCCCCCTCTCTCTCACTCTCTCTCTCACAGCTTTTCTAGATTTCACCTCATTTAATTCCATTCCATTCTGTTTCTCACTCTACTGATATTTTGAGTCTATCCCTCTCGTTTCATTCAACTCATTCCATTCCATCTCTCGGTCTACTTAGCGCAGCCAACTTCAAGGCATTTCCTCTTTTATCTTCATTCCAGATAGTGCTTAAATAATTGCCAATTCCATATGTTTTCTTTAACTAATTTCTGTTAATTTCATTGCATTTCTAACTCAGTCTCTCTATCTCCCCCTCTCTCTCCCCCTCCCTCTCTCTCTCTATTTATTTCCACTTCAATTTATATTCAAAGTGCGCCTCAAATCTAACATATTTTCTACTCTGCCCCCATTGATTTCAGCTGAGTTCAGTTCAGTTTTCATGTTGCAAGCATATTGCCATTGGTATGGGGGGAGAGGCGTGTCTACGCCCACTTTTTCTGCATTTAAAATGCGCCGCCGTCGACAATTTAAATTTGCGCGACATCTTCACAAATTGTTTAGCTATTTCTGGCGAGACTCGAGCGACATTTGTGCGGCTTTTCTCGCCATAGTCGACGACATTTTCTCCGGTCACGTGCCACACGCAATTTGCGGCGACGGCATCTCGTGTCTTTGCCAGCTCCTTGGAGAATAGATGTTGTGTTTCTTCTTCATCTTTCTTTGTTTTTTTTTTGGCGGTGGCAACGAGTGAAAGTATTGTGCGGCAGAAATCTTGTGGCATACTTATTAAGCCTCATTTATTGTAATATATGGTAATAATAATTTTATTAGATAAATTACCTGCAGGCTGTCGCGGCGGCAGTTGCCAAAATGTTCTTGTGGCAACAGCTGTGGTTGGGAGTGTATATGAGAGAGTGTGTGTGGCGTGTGGTTGAGGTATAAATTGTATATAGCAAAAGTGCCTGGTATTAGAGTATTTGCTATTAAAGACATTTAAGGTAGCCGTGGCAAGAGAAGCTGAAACAATGCGCTCTTGAGGCATTGATTTAAGTTTAACTGAGGGATGAGACTTAGAAGAGAGCAGAGAAAACTCATGAGGAACTGCTGAACAGGTCAAATGATAAAACTGAGAAGAGAGTAGAGAAAACTCATGAGGAACTGCTGTACAGGTCCAAGGTTTTGTTGAGTTCAAAGGCAACTGCGAGAAGTTAAAGGAAACAAACGAAATCGTCTCTTCTATTCCAAGTCTTTTATGCATCATTCGATAAGACTCAATCGTATTTTGATTGGTTTGAAATTGCGATAAGAATATAAGCAAATAGATAGAATTATTATTTAATCATAAGTAATAATAAATAATATTTAAAAAATTTATATGATGCTAAAGACTGATGCTACAAATTGCGAGTTGTTAAAGAATTATTTTCAAAGATTTTTTAAACATTTTTTGAATTTAAAAAAAAATATATATTTGTTTATATTTTAATCTAAATTAAATTAAAATCATAATTAATAAATGAATAATAATTAGAAAAATAATAATAAATTATTATTTAAATAAATCCCATAAGAAACTATTCAAATATTTGATTAATGCCAAAGACAAGTGCGAGAAATTGATGGAGAAGTTGTCTATGCTGTCTTATCTTTCATTTATACATATGTATATCATTTAATAGAAGTCAAACTTATTTTTAAAGATATTTAATTCCTATTAAAGCTAAAGTTGTAAACTAAATACTATTAATATTAGAATTATTAATTTAATAATTTGTAATCTGAGATAAAAATCAATTCTAATAATTCACACTTTCTGCTTGACAAATCTGCAACTTTTATATATTTATTCAGCTTATATTTCATATTCAGATTAAATTATATTCCTGGTTTTAAAGCTAAATATTCGCAGCATTCTTACACATTGAAAAGAATTTAATTTACAATTAATCAATAGATATTCATGGAATATCGTAGATAATAAACTTACTACTACAGTTCACATTCCTTGCATTACATATGTAAGCTCTTTACTAGAATTTTCCTCACTCTCTTTCTCTCTCTCTCTCTGTTTCTTTCCCACTGCCTCTTGAACTCTTTTGTAGTTTAGTCTTTTGGCTAATCTCTTGCCAAGAATTGTGCAGACTTCACATGCCAAATTCACATTCAGTGGATGCTGCTGCTGCTGCTGCTGCTGCTAAGTCGTTTGCCCTCTGGGCTTTACCTATTTTGGGCAAATGGATTACAAAAATTAATAAGAAAATGCATTCGGTTGGCGCTTTGGCAGGCAGCATGCCAAAGTCGATGGCTTAAGCAGCAGAAAATTAGGTAGACAATGGGGCCATGAGCTAGCTAGCTAGCTAGCTAAGCGCACAGCCAGTAAATAGCAAACGAAGCTAGATGAACTCAAAGTGGAGCGCTCCAAGCCAAAATGGGCAAACAGCAGCCCCAACAAGCCAACAACCGACAGCCGACAGCCGACAGCCGACAGCTGCGACAGAGTCAGAAAGGAGCCAAAGTTAAATGCTAAAACACAATTATATGTTAACGATTCGAGCGTGTAACCAGGAGTGAAGCAGGAAGCTATGGATGTCTATATATACATATACATATACCTATACACACATATATGTTTGTGTGTGTGTGTGTAATTTTTCTAGCACAACATACGATTAACTTCAAAGGATGCCTTTGACGGCTGAAATGCGCTCAGGCAAGAAACTAAGCCAAACACGGCAAACGACGTCCAAAGCCAAGTGAGAGAAACAATTGAGTATGAAATCAAATAGTTGAGCCTGAACGACAAAGCGTTGCTCTACACATACGCATTGTGAATTTAGCTAGAAAATAGCTATTATTTATTTATATACATAAATATATACCCGAATTCAGAGCATCGTAGCGAATTAAGCCAGCAGCCGAGCAGCAGCTAAATATATCTCGTATAATGAGAGCAGCCCAATTCGAGTGCCTGGCCTGCCTGTCCCTCTTCATGTCAATAGGTGGCAAAGTCGAGCCACAAAAGGTTGTGCCTCGGCCATAGGCCACGGGCCACGGGCCACGAGCGAGCAGCACGAGCAGCACGAGAAGCGCGAGACTCGAGTCTGTAGACTAAACAATAGTTTGTTAAGCATGCACAACTGCTGCCACTCCCACTCTCTCTCTCTCTCTCTCTCTCTCTTTCTCTCACACTTCTGCCTTTGACTTTGACTTTCTTGCTTGCGCCCAAGACGCGCAGATCTAGTTCCTTTTGCCGGCTTTCGCTTGGGCTGCCTTGCGATAATGCCGCGTAGATTAGTTGGGTCAATAGCGACGTTAAAGGGAAATCAATAAATTATTATGGTTTATTAATAGATAGCCTGACTCTGGGCACGCTGACTTGACTCCCAAGATATGCCAACTCGTAAATTGGAAACGAGCTTTCCAGAGAGAAGATGTTGATTACATTGTATGTAATAAGCTAAAAAAGGCTGCATAATTTAGAGAGAGAATAAATGAAGTATAATTATGATGAAATTTATATTTAATATGCTGCTTGCTTAAATAATTTTAATGTATATTTATTACGATTTAAAAATTTAAAAAATATATATATAAATATATTAGAAATGGCAAACAAAGTAATAATAAAACTATAAATAAATTAATTAAAATAATGAAATAATATAAATATAAATTTAACTAATTAAAAATACAATTTAAAATTATTATAATATAAAATATAAAATAACTAAATTATTGTTTAAAATAGATAAATAAAAAAAAATAAATCAAATTTATTAAATTTCTTTCAACTTTACATAAATTTCCATAAATTCTCAGCATATTTACTCTTAATTTTATCATAATTTCTAGCAGTGTATTAAATAGTAAGCCCCTTTATAATCGCTTCACACAGCGCGATATTCAACAACAATAACAACAACAACAACAACAACAACTAGTTGAAGCCTCAACGGTTGCAAATAAAACAAACAAAAACAACAAAGCCAAGAGGCGTAGCCGCAGGGGGCGTTGATCGCTTATAGAGCCAGGGATTTCGATGGGCCGGAAAGTCGCTCACACACCCACGCACACACACACACACACGAAGTCGTTGATTTGCCGGCGCTGATTAGAGGATTTGTTAATGCGCTTTTAATGCACACACACAAAGCTACACTGGCTACCATAATTTGCCTCGCCTACTGAGGCACTGCATCATCATCATCATCATGATCAGCATCATAATGAGCTCAACGACAATACAATTAATTATAAAAATTCGCAACAATTTACTTGCGTTGCTTTATTTATGTATATGAGAGCTGCATGCCGCCTCCAGTTGCAGCCTCAGACTTGCCTCTCTCTCACTCACTCACTCTCTCTCTCGCTCTCTCTATCTCTGTCACTGTGTCGCCCTCACTATTTTTTACCGCCAGCACTTAAGCCTAATTATGTTCGATTGTTGCCATTGTTCACGCACCTTCCGCTGCCTGGCCTGGCCGCATGCGCGTTCTGATCGAAATCAGCAGCCAAAAGATCCAAAGGCGGCTGCGTTGGAGTTGGAGGGAGAGAGAGAGAGAGAGAGAGAGAGGTAGGGAGGCGGAGAGAGACCGAAGCTAAAGATGCTCTGAAAACCCATTTCGAATTTGGCATTGTTTGTCGTGCTCTTGTTGTTGTCGTTGTTGCCTGTCTTCTGGGTGTGTTTTGTTTTCGGTTGCCTTTAGCTTTGCCTTTATCGTTGCCGTTGCCATTGTCATTGTTGTTGTTGTTGTTGTCGGTGTGTGCTTAAATTATATGCTTTTAAAAAACGTTTAAGAATTAATTGGATTATATCGTTTTTTACTTCTTTTTTTTATTATTTGTGGCTCCAGCGAATTCTTAATGAGCTTTATTTAAATGCAACTGAGAGACATGATCTATACACATAAAAAAAAACTTCAATAACTGATAAGAACTAACTCACGATCAGTCAACTAGTTGCTTTATCTATATATTTGCAGCAAAAATCTTATTTATGGCAGTAAACCAAGTTAACAACTGTAAGCTGTAAAAATCAATTATAATTTCCAAGAGACGCAGAGACTTGCCATAAATAATAAAGGCCAGAACCGGGCTCAAAACACGGAGAGTGTAAAAGGCCGCCGATAGATATCTTTACGAGCCCCCAAAAACTATTGTGACCAAGCAGACAATCAAACAAAGGCCGAGTCGGACTACGACTCCGAATCTGATTCCAAATCCGAGTTCGAGTCCGAGTTCGAGTCGTAGCCCGCACAATTTTGATTGCATTTTGATCGACAGGCAACGTTAACGATGCCCGGCCGTTGCGTTTTACTTCTATTTTTTTTGAGTTGTAGCTGCTTACCAAATCATAAAGAAACACTAAGAAACTCAAAAAGCCCAGCCAAAGCCGCCCAAAAGCACAGCCAAAGCCATAAGCTGAAGCCGCTTTAGATGGAACCGCAGCGAAACGAGAGGCAAAGATGCAAAGAGGCAGCGGCAAGACAATGTTGGCCAAGTGGCGGGCGGAATAATCAGATGTATTTGATGCGCCAGCTACAGTGAAGACTCGTAGACTAGAAAAACTTGAGCAGGCATGCTAAAAGACTTGGGGAGTGAAGGAAATATCTTTCAGCTTTAGTCTTTAGCTAAATGAGGAATTGAAGTTAGTTAAATATTAGCAAATATTACAATTTAATTTTATTTATTTATTTATTTATTTGTTTGTCCAAGCTAATATTCATTTAATTGTTCTGTATTTCATCTTATTTATTTTATTTATTTATATTTTTTTTTTTTCTAAAGTTTTTATTTTCTTTGTTTTATATTGTTTTATTTTTCAATTTTCTTTGTATATTTATTTCTTTTATTTCTAATTTTTTTCATTTTAAAATCTTCTTTGTGGCATATTGAATTAATAAGAATTAAATACTTGTTTTATTTTTAATATATTTATTTAAAAATAGTTTTTGTTGCTTATTAAATTATACAAAATTAAATTGTTATTTATTTTTAACTTACTAATTTTAAAATATTGAAGTTATTATTAATTTTTTTTTTATTTATATTTTTCTATATATTTTTTTTATTTTATTAAATTTTTTTTGTGAAAGTAGATTTCTCTTAAATATTTTTTGCATTTCAGCTTCAATTAAAAATACTAAAAATTCTATATTCAACTATCAAAACTCTTTCCAAAAGTTCCACTCATGGCAGTCTTTACTGTATCCACTTATATTGAACTCAAAGCTATGGCATTTGCTTTTAAGCCAATTTTACCTGCTGGCCAAACGAATATAAAAAACTATCTTAAAATCATAAATGCACACAGAGAGCTCCATCGCATCGCAGGCAATGGGAAAGGCAAAGCAAATGATTTGTGCGCATATTTCTCTTAGTTTCTTTTCAAACTTTATTTATTTCTATGGAAAGGCTGGCGATTCGTTTCATTTCATTTTGAATTTGGTACGCATCGATTTCGAGATTTTCCGATTTGAATTTGCATTTATATTAAGTTTAGTGTTTCTTTCGGGGGGTATAAAGGCGTCACGGACTGTAATTGCCTTGATTGATATGCATTTTGTTGTTGTTGTTGTTCTTTCTCTCTTTTTTTTCGGCTAGTCACACATGACAGGTGAAAGGCTTTCACCTGTTGTTGAGCTAGCCCAGCCCAGCCTTAAGCCTTTAATACAAATATATATATATTTATATTTTTGAGGGAGTTCATCTAACTCTGCATATGCTTTTTTTTATCATTTTGAGGAAATCTCAGCAGACTACGTGCTGGTAATTTTTTATGATCCTCATCAGCGTCAGACGGCTTGAAATTGGCATTGTAATCGACATCTTTGAGCTGCAAGCCATAACGAAATCTGAGCTAAGCAGAAAGTGAGACGCCCTCACCTTATGCCTCTTCTACTCTCATTCTCATTCTCAATCTCATTCTCCCCTCACTGCGATCTCACAACGAAAAACTTCTCATGCTCATCTTCAGGCACGGCCCACGGCTCGATGCGTCTTTTCCGTCTTATCGAACTTTAATAATCTGACATTTTGAGTTTAAATGAGTCGTCGTCGTCTTTGGTTCGCTGACTAACTCAGCTCGCAGTTGCTGCTGCTCAATGGGTTTGCATTTAATATGACGCTTAATGCCGCTGATCCGACTTCAGTTTGACACTTTTGTGGGCAGCCCGAGTGACAGACAGATCGGATTGCTCCTCTGCCTGCCTGGCTGGCTGGCTGCCTGTCTCACTGGATGACTGTGGCACAAGTGTCAATCAATGCCCACTAAATGTCGTCCATTGAGGAAATGAGTTTCATACGAACCAGCCAGCCGAGGGCGTTCTATAAAGTCAATTATGGGTCATATGCGCGGCTAATGCACTTAATGCATGCGAGATTAAGTCGTTGACTGACAATTAAAATGCCAATTGCATGGGAGATGAAAAGTATGTATTACAAAGGCCGAGAGCAGACGAGCTGAATGTGATTTAATGAATACGAAATCAAATTTGATTTCATATCATTTCTTAGGAATCATTTTGGTATTGAAGTTTTAGCAATTTGAGATCAAAGATCAAGTGAGAGATATGAGCTGCATATGAATTGTAGCCAATCAGAGTTAAAGACTATTTACTTGAATAATTAAGTTGTTTGAGTTGAGACTTTGGACTGACTTTGAGTTATGCACAGATTGTTGAATTGCAAAGCAAAGGAAAATGAGTCTTAAGAAAAGCTTAAAATTACTATAGACTTTAATTGATTCCTGTGTTTATTACTTTATTCCTTCACTGATTCATTGACTCATTGGTTTACTGCTTCATTGATTCATTGAATCATCTATTCATTGATGTATTGTTTCACTGATTCATGGATTCATTGCTTCATTGATTCATTGCATCATTGACTCATTGACTCAGTGAATCATTGATTCATTGATTCATTGATTCATTGCTTCATTGCTCCATTAATTCATTGATTCATTGATTCATTGATTCATGGTATTATTAATTCCTTGATCCAATGACTCAATCATGAATTGCACCATTGCTTCATTGCTTCATTGATTTATTGATTCAATGATTCATTGATTCTTTGATTCATTAAATCATTCATTCATTGTTTCATTGATTCAATGATTCATTTTTTCATTACTCCATTAATTCATTGATTCATAGTATTATTAATTCATTGAGTCATTGATTCATTGCTTCATTGCTTCATTGCTTCATTGCTCCATTAATTCATTGGTTCATTGTTTCATTGCTCCAATAATTCATTGACTCATGGTATCTTTGAATTGATTGAATGATTCATTGATTCACTTCAGCATTGCTTCAATACTTCATTGCTCTAATCCTACGCAATCCCAACATATCTCTATATACCCCCCATACACCCACTATACACTGCAGTAAATTAAATTTCATATATTCGCTCACCTCCAAAAATATGTTCAGGAATGAAATAAAATGTAATGTGAACACCCCCCAAAATGTAAGTCAATTCCAAACTTTCCCCCGCACTCGAAAACAATAAAACTCCAAAGTCATCAGAAAGTTTGTTGTGTGGAAAGTGAGCATATCAGGCCGCAGGCTAAATGTCATTTAATGAAATATGCAAATGAATTTATATTATTATGCACCAGGGTCCACCTACCTACCTACCTACCTACCTAGCAATGTCTCATCAGCATGAAGCGAGCGAGCGACTGCTATAATCATAACAAACCTATAATTTGTTTTAACAAGTGAAACGCCCCAAGCTTCATAATTTATCCCTCACATATTGAGAGACAGCAAAAAAAAAGAAGAAACACGGCGCCAGCATAAGAAAACTCCACTCAGTTGGGGGAGCTCATGAGCTCAACTCCCCTTCTTGAAATGAAGTCGCAGAATTGCTGCAGACAATTTGCATTCAGTTGATTTCTTTCGCCCCTGAGACTGTTTCGCGGAATTCGCGCACAGAAAGCGAAATCTAAAAGATTCCTGAGACATTCTATTAGTTCATTAACTCTGTGTTGCTACCTTGGCACCTGGAGATAGACAGACACAAGTCAAAACATTCATTGGGCTCACCTCAAAAGACAAATCAATTGTAAAAATCAAATTTTGACCTATGTCTAGACAGCGTGGGCACAAGTCGCAGAGATATATTTATGAAATAAATGTTATACAATTTAAATAAATACGAAGAATACGCTATAATCTAATCAAAGAAATTATCAAACAAACAAACAAAAACTAAAAAGTGAAAATGCAATTATTATTTCAATTAAAAATACGCAACTCTGTTGCATTGCTATGGGAACTATGCCAATGAAAAGACACATACAAAAAAAATTGAATTAAATACCAGACACTGGCAATAAAAAATATGAGAGAGAGCGAGAGAGAGAGAGAGAGAGAGAGAGTGGGGCAGACAGAGTGCGGTCGCTGGCAGCCCAAAAAACAGCTTCATTTAAATGGCACGCTAGGGACCTCTGGACACTTCGCTGCTTGCCAAAAACCATTTTTCCGCTTTTCCCATTTTCATTTCAGTTGCGTACATAATGAAAAAAAAACACAAGCAAAAATGTTGCAGTTGAGCATTAACGACTGCTTAATACACGCTTAAGGCTAAAGTACGGACGGACGGGACGGACGGACGGACGGACGGGACAACGACAGGGCTAGATCAACTTATTTTTAATATGCCTGATCAGAATATATATACTTTATGGGTCTGCGACGTCTCCTTCTGCCTGTTACATACTTTTTCACAAACCAGTTATCCCCTGATTCCCTTTCAATGGGGTTCAGGTATAAAAAATTAATTGAATACCAGAAAAACGCTGGCAATTACAAATAAGAGAGAGATAGATAGAGGGGGGCAGACGAGTGCGGTTGTGGCAAGCCCAAAACACCGCTTCAATTTAAATGGCACGCTAGGACCTCTGGACACTTCGCTGCGTGGCCAAAACCATTTTTCCGCTTTTTTCCCATTTTTCATTTCAGTTGCGTAAATATAAACAAACACAAGCAAAATGTTTTCAGTTTGGGCATTAACGACTGTTAATACACGCTAAGGCTTAAGCTAAGGAGTCCTCGAAGGATCTGCTCAATTTAGATAGCAAGTCGGAAGGAATCTGCCTTATAATGTTATGGGAGCTGGTTCATATTTGCTATATATTTTTACATTTTTATATATTTTTGATCGTGGGTTGTCAAGGCAATCTAGAAATATATATAGCTAAAGCTCCATTAGCAGATCCATTGGCTTAAATATATCTGCTATATATTTTAATATTTTTATATATTTTTTATTGTAAATATAAATATATGTATTGCTTTATATTTATATATATTTAAATATTCGAAATAATTTCTAGGATTTCAGATATAATTTTCTAGTATAACCATAGCACTTTATCAGGCGATCAACGCTTATATAATTCAAGTCTTTAGCTACAATAGTATAGAAGGTTCTATATATAGAGACGCTCACTCAGAAAGCCAGACAACCAGTCGAACCTACGAACTGTCAAACACTCTCAGACTGAGACGAATGGATAGGCATCTATCTATCTCTCTTTAGGCGAAACGAACATTTCACAAAACCAATATACTCGCTTCACTCCCGAAATGAACAAAAAAAAAACTTCACACACAAATACCAACAAAATGTTGAGCGCGTATTAAATAGTTGCCATTTTTTGTGCTCACTATACGTGCGTACACACGCTCTCTCTTTTTCTCTCTCTCTCTCTCCTACTCTCTCCCTTTCATTTTTTCTGCCCTGCTGTCTGCGCCTTGGGGCCGTTGCTCTGCGCTCCGTTACGTATACGTTTCATAGAAGTAAATAATTTTCAGGTTCAAGTGGCATATAATATTTTTTTTTTTTTGGCCGCCCCCGCCGAAACTCGACAAATTGCAACCGAGCGAGGCATCCATAGGCATTTGTGTGTGTGGAGTGGGGACGGGGGCCGCTTACATAAATAACGCCATTAAACATGTTCGGCGATGGGCAACAATGTTTCGTCCTCAGTTCCGGCTAGTTCGACGCTGTGCGTCCCTGAGCTCCATTTTTATCAGCCGCCCATTTCAAGTTTCTAAACAACATTCTTTTTTTTTTTTCCTTTGGTTTCTTTCTCAATAGCAGCAACTCCTGGCAGGAGTTGGTGCAGGAGCTGGTCTGACTGGTGTCCTGGCTGGCTGGCTGGCTGGCTCCATTCATGTCTGCCATATATCAAGCGAGCCAGCTCATGTGTCTGAGCCCTGTCGTGCGGTTGCCTGACTGCCAGCCTGTTTAGTGTCCTGGCCAAGTCCCCTGGCCCTGCTAGCCCTACCCCCAACTCTCTCTCTCTCTCTCTCACTGCTTCTCGGCTTAATTGCCAAATGTGTTTAGGTGTGGTTTTCAGCCATGTGCCACAGCACACTGGAACATCGCACAGCAGCTCGCTTTGCCCCATTGTTCGACTTCTTTGCTAGTATATTTTTCTGCACGTTACGCCACGGTAAGAGAATTAAAAATACGGCCATGGCTGTAACAGGATTGGGCATGGGATACACGACGTGTGCGCTACACGTTCCAGGATCTCTCCATTCCGAGCCAAGTGCCAACGGAAACGCTCCAACGTACCAACAGCTGTGGCCCATCGACTCGTTCAATACATCGCACGAATTTGCATGTTTGGCTGCCTCTCGAATGGTTGAGCTGGCTGGGGATGCCTTTTCAAGTTTTATGGCTGCCATTTGAGAAGTATCTGTATCTGTCGTGGCTAGCAGAGGAAGAATACTTCCTATTTGAATGGAAACCGTTGGCAGACTGCTCTGCCCTGGGTATACAGAGGTATGAGACTTTACTTGTGAATGAACTTGTTAGAGGAAGTCAGAATTGGAGATTTTTAACATTAAAGATTTTTTCTAATACAATTTCAGAGAAACCCGATCATTGATTGATATTTAAGTATTTCTTCAGATTTGAAACTTGAAACCAGATTAATTTCTAAAAATCCATTAATTCAATTCGCCAACTTATAATATACCCAAAAACAATCCGATTTTGTCTGATTTCTTTTCGGATTCTCTTCTTAGGAATCTGTTTAATTTTCAACTCTACAAACTTCAATATATCTAGAATCTGTTATATTTCTCTCAATTAAATAATTATAGGATATGTGCTAGGCCATAACCTTACTTTATTTCAATATAACAAAAATTCCATTTGAAAACTCTGCATTTTGAAGCTCACGCAAGATGTCTGACAGCAACATTCATTATAAATACTTTTCCCCCAAATATCGAGCAGAAATTTAAAGTTTACCAAATGAAAGAGCACAACTAATTGATTTCTCGTGTCGGCGGTGCAGTGCAGCTGGCAATTGGAGCTACCATCAGGAAGTGGCCGGGAAAAGAACAAATTTAGCAAAATCAAGCCAACGGAAACAGGTTGCGGGCAGGTGAAAATGTCAGCATACAATAAAAGGAAATACAACACTAGTAAACCAAAGTCAACAATGGAAAAACAATGCAAATAAAAGGTGAGGCGAGGTACGTGATAAACGCGACAATTTCGTGTCATAAACAAATTATTCGACAGAATTGCATAAAAAGAGCGAGGCAGAGCGGGAGAGTGGGAGCGAGAGTGAGAGCGAGACAGCAGCAGATAGATATGAAACAGTGAGCGAAAGCACACCAAGTAGCCATAATAAATGATTAAATAAGCGTAATTATCACCTTTATGCTGCGACGCCGACAGCAACGCCAGCAGCGACGTCGATGCCGCTGCCAGTGGCGACAGCAGCGTTGACGTTGACGTGACTACAAGGCGATGTGCCTAAAAGAATGATGGCGGCACGCATAGCCTGCTATCACGCTCCCACTCTATCCCCTCTCTTCAACTGCCCCTCTCTATCGCTCTCTCGTTTTTCATGAGCGCGACATTAAAACAAATTTTATTACTTTAATTACTTTATTTACATTTCGCCAAATGGCAGCCAGCGACGGCAGCGTCATGCATTAAACAGGATAGCGGAAGCTAACGAAGGCATGCGAAAGGGAACGACAAAACTGAACGAATGAAAAAAAAAAAAATACCAAGCATGTTTGCTTAATGCATGATTAACGAGAAAATACCCTGTGCAGCAAAATGTGTTGAAACTGTATATATATAAGCAAATGTTATAATTTAAAAGATTATTATTTTTAAACTATAAAGATATTAAAAAATATATATATTTTATATTTAAATATATTCTTAATTAAAAACTCTTCCTATGTGAATGTCAAAACAACTTAGTGCATGTGTTAAGCCAGCTTTGCAATATATATATATATATGTATATGCTTACAGGGCATTAAAAGAAACTAAAAGAACAAAAAGCAACAACAACAAGTTCAGTTCACTTTGCCTGACTACGAGACGTGGCACATGGGTAATTGTTGTCCTGATGAGCTGCGTCATGCAATGTGTTAAGCTTGACAGTTGGCACCAAAAAAGAAAGAGAGCGAGAGCGAGAGAGAGGCAGAGCGAGTGTTGGATACAAAGCGAACGACACAGTTAGACTATATGAGAGTAAGTGGGATAGAGCGCGTGGCTGGATGAAGGCGTAATGTGCCCTTGTAACGGTACATTAACATAGTCATAATTTAATTAAAGCTTCAGGCTATTGTTGTTATTGTTGCGACTTGGGCTGAGGCTAAGGCTAATGACAGCATGGATATCACTTTCAAAAGTGAAATACAAAGATGTGAGTTATATAAATATATATAGAGATATTTCTGTTGATTATATTTACCTGATCAGATTTTGTATTTATATTTTACGTTAATATATTAAATGTATATTTTATATATTTTAATATCAATATTTTTATATATTAATTATTTATATTATTTTATGTATATTAAATGTATAATATTATATATTTAATGTATATTTTATATATTTATTTATTTTTTATATTGATATTTTTATATATTTATTATTTATATTATTTTATTTATTTAATTTTTTTATCATATTTTCATATATTTATTATTAATATTTTCTTTTATATATGTTTTATTGTTTATTTTTAATGTATATATTTATCCTCTTGAAAATATTCTCATTTACTTTACTTTTCTACATAATATTAAGTACATTAGACTTAACCTTTTAATACATAAAAAATTCATAGTTAAGCTGCTTAAGGCAGCAAAAAAAATTCAATTTCCATTTCAATGCCCTTGACATTGGCATTAAAAAAGATAAAGTTTCTACCAAAAAAATGCCTAAAAAAAATTAAATAAACTTCAATTTGTTCTATACTTGCGTTTGAGCCAGATTCAAAGAGTACTCAAGAAGAGAATTTACAGAGAATTGCCAAGTCAGTTAGACTCTAGAGCAGAAGATTAACTGCTGCATTGTTTGACCTAAATTAAGCAGAGGCAAATATGAAAAGTCATTTTGACTTTGGCCGAGGTTAAAGAAGGCGCAAAAGAGCAGAACTGAAGTTTCTACAAACTCAAATAGCTTTGGCAGCAAAGGCCAAGGCAAGAAATTTAATCGATTGCAAAAAATAAAAGTGAAAAAAAAAACGATGACGATGTGTGATTAGGAAAATGTGTTGGAGCAGCTGGAGCTGTGGAGTGCACATCCAATTGGACACACGCACGCAGCAAACGCGTTTTAAATGCGCTTTTAAAGACCATTAGCCGAGCTCACTTTGAATGAGCCAAGACGAGAGAAAAAAACAGGTGGCAAACTCTTTGTTTGCTGTCTCGGCTTCATCTGCTGTTGCAGCATCAGTTAATTAGTTAGCAGCTTGCCTTCTCTAACTTCATCCTCCATTAGGTAGCACCAGCAGCAGCAGCATCTTCTTCTCTTTGATGTTTTATTGATGATTTCGGTGATTAGCTGCAGAGCTACGTAGCACTTCCATTCATCTCACTCCAACTACTTTTTTTTTGTGCTCAATGCAATGCAAATACTTTTCACTCTTGACATCAAGTTGCTTTAATTACGATTTAATATTTGCACTACTAAGATGTTTGTGTGAGTGAGAGTGAGAGAGTGAGAGGAAGGCAGCGTACTTCAGTCAATCATCAATCAAAATGAGTTGCTGCTGCTGCTGCTGCTGCTGCTGTCGGTATTTGTATTTGTTCAGAGCTGATAGAAAATAGATTAGAAGAGCTGTTGGGAAAATAATATCTAATCTCTTATAGCTGTAGGCGAAAGGTGACCTAAGTGATTTTAGCTCGATAATGAGTTAAGCTGCTAATGAGAGGCGAGCTCTTTTGAGCGACTTAATTGTTTTTTTTTTACTGTAGCATTTTCACACGCTCTTGTAGTGAGCGTAGAGAGCTTAGCAAACTAATGTTTCGATAATGTATATATAATGTGTATATAATGTACATATAATGTATATATAATATACATATTCATTATGCTTAAATAAATATTTATAAGCAAGTCTGTCTAATAATTATTATATAATTCAAATTTTTAGATCTCTTATTTATGCAGCTGGAACTATTATATAAAATTACTTCTAATATTAATTGCATTGAAATATTTTCTTCACAAGTGATTTGTTATACTTGCAATGGCATTCAAAGCTGATTAGCAGAGTTTGAGTCCAAAACAGATTTCATATTTATTATATTTTATAAAATAATATATTTTTACAAATAATCACAATTTAATATTTGCAATACATCAATAAATAAATATCTATCAATAAATAAGTTATTTAAATTTTGCAATTTTATATTAAAATAAAATAATTAATTAATAATTAATAAAATAATAAATTAATTTAAATTTAAAAGTTAAATAAATGAAAAATAAATTTAATAAATACAAAATTAATATATATAAATAAAAAAACCTAATTAATTAAAAATAAATAATTAATTAATAAATAATAAAAATTAAAAGAAAATAAAAAATAAATAAATATTTAATAATAAAAACAATGATGTAATTTTGCAATTCCATAACTAATTAATATAATTTTAAAAAATTAAATTAAAAATAAATATAAATAAATAAAAATAAAAATAATAATAGCTTTTTTCCTTAAATTAAAACTTTACGATACTCTACACTTTATTTATGTACGTAAAAACTTGATTTTAATAAATATTCAGAGACTAAGATTTGATATATAACAAATGATTAACAAAGCAAATTATATAAATTTGGTAATTGAGTAACAAATCAAAATATTTCAGACTGCTAAAATGAATATTTATTTCAAATTAAATTTAATTTCTAACTAACTCAGGTTTACCCATCAATGGAACTGCATATTTTGTTAATTATATTCACCCTCTCACAACCGACCAACAACCGCCAATTAAATGACCATGCTTAATTCTCTCCCCCTTCTACTCTGCCTTCCACATGCAATTAATGAACTTTTCGATAAAAGCAAATTGCAATGTTGCCAACTGGTGACAAAAATTTTCGTGCAAACGAAACAATTAAAACATACAACAAGGCGCGTTAATTGAGCCAAACATTTGCGTAAGCGCACAACGTCATAATCATGCTGGATCATCATCAGCATCATCATCATCAGCATGATGCTGATGACTGAAATATTTTTTTTTTTTTTGTTATTTTCGTTTGGCTTTTCGGGCGACAAAGTGGAAAGCAAATCAAACACTTGACAAGTTTATGAATATTTCATTGGTAAACTCGTGCGGCTTTTTGTCAGTGGAAATGCGACGCAAATCGAATCTGAATCAATTAAGGATGGGCATGTTACTGGTAGTCGTTGTTATATATGTATATGTATTTCCATATATTACCATATGTCATATTTCGCATGTTTTTGGCATTTAATTGCGCGTATTTCGATTGTAGTCGCTGGGCTCTGCCGCAATTTTCAATTAAAATTTATGAATCGCCGAATGCCACGCCCCCCCGCCCAACTGCATGATCCCATCCGAAATAGGCCCCACAGTGCGCATAAATTATGGAAATTCATAAATGCCAACAAAGGCAGCAGCTAAACCGGACAAAGCGAGGGGAAGGCCGGAGCAATCGGCGAATTGTTTGGGGAATTTTCGAATGCAGCCGCCAAATATTTGCGCATAAATATTTGTTTCTCTTATTTGGTATTGTTAAATGCATAAATATTTGTAGCCCGTTTTACTTTGCTTTTATTTCGCTCACTTTTTTTTTCGTTGTCTTTCGGCAACAATTTTCAATTAATAATTGTTTTGGCATTGAGGGTATTCCCTCAAACCTAACGATGTTAACTGCATGTTTTGGGTGGTGGATGAGGCTGATTCTGACATTAGGCAAATTGAAATGTAATTGTTTTGCCAGAGCCAAAACTCAGTTTATTTAACTGCCAATTCCCTTGCCTTAACCCCAGCTCTCATACACTCTCCCTCTCTCTCTCTCTGTCTGTCTCCCTCTCTCTGTGTGTGTTAATGATGCAGCCACAAAATGCCGTTTGCATATGCTGCCACTCCCATGGGTAAGCGAAAATTGAATCTGGCTGCAGCAACAGCTCCAACACCAACACCAACACCAACTCCAGCTCCAACTGACACCAGTCGGCAGCAGATCAAAGCGCTGCCAAAGTCAAATACATATAGCTATATAACATATACATATATGAATATATTTTCATAGACCTGCCATAAGCAGTGCAACAATTTGCATACATTTGCATTGATTGCCTTTGCCTTTGCCCAGCTGCATTTGCAGCGTATTTAAGCTCTTCTAATTATCATTTATAATCCTGTGTTTGCAATGAATATTGGCATGTTAAGATCTATTGCAAAACCTACCTTTTTATGCAACAATAACCATATGTAGAAGAAGACAAAATTTACCTGTAAATAAAATAATGAAAGTATATTAAAATTTTCAATATTTCACATTATTTTCAATATAATTTTTAAAAGAACAAATAAAATAGAATATTAGGAATGTCTTTGAAAAATTAAATATTTAGCATAATTTTTTAAATTTTATTTACATATTTTACATATATTTTTTTTATTTATTTATAATTTATAATATAAAATTATAATTTCTTTTATTTTTTTTTTTTTTTAATATTAATATTATATATCATTTTATTTATTACATATATTATTTAACTATTATTTGTTTTATTTTATATATTATAATATCTTTACTTCATATATCTATATATTTTAAGTAAATATAAAGTAGAATATTTAAAAGGTTTTTTTTTTTAATTTTAATATTTTATATATTTTATTTATTATTTATATTATTATTTATTTTATTTTAAATATTTTTATTTTTTTTTTTATTATTATATTACATATATATTTATTATATTATATTTTTTATTTATATATTTAATAATTTTTTGCATAACAAAAATAAAATAGAATATTTCAAATGTTTTTGTTTATAATAATAATATTTGATATAAGTTTATTTTATATGTAATATAATATACCATATTTCTACTTTTTTCTCGCTTAATGTATTTAATTTTGCCCAACCACCAAGTGAATATATATTTATAATAAAAAAGATAATTATATATATTTGTAAAAAATAATTATGTTAATTGAACGCTTGCCTCACTTTTCAACTGTAAGCTCAAAACGAATTTAGAATTGAAAGTCTTTCAAGGTGGAATAAAATTGTAGAAAAATATATTTTTAAAATCATGCCTACCACACTATTGCCTCTCACTAATAGACTAAATGTTGACCCACCACAGAATGTGACCCTTGACCTTATCAGAGTCCTGTCCGAGTCCTGCTGCCAAAGTGCAACTAATGCCAACAGCTGTTGCCACGCCCTCCCCAACCGCTTTCCACTCAGCAGCTGGCTAATGCCAACTTTTATAGTTGAAATAGAAAACTGCATTAAAACGTCGCACCTAATTTCAATTTACAAAATGAATAATTGAAGCCACTTGGTAGCTGGCCAAAGCTGTACGAAACAAATACAATTTTAGGTAATTTGTAGCATTTTTTTTTTGTTTTTTTTATTTATTTATTTTGTTGTTATTTTTCTATGCTCTCGCTAGGCACCGACAAAGTGAAAATGTAGCCATATTTCAGGCCGGCTTCCAGGTGAGTGCACATTATTCATTACCAACCAAACAGCAACCCCTCAGCGTTAAGTCCTGTGCTTAGGCGTGCCGTGTTGATGTGCATGTTATTATCCATTATATGGCCGGAAAAAAAGAAAAGGGCAGAACACCCACACACACACACACACAACCCCTCACACACACACCCATCCATATGTGAGTTGTTTTCCACGTTGCCTTTTTAAGTATTATTAATTGTCTGCCACGTTTGCTCCTGCCCCAGGACATATGACTCCCTCTGCGTGTGTGTGTGTGTGTGTGTGTAAGGAAAGCTTGGCTATCATGGAATCATATGTAACTTTCCTGGTTAGATCTGTGAGTGTGCCGCACACACATATTTGTCTGCTGTCAGTTCGCATTAGGATACGAATCTAATTTGGAAATTCATATTTTGTTTACTCCAGCAACGGCAATGGGCCAAACCTGCGGCTAATCTATTTCTATTTAGCCAGTTTTTATGGCTGAGTGAACTAATTTTCTTCTTTTTTTTTGCCTGTTTAATTTAGCAGAAAATGATGCCAGTTGTTCGTAGGTGAAAGCTCTAATGAGAGCAGCTTAAGGTCGAACTAGAGCATATCTATATCTATAATATCTAGCTGCCTTTGACCTCGACTTGGTTTGGGCTTCACCTGTCTTACCATTTAAACCCTCCTCTAAGTCTATCGGCAAATGCAATGTCACGTCCAGCTGTCTGGGCTTCCACAGGGCATAGCCACGCCTCCAAAATAGCCAGCAACTGCACTCGAAAATTGAACTTTCGTTCACAATTTGCATGCGCAACAAACAAAAGACAAAGGCAAATGGAAGAAAAAAGAAAAACGAAAATGAAAATCCAAAAACTAATGTCAGAAAAGTGCGCCACCGCAGGCCAAGCAAAACAAAGCCAGAAATTACACACGAGTCGAACTCGCATGTGAAGAGAAGGTTAAGAGAAGAGTTCGAGTCCGGCTTACCCTCTCTCTCTCTCTCTCTCTCTCTCCCTTTCTCTCCCCCCCGTTCTGTGCGATTTACTGGTTCAATTAGCTGGGAACGTTGATGTTGCCCGGCCGAGCTGGCCCATAGCTTCAGGCTGGCTATAGACCGATTTTCACAGAACATTCACAAAAAAAAAAGGTCAAAGGAAGAAAGAGACGCAAAAAAGCATGAGCTAGCACCGACTAGTAAATACCCTGCATAGTAAGGGACAGTTGAAGCTAAATAGTCTGCCATTGCTGCTGCAGTAATCGTAGTGAAATTGATTCCTATGTAAATCTCACGAGTTAGCTCCTCAACAAAGCAACAAATCCAGACTTTTTATACACAAACCGAAACAAACTCGCTGACTGATCATATTACCCTCAGCAGCGGATTATAATGAGCAAGAAAAAGAAAAATGTCTTGAAGCGTGGATCGCAGCGGGCAGCTGCAATTGGGCATAATTCGCTTATTTTATGCATGCAGCGGCTAAGATTACTGAGATCATAGCTCGAGCCAGTCCATAAGTTATTATGTTTATTTCGCTTGTGCTCTGTTCCCGAACCCGATCTTCGAATGGCCTAATAACTTAGCTCTCCAATGGCCACAATTAACGAACTCTCTGCTAGGCCACGGATTCGAACTTGAATTCTGTCGCTTGTTGTGACATGCTAAGTGAGACACTTTGTGGCTCGGGAATTTATGAGTTCCGATAGAGAGCAACATGAGCTCTTAAGATTCCCCAACCCAACTCTGTTCGGATCGTGCTTTAACGTTTTATTTATGCGATGCGCTTTCAGGCAGTTGTTGACGCATCGATACGATTGCCAGTTACTCCGAATGTCTTCATCAGCAGCAGCTGAATGAGCAGACCTATGATCCGAAGACGTAATCATTAAATACTTGAGCAATAGGCGTCAGAGTGTTAATTATTTCGCAGTCGTTAACAAAATTCACAGCTTCCAATGTGGTTAAACAATTATTAAATTTAGCGTCTCAACGACAAAGTACAAAACTCTATCTTATTGTTGACAAATGCTTAGGCACGTGAAATGCAAGTCATGATATCAAAAAAAAAACAGAGGCGTATGCCAAAGGGGGCTCGACTTGTAGATGTAGTTGATGTTGTAGATGTTTGATGAGGTTGATGTTGCATAGTGTGGAATTCTGATATGTTATAGAGGCGTTTGTAATATATGTAATATATATTAATGTATATATCAAAGTACAAAAATACATATACCTCTAAAATAAATATAATAATAATAAATATATGGCTTGATTTCATTACAATATCCCCTCATCTATATTAATAACTAAGCCCCTGGTTTTATATTATATGTGTAGGAATGTATATTTAGTATATATTATAACAGCTGAGATATAAAGCTGAGCTAAAGCTTCCATAAACGAGAGAATAAATGTAAAGCAGGGAGAGTGAGATAGAGAGAGCAAGATCGAGAGAGAGATAGATCACATCACAGAACATATGCTTTATCAAACAAAGAACCTTCACTTGCATTGCAGCGAGTTTGTATCAAATTTTTCAATTAAAACAAAGCGCCATAGAGAGCGATAATATATATCATATAATATATACACACACACACACACACAAACACCCTTTGTTTGGATACGCATTACCTGAGCTAGTCAACTGGAAAATATGAAATTAGCGTAATTTCACTCACTGTAGATTGAGCTAGTTAACACATAGAGAAAACCACAAAGAGAAAGAGAGAGAATCTAGGTGAACGTTCAGTCTACTGCGAACAGTCGATCATGTCGCTTTGGTGGTTTACGCTCGGACTTTTGTTCATTTTGCTGGCGCTGCTCTACTACAAGCTGCATCGCATCTACACATACTGGGCACGCGTCGGGGTGCTGCACGAGAAACCCGTTTGGTTCTATGGCAACTTACGCAGTGTAGGTCAAACGACAACGGTGCTGGAGCCCTTTCGTCGTTTCTATGAGAAGTACAAGGGACAAGCACCATTTGGGGGATTCTATTTTGCGCTGCGCGGCGCCGCAGTGCTGCTGGACCTGGAGCTAGTGAAGCTGGTGATGGTGAAGGACTTTAATTACTTCTCACATCGTGGCAACTATTATAATGCTGAGGATGATCCCATATCGGCGCATCTCTTCAATTTGGACGGGCCGGAGTGGCGTGAGATGCGTAATAAGCTCACTCCCACATTCACCTCACTCAAGATGCATCAAATGCTGCCCACAGTTCTCCAGATTTCCGAACGTTTCGTGCAGGTGGTGCGCGAGAAGGTGGAGATCTTTGAGCACGCCGAAGAGTCACCGTTGGAGGTAAAGGATCTGCTCTCACGCTTCACCATGGACATCATTGGCAGCTGTGCCTTTGGCCTGGACTGCAATAGTCTCAACGATCCCAAGGTCGAGTTTTGTCGCCTGGGCCAAAAGGTCTTCACTCAACGGCGTCATGGACGTCTGGCCTTTACCTTCCTGCAAACCTTCCCGAAAATAGGCAAACGATTACATATTAAAATGGTGCCGGACGATGTCAGCAAGTTCTATATGCGTGTCGTGCGCGAAGCCGTCGATTATAGGGATAAGAATCAGGTGCAGCGCAAGGATTTCCTCAACCTATTGATGGAGCTGCGCAACGATCCTAATGGCGGCCTGACCTTCAATCAGCTGGCGGCACAGGCATTTGTCTTCTTCTTGGGTGGCTTTGAGACCAGCTCAAGCACAATGGGCTTTGCCCTACATCTACTTGCCACACATCCCGAAATCCAAGAACGTGCCCGGGATGAGGTGCAACAGGTATTTGAAAAGCACAAGGAACTCAACTATGAGGCGCTGCGCGAACTCAAGTATGTCAAGCAAATTATGCAGGGTAAGTTAGTGCAGATACCCGAAAATACTTCAGTTGATTGCCATTTTGTATTATCTTCTAGAAACGCTACGCAAATATTCCATAGCAACCATATTGATACGCAGAACTATTGAGGACTATCCCGTACCTGGATCAAATTATGTACTTAGGGCTGGCACTCCAGTGATTATACCCGTCGATGCCATACACCATGATCCGGATATTTATCCAGAGCCGGACAAATTCGATCCCGATCGCTTTACACCCGAGGCCATCGAGGCACGTCACTCGGCCGCTTGGCTTGGCTTTGGCGCCGGGCCAAGAAACTGCATTGGATTGCGCTTTGGTGAGATGCAGACATTGGTGGGTCTGGCCGTGTTGCTCAAGAACTTCAAATTCTCGCCAGCCAAGGAAACGGATATACCTCTAAAAATAAATAAGACCAGCTTCTTTTTGCAGTCCCAAGGCGGCATTGTGCTCAATGTGCGAAAGGTCTAACGGAGTCCCAAATGTTAGGGAAAACTTCGTAAAATGCATATACTATAATCATTAATATTGTATTATTTTATAAATATTTTCATTATGTTATTTATTTTGTCTTTACACTGTCTTCCTCTTTATGAAAATATATACATATGTTTACATGTTTTTCTATGTAATCGATTAGAGTTCTGAGAGGAAGTCGATGCGCTTATCAACGCTTTGATTCGCTACAGTTTGTTGCTCGTTTCATTATTTTTTATAATTTGGGCTCAAAATGTCAGTCAATATTGTGAAATATTTAAATACTTGTTCCAAATGTGTTCTAGGGTATATAAGTGCAGGAGTATTCGAGTTGAAATCTTTCTAAATGACAGACTTAGAAATTTGTTGCTGTAATTAGAGTAAGGAAGCAGTCTAAGAGAGGAAGAGAGAGCGAGAGAGAGATTATAGAAAGAAAACGATAGAAAAAGAGAGAAAGATAAAGAATGCGATATAGGGTGAAAGCTAAACTGGAGAGAGATAAGTGGATTGAGAGAGATAGAGAGCGACTGAGAGTGCAGAAAAGAAAAGGATAGAGAATAGATGAGGTTAGAATGAGAGAAAAAGATAAAGAGAGATTAATGATATTGATTGAGATAAAAAGAGGAATGTGAGAGAGGGAAAGGGATAGGAAAAAGACGAGAATGAAATGAAAAATACAGAGAGATATATAAAGAGATAGATAGAGGGACATAGAGAGAGAGAGAGAGAGAGAGAGAGAGAGAGAGAAATGTAGAAATGTATGTGTTTATGAACATTGTTAAGCTTAAAAAAAAATTAAAGAGGTAAAAAGAAAGAGGTAAAAAGATGAATATGTAGAGGGAGATAGAAAGGGAGAGATATATGTAAATACGTGAATAGACTAGAAGCTGTATAAATAGATGATGCGCATATGCAGAGTTAGAAAGAGATAGTAGGATGCTGGAGCAACAGAGTGAGTAGAAGAAAGAAGAGCTTACCAAAGACCTAACACAAACACAACTTTAACGACTGCTGAACAGATAATGCTTTAACACAGCAAACTCGCCCACCTTCAAACTCCAACACCAAACTCAACTCCACTAGGAACTGTCTTCGGATGATAAATAAATTATCAGACACTTCAGCAGGCAGTCACAATATAAATGAATGAACTATGCCAGTGTCACCCAGCCAGAGAGATGATAATCATGCATGCATACAACTTAATTAGCTATGCGACCTGTTGTCGATGGGCTCGTTGAGTTATGTCTGTTCGAGTTGGCTTTGAGTTGAGCCTTTGACATACTCTGCTGCTCATGATTTTTGTCACACAATAAATTATGCAATTTCACATGCCAAAAATGAAGACACTCGACTGTCGTCTGTCGCTATTGTTGCGTGTCTTTGTTCAATCATCATCAACGGCAAATAACAACACAAAAGCAGCAACAACAACAACAACAACAATTCAGTTCCATCATGGACTTTTGCATGCCAAATGCTCGGACATCTCACTCAAAGAATGTCTATCTCTCTCTCTCTCTCTGTCTGTCTGTCTGTCTGTCTGCCTGTCTCTCTTACTCATAAATAAGTAAATAGTTTGTGCACAACATTGACTTTTATGACTGTGTGTGTGTGTGTGTGTGTTCATTGTTGATTGTAATGTTGATGAACCTGAATTATCACATGCTGTTTGATGGACTGCAAACACGCACAAAACTTGGGATCTGTCTTTGGGCAATACATAATACATAATTGTAGCTCTCTCTCTCTCTCTCCTCCTGCTCCTCTCTCCTCTCTCTCGCTCGTCCTCTCTCTCTCTCTCTTTACTGAATAGCTAGAATAACTTTTTTGTGTAGTTCCAGAGGCTGCGCTCGTCTGTCAAGTTTGATAATCTCTCAGACACTTTGATGAAATACTCTACCTCTCTCACTCTACCTCTACCTCTCTCTCTCCCTGTCATTGATAAATCGCCGCAAGTGACAAACAACAAATGCGCCCGCACAGCCGCTAGATGTCGCCACATTCCGCTTGTCTTATCAATGTAGTCCTCAAATGTTTGGCTTTCCTCTGTTGCTGTTGTTCAGTTTCATTGTTTTGTCGCTGTTCCACATGTAAACGACTCGGACATTGATTAATTTCATAGTTAATTTGTCAGCATTAATCAGTATTAACTTAAATGGGCAACAACACGCCCCCCATTCCGGCTCTTTGACTGCATTAGGCCCCTAAGCATGGGCATTAGCTGACAGTCCGATTGTTCTTTGTCTGTTTTCCTTTAATTAATTTTTGCATTGCTTTTTTTTTTTTTTTTTGTATACCCTGAACCCATTGAAAGTGGGAAATCAGGGTATGATGATGTTGTGAATATTTATGTAACGGGTAGAAGAAGGCGTGGCAGAGCACCTTAAATATTTATTCTGGAGCAGGCTGACGAGGCGAGCTCTTTCCGTTCGTGCATCGATCTCTGAACCTATAAGAGCTATAGTCTTGAGTTTTTATTTCCTAGATCTCTAAATAGCCCGCGCAGATCGAGCTTTTTTGAAATAATCGATTACTTTTCCCATTTTAATGTTATCGAGTAAAACCTTATCGAGATTCTGTTCATTTAATTTATATACAACATTTTTAGAGCTAGTGTATGCAGAGCATCGCTTAGTCGAGCACTCCGACTTTTCCAAGTTTTCTCACTTGGCTTTTTCCGTTGTTGCGTAATTGAACTGTTTTTACATGCATTGAAGCGTGTTGCTCAATTAATTGCTTGGGATTTGGTTTTTTGTTGTTAAGTCCCGGGTTTTATGATATAATTAGCTGAAAAGGCGAGTACTGTTATTTTTTATAAATTCGAAGTAATTTTGTATAAATCAACCTGGAATTTATATTGTAGAGCTCATATAATTTATCCACTTCCGACTTTTGCTTAATTGTGTACCAGCTGCAAGCATTTTAGCTACCCAAATTTCGTAAGCTTAAAACACTGTTACTTATCAGCAAAGCCCCCCCGAAAAAGAACACTTGACAACTCTGGCGAGCAGAGTTGGCTGCTGCTGCATGACTTTTTGTTTACACACACAGACACACACACACACACGCACGCACACGCACGTGCTGAACGAAAAAACCCCTTTAAGCACGTTTGTAGGTTAAACAGAGCAAACATGAACGCAGCACGGACTTCCTTTCCTTTCGAACTCTCCTGGCCCCTCGCTCCCTACGCCACTGCCCTGCAGCCCCTCAACAACATTTGTTTTCTTTTTACATTCTTATGTACAAAATGGCGGCCCAGGCGCACCTGTCTGCACTTAAGCGTGAGTAATGGGCCAGACGGATGGCGAACTAATGCAACACGGCGAATTCAAGTGCCGAACATAACGGTAAACATGCTAAGCGGTTTTGCCAGAGCGCGCTGTATTAGAGCAGAGCATGGCGCTAGCGTCAGCTGCGAGGCGAGTGGAGGAGAGTAGAGCGTGTAGAATAGAGCAAAAAGTCAACGGGAAATGTTTGCGCAAGGCAAAGCGAGCGAGCGAGGGGAGTAGAACGACTCTGCAACGAGCAGAGTTGATAAAAATGCAAACACTTTTAGCGCTCTGACTGCCTGCAGTGAAAGTGTCGAAGCATTCGGCGGAGGGTGAGTGAACGCAAGCGGGAGCGGGAGCGCAATAGTGGGGCAGAGAGGCAACGGTAAAGTCACGCTTTGTGTCTGCCCAATTGTGGTTTACGAGCTACTCTGCTGTATCTCTCTTGTCCTGTGCTTTGTCATGCTGTCCTGCTCACACCCGCACGCCTGCCAATTGACGACGGCTACTTGACATTTGCGCTGCTGTGTTTACACACTCAAAAACAGTAAGCGCTCTCTCCCGCTCCTCCATCTCCTTCTTCCACGCTCATTCAGCCAGCAGCGACCAATGATGCAGAGTGTGAATTCTTTGCTCTACAAAAAAAAAAAATATTATTTTAGCGTGTGAAAAGTGTAAAGTGCTATAATGCTCGAAAAATATATACTATAAAACAATTTCTCCCCCTCACACACACACGCACACACTCGCACAACACTTAACACCGGGCTATAGTTAACTTGACTTGACTTCGACTTCGACTTGGACTTGGCTAACGACAACTTGTCCAACTCAAGCGACAGCTCTACAAATGTTGTTCTTCATTTTGTTTGACTTAAGCTGATCAAGAGAGTTTGCAACTCTAGCAAAGGAGAGTATAAGTATGTGTGTATGTGTGTGTGTGTTATTTGAGCCATTTCTATAAGATTCCATTCATTTCTTTAACATGCTGTTTACACTCGACTTGGTTAAGTGCAATGTTCGAGAGCCGTTAAGTGTGTATGAGTATGCGTGCATGTGTGGAGCTTGAATTCAATACACACACACACACACACACATACATATAGAGTTTGTTTTAACTGTTTGTTGATTGAGGATGACTTTTAGCTCGAGTTGATTGAGCTGCAGTTATGCTATAATAACACTTGCTTTGCTTTTAATATAAGCTTTAGTTCGTTGACCTTTTCATTATGAAAATAAATATAAATCAATATAGAATTTATATAAAAGTTAGGAGTTCTCGTTGAATTTTACTTTGTGGAACAAATTGTGAGATACATTATTTATTTTAAGTAGGAAATTAATGCAGCATAATATATAATCCAAAATAATAGAGTAAGCAGAAAGCAGGAGAATTTGAAAATTATTTATAATACATTAGTTTTTAAATTATAAATTTATATTACTTAAATTAATTATTTTTCTATATTCTGTATGAAAATCTTGAGAATTTCATATGATAAAGCTACTTTACTATTATTATTATTATTAAATTCTTCTTAGATATTAAATTTCAGCATATTTACATTGATAATATCTTTGTCAAAATCTTCAACTTAACCATTTAATAACCCATAAGCTCCACTTACAAACTCATTTTTAAATGGTGAAAATCAAGATGAAATGAGAAATATTAAATATATGTATGTAAAGCATAAACTAAGCCCATTACAAGAAATCTGTCACATATAATCTCCATGCCAAGTCCCTAAACTTACCGTTAGTCTAATATGAATTTCCAACTGATTTATATGATTATTTCCCTAATAACTTTATTCAATTCGGTCTTGCCTCGCCGTGTGAACTTGTCAACTCTTAAGATTTAGAGAGTGAAAATTTTACGATCGATTTCCGTTGCTTGAAACATGCCCAAAACGTGTTTTGATGAGACTGGCATAAATGGGTCCATGGCACGGAAATTGTAAACTCATGTAGGCAACCGCACTAAATATGAACATTAAAAACCATAAAATATTAAAACATAAAAAAAGTAGTCATAAAAAAAAGCGTCCCGTCGATAGCCACAAAAAATCGAAAAAACATATATTTCCACTGTATAATTTCTGTGGTGGAAAATTAATTTCTAAACAATGAAAGCAGCTGGAGTTCTAGTGAAATGAATGCCACCCAAAGACTGTGGAGGAGTCACACACACAATTAGTCACAATTCGAGAAAAATAGGAAAAGAAAAATCCAAATCTATTTTATAGGGCTGGCTTTATCGAAATGCATTTCCATTTACAAGAATAAACCGAGTTCTGGCTAGTGTATAAAAATCAATGAATAAATAAACAGAATAAACGAACAGCCGTTGGCTCTGTTTTCTTCACCAAATGTGCAGCATTTTCATTCATTTTCCTCAGTTGTTGTTGTTGTTACAGTTCCCGCTGTGATTTATATTTATTTTGGGCTTGTTGTGTGAATTCCGTCGGCATCGGCGACAGCTAAAAGCTTTGGCGGCACACGTCTGCCCTAAGCCATCAGGTGCCTGACAATCGAACACGCCGAACTCTTAATAAATCTATATCGCCGACCAAAATGCATTTGAATAAATAAATGCCCTAAACTCGTTCTAAATGATTAGAGCACAAACAGAAAAAACACAAAGAATCGCTTGTTGTATTTATGCGATAAGAAAATTACATACATATGTTTTAAATTTAGCGCAAACAATATCGTGCCCACACCACTGTGCGCGCCTATGATAAGATAACATGTTTGCACTGCTCAGTCTATTTATAGACTTACACACACTCACTCATTTGGCTAGCTGTACTTTTGTTGTTGCATGTCGTAAATATGCACTCACTCACTAAACTAAAACAGAAACAAAAACAATTAGATTAGCAGACAATGTAGCGCACTAGTTAGCAATTAGCAAGAGATCATAGCATGTGACTCCGTGGCGCAACGGTAGCGCGTCTGACTCCAGATCAGAAGGTTGCGTGTTCAAATCACGTCGGGGTCAATCGAGAAATTACTTTTTTTTATTTTTATAAATAAAATATATTTACACTAGTACTTTTGTTATAATAGCTTTATTGCTTTATTCACTATTCAAAGAATTTCCGTAATTATTTCAACAAAAACGAATTGAACCCACAGTTTAACATTTATGATTGCTTAATTAGCGACGTTTCTGTTTCATAACTGCAAACAATTCGAAATGTCAACAGTCAGTCACATTTACAACATATAATTACAATTACAACAACAACTGTTAGGTCAGGGCCATCATCTGTGTTTCATGTGGGCTTTCCACTCGCATTTCCTAGCCCCCAAAGTGAAATATTATGCCACATCGCAGAAAAGTGTTAATTAGTTCGCCACACACAAATATCGACAACGAATTTTCAATCATAATGTCGATTTGATGAAATTTTGCATTTCAAATGTCAAATTAGAATTGGGTTTTTGCGAATGGAGTTATAATGCTGGTTTGGGGTTTATATTTATGCATACTATAGTATATATGTATATATTTATATATAGAATTTTTTTTGCCTTTTAGCTTTTAGTTTTTGACAGATTAGATTAGCTGTCGTTTGATCAAATAATATATTTGCAATAGGGGATTTTTATACTCATTTTTATTTGTCTGAGAAAGAAATTCAATACTTTTTTGATTTCTTTTTGACAGCTCCGATTGCTGTCAATAAATATTTAATTGATTTCTGATTGAATATAAACATATAGACATATACGCATAGGATTCCTATGACATTGATTGATGAAAACATATTGAATATGAGAGAAGTTATAAGAATACATTAAAAACCATACGGGAAACATATGCACATACATATCTACATTTTTTCATCATATGCTACATTCATTAATTTCGATTTACACTACGAATACATAAATCTTTATTTACATTATAGAACACAAGCTTAAATAATACTAAATCCATTCCCATTAATCAATCAACCTTAAAACAAACTAAAAACTTTTACCATACTGTAAACAACATTTTGTTTCATATAAAAAATTCAAATTAATTATAGACCGAGAAAAAAAGAAACGTACTTAAAAGTTTCAATTGTCTAGTCAAAGCCAAGGAACACGCCCACTTAAATATACACACAACTTTGGCTGCTCTAATAACATAGAAGAGCGAAAAAAAATACTCAAGTCGAAAAATGACAAATGAAATTTCCCTCATCCACCTCCCGCTCTTTCAGAAATATTCAAAGAGCACTTGTCATGGAAAACAGTTGTAAAAATTCCCATGAGCAGCGCGCAAAACTAAAAGCGCAAATCGTCAATAGAAGTGCTGCGCGGGGGCGGGGTGCATGGGGGGTGTCCCTCATATGCAGACGCTCATATAAACAAATAAAAACCCATTAACGAAAACCAACAGCAATTTTACATTGATGTGTGCGCCTCTCTCACTCCCTCGCTCACTCACACTCTCTGAATACATTCTGCCACAGCTCTGCTGTGATTAACGGCGCATTGTGAAGGGTGCAAGAAAGTAGCGACGAGCAATTAACAACTACAACAGCAAACAAAACGCATAAGAGAAAGAGTCGGAGACAGCAGCTCAAAGAGTGACACTGCGGCAGCAGCGCGGCAGAGGCTGTTCGCTCAGCACATGTGCGGGCGCAACAACAGGAATAACAATAACAACGACAATGGAAATAGCGATAAGCAGCAGTCGCCGCAGTCGCTGCAACGGCAGCCCATTAGATAAGCAAAGCGGCGCAGTCGGTGGCCCAACTTCCCCCCGCAGTCAATGTAAAAGGCCCAGCTGTGTTTGCTCTGCCGCAGCGAAGCGATGTAAAAATAGCACAGAACTGCAGCACACACATACACATACACACACTTGCATAGGCGCAGGCACTCTTGTAAGTTTTTTCGTGTGAAATATTTTAATATTTGCCTACAGAACAAAATGCGAAAGAGAGGAAAGTGCGACGCAAATCCATATACGCTGAAGTTGCGGGCAGCGAGCGGTGGAGTGAGTGAGTCAAATGTATTTCTTGGACAAATACTCAATCAGAGCAGCAACCGCGCTAAATATGTATGTGGGCAACATGTTGTCAACTTGTCAGTGGCGTAGATAAGGGTCAAAGGGGTTTACTAAATAAAAGCTAAATTGAGTAATCTTTAAATATTAAAGAAAAAGAATAGAAAAAACAATATTGATTACTTTGGCATTTATTAGTTTTTATTATATTGCGACAGCCCCTTACAGGCACGTCTATGGCCTAAGGCGTTGTTGTTGCTAATCGAGAGAGAAGTCTTGTCTTACATTGTGCTTCGCAGAATTCCCAATCGTTTTTAGCTGCTTGTCACACGCTCGTAAAATCAACGAAATGCAGGCGACTGTTGTGACACTTGGCATGACAAGGACAACAATGAAAACAACGGAACTAAGTTGCAGTTGGCAAAATGCTTAATGAGTGACAGGCCAAAGCAGAAATCTGCATCTGCATTTGCGGTAGGTTAGAGCTGGAATGAAATGGAATGCGATGCCAGCAAGAGAGGAATGAGAGCGAGTGTGTGTGTGTGTGGTGTGTGTTGTCGCTTGGTGCTTGCATATTATGAGCCAGCCAGCCACCCTTGGGCCACCCACACAAAATGCGTTGCTTTTTGCATTTCGTGTCAGCTGTCAAAGCCAAAAGTGAAGTTTGCCTTTGTATTTTTATGTGTGGCCCATCGTCGCTGAGCGTGAGAGAGATGGAGAGCGAGGAATGGGGTAGCCGGCGCTGAGCCGTTGCTGCCGGGCAAAGTGTCCATTATGTTGATTTGAAAAATAAAAGCAAAGAGTGTGAGTGCGAGAGAGACCACGAGAGAGCTAGAAATTTAGTTGATTGAAAGACAGTTAGAAGCGTGCTTTGTGCGCTGTATCTATTGAGCCAGAGATTTGTCACAGAGCGGCGCTGAGAATATTGCCCTGATTGCAAGGGGACGCCGAGAGAGGGAAATTCTGATTTAGCAGCTGTCAATCAACAAGACAACAAAGCCTCTTCCTGCAATGTAATGAAAGAACAAAAAAATTTAGCTACTTAACTATGCACAAAAGCTAAGTACGAAAGTTCTGCGACGTAAATTGACTATGTGAAAAGCATTCAGGAAAAAACAGATGATGAAAGCATTTTCGGAATGAAAATTTCTCATCACATTTAGCTTTAGTGTTCAAATTCCAAAATAGTTCAAGTATTATATTTACATTGATCAAAACTTATCTAGTGAATTGAAACAAAAACAGACTTCATCCCAAACGGGGTTCCATCGAAATTCCAAATTGTTGCAATTCTTGGACAGGGGATTTAGCAAAGAAAGAAAAAACCAAAAAAAAAAGTAACGGTTGAAGAAAAGATATCATATGTCATCCTATCAGAAGCATTTATCCCCCACATCCCTAACCACATCCATCAATTACCTGTCCAAGGATGCCGCCGTTGGTTACTGCATGGACTATATGGTCAGAAGAAATCGAATTTTGGCAGCGAAGCAGCAGCAGCAGGAACAGCAAGCAGAAGAAGCAACGTCGCCCACATCATCGGATAGCAACTGCAGCTTTGAGCTACTGACATCCGATCTGGACGATATAATTGCCCGACTAACCGAGTCCGGGTCGTCATTGGCAGGCAGCGGCAATGTAGCGCTGGAGGAGCACGAGATTAGCGAGATTTGTGCCCAGGCACGCGAACTGCTGCTCAAGGAACCAATGCTGCTCAAGCTGCACTCGCCCATCAACATCCTGGGCGACATACACGGACAGTTCCACAATCTACTCAAGTACTTCAAGATGACGGGCTATCCGCCCGATGCCAATTATTTGTTCCTCGGCGACTATGTGGACCGTGGCAAGCAGTCCGTGGAGACGTTGACCCTGCTGCTGGCCCTTAAGCTACGCTATCCGGACAACATCTATCTGCTGCGCGGCAACCACGAGAGCTCCAGTGTGAATCGCATCTACGGCTTTTACGATGAGTGCAAGCGACGCTACACGATCAAGCTCTGGCGCTGCTTCGTCGACTGCTACAGCTGCTTGCCCGTGGCGGCCATTGTGGAGGACAATATCTTTTGCTGTCACGGCGGACTGAGTCCGAGCCTGGCCAGCATGGAACAGATACGCATGATTGAACGACCGTGCGAGATACCCGAACAGGGATTACTCTGTGATCTGGTGTGGGCTGATCCCGATGTCCGCACCATAGGCTGGGGCCTCAACAATCGCGGCGTTAGCTACACCTTCGGACCGGACATTGTGGGCCCGTTTCTGGAGCGGCACGGCTTCAGTTTGATCTGTCGTGCCCATCAGGTGGTCGAGGATGGCTACGAGTTCTTCGGCAAGCGTCAGCTCCTCACCATCTTCTCGGCGCCCAACTATTGCGGCGAATTCGATAATGCCGGCGCCATGATGTGCGTCGATGAGAATCTCCTATGCACGTTCCGTATACAGAAGCCGATGTCCACTAGCAAGCGTTATCCCAATATGACGACGGCACAGAACAATTTCTTCAAGTCTCTCAATTCACCGTAAATCGTATGTCGTATGTCGTATATCGTATATCGTCTTAACACGTATATCATGTTTATCGTAAATCGAATTTCGTAATTTCATCAGTGTCTCAGAACGCTTGTTAAAACACTTGAATCTAGTCAACGGACTCATTTGTTTCTCGTTTTTACCCAATTCCGAAATACCAAATCTAAAAGTTTAGTATTGTACAGTGTTGTGTAATGCCAAAAATCAGTATAAAAAAAAAGATATCAGAAAATGCAAGAAAATGTAATTAAAAAGTTATGTATTAAGCATAGCACTCATTGAGATTATAATAAATTTAACATGAATTTTAGATTTTACAAAAATTGATTAGATATACGATTTACGATAAATATTATAGGGATACATATCGCTATATTTGTACTTGACTAATATTCAAAGAATAATTCATATTCGAATATTTATTTAATTATTAAAGTGTTTTTAAAAGTGTGAATTAAATTGGAATTAATTTGTAGACAAAAATATTATTAAATTAAAATGAGTTCTTAAATAACTCGGGTTCTAGTTGTGCGATCTTCATTAAATTTTCAGAGTATAAAAATTATATTTAAATATGTGTGAAGTTCTAAATTCAAGACAATACTACATGTAATTAAAATGTTTTATAGAATGGAGAAGAATATGTAAATATAATTAAAAATACAGACTGTGTAGCTAAAAAATAAAATAAATACATAAAATAAATCAATACAAAATTGGGTTATCGAAACAAATTTGTTATATGCAATATACAGAGTGAATAAACATGTCCTGATATGGATTCATACAATCGTCCCATCCATTTCTATAATATTTGTACATCAACGGATCCCCATTTACTCAATTACCCATTTTTTTCTCCACAATTTCCATTTAGTTTAAGGCTTAAAAAAAAATCTCAATAAAAAAGGTAATTGCATAATTAGTTTTGTGTAAATTGTTAATACAAAATGCTATGCAACACTATTAATTTGTTAATCAGTGTTGAATAATTAATTTTGTCAATAGCAATTAAGGTTGTTTGGGAATTTCAAACTTTTGCATTGAAGTATTATCAGCAACAATCATTCGATTAACGAAATGCATGCAATTAATATTCATTTGCTAAATTAGAGAGAGAGACGGAGAGAGAGAGAGAGAGTGAGGGAGAGGCAATTATAAAAGAAATTAAATTATTTCAACACCGAATGAGCAACGGATTTAACAATTTCCTGACTAATTGCATGGTTCAGCTAAATGCCAACTGACTAGTAAAACAAAACAAAACAATAAAAGATAATAAAAAAAAAGCTAAAATAATTACTAAAATGCATTACGCCCCAAGAACGAGCAGAAAAAAACGCTAAAAATTGCATAAAATGAAGTGAAAATGCAAATTGCAAAGGGAATAATTTAATGTTCATTCGGTTATGCTAATTTCTGTGAGTGGATGAGCCGCCAGATCAGATAAGCGTAGTTAGTGCTAAAAGCCTTGAACCAAATCGTTATGAGAATATATATATATATATATATTTATATATATATATTGTTGTATATATAGCATAAAAGTAGAGCAAGCGCAGCGGGAGCAATTACAAAATGCAATCACTAATCAGCAAGGCAACTAATCAACGCTTTAACGAATATGAGAGGCGGTAGAGCCCTAGTCAAGAGACGGTTTAGAAATGCGGAGGCGATGTAACAATGAAGGCGGGAGTAATCGACGGCCGTATGCTCGTTCTGAGTAATGATGTGAGTAAGAAATTGTAGAGCTACTGTCTAAGGCACGTTAAATAAAGTCTTTATGTTAAGTGTATGTTAATTGTCTGTAAAGTTAGTCACTGCGAATATAAGCGCATATTTTGTAATGAAAACTATAGACAGAAAAATTAATACTCATTTCCCCTACCATACAATCGAAAATTCCATATATCTAATCGAACATCCCAACCAATGTACTCGTATCTAAGGGTTAGTTAAACTCAGCCAAAGAGCCTGAGCACAAGGACAAGAAGTTGTCATGTTCTTTCGCCGAGTAACGACAACAAAAGCATATCAGTGGACGGGCAGCTAAAGTAAACATCAGAGGCAATTGTGTGTCCTCTGTGTGTGCCCGAGCCAGACAACAGGACTCGACTCGACTCGACCTTTGCCGACGTCCGCTCATCCCTCGCTCCTAAGACAATGCGCATAAATTTTGCTGCATGTCCAAATGTCTGGGCGCAGAGTTTGGAAGGCGATAGATAGATAGACGATAGATAGACGGCGACATGTAGACAGGGAGCATACATAAGCTCAAATATCCACAAAACTAATCTGCAGGCGGCCAAAACGAGAAGAACGACGAGCAAAGAAAGTGCAGGCAAGGATTTACATATTAAGCCATTTTTAATTTACGACTTGCCCAAAAAAAAAGAAGAAGTAGAAGCGGCGAAAGCAGCCCAAAAGATGCCACCCACTCACACACACATGTGCGCCTGGCTAAACAGCAGATAACGAACGCTGCTCTTGCTGGCGGAACACTGAGCACAGATGGATGATAAAGGCGCCAGTCGAGCAAAAGGATAACGAGAGCAGCCTTGCAACATGGCTAAAAACTTCCTTCAACCCCAAAGTGCAGTCCCAAAAAAAAAAAAAGAAGAAGCAGCAGCAAAAAAGGAAAAGTTACTTGAATTCCAAACCTGGACAGGACAGCGGGGGTGGGTTGTGGGCGTGGCCACCTCCTTGAAGCGGAAGCAGTTCGCCAACAATGACAGTAATAAAATAAAAGTAAATCCATGCTTTGCTGCCTGTCATCTCTCGCCCTCTCTCTCTCTCTCTCTCTCTCTCTCTCTCTTTTATCTCTTTCAGTCTTTGGCTTCTGTCAAAGTTGACATTGACGTACAAGTCCCGGAAGTGAAAACTGTGGCGTTGTTTAGGCAACTGTTTAGCTGTTTTTCATGTTGCCTCCGCTCCGGCAAAGAAAGTGAAAACTTTCAGAATGTTGCGAATTTGTTTGTTTGCATTCGTCACATTTTGTGCCTGTCGAAAGGTGTGCCAGTGCCTTAAACACTGACAACTTTAAGATATTTGTTATATGTTAAGGATAGAAGAAGAAAAACTTGCTACAGACTCACAAATTCATAAGATTTACTTTAAGTAATTTAAGAAGAAGCAGTTTGAGAATTTGCGATAAGAGCAAAAGTAAAATCTAGATAATATAGTAGCTATAATGTTATCTATATGTAAATAACATTTTAAAGACAATAAAATGTTATCGCTTTTATTTGATTCACAAGTTCTTCATGCTTGATAGAAATTAGATAGTTTTAAGAAATGTTTTTAGCTTTAATCCAAAGCAGATTATATCATATTTCTGAATATGAGAAATGCTTCATAATTTATATTTCAGTTCTTAAACTGTCAAGGAAACTGTAGGTAAATTCTTCATATCAATTCATTCCTTCATTCAGATCAATTTTTAAATCTCTCAAAGATGACATAATATTATCTTTATTTGAGGAGAATTATTTACTTCTATCTGAATCTTATATAGAATTTAATATGCTCTCATCTGGCAGCTAAGGACTAAAATACATATAAGGGTTTTCTATATAAAACTTATACTTGCATCTTAAGTTGAGAAAAATATTTTATATTCAACTCAAATTATCAAGATCTCTGAGTAAATTATTTTGAATAAGCAAATTCTCATACTTTTATATCAAACTTTTTATCGCTAGTAAAGAGAATTCTTTTATATATATTTTATATCTCTCATACAAGTTAAATTGTTATCTAAATTTATAGGAAACCTTTTACTTTTATCCCAAATTCCTCAGCTCTCTAGCTGTACACTCAAATGCATATCTAATATACATTATAATAAAACACCAAAGTCAGGGACTTGGCTAATGCACAGTCTAAGCTCGTTTTCAGCAAATGTCTACAACAGGTGCGCAGCAGATGCCTATAGGAAAATAGCAAACAACATAGAAGAGCCATCAATCATGGGGCTTTACAACATGGATGAGCTTTAGCCCCAGCCGCGCTGCCAACAGCAGTCAGCATATGCTAACGGTAGTTAGAGGTTAGTGCCACCCCTTTTTTTTTATGGCGAAAGACTTACTTAGTTGCTTAAAATACCCTGTAAATGTGCATGGGATGTGGGGTATATGTGCATAGAATCTATTTGTAGAGTGTGTGAGAGAGGGAGTGAGAAAGAGAGAGAGAGTGAGAGAGAGTGAGAGAGAGAGAGAGAGAGAGAGCTCTAAATGGAATAGTTGATATCTCAGTTGAAATATTTTTAATATTTGCAGGATATAATAAATTCAATCCTTTTCATAATTCATTCTATATATATGATATCTATGAATATCAGAAAAAAATATAAATATATATAAAATATATATACAAAATATATTAATGTAGACCCTGCATATAAGGAAAATATTTGAGCATACTACCAAATATACCCTGTATATAAAACCAATATAACTTATGATATATATATGAATATAATAATATTAAATGTCTAAAAGATTCTTTACTTTACTCTTTTACTTTGACTTTACTCAACATACATATTACAGGATAACTATTAGTTCATCAACTTCATTTCCATTTGCTTTTCTTTGTAATACTTTTGTGGTTTTGAGGCGTCAAATGTGACATGGCTGCACGCCGCGCTACGCTCAAAGCCCCCCCAAACGGACTAAAGCCCAAAGCGGAAGGAAATGTTGGGCGTCTGATGAGGATGAGGATGATGATGATGATGATGAGTATGAGAATGATGATAATGATGATGTTGGTTACTTCTTGTTGTTACTGAATTGGAAATTGTGGGGTTTTATTTGCTCGCCGAGTTTAGTTTACTTTTCATTGGCTTTTCGGGTTGAACTGAAGAACTTTAAAGTCATTTTGTCTAACCGCAAATGGAAGCCAATGTAACTAGCTAGCATGACATAGATATAGTTAAGCTTAAATATATTTACCTATATATATATCGATTTTACTTTATTGAGCATTCGCGCACTCACCTGCAATGAAAGGAAAAACGTTAAATTATATTTATTAATTAAAAGATTAGGCACAAAAAGAGATATTTAACTTTATATATATATAATTTTTTTGCTAAACCCTTTTCAAAACGCGAACCCAACCACAAAAATAACAACGTAATAAACAAAAGTAACAACTCTATTAAAAATATGCCCAAGCAAATGATTTATAACATTTTTTATTCCTTACCCACAGCGAAGGACAAAAGTGAAATTCATGCTGAAAAAAAGGCAAAAAAAAAAAGATATCGAAATAAAGGAAATATAAAAGGCATTTTATAATGGTAGGGAATTATGCTGAACACCTTTTTAGGCTTGTTTCCAATTTATTTCATTTTTTTTAGAGGAAATGATAAAAAAGTGTTTAAAAATTTTGACAGGATAAGCGGGCGCTGCGGCCATATGGACAGTGAAAAATGATTTAGTCACGGTTATAAAGCGAAATTAAGGGGGTTGAGACAAGGGCAGATAGCGCTTAATGATGACTTGTCGATTGTTATTGAAAGTGAGGCAGTTAATGATAAGGGATAGGGGGTAAAAGGTGGTAGAGAAAAATAAATAATAATAATGGACTTTAGCTAAAATTTAAAAAAGAAAAACTAATGGAAGTTCACCCAAATTTTAGAACAAAATACATAAATAATGTTACGTAAAGATGATGCCAAATACATTTGTTAAGAATTTAAGATTAATTTGAGATAAAAATATCTATCAAATCCTAGCTTGGCACTTAAAGCATTTCTTTTTTATGAAAATAGCTTCTCTAATGGGTCAAGTACAGCTAGAGGGCCTTCCAAATTGAAATCTTATGAGAAAATATGAGCTACTTTCTCTATTCTCAATTGAGGCAGCTGCATAAGTAACATGATTAATCAGTTAAATAAGCAAAGCCAAATGAGGAAAACCTAAATGAAAATGAAAATGTATGAAGCTAGAGCCATAACAAAAACAGCAACAACAACTAGCAGCAACAACAATAATAATAAACAAACTTGCAGTTATGGCTCAATAAGCCAACAAAGGCGCGTCTGTGCCTCAAATGCCATGATAAAGCATTTTCCAGCCAAATAAAAAAAAAACAGAAACCACAAACAACAATAGCCGAGCATGATGAAGAGCAACAACAACAACAACAACAACAACGGCAGCAATGAGAAAAGAGCAAATTCAGCTAACGAGAAGAAGCAGCAGCAGCAGAAAAACGAAAACCACAAGCAAAATTGAAAAACATTTATTAGAAGCCGCAAAAGAGAGTGAGCGAGAGCGAGAGCGAGGTCGGGCAAGCCAAGCGCGCATGCTAATGAAAATGAGGAACCCGTTACAAGCAGGATTACATAAGTCAGGCTCAGCAAACAAACACATACACACACACACATGCACACACATCGTGCTCAATTTATGAGGGTTAATAATCGAAGCGCGATTACCCAGACAAGATAAGCGCGCACACACACACACACTCACACAGGCGCAGCCTCTGCCTCGGCCACAACCTCAGCCAGGGCCTCAGCGTCGTCAGTCTACCTACTCAGCTGTCTGTCTCGCTTTCTTTGATACACTTTGCTCAGTGAGTGTGTAGACTCAACACACACACACACGCACGCATTCTTAGCTCTGCAGCTCTCTCGCTCGCTCGCTCGCTTGAGCCTTATCTTGACTCAGCGTAAATCAGTTATTTTTTTGTTGTTCATCTTTCCACTCTCTTCTGCTTGTGCCCTGCAGCAGCAGAGGCAGCGTATGCGGGCGTCAATGCTGCACTGCAAAAAAAAGGGCAATCGGAGTGAGCTGAATTTATGATATAATGATATTAATTATGAATTGCTGATTGAGAGAGAATATGCAAAAATTATTAACATAATTAATCATTCATGAATTACGTGATATATTAGATAAACTTTCACTGAAATGCAAGAGTTTGTGATATGGAATTAATTATATTAAAAGTTGAGTTTCTATAGAAATATCTTTATGTATATTATATAAATTTTTTTTTAGAAATATATCTTACAGACTTGCAAATAACAAAAAGTTCATTAAATGCATAAGAAATTTAAAAGTAACAAGAAAAAATAAAATAATATAAGAATCTACATTTTTATGCAACTTATACATATAAATATATATATTATATATTATATTTTATGTATAAATATATTTATTTATTCATGCAGCTCACGCTTTAAGGATCTATTTCTTTTCATGTGGCGCTACCAACGCAGTTAGCCAAACAGCATAGAAAACAGTCAACAAATCATGCAAAATGCAAATCAGTTAAAGTCCAAGTTGGAGTTAAAGTCCGGATTGAATTACAAGGCATATACTATGTACATATGTATGTATATATGTTTACATGTTGATAGAAAGGCAACAACAAAAGCCGCCAAATAATCAACATAAACGTTACAAAAAATACAAACCGCAAACTGACCGAATGAGCTGCCCGCCAATTGGCGAGCTGACAAACAGAGAGAAAGACAACTGGAGAGAGGTAGAGAGAGAGACAGAGAGACAATTGGACAGTCGCTAAATGCAGTTTGGCTGCAGATTAGCGCAAGTTGATTATTTGCTTTGGCTCGCAATTGTGTTTTCTGTGAGTGTGTGCGAGTGTGGCAGGGGCGGGTGTTTGAGGGGGGTCGTCGCACAGTTGTGAGTCCAACAGCCGCCGCATTATTATGTTAATGGCAACAAAATGCAGTCGCAGTTGCAATTGCAACCGCAACTTGTGAGTCGCGCAATTTGAACGTTGAACGTGTTGTCCATGCGGGTCGTAAATCTGCAGACAGACCACAAGGCTGTAAAGCAAAGGCAAAGAAATGAAGCGAGCCGGGTATGCACGACTAGAAAATGCCAAGTGTGTGAAATACTAATGGAATGAGTAATATTCAGCTTATATATGTGCAAGATATATGAAAGGTCCATTTATTTTGATTACTATGATCACTCGCCTTACGAGAGCTTCTTCCATTGGCTGCTTAAATGTATATACTACTTACATATAAACCTCATCAATCTATCTCCCCTTTGCCCACACACAAACCTAATATACCCCACATTCGCTCGGCTCTTAATGCTCACAGGGTATTTAAAAATAAATAAAGGCTGGCCAAACTATATGCCCCATTGCCCGCTACGCTCTACTCCTCTTTTAACCCCCTCCTCCCTCAATTGGAGGCCAGCATTGCATGTTGATTATTTTATTGCAATTGACAAAATGCAGGCAAATGCAGCCAGATATTCACAAATGCACAAAACTCCATTGTAATTGGCAGCGACGCACAGCTGCGCTCTCTAAAACGTAGCCAAGACATAGTTAGGCACGCCCCCCTCTCCCTCCCACCACCCTGCCTCCTCACTCCACTCACATGCCGCTCAATATTAATGTCGCAAATTAAATTGGCGAATTATCTGACATTAATATAAGAAAAAAAGCTATAGGTAAACATTTGTAGCCTGACCACGATATCCACGATATCTCTTTGACTTTTTGGCTATTTTTTTTGTGAGTTTTTTGGGGTGCATTGGGGAATGTAAATGCATTCGGAGTGGAGGCATTTGGACATACATTGATGTAGATTGCAAATGAAACTTGGAGTAGAGCTCAAAGTTACTTATGTGTAGAAATTACGTTTACAAAAGTTAATTTAAAATACAAATTCAAAGAGTTATTTGTTATTAAAAATGAATCTACATTTTAAGTAAGGTTTTAAGGTAAGATTTGCTCATATAGCCAAAAACAGATTGACTATATTTCTAAATTTTAGTATTAATGAATTAGTATTCATGGGATACCCAATTTTATATTATACTATTTTATGTTGTATAAAATTGTATTATTTAAATATATTCTAAATAATATTTAGTATTAATTTTTAAAATTTTGTTTAAATTTAAATTTGAAATGATTATAATTTTAGATAATCATTTATATTTAAATGTATTTATTTATTTTATTTATTTATTTATTTATTTTTTGAATAAGAAATAATAAATAATAAAATAAAAACAAAAAATAAATAAAGTATAAATTAAAAAAAAATGGATATATTAGAAAATAAAAAATATCTATATATAGAATTTAATTAAAAAATTAATACTAGATATTATTTAGAATATAATATGTTCTTAAATATTTTTGTTTGTCCTACTATATATATTATAAATCATTTTTAAATTTAAATTTAATTTTTAATTTAAATTATATATATATTTTTTTTTTCTAACATATACAATTTTTTATTTATAGTTTTTTTTTGTTTAGTTTTAATTTAAATTATATATTTTTTTTGCTTCCAGTATACGTAATTTTGTATTTATAGTTTTATTATTTATTTATTTTGTTTTTTTTTTGTCTCATTAAAAAAAAAATGAAATAAAGAATTTATGAATAGTCAACTTCGTTTTAATATTAAGAGTTAAATAAATTATATATTGAATTAAAAAACAACAGTTTTTATAATCAATGCCTAAAGTTTAGTTATTTATTTTAATATTTATTCTTATTATATTATTTTAATATTTATTCTTATATTAAAATTATAAAATAACAAATATTTCTCAGCTAATGCTCAGCTAATATATTAACATACGAAAATCTCCGTTATACTGAAACTTATTTGAATTTCAATTTGTTAAAGCCTAACTTTATATTTTATATTTTAAGTACTAAAAATTTTTTATACTTTTTATGCTTCGAAAGCTCTCTCTAATACATTTTGATAACTTTTTTTATTTGATTCTCAGATTAAAGATTTTATTCTTTGTTTTCTTGACAATCGCATCAATTTCTAGCTATAGAGCCGCATTCAGTGCTAATCGCTTCAATCTCTTTAGCATTAACAAATTGCCCAGCCTTAAGGCTGGGAATGAAAATGATTCGAATGAAATTCGAAACTAAATCTCAATTATGCAAATCAAAAGTCGAACTAATTTGTTAGTTGTCGTCAATGTTGTGGCTATTAATGATGTTACATGCTCATAAACATGCATAACGATATGCGTATGTATATGTATGTGTATTTAGTTAACCTGTATGCTGGTCTCTATATCGTATATATGTGCCATATGTCATTGAAGGCTGTTGGCTGTGGCCAGGGCATAAATTAGACAGGCGACAGGTGTAGGCAGCTGTGAGAAGATTGAGATGAAGATGACTTTTCATAGATTGTGCAACATGGAGAGAGAGAGTGTGTGTGATTGAGTGAAAGAGAGAGAGGGAGAGGGAAGATGTTGCATGAAACTCAATAGGTTTACTCTGTGGGTGGACAAGCGACGAAAGCAAGAGAGAGAGAGAGAGAGATGGAGAGAGACTGTGACACACTTTGTTTAGTTTTAATGCCCAATGACACACACTGATGACATATTCAGCGATAAATAAGCAAAGACTAATGTAGTTCCAGGTGTTTGTCTTGCTGTCGCTTGTACGTTGATAAGTCACGTCTCGTTTGCCAGCAGCACAGACTTACTTACGTCCGTCCGCTCTAATGTCCATTAGTTTGGCCAATTAAACAGAACTTTGGACTTATATAAAACTATTATATGTGCAATGGCAAACCGCAGCAAACACGACCACATATACATGCGTGTTTCAGCCATAATCAGTTCGAACAAATCAACTTTCGAATGCGAAACGTTGCAACCACTGCAACCGCTGTAGCCGCTGCAACCGCTCGTGGACCACAGCAAATGCGAATGTGTTCCATGAGCAGCACTACAAAATGGCTAATGTGGCGGCATTTGTCACCGGGGCAACAGCAATTGCCATGTTAGCGACTGCCTGTGGAGCGTGTGGGTGGACAAAGAAGAAGAAGAGGCGACTAAGCAGGAGTAGCGGGAGGGAGCAGGAGGAGGCAGCGACCAAGAAGCGGCAGCTGTAACAGGTAATCTAAACTATTGGAATTGTAGAATCGCATGGAATTGCATTAGACAAGTGAGGATATGCCAGACTAATGGATATCCTGCATGCCACACTTTAGCTGCATAGAGAAATATATAATAAAAAGTAAAAATACATACATAATAATTATATTTAATATAATTGTAATATTTAAATGAAAAAACATTAAGGTATTTTGAAAATCTTCGTATATAGATCTTAATTATAAATAAAAATATATATACCCTACATTAATTAAAAATAATATTTCAATCTTTGTTTATATAATTTCAATATTATTATATACAATACCTTCTACAACTACGACTTTCCCTCTTTTACAAAGTTTTTAATCTCTCTCCTCATAACCTGTCCCTACGCATCACAATATCCTTTCCACTCTTTTACCTCTCATTTCTATAGAAAATACTATGATATTTATAAATATTCTTTTGTCGTATTTTTTGATACAAATATATAATAATTGCTTTATAAATATTTTTAATATTCATATTCCTATACTAAAAGAGCACATGTATATTTATCTACATCTATTTGAATTCACATTACTGAAAGCCCAACACAGTAAATAGAAACAAATCGTTCTCAAATATAGATTAATCAAGAGCTCGACACATATTGAAGAATCTTTCATTTAAATCTTTAATTTAGTTATTTCTTGAGTTCCTCTCTTCATTTAAAATGAATAAAATTAATATGCCAACTTCATAGACAACTACAGATCTTCAAGTCGGAAGCAGACACACAAGTAACAGCTGCATGAAAAATTGGAATTGCAGCGCCTTGAAAAGGTTTTCACGCGTTTGAGCCCTTCTCACTCAGTGCGTGCGGCGGAAGTGCGTGAATATAATAGAACCTATTCACTTACTTAAAAACCCCCAACACGTTCGACTATCTAGTCTATTTACTAATGCAGCCCACACAGTCTCTCCGGCTGTCTCTCTGGCTGTCTCTCTGTCTGTCGGGTTGACAGTTCACACTTGGCAGCGGGAGTTGTCAGCTGTACTTTGGACAAACAACAATCGAAATGTGTACTAAAAATACAAATACAAATATCATAACAATAAGAGGTAGCCAGCTCTACATCGCTGTTGCATTTGAGCCGAGCGAGAGGAATATCTTCGCTCCCCCCTCCGAGGCTCTGACAGATGAGAGCCGAAAACACTCTATAAAGAGGGGCTAATCTTTAAGTGGAAATCTGTTTTTACCATTTGAAGTGCTTCTTGGGCTGAGTTGGATAATATTAAAAAGCAATTTCGTATCTTTCAACATATTTCCTTGCGCTATGGAATTTCGTTTTAATTAATCCCACTTGAAAGAAAACTTAAGGTAAACTGCGTCGACTGTTTGCCCTCTATTTGTAAATATTTGTGGTAGATTTTTACACAATTTCTAGACAGCTTGACAAATGCAGTAGAAAACACACTAACACACACAAACACACACACACATACACCTAGAACTAATTACATGCCACGCACTTGAACTAGTTTTTCAGTTTCCTCAGCATGAAGTGGCTACACAGAGGGGGAGAGAGATGAGGCTTAGACCTTGTCTCAGTTACATTTTGATAAGATTTCTATATACATATATATACATATTCATATGTATGCTCATCTCTATGTCTGCGCATTATTCATCTTGACTTTCTTAACATTTTTCAGCATCAGAAGACCTCCTGCTGCAAAACGCAATGAAACTGAATCAAGTGCAAATTCTAAGCAGCTGCCTCTTCATACGAAAAAAAAACCCAAATAAATAAATAAAATTCCTCTGTACAAAGTTTTTACCAGCTTAATTTCATAATTACGTTTAGAAACAAAGTTCGAGTGCTTCTGCAGTATTTGATATCAAAGAGTTTTGCATTTACTTAGCGAACATGAAATAGAAAACTCATTTGCAGCAAGGCTTTGATATATGTATGAATGTATGTATGTAAATACGTACATACACATACATACATACATATTTATTTTTGCTATGAATAAGATATTTTTGCATAGAATTTGGGTGGCTCTTGAAATGTAAACCAAGTAAATGTGTATTTATTTCAAAAACGATTAGAAACTGAGAACGTGAGAAGATAATGGAAGAAAAAAATAAAAATAAATCAGCTCCGGCCCTCTCTCCACCCCTCACCTCCCCGTCCTCCCCTCCCCCCCCCCTTCCCCCCTCCCCCCCTCCGCCCCCCTCCGTCCCCCCCTCCACCTCCTCCACCTCCCTCCCTCTCCCCACCGCTCACCCCCTCCCCCCCCTCATCCCCCTCCCTCCACTTCCCCCCCCCCTCCCACCCCCTCCGCCCTCCCCTGCCCCCCTCTTTCTCCCCTCCCCCAATCCTCACCTCGACCCTCCGCTTCCTTCCCCTCCCCCTCCCCTCCCTCGACCCCCAGCTCTCCCCTCATCCCCCCCCCTCCTCACCCTCAGCCCCTCTTTCCCCCTCTCTCTCCCTCCCGCCCTCCCACCCGTCCCCCCGGCCGCCCCTGCTCTCTTTCCCCCCCTCCCTCCCTCCCCTCCCCTCTCCCCCTTCTCCTCCGCTCCGCCCCCCCCCCTCCTTTCTCCCCCCCGCTTACCTCTTTCCTCCCCTTCCCCTCCTTCTTCCTCCCCCACCTTGGCCCTTCCCCTTGCCCCCTCTCCCTTTCGCTCGCGCTCCCCGGCCTTCCCCCGTCCCCATCCGTCCTCTTTGTGCCTTTGTTTCCCCTGTGCCTCTCCTGGGTCCTGTGCCCCACTCACCCATCGTTTTTGTTTCCCGGCCCCCCCCCCCCTTGTTTGCCCTTTTCGTTGCTTTTTGTTTTTTTTTGTTCCCTTCCCTTTTCCCTTGTTGCCCCCGTGCCCCCCTCCCGCCCCCCCCCAACAACAGTCAAAAATCGTCGCTTGTCCAAATATTGTGTACAATTGCTTGTACCATATTATTAGCATTCTTTTCTGCAAACTCACGCATAATTTATACAACAACAAACACCAACGACCGCCGTCTGTTTATAACACAACAACAACGCCGAAATCAAGATTGAAATTCAACCACTTCAAACGGCAGGCACTGGGGAAAAAAAACACTACAAATTTAATTAAATGCCAAACGCAACTCGTGCAACAACAACAACAACAACAACAATAGAGATCTATGAAACAACTGTTAACGGCGTCTAACCAAATGCTAATAACATGAAGGCAAATAAGTAAAGCCCATCGATGCGGGTGGAAGTGGGCTTAAGAGGAATACATATACATATATATATAAATATCCACATATATATATATAGACAGAATCGAATGTTTAGACATGCAATGCATATTCAAATCGATAATAAGCCTAGTGCAAAGCGTGACCCATTTGAAATTGCCGATAATGTAGTTTTTTTTCGGGCTTAGACATATCTATGAACTGACGTTGTGGAAAAGTACAGTTCGAAAAGAAAATAAGGTGTGGAACGGAGCAAACACCTCGAAGCATAATGAAAAAGAGGCTCAAGGGTTGGGGCATTAAAAAAAAGATGTAAAAAATAAAGAAATAAATAAGTGAAAATTGAATTTAACTGTATTATTAAATATTTAACAACAGACTCACAAATAATAAGCCAAACAGAAACAGATAAAGGCAAATGGTGAATTATTTAGAAGATATTACAATCTTAAATCTCATGTATTTTTAAAAAAAATAATTTTATTTAATCATAATTTTAATTAAGATGAATACGATTTAAATTAATATATATTTTATTTTAAAAAACTAATTTTTTTTAATATAATTTATTAAATTGATATTACGATTTTATCTTATATATAATATATATATTAATATATTAAATGTATTGAGGTATATATATATTTTTTTTAAAATAATTTATTTACTCTCCTTTTCTTTCATTCGCTCTTCCGCTTTTCCCCTCCTCTCTCTCTCCTCTTCCTCTGATTTATTGTTTTTTTTCCCTCCTTTTCTCTCCTTTTGCTCTTCCGCTTTTCCCTTCCCCTTTTTTGTTTGTACATCCTGGTCTCCTCTCTCCTCTCTTTTAACCTTTGCTCTTCCTCTTTTTTTTTTTTTTTCCCTCCTTTTCTTTCGGCTCCTTTTCTTTTCTTTCATTTCCTTTTCCGCTTTCCTCTTCCTCTTTTTCTGCCTTCTTTTTTTTCCCTCTTTTTTTTTTTTTTTCTTTTTCTTTCTTTTTCGTTTTTGCCTTTATTTATCTCGCCACCTTTTCCGTACTCTCCTGTTGGGCCCCCTCCTCTCTCTGCCTCCCACTACCCGCCTCTTCTTTCTGTCTCGTTCGTTTTCCTATCCTTACTTTTTTTTTTTAATTTCATACAAATATCAAGCATTGTTATTTAGATTATTTTTTTATATTATATATTATAAGAAATATTCAACTGTTTTCAACAAGATTTTTTTTATTTTTTATATGTATATCCTTTTAGTATCTTTCTTTACACAATCTTTGATTTTCAGTTTCTGTCTTTCTTGCATGGTCTCTTTAATTTCATATATGTCTTTTATGTACCAATAATCACTTAATTTATGTTCACAAAATTATTTAGTATTAAAACAAATAATAAAAATAAACGAAAATGGCTAATTTACGCCTTTCAATATTTTTATTTATATTTATTTATTTATTTATTTTTTTAAAATATATTTTTGTATTTCATTTTTTTTATTTACAAATAAATATAATTCAAAACAAAACATATATGTTTTTTTAGCCTATTCCAATTAATTATTTCATAATTATTTATGCAAAATTGATTAGAATAAATCTATAAAAATTAATATAAATAATAACTGTGAGCACGCACCTTTTTTTTGTTTTTTATTTGCTGCTAAATAAATTCTCTCTTCCGATTCGTCGAACAAATAAATTGTTTATGAATTTATTAATTTTGTTTAGTTGTGAATATATCCTGGCTTATAATAAGTACATTTAATTGCGCTCATTATGCACATTGACACATTGACACACACACACACTCACACACGAGCGCAAGCACACCTGAGCACACACATACATAGACATATGCACGTATAAATCTTGTGAGGTTTTGGCTTCAGTGTGTGTTGGAAATTAATTAAGAATCGCTCTAAAGCAACAACATAATAGCAACGGCATCCAATCACTTTTGCAATTGGATTTCTACGCACTTTCGTCACACGCTTGGTTTGTTTGCATATCGGCACTTGGCAAACCGTTATTCGTTTGATGCTGCCATTCAATCAGTGCAATTCCAATTAGAAGGCGCGACGCGTCGTTGAGCAGTTCAGAGCAGCGAACAGCGAACGCTGGCAACTGGATATTTATGATATTATTTGACTTTTATTCAGACACTTTTCTGGCAGCTGTTTTATGGATTTAATGTTAATAACTTTTCTCTCAAATGCTTAACACGCACTTTTCGCATTTGCATACGGACGCGTCGCGTTGCACGTAAATACAGTTAGGAAATTTACGCAAAATGGCGGATAGGCGACGATGTTGATGGCGACAAAGAGAACTGCGCTCCGACCACAACCACACGCGACGAGTTTCGCTTTACAACTGGCGCCTTCCAATTGGAAGCAACGCAACCAGAGCCAGAGCCAGAGCCAACAGTCCAAAACTAAGCATAAGTAGCGGCATGCGTATGCACGAGTCGCAGCACGGAGTGCGTGCGTTTGTGGGTGGCTGTATGGATGCTTCGGTTGCACGAGTTGGCTTTCGTTGCTCGTGCCTGTGCTCGGCTCGTTGAGTGCTTCGGTTTGTCGGTGGCAAGAGAGAGAGTAACAGTATGGAAATCGCATGCGAGAAATATGTACAAGGGAGTTTTTATAAAAAGATATTAAATATATTAAAGCATTATTTTGTTTTATATGCAAAATATATTTAATAATATTTATTGTATAATTATTTATATATTAAAAAAAAAATATTTTATTATTTTATATTCGTTTCATGCCTTGGGAACATATTTATATTTGCTATAAAACTGCACTCTCTTATTTTATAGCAACTCTCTCAACATATGCCGGCAGACAACATAACTTGTTTTCTCAGCTGCTTCGCTCACTGGAATTGGAAGAGCAACGGCCAACAGCTGTTTTTTGTTTATTTCAAACACGCTCTCTGTTGTTGTCTGTTGTGAGTCTGTGTGCATATGCATGCGTGTGTGTTTGTGTGTGTGTTTGTTTGTGTGTGATAAGCACGTGTTTTTATTGTCGGCGATTGTCAGTTAGTGCGCGGGTGAGAATTGACGCCGTCGCGACGCTGCTGGCGCAGTCAACGTCACTGTTACAGCACTCAGCACTGTTAACAGCGACTGTTAGGCGTGCATTTCAATTGCTGTTTGAGTGAGACTCTTTTTTTTGTTCTTTCGTTATAATGATCAAATTATGGGATACTTGTTGTCGCTGGCTCAGACGAAGCAACTAATTAGTTTAGCATCCAATTAGTTGCTAATACTCATGCATAAACTGCACCTATGCCAAATGCCACGCCCCGTTGACCCCAGCAAATGGCACGCGCAATCGTTGAAATCGCCCGCACAATCAATTAAAATTGAGTTAGGGAAAGATGGAGAGGTGGAGAAAATTATTAGAAATATTTTGGCGCATATATGAAGTTATTAAAAACTGAGCGACTATGGTATACCCTGTAGTAGTGATATAAAATAAAATAATATAACAAAATATAATATATTAAAAATAAATATATTAAAAATATTAATTTTGATTGATTTTATTATATTTATCATTTAATTTTTTTATTTGATAAATAAAAATAAAATAAAATATACAAATATATATATGAAATGTTTGCTTGATTGATTTGAGAAATAACATAAAATATTAATATGTATATATATATATATATATAAAATGATTGACTTAAGATATACCCTGTAATGAGCTGACAATGCAAAAAGTTATATATTATTCTTAGTTTTTGAGTACTTAATCAAAGTTATAATATAAATAAATTTGTACTCTCTATACAATTACAGGGTATATGTACCACAGGTTATGCTAAAATATCCCACAGCATGTCTCATTAACTGCTGCAAAATCCACAAATTATTTTAACTAATTTTTAATTAATTTTATTCAACATTCTCAATATATTTACAGGGTATATGTAGTACAGGGTATGCTAAAATATCTGCTTACCCTATCGACTTTTGCAAAATCAGCAAATGTGTCACAAACTGCACGGGAATTCTGCTTCATGTAGAAAGAAACGCATTAATCTGGCTCGTTATGATTATTGCCACGCCCTCCGCCCCTCTCTGGGCGTTGTCGTTGTCGTCGAGCCAACATATGGAAATATACATATATATGTATGCCTATATATATTTGTGTCTGTTTGTCTATGCGCCTTGAGTAATATGCCACAAATGTCTGCAACAGCAACAGCAGTTGGTCTCCCTACCCTACCCTAGCCTCTCCTGCTCTCCTGCTCTCCTCCTCTCCTCCTGCTCTACACCTCGTCTCGACTCCAGCTCCATCGCCAGCGGCGCACGTTAAGCGAATCGTGCACACGCCCCATGACGATGATTAATTACCTTTTTGGGTGCTGTTCGCTGTATGCCGGCTGACGGCAGCCGCTTGCTGACTCCAATGTATCTGTATCTGTGTCTGTGTCTGTAGCCGAATTTGTATCTGTATCTGGCGCACATTTCACTTATGCACGCTTCAAGCAAACTGAACCCAACGCCATGCTGATGAAGTTGTATTATTATTGTATATTCATCACAAATAATATTCGCACTCTGCCATTTGTAGACAAAGTTGAAGTTGAAGTTGAAGTTGTAGTTCAAGCAGTTATATGATTGCAGGCAAATCTTTGACAATCGATGTTTAGGGAATAACAGTTGATATGGAGTGAGAGATTACTAGTTAGACTAGGGGAAATGGCATAGATAATGGATATACTTAAAACTTGTAAAGACATTTAAATGCTTGAACATGTTAAAGTTGTGAATTTGAGGCTGCATGAGCTGCAGTTCAATTCAGTTCCAATGAACTGATTCCTTTAAATATTACAAAAAGTAATTTCTCAAAACTCTTTACTTATCATTTTTAGAAAAGATTAAGAACAAGTTCACTTTCAATATTTAAAAAAATGAACTAGTGAACTGGTTTTATGAACTAGAAATGGAGAACTCGAAATAAAGTAAGTTTATTTATTTATTTTATTTTTATTTTTATTTTTTAATTTAGTGCTCATTAAAAAGAAATTAGTAAATTTATTTAATGTGCCGCGAACAAGTTCAATGCAAATATTTATTAAAATGAACTAGTGAACTGGCTCAGAATGAACTAGTAAACTCATTAATACTAGACTGAGCTGTATTTTAGTTGTAATTGCATTGAATTTAATGAATTCTCTCACTTAACCCTAAAGGAATCATTTTGATGAACTATTGGAATACTTTACTAGTTCATAAATGGAAATATATATAGTATATATATAAATATAGTTCATAGCTTGCATTTGAATAACTTAATGGCTGACTGCACAGCTTGTAATTGAATAAATGAAATGAACTAGTTGAAAGCTAATAAATGAAAAGAAAAAATTGAACTATAAGGCTCTATCATATCTTAAAGAAAATCAGAAAGATTCGTATCTTATATCTAACCGTAAAGTTTTCCAATTCTAAGCCCAATACTTAATCTTATTACAACTAAGAAGATCTTTATTGAAGAATATATTTATTTGAATATATTTATTGAACGAGCAGAGAACAAGTATTCATTAAACTGAACTAGTTCCTAGCTCACTTCTCATCAAGTACTATTTCAAATATCATAAGAGTATTATTTCACTCAAATACAAATATATACAAAATCAATTGCACTTAGCATAAGTCGCAGCTAAGCCTTAGATAATGCTATATTTATCCCGTTTTGTTTAAATGCATTCATTTACGCTAAAAAGGGTTTGCAGCTCTATTTGGAGCATATCGTGTTACGCCCTCGTCTGCACTTGCTCGAGTCATCAGCTCGAACAAATCGATGGACTTGAAATATATAGATGCATTCCATACGTGAAATCGAGTCGATTTCCGAGCCGAGGGAGTTGGAAATATTTCACAGAAATTCGAGACCGCATAGTCAATGAACCAAAACAAAAGGCAAGCGAACTGCAGAGCAAACACGAATAGAAAAATAAATAAAAGTAAAAATACCACAAAAAAAAGGAGAGAGAGAGGGAGAGAGAGTGAGGAGAAAAGAAAAACAAAATTTTCAACAATTTGACATCTGTTTCAACAATTCTCTTGCTGCTCCAGTCATGAGTCGATGAGGCAACAAACAGCAGAAAGGACGCCACGTCACGTAGATTGACTTGTCCCCAACAGCTACAACAACAACAACAAATGCAACAACAATAGCCAAAGAGGACTCGAAAGGGGCTGCCGTAAAGGCAACTCGAAACTCCTTCGTTTCCTTACTTTTTACTTTTAATGTGCGCTCATGAAGTAGAAAGAGAGAGCGTATTAGCTTGCTATTTATTTTACATTTATTTATATTTTATATTTATTTATATTTATACTTTATTTTATAGGTTACTATTATAATAGTTTTATATTTTATATTTATATTTTATATTTTATATTTTATATTTATATTTATTTATATTTTATATTTATATTTATATTTTATATTTATATGTATATTTATATATTATATTTATATTTCCAGGTACATTCAGAAATTCCTTTATTTTTCATCAAATTTTCCATCCTAAATTCATTAACAGGCATCCCGGAGTCGCTTAGGCCCGTCTTCAGTTTTCCCACTTGATTTTTTTGAAGTCTGGCTTTGTGTGTGGATGTGACAAATGTCAAGGGTTAATGAGATCCTCGGCTATTGAAATGGAGTTGTGTTAATTATCTGCAAGAGCGAAGCGGGAGTTTTAACGCTTCATTAGGCAAAAACTCTGGCCTGACCAGTTTCGGAAAAATACTTTTCAAATACTTTCCACTCTGCACGGGGGGTTGCATGTGGCGAAAGTAAAACCGAAATGTCGAGTTCCTTTCTGGGCAACAAACATAAATACACAGCAAATGTGTTGCAGCACATAGAAATAAAATATCATATTACCAAATGGGCACGTTTTAAAGGCGAATGCAATTAGTCAGATTTAACTTGAGTGAAGATGGAATTTTGGGCTGTTGAACAGATGTTAGCTGAACATGGAGAGAAATCACTAGAAGATAACAAAAATAAAAGAATTAAATGAGTTATAAGCAAATATGCAAAGCAATAGATAAAAAATATACAAACTTGCTAAAGATATGCGAAACTTTTAATTACAAAATAAAAAATATAAATGTATTATACATAAAAATATAATGAAATATAATGAAAAAAATAATAAAATAATAAAATAAATATATAAAAAAAAGGAAAACAGAAACAAATATTGATTTACTTTAGTTATTTTAATTAATTTAAATAAAAAAAATAATTCAATTAATAAATAAATAATAAGTTATCAGTTAGCGGTTAAACAAATACAAGATATATTAAATCATAATTAAATTAAACCAAAATATATATATTATAAAAAATACAATTTTCATTTAAATAAAATTAAATATATGTAAAATTCTAAAAATAATAATAAAATTCTTTTAACTAAATAAAATAACTGCAGAGAATTGTTCAAAATAAGCCAAAATACATGAAAAGTTTCTTTTTAGCTCAGATATATCTTTAGTCTCTGCAAAACACAACAGCTTAGACTAATGCTCTTTGGCTACTGTAAACATATTTTCCATTCCATTATGTGAAGCTGTTTTATTATAAAATATAATTAGATTCGCTTTGCCTGGCACACAATATGAATCATGTTCAGTATGGAGAATCATTGGCTAGGCAGACAATTAACAAAGAAATTAACTCCAATTCAGAAAAAATTAACCCGAAAAATGCGCTTTAATGATAGTAACTAAGCGAAAGTTAATCATTTATAATAATTATCCAAAGATTTCGTGAGCTGCGCAGTTGATGTGGTCTTGGGAATGTCAAGTGATTGATGGATGGTTGCCTGACATTGTTCACGGCTCGCTTTGATGACGCAAAGAGTGAAGAATTCATGAAACGAGTTACAGTTCACTCACTGACTCATGAGCTATATACACAGACAATATATATATATATATATATATATATATTTTTATTGTACTTATGAGAGAAAGAGAAATCAGAGTTCAGAACAGGCTCATAAAAATGCAATTGACTTGACTTGTTCAGCTGGACTTTGTGCTCAAGCGGAAGTTTATAGGAAAGCAATTTGACAGCTGTCAAACGGTGAAAGAGAGCCAAATGCGGGGCGTAACAAAGAACGCGTCTTAAACAAAAATATACTCGCTCACTGAACAAAGAGAGTATATGGGGATTATGGCAATGGGTCTTGAAGCTTGAGTTAAAGATTGGTTTACTAAATAAGTTGTTGTGCGAAAGAAATTTGAAATGAATATTCAGTTTTAAATATTTAAAAAACAAATTATTCTTAATTTATTATTAACTTATGAATTTATTATTAATTTCGTATGGATTTCTTTTTGATTTCTTATTAAAAAACAAAATTATTTATTCATAAGAAAGGTGGCAAACACATTTAGTATTATTTTTTATTTATATATATATTTTGTTTTAATACTGAGTAGTGAATCCATTAAAAATAATTAATGCATATGCTTGTATATATCATTGTCTGATTTGACTTATTGAATAGGATTATGCGGGCAAGGCAAATATTATTTAATTTGTATTTCTGTTTTCTATCCTATATCATTCAAGTTAACTTCAAATACTTTATGATCTAATTCGAATTTAAAAACCTATTTTAAAAAAAACATTTAGCTAGCTTTTCGCATGTGAACAAGTATTAAGTAGCTGGTTACAGCCGTATTTACTTTTTGTTTGTTTTTTTATTGCACTCAAAACGAAAATTATTTGAAAAATATGCAAGTTAAACCCAAATGCGCACACACACACACACACACACACACAAGTGCAGACAGACACTCCTCTGCGTGTGTGTGTGCCTTATAAGTATCGCCCATAAACCATAAAAACCCATAATGTATGCCCACTTGACACGCATTAAAAAGGCAAAACGTAGCCGTTTTACGTATTTGCTTTTTTTCAGTCGCATATGGACTGAGCGTATGTGAGTATAATAACTGAAGCATAAAGTTTAAAGTGTCTTAAAAAAATTATTAAAATTAGTTCAAGTATTATTTTTATATGTTTAGGAAGAGTAAATCAATTGATGAAAAGGGAGAAACTTAAGAGTTTTTATATCAAATGTTGTAAAAGGAAAGAATTAAAATATACGAATAAGAAAAATAAGACTTATTATTTAATACAATCTCTTAAAATAAGTTAATAAATGGTCCATTTAATTATGATTAAGAATAATAATTATTGCAAGCTCACAATTATCAAAAAGTTCATGTAAGATACTTAGCTACAGAATTTTTACATGTTTAATTAAATATATAAATATAATTGCATTCAAGAATATGAAAGTAAGTTTTATATGTTTTATAATATTTAATTTAATATAATTTAAAAATTTAAGAATTATATGTTTTATTAATATTTAATTTAATAACATTTAAAAAATTTATAAAATATATGTTTCATAATATTTAATTTAATATAATGTAAAAAATTTTTTAAATTTAATTACTAACTTTGTTTAAAATCTTTATCAATTATTACTTACTACTTATCTATCTTAAACATTAGTGGAATGTCGGTTATTATTTTAAATTTATTTAATATTAAATATTTGTTTATAATTAATCATTTATTCACTTTTATTTACAAATACCATTCTTTATTACTCCCTGTAATTTCAACTTTTTCCCATTATTTCACATATTACCTCTTTACTCCTCCTCTTTTTCCTACCCTCTTCTCTCCAGCCCTGTCTACCTGTCTTTACTTTCCTTTTTATTGGATGGAAGTGGATAACTATACGTGGGGCGCAAGGAAGGATGCCGGTTGAAAAGATAACAAAAGGCGCCAGCTAGCGCCACGTAATACTGTGCACCGGATAATTGGGGTATCACCAAAACAATTTATTTATTTAATATATTTTACGCTACATTACCTTTTCCAAACATATTTCTAATATTTTTTTTTAAAGACTGACAAAGTGCGCACAAAACGTTTCACATTCGGTGCTGGCAATTTATCAAGTAGAGCGAACCGAGACGACCAGAGATAACGATCGAGGACTACATTAGAGCAGTTGAGCTCATAAACTCAGTGCCACCGAATGAGCAGCAGCTGTCACAGCCAAAAATGTCAAGCCAAATGAAATTGATCATCAATTTTTGTGTGTAATGTTTCGACTGATAAAAAACATATGTCCACTAAAAAACTGAGCAAATAAGTTGAAAATTGTAGGGAGTGCTGCATGAATATTTATAACTATATGCCATATTTCTGTAGCGTTGAAATGTGTATATATCTACAATTCAAGATCTTTACTGACTTTTGAGTCATTATCAAAATTGATCGAAGAGCGATCGATATGCTACTCCCTCTGCTCGCTGCTGTCATTTGATCTTATCTGCTCATCATTCAATGCAAACGATAAACAACGAAACAGGTGTTGGCCCGGGCTCAGTCTTAATGAGAACAGAGCATTTGAGTCAGAGTCAGGGCGAAGTGTGATCAGTGAGCATAGAAATAGTCGCATGCAGTAAATCAAGAAATAAAATGAGCTTACTTCATGGAGAGCAGACAATGAAGAGAAGAAAATGTATGTAATAAATGTATGTATGTAATTTTCTCTCCAAGGGGCTCAAATTAGTGGAGTTCGATGCTGCGAGTGGGAGTCTGAGCGCCAATAAAAAGGTAAGCTCGTTGGGGCAGCTTCTTTAGCTGATCATCATCCCTGACCTGTACTTGAGCTCATGCCGTGGTCCTCTTCTTGTTCTATGGTAAAATTTAAACAAACATCATTTTTTTTTATATGTTTATATATGTATATGTTAAGCGGAATTGTAGTAGTTTGATTCTTAATGCTCTAAAATTATTTTAATAATAATATTGTTTGATATTTGTGTTAAGATAATTAACATTATGTTAACATTAACATTAAAATAAAAGTCAATATAAAGCATAATTAACATTATGTTAAAATTAACATTCAAATAAAAGTCAGTATAAAGCCACTGTTAAAAGACTCTGTTACTGTGTTACTCAATCGTTGTATAAAGCAATAAGAATAGAATAAGAATATTAACATTATGTTAACATTAACATTAAATTTAGCCAGTATTAAGCAATTCATTGTAATTGATGCTTCTCTTTTTTTTTATTTTTTGTTTTTAATGAAGAAAACTATTGTTGTTTTTGAGCCGAATACTTTATGTTAAGCTCTGAAACTTGTAGCTCAAATATGTTTTCAGAAAATTTTAAGTAAGTAATAGGAAATGAATGAAATTTATAAATATAATGTATTTTGTATAATTTTTTTTTTTTTTCAATATTTGCTGCGTATAAATACAAAAAATATATTTGTATATATTTGAAATTGAAAATAATAATAAATATATTTTAAAAAATTAATTAAATAAATATATGAATATAAAAAATAATAATAAAAAAATTAATAACATAATATAATATTTTCTTTATATATTTAATATCTAAAATATTCTATAAAGAATATTTACGCAAATAAAATTCGAAATGATTTTCATTCTGCAATTCATAGAAAATTGAAACGAGCTTCAGTTACTTCAATCCTTTTTTTTTTGAGGTCATCCTAGAACTTTCAACAATTGTCATTGCTGCAAACAAGAAGAAGAATTAAACTAAAGCTAGAAGTGAAACTGAGAATGAAACTAAATTTCAACTCGGACTCAACGTGCGCGTCACTTGGTCGTCACATCATAAAAACTTTGCTTGTTTCCGCTATGCGACAAACGAAAAAGAGGGGGAAAATATATATAAAAAACTAAAATGAAAATGAGAATGGAAAAAAATCAGAGGCAAAAGGAAACATTGTGAAAATCACGTGCGTGTCGCACTTTTCGTCGTCTTTTTTGTTGTTGTTGTCGACTTGTGTAAATTTATTCGTCACATTCGCCCTGTTCGCGGCTTTTATTGTGCTCCGCAGTTCAAATAAGAGCGCAACATCATAACTTGGTCATAAAGTTGGGACAGACATCAAGAGGCAGCCGTCGTCAGCACTGGCCATAAAACGAAACAAGTTATAAAACTATATAGCAGAGCCATATATACATTGTATATGGCATAAGCATAAATTACTTAAAAAATTCTTCTTAGTTTTGATTAAAAGGATTTTCAAAGAAAATATATTGTTAAGCTGAAATTATATGAAATGATAATGGATATATTTATTATTTATTTATTTACAATTTTAGCTGTTACAAATATTTATTTTTATCCAATTTTTGTTTGTTTTAATTAAAATTCCACAATTATTTTGCAGTTTATATATTTTGTTATACAATTTTTCTTCAATTTCACTCTTAGGTTTCCCTTATTCTCTGATATTTTTTAATAAATTAGCATGCATAATGAGACTCTTTATTTGCTGCATCTCCACTCTCATCGCTTTCGATTTGTAACCATTAATTGCTGCAAGTGTATGCAGAGTCGGGTAAAGCTGTCAAATGAGCAACCAATGTCCATGTCCATCTCCATCTCCATGCCCATGTCCATGTCGGTGTTCGTGTCCATGGTCATGTATGTGTCGATGTCGTTGTCCAGTGGCATCGATTTATGCAGCCAATGAACCAACATGGAACTTGGTTATTTGCCCGGCAAACACACAGAGCGGAACGCCTCATGATTAAAGGATGTATATTAAATATTCATGTAAATGTCAATTTAAAGCTACTGCTGCCTATGCGTACGACCCGCCCGCTGATTGGCTACGTGCTTTGGGCTCTCCAACAGCGAACAGTGGAGCGAGTGTCAAATGTTGGCGGCATTTTTGTTGTTGGTCGTCGCTGTTATTATTGATATTGCGAAGTATCCTTTTTTTTTGGTGGTAGTGGGGAAAGAACCCCATGTCCCCGTCTACACGTCGTCCCTTTTGAAATTTGCCGCCAAATGGGGTTCGCAAAGGGTGCGTCTGAATAACAATAGATTTATTGCAAACAATACATAAAGTGCATTCAAATGGAATGAAATGTGTTTGCTTCTTTATAAAAGTGTATTTTTTTTTTTTTTTGGCTATACGCTTGTTGAGGGTATTTTCGATTTCTAACAAAATAGAAAATATATGTAGTGAAATAGTTTATAAGAGGAATATACAAAAGAAAATTCTATTAAATTTGAATTTTTTATATTTTTATATATTTACTTTTGTAATATAACGAGTAGAATTTCTTTCAATTATTTTTAGAGAATAATTTGTTAAAAATTTAAATTTTATAATAATAATAATAATTATTAATAATTAGTAATTTGTAATTTTAATAAATATACATTTTTAGAGATTTATTTTGTATTTTTAAATTATATTTTGACTTATACATTTTTTAAATATATATAATATATTTTTTAAATATGTGCGGTATTCAATATTCGACTTGCTTTATTGAGCTTTCCCTTGTTTAATTTTTTGCTGCTTAGCTAGTTCCAAATTTATTTTTATTGACTTATTTAGGACATGTCGCTCAAATTGACTATGTTGCCAAGTCATTAAAGTTTTATAAGGCATAACAAAAAAGTCGTGAATATATTTGATATGCATAGAATATTATAATACAAAAAAAAATATATATATATAAACGTAATTATATATGCCTAGTTGGCATTACAAATTTTGTATTTAAATCAGTGAACAGTAACGTTATCTGTGATTTAAATAACATATTTTTTTACAGTTGAATTTTGTAAAGAATTCTGTTCATATAAAAAAAAAAAAATACATTTAATGTTGAATTGAACTAATGAAATAACAAATATATAAAACTTATTATTATATTTATTTTTTATTTTATTTTGAGTCTTTTTAAAGGCAGCTGCTTCCTCTCAACTATTTCAACTTATTTTTTTATTTACATATTTATTTTGATTTCTGCTTTTTAAAATTTTTTTTATTTTATTCTTTTTATACGGAAAGCTGATTTTTTCAAATATTTCAACTTTTTATTTTTAATTTTTTTATATTTTTATTGTTAATTTATTTATTTTCTATTTTTTTTTCTTTTTAATTTAATTTATTTATTTTTATATATTTTATGGAAAGCTGATTTCTCTCAACAAATTTTGGTCATATTTTACTTATTTTATTTGCATTTATTTTATTTTATTATTTATTTTATTTTATTTTTTTGAATGTTGCTTTCTGTCAAAAGTTCAACTAGTTTTCATTTATTGACGTTTTTTTTTTTTGACATTATCTTGATTTATTTTACCGATATTGTTTTCAATTCATTTTTCCTGTTTCTAATTTGTTGTCATGGTCGAACTTTTGAATTATTTGGCGCCCATCGATTGTCCAGTTCATCGCAATTGTGTTGCAACCCTTTGCAATCGTTTTTCTTCTTATTTTGCTTCTTTTTTATTTTTTTTTCCCAGTGCTCGGCGTTTGCTAACACTGACAGGTTGACATTCTGAATTCTGGGGGCTCAAACATACACATTTGTCCTGGACAAGTGTGCGTGTGGTCCGAGAGAAAAATAAGCCTTAGTACTAGTCATTTAGAATAAATAAACAAATAACTGAACTGAATAGCAAAATGTCGACGAGCAAAAGCAAGCATCGAGAATGCAACAGTCCCGTCAGGGTGCTCGAGAGTCCAATAGATGAGCAAACGGTGGGCATTACGGAGCCCATTTCGCCGGATAATGCTGTTCAGCTGGAGTTCCTAAAGTTTCTGAAGACCCTCGACGATGTGCCCCAAGCAATAGGCAATGCTAGTCGTATTGACAGCGCCGCCATCGAGGCACAATTAGCTATGATTGATCTGAAGCCGACACTGTTGGAAATCCCACAGGATGTCAACGATCTGATAGTCCATGAGCCAGTTGTAGTGCAGCCAGTGCGGAAGCCGCCCCTACAAGTGCTGTTAGGCCACAATTTCACCCATAAACTGTATTTGGCGGCCAGCAGTGAGCAGGTGAGGTTCATCAAGTGGTCAGCGGACGGGAAGCACTTGCAGCTGGACTATATTGGACTGCAGGAGCATCTGACTGGCGGGCAGTGCATGTTTCGCTGTCGCAGCATATTGCAATTCACACGCCAGCTGATCAATGTGGGCTTCGAGCGTGCGCTGCAGGAGCAGGAGCAGGAGCACGATGACCGGCCACAGCTGTACTATTACCATGCGAACTTCAAGCGTTTCGATGTGGAGCAGCTGCTGCTGATACCGATGCCACGGAGCGAGCGGCTGGCAGCACCAAAGACGCAGACGCGGTCTCGCAATGCATTTTTGCCGCGAGGCGGTCACAAGGAGTCGGATCGGAGTGCCTATACGCCGCTGCAGCTCGCCCGTCTTCGTTTCCAGACCCTGCTCAACTATCACAACGATGTGCGACTGCTTCAGGAGCGCGAACCGAATGCGGAGCAACTCCTGCCACGACGCGGACGCATCAGCAGCAGTCGACAGACAGCGCAGTCGATCTTGGCTCCAGCGCTGGCCTCCAAGCACATGAATCCGCGCGACTCGGTGCTGGAGTTCGAGGCCGGCAAGGTGCCCGACTATGCGGGCTTCTATGGCAGCGTGGAGCCATCGCTGATCAGTGAGTTCTTTGCCGAGTATTTGCCACGCTATGGCGCCAGTACCAGTGGCTACAAGGACATCGTGGTGGATGCCAGCAAGGCCAACTCGTTTCAGCAGAACTTGCCCATCTGGCGTTGTCTTTTCGGAGGATGAGGATGATCTCGTCGAGCATAACAGACTCGAGTCGATTACGCCAAGCGCTGTGGGCGAGCACGATCATGGGCAGGCGAACGAAAATTTCCAGCCACCACCGGAGGACATCGAACTGGAGCAGGTCATGCAGGAGCTGTGCGGCATTGGTGGCGAACAATTGGATGTGGATCCCGAAAAGAAGGAAGTAACGCCACACAAGCCCAAGCTCAAGCGAAAGAAACTGGCTAGAAAATGTGCAATTCCGGATATGGATGTGGAGCAAGAATCGAACACGGACGATCACATTGAGGATCTGCTGCAGGCCGCCGCTGCCGCTGAGGCGTACATCAAGGAAGAGCCCAAGAGCAGTGCCAAAGACGAGGATGCTCTCAGCTGTGGCAGCAACAATGAAGCCGATAAGGAACTGAAATGCCAGCCAGCCCCAAAGACTGGATCCAAGCGACGTCGCTACGATTTGCGCAACTCCAAGTCGAAGAGACCTCGCTGAGAATGCGGTATGCCAGGCGCAGGTGAATGCTTTCTTTGTTTTTCATTCAAATCCAAATATTTCATAAGGAACTACCCAAAGATTAATAACAATAATAATGTTTAACCTAAGGCACTTAGGATAATGAATAAATCAAGTTTTAAATTTAAATCTCAGTTGTTAGTAATTTACATAGATATTTATATATATATTTTAAAATTAATTAATAATAGTTATTAGTTAATTTTTGGCATTTAATTTGTTATATATTTTTAGAGATATATTTCTTGTGTGTTATAGATTTATATATATATTTTCTGCTCCGTTTAGCCTTAGCTAATGTCAGCTCAAGCTCTAAGCTCTATTTTTAAAATAAATATTAAAAAATTAATAAATAAATTGTTGAAAAGATGTTTGAAAGCTTTTTTTTTCATTTTTTTTTTTTTATATAATATTTTATATTTTGTATATTTTTTTTAATAGTTAAATTTAGAGTAGTGAATTTGTAAATATATTTTTTAATAAATTTTCTTTTGAGCGCAATTCAAGTAAAACAATTTTTTTTTAATAAACCAAAATTAACATTTTTGAAATGCCAGTTTTTATTCAAATATTTTTTTGTTATTCATGATGAATTTTTACAATTTTTTTCTGGCCTTATTTAAATAAACAATGTGGGCAGCAAGTCGCGCCCTGAGCTCTCAGCTCAACAAAATGCATTTTATAAGTAAATAAAAAATTAAAAAAAAAAAACAATTTGTTGAAAGTGAGTTTGAATATTAAATGCATGCTTCACACTTGTATAAAAAATAATATATTAATAAATATATTTAATAAAAATAACTAACGTGGGCGCATTTAGCTTGACTTCATTCACTTAAGCACTGAGCCCTTGAATGAAATGAATATGGGATAGAAACACTAAAACGCTTATCAGCTTATCAAAATCTCCACGCCTTCGCCTCATTACCTTATATAAAAATATAGCTGAGTGGCCGAGGCGCGACGGGGGCTATCAAAACTGTAGCTGAAATACAATCTGACTGACAAAAAAAAAATAAACCAAGAAAAATGTTTGCATTTAACGCCCACAGCGCTGAATGCAAGCGAGGGACAGTTGGTGGGGCGCAGAGCTGCAGGGGCTTTCAGACCGGAGGCACAATCAGTGCGATGTTTACAAGTTTTATGAGCCACCAAATAACAAGGCGAATAACCACAGCAACAACAACAACAAGAACAACAAGCAGAGCTGCCGAAGCGATCAGATTCAAGCCGAGGCCAATTTTAAAAGACCCCAAAGACAGGTCGCCCGAGTGGCTTTTGGTTTCGATTTCGCAAAACAAACTAAGAAGAAAGAGAGAAATAAAGAGAAGTAGCTAAGCTTAACAGGGCGAATATTGTATACTCTTGCTGCAAATGTGTTTTAGAGCTCTTTGATGAATTTCTTTTTTTTGTTAATAAAGACTTTTATCTTTGATTATATTTATAAAATAAATTGCTTGGCATAGAAATATTTCTTTGAAAACTCTAAAAAAATATAATTTTTTATAAAACTATGCATATATAATCTTCTTCTTCTTCTAAATTTAAATTGATATTATCAATGATATAAACATACATATTTTCCATATAAAGACAATCGGACTAAAAAAAAAATACAGAAAAAATACAGAATATCTTGAAGTATATATTTTATATTTAAATAAGATCATTTATTGTGCAATTTAAATAAATTATATTAAAGAAAAACTATAAAGCTCTATAGTATATTTAAATATTAATTCCTGATAATAAAGAAATTATGTAGTAAGTTAATTAATAAATCATATTAAAAATTAAAAATAAATATATGATAATGATATAGATAATATTTATATAAATAAATATATCACCCTGATCTATATCAGAGTATTCAATTCAATATTCATATTATATGCATCAGATCACCTCGAGTTGAATAAGTTTATATATTTCTATAACGGAATATAAAACCATTGAGGTGTCAAAGACATCTATTTCCTGGCGTTACATATTTTGTTGGAGATTTAAAGTACTTTTTGGTGAGCGCATTGAAAACAGAGACGAAAATGTTTCTTATACAATTCACAGCATGGGACGCAACACGATTTTTATCGTCTTTAATTTGCTTTTTATTTGATATCATATTTCATGGCATGTTTCAGAGGGCCTCGAAGCTGCAAGACCCGAAATGAAAACAAAAGCAAGTGGCATTTTTTTTGTTTTTTTTTGTATTTTGCTGGGATGTCGTGAGTCGGGAAATCGGGCTCTGAGTCGAGACGTCATAATGTCATAAAAATGTCACATACTTTTAATAACTTTATGACAGCTACAAAATCATAAACAAAATACTCTGACAGCAAGAGACAAACACAGAGAGAGAGAGAGAGAGAGAGAGAGAGCTGAGTCTGTGTGCATGCAAATGGTTGTGGCCAAGAAGGAGGCTTCATCATTTGGCAGCCACATCATAATGAGATGTGTCATGTTTGTCTTCCCAAGAATCTGTTTTTTTTTAGTGGAATCTCATCTGGGCCGCCGCGCTCTGGGCGACCCTTAGCAATGAACATGACATGTGATTATTAAATACAAATAAATTTATAGCCATGCAGCTGACTATATTAGCTGCTTTATTGACTCTCTAAAAGTTTGGAAATATATATATATATTTTTTGGGTGTTGAAGAAATTTTATTAGAATTTTTAAGTGCATTAGAAGTTTAAATCAAATTTAAGTGACTTAATCTCTCTCTTTTTCTCTTTCTGTTATTGCCTCTTTCTTCACACACATTTCGATTCACAACCTTAGCTTTAATTTCAGCACATAAATTTATTTTGCGACAAAACGAAGTTTTAAATTATGAAATCTTGCAGCTCGAAATGAAGCCGACTCAACGCATAATAATGAAGCGGCTGCAGAACATGGAATTAAAAATGAAACAGACTTTAAGAGAGAGAGAGAGAGAGAGAATGAGAGTGCGCAAAAGAGAGAGAGAGAGGTATATAACGAACCCGTAGAGTTATTAAATGCCAAGTTATTTGTCGTTTAGCTGGAAATCCATGCTGGCCAAGCCGTCAGTACTTTTAGCTTTAAGACAAGACTGCGAGACTGCTTTATGGCTTTGAGTAGGAAATCTTTATGAGCATGTGCCCTGGCCCCGAAACAGACACAGACCCAGAGAAGAACAACAACTACAACAAAAAAAGAGAAAAAAAAACGAAGTGAGACAAATTTATTGGCAAAGTATAAATGCATTTCTTTACGGCTTACAGTTTGTGTAGTTTTAATATGAAGTCGTAAACATTTTTAATGATCCATAGAGATTGTAAAAAAATAAAGAAAACTATTTGCATATTTCGATTTACGAGTCTGAAACCTTGTTTCCACGATTTGGCAATTTGTCGTTGGCTTTTACCGTAATATAGGTCGGGCTTGGTTAGATTAATGGGAGCAGTGTGTGGAGAGCCTAATTGGTGGCATCATATTTGGAAAGCTGGTCAAATTTTATATGAACTTTGCTTTTGTTGAATTTGAATATTTGATTTTTGAAATGGTAAACAGTTAATTAGCTAGAAGACATGGATTTCTTATCTTTAGAATGCATAATTCATACAAATTAATTTTCTTTTTATATACATTTTAATAATATAATATATATAAAAATGAAATTCATTTGTATGAATAAATATATAACAAATAAAATAATGATATGAGAATGATTGTTAATGTCAGATTGCATTAACAGCAGCTGCTTCTCCCTCACATCGGCATGCTATGCTATTAACAGTGTTATGCTCTGTTAATAACATAACTCCTACTGGTTCGCAATTAGGATATTCTTGCTACATTCTTTTTTGGCATTACTACTCTACACTTAACTACGAAGAAAGAGACACAGCTTTTAAACTAAATAAAGTCGAGGAAATACAAACACTATTTTGTACATATTATCGGGCCACTACAACACTTACAAACAATGAATTTTTATTATCATTATTTTATTTGTTATATATTTATATATTTTAATATTACATGTGTATTTCTTTTTTTTTTGTAATATGATTTCTGTAATGCAGTACATAACATACATTCGGTTCATAATTAAAGGCACTATAACATTTTTTAGAAATATATTTTCTTTTATTTTTTAAATATTATCCCTTTTTATTTTATTTACATCATCACTGAAAAAATAGAGCAAAAAATACTTTACATATCAATCAATAATATACAAAAACATTATAATAATTTTTAATATTAAAAATCGAAAATAGAAAAAAAATAGAGACAAATATTTCAAAGATAAAAATACAAATAATCATATCAATAATATTATAATAATTTTTAAAATTAAAATATAATTTTACCATCATATATGCCAATTAATACCGACTATATTAGTTTCTAAAACTTACAACATTTACAATTGAGAAAAAAATAAATGGAATTAACCCTAGTTTTTATTAAAAGTATTACATTATCTAAAAACCTAATTTACCAACTCACAAATTTATGGTATATATAACCGAGGTATATATTAAAATTAAATTAAAAACCAATTATATAATATAAGTATAAATTATATAAATTAAAGAAAGTGTAAAAAATTAAATATACATTTTCTTAAATTTCATTCTTTTCTTTCTTTTTATAAATATTTTTTTTTTTTTAATGTTTATATTTATTTAATAGAATTTTATTAGGAATTTAATTTAAAATATAATATAGTATACTTTATAATATATTTAAATACATATATATTGAATATTATAATATTTTATAAAAGAAAAAATATTTATAAATATGTTTCTTCAGTTCTCAGCTTGTTTTTAGGAGTAGCCAGCCTCAATAATTTGTGCCACTTTTCCAATCGAATTCACCCACATAACATTGAACATTGATAACTTAATTTAGAACTTTATAAATGTATTTTTTATTAAAAGTATCTCTTGTGTTAGGTGCGCACTATCGTAGCTCTCCATTAGAGCCAATCAAAACTCGCAGCGCATAAGCCATTGCTCGTACAAAGTAAATAATTTGTTGGCAATAACGGAAAGTTGTGCTTATCGCATTGCATTGCAACTTTAAGAACTCAGCTTGCCACAAATATTTCGAGCAATTTATCTAGAGTGAAAAACTTGCTCCTGCATGCGGCCTTGTCCATAGCTGCTGTTGGAAGCGTTTTTTTTTTTTTTTTTTTTTTTTTTGGGAGGGTTTTATGATTGCACAAATGCAAAATGCATAACAAACTCAATTGCAGTAAATATTTCGCATGCGGTGGCAGTTGATATGCGCAGAATTGGGATTTATTTATATGAGAAGTAGTGAGATAACTATGGCCTTGTCCTGGACCAGGTACGTCCCTGCGGCATGTTCCTGGCCACGTTTTTTCTTTTTTTCGTTTTTTTTTTTGCCAAACTTGCAAAGTTGAAGATTGGGATATTATGTTGTGCATAGAAGGACATTGCTCTACCTACAGCTAACCCACTTTGAAATTGCTTTTTTATTTGCCAATGGATATGGTTACGCTTCACGTTTACGTTTTACGGCCACATTTATGGATGCAGTGCCATGAATGTGAGTGTGCTGGGAAATGGATGGCACACAAAGTGAGTCAAAAGTAGTTTATGCAAAATTTACTAATACATATTTTCAGATGCAATGTGAAAAGTTTTAGCCACAGTCCCAGCACATCCAATCCATTGTTGCAGTCGAAGTTTGACAGGAAGCTGGCCCAGCAATTAGTCCCTCCTCCTCGGAGAAAGGCGTGCAGTAGCAGGCATTAGCTGTGTTGGCCTCAATCCAGCGCAATATTGATTCACACGTGTGTAAACGCCCGGCGACTTGGGATGCGCACAGTCAGCGTCCCAGGAGACAAGGCCAATCAGCTGATACTGGCCCAGCAGCTCGTCGAAGAGCATGTGCAGCAGACCGCCGCTGTCGTTGTCACGGCATGAATCATCCAAGTAGCTGGCACAGAGCATATTGTCGCTGATCATGGTCCCGGACTGTGGCTGGAGTTGCGGCACTCCGATTGGCTAATGATGAGCACATCGATTTCCTGTAGAGTGGCGGTTGGGGGGTGAGGCGGAATATTGGGAATGCAACAAACAAAAAACATTGATAATAAATTGAAATTGATGCCAGGGCATAGATGTGTCAGTTAGAGACAAGAGTGTCTGTCGATCAGCTAAAAAATAATTAACTTAAGATAGGGCCTTCCACGCGAGAGCTTGAATATGAACAGCAAAGAGACTTTGAAGGAACAGCAAATGGGAGAAGTGAAATTTATAGATAGAGAAAATTTCAATCGAATTGTGTTAAGTCTCTGCAGGCAAAGAAAACATAAAGAGATATTAGAAAAGACGTTGGTAGTTAGTTTCACCCGCTTTAGCATAGAGTTTAGTAGAGATCATACCTGCAATGCTGCACTCTGCTGTGGGCCAAGCCAGCTCGTTAGCCTGGCCAGCTCGCCATCGAAACTGGTGCGTGTTGGACGGCAGGCAAACGGGTCGCAAACGTTGCTCAAAGCTCACGGGTCGATCGAGCCGAATGAGTGCAATATCATGCTCAAAGCTGCGCGGATTATATAGCTCATGCACCTTCACATGCCTGGCTCGACGTTCCAGCACCTGAGCATCGGCGCTGAGGCTGCGATTGTGCTCAAGCAGTTGCACTTGAATGAGCTCCGTGGACATGTCCTCAACACAATGGCCAGCTGTGAGCACGTATAGATCGCTGATCAGTGAGCCGGCGCAATAGAATTGTCCTTGCAGCAGCACCATTGCCAGCCAGGGATAATGATGGCGACTCGACTCCTGCGCAGATTCTCTGCCATCCACAGTGTAGATTAGTCCGCAGCGGCAGGTGCTGCATTCCCTTTCCAGCGGATAACTTGTTGTTGCTGCTGCTTCCACTTGACTGGCTTGAGTTGTGGCTGCGACTGACACTGGCTCCGGCTTGGACGTTGTGGGCAGCAGAATTGTGGCCAGCCACTGATAAAAGTCTCCGCCACGATCCACTATAACATGAACGGCGGCTGGCTGCACAACGGGCTCAGTGACATTGCAGCAAAGACTTTCTAGCACCACGAAACAGATGAGCTGCAATCTCATCTTGTTGACCACGAAATACTTACTGCAACACTAAACAGATGCTGCAGCTGAACTAGCCCGGCCTCAGCTGGCCATGAGCGTACATCTGACCCACATGCGTTGTTGGAATCCTGTTTTTAAATAGTTTTTGCTTATTTGTTTTGTATTATTGTTGCTAATCTTGCATTGAATTCTATCATTTATTGCCAGCCTCACCTGACCAGTTTTCTTTTTCATTAACGTGTCGTCTCGGGCCACTGGAAATTGCAAGTTTTTTTTTCCATTTCGTTTTGCCAACGATTTTCCAAGCTGCTGCGCAAATGGATTCATGAAATGTTTGCACGCCACAAACTGTGTGTGTAAATATTTCCCCTGCACCGCACCCCTCCTCCCGCCTGTCACCTTCTTTCCTCAGGCCAACAACGACAACGAATACTTTTCACATAATCACGAGCTGCCAAAGCATTCATCTGCGAGCTGGCCTCACAGCCAAAATTGTATTTCACTCGAGTTTCACAGGTGAATTGCAAATATTGTTTCTTGCACGATATCGATTTGTGAATTGTGTTAACTGAAAGCTTGATTAGCTAGTTTTTAAATGGAAATTCAAGCTATATTTGAAAATTAGCTCAATGAATTTATCTTGAACTCCTGCGCCGTCTGTCAATGCATACAATAAATAATAATCTAGCTTAATCAATTGCAAGACCAAGCCAAGCCTTTCATTAAAATCTCCCACATTCAAATGCTAAGAATGCAGATATTATTTTTTAAATATTTCGTTCAACTTCTTTGGGATGTCAGATATTATGCAAATGAAACGTTTAATAAGCCTCGCATAGACCAGAGGCCAAGGCAGTCTCTGGCTCAGAGTCTGTCTCGCCCCCAACTTGCCGAGCAGTTGCCACTTGTCATTTAGGCCTTTGTAAGCTGGCACAATAATCTCTAATAGGCTTAGCATGAAATATTGATGCTTAGTGGACGCTTAGTGTTGCCAAATAGAGCACTGAAAATGTTGTTATGTTTTCCTTGCCTTAGCCAGCAGCCAAACAGTTGCTGTCGAGAGACTGTAATGGGAGCAAGAGAGAGAAAAAGGGAGAGAGGGAGAGGAAGGGATGTTAGCCTGTAAATTAGTGAAAGCAGTTTATTAATAATTTTCTTTCTAAGCCTCTTATGCGCCGCATTGGAATGTTTTTTGGAAAAGTTTTGTCATAGTTTGGTCTAATTGAATTTGAAGAGCAATACCGAATGATCCATAAATTGTGTTCAACTATTGTTGCACAGCCCATTGAACCTTGACGTGCACAGACACGCCCACAGCGTGCAGCATTTAGGCTTGCGTTACGCTTGAACACCCAAACTGGAGCTCAGCTAAGTTTCCGGTAGATTTTTCATCGCCCATGAGCTTCGACATTTTTATTTTCATTTAATTAGCGAGGGTAAAAAAAACCAGCGACGTAGTAGCACCTAAATTTTCCAATTATATGTATATAAAAAAAAAAGAGATGGAGACGAAGATGAAAACTTCACTGCGTAGGCTGCACAGGCTGCACAGGTAGACCCTGATTGCCGGTAGCTGGAGTAGACTTGTCTGTTTGATATATATATACATATATATTTTCGCCTTAATTGATATTTATGGAAATGGATGTTGTTTGTAAGTGGAGCAGCCATCTGTAAGATTTACATGCCTCTCAGCTCTGACTACACTAACTGCCCTGGCCTGGCTCATTAGGGTCTAAATGAGATGTTCTGCCTTTGCCTCAGTCTCATAGCGAATATAGCAAAATTTATTTCTGAACAAGTTAACAACTAAAGAACAATGCTGCAACTGCAAAAGTAATCCTAATCCCAGTTGCCACAGTGACCAACGCAATGTTTCCACTTGACTCGGAAATATTGTTTAATTGCAGAAATGTTGAAATGTTCTTGCCGAGCGAACAAAACTTTAGAAATTAAGTTTTCTGGTTGCAGTTCATAAAGCAGCATGAAAATATTTAAGCCCCGCAAGTAAAGAGAAATGCGAAAGAGTGAAATAAATGTTAAATATATATATAATTTTATTAATATTTGTTTAATTTAAAACAAATAATTAAATAAATAATATAAAATTAAAAAAAAAATAAAGTACTTTAATTGGCAATTCAAAAATAGATACATTAAAAAAAAAATAAATAAAAATAAATCAATAAATTAAATAAAAAATAAATATATATAAAATGCTGAATATTCGTTAAATTAAAAAAAAAAGATTTGAATTGAAATTGGGCTAATTTTCTTCTTGAAAATACTATAAAAAACAGTTAATGACAATTTTGTGCAGCTTTGGATGAAATATGTCTAAGTTATATCCATTGATAAGCAAATAATCATTTGACAGTACAAACATTATATTGAATGCACGCAGCACATAAATTAACATTTCAGCAGCAATTCAAAGAAAAAGAAAACTTTAAATAAAATGATTAAACAACATATAAAATGTTGGCAAGGCAAATGCAATGCGTAGGATTTGGCGTTTTAAACATGCTCTCAAAAATAAATACAAGCATTTGCAAGTGACTGTGTGTGTTTGAGTGTATTAAGGTGTGTGTGTGTGTGTGTGTGTGCTTTGGAGTGTGCGGTGCCTTTTGGCCTCTCCCAATTGCATACTTGGCTTGTTGAACATGCGCTGGGGCTGCCTGTTGGCTTCTTTATCTTGACAGCATCGGGCTTTAAAATACAAGTATAAATATTATGGGCTACAAATGTACAAACATTCTCCACACAAAATGACAGCTGTAGCGCAGGGGGGGGAGTGGTGGGTAGGGAGGGCGGTACGCACAATTGCAAAAGCGGCAACAACTTTTAATTAAAAGCAACATTTTCACAGGCCAACAGCAACAAGCTTATTAACAGTTACTTTTCGCAGCGTAAATCTCCGCGTAGTCTGACTGTAGTCAGTCTCTGTGTGTGTGTGTCTGTGTGTGTGTCTGTCTGGCATTTAGCCGCAGCAAAGCTGTCAATTGATAAACAAGTCAACTGTCACTTAGGCTCGCATTGATAGCTCCTTATCGAGCCGAATGCAGCGAATCGAACGGCCAACGCTAATCAGGCAAGCAGTCGGCCCCAGGCCGCAAGGTGTCCAGCTCGAACTTCGTCTCCGTCTCCGTCTCGGACTTCGACTTCGATACGTATCCTGTCGCTGCCGGCTGGCGATGTAGATAAGTCAGCGCGACACATGTCACAAGTTGTATTTATTTCTTACTCTCTGTTTATTTATTTTTCTTGCGTCTCTCCTCTTCCGATTTGCCTTTAGTTTTTTTATTATTATTATTTATTTTTAATCACAAGTGGAAATTAAACGCGGCTAATGAAGATTTTAATTGCGTGCCACAAGTTGCATGTAGGCTGTTTCGTATCAAATTTCGATTTTTGTTTCCCTCCCTCCCTCTCGCCCTCTCTCACTCTCTTGTTCGCCTGGGGCGCAACATGAACAGCATTTGTCGCCGCAAAGCAACTTTTAGCTAGTTAGTAGTAGTTGGCTGCAATCGTAAGCTGCTTAGGTTTTCAGGTATTGCCCACCTGGCCGCCTCATTGGCTGCGTTTTGCATGACGTTTATGACAGCCCCCCAAAAGGCTCAACTTAATGTAACTGTGCTGTGGGATTTATTTTAGCGGATTAGTTAACGAAATATTTTTTGAAAGGCTTTCAATTTCCTCTTTTTTTTCGCAAATTTTCAAAAGTGCACTTTGAACACTAATTTACGTGGAGAAAAAAAAAATATGGCAATGGGTTTTGGAGTGCAAATGTCTTTTTCCCTTGACTATTGAGGGCTTATTGGAACAGTAGAGAGTTCCATTTAGACACAAATGAATTGAAATCGAGTGAAATCATGCTAATCATTATATGGAAAAAATTACATTAACACAAGATTATAGATTATTACATATTTTATTAGAAAAGAACATACAAAAATATAATATCCTTTTTTCTCAATTTTGAGGATAAAGAGGGGGGCGGGAGAAAAATCACGGGAGCGGGGAGAGAGACAGAGAAGAAGACGAGAGCGGGAAAAATGCGCGGAGGATGGGAGGGAAAAGAAGAAAAGACACCGAAGGAAGGAACAGCAGAAACAAAGGGGGAGGGGGGGAGGGAGGAGGGAGAGGAGAAAAGGGAGGGAGGGAGGGAAGACGGGAAAGGGGGAAGACAAAGGAGGAAGGGAAATGGGAGAGAGAAAAGCGGAGGAAGAGGGAGGGAAGCGCGGAAGGACAGGGGGAGGGAGGGAGGGGGGAAAAAGGAGAGCAGGGAGGGAAGGGATGGAGGGGGGGAGGGAGGACGGCAGGGAAGGAAGGGGGGGGGAGGCAAGGGGGGAAGAGAGGCGCGGAGGAAAAGGGAGGAAAGGAGGGGAGGGGAGGGACAGGGCAGGGAGGAAGGGGGAGGAAGGAAGCAAGGGAAGGGGAGGGGAGAGGACGGAGGGAGGGGAGGGGAGCCGGAAGTGAAAGGAAATACGGAGGAGGACGCGGAAGGGACGGAAGGGAGGGGAAGAGAGGCATTGGAGGGAAGGGGGGAAAAACGAGGGCAAGGGGATAGGGGGAGAGGAAGGGGGGGAAAGGAGGGCGGGGGGAAGGGACTGTAGGGAAGGATGCGAGGGGGGGCGGGGAAGGAGGCAACGAGGGAAAAGGGAGTGAGGTTGGTGGGTGGGGGGTGGGCTAGGAAGATGATCTATAACATTTTTTAAATATATTTAAATTATTACATTATTTAATTTATGTATGTTTTATAATTTATATCAAAAAATGATCTTAAATAAAAAATATTATTTAAATAAGAAGGTAATGAATTAAATTGAAGGTAATGAGAAAGAAAATTCTTAAAGCTATAACAAATAAATTTCCTAAATTTCCTTTGCCCCTGGCAGACATCCAAATGACACTTATCATGCCATATCTCTGTCAATTGTGCTAAACGTCGCCTAACTGAACTTTTGAGAGAAAAAAGTTCACTTTTTATACAGCTCCTAAAAGAGCGCATTGCAGTGACATGGAAAAAAATGTCGCACCTATAGACCATTTGCCATGGAAACTCACATCCAAATCAAAAACAAAAAAAAAAGAAAGAAAATGTAAGAAATGTCACGCTTCATTTGGCTAACCCGTTCAATTGGACACCTGGCACAGGCCAAGTGAAAAGCGCTGTCAATAAAACGAGAGAGAGAAACCCAAACGGGAGGAGGAAATAAAGAGAAAAAAAGAAAACATTAAACAACATAGCACAGAAATGCCACAATGGACGCTGAAACAAATAGAAGTGGACAGATCGATTAGGCATACAAATGTGCAATTAGAAATGGAAGTGGAGTGCGGAATGTGGAGTGTGGAGTGTGGAGTGGGGGTGGAATGGGGCGGGCCATGAGGTGTATAGATGACAGTCCTTGGGAGAGATATGAGCTGGAATTACGTTAGCTACCCTTTGCTCAATAAACCGTTACAAACGACAGCCAGGGTGAGCTAAACAGGAAGCAATCGAACGAGCTAACGAGCCATACAAACGACACTTGGCATCGCTCGAGCAGGCGCCCAACTACTCTAGCATATTATATAATCTAGCTACATAACTGCATTTCGTGGCTTTCATTTGGAAAATGTCAGCGCTGCACTTTGGCAGCCTTTAATTGAATTAAGTTTGCTGTAATTTTCGTAATTTATCTGCCAATGTTCACCACAAATTTCAATAATTACGAACAGTTTTTAATTACATTGTCCGGATTGTTAGGGGTTGGGATTGGGTTTGGGCTTTTATTTGGCTATTTTACAGTGGACATGTTTAATTATTATTTATGATTGTTTAGCGTTTTTCTGAAATTGATTTATGTGGCATTCTCGTGCAATGACGGTCAGTTTATTAATTTGTTAAGCTTGCGGCACTCTCTCTCTCTCTCTGTGCCCCGCCCACACTGCAGGCGAGTCAAGAAATGTGGGCATGCCATGTCGTGAGTCCATTACAATTATATATTAATTAATAACAATTTTTCGGGGTGTTAATGCGTGTTGCATACAAGTTTTAATTACAATTTTGATTGCCAATATAAATGATATGTTGGCTGTTTATCGATGTAAGTTGCAACATTTATTGATGCAACTGATTTCATTAAAAGGGGGAACAAAATTTACAAATAAATAAAAAGAATGAATGAAAAATATTTTTAGAAATTCTAAATGCATTGAACAAAATTATAAATCAAATTGAACTTAAGTAAAATTAAAAGCAAATTGTATTTGCATTCCAAGACTTCTCTTCTTCTCAAATAAAAATTTAATAAAAATTGTAAGAGAAAGCCAGGTTAATAAGACTCTGAATTGAAATGATATAAAGGAATCAGGAATCTATGAATTTTACTCAAGCAAACCAAGTCTCAAATCTTGTAAATTGCCAATCCATTTCAGCCTTTAGCTTTTGTGTGCCACATACATTAACTAACCGCTACATTTTATTTAGTAATCATCAATCAAGCGATGCTTAGCGTAAAACATAAATTCTTAGTCTCAATCAAAGCATTTCCTGCTTTCGCCAGCTTCGCTAGCCATGGCCAATCTGGAAGACAATGCAAACAGCAAACTGAATGAGCAACGCCTGCGTGAAAAATGCAAATCAATTCAATTAAAACAACAAGAGCAACATGCAGCCAGAAAACACAGGCAACAACAGCAACAGCAACTAGTCAATGCAATGCCAAGACGCATGCCTCAATGCCATAGCCGCAAGGTACAAGCAACAGCAACAACAACAGCAACAACAACAGCAACAAACAACAACAACAACAATGTGATGCATGTTGCTGCGCAACAAAAGCAAGCGCACCATAAAGATCCCGCGTAGAGTCGCTGTGCCTGACAAGAGCCAAAGCAACAGCAACAGCAACAGCAACAGCAACAGCAACACTAGCAACAGCAACAACAATGGCGCAACAACACACATGCCACAAAAGTGTTGCAGTTACAAGAATTTTAATCAAGCGTTTAACACTAAACGCGGCACAGCCTCAAAACATTGCAACGTTCGCAACGGCTGCGCAGACGCATAAACAATTTTCCAATTGTTGTTGTTGCTGTTGCTGTTGCTGTTGCTGTTGCTGCTGAGCCTTTATTGGTGCCTTTGTGTTGGTTGCTGCGCATAAATTAACTTGCCGCTTGTCTAGCCAACAACTGCGTCTGCATCTGCGTGGCCAGCACCAAATCAAGCCGGCTAGATCCTCATGTCGGCCAAGTAGTCTTAAGGCCGGTTTTGGCTTTTGGACAAATTTAAATTTGCATGACAGTCGCACATTGATCATGTTGCCGCTGCTGCGGCTGCTGGCTGACTGTCTCACAGACTCCCAGGATATCCAACTGTGCCGCATTGCAACGCATTTTCAATTAACCAAAACATGCCACAGTCGCTGTGTCGCTGAATGACATTTCTGTTGGCTCTTGTCTGGTCTTTGGTTGCATTCAAAATTTTTTGTTTTTGAATATCGGCCAGCTGACGAGAGTCCACTTAAGGCGCCGCCATAAAATCCGCCCAAAATGCCCAATAAAAACCATTCAATAAATCAAAACAAATTAACATAAATCTTGGCAGTCTGTCGACGCAACTGCTTTGGGGCATGGCCAGCTCGCGTTGCTGCATCTGTTGATGATGATGTCGATCGTAAATCCTAAAATTTTGACAAATGTACAAAAGCTTCCTCAAAATGGGCAATAAAAAATTTAAAAAAAAAAGAAAAAACAAAAAAACAATAATAAAAAATGTACTTTAAGTATATACAAATACAAACACATAGACACACACACATGCACAACAACCCGCCACAAAATTCTTTATTGCATATTCAAAACGCCAAGAAGAAAATATTTCGGCTGAGCAAATCGAGCTGGGAATGCTCTATAAAATGAATGTATTTTTATATTTAAAAAATTTTAATTAATTTAAATTAAATTAACTTTTGTTTATATTTCATTTTTAATAAATAATATATATTTTTTTACTGATTAAATTGTCAATAACATAATATTAATTAATTGAATTAAAGCAAATTTTATTATGCATTATTAATATTATTTTTTATAATTTTTTTTATTATTATTATTTTGATTATTGTTTTTTCTTTATCTTTTTGAGAAAATATATTGTCTAATTTAATTTAAAATTGTTTTAAAAATATATTTAATTTAAAACTTCTTGTCACAATATTAAATACAGAATTTATTTGTTTTTTCTTTTAATTGTTTATGAGAAGAACGATATATTTCTTTTATTTTATTTTTTTTTACACATTCATGTTTTTTTCTTTTTCTCATTTACAAAAATTAGTTTTCTCTACACACAAAAAAAAAAAAAAAATAATAATAATAATAATAAAATAAAATTAAAAAAAAAAAACATATAATTGTGCTAAATGTAAATGTGAAAAAAGTAAAAAAAAAATTAGAATTAACTAATACAAATTTTGAAAAATTTATTTGTTTATATCTGTTTTTTAAAGAATTAATTCAAACAAAATAATAAATGAAATATATTTGTGTAGTTATTTGTTATAAATTATTTCAAACAAAATATCTTTTATATATCATATATATTTTAAAAATAAATATTTAAAAATAAAATTTCTATTTACAAATAAATTCAAATAAAATTCATAAAAACTTAAATACAAATTATATACGAGTTAAATGCTAAATAATATATTTTTTCACTCACCAACAATATCTAATTTTATGAAATCATTTAAGAAACTTCTTTACAAAGCTATTTCCTAAAATATTTCTTGAATTACAATAACTCTGGATATAGAAGGCACTATTTAACCACCAATTAGTTGATTGCCTAAAATTTCCTGATAAAACGAAATATTTATTGTACAGTAACTTAGGGCAACAGCAGTTCTAACAAACCAGATGCATCTCTACACATGACACAAATAGCGCACAAAATGTATCTTTTAGAAGGCGAAATGAGTGCCATAAATGTGAACAGAGACAGTCAGACAGCCAGAGCCAGAGCCGCAGAGACCGAACCGAGGAGAGGAGGCGAGAACAGGAGGTAGTGGAAATAGAGGAGTGCTGAAGATGGAGGTGGCGGTGGAGGACTGAGCATGTATGCCCCAAAGGGCCCCGCATAACGCACATGTCTGCAAAGTGTTAATGTGAATTTATGATGCATTACGCGGCGTTGGCATTGGATATGGAGATGCTGCCCGGGCAGTGGCTGGAGGGCTGGAGGCCTGCGTTCAAGTAGCAGCCATTCGCTGTCGTCGCGACTTTAAGATTTCTTTTCTAGCTGCGTAATGAAAAACAGATTTGGAAAGTTTTTTACGATACAATATAAAGTGAAATGTATCTATAAGCAGCTCCGTTGGGGAATCTGTGCAAAATAGACGAGAAATAGCCAGAGCTAGCCACACAAAGGTAATGGTAATATTAGCATTATGAACTAAGAGCAAATGCAGATCAAAGGATTTGATTTTGAAGAGTTAATGTAGAAGAAGTTGAGGTGAAAGGGAATTGTATGTATATATAATTTAGGGTTGTTGATAATATATTAAAATATCAATATATCGATATTTTTATACAAAAAAAATATATTTATATCGTGATATTTTTTTTGCCCAAATATCGAATATTTTTGCGATATATTTGATATATCGTCACACAAATTGTCACATAAATTGTGAGACATTCTGAATCAAAATGGTTAAAACGAATTATTCAGATTTCAAAAATGGAACAGCAAAATGCAATTTAAGCCCTAAAATAATAAAAACAAGTTGTAACACATCAAATATGGCAATGCATATAAAAAACAACATTATGATGAATTTGGAAGACCAAGGTGATAGCTTCGAAAACGACCACAATTGGTCAATATTGAAAGTACACATTGCGGAAGAGGGAACTTGAGATGTAACGCAGCTTGCCACAACCTTCTTGGGAAAGCAATCCGATAATTTTTTGGAATTCTCATAAGGCCATGGAAGATCAATTACGATCAGCCCCTGGTAGCTAGGTGCCTTTAGAGCGACTTGCTTCGCCAATAAAATGAGTTGTTTGCGGCTCACGAAGTCGTATGACGGATTCTCACATATCAGAACGCGTTTTTTTTTTTTTTGTATTAAACTCTGAGTACTTAATACTGGTCATTATTATTATTATTATTATTATATTAGAATAGTTATTCTTATTATTCCTTCTTTTTTTTTTTTTTTTTTGTCGGATTGTAAAGTTATTGTAGGAAAAAGTTTTAAAAATATCGAAAATATCGATATATCGATATTTTTAAAGTTGAATATCAAATATCATTTTGATATTTTTTCAAAACTTAAAATATCATCGATACGATATTTTAAAAATATTCAACAACCCTAATATAATTATAAATATTTCTCATTATATTGTATTTTTATAGTGATAGTAAATTTATAAAAATTTTTTTTTATATATTGTATTTCATTAATAATAATATATAATAAAAATAATGATATATTGCATTTAATCAATTTCAAATCAATTTTCACTTAAAGCTCATGTAATCCATAGTTCTTCAGCTAATACATATGTAGATATATCAAATCGAATGCCTATTGAGCATTATATATTTAGCTTGACAAACGATGACATTTCAATTTGAGTACATGCACACAGCAAAGCCAAACAGGCGTTCCCACTAATTACAACGCCTCTGACCACCCACAAAAACAGTCACAAAACACTCGAAGCACTCGAGGCACTCGAATGGCTGCGGCACGCCCCAACGTCGTCTCGTGGTCCCTCGTCGTGGATTGACGCCCACATTTGACTTGTCACGCCCAGGGCTTAATTGAAACCGTGTGCGGAACTTGGATTTCCAAATATGGTGCAAACACTTGCGCCACCAAATAATGCTAGATATATTTATGCTTGCCATTAGCAGGAGTAACAAAAGGCCACACATTTGTGGCAGGCAGGCGCTGGCTGCTCGATGGCATGGCACATTACAAGTAAATTAAATTATGGCCACGCCGACGCCACAGCCAATGCGACTAATAAACTTTCAATTAATGCAATCCAAAAATATAGCAAGGGTTGCAACCCTCAAGGTGTGGATGGCTGCATCGCTTTGGGAGATGCGCACAAATTGAAAACAATTTGCTTCAGTTCACAATGAGATAAGAAGTCAAAGGTCTAACCATTCGGAGTTGGAGGCGTCGCTGAGCGCTGACAGCGCTTGGCACGATGGGCGCACATAATTTATGCAGTTCTAGCTCTCGAGTTCCAGTTGCGAGTTTCTCCCTTTATTTGTTTGTTGCACACGCAATGGGCATGACGAATTTCTAGGCGCTGCTTTGAAGTCACGACAACTTTTCGGTTTCTTCCGACGCGCTTCTCTCTTCTTTTTTTTGGCAAACTTGGAGCCGCCTTGGCCTCATCTTTGTGCAGCTCGTAAATAAAATCGTAAATTGTCATTTTGTTTTATTGTTCAGTCGACAGTTTTTATTGAGCTCGTTTTGTCGGCATTCCGTTTTTAGTGGGTGAGTTGTTGGCTCCTTTCCTATTCCCGCAGCTCTTAACTCATTTCTCGTTCGGATGCCCACAACATGTCCGTTAATGAGCCATAAAGGTGTGCACAAAACACCTTGAAACATGGCCAGAGTGTCGATGTGCTCACTGCTTGGAATATTGAGTTTACTTCTTAAGTTTTTTTTCCTTTTTTCTTGTTAAAATTAAATTTCTATAAATATGTATGTGCTCGATTAAGCATAATTAGAGTTGTTTATGGATGAGTTCTTTAAGTGGAGCAGTCTTTGCAGCTGCATGGCAGGATTGTATAGAGATGTTTATCTGATAGCTTCTTGAGTAAAATTCGTTTCTTAATTTGAAGTAAGACGCTATAATGTAAGACAAAACAAAATGATACATAATATTATAAATAATAATAATTCCAATATTAATTTTTATTAATTATTAATTACTAAAAAAAATTATTGATAAAAAATAAAATAAAATAAATAAATAAATTAAACAAGCATTAAAATATACAAATATAAAAAAGAATATGTTTAACAATTTATAAAAAAATTAAATAAAAATGAAAATTAAATGAAAGCTTAATATATACAAATAAATAAAGTTAATATAACCCAAATTAATTAATTAAACATTTAAAAAATGAAAGCTAAAAATCATTTTTATCAAAAATAATTTAAACATAATTGTCTAAAAATATTATATTATATTATATTATATATTTGTATTATTATATACAAATATTATTTCATTCTTCATTTGATTTCGTTCTGTGTTGTATGTATTCCTGGCCCATTGCAAATATTTACTAATACTATATTTGTTGGCAAGTAAAAGTATTTTCAATCGAGCTCATATCTTACTTCTGCACCTTTCTACATTTCCAGCAATTGAAATGAATCTGAAATCTCTTGTCAATGCCCTGCGTGGCTGGTCAAGCACAGAGACTCACTCAGCCGCATCCATATGATGTGGCATATATCAAAAGCGCTAATGCGACCGGTACAAATTGTGCTGGCTGCTCCTTTAAAAGGCCATAAAAATGAACCACGCGAACTAATCACGCAATAAATGAACGCTCATCAATTCATAGACAGTTTCAGTTTGTTCGATTGCTGATCGGAGGCAGGAGGATGCAAGAGGAGGAGGCTGTTCGGTCAGATGATGGTCAATGTTTCGCGCTGACTAAACCGAAGCAGCCCCAAATGAGCAACAGCAAAAGCAATAAAATTTATGTTAAGTAGCGCGGCCATAAATAGCCAACGGCCAAATAGGATGGGATGCTATATAATGGGATGGGCTGCTGTGATATGGAGAACGATGACAACAGCGCCGATAGAACGTCCAGCCAGGTCCGGTCTGGCTCGGCACAGCTCGGCACGGTCTGGCCTTGACAAAGGCAAAAACGTGAATCGTGGAATGATAAATGTCAAAGCAAATGACATAAATAATCGAATCGAGCGCAAAGCAGTCGAGCATAAAAGCGAGGCCAGGGACGGCACGACTACTGCCTACTACTCTATACATATAAGGCTATCATCATCATCATCATCATCATTATCATCACGGCTGGCTAGGCCAATGTTGAAGCCATAAAAAAATCCTTTTGCCAACTCCAAGTGTGGTCCATGAGCACGAGCACACCAGCACGGGCCCTCAAAGCGAACATCTTCAATTATTGATAGATTATTTACTGTCAGCCAACCAATGACATTGCCCATTGCCCATTGCCCATTGCCCATTGTGCCTGGCAGTTCCAGGAAACGCAGTCATCGCCGTCATCCTTCCCATCATCTTCGCAGTCTTTGACTTTGCCTTGTACGCGACTTACATTAATCATCAACTGAAGCACACCCAACTTTTCTACCTCTCCAGCCTCTCTCTCTCTCTCTCTCGGCATAGTGTGTAATTTGTAATTCCTTTTGCGCATATTCCATTATCAACATCGTTTCATACATCACTGCCATGCAATATATGTACATACGTACAAATGAATTGTAGTTCATTAAAATATATGAAATTATTCAGAGCTCTAGAAATTTATTTCTTTTTATTTAAATTATTTTTCTTTTATTTTATAAGTTTTTTTCGATGAACATTAAGAATAAATTATATATTAATATATAATTTTTTAAAATATTAAAAAAAAATATATATAATAAAAATATTAATTAACTTGAAAATGTACTTCAGTAATCATTAAGTAGATTTATAATAAATTTATATAATAAAAAATATATATAATAAATATAAAAATATAATTTTAAAATTTTATTTCGATTATCATTAACACTAATGTTTTTTATTTGTAATAAATAATACAAAATATATGATATGAATAAAAAATAGATTTTTTTTAAATATATATTTTGAGTTAATATAATATTTAAATTATATTTTAAAAAATTTCATTTCGATTATTATCAAAAGAATTATTACAAAATATATATATATGATAAGAAATATATTGGAAAATAAAATAAAATAAATTACCGCTAATAAAATATTTATTAAATTAATATTTATTTATAAGATATGTGATTTTCTTATTTCCAATATACATATGTATGTACATGTTTATATTTATATTTATTATTTATATTTATATTTATATTTATTTATATATAATTCTAAACTTTTATTTCATTAAATAAAAATAAATAAGTTTAAAAAATTTGTTATTTAAATAATAATAATTATTAAAAATTATATGAATTTAGCACACTAACTTTATGCTAAATTTTGAATACTCCATTATTATAAATTTAACGTTATTCTAATAAAAATAGAATAAAATTGTCGTTTTTTTTTTCCTTTAAGCAAAGTTTAACTCCTGATATAAATAAATAACCAAATAGCTCTAGGCCTATAAGCCCACCTATGTAGAGCAGCGTTGTCAATACATGTCCTCGTGTGCTCGTATTTAATTGAAAATTACTTACCTGCAATCTAGCCTGAGGCCATAATCTAAAGATACAGATACATACATATATATGTATAGACAAAGAGGGCGATCATAGTTGCTAGCTGATGGCATATGATGTTGGCTTACGACTGACAGGCAGACAGGTGAGTATATTCGTAACCAGTTAACAGACGTGATTCATGAGCATGCAAAAAGCTGAGCTGAGCAGAGAGTGGAGACAGTGAAAGAAACGAAAGGCATGCCAAAACCAGGTCAGAGCACGCATGTCAATCAGTCAAATGCAGTTTTGCCATCAAGCACTCATTTCCTGGAAATTATTGATGAATGAGGCTTTAGGTGCTGGCTGGAACAATGACCAAAGAGAGACCCACACACTAGTCAATACATTGATGACTTCATGAGCAGAGCTTGGCAAACAGAACAAATGGTCTCTCTGATGGTTAGGCAATTTCTCTGCTGCAAAGTTGCCAAGTCAGGGCCAACAATTAAGTTGGAACTGAGCCTGAGTTGGAGTTGTGTCTGTGTGTGTGTGTGTGTTTGAGCTGGTTTTCATTAATTCGAGTCGCCTCCCCGCCGCGTCAAATGCAAATGATGCAGATGCTCGCCAATCGCCATTCGCTCAAGTCACAAATCGATGCGTAATTAATTGCCCAGGCAAGTTTCGCATGCCGCATGCAATTAAAAATTCATATGCGGCCATGCCGCAAGTTCAATGTTCTGTTTTGGCTCAAACTTAGACAAGTTGCTTTCAGCAGAAGTCGACGACGACGACGAAGCAGCAGCAGCAGGAGCAGCGGCAGCTTCAGGCGCCGCATGTGGCATTCTGGCCAAATGTTTGCCAAACTCGCCTGCCGACTTGGCCAAACATCTTTGACTCTGGACTGCCATTGCCTCTGGGACTTGTTTTGATCGTTGCCTGTTCACTGCTGGCTGTGTGGGCTACACAAAACGCGTTGCTCTCGGCCCAGCTGCAAGGGAGGCTGCTTGGTAGATAGGTAGGTAGGTCTTAAAAAAATATATGGTCCGTTGATTACCGCTTGCTGTGATTTTTGATTATGCAGTTTCCGTTCGCTTCGTTTTCCCTTTTATTTTTTTTGCATATGTAATTTTTGTTGCTTTTCTGAATCGTCTGGCACGCAGCTCAAGGACTTTGTTGCACGTTGGCGAGCTTCGAGTTCGATTTAATATGTTAAGCGAACCGTTGATAAGCTCTCAGCTGGCTACGCGTTTACATATTTTCATTTTGCATTACTTTCTGATGGATTTATTTTTTTTTGGTTTTTAAATTAATTTTTCAAAAGGATTTTCGCTTTCAGTGAGGCCTAAACAAAAGCTAATGAAGTTTTAATTTCTTTTAACAGATATTTTTAAAAATATTCTTAGCTAAGCATTTGCATTTGTTTAATATATTCTCAAAGAATAATTCCTTTCATATAAGCACAGAAAATTAATTAGTTTACAGCCTAAAGACTCTTAATACAACTCTTTACATTCTCGCTAAAGTAAACAACATTTAATAAAAGCTCACCATTAAATCCGCGAATACATTGTGATTTGTTAGCCTTAAAAAACAATAATTCCATAATCGTTATCCATTCATCAAAATGCCCAACTCATGCCACCGTGGCCTTCATATAACACGCTCAGCTTCACCCAGCCACCCGTTTGTAAGCCTCATAAAACAGAGCCTTAGGCATAATTCAGAGACGGCTTTGTTCAGCGATTAAGTTCAAATAATAGACTCAATTAAGCAAAGTAGACAACTCAATAGGCTTCAAAGTCGTGCTCAGACACAAAAAAGAAAACCAAAAAATACGCGTAGATAAATTACACAAAACGTTTTCAAGCAACAAGTTTCGATTGCCATGACTAGCAACAAAAGCAAAAAAACAATACAAAATGGGGAGAAAAAAATCAAGAATTGAAAAGGAATAATACAAATCCAACCGCAAACTGCGCAATGACATCATTTGGCATCAGTGTCAACTTTTTCGATTGACCCAAAAAGGTCGCAGGTCACCCAATGCCGAGACGAGGGATTCAAATAAACAACAACGGGCTAAAAGCTTTACAGAGCCAATCAATTATGAGACGCAACGAAATGGTCCAAAGGTAGCAACGCGTCCCTTGTAAAATCTGAACAAGTTCAAATAAATAACAGAAAAATCTAGAGTGTTGAATGTGGTTATCTGACTGACTAGGGCATACCCTGGAAGTGAGTGGAGTATTAATTGAATTTCTGTTTCTATACTGATCAGAGATACAGTATTTGAATTAAAGAATCTTATTTTGTTAAAGGCATATTTAAAATATTTTGAAATAGATCTCATTTTGAAGAGAAGTATAGTGGCTGAACCTTCTGCCTTTAGAGAAGCTTTAATATTATTCTTTGAACTAGATTTATGTCCTGACAGAGAAATTTCTGTAGACAGAGACAAAAATTTTTTTTAACTTTCAAGTATTCTATTTTATAAATTATAAAACAAATTATAAATTATTTGGTTTTAGTTTTGAGAAGTAATAAAATGGGAAAAGAAAATGTTGATAATTTTGAAATGACACTTTATTAAAAAAATAAAATTAAATTATATAAATAAAATAAATAAATAATAATAGATATAGACTACATAGACTAACTTATCATAACCTTCTCACCTCAGCTCAAATGTCTACAGGGTATAACAACCAATTCAAGCTTTGTTTCTGTTTCTCTTTCTGTTTTTTGTCTGTGCTTCTATTTTGATATATTGCTGCAATTTGTTAGGCCAGCGAATGCTTTCGATACGGGAAATTACCTACACGCTGTGCAGAGATCGTACAAATTAATTAAAAGCCTACATGGTGCAAGCGATATATAGCATTCGAATAGGCCTACCTAAAGAAGATCGACGGCAGAGCTATGGCCAAGCACAATTTGAATTTGATTCGGATTCGGATTCAGAAACTTCTACTGTTCGTTTTAACGGCTCATTTGCGAAGGGCGGCAGCTGCTGCAGTAGTATAATAAATAGTTTGTGGACCGCATGCGGCTTTTGGGGCCTACTTGTTGGTGGGTTGGGTTTGGGGTTGACTGAAATAAGATACACTCATATAAGCGCATAAAGAGCTTAATGTGACCATCATTGAAAGAGTTTTCTTTAGACAACGAAAGAAAGAAAAACAAACGCAGCTTGGAAATTTTGTCAAGCTCTGAAAGGGTTTACTTGGGATTTAGCTATTTTTTTTATATACATGAAAAATATGTGTTTAAAGAATTAATATTTGTTTTTGCTTTGTTATTGGGATAATATGAGAATTGAGGCTGGGGAAAGTTTGATGTACTTCATGATGTGTGAAATATGCGAAAATGTATATTTACAGGACAGACAGAAAGAACATAATTTAATAGTTTATATTTGAGTATGATCATTTGGTGACCAATAAGAATAATAAATTCTTTAAAAAATTAAATTTTTAAAAATATTTTTTTATTTTATTACCATTATTATTATTTTTACATATTAATAAGAATTTTAAGTTTTTAATTTATATTTAATTTATATTTTGTATTTATAAAAGTTAGTTTTAATTCTCAAACTAATTTTATTTATTAATTTATCTATATTATTATTTTGTATTATTTTATTTAATTTATATTTTTATTTATTTATCAACTATTTAATATTTGTAATATTTATTTTTTTTATTTATAAAAATTAATTTTAAATTCTCAACTAATTTTATTTATTAATTTTATCTATATTATTATCTTGTATTATTTTATTTTATTTATATTTTTAATTTATTTTTCAACTATTTAATATGTGTTTTTATTATTTTATTTGATTTATTTTTTAATTTTATTTATTTATTTTATTATTATTTTTTTTCATTTAGATTTTCTATTTCAAAATTTTTAAATTCAACACAAATGCTAGCATTCCAATAAATGTACCTCTTCCATTGATTAAATATATAAACACATAAATATGTCAGGGCTAAAAAATACTACTATGTATTTAGTTTACTTTCAGACTTGAGCTCGCACTATAAAATATTGACAATTTGTTTTTGTCGCATACAATATAATAATAAAGAAATAATTAAAATTTAATCAACTGTAACACGAGCTGAGCTTACAAGAAAATATATTTATTTTTGATAACGGAACGAAACGATTTGAGCGAACGTTTTGACCCAATTAGATAAGCATTAAAGGCGAGAAATTCGTGTTAAGTAAAGCAGGCGATGCTGAGAACGTTTTACTTTCAAAACATTCTTATTGAGATATTTTGCGCAGCATCCCAAGCGGCGTCGGTGGTGTAATGGTCAGCATAGTTGCCTTCCAAGCAGTTGATCCGGGTTCGATTCCCGGCCGACGCACAAGTAAATTTTTTATATTAAAATTCTATTTTTTTAAATATTTAAATTTGCTAACTAAAATTGCATATTTATATATTGGCATTAGTGGGCATAATCAGCTGCAGATGAATTTATTTTTGGCAACTGTGCGCTCAAATTGCTTTGTAATTAATTTAGTGCCGCACAAATTGCTTAATTTGAGTTGGGCGAGAGATTCTTGCAACAGCTGCTATTAACTGATTTCCAAATGGTCATATATTAAAAGCATTCAATTAAATTTCAATTACCAAACATTTGACCACAGCTCGTATGTTGTTGTGTCTGTGTCTGCCGTTGTGCCTGGTTCATGCATATCTAATTATTGAACTCTGAAATTTAGAACGACATTTTTGCATGTCATCAAATATTTGCATTCGAAATTCAATTATGCTGTCCATGCGCTTGTCAAGTAAATATTTAAGCCAATAATATTGTTGGCCATGCCAGATGAAGGTCGCTGACTCCACAGCACTGAAGATACAGCGACGGCTTACTAATTAGTATGCCGTTTGCATATGCCAAACGCTTTGTTTGCACTAATTTCCTTCGTCCGGCCATATGGATGAAGTGTCTGCTAAGGATTTGGTCAACAAGCCAGGCTAAGGAGCTCAACACAAAATATTTGTATATTGTGAAGAAGAAATATGCTGCTGAAGTTGTTGAAAGCATTGTGAAATGGAATAAATAAATAAATAATTGAAAGTAAAGTAGGAAATGAAATGCTTCGATATATTAGCTAGCCCTAACTTCAGCTGGCAAAAGGTTGTGCTTTAAGTCTATCGAAATGTTGAAGGATACAAATTGAAGAAGAATTTCAATTCATTGAATATTGAGCTCTAAATGAACTGATGCCGAAGCTCAGCTAAAACTAAATCTAAATTTAAATTTAAATCTAACAAAAATAGATATACTTTATGGGTTCTGCCACGCTTTTTTCTGGCTGTTACATACATTTCCCATTTTCAATGGATTCAAGATATAAAAGTGAGTTTTCACGAGAGTCTTTAGAGTGTTTTTCTTCAGTCATTTAACTGTCGAAAAAATTTAAAATTTTGTCGAAATGCAGCATATATTCAATAAATTTAATATTTGTTCTAGCTGACAAATGATAAAACCAAAATTTTTTCCTAGGCTGTATTTGATTAACAAATTAAATAATTTCAGCATATAGAAATAATTATTGATTGTGATTGTGTGTATTTTGGGATAGCAGAACTTTATAAAGAAGCTATAAGTCTAATCATTAGTTGCCAATATTTCCTACCAATTGTGGACTACTTGACTGGCTGTAGCTCCTGCTCAATACAAATCTAAAAGCTGTAGCTGATGTGAAATATTTTCACGAAGCTATAAGCCTGTTCAATAGTTGCCTGTCAAATATGAAATATAAATAATAATAACATAAATAATGTTAATGTTCAAGGAATAAGTATCCATAAGTTCTGTTACCTCTCATATACTACTGTACCAACATTTTGCTTTGGCTGTATATGATTTTATTCCTTGACTGGCGGCTGCAGCTCCTGCTGCGCTCATTTGCTATTCATTTCGTTTGTGGCATGTCTTGACTTATGCGTATTACTGCAAATATCAATTAATGCATGAAACGTGCGTAAAATAATTTAGATTTTTTCACGCACAGACAAAAGTGCGAGAGTCCCCGTCAGCTGACCTTGGGATATTGAATAACCATGCAAAAAAAAAAAAAAGAAGAGTAAGGCAAGATAAGAGCTTCCAGACAGGCAACATAATTGATTTGCTGGCGATTTATGCGTCTGCCCCAAGAGTTTCTCAAGGGTCAGGTCACGCACACACACGCATACAGTGTCTCAGCAGTTCTAGATGTTGTTGTTGTTGTTGTTGTTATTGAGCACACAAGTGTGAGTCTGACATGAACATGACCAAGTGCAATATGTAAAGCATGCTCGACTGCATTTGTAATCACTTTGAGCATCATTAAGTAAATTACAAGCTGCCAACAGCAAGAGCAACATTAGATTCTAGATACATTTGTATCTCGAGCAGCAGCAAGGGAATTCGGTGTGGTTGACCAACATTTTGGGTTTAGAGAGTTAAGATAGACTCTTCGGCTCGTTTGGCTATTTAATTTAATTCAACTCTCGGACCAAGTAAAAAGGACAACCAAATGCTGATATTAGTTGTCTGTCTGTGGTGGGGAGGGAGTAAACTGACTTTAAACTAATATTTGCTCTTTGCCTGCCACGCCTCAAAAGAGCAAAATTGAAACACTGCCCTTTTACGTTTTTGGCATTTCAATGCGTGCCACGCCCACATGCGAGCAGTTGCGCCCCGTTTTGGCCACAGCTGTTGGCTGTGGCACGTTTGTTTATTTGTTTGGCTGCTGGCCGTGGCCGGTAGTTTCCTTTTTTTTTGCGGTTTCTGTTTGGCCTGCATATTTATGGCACATAAGGTATACAACACGACCTCTTCCGCTCTCCCTCTCCCTCTCTCTCTTTTGGTGTTCTTTATCACTAGCTATACTTATTATGCCGCTGTGCGGTTTATTTGTGCACAGTTTTGTTGTTGTTGCTGTTTGTATTTGCTCTGCGGCATCTTCACAGCTGAGCGATTCGAACTCAATATTTGTCTACGTCGCTTTAGCCGGCTTCTGCGCCTGTGAGTCCTGTGGGTCCTTAACACAATTGCTGTCCCACAAAATATTTACAGCCTCGGGACCTTGAGTCGTTGCAAAAAAAGAAAAGAAAATAGATATTTGTAATTGTAATTTTCGACACATTCGCAATATGCGTAAGTGGGCAACGTATTTTTGGAAATTTATAAAGCAAAATTGCAGTTGGGTAATATATATAACATAATATATAAATTTGTCATTTTATATAATGTAATAAAATACATTAAATATTTATTAATTATTATTAAAATTCACAATGAATACTAATATTCTAAAAATGCTAAAATAAATAAAAATCAAAATTAAAAAATGAAATATATACGTAAATTGATCATTTAATATAATATAATAAATATTAATATTTATGACTTAATATAATAAATATGAATGTGAATAAATTATATTATCATAAAATTTAAAAATAAATGAAAATAAAAATAAAATTAATACATAAATATATCTTTTAATACACAACGATATTTATTTAATATTTATTAATTATTTATCTATAAAAAAAAACAGATACCAAAATAACAAAAAATATTTTGTTTATAAAAATAATATAAATTTATCATTCATATATAAAATTCTTTTTCATTTTTAATTTTTCTATGCCTAAATGTTGTTTATTTCTCAATTAAATAAATATATTAAATTTATATTTATTTTTTTATTTTTATAAATAGAGAACATCTTAACATTATTTTTAATATTTTAAGGCCATTTTAAAAATTTTAAAAATATATACATTTATAATTATTCTCCTTTTAATTCCATTCTCAAATTCGTTCTATTTTAGTAATACTTTTTTATTAATTTTATAGTATTTATATTTGAATACTAATTTCAGCTCAAAAATCAATTGAATCAGCTATCGAATGCAATGTTGTTCATGTTGCTCTAGTCAAATGTTTATCGCTATCAATTTCATGTCTACAGACCTGTTTCATGGGCCACACGCAGATCAATCTTAACATCAATTTCCATCTAATCGATGCCATTTCCACTTCCATTTAGCATTTCAAGCCGTGCTTTCTACAGCTGCAGCAATCAGGTGTAATAATGTCTCTGTTCGATAGCCAAAGAGTTGTTCGTTTTAATTAAAAAAGAAAAGTTCCCTAACGTTCCCTAACTCCACACACACACACACACACACGTACACACATATCAATTACGCAGTCGATTAAGCCAAACAAACTGCCAACTGATTGCCAATGCATGCCAGGCCAGGGCTCAGATAGACTTCGATGCAGCTAAGCCAGGTATGTTTGTATTCATATATGTATATATATTCTTTGCTTCTTCTCTTCGATAGCGTCGCCGTCGCCGTCGTCTGGCCGTGTCATCATTAGAAAAATTGCTGCAGACGTAGCAAGAGATGCTTTGGAGGCCGCGTTACGCACACGAACTGTCAACTGGCTAATAGGCAGAAAGGAAACTGGTTAAGGAAATTGCAGCCTTGATTGCATGTGACCGCACGAGCAGCAGCAGCAGCGGCAGCTGAAAGAGGAGAAGGAGGAGGCAACGCTTCCAACGGGGCCTTAATTTGGCTTAAATGGCTGACCAAATTGCACAGTTACCTCAGCACTATGTAAATCTGCTAAAGTGTGCGTGTGTGTGAGTGTGTGTGTGTGTGTGGTGGCGTGCGTGGCAATAATTTTCCAATTTCATGCAATTTAATTTTCGTTGTCATGCGCAACATTTATTTTATATTTGCTGCTGCTGCTGCTGTCGTTGTTGTTGTTGATATTTTCGTATTTAGGCTTAAAATCTTAACGTTTAATTATCGTGATTTTTAGCGGGAGTTGGCGGGAAAGCCACAACGACAGCGGCAGCTACTGCTTGCTGTTACCTTAATTGCATTTGGCTGTAATATGTTATGGCATTGAGTTGAACCGTTAGTTATTGATGCCTGGCTTGCGGTAAGTCTAATGTTAGTTAGACACTTTGAGAGGCAGAGAATGAATTTTGTTTTCAAATTAGTTTGAATGCATTTTATATTCACAACAAATACTTGCAGAGAACTAAAATAAATCATACGAAAACACCTTTTATTGCTTATATAATGGCATACATCTTTACAGATCTTAACAATAGTTTTTCTTTCTCTTCTTGCTTAGCTGTTGGCCCGTAGCTAAAGAATTTACACACTTAACGCAATGCTACAACAGCCAACTAACTAAAAGAAACAGCAGCTAAGCTAAGTAACATCTTTGCAAAGCAAAGAAGAGCCAAAGTAAGTGAAGTGGGGAAAACCAGTCACCCACTTGGCCAGTCCATAAAGTGGACAATTCATGGCATGTCGGCATTGTCGGCACACACTAACAACAAACAAGAGACAACTTCTTTCCCACCTTGATCCCAATCAACCTTTGGTGACACTGCCGATGGCATCCTAAGCCGCAGTTAGCGCCTTGCGTTCCTTTGGCTCCGTTATCGCGCGGCGCTTTAACATGGCTCTTGCATTGCTTGGCCGATTTTATTTTACTTTATTTTATTTTTTCCTTGCTTCGCCAATTAATTAAGCGACACGAGAAGCTAGCAAACAGACTGCAGGCGGTAAGGCCGCGAGGCTTGTGGAACTGCAACAGCAGCACAAGCTGAACAACAAATTTCGCTGAAAATTGGTCATGAAGCGCATTCTAATTCTATTAGCAAAAACCGAAAGCCAAAGCCAAAGCACCGCAAGGCAATTGTGAGTGAACGAGGACATTCCAAGCAGTTGGTATAAGGGAAACTGTTTTAAAATTTTTGCATAATTCACTGACCATAGAATTACAAATATATAAAATAAATAATGAAATGAATTTGAAAGTTATGCACACATAATTAAATAAAATGTGAAAAAGTTTCAGGAGATAAGTTAAGACTTACAAATGCTCTAAAATAAATATTTTAGGCAAAATAATATAAATAATGAACAGAATCGTGGTTAAGAGATAGAAATATGATTAGAAAGTGGGATAGGAGGGTTAGAAAGAAGGTATAAAGGTAGTTGGTGAGACAAACCAGAAAAACCGCTAAAAACGGCTAAAAATGGCTAGAAAATAGCCAGAAGGGTAGAATGAAGATTAATGGGCAAATAGATGGGTAAATATGACTGGCCATTATCCTATGAACAGAATCGTGGTTAAGATATTGAAATATGATTAGAAAGTGGAATAGGAAGGTTAAAAGAAGGTCGAAAGGTAGTTGGTGAGACAAACCAGAAAAAGAGCTAAAAACGGCTAAAAATGGCTAAAAACAGCTAGAAAATAGCCAGAAAGGCAGATAAAGCATTGGTGGGCAAATGGATGAATAAATAAGACTGGCCATCATCCTATGAACAGAATCGTGATTAAGAGATAGAAATATGATTAGAAATTAAGATAGAAAGGTAAAAAAGAAGGTAGAAAGGTAGTTGTAGAGTCAAAGCAGAAAAAGAGCTAAAAACGGCTAAAAACCGCTAAAAATGGCTAAAAAACAGCCAGAAAGTTATATTGAGCATTGATGGACAAATGGATGGATAAATAAGACTGGCCATCATCCTATGAACGTGATTAAGAGATAGAAATATGATTAGAAAGTGGGATAGGAAGGTTAGAAAGAAGGTCGAAAGGTAGTTGGTGAGATAAATCAGAAAAAGAGCTAAAAATGGAAAATGGAAACGCCGCTAAATCGAAAACCTCTGTAATTCGTATACTATGAAAACAATATTTATTTCAATTTTAATAGAGCATCATAAAAGTATTTATCGAAATTGTTACAAAAAAAAGTCTTCTGTATTTTCTATATGATATACGACAGAAACAGTTCCAACTATTTCCATATTAATTTGACACGCCCCTTTGCATAGTCGCACAGAGCACATATTACTTCCTAATTAAAAAACTACAAAACTTTGGAGCAAATGTCTGGCAATGACGAGCTCCATCAGAGAAGCTGCGTTGCTTTTAATGATGATATTTTGCAGCCGGCAAAACTTTTTTAATAAGTTTGTCAAAATGCCTGGCAAAATGCCATACAAACACACACACGCAGCATGTTGGGCTGTCAAGCAGCATAAAAAAAGAAAAAGATTCAAGCATTTGGATGCTGGCATTTTACATTACACAATCTTAAGCATAGGCAGCTGGAATAGCAACAGCAACAGCAACAGCAATTGACCTTTTGACACCTACACAACACCTACAAGAGTCATAGACTCTCCGACATCCAGTGAGTGGGCAAACAAATTTAACAAATTACTCGCAATGCAAATAAGCAATCATCATAAATTGCATTTTATTTTGTGCCCCTGGCTGAGCATCATTTCTATTTGTTTATCCCAACAAAATGTTTGGCTGTTATCCAAAGAGCCAAAGTGCAAAATGTGCAACATATTGACAAATATAATTATTTTAGCAGATAAATAACTTGAAATTAATTAACCTTTCTGCGCTGCAAACAACAGTACCTTATCTCATCTGAACACAAGTTATTAAAATCAAATTAAGAACAAATTTAGGCTTAGCAAGTTGAAGATTTTTCATATGCTGTACTTTGATTTTGTTTGCCAAGCGGCGTCGGTGGTGTAATGGTCAGCATAGTTGCCTTCCAAGCAGTTGATCCGGGTTCGATTCCCGGCCGACGCACAAGTAAATATTTTTGATTCCAAATAATTCACAAGTATTTTTTTTTATTTAAAAAAAAAATGCACAAGGTAATTTCTTATATATATATATATATATATATATATATATATATATATATATTTTTTTTTTTTTACAACATAAATATAATAAAATATATATATATTTATTATTTAAAAAAATATATATAATTTTTTAGATACAGCTTAGTCTAGATTAAACTTATTTAAATTCAATATTGGCAATCGCACTACACTTTTGCTTAAATTTTAATAATTTATCATGTGCCACATTATCTCATTTTTGCCAATATCTTATCGATGGGTTAAAAGTAAGCCAAATGAGTTTTCAACAGCTAGTATATTATTTAATGTCTTTCCATTAGCAGTCAATTAGTTTAATATTCTTGTGTTATCAACAATTCAGTATCAATTTGATATCAAAGGCATCGTATTGTATTTATAAAGATAACAAATTAATAGTTCTTTTATTGGTATCAACTGCATTTTCTTAGAATTAATAAGATTATATTTAAAGTAGAACTTTTGTGGTTGGACAAGTAAAATACTTCAATTTTATAAATAATTAAAGAAAATATTTCTCAGAGTAAGCCTAAAGAATAAAATCTATTTTTAGCTTGCTGGCTTTAAATATTTATTACTCAAGCAAAAAAAAATTTTTTTTTTATTCATAATTTGATTTATTTATTATTATTTAAAATTTATTATAGACCCACCCACATAATAATATAACTGTTAGCCGCTAACCAAAAAGAAATTTGTCTAAATTTATTCACTGAAAAAAAAAAAAAAAAAACTGAAAAATCGAGTTCCGTTTTGGAGAGACAAATTCTCATGTTAATGTTGTGCATATATAATGATGTTGGCTGTCGGCCAAATCAAAAACTCACCTCAAACACAAATTATCAATTAGAAGGGCATAAGCACACTGTTAGACGGAGCATTATCATATAGAGTGCGATTGAACGTTTATCGATTGGACATTGTTGGTGGTCTATCCCCCGCACCACATGTCGATTGGGTACGTCTCCTGTCTCCACGTAAACGCTGTCAAAATAATTAACGGCAAATGAAGACGAGCGGCGGCGGCAAAAGTCTGACGACCGAGCTACCGAAAGCGATTCCCCTCTATGTGAAGTCCTATGACTGCGAGTTCGCAGCAGTAATTCCACGCATAATTACACAAATATGCGCTGTCTATGCAAATGAGACGTGACGACGACTCCACACTTCCTGGATCTGGACTTGCGTCTTGGGGCGTTGGGTGTTCCATCATTTGTTCGTTATTTATATGGCGGGCGATTACGCGCAATTAATGCATCAATGCAAGTTATTGAATATTGAATACTAATGATGCCTGCCACACGGCCTGGCATCCAGCAGCACACAATCTAATTGCGGTCGTAAATTGCAGAGTCAGCTGAATGTCCAAGAAAATGCAATAACTCCACACGCCTCAAGGAGTAGACAAGGCGCTCGATCCTCTCTGTCTACTGATTGTCATTGGATGACATAGACAACGCAGACATTCTGCAGACGCAGACACAGACACAGCCTGAGCGATTGACCGCCCTGTGTCCATAGCTCAGTGTCATAATGGACAGTGCTGACAGTAAATAATCCATCAATAATTGCAACGACTCACTGCAAGCTGAGTTTTTCCGCCTGCTTTTCATGGGCTCCACATTTGGCTGCAGCCGTTCAGCACTTTATGTCAATTGCGTTGACATTAATCATGGCTGTTTTGATTTCACAACGTTTGCCAACTACTCAAAATTGGCCACCCAACGTTCTAGCCTGATCTGATCTGGCTATCTGGCAGCTGACAGGCTGTCCGCTACTGCCACTACTGTAGCGGCTACTGAGATGCTGCAACGGCTACCGGTCGCAATCAACTCACTGAGCTGGTTCTGTGAGCTGGTTCAGGTAAAACATTATATTTTTTGACAAGAAATGCAATCAGTGTTGATCTTTAAAGAGAAACAATTGTGACTAATTGAAGGGAAATATAATTAAAGTTGTTGCTTTAGAGTGAAACTTAGCTCTGTCATTTAATAAATAAAATGATAATAAATTTCTGCAAGTCGTTCGTTAAAATATGATTTTTATATAAAAATTGAATCATAAAAATTTAAAATAATTTATATAACTCAAAAAATAATTCCTAATGTTGTTATAAAATTATAAACGTTATAATCTGAAAAATATTTTGAAAAGTCTTTCAATAAATCTATATAAATTATATTATAAATCAAGGCTTATAGAGAAAAGCTTAAGCTATGAGAAAAATATTATAAAAAAAAAAAAAAACAAAAAAAAAATCAAAATAAAACCAGGACATAAATTGTTGCTTGAGCTAGTGCAAGAAATTTATATTCTTAATATTTATTATAATAATATTAATATATAATAATTATTATAAGTATAAGTGAAAAATTTTATATTATAAATATTTATTAATATAAAAATTTATTATATTTTTTAATAATTAAGCATTCTGCAATATATATCTAATATATCTTATATATTTTATTATATTTTTGTTCACACTTAAAATTAAAAAAAAAAAATAAATATTATTAATATCAAAATTGAAATATGTTTTATATTATATTATATTATTATTTCTATTATGTCAATTAATATTACATATCAACAAATAATTAATAGTAAATAAAAGACTCTTGCTTCAGACAAACAATATAAATTTGATCATTCTTAATTAATTTTTTTTTTTAACACACAACAGACAAGAGACCTCCGTAGATGTTAATCTACTTTGGTAAATAATCGTTTGTTTGCTGTGTGATATTAAATATTTAGCATAAGCAAACTTACAAGTTTTTCTTTTTTTATAATTTAGTTTTGCCATTGTTGTTGCCGAAAGAGAAGCAGACAGATTTACTATTTGAACTGTCAGCTTTGGCACTAAAGAAATGCAAACAGTCACACACACATTTGTATGTTTACACACTGGAGGCTTACATACACACACACATACGCATGCTCATTGTTATACACTTGATGTAGTTTGTTTATATTTGTTTATGTTAAATATTGAAGTGCATATGAAGCCGCTAAAGAGTGAGAGAGAGAGGGGGTGAGTCCCTCGCCCCACTTCGAAGCCGGGCCAAGCATTTCAGGTCAGCTAATGGCTGCTTTTTCCAAAGGCAGCAACAACAACGTTACCACAGAGAACTTTTACGGTAAAAGTGGATTTTCTTTTGCGCCATTTTTGCGGCATTTTACGTTTCTTTCGTTGCCGTTTGCCTGCTTGGCTTTCCTTTTTTGCGCTCTCCCCTCACACACACACCTTAGAAGCCCAACTCGTTCACCTGCCGCCTGGCGCCCGCTGCTTTCGTCGGCTTCTCTCTCTCTCTCTCTCTCTCTCTCTCTCTCTCTCTCTCTTAAAGCTGTTCCAAACAAAGTGGTCCTCGTGGCTGCGTCCATCCGCAAAAATGTTTGTAGCCACACAGAGCGAGGGAGAGGGAGAGAGAGAGTGCCGCCAGGCAGCGCCTGGCAAGAAAAAAAGATTCTAGCCCTTAGCCAGGCGTGCATTTGGGTCAGGGTTCCTGCTGCAGACGCATAGAAAGTAGCAGCTGACATAGAAATGCTAAAGAAATGCTCAAGAAATGTGCGAAACGATTGAGACTCGCTGAGCCAAACACAACCAAGTGTAGCTAATCTTACTTGATTTTCATTTAAATCGCAGCAATCGTGAATATTTAATAAGAGCACATGAAGCACGTTGCTCAAGTAACCTAATTAACATAACTAAGAATTTTGTTTGAAATGAGACATTGAAACATATTCATAATACAAGCTTAAAAGCAACCTTCAGTTCAATATGCTCTCTAAACAATAAGGCGCTTTACTATAATTTACACAATGCTTTTAGTCTCGCCCACTTAGACTGGGGAATCATAACAAGATTTACGGCTACTATAGGCTAAGGTAAAACCCACAATATACCCGTAACCAAGTTAATCCGCGCTATTCAATAGACGCAACACACACAGACACAACAACAACAATCGAATCAACCCAATCAACTGTCGATTACTTAAGCCATTTTCAATCAACACGGCAACGTCATGGCACACAGACACAGCCGAATTACATATCTCAAACGCACAATAAACGCAATTACAATCATAGTGGAAGAGAGCAGGAGGCGTAGCGACAGGTGAAGAGTTAGTGGGCGTTAAAGAGAAATAGTTAGCCCGTTATGCCGTATGACCTCAGGCCGCAAAACGCGCCAAAGGAAATGAAAGTCAGACACACAGTCTCTCTCTCTCTCCCTCTCTCTCGGTCTCGCTTTATCTAGCGCTCTATCTCTCTCTCTCTCTTGCTCACCCACATACTCGCGTTTCTGCATTCTGCATTCCAACCAGCCATCGATCAATCAATCAATCAGTTCATCCACTTGCATATATGCATATTACCAATATGATTCGAGTCAATTATGAGTAAGCAACGTTTTCGATAAGTATACCCAGCGGGCCGGCAAGCTCAGCCAGCATGCAATCAGCACTAAATTATTTGCATCGAAAAACTAATCGAAACTTCATCTCAATTTTCATACATATATCTAGATAATCTCAGTCAATGCATAACAAATTTTGTTGTGCGAATTTGTGTGAATTTGATAGACAGTAGCTCTGTATGTTTATGTTTCATATATAGCTTGAATAGTTGCCTAGCACACGTTGCATAGGCGGGCATTTACGCCAATTTACGCCAGGTCGAAGGGCAGGCTAACTATTAGTATTATTAAACTCTGGAATACTGACTGGTAGCAGATTTGAATGTAAAAATTTTGGAGAATTTTTAGAGAATCAAAATTGTGTAAGATTTTCCATATATAATCTACCTTCGTACAGCAGCTTCATTTCCCTTTGAAAACTAAAGAGGAAACAAAATATGTGATATATGTAAGCAAGTAAAGAGTCCAAGTTTTCATACAAACCTTTTATCCACGAAATCAGCTTTAGCTTGCCAGCAAAAATTATTGAAAATATAATATATTCCGTAGTTATATACCATGCCTAACAAATAAATGTATATGTATCTAATAGAATTATGTTCTAAGACTATATAGAAAATATATATATATAGAAATGAAACTCTCTAATATATTGAATGATGTTTAGATTATTAATGGAAATATATTCCTTATTGGTCTATGTCCGCAACTAATAATATTTTTGATATATTAATATTTTACAATATTTTAACATATCGATCTACATGGCAATTAATATTACATTTTCCACAACATTTAAAAGAGAATTTAAAAAATTTAGTTGAGATTTGTTCTTGGATATCACAGATATCACATTCCAGATTTTATAAATATAATATGCGCAAAACTTCTTTAGGCTCGTTTACCTGAAATTTATCATGCCAAGACTTTAAGCTCTTTTGCTTCACTTGTATGCTGTTTTTATTTCATTTCATTTCTTTTATTTAGAAAATACAAATTGTAGCTAAATATACATACAGTAATTTTCCACATTGCTTACTTATTGTAAGCACTTCCAGCATGTCAGCTAAGACCATGCGACATCCTTACAATTGCCATAAATCCTTCTCCAGCGACTCAAACTAACATTTTCAATACAGCTTATGCATTAGAGAAATGTTTTTTCTTACAAGTCTCAGCTGCTTGTTTCACTTGACAGTAACAACTTTAAGCCATTTCGAAATGCCGTCTTTCCGAATTCATAAAGTCCATTTTCGGTTTTGTTTTGATATGATTTTAAGTGGATTTGCTCAGTAGTTGATGCCGCTGCAATCCTCTTGCAACTCTCATTTTCATTATGTCAGTGTCTTTAACATTTACCGCCCTCTATTTCCATTTCCATTTTCATTTCCATTCCAAAGGCGTATCTAAAACTTTTCCCGGCGGTAAAATAAAGTTAAAATTTTTATAACGATTTCAGATCTTTTTTTTTTTCTCGTTTCAATTTTTTGTTTTTGTTTTCTCTCTCTCTTTGTTTCTGCGCCTTTATCCCCAATTCATCTGTTTTGCATATTTCTTTGTTATGCTTTCTCTCTCTCTCTCTCTCTCTCTCTCTCTTTCTCTCTCTATCTACCTCCCTGCTTTCCGCAGCTTTGCTTCTTTATGATTGTGTAACGTAATCTCCGCATGCCTTGTGTGTCCGGCTAGGTTTTACCGAAAGCACAAAAAATCTGCTGTAAATATATGCAAATAAGTACAGTTTGTGCTTTAATTTGAACGAACTCAACTTTCGAGTATGACCTTCGCATTAAAGTTTGGAGCAAAGTTGAAATATGTTTAAAAAGTTCAAAAAGAACTAATGGCAAAAAGGCAAATAATGGAAACAAATGAGAAATATCATTTAGCTTTAAGCGAAATGTATTTGAGGCAAATCAAATTGAAAACGAGTGAAGAAGTAGAGAAACTGTTGGAAGGCTAAGAGATACCCATGAAGTGGAAGCTTACGCTCATTGCCATATTAGAAAGTTTACATTGTGATAGTGAAAGATTAGAAATTCCAAATCATTATTAATATCTAAAGTATTCAAGAGAAACTCTTATCAAAAATTTTAACAAAACTCGGCCAACTTTATAACAAATCAGAAAAAATCATATCTTTTTCTAACATATCTCTCTATTTATGGAATTTACATGTTCCTAATAAATAATTCTAATTCCACAAAGAGATAACAGAGTGAAATAAATTTGTAAATTTTATAAAATTAATTTTGAATGTCTTTTTGGGCGTGTTCTTGATTACGTAGCTCGTCAACTGTTAACCCAGTTCACAAATGAACAACATGTGTCTATCAATTGATTTGGTCAAAACTAGTTGACAACTGTTATTAGACGAGGTCTCGCATGTTGTCTATAAATCTAAACAAAGGTTTTTCGGGCTGCCAGTAATTTGATCGAGCGTCATATATATTTACGCATTGTGATATGAATTCGTAGCACTTGTTGATAAATGCTCTGATAAGCTACAGATAAGTTGGCTAATAATGCCGATTGGTCAACTATGGCCAATACCAAATGATTCACAAGAAAAACGTTACAGCTATAGATCATACCGCAATGAATGTTAGTTGGCGACACTTGACTAGAAAAAGTTCCCGAAACAAGAGCAATTAAAAAAGTTTGACTCATCGGCAAATATATTTTGTATATATGTGTATGTTATATTTATATATATATTTTTATATATTAGAGTATATTTCAGCACTTGGTAGATAAGCCTCAACAACCTTGTCAAATGATAGCCAACACAAGAGACATGCAAACAAAACAAAACATCGTTCGTTAAGTCACTGAAATGCTTAAGGAATAAACTAAATGATCTTAAGTAGACAACGATTGACTTTCTATCTATATACTCTGAAAACTCTATAGCTGACTAGGCAGAGCATAGGAGACTAGTTAAATAAGTTTATATATTGTTGTAACATGAGTTGAATTAGTTTATTTGAAATTGTTATTGATGCTTGTTGAAGTTCAACTCAAGTGAACAAATAAAATTAAATAAATAAAATTAAATTAAAATAAATCTATTAAATATATATTTATAAATAGAAATATGAATTTAACTAATTTTAAAAATATTTATTTATTATTTATTTAATAAAGATATTGATTTTATTTAAATGAAAAAGTGAACGCATTTTATTTATTTAATAAATATATTGTTTTTATTTTATTTTAAAGAATAACTAAACGCATTCGTTTTAATAAAATTAGACTAAGTAAATTATATATAAGTATTCTTATATTATAAATTTCCATTTAAATATCCCTTCATAGTTAAAAGTGAATTAAAATATTCAGCTTTAGCTTTAAACAACTTTCATGCCCCAAGTATACAGGGTATAGCAGCCCATTGAAAAGGTTCTTGACTTTCACCGGTTTTTGTAATTTGTAATGGAATATAGACATGTTCTATGGAAATACTTAAAGTGCCTTCAATTGCCTTGAAAATGGTTGCGTTCAGTTGTGTCTTAGCTGGCAAAGTCAAAGGCTGTTACGAATATGTTGTCAACACAAGCTGTTATCCTTTTGCTCTGCTGCTCCTTAGCAGTGGCAAGCGAGTTGCAAAAGGGAGCTGTGAGTGCTTCAGCTCCACGCAACTGCTACAGCTGCGAGGGCATCAATTGTCAGCGCACGACGCGACAGAATGCGACTGTGAAGTGCAGCGATCTGCTGGACATTTGTGTGACTGTCTACGACGGCTGTAAGTAATTTATATAGAATGTACAATAAATCTTTAATACAATATTCCATACAGTTAGAGTCAGTGAGCGCGGCTGTCTGTTGGAAATTTCGCTAGCTGCGCGCTCCAAGTGCCAGGCACGCGATCCGCAATGCCAAAAGTGCAGCGGAGATCTGTGCAATAATCAAGGCCGTGACGACTTTCAGTGCATACAATGCAACGGAGCAGATGTGAGTATCAAATATATTCAATATTGCATTATAGTAATGTCTCTTGCTTTCTCATTCAGGACTCCAACTGCAATTTGGCCGGCGATAGCATCAGCGCCGTCCAATGCTCAGCGCCTACGGCCAACAATGCCTATTGCTATGTGAAGGCAGTCGATTCGCATCTGCAACGAGGCTGCGCTCTGAGCGTCAAGGAGCAAATGAGCTGCCTCAAGGATAACGACTGCAGCCTGTGCCTGCCCGAGAATGGACATGGCTCCTCTGCCTGCAACAATTACGTTCTGGACTTTGAGACCAATGGAGCCCATGGCAAGCAGGTGTTTGGCCTTTTGCTGGGTCTGATCAGCGTGCTAAGCATGCTATTCAATTAAACTAGAAAATAAAAAAAAATGTTATCAAAATAAAGATAAATAAACAAGTAAATAATTGATTGTAAATTTGAGTCATTGAGAATATCAGAAGCAGATATCAACAATTAAAGGTGATATAAAATTTATAATGCATTATTAAGGTAATCAAAGACAAAGGCAAAGTTTATATTGCATGAGATAATGCATGTTAATATTAACTGGAAATGCTGCTGCATAAATAATACAATATACTGAATTTCATATACAATTTCGTTAATGAAACTAGTAGAAATGAACTACAAAAAATCTGAAAAATAATAAAATTGCCACATTTTATTTATATTACAATGCAAAAAAATCCCATTGTATATACATATATGTATATATATATTTCCTTTAAATATATAAATCTAAATCTATTGTGGCAGGCAGGCAGACATTGACTAATCTAGCTAGCTTATCATTCTGACTGATTATTCTTTTTCAATACTATAAAGTAAACCAAAATAAAGCCAATAAATACTTTGCTTTGGAGCTATATTTAATATACATGCATATACATTTTTAAAGCAATTGAAAATAGTCGATTAATAATTAAAACGAATTTTAGATATCTTTAAAAAAAATATTAAATTTAATATTTTATAAAAAATATAAATATTATATAAATAATAAATAATAAATAATATCTGGTTTAAATAAAACTAAAATCTATATCATAGACTCCACCATTCAGACTTTATAATAATAATTATATCATACTAATTTTTTGTTATTTTGTAAGAGTTGTAATGAAAATATTTCTTAAATCTGCACAGATACTCAACAGTTATGAAACTATATAGCTGTAGCTAGGTGCCACCTGTCGAGTGTTTTGCTGACATCGAGTGCACTTCACATTGACGTGAGTGTATAAAAGTTAAAAGCATTGGCCGCCAGCTCACAGTTAAAAGCGCATCATGAAAGTCAAAGCAATTCTCAGTGCTCTGCTGCTGGTCGTCCTTGCGACAGGATACAGCGATGCCAACAAAATCACAAGTTGTCACAGCTGCGATGGCATCAACTGCCAGCGAACCGAACTGTCTAAGGTGCAGAAGTGCGTGGACTCGTTGGATTACTGTGTGACCATTTACGAGAATGGTAGGTTATCAGAGCTGACCTACACTCTCTCTCTCTCTCTCTCTCTCTCTCTCTCTCTCTCTCTCTCTCTCTGTCTGCCTACTCTTCTAATATTTTTTTTTTAATATACAGCCAAGGTCCTATACAAGGGCTGCTCTCTAGAGATGCCCTCGAAGCTGCGCCATCGCTGCGACTCTCCGCACGATGATTCGTGCTTCAAGTGCAACTCGGATAATTGCAACAATGTTGGCTCCATGAGATTCGCCTGTGTGCAATGCGACTCCAGCAAGGTATGCTGTGTATGGAGTTTAGGCTCTCTATTATATTATATTATATTATATTATATTATATTATATTAAAGGACGCCAACTGCGCTGAGAATGCAACAAGTCTGAAGCCGGCCGTTTGCACAGCTCCAACGGCCCCCAATTCTTATTGCTATGTGAAGGCCTCAGGTTCGGGCAGCAATATACAGCGAGGCTGTTCCACCACTTTGACTGAGCAGCAGAGCTGCCTCAAGGATGCCAATTGCCTGCTCTGCTCGTCCGGCGATATTCGTGCCTGCAACAGCTTGAATATTGCATTCGATTCGAATGCCGACAAAAGTTTCATTCGTTTTCTGCGCTAGTTCTAAGGGTTTAATATTTAATAAACAATAAACATTTGACAAGACTATGCATATAAAATATGATTCATAAATATCTGGGAATTTTAACGGCATTTTATGTCGAATTATCTATTGCAGTTTGTGCCAGATAAGATATCCAAATGTGAAGCTCAAATGGCAGCTGAATAAAAGTAGATTTGGCAGAGAAGCTATAAACTAATAAAGTTTTGCAATACTTTCGCAAGATTAACAAAATGTATATATGTATTTAGCACTGATATTTATTGATTTATCTTATCTCAATAAATATCAGTGCTAAATACATATATACATTTTGTTAATCTTGCGAAAGTATTGCAAAATTTTATTAGTTTGTAGCTTCTCTGCCAAATCTACTTTTATTCAGCTTCCATTTAAGCTTCACATTTGGATATCTTATCAAGCACAAACTGCAATAGATTTCATATTTAATCTATCTTAGAATTATTGTAGTGGCAGCCAGTGTTAGTTCTACAAATTACATATCAGACTTTATATATGCAATTTGCTGATAAAGATTATCAAAAAAATTTGATATTTTTTTATGCAATTGCTATATGGATATTGGTTGATCTAACGAGAATTATTAAACTGTTTAAAGAGTATTTAACTTGTTGGCAAAACCTAAAGAGCTTTGTAAATGTTAATCGCATTTTCATTAAAATTTGTACTTAATATATTAAATTATTTTATTTTTTACAATTGAAGAGTTTCATTTCAATTTCTTACATGATGAAAGAAAGTAAAGTATGAAAAAAATTCCATTATACTTGTAAACATGTTTATTTGCTTTTGACTAAGGAAGACCTTATAATGCCGGCCATTAAAATGAGTATTTAAGTGCCTAAAGGCCTCATGAGTTTGCCAAAGAAGCCAAATGCTAAACTGCTGTTTACACAGCGCTCAAGAGCAATGCAAACAATTACGAAAAGTCATCCACTGAGCTTTATTCGGTTATCAATCAGCTTGACTTTGCCAAAGGTAGTAATAGATACTTGTTAGGAAAGTTTTAAAGAGCCGACCAGCCAAACAACTTGGAACCAACACTTCAAGCGAACACCCTTGTTTGCCATTGGAGTTTATATAAAGCGTAGGCCATCTAATCGCCAATCCAAATGGCCAAGGCATCAGTTCCAATGTTGACTAGGAAGTGTGCGATTCTCTACGTTTTATTGGCTTTGCTGGGTGCTAGCTGTGTCCTCGCATCGGAGTCATGTTACTATTGCCGTGGCATCAACTGTCAAAGGAGCAGTTATCAGGCTACAGAGCAATGTGTCGATCAGCTTGATGCATGTGTCAGTGTGTTTGAGGGGGGCGTGGTTAGGGCACAGGGCTGCCTGGAGCTGCTCGACGACAGGTGGCGCGAGCAATGCGAGAGCAAAGTTCAGTGCGAGATTTGTGTAAGCGAAAAGTGCAATAATATTAGCCCGCGTCAACTATCCTGCATACAGTGTAACGATAAGGAGGTAAGCTCTTTAGCTATTCACTTTATACGTTACTCTAAAGAGAAATTTCTTTAAGGATGAACTATGTCGAACGGCTCCAGAGCAACTGGCGCCGCAAACTTGTGCCATAGCTCGCAGTGGACGCAATTTGTGTTATGCGAGCATTAAAAATCAACAGATCGAGAGAGGTTGCTCACTGACATTAGCAGAGCAGCGCACATGCCTGGCCGATGTCAATTGTCAGCTCTGCGATCCAATGGAGCTCACGCATTGTAATGCTCAGCCTCTCGCAGAGATCGAAGAGACAACTCTACCACCCATAGAGAGTACGAGCTCTACGACCACAACTTCAACAAGTTCGACTTCATCGAGCTCAACATCGTCAAGTTCTAGTTCCAGCTCGAGCTCGAGTTCTAGTTCCACTTCCACATCAACTAGTACCACTACGACTACAACAGAACCCCCTACCCCATCCCCTGAGCCACCAACCCCAACACCTCAGCCCGGTAGTGCTCATGGCTTATATACGAAAAACATTCTCATTTTGCTGTTGGCTTTGCAGTTGGCTATGTATTTTTATGCTACCCAATAAATAATTTGGCAGAAAAAAAAAATATTGGGTTTTGGGTTCCCACGACCTTCTCTTAGTCATAAAACTAACTAATAATCATTAAGCGACTGTTAATGTTCATAAATAACGATTAAGTACTTAATAAGACCTATAAATATATATTAGATATATATATACTATAGAGTTATAGGTAGTACCAGCATTGGCTCAACATTGAGCTAACCAAAGTTCACAGTTAGATTGACTTTTTAATACTTTTCATCTTTTCTTTGCTACAACAAACCACAATTTAGTCTTAATAAAAAACCAGCTTATCTGGAGAATTCTAACTAATTGAGTAATTGGCATACAACATCTAAGAGGTTCAAACACGTCGGGGTATACAAAACCCAATATAAATAATCTAAAAATGATTAGAAGAGATTAAAGGGCATTGTGAAATTATAGAGGGAAAACCGAGGGATATGAAAGACTTGGTAACAGCATAAGCTATAATACTGAAATTCCATGAACAGTTTTGACCAAGATAATGAAAGGTCAGCGTAAACAAAGAACTTCCTGAAACCCTTCGATGCGCATAACAAGTTTATCAATTGATAAGATTGGAGTGCAGCGATATTGGAAATGATTAGTATTGCGCCTCGAAATGCATTTCCTAACTGTGTAATGAATCAGTAGATAATAAACGTCTACATAATACCAATAAAATCAATATAGAGCGAAATTCGATTCCTGCAATCCATATATATTAAATTGTTACCCTGTCCGCTGCCTTATCACATCAAATTCGCCAAAATGACGAAAATCGAGAATCGAAGTACACGAGTGTAAACGTGTATCGGGCGCGATTCTGTGATTAGACCAGAATTTTTTTGGCTTATCTACCGAATTGTTTTTGCTTTTTATGTTAATTCCCCTTACTAAATACGCACTTGCAGTGGACGTGGCGGGGCGACTGGTGTGGGCGATGGGTGTTATAAATAACGGCGAGTCGAAACTACTTTATCGGACATTCGGCAACAGTATCATATAATCATAGTCGTTAATATAAGGCAATAACTGCGGAACGACTCACTATGAAACCGTATATTCGACAATTCTATAAAAGGTGCTCCGAACCCAGCCGCAAAATTAGTCGACCGATTCCACGTTCGTTGGTAATACGCGTCGGGTAAAAAAAAAGTAAACCCCATCGATCATGAGACTGAAAACAGCGGGGATAACTCTGCTACTAATAGTATTATATGTGGCTAATCCAAGTGGTAGGTCAACTCAAGTGCGATCAGGATAATGTTCAAGTGCTATTAATCGAAAAATCTGCACAGATATAGAAAATCCATTAAAGGATCGAAATCGAATTCGAAATACTATTCCACGTGCAATATTATGTAATCCAATTTGTGTTTAACTAAAAAAATATATATGTATATATATTTTTATATATAATCTATCAAAGTGCAAAACAGTGTTATCAATAAATGGGAAGCCATAAACAAATTTCGAGGCAAAATGTCACGTAGCTTAACGAACTGCTTAAAGCTAAGCGCATTAATTGCTCAGCTTTCCGATGTGGATATGGATATAAAGCGGTGCACAGCATGAGAACTAAAACAAAAAATATAAAAAATAAAGAAAATTAAATATATATTAAGTCTGATTTTTAAAAAGAAAAACCAATTTGCAGTTGAATGTATTGATGTAATGAGTATATTAAATATGTGTCAAAAAAATATATATACTATATAGAATTATATGTATATGTAAAAATGTGCCGATCTGATACGGTTTTTGCTAATACTTGAAAATATTAGAAAAACTTGCTTATTTTCTTCTCAATGCTTTAAGGAACATAAGATTTTTGATATATAAATCAATTTTATAACAAAATTATCTGAACTATAGGGCATTATTATTGCAAAATATGATATTTAAAACTAAAAATTTCCAAAGCTGCACAAAAAAATGGAAATTTATTGGGTAGTTCCAGCAATGTTCTCGCATGATACTTAAAATTGTACTATGATAAGTAAAAGATCAAATATTTTATAGCGCACATACGAAATTGATAGAGAATTTCTATTCAACTATTGATCATTTTTAAAGTCTAATATTTAATGAGATATTTTTAGCAGCATTTAGAGCAACTTGATTGAATATGTCAAATCGATTAACTAATTAAGAACTTATTAATTAGTTTGACATTTATCGATAAGTTTTGACTATCTGACATGATATGTTCTTGACAATCCAGTAGAAGTGCTCAATTAACCGAATCAAAAAATCTGCACAAATATTTAATTGAATATTATAAAGATGAATTAACAAAATATAACTTTATGAATTTTAGTATCTGAATGAAATTTAATATTGTAAAAATATATTTCATTAAATATTGAGAATTCATTAATATATAAGGAACAAGAAAAAAATTGTAATATTTTAACAGTACAACATTAAAGAAATGAAAAACCTTAATATTCTTTTATTTTATTTTTTGTGGTTTATGAATTTATTTTTATTTAAATTCACTAAAAAAATATATATATTCAGACACTAAAAATATACAACTTTAATTTTGTTTTGTTACTCAAACTGTAATCCACTTCAAAAGAAAAAAAAAAATAATCAGGAAAATTATTAGATTAAAAATATTATCAAATACATCGACAGAAGCTAAAGAAACTACAGAAACTTGAAGTATTTCCTAGAGAACATTTTGAAATCAACACGATTCCTAATAACATTATATTACCTATAATGATTAACGAAATCAAAATGATTTACTAAGATTTAGTGCGTGAATAGTTTATGTGGTTCTAGTTTCGGACTTTGGTTTTGGCTATTGACCTTGTATAAAGCATGTGCTTTAAACTGATTGAAAGATTATCTGGCGATAGTTGAATTAGATTAGGCTTAACCGAAGAGGGAATTTCAAGTTTTCAAAATTATTTGATTATTTTCTTAATAACTTATGTTGAGCTTCAATTGGTATAGTAAAGTCTTTTGCTTTCACTTTTAGCTTAAAGTTAGCTCAAGTTTATTTTTTTATGCTCTTATATAAACGGCATAAGTAATGCTATCTGTAGCAATTAGTAATGTACGTTTGTGCGTTGTAAATCGATAAAGCAATTTGATTGCCGACCATAAATAACACGAGTATAGTGTTTCGCCGATAAAACTAACCGCAAGATTAGTGAAAATTTATGTAGCAATGTATATATATTTATGTGTGTATATAAAAATAAAAAATGTGTGTATTTCCAGCTTGTGAGCTTTGTACAGATTTTATAGACTAACTAAGCAGAGCTTTTCGGTTACTTTAATGGTTTCCGTAACGATTAAAATGTTTAGAAAGCAATTAAGAAAAAAAAAATTTTTTTTGTATTATTTATTATTATTTTTTTTAATTATTAGAAAAGAAATTTTTTTATTAAAATTAATTTATACATTAAAATCAAAAATTATTATTACATATAAATTTTTATATAAAAATTAAATTATACTTTTTTAATTATATTATTTTAAAAAAAATTTTAATATGTGCATATATAGTTCTTTATTGTTGAATGCATATTGGAAATTTATAATTTAAAATAATAGTTTAGGATTGATGTTTATAGATCAGAATAAATAATTGAGTTTGTACAGCAAACTTAGCTTTAGCTTTTTACTTCCTGAGTGTCGAGAGACTTTTCCAATATTATAATATATCTCTCATTCTATTTTTTTATAAAATGCTGTTTTCAACAATTTTTCTGTATTATTAATATATAAAAATAATATTCTTGAAATTTTCTCTGATTTCATAAATACTCGCCGCTGCCTTTTTTCAATTTCTATAATATGGAATATTTTTTACTACTTTTTTTAATTTTTGTCTACTTTTATTAATTTTAATTTACAAATTGAAATCACTAAAAAATGTTCATCTATTGCAGCTGCTTGGCCACATAACTGGCATACGGGTCCCGTAAATTGTTACGTCTGCTCCAGTTTGGAGGCGTGCTCGGCCAGCTGGGGTCTACTGCAGAAATGTGATAATAACGATGCTCAGAGCTGTGTGGCCGTCTTCGATGGTAGTGGAGCGGTCATTCAGCGTGGCTGCAGCGATAGCCTGGCGGCCACATGCAGCGCACAGGATGCCGACTGCTACGAGTGCCGCTCCAATGGCTGCAACAATCTGCAGGACAACAAGCAATTGGTTGAGTGTGTGCTGTGCGATGCTCAGGATGATGAGAATTGTTTGTTCGACATTGAGCTGGTCACAGAGCGACGAACCTGTAATGAGAAGTGTATCACAGCCTTGTATCCACGCACCAGCGACAAGGATGCGCCATTGGAGATTGTGCGCACTTGTCTCGATGATCTGGATCTGGATGATCGTCTTGAGTGTGCAGCGGGTACTTCGGCAAATTGTGTTGCCTGCGATAGCAAAGAATGCAATCAGGCTGAGCTTGGCGTGCGCAGCAGCTGCAACAGTTGCACCGGCGGCAACTGCGACAAGCCAGAGTCGAAGACGTGTCGCGCCGTTGTTACCAGCGGCGAGGAGCAGTGCTTCATACAGTTGGACGAAAGCAATCAAATCTCCGAGTACGGCTGCTATAGCCAGTACAATGTGAGTGATGGCCTCGCCTTGCAGAGAGAGAAACGCATTTGGATCTGCTCCGGCGAGAATTGCAATGTGGCTTCGGCCTTGCCCACAGCCAAATCATGCAAACTCTGCAGCTCACGCACCGACAACAGCTGCGCCACCGATCCCACTGCCTCGGGCTCCGAAACGGAATGCTCGCATCCCCTGAACACCGATTGCTATGCCTTGCTGCGCGACGATGGTCACACTGAACGTGGCTGCCTTGCCAGTCTGGATGCTGAGGAATATTGGGATTGCCTTGCTGGCAGCAATGCCACCAAATGCAATGCCTGCAATGGCAATAGCTGCAATGTTGAGGTAAGTGATTCAGCTGTAAATGTCTTTTAAGCAATAAATTCTAAGCATTATAAATTCAGCTAAAAGTATATACAGTCGAGTCTCGATAATTCGTAATGGCAAGGGAACCGAATTTTTTTCGAATTACAGGGGTTTTCGATTTACCGGGGTTTCCATTTAACGCGGTGTAAAAAATCAAAATACGAATTGAAAAAGTTTTTATATTTCACGTCGTTTCAACAATTTAAACTTATTAAAAATAAATGAAATACACATTCAATTCAATATTATGTATTTAAAAACAAAATTAAACATAAACAAAATCATCATAACGAAAATTAAGTTTTTTTTTTGTTTACCGAGCTTATTAAATGATATGAGAAAAAAAAACGCTATGAGAACGTTTGCTTGACATTTTTACGAATCGTCTTCACGCTTCAAACAAAATGAGCAAACTAATGTAAATCTAATGAGAGAACAACGAAATTTCGCACATGAAGCGACAAAAAGGCGCCATGCATAATAGTCTGCGAGACCTAACAATAGTTTAACTTCCAGCAAAATCAAGAATTACGAATTACAAGAGGTTACGAAACGAAATTACGAAATATAAGAGGCAAGATCATGGCCGAGCATGCAGAAAAATTACGAATTAACGAGGGGACCAAAATGTATGGGATTTTTACGAATTAACGAAGTTTTTTCAAGGGACCAGCAGTTATTGAGGTTTTCGATTTAGCGGGGTACGAATTATCGAGACTCGACTGTAATAATATAAATAATAATAAAAATTATTAAATTTTACATAACCATAATGACAATTAACTAATGTGGAATGAAATTCCTTCCACAGCTGCAACCTGCGGAGCGTCTAACGTGCCATGTCTGCGACTCCAGAGTGGATCAAAGCTGTGAGGCCTCACCAGATGCCGCCGCACTATGTGTGCTGCATACAGAGGATCAGACATGTGTGACCGCCCTTGATCTGGAGGGCAACACGTTGCGTGGCTGTGGCACTGAGTTGGATTGCCTGAGCAGCGATAGTGCTAGCTGTCAGCGCTGCACTGGCAGCAACTGCAATACGGCCAATCTGGGCAGACGCGCCGATGGCCGTCCTGGTCTGTGGGGCCAGGAGCTGCCGCTGAGCTGCCTCAGCTGTGACGATGCAGCAGAGTGTGCTGCCAGCAGCCTGGAGAGCATCGCGTGCGCCAGCAAAACTGAATATTGTATGACAGTGTTTGATGCGAGCGGCGCGGTCAGTGCACGCGGCTGCAGCAATGTGGTGGAGGCAACGTTCAGCTCGTATTGTGATGGCAATAGCGAGAATTGCCACAACTGCAATTCGAATGGCTGCAACAGCGCCACAACACTGGAGAGCTACACGGAGTGCATCTACTGTGAGGGCAGCCGGAGCAGCGATTGTGTGACAAATCCCGCAGCTGTGACGGCCAGACGCCAGTGCCAGGGCCAGTGCATGACAGCATACAGGCCGCAGAGTGATGGCAATGTCTATGAGCTGGTGCGTGGTTGCCTGGACGACAAGGATGCGGAGGATCAGCAGCGCTGTGCCGCAGGCACAGACAGCGCATGCATCGCCTGCACTGGCAATGCCTGCAATACGAACGATCTGAGCCAAAGTTCGCTCAGCTGCTATGTGTGTGGCGAAGATGTGGACTGCCAAGATCCAGAGTTGGCTGTGTGCCTGAACTATAGTCCCAATGATCGTTGCTATATGCTGTTCGATGATACCGCCTCGGTGTCGGCACTTGGCTGCCGATCCGCTCTAGACGAGGGCTTCATAGACGACAATCTAGAGAATTTGATTTTCTGCGAGGGCAACAATTGCAATTCCTTTGACATTGTGCCCAGGCCCAATGACTGCGCCGTCTGCTCCTCATCTGATGATGTCAACTGTGCCATCGATCCCAGCCAGATTACACGCTTCGAGACGTGCAACGTGCTGCCAAATACGCGCTGCATGACACGCGTGCTTTCGGGTGAGTTGAACGCTTCACTGCCAACTCGACTCCTGTTCACATATTCATTGCATTTTCAGATGGCTTCACGGAGCGCGGTTGCTTAAGCAACTTGGCCAAAACGCAGCTGCGCGCCTGCCTAAAGGGCGAAGGCAATTGTGATGTCTGCGAGGGAGATTTGTGCAATCAGCAAATATATCCGGCCGATCGTCGTCGCTGTCAGCGCTGCAACTCTCTGCTAGATCCCACATGCAGCTCAGCGCCCAATGCCGTCAGCGTTTGTCCGCGCTACGAGGAGTCCCAGGGCTGCAGCGTCAAGCTGGTAAATGGCGCCACATATCGTGGCTGTCAGTCGGAGTTCATATGCGATGATAGGGATAAGCAATATTGTCGCAATTGCGAAGGCGACAACTGCAATGTGGTCGACCTGGAGCTCAACAACATTGGCTATCCGGGCAAATGGGTTACGCCGCCCATCAATTGCTACATCTGTGCGGGCATCGACTGTCAGGGCAGCAGCCTGGGTCCACTGCAGAAATGCCAGAACAATAATGATCAAAACTGTGCCACAGTCTTTGCCAGCAATGGCTCCGTGGTGCTGCGTGGCTGCACGGATCAGCTGTACGGCGATACCGAGCTGACGCAGTATTGCGATGAGAATTCCGGCAATTGCAAGTTCTGCAAATCGACGGCCTGCAACAATGCCAAGCAGCTGGATGACTATGTGGACTGTCTGCTATGCGATGGCAGCGATCAGGCGGCCTGTGTGCACAGCATTGATGATATCACACGCAAAGTCTCCTGCCAGGGCAGCTGCTTTACGGGTCTTTATCAGCGCAATCGCACAGAGTTGGATACACCATTGGAGCTGGCACGTGGCTGTCTGGATGATTTGAACTATGATGATCGTTTGGCCTGTGCCGAGGGCAGCTTAGAGCACTGTGCTGCCTGCCAGGGAGCTGGCTGCAACAAAGAGGATGTCCTGGAGAAACGGCTGAGCTGCAATTACTGTGACGATGCGAACTGTGAGACGTTGAGCTCTCGCATCTGCACCGCGTACAGAGAGAACGATGAATGCTATATTCATGTCGGAGACATGCGCATCGAGAGCATGGGCTGTGCCAGTGATCTCAAGCGTACCTTCATGCAGACCAATCGTCGTGACTTGTATCTCTGCAGCGAGAATGATTGCAATGTGAAGGATGCACTGAATCTAGTGGGCGTTGACTGCTATATATGCAATTCCACCACAGAACCCAAGTGTATCGAGGGAATTGCGACTTTAGGCGCACGCTGTCAGCATTATCTGAATCCGGAATGTTATACGCACATCACTGAGGGTAAGTTGGCATTGGAGTGAATTTCCTAATTGATATAACTCAACTTGCGACCCATAGATGGCGTTGTCCAGCGCGGCTGTCTGATGGACACGGACGATGATCTGTACGATGAGTGCTTGAGCAGCGAGAGCTCCACCTGTCAGCTATGTGACACGCACCGGTGCAACACGGAACTGTATCCGGCGGACTGGCCGAGCTGTTTGCGCTGCGATTCCAAGAGCGATGCCGATTGCGAGAGCAAGCCAGAGACTTTTGGCAGCTACTGTTCGATCTATGAGGCTGGCGATGCGTGCGTGACGAGCCTGGAGAATGGACGCACTCGTCGTGGCTGCAGATCAGAGATCTACTGCGATGCCAGCCAGGTGGGCAACTGTCGCATCTGCGAGGGCGCCAATTGCAATACGGTGAACCTGGCCAGCAACAATGTGGGTGAGCCGGGCAAGTGGCAGGATTTGCCCTTGGATTGTCACGTTTGCACGGACATCGAGAGCTGCGCCAGTGTCAGCGAGCCCACCACTTGCCAGGGCGACAACAAACAGGTCTGCACCACCGTCTTCAATGCGGATGATCAGGTGATAGCGCGCGGCTGCAGCAATGCGATCCTAGCCGAGCACCTCGACTACTGTGAGGCGAATAGCGGCAAGTGTCCGCAGTGCAAGTCGAATGGCTGCAACAATGCCCAGAGCCTGGACAACTATGTGGAATGCTATCAGTGCGATGCCGAGCAGGACGAGACCTGTGCCTGGGAGACGCCCACGAAGACGCGTCAGTGCCAGGGCCAGTGCATGACGGGCATGTATCCGCGCAGCTCCGCAGCGAACTCCGCTCTGCTACCCACCCGCGGCTGCCTGGACGATCTGGAGCAGGCTGACCGGGAGCAGTGTGCCGAGGGCAAGCATGCCAGCTGCACTGCCTGCACGGGAGCCCTGTGCAATAGCGAAGATATTATAAAGGACCCCCAAGAGTGCTACAAGTGCCTGGATCCAGAGTGCGAGGACATGGTGAAAGCCAAGTGCGTTGCCTACAAGGAGACGGATCAGTGCTATTTGGCATTCGATAGCTTGAGCGTCGTTGCCATGGGCTGTACCAGCGAGTTTGAAGATCAAGTGGTCCAAGAGCTGATTGCCCAGCAGCGCATGCTGATCTGTGAGGGACAGAACTGTAATCATCCCGATATCATACCGAATCCCAACACCTGTTTGCAGTGCAATTCCCTGACGGATCCGCGCTGTGCCACGCATCCCAATCAGTTGCTAACCACCAGCATTTGCTCCAGCATTCCGTACACTCAGTGCGTGACGCATATTGATGCCGCTGGCACCACCTCGCGTGGCTGTGTTGCGAATCTGGATAGCGATGAATTCTATGGCTGCATCACGGGCACAGCGCAGAACTGTGAACTCTGCACGGGCAGCAATTGCAACGGGCTGAGCGTTTATCCGGCGGATCGTCGGCGTTGCCATCAGTGCGACTCGGCGAGCAGTCCGGAATGTGCCACAGCGCCCAGCAGCAGTGCCGTGTGTCCCATCTATGATGCGGAGGATACGTGTGTGACGACGCTGATCAATGACGTCACACATCGCGGCTGCAGCTCCAGCTTGAGCTGCTCAGATCCAAGTAATCCCAGCACTTGCCGCGTCTGCAGCAGCACCGATTCCTGTAACACCATCAATCTGGAGCGCCTGAATGTGGACGGTACGCCGGGCACTTGGCAGGAGCCGCCAATCAGTTGCCTAACCTGCAGCAGTGCAACGGAATGTGCTGTGGGCGGCGGTCAATTGGAGAAGTGTACGGGCAAGGATAACTGTGTTACGGTCTTCGATAGCACCGGAGATGTGGTCACTTCACGTGGCTGCAGCAGCGCTTTGGATGCGCCCAGCTCCGAATATTGCGACGAGCAGCCCGACAATTGTCCACGCTGCAATTCCAATGGCTGCAATGTGGCCGACAGCCTGAAGAAGTATGTGGAATGCTTGGTCTGCGATTCCAGTGTGAATCCCGATTGTGTGCAGGATGTCACAAAGATCACCAGCACACGTCAATGCCATCAGAGTTGCGTGTCCGCCTTCCTGCCCATCTTCGATGACGTGACGAATCCGAGCTATGCTCTGCTGCGCAACTGTTTCGATGACATCGAGCAGGAGGATCGCCAGACTTGCGGCACAGATGCCAATCAATTCTGTGCCAGCTGTGAGGAGGACAAGTGCAACCAGGTGGATCTGGTGAGCACACGACAGAGCTGCCTGCAATGCCGTGATGATGACTGCCAGGATCCCAAGTCGGCCGTCTGTGCCAACTATCGGGAAAGCGACGAATGTTACATTGAGTTCGATGAGCAGCGCTCGGTGGTTGCCCAAGGCTGTCTCAGTGAACTGAGCCATGTGGACATTTACCTGCTGCAGCTGTCGAAGCGTCTCTTGAGATGTGCGGACAACGATTGCAATACCATCGAATCCCTGCCCGAGCCACAGAGCTGTCTACTGTGCAGCTCGCGCACTGATCGCGATTGCGCCGTAAATCCCAGCAATGTGAACAGCGCCAGCAGCTGCCAGTTGACGGGTTTGTCGGAATGCTATACACGTGTGCTGGACGATGGTTCCACGGAGCGTGGCTGTGTGTCCAGCCTGGAGGGAGATCAGTTCCTCGGTTGCTACAATGGCACTGCCACTGACTGCGCCTCCTGCTCGGGCGATTCCTGCAACAACGAACTATATCCCACGGATCGCACCTTGTGCCACATTTGCAACTCGGAGGCCAATGGCAACTGTGAGTCGGCGCCGAATAGCCTCTCCGTGTGCCCCGTGTACGCCGAGGGCGATTCCTGTGTGACGAGCCTACGCGGCGGCATCACCTACCGCGGCTGCGCCACTGAGCTGAGCTGTGAGCCCGATTCAAAGAGCTGCGTCATCTGCCAGGGCAACGGCTGCAATGTGCTCGATCTGGCTGCACAAACGGACAACAATCACGGCTGGTGGCAGGATCTGCCGCTGACCTGTCTCAGCTGCAGCGGAGCTGCCTGCCAGGAGAGCAGCATCAGCTCCGAGCGTTGCACGGATAACAATGAACAGGATTGCATCACCGTCTTTGATGCAGAGAATGTGGTGATTCGACGTGGCTGTCAGGATGCCATTGATGCAGATGAGCAGCTCGCCAGCTACTGCAGCAGCAACAGCGCCAAGTGTCCGCTGTGCAAGTCCAATGAGTGCAACAATGCAAATGCTTTAACCGACTACAATAGCTGCATCTACTGTGACAGCAACAAGAGCAAATCCTGCCTCTGGGATCCCACGAGCACTGCGCACAAACGTCGCCAATGCCAGGGTAGCTGCATGACCGCGCTCTTTGGCAGCGCCGAGGCTGGCTTGGATCTGGTGCGTAGCTGCTTGGATGACAAGGAGCCGGAGGATCAGCAAATCTGCTCCAGTGGGCAGGACGAGCATTGCGCTGCGTGCACCGGAGATGACTGCAATGTGCAGGTCGTGCCCGCCGAGCGCTTGAGCTGCTATCACTGTGAGGATGCCAGCTGCGAGGAGCCGACGAGCAGGCAGTGCGAGATCTACAAGCCCAACGACAGCTGCTTCATCTGGTTCGATGATAGCAACAGCATCAAGCAAACGGGCTGCCTCAGCTCCTTCCGCAATCAGGATCTCGAGAGTGTGATCAAGACCAAGCAGATTTCCGTCTGTGAGGGCGACAACTGCAACGTGCTGACCGACATCAAACATGTTCTCTGTGCCGTCTGTGACTCTCGCGAGGATCCCACGTGTGCCACCACGCCCCTGGCCATTGATAACTTCAAGACCTGCAGCCAATTGCCGCATACGCAATGTGTGACCAGGCTGGAGAGCGGTAAGTCCTGCGTCCTTAGACAAGTCCTAGTCGAAACGAAACTAACTTAACTTTTCAGATGGTGCAACGACGCGTGGCTGTCTCTACGATCTGGATCAGAATACGTTTGCTGGCTGTCTGCTGGGCAAGGACGAGAGTTGTACAATTTGCGGCGAGAATGGATGTAATCGCGAGGTGCGCTTGAGAAGTTATGCAATATGACAGACAAATATCTAATTCAGTTGCTCATTTAGATTTTCCCAGCTGATCGACAGCAATGCTACAGCTGTAGCTCAGCGGATGACAGCAGCTGCACTTCCGATCCCAGCCAGAGCTCTGTGTGCCCTTGGGTCAGCGATACGGAAATCTGTCAAACGAGGCTGGAGAACAATGTGACGACACGCGGCTGTAGCAGCATCATCGGCTGCAGCAGCAGCGACTATCGCAACTGCCGCAGCTGCGTGGGCAGCAGATGCAACTCGATTGACTTGCTCAATCGAGTGGATGATGGACAGCACGGTCTCTTCCAGCCGTTGCCACTGAAGTGTCATAGCTGCGAGGGCGAGCATTGCCACAGCTCGTTGGGCCCGGCCGTGCAGTGCAGCCCGAATGTCGAGCAGGACTGCAAGACGGTGTTCGAGCTGGACGGGGTGACGGTGCGCCGGCGTGGCTGTGCCGATGATGTGGATGATTATGAGGATCGCTATTGTCATCAGAATCACGAATTGTGCGTCGCTTGCAAGTCCAATGAATGCAATGATGTCTGGAGCACGGCGGACCTGACCAGCTGCATCTACTGCAACTCGGCGGCGAATGCTCAGTGTGTTAGCTATCCGCAGAGCACTGAGCTGAGCACACGCCAGTGCCAGGGCAAGTGCATGGTCAGCCTGGTGGGCAAGAATGTGCTGCGCAGCTGTCTGGACGACAAGGAGGCATTCGATCGACCAGTGTGCAGCAATGAGCAGAGCGATTCCACTTGTGCTGCCTGCGACACGGATAACTGCAACACTTTCCCCTATCCGGCGGATCGCCTCAGCTGCCATGTCTGCACCAACAGCGGCTGCACGGCGAGCCGTGCCGAGTACTGCAACGAGTATGAGGCGAACGACTTTTGCTTTGCCAAGTACAAGGATGGCAAGGTGGAGCTGCTGGGCTGTGCGAGCAGCCAGAACAGCAGCGATCTGGCACAGTGGCGCTCGGCGAACCAATTGCACGAATGCAGCACCAAGGATTGCAATGTGCTGAGTGCTCTGCCCAGCAATGGCGTTTGTCTGGCCTGTGATTCAAGCAAGACGCCCGCATGTGCCCAGGCACCCACCGAGGTGAGCATCACGGAGACCTGCCACGCCCCATTGGCGGACTGCGTAACGCGACTGCAGGACGGGCACACCATACGCGGCTGCCTGAACAGCCTGAGCAGCAGCGAGGGCAGCGCCTGTGTGGCCAACGGCACCTGTGCTGGCTGTGCCGGCGACAAGTGCAACGCCGACATTTTCCCAGAGAGTCGACTCAAGTGTCACATTTGCAATTCAGTGGCCAATGCAGACTGCAGCGAGGATCCCAATCATTTGGCCGTCTGTCCCATCTATGCTGTCAATGATGTTTGCGTCGCATCTCGCGATCCGGATGGCTACATCCAGCGTGGCTGCGGCACCCAAGTGCAGTGCGACATCAATGACCAGGAGAATTGCATTCAATGCACCGACCAAGGTTGCAACACGAGCAAGTTCAATGGCGCCGCTGCCCTCGGCAGCATTGGCCTGGCCCTCACGCTCGCCTGGTCGCTGATCGTCAGCTATAGCGGCAACTGAGCCAGCCGATCGCCGATCGCCTATCGACATAGGCCATGCCATAGCATTTAATTTAAATAGTTGTACATACGAAACAAAACCAATAAATTAAAACGAAAATATTTAAGATATTTGCATTTTTTATTTTCAATGGGAAAAAGCTGGAAATGGAAAATGGGAGAAATATAATTATTATTGACACATATGTGTCTCACATGAGGAAATAATATAATTTCTATTTTTTAAAAGTCTTTGACATAAGTAAATCTATCCAAAAATCCCATTGAAATATCTTTACAGTGCTAGCTAAAAATAAAAATAATAATAAATGAAATAAAAGTTGAAAATTAGTATATTCACTTATTTTATTTTTTATTTTTTTCATTTATGGATGTTTTTATTTATTCTTCTTAATTTATTTCAATATTTATCTATATATTCATTTCTTTATTTTTATACCCTGAACCCATTGAAAATGGGAAATCAGGGTATAATGGTTTTGTTAAAAGTATGTAACAGGCAGAAGGAGGCGTGGCAGACCCCATAAAGTATATATATTCTTGATCAGGGTGACGAGAAAAGTTGATATAGCCATGTCCGTCTGTCTGTCCGTCCGTCCGTCCGTCTGTCCGTCTGTCCGTCTGTCCGTCTGTCCGTATGTTTGAACGCGTCGATTTCCGAAGATACAAAAGCTAGAGAGTTCATTCTTTTTGTGTTAGGTCCGTATATTGCACGCGCAGTACGAGTTTGTTTCAGAAATTCGATAACTTGTATATTTGCTTAGTTATCGATAACTGAAATTATCGGGAACCAGTTATAAAATTCTAGCTAATTCATCTTTAGAGTTAGAGTCTCCAAGTCTTCTGCATATATATAGATACTAATTTAATACAATTTCGGTTTTTGTCAGATTTTGGATTCCGGTCCCCAATTCGCCCCACCACCCCCAAATGTGTAAAAAATGCATTTCAAATACTAGAGACATACAGTTTGGTTTGGCATATAGATATGAATATCATAATCTTAATCTGAACATATCAATACGATTGTCCATCTAGAAACAGAATTATTAGTCTATAAAGTTTTCTCATCAAAACCCATGTGGCGCAGCAAGCAAGGCAGCGACAAAGCAAGACGCATTGCGGGCGCACATACATACATACATACATACATACATACATATGTATGTAAATATGTATGTATATGTGTGCAAGCGTAGATCAGCGTGTGGCTGCAATCGTACATACATATCTACATATTTGTGCATGTAAAGCTAATTGTAAAAGAGTTATGATTTCTAAAAAAAACCTAAATTGTTAAATAGAATATATAGATCATATGCTGAAACTCTCATTACATTCCATTATATATTTTAAAAATTTTAAAACAATTAAAATAACAATGGAAATGCAAGCAACGTTGGGCAATGCAAATCAATTTTCGTATGCGTGTGCACATATACACACAAAAATATTGGGCCGTTTTCTATGTTGCTATGCGTGCAAATTCTAAGAATCACAATTGTTTTTGAATTGCGTTAGCATTGTCTTTGAATTGTATTTGTATTGTATTTGTATTTTCAGCCACTGCTTTAGTGTTTCTTTCGTATATGGCCAATTTTATTCGTTTTCGCTACTCTGCCGTTTAAGTGAGCCGTGGTGTAGATGGCTAGGCAGATGCACCGAATGTTAGGATGTCGCAGGTTCTAGCCTCGCCTAAGCCCTTCATAATTTCTTATTTTTTAATTTTTTTTTTTTTATTATTTCTTTCTTTTTTATTATTATTTATTCTTTTGTATTTGATACCTTTGAAAGTCAGTTGGTAGTTTAACTAATTGTGAATAATTGCGTTTTTTTTAATTTCAAATATTTAATAGCATCATTTCTGAAAGTGTTTTTGTTTCAATTATATTTTATTCCGTTAAGTCAACAGAAAATAATAAACATCACGTGACATCTGCGGTTTTCCTATATGTATGCCCACATGTACATTCAAAGCTAGTGTAGCATGGTCTAAAAATTTAAACTTGATAGATGGCGCTTTAGCAGTGAACTTATTTACTATGGCTATTACAGCTTCGAGTGGCATTGATATATTTCTTTTACAATTATGAAGTGTCTGTGTTAATTAAGGTAATGCCTGTTAATCGAGGAATGCCTATTTGTTGGGTCTATTTTTAATGATATTTAATAATATAAAATTTTTCGAATTTCAACTAATATAAGCGCCATCTATTATTTTTTTTTGGCAATGCAATGTATATGTATGCAATGTATATATATGTACATTTTGAACGTTACACGCATACATTCTTATGTATACTTTCTGATTATCCATATGGGTAATTCTCCAGAAAAGTCAACTTTTTGTCACGTTCGACACTGGTTTTTTGTAATTATCTTGAAAACGGATTAATTTTAGTACTAATCAAGAGCAATATATTTAACTATTTGTCAAAATAAAGAAGTTTTTTTGCCATTTCAGCACTAAAATTGATGCATTTTCAAGACAATTAAAAAAACCAAACTACAGTACAGATTATTATTTTATTTTATTAAAATTGGGTTCAGGGTATTATCTAGTCGAGCACTCTCGACTAGAGTTTTCTTACTTGTTATTTACTTATTTATTATATAATTATATATATGTAATTATTATTATAATAATGTAATTATTATAAATTAATTAATTAATTTAAATTTTTATATTTTTTTATATATTAAATAATTAGAAAGAAATTTATTTTACAAAATTTCCAAAAATTTCATTATATAATTTGTATATATTTGATTTATGTAAAAAGCTTCAAGTCTTTATGCTTAAAAAATTAAATAAATAAATAAAAATATACTTTTTTTAAATAAGTCAAGCTTTTATTTTGTGAATTTGTATAGTATAAGAATAAACTGTTCATCAAATACTCCGTTAAGACTTGTGAGAGTATTTCTAATATAAATTTATCTAGTAGTCGGCAATTGAGAGACTAAGTAAAATTTATCTTGAGCTTTTATCCTATCGCGATATTCTAGCTCTGTGATTTTCTTTATTTCTTTTCTTTATTTTTTCTCTTTTTTTTTTTGGCAATTGCGAATAAAATTGCTGACCACTAAATTGCGTTCATAAATCTAAACGTAATTGCTTTCAGCCATGTCCAGCAATTAAGAGCAAATCAAATTGTTTGCCGACTTGTTTGTTGCTGGCTGGCAATTTCATTCGACTGGCGATAAGTTCATAAAGTGCCGCCAGTTGACTAAACAAATTGTCAGCTGTGGCTAATCTTGATGGCCATACCAAGTGACAAATTGCAGCCAAACTGGGGGCTCGCTTTTAGCCAAGTTACGCATTGCCGTGCAGTCTATTATGCTATCATGCGAACGCTACCTGAATTTCAATTTGTGCATTGTCCAAAGGCCGATGTTGATGATGATGATGATGATGGGTTAAATCTTAAACTGCGTTCGTTTCCAGTTTCCATTTGCATTTTATTTCCACTGGTTGCGTTTGGCAATTTCTTCAAAACTTTTCGGCTTGGGTTGGGCGTTGGCCTGCCGGCTGGCAAATTTCACTTTTCAACTTTATTCGAGCACGAAATTGACGTGGCAGACGCAAAAGCGTTTTTTTCCGTCTATTCCCTGAAGGCACTTTAAACGCAGTTTTGCCCATCGAAGGAGTTTCGGCTCAAATGTTTCCATGTCTAGCCAGGCTGTAAACAAATAATGTAAGCATAGCAGATATACATATGTATATGTATTTGGGATAATTTTAGAGCATAATATTTAATTATGGGAATTTTGGAAACTTTTTTCCTATATACAGCAAACTTTAACTGCTTAGTGTGAGTATACAATGAAAATGGGAAGACTGTCTCATCAATAGGTAAACCGAATGAGGTTATTCATTGAGAGCAATTCGTAGCTTGGAATACATATGAAATTGCACAGACTCAAGCCATTGTGGAGTGACATAATCGATTGGGGCACCTGCCAGCAGAGCTGCTGCTGTAATCGCAATCACAGCTGATAGCTGCATGCAGCTGTCACAACAAACCGCGCAGCTTAACCCGACTGCTGTTGACCAATTTATTTAGCCCCGTTTATGGCCGGACACGGCCTACCGCCACAAGTCGTCCGGCCAGTTGCTGACAGCGACAGCCGCATATAAAATCTATTAGTTCATACCAACTGCAATTGCTAACTGCCCAAATGGCCAAATGGCCAAATGGACAACTGGACAACTGGACAACTGTGGAAACTCTACTGCGTAGCCAGTTTCTGTTTTCGGTGCATGTCCGCGCCGCAGTGCAAACAAATTTAATAAAGCATTGCAATGGCAGCCTGGGCTGGGCAGGCAGCAGGCACTGCCAGCGAATCGTGTGCTGTAAATTATGTGCAACAAATAAATTATTTTCAGCTCTGTCATTTGATTAAAATGTTTAAGTGCCAGCCAATGGCAAATAAATTGCACTGATGTTGCACGCTGACGGGCCACAAGGCGGGCCAATCTGTTGCATGCAGCAATGCGATGCAATGCAGCATATTTGTCGACGGGAGGAGTGAAGTGCAGCTATATTTAAATATTATTATATATTGTAATAATTTAATAAAAGATTTTTAAGTCCTTGACCCGTGATAATAAATATTATATTTAATCATAATAATTAAATATTCTGCACGATTTATACAAAATATAAATAAAATAACATAGGAGTTTTTAGTTTTATTTTATTTTATTTATTTACTTTTTTTAATAAAGAAATTTATGTATAATCACATCAAATATATATTTTTTTTTAATTTATGTTTTTTATTTTTATCTTTTAATCACAGCAATTAAATATAAAAACAAAACAAAATATTGAAGTATAATTTATATTTATATAGAAAATGTCTTCGAATTCTGAATATAAATTCTATATAATTTATTTTCATATATGAAATTCACATACAATTAAATATTTTCAATATTTTTAAAAAAATATTTTCTATGTTCTAAGATTTAGATATTATTAGATTTAAAAAAAAATAAATAAATAAATAATTACAAAAAAATCATAAAATAAATACATAAACATATTATATTAATATTTTATTTCATTAAATTTACTTATATATTTATGTTGTTTTTTTGTTTATTTATTTATTTATTTTATTTATTTATTTTTTTTTAAATTTCAGTAATGGAGTACTTAAATTTTATTTAGCTTCTTCATAGCTTTTCTTGACCATATTAAATATATCATAGAATTATGAATATAAATTTTGTATAATTTATTTCAATACACAAAATATTCATATATATATACATTGTACTTTTTTAAAATTGTATTTTTTATTTAGAGAAATGAGTTAGTTGAATTTTGTTAAGCTTTTTCGAACCTGCTCTTGTCCATATTAAAGATATTAAAGTCGTTGATTCATAAGTAGAAATTGACTACAATTAGAAATGTCTCTGCTATACATCTTGAACCTCTAAAAACCAATCAATTTTCCATGTCAATGATATGTTAAAAGTTTAAAATCTGTTCCTAAAAGGAAACATACAAAATAATTTATAAAATTTTTGCTCACTAGAGAATCAATATCACATTATTTTGAGCGCATCGCATTATTTGGTTACCACTTTCCGCAGGCCTACTTTTTTGGATGGTTTTAGCACAAAAAAGGAGCACATTAACGACTCATCGACAGACATCATGGCACCGGCATTATCGAATTCACCGCAATAGTTCGGGGCCGAGAAGATGGTTATTAGCTGACGCTTGGCAAAGAACTCGTAGCCATCTTCGACAACTTGATGAGCGCGACAGACCAGATCGAATTTAAAACGATGCACAAATTTGCCCACGGTATCGGCACCAAAGGTGACGCTCACGCCGCGATCATTGTCGCTCCAGCCCATTATCTTGGCATCCGGATCGGACCAGAGCAGATCGCAGAGCAGCCCCTTGTCGGGCACCTCGCATGGACGTTGCAATTTCGCGATTTGCGCCATGTTATTCAGCTCCGGACTGAGACCGCCATGGCAGCAGAAGATCTTTGTGTCCACAATGGCCGCCACTGGCATGCAGTTGTAGCAGTCGACAAAGGTGCGCCACAATTTGATGGTGTAGCGCCGTTTGCACTCATCGTAGAAGCCGTAGATGCGATTGATGCCAGCGCTTTCGTGATTGCCGCGCAGCACAAAGAAGTTTTGCGGAAACTTGACCTTGTAGGCCAGCAGGAGGCAGAGTGTCTCGATCGACTGCTTGCCACGATCGACATAATCGCCCAGGAACAGATAGTTCGAGGCTGGCGGATAGCCGCCGTAGTCGAACATGCGCAACAGATCCGTAAACTGGCCATGCAAATCGCCACAGATTTTCACCGGCGCCGAGAGTTCTAGCAGCATGGGCTGCTGGAGGAAGACATCCCGGCAGCGCAAGCAGAGCCCTCGTATATCCGCTTCAGTGAGATGCAGCTGCTTAACCCGACGCACCTCGGTAATTGCCAATATGAGCTGATCAATATTCGTTGCGTCGCCAACGGCCGAAAGACGCGTCTGTCCATTGTGTGGTGGTGTTCCCGATTGAGCCATTCCGAAATGCGCCCTGGACTCTGATACGATCGCGACTCGTACAGCATACACTGAGATTTTGACAACGTAGCACAATTTGATCGATTGCAAACATATGAGATGATCAGCTTAAACGCTTGTATAATTGAAATGGTAGAAATGTTGATGTAACAATGAAACCTGCCTGACAGATGCCGCCCGGCATTCGAAGTGCTTAAGTTTCGAGCAAGCATTTCTTTTTGTTGTTCTTCCTCCTATGTATCCTGGATGGCTGCAGCACGGCAAACGTGATTATCAAATTCTCGTCAACGGCCATCGAAGCTCCGGCATTATCGAACGTGCCGCAGTAGTTGGGCGCCGAGAATATGGTAACCAGTTGACGTTTGGCAAAAAACTCATAGCCATCCTCGACAACCTGATGGGCACGACAAATGAGATCAAAATTAAATCTGCGCAAGAATTCATCAACAACATCCCGGCCATAGATAAAACTAACGCCACGATCACTGGGCGTATAGCCGAAGCCATGTACATCCGGATCGCTCCACAACAGATCACACATCAGACCCTTCACTGGCACGTCCGATGGACGAACCAACTCATCAATATCCTTCAACTCTTTGAGTGTGGGACTCAAACCGCCGTGACAGCAAAAGATCCGATGCGATATGATCGCTGCCACCGGCATGCAGTTGTAGCAATCGACGAATGTCTTCCACAGCTTGATCGTATAGCAGCGCTTGCACTCATCGAAAAATCCGTAGACGCGATTTATGGACTGCGATTCGTGGTTGCCACGCAGCAAGAATATATTCTTGGGATAGATGAGTTTCAAACCCAGCAAGAGCGTTATTGTTTCCACGGAGTTCTTGCCCCGATCCACATAGTCGCCCAAAAAGAGATATTTGACTTGAGGTGGATATCTGCAGTGTTCCAATATTCGCAGCAGATCCTTGAACTGACCGTGTATATCCCCAACGACACGCATCGGTGCCTCCACATACAACAGCATCGGTTCCTGCATGAGCACCGGTCGCACTGCCAGGCACAAGTTCATCAGTTCCGGTTCAGGCAATGACACACGCTGTTGTTTGCTGGATCGGAAACCTTTTAGCTTGCTGATAAGTTCACTAACAGAGTTCAACGTGTGTTCTGAAAACGTTGAGCCTCTGCGCATATTTTCATCCGGCAGAACCATCCTCAAGCCGCCTTTGTTTCATTCAAATTATCTGCTGTGTTTTGTTTTTTGATTTTATTTATTTATTTTTTTTTTTACATTTTACAAATTCATCAGAAGTATGTCAGAAGTATGACAACCTGATCTGAATGCAATTACGTTTACTTAATCCAAGAAAATTGTATATTCATTCAGTAGAACGGAAGTAAGAAAAAAAAGTAAATATATATAATTACGTTTAATTTTTCCATTATAATGTGTAACTAAAATATTTTTGTTTAGCATAGAAAGCATTTAAAAAAATTTATTTAATAAACAAAATAATAATAAAAAATTAATTATAATAGAAATTATTAATTAAAATTAATAATAAAATCTTAATTGAAAACCATATTTTTTCTCATGAAATATATATATATTTATGAATAAACAATAAATATTTATCTTAATAAATATGCAATATTAATAATGCAATAAAAATAATAATTTTTAATAAAACATATATAAACAGTACAAAAATACGCTACTTATGTATTTAAAGAATATATATAAATAAATAAAATAAAATGCATAAGAAATACATATATATAAATCTGATAAAAACTATAAAAAAATATTAATAATATTTAATAAAGAATAATAAATATTGTATATTTATAAACCTATTTATATTTTATTATATTATATTTATATTATTATTATTATATTTTTTTATATTTCTCTCATGCATTTAAAACATTTCTTCATGTTTTTCCTAGCCTGATTTGTTTTCATTGAAATACATATTAAATCTCAGCCAATGATAGCCTTGAAAATTGTTAAAGAGACAATATTCAATCAACTTTTATCTTCAGCTTCAGTTAATAATATATTTCTGCTCAGCATATGGGGTTTCTTTCTTAATTTGCATATTATTTAAAATTGAATTGAAATGCATTAAATATAATTTAAATTTATAGTAAAGTTTGCTGCCTTTCGCCACGCCTTCCCATGCAAGTCAGCTTGGTTTGTCTTTTAATTTCCGCTTTCTCGCACCTCAAATGCGACAAGTTGTCAATGCCATTTGTGCCTGGGCAATGAATCCACGAATCCACACGCCATCCACACACATGTCATCAATGTGGCTGACAGTGCAGCATTTCATCATTTGCAGCAATTGCCGCGGAGCCGTAGTCGTTGCAAGTTTATTGTGAGAGGTGCGTACGTGTCTTTGTCGTTTATTAGTTTATGCTGGACACGGTCGGTGTCCAGAGGAAATTAAAATAATTCAAGCATTAAATTCAATTTCATTTTTGCAGCTGCAAAAATTTACGACATGCGCAAAATCAAGAGATTATTTTTACGTCTCCTGAAACCAGAGACCCCGAATAACTCTTAAGGGATTTCAAAAAGTCCACAAATAAGTGTTTCGCATGGAGTGTTATAAATAAAACTTTCAAAATAACTCTTTCAGCATGTGCTTAGGAGAACTCCTTTTACTCAGTGAGAAACAGAAAAACTGTGGGTTTTTCTGCGGTCCTCAGTGTGATATTTTATTGCCTTGCTCAAAAAAAATAACCCTTTTTTTTTGTGTGTGCTGTTGCTGCGTAGATCAATGACGCAGTTTGCTTTTGTTTTCTTTTCTTCTAACTGTTGCTGCTGCGTTGCACTATGGGGGCAAATGCCGATTTAGCGGCATAAACTCAAAATTTAAATATATGGACTTGAAATTTAGCAAATATGCTTAGATTACTTTTTTAGAAATTTGGATTTTCTTGTTTTGGGAATTTGAATGGGAAGTCATATACTTAGTCTTTTCCAAAATGGAACTACGAAAATAAATAAGAAAATATAGCAAAATATTGTTGGACTTTATGCCGCTAAATCGGTGTTTGCGCCCATAGTGCATTGGTCAGCGATGCACTTTGTTTTTGCCAAAAACAAAAAAAAAAAAAAAAACAATTTTTTTTTTTTCTGTATGTGCTCCGTTGGTGTGTATGCGAGGGTTGTTTTCGCGGAGCAGGTCAATTACGATCTATAATTCGATGTGTGCGTTTGTCAACAAAATTTGATAACAATGTTCAGCTGAAATTGCTCTATTTGACTGTCAGTCGAACGGGCATTTTCGACATTGCATTACATATTAAGCGAAAGGCGAAGTAATTTGAACTGCGAAAATATGTATAAAGTCCTTATTCTTAATTAAGCTAAACTTAAATGTAGTATATTATTATAATAAAACATTTAAGTAAAATACAAATATGAACTTTTTTATTAATTTGGCCAAATAACCCATGATACAAATCTAAATATAATAAAACAATTAAGAAAAGTCCAGACTTCTTGATCATGCGATCCCCCCACCCTTTGCTAACTTGTTATTACCAGATTTCTTCGCTTCTGCATATGCAAAACAAAAACTACATGCAACTACACGCACGCACACACACACCCATTGATATACAATATACATTCACACAAACAGACATACAGACAGAGGAATAGGCAGTAATACAGTTAGACAGACACGCAACACAGACATACATATATATAAAGGGTCACACAAACAGAGCGACACACAGACAGACACACAGTTATAGAGACAGACAGACGGACAGACATAGGGACAGACAGATAGACACACAGACAGACACAGAGTTATAGACACGCAGGCAGACACACAGAGTGACAGACAGACAGTGTGACAGACGGACGGACAGACAGACATGGCTATATCAACTTTTTTTCTGCTGATCAAGAATATATATACTATATAGTGTCATCCACGCCTCCTTCGGCCTGTTATATATGTACATATATCGACTCTGCTCGTCGCCCTGATCAAGAATATATATAATTTATATGGTCATATACGCCCCATTATGCCTGTTAATTACATTTATCAAAACCATAATAGTTTGATTTCTTATTTTCAATCAGGTTATAATTAAAAGCAAACACACAGCAAACACAAAGCAAACACAAAACAAACACACAAAGCAAAAACATATACAAAGTTTTATAAATGAGGATTTTAGAAATAAGTCACAAAATAACTCTATGTGTGAAAGAGTAAAGTATTACTCGCAAAATAACTCTTTTAAAAAGAGGAATTGCCTGAATTCCTCCATGCCAAACACTCAGACTAGGAGTGAAAAAAACCAAAAATATCTCTCCTACTCAGAGGAATAAAGTTTGTGTGCGCCTTTTTTCTGTATCTCTCAGAAATGAATGAGACAAGTGAGTCGGGTAACTGTTATTCGGGGTCTCTGCCTGAAACTGAGCAAATTTTTATTATTTATTTATTTATTTTTTTAATGTAAAATAATGAAGCGCAGCATATGTCTTTTATATTAAAGTTCTTTGAACTTTCATAAGGACTTTCTTTGAGATTTTCTGCTAATACTTAAACTGGGATAAACCAAGTTTCTTAATTAATTTGACTTCTAATAAACTTCCATACATAATACAGATACATATGTTGACAATATTAGTCATAAGCTTTATCTATTGACACATTCAAATTGCATTAAATGAGCAAAAAGATTTTTCTTTAAACATACTTAAAATATGTTCTTTCACAATTTGTATATATATTTGTACTATATTTATCAGTTCTTTTTTGAAGCGCACAATCCACACGCAATAGAAAACAATTTCAATTCCAACAATTTATGCCAGTTAAACAAATTTAATCCTTCGTGCAGGCAAAACAAAAAAAAAGAAGCAGCTGGCACAAAACTAAATCCAGACAATTGAATTTGTTGCGGTGATGTTTTATATACACTCGCAATATACTCCAACATATACTGAATATATATATATATATGTATATATATATATATATATATATATATATATATATATATATTTATATATATATATATATATATATTTATATATATATATATATATATATATATATGTATATATTGCTCATATATATGTATATACATATGTATATGTGCACAATGTATAAGGTATATATTTTTTAGCTCAGCTCGCTGTGTGGTATTATTTAAATTGAATTTGCAAATTAAGTTTATTGTGCTGCAGCGCACAGAAATTTATATTCTATGTGCGATTATTGTTTCGCCTTTTTTTTTTTTTTTTTTTTTTTGTATATTTCTCCGACAATTTTTTAACGAAGGGCTTCGCTGGGCTTATGCTATATTTATTTATGGCCAGCGACTTGTTTGCTGTGCCCGCTGCGCCCTGGTTGAGCCGCGTGTCAGGTCTAGGGATTGGATGGGCATATTCGTATTTTATTGTATTGACTGCGCTTCAATTGAAACAATTGAGCAATTGATTTGCATGCATAGAATTTGTAACTGGGATTTCCGTTCAATGATTTATGACAACGCGTATTGCATTTCATTCGATTCTCTACAATAATTCACAATTGCCAAATAGTCACTAAATAACAACAACAAAAGAGGAAGTTTTTAAATGAATGACACGAGCCTAAAACTCAGCTTGAGCTATGCTAAATACGTTTACATTTACTGAGAGCTGAGTGTATTAGGAATAGTGACGTATTTGAAGATTTGATTGCATAGCTCACAAATAACTGTTAATCGTTTCAACCAATCCGCTCGTTTCACGCGATTAACCGAAAAGAAATCATTCTCTCTCGCTCTCGTTCTTAGCAAGCACCTTCGGTTCTATTCGTTTTACTTTTCGCTTAAGCGCCTTGATGCTCATTTCACGAAGATCGTTTAGATAGCGATACGATTGATGTTCGCACACGACGAGGTTCAGTAACTGAGCAATGCAAATTGATTCGCTTTCTCTTACACACTCACACTCACTTGTCTATTGATTGCTTTGCGAGTAAAATCCTCGCTTACTTACTAATACTTACATAAATGATCCGTTGCTTCATAAGAGTCAAACAAACGTTCGGTGAGCAACCAGAGGGAATGAACTCATTGAGGAAGCAATGCAATTGGCTGCGCTCTGAATTTTTTTTGTGAAAGTGTGAGTGAAACACATTGCGAAACTAACAAGACATATATTTGCGAGCTCTCATTTGGAGTGAAAGAGATGGCAGAATATCATAATCAAATAGTTACAATGTAAGCCAATCAAATGAATTTTGGCTACAGTTGCTTATGCTAACATTAAACTTATTACATTAGCATTCAAATTAAAATTAATTTAATGTAATACAATTATATCTATATTTAATTTATATGTAAATTGAATTTCTTTTTAACTTATTCAATGCTCATATCTCCTTTTGCATTACCAAATTTTCGTTTTAATAAATGCCAAGCCTTTGCCAAAAATTGTGTAAGCCCTAGCCTAGATTTGGCGCACATTTATATTAACTTGTATTTTTTTTTTTTTTTATTTATTTATTTATTTTTTTTAAATTGTCTATCTGGCAAACATCACGCATACGCACTGTCGTGCATTGCACCCAATTTACATTTACTTGGCAAATCGTTAACAATTTTTGCGCAGCGTCTAGTTGGCACCATTTGGTCAGCCAAACAAAAAGAAGGCAATAATAGAGACGGGCATATGCGACTGCAGAATACTTGTCTAGCTTACATTACTTATTGCAGTAGGTTGAAGTAGAGTATATAATAAACTCTACTGTATGTATAGACTTTTATGCAGAGCAATGTCAAGTTTAACAGTTTAAATGAATATCTTAAAATCTCTTCAGTTTCAATGGCAGCCATCAAAGCTAATATACACTTTTCATAACAAGCAGAGAGTATACTGCATATTTATATAAATATCTTTTATATACGTATACAAATAAATTAAAAATCATATAAAAACGGACAACGCAATGCAGATCGCGTTTAGCTGGCGCCTAGGGCGCCGCCGTCTAAATGACGCCTATGGGCCAACAACCCGGTCGCCACGCATTTCCCCTTAAATTCATGTTGTTCGCTCGCACAATTCTTGACTGCACGAAACTAAATGGAAGGCTGATGGGAGATAAATGTATTTAGGAAATGGACAGCATGACTGGCCGAAAAAATTGTGCAAAGCTTGGCGAAAATTCTACAGGAAAAAGCGGAAAATGGTCAACGGAAAATGTAGCACACATAAATGTAGCATAAATAAAGCCAAGAAGTGTTAGTGTGTCAGCAGGAGCTTTAAAGAGTAACGAGAAATATTAGAGAATTTTCACAGTGTAAAATCTTCAATTGAAAAATTGTAAATAACTTTAATAAATGCTAATTTATTGCTAAGGAGTCGCTCGGCACTGCAGTCACGTAAATCGCTCCAGTTTCAGATTTCATTGCAGCTGTTGCCGCGCCTGGGCCGTGGAACGTGTCGCGTGGAACAGCTTGCAACATAAACCAACCCAACCCACCCACATATGGCTACCTTAAACTGAATATTAACCGTGGACCCAAGCCAACTGCATTTATCGTTTTAATTATCCCGCACGTAATACGCCGACAGCTGGCGAGGTGCGAGCTTAGCTGCAACTAGTATTTGGCCAGGGCCGGAGCGCAGGTAATTAGCATCAAGTGCCGGCCAGTGCATATAAATTAATGAAATGCTAAACACGTGCACGGCGGTCAGTAAAATGCATTTGCTAACCAAAAAGCTAAGTGCATAATTTATGGAACGAAATGATAAAGTAAATGGGCCAGCGATTACATGATAATGGCTGCAAAAGGAGAAAATTAATGTAAACGCCTACAACTAGCCAACAGCTACGACATACATACGTATGCGTCTAAGACGACAATTTATGGGTGCAAGTAAACTTGGGCCAGCAGAAACAACCCTCCTGCACTAAGCCAGTCAGTCGGTCAGCTGGTCAAGTGGTCAGCTCGTAGAATGGCCAACAGGAAGGGGATGACTCCTGGACGGAGCTAAACGATGCTGACATCGACGGGTGCCAATTTTCTGTTGATTACACGACAACACTGTTGTGTGCACTGCGCACCCTTGCAGAGCGAGGTGTGGGTGTGGGTGTGGGTGTGGGTGTGGTTGTTGGTGGTGTCATCAATGGGTGGTGCCGTGACAAGGGTCAAATGAAAGTTTTACGAGCGCATTTGCCAGCATTTAAACTATACCCAAACTGCTCCTGCTCCTGCTCCTGTTGTTGTTGGGTTTCAGTTTATTTATTTTAAGTTTAATTCGTTTGGTAGCTAAAAAGGAAATTGGTTTAAGTGGAACGGACGAGCGGGAAATCAGCAAAATAGATTTATCTAGTGAAAGTTTATCACCTGCCGGGCTGAAAAGTGTGAAACGTTCATGAAAGTTGGCCCAACTGCGACTGACACTTTCAAAATTGGGCTTAGAGTGTAGACGAGAGTGAGAGAGAGAGATAGAGAGAGACTTAAATGACATACAATGATAGGGTAGGATAGAGTAGTCTTTAAGCTCAACTATGAGCAAAGAAGGGCTAAAGGCAACACTTTTACTTTATTGAAATCAACTTCAAGGGACAACAACAGTTAAAGCACCACAAGTTCAGTAAATAAGCAAGTGAAAGCCATTAAATCTGTACTCAGGCAGTCGAAGCCCTATTATAAATCTTCTGATATCTGACAAACTATGCTATATATATGTATGTATGTATGCATGCAGCCGGCTGACCCAAAGCCCACAAATTGTTACGTTACGGGCAGCTTTGGCTGCTGGCAAAATCATCATACATCAATTTTGAAGCATTCGTCAGCCAAAGCCACAAAAATACCACATTGTGAGGGATGTGACTGACAGATGCAAAACGTTGCCAGTTGCTATGACTACAAATGCCGCAACTGATGTGTGAATGCGGCTGCTGCAGCTCCGGCGTTTGCATTTAGTCGCGAAATGTTGAACGACGCAGTCGGAGTGTTTTTTTTTTTTTTTTTTGGGCACACTGTCAGACATGGCAAGGAATTTGAAAGTGATGTCTGCCAGACCGAAATTGTCAAAACAATTAATCATTGATGAAGAAAATGTACGTGCAGCAGCCAAGTCGAGCAGCCCAGTCGAGCAGCCCAGTCTGCTCATCCCAATCCATTCCCAGCCCAGCCCAACATCAGCCACAACCGCTGCCTGACTGCATTTTGCATATTTGCAGCAAATGTCATTAGTTAGCTCGTCTGGCGACATTTGTCCATTCATCTTGTGCTATTTACTCAACTGGTCATTGCACTCGATGTAATGTAATGCATTTTGCATTAACTAAATACCGCATAATTGTTTTAAGCTAGCCCGATTGCAACCTAAGAAAGTGCATGTTTCAATTTTAATTGCATTCCGTTTGCCCCAGAAACGTTGCCTCAAGAGAAATAACATTGTTATCTTAACTGAGATAATCAATTGCCAATCGCCTTTCGGGCTGGCCTTTATTGAGGTCAAAGGCGTAAATAATATGCAGCATTGATTACTTTAATTGCCTTCATTTCACTTCACTCGGCACTTGCATTGTTTTATTCAACTGAAATTGGCCAGGGCCTAGGCTATTTCAACAAATTTTCAGGCTTTTGCAGGCATAAATTCTAAATGAAAGTCTGGGTAAAGGCGAATCAGTATTGAATTTAACATTCAATAACTAATTAATTGTAGACTTTAATTATTTTAAAGTCATAGCTATCAACTCTTTAATAAACACATTGCTGGCCTTAAATTAGACGAATTTGTAAAAAAAAAAAAAAAACTCTTTAATTATTTATTAGAAAAACTAAAAGTTCAACTTTGTGTAAAGTTCGTGTCGTACAGCAAAATTAATTAGTTCAAGTGCATCGATTCTGTCTTGTTTTAACCATTTTGATATAGTTAATTATTTAACAGAAATTACTTCTAATTTCAATTAAATTTTTAAAACAAAATTATGACTATAATATCTATCTTAGCTGCAATAATATCTAATAATAATAATAATAATAATAATAATAATCTAATAATAATAACTAAATGTTTGAATTGAATATGAACAAATAACTATATATTTCCACATTCAGATAACACTGAGAAAATCGTAATAAAATAATTGCTTAAAAATAAATATAATTAATTCTTGAAAAAGAATTAAATATTAAATATGCTTAAGGCGTAAAGATTTTTTTAAATTAATCAATTAATTAATTCTAATAGAATCACTTTCCTATTAAATTTATTATTATATATTATTATTAAATGTTATATATTTATTATAATTTCTATTTCTATTTATATATTCTATTAAATATTATTATTAAATATTTAAATTATTATTTTTAATAAAATATTTTTTATATATATTTTTCATATATAAATTTATATATTTAACTAAATATTATTATTAGAACTTATAAAATATTTAATATATTTCGTATTTATATTTAAATATTTTACTAAATATTAATTTTCAATTTTATTCTACAATATTTAAATTTTATAGCATATTTATTATATTTATATTTATATTTATTATATTTTATATTATTTCATATTTCCCAGACACTTATTAAGTAACAGAAGACTCTTTCAATCTCAACAGAACTTGCCACAGAGCAGCGGAAAATAAATTTGGCTTTTTAAAAGTTTTGCCCAGCCATTCTGCTTATCAAATCACTGTTCCAATTAGCCACGCGACTTTCGAGCCGCTTGACAGGCGATTCGCTGTCCCACGACCCCCAAGCGTTACACGTTTAGCCACTTTAAGCGCTTGTTGACGACCATAAAAATCGAAATTCACAGTAACAGCAACAGAAGAAAAAAAAAACTCGAGAACAAAATCAATTTGAACAGCTCTCGAGTTGCTCGACGGAAAAATGTGAACAGAGTGGAGCGGGGATAGACCGAAAAACATTATGGACCACATAAAATAGAGGTTTGTGAACGGACGTGTTGTTGCTCTTGTAACTGCCCGAATTTCAATCGGGAATGTCCCGCACAGAGGCCGAGAGAGCAGAGCACACAAATCGAATTAAATGCTGGAGACAGGTGATTGGAATTTCATCGCCTAGTCGTGCCCTTTCCAGCGGCATTTTTATGCCTCATCAAGACTCATTATATCCATGGAAATTGTGTCATAAACATAGCAGCAAAACTGACCCGTTATAAGATACCGAAAATTGCCATCAAATGTTCAGAGATGATATTTAATTGATGCAAAATTAAATAATAAAAAATATATATATAAATAATCTGATCTGATGAAAATGTGCCTGAGAGAAGGTAAATTTGGAAATTTACATGCATATTTATAGCCTGATAACAATATATGTTACATGTATATTTTATCTAGTCAGATAAGAAGCTAAATCAGTATGTTAATATATATTTAATGACTGCAACAATATCAATAGCTACAGAATTACTTTGGCGGCAAAAATGCATTTAAATTGTATATGAAAACACAGTCAGACATTTCTTAAAGCCAATCAACTTTTACATATTTATGCTACATTAAATTATTCTATATTAATATTAATATTTTTTATAATATGTTACATTCCTTTATAAAATGTATTATGCACATAATAAAGTTAAATAATTGAAGTAAAAAAGTTTTTTAAAAATAATAATAATATCAATGCAAAGGTCGATTTACACATTCTTCACATATCCGGAAAATGCGCCTTTTATTCGCTGCAAAAGTTTATTAAATAATTTATTTTATGCTTTTCACGAATGCCTCATGCAAATTTCATTAAAAACTGATTTCCTATAAAAATTACAATCAGCAAAACACGCGAATAAAAAAATATCCATTTATATATAAACACAGTACACAACAAAATGAAACCATAAAGGAATAATTTGTTACTGCGCACAGCAAACTGGTTAAAAGGCGAAAAGTGCAAACCGCAATTAATTAAATCCGCAGTTAATTTTATTGTCAGCGGAAGTGGCAGCCGCCAAAATAGCGTAAATGAAATTATCGGCGTTGACAAATATACAGAAAAAAAAATTATTTATCCTTGCTGGAATAAAAAAAAAAAACAAACACTAGGACTGATTGAAATTGAGTTGAGCATGAGCCAGAAAGGCTTTTAATATTATTACAATTCAAAAAGTATTTACTGAACCTTCCGAGAGATTTAAAACACAGAAAATATTTGCAAAATAAAAATTTAAAGAAATTGTTAAGATATTTTAAAGTTTATTACAGATTATATATTTTTCTTTTAGTCTTATATTGAACTTATTTTTCCTATTTTAATAACTAATAAAATAAAAGAATTATTTAATAAATAAAATTAAAACAAAATTATTATGATATAATGATAATTATTACATCTTAAATTTTTCTTTTATTTATATATAATAATTACAATAATAGAAAAATGTAAGTAATAATATATTTTATTATACATATGTATATAATTATTACTTAAATATATATTTTAATATAAAATAATATATTTAAAGATATTTGCTTATTTTAAAATTATTTCAATTTAAATATAAACATTGTGTATCTTCAATTTTCCCTTTATTCATAAGACAAATATTTTAAATATGAAATTAAAAGAAAAAGTTTAAGATATAATTAAATACATTACATCTGAAATTTTTCTTTAACGTTAGATTTTAAATATTTCCCTCATTTTACAAATTAAAATTAAAAGGAAAATTAAATATACATATAATAAAATATATAATATTTTAAATATTTATTTTTAATTTATATTTTAAATATTTGTAAAAGAAAAGAAAATCTAAGACATAATAAAATATATTATATTTTACATTTTTGTTTTAATTTATTTTTTCTTCTTCTTTTTTTTTAATATATTCATAAAAATAATTTTTAATTATTAAAAATTAATAAAATAAATACTTTTATTTTAAGCCGTTTCATTTTTGATTCAACCTTTTAAATATTTGTTTAATTATTGAGAAGCTTTAATGATTGCCATAAATACCATCTAACACTTTTATGCATATCATGTTTTTTCTTTCCCGCTACATGAGCGCGTAATTAATTTATTATGAGGCTTGCGTGAGGCAGTCTCGTTGCATGCCACATCCACTCGAGAGTTGCATGCAAATTATTGCTAGTTGAGCATGTCCCGAAAAATTGTATCCTCCTGCAGCTGCAGCTGCAGCTACAACTCATAATCGACAAAATTCGCGTGTCGAGCAGCTTTCAACTTGGAAGCGCCGCTTGCAAGTTTAGCAGCAACTCGAAACTTTTTCCCGTCTGCCAAGTTGTCGACATGGCTGGCATTGCATGCCAAGCATACGGGTAGCTTGCAGTCTGTTCTTTGACCTTCATGTTAGTTGCCAATAGAAACGATTGCAGTATTATTACGCTAGTTGCAACATGTGTTGCATGGCCTGGCCTGGTCATTGATGCACCATTCAGGGCTTTCGTTTCTTTAGAGTTCCCTTTAAATCCAACATGGATACAAAGCTCGCACTGGCTCCATTTGATTTTGAATACAAACGAAATGCCAGCGGCGCCGCTGACCACGTCGGCATCCTCGTCGGACCACCGCAACGACCTTTCACCGGAATGCCAAAGAGCGCATTGGCTTAATTTGTATGAATGCCAAAATGCAAAGTGCCAGCAGAAGAATAAAAAAAAAGAGCAACACGAATAATATTGAAATAAAACTGAAAGCGCAAATGGAATAACTAATTAAATTTTTCAACTGCAAATGAACAAAGTTGGCTGGACCACACCGCAGTGCTACGAGCGCCGGAGTCGGAGTCGGAGTCGGAGCCAGGTTCTGTTCTGGCAGTTAACTGTTAACTGCCAGCTACCAACTACCAGTTTAATTAACTTGGCTTATAAAATTTTATGCTAACTCGCAGTGCGCATTGCAAAGCATTATCTATGCGATATAATAGTTGGCCATAAAGGTTGTCTATGCAAATATGTTGCAATATCTCCTCTGTTGCCACTCAATTGCCGTTGGCTTTAATGGAATCCTTGTCGGCCCCTTCCCAGGCTCTCAGTGCCGTTTTGCAGGGGTTGCCGTAGCGCCGCACCTCCTGTACATAAATCAAGAGTGAAATTTTTACACGCAGCCAACTGTCTGTGAAAATTTCATTTTCATGTACCGCGCGACATGTATATATCCCAACTTCACGCAGCTTCCCGGCTTCCCGGCTTCCCGGCTTACCGACTCCTGCCCCCCTGAAAAGGCCAAATTGAAGGGTCACAGCAACACGGTTTTAATTGTTTTTTGAGGTTTTTCGGACAATATTCAAAGGGAGTAATTTAAATTCCAGTTTGTTGCCCGTAGCGGTATTTTTTTTTTTTCTTTTTTTTTCTTTTCTGACTCGAACCTTTGTGGCTGACAACTACCCAGCCCAAGCTGCCCAGCAGCGAGCCAGCCGGCACAAACATGTGCGAAAACATTTTTACACCACTTTTTTAAGTATTGAAAAAAAAATAATAATAATAATAACTTGTTTAAGATAACAAAAACGTTTTAGAGAATTCAGGAAATATATATAAAGTATAATAAAAATCGAATATAATATATATAATAATATATCTTTGCATATAAATAATAATAATTCTCTTTATTTCTTTTAATCAATCTTTTCCCAATGATAAAGAATATATGAATAGATGAATAAATTCTAATTTCTGTCTATTTCTCCCTCTCTCTCTCTCTCTATCTCATACACACACACACTTTTGTTAACCTTTCTCTGCCTATGTAGCTCTCTCTCTCTCTCTCTCTCTCTCTCTCTCTTTCTCTCTCACACACACTTTCGCTCTTTTAGTAACTCTCTATATATGTCTCTATCTCACTCTCTATATCATTATTACTGTCTCTCCCTCACACATTCTGAATCTCTCTCTTTCTCTCCATCTACCTACCTGACTATCAAATATATGTTCCTAAATCTCCTCATATAATCTTATTAATCAAAATTAGGCTGGAATTTTGATGCAGTAAAATAATTTTCCTATCAAATTGACCCCCAATCAAATTCTATCATGCAGAATCAACTCTGTTTTATCTTACATAGTTAATATTCATTATATTCGTAATATGTCGCATAGCTCAAATGGACGTACTCGATAGCGCTCTAATTGCTGTCCCGAAGCTTATTTAATGCCTGTAGCACCGCACTAGTAGCATCCAGTCTGCATTTAACATAACCCATTAACATATCTGGCAACATGTTTAACAGCAATGCCCTCGACCATGCCATGCAGTGGCATGAGTGGGTTCGATGTCAGACTATGTTGGTGGTCACGTTTCGAAGCCAGCAACGAGGCAGCCTTGCATAATTGCGCCGCCAAGTGCAGGTCTGCAGTTCTACTCATCTACCTCATCGCATAAATAACCCAACGCTCACACACACATAGCAAAATACTTCTATTTTAAATATATGTATGTACATATGTGTGTGTGTGTGTGCGTGTGTGTGATGTTTGGCTTTTTGTCTAGCATGGCTATTATGCAAATGGTACTTTGTTTTAACTGCGGTTCGCCTGATGACCATGCCTGAGAACGAAGCTGAGCTCGACATTAGTTCGTCATCAGCAATGGTAACTGCCTCTACCTCACTCTCCCTCTTACTCTCTATCTCTCTCTCTCACTCTGTGGCCACATTACTCGAACAATTAATATGCCAAGTGTTATGTGTGCGCATACTAATGACTTTTTCCAGTGGCCTGACAGCCTCCTCCCCACCCTCTCCAACTCCAACTGCATCTGCATCTGACTTGTGGCGAGCTCATCTGTCAACTGTGGCCATCTATCAATAAATGTTCAACTGAACGACTAAACGGCGCAGTCGCAACTGCCCAGCCCTACCCACACACACACACACACACACACACTCACACACTCGCTCATTACATTAAGTTTTATAGTCGGGGGCTGGCTACTTGAGCCATACCCAGTTATACATGCATATGTATGTCTCTCTGACTCACTCACTGCCTGGCCAGACACGCGCCGTTTCAGCATTGAGCTGTTCCACAATTGTTGTACAAAGAACGCGCAGACAGATTCAGGGCTCTCTCACTCTCACTCTCTCTACCTCTCTCCCTCACACACATGAGTGTGGCGCTGCGCCTTAAATAGATTTTTTTTTTACTCTTAAGTGCACTTAAAAAGTTTTACGAGCGCCGTTATTAGCATAAGGTAACTGCATTCGTTTGAGCTCCAATAGAGTTTCATTAGTTGTAAAAATGTAGTCTATATAGACGTAGCTAAACTAAACAAATAAAATCTAAATATGCCTCAAAGCTAAGCAATTTATTTACCAAGTTAAATGGCATAACAAAATATTTAAAAAATAAATAAATAAAAAGAAATAAGAAAAAAAAATATATTTATATACAAACAAATCGTGTGGCCATAAAAACAAAAGTCACACACACACATACACACGCACACGCACATTCATCAAACAACAACAATAAATATAAATCCAAAGAAAGTAAAATTACGACGCGTCGTTCCAACGAACTGCGAATCTGCAGCATATCAACAAAATTTATTTCAATAAAATCAGCAGCGAGAAAAACTTTCGCTACTTCAGTGGCAAATACAAATACAACAAAAAACCGAAATCTATAGAAAAAAATGTGAAGAACAGATAGACGAATAACAAATGCGCTGCAATTAAAAAAAAAAAAATATATATATATATATAAAGAAAACATAATAATTAAAAAAAAAAGTAAATAAAAATAAAATAAAGGAGAAAAAAATTTTAAAATATTAAAAAAAATATGTTATAAAAAATATTAATTTAAAAATATGTAAAAAAAACAATTAACAAAAAATTTTTTTTTAATTTTTAAAATATTTTTTTTAATATATATTTAGAAAAACGAATAATTAAAAAAAAAGTATATAAAATAAATATAAAACATAATTTTAAAAATATTAAAAAATATAAAATAAATAAAACTAAAAAATTATAGTTTAAGAAATATTAAAAAAATAAAATAAATAATAAATAAAAATAAAATAAAAACTAGTTTATGCAAAAAAAATTAAAATAAATCAGAAAGTTGTCTAGGCAAATTCTAAAAATGATATTTGCATAATTTTTTTATAAATTCTATCGTTGACAAAATCCCGCACAATTCTTTGAGTGTATAAAATGCCGTTAATTAACGTTAAAAAAAAAAAAAAAACGTTGATATTGTGTTGAATGAAGTATTATTATCATGGTCAAACCGGCGTGGCCTACGCATGCGCAGAATACAAAGCAACTGACGCACACTCACACACACTCACACAGACACACACACAGTCTGAGCTTGTAGATTGGCAAAGTGGACGTGCCACAGGCCAGAACCACTTTTTTTTTCTTTTTCTTTTCAGCCTGCTTGCTTGTAATGTGAATTTCGGTGAAATGTTTGTCGCTGGCTTTCAAATTTGTGGCTGGCTTTTCAGTTTGCATCGAGCCACACGAGTTGGTGGTGTCGCTTGAGCGTAGAGAAAGCCAACTTTTGTTTCGTTAGCAAAATGACATTAAACTGCCAGCCAGTGCTGCTGCTGCTGCTCCTCCTGCTGCTGATTGGATCAGGTGCATCGGATCAGTACAAGGCAACAGTGTTGTCTTCAGTGGACTCCACGCCCATATCGCCCGTGCTGAAGCAATCACAGAATACATTCGTTCAATGGGTTCTCTCACTGTTGCCGCAACGTCCCGAAACCGCTACACTCGCCACATTGAGCAGCTCGGCAACAACGCCCACCGAGGCGCCAGCTGCATCAACAACAACAACAACATCAACTCCAGCAACAACAACAACCACAACAGCAGCGCCCACCACAACGCGTAGGGTAACAACGCCGGCGCCGCCAACGCTGAGTCCACCGCGCAACTGCAGCGACTGCGTCTGTGGTGTGGCCAATATACAGAAGCGCATTGTCGGTGGCCAGGAGACGGAGGTGCATCAATATCCCTGGGTGGCCATGCTGCTCTATGGCGGACGCTTCTATTGCGCCGGCTCGCTGCTCAACGATCAATTCCTGCTGACTGCCTCGCACTGTGTCTACGGCTTTCGCAAGGAGCGCATTTCGGTGCGTCTGCTGGAGCATGATCGCAAGATGTCGCATATGCAGAAAATCGATCGCAAGGTGGCCGAGGTGATAACGCATCCCAAGTACAATGCACGCAACTATGATAATGATATTGCCATCATCAAGCTGGATGAACCGGTGGAGTTCAATGAGGTGCTGCATCCAGTCTGCATGCCAACGCCCGGGCGCAGTTTCAGGGGCGAAATAGGCGTCGTCACCGGCTGGGGTGCACTCAAAGTGGGCGGGCCCACCTCCGATACACTGCAGGTAAGCCCAGGAGCCAGGTGGCCAGAGACTAAAGAAAATCTAATTGCTAATTGCTTCCTTGCAGGAGGTTCAAGTGCCCATTCTATCGCAAGACGAGTGCCGCAAGAGTCGCTACGGCAACAAGATCACAGACAACATGCTCTGCGGCGGCTACGACGAGGGCGGCAAGGACTCCTGCCAGGGCGACAGCGGCGGCCCCCTGCACATTGTGCCCAATGGCACACGCGAGTATCAAATCGCTGGCGTCGTCTCGTGGGGCGAGGGCTGTGCCAAGGCTGGCTATCCAGGTGTCTATGCGCGAGTGAATCGCTATGGCACCTGGATCAAGAATCTCACCAAGCAAGCTTGTCTCTGCCAGCAGGAGACCAAGAAGATCAAGTAATTGGATTACAGAATTCTCTACTCGCTATACACTTGCAGCTGCAGATGGCAACTGAATAAATGAGACGAGGGAATGCTCTATTTATTATTTTTGAGCTGACTTCGATAGGATTTGCATTTCATATGCCTCGATTGGACGAAATTCAAGTTTTTTATTCATTGGAAAACTTTTGTTAATTTTTCGTGATATATCAGCCAAAAGATTCGAAACATAAGAATGGAAAGTTTAGTTTTTTTATGCAAGAAAAAACTTTTGACTTTTCGCAAAATTATGTTAAAATTTAATATAAATTATAGTAACAGTTGATGCCTCTGCAAGTGTATCAAAGACTTCGGCTTGTCGAAGATATTTTATTTACTTATTTTACTTATTTATTAAATCAAGAAAAAGAAGAAGAAATTCCTGAGTATCTATAGCGCTGCAGCAGTGCATGGCAATAACCTTTGTTGGGTCCGGTTTGGCGTCTGGTCTAGCCAGTTCTGCAGCCGGTTGATGGGTTCTTAGGGTTCTTCTAGCCAAGCCTTCGTGTGGGCATTGGCAAGGATGCGGCAATTCAGTTGCCAATTGCTAGTTGGCCAGTTGAGTTCGCTAGAAGAGCATGAGATACATTTGCTTGCTGTCAGTGCTGGGCCTTGCCCTGGCCACGCCCAGTTTGCGCAGCGCCTCAGAGCCAGCCAAGATATTGGAGTCTTTGAATAGTATGCGCCAGAATAGTTTCCTCGACTGGATCATGTCCGTGCTGGGTCCGGATTATCCAGAGGCGAGTGTGTCACCCGCCAAGCGCGAGTGCCCAGCCTGTGGCTGTGGCAACATCAATACGCGTCATCGCATCGTCGGTGGCCAGGAGACGGAGGTGCACGAGTATCCCTGGATGGCGATGCTAATGTGGTTTGGCAGCTTCTATTGTGGCGCCACGCTGGTCAACGATCAGTATGCCCTGACGGCGGCTCACTGCGTGAATGGCTTCTACCATCGCCTGATCACAGTGCGTCTGCTGGAGCACAATCGGCAGGATAGCAATGTGAAGATTGTGGACAGGCGAGTGTCTCGCGTGCTGGTGCATCCCAATTACAGCACACTCAACTTCGATAGCGACATTGCGCTGATTCGTTTCAATGAGCCAGTGCGTCTAGGCATTGATATGCATCCCGTTTGCCTGCCAACGCCCACGGAGACATTTGCTGGCCAAACGGCTGTGGTTACCGGCTGGGGTGCTCTCAGCGAGGGTGGACCCATCTCCGATACTCTGCAAGAGGTAGAAGTGCCCGTTCTGTCGCAGCAGGAGTGCCGCGAGACCAACTATGGCGCTGACAAGATCACCGACAACATGATCTGTGCCGGCTATGTGGAACAGGGCGGCAAGGACTCCTGCCACGGCGACAGCGGCGGACCCATGCATGTGATTGACGGGCAGCAAAGCTATCAGCTGGCTGGCATCGTCTCCTGGGGCGAGGGCTGTGCCAAGCCCGGCTCACCTGGTGTCTATACACGCGTGAGCAACTTTAATGAGTGGATTGCGGCCAACACTCGCGACTCCTGCGCCTGCAGCCAGTCCGAGGAAGCGACGACGCCAGCTGTAGCTGCAGCTGTCACCACAACCACCGAGCAGTCAGAGCAGCCAGAGATGATCACAGCTCAGACCAGCGAAGGCCCCGAGGTGGAAGAGGCTGAACTGCCTGCTTAAGATTTTTCATGTATACGAAAATGAATTTCAATAAAGGCAATCGCCCACATCAAGCATGTTCTTTGATTCTCGATTTATTTCATTAATATATTTGCCAACACTTTTCGATTACTTTAGCCAAGAACTGTTCAACACTTTCACTTGACATTTCAGTTGAGAGAAAATTTTGCAAGCTGTCAAATTTTTTACGATGTCCTCCACGCAGATAACTTTCAAGCTAGAAGATTATGTGAAACAGCAAAATATGCAAAAGCATGATGAGAACCATAATTCCTCAGCCTTAACTCTGCAGCTTAAGGTTATTGATGGCTTTAGTGTGACGAGCGAACGCATCTATAAATCCGATACGAGTGAGCTTAAGTTTCTGCTGCTGCCAGATGCCAACAAATTTCCTTTGAATCTCAATGAGCGACAAATTGCAAGCCAAGATCATGATGATCATGGGCATCACGCTGAATATTTGGATAAAATGCTGCACTTCATCAGGAATCATCAGGATGAGTTAATCAATGGCTCCGAGCTGCTGGCAAACGTTGTCACCCAGGGCAATGTTTTAGAAACTCTGCTGCGTACGCTGTACATCAAGCGTAATTGGAGTATATTGGGTTGCAAATATCAGAATACGCTCTACTTATGCTTGAATCAGGCTGAAATGACGCCGGCAGAGCTGGAAAGGGAGCGAAATCAACGAGCCATGGAGACAAATCTCAAGCAATTTTTATATTCAGGTACAATTAGTGATGGGAAATTAAAAATTATGAATCGATTATTTAATAAAAAAAGCTTCACGATTATTATTTCAATTAATCGATGACGGGTTATCGATTAATCATTAATCAAATGATTTAACCTGAACCCATTGAAAATGGGAAATGGTTTTGTAAAGCATGTTCGACCGCATAACGTATATATATTCTTGATAATCCGTCCGTTTATCCGACTGACCGTATGCTTGAACGCGTCGATTTCAGAAGATATACGAGCTAGAGACTTCATGCTTTTTGTATTAGGTTTGTAGATTGCACGCGCAGTACGAGTTTGTTTCAGAAACTCGATCGTTTTCGATAGTTATCGATTTAAACAGATTTTAACAAATTATATCTGGGTTATCTTTAAAGCTAGAGGCTTTTTATGTCAAATGGGATTGTCAGCCAACCTTCACTTTTTCTTTGTGAAAATACTCTAGGAAACGACGCGATTCTTTTTTGGAATAATCGATTTATAGTTTAAATTAAGCGCAAACCATTTGACGATACAATTGAATTGTGAATGTAAGCAAACTAATCGATTCTTGTGTATCAAATGATTAATCGTGTCATCACTGGCTAAAAGTAAATTGATTTAATCGATAACTCACTCACTTACAGCCACGCCCGACGGACAGCCGTCCACTGTGCCTAGTGCTGGGGGCGAGTTTCATGGCGTCTTCATGTGCAGCATTGGCGAATTTCGCGTGATCTATGCCACTGTCATGGGGGGTCATCAGGTGAAGCACTTGGAGTGAGTATTTACTGTACTTACTTTAGCAGAGCACTTCAAATTTTTCAAATATGTATTTATAGTCAATCAAACGAGACATCAAACAGCTTTGTGGAATGCAAAGTAATGCAGCCGTCACAGGTAAAGCCAGAGCCAGAGGAAGCCTTAATCTGGTGGTCCGAATGCTGTCTGAAGGATGTCAAGGAAATCTATCTGGCTCGAGCTGAAACTTCTGGCTACGTTCACAGCCTGGACACATGCTCGTTGTCCACACTCGTGCAAAATAATGTAAGTTGTTTGGGATTAAATATTATTTGAGCTTTATTTTCTGACTTTTCACACTCACAGATCAGCAATTGGTCAAGCGAATTGTGCATCAGCTTCATGTATTGTATGCTGCTGCAGTTGAGCAGCATTATGCAACTGGACAATGCCAATGCAGTTTATCAATTTGATTATAATGCCAGCCAAGGCATGCTCAACGTCAGTCTGAGTCCCGAGCGCAATGAGCAAACTTTCATATCGGATTGGTATCGCCTGATGCTGGAGAAGCCATAAGGAAATACTACCAGCCGAAGCATAAATGATCAAATAAAATATTCTTTAAATTGAGCAAGACAAGCATTTAACTTTTTCAGCTTCACTCTACACAAAGGTGTTGGCTACACGCACAGACCATATATACGTATATATACAACATCAAATCTGACCCTCGGGTGACTCAGTTGTTATTGTTCTCTCGCTTGTTAACTGCCATCTCGAGCCGCTTCAATTTCCGTCTGTAATCTGCGTGTTTTTTCTCTTTTTTAACTTTGCCCCTGAGGCATTGAACAATTTTTCTGCTCGAAATTGGCACTAAATCAAAACACGAATTGCAACAACGAACAACAACAACAACGAACAACAAGCACAACTCCTACACGCAGAGAGCTGGCATTGCTGTCCCATTGCTGTTCGGCTTGGCAACGATCCTGAAACATTGATAAACAACTAAATAATAGAATAAACAGCACAAAAGGTGCTAAAACATTAAAGGCGGCCTTTGACGTGTTCGTTCCCCACAAGAAAAAGAGAGAAAAACTGAACAAAATTGTTGAGAGCGAGCCTTTGGCTGCATGATTATCATATGCATAAGGCCAAGTTAGTAGACTGAAGCATAAATAGTTATTTTCAAACGTGCTTTCAATTTGATTTTCTTTATTATATCCTGTGCAGTGAGAAAGTAGTTAAAAAGGTATATTGATGATGTGGTCTGAGATATTTATAGAGAGAGAGCTGAATTGATAAAAATTATGAAGTGAAGTTAAGGCTAAATACAAATGAAGTGAACTATACAGGGTATCTCAAAAGTTACGCAAGAAGTAATTTGTATAGAAAATACACTCATTGATTTATATAATATACTGTATAGGGTTATGTATAAAATAGCACATCGGATAGGCCATTTACCCGATTTTTTCATAACTTTCATTGAACATTTAGTTCATATCTGAGACTTGATCCTTATTATATATAAATATATAAGAATTATGTCAAGATATACGCAATATATAATTTAATATATATAACAATACTATATTATATTTTCCGTATATCTTACGACATAATTCTTATTTATTTTCCACATATCTTAACCTAAATTAAAAGTATCTGCGAGTCAGACTAGTCAGACTTGTTCCTTATATATCTTATATTATATTTTTCACATATCTTAGACAAAATGAAAGCTATCTGCTTTCCTACATAACTTAGCTTACATTACAGGGTATCTGTCAGTCACTCTTCGCTAAAGCACATCTCTTTTTTACTGCTACCAAGCATAGCGCATATTTGCTGCAATTGAGCGCATTTTGTGCTTAGCCGGCGGCTGGTTAAAAAAATTTATTGGGGCGTGAAATTGTTTGATTGAATATTAGTGTTTGTGCCTTTATATAGTATATATATATATATAGAGAGAGAGAGAGAGAGAGAGAGAGAGTTTCTCCTTTGGCTTTTCCTGTCGTTGGCTTGTTCAAGAGCCGCAGCAAACTTTTAAATTGCCAAAGCACACGTTGAGTTGGCTTCACATACCTAACCTTATAAATGTTTATATAAAATGTGTTGAAATACTTAAAATTAGAAATGTAATATATTCCACTAAATATGTTTTAAGAAATAGAACAGCAAGTTGATAAAATTTATTTTGATCTTTCACTTTTATACAGCAAAGTGATAAAAGTCTAATTTTTTTTTTTTTTACAACACTTGATTAATGTTTTGATCTGTTAGAAGAGTTTTAAATGCCACCATAAATTATATATAGTTTTGTCAGATCAGTATTGTGGTTTAGTGTCAACTCCCTAAGCAATTCCAATCATATGCAAGGCACAACAAACAGTATTGATTAGGGTGGCACTGAATACCAATGAGCCAACCAATAATTTCTCTGCCATAATCAACACGACATCGAGTATATTTGCAGCTGGCTAAGGATCAGCATGGACAATTGTATCAACTACCTGTGACTCATTTTACAGTGTACGCACCTCTATGAATGTTATTGCAAGGCTCAGCGATTGCTGTGCAATCACCACACAGAGAGAGACGCAAGTAATTAAAGCCATTAATGTGACTATGGCCAGAGCTTCCACCAGGCGAACGGCGACAGGCATCCTACACACATAAACAGTCTGATAATATTTGGAATTTGAAAACTCTTTTTGATAGAAGAGGCCTGAAATTTAAGTAAACTGACAGTTGGGAAAGAGAAAACCTGAATGTTCAGGAATATACAAAAACTATAGCAAAAGAAATTTTTATTTATTTTTTTTAGCAAGAAATATGTTTTTGTATTTAATTATTTATTTCATTTTTTTTGCAGTTGCATAATCAGAGCTAAGCTTTCTCGTTAAGTCAATTTGTTCGACATGCAAAAAGATTTCAATTTTTTTCAAACTCATTTCGTGCGAGTGGATAAATAAACCCACACTGTTTGCACTGACTGTGGCAAAGCCACAAAACCGCCAGCAAATTATAGTTTTCAATTGCATTTTTTTTTTTTTGTGCTCCATAAATATTTTTCAATATGCAATTCCAATTATCCTATGCAAATGCAATTTGTCTCGCTGCCGAGCAATTTGGTTCCCTTTCCAGCTTTCGCGCACGCCCTAAACTAGGCCCATTTTGTCCGGCTTTGATGTGTCTGCGTTGGCATAGATTGTTCTGAATTATGGCACTAAATGGCTAGACATGTTACATAATTCATTTAGTCTGACACAGGCACATACATGGCCAGTCCAGCTATACATAATAAAAGCAATGCAACAATAGTTAGCTGTTTTTTGTTCTTCTTTAAAGCCCATCGATATATTTGTTTTATAGAAAATTCAATTAGCAGCATGTTGCTTAGAGTGAAATAGAAATAACACAAATTAATTGATTTCTATGCTGGAATTTTTCCAAGAATTTATTAAAGCAGCCCAGAGGCGGCTATAGAGCCTGCCCAAGTTCAGTTTTATTCGCCAAGATGCAACACGAAGATTTTCCGGTTGCTGCTTGGGATTTCTTCTTTTTAGCCAACTTCATAAAAATCCTAAAATAAATATTTACACACACAAGTTCAGGCGACGTTGTAGACGTTGTTGTTTTCGTCTGGAGACAGACAGCTAAATAAGCGGAAAGTTTTGTCGCAAATCCCTCGACATGGCCCAGCCGCAGGCAATCGATAGACAGAAAAGAGCAAAACGAAATATAAAGTATGATGACTAGAAATTACCCTGAAAATTGACTGCAGGCTGGTTGGCTAATGCTAATGCATAAAATATAAATTAAATATTTTTAGATTTATTGAAAATTTTTATTACAAAAAATTGAGATTTCTTATTAAAACTTTGCCAAGAAAAATATAAACAATTTAGAATTTATTTACTAAAAAAATAAAATTAATAATAAAAATAATATTAGTAATTATAATAAAATTATTAACTTAATCATAGTAAAATTAATCAAATTAAAAACAACATTATTTGAAAATAATCAAATGAAATCTTCATCTATCATTAACCGCTCACATCTCACGTTTTCTAGGGTATTTACTCCGTACTCAACATCAAAAAATCCAGCTTACGTTTTTATTCATAATATTTAAGCCACTTGCTATTGGTCTTAACGTCTCGATATTAAGCTCTTATTGTATTTTGTATTTATTGGTATGAAAAAAAAAAAAAAAAACAGAAATAAATGAAACAACAATTTGCATTGCAGCATTAAAATTGTGTGTCCAATGGTGCACGAAACCGGAAATGCCACCTGTTATTTGTATACAATATCTCCATATTGTCATCAGCCATATTGCACGAGATATATGTATATATATACATATTTATATACGACTTGCAGCAGATGGACAGTTTGTCTGGAAGTTCAAGCGAATTTTAACGCTTCAATAAATCATTTTAATTTTTTTTTTTTTTTGTTACAGATACAGTACACTTTAATATGTAAATCTTTAGCAAATGTAAATAAATTGAGGGAGCAGAGAGTTCATATTTTTGAACAATCTCATTATGGCAAACATATTTCCTATAAAAATAAAAATTAAAGCAAATATATATATACTCTAGACAATTTTCAATGCTGCACTAAATTTCATTATCTTCTTAAAAATATTTTCGAGCAGCGGTGGTCAAGAAAAAATAAATAAATAAAAAAAAAAAAGAGAACGAAAGAGAAAAACGAAATATCAAAGTAAAGCTCATTATAATTCCAAGCGAAAACCGATCCATTTCAATGGCCATTCTCCTTGGTTCCATTCCGGCGCTTGCTTTGCCTTGTTTTCGTTCTTTTGATTTCATTATTGTTTTTATTGCTTCGTATTTTTGTGTGTGTCCAACTGACTGAGTTTGCCAAAGCAAAAGGCGCATTTTAATTCCATTATTTCATTTGGGGGCGCCGCCCCGCCCCCACTTCACACTCCACAGCCCTCACCTACTGTCTCTTTGTCTCAGGCCCCGTTTTCCATTGAAATGCGCATAAAAAGGGTATTAAAGCCGAGGCACTCGCCGATTGTAAGTTTTTTTTTCGCTCTTCTCTTCTTTTTATTTTTTTGGCACATTTTCAAAGCAGAACACGCCTTGCCACATTCTTTTTTGCGGGCATTTTTTCAGGGCTTCGCCTTCGTATTACAAATTAATAAACAATTTTTTCTCTTGTATTTAAGCTAGCTACAAATTTGCGAGTTATTGCCACATTTCGTATATATATAATTTTTTTTATGATTTCTGCTCGACGTCTTCTCGGTTTGTCCTAATGAATCATGGTTATGCCGGCAATAATTTAGTTTTAATAGCACTTTGGTGACATTTATGCTGTCAGCGGCATACAATTTTATTAATGTTCAAATGAGCTGCCATACATGCTATCATTATAAAGAGATATCACAGCTTTTAATGTCAGTTTTGGGAAGCTTTGTGCGAAATGAACTTATGGAACAAATGCCCAACCGCCCTCTGTATCTGCGTATATGTGAGGCAACCCGGAGTCATGTACTTAAAGATGTTGTAAGAGATTTTTTAAATTTGGCTAAAAACCTATGAAATGCTATTCGGTGAAAAAACGAAAATATAAAATATATAAATATAAAATTGTTTTATATACGATTTTTAATTTAAAAAATATAATAAAAATAAATTAAATTAAATAATAAATAATTACAATAAATAAAATAAACTAATAAATTATTTTATTCATTATTTTATTTTTCAATAATTAATAAATGTTATATCAAATTATTATACCCTGAGTTTTTTTATTAATATTTTTATAATAATATTAGAATAATTTATAATAATTTAGACAATATATAAAATTAAATTAAAATAAAAAATAATAATAATAACAAAATTAAGACAATAAATAAAATTAAATTAAAATAAATTAATTCATAATTAATTAATTTAAAAAAATAAATACAAATAAATTAAATAATTTTTGGAAATTTGTATTAGAAAAAAAGAACAATTAAATTATATATATATGAAATAAAATGATTTAAAATATGTAAGAAAAAAAAAGGAAATATATTCATTAATTGAAATATTAAATATTTAATTAAAATATAATAAAGCAACAACAATGTAACAGATTATTTAAGATATAGAAGAATAAAATAAATACACTTATATATACAAGTTCATTTTGAGACAGAAACGTATTGAACGTAATGTGTAAGCTTCCATTTGATCCCAGTACTCAGAGACGGCTTAACGTATCGAAAGCCAAAGAAAGCCTTAACTACACTTACCTTTTCCTGTTAAACTAGGCATAATAATAACATATAAATATTACAGTGTATTTTTAAGTCGAAACTAATTACAACTTTTAATGGCAATCGTTATAGCATTTTATTGGATTTATGTTACTTTCAGTTTTGTGTTTTTCTTTCTTTTTTTCTTTTTTGCGGCCCTCTTTAATGAGCCACTCGGCGAGTGCAAGACTAACCTAATCAGTTGGCTCACTTAAGTAATAAAGCAATTTATCGCTTTTCAATATCCTTTAAGCAGTTTTTGCCCTTTTACTTCCTATTATTACACTTCCTGGGCCGGGCCCTCGAGCACAGTGAATGAATAAAGAACCCACACAAATTATTTTCGCGCTGGTTTCATCTTATTTTTACAGCTCCTTCGCCTTCAGTGCTGGATGCCAAGGAGGCCGAGGAGGCTGCGGAGGCTGCGGCTGTTGCTTTTGCTCTTTTAACTTGTCGCTTCGCTTTGCCAGCGGCACACGTTGCCATTTTTATGGCTTAAGCTTGGCATGGGGATAGGGATAGGGATCGGCATCGGCATCGGGATTGGGATTGGGATTGAGCTTGAGAGTAGTAGTATTGGCTTAAGACTGGGTCATATCCTGGGCCGACTGCACGTTTCTGTTCAACGCCTTTGGCGTTGCCAGACCAGTTTGATTTTAGTGGCCAGCGCAAAGCATGGGCCAGTAATGATTTTATTACACGATTTTATATCGAATTTTATTACCTTTGTGCATGACGCTGCTGCCGATGCTGTCGATGCTGAGCTAAAGCCAGAGAACAGAAGGGCAACGCAAGGATTGCGCCTGTGTGTCGTTGTCCTTACGCCTTTGGCAACTGCCATTGGAATTTACGCACTCATAAAATTGGCCGCTTGAATTGTGTGGGAATTCCGAAGCGCAACATTCTTTGCACTCAACCCACAACTCTCTGGCCATCATAATTCAATATCATAAAACGTTTATCCAATTAATTTCGACTGCTAATATTTATAGCCAGTTCGTGTAGTGATGCACGCGTAGAAGTAGAGCTTTTAATGTGCTTTACTCTATATTGCTGGACAGTATTTATGCGAATCGCCAAAACAAAGAAGTTCTGCAGCAAATTTAGGTTTTTGCTGGAAATAATATGTGGCTTTAAATTGATGCTACCTAAACTTAAACCTCCTTCTTTTTATTAAAATGCACATTTCCTGACATGAATGAAGTATTTATTTTTATTTTTATTATTTATTTCTTTTATTTATATATATATATAGTTTTTTTTACCCATTTACTGATACGAATGAAATATATACTTCTTTTTCATTATTTATTTAAAGTTATACATCATTTATAGCTAAACATGTGAGTATATCTTAGCAGGACTAATATATATTATCTAACTACCAAGGCTATTTTTAATTAATCTTATTTAATTAAAAAATTAATATTAATATGTAATTAAATTATTTAATAATTATATTTTTTAATTAAATTAAATTTAACTAAGATCACATCGTTGTTGTCTCTTGTTCAGCTGTAGGCAACAATTCGAGTTTTAGCTTTTGATAAAATTTATTTGATAGTTTTATTTACAAAATTTTCCCCAAATGAGTTTTAGAAAATGTCTTACACTACGTTTGCCATACCCTGTTATTATATATTTTTACATTATAGGGTATCTAGTATTCAACCTGTATTATTCATTCTCTTTTTACACGTTTTATAGTAGTACAATGATTCTTTTATGACATATACTAGCATGTATATTCGTATTGATCTTGAAAATGTAGCCAACGGCTGTTTTGGTGCACGCTTCATTGGCTTTGACTATTTCCATTTGCATGTGGTTCTTGATCTCATTTGTGCCCTCTCTCTCTCTCCTCTCTCTCTCTCTCTCTCTCGCACTCTTATTTATTTGCTGTTTTGCTCTTTTCCGCTGACCTAATCGGTTTAGATTTCCAATTACGATTATGCTGGCACTTGGCTAATAAGCACACCCAACCCACACACACACACATGCACATACGCCCAAGCTACACACACACACATGCAACTGGCATCCAAGCCAAATACAAATGTCATTACCGTATGTTGCTGTTGCTACTGTTGTTATTGTTGTTAGTGATATTTGTTTCAGTGTCAAGTTCAGCTCTCAATGTTGCATGTTTGCCCGTTTGCCGTTTGCCGTTTGCGGCGTTTCAAATGGCTGCATGCCAAATATAATGGGTTTCCCTTGATGAGTTTGCCAGCTATGCATGCAGATAGAGATAATCGTAGCAACAACAGCTAAAACAACATGCGTTCGTGTATATGTGGCAATAAGTGAGGCATTGTGCTCAGTGACTGAATTATGGCATAGTTTTCCATATTTCAGTTTCAGTTTTGTTTGGTTTTCAAATTTCGCAATGTCGTCTGAAAATCGCTGAAAACTGATAGAGTAAATGCATTCGGGGGCATTTGCAGGAAGCCCCTCATTTAATGTTTCCAAATAGTTTATTATTCTTGCCATACGAATATTATTCTAATGGCAACTGCGATATGAGTACACATCAAACAAGTTTTCTGTTTGTTTCCTTTTAATGTGTTGTTTATAAAGCAAAAATGCGCTTGCCTAGGTTTGGCATATTACACTACAAGAAATTTGGTGCAACTACTGAGAGGCGAGAGGCGTTTGCTATAGGATTAGCTTATTTCCTGATGTGGTGCAATAGTTGCCTGCCAAGCATTTGATCCTATATTAATATTATTCTGTTTTACAAGCTAAATTTAATGTAATTTAGTTTTCCTTTTATATATTTTTTATTTTTTATTTATTGTATATACATTTTTTTATTGTATTCTATTTATATTTATTTATTTATTTTTTATTTATTTATTGTGCTCACAAAAATATTTATTTTTATTTTTATATTTATGTTTTTTTTTTTTATTTATTATATATATATTTTATTTTTATTTTTATATTTATGTATTTTTATTTATTATATATATATTTTTTTTTTCATTGTATTCTATTATATTTATTATTTTGTTTAATATTTATTTATTTTGTTTAATTTCTTTATATATATTTTCCTTTAATCGAACTATAAAACGAGATATTCCAGCACAGAATAATCTCTCTCTTTTTAGCTTACACTATCAATTGCCTCTCAATATTGCCTAACATATATACTCTTTTATCTATTCTATTTCTGTAAAAACAGGGCATTTCATACCCGCTTACACCCTCTGGGAAATAGTCTCGCTTGTTAAAAAGTTTGCATGCCAAGAGAAACACATGTAATATACACGCCGCTGGCATATTAAAATTTTCTATTTGTCAGCTTAGGATTTACATAGAACTAGGCTAAAAAAAATTGCATTTAGCAGCCGATGCAGCAATCTATTGACGTGCACGAATTGGGAATTCGGTTTCGGAATGTTGGCGATTTATATGGCGCTGCGCGCTCTCAATCTTCGCCCTTGTCCGTTCGCTGACGTCAGTTGAGCGAGCTCTCTGAGCGAGCTTCTGAAGCGCATCAGAGATACATGTGTAGATAGATCCAAGCGGGCCTGAGCATACCTGAAGTTCATAGTTAAATGATTTCATTCGCTATTTAATTTTCGTTTGAACTTTGTTGCGTACGCGGCTCAGTTTCAGTTCTCGAGCGCACGCCAAGCCAGGCAAATGCGAATAGCTCAAATCAGCGCGAATTAAATTGTTCCATCCACTTGATGTCATGTTGGCCCTATACGTACTGTGCCTGACCATGATAGGCGCACATCTGGCCGCAGCTGCTGTGCATCAATCCATTCAGGATGCACGACGCGAACAGCAGCAGCTCGTGCAGCGCTATATCAAGACATTGAACAAGGAGGAGGGCGCCATACGTCTGGTTGGCGGGGATGCTGAATATGAAGGTAGGAGTTGGCTATTTTCTGCTCTCCCTCTCTCCCTCTCTCTCTCTCACTGTCTTGTTTGTCCATTATTTCCTGCCATCTCAGGTAACATTGAGGTGCTGCATAATAATAAATGGGGCGCCATTTGCGATGATGAATGGGATGCCGTTGAGGGCGAGATCGTGTGCCGGCAGCTGGGCTTTCTTGGGCTGCGTCGCTATACCCACAGCGGCTACTTTGGACCCGCAAGACGTCGCTACTGGATGGACAATCTGTACTGTGAGGGCCACGAGCAGGAGCTAACCGATTGCCATTTCGAGGGCTGGGGCATCAATGACTGCGAGCCAAGTGAGGCAGCTGGCGTTATCTGCTATCCGCCCACGGATGCTGTTTGGCCAGCGCCAGCCGCTATCGAGGATGATCGTCAGCTGCCCAAGTATCCCATACATCCCAGCTCACATCTGTATGTTCGACTGCGCGGCGGTCGCTCCAGGAACGAGGGCCGCGTTGAGGTGCGCATCGATGGCCAGCGCTGGGGCAGCATCTGTGCGGATGGCTGGTCCATGCTGGAGGCGAATGTGGTCTGTCGTCAGCTGGACTTGGGCTATGCTCGCGAAGCCTTTCAGACGGACTACTTTGGCGGCGCCAACATCTCCCGGCCCATGCTCAGTGGCACCGAGTGCTATGGCAATGAAACGGAGCTGGCGGATTGCCTGCATCACAATCACTTGCGTGGCATTGTGAGCTGTCATGGCAATAGGCAGCATGTGGCTGCTGTGATCTGTGATTATCTGTCGCCCGATTTGGTTGTCGACTATTATGAAATCGAGCAAACGGCTCATCTGGAGGATCGGCCAATGCTGCTGATGCAATGCGCCATGGAGGAGAACTGTGTCTCCAATGAGGCCTATCAGATACAGCGCGATAGTCCCAACTGGCGTTATCATACGCGAAGATTACTCAAGTTCACAGCGGCCGCCATTAATGCGGGCAACACGGACTTCCGGCCCTTCAAGGAGAAGAGTCAGTGGGAGTGGCACATGTGTCATATGTAAGCAGGAGGCACAGCAGGAGGCATTGTTTAATCTCAACTCATTGCAGGCACTATCACAGCATGGAAGTGTTTGCCACCTTTGACATCTTCGACTTGGATGGCCGCAAGGTGGCCCAGGGTCATAAGGCGTCCTTCTGCTTGGAGGACAGCAGCTGCCTGCCAGGCGTCGCCCGGAAATATAACTGCGCCAACTTTGGGGATCAGGGTAAGAGTGCGCCAGCTAAATACATTCTTAAGCTGACTCAAAGTCCGCTGTCCTCTTAGGCATCTCTGTCAACTGCTCAGATGTTTATCTATATAATCTGGACTGCCAGTGGGTTGACATAACCGAATTGCCACGCGGCTCGTATATACTCAAGATAGCCATCAATCCGGAATTCAAGGTGGCCGAGATGAGCTACGACAATAACGCTGCCATTTGTGAGCTTTCCTATAGAGAGAATTATGCGCGTGTTGACAATTGTCATCTGGCGCGACCCTAAAGCTGTCTACGGACTTTTACAATTTGAACAGTGCCAAATATTATGATTAATCGTAGAATCGAGCATTAAGCGTATATATATTTTATATTATACAATCTATTCTTCTTCTTCTTCTTCTATTTTTTTACCAAAATAAAAACTGCACTCGTAGAAGCAGAAACGAGCGTATACCAAATAATGAACTTGAGAATCAGTCGAGTGTAAACATGTCAGAGACATCAACGGCATTGTCAACGCCACTGAAGCATTTATCACATGCCCATAGCTCTGGCTCTAGTTGTGGCTGAGCCTGAGCTGAGATATCAGTGTCATTCAAGGTGGGTGTTGAACTGGAACTAAAGTATTATATTTGGCTAAAACTGATTTACAGGTTTAAAACGTGCAAATTACAGCATTAAGTGCATTAACTAGTTTAGATACTATAAAGAACGTGTAGAAAATGGATATTAAATATTAAATAATTCAGTAATACAGATACATATTATGTTAGGCAATTATTATTAATTCTAGTATTATCTTATTTATTTAATTATTTATTTATTTGTTTGATTTATTTTATTTATTTCTTTTTTTTATTTTTTTTTTCATATACTTGATTTATTTTATTTTATTTATTTATTTTATTTATTTATTTTATTTATTTATTTACTTATTCATTTTAGTTATTTAATTTATTTATTTTTTATTTATTTTATTTACCTATTTATTTATTTATTTATTTATTTATTTATTTTATGTAATTTTTCTATATATATATTTTTTTTTAATTTTTTAGTATAATTTATTATAAATTATAACAAAATAATATTAGGCAATTTCTGTTATTGTAAAGTGAAAAAGGGCTTCAATGTAATATTAAATTAAATTGAAAAAAAAAATACAAAATTCCAATTATTTAGGAAGAGTGAAAGAGTTAGCACAATAATATTAAAATTACAAATAATTAAGATTGTAATCAGGCAACAAATTAATAATCACTAACAAATTATCAATAAGGAAAAAATACTGAAAGATAATACTGAATTTAAAAATAAACTTTCATTATAAATATAGAAAAATAGAAGATATTTGCCTCTGAGAGCTGCAAAAAAAAATCCCAAACTAAACGATAAAAAAAAGGCTAGATTAGTTGCATTAGGCTATCAGCATTAAGCCAGCTTCATCTGCAAATGGCCAAAATGGCACGAGCAAGCCATCAACTGCACACTCAATCAGCTAAGAACAGCAGGCATCAATTTCACTGACAGCCCAGGATCAGAGTCGAGCAATTAATAGCCAAGTAAAGATGCGAACGCAATTTAGCCCAGAGAGCAAATCAGCAAACCTTTTTTTTTTTACGCTGCAAAGGAGACAAGTTGATGGATACACGTGGCTAGAAAAAAATGAAGCAATCAAATGGTCGTAATGTCATCAACACCATCCATAAGTGGACACTACTGACACACACACACACACACACTCGCATCCTTTGGGTGTCAGGGTGGAGCTTGGGAGATTGTGTCAGGGCTGATGATGAGTTACTTTGGTCACGAAGCTATTTTTACGCTTGATTACGCGATAAATGAAAATCAAATGTTTGATTGCTTAATGCTTTGCCAGCGTAGGTCAGCCTGGGTCAGAGAGAGAGAGAGCCAGCGCACCACTTGAAAAGTGCTGCAATTTTGCCAAAGTGCCAGACCCACTGGGATTGGCCTGGGTGGCTTTTGCTGCGTTGCTGAACATTTCAATTATTTATATGCTTGTTTGTCTCCTCGCCTCTCGGCACATGTGTGCACGTGCGATACGAGACTGTGTGTGTGTGTGTGAGTGGGTGAGTGGGTGGCTGGGTGGTTGGGTGGTTGGCAAGTATGATAACAGTTGACTGCACACAGTTATCATTTTTTTAGCTGCCCAGACACGCACTAAGCTGCAAATTGCTAAGCTGAAAGAAGCTCAGAGTTAGACTTTGACTGATTTGTTGATAGTTGAGTGCGTTTGGAACATGAGAGAATAGAGCAGAGCAGAGCTGAGAACTAGCTAGAGCAGAGCTATGGCTAGGGGCTAGAGACAAACTCATTGCTCACGTTCCAACACCTCGACATTGTTGAATTTATTAATCGCCAGCAAGTGCAAAGTGTCGAGCCACACAAATCTTAAACAGTCCTCAGACTACTTCCCAATGCATAAGCCGCTTATGTTAATTAAAATTTGGGAAAAGTTTTCATTTTGCATAGACTCTGAGACTCGGCTTGGCACAATCAATCAATTGCCGTTGTTTACGTTGTTTCAAAAGTGTTAAGTAGAAATTCATTTACATTTTAGGTTTTTGTCCGTTGTGTGGTCATATTTCTGTGGGGGGAGGCTAAAAAGGGTTAATGCCGAGCTCGTTGTGGGGGCTGCCTGGCCAAATGGTTTCCTGCTTATTGATGAGCCAGGTCAACTGTCTGACAGTTCTTCTTAACGAGTTGTGTAATCAGTGACAAAGAGCTGAACAAGATAAATCTGCTCAGAGAATGTTTAAAGCGAAAGGCGAGTGGTTCAATGACAGATTTTTGTGATATTTCTTAAAGCTTGTCATAGATGGGGAAAGAACTTGCTTAGAATAGCTGAAGAAAGTAAAGAATTTTTTAAAATTATTTTAGAAGATACAGAAGTCATAGCTTGATAAGGAATAGATTATTTCTTTCATATTCCACTCAAATTTTCTGATATCAAAGAGTTAAGCTTTAGCTGAAATAATTTGTGGAATCTTCCGCTGAGCAACTTCCGCTGAGCAAGCGTGCAGAGTCTTAGAGTGTTTAAATCAAGGCTAGATTTCTCTCCTCCATTTCATTTAATGTCGCCAATCAATTATTAAGCTCACATGAAACTTCAGCTCAACTCTAACCCTCTTTACCTTTAAATACCTGCAAGTTGAAGACTTATTCACACACCCATTAATTTGCTACATTTATCGCAATTTCAAGCACTCTCGCAACAAATCATATATGATATCAAATTCAATCAAAATCTATTTGAAGCAATTACACAAAATACCAATAGACCAAAGCGGCGAGTCAACTTGCTCAAGCTAAAGGCCGCACAATTGTTAAACATTTCATTAAGTCACACACTGGCCGATACGTGCAATTGATTTGTGCAAGGACCAACTGAGCTGTTCATTGGCCATTTCCTGTTGCCCGTTGGCCTACCATTTAGGCCGTGCTTACAAAATGCTGCCAACTGCTGGCAAAATGGGCGAAAATGTGCTTGGCTGGGCGACTGGCAAGAGCCAGTGGCAAATTGTTATTTCAATTGTCAACAGCAATGTGTAGGCCAGCAAGTGGGCGTGGCACTGCCCTGGCAACATGCAGTATGCAGTTAATTTTCTGCTTTGGCTGCAATAAATTTTAAATGCACATTTCAAATGAAGACGCAACAACATCGACGACGTCGACGACGACGAAATGAAACGAAACGGAAAACAATTTTGTGCAATTTCACTAAAAACGACACAGCACACACACACACACACACACACACACTGGCACACATCTGGGAGATCGAGAAGGAGGAGGTGACCCCAAGCACAGCAAACTGCCAGCATATGCTATCGAAGTGTCCTTGTTCCAGCGACGACAAATGAAATTGTTGACCAAAGTGCAGCGTTTAAGAAAATCGAATATATATATACACACACACACACACACATTAACACATACACACTGCCAGTCACACATACATATGGGAATTCTCCATTTGTATGTGCATCTAAAAGTTTTCCATATGGCCAATGCATTTTGCTTGCACTTCAATGGAACTGCCATTGTCCAGTTTCCCATTATTGTTGCTTATATACCCTGTTATAGAGTTATGCGTTGGGTATATTACGTGTAGTACATTTTTAGTTAATAACTTGACTAAAGACTGTCACAAATCTGTTCAGAAATCAGTATAAAAAATATATCGAGACTAATTTACCAGATTATTATTAATTTCCATTGTCATTTGCATATGCATTAATTTTATTTCGAAAATAATATCTTAAAAAGACATTGAATTTGTAATTCTCATATTATTATTATAATTATTATTATTTTGATCAACTTTATTTTTTTATTATTATAATTATACATGTCATTATTATTATTATAATATTAAGTAATAATCTCATTTCCATTATAGTTTTCATTTGCATTACGTATTCTTTACATACAACTTGAACAACTTCATAAATTCCTATTTCTCTTCTAATACAGGGTATATCAAAGTCCATCATTGCGCTCGAATCATTCATGTTATTGCTTTTATGACAGTTTTTAAGGCATTTTTATTTGTGTAAATATGGTTTAAATTTTATTTGCTGGCTCTTAGAAGATTGCCAGCAGCTTTTGTTATGCCAACAAATGCAAATTGCAATCGTTATGCAAGTCGCATGTTGCATGCTCAGCTCAATGCTGCCAATATTTCCACAGAGTAGTTTGCCGCATTGTTGCTGCCTCGAGCATAGCTGAATGGCGTTGAATGCCGTCGAAATGTGTTCACATATTATTTAGTTGGTATTAGTTATTGTTAGGCATTCGGAAAAGGTGTCGATGCAAATGCAATTTGAAATTATTTTTCTAACCACTAGAAAAGTGAAGAAATGTAAACAAACGTTGAATTGTTTTGGCATATTATATATTTGTATTTGCACAAGGGAAAGAGCAAGAACATGATGGCTCAAACCATTCAGCCCTTATCAGCAGCAAACATAACAGCAAAATTCATTTTCAGTGGCTTCGTTAGCGTGTCGCAAGCAAATATGCATTTGATAAGCTTCAAATGGGCATTTCATTGATGTTGGCATTGTTGGCATTGTTGTTTTTCTTGTTTTTGTCAAGCATTTGCATGTTAAACGCAGCTAATTGCGAATAAACTCATTAGAGGGCTCTGACAAGGGGGCTACAATTGGCAAGCCCTGAAACAAAAGCCCGCACAAATTGGGCAACATTTGGTGGCATCTTTTGCCAAATTGAAACCCCCTTTATGCCACACACTCTGCACTGGCGCACATTTTGGCTTGTTATCATTTTCATGGTTGAGGCGACACATGCAAATGCCAACAGAGTTAGAAATACGAAAAAAATAAAATAAAATAAAAACGAGCATCGTCTGGGGCACATTGTTGGCTCATTTGTGTGCCCGACTCTGGCAGCCAGGCAAACATTTGTTTTAATTATTATAAAAGCCAATTGCATAATTAAAAATGTGAAATTCATTTTCATTTTTAATTACAATTAATTTTATAAGCTCAGCTCACGAGAAAACTGGGCTATTTCAGAGCTTTGTTTACTGTCAAGATAATGCTCAATGAATATCTTTATTTGTTGTTTTACATGATACGAGAAGCGTATGATGTTTGAAAGTCTGTGTATTTTGTGAAATATAAATAGATTGAACTACTTCATTCTTTAAGGCAGATTCATAAGTTTTGTTCAAGTAGATATTTATGTTTTGGTAAAGAAGGCCTATAAATAGCTTCTTAAATAGTATTAAAAACTATTGAAAATGCCTCAAAACATGAAAACTTATTTTAGCATATGACAAATACTTTATTTTCCTACTTTATAATTAAATATATTTAATAATATTATATATTTAATATGTAATATAATATAATTAATTTATAATTAAAATTTGAATAATAACTAATATTTTTTATACCCTGAACCCATTGAAAATGGGAAATCAGGGTATAATGGTTTTGTTAAAAGTATGTAACAGGCAGAAGGAGGCGTGGCAGACCCCATAAAGTATATATATTCTTGATCAGGGTGACGAGAAAAGTTGATATAGCCATGTCCGTCTGTCTGTCCGTCCGTCTGTCCGTCTGTCCGTCTGTCCGTATGTTTGAACGCGTCGATTTCCGAAGATACAAAAGCTAGAGAGTTCATTCTTTTTGTGTTAGGTCCGTATATTGCACGCGCAGTACGAGTTTGTTTCAGAAATTCGATAACTTGTATATTTGCTTAGTTATCGATAACTGAAATTATCGGGGACCAGTTATAAAATTCTAGCTAATTCATCTTTAGAGTTAGAGTCTCCAAGTATTCTGCATATATATAGATACTAATTTAATACAATTTCGGTTTTTGTCAGATTTTGGATTCCGGTTCCCAATTCGCCCCACCACCCCCAAATGTGTAAAAAATGCATTTCAAATACTAGAGACATACAGTTTGGTTTGGCATATAGATATGAATATCATAATCTTAATCTGAACATATCAATATGATTGTCCATCTAGAAACAGAATTATTAATCATCAAAGTTTTCTCATCAAAACCCATGTGGCGCAGCAAGCACGGCAGCGACACAGCATGACGCATACATACATATGTATGTATGTATGTATGTATGTATGTATATGTGTACAATCGCAGATCAGCGTGTGGCTGTACATATGTACATACATATGTATGTACATATTTGGGCATGTAAAGCTAATTGTAAAAGAGTTATGATTTCTAAAAAAAAACCTAAAATGTTAAATAGAATATGTAGATCATATGCTGAAACTCTCATTACATTCCATTATATATTTTAAAAGAATTAAAATAACAATGGAAATGCAAGCAACGTTGAGCAATGCAAATCAATTTTCGTATGCGTGTGCACATATACACACAAAAAATCTTGGGCCGTTTTCTATGTTGCTATGCGTGCAAATTCTTAGAATCACAATTGTTTTTGAATTGCGTTAGCATTGTCTTTGAATTGTATTTGTATTGTATTTGTATTTTCAGTCACTGCTTTAGTTTTTTTTCGTAAATGGCGAATTTGATTCGTTTTCGCTACTCTGCTGTTTAAGTGATCCGTGGTGTAGATGGCTAGGTAGATGCACCGAATGTTAGGCTGTCGCAGGTTCTAGCCCCGCACAAGCCCTTCATAATTTCTTTTTTTTTTAATTTTTTTTTTTTTTTTTTATATTTATTTCTTTTTTATTATTATTTATTCTTTTGTATTTGATACCTTTGAAAGTCAGTTGGTAGTTTAATTAATTGTGAATAAGTGGGTTTTTTTTTTTTTAATTTCAAATATTTAATAGCATCATTTCTGAAAGTGTTTTTGTTTCAATTATATTTTATTCCGTTAAGTCAACAGAAAATAATGAACAAAAAAAAAGTCTGCCCAAATAACAAAAGCACGTGACATCAACGGTTTTCCTATATGTATGCCAACATGTACATTCAAAGCTAGTGTAGCATGGTCTAAAAATTTTAACTAGATAGATGGCGCTTTAGCAGTGAATTTATTTACTATGGCTGTTACAGCTTCGAGTGGCATTGATATATTTCTATTACAATTATGAAGTGTCTGTGTTAATTAAAGTAATGCCTGTTAATCGAGGAACGTCTATTTGTTGGGTCTATTTTTAATGATATTTAATAATATAACAATTTTCGAATTTCAACTAATATAAGCGCCATCTATTATTATTTTTTTTTTGGCAATGCATACACACATATGTATGTATATATACATGTACATATGTACATTTTGAACTTTACACGCATACATTCTTATATATACTTTCTGATTTATCCATATGGGTAATTCTCCAGAAAAGTCAACTTTTTGTCACGTTCGACACTGGTTTTTTGTAATTATCTTGAAAACGGATTAATTTTAGTACTAATCAAGAGCAATTGTCAAAATAAAGAAGTTTTTTGCCATTTTCAGCACTAAAATTGATGCATTTTCAAGATAATTACAAAAAACCAAACCACAGTACAGATTATTATTTTATTTTATTAAAATTGGGTTCAGGGTATTATCTAGTCGAGCACTCTCGACTAGAGTTTTCTTACTTGTTATACCCTGAACCCATTGAAAATGGGAAATCAGGGTATAATGGTTTTGTTAAAAGTATGTAACAGGCAGAAGGAGGCGTGGCAGACCCCATAAAGTATATATATTCTTGATCAGGGTGACGAGAAAAGTTGATATAGCCATGTCCGTCTGTCCGTCCGTCCGTCCGTCCGTCCGTCCGTCCGTCCGTCCGTCCGTCCGTCCGTCCGTATGTATGAACGCGTCGATTTCCGAAGATACAAAAGCTAGAGAGTTCATTCTTTTTGTGTTAGGTCCGTATATTGCACGCGCAGTACGAGTTTATTTCAGAAATTCGATAACTTGTATATTTGCAACGTTATCGATAAACGAATTTATCGGGAACCAGTTATAAAATTCTAGCTAATTCATCCTTAGAGTTAGAGTCTCCAAGTCTTCTGCATATATATAGATACTAATTTAATACAATTTCGGTTTTTGTCAGATTTTGGATTCCGGTCCCCAATTCGCCCCACCATCCCCAAATGTGTAAAAAATACATTTGAAATACTAGAGACATACAGTTTGGTTTGGCATATAGATATGAATATCATAATCTTAATCTGAACATATCAATACGATTGTCCATCTAGAAACAGAATTATTAATCATCAAAGTTTTCTCATCAAAACCCATGTGACGCAGCAACAAAGGCAGCGGCGACACAGCAACACGCATTGCGGGCACACATACATACATACATACATACATATGTATGTATGTATGAATATGTGTGCAAGCGTAGATCAGCGTGTGGTTGCAATCGTACATATGTACATACATACATACATATGTACATATGTATGTATTTGTGCATGTAAAGCTAATTGTAAAAGAGTTATGATTTCTAAAAAAAACCTAAAATGTCAAATAGAATATGTAGATCATATGCTGAAACTCTCATTACATTCCATTATATATTTAAAAAATTTTAAAACAATTAAAATAACAATGGAAATGCCAGCAACGTTGAGCAATGCAAATCAATTTTCGTATGCGTGTGCACATATACACACAAAAAATCTTGGGCCGTTTTCTATGTTGCTATGCGTGCAAATTCTAAGAATCACAATTGTTTTTGAATTGCGTTAGAATTGTCTTTGAATTGTATTTGTATTTTCAGCCACTGCTTTAGTGTTTCTTTCGTATATGGCGAATTTCATTCGTTTTCGCTACTCTGCCTTTCAAGTGAGCCGTGGTGTAGATGGCTAGGCAGATGCAACGAATGTTAGGGTGTCGCAGGTTCTAGTCTCGCCTAAGCCTTTTATAATTTCTTATTTTTAATTTATTTTTTTTATTATTTCTTTCTTTCTTATTATTTATTCCTTTGTATTTGATACCTTTGAAAGTCAGTTAGTAGTTTAACTAATTGTGAATAAGTGCGTTTTTTTTAATTTCAAATATTTAATAGCATCATTTCTGAAAGTGTTTTTGTTTCAATTATATTTTATTCCGTTAAGTCAACAGAAAATAATGAACAAAAAAAAAAGTCTGACCAAATAACAAAAGCACGTGACATCTGCGGTTTTCCTATATGTATGCCCACATGTACATTCAAAGCTAGTGTAGCATGGTCTAAGAATTTAAACCTGCTAGATGGCGCTTTAGCAGTGAACTTATTTATTATGGCTATTACAACTTTGAGTGGCATTGATATATTTCTTTTACAATTATAAAGTGTCTGTGTTAATTAAGGTGATGCGTGTTAATCGAGGAACGTCTAATTGTTGGGTCTATTTTTAATGATATTTAATAATATAACATTTTTCGAATTTCAACTAATATAAGCGCCATCTATTATTATTTTTTTTGGCAATGCATACACACATATGTAAATATACATGTATGTACATATGTACATTTTGAACGTTACACGCATACATTCTTATGTATACTTTCTGATTTATCCATATGGGTAATTCTCCAGAAAAGTCAACTTTTGGCACGTTCGACACTGTTTTTTTGTAATTATCTTGAAAACGGATTAATTTTAGTACTAATCAAGAGCAATATAATTAATTATTTGTCAAAATAAAGAAGTTTTTTGCCATTTTCAGCACTAAAATTGATGCATTTTCAAGATAATTACAAAAAACCAAACCACAGTACAGATTATTATTTTATTTTATTAAAATTGGGTTCAGGGTATTATCTAGTCGAGCACTCTCGACTAGAGTTTTCTTACTTGTTTTTAATTTATATTTAATATTTTTTTTTTTATTTATATTTAATATTACAAAATATAATATCAATTTTTTAAATTATTAATACTTGCTATTATATATTTATATTTATTAATATATTAATAATATATTTAATATGTTATTTAATATAATTAATTTATAATTAAAATTTAAAAAAAATAATACTTGCCGCTATATATTTATATTTAATATGTAATATAATATATTTAATGTTTTTATTAAAAATAATTTTATAATTATTAATATAAATATTTATAAAATAATATTTACTAAAAATGTTAATTATATCTAGCTGAGATTCTTACTATTTATATTTACGTATTTTTTTTTATTTATATATATTTTTTTATTTTATTTTATTATTTAACATATTACATTTTTTTATTTTAACTTCCACATAACTTACTCGAAAAAAAAAATTCCCTTTATAAAAATAATATCTGTAGACAACAATACTCCTTTAACAGTCACTCAAACGATAAGTAAAACAAATGTATGTAAGTCGCAAAAATTCATCAGTTGCCTGCGAGCTGAATCCGAAGTAAAGCCACAATCATTACTCTATCATATCATTTACAAGCATTTCTGCGACACTTTTCAAATGTCAGCACTTCAGAGAGTTTGTTTTGTACTTTGGCTTGCGCCTGTGGCAATACAAAACTCGCAGAGCTACGCACATTTCCTGCCCACTTCTGATTGCACAACAAACTCGGCCCCACAGCACGGTTCCAGCTGCCACCCTTGGCTAGCCCCTTGCCAGCACTTTATTCAACCACTTGACACACTTAAGCGCACTTATCAAACCGCGCAAAAAGTCAAACGCATTGAAACGCGACAACCAGCAATGAGCAGCAGTCACAGACAGATTCACGAACAGCGCTTCGGGGACCCATATATCAAAAATCAACAGCTGCAAAACGAGAAATGAAAAAAAAAAAACTCCCCATCCCGTCCGCCCACACATGTGACAAAAGATAAACACAAGGAGTGGAAAATCCTAAAATCGAAAATGAAAAAAATAAAATAAACGCGAGAAAAACTTTCATGCTGGCATTCGTGCTTGGGAGCGGCGCCTGATAAGCATGCAAATGAAATGGCAACTGCGCCGCAAGCAGCGCTGCCGGCGCTAACCGCAGCATATTCCACAGCGACCTCCAAACGGTCGAGGCTGAGGCAACAATCTTAATTGCGGGTCAAAAGTCATGCCAAAAAACCAGAAAAATTCTACAAAAACGACGGTGACAAAATGAAGGGCAACACATGCAAATTGAGATAAGCGGAAAAAGCGAGCAGCAAACATGATATCCGACAAGATTTCTGAATTTGACTTTTCTTTTCTTTTCCTTTCTTTTTTTTTTTTGGGTAAAAGCTTGGCATATTTTGAGGATGAATTTGTTTATCAAAATAGATTTGCTGATCAGCATATGTAATTTGTATCAAATAAGGTAAACAGAAGATTTTATATTAAAATTTTAAATTAGATTTTATTAAACAATATATTTTTCAATTTAAAAAAAAATATGTTAATATGTTATATTATAAATATTGTACAAAAAAATTTTTGAATAAATTTGTTTGAATATTGAATATTAATATATGAACAGAATCACGATTAAGAGATAGAAATATGATTAGAAATTAAGATAGAAAGGTAAAAAAAAGAAGGTAGAAAGGTAGTTGGAGATACAAAGCAGAAAAAGAGCTAAAAACGGCTTAAAACCGCTAAAAATGGCTAGAAAATAGCCGAAATGGTAGATTGAGCATTGATGGACAAATGGATGGATAAATAAGACTGATCATCAATCCTATGAACAGAATCGTGATAAGAGATAGAAATATGATTAGAAAGTAGGATATCAAGGTTAGAAAGAAGGTAGAAAGGTAGTTGGAGAGACAAAGCAGAAAAAGAGCTGAAAACTGCTAAAAACCGCTAAAAACCGCTAAAAATGGCTAGAAAATAGCCAAAATGATAGGTTGAGCATTGATGGACAAATGGATGGATGATAAATAAGACTGGTCATCAACCAATGAACAGAATCGTGAATAAGACATAGAAATATTATTAGAAAGTGGGATAGAAAGGTTAGAGAGAAGGTAGAAAGGTAGGTTGGTGAAACAAACCAGAAAAAGAGCTAAAAACGGCTAGAAAATAGCCAGAAAGGTAGATAGAACATTGATGGGCAAATGGGTGGATATATAAGACTGATCATAAATCCTATGAACAGAATCGTGATTAGAAGATAGAAATATGATTAGAAAGTAGGATATCAAGGTTAGAAAGAAGGTAGAAAGGTAGTTGGAGAGACAAAGCAGAAAAAGATCTAAAAACGGCTAAAAACCGCTAAAAACTGCTTAAAACCGCTAAGAATAGCTAGAAAATAGCCAGAAAGGTATATAAAACATTGGTGGGCAAATGGATGGATAAATAAGACTGATCATCAATCCTATGAACAGAATCGTGTTTAAGAGATAGAAATATGATTAAAAAGTGGGATAGCAAGGTTACTAAGCAGTACAACAGGAATAACCAAAAAAAAAAAAAGCTAAATCTTTCACTAATATCAAGACTCCTTTCAACATGGCATAGAAACTTAAATAGAGCTTAATCTTCATCACGTCATCAACTCAACAGCAACTCAGCCACACTACTCTCACTTTCTGCAACAAAAATCTCAATATTCTGGCCAAAATTGACGGGCTTGAAGTCCAACTGAAAATGGGTCCAAAATGGCTAACCACGAAACAGAAACAAATCGCACAGCCAGATAGATAGATAGATACCAGCTACACGCCCTTAAGACACAATTTACGCATTGTTAGTCGCTGCACAAATGCTGGCATGGGCGTGTGGGCGTGGCACCCACACACATAGAAGCGAACAAACATTTGAAAATGACAAACTTTCTGGGTAGCGCAGGGGCGTGCTTTTAACCATTGTAAAACCAACTCGACGGCAACTTTTTGAGCTGACAAAAAAGTTTTTAGCACGCATACGCCGCGTTGGCGTCACCGCATTTTGTTGCATACTTTTTGGGCGCTTGGCAGCGCGGTTGAGCAACGAGTCTCTGGCTCTGTGACGCTGCGGGCATTGTGGGCTGCTTGTTATTTTTCGCTGCCGGCTCTCGACTTATGAATTATTTGAATTTTATGCGACAAATCACCTGCAAAATAAAAATTCCTAGCAACGAGCGACATCTGCTCTCGCTGCGACTGCTGGTTTGGAAGGGGCGTGACGGTGGCTTTTCCGACGTGAGCACGCACCGTAACAACACCACGTTATACCGTTAATCGTTCGTTAATCTGTCGTAAAATTTGCACTGAAAATCCTGGCGTCAACTTAAGTGGATGTCTAACAATCACCGCCACCACTCGTAATTCGCATTTCGCCTTTGGAGTTTTCATTTCTTACGCGCGTAAACTTTTTAATCGAAAAATGATGTGACCCCCGCCCCACAGCAAACAGCCAAGTCTTATTGCTCCAGCCCACCCATACAGCTCGGTAATTAAGTGTAGGGCGTGCTGTGCCTTTAGGAGCATCTCAGCTACCAGCGGGTGACGAGAATCGAATTTGCTTTGCCAGTTTCGGAAATTTCCTCTGCTGGCTAAAATATAGAATGAGCAGCGCACCTTGGGGTATAGAACTTCTAATTATAACAATGAATCAGCAATGGACCCTGCCCACAAACTTATTGAAAGAAGTTGGGCCACGTGACCTACCATCCACGAACCAGCTTTAAAGGCTTACAACGTGCCCGACTACGCTTAAAACCTCTCATGTGCTTAGCTTTTCTCTTGGTAAGCTTGTCTTGATAATTTTATGCGGAGAGCTGATGAAATTTTTTGTCTTAAGGACAAAAGACTTGAGTACTTAGACGGCGTAAGTCTTAGTTAAATTATTGGATGACCTATATCCCTCGAACTTGAAGTTCTTGCGGTTTGTTCAAGAAGCTCCTTTGATCGGGCCCATTCCAACGAAAAGCTGACATAGCATTATCGGATTTTTCAGCTAAATATTGTGTCATCCACGATTCCTTAAAACCATATTTTTAAGTCATGGGCCGACATTTCATACTGTAATTTGATTTTCTTGACCCTATAATTTAAAAGACATCACTATAGTGTATGATTATAATTTTAATAATATTATTATGCGTTCTATCTACCTAGTAAATAGCGCTTTCTCACCATATTTGATCTGACTTACTACTTCTCTTTATAAAAATCCAAACGCAATTTTTAATAATTAATTTAATACTAATGGTTATTTTTGGGTGTAACAAGCACCTTTTTGGACATCGTTTTCGATCAGGAATGTCTCTCTATAACTTGCCCGCATTCAGTTCCTTTAAGGACGTACCTTGTGTTGTTTTGACAGCCCATTTGCCATAGAGCTCTTCATATTTTCCATATGGCTATTATTATTATCATTTTTTATTGTATTCTATATACTGTCTTTGCATAGCATCTCAATTCCTTAATATTACATGTTATATTATGAGTATCAAATTACAAATCACTACACCATCAGCTCCACGGAAGATCACTCCGCGTATTCTGTGTCGCAGACTAACTCATAAACCCATAAGTATTCTGTCGATGACATTAGTAGACTTAAGCACAACCTGAAGGCAAAAAACAACCGAACCCGAACGACGCAACAACCACTTCGATGCAAGGCTTTCAAAAATCGTAGACAGACCAACTCGTAGTGCTAGCTACCAAGCTAAAAGCCTTCTCTCGAAAAGTCGCATTGTATTGTTGCCCTCGTCTATGCCACCTACTCATCATATAAACCCTAAAGACACCTCTACCCCCTCATTCATCTCTCTCTCGCTCTCGTATTCCATCCATTATGCAATAGCCTGCATATAGCTTTAACACAAATCTTGCACCTGACAAAAATATAAAAAAGAGAAAATAAAAACTAAAACCACCACGACAAAGTTTTGCTACCCACCTGCTGGCTTAGCCATGATATGACATGTATCAAGTTTCCCACCCATTTTGTCCCCGTACCCAGCATGTACCGCAAGACACACGGGCGCACCAAATAAACTATTTGTAACATAAGCCCCAGGCCCTTCGCCCAGGCAGAGACCGTTGAGCGCAAATGACATGGCCACCCGGAACTGGAACATCATCCACCAGAAACATGTCAACTATCACCGTCCACACCAATGGTTGCGTTGCAGCCGCCTGCACCGCTGGGCAGAGCAGCTTCAGGCGAGTAGACGGGCTTTGGGGCTCAAGCACCGACACACACGCACAGTCCTCTCTGGATATAAGGCTGTCGTCCAATTTACACCCAGGATCATAAGAACGCGCAAAGGCAAAACGTTCCGAGTGTCGGCGTCAATGTTGGGCGCAGACGGCAGCCGCAACGCGTAAATGGAATCCTGAGCGCTATTGCCGAACTTCCATTCGGACTCCAGTCTATGTTCCTACACTCACGTCTATTATATTTGGTATTCCTCTCAGGTCCTCCATAAACATCTTATATATATATTACACATATAAGTCTCAGTTTTGGCCATGTCTACGTCCTCCTAAATTCTCCACTGGATTTTATTGAATTTTCTTCCCGCACCGCGGTCACACTTGATACCTTGATGATAGGCACAGACAGACCCAACAACGACCGACGCAGCACTTATGAAAGTGAGACACAGAACACAATTCATTTCTCTGTTGTATGACCCCCCCCTTTGCCCAGCAGCAGATTATGCCACGTCACGCATCAAGCACATCGCACGGGATTGTCAAAGCATGGGGAATTTGACGCTACTTGTTACACCAGTCGCGCACGAAGAACGAGCATTTGACATTTGAACTGCCACTTCCCATTCCATTAGCACCAACTTTTTAGAGAATATACAATTCATTTTTAACTCCATGATTGGGTTTTAAACATTTATTTTCCCCCATAAATACATCTTCTTAACACTTAACTTATTTTTACTTTTTCCCTCTAATTGAAACATTTTTTCAATTCTTAATACCTTGACATCATTTTTAAGTTTACCATTAAGGAATTTGACCCCAGTTAATATAAAACTTCAAACTACATTTATTCTTCTCTTTGTTCACCACTTATTTTTTTTTTTTTTGTTGATTTTATTTACTTGAAGACCACCGTGAACTATGCAGAAAACATTTACTTTGCTCGTCACTATATCTTTAGAATTTGATTTAGACTAGAACTAATTTACTTTTACTTACAACCCACAATACCATTACTAAAATTCTCCTATATAAGTTAAATTTTTTGTATGAATTTACCCGACGTGAATTGATTAATTTCGACTCCTTCTCCCTACTCACTAAATTTAAAAAAATACCACAGTAAAAATTTTTACTTTATTAGTTATTTGTTGTATATTATTTTATTTATAAATTTTTTTCCACCATGCGCCTAATATTTACTTTTACATTCCTACTGTAAACTTCACTCACTTTCTTTGTGAAAAACTCAAATCTGCTTAAGGAGTACCTACATAAGATTATCATAGTAATTAAATGCATTAATATTTTTCACCATTAGACTATAATATTTTTACTTTAACAGCTTATAAAAAGAAATTAATATTATGGACTTTAAATTAATTGCTTATAAAATTTTCAACAAATATATACCATTTACCCTTTCGTGTACTATCCTTACTACTGTTTATATGCAAATTGACCCTATAGCTTAATTAAGATATACATTGATTCCCTTCTTTATTTAACCATATCAAATATATATTATAATTATAATCAAGGGACCCACATAAAAAAATCTAAGTATAAAACCTCTTGTTCCAACATTTCCCTTTATAGCATAAATTGCCTTCATGACACAAAAACAAAATCAACCCCCCCACCACAAATCATCAAATAAACGCTTAAGCCCTGCACTTTACAGCTTTCTTTTGGAATGTTCATACGTAGGCTATATGAAAACGCCAACCAAATAGGCCTTGGGGACATGTTATCAACGCTACACGTAAGACCGCCACTGTTTTACTCCACACATTTTTCTCACTTACATTTTTACTTCCAATTTTCTTATTCCGTATACGATACTCCGCCTAATATACGACGATTCATTACCAACCCCCAGCTGCTCCTGCCATTGTGAAAACTATCACCCCACTACGAAAGCTCTGCTAGCATAAGGCAATATACTACCTTTAGTCTTGTTAGACACCAACCAATTGATACCACAGTGCTGTCAGCAGACACGAAAAGAGAAACTAACCTGTGCACTGCAGTTACATCCACTAATCGCCCTACAACCCCCTTCCACTCATAATATATAATTTGCCACCCCACCACCCATTTCACAGCTCGGCCACCACATAACCCTCGCGCCGCAACACGCTTATTGACTCCCCCTATGACGCCCACCTCCTGTTGCGACTGACTGTTCCTATGGCCTATGCACGTTTGCGATCCTTCTTTGTATGTTTATGTTGGTCTGCGCTTGTCCACTCCCTCGTGCTTCTTTCTGTAGCCCCACCACAAAAATATAACTCATACAATCTCGGTCCACAATGCTCACCTCAGACCCTATGGGGGACTAAAATACTTGCGCGCTCGCCCTTTGGGACTTTGACAGAGATTACTCTCAACTACTTTCCCCGCTCCCACAACCCCCGCCCACCGAGACCACCGCACACGCTCGGCCGCCAGGTTGTCGCCCCTTGTTTTGGTGATTCCTGCCCGTTGAATCTTATTTGAACCTTGCCACTGAATTTTATGGTTACGAAATAGGCCCAGAACTATACTTAGAGCATCACCACCCAACAACCCCGGCTGAGCCCATCGCCCCTCTAAGACACAACGCTCTGCGGTTTACACTAAACGAGCATATCGCTATTGACGTACATCCAAACACGCGCGCTTGATTGGATTCACCCCGCTCACGTGGAGCTTCCTCTATACGAACTTGCAACTAATTTGAGCTACCAGAACATCCTACACTGTAGGCATATTTATTTGAGCTGTCTTTAATGGCACACAATACTGACGTTATGCACCATGCGCCAAACTAATTGCCAGACATCCCCGTGGGTGGCCACGGAGGTCAGTAGTGATTCCCTATGATTTCTTCTTCTTACCACGAGTTACCCCCCCCCTGCCCGTTGAAGCGACCCCATATTTTTTACAACGTTCTAATTATGAAAAGGCTAAAACCTTTTGACTTCCACGGCCTCGGGCTTCAAACAGGAGTCGCAGCATTGCCATACTTACCCTCTTGCCCTGTGTTCTGTGTGATGTTGTGTGAGAGATTCCTGTCTCACTTCCGTCTGGCCTTGCCACCCAAACAAATGTCTCGGGACATAACATCACTGCAACCTATATACCTCTCACACTCTATATAGTCTTGGGTATAAATTAGCTAAATTTTCTTAGCACGCGGGCTCTTTCTTGGCCGATCAGCTGACTTTTTTATTTCAAAACTTTTGCACTTTTCAATCCTGTTCCCCTGCTGTCCGAAAACACCCTAGCAGCAGGGGCAGTCGGTGCTTCACAGGTGGGAAGCGGCCAGGAGCACCGCGCCATAGTAATTACAAACTAATTTGCTTTGAACAAGGGGAGCCTGTATCGAAAACAAACGCTGTGGAGGCCTATTTGTGACCCCTAACAACACTACCATTTAACAAGGCTCACAACCTGTACTTCGCTATCCAAACACCCAATGTTGGAGCTCACCACTTCAACCCACCCGCCCACAAAACACAAAAAGCCAATATGCGATATACAAAACTAAGAACAAGTGATTCAAAGATAACCTCGAGTGTCCCTTCTCCCCCACCTAGTTCACTTTCCCCACACCCCGCTACGATGAGGATTGTGAACAATTACTAGACCGCGCTGTGCCATTAGCTCTAAAATAACACAGCAGCTATCACTGTACACAAAAACACATGAAAGAAGTTGTAGCCATGGACAGCAAAAAACACAATGTTCGATCACGGTTCGGTTACGATTTAAAATGCCTTGCGCTAGATTGTTTACGTAGCTTATTAATTTTTTTGTTACACCTCTCTTATTATACTTTATTATATGTTTTATTTACTTCTATTTATTCTATTTTAATTGTTAAATATTCTATATTTTCTTTTCCTTTTATATTACTTTACATTTTTATAAGTTTCCTTTTAATTTCAAGTTTTTTTGTACATTATATTTTTTAGTATTTTTATTTTTCTTTATTTTAGTATTTATTTTTATATCTATTTTGGCTTTTTTATTTATCTACTATTTTTAACTTTTTTTTTCTTTTTTTATACTCCACTTAAAATCTCGTTGATTCATATTTTTATTTTATTAGTTATTTACTCTTTTCTATCTCATTTTAGTTTTTGTTTTTTTATATTTCTATATATTCTCATTTCATTTTGTGCTTGTTTATATTTATTTAACTTTTCCGCATGTGTTTTACTCTTTCTTAATTATATACCTATTTTACCTTTACCTTGATTTTTCTTTCTCCTTGTATTTACTTACATTATTTTATTTATTTTTTTTTTGTTAATACTATATTTCTGCAAATGTGATTCTATTAACTATCCCATCATATTGGTGTGCCCGCAACCTCAGTCACGAGCGGCACCCTTCCCAGTACCATAGTTTTCGCTTCTTTATACAGAGTTTTTATTTGTTTCTAGCCTTTATAAGAGTTTTATATTTGTGAAGGTTAACATCATGACCGTTCAAATTGCCATACCGTTTGCTGAGAAATGATCAATGTAGTACTTCTCGTTATTTACCCTAGACATTTGCTCGTCTGCTCCTCCCCCTTCATACATAACAACTTCAAACACAACCCTTTTAGTCTAAAAATTGTGTAAATTTGGATGCACAATACCTGACGGATTATAAGAACCCAATTATGCCTGGTATTTATATTGAAATACAACAGTTATCACACCCAAAACCCAATTCCCCCTTCCAAAACCACGCTACCCAAAACATAACTATCGACAAAGATTCCCATGACTTCACCAATTTCGACTTTCTGTCCTCGTCCAACCTTTTGGTGCTGGCCAAAGACTTCCAATGCTCGCCCTCGAGCCCCTGGTCTTTTTATTTTGGACCCACATTTTATGACTCATCTAAAACTTTATCTGGCCAGACGATTTTGCACCAAACGCCTTGGAACTAAATCTACCCCCAATGCGGGCTAGCAAGTTCACCCAGTGCTAATAGCATTTAGATGAACAAAAGCATTAAAAATTTATTCATTATTGCCGCCTTCAATCTCATTTTCAATCCTATACATGGCATTTATTTTTTCACCCTTCGAAACTACTTTCTCATGACAACAGGTCGCGCCCCCCACAAGCGCATCTCGCCGATTTTTTTTTTTCTCTCCTTTTTGACGCTGTCTGCCAACCATCACCTCTTTCAGTATTTGGTTTCCCTTTCCACTAATACAACAAAAACAAGACCGCCAACATCATCTAAAAGACAAATGAGCCGCAACCAACAAGCGGACAACAGAGAAAGAGACAAAAACACTTTGCGATAAAAGATGGGGAAAATCGTGACTAACCGAGTGCGGCCCATCGTCTCTACCATGACTCTCTGGTCACATGGCTGATTTGCGCTGTGGGGGGCTGGAGTGGTGTCGGTGCTCTACGAGTGAAATTCAGTTGCTATTGTATTCCTTTGTTAAGGCATTTAATAACTTTTATTTCTATGTATTCTCTTGTGCCAGTTGAAATGATACGAGACCGCAGACCTGACGAGTGACCGGAGCAGGAGTCCAGCAGCAGGAGGCTTGGGGAAGCCGCTCCTACGGACACATCGTTGGACTTTCAGGAAATGGCTACTTTTACTACAGCATTTTTCAATGTACATATCCTTTTAATGCTACCAACTAAACCGTGAAGTTGACCTTCACTCGACAACCCCCCAAAACGCTTTGCACTACCTATTAGCCCGCCGCCCTCCAGGCGCCCGACTTGGCAGCTTTGCCACATTTCAACGCCTGTCGGGTCCGGGGATTGGGACGGCTGCTAAGTAGCCAAGTTCTTGCAGCCGACTATCAGCCGCTGTCGTTTTGCATCAGTCTGCACGACGAGGCCGCGTACGGTAATCTGGTTGCGTTCAGCCCGCAACAGGCAACACAAATAATAACAGGAAAAAAAATGTCTGCGGACCACAAATCTTTGTGGATGCTGTCTTATGGCGACGTTGGATAGCCCGTACTAATGAAGTGTAGCATATCCCGCAGACCCATCTCCAATCTGGAAAGAGTTCTACTCACTGCGCCTCCTCTACTCTACATTACAATGTTTATCTTAAGTGCAAGGGCAATCAGCAGAACAATCAACCTCTACCACCTTACCCCTGCTGGACAACGCCTGCAGCCAATACCTTGATCATCGTGAACCCCCCACACGTATGCACCCTCACCAATGCACCCCACCCTGCTTTCGGAAGTCACCATTTTGCCTGCGCTTGGCCGCGTCCTTATACCCCCGTTTTTAATAAATAAAAAGGCCAGAATTTGTCAAGCAAGGATACGCTATCTCCAGAAAGACACAGTAATAATCTTACTAGCTTTATTATGATCGGAGACCAGAAAAAAAGAGAAAGATTACACGAAAAGACTGCTCGGCCCTAGCACATAAATACTTTCAATTTTCAATTTCCATATTTAGGTCAGAGTGTCATAGAGCAATTTCCCAAAGCAAACTATATGCTCGGAGCAATTTTAATATTTCTTCCATGTGATTGCACAGCGAATCTATCGTAGGGATTCGATTACCAGAAGGGGAATAATTTCAATAAGCAATTAGACGGCAATTACTTACAACAACTTGCAGTCGACTTTGTGATGACTTTTGTTCAAGGGGAGCAGCCATGCAGCAGCAGGAGGAGCAGGAGCAGCAGGAGCAGCAGGAGCAGGACTTTGACTTGCTAAGCAATTACTTGAAATTTATATTTGACTCGGCTGCTGCTGAAGTGGTCCGAGTGGTTCAGGCCAAAACCACTCACCACGAACGTAGCCATAATTGAAATGCTCCAGAGAAATGGGCAAGAACGTGAATGGGAATCGGACTGGCGCCAAAACCAAAAGCTACAACTATGTATTACACATAAACTTTTTGGGGTAAAAACTAATTGAGTTACATACTTGTACTCGTATTTGTACTCGCAATTCGTCTGTCAAGGCAGCCAGTCCCACACACACACACACACACACACACACAGAGAGAGACCGAGCCTGACTGCAAGTTGTGCTGCTCCAAACATGGGGACAAAGTTTGCTTCTTTTTGGCTTTGCTGGCTTGTTGAGCAAACCAAAAGTTTACATTGTTTAATTTCGACAAATGTAAGACACTCGAAAGCGATTGCTACCCTCACTAATCTTTTGTTTGTCATGTAGTTGCGGGTGGTTTGCAATCCACAATCCTCAATCCACAATCCCCAACCCCAGCTCCAAGCCAGCCACAGCATTCACTCGCCCACTGGCAAAATTACTTCACATGTTATCCTCTGTTTCTTAACATGGCATAATCTCTTTGCCAGCTTCCTTGCGGAATCAGAAAAACTTACTTTGCACCACATATACTTATACATTTACGTATGCTATAACTATTAGAGGATGGGATAACTTTGCTCGCTTGCTTCCGGCGGCGCCATCTTTAAGTTTCATTAGTGTGTGTGTGCGTGAGTGTGCGAGTGTGTGTAAATGTGTTACACACATAGTTAGTTGTGCGTGTTTTATTTCTTTTCGCCTGCGATTGAAAAGTTTTTGTAATTGAGCCACGGCCAGCAACGGCTGCAGCAGAGGCAGAAGCAGAGGCAACAGCCACTCGGGCGTATGTGGCATATTTAATAGCATTACTTTATCATTTGTGACAACAATTTATGTGCATATATCTCTGCATATATAAACCCATATATATAACTGCATGTACATGTTATTTGTAATCGAGACATATAATTTTTGCAGCACAACTTGACATTTGCCTAAATGGTCTTTGCTTTAATTACAAATGAGCAGCTCAATTAGCAATGGCATCTGTTTAATGACTTGCGAATGAGATTGCTCAGAGCTAAGCATTAGATATTATTGCAGTGAGATATTCTGCTCTTGAGTCAGAAAAATAAAGAAGAGTAAAATAGTAGCTTATATCATAAATTTATTTCGCTTATAGCTAAATGCTTTGAGTACTTAAAGAATTATTGAAAATTGGTTGGAAGTACACGTAGAATTATTGCTTGATTTTGTAGTTATTTATATATAAAACATGTTTCTTACAAGTATCAGAGTATCAAAAAGAGGTTATAAGTTGTAATTTTGATATTTTTCTTAGTAGATTGAGTTTCAAACTAGGAATATTATATTTTTGCTTACATTTCAAGCTTATCTACATCCAACTAGATTTTAAGCTAAAATGTCTATATTTTTATTAGATTTTCTATATTTTATTTGTATTAATTTTTTTTTATTTTTATTTTTATTTTATTTATTTTTTTTTGGTTTTTAAATGAATACATCTGAGACTTTACTATTATTTTTTTTACTACTATGATTTTACTAAATATATATTTTATCTAAATTCGGCTAGTCAATTGAGTTGACTTATTTTTCTACCCATAGAACTGAAAATTATAACAATTTTTTCTAATTACAAAAAATGAAAAATTTGATGCAAAAATAATATCCTATTAAGCATATTAAAATAATAAATAATTCAATATAATATCTCTTGTGTGAAGCTTTAATTTAGAACAAATTGTATTATTTATTTATTTTATTTTAATATTTACTATTATATAATATTACTATATAAAGATAAATATTTAACAATATTATTATATTAAAAAATGTAATAAAATGAAATAAATAATAAATTTTCAAAACTGAAGCTTCATATAAAAACTTCACACAAATAAAACTGGAAAATAATAAAATCAAACAATAAACTTAAATATATTTTTAAAAATTACGAAAACAATTTTTTTCTAAATTAAACTCCACTTAAGAGTGGACTATTATATTTGTAATGTTGCAAAAAAAAAAAAAAAAAGTTTGTTATTAAATAAAATAAATTTTGCTTTAGCTATACAAAAACTGAGAAGTTGCTCTTCCACAACTAGCAAAAGCTTGTATATCCAAGCTAAAAAATAATCCCATGTGAACCTCTCTCTCTCTCTCTCTCTCTCTCTCTCTCTCTCTCTCTCGCTCTCTCTCTCTCTTTCTCTCTCTCTCTATCATGGCTCCCCACACTTTCACATAGACTCGCATTATATGCACAATAATAACTACTTGACCCAACGACCATCCAAATACAAATGTGGCTGACGACCACAAGGACCACGATGGGCAAATTTGTTTAGTTGTTGTTGCGTGTGTGTGTGTGCGTGTGTGAGTGTGCTTCTAAGAGCTTTACTAAATTAATCAGCATAATTATGGTGGCAGGGCAACAGCAACAGCCAGATTGCATACTCACACACTCAGTCGCTTGGTAACCGTAGCTTGCTTGCCTTAACTTAAGTTAGCTTCACGTATGTGCGTACCTTAGCTTACCTTATTTATTAATTAGTGATTCGTTAGTGCTGGCAGTTTGTTTATTTTTACTGTTGTTGTTGTTGTCATGCACAACTTTCGCTGTTCTGTTAAAAAAAAAAAGTGAAATGGAGAAGACGAAAGCAACAGAAAGCGTAGGGAAATGGAGGAAAACAAAGTGTCGCATTTTAATTATGCCGGCAAACAAAACACGCCCCAAGCACAAACAGGCAGCTACGTTTACCTGTGCTTAATTAAAATAAATAGACACATGCGATACCAGGCAGCCAGTGAGGCAGTCAGACAGCCAGTTAGTCAGCCAGATTGACTGGTCACATGTGGTCCTTCAAAGGACCACAAATTATGCTTGACGATGCTGCACAGCTTTCATTATTATGCGGCACGCGTTTGCTTTGGCATTAACCGATATAGACGGCCATTTCCATAAGTCAACAGACCCGTTGTCAGCCAACCAACAACTGGCTTAGCAATTAAAGCCAATGGACTCGGACTCGGACTCGGCGACGCTGACTGCAACCAATGCTAAATGCTAAATGCTAAATACTAAATGCCACTTTCGTTTAGGATATTTCTGGTTTTCTGCTTGCCTCGTATTCAAATCAGTTGCAACGCCCAATTAATGTAAGCCACCGCAATGTTGCATACTAATGAGTCCTGTCTGCCTCACTGGCTGGCAACTGCCACAAGATTTAGCAGCGAGCGACGACAATCAACACGAAAATAAAGATGTGCGGAATGAAGTCGCTCGAATGCATTGCCAACGCGCCCTTCACACAGTCGTTGAATTTCTGAAACGAGTTAGCTTAAAGTTAATTAAAAGTTCCTCGGTTGAAGAAGAATATTTAATAGTTGTGCAATTTATAAAATTTAATACATTGAAATTCTGTCACATATAATGCTAATCAAGTGAATATGCTTGACATGTTTGTCAAAATTTTAAAAATAATATCTCTTGAAAAAAGGCTTCAATTTTAATTTTAAAAATTTTAATAAATACACAAAAAAATACTAAAATTTTAAAAATAATACTTTTTGCATAAAAGCTCAAAAATAAGTTAAATAAATTTTTTACATAAAAAATACTTAGCTATCAGAAAAAAAATGTATCATCTGTAAAATGAAAATGAAACTAGATTTTTCGAAGCATAAAGCTTAAATTTGACATTGGAAAATAAAAAATAAAAAAATAACTAACAAAATATAAATACAAAATAATAAATATTTTATAAATAATACTTTTTTCCGTTATTACTATTAATAAATAAATAATAATTGAAAAATATAATTAAAAATAAAAATAATATTTAGATAATCATTATTATTATTCATATAATCATTAGATAAGCCAAATAATATTACGTGTAAATAAAAAATTAATATAAATATATATTTAATAAATAAATAAATAAAAAATAAACAAAAATAAAAAAATACTACACTCAGACTTAAACTTAAATAAAAACTATACTCTCGCTCTGGAATGCCTTCGGTTCTTTTCGTTTTGGTCTTCGATGCTGATGTTGAACTATTCGTGGGAGGCTCTTTTGCCGAACATCGTTAAGAGAGCAATACGAGTGAAGAAACAACTCGAAAAGTCTATGCTAAAAGTCTATACACACTCACGTAGGCTATTGAAGTGTTTAACGAGCACAAGACTAGCATGCATAACAATACATATACAGAAGACCTTTTGGCTACATTTAACTCGTGGAGCAGCCAGAGCGAAACGAATGAAACGAAAACTATGGCGAGCCGATCGCGAACGAGCTCGTTGAAGAAACGAAGCAATCGTTAGCTCTCTTAGTCTTTTTTCTAAAAGTGTGAGTGAAAGAGAATTATTTATATAAAGAAGAGTCAACAGATATTTGAGAGCTATATATGCAGCAGCTTTCAGGCTCTTTAAAATTATGTTAAGCAGGCTTTAATTATTTGCAATACACTTTTAAAAAAATAGCTGCCTTTTAACAATACATATAAAAAAAAAAACAAGTTCACATACAAATAGAAGAGGAAAATCTTTAAACATTTTTTTTATTTTTCAACTCATGAGTGCATGAGCTGGCAGCTATTTTCTTGAAAATAACATTTGCATTTTAATTTGTATAAAATGCAATAATAAAACAATAAAAACATCAACTTTTGACACTTGGCAGCCATTTGGAGCGCTGGCAAGACGGCCAAATGATGTCATTAAAGGCACATGCTGATGGCGTTTTGAAGGCATATTACGCATACGCCGCGTATATAACAGGAGCAACAGCTGTGGCATGCCAAGCTGCGTGTGTGTGAGTGTGTGTATTTCCGTTGAGATTTTCCGCTGAACATTTTACGTGCAAACATTTTAAGCCTTTATGGCAACACAGACAGCATTAGAGGACAAGGGCGAGGGCGAGGGTGAGGGTGAGGTGCGCATTATTAGGCGCATATTTGTATAGCAAGTGTAAGAATACTGTATACACACACACATGCGTAGACATATGTGTGCACATACATATATGAATAAGAATGTGGTTATCTGTGTGCGGAGATGCCGCAGCACGCAGCATTTGGCAGCGGCACGTGACTGCGTCACAGAAGTGCGTTCCATTTTCTTATTTTCTTCTCTTCTCTTTCTTTTTTTTTTCCGCCATTTATTAAATTTGTTGGGCAACATAATTCATGAAATTTGTTTTAGATGTGGTTGGCATTTAGCCCCATATCATTTGCCATTCCGGCAGTGCCACATCTTACGGTTTCGTCTCTCTTTAACTTTTATTTAATTGTCTCAACTTCTTAGTCAGTCCTTCTTAATTAATTAAAAAACTTTTCAAAGCTGCCCCAAAAGAAATTTGCCAGCTCACCTGAAAACCAAATGAAAGCAACCCAACCACAGGTACAAATTTAAAGTCATTTCATGGGTTTAGCTTCGGTTGAAGACTGCAGAGTCAGGTAAAGTCATGCCAAAGTTAAATTTAAAATAAATGCAAAGACCATGAGAATGCTATTTATAGATAATATTATATAATAATAGCCACACGAGTTTCATGAGAATGTAAATAAATAAATTTTTTATTTAAAATTTTCATAGTTTTATTAACAGCAACTTTAAAACTAATGTAAGTTAACAGAAGGATAACATTTTTCAACTCTTTTTTCTCTCAACGTCCATCTCTACGTGTGCTCCCAAAATTTTCTCCTTCTCTCGCTGTCTTTTTATTATCATTCATTTTCTTATTCTCTGTTTTTCTAAATGTTAATCTGTTACACTTTCTCTGTCTGTCTCTGTCTCTGTCTATTTCTCTCTCTCTCTCTTTCTATATATATATCTCTCTCATTCATTCCTTACCCCACTCTGTCTCTCTCTTCTCTGTATATCTTTCTTACCTTGCCGTATACCTCTCATCGCTCACTCTCTCTCTCTGTCTCTCTCCCTCTCTCTCTCTCTCTCTCTCTCTCTTTCTCACTTTAAGAACAAAGATCAAATACTCTTTAGAATCTTGTTTGTACATCTTAAACAATATTCCCCATTTCCACACATGCAAATACACGTGTAAAGAAAAATAAAATGCTATTATTTTCATTTTCACTTTGTTTTTGTACGAAAATTGTTCAGGGCATTCGCTGCTATTGTTGTTGTTGTTGTTGTTATTGTCATTGTCACAGATGTGAGACAGACGAAATGACGACTTCTCTGTGTTGTCAGTTATTTATTTGCAACTACTCAGGCAAATACTTATTACTTAACAATTCCTGCACTGGCACAACCATATCAAAAGCTGCTGTCAGGATTTTGTCCTTTTTGATGTAAAGTTGCTAAGCGGCTGCAAATTTATAATGCCGTCAGCATATGTATATGAGCTACTGTTGCTGTTGCTGTTGCCATTGTTGTTGTTGACTGGTTGGTTGTCTTGTTTTAGCGCTCACTGTGATTGTTGTCAGCACTGCTGTGCTTCCGTATGTGAACATCTATATATATATTTGTGCATCTGTGTGTGTGTGTGTGTGTGTGTTTATCCTGTCGCCATCTGGTTCGCTTTTGCTTTGTTCTGTTTAATTTTGTGCTTGCCATCGTATCCTGCAGCTGTTTGCCTGCCCGTACTCCGTGTCTCTTCCATGTCATCAACGTGTTTTCATTAATGTTATTATTCCACATTTCTATGTTCACGTCATCTCCTACACACAATACCGGTCTCTAATTTGTATGCATAATTTACGGACATGCTGCGATTCACCAGGATTGGATGCTCCCAAAGAGGAAGAGAGAATGAGTGAGAGAATGAGCGACAGACTGAGAGACTGAGAGACTTCATTTCCAATTGTCAAGAGGCTTTGCATGCACACACACATATGTATTCTATAACAACTTGTTTGTGTGTGTGTTTCTATCCTCTGCTCAATGTTTTTTTTTTAGCTCTGTTGTGATTGACAGTTGATATTGTTTATGCTATTATGCAGACTCTCTTGAGATTGTTTAGCCATGGCCGAGTTGATTTTTGGCTCCTCCATGGAGAGCTTAAGCCAAGCTTTACCAAGCTGATATACTTAGATTTGGTACAAAATTTATTAAGCTGATAACGTGTAGCTGTTCAATAAATTAAATACTAGGCCAATAAATTTTCTCGGACTATGCAATATCTCTCCTTTACGTCTCAAAATCTATATCCATTTGATATCAACATATAACGGCTTTATGCCTTTCAGCATGCAAATACTAATAACTTGACTCATATACGTTATATCCAAACAAATTTGTGATTTACTATTAAATTCAATTCAAACTCAGCAAGATATTTGTATGTTCGACTTGGAAGGTCTCAGTATTTAATCAATATTTGTCAAGCTTAACTTGGCTTAAGCAATATGCAGAAAGTAATTATAAACTGGTAAATAATATGGGAAATGATTATCCATATTCGACTGATCTTTTTGCGTAAGATATCTCTCAAATAGCCGACCTGAGCCTATGCTATGGCTCAGCACCATAATGAACCACAGAATTTCCTGAATTATTTACTTTATTTATATGTTTATATATTTATTAAATATTTATTATATTTATATACCCCAAAATCAGCTGAGCTTTGTCTTAAATAGAATACTTATATTTTTAATAAATATATATATTTGTCTAGAATATTATATTGTCTATAAAATATTAAAATGACTTTTACATATTTAAGACAAAATAAAATCAGTCAGATTAAAGTCTTTATATGATAAAGCTGACATACTAAAAGATCTATTGATCTCCAAATTTTACTTTCTCTCCATGTTTAACAAAAACTACCTCTAGCGTCTATTTATTTTATATATATTTTATATATACGTACATATGTATATTAGAGCTGTCAGCTTGCCCAGCTTAAACTCAAATTCCGTAATTTTGCAGCAAATTACAAATACCTGGTGTATGCTGTCTCTTTTCAATCTCTTTGCTGTTCTCTTTTAGTATCACAATTTCTGATCAGCGCAGTTCGTACACAGCAAACATAACGGCGCTATCCGAATGCGCTAAAAGCCTGTCTCACTCTCACTCAGCAATACTCGGAACTACATGGAACAGCAGCCTTCTCTCTCTCTCTCTCACTCACTCACTCTAAGCCCGAGTTGCTCTCAGCTCTCTGCTGCTCTGCTGCTCTCTTACACTAACACTACCTTACCCTACTCTAACAGTGGGCGACAACCACAAATTGGAAAACTTGGTAAACCAACTCTGCTCTTAACTACACAAAATCGTGTCATATTATATTAGCAATACAACATATATACATATATATTCTTTAATTTTCCATGATATCCTGCTCAAATTCAATAATTAGAAATTAAACACTCCACATACAACACTTTTCTGTTATTTATATTAAATATCAAAGTACACATAGCTTGAGCTATAAATCTCAAGATTTAATGAAATTGCAGCTCTTGTGCCAAAGTTGATAAAGAAAAGTTTGCATAATAAAAATCAAGAGTCAGTGTTGCCAAAATTGAAATAGTTTCACACGATTGCCTGCCAAAATGGAAAAAGTAAATTGCAAGACGCTCGATATACAAACTGCAGATATATATTTTGCATATGCTTTACTTTTTTTCAGCTCTGCCATGTTCCTTTTGCCAAAGTCAACAATTTTTAGTAAAACTTTTAATTAAGGGTCGGTTCAATAAAAGACAAAGACTGAAGAAAAAAAAACAACAAGCATTGTTATCGCAATGAAAAGCAAGCAATAAGAAAATACGAGTTGAAAACAGTTTTGCCAACTGCAATCAATCTAAATGTCAAGCTGTCAATAAAATTGTCAGCCAAGTTGCAGTTGCAAGCTAGCTGAATACCTGCTACAGCTACAACTACGGCGTATAGAAGCTGCAAACACGTTTGCATACGTTTTTCCAGCTGACTGACTCCTGACGTTTGTCTCTGACCCACAAATCGGGGAACGTTCTTGGGGTCTGGCAACTCGGGCACAAGTCGTGTGCAACAAATGCGACCTAATGCGACTACAACCAAAACTCATGAGCTCCTTTATCGGCTCTAATGTCTGTCTGCCTGGCATTGATTTCTCAAGCCTTTCCATAGTGCTCGAGCATGCATTAAACTGTGAATAATATGAGGCAGCTTACGGAAAATTTCAAATGTAAAATATTGAATATTTTTATTACGATTCGTTGAAAGAAAAACTACAATTTTTATACATTTTCCATATATTTATGCAATTGATTTTTATTAAAAAAGATTCAATTGTTCTTGTGCTTCGCTTATAAAGTATTACAAAAAAAACAAACAAATATTTTTACACGTGTTAAATAAAGCTGAGTACAGTTCCATGTTGCGAAATGCTTTAACTTTGCTTTCACTTGACATTTACACATTTCAGTTACTTTCCGCAATACCCTATAATCAATTGATCATTATAAATGGGCTGCTTGGCGAGTCAAGCTGCTTTAGCTAATACTGAGAACATAATGTGACATTTATTAATTTTTAGTTTTTAAAATATTTGTACCATATTTAACAGAAAAATATTATATTTTTCTCTTTAAAGCAAATGCCTAGAATTTTTCCACTTTGAAAAAATAAAATTAAAAGAATATATTGATTTTGGTTTCATTTTCGTTTCTTCCTATAATTCAATATGAGATTTTTTAAAAATCTATATAATTATTTTAGTTTAATATTTCTATTGGATTACCTGAAGTTAAATATAAAAAAATAATTATAAATATAAATATAAATACAAAAATAAAATAATAAACAAGTGTTCTTCGAAAATTCAATATATTCTTTTAATTTAAGATCAGATTTTTTTAATTTATATAATTTTTTTTTTACATAATTAAATTTTGTATTGTATTGTATTGTATTACATAAAACTAAATATAAATAAATATAAAAAAGACGTGCCTCAAATAATTCAATATCAAATTTTTTTTTTTTTTAAATAATATAATTATTTTTACCTAATAAAAATGTGTTTGGTCTTCAATAAAACTAAATATAAAATGAAAATTAAAATAATATATAAAAGTGTTCCCCAAAAATTCAATATATTCCTAAAAATATAATATCATATATATATTTTTCTTAATCAACAATTTTTTATTATCATTAAAAAAATAATACTATAAATACTATAAATAAAAAAAAAACCTTTTTTTAAAGAAATATATTGTTTTATTATATATAATTTTTTATTCTATTCTAACTCATGCTAAGTATTTACTTCGTCTATTCGTATATTCCCCATCAATGCTTTAATCTTATTTATTTTTTTTTTTTTTTGCCGCACTTTTTCTTACATACATTGCCATATTTGAACTTATTTCCCTTCAATGCAGTTGACATTTTTATTAAAAGCTTTAAGTCGTAACTGCAGCGCACATACTTACACACATACACACACACACACACACACACACACACACACACACATACATATAACATGCAGACACACACGAAGATATAAACTAGCTGCTACATGATTTTGCTGCAATGGCAACGGCTGCTGTCAACTTATTGGCTGTGAAGCACATGTATGAGTGTGTGTGTTTGTATGTGTGTTTGTGTGTGTGTGTTTGTATATGTGCTCCATCTGCTGTCTTATGCTACAAAGTAATATTGTCAAATATGAGTTGATATACGAAATGAGCTTTAAGTTGCCGACTTCGCTCTCAAAATCCTTTTGTTTGATGCTCTTAGTCATTGCTAACCATTCTTTTTCCCCCTCTGGCTTTACACTGGATATTTTTTCTGACACGCACACACACAAACACACTCACACACACACAAACACACTCACACACACACACACCCACTCCTGCAGAATTGCAATATTTTTTCGTTGTCGTGCTGACTTATGAGCTGAAGCAGTAGCTGTAGAAACGGCAGCATCATTTTTTTTTTTTTTATAAGCTGCCAACGGGGAACATTTTTGCAGTGCGTGACATTTTATGAAAACTCACTTGATAAATGATTGAGCAAATGCACACAAGGGCATTGCATACAAATAACATTTCGAATGATATTTTAATGCGCGTCTACAAAAAAGAAAAAACAAATTGGGTTAGCAGTAAATTGAGATATTAATCAAATGAAATGGGAATTTAAGCAAAGCTATTTTTTATTCCTAATTAATCAATGCAAATATCAATTTAGTTTGCTGAGAATATATTATGTGATTTGTGATTTAAATTGCCAACTCAACGCTGTCAATTGCCACTAAAATACATATGTCAGGGCGACGACACACGGCGTATGCTTAATATTCTTGCAGCAGCCGCCTGGGCAAACTGTTTATCTATTTGTTTGTCTTCCGTGTGTGTCTGTGTGTGTGTGTGTGTGGGCGTGGCTGTGTGCGTTTGCATTTATGTCATTCGCAATTTGCAATTGCCGAAATTTTCGCTTTCACACACATAATTCTCTTCCATAATTCCGTCGAATTTCTAACTGCAATTGCGTTTTGTATGCGCCTAAGCCCAATGCCTGTGCCTGTGCCTGGCAGCCAACAGATTCTACTGCATAACAAAACGTTTTAGGGGGCGGGGGAGGGGCAATGGAACAGTGGTACAGTGGTACAGTGGGACAGTGGGACAGTGGCACAGCGACGGCATTCATTCTCCAATTCAAGCGATTCGTTTGCCCCTCGCACATGGCGCTTGTTCATTATGCGCATAAACATTTTGGCATCCGTTGCTGGCTGCTGCTGCTGCTGCGTTGATTTGGCGGCTGCTTTTGCATTGTCTTGCCCACTTGCCATGTGTTAGATATTTTTAGTGGGAGGGGGAGGAGAGACGGCGGGCCCATGGCCAACCAAGCACCGTCAACATCTATCTATCTGGCTGTTGCTGTTGTTACCCGCATTTGTGTATTTGCCGGATGCGGCCTGGCTGCCAGTTGCCAGCGTCTGATAATGACGGCCATGGCAAGATTTTAATTGAAGCTCGCAAAATGCAATTTAATTACGGCACGGCAATGCGCTTTAAATACCAAATCAATGTCAGAAATCTAAAATATTCTCGATTTTTTATTAAATTTCTTTTTTTTTTCTGCAATTGGAGCATTTCGTACATTTCTAACATGCAATTGTGCAAACAATTCATTTGCATGCACTTCAACTAGATTTAACATAATAACAACATAAACTGCCTGACATTATAATAAAATGTTGTTACACTCCACAACTGTCCACTGCGGCCGACAGCATAATCACAAAATAATTTGCATAAAATTATGAATAGGAATTTGCATGAGCGGCCACACGGCGATTATGATTGAGCACACACGCAGCGCGAATCGAAGCGAAGCGAAGCTCACATACATGTATTAAAGCTAAACAAGCGTAATGTGAATGAGAGTGACAGACAAAGCGATACCCTGTAGAGCGTTCAAATGGGTATGCAAACAATTCAGTAATACTTTTAAATCATCCTTGAAGTAAGCTGAACAATTGTGTAATGCTTTAGGGTTGCTCGAATAAGACATACCCTATAGCATTTCAGATATATTATATTATTTTAATTAAAATAATTCAACTTAGTATCACAATTTATGTTGAGCATCAAAATTTATTGTAAACAGAGCTCGCAAATATCTATTGATCATCTGTCTGCAATTTCACTCACACTTTGAAAGCAAAAAAGCTCAGAGAGCAATCGATTGCATTGTTTCATCAACGAGTTCATTCGCGATCGAAGAGCAGCAAAAAGTCTGCTGTGCATGTATGCGAGGCTTCTCTAAGCACACAATAGCGTACGTGAGTGCTTATGTATGTATGTGTTAGTGAATTGACTTTATTGTCTGTTGCTGTTGCTTCACTTACTCTCATTCTATGCGAGCGTCAATCGTATCACTCTCTAAACGATGTTCGGGAATGAGCGTCACAACGAAAAGTGCTCAACCAAAAACCAGAGAATATTTAAGGCCTGCAAAAAAGCACATTTTAATACCTAAGGGTAAAAATAACACAAAATACAAAATATTTTCTATAAATAGTAAATTGAAATTACTTATTAATTAAAATAAATATTTGCTAATTAGTTAACTTTATTATAAAATATTAAATTTTATTTTAAAATTGTCAAGAAATTCAAAGGCATTTTTGTAATATTCATAGCATTTACATACATGAGACTTCTGAAGTGAAACAATCAATAAGTATGATTTTAAAAAAAATATACATATATTAATATTCAACAACAAATAAAATTTTAAAAAATTGAAGCAGATGATTTACTGTATTCTTTTTTTATATTTTATTATTATTTTTAATATTTGATATTTTGTATATTTTATGTTATTCCGTTTATCAATGCCAAGACCTAAAAAAATACAAATATTAGAATGAAGACGGCAACATCTCTAATAAATTAAAGCAGATGATTTATAGAATTTTTTTTTTTTTTTTATTATTATTTATTATTTTATATTTCGTTTATCTATGCCAAGACAAAATTTACATTAAATTTAATTCTGATTTTTGATTTATTAAATAATCATAATAATAATAATTGAATATTAAATTTTCAATTTAATTTTTGCTTATAGTTTTAGACCTAAACTAGCGATTGGGCCTCTCAGCCAGTATTTATAATTAGTTTTAATAATTAAAAAATTAGTTTTAATAATTAAAAGCCCAAAATGCCAAGTAATTGGGCCTGTCAGCCAGTCCTTATAAATAGTTTTAAATATTAAAGAAAGATAAATATATATTTCCCAACAGCATTTCCTTTACTCTTACTTACTTTTAATTACCTTGAAGTTTAAAGAGTATGTCATAGTCTATCATTTTCGACTAGACCTCTCTAAATTGTTCACAAAATATCGAACTTTATTGCTTTATATCGCAGCGTCTACGTACAGCATAAAATGTTCAATAATTCCACATCATGAATGTACATATGTATATGTACATACATATATGTACATACATACATATATGTATTTGATGCTGTCTGCGCGAATACGAGAGAAGAATGAAGTTAAAATTGTCAAACATTTGGCACGCATCAAACGTGTCAAAGTGACAATTCTTTATTTACATACAGCTGACATGCTGCTCCTAGGAATTCATCGCAATGATGAATGACAACAAAAATAACAGCAGCAGCAATAACAACAACAATAACAACAACAACAACAACAAGAGCAACACTTGCTCCTGGTCACATTTCCGTGCCGCGACGTGAGTTGCCTGCTGAGCAGCAAAAGTGAGAGAGCGAGAGAAATATTTGAAGCTCTGTGTGTGTGTGTGTGGAGGCTGTTGAAAAAGTGTCGCCATTGCCGCAGGTGAAATTGTTTGACATTTATCAACGCCGCTTGCAGCAGCATATTTTTTTTAGATTTTGCTGAATGAAGCTATCAAGTTGTGAATTTGGTTTATTTATCAACAGATTAGCGAACTGCTGCCAGCCACAAAATCTACGAATTTCTTATGCTCACACTCTCTCAGCTCTCTCACTCTCTCAGCTCTCTCTTGCTCTCTCTTTCTACACTCGACTCGGTTTAATGGTACATGAAATCGTAATAAACATGGCAAACCTTGGCGCTCTGTAGTAAAGTATAACTTAGCCCCAGAGCGCACATAAGTCAAAAATTTCACTGTGACAACAGAGTTGGGGCGGTAAGTATGTGTGCGTGTGTGCTTGTGTGTGTGTGTGTGTGTGTGTGTGTGCCTTACTGGCTTTAACTGGCAGCGCATTAAGCGTAGGCGTTAAAGCTGCACAGTTGCTCAGCCACATACGGTCTCTGGGGTCTGTTTTGTACTGTGTCAAGGCTCGAACTGTGAAATATGTTGCATACATTTCTGTCCATCCGGGCGACACATTTGCGGTTTATTGTAGGCGTGGCGCGTGCCAAACATGCCACCCCCCCCCCATACACACACACACACACACGCACGCCCATTGTTAAGCCATTTGCTTGCCCCTCACGTACGCAGAGATCGAGACCGGGAGGCGGAACTTCACAGTGCCGAGTTCTTGGCGCATACTTCATAATTCATTTTCATTCTCTTTTCCATTATATTCATTTTCACATTTTCTTTTCTTTTTACGCCCAATATGTGGCGTGTGTCCAGTTGTAGTTTCGTTGACAAATTGTTTTAAATTACATTTTCATAACTTTTCATGGATGGAGGGAAATATTTATGCATGAAGTTTAAGTCAAATACATAATGCAATCAAAGCTATATAGGCATTGCATTTTCTTTTTCTTTTTTTATTTATTCAATTATTTAGTTGACTATATATTTTGTACTCTACTTAATGTATTTATTCAGTTAATAAATTTTAAAAAAAATAAGCAAATATGTATTTTTGTTGTTTATTTGTTTATTCATTTATTACATTATTAATTCAGTTATTAAATGTACATTCGTTTATTTTATTTATTTCTTTATTTTTTATTTATTTATTAAATTTAATATACATATTTCAACTTTAATTATTTGTATTTTATTTATTTATTCACTAATTAAATAAAATATACATTTTTGAACTTAATTTATCTTTTATTTCCAGTTAATATATTAAATATACATTTTTATTTTAATTGTTTTTATTCAATTATTAAAAAAAAAATTTTTTTTTAATTAAATATAATTTTTTTAATTCAATTTATTATATTTTTTATTTTATGTATTTTACTATTTTTATTTCTTTTTTTTTTCAATTTCATATATACATTTTTGCTTTAATTTTTTTTTTCAATTTCTTTATTTCTTTGTTCATTTATAAAATGAAATATAAATTTGCGAATTAAAATTGTTTTATTTATTTATTTATTTAATTTATTTTATTTTATATTTTCAATTATTATATTATATATACATTTTTAATTTAATTGTTTTTTTTTTAATTATTAAATTAAATAAAAGTTTTTAAATTCAATTAATTATATTTATTTATTTTATTCATTTATTTATTTCTTCAGCTTTTCAATCAAATTTTTGTGCGTTTACCTTTTCTTTCCATTCAATAAGATTATCTTTTCCGCTATAAGAAATAATAAAAAAAATTGTATCATATAATTTATAATGTTAATACAAGAAAAATACATAAACATATTTAAGCTAAGGATATTATACATTTGAACATACACAGAGTGTAAGCCCCCCAAAATAAACCCCATTCGACAATTTAACACTTTCATTTAGCACTAAGAGCTCAGACTGCAGGCTATGCAATGAAAAAAAAATAAAACAATTTTGCTTTAGAGCAATCAAACTGAGGGCAGCTGGCCATTGCCAAATATCCGTTGGCCAAACATCAATGAAATTCCAATAGGGCAATCGTTATTTGATGGCAAAACCGACCGTTACAATTCATCAAACAACAAATGGATATTACTTCATCGAAAACAATATTAAATACTTGAACGTAAAACATGAACGTACCACAATGGCCGACAGCGTCAGGCACAGGGCACAGGCCCAGACATTGACACTGACGCAGGCTGTGCTGGAGGAGGCAGAGAGACGGAGGCAGCAGAGTCCATTTGAGCGGCCCTCTGGCCCACTGCTGAAACGACCTCAAAGTGTGTCCACATGGAAGCGAATGACTGCTGCGAGCCTGAAACAAAAGTAAATTGCAATAAAAGTTTGTAATTGACAAACGGACAACAAACAAAACTCCACTTCAGTTGCCAGTTGGTGGACATTGCCAGACTGCCGTTGGATGTTGAATGTTGGATATGGATGTCGGCGGCGGTGGCAGTGGCAGTGGCATTCCATGTTTTCGGCGACTAAACAACTGGCGCTCAAATCAACAAAAACCGATTTTCAGAAACAGGAAGCAACAGCAGCTACATGGCCGTTGACAGACATGCAACTCCCTAGCTCAGCCTCTCTCGCGCCTCCTGCCCGCATATTGACTTTGTGCGAGGGGCACAAACGATTTTGGATTTAAGAAATAAAAGTTTAGTGCCTCAGCGAGCAAATCTGCAGCCACAATGGCAAACAGCTAACCAGACTACACACACACACACACACACACAACAACAATGAGTTAGAGCAAACAAAAGACGCGTCTGTGGTTGGCTCTGAGTGTGTGCGTGTGTGTGTGTGCGTGTGTGTGTGTGTGTGCTGGGGTGGCTACAACCAATGTCGGCGGTTACTACTTTGACTTGTTTACCCCGCCCGAAACAGCAGTTGGAATTGCTATCGAGCATGGAACTGGAACTGGAACTGGCACTGAAACTGAGACTGGGTCAGGGCTCATTGGTTTCGGGCATCAACTGTAAATAGTCTCCACTCCACTCGATTTGCGATAGACAAACGAGAAGTGCAAGAGCTTCCGGTTCTGGGTGTTGATATGAAATTCTATAGAAAATCAATTGGAACTTTTAACTAATGTACAGTTGCAGCTGCTTTTGCATTTGTGTTAATTGTTTAATTTGCATGGTTTGGGAAATTAATGAATTTGTGATTAGCAGCCAGCTGGATGCGTAGTGTGAGTCGAAATATGCCTGCCTGGCTGGCTGAACTCATTTCAATTTGTGGCTGACAACCCGCTGTGAGTCACTCGAAGTCGTTGGCAAAGAAATGGCAAGCGGTGGAATACTTGAATCAACTCAAAAATTAACAGCGATTTTCATACAGGTTCGAGTGGGAACTGAAGAGCTTTCGGTTGGGTACGAACAAACGATGCGCTAATTTGACAAACCCACATGAGGTCCTTTACGTTTACAAATACTATTCACGAGAAATACGTGAGCAGTACCTGTGTGCCCTGCCATGCCCTGCCATGCCATGCCGTGTGCTACTCGAAACAGACGCGCACTTAACGTGCCCAGCAGGAGGCTGTCGTAATTGCGAGTCGAGTCCAGACGTTGAATACCTCAGACCAGGATCGTTTGTACAATCAAATCGAAATGAAATTGACCATTAATGGGTATCTGTATATGTATGTGTATGTGTGTGTGTGTGTGCATCTGTTTGGACACCTCTGTACATATGGGAATGTCAACGTATTGAATAACATGCCGAATGCCACGATTTGACTGCTATTTTGCCACTGACAGCTATTGTGCATGATGTTGACATGTGAGCAATTGTCACGGAGCCGGAACAACGAACGACTCAAATAGACAATGCATCAGGAGACTATTAAGCTTAAGTGTCTTTCGTGTGTGTGTTGTCATATAAATACATGCATATAGATAAATAAAATAATAATATATTGGGCAATAAAATTATTGTTTAAAAAATTATAAAATAACTTAAATTTAGTCTTAAATATTTTAAGCTTTGAATTTGGCAAGTATATAAAAAAATTTATTTATTTCACAAATTAAGGAAATTAAAATAATTTATTAATTTTTTATACATACATACATATAGAAAATTAAAAAAAGTATATATATAATGTATTTTTCAATAAAATTATTGTACATATATCTTAATCTTTAATATCTCTAGCTTTGAATTTTGCAGTTTTCTTGAGTTTGATTTATTCATTTGTTTTATTTATTTGTCTGCTTAAATTTCATAAGAATTCCCATTTATATGACGGCATTGTTTCTTAACTCCATTTTTTTTTTTTTTTTTTGAGAATAATGTTTCGGCATAACTCAAAAAATAAAGATTATAAACCAATTGACGTCGAAGCTGGCTGCGCATTTTGCAGCATTTGGCAAACTCATTAAAAAGTTTTCAGGGCAAACGCGAAAAGTAAAATGAATAATGAGCAAGGCAATACTAGAAGATACCCATTGAAAAATTAAGAAATGCAAGCAAAAGAGTAGAGTCTTGTAAAAAATGAGAATGAATTGTGTGTGAGCGAAACAAACTGCGAATGGGGAATGAGAAGAGAATGGTTAGCTATTATGGAAGAATATATATATTATGATTATGAATATAAAAAGGTAAGCTGTTAGGAGTATAAAATATTGCTATAGAATAATATATTTATCTGAGTTGTGTCAGTTTCTATATTCTGTGTCTTTATTAGCCACGCTTTGCCACGAATTCCCTGAGAATCTGAGAACAATCTTCTATTCTTCTAGTCATCACATAGACCTGCCAGCTTGATCTCTCTCAGCAACACCAGGAACTAAGTGCAGCTATATTCGTCGCACTCTGGTGAAGCACCAACTTGGATCACAGCTACGATATCTTTCTTATCTTTAACAATATCATAACTCATTCTATTCATGCTGTGACATATGCATCTTCTTCTTATTATGAATTGCAGTAAGTAAGCAGAAAGAGCTATAAAATATCGTTTTAGCCGTTGCTATTATAGAAAGACATATACGAAAAGTATCACAAGCTCATTCCAAATGAGTACAGTTGAGCAGAGCTCAGCAAATAGTACTCCTGAGCTCTAGTTACTATAGAAGTATATATGTAATATATCAAGCTCTAGCCATGCTCCATAATATAAGATCTTCAAAGAGAGTTGCTCCGTTGCACCAAAGAAACGAACGAGAAAGAAACATCTTTCCTACAAATCAATATTCCTGCCCTTAAATATAATGGTATACTGCTACGTTCTATAGTCAGCGTTTCCTATATTCTCTCATTTTGTATATTTGGAATGAACGATTCCATTCCATATTCCTGCTTGAACAAGAGTCATGCCAAGAGTGAGTACAAATTCAAGAAGAGTAGAGTTAAGTATAGACACTCTTTCATCACAACCCACACTGGATAGAGATATCCAGAGTATCAAACAGCAAACAGCGACATGTCACACACACTCTATCACACACACACACATACAAGCTCATACACCTGCATATTTAAGCGACACTCTGATGCTGTGAAACTTGTTTAGCGCATAACTCAAACGTTTTGTCGCTCGCTGCTTTCTTCGTTTTTTTTTTTTTTTCTGACTCTTTTAAATAATTTGTTTTTTTCTGCTTGCTTATGGGGATGATGGTGAATTTCTTAACGCTCATTTTTCACGGTTCAGAAATGCATAAACTTTGCCAGAGAACGGAACATTTTTATAGCGCATTTAATTAATTAGTCATAAAGTTTTGTTCTTGCCAAGAAAGTTGGTAGCTGCTCGCCTACTCTGGGCTGCTTTCATCAACTTCTTGGGGAGGCACAAGTCATTATCCCTTTCTGTGCCTTCAGCTTCTGCTTATTATCCAGCGTCAACGACAGCTCGTCATCAGGCGCTCGATTATGGACCCAGCTCAACTCTCTCCCTCTCTCTCTCTCTCTCTCTCTCTGGGCCGCCCTCTACTCTGACCAAACAAGGTCTTCAAACTCCATTGGTAACAAGCGTTGTAGATGTAGCCGGAGCCCAAGCCACAGAACTTTTAGATATTCGCCCATTTGGGTTAAATATTCATGTGCATTGCTAAGTGGCCCGCGAAAGGTAACTCCTCGTGGACATGGAACGGAATACGGTTCGTCGGTTCCCCGGCGATTATAATGCCAATTTCTCGCTTTGTGGCTGAAATATTCATAAAATGCTTAATTAATTGATTAATGGCCTCAAAGTCAAAAGTTTTGCCAAAAAGCTATCGCAAGGTATCAAATTACTCATAAAGGTCTTTGCCGCACCCCCTCCCCCCCCCCCCTCCTTTCATTACCAGCCACCCCCATGGATGCTGCGGCATGAATTATAATGCCTTGGCCTGCGGTACGCCTGGGAAATGCCAACAGAATTTTGGTTAGTTTTAGCCAGCGCAGCAATTACGCATTTCGCTTGTGGCTTGAAAATTATAGCCAAAGTTATGCTAGCCAGAATTTATGCACATTCGATTCGATAAATAAATTTTGATTTGCCTAATCGTGCATTCAATATTTATGATATTTAGATAAAGCTTCCAGTCAAATTGAAATTTAATTTAAAATTGAAATAATAATAATTATATTTAAAATAGAAAATAAAATTATAGAAAATTTAAATTAAATTTTAAAATTCAACTAATTAATTTGAAGCTAAATGTGAGTAAAATTTTATATAAATTATAACTTCAATTTATTGTTTTAAATATGTGAGCAAAATTTTATATATTTTAAAACTTAAACTTATTTAAAAATAAAAAATATTATTCTTAAAAAAATATAAATACAAAAGTATTTGCTCAATTTTAATGAAAATAAAACAATAAATAAATATTTAATTTGTATTAATTTTTTAGCAAAGTTATTTTCCTTTCAATTCAAATTATTGTGTCGAATTAAATTAAAAATAAATTCCATTGCATTTAAATTAATTAAAGAATAAAATAAATGTTTAAAAATAAATAAAAGGAATTTACTCAAGAAAGAAATTAATAATTAAATAAAAAAATAGTGGCTCTGGTTTTAAACTAAATTGTTATAAGAATTGTTTGAATTAGTTTCCTGCAACAATTAAATAAATAAATAAATAAATAAATTAACCAGACCAATTATGAAACAAAGAGTTTATGCAATATTAATTCATTTATTCAATTTCAGTTACATCTATGCCATCTATTAGCAACTTGCTTGCAGAGCAATCTGATTTGCTCTAACTCGTATATCCCATCAGCTCGTCTGACCATTTGAAATGTGTAAAAATTGCTCTAAACGACACTTGCACGTAACATGTCATGCCAACATATAATTATATTATTGTTATTTTCTTTGTTTTACACCAGACGCGGCGTTGCCAGCCAATGGACGTCAATTGGTAACCTAACCCGACCCGAGCAGCTAGCTGCCAGCCTCGCCTCCGAAAACGCCCCGTTTTGGGCGTACATATAACAAAGATCGTTGCCTTGATAAACTTGAATACCCCCGGGGGCACAGTCACATGGACGCACTGCAGCCAACAACAACAGCAACAGCAACAGCAATAATAACAAACAACAATAATAACAACAACAATGGGGAAACGCACGTGTTAACAAGGATGCGATAATAAAAATAGAAGGAAGAAAAAAAAAATATATATATAAAGCGTTGTGAGGAAATAAACGCTAGAATGACAGGAAATATGTGTGCGTGACATTGTAACTTGTCCGGGTTGTTGGTCCTGGTTGCACCCTCGCCACATCGCTAGCTCGCCCTCAGTTGGCAACACGAAAGCAACAGGATATACTACACCTGTATTTATATATGCCAACATAGCTATGTACAAATGCCATGGTTCAGCTGGAAAGCATTGGCCAAGCATCGCCTGGACACGAATAGCTCGAGTATGTTTCAAGATGGGCGGGCTTTCAGCATGATATGTGTCTGGCAGTCGACATGACATGCAATGGCCAGTGAAATTAAATATGTGAACATTAAAAACATATCATGGATAACGAAGGAGTTTCAGGTTTGCTTCTAAAAACTTAAAAGAATTAAATTAAAATTTGTTATTTATAGCATATTATTTATATAAAATAAAATACATAAATTATATGGCCAGGTTGACTTGGAGTTGGATGGACGTAAAGACATTGCGATTGGTCACACACTTTTTGTCACTCTCAGCCAATAGGATTGGCATAATTTGCATTCAAATATCATTGAGAAGCATAGCTCGCAAATAACTGTTAATCATTAGAACCTACACGCTCTATACATGAGATTAACCGAAGAGAGCTCATTCAGAGCAAGAGCCTTCGTTGCTTTTCGTTTTACTTTGAACCGACCGATGCGCGTCAGTAAGTGTGAGCAGAACAGAAAAAGAGACTATGCAAGCTATTCTCACATTCACATTCACATGTAACTACGTTATACATGTATGTAGGTAGACGTGTTCAGTCAGTACAGCCCTCTCACACACACACACGAGACTTTTTGCTTCATTCGTTAACTCAACGAGAGCGTCGGAAAGCAAAACAAAAACAAATGTTAGTGAGCCGATCGCGAACGAACTTGCTAAAGAAACGATGCAGAAGGTTGCTCTCTAAAGCTTTTCTTAGTGTGAGTGAAAGGCACTTACTTGCAATTATTAAGAAATGATGAGAAGTGCAGCTGATTGAGCGTCGACTGTTGCGTCGTGTATTCTTCGGCTCTCTGATCTAAATACATACACTCACATCTATGCATGCAGGTGTGTACATATGTATATATATTTTTAAATCTATATTTTATTCAATCAAATTAAAAATTAAAAATGTATAGCTGATGCATATTTAAATAATTTTTTGTTTAACAATAATAAAGCTAGAATCTGTTAGTTTTGTAAAAGTCTTACAAAATTATATAATATACTTATACATAGATCATCGTGATGCTCTCTAGTTACACTTCAGATATAGATATCTATTTAGTAGTAGTAGTAGTTAGACTCTGCTATTAAAGTTCGACTCTGCAGCCTTTTAAAATACAAATTATTTCTTAATTACCACAAATAGTTTTTGTTTTAATGCCAAATCATATATATCATATTCCCATTACCGTTTCATCTACATTATTTAAAAAAAAAAAAAAAAAACAAATTAATTTTTTATGTATTTCTTAAATTTTTCCAGCTACGAATTTATTAACTTTATTCCTTAGTAAATGGAATGTACTCTTATCTTATCAAGCGACAATAAATTGATAGAGCTTCCCTCTTAAATTTCTCTCTATCTCACGCTCTCTCTCACTCCCACTCGTCCTCTATCATCTCAAATCACATTTGCTGCATCTAAGCACTCAACGAAGCTTTAACTAAGCTCTGCAATGCGAGGCAACGCATTAAAGCCAACAATGTTGCGCTGCACAGCAGTGAAGTGGAATACATAGTTTTGTCTGTTTGGCTGAGTTATCAAGCGTAAAAACTCGTTATAGCTATACAAAAATTTGCGTACTTGCTACCAGCAGGCAGGCAGCCAGGCAGGCAGGCAGGGCAGGCAGGCAAGCAGCATTTACAACAGCAATGGAAATTTTTTTACGATTCAACGCTTGGCTATAATAATTGTATTTTTGATATCTTGTTTCTACGCATTTACTCGAAGCATTGTTCAGCTGCCGACTGCAACTCTTGCTAACTGTAAATTGTGAATGAAGAAATGAATTTTGCATTTTGATTGCAACATTAGATCCATCTATTTATCAGTCTCGACCATCGCACTCACTTCAATTAGCAACGCCATCAAATTTTGCAATTGCAACTTTGTCGCCTGCTTTTATGGCCATGCTAATGGCCAATCCTTTGCAGTTGGCTACCAAAAAAAGAAAAAAAAAGCCATTTCATGGTCATTTTTATGGTCGATATCATTAGACGTGTGTGTCGGTACCCTGGAAATGAATTAACTTATTTGGGTTCATATCTGAATTTGATAAGCTAAAAGAGTTTTCTTTCTGAAAAAAAGTTTGTATATGAAAAAAAAACATATCATAAAATTATTAATTAAAATTTTTTAATCTACAAAATATTTTTTTTAAATTAATAATACAAAAATAAATAATTACAAAAAAAGTATTGTAGAAAAAATAATATTTAATTAAAAATTTTTAAATACACAAAATATTTTTTGAATTAAATAATTATTAAATAAAGAAGGATAAGACAAAAAAGGAGAACACGAAGAAGAAGGAGAAAAGAAAAAGAAAGAAAAATACGGGGAAGGAAAGAGAAGAAAAAACAGGATAGAAAGAAAGAAATAAATATAATAATTATTTAAAAAAAATAATAAATAAATAAAAATTAAAAAAAAATTAATAACATTATAAAATATTTACATATTATTTTTATGAATGTACGTGAAGTAATAAAATTAACAATAAATAATAATAAAAAAAAAACAAAAACAAATAAAATATAAGAATACAATGAAAAGTACTAAGTATTATATTTATTTGTATTTTGTTATTTTTACTACAGATTATCAGTATTTCTCTCTATTTACAGGGTATATTGCCTGCCCAACTGCTGCTCACTGACCTAACTAATTTTGTTTGTCAAACAATGTGATTACAAATTATGATTTATGTTGGCGTTAAAGCTAGACGCATTCATTTGCCCAGCCACGCCCACAATTAACATTGCATTGAGAGCATTTTAAACTAGCCAAAAGCAGTTTATTAGTTGATTTTCTCTCGCTTGGCTGAATTGTGGCTTTTAATAAAACGAGCTTTTGTTCTCTGGCAAATTCTTTTCTCTTTTTGTGTGTGTTTTTTTTATGGATGCAAGTTTTACAGTTTGGCAAACTACTGCGAACGGCCAGTGGCATTTGGAGTTGAGGTTGAAATTGAAGCCAGCCAGACATTGGCTAGACCATATATCACATATATATATATATATGTATAGTGTATGTGTATGTAGCCTTCATTGTGCGCAGCGTCAGCGGCATCGCCTTTTGATAGACGATTTATTAAGCGTTTATTATTAGTTTTTGCCTTTTGGTGGCTTTTCGAGCATTTTTGATTACAAATTCCAATGTTTGCAGCTAAATGCCGTTGTAGCCTGCATAATGCTTGATTTAAGGGCTATAAATTGTTGGTTAAAAATAAAAAGTCATAGATGAAAGTTAATGCAGGACATTAGTAGAGCTAGATATATATATTTAGACAAATTTAAGCAGTGAAGCTAGAAAAGATTTTCTAGAATTAATCCAATTATTTTTTTATTTTTTTTAAATAAAATGTTTTATTTATTTTCAATACATATGTTCTTATTTTTAATAAATTTAGTTATTATTTTGTGTTATTTATAGATATGTATGGATTTTTGTAATTTAAAGAAATTGATTGTTTAATACATTTAGTGATGTGTATGGGGTTTAGATACAGATGAGTTATATTTATATTATTTATTTTTAAAAGTTTTATAATAAAGATTTTTATTTTTTCTTTTAATACATTTATTTTCTTTTATTTTTTTGTAATAATATTATTTCTATATTTTTTATTATATATTTTTATATAATTTAATTATTTCTTAATCTATGAAAGAATATGGTTTAGCGTCTTATAAAAATTTAAAGAAAAAACTGCAAACATATTTCCAGAAATGCAATTTATGTGAAAATTTGTCGCTAACCATAGCTCTGCACTCCATTCATATAAGAGAAAGTGCATAATGTAAATGCCGAGCGGCTTTATTTATGCGACACACAAAAGCCGTGGCAACAATAATGCACATCAATGGCTGCAACAAAGGCTCGACGCTGCCTTTTAACTGCTCAATATAGTGCTTAAGTTGTTGCTTCCTGGGAATTCCGATTGTGCGAAACTGCAAAACAATTAATGCTGAGAGGTAGGCAAATATGGCTGCTGTCGACTGCCTGCTGCTGCTGCTTGCCTTTTTGTGAATGTTAAATGTAGCAAGGCATTCAGGTGGCAAACAATGCATCTTTGTGCTGCTATGGGAGTTGCACGACTGCAAAGCTGCCTCCAGCACAATTTCGCATATATATGACACATCAGGCGAGCAGTGCAGCTCAGGGTCAACGTCAGACGGTCAGGGCCTGACAGGGCTGACAGTCCAGACTGACATTAAACTTGCATGTGGCCATTAAAGAAATGAATCCATTTAGGGGCAGCCCAACACACATCACGCATATTGTCTCGACTGCACCCAACGTCGTCGTCGTGTAAGTCATTTGTTTGAGGCAACTTTAAATCGCTGCGCTAAGCAAATAATTGATTGAATTTGCGCTAGCAAATTGCAGCAATTTGTTGACATTTCGTAAATTGTTTTCAAATTGCTTCTACAATGTCGAAATTTAGTTTACTCTCACATTAAATTGTTCAATTTTGTGTGCGCAGGTGTAGCAAAATAAAAAAAAATATATATATACATACAAATAAAAATAGAATTAAAGCAAAGTAAAGTATGGCTGAGTGTGTGTTTCACATATTACAATATGCACACGTGTCGTATGCGTAATTTGGCTTATCGATTTACGCTGTCAATGCATTTAAGTAGTGCCCTTCGATTTTTCGTTAGCTTTACAAAGCTGAGTATAATGTAAATTTAACATTTAATATGTATTTAAAATATGTATATAATCTGTATATACTATATACTTGATTTTTATAATAGTTAGCTCAGCTCTGACTAGAGAACGATATATGAGTTCATATCTAACGAAGAATTTGTTTCAGCTCCAAATAAAGCAAAATAAAATATTAAAAAATATATTTAATCTTTCCTAACAATATGAAAGTGAAACTAGACTAATTAGTAGTAAGTATTCCTGACATTACTTGAAGTTACACAAAGTTAAACTAGACTTATTATTACAAAGTTTTACTCGTATTAATATTGCATAGCAAATACTCATCGATTACATTGACTCTTTGGCGAGTTCGATCGGCAAGAGATCTTTTTCGTTTATTTTTCCCTTAATCGCTCTGGCTCTTCCCCACATCGTTTAATCGATTTTAATAAAGCAAAGAGTCTTTTGTATGTATGAGTATGGTATATATGAGGAAGCTATTTACCTTAACACATCAAATGAGTACGTTTCCCTCACTTGCTGAGCCTCACTGAGCGAGCGTCAATCGTATCGCTCCCTAAACGATATTCGTAAAAAGAGCATCACACGAATAGTTCGGCTCGAAGCGCTCAACTGAAAACCGAAACGAAAAAAAAAAGCCGAAGGCTGTTGCCGAGCGTTGGTGAGCGAGTGCGGGTGAACAGAGCGTGAATAATAAAGAGAATTATTATTAATACTCTACAAAATTAAAAAAATAAATAAATAAAACTCTGGTGATACTTAAAAATACTATGATCTTTTCCCAAGCAACTCTTCAAATACCTAACATATTTTGACTTTTAGTCGATCTCTCATATCATTTCTTCTCCGTGTAATTGCCAAGGTCCCATTTCTATGCTCAATGCCACTTTTTTTTTATTATTATATTTCAATCAAAACTCAAATCAAACAGAACTTCAATTGGTGCTGCTGTTGCTCCAACTCGAATCTCTTATCGGTCTCCAATTGGTGTGTCACTGGAAGTAACGCTGCAATGTGCCGTTCTCATAGAGACGCTTCACATCGGTGCCGCCGCCTATGAATTTGCCATTGATGAAACAACGTGGCACTGTGCGAGCGCCCGTTAATTCGCCGAGCACCGCTTGAAGCTCATCGGCATCGCTGCGTAAATCCAGCTCAATTAGGGTCATCTCTACGTTCAGTTTGCGAAACTGCTCTTTAGCCATGCTGCAGTATGGACAATAGGTCTTGCTAAAGATCACGACTTTAGTTGTTGTTGATTGTGTCACGAACGAATTGTGCATGTGGGCTATCCATATTTACATACATCATCGGCTTTTCCATAGAACTAACTATTGTTCCCATTTATCAATATGTGACCCGCAACCAATCGATCTATGACCGATTTAAAAACGAATATGTTTCGAGTTGGGAATTATGAAATTTTGATTCGTAATTTTCAGGCTAGGCCAAAGAATAGTAAAATGCCTTACAGCATAGATTGCTATGATTCGAGATTTGATTTTATATTTCATATGAATTTTGAAACACATAAGTTTTGCCTTAAACTTCAATTTTTATTTTAAAGTTAAGACATCCGTTCCATTTAAATTCATTTAAATTCCCAATAAAATTTCATTAAGTAATTATTTTAAAATAATTTTAATTAATTTTCTTTTATTTTTATATTTTATATAGAGCTTCAAAATACTTGAAAGACCTGGACAAAATTATGATTTATTTTTTTTTATAATTTAAAATGCGAGTATTTCCATTTCATTTTAACAAAGTCTCAAGAGTTTAGGGTTAAAAAATCATTCAAATAGAAATTAATTTTATTTAATATACGATTTATTTATTTACTATAATGCCTAGAGTTCATGCTGAAATTCCCATCATTTTCTTTAGCAAACAGCCACAAATAAATTTAAATAATCTACAAGCTTTCTTGACTTCTTAGTAATAATAATACTTTTCCACTTCAATCTACTTATATCTCACTATCTATTTAAGTATTCTCATTTTTAGATTCATGCATTTTTCAAGCTTTATTAACATACTGCAGCTCGGCTTGCAGACTTCCTATTTTAGAGCAAACACCTTTTGCTTACCTTGCCGTTCATCAATACAAAGAAGTCTCACTTCTCACATGTCCCAAAAGACTTTTCTCACTTTCACTCCTTTGCCAACTATAACAAACATATCATCAACTCTTAAAACTAAAACAAACATGAAGGTGAGAAGCTGCCTAAGCAAAAATACCCTGTATTTAGCTGAGTGATTGGATGGAGTGACTGATATAAATATGATATTTTTCTAGAGTACAAAGCATTTTATTTTTAAATTATATTTTTTTATATTAATTAAAACAAAATAAAAATAAATAATAAATAATAATAATATAATTATAAAAATAATATAAAATTTATCCAAATATTTAGAATCCGAAATATTTGTATTATATATTAAAAGAAAAATAATTCAATTGAATAACTTTTAAATTAAATTAAATTTTTTATTTCGATGTTTATTAAATTTGTATAAGTGGAAATATATAATACATTTTTAAATATGGAATAAGGCGAAAATATTTCAAGAATAATTAGATGAGATTGGTCTTGCAAAAATATCAAGCTTAGTCTATCCTAACTGATCTGAAGATTTTGTATTAAAAAAAAAAATAAATCATTTATTAACATTAAACAAATTCTTTGCTGTAATCTCTCTCTTTGTTGAAGTTAAGCAAAATAGTTTTAATTTGCAAAGATTGGAACATAGAAAACATATTCCTTCAACTATTAACTCCACTTCACCGCACTAATATACCCCATTTGAAAATATTCTCTAATGGATAGCGCAGACCGCAAAACTAACAGCACTCAAGCGCAGAGAGCTAAACCTGAGATTGCTGTAAAGCGACACTTTCTAATGAAGTAGGCGTTTACTTATTTATGCAAAGTCTGAACCTCAACTAATGGCGACAACATCAAAGCGCATTTAGAAATTTTAGAGCCAAGCGATGTCCTCAATGGCCAGGCCATTAAATATTAAACAGCCATGGGGCAAAGTCATTTGAAGTGCAAACGGAAAATAATGCAATGAGTGAAAGGTGTAGTTGGAGCTGGAGTTGAAGTTGGAGCAACTAAACTGCAGACATATGGGAGAGAAAATCCTTTTCATTAACGTGACGCTTGTTGCTGACCTCCCGTCTCTCCCTCCTCATCCTCCTCCTGCTCCTGCTCCTCCTTCTTCTCGTTTGTCCCGTCAAACGTTGCCAAAGTTCCGTGTAACAATGTAATTTATTGTGCTCACCTTTGTTTTCAGTCAACACGCTCTCAACGCTCACTCGGTAATAAAACAATTTCTCAACATGTATGCAACCTTGTTGTTGTCTGTCTCCTTGCGGGAATCGCAGATCCTTGGTGTGCGCAACAATTTTGCACGGCAAATGGATTATTCTCGGAGTTGGGCACTGTCTCTGACCAGGTGAGTCAAGTAGCGTTTTATGACCATCTCTTACGTACTCACATATGCAAATATGTCTTATAGTCTTTTGGTTAGATAATTAAAAGCAAATGAAACGCATGCGACAGCAACATTTATCGCATGCTATAAAAATCTGCTCTCAGTTCCCTTGCGATTGCGCAGGCTTCGCTTCCAGAACTAGAGCCTCTCGCTCTCTCTCGCAACAGCTGTTTGATTGTCGGAAATTCCAAGTTGTTGCCTTTAATTGTTTTGGGAAATTTACTTACAATCATTTTAAATTGTTCGCGGTTTTTCCCAAGGATTAGTACTTAATTTGATTAGGCCCAGCCAATGGCAGGCGAATTTTTATGATCGCATTGTTGATTTTTCAGTTCGTTTGAGGCGAGCATTAAGATTTCATTGTGCCAGTTTTGGCCACACAATGCAGAACAATAACTATTATTTGGCCAATTAAACTGAAAATGACATTGAAATAAAATTTTGGCATTTAGCACGCTCAAACAATTTACGTAATAGATTGTAAAATCTGATTATAAGGTTTGTTGCATTACTGAAATATGATTATTTATTCACTTAATAAATTTAATATATATTTGATTTTATGTATATAAATTATATTATATATTTATTTATTTATCTGTATTTAGCTGTTGTTTTGTTTGTTTTATATTGAATTTTTAAGCTTTATATGTTATAAAATTAATTAAATAAAAAGCCTTTGATTTGTCAGCAAGGTTTTTTTAATAGTTCCGAACGGACGCAACGTTATTGAAGAAATTGTTACAAATTAATTTTTTAAATATTTTATATATCTATTTATTTCAAATTAATTATTTTTTATATATTTATTTCTTCTTCAATTAATTATTTAATGAACTATTTCATTTATTTTTGTTATTTTTTTAAATTAATTAATTAATTAACTTTTTTTTATCTTTATTTTAATTTTAATTAAATATATTTATATTTAATTATTTATTTACATTTTTTATATTAATTTTTTTTATTAATTAAATGCTTTTATAATATTTATTTACTTCCATTAATTATAATTTAATTTTCAATTATTTTTATATATCCATTTATTTTAATTAATCATATTTATATATATATATTTTTTGTTTTATTTATCATTTTTAATAACTCTCCATTTTAATTTTTTTGATTTTATTTTTTTAATTTTTTATTTTTTGTATTGTATAATTATTTATATTATTTTACTTCAATTTTTTTATTATTTATTAACGTTTATTTTAATTAAATATTATATTTAATTCTTTATTATTTCTCTTAATATGGCTAAATGATGTATACAATTAAGTTTTATCTTATTTACTCACTAATACTAAAAAAATAATTAAAAGATATTAGTTTAAATGGCTTAAAGAGTATAACAACGATTTCTCCCTCCTATAACTTCCTCCCTTATTCGCGATCTCTTCTTCATTTTTTCTGCTGCCGACTAAACACGATTAATTCAACATTAAAGCAGTTTGAAGTCTTATCCAATCGAATACGTTGCTTTTGCATTGCAAATAGTATCTATATATAACGAACTGTCAGGCCCACACAGTCAATTGTCCATTGAACTGATGGCAAGTAGTTAAGTTGGCTTTTAACGAGCCCATAGCTTCAGCTAAACTACCTTCGGATCATACTATTTATTTGCTTGGGCCATTGTTTAGCCCATTGGCTAATCGGTAACAATTTGTCTAAAGTACGTACTGCCAAATTAATATCCAATCATTAAGTCAACTATGCTAACTTCAACAAGGCCCAAGGCAATACTGACCTATAATACGGGTGAGTCAGTAGTGGATGTATTCAGCCTCGGCTCGACTCGACGCAAATTCCAGAGGAACACGCACTACAGCAAAAGGGTTGCCATTGCATGCCAGTAAACGTGGCCGAGTGTGAGTGTGAGTGTGAGTCGACTGGGGCAGAGACTGGCTAATCATTAATATCGGTCAGGCAAGTAAGGGTTGCTGGCAAAACATTGCAGATTGTCGACAGCGTTGACTATCGACTTTCAGCCACTCATTTCTTGGCTAATTGCGCGACGTCAAATGGCCCAGAAATGTGCGCCGGGTACTTTGAACTCTAGAATTGCTCACTTGCTGAGGCCCATTTCGTTACGGCTTAATTGATTAGCTTAATTTGCATTTAATGTTCATAATTTTTAAAATGTGCACACAGCCTGCTCTTGCTGCTCCTCCTGCTGCTTCTTCTTCTTATGATGCTGCTGTAAAACTTTGTTATAAATTTCTTCATTAAATATTTTCATTCATGTGCCGTACACACCCCTTTCGCCAAAAGGGTTTTCAAGCTAAAAGATTCCCTTAGACAGAAAGTGAAATTAAATGAACTGGCTGCGCTGTAATTATTCATGTGGGGGATTTTCTTAACGGCAGCCGTCTGCTAAGCCAACCAAATAAATGCGAAGACATCGCTTCGTTGTCTCAGCCAGAAGGTAACGCTCAAAGCTATTTGCATAGTTCTTGAAACTGTTGCCCCGTTATGTAATAAGTCAGTGTGTAGATAGTTTTTTGGACGCAGGTGTCTCTCATTCGAGTTTGAGTTGGGCTTAAGTCCCTGAAGTAACCAGGAAGTGGCTGAAATATTAATGTTACTTTCAGTCAGTAATATTTTCCACCACTTTCTTTCGTTACACGAATCATATCTATTCTAAATAACAAGCCTCTCTTCTATAGCTTTTCATTTGCATGTTTATAGATATAGAGCTATCTACATTTATAGCAACAAACAACAAACTGCTCAACATTATAAACTTTTGCAACATCCCCAAGCTCTATCGGAAACTAGAAGAAAAAAAGTCTGACTCTCTGTTAATGTAGCCAGCGCAAAAAACTTTTGCACAAAAAGCATTCACAATTATAAACTGTGGCATTGTTCTGTGTTCAGGCGATATTCGAAACAGTTTACAGTTTTCAGAAAACCCGTTTACCACTTTTATCAACTGTTGTGCAGCAAGCACAATGCTTTAAGGAAGCCCACGCCAAATCACAATAAATGTCTAGACGTTGGTAAACAACTAACAAAAGACTCTCTATAGAACTCTGGCAGGACAAAAAGCAAAAGTGCTTGGCCAAAAACTTTTGCAAACTGCATAAAATCTACATAATTGCCATTTGATTGTGCGCCCTGAATGGGCGTGGCCGATGCGAACTCGCTGCCATAACTATTGCCCACTATCGATATTAGCATTTTTGGCCACAGGCAAATTTGAATTGAATTGACTTTGGCTAGCCATAAATTGCATGAATTTTCTGTTTGACAAATATTCAATTTTATTCAATAATATTTTTTTAATCAAAAATAAATATTATATATAATATAAATGATAAAATACATTTTTTTAGAATATTTGTTCTACAATTTTTTATTGTGTAAGCTGATTAAAATAATTTTTTATTCAAAAATTAATATTGTTTTGTAAAGAACTTTTTTTGTTTAATAAACAATAATATATTAAATTTTAAAAAATATTTGTTCTACAATTTTCGAGTAAAATTAAATTTAAATTTTGTTTCTTTCATATTTTTTTAATAACTATGAATTATATCTATGCAGTTGTCATATGTTAATCTATATAGCTATGAATATTTTTAAAAAATATTTTTAATTCAATTTATTATTACATTATATATTAAATTTTGCATAAATACGTATACATATATATTTTTGTGCATTTATGAATTTCTAAAAAAATATCTATAAAAAATTCTTTTTTTATTTAAATGTTTAGCATAATATATAATGTCTGTTGCTTCTTAGTAACTGATATGAGCAGCCACATAAATATATATATATATTTATAAAATATATTGTGAATAATTTAAATACAATAAAAAGCTTTAAAAATGTAGTACATAATTTAAAAAATATATATAATTATTAGTTTAAAAAAAAGTCAATAAAAAATCAGAAAAAAAATTATGCAAATATTAGTGAGTTGTTTAAATAGCAAAAATATTCAGATATCTATGATAAACATTATTTTTATTTAATTTAATTTTACATATGACTCATATAAAAAACTCTGCTCATTTAATTAAAATTTATTCCTAACTTTAGACATTCATTCATTGTTCGTAAATATAGTAAATAAGTAGAAAGTCATTTAGTCAAAAATTTGCATATATTTCAAAATCATCTTAATAATTATGAAGCTTCAATATTATTTAGTCAAGTATTAATAGGAATACATATGACAGGGTATTCTCCAAGGCAATCATTCACTCATTTAACTTTATCTTAGGTTTTTCTCTTATGCTCAAATTAATATGGCTAGAGAGTTGACAATGAAGCTGACATTGGACTCGCATTGCACTCTCAGGCAGTTTTAGCTAGCTAAATGGCAACTGCAGAAGCACACACACACTCACACACACAGCACTCCACTTAAAAGCACACACAGATACAAATTAGTTAAATTACAGGCGCTGCTACTCGCGCGCAGGTTTTTGTTTGATTAGAAAAAGTGGCAGCCAAGTTGGCCTCGACTTTGACTTTGACTTTGGCAACTGGCAACGGCTTCAGCATTCGCCTGGCAGCAGCAACCAACAGGATGAGCACTCTGTGTGCCGGCATCAAATCAAGCTGGCAGGCAGCTCGTTTTCTTTTTGCCAGCTGCCGCTAACGAAGCTCAATTCGAGCGCCAAATTGAAATTGATTGTGACATTTGATCATGCGTTTGCCTCGCTGCCTCGAACTTGCAACATGCAACCTGCAACGTTCCATCAGAGCTGGCTGCTTGACGGGAATTCGTGTGGAAAATTACAAAACGGTAGGCGCAGATTGTCTACATATTTTCTCCTTTTTCAGCTGGGATTAATTGGGCGGATGTTTGTGAAAAACTCGATCTCGTCTAGCTACAAAGACAAATGTTTGCCGAGGAAAAGGGTTCAACCTCATCTTTTTTAATTACAAATTTAAAAGCACCGAACGTCTGACACACTTTGCTTGCTCAAGACACTTCAACTTCATTTGAAACGAGCGCTAAAAAGAAGAAAAGAAAAAGTTGTAATTCTGTACTTTCAAACACATGTCACGCACTCAACTCAACTCAACTCGAAGCCCACGCAAAAGAGATAGCCAACTTCTAGGCCTAAAAGTCCCACGCATAAGTGCTGACCCGCTATGCATACTCGTTTAAGTAGAACAGCCGATGAAATTGCGAAAATAATCAAAAGCGAATCAAATCAAAACATTGTGGCCAAAGTAATTTGCATGCGCAGAACCGGCAGCCACTTGGCTCACAGTGGAAGACAACGCCAGAGGCGCCACAAGCTGTGAGTGGAAGTGTTTGAAGACACTTGTTGGCTCTTTGCCAGTGCCAGTGGCAGTGGCAGTCACAAGCAGCTAGCCATGCAACAGAAGCAGCAGTTGCAGCTGATCATCATCGTCTCGTTGTTGGCCGACGACAGCATAACAAATGAACATTTAAATGTAGACGCTGGCCCCGAGTTCTGTACATGAGAGAAATATCCAACCACTCAAGTGGGTAGCTGCCAAGAGTAAGACATGGCGAAGCTTTAATCAAGCATCAAGTGTGCCGTGGTAAACTTTTTTCCTTACCTCCACTGGTCATTCAACTGGCCAACGTCAGCGGCATCGTCATCGTCATCGTCATGTACATCATGTCGCCAGGCCCAACAAGCTACTCCGCCAACCATTTGGCAAGGGGGAGTCTTTTAATAAACGTTCGGTTGTCAGGCGCAGATTGCTTTTGGCTTTGCCAGCTCTGCTTGCACTGCATCCATGCACTGCTCGCCATGAGTTGTTGAAAAGTTTAAATGGCTTTTACGCAAAAGTTTTTGATATGCTGCCGCCGTTCGCCAAATGATTTTTGCCTATTTTGTGTGGTTAGCTTGTAATTATTATCTCAAAAGTTTTACACATTTCTTCTTTATTTTGTTCTTAAAGTAACACTTGTAAATAATTTCTAAGAATCTAGTAAGCTTAGTGTTTTTATTGCCGTCAATTTAGAATGAGAGGAGGCAAGTTCTAATTTCTTGTAATTTATATCAGTTAAACTTTTGAAATTTTGCTTTAGCTTTCTTGTAAAATTAATTAAATATATTATTATTATTATTGGACTTTTATTTTAACTCATAAGTTAATTATTATTAATTTTTATTTTATTGTAAAATTTTACTAATTTATGTTTTAAAACATTTTTTAATTTTATCTAAATATAGAGTGAAAAGCAAAGATCTTAGATTAGAGAAATAAAATGAAAAACAATTATTTTATTGTTTTATTAATTATTTTTTCATACAAGATTGATTAAGGACTTTGTCGTAGGCAAACATGCTACACACGCAACATTTGCACTCAGCCTAAGACATTTAAGTGAACTTTCCATTAGATTAATAAGAGTTGCTTTTGTATCTGTATTAATTGGCAACTCTTAGAAGAGAGCGCACTCTCCACTCTGCACTCTGTCATCATGAAATGCATTCCTATTAGAAATTAATAGAATTGAAACACTTTGGAATTGAAACCAGAGACGCTAGTTCGTGTTCGACTTGTCTCTCTCTCAGAGAAACCGCAATTTGTTACTCTTAACTACCACAAGCAAAAGTTTTATTTGTATATATTCGTAAGCTACTCTTACAGATTTGATCGATTCATAGAACATGTTGCGACTGCAACTCCAAGCAATATTTTCGTTTGTTCGTAACCAACTCATGCTCAGAGACCATTTCATAAAATAAGTAATTCTAAAAAATATACAAAAATATAAAAATTTTAAGAAATATACAAAATAAAATAAATAGCTGTCATAGAAGCAAGTATTGATACTGAACTTCATATTGACGAACAGTTTATAAATAAATTTCACGGAGCTGTGAGTTGAGCTCAGATCATTTGGCTAGAATATATTTATATAAAATATATATAAACATATTTTTATTATTTTTTTTCCGTGTAGTCGGCTGACAATAAATAATTCTATTAAATTGATTTTCTGATTCGCCTCGTATATTGCAAAAAAAAAAAAATAAATAGATAATAAGGAAAAATATCAAACAAAAAACTTGATATATTTCATATATTAAAACCACAACTAATTCATATTAATATTATACTATTTATGTATAACACTATTTCTATCAATTTTCTATATAATTCTATAATTTATTCGCAATTGATTTGCCTAATAGCATATCAAATATATAACTTTCTATTCGCCTTTGCCAAGACAATTGGCATGAACATTAGCACACAATTCAATCGCAGTCGCAGTTGAACAAATGGCATAGAATTTTGTATACAGAACAGATGCAAGTATCAAATATTCAAAGATATAGTAGTACAAGTACATTCGGCTTTTGGCCAATAGACAGTTTGAGATTTATGCATGCAAACGTTTTATTAGACCAGCCGGAGGGAATCGAAGACCGCAATAGCCAGCTGCAACATTTATCGATACAATTGGCAGCGATGTCTGCCAAGTGGCCACAGACAATTGGAAAATGTGTGCCAAGTGCGCGAATGATTCTAGTTCCCAATCTCTCTCTCTCTCTCTCTCTCTCTCTCACACACACACTCTTTATCTCTCTTTCTTTCACTCCATATATGTGGAGTTGCGGCAGCAATTGGCGGTTTGGTCCATTCGTTTATCGCTTAAATCTTGACCAGGCAGATCGCCTGTGGGGCTGCAACTGCAAATGCTCTTGTATTTTGGCCAACCGCCAATGGTTGCGGATGCGAATTCGAGTGTGAATTGGGTTTAAGTATCATATATATACGTAGCAGCATGTGAAGTTAATTAATTGAATATAAATTAGTTTAGCAATGCCAAAGCACGCAAACTGCAGCTGACTAGTGCAGAAATACATTTACTTGAATGTATTATAAATATGGAATTCGATTTTCTATATAATATCTATGCCAGTTGTATATATATTAAATTTTCTATATACTATACCAATTTTATATATGTAAGTATAAATAATTTGTTTGAAGTATTGGAAGTTAGAGAAAGTTATTTTAATAGTTGCTGGAATATAACAAAGATTTACTTAGGAGTCATAAATTACAAATAATAATAATATAAAAGAAATTGCAATTAAAACAAAAAATTTTTTAAACAAATATATCTGTATAAAATTTGTATAAATAATAAAATTTTTGTAATAGTTGCTGGAAATTCACAAAGATTTACATAGCAGTAAAAATAAATATTTTTAAAAAATGAAATATAAATATAACAAAAATGTGTATGAATTTTTAAGTATTTATATTTTTGTTTTATTTTCTATTTTCTTCTCATTTTTAAATAAATTATTTTTTTAATTATATATAAATATAAACAAAAAATGTGCATGAATTTTTTAAGTATTTATATTTTTGTCTTATTTTTTATTTTTCCTCATTTTTACGCGCCCTGATGGAGTTTCCATGGCGAGCGCCATGTTCTCTTCTCGATGTTCTCTTCTCGGAAAATGCTGAACTTCATGTTTAAAAACAATTTTAAAACAGCTAATGACAGAGCTATGTTTATATCAAAGGCCAAGTCAAGCTTTGGCAGAACTAAAGAAGAAGCTGCCGAGGTATAAGTTATATATAATTTATATAATAGAATATTTAATTGAAATTTTATATACATATTTTATATAATAAATCTAAATTATAAAAAAAAGAATAGTGACATATAAATAAATTAATTTATAAATAAAATTAAAATAATATTAAGATTATTATTTTTAATAAATAAATAAAAATGCTGATTGTAAATAGAAAATTTCTTTTTAAAATTTCAATTCATTATTCAATTTAAAAATAAATGAAATATAAAATATAAATATCAGCAAATAAGCTGACATTATTTTTTCATTCTTTACACAAAAATATATTTAAATTTAATTAATTTCAATCAAACACAAACATAGGCAAGAACAAATTCATCCAAGAAAAGGAAGCACAGCAGTTGCTCAGGCACTTATTAACTAGATATTTATATTGAAATCCTCTCTCTCTCTCTCTCTCTCTCTCTCTCTCTCTCTTACTCTCTCTTTCTCTCTGTACGTATTCCACCTTCCATAAAATGTAAAATTTAAATTAAATTCCTGGCAGAGCATAAAAAATTCAATTTGAAAACTTTAAACCCATGCGGTGTTCGCCTAAGCCAAAAGCGAGCCACAGTTGGGGCTGGTCAGGGTCCAGTTGGTGCAACAGTTGCTGCTGCTGCTGCTGCTCCTGCTGCTGTTGCTGTTGCCTGTTGTCGCAAAAAGCAAATTGCCAGACAGCAACAGCAGCAGCTAAAAAGATGCAAAAAACAGTGAGAGAAACAGAAAACGTTTTGCAGGGCGCCAACGATAAGGAATTTAATTTTATGCGCTCTGCCGCCTTTGGCCAGCTAAACAGGAAAGCAAACTGCAGTTTGCTGCAGATACAAATGCAATTGCACAGTTGCGCATACATATCAGCGATGTCACAAATATGCCATATCGCAGAGCTGACTAATAAATACAAAAAAAAAAGAAAGAAAAGCAAAATAAGAAACCAAAACTAAATAGCAGACAGCTCAGACAGCGACCCCTTGGCGCACTTGTTCAAGGGTATCGCACTCGACAACAATGCAGTCAGGCAAACACTTTGAAGTATGTCAATGCTTTGCTTCTGCCACATGTGCCACATTTCGCCAGAAGCTGGCAACAGCCAGTGGCAGTGGCCCGCCTGTCTGTGCCTGCTTAGCCAGCGATAATTTATGTGCTTTTGCCGCTGCCTGTGGCGGTGCAGCGCTTTGATCAACGACTACACAAAAAAATGCCCACCACGCCCCTCCTGCTCAGAGCAAAAACGCATTCCCTTCTCCAGCAACATCTTAAAAGCGAAAGTGACATTTTACTAATTTAGCATTTTGAATGCGTCGCGTCTGTCGTGCCGCGTAAAGATTTATTCGCAAATCGCAATGCATTATGCGGCTTTAATTAAAGCATCTTCTACAAATTGTATGCACTTGACTTGCGCATCGATTGATTGATGGCTTCGTGGCGTGCCTCTGGCCCAGGTAAGCTGCAGCAGCTGTTGGCCAGGTAACAACTACTAAGCCCTGGCAACAGGTTGTTAGCGCTCCATAAAGATAGCCATCGCAGGCAGAGCAGACGTGCAGCAAGTGAACCTGAGCCCAGTTGAAGATTATAAAATTTCATATTCTCAATAGTTGTGTTTACATATTGTAGCGCAATTATTTTGATTATTAATATCAGTTTTGTAGCTGGCCTAGAGGCAATGTTGGGCTGCTCATTTTATATAAGTATCATATTATTAAGCACAAGGCGTTGCTAGGTTGAAGATAGATAGTTATAGAGAAAATTTTGTGCTGTATCAGCATAAATAGTTTGCAAAATTCTTTATATATTTATTGGTTTAACTTTTAGCATAACTCTGATGTGTCGCTGCATACATATGCATAGACTCTTTCGGCTAAGACTAATCTCGGCGAGCTCTAACTAATAATGAGCTGAACACCTACCCATTCATAGTGACTCCATGAGACTTATCCATACCTAGTCTCTCTAAAATATCTTTCCCTCATGTATCTTATGCTCAAATTAATATAGCTTTTAGTAGTTTTATAAATTAATTAACTTCTGTTTAGTTTACATTGCCTTGAAGGTTACGTTACGTTAAGCTGTTAATAAATATTTAATTATTTTAAAAAAATCTAACTAATAGAACTGCTAAGAGCTAAAGAATTGTTTCTAGTCGAGTTGTTGCTTCAGCTCAAATTAGTTTCAATTTATTATAAAAATATGAATTTATTATAGAATTAATTGCATTATAATCAGTTTCAATTTATAGATACAAAATATTAATTAATGTAAGAATTAGTTTCATTATTAGTTACAATTTATTGATAAATATATAAATTCATTACAAAATCTTTAAGAATTTGTAGAGTTTCAGACTTGACTTAAGCAAAGTATATAAGGAGAATTTCAAGATATTTCATGTAGGCTTATAAAAGAAGTAAATAGATTTATGAAAATATTCTTAACTTGATAAAACCTGCCTGCAAAATAATTTATATTTCAACTGCTTTCAACTGTTTTGTAAGCGAGAGAAATTCTTATAAAACATCATAGATATGCACAAAAAAAAAATTCGTATAGTTTTGGGTTTTTTCTATGACCCAAATAGGCAGCAATAATAGCAGGAGCAGCAGCAGCAGCGACCCATTGAGAAAGATGAATGACTGAGCATCATTCATTGGCAGGGCTCAACAGCAACCATTTCGCATCTCATTCGCTTCTATGGCCATTGACAAACAATACGACAAATTGGTTTTTGTGTGTTTTTGGCCCATATACGGTTTTGCAATTTGTGCAAAATTGTTTTACACAAAATATTTGCACGACTCGAGGCAGAAGTTCAGATAGCTGAATGGGCTTATATAGTATATAGATATATGCATATATATATGCCTGGCATTTATATCGGTCATTAATGTTGAATTTTTGTTGCACTTCAACTATAAATTATTGCATACAAATCGATGCCACTCTCCCTCTCTCTCTCTCTCTTTGGATTGTTCTTCCCTTTCTTTTTTGTATGTCAGCAATTTTTGCGCATTTGAAAATATCGCCGCTCTCTCAATGGTTTTTCCCATTCAGCAACGAAATTAATTGCGTAAATTGTATTAAATGTTTCGCCATGGGCAGCAAACAGCGCAAATTTTAATTAATTGCCTTTTGTTTGGCCAGCGTCAATGTTGTGTTTTTGTCGGTTCGCTGCGGCTCCACTTAAATGCAAATCGAGTGCTCTAAAACAGAGAACGCAGCACGGATTGCATTGCCAGCACGAAAAAACAAATGAAAAAACAAACTCAAACCAATCTCTGTCGAAAAGCCACCTCATCGGCAAAACATTTGCCTTTTGTTCCACTAATTGGCTTATGTTTGCATTATGTCAAAAACTGATATATCAAATTGGTTATCTCTTGCCTTGCTGTGTTATTTCAGCTCGCCGTTGAATGCAATTCAAATAACGAAAGTGCTCCGCCGAGAGAAAAGGATTTAGCACGAATAAAAAGAAAAATAAATGTATAAAAAATATATATATATATTCTTTTAAATATTTATGTAATCGATAGAAACACACAAAAATCCAATTAGACTTTAGAGTGAAAGCAATTGCATAACTTTTGTTCTGATTGGAAATACGTGTGATTAAATTTATGGAAATAACTATGATATATAAGCATTGACTTTAGTTTTTTTTTTCATATAAATATATTAATAAAAAGAAAAGAGTACATCTTTTTTAATTAAACAATTTATTTTTTTAATAAAATAAATAAAGGGTATTTTTGATTAAAGAATGTGGAGAACAACTTCAATTAGAGTCATGCGAGCGTGGCTGCTATCATGCACAAAATTGTTAGTAGTATTAAAAATAATTTAATTTTAATATAATATAATAAATATATAATAAAACTTCGATTACTCAACATTTATTCAAGCTTTAATTATCTGTCAAAAATTAATAATAAATTATTATTCTTTTTTTTATAAATAGAATCAACAGTTGACTAAATATTTCTTATGAGCTCAGCAACCAGAGTCTATGATTTCATTTAATAGTATTAGTTGTGTTAGTATTAGATAGTATTAGTTGGCTTCATGTATTAGTAATTCGTTCCATTTACCGCCATTCCCTTCATGTATTAGCAATTCGTTCCATTTACCCCCATTCCCTATTCGCTCTCACAGCTGGCTTCATGTATTAGTAATTCGTTCCATTTACCGCCATTCCCTTTTCGCTCTCACAGCTTTCATCGGGTTTGATCATGCCAAGCCGAAGCTCACCATAATCTTCGTTTGATTAGAGCAGATGCTCGTGCACTCGTGCATCGTCAGCTCTGCAAATTCTATTGGCGGACTATTTAATATACCTACATTCGCGAACATTGTAATTTAAGAGCGACAGAGCTGCTGTCATTATCTGCAAGCTTTATTACAAAAACTCAATGTGAACAATCAATTTGCTTGCATTAATTTAAAGCAACAACTAAATTTCAATAGCTCAAACTCTGAAAAAAAAACAGTAAATGTTATACAATCACATAATAGAAAATAAAAATATATATATTTTTGTTTATATATAAGCGCAAAAATCTAAAACTAACATTTATTTTTATAAAATTTAAGTTTATCGTTAAAATTTCAACGAATATAATAATCTATTGGAACAAAAATATAAAATAACATAAGTATATTTTAATTGATATTGTTAATTATTTATAAAATTTTGCGTGAAATTCCTTAGCGTTTACACGTTCACTATATTCTTAATTTTGTTAAGCTTAAAGCACATATTTGTTTAATTTAAATATAACGTTTTTTTTATGGTAGGAAACGTCTTTTGTCCCATTACTTATTGCAGTATACCGTATTTGATTGGACCGATTTCCAACACTTAAAAGAAATATAAATATTTGTTAATTAAAGGCCAAACAAACTAACTTTATGCTAAAGATTTTAATACTGCAAAAGAAATAATCAGAAAAACCTTCTTTGATTAAGCGGCAGAAAATCATAAATTGAATCAAATTCCAATCCCTAAACCAAAGAATAATTAATTGAAAGCAGGAAAGGAAACTAATTTACGCCTTCAAAGTTTACTAAATCAAAGACATTCATTTTATATTCATTTATTTATTTTTTATTATTTATTTAATTATTATATTTATTATTTATTTTTGACAGATATTGACAAGAGCTAAAGTCCAACTGAAAGATAAACTATTAAGACATATATTTAATATTTAATATTTTTATTAAACATTATATTATATCTATAATTATATATGTTATATTATACTACAATTATCTATAATATTTATTATAAATAATAAAAAGAAATTTAAAATATAAATTTATATATATTTTTCTTTATTTTTTTATTTATTTATTTTTCCTCTCAATTTGCTTAGTCAATTCTCACTCAATTTGACTAAATATAATTTCTACATTAATTCATTAAAAGTTAATGAAATTGCCATTACAAATAGCTTCAATATACTCAACATTTATATATAGACCTCGGCAGTAATGCATTAAGCTATATCATCTGCCACGATAAGCAATCTTACCCAATTTACGCACAGCTCATTAGTTGCTATCGTCGTTATCCGCTAATCGCATCGAGCCTGCGGCTTTCTCATTAGAGCTGTCAGGTGCAGAGCAGGAGACTAGTTCGCATTCAGTCATTCACAATGGTTGACCTGATGCGGTTTGTGTTACATAGCAGCTACTACTACGGCAGACTGATTGGTGTGATCAACTTTGAGATCGACCTGGAAACGGGTGAACCGAGGCTAACGAAACGTGCAACGCTCTGGGCAATTGTTATCAATTTGTTGACCTTCAGCCTGGTGCCGCTGTTGATTAGCAGTCGGATTTGGCAACTCTTCCTGATGCACGCCAACAGTCTGCATCAGTATGTGTTCCTCGTGATGATCTACCTGCGTATCAGCTGTGTCTTTGTGACTGTCCTCAGTCGCTGGTGGCAACGGCAACGGCTCGTGCATCTCCTGCACTGCTATCGCCGTTTGGTGCGAAAGCAGCCACAGGTAATACGACTCTGGCGCCGCGGTGTCATAGCCAAAGGGATTACCAGCACACTGGCGGAAAGCGTTCACATGGTCTTGGGTCTATATAGTTTGCGAGACATTTTAACACCCACCACAGCGTTGAGCGTGTTTCTCATCTATCTAATGATTGGCTGGCTGAATGTTATACTGGCCCAGTACTTTTTCAGTTTGCTGAACGTGCACGGACACTATTTGCTCATGAATCAGGAGCTGCGCCGTATAGTGGCTGAAACGCATTTGCTGGAGCTGCATCGTGGCAAGAGCTTGAGACAGCTGAAATATTGCGCTCTGGCCGATCGTCTGGATAATGTGGCTCCTGCTGCAATCGCAGCTGCAGAGCCTGGTCTTGCGCTTAACTAAAATCTTTGGCCTGCAGAGTTTTTGCATTTATCTGTCCTTCAATGCCACCCTGATCTCGGGTGTTTACTACGCCTTTTCGGCCATTAGATACAGTGTTGCCATCGACTGGACGAGCGGTCAAACTATTTTGGTAATCTTCAGCGCCATCATCTATATGACGGACTCACACTTAACTTACTCCATTACGAGCTATGTGGAATTGGTCTACAAAGAGATGTCGAAAATCATTGCACAATATCCAACGTTTGCTCTGGATGTGGATAGACGTCTAATAATTGCCGTGAGTCTATTTTGACTGTATATTTTAGCACATTTATGATTTATGATTTGCTTGCAGTTTGAGAGCTTTAAAATACAATTGATAAGCAATCCACAAAAGCTTTCAGTCATGGGCATGTACAATTTGGAACGTGCTACGGTCTTGAGCATAGTTAGCACTTTAATATCTCATTCAATGCTTCTCATACAATATGATTTAAAAAACTACAAAGCTGCCTAGAATAAAAATATAAAATATTATATATAAAAATATTAAAAATAGATAAAAATAATTATAAAATATAATAATAAAATGTACATAATTTAGTTCATAACTTTATAAAAATTTTTAAATATTTATCATTATTTATTTATTGAGCATATAATATTTTTAGTTTTAACATAATTGTAATTTAAATAAAAAAAATCAATAAATGATAAATATTTTTAATTTAGATAGAATATAGAACATAATATATACTATTCAATTTAGTCACGTAAAACATTTTTTTTAAGAATTTTAATTTAGGTATACAAAGCAATAAATGATTTAGAAATATTTTTTTAATATTCATTGATTGGGAATATAATATAATATTTTTAATTTAAGCACATTTTACTTAGGCACATAATACAATAAAATTTTAAGAAATTTGTTTAAACAAATTTTTTTAAATATTTAAATATAAATTATATTTTATTTAAGCTGCCCTATGCAAAGAATTACGTACTCTACATTATTACGAATTATTTATGTTTAAAATTTATTATATAAATACCAATTATATTTCATTTGATCTGTCCTATAAAAATGGCTTTACTTATTAATTTAATTATTAATTATTATATTTTGAGTTTAACATTAAAGGATTAGTAGAGCGAAATTAATATTGAAATTATTTCAATTCATATTTTTATTATGTAGAAAAACTGTCTATTTCTCCTTCTGCATCATCAATAGCTATTTCCTATATATTCCTGATCATCATACAATTGTTGAGAGGAAGTATATATGCAAGAGTATATATGCAAGAGTAGATATGATATGAGGTCAATATATCTCTTAGGCATATACAACTAGACAAAATAAGGTTTCATACGGCTAAAGCACTCTTTAACTCTTCAACATGAGCTATAAAACTCTCAGAGCTGCTTAGCTAACATCAGACTCAGACATAGCTCAAATACGTCTACGTCATTATATATATCACATCATTTTCTCACTCGCCAAACTTTTGAAAATATATTTATATTTATATTTATACAGCCAGAGACTGTGCACAGTCTCAGACATGACTTAAAAAACGAATTAAAACTCGTCTTGCAATTTGAGCTTCATGTACTCAATGCCAATAACTCATAAATAAATAACTCATACGCCGCATGAAACTGGCAACAGGCAAAACAAAGGCAAAGTCACGAATGCCAAACAAGAATGCGACGCACAATTGTAAATATTTTTCCATTGAGTTTTATTTGAAAAGTTGCCGCTGCTGAGCCGTGGTGGGGTGAGCCCCGCTAATGAAAAGCAACCCCCGAGCTTCAGGTAAGGGTCGGCAAATCGCCCACTCACCTCTGCCTGTTACACGCTCGTTACGTTTGATTTATAAAAGTTTACGTTGTTTTTTTTTTCTCTTTCTCTTTTCGTTTTTTTTGAACGAGCTTCAGAAGAAATTAATTGCCGTTGTTATGTTTGATAAATTGCGTATACGCCGCAGAGTGCGAGCGAACAATAAATATAAATGTAAGTGAATTACATTTGTGTGCAGCTTTCGACTCTATCTGCATATATCAGCATTGATTAACGCTTACACCTGCGAAGGGGTTGCTTAGCTAAAAACATTTTGCAAACTCATTTCGCACTTGAAGAAATATTTTAATGAGAAATTTTTGCTTTTAATTTATTACATTTGGCAGAGCTGAAGAGTTTTTGCCAAAAGCCATAATGTGAGTGTGGAAAAGAATATATATATATATATATATATATATTTTTTTTTAATACCCAAGTCTTGGCAAGCTCTCCCCCACACTCACCGGCGTTAAGAAATATTCTTTTAATATATTTTGCGCAGCTTCGACTTGCGTTTCGCTTTAAAGTTTCTCTTAATTTGTTTTGTCATAATGTGGCGCAGTAAACCCATAGTCAAAGAACAACAACAAATAATTCTTTTCAGTTTTCAGTTTCATTTTTGTGCAGATATTTCACTTTACAGCATGGACTGTTGTCTTGGCCCGCGCCGGCGCCAAACGGAAATGAAAACTTAACGCTTATTTGAACCTTCAACAGTGCACATAAATCAGCAGACTGACGCTACCCTTACCTATGTACGCAGCCAGAGCTCTCTGCCTGAGCTCACTCAGCCAAAAGCAGCTTAAATGCCATTTTGTAGCAATTTTTTGTCTTTCTTTCTTTCAGCTTGCCTCATGAAAGTCTCGCTGTTGTCTTTACCATTCATAATTCTGTCTCTAAATATTTCTGTTTCTTTATTTATTCTGGTTATTGTTGCTTGGGATATGTGCGTGAAGAATATTTGTGTTTTGTGCCCTTGTCTTGTGTCAAGTTATTGGGCGCTGTGCACTTCCGTTTCCGCTTGAGACCGGATGCGGCAGACGCCTGTGGTGAGCACTCTCACTGATTGCAGTGGCCATATTCAAATATTCACACTTGTAGCTCATTTGCCATTTCAATTATTAACATTACGAGTTACGCCCGCCCCGCCTAGACACGCGACAGACAACGATATGAAACTTTCAATAAAACATTTAAACGGCTCGCAAGAGCTCGACTATATATACCCTTACCTCCACGTGCATAGATATAAAGTTGTACTATACATTTATATATATATATATATATATAGAGACAACAATCAACCCCCCTTGTTGAAGTAGAACAAATGCTTCCGACTGCATTTAAATGGCTCCAATTCACCTCGACCCTTCGTCCTGATTGCCCGCCCAGCCAAATGAATTCGTGTCTGGCTCTCAACATTTTCAAGTAATCTGAAATTTTTTGCTCATTTGATTCAATTACACCTTTGGGTGTTGTAATATTGGAGCTATCGTAAAAAAAAGACGGAAGCAACAAAAACCCCAGCGCAAAAGATGTTAACAAAATGAATGGTTCGAAGCAGCCGTTCGGTCTCGGCTCCGTTCGTCGTTTTTATTTTGTGAGGGCTGTGAAATGTTGCAAAATAAATTAAAGACGAGACAACTAAATGCAGCTAACAAATGTCTTCGGAATTTCACATCAACTTTAACAAATAACCTACACAGCATATACATATATTTTAGGTCAATGCACCGCGAAAAATAATAAACGATTATGTGAATATATATTTCTTTATTTTATATTTATGTGAAGCTAAAAGGATTAGACAGGAAACTACGCTGCAAGTAAGACTGAGCAGGAGTTCTGCAAGGTATTTTTTATATTTTATATCTTCTCATCTATTTCCTCATCTATCATATGAATTAATTTCTCTTAAACATTCTCTGTCAACTGATGTTCTATAAGCTTCTGAAATTACCAACTTCTCGTTTATCGACGGTCTGATTAAAATTTTACTTCTATGCATCTATTCTAAATGTTGTTTATATATATAAAAAGTTCTTCAAGAAAAGTGTATTAAATATCATATGGATAAAATTAAAATTTTACAATGAAATATGTATAAATACAGTTTTAATTGATTGATTTATTAACTTTTAAATATTTGATAATAATAAATATTTTGTTTTTAATTTTTTGTCATTTTTGTATTATTTAAGACTTTAATATTTTACATTTTATTTAATTTTTTTGTTATTTGTTTTAATTTTTTTTGCATTTTTTTTATATTTTAAACTAAAATATTTTAAATTTTATTTAATGTTTTGTTTTTTAATTTGTAGAATATTTTTAAATATTACATAATTTTATATTTTTATTTATTAATTTTTAAATATTTTTTTTATATTATTCTTATATTTTATTTATTCAATCATTTTATATTTTACATTGTTCGCCATTTTTTGAAAATTTATTTTTACATTTTTTTATTTATTTTTTCATTTTTCACAATTTTTGCTTATTAATTTTAATAATATTTTTAATTTTAAATAATTTTATATTTTTAATTTTATGCCACAGTTTTATTTATTAATTTAAAAAACATATATTATTTAATAATTATATATTACAAATTTTATTCAATTTTTTTTTTTTTTTAATATTAAAATATTTGTATATATGTAATGATTTTATATTTTTAAATTGTATGCCAATTTTTGTTTATTAATTAATTTTGTTATCAAATTTCTTTCATAATTTACATTTTCAATATATAATTATATTATGATATATACATATATATGTTATTATTTTTGTTATTATTTATTAAACTATTTTTATCAAATGTTTATTAATTTTAAATTTTAAATTCAATTCAATTGTCTCACAACAAAATTTCTCTTAGTGCACGCCTGCTAAACTGCTTCAATGTTGTTTTCTGATTCTTTTGTTTCCTGTTTGCCAAAACAGAACAAAAATTCGCGCTTCTTCTTATTCAACAATGGCTGCTAATTTGATGCAACAACATTGCAGAAAGCAGCCACCCAGCTCTTGGCTCACCCACCCACCCAACACCCTCCAGGCGCCCCTTCAGCGTGAAGAGGGCTGCAGTTTATTTGCAAGTCGCCTTTGGGGTTAGCTTTAATTTCATGCTTACTTTAATGCGAACAAGAGCCAATCCTCGCCAGCCCCCGCGCCATCCTTGACTTTGTGCTGTAGTTAACGGCTTTGGCTTTCGCGTTGGCTTTGGCGTTGGCGTTGGCTTTGGCTTTGGGTTTCTCTCTCTCTCTCTGACTCGCTTTTTGGGGTGGCTGCTGGCCGCAGCCCGCGTGAGGTTAACTACTCTTCATGAGCTTAATTTTAAATTGAGGCTGCGACGGCGGCTTCATTTACTTTGTGCCTTCAACTTTGTTGTGCGCAACTTTTATGCGGACTATTTAGCAGAAAGTTGCCCAGCTGCCAGCCTTGGCTGGGGATGTGCAGTAAAGGAAATTCTATTAGGCAGGCACCAATCAACGGTCAAGGCGTCAAGGCGATGAGATATGCCAACCGGTTGCCAGCCACATTGACTTATTAAGCCAAATAATTGCTTATTTGCACAAAGAGCTTGCGCTCAGCCAATTGCAATTTGCACTTGCACCACACCAAATAAGAGAAAAATGACCGCAACGCCCACTGTATGCGATGGGCGTGACCGCTGATAAACCATCCAAAGCGTGCAGCCTCCGTAGAGCTATTTACACAGCAACGCCTATCGCACAATCAAATGCAGTTTCCTAGCCTGAATTGTAATTAAAAAGTTGCCCCCTCGTGACTTTAATTAAAGTTTGCAGCGCATGCGTCTCGCATGGCCGGCAATATGAAAAGTCTAGCGAAAAACCGGACATTGGCCAGAGACTAGCTGATGACTCTATCAAGGTGTCTGCATTCAGGTATCCACTCATCGAATTTAATGTTTGCATTACATTTATAATAACTTACTTACACATGATTTCATTTAGATTGTTTATGGTGCTTAGCCAGATAAGTGGGCATGAGGCTTTTACGTGGATGTGATTTAATATTGTGTTCAAGAAAATAAATGTGCTGCACTACAAAAAAGGTTAAATTAAATAAAACGAGAAATTTGTAATTGAAAAAAAAATAAAGTATTTTATTTTAGTAATTTTGTATATCAGAATATATTTTATACAAAATTTAAAATAGGTATAAATATTTAAGGACTAACAGAAAAAAAATATAATTTAAAACAAATATTTTTTAGAATATATTAAAAATAATATAAATAATATTTCAGAATATTATTAAAAATTAATAAAAATTAATTTTAAAAATAAAATATATAATATAAATATAAATATGTATAAATATTAAGCTAACAGAAAAAATATATAATTAAAATTAATATTTATATATTTAAACAAAATACTGTAGATCAACAAAAATAAATGTAATAAAAATAATTTAACAATTTGTATAAATGTATATAAAAATAAATATTTAAATAAATAATAAAATTAAGACGGTAACAAAATAAAAAGGAAAAAATTACTATATATTTTTTTGACTACAAAAAGTAAATTTTATAAAAATAAAATATTTATTTAAGTAATAATAGAACACGAAAAATTAACCATTTCATTTGCTGATTACGACTATTTTTGTAAACACAATTGTATTCCTCAGTTTTATATATATTGCAGAAAATATTTACTTTTATTGTTGTTTGTTTTTTATTTATTATTTTATTATTTAATTATAGTTCTTTTGTTTTTTTATTTATTTTTTTTTTTTATTATATTATTTTAATTAGATATATGTATTCATTCATTAATTTATTCATTTATTTTTTTAGGAATCAGTTTTTTTTATTGAATTTGTGTGAATTTATAAACATATATTTGAAAAGTACTCTTTTTCCATTACAAAGAAAAATAAATATATGTGCGTAATTTCTACATAATAATTGTCTTTATAAAAAGTTTTGTATTATAATCTACGTATATAATAATAATAATTTTCTTTAAGAATTCAAAGCTCAGCCACAAACTGATTCCAATTCCAGAAAAAAAAAACATTTCTCTCTTGTCTCTAATTTACTAATTCCACATGGCTCAGTCGTTCACACAGCTCTAACCACATTCCTTTAGCCAGCTGTTAGCCACAAGTCTTCATCTAGCCTCATTTAAACAGCATTATCGACCACAGAAATTTGGCAATTCTTTTGTCATATTTACACATTGGCAGCTAGCTAAAAATGGCCAAAGAGCAAAGTAATCTAATTTTACAGCAGGTTAAAACCATACTCTATCTATGGATGCACAATAAAAATGGAAAAAATAAAAATAAAGGCAGAGAAAAGCCAATGCGAAAAGTTCTATATAAAATGCTAGTGCTGCCTGGGCTTAGGCTCATGTGTTGCCGACCTATACGTAAAGACTGTGGGTTAAGGATTTTATTTCTTTCTCTCTTTTTTTTTTTGGCTCTCTAACTGCTCGCCTGATGCAATTTACGATGCTTTGTTAAACGCTTCAGCATAAAACTGCAAGCTCAAAAACTGCACAGAGAAAACACACACAAACCAACACATGAACACACACGAGTACACATTTACAGTTAGGGCCAACGGATATACAACTTAAAGGCACATCCGTTTCAGTCCAACGAGCTGGTCATAAACAAACTCAACGCCGATTTAGCAGCATTTTGTAAGTGTCTTTGATTTCGGCATTCGTTTTGTTAAGCTGTTTACAAAATTGAGAATTGAGTAGAGGCGTTTATTTGGAATTGAGAAAAGTACAAAAATTAAATTATTCAATTTATAACAATTTAAAATTAGTTTTCTTTAGACAATTATAAATGAAAACATAATTTCAGCAAATTATTAAAAACAAAATTTTAAAAAATAAAATAAAATGAAAGATACAACCTTTAACGTAATTTAGGATAAATGTACATTTTCTTGGAAATTGTTTTTAATTTTAAGCGTTATGTTTTATTTAAGATTTAAGAATTAACTACTACAGAAACTCTCTTATATAAAAAGTTATGCTATATAGCTATTATTAACTCTTAATTAACCTAAACAAAGCTGTCACATTTGATAAATAGAAAATAAGTGAAAATAAATATTTCTTGCAATATTATAAATATTTTATAAATTATTATATATAAATAAAAAAAATATATAATTATTACTTACATGAAATATACACATTACATATTTTATTATTATAATTATATATTTTTTATTTCTATATAACTTTAAATTTTAAATTTATGTAAAAGTAAAAATAAATACATTTATTTTAATTTTAAATATATCTATATTTTTTAAATATATATAAAAATAAAAATAAATACAGTTATTATTTATATCATATCAAAAATATATTAAATATACGATCGCTGCTGTAAATCTATTATTTAGAATTTATTTAAAATGTTATATATATTCAAGAATATCTATTTCATTCTCTTTAAAGAAATACCAAGTATATTATATAATTTCAGAACAATATTTTAAAAATTGTTTTACTATAAAAGAATATATTTCCATAATGTAATTTAAATTAAAAAGGGAAAAAGTTTAACTGAAATTCATTATATATTAGTTGAGGCAGAAAAAATGTAAAATATTTCATAGGAAAACAAACTATAAGAATTTATTATTATTTATTTTGAATTTTATTTATTTAAACTATAATTTAAATTAGCGCAAATTATGCTTTGTAGCAAAATAGTAGTAGAATATTTGCAGAATATCTTTAAACCACGAACAAAATTTAAAACTAAAATAACTAAAGTACCCATAATTCATAATTCCTTCAACAGCTTACTCTCCCGTATCAAATAAATATTACTCACTCAGCTGCGCTCACACAAAAGAGTATTCACAATGCATTGCATGGCTCAGCTACGATTTCGCTGTTCATTGTTGCTGTCTCGCACTGAGTGACCATAGCGTCAGGGTAGCTATAAAACTATTTCGCATAGGATGGAGAGGGGGGTGGCTCGGCGGTGCGGCCGACACATCCAACTCCGAACTATGAACGAAAATAAAATGCTACTTTTTGAAGGGAGCTGGCCATGCTTGTGGTTTGTCTTTCTATTCGCCTGCAACGCTCTGTGTCCGTCTGCTGTCTTCACTCGCACCAACACCTGGCTAATGTGAGTGTGTACATGTGTGTGTGTGTCTGTCTTTGTGTGTGTAAGTTTGAGTGCCTGGCTGTTGTTGTGGTGTTGCACATGTTACGGGCGTGTTGCATACTTTTGGGAATTTCTTGCTGTTTTTTTTTTCAGGTTGCTTTGCTCGCAACGAACAAATTTCTGTGGTTCGTCTGAATTTCTCTTGTTTTTCGCAGCAGAATTTCCTTTTTCATTTTCAATTTTTTCATGTGCATAAGCTGCTGCAATATATCATAACATTTCTGATATTCAATGCTGTAAAAAGCGCTGCATAGTTTTGTAGTTGGTGGTGTACTGAACAAGGCCTTAAATCAATTAAAGCCATAATGGAAGCGAAGCCCAGTGCAACTTCGACCTCGACTGGGGCTAAGTTTTCTAATTAAAATAACAATAAAGCTTGGCCAAGTCTTTGGCCATTGGCATTGTCTTCGCCGGTTGCTTAGCACTCGCTAAACCGCGAGTCTGTCGCTCGTCCTGCTGTCCTGCTATCCTGCTGTCCTGCTGCCCTTTAGTTGCGCGCTCCAAACACCCACACAATGGCATATAATAGCCTCGTTATGTGGCATCAACTTCTTGCCTCATTAAAAAGGTAAACTGTCGCCTATTTAAATGGGTGGGCGTGGTCGTAGTTGTGGTTGCGGTCAGCTCGCACCGCTGGATTTTGCTAAACAAAGTGGTTGATGCAGCAACTATTTAATAGCTGCCCTGTGAATTATGAAGCTTTAATTAAAGTGAAAGAGAGATAAGGCAAGTCAAAGGCAAAGCATTTGACCTGCAATATAGAAGCTATCTTGAATGGGGCGACATGTTGACTTTACTTAACAGCTGAAGCATAATTGTAGATACTCTTGCAGCCTCTTCTACTACTCTCTCCTCCTCCTCAAAGCCCTTAAATTGCTGAGCCTACTTCAACTTTCCGTACCTCCATCTTCTTCTCATCTATCTCTTGTAGTTATATTTTTGTTCTTATCCTCTACTCTTCTACATACTCTACCTACCTAGCCCCTCCTCCATTTCCCCTACCTCCTTGGCCACCTCTTCTTCACCTATTCGTTTACCTCCACTCCTACTTCATTGTACCTCCCACTAATTTACCTCTTATTCATGGTATCTTGTCTCTTCATTCGCATTATTCAACTCATCAACCCACCAATCTTCGCATATCCCAATTTCATCTGTTCCTTCACTGTTCCTCCTCCACTCATTCCTTTTACTCCCATACCGGTCTCTATGCTACCTCTATGCTACCTCTTCTACGCCTCTACCTTCTCTTCTCCTTTACCTCTTCTACTCTACCTCTTTTCCTTTATCTCTTCTACTCTATCTCTTCAAGGCCTCTACCATCTGTTCTCCTTTAACACTTCTACTCCACCTCTTCTACTCCACCTCTTCTACTCCACCTCTTTTACTCTACCTCTTCTCCTTTATCTCTTCTACTCTATCTCTTCAAGGCCTCTACCATCTGTTCTCCTTTAACACTTCTACTCGTCTACCTTCTCTATTGATGTACCTCTTCTACTCATCTACCTCCTCTACTACTCATCTTATTCTTCTACTCCTGTATCTTTTCTACTCTCTTCTCTCTCTTCTACTCCTCTACCTCCTCTACATATCTCTATTCCTCTATTCTCTTCTTCTCGTCTATTCCTCTAGTTCCTGCTTCCTTCCTTCTTCAACTCATATCTACAATACTTAGGCCATAAATGCTCTGTCATACGACCGACTTGTCATGTTCAGCGATTTCCAATCAGTGTCAGCTAACATGTTTGACATTTGGCCTGTTGCTCGGATCTTGTTAGACAACGAAAACTACAAATTTTCCAAGTGTTTGCACTAAAAAGCAATTAAAATTTAACACGAACATTTTTGCCCAAGACAATTATGCGAGTCCCCTGCCAAGGTCCAGATAATAAAACAACGGCCACAGTCAGAGCAAGAGCAAGAGCCAGAGCCGGAGCCAGAGCCCGACAGCGCCAGCGCCCAGCCGAGAGTTGGCCACACTTGGCCACACACTGCAGCTAGGACCGCCCGCTGAACACGTATCTGGAAGGCATAACACCCCACAATTTCCACACATTTACGACACCAGGTGGCGGCAGGGCACAATTTTTAAGGCCACAGACCACTAAAAAAATTAAAAAAAAACAGTCCAAAGAAAAGCGCCCGCTGCAAATTGAATTGTAACCAAAGTCGTGCCCACAAAAAAAAAAAAAACTAGAGGGGGGCACAAAAAACGAGGGCTTTATGTTATTGCTAAGCAAAGTCTGGCTGGGCCAGGCCAGACCGAACCAGACCGGGTTCAGTTGCTCGGCGAGACCATTAGTTGAGGCCAAGTTATGACTCTATTAAAAAAGCTACGCCTCGCTGCACTTGGCAACTTTTTGGCTTGCCAATGCGAATTGCGAACTGCGAATGTCGCTTGCAACGTGTTGCCAAGAGATGCCAAATCCAAGCGGCCTACAACTCTTGTTCTCGTAATTCTAATAAACATTGCCACTATTAAATGCCAGCCCTGAGGGGCAACGAGTCTGGGCTACTGCGCTCCCTCGATCGTTGCCATAGATAAATGGCTAATCTATTGTTGCTCCCAGGCAAATTGAGATGTTCAGAGAGAATTATAGAATATGTGTAAATATTTTTAAATTATTTAATTTGAATTTATTGCACATTCCTAGAAACTAGGAAGAGAACTAAGAAAAGTACATGCTCAAACTTCGCTCTATTACTTTTGCCCCGCCTTTCCGATTGTCAACAGCAGCCTATTCATGTTAATTATGCTTAGATAGCTGTTAATCTATTGTCATTCTGATAGTTTCACTTGACTTCTTATCGCATCCCACAACAACAACAACAACAACGCACAGCAATTTAAGTCCGCAGCAGCAACTTTGCTACGCTCCAAAATCACAGAGAACTCATTAAAATAGCAAAGTAATTTTCCACACCATATCACTATATGCATGGCACATATATCAAAAATGTATGTGCGAAACGCCAAAAAGTTTAAACAGCACAAAATAAAAGCAAATTAAATACATTTTTGATTATGAGCGGGAACAAGGAGCATTGTGGTGGGAGCATTCATTGCCTTAACCCTAGTCAAAAAGCAAGTCAAGCTGAAAAACAGCTTCTCGACAACACTTGACACGAAAATGTTTTGTTTTCTTTGCCTTTCCTTTTACTCTTCCTCTGCCTCTTCTTCTTGTTGTTGTTGTTGTTGGTTTTTTGTATCTCGCTCTTGACATGTTTTTACAGCCGCATAGGCACAGGGCATATGCAAAATATGAGTTGGGCTTGGTCTTCGGTTTCGAGCTCTTGGCACACATGTGCCCAAATATTTGCTTTCATAACTTTAGCTCAGCCAATTCGCATCGCATTTCACTGGCAGCAACCTACATCATTTGATTTTTACTCTCTAATTCCGGCATTCACTATTATGTCAAACGTTTCCCTCAGATAGTCCTACTCCTGCTCGATCTGCTACTCCTGCTCTATCTCCTACTCCTGCTCTTAGAATTTATTGCCGTCGACGTTTGGGGGATGCGAAAGCAAATGTCATTTATGGTCACATTTTTTGACATTCATTGGCCTTCTTTTACTTTTTTTTCTCTTTTTTTTTTTTTTTTTGCTTGCTACTCAAAAGTTTAATCGAAATGAGCGCATGAAGCGTGAAATTAAATTTGATAAATTCTATTTACGTAAAACGATGGAAGATTTGTGTGCAATTTTTTTTTATTCTTTACATATATTTTCTATGTTTTTTTCTCTTCTGCTGTGCTTGTGCCTAGGTCAAATTTTGAAGTGTATCGAATGACTTTTTTACGCTTCGTTCCCTGGGGTTACAAGGACTAAACTGGACTGACGCTTGAAATAGGTTCAAAATGGGCAGCGCAATGACAATTATGTTTGGGTCAATTTGAAATTGTCATGGAGTAGGTAAATGTGAGCTGAGTGTTATAATTTATGGAATATATATATTTCATTTTTATAAGAAAAATGAATATTTTAATAAATATATTTTCTTTATTGCTTGAACAGTTTATGCAATATAAAAAATTTAAAAATATTCTCTATTTTTTATAAAAAAAAAAAAATAATAATAATAAAAAATATATAAAAATATTATCTTATTTTTAATATATTTTTATTTAATATTTAAATATATACAGAGAAATAAGAATTTATAAATATGCATATAAAATAGTCTATAAAATCATGAACTAAAATAGTTCAAATGGAAATAAAATTATTTTTAAGTTTCACTTCAATATGAACTTTTTTAGACCAAAAGCATATGATATAATATCTATATAATTACTATTTTATATAGTATTCTGAGGATCATGTTTTCAAATCATTTCTGCCAACAAATTTAAATGTTTCCAAATAAATATTCAACTACAATATCAATTCATTATTGTTTTCTTGCTATGCATAGATTTTTTTAACTACAACTGAGCTATTCTATTATTTCCAAAGCAGATCAGTTAATATATAAAATATATCTACACTATTCCTATCTCTACATATATAACTAGAAGCTGTCCACAGCTCTGCTCTTCCATTCCCTTTAATAGCTCAATTAGAGTTTCGCTCACGTCATGTTAGAAGAGAAACTAATCCAATATCTATCTATCTATCTATATCTATGCTATTCCCTGTAAAACGCTTTTCCACTTGGAACATATTTAATTCCCTTTAGTTATTAAAGAGCAGTTCAACTTTATAATCCACAAAGGAACAACAAATGACAACAACAACAGAACAACGATAACAACAACCCAATAACATCAACAATGACAACACCTCGAACACAAAATCAACGTCAAACTGTGCGCTAAGCGTTGCTCAACTGAAAGTCCCATTGAGCTGTCCGCCAAATCTAAATGAAAGCACCACCAAGTCCAGGTACCCCAATTCCCCACTTCACCCACGCATTCAACTGTCCAGTATGCAAAATAACAACAACAACAGCAGCAGCAGCAGCAGCAGCTGCTCTTTGCTATTGTTGCCAAACTCCCACTCTGAACAACAACAGCAGCTGGCGCACAATTTGCCAGCGCAGTGCGACAAGCAATCGACAAGCGCAACGCATAACCAGCTCCACGTGCCCCACCTGCCCCACTTGCCCCACAAGCAGCCGCAGCACACATAGTGCACACCTATAAAGTTGCCCCTTGGGGTCAGCTCGCAGAAGCGCTACATTTTGCGCTTTATGCACATTGTTTATGAATTTTCGCGCACAAAAGTTGGCCCAAACGTTGTTGCCGCCTTGGTGGTGCTTGGTGGTGCTTGGTGGTAATGCTGCTGTTGCTGTTGAATGGTTTTACGATTATTAACCCATAAAGTATTCATTGAAGTGAGCTGAGTGCTGTTTGCAAAAGGCAAAGGCAAAGGCACACTCTGGACATGGCCATGCAAAAGTGCAACAACAACAACAACAACGTCAATCTTAACAACAACAATCTGCTACAAAGGCGCCACAAGTTGCAGTCAATCTTTTCGTTTCCGTTCATCCTTTTCTTTTTTTTTGCATTGTGGCTGCGCTCTGTGAGTCACTTTTTGGCCTCTTCAGTTGAGTGCCTTTCATTGGTTTCGCTGTTATGCCAGGGCCTTTTATCTGCTGCTGCTGTTACTCCTGCTGCTGCTGCGGTTACTCTGCTGCTGCTGCGGTTGCCTTACTCCTGCTCCTGCTCCTGCTGTTGCTTCGCTTTTGCATTTTCTAGCCACCCACACTCACTCCCACACCCACACCGACAGCTTCTCATTTATTCAGCTACAGGAATGAATATTAAAAGTGTTTTCAATTTCTGTACCTTTTTGACAGACCTTTTTTTTTTATCTCTATGCTTGAGGTTCGCTTCTGTTGCGGCTAGCCTCGACTCTCAGCAGCCGCCTCTGCTTGCTCATGATTCTGAGCGCATTCTTAATGAACAGCAGCTCGAGTGCGACGCTCAAGTGGCGGGCATGTTAATATCAAGCATTGCGACCACTTCGACTGACAATTAGTGTTGTGAAGTGCGGTTGAGCAATGGCAGCAGTGTTGCAAAGTCAAGAAAAGACGGAAGCAAAAATAATGGAAAAATTTGCCAATAAAGAAATGTTTTGTTTACATACATTAATTATTGAAATGAGAACCTCAACTGCTCTGTTTTCATTTTAATAAAACGTTTTTATTGAATAACATTTTCTCTATTAACAATTTATGAAAAAAAAATGTAAAAATCATTACCAAAAATATTATTAAATGGAATAATAAAAATAATAGAAATAAAAGCTTTTTTATTTGAAAAACATATTTTTATTATCAATACAATAAAATTATTAAAAATAATATTAAATAAAATAATTCAGTTTTTTATTTTGAATAACATTTTTTTATTATTAATACAATACAATCAAACAATATAACATTAAATGGAATAATTAAAATAATAATAATATAACTTTTTTTAAATAACATTTTCTTTATTAACAATATATAACCAATTCAAATAAAATAATATTAAATATAATAATGAAAAAGTTCAAATATAATAAAATAAAAAAATAATAATAATATTAAATAGAACAATGAAAATAATAGAAATATACGGTTTTTTTTTAATAACATTTTCTTTATTATCAATAAATACACAAAAAATTAAAATATAAAAATAAAAAAAAAATATAAAAATATGCAGACATGAACCTTTTTTCCACATAAATGATTAAATGATGAATACAAATTAAATTAAAAATAATAATAAATTAATTAAATGATGATAACTAAACTTATTTATTTTAAGTCGGTTTTTAAATAAAAAATAATAATAATAATAATAAATAAATACGTTGAGCTGCATTGTGTTTATATATAAATCTATTTATTTATTTAATATTGTTTATAATTTTTTTTTGTAATAATTTTGTTTTATATATTAATTTATTTATTTAATTATTTTTGTAATACAATTTAATAATTTTATATATTTTTTTCTTGTATTGAATATTTTTATATATAAATTTCTTTAATTATTAATTATTGTTTATATATATATATTTTTTTATATTTTAACCAATTTATTTAGTTATTTTTATTTTTCATATTCATCTAAAATTCCTCAATAAAATTACCATTCTGTTCCCCAGCATTTGACTTTTTACATTTTATATCTTCTTACTTATTTAAAGCTTAATCTTCTCTGGTCAGATTAAAATCTCGAAGCTGATTCTTCGGCCAGTTAAAATGCACTCAACTTAAAATATATCAAAATGAGTATTAAATATTTACAACGCGACCTCAAAGTGCCCTCGCACTACAACAAATACATACACACACACACACACACACATGTAGCATATATTCATAGCACTCGCATAAATTGTTGCTTTATTGCAAAAGGTTTAACAAATATTTTCATATGCAGCCTTTGCTTGGGGCACACAACCAACACCCTGCACACAACTACACACACACACATATATATACACATTACACACACACACATTCGTCACATACACACACACACATACAGGGAGAGAAAGTGCGAAACCCTTTGAGACGCGCTAGACATACGCAAAAAAAAGCAAGTTAAACTGTTCGCTCCGACTAAGGCATACTCTGTTTGGGCTTTTTGGTTATTGAATACAATTTTTAATAAATAAATCATTGAATTTTATAAAACATATATATTCAATTAAATAAATATATATTACATTACATTTTCTCTAATACTTTTCAATGAAGTCTTAAAGCAACTTTAGTATAGTTGAACTTCAGTTACATATATGATATCTCATATATTTAAAAAATTAAAATTACATTGATTTTCAGAATACATAAACTTCTATATATCAGATTAAATATTTAAAGAATCGATGTAATTTTAATTTTTCATGGATATTCTCTCGGATATCCAGCATATTCTCTCATTACTTCTACTCTCATATATTTCGAAAAAGAAAAAAAATACCAAATTATATATATTTATTTATATCTTTTAAGCATATCAAAGTAAAGTACTTGATTGAGTATATATAATTGCATATCTATTATTACATATTAATTTCATAATTATTAAGCAAATCAATATGCTCGTCTAGCAAGTGTATAAAATGAAACCCGAGTGGGAAAAAGATAAAGAAGCACCAAACAAAAATGTATGAAATTATTTTACGACAAGTGTTTGCATGTGACGGCAGAGGAAGTGTTGGGATAGTGGCGAGCATATAGAAAGGGTCTGCTGTCTGCCACATGATATATATATAGACACACACACACACACACACACACATGCGTATAGCTATGTATTGAGGTAAATTTTTAAACATGTACTTATATAGTTTATATACATATATGTATGTTTGTGTTTGCTGGAAGAAGTTGAGTTCGCAACCCGCTTGAATTAAAATGAGTTTAAGTGGTTTTGCTTCTGGCCAAAGTTTTCATTTTTTTTTTTTTTTGTATTTTAGTTAAGGCAGCCCACACAATGGTTAATTGTGCTGTTAGCCCTGGCTGCTTAAATATATATTAAGCATAAATATATGTAAATGTCTGCAAAGTTACATCGCCTCTTTTAATTAAAGCGAATGGCAAAAGCGTGTAGCCAACTTTAATAAAAAAAATAATTATAATTAAAAATTACAATAATGAGACGAAAACTTTAAAGTTAAAAAAAGTATAAAATTGTAAAATACCAAAACAAACAATTGCCTTGAGTATGATATGAATATTACGATAAATTTTAATAAAAGAGAACTCAGTCGGGTAAATGATGGCCAAAATAGTTAAAGCGCGTTGCTTTCAAATACTATTAAAAATATATAAAATAAATAATATATACATATATATTTAATAATATTTTTAAAGTAAAAGGTAATCCATTTATTTTTATTAAAAATAACTTTTGTATATAATATATTATTAGAAGTTAGAGATAATGTAACAATTTAATTTTAAGCCAGAGCGACAGAGGCCTTCAGGCAAGGAGATAATGTAAAATTAAAGCTAACATTGGACTAAGCACTGGCTAATTATAGTTTTTTAATTTTATGATTTAAATTCACACCCATTCGCATTAAATAAAATATTATAAATATTACTTTTTTTTAAATATTACATTTTTCAAATATTTGTATTTATTTAATATTTTATAGATTCTTAAAATATTACATTAATTAATGTATTTGTATTAAAATATTACTATAAATTTGCATTTAGCGTGCTGAAGGCAGGTTTAACATAAAAAGGCAGATCATATTGAAAGTTTATAAAATTAGTAAACAGTTTAGATGCTGATATTATTATTAAATTCTAATTTGTTATTATTAAATTAAATTATTAAATATTTGAGATTCTTATAGATTTTAAAATAATATTTAAAAAATAAATTATTTTAGATTTAGATTTTCTGCAAAATAAATAAAATGTATGGCTTTCATTTCCACTTAAAACATCTAAAACAATTCATCAATAAGAAAAGCTTTTAATTTCTCAACTATTAAATAAATTTTGCAATATTTTATATTGAATAAATTCTCATACTATCTTGCTTATCGGGCATTTTCAATTAGACAAGATTTGACAGGCTTTGCGGACATTAAATCAAATTACTCAACGAGAAAGTCATGCAAATAAAACGCAACAAAAACCTTTTAACATCAATTAGTGCAATTTCTTGGGCTAAAGCTGGAGCGGAAAGCTCAGCCGTGGCTTGATTGCAGCACTTACACTTGGGGCCAGCTATAAACGTAACGTCAAATTGCTCGGCTTGGATGGTAGGGAAAATATGCGAAGCAAAAACAAACTTAATTGTCTGCACAGTTTTATTTACTCGGACAACTCACATCCTTGGCATGTCCTTGCAGCCTGCAGTCGGCAGTCGGCAGTCGGCAGTCTGTTGGTAATTACGAACAGCCACTGCCTGCACTGCACTCCAGTTCCACTTAACGAACATGCTCCAAGTCTGGACAAACAATAGGCCTGCTACAGGGCCTTGGGCCCTTGGGCCTGGGCTTGTACTGGACAACATGCACGGCTCGTTGCCTGAACAGGGATAAGTTGGACCATGTTCTTGTTGTTTAGTGTCGAACACAATAAAACTGTTCGAGTCGAAAGGTGCTCTGTGGCATGCACTGTGGCATGCTTGGCCAGACAGCGCGAACAACTCTCTGGCATGTTGTAGGTGTTGTTATCATATTTGCATGTTCCCACACTCATACCATACCCTCTCTCTCTCTCTCTGTTTCTCTCACTCGCCGGGCTTTTGCCAATAACTCAATCAGTGGCGCATTGCAGCTGCATCGTAGAGCATCATTCATCATGTCCAGACCGTCGTCCGGTAGCCGGCAGACAGCGCACAAAATATGAATCGCACTTGCCCCAACTCAGTTCTGGAATCATCGCGATTATGTCACAGCATCAGCGCAGCTTACAATTTATAATTGTCAAACGGAAACTTGCCAGACAAATGGATAGATAGCGTCAGCCTGGAGTCTATATACGCTTACATATAGTAAGGATCAGCTACAGGAATGCAGCTGCTCTTCCTGCTACTTGCGCACAAATTGAACCAAACCAAACACCAACTGGTTCGTATTGATTTATGGTCATGGGAAATTGACTTGTGATATATTGGCGAGGACCTTGAAATCAAAAATACACTGCAAGAAATAGATTGTAAAGAAATACAATTCGAAAAAATTATTATTGGTATTTTATTAAAAAAGAACTAGATCAACAGAGTGAACTGAAATGCACTGAGAGAAATCATATACTTAAAAGTTTACTAATACTTATATTCAAATACAATATCAAATATTGATATAATTTCTTAACATGAAATTATTTCTTGTTGCTCTTCAAAATATATTTAATAAATAAAGTTTTTCTGGAGGACTGCGAGAAACATATTAGTTTATTGAAAATATTTAAATATTTATGAAATAATAAAAATGATTAAAAACTAAATAATAAAAAACTGAAAAATTCAAACAAATTTGATGTATGAAAATTTCTACAAAATGAAATTATATTTTTATCAACTGAAATTCATATTTAAAGAACTTCACTAAGAGAATTATTGAAGTGAATTCATAAAGTATTTAACTAGTCAATATGTATTTATATATCTACCTATTTGCTAAAGTTAGCAATGTTTAATAATATATATCAATTTAGAAACTTACTTTGTAATTTCTCCATGTGTATTTCCATACAGCATTGCATTGAAATTGAAAGCAAATGCATGCAGCTCATTTAAAATTCCATTTCGAAGGTGGCATAAATTAAGTGCATTCATAATCGCAATAATGCTATTAACTATCTGCCCCTTTGTCCTATGACCTGTGGCCAAGCCCACACAGAGCGAATGAATGCAAACGGGACAATGAGAAAAGGACTTACTGCTCGAAGGCTTAGCCATGCCTTTGACATTTTAATTTGTGGCACGGATTTGCCAGCCTTGCACTGGGTTACGGATTAGTTGAAGTAATTGCGGGCTTTGAGAATAAATTTAAATATTTAAAGATTTACTAGAAGAATTCAAATATATAATTTAAAGGGGAATAGAAATAGTTGGCTAAATATGGAAGCGTTTCTATACCTACCTCAATGTGACCAAGGCAATGATGTGTTAAACGTGCGCAAAATGAACGTAAGAAGGAGATTTGTCATCAATGTCTTACACTAACAACAACTACAAGCATACAAATACCAATTGCTGATAGCTTGAGACACTGAAACACTGAAACACAGACACACACTCGCAATATGGAGAGATCAGCAAAGTATTCAAGAACTCAAAGAACTTGACAACTTTGTCAAGTGAGAGAACAATAGGACTTTGCTGCCTGTCGCCGAATGCAGCTCATTCATCTTCGTCACGAAACTGGGGCCAAGTTTGCATTTAAATTGGTAATTAACGCAAATGAAAACGAAAGTCACGCAAAACAAAAAAAAAAAGAAATAAAAAGAAATATGCACAAACACAAAGACAGATGGAACGCTCGAGTGGGAGAGAGAGAGTGCGGAAACAACTTATTACGCAAAACGGAAACAATCAACTACACAAAAGATAACAAACGTGCTGGGCATGAAGGATGCGAGTAAAAGCAGAAGATAAAGCACAGAGCAGAGCTTAGCTGAGCGAGCGTCGAGATACCACATACATTGGCGACTGAGAAAGCACCGTTACTGAGCGCCAAATTGATTGCCTGACAACAAAGAGTGGAGAGAGCAGCGTCGAGACTGAGAGAGACAGAGAGAGGGGCAGAGAGTGCAAAGCGAGCAACCACGTAGATGGCAAATGTCAGAAAAATGTCACCCAGCGTAATGACAATAAAATTTATACTATTCCTTTTGTTATTGGTTCCGCTGCTGCTGCTGCTAGAGACGTTGCTGCTGCAGTCGCTGCTGCTGCTTCTCTCTGCTGCTGCTCCTCTCAGTTGTTGCTGCTAGTGTTGGTGACTCTGCTGTTGTTCCTGCTTCTACTTCTCTTTCTGCTGCCTCTGCCTCTGCGACTGCCACCGTTATCATTTCATTAAATCGAAAGAGCGAATAATGAACAAAAGACAAAGCGCCAAAAATTCGTTGGGTTGAGCTCTTTGCGACCATCAGCAGCAGTGAGTGCGCTGCCAATTGAATGTAAATCAAAAGTGGCTCCATACCAAATGAATATGAATGAAGGCGACGCTGAGCAGGAGTGAGTGAGAGGGACAGATGCTTGTGTTAGATTGAGAGAGTGAGAGTGAGAGTGAGCACTGAAGCAGCTGCAATCAGACTTCTGTTGAGCAGGTTCCAATGAAAGTTTCGGGGCGTCGCAAATACCAAAAACAAAAAATAAAAAAAAAATAAAGAAGAGTGAAAGATGTTAATGAAGCAATCACAAAAATGACATGCAATTTAGCTGATGTCCAATTTTACGGGTTCGAATAGGAAATGGAATATATAGAATAAGAGTAATTATAGTTGAAGGTCCTCATTGAAAATGTGTTAAATTTATTCAATTTTTTAATGGAAATCAAATATTAATGATTTTTCTTTGCCCTAAGACTGATTCATAATTAATTAAAATCAAATCAAATAGCAATTAGAACAATTACTTAACTGTGTTTATATCTAGGTTATGTATTATTTGTGAACTAGTTCCTTAAATACTTCGCTTCAATATTGTTTAAAAGAACTAATTGGGTTAATAGAACTACTAAAGAACTACTAGAACTACAAAATTTAATCATTCTTAATCCATTGCAAAATATTCAAAATTACTTAAACCCTAATAGCACATAAGTGAGCATAAATTGTAAATTGATACTTTGGCTGTCCGAATCCAACCTCAAAACAGTTAATATCAATTACAGTCTAAAGCAACTTTCAGTTTTCAGGGGCCATTCGCTGTCAATCAATCAATCAAATTGCGGTGCATTACACTGCACTACATAAACAACAAATGGGGCCAGTCGAGTACATAAATAACTCACTTACAAAGCTAATTACACTTAATACAATTTTATTGGCCCAACTGTAGCTCGATATTGATATTGATCTCTGCGGGTTGTTCTCCTCCTCGATGTTGTTGTTGTTGTTGTTGTCATGCTACATTTACAATAGCAACAAAGTGCAGCGACATTTGCCACCGGCGCACAGCAAAATTTATAGAAAAGTTCACAATTAGCGCCGCTGCCAAAGCAAAGCCAAGCTGGTCGCCTGCACAGACGAGAGTGTGGCACCCACGCAGGCGACGCACAGTGGCACAGTGGGACAAATGGGTGAATTATAGCTTGACAAAATTTAAAATAATAAAACAATTATTTTGCTAATATAAAAAATATAAATATGAAATATATATAAAAGAAATAATACTAAAACAAATTGTTAATTTCTTCCCAACTATAAACAAAGTTATTATAAACTTTATAATTGTAACAATTTTTTAAGCATATACAGATGATTTTTATATAGATGGCAGATAAATATGTATTATTATATAGATGGCAGATAATTATGTAGTTTGTATAAGTCAGTAAAATGAAAGCTCGGTATATCATATTTTGATGTTAAGTGCAGAAGAAGACATTGTCGTAATTTTAGATTTAATAAGAAGCAGCTGATTTCGTCTACTTCTGTCCATTTATCAGTTTATCTGTCTGTCTGTCTATCTTTCTGTATGTTTAGATATATATGTCTGTCTATGTGACCTTCTATTCCTACATTCGTTTAGCTTGCTTTCTGCTTTCCGCTTGTCCATCCGTTTGCCTTTCGTCCTTCCCTTCTTCCGTCCATTAATCTATTTCCCTTTCCTTCCATCTATCTGTCCGTTCATCCATCCATCCATTCATCCGTTTGCTCTATCCGTTATCCATTTGAATATCTTCCATTCCCATATATAAATATATACTTTTTAAAATTCATTCTTATTTTATATGATATCATATTGATTTTATCCCCAAGAACTCCACCATCCATCTGTTTTACTTTTTTTGGTCAACTCCCATTTCATTTTATGAATTTCCTACATACCAATGTACATTTCCTACTTTTTCATGTAATACTGCCCACTGTGCCACAACGCGCCAGCTTGTGGCGCGTGGAACAGCTTAGTGTGTTAAGAACCAGCCACAGACCTGTCATCAGCTTCGAGCTGCGAGCTGCCAACTGCCAACGCATTTTAAGTGTTGCAGGCGATTGCGTTGCTGGCGTTTAGTGTTGTAAAATGTGGGAATGTGGGCAGTAGAGAAAATACAAAACCATTTTGCTGTCAATTGCAGTGAAGGACTCTTTTAAACAGAGCTGATAAATATTCAATAAATAAATTGATTCATTGAAAGTGTGAAAGCTAAAGTTAGCTAGGCTGAAAATAAAAATCCAGTAATACGTAGAGATAGAAAGGCAGAAATATGGGAATATATAATGTAGATTTTATTTAAATTTTTGCATCAGGCAGAACGAAGAATATTAAAGGAAATAAACATATATAAATAAATACAATATTACAAAATAAACAAAACAATATTTGTTTTCTTTTTTTTATAATTATTTACCAAAAATTAATCAAACATATTTTTGTAAATACAAAAATTATTTTAGTATATTTTTAAAGAGTTTTGTTTATAGTCCTATTTCCATTCTTATTAATCTAGTATATTTTTGTAAATATTATTTATATTATTGTTTTCTTTTTATTAATCTATTTATTTGTATTTTTATTTGTATTAATCTAGTATATTTTTGTAAATATTATTTATATAATTATTTCTTTCATTAATCTAATATATTTTTGTAAATATTGTAAATAATATTTTATTATATTATTATATTAAAATCTAATATATTTTGTAAATATTGTAAATAATATTATATTATATTACTATATTTTAAAAATAAAATAAATAAAATAAAAAATAAATAAAAATTTAAATAATAAATTTTAAAAAATACACAATTAAAAAAGTCTGAACTGAATTATTAATGAAATACGCAATCTTTTAATTTTTTTATTTTATAATTTGTATTTTTTTAGCTAACTAACAAAAAACTTCATATGAAAGAAATGGAAGTTGAGTGTTAGACCTATGAAATTATGTAAATATCACTAAATTCATCTCAAATACCCATTGTACTATATAATCTATAAATCTATCAATATAACACCAACAATGCCCATTCAAAGTATTCAGTTTTAACGTAACATCTAGCAGTTCTAGACACTTGGTCAACAGCTGTAGCTAGTCGTAATGTCGTCCATTTGATTTGTTGCCACTTGTGACGCTTGAGTGACAGCCAATGGGGCAGACAGTCAGAGAGGTAAAGAATCTATATACATATATAGTATATATATGTATCTAAACTCGTTTAGTGCTCGCTGCGTTGTCATTTAGCTGGTTTGTCTGCAGTCAGAGGAGCTGCTGCCCACACTTCAAGCTGTAATTAATTATTTGATAAAAGTACAAGCATTAAGTCAATTAAAACTAAATTTATGCCAAACGTTATCTGATGCTGACAAAAGGCGTGATTTACAAGGTGTATTTAAAGCGTGTGTAGATTTTACTAAATTCAGACTATCTATCTATCTCACTCTATCTCTCACTCTGTCTCCCCCTCTGTCTCAGTTTAGCTGTGGGCAGTTTACTCTTTTAGCTACCTGGCTATAAATTCTTAGCCAAGTTGTGTGGGTCGAGCGAGCATTTATCCAGTAGTTATTCGCATCGATTCCATTTAAGAGTCTCTCGTTTCGTTCCGTTCCGTTTCTTTGCTTTGCTTTGCTTTCACAAAACTCTTTTCATAATCTAATCAACGTTAAAGCTTCTTTGGCAAATTTACAAATTTAAACTCCGACTGCAATTAAAAGCGTTCACCGCACACAGCTCTTCAAGTGCAGCTCAGCTGAGTGGTTGGGTGGTTGGGTGGTTGAGTGTGGTGCAATGGTGGGGCTACAGCGTTTCTACACTCTGTTTCGAGTGCAAGTTTTCTAAATGTTTCTGCAAATTTGTTAACTGTAATTTTGTGGTCAAGAAACAAATACACACACACGCACACACACACAGAGAGAGAGACAAAAGGGACTAGCTACATTTTGTGCTTTCTCAATGGCAGCCGTTCATGTACACGGAGAGAAAGGGAGAGAAAGTGACGAAAAGAAAGAACCAAATAGAAAGAAGAAAGAAAGGAAAAAAGAGAGGGGACAAAGAAGAAGGGTGAAAGGAAGAGGAGGAAAAGAATAGGAGCAAGAGAGGAAAAAGAGAAAGGAGAAAGAAAGGGGGAATAGGACAGGGGGTCAAAAAGGAGAAAAGAGGGGGAAATAAGATAGTGGAAACAAATGAGTAAAGAAGAAAAAAAGAAAGAAAGAAGAATTGGTGAAAGTTAAGAGGGGGTAATGGGGTATGTAATGGAGATTGGATGAAGTAGGAAAAAAAGAAAGGAAAGATGAAAGAAAGGGACAAAGTAAAGGGGGGACAGTAATGAATGGGGAGAAATTGAAGATGATTTGTGAATATTATTTTTAATCAGTAATTAATGAATGGAGGAGTATTTAATTTAATTAAGTAATAAAATAATAAATATAAAGGAAAAAATAGACATAATTAAATAAATTTAAAATATATTTGTTACATAATAATTTTATAAAACAAAATTTCATTTTTAAATTATAATACATTTAAAAATTATTATTAAAATAATCACAATTAAAGCAGAATTACTATCAGATCTTCTGCGCTTTAAAGCTTGAATTTTGTCAAGTGCATAAACTTCATTCAGCTCTTTGGTTCGCTTGTTGTGCGTAATTAAAACAATGTTTGTGTTGGCAGCTTTAAGAGACGCCGCTGCCCAGCTCCAGTTGGAGTTAGAGTTCAAGTTCCAGAGCGAGTGCGACCGAAATTGAATCAAAAAATAAAATATTATATAGCATATTTCAAGGCGTTTACACGGCAGCCCAAGCGCAACGCACACACCAAGCGAATGTTGATGATGATGAATGTCAGCGCCCTCACAAAAGAAGTAATTTTGTGTAAAAAGTAACCAACCAACCTCCCCTCTCCCCTCCCCCCTTGCCAGTTAGCCCCCTGCCCTTGGCGTAGGCGTGCCCCAAAGCCGTTACAACTGTTAATGACATTTACGAATGTTTGCGAGAGTCGCCGCACATAATGCCAAAATAATGACGATGCCTGGATGGCTGGACCCAGAGTCAACCAGCCCCTTCCCCCCAAAAAGAACAACCCCAAATATCAACCCCTCACCCCTCACCCGCCATGCCACATGCAATAGAAAAATGACGCGGAAACTGTCAAAAATAAGAAAAAATAAAAAAATGTTAAAGGAAAATGGAAAAACCGCAGCCAGCGACAGCGTTTTGCGGTTTGCTTTACAAATGACCGTCGGCGTTGATAATGAAACTGTACCTACCCCACCAGCCCCTCCACCCACTAACTTAGTTCTCAGCAACGCCCCGTCAAATTATATAATAACGGCGTCAACATTAGCAAATTGTTCGCCTCTCCGCTGCATTCAAGCCAAAGCCAAAGCGAACTTTATTCAGGCAGTTCCGTTCTTAGCTTTAATGGAACTTGGCCAAAACGCGAAGGGATTGTGAAGCCCATGATTTGTATTGCTTAACTTCTGATTTCGATTGGCATGACTATGCATAGTTTTATTTAGCTAAACTAGTTGGGCAAGCGTAAGGCGACCTGTGAAGGTGACCAAGCGAGAGTGTTGCTCTCTTCGTTAGTTATATTTTGGTAGTTATTCAAGTTATTAACAAAATAAAACTATTAAAAGATTCTACATCATATGCCATTTATTTAAAAATTATAAAAATTTATATTAATATAGCATAAGATAAAATATAATTATTATGCATTTACTGTACCTTACTGTAAATTTATTTTACAATAAAACAATTCAAAAATATTTTTAATTTATTATAATAAAAATACCTTTTTTATTTAATTTAAAATATTAATATTAATTAATTAAGCAAATAAAATAAATATTTATAGATTTCATGATACTAAAAACTATTAAGTAAAAAATATAATTTTTTTTAAATTATATGCAAATTCATAAGTCAATTTATATATATTTATTATATAGATAAAGTCATAAGAAATATTCTCTTTTCAGTATAAGCTAATTTGAATTTAATTCACGCTAGCGTCACCTATGTGCGAGTAGCTGCAAGTTCAATATAAAACACTGCTCGGACAAGCAGTGCACACGTATTCATGAAAAGCAGTGCATATGTACTCGTGAAAAGCAGTGCACACGTTACAAATAAATATATATACAAATGTGGCATTCAAGTTTTCAATTTAAATACACATTATTTTATTTAAATTACAAGATTAATGCTAATGTTAACTTAGCAGATCGACTAGCTTACAAAAAATATAAAAATATTATTTAAAAATAATAACACTTATAAAAAAGAAATATATAATAAATTTAAATTTAGTTTACTCAATTAAAGTAAGGTTTAATATACTCTTTTTAAATTTCCTTAAATTGAAAAACGAAAGCATTTAATTTGCAGTTTTTATAAGAGCTCACAAATATCTGCTGCGCTTTGCTCAATGCAATGCAAATAAATGTATTTCACTCACACTTTGAGAAGAAACACTCAAAGAGTAAGCGATTGCATCGGTTCTTTAACGAATTCTTTTGCGAACGACTCGCAATTGTTTTCGTTTCTTTTGTTTCATTCTGGCTGTTCCCCGCCCGTTTGGCTGTATTAAAAGAGAGCAACAAATCTTTTGCATGTGTATTGGTGTATAAGCGAGGCTTGGCTTCGCTAAACACATCAATAGCGTAAGTGAATGTGAGCGTATGCTTATGTAAGTGTAAGTGAAGACCGTTACTTTGACTTTGAGTTGTTGCTGCACATGCTGAGAAGAGCCTCATTGCGCGAGCGTCAATTGTTTCGCTACCTGAGATGCAATGTGAAGTTCGTGAAAAGAGCGACACACGAATAGTTCGCTCAAACAAAAAACGAACAAAAACGAAGCCCCTTTGCTGAAAGTGAGAGTGAGAGAGTATGATTTTGTTCGGTTGATCCCACGAAAAGGGCGCGAAAGTTTAAACGGTTAAACAGTTAATTAACAATTAATACAAATGTTAATTTAAATGAAATTGTAATAGGCAGAAATCAATATTTATTTTATTTTATTATTATTTATTTATATTTTTTAAACATTTATCAATTTATGTACTTTAATAGAAATTTAATTAATTAAATAAATAAATCAAATGAAATCAAATTTGTTTTTTTTTTCGTTTCCAATTGAGAAACGAATGCATTTTGTTTATTAGATTTAAGTAATTGCAATATATTTACATGGTACATGTATTTAAAATTTTTATAACTTATATTATATATCCGAGTTGTTAAATAATAAATTCTAAGGCTTAGAATATGTTCAATTTATATATCAGTTGTATAAGTCATGTTTATATATAATTTATATTATATCATTTATATGGCCGTGGGGTCATATAATCTTGTCTTGAAGTAAAAATACAAAATTTTGTACTAAAATCATTTAAAAACGAGAAAATGGAGAGCAAATGAAAATGTGTAAGATGAAGGACGACAACAGGTGAATAGCCTGTGAAAATATTTACAGCAAAATAAGTGGATTTGAAATAAAAATAATTTTCATACAAATGAGAAATAAAAACATAAATATGAGCGAATTTTTTGCGGTGGGCAGAACCAAATTAAAAATTCAAATAAAATCTTTGTGAGCTTAATAAATCTTGGGTATTATATAGTAGCGCACCTGGGCGCAATAGCGATGCCAGGAGGAGTGATAGCGTCCCTGATTGCGTGCATTGGTGCGCGTGGCACGATGCAGCAGCAGTACCACCAGCAACAGCAGCGACAGCAGTGGCGGCCAGGCAGGACGCTGGAATAGGGACGTGCCCAGAGCGCAGAGCGCCAGGATGTCACCCAAATAGTTGGGCTGACGCAGATGGCCCCACATGCCGCTCAATAGCAGCCGGCTGCCCTGGTAGGTATGAATGGTCTCGATGTTGGCAAAGATGGGATTCTGTGAGTTGAGACGATATTTGTACTTGTAGGCGCAGCTGTAGCGCTTGATGGCCAATCCGAGTAGAAGCAGCGAGAGCACAGCATATGGAGCATACCAGCAGCTGATGCCTACGCGCTGCTCATAGAAATATTTGCTAACCGAGCTGAGCAGATAGGGCGTGGCCGCGTAGCGCAGCAGCAGCAGACAGCCATAGCCCTCATGCTGCAGCTCGAAGGAGCAGCTGAGATGATGCTCGAAGAGCAGCGCATCCAGCACATACAACAAGAGCGAGCTGGCCGCCAGCAGAGCGCTGCCATCATAGTTGACATTCTGCCAATAGTAGCGCACGAGATAGACGTAGCCCTCCTGGGCCTGGGGCCAATGGGGCCACTGGATTGTCTGATAGATATAGCAGACGGCATAGAGCAGGGTGGTGACCAGGGAGAGGCGATAGTAATATTGCTTCAAATCGACACGTCCCAGCCACTTGGGATTCAGCTGCCGACCCAGGGCAAAGTCAATCAGAAAATTTCCGCTGCGCCCGTAATCATTGACCAGCGTCTGGCGCAGCACATTGTATTTGGTGGTATCGACACGCCAATAGCTCCAGCTGGCGGCCACAAAGGCGCTGACCAGGCCATAGATGCAGAATCTCAGATAATGACGAAGTATGAAGCTGACCACTGGATACTTCAGATACTCGGCTATGCCGCCAGCAAGCAGCAGAGTGAAGCTAACGCTCAAGCCATTGAATTTATATGTTTCACGTGTGAGATGTACACGTCGTCCGGGCAGCAAAGCCACCAGCAGAAAGACCACAAATTGAAAGGCCGCAAAGACGCCGACGACGTGCGTCTGAAAGACCTGACGCGTCAAATAGTTCCAGTCGAGCAGAGCCATGGGATTGGGGCGCTTCAGCTGACAGCCATTGCGCGCCGTACAGCTCCAGGCGAGATAGTAGACCACATGGGGCACCGTCAGCAGCAGGAACAATGCTCCGGGCCAGCCACCAAATTCTTTGGGCACCTGCAGCTTGCGACAGACATTGCCAGACACCGGCGTCATCGACTGCCGCGTGTTATTGAAGCTGCGGAATTCCTCGTCCTCATCCTCCAGATGCTCGTCCTCCTCGTTAATGTCCTCCTCGCCGGTAGAGTAGCTGCGCCTTGAACTCTTCTCATCATCATAAACCGAACGCGACACAGATCGACTATAGCGACTGCCCTCCCTTGAGTTGTTCGTATTTGAATTCAAGCCCGCCACACTCGAGATGGTCTTCGAGAGCGAGCGACGCAGTCGATCTGTGACACGTTTGCGTATGGATTCTGTGTCCACCTCGTCACCGGTGCCGCCCTCGCTGCTGATCTTAATGTGCTCTGTGGTGACTGTGGAGCTGCTGTAGGTGCGACTGATGATCGGACTGTTTACCGAGGACGTAAGCAGCGCCGCATTCGGCGCAATCGACGATGTATTTGTGGTCAAGGTCATGGGAAAGCTGCTGTTCAGAGTGCGCACAGGAGAGGATACCTAAATGGAAGAAGAAGAAGAGAGAGAAGAGATAGATGAGTATCGGTAGAAATCAATATATATATAAATATAATATAAATATAATATAAATATAATATAAATATAAATATAAATATAAATATAAATATAAATATAAATATATAAATAATATAAAAATAAACAAAAATTAATTAAAAATTATATATTTAAAAAAAATTTAACTAAAAATTTAGCCAAAAATAAAGTTAGCCATAAATAAAAATGGAAAACAAAAGTAAATATATATTTATATATAAAAATGAAAACAAAGTTAAGCTAAAAATTAAATTAAAAATAAATTTAAATTAAAAATAAAATTAAAATTCAAACCAAAAATACATACAAAAATAAATATATTCTTTTTTCATAAATAAAAATAGTAAAAAAAAAATAAATAAAAAAACAAATATATGAAATAAATAAATTAAATAAATAAATAAATAAATAAAAGTGAAATAAATAAAATAAAATAATGAAAATACATAAATACCATTAAAAAAAATATTAAAAAATACAGTTAAAAAATACATATAAAAAAAAATAGAAAAATAAATTAAATATATGAATTATACGAATTACACAAATAAAAAAATACATACAAAAATAAATATATTCTTTTTCATAAATAAAAATAGTAAAAAAAAAAATAAATAAATAAATGAAATAAATAAATAAAATAAAGAAATCAATAAATTAATAAAAAAAATAAAATAAAATAATAAAAAAAATAAAATAAAATTAATAAAAAAAAAAAATAAAATAATTTTTAAAAATAAATAAAATAATAAAAAAAAAAATAATAAAATAATAAAAATACATAAATACCCTTTTTTTAATTAAATACATTAAAAAAATAAATAAATAAATAGAAAAATAAATTAAATAAATGAATTATACGAATAAATTACACAAAATTAAAAAAAATATATAAAAATAAATAGAGGTTAGTATAAATTATTTAAAAGCACGAAAATATCGCATGCTATTCACAATAAACTGAACTGGGACAGCAAATCTTGAAGTATGTTGAAATAAATAAATATTTATAAGAATATATATGTATATAAACATATAAACATACACATGTGTACACACATATATCTTTAAATAGCTCAACTAGATAAGACCTCAACGCGAATTGTATTAGACATAGAAAAGATAACAAAGTTGAAAAACTTTATAGGTAAACCGGTTAAGATAAACATAAACACACACAGACAGATATATGCACTTATATATAAACCCAAGTTAATCTATTACTGTATATATATCCAAGCTTATCTAAATCTATATAGGCAAATAAACCTGCACCAACCTCATTAACTTCTTTGATAGGTGTTGGCGCCTTGGCCGTAGACCGCGTGCTGGTTGTGCGAGGTGGAACGACGGGCTGTCCGGCAGCGGAACGCGGCCGGCTAGAGCGACGGGCGCGCAGTCCGACATCGGCGATGGGGGGCTCGGCGGGCGGCGCCTTGTTGCGCGAGGGTGAAGCACGTGTGCGAATTCCAGCGGTGCCGCGTCGAGTCTGTGCAGCGATAGCGGCAGCAGCAGCGCTCGCCTGTGTAGTGGGTGGGGCCGCGGCGGCGGCGGGCATAAAATCCTCTGTGCGACGCGAACGTAATGAGCGTCGATCCATGCTGGTTGCTTAATTTAAATATTCACGATCTGTAAAAGTATATGTGTGTATTTATATAATATATAAAAAAAATTAAGCGCGCTATATTTTATTTATAGTATGCGCACACTACAAACTATTTGTGTTTACACTTTCCCGCCCTGTCTGGCCATACAAACTATCTACTACTGCTACGGCAATAACAACAAAGGCAACACTTTTCAGCTGGCACGAAAAAAACGGCGCGTACTGTACCCGGCAACGTCGCCGTCAACGTCAACGCCGACGTCGACGTTGACTTCGTCGTCAAAAGAAGCAGCGACAGCGACAGCGACAGCGACTGCAACAAATATTCTTATCTTTCCGTAATGCACTTACAATTAAACAGCAGCCAGTATTCTTTAAATGTTTTTCCAGTTTTGTTAAGTTAATATTTTTACACAAAGTTCACTTTTAAAATTGCCAATCTTTGTGACATATAAAAAGGACGCTAGTCAAACCGTCCGAACACTGCCGAAATTATATTGTAAATGAGCGCGGCAACGCGTTGTTGTGTGCGTTTGGTGTTGCCGCTCCGTGGTGAATGCCTGTGCAGCGCAGAGTTGCCAATACATAGTAGGTTAAGATGCCAGCTGCATAGATTCAAAAATATTGATTTAATATTATTATTAATAGTAATCATTAGTTTAAATAGCTATGTATATTAAATTGTGTTTGTTTTAAGGCTCTGCTTGAAATGACATAGTTAGTTTCATTATTTGTTGCACTGCTCTGCACAATTCTACTACATATGCAAATAAAACGCGCTTGCGGTCATATTTAGTACATTCTTTTGCTGCCTTTTTGCAAACACACACGCACATAATTCTACAACAAAAAGCACGACGAAGCGAGCGATAAAGACAAAAGGCAAAAGGAAAAAAAAAACTTAAAATTTACACTGCATATACGAATATAATACGGAAGCATTTCTGTCAGTTCGAAAAATGTAAGTAGCACAAAATTAACAAAATCTCCACGACACATTAAAATAGCAAACATGTTGTGCAATCTAAACCTAAATTACCAGTGATTTATAACTGTTATGAAAACGTCGTCTCCTCTCCCAAACACCTAACGCCTAACAATATCCCTGGCCGTGCCCCAATAGCCATCGCAGTCGCAGCCGAACTCCCCCGCCCATCCATCTGAGGACGAGGGCAATTCCATAGAGCGAGAGAGACAAAGAGGAGCCAAAGTCCAGAGAGACGTAATGGTCACACCACAATCGCCCGTTCCCATGTTCAACGGGCTGGACGACGATTCGTATAATGATGCGAAATATTCGCACGAGATCAACAACAAGATGCGTGTGCCGAAACGGATTAAGGCCACCGGCGAGTACTCTGACGAGGATCTGTTGCTATCAAATCAGAATGGAATGATTAGCTCATGGAATTATCATGACAAAATCGATATGAATGTGCCAGATCGAATTGTGGTGCTGGGTCACAATCAGCATCTGGAGACACGTTCGGCACCGCGTGAAATTCAATTGGAGAACTCCATATTGCCCAAGAATCCATCGGTGGGCTTTCTACGTGTCCAGACACCGCCGCGCGTCATCACGCTCACCGATCATCATTTCCCATCGGCCTCAGAGCAAAATTCACCACATCTCCGATCCAATGGCAATCTCTATGGCAACGATCTCGACGGCGATGTGGATGACGACGAGGACGGCCAACGGGCCACACAATATGTTCGCTCCAATGGCAATGTGCGCATGGGCTTTCAGAACAGCAACGATGCCAACTCTGTGGAATCTGACTCGCAGGTAAGCAAAGGCACTATAAGATTTCTCTATACATATTTCTATATATCTTTTATATAAGTCAGATCTGTTTGCGGAATTGCTAATCTTGTGCCGTATTTCATGACGGACTGAGCGCATTGCACGAGCGTAATTCGATACGATTTCGATTCCTTATCAGCCCATGTGCTAATGCAGCTCATGACGAAATTTTCTGCTCTGTCCGCTCTACCGCCCCCAAACCACATTTCAATTGTTTATATTGAGATTAGCGAACTGCTCAGCTATGGATTTGATTGTTAATATAAATATTGATCGATCCATGTGGTTAATTGGTCTCAGATTTAATGACAGAATAGCGAGAGCGAGAACTCTATTTAAAATAGAGTAGAATTTGCTATATAATTATATATCATTTGTAGATCAATGAAAAATATGTTATATAATTTGATCAATTTCATGTATATAGTATATCAATTCTTGATCAAGCTTATCTCTTATAGCTATATAGGTCTGTCTAGGCTGCCAACTAGATTTTTCAATTCATTATACCCTGAACCCATTGAAAATGGGGAAATCAGTTAGAATTATTCATCAAATAATACAGAACAAGCAAGTGTATGAGTATGTGATTTTGCGTGTATGCGTATTATGTATACAGAAGCGAATCGTGTAATTCTTGGAATATATACAAAAGTTCTCGAGGGGTTCAGGCGCAGTCTTGTCTCGAGCTTTCTTAATTGTTTAATACAAGTTTTCCCTTAGTTCTTATAGTTATACTTCCATCAACTTTTCTCGATAACATTTCCAATTTGTCATCAATATTAATTAAGAAATCTATGTAAACTTTTTTAACTCTTCTCTGTCTTATGCCTGTTGCTTCTGTATATTCCTTAGGGCAATCTTGATCATTTATGCTATTTATAATAGTTAAAAGTATCTGCAACTATTCATAATATATTAATAGTTGATACCTTTAAATATATTTCCTTTTTTTTTTATTTTTTATATTTTAACTAATCTTGATAAATAGCTTCTTACTTAAAATTTGATCTGCATTATCATTTCCTTTATCATTTCCTATATCTAAGCAAAGCTTGTATAGCTTCAGATATAGTAAAATATCTTCCATTATGTTCCATTATATTTAAAATTAAATCTATTTTGCTTTATCAGCTCAATATACATTCGTGATATATCTGCTATATATATGATATTTATGGAGCAAAATATCTTCTTTAGATATTTCTTTCATTATACTATTTCAAATTAGATTTATTTTGCTTCATCAGCTCAATACTCATATGTCATATATCTGTCATATATATATATGATATATAGCATATCTGAAATACTTAATATGCTGTCAGATATCTGCTATAGATATTTAGTATTACTTTTCCTTATTATCACCTCCATCTACCCATATATATATGTTATCATATATCAACATTTCGACTCCTTCCCCATTCAGTTTTTATATATTTTTGTACAAAATTTTCATCTCTAATACCACAATTTTGCTCTTCACTATTTTTGCACTATTATTTTCCCGGAACTCTCTGTGTAGTTTCCATTTAGCGTCAACTATTCGCTCGAGTAGATGCTGGCCATGCCCGGGGCACGTTGCTCGCAATCCTTGGCCATTGCCTGCTGATAGACAAGTTGCTGGTCGGGCTGCTGTCGCAGGGGCTTGGCAAAGGCACGACACTTCCAAACGTCCACCTCGGTGGCCAGGCATTTGCGAAAATCGAAATCGCACAGGCCCAGCGTATAGAGATGTTCGCTTGGCTCAAAGTAGTGCAGGCCGCGTCCGATTTTGATGACAATGCCGGAGCTGAGGACGATCTTGCGATCGTGCAGCGTTTCGTCCAGCTGGAAGTTCATGTGAATGTTGCCCGTGGCCAGATCGGCGCGTATCTGTTGCAATATATGCAATTGATTCTTTGGCAACGCCAGATCCGGCCGCGTCGTCAGTCGTATGTACTTCAAGTAGCGACAACTCTTGACCAGCACCTCGAAAAAGTTCACCAGATTCTTGAATTGATGCTGCTCACAGAGCTGCGGCTCATTCAGATGCGCCTCCTTCACACTATCATTGAAATAGGCGCCCAGCAGCCGTTGATAGCCCCGCCCCCGGGCATCCCGTTCGATGGTGATGTGTTCCAGCAGCTTGCTGGAATGCAAATGTGCCTTGACCTGATCACGCAGCTGATTCGCGCGTGCCTCGTACATCTTCAGATACTTGAGATAGAGCTGCTGTTTCTTGGGATCCGAATTGGCCAATTGATTCAGCTTAAAGATGCTCTCCTCATACAGCAGTATCGCCTCCATAATATGGCCCGTCTGCTCGCACTTGAGCGCACCGCCAATGGACTCCAGTTTGGGCAGCTCGTCCTCCTCCGAATAATGCGCCTGTGACATGTTTTTGAATTGATTTTCTTCTAAATTTATTTATTAATTTTTTTTTTTAAATTTGCCTACGCCTGGACTATTTTCTGATGCTGACTGAATATTCAGAGCGTGCTGTAAATGTATTTAGAATTTTTGCTAAATTTGAAAATATTTTAATGTTTTCCTAAAGACCAATTTGCTTTGCCAATTTGCGATTGAGCCAAGCTAACTTACTTGTTAATTAGGTCTGCTTTTAGATGGTTTTAAGTCAGCTTAAATCAATTTGATTGTCAAGGAGATAAATTTATAATTTGTCAAAATTTCGATAGAGCTAAGCAACGGCTGCATATAAATATTTTAAATATTTTAAAATATTTATTATATATATTTTTTACATTTCATATTTAAGCCATGGTCTATCAGAATTTTGCCGTAAGCTCAGCTGCACTTTAAGCCAAGTTTTCTAATGCTCTTTCCCCCCTCTCTCTCTCTCCCACATAGCTCACAACGGGCAGCGGCAGCAAACGCTCGCAACAACAGCTGCAGCTGCAGCAACAGCAAAACAATCTGGACGCCTCCATGCTGGCGCAGCGCGACGGCACGCCCATGGGCGAACTGACGCCACACGAGGAGATACTGTATCTGCGCCGGCAGCTGGCCAAATTGAATCGACGCGTGCTCAATATTGAGATCAACAACGAGCAGCGGATGCAGCGCGAGAAGATTGTCTATTGCCTGGGCCTGGCCTACTTTGTGCTAAAGACGATCTTCTGGCTGAATCGCAATTAGAGCTAACAAAAACGAATCAGGATGCTATAGCCTGATGGTGCTTAAATCCGTTTGTTTCTTGACTACGCAACACGCCGGAAGAAAAAAAAAATAACTTCGATTAGCAGATTTCTATTTTCCCTTACAGTTTTCATATTTTCGCCCGTAGGCGCTGGGAGAGATTTTGTTGTTTTCCTTAAATTTTCCTTTCTCTTTTTTTTTTGCCATATTTGTTATAAGTTTCTGTCTTTTAATTAAATAAGCACAACTATGTTTTTCCGTCGTGGATACCCAAAAAAAAAAAAAAAGAAAAACTATTTTTAATATATGTCAATCTATAGAAAAATGTATTAAATCTGCTTCTCAAAGCAGCTCAAGTATTTACATATATATGTCTGAAGCAAACCAACCGAAGTAACTCCAAAACAAACTCTTCTTAAAGCAAGATCTTAAATCCCATATTTTTTTTATATATACATATGTGTGTGTGTGTGCGTATCCCATCCGAACCCATCCAAAGCACGGAACTGAAAGTTGTTTATAAATACATATATCATATATCTGTATATAGATATACATATATATGTTGTGTATACCTCTAACTTAATTAGCGCATAATTTGATATATCGCACTTGAAAGTTGATCTGAATTCTTATTGTGCTTTTGTTAAATGTTAGTTTTTATTAGCCTTAACATTGTTAAACATAATCCCATGGAGTACTATATACTAATTGAATCCCAACATAGAACGTGAATTAACGTTATTTCTATGCAATAGATAAACAACATACATAACATATAAACATAATAACATTAAAGATTTCTAACATTTTACATCTAATGAATCCCAAAAACAGCAGCAAATGAAATCATTTAGCTTTAGTGATCGATTATTGAATGAGATGATATTAAAAAAAAAAAAAAAACAAGTAAGAAAACTCTAGTCGAGAGTGCTCGACTAGATAATACCCTGAACCCAATTTTAATAAAATAAAATAATAATCTGTACTGTGGTTTGGTTTTTTGTAATTATCTTGAAAATGCATCAGTTTTAGTGCTGAAAATGGCAAAAAACTTCTTTATTTTGACAAATAGTTAAATATATTGCTCTTGATTAGTAATAAAATTAATCCGTTTTCAAGATAATTACAAAAAACCAGTGTCGAACGTGACAAAAAGTTGACTTTTCTGGTGAATTACCCATATGGATAAATCAGAAAGTATACATAAGAATGTATGCGTGTAACGTTCAAAATGTACATATGTACATGTATATATACATTGCATTGCCAAAAAAATAATAATAGATGGCGCTTATATTAGTTGAAATTCGAAAAATGTTATATTATTAAATATCATTAAAAATAGACCCAACAAATAGACGTTCCTCGATTAACAGGCATTACCTTAATTAACACAGACACTTCATAATTGTAAAAGAAATATATCAATGCCACTCGAAGCTGTAATAGCCATAGTAAATAAGTTCACTGCTAAAGCGCCATCTATCAAGTTTAAATTTTTAGACCATGCTACACTAGCTTTGAATGTACATGTGGGCATACATATAGGAAAACCGTTGATGTCACGTGCTTTTGTTATTTGGGCAGACTTTTTTTTTTTGTTCATTATTTTCTGTTGACTTAACGGAATAAAATATAATTGAAACAAAAACACTTTCAGAAATGATGCTATTAAATATTTGAAATTAAAAAAAAAAAACCACTTATTCACAATTAGTTAAACTACCAACTGACTTTCAAAGGTATCAAATACAAAAGAATAAATAATAATAAAAAAGAAATAAATAAAAAAAAAAATAAAAAAATTAAAAAAAAAAAGAAATTATGAAGAGCTTAGGCGGGGCTAGAACCGGCGACAGCCTAACATTCGGTGCATCTACCTAGCCATCTACACCACGGATCACTTAAACGACAGAGTAGCGAAAACGAATCAAATTCGCCATATACGAAAAAAACTAAAGCAGTGACTGAAAATACAAATACAATACAAATACAATACAAATACAATTCAAAGACAATGCTAACGCAATTCAAAAACAATTGTGATTCTTAGAATTTGCACGCATAGCAACATAGAAAACGGCCCAAGATTTTTTGTGTGTATATGTGCACACGCATACGAAAATTGATTTGCATTGCTCAACGTTGCTTGCATTTCCATTGTTATTTTAATTATTTTAAAATTTTTAAAATATATAATGGATTGTAATGAGAGTTTCAGCATATGATCTACATATTCTATTTGACATTTTAGGTTTTTTTTAGAAATCATAACTCTTTTACAATTAGCTTTACATGCCCAAATATGTACATACATACATATGTACAGCCACACGCTGATCTGCGATTGTACACATATACATACATACATACATACATATGTACATATGTATGTATATATGTGCGCCCGCAATGCGTCTTGCTTTGTCGCTGCCTTGCTTGCTGCGCCACATGGGTTTTGATGAGAAAACTTTATAGACTAATAATTCTGTTTCTAGATGGACAATCGTATTGATATGTTCAGATTAAGATTATGATATTCATATCTTTATGCCAAACCAAACTGTATGTCTCTAGTATTTGAAATGCATTTTTTACACATTTGGGGGTGTGGGGGCGAATTGGGGACCGGAATCCAAAATCTGACAAAAACCGAAATTGTATTAAATTGGTATCTATATATATGCAGAAGACTTGGAAACTCTAACTCTAAAGATGAATTAGCTAGAATTTTATAACTGGTTCCCGATAATTTCAGTTATCGATAACTAAGCAAATATACAAGTTATCGAATTTCTGAAACAAACTCGTACTGCGCGCTCAATATACGGACCTAACACAAAAAGAATGAACTCTCTAGCTTTTGTATCTTCGGAAATCGACGCGTTCAAACATACGGACAGACGGACAGACGGACAGACGGACAGACGGACATGGCTATATCAACTTTTCTCGTCACCCTGATCAAGAATATATATACTTTATAGGGTCTGCCACGCCTCCTTCTGCCTGTTACATACTTTTAACAAAACCATTATACCCTGATTTCCCATTTTCAATGGGTTCAGGGTATAAAAAGATACAACAATAAATAAGAATAAAAACGTTTCAAGTTGGGTTTTTTTGTATTTTCTTCGTAAAGTAAGTTAACTATGGATATATGAATATATATTCTACAATTCAAGAGTATATTCTATATATAAAGGAATACACTCTAATATGGAAGGAATATACATTTGTAGGACCATATTCTGTATAGTACTGTTCGCTGTATGTGGGACTATCCTTTATATAGCAGTAAGCTAATATAGGAATATTCACCATATACTACTATGCTCTATATAGGACTTAATGTACATATGCAATACTCTACTATATACTACTGTAGAGAATATAGAGTAGTATAAGTAGAGGAGTATATGCATAGTAGTAAGTTCCATATAAGACTAATCTCTATAAAGTAATATGCTCTATATGAAACTATAATTTTTATTGTACTATACTATACGTAATACTTTACATCATATTGGAATACACTACAAATAAGTACTGTACAGTACTATGTAGTATTAGATTCTATAGAGGACGCTTCTCTACATATTACTAACTCATACTGCATCATACTCTGATCTGAAATTTCTTCAAGAACTCAGTTTCAATTTATAATACCTTATATTATGCTATATTCTATGTAATATGCTATTAATCTATATAGTATTAACATTCCATATAGTATTCTAGTAAAGACAGTTCTACACTTCATAGACTATCAAACTTTTATTGGAACTTCTTTCCTAAATCTATCAAATATACCCTTAATATACATATTCCAAAGACTTTCAGATTTTATATTATTTATGCCATTTTCAGCCTCACTTCAATAAAAAAAAAATAATAATAATAATAAAACATTTTCTTTTAACGCATTTAAAAAATGTATTTTATTTTATTTAATTTTTTTTTTTCTTTATTTTTTTCTCATATTGGAATTAAATTATATAGATATTAATTAAGACTACAGATTAAATGCAATATATTTTTTGTTTTTTCTTTCTTTTTTTTATTTTTTTTCTTTTTTCCAACATCTTTAGGGATTAACAAAGATGTTTATCTAGAGTTCAATAATTACGAAAAACCTGAGCGAAATTTCGTTCGTTTTTGAACGTCATTGAAAAAAGCTCTCTCAACGCCTTTTCCATTATTTTGTTATTTTGTTTTTGTACACTCTTTTTCATTAAATCTGATAACTTGTTTAACATTACGCATATAGAGCTATTGGTATATATCGATCTATATAATAGACGGTAAATAAGCCGACCCTAGCAACGTTTCTCTTATTCTTCTTGATGTGTGTGTGTATGAGTAAATTCTACTCACATTATACAGGATATTTTCTGAGAACAATGGTTAATTTTTCGATTTTAGTGTTTTGTATTTTCTTTTTTCTTTCTTTTATTTATAATGGAATTACGTTATCGTTTAATTTACAAATTTTTATGCAAGATTTACAAATTGATCAATTTCATTCGTTTTGCCGCCGTCTTCATATATATACTTTAGCTTTCTCTCTCTCTCTCTTTGTTTTTTATGCGGCGGGATCAATTAATCCAACGCGTTGAGTTCGACTTTTAAAAAAACTGAACGGTTTTGTCCTCTCTTGAAATGTGTATACTAAAAGACACGCCTACTACTGTAAACTTAAATTCTTATGTATAAATACAAATGTGCATATGTTCACTTTGTTGTTGTTGTTGTTGCTGTTTGTTTCCCTTTAGTTGCGTATTTCAACAGCAACATTCCTGTTTGTTTTGATATTTTAATGGAGGGGGGGTGGGGGATCTCTCTATTATGTTTTTTTTTTTTTTTTTTAGGGTATGTGGAGTGTGTGTGGATCTTATAAGAAATGTGATTGACTGAATGAGGAGTAGGTCCACGGTTGATGTTCTTGTGGTAGCCCTTAATTATGCCAACAAATTAACAATGCTTTACTCGCTCTCGTCATCGTCGTCATCGTCAGATTCATCCTTTTTGCTCTTTTTCGCTGGCTTTTTGGCAGGCTTTGAGCGCTTCTTGGCTGTTCCATTGACCGCACCACCACCGCCGCCATTGGCCTCAAAGTCCTTCACGGCACGATCGTAATCGTCCTTGGCCTTGGCTGCCTTCGCCTCCCATTCCTGCAAAAGCAAATAACAATTAATCATTAATTTCATAACATGAATTTCAAATTGATTGCACAATTCGTTTTACTTACCGACTTATCCTTCATTGCTCTCCATAATTCACCTCCACGCTTGGCCACCTCGGTGACTTTGATGCCAGGATTCTCACGTTTGATCGACTCGCGTGCGCTGTTCAACCACAGCATATAAGCAGAGAGAGGACGTTTTGGTTTATCGGCCATTTTATTTTGTGTCTTTGTGTGTGTAAGTAGTGAGTTACTAAATTAATTTGCTAAGCTTCGAGCTGCAATGAAAATATTAAGAGAAAACAAAATTTAATTATTATCCGGTACAGTGTAAGAAATATGTACGCAGAAGAAATGCCGCTCAAAAAATAGCAAAGAGAAGCCACCACCATAGAGCAAAGAAGCATACACACGAACACATACAAAAGTAGCCAGGCAGGCACACTCACACATGCAGCAATGGCCGCGCGCACCAAAAGAGATGGCTATATTGCTCACTCACACACATACACACACACACTTACGCTCGGGCACTCTGCTGGCGTCGAAGCTGACAATTCTGAAAAGCGCGCGCGCGCGTCTTTCTAACTAAAAACAACATCAGAGTGCGCGCAGCCTAAACAGTATTTACATATCAAATTAATAACAAATTAAAATGAGCATTTAAATGCCTAATTTCAATATTCCCAATATTAGCAGCCATTTTCTTTATGCTGCTTCTCCCACAGCGCGCTGAGTGCAAAAGACCGAAATGGCAACACTTTTTTCTGTATGTACTGCTGCCGCCTCGGACTGGCTGCTTGCTTGCTTGCTTGGGCCTGTGTGGTACAGCAGCGTCGTGTATGCGACGCGCTCTTTTGCACTGGCACAAGCACAGGCCCAGTGCCAAGCGACGTTTTGTATGAGAAATGTACTACAAAGAGCAAATTTGTATGGTGAAAAAGCAAGCAGCAGGCGAAAACTAACTGAAAAGCGTGTTAAATATGTTTTTAAAATGCCTGTTGAAACTGCAAATTCACTATTTAATTAATATAATTGGCATGCCATTCAAGAAATCTAACACTTTTTAAAATTATCAATTTAAAATGGCTTTCTCTTTTACAAGTAAGCAATATTGTTTTGTTGTCGTTATTTTTTAAGTAGAAGAAATAAAAACTATTTAGTCACACTTTAAATTTAGATTTTAAGTCTTGCACAAAATCATTTTAATTTTGTCCCCATCTTTTATGACTGCGTGCGTTTACCAACCTTTCACGTTTCACTACTGACTTCAACTGTACTGAGTGAATCAAGCAAACAGGCAAGGAAACTAAAAGCAGCAGCAAACGTTGGTCATGCAGCGCGGCAGCGACGTCGGCAGCAGATAAATTGCCGGCTGGCCAGTTTCTCTCACTAAGAGTGAGAGAGCAAGTAAACGAGAAGTAGCGACTCGCGAGAGAGCACAAATGAAGGGGCAAAGCAGAAACGCTGTTAAATGCCGAGTAAAAACAAATACAAATACGGAAACAAAGTAAAATATGTGAATAGGAGAAAAACGCGCGCATTCTCCATATACTGTCCCCGTGTTATTTAAGAACAATAAATTGTTCAACAAAAGTAACGCATTTTTTATACATAATTATGCAAAATAAATTCGATAAACCGCCCAAGCAGCCATTTTGATTGGATGTCGCTCACGTCAAGCAAAACCTCAGAAAATACTTCGCTTTACTCTCTTCGTACAGCAACCTCGTAGATTCTGATGAAGCGAATTGAAGTGCGCTCACTGGGTACAGGGAAAATATGAATGATAACTAAATATTGTTGATTTTTTTATGAATTGATTCACTTCACAATTTAAAATACAAAAATAACATAAAAGTCTTGTAACCACTTCTAAATTCACTGAATACGTTGTTCGTTGCCTTATATTAAACCAAGTTTCTCGGATTCCACCAACCTTTCTCTTGAGCTGCTCAATATTAACTGTACGAACTCAGCGTTCGCTGTTATAACGAAAACAAGCAGCTGGTAAAAATGGTGATATCGTTGTCGCAGTCAATATATGTACATACGCAGAAATGCTACCTAAGATGAGCGCGTGACGCATAACGTACCCTTAACGAGGCACGACGTAACACGACTTTTGAAAACAAACTTGATTAATATAGATGATTAGTAGATAGATATTCAAATTGATAAAAAGAAAATTTTATGTTTTGTTCATTAATAATTATTAAACTACATATTTTTGCTTAATACTTGTGCTATTAAATTTGTATATTTTTGCTTATTGCAATTTATTGCTTCGCTCTCACGGCACGTAACCATATCTAAAAGAGCAAACGTGACAGAGAGCGAGTGAGCGAGTGCAAAGCCAGCCGGCTTATTATCTGAGAGCACACGGTGAGATAAATCAGAAATATAAAACTAAAGCAGAAATGGCGATAAAAGCCATGTAAAAACAAAAATAACGTCAATAAATACTCAGTTTGAAATGTAAATGCAGTAAATGGCAACAACAATGCATATACGCAATAAAAACAATTTCAAAAGAACTAATAATTATGAACTATTTTAATAATTCCTCATCTGCCCCACATTTTAGCTACATATGAGAGGGAGTAGAGGAGTGGAGTGTCTTTTCATCTGCCTCGTTCCAATGGCTCTGGCTCTCTCACTGCCTTGTAGTACATACAGAACGAGCGCTGAGACCTCACTTAAAAATGGCGCCAAAAATGACAATTTAATCTCAAGCAAAAACATATTTTACAAAACCGCATGCATTAAATGATTATGTATGTATGTATGTATGAATATGTATACATATATAAAGCTCTACATATGTACATTTAACTATGTTAATATATAAAACCATACATACATATGTATGTATGTATGTACATGTATGTACAAGTAGATATCCATGTCATAGTTTGTTTGTTTAATTTGTAGTTACGAAATTTATTTAACCATTTGAATTGAATACGAAGTTCAAGTAAATGTAAAACTTATTCACAAATAAGTTTTACGATATTTCATAAAAATCAATAATTATCAATAATTTAACAGCAGTTTAATCCATTTCATATCTTTTTTATGGAAGAAATTCATTCGACGAGCATTGCTTTTGAGTTACATAGCAGCGAGCTTTTTGCTGTGCATTTCTGAGACCGCAAACAAATAAGGTTGAAATAACAAATGTTGACGTCACAATATGAAAATTTACTACCAATAAAAATGAAAAATTTAATATTAATAAAATATTAATAAATATTAATATTAATATTAATTATTAATCGAATGGCTTGTGTTTAACTGGACTCAATTTTTCATTGTTCCTTAAGCGCATAATTAAATTGAGACTTTTTCTGAAATATCTTTAAGCTACGTACCTCAAAACTTGAGTTCAAATTGAAATCCAATAAAAAATTTAAACAAAGAATATATTGAATGCAATATGGAAATGAAATCAGCTATTGATTATAATCACAACCTTCTTTCCCAGAGATTTGCTGCAAATAAAAACGAGAACATAAATTACAAGGCGAACCTTCAACGCTTCTCTCATTGTAAAAAATCTCAAGCAGGGCAGATTTTTTTTTTTTTTTTGTATGGGCAAACATATGTACATACAAACATTGTAACGGTTGCTTGTAACGGCTGCTGTCCCGTTTAGGGTTAAGTTACCCACCCAAATGAATAGCGAAGAAGAGCAAGAAAAAGTGAGAGCGGGAATGAGTAGGAGAGCGAGCGCGCAGAGGCTGTGGATCGTTTTCCCGCCATCGACTTATTGCAGAGCTCTAAATCGTATGCCTAGAGGAAAACTCTCGTTGCAGTCGTTACTATTTGAGGGTAAATTTCTAGCTGGGAGCGGGCGAAGGCAGCCGTTCGCACAAAGGATAACGATGTCACGCGCTGTTTGCAATGCACAAAACAACAAGGACACTGTAAATGGAAGCACAGTCGAAGGACTCTTTCTCCCTCTCTCTCTCTCTCCCTCTCTGTGAAATTCTCTGTGCGATTTCCTGCTAAGCTGCATTATCAAACTGCATACAAAATCTTTTGAAGACTTTTCGAGTTCCTTGAGTTCACATGAATTGCTTAGGGTAGACGTTCAAGGTAGGTAAGGCCATATCTATGAGACTAGGATTCTATTTATTCAATATGCTTAATTTGATAAAAAAAAAAAATAATAATAAAAAAAACACTTCAGATCCAAAAATGATTTACTCTATAAGTCTTAGATAAGAGTCTGCCCTTTCTTAAGTTATATACATAAAAAAAATTCCCCTTGTTTATTTACTTTATGCAAACAGTCTAGGGAACAACATATAAAAATCAATATCTCTTAAGATGCGTTTGCTGTTGTAACCAAGACTTAATCGCCTTCAATTAATCGTTTATCGACTGTCAGCAGCTGTCGTTACATTCTCCTGTCGATCAGTTTTAGGTCTAAGTATATATATAAAATATCTTTGCATTTGCTATCCAAAACAAGAAAACTCAGTAAATTTCTTCTTTCAAAGTAAAAATATACTGAGTCGCTGTCAATTTATAGTTTATCGACTTTCAACAACTATCGATATATCATCTTTTGGTGTAAGGTCTATATAGGTATATCATATGTATCTCTGGAATTGAATCGTTAATCGATTTACAGAGATGCCTTTGCCATTCTTCTTTATCGATTTATATCAGTGATCATACAAATATTTCCCCATTCTTTATTTAGCTAACTTAACTGCTTTATTTGCTTGTTCGATAAGTTTAATCGTTAATCGTTAATCGATTTTTGCTGTTCTTCTCTTATATAGCTTAGGTAATGCAAGCAAACCTGCCCAAGCTCTCTATAGATATGCCACAGCATTCATTTCATCAAGCTTAAGCGTTAATCGATTTCTGACAACTATCGATAAATCGACTCTATAAATCAACTACACTAAAGCAGTCTTCTTACAATCGCAGCTATAGAGAATTGCAATTAAGCAAGATAACAAACGAACTGCGAGCTGCGAAGCATGTAGCAAAAGCTAAAAGCAAAAATCGAAAGCTTTGCCAAACCAGCACAAGCAAGAGCACGAGCACGAGCACGAGCAAGAGCCGAGCGCCCACAAAAACAAAAGAAATGGTGCTCAAAGCAACAATCGGATGGCCGCCAGTTCACAGCTGGCGTTGCGAGCGCGCGGTTGCCTAACGAATATATATTTGGCGTTTCTCTGGTTTTTGGCTCTCCCTCCATCCAAATGTCCAGCCATGGCGGTTTACCATTCCGCTTCACCGACGAACGTCACATAAAGTTCGTGGAGCTTTATAGCCGTGAACCGTGCCTCTGGAGTCGTCAGCCCCGTCTCTGGGGTGCTCGCAATGCGGCCTATAAGCGCATACAGATGGGCATCAATGCGGAGGCGGAGTCTACGGAGAATCCGATTACACTGCAGGGTGTTAAGATGAAAATCAAAAATATGCGCACAGGCTATCACCAGGAGCTAAAGAAGATCCGAGCCAATCCGAAATATACACCGAAAATTCCCTGGTTTGCGCCGTTGCACAAGTTTCTGGCCCAGTTTCTCGACAAGGTTAATTGGAAATTTTAATTATATATATTTACATGTATTTTACATATATCATTCGAACAGAAATCGGATGAAGAAATAGTGCTCGTAAATACGCCGCCTTTGAAGCGCTTACAGATCAAATTGCCACGCCTCAAGCCCATAAAGCTGCTGCCATTGGAGTCCGAGGAGAAACCGGAAATCAAAATGGAACTTGAGCCCAATCAACAAGTTGTAATACCCACTAGCGCTCTACCCCTAATGCCGGCTCAGAGTCCAGTACCAGCACTAGCACCTCCGCTGCACTTCATAACACCCCCTGTCCCAGCCCCTGGCCCAGTCCCACTCCCAGTCACAGTCACAGTCCCAGCGCCAGTCCCCTCCCCAATCGAACCCAACTCCATGCCAACTGTAAGCTCAGCATTTTTTGATCGAACTCGGGCTCTACCATCGCTCAACGACGATGAGTTTATGTTCTTCGGCCTCAGCGTTGCGGCTCAACTAAGGAGTATGCCTCTCTCGAATGCGATGAGTATGCAATCGAAAATTCAGTATATGCTCTCAGTGGAGCGTCGCAAAATCAGCGGCGATACCACAGAGCTAAATATATTTACTTAGAATGCTACGTCAAGAAAAGGTCACGTCTTAAGAGGACACACAGTTTTATTATTCATGTATAAATATTAATGTAGATGCTACATATGCATAGGTATTTCTGCAAGCAGAAAAGTATTTTTAAGTGCTACTATGTGATTATTTTAGAAATAAAAAAAAAAATAAATAATAAGTAAATAAAGTTAAATATATAAATATAAGAATTGATCAAAATTATAGTAGAATCCGCTTTTAACGACATTTAAGAGACGATTTTACATCGTTTATTTATCACTAGTTTTTAATGTGTTTGTAAAATAGTTGTGCACTGCATTATTTATACGAGACATGCAGTCCGTTAAGTTCTCGTCATTAAAATTTGACTGAATAAATCTATTCAGAATATCTGCAGCTTGAAGTGCCTTCGAAACGCTTGGTGCTGGCTCTTCGTCATCTTCATTGTCATCTCCATCGTTATCTTCGTTATTCTGACTGTCATCTAATATATTTTTAACAATATTATCTTCAGAGAGTTCCTCACAAATCGCCACAGCATTGTCAATAAGAATATATTCATTTAGGTCTTCCTTTGAAATCGATAACTGATTTCTGAGATCTATTTCCCAAACCGATTGAGGATTGAGGAAATCATCTTCGATTTCAATATCCTTAGAAAATATACTATGTGGAGTATCGAAATTATATTCAGCAAGTCCCGAGCGCATAAAACAATTCGCAATTGTTGCTGACGAAAGTTGTTCCCATGCATCATTTATCATTAGTATAGCATCTTGAATGGTAATTTTTGGGTAACTTTTATTCTTATTTTCTTCCATTTTCATTACTTTGAGTAGAAGATTTTTCCGATATGTTGATTTAATCACGCGGATTATACCTTGTTCCATGGGCTTCAATACCGAAGCCGTATTTGATGGAAGAAAGACTAGAGTGATATTACAAAGATCATTTATGGTGGGATGTACTGGAGAATAATTAACTAATAGCAATATCTTCTTATTCTGCTCATTAAGCTCAGCATCCCACTCGCGCACCCAACTAGTAAAAATTTCCGATGTCATCCATGACCAGTTATTATTATAGTAGTCAACAGGCAATGGCTGAATATTGTTAATGCATCTAGGTCGCTTGGATGTGCCTATAACCAATATTTTTTGTTTTTGGGTACCGTTCATATTGGCTGCAAGCAGCAACGTTATCCTTTCCTTGGACAGCTGTCCTCCAGTGCATTTTTCACCTATAAATTTCAATTTCGATAAATAGAATTTATTCAATATGACTTTGCTTCCCACCTTCAAATTTTAATGCTTGATCTGGAGCTAATCTGTAGAATAGTCCAGTTTCGTCGGCATTAAAAATCTGATCATCACTGAAATCCTTGCGTATTATAGGCCAAACCTTTGTTAGCCACTCGCTGGCATCGCTGTTGTCTCCACTGATAAGGATATTATGTCTCACCTTAAAACGACTTATCCAACTAGCCGAACAATTGAAATCTTCAATCTTGAATTGCTTAGCGAAAAAATTAGCTTTTTCCTGAAGCTGTGGACCGGTTAATGGGATTCCTCGACTGCGTTGCATAATTATCCATTGTAACAATGCCTTATCGACTTGATCTTGTGTCGATGGTTTGGCACGTTTACGCTTTAGAATATTACGATTGAATAAATCTCTTATTTTTTCCTTATCCTTGTTTATTGTGGCAATCGTTGTGTGGCAAACGTTGAATTCTTTTGCCAGAGTTCCGTTGCGTTCACCGGCCTCCAAGCGTTGAATAATTCCCATTTTCTCTTCAACAGAGAAGCATTTTCGTTTCAAAGACATTTTACGGCTATCATGCACTAATGCGGAATTTGAACTGGATGATTTGAAAAAGAAAAACTAGAAATTTGCTTTGCAATCCGGTTATAACGACTCCGCTTATATATGATTCTATTGGCCTCCATAGAAACTTACATATACATATGTATGTACATATGTATATACATATACAAGCTAATCTGCTTATTACGTTTCCGCTTTTAACGACAAACTGGTTATATCGACGATATTTTTCACAGCTCAACCGGTTATTACGACGCGCCGAAAATAAATGCAGCGCAATAATAACAAAGCAAAGCATCAAACGAATCTGTTAGAAATATTTATATACATATACATGTGTACATTTGTATATGTGTATTTATCAATGCTTGTGTGCGTAGCACCAAATGTTGCTGAGAGAGTCAGAGAGCGAGAGAGCGCCAACCGACGTCACCCAAATGCTTCTATACTATACCGTTATATCTCTAGTTTTTGTATTGCTTTTTTTCAAGGCAATTTTAATGCGCTGAGTTCCAAAATGAAATAAAAAAACTATATTTTTAACAATAAATAAATTAAATTATTGTATTTTGTTAAAATATTTATTTGTTATATTTTTAAATCTATTGCTATCGTAAAAAAATAGTTTTTCTCCTTCTAGCCATAACGTAAAATAGTCGATTCCTTGACAGTCGTAATGACCGGATTTCATTATATAGATGTACATATGTATATTATAGTATCTTATCGTATATTATTATGGATCATTAAACAATTCTTTTTCCCATTAAATCTTACGAATATTCCATTGCAGCTGTGAATAAATGTTTCTGCATGACATTCAAATAATATTATATTACATTAAAGGCTCGATTAATCACGTGATTCGTGTCACGATAGATTGATCAGCACACAACCACCGCTAATTGTTATTAGGGATTTTTGTATATTGGTTTATTCTAAACAAAGAATGTGCGAATATTCTCTAGTCAATGAGCATAAAAAGCAACGCATCGGCCGCATAAACAGAGAGCGCGCTAGCAAATGCTAAAGCACCAAGGCAAGTACATTGAAAAGCAGAAGCAACAGCAATAGCAATAGCAAAAGCAAAAGCAAAAGCAAAGCGAAACAGTAACATAAACAGCAACGAAAGCAAACCGTACTGTACCACAGTGGCGAACAAACAAACGAACGAGCGAGCGAGTGAGCGAGCGAGCAACTGAGCTGAACTAAAGAGAGCACTAGAGTATGAGAACGTGAGAGCGTGAGAGCGCGAGAGCATGAGCGCGCCGCCTAAGTGCTAGTGACAGAGTGAGCTAGTATGAGTGTGTGCTGTGAACGCGTGTTAATGTGTGGGTGAGTGTAGGCTGGGCCGAATCAGCGTATTTTCGCACTATAACATAAAATTTGGTCCTATATTATGGCGCAAACTAGCTATCTTTTTGGCATATGCGGTGAGTTCGGCTAGCATGAATCACAAACACCCTACGCACGCACACACACAGCTAGCCGCTGGCATTGACGACAACAGCTTTTACATGCATACATGCATACATATACATATATATTATGTATGGTTATAGGTATTTATGTATGTAAGTGCATGTGTGTGTGTGTAAAAATCGTCGTACAATTTGTCAGCCTCAGTCAGAGAAAACTGCGAAACCGGACGAAAACAGCGACGACGACAACGAATTGCTGAGTGTGATTGTTGTTGCGGTTGTTATTTCTTTTTTTGTTTTCTTAATAAGCAGCACATGCTTATCGTTGTCTCTCTGAAATTGTGCAACAACAACTAAATGCGCTCCACTGTGTCGCTTGGGCACAACAAGTCCGAAGAAAATGACACCCAAAAGTTTTACAGTTTAGTTTATGGCATTCAATGATCCATTTCACTCACTCTCTCTCCCTCTCTCTATCTCTCTCTGTTTAGTTCTTAGGTTACAATAATTATATTGCAGCTGATGTGAACTTTAAACAGTGATAAGATAAAGCCGCGTGAGAGAGAAAGAGAGAGGGAGAGAAAGGGAGAGCTATATGCAATGGCTTACAGCGCATTTCAAACAGCATCTGCTCTCTCTTTTAAGCATCTATAACATCTAAACTAAAAAAGATTTTGCAAAAATTTAAATGCCAGTTGGTAGTTTAATGTTTTAACTAATAAAATATAAGTGAATTTATTTAAAAAATATTTTTTAAACATTTTATAATAATTAAAAACTATAAAAAAAATAAAATAAAGTAAAGCTATTTATTATTATTTTTTTTTTTTAATAATTTAAAAATATATTCAATTATTAATTTATGAAAAATTTATATGTATTTGCTATGACTATATAAAATAAATCTATACATTATGCTTGTTATTTCCTTTTTAAATTAAGTCAAGTTTCGCTTTATAACTCAAGATCATTTTGTGTAGCTCTAGCTCCCACCTGTCATAACAGGCCCCCCATCATCCCACCGGCTGATGTGAAAATGAAGTTGAGAGCTTCACTTTCGCAGCTCGCCCACGAAATTGGGTCACATGAAGGCGGCTGACTGCTGCATGGCCCAGAATCACAGCAGACTTTCGCAGAGTTCGAGTCGAAGTTGGGCTTTGGGGCCATGAATGGGGGTTAGAGGGTGTTGCGAGTCCTGTTGTTGTTTCAAATCGCGCAACTGCATCGCCAGGCGCACACACTCGGTCAACACAACAATAGGCAGCACATGAAATGTGTGTTCAAGATACTGAACTTGGCCTTTGCAAGACTCGGTGGGGCCTCCTCTCGTGTGGGACCAATCGGCCTGACCGACAGAGCGACCGACCGACCGACCGACCGTCTGTCTGCCCAGCTGTCTGGGCTGTTTTGGGTCCTCGAGTCACACACACACAGACAGACGCTGTCGAGCAGCGTCAGCAGTGCCAACGCTATCGTCATCGTCATCGCCATCGCCCTCCAAACAACAGAAACCCATCCGCATATTTTGCGACCACTCACTCTGCTCCCACTCGGTATTTATATGCATCATCAGCTGTTCGTGTGAACCGAGCGAACCGTATAGAGAGGCCGGAGACAACAGCCAACAGCCAACCGCAGCCAGCGAGCAGAGTCTCTGATTCTGAATCAGTTTCAGTACCAGAGGCCGCCGGCAGCGCATTACGAGGCAAAAATACTTCAAACCTCTAGCTGGAGCTTCAGGTGGTCGACTACTACAATCAACTACTACTACCTGTGCTTATGCATGCATACTTGGCGCAATCGGGACTCAGAGCAATTGCACTTGAAGTCAACAGCATTAAATATTGCCAACAGGGAGATCCAGTAGATCTTATCTGATAATATCTTAAGATTCTCATTTTTTATCTTATTATAAAATTATAAGAATTGTATACACATTTGATTAAATATCTTGAAAGATTTTATATTTTACTTATATTTATTTAAATTTTAATCAGTATTCAAATAATTTATATGATCAGAGAATGAAAGAGTGGAAGGAACTGAGATAAATATTTGAACAATTTTATATTTATTCGACATATTATTTTCATTTGTATAATATGCTCAAAGAGTAATGATTTGGACTGTATTAACAGGTTATAAAAGAGAGTAAAGATATGTGATAAATATGATCAGATTTTGATATTTATTCCACGAATTATTATCTTTTCTATCATTTACTAAAAATACGTTTTTATTTGAAATGTATAAAATATGATTATGATATACAAAGAATATTCTTGTGAACCTCTTTAATGAATCTTTAATCTCCTAATTAGTTCTTTAAGCAATATATGTATACTATAGCTGAAAGTTGCAGTTTTTGTCTTCAAATTAGAATAATTTGAGCTAAATTTTATATTAAACGATTTCAGAGACAATCTTATATGGTATAACTGTATCAGTCTCTAAAACTTTAGCTTGTTGAGAATTGCAATAAAAATTTCAAGTAAAGCTTTATTTCAGACTTAGTCTTTAGTGTCTAAGATTAGCTTGAATTAAATATAATAAAAAATCATTTTGAAAACTTTTTAAGTCAGTGTAAAAATTATAAATCTTAAATTAGTATTAAAATGATAATATATAAAAGAAATATAATAATGTTAAGCAAGTTTAAGAATGATAATATATTTAATTATAATAAATATTATATATTTTTATATACATTTAATATAATATATTTATATTTCTTTATATTTTAAATACTAAATAATTATATTTAATTATAATAAATATTATATATTTTTTTAAACATTTATATAATATATTTTATATATCTTTTTAAATAATATATTATCTTTAAGAATCTACAAAAATGTTCTAATAAATATAATAATCCCAAGTTAGTCTGAAAATTATAAAATATATAATACAATTATTTTATACATAGTAAATATATACAAAATATTATTTCTCTGCAAACATCCATACAAATGCCCATCACTTGTATTAATGAATCATCTAACAATCTAAATTATATAAATGATGAGTATAAGTAAATATATATACTTTATATATATATATTTATTTATTATAATGCTGCCTGCAATCATCTAAGTAATTCCAATATTTCCTTCTGTCAAACAATTGCCAATTAAAGCTGAGAAATTTCTATGTATGCATTTGGCAGGGTCAAACTTTTGCATAATAATACACAATTGTATTGTCCTGGATTGTGAATATGCGTATATTACATGTGCATTGCGACAGCATAACGTAACGGTAAACGTAACAGATACATTGCATCCATATGGTAAGCATATTGGCTCAAGTAGGCGACGACAGGAAGACGCCACTGGACCAAAAAGCAAAAGAAACGAACAACAACAACAATAACAGCAGCAGCAGCAACAGCAAACAAACAAACAACAGAAACAACAACAACAACAAAGATAACAACAACGACAACAAGTGCCTGGCACTCTGATCTCTGGCCATCTACTCTGTCTGGCCAAGCCATCCTGCTGTGTAACGTATATTTATGTATGAGTGTGAATGAGTTAGTGTGCGTGTGAATATGAGTGTGTGTGTGTGTGTGCATACAGGAAAACAGCAAGATTTTACTCATACAGACCAAGTCAGCCAGTTCGCAAAAGGGACCAACGGCAACAATCAGAGGCAGACTCACACACACACACATCGACACATATGCGAAACTCAAGAATCATGCACAACTGCAACTAAGCTAGCAAACTATGCCGTCCGTCCTCAGCGTCAGCTCTTCAAGCTAAACAACATTGTAAGAACAGGGACCACCCCGTATTGTAATGCTCTACCAAAATGACAGACTCAATGCGCTATTTGGCTAGAGAAGTAACTGGAATGCTAAAGATACTATTAACATAACTTACATTCAATTGAAATGAAGTGTTGAAAAGAGAGCTCTACTAAGAACTGTTAAGAACTATAGGTTTATATAATTAATAAGTAATAGAAAGTATCTGAAATATGTATATCAGACATATTTATATATTTTAAATTGAAGCTAAATAAATGAATTTAAATGACAATTTTAATTGATTATTAAATTAAAGCATATATAATTTATAAAGCTTATAAGTAACAATATGAGCGCAAATCATTTCATATGAAGTTAGACTATCTTAAAATATTTTGTCTATTTTTTTTATTATACTTAAAAGATTTTTTTTAAAGTTTGTTAGTTAGCAAAATAACTAAAATAGGTTGAAGAAATTATTTTATTTATATGTTTTATTTCATCAAATGTTTTTTTTTTGTTATAAATGTATGTTTTTTTTAATTTATAATTTTAAATTATTTTTTGTTCTAATATATGTATTTTCAATTAATTTCTTCAATCAATCTTCAATTAATTAAAGTATATGTGTTTATATATTTATGTATTTCTTAAACTTAACCTTCTTTTATTAGAAATATTTGTATGTATTTTATTTATTTATTTATTTTATTTTTTTCAAATAAATATGTTTTTTTTATTTATTTATTTTATTATTATTATTTTTTTTTTTTTTTCAAGTAAGTATGCTTTTTTTATTTTTTTTTTTTTTCAAATAAATATGTTTATTTTATTTATTTATTTTTATTTTAATATATTTTTCTGTTGTTAAAACTCTGTTTTTAATTAATTTATTTATTTAGTAATATATTGTAATATATTATTTTTCAGTTTTCATTTTTTAAATAGAAACATTCCTATATTATTTGCAGAATCTGAATTTTTTAAAAATAATTATAAAATATATTATTTAATATTTGATCTCAACAATTTTCGCCACATTATTAGCCGTAATTGATCAATCTATCAATCAAAGGTAAATTATAATGAAAAAAGTACTTTAATTTCTTTCAGCCCACTCTCTCAATCGTCTCAGTAATTAACAATAATTACCTAATAAATATTGTTAAAAATTGTGATAATTATCATTCGTCACTAATACTATATCAAATCATATCATCTGATGTCTTTTATCATTCTCGATTGATGTATATTACCAATTATAAACAGTAATTAACATTTTCAACATTCAATTAATTATTTATTAAATTACATATATTTTATTTAATTGTGACGAGGGTATATGCAGTTCGAGCTAGGCAATGTTTGTAGCTTGACTCTCATTCAATGTGCCTACCAGTTTGCACTTTGTTTCTATGCTCTGACACACACGCAGCATAGCAAAGGATACACACACACATGCATACGCCTACTTATATTCATATACATCTATATGTGTATATTCACATCCTGTCGAGTGTGCGTGCGTCGGTTCGTTGGTTCGTTCGCTCCTTCGTGCGATTCCATTGCTGCTTCTGCTGCTGCTGCTGCTGCCTGGTTTGCATACATATATCCCGAGCATATATTCCCGTTCATACAGCCGAAAATTGCCACCACCAAAGCAACTGCAGCCAACAAGGCGCGTCTCTCACCTCACAGCAGCAGCAGCAGCAGCGACGACAGCAGCAGCAGCAGCAGCAACAGCGCAGCGGACTGAATCTACACCCGCAACCCACCCGATGTCAACGGCCCGTTAACTTGGGTGCGGGACACAGCCGAACGACCGACCGAACGAACATACGAACGACCGAGCGAACGAAATTTCTCGCACTGAGACGGGAAACAACCAGAATAATCGACATCGACCCACTGCACTGTGGGCTGAGCTCCATACGTCCAACCTCTGCTCAATCGTCAGCTTTTTGCATTTTCAGTACATATATTCAACAGATTATTGTGCTGGCCGCTGTCAGTTTACAGTGTCCTGAATTTTATTTGATTTTGAGCGAAATATGTTTGATAGAGATGTTTGATTCAGATCAAACGTTGTTTAGATTAAGAACATTTATAGGTCCTTGTCCCTAATAAATTCGGTATAAATTTAAAGTTTAAAAATTTCAAAATATATAAATTAGTTGTAAAATTTGCATGCCATCATGAGTTCAGTGTACAAAAACTATTGAATTAAATATCTAAAAAAAAATAATACAAAATTTATTTTCAAATAAATAAAATTAAAAGTAATTTATAAAAAATAATACAACACTTTTTATCAATTTTTAAATTTTTATTTGAATTATTTCTTGTTTTAAATTCAATTTAATTTTATTTATGACCAATTATTTTAATATTAAAGAAATAAAAAAAAAAAAAAAATAAAAATTTCAAATAGCACAGCTATAAAACTTGTTTTAACTTTTATCTAATAGAATTCACAGTAATCCGTAATCCATAATCCGTTCTCTATCATTTTTAATATCTGCACATAAACTTGACAAACAGATTGGTTTCGATCTCAGTCCGATAAAGTTTTAAATATATATGAAGTGTGTGAATAAATCTCTCAGTAAATTAACTAAAGAGCCTGTTCCAAAATCTAATTGAATCGAATGACTTTGTCGCCTATACCCGGTTTCTATCTATATCTATCTATCTATGTATCTATATTGATCTTTTAATTGATAGATCTTGTTTGGGTTTTCAATCAAGCCACATTGCTGAGCATATTGGCTGAGCTTTCCGATATTCACATAGAATATGTTTTGCATTGAGCTTGGCCCACTGCCTGAGCACTGTATACCCTACGCTAAATGCGGCACATTGATTTTTGCAACATATCTGGTTTGTCGCTGGGGGCCCGTTTTTGTGGTGGGACTGTGAGCTGTTTGCTTGCATAGATACAGATACACGCACACAGCAACAGCAACGACTCACACATACATACACAGAAAGCTACAGATACAACGCAGTCGCCGCTGCGCCTCTTTGCTCCGCCCGTCCCTGTCCAATGCTTCTGCATATGCCGCTCGTTTGCTCATTGATTCGGTCGTCGCGGGCCTCTGCTACTGCTGGCTGTACTCTGTCTGCGGCTGTCTGTGGGCTCACCAGAGCGAGATACTCGTACTGTAGCCAGAGCCATAGCCCATACAACCGAAATGCTTCAAACTGGTCGAATTTCATGCTGCGCTACATCGTCGAATCAACTTTTTTGGTTTTCATATGCAATATATGATATTGATAATTGCTTGATTACATTATTATTAAAGATACGAATTGAGTTGGGCAAAAATATAAATTTCATTTATATATATTAAATGATATGAAGATAACATAAAAAAATAATAAAATTGTTATTTAATTTTATTTTTAACTATTTTGAAAATATCTTTTATCAAAGTTTTATTATAATTATTATATGGGTTATATTTTTCCTTAAAATAAAATGATATATCATAGTTAAATATTGTAATGAAAAAAAAAAAAATAAATAAATAAAATAAAAAATAAATAAATAAATAACATTGAAGTAAATATAAATAAATAAAGAAACTTTTAACAAAAATTAATAAAAATATATATTTTTTTTAACTTACTCTCAAAAACATTTTGGAGAATTTAATGAAGTTAGTTATTTTTATAAATAAAATAAAAAAATATATATTAAACAAATAAAAATGAATGAATAAATATATAAAAAATTAAATAGATAAATGAATAAAATAATAAAAATAAATATAAATATAAATAAAGAAATAAATATAAATTGTATTTATAAGCAAAAAGTACTTTTTTTTTTAATTTAATTTTAGTTCTTAAAGTTTTCAGTTAAATAAAATTTCAAATTTGGTCCAAATCTCAAAAGATTTGCCTTACTTTATTAAATGTTTGCCCCTATATTAATATTTTAAAATAAAAAATAAAATTAATAGAAAAAAAAATTCGAATTTTTATTAATCACATTTCCCTAGGTTACAACCATCCAAAATTCCAAGTCAACTACATACTTGGGACTGTGAAGTAAACCGTTTGACGCAGGGCAAGCCAGAGCGACCAGCCACAGCTACAATCAGCAGGCAGGCTGCCATTTCAGTTGCCATTGCCGGTTGCTGTTGGGACGGCCCCTCTGACGCCCCGCACAACTCAACATATGCCCCTCTGCCAACGAAGTGACTCTGGCTGCTGCTGCTGCTGCTGCCGCTGTTGTCGTTGCTGCTGCTGCCGTGTGTTCATATAACGAACGAAATTTTTGTTCAGCAACGCATACATTGAAAGCGTGCATGTGTAACTGTATACGTGCTTGTTTGTGTGTGTAACCGTTGCCTCTGCTTTGCGCACATAGTACTAGAGCGAACAAACCAACGAAACGTACCGAGCGAGCGAATGAACGAAACACACACACACAGACGCACACACGCACACACTCACACATACATTTCAACATTTTGGCACACATACAGCGGTGACACGCATACAAAAATATACATATACAGCTACATTTTCACTGCCTGCGTTTGCGTCGTACTCGCATATTGCGGTGCTTGGTGCGCTCTGCCTTTGGCTTTGCCTGCCTGCTTTGCTTGCTTGCTTGATGGCTGGCTGGCTGGCTGGCTGTCTGGCCGTCTGGCCGGCTGACTGGCTGGCTGGCTGGCTGGCTGGCAATCATTCGGTGTATTTGATATTCCACTGAAGGCAAAAGCTGTACGTACGTACAACGCTGCTGCTGCTGAACCATAGGAGTCCGAGACAGCAACTAAGAGCACAGTACCAGCGCACACACAGTACCAGTGCACAACACAGCACAGCACAGCACAGCAAAGCATAGCATAGCCAAAGCAAAGCAAAGCGAAGCAGAGCAGAGTAGAGCACACAACTGACTTGAGTTTTTAGTAGAAGAAAATTTATAAAGTGAACAAACACACAACGAGAGCTCGCCAAGTGCACAAAATATAAACCATACCACGAGTCGATATATCGACGAGGCACGCAATTAAAAACGCAAATTTCTCAACATTTTCGTACGGGTGAGTGAAAAGTGTCTCACTATGATTGATTTCACATTGAATTTACTATGCGTATTGACCAAAATGTGTCGCCGTTGCGGCCATTTATTATATAAATTTTTGCAAAATAAATTCGAAACGACCTAAATTTGTTTGCTGCTGCTCACAATCAAAGAAGCAAAAAAACAAAAAAAAAAAAAAAAAAGCGCAAAAGGTGGCCCCGGCCTGGTCAGGTCGTGTTAGTGCCAAAAAGCCAAGAACTCAAAAATATTAGTAACTGATATTAGTACCACAATTCCACATGATTCCATTGACGTTGTCATCTTCGTCGCCGTCGCAGTCGCCGCTGTCGTTGTAGCCGTTCTTCTGCCCCGTATTGTTGTTGGTATTGAATTTAAATTTTGAATGCGCGCGCTCATAATATTGACGGTTATTTTTTTGAAAAATGCTGCGACTGTTGCAACACCTGGCTAAATTATTCGCTGTGAATAACAAAAAAAAAAAAAAAAAAAAAATACAAATTACAATTTATGCAAATGCCGATCGTAATTTAACAAAATTTCACGATTAATTTCTAGACATTCAATTAATCCAAATTAATCAGGCAGTGTTGTAAAATGTTGTAAATACTTATTTGTTATTGTCTTTTTGAGGTTGAATACATAAATACATATATTAAAGTGTGGGAGCGGGAGAGAGAGAGAAGAGAGAGAGAGAGACAGAGTCAGCGAGAGGGGGGTATATGATGGCAGGCATTTGTTGTAGATTTGAGCGCGTGAGCGACGGGCGGCGGGGGTAAGTCAGGGGGCGGCAGGTGGGCGGCATATTTGGTTATATGTGACGACGACGGCGACGGCGACGGCGACGACTACGTTCATGACATGACGGCGGATAGCATGGAAAGCCGAGGGGTAATGAAGGCAGGGGCCGATGGGGCGGGCACAGAGGCAGCGCCGAGGGGGCGTTGGTGGTGAAGAGGTGCGCGAGTGGCAGCAGCGGCGCCGCTGCTGCCGCGGCAAAATGCTACTGGCATTTCGTTCGCACAAACCTTGTTCGCTCCACGCTTTTTATATGGCTGAAGCAATAAGCAGCCACAGCCACAGCGTACAGTCACATCAAAAATAGTCGAACATGCGCGTGCCTACGAGTAAAACAACAGCTCAGTGGTGTGGGCTGTTACAGTGGTGTAGCGTATGAAAATAAATAATAATAATAAAATTAATTGCAAATTAAAATTTAAAAAATTAATTATAAATTAGCATTAACTTAATAAATATTAAAATATTTTAATTTGCATTTAATTTCTTATTTAAAAATATATATATTTTTTTTTTTAAAATTAAATAAATTGAAAAATACAAAAATTATAATTAATATACTTTTTTATATTATTAATTTAATATAAAAATCTAGTCATTATTAAAAATATATTTTATATATATATATTTTTTTTTTTTTTAATTCTAATATTAAAAATTTTGTTTTTAAATATTCTCATGCAATGTTTAACTAAAATTTGATTTTCCAATATAAATGATTTTAAATTTATTATTTTTGCCCAGTTAATTATTAGTAAATTATAATTTCATATGCGTCCATCGATAATTCAATAAATATTGACTATTTAATTATTTCCAATGCCCTTCCAATATTCAGCGACCGCACTGTGCATGCGCTGAACAAATTCCATAGCGCAGCCAGTTGGTACACTACTGTTGCGTCCACCGCAAAAACGCAAATTATTTTTCTCACAACACGCACTCGGCAGGCGGTAGCTGTGCGCATGCTATTTGCCACCACTGTCGGCCATTACACACAGTTGCCCGTCGTCTGCCAGCCAGAATTCGCTTTGCTCGTTGCTCGCCCTCTGCCGTTGCTGCCGTCGCCGTTGTCGACGTCGTTGTCGTTGTCGCTGTCGTCGTCAGCGCTCTATGTTGGTTGGTTGGTTGGCTGGTCTGGCCTGGCCTGGCTGACGGTCTCTCGACTCTCAGATACACAGATACGCTTGCCTGTATTGCGCTCACTGCGGCGGCTCTGGGGCTCTGTGTATTATTTGATGGTCTCGCTGTTCACTCGTTCGTTCGGCTCGCCTCTGCGTGTGTATATGTTTGCCTCTGCTTCTGTTCTGCTGCTGCTGCTTGCTTGCTTGCCTGCCTGCCTGCCTGCCTGCCTGCTTCGTTTCGCTTCGTCTCGCCCTGCCTCGCTTTGCTTTGCCTTTGCTTTGCCTTTGCTGGCGGCTGGTACAGCTGCTTCAGTTGAATTTCAGTTCAGTTCAGTTTTCTATAGACACTCGCAGTACATTTTGTTCAGCGCTCAGAGTGTTGTTCAGTGCCAGTGCCAGTGCCAGCGCCAGTGCGAAGCAAATTTCTAGTCCGAGCCGGGCCAAGAGTGAAGTGTAAACACACAGCAACAGCAACAGCGGCAGCCAGAGCAAAGTACGTACGTATATCAGAAATAAGAGTATTTTTCATTAGTCGTCTGTGGGTAATAATTTTTACACTGGCGTTTAGTGTTAGGCCCACGGGGCGTCCACATTTACAGTGTGCGTCAAATTAGTTGGCCAGCCTCGTTTCATATCGCATAGTGCAAATGACAGCAGATTCTAGTTTTAGTTTTACTGTAATGCTTGGTCAATGTTATCATCAATTTAATTGATTAAGAGTTGAAATGCTGAGCACGCCAGGCCATGTTGAATACGAAATGCGATTATTGATTTGATTAAATGAAACATTTATTTATATTAAATAAAATTAAACTTACTTGGATTTTAATTTTAAATAAAATAAAATATGAAATAATAGGGATTTTAATATTTTTTAAAAATTTAATATAAATATTAAATTAAAATTAATATATATATTAAATTTTTATTATAAAAATAGATTTTCTTGATTTAAAAAAAAAAACTTTTTACAACTATTAGCAACAGTAAACAATTTTTATTTGTATTTTTTTTATTTTTTTTCAACATTAAAATTTTGTTAATGCTTGTTCAATATTATGTGCCGCCAGTGTAATGGCATTATAGTGCCCAATCTGTGCAACTGCTTTGCATTTCGTTTTCGATTGCGATTTCGATTTCAGTTATTGTTCCAATCCCGATCCGAACTTTAGCCACCCACCCACCTGTCGGTAGTCTTGAGTCCAAGTGGCGATCCCTGAGGCATACGCATCTGCACCTGAATCCTTCAGTGCACATTCCAGGCTGTGTGCACTTTAGTTGCTGGCCTCAATTGTTTGTCAGTTTGTTGCGTCTTCTGCCTTATCATATGGCAATGCAATTGTCGCCAAGTCGCGCCGGCTGTCGATGGTCACGTTTCCCGCTCCCCAATATGCCGCTCAAGTATCCAATGCAATTTGCTCATATTTATTTTGCTAGAATTGCATTTTGCAGCTGCGTGCAAATGTGTTTATTTTTCTTGCTCTTTCCTGATGAAGTTTCAGCTCTCTGGCCGTGAAATCTGATTAGTAATTGAGAAAGCGTGAATTCACTCTGCAATCCCTCCTCGAAAAACCTTTGCAAGATTAGCAAATCAAATCATAAAAGTTTCTTATCAGAACGAAAGCTTTTTGCTCCCCCCAACAATCTCAAAGCTATGCTTCGAGAGGTTGATCTCTGCACAGCTAGAAATCGAGCAATATTATAATGTGTTTAAGCATAAAAATAAAATAAAAATAATATATATATATTAATTAAACTACATTTGAGGTATTTTAAAGTAATTTATTGAAAGAAAGAAAATAATAAAAATAAAAATAAATGAAATTAAAATAAATAAAAATAAAATAAAAAGAAGTAAAACCCAAAATAAAATAAAAATAAAATAAAATAAAAATAATAAAAAAAAAAATAGAATAAAATAAGATAAAATAAATAAATAAATAAATAAGAACAAAATTATCAAAAAAGAGTTAAAGAAAAAAGTAAAATAAAATTGTTATATGGAAATAGGATATGAAAGATAATAATAGATTTATTAATAGAGTGGGTTATTATTATTAATTTTTTTGTATAAATATGATATAATAATAATAATATTAATAATATTTTATAAAAAAAAAAATAATTATAACGAAATTGAAATTAAATTGATCAGAAAAAAATCATTTTCTTTCAAATAAATGCAAATTTTATAAAATGAATTTATTATTTATTAATGTATATGCTTTTTTTTATATTTTGAAAAATAAATTAGATATAAGTAATAGTGCTAAAATGAGTAAATATTACTATATATTATATATTTATTTGTATGCAAAGTATATATTGATTTTCTATCTAATTCACTTAGCAGAAGAAAAACGTTTTTTTTTTTAATTCAATTAATTTATTAATATTGAACAATAACAATCACATAAACCAAATAAGTAAATTTTAAAATATTGTTAATACAAATTATATGTTAATTTTCTATGTCCAATTTATCAAAAGTAACATTCTTTGTTCTTTTCCTTTTTTTTTATTTTATTAAATTTTTTTTTTTTTAATTAAAAAACTTTAATCTGAACTCAAATCGTTTGCTCGTTGCTTTTGACTCTACTAATATTTGTCTCTGATTTTGGCCTGAGCTCAATTTCCGCATTGTTTATTTATTTATTATTTGTGCTTTTTGCATTTCGCGCGCGATTTGCTTATGCACTCGTATCGCGAACACTCGAAAGCAAACTAAAAATGGCGCCAAAAGTTTGACACACTACCTGCACAATGCGGCAGAGAGTGTGTGTGAGAGAGAGAGGGAGAGAGCCAGCAAGCGAATAGAGTGTGGCAGCGTGCCGCATTTACAGTTGTGCAAGAGCTTTTTCGCGCCATTTGCACTTGCTCAAAGCGAACTTTGCCGCCTCGCGGGCGGTCGATGCGATAATGATTCGCGAGCGAATTGCCACACGACGCATCAAAGATCTGTCGCTTATTGTTTTTTTACTTCTTCCTCAAAAGCTCTCTGGCCTCGTTGTTGTTGTTGCTGTGGCTTGTTATTTGCTGATCATTGCCTGTCAGCTGATTAACGTGTGCGTGTGCTGCTTACACTTGTTGTTGTTTGTTGTTTTGGCAAAGCTTTCGGCGCTCTCGCTCTCTCTCTCGCTCGCACTCGTTTGCCTTTTGTTAGCTAATCGTTTTGAGGCCTTGCTCAAATGAGTGTGTAATTTATTTTGTTTTGATAAAAAGCATAAAAAAAGAAGCAACAAAAGCAAAACAATCAAATGCAAAGACAGCACGAGAACAATAATAATTTGAGCTGCTTTTGGCAATGATATGTTTATTTTTACAATAATTATCAAAATTGCAAAATATACGATTTGATACTATATAAAATATCTAGTAAAATTGTAAACCAAACATATGCGTTTAAAAGAAATCAAATAACGTGGCGTGCTCATAGTTCATGCCATGACTGTACGCTAAATGTCAGCTACACTTAACGAAAAAGTTGGAACGAAAATTCAAACAAATTATTTGCAGTCGGCAAGGCCATAAAAAGTCACCACTGTGCGGGCTCTAACGGCAAACGTCAGTCACATAGGAAAACGCACACATACATTTCTATATAGATATATATATATATATATATTTATGTAATATATATATATATATATATAGAAATACACGCGCATACATACATACGTATATTGCCGCATATAACGGTTGTTTGCCCTGTCGACATCCACTGCGCAAATCCCTGTAAAAGTATCTACCCTAAAATGCTGTCACTGCGCACTAGCACGAGCTCGCCAGCGAGCTGAAAGTGGCATTCAGGCAACAATTTTACAGTTTGAGTTCCGTTGTTGGCTTGGGTGGCTTGGGTGGTTACACTGTTCTGTGCAGACAACAACCACTGAGCGTTCCAGCAGCAGCAGCAGCAGCAGCAGCAGCGCTGTCGGCTTCAGCTGCTGCGTTGTCGGCATTAAAAATGCTATAAACACACACAAATACACACTCACACACACACATACACTCGCTCTCATATAGGGAGAGATAAGAGCAGAAGCCGCTGCTGCTCCCGTAATTTTATGCCTGTGTATATTTGTGTATTTGTCTTTGTATTTGTGTGTGTGCACTGTATATTCCTTTTAGCAATTTCACATTTCATTCATTTGACGTTGACTGCGACGCTGACAGAGACGCTAGCAGCAATGGCAACAGCAACAGCAACTGGCGTCAGCTTTGGCGTTTTGTGCTTTTCAATTTTAGATCAACGCTAAAATGTCGGCCCTGCCTCATTTTGTATGCCATTTAATATCATTTGTTGTCCTTTGCATGCCTCTTGTCCTCTCACTTCAATCCCGTTCGTTGTCCCCAGCTAGTTATCTATTATGTATGTCGTGTGTGTGGGAAGCCGCACCACGCACCACGCACCACGCTGCGTATGCGTAACACAAAAACAAATTTTCCAGCACGAAAATAATAATCAGCTCATGCGATATTACTAATGAGCGCATTGCATTGCCAAAACAGTATTTCGGCTTTTGGTGTGCTATTATTGTCGAGGTTCAGTTTTAATTAGAAGTTGAATCATTATTCATTTGATTATGTGCCATGGCTTAGCGCAGTGAGCAGCGTTTTGTAATAGAAATATAGAGAATAAGCCAATATTGAAATTAGTTGGCAAATAGAAATAACATAAAATAGAATTATATATAAATTATGCTAATCTTATATTTTATATGGGCATAGCGTTCGACCATTTGGTTTTTTGGTATTTATCTTGAAAATGCCTCAATTATAGTGCTGAAAATAATAACTCGAGTTGAATTTTCTTGAAAAATGTCCATATATATTGTATAGTCGATGCATAATTGATATATATTTATAATGAAAAATAATATGTTTATTATATATATATTTTTTATTATTATGAAGTGCAGACAACACATTTAATTTAATTAAGAAATATATATTTTTTAATTAAATAATAAAATTGATTTAATTTCTATATCAGCTTGCAATTAGATATCAATTAAATATATATATATATATATAAATGTATGCATATATGTGTTGCACATATATGTATTTATATTATGATAACTATCATTACAATATTATAAAATTATAATATACTTATTTATCAATATCAATTGTTGCTCCAAATGTATTTTGCTTTTGGCTGCCCTTAAAAGTATGCTATAAAAGGTTTGTGAATTGCATTTGCATATAAATTCATGTAAAAGTTTTAAGGATTATTTATTTATTTTTATTTTTTTTCCAATATTTTATTATTTATTTATTTTATTGATTTATATGTTTACCAATATTTTAAATTATTTTCATTTCTGTTTGTATTTTCTAATTAGTTGTTTTCTTTTATTAAAATTTGTATATTTTTATTTAGCAGGATTTTAATTATTGAAAAAAAGCTAAATAAAATATATACATATATATATTTTTAATAATTGATAAAAAAAAAGTAAATTAGGTTATCAACCTGATTGACTTTTTTCATTCTTTTTTTTTATATTTATTTTCTGTTTATTAATAGCCATACGGGACTACAATTATCCCTTTGTGGGATTTGTCTTCAAACAATGTTTTCCCTTATGGGCTCACCGGCCAACTTGAATTAATTTAATTATTACAATTTATATGTTAAAATAAAATAAAGTAACATATATAATACTTATGTATAAATTTTGAATTATGAAAAAAAAAAACTAGATTTTCTTTCGTATTTTCTAATTTATCTATTTTTTTTATATATATATTTTTTTTTTATATATATATTTTTTTTTATATATATATTTTTTTTTTTTCAAATTTCAGCTTCCTTTTAATTTAGGATGACTTAATAAATAAAATAATTGAATCAGCTGAAAAAAAACTTAATTTATTAATATTATTTTGTCAACTTTAATTAAATTTCACATTTGCTTTTCTTTAGAAATACATTACTTAGTATATGTTTACATATTTATTTCATGTAGCATACTTTTGGGCGCAGCCTCAAAACGTCCAACTTTTCGAGCAGAAATCTTTTAAGCCTACCCCAAATTGCATTGGCTACACGTTTAAAGTTTTTGCACATGGCATAAATAAACTCCACAATAGTTACCCACATCCTACACCTATCAATTGCGTACAAGGCACACAAGCCAGACAAAATACGATATTGTATATGTATTTCGCTTTCGATTTTGTAGGTGGCTTGGGCTGCATATGCATACAGATTTCGTCTAGGTATATATAAATACATATTCGACTGTGCGACATGTGCTGTGCTCAGCGAAGGAATACTTTTGGTGCTGGTTGCGGATATTGTTGTTGCTGCTGCTGTTGCCTGCATCACGTGTTGCCGCCTCGTGTGCCGACATTGACAACGTCATTGCGTGTATGCTGAGGCAGCTGTGGGCGTGCGTAAGAGTAGCGCGCGTGTGAAACTAACAACAACAACTTTGCCGCCATTTTCCATTTGCTGCAGCCCCAGACTGAACACACACACACACATGGCACACACAATTGTCGCTAGCCACTGACCACTGGCTGAATTTGTCTTTGTGATTGATATGACTGCAGTCAGAGCCAGAGCTCGACTCGCCCTCAGCTCCTACCTCGTCGTTGATTTATTGTGCAATGCTGCTTCCACTGTGCGAGTGCGAGTGCTCAGCTCTTTGTGGTTTGTTAACCCAATTGTCGCAGCATCTCGTCAGCTTCAGCAGCAGCAGCAGCCGCATCAACAGCGTCTCTCATGGCTCCAGTTGTTGTTGTTGTTGTCGCTGTCTCGTGCGCGTTGCGTTATTTGTCAGCATTGCTCAGTATTTAGGTCAAGTGCATGGAGGCGTTTGTCTGACGATGATGATGTTGATAATGATGATGATGATGATATTGTTGCTGCTGCATTTGCATAATATAGCTGGAATTTTGGGAAAAGTTCATCAGGGGGAAAATCAAATTTTTGTTAGCAGCAAACTCTGTCAGAGCAAAGCGAAGTCAGTCGGAACTTAAGCTGTATTACACTCTATATATATACATACATATATACACAATTCATAGGCCTGTATTTACTGTAGCTGGTTATTGAAAAGTGCATTGCCCTGATTTTACATATTTACAGGTGTGTGCATATACTACCTGGTCCATTGCCATCATCGAAAAGTGAATTCCAATCACACACACAATTATATAATTGAGTAAATTATGTAGCAAATATAAATACATATATATACACACGTTTATATACATAATAATTGAGTCTATGTGCATATAAAAAGGCTGCAGCAAGGCATATGCCAGCTACACATATAAATGTATATATACCTATGTATATATGTGTTTGTATGTGTGTGCTTGTGTGCGTGGCTGGTTGTATAAGCTGTGTACAGTTGCCGTCACGAATATTGGATGCACATTTGTGGTATATATGCACATATGGCACATATGAAATTATTGAATATTTAAGAGCATTTCAATAAGCTGCAAACAAATGGACAGCGGAAAAAATCATAAGAATTATGCTCAAGTGCCTGAGAAGAGGCAATTCAAATGCATAAATAGATAAATAAATAAATAAATGAATAAATAAATCAATAAATAAATACAAACAAAAACAAAAAATAATAAAAATAAATAAGTAAATAAGTAAATGAATAATTGAATAAATAAATAAACAAGTAAATAAATACAAAAATTAAATAATTAATAAATAAAGTAGATAAATAAATACATTATTTAATAAAAAATAAATAAATAAATTTATAAATAACATGCAAAATAAATAAATATCAAATAAATAAAAGTAAATAAATTAATGAATACATTATGTAAATAAATAAATAAATAAAATAAAAAAAGAAACAAAAGAATAGATAAATAAATAAATATATAAATAAATAAATAAGTAATAAATAAATAATTGAATAAATAAATAAATAATTAAAAAATAAATAAATACATAAATAAAAAAATAAAAAATAATAAAATAAAAAAATTAACAAATAATTAAGTAAATGAATTATTGAATAAATAAACAAGTAAATAAATACATAAACAAATTAACTAATAAATAAAGTAAATAAATAAATACATTATTTAATAAAAAAATTTAAAAAATAAATAAAAAATGAATACAAAATATACAAAATAAAATAAAAAATAAATAATCAAATAAATCAAAATAAATCAATAAATTAATACACAAAGTAAATAAATAAATAAATGAATAAATAAAACAAAAATAAAATAAATAAAAAATAAGTAAAGAAATAAATTAATAAATGAAATAAAAAATAACAACAAAAATAAATAAAGAAAGAAAGAAAGAAATAATTGTATAGTTACCATATGGCTATTTTAAAAAATATTATTTTGTTTGTATGTCTTACATTTTTGAGTGCAATAATTTTTGCTTCAAATGTCTCGACTAAGTATTTTTGCTTGCATTTATTTACAGACTACTTTGAGGCAGGCGACAAGTACAAACACTGTATTAATTAAGGCAGCATAAATAATACATAATCCAAAGCAAAGATGAGCGGAGAGCGTCCGAAGCGTCCATTGTCAGCGTACATGCTGTGGCTGAATGAGAACCGCGAACAGATCAAAAAGGAAAATCCCGGCAGCAAGGTCACAGATATCGCCAAGCGTGGCGGTGAGCTGTGGCGCGGCTTGAAAGACAAAACTGTGAGTAGTAAAAAATGAATTTCCAAATTATAATTAATTTTTAATATAATTGTTAAATAATAATAGGAATGGGAACAGAAAGCCATCAAAATGAAGGAGGATTACAACAAGGCGGTAAAGGAGTATGAGGCAAATGGCGGCACCGATTCCGGTGCGCCCAAGAAGCGAAAGAAGATGGCCGCGAAGCCCGCCAAGAAGGCCAAGAAGAAAGAGTCATCCGAGGAGGATGATGACGACGAGAGCGAGTAAATAACACTGGCCAACGTTCGCATCAGTTTTAAAATACATTTTACTAATGTAATTTTTTAAGTGACATAAAACAAGTGAAAAAAATGAAAAAAAAAAAAAACTAAAAAAAAGAAAAGAAAAAAAAAACAACCTTAAACCTTTAAATATGCACTTAAAACAAAACAAACAAAACAACAACAACAACCACAACCAAGAACCATAATATAAGTTAAAGCATAATTTTCAGTCAAACAAAAACAAAAACAAAACAAGAAAAAAAAACATAAAACACAAAATAAAAAACTAGCAACTGTTTCTTTATAGGTTTGTGCGTATGTATGTATGTATGAATTTATGTATGTATGTATGTATGTAGCTACAACAACTATTTCATTCAAACGCGTTTCTCATACGCCAGGTGGAACGCGTTGCGTTTCTTAGCCTGGTCCACACATCGTCGCATCTGTAATTTGACGTTTTTTATTTTCATTATTTTTATTATTTTTTATTTTCATTATTTTTTTTTCATGGCATCTAATGTAAATGTTTATGCATAGCGTTCCACAGTTTTGGTAGGAGAGAGCGGCTGGGTAAAATCATTTTCTGATGCGCAAACTCCAAAGAATCAGCCAATTCGCCGTTGTTTGCGTCCGGCGCTCTCCTTATTCGTCCTTTTAGCAGACGTTCTCACTTTAATTACATACAATTAATACAAGTTTAAAAACCACAATCCAACAAGTTATATATATACATTTTAATATATACATAAGTATATATATGTAATTTAAAAGATAAAAAAAAAAAAAAAAAAACAAAAAGAAAATGAAAAAAAAAACAACAAAGAAAACCAACAAATATGTAATGTAAATGTAGAGCTGAACGGAATATTATTTAAAAATATATAAATAAAAAAAAATTTAAAAACTTGAATATTGCGTTTCAATGATTAGGAATTAAATGAAATAAAATCTGAAATCATTTTATTTCTGTTGAAGATTTATTTTTCTGATTTTATTTTCCATTAAAATAACAAAAATTTATGTTGTAAAATGATATTGAATTTAGGTTAAATTTAATATATATTTTTTTTTAAATATACAAGTACAAAAAGGAATTTTTTTGAATATTGCAAAAGAACTACAAATAGTTTACAAAAATAATTATTACAATAATATTTTTTTCACAATTAAGCTATATATAATGTGTTTTAATTTTTATAAATAATAAATTAGTAAATAAAATAATACATTTATAACAAATTAAATCACAATACTATCTATTTTTTTTGTATCGTTCTCTTATTTAAGTTATCATTGCGTTTTAGTAAAAGAAATTATTCAACCATTATTTGCATATATTTCTATACGTATTATTTTATTTTTTTAAGTTTCATTAAGTTTTTAAAATACTAAAAAAAAAATAATAAATACATCAACATATAATATTATTTATATTAATCATAATATTTATTTTTATATATATTTTTTATTAATCATATTATTTTTTTTTATATATATTTTTATGCAAAGTATTTTTGGTTGTTTTAATTTTTTTAAGCAAAACATATTCTATATATATTTTTAAAAATCTATAATAAACAATATATATTAATTCAATTTAGTCGTTTGTATAAGTTTTTTTTTAGGTATTCTTGTTTTGTTTTAATTTTTTTATGCTAGTTACTCTAATTATAATTATTAATTTTTATCTATTATTTTTTAAGTATTTTATTTATTTATGATTATTTATTTTTTATTTTATTTTATTTATTTTTTTAGTCGTTTGTTTGCTTTGTTTAATTTTTTTATGCTAGTTACTCTAATTATAATTATTCTTAATTTATTTTTAATCTATTATTTTTTATGTATTTTATTTATTTATTTTTTAAATTTTATTTTATTTATTTATTTTATTTTACATTATTATATATTTTCATTTACTGTACTAAAAAATAATTCATAATTCAATTTAGTTAGTTACACAAAGTTTGTTTGCTTAAAGCTCGTCGAACAGAAGCTTTCATTTAACAGTAACAGTTGCTGTTATTGCTGCTGTTAACAGTCGGTTATCATTTGAAACCTTATCAGCTGCAATTGATGTGCAGACAACATTTCTATGATAAAAATAAATAAATAATTACTCCAAATAAATATAAATAAAAATGAAATTATGTACATAATATTTATAATAATTAATTAATAATTAATAAATAATAGTTTATTTATGAATAAGTTTTCATAGTTCAATATGCAATCATAGTTCATACCACGGTAACTGCGCATGCGCGATCCTTTGTGCCAAAAACTCAAGACCAAGTCAGCTGCTGTTGCTGCTGCTGCTGCTGCTGCTGTCATGGCACCCTGTCTGTTTAGTTTATTATCATCGCTGAGCAGAGGAGGTGAGTTCGCAACTAGTTGCCTGCGTAGTTTTTCTATGCAAATGAAATGCAGTTGAAGTGTGCAAAGAGAAACGATAAAATATTACAAATAATTTAACAAATTATTGAAATTCAGTAAATCAAATACGTATAAATTATTTTAATATTACCTAAATGGAGTTCTCTCACAGCATACACCTGTTGAGCCTTACAGATTTGCTTTGTTTGTGCCCCAAACTGCAACTCTGTGAAAAATCAATAGGGTTTCAAACATATGCCAGTGATAGGCGTCTGATAAGAGTAATTGGACACGATATAATGGCATTCCGCATTAATCATAGGCCGCGTGTGCCACGCAATGAACTCTACTTTAATTACAGAACTGAAAGAATGGCGCACTAAGCGAGACGACCCTGAACTTTGAACTGAACTGGCAGTGAACTTGCAGAAACAACAACAAAGACAGCAGTAACAACAATAGCAACAAAGGCAACAACATGGCCAGCAAAGGTCGCACACGAAAGGTAAGCAAAATATGAGCTAAACTAGGAGCGCCAGGACTGTCTAATAATATTTTCCGTTTTTTATTATAAAAAAAATTTGTTGAATTGAACATACATATATATTTTGAATTAATTGTCTTTTTTATTATTTAATTGTTTTATATTTGTTGTTATATTTAAAAACTATATTTTAAAAAAAATATTTTGAAATTTTTATATTTAAAAAATTTTATATTTAAAAATTTTGTTCTAAACGATATTTTTTGTTAACTTAACTTTTTTATATCTATTTATTTTATATAATTATATAATTAAATTTTTGTAAAATATTACATTTATTTAATTAATTAATTTTATTTTATGTTTTAAACATTATTTTCGAAAAGATATATATTGAATTATCTATTTTTATATTTAAAAATTTTGTATATAAAGATATATTTTCTTTTAATTTTCCTTTTTTTACTATATTTATTTTATTACTATTTATATATATATATATAAAAAATTGTATTTGAAAAAAATATGTTTTTAATTAATTTTCCTTTTTTTTATTATATTTATTTTCATTGGATTTTATTTTTGCAAAATTTATTTAAAAGAGAATTAATTTAAATTAATATTTTCTGTGTAAATGCTTACAATATTTTTTTATTATATTTATTTATTTATTATATTTTATATTTGATTTTATATATGCAAAATTTTTTATAAATGAGATTTTTTTGTATTAATTTGTTAATTTGTTTAATTAAATAATGTATTCTGTGTAAATGCTTGAGATACTTATGCTTTATGGCAAACCGACTCGATTCGCCTTTGCTCTGCGGGTAACTATAGACCTTTCTAGATCCCTTATTGGTCCAGAACGTATGGAATTTTAATGCACATATACTAGTACGATCTCAAACTATTTGTAGCTTGATTCTTGGGCATCCTGTAAGAGTTGAGCACGCACAGAGCCGGTCTATGTCCAATGCGCCAATGGGCAATGGCCTCTGGTCCTTGAAAGAGCTTCGGCTCAGTGACTTGGACTTTCCTTGAATATGAATCTCTTGCGTTTACGATTCGCACGCGAATTCTATAAATGACAAAGTCAAGTTTGGCCTGTACTGGTAGAATTTTGTTTGTGGAGAAATGTTAAAGATAGAATATGAAGCAAGGCTATTAGTATGTTAAAAATTTGGATAAGAAAAATAAATAAATAAACAACCAAAAAATAAGTTAGAGACAGCTTTAGTATTTATAATTTATAAAATATGATTTATATAAAAATTTTATAAAAAATATATTATAAATTTAAAAATGTTTAACATTATAAAAAAATTATATAAAAAGTTACACTACTCTTACCCCAAGCAAAAAAAGAAGAGAAAGACATTTCTAGATTATCAGTTAAAAAATAAAGTAGAATTAGTATCTAGTATTAACTCTGTTTGCCAACGGAGTTGATTGAACGTCCTTCGCTGAGCAGGGGAATTAAATACTTAAACGCTTTTATCTAATGGCCCATTGGCTCTGTTCCCTGATAGATGGCTGAGGTGCTTCGAGTGCGCTGCTCAATTAAATCGATTCGATGCGTTTGTGCCGGCGTCCCGAGGCAATTAGCATGCTAAGCACAGACGTACTTTGTTTATTTATTTAGTTTTTTTTCTGTTTTTTTTATTGAATTTGCGTGCTGTCCGACGCCAAGGTGGTTCGGCTGGGGCCAGTTGTTGGAGCGCGCCACTCAAGTTTGTTTCATTCGCAGTTGAATCGGCGCAGCGCGCAGCTCGACACAGAGGCAAGTGCAGCGCTGTTGTTGAAGTCATCACCCAATATCTTGGAGAACTTTGCCTACGACGAGTTCCAGGCGCCGGCACACAGTCAACTCAAGCGCATGGCCACGTTGCCGGGTCAGGTGCAGCCGCGTTCGCGGCCGCCGTCGCCACGCTTTTGTGAGACATTGGAGCGTCATGCGTTTATGCGGAATGTGATTAATACACGGCCGGAGCCACAGCGTCGCTACTCAACGCCCGGCGAGAAGGAGGCGAATGTGCGACGCAGCCTGGAAGAGATCTCCAAGGATATCAAAGAGATTGAGCAATTTGTGAGCGCCACGGAGCAGCTAATGCAGCGCGAAAAGGAGCAGGAGTTGGCCGCCAGCCAGCGCAACAAGCGCGACAAGGAGAACAAGACTCCAAGTCCAGCCAAGCGCATTTGCTTCAAGATCAACGCCTACAAGGCTCCACAGCGTCGTCAGCGTCCGCACAGTCCACGATTCTATCAATCGCGCCTGTACTTTCGCAACGGACGCATTGGCTGCGTGGATGCCGAGCGTTCCGGTCAGTTAAACAATATCGAGAGCACCCATGCGCTGGTCAAGCACATACTGAAGCACGAGAAGCCGCTGGTCAGTCCGGACAGTGTGCGGCGAGTGCTGCATCCACAGTACGTGGAGTTGACGCCGCTGCCAGGCGCCGTGGAGGAGCCTGATCCGGTGGCCGCTCAGCGTGCGGCAGAGCTGCGCAGTGCCACGGGCCAGGTGCTGCTCGATCAGCCGTCGGAGCCGGATCAATGTGACACCAGCTCGCAGCCCATGGAGGATGAGGATGAAAAGGATGTGCAGATCTGTTACAATGAGTCGCCGGAGCAGCAAAACAATGATCGTAATATGAGAACCACACGCTCCTCTTCGCTGAATGAAAGCGAAATCGTGGCCGTCGTCGAGGAGCAGCCACATCGTGCCAGCAGTGCGGGCAGCCTGGACTCCCAGGGTCAGCAATTCCTGCGCGATCAGGTGCGTCATCTGGTGCGTCGCTTCACGGCACGCGCCAACAAGGTAAAGTCACGCATTGAGCTGCCGCCGACGCCGTCATCCAGCAGCGCCAGCTCACCCACACCGCCGCCGGCACAGGCAGCGCTGCATGCGAGCACCAAGAGCTTGCATCCCTCGCCCGAGCACAAGGTGCGTCTGGTGCCCGCTGGCCAATCGCCGCATCGTGGACGTCTCTTCGAGGCGGACACACCGCGCTCCAATGTCTGGCTCTGCTCGAGCTTGTGCGGCGCCAATAACGATGAGCGCACCTTGGATCCACAGGGCAAGATCTACATCTCGTGGCTGTGTGTTGTGTCTCTGTCATTCCTCTACAATGCCTGGGTCATTCCACTGCGCGCTTCCTTTCCCTTCCAGACCAAGGCGAATACGAACATTTGGCTTGCCTGCGATTTCTGTGCGGACATCATTTATCTGCTGGACGTGGTCTTCTTCAAGCATCGCGTCATGTATCTCTTCGAGGGCTTTTGGGTCAAGAACAAGAATCTAACGCGCAAGAATTATATGAGAAAACTGCAATTTAAGGTGCGTAAATGTGCTTACAACTTAGATCTTTAAACTTCGTACATGGCTCTTAATGAGAGCAAATATATATTGTCTCTTTCACTCTCTGAGAAAAAGCACAGAGAGCCAACCCATTGCGTTGTCTTTTTTGTATGTATTGGCATGAGAGTAATAGCTGAGCACATCATTAGCTTACGTGAGTGTGAGTGAGTGCATGTGAAAGGGAAGATCGCTTGCATGGACTCTTTAAACTCATCAGTGCACTAACTGTATTTCATTGCACGAACGCCAATCGTGTCTCTCTCTCTGAGCGATGTTCGTGAAATGAGCATCATACGAATGGCTAAACTCGCGAAACTCTAACGAAACCTAAAATGAATAGAACCGAAGGCGAGAGCGAGTCAGTAAGATTTCTTTACGATTGATCTCGCAAACAGAGTGAAGTTGCAAACGGTTAACAGTTATTTGCGAGCTATGCTCTTGACATTCTTTTCTTCCGCACAGCGAAGGATACATATATATGTACATATATCTTTGGATTAGCATAACAAGTTAATTCAATTTAGCTTCGTGCGTCTGTCTGAGTTGTTAACTAACTTAACTATATACTTAACTATATTTTTTTGTGGTAAATGTATATATGTTTATTTTTTTTTGTGGTAAATTTATTTTATATATTTTATTCGTTTTCAAATTTAACAAAAAAATTAATAAAACAGCTAAAAAGGCTAAAAACTTATTCAATTTTTAAAAGGATTAAATATTTATTTATAACATTTATAATTATTTATTAATTTAGTTAGTATAATATAAAAATATTTTCAGTAAAAAAATAGCTAAAAATAGTAAATATTTTATTATTTTTATTTTATTTAACTAACTATTTAGTATTTTTGTTAGTATAATTTAATGATAATCTGTAAAATTTGTAAAATTTGTTTCATGAGTATTTTACAGTATTATTTTATACAATTTTTAACAAATATTTTATTTAATTTATAAAATTTACTAAAATTGATAGTCAGTAATAAATTGTAGTAAATTCCATAAATTGAGCATCAGTTTCTGAAAATTGGCAGATATTTAATAGAATATGTATAGAAAATTTAGTAGAAGAAATATGAAAATTTAATTAAAATACATTAATTTACAAAGAATTTATGAAACAAATTGTTTGGGTAGTTTAGTTTTTTCTTTTAAATTAATTAATTTTGTTTAAAAATATTTTTGTTCTACTTTTTAAAATATAATAATTAAGTAATATATTCACCCATTTATATAATCTTCACAGTTGGATCTGCTCGCCTTGCTTCCTCTGGAGCTGTTCTATCTGAAGTACGGCACGGGCGCCGTTTGGTTGCGTTTTCCACGTTTCTTCAAGATTCAAAGCTTTTGGGAAGTCTTTCGACTCTTAGATCGGGTTATCTCCTCGCCACATTTTGTAAGTTGCTGCAATTTACTTAAAATCAAATCGAATCAAATCAAAGCTAATATATATTTTCTTTAAGGTGCGCGTGGCCAAGACGCTAACCTATATGCTCTATATGATCCACATAACGGCCGCTCTGTATTATGCCTATAGCGATTATCAGGGCTTGGGTCAGAATCGTTGGGTATTCAGTGGCAAGGGTCATCCGTATGTGAGATGCTTTGCCTTTGCCACCAAGACGGCAACATCGATAGGTAAAAATCCCAAGCCGGAACGTCAGGGCGAATATGTGTTCATGACAGTCGCCTGGCTAATGGGTGTCTTTGTGTTCGCCCTGCTCATTGGCCAGATTAGGGATATCATTTCGACGGCCACACGCAACAGGCACGAGTATCGTCAGCTGGAGGATGAGACGCTGGAGTATATGAGACGTTTGAATCTCTCACAAGAGGTGCAATCGCGTGTCAAAATGTGGTTTCAATTCACATGGGAACAGCAGCGCACATTGGGTAAAAATCAGAGATTATATATACAGATTTTTTATATATAATAATATTTCCACTTTCATCTCAGATGAGTCCAACATCCTGGATGCTCTGCCCATTAATCTGAAGACGGATATTGCCATTTCGGTTCACATACAAACCTTGTCCAAGGTTCAGCTCTTCGCCGACTGTGAGGAGGCGTTGCTGCGGGATTTGGTATTGAAGCTGCGTGCCGTTACCTTTCTGCCGGGCGATTTTGTGTGCCGCAAGGGTGAGGTGGGCCGTGAGATGTATATTGTGAAACTGGGACAGGTTCAGGTAATGGGCGGCCCCAGCAGCGATGTTGTCCTGGCCACGCTCACCGAGGGCTCTGTGTTTGGTGAGATCAGTCTGCTGGGCATTAATGGTGCCGATCGTCGTACAGCCGATGTGCGCTCCAAGGGCTACTCCAATCTCTTTGTGCTCTCCAAGTCGGATCTAAATGAGGTGATAGCCTACTATCCCAATGCCCAGGCAATTCTCAAGAAGCGTGCACGCCAGCTGATGCGCAAGAATGCCGCACGCGAGCGTGAAGAGGAGGAACGAGAGCGCGCCCGTAGCGCTCTGCAGGCTGACGTTGTCATCGGGAATCCCAAAACGCCCGAGACGCCACCCAAATTGCTGCAAACTGTCATCCAGGCGCTGCCCTATGAATCGCCCGCTGTTGTTCTCATTACACGCGGCTCGAAGCGTGTGCGCCGCAAGCGCCAATCGCTGCAAATGGAGACGATTGTGGAGCCCACCATGGATGTGGCCGGCTGTGCCGAGACCATGCAGCAAACGGGCAACATCAATCGAGATAGTCTAATACTAAAGCCGGGCCGTGGCTCGCCCGATCTACTCTCATCCATACAGCAGGAGCTCAAGTCTAAGCATAAATTTATTAATCTAACCGATTCGGAGAAGGCGTTGATCATCACGCAGTCCGCAAACAACTCGATGGAGTGCGTCCAAGAGGATCTGTAGTCAATGAAACCTTTGCATGTGCTATAAATGTATTAATTCTGCGATATACATATATATTTCTCCAAATGCTTTATGAAACAAAAATTGTCTAACAATATTGCTTTATATTATAAAATAAATAACTTTAAATGAATGTTGGAAAATTCGTTTAAGCAATCGTAGTCTTCCTCTCTCTATCTTTCTCTCTCTCTCTCTTTCTCTCTCTCTCTCTTTCTCTCTCTCTATAATTTTTCTTAGGTTCTTAGGTTCCATTATAATTTAAAAAATTTTTGCAGACTCATTTACAGAGTGGCCCAAATTATTTCTTATTTAATTATTCTTTATTATTTATTATCTTCTCTTCTACTTAAATTTTTAAATATTTAAAAACACAGAGTATACAAATTATCGTTTGACCACTTTTACCTAATCTATATATATTTTTCCGTAATTTCTCAAATCCAAGTAGGCTCTGAAATTCTGCTGAATTCGAGTTAAAGTCGAGCTGAATTTCTGTTTTTATTTTTCATTTCCAGCTCAGTCGCATTTGAACGTTAATCAAAAAGTATTCCAAAAAAAAAAAGCTAAAATAAGAAAAAGAAAAACTTCTGAAATTCTGTGAAATACTCTTGCAATTAATTTATTTCATTTTTTTTTGCTAATTATTGTGTTCATAAAACTGCAGAATTATGCGCGTATTTATACGAATTCGCATTTGGCAATGCCGGCAGATACTCAAAGAACATCGTATGCTCGCACTGGGTGTCAAGGAGAAGCCTCATCGCCTGATCGGCTTGATTTACCGAATTCAAATACGTTATGAGGATTACAAACGTTTAATGGCCAGGGATGCCGTCAATCAGAAGTCGCCAAATTGTAATCCCTTTGTGCGACTGCAAGCTATCATCGAGCAACGTCTTGGCCGTCGATTGGGCGATATGCGTCTCATCAGCTCGAACTGGGTGGTACTGGACGATTCGCTTCGATACATCGAGATCATGTTAATTGATTTCAATGTTAATGGAAATCGTTCCAGCTTCACAAGGAACTAAACTATCCAATCAGAAATGCTACGGCAAACGTATTATATAACTATCTGATAATAAAGATATAATATATATAATATACAAATATAAAAGAGTTTTTTTTAGAGTTTGACAACTTTTCTGTTTTTACTTGTTTTACTTGACTTTTGTTTTTACAATTGTTTGATTTCTTATTTCACATTGTATTCAGTTCATTTCTAAATGTTAGAAATCATCCGTTCTAGTCGACTATGGTGTATGGCATTACTGTCTAGCATCCTTGTAATGCTGCGAGTTATCGCTGTTGTCCAGCTTGATCGAGTATTGACCGATCAGAGAGCCGGCAACATCAGCTTGTCCCTCTGGATTGAATTGTGGACCATCGCCGATAACTTCCATATCATCTTTGACCACACGATAGCCATTCTCATCGGCTTCATAGTGAACCGTACGCTTAACGTAACCATCGCTATAGCTATACTTTCCCGTCACCTTTGTACCCTCACGAGTCTCCTCACGTTGGATGGCACCATCGTTGATATCATCAACGATGTTCGAATTGAACGAATATTGCGCCGATTCATTTTGTATTCTCTCCAAATCCAAATCTTCATCAGTCACCTGTAGGAGATTGAACAGAGTAAACTTTTAGCTGATTGAACGTGTCTACGAATTGTTTATCTACTTGTCTATTTAGCTATACATTTATTACATCGTTAATATTCGCTGTTGTTGATAACACTTCAAGTTTCTCAATATGACTGACAGTAGTCCATGAGTCATTGTCTATAAGATAAAATACCTTCTAGTCAGGGTTTCTCAATAATTTCACGCTTTGATAAGTTTGCTTTAGCTGTAGCTAGTGCTACAAATGAATATATTTTTATTTTTATTCCTCATATTATTATTATTATTATATTTACTAAATGAAGACACTGAGTTACAACTTTATGACAGTGCAAAGTCATCAATTGACTTTGCTTTATAGTTTCTCTAGAAATTTCTGACATTTGCCATCATTTTTGCTTTAATTTTAATTATTTGTTTTTCACTTTTTGCCTCTGTAGAGTAAATAAAAATTTGTATTTCCATAAATCTTATGTCGTTGAGCAGAGATCGCTTGACTGCATGAGCGGAAATGTTAATTAAGCGATATGTCGAAGCTGTTCAGTTCAGATTGGCATATTAAGACAAACAAATGAGCTACAGCAAAGTGACTAAAAAAATATTATTTAAAAAATATTAATAATAATAATATTTTATATTGAATTGAAAACTATTATTTATATTATAAATTAAGAAAATAAAATAAATAATGAATATATTATTTGTTATTATTTGAATATATCGATTTGTCAAGTCAAATAAATAAAAAAATATATTTTTTTCAAATAAAAAATTATTGAAAAATATATATTTTATTATAAATATATATAATTATCATATGTATGTATATAAAAAGAAAAACATAATAATATTAATATTATTGTATATAAAAATAATGAAAAATATATTCAAATACATATTTGTTTATATTATTCCAAAATTTTGTAATATTACTGATATAATAATGTTTCGCCTATTTAGTCAACCTTAAAGCAAACATTTGCCGCATTATTAATATGTTGCTTAAGTAAACAATTAATATTCTCTATTGAGAAATTATGTAAAATCAGCATCAATTAAGCTAAGCTTTTGTTTTTCTATTTTACATATAGTTTTTGAATTCCAAAATATTTATATTTTTTTAAGGCGAACTTCTTTTTTTAATTTATGCAATTATTGCTGAGATCTGTAGCGTTCTTTGCGGATGTCTCTAGTCGCAGCTAGCTGTAGTTGGATACGCTATAATTGATAAGTGACGCGTTGCACTAATAACCTTGTCGAGGGAATACCCTTCATATTAATAAAGCAGAGCATTCTCTGAACTGAACTTTTATTGAAAAAATAACCTTAGACCTTGATAATGGAAGTGCAAAAAATTGAAAAATAAAAACATTTATTTTTATACTCTTTAAGCAGATCAGATTCAATTTTTTTTTATTTTTATTTTGTAAAGAAAAGTTAATGAAATGAAACTCTCTACTGCAGGCAAATCGGAGGAAATTTCTTTAGAGAAATTTCCTTCTGCAGGAAATTTTTAAAAATTTTTTCTTTACACTTGAAAGGATTTTTTTGTTGTTGCTATAGGGTATATTAGCTTCGTTATCAGCAAGCAAACTGTCATTGTTTTTGCCATGATTTTTGTATAGTGTAATTAATCACGCGGCAAAACGACAAAATCGACTAGAGACTCAAACTGGTTCGAGTAGTAGTAGGCGGTACGAGACCAGAGAGACAACGACTGAACAACTGAGCCTGAGCAACAGTATAAAGCCCAATTGGCCCCAGTCGCTGTTAACAAAGGCAACGAAACGGACGTTCAACTGCAGGAAAAGTCAAGGAAAATGTGTACGTAGATCGATCATTCGAGATTTACTCTCTTACTCTTACTTTTACTCGGAGTTTTCCTCTTTATTACTACAGCTAAACCTGGTTTAATGCTTTTGCTGTTGGCCGTAATTGGCGCCTGTGTGACTCTGACACTGGCTGCTGGCGGTAAGTCATGGCCATAATGCAACTAATGGCAATCATAATGTAACTAAATTGAACACTTGCACTTGTAGACTGCCCCTCATCCACCAAGGTGACCAATTGCACGCCCAAATGCCTGCACGACAGCGAGTGCAGCGCCATTGGCGGCAAATGTTGTCCAAATCTATGCAATGGACGCAGCTGCGCCTCGCCCAATTTGCTGGGCAATGCGGGCGCCGATAAGTCGCCCTTTGGCAGCAAGAATTGTGAGTAGAGAGCACTTGCGAAGACTATTTTGTTAACTGTACTCTATCGATTGCAGCTGGCGCCACGGGCAGCTACTGTGGCAATGTCAAGTGCGGCAGCTTCGAGAAATGCGAAACAGATCGCAGCACGAAGCGGCCCAAGTGCGTGCGCAGCTAAAGAGCGAGCTGCTTGGTCTTATTAAACTTTTCAAATATGTATAATTTCCTTTAATTAACTCAGAATTGTTTGTTTCACTCACGGGTGCGGCTAGGACAGCGCTGACCAGCAGGCTGGCAATAAACACGTATTTAAACATTTTTCTTTGATTATTGTTGAATTTCTTTCTTTCTTTATTTTGATACGCGAGCTCTTCACGCTGCAAGTAGACTTTGTACTATGGCTTGTTGGCAGCCAGGTTGTGTTGCTTTTATAACACACTTGAACACGCAAACACACACACACACACACACACACACACACACACACACAAACACACACTCACACTCATGGCAGCGACGCCGGCGCAGCAAGCTCTTCATTTTGGGCACTCGGATCTGGCTTTTTGGCTATGGGACAAGTTGTTTAACTTTTTGTTGCTGTCGCTTATGCATTTGAGTTGCGATCTTGGCGCTTTATGTATTTCAAATTTTGTACATTTTGCAATCGCCGACAGTGGCTGCAATTTGTCGAAGTACTAAGATGAGCCCTAGCAGCAGCAGCAGCAGCCACAGCAGAAGATTGAAGAAGCTTTCATTGCATAAGCCCTGCTCAAGGTCAGTTGGTCAATTGTAAAACAACAACAACAACAACAACAAAACTGAACCAGTTTCAGCTGCTCCCTTTAGAGCTGGAGCGTCTTTTTTTCTTCTCACTCTTCTGCAAGTTGGACTTTACTTTTGTTGTTCATTTTTTTTTGGTCATCTTATGTAATTTATGTGAAGTTTTTGTGCAAATTGAAAGCTTCGATTCGTATGTGTGTTTTTTTTGGCCTTTTTTCTTTGCGCTTACGAGGAAGTAAGCGGAGCATTACGTTGACTGTGGTGCACCCTTTTCAAAGTGCGACGCCATAACAACTCAAGTCGAGTCTAGGGTGGGGCGAGCGGGGCTGATCTGCTGCTGAAAGACTCGAGCAATGCAATTTTTTTGTTTTTTGAAGTGCGCCCGCCACGCACAGTGGATACAAAACGAGTTTTTCGGTTTGATTTTTGGCAAGGAAACGGCCAAAGACGATTAACATTTGAATGTGGCTTAAACAGTTGTCAGTTCTGGTTAGGCGACATCATAACTTTATGCCATCAAAAAGTTACAGATTCATGCGAGATCTTGTTTTTAAGAATCGCTTGTAACTTGATTTTGTTTTTATTTTTATATTTATATTTTTGGCAAATTCTTTTTAGGAGCGTTCAACTTCAAGTCAAGAAGGTTAAGTCTTCATTTATGTATATAAAAGCATAAATATTTTAATATAACTATAATTAATTGCTGCCTGAATCTTGGCATTGGGCTTGACCAAAACATTTCTGAAATTGCTTTTAATTAATTAAAAGCTGCATTGAGACCTTCAGCAAGCTATAAGTTCTATAATTTTGCTAGACTTTAAATGAAAACATGTATTTCAGTTAAATTTATAATATGAATAATATATTTAACTTTTATAAAGATTAAAAATGTTATTATTATTATTATTATTTTTTTAAACAAGATTTTCTTGCATTAAAATATTTATAAAAAATTCAAATACACAAATAAATCAAACTAAAATTTAGTCTAAATTAAAAATAATAAAGATAATAATAAAAAATAATAATAATAATAATAATAATATTTTATTAAATACAAATTAAAAATGAAAATTAATTTTGTTTAATAATTATTTTTAATTAATAATACATTTAAAATAATTATATATAAAGGAATAAATAAATAAAACATAATTATTTAATGAAAATTAAATTAAAAACGAAAAGTAAATATATATTTTTTAATTAATTTTTTCTTACATATACAATTTTTACATAAAATATTTATGTAAAAAATTAAATGAAAATAAAAAACATAAATTAGCTAAATATTTAAAAAATAAATTAAATAGGTGTTTCACATTTATAAATATTTAGATGTAAAATAAAATAAAAATAAAATAATAAAAAATAAATAATCAAAATAAAATGCAATTTTAATAAAAAAATAATTAAAATTATTTAATTGAATGAAAGTTAACAAATAAATGAAATATATATATTTAAAATAATTTAGATTAATATCTGAAAGTAATAAGTGGTCAAATAAAATTGACAAATTAAATTTAAATTAAATAAAAATTAATAACAAATATTGAAATAAATAATAACTATAAATAAATATATTATAATAATTTAAATACGTTTTTTAAAAATCTATTTAAGTAAATAAAATTGACAAATTAAATTTAAATTCAATCAAAATTAATAATAAATATTAAAATAAATAATAAATATATTTTGTATAATAATTTAAATACTTTTTCTATCTATACTTTTTTTTAGAAAGTAATTTAAGTGAAATTAAAAAATAAATAAATAAAAATGATTTGGGCGTGTCTAGACGTGACTTTGATTACAATTAGAATATTCTTATTAAGTTTTCCATAAAATGTTAATTGTCTGGCTGCGTTGGGCATGCCAAACATGCTGATTGCATTCGCTGTCCGCTTTGGGCATAGCTCTCGCACCACTGTTTGTGGCACATCCGTTCGTTCCACTTTCGTTTCGCTCTTTCTCTTTCGTTGGCTTTGTGGGCTTTGCGATGTTTATTGTGCTTGCAATGGAGCATGAGGTTTCGTATATGTAACTAATAGGAGAGCTAAGCATTATTATTTTGTTCGTGGTTTATTTATTTTATTATGTGTTTCTTTAATTTTTAAGCTGCACTGGCATGAATTCGTTTGATATCGGGGCAACCAAAATGAAAAAGAAATAACAAGAAAAGAGAAAAAACCCCATCAAGACAAGTTTGACTGTAGTTGAAATCAATATAAAACTCTCAAGGTGAGAGACCGCATCAACTTGTCGTACACGCAACGCCCCACAACAGTCGCGAGCGACTTCGTCATCAGCTTCGTCAGCTTCATCCTCATGCAATAATCATCATTAAAATTTTCTGTTCGCATTTTACTGATAATTTTGTATTTTAATTATAAATTATTTCGTTGGCCGTCGCGTCGGTCGAGTCATTGGAGCCAATATGCCGGGCCGGCAGCTAAAACAAAACTTTGATTGATAACGCTCACCATGTCTAGCCTCCATTCACACACACACACACATACATGAGCACACGCCAACGCACACTGTGATAAATTTATGGCTCTATTTAGAGATTGCCTTCACAAATTAGCACGCTAATTTGCATATTTCGGTCGCATCTGCATCTTGGATGCTGCCGAAGCTCAAAACTCGCTTTCTTTTGGTGTTACATTGATAAATGGCTGTGGCTCGGTTCGGTTTGCCTCAGCTTTTATGCAAATATTTTTTCATTATTTTATTTGTTATCTGCAGCGGTTTATTTAGTTCAGGGTTAAAGCAATTTGACATTTTTAACAACAAACAAACAACAAAGTAAATAAATACATATTAATAACTTATAGTTAAGCAAAGTTTTATTTTATTTGTTATTTTTTAGCCCACTTCTGATTACCACTCCGCCTTACATTGACCCATTCATATTTGCCTTTGCTTAATTTATGCGCTAACCAAAACTAATTGGCAACAGCTAAATGAGCTGAGCATTGATAAAGCGCTGGAAGATATTTAATCGCTTGAACTAAAACAGGTGTATTCACCTGTTTCTCAGAGCAGATACTCACCTGTTTAGAGAGGCTGCAAATGGATTGCACAAGCGTGAAATGACGACTTTAACTGGATTTTTTTGGGGTTAAAGAGTTGAAATTGAAGAGATCGCATTTAATGTGGATTTTGAGTGCAAATGTTATTACGATATTTACACCTTTTACATAACTTGAACTCTTTAACAGCGCGCAATAAAGAACTCGCGATCTGCAAGAGCACGTGGCTCTCTTTTGGGATCACAATTTCTAGTTACTACTCTTCGTCCCCACTCTTCGTTCACTGACCAACACAACGAGCCTATCCGAATAGTCTGTTATTCATTTCACTCCCACTCAGTAACAGTCGGCACTAGGCTGCTGAGCTAGCTCTCTTTGCCTCTCCCTCTCACTCTAGCACACACTAGGTGTAACTGTAACTGCAGGCACAACACAAACTTACGCGCTGAACAACTCCCAACTGCCGACGGCTCAGCATCACACACTAATACTACTTGAAGAGGAGAAGGCAATTATGAATTAGGAAATTTACATAACATACGCTCTGCTGTTAATTTAACAGAACAATATTACATTACATTATAAGAGAATAATAATAAGTTCAAGAAGTATTTGGAGTTTTAATTTAACGCAAAAATCTGTAAATATTTGAATGAAGAAAAATCAATATATTATCTTTAAAAAAATGCCATATTAAATCAAAAGTCTGCTCTAATACTTCAATAACTGCTCACAATAAACATATTTCATACTATGTTTCAATATTTCATTTCGCATACCATTTGCTGGAATTTTTTGTTGAGCAAATATTTGCGCACTCCATTTGGCAGACGGACGGACGGACGAACGAACTCGCCCAACCAATTTACACAGACCATTCTCAAGTTCATACAGTGGTGCGAAAGTGGGGGAAAGTGTTGTGAAAATCGCTACCATTTTATATGCAAATGTGTGTCTGCGCATAATGTGGTGCCTAGTTTATTGCATTCCTTTGGCACGCACGCGATGCCAAAGCCTCAGACAGCTAACCATTGGTCGTCTACGCAGCTGGCATTTGAAGCTGTTTTGAAGCTTGGGCTACGCATACGCCGCGTTGTCCTTGAAATGGGTTCGTGCTGTCAGAGGCAGCGTCAGCTTCAGCGACGTCTTCTGTTGCCAAGTGTGCGGACAGCTATTTAAGTGTCAACTGAGCTGAAAATTTATGCGTTTGCATATAAATCTATAATAGCGCTCAGTAAATGCATACTTTATTGACCCAGTTAAGTTCGGCTCGGAGCAAGTCAATAAAATAAAATAAATAATAAATCTTAACGAGTGCCGACGACGTGTGAACATATTAACAAATATATGAGAACTGAGCGTAGGATTAATGACTCAAATTATGTGTCAACTATCAGAAGAGCGAAAACATTTCATTTTCAGCGAGCTTTAATAGTCGGAGATACTGCAAGCGCTTCATATTTACATTTTTATTTTATTTAATCGTAAAAGTAAATTGAAAATTTAAAAACTCATTGAATTTCTTTTTTTTTGTGTAAATTACATACATTACATTACATTACATATATTATATATTTTATCATAAATGAGCAAGCAAGGGAATAAGTATTTTATAGAATATATATGCATATGTCTTCATATGTATTGGATGCATTTATATTTATTATATATTTACTTGTTTGTATAACTGATTTCAGAGTCCTTTAGTATGATGTCCTTGTGACTCTCTCTCCCTCTCTCAAACTCTGTATTACCGTATTTTAAGCTATATTCCTTCTATTCGCATTCCTGACACTGCCTGGCATCCCTTTTGTTTTTCTATCTATCTATCTCTCTTTCAATTCATATTCTATCATTTAGATTTTCTATGATTTTGACTTTACCTTGTATTCCCTTTTTACCTTATACTCTGTCTTTTTCTTATTCCAGCTATCTCAACTCAGTACAGTCGCTGTCTCTCTTTACTCGTCCCCAATTACTGTCACTATAGCTATCTCTCTCATTGTTTCGCTCTCTTAATACTTCTTATTCATTCTCTATTTCAATCTTTCGCCTTTTTCCTTTTATTTTATCTTTCTGTTTTCTTGTGTTAATCTTTCTACTCCCCGCATCTTCATCTCCTGTCTTTCTCGCTTTATTTCTTTATATCTATTTTTTTTTATTTATTTTTTTTTTGGGAATTTCTATTTATATATTATTTTATATTTACATTTATTTATTTATATATTTTTTCTATATTTCTTTTTACATTTATTTCTCAATATTTTCTATCTCTGAATTCTAACCTCTCCCTACACATTCATTTTTACTTGCTCTATCTATCTATCTATCTCTCTCTCTCTCTCTCTCTCTCTCTCTCTCTGTCTCTCTCTCAATCCTTTCTATTTCTTACACTTTCAGTCTTATTTGCTCTCCTATGTATATGATTATATATATCTCTCTCTCTCACTTGTATCTCTTGCCCTCTTGCTCTCATGCTTTCTATATCTCTCCTCTTAAGTCTTTCCTAATAGCCTTTTGTTTTTAGCCACATGAATGCCTATGCAAATTACGCATTTCAGATTCCAGCTTCCAGTTTTTTTTTTTTTTTTTTCGGCACCATTTGGCCATTTGTTGCCCGACTTAATTAACGCTAACTTACTTATGTTGCATGGACTACGCCCCGCAAGCTCTGCCACTTACACAGCTACAGACACAGCATAGACACACACACATACACACAGTTACACCGACGTCGACTCGCACAAAAGCCGTGAACTGCGCTTTGTTTCGGAATTCACGTTGTCTCTCTGTCTATTGTTGTTGTTGTTGTTGTTTCGCTGTTGGCTTGATAATTACTTTTGATAACTCATGTTGGTTGGCTCGGTTTTAGTTCAGCGCTCAGCAACTTCATTCCTCTCTTGTTGTTTCGGTGTTTGGCGCTTGCATATGGAGCCATTATGGGGCTTATCAGCAGGCAAGCATATAAGCCAGCGGCAGAGCTAAAGCCACAGCTGAACTCTATTTCACTCAGTATTTTGTCAACATTCTAGGCTAAGTGCGGCCATAAGCTGTGAGGTAGGTCAGCAAGAGAAATGAATAACAAAAAAAAAAAAGTAGAAAAAAACCAACAAAACTGAAATGCGTCAACATATCGCAAACAACAACAAAAATTATCTCAGCTAAGCAATAAATATAAAATTTGCGTGCGTCACAACTAGTTTATTTTTTGAAACAAACTTTAATCAATTTATTTATGGAATTTCTAAACTTAAATTGAGTTTTTAGCCGACAAAAAGTTGTTGGCGTATTTTTATTAGTTTAATTTCTATACGTGAATTAATGAAGAAACAAGTTTATTCGCTTTCAACAGCAAAGACGCATGGCAACAGTTCACCCAATGAAGATTCATGTGTTGAAGTTGAAATTTTTTATAAATTTGTATTTTTATTACCTTTTAAAATGTATTTATAGAACAAGATTTTATTGACATTTATTTGAGTACATTTATTTTAAGAGAATAATTTGGCTTCCTATTGGGTTGTATCTGTGCTTTGACATATTTTTATTCAAAACTTAATGACTATTTAATTTAGAATTTATGTTAATATGTTCTAGGTTTACTTTCCTTTAGGTAATAAAAATTTGAAATTGAAATTTGAGTTATAGAATAATATTATAATTTGTAATTTGGCGTATCTATGTCTTATGCACATAAAAAATAATTTAGATTATTATATATTGAAATTTATTAAAATAATTTATTACTGATATAATTCCCTTTGAGTGATGGTATGGGCCACTCACTCTCGATATATTTTAGATTTGAAATTTTATTAAAATAATTTAATGGCGTAAGTATATTCTCCATTATCAAGGATTATGTTTATGATCTGGCCAATCACGATCATTGGTGTGATTTTCAAGCCTTGACTCATTCTCTCTATCGATATCACTCTCTCATTCTTCCATCTAAGTAAAAAAAATGATTTAAACAAAAGATTAAAATTAATAATTAAAAAAATTTGAATTGAAAATAAAATGAATTATAGATAGAAGATATAAAGATATATATCTTTCTTTTCAATTCAAGATTTTTAATTATTAATTTATCTTTTATTTAAAACGTTTTTTTTTTGCTTACTTAGAATTATGCTCAAGATTCTTTGGGATTTATTTATTTATTTATAATTAAATGTTAAATAATTTAATTAATTTGTCAAAAACCGAGTTTCAAAGACAGCTTGAGATAGACTTCAAAATATTGAATATACCCAATGCATATTCATTAAAGGGTATCCTTTCTCTCCAGCTCCTGCTTGTTGTAAAATTGAGACACGTCTTTTGTGTTTTTATTGACTTAAATTTTGTATAATAAATATTTAATTTAATTTTTTTTGCTGCTGGCATAACTGAATGTATTTCCATTTGCGTGCTTCTTGATCATCATAAATTTGCTTAAAAAATAAGTAAAAAAACCTTCAACATATGCGTTGTCTTTAAATCAAAATTGAAGCTGAGTTGTGTGGCGGCAGCATTGACCCTGCAGCTGCTGCAGACAGCGACATGTGTAATTGTGGCAGCAATTTAAGCTGCTACATGCAACATCATCGGCAACCGGAAGCATGTGTGCACAAGTGGCAAGTGGCATGCTTGGAATTGGATTGCCAAGGCAGATAGGGAGAGGCGGGAGGCCGAGAGAGTGAACTGTCAGGTGAATGCTGGGGAGCAAGCATTGAAACTTCATGCGCTGCTTGTTTTGTTGCTGCTGCAGTCAGTCGCTCTGGTTTATGCCTTTATTAAGCATCAAACAAAATCCAAAACGTCAAGGATATGAGATGCTACATACACACTCATCAACAGCAGACGCCGTCGCATCCTTCACGTGCTCTGTATACAGATGCAGTCGAGGCAGCTCACAATTTATGCACACAACTTGTCACACAGGTCGGTGGCCAAGATGTACTGCAATCCACTATGCTGGTTAGATGGCGGTGGTGGTGCTGCAATGAGTAGGACAAGCAATTTACACCGCACAATGCGTTGACACACGTCGTCCGCAAATGTGCGGCTACGGGAAGAGCCCAAAGACAATGGCAGACAACTTGGAGATAACAGTGCTTGGGTTGCAGTGCTGCCTGCCTGCCTGCCTGCTTAGCCAGCCTGGTTGCATCATTAAACCTGAAAAGTGTCAAATGCCCAGCCACACACACAGACACACACACACATAGTCAAGTGGCCTAGAGCTTAAATTCAATTGAATGGAGAACTGCAGAGCAAGCTCGACGAGCGGCTGTTAATCTAAGCCAGAAATTTACGAGTGTGTCCTCGGCCTCGTCTCTGGCGTCTGGCAACTGCAGCTCATAATTCAAACAGTGTTGACAATGAAAATGAAATTCCCATTAAAATGCAATATGTTGCAGCAAACTCTGACTGCAGCAGCACCTCCTGCCTGGCGCCCTTACCCAACACAGTGCATATAAGAGACTTGCTATTCATTTTGCTGCTGCTGCTGCTGCTGGACGCAATGCGCATAAGGCAAATGTTTATATGGCCACAGTATAAACATTGACAATTTAAAAGCCTGAGCCTGGTCCTGGTCCCTGAACTCCAATTGCTTCAAGCTGCCTGGCTGCTCGGCTGCCTGGCTGGCCGCCTTTGGTTGCTGCTTCGATTCGTATTGTTGACTCTGCTGATGATCTGTATTCGAAATTTATTATAGAGCTCAGCAGGAGCGGCGGCCAAGCATATTTCATTTTCATTTGATTTCACTTGGAAATTTAATTAAATTGACAAATATGTGGCTTGAGCTATGCTAATTCGAATTAAGAATGAAAATATTTTACTTTTCTTACAAACAAAACGTTTGATTTATGATTTTAGCTGTTCTCAAGAGGCTAAAGTGCCAATAGGTTACTATGAAGAGTTTTTAGTAGGGGTATTCAGTTTTAGATTTTTGTATACGGTATTTAGTAGAGATATTCATGATTAGAGATTTTGAATTGGCAAAGGAGTACTTGAAATTAATTTTTAATTATTCTTAATCATGATTCTGTTCATTGGATGATGACCAGTCTTATTTATCCATCCATTTGCCCATTAATGTTAAATCTATCTTTCTGGCTATTTTCTAGCCTTTTTTAGCGGTTTTTAGCTGTTTTTCTGGTTGATCTCACCAAATACCTTTCTACCTTCTCTTCTGACCTGCCTATCCCACTTTCTAATCATATTTCTATCTCTTAATCACGATTCTGTTCATAGGTTGATGCCCAGTCTTATTTATCCATCCATTTGCCCATTAATATTCAATCTATCTTTCTGGCTATTTTCTAGCGGTTTTTAGCCGTTTTTAGCGGTTTTTCTGGTTTACCATACCAACTACCTTTCTACCTTCTCTCTGACCTGCCTTTCCCACTTTCTAATCATATTTCTATCTCTTAATCACGATTCTGTTCATAGGTTGATGCCCAGTCTTATTTATCCATCCATTTGCGCATTAATGTTCAATCTATCTTTCTGCTATTTTAGCGGTTTTTAAGCCGTTTTTAGCGGTTTTCTGGTTTACAATACCAAATCTACCTTTATACCTTCTCTCTGGACATGCCTTTCCCACTTTCTAATCATATTTCTCTCTCTTAATCATGATTCTGTTCATTGGATGATGACCAGTCTTATTTATCCATCCATTTGCCCATTAATGTTCAATATATTTTTCTGGCTATTTTCTAGAAGGTTTTCAGCCGTTTTTAGCTGTTTCTGGTCGATCTCACCAAATACCTTTCTAACTTCTCTCTGACCTGCCTTTACCACTTTATAATATATTCTATCTCTTAATCACAGATTGTTCATAGGTTGATGCACAGTCCTATTATCCATTTATTTGCCACCACCCAAGTTCTATATGCCTTTCTGGCTATTTTCTAGCGGTTTTAGCCGTTTTTAGCTGTTTCTGGTCGATCTCACCAACTACCTTTCTACCTTCTTGCGAATGCCTTTCCACTTTCTAATCATATTACTATCTCTTAATCCCCGATTCTGTTCATGAGGTGATGCCCAGTCTATTAGCCATCCATTTGCTCATTAATGTTCTATTCTTATTTCTGAATATTTTCTAGCCGTTTTTAGCTGTTTTTCTGGTTCACCATACCAAATACCTTTCAACCTTCTTTCTAACCTTCCTATCCTACTTTCTAATCATATTTCTATCTCGTAATCACGATTCTGTTCATAGGTTGATGCCCAGTCCTATTTATCCATCCATTTGCCCATTAATGTTTTATCTGCCTTTCTGGATATTTTCTAGCCGTTTTTAGCCGTTTTTAGCTGTTTTTCTGGTCGATCTCACCAACTACCTTTCTACCTTCTTGCTGACCTGCCTTTCCCACTTTCTAATCATATTTCTATCTCTTAATCACGATTCTGTTCATAGGATGATGACCAGTCTTATATATCCATCCATATACCCACCAATGTTTTGCCAGCTCTTCTGGCTACTTTCTAGCCGTTTTTAGCTGTTTTTAGCTGGCTTACCGTACCAACTACCTTTCTACCTTCTTTGTAACCTTGCTATCATACTTTCTTATCATATTTCTATCTCTTAATCACGATTCCGTTCAGTATATACAATACTGATATCAGCTTTGAAATAATTTATTGTTTTTTTTTTAAATTTATTTTTATTATACTATTTTTATATATATCATTTATTTATATTAAAAATAATTTAAATGATAAGCAAATACTTTTACACTTACCAAGTAATATAATAATATTTGTATATTTTTATTCACCCTAATTAAAATTCCAAAATTAAATTTTTTGGTATTGTTCGATTTTTAAGCATTTTATTTGTTTAAGAAATTAGCATTTTTATGTTTTTCAGCATGAGTATTCGGGGCTTAATGTATTTTTTATGATCTCATGACACATTTACTCGCATTTGTGTGTGTGTGTGTGTGTGTGTGTATGTGTGTGTGTGTGTCAACAACTTGTTCGGGTTCAGTTGAAATGTTAAACACTTTAATCTGCTGGATTTTATGTTTGTGTCACATCCCCACCGACTAATTGATATTATTTTGTTTGTATTTTTGTACTTTTATTTTTGTTGTTGTTTTATTTTTTTTTCGTTTAGCGCACCTGGAATTTGGCCAGGTGACTCAGTGAGCAGCCTTAAAATCTTATACTCTTCAATCTAGCTAATCCCGCTCGAAGGCTTTGCAGACTCTTTTGATCGTTTTTAATGCTGAACATAAATTGTTTATTTATAGCATTTAACGGGCATACATAACTGGCTCTAAGAAAACCCCCCTCTGCCATTCAACCGATAACAAACAATTTCTGAAAATATTACGCCAGAAGGCAGAACAACTTTCTGCCTCTGTGCGCCGTAGAGAATATTAAATTTTATTTGCATAGCATTTGAGAGTTTGCTCAACGAAAAGGCAGAGACTTAAAGAGCGAAATGCAGAGAAAAACCTTAAAAGCCAAAGGCCAAATCACAGATTGCAAATTGAATATCCTGTTTTGTTTATTTGCAGTAGTTGCACACGCACACACACACACATCGATTACATTGTGTTTAGTTGAGAATTATGCTAATTCTCATTCAGTTTTCGAATGGAAAATTAAACTGGAATGTTGACATCATTTGCTTTAAGCCACATTGCACATCAAATAACATATTTGCCGGCTGAACAAACAACAGCAACAGTCAGTCATTCAGTGAGCATGTCAACTCACAGGATGTGCTTGTGTTTGTGTCTTCAAGGATTATGAATAAAATTTAACCAGAAACAGCAAATTTCTTGTTCTTAGTTTTATTTTATTTTTTTTTCTTTTTTGCTTGCGAGCAGCAAAATCGGAAAACGAAACATTCGACTGTTTTATGTTTCGCATTATGCGTTTGGCTTGGCGCACAAATTGAATTACTCACACACACACACACACAAAGCACACACATACACAAGCACACACACACACACACATATAAGTCAGGCACATACTTGGAATTTGAGTGTTTGTTGGCCACGTGCCTGACGCGTAGTTTTGAAAGTTAGTTCCAAACGAATACCCTGTGAGTTGAGAGATTAAGTAGAGATTAGACAGCTGAAATAAATTAAATAAAGAAATAAAATAAAATACAACAAATATTTTTTATTAATATGTAATAGAGTTAAATGTATATTAAATATATATAATACATTCTATATTTATTAAATTCAAAACTTGAACTGCTTTTAATTAAACAAAATGTCGCTCTTGTATAGCTATTAAAAAGTATTCTAGCTTTATTTGTAGGTGTTTGTAGGGAAGGCTTTCAAGGCAAATAACGAAGCTGCAGGGGTTATATTTTATTATAATGCTCTTTATTTGTTTTCACTTTCATGTTTATATTAGACGTTGAAAAAGGTAATGAATTTAAGGAAGAAAAAAAGTAAATAAAACAAGGCATGGAGAAGAGCTATGTTATTAACATAGAGATGTTAATAGCTAGCCGGCTGTTGAGAAGGGATATGTTACCAACATAGATATGCCAATAACATAACAGGGCTATGTGGGGGAGGAGCAGTTGCTGTTAATGGTATTTGACATTAACAGTAGAAAAGATTCTCTGTTGAGAAGAGACACAGTTTATCCTAAGTAAAAATCTCAACAGAGGATATTTTCTACTGTTAATGTCAGACCCCATTTTAACAGTAGAAAAGATCCTCTGTTGAGATTTTTATTTAGAATAAACTGTGTCTCTTCTTATTGTGTTAAATTAACATGTAACAGGGCATGTTTAATTTTAGCATACCTTCTTCACTTGCTGTTGCTGCTGCTGCTGTTGCGTGCCTCAAGTGGCTGTTTGCTTGTTGCTTTGATCTTGGCAAATCGAATTTGCCGCAATGTAAGAGGTCCATGGTCCATAGCCGTTGTCGCCATCAAGTATACGCAGCGTTGATTGGATTTGGCGCGGATGTCCACGCTGACCGAACGACTGCATATAATAATCATTTGTATTTAAAGCAGCAGCTAACGTCAACTAGCTGCAGCAGCTGCTGTCACGGCCCGATTGTCGCCCTCGCCTTCGTTCCTTGGGCGACAAAGTTTTATGTGTGGCAAACACACACACACTCTCTCTCTCTCTCTTTCTATGGCGTTATCCTTGGCACGTCTGCGCGACGCCTGTCAGGCGAAAGCAAATCTGACAAGCTATGGCAGCTGACAGTAGATATGTGCATAGCATGGCACGGCACACGGTTATGGGTAAATGCATATAAGGAGAGATTGTGCATGACGTTCTTTTAACACCTTGACTGTGACAAACCCCAACCAACAGCCCCAACATCAACATCAACATCAACATCAACAGCTACAGCTCCATTTGCAGCCATAATCGTTCACATCGGGGTCATAAAAGACAAAATCAGAACATAACACAAGCATTTTATATTCCCCAAAGAGCGAGTGTTGTATGGCGTCTGCTCTGCTCTGCTCTGTTGTCCGTCCCCATGTGGCCGCAGGACAAACTTCTTGGCATCGTCATGTGGTTGGGTGCGTGTGAGAACAGTAAAACGCCAAAATATATGTAGATATATATCAAGTAGCCGACTTATGGACACGTAAAATCGCAAATATCGCACACAGTGCAACTTAAAGGGCTTAAACATCAATTTTAAATGTTTGTTTGTAAAACAAATAAATAAGCTTAAGTAAATGCAAGGTCAGCTCAAAGATAATTGTGAATTCTAATTTTTATTGTTTTACTCTATATTCAGTAGATTTACAGCTTAGTTCTTAGTTTTTCACAGCTTACAATGCCAAATGGCAAATAATAATTTCCAAGAAATTTGCTCGCTTCTCTTATTTCAGCAAAATTCTCATTACGTAAGCAAAGTCTTTTGCTTATCAGATCGCTAGGGGCTTCATGGTTTATGCATCTTGTGCTGCCCACAGTGCAACTCGACTTGGAAGTGTAAAACAAGAAATAAGTTGAATTCTCCATTTCCAGCTGCATTCCGGCATACTTCTGCTGCTGCTGCTACACGACGACTCAAATAAAGTCGTCGTCGACCAACTAAAAGTGACGTCATAAATTTTGTAGCTACTTAAGAGAGCTGATGTGGGCGGTGGGGTCGCAGGGCGTTGGGGTAAGTGCACAGGGTTCTTGCAGCTCTTTCGCTGCAATCCGTTGTCTAGCAACTAATGAATTTATGTTGTTGTTGCTGCTGCGGCTGCGGCTGCTGCAAACTTTAAGGAACAGTCATGATTGTTATGTGGTCTGTTCGAGCTCCATGGCTGCAGCTCTTGCTTCTGTTTTGGAGCACACAGTATTATGTCTCGTTCTTATGCCAAAGAGCAGCCACAAAGTTGCCGAAAACAGATTTGCGTGGGCGTGGCCTAAATAAATCGAATTCTTTCATTAGCATGCAGCACTAGAGCGCACAATTCATCAAAGTTTTGCTACACGACGCCGTCAATTCGCAGCAGCGGCAGCGGCAGCTTCAACGGCAGCAACAGCTGCGAAACACCTAAAAGTATGCTTTGATTATATAAAAAGTTCAGCGTGTGCATGATTGATTAACTTTGCTGGGCGTTATCCTGTAATTTAGCAAGCAGCGCACAAATGCACAAGAACAAACTAGCTTGAAGCTAGAATTTAATATGTTTGCGTTTCGGACTAGTTTATACTCTGTGTGACTAGCGAAGTCAAATTTAGATTGGTTTACTTTATTATTCGATAAGTTTAGCTGCTTTTTAGCCATTTGGGTTTCACGAAATTTGTTGGGTGGCAATAATATATATTTATATATATTTTAAATTTGATTTTGTAAATTTAAATTTGTTTTTTTAATAAATAAATAATAGGTATTTATTTAAAAAAATATGTTTAAGTAATAAACAAATCTCTTTATATATTTATATTGAAATTAATTTAATATCATTTCATTTCATTAATGAGAAATGAGAGAGAGAGAGAGAGCTTTGTTTAATATAATTTATTTTAATGTGGATTTTGAGTAGGAAAATATATTTTTTTAAAAATGTAATATGAATTTAATTTAATTTTCGAATATAGAATAATTTTTTTTGTTTTTTTGATTAAGTTGTAATTTTTAATAAATATAAATACAGTTTTTAGCAAGTTGAATACTTAAAATTATATAATATAGAAAATTGAATTTATTTAAATTAAAAAAATAAAAATTAAATAAAATAAATTATATATAATTTCTGTTAATTTATATATACATTGAAAATTATAATTTTATATAAAATAAATATGAATAAAATTCTAGAATATATATTAATTTTTTTAAGTTCAATTTTAAATAATACCAAAATTAATATGTTTGTTTATAATTTAATAAATACATTTTTTATAAATGAATAATTGTATTATCTTTAAAAATAAAAAATTTACATACAAAAATAATTAGAATAAAATAAGAAATAATCTTTTTATGTATTTAAGTTCAGTTTTAACTAATACGAAAATAAATGCATTTTTATAATTTAATAATGTATGTATATTAAAAGTTAAAATATATTTTCTAATAAATATTCAAACAATAAATTGTATATTATGATTTTCTAAAAATACATTTAATTAAAAAAGTGAAAATGTGGTGTAGCATTAATAGAAAAAATATTAAAAATGTTAAATTTATTAAATTATTATTCGATTTATACCGAAGACTATGTTAGTCCAACCTTTGTTGCATCAGCGTGACTGCTTAGAATAATCGGAATTAAAAATCATGAATGCATGTATAGTCAGGACCATTATAAAATAATTAGAGCGACATTTGGAAGTTGTGAGAGCAGCGTTTGAAGTCTGATTCGATCGGCCCTTTCGTGTGCTCGCTCGATCGAACCCCAACTTCAAATGCTGCTCTCACAACTCAAAACTCAAAGATATCTTACAAGAACCCCTCATACAACTCTGTTTACTCATGTATGGGCAGGCCATTCCTTTCTATTCGCATGGGTTATTGAAAAAAAGGCAAAAAGGGAAATAGGCGATAAGCAGGCAGGCGACGTGGGACGCTGACGACCAGGAAAGTTTGACACTAATTCAGAACTGCCGGAAACGGGAAAACAGAAAGTGCATGACCATGGCCACAGAGGGCCAGCTGTCAAGCAATTCCGCTGGAGAGGGGAGCAAAATAATGTAAATTGAAACTAGAAGCTAAAATGAAAATGCTAATAAAAAAACGTTGGAGCAATGCATTGCAAAAAGAGAGAAAAGTCGCGGGAGAGATGTTGGAGTTAATTACAAAGGAAATAACAATAAAAACAGAAAGACTAGGTGAAGAGACAAAGGAAGGAGAGGAGGGAAAAAAGAAAAAAGGGAAGAAACAAGGGGGGGGAAGGAGCTAGGAAATAAAAAGGCAAAGAGAAAAGAAGGACTACAGAAGAGGATGAGGAAGGTTAGAGTTAGGGGAACAACAGGAAAAAGAAAGTGGAAAAAAGAAAGATAGAATGAAGAAGAAAGGAAAGAGGTAAAGGAAAAAGAGGGGGGGGGGGAAGGGAAGATAGGGTAGATTGAGGGAAACGATCTAACAAAGAAAGGAAGTAAGAGCAATACAATGAGAGAATATGAAAAAAATAGAGAAAAAGTAAGAGTAGATTAAAATAGTGGAAATGATATTTCTTTATTAGAGAAAAATATAATAAGTAAAATAAAATAAAATCTTTAGCAAAATAGATATACAAAAATATTTTAAAATAATAATAGACACTAAAATGAAATTAATATTTTCTAATTTAAATTTAATAATATTAATTCTAAAGTAATCAAAAATAATTAAATGTAATATTGAATATATTATATAAAAATAGACACTAAAATTAATTGATAGTTCCAATTTAAATTTAAAAGTATAAATTTGAAAGTAATCCAAAATAATATAATGAATATATTATAATACAAAATTAAATCTAATTCAATTCCTATTCTATACAATAAAGTTTATCTTATTTATGTGAAATAAATTCATAGTTCAACAGACTCTGCACATCTCTAAGAGCATCTGTTGCTATATCATAAAGTTAAAACACACACACACACATAGACACACATGTTCACTCTGCCTCTCACTCCCTCTCACTCACACACCCACTTCCATTAGATAGACGTGAAGAAATGTAAGTGCAGAGCGGCGCCTCCTCCTATGCAGGCTGTGACAACAAAATTAAATTCTACACACAAAAGTTGAGTGCGGCTGCAATTTGTTTTGAGTTGGCGGTCGTCTAGCTCTGAGTTCTTTATATGATGACAGGCAGGATGCTGGAAGTGCTTCTGCTTGTGCAGCAGGATCTATTTTTTATTAGTATGGCGCTGATTTGAATTTGCATGCAAGTCAACCCGAACAGGCAACTTATAAAACCATAAAGGCTGAAGCAGAGGTAACAGCATGAGTGGGAGTGGGAGTGGGAGTGGGAGCAGAGGCTGAGGCAGTGGCAGAGACAGGAGCAGCGGCAGCAGCAGCGGCAGAAGCACATTCAGTGGCAGCAGCAAAAGCTGTGGTTCTGAACAGCTGCCCGGCATATTTTGTTTGGGGGTTGTTGCCTATGTGGGGCACATCATAATTGCGGCTGTGGTAGGTTGGGCGGATGGGCGGATGGGGCTGGGTCGCGGACGGCATTCCTGTGCATAATTGAAATTCCAGCCTAAACGCGTTTGTAACGGGAAATTGCGCGACCAAAAAGGACGAACGAACCTCGAGCCGGACCCGGAGACGGAGCCGGATGCGGATGCGCCAGGCCATGTCAAAAAAAAGAAAAAAGAAATAATAATAAAAATATTGTTTTTGGCAATTTTAGCAGCGGCCAGCGGACTGCCAGTGTTTGTATTTGTTTGCACTTTGGCGGGTTCAACGTGTTGGGCTAATTATGTTTGGCGTAAATAAATAAAATTATTTTTATTTGCTCCAGGGTGCATTTAAATATTTACATATGTATGGGTGTTCATTCGTTTGTTAAAATCATGTATTTGTAAATGTAATCAATTTGACCATACAATAAATAAAATGCAGATGCAATTGTTGTAGTTGTAGTTGTAGTTGTATAATTACATTTGACAAACGCCCCTCGCTTGGGGCAAGCGTTTACGCCTGCCACACCAACACATCTACACACATTCACACACACACACACACACGCACATACCATAATCCACTCTCACTAACACTTCCACTCACTGTCGCCTATGCACAGTCACACGGCCCACGCTACAAAACAATAAAAAAATCATGACGTTGTTGAATCTGGCTGAACAGCTGATCCTTGTATGTGTTTGGCGTTGCCACCTAATGGCGTGCACAATGTTGCGTACGCTGTGCGCATGTCATTGCTTTCCAGGAGCTAAAATAATGCATTTCCAAGCAAGGCTCATTGGCCAAAGACACTAACATGCCACTGGCAGTACACGCCGAGCCTTCAAAACGTATCCAAGAGGAGCGCGCATTAAAGCTGCGGCACAAATTAATAGAAATTGTTTGAAAGTGCAATACAAAGATCAATCTAAAAGAAAAACTAAAGTCTGGCAATAATTGCTATACAAAAAATAATATCATTAATTTAGCAATCAAATATCAATAATAAACAAATGATTATATCAATAATATTTATTTTAATAGTTTTATACATTTTATTTAAATGCTAACGTCCGACGGGCTCTGGCAGCGCTTGACAACTCTGGCAATGTTTTGACAGTTGGTTAACGCTCTCACGCGCTCTCTCTCTCTGTCAGTGGCTCTCCGCTGCTGAAAATGATTCGTGTTGAGTTGTGTCGCGTCCGCATTGTTTATAAAACAAATTAATTATATTTATTATTAGTTTAAGTGGAAAAGTGGTGTAAATTGTGCAATGCAGTCGCACGCGCTGCGCAAATGCGTAAGAGCATAAGAAATGCTTGCCTCCAAGTCCCTGTCGTGCCCGTCGCTGTCGCTGCCGCTGTCGCTGTCGACGCCGAACTCGTCGCAACAGCATATAATACAAAAAAAATATATAAATCATGAAAGATGCACAAATATATTATAGAAATTGAAACAAAATAACCAAAAATTTGCGTCAAACGTTTAGTATATATTTGTGTGACTTAGTTCATGCAAGTGAAATGTGTATGGAAAAGTTGCGCGCAAAGACGTCGCAGCTAACAACAACAACAACAACATTACTAGTGAGCGGGAGAGAGCGAGAGAGAGAAACTACTATTGCTGCTGCTGCTGCTGGTGCTGCTGCCTCTGCGGCGACAGCAATAAAACCAACAACAATACAAATAAGAGGAAGCAGCAGCACAAAATGCGCTTAGACTAAATTAGAAAACGATAACGAAGTAGCTGCACTCACTCCCTCACTCCTCCTGCACCCCACCCACCTGCAAAACAACCAATTTACCAACTTCAACTTCTAGTAACCCAGCGCTTAGCACAGCATCTAGTCGAGTCAGCCAACCCCAGCTGGATCTTCTCCAACAGCATGCAGGCTAAGAAGCGTTATATACTGGTCTTTGTCTCTTGTGCATTTCTGGCCTATTGCTATTTTGGCGGCTATCGGCTGAAAGTGGCGCCACATCGTCCGCGTCGCGCCCAACATGAATCGGCCAAAGATGGGGGCGTCCAACCGTACGCACAATTGCCCAGCTTCATGGGCTATGAGCAGCGTCAGCCGCTGGCCAATGAATCAATTGTAGTTAGTGCAACGGCTGTGCCTGGCAAGCAGAAGCCACCGGTGGCTGCTTGTCGAATGGAGACATGTTTCGATTTCACCAAATGCTACGATCAGTTTCTGGTCTATGTTTACCCGCCGGAGCCATTGAATTCACTGGGCGCCGCACCGCCCAGTTCGCCCAACTATCAGAAGATTCTCACTGCCATACAGGAGTCGCGCTATCATACCAGCGATCCCGCCGCCGCCTGCCTCTTTGTGCTGGGCATCGATACGCTGGACCGCGATTCGCTCTCTGAGGATTATGTGCGCAATGTGCCATCGCGTCTGGCCCGGCTGCCTCATTGGAACAATGGACGCAATCATATCATATTCAATCTCTATTCGGGCACCTGGCCGGACTATGCCGAGCATTCGTTGGGCTTTGATGCCGGCGAAGCCATTCTGGCCAAGGCCAGCATGAGTGTACTCCAAATGCGTCACGGGTTCGATGTCAGCATTCCGCTCTTCCACAAACAGTTTCCATTGCGCGCCGGCGCCACCGGCTCCGTGCAGTCCAACAATTTTCCCGCCAACAAAAAGTATTTGCTGGCCTTCAAAGGCAAACGGTAAGAGAAGCAAACAATAAACTTACTAATTGAGCATGTTATATTATATTATTGAATAATGGTAAAATACTAGAAAATTGATAAAAAGAATTCAAAGTGAAGTAAAACTAATTGGCATTACATACATTTTCTGCAAAAATAGTAAAATAAATTATGTAAAATGATAAAGAAATGCTTGAAGTTTAATAGCATAAATAAAAATTAAATTTAATTTCAATTAAATACAACAATTTATCACCATTACTTGAGACTATATACAGTGAGAATAGAGTGAAATCATTTAGTTTTAATTTAAAATGGAAAGACTAATTTTTAATAGATAAAATATATATGAAATTTTGTGTGGATAAAAAAAATAAAATAAAAAATAAATGAAAAAACAATAAATAAATAAAAATACCAAAAGAAATAAAAAAAAAATATATATATACAAATAAGTAAAATTAAAAAATTAAAGAAAAATAAAAAATAAATAAATAAAAGGAAAATAAATAAATAAAAAATAAATAAAATTAAACCAATAAATAACACAAATGAAAAAAAATATATGTAACAAATTAAGTGAAATAAAAGAAAATAAATTAAATAACAAATAAATAAAATAACAAATAAATTAATAATAAGTAAATAAAAAAAAAATATAAAACAAATAAGTAAATAAAAAAAATAAAGAAAATTAAACAATAAATAAAATATAAAAAAGGAGATACAAAACTATAAAAAAAATCAAATGAAAAAAGTGAAACAATTAAATATGAATTAAAGATATATATTAAACAAATAAAAGCAAAAAAGTTTGGCCTGGACAGCATGGTTCAAGTTTATCCAAACAATATCAAATTATCAAACTGTTAATAATTTGATTTAAATTTTATTCAAATGAAACTATTTAGTAATTAACATTATTACTCGATTTTTAAGAGTTTGAATTTGAATTCTAGTTCCAATGGCTCTTTCTTTCTAGCAATATTTCACTATATTAAATCAATTATGGAAATTTTGTCAGGGAATATTGTTAGCTTAGATTCAATTGAAGACAATATGGAGTAAAATTACTTAAACATTTAAATCAAATACACATAGCGTGCTTAGCTAAATGTATTGAAGCTAATTATCTTATTCTACCAACCTAACTTGCCTCACCAACAAAACTCTAGAATGAAAGTGGACTTTTTATTAAATAGTAATTTTTTATCAATAACATGAAATGTTTGCGGTAAATGAAAAAATATATTTTGAAATTGTCAAATGAAAATAAATTGAATAAAATATAAAACTTGATATTAAACTAGATTTCATTGACTAGCATAATAGTTGAAAAAACTTTTTAATTTTGCCGTAAAAATATCGGTAATATATTTTTGACATTTTTTGTTTAAATCAGATATTTAAACATTAAATAGAAATTTTAATGATCAGAAAACGATTTATTAGAGAAATAATTTTCTATTCCAGTGCGAAATCATTGCCATTTGAATTTATAAAGTTCTCAGCGATTATTGGAATTTATTTGAATTTATAAATTAATTTTATTTATACATTTTATAAATATTTAATGGCTTGCCTTTGTTAGAATTGCAGCTGTTATATTCCAGCTTTCACTATATGATTTGTGTTATGTTTGTTGCATTTCTGAAATCTGAATCTTAGATTAGATATTAAAGAATGTGTACATTTTATCTGTGATTTTTTAAATTTACATAATTTAAGTGATTATCTACATTGCTTTACATAAATCAAGTTTAAGCTAATATAATATCTAGCAAGCATTCTAAAGGTATTGGACATATTCTTTGCTACCCTGTAGTAAATGCAAATATATTTTGAATATTATGTTTGCTCCACATCGAATTCTTGTTAATTATAAAAGCCCATCGACATCAATCTAATTCAACAAAATTTCATTGCAAGTTTTGGCTTACTTCAGATTTGAAAAACTGTTTACGATTGCTTCTTATATTTGATTTTAACATGAGTTCAGGATGGCTTGATAAATCGCACATGAACGAAATGTTGTTACTCTTGTATGCAATGCAACTTGCAAAATCAACAATGGATGTTGAATCTCTTCACTTTTTTTTTTTCTGTGCGACCCTAAATAAACTCATTTCTTTCAATTGGTGGTTGATTTGGCGTTGTCATGGTTGTGGGGACGCAGAAGTGAGGCGGCAAATTGCCAGGTTGCAGCGATCGATTGCAATAGCAGAGAGCCTGGGCTGGCTGGCCATTGCCAATTTTTGATGCCATTCAAAATGAAAAATTGTCTAGCAACGCGTTCCATTCATCATGTGCCCATTCTCATACTCATTCCCATTCGCATTCCCATTCCCATTCTTTAGCTCTGTCGCTCTGGCTCAAACTTGTGTGAAGTGAGAGGCTAGGCTTTCACCTTGTGTCCAGCTTTGTCGCTTGTTTGTCTTCGCTTTATTGTTGTTTACTCGCTTGTAGCGCCCACTTTAGCCCACAGGCGCTTCTTTTGACATGTAACTCGATTCAATAACAGTGCCCCAGGCCAAGAGACCAGCCAGAGAGCCCAGAGTCGACACGGCAACGGGCAGGTGAGCTAGTGAGGAGCTTCATGCACTGAGAGAAATGCGCGAAAAAGGAGTTGAAATTAAAATAAAACTCTATAGTGCAGATATTTAGAGTTTAGCAATTGGTATACAATAGCGTGAAAATATTATTTAACTGATAGAGACTCTTTTTAATTAGAAATCTAGAAATTTAAGTACAAAACAACTTGGCTTCTTAATGTTTGGTATGAAGGAAGTGTTATCAATTAGATTTTATGGTAGCTATATATTTATCATATATACATGATAGTATGATGTTGAAATATTATGAGTTATCTTTTGTTGCTTAATTTATTTATAGTAAATAAATAAAAATTAGATAAGATAAAAGTTGAGCAAAATGTAATATCTTTCGCTTGTTTATAAAATAAAGATTAATAATTGCTAATTATTAAGTTAACATATTTAATATGATTTTTTTAATGATAACATTATCTAATATATTTGTTTAATGTTAACAAATTTAATAATATTTTTTTTTAGTAAAGGCAAAACTCGTTTAACGGTAATTAATGTAAATATTTCACTGAAACAGCAATTGTAATTAAAGCAAAGGCGTAGATTAAAAGGGGAGCGAGAATTAAAAAATAGGTTGCATGATTGAAAAAACGAAATAATATTAATTAATATCAATTATTGGATAATTAATATTGTAGCTAACGTAATATAAATAGCAAATTATTAATTAATATGCAACTTCTCTCATGCAAATATTTCACTGCAACTCAAATTTTAGTTTTATAGAAGTTGAGTTACAAATCTGTAAAAATTTATCAAATAAATAATATCTATAAATATTTACAATAATTAATTTCTTAACTTTAACTTTAATTTGCAAGTATTATAGTTAACTTTAACTTTAACTTTAATATAAACAAGCAAAATATGCTTAATTATTATTTGACTCTCTCTTTTGCAAACATTTCACTGCAACTCGAACTTAATTTGGAAGTTTCTACTACACTTTCGAGCAGTGTATGACCTCTGGCTTGGTGTTTGTCGCTCGCTTGGTGTCGCTTCGTATGTGGGTGTTGTGTGTGTGTGTGTGATCACCACTGTGCCTGACGGGAAAACAAGCAGGCTCCGGTCAAGAGTGAGTGGGTGGTGGTCAGGCCGTTGAGGTTTGTCTTAGGACCTGCAACATGAGCTCATGTTTGCTTAATTTTAAAATGATTTTTGCTCGCACATCATACAAATTCAAATGGGAAAGTTGTAAAAAGTGTATTTGCTGACATGTTGGTGTTGATTGTTGTTGTTGTTGTGACTGACCATTATTAAAGGACTTGGACTATTGACGTGGGCGACAAGGCACCAGGCGCACCGAGTGCTGGGATTAATTTTTTTTTAACAAATTGATTATTTTTCAAAAGAGACAATGGAGAGACGTTGTCGTTGTCATGCGGCGTCGTTCTGGCAGGTTTTTTGTGTATTAATTCAGAGCATTTAAAATGAAGCCATCGGCATGCTATTGCTGTGTGCGTGTGCGTGAGTGGGAGAGAGAGAGCGAGAGAGATTGTGCGTGTGTGTGTGTGTGTTTGGCTGGCACTTGAGCTTAACTGCGGCTGTTTGTGTGTGTGTGGGAGGGTGGCGGGTGGCGTGTGGCGCTGCCCAGGCGACATTTGCCATAAGATTAACATAAACATCCAGCAACAACAACAAGCAGAAGAAAGAAAGCGACGACAAAGGCCAAAAACATCAGCTGGACTGTCGTTGAGGGCCACACAAAGTGATGTTAAAGTTGTAACACCACTCGTACCAAACACTAGTACACACACACACGTACACACCACACACACGTACAAGGCTCCACACCACAAAGAACAACCATTTAAAGTCGTGGCGTGGAAATAAGAACAATTAAATGCGAAAGCAACAAGAGCTTCCAGCCGAGTGGAAAGCTCTTACAAAGATGAGTGAAGAGCAGAAGCGCAATTAACATAGAAAAGGGCCATGACTAAAAATACTCTGTAAACAAGCATGAAAGTGGAAAGAGTTTGACTTATCATTAATCAGTCAGGCAGCAAGAACATAAAAATTTGTAGAATTCGAAGAATAAGAGAAATTCATAAGTAATTTCATGCAGCATTGGTATTTTTGATGTAACTTGATTGGAAACATTGCTTATGACATTGACTAATAGATACCTCTGTAATATATGTAAAAAACAATAAAAATGTAGATTAATTCAAGCCATAATTTTGGTTACTTTTGAGCAGAAATATAAAAAATTACACACTAATTGGAAGTGCCCAGCAATTTCGGGTAACGTGAAAAAAAACAAGAAATATAAATCTATTTTTTGATGAATAACAAAATATAAACTTAAAAATAAATAAAAATACATTCCTAAATATATAACTAGTTCTAAAAAACATTTTGTTTCATATTTTAAAAATATAGGCAGGAAGCACAGTGGAACTGCCTGGACTAATAGATACTTGCAAATAAATATAAAGTTAATATAATAAAAGTATTTTTTTTCTATATTTATGTATCATGTTGGAATTTTGATAGCATGAGCGAAAAAATAAAGCCGAAGATGTGAAAAATATAAATTGCAAAGGAAAGCAGAAATTATTTATATATTATTAAATATTTATTAATATTTATTTCATATTAGTAATATATTAATAATATATTATAATATATTTATTTTTTGCCGTAGTATTCATAGAATTTTTCTAAAAATAAATAGACTTTAAAATCATGAATATAGATTATTTCATTTTTTTTGTTAAATAATTTAACACTAATAAATTTTGAAAGTTTGCCCTATAGCTGATATGCATCATAGAGGCAAATGAAATGTAGCTATAAATATGACAAGCCTTGAAAATAATGCATTATTTTAAATAATTGGAATGTTTGGTAACGGCATAAGGCATAGCTCAACTCAAGAACTCATCCTTGGCTCTCATAGGACTATAGAAAGAATTATTTATAGTATATAAATGGGACTGCATAAACACAATAAAGCATGAAAACAACGTACATATAGCTTATACATAGCATATACTCAATGTGGGTGTGACCTGTATGTGTTGTGTGTTGGCTGTGTGTGCGTGTGTGTGTGGTGCGTGCCCTTTTGCGACCTTTGATGCTCTGTTTGTAACGATTGAAAAGTTTTTGCTTGTCCGTTTAATTGCTTCGCCCTTGCCGCAATACACTAATCTCTCTCTTTCTCTCTCTCTCTTTTCTCTCGCGCCTTCCACCGCTTCATGCTCTCCCTTCTTGCTAGTTTTGCTCATTGGCAGGCTTGCGAGGAGTTAAATCTGTGGTTGTGAAGCTTGCATGTGGCACTTGACAGGCCCTGCAGGGCTGCCCCTTCAGTTGAGCCCCTCAATTTGATGATCCCCAAGAGCTTACGCTGCTGGATAACAAGCTGAAAAATGACTCGACTATCAACAGTATCAGCCCATGTTGTATGTGTCGACGTTTCATTAGCCGCAAAATGGCACAGCTAGTTAAGGAGCTTCAGAGACAGGCAATTATTGATAACTATGCGAGCAAGGGAAATGAATCATAAAACGTTTAATGAACCAACAGTGCATGTCTTTTTGGTCGCTTATGCCCAATTTGTCAAAATTTGATTTATATTTTGTTTCTAAATATGAAGTGGGTGTATTTCTCGTTTAATTTTTGTGTGTCCTTTGAAGTCAGACAAATTTTGCTGTAGTTTTTTGACGTTTTGATCGTGCTTTAGATAATAGTTTTTAAGAATTTCTCTTTATCTAATTTTCCGCTTAATTAACTAAAAAAAAAATATGAAGAAAATTTTAAGATAGACATTTAATGTCTGTAGATAATCGATTTTCAATAATTTGTCAAATTAACTAAAGCAAAATATTTGTAAAAAATAATTTGAAGTACATAATTTATATAGTAGGAAAAAATATATTTGTGCTTTTGCATATAAACTAAGAAAATAATTATTGTTTAAAATTATTCATTTAATTAACTAATAATATAATATTGGAAAATTAATTTGTCAAATTAACTAAAAACATATTATAATAAGTTTGAAATAATTGAAACATATTTTTGTATTTAATTACATTATTTATTTATTTTATTTATTTTTGTTATTGGGAAATATAAAATTTTTTATTATTTAAAACTCAAAGAATAATTCAAAAAAATTTATAATATTTTTAAAAAATTTTCTCTATTGCACTTCAATTTTAAGATTTGAAACATATTTTAAAGGTAATTCTTTTTTTTTTTCTAATTGATACTTTTTTATTAATTTAAAAAAACTTTTTTTTGTCATTATTTAAACTCTACTTAAAACATCTTAAAATAATAATAATGTTTTCAATTAATTTCACATACTATGACCTCAATTTTTAATAACCTGAAAACATATATTAAGTTTTTAAAAATATAAAAAAAAGTATTATATTTTAAGCTCAAACTTAAATATCAACAAATAACATATTAAAAAAATAAAAACTCTATGTATACTTAAAGTCCACTTCATTGACTGAAAAAAATAAATAAATTTTCAAAAGAATGGCCTCCTCATTTAGGGCGGCTTTTGTTTTTGGCAAATGGTGTTTCACCTAAGCTATTTAACAGTTTTGTCATTCAATAAACTAGATTTCCAGTCTATTTTATTTAATTCCTAGCTAACAATCTTATTATGTTTTTGAATATATTTCAAGAAACCTGTTTAACTATTTCTTCGTGCCATCAATTTTTGATTAGCATTGAAATTTGTGCGTTATTTGTCACTTGCATTATAGAAAAATCAATTGAGCTACATTTTTATTTGGCGCTCCCCACAGACATTTGATTTCACTTTCATCCCTGGCGTCAACTAGTAAACCTTTTACACCTCCAACCCAAACTGTGGCCACGCGACTTCCAAGTGAATGCTTGACACAGCTTGCCGCAGCGGTCCCACAGCTTCCATCCTTTCACGTTTCCAGTTTCTTATTAACTTTGTTTTTGTATCTGAGTTCATGATGTGTGAATACATGTACGTATATATGAACGTATACATATGTTTATATATATTTATGTATATGTATATAGAAACATATTGCAGCAGATATTTTCCGCATGTGCCAACCTTTTTGTCGCCATTTCTGGCATTTAAAGTGAACCCAACGCAAAATAAATTGGAAGCGAGTTTCTTATATTGTTTAAGTTGTTATGCAGTAGTTCCTTTTTTTTGTAATTAGATTTTCTAGATATGTTTATTGCTTTTTGCATTCAATTGGAGTTTTATAAAGATGTATATTTAATATATGTATATGTAAAATCGGAGTGAGATAGCTTTGAGTATTAATTAAGACAAGATGATTAAGCAAGATGATACATGACATTAAATATTAAATGAATATATATTTAATTCATGAATGTTTTAATGAAATATTTTTTGAATTGAAGTACACTAATATAAAATTAGTCTTGTGAGTATAAATATTCATAAAGATATAAAAATTTATTATTAAATTGTATTTTCTTTGCCTTCCGCTAAAAAAAACTGAAGATTGTTGTATTAAGTAAAATATGTAGATCAATATATTTAATTAAAATGTATTTTTTTAAAATAATTTTAATTAAAAAAGAATAAATATATTTAATATGAATGTATACATTTAAAAAAATATATAATAGGTATTAAATAATTATTTTCTAAAAAATAATAATTTAATTTAATATTATTATGTTAGAAAAAATATTTATTCCTATAAAACAATAGGCATATATTTATTATGATAGATTTTAGCTTTTAAAGTGCAAATTTTTCATTCTCAAAATCTATAGAATTTCAAATATTACACCAAATTCTTCTATTTCGATATTTGTCGCTTGGTCAATACAATTTTCATCAGCAAATTATTGCAGCGCTGTGCGTGAAATTCTCATTGCTCATTAAAAGAACTTAGCTAAATAGAAAATTCATAGCTCTGCCCAATAACAAAAAGCCCCAGTCCAAGTGGGCCCCACCCAGTTGAATGCGTAAAGCATTTGGAATTTGTTGCGCGATTTGATTGACGAAGGCAGGAGGCGAAAAAATGTTTTCCAGCGGGTCGCAAAATTTCTATGACGCATTACTCGAATATTTGCTGGCTGCGAGTCTGAATATTGCTTTTGAGGTTTGCTGGTGTTTCGTATTGCGGGCACATGCCAGCCGTTGGAGGATCCGAATGCCGTGGCTTAAATGGACCATTGGTTGGATGGGTGGCATTGGGCATGAGGCGTTTTCAATGCCAATTGCATTGGGGTAGTGCACATTTTTGTGCTCTTTCAAATTGCTCAAATCAATTCGATGCGGTTGCAATTCGTTGTAGTTTCCAAAATCAGCTTTGGCTTTCGACGCCCTACACCCATCACTCGTCGCCACGCCCTCATTGTTCATTTCCCATTCCGGCCATTGACTTAATTTATTCGCGCAAATCTGTTTTAAGGGCAACAGCAGCAGCAGCAGCAGTTGGCAGCGTGTGCAATAAATGCAATGAAAAGTAAGATGTGTAATTGCATTTAATAGAAATTTTCTTTCTTCTTCTTTCAATATGCTTATAATGAATAATGAATTTTGATTAATAAATACAATGATTGTTAATTGACATTATGAAAGATAAGCTTTGAATTTCCTTTTGAAAATGGGAAGTTAGAGAAGAAGGATTGCGATATGTGTGAATTTATAAATGAATGAATGCGTGTGTATAAGTTAATGGATGATGCATATATTTATTTATTATGCTTTTATAGATAGAGAGAGAGAGCGAAGGTATGTGTAAATGTATGAATTAAAGAATATACATATATATTGAAAGAATTTTTCTATATATGTATCAATGTATTTCTATATTTATATTTGAGTATATTATGTATAAATAATATATTTATATATTAATATATTTATACATTTAGTATAATATTTTTGTATTTATGTATTTTTATTTTTGTATGTTAGTATTTATGTATATATTTTGCATTTATGTATTTTTGAGATTTTTGTATTTAAGTATTTTTAGATTTGTATTTGAGTACTTATGTATTTGTGCATTAATGTAATTTTTGTATTAATTATTGGCAGTAATGATTTTGAAGTTTTGGATTATGTCTTTTTATTAATTTTTGTAGGTATGTATTAATAGTGTGTATTTATGTATTTTTAATATTTTGTTATTTTAGTATTTAGGTTATTTTATGCATTAATGTATTTTTGTATTTTTATATTTTTTGTATTTTGCATTAATGCATGTATTCCTAATATATTTATTTAGTCTATTTAAATTATAATAAATTTTAACATTTTTTATCTTTTGTTATTTATATATTAAAAAATATTTTTTAACTATTGTAGCAAGAGTATACTCTCAACTAAATTCTTCCTTAATTAGCTGTATCCTAAGCCAAAAAAAAAAAAAAAAAAAAAAACAACTCAAAATTGTAGCATGTGCCTCAGCTATATAGAGGCAACATTGCCATTAGTAATAAGCTAATATTAGGTTGATTATTGTTAAGTTCCAGTGGGTGGAACTTTCCACCTCAGCTTCTTTACCTAATTACTCGATCGGGCCTCTAAATCTCTTTATAATAAATCACAAAGCCTCACTTCGCCTCTAAGAAAGGCTCCTATGCGAGGCAGGTCCCTTTTAGTCAATAAATGACTGTAATTTGTTTTAAATTAGAGCACTTCTTCAGAAGTAATCCCCCCCACAGACACACAAACACACAGACAAATATCTTTTATTGTCCCAAGAGGGCAAAGTGAATGCCATAAATTTGACACCCCAATGCTGTTGGCCAATTATGTGCCATCCTTATATTAGGCTGCCTTGAAATGCTCATCAATCGTTTTCGGTCTTCTAATAACTTTTCGATATACTTTAGCATTTGTTACCAAAATGCTTGATCAAGCTAATTTGACGCCACGTTGACTGTGAACCGTATAGAACATAAAAGATTATTTATGCTGCTGCCAGTTGATTTTATGTTGCCAGGCTACAGGCAGTCGATGTCACTTAAGACACCAAATCTGCATAAGAATGTGCACAGAGCTTAAAGAGGGACGACAGAAAAAGGAAAACAAAAATACACAAAAAAAAAAAAAAAAAAAAAAAAAAAAAAAAAAATGAAGAAAAAATGCGATGTTAATGTCATTTAGCGATGGCCCCGACGACCTCAGCAGCTGGAAATTTGAGACATTTAGCAGAGTTTGAAATTGCTGGCGTTTTTTTCGGGGGGGGGGGGGGTACAGTTCGCTGACTTCCATTCAATGTCTCACATGGGACGATGTCTTATCGTTAGATAAACCCCACTTCAAGCCACCTGATAAGTCGTGGGGCGCGTAAATGAGTTTTTTATTTTTTTTTTTATTTTTTCTCTTTGCCTGCGTGTTGGGCAATATTCACACGTTTGAGCGTGCTAGAGGGAGAGCAGAGAGAGGGAGACTGAAGTGAGTGAGAAGCCCTGCATGAAGCGGCTTTAAATTGTGGCTCAGTTTCTAGTGGTTGCAGCAGCGGCACGTGCCGCCAATAAGGAAATAAATCGCATAAACTGTTTGAGCCGCTTACACGTCATAAGTAAAAGTGCCAACTCGACTCGTTCTCCCTCACTTTCTCTCTCCATCTCACTCGTTTTCCGTTTCGCTCGTTTGGCAAGTTGCTGCGAGTCGTTGGTCCGGGTTAGATAAGGTTACGGCCTGCTACTTCTCTGGTTATTGGCATCCCAACACTCATAATCAATTTTAGGCATTTGCCATATCTTAAAGCTTCAACCAGTTTCGCCTTGCTTAAGATGCTAACAATTTTCTCCATGATTCTCAGACATTGAGCATTACGAAAACGTTGAAAATATGTTTGGCAACTTTTTTATTGCCTCCAAGTTGCATACTTAAAATTTTAAGCTTATATTAAAACTTTTTTTTCTTTATCCATGCCATTTGCCATTTGTTGCAGCAGCTTTGGCTTTTTAACCCAGCATACGTCGACAGCATTCATATGTTTTATTATTGCTATAATCGTTTAATATATGGATTTCTTAAACAAAAGTTTTTATTGGGCTAAACTTTGCATAAACTCGAAACTATTTTATAATAAAGCAGAAAATTACAAACCAAAAATTGTAGAACTCTACAAAACCTAAAGCCTTATTCACGCTTTGTTTCAGCTGGAATTCCACTCGAACTAGATTCATAAAAACTTTTAGCCTCAGCCCGGCTAATTAACATTCCTGCACATATAGAGCAAACACAAAGTTGATCCACCCACTCAACTATTACAACTTACAAGTTCTTAGAATGTAACAGCAAACAAATTATAATTCAATTGCGCTTAATTGAGTGGTGCGGCCAGTGCGGCCAGTGAGTAGCCAACAAAAAAAGGAAAAAACCACCAGAAATAATTCGCATTTTATTTTGTGATTATTTTGCCACATAATGGCTTGGCCTCGCCCCTCATTCACTCCACGCTGACGGCAAAAAGGAAGCGTTGTAATAAAATAAAATTAATTTAATTGTAATTTCATTTTATGTTCTGCATGCGGATGGGCTTTGCCCACATATGCTTGGCCTAAATATGTATGTCGAGGTTTGTCCAAAATTCCAGCTGAGATTTTAGCTGCTGCTTGTAAAAAAAACATACTTTTTTTTTAATTATGCCTATGTGAGTGGGTGTGGGTATGTTTGTGTGAGTGTGAGTGTGAGTGTGAGTGTGAGTGTTCGTTCTTGACTTCCACCTGCTGCTGCCCATTTTCATAATCCAGCTGCTGCCTCTTGTGGTCTGTGTCCGTGCTAAATGCGCATATGGCGCGAAATGAATTTTTGCACAGAAAAATTACAACAATTTACAAACACACACAGACACACACAGTTGAAATAATAATAATAATATGTCATGTGTGCACTTTTGAACCTACGCTCACTAACTTCTCGCTGGCTGTTGTTACTCCAGCTGCTGCTCTGTGCATTAATTTTCAGCGAGCTGATTAAAGTAGCAGTCGAATTGAATTATTTTTTGTAATTTAAAGTACATTTCATGTGGCTTTAATTAACATATTTTACACACACACACACACAGACGCACTCGTACAGCTCAATGCCAAAGCATTGCCTACTTTCCTGGGTGGGGTGGATGGGGGGACCTTTAAATTTATGCCCATGAACATAAACTATAGATGCTCTTGGCGTGTTAATATAATTATGATAAAATGCGTCACCGCAACGAGTTGAGTGGCCAAAAGCCAAAATGAAAGCTAACATTTCCTCTTGTTGTGTTGGCAGCAATAACCAAACCCAACCTGGCCCCTCTGCTTTCCTAGCCAGCCTTTGTAGCGCCTGTTGTTGGCCAATTTGTTGCCAGAAACACGCAGCAACACTTGAGTACACGCGTAGAAAACAATAAATTTATAAACGCTTTGCCTCTGAGTTGCCAACAATAATGGCGCAAAATGTTGCCACGGGAGCACTGAGCAAGAGTGGGAGAGCTAGCAGAAGTGAGTGGGAGAGGGAGAGGGAGAGCGGCGCACAACGGGGTAGCCTGACAAATGCGCGTGGCAGAACGGGTGGGCAGTTAGAGCGAGAGGGGCACAACGAATGGCACTGTGTTAACGAGTAAGCGAATAAGAGATGTGTGTGTACGTGCACAGCAACGAAGTTTGTCAAGTATTTCGTTGTGTTTCGACTTGTGCGTATGACTTCAAATGCCTTAAATACACTTACTCTAGGGGTAGTCTAGGAAACTTGAAATACATGAAAAGACAAGCTGGCTAAATATCAAATGAAATTTTAATTTTGCATAAAATTTATATAAATTAAATGAATTTTTGTAAAGAAATTCTATATTATTTTTTTTTTTTTTCATTATCATGAATTATATTATCAATTCTTTATGAATGAATGAATGAATATGTGAATGAATATTTTTTATTATCCAAGATTAATAAAACTATTTCATATTAATTACATTATATTTATATTTAGTATATAAAAGTAAAAATTATGTATACTATATTTTTTATTTATTTAGATTGTATTAAGATTCAAAAAATAAATTCTATTGATTTTATTTGAAATAAGAATCAAATTAAAAATGATTTTTATTATTTAATCTATTAAATATTAATGATTTTTTATATAAAAATTCATATTCATTTATGTAAATTTCAATATTAAATATTATATTTAGAGTACCATAAACAAATATTAGTGAATTATCTAAAAGTCGACTTTTTGCAACTTTTAATATCACAATTTGTTGTATACCAAAATTAAATTTATTCATAGATTTTCCTAATTTAACTTAGTATTTATTTAGAATATTTCTATATTTTTTGCCACATCGTTTTTGAATAGTAGAATTCTATAATAAGACTAAAGACTTTTTCTCTATTTTCAAGATTTGTCATAATGCTATTGTATTGCTTATATGACTCCAATAATCACTTAATTCGTAAAAAGCGGGAGCAAAATAACTTTAATTTATATAAAAATATTAATACCATTAATAAATGAAAATGAAGCTGTCCTTTCATTTATATAAAAATGATTAATACTATTTAATTATTGTTTGTTGTATAAATAAAATTTAAAAACTCAGCCATTAAAACAATTTTAATTAAATATTTCCATTTTCACAAGACTTTCTATTTGTTAAATGTATAATTTCAATTGGGTTAACTCTACTAATCCTAAAAAATATTAGTAAAAACCATTGAATAGTATTTTTATTAACTCGTTTTATTAAGGCATAATTGATCAACGCTGTAAGGGCTATCAGTTCATAGTTGATGCATGCAGATGTAATGATATAATATAAAAAACCTGCAAGCATTTGGAAGAGTGTTTTAACAGAAATCGTCTTGAGGAGTCTTTTCTGAGTCGCCTTGATAATTAAAAAGTGATTAAACTCATGAGCGATCGAAAGAAGACTCATAAATGACATTTCTATATGCTCAAAATATGATTGGTTGAGAATACAAAAAACATATGATTAAATTTTGACTCGAAAAAGAGTCATAAATGATTAAAAAGACGAGTCATAAGCGACGCATCATGCTGTCAGGGTAGAGTAGACGCCTCGATATAACAGTGGTATGCTCCGTGTTCTCATCACTGCTCGGGACTTCGTTTTTCCAGAAATCATACACTGCAAAGTGAGTAACAAAATGCTTTCGCCGGATGTGTGCGAAACGGTCGCTGGGTGTCTCTCTCTCTCCTCTCTCTCTCTCCTCGGCCTCCCTCTCTCTCTCTCCTCTCTTCCTCTCTCCATCTCTCACTCTCTCCCTCCCCTCTCCTCTCTTCGCTCTCTCTGTCTCTCTCTTCTGTGTCATCGTCACCTCTTCTCTGGTGCTTTTGGTGTGTGTTATCTCGCGTCGGTGTGTGTGCGGTTGCCCACAATGAAGAGTGATGGTTGTTTCTTTGTTTTTCTTTTGGATCTTTGTTGGTTGGGATCGGTTCTTGTTGGTTTTGTGTGTAGGTTCTTGTTGGGGGAGTTAAGGGGAGTCTAGTCCTGGTGGCGATGTAGTGTTTTATTGCATTTTCATGGGGTGTGGGGTAACGGGGGGCACGTGGGCATTGTACATTTTTCGTTTAGCCAGCTATTATTTATGGTCCTAAACGTCTCGTGCCGCGCACTGCAAATAACAACAATCAAAATAGATAAAGTGCATGACAATTCATCAGGCCAAAAGGCAGCACAGCACAGCAACCAACAATAACCACCATTTTGTGACTTTTCAAAGGGTTTTTTTGAGCAAACAACTTGGCGCTAAACAGCCAGAGCACTTTGTCAATATCTCTGTCTTGCTCTAAGCCAGCTCGCTATCTCTTTTACACTAACTAGTATCTGGTCTGGAACGCTTGTGGCGCTTGGCGACAAACTGCTGTGACATTTGGCAAGTTTTATTCCTGTTTGGTACGCCTTGATATGATTATTATTATGCATACAAAGCTCATAAAAGCCAAGGCACAAGACGAGAAAAAACCGCAGCTGATTTTTGTTTGCTAATTAACAGATTCGCCCGAGTACAAGGAAAAGCCCCATTGCGAGTACAGCATTAGAACCATGTATAATGAATATTTGAGAAGGGCTTTTTAATTGAATTTTCTCTTTGCTTTCTTCAATCTCATTAACATTTCTCTTCTTGTTGTGGCTACAGTAACCATATGCCAAAGGATTCCTGCAATCAAATTAAAAAGCAACTCAAGGCACACTTTTTCAAGTACATAAATAATTACATAAATAAGTACTTTTCATATTATGCAAATACGGGGCAGACATACGCAAGTCGATTTAATTAAATTTTCCCTTGCTCTCTGTTCTCTTGTTTCTCCTCCTCCGCTCTCTCTATTGGCGCCTGATTGCTCGTTAGCAAATGAGACCTTAAGCAGTGTGAAATGCCAAAAAGCACTCCCCCCTCCAGAAAGTACACAAATCGGAGAGGGGACCCAGAAACTGATTATGTCAGCTGCCGGTTGTAACGTCCTTACCCTCCCCCTTCAACAGTCAATTTCCCCGGGCGGCAACATAATAACCCACAATACAAACACACCAAACAAGGAAAAAAAGCCAGTATCGCATAGGAATTGGGGGGGCGGCACGGGGGGGGGTTTGGGGGCTGGGGGCAAGATTTCACTGTGCGGCGCGTTGAGGGGGCAGAAGGAAGAGCAGGCAAAGAGGTGGTCGAAAAAAGAGTATCTGAATGGCGCACGGAGGGAGACAGGACCACAAGAAGGGAAGAATGCGGGGCTTAACGTGAGGCAGGGGAGGGAAGAGTAGTGAGACCGGCAAAAAAGCGAAATGTGAAAATTGATGCAAAATATTATTCAAATTTAATGAAATCTATATAAACGAAAAATCCCCAAATTGAAATTGAAATTCAATAAATTAGCAGTAAAATAATATGAATAAGAGTAAAAAAAATACTGAACCTTAGAGTAACAATACTGATATGCATTGATATTAATTGGAAGTATTTCTGATGAAATGTATTCAAAGAAAAATAACCAATTTATGTTTACTTTTATAAATGAATACAAAAATAATAAAGTAAATAAATAAATAAGCAAATTACGCAAACAATTAAATAAAAAATAACATAAGATATTAAATAGAATCAAAAAATAAATTATAGTTAAATAAATAAATGAATAATAAAGATGAATAGAATAATAAAAAAATTTATGAATAAGGAAAAAATAAATGAAAATGAACTAGAATAATAAAAAAAAAATGAATGAATAAAAAAGAATTAATAAAAAAATAAAAATAAAATGTATAGGACAGTAATAAATAATAAAGAAATACTATAATTATAAATCAAATAAATTAATTAATTTATATAAAAAATAATTTTTAAATAAATAAAAAAATAAATGAATAACTATAATAATATAATAATAAACAAACATTTAATAATTTAAAAATTATTAGCTAAATAAAAATTTTTATTATTAACTAACTAAATTATTAATAGCTAAAATAGTTTAGCTTAATGAATTAATAAAGTACACAATTAAAAAAACTAAACAATAATACAATATATATATACATATTTCAAAAAAAAATATAAAAACATTAATACCAAATTTTGGTATTTATATTTAAATATATATAATTAAAAGATAAATTACTTTATTTGCACTTTATTTAATTTATTGAATTTATAATCAAATTGAGATGAATTTACAAAAATTGTTCTGCTCCCTACTTTATATTCATAATATTCATGAATTATGTATTTATTTATTTAATATTTAATATTTTTGTTGTCTTCTGCGAAACAGCTTGAGCGCGCTTTCTGAGAATAACCTTTCGACTACCTTTTTTTTAATCAAAATTTTCATTCATTCTGTCTGCTCTTTATTCTGGCTAAATGGACAAAAAAAAAAAAAAAAAAAATAATAAAAAGGTTTATTTCTCACAACATATTTCCTACGGTTCCCCATTAAAAATTCGTTATGCCATCCACATTGTAATCAGTCCGAAGGGCAAAGATAGTTATGTAAAAGTGAGGATACTTATTGATAAACATTGCAGAAGAAAAAAAAATTAAAAAAAAATAATGCAGTTTAAATATAGAATTTAGTCTAGAAATGAGAGAAATTCTGAGAAATCTCTAGAACTTTTAATAGAATTAATTTTCTTTTCTTATTAGCCAACATGCTCATATTTCAATCAATTTCCAATAGCTACAGGGTATATGAAATTGTTTCTGTTGCTGTACAAAAATAAATGAACTGTAAAAAAGCTGAAAGAATATTCCTATAAAAATGCCGCAAAACTGTTGAAGCTGTTGAGAATTCAGAACTCGATGAGGTTTGGCTCGAGTCAGGACGGCTCCAGCTGAGAAATGTGCTGCAACTTTGGTATGACACTTCAAATGCCAGAGTTCGCTATCTTTGCTTTTATACTATACTATTCTATTTTATTTATTTTATTTACTTTTATTTTATATTTATTTTGCTGCGCGCTTTTGGTCTCTCTCCTAAAAGTTGGCTTCATTTTGGCACTTGGCATTCGCTTGGACCCGCAAAAGCATTTCTAACGCATTTTTGCTTTTATTTCACTGTTAATTTGATTCCATTTGTTGTTGTTTTGTGGTGGCGGAGTTTTTTTTTATGTTGGGGACTTTTCATGTGTATAATTAAACAAAATACCAACGGGTAAAAGGGCAAAATTGTGGTCCAAAGAAAAGGCAATCTCTTTTCATTATGTTATTTCAATTTTATTTAATGCAGCAGACAAAATGCGGTTGAGAGAGAGAGTAGAGCTCGGCTTAGTTAGCTAAAAAACTGTCTGCAGTTTGAGGTTTTTCTCTGTGTGTGTGTGTGCTTTAAAGTTAAAAGAACTTAAACAACATTTTGGCAGCTGCACATCCGCATGGGCAGGATATGGACTGGCTGCAATCGACAGAATGTGCTTCAATGGTTTTCTAATGGACTCCATCCGCTATTTAATGCACACACACACACACACACAGACACACACATTCTAACTAACACAGTCCAACAGTCACATACACATGTGGCATAAACTGAAGTACATAGCATCCTGCACGGCCAATGTTCGTGCAGCGGCAATTGAAGTCCGAAAAAGGCGCACACATTGGCAGCTTGTAAAGATTAATGATCAGCACAGCCGTTGGACCAGCCACTGGCTACGGACCAGTGCAACATGATGCGATAATATGCGATTTTCTGCCGAGCATATCGGGCATATAAAAATCGTTGCTGCTGCTGCTGCTGCTGCTGCTGCTATTGACAGTGCAATTGCTGCAGCACGAGACGACAGGTCGTCCTTGTCCAACAGCTCTCAAGTGTGCGTCTGCTTCTGCTGCTGCTGCCCCTGCCTCTGCTGCTGCCCTCTGCTAGAGAACTAAACATTTGGCATGCACAAAGTTATTCAATAAAATAAAAATTGAATAGCTTCTTGCGAACAAAAATTCTGACGATTGCTGCTTGTGCTGAAGGAGCTGAGTCTCTCATACGTCGCTCACTTTTATGAACTACTTACTGTACATATATATTAGAAATCGAAATAGCGCTAAATCAAATCAATTATTAATTAATGAAAATTATATCGTGCTGGAACGGTCAATAGACAGCACTATAATGTGTTTTCGTGGTATGCTCTATTTTCATCTTGCATACAAATTTGTTTTTTGTTTACAAATGTTGTGTTGTTCGTTATCCGGAACGTTTTTGTTTCTTAAGCGAAGCTTTTTAAAATAAATTTGTTCATTATGCAAAACGTTCGTTAAACGAGGGTTCACTGTATATGCATTTTAGCTGTATAAAATAAGAAGCGCTTTGTAGAACAGCTTGATTTTCTATTAATGAAAAAACAAAAAAAAAGAAAAAGAAAAAGAAAAGAAGAGGAAAAAATAAAGACGACTAAAGGAAAGAAAGAGAAAAAAAAGAAAGAAAAAAAGGAAAAAAAGAAAAGAGAGAAAAAAAAGAAAGAAAAACAAAAAAGAAAGAAAAAAGAAAAAAAGGAAAGAATAAAAAAGAAGAAAGCCAATAAAATTAAAAGTAAATAATGATAACTTAAATAAAAATAAAAAAAGAGTAAAAAAAGTGTGGAAAAAAAATAAAAAAAGAAAAAAAGAGAAAAAATAAAAAGATCAAAAAATAATTTAAAAATAAATAAAAGTAAGTTTTTTAATTTTAAAAAAAAAGTTAAATAAAAAAAATAAATAAATAAAAAAATGAAAATAAAAATAAAATAAGAAAAGACTGCTATAATTTATAATCATATTAAAATCCATATATAAATAAAGACTCGTATTTTTTTGAATGCTTTTTAGTTAACATTATATTAATCAATTATATAATATTAATTTATATATATAAAAGAAAGAAAGAAAAAGACACAATTTATAGTATTAATTAATTCATATATATTTATTTTATTTTAAAATATCATATTAGAACACGCAATATTTTATTCTTGATTTAATTAAATTTAAAATAATCAAGACTATATATATTTTTATATATAAAATCCATATACATATAACCAGCCAGTTCAATAAAGACAAACACAATTTTCTACTGCTTATTCAATCAAATTTGAATAAATATTTGTCGAAATTTTCTTAATTTTCAATTTTTTCATAAAATTAATTATTATTTTTAGTTAGATGCTCGTATCGGTTAGCATTTATTATCTGAGTTAAGCCCACGCTTGTGGTTTGCCAACTCTACTTGATTCACCTCATCATTTCTTCGCCCCTTTCCACTCGAGCTGCTCGCTGCTCGCTGCAAAACAAATTCAATTTAAACGCGTTAAGCGTAATATTCATTAAAATGATGTTGCCCGAACCGCGCGTTCGTACAAGTGCATCAAAGTCAACAACAGCCGCGACAGCCGCAGCGGCACAGCGACGCAATCCACTGATGATGCACTGCAGCTGAGCTGAGCTGAGTTTCCACTCGTTGTTGTTGTTGTTGTTGTTGTTGCTATTCCTGGTGCAGCTGCTGCATTTAGCATTTTCAAAATCCGCTCAGTGCTGCAAATTGCGCTGCGTTTTGCCAACTTTTATGCACACACACAGACACACACACATACAGAGTAGACAGGCAAGTGCAAACTACAAACTGTGAGTACTCCATGCATATGCTGCAGTAATTGCCGCCGTGCCGCTGATTACACTTCAACAGCCGCCACATACAGACGCAGATGAACGACCAACAACTTGTGCCGCCTTCAAAGCAACACACACAGACACTTGCATATATACTCACACTCGCACTCACATAGAGATTTACATCGTAGCCAGCTTTAGCTTTAGCCTTAGATTCTGTTTTGGCATCAGATCTGGCTCTGACTGTGGCTATGGCTGTGGCTGCCGCACTGGCTTATGCGGCCGCACTCGGCACTCGGGCAATAGGACCGTTGGGCTTTTAACTGTTCTAGATTCAGCTAAAACACCCACAAATACTTGCGCGAAACACAAACACATGCAAATACATATATACAAAATACTTGTCACATAGACAGTCAACCGACAAAAGTTGACAAACTATGCATTAATCTCTTAATGTGAATATCGAGCTGATGTGAAGACGGGAATTTAGTTGAATAATATTAGATGAGAGAATACTATAATATACTATATACCAAGAATATATGTATATATATATTTATTTATTTCAATTATATTTTCCGTGCTCTATAACATTTATAATTTCTAATTAATTTTAGACTCTAAAGTATTCTATTATTATTAATTATTATTATTTTTATTATTATTTTTAATTGTATTTTTATTTTTTCGATTTAAAGTATTTTATTTTAATTATTTTTTATTTATTAATTTCCTTTTATTTTGTATTTATATATATATTTTTTTATATATTAAAAGTATTTTATTATTATTTATTATTATTTTAGATTATTATTATTTATTATTATTTTAGATTATTATTTATTTAGTATTATTTTAGATTATTATTATTTTAGATTTTAGATGTCAGCATATTTTATTATTATTTATTTATTATTATTTATTATTTCTTTTATTTATATTTTTTAGATTTTAGTTTTTAAAGTATTTTTTTATTGTTTGTTATATTTCTGAAAAATAATTTTAGATTTTCTACATATTTTATTATTATTTATTTTTTTTTTTTTTAGTGTTATTTTTTTTTATTTTCGGTTTCAAAGTATTTTATTATTATTTGTTCATTTTTATTTATTAATAAATTTTTGTTGTTTCAGTTTAATTTTTTAGATTTCAAAGTATTTGATTATTATTTTTTTATATTTATATATATATTTTTGAAAATTTTTATTTTTCTTTATTATTTTTCATTTATTTATTATTTTCTGTTCTTTATAACAACAAAAAACATGATTTCATTCCATATAATTTCTTGGCTGGCAATTCAACAAAATTCATTGTAAGCATATGAAACAAAAAGTAAAGTAGGCCAGATATTTATGTTTCGAGGTAACAGGCAACTTTTGCCTGGCATAAACAAATATTAGGAAAGTAATTTAGAGTAATTTGAATTTGAGTTCAATCGCCTTTGTTTATTGTTTATTGCGCTCTTTTAAGTGGGCCATTAAACAAAACTTGAACGAGTCTATTGAACTGTTGAGTTCTCTATTGCGCTCTTTAGCTGTCTGCAAATAAATAATTTAAAAATTTGAAACGTTTATGTTCGATTCATTAGTTTGTGTGCGTTCTATGAACTATTTCAATAAATACGAAACTAGTTTATGAAATAATATTGAGAAATATTGTTGAATGAGTTCATATTATGAGAACATTTATTGAACAGATTTATCGTTCACCCATGGATTAGGATTTTGCTGTAAATATTGTTTATATTTATAGAATAATTTGTTTTTAAATATACAAATTTAGAATATTCAAATAAATTATTTATTCAATATTAACATTTATATATTAACAGAATTACCATTCACATTTAAATTAAAAAATAATATTAATATTTGAAGCATTTGCAGAATATTTTCATTAAAAATATCATTAATACATTTTGAATATTTATAAAACAAATATTTTAAAGCATTATTAGCATATTTAATAAAATATTTATATTAAAATTATATACAGAATAGTTTGCTTAAAAATTGACATTAACATTTCAAATACTAATAATATTTACATAAACATTTTACAATTTGCTTGAAAATTAACATGAACATTGCAGGAACTAACATATTATTTTGGTTATGTAAAGTTAACATTTTCCACATTAACAGAATTTGTTAACCATTAACATGTAAAATACCAACAGAATATTTGTAATCAACATTAACATTTATATTTTAGATTCAACATTAACATCACAAGCATGAAGTGAATATTTAAATTATTTGAATATTTTAATTATATTATTATTTACTTTCAATTCAAGCATAAGTCTTTAAATAAATGCTGTTCATTCAACAAAATATTTAGATTTTGTCGCCTGTGCGGCTTTTTGCATATGCATTCCCATAAATTTGTGTGAGTTTCTCTGCGAGTTCGAGTGCTTCGGCTTTGGCTGGCTCTCATCTCTATAGAACGTTGCCCGCCCCTCCGTTGCTCACCCACACACTTACAGCTATATTTGAATATTTAATTTTTTAGCATGCAGCGCACATTTCGCACTTCTAAACTGATGCTAAACGTTGTCGTTGCCTGCATTTCCGACTGCTACGCCCTCTGCTTCAGTCTGTACTCCAGGATTGTTGCTATACGTTGTGTATGTGTGTGCTGTGTGTGTGTGTGTGCTTTGTGTGTTTTATTAAGCAAACAAAATGTTTTCTCTGCTAAATGGGCAGCTGCCGCGCCTTTCCGTTTCTCTCTTGCTTGATTGCGAGTTCAATGTGCTCCACAAGCTTTTCAAAGTTACTGAAAAAAAACCATTCCAAATTGGCTTTTCCGATGTCATCTTTGCAATTTGGTTTGTTATTTCGCTCGTCGCGTCGCAAGCCATAATTAATATCATTTTTGGCACAACGTGGGTTGACATGTCACGCCCCCCTTCCACCTGCTGTCGCCCATCATCCATTTACAGCACAGACGCCATCTTTTACTTATTCCTTTTCCTTTTTTTGTTTTTTTTTTTTCCTTCTGCCTTTGCATAACTGTCTTTGGGCAGGCTGTCGCTTATAATTAAATGAATTTCACTTTCATAAATTTCACTTTGACAGCGGCAAGCAAATGGCAGTTCGACATTTATCACGCAACAATTACCTGGCCTTAAATATTTAATTGAGTCGCCATAGAGCGACTCGGCATTATCGTTGTTCATATTCATTCCCTTAGTTTAGAGCAGCAAAGTTTCCATGCTCAATGCAAATTCACTATTCAAATTTTCATATGCGGAGTTTGGCATTTGGTTTTCATACAGTGCTGATGTGTGAGCTCTTGGTGAAGTATTGAAAGTTGAAAGTTGTTGATCTTTAGGTACTTGAAATCTATTAGCTGCAAGCTATGAGCGCTAATATTTGACATATATTATATTCTAGATATTAGGTCACAGATGCTGAGTAGCTTTTTGGATAAACTATATACACTGGGTTGTTGTTTTTCCTTTTTTTTATATAACTTATTTATTTTTAAGTAGCATATTTTTTGAATATTTATTTCTTTTTCATTAAAGACAAATCTTTTGTCATTATTTGAAGTCTGATGATTATGGAATTGTTATTTATTAATTTTTTTAAATTTATATATAGACATACTTTTTTTCTGTATTTAATATATTGAACATATGAGTGAAAGTTAAAATATATGAAATACTAAAATAAAATAATATTAAATTTATATAATGAAAAAATGTAAAAAATATAAATAATTTTTTTTTAAATATATGAAACAATAAATAAAATATTTTACAAAAATATAAAACAAGTTTTTAAAAATTATAATAATTTAAAATGTACGAAATAGTGAAATAAAATTTAATATTATATAAATTCAATATTATTATTAATATTTTAATATTTTGAAATAATCTATAAAATGTTGAAATAAAAATATATAAATATGATAATATTGGTAATAATATGAAATATATTTAAATAATTTAAATAAAATAAACTAAAATAAAAAATTGAAAATATATACAACAATAATATTTATATACTGAAATGAAATTATATATATACAAAAAAAAAAATTAAGTAATATATTAAGTAAAAAATAATATAAAATAAAACTTAAAAAATATATATACAATAATATAAATATAATAAAATGAAATATATATAAACAATTTAAATAAAATAATCTAAAGTGTGCATAAAATAAAACATATAAAAATATATTAAGTAATAAGAATATTTACAACAATTCTTCTTAGCTGCACTTTTTGCTCTTTTCCCTATTATATTTAGGTTAAACAGTTTCAATTTATTGTCAGCCAACTTGCCTTCTCAGCTCAAGCTCTAATATATAATTTGAAGCTACATGCAGTGCACTTTAGATGGATAGCTCTCAGCTTGGCTATGCTCATTTCGCTGTTGTTGTGCTCAAACGCACTTTAACAAATTTTCTATGCGAAATTCCATTATCCCTTTGACATTTTGCAGTTGAGTTAGCGACCTAGTTTGCCATACAGCGTAAATATCTCCAAACTTGTCTCTTTTTTTTTTTCTCTTTCTGCTCTGTGTGCAAAATAACCGCAAAGAGTGCTAAAGAAGTAGAAGCAAGTAAAAAAAAAAAATTGCTGCATGACATTATTGCCAGTCAGTTGTTGTTGTTGTTGTTGTTGTTGTCGCTGTCCAATGTTCGCTACGTGCAATGTCACCCACCTACACACACACACACACACACACACTTCCGCTCTGGTTGCATTGTTCATTTAAATTCTAATTTGTATTTGCCGCACTCGACAATGAGAGAGAGAGAGAGAGAGAGAGCGAGGCGAGGACAGCAGGACCTGGGGACATGGTGAGCACGCTTCCTGCTGCCAGAGGGCAGGTACAAGGGTTGCGCCTCAGCTCTGGTAGGCCCCTCAGCAGCAAGCCACGTGCCCAATAATGTCCTTGAAAGTTTTGGGGCGTGTCCCAGCGATTTGTTATTGTTGTGTTGCCTTAGTTAGGTGCTGCAATCCTAATCGCGCTTTGTTTTTTTTTGGCGACGCTTTGCATAGCCCACAGTCAATTGGTGCTTTTAATGACTTCAGCTGAAGTCAGCTGAAGAGCAGCAGAATGCTCGACGTGTAAATGGGGCCATTGAACAACAAAAGCAACGCCAAGGCCACAGGAATCCCAAAGTAAAGTGTCATTTACTACATTACACAAGAAACGATTAGAAATCATTTGTAGTGCCTCGATAAGCACAAATTTTCACAGGTGTCGTGGAAATAGCTGCTTGACGCCTTAATGAGGGCTGTGAATGAACACGAATTCAACAAGGCTAATTAGTTGCTATGAATTGAAATTTTTGTTGATTTTGTAAGAGAACATATTCATGTTGAATGATCACATTGTGTAAAAGATTTATCTTGGTAATACCGAAAAAAAAATATAATTTGTTGAAATATATTCTTATTATATTTTTAAGCGGTATTTATCCAAAAAATAAATATTTATATGAAATTGAACATATTTTCTTAAGTTTTTTGCCGGTGTTCTTAATTTATTTTTAGTATTATTATTATTTTATTAAAATTTAATTTAAAAAAAGTTTTAGTTTTAGCACATAATAAGGCTTTTTTATATTATTTAAATTATATAAATATAAACAAAATTATACTCATTATTATTAGTACATATTTCAATTTAATTTAATTGGAATTTATTCTTAATTTATTTATAATATCAAATATAAAAAAATATTACTTATAATTTATTATAAAATAATTTCATAAATAATACGTACGAAGATAATAATTATAAAAATAAATTAATAATAAAAACAGCTTAGGTATAAAAATAGCATTTTAATAAATAAAAAATATCTGAATAAAATGATATAAATAATTATACCCTGAACCCATTGAAAATGGGAAATCAGGGTATAATGGTTTTGTTAAAAGTATGTAACAGGCAGAAGAGGCGTGGCAGACCCCATAAAGTATATATATTCTTGATCAGGGTGACGAGAAAAGTTGATATAGCAATGTCAGTCTGTCTGTCCGTCCGTCTGTCCGTCTGTCAGTCTGTCCGTATGTTTGAACGCGTCGATTTCCGAAGAAGATACAAAAGCTAGAGAGTTCATTCTTTTTGTGTTAGGTCCGTATATTGCACGCGCAGTACGAGTTTGTTTCAGAAATTCGATAACTTGTATATTTGCTTAGTTATCGATAACTGAAATTATCGGGGACCAGCTATCAAATTCTAGCTAATTCATCTTTAGAGTTAGAGTCTCCAAGTCTTCTGCATGTATATAGATACAATTAATACAATTTCGGTTTTTGTCAGATTTTGGATTCCGGTCCCCCAATTCGCCCCCAACACCCCCAAATGTGTAAAAAATGCATTTCAAATACTAGAGACATGCAGTTTGGTTTGGCATAAAGATATGAATATCATAATCTTAATCTGAACATATCAATACGATTGTCCATCTAGAAACAGAATATTAATCATCAAAGTTTTCTCATCAAAACCCATGTGGCGCAGCAAGCAAGGCAGCGACAAAGCAAGACGCATTGCGGGCGCACATACATACATACATATGTACATATGTATGTATGTATGTAGTATATGTGTACAATCGCCAGATCAGCGTGTGGCTGTACATACATATGTATGTACATATTGTGCATGTAAAGCTAATTGTAAAAGAGTTATGATTTCTAAAAAAAACCTAAAAATGTTAAATAGAATATGTAGATCATATGCTGAACCCTCATTACATTCCAGTTATATATTTTAAAAATTTTTTACAACAATTAAAATAACAATGGAAATGCAAGCAACGTTGAGCATGCAAATCAATTTTCGTATGCGTGTGCACAAGATTTTTTGTGTGTATATGTATACACACAAAAAATCTTGGGCCGTTTTCTATGTTGCTATGCGTGTATATTCTAAGAATCACAATTGTTTTTGAATTGCGTTAGAATTGTCTTTGAATTGTATTTGTATTTTCAGCCACTGCTTTAGTGTTTCTTTTCGTATATGGCGAAATTGATTCGTTTTCGCTACTCTGACGTTCGAGTGAGCCGTGGTGTAGGTGGCTAGGTAGATGCACCGAATGTTAGGCTGTCGCAGGTTCTAGCCTCGCCTAAGCCCTTCATAATTTGTTACTTTTAATTTTTTTTTTTTTTAATATTTATTTCTTTTTTATTATTATTTATTCTTTTGTATTGATACCTTTGAAAGTCAGTTGGTAGTTTAACTAATTGTGAATAAGTGGGTTTTTTTTAATTTCAAATATTTAATAGCATCATTTCTGAAAGTGTTTTTGTTTCAATTATATTTTATTCCGTTAAGTCAACAGAAAATAATGAACAAAAAAAAAGTCTGCCCAAATACCAAAAGCACGTGACATTTGCGGTTTTCCTATACATATGTATGCACACATGTACATTCAAACTAGTCTAGCATGGTCTAAAAATTTTAACTTGATAGATGGCGCTTTAGCAGTGAACTTATTTACTATGGCCTATTACAGCTTCGAGTGGCATTGATATATTCTTTTACAATTATAAAGTGTCTGTGTTAATTAAGGTAATGCCTGTAATCGAGGAACGTCTATTTGTTGGGTCTATTTTTAATGATATTTAATAATAGAACATTTTTCGAATTTCAACTAATATAAGCGCCATCTATTATTATTTTTTTGGGCAATGCAATGTATATATACATACATGTACATATGTACATTTTGAACGTTACACGCATACATTCTTATGTATACTTTCTGATTTATCCATATGGGTAATTCTCCAGAAAAGTCAACTTTTTGTCACGTTCGACACGCTATTTTTAATTTTAGTACTAATCAAGAGCAATATATTTAACTATTGTCAAAAATAAAGAAGTTTTTTGCCATTTTCAGCACTAAAATTGATGCATTTTCAAGATAATTACAAAAAACCAAACCACAGTACAGATTATTATTTTATTTTATTAAAATTGGGTTCAGGGTATTATCTATCTTTCATTCAGATGCAGTTTATTAAATTCCTTTATTTTCTTTTAAATATATTATTTTATATATATTTTTTAATTTTTTTTTTGGTATTAAATAAAAAGGTTTTCATTATTAAATCAATAAGCCAAAAAATCCTTGATGCTGTTTATTAAATTTTTTTTTATATTATTTGCCAATGTTTTTCTTAGTGGAAATTCAGATAAATATTTTTTAAATTTAAAAAAATACAGCAATTTTTATTGAATGTAGAAAGCTTATTTTGAAGTAAAAATAATAATTTACAAGGTTGATAGAATAAAACAAAAAACTTTCTATGCAAACATATTCAATTAAATAAAAAATTAAAATATTAAATTCTTATTTATTTAGATTAAATTCCTGTTTCACTTAAAGTAATTGTGGCTTTGGCAGAAGTTTTTCACTGAATCGCAATGGATATCATTCATTGGAGAGAGCAGGAAAATTGGTTCCCGCTGTGTTTTGTGCATTTTCCTTTACTTTCTTTTCACTGTGCTATGCCTTACATTTGCCAATGCCATTCGCTCTGGCCAGTTTGGCTCTTAATTCAGCTGTTGTCGCCATTGCTTTAGGTACTTAATTAAAAACCGCATTTGTTGCACTTCTTTATTTTTTTTATTTATTTTTATTTTTTTTATTTCTATTTTTGCGAAGGGGAGAAGTGGCCTTGCGGCCGTCTCTGGGAATGTTAAAGCTTAGAATGTCTTATGGCTGTCTTTTGTTCTGGTTTGTCACTGGAATTTATAGCAGGTTTAACCCACTTTAGCTGCGCTTGTGTGTTGCTGTCTATATATATTATATATATCTAATTTTTTTTTTTTGGGGTCAGCTTGAAGGCAGTTCAAAGCTTTAAATTGGTTGTCAAATGAAATGAACGAATGTGTTAAGTGCCAACGACTTGTGAGCAGCTTGGGATATTTTACAATAATTAAAGTGCATTTGGCATAGCGAAGTTGCATGCGTTGCGTGCGTTCAGTGCAATGGCTTTTCCCCAGCCCCAAATGAAATTGTTTGTTGCGCAAAGTTTGTGTTTTTTTTTTTATGGAAAGTGTTTAGCTCTTGCTTTTACTCAGACCTTTTAAAACTAAATGTTAACAACTAGGCAATTAAAACGCTTAACGCTGACGCTTTGGCTATGCTTTGGTTACTGCTCCGCTGTGTGCGCATCCATGGACTATGCCTCCTCATTGGGATTGTCGCTAAACTTGATGGATCCACGATGTCGTATATTGGCCCGTTGTCGTTTGTGCTCGCTGCGTGGCGGTTTTGCTGGCTCCACGGGCTGTTCAAAGGCCACCGCACTGGGTCCAATGGGACTGGTTAGATAACTGCTGCCATGCTGCACCTCCGCTGGCCATTTGTTACCATGCATGGCCTCCACCAAGGCCGCCTCCATTTCGGCATCGCGCTCCTCCTGCTTGATTTGCCGTTGCTGTTCCTGGAGGCGTGCACGCAGGCTGCTCATCGCAAAGCTAACATTGGACTGAGGTTGTTCGCTGAGGATCAGCTCTTTGTGATGCTTTGGCCGGGATTTACTGCTGCTGGGCTTTGCATTGGCGGCAGTCTCGCGTTCGCGATACTTTTTCAGAAACGCTGGCGGATAATTGGGCAGCTCGGTGGTGGTGGTGGTTGGTGGTCCAAGGCTATTGCCACGACTACGAGAACGATGCGTGTGACTGGCGCTGCCGCTGCCGCTGCCGCTGTTGCTGTGCTGGCTATTGGAATGGCTGCTAGAGTGACTGCTATGCTGGCTATGAGCTTGCTCACTTGGCTGACTGTGATACGGCTTGGAGGGCACAAAGCCGCCCTCCATGGGTGCCAAGGATTGCACTTCGCCGCTTGCCTCGCCCGTGTGTTCGGTCACCTCGTATTGATGTCCAGTCGGTGGTTTGGCCAACTCATTTTCATTATCCTCTTCCACTTGCTCGAAATCATCGTCGTCCTCTTCCAGCTCTGGGCGTCGACCCACTAACTTCTCGGGCTTGGGCAGCATATCGCCAGGAGGCGTATAATCCGGACTGTCGTGACTCGCAGTAATTTGTGTATGCAGCTGTGTCATGGCCTGAGGACGCAGTGTCACATACGATGTGGGCTGCTCGCCCGACTTGTAGACCGGCTTCCAGCTTTGGTATTCCATTATCTTGCCAGAGACAATCTCATTGCTATTGGTGCGCGGCTTATGCTTAAAATATTTATCCATAAGTGCCTCATCGCTGCTAATTGGCACTTTGCCCTCAACAATTAGCTCTTGCTCCTTCTCCAGCTGTCGCATGCGATTCTCATACTGCAGCTTCGTCGACTCCGTGACCATGGGCTTGGGCAGTGGTCGTATCAGCTTCACTACCTTCTTGAGCGAGCCACGCATTTTGATTATCTTCACGGGCTTATTTGTATGTGGATCTCTGATTATGTACTTGACGCGCGTCGTCTCTGTTGGCATATAGTCCATCATATTCTTGGCATAGCTCGCTGTGCTGGGCATAAAATCACCAAACATAGATTTCATGATCCGCGCACCACCAAACATGCGACCCATCAGACCGCCCATGACAGCATTGTCCATTTGCTGCCACATGAAACGTCGTTGGATTCTGGAAATAAATGCGAGGAATTTTATTTTTATTTGATTTAATAATTGATATATGTGCTGAGCTGTTTCTTATTAATTAACTTTTTATTTAGATTAAAATTTTTAAACTTCTTAAACGAAAACTTGAATTTGATTTGTAATAAAACTTTATCTTGTTAGGCAACAAAGTTTTCTATTTAAAAACTCTGACAAGATAAATAAATATTTTTGATTTCATTTATTAGACTTTTGCAATCACTTCCTGATCACTTCACTTACCTGTGATCTTCCGCCTGTTGTTCGCCACACACCAGCTGCAGCAGCAGCAACAAAATGCAGCATCCGGAGATCTGTAGGCCAGAGCCAGGAGCTTGAGTGGCATTTGCATTGAATAGATTTCGGGCATACTTACGCAATGTTTCCTCATTGTGTATTGTGTGAGAGTTGTTTGTCAGCTCAGAGGTATTCCCAGTTAGAGCTGCGCTTGGAGCTTGTGAACTTATGCGATCGCACTCTGGACTGCAGGCGCCTGCGCGCCAAGCACATGATTTTATACACTTCACACGTTTCGTGGTTAGCGCTGCAGTTGCTCCAATTACAGAGCGCAGCAGCGGCATGCGCTTGGCATTGGCATTTCACTTTCGGCTGAACAATGAATGGTGCGCTCTCGCCCTCGCTCTCTCCCTCTCCCTCTCTCTCTCTCTCTTTTTCTCTATTGGCTGGCAGCCCCTTGTCTCCTGTTATGCATATTTATGTGGCCGCCTTTCGTCGAACAATTAGTTCCATTAGTTTCTGGCTGGTTTTGTGGCTTTTACATATTTTTTTCTTTTCTTTTGTTGTTTTTGTTATTATTTATATATTTTTTGTTTTCTGTGTTATTGCCTTTTCCTTCCTTTAGTTTGTTGTTTCCGTATGCATTTTATTTTCTTGCTGGTTGATTTTTGCACCTGCCCTGGCGTGCAGCACTTGAGCATGGTTAAAATTTTTATTAAATTTCGTTAAATCACTGAACACGAGATTTTGCAACATATTCAATACGTGATTCGTGCCCAATTATGAGTTAATATTTATTAATGAGGGTGGGTTTTTTTTTTGTTCGTTCAGCTTCTTTTATTTTATACTTTTTTGCGCTATTTTTATTAATTAACGGCTCATCGGCAATTGTATCATAAAATTGATGGGCAGCGCCATCTGGCGAGCGAAACGTGCACTGGCCAAACGATTCGCAATCGAGTCTGATGGTCTGATGGTCCACGGGCTTTGGGCAAATGACTTTTTGGCGTGCGGTGCCAGATAGCAATCAATAATAATGCTCATGACGATGATGATGATGATGAGATTAAGTAATGTTGATGACTGCGCTGATTATGAAGTTGGCGGCGTTCAAGTATTTTGTTTGCACATTGCATTGTGCATATCCACTTGATGATTGTTGTTGGCACTGCAAATGCGACAGGTGGCGCCACTTGGCAAACGCTTCAGAATGGCTCGTTAGGAATCGTGTATGTGTGTGTGTGTGTGTGTGTGTGTGTGTGTCGTTGACATCTATTTGTCTGTAATGAGATCTATTTGCCATGAGATTTAATAGCAAATGCAAATTGTATGTGAAGCGTGCTCTTTGATTCTGTTTGATATGCACTCAGCTTGTTTAATCGAATTGATATTCTATATGTAAATAATTGTAAACTTGCAGTTTAATGAAAATGTTTTTTTTTTGCAAATATTACACAATTTAAATAAATATTCTTAAATTAAATAAAATAAAATTCAATTAAACACGTTTACAAAAATTTAAATAAAAAAATAAATAAAAATATATAAAATAACATTTTAACATTATAATTAAACTTTATGCAGAAAATATAATTAAGTACATATAAACCGTTATTCAATTACATAAAATTGAAAATATATTTATAAATAAATATTATCAACTTATTTTAACAAATTTGCATGAAACTTCATGCAGAGAATAAAATACATAAAACGCTTAAAATATCAATAGAATAAAAAAAAAAAAAATTAATTTATATTTTTAATAAATATTTCTATTTATTTAAAAATATTTTCATTAAACTTTATATGGAGAATCCCATTAAATAAAATTAAAATATTTATTTATTTATTTAAAATAAATATTCTTGCTTAAAAACTTTTTCATTAAACTTTCTAATGAGACAAAATTATAAAAAAAATTTATATATATACAATAAAAAAAAAATATATATATATATATTTACTTAAAATAAATATTGTAGTTTAAAAACTTTTTCATTCAACTTTTTAATGAGACAAAATTATAAAAAAAATTTATTGAAAAATAAATATATTAAATATATCTATAAATAAAATATATTTAATAATGAAAAAACACATTTTGAATATTCATTTAATATAAATATTCTCAAAAAATATGTTTTTATATAGCTAAACATTATTCTACAATTAAAGAACTCAGTCTGAGCGCTAAGAGTGCACAGCACGGCTACAATTATAAATAAACATATATATGCATAAGTATATACATATGTATGCGTTAATTAAGTCCACAGGTCAAGGCTCGCAACAGAGCCTAAAGCAATTGTAATTCCCTTATACTCCCACACACACACACACACATAAAGTTGAAAAGTTGCTTGACGCACTGATTAAACAGAGTTTAAGTAGAACACAATGAAAACTAATTTGCACGCAAATGCACTTTGACACACACACACACATACAAGAAGAGGGTGTGGGTGTGGCTGGGCGTGTGCTGTGGTGTGTAGGCGTATGCGTATTTGTCAAGAGCCTGCGCTGGTGTGCAAGGATACAAATATTGCGCATACGCCGCGTGGCTGCACTCAATACGAGTCTGCTGTTGTCAATATAATGTATTTAAAATGCCATTTGTGTAAATGGATTATGTAATCGATGCATTTGCCATTGGATGTGCGTGTGTGTGACCCATACACACATATATCGAGCACATAAACATATATATGTGTGTGTATATATATGCTAAATGCATATTTGTATTATTGCTGGCAAGCATGGTTGGCTGATAACGATACGCAGTTGTTGCTGCCACAACATTGGCATTCAGCTCGGCACTCGGCAGTCGTCGCGCTCGATATGTATATAAGTAAAAGCAAATTGATGCCTTAAGCCAAATATAAACACAATAAAACCAAACAAGCCGCAACAGAGGGCGCCAAGTTACAAGTTAGCTCAGCAGGAGGGGCCGCTGGGAGGCCAGTTGTAGTATCCTAGGCCAGGCCACTGGCGCAAGGCAGTCAAGTCAGGCAGTTAGTCAAGCGTAAGGCAGCAGGCGGCTAACTGCAAATTGTATGAGCTCAAATTTGCCTGTAAGCCAAGCCAGCCAAGCCAGCCCAGTCAGCCCAGTCAGCCAGCAGCCAGTGAGACGTAAGAGCTGGCAGCAGGAGCCGCAACAGAGCGCTGCAAATTGTATCTAAAATGTTGATAACATCACAGCACAGATTTCGCCTCACTTGCTCAGCTGCCTATCGCAGCGCACACAAAGGCTGAGCATTAGGTACAATAACATTGACAACATTGGCAGGCACACATGCAGTCAGCCAGGCAGTCAGCCAAGGCTGACAATGCGTTTCGATGTGGCGCTGGGGCATATGATATTTGAGTTTTGTGAAATGCTTTGCCTCTGTTGACTGTTGACCATTTTGAATAGTGCAACAACAATGAGATTTGCATTTCAGGTTTATGGATTTGCTGTGACAGCTATCGCTTAATAAATACATGTGCAGCGAGGGCTGACTGAATAGTTAACATAAAGTTGTAAAAGTGTGAAATTTGTAAGAAATTTATTTTTATAAGTAATTTTTTTTAAATGTCAATAATTTTCTCCTTTTTATGTTTTCTGAATGCAAAAAGTTCTTTTATTATTATTATTATTTTATTTTTTTTTTTTTTTATTTCAAAAGCAATTACTTTTACTTTATAAATAATATTCAATTTAATTTATTATTATTAATTATAAAAATATATTTTTCATTGCGTGATTTATTTTATTTTTAATGTAAATCATTTATATTATTTCTGTTTTTTAAATGCCAAAATAATCTTTGATTATTATTATGGTTATTCAATATTAGATTTTTACAAACAAAAAATGTTTACATTTACGTAATTAAAAACATTCTATTTATGTTTGTATGATTTTTTAAAGATAGTTTTCATTGCTGCTTTAATGATTCTCTTTTTCTTTTGCCTTAAAAATAATTTTTTATTTAAATTTCACTAATTTTCACTTTATTTGTAAATTCAAAATGTTTCTTTTTTTATTTTATAGTGTATTTACATATAAATATCTAAAATTCTTTTTTTTTTTTGTAACTTTTTTTTTGCCTTACTTTTTTGAGCAACACATAATAATTTTTTGTTTGCTTAATTATTAATTGGATTTAATTTTTTATTGACTTATTTTTATTTATTTAACTTTTATTTTTCATTATTAATTTATTTTGTAATTTGTACTATTTTGGTTTATTTAGTTTGAACATTAGTGTTTCTCAAATACAAACGTTTGTTGCTATAATACCATTTATTACGATATTAAGTTGGATATTAATTCATTTTTTATTATTTTCTAAATTTAATCTTGTTTCTATATTAAATAATTTTAACAGTTTTTTTTTTTACTTATATTTTCATGTTTTTTCCTTTCTTTAATTCACATTATTGTCGTTGTTGAATATTCTACTTCGTTGACTTGACTTAATCCAAATCTTTTCGATAACATTTGATAGTTGAACTTCACGTGATTGATCAAGGTACACGCCGAAATACATCAATTCGCAATTCAATCGCATATTTTTGGTGACATGCGTTTGTGATGATCTTTGATGTGTCGGCTGACGAGTTTCCCAGGATTAGGACTCCAAATTCACCGTCGAGCGGCATTATGCTGACCTTCAAGGGATATTATCATATTGGCACAAATCGCTAATATTCTTCTTGTTGATTGTTCTTCACTTTGAAAACATGTTTGAACTCATCACTGGAAACGCCGCATACAATGTGGGCTATTATTGTGAAAATATAAATTTTGCTGCTGCATGAATTAACAGCTTTTCGCTTTTTATGATTATATAAAAAGTAAAGTCATTTTTAAAATGATCGCCTAGAGTGCCATTTAACGCTTGTAGAACATTCACGTAAACTACTTTTTCAATACGGCACCCAGAATTTTAAACAAACGTGGCCAGCTCAGCTATAGCGCTCAAATTTCATAAAAACTAGGATATCTTTCAATCAGCTAACATCCACCAAGTCGTTATTGTTCTCTGTTTTGCTTTTGCACATATTTACAGACCATTTTGTTGTTCTTTCCTCCTGTGACTATGGTCTGCTGCATTAAAATATATATTTACTTATGTATATTTTGATAAAGCAAAAGGGACTCACCTACCTGTATATATAGCGCAGATGGTGTTGTAGGTGCCTTGTCCTTAGTTGATTTAATGCCTAGGGCGCTAGGCTGTTGCATTGTGCTGCAACTGCTTGACGACAAACACTTTTTTGCTTTCTTATACACCACGTATTCTTGCAAGCACCCACAACCACAGACACCCACGCATCGAGAGCGACCGCATTATAAAGGCACAAGACTTGAGCATACGCAATTTCGTTGATCTGCGCTTTATCGTTCCACACAATGTTGTCATGTTGGCGCCCCGTCACAAAAGCTTTGACCTTTTGAAGTGACACATAGTAAGCCGAGCTGAGTTTTGCCTCGTCTCGTTTGCCACGCTGCCTGCTGAGCTGCATTAACTGGAGCTATGGCCGGGTTATGGACAATGCGCCGCGCTAAAATGCATTGCTAGAGAGCTCCAAAACTTAATCATTAAAGATGGCACAGTGATGTGGCAAGAAGATGCTGTAGACAACAGTGCAAATCCATGGGATATTTGATATTTTAACTTTAGGGTTGCGTCATATATGGCTGTGAGATGCCTAATAACAATAATAAAAGACCAGACTCTATATGAATTATACTTTAATACGATTATTTCTATATTTTTTCAATCGCTTTCGTTTTGAGGCTCGATGACAGAATAGACTTTATATACGCTAGCCTCTGGTCCAAGCAATTGTCCTCAAACTATATTTTACTGTCTACTCACACTCACACACAAACACACAACCACACACACACATGTTGAATACGATTAAGATCATTTAAGGCGCGCATCTATAAATTCTTCAAAGTGTGACCGAAAAAATCACAAAACCTCGCGATGGGCAATACTCAATTATTTTAGATTAGGTTTGATTAGTGGTAGCGTATGTTAGCAGAGTTGTGTTGTAGGAGTTGAGCTTTTGAGCTGGTTCACTGTACGCCTGGTTATTGCACTTTATACGCGCACTGAAACAAGCCGCGAAACATTTCTGGCCAGTTAGTCATTGTAAAGGCAAAGCTTATGAGCATTAATGGGGTGGTTATGGTTTGTTGGAGAAAGGGTAGGTGACTTCGGATAGAGGCAGAGGTTTAAATGTTAAGGCAGTTTGAGGAATTGTAGGTGAATTGTATCAATAAGAATAAGAAGGAGCAGCATTATATTTGAGTGCATTTTGAATTCATAGAGCGAACAGAGAGCATGATGATAGAGCCCGAGCATCAATATTTCGAGTTGTGTATCAATATCACTGTATTGGCTGAGAGTTGCAGCATTATTGCTTCACTCTCCATAAAATGTATCATGCTGGCTCTCACATTTGCAGCATACATTAACAGGGATAGGAACATTTGGGAATTGAAACACGAGTAGTCGATCAATCGGTCGTCTTTTGTGCTGGCCAGAGAAGCAGAGGCTGCCGATTGCGTATGTGGTGTAGCTAACAGGCAAAAGCAAAACTGTCGAAACACGGAGCTATGGCTCGAATTACGAACTCGGTATAGCACGAGTCGACGCGCGTGCAAGGAATATGATGTAGAGCAAAGAGAGGGAGAGAGAGGCGAAATTCGAATGATCGAAAGTCTCTTCACAAAAATGTAAATCTCTTACGAAATAAATTTCTTGTGCTGATTAATTATGTTGAATATTTGCTTTTATAAGCAAAGTAATACACATTTTACATTTTCGCTGGCCTTACGTCTTAGCCTTAGACTCAGACTTAAACTCAGTGTCAGTTTCATACCTTAGCCTTAGCCTCAGCTGCACATTCAGTTTCATACTCATGTCTCTCTCTAACAACGTTAGCCTCAGGTCTCAGTGCTTGACTCCGACTCAGCCTCAGCTTCAGCTTCGTCCCTCAATCTCAATTGCACGTAGAATCTGATATCACCTGCGTTTAATCACCTCACACTCAGCCCCAGATTAAAATTCAAGCTTCAGACTCAGACCTCAAAGTTAGCATCAATATCAAGCCTCAGCATTAGGCTCAGCTTCCAACTTTATGCTCAGCCTCAGACTCAAGTCACTTAGACTACCTCAGCCTCAGTCTCAGTCTCAGTCTCAGTCTCAGTCTCAGTCTCAGTCTCACTCTCAGCATTAGACTCAATCCCAATCTCAAATCTCAAGCCTTAGCCTCATTCACATAAAAGTAAATTTATTTAATATATTCACATTGAACTCTATCCCAAAGAGGTATCTCTCTAGTTCGACACTCCACTCGAATACTCCCACTTTATTCTATTTGAATTGCTGAGGCGAGTGACAACGGTGGGCTCTAATCAATGTTTAATTGACCCATTTAGCTAGGAGGTGGAGCATAAATAACATTTAAGCAGCCAACGCGCGTTGGTTTCTTGTCGCTGCTAAAAGCATTCGTTATTTATCCACATTTCTGTGTTGTGTCCCGGGCAAAGTCCTTGTGATGTCAGCCTATACGTTTAATTTATATTAATGTTGTCATCGTCAGTGGCTCGCTCACTCTCTGTCCCTCTCCCTCTCTCTCCCTCTCACTCTCTCTGAATACCAACTGCAACTGTTTAGCTGGCTCATCTGGCATTGTTTGTTGTATCGGGCACAAATTAATTTACACTGCACGAAATCCCAGATGTCTAATAAAAATGTTATGCCATTAAATTGACGCGTTTACAACGGCCCAACAGACCATTGAGCATGATGATTATGATGTGCTGTTTTTATGGCTATTCAATCAGTTTGGCTGTTTATGCAAATGAATTGACAGTACAAATTGACAGTTTGATTAAGGCTAAAAAAGGCTAAAATGAAAATTGTATAGTATTTTTTCTCTGACTCGCTTAATTTGTAGCTAGATAGTTGAATGTCTATCGTTAAATAAAATTTCAAATCTATTAAACTGGATTGGAAATTCTATTTAAAGATTTACATCTTATCGTATACAAAAAAAATTTTTTAGAGGGCACAAAAACTTAAAAAAAAATGAAATATTTGTAACAAAAAAAAGGATCGACAAAAAAGCTAAAGGGAGAAGATATAAATTATAATCAAAATATATAAGAAAAAAAATGCAATATAAAAAAAAAAAAAGCCAAAATTCCCGCTACCCGCTGTTTTGTATTTTTTCCCGCTTTGGATTTTCAAAACAAGCCAGATTTACCGCAAAAAAGCTAATTTAAAATACAAAAAAATCTCTGTAATAAATTTCATGTGAAATCAAAAGTTTTTTTTGACTTGTGGCTAGCCGAAAACTTTAGCTTTATGTTTAGCATTCACTGAATGAATTCACTGCAAAATTAACAATAGAAGTTATGATTTGATTTTTATATAAAATGAAGTGTAATAATTATTTTGATATTTATCATATAAATAAAATTTAAAATTAAACAAAAATCGATTAAAAATGCAAAATAAAAAGTTTATACTTTCTTGAATATAAATAAATAAAATAAAATATAATATACTAATATTAATATATATAAAAATATATAAGATAATATATACAGGTTTTTTTTTTTTTTTTTTTTTTTTTGCCTCATTATCTCTTATTCAGCTGCGTAAAATACCAAAATGCCATTTTCATTTCCATTTTCAGTTGTAAGCCATTTGTTGTGCTACCTTTTTTTATGGTGTGGTTTAGACCAAGGCACTAATATTTCAATCATTACCAAATCCATAGCTAAACTCAATGACACGCTGATTAAATCAAATAACTTATGGCTTTGTTTGGCTCACTTAAAGCACCCAAAAGGCAGCAAACTAAAGTGAACTTTGCTATGTGACTGTTGCTGTTGTTGTTGCTGTTGCTGCTGTTGCTGTTGTTGCTGTTGTTGTTGCTGTTGTTGCTGTTGGTCAGCATTCAGTAGTCAGCGCAGGAAATCAGCGTTGCCCAATCTGTGGGCAGTCGGTTGCTGCTGTGGCGGGTACTTCATTGTCTATGAAATTTGCTCAAATGCAAGCCAAGCAGAAGGAAATTGCTTACACACACACACAGAGAGAGAGAGAGGGAGAGTGGGAGAGCGGAAGATATTTATGTGTATGTGTGTGTGTGTGTGTGTGTTTTCTAAGGCGAGCATTTTTTCTGCTCGACTGCTGCTGCTGCTGCGATTGTTATTGTTGTTTTGCTGCTCTAGCAGCTGCCATTTTGTTTTTTTTTTTGCCATACACTTGAGAGCGTTAGCCATACATATATCAGTAAGTGTATGCATGTCTGTATGTGTGTGTGTGTGTGTGTATCCATTGTTGTAAGTATCTTTTGTTTCAATTGCTTTGCTTGCGGCCCAGCGCCCAGATTTCAGCTCAAGCGTCTTGTTGGCCAAACGGCATTTTTGGCATTGCCGTTGCCGTTGCTCCCAGCGGACCCACAGTTGTGCCCACCATTTGAAGCTGCTTTATTGCAATTGATTTTGACACCGCTTTTTATGTGTGCCACAATCTGCCAGCTTAATATGACCTAAGCATCGTGTACATCGTGTGCCACATCGATAAGTCTAAGATATGCTTTTCGTTTTTACTTTTCGTTGTTTTCTTTCACTTGAATTTCATCTTTAACTTTTCCTCTTTTTCCTTTCACATCATTGCAGCTATGTGCATGGCATTGGCTCTGAAACGCGCAATTCGCTCTTCCATTTGCATAATGGACGCGATATGGTTATGGTGACCACATGCAAGCACGGCAAGAGCTGGCGCGAACTGCAGGATAATCGCTGTGACGAGGATAATCGCGAATATGATAGGTAAGTCCATGCCCAACATTAGCATAAATGCTTCCACCAAACATTGTTTTCAGCTGTCATTAAGTCCAAATGTAATTTGTTTAACCGTGCTGCGTGCTAATAGCAATTGCCACACCCACCCAAAAAAAGAGAGAAAAAGCGCCCCAAATAGTCCCCATTGCCCCTCCCGCATTGGGTCATGTGATTAATGTTCAAAAATCCGGCTTGACAAGCTCATTTAAATGGCACGACATTTCACTTGGCTGAAAGCATTTACAACGCCAAACGATTGCTCTTTTAGCATCTGTCTAGTTTCGGGCACTTTCAGCTTTCAACATGCTCCCCTTTTACCTCCAAGTGCTTGCCTTCGACGCCCTTTTTCCCCCTTCTCATCTCTCTAGAAATATTTCTACCAGTCCTGAAAAAAAAGCTAAAGAGGGAGCATGCGGAAGGAGAAGACAACAGAAGAAAGAAGAGAAGAGAGAGAGAGGAGGAGGGAAGAGGAAAAAACAGGAGAGAGAGTAGGAGGGAGGAGGGAAAAAGCATAGGGGCAAAAAAGAAAATATCTATTCATTATTATTAGTATAATTATATAATTACTATTAGTTATTTTGTATTTATTAATTAATACAAACCTTTTTAATACTAATACATCTTTACAATATTATTTTCTTTGGGTTTAATAATTTAAATAATAGTCAATAAAATAAAAACAATTTTATTAAAGAGTATAATACAATAAAGCATAAAAAATAATCTTTATTGAAAATTGATTAGCTGTTATGTAAAAATATAATATAAGTAAAAATAAATTAAATTATTTTTATAAAAATTATATATATAACTATGCTTAGTCTAACTTCATTTACAGACAAGAAATATTGCTTGAGATAGATACCAGAAAAAATATTATTCCGATTCAAATAATAAAATTCTTAATATTTATTTATTTTTGTTATTTATTTATTTTTTTTTTTAATAATAAATATAAGATAAATAAAGATAAATAATATTTATTGAATTGAAATGGCTAAATCTTGTTTCGCTTTTCATTCATTCATTCTTAATGCTTTTCCCTTGAACGCAAATCCTTTGTATATATAAAGTCTGCCGGAACAACATTTTTTACATATATGCATTGTATTTTGGTATCAGCCGTGGCATTTAACATTTATTTCACGTTATTTCAAAACATTAACTTCAATTCAACACTGTGCCTTTCAATTAAACTTAGTCGATATTTGAGCTGATTAATGAAACAAATAATTGTGACACAAAAGAGGTCAAGAATGTGCAGCTTTGGAGTTAAGGTCAGAGTCCAAAGTAAAAAGTCCAAAGTTTGGCACATGTAGATTAGATGTATGTGAAGTATGTATGGATGTATGTTTTAAATGTGTTTATACATATATATTAAATGAATTGAATGACTTCTTATTACTTATTTGTAGGTGAATATGAAATACATCAATATGCAAAGTTGGGTATCAAAAGAAAGAAAAGTAAGTAAATTTAATAAAATAATAAATACATAACAAATATGATTAACTATTTATTTGTATATAATTTAGATATTTGTTTTATTTTTTATTTTTTTTTTATTTAAGAAACTACAATGGCTTAGGTTATTGGTATATATTTAGATATTTTATTTTATTGACTTAATACAAATGTGATTCAACTACAATATTTGGTTTATTTTTATTTATTATTATTTACTATATTTTATTTCATTATTTCATTTTTAGCGAAAGTAAAAACTAATTTGTAAAATATGATTATTATTATAACATGTAATAATATATATAATAAATAATAATATATCAAATGAAATAATAAATGAAATAATAAAAAGTTATAATATATTTATTATTTATTTAGTTTAGTAATATTTAATTATTTAATATTATATTTTATTATTTAGAAGTTAAAACTAAGTATTTATTATATTATTATTATCATTACTATTATGCACAACATTATAATAATTTATATAATAAATAATATTATTATTAAAATTGAATAATAATATGAAAATATAATAATATCATGAATAATTCGTTCTTTTTTCTATATAAAAGTATAAAAACTTAACTTTGCTTCTACATGATCGCTCACTCTCTCTCTCTCTCTCTGTCTCTCTGTCTCTCTCTCCCCCTGCCAATAAGACCAATGTCAATACGTGCTCAATAACTTTTATGTACATATATTACTTACATGCATATACATACACTTACGCATCAATTTTGAACAGTTTTTCGTAGCTCAGCAGGGGGGGGGTCATCAAGCATCAGCGATTTATGCAGCGCAGAGAGCTCGTTCAATGCGGTTCGATGTCGCCTGCTCCCAGGGCCCATTCCATTCCCATTCCAGTTCCCAGTCGCCTTACACTCAGCCCAAGCGAGGCGCATGCCATACGCCATACGTCAACTGTTCTACATAATCAAGCAAATTGCTTTCCTACTCACATCATTTTTTATCCAGCTGCCCTCTCTGTCTGGGCGCCTGTCTGGAACTTTGTTAATGCACCTGTCAAATATGGCGCGCATATTTATAAATGTCGAGAAAATTGCATAATACCTGCAAAGATTTTTCGCATATTTTCCCAGAGCAGCCCAGAGCTGCGGGTAGCTGAGCTGAGCTGCTTCTGTTTTGGCAATAATATGCGAAAAACCTCTGCTGAAGTAGACGCGGGACCTTTTCCCCATTAAACAATTCTATCAAAGTCGATTTAGTTCAGGTCCAATGTCTCTGTGATGGACAGCGAACTGTAGATTTATGCCCTTTCCACTCGTGTAATTTACATGAAGTAGGCAATTCAATAAATTCGCTAACGGTTCGCAATAAATGGAAATGTAATGAAATTGAATTGATTTATTTGTTCATTGACATTGTGTGCTCAGCAGTCACATATTTCACATTTGTTTTTTACATATTCATATAAATTGCCACAAAAAATAAAAGTGCTAGAGCGCAAATTGTGCAAATATATGCTTTTTTATTAAAGAGATAAGGCATTTCATAAAAAGCTATTACATAAATATACAGGGTGTGTGGAGTGGAAATTCTCGTTTATTCAAATGCTCCATTTAGCCAATTGTATGTTATCTTTTATTACTATGTTAACTTTTATTTTTATTAAGGCTAAATATTGAGTAACATTAAATGTTAGTATAACATTAGTACAACAGCTAACTTGCATTCTCTTAAGAGAGAACGCATAAGATGAGCTGTGAACGAGAAATTGATGTGTGTAACATTAAATGTTAGTATAACATTATCTTAGACAGCTGTTAAGGAGCATCCAAGCAGAGGCTCTAAAGAGCAAACCAATAAGTATACTAATTTTCGAACATCTTGAAATTCGAAAGAGCGAAGTTCGTGAGTGAGCGAGACGACGCTTCGCTCGAATGCGGTGCAATCGTTGCTGGATCGTAACGAAGATGATATATGAGAGGCGAGAAAGAGCGAAGTTCGTGAGTGAGCGAGACGACGCTTCCGCCGAATGCGGCCCAATCGTAGCTAGATCGTAACGAAGATGATATACGAAATGCGAGAGACAATATGTTTAGTCTGCTTATGGAAACAGGAGAGAAGCAGGAGCAGTGTTCTGAGCATAATTAAATAAGAGAATAATAAAATGCACACAGCGGATGAATACTTGTATGGGCATAGGGGACAGCATATACACACATATTTATACATACGTATGTACGTAAAGAAGCATGTGTAAAGAATGTATGTAAAGCAGTAACTACATTTTGAGAGGCACTCAAAGGTTTCTTGACTATGATTATGGAGCTTTAAATATTGATATATTTTAATTGGGGAGCAGAATAAATATATTTAAGTTTCTTTTTCATATTTTATATTTTGAAATTAATAACTTATTAACAAATATGCCAAGACCATAAAATTCTTGAAAAAATATCAATTCTTAAGTGTATTTCAACTTCGTTAAAGCTTTTTAAGAATTTTCAAGTTTTGGTTTTCTATATTATCGTAAAATCCATTAAAAAGTTTTGTCGCTGGCAACGCAGAAAAAAAAAAAAAAAATAGAAAATATATAAAAAAATAAACGAAAAACTTTGACAACTGCATTCACAGACCTTGAGCTGCTTTTAATGAAATTTTCCCATTTTTTGTATATATATATAAGTTTTTTTCCGTTGTATTTCTGTGGCGCGTCGTTGCTGCAGCACAGCTTTGCCCCTTTGTTGCTATAATGAGCCTAAGGCGTCAATGGTAAACGCTGACATTGTTGCCGTGCAACATATGGCAACAAAAAGTCAGGCAACCAACCACAAAGCAAATACAAAATACAATAAACAAAAAAGAAAGACAGGAAAAATCCATGCAACCAGCGCCCGAGGCAGATGTTGCGGAGCACATCAATGCAGCTGGGCTTAGGATTGGGTTCGCTATGGCAACGGGAATGCTGTAATATTTTGTTGTTTTTTTAGGATTCGCCTCTTGGCTACTAATATGGCAAAGAGGCGTGCATCATTTCAATGAGAAGGCGTGGGGGCGTTGAGGCGTGGCTGGCAACAGAAATAAGTTTTGCAGAGCTTTGATGTTGTGTGTCTTAGCTTTAGTTATTTCGGTGTTGGCCGTTAAAGGAAATATGAAAAATAATGAGACACTACAGCGAAAATGTCCTTGAGAAAAGTTGAGTTTGTTCTTTTTTGCTCTTTTGCCTCCATTTTATTTTCGCACACAATTTGACAGCAGGCGCAACGTAACGCAACGTAACGCAAGGCAACGCAAGGCAGCGCAGCGCATTGCAATACGATGAAACGTTTCCGCTGCTATTACGTATGCGACATGTTGCCGCTGCCAGCAAGCAGCAGGCGACGCCAGCGACGCGACACTGGCAACGTGTTGCAGCATGTAAGACGTTGCTATGTGTGTGTGTGAGAGTCTTTACGGCTTACGCTCAGCTTGCAACCCTAACAAGGTCATACACAAGAAGTTTTTATGTGTTCGCTTCTTTAATTTGGAACAATTTGCCAAGTTTTTAATTTGGCAGACTTTTTAATGCCGTTTTGCAGCATTGTTGCGCATTGAACGTTTTTTTCATACTCTGTTATTTATCAATGAACATGGACAAAATGAAGTGGTATATTTATCAATTTTATATATTGTTGCTATAATAGAATGTGATAAATAGAAATTTCCATGTATGATTGCTTTCTATTGTTACATTTGTATTAGTGTGAAGCTTAGAATTTCTACAGATTTGTTTCGTAACGATATAATTTGAGTAACTTTGTGCCTTAGCTGTATAAAGAGAGGCAGCGAGTGAGTTAGATAACGCTCTCTGTTCTTTAACTATGTTCGGCTGTTGCTGAGAGAGCGAAACTAATCCATTCGGACAGTGCCGTTAGGATTTGCAGTGGACGAAGAGTTGCTTGAGTAACATTAAATGCTAGTACAACATTAGCTTGAACTAGCATTCTCTTATGAGAGCACACATAGCATTAGCAGTTAAATAGAAATTGATTGAGTAACATTAAATGTTAGTTAGCATCAAGCTATAAAAGAACGAACCAATGAGAGCAGCAAATGCTAATTTTCGAGCATCGTGCAATTCGTGCAAAGAGGTTCGTGAGTGAGCGAGAGGCTTCGGCAGAGTGATCGTAACGAAGTACGAGCTAAGACAAAATGAGAGACAAAATGATTTAGTTGTTTATTAAAAATAATAATTAAAGTAAATCATTTAATAATGGTAAACTTAATATTGTAAAAAAAGTAAATCTTTAATTAATTTAATAATATAAAAAAAATGAATAATTAAAATAAATATAAATATATATAATAAAAATTCAAATTCTCATACGTCTATAATGTTTTATTTTAATAAGAAAATATAATAAAAAATAATAATAATTAAATTAAAACACTCACAAATTAAATAATATAAAAAACTAAAATTCTTGATCTTTTATTTTAATAAACAAATATAAAAAAATTAATAATTAAAATCACTCAAAACTGCTAAACATTATATAATAACAAAAACTACAATTCTCATAAATCTCTAATGTTTATTGCTTAATTATATAGCACACACATTAAAAAAAAAAAAAAAATTGTCTCTGCTAAATGGCCAAAGCACTTGATTCTAATTTAATTTAATTTTAATATGGGCATTTCACATAATTACAAATGCCAGGTCGGTCTGGATATTTTATGCATTTTTCATAATGCAATTTCCAGAGTAATAAATTTTTATACGCAGCACCACTATCATCATTATCAACTGGGTGCAGTGGCAGGACCTGGTTGCAGTAGCCTGGCCAACTTTTGGCGTCCGTTTGCCTCTTGCTGCATCCAGCGCGTTTGCTTCTTACCCCCAGCGTTTTACACGTTAATCTCAGATTTCCACATAAATCACTTTAAAGGCGACACACTTGCCGGGGCTGGCAACTAGGCAGGTGGGTCTCAGGTAGTAGGTCCAGCTCTAGGTGTGCGCGTGGCCCATTGCAATTTCTTTGAGTGGCAATTCCATTTTTTACACTCTGCGCTTTAGCACAGCTTTCGCTCTCAACTATATATATTTATATATGTATATATTGCTGAACCTTTTTGGCTGTCGCTAGCCGACCGTAAAATATTCGTAGAAGTCGCCGGTCATATTGTTGTTGTTGTTGTCCAGCTGCTCAGTTGCCCTAAACGTTTAGGTTGGGATTCAAGTAATTTTCAAGGAATTCGTTGCTAGGATCAAAGCAACAAATTTTAAATATGTTTAATAATAAATGAAAACCAAGAAAGTTTTCATCTTAAACATTCATGAACTACAATAGTGAATAAGTATTCTGTATTTTGATATCCTGTATAAGTGATAAATGGGGTATGTAAATTAATAACTTAAATAAATTGATTTTTTTTTTATTTATTCAAATAAATGAATACAATTTTTATAAACATATTTAAATAACATTTTTGGAATAAACTATTGAAAATAATTATTTAAATATAAAAAAAAATAAAATTTTCAATTTTAAAATTGAAGATATATATAAATATTTATAAATCAAATATGTCTATACAAAATATATATATTAATAAATATATATAAAAAATAATATATATAAAAATCATATATTTTTAATTTTAAGAATTTAAGATATATTAAACATATTATATTTATTTTAAATAAACCTTAGTAAAATAAACATTTTTTACATAAAAACAAATTATTTAAAAAAAATATATTTAAAATAATTACTTTAACTATAAAATATTTACATTTTTAATTTTAGAATGAATGATTTATTTTCTAGATTGAAATATGTATTCTTTGAAATAAAATTTTAAAAATAATTAGGTATTTAAATATGAAAAAACCTTTTTTTTTTTTATTTAAAAAATACGATTTTTTTATATTAAAATTATTATTATTATTTTTTATTTATTTCTTATTATATAAATAATTAAATAGTTTTTCTAAACTATTTATTTAAAAAACTAATATAAATTTTGGAATTAATTGATTTATTTTTCAATTTAACGTTTTTTATTTGAATATATTAAAAATACTCACTTTGATTTATTTAATGAATTATTAATATAATTTAAATTACATAATTTTTTTTAATTCAGCCTTTTATTTATTTATTTTATGAAATACTATTTTGAAATATATTTGTCTTTTTATTTTGCAAGATGATTAATTTTTAATTTATTGAATAAACCATTTTACATAAAAGTTATTTAATTAATATTGTTTTTATATGTAATATATGTATTTTTAAGTTATTTAATAAATAATTTGCAATTAAATTATTTTATAAATTGATTCACTTATTTGTTACTTATTTTCAAATATGAACTCTGACTCAAGCTGAGCATATTCTGGCTTTGAGAAATTTCACAAATTTCCTTTAGCTGCTCGTTACTCATACGCACTGTGTGCTGCATTTTAATGTCTTGACTTGGTCTTTAGTTCGTAGCTTGGCCCAAAAAACGTCTTAGTGCGGTCTACTGTATTCATTATGAGCCATTATCACAAGCTGGCGACAAGAGCAGGAAGGCAGGCGCAGGCGGGGAGGCGGCCAAGCAATGGCCATACAGCTGAATAGAGCAAGAGAGAGAGATGGTGTGTGTGTGTGTGAGTGAGAGAGTGAGCTGCGCTTTACTCTTGTAACTAATGCGCCATATTTAATGGCAGCGCTTGTCCTACTGCTGCTCCTGCTGCTGCTTTTGCTGCTGCTGCTCCTGCTGCTGCTCCTTGCACAAACAATGGCATTTGTAACTTTTTACAGCTGCTTTTGCAGCATCGCAGCCTGTTTGCCAGCTGCCCCCCCCCCCCCCCCCTCTCATCCCACAGCTGTGGGGCATTGTGTTTGGGTTTTTTTTTGTTGTCTGGTCTGTTTGTTTGTTTCTCGTTCGTTTGTTTTTAAGGTTTGCCCGCCACTTTCCAAGCTGTGCGACAAAATTGTCTTTATTGCAAACGCTGCTTTTAAAAAATGCAATTTTCATTGAAATTCATCGCAATTTCCTTGCGCTCGATTGTCTCCCTCGCGCGCATACATTTGCCACTCACTTATTTCTCATCAGTTGAAGCGCGTGAAGCTTCGGCTTCAAGTTACACTGAACTCGCATTTAGTTGTTGGGCATCGTTTTTGCTGGATATAGGTTTTCTTTTTGTTTTGTTTTTAATTAATTTTGCTGCTGCTTCTACTGCTGCTGCAGTTGACAAGCAATCGGCCCAGAGCTCGCATTGCAATTAAGAAATTGCGAGGCAAAACCTGAACGCAATATACGCAACGTGCAATTTGCCTGAGCAAAATGCAATATACACTTACGTTCAGCAAGAAGTACAAATCGAGAAACCTATCATAGCTGCGTTGGCATAGTAGTAGAAGTGATGCCTGTGTCTGACAGAGCACAAAGCGACGACATATGCTCGAGTCGAGAGGCTGAGCAATAGAGTTTTGCTTGAATGAATTTTGCGAAATAAAAGTGCACAAATATATTTGATATATATGTTGCTTAAAGAAATATTACTAAATCAAAATCATGAAATGCAATTAAAATATATTTTGCTTTCATTTAAAACAAATCTTAAATTATATTTGGCATATTTGACATTTAAAAATATATATAAAAAAAATTTTAAATATATGTTGCTTTCATTAAATAAAAATCCTAAATTGCATATGACATACATATATTTACATGCATATATGTTGCTTAAAGAAATGTTATTAAATACAAATTTACAAATATATTTAAAATATATATTGCTGAAAGATTTATTTTTTTATTCTTTTATTTAAAATGAGTCTTGAGATGAAATTGAAATAAATTTTGCTTTCATTAAATAAAATGCTTGAATTACATTTGACATACATATATGTACATATGTATGTTGCTTACTGAAATTTTAATAAAAACACAAAAATATATTTGAAATATATATTGCCTAAAGAAATTTCATGAAATAAAAATCTAAAAATATATTTCATATATATGTTGCTTTCATGCAATAAAAATCTCCAATTACATTTGACATATTTATTAAATTTAATAAAAATCTTTAAATGTTTTTAAAATATATATTGTCTAAAAATATTTTATTAAATGAAAGTCATAAAATGTACTTGTAATATATTTTACTTTCATTAAATAAAAAACTTTCTTTTTTCAAAGAAATTTTCTTGACATAAAAATCTACAAATATATTTAATATATATGTATGTTGCTTTCATTAAATAAAAATCTCAAATTATATATGACATATTTATTAAATTTAATAAAAACCTTTAAATGTATTGAAAATATATATTCTCTAAAGATATTTTATTTAATAAAAGTCTTTAAATGCACTTGTAATATATTTTACTTTTATACTTTCATTGCTCAAAGAAATTTTCTTGAAATAAAAATCTTCAAATATTTTTCGTGAAATAAAAATCTCAAATTACTTATGACATATTTATTAATTTTAATAAATGTATTTTAAATATATATTCCCTAAAGACTTTTTATTAAATAAAAGTCTTCAAATTTAATTCATTTAATTTAAATAATGACATAAATATAGCTGCAAAATAATTAAATAAAAAATCATTACATTAAATATGAAAAAATTTCCCTGATGGCAAATTAATTTCCCATTGTTCATATTGTCTCAGCTTTTTTTATGCATTTTTGTTCTATTTTTTGTTAGTCGTCTGCGTCCGATTTCGATTTTCTTTTTGCCAGCTTTGATTTTTTGCTATATCTGCTTAGTTTATTATTTTTTTTTTTTCTGGTCATGGCCAAAATCTAAGCACTCAGCTGTCAAAGAGCAAGGCTCTCGACCTTTTTTTTTTGGGTGGGGGACAGTGATAACATCGTAACGTCAGATTACCCATCGGACAGGACAGCCCAGTCAGTGGATCCTGCTGTCAGTCAATTGGCCCGTACTTCGTTGCAAATGTATATATATATATATATATATTTAGGTAAGAAGTAGCGGTAAATTATCATACCTGACACTGGCCAGAGCCAGCTTTGACAGCTGGAAACCACTCAAATTATGTGCCCGCTGTGCAACTGAACTGGACTCTCTCGGAGCTCTTCAAGCTGCTGCTCCTGCTCCTGCTGCTCCTGCTGCTGCTATTGCTACTACTCCCTGTCATTCGTTATGTTAATTTTGTTGGCCTTGACAGCAGCAAAGTAAAGCAATTGACATGAAGAGACTGAGTGCCCAGCTCGTGCTACATTTCTGTGTGTGTGAGTGAGTGTGTGTGAGTGAGTGTGAGTGTGTGAGTGTTTGAGTATTTGAGTATGTTGTGAGCTTTATGTGTTTGTGGGCTGGCTTTTAAATTATAAAATGCTATGCAAAGTGTTGGCAAATTAATTACAAGTTAGAATGTGACTGTGCACGTCTCTATGTGTGTGTTGGTGTGTGTGTGGGTGTGTTTGTCTGCTGTCTGTTTGGCAACAGGTGAGTTAATTTGATTTGTCTTGGGGCAAAGTAAGTAGAGAAAGTAATAAAAGTTACGTGTTTTGTTTGAACAACGCTCTCTCGGAATTTCTCTGTCTCTCTCGCTCTACATAGGATTTGCAGCATGTTTGTTGTTTAAATAAATGAAAAACAAATAAATAAAAAGAGAAAACAGAAGCTTGGGCTAATGTCACAAAATTCTAATTTAATAAATAAAAACGAAATTTAATTGTTGCTGAAAGCGTGCGAGATTTTAATGCAGTTGAATAATAATTATTTTTATATTTTGTATTTCACATTTATATATATTATAAAATGTACATAATTTTTTTAAAATATACATATTAATTTAATTATTATTATTAATGTCGAAAAATTCTAATTAAATAAATAAAAACATAATTTTATTGTTTCTGAAAGCGTGGAAAATTTTTAAAATTTCGGGCGGATAAAAAAAATTGTATATTGTATTTCATATTAATGTATTGTATAAAATTCTTAAATATTATTTATATATTTATTAAATTATCATTATTATTAATTATATTATTTTTATTTTATAATAAATTATATTTAATTTTTTTAAATTATATATTTATTATATTTTATTTGATTTTTAAATGTATTTTAATATATATTAAGCAAAAATATGCTATTTTATTTATAATATTCATTTATGTGCATTTTTTCTCACATTTCACGTACAGTAAACGAATCACAATTATCGACAGATAAATCTCAATTGAACTGCCAAATATCTCAATTTATTTGAAACTGTAAATGAATCAACTCAATTTAGCCATCAAAGCTAAAATGCTTTGCAAGTGTTTTTGCAAATATATATACATACATATATTTTATTTGATTTTTGATAAAAAGGTTTGCGAATGCATATATATCAACAGCAATGAAAATAAATATTTATTTCGTTGTGCAGGTGTGCAGCTGTGCACCTGTTCAGATCTTCACCTATGTGCATTCATATTTTCTCATAAAACATTGAAGAGTGGTTCTAGGCGAACATGGCCAACTGGGCGATATTCTAAATCATGCAACGAGCTGAAGCATTTGGAAGTCTAAAGTGAAAAGTGAAAACCAAAAACTTATTTGGTTTAGATATTTATATCTTTAACGCCTTTAACTGTTGCAGATGCCCATTGCATTCAGCTGAAGAGCTCGCATCGTACAGATTATTGACTGATAACCTGATGCGAGAGTAATAATCGGTCTATGTTCTCTTTCTATCTATCTCTCACTCTCTATGTCTCACTCTTTCACACTCTCACTCATTTGCCAATAGCGTCTTTACCTTCGTCTCGCCCTGCTATATATCTAAAAGTATTTTAAAGTTTATTCACAATTTGAATTTAAATTGAACTAAATCAATGACTATTAACAGTTACTTTGCATTCAATATATTAGCTTATCTTAAATAATTACAAGTTTTAAATAAATACAATGTAGAGCTGCTCAACAGCGCCGAGTTGTCTAGCTCAACAAACTGCAATGAATTTAATTTTAAGCAGTTTCCTTTAGCCTAAGTTCTGGCGCCACGACGGCTAATGAAGTGGCCGCCACTGTGGGGCCAAAACGAACGTTCAGCGAACTTTGGCCACAACAACAACAACAACAACAACAATGCGTGTAAATAGCAAAAGTTTAGCTCGTATGGTGTCCAACATGGACAGAGCTGAACTAAACAATTCGTTCAACTTGGCGAAGCTAAAAATCATTTAATTAAAGTTCAGCTCGACGAGCAGCAACAAAACACCAACACCAACAACAACAACAACAACAACATGAACATGAACACTGTGCAACATGATGCACTGTTAGCGGCTGCTAATTGCTTAAACAAGTAGCTAACAAGTGCAGAGCTACAACAAGCAGGAGGATCTGTAGTTGGGGGAATTCGATGGCTGTTCAGAGATGCACTGACCTGTGCACCATAGGCAGAGAGAGAGAGATGGCAAATATACACATATATATAGATAGAGAGAGGACAGGTGCATATATCATTCACAGCATGCCATAAGCGCATGTATTCTCTCTCTCTCTCTCTCTCTCTCTCTCTCTCTGTGTATTCGCATGCCTTTTGCCCAAAAATATCTTAAATAATATTTCGAGTTTACTTAATGAATGCACGCAATTTTCACAAATGATTCGTGATTCAATGCAGCAACGCTGTTGAAAATGCGAGAAAAGCTGTGGGAATATGTAAATAGAAAATATGTGCGGCTATACTCTAACAGCACACTCTAGTCCATAGAGCTTAACAAAATGTGTTGAATATCTACGGATTTGGTATGCAATTTCAGTACGTGCACACGAAATGCATCAAATTATTGAAAACACTTTAAAATTGTTGCAATACTGTATTTAAATAGGGAAAACTCTTGCAGAAATTTGTCAAAACTTGTCAAACTCGATTGAATCTCTTAAATTCCAGCAATATTCAGCTAAGATTTTTGTATTTTGCTTTAAATTGAAATTGAATTCATTTGTTTTTACATTCTCTAAGAGCATTCCATCTTCCACAATCCCCAGTTGACTTACAATTCCTGTTGCTGTAGCCAATGTCTGTTGCTTACAAATGACTTTTGGCCCAGTGGGTGGGTGGCTTGGGTGGTGCTTGGCTAGGCTGGGCAGCCTATGCATTTGGCTATGTGTAATTTTTTAGCGGAAAAACAGTGGCAGCATGCAATTTATGTTGTTTACTCAAGATTATTTATAAGCCGTGGCCAGGTCACAGGCTGTGTGCCGCAAGAGGCAAGAATGCTGCTGATTGCTGCGGCCATCCTTGGTGCGATGCTACGAATTGGGTAACTACCCCAAAACCTATTCCTTTCATCGTGTTTGCTGTTGTCAATGCAATACGAATACGAATATACGCTGTGCCTGCACTTTTCTAAATAAACTTTTGTGCTGAATTCGCTTTAAAATTGTAGCACGAGCAATGGTGAAGCTCAAATTGCTGACCAGCTGGACTGCTTTCAAGCGTTGGCTAGTGGGCTAGAGTGGGCGTGGCAACATGCCTCACTACATGTAATTTTACGCGCAACTTAACCGGTTAACGGACGAGGGCGGACCACAGCCAGGGGGGTGGTCAGCGAGGGGCAGGGAGAGCACACACGCTCACGCACATTACCTGGCACAGTGTTCGAGCTACATGGCGTATGCTTAATATGCTGCTTTGCTGCTTTGATTTTGGTATTAGAGCTTAAAGCAGCAGCAAGTTGAGTTAGTGCTATTGTGCCGAGGGCATGAGTTATTGAAGCAAACGTTAAGCATATGTACGCCTCGTGCCACAGGTCTTACTTCTATTTAGTTGAATTTACATCATTAGCATAATATTAAAGAGAGCAGAGAGAGAGAGAGAGAGAGAGAGAGAAATGCATTCAAATCATAAATAAATACTCACACACTGCTATTCATAACGTCACGTAATACTCTTGTACGCAATTCGGAATATATTGAGCCTTATTGATGGCCCCGTTGCTAGAGCAACAACAACTGAGTGAGTGAGTGAATGAACTTGCTCATTATGCATCAAGAGCAGAGACTATTTTAATGCGCCTTAATTGCATTGTATTTATACATTTATAATAAGCTAGCTAATTGGCAAAAGTAAATACGTATGAATTTATGCAAATTAATGGCTAGATGTTTAACTGATAGTTAAATCATTGAGTTTAAAGCATGTAAAAGCCCCTAGAGCTTAAGCTCTTATGTTGAATTGCTGATAAAGGGTATTTGGCTACTATTTGCATTTAAATGTATTATTGTATTAAATTCAAATATTAAATATTGTAAGTAAAAAAGAAGAAAAATCATACTCTCTCGCTCTCGCTCCAGCTCTAAGCTTCGGTTCTTTTCGTTTTCGTTTTTCGTTGAGCGCCTTGAGTTGGAGTATAATCTCTCGCGCTCGCTCCCGCTCTAAGCAAGGGGCTTCGGTTCTTTTCGTTTTCGTTTTCGTTTTCCGTTGAGCGCCTTGAGTTGGAGTTTACCTTCTCTCTCTCTCGCTCCCGCTCTAAGCAAGTAACCTCGCTTCTATTCGTTTTCCGTTGAGCGCCTTGAGTTGGATTCGTTTCACACGAACCGTTCGATGCTCATTTCACGAACTTCATTAGAGTAGTATACGAATGGCGTTCGCACGATGAGGCAAGAGAGCCTTGAAATATTGGCGCTCTTTACATAAAAATGATTTCTGTCCGATCGCAAAACGAACTCGCTAAAGCAGCGACGCAATTAATTGTTCTCTTAGTTTTCTAGGTAAGTGTGAATGAAAGGGACTTAGTTGCAGGCATTGACAAAAGGTCAACAGTTATTTGCAAGCAATATTTAATTGCGAGTCCCAAGAAAAATGTAATTAGATGCTAAATTATTAAATATTTAATTTAATTAAGTACGTAACTATTTTATACTATTTGTATATTTTAATAAGCATTCAAAGAGTTAACTAAAAGTTTAATTGCAAATTTCGATCAGCATTAAATTGATTGAAATACTTGAAATAATTCTTCCGAGTATTCTTCATCAGGTCTTCATTGAGCATTTACATATTTTTGCCCATGCGCTGCTCTTAAGTTTCAAGATGTGCTGCATTCTGTATGCTCACTTGACTATTTAAATGCTGCCCGCATTCCTCCTCGTCCTCCTCCCCCTCACTCTCCAGCTCATTGTTCAATTAATTGCTGTACAATGGTATTATATGTACAACCTCTGGACTCTTACTAATTTACATCCTCACTCACTTCTCTCTCTCTTTCTCGTTCTCTCTTTATATGTCTCACTCATTTCATTCCTTTGCTGACCCTTTTCTCGCCTTGTTCATTTCAGATACGACTATGGAACGCTGCTCCAGAATTCGACGTTCTGCTTGGTGCCGCGCGGCCGTCGCTTGGGCTCCTTCAGGTGAGGAAAAACGGGAAGAAAAACAAAATGCAAAACAATTTTCATTTTACAGTTCATGCCCATTTCATTTCACTCTCTCGCTCGCTCGCACACACATGTGTACATATAAATTGTGTTTTTTATTCATTTTTTGTTTTCGGCTTCTTCTTTTTTTTTTGCGTAGATTTCTCGAAGCGCTGCAAGCGGGCTGCATCCCGGTGCTATTGTCCAATGCCTGGGTATTGCCATTTGAATCGAAAATCGATTGGAAACAGGCCGCCATTTGGGCCGATGAACGGCTACTGCTGCAGGTGAGTTGGCCAAAAGCGTTAAACATATATATATATATAGATCTATATACAAATATATATACATAGATATTGGCGCATAAGTTTTTTGTATGTTGTCATAAAATATGAAAACGCATTGCGAGTTTTTCTTTTTCCATTTTTTTTTTTTTGTTGGGTTCTTTTCAAATGTGACCCGTTTTGTCTGGCTGAAAGTTTTTGTTATTTCACCAACTAACCAACATCCGTAATGGGAATCCTGTGCGCTGTCAGTGGAACATCGTCATTTATTGACGCTTTAATGTCCATTAAAGCTGCATACAGCACAAATAAAAAGCGAGTTGCATCATCATTTTTTTTTGCTTCAGGCAACGGAGCTCTGCTCCGGAATTCACGCTGCAAACAGGAAAACAAATTAAAATTCAACTTTTGGCATAACTGAGTGTATTGATGATATTTGTTGGAGGAGGCATTGGAAAATGTCAACAGTTGGAATTTTTTAAATTATATAGAGCAAGCAAATAACTGAAGTATATTGGTTATATATAGCAGAGCTAACTTCAATTTGCATAAGCAATTATTGCATTTTAAAAACTTTATGATTATCTAAATAAAACTTGAATGAGTATCTACATATATAACATCTTCGTAGGTAACTTTTCACGCTTTTCTTCATTTTATTATATTTTGAGAAATATTTTAAAATAATAATTGCATATTTTGTTGGGCTAAAAATAAAGAAGTAGCAGCTGAACAGTTTTAAAACAGGCAAACATATATTTGAGAATAATTTAAAATATGTAATACTAATTAACAATCAATTTTTTTTTATTAAAAAAAAAAAAAATAATAATAAAAGTAAAACTATATAATATGTTTAAATATGTTTTAAAATATTTATAAAAAAAACTGTATAAGAAATATTTAATATATTTAACAATATCGTTTTTTTATTATAAAAAAATATATTTGTTTAAATATATAATTTTTAATTATAAAAAAAAAAATATATTCTTTATATTTTAATATTTTAAAATGCAGATATTTAAAATTATTAGTACAATTTTAATACTTTTATAATTTTTTTATTATTATTATATTATTATTTAATATTTTTAAATATAAAATTTTTTTAATTATAAAAAACAAAATAAAATAAAAGTGACTAATATGCTGTAATATATTTTGCAATGCATTTAAAAATATGTAACATTTTTAAATACATATATTTAAAAATATTATTATAAATTTTAAAAATAATTTTTTATTAATAAATTTCTAAATTTTCCTATATTTATTTTTATATTTTATATATTTTTAAAAAAATTTTAATTAAAAATTTCTTTATTTTTGTAATTTTTATTTTGTCTGATGTATTTTTATTTATTTATTATTAATTAATATTAATAATATTAATTAATAAAATAATATTAATATCTTTATAAATATTCATGTTGCATTCAGTGACAACATAATCCACTTCTAATTAAGTATTTTACATACACTTAAAGTTTCTCTAACATTCATTCCAAAAAGGTCTGCTTCGAAACTAGCTTGAGCTGAAAAATTCGCTTCAAAAATATTGACATGAACAATAATTGGTCCTTTTGACAGTTCGTTGCTGAGGCATTGGTCACAAAAATTGCCTGCCATTTGCAAGCGATGCATGAGAAATGGAATGAAACGTTTGTGCGCAGCGATTGGGTCTAGAGTCTGAATGTCCTGTGCAGATGTTCACCTGGTTTCAAAAACATAAAACACTTTTTGTGCCCGAGCTTGTCTATGCGACTGTCCGACAGGCCAACGCCCACCTGGTGGGTTGGCCGTGTGTCGTCTGTCTTGTGCTCAGAGTTCTGCTCCTTCGGCTCCTCCTGCTACTGCTGCAATTTCTATGTCTGCATCTGCTGCTGCTGCTACTGCTGCTGGCGTTGGCTTCTGTTCGTCTTCATTCGCGACAAAGTCTTGTCGCATTGTTTGCCAATTGCATTGTCTGCCTTTCAGTCACGTCCGCACAGCGACTTCATCGCTGGCATGTTTGCTTTTGTAGTTTATTGGCAGGAAATGCAATTAATTAAGCTAACTTGAGCAGGAAACTTGGCCAGTAGAGCTGCGCACTCTTTAAATTGTTTCAATTTGCTGCATTTATTGAATGTCGACTTAGGTCTCTGTCTGTGTGTGTGTGTCGCTTGCATAATTATGATGTATATCCTGCGGGCCAATTCCCTAACTAATTACCAGCTCTGCTAGCCGGCAGCCAACCTGCTTTTGGCCTGTTTTGTAATTAATGCATTGTGCCTGGGATTTGCTGCTGCGGCTGCTGCACGAGTCGTTAAGCTGATATGCGCCATACATAATCTCCTATATGCATCACACTCACTCACTCTCTCTCTCTCACTCTCTCTTTTTCGTTGCAGGTACCCGATATTGTTCGCTCGATTTCAGCGGAACGCATCTTTGCCCTGCGACAACAGACACAGGTCCTGTGGGAGCGCTACTTTGGCTCCATTGAGAAAATCGTCTTCACAACATTCGAGGTGAGTCTTAACTTGATTTTATTTGCATGCTGTTGCCATAAGCCGACACGCCCACACCACTTTCAACTTGACGACATGGTTCATCAACCAAAAAAAAAAAAAAAAAAAATAGTAAAAGAGTCGAGACGGCTCGACTACGAGATACCCTGAATCCTGCAAAAAAAAGTGATACTCTTCTTCTTTACGCACTTATGAGCGCACGCTCTGCTAACTGCGCAGTTGCTGCTTTGTCTTGGGGGTGGGTTGGGCTGAACTTTGAACTTTGAAACTCCATTTCTAGATAAACGATCTTCATGAAATTTTCAGAGTAGATTAGGGGTATCTCTTAATCTATCTATATGCCAAATTGCAAGTCTCTAGTATTTGAAATGCGTTTTTTTTTTAAATTGGGGGCGGAGGGGGCGTGGCATCGAAAATCTAAATATTACAAAATCTGTATATTCATAATATCTATCTAAATATATAAAGTTGAAGTTTTTAGCTAAAACGGTGTAGAAGTTATACCCAAAAAACCTTAAAAATGGAAACGAATTTTCGATTTTTTTATCGATAATTTGGAAATGGGATGAGTTATCGAAAAAAACATAATAAACTCGTACTGCGTAGCTAAATACGAGTATTCATGTGAAATTTCAGCTCTCTAGCTTTTGTAGTTTCCGAAATCTCGACGTTCATACGGACGGACGGACAGACGGACAGCGCTAGATCAACTTATTTTTTTATGCTGATCAAGAATATATATACTTTATGGGGTCTGCGACGTCTCCTTCTGCCTGTTACGTACATTTAACAAAACCAATATACCCTGATTTCCCATTTTCAATGGGTTCAGGGTATAAAAATGAGAACAAGAAAATTATACAGAAACTCTTTAACAAGGAAGAACGTGCACATGTTGGATTTGACGACGAAACTCAACTCGTTGCAATGCTTAAGTAGGTAGCAGCAGCAGCTTAGCCCCCCCCCCCCCCTTTCTCCTTTCCCCTACACCAATGTTACACCCCCCGTCAAAGTTTGTCGCGAACTTTTTACGGAACACAGTCCTATAAATATGCAAAGTTTCGTATGTAATTGACAACAATTTTGTCCTCTTCGAGCATGTCGAAGAGCACACGTTTTACGTCAACTCAGTTTGCTGTTACGTCTCTCTGTTACGTCATTTACTCTTGTTCTCTGGCATTCTCTGCATTCGTTGGGCAAATTACATAATGTTGACTTTTGTAGAGTTTGAGCTCACTTTTAAGTATGAAATAATTGAAAAGTTATTAAAATACAAATTTAATTTTCATTTATTTAGAAGATTGTGCTTGGGGAAATGAAAGAAGATAAATAAGAAGATGAATGAAGATGAAGAAGATGATGATGAAGATAAAGATGAAAACGTAGATGAGGATGAAGATGAAGATGTAGATGAAGATGAAGATCGGCGAGAAAAATAAAAATATAAGAGATTGCGGTCTCTTCTATTTTTCTTTTTCTTGTTGATCCTCGTCTTCATCTTCATCTTCAACTTCATCTTCGTCTTCTAAAAGAAGATAGAGAAGAATAAACGGAAAAAGAGAGAAAATAAGGCGAAGAACAAGACGGAGAAAGAGAAAAAGAAAAGGGTAAAAGACGGAGACGGAGAAGAAGAAGAAGAAAAATATGAAGAAGACGAAGAAGGCGAGACCCGTACCCGTACTTTTAATATTGCGCTATGCTAAAACTTAAATAAATAAAAGTAAATAATATAATGTAAATGCATAATTTAATATTAATAAAAATAATATAATTTTTGTTTATCCTTTAAGAACTTTCAGTAATATAAATAATATAATTTGCTTTTTTTTTTTTTTGGCCAAATAACGAGTAAAGACTGCGCCTAGTTTAGTTACAGATGGAATTTTAAATTTCATATTTAGGCAATGCGTAGCTACGTTGCTGAGTTGATAAAATTCAGTTTGATTTCGTGTATGGCCAAAGAGAAGATAGAAGCAGAAAGAATAAGAAGAAGAAGTAGAAATGCCTGTTCACCTGTTTATCGCCGTGTGTGTGTGTGTGTGTCGTGGGGCCAAAATGTATCTTTTAGCTACTTGCAGCAGTTGCTGGCTATTGAATTTGAAGGCGGCGCGACAAAAGAGGAATTTAGAGGGCTTTGCTTTGTATAGAGCCGAGGGAATAGGAAAAACTAAATAGACGATGACGGCGATGATCAGGTTGTGGATAGAGACGACAACGACAACGACAACGACGACTAGGACTGTGACTACGACTAGGACTACTGCTATAAATAATGCATACGCATTTCACACACATACACAGACAAAAGTTGTTTATACACAATGAAATGGCAAGCAGCAAAATGCGACATGCGACGACGCGACGTTGATGATGAAGCCGAGAAGCAAACCAAACCAAACTCAGCCAAACCGCCGACACTGGAGACCACTTTTCAGCACTCAAATTGACACACGCACACAGAGAGAGGGAGAGAGAGAGAGAGGCAGACACACACACACACACATGCAGCCATTTACATTCAATGCGAGCGCATTCAATTTTGTGTAATCATCGCGCTGGCAGCACAGCAGCTGAAGCTGTAGCGAGATAGCGAGAGAAAGAGTGAGGAAGAGAGGGAGCGGGAGAGAGAGGGGTAGCTATAGAGAGTGGTAGCCAGAGGCAGACAGTATAGGTCGCGAATGTGGCGAATCTTTTTGCGTTGACAGACACATTAACAGACGATGACATGACAGGATGCTGCATGTGGCTGTTACCCAAAAAACTTTAGCAGTTGCGAGCGCTAACCGCAACAAGAGAGAGAGAGAGAGGGAGAGAGAGAGACACACAAAAAGAGAGAGTGTGAGGGGAAGATTGAATGCTGCAAGTGTGTGTGCGGTTGCAGTTCAGCTACTATTTCTTTCTACCAAAAAGCACCATGCTGGCAATAATCAATTTACAGCTTACACCTGTGTATGTACATATATATATATATGTATATGTGTGTGTTAGCCAAATGAAAAGCAAATATTTGGCATGTAACATGACCATCCCATGGCCGCAACAACAATAGGATAATCTCCAAAAACTGGCCCCAGCACGCATACAGCTTGCCCAGAAGCACATACATACATTTTGTTAACATGTCAGGCAATATATGTAGCTACAGCTGTTGCTTCACTGAGGCTTATGATATGGCCAACTAGCCAAAACGGGCCATCGGCTCAACGGCTCTTTAATTGGCAGCTGGCGTCACGCACTCGCACAGGTGAGGCTTAGACTCGGCGCTCTGATTTATGCCCAACTCATTTTTACTCCATTATTTTGATTATCTTGGCCTTTTATCAGCTATGCGTTAATTGGCTGTTTTCATTATTGAAGCTACTTTTTTTTTGTGGTCGAAAAGGCTATGAACTGCTTGCGAATTGCAGATAGTTAGAAGAAGTGTTTTATTTATTGAACTGCTTGATATTTTTGATATAATGAAAGCTATGACAATGAAACCGTTTAGAACATATTATGAGACACCAGAGGCATGAATCATATATAGTATTTAGTATTTTTTTCATTTTATATATTTTTATATAATTCTCATTTTTTATTTCTTAATTATAATTATTAATAAAACGGTTTAGAGTATAAAAAGTTAAAAATCCTATTTTTTAAAATATTTTTTGATTTATTTATTTATTATTATTAATAAAAGGATTCAGAGTATAAAAAGCTTAATTCCTATTCTATTTTAATACTTTATTTTTTTATACAATTTTTTTTACTTATTATTATTATCAAAAATTATTTAATTTAATTTTGTATATTTTTTTAAATTATTATTATCAAATAGTATTTATTTTTAATTTTTTTTTTATTATTATCAAAAGTTTTCAGAATATAAAAAGTTTAATTCATATTCTTTTTTAATATTTTTATATAATTTATTTGTATTTATTTATTTATAATTATTAACAAAAGGGTTCCGAGTATAAAAAGCTTAATTCCTATTCTATTTTAATTTTTTATTTTTTTTTAAACATTTTTTTTTTAATTATTATTATCTAAGAATATTTATTTAAATAATTTTTTTTATTTATTAATTTTACCAAAAGTATTCAGAATATAAAAAGTTTAATTCAAATCTAAATTCCTCTCTTTCTTTTTTAATTATATTATTATTTATTATATATATATTTTTTTTAAATATTTAAATGGCTTTAATTTTATTCAGAGTATCTAACTCTATTATTTAATTCTTTACTTTATTTTTTAATTTTTGTATATATTTGTTTTGTATTTATTTATTTAGTATTTAGTTTTTTTTTTTAAATAGCTTTAATTTAATTCAAAGATTTTACTGCTACCTTTAGAGGCAGGCAACTTAATTTACTTTTATTTATTTATTTTAGTTTTTATAGATTTATTTTTTAAATAAATTCCCATTCAAAAACTAATTTGACACAACAATCGCAAGCACAACTCAGCTGAAAAACGTTTTCATAAATTTTGATAAGTTTTTGCTACGCATATATTTTGCTTGAGGAATGTGCGCTGTTACCATAATGTCGAATGCAATTGCAACAGCAGCAGGAGTAGCAGCAGCAGGAGTAGCAGCAGCAGCAGCAGCAGCAGTGGCAGCCACAGCACCTACAGCTAATGCCACACGACTGAAAGCATGCAACACTTTTTGTTTGCGCTGCGGTGGCACCTTTTGGCTGCTATCCCCCAACACCAACTCCTGCAGCTACTGCAGCTCCTGCAGCCTCTGGGCACCTTTGATTTATGCGTCGCGATTAAAAAATGAATTGTGGCACTTTCGACAGCGAAAATGGTCACGCCCCGCCCATCATTTTGTTGTTGCATGACGGCAGCACGTGCGTCACGTAATGCTCAGCCCCATCTTTGCATATGCCAAAAACTGCAGGCTGTGTCAGCTTATGGTCAGCTTGCAGCCACCGCACGCTCTACGCCCTCCCTTTCTGTCTTTGTGGCTTTAATATGAAAAAAGTTTTGCGCATATTTGTTGAAAAATAGTTGACGTGTGTTGTTGCCTGATGTCTGTTGGCTGTTGGCTGTTAGCCTTTGGCTGTGGCTTGCCCTATATGAACATCAACTCAATTTATACATTATAGTCATATGCCTGGGCAATTTGTTTTGATTAATAAAACGCATATCAAAGTGCAAAATCCACTTGGCGCTGCTTTAGGCAGGCAAATCACGTCGACAAGCAGCAGACAGTCGGGCGACGCGTCTAATAACCTTTTAGTCTAATAGCTTAACCCAAAACACACACAAAGAAGCAGAGAGAGAGAGAGAGAGAGTGAGACTCTGTGGAGCTTAGAAGCAAGCTTTGAATTTCACGGCAAATCCTTTACGCCTAAGACTCATTCATGCGGCAAATTGATTTAGGCATAAACAAGCTGCCGGCAACGCAAAATATCACCGAGTGCCATATAATTTTTGCTGCACGAATTTGATATTGTTTGGGCTCTAGCTTTTCTTTTTTTTTTTTGTTTGGGGTCTGGGTTCAATCAGCATTCGTTTTAGCCAATATTTGTTGTGATATTTGGAGTTGAGCTCGTTGGCGTGGGCGTTGAACCGCAGCTGCTGGCACGATTTCACGATTTGGGATCTTCAGTTTTTCACACACACACACTCGCACACTCACACACACATGAAAGTCAACAAACTAACAACAACAAGTGCTGCTGCAACAACATTTGCTGCTGGCTAAGCAAACAGCACGGCAAAAGGTGCCGCAAAGGGTTGCCCAAATGCTTTGGGGTCGCTTTGAGTGGATGCCCAACATCTGGACGAAAAACAAATTAAACAGTTATTTGGGGTTTTTGGTCGACACACACACAGTGAGAGACAGAGAAAGAGAGAGAGGGAGAGAGAGAGACAAAGTTTATGAGCTTACACACCCTTTTTGGCAGTTAGCCTTGTCATTTGGTTTTTGGGAATTAAGGCGTCATTCATTAAAGACTCGACTGATAATAGCGCATGAGTTGGCCGCATTTGCTCGAGTCATTAAAACGACAACATAATTAAGCTATTTTCGAAATTGTTTTTGAGCAATTTTTATGAAGGGCTTTTTTGAGAAGAGAAAACAAAGTTGGATATATTGAGAAGTTAAATTAACATAGTTTATATATATATATATTTTTTTTTTTTATAAATATATATTTGCATAAAGTTTGAGAGCTGCTTTATGCTCTATTCTTCCATGTTTCAGTCTTGAATTTGAACTCATATATAAATTTAAATATACATATATATTTAACAGTTTAAAGCTTTTTGAAATATTATCTTTTTGCGCTTCCAAAGAGAGTGAGCAAGGGAATAGCTAAGGTAGGACAATTAGGGCTATCAAAATTTAGCTCTAGCAAAAGTTAGTTATATTAGAGAGCAAATCAGAGCTACTAAGCAAAACGTAATTTAGCTGGGTTAAACAGGAAAAGTTTCTCTGAAAAGTATAAAGAAAATATATAGTTTTGTATGAAGCTCTACCCTTTTTATGTGTTAATGTCAGATTGCATTAACAGGAGCTGTTCCTCTCGCACGTCGACATGCTATGCTATTGACAGTATTATGCGCTGTTAATACCATAACTCCGACTCCAGTTCTCCTACTGGTTCGCAATCGGGAATTATGCTTCCTACATTCTTTGCATTACGACTATACATTTAACTACGAAGACAAAAGACACAGTTTTTAACTATTATTTTATTATTTTAATTATTATTATTTTTTATTAAAAATTATTACTATTCTTAGCTAATTTATTATACAGCCTTATAAACAGACAATTTTCTTTATTATTATTATTTTTTTTTATTTTATTTTTTAAAACACATCAAAAAAAATTTAAATCAGCTAACAAATTTATTCAACAAGCATATTAACAGACAATTTGAAATGCATTCGTATTACAACTGAAATCGAGCTCAGCTTAATTTGATTATATAATTAACATATAGGCTTATCGAATTATAGGCGCTGACAAAAAATAAACCCACTCAACTAGAAAGTTGTGCAAATGCCTGCGAAATGATGTCCGTTTTGTGCGGCTGATCTGCAGATTTGCATAATTTTATTGTGTGTGTTGAACTTTTGGTGGCGCAGCAGAAAGCTGAATACGCAAAAGCCTCGGGCAGCAGGACACACACAAGCACATATATATATATATATATGTGTGTATGTGTGTGTGTGTATTGGCACCCACACATAGCCACAATGTTGCCCAGTTGAGGCCACCACAAAGAGGTCACTCAAAGTCCACTTAGCAACTTAGTTAGCTCGCTCCTCATGCCCAAAATCTTTGCCTAAGCCTAAAAGTCGCTATTGAGTTGGACTGTGGGATAGAGTTGCGTGAGTGTGTGTGTGTGTGTGTTGTTGTTGTTGCTGTTGAGTGTATGTGTGTGTGTGGATGTGACCGATAAGCGTGTGGTGTGTGCACTTATGTTGCATAGTCACCAGGCCAGTGGGACACACAGTCGAATGTTAAAGTTCGAAACTGGCTAGAAAACCACAATAAGCCAAAGATTACGTTTCACTTCAAGCATCTACAGATACAAACTGAAATTGTTGTTGTTGTTGTTGTTGTTGTTGTTATAGCCATTTCCGTAGTTGTTGCTGTTGGTGTTTTGTTTATGGGCAACGCCCAGTGGCAGGGTCCAGCTGCGGGTTAAGTTAGTTTTGCACAAAAAATATGTTGCATACTTGTAGGCAGCTGTCGAAAAGTTTCACACACACACATACACATACATCTATATACAGCTAGCTTACTTTGCCTTTTTCGACTTTTACACACACACACATAGACGCAGTGAACTTTTGTGTGTCACCGAGATTTGCATTTCAAAGCATCGTGGCCATGCTGTCACGCCCAACTGCAAGCGCAGGTGTGTATGAGCATATACCATCATACAACCACCTGCACAGTGGCAACAACTTATTACTTTGACTAATCCTATTATGCGCATGCAAACGTGCGACAAGCCAGAACTTTTACAGCAACTACTACTTTGAAGTTGAGCGCCTCAGTGACTGTCACTATCCACCTACTTTTCTCAGCATTAACTCACTCTCTCTCTCTTTCACTCTGTTACTCTCTTACTCCTGCTGTTTGTCCACCTGTCTGTCCATTCATTCTATGGAATCGTGCGCTCACTCAAGCGTCGCTAAGTTGTCTTAGCAGTTGCTACACTGCAAGAAAAACAGGCCTAGCTCTTAGCTAAAGTTTGAGTTGAAACTAAAAATGTTAAAGCTTTTGTGCTGCATATATAAATATATATATCTATGTATTAGCAGCCACAAATGTAAGCCAGCTTAAAATCACATAAATTGCTCTATTATAAATAGCCAACGTAAATAATTTAAATTCATTCAATAAATTTACACAAATGCCGTTCTATGCTATTTATGTGGGCTAAAATTAGAATAAATTTAATTTTGAATTTAATTTAGTCAGCAATTTCATTATGTCAGCGTGTGAGGCAATTTATTTAAAAATATTTATTATATTTATACAATTTTTTTTTTGGCTTTTTGTTTTGCCTGACGACAAAATTAAACGAAAAATAGCTATACATTAATTTTATTTTTAATTAGCGTGCTCAAAGAATTCAATGATTATGCTATATACTAGTTTGAATTTGAGGCGTAAAAATGTTAATTTTTATGTAAAAAATAAATAAAAATATAAAAGTATATATATTTAAAATGAAATACAAAATAAATGTGTAAATTTTAAATTCTTTAATCTTTGTTTATATTAAAATACATTTAAACATTTTTTAAAAATTATAAATAAAGATTAAAGCATTTAAAATTCACATAACTTAAATATAAATTTGAGAAATTCATTTAAATGAAAAGCATAAAAGTTTTGTTTGTATTTACTTGAAATTATTTTTTATTTATTTAAAAGTATTTTATTTATTTCAAATAATTGTACAAATTTGCCAAATATTTATATTTAATACATGTTAAGAATTTCTAAATAAATTTGAAATTCAAATATACAAAACTATTAAAATTTATAAATTTAATAGAATTACCAAACATTTACAATTTATATATTTCAAAATCAATTTAAAACTCAAATATATGAAAATATATTAAAAATTTATATATTTCAAAATCAATTTAAAATCAAATATATGAAAATTTCTATATTCACAAAAGTTATAAAAATTGTTTTAATTTACATGTTTGAATACTTGCAACGTAAGTTCCAATTGGAAATTATATATTATATTAAATTTTGATACAAATAAAAATATATGTACATTTTATGTATTTTTTTTTTTTAATTTATATTTTGTCTCAAATTTTTGTAGATATTTGTATTTTTTATTATTATTATTTATTTATTTTTTTAAATTTGTGTTTGAAGATTTGTTTACTTTTTTTTAAATGTATAAATAAGTTGCTTAATCATTATTTTAAAAAATATATATATATACATATATGTATAAATAATATTTATATATATTTATAAGAATATGTACCTATATATCGTATCGGTGTGACATTATGACGTTGTGTTAGTTATTATATTGTGCTTGACAGTTGCAGTAGTATTAAAGAGAAACTGACAACTAGCGCTAATCGAATGAGTTGGCATTTTAGTGACAATTAAAGGATGTGTTGTCATTAAGAGAGGGAGAGAGATAACTATAGCTTTTGCTGCACGTGGTCTCGAATGTCGCAGAGTGAGAGTGAGAGGGCTATGTCCTTCACACAGAGTTGCTATGATATTTACGAATGAGAATATGCAACCAAGAGGCAGTTTGACAAGAGAGACGTAGACGTAGAGAGAGAGAAAGTAAGAAAGACATTTTGGTAATAGAAGTCAGTGACTACGAGAATTCGTTGTCAAGCAAACATGGAAGAGGAGTATAATAATTCTAACGCTACGATATATATATAAAATTTAGAAAATAAAAGCTGGAAAATGTTAGATTGAAAATAGAAACAATGGAAAACACAAGATAGAAAATTGAGTACATATAAAAAAAAAAAAATTTATTAATGTTCTTACACAATTTAATTATTTTTATTATTATTATTTTTTTTTTTTTTTAAGAAATATTAAACTTGAGTTAAAAGGCAAAAACATATGGCTTACGCCCTTGGCTTTAGCTTATTTGGCCAACACTCTAGCGTTGAGCCAGAGCTATCCATTAATGGTTTATCAACAGCAAATTCCGTTGGCTTAAGCCGCTTGACCCAATTCCTTGTGGATGCTTTTCGCACTGTGCACGTGGCTGGCAGCATTGTCTGCACTTGCCTTGCACTCGCTGCCTCTCTCTCACCTCACCTCACCTCTTCCCTCTCCCCTGCTACCTGCTGCTTGTAGTTAATTTCACCTGCTTACTGTCCATTTTGCTCGAGTGGGGTAAATGCCGCGACTGAGACGAGGCAGAAGCAGCAGCAGAAACTCTAGCAAAAGAAGTTTTCTGCAAATCTTGGCAGAGCGCGCGTTAAGCTGATTTTCTGGGGCGCTGGCCAAGTTTGCTGCTCGCCAAACTTGGCCAAATGCTGGCTGAGCCATTAATTGAATTCTGGCCATGCCCGCGTGCATTTACTATCAAGTTTCAGCCACGTTCCCATATAGACGAATTTTATATATATTTTTGCTGTTTTTTTTTTTGCGTTTTTTTTCTTCATTATTTTTAACGCTTGTGTTTTATTATAATTATTATTTTTAGCAAATGCATTTCTTTTGTTGCAATTACATAAATTTCATAAAGAGTTTCCATGAACATCTTGTGTGTATTGAACATTTGTAGAGCCAACCCATAATCTGGTTGTTGTTTTTTGTTTTTTTTGTTTTACATTAAATAAATTGAATTTCATTTTCTTTTTTTTTGTTTGTAGTTTGATATGCATCAAAAACCGTTTTGATGTGTGAATGTTGCACGTATTGCAGTTTCCCTTCCGTCTGCTTCTTAATTATCCTCATTTTCCTTCCTCTCTCTCTCTTCCTTTAAGTCTCTATGAGTGGGCGAGTGTGTGTGTGTGTGTGTGTGTGTGTGAGTGTTACTCTCTCTGTGTGTGTATGTGTGTGTGTGTTTGTTGAGTAGCTTTATGCCTTTAGAAGAGCATCGAGAATAGGCTTCTTACGCCAGTGGAGCCAGTTCCGGAACCGAGGGTAAACCCGGAGCTGGGCGTGCCGCTGCTGCGATGCCGTGAGACATGGCTGGAAGTGTTTGCACGGACACGATCGTAGCTGGCAACATCCTGTAAGCAAATAATGACATTAATATAGATTAATCAAATTGCATGGCATTATCATTAGATTATTGCGTACTGGTCAAGCACGAACTCGAGTTGCTTGCAATGGCGGCAGATATCGCATGTGCCGCACGTGTTGTATAGCGACAAGACTCTCACCTCTTTGTCGGCATTGGTTAGCACCGAACGCATCGAGTTTGCCACTGGCCATTTCTTCTTCATCACCAAATTGTTTGGCGGATCGTGTGCAACACCAGAGTCCAGTGACCAGATGGTCACAGTGGCACCGCCCAACACCTTCGAGCCGCGCGTGAACTTAAAGGCCAGCTCCTCTTCGCCGGCAATGCGTGTCAATTGCCAGCCAGTTAGATTGATCTCCTCGTTGCCCTTGTTGTGCAGCTTGATGAAGCGACCCTCGGTATCGGCGTCGACAATTTCCAGATCACCCTTGGCAGCCGCATTCACCGAGTACTCGGACAGCGTACGATCCTCGCTCTCATCGATGACGGTGCGACGACGCTTCACTGCGCTCGAGCCGGATATGCCGGGCGTAGCCGAGCGACGTCCACTGGGCGTCACACGACCCGAACGGGAGCCACCGCTGGCGGTCAAATTGGTGCCATTGCTAGAAATGCCGGAATCGGTGCCGGGACGTGGTGGCGAGGTAATGTTGAGGCGACGCTCCTCGCCGCACAACATCTTGTCATAGGCCGACAACTCCAGATCCAATGAGACTTTAATGTCCATTAAGTCTTGGTACTCTTGGAGCTGCTGTGCCATCTCATCACGCAAGCGCTGCAGATCGGCCTCCAGTGAGCTAATATATTGACTTTGACGCTGACGCTCCGTGTCCAACAGATTCTCCAGCTCACGAATACGTGCCTATGGATGACAAACGAATATTAAGTTTTATTTAATTTGTGATTCCAAATTATGATCGAATCTGTGAGAGTTTACTTACATTCAGCCCAGCATTGATGGTCTCCAGCTCCTGCAGCTTGTGGTTCAGTCCATCGACCTTGATGCGCATCTGACGCACCTCCTCGGTGGCCAGCTGTGAGCCCTGTGCGGCACGATTGGCGGCAGCCTTCAAATTCTGTATCTCATTGTCATAGAGCAGCTCGATCTCCTCGCGATTGGCGCGCATCTGTGCCTCGTACTGATCGCGTAGCTCCTGCAGCGATTGCTGCAACTTGTCCTCGTATTGACGCGAGAGACGTCCATCGATCTCGCTAATTTCGATTTGGCGCCGTGAACGCGACTCGGTCAGCTCCTGCAGATGCAGCTGCTCCTTGAAGGATAGCTCCTCGCGCAGACTCTGATTCTGGTTCTCCAGATCGACGCGTGCCAATGTCTCGGCCTCGAGCTGCTTGCGCAGATCCTCCAGCTGGCGACGCAGACGTTCATTCTCTGCGGTCAGTTCCTTCACCTGATCGTCGGCCTTCTTGCGATCGACCAGAGCCTGATTGTATTTGCCATTCACCTCTGAATAGCGAGATTCATAGAGTCTGGCATTATTCTCAGCCACGGTGGCCTCCTTAGTTTTCTTCTCGAGTCTGTGGAATGTTGCAGGGGATTACTAATAATATATGTACATATATGTATATCAAATGGCTCAATGCTTATCACCCATGACGTCATATAATGATCTCTCTCTCTCTCTCTCTCTTAGAATTTCCCATGCATATCGAAGCTTTGCTCGGCTTACTTCCCTCACTCTGATTCTCTCTCGCTCTCTCGCTCTATCTCTATTTATTTTTCTTTAATTTTTTATTCATTGCCTGCGTTTCGTTTCGTTGCTGCCTTGAAATCTTCGGATGCCATTAGCATAAAGTAGCTAAGCTATTTTCTGCTCTATCTCTCTCTCCCTCTCGCTCACTCTCGCACACATAATTTATGTGCAGCTACTTCAAACGCTTTTTATTTTTTTCCCATGTGTCTAAAAACAAACTTGTTTATTTGCCTAACAAATTCCGCAATCTATTCGAAAAAAAATATATCCATACTATATACATATATACTATATATTTATATATAATGTCGTCAACGTCGACTCTCGTGGTCTGCACGTTTTTTTCCTTCTATATTTTCATATAGCTAAATTTAGCGCCAATAGCAACTAAAGCGATATTTCACTGTACTTACTCATAGGCAAACATAATTATTAACCTAATAATAATTATGCCATTCGACCTTCTCTTAAATAGCTTTCATTAGTCAGGCAAAGATCTTTGTAGTTTTTCATGCCCTACATTTAATGTTTTCCTTTTTCCCTTTTATACAAAATTTAATTGCCAGCAGCTAACATAATTTTTTATGACTTTCTGCCGCTTTTTTTTATGTATTTTCATTACAAGAAAATGTAAAAAAAAAAATAAGATATATAAGTAAATAAACAATTTTGTGTGTAGCTAATCAAGAACGTCGCACAGAAATAGACGAAATCCCAAGGTTGCGCTTTCGGTTCTATGGCATGCGTGACGCCTGCCTCGTGCTGCGCCGCCCCTCTCTGGGGTATTCCATGACAGGGAAAAATAAATTAATATGCTACCAAGCGACCTAATTTATGAAAGTGAATTTCATATTTTTGTATTGTGAATTGGGTCAATTGTTTAAAGAAATTGTGCACCTGACCTAGTAGTATCAAGGGAATTGTGAAAATGGCGCTAAATTTCCTTAGCGGGATATATTTCAAATACTGTTTCCAGTTTGAGATCTCAACTATGAAATCATTTACTAACTTCACACTGCAAGATAGTCAATGCTGAATTCAAAAACTATTCCCAGCCTCTCAATTCTGTTCCTACTGTTCCTCTGTTCCCATCTAAAAACTGTTCCCGGTTGCAGCTCTTACATGAAAAATAATTTTTAGACTAATCTCGATTTACAACATACCCGAAACAGAATTCAAAAACTATTCCCAACTATTCAACAACTGTTTCCAGCTGAATAATTGCTATAATTTTCTAATCTAATCATAATCGAAAATCTAAATTAAATATTTAAGCAACATTTACAAACCATATCCAAAGTAAACTCATAGGAACAATCGGCCAGGCCCAAAGCACGCATAGACAAACATTGCGAGTGCCCAAATAGTTTCCATACTCTGCCTAATACGCTGAACCTCATGAATAGCCCAAAAATAAATATTGTGCTTTGATGATAACGGCAAATACTAATTTCAAATACGCAACAATTGGAATTTGTTGACATCATTGAGAGAGATATCACCCTCGAAAACTCCAAAACTGGTATTACACGTTGAGCTGCTCTCGGCCTAATGGCGGCATTACAATCAAATGTGTGCGTTATTTATGGTTCGAAATGACATCATATAAATGTATATATCTATATATATATATATGTAATATTCGCTTTTGTTTTCATAGCAACCTTGGCTGGGCTTAGGCATTGCGTATACGCAATATGCCAGGCATTAAATACGCTGGAAGTTTAGTGACATTTGGCTATTAGCGACAGGGCGCAGACGACATCTTGCCAATTGACAGAAATGTAAAAAAAAAAAAAAAAAAAAAAAAAAAAAAGTCCAAGTTTTTGCTGTCAGTGTTGTTCTCTTTAGCTGTTATTTCGGTTTCTCATTTGGAGGTTTCTCGAAACGTAAATGCAAAAAATAAACAAAAGCAAAAGTCAAAAAAGAGCGTGTGCTACTTGTGTGTGTGTGTGTGTGACAGAGAGCAACTCTGCCATGTGCGATGACATCAGCTAACATGCATTGCTCGCTCACACTCACACTCGCACTCTCTCTCGCTCTCTCATTTTTTCACTCTCTGCCTGTCAGTCTGTCTGTCTATGGGTGTCTCGCATTGAATTTGTTTTCGTTTTACCTATTTTTTCGTTTTTTTTTTTTTTTTACCTTAGCTTCAAGTCATCATTTTCCTCCCACAAACGTTTTATATCGATCTCTAGTTTGGCCTTCTCCTTGGCTGTTTCATCGAGCAGCTTACGTGCTGCGGCCAATTCCTTTTCGTACACTGCTTTCAGGTTAGAAGTCTCACGAGCAATGGTCTCCTGTGCCACTTGCACCTCTTGTGTGAGGCGTGCGTTTTCGTTCTCCAGATGACGCATGCGATCAATGTAGCAGGCGAGACGGTCATTCAGATGCTGTAGCTCCTCCTTCTCCTGCATGCGTGTGGTGCGTGCGGGACTGGTGGCCCCTATGCGTACCGACGAGTTGGAAACTCCGCCAACGGGCGTTGACGTGGAAGCGCGTGAAACGCGTGTACTAACTGTCACCCGGCGTGCAGCCATTTTTCCTCTATTTCTATTAAGTTATTTATTTGAGGAAACTGAACGAACTGAGGAACGTTTTAAGTACGCACTTATTTTTGCTTAGTCTTTAATTTTGTTCGCTTGATTAGTTAGAAATTTTTTATATATTTTTTTTTTTGCTTGCTTGTTTGCGTGCTCCCAAAGCGTCCGACTGCTTCAACTGCTAAAAAATGACTGTGAGTAGCGGCATGCTAGCCGTTCGCACGAAAGCGCCGTACGTCACCATCATCGACGAAATTAGTAATCGCAGTTGGCGTCGCAGTCAGCAATATGGAAGAATATGGAGAAGAAGAAGAAACCATAACAGCAACAATAACAGAATGCTAGTTTGAGAACCAACATTTGGACTCTCTTACGGTCATACTCACGCTCACGTTCACACTCACGTCATTAAACAGATATTCCCGCTCACATGTTCAAATAGCGACAGCGCTGCCAACACTGTTCGGACTGCGCTGCTGCTGCCCGGTTGCTGCTTTTGTTGCTGCTTTCTTTTCGTTGTTTGCTCAGAACGCCGTTGTATTTGCGGTTTAGCAGTTGTTGTTGTTGGGCAGAGAGAGAGAGAGAGAGAGAGAGAGAGAGAGAGCTACAAATAGAAAACACAGCACGAATCAAGATTATACATCGAATTCGAAAGTTTTCTTCTTCTTGAAGAACTTGAGAGTTTGGGTTAATGTACGCATTCGTCTAGGTGTTGAAGAAACAAAATGCAAATGCATCTAAAGTAGGGCAAATCGATAAAAGATACGATACTCCTCGAACTATTGCTGCTCTGCTCTTGCACCCATTACGATGTACGCAAATTGACCAAAGCGGTTGCTCCATTAGTTTCCCGCATATATAATGAAGCCAGTCACTTGGCACACTCTGTCAATTTCTCACCCGCTAGGAACACGTTAGGCTGAAACTGCTTAGCGCAATGTCAACTTGTCATAAATGATATATTTATTGATATGTGCTGGCCGGTGTTGTTGTTGTTGGTTAGGGCTGCTCGCGACCTGCTCGTGCTCGCCCACCCATTAGTTTTGCTAGGCAATACCAGCGGCAATAACAATAAATAATAGCAAGAACAACAATAACAGTTATTGCATGCTTTGAGCATATTTTTGTGTTCCATATGCCTTACTCTTCAGCTTACTCTCTCTCTTTCTCTCTTAGTTTCTCTTTTTCTATGTCTCTATTTTCCTCGTATCTGTTGTTTTCAGCGGCCGCAAAAATTTGTATAGCCGGCAAACTTTTTTGCACACAATCTACACATGCATAATACAGATATACCTGCGAGACACACATACACACACACACACACACACAGGCCAAAGCGATATGCATATCCATGTGTGTGTGTGTGTGTTCATATAGAAAAGAGCATGCCGCCTCTCTCATGCTCTTGGTATTCACGAATCGGCATTGCCTTTGTGCTGTTATTTCTCTCTGCCTGTTCTTGTTTTTGGTGCTCCAGCTGTTGTTGTTTTTGTTGCTCCAGCTGTTGTTGCATCTTATGTGACGTCATCAATTTAAAAAGCAACAGCAAATACCAAAAGCGAAAGCAATAACAAAAAGAACAACTGACCGCCAATATAAAAGTGACGCGAACGTTGACATTGTGGGACGCCTTGCCGTTTGTCTCGCTCGCACTTATGCTCGCTTGACGTGACGTCATCAAATTATTTTTAATTATTGCGTCGCCGTTGACTTGCTCTCTGAGAGCTTCAGTAATATTAACATATTTTATGTTCAGTCTTGCCAAATTATAATTCAGTTCGAGTGTGCATAATGCGGGTACAGTTCGGCTAATTAAGTTTAATTAATGTTAAGCAAAATCGGTGTTAAATTGTTGTTGGAATAAATACATACATACATGCATGCATATGTACATACATATGTATATGTATGTACTTTTTCTTATTTAGCCGCCTTACTTAATGCGCTCTTGTTTATTTTGCTTTGCGCTTATCATTTGTTGTCAGGTTTTGTGCTCACAATTTTTTGTTGTCTTTTACTCAAGTAGGCAGCGATTTTTTTGTATATTGTTTCTTCCTCTTCTACTACTTTTTTTTCATGCTGAGCGACGTCTATTTGTCGTTTAGCTTGATTAATTGTAAAAAAAAATGAAGGCCAAGCGCTGATAAGAATTTATTCTTACATTATAAATGTAATTACATTTTCTAGATATGATTGTATTTAATCTTGATGTGATGTTCATTTTGAATATAACTTATTTTTAGAACGATTTTATTGTATCGGAACGCATAAATCTGTATTTAAAAATTTCAAGCTTATAAGCAACCGAGAAACTCGTTTTGATTAGGCTTTTATTCGTTTTATTACTTAATACAATTATAAATTATAGTTAACAAAAGGTATTAATAGGTATTTATAGTTCCATTCAATATCTAAAATAATTTACAATTTATTTATTAGTAATAAAATAAAGGCTTTAGCTTACTCTAAATAGTACATACATTTAACAAAATATTTAATTTAATTTACTACGTATTTATTACTCATTAATTAAGCTAACCTTTAGCTAACTTTAAATTTTTTATTCATTAAAAATAATATTTAGAAAAGATAAGTTAATGGAAAACTAGTTTAAAGCTTCAAAATAATTATAATTATAATTAAAATAATAAATAAACACATTTCTAAAATAAATCCATGCTTGTCTGCTATGTTGTTTGTCTCTCTACCTATCTCTCTGTCTGTCCGATCTAACATCTACAATATACATATACATGCATATATATACATATATCCAAAACTAAAGAGTCTTTTATGTGTAAAAGTTTCCCTTTGCATTTATAGTATTAAGAGAAATTTGAGCTAGAATGCCTCTCAGCACGTACTACTCTCTCATTCCCATCGAAGACTCCCCTTTGAAGACTAGCTCAAGCCACAGGCTCAACTTGTTCGAGTTCGAAGTTGAGCAGGTTGAGCTGAGCTCGATTCATATAAGGGGGCTGATCGTTGCAACGCTTCCTCAGTTGCATTTCCGGTCTCCTGCTGTTCGGTCGTTTCCTGCAGTTCAAGGCTTTTCATTTTCATTGAGGCTTGGTAAATATTTAAATAGATAATATTATTTAGTATTTTAAGCGGAATTGCAGTAAATGTTTATATTATAATTTGAAAAATAATGCATAATTTTAAATGAATAGTTATATATTTATGTTAAACTCTTTGAATGTCTTAAATAAGAGCGGCATTTGGAGTTTTATTTGCATTTTCTTCAAGTTTACCTCACAGTCGGATATTCCCATCTAAAACTCACTTATTTGTTGTTTCACTATAGAAAAATATGAAGCATAATGAAATCATATTCGCTACAGTTAGTTTTGCAAATATTGATGCATCAATTTGAATTTGAATTTGAATTTGCATTGTTCGCCTGTTATGCAGATGATTTATGTCAATTGACATTTGTATCAACAGTCGACAGTCAATAGAAAGAGATGGATAGTGTCTTAAGCAACGTGCTTCCTTTTCTTCTGCTTCTTCTTTTTTATTTTGTGTTGTCTCTTTTATCCATTCGCTCAGTTTGTCAAGTTCACAGTTTGTCAATTTGTATCAGGGCGAAACTTGTTTGTCGTCTTTAAACGAATTTGTCAAAGCAGCTTCCATAACTTCAGTGGCTCTGCTCTTCTTCTTCATCTTCTCTCTCTCTCTTCTGCTGCCTCTTCTAGCTGTTGTTGTTGTTGTTGTTGTTAAAGTCAAACAAAAGCAAAGTTTGCCGGTCGCGACTTTCGGCCAACAATAATGACATCATCGCAAGCTTAAACTTTTGCGCATTCATGGCAAATGACGTTTACTTCAGTTTATAAGCCACAGTGAGAGAATGGCAGCAGCAGCCAGCAGCAAGCGTTAGATAAAAATGTTTGCCAACTAAAAACAGGAACAGCCATTTACACATCGTTATGCAGATCGCCTAGATAACGCAGCGGGAAAACTCACTTAATTAACATTGCAGTCAAATCAATAAATATTTATGCGAAACTTCTAAGCTGAAAATGAAATGAAAAACGAATTGCAAATCTATAGCAAGCCAATGGAAAAATACACTAACTAAGTGTTAAAGATTTATTTTGTATTTTATTTTTTGTGTGCCATGAAATCGAATTCGAATTAATTACTTGTCAATAATATACATATAAAAATTTAAAAAAATATATACATACATTAAATTTTAATATATTAATTATTTTTAAAATAATATTTATAATTGCAAGTTTTCAAAGTGAACAACAAAATTTTATTCATTGAGTGCAACATTCAGTTGACTAAACTTTAGCTGACAGAGCTCAAATAATAAAGTGTTTAATGTAATTAATTAATTGAGCATTTAATGACTGAATACGATTTGAACAATTTCAGACTACTTCAAATCCCTGTGATTACTTAAACGTCTTTTAATCACCAACAAATACGTGTTGCCTTTATCATCTTTCTTTATAGACATTCTCATACTCTTAAGTTTGTGTAATCCGACTGTCAAAGCGTTTTCATGAATCGTACCTAGCCTATTCTATGATACCCATGCGTCTTTTCTATAAGTCTATATATGTCTACTATATCTTTAATCTACTGTACACTCGTCTATACCTTAACCAACTCGATTGATCTATATGCTTTCTATTATAATTATAAATCACAAATAGTTGCTATAACTACCACTAAAAGTTATTCATATGCTAAGCTCATATCAATCAAGCAAATGAAATCATATACAAATTTCATATTATATAATTATTAAATTAAAATGATTGTTCTCGGCTTCCATTATAAGTACTCGTAGTCACTGACTTCTCTCGGTCTTTCATTTAGTGGCCTTCTTCAGCTCTCTTGTCAAACTGCCTGCTGGTTGCATATTCTCATTCATCAATATATTTGCAACTCTGTGTGAAGGACATAGCCCTCTCACTCTCACTCTACGACATCCGCGAGCACGTGCAGCAAAAGCTATATAGTTATCTCTCTCTCAATGACAATACATCCTTTAATTGTCACTAAAATGGTAACTCATTCATTTTCTCTTTAATACTACTGCAACTGTCAAGCACAACATAAAAACTAACACAACGTCATAATGTCACACCGATACGACATATAGATGAGATATTTTATATTTCATATTAAGTTATTTAATACTCAATTTATATAAATGAAATTTGTAATAATTGATTTGCATATTTTATTTAATCTTTTATGATTTTTATTAAATAAAATATTTAATTTATATACATTAAATATTTAATATTTTATATTAATTTATTTAATATTTATATAGATTTATATATTTAATTTAATCTTATGATTTTGAATAAATCAAATATTTAATTTATGTAAAGGAAATATTTTATATTTTATCTTAATTTATTTAATATTTAATTATTTACATTTCTAAAATATATTGCTATATTTTTCTCTATGTAACAATTCCGCTTACTGCGTTCCATAATTCACAGCAAATTGCATCGACCCGCTGTCAGTGTATCAAATGCAAAGCAATAAACAATTGCAAATAAAAAATGCTGTTCAAATTGCGTTTGGCATTTGGTTTTTAATATTTTATTGTTTTATTTTCTTTTTTCAACTTTTTTAAATTTTTATTTCTGTATTTAAATGCTTTGGACACATACCAATAAAGCGCGTTGCAAATAAATAAATAAATTAAATTGTCGAGGCTTTAGCTGTAGTTGCGTGACTATAGAATACTCAGTAAATAAATAAATATTAAATTTAGTTTATTAATTGAGAATTGGCAAATTTATTATGGGCTGCTCAAATGATTTCCTTTTCAATAAATAAATATATGATATATACATATATGAATTTTTGTTTTTATATATAGCATTTTATATATTTAATTACATTTCTTTTAATTGAATATATAAATATATTTGATTAAGTGTGCTTCCTATCTGTAAATAAAATAGTATATTATTATTATTATTTTTTTTTAATTGAAAATTTAATCATTAATTGTTTAAATATCATACGAGGTATAACAAATGCTATTGAAAATCATTTAATGCGTGTTAATATGAAATGTTGAATTGCTGTAAAGCCAATACACACATACATACACACACACATACATACATATACATACACAATGTATACATATTTTATTTATATTTATTTAGTTCAGTATTTATTTTATAATTAAAATTATATATACAGCACAGCTCTTTCATTGACTCTGTCTCTCTCTCTTTCTCTCTCTCTCATGTGTTTGGCTTTTGTATGTAAATTTGTGTAGAGAGCGCATCTTATTACACACACACACACACACACACCCGCCATGTTGTGTTGGCATTAAGTTTTCGTTGGATTTTGTTAATTTCGGAAGCAGAAGCAAAGCAGCTGCAAGTTGTTTGGTGTTTTGTTTAAGCAACTGCAACGGCAACGGCAACTGCAACGGGAACTGCAACGTCATTGGCAGCTGGCAAAAGTTGACAGCATTTACATTTCTGCTTCTATCGTCTTTTTCCTTTTCTTTTACATTCTTCAGCTTCAGCTCTGCGCTTTGCTCAAGCTACTCAGCATAAGTTAATTTAGTGTTTGTCTTTTGCTCCGATTTTCTTGTTGCTGTTGTTGATGCTGTGCGTGTGTGTGTGAGTGTGTGTGTGGGTGGCAGCTGAAAGGACAGCACAAGTTTTGGATTTTGCTATTTGGTGTCGTTGACTGCGGAGTAGTTTAGCAACTGCAACGGCAACTGCAACGGCAACTGCTGGAAATTTGTATGTTTGCTTCATGCACATTTTACAATTTACATTTTACATTTTACATTTGGCATTTTATGTATGCAGCTGTCGACGCTTTGAACTTTTGCGCCCCAGAAACTATGCTGCAAAACATCAGTAAATACGCTTTACGCTCTCTGCTTGTTTATGCGAATTCAAATGCGAACGTGAATGCGATTTGCGTTTATGCGTGCCACTTAAAGCGCGATAACAGCTCAAAAAGGAGCAAGAAAAAAAGGAAGCAGCTCCACGCACCAGGGTTAAATATTGGCGAATTATGGCATAGAAAAGAAATAGAGAGAGGGAGAGAGAGAGAGAGAGAGAGAGAGAGAGAGAGAGGGAGAGAGTGGCGCATAAGTAATGCAAAATGTGCTCAAACATTGCAAACGAATTATATTTAAGCCACGATATTTCCTTACATTTCGATGCCAGTTTTCAATGCGTGCCAAGAAAACTTGCTCAAGTATTTATATTTATAATCTTTAAATCTCTGCTGGCCAGTTTTTCGCATTTGTATGCGAGTCAGCCAATGCTTCTTTGTCTACTAATTTATTGTTTACAGATATTATTTATTTTAAGCAAAGCTGAAGTAATCAACTGAAAGTTCTCATCGTTTACTCAACGTTTTGAGGTCAACTCTTTGCCTTTGACTTCGGTTTGAGTTGAATGAATCGCTAGTATAGTATAGCTATATAAATTAATAAAAATAAATAAATAAATATAGACATATATTATTGAAAATTAATAAAAAACATATAAATATAGATAAAATTAATACAAAAATAAATAATTAAAAATTAATAGAAAATTAATAAAACGGAATAAAATATAAATAAACGAAAAAAACAAAAATTATAATTTATAAGAAAATTAATAAAACTGAAAAAAACTTTTAAAAAGAAATTGTAAAAAAATAATAAAATAAACAAAAATGTATAACAAAAATTAATAAAATAAAAATAATAGAAAAGAAAAATAAATAAAAATATAAAATGATATATTTGTAATATCTTTCATAATAAACTGTCTTTTATATGTTAACTAATTTTAATAGGACAAACATTCATATAAAATATGCATCATGTGTATTTATATACATACATATATACATACATACATATGTCAGGGATATGTATACATACATATATACATACATACGTCTTGCCGGCAGATATTGCGTACTTCGTTAATTGCGTATGGCGAATAATCTTGAGTGCACCGTTCACTTTCACTGTCCACATTACCACATCGCTCACACACATTCTATTGTAATAGGATATACAGCTATCTCTTTCTCTCTCAGTGACTGAAGATTGCACGCACAACAATTATCTCCTGTGTAACTCTTTCTCTACCTTTCGCAACATTTGTGCATATTTGCATCGAACTACGCTGACCATCTGGCGAATAACGGAGCAAAGCGCATTCACCAATTGTCAAATATTTTCTACTAGAGTGTCGTTTACTAATTACGTCACGACATACATATATAAATAAATAAATCATATATAAATATATATAAATAATGAAAAGTAATAAACATACAAATTATATATAAAATATATATAAATTTGACATAATTTTCATGCAGCGAAAAATATGCAAACTTTAATTTAATCAGCTTTTGTTAGCAAACAAAAATAAAAGGAAATTTTGCCAGGAATTTTCAGAGCTAAAGAATCATCGGCATGTATGTGCATGTGTGTATGTACGTGTACAATTAATTTGAGTAAATTTGTTACTTTAGTTTAGCATGCAGAGTTTGTAAATTTCTATAGCCATTTTAGGCTGGCACAAATGCAATTTACCAGGCTAGAAGGATGAGCCTTATAGCAAAAGCTACTGTAAAGCATATATCCGACTCTCTATATGTGTGCGTATGTATATTTGCATAAGCTGCTGCCATGCCCATGCCCAAAATGCATTCACCTGTTTTATTTGCACACATTATGCGCTCTATTGAGTTCTTGCGCCCAGGTCACAGGCGCCGCCCACTCGGCTCCAAAGAGACGCTTAATCAGAGACAGAGCTCGGTGCGGGCAAACTGTCGCTCAGTTGCTTAAGTAGTTGCAGCATAAATAAAAAAGGGAGAAAGTTCTGGTTAATAATTGAAGTCGACGCGCTGCTACTCGAGCAAACGTTTCCCAAGTTGCAGCAGCAGCAGGAGCAACAGAAGTTAAGTTGCCCCGACATGTGTAAGGAAATGAGCTGGCTGCAAACTCGTTGGCTATGCTTTTTTTTTATTTCCTTACCCATTTGTAATGATGGAAAATTTTTCGAGTCTACTGAAAGTCAGCAAGCTTAAAGCCAATTAAAGCATTTTGTTGGCCAATTAAAATGGCACGCCAACATTTGCCGTATGAGCCCCCTGACCTGGGCCGACCCGTGCCGGGCATGGGAGCCTAAGCCTGCGCATATATGCACATTGCATAATTGAATCATAGACAAAACGTCGAGTCGAGTCGCTGCGAATGGAGTCGAGTCGAGTAGAGTCGAGTAATGCACCTGCTGCTGGCTTGCTTGCTCTTTGTTACCTGTTTGCTTGCTCTCAGTCGCTCTCAATTATGCTGCAACGTCAACAACGGCCAGATTGACTTAATTATGTCAGCCTATGTCATATATACACACACACACACACTCACACACACACCCCTCTTGAGTGGGAAAAAGTAAACAAACACGCGCCTCGCAGACTTTTAGGCGGCTAGCTCGCTGCTCGCTGCTCGCTGTTCGCTGAATCTGATTATGCCAAGCAACGAGATAAAACTTAAACAAAACCCAGAATAAATGTGAAAGAGAAGAAAGCAACGAAGATGAAGAGGCGAGCGACAGAATAGTGCAGAAATTATAATTACTAAATAAAACAGGCACTTGAGACGCGTGTAGAGTGACTGCAGTTCGCGAAGCGAACTCAATAGAAGCTGTTGGCACACGCCAGAAGTTGGCCTAATGAGCAGGAGGCTAAAACTGCAGCTGCAAGGCGACAGCAGCTAAAGTTGTGTAGCTGGCGAGGAAACACGTTGAGCTCATGAAGAGCCAAATTCTAATTATAATACATTTTTTCATTTTACATTTCAACAATTACCCCTGGGCTAAGGCAAGAAATTTGTCTTGTCATCAAATGTTAAATTGTTTGAGTATCAGCTCTTTATGTTAATTGAGTTCTTAACAGTGCTATTAAGTTTGACAACTTCTGTTAAATAATTACTTAGGAGTTTGACAAGGCATAACAAATGAAATTAAAAAGAAATATATAAATATAAATATAGAACACTATAAAAATTAAAATTATACACTAATATATTTCACATTTCTATATCTATATAACCTGTTATTTAGATTGCGTTCCGAATCCTCAACATTTAAGCGCAAACTTGCATCCGTTCAAACATGTTTTATCCGCATTTTCCTGCCCCAACCACAAACACAGAGAGAGAGCTAGAATAGCGCGTGCCAGAATATTGTGATTTTCCGCAACTGCAAACTGCATTTCCTTTTAGCTTCTACATCCGAGTTTCAGCTTCAGGTGTGCAGTTCGTCATGGCGTGCACGTCGCATTCGTAACTCGCTGTTGGTCCAAGTCGGGACTAGCAATTATAATGGCACATGGCCAACCTAACTAAATACTGAGCTGGGTCAGCATTTCGCAACTAACTCGCTCTCTCTCTCTCTCTCTCTCTCTCTCGCTGCTGCTCTGAGATTTGTAGGACTAATTTTGCATGGCATACTTTTAGGCGTTATATACATAATTTTCACTTTGAGCGACAAATTAATGGGCGTTAATGCTGCCAGGACACACAACACACCTACACACACCCTTACCCATATACCCATATACTCAACCAATAGCTAGCTGCTTTGTCTAACACTTGTGCGGTGTAAAATGGGGCTTTGGTGGGTTAGCAGAGCTTCCTGTGCTGTGCGCAACGGATGCTGCGGCCAGCGGCTCCACTGGGAGGCACTGCCTGGCAGCTGCGTCAAGCGGAAAATTAGGCAACAGCTTGGGCGGCCTTTGAATTAATGCACACAAAATCCCAGTGAAGGACTGACAGACGGGGCAGACGGACGGATGGACAGACTGGCATTACGACTGACACAGAGGACAAACTGACTGACAACTTAAGCGGCTGGCGTCGAGTGCCATTGAAAACGCAATTTGGATGCCAATTGATGTGCAGAACCGTTCATTAAGCAATCAATTGGCAATCGGCAATCGGCTTGCCACTTGAATTCTTTTTGGCCATTAAACAACCGTTTGAATATCCCGCTTTATTTTCTGTGTTCCTTGCAGATCATTCGCGAACGACTTCCCGATTATCCGGTGCGCAGCAGCCTCGTCTGGAATTCAGCGCCCGGCGCCCTCCTCACGCTACCCACATTTGCCGATAGTTCGAGGTAAGATGCCGATGCCGACGTCGATGGGCCGGCCAAAGTGTGCCTAATTAAATTTACATTCCCCAACCATGGGGCTTGGGGTTGAATGCGGGGAGCAGGCATTGAAGTGTTTCGCCATTAACCTAATTGCCTTTCCCGTTTCAGATTTATGCCCTTTCTGCTGAATGCGATGGGCGTGGAGCCGCGTCACAACTACACGGCCGTTATCTATGTGCAAATTGGCGCCGCTCTCGGCCCCAATGCGGCGCTCTACAAACTAGTCAGGACCATTACGAAGAGCCAATTTGTGGATAGAGTAAGTATCAATATGGTAACACGCAACATAATGGAAGACGTCAAACAAAACTCAAGTGAAATGTATAGAGATGAGTGAACTGTAAATTGGTTCAGCGATAGTTGATATCATTGCTATCGTTTGATATCGTAAATTTGATCAGCAGCATAAATCAGTTCATTTTCTCTGAAATAATTCAGCTAAGCGATTCACTTACAACTGTCTAAATTGAATAATTGAATCAAATGAACTAGTTAATAAACTTGATTTGATTTATTAACATTGTTAAAAGTATCGATATTATTGTGCCGCTCTTCTCAGAGCAACTGCCTTTACAGATTTTATTTGAAATTGAATAATTGAATAACATGAACTAGTTTGTCAGCACTGTTAAAATTAAATCAAGTTATCGATATTATTGCGCTGTTATTTAAAGTTCAATTAAATTGTTTGTTGCAGCTAAAACATTTATTTTAATTGCATTTCATTAATCACATCATTTACGTTCTCATCCACAGATACTTATCCTGTGGGCTGCCGATCGGCCGCTTCCACTTAAGAAACGTTGGCCGCCCACCTATCATATACCTCTGCATGTCATTGCCTTGGGTGGCAGTAGTCGAGGGGCGGCAGCTTCGCCCACAGGTCAAACGGGGCCGGAGGCAAGACCGAGCATATCGCAACGATTTCTGCCCTTCGAGGAAATACAAACGGATGCTGTGCTCTCACTGGACGAGGATGCAATACTCAATACAGACGAACTGGACTTTGCCTACACGGTTTGGCGTGACTTTCCGGAACGCATTGTTGGCTATCCGGCTCGAGCACATTTCTGGGATGATTCCAAGGTAAGCAACCTAACCACGATTGCCAATTGGATTTGCGAATAATCAAATTGGATCGTTTTCTCTTGGAATTTGCAGAATGCCTGGGGCTATACGTCCAAGTGGACGAACTACTATTCGATTGTACTGACGGGTGCGGCGTTTTATCATCGCTACTACAACTACTTGTACACCAATTGGCTGTCGTTGCTGTTATTAAAGACTGTACAGCAGTCCTCCAACTGCGAGGATATCCTAATGAACCTGCTGGTCTCGCATGTGACCAGAAAACCGCCGATCAAAGTGACACAGCGCAAGGGTTACAAGGATCACGAGACGGCTCGCTCGCCCTGGAATGATCCCGATCATTTCATACAGCGACAGAGCTGCCTCAATACATTCGCAGCGGTATTTGGGTGAGTAGCTGCGAAGGCTGTTTGTTTTAGTTATTTTAGTTATAATATTTATTATATTAAACGCTAATTATACATATTCTCTGTTTGCTTTCTCTTTATTTACACAGCTACATGCCGCTAATACGTTCCAACTTGCGCATGGATCCAATGCTATATCGTGATCCTGTCTCCAATTTGCGTAAAAAGTATCGCCAGATCGAGTTGGTTGGCAGCTAGCGATATATGCAAATTGGCAATAGCTACAAGCGTTAAGAGTACTGAGATTCCCTACCCGCACATGTACACACCAACACACCAACACCAACACCAACATACACATACATACAGACTTCATAAACTGCTGTTTATTGGACGCTGCGAAGCGCCGCAAAACTATGTTAATTATTATTAGTAGCAAAAATTAGTTAGGATTTATGAAGCGTATATTTATGTATATGTAACTAAATAGCATTCAACGTTGCAATTATATATATATATATATATAAATATAATGCATACACACACACACACACAACACACGCAGAGATCAGATTTGTATATGTACATAAAATAGAAGAACTCTGTTTAGGCCTAGTTAAGTTGTGCCAGCTGCCCTGGGCGCAGTGAGCGTGCGGAATGCCATTTTTTGCTAATTTCAAATTAGCGCTGCAAATTTTCGATATACATATATACGATATAGATATATATACATATATACATAATAACATATACATACCTTATATGTGCATAAGTAGCTGTATTTTGTACGCGTTTGATTTTTGTATGTGTGTAAATGTTTTGTATATGTATGTGTGTCTGCCGTATAGGAACTGTAATTGTTATAACTCTACATATATGATGAATGATAAATGATGTATTGAATCGATATGCTATATAAGTCTCTATGTGTATAGTTAGTTAGTGTTATTATTATTATTATTATTATTATTGATGTGTGTATGTCTGTAGCCATTCTTATGTTGCAGATAATTAGGCTTAAGCTTGCAAAGATATTCCTTATCTATAATAATTGAAAATGAATATTGAAAACTGTGGCCATTATTTTGCAATAACAATAGTAAAAAAAAAAAAAAAAAAAAAAAAAAAGCTACAAGTGAACTACGAACTCCAACAGCCATCGTACAATGTGCACAAAGTTAGAGAAGAAGCAAATGCTTTCGGCATGCCGAATATTGAATACCCTTGCAGACAACATTTCTTTATATCTCTATAAACTCTATGTCAAGTCTACAAATGCTGCAAGGATATCAACTTAATTATATATATTATATAGTAAATGTCTTCATTTCATTCGTATAATTGTGTATTCCTAATTATTTCAACTATTTCTAGACTCGATTATATTAAATGTGCAATTTCCATTTTACATTTCAAGAATTTTTGTTTTTATTTTTTTACAACAAAAAGAATGTAATTCGGCTTTAGCTTTAGCTTTTATGGCGGCCATTTAATATACATATGAATAGTCTAGCAATCGATTATGAATATATATATATATATATTTATATATATGTGCATAATGCATATGCAATTCTATAAGCTATACGCTCGCATGTCAAATGCATACATATGACAGATTTCTTACTTTTTTATATTTAATTTTAATTTACAATAGATGTGTTCAAAAGTAAAATTAAATTGCAAATACTACAAATTATATTACATACATAAATATACATATTTTTACAAAAATATACACGTAAAAAAATTGACAAAAAAGAAAAAAAAAAAGAAATAAAATACAAGCAAAAATTTTGTTTAATTTTGATAAAATTTTGATTTAACTCTGGGTTTTCGTTTCATATATATATATACATATTTTTCTTTCATTTCTTTTGGTAACCAAGTGCACAGGGCAATAAGAGTAGATAACATACGTAAAATGTTGCAACAACAACAACAACAACAATGAAGATATATAAATAAAATGTAGCAATAATGTTTAGCCTGAACATATCAAATGGATTTAGCTGGCAACGTACGAAGTCAGTCGAAAACACTTACTGAGCCCCATACATCTGGTTGGAACGAACGTTGCCTCAACTCTGGACTGCCATGCCAATTGTTTAGCATTTATCATTCGAAATGCTTATCTGCAATACAATATATATATATATGTCTCATATATACATATATGAAGGGGTAGAACACGTTTGCAATATGCTAAACTTGTATGTAAATTCCAAATGTCTGACTTGGGCGATTCGAATGCAATGAATGCGCCCTATCAGACATCAGCATGCACATAAATCAAATATTTCAAATATTTTCTGCGTTTACGACTAAATAATAATCAAAAATTCTCGTCTGACAATATGCACACACACACAAACACACACACGCACACACACACACACACACTCTTACACTTGCATAGAAAGATTGAGAGAAATATATAACTGGGACAAGCTAACATAGAAAATAACATAAAAATTTCTATTCCACTTTTGTACAGTGCGTTTACTTTTTGTATCTGTGTGTAAAACTATTTGTAGTATACTCGTATTTTGTGCATTTGTATTTGACACAAACAAGCAACAGACTCTGTCACTTTTTATACATATTTAACAAATAATGTTTAAAAACAAAACAAAAACAAACAACAAACAACTTGACCAACAGCAAACCAACTCTACAATCCAACATTTACACAACATCCAAACGAAATACACAAAAATTGTTGAAAAGCCAAAAAATATTAAACAAAAAAAAACCAAGCAAATAAATAATACTTATAAAAGATTATTACCTACGCAGCTACTATAAAAGAAAACAAAAAATAAATCTTAATCAACCATATTGAATACCATTCAAAAAAATATATAAAGAAAAACTAAATTAAATGCGAAATTTAAATGTTGTGATACAATTTGACATAGTAAATTACTAAACAACAACAACAACAACGTAGCATAGCATAGCATATAGAATACCCCTCGTATATTCGCAAAGTGTACATATTTTCAGTTCGCTCGTTTATTCTGTTTTTCACATTTTAAAGATAATTGAGCATAATCAATTATTTTGCCACATTTAACAGATGAGGGGCGAGGCCACGCAAAAAGCATTTCAATTTTTTATTTTACTCTCTCTGCTGTATTTTTTTTTTTTTTGCTATCTGCATTTTCAGATTTAAATTGAATCAGCGCCTGCGTTTAACGCAAGAAAAAAACACAAAAAATTATTTTTTTTAAATATAAATATTTGCACATTAATGAACATGTGAATAGGTTCACTTTGCCAGTTTTATGAGCCAAGTTGATGTCAGGTAAATCAATAAAAGATTATTTTTGCCAAACATTAATTTAAATTGTTTTGCTATTAAACTTAACTGAAATAAATAGTGTTTTTATTATTTCTATTTATTTATTTCATAAATTTCTATAGCTTTATTAGCCCTCAATTTAATCAAACTAAAAATTACTTTCGTGTAAACATATTGTTTAGAATATAATTTTTTATAATTTAATTTTTTATAATTTAGTATAATTTTTTAATAACAATTTTTATTAGTTCATTTTGCCGCAAATACTTCAGAATTAATCAGAAATTATTTATTTACGATTAAATATTCAGAGCGAGTTTTAAATGAATATTTTTATTCATTCTTTAAGGAAGCTTTTTCAAAAATAAATATATATTTTTAAAAGGCAGAATAAATTAATAAAAAAAATGTAAAATGTAAAATGTAATGCATTTAAAAGAAATATTTGGCTTTAAATACATATTTTTATTTTATTATTTAATACAATTTTCAGGTTTTAATATAATTAATTTGCTTAAGAGTAAAAAAAATATGAAACTTTGATATATATTTTCAGTTCATTTTTAAATTTATGTAATGCTGATACTCCAATAAATATATATTTAAAAAACTTTTAAATAAACACAAATCTGATTATATTTTCAAATGTTTGAAGCAAAATGTTCTAATAAATATCTCTAACATTTTATTAAAAGCAAAAGTTAAAATATAAATATTTATTAAATTTTTACAATTTATAATTTGTATCTTATTGTTTGTTAAATTAAGATTTTTATTCATTTATTAAAATACACTTTAAATATTTATTTCCAAGAAGATATTTGCAGGAAAAGCTTTTTATTTTCAGCGGCCAAAAGAGAGAGATAGAGATAGACAGTGTGAAAGGGTAGGGAGCGAGAAGCTAAACAGCAGACAATAAATTGAGCAGACAAAAAATGCAGTACATTGCCAAGTACTTTTCAAACGATTTAAGGAGAATAACTAATACAAAGTAATAGAAATATTTATGATTCTTGAAACCTCTCACTTTTGAACCTATTCACTTGGGCATTCATTGTGCTGTTTCAATGAAGTTTTGTGCACACAACATGTTTGTGTCACTTGTAAAAATTGATTTAATTACAATTTTATGCATTTTGCTCTCACAGCTCTTTTATTTTACATGCACAAGAACGCATCTGCAATTTGTGAGGTGTCGAATCTCAATGGAAAATATGTGCAATTTTTATTTGATTTCATTTTTAATTAATGCATCTTTTGTACATACACACACACACACACACACATGTAGACACTTGAAATACTTGTAATAAATGTTCAGCTGCTAAAGGAAAGAAATATAATATTTAATGTGAATGTGCTTATTGCATAGTTAAAAGTTGTTAAAGCTTAAGGCAAAAACAGAGAAACGCAGTGGAAGAGAACATACTAGAAAAAAAAAATACAATAAAAACAAAATGGAGAAGAAACATAAACAAAATGTAAATTACATAAACAGAAAACTTCAATCTAGTAAGCATAACATATAAATATAACATGATAATTAATACTATATTATTGAACAGCAGCTCGCGCCGAAACAGCAAACGAAAAAGAAAACAAACAAAACAAAACAAAACAAAAAATACAAAAAAAAAAAAAATAAACAAAAATGTGATTTTTGAATAAAAATTAAATCAAATGAGCCTTTTAATTCATTTTATTCCCATACTCTAATGTACTTGCTTACCAACTAAATGACACTCACAACACCTTTGAAATAGTTTGCGAAAGAAATTAGCAAAGTTTGGAGGAGAGAGCATGTCCCCGCCCCCACCCCGCTCTGTCTACGACACAAAATTGTTTTCCAAGCAGTTGCCAGACATGCCCAATGTAAGTACACATGTACGCATGCATATATGCACATAAATAAACAGCTGAAACTTTTTACCCAACAATTTCTGCAACTGCAAATTAATAAATTGCATTGCTGCGGCTTTCGCTGTTGCTGCCGCTGCTGCTGTTGGCGCTGCTGCTGCGACGCGTCACAAAATGGCGGCGCCTAAAAGCATGCAATAAAATTTCGTGGTTTTCGCATAGCTTTGCCCATGCTGACAGCGAGGAATAGCCTGGAATGAACTTCATTAATAACATTAAATGCCGCCTGCAGAGCAAGCATATCAATTTGAACATGCATTTTAAATAGATTCGCGACACTCATATGGCGGTGCAGTAGCTAATTACACATGACAGCAAAATATGAATCAATTTCGTGAATAATAATTAGGCATTTGACATGGCAAAGGCGAAACTGCAACGAGAGTAGCTCCATCACTTGACGATGATTTCTTGATGTAAAAGAAATACTTTGAATGGCTAATTTTAGAACTTGCAGTTCTAAATAGATATTATTTATTTTTATTTTCATTATTATTTACTTTAAAATTTTTATTTAACTGGTTTTTTTTTTAAATTTTATTATAACATAAGAAAAAACAAGTAACATATAATTTTAAAAATTTAATTAAATCATATAAAAATAAATAATAATATATTTATATAGATTTTAGTATTTATATTGTTTCTCAATTAATTTTATTTATTATTATTTTATGTTATGATATTTTTATTTATTAATGTTATTTTAATATTTTCTTTTACTAGATTTTTCATTTTATTCTTTTTAAATATTATTATCCACTAAATTTGTATTATACGTTTTTATTATGTTTATAAAAAAAAGATTGTGTAACAGCAATTTATTCCATGGAATAAGCATTTATTAAATTTAACTTGCAGCAAATAATATTTTTAACATAATCATAATATACATTTAATTGAATTACTTTTTTTTTTAGCATATTCATAAATAATTTGTTTGCAGATTGATATCCAAATAAAAAGAAAATAATTGAAGAATGCGCTCCACAATGCTTTGGCGCTTTGTTAAGTTTCTACTTCATTTGCGTATAATAGGCATTGTTGGTGATGCCGCACATATTGTGCTGGTTGCGTGCGAGCCTCATGTAGCCCTTCTCGCCCCAGTGTGTGCCCAGAGAGGTCTTGATGATCCAATAGTCACCGTAGTGCTTGCAATGGCCATAGCCCACGATGAGCACAGCATAATCGGGGCTCTGTCCACAATGGGAAGTTGTGGTAGATGCCGCTCTGGTAGCGGGCAAGCGCTTCATGGGAAATGGTAGCGGCAACCGGGCCCTGGGTCACGATGTGGGCCAATCGTTTTTCGTTTCCGGGTCGTATTTTGAAAATCTTATTGATGCGGGCACCAATTAGACTTCCGATTGAAACGGCACTTGCCAGTGAGTCCGCGGTAGGGGTACGATGCCTCCAAGTCAATACCTCCCCTCTTCTTGGTGCACACCAGAGCCTGGGATAGCGGATCTTTGTGGACGTGGCAGCAGTCGATTAGATTTTGCTTCGAGAGCACATGCAGCTTTCCGGACTTAAGGAACTCATGACTCTCCATCACACCAGCTGCAGCAAAGGCCCAAGAGTTGTTGAAGTGTCCTTCATAAGCGACGGGCGAAACTGCACCCATTTGCGTCCAGTTAACCTTAGCCGGCAGCTCGAAATCCATATCCTCATCAACGATCCAATCGTCATAGGGCTCTAATTCCGCATCGTCATAGGGCTCCATATCCACATCGTCATCAAAATCCCTGTCAACATTTGCTCCAATCGCATTGCTGATCTCCTGTGGCAACATGTCCGAGAACCGATTCAGACCCATCTGATAGCTCTTAGCGCCCAAGGCCCAGGCTTCGTTGTGTGCCTCGATGATCTTCTTATTATACAGAAAGATCCACTTGCGCAATCGATCCTCCGCCTGGCTATAATATTTACCAAACTTTATCTTATACGAATTCCATTCCGCATCCAGTTGATCCTCGAAGCTAGTTGCTCGCCCCAGCGTGCACCCAGCAATCGCCACTAGGATTCCGATCAGCAATATAGCTCTCATCGTGTTCCAGTTCTTGGATTCGACTGCGACTGACGTTTGGCCCCCATAACTCCAGCTGTTTTATACCCAGCCTTGACCGCATGATTGCAACTGACTCAGGCTCGCATAATAGTTCGATTATTCATCCCGCATGTCCATTGCTGATTAAAGCTTTTAAGATTATCGCAATTAAAAAGAAATACGTGTAAATTAATATTACTTACATATATTACTATTGTATTGTTGTTGTTATTTCAATACTAAATAACCCAGCTTTGCGTCAGATTCTTGACTAATTAATTGAACTCTGAAATATATTTGATATAAATAGCTAAACTATTTGATTATACCCGGAGCCCATTGAAAATGGGAAATCAGGGTATAAAGGTTTTGTTAAATGTATGCAACAGGCAGAAGGAGGCGTGGCAGACTCCATAAAGTATATATATTCTTGATTAGGGTGACGTAAAAGTTATGATGGACGGACATGTCTGTCTGTCCGTCTGTCCGATTTCCGAAGATACAAAAGCTAGAGAGTTCGTTCATTTTGTGTTAGGTCCGTATATGGCATGCGCAATACGAGTTTGTTTCAGAAATTCGATAAATTGTATATTTCCATAGTTATCGATAAACGATTTAAATTAGAAATTGCATAAATGTTTGATCTGTATATAAATTCCATACAATAGCCATTTACAGGGCCGGATCCAGGTGTGATGGGGCCCTTTAAAATAGAGGTGAATATCCCAGTAATAAGAGTAAACTTTTATACTTTACTTATGCATTCAATTTTAATGATTTTAGTTATAGAATATTATTGAATCGAATATTATTAAAGTTATACATAGAATTGCTTCAATATCTATTATATTGCACCGAGCCTAACTTTTTTTTATGTAACACTGGGAAGTACGCCTGGTTGGCAATGCCGCAGAGATTGTTACGATTGCGTGCCAATCGCATATAGCCCTTTTCACCCCACGAAGTGCCCTTTGATGTCTTGAGTATCCAAAAGTCTCCAGTGTTTTTGTTATATCCGTAGCCCACAATGAGCACGGCATAGTCTTGCGTTTGGCCACACTTTGGATTATGGAATACGCCTCTTTTGTAGAAACGTAACGCTTTGCGAGATATTACCGCTGCTATTGGACCTTGGCGAACATTAATAGCCAATGCTAGCTCATCGCCTGGCCTGCTCTGCAAGATCTTGCTGATAGAGGCGCCAATGTGTTTTTTGTTGTAGCGACACTTTTTAGCCGCTCCGCGGTAAGTATAGGATGTTTCTGTGTCAATGCCGCCCTTGGTTTTGATGCACTTCAGCGCCTTGAAGATGTCATGGCGCCTGCTGCCACAGCAATCGACCAGATTCTGCTTCGACAGTTCCACCAACTTACCATACTCCAAAAATGCTCTACTCTCAACAACGCCAGCGGCGGCGAAAGCCCACGAGTTGTTCCAGTGGCCCTGATACTGCACAGGAGTGACTGCACCCAGCTTACGCCAGTCAACTCTTTCACGAAGACTTTCCAGCTCCGTCTCCAGCTCCGTCTCCAGCTCCGTCTCCAGCTCCGTCTCCAGCTCCGTCTCCAGCTCCGTCTCCAGCTCCGTCTCGTTTAGCTCGTTAGCATTCAGATTGAAGCTGGCTGCATCCAAGTTAGCAGCAAAGTGACTATTGAAATCGTCTTCATTGCTATCGGTGAACTGATTGACTTCCATTTCGTAGGTTTCCCTGCCTTGGGCCCAGCGCTCGTTGTGCTCATCAATGATTTGCTTGTTGTGCTGAAATTCCTGCCAGTGATGTTTATCCTGCTCGTCGTCGTACAACTTGTTGAACTTTGCTTTATAGGCTAGCCATTGTTCAATGTCCAATCCTTTGCTGGCATTGCTGCAGGCCAGCAGCCCAAGGATCGCCACTAAAATTATCGTTGGCTTCATAATGGCAGAGTACGAGAGACTGTGCCTGACTGCCCACGTACTTTAGTTTATATAGCCATGGCAATCGCTTAATATTAAGATAAGCTATAATTCACTTTCGGCAAAGTCGAAAAATATTTAACTTTACGCATTTCTTACTCATTATAAATATTTTGCTATTAATATATTAACACTGCAAATGACTAATGAAACATACTTAGCTATACCATTGCATTATATCAATTTGTTTTTTGTATTTTAAAAACAATATACAGGCATACAAAGTTTATCAAATAAATTTATTTTAAGCAGAGTTTAGCTATTGCTTTTCTATTAAAATAAAGTTTTTTGCTATGTTTATTTTACAAAATATAATTCTTCTCTGCTTTGCTAATACTCGGAATATATAGCAAATTTCATATATTATAATCTTAATTATGATTTAAAAAAAAAATAATAATAATGGTAATTCCTCTATGGCTCTTTCTAAATCTAACTCATTTCGAGCCCAATAGAAACATAACATTCTTTCAACTACTTTACTGATAGTCACATTGAAACCCCTTTTTAGGCTCCAACTAAACTAAGAGAAACTCATAATAAATTAGTAATGTGCTGCACTACTTTGCTTGGGACAATACATTCTGCTGCGGGTTTCGCTGCCAGCAGCGCTGCAGCTGCACTTTCTGTAACAGTCACAGTGGCGCCCTCTGTCGTTCGGTGGCTGCATGCAGCTGACATTGCCAAGGACGCTTAGCAGCTGCTGCTATGCTTTGCAGCATATGCTTCATTTTTGTGAGATTATTTTTGTGTGGTTAGCTGAGTAGACCAACCAAAATGTGGAAGAACTGATTCACACAGCCATTTGCCTATGCCCGCTGCCTTCTGCTTCTATGCTGCTAAGCCAACTGGAATGCTGCTGGCACTAAAGTGGGTTATGCGAGTCGCTTATGTTTTCAGTTCCTTTTCAACGCAAAATTTGTTAGCATTAATTATAAAGAGCACGTGTAAAACATGCACACTGCCACGCCGCTTACATGCATATGTGTGTGTGTGTCTGCATACAAGCTGGTTAAGTGCAGGCCGTGTTGGATTTAGCTGCATAAACAAAATGTCTGCCACAATTTGGCTTAAAGCAACAGCAGCAGCAACAACAATTGCAGCAGCACCAACAGCCAGTAAAAGCGAAACAACCACTTCAACTCTTGGCCATTGTTTTGTTAAACATTTTCGCACAAATTTTGCTGGCTCTGCTGTTGCTCCAGCTAATTACATAATTATATTATGCTGCATTGTTGCTGATGTGAACACGGAAAAACTGAAATAATTCTCGCTGTTATTGCTACCGCTACGGCAAGTGCAATTGGCATTAGTGCTCGTGGGCCTGGCTAATAAACTTCATTGAAAACAAGGCAATTAATGTTAGCTAAAAACGATTCTAGCGCTAAATATGAAATTCATTTGCATTCCATGGAAGTTCATAAATGAAATAAGTATAGAAAAATGCAAAAATCAATTTAAACAAAGGATAAAGCTGGCCACATATACAAATTTATGAAGCTTATTTATATTTAGATATATATATTTTTATACATTTTTAAATTCAATTTTGAATTTGACTTGTTTTTTTTTTATATATAATTTTCTTTTTTTTTTTTGTATTTATCTTTTATTATATTATTTTAAACCAATTTTAAATCAATTTAATTTTTTTTATTTAATTTTGTAATTTATTTTTATTTGTTATTTACTTATCTACTGATTTTGTTAAATTGTAGTATTTATATTTTATTATATTATTTTTTAAAAGTTTTTAATAAATTTTGTATTTAATTTTGTAATTCATTTTTTATTTTACTTGTTTTTATTTATCATATTATTTTATTTGTTATTTATTTTATTTTAACTTTATTTATTTTTTGTTATCTTTTATATATCATCTTTTAAAGATTTCAATCAATTTAATTTTTAATTCATTATTAATTTTACTTATTTTTTATTTAAATATTTTTTTTTCAGAATTTGTATTATTATTCTATCTTTATTATAATTTAATTTTTGTTATTATTAATTTTTAAATTGATTTTGTATTTCTGTTTTTTTTTATTCATTATTTTTTATTATTATTAATTCTTAATTTATTTGATTGGTTATTTATTTATTAAAGAAATTTAGTGAAACAGAAGAAATTTGGGCATAAAAATATTAGTGCACTAAATGTTGAGCAAAAAAACAAATGAATAAACATATAAATTAATCTTAATATACATTGAAAATTGTTACTACTTTACTTTGTTTTTGTTCTACACTACTACTATTATGTGTTTGACCGCAGGTGTATATACATATATACATATATATATCTTTGCATACATATGTATGTACATGCCTATGACATCGTGTCCCTGGCCGGTCGCATTGCATTTGAAAAGTTTCATGAGCAGCAGCAACCACAACTGTAAATTGTTTCGAAGTGTTGACAAATTGTTGGCAAAGCCAGTAATAAGAATATGCCGCTCTGTGTAAAATCTAAAGCTGCACAAACTATTCAAGTATGCATAACATAACAGCCAGATGAAGAGGACGAGAGGGAAGAAGAGCAAGCAAAATAAATAGCTATATGCACAACAAAATGAATGCCATGCATTGTTGAAAAATCTAAATCAAAATTGAATTACCAGCATGCTCACAGAAAGAAGGAAAGAGAGAGAGAGAGAGAGTGAATGTGAGAGAGAAAGAGAGCAAGAGACGAGCCTTGCCTTCATGCCTGGCAAAGCCTCAAGGCTCTGCAGTTGGTCTATCATCTCAACGATGTCTAATAAGAGTGAACAATTGGCTTTTATTGAACTGAAATTCGATAAAGAAGTCGTCCGTCCATATGTAAACAGACTCTTATTCTGACTCTGACAAATATCATATACATTTTCATTAGCCAAAAAGTTTGTGTGCAGCAAATTTCAATTTCAACTGAAAGTTTTGTTGCTGCCAACAAAATATTGTTCAATTGTTGTTCTATTTGCATTGGCACATTTCCTTCTTTTTTTTGTTTATTTATTTTTTTGCCAGCTTGAAGTGTTTTTGTTCAAGTTTTGTGTCAAACGTTTTTATGACGAATTTATTGAAAATGTTTCGCTTGTCAAAACACAAATGACGACAGCTGCAACAGCAGCAGCTTTGGCTGCCAATCTAAAATGAGCAATCTGGCCAGGTTTATTTGATTTTGGCCATTTTGAAATATTTTCGCATATTTTGTCAAACAAAACTATTTGCATTAAAGATTAATAGATGACTGAGTGTCGACCTATTGTTGTCCTGCTCACCTTTGCTCCGGCATGCGGGCAAACATAATTCCAGAAACCTTTTAACTATGTGTTTTTTATAGTCATGGAGCCCCTGAGGCCCAAATTTTGATTGACCCACTGGCCAAACTAGGGCATCAATGCAATTTAAAATAATCGAAAGCTACGCCCACGTTTAACATGCATAAATTGATTAGGCGTGAGGGGGAGAGAAAAATACAAAGAGAGAGAGAGACAGAGACGGTGAGAGTGAGAGAAGAGTTGCAGACATGATAGGCAGTGGCACAAGTTCAGCCAAATGGCAATTTAAATGTGTATTATATAGCTTCATAATTAACGTAAAATATGGCATAGCCGCGCAGCCTCTGCGCTTGTCGTGTTCTCGCGTCGCGTCTGGAAATTGCTCTCGAAAACTAATTAAATGCATAACTGTGCGTGAGCCAATGGAAACACAAGTTTCTATGACAACATAGATGTTAATTATGACCCAGCGACGTCGATCTCCAACTCCGACGCTGACCGGAACTGCGCTCCGTCTAACAGAGCCAGCAAAAAAACGAACCACCAGAATGAGAGAGGAGCAGCTGCTGTTCACATTGGTCCGGAATTGGAATTAAACCAACATTATGGTACATTATCTGCTGCAAGTCCACAGCTCCGATAGCTCCATTTAACAACAAAGTCATCTCTCTCACTCTCTCTCTCTCTCACTCTGTCTCACTCTCTATCTATCTGTCGCAGTCTGTAAAGCGTACGAATATTTATATTCTGCATGACAGCAGCAGAAGTCAAATTAAAACTCAATAAAAAAAATTTTTAATTTATAAAAAACAAAATAATAAAAACGAGGGTGGCCACAAGACTTGAACATTGCAAGAAGTAAGTATATATACATATTATATATTATAAAATGTATCAATATTTGAACATATTATAAATCTTGATATACTATATATCTGCTTCTCTGATGACACCATACATAAGTTATTTGTTGGGGTATGGATGGTCGCGTAACTATATTATCCGGCCTTGCCCGGTTAAAGTTTTATTAACGTCTCATTTACAGTCACATATAATGTTCACTTAATTTGTTAACTCTTATGTATTTTTTTATATATATGCTTTTATTTCTTTAATTAATTATAATTGTATTTTGAATGACAATAGCTGGAAGCAAAAGGTTCTATTAATATAGTTTTTATAAATATTAAATTTCATTTTTAATATTTATAGCTACAAGACTATAATTTTTAATGTAGCCCTCTCGCGATAAATTTACAAAACACTCCAATGGGAGAACATTTAACAATTGATGTTGTTTTGAGTTCAAAGTTATGGGCTTCAGTCAGAATGGGAGTTGCCCTGCCTAAAGCACACAACAGCAACAATATATCAACATATACATGTATACATATGCTGTCCACACCAATGCACACACACACATCTACATATATATTTAGACAACAATCAACCCTGTAAACCTACCTGTTGTTTGGTATTTTGGTGTCGCTGGCTGTGCTGATCTCATGAATGCATGAATGATTCCCGAACAAGAACAGAGCACAACCGCATTAACAATAATGACACCAGAAAACAATTGAAATAATTCTAGCATAAACTTTTAGCCAACGTTTGCCCACAACGGGTACAATACTTTTTATAATTTTATTTATTTTTTTCAGTTATCGTTACAGCGTCAAGGAGTCTATGTGAAAAAATAGCAGCGGAAAAAGAAATACGAGAAAAATATTCCGTAAAAATAGTCCAAGAGTAAATGCTTCCTAATATGTGTTAGAGAGTGAGCGAGACCTTCCAAAGATGCAACTATTACGATTTTTCAACTGGCTGCTGTTATTTACTTGCCTCAGCTTGTGGGGCTGCTGGGCCCAACAGACGCATATTAAACTGGAGCAGGGCGATCTAATTGGTGTAAGTATAAAAAAAATGAATATTCAAATATGAATACATACTGAAGTTTTATTTCTCTTTCAGCTCAAGGTTTTTCCGGACGGAGCACGCAGCGCTGTATATGCATTTTTGGGAATACCTTATGCCCAGGCGCCTTTGGGATCGCTACGATTTGCGGTAAGTTCAATACTGTCTGTTAACAGTGATATAATATGTTATATTAACATATCCTTTAACAGACTGTAGAATAGCTTTTAGCGGAATTTGTACCCGAACAATCGATATCAATCAACAAAAATAATCGCTTAACTTTCAAATTGTGCTCTTTTATTTAGCCTGCCAAACCGCACAATGGCTGGAACCGCACGCTGCAGGCCACGGCGATGCAACCTATTTGCCCGCAGCTCTCAAATACCATTTATGACGAGAGCCCCGATGGCAGCATATCACGTGCTGCAAGCAACAGCGAGGACTGCCTCTATCTAAACATCTGGACACCTGAAGCGGGGCTGCGTTATGGTAAATTGCCCATGCTGGTCATAATTAGCGGTGAGGATTTCGCCTATGACTGGCCGCGTAATCGCATTAATGGCCTGGACTTTGCCGCTGCCGAGGGCATTGTAGTGGTCAACGTGCAGTATCGCAACAATATTTATGGCTGGCTGGGATTGGGTCAGGATCATCGCCAGCTGCCGGGCAACTATGGATTAAGTGACATTCAAATGGCTCTGCGTTGGCTGCAAGGCAATGCCGTCAGCTTTGGAGCCAATTCCGAGCAATTGACGCTGCTCGGCCATGGTAGCGGTGCTACTTTGGCATTAGTCATCGCACTGCAGCCACCTCCTGATGGGCCTTCATTGATCAAGCAACTGATTCTAATGTCTCCAGGCCCAGTGCTGTACGCCCTGAGCGCTGGCCATCAGGAGCGCATTGTGGCCACGGGTCGCACACTCGTGCATAAGCTGGGCTGTCAGTTCGAGGAGGCACAGCATCGTCAGCTGCTGAGCTGCCTGCGCCGCAAGAGTTCCGATGATTTACTGCGTGCCTATGAAAGTGTATATAATCATGGCAATGCCAGCATGCAGCTGGGCGTGCAGCTGCCCCTGCATGAAGAACTGGAACAGCATTTGGCTAATGTGTCTGTGCCGCCAATGCTTCTGGGCATTGGGTCCAATGAGGGCGCCTTCATGCAGGATTACTGGCTGGACGTGGCACGCGATGGCCAGCAGGCCCTACAGAGCTATATCAATGGAACACTGTTGCCCAATGTACTGCGCTCTATGAATTTCCAGCTGGAGGCTAGTGCAACCGACGCTCAATTGGCAGCCATTCGCTGGCGTTACTTTAGCGACGATGCCTCGGTCAGCCAGCTGCTGTGGGGCATGCAGCGCCTGCTCTCTGAGGCGCTATATGAGACGCCCTTCCTGCGCCTCCTGCAACTACTCAGTAATAGCAGCAGCAGCAGCGTTAGCTATGCCTATGTCTTTGACCAGTCGCACACTCATGCAATGGACATGCGTGGCAGACAGAATCTGTTTGGCGGCGCCTCGCATAGCGCCGACTTGCCGCTACTGCTCGGTCCCAGCTTATTCCAACAGATTGCACGTCGCCGTTTCAGCGCCGAGGAGGAGCAGCTGTGCCGTAAACTGCGCGGCTCCTTTGCCAACTTTGTGAAGGGCGGTAATCCCACACCCGGACGCATTTACGATGCCTGGCTGCCGTACACACAGCAACGTCCGTTTATTTACGCCCTGGGTGAGCTGACCAAGAGCTTAGAGCTGCCAAACAGCGAGGATGAGGCGGCAATTGAAGAGCTGCTTAGCGGTAAGCAGCAAATTGGGATCGGCACAGATCGCAGCTTGTCCAGGACAAACCGACATGACAACTATCGACAAGGCAATGTCAACTCGTATGTGACCAACAACCAGCTCGACTCCGGCTATGGCAATCACTTGCGACGTGTTTATGGCTTTTGGCAGGTGCTATTTCCCTCAACTCAAGATGGAGAGCTCCGCGATGGCAGCGGCGGTGTCTTGACACAGCGTGTAAAACTCTTGGAGGCCAGTGCAGATGCAGCACGTTATCGTCAAGGATTTTATGCTATGCTGGGACTGGTGTGCCTCCTTCTTGGTTGTCTCGGCTTGTGTGTCTATCTGTTGCGGCGTGAGCTGCCGCACAGCAGACGCATCTCATCGGGCGAGCCCTCTTATGGTTTATGACAAAAGTGGTTTCGTTGGACGACCATCTTTGGACGAAACGCCAAGTATGGGGCTGACACGAGCGTGGCCAATGTCGAGTCCTGGCGCAAAGGTGGTCGAACAGCGAAACGTGACCATAGAGAAAGAGAAAGCGAAGCAGCTCCGGGTAACCGGATGCGACGTCCAAGACAGCTGCAACCGTACGATGAGCCATCAACGGGCAACAAGGCTACAAACGTTGCCCGAGTTGCCGGAACTGGAACTGGAGGTCGAGCAAGAGATGGTTGCGGCGACGGAGCAACAGCAAATGGAGATGAGGCAACTGTTGCGGAACTCATGGACACTGTCCGCAACAAATACGAGCAAAATGTGGCTATTAAGAACTGGCAATACCAGTTGACTTGTGATAAGTTTTAAGCATTACCAAATAATCTATTTGAAGTGAAGCATATTGTATATGTTTAAGTATTTACTTATTTACCTTATTATTTCATTGAATAAATATACACAATGCGACATTTTAAATTTAAACTGCGCGCGGATTTGATGTGCATAACACCCCTGTTTTCCATTGCTTTGCTTTCAATTCGATTGTACAGATATATTTGAGCGATATATCGAAACAGAATCAATTATCGATGCGGTCGTTACTTACATCGATACTTTCGGTGTTGTTCTTCAAATACACGTGCTGCACGCTGCTGATTAAAGGGATTTATTTTCTATAAATTTAAACCGAAATCATCTTAAAATGGGTTCAAGACGACCGCCAGACGTGCACATGTTTCCCTCGGACCTGGAGTTCGCAGTGTTTACACCAGAGGAGATTCGGAAACTGAGTGTGGTGAAAATAATAACTGGCCTCACATTTGATGCACTGGGACACGCAATTCCCGGTGGCCTATACGACATACGGTTGGGCCCCTATGGCCGCTGCATGGATCCTTGCGGCACATGCCTGAAAATGCAAGATTGTCCAGGACACATGGGACATATTGAGCTGGGTTCACTGGTGTACAATCCGTTCTTCATCAAACTGGTGCAGCGTTTATTGTGCATCTTCTGTCTACACTGTCACAAGCTGCAAATGAAAGGTGACTGGTTAAAAAAGTAATAAATTTAATTAACTAATGCCCTTTCCATAGATCATGAAAGCGAGATTGTCATGCTTCAGTTGCGCCTGATTGACGCCGGTTATATTATTGAGGCGCAAGAACTGGAATTGTTTAAATCAGAGATTGCTTGCCAGAACACAGAGGAGCTAGTGAAACTGGACAATGGTGATGCCGTGCATCCGCGCATTGCAGCGGCCAACGAGCTGTTGGCCAAGAATGTAAGCAATGCTAGCAATTGTACTAAAACAAGCTGCTCCTTGCGCACAGCCATTACGCATGCTGCACTGCAGCGAGGCTCTAGCAAAAAGTGCCGGCACTGCAACAAGTCCATGCGCTTTGTGCGCTATTTGCATCGCCGCCTTGTCTACTATGTGACCATCGCCGATATGAAAGAACGGCGAGTTTTTGACTATATTTCCCAATTGCAGATTTTGTAATTTATTTCATTACATTTCACAGGATCGGCGATGTGCCCGAAAGCAGTGGCCAGAACAAGGTCATATTTGCAGATGAATGCCGTCGCTATTTACGAAAGATCTATGAAAACTATCCGCAGTTTCTTAAGCTGCTCGTACCCGTGCTGAGCATGAACAGCAGGGAGTCAAGCACAAGCGACGATTACTCGCCCGTGGATATCTTTTTCATGGATACAATACCAGTTACGCCGCCGCGTGCCCGTCCGATGAATGTTATCAATGACATGATGAAGGGGAATCCACAGACGGATATCTATATAAACATAATTGAGAACAATCATGTGCTCAATGTGGTGCTCAAGTTTATGAAGGGACAGCAAGAGAAACTGAGTGACCAAGCCAAAGCAGCCTATCAAAACTTGCGAGGCTCCAACAGTCACGAGAAGCTCTACAATGCCTGGCTGTCGTTGCAGAGCTCAGTGGATGTCCTCCTCGATGTCAACATGTCGCGCGACATTAAGTCTGCCGAGGGCCTTAAACAGGTGCTGGAAAAGAAGGAGGGTCTCATACGCAAACATATGATGGGCAAACGCGTTAATTACGCTGCACGTACTGTTATCACTCCCGATCCCAATATCGATGTGGATGAGATCGGTATACCAGACATATTTGCGCGCAAGCTCTCCTATCCGGTGCCGGTCACCGAATGGAATGTCATTGAGTTGCGCAAGATGGTCATGAATGGACCCGATGTGCATCCGGGCGCCAACTACATACAAGACAGCAAAGGCGTGACCACATTCATACCCGCCGACAATGCGGCCAAGCGCGCCAGCATGGCTAAACTGTTACTGTCCAATCCAAAGGATGGCGTCAAGATTGTCCACCGCCATGTCCTAAATGGTGATGTGTTGCTGCTCAATCGTCAGCCCTCGCTCCACAAGCCTTCCATAATGGCGCACAAAGCTCGCATATTGCATGGCGAAAAGACTTTTCGCCTTCACTACTCCAACTGCAAGGCATACAATGCAGATTTCGATGGTGACGAGATGAATGCGCATTATCCACAAAGCGAAGTGGCACGTGCTGAGGCCTACAATCTAGTGAACGTGGCCAGCAACTACCTGGTGCCCAAGGATGGTACTCCACTAGGTGGTCTTATCCAGGATCAGGTCATTTCGGGTGTGAAGTTGTCCATACGTGGTCGCTTCTTCAACCGCGAAGACTATCAGCAGCTGGTTTTCCAGGGCCTGTCACATCTTAAAGGCGAAGTCAAGTTGCTGCCTCCGACCATACTGAAGCCCGCAGTATTGTGGTCGGGTAAGCAAGTACTTTCGACCATAATTATTAATCTGATACCGGATGGATATGAGCGCATCAACTTGGATTCTTTTGCCAAAATTGGCGGCAAGGTAAGTTAAGTTATGCTATGGTAATTCATATTTACTAATCCACTTCTTTCTTGCAGAACTGGAATGTGGCCAAGCCACGTACTCCATTGTGTGGATCAACTCCCCTGGAGCAAGAGCTGAGCGAGAGTCAGGTGCAAATACGTAAGGGTGAGCTTCTTGTGGGCGTGCTGGACAAGCAACAATATGGCGCAACCACTTTTGGTCTGATCCACTGCATGTACGAGCTGTATGGCGGCGACGTATCCACTCGCCTGCTTACCGCCTTCACAAAGGTATTCACCTTCTTCCTGCAGCTTGAGGGCTTCACGTTGGGTGTCAAAGATATTTTAGTAACCGAAGAGGCAGATCGCAAGCGTCGCAAGATCATCAAAGAGTGCCGCGCTGTGGGCAGCAGCGCCGTTGCTGCTGCTCTGGAGTTGGACGATGTGCCGCCACTCGATGAGCTGGCCGAACAAATGGAAGCGGCCTATGTTAAGGATGCCAAATTTCGGGTTTTGCTCGATCGCAAATACAAATCGATGTTAGATGGCTACACTAATGACATTAACAAGTGAGTAGCAGATCCGCATTTAATATATTAAGGTTGAAACTATATTAATTGTCTTTAATTTATTTTAGAACTTGTTTGCCTGGTGGGTTAATCAGCAAGTTTCCATCAAACAATCTACAGCTGATGGTTTTGTCTGGTGCCAAAGGCTCCATGGTTAACACCATGCAAATCTCTTGCCTGCTAGGCCAAATTGAGCTGGAAGGTAAACGACCGCCGCTGATGATATCTGGCAAATCTTTGCCTAGTTTTACCTCATTTGAGACATCACCGAAATCGGGCGGCTTTATTGATGGACGCTTTATGACAGGCATACAGCCACAGGACTTTTTCTTTCACTGCATGGCTGGTCGTGAAGTAAGTTTAGAATTTATATATGAGAGATAGCTTAATAACTGATTCTTCTTCACAACAGGGTCTCATCGATACAGCTGTAAAAACCTCTCGTTCCGGTTATCTGCAGCGCTGTTTAATCAAGCACTTGGAGGGATTAAACGTACACTATGATCTTACTGTGCGCGATAGTGACAATAGTGTGGTGCAGTTTCTTTACGGCGAGGATGGCTTGGACATATTAAAGTCCAAGTTCTTTAACGGAAAGTTTTGTGCTGATTTTCTTACACAAAATGCTAAAGCTATTTTGCGGCCCAGCCAGCTGCAGCTGATGAAGGATGAAGAGTGCCTGGCTAAAGTGCAGCGCCATGAGAAACATATTCGAAGCTGGCATAAAAAGAAGCCAGCCAAATTGTATGCGGCATTTACTCACTTTTCGAAGGAACTTCGTAACGATGTGGAAGTTGAGCGACCCAATGAGATAAATAGCAAGACCGGGCGCAGGCGGTTTGATGAGGGTCTGCTAAAGCTGTGGAAGAATGCGGATGCCGAAGACAAAGCACTGTATCGCAAGAAGTATGCACGCTGTCCTGATCCCAGCGTAGCCGTTTACAAGCAAGATAACTACTATGGATCAGTTTCGGAGCGCACGAGGCAATTAATCGATGGCTATGCGATTAAACATCCGGAACAGAAACATATCATATCCGATATTATGCACATGAAGACAATAAAGGCGCTGGCATCGCCTGGCGAACCGGTGGGTCTGATTGCAGCTCAGTCGATTGGCGAGCCGTCCACCCAGATGACATTGAATACTTTCCATTTTGCCGGTCGTGGTGAAATGAACGTTACATTGGGTATACCGCGCTTGCGCGAAATTCTAATGTTGGCCTCCTCAAACATTAAGACGCCATCGATGGATATACCAATCAAGCCGGGACAGCAAGCTAATGCGGAGAAGCTGCGCATATCGCTCAACTGTGTGACCCTAGCCAGTTTGCTGGAATGTAAGTTATATTATAGCAATTGCATACAACAAATGATTTGATATACATATATTTGCTTTTCTATCACCATATAGCCGTGCACATCAACACAAGCTTAACGTTGGAACCAGAACGAGCATATGTGTACGACTTGCACTTTAAATTCCTCCCACGTGAGATGTACAAGGAGGATTTCAGTGTGCGACCGAAGCGTATTATCAAATACATGCATCAGACATACTTCAAGCAACTTATTCGCGCTATTCTAAAGGTGTCCAATGCCAAGAAAACTTCGAAAATGTAAGCCGTATTTGACTTTTGGCCAAACTCAGCATTAACATTCCTTAATAATTCCGCAGCGTCGTGGTAGATGACAAAAAGGAGGGTGGTAACAGACAGGACGAAGAAAATGATCATGATTTAGATGCTGCTGATGATGTTGGTGCCCAAAAACCAGCAGACAATGATGACGATTCGTCAGATGATGGCGTAAGAAAAAACTTGTATAGTTAAAGCCAGTAAAATCTAATGTAATGAATTTAATCGGCTTTAGGGTGACGATGATGCGACTGGCATTAAGCTTAAGCAGCGTAAAACCGACGAAAATGACTATGACGATCCGGACGATGTTGAAGAAATTATAGATGCCAATGGTAAATATAGGTTATTCATAAAAAAAATATATTCATTTATATATTATAATATTTATTTATAGACGATGAAGACGATCACGACGATGAGGAAGGAGATGTAAATGAAACGCCGAATGAAGAAAATAACGAAGTGGATGACAAATCGGTGGAAAAGCTACTTAGCAACCAAATGGTACAGGATTACACCTACGACAAAGAGCATCATCTTTGGTGCCGAGTGAAGCTTAACCTCAGCGTACGCTATCAGAAGCCTGATCTGACATCCATCATACGTGAACTGGCCGCCAAAAGCATTGTGCATCAGGTGCCGCATATAAAGCGTGCTATCATCTACAAGGGCAATGACGATGAGCAACTGCTGAAAACGGATGGCATTAACATTGGTGAAATGTTCCAGCACAACAAAATCTTGGATCTGAATCGTTTGTATTCGAACGATATTCATGCTATAGCACGCACATATGGCATCGAAGCTGCGGCCCAGGTTATTGTCAAGGAAGTTAGCAATGTGTTCAAGGTTTATGGAATTACCGTGGATCGCAGGCATTTGTCACTGATTGCTGACTACATGACCTTTGACGGCACTTTCCAGCCGCTTTCACGCAAAGGAATGGAACACTCTTCATCGCCGTTACAGCAAATGTCTTTTGAATCCAGCTTGCAGTTTCTGCGCAGTGCTGCTGGCTTTGGTCGCCCTGACGAGCTAAACTCACCATCAAGTCGTCTAATGGTGGGCCTACCTGTACGAAACGGCACCGGTGCCTTTGAATTGTTGACCAGAATATGCTAATTAATAATTGCAATTTGTTTAAATAAATACTGGCTCCATTTTAAGCCAATAATCGATACTTTTAACTTAAAGATAGTTTTAATCGATAGATTCGAAAACAGCTGATTAAATTTGGTGAATATTACCATCTCTAACTGTCATTAAAACAATAATATTTTTCATACAGCAGAATTTTATAAAATTATAATTAAAATACAAAATGTTGAGTTCAATGGTAAAAGAGCACCATTCTAAACAATCAAAGCGCAAGCAGGATCAAGAAGTGCGTCGTAAAGAAGCCATTGAAGCTTCCAACGAACTAACTCAGGCTCTAGTTGACCATCTGAATGTGGGGTAAGCGAACTTAACAGAAATTTCTCTGTATATTATACTCATGTATATATATTTTTTTTAAATAGAGTGGCGCAAGCATATTTAAATCAAAAGCGTTTAGATGTAGAAGCCAAACAATTGCATGTAGGTGCTACTAACTTTGCCAAACAGACGCATCAGTGGCTGCAATTAATTGACAACTTCAGTAGCGCTCTGAAGGAGCTCGGAGATGTTGAGAACTGGGCGCGAAGCATTGAAGGAGATATGCAGGTTATACAGCAAACCCTGGAGTTAGCCTACAAAACGTCTCGTGCAACGCAAGTCACGACAAGTGCTGCGTCAACGTCAGTGAACTCTTCTGCAGGAGCATCAGATACAGCCAACCCATGATTTAGTTCTTCGTAGATGATAAATATCAAACAAGCGAACCGCCACATGAACTGATTTGTAGTTATTTTAATAATTTAATTTATTGTACAATTACCATAAAAATATTAACAGTGTATGAAATCGGTGCGTTTGCCAACAAATGCATTTAAATACATATTGCACACGTACATCACATTTTACATGTTATTTAGTATATACTAAAAAGTTATTTGTTAGTTTGATTAGTTTATTGTACGTAAGTTTGCTTTTAAAATACATATCACAATGTGTCCTACGCGTGTTAAGTTTCGAAGATGGAACGCGTAATATACACGGATGCTTTCTATGTGGTGGCAACATTCTACAAAACGTACGGACAAAATATCATTAGATTAGGGTTATGCGGGATGGAAACTATATAATATTAATTATACAGATGTTGCTGTCAAACCATTATGGATTAAGTGTAGGGATTTAAAAGCAACACAATTCAGTCTATATCCTCGTGCTGGGCTGGGCCTATGCTTTTGTTGTGCTTGGGAACTTGTCATTTATTCCCAAGCAAACATTCATCGGCACATTAGTAACGCGATTGAATGCGAGCAGCTGAAATGAAAAGAAGGACATACAATTAAACTTTTTAATTTTAAATGTAATAATTTATCTGCTGACTTACGCTTGCGTGGAGAGCGCGAACGAGAGAAGCTGCGAGTGCGAGAACTGCTACGTTCGTAACGATGACGGCTGCGATATCTACGACGATTTGATGGCGATAATGAGGACGACTCTTCGCGTTGGCGACGTCGCGAACGATAGCTATCTCGATTGTTAAAGTCACGCTCACGAGAACGTCTTCCCGGTGGACTGCAACATAATAGCCTCAATAATGACAATTATATTTCAAATATGTATAGAAAGCAATTGTACAAACCGTGATGGACGTCCCATGTATACACCAGGTGTAGGCGTGTGTGCACGTTGTGTTATAGAATAGTCGACGCGTATACGGCGGCCATCCACATCCATTCCTGTGCAGGCATCCTTGGCAACGCGTGCATCACTGAGATTTTCAAAGTAAATGAAGCAAAAGCCACGAGAACGATGTGTCTGTAAGAGTTGTTAGTGCACATTGTAAGCTATCAACGGTAAATAACTTGAGTCTCTTTTTAATATAGTGAACTCCCATAATCGTTTTAAGTGACATTAATAACTTTTCTAAGAGAAGTCAAATTGAAAATGTCAAATTCATGGTTTTTGGACTTATCGATAAATAATTGAACATCGGCCAATGGAAAAATTGTCAGATATTTTATCAATACGTAAATGGGATGTTACAGCAAGCCTTTAGTGATTTGCTAGTAACTCACATAGCAAACACTCATTATTGCTGTATTTATATATATGCTGTAGCCAAAAAAAAAAAACGTCAATTGGAAAATGCTAATTTCCAGTGGCTCATAGATAGATTTTGGCATTTTGTTAATAATGTTGATTTAACAATTTGACATACTTGAGCATCGATGACCATTTGGATGCGTTGAATGGGCCCAAATTTATTAAACAATTCACGCACTTTCTGCTCAGTGGTGTTAGTATTTAAGCCAAAAACTCCAATACAGCGGCTAGCCTGTGGATGATCCTAAAACAGGATGTTGTCAACAAAACTGAACTTTAGAAATTGTTTTTAAATTGGCGCTACTTACGCGTGCCTGGCGCATGCGTTGGCGATCGCGAGAGTTGCGGCCCGAATGATGACGCACTGAAGAATCTGACCCAGAGCGCGAACGCCGACGATGTTGAGAATTCGATTTTGAATTGTAGTGACGGCTTCCATAGACTTCACCGTCCGACCTTGAATAGGAATAGGTTAAATTTTCAGTTGGTTTTGCAGGCTGTGCATCTTGATTGTAAAAATGTGTGATTCGGATTTTTGACACTTGAGTATTTGAATTGGACTGCTGTGAGATTTCTATACGATTCACCACATTGCGCTGAATCAAATTTGCCCTTGCTATGAAATAATGTAAATAGTTTACTTCATATTTTTCTTACATTTTCAAATTATTTTTTCTTTTTATATTTTTTGGCAAAAACTGAGAGAGAGAACCTTCTCGCTTGAAAGGCTAAACCAAATGAAATATTCCGGTTGACAGTTTAATAGATAACGAAAATATTTCGCCTGCTGAGATGGGCGCCTGTCAATCTTTACTCGATACTCAATTTCTCATTCGATACTCACCGATTCTGACAGGAACGGAAACTGTTCGAGGACGCCGACGACGCCGACGACCCAGAGGATGAATTGTCAGAACTGAAAGATGTTTGTAATATTTGAGTGTATACAGCTTTATAAAAATACCAGCTAAAGTATATACCTGTATCCACTATTGTGTTTATCAACTCGTTCTAAATGTAAACATTCCTTTGCCCTCGGGTTAACGAGCCCTCTGGACTAATGTGGGTACGAACATTTAGCGCATATTGGGAACACTTTTATAAGATCCGTAAAATGGCATATTTGCTTTCGTACTTACCATGTTAAAGGACGCAAAAATATTAATAGTAACCAATAGAATCAATTCCTATTACGGTTTATCCGCTTTAAATCCAATGTCAGCAAGCAAGCACACAGAAACTACCAGGGCTGCACTGTTTTCGATATCGATATTATAAACGATTGAAAAAAAATAATGTTCGCACTATTTATGGTATTTTTTTGTCTCTTGACCAAACATCTAATGTTCAAAATATTTAAATTTAATAATTTTAATACATATCATATTAAAAGTCATGTAATCATTTATTTTTATAATAGCAATATAATCAATTATGCAAAATATTTTGCTTTTATTGTAAATTGTATATGAATCACAGTTTGTAAATATTAAATTACTATACACCTAATTATTAGTAGTATTTACCGAAGGAATCGTGTTTCATGCAAATGTAATTGTAAAGCATTTTTCGCTCATCATTATACAGTTCAGTAATCATTTTAAGCATACGATCGTCGTTGTAAGGACTTTTTGGTGGAGCTTCCAAAATATTGCCTTTCACATACCATTTCTTATCTTGAAAGTGTCTTTTTATTCTGTCACGCAATCCCACGCCACTAAAAGTAGGTTTACGAAATATTTCACACATATTCTTTTTGCCGTATTTGTGGAAAATGCGATTAAGTGTTTCATCGACCTCTGGCTGCTTGGCATAATAGATGTACCACAATTTGCGCCCCGGCGATCGGAGGTCAGTGAGATTTAGCACTCCCAAATACTCAATAGTTGAGGGATCACATTTAGACGTCTCTTCAGTTTGCTTGACGTAAAACATGCGATGCAAATATTTCTCAAATTCATCATCAAAATTACTAACTGAAAAATAAAAATTAATTGTATTGACTTAGTTACTTTGTTATATGTTACTTACCATTTGACGCCATTATTTACGTGGGCAGGAAAACTGTGTATGTTTCTCCTTCGATACTCAAATTGTACTTCTTTAATTAGTGGCTTGCTTGAGCTTAAATAGCTAATGTCGTCATTTCAATTTATATGAAATATTTTTGAAAGCTTCGACTTCAATGTTTGTTTCACAAGTTTGTTGGCCAAAAGCTGCCACTAAATAAGTATCGATACTTTATTTGTGCCAGATTGCATTAGAAACTTTTGTTTATTTTCTGATTAGAGGTAGAATTTTATTTTGTTAAACTTGTAAATGAAAACATATATACAATTTGATTGTTATTTATATTTATATTATAAGCCACTTATTTTTCCTCGAGTTCTAATTGTAGCAAAAATTGTTGCTATTCAAATGCGGCGATGAAAGTATAATAGACATAATGCTAAATTATTCTTTTTGTGAAAAGTGTGGCAAAGTTGATTAGATTATTTTAGCCGGTTTATGGCTTTATCAATTTCGTTAGGCACCACATAGACATTGGAGTATTTCTTAAAGCATTCTCTATTATTTAAAAACAGTTAAGTATTTTATCAAAAACATATTATAATGTATTAATTTAATTGTAAATAGTATGTATATGATTCACAGACTTTTGATATATAAACATAACAAATAGGAATCCCCATCAATGGAAGTACCTCTTCTGTTCATTATATTTCATACACAAGAAGTTATAAAGCATTCTTTGCTCTTCATTGTGCAGTTCTGTTATTATTTTGATCATTTGATCGTTGTTGAAAGAGCTTTTCGCTGGAGCCTCTAGTAAATTGCCTTTCACAAGCCATTTTCTATCTTGAAAATAAGATTTTACTCTGGTACGCAATGCAACCCCGCTAAATGTATGTTTCCGAAATATTTCACACATATTCTTTTTGCCGTATTTGTGGAAAATACGGTTTAGGGTATCATCGACCTCTGGTTGCTTGGCATAATAGATGTACCACAATTTGCGTTCCGGTGATCGAATGTCAGTTAGGCTAAGAACTCCAAAATGTTGAGCAATTGATTCATCACATTTGGACTTCACATCACATGGCTTGATACGGAACATTTGGTGCAAGTATTTCTCAAATTTACCATCAAAATCAATATCTGAAAAGTTAATCATTGAATCAGTCAAATAAATCACGTTATTGAGTCATTTTTCTTTTGTTGATTTTTTAATTACCATTTGAAGCCATTATTGGTTATTTCGGTTGGAATAATTTGTTTGTTTTTTGGTATGTAATTGGTATGCTTGAGTGTTGCTATTTGTACGTACAGCTGGCTTATGCTTAAATAACTCACGTCGTGATTTCACTTTATTTGAAGTATTCGAAAAGCTTCGATTTTGTTTATTTCATACATTTTGTTAACCAAAAGCTGCCACTGAGCAGCTTAGTATCGATACTCAGCGTGTTTAAGCGTTGCCAGACTGCTTGTATTCTGAATTCAATGGCAGCTTGCAAACAATAAATTATAAATATTCTTTAATTTAAATTATAATAATTCAGATATAACAAAAACAACTATTCTTGAAATAAACCATAATTTAAAATTGTTAAGGTCTAATAACAAATATATTTTATTTCTGAAAGGTTTTCATTTATTAGTAAATATTTCAATAATGGATCAATAACAGATAAATACAATTTGTTACTTTAATTGTAAATATATGAATCACAGATTCTTATGGATATAAAAACACGGAATAGGAATCCTATTAGTAAAAGTACTCCCTGACTCCATTATGTTTCATACACAAGAAACTATACAGCATTTTCCGTTCCTCCTGGTGCAGCTCTGTTATTATTTTAATCATTTGATCGTTGTTGAAAGAGCTTTTCGCTGGAGCCTCTAGTAAATTGCCTTTCACATGCCACTTCTTATCATCAAAGTACGCTTTTACTCTGGCACGCAATGCAACCCCGCTAAATGTATGTTTCCGAAATATTTCACACATATTCTTTTTGCCATACTTGTGGAATATACGGTTTAGAGTTTCATCGACCTCTGGTTGCTTGGCATAATAGATATACCACAATTTGCGCTCTGGCGAACGGATGTCAGTTAGACTTAGAACTCCAAAATACTCTAGCACTGACGGATCACATTTAGATGTTTCTTTACTTGGCGTGATGCAGAATTTTTTATGCCAATATACCTCAAATTCGTCATCAAAGTTTTTACTGACTGAAACAAATAATATAGAATTTGATTAGTTACACTGGATGATTGAATTAACTTATTTACCTTCAGAAGCCATTATTATTATTATTTTTTTTTTTTTTTTTTGTAAGAGTAAGAAACTTAGCTTTTACCCTTGCCCGTAAATGGGATTTATTTGAAATATGTATTATTTGTTCAATGTAATTTATACAAAATATGCGGAAAGGTGCTTAGACTAATTATATTTCACAACTGAAGCGATGCCAGACCTCATAGGTATCGATGCCAAAATAGAGGCTGCCAGATTCTCTTAGACTAGGCAAACAGCTGTTTTTGCTGCTACTTGCTCAATTTGTTATTTAACCAGCAACTTTCAATACAAGAAATGCAAAACTGCATTAATCTTCTGTCGCTTTCAGTAAAGTGCAATGTACGAGCTATTAGTACAACTGCGCCAGTGGCCGGTAAACGCAACTTCCGTAAATTCAATGTCTATAGCAAGCGTGGAACACGTGTGGTAAAAGAAGCGCAACGGACCATGGCCAATCCACCGGTGGCCATACAGAAACGAGGAGTTCGAGATACAGGCATTACAGTAAATGGTCAATATGTGGAAATACCTGAAAAAATACCCGACATCATTGTGCCAGATTTAACTGGCTGTAAGCTGAAGCCATATGTATCGTACAAAGCCCCCGAAGTAATTCAATCTGAATTCACTAGCTTGGATCTCTTCAACGCTATCTATTCAGAAAAGATTATGGCCGACTACACAGCTGGCAAGTTACAGGCCGATGGCAGCTCGAAGGAGCCGTCAGCCCATGAACAGCTAACACCGGAGGAAGCTCTGATGCGAGCGCGGAAAACTGGCAGTGATATTTTTTAAGAGATTTGTAAGCTTTTATTGTTTATAATTTGTTAAATTAACGTACGCACTTATTGCTCCATATACTTTTGACGATAATTGTAAAGTTTGCGGAGCCACTTCTCTGCTTTTAGTTCTGAATCGCCCAAAAACTGAAATGAAATTTTTGAAGTATGAGAGACGCAAATAAAACTAAAATAAAACTCACATTTGGATGAAATAATTCGTCTTCTTTTGCTGGTACAATTTCGCTCGGTTTGGGCACGGTTATAGTTTCCTTATTTAAGTCAATAATTACTTTGTCCTTTTCCGGTGCCTCTCGGTCGCGTGCACTGAAAAATGCACTTGGCTTGAATGTATCCTCGTCAATGGTTTCCAGAGCTTTCTGTACTTTGGCATCCAATAAATCAATGCCTTTGACAGCTGCCGTAGAGGTGCTGGCCGGTCGTATAGAACTTTCTGAGCTGGGTGCTCGGGTCGTGCGTTGTGATACGGATCTTGATTTTGATTTTCGGGAATCGATGTCTCTACTCTTGCTTTGCCGGCTTCGTGAGCTGCTGCGGGAACTATGCGGAGTTGTGCTACGTGATGAACTACGGCTACTGCTGCGACTGCGTCTGTAATACTTCTTCGCTTTCTTCGACTTTTTCTTCTTTGATTTTGATCTATTCCTATTGGTGCGAGACGGAGATTTCGACTTGGAGCGGTACCGTTCTCTATCCCTTTCACGGTTCCTGTCCCGATCTCGTTCTCGTTCGCGATCCCGATCCCGATCACGTTCGCGATCTCTTTCCCGCTCTCGGTCTCGTTCGCGTCTTTCTCGCATTTTATATTTCTTTTTGAATGCAGCTTGTCCTAATAAACAATTCTAAGCTAAACTGTTAATTAACAGTGACGCTAGGTCTGTTATAACAACTGTTGTTAACAGTATGAAACGATACATATATTAAATCTATCTATAAATAAATCGATCTATATTTTTCGATTTGTTAACGTGCATATGCTTAAATATAATACTAGTTAGATAAAAAAGGTTATTTTTATTTTAAATAACAAAATCAATTTCAAATGCGCTAAGAAAGTAAACTAATTTAATTTGAACAGCATCATGTTAATTGGAGGAGTAACTCTGCTTAACGTACTGTAAAAATTGACTATTCACAATTGAGAGATTTTGTAATAATTTGGTCAAAAGGGAAATTTTTAACAGCATGTTGGCGGGAAGCTTTAGAGTTTAATAAAATAAATATTTACTCCAATAATCAAGATCTTGACGCACAATGTTTTATCAACTACGACATACGATTTCTATTTATATACAAATTATGCCGAGTTTTTCCAAATCAAACAATTCTGTTTGTTATAAATCAGGAAGACTTACATGTCCACTGGTTATCTAATAATATATATGATTGCAGCTTTATCATTTTATATTGGCTGATTAAGCTGACCAGGAGGTATATAAATGATAGTTGAACTTCACATGATCACACTATAATTGCAGCGGTCAGTAGTATCAGTTAATAGTGTTAAAAATGTGGCTCCTACGATTATTGACAGCTCAGCTCTTTCTGACTCTCATCGTGACAGCTTTGCCTTCGAATGCTGGCCGAAGCAGTTCCACGACAACGGTAAATTAAAATTAAAGTTCAAATAATTGTAGTCAACTAACATTATCCATTAGGTGACTATTGTAAAAAAATATGGTTATCCAATTGAGGAACATCAAGTCCAGACATCCGATGGATATCTTCTAACAATGCATCGCATACCCTACTCCAAGAATACGGGCGATGATGGCCATCGTCCAGTTGTGTTCCTAATGCACGGTCTGCTCTGCTCCTCATCTGACTGGGTGCTCAGTGGCCCCACTAATGGATTGGCCTTCATTCTATCTGATGCCGGCTATGATGTCTGGATGGGCAATGCTCGCGGCAACACCTACTCGAGGAAGCATGCCGACAAGTCTCCACTGTTCCAGCCATTCTGGAACTTTGAATGGCATGACATTGGCATCTATGACTTGCCAGCCATGATGGACTATGTCCTCTATCATACGGGCGAGGATCAGTTGCAGTATGTCGGTCACTCGCAGGGCACAACCTCGTTCTTTGTGTTGAATTCGATGATCAAGCGATTCAGGAGCCGTATTCGCTCGGCTCATTTGCTGGCACCAGTTGCCTGGATGGGTCACATGGAAAGTCCACTGGCCAAGGTGGCAGGACCACTATTTGGACAGCCCAATATGCTCATTGAGCTGTTCGGAAGCGCCGAATTCATGCCCAACACCAAGGCTATGGAGCTTATGGGTTCACTGCTCTGCAGCGATGCTGCAATATCCCAGGTGATATGTTCCAATGTGCTCTTCTTGATGGGAGGCTGGAACTCGCCGTATTTGAACGAGTCCATGATTCCCGATATTATGGCCACAACGCCGGCTGGCTGCTCGATCAATCAAATGTTCCATTACCTGCAGGAGTACAATTCAGGACATTTCCGTCAGTTCGACTTAGGCTCGATCAGAAACAAGAAGGAATATGGCAGCAAGACACCGCCAGACTACGATGTCGCTGGTATTGATGTGCCCATCTATCTGTACTACAGTGATAACGACTATTTCGCCAGTCTCATTGATGTGGATAAGCTACGGGCGACATTGGATGAAAAGTCGCTGAAACGTGCGTATCGCTTGCCCGAGGTAAAGTGGAATCATTTGGACTTCCTTTGGGGCCTGAACATCAAGGAAATACTTTATGACCGAGTTCTTGATGATATTCAAAATGCGTAATATACAATAATAATAATAAAGACAGTTTTTAACGAGAATTATATTATTTGTATTTTCTACTGAGAGTTGGGTATACATATATTTTTTTTTATTACGGACTATCTTTTTCCCTTTATATAAATGCATATTTAAATATAATGCATATTTTCTATTGGTTTTGAAAACATCATGATATATTGACATACTTGTTTATGATATACATATATAATTAGTAAACATTTATCAATATTTTATGACTTGAAAATATTTACAGTTGTATTTCATTTCCTATTGATTGTAAATATATGGCAGCTCTTAAATGATAACAATAGAAGGCCCTGAATGACATACCGGGGGGTCAAGTTATCTGATTTGATGCCAATACATGAAAGTTCGGAAATTTGTAGAAAACTTTGAACTAATCTAATCTATCTAATGGCTAAGAATTGAAGTGTACTAATTATATCTTCGTATAAAAACAACTTTTCTCGTTAAGAAAACTTAAATACTGAGAGTAAATGAATAAATTTAATGTGGCATTCTAAAGTCGTTAGTATAAAAAAAGCATATATACAAATCGTTGATTATGAAAAAATGATAATAAATATATTAAATATATATAATAATTTTATTATAAATAAAAATAATAAGTAAACAAATTGTCATTAACATGACAAATTTAAAATTATGTTATTCGAGTTTTCTGTGTAATGCAACTCTGCAATTCTTATTATATTTTTCGATATTTTTATGCGCATTTGCAAATCTGGTCACACTAAGCATGCAGGTACATCCACGGTACAGCCTCGGCGAAAAAAGTGTATTGTCCAATTAAACTCAGTTATTATATTGACTAAATAACGTCTGAAAACTGTGCCCAGTGCGTTGGGAAAGATGACGCGCATAACTAGAAGTGACATATCGCTCGATATGGAGTGCTGGGTCGAGGAGCTATCACCAGCTCAGTTAGCTTACTACGAAAAAATCACAAATGAGCACAACGCTGTGAAAAATGCGCTCAAATCTGCCGTCAGTGCCAACGAGGGCAAGGAGTTGTTTAATGGTCAAGTGTTTCAGGCATACTCCTTCAAAGGTAAGGTGCTGCAGGAGCTGAAGGAGGCTACGTTGCCAAAGAAGCCGCCAAAGCCAGAAGCACCACCCCCAACCACTGCTGCTACTGGTGGCAGTGGTTCAGGGCGGGGGCGTGGTCGACCACGTCTAGCTTCGAACATTGCATACTTGGAGTCATCGGACGAGGGCGATGACGATGTGCCGCTGGCCAAGCGTCTAGCTCTATCTGCCGGTAAAAAAGCTGTTGCTGCTGCCGTCAACCCGGCACCTGCCTCATCGAAAGCAGGAAAGAAGTCAGGGGCAACTTCTGCTGTATCGCCTACTGGCAAGTCTTCGCCACTACTTAAGGGTGGCAAAGGATCCGGTATAGGATCTGGTGGCAAGCTATCAGGTGAAGCTCCCCCGAAAAACTTTCGTCCTGCAGAGGTCAATTCAGTGGGTGGTCTGGTGGTGGGCAGCAACGATGACAGTACGAAAGATAGTAAGGATGCAAAAGATGGCAAGGATACGAAAATGCAGGGCAAAACATATCCATCTCTGGTTGTGCTGGCCAAGCCCTTCCTCAAGGTTAAAGACATGGCAGCCACGCGCAGCAAACTGGACTCCAAAGTCAAGTTGGTACTTATGTTGACACCAAATAAGTTCTGCGAGTGGCTGCTCCAAGAAGGCTTGCTGCGTGCCCAGCAGCACTGCATTAATCATCGCAATAGCGAACTGAAACTAGGTGAGCATAACTTGTACTAATGACCTTTAAAAATCTCTAGATTAACAGCACATCTGACTTACATTCATTGCATTTATCCTAGGCGTTTACTCTGATATCAGCAAGTTCCCCTATACCGGAGGCTATGTGTGGATCAGCGAATGCTGCCCATACCGGTTCGTTTCTGTGTTCAATAACTCCATATTCGAAGGGGCTCAACATCCGCCAACATTTCTGCTTAAGCTGATATATCATTGGGCCTGCCAGACCAGCATCCAGAACGTTGTACAGTGGGTGAAGGTGGACAGCGTCTACATCAAAGGCATTTATACGTGGCTTCGTGCTATCTGCACTCTAGCGGTGCATCAAAAGTGCAAGAAACTAGGCGGCCCCGGCAAGTTTGTGGAGGTGCGTTCGAACAGTTGCCCCAAATGAGTTTTTATTAATATATATATATATATATATATATATAATATTGTGCTATTCAGGTGGGCGTCATCTCATTGGGCACCACGTCTCAGGATGGCGCGCAACGTCAAGTAAAGGTGGAAGTGCTTGGCGTTTACGATTACTCAGATAAATCCATACGGCTGCGTGCCGTAGAACCAATTACCGATGGTGATCGCAACTATAAAAAGCGCTTCCAGGTACATACAGTATATATGATTTTCGATTTGTATACCTTCTCTAAAAATATTCTAAATTTCCAGGCAATTTTAGAGCCACTTTCCCGATGGGTGCACAAGGACAGCACAATTTGCATAGATTTGACTGTAGATAAGATAACACTTTTCAGCATGGGCTTCAAGAATATAGTACAGGCCGCAGCCACTGACAATGCGGCGAAGCATAATAATTCGGCGGTCATGGAATATTTGCGTCGCATTGTACCACGCATGTTCCAGAACACACTGTCGTTGCTGTCGCGCCAAATGATACAACAGTTTCTGGACGAGCTGGTCTGGCGTGAAGCTTTTGGAACATATGCACTGCAAGCGTTCAATAATATTATTATACACATTGCTGAGCAGACACGCGTGACCACCAATGAGACCATTACACAGCGCCTGTATCAGGTGGGTATTAATAGAATCTACACAATTAATAAATTCAGTTATACGAATACAACTCTATTCTACAGGTTGCAACGAATCCATTCAAAGACTGGAGCGTGTTGCCTCCCAATTATAAGGAAACACCGGCCAATGCCACACCCAAACGCCTCAAGAAACGTTAGTAAATCATCAATCAGCTAGTATGTAGGCCGTGATTAGTTGTAATAGTTAAATTTTATCATAGGGTAGCAGGAGCTGCGTTAGATGCCAAACCCGAATTATATTGTAATGCCTATGCGTTTTGTCACTCCAAAACGAATGTAATTTTGAATGTCCACACCAATAAGCAATTCACATACTTAAATGTTTTAATATACCTTTTTTTTCATCAATCCATTAACATCGAATGTTCATGAAAGTATATATATATTTCTTTATGCTTTTTACCATGTATGTAAATTTAATTATATTCGTGATATTTTTTAATGAGTCAGCATTTAAAAACTGATTTATAATTTTACTTTTGGCATTCTTAAAATGTGTTAACTTGTTCTAAAAAGCAGCAAACGAAATAAAAACTAACAACTGAAACTGATTATGAATATATACAAAACAATGTAAAACTGGTACTTTTTATTTGCATTAATTATGATTTTTGGAGTGATATAACGCATACAATGGCATTAACTTGATATTAAACATCCAACTACGATGATGGGTCATGATGATTCCAAACATTTCCTAGCAAAAATTGAAAATAGACAAATTATAAAATATCCTTAAGAGCGGCGTGGAAAAAAAAAGAGTTCGTTAATAGTTGGATTATTTTAACTGTCCTTATCTTCTCGTTTTTAGCCATCAGTGATTCAGACTATGTGAATGCAAGCAAAGAATATTCAGCTAAAGTGAAGAAAGAAAAGGAGCGTGAGAAGGAAAAGGACGTTTTACCAGCGGGCAGCAAGCGTCGCGGCACCGTCAACACGCCTCCACCTGTGGCAGTCAGTAAGCCCGCAGCCAAGGCAGCAGCTGGCACTAAGTTGCCATTGAAAGTAGGACCTGCAAAAACGAGTGCGCCAGTTGTTACGCCGGCCAAGGTGCCGGTTAAGAAGCCTAAGGAGACAAAGGAAGAGAAAGATAAGGTGCCGGTGGTTATCAAAAAGGAGGAAGACGAGCTCAAGGGCCTCGAGGAACTCTATTATGGCATTAGCGATGGCACCGAAGAGTTCTATGAGCATTTCCCGTATAGCTCGCCTCGAGCCAATCCAGCTGAGCTGACCCGAACAGTGGAGTGTCCGATTTGCTTGAACGGCGAAACCTACGACTCCAATGAGAAGCTACAAACTCATCTGGTGTCGCACATCTCGCCCGAGGGCAAACAACATCAGTTCCAGTGCCTGTTTTGCCTGGAGAAGCACGCAACCGAATCTGTGCTGGCCAAGCACAACCAAATCATGCATCCTACCGAAACCAAGACAAATGGCTCACCATCCTATCATTGCTTGATTTGCCAGCAGCGCCACAATTCCTTGCATCTGCTCACCGCTCATCTACAGAAAGTGCACAGCACTCTGGAACTACCGTACTGGTGTCAGTCCTGCGGCTATCGCTCCTCCTCGCATCGCGACCTGGTTCGACACTTTTACGACGATCACAAGAATCAAAACTTTTTGCAATGCCCCTACTGTCTCGATGTAAGTTAAATCTGAAGCTCTTCGTAATTAATCTGTTCATTAAACTAAATCAATTGCTTGTAGATCTTCTACTTCACCCACAAGGGCAAGGTTAATCAACTGCGTGTTGAGCACTATTTTATGCATTTGGATGAGCATGTGAACAAACGTGATCCTTCACTGCGCTGCCAGAAATGTTCGCTGAGCTTTTTGGAGAAGGGCGACTTGAAACAACACTCAGTCGTGCATCATGTCAGCATGACCAAGACGAATAGACCAGTTCGATTGCTGTTGAACAATTCACTTCTGATTCCGCCGCCCAAGGTTCGCACTCATCATCGCGAGCAGCCGCCATTCTCGACATATAAACGACCAGTTTTCTTTGCTTTCCTTGAGGGCAAAACCTGTGCGGAGTGCAATACAGACATCGCCAGTGAGGAGACACATTACACGTAAGCAATCATAATATCAACACTGTGACATTAAACTAACTCTCTTAATGCTCAACAGCGGTTGGCTGCACTGCGTCAAGTGCAATTATCAGACTTGCTGCGAACGCGCTCAGTTCCGCCATGGCGTAGATTGCAATGGTAACTTTGTGGATGCCATGGAAGTAAATTTGCCGCAGGAGATGCACTGCATTTGTGGCTTTGCCACCAGCAATGGCAACAAAATGGCACAGCATTTGGCTAGCTGCGGCTTGAGCACCTGTTACCCCAGCTTAGAAGCGGCCAGCGAGAATGCCGTCAAGCGTAATATGCTGGACATGTTGGGGTTGGTTCGTCGTGACGGTGAAACATCGGGCGAGGGTGGTGAAATAGGCGAAGGCGGCGATGATGCCATGGATGACAATAATGATATGTTGCCAACACCAGAAGATGACCAACAGCAACAGCAACAGTTGGAACATCAGCAGCAGCAGCAGCAGCCAGACGATCAACAACAGCAGCACATTCACCATCATCAGGAACCACAACAAATGGATATGCAAACAGATGAACAGCAACCAGGGGCATATATTCCTCAGCCTGTACCTGAACCCATTGCCCATTTGGCCGAACAGCAACAGCAACAGCAGGAGCAGCAGCAGCAGCAAGTGCAACAACAGCAGCATCAACAACATCAGCAACAACACCCAACGCCAATACAATTTGGCGAAATGGAGGCAGCGCCTGTCATGCTAGATCCCCAAGTTCAAGTTGCTGCCGATTACGCTCAGGTGTCTGTGGTGCAGCAGCAGCAGCAACAGCACCATCAACAGCAGCCATACGGTATGTCTGGCTACGGCCAGAGCGCGCTCTCAACAGACATTGATATGCCGCTAATTGGTGAGCTAGCTGAACCCAATGCGCCGCCAACACCCCAGTTTCTCGGCGAGGTGCATACTCCCATGTTCGATGCAGTTGCCGCAGCCGAGCAGCAACACTATCATGCCCAGCAGCAACAGCAGCATCTTCAGCACCATCATCACCATCACCCCCAATGATACAAGGCGATGGGCAAGCTTAAACCACGCGATTACACGCTGCCTTGGCAGAATTACTAGAAATAAACTCACCGATTTGCAAACACATTCATGTATATTGTTGAGTATAAATTTTATTAAATTACATACATTACAATTTTGTAGATGAGCATCAAAATATTGCACAGTGAATATTGATCGATAATTTTAAAACTTTAAAAACAGATAATTTTAATTGTCCACATGTAATTCATAAAAAAAAAGAAACAAAATAAAATATAAATATGATAACCACAATGTTTTCTATTACTGCGAGCAATTGTTGATTCAGTATGCACAGGACATTTACAGAGAGAACTTGATACATTTACAAATTGCTTTGTCTTACTGATTAATAGACAATATTGTTATTGCGAAACCCTCAAAAAGTTATGGTTAAATGAAATCTGTAACAATTCTGTTCTCTTATAGGTTTGCCATCGGATTGTGCCAACTGGCAAACTCGAAATACTTATGTTGGTGAGATTGATTTTTACATGTTTGGAACTGTTTGATTATTGAGGTTGACTTTGTGATCTTGATCCTTGGTCATTTATTCTGTTGCCTTTGTTTTGATTTCAGCAGAGCGGAGAGTACTAGCGCTGTGTCCAGCTCCTGTTGTGTGCCCGGTTCGTTGTCAAGTGAAATTTCAGCAGCACGTTCATGGAAGCGCGCCAAAACGCGTGGGCGATAGTCTGCGAAAAAATTTAATTTTTAATTTAGTTCTAAGTCTAGTTATCAAGTTTGTTGCTTAAGTCTTTTGCTTCGTAGCATACATTAAGCTGGCTGCTACGATACACTGCTGCTACACACTTACCCACACTGCCTGCCAGAGGATTGCCAGTGAGGGATAGCGACTCCAGAAGCGGCAGATTAGCAACATAATCCACCTCATCCAATTGCTCGATAAGATTACAGCTCAAATCCACATTGACCAAGGAGAGCAGCTTTCGCAATCCACTTATCGACTTGATTTTGTTCTGTGCCAGCTTTAAGGTCACAAGATTACCCATGCAGAGGTGCCAGTCGACACACTCGGCTATTAAATTGCCCGACAGCGAAAGTAGTTGCAGATGTGGAAGCTCTGCCAGATTCTGTATGGAGCGAATGCGATTTTGTTCCAGGATTAGACAACGCAGCTTGGGCGCAGTTCGTACGCTGCCATCGATTTGCGTTAGTAGATTGCCCGTCAAGTCCAGCTCGGTTAGCTCGTTCCACGCATCTGTGCTGAGCAAAGCATCGTCGCTATTCGTTGCTACGGAGTCCGGCAGAAGACTGGGCACATCGCAGTTCTTGTGCAGATTATCGCAAAGGAGCACTTGATTGATGTGGGTAATTGTGGTATTGTGCACACAAATTGTTTGTAATGTCGGTTTCAATAGCTCTATGTCCACTATATTCTCGGTGGAGAGAGCCGAGAATTTGAGTGTTTTGAGATTGCGGAATGCATTCAAGTTGAAGCTCAAGCGATTCGGAATGATATTGCTGCGCCCAATCGGCACATCCACCGTATTGTAATCCTGAACAAAGCTAGCATTATCCTTAACAGGCGTTACGACCAGCGCCTCCAACTGCATGTTAAAGTCCAACACGTGGGAGAAGTCAAATTTGCCACCTTGCTCATTGTTAGGCGGACAGGGTAAGGCGAGGCGTTCACTGATGGCATATATCTGAGAAAATAAGAAAAATATTGATTATATTATATATGTAAATTTTAAAATGTTTTATATTATCAAAAATATCAACAAGTTCTGACGAGTGTTTACTTTTAAGGAATGCTTTCTTTGGTCACAGTTCGCACTCCTCATTCTTTAGGTACACCATAAGCAGCCTATAGAGCAATAATACTCCCATTAGTCTACGCTGCTCTTTTGTAAATTTACTGTGGGCCACACCGAAGTAGACGCCCACACGTCTGTTGGTCAAATGATTAATGCCCAAGGCATCGATCATTGCTGCCTCACGGGTGTGTGCATCACTTGAGGAGATGCAATTAAAGCCGCGCAGCAATACAACGCCACGTTTCATTTGCCAAAGGTGGACTATAAGAGCCAGCTTTGGATCCTTGGCCAGTACGATTGGATTGACAGATTTCAATAGCTTTTGGGCCTGACGCAAATGAACGAATGGACGCGTAGCCTTTCCCTTGCCCACATAGAAAATGGAGCGAAGAAACGTGAGCCACACGTCGACCTTGTGCATGCACTTGGCTCGATTGCTTAGTCCATCGGTTATGCGGGAATCAAGTAGCAAATAATTGAAAAAGATGCGCCTGCTGTGATCATGGTGGCAATGCCATCTCCTATGGCGTTTTACAAGATTGGAATGCTTTCTGATGTTTGCAAAACCCTTCTCCGACCGAAGAGTATATTGCAGCTCATAAGAGAAACTAGTCGAGGGCACGTGCATTACGCCTAAAGAGTACTTGATGCCGCGAATTTGAGCGAATTGATGTACGAGGGGACGGGTTCTGACCATGGTCAGTACGGCCACTAACAATTTATGCATCCTTTGTAAAACATCTACCAACAAATACAAGTTTAAGTAAAACTATTAAAAAAAAATAAATAAACTAAAAAGATATATGAATTTACTAGGTAAAATAAATAAATAACAAATGCCAACTAAATACAGTTTTTATTGGTAAAACTTACCTCCAGTGCAGAAAAGCTGTACTCCTTTTTGGCACTCAGCAATGCATCGCCACTTTCGTGAAACAGCTTGGCAAGATCTTGAAGCAGATAGATAATATCGTACTTGTTGAAATCCAAGAATTCGGCCAACAGTCGTGGCAATTCATTGCGAAAATAAATGAGCAGCTCTTGCAAATAGGTTTCCAGTTGCTCGCGTCGCTGTTCTAAAAATGCAGGCTGCTTATTGCCCACAAGCTGCAAATTAAATATTTAATTTGGTATAAAACCTGTGCTTGATTAATTATCAGTGGGCGTACCTTCTTTGGCGGCAGCAATTTTTTGCTGATGGATATGTCCTCGACCAACTTATTGTGCAGCTGAGCAAAATCACGATATCGTCGCTCTACAAACCAATCCACATTTCCCACACGAACCTGTGATGATGGTTATTAATATAGGCTTTGTAGTCATCTTAAATAATTATGATTAATACCTTGATGTCATAATACGTGATTCCAGCTGAGCTTTCTACAGAATATTTTGGTATTGTCACCGTTGTATCTTCATATTGACGATAATAGCACGACATTGTTACGTTTGTGTTCTTGCACTTGACAAAGTATTTTACATTTGGTGCTTAAAAATTAACATAATTGTGGCCTTTATTTAAATGATATCTTAAATTAAGAAGTGTTACTTATTTTTAATCAACCTGAGTTACTTTTTGATCAGCTGATTTGTGTCGCGATTAGAGGTGGACAAATTTTGTGGTCGGCAGCAATCGCTTTTCAGATATATTAAAAAATATAGAAGGAAAATGTTTATTTACATGGACAACATAAAACTTTGCATATCATTTTTTGCTTTTAGATCATTTTTACATTGCTTATTATTTGTTGATTTTTTGCATTAACGCCGATGCCAATGATAAATTTAGACAAACTTATCGATATGGCGTTATTGAACGTACAACATTTAGTAGTCTGGCAACGCCATTCTGGACATCGGCGTTTTTGTTTATATTGTTGGCAATTTCCATTTAACGAGTGCTGACGAGCAGGAGTTAAGCGATCTTCGATTAAGCAATGCCACTGCCCATGCACTTAAGCGTAGAAATATTATCAAGCAAAGCATAAAAACAAGTGACTCAGCCCAAAATGGGTTTTCTGGGCGACTGTGTAATCGTGTTCGTGTCGCAGGCAAGCGGCTAAATTAAAGATGTATAGTATTAGTATTACAAATGTAATTTATTATGTTTTCCAGATGCTGTTCTTTGCCGGCGGCTGGCTGTTCTTCAATAAGCAACTTTTCAAACACTATGAGATCCGTCACATATCTGTACAGTTGATATTCTCCTCAACATTTGCACTGTCCATTACGATGTTTGAGCTAATTATATTTGAAATTATTGACGTATTGGAATCAAGTTCCCGTTATTTCCATTGGCGTCTGGGTCTGACCCTTTTGTTGGTTATGGTGACCGCCGTGATACCTGTTTACATTTGTTACTCTGTGATACACAGCATTTCCTTCTGTAAGGCATATATTTACTTATTTGAAGACTTTTTATAATTAACTCAATTTCTTGTCGCAGTCTCCGATAGATGGGTCCGCATTTTGACTACACTCTGCTGGTTTGTCTTCCTTTACGGACTTTGGCGCATCGGTGAACCATTCCCTCTGCTCAGCGCCTCACATGGCATCTTCACAATCGAACAGGGAGTCTCACGCATTAGCGTTATTGGTGTAACTGTCATGGCCATCCTCTCCGGCTTTGGTGCTGTCAACTATCCATACACCAGCATGACCTATTTTATTAAGTAGGCACCATCGAGTCCACACATACAGCTGTCGTCTTATTAGGTATTGTTTTACTAATATTTGTTTTTATTACAGGCCTGTTTCTCGCAATGACATCATATGCTTTGAGCGCCGCTTAGCTCTGACTATTGACATGTTGACGGCTAAAAAAAGACGTATTGCAATGGCCGTCTATAATCTCAATAAACAGCATCCTACGAAGCCAAGAATTTGGAATATGCTCACCTCAGCTGTGCAACGTACAAACACATCTGGCGAAGGTAATTAATAAAATATTCCATTTTCATTTCAACTTAATTAATATTTTCTTTGCTTTATTTTTTCAGACATCAATCAGCTAAAGCAGGAAGTTTACGGCTTGGAAGAGTTGCAACGATCTGTTTTTCTCGAGCTAAGTTCACTCAAGAGCATGGAAGAGCGTCAACGCTGGTCGCAAACACTGCAGGGCAAATATTTTAATGTCTTGGGTCATTTTTTTTAGTGTCTACTGTGTCTATAAGATATTTATGGTTAGTAATGTAAAGCGAAGTAATTTTCATCATTTTTAATTTATAATTTCTGATTTTTTGTACAGTGCTGTATTAATATAATATTCGATCGCGTTGGCCGTAAGGATCCAGTGACTCGCGGCTTGGAGATTGCCGTGCACTGGTGTGGCTTTGATATAGATTTGGCTTTCTGGAACCAACATATATCCTTCCTTCTGGTTGGCTGCATTGTGGTTACATCTATACGTGGCTTGTTGCTTACGCTCACAAAGGTACGTGTTTTCCTAAATTAATAAAATAGATGGCTCTAAACGGTATTATTTCATTGCAGTTCTTCTATCGTATTTCATCCAGCAAATCAAGCAACATTATTGTATTGATTTTGGGTCAAATTATGGGCATGTATTTCTGCTCATCAGTTCTACTGATGCGCATGAATATGCCAGCCGAGTATCGCGTGATCATTACAGAAGTCCTTGGCAATTTGCACTTCAACTTCTACCATCGTTGGTTCGATGTCATATTTCTGGTCAGTGCCCTCACTACCATTATTGTATTGTATTTGTCCCGCAAACCTGTTCGCGTGGACGATACAGATTTGAATTAAACCAAAAGAATGAAAAGATCATGACATGTTATGATAAACTAGGCACAATTCGTATAAAATCAGTTAAACATATTTAACGCAAGCTTTAAGTTATATCTATATATGTATGTATATTAATCAATGTGTATGTGTGTATGCATATACTTACATACATACATATCTATTTCTGCCTTAGTATCTTAAGTAATACTTAGCACAAAAATCAAAGTTATATAAACTTTAAAGCAGTAAACTATTTAAAATATATAATGTATTTTTGCTTGTATTTATGGTTTAATTCCATGATATAAAAGCTTTGGAATAGCGTTCCCAGTATTTGTATGCATAACATTTAATCAAAGCTGCTATGAGCTGCAAAAGCTTTGCGTGGCCACGTAACAAATATCCTTTTTATGCTCAAGGTTGACTCAGATTTGAGTATATTTTCTCCTCTGTATGTTCCATTGCCACTGTTGCATGTTAATAACAGAAAATTGTTAATGTTAAAAGTTAGCTGCTTAGAATTGTTGGGTAATCTTGCCTGGTGGCTCCGTTGGAATAAGCATAAGAATAAAATGTAGGTAGTACCGGTGCCCGAACTAGGACATTTTAAGGAAGAGACAACTTGAGAATATATTCGCACAAGAAACATTTTATGACTTCCGAATACAAATATTGTTCAGGATATCTTCAGAAATGCTTCCTTGGAATTTTCTGCAACATCCCAAAGTCATTTAATCCTTAGAGGATCCGCTTGAAATGAACCTTAAAGCTGGATGGAATTTTAAAAATTCCACAAGCAGCCAACAGTTGTTGAAAGTGTAATGAAAATATAACGATGCGTGCCAATTCGGCAACAGAGTCGGCCTTTTTGGCCCAACTGTAGATAAAATGCCATTAAATCTGCAGCACCAACAGCAGCAGTGGCAGCAGCCAAAAAGCGTTCAAGTGTCTGAATGAATAAATCATGAAACAAAAATGATTGAAGGGTGCGGCCTCAAAACAACCACCCCTAAAACTGCAGTGCCCTTAAAAAGCGGCAAACAAAAGCGCAGTCCACTGAGGACTAAAGCGATTTAATCAGCTGTAAATTCGATTAGCTGTTAACAATGCATAAGGCGACGGCCCATTGGATGATGAAAGTAGTTACTGGACTAGCGATGAGCACGTACATCAAGTCACTCTCACTTATCAGCATCAACATGTGTGTAATATATTTAAGCTATTTGCATTTGTTGCACTTTGTGCGCTGGGATTAGCTTTGCGGTCTTCTGACAGTTCCACTCCGTTGCACGCTACCATCTCTAATTGTGGGCGGTTGTTGTGGGTCGCGTAACACTCGCTTGCCTGCTGGTGCTGGTTTACCTTATCGATTTCATCGATTAGTGATTGATAATATGTTTGGCCCGCTTGCTGTTGCTGTGGCTGTTGCTCTGGGGCGCTAACCTCATTGCCTGCTATGCAAATTTCCTACTGATTTGAATTTCATTTACGTTACGTATACGCACCATATGCTTGGCCATAATTAATGCGCTGTACAACAGCCGGCTAATTAGCATAACCTAAATTAATTTCCTTATTTAAGCCCTATGGGGCCTTCAGCCCTGAGCTGACTGATTGACAATAGCTGATCCATGCAAGCCGCAAATCGCTGTCAATTGCTAAGTGCCTCCTTTTACGTCTAGAAATTTGCCTTGACACTGTCATCCGGCTGGCTGACTGGCTGGCGTGTGTATTTAGCATATTTGCTGCGTCTCTGCAACAAGCGAACTTTTCTCTTCTTTTTTCTATGCATTCGCATATGGCTCTCTCGGATTCGCACCTGACTCGAGGCACTGCCAGCACCAACAGCAACAGCAATAACAACAAATTTAGCAGCTACGAATTGATGTTATTGTCAGTGCCGACTCGCTGCGGGATATGGCAACGGCATTAGCATATGAGAAGGCCGCTCCGATTGCTGAGGAATTTCTGACAGCCTTTGTGCCAATTATGTAAAGAACGTGCCCGTCTTCTCTGTGACAGATGAAATGGCAAGAGAGCTACAATTGAAGACAGGACAGAAAGTAGGAATATCTGAAATGGACGCAGTTTAAAGTGAAGCTTAAATTTGAATGTTGAGCTGCAAAATTTGCATATCTTTGTATTTATTTATTTGTTTTATTCATATTAAAATTTACATTAGTGTGTGTCCTGAAGCATGCAGCAATTAAATAAATAATATTTAAAAAAAACAAAGTATAAAAAATGGCTGCACTCGACCGACTTTTCAGGCGCTTCAGGTCTGAGCTATCTAAGCTCTTCTTGTCTATAATTATACTTGTATAAATCGTTTAATTGCCAAAAAATAACAAATTCCCGGATCTATTTACAATGCCTTAAATATAGAATTTCCATTGCCGGTTACTTGGCATTCCAGAATTAACTATTTGGCTCCACGGCTCTAATGAACAACGTTTGCTATCCATTAACCTTTAGCCGAGCACTTTGGCCTCATTATACTAAACCTCATCGATTGCTACGTACTGACCGTCCACTAATTAAGTTCTTTTTTTTTTTATATATATATTTTACTGCTCCCCTTGGGGTAGCGGCAGGTGCGCCAGTTGCGCATGTCTCATTAGCGTGCTCTGCACATAATTAACGCCACAGACTTCCAATAAGTAGCAAATGCAACAGCCATCGCAGCAATCAAAGCATTTGCAATTATGCCATTGATTACGCGATTATGCCATTGACACAATACAGAAATGATAAGTATTTATATCCAATTCATGGCCAATACACAGAGGAAAATGGAGAGGCCTAAAAGCGCGCTTCATTAGAGGCAATGCCTAGATAGTGATAAATTGAGAGAAAACAGAGAATAAAATGAAGTTAAAATTGGGTAAAGTGAACCCAGAATCAATTGACATGGGCCACAGATTTGATTCCCCTCACTCACTCACTCACTCTCTCTCTCCCTCTCCCTTTCTATATGTATATATGTATTTCGTCTCTTTTTTCATTGCAGATTGCCAATCAAATTATTTGAAATATAAATTATTTAAAAGTGCTGCAACAATTCCAGCCAAGCTGCGCTGAGAGTTGTGGGAGGGGCAGAGCCAGAGTGGACTCTGCCTATACAGGGTGTCTGATTAATAATGGCTTACCACTTGGCATGATTGCTGCTGCCATGAGCACCCTGTATGCGCATGTAGCACAGCGATTGCACCTTTTTCTCTTCGCTTCTTTTTTTTTTGTGACTCTCACTTAAATATATGAGCAACCATATACAATGTTATGTATGTGGCAGATCTTCGTAGCTTCCCAGCTGGGTCTCAGCCTCAGTTCAACCAAATCATGGTTGTTAATAATGCCGATGATGAGCGTGCTACAGCTACAGCTATAGCCTCCTCTCGAGTGCCGTGTATTGATGAGAACTCAATAATTCAATACAGCTGCTTGGGCAGTCATTAAGGGCAGTGAGTGGGCAAAGGCGAGGAGTACGCTCAATGGGGCTGACCTAACTGTTTCTGAGTGGACGTTCGCATGCGAGACATGTGTATGTGTGTGATGTGTGTATGTATGTATGTATGTATGTATGTAGAAAGGTCGCTTATAATAACGTTATGCATGCTTTTAGGCGCACAAGGACAAGGCCCCTCTAACAAGGTACAGCTACAGTTCGAAGCTGGCTATTAATTTTATCGCTGCATAGCATCGACACCACGCCCACAGGAGCGCAACTGCAGTTGTTTATTATGCATGGCGCGGCAGTCACAGTGAGTCGAGTTTGCTTTTAAACTGCGCCAAGATTATTCCATATATTTTGTGCCTCAATGATTCTTGGCGTTCAAAACTTGGCTAACTTTAATACATCTCAATCTTCACGCTTGTCGACGAGAGAGAGGGAGGGAGAGAGCGCAGCACCATAAAATTGCCATAAATGTTGATAAGACATGTTTGTCAGTCGTTTTAGCAGCACCTGCTCAACTGTTGGGCTGATCAGCTACACAGCTATTTCACCTGTTCACCTGACTCGACTCGACTCGACTGATTGAGTGGGCAAATGTGTAAAGTCTGCCTGATGATAAATGCATGTGGCCTGGCATTATATAGATTGTTTTCTTACATGGATATAGTTTAGTGTGCGGCTATCTTGAATTTAGTCAACAATTTGTAAGCCTATTACAGACAGCCATCTGCTGTTCAATTGAGAGCTCTCTCTTTCTCTCTCTCTCTCTTTCGTTGGCTTGGTAGCTGCACAAAAGTATTTACTGTAGTCATAACAAGTGTCAAATCGCTTCGTTAGCCTCGCTTTAACCTTGCCAACAGCCCTTGCTGGCCGTCTAAGCCCATTTCTATCACATTCTGTCAGCCATTTGCGACACAGCTGATTGCACTGGTCATCGGCCATTGGTTGGCAGGAGGCGGCAGGCCAGGGCCTGTGTCACAGCCGTCGCTGTCATTGATGGCATCTCAATCAAGGCTGTCATATGCTGTCACACGGCCCTTCAACGCCACGCAATGGTCGCGCTGATGAAGCTCCACAATTTCCGCTAGATTCTTGTAGCTTTGCTCTGCAGCTAGGCAACTCTTTATGTTTTTTATCTTTTCTCTTTGCTTTTGTCTCTCATGCTGATTGCTGGGTGCCGCCGTGAATAGCTCGGAGCACGCAAATTATGTAAATGTAATTGGCAATCGACAATTGGCCTCATAGTGTAGCTGTTATTCATGACCATTTGGCGGTGCTCAAGCGACCAATTTATGTTTATATGCCTTTAAAGATTGTCATGATATAAATTTATGCAACTATTTCCATTGCAAACAGCCAATCAACTGAGAATATGTACTGGAAGTGCGACGCTCTTATCGAATATTTCGTATAATTTTATGGGAATTTGTTTTTATTGGAATTGCGTGTGGCACTAGATTAGCTATAGTATTGATAGACTAAGAGAAATGAGGGATAATATTAAAGGGCGAATATCTTCTTTATAGTATACTTTGGATATAACAGCATCAGCAGGAAGCACTCTGCAAATAATTTCTATATCACTCAGGCTTCAGTTCTATTAAAAATAAATAATAATTAAAAAATTATTACAACATATATCACAATTAAATAATTAAAAAAATATTATATTTTTTATAATAATAAAGTAAAATAATAAATTTTTTTAAATTAAAAAATATATATAGATATTATTTTGTATACTAATAGAATAAAGTAATATTTATTATTTAAAAAATTTTTTTTACTAAAAAAGTAAAATAAATAATATAAAAAAATATAAAGATAAATTTTATATTTTCAGGAAATATATACATTTTTTGTTTTTATTTTTTTATTATTATTTATATATATTTTTATTTATTTTAATTTTTGTTTATTTTAATTTTTATTTTATTTTAATTTTTATTATTATTTTTATATATTTTTATTTATTTTATTATTTTTTTTTTTTAATTTTGAAAAAAAGCTTAAAAGCCGACAGCCAGAGAAAAAGTATTATAAATATAACAATAATTTTGAATTGTATTTTAAACATACATATTTCTGTAAACTCCTTTATAAATATTAAAAAAATATATATACATAGTATAAACAAAATTTGAAAGAGCTTCGTTGCACTAATTATGATTAATACACTGAAAACAAAAACGTTAAAAAATATAGCTATAGCTAGACACCAGAGCTTGACAGACAAGGTTATAAAATCTGTGCTTAAAATTGCTTTAACAAGCTGCACGCTGCTGCAGTTGACTTGGCTTTCCGCAAACGAACGAAAAAAGAAAAACCGCTGACATGTCCGGCACAGTTGGAAAAGCCACTAGAAAAAAAACAAATTTCGTTGAAAGAAAAATAATAAAAAAAAAAAAAGGTAACTCCAGCTGAAACGTAAAACGGCTTTAATTTACATGCAACACTGACCCAAAGCTTGTTGTGTTTAAAACTAGTTGAGAAAGAATAGATTAATATGCTCGCCCAGATTGTGCGGATTGCGTAGCTCATCTCCGGGCTCATCGACAAATAGCTGGAGTATGATAGCTGTGCGTATGCAGCGAACAATCGCATTGGCCAAGATCAGCAGCTTGAAGACAAGGGTCATCAGCAGCTTAATTATATTGTGCGGCTGCATTTCGGCTATATTACGCGTCATTCGTATCAGGTCTTTGCTCAGGCAGATCATGCTGGCCAGCCAGCACATAATGAACAGCATCATATAGGGTCCAAAGAAGATGAGCATGCGCTTGGTCACTGGCACCTTATCACCCTGTATATTATCGGTCGGAATGCAGATGTTACAGCGCGAGCAGTGATAGATCTGCCAGAGCACGAAGAGTATCAGGATAAACAGATAGGTTTGTGTCTGCATATCGAACGTCAGTAACGAAGTGAAAGTTACGAAATATTTGAGATTCCGCATCCAGAAGAACCACTTGGCCTCCTTTTTGACCAGCGGCACTATAGCTGCCGCCTGAATCATTATCCATAGGTAAAAGAGTGCCAAGAGGCAGCGCAGCAAGCACATCAGAGTTCGTGTATATTTTCGGCATCCTTTCTGCTTTGGCATCTTGAAAGCTTAAACATCAGATGCGAACTTGAAAAGAATTTTATTTAGTTTTGTATTGCGTTGATTGCTCAAAAAAGCAGAAATAGAAGCAAAAGGCAGACTAATTTTATTATTTAATACTTTTTCTCATTGACACGTTTTTTCTTTTTAGACAAGAGAATAACAGGTAAATGGATTTTAGTCTTTTATTCTTATTTAAGTAATTAAGTAGTTTCTCTAAAATGTACTTAGATAAATAATTTATAGAAGTGACCTTTGCTGGCAGCAGAATGGCAAAGTTTTATCAAAGCTAAATCAAGTGTTCAGGTCACTATAAAAATAAATTTAAAATAAATGACCTAGTATGCATTATCTATTGCTAATTTGTTATTATAAAATAGTATATATTATAAATTCAACTAGCACGTGTAATTCTGGGCTACAGAGAGTTTAAAATTAAATATTTATAGTTATGTACAGTAGTCGAATCAATCAATCGAATATGCTGCTTGTGGGAAAAGAGTTAAATGTCAAAGTTTAATCAGAGGTCATGCGGTAAATTAGTTGTATTTTTTAAGTAGTGAAGAGTTGTATGCCCTTTCAATAAAAAAATAATAATAATAAATAAAAATATAGTAAATTTTTAAATAAATTTGTTATATGCAAATATATAATAAGAAAAAATATATATACATATATGTATGTATATAATAGAAATTATGTATGTATATGCTTATATGAATATATTAATATTTTTATATTATTGTTTATATTTTTAATATATAGCCATTTACAAATAAAAAAAACGTATACAAAATTTAAAGAATTCTAAAATAAACAATTTAAATTATTATAAATAAAATGTTCGAGCATGAAACAAATTATTATGTTCGTTTATTTCGCATGACTAAAATTTGCATTATTTGTATATTTAAGTATATTTATTTTAGTATTATATATATATGCTTAAACATGTTTTTGTTGTATTTTCTATGAACAAAATATAGTTTTTATTTTGTATATTTTTTTTAAATATATGATTTCTTTATGTATTTCTTTATTTTAAATAAATATTCAAAACAAATGAATAAAGAAAATCAATATAAATATGAAATAAAAAATTAATATATTTATTTAAGTTATTTATAATATCTGTTATTTTTATGATATTAATTAAATAATAAATATCATGAAATAATAAATGTATTAATTATAAACAATATTTAACAATATAATAAGTAACAATAAACGTTTCTTTTATGAAAATTAACAAAATTAATATAATAATGAATTCCATATATCATTTGTAATATAGAAATGCCAGATATGGCCAATGCGATAAGTGCATAAATAAATGCATATAAACATATATATGTTTGTAAATATATTTCGTATATGCGCTGTGTAAATCAAGTAAACAATATATATTATGTTGAGTAAATTTAAATACATATAGGTGGCTAAATGAATATGTGGAATAAGCCATATTTATTATTTGTATTTATTTATTTTTTTAAAATTCATTTTCCATTTGTGTAAATTTTGATAATGTTCATAATAATATTGCACATACGCAGTGTATACATTTATTTTCATTAGAAGCTCTAAATGAAATGCGCAATATTTTTATTAAATATTTTTGTGTGAAAACATTTGTTGCGACATGTTTGACGAGCTGTTGAAATTAGTTTTCATGTCTAAATCAATTTGTCATGCTCAAATGGGTTTCACTTAACGAAGGAATGCAATTCAGAGTTCAATTTGTAATAAATATGAAAAAATACTGTATAATATGATTGTAGCATTGTATTATTGTTGTATTATTATTATAATATTATTTTACACACGGCATGCTGATATAAACTATTATCAAGCCCTGACCAATCGATATTTTTATTTCGGATTGTGGCAGAGTTTAGAGTTTATTTTTGTCAACATCGCATGTTTGGACCGGACCAGTTAAGAACTGAACAAAAATATGAAACTGTATCAGCTGGCTTTGGTAATTCTTTTAACGAGTCCAGCTAGCCAGAGCGAATGTGGCAATGGCAGGCAGTGGAACAGCATGGCAAGGAGATGTATTAAATATTATTTTGGCTCATGATCACGCAGCGGTCACATTCCGCCGCAAGATGACAATCATAAAAAGTAATAAACACAAAAAACACATTTATAAAACTGTATGAAAAAGGTGCGAGTGGACTATTAGCAGAATGACAACTAATTTCGGGGTTAATCCACACACACAACAAAGCACAACTCTCATTTATAACATTTAAAGACAAAAAAGAAGGGGAGAAGAGAACCAGGACAGGACAGCAAAATGAAACATCAACGCAGTGAACGAAGGGCCACAAAGTGGAATGAACAACATGAAAAATTAAATGCCATTTTGTGAAGCCAGCCGAATGCCAACGAGTTTTACTTTTTATATAATTCAGCAAAGGATGTCCTTGTCAGAACGGCTTACGATATGAATGTTGCCAACTTGTCAGCACAGCGCTTTCAATGGCCTTGTCCTTACGGTTAATCCTTTGTCAGCGACAATCAACTGTTCAATATGCCGTCGTCTACTATATATATATATATATATATATATATATATATATATATATATATATATATATATATGTATATACAAATGGTGCCACACATTTGTGGCTGCCTCAAAAGTGGACAAAGTCCAATGGCAAGTCTAAAATGTTTAAGAAGAAAGTTTTGAATTTTTAGGCTCAATATTCCATTTTTTTATTTTTCCAAATTGCATTGCTAACCGCAGTTGTATTGACGGACAATATAAATAATATTTGTCTCTTAGCCACAAACAATTTCAGCAATAAAATATGTATATTTATATTTTTGTGTGTGAAATATTTACCAAATATATCTAAAGCAAAAATCTTTTTTATTTGTTGAATTTGTGTTGAATTCAACTTTAGGAATCGTTTCACTCTTTCAATACTGTTATGCTCCTATCTTTCCATTGTTATATTTTTAATATATATGTATTCGTAATAAACAACACACACACACACATAAACGTCCTGTTGCTGTCAAATATGCAGCAATAAAAGCGTACAACATCACGTATACGCAATCAATTGTTAATGGCCGCCGCAGACATTTGACGCAACAGTTTCAATTTCAGTTTATTAGTTTCATTATTATTATTATTATTATTATTATTATTATTATGTGAATATCTGCGCCATGGGCAAATGAAATAATAAATTGTGAAACGCTAAACAGTCAGCTGCAAATATTCAGCTCATTTAGCTGAGCCTTTTTCTAAAAAAAACACAACTTGACTCGAAAATTAATAATCGTGGGCGCTGATTGGTGGTTGGTGGTTCGTTAGGTTGGTGGTTCGTTGGGTTGTTATATAGTCATTGATGGGCGTAGCATTGACTTGAACTAAATTAGACTCATTAAAACTTTGAACTTGACAGGTAGAAAGGTCAGCTTGACATTGAGAGAGAGAGTAGAAAGAGAGAGAGATTCGATAGCATCTCGAATTTCATTACGTTTGCTATAAATATGCATTAGAAATGGTTAATTGTTATCCAAACCGAACTCATTTGTATATTTAGCTTGCAGTTCATTTACTACTTTGCTTGATATTTATTGAAAATGCCGCGTCTGATTCAGTTCATCTTTTTGTTGCTTCTGCTTGGTCTAATTTCAGGCAAAAAATGTAGATGTGAGTAGAGCAATTCTCTTTTCCTAAACAAACTCGAATAACAAATTTTTTGTTGATACTTTTTGAAAAAGTTCCTTACATTTATGATAGTGGTAAATGCAAAATACCTTGATTTAATCCAAGTGAAGCTGGACAAGAAGAAAAACGTTTCTATAGATAGTAACTTGGACTGATTGTCATTAATCAATGTATGGATTGTTATTCCGAATATCAATAAACTAACTCGAAAAATTTTTCAATAATTCGTTACTTTTTCTATTCTCATGAGCAGCAAAAGCTCAGGCTAAGAAAATTGATTTTTGCTTGGAGATTAAAACAGAATTGAAGGAAAATAATAACAGGAACTTACATGCATTTGCTTAGTCTTGCAAGTAATGAAAATTAAATACTCTTACTAATTTCAAGGATGTTGTGTGAACCCTTTAAATTTGTCTATGAAGCCTGCGATTGTATTCATAGTTGATTCTATGGGAGACATGAAAGAGAATCAAGTTATTTAATTGAATAAAATATCGTTTTTAATAAATATAAAAAAATAATAATAAATAAAATTAATAATAATATATTATTACAATTTTTATTTGATTTTCAATGTTTTATAAGACAAACAAAAATATTAATATTAATAATAATAACACTATTAACGTAATAAATATAATTGCATTTACTTATTTTATGTTTTATAACATTTTTTTATTGTGAATATTATTTTATTTATTTTTTTATTATCTATGCAGTTAAACATGTTTTGAAAGAGATAAAAAAAACTTATTAAAAATAAGATATATTATACTAAAAAGTATTAAAATATGACAATATATAATATATATATAATATAATATATTCAAATAAATAAAAGTAAATATGGTATTCTTTAAGTATATAAATATGTATTTATATAAATATATATTTCTTATTATAATATATTTTTAAATATCAAAACTAATAATATTATTAGTTTTGATAAACAAAATAAAGAATTTATTTAAATTTTAATTTGTTCTATAATATATATATATATATATTTTTTAATTTTTAATTTTTAAATTTGTCATATAAATTCTTTATTTTGTTTTTATATTTAATTTATATATATGTTAATTCTTTTATATATTTTGCATTTATATTGTTTATATTTCATTCATATATTAAATTTTATATAAATTTATGTTAATATTTTCTCAAAATAAAAAAAAGAGCAAACTCCATGAGATACGAAACAGCTGACAATGATAAACATTCTACATATTCTACGCACACAGCTTAGTGAATCATCTGCTTCGTATAGAGTATAGATAATGCTCAGATGCTCAATATACTCTCAATTTATCCTCGGGCACAGTTGTCGTAATGAACAAACCGGTGGGTGGCGTGTGGCAAATTGTTTGCGAGTGGAAGTGTGTCCTGGTGGCAGTTGGCCAACAAATTACGTATACGCTCTCGCCTCGTCGGTGTCAAGTGAACTGCGACAGGCGGAATGGCCAGAAAGACAGCTAAAGGACAGCTGTCGGCCATGGGGCCAGCTAAAACAAATGAAGTCGAATGGCAATTGCAGCGAGCTCTTCGAATTGCATTGCCGTAATCACTTGAGCGTGATATATATACTTATACTTATACTTATACTTGATATATACTTCCATATATATAAATGTGTGTGTGTGTGTGTGTGTGTGTGTTATACTCGCTGGCATATTTTGCGGTTGCTCTGCACACAAAAGGTGTGAAAAGCAGCAGCCGGCATGCGGCCCTTTTGATTGGATGCTGTTGCTTATTTGGCACGGATTTCATTCGCCTTCCGCTTGGGGCCCCCTCCGCCTGCCCTACTGCACCACCCAAAAGGATTTTTAGAAATTGAAAGTTGACGTGTGCTGCATTTACTGCTGCCACTGCACTGTGCAAATGTGCGATAAATGTTGACTGCTGCAGAGAGAGAGAGAGAGAGAGAGGCAGCGAGAGAGCGAGAGGCAGCTAGAGCCAGTGAGTACTATAAATGACTGTATGCGATTCCACACACATCCATTCAACGACTTAAATAGCTTTTAAAGTGTTGCATTTCATCAAATTATATGAGGGTTAAGAAAATAAAAAAAAAAATTTGTATTCAATTCGTTGCCATTCACTCATTACAGACACAGCGCCACGTTTTGCAATATAATTTGAGGGCAGCAGCTGGCCCAACATAGTTTAGCTATATATGTAAGACTTTTTTATTTGTAAAGAGATTGCGTTCAATTGTCTCTTTCATTTTCTCTCTCGCTCTCTCTCTCTCTCTCTCTCTCTCTCTTTCATACATGCGTGCTCATTTGCTGTGAGACATTGGCTGATAGTAAGGGAGAAGAGAAACCTGTAATCATAATTGATCTACTGTATATACAGCCCTTACAGAATTGTCTAAATTTCTTATTCTTTAATATTCGATAATTTATAAAAATTTTAATTCTGCAAAATATGTTTTTTTTTATAATTTTATGAATATTTTCATATACTTATTAGTAAAATATTAAATCAAGTTTTTCTCAGTTTGTTACAAATACTGCACAACAGAAAGATAGATGGAAGTTGCTTGCTCACATATCGAATAAAGTAAGCATAGAGAAATTAAATAAATAACAAATGCTTTTTATTTTAATAAATTTAGTTTTTAATAAACCTAAACTTAAAGTTTTTATTAATAGAAAAATACATTTAAAATTTGAATTGACATTAAACTACAAGAAAATGCTAAATAGCACAGATATATAAACAGATCCTAACAATTCTATGTAACAATTCTCTCTTCCTCCCTTTCTTTCTTCCTCTCACTCTCTTATGATCTATATAAATCTTATATGTTAAATTTGCAATTCAATTTCCATTCACCATTGTATTATATATGAAAAATCTACATGTTTAGCTTTTTCGTTTCGTAGATTTAGCATAATCTTACTTTCTACCTTATCTATCTCTTTCTCTTTCTCACTTTCTCTCCAAAGGCTTTTAAACTGTTTATTTCAATTTTCGATTACACAATTTGTTAACATATTAAAAGGCATAGCTTTTATTATAAACCTAACTAAAATACAACAAATTTCTACATTGATAAATATGTATGTTTGTTATTTTTCAATGACATCTCGAATTCCTTAACGCTTGCCGTAAATAGGCATAAGAAATGGTTTAATGTATCCATAGCTGTAACACATTTGCTTTTATATTTATTTTACTACTTGGCTGAATACTAAAAAAAAAAATAAAAAATAAATAAATAAAAAGTTCTACTCATGAGCAGCATAAACTCTAGCAAAGAGAGTTGATAACTTAAACTTTAATCATTATCAAATAATATCTTGACTCTAATTGTGAATACAAACCTCTCAGGGTTTCAATTGCTTTCCTTGTAGCCAAACTATTTACTAGTTGTGATCGTCTAGATAGAGTGGATGCATTGCTCACTTAGTTGCCGCCTTTTGTGTATGCTCTGAGCACTTAGACAACGCTTTGTTTTTAGAGGGCCTCATAAATTGCGCATACGCCATGCTGCACAGCAGCAAGCCATATACACAGTCAGATAGCTTACATTTCTCTTTTGCTTCTATTTTGTTTTTTTTTTTCTTTCTCTTTTTTTTGTCTTTTCGCGTGGAAACGGAAGCGCATAAATTTACCGTTGAAATATTTGTGAGCCGTGAAAAAGTCAGTAAAAAAAAAAAAAACAGGTTTACTGAATGCCAAACGCGCTGCGCCGCAGCACTTTCGTCTGTCTCTCCTCTGCTGGGAGCTCAAATTGACATGCAATTGCAATGGCATGCAAATTGCAGCTGCAGCCCTCGCCACCCGCCCCCACAGGTACGCGCAGCGCCACTGTCGACTGTGGCAAGTTCAATTTGGTAGTCACACCTACGTCATGTGGCACTCGTCCAATTTTGAAAGGCTCCCCGCGGATTTGTGCATTTTATGCAACTTTCTTCTTATTGCTCAAAACGCAAAAATATATAGGAATAAATAAGCATGAGCACAATTTTCATTTGATTGTCAAATGACACTTTCTTAAAGCACTTTAACTTTGACGTCTCAAGTGTTTGACTTGCCTGCATTTGTTTCTTCTTTATTTTTTATTTTTTTATTTCATTTTATTTTTTTTGTGGGTCAAGCTGTCATACTCATTATGCTGTCTCATGCTTTACCTTGCAGCAGCAGCATCCTCATCAACTTCATCATCGTGAGCAGCAGCAGCAGCATGAGCGACGTGCTCTATTGTTGTAAGGCACCTCGTGGCAACAGTATTCGCAAAGTTTGCCTCGCAGCTTGTTTGTCTATCCTTGTTCAGCCTGCTCTTGCCTCTCGCTCACGAATTGCTTATGCTCTACCTGCACAGCTTGCAGTTGGCTGTTGTTGTTGCTGTTGCTGCTGCTGCTGCTGAGGATGATGATGTTCTTGCTGTTGTTACTGATGATGATGATGCTATTCCAGCTACCGTTGCTGCTTCTCCTGCTCCTGCTACTGCTACTGCTCCTGCTCTTGCTATTACTGTTGCTTTCGCTGCTGTTGTTACTCATGCTCCTGCTGCTCTTAGTCCTGCTCTTGCTGTTACTGTTGCTTTTGCTGCTGCTGTTGCTACTGCTCCTGCTGCTGCTGCTCTTGCTGCTGCAGTCACTGTTGTTGTTATTCTTTCTACTCCTGCTCCTGCTCCTTCTTCTACTTCTGCTCCTCCTCCTGCTGCCCCTTCTCCCGCTCCCGCTGCTGCTGGCTGTGTTGCAACCCACTTAGCAGTGTCGAGCTGTGTCTTTTGGGCCATCAATAAAATTACCAACGCTGATGGCCATTCTAGCTGCCCATTCCAAGTGAAATTCACGAACAACTCTTGCATATTTATAACACTCGACGAGCTAGCTGAGAACAATTTCAAGCTGATTTGTTAATATACTTATTTATAAACCACAAGCAGAGGAAGCAGCAGATGCTGTCAAAGCAAATGTCAACTGCAGCAGAAAGACCTTGAGCAGATAAGAGAGAAAAAAAAAAACACTTTGAGTAAGTCTGAGAAGTAAATATATAAAGCTCAATCAAATGGAAAAGTGCAAGCGCTTGTAGACCAAGCGAAAATTCCCCTCCCAAGTCTGAGTGAAAATGTCGAAATTGTTGTTGCATTTTCTGAAGTTTTATTTATTTTTATTACTCAATTAAAATTTAGTTGGGACATTTTGTTGTATGTTTGACTCTTTTCAATTGCTGGATGTATAATATGTATGTATATGCTGTCTGGATCTGTTTGTTCATCATCAATAAGTTTTAGTCTCTTACAACTATTTACTTTGGTTTAATGTAGCTGTGTCATGCACTTTTAGTAGAATTTTTACTTTGATCTCTAATATAATTTTAATGCTCTTCTTTCTTTCTTTATTTATTTAGTAGTAATTAATTTGAATTTTAAACATTTATTTGTAGTTTGCTTCTTTTTTTTTGTATTTTGGTAACAATTTTTCTTTGCTGCAATTTTTGTCAGCATTTGAATTAGTTTTTAGTTGCTTTTAAATTTTCTCTTAATTTTGTTTTTAATTTTTTGTTTTTTGGTTTTCAATTCTCTATAATACTCGTACGTATGTATATATATAAATATTTTGCTTGATAATATATATTTGTTTTCAAGTAGACAAACTTGTAGTACACTTGGTAGAAAAACAAAAAATTGTGCCACCAGATTAGTTTTGAGTTCTTGTTGAGTTCAGTTTTTAAGTAGCTCGCTGAAAAAATTTGTTGACGCTTCGTAGCTGCTGTCGCTAGAGTACCCCTAATGTGCCTTGCGGGCTTGTTTCAATTCATTAACATCGAGTGTCAGTTTAAAATTATGTTTATATATATTTTCTTTTATTATTTAATTTTTGTTTTACTTCTTTTTAAGTTTCTCCTTATGTAGGTACAACAATACACTGCATTTGATTTTTTTTGTGTTTTTTTTTTTTTGTTTTTTTTTTTTGTTTTTGGTTTTGGCTTTGGCCAGACAAACCGTTTAAATTTCAAAAATGTTTCAGCATTTTCCTTGGGTTTGTCTTCATTGTTTGCCCTACAATAAATTTTTGGAACATCGTGCCTTTCATAATTAATTTTTGCAAATTGATTTTCTTTTTTTTTTTTAACTGCTTCGCCTTTTTGTTTATTCAATTGGATTTATTTAAGCAACATTTAAATAAATCTCTTTTAATCATAAATTAGTTCAAGTATTTTGATTAAGCAAATTATAGATATCTTCTTTGCAGGCAGCGAAAAGCTAGGCAAATTTTATATATTTTTCAATTTGAATATTTTTTAATCAAAATTAATAAACAAGGAAGTTTCCATTAGAGGCTGCAAAGTTATAAGCTAATAATTGGCTCGGGTCGGCTTTACATATAATTTTCGCATGTAATTCATAGAGAATATATCTATATATATTCTTATTAATCTCTAGCAAATCATGTCATACAACAAATGCAACTAGTTTAAAGTTAAATTGCCTTTTATTCTTTGACAGATTTCAGTTGAAGAACTCAAAACATGAAACTTGAATTGCCATTCAATTGAATTATATTGCTTATAAAATAATGAATTATTAATATTATTAATTAATTAATTAACATATTTTCTAAAAAGTTTACAAGAGTGCAGGCTTTGCACAGTTACATTTTACCAATTTTTTTTCTTTTTCAATCAATTAATTTTTTATTTTTTTATTATATATTTGTAGACTGCTCTGTGGTCAGCCGACACCAACAAATTGAAAAGTCTGCGCATTGCTCAGCTTATTCGGGATTGGTTTCCCTGCGAATCTTGTGGCCACGGAACGATGCTTGAATTTTGGTAGCGGCCTTGTTTAGTTCCGGATCGGTTAGATCAATGTCCAGCTCCTCGGCCACCTTCTTGGTTATCTCCTGTATGTCCTCGTCCTCGGGCACATCCTTGTTCACCAGCTTGCGTGCCAAATGGCCACGGAAAGTGGACTGAATCTTCAGCGCAGCATGGCACAACTCTGAAACATAAAAGAGAATTTTATGTTAGTTTTTTTCACATTTTTTGTATTTTTTCTTTATAGTGGCCACTTGGCCCACACTTAATTGAAAAGTTTGCCCTCGCCTTTGAGTGCTTTCCCTTGACCGCCCTAAGTACAAAATTAGGACTTGCTTGCTTTGGCCCAATTGAAACTTTGCACTAAACTCAAACAATTTCAACTAGTTTTAATTAACTGCTGTTCATGTGGTCGCACCAAACATGAACTAGTTGCTGCTCATTATAGCTCGAATATGTCAGCATGCGAGGGCTGTTCAAAGAGCTTTGCTAAGTGAATATCAAATTTGTTTCATTTGAAGTTATTTGCTTGAATTTTATTAGTTTATGCTAAGGTTTTTTTATTCAAATACTTCACATGATATACATATTTTATATCACACACAAGCCCATGTCAAATTGTCATTTGTAAGAATTTTTGAGAGGGCCAAAACAAAATGCAAACAAATCAGCCAAATCGCATATAGTATTTCCCACTGGACCACGTTGGCCTTGATAAATTGTGTGCGTAAAATTCAACGCTGCTCATAAATATTTCCAAATAAATAAAAAAAATGAGAGAAAAAAGCGGAAATTCGCAATCAGAGCGAACAGCTCCCTGAGCGCTATTCAGAACTAGACTAGAGATATGGCTGACATGGCTGTGAGCGCGGTCAGGCTAATCGCGTTACGTATACGCAATGTATACGTATACGAGGCTGCCCCCAAAGGAGACGACAGCAAAAGACCTGCACTCGGTCGCATGTTGATTGCATATTTAATGCAAAAAAAAAAAAAAGAAACTCGGGCAGCAAATTAAGCTCGGAAACGTCGGCGAAGCATGCGAATGTGGTCGGAGTCGGTTTACGTGCTTGACTATATATTTTTTTTATACATGCTTTTTTCTTTAATTCTATTTTTTATTTAATAAGCGTTGCCAAATGAGCTTATTCACTTGCGCAACGACGCCTCAGCTAATTAGCAATTAACTGCGTCGAGTTGTCGAAATGCGACTCACCCATTGGAGTCGTGGGTTACGCGTGTGTGATGCGATTTAATGCGGACTAATTGAGGGGCTGAGCAGCAGCACCAGCAGCTGCAGTTTTGCTAGTTAGCTAATCAACATTTTAACTTGGCCAAAAGCTGCTTAAATGTCAGACAAAGTCTTAGCTACACTCGAGTCAGCTTTTATCAGATTTGATAGACAATGCAAAAATTTTTTGTTCGCAATTTGAATTTCTAAAATGCAAATTCATTCATGTGAAATTTCATATTTGTGAATAAATGTCTCTCGACTAAGCTCCTAATCGTAGTAGGTGGTATAATTTAGTTTCTGTTTTTGTTTTGACAATTTACTTGGTTTTTATACCAAAAATTTGGTATTTAAAGTGAAAAATGCAAAATTGGTATTTTTATAACAATTTGCGCTGCTTCGATTGCGCTATATATATATAGAGTTTGTATTTGGATTTGCAAATCTATCGATGAACAAAGAGATAGAGAGAGAGACGGAGAGAGAGAGAGAGAGAAAGCCAACAGCAAATTTGATACTTGTATTAAGATTTCCCTGAGCAATGCTCGCTAGCCAATTGCTATGCGAAGGGGACATAAAGAGATGGTATGAGTAAGAGCACGCAAGAAAGAGAGAAAGATACAAAATTGTAAATTTGATGGGCTTAAGTCTAGTTATGCTCATACCATTAGCTAAAGTTGTTGCTAATCTAACAAATATTCATTAAAGCTAAGCATAAATATTCCGAAAATTCACCTCAAGCTCTTGTGCATTTGAGTCCATTTTCTATGAGATTTTCAATGTTTCTTACAAATATTAAACTACTATTTACCTGTCTACATTTTCATTCAAGCATATATCTTTTGGCCTTTTCAAATGCTTTTTTTTTATATTTAAAAAGCATAGTTTATGCTAATTTATTATATATAAATTTGGTAAAATAATTCCTATTTTCTACTAGCTATGCTTTGCATTCGAACTGTCAGCTGCAGCTGCATATAAATGTATATGCCATACGCATTTAAAGCATTTTTATTTTGATTTAATATATTATTATTTCTTCTTTCAATTTTCCAGGCAACCCAATAGTGATTCAGACACATTCGTGTCGTGTGAAATATGCATTCATTGCGTTTGCTACAAAATGATTTAGAATTCATGCAAAATTCAACTTTGCTGCTCATGACTGTAATCATTTCTTAGCTGCCAAGTCCTGCAATCTCTTGCTTATTTAAACTATTTTCTTTCTTCTCTCTTTCGTTTTTTTAGCTGCTTGAGTTTATGCAAATGCTACAAAATTCTCATTTACAATTTTTTGATTACATTTTAGCTGCTGCCGCTGCTGCTCGCTGGAATTTCGTTTCAGGCAAAAAGTTGAGGATTTTTTTTGTAGCTGCTCTGGCTGGAGAACTGACTCAAGAGCTTGTGCACATGACAACGTTTAACACAATTAGGCACAAAAACTAAATTGGCTACTGGACTTTCATTTCTTGCTAATGCTAATGCGTTAAGAAGCGACAGCAGCTCCTGCTGCTGCTCCTGCTCCTCCTGCTGTCAACTAATTGGGGCCGAGTCATGGTAGTAAATGTTGTAACATTACGCATACGCACTGTGCGCCACGTGCCCATTGCCAGAGTCACGTGCCACGTCAGCTCGTGCTGCATTTGTGTTTATTTATAAAATATTTAAAATAAGCCCAAGACGTGCAAATAGCCAGCTGCCAAGCTGCAGGGCCTCAACTGTGACATTCATAGGCCAGGCTGCAGCAGGGGCGAGAGCGAGGGCAGCTCATGTGCTTCAGCTACTGAATATGCATGACATTCATGCAGCTGCTGCTGCTGTGCATAACTTGAGGCCACGTATGCTCTGAGGTGTTATCTTCAAATTATTTTGAACAGCAAAAAAAGTTGCTTTTTTTTTTTGGCAAGTTTTAACTAGATTTTTTCTTGCCTTATCGCAGTCAGAAGAAGTCAGAACAGTTTGCGACTACTCAAATTAGCCCTTTTCGTGGCAGTTAGGAACTTGACTATGGATGTATCTGCGTGGCTGTCACACATTGCCGTTATTTGCTCACGTAGCGAGCGTGTCCTGTCACAGGACACGGCCAGAGCCAGTGTTGAACACTGAGCATGCACATACATGCTCTCGCCGCTGCTGTTGCTTGCATATAAATTGAGTTTGTGCTTGGTATTGCGTACCTGCGAGAGGAAGGGAGACAGGGAGAGAGACTGAGCAAAAGTGAGAGCGAGGCAGCAATGATTGAGAGCGGGAGATTGAAAGGAACGCTTGAGAATGAGTGTAGGAATACTTGAAAGAGGGAGAGAGAGAGAAAGCCAACTGCAAATTTTATGTTTGGTCTGACAGTCGCATGAGTAATGCTCGCTGACCAATCGCTATTCGAAGAGGGACAAAAAGAGAGAGATAGAGCATGAGAGCGCAAGAAAGAGAGAAAAATACAAAATTGTAAATTTTATGTTTGGCCAGAGATTTGCATGAGCTATTGCTCTGGAGAAAGCGACAGAAAGAGACCTAGAGTATGAGAACGCAAGAAAGAGAAAGAGATATACAAATAGACGCTGTCCAAGTCTGATTGAGTGACTATCAAAGCTAGGCTTAAGTCCAGTTCTGCCCACGTTACTGCTGGTCTGCTCGTCAATTAAGAGTAGACAGTCGTAAAAGTCCAGTTCAATAAACATTTGATGGCCTCTATCATAACAAAGTTTTAAAATGATTCCAACTTTTTGTGTCTCTGGAGTGTGCATAATATTGATTTAGCTGCACGAGCTCAATTAGCTGATTGAACGAGCTTGCCTGCTATATATTTATATAGCTCTCTCTCTCTCTCTCTCTCTCTTGCTCAACATCTCTTGGCCAAACTTAGCTGCTAGATATATATAAATTATCTCTTTATCTGCTCCTGCTCAGCTATTCATCATAAATTTATAAATGTTATACCTTTGCCTTTATCTCTTGAACTCTATCTGAACCTTTTTTTTTTTTCTTTTTTTGGGCGCTCTGATAACCTTCGTTGCTTTTTCTGACCTCAGCTACCTCTCTCTTTTTTATTGAGATTTCATCACTGACGCAATGCACAAAAGTAATCAATCATACGACGTGTGTGCGATATTCACTCCATTTCTTTTTTTTTTGCAGACGTTGGCTGTCCTTGGCTATGATGATGATTATTGGTATTATTGAGTGTGCTTACGGTTGGCTAGAAAACCAACCAACGGCTCTTGGTCATGTGTTGGCACTTCTCTGTGCCATTCAATGCTCTTGACCCACATTCCAAAAAGCAACAACAGCAACAGCAACAACAATGTAAATTTATATTAAAAATAAAACAATGCAAATGCATGAATGGCGCACACACGAAGCTCCCTACCATGTCTCTGAGTGGGTTGCCGTTGGTGGTGCCATTAACAAAAGTGAAAATCTGTGACGTGTGCTAAGTAATTGTGTCATCTACATATGTATGTGTGTATGTATGTTGGGTGAGCCGTGAGAGATATAGAGACACGCGCATAATATGAGCACATAATGAAGTAGATAATAATACGCAACCAAGCAAGCAACGAATTATGAATGCTCTATTAGCAATAATGACACAGCTTCAATATTTATGAATTACAATTTGACATAAGCCCCCAAATGACCTCACAATGTCCAACTGCACAATATACAATAAATATGCATACTTGATGGCATTAGGCGTGTCAGAATTGTCAGAATCGTGATACACTGACCCAGTCCTAGCCGAGTGTCCCACATAATGACAGGCTAAGTGCCTGTGTAGCTGTTGTCCTTGCCAAGCATGTTGCGTCCCTCTCACTCACTCACTCACTCACTCACCCACTCTTTCACTCACTCTCGGCCAGCTGCCATAATAACTTTGTTAAGTCTTTGTCATAAATCTGAATTTTAATTACTTCTTGCCACACGTGCCCACAGGCAGCAAAAACCAACACGCCCACATACACACACTCACGCCCACACGCACTCAGTAAACGGCTCCATTTTAAGCAGCTGTACAGGATGTAATGCTCCCGTTGACACTTCCTTGACATTGCCAAAGCAGAAACCGACAAAAAATCTACAGAATTTACACTCTCATCGTGTGCCAACTGCCTTGAGCTTGAGTTGAACTTTTTGCGGTATTTAATGTTGCGTACTTAAATATGCTAATTGTTGCAGTATTTTTTTGTGGGATATTTTATGTGAAAAAGTGTAAAACTAAATACCGACTGCTAGTACTTTTGGCTTGTGAAAAATATACATAAATAATGCATAAATGTTTAAGGAAAGTAAAGCAATTCTATTCTTAGACATTTATACATTATCAAAATGAAATTTAAAAAATATAAATTTATTTATTAACTTACTAATACTATTTATTGACTTACTTAACTATTGAAAAACTTTTCCTTTTTATCAAAAATGTTCTTATACTTCTTTCACAAATAATCTGCTTTCTTATGATCTCAGGTTGTCAATGCGAGTATATGAGTATGAGTATACATATATTCCATGCGTATATAGATATACATATGTATATTCAAGTCTCTAATGAAATGGTTTATGGAAGAACCGACAGCAAGACGAACATTAAACATATCCAAACAAAAAACTCATTTTACTTCCTGAGTGCGAATAAAAACATATATTAAATCACATGCACTTATTCATCCACTCCAATGTCCAACTGCTTTGCTTTTTGAACCTATTTCAAGGCATTCAAAAAATGACAAATTGTGAAAAATTGAGCCAAGACAAAAGCTTCCAAAAAAAAAAAAAAACTCCCCAATTGTTTGCCAAAGTTTTTGGTGAGCACAGCAAATGCCTTGGTTCTGCCTCGCCTGGCCGCAGCTTGACCTTTTTTATTTCACTTTGGCCAAGCTTTGCGGTGGCCTCGAGTGCGCATTCTTAGACACTGGAACTAAGCCCATTTTTCAATTTCCGTTAACTAAGTCTTGCGGTTAACCGAAGAGGATTCATGGCCATTAGCAGAGCGCCCATTTACATTGGGACATAAGTCTTCGTTGACAACCAAAGATAATTGCGCATACGCAGTGTGGCCAGAGGAAATAATGATCGAAACAAGTTGGGCAGCTGTACTTTAATGAATTTATATTATTCATAATAATTTGCTTTGGTAAATATTATGTGAGTGTTTCTAATTAAACTTCAAACTGACATAAATTCTCTTGTGGTAATTGCATTTAAGCCAACAAACGAATCCACAGTCTCATTGGTGATTTGCGTTTGCCCACAAATCCATGTGCGTATTATGGCCACAGCAAATCAAACAAAAAACTTTAATTAATGTAAAGCCAAGCGCACAAAAGCGGCTTATGGCCACACATGGGAGACAGATTTGAGTCGTTTTTTTGGGTCGATGCTTTGGCTGGCTCGGCAAACTAATTAAAAGTCGACGCTGCTTCACATGAATCGCAGCCATAATTCACTAGCACGGGCTTAAAGATTAACTGAAATTTATGATCAAGGTGTAGGCAACTAGATTAAACAGATAATATTTTGTCAGGTAAACCCAAGCTGAATTAAAGGATTTATAATTTATTTACAATTAAATTGCAATCATTTGACGCTTGGTATTCGCGCTTAATTTACTGCAAATTAATTTATAATGTTAGTTAAAATATTTGAAATAAACCTAAACCAATTTCAAGCTTAACGGACTATGCAATGACTTGAGGCCAACTTTGGCTAAGCCAACGAATCACACGGCAGGTAAACAAGCTCCCTAGCTCCCATTTCGGATGGCAACTAAACAAATAAGAGAATTAAGTATTGAAGCCGCAATTAAATATTTACAAAGTACAATTTTCAAGACAACAATAAACTCGTTTATCTATGTGGGTGGGCCTAACTCTAAGAAGCATCAGCCAGAAGTAGAAGTAGAAGTAGAAAAGGTGGCAAGTTGTTGAAATATTTAAAATGGCGTCTAGGCGACAGAGCCAAGAAGTTTTACCAAGCGTTTAGTGGCTGCTAAATAAATACTAAACAAAAGTTGTCTTGCAGTCACGGAGCTAAGCACACACACACTCGCACACTCTCGCACACACGCACTTTCCATGTTTATCTATGGCACCCTTTCTTTTGCCCACTGTGCACTGTAAATTTAGGGACCGACAACAAAATGTTGTTGTCTCTTCGCATTTATTTTTAGGCTGCAATCATTTGCGTCGCACCTGAGCCCAAGCCAAAGGGCAGTAAGTGCGTGTGCATGTGTGTGTGTGTGTGTATGTGTGTGTGGTAGCGTGGGCATCAGCAAAAAAAGCGCCAATTCAGCGCCCAAAATGTGTTTGGTTCATGCTGCTTTTGCGTGTTCCGTGTCGTTTAGCTGGTTGTTCGTTTTGTGTGCTCCTTGCTCTCTTTATTTTATTACACTCGTGCAAGTAGCAAGAAGAGCATATTTGTTTTATGTCATGTGTGACGGCCTTGCTCTTATTAATTTGTTGAAAACACATACAAAATATTTATTTATTTATTTATTTTATTGTTACTAAGAATTAATTCTAAATAACAATTTAATTTTAAGCCGACAGAGGCCTTCAGGCACACACATACAAAAGAGCATTGGCTGCATTCGCTTAATGTCTATCATATTTTAATTGAGCTCTCATGTGTTAGAGTGTGACAACTATTGAGTCTAGTTTTCTTTCACAGGACTGCTAAAATTAGGCATGACACTGTTAACAATTTAGTGATGGCAATGTTAACAGAATAATTGATGCATTTCTATTGGCCTACTGCATTTAGTTTTCAAAAAGTTTGTTAATTAATAAATACGTTCTGCTGAATAAGAAGATTCAAATATTAGTATATTATAAATTATACATTAAATATATTTTATTTTATTTCGATCATAATTGAATTCATTACTATCTTTTAAATTTGTGGCTAATTGTGAAATACTAATTAGTATACTTTTGCTGCATTAACATTTATATTAGAATTTAATATTTTATACCTAATTTTAACAGCCTCACGCTATCTGTCTATACCCTTTGAGTGCATAGAAAATCGAACTATAATATATATTCAACTTTAGAGTTTAACTTCCCGAATTTCGTTGCTCACATTCATCTCTACACTAACACAAAGTACCCTATTTAATTACAAATTTCACCATTCCCCCACTGCGAACGAGTATTGTCAATTCAATGACGCCCGCACAATGCTTTTACTTGTTTTATTTTTTGCTGGTGTTGTCTTTATACACCGCATTATAGCGCGTGTTTTCCGTTTTCCGCCTTTTGTTTGTGCTGGCTGCTTGCGGCACAGCTGTGAATAAGCAACAAGACTAACAAGAGCTACAATATCCACATTCCCATCCACATTCTCGCACACACACACTTAACATTGTACTTAAATGTCTCGGCCTGCGGCTATGCTTGCTGTGGTGTAAATGAAATTACAACTGCGCTTAAAGCCGAAAATCCAATTAGAAAAAACGCGCTACGCCGGGGTTTTATCGCAGATGTTTTCTTCTTTTTTTTTTTTTTTTTTTGCTTGTTTGCTGCTATTGTTGTTACTGTCGACATCCGGCAAAACACGCACCGCATGCCAGCTGTCTACCGAAGGAGATTCATGCGTGATAGCCGAGACATAATAAACAAATGTTAAATGCCTTTCTAGGTGATTCGCAAAATGACAGATGCGTGCTATCGATACTATAAATGAAAATTGCATGATATTAGAAGGGTTTTAATGTAGATTGGAAAATGGTGAATATGCTTTTGTGCCTTTTCTTTAATTAAATATCATTTTGGGATATTTCGGGACATTTTTATAAATACCATAATAAGTAAAAAAATGACTAAATATGATATGCATATCGCTAAAGTTATATTCTTTGTCCAATAATTTTCTGACAATATTCACTTTTTCTCTAATAAATAAGTATATCTTCTCTTAGCTTATTCTCTAATCATTTTTTTGCAATATCCATTTAAGCCACATGCTTACATAATTGACAAAGTTTAATCAGCCTCTAAATTTATAATAAATATCAGATGACATGGCTTAGAAACTGACAGAGCAGCAGCTTGAATTACAAATTATTGTGTTTAAATATTTGTGCTATAAGCCATTGATATTACATATGTATATATGCAAATATGCTGTGTGCTCTCTCGCTTGAGCTTGGCCAACATCAACACAGTATTTACTTGGCCAATACCAAGTTATCATAGTTAACCATATGCAGCACAGTTGGCATGAGGAGACTAGAGCACAAATGGCATTTAACATCACAAAACTTTGCCTGCAGTAAACAACAATTAGTGAGCAATGATTATGCAAGTGAAATGAGGCCAAAATTGCAATTGGCCAGGCCGCAAAAACAAATTGGCAGACAATAGCACTGGGCGACCTTCGGAGGCATTAGGCCAAATGCGTAATGTGTGCTGGAATGTATGTGTGTGTGTGTGTGTGTGCGTGTGTGCTCGTTTGTGCTTTAGCAAATGAACGTGTTTTATGCACAAAGCAAATGCTCGAAATACCAGAAAAGGAAAACACGCCAAAACCACAATATTTGGCCAAATACGAATGCAACAAGAAAATATCCTTTAAAACCCTTTTGGCTTTTTGTTTGTGTGTGTGTGTGTGTGTGTGTGTATTTGTGCTCATTTGCATATGCCCGGCCGTAAAACGTTGTTGCATTCGCTTAAGCCAAACGCTGGCTATATAATTTGCTTCGAACCCAATCTTCTCTCTACTGCTGTGGCTGTTGTTGTTTTTATGTTTGCTTGTTTATTATCGTTGTTGAAAACTAGGCCAAAAAGCAGCTGGTCGTCCATTGTTGTTGTTGCCGCTGCCAACTCTGAATAATGATGAAGTTCTAACTGTCGGCCTCAGTGTGTGGGTGCGGTTGCATTGCAGCAGGTGTAAAGCAGGTGTGAAATTGTTGTTGGCTAAAAGTCGAAGGGAAGTTGTTGCAGTTGGGTGAAAATGTATAAACGGAATTTATGTGTTGCAGCAGAGAGAAATAAATAGAATAAAAGGAAAATAGAGACAGAGGGAACGAGAGAGAGAGAGAGAGAGGAAAACAAAACTTTTTTATAGTAAACGAATCTTTAAATTGAAAAAGTTGAAATTTGCTGCAATTGTTAATGAAAACTAAAACTTGCAATGGTTGTTGAGTGAAGAAAAGTTGGATATATACAATATATATATGTTTATATATCAATTGCTGAAGATTTGAATGTAATCTTAGAAGTTGAGTTTGCAAGATATTTGAAGAAGTGAATGGCTTGAATGGTGTGGGATTTTTGACAGAAAGTGAGGAGATCTCTAGCTCCTCACTTTCTGTCAAAAATCCCACACCATTCAAGCCATTCACTTCTTCAAATATCTTGCAAACTCAACTTCTAAGATTTATGATAAACTTGTATTTAAAATTTAAATTTGAAATTTAGCTAAAATATGAAATTAAATAACAACGAAAATATGATTAAAAAGAAATAGAAGAACGATTAAATTTTGCTTTTAATTTAAAAATATATCATTTAATTTTTAGCTCAATGATTAAAATAAATTAAATTTTTTTATTTATTTATATTTTTTATTATTTTTTTCTTTATACCAATAATACCCTACATTTATTTTTAAAGTCTTATCAAAAATAAATTAATAAATAAAAAATAAAAAAAAATAAAAATGAATTAGATATAAATATTTAAAATATTTACAGCAAAATAAAATACATGTAATTATTAGATATATTTACAAAAAATTAATTAAATCTTTATAGCAGAAATCTTGTAGGGAGATGCATTATATAAACATTTGATTCTTCTCAAAACGTTTATCAATATAAATCTATTTCAAGCCACTTCTAGCCATTTTTCTTGAATTTGTTAGCTAAACAAGAACATCCAGCTGACATATGTATATGCATATGTCACACTCGAGTTGGGTGAAAGTTGAAAAGTAGAGCACATACTACTACAACTACTACTGCTACTGCTAGTAGCTCTAGCTGGGCTGAGCTGACCTTCTTGACGTGTCTCTCATTGCGCTTGTTGTTATGCAACATCAAGCGTCTGTTCATGCATTTTTCCGTGGCTTTGACTTGTGAGCCACGACTAATTAGCCTTTGCCGTTCATTGTGAAATGCATATGAGATACGCCCTTTTGCCGTGCTGTTGAGCGGCATAATTAAGCTCAACGGCAATTGCGCGCGACAGTGTCAGGAGGCAGAGTCCTTCTATCTGTCTCTCTGTCTCTCTGTCTCTCTGTCTGTCTGCTTAGTTGTGAATTTGAGTGCGGAGTGTGATGTCGCCTTGATGACAGCCTCTAAGTTTTTAATGAGCAGCCAGCCAGTAAAAATGTTCAGTTGCTGCTGCTGGGGCTTAACAGGGTTAAATGTGCCCAGAGCAGATCTTTATAGGCACTCGACACGGGCTCTCCTGGGTTTCGATGTGCCTGTGTCGCTAGAAGTTTGCTTCTTTTTTTTTTTTTTTTTTTGGTTATTTATGAGCGCTGCGGATCTGTCACAGCCACGATTAAATACTCTTTGGATGGGGCGGGGGCGTGGCTGGGCGTAGGCTGTAAACTTTACATAGCCATGCGGGTCTCGCTGTCATTCGCAGGCCAGCCTTAAGGCGCTGCGACGCAACTTTTGTTGTGCGTTGCCAAGTGACAAATTTTCGCCTTACACTTGAAAATTTATTGCGTAACGGTAATGCGAAAGTTTTCATTATGCCCCTAAAGTTGTGGAAACTGTAATGCCAGCCATGTAGTTACAGCTCGAGTGTAAAGTTGTTGATGTTCGCCCCTAGCAGGAGTTGTGGCTGTGGATGGGGGGTGGGCGATGCCAGTGTCAAATTATGTACAGGAAAATTTTGTCAAGTGTAGCCATGATTAATGTGCTTGCAATGTGTAAGCAGGTTAACAAGATAGCACTTAGTCAAAGGCCTCGCATCTGTGTCACAACTGGGGCTAATAATGACCAAATAGCATCTCGCATGAAGTTCTCAAGTGACGCTCACTCTCTCTCTCTCTCTATCTCTCTCTTCCTCTCGTGTGAGCATGAATGAAAAATGAAGACACTCGCGTCCTGTGACACATTTCATTAAATTAAGTGCTAACCCCCCACAAAAAAAAGAGAGAAAACAGAAAGTCATACGACTGACTTTTTTTTTATGCTGCTCAAGGCAAATCATCAACAAGTGAAAAATAAAAATGTTTCGATAAAAGTAACTATCACTGTGAGCCGTTGAGCAGCCGAAAAGGAGTCTCATATGAGTAACATGCTTAATGCAGTGTCACATGCGTCTTATCCTGATTAATACAAATGATGCGAAGCACAAAAATATCTTCATTCATTTATCTATTGTTTGTTTATTTGGCTTTTTTGCTTCAGCTGCTCTTGAAGCTTATTTTGGGCTTATTAGAAATTTAATTTGCTAATTTATTTATTATTTAATTATTTTATTTTAATTAATATCTATTTTTATTAATTTAAATTTAGTTTTTTTTTTTAATTAGTTTTTATTTGCATTTCTTGTTTTAATTAGATTATTTTTATTCAATATCTATTTCCATTAATTTAAATTTATTTCTGATTTTTTTTTTTTTTAAATATAATTTTAGTTGACTTTTGGTTTTAATTAGATTTTTTTACATTTTCTAATCTATTTTAATTTAGTTAATTTTTTATTTAATTTATTTTTAATTTAGTTCTGATCTATGCTTTATTTGGCTGCTGCTTCGTAGTAAATTCAATTTAACTTTCAATATTTATTTTTATTTTTAATTTTTTAATGTGTTTTAAGGAATAGTATTTTATATAAAAATTTATTTTAATAGTAATAATTTTAGTTAAGCAACAAATTAACCAAAATTAATGTATTTTAAACATTTATTTGAATAGTAATAATTTTAGTTAAGCAGCAAATTAACTGCGACGCAGCTTCGACAGCCGGCAACAGCCTGAAGACCTCTCCCTGAGGGAAATTTATTATGTATTATAACTAGGGCTTTCCTTTCACTTTCCCTTTCACACCCATTTACTCTGCACCTGTGCCAGCATAAGGATTCTTTTCAACGAGCACAGATCCCTGCAGCGACGTTTTCGCCTCTTGGGAGTATGTTCAGGCATGAACATGGAATTTACATAAGAAATAGGAAAAAAAAAAACGCTTGTGCTTCAGTTACATAGCAAGGCAAAGCATGGGAAATGATATAAAATTATTTAAAGGAAAAGGTTTGTTTTCATTTCGGTAAGACTAATGTGCCTATTAGATGGGAATTTTATATAAAAGCAGGCTTAAATAAATTGAAATACATTATTAATAAATGGAATTTTTCATAAAAGAGAAATGTTTAGTTGAGCGTAATTGTAGCTGCTGCTAATTCATCTGACCTTGATCTTTCTTTCACTATAATTTGGATTATTTTATGAATTGAATTCATAATTCAGCTTTGCTATAAAGTTTAATATATTTATATTTATTTTTTATTTAATTTTATTAAAGCAGTTTCCCTGTTACTTAAAGTTTGGACAATTTCTCCCATTGTAACTTCATGACATACGAAAAATATTTGAGAATTTGCATATTCAAGCATTACAAATAGTAAACATATAGAAACCTGCCTCTCTCCACTGTCAAATAGAAGACTTTAGAGAAAGTCTTCCTAAAAAACTTTCTTTTTAGAGACTTTAGAGAAAGTCTTCCTAAAAAAACGTTCTTACATTTTTTAATAAAAGCATTCTTCAACAAAATTTTATTTTATTTATTTATTTTATATTCTTTAAATTTTTCATCTAAATTTAGTTTTTTTTTTTTTTATAAATACGTTTTAGTTCATCAACTTAATTTTATTATTTTTATATTTTTTAAAAAAGCATTTATTTTTATAAAAGCATTTTAGTTCTTCATCTAAATTTCGTTTATTTTTTTAATAAAAACATTTTCATTATTTATCAAATTTTAATTATTTTATTAATAAAGGCATTTCTGTTCTTCAACTAAATTTTATTTATTTATGTTTTATTTTTATTTTATTTTTGTTGTTGTTATAATTGCATTAATGTATACATATATTTTATTTATTTATTTAATAAAAATATTTTAGTTCTGCACCAAAATTTTATTTAATTTTTAATAAAAGCATTTTAATGCTGCATATAAATTTCATGTATTTTTTTATAGAAAGCATTTTAGGTCCTCAACAAAATTATTTGTATATTTCTTATATAATTCTTCATCAAAATTGTTAATTAAAAGCATTTTAAGAACAAGCTGCAGCAATTTCTTTGACACTTTCAACTTTTGGGCAATTGCTCTCATTCCTGCTGCATGGCATAATATATTTAAATTTAAAAATTCCAACTACAAAACCTTGTAAATATAACATAAGAGCTCGACTATCTCCTTTTTGAATACATATATAAATATTTAAATTCTTAAGAAGCAACTGCAACATTCCAAATATGCAAACTCAAAGGGTTTAAAGACCTGCCTCTCTTCGTCTCTCATTTCAGATGCATGGCATATTTAAAATATTTTTAAAAAATCTCTTTCTCTATATTCTACATTACAAAAAAAAACCAAAATCACTATTTAGCTCGCCTTTCACCCTTACAAAATAGTTTTAAAGCTCTCAAAGTATTCTTTCGTTTTTTTAATCATTTCCAGAATCTTGTCATCCATATCCTATTACAAGAGTGCAGCGCTGAAAGCTATGCTACATTTTTTTTATTTGTATTTCTCTCACAGCTTGCAATGCTTTTCTCTCTCTCTATTCTCGTGGCTTTCTCAAAGTAAATATTTGCCGTTTGTAAACCAATGCCTCAATCTCATCAGGCTTCAGATATCCTTCACACTTTAAGAACTTGCTGGCTTGCCATTCACTTACCTTTGTCGTTCGGATCGAACTCAGCCTCGAGCTCTGCTTTGGTGGGCTCCGCCTCGGCAGCAGCAGCAGCTGAGGCAGCAGCTGAGGCAGCGGCTGAGGCAGAGGCGGCTGCTGGAATGGCGCTGCCATTGTTGGTTGTAGTTTTGGTTTCCGATTTTTTCATGGTTTCTCTCACTTTGTGGCCTCGAAATACGGCTTGAATCTTTGTGGCGGCTTTGGCTGCAATCAAATGTATCAAATCGCAAAAGATATTAGTGCAAAGTCTCATCTATAAATAACTTTAGAGATACTTAAACTTAAGTAAAAAGTTTGCATTTTAATAGGACGTGGCACGAGCTAATGTCAAAAACTCTGTGACAGCTTTTACTCTACAAAAACTTATTTTTTGTTTTTTTCGTGTTTTTCTTTGCCTTGTAATAACTTTTGCGCTTTCAAGTTTCGCAAAGCAATTAACTTCTAGCACAAGCCCAGAGCAAATTCGATCGATTTCTGATTGAGCCCGCAAAATTGTTGAAGCATTTTCTTTATATTTTCTTTATTTTCCTCATTTTTTTTTTTTTTTGGGCCATTTGCCAGCAGCTTTGCTAATATACTTGAAGCGTAACTTCGTGTGCGTGTTTGAATTTTTGGGCGAAGACCATACAATAAATGGGAACAGCATAAAGCCAACTCTATAGTGCATGGCGTTATACCCTGGGAAATAGTGTGCGTAAAGGGAGTTTTAAATTTTTTATTAAGTTTATTGTATTCATGCTCAATATAGAAATATAATATATAAAAATATAATATATATATTAAAAAGAATAGAGTATAGCTGACAACTTTGCTCTGCTCTTGCGATGCTTGCCATGTGCCGCTTTTAGCCAGGTCAGCGTTCAATTTTGATAGCATTTTTCACGCAGCTACCCAAATGGCTGGCCTTGAATAAGTTATAATGAATTGACACGTAAGGCCTTTTTCGCCAGCACTATCACTAAAAGCAGCAGCAGCAACGGCAGCAGGAGCAGCAGCAGCAGCAGCAACGGCGAAAAAGAAACAGAAACAGTTTTGTGGCTTGAAAAATTGTATTGGCTGCAGCCAGATAGCCAGATAGCCAGACCAGCCAGCTGGCATATGTCTGTCAGGGCGTGGCCAGGTGTTGTGGCCACATTTTGCTGATGGCTTTGCCGGCGCTGTCAAGTGTTGGCCAGCTGCCTAAAGTGCCTCGAGGCTCGAGGCATTAAATCATGTTATGGCATTGAATGCCAGTTTCGTTGCTCTATACCTTTTTTATTTTGTATTTTATCTACCAAAAGCCATAAACAATTAAAATAATGTATGCTATGTGGCAAATTGTGGCTGAAGTGCCTAGGCATTTAAGTCAATTGAAGTGCGCTCGAGCATAGTTTGTTAATGGCCAACGAATATTGCGAAAAAGGCATCGAATCGAGAGAGAGATGTATTTATTTATATTTGCTAGCTTGATAATTGAATTAAATATGAAATAATTGCATTAGCTCAGAGCACACTCCAATGAAATCAAATATGAAAGGACAGCAATGAGAGCAGCATACTCATAATTTATGCCTATTTAATGTATTTAAATTAAAAAATTAAATTACAAATACAGCTAAAAGCCTGTCATGTTACACGAGTGCAAATGAAATTTCACAGTCAGTTGATGGCCTCGATTTTAGGGCTGCCATAAAGCTGACTTATTAAATAAATTTTGCATGCGGCTCATTAAATCTGGCAAATGAAAAAAAAAATAAATAAAAAGCAAATGAAAGAACAAAAATGTGCAACGTGTGCAGTCGAGTGAAAAATAAAATGAATATTAACCTTAGCAAAGCAGACACAACACGCACACAGGTAGCAAATTTACACCTGTGCAGGAAGCTTCTATAAATGAAACGTAAAAAAAGTCGTATAAAACCATACAAAATGCCACATTAACTTCTTTGCAAAGCATTCAATGAAAGCATATATTTTCTGGCCGTGCAATTTGTTGCATGAACAAAGTAAAAGCCCAACAACGTCAAAAATATATATCTAATACCTAATTAATGTCTAAGTACGTGTATCAGTAATGTCATTTTTATTTAAACCAAAATAAAAGGCTGAAAAAGGCTGATAAAGGCTGAATACCCGGGAAAAAAGGTTGAAAAAAAGGCTGAGAGTTATAAATTGATATTTAGTTTCTTTTAAATCAATAAAAATAAATATTCATATTAAAAAAATTCACTTTCGCATTTTTCGTTTATATATTTCTTTCATGTGTCACTTAATTCTCTTGTTTGGCAAACGAATTTCCAATTTACAGAGTTGGGAATTTTTGAGGGAAATTATTCTATAGATCCAAGTATCGATACTTTAACAGTAGAATAACATTTCAAAGGTCAAAGGCGCTAAGAACAGCTTATAAAATTGACACACAAAAAAGTAAAATACAAAAAAATTAAATTTGCTAAAAGTTTTAGCCTTTTTCTTAGCAAATTAAAATTTTGTATTACACTTGTTTTTGTGTACATTTTATAAGCTGTTCTTAGCGCCTTTGACGTTCCGAAATTGAGCAATCGCATATACAAAACAGCCAGATTTGACGGGAAAAAAAGCCGTAATGACATCAGTGTCATAACACTTGGTGTATATAAACGCCAATTATGGCTGCAGAGAGCAAATCGCTTCCGCTTCCTGCTGTCAGCATCTGATTAGATTCAGCCAAGTCGCGCTGAGCTCCCTTTGAGCTGCTGAGCTTTCTTTGTTTATGGTTGTTGTTGTTGTTGTTGTTGCAACCACTTAATGGGCATAAGCACGCTTAACTGGCAGCCCGAATGGCCAGCCAACTGTCCAAGTTAACTTATTTACATAATTAAAATTCATTAGCTAACGTTGCGCCGTGGCGTCTGTCTCTGGCAGCAGCGCTTTTGTTAGTTTTGCTTTCTTGTCTATGCCAGCAGCTGCTGTTATTTTTTATTTATTTTGTGGGCGTGGTCACGTTTGGCATACGCAATATTTGCAGCAAAACAAAAACACAAATGCAGTTTGGCAAATGCTGTGGGTAAATAAATTGCGGCGTAAGAGAAATAAATAAAAATAACAAACGGAAGCGTATTTGAAATTAACAAACAAAATAATATAAATAGCTTGCTCAATGTTGAAACAGGATTTTAGATTATACGAGAATATAGTTGTAAACTAACAGCAGCATAATTATTTTTAATTAGCATAGCAAAATTTGACCTTGAACTGGGATAACTTTGTCCTGCACTAACCAAAGCTGGCACAAAATTAAAATCAGCATATAAAATATATATATATATATACAGGGTGTCTCGAAAAGTTACGCAAGAAGAAATTGCGATAGAAAATAAAGGTTTATAGGAAATAATTTTGATAGAAAGCGAAGGTTTATACAGGGTGTCACGAAAAATCACGTTAGAAGTATTTTAATGTTAGAAAACAAATGTTTATACAGCATGTCACGAAAAATCACACAAAAAGTAATTTTTTAATAGAAAATAAAGGTTTATAAAAGTATAAACTATCGGGTATATGGCCTTTGCTTTACTTTGCGGAGTTATATGCACTTTTTTATTGAAATTTTCCACAATTTCTTTGCAAATTTGTTGCTGAATTTCATTGATACAGCGCTTGTGGCCTTGTTGAAATAAAACTTAGATTCCAGTCAACCTAAGAAGAAACTCAGAAAATCTCAAAGAAAATAATCCAACTGCCTTAAAGCGCATAATCCGGGCAGCCAATTTTGAACACCAAAACGAGAAATTACGCATCCATATCTTGGCACAAAAAAAATGGATTATCGGATTATTAGACATACTATATACTATATAAATTAATAAAATATGTACACTTTCTAATTATAAACTTTTGTTTGCTAACAAAATTACTTCTTGGAACACCCTGTATAAGCCTTGCTTTGCCAAGACAACTTTATATATTCTTGTCTTCTACTCGAGCTCACCAACTGGCAACTGGCTGAACCTTATTTGTGTACTGTGCCCTATGCAATGGCAGGTGTTACTGGACTTGAGCCTGTAATCGTTTCTCAGACCCTCTAACTGTCTAGTTTTATGGCCAATTTCACAGAGCAGAGCACAGCCAGCTGCAGCACAGGGCACACAAATGACGTGCAATTTATTACTTTAATTAAATTGTAGACATTGTTGGCGCTCGCGTTGCATTTTTATTGTGATTTCAGTGCACGCTGCACGACTTTCACTTCAAGTTCTATCTGGCATATATTCTCGCAGAATATGAAAATGAAAGAGTCGCGGATTCAGTGTGGGAACTAAATGGCAACAAACATTGAGCAGCTGTTTCCTGTTCGTGTTATTCTCCAACGACTATAAAATCATAGTCGTGGCCTTAGACCATAAACTGTATGTTCGGTCGGTCGGTCGTGCATGCACCTTAATGACAGTCTTAAATAAATAAGCAGCCATAGCTGCTGCCCTTAGCCACACACAAGAGGGCAAAGGCAAGCTGGCAGCAGCTAAATGGCCAGCTCTGACAAGGCTGCCGTCGGCTTGGCTAACACGACAAGTTGCGTGGCAATGCCAATTGATAAATTTTGAATATTTAATTGGCGAGCAGTTTGCATTTATAATAATTTTTGCAATCTCACGTTCACATGCCATAAATTACACTCCGGATGCATATTAAATTTGCATTGATTACATTTATTTAAATTGTTGCTTTAAATTTCCTTCAGCTTATGCATACAAATGCAAATAAAATATTTATATAAAAAGAAATCAAATAAAATAAAATATATATCAATCTCTTTTGACCACGTTTTCTCCACTAGTTTATTGGATAGAAATTCAGCTGGTGTTCGGCTCACGAAATTCGATTATAATGACACACGCCCAGCTCCATGACAAATATTGGCACAGCTACTGCGACAATAACAATCCAATAATAACAAACTGTCGATGAAGCAACTATTGATTGCATTCGTGCCAGAAGGTTCATAAGAGCTGCCAATGGGACATAGGATTGTTAAGCAACAACAACGAAGGCTTTTGCAAACATGAACTGAACTTGGCAACACTTTCACAGCTCACCCATAAATTAGCCATAATCGCGAAAAGTATGACAAGTTGCTCTATATAAATATTGAGCTGGGTTTTACCAAATATATATATATGTATTTATACGATTGCCGTTAATGAAATTGCATTAATGTCAACGAGGTGTCATAAACCTGCGTGCCACAAGCAAATTTTATATATATTAAAGGAAAAAAAAGGTGAAAATCTCTTCTCCCATGATTCCAAGCATGTCCATGCTGGCCCTCTAAGTGAATCTTTATGGCTTAAGGTTTTACTCTCTGTTTTGTTTATGTTTTGGCTCTTTGCTTTGCTTAAGGTAATTGAGCGACGGGAACTTAAATAGCTCTGCTGGGATTAAATCAAAACTTACCGTGCGAGGGTCGCTAATAAAACAAATGAGAAGTGTTTAAAAATGAATAAATACACGAGAGACATTACTGGCAGATGTTAGTTTATATTCGATATAGTTATATCATTTTGATTTTTATAACTGTGTGGAACAGAGTAATAAATGTGACAGCATATTCAGATGGGTATAAATTGAGAGGATAATTGAGGATAGTTAGGGATAATTGTGAATATGAAGGGATAATTGTGGATAGCTAGGGATAAACAGGGGATAACTGAAAGATGTTTTGGGATAACTAACATATCTTGGAGTTACTGAAAGTAACTAGGGACATCTAGGGATAACTAGGGAAAACTTGGGATAACTGGGGATAACTGGAGATAACTGGAAATAACCTGGGATAAATACTGATAACTAGGGATAACTTGGGATAACTATGAATATCTTGGGATAACTGAGGATAACTGGGAATACTTTAAGATATCAAAAGAGCTATCATGAGACAATCGTGAATAGTTAGCATATAACAGCCAACAGCTCAGTATAAGTGTGGATACCTGTTGATAAAAATGGATAACTTGGAATAACTGCAGATAGCTGGGTATACCTGAGGATAGCGAGGTATAACTGGGGATAATGAGGAATGAAGAAGGGAAATGGATAGTTCTGTGATGGAAATTATGAAGAATAGTTGAAAGAGTAAAAGCTGAGAAGAAGGTATAACAGTGTAGACAACGACAAAAAAAGTTATCCAAAAAATTAAAAGATAATAATAAAAAGAGTTTTCAATAATTTATGAAATCTTCTAGAGAAGCATATCAATAATGAACCCTACAGAGATCAAATCATATCGACTATAGCAACATTTGTTTACAAATTTCATTTCCAGACATATCACACTTTAGCTATCCTTTCTTACTAATATCAAATGTTAGCTATTATATAATAGACATATAAATAACTGAATAAAGTGCCAACAATTAAGCAGCTTATCATCCGTGACACATTCAGGGCTGAGCATTGTGGGTGTCCCGCCGGCCAAAGAGGGACTCAACGAGACAATTAATAGAATTTATGTGAAGTAATTTGTTTAAGCAGACGCACTTTAGGGCCCAGCCGGGTCAGCTTATATTAAACGCTCTCATTTAATAGACAGGGCGTAAGCACACACAAACACACACGAGTCAAAATAAAATTTATCCATGAATTTGCTATTTTACATATATTTTTATCGATAGGCATCAAAGAGTCAACAACTCTTAAAATGCACAATTTACATAATTAAAGCCATGACAAGTCTAAAGAGATATCAGATATCAGAAACTGTTTTCAATGAATACAGTTAAATCATATGTTGAAGTTTTTATCTTATGCAATCCCTTTTAATTGTCATTGTTCATTGAGCATTTACATAACTGTCAATAAAGTAGAATGAAGCATTGCAGATTTATTGCAACATATTAAATTTATAGGAAATTTATCTATATTAAATTTTGAATTTAACTGTGGATAATAATGGCATGAGCTTCGTATAAAATCAGCTAGGAAATACTCTGTAGTTAAGTTACGCATATGTCAATATATAAATAGTTAAAAAAATTATTTAGTTTTTGTTTAAAATTGTATTTAAAATGTAGATTGCAAAGAAATATTGAACTTTTAACTAAAATTTATAATTTATAACCTATAATTCTAATTGATTAAAAAGTAAACAAATATTATACAAAATGTGTTTAAATTTTATTAAAAATTTAGACTGAAAAGAAATATTAAACTATATCTTTAATTTATAATTTAATTCTAATTGACTAAATACTAAGAAAAATATTATACAAAATTTATTTAAATTTTATTTAAAATTTAAAAAAAATTATAATTTGTAATTTATAATTCTAATTGACGAAATAGATAACAAATATTATACAAAATTTATTATAAATTCATTGTAAATTATAATTTTATTAAATATAGAAATAATTTTAATCTAGAAAAGATTATATTGCATTTTATTTAAAATATATTATTCTCGCAATTATAAGCCATTTTTATGCCTAAAAATATATTAAAAATAGATTTAAAAAATCATTAAAAAAAAAGAAAATATGTAAATGAATTCTGGCCAAGATATAGTATCTTTCCAAGAGTAGATGATAATTTGTCTCTCACTCATTCCAGGTGAGTATTAAAAAAAAGACATGCGAATGCTGTGCAGCTGAGACAATCAATTTCAATTAGGCAGCAAGTTGAGCGCTTAATTCGATAGTCAACACTCGATCGATGCGCTGATTGACAGGCTGTGTAAACTTTCGACAGCTGCTCGAAACTCTCTGCCCGTTGGCATTTAAATGCGCATACGTTCCGTATCCGTCAGACAGCCGGACGGACGGACGGACGGACGGACGGATTGACTGCCAGCCTGCCTGTCATAGAACTTTCCCAAAGCAAACAAATGCCAAAACTATTTGATATGCAGTGCGCATGACTTTTTTTTTTTTATTTGGAAATTATGAAGATACCTCGACAGCTGGAAGCCTATTGGGCCACGGTCACGTTGGTCACGTGCCAGGCCAAAGGAATCCATTTGTTGACAAAATTTGATTACGTGTTGGGCCGCAAAGCTCTAACGATTTGCTTAACAAATTGTGCAGGAATCTGGCCTAAACTTTGCATTTATTTCATTTTATTTAATTTATTTTCAAACTGCAAATTGCTTTGTTTAATTAGCGCATTACATGGACGCAATTTCTTTACTTATTTAATATTATTAAACTTATCGTTTTTATCAACTTGAAATGCTTTGGCAAGCGCAAAGCTGTACGTAACTTTTTCCGTCCATTACAACATTTCCGGTCTATTTATGAGCTCGACGAGCAAAAAGAAAACAACTACAACAGCAACAAGAACAACAAATGCTCGCACATATTTATTATTAAAATGTTGTTGCTCAAACCTCGCACGGACAAAGTTTGTTACCAAATTAAAAATGCCCACAAGCAATGGGCAATGGGCAACGAGTGCTAACGCTGCACAAAAGTTGCCCAAAAAAGAATATTTCTAGAATTTATTTCCATTTTCAGTGCTTATTTTATTTTATATTTTTTTTTTTCTTTACTTTTTTTTACATTTTTTAAACAACATGCGCTCGACCTTAACCAAACTATGTGGCCAAAAAAGCGCTCAAACTTCGGTGGGAAAGGAAATAACACATAAAAGGCTTTGGGCAGAGTTGAAAGTGGACTACTTGCAGATACTCTGTAAATATAATGTATGATTAAACTAAATAATAAATAATAATACTAAATAAATATTATAAGTAGACAAATATTTATTTAGAAAAAAAAAGAGGAAGGCGGGAAAAGGAAAGAGTGAGCAAAAAACAGGACAAAAAAGAGGAGAACAAGGAGGGAAAAAGGAGAAAAGAGAAAGGAAGACAGAAAGAGAAACAAAAGAATACAAAAGAGAGGGGGGGGGGGAGGGTGAGGGGGGGGGGGGGGGAGAGAGGAAAACAAAGAGTGAGAAAGAGCGCGGAAACAAAAGAAAGAAGGACGGGGGGAGGGCATGAGTAGTGAAGTGGAAGAAAGAGACAACGAACCACCAATTGATGACGGAAAAATAAAAATTCTTAAGCACGCAAATGACGAGGATGCAAAAGCAAAAGGATGGGTTTAGTAGGAGGAAACATGAACGTCCGTTAGGTAGGAGTAGGAATAACGAGAGGTAGGGAGATGGGAGGGAGTAGAAAGAACTATGGAGGTATAGATAAGGCAGACGAGAGGAGAAAGGGCTAAGAAACGAAAGGAGTGAAAAGGAAGGATGAAGGAAGATAAAGGATGAGGTATATTAACTTTATACTTTTTTGATTATAATTATAATTTTTATCTAATTTTATAAATCAAAAAATATTATTATAAATAAATAATACTAATATTAAATGAATATTATTTGTACAAGTAAAAAAAATATCTTTAGAATTTTAGTTGTTTGTCTTTCAACATTCACTGGGCAAGCCTCTCTATGTCCATTGCATAGATGAATATTCTCGCTCAATAGCCTAGCATCAGCAATGTCTCAGGCATACTCTCGCCTCTCACACAAAAAGGGTACACAAAAATGGCCAAACAAATGGAAAAAAACACTTCTGGTGCTGCTGTTGCCGTTCCCGTTGCTGTTTCTCTTATTAATAAAGAATATACTCAAATGCAAAGAGGGAAGTGGTTACGCTTATGACTCTTACTGCTGTGGCTGCTTTGGCTGCTTTGACTGCTGCTGCTAGAGCAACTGGCATTTGTGCTCCTCGAGCTGTTGGCGCGTTAAGGACAATTGAAATTGAAACTTATTATGCCGATGACACCAGCAGGGCCACATAAAAAGCAAACTGCACTGCGCTTCAGTTCTGCTCGAAAGGGCAGAGTTCGAGCAAAGGTAAACGTGCGCCAGGCATGCCAAAATGCAATTTGCTGGCCAGTTCTCATATTTCCGTAATGTATATGGCATTCCACGAGAAAATTGCAATTGAAGCCTTTCGGCGGCTCATAAAACTGTGCGAAACTGTGCGCCATCTGTTCCAGCAATCAAAAGCAGCGTCAAATCGCCATAAAGACTTCTTTTTTGTATGTAAATGTCATTTGCAAATATTCTTTCTTTAAAAATATTTTAATTTATTCCTTCGAAACTATGTAAAATATATTTTAAAAATATTTTTTATGTGATAGGTGAGTAATTTGAAATTTAAATTATATGACAGGATGATCCTGAAAGCCTCAATTATTTGGTAATTTATATTAAATGTAAATTTTTCTTAATATTCTTTTTTTAATTTAATTCATTATTTTTATATACAAATATTTTGTACATATATTTATATAAATTATGTAAAAAATAATAATAGATAAAATATGTAACAAATTAATATATAACAAATATTATCATTTAAATTAAATATTATCATTTGCAAAAATATAATAATAAATTTGTTTATAATTTTTTTTGAAAGCTGAGCTATTTAATTGGCTATATTTTTTCTTTTTTTGTTCAATATGAAGTGTTAAAAATGTTAAAAATTATGAACAATATTATACACATAATTTTCATATTTTTCAAACTTTATATATTTTTAAAATTTTATTTTATATTTATTATATATTTTTTTTTAATAATAAACCTTAAAAATAGTTCCTTGGAAACGTTAAAGAATTCGAAAAAAAATCAATCTACATTAATTTTTATATACCATATATTAATTCTAATTTTTATAGAAGAGCAGAACTAACAAATTAATGAATTAATTAATAACATTAATTTAATTTAGCCTCTCCGAATTTCAATATAAAATGTCGCAATTTCAATGTTTTTCACTTAAATGATGTTCTACCTGTCGCACCTGTTGATACACAAACTCATTGCGCCAACGAATGAGTGAAATGGTTTCTCATTACGTAATGAGAGCAGAAAAAACACACACACAGAGAGAGAGCAGTGAAATTAATTTAACGCTGACATGCGAAAATTTAATTTTCACATCGTATAAAACTTACGACACGTCACGCTTGCATTGAAAATATTTGCTTCTTCTTCTGTTGCTTCTTCTTCTTCTTCCTCTTCTTCGTCGCTTTGTCGGTTGCTTTTCATTCTCATTGCGCGCTGTAGAACAGTTTCCGTGGATTCTTTGTTCTTGAGGCCATTACAGGAAAAGCGCTTGGCGTAAGCACTCTGTTATTGTTGTTATTGTTGTTGTTGTTGTTGTTTGTTATTATTGTTACTGTTCTTTTACAATAGTTGTTGCTTTTGTATTTGTATAGCATTATTGTTGCTCGATGACCAAGTTTATATTTATTGTGGTAATTTATACCTAAACTTACAGCACGCGCACAGTTTTCCATTACATTGTTTTATATCGTCATTCTGTACAGTCTGCTGGCGCGTGTTGTTTTCTTTATATTTGTATTGTAGTATTTGTGATTTAATACAGCTGTGCATACATCTGTATATATACCCACAGGTAAATGTGTCTAAATTCATCAAATGGGTTTGAGCAGCATTCTAACTCCTTAACTGAGCTTATTAAATCAAAGTTGTATAACAAAATTGTGACAAGGGAAAGCAATTGAGAATGACAAGTTTAAAAGAGTAGATGAAGTGGGTAGAGAGGATTGTGGAACGTTGAGATTATCAAGCTATGATAAATGGGCCACTATTAAAGAACCCCATTTCGTTACCCTTTTCTTGAATAGATTTGCGTTATTGCATATTACGCCATTACGTTATTGGTTTATTACGTTATTGCGTTATTAAATTATTACGTTATTGCCTTAATACGTAATACGCTGGTAAATACTCCTTTGCCTACCCTTCTCTGGAATATATGTATGTGTAGTATTCTTTTATAATTTCATTAGCTCTTTAAGAAAAGTAAATGTTTAAAGAAACTGTGAGATGTAAGAGTGAAAGCGTAAATACGCATTACGTAATAATGTTAGTACGTTATTTTGTATTACGTTTTTACGTTATGGGCTTATAAAATCCCCCCATTGCTTGCCCTTTTCTTGCATACATTTGTACTATTCTTGATCATTTCTTTGGCTTTTAAAAGAAAGAAAATGTTTTAAGAAACTGTGACAAGTAAACGTAATAAGCGTAAATACGTATTACGTAATACTTTTTACGTTATTAAGTATTACGTTATTACGTTATGGGCTTATAAAAGACCCCCTTTGCTTGCCTTTTTCTTGCATACATTTGTACTATTCTTTTATAATTTCATTAGTTCTTTAAGAAAAGTAATTGTTTAAATAAAGTGTGAGACGTACGCGTAATATTGTAAATACGTATTACGTAATAATGTTATTACGTTATTTTGTATTACGTTATTGACTTATAAAAGATCCCAATTCTTCGCCCTTTTCTTGCATACATTTTTACTATTCTTTTATCATTTCTTTGGCTATTGAAAGAAAGAAAATGTTTAAATAAACTGTGACAAGCATGCGTAATAACGTAAACACGTATTACGTAATAACGTTATTACGTTATTGAGTATTACGTTATTGGCTTATAAATGACCCGCATTGCTTACCCTTTTCTTTAATACATTTATACTATTCTTTTATCATTTCTTTAGCTATTGAAAGAAAGAAAATGTTTAAATAAACTGTGAGATGTATATGTGATAGCGTTAATATGTATTACGCAATAGCGTTGTTACGTAATATCACTATTACGTAATAGCGCTATTACGTTATTACTAAATTAGGTTTCACGCCATTATGTTATTGAGTTATTTAAGACACCCTTCAATCCTCTTTTCTAGAATATATTTATACTACTCTTTTATCATTTCATTTGCTCTTAAAGGTAAAAAAATATTAAAGTTAACAGCGTGACGTATTTTCCAATTGCGTTAATACGTTATTAGATATTACGTAATATCGTTATTAAAGCCACGTCAATCTATACTTTTCTTATATATATAGAACATATTTCTACTATCCTTTTAGAATTATTTTGGCTTTTAAATTAATCAAAACGTTGATTAAATAAACTGCAAGACATATAAGTGAGAGCGTAAATGCGTATAACGCAACAGCGTTATTGCGTAATAGCTTTATTACGTTATACGTTATTGGCTTCTTGACAACCCATATCTCTACCCTCTTTTTGAATATATTTCTACTATGTATTTACTACTAAAAGCATTTAGAGTAATTTAGCCTTATTTTGGCTCTTTACTTAACCCTTGCGTTATTGTGTATTGCGATATATCGTTTTTACGTTATTAAGCTATTACGTAATTGAGGTATTACTTAATTACGTTATTACGTTATTAAGGCTCTCTTTCCTTAACATTTTCTTGAATGTTGAATGATGAATTGTTTCTTTTATAATTATTTGGGCTTAACCTAACTATTGTTATAGAGCAATTGCGTTATTAGGTAATATCGTTATTACGTATTGCGTTATTACGTAATAGAGTTATTACGCATTACGCTATTACGTATTACGTCTTAAAGCTTATTTAAACTTTTTCTTGACTTACCTTAAACTAAAAATAAATTGTGGGCAAATACCTCATTGAAACGCTCAACAAATTAGATTATCCACAAATAAACATTTCTACTAGAAAGTACAGTAAGAAGCCAAATGCCCGTTAAGCTTGATCTTGAGCCAAGCTAAATTCTAATCCACAACTTTGTTGCTAGATTTCAATTATGTTTGCTTTTGCATGCACATGTTATATGGCTTGACCGGGCTTGACTCAATTAAGCAAGAACACGGAATTAAATTAACTCGACGCTGTTTGCTGTGTCCCAAAAGAGTCATATCAAAAGTGCCTGCCATTCCACTAAGCCCAAGCGCCATGTGGGTCGATGTGGGCCAAGGCAAAACATTGAAGTGTAAACAAACAAACGTGGGCTGCCAGTTGAGAGCGGAACTAGTCTCAAGTGTCGCTTTGTGGGGGCATGCCACAACAATGGAAATGAAAGAACAACAGCTCATCAATAGGCCAAGACAATAACAACATCAAAATGGAATAGAGTGCACGGTGTGGTGGGTAAATGAACGACGAAGATGTACCCTGCACTTTTTGAAGGAAATATGTAAACCATTTGGAAATACATATATGATGTATATGGAATATGGAAATATTTATATAATATAAAGCTCAGATATGAAATATATAATATGAGCTTCTAAGAAATTATAATGCTCTCTTTCGTTCCCACTGCTTCTGTCTTTGCTGAATTTGCTTAACAAACTTTCCTTCAGCTTATAACATACATGTTTATAAAACCTATATACCCTTTCATGCAAATAGGATATAGCTCTTGTCAAAAGTGCTTAACTAACAAGAACTACTCGTGTGAAAAACTGATATGTCATACAAGCACTTCAAAGCCTAAGCCCAAAATACTTAATTGAAGTTATTTGGTAACAAGCTAAAATGCCACTTTGCTCTGCTAGCTGCAGGGTATCATAACAAAAGCGACTCACTTGGCAGGCGTAAAGCGGCAAAGCATTATCATCACCAACTAGTTAACTAGGCGGGCGCTGATGTAGAATGCCCAGAGAGAGGGAGATAGAGACGGGGAGGGAGAAACAGCATTATATTTTGATGGCTTAAAAGTGTGGCAATGGGAAAATGCTTGCCAGCAGCGTCAACTAATTTCCGCGCAACGCCACAAAGTGGGCAACATAAAACTGGCAAATTTTTGATTACCAACTCTGCGCGCACAGTCCAAACTAATCCCACACGCATCTGTATTTGTATTTATAATGTATGTGTATATTTGTTGTCGTTGCCGTTGCAAAGTGAACACACAGCGAGCTGGCTATGGCTAGCTCGACTGCTGCACAGAGTCAACTAACGCCGTGCTGAATGTTTGCCAACTGTTTGACGTTGCCAACGAGATTTTGTGCAAATATTTGGCAAGTATGCCAAGCACACAATTTGTAAAATTCAATTCGACTAACTTAGTTGAATTTTACACTTTTAGCATTCCTTTCAGCATCAGAACGTGGTATTTGACTTTCCATTTGAGTAACCCTTGAGCTAACCCTTTACCCACTGTCAATAAAGTTATTTTGGTTACAGAAAATGTCTTTTAGACATATACAATATGTTTTAGATATACTTTGCAAATAACAGTTGACGTTGCCATTGCTGTTCACAAGATCAGCCGCAATCATACTCTCTCGCTCTCGCTCTGAGCAATAGAATTCGGTACTTTTCATTTTGAGCTTGAGCTAAACTATTCGAGTCACACGAATCGTGTGACGCTCTTTCCACGAACATCGTTTAGATAGAAAGACGATTGGCGTTCGCACAATGAGAGAGAGAGTAAGCAAATACTCAGAAAGTCAAGGCAAACTGTCTGCACACATGCACACACCTTCACTCGCGTACGCAATTGCTGCGTTTAGCGAAGAGAAGCCTAGCATGCATACTAATACATACACAAAAGACTTTTTTTGCTTCATTTAACTCAACCAATCGCGCGGAATACGAAACAAAAGCGAAACAAAACAAAAGAAAACGATTGCGAGCCGATCATGTACGAGCGAGAAGGAAGAAGTCAATGCAATGGGTTTGCTGCTAGTTTAGAAATGTTTAAATGACACTAAATAAAAACTGCAATATTAAATTTAAATACTATTTATTTAAATAAAAATAATTACAGCTAACCTGGGTTTTTTAAATTATATTAATGTAAACAAGCGCAAAAAAAAACTTTTTATTTTACATTTGTGACAAATATGTTAATTCAAACAAAATAAATATTTAAACAAATGCAATTTAAACAACATTTAAACAAATACAATACTCATTGACTATTTATGTATTTAATTGACTCATGCCAGCTTTGCATTTGCTTAGCGATTTAAGTTTGCCTAAAGGCTGATGAAATGAATTGAAATAAATGTCGAAAGCATATTTATTTCTGATCTGATTACATAAAGTTGTATATTCCATACTAATTGCAATTTCTTTGCAGCCTTGTATCTGCTCGTTGGCCCCCCGGAGATTTGTAGTTGCATTTTGAGGAAATTCTACAGCAAATTGATTTCGTGTGCGAAATTACAGTTTTCATTTTATTTGCATTTCATGTTTGCGCAATTAAATATTAAAATCAATTAAAGCCCTTGAGCCACTAGCTCGCCCCATTCCTTCATTTCTGCAGCATTGCCCCACAGCATCTGTTTACACTGCAACAATTTTTTTGAGCTTTTTGCGCTCAGGTTTGTTTGCCGTATAATGAGAAAATGCAGCTTGCAGCTGTGTTTCAAATTTAAATGAAAACACAAACAAGGACAACAAATTTGTTTGCTCAGCAGCGAGTCGGGCTGGCCTGAGTGCAGGATTTCCAGGAACATAAACGAATTTCTAATAAGACAAATGTCATGGCTTGAAATTTGACTACAGATTTCATTTGAAATATGATTTATGAATCTTATTTGGAATTTTTTTAATTAAAAGTTTCTCCAAGTGCCAAATATATTTTCTTTCAGCTCTTAAGCCAAGCCAGAGCTTCTTTTGGCTCAAATATCTTTATCAACTTCTAGCGCTTATCTTAAATAAAGATATATTCGTAACCACTTCAAAGAAATATCTCGGCAAATTCCTATAAATACCCACAAATTCTTGCCAATTAAGGCAGCCAACATATATGAAAATCTGCTAGCAAATCTTTAGCATAAATCTCTCCCTCTAAGTATGGCCATAAACAGTGGCACGCTTTTAGCCATTTTAGCCCCTTCTGCCATTTCGTGCATAGTTTCTGTTTGTATTTTTTTATGAATTGTTATGCGCTTCCTGCTGTTTGTTGCTTCAAGAATTTGTAGTTACACAAGTCAAACTCAGACACACACACACAAAGCAAAGCAAAAGTAAAGTAAATAAATAAATAAACATAATAAAGAAAACAAGTTGAAGCAGCGCTGAGCTGTCCGGGCTCAGTGTTCAAGTTTATGAACAGCGGCATGCGCCAAATTTGTGGCCTCAAATTCTGGGTGAATAAACTCAAGTGAATATGAATGTGTAAGTGCATGTGCTAGAGATACCCTGTAGACAGCACTGCAAGTAATGTCAGGCTGGCAAATTTTATTTGTCATATAAAGATATGATTAATTTATAATTTATTTATATTTTATATTTATATTATATTATATTTTCAATACTTTTAACTCTATCAGAAGAATTTCAATTAAATATATAAATAATTTATATATCTTTAATTTATTATACAATATTATATTTTATTTATATTTAAAATACTTTTTAGCTGCATTCAATTAAAGATATTAATAATTTATATTTTATTTATATTTTAAATATTTTCAGCTTCATTGGAAATTCTATTTAAATTAAAAATATGAATAATTTATATTTTATTTATATTTTAAATATTTTTAGCTTCATTATATTGTTGAAGTTTTATTTCAATAAGAAATATAATTAATTTATATTTTATTTATAATTAATATTTTTGTTATATTATATTTTATATATATTTAAATTATTTTAGCTTCATTATATTGTCGGAAATTTTATTTCAATGAAAAATATAAATAATTCATATTTTATTTATAATTTATATTTTATTTATAATTAATATTTTTGTTATATTATATTTTCTATAAATTTCAAATATTTTAGCTTCATTATATTGTCGGAAATTTTATTTAAATTAAAAATATATATATTTATTATATTATTATATATTTTATTTATATTTTAAATTTTCAGCTCATATATATTTATGCTAAAAACAAGCTTTATTATATTTTCTATATTTATAAGACAACCAAAATGCCCTTTAATATATTGAAGCTCTAAGCATTGCTCACTAAACGCTAAGCATACTCACTGAGTTCTCTCTCTCCCTCTCTCTCTCTCACTCTCTCTCACACACACAGAAAATGTGTGCAAAGCATTTGCTTTAGCTTGGCTTGGGGCCTTTTGGCATTACTGAGCCGGCTCATTTAAAAAACGAATAATAAAAGGGGATTTACAGTTATGGGCGCAAATATGCCGTAAAGCAAATAAATGGCAGCAAAAGAAAATTCAAGTGAATTTGCCAAAACACCTGGAAAATAGTTGAGCAGCAGCAGCAGGGGGAGCAGCAGCAGCAGGAGGCCTGCTCTAGATGCTTAAATGCTCAAGTCTAGCTGCGTGACCCAGACTAATTGAAACGACAATTCGAATCCAATTAAAGTAAAACCACATGAAAACTGCAGCGACACAAGTTTGTCGTACGCCACGAAAGCTCTATTTAATTAGACACACTTGACGGCAGGCTAGCAGGACTCTAACAACAGGATAACAGCATAAACTTGTCGAGCGTTGCCGTTGACAAAGGCCATTGGCAGGCATTGCAGTGGCTGTGTGAAGAGTTGCTGCAGCAATGACGACATTGACTGATGGGCTACGAAAATGACACAGTTTATGCCCTTGTCAATGCGACAGCAGATAAGGATAAGCAATGCTAGTGAGTTACCCTAGAAATGGCAGCATGAGGGTATGCGCCACTAATCGAAGCCAAACTCATTTTGTTATTAGAGACGAGCTCAAAGAGCTAAGCATCGAGAGCAGAGCTCCTGCGCCAGCTGCTGCTGCTGCTGCTGCTCCTGCTACTACTCCTGCTCATAGAGTATTTCGTTTGCGGCGTGTGCCAAATTTCTTTGCCTTCAGCCATATTGAGCATATTTGAGTTGCACGCCTTATCGAATTGAGGCCGGGCCATTGGAGCATTATCAACGCTTGCATCGCCGTCACTGCACATTAAAATTGCAAGCAACATGGCCAAGAGTGACGGTGGCTGGGCTGTGCTGGGCTGGGCTGGGCTGGGCTGCCCTTAGGTTCTTGAGCGTGCGACACACGCCGACGACAAGGGCCACATACTACTTACTACGTAAGACTTTCAATCAGAGTGCATTGAAACGGAAATTCTGCGCTGCAGCGCAGAAAGGAAGGAAACACATGCTCGAAGGACTGACTGACAGAATGAAAAAATGACTGACTGACAGACGGACGGACGGAGGGACGGACGGAGGGATGGACTGACTTGATGGACTCGCTGATAGCCTGATGGACGAGACAAGCAGTCGCCTTGCAAGCCAACTAACTGTATCGTATAACATTCAATGCAATGCCTCGAGAGCTGCTTAAAGGCAGTTTATAGTTGCCCAAGCTACTTGCCACGTTTCGAGTGTATACCCTGCCCAACTACATGAAGGGGTATATACATTTGTAATGGATAAATGATAAAACTACAAAGAAACATTGTTTTTACAGCCAAGTATAGCTCTGCTTAGTATATTAACAGATTTTTATAGGAAAAGCATTTTAATCTCTTGACATCCATTAGAAATAACAATGTCTTCAATCAAACACTTTACAGGGTATTCCTTAGGCAAACTCACTCAACTACAGCGCTCTCTATCTCTTACTCTCCCACTCTCTTGCCCATCTCCTATTGCTGCTGTTGTGTTCTGCGAGGAAACTATTGATGCAGCGTTTATAACAAGGTTCCGCATCTATCTAGCTGCTGGCATTGACTTTGCTTCTGACTTTTGCATACTTTGAACTTTGCCAATATATATATATTTGAAGTATTAAAGTTGCCCCGGAGTCAAGGATGCAGCAGGAGGCGAATTATTATGAAATATATGAAATGATGTTGGCCATAAGCCAATTTGCCAGTATGGCAGTAAGTAGTATTCAAATATGGTTTCACTGCAGCATAAAATGCAATTGAGTCGAAAGATAAGCAAAATATGCTAATATCCTGTTGATAAGTAAATTAACGGAATTCGTTTAACAGCTTACACAAAACAAATCGTGAAAAGCAGAAAAACAAATGTTTTACGCATCGATAAATTTCGAAATTTCGATTTCAATTTCCTGGCTGAGTGAATTAATGCGGCTGACTATCAAAGCTCAGAGCTTACGGCGAACGGCGAACGGGCACTCTACATACCACAAGGAATCCAATAATAATGATCGAAAATCCGTAGCAGAAATAAATTTGATTTTATTGACAGCAAGTCAGCCAAGGAAATTACATTTAGGCCAACATTGTTAGCACCGACAGGGGCAGCAAATGAATTATGATGTGCCTCAAAATGAAGGGGTTTGCGTACAGCGTCCAACGTCCAGGTGCTCCAACTTGGACACCTGCCGTCTGGGCCAGTTTGTCAGCGAGGCGTATAAATCTTGAGGCCTCGATTAGGGCTCGTTACAGGTTTACGTGTGCCGTGCTGCATTGTTTATTAAATATTAAGGTAATTTGTAGATTTACACGATTTCCGACCAAAGTGGGTCATTTTTATTGGGCATAGCTGAAATAATTCCACACCAAACTCCAACTCTGTATTCGTGCTGCGCAGCATTTGAGTAATTTATTAGCCTCGTGTTTCAATATTTAATTGAATACGCTGTCGCAGCATAGATAAATGGCCATCGTCCTGTGGGTCCTGTGTGTGCTGTGTGTGCTGTGTGTCCTGTTTGCTGTATATCCTGGGTCACGAGCATGGACAATGGAACTTTGTGGCAATCGCCCCATGACATTTGTTGTTTTATTAATAGCTCAACACAATTAAGCAAACGAACTGATTGCCATGCTTTAAATATAAACTATGTAGTGAAAGTTGCTCAACTTGCATGAGAATCGTAATTGAGTTATGCAAGTTAGTCTGATATTAACTATTTTGAGGTATGCAAGGCTATAATTATTGATACAGATAGTGCTACTACAACATCATCATCATCATCATCATCATCATCGGGCAACAATAAATTTGTTGTCTCATCAATCTAATTTTCTAACAACTACTTTTGACTTGGCTTTCTCACTTGGCCAAACTTTAATTAAACAACTTCAACAAATATCCAAGTTCACTTTTGCTCTTCTTCGAGTCATTCTAATTTAACTTTTACTTTCATTGTCACCGCTTGAAATTCGATAGTTCAACTTTGGCTTGTGTACTAATTGGATTAGGCAATATGTTGGCTACCGCTCTGAGGCATATAATATTTAACAATAATTTATTAGACAATTAAGTCTAATTTTGGAACAACATTAGAACTTTGCCATAGCACTAAAGTAAACTATTCTTGGCTGTTTCAAGTTTCAATTATTCATTGTTAGTTCAACTGAACTTGGTAAGTGTTCAAGCATGAGCATGATATTGACAGCCAGCTCTTGAAGCCGTCAAATGCAATTACTGAGTTCATTGAAGTATTTACAAGCATATGGAATGCCAAAACAGTCTAAACTGATTGCAGATGTTGTTTCTGTAAGTCTAAAGATATGAACACAATTAATGCATTTTAGTTACAGCACACTGGAATCATACTCTCTCGCTCTCGCCCTCGCTCTCGCTCTTAGCAAAAGACTTCGGTTCTATTCGTTTTCGTGTTCTATTGAACGCTGTTCGTGTGAGACTCTCTTTTCACGAACATCATTCAGGTAGAAAGACTATTGGCGGTCGCATAACGAGAGTGAGTAGGTGAGCATACTAAGAAAGTCAATGCAAGCTGTGATCATAGAGAAGAGAAGCCTAGCATGCATACAAATACATACACAAAAGACTTTTTTTGCTTCATTTAAACCAATCAACAAAACGATTGCGAGCCGATCACGAGCGAACTTAATGAAGAACCGATGCAATTGGTTGCTCTCTGCGTTTTTTGCATGTGTGAGTGAAAGAGACTATTTGCAGACATTGGGAAACGGCCAACAGTTATTTGCGTGCTATGAGGGAGATGTGAGTGAGAAAGAGCGAGAGCGGTAATTAAATAAAGCTGTGCGAGCATGTATGCACAGTACTCTTCGCTGATTGGTCGTTTTGTTCAGTTCTAACAAAGCTTATACTTGAACACATACTAAATAAACTACTTGCAGCTTATTTTCTCTCTAAAGTAAAAATCAATTGACGTAAATTCTTATGTTCTTCAATCCACAGTATCATGAACTGCAACCCACTAATTTCTACACCAACTATTCAAGTTAAATAACTAGTTCAAGTCAGTTATAATTTTATTTACCCTCGACCCATTCTTTATTACTAGATTAACACCTGTCGCAACTGTCTAATAAATGCAATTATCAAAATTAGACTAGCAGGTGAAAACTTTTAAAATTTTGGCACTTTGTGCACGCTTGTGAGCGAAACTGAAAGGGAATTCACCTTCGCGGAATATAAATGCAGTGCGAGTTACTTAGTAAGTTGCGAGAAACTTGACTTGACTACAATGACCTACAATTCGCTATGCATGTATAAGAACTTGAAGAGACTACTATAATGCACATCGCACATCGCACACACACACACACACACACTTTGGCAACGTTTCATAAAGTTTACTTAGCTTGCGCCTCAGCAGGCAGTCAAGTTACTTGGGCACTTTGATGTGAAACCGCGAGCCATGACAAGGCCAAGTGCGAGCGAGAATGCATGCTCGAAAGCCGCAGATATACAGTTGCTGGTCTGTGTGCGAGAGCGACCACTACATATGCAAAGTCAAACACAGCTATGTAAGCGACCTAGAGGCGCTTTTTGCGCAACAAAACTCGGCTCAACTAGTTGACATACACGACGTGCGCGCCATGTATGCACTGCTGTTCGACTGGCGACTACAGCTGAACTGAAGCCAATTACATTGTACATTGATTGACCAAATGAACGCACACAGAAAGTGAGCGACTACCTAACTGTTTACCCGAACTCACAAATGATGAGTGCATAATGAGAGCTGAGAGTGTGAGCTGAGAGTGTGAGCTGAGAGCGTAAGTTGATCAAATGAAGGGAGAGAGGATGGCAAGCACACAGAAAGTGAGCGACTACCTAACTGTTTAATCTAACTCACAAGCGATGAGTGCATAATGAGAGCTGAGAGCTGCGAGCTGAGAGCTGCGAGCTGAGAGTGTGAGTTCAGCACGTGTGTGTGCTTGAAAAATGGCTAACCACAAGATACTTTATGTTGACAGCTGCGTGTGTGTGTGTGGCATTAGCGTTTGACATGATTTGACAGGCTTGTTAGGGATTTGGCTGCTTTTTTGCGCTAAAACAAAATACATGCATTTTGGGTTGGATTTGTGTGACAGACAAACCACACAAGCTTAATATGCACATAAGTATGCAATATATTATATAGACACGCACACAGACGTTTGTCATTGATGAATGTGTGTAAAAATTGTGCATTTTGCTGGAATTATATGCTTCAAATTGAATTATATCAAACCAAATACCCAACAAAAGTCAAAGCCACAGAGTCAGAGGCAAAGTTTTAGTACGAATCATTGAATGCGACAGACACGTAGCCAATTTGTTATCTGTCTCAGCATGTGGCCATATACAAATATATATATGCATATATGTATGTATGTGTGTCTGTTCGGGCCAATTTAAAGGCTTCTCTTGGCTGCTTGACATTTGTATATATACAAAACATACAGCCAATTTGAAATACAGTCACCAGAGTGTCGGGACAATGTTGCCCTCTCTCTCTCACACACACACTCCCTCTCCCTCTCTCTCTCTCCCTCTCTGTGTGCGGCCTGAATGATTTCTTTTGTGGCATTGATAACTCCATGTACGATTTGTGTGTAACATATTTAAAATTCTTTAGCTTTAGCTTTTTTTCTCTGGCAAATTAAAGTCATGTACAGAGCTGCAGGGCTAACAGAACTTTGACAAGGGATTTTTTTCCTTTTTTTTTTAGTATTACAAGATAAGTCAGCGTTTATTTTTGCTGTATAAACTGTATCAGCGACCACTTCGCTGGCTTATGGCATTGCGGTTGCTGTGTCATCGCAGCTAGTCAGAATTTCCAAATGAAAAAATATGACCCAACATTCGTATTCAATTGAATTGACAACAAATATGATGTTGCTTTCAAGTTGACAATATGTGAAGGGGCTTAAAAACTAACTGCAAATAACTGCAGGTCATGCTGAGAGCAAATTGTTTTTCATTTTTGCGGTAAGAGTTCTTGGAAGTGAAAAGCGACAAATAGATAGATTAAAGCGAGTGTGAAGTGGGCAAAGGTAGGAAAGGTTAGCCAAGTAAAAGAGGGTATTAGTATTATATAAATATAATATATAGTATATTTATATATTTGTAAAAGTAGGAGTATTTTAACAAACAAAATGAATAATTTATAATATTTTTTGAATCCTTTGAATTTCATGTTTATTCCTAAATGAAAGTCTGAAGAATTTGATAATATTATATATCAGAAATTATTATAAATTATATAAGGTATTTTCTTAATTAGTGAAGTTAGATTAAATGACTCAGTTCGTGCTCTTTAGCCATCTTAAATCATTTGCAACAAATTTGTTAAGTCAATTGAAATAAATGAATTCATATAGAGATTTTTAAGAGATTTCATTAGATATTTAATATCATGATGACTCTTCAATTGGATTTATAAGAACAGCCTTCCAAGTTGCAGTTACTTAAGCGAGCATATCGCTCCATCTATGCTCGCTCTGCCTCTACTCAAACTGCCAATGCTCGCTCTCTCTAATCTTACGGAATACCTCACCTATTAAATGAAGGCTTTGTGGTCTTGTATTGCTCAAAGAGATCTCTCACTCTCACACAAGTTACTTTCATGTCCAATCAGCTTGGTATTATAATTTCGTTGAGTAGATCTGCTGCGACGCATCCCTGGTTGGCTGTCACATACACACATTAGCACATACCTATGCTGGACCCTAACGACATTTTAACAACTCACTTAGCGAGCACATTAAGAACTAAAACTTGCTGCTGCAGCAAATGCCAAAATGTCCCCAGCAGCAGCAGTTCGACTTACGCAATAACAAAGGCAATTTAGAGCGAAGGCTATAAACATTTTTGGCAAACCGCAAATGCAACGCCCCCTCAAACAGCAGGAGCAGGAGCAGCAGCAGCAGCAGGAGCAGGAGCAGCAGCAGGAGCAGCAGCAGCAATTGTATTTCAGATGTGGCCACGTGCTGAGCATAAACAGCGAACGTTTAGCCTTGATTTACCCTCGCAGCATAAGACAAAATATTCGCAACGTATATATGTACATATATTTTTTTTTTATTTAATATATACAACACGCAGCTCGTCTTCAATACGTATTGGCAATTAGCGTTGCGTTACGCCATTCATCATGTGCGTAAATCATTTGTTAATATTATTTTTAATTTCTAAATAAAGAAATATATATATAAAATTAAAATTTATGCATATAACTCATAAATGTTGAGGAAATTATGCGCCAAATTGTAGTTGGCAATGATTGATGGCTGAGCCAAAAGGAAAAAGCTCTTTACTGACATTCCACAAACTCCCCTCGCTGGCATGTTTACTTTGAGCCGAGCGCACGTAAAGCAAGTCATAAAAATATTTCAGCGAAAGAATGAAAAGAGAGTGAAAAAAAAAACACACACACACACACACACACACACACAGGAAGAGAACTAACAAAACGTTGTAGGTCATGTGTCATTTTCACAGAGCCCTCTCACGTTGCATGTTGCTTATGTTATTTGTTTGCACTTTGTTGGCAGGCAGCGAAAACTTTAACAAACATTTTGCAGCAAACATTTTTTGGTATTGTGGCAGCCAGCGGCTGAAATTGAATATTCAATTTTTGCTTTGTCTTCTTTGGTATTTTTTTTATGTCGGCGACAAGACGCGCCATGGCAAATTGTTTATGAATTTTAGCGGCGTATTGGGAGTTGGGCAAAAGGAATTTTTAGGTGCAGATAACTTTCATAACAAAATATGCAAATTTGAAATTTCACAAAGCATATTTCAAAGCCCCAAAAATAAATCTCAAAGGCAAAGTGAGCGAGAAATGTAAAAGCTGCTTAAAAGAAACGATTAATTATTTAGATTTAGTTTTAAGCGGAACTTTAAAGTTGTTGAAATTTTATATATCTTAAATATATATTTAAAAACCTTTAAAAAACAATTGAATTGAAAATTAAATCTGAAAAAAAGATATATATATATTTATTCAAGTATTTTGAAACTTCCATAAAAATCCTTTTAATAAAAGAAATGGAAACAGAAAAATGTTTTAGAAAATAAAATGAATTTCATGTAAATTTAGCTTTTATTTAAAAAACCTTTTAGACTTGAAAAAAATATTTATAAAAAAAAAATAAATAAATAAAAAAAAATAGAAATACTAATTTCAAATAATATGAAATATTTAAAACAACAGCCTTATTATAAATATTTATAAAAAAAAAAAAAAAGAAAAAGAAGAATAATAATTTCAAATAATATTAAAAAGAAAACCTTATTACTTAAAAAAAAAAAAACATTAAAAGCAAAAAAATTAAATAAAATAAAAAATTAAAGAAATTGAAGAAATTTAATTTAACAATAAAATTAAAGTTCCAATTAAACATTATTATTTAATAAAAATCTTACATGAAAGATTATATACAAGAAAAAAAATAAAGTAATTTAAATGAAAAAGAGAGTAGAAATTATTATTTTAAACACACATTAAAGAAATAGAAGAAATTATTATTTAAAAATATATATTCAAGTAATTCCAATTATTATTATAATATTTTATATTATATATACAAAAAATTAAGTAATTTAAATAAAAAAGAAATAGAAGAAATTATTATTTTAAAAAAATTAATTATATTTCAATTAAATGTTATTATTTAAAAAACATAAAATGACATTATTTAAATATATTTTTTTAATAATGTTAACATTAAAAAATTATTGCTATTTTAATTAAATGTTATTATATAATAAACAAAAAATATTATTATTAAAAAAAAAGAAGTTAATTAATATGCACCAAAAATAAATAACAATTTTAATTAAATATAATTCTGCATGGCTTAAAAAACCCTTTTGACTTAGCAAAACTAAAATGAAACCTAATTAATATGCAAGTAAAAGGCAGCCAAGCTCAACTTGAAAGTTATTTTAAGTACAAGTATTTGGCCAAAGACTTGAGCTGAAATTTCGGTAATACTAAAGGGTCGCAGCAAGTTGGCCAAAATAAGCAAAAGCGAGAGAAAAAAAAAGTCATTTTTGTTTTTATACAGTTTGCCCTTTCGAGCTTGACACGATTTAATTAAACTACGCGCTTCATCGTGCGCTCAAAAGCCGCAGCCAATTTTAAAACCCTTTTTATTTTGTTTTTGTTTTTGTTTTGTAAAAAATAAATCCATAACAAAATGTCAACACTCAATCATTAAGAAGGCAAATTGAACAGCTACAAAAAACTGGAGGCACGGAAATAGGTCAGCCAGAAATATGTTTTGGGCTGAAGTAGAATAACAAAAAAGTAAAACATCTAATTGCCAGATCATGTATCGATATTGTGAGATATTCAACAAAAGAATCGAATCAAATATGCGAGCCAGTTAACGGTTGAAAGCACCAATTTCGAAGCTGTTTAGATGCAAATGGATGCGATATGGAGTCGAGCGGAAACCAAACTATGGCAAAAGACCAAGCCCAAGCCCAAGCCCAAGCCCAAGCCACAAGCAGACAGGGCACTAGGCAGCAATTGAAAGGCAGGAAAGAAAAATTATTGCAAAACCCGAGCCAGATTTTATGTTATTTTTATGTCGAATTGAGAGGTAGCAGGCAGAGGCAGAGGCAAAGAAGTGAGCGAGCGGCACACACACACACACACACACACAGTTTTTATTTATTCATGGGCACGCTGTGCTGTACGTCAGAGCACAGCCAGGATATAGCTAGGCTAACTGGGCGTAGAATTTAATATAAAAAATATGTATATATTTATTTGTGTATATTACAATAAAATAAGGGAATTTTGCTGGTAACATGCCTACAGATTGTAAAATGTCAGAGTAAAAAATTAAAAAACAAAATACACAATAAATTTTAAAATCTTAATAATATATTTAAATTGTAAAAATCATCAAAAACTTAAATGTAGCTCGTACCTCGTCCAATTGTTGCCTTGGCTGGTTGTCTGCTCAACTTCAGGCGCACAAAAGTATGCTACACTTTTTTTGAATTTCACGCGCACTTTCGCTTTTTAGCTGCTGAACTGAACCTATCGAACCGAACACCTCGCTTGATTTGTGAAACTGGCCTCGTTTGTTTCACGGGTTTGCTTAAAAAGCGTCTCAGCTCGTTCAGCTCAACATTCGGGCGCCCACGAATGTGTGAGTGAAGGCAAACTGAGTGATATTATTCACTTGAAACGATATGGAAATGAAACACTCGTGTGGGGAATAACTAAGCAAAAGTAGGTCCAAGTGAGTGAGAAGCTGTTGTCGCTCACCTTGGCTGGCTGATTCCTAACCCGCCGCAATGTGACTCAAGTTGTGCGCTTCACTCGCACGCTGTGTGAAAAGCTTTGCAAATACTGGGCACAGTTTAAAGAGAATTCCCAGTATTTGGCAAAATTTAAGCTCTAAATACCTGTTATTTAAATGAAGCTGCATAAAATACCAATATTTACCTGCAAATAAGAAAGTGAAATGAAAATTAGTTACGCAACTTCGTTGGGCGACAAAAACCAAACGAAATCTAAACTGAAATACACACATGAACAACAACAGCTTTGTTATACGTACAGAAGAAGGGAAATGCGAAGAGCGTATAACAAGTAAAGTACAAAGAGAGTGAGACAGACAGAGAGAGAGAGAGAGAGAGAGAGTGTGTACAAAGTTGTGACAGCTTAAAAGCTCTTGTGAAGCTTTACAGCAGCATTGCCAGCTGCAATGTTTTTGTTATTATTATATTTTTAATTTGCATAGAGACCGTTAAAAGAAAACATGCCAATTGATTTATTAAAAATTTAGCAACATTTTATTCACAAAATATTAAAATACGAAATACATAAAGAAAACGTGCATAGTTTATTTAGGGCAACATGTTAGACTACTTAACAGCACTGGTTAAAACGCTTTACAACACTGAGTATATAACAAAATAGAAAATACATTAAGACGTGCTCTCTAGGCCAATTATACATTTATATAGATATATCTGTATATATAGGTAGGTTGCTAGGTTGCTTTGTTTGTTTACTGAACACGAACAACAACAACAACGATGGCAAAGACAACAACAATAAAAATAACAACAAATAACCCAGCTATCAACAAAATAGAAACACACACACACACCAGTTGATAGTATTGTTGTTGTGGTAAATTTGAGTGCTGGCTAAAACGAATTTACATCGAATTTAAAATCGAGATCCAAGTTTTTCAAAGGATTTCGACGGATTTTCTTGCTGCCATGATGATGATGGTGATGTGGTATTAGTATCTCCACCTCCGGCTCTTCATCTGCAGTATTTTTTGGTTTTTTTTTTTGTTTGTTTTCAATTTGCAATTTGGTTTGGTTTTAGATCAAAAATAAAAGAAAAAGAGAAAACACAAAGACAAATACAGAGAGAAAAAAGCCATTAAAAACAATATCGTGTTTAAATATCTGTATATATATATGTATATATAGAAATATGTATATCGTTATGGTCTGTGTGAAATGCATGAGCCATGTAGCAAGCGTAACGTTTACAATATCAAGGTGAACGTTATGAAATTTATGATCAAAATGAATCGAACAAAGTGAAAGTCAAGTCAAAGTAAACACACTCACGCACACTCGCTTTTCCCATTTACACTCACTTAATATGTAATACAGTGCGTATGCGTAATATTCGCTCACTCAATTTCCCGTCAACACGCAGCGGCTTATTAGCATTGATTAGAGCCACGCAACGGCATCGCATGTGCGCATCAAAAGTTCCAAAATGCCTAAATAATATCCGCAAGACATTGCGACATAAAAGTCCTTAATCATATGAAAACCCTCTAAAGGGCGACAAAATCCACGAGACAATGCAAAGTAAAAGAAACAGATTTAAGCTGACAAATACCCTGTAATATATACAAAAATCCTGTGAAAAGCCAACAAGTAAATTTTCTCAGCTCAATTTTAATATACCCAAATGTCTAAACTCAACTGCAGGATATTTACAATGAATATAGCCGACAAAATCATATTCATACGCAGCCAGCAAAAGTTTCTGGAGTGCGACGCGACGCACAAAGTAATAAAAAAGAATAATAATAATAATAATATAATAGAACCGAAACTACGAAACTCTTCAAGTCAATGCTGAGTGCTGGCCCTCGAAAAGTTATACAATACGCCCAGTTATGGCAGTTGTTCAAGTGCAGTTGGCAGTTTGGCTGCCACCTGAGTGCATGGATATGTTTATGAAGCACTCAAAGTTGGCTAACAATGCCGAAAGTCATAATGCATTGAATGGGATTTCAAATTATTTATAGAGTGGCAAGCATATATTTATTTATATTTATCTCAGTTAATTGAAGTTTATATTGGAAATTCTTGCTTGAAGAGCAAATTATCTTTGATTCACGAAATTTTTCAGGTAAACTTTAGTGGTCAGCAAAGAGGAGAAAAAAAGAGAAGAGAAACAAACTCACTTTGTATAATTACTTTTCTTTTAATAAATATTGTAAAAAAATAATATTAATATTAATAATAGAATTTTAAATTATTTATACAAAAAGCTTTTGCTCTGCATTGATATACTTTTTTATGTTAATAGATGAATGCACAATTAAATTACAAAATTAAATTAAATGAATATAAGAATGAATTAGAACCAAAAAAAAAAGTTAAGCGAGTACAAAAATATTATAAATAACTATATAAAAATATAAAAAAAAATGCTATACAATTTTTATAATTAATTTAAGTCTATTTTTTTTTTTTTTAAATTATATATACAAATTAAATAGATTTTTATTTTATTTAAATTATATAAATAATTTAAGGAAATTTATATATGCCTCAAAAAAACCTTTATATATTTGTTTTTGCTTTTTAATAAATTATTTATACAAACTGTAAAGATTTTTTTTATTTATTTTTTTTTATTATTATTTTTTTTTTATCTTCTTAAATTATTTCTACAATTTTCTTATTTTTTATTTTATTTTTTTTTTTTTGTTATTATTATTTTTTTTCTTTCATCAAATATAAAATATATATATTCTTTATATTCAATTTACTCGCAACATTGGCCGCAGGCTAATTCACGTACCAAAAACCCTTCTGGCATGAAATAGCATCCGAAAGCTTCTAATTGAATAAAATGCTCAAATGAGATTCAGGCTTATTGCTAATTTATATGACAATGCACAGAACTCGCTCGGCTCAGATGTATTTGCGGCTCATTGGCATGCAGCGCCTGTGCGAAGGCAGCTACAAAACTTGGCCCAAGAGGCATGAGGCACAGAGGCAATGCCAAGGTAAGGACGGGCATAAACAGTGAGAGACGGAGAGAGGGAGACCGGGAGAGCGGGAGAGTGAGAGGAAGAGAGTCTCTTTATATACTCATGCGCGCACTAAGCAAAGTCTAGCTAAAGTTAGATGTCTGTCAGAGTGTCTGCTGTTGGCTTTGCCTGCCTCAACTTGTTTGCCTGGCTAAACTTTTAATCAGCATGAAAAAGTTACGTTCGGCTCGCGCAATTATTGCCAAATTTGTGCGCCAACAAAAACATAATCAAGTTAATTGCATAAGGAATGCTATGCAAAAGGCTTTCAAGACCGCCAAAACGAAAACAAAAAAAAAAACAGAACAAAGAATAAACGGCGCCAAGTTGATTGTGCTGCCGTCTGCTATATATAGCAATGTATATAAATATATATACAGATATATATACATGTATATATATTTATACACTTGTGTGTTGACGCTTTATGCTGCCAACTAATATGGCTTATTGTAGCTGGTGTTACTTGGCTTGTTGTAATACAATCAATTTCCGCTTTTGTTTGTCAAGAAAAGTTGCCAACGAGAACATTTTGTGTTGTTGCCACATTTTATGTTGTTTTCGTTTCATTTTGTTTTTCTTTTTATTATTGTCGGTTATATTTTTATGAAGCGGAAGCAACAGCTCAGCTGCCAAACATGACGTATACGTAATATGCTGCGCCACACCAAAAAAAAAAACAAAAACAAAAACAATTTATATTGATTGGCTGACATTGCTGCGGATGTTCGATTATTAAGTGCACACTTTTTAATTAAATTCTCCACATATACATGCATATATATATATATATATAATGCGCAATATCCATTATCATCGTTGAGCCATTTGATTGGTCCAAGCTGAGTTTGAGATATTTGCATGTGGCATTGGCTTTGTGCAATTAGCTTTTGTCTGTTATATGTGCTTGATTAAGGCAAACAAAGCATACTTTACGCAATACACACGCACACGCATACACACACACACACACACACACACGCACACATACTCCTGCACATACATATTCAAGTAGGTCGACATAAATTTGATAGCACTCAAGACTTTGTCTTTGTTGCCTGGCGTAGCCCAAAAAAGTTGGTGTGAATAAATTATGCATTTATCATTATTAGAAGAGAGAAAGAGAGTGAGAGAGAGAGAGAGAGAGAGAGTAAGCGCCTTGGCCCATTTATATCACTTTATTTGTAGCTGATATGAAAGGCAAAGCCCAAAGGTTTTTCCCACTTTTTTATACCCTAAACCCGATAGAAAATGGTAAATTAGGGTATAATAATTTTGTTGAATGTATGAAACAGGCAGAAGGAGGCGTGTTCGAACCTATAAAGTATATATGCATTCTTGATCAAGGCGACAGGCTAAGTCGATATAGCCAGGTCCGCATGTCCGTCGATTTCAAAAGATATAGATTATATATATAGAGCTAGAGACTTCATTCTGTTTGTGTTAGGTGCGTATATTGCACGCGCATATCGAGAGTATTTCACAAAATCGATAAGTTGTATCGTTTAAAAGTTATCGATAAACGTATTTTAAGCTAGAGTAGCTAGAGTCTACAAATTTGTCATATATATAAATACAAATTTAATAAATATTTGATTCTTGTCAGATTTTATTCCACGAAGGGTATCTCGTAGTCGAGCTGTCTCACTTATTTTCTTTTTTTCAAATCTACACGGAGTTTCGGCTCAATTAAAGGGATTTCAACTTAATGATTAATGCCTTTGAGATTTCATTTATTTAGCCCCTGTGATGCCAAACAAAAAAACTTTTCTTCCAACCCAATGACTTGACAAGAAACGCGATAAGAATGAAAGACAAAAATGTTTGTAGAAAAATAAATTTAAAAATTTTATTGCCAACGTTTTGCTGCAGTTGTTAAAGCATTTACATTCGAGATATGTGAGAAATTTATAAGCCATTAAACAGCAGCAGCGAAGGAGCAGGAGCAGGAGGAGTAAGTAATCACAGGCAATTATTAAGAGTTTGGAATGGATATGGATATGGATATGACATGGCTATGAATATGGCAAGGACATTACTGATGTTTATTAATACATGCGCATATATTTGCCGCAAGTGACAAATGCTCCAAGTGCCAGAGGAACTCAGCAGAAAAAAGAAAAGAAAGAAAAAAAAAACGAATTTATAAAAGAAAAAAATACTTCGACTCGGCTTCGACTCGGCTGATTGACATCATAAATAATATTGGGCATATCCCAAGGCCTCATAATAAATTCATAACCAGCCGACGACAAAATGGCAGACATTTTTATCGATGTCGAAGTTTTGTCTTTCAATTTCAATGCGATAAGGAAGAAGAAGAAGAAGTAGAAGCAGCAGCGTAGCTAAATTTAGAAGCGCAAAAGATGTGGGAAAAGATGAAGAAATGTTTGTGAAAATGTTTCTTCGCCTTGGCTCTGCTATTTAATTTAACTTTTTTTATTTTCCTTTTTTGAAATGCTTAACAAGCGCTTGCTGAGTTGCCTGTATAATTGCTGGAGGTTATTTGCTTGGCTGGACATAACTTGTTTGAGTTGTTGGGCGGTTTCTAATGGAAATTTTTGATAGCAGACTGCTTGGAGAACAACGAAGAGTGAAGAGCTAATGAAATGATTTATATTTAATATTTTAATATCTTTCAATTTGTTGACAATAAATTAATCATTTATTTAATTTCATTTATTTATTTTAGAGCAAATATCTATTGAACGTTTCTTGATGTCTATAAATATGATGCATTGATGTGTTCCACACACACACACACTCACAAAAGACTGAGAGAGCAATCGATTGCATCGCTTCTGCAACGAGCTCTTTTCCAATTGGACAGACACATTTCTTTGTGAAGGCATGAGAGCCAATAACATTGAGAGCCAATAACATTGAGAGCCAATAACCGAAGGCTCTCTTGCTGATGATGCTCACATTCAATCCAGTGATGCCAATTTTTTTTTTGGAAAAAAGGCAAAACTGTCCGTAAAATACGGAAAAAAAAGGCAGAAAATCTAAAGAAAAAGGACAGAAAACAGGACAAAAACATTTTTTTTCTAAATTTGTATTTCTTTCTTTTTTATTATAACAATTTCAAGGCATTGTCAATTATATTATCATTTTCCTCTTCCCTGGCCTCGTATGTCGCCATGGATCAAACACGCGCCAAGCACTCTTCTGGCAACTTAAAGCTAATACAACACAAGTTGTGCCTGGCGACAAGTTTGGGGATATTCCGGAGGTTAAGCATATTTTATTTTTTTGGGCCAAAACACGATCCGTTTTGCATATGTGCGCGAATTTGGTCAATTTTTGCAATTTATACTGCATTTGCAGTATTTGCAGTACGCCTTATTATTGTCGTTCTCATCCCGGGCTATCCACGACTTGAAATCTGGCTGCTGTAGCCAGCAATCCCGAAATTTTTGTTTATACATCTCCTTGGGCACTTTATCACTCTTTTCAAATTCAATTTTAAATAAGAAACGATATCGATAATACATATAACCTCCTACACTATCAATTTATCACTGTTAAACTTATTTTGGCGCTGTTCTTAACCAAATATCGGTCCACAATTTAGTATATTTTATGCTAAAGTTCTGTTAAACTGCTCTGCAATGTTATTTAATAAAATTCTGTTGCATCAACAACAGATAAACTGGGAAAACAACTAACGAACTGGGAAAATATGAACACGATTCGCATTCACAAAAAAAGGACAGATTTCCGGATAGGGGATGTTTGATATTTTTTCCGGACAAAGCGCTTAAAAACAGGACAGATCTGTCCGGAAAAAGGACAAATTGGCATCACTGATTCAATCGTATCGCTAAACGATGTTCGGCTCACACGAACAGTTCAACTCTAGGCGCTCAACCGAAAACCGAATAACGATCAGAGGCGAAGTCTGTTGCTCAGAGCGAGATAACAAGTGAGTATGATTTCTTTTCGGTTGATCTCTTGAAAAGTGCGTGAAGCTTCAAACGGCAAAACAAAAAGATATCTGCGTTCAATTATTTATTTGTTCATTTTTGTATTTTTTCAGTTTTTTTTTTTTTTTTTTTTTTAATTTAAATAAATATTTATTTATAAAATAAAATATAAAAAAATACTACTAAATACTTTCAAATCGTCATTTCCTTTACCGTTTCTCTCATCCTTGAGTTAGCCATAAAAAAATCGAATCGTCTCTTAATTTGCAGCTTTTCAATCATGATTATTGAAAGTGCGACGCTAATGGCTGCGTTTGTTATGTTTATTTACTAAACTGGAACTGGAACTGGAACTGGGTCTGGGATTCTTTTGAAATTATAAACGTCGAGTCAATACGGAAATGTGCAAGAAACCGAGAGGCAAGCAATGATGAGCAGAAATGTAAACAAGACAGGAAATGGCAAACGGAATGGCAATGAAGACATGAAGCCATGTAGCCATGGAGCCATATAGCCATGAGGCGACGGAAAATCTTGAGAATATAACCGAGAAATGACAATTTATCATTTCCGTTCGTTAACGCGTCGCAAATTGTGAGGCGAGCGCACAGAGCAACAGCAATCGACTGGCAAGCCAGCTGAATGGCAGGAGGCGGCCAATGGCAGGAGGTGGCAGCAGTTGTGTGTGAGTGGGCAATAGGCCACACCCCAACTACTTGCTGCGCCCACGTCCGACAGTTATATGTACATAAAGATATGCATAATTTGTGCGTGGCGCCAGTCTTTTTTTTTTTTTTTCTTTTATTCCTTTTTTCGAGCGCCACTGTCACAGACAAAAAAAAAAATTTATATCAAATAACATTCTGGCACGCATTTCTGGTATTTGTCCGGCGCTTTAGTGCGACTCCAGTGTCCAATTTGGCCAGCATTTAGCATTTTCATTTCATTTCTTTCATTTATGCATTTCTTTCGTGTAAATATGCAACATTTGGCCACATAACGATATGGCCTCCTGCTCTAACTTGGCTTTTATAATTTTGTTTTGGTTTTTGGTTTTTTTTGGGCAAGGCCGCTCTACGCCTATTTTTAGCCAGACGGACGCACCTTTTATGGCAAATTAAAATAAATGCCGAGCCACGCGCTCGCCACGGCGTATACATAATATTGTTATGGCTATTCGGCCTCAGCGGGCGAAACAAACGAGCTGTGAATAGTCCCCATGTGGAGATGCCAAATTTGTGTTTTCAATGTGTTCGCCTACTCGCTCTTCTCCCCTTTCTTTTTTCTAGCGATTCTCCAAATTTATGGCCAACAATTTGTGGCGAAAGAGAACATTTGTAAAAGTTAGCTGGAAATAATGGCTTGCTAAGTGAACACGGGAACGTGCGGTTGCCGAAATGGCCACAGATATTTAGGGACTGCAAAACATTAAACAAAAACTATGTTAGGGTAGACTAAATGTATTTTAATATATATTAAATATATATAAATATGAATTTGCATATATTTAAATGTCGGAGATGACTCTTTATTTTACCACTAGCGATATTTATTCTTTTACTCTTGAATGCAGTCGCAATTGTCTTGTTGTTACTTCTCTCTTTGTCGCACGCACAGCTGCAACGCTCGTGCCATATTCTCTCTTTATACATAACAACAGCAATCGCGCCACACTCGGCTGAAGCATCTCTCTCGCTCTCGATCCTCGCTCTCGGCATAGAATTTACCGCTAACCGTATTTCTCTTTTGTCATTTACTGTGTTTTTACCTTTTACATAGTAGCAACACAGTCACATCACTATGAAGTTTTACTGACTGACAACATTTCACATTTATGTTATTAACATAACATACCCTGTTCTGTTAAATGCTCATAATAATTAAAATTTGATATATAAATATATTTGATTATGCAAATGTGCCATTGGCCTCGCCAACTCGTTATTTGATACAAATTTCAGTTGGCAAGTGCGTTCACACCTCTAAAAACAAAAGTGCTTTAATTAACTAGGCTAAAGCCATGGAAATCAACTGCAAACACATAAGACACGTCAACACAATGTGGCCAATGGCCACACCTCAGGACAGCGCGTCGAGCAAACAAACAAACTATCAAATGGAAATCATTAGACGTCAATAAATTAAGCCAGCTGACGGTTGATACAGGCGAAAACGCCTTATTTACTCTCAATTAGGCATACATTAGACAAATTCAGGCCAGTCACATTCAGCTAGCCGTAACCGTAACATAATTAGCAAGCTCAGGCAACAGGGCCAAGCCTCTGCAGGCAGGCCTCTTAATGATTTGATACTTTGAGTGTATTGAGTGCGCACGTTGTAATTGAAAACGGCTCAAAAGCTTTGATCCCAACTCCATAGCCTAGCCGTTTTAATTAAAATTATGCAAATATCTAGGATAAGCCCAAAATATGAAGCATACGCCCGAATATTGAGCTGGCGGCCAAATGCCAAACACAACAAATTTTATTGCATGCTTTTGGGCGCACAACTTAATGCCCACGCTTAATTCCATTTAAATATACGCTGCAGCAAGAGAGAGAGAGAGAGTCCATGCAATTTTGTAAGCAGTTTGAGATCAATTTTGCTTGGCACTGAATCAGAATTTTGAGTAGAGAAAGCTGTTGAGAGGTGAATATGAAATGATTGGCAAGTAAGTCTCATAATCACGATTCTGTTCATAGAATGATGACCTTATTTATCCATCCATTTGCCTATTAATGTTCAATCTACCTATCTGGCTATTTTCTAGCCGTTTTTAGCCGTTTTAGCTCTTTTTCTGGTTTGTCTCACCAACTACCTTTCTACCTTCTTGCTGACCTTCCTATCCTACTTTCTAATCATATTTCTATCTCTTAATCATGATACTGTTCATAGAATGATACCAGTCTTATTTAGCCATCCATTTGCCTATTAATGTTCAATCTACCATTCTGGCTATTTTCTAGCTTTTTTAGCGGTTTTTAGCTGTTTTTAGCTATTTTTCTGGTTTGTCTCACCAACTACCATTCTACCTTCTTCCTGACCTTCCTATCCCACTTCCTAATCATATTTCTACCTCTTAATCACGATTCTGTTCATAGGATGATGACCAGTCTTATTTATCCATTCATATGGCCACAATGTTCAATCTGCCTTTCTGGACATTTTTAGCCGTTGTAGCCGTTTTTAGCCGTTTTTAGCTGTTTTTAGCCGTTTTTAGCTTTTTAAAGCCGTTTTTTAGCTCTTTTTCTGGTGAGTCTCACCAAAATACCTTTCTACCTTCTTTCTAACCTAATTAATTAATTCGGTTAAATTCTTTTGACGAAATTCTCAAACTTTTCAACGTTCAACCAAATACATTGTGGAGTATACCTTATTCGGTGACATGAATTCATCACAGATATAATCTAACAGCGCTTACGAATGGCTTAATTGCTTGTATACAACAACAACAGAGACAGGAACAGAAACAACAACAACATTAAGAGCGCTGCCAACAATGGGAGCCTACCTCTCGGGCGTTTATTTGCGCTACACATTAGCACAAAAGCAGCTCACAGATACTTTGGCAGGAGCTTAGCACTAGGCAAAGTGTTTTATTGTACACGCTTTCCACTTTCCACTTTCCGTTTTCCGCTTTCCTTGCGCCGCCTCGGGATGCCATTGTATTTATTTAGGTTTTTTTGTTTTAGGGGCTCAGATTTCAGAGTGTGTGTTTTGCGTAGATTTACGCATGAGCTGACAACTTTATTGCTAATTTATGTGGCGAGGGGTGTGTGAGGGGGGGCGTGGCATGCGTAATGCCATTTTGCTTAGGTGCGGCCGGTCATAAAGATAAGCAATGCATATTTTGATGTACAACATCGTCATCAGCATTTATTAATTAGTTGATAATGCGTCAAAAGCTGACCAGACATGCTCAACATGCCACATCGACACTCGCGGGTTGAATAAACCTCACTTGCCAGGAATTGCGAGTCGTTGTCTGCAGCGCATTTCCTTTTTTTTTTTTTAATTTTAATTCCTTTTTTATTATTTTGTATTTTTTGATTTGCAGCCAAGAAAGCGAAAGAACGCAAACAGACTGCGAATGTGTTGAGCCTGGCTACGTGTTTATAATATGAAATTTTTCTTGGCATAGCTTGGCCAAAGCCAAACCAGAAGCAGCAGCAGCAGCAGCAGGAGCAGGAGTAGCAGGAGTAGTAGCAGCAGCGACGACGACTTAAAAGGCATTTGTATGGCTGGTTTGCTTTATAGTAGTTGTATTTTATGCCTTTTGCAGCTGCCTTTATTTATGTCGCTGGCGGCATTTCAAGAAAACAAAAAAAAAAAAAAATATATATATATATATATACATATGAATGGAGTATAAAAATATAAAGCAAACAAACTATTTCGACAGCTCGGCCCAAAGACAACAACAATTTAATACCTAACGAAAGACTATAAACATTTTTGAGGCTGGCAAATTTGATGAAATTGCTAGATAAACATATTACATGTTCCTTTTATTTACAAAGGTCTTAAAAAAGAAATAAAGCTCGCTTTTGCATATAAAAGACTTTTACTTCAACTATAAAATGTTTATTTTGCAACAAGATTTTATACTTTACGGCATTATGATTATAATTTGTGGAGCTTCACTAACTTAGCTTTATAGATCCCAAAAATTGAAATATCTACGATAATATATTCAATACATGGGACTTAAATAAGATTATATATTATTTTATAAAAATTTATATACAATATGTAATATAATTATTATGATATATATCTAAATTATATCATAATATAAATATAAATTAGGCCAAGTCTCTAGACTCTAGTCCTTAGAAATAGAAATTTATAAAAGAAAAATTATTTAAAATAAATACTTTTTAAAATAATGTAACTTTAATTTCTTTATACAAAATATTAGAAGTAAAATTTTAAATCATTTGAAAATATTTTTACATACATAAAGAATTACTGTAAATATTTAATTTATTCATAAAAAAAATTTTTTAAATTAAATTTAAAAAAAAAAGAAAAAAAAGAAAATAAAAGATTTTATTTCTATTTATTTATTTTTTTATATATTAATTATATCATAAGATAAATATAAATTAGGCCAAGTCAAGATAAAAAAAATATAAAAAATTAATATAAAAAAAAACACTTTTAAAAAATGTAACTTTAATTTAATAATACAAAATATTAGAAGTAAAATTTAAAATAATTTGAAAAAATGTTTACATACATATATATTTACTGTACATATTTATTTTTTTATTTAAAATAAATTGTAATACTAAAATATTTTAAAATTATGCACACTGAATGATTCTATTTTGTTTTTGCAAATATTATTTTATACAACACAATTTTGTTTTAATTTTGCAGCCATTGTTTGTTCAGCAATATTTATTTAAGCCAGCAAAACATTTGTTATTTTAAGAGCGCTGCAGCTGTGCATGAAATGGAAAATATAAAGCATATATTTACATATGTATGTACATATATGTAATGTATACATACATACATCAACAACAACATCCATCGAGTTGTATAGAAACAACTCGCAATATTAGAAAATTAGAAATTGCCATGGCATTCGCTAAGCAAGTTGATTACAAATAGAAATAATTAAACAGCTTTGGGGAAACATTTTTTAATTAAGTTCATTTGTGTATAGAGCAGTGTAAGGCAAATTTCTGCTGAATGTGTGAGGCAGGGCATGAAAAGCATTTATCAAGCTCTAATTAGAGCAGCCAAGCTCAAATTTCGCACGAGAAAATATTTATGAAAAGGCAGCTGATGCCCCTTCAAGGGCAAAGGCGTAATGAAAATCTGCCAAGGCATGCATGAAAATGTTTCAGCAATTTAAAGACGGCAAACGCAAAATTACTAAACAATAATCATAATTTGTGGTATTAAGCGGCAGCAGCAGCAGACAGCAGAGCAGGAGGCGCGGCGAGTCCTTTTTATCGCCATCATCGTCGCTGATAAAGTGTCGCTGTGCAATTTATCTGAGCTGTGCGGGAGCTGGTGGCCAGGTGCCCAGTTGCTCGGGTGCTCGCTTGTCGCCGCCTGGGGACTCTATACAAATACCAAGTCGTACGTAGCAACTGCACCTGTCACGTGGGAAAACACGTTCCGGTAATTTATGAGTCATACATTCGAGTTCTGCACTTTTATTTGGCCTGCGGTTAGCTCACGCGCGCTTTTTATTCACATTTTCATTTTTGTTTTCCTTTATGTAGCGCAAACAAAACCACAAAAAAAAACTTTTTCACTGCTGAATTTCTAAAAATAACAACGTTATGAGTAACATATATATATATATATATATATATAAGGAACTCTGTGAGATTGACGAGCAAATTTACAACTAAAAGTTTTTCGCCAATGATTTATGCCGTCAAATGTGGGTTTTCTTTGTTACAAATTGTAAAGTTTTTACGTGTGGAGAGAGTAACAAAAATAATGAGGAAAAACAAAATTCATAACAAATTATATAGTATTTGCTTATATTTTGTTTCCAAGTAAAACATTTGCATTGTAAATCAGTTGAGCTGAGCTTAGCTGAGAAATGAGATTTTTGGTTGCTGATTGGAAATGTGCTTAATATTTTATTTAGCTAATAAATTGAATGAATGTCTAATTTCTCTTGAATTTAATATTGAATTGTTATATTTTGGGTCAAATGAATTTCGTTGACATATAAATTCTTTGGGCAAATTAATTTCTTTGCCTCATTGAACTGCAATGAAGCGCTGAATTTATAGAGGAAATTTGTAGCTAAAGCAGCTAGAGATATATATTTTTGAATATAATAAATAAATATAACTGAACTAGCAAGATTTTTCGTAAAAACTTAATTTAATTGAAATAAATAATAAAATATATAAATGTATGATATAAAAATATAAATATCTTTAATGTAATAAAAAATATATAATTTAAAAAATATTTATATGTTATAAAATATATAAATATAAATATGTTTAATGTAATAAACAAAAATATACAATTAAAAAAAAAAAAGTTTAAGTAGCAATTATTAAGAATAGTTATAAATATAAAAAAAATTAAAAAAAAATAAAAATAAAAAAACTTTGACATAATTTATAAATATTGTTTGTAGGGTAGGCTGCCAGGATAAATAAAAAAAAAGTCTCAGGGGTTATATTTTATTATAATGATTTTATTTTAATTCACTTTAACTTCGGAAGAAAGACGAAATAAAACAGCGAGTGCAGAAGAGCTATGTTATTAACATAGCTATGTTAATAGCATAGCCGGGTGTTGAGAATGAATATGTTATCGAACATTTTCTGTTAATTGGATTTGGCATTAACAAATAGAAATCTAAATGAATATATATTTAAATTATGGCCAGACGATGCATTTAAATAGTAGTTCAGTGGAGGTAACCCACGCACATTATTTCACAAAAATAAATTGAACATCAAATGGCATTAAATGCTTAAATAGACCTTAAGAGAAGCTCAAAATGTAAAACAAAGCAAAGGTGTAAATGTGCAAATAGCTGACCCTTTCAATGTGATTGACTTTTACAATGCTTCATTTACATATTTTAAATTAGAATTTTAAGCAAATAATTAAAACTGTTGAAACCATGAAATGACAGGTGTTATCTCACGAGTTATCAATAAGGATGTCCCACCAGAGGGTTGAATAAAAATTAAAAAAAATAATAATAAGAATAAGAAAAATTAAAGGAAATGTAAAAGGTTACATTCTCGCTAATTTACAGATATTTATATTAAATCAAAATAAATAAATAAAATATACAATTATAGCAAATTTAAATCATATACATATAAAATTTATAAAACATGTTAATTAAATGACTTCATTAAATATTCCAAAGGCGCCCTGAAACAAGAACTAAGATGTGTTCATCTTGACAATCTCAGTAGCAAAAGCCTGGCCATTTATAAGCTGGGCAAGAAACAGCTCGAAGCATTGGCAATAAATGTATGCCTCTAGTTAATAATATATTTATGTTATGCTCTTAGCGCTGACATAAAGATATATTTATGTGGCGCTTATTAGATAACATAAACTGCGTGAAATATGAAGCATGTTTTAATGCCCATTAGGGCCAATGTTCGGCACGGAGTCAGCGCAGGATTGGCAACAGTGCGGCTACTTAGCCAAGTTAAGTGCTGCACAAATTTGCCAAAGGACACAACAATTTGCACAGAACACAAACGCACACACACGCACACACACACGCACAGTTACACACATATGAATACACAAAAGTCATCAAAGGACATAAGGTATAAGAATGTGCTCGAATGTGTAGCAGAGTGTAATGCTGTAGTGCAGTGTAGTGCGCATTAAGCAGTCATGTATGCCCGCTCCCTCACTGCCTCTCCCTCACTCTATTTGTATATATGTATATTTAAGGCAATATATATTTGCGACACCATTAAGCGCGTTATTGGATTAGAATGGGATGGAGCGAGAGGGAAAGGGACGCTGAAATTGAGGAGCACTGCGTTTGGAATAGGGATTTGCCACACCAGCCATACACAGTTGATAAATACAAAATACAATAAATAATAATGAAGGTAACACACACACACACACACACACGCACACACACATACATACTGAAGAGCTTTGTAATATGAATGTTGTATTATTTGATTTTATTCTTTGAGGGACGATATTGTTCGTATTGTATTTGGTTGCTTACCTTCCTCCTGGACATCATCGTTGAATTCTGTGATTTCCGCCTTATCGCATAAACGGTCGACGCCATTTGTTGCCACACTGGCTCCTTTGGCAATGGCATCACCATTGGAGATAATTGAATTTGATTTTGCGTGATTTGTATGATTGTTCGAGGATTTCGCCGAACTGGAGCCACCACCGTCACTGGCAGCCAGCAGTTCCAATTGTGGTGCACTCGGCTCTGGTTCACCATTGCTGACAGCATCGAGAGCGCTGCCATCCTTTGTCTTCAGCTCCTGACTGGTGTTGCAGCCCATTCTGTGTTGGCTAAGACTCTGTTGCTTGGTCTCTGTACTTTGAGTTGGCCCAGGTAACCAGACCAGAACCAGGCAATCGCTGTTGTTTAATCAATTGCAATGGCAACAGCAAAGTCAGCACACACACACACCCGCACACACACACATACACGACCAGAAATCCTTTACGCAGACACACGCGGGCTTCAATGTGATTTTTTGTGAACTTTTGCTGAAGTTTGTTTTTTGCACTTTGACTTTTGTTTGGCTGGAACCTTTTTGTACAAAACTCGGTTCTAAAAAAAATATTTTTTTATTGTTCAAAACTTTTCTTTATTGTTGCATTATGTGTAATCGTAATCAAAAGAGCTACAAAAAGGTTCACAACCACGAAAATATCAGCCAGTTTTTGTTATTTTTATTTTGTATTTATTTTTTTAATATTTTTTGCTGAGCATTGGAAAATGCTAATCGGAACTTGAAAAACTCTGAAGCTGTCGTTAAATTTTTGACTGACTGACGGATCTGGCACAAGCTCAGGCACAACTGACAAACGCAAGCGACGCGTCCACACTAAGAATGAATTGCGGCTGTTATCCTGCAGGAGCAAGGCTCAACAGTCGACAACAGGAGCAATGGCAGCGACAGCGCCAGCAGCGGCAGAAGCAGCGACAGCGACAGCGGCAGCGGCAGTGAAGTCAACGTCAACGTCACCATCAGCCGGCAGTCAACAACTAGCCAAAAAGGAGCCCCAGAAATCGAGCAAAGAGCACAAAAACCCAGTCAGAGGCAGTGAGAGAGCACACGTCTACTCATTTTATTGGCTGCACAGTGGAACCAGATGCGACAATCGGAGCAGATCAATAAATATAAAAAACGCAATTCTTTTGATAATTGTGAATATAAATACTTCGATTAAATGTTTATATATAACTGCAGTATGAAAATTAAATTTAATTATTTTAAAAAAAATTATATATTTTATCTGCATCTGTTTAATTAAATCAAATTATTTTATATGTATGAATAATATATTATATGGAACGAAATTTGAATTATATTATGTTCATATTCTGCTAACAGAAATTAATTAATAATTTACTTAATAATATATATTTTTTAATATTACTTTATTCTTTTTAATTTAATAAAAAATTTTTAATTTGCTCCTTTATAATAAAATTTATTGAAATTCAATTAATATAACATCTAAACCATTTTGCAATTTATTTCCGTTTTGTATAAGATTCAATAATAAATTAATATAGTTATTATTATTTTATTAATATTATTCTAGTATTTTTAATTTAATAAAAATTGTTAAATTTCCATTTATATAACATTAAATAATTTTGCAATTAATTTTCGTTAGACTGTAATGTATATTCTATTATTCATTATTCATTTTAGTTCATATTGAATTTTATTATTTCACTATTAATTTACGTTCAACTTCAATGTAAATTGCTTCACTGTGCCTGTGCTTTAAGAGCAGAGCAGTGTGAACTACAAACACAGAATGAGCAAGCGAGCGCAAGAGCAAGAGTGAGAGAGGACACGACATCGGAGAGCCATGACAATACAACAGCTGATGTCTGCTTGCCTGCAGAGTTTTTTCGCAAATAAACAAAACGGGACTGGCACTGTCGACATCCAGCGCACCCACACAAACACACGCACACATATACATATATACATGTATAAATGTACATATATATACACCGTTAAACCACATCACAGCAGAAGCAGCGCCGACAGCAGCAGCCATTGCTGTGAAGTTGCTAAGGCAATGGCATCATCATCTATTGGGACGTTTGCACGCACCAAGTTTACCACAGCACACACACACACACACACACACGCACACAACCAGCGAATTTGCCATACCTTTTTGACAGCCATAAATATCTATACAATGCTCCAACCAAAAATCCAAATAAAAAATTTCCTCATAAAAATATCAATGAAGCATTTTTCTGGTATCTTTGCCATTCTGTTTGTCCTGAGCATAACTCATGTACCTAAGCAGCTAACTATCTGCTCTCTGCTTCTTCCTCTTCTTCTTTTTGTTGTTGTTGTTGTTTCTGCTTTGCCTTCGTTGCTTATTCCTGTTATATGCCACGCTTTTTGCCACAATGTTGATGTGCCGCTATGTTTTTGTGCAACTTTTTGCGTGTTTCTATCCTTTACCCTGTAATAATCGTTGAGAATGGGCATAACAGAGTTAAACAAATGCGTAAATGTGAAACTTGTTTACCTATGTCAACATTAATTAATGAGAAGAGAGAGAGAGAGAGAGAGAGAGAGAGAAATAATTATCTAAAATTGTTCAAGTACTCAAAAGACGTATTTAGATATTAAACTCAATAGAGCTATGAAGATTATCAGCTATAGCTATATCGTTGTCTATTATTATTATAGATATTTTTCTTTCGCGTACAGGGTATCTGCAAATCGAATACTCTCTCAGTAAATGCGCTCTTTCTTTCTGTTTTTAGTTTTTCAACTTTTTGCTTTGTTTCTTTTCCCATTTGGGAGTTTGTTTTGCGTGTGTGTGCGATTCGTATGTGTCTGTGTGATTCACTCCGAAATGAATTGGTCTGCTCTTATTCCGGCACGCCCATTCGTTCGCCCACACGGCCACCTGCCCATCGACAGCCCAGGGCACACACAGGGTGTCATTATCATAAAGTCAAATGTGAGCAGAGTAAAAGCAAAAACCCAACTGCATATGTAAATAGTAAATTTGCCACTTCAACTGACATTGGACTTACGCCAGGCAACAACATGATGTCGACCCCGCCCTCTTTTTTGAGGCGTCAGCTGGCTAAAGTCTAATCAAAGGTGACTGCGAGACAGAGGAAATGCCCCCAAAGCACATATGTAACTAGAGCAATACACATACATACATATACATATGCAAATGAGCTTTGCATACGCATGGCAAATATTTTATTTTCTATGCTGCTCATAAAAAATCAAATAAATGAGCAAGGACACCCTGTATGCCTGCATCCGGTAAATATTTAACAATTATGCAAAAATACTTCAGAGCTGGCAAAATAAAATAAAAAATTATAAAACAAAGTGCACGACACGCAAAAAATAACTGTCATTAAATGCATTCTGGGACAGTCCATTCAAAATATTTAATGCTGCCCCATTATAAAGCTGGAAAACTTCATTCAGCATGCATTATATATGCATTCCTAATCTGAACAATGAATTATTGTTATGTATTTACTTTCTTGTTAATTTTTTTTTTTTATATTTTTGTATATATTTTGTATTCAATTCATTAGGCTGTAATCCTTAACTAATGGATGCGCTTGTGAGGCAAAAAATACTAAAAATAGAATAAAATAAATACCAAGTATTAAATTTAGAGTTATTTATTGCCTATGTAATTTTATTTTTTTCTATACTATTTCAGCTGACTTGAATATGAGCTATTTATATTTTTAATTTCTACGTTTACGCTTTAAATTATTATATATTTATTTATTTTTCTTTTTATTTATTTTTTAATTTTTTTATATTTTTTTTATTATTATTTTTTTAGTACTTATCATATTAGAATTGTCTTTAATATCATTCAGCTTTTTAAATTATTTTTTATTTATTTATCTTTTTATTCCGTATATAATTTTATATACATTTTTTATATAATTTGTTTTCCTACAATTTTTAAGATGGTTTAAATGTGGACTATTAATATTTCTTATTTAATTCTTTCTTCTTTATTTTAATTATTTATTTAGTATCACATTATTATTATCTTTAATACCCTTGAGCTCTTAAATTATTATATATTTATTTATTTTTAATTTGTTATATTTTTTAGTTCTTATCATATTAAAATTATCTTTAATATCATTCAGCTTTGTAAATTATTATTTGTTTATTTTTTATATATTTTTTTCATATTTAATATCACCTTTCTAAATTATTATTTATTTAATTTTTTTATTTATTTATTTTTTTTTTTATTCCGTATGTAATTTTATTTTTCATACCATTTTTAAGATGGTTTGAATATGAGCTGTTTATATTTTTATTTACATTATTTTAATTTAATTTTTTTTTTTAATATCTATTTTCATATTTAATATCATTTAATATTTATTTTCATATTTAATATCATTCAGCTTTCTAAATTATTATTTGTTTAATTTTTTGATTGTTTTTTAAATTATTTTTTGTTACTTTTTTTATTATTCTTCTATCTCTATGTTCATACAGATTTATTCTTATTCTTAATATTACATTAGATTATTATTAATTTTATATTCCATTATCAATCAACTTAAAATAGTTAAAACACCATTAACTCCTGCAGCTTTGCTGCTCTTACGTCTTACGCCTTCGTAAAACTGACTGAAGTTGGAATGAACCTCCTGCTCCTTCTCCTGTTCTTCTTACACCTCCTGTTCCTTCTCCTGCTCCTGCTGCTACTGCTTCTACTCCTCCTACACCCCTGCTCCTTCTCCTGCTCCTTTTGCTGTTCCTTCTGCTTCTCATGTTCCCTCAGCTCTTCCTGCACCTCCTGCTCCTCCTCCTGCTACCGCTTCAATTGTAAGTAATGCGTGCATTTTCACACAGTCAAAACCCCAACACTCAACAACAGATTGTGTTGGCAATGTCAAGACGATTTTAAGACTCGAAATGGCGACAAAAACTTTCAGTCAGAGCTGTGAATGCGTTGGCCGTGTGAAAATGCATAGCAAGTTTTCTCGCCTCGAATTTCCACACACACACACACACAGAAAATCCTCGACAATTTTCGGGCATTCCTGCATTGTTGTCGTTGAACTGAAGCTCTGGCATGACAAATGCTCTGGCAACACACATAAACCCTTCGCTCGCAGCTTGATAAAGTGACAGACAACGAGTGTTGTCCCAAGTGTGCCCAAGCGCACAGTCATAATTGACATGGGATGGGAGTGTAGGAGAGAGGGTGGGGCGAGTGAGTGAGAGAGGTTGAGGCCTGAAAGGCTTTTCAGTTTGCGCATCATTTGCCCGCCGAAATGCAAAGTCATTATTTTGGCAAAAGATAAAAATACTTGCTATTTTGTTTTTGTTAAGGGTTCCAGCAGCCGATCTGAGCACATTTCGATTTTCTGACTGGCAAACGACGGAACATAGTCCAGCCATATTACGTATACGCCGTGTTGCACGGCCTATGAGATAGAGAGAGAGAGAGAGAGAGAGAGAAATGTTCTCCCTCATTTGTATCTGTTTATGTAAGAGTCGTCTCACTCCCTTTCTCCCTCCCTTCCCCTCGCTCTCTGGTGTTTCGTTGCCAAGTGGAAAGTTTTCGCGTCCTTTTTGTCTGAAGTTCAACGGTGCGCAACAACTTTTCTGGGGGCTGCACAAATTGACAGCAGACAGCAAGAATATTCTATGTGAAAATGTTGCGTGTTTTAAAGCGAGTTGGCTTTAAAAATGTTGGCCCTAGACTAAGGCAACGTGAGGTTAAGGCCCAGCGTCAACATGGCCCACGGCCACAGCTTCAGCCACTTGCTGTTTGCCCAGCCAAATCAAATTTTTGACTTTCAAACTTTTGTCAGCTTGGCAAACACCGCTTTATGAAGGCACAAGATTAGTTTTAGTTAAAAAAAAAAAGAATATATATAGATATATATATGTATATATGAACTTACGAACTCTACGTCATTCCCTTGTCCCCAATTCGCATTCACTGCGATGATTTGTGTGGCTCTTCGTTTGGCTACAGCAAAAGTCGCTCAGTTTAATTGGAATAGGCGCTGGACATGATAAATGATCTATCAGCAAATTGTTTACCAAAAATATTTATCACACGCCCACACGCTGCAGAGGCAAACATTTAACACATTTAAATAAATGAATGCATTAAAAAATTAATTGTTGTAATTTAAAATTGCCAAATGGCTGTCGTTTGCAGTTAGCAAAAGTTAATTATCTTAATGATTAAGTTTTTGTTCTTATGTAACTAATAATTATATTTATGTATAGCAGAATAATAGTACATTTTAAAAAATCCATTTATTTATTTATATTTTTTATATAAAATTTTTATACCGTAGAGTAGACAATAAGCTTTTAAAAAGTAAATTTAGTATACGATAGTATATATTTGTATATAAAGTAACCAAAGTATACGATATATGTATCGTTTTAAATTTTATATCATATATAGAATAAACGATATATTTTTTTTATTTTATTTTTTTTTTATTTGAACGATTTATATTTTTATCGCATTTTTAATTTTTATCATATATAAAGTAAACGATATATTTTTATTTTTTTTTATTATATTTTAATTTTATTTTAATTTAATTTTTATTTTATTTTTATTTAAAAAATGTATATTTTAACCGCATTTTTATATTTTATCTCATATATAGAGTAAACGATATATTTTTATTTTTATGTTTTAATTTAATTTTTATTTAATTTTAGTTTTATTTTTTATTTAAGCGACACATATTTATCGTATTTTTAATTTTTTTGATCATATATAGAGTAAACGATATATTTCTATTTTATTTTTAATTTATTTTTATTTTTATTTTATCCGCGAATATAGGATATATTATTATTATTTGTTATATTAGCTTTCAAATATTCCATATACATATATATTTTTGTATATTGCATTTAAAGTATAAAATAATGTATATTTGTTATATCGTATTTAAAACGTATATACGATATATATATATATATATATATATATATATATATATATATATATATATATATATCATTTCAAAAATGCTTTATTATTGGATTGCGCTCGGTTTGTTTGCTTTTACAACGCGCTGATGAGCGCTCCCACATGTGTGCTTTTTGTAATTTTCTAGCTATTAGCTTAATTTGGAACACACACACACACACACACACGTAAAAACCAACACGTGTCCTGTAAGTGCCACGCCACGGCGTAATTGTTAATTAAAAACCCGCCGAGGGCACGACCTGTGTTTGCACAACACCCACGAAAATGTTTGTCGGCCATGAAACCGCTGACCATGGTCGGTTAAAGGTGTTGAATAATGTCATAAAGCTGAAACAAGACACAAACGGAATTACATTTGGAAGCGCATCAATTGGGATTTGGAGTTGGAGTTTGCTTTTTATCGGCATCATAAACTGGTTTAGAAAAAAGGTTTATGGCCAAACATAACACGAATATTATGCTATGGACTAATACATTTTTAATGCGAATTTGTTTTTGTTATTGTTTTTTTTTTCTCTTCTGGGCATGGCTAAGTAATTGAGTGGCCAGGCCAACAAGTCGCCAGATTGGATGGCAGTTGAATCAGCACAAGGACCAGAACCTATAGAAATAATAGACGACAAATGATATATGGCATGAATGTGTTATTTTTAGAGCCTTGATACTTAAGCCTGGTTAATACAGCCAACATGTACCATATATATAGTATATATATATATATATATATATATTTATTAAGTTAGAAAAACTCTTGGCACAAATCTTTGTCAACCTTGACAATTGCGTGCCAACAAACATCAATCACTCAGGCCAGGACATCAATCACAGCTGCTCAGCTCAGCTCGACTCTGTCTTAGCCAGCATCTTGGGTTAAAGCAACATGGCCCATAGACAACACACACTCAAAATGGCGGCCGTGTCAAGCAAAATTGAAAAATCCCATTTAAATGCAAGGCATCAACACTGATGAAAGCTACAAAAATCGAATTTTTTGATTTAGGGTTCGACTGGGCGCTGCTCTTGTACCTGCGTGACTGCACGTAACAAGCCGCAAGAGTGTAGAGCGGGGAGCGCGGGGAGAGCTGGAAGAGTTGGGAACTGGGAGCTGCCTGTTAGAGTTGCAATTGTCTGGCTGGCAGCTCGTGCGCCTAACTGTATGCTATTGTCATGACACATGGCAATCGGAGCACATTCACTTAGTGCAATGAGCAAAGCCAACCAAAAACCAGGCGTATGACAGGCAAATGACACAAAACACTCACACACACACACACACAGAGACACTCACACACATGCAAGTAATGCAAATAGTCCATGTTGTCGTGTCTGTGGCGTGTGTCTCGTTCATGTTAAGCCTTTTCAATAACCAAGCGAGTGAATGGACGAGGGTTCCTTAAGATGTAACGCAAATTTTGTTATTTTATTTCAAAAATGATTTATTTATTAAGGAGAGTGAAAATGAATATTTTTTATCATTATTTATTTATAGTTATTTTTCATATTTTTTATTTATTGTATTTTTTATTTTACTACTTTTATTAATTTTGTTGTTGTTATTAATTTATTTTATTTTTTAACTTATTTTATTAATTTTAATTAATTTATTCATATTGTTATTTATTTATTTATTTATTTTTTTATTTATTTACTTTATTTATTTATTTATTTATTTTTTTTTTTTTTTTTTTATTGATTTATTTATTTATTTATTTTATTATTATTTCATTTATATAATTTATTTTCATTTTTGGTATGGTTTTTATTTTATTTGTTTATTAATTTTGCCTTCAAAGTAATCCCAATTAGATATTACACATTTTTGTTCTTGGCTCATCTCATCTCATCATGCTGTCACTCTGATCAGCCTATGCAAACCTGCTTTAAAATCGATGTGTTTTGTGAAAACAACCCTCGCACAAGAATGTTTAGCTTCATTGAGCGCAGCAAAAAAAAGTCACTGAATAACGATCATAGAAAAAAACCTGATAACCAAATTTCAGAAAAGACTCAAAGAGCAACCGATTACTTCAAGGAGTTGCTTCGCGATCTGCTCTCAATTGTTTTGTTTCGCTCTTGTTTTCTACCCCGACCGTTTGGTTGAGTTAAGTGAAGCAAGAAAGTCTTTTGTCTATGTATGCGAGCGTTGTGTTCGCTAAACGTTGTGACGTTTGCGTACGTAAGTGTGAGTGTATAATGGAAGAGCGTTTGAGTTACTTACTCATCTACTCATTCTCATTGTTCGGCCGCCAATCGTCTCTTTAACTAAACGATGTTCTTGAGAGCGTCTCACGAATAGCAGCACACAACAGAAAGCAAAAACGGAAAAAAAAAGTCTATTGCTCTTGCATAGAGCGAGAGCGAGAGTGAATGAGTATATTATTTTTTTTTCTGTTGATCTCGCAAACAGAGCTAGCCGAAAAAAGAAATAAAACGAAAATTTTAAAGACGCAATACCTTTTGAGCAGACCTCGCATCAAGCTGCCACAACAGAGCCCACCACAACGAGTAATTGAACTGGCTAACTGTCTATGTGTGTGTGTGTGTGCGTGTATTTGTGTGCAACTCTTAAATGTGATTTTAAAGTCAACATTGAGTCGCTCTGACATACGAACTGCCAGTTTTGGTTTGCCGCTTGTCTGCCAGCTGCCTTTTGGTTTTCGTGTCGATATCCACTTCCGGATTCCGGCACCGACTCCAACTCCTGTTACGGCTCCGGCACTGTCATCTATCGCCTGTGATAATGGTCATGTTGTGTACAATGCGATATGATAGCAGCCATTTGCAATTATAACCTTAACCATCTACGGCTACGATCTGCCCATATTGCCGTTTAATATTGTTGGCCTGACTTGGCATGCAGCCAGGCGCCAACCACTGCCGCCTAGCTAGGCAATTGGGTGGCAGACGTGTCTATATGCGACACACAGCATGTGCAGGATGGGTTTTATGTATTAGTATTGAGATTTCCTTGTGGCCATCGACAATGTGAAGAGCTCTTAAAGCAAAATAGTAGAATTTAAAGTTCGAGACTACGAGACTAACAAATAAATTTGAAAAAACCGTAAGTAAACAAGTAAGAAAATTCTAATTGGAAGTGACCAACTAGTAGATACCCTGACCTATTCCATATGTTTATCATAAATAAAATTGCATTTCGAATAACAAATAATAAAATATATATAAAACTAAATAGCAGAAGAGCAACAAGTAAGAGTAGCGCTTATTCAGAAATACAGTGCACCTTGCGAAGAGTTCTCCATCATTCTTAGCTTTTACTTCTGCATTCATAACAAACAACAAATGCTCGCAAATAACTGTGGACCGTTTCTCGATGGCCTGCAAATAAGACTCTTTCACTCGCACTCTATTAAAAGACTCGAGAGAGCGAGCAACCGTTTGCATCGGTACCAGTTCGCTTGTGATCGGCTCGCAATCTCTGTTTTGTTTTGTTTTTTCCTCCCCGACCATTTGGTGGTATTTTTGTGTCTGTGTTATGGCAGGCACGCAAAGATTGTGCTCACAGATGTGCATGTGTGGGTGAATATGTTTGCAGCTGCTGCATTGACTTGTTTGAGTAACTATTGGCTACCTACTCACTCTTATTGAGCGAGCAGAAAACAAAAACGAAGTAAACAAAGTCTTTTGCTAAGAGCATTGCAGCAAATAACAATTACAGTGGACCATCGGTTAATGAACGGCTCGGATAGCGAACTTGCGCATATCGAAAACAATTTTTTGGTGAAAATAAATTTCGCTTTACGAACAATGTTTCGCATAACGACCAACAAAATAAAATATTTATTGTATGTATAAAACATTTATTTATTGTATGCAAATATTGTGTCTGTGTCTGTGTCAAACAATGAACTAGAGGAAATACCGAATACACATTATAGAGCAGTGCATTGACCTTTTTAGCATTTTTTGGCACTTTTTGCATGCAATTTAGTTGGCAAATTGTTTGAGAGCTGGTCCCACTGACGTGTTTGATTTTAAGAGCAAGTAAATTTAAAAAGATGCCTCCATATACAAATTCAAAGAAAGAGAAAAATAAAAGAGCCATAATATCTATTGATATGAAACAGAAAATTATTGAAAAACATAAAAGTGGTTTGAGTGTGACTGCTTTAGGACATGAGTTCAACTTATCGAAATCAACGATTTCTACCATTCTCAAGAGTAAGGATAAGCTTGAGGTGGTGAATGCTTCAATTGGAATCTCAAGAGTTTCTTCGCAACGCTCACCTATGCTCGATGATGTTGAAAGCTTGCTTTTGATATGGATTAACGAAAGGCAAATGCAAGGTGAGCGAGTTTCACAAACTATAATATGCGACAAGGCTAAATCAATATTCAGCAATCTTTGTGAAGAGTCACCAGGAACATCAACAGCAACAGGAGATGAATTCAAAGCAAGCCGAGGCTGGTTTGAGAAATTTAAAAAACGCACTGGCATTGAAATAGCAAACAAGATAACAGAAGAACCTCAATCAACCAAAGCAATCAGAGAAATGCTTACAGCATGGGATTCTGTGGCAGCATACATTAAAAAACATCATCCCAATCGTGCTGCGGCTACACGCGCAACAGAAATATATAATGATAATGTTGTTTTTCATTTTAAACAAGTTTTAAAGCGATCCAGAAACAAATAACTGAAGTTGTTGGTAAAACAAAAAACTAGGTATGATGAAACAAGAAAATTTAAAAATAAAATAAAACTTCTTTTCTAAATTCCATTTCTTTTTCTTTTCACAGATGTCGCCTTTTGTTCCTTAAAGTTTTGATGAATTACATATATGTCATTTGAATAATTCTCAATAACAATTCAAATTGAAACATTTATTAAATATATAAGTTTTCAATCTTTAACATTGATTTATATGGGAAAATTTTGTCGTTTCGCTTAACAAACAATATGCTGCAATACAATGTGTTCCTTAACAGAGGCTTCACTGTATACCTTTGAATGCTTACGCTCATGAAAGAAACCTTAAAGAGAATGTGAAGAATAAATAAATGTTATATAAAAAAACGTTGTATTATTTTTATATTGATTTGCATTGTGCATTATTTATTTAGCTTAATTAATAATTGCGTGCATTAAACGAGGCTCCACTGTAGTCTTTACTCACGTTCTTCAAATGAAAGAAACGTTGAAAAGAATGTTAAGAACAATAAGTCAGATTTTTAAAAAATTACTATTATTATTATTACTATCTTAATTTGCATTGTGCATTATGAATTTAGCTTAATTAATAATACATCATTAATATTTTCATGGTTTAATGAACTTCCTTCCGTTAAAATGAATTGTAAAGACGCATATGCCCGTTCGATTGTCACTTGATTGGCCGATGTGGAAAGCACAACCTGTGCCAGTGCATTCAGATGGGGCAATTTGAGCTTTAGCTTATTGTAAAAGTCTAGTATATTTGAATATAATGGTAGGCGCGTGTACATTTGGCAAAAGTTCTCGACATCAGCATACATATTGACAAGTTGTATATTGCTATCGGAACCCGATGGATGCGGCAGGTTCCCAATATCAATTGTGCTAGAGTTCGATTTCTTCGATTGATATAGACGATATGCCAGTTCTTTTAGATTTTGTTTCGCTAGCCATTTTTGCTCAGATGTCAATATATGATTTACTCTGGGATCCATATAGATCGCCGCTAACAATGCTTCGCTCTTTAACAATTCGCTCTCTCTAGCTCTCATTCTAACCAATAATAATTTCTTAATGTAATTTCGACTATTTTCGAACTTTAATTTGAGTTCCTGCCATATGACGAAGAACTCGCTAGAAACTAAATTTTCGTCCTGCAGCCTGAGGGTTGCCTCATATATGTCTTTGAATGCGTCTACATATAGCTCCATCCAATCCCAATCGGGTTTAACGTCAATATTCGGATGCATACTCAGAAATTCCTCGAGTTCAAATAATTTCTGCACCATTATATATGTCGTATTCCATCTAGTGGTGACATCGAGCGGTGGAATATTTCTCTTTTGCTCCATTAAAAAACGCCTGCATAGATGATTTATACAATTTCTATATTTATTGTATGTTTGAAACTACTTACCCATAACTTCCTGATCGCAATGCTTTGCATACTCCACGACAGGCATTAATCTGTTCGAAAATATCGCTCTGCTTATATACATCCAAGACGCACAATTCCAGAGTCTGAGTTGGACACCTCAACAGGTGTACGTTGGTCAATTGGATTGCATCCAATTTTTTCATCACATTCTCAGCTACCATGTCATCGTCGAAAAGAGATTCATTCGTGGCATCATTGAGAAGTTGAACTTCTTTGATAATATTACGTCCATCGTCCGATGTTATGCTGTGGATTGTAAATGACTATGAAATTCATGTAATACTATAATACTTATAATAAATGCTTACCTATAGACTTGGTCAAGATTGATTTCATATTCATTTAGAATATGTAAAATGTTGTCCTTCAGATATGTCTCAGTGTATGATCCCTCCAGCTGTATAATGCCCAATGTTTTCACAAACAACTCGGATTTGTGTAGGATAAATTGCAGATTTACAACTAGAATCGCTTTATCCAGTCTAGTGGCGACATCGAGTTTGAGCGAGACCAGCTTTCCTTTCACTAGAGTCTTTATCTTACCTTTGAGCGACTGGCCATCGAGAGATATATGCTTTAAAATGCTATGCGATGTTATGGGGGTCATGTTGAGTGAGTTGTAAATGGGTTCCATGATTTCATTAAATCCCTCACTGTCCAACAACATGAATGGGTTTTCGTCCGTGGTGACAATTTTAATTATTGATGAAACAATTGCCTGTTCATTGGTGCTATAAGAAATTTTCATTTTCTTGTGTTCGGTTTCTGGTGGTTCGCAGTCCTCTAAATTGACGCTTTCGTTGTAAATCTCCTCATGTTTGGATAATAAATGTCTTCTTATATTTGTGATATTTCTGCCAGACAATCGAGAACGGCATATATTACACACGGATTTATCGTCTTCCGGGCAATATACAAAAAATTGATGCACCTTTTTATTTAATTTTCGTCCCATTTTCACAATTTTACTGTTCACAAGCAACCGCTCACACTCAATGCAAGAACGCAATTGAGCTGCGTAGCGAATACGGCTCTCGCATACACACACCAATACACACACAAAAGCCGTTTTGAGCGTAACAAAAACGTCGTGCATGGCAAAGATGGAAAAAACCCAAAAACACAACGTCTCAGTCTGAGTGCGAACGAATTCGACAATCCGTTAAACTCAGGGTTTTCACTCAAAGAGGCAGAGAGAGAGAGCGACTTATGCGCCTTATACACATTTCCGAGCTCTGCAGCAGAGAGCATGAGTGAATCAGCGCACCGGCATCTTTTTCAATTGTTCTCGCAAAGAGAGCGTAAATAATTGTAAGATGAAGTTGCTATGCTTCAGGCTACAAATTCTTATAAATGCTTACTTCAATTTAAAGTAAGCAAAGAACTTTAAAAAAGAAATTACTTTAAAACAAAAATTCAACAAACAATTAACTATTAAAAAAAAAAAACATAAACAATATGTTTCAAACACACACAGCTCGCAAACAATTATGCGCTGAATGCTCACGCTCTGCTCATAAGAGAAATGAGAAAAAAAAAGCATATACAGAAACGCTCTCATATTTATTTTCTGCTTCTGTCTTTGCCTGAGTATTCTGCGTTGAGCTATTCAGATAGTCTCATTTCGCGAATGATCCCATTGACATACGCACACTACAAAACGCCTCCATATACACACACACACACACACACACGTGGTGGATGTGTTTAGCGTAAACAATTCTCGCATTACATGCATACACATGACACACGCACGCCCACGACGCTGTGGATGTGTTTAGCTGAAATAAATCTCGCATACATACCAATACCAACACACATGGACAGACTCATACACACGCACACTGTGGATGTGTTTAGCGAGAACAAGCAAGCGAGCAGATACAAACACAAAAGACGCTTTGCTTAATTGAGCGTCTTTGAATGCCGAAGATGGAAAAAAGAAAACGCAAAACCAAAAATCTCAGTGTGAGTGCGAGCAGCACAGCAGTGCAGTGTAGACAACACCAAAGTTTTTACTTTTTACATACACAAGTCAAACTACTACATTAAAGTTCAAAGAGAGAGGTCGTTCATTATCACTCCTTATGACAATGTATTCATCCCCATCATCACCAGCTGATATTGAAGTCAACTCTAGCTTAACTTTAGATTAGCTCTTTACTTTGTCTGCATTTTTAGAATTAACATTAACATGAAAGAAAGCAACTTAATTCTATTTTCCATATAAATGGAAAATTCCAGCTAACACAAAAAGCATTAAATTGAATTTTTCGGAAGTCGACCTTAGCAGCTTATAAGAAAACTGCCCAAGGACTCGCGACTCGCCTTTTAATTACATTGCTTTTAACACCTTAACGTGTTGAAATGCTATAAAAGCAAATGGCAAACAGGCATCGCTGTTGGCAATAACAAAAGTCCAGGAACTAATGGCAGTTCCTTATAGGATAGCACAACTGTGGAATACTCTTTTAGCTTTGATTGTTATACATACCTTACATGTAAAGATAAATTAATAAATTACATACATACATACATACATACATATGTATGTAAAAATTGTATTTAATTTGTATTTCATATGGAATTTGCATTTAACATTCGGAGCAGGGGATCTCAAAAGCGCAATGAGCAACGGCTTCAAATTCATATACATATGTATGTACATACATACATATGTACATATGTATGTATATACACACATGTACGCACACACACGCACGCTTTCTACATACATACAGCAAGCCCCGCAACACACATACAGAAAAAATGTTTACTTGCATTGAACACAACAAAAACAAGAATAAATGCAGATAGTGGAAAAAATTCAAACACAGATCGTTGCTGCTTGAGTAGGAGCGAGAGCTCATTAAGAACAGTTAGAATTTGTGACTGTGTGGGTTTGCTCTTTCAGAGCGTGAATTATTTTCGTACTTTGAGAAATGCTCAAGGGTTTTGTGCAAGCTCTGCTAAAAATTATTTTCTTTTTGTAAATAATTAGCTGAATTTGTAAATAAATGAACAAGCTACGATGAAATCATTTTAAATATTGATTAGGAATATGGACTATTAATTCATTTGCAATGTTGATATTAGCTTTTCTGACTTTTTTCCAATAATTAACTTAATTTTTAAAGTAAATGAGCAAGTTATATAAAAAGAAAATTAATTTTAAATTCTTTATATTTCTATATTTTTCAATAATTAACTCAATTAACAATTTATGTAAATAAAATAAAAATGGTTTATAATTTCATTTAATTTTTCTTTTTTATTTAAAATTCTTTCTTTTTCAATAATTAACTTAATTTGTAAATACATACATATATTAACAAGTTATGTAAAAATAAAAATTATTTCCAACTGCATTTCATTTTTTTTTTTAAAGCTTTTTGAACATGGCAATTACCAGAGCTTGGATTTGCCCCATTGCCAATTGCTCTTTGGGCAACTTTTCCGCTGGTCAATATATGATATAAACGAAACGATAATTTCCGCTAGTTTTGTTGCTCGATTGCCTTTGGCGGCGCCAGCAAATGGCGCGCTGACATGCAAATTTCCATTTAGTGGCAAAAGGTTTGGTGGGCAATGGGTTTGACTTTTGTTTTACAGCCCGAACATGTCGACATGCCATGCGCTCAACAGCTTATTAATAATCGAGCTTCAAATCTACTCTTACTTAATGCGAGCTATGTACATCTATTTACATATGCATACATATATACATCTATATGTACATCTATATATACACTGCTCATTTGGCTGTGTCTATTTGCAGTGCTGTTGGCTGAAAGCTCCACGCAACGGCCCAGCGTGTGGTGTGACCCTGATGGAACTCCGTTGTGCAAAGATTGTCGATTTGATGTTCACGCAAATAGTCGAGAATCTTGGGCACGTTGCTCTTGACGCCCAGCATGCTGGTGAAAATGCTAAAAAGAGATGAAATCACATTTATGATAATATTCTATTATGAAAGATTGCTCTTTGACTGCAATTGCTGACTCACAGCACGCGCTCTTTGTAGGCCAAGCTTTCGTCGATGATGCGCCGCACGAAGGAGACCTCGCCGCCGGCACAGGTCAGCTCCTCGTCGGTGCCGGTGCGCACATTATTGGGTGCTGGCCGACGCTCTGGATTGCGTGTGTTTGCATCAAAGGGTTTCTTGGCATTCGAGTCAAAGAAGGGCGGATTGCAGAGGCAGAAGTGAAACTGTTTCTTATCCAGTTGACTGGAGGATTCAAAGTAATTTTTGAAGATGCTCTGCTTATCGGGCTGTTCGTACAGCTGCACCAGGTGCTGCAGCTCATTGCGCTTGACATTCTCGCAGCAAACTCAATATTTGCGCGCTTCGACTCTAGAGCCAACATTTTCCATTGATTCTTTTTGGCTGCCAGCAGCGAATAAATGCACGAGGAGCCGCAACCTGGAAAGCATTCAATAAGTAACAATTCTGTTGATTTCATTGTAACTACTTGCCAATGTCAATGCCATGCACTGCATCCAATTTGTGTGGCGCCAGCAAATCCTCCAGCCACAAGATATAATTCAAACGCAGCGCCAAAGTTGGCACCAAACTGCCCGGCGCGAAATCCACGTGCAGATCGAAATACTCAAGCAGCAGCATTTTGGTTTAGTTCACGCAAAGTGCGTTCATTGCGAAAGTTAATCGAGACCTTGCCATTGAGCTCCTGCAAGTCGTTAATTGTTTTATTAATTCATTTATTTCATAAATTAAAGACTTACCAATTGACAAACCTGTCGAAAGTCCTTGTACTTGATGGCCAGCTTGGTGTAGTCTGGCGGTGTGCGTAGCACATTGCGTGGATGCATTACAAACTTTTTATTGTTTTTTCGTATCATTTTATTTCACAAAATTACAAATAATCAAAAACAATCAACAATAAAACGTTTTGGCCAAATTCAATGCAATCAGTGTGACCAATAATACCGAAAAATACCAAAGAAAAACTACTGCTGCTAGTTGTACTGTTAATTAACATAGCTCTGTTATAGTACATTTAGCGCATTTGGTATAAGCAAAACGTTTACAATTTATTATTTAATTATTTAAGTTGCAAAATGTCCGAAACTAGCTCTAAGGAAAATGTAAAGACCGCAATGACGTACATTTGTGGCGGTAAGTAAAAAAACAGAGTTTGATTGCAAACCAAACAAGCTAAGGCATGCTGCCGCACAGACGCGCACATGTTTTTCCCCATAACTATAAATGTTTTCTAAAAAACAAAATAATTTCTAATTTCTGCAACAATTTTACAAATAGAATGTCATCATGAGAACGAGATGCGTCCACGTGATCCCATACGTTGCCGTGAGTGTGGCTACCGCATCATGTACAAGAAGCGCACCAAGCGTCGTAAGTAACGAGGCACACAGTGCCGCCCAAACTGCATACAGTTTGAGTATGAGTGTATTAACAGTTTGATCATTTCTCTTGCAGTTGTCGTTTTTGATGCACGATAAATTTGGTCTGGATGCGCATATGGAATACAACCTTAGTGTTTAGCTTGTAATTGCAAAAAAAACAAAAACGTATATATTGTTAAATATAAGGAATTTTAAGCACAAAACATGTATTTTGATATATTAATATTTTGAAGGCCTGGCAAAGTCTCCAGAAAATAGAAATTTGGAAATGCTAGAATTAGTTTAGCTTTAGATAATGAAATGAGATTCAGCTAATTTGCATAGATTTTTATTCATAATTTTATATTATCATATATCTCCTCCCAAATTAAAACAAAATATATTTGTTCTAAATTTTTGTTGTTTAAACTAATTTTTACTTTTATTTGAATGTTTTTGGAAATATAATTTTTAAACTAAAAACACTTATATTTGTTTATATATTACTCATTTATTATTATATTTTTTTCTGTTTTTTTTTTTCTCTTTTGCAACATGTGCTTAAATAAAATGTAAAGTAAATTTGTTCTTTTTTGTTCAATTTTTTTTTTATTTTTTTGTTTTTTGTTTTTTGCTTTACTTATAAATGTCTTTTTTTGTCTCAAAAATTTTGTCTAAATGGCTTTTGTCATCCAAAAATTTACTTTACTTAAGATTTGCTCATTTATTTTTATTATGTTTTATTTTTAGTTTTTGTTTGTTTTTTTTTGTTTTAGTTTATCGTTTGGTGTAATTTAATTTACGTTTAAGTTTACCACATTTAGCAAAAACACACATTTTACACTAGAAATTGTTTATAGCATTTATTTGTTATTTATTTTTGCAACTTTTCTGCTTCTTCTTCTACTACTTTTTCTTCTTCTTCTTCATCTTTTCCCCAACACTTTTCAGTCAAATATTTCTGTTTTGTTCAGCGTGTGGTAAAAAGTTGTATATATATAATATATATATATATATATATATATATATATATATATATATTATATATATATATATATATTGTTTTTTTTTCTTTGAGTATTTTTGTATTTGTTTTTACTTTTTTTGTTGCTGATAAAATCATAAGTACAACTACACGTTTAATAATAATAATCATAATAATATTGTTTATGGTTTTCTTTCCATTTTTTATCAATATGCATTAAATTCTATTAACTGAATGCTTGCTGTATATTTTGTGGGCATTTGTGGGCGTGGCAACTAAAGCTAAAAACTAAATAAATGGTTTTTTTCTTCTTTTTAATGTTAAAGCTTAATTTTAAAATATAAAATATAAGAAATAAGGCAAAAAGGTAATGAGGTTGCGCATTGCATATTCTATATAAATTAAACATATATATATAGAATATATATACATATGTATATGTGTGTGTATATGTATATATGTATGCATATGTGTATATGTATGTGTGTTTGTTTATAATAATAAATGAACTTAAATAACTAGTAAATATAACATGGCAAAAATTATACTCGCATTAAGTAACTAAAATATGAAGTTTTTCCCGTTGTTGTTGTTGTTTTTTTTTAATGGCAAATTAAAGCTATTTTACTTCACAAATTATTATTTATTTTTTTGCAACAAAAGTGAAGATATTTGATAAATGCTCATCGAATATCTTCCTAAATTCTATTAAGTGTTTCATTACAATATCATATAATATATTAGTGTACATTGTTGTTGTCTTTTTGCCTTTTGTTTAAACACTACAATGTGAGTTTACTTGTGTGTGTGTGTGTGTGTGTGTGTGTCTTTTACATAACCTCAATTATACAATTAATATAACGTGAAATTGATCGAAAATTTTCGGGGGGTGTGGAACTTTCTACAATATTTTTTATAAATTTTGTTTGCTTATCTTTTTTTTTTAGTTTTTTTGTTTTTGTTTTTTTTTTTTTTTTTTTTTTTTGTAAAGAGAAATCATATTTCAGGTACATCACAACTTAAAATGTAACAAATAAATGCAAAAATTTGTTCTTTAATGAATTTTCAATGTAAATGCCTAATGCATAAGAAATGTATATATGGCAAGCAAAACATTTGCTAAGATTAATGAGAAATTGTTTGCTCTAAAATAATAAAACTAAGAGCTAGAGAGAGAGAAAGTGAATGTGATAGAGAGCAGGCGCCAGTTTTACAGTTTGACATGCTTCGGATGGCGCTGTAATTGCAACTCTCACTGTCGACAGCTGAGCGAGAGCGTGAGAGAGCGATCGCAAGTTTTACAGTTTAGCGTGTGTCAATTGGCGAAGGCTGCACAGCCAACAGCTGAGCGAGATGGTGAGAGCGTAGGAGAACGAGGATAAGTTTTACAGTTAGCTGTGCTATGCTCTGTTGCCGCCGAAAAGTAAGCAAGAGAGAATAAAAGCGAATGGCAAGCCTTACACTTTGGCATGTTTCAGGCGGCGATGTAACTGCAAGCTATAGCGCCGCTCAAACTGTGCGCTGCACTGTCGACAACTGTGCGAGGCCACCTTCAAAGCGCGATGCTTCCAAAACCGATGCAATGCCAGAGAGCCAAGCGTATGATAGTTGAAGCTAATGCCACCGCCGCCATTGCGTCGTCGACTAGCTGTGCAGCTGGCGCAGCCCAATCTCTGATGCACCAACTTATTTAGATGCTTATCGCGCAGCATGGCAACCACCGCCTCCGGTGAGAGGCGTATTTTCTTTGGCTGCGCCTGCTTACGCGAGCTGCGCGCCGTCTCCGCATCGGATTTCTTGCTAAAGTCCAGCGGCGCTGTTAGATACTCCTGTTTGCTGGCAGCATCGGCCAGCAGAGGCAGCAGCGTTGCCAACTGATTTAGGGATTTGCGCGAGGCGCAACTGTTATTGGTGCTGTTATTGATGCTGCTGCTGCTACAGTTGCTGCTGTTGCTGTTGCAGCTGAGAGTATTTTGTTGATTAACAGTCGACTTCTTGGGACTTTTGCGCGGTGCTGCCAGATCCAGCTGACGCTTAAGCAGCGACTGCGGCTGCGACGCTGGTGCCACTGTTAACTTTGGCGGTGCAGCGCTGCTGCTGCTGCCGGTCGGCACCTTTGGAGTTATGGTCAGTGTAATATCCTCCTTGTTGCGCAGATACTCTATATACTCCTCGGTCTCGCTCAGCATGCGACGCCGCTTGCCGGGCGACAACTGTTGTTGCTGGCCCGTTGTCGTTGCTGTCGGAAGCGCTGCTGAGGCAGCGGCTAGCATAAATGGCGTCTCGGCTGCATAATATTTGTTTATAATATCTTTAACATAATTCTGAAATTGTGTGCCAATGCGATTGAGATTCTGATATTCCATTTGGGTGAGAAAAGGCGTGTTGTTGTTGTTGTTGTTGCTGTTATTGCTGTTGGGCGCTGCTGTGACTGCAGCCACTGCTGCACTGCCAACAGCGGCAGCGGCGGCAGCAGCAGCAGCTGTTGCTGTTGCCATGGCTGCTGCTGCTGCTGCTGCAGCCGTTGCCTCAGTTCTGCTGCTGGTGTTGTTCTCCTTGTCATCCTGAGGACAATGATGCACGGCATTTCTGTGTGATTTCTCTTTGTAATAGCTGTGACTGTTGTTGTTGTTATTATTATTGTTGTTGTTATTGTTAAGTTTATACGCGGGAGACGATTTAATAAGCTGCACTCGCTGCTGCTGCTGCTGCTGTTGCTGCAGTTGTTGTTGCTGCTGCTGCTGCTGCTGCTGATTCTCTTGATCTTCGTCATACTCAATCTTAAGCTTTCGCTTGCTGGCCAACAGCTCAATGGCCGTCTGCTCATAGGCAGCCGCCTCCAGAAATGCCGTCGCCATCAATGCCTTGTTGTTGCTCTGCTCCTTCAGCTCGCTCTCCAGATCGTGTTCGTTGTTGCTCGTTGAGCGCAAGCTTTTGCCATTGCTGTTGGCATGACGCGACAATTTCATGGGTGAGCTAGCGCCCGACATGTTGTACTCATCGCCCGAGTACGAGGACGATGATGCCGATGATGGTGTATTCTCATCATCCTCGCCCGTCGAGTGTTGCCTGGCACGCATAACGCCAAACTTTTGACGCTGGGCCATGTTGCTGCTGCCGTTGCCATTGCTGTTGCTGCTGCTATTGTTGATGTTGCTGTTGCTGCCGCTGTTGCTGTTGCTGTTGTTGTTGCTGCTGTGATGGCCGCCCATGCTGCTCAGGCTGTGCAATAGCGCAGCAGCCTCTCGTGTCGTCCATTGCGAAGGCAGTTTATTATTGAACAGGAGTTGATGATTTGCTGGTATTTTCAACTCGTGCACGCCTCCCGCTTTATGAAAATCCTGAGCGACCGAAGCTGTATTGCGACTAATTGCGTCCATTTTTAGCAGACTGTGAGCAGGAGAGAGAGAGAGAGAAAAGAAGAGATTAGAGTAGGTCTTAAGATAAGGTGATCAATAAATTAAATATTTAAATGATATATATTTTAAAATAAATAATAAAAAGTAAACAAAACTATTTGATGAAATTTGGCAACACTGTAAAGCTATAAAATTTAATGAAATTTGGCAACACTGTAAAGCTATAAAACTAAATATAATTTAATGAAATTCGACAAATATGCAATAAAAAAATATGTAGAAAATTAACAAAAACAATTTGAAACCCAGAAAAAAAAAAAAAAACAACGAGACAAAAGTAAAGCTCAAGACTTTTGCCATTCGATTAACAATGAAACAAATCAACGAATATTTGAAAATAAAAATTATTTCCAAATCAATAATGACGATTGTCAACAGATTTGGAAATATGAATTAAAAGAGAAAACAAAAAAATAAATTGAAAGACCATCATTAAAATAAAAATTATAATAAAAATGCATAATACATTTTGAAGTATTTAAAATGTAAAAGAAAAATTGGCAAAAACTCATGAAGAAACAATGAAATCAATTAAATTAAATTTGGCAACAACAAATAATAATAATAATCATAATGAAAATAATACTAAATAAAAAGTAATAAAAAAATTAAATTGGACAATTAAAAATAATAATAATAATTAATTATTTTTTTTTATAAATAATGAAATTTGGCTAAAGATTTTCATAAATTATTCAACAAAATTATTAATTATTCTTTTACAAATAAATAAAATATATAATATAATAAAAATAAATAAAATAAATAATATTTTTTAAATATAATAAATTAAATAATGAACTTTGTCAAAAACAATTCCCAAAATGAAGTAAAAAGTGAAATTAGCAAATATTTACAAATTAAAATATTTGCAAATAATAAAATTTTCCATGATGAACAAAAGAACAGGAAATCATGAAAATTGAGCACAAAACAAAGCAAGGGCAAACAAACGCATGAGGACAACAGACAAAGACATAAGAGATCAAGGACAATGAAATTGGGAGAAGAAATACCGCGCATAGTCCTCCGGATCGCTGCCCTCGGCTTCGAGGTATTGAAATAAACGCTCCGAGCCGCGTTTCTGTGTCGCTGCATTCGGCAGGCTGCCGGTGAGTAGATCATGCGGCGGTATCAGCGATCCATTGGCACTGAGACGCCAGCCCACCATTGAGGTGGGATTCACAATGATCTCCTGCAGTGGGCCGCCCGTTATGTTGCCGCCGACGCCGCCGCCGCCGCTGCTGCCACCGCCAGCGCCGCCTCCAGACACGCCCTCATTGGTGGTGGTGGTGTAGATGGTAACGGCACCGCTGCCGCTCACATTGCCAACGGTTTGACCGCCGCCGCTCGACGTGCTGCAGTTGCATGTTGAGAGGGTGTGCGTGTGTGTGTGTAGGTGTGTGTGTGTGTGTATGAGAGAACAAGAGAACGAGGGTAGTAACAAAGAGTTAGAGGAGCTTTTGTGCACGCTTGAGAGGGCAATTTGGGATTTTTGGGTGAGGAGAGGATCTTCAAGAAATGATTCTGAGCACTTTACCCAAAAGCGTTGCCGGCATTGTGAAACGTATTTAGCTGATTGTTGGCCACAAGCGTGTTACCAATCGTACGCAAGACATTCAAGTTTTGGCTATGCGTTGCATTGTTGTTGCCATTGTTGTTGTTGCCGTTATTATTGTTGTTGTTGTTGTTGCCGCTGTTGTTAGTGCTGCTGCTGCGCGCTGGACGATTATCGTGCGGACTGCATTTGATTTAAAGAGAAACAACTTTTCACTCAAGTGCAAAATGATGATAGATATGTATATGATATCAGATAAGAGATCGGCTCTCACAGATTATAGAATCTGTTTTAGATCACCAGCGCGATCATCATTTAGATCTCTTTACTACGATCAATACGATCAACTCTCAAGTTTAAGTCTAGCAACTAAATGATATAGATCATGATCTGAATCATCATTTAAATCATCCTCCAGATCACTTAGATCATTATTTAGATCATCATCTAAATCATCGTTCAGATCATAATTTAGATCTACATCTAGATCATCTAAACCCATTCTAGATCACAATTTAGTTCATTATTTAGATCACCCTCAATACCATCATCGAAAATCCTCTGGATCACAATTTAGATTATTTATATCAGATCATAATAATTTAAATCATTTAGCTCATTCTTTAGATCGTCATCTAAATCATCATCTCAATAATCCTCTAGGTCAACATTTAGATCAACATCATCTAGATCAACATCTTAATCATCATCTAGATCATTTATATAATTATTTAAACCATCCTCTAGATCACAATTTAGATCATTATTTAGATTTCCCTCAATACCATCATCCTCTAGAACCTTTAGATTAATTATATCAGATAATAATAATTTAAATCATTTAGCTCATTCTTTAGATCGTCATTTAAATTATCCTCTAGGTCAACATTTAGATCAACATCATCTAGATCAACATCCAAATCATCATCTAGATCATTTATATAATTATCTAGATCGCTTATCCATCACATAACCCGTATCTACCCATCTCTGATGTCATAGATCATAGATCGTAGAAGAACTACTTAATAGACTACTTAATAGACTATCATTTATACTATAATATAAGACATCAGCAATGTCATCATCTAGATCATCCTCTAAATCATCATCTAAATCATCATCTAGATTATTATCTATTGATTACGATCATAGATCATTAGCCATCTCAACCAGATCTAGATCTCATTTCCTATTACACTCTACCCTAATCTACCCTAACAGCTAAATAGTATGCCATTGGCGTTACTTACTGAACATCACTCATGTGAATTTGGTATTCCTCCTGCGTGTCGGCCAGATAAGAGCACTTGCACACGCTCTCTTATTGTGCACCTTGAGCACATGGGTGGCCAGACGTTCGGAGCGTGCCGCCTTATAATCGCAAAGCAGGCAAACGAAGGGCTTTGTGTGGGTGTTGAGATGACGCTTGAGGCCCCACTTGTCGGCGCCCGACCAGGGACAATAGCAGCAGGTGAAACGCTTCTCGCGCTTGGGCTTCAGCAGGCCCGAGCCGGCAGCACTGCTGCTGCCCGAACCCGAACTGGAGCTAGCCACCGGCTGCTGGGCGCTGTTCATTACGGCGGCCACATGCAGCGGCAGCACCGAACCATCGTCCAGTTTCTCCTGCTTGAGCTGGGCCAGGGGCATATCTGCGGCCGAGGCCACCGCTTCGATGGTCTCCGCAATGCTCATGCTGGTCGAGGTGGGATGTCGCTGTGCCTCCAGGAAGGCATTATCAATATTCACGCCAGCCGCATTGATCGTCACATTGCCGCGACCGCCCGCATGATGCGTACTGACGCCGGAGCCACCGCTGCCACTGCCGGCCGGCACATGGCGTCGCGTCTTATTGATGTCGTACTGCAGCTCGCGATGCATGCGCAGGAAATGTTTCTTGACGTGATCGGCGCGATTGAACTGCTTGAGGCAGGCATAGCACTGAAAGGGCTTCTCGTCCTTATGGATGTTCTCGTGGCGTGTGTACAGATCACGACGATCCGTCGAATAGGGGCAATGGGTGCATGCATAACGCTTCACGATATGCACACCATTAGCGGCTGCGGCAGCGGCGGCTGCCTGGGCCTGGGAGGATTTCTTGCTGCGACTGCCGCCGCCGCCAGAGGAGCTGCTGCCGCCGCCGCTGCTGCTGCTCGAATTGGTGGGCGCTGAGGTGGGCGTGGATTGGGCCAGATTCTGTGCCGCATTGGCCGATGTGGAGGGACTGGCATAGATCAACTCGGCCGCATGTTCCTGACGATGTTTTCTAGAGGAATGGCAAAAAAGAGAAGAAAATTAATTTTCATTAAAATTGATTTTACTTTCGATTTACTCACTTGGACTTGGGCGTGCTTTGATGCTGCTGTTGCTGCTGCTGCTGTTGCTGTTGTTGTTGCTGTTGTTGCTGCTGTTGCTGCTGCTGCTGCTGACTCACTTGCGCATAGCTCTGCAGCTTGCCGCCCGTTGTCCACTGCACCAGCTGCGGCTGCTGCTGCTCCGCTGCGCCCGTCTCTTGCGCCCAGCGCTGTTGCTGCTCGCCGGCCTTGAGCAGGCCAGCCTGTCCGGCGGCAAAACCGTTCTGCATTAGGGCAGCCAGACCAAAAGCTGTGCTCAAATGATCCTCCGACTTGAAGCTGCCAACGGCTGCGACGCTGGGCGCCGGCACCACAGAGCCGCCGCTGCCGCTGCCACTGGCGCTGACCACCACAGAGTTACCCGACTCTGATTGCTGTTGCTGCTGTTGTTGTTGTTGTTGTTGTTGTATTACATTGGCCTGGGTTGTGGCTGCGTTGTTGCCGCTGCCACCGCCCGCAGCACCAGTTGCTTCGTACTCAATGCTGGGCGCGACGGTGCGATCAATTTGTTGCTAAGTTAAGAGAAAGGTAAAAAGTAGAAAGAGAATTATTAAAGTATTCAATTAATTATTGAGTATTTTACAATTTGTAAAAAATTATGGGACTGACAACATAAGACTAAAATATTGTTATAAACATATATATTAAGCTTAGAACATTTATATTTTATTTAATAATTTTTAATTTTTTTTTATACTTTGTTTTAATTTTTTTGAGTTTAATGTTATTTAATTAAAATTTTTAATTAAAAACAAAACAATTAAATGTTTTTTAATTTAAAATTAATATGTTTTGCTTAACATATTTTCTATTTATTTATTTTTATTAATATTATTAATATAAAATAAATATTTCAGTTGTTTATTAAGTTTTGGGGATTTTTTTTATTTTCATTTTTATTTTCATTTATTAATTTTTTTATATACTTTAATTTAATTTATTTATTTTTGTATAAATTTACTTATTTTTTATTGTATGTATTTTATTTGTATTTATTTTTGTATTCTATTTATTTTATTATATATTTTTTGTTGTTTATTTATTTATTTTTATTTATTATTTTTTATTTACTTTTATTATTATTATTTTTTAATTTTTTTTTATAATTGATTCAGTCCCCGTTAGCCTCGCCTCATTTACTTACCAAATTCGTAAACGAGCGTTGCTCGCCCTCGGGCACCGCTGTGGGTCCACTGGTGGCCACCTGAGCCACCGGCGTGCCGAGCGTATGCAAACCGTTGCCGGTCTCCTCGCCGTATAGTTTACGTGTGATTTCTTTGAACATATCTTCATATGTGGCCTCAACATTTGAGGACTGTGCGCTCGCTGTGTTGCATCCTGTCGCCGGGATTAGTGTTGCCATTGCTGCGACTGTTTGGCCTTGGCTTGCGGCGGCGTTGCACAAAAATTGCAGCGACTTCTACTCTCGCTGTTGCCTCCACGAATGCGCTTCGAAAACTGCAAAATGACAAAGAGAGAGAGTGAGTGAGCGTGAGATATGAGAGTGTGTAAAAGAGAGAGAGAGAGAGAGAGAGAGTACGCTGACTGACCACATTAAGTTAGTCAGTGTGCCTAAGCTTAACGCACATTCACATCCGGCACACAAAATACCCAATGCCCACACAAAGACCCCTCCTGCCCCCTACCAATCGATGTCAGTTCGAAGAATTGTCTGTTGACACACACACACAGCAACGATGGCTTGGAGAACCTGCCTGCCTTGGGCCCTAGCCAAGCGGGTGGGCCCCAGAGGGGGTTTTTGTCGATTGATGCTGACGTCGTCCCGTCCCAAGCAGCATCAGCTGAGTCAGCGCCAGCAGCGATTTGACCACACTTTTTCTTAACGACATTTTTATTCACCACTTGTTGAACAGGCGACAAAAGTCGTAAGTGGTAAGTTTTTGAAGGTGTGGAATAAATACATATATTTTAATATAAATACACTGACTAAATAATATATACTTAAATAAGTGTAGCTTAGTCTAGCCTGGCCTAGAAGGAACATTTTTATTTATTATTATTTATTTTTTTTTTTTTAGTTTTTATGTATTTATAAGTTATTTATTTAGTTTGTATTTTTTATTACCTATTTTATTTTATTTTGCATACATTTTTGTATATTTAATTTATTGTTATTATTTATATTAATAATTATTATTTTTTTATCTAGTTTCTATTTATGATTCATTTTTATAATTTTTCGTTCATTATTTTATTTATTTTAAATTATTATTTTTAATTGCTTTTTTATTTGTTTTATTTATTTTTATTTGTAATAAATTTTTTAATCATAATTATTTGTTATTGAAATTGTTTTATATTATTTTAGTTTTTAATATTTACTTATTATATGTATTGTATTTTTTTTTTAATATTCAGTTTTATATTTTCATTTATTATTTAAAAATATGTTTTGAATGATTTACTAATTAAGTTTTATTCTTTATTCCTTATTATTTATTTCTTTATTTTTATTATTTCTTATTTATTATTTAATCCTTTTTTTGTTCATTATTTTGCATTATTTATTATTTATTTCAAAATGCTTTCGACACTTTTGTCGCCTGATCGCAGCGACCGACAACAACAACGCCTAGGCTTGATGGAAGACGAGAAAGAGGAAGAAACTTCATTGCGAAAACCCAACGCGCCCAAAAACTTTGCACCTTTGGAGGATATCTAAGCGCATCTCTCACTCTAAAGTACAACACAAATTGCCAAGCAACAACAACAACAACAAAAAATAGTTTGTTGCGTTGTAATTGTTGGCGGCACTTTTGTTGTTGTTGGTGGGTGGCTTTACGCCGTTATTGCTGCTGCTGGCCACATGTTGCTGATGGCTGCGCCTTATTTTTCAAGTGAGATGCTGAATAAAAGAAAACAAACAAATTTTGTATGGCGACAAAATTGTTGCTGCTGTTGTTGTTGTTGTTGGTTTATTTATTTTTTGTTATGGGCATGGAGCATGGGACATGGGCACGTTTCTTTCGATGGCCCAGAGCCAACACAGTGGGAGCCACCCACACGCGCCTAGGCCCAGGCCCATGCAGCATATGGGCGAACAAGAGGCGAGAGGAGAGAGAGAGAAATAGGCTGGCCTGCTGGGGAGTGCTGTCTGCCTGTCTGCCTAGCCTCTGTGTGTGTGTGTGTGTAAGGAATGAGAGAATTGTTTGTTTTTGTTTGTTGTTTTTTCTTTCGTCTCTTTTCGCGTCATATTTCGTATGCTTATTTGTTGTTGCTGTTGCTTTTTGCATATTTGATTTTATGCTTTGTGTGCTTTTTACAGTTGCCCACACTTTGCGCCACTGGGGGCGTTTGAGTCTTCTGCTTTATTTCATTCCTCATTTTCGTTTGCTTCGCGTTTTGCTTTTTGTGGCTGCGGCTGCGGCTGCGGCTGCGTCTGTGGCTGTGGCTTTGGTGCTGGTTTGTTGTGTTTCGTTGGGTAGGTCTACAAAGTCTGCAGATCTCAGCCTAGTCTCTCTCTATCCCTCTTCCACTCACACCCTAGCATGCTTGCCTTTCCACCCACACCCTTTGATTGACTCGCTGCGTGTGGCTTTTCAAGCCAAGGGTATTGTTGTTGATGTTGATTTGATTGTTGTTGTTGTTGTTGGGTGGGTGACTTGACTTTTGTCTCAGCTCAAGATCAATGTATACAATATGATATACATATGTACATACATATGTATGTATGTATGTATGTAGAGTATAAGTAGGTATGTGAATAATGCTCTTAGCACTCTCTGGAGACTCACCGAAATTTAAGAGTAATATTAAATGTATACAATATTGCAATGTCTTCATCCTTCATTCAAAATATAATCAAATTTTTGCAATATCTTCAATCATGCAAAATGTTTCGCAAAAACTAAACAAATAAATTTAAAAATACCCGATAAGAAAGGGCCATGCGATGGGGTCAACATTTGTGGGCGAGCGATAGACACATAAACACAAATACATACACTCACACACACACACACACACACACGTACAACAGAAAAGTGTCATGGGTTGCCAACAACAGCGGCAGCGTGTGTGGGTGCTTGGTTGGGGCCAGGCACTGAAATAACAGCAACAACATCCGCTTTGCTAATAGCAGGCAGCTAAAAAAAAAAAATAAAAATAATAAAATAACTGAAAAAAACCCAGAGACAGCAAACGGCGGCGTCAAATGGGCGCGTCAGCGAGTGGGCTGAAAATGGGCGCAACAGTCGTCGCCGCTAGCAGCACTAGCAGCAGCAACAGCAACAAAATCAATTTACAACAACTCTAACACGCGCACCATCAAGAACAAATACAACGACGCCGACGACGCCGCCGCCACTGCCGCCTGCGGTGGGTGTGCAAAAAGCAACCAACATCAGCATTGGCATCCGCAGCAGCTGCGACGCTGCGACGTGCTGCTGCTGCCCGCAATGACAACGCAATTTGGGGGAGTCAGCGAGAGTGAAAGAGCGCGAGTGAGAGAGCACAAAAACCGGTTGGCAGCTGAACATAAAAATGCCGGTTGGCGAAGCTTTTGCTTTAGTAATATAATTGAAGTGAGAGCGTAAGCGAAGAGAGCGAGAAGATATGACAGGGCGCACGTCTGCCGATCGTCGATCTCTTCTTCTTTTGTCCAGTTGTCGGCTGTTGTCTTTCGTGCTGCAGATGCCGGACGATTGACTGTTAACGGTAAACGCATTATTGGGTGGCTTCTCTTCAAATATGGCAGGCAAAGTCAATTGCTGTTGTTGTTTGTTTGGTTTTTTTATGTTCTTTTTTTTTTTTTTTGCTGATAATATTTTTCAGAATTGCGCGCTGCGTGTGCTACATACATATGTACATGAGTATATGTACGTGTATATGTATACATGTGTATATTTGTTAGGGGGCGGGCGTCACACAGCTAAATTGCCAAAGCAAAGCCGTACTTTTGACTGAGCGTATGTATGTATGTATGCATGTATGTAGTATGTGCAGTTAAACGTATATTTGTAGATATGTAAACGCATACATAGACATTTTAACACCCGTGGGCCGAGTCGACCCGATGGCAGCTCAGGGTGAGCCACAACATTACTGAAAGCTGTTGTTGTTGTTGTTGTGGTGGTGAACGGTGAAAGGCCAACAGACGCGGGAGAAGCGAAGAAGGAGAGATGAGAGGAGAGGAGTAGCGATTGGGAGGAGGGCAAACAGCAGAGAACAAGCAATGGACAACGACTACGACTGCGACGGCGTCTACGGCTGCGGCAGCTAATGACATGTTAACGCCAAGCAGCAGCCGTCTGTCGGTCCCAAAGCCACACGCAGTTATTAAAAAGTGCTTTTGCGCGATGGCCTGCACAGTGGGGCGAGTTAATTGGAAGGGCGGCGCCATACCAAATACACTCGTAAAAGTGAGCAAAGTGAACAACTTGAATGGCGCACACGCAATGCAAACAACTTTTTAATTTGAATACATTTATGCACATTAAACACTTGGGTAGATATTAGTTTAATTTACAAAACTATCTAGATAAAAATCTGCTAAAATTGGATTATACTTAATGGATGTAATGTGGGTGTTGAAGCTTATCTAATGCGCAATTAGAATACATATTTAGAAACTTTGTTAAGTTCTAACATAAATGATAATATAAATGCATTATAGAATTTTTCATTATACATATTATATATTAATATAATATCTTAGTAATTAAAATAAAATATACAAATAATATTATTATATGCATTTGTATTCTAAAATTAATATTCTATTGTAAATATTTCAAATATATTTTCTTATCTTCTCATTTATTTCCAATCAGCAAACGTAATTCTAATACTTTAAATTTTTGCATTTCTAACAACTCTGTCCCACTGTCTCGCGCCTCTGTCTGGGCATTAACAGCACGTCCAATACGTCGATACACACAGCAACAACAACAGCAACACCAACAAGTTGCTAAAGTGGGTGGCTGTCTAACAGCTGTTGTGTCCAGCTAAATTCAACGATCGCTCGGAACCGACAGCAATATAAAATCTTCAATTTTATATGCGCAACAGCAGCAACAACAACAACAACAACAACAGCAGCAAACAGGGGACGCAGCGTAAATGATTTTCTTGACTGCTTCACACGCCTACGCAACAGCAGCGGCGCATGCGTGTGTGGGCTGTTGCTTGCATTGGTATTGCTGTTGCTGTTGCTGTTGTTGCTGCTGTTATTGCGTGGGTTTACCTCGCAGAGCCAGTGGGGTGGTCACAACAAATTTGACAAAAAATAAGACAAAATGAAACTAAGCAAAATAGCTAAACATCTCCATCTCTCTCTCTCTCTCTCTCTCACTGCGTCTTTACAGCTAATATGTAAGCGCTGCGTTTACATTTCGTCTTTATTTTAGTCTTCTTCTTTTGCACTTTTGGCAGCTGCGTCGCAGACATCCGCTAGCGTCGCTGCGGGTGCTGCCTATGTGTGTGTGTGTGTGTGTGCGTGTGTGTGTGAAGGCACAGAGGGCAGCTTTATATGGGCGGCAGGTGGTAATTTTTGTGGCCAGTCGAAGACAGCAGACAAAATGATGCGCAGCAGCAGCAGCTGCTGTTGCTGCTGCTATTTTTTTGTCTCTTCTCTTTTGGCGTCTGCTTTTTGAGCTGAGCTTTGAGGCAAAACAACGTAGCGGGCAGACAACAAAGCAATAAGCGCAGCGCTTTAAAGCTGGTTTCTTGCAGTGTATGTGTGCCAGCGTGTGTGTGTGTGTGTGTGTGTGTGTGTGTGTATGCTTGTCGTCTGTTGTTTTTTGGGTGGTGCTGCTAGCAGTGCCTTGTGGGCGTTTGCTGCAGCGCCAATAACAACAACAGCAGCAACAGCAACAGCAACATTCACCGCAGCAGCAGCAGCAACATCTTCAAGGGCAGCTCCATTAGTTCAGTTCGTTTCATTTCGCTTCGAATCGAACCCAGTCATATATAGCATTTTAGTTGTCTCTGCGACTACAGCTTTTGGCTATGCTTATTATTATTGCTGTTGTCTTGTTTTTTTGCTGGCAGCTGTTGGCAGGTGCGCGCCCTCATAAAACGTTGTCGAACGACCCAAAATGCAGGCGCTGCTGCAACAGCAACAGCAGCAAAAGGAAAAGAAGAAAAGAAAAATGGCGATCTCTGCGTCTGGTGTCCCTCTTTCAAGTGCCAGTTGCACCCTACTACTTTGTTTTACCCTCCCTCTTCTACTGCTCATCCTCATCCTCCTCCCTTTCCTCCTCCTCCTCCTCCTGCTTCTTCTCTCGCTTTGCTTATGAAATCTTTGCCTTTTACTTAAAATGCTGCCCAAGCAACATGTGCATCGATCCTGAGTCTGTTCGACGTCGATCTCTGCCCCTCCTGGGGTAGCAATTTATGCATTTGCTGTTGTTTCACATTTAGGGGTGGTTTTTTTTTTTCCACTACCATGTTAGTTCTTGTTGCAGGGTTGGCGAGCGAGCAAATGAGCAGGTTGCAGCTGCCGCCAGAGGGAGCGTCTGGGCCTGGGCCAGCAGCCTGTTGCTGGACTATGCATTTGTGCGTGCATCGTGCACTTGCGCTTAGGGGTTGAGCCTCACCAGCTGACAAGTGGATAAGCCTGGCTAGCAGGGATGACCAATTATGCGATGGCATGCAGGCATCTATATTTATACACCTATACATTCGGATTTGTTACACCTGACGTGGTTGGGTCTCTCTGCGTTACACTTGCCTTGAGCATATCAGCATTTTTAATGGAGCTAAGAATATTTTTATAGTCTATTGAAAATGGGAAATCAGGGGATCTTTTTTCCTTCATTGGTTTGAATTAGATTAGATATTCACATCTATCTTAAGTATATAATCAAATCTTTACAAGTAAAGAAAATCTAAAACTAAATATATCAGATTTAGATTCCATTGAGTATATCACAGAGCTGCTTTAACTGATATATTTCATATTCCATCTATAATGCTATCCTTACACTGATCTCTCGACTCTAAGCTGAGCCCAATGGAAAGATCTCGAATATAACAATCTAGTTGTGAGTTGAGAGACCTTGTTCTTCGAGCGGATCTTAGGGTTGTTCTTCCGATTAGTTATACCACATACATACACCTATACACATATGCATTTATATCTATTCGTTTTTATGTGTATGTGCTCTAAACCCAACCCAAAAAAAAAATCGTTGAGTTGTTGACGCTGGACGCCTCTTAAAATTAACAACAACAACAATGAGAGAAGAAGCAGCAGCAGGCAGTCACATACACACAGCTCCGACAGACCCAATAATGAAATTTCACAACCTTCGCCGACGTCTCGTATGTTTTTTTTCTTTTCTTGATTTTTGGTTTTTTGGGCCGTCCCAGCGTTGAATATTGAAAAACGGTTGAGGTTTTTAGGCAAATTGTAGTAGGAGGAGGCGATGGCAATGGCGATGGCGATGCGCCGGCAGCATGGCCGAGGCCCCGACCCCAGTCACAGTCACCGCCACCGCCACAGCCCCATAGAATGAGGCAGCGAAACGCAGATAATGATGATCACAAAGCGCACAAAGAGCAGCGCAACTGAGCTGAGTTGAGGAGGGGGCGACGACTGAAGACGAGTTTCTCGTTTTCGGGCCACGCCAACAAAGTGACTGGCCCGATAAAACGAGCAAACCCAAACGAAAACCAAAAAAACCAAAATATAATCAAGCCAACAGCTCTAACCCCTCCCCCAACACACAGAGACAGCGACAGAGGCAGAGACAGGGACTGAGTGAGCCCTGGGCCCAACCCAAGTTTGAAAGCGGCGAATGGTCCACAAATGAAATGAAATGAAATCCTACGCAATGGGGTGGCTGCTGTGGCTGTTGCTTCTGCAAAGGGGACGCCACAGGTAAAAAGTAGAAACCTTGAAAGCCGCAAAACAAACAGCTGCTGCTGCTGGTATGTGGAACAGGTAAACTCTCTCGGGCAGGTAAGTTGCATGGTCAGGCCGTCGGGTCGGCACAGCTCGGGGGAGGCGGCGAGGCGCTGCGACGCTGTAACAGGAAATTCCTATGTGATTTTTGGTGAGATTGCTCGGCTGGTGCAGCCAGCGAACAACCCTCTTGGCAGGCAGGTAACAAACTACCTCGATCGACTATCGTCCCGTTGTCTTTCCGCAAGCCACCCTCCCCTATAGATCACCAGCCAGACCCGTCCATTGGGCCCCGACGGGAAGTGCGTAATTTAGTTTGTGAAGTTTGCGCTCGTTTGGCTGCGTTTTGGGGTCGCGCCTTTGTTCATGGGAACTTGAACTTAGAGTAGAGCAAAGGGAGAGTTAGCTTGGTGTGCGTGTGTGTGTGGGTTGATCTTTTTCGCTGGGGTGTGTCGTCATAAAGATCTAGCATGATAGATAATTGTCTAATTGGCAAGAAATTCGATCATTTATCATGTAGATCCTGTTATAAATGAAGCAACAAATAGCATATTAATATTGTTTCAACAGCTAAGAGATAACGTTAACTTATAGTTAAAATAGCGAAATCCTTTAGATTAGGAACATGGGAAAATTCCTTAGCGGCACTCACGAAAGAGCGCAGAAAGAGTTTGATTTATAGCTGCGCATATTCATATTAAGTCATAAGATAACATTATGTTAACAGTTCATTAACATAACAGAATCCTGAAGCTTAGCATTACTAAGCAGCGCTCTCAAAAGAGAACAGAGCAAAGAGAGTTTTATTTATTGCAGCGCATTTGACTGTCAGAGAATTAAGCTTATGTGCATATACATACATACAAATCTGTATATTTGTATGTATGCGTGTATGCATGTGTGTATGTAGCCGAAAAACGATCACCGCATTGACAACTCCTTGCTTGAAAATGATGAAAGCGCAGCAAAAAGTGCTAAAGTAAACGAAGGGGAGACGACGCTGCAGAAACAACAAAAATGTGAGCAGCAAAAAACACCAACAACACAACAACAGCAAATTATAGAGGGCCGAATTGTGTGGGGGCGGTAACGTAGACAGCAGCAACCAAGCAAAGCACAAACGAAGCAAATGAACGCAGCGAGTAGAAGAGAAGAGAAGGAGGAAGAGGCAAGGAAGGCGAGGAGAGTAATGCAAAAGTTGTTGCTGTTGTTGTTGGGTGGGTGTAAGAAATTCATCAGAAGTCGGCGTCGTCGCTGGGCAGGCTGAGGCGAAACTGCAAGCAAGCAGGCAGTCAGTCAGGCAAACGGCAGTGGGCAAGCAAAGAATTTGTGTGTGATAAACTAACAAAAGGGTGTGAAGGCAAAAATAAAAAATAAAATAAAATAAAACACAAAACGAGGGCCGAGGGCCGAGGGCCGCTGTTTAGGCAGTGGACGCCAAAATAAAAACCTACAAAAAATCAACATACGAAACAGCAGGCGGTAGAAAAAGCAAACGACGGGCGACGGTCAGTCGCGTCGCTTGCTGTGAGAGACAGACAGCAAGAGCGAGAGAGAGAGAGAAAGAAAGAGCGAGTGAGCCAGCCGAAAGTCGGGAGTTGAGCCAAGCGAGGCGGCAATTAAAGAGCGCAACGGCTATGCGACAAAGCAAAAGAATAAATAGGGCTGAGGTAGGCGTCGGAGTTGAGTCGAGAGTTGCGTCGCGTCGTTCGCCCCAGGGGAAACGGGCAGGCAAGATTTTCAAACATCACCCACTCACACAATACTCTGTCTGTGTGGTGTGTGTGTTTGTGTGTGTGTGTGTGTGTGTGTGTGTGTGTGTGTATGTGCGTGCGCGAGTGCGTTGCGCATTTGGTAAAGTAGAAACACGAGAGCGCAGGCAGACGGATGAAAAGAAAGTAGGATAATATAGGCACAGGGTTGCCAGACCACACTACAAATGCGAAGCTACAAGTGTGCGTGACAGAGATAGAGAGGGCGGCAGGCAGCCAGACAGACAGTTCATGTGGGAGCAAGAGGAACAGTGTACCCAACACACACGCGAGCTGTCAAGGATGTTGTTGGTGTTGGGTCTGGTGGCGGTGGTGGTGGGTTTCACATCATTCATTATCGTTGCCCCTTGCAGCGCGAGGGAGGGCCAACAACTATGGCGACCGAGGCTCAATTTTCATCTGTGTGTGTCTGTGTGCTGGCATCTCTTTTGTGATTGCCACAGGCGGGCACGAAAGGGGTGCCCACTCTTCGCGGGCATTCTTTGTTTTTTTTTTTTTTTTTTTTTTGGGAGTGTTGTCTGAGTGTTGGTGCGTTTTTTGGGCGTTGGAGTGGCTGTTTTTTTTTTTTGGGTTGTCTGTGTATAATTGGAAATTGGGTAACCGGTTTTTGAGCCGCCAGCTACCTGTGGGTTGTGGTTGTTGGCTGTGGCCTTCGGAATGATTTTTGTCGATGGGTCTATGTAATTTATGCTAGTATTAGTAACTCAGTGTCTGTGTGTGTATGTATGTGTATGTCTGTTAGCCACATGCGTTCTAAGCGTTAACATGTGTCCAGCCAAAACCTAGACATAAAATATCTAACATCATTTTGGCAATGTCCTGCCAGGAACAAAATACAACCAAAATACATTATAATGCTGCCATACTAACGTGCAAAATTTTTTATAATTTAACTTAAATTTATTTGCAATTAAATCTTGCGATATTACTCATTAATGCCATTTTGAGATTCTGCTGACATACATTTGACAGCTTGTACGTACTTCATTCGTACTTGTATTCGTGTGCATTTAAAAGTCTGGCAACGTCCTTCCAAAATCAGTGCCCTTGAAAATTGGTCACATAGCCGTTCATTCGATAAACTGACACACATACACAGCCAGACATACGCATACATACAAGCATAGCAAAGCAAGTGTGCACAAATATCTAACTAACAATAATTATTTAAAATCTCCCCATGCCGGCGACAAATCTGCGCCCTTATATTATTCTATACTATTAATTTTAAAGATATTTTGTGTACCTTTAATTGTTTGCAATTAGTCCGTGTTCTATGGACTTTAAGCCATTTCTATATGCCGCAAAACGTCCTTTTATTTGCTTTTTTGTTGTTGTTGTTTTATCACTTATTACACATACACACAATTTGTTTACTATTTGCAGAGTATGCAATTAGTTGCATGCACGCACATTTAATTGTGCACTTTAATTAATCAAGCACTGGCCAAAAATCTGTAAAAACACGCGCCGGCCAATATACAAGAAATTGTTTGTGTTGCTGCTACTATAATGCACGCGATGCGAGCTAACGAACCGAACGCCACGAAAAATTCCAACAGACTGCGAGAGAGCGTCACCGACACCAGGCAGAATGTGGGAGAGAAGCATGGAACGATGACGCAGCCAGCTGCTGCTGAAACGACCGCGCTCGGCAGCGTCAGTGCTGTCGCACAGTGGTCTGAGTCACATATATGACAATACAAAAATTGATTTCCGATATTGGTGTGCGATTGATTTAATGGCTCAGCCAATAATGGTTTAATTGTGGACAATTTGGTTTAAATTACTATTTTGTATTATTTACAATCTTCGATTAAGTTAATGCAGCTTACTTGGGGCAACCAACAGATGACTACAAGAATTGCATCCGTTAGATATAAGAAGAAATGCAAATTTTAATAAATTAAAATTAAAAGTCTTCATTGCCTTAAACGTACATTGAAAATCCAACTTAAAATTGCGCAAAAGAGTTAAGAACAATAAACTGTAATAAATAAATATTTAATAACAAATTTAATAAAATAAAAAAATAAGTATATCACGATGTTACTGCAAAGAACTCATTATAACAAGTGCACATAATGCGCTATCATTCCACTGTTCACAGCCGCCGGGGGCCCAAGCAGCCACCTTATACAGCGAATGATCGAATAAAAGAGAAATTGCAACAAACAATCGACAGCGTCGCCGCCGTCTCTGTCGCAGTTGGCGTCGGCAGCAACAGTCAAGGCACGGCCTGGCAAGCCACCCGCTCATTCACGTTTTTGCTGTTGTTGTGTGGGCCTTAGCGTTAAGAGCATCGAAGAGCGACAGTAGGAGCGGGGTAGCATAGCGCTGTTACTGCTCTTGTTGTTGTTGCTTAATGCGTAGGGTGGGTTGGCTTGTAGAATTTCTGGACAATATTGTTGTTGCCTCTGCCGCTGCGCAGTCGCGCAGAAGCAGGTCAGTTTGTGTGGCGTCCGCTGCTGCGCAACTTGATTTTTGTTTTTGTTGTATTTTTATGCGCGGCCGTCGGCGTCGGCGGGTTGACTGTTGGTAATGATCTTCGTGCATGTGGGTTGCTGCTTGTGGCTGTTTTTGTAGCCGTCGTTGTTGTTGCTGTTTGTTGTTGCCGTTGCTTTTGCTGTTACTGTTGGCGGCGTCGGCTACGGGGGACGATTGACTGTTGCGTTCATTAGCGTGGCCGCGGCTTTTTGGGCTCGTTTCCGAGGAGGTGCTGATACATACATACATGCATAGTCCAGGTAGACACAATACAAATGTATCTATATACATGTATGTATGTATGCCTGCCTATGTATGCACATAAGGTTGGGCAGGTAGTTGGCAGCTGGGTGGCGCTGGCTGCAGCGTGGGCAGCACTGCTGCTCAAATTGAGGTTAGGTTGTTCAAGTCAAAGCCAAAAGAAAAACTCGGCTTGAATAATCTGTCAATGCTATGCAAATGTGCATGACTCACAGGGAAATACCTCAATTGTAGTGCAAGAATTGCACTCGACGCGACGCGACTCGCAATGCAACTACAACAAAATCACGAGCAAAACGCGACGCAGTCAATGAAATTGAAAGTTGAACGCAATCAATGGCTGAAAGAAGAAGCATCGCAGCAAGCAGCGACGCTGCAACTGCAGATAACGTTCTGTCGTTGTCTTTGTCGTTGTTGTTGTTATTGCTTTTATTGTAGCGAAAAGTTACGGTTTTTGTGATTGTTGTTTTAATCAGTGAGTAGCGAAGCGGGTGAATCAATTAGAGAAGGGACGTTGGACTAAAATGCATATAAATGAGAGTGCATAAGAAATTAACGGTTAAATGGGCTCAAAGATACGCTACAAAGTAGGAAAATGGAATTTTTGTAGATTTCTCTTATATAAAAAGGACAATAAGAAGTTGTAATAGTATGTAATAACTAAAAATATAAATTATGATATTCGGATAGTAAAACTAGATAAACATTATACATTTGTTATATTTAATATATATTTAAAAATTGCTAAATTCATGTTAATTGAAATGCGCAAAATATATAAAGTAATGGAAAAAAAAAACAGAAAAATATTATAATAAAATATATGTGAAAACAAATAAAATATAAAATAAAATAATTTATATTATATGTATAAAATATTATTGAAAATATATTATTTAAAAATAATAAAATAATATAAATATATATAATAATATAAAAATATAATAATAAAATAAAAAATAAATATATAATTATATTTAAAATATAATAACATAATAAATAATAAAATAAAAATGTATTAAACTTTATTACAAATAATTATAAAACGTTTTAAAAATGTTTATTTTGTAATAGATCAAATAGATCAAATAGATCATAACTTTCTAAATGTTTATATTCGTGTTGATTCTTATTTTTGTATGCTATTATATTGTATTTATATCAATATTTTAAATAGTTTTGATTATGATTTTTGCAAGTTAGTTAAGTTATATTTATATACATATTTATATTCGTTTTTATTTATTTAGTTATTTATTTTTTTTCTATTATTGCATTATTTACATATATATTTATATTTATATACACAGATGCTCTTTAAAAATTTAGATTTATATACACCAGATTTTATTTAAAAATTGTATATTAATGCATATATATTTTTAAGAATTCGTAAACATTGAGAAAAATAAAATAAAAGACTTTTTTTAAGTGAGAATTTTAAAAAATTCTTATATTTAAAACATTCTTGAAAATTTCTTTCCCATACGCTATATTTGTTAACTCCGTTTTAGTTTCAAATATATATATACATTCTTATTGTTATTTACGCTTATATAAACTCCCTTTTCGAGCCCAATCTGAAGCCTGAAGCAAAGCAAAATTCAGTAATGCCTTCACAGTGCAGCGCAATGCGTCAGATTACGGATCAAGAGACAAAAAGAAAAAAAAAACAGGTTAGTCAGTGAAATGGAGCACCCTACTTTTCGACTTCATTGCCACTCAAGTGTCGGGCGATGGCGACTGTTGATGACGAGCGACCGTTGCAAAGGAGCAGTCAGCGAACCGGTTTTGCGACAGCAGCCCTAACGATCAATTGCGAGACGTGAAGCGAGCAAGCATGTGGCCCACTGGCCCAAGGAAGCACAAATGCTGCGATATCACAGCTGTTGCACTTGTCGGGTGGACCGGACAACAACCGTCAAGCGTCAACCGCTAAACTCTGGGCATCCTTGGCCCATGCACACGAACTCGTGGTGATATAACGAAAGCTGCGTAATGATGAGCAGAGCCAATTACAAAACGCCAGAGCAACACATGGCTTCGAGGCTATGAGTGAAAGAAACCTGTTGCCCACAGCCTGGGTGAAGCCCTTGCTCAAGTGGAGAAAGTATCGCGCTGGGTAGGGCTTCCATCTATAAGGCGCCAGCGAAGATCAACAAAAATCCCTTGGCAAACGCAATTTCCGCCCCGCGCGCCGCTCACCGTCACGATTTGGCTTGCACTTTGTCACGACTCATTTAACAAAAAAAAACTGTATATATAAAAAGAGAGAAAAAAGTGGAGTGTCAGCGAAGAGGGGCCCAACCTGACCCTCTCGCCAAGGCAACAGCAAACAGCACGGCTTGGCCATTGTCTCATAGGGTGGGTTGCGATCGTCGCTCGCTCGACGCTCTCACATATACAATATGGCGTTGCCTAGCGTGGGACGGACCTGGGTTGGAGTAGGCGTCGGAGCAGGGGCAGGGGCAGGGGCAGCATTCAGAGACGAGGGTACGGTAACGCATGCGCAATTCGCCGACTACAAAAAAACTCAACAAAAACGTGGGCGTGGGTGGGCCGAATAGCTATACAGTCGCTGTCTAGCTGGCAAGCTATATATACATATATACACATATGTATATATATATGTATGAGTGTGTATGTATGTATTTACTTATTGGACACAGAGTTCCCGGCATTTGCTTTTGCGGTTGGCCTCTCTGCTCGCTTGTGAGTCACGGGCTTCTGGGCTCTCTGGATGTATTCGTGTTTTCGGTTAGTGGGGGCAACTCTGGACTGGAATGTGATCAACAGGAAATGGTCAGCAGTTTGGCAGACTCTACTCCGCCCAGCCAGACCAACAGCCACAAATGAACTAATTTCTCTATATGAATTTCTATAGATTTCTAGAAAAAGGCGAAGGTAACTGAAAAAGTGAGAGATATTTGTGAAGAGAGATTGTTAGAGCAACTATTTAATGTTGTCTAGAGAAGAAAAGCTCATCAGACTCTATTATATATGTACGTAATGTATTTTATTTAATATAAAAATAATATATTTTATTTTATTTAGTTTTTTCCTAAGGGCATAATGAGCTCTATGCTCGACTTAGAGAAGGAAAGGAAAGGAAAAAGGCAGGAAGCATGAAAGAGGAAAAAGGCCTTAAGGATAAGAAGAGCGGAAGCAAGAAAGGAAGGAAGCAACGCAGGAATGAGTCAGCCTTAAGTCTTAATTGAGCAATTTACAGGTAAGTAATATAGGCTCTATATATTACTTAATGAAGTATTCCTTTTAAAGGGTTTTATTTGAAGAGATTCACAAATTTGATTTGGCTGATTTAGCAGATGAGCTTAGATTAATTTTAAAAGTTTAATCATTAATTGCTTTCTATATGTTCCAGATAATGTAATAATCCTTCAATTCAATTCAAATATGAAAACGCTTTGGGTCTTCCCTCTAAAGGAATAAGTGCCTGCCTTTAAAGGGCATTTCCAAAGCAATAGAAGTGTGAATTCAAGAAATTGTATGTATTTAATTTATTAATAATAAAAAAGACTTTTCAAAGAAGCAATTAGATTTATTTAAGTTTTATTTAATATCACAATTTTATCTTTGAATATATTATTTATATTTACGTTGTCTCTAGTTTTGTCAATTAATAAATAAATATAATAAAATAAAAATAATAAAATGTATTAATTTATTACATTAATTAATTAAATTAATTAATAAAATAAAAAATAACATAAAATAAATATTCATCTATTTTTAAGGTTGTTAAAAATTAAAAAATATTGTATATTAATTATTATATATAATTAAGATTAATATATGAAAATAATTTTAATGTTAAAAAAGTGATTTATTTGTATATGAATATATTTGTATAAATAAATAATAAATAAAAAATATTTTTAAAAAGTGATTTATTTTTATATGAATATATTTGTATAAATAAATAAATAAATAAATAAATAAAAAATATTAAAAAAAAACTTTGTTACATTTTTTAAAATTTATATACACATATATATGTATATTTATTTTTAAAAGATTTTCTTTCATAATTTTAAAAATTCTTTTCATACAAATATTATATATATTTTTATATATTTATTCTGAAGTAAATTTCGAGAGATTTCTTTTAAGAAATTGCCCAAATCAATAAATATCTCAAACGAATATTATGTATACATAAAATAATCTTTATGTATTATATATGAGCACTGAGACGTCTGACAAATTGTAATTGAATTTGATGTAGGCTTTAGGCGCAGCAACCACCACCACAATAATTTTTAGAGCCATTTAATATTTAAATATACAGACATGCATGTCTTATCATACCACAAAATGCATAGTATATATATATTTACATATATATAAAATCATTTATAATTTGTATGCGCATACACAGGCATAATCCCATGCAGCAAAATAGGAATGCATAAAGCTTTGCATTTTATATAATATATAAATGTATGTATGTATGTATGTATGTAATACATGTATGCATGTGTATGTAATATACTAATAAAATCCGCAACTCAAACTAACGGAATTCGTAACTCCACCTTTTAGCTTGTGCATTTCCACAGCAGGACATTTATTTGCCTAGCAACAACAGCAGGAAAAATAAAAGCCAAAAAGAAAATTTAGTTTCAGCAAATGCCTGAGCATAAATAACAAAATACAAATTATATAATGAAAACACAGGCATATATATCTATATATATTTGTATATTTATATATATATATGCATAAGCACACACACACACACACACATGTGTTTGCATATGCCGCATATGTTGCATAAAAAGCTAAAGCACAAAAACCATATGCAATCAGCGCCCAACTACGCCCACAAAACTCAAATAGTGCGTGAGCGAGACAAGGAGAGTGAGCGAGGCGCAACAGAGATGGAGAGAGCAAAAGAGAATGAGAGAGTGAGAGAGTGAGAGAGCAAATGAAAATGCATTTTGTGCAAGCAGCTGGACAGCAGCGAAGAGGAAGCACGCTTACAAAACTACATAAATGACACTCTGCAAGCTGAGAGAGAGAGAGAGAGAGAGAGTGAGAGAGAGAGAGAGAGAAAGAATTCACTTGCGCTCATGGACTCTCAGTCTAACACTCGCCCGCTCTCTCTCTCTCTCTCTCTCTCGCTCACATTTTGAGTTGAATTTGAAAACTGCAACAAATAATTCCTATGCAGTTTTTTGATTAAGCAACGTTGCTTGGGGGTGGGGGGTTGTTTTCGAAGGGGGGGATGGTGGATAAACCAAAAATTGTTATAGACACAAAATTTATGATATGCGCCGGCTGCTGGCGGTGGTAGGAAAAAACAACCACCCAACCCAATGCGAAAAGTTGCTCGCTTTTAGTTTTCAAAATGCCAAAGCAGCCAAAGCTTCAATGGCTATATATATATATATGTGTGTGTGTGTGTGTGTGTGTGTGTGCGCGTGGGTGTGAGTGTGTGCATTGTTTTGGGGGTTGGTATTTTTGCTGCATAGAGCGCCTGCTCGAATACCAATACAAATGACATAAAAAGCATAGCATAGCCTCACGTATTGATGATGGAAAAATAGAAGTTGGCGCTGTTTTAGTTTTTTGTGGGGGTTGTTTGGAGCACGACAATAGTTGCCGTTAGCCGTTGCCGTTTGCCGTTGCCAATGCTGTTGCTGTTGCTGTTGCTGTTGCTCTTCGTGTTGTGCGTGGTGGGGTGATTCTCTGGAAAAAGTGCATACCGAAAAATATATACGCACACAGACACAGAGACCAAAAAACGCTCACACTCTCGCACTCACACTCATACAAACGCAGTGCGGAAAAATCAATAAATCATTTGTTGGAAAATTTTTTAATTGCCCTCCCTCTATATATCTATATGTGATTTTATATAGAATTCAATTGAATAGCAGCTGTGCTTAAGTACGTCTCATTTTAGCATATGCAACATCCTTGATGTAACGGCATTTGCATGCATTTATGTGAGTTGTTAAAAAAGCATTGCATACTTTTATGTGCTGCAACTTACCAACATGTTCGCAGTGATTTTCGCGGCCAGCCCAGAAGTATGCAACAGAAATTCGCGCCAGCAGCGCGATTCGCAGGCAAAACTTTGGCAATCCCTTTGTTGGCCGTGTGCTTCTGCTTCTCGCTTTTAAATATATATATTTTCTTCTCTCTGTATTCTTTTCTTCGTCACTTTTTGCAGTTGTTCTTTGACTTGGTTACACGCACTACACTTTCAACGCTTTGACGCGACACAATGGGCTTTTACAACTAACCTCATCAACACTCACACACTGAATGAATATTCGTTGCCGATTGAATGGGAGTGGAAAAGTGCCCAAGCGCCTAGAATGCAAAGCGGCGGACTGGCGACTGACGTATGTAGTTGCCGTTAGACTTGTGCTGTGCTCTGCCAGCCCTGGCAGCTCGGTGCCGACGTTTTAGGAGGCGGCACGACCACCGACCGCCTCTTTTACGCACACACACACACACACACAGTCGTCTGTATTTAACCGTTATTATTATTTGCTTTGTAATCGTTTGTGTCTGTGTTTTGGTTTTTATTTTGTTGCGGCTGCAGCAGCGTTTCGTTTTTGCTGTTGTTGCCGCGCCGCTTGCCAGTCGCGCAATAATTGCGCTCCGAGTTGTGCAATCGCACAAAAAGCTTCCTGTTTATGGCGCGCCTTCTTGTTGTTGTTGTTGTTGTTGCTAGCATACAAAAAAGCGCGCGCATTCCAGAGCTATGCCACACGCACAGCCAGCGAGCGATTTGCGTCTATCTGCCTCAGTCTCTCTCTCTCTCTCTCTCTCTCTCTTTCTTTCTCATTCTGTCTGTCTCTCTCATTCTCTCGCTCAATCGCTCTCTCATGTTTTCATTCGATGCCTTTGACTCTCTGACAAGCTCATACCCTGGCAGCCATGTTTATTTACAAAAAGTTTACCGTTATTTGTGAGCTACTTAATGTGGGGCATTTGAGTTTTCATGATAATGTAGATTGAAGATACTAAATATGAATGAATTATAATAAAAGAATTATAAATATTAAGAATCATATCTCATTTAATATATCATAGAATCTGAAAATGATTTTTTTGTCGCTTTGTTTAATTAAAAAAAAAATCATAAAATAACAATATTTTTACTTTTATTGATTGATAATGATAATATTTTATTCAACTTATTTTATTCTAAAAAAAGCATTAAAAAACAATACTTTTAGTTTTATTGATTGTTCGTTTTTATTCAATTTATTTTTATATTTTTAAATATGTTTTATTTTATATTTAATATTGTTTATTTACCTTAAACTATAAATGATTTCTATTTATTTTTTTTTATTTTTAAATATATTGTATTCTATTTTAATTTAATTATTTTATGTAGGTTTTTATTTGATTTATATATAAATGATTTATTTGTTTTTCTTTAGTTTTTATATATTAAATTATTATTATTATTATTATATTTATTAATATTATATTTTATTATTATTATTTTATCTAAAAACATTTTTATATTTAATTTTGCATTCAATTATTATTTTTATTTGATTTAAACTTTGCTTTATATTTAAATTAAAAGAATTTTCAATATTCATTTAATTTCACTTTTATTTGTTTGCATCTGTGACGAAATTAACACAATTTAAATGTCGCGCTTTTGAAGTCAAAGTATCTGGCAGCACTGTGCCATTATTGTCTAGCGTTGCCAGACTTACAGCTAATACTAACACCAGCTTGTTGATGTTAATATGCTGCTTGCTACGGCACTCAATGTGCTGCTTTGCCGTTAAAATTTGAAAGTTTTGCAGATGCTTAAAATACAAAATTGAATTGAGATTTATGAAGCTGTTTAAATCTAGTGGGCGTGGCAAACTCTTAAAATGACTGTGCCAAGCTCACTAGATTTGCTTAGCGTTTTTAGCTGGACTTTATCAATTTCATAGCTGTGTCAGCGCTGTTTAAAGCGTGAGTTCTGCTTTAAATTGCATTTATCTTAAGTTTCAGCTATGATATCTTCACACTCTGCTAAAGCACATTTCAACTTGTTTCTTTATATTTTCTTTTTTTGTGCTATATAAAGTTTTAATCAAATTGCATATGTGACCATAAATGCCCCATACCTATATATGTATATATATATAGGCAGTATAGGCTGCTTCAACCACCCCAAACCAACCCCCCCATACCATCACCAATCAGCCCCCAGGCCACTTTAGCCAGTGGCACCCCGCTACTAACCTAATTTTCCAGGCAGGCTTCGCTCTCTTTCGCACTTTATTTTCGAAGTATTTTTTTGTGCAGCGTCAACTGTCTCGAAAAGTTTTTAATCATCGTCAACAGACGGCAAATTTTTGCAATTTTTTTGCTGTACATTTTTTGTTATTGTTTTTTTTTTTTTGGTACTTAAGATTTTCCATATATACAATCAGAGGCGTTTGGTTTAATTTTCTCGTTGTTGTGTTGTTGGCCCCGATTTTAGTTTCACAAGCTTTGCAACATTGTCTTTTATACATCGTTTTTTCCCTTTTTTTTTTTTGTTTTTTGCTCTGGCAGCAAAAATTCAATGCAATTAAAAACAATTCATAATACGCTCTGGCCGCCTTTTCCATATGCAGCCTAACTCCCCTCTCCCCTCTCCCCCTCTCCCTCTCTCTCTTTACTGTGTGTAATTTGTCTCTCATTTTGTTGGATTACAGCCACACAGCTCGACGCCTCCTGCTCCACCTCCTGTCGCCCTCATAACTTTTGGCTCGTTTGTTTTACGAAAATGATTTTTAATATAACAATTTTGATGGCTTTTTGGGTTTTGTGCATTTAATTAAAGCAGTTGCCACAGCTCACAGCAAAAGCCAAATGAAAATGCAATGCAATAAAATCTAAATAAACCAAACCTATGCTAAGAGCAGGCACAGATAGAGAGAGAGAGAGAGAGAGAGAGAGGTAGAGAGTGAGGAAGTGAGAGAGCGAAAGGAAGTGGGAGAATGGAGTGTGGAGAGTGGAGTATGGAGTGTTCACAAACGGATTGGTTAAAATATGCAAACAAGAAACGGAAAAACTTATTTAGACGCCGCTGCGATACAACAACACACAATACACAAAAAAAAAGCGCAACACAAGCAACAATAACAAGAACAAAAAGCAACAACAACAACAACAACAACAACTGCTGCAGCATATTCAATGGGGCCAGAGACAAAATGTTGCTGCGGCTGCTTATGAAAATGGCGTCAGCAATGGAAAAACTGAAAGAGAGAGAGAGAGAGAGAGAGAGAGAGACAGTCACACACACTACACATTGGCATAAAATACGCAGCAAGTGCAACGTGGCTCCCACGCGTGCTTTTAACTCTTGCCCCAAAGTGTGGCACAATGGGCGAGCAGCCGGCAAAAGACAAACTACAAAAAAAAAGTGAGACGAAAAAAGAAAAATAAAAAGAGTAAATATAAATATTATGCTAATGTCAAAATCTTTGTGTTTGATTATATATTTTTTATATTTTTTGCTTTTTTATTTTAATTTGCATTTTTTAAATGTTCTTTTTATTAAACTGAAATAAATGTATGTAAAAGATGAATATAAAAAAAAAAATATAAGTGTAAATTAAATAAAATTTTTAAAATAAATATTATATTTTTTTTAGAGCTTAAAGAAAAATTTATATAATAAATAAATATTATATTTTCTTTTTAGTAGAACTTGCTAGAAAATTTATATAAAAATGTAATTTTAAATTAAATTTGATTTTATTAAATGGCCAATATACATCAAATAAAAATTAAAAAAAAAAAAAAAATATTTTTCAAAGAAAAATGCTTATAATAAATAAATATTAGATAATATTATATTTTCTTTTTATATAATAAATGAATATTAAATAATAAATAAATAAATAATAAATAAATATTAAATAATAGAAAATATAAAAAAATCTAACTTAAAAATAATAATTATTTTATATATTTACCTTTTATTATTACATTAGTAATTTGAAAAATATTATAATTTTTTAATAAAAAAAAAATGTAAAATTAATATTATTCTAATTAAAAATATTATTATTATTATTTTTTATAAAATTTTTTTTCTTTTTCTAATTAATTTCTAATTAAATAAATATTATTTTATTAAATAGGCAATATGCTGGATTTGCAAATTAATTTAGAAAAATTTGCAAATTAATTGTTAAAAAATATTTTAAGTATTAGTATATACATATAATATAATTAGTAAATATTTTTAATTTAAAAATATTTAATTTTATTTATTTTTTATTTGTATCAAAGGATTATCAATAAATTTTCATTTAGCTTAACTTTGAATAATAAATATGAATTCATTTCTATGTTTAAAATTTATTGTTAGCTTGTTTTTAAAGCATTTTTATCTATCAGTAATAAGTGTTTTATATTTTATATTTATATATTTAACTAAAAAGAAAAAAATATATATATTCTTTTTATAATACTGCAATATCATATTTAAAAGCTTTTACAGCTTAGCTCATATATAAAGCTCTTCAAAAATATCTTCCTAGTAAAGCTTGACTCTGAAAGTTGCTCAATTGAAGTTGCTTTTCGCTTCTCTTGGCAAATATTGGGAGTCTATAAATTGGGCCCATTGTGCGCGACGTTGGCGACCTGCTGTTGCATGTGGCAAAAGACTTGGCCCCTGTCCCTACACCCGATTCACATGCGAAAAGCTGTAGCACACGCCTCAATACTCCCCCCTCGCCCCCCTTGCTTTTGTTGTTGTGTTGCCAATGGAAAAGTATTCGAAAATTCTCCCACTATTGTTGAGCGCGTGGGAAGCGCTGCAATGTTTTGTTTGTTGTTTGAAAATGTTGCCGCTGTTGTAGCTGTTGCTACTGCTTCTTCTTCTTCTTAGTAGTTGAAGCAGTGAATATATTTTATTTTTATTTTATTTTTTTGCCCAAGAGGGAGAGACAACAGAGATCTTAGTCAGCTTGCTGAATCACAGTTTAGTTCAAATCTTTTTTTCTCGAGTTCCGCTTTGCATTGTTTTTGCTTTTTGTTTTTTCTGGTCAAAGAAATTATTAATACATAATTTATGTTTAATTGTCTGTTGGCTTTTAATTACCTCACAGGTGGGGGGTTGGGGCTTGGGGTTTGCTTGGGCTGTTGCCAAACTTAACACGAAAGTTGTGGCAAAACTTTCGCTGATTGAGTTGCATTTAGTTTTAGCGATCAATTCGCGTTGACAGACATTTCAATTAGCTCGTGTGGTTCGATGAATCTCGCTATTGCCATCAACACATTAGGAAATGCTGCTTCTGCAGAGTGGGCGTGGCAGTTGTTGTCTAACGGCCCCAAAGTTGTCAGTTGCAAACATTTTGGCTGGGCCCAGGCAGGGGCCTTGCGGGCTGAATGAAAATTAGATGAGCAGTTGACGAGCTGAATGCACACAGATAGAGAGATGAGAGAGAGAGAGAGGGAGAGTGGGTGCTAGAGAGGCCAGGGTTCAAGTTGAGCTGGTAAGAATTTATCTACCCCCAGGGCACATACCAAGTAGAAGACAACAAAAGGAGGCGCAGCTCAAGCAACCTGCGTCTCGCACTTGGCTAATTCTATAAGTAAGCCAAAGTCGACTCAATCAGCTTTGCGCTCATTTTCAGGTGAATCGCAAATGTTGCAGAGGTTATTCAAGTGAATTTAGAGATTTAGATATATATTTTTTGAGTGCTACAATATAAACTCAGCTCGCAGCAGATGTCGCTTATGATATGCACAATACAAATCAGCTAAATTTTAAGCTATTCAAACATGTGTCGAGCTTCATTTAAATCTTAATAAATTAAATGAAATAAAAATCTTAATAAGAAATAGATAAATTTTATTAAATTTAAATCTTAATAGATCTTTGCTTTTTTCAGCGAAAACTGAGAAAAACTGAAAGTCTTCAGCAGAAGACTCTGAAGTCGCAGACTAATTCATAGCTCTTAGGTTAAAAGTAGTTTATATATATTTTAAATATTTATATAATATAAATTAAAATATATAATATATATGATAATATATATGATAATCTTCTTTATATAAAAAAAATTCATATTTTTATTTTATTAATTATATTATATATTTGTATTTAATATATAAAAAGAAATTAATAAAATAGTTTATCTTTTCATGCGAATATGAAAATTTTTTATTATATTTTTTTTAAATTTGTATTTAATTTTTTTTTATATATATATATGACAATTTTCTTGTGATTCGGTTGATTAATATATGAATATGTATATTTTTTTTATTATATAAACAATTTACTTTAATTTATATATATATATGTTTTTTATTAAAGTCAATAATCTAAATCGAATGGAATCTAGTCTTGAAGCTAATTTTTTACTCTACTATTAATAATATTTTACTAATGCCAATACTTTTAATTTATTGTTAACTCTCTATAACTCCTCGATTTTATTTACTCTCAACCTAAACCGAATCGTTTCATCGATGTCAAAGTAGAGATTTTATATGGAAACGCTGTCAAAATGCCTTTGCCTAGTCTTTAGCTTCATAAAAGATTTCTGTATAACTTGTTTACATATATTTCATTGAATTATTCAAAAGTGAATTAAATTTTTATTTATTGAATTTATTTATTGCTGCATGAACAGCTTGGCTCAAATCTGGACTTATTTTTGCAAACTTCAAATGTGAAGCCCTTAAGCTTCAATTCAGTTAACTTGGAGACTTTTGAGACGATGAAATTGCTATCAATCATATGAGATTTCATAGGATCTCAAGAACTTTAATGAAATACTTATAGTAAGAGTAATTTTAGTAATTTTAGTACAACTCTAAAAACAAATTCATTTAACAAACTTTTTTGGTTACCCATAAACTTATTCAAACAAACAATTAAGGATATCGCGCACAAAACAGAATAATAAATATACAAATATTCTCTATGGAAACTATATATCACACACTTGCTCTCCCACTCCCTCCCTCTCTCTCTCTCCCTCTCTCTGTCTATCCCAAATATATACATCAAATTGTAATTGCCAAACTCCCCTCGTAAAGTAACTTTTATTGACGCGCTGCGGGTTAACGAAAAACTAAAAAAAAAAGAGAGAAAAAAAGTTGCGGGTGGTCACGGCGCAACGGAAGCAAATGCAACAGCTCTCTGCCTCTCCCTCTCTCTCTCTCTCTCTCACTCTCTCTTTCTCTCTCTCTTTCTTTCTACCCACACTCATTTAGTTTTCTGTTAGTTTTTGGGCGCAGTTTGAGCATTTCAAGTGCAACTGCAGCGAAATGCAACAACTAACGAGCTGCAGCTAGAATTGATTAGGGCGACCCACACAGCTGGCTACAGCTCCGGTTCCAGGCTTGCCTCGAGCATTTAACTATTATTCTGATTTTGATTCAGTTTCAGATTCAGATTTAGATTCAGATTCAGTTTTTGATTTTTAGTTTTTATACTATGTGCTACATGTGTGTCTGTGTGTGTGTGTGTGTGTGCATTCATACCCCTTTATGCTATGCTATGTTGTGGTTGTTAGCAATAGTCAAAGAACTCGACAAGTGCGTAAGTGTGTATATGTATGTATATATGTATATATATGTATATAGGTATATACATATGTATATATATTTATACATGTGTGCACGCTGCGGGTGTTTAATTTGCTGTAACGAAAAATATGTGTGCGCTATAGAAAATTATATTTACATTTTTCATGTGTCGAAGGTAATGCCAATTTGTGATTGGGCCAAGAACTGACGCAGTGATTGGCCAAAATGTTGTATAAAAATTTGAAAAAAAATACGAATAAACAGTGAAGCATTAAAAATAAAATGATGTTATCGAAAATTGGCAAATTTAAGTGAAGCATAGCAAAATCCGAGTCAATAAAAGTTGTTTGTTTTGCCTGACAAATTTATATATACTTTCAATTACATTTTAATAATGTTTATTTGGATAATTTATACAACATATTTTTATACACGAATATATTAACTATGCTTTGTAGCTGTGAATGAATTTCAGTTTGTCTTCAATATTAGCTCAACAATATTTTGAGCTAAACTAAAATATGTTGGGAATATATTTAAAATTTTATTTATTTAAATAAAATATGAATTAAATATTAAATATTATTAAATAAAACAATAATATTAATAAATAAAATAAAATAAAAATAGAACAAGTGTTATGTTTTTAATAAAGTATATTAATTCGAAAAACATTTATATTTTATTTTTATACATTTTTCTTAATAATTTCCTTTTTTTTTATATATATAATATAATTATAATTATAAATTGTTTTATTATATGAATTGTATTATTATAAACAATTGATTTTTTATATATATTTAATTTTGTATATTCTATTTTAATTATAATAATTTAAGTTTTTTTTTATTATTTTTTAAAATTTGTATTAATATTTTTTGTTAATAAATAAATTATTTAAATATAAATTAAATATTAAATAAATAATATATAAATGAATATGCTTGCCAATTAATATTTACATTTATATATTATATTTATTTATTATATTTATTATATATTCAATTTCTTGGCCTTTCTCAACTTTCTTTGCTTTGTGCTATAAAATGAAATTTATTTGATTTTGTATAAATTTTGCTGTGTTGCTTATCAGATGTCTGCGATTGAGATAGCTGACATGTTGAAATATTTGTGTGACAAATAATAGGCTTAAATATACATGTGTGTGTGTGTGTGTGTGTTGAATAAATAATAAAATAATAAATTTAATTTGATATTTTGTTTGCTGTATGCTGGCAAGTTGAGAAATAAATAATAGAATATATTTTGAAACGAGTATTTGCTGCTTTGACATATTTCTCTTAGAGTCTATCTCTCTCTCTGTCTAATAGTTATTAAACATTCGCATTTATATGTACTTCATGAAATTGATATATTTTTAAGCTAAATGCAATTAACCTAGACGCATCAAACTGTTTGAGTTGCATGAGGTTCGCAGACAACAGGTTGCAGGTTCGATGTTCGCTTTACTGGAAACATGTGTGCGTGTTGTGTAGTAGGGTTGTGTCTATGCTAAGCCAATGCAGCTGCTGAGCTGTGCGCCGATAAGTATAAGTTGATTCAAATAATAATAATTTGTGGCATTTAAGTTTTTTATTTTTAATAATAATTTACAAGCGTAGTACAAATTTATTTAAATTATGTTCATTCTTTAAAATATATATTTTATATTATTTATTTCATATTTGAAACTTATAATAAACTCTATGCTTATACTCATACTTTATAAGACTTGAGCCCAACAAGTGTTCGTAGATTTTTATTACTTCACGCAGCCGAGACAAAAAACATCGCATGCAACTTGCTCTGTGCAACTTATACGTGCGCCTGTTGGTGAAAACTGTTATATTATACATATAAGCGTGGACTTCGAGCAGCTGCTACATGTATAAGTTTCGAGTTCGACATTTAGCAGCACACGAATTCGTATAAGTATAGCTTATACTAATATAAGCTAAGTTTATACTCAACCCTGCTATTCGAACTTGCAGAGTTCGCAGTAGATTATATGAGTTTGGTATAATGCGACTTATCATAGACAAGAACCACGAATGCAACATCGAACATGTGGCCAGTCGAACTTACAGCGAACTTGCAACTTGATGTGCGTCAAGTGGAAGTTGTGAATTAATATTGCAACATGAAATAAATAAAAAATATTATAAAAATAAATTGAAAAAATATTTTTTTTAAATGAAAATTATAAATAATAAATATAAATAAAAACTATAAATAATAAAGATATATATATAATTTTTGTAGTTAGCTTTAACCACTATTTCGCGCCTCCTGCTCAAGCGCTTGCACGACTTTTGACTTTAGTTTGCTGATGTTTTCTTTCTCACTCTTTTTCTTAGCTGTTTTAATATTTATGAAAAAAAGGCGAAAGGCGAACGACTAGCGTCGAGTGTTGAGCGCTGAGCGTCGCGCATTGCAAGCCGCATAAATATCCACTAAGTCCCATGCACGCTCACACAGAGGCGCAGACACCCGAGAGTGTATCACTGTGCATGTGTCTGTGTGTGTGTGTGTGTGGTGCTATGTGCTACCCTTAAGTGAAAACTGAAGAAGACCTGACAACAACAACAACAGCAGCAGCAGCAGCAACAGCAGAAGCTTCTATATGTGCGTCCCCCTTTGAGCTGCTCTCTGGGCTGTCAAGCGTAAATTCAATAAATATGAATATAAGATCACACACACACACACTCACACGCAGCACTTGTTGTTACATTTTTCACTCACTTGGACTAACTTGGCTAACAGCTCTTGCCCCCCGTTCATGCCCTCAGCTCAGAGCCAAGTCGCGTCGCGCTCGTTCAATGCAAACGCTGACGCGTCGTGAAGTACAAACGGCTCGAGAGTTTTCCTTCTTCTACTTCTTTATATCATTTTTTGTTCTCTTTTTGGTTTTTTTTTTGTCATCTTATTTACTTGATATCGAAATCTTTGTTTGTGCTTATTATTTGTAGCTCGTCCTTTTCGTATATATATTTTTTGTTTTGTTCAGCTACTGGAATTTTACGATTGACAATGACAAAGAGCGATTGACTAGCACGAATGATACAAGTGAGAGAGTGCGACTGCGACGCGTGTGCGGGGTAAAGTGTAAAGAGTAAAGGCCACGAGATGAACTCATAAAGTGTTGGGTTTCCCAAAGAAAATCTTTCATATTTTCTTTGATAAAAAAAATTGATTACATTTCAATTAAGGAAACTGATTTGCTCAGCTGCAATTCAATTTACATTTCAATAGTTAATTGAAATTGACTTAGTTTGCAGAGTTTAGTAATGAGCTTTAAAATAGAAAATAAATTCATTGTATAAAAAATACAATTTAATAATAAATTAAATACATATATTATTTTTTGTATTAATTTTATTTTTTTTATAATTACATTTAAATAAAAATATGATTTTACAATTTCCTAAACCTAATTTAAAAATATATAAAGAATTGTGTTTAATTAGCTCATCAGTTAATCCAGAATTTTTTGTATATTATTTATTTATTTAGTATATATTATTATTATTTAATTACATTTACTTTTAGTTCAAAATCTTTTTTATACCTATTAATTATTTATTCAGTATTTATTTTTAATATTTCATTACATTTACTTTTAGTTCATAGTCTTTTTTTATACCTTTTTCATCAGTCTAAAAAAATGTTTTTAAATTGCACATTAAATGAAACTCAAATGATATTAGTAATACTCTTTAAAAAAATTGAATAAATTCATATTAAAATAAAAACTTAACTACAAGAAATTATATTTTATTATGATATTTTAACATTATTAATTATAATTTTACTCGACTAACTGAATTTGTTTTAATTTTCCAGGAGCATTTTAAATTTGTTTATAGTAAAAAGAAATTAATTTTTTCTTAAATCTTTCCTAATTGTTTTTTTTAATTTTCCAGCAGCATTTTTATTTTATTTTTTAATCTTTTTGAATTTTTTGAAATTTTCCAGGAGCATTTTATTATTTTTTTTTATAGTAAAAGAAATTTTATTTATTTTGTTTTTAAATCTTTTACTAATTTTTTTTTATTGTTAAAAGAAACTTTTTTTTCTTAAATCTTTTACTCATTAGTAAAATAGTATAAAACCTGTCTCATTGATAAAAAAGCTAAAAAATATATTTTATTAACATTTATGTGAAGTGAAGTCACTAATTTATATTAATCTATATTCATATTATTATTCATTATTATTAAAGAATAATTGTATATTTACCTGTCTTTAATTTTCTGTTATTGTTTATTTACTGAATGAATTATTTAATTAAATACTTTAAATTTTAAAATATATATTTATTTATTGTGTATTATATTTTTATTTAATTAAACACTTTATATTTAATTTTATTTATAAAATTTGAGCTATTTTTTAAGCAAACTATTTATCCGTTTTTTGTTTTTTTATTTACCATAATTTTATCAATTTTTGTCTTTATAAACAAATAAAATACAAAGTCTTCTTCAAAAAATAATGTTTATAAATAATTTGCAGCAAACAATATTTTTCTCATATAGATGTATTTCAACAAATTTATTTAAAACTTGCTCAAAACTTATTTGCATTTGTCAACTATGAAGCAACCCTCGATGCGGCCGCTGCTGCTGCTGCTGCTGCTGGTTGCTGCTGGGTGACTTGAGAAAATTCGAAAATAATTCATTGCTCTACAAAACTGAAAGTGTGCAGCCGGCAGTCTGGCAATAAAGTCAATGGAGCTATCAAAAATCGTCAACGCAATGTAGCTAAAACTTGCCAAAGTGCCGCGTGTGTGTGGAGGGCAGCTGAAGAGAAAGAGAAAGAAAGGGAGAGAGAGGGGGAGAGCTAGATGTGTGCATGTGAGTTTTAGTATGGATGTTTATGCCCACCGAACGGTTTGAGTTAATGCAATGGCCAATGGCTTGTAGCCAGCTTGGCTAGTAAAAGTGGCTACAAGTGCTGCATTGATGGCTCTTTGGGCTACGTTACCAGGCATATGAAATATGTAAGCCGTGAGTAACGGATATTGTCGGACAGAGCAGGGCAAGCCACGGCAGTGGAGCATTTGATGAAGCATCAAACACTCTAAGACTGATGCAAGAGACAGACACTGATACGCGCACGTTGATAAGCAGACGATTTAATATGGCTAATGGCTCCACTGTGCAAAGTAGAAAATCATAAGCAAATGAGCTGAGCGAGCGGAAGAGTAGCTGGCGTAGTAGATGGGCGAGACTGATGAAAAGAGGTAATGAGGAGAGACTGATGAAAGGTATAGAAAATGATGATAGGTATACAAAATGCAAGTGGAGTAATAGATGCTTTTTGATGGAAGTTAGATGTATGTTATAAGAAATGGTTAAAGAGCTCAATTAAAAAAATTGTTGCTGAGCTCTAATTAAAGTATAAATAGAGCTAAATAATCTATAAATAATGTCAGATGTCAGCTTTGAAGATATTGAATTAGTTTCATAGGCATATCATATTGTTGCACGAAACTAATTTAATAATTTCTAAAAAATATAAAAATTAGTAATATATAAAATGTAAGAAGGGAGATTTAAGAAGGATTTCAGAGGATCTCGGAGTGTTTTCAGCTGCAAGAAACTTGAAAAGGCAAAATAATAATTGCTGAGCTACAACATATAAAATATATAATAAATAATAAATATTAATAATAAAAATAATATAACTATAATATAATTATATAATATCTTCTCTGACTGAGCTAAATGCCACTGACTTGGCCTAATTGAACATCAACTTTATATATCTTATATGATAAGCAAACTTTCCGCTTTTTTAGATTTTTTATTAAAAAGTATTTTAGTTAAAGTTTTTCAAGTTAAAGGAATTTTTGTATATTTTTATCATATATGTTTTAGCTAGATATTATATCTAATATCAGATGATTTTGTCATTTTTATATTAAAACAAATTTTTGTTGAATTTTTTCTATATTTGATGTATTTTATATATAATTTTTGTTCAATTGGAATTTGATTTAAATTTTTCTTATATTTTATATTTTATGTTTTCTATATTCTGATCGAGAAAGAAGAAGCTAAGCAAAGTTGTCATAGAACATATATGAACAGATCTATATAGCTCAAGCTTACTTCTACAGCTTATTAGATATCAACTTGAATTCCCGCCACATTTGAGTTATAAATTCAAATACTCTATATATATGCTATATTCTACGTCTAGTCCACATAAAGGTACGACGACTCCTTCAATTACACAGGCCAACAAGCAGCCGATTGGCAGCCAAGCGGAAGTACCTCATTTTTATTATTATTTCGTGCATTTGATGGTGCTGCAGTCGGAACAACTCATACAGCTACCTTTATAGTTTTTGCTGTTGCATAGCTTGGCCAAGACTTTGCGCCCAAAAGTTGCGGAGTAAAAGCCATAAAGGCATATTGGATGCGATGCAAGTTTCAAAGCAAAGAAAATACTAGAAGGATTCATCCCGTAAAGCGCAAACTTTGGGCAGCGTCACAAATTTGGCAAGAGGGTGCAGATAGGAGTTTGGGCCAATGTTAGCTGCGAATGGCCAGGGCCAAGGGTTTCGGCCAATGGCAATGGACACTTTGATGGGCAAAATTAAGCGAGAGATAGGCCCAAAGTGTAAGACAACAAAATAAGATGGCCAACTTAATATTGCAAAGTGTAAATTCCGAGTAATTCGAGTTGGCCAAGCAGGAAAGCAAAACGGTTTTAGCCAGGGTTAACTGTACTCCAAAGGATTCAGCAAACTTGCCGAGGCCAAAAAGCTGCTGAAACTTGTTAAGAGGCTGCAGCTAAGTAAGACTAAGAAAAACAGCCAAGGCGAGAGATAGAGAGCGAGCGAACTGGAGCAAACTTTGCCAGAGCGCGCCAAATGAAAGAGTTGGTCTAAATCAATTGGCCTCGGCCAACAACGCTGTTGCCTTAAAGCAAGCAGCGTTCGCCTATCACAAATTCTGCAAATTTAAGCTGCAAAATGTTGAAAAGTTTCAAGCTATTTGCCTTTTGCTTATGGCTTACGCTCAGCTCAAGCTATTGGAAAATTCTATAAACTGTTGAAGAAGTAAATTTATTTATGATTTACAATCGAGCTGAAAGCTAAACTATTTAATAGTTATCCAACAAATCTAAGAACAAATTTAAATAGAATTTTTTTGCATTTGTAGAGCTAAATTGAAGTTTTATTTAATAAATTGAGTGAAATTTAGATTTATTTTTTATGAATTCAATAAAATATTTACATTTAAACTGTATCTTATATCTTTTTACATTTAATAAATTTTTGTTGACATTTCTTTATTAAATTTTAATGCGAGCATTAATAAATTGTATTTAATAAATTTAGTGAAATTTATATTTATTTCTTATGGAGTCAATAAAACATATATATATTTTAACTATATTTTATATTATTAAAAATATGAATTGATTATTTAATTAATTAATCAAAATAATTTCGTTACATGCGTATTTCCTAATTATTTTATATTAAAAAAAAAAAATTAAATGTTTATTAATTTGTTGACTTGTTCTTTGGAAATTTTCAGGCACCTAATAAAAGTTTTAGATTGAAGAAGCCAAGAGGCTTCTCTTCAATTGTTTAGTATTTAAGACTATTATTAAAACAATTTAGTATTTGTATTATTTTTATTTTAGTATTTTTAATATTTTTGAGTATTCTTAGTATTTTTAATCAAATTAAAAAATCGTCTTTTTATACATATATTTTTTACGTCAAGATTAATAAAGTAAAATAAAGAAGAAGAATATATATATTATAGAATTATAGTAAAATATATAGAATTTTCAAAATATATATTTTGATGTATATACAAAAATTAGTTTCTGCGCAGCTAAAGCTAAATTCAAATTAATAAAAATAATTTCTGAAATTTCTTAGTTCCTGGAAAACTGTATGCAAATGAATTTTCTTTGCCATGTTAAAGCTTTGATAATTTCTAAGAATTTAACAAATGTGTTTGGAGTGAGTCTATTGCATTTCTTTTAAAATTTCTAGTATTTTTTTGCTAGCTAAAAATAATTTTAAAAATTTATATATATATGGAATTCGCTGCAAAACAATTTTTTATTCAAATATTTATTAAATAAATTGTTTGTAATTTATTTTTAGTTTTATGGAGCAAGAATAAAATGTTCAATAAATATTTATTTAATATATATATATATATTATTTTGTTGTTGTTGTATATTTAATATTTAAATCAGCTAAATTCGAATTAATCCAAATAATTTGCCTAACAGCTTAGTTCCTGGAAAACTTAATGTTGACTAATTAATTTCGATTGATTTGCTTTTCACTTTTTTTCATTTCATTTTCATTTCCAGGAACTTAACTAAATGCCTTAGGCTCAGGTCAATGGCTTCTCTTTAAGTGCTTAAGTTCATTCAATACTATTATTTCACAAGAGTCTCTTTAAAGTCAAGCCAAACACAATCTGTTTGCTTTCATTTATAACATAGAATTTCGTTCGCTAAACTCCATTATATTTCGATTTATTTGCAACTGTCCGCAGCATACGAGAAACATGTTTGGGGGCTGCTTGGGCTTGGGGGTGCTTCAACTGCATAAGCTGTCATCATTTCGCCCTTAGCAACAGCAATAGCCCAGGCGAGCTGGCATTAACATTGGCTACAGCCAATTATAGTTCCACCCGCCAACCAGTTGCAGGCAGGTGGACCCCCCCTCAAAAAAAAAAGAGAGAGGGAGGGAGGGGGGAGAGTCTGTGTGCGACAACTACGCATTTGTAAGTCCACTCCAGCCTCTGGCTCTGGCTCTGGCTCTGGCTCTCTCTTTAGCCACAAGCTCAAGCAACCCTTTACTCCATTGCCCTTGCCCCTCGCCCACTCACCCGCCCACCCTCCTGCCTTACCTACGTTGCCACTAAGCTCACACAGCTAAGCTCAGTTGACGAGCAAATTTTCAGGGTTATTCGAATTCTCCTCTTTTTTTTTTTGCTTTGGTTTTTTCTTTTCCCTTTTTTTTTTGGTGGCTGCGGGTGTGGCTGGGGCTAGACGTGGGGGCACTGTGTGACTGACATGCACTTGAAGGGTCGGAGTTGCTCGAGAACCCGGCAGACGCACGTCAAACTCTAACTTATTTTTTTTTGGGGAGCAGCTCTTTGGAATACTACGACAATTCTTTTATCAAAAAGAAATAGCATGTAAATCTGGTAAACAAAGTAAACTCTGGTACAAGGGCTGAGCAAAGCATATATATACGCATATATATCTAGACTGTATATTCCTTATAGTAGAAGTTAGTGAAAAGTTGTCGGTTGTTGTTGCTTTTGTCTGCTGCCGGCTGGGGATGCGATTCTGTGGCAGAAGAACTTGAAAATTAAATTTAATGCGCCAGTTCTATTTCCATTCTTCTGCAGAAAAATGGAAGAGTGAGTGAGAGAGAGGGTGAGTGAGGAAGGCAAACAAATATTTATTTATTTAAACTTTTTTCTTGCATAGTGACCGTGTTTGGGTCTGCCTAATTTATGGCACGCGCCCTTCTAAGCCGATGTGTTCTATAAAAGAAAAGTAAATATTTTATTACACACATTTATGACGCACTTTGGCGCAGCGCTGGCGCAAAACTTTTGGGACGCAAAACTGCCAAGTGGAACTATTAAAGCTGTAAAAAAGTTTACCAACACACACACACACAGAGAGAGACGCACTAACAACTAGGAATGCCCCACGGCACATAGCGTATCACTGACAAAGAGAGAGAGGGAGAGAGAGAGAGTGAGGGAGATGGAGCGCGAGGTAGGCGAGGGGCACGCAAACATGCGGCTGGCGTTGTCAGCAGTCGCGTCGTCGTCATTTTGACCGGAAATGCGCAGTTTTTAGTGAAGTGCATGCCATTTTGAATTGCCAACACACACAGAGAGAGAGAGAGAGAGAGAGAGCGAGAGAGAGAGAGAGAGAGAGAGAGAGAGAGAGAGAGAGAGTGGCACACACACACTAACCATTCGCATTTGTCAACACAGTTCGCGCTCACTTTAGCCAAAAACAAAACGAGTGGGCAGCCTCCCCCCCTCCCCATCCACTCCACAAAAAGCCCGAGTCATCCGGTCGGCCGCTCGCTCGCTCCATCTGCAAATGCTTGTTCACTGCACACTACACTCAGTTGGTCAATATGGCGGTTTTTTCGACTCGGACGCATAAGTTGTCGCTGGAACTTGTTGTGCCCAGAGCTGAGTGCGTGAGTGCCGTGAGTGGAGGTCTGTATGTATTAGTTCTGCTTAGATTGGACTGAATGCAATGCAGAATGCATTTATCTAGATCACTGAGAGAGCGTTAGCATATGAATTAAATGAGCGAATATGTTAGCCTACTCTTCGTGCTCATCATGCACTCCATTTATGTATGTCAACATACTAAGATCACTTTGAATTTGAAACTCGGCCAGACGAAAGAGGATTTAAATTGATAAATCACTTATAAGCAATAGCTAATAATTAGTATTGATAAGCATTAATAGAAATGCCAACGAATTCCCGGTGTCGCCGAATGCTATTTCCACAGCCGTCTCTGATTAAGTGTACTAATTCGACTCTCCTGTCAAACTGCCTCTTGGTTGCACATTCTCGTTCATCAATATCATAGCAACTCTGTGTGAAGGGCATAGCCCTCTCACTCTCACTCTGCGACATCCACGAGCACGTTCAGCTAAATTTATCTCTCTCTCAATGACAATACATCCTTTAATTGTCACTAAAATGCTAACTCATTCGATTAGCGCTACTATCAATAGCAACTGTCAATCACAACATAAAAACTAACACAACGTCAAAATTTCACATCGTTACGACATATATAAGATTGGATTAGTAAGTTTCTACTCAAAAGATTTATGAAAAGACTGTAAAGTCTGTGAGCTAGTTTAAGTTGAAAATGTTTATTCAATAAAAAAAATAATAATAAATAAATAATATAATTAAGAATAATATTTACAAAATTTAAATCTTATCTACATTCAATTATATCAAATAATATTAATAGATTTTTTAGCTATTCTTCAATGTTCTTCGCGTGTCACGCTGCCATCACTAAGCGCGTGGTCAGTGAACCTTTCGGTCATATGTTTAAGCTGTAAGCTGGAATATTGTGCGACTGTGTCCTCTGTCCTCTGCCGTTTGCCAATGCTGCTGCTGCTGATGCTGCTGCCAGGCTCTGTAGTCGCAATGCTTACTATATATCGACATTTCCGTTTAGGATTCATTCTGTTGGGCCAGCCGTTAGTTGTTGGTCCTTTTTTTTTTTTTTTTTTTTTACTTATATTTACTTTTGTTTTTCTTTTCAGCATTTCGCAACGCTTTTATGTGAGTGTGTGTGTGTGTGTGTTTATTGCATTTTGACCCAGGGATAATTTTCAGCAGTCTCTCTGTGTGTGTTTGCGTGTTGCCCGTTTCACTTTGCTTAACGCGCTTTATTTTGTTTTCATTAGTTTTTCGTTCTCGATTTGGCAACTGCAAATCTTCTGGTTACAGCAATTGTTTTTACTATGCCAGAAACCAAAACAAATGCAGTTAACAGCTTTTGCCGTTGTTGTCCTTGCCACCGCCGGCCAAATGTGCAGCCATATTAATTGCAATGAATAAAAGAATACGAATAACAAATACAATTAAATTATTTACAGTTGTTGCCGCCACAAAAGAAAAAAAAAGCAAAAGCAAAATATGTTCGAAAACATAGAAATCTTTTATCGCAGCAAAATGAAAATGCCGTGCATAAAACAATTTATAACGTTGTTAATACAATTTACCCTCGGCTATTTGCATATCGAAGTGAATAACAATTTTTCATTTGGTTTCATTTAATTTCGTTGATGACTTAAAACTAAATAAAAAAAGCAACGAATAAGAAAAACCACATACAGGTTATTATGAATTCTCAAAGTATGCCAGATATTCAGTTATATATATATATATATATTCCCATTTGAAAGTCAAACAAAAAACTCTATAAATATGCATATGAATAAATAATTGCCTATGAAGAGCTAAAATCTATAAAAGAAATGCAATCAAATTCTTTAAATATTTATAAATATATAAATAATGAAATAAAAAATAATAATATGGTAATAAATGAAATGTAGAAGTATATATGGCTAAGAGATACCCAGCGAGAGCTATATTAAGTATACGAGGTGAAGATCTAATTAGAATGAGTTTCGCTGCTGTAAGTTCTAATTAGATATTTTAAAGGCAAAAACTGCTCCATGTTTAGTAGTATTTTTTATTAATTTTTTATTTCATTTTTACTTATAAAAATTTAGTAATATTATTTATTTTTATTTTTTGTACTTAAAAGAATTTATTTTAAAAAAATTCTCATAAATTCTCATAATTTACTACGAATCTCTCTTGCATAACACATATTGCATATTAATATATAAAGCTAAACAAAATAAAGTAAAAATCATATATTGAAATTCTATCAGATCTAAAACTCATTTCGTGCAGATTTCCAATGCAATAACAGCTAATAATAAAATGAATGAAAAACAAAAGCTCAGATTTAAAAGCGCAGATTTTAATTTGAAATCTTTTTGCGCGCTGTATTTGATAAGAGTAATGATAAAAAAAATAGTAGCATGAAACGAAAATGTAAGCTAAGCTGCAACAAAAACAAATCACAATCCTCTTATTGCATTTCAGTGCATCAATTAGATATTTTTCCAATAAGGTAGCCAAACAGCAGCAGTAAAAATTGGCTAGAAAATCAACAGCTCGTCCGGAGCTACGTAGCACAACTCTTGGCGGCAAGCGGAAAAATCAACAAAAGCCAGCCAGTTGGTCAGAATCAAAGTCAATGCTAACGGATTGGCCATCTATGAAGCTGGTTGCGTGGGGGCGACTCTGAAGCGGTTGCTGCCAGTGGAAGCTTCACTGTGGCCGCTTGACGCTGCTGAGAGGCAGCCAAGCGCCGTTTGGCAGCTTATTAAAAACTACTTGTTAAGTTTGTTGTTTTCGCTGTTTTTCCAATTTTTTCTCTTCCTCTTTGTTTTGTTCGAGTTAGTTTGTTTGTTTGGCCAAAATGGCGGTAGAAAATAGAAAACGTATAAAACCAACTGATGAGAAGGGAATCGGTGAATCGGGGAATCGTGGAAGGCGAATTGTAGGTGGCTTTGCACAAAATTATAGCATAAGTGTGGCAAAATCAGTTTTCTTTCTCTTTCTTTTTTGTTGCTAGTTGTTGATTGTTGTCTCTCTCTCTCTCTCCCTAGCAGTAGAATTGGGCATGGTAGCTGAGGTGCGATCGCTGATATGTGTTCAGGTTTCGATTAAGTTTTAATTGAAAATAAATGAAGAGCGCGCACCCTTTGCGCTGTTTAAATAATCAAGCACTCTGTAGAAGACTAATAGAGCAATACCTATTTTAATTAGCCAGCAATGTTTTTGAATGAAAAGCAGGTAAATAATAGTAGTAGAAATGGTGCTTGGTGCTGTGCTTGCTGACTATTTCGCTGTATGGAAGAGTGAGTTGGCTTATATTATGGGATTGCTTGTATCATTTGTGGGCTTGCATTGAGGGTTAAATTATTAATTTAATATAATATAATAATCAGTAATCAATGGTAAACAATTTTACTAGTCAGCTAACAAACTGTGAGCCTATAAATCTATGTCTATGGCTAGCCAGAAGCAATGCTGGTAAGACAGAAGAGAATTCGCCATAAAATACAAGACAATTATGACTAAAATAAAGAAATGATAGGTAATATTGTTTTATAAAAAAATATGTGTTAAAAAATAATTAATTTAAAAAATATATAAAAGTATCTTATTAATTAAAAATAAAAAATATATTATATAAAATATAAAATTAAACAATAATTAAAATACATATAAATATAAAATATAATTATAATTTAATATAAGTATAAAACAGCACAGCAAAAATTTATGCATTAAATGCCAGCCAAAACTTTACTAGAATTGAATTTAAATATTAAATCATATACTAATTGTGGCTGGTATAATGCATTAACCTGTCAAATTTTATCTAATTTATTATTTAAATATTTTGAAAATATTTTATAATAATTAAAAAAAGAAATAATTCCATAGCTCAATTTAAATTCCTATTACGTTACTTTAGTATTCTAAATAATATAATTAAAATATGTATAAGCTAATATATAATAAATTTAAATTGTAGACTAGCAAAAAAAACGTTAAACAATATTTAGAAAATATTTAACATACAATTTGTATTTATTATATAATTTTTATTTATTAATTAATTATATATTAATTATATTTATTAAATAATTAATTTTGAATTATTATTTTTTATTTTACTTTATTTAAATATAATAATATATAATTGTAAAGTTTAATATCTCTCTTTACTTTCTCTCTTTTCGCTTAGATTTCAAAGCTAGTAAAAATGTTTGTTGAAATAAGCAGAGTACGCGGCTATGCATGATAAGCACATAATACACATTAATTTTAATATATCTTATGAGAATATATGCTAAATAGCTGGTGTTTACATTTCTAAATGTTTTTGTAGCAAACTGATGCCCATGCATAATATTTGCCCAATCATTTGTCTGTTCCCAGACAGCTTCAGAGGCTCGGCTCGGATCACTTCAGAAAATGTGTCATAGAGTCTCTGCTTGGGTATTAGATTGTTTTTCCCAGGTGTATTAGCATTAGATGGTGTGTACGACTGCAACACAATAATCATGGTAATTAACATGCAAACGAAATTATGAACGAGAGCAAAAGGTAAACAGCTGAAGGTTGGAGTGAATGAAAAATCATTGTGGAAAACCCGCAAGCCGAGGCAATGCTTAAATAAACAGGGCACACACAACGTGGCCTTAAATGGGATGCCATCGATGTCTGAGAACCAAAATGCCAAGACGTGATGCGACAGATACGTTGCGTTGCGTTGCGTTGCGTTGCGTTGTGATGCGTTGCGATGCGGTCTCTATTGGCATTGTCATCTTTGTCGTGGCGGGGGCGAGCAATGATTGGCAAAGAGTCAAAGTCTCGACTAGGCGACCTTTGTGCGTGTCTGTGTGAACGCGTTAATTAAGCAAAGTGAGCGAGACACACGTAGCCAGCCCCAGTGCTGCAGGGAATGGGAAATGCAACTGTATGTGAGGCATTCAAATGAAATGCATAGGACAAGGTTAAGCAGCGCGCACACAAAAGGACGAACCTGAAGACGTAAAGTCGTGGTCCCTTGGCCGCTGCCAGGGGTTGTCTACCTGCAGTCGAGTCAGCCAAGTCAGGCAGGTTAAGAATTAAAAAATAGAAGGAAAATATATAGAACGTAGCAAAGATGCATTGAAGCGTAAGGCAGTGATAATCACGGCAAAGCGACGCCTCAACACGTAACGTCAAATGCCACAGGACGAGAGTGCAGGCAGGAGTAGGAGCAGGACGCGGCAGCGGCAGCGGCAGCAGCTATTGTCATCATCCAGCGAAATTGCACGATAATCACAGCAACTTGAGCTCTCGAGTGTGGCAAGGGGCACGCAGTTGGGGCACAAGCTTTTGAGTCTCGAGTCTGTTTATGCGTGGTAAGCCAATTTGGATATGGAAGCGTTAACCAACAAAAAATTTGAAAAAGAAAATGAAAAAGAAAAAAAAAATGAACGAGCCGAGGGCGTTGCCATTGTCAAAGTGCATGCCAAGTCATCTAAGAACGAGGCGACTGCGACTGAGGCAAATGATGTCGCCGACAGTGTAATAACATTCAGAGCTATTGTTGCTCTAGCTAGAGAGTCTGTCTGCCTGGCTGTCTGTCTGTCTGTCTGTCACTCAGGCTGTTGTGAAAGCGAAAATCTTTGCCTTTAATTGTTTTGTTTTTGTTTTACTTAGCTTCGAGTACTAAGCCAGACGAGCCAATTCCTCGTCTTAAAGTCCTTAAATTACTTTCATTTGAATGGACGAGAGAATTTCTGTTGCACAAAATATGCCAACTCAACGGAAAAATGTAAAATGTGAAATGTTAAACTCTTTTCCATTTTCCTGCTTTTGCAACATGTAAGAATTTGCAGAAATTGTATGAAATATATTTTGAGCTGATGCTGCAATTAATTTGCTTGCCTTCCACAGAGAGGAATTCACAATTCCTTGAGTGGCAGAATTTTCACAACAAAAAAAAAAAAAAAAGAAACACAAATTGAGTAAGAAATGTAAGATAAAATAGATAGATTTGTAATCCCAAAATGCAAAATATACATTTTATTTAAAATTCGATGTCAATTTGCCGCTTGGGCGATAAAAACTAAAAATTGCCATCTGTAAAGCTGAAATTGAAAAATGACTTGAACTTAAGCCGAATCCTGTCAGCAGGAATATTGTTTGCTGCTGAATGAAATAAACTAATGTGAAATATATGCAAGGACACTCGATTCTAATTACCAACGGATCTTCCTTTTACATCAATAGTTTATCAAATCTACTTTAATCTACAATACATATTGAGTTCAACTTTTCGATCTAATTGATAGCACGGCAGCAAATCAACTTTCATGCCACAAAATCATGTCCAAGCTGATTTGACCCACATCAACAGCTTAGACGGTCTGGGACCTACCTCAAAATCAGACAAAATTCCCTTGAATATTATAGTAGAAGCGAGGAGGAGCAGGAGGCAGCAGAGTGAGAGAGAGAGAGAGAGGGAGTGAGTTTGAAAGAGAAAGCAACACACACAGTTGATAGGGCGCGTATCTATGACAAGTTCAATATTATAATTTGTTTACGAACTTTCGGCTGCATTAAAAATAAACGATAACAAGAAATGCCGCGCCTCTTGAGATAAGGAGCCACAGAAAGGACAATACAGCGAGCAGAACAACAAATGAAAGAAAGTGGGAGAGAGAGAGAGGAAAAAAAAGCCCGCAAACGAAACTCAATTTTCGTGAAATAAAATCAAATTTAAATAATACAATAGGGGAAACCCTAAACGCCAACGAAACCAGCAAAGAGACAAGGACAACAGCAACAGCAACAGCAACAACAACAAAAACAATACGAGTAACAACAACAACAACAACAAGCACTCAATGGCAGCCGTGAGCGCGACAAGAGCAACAAGGACATCATCAAGTATATCGCTGCTTATTTATCTTTATCGCAATTCGTTCCATAACGCAACGCCCCTCGTCCCTTGGCCCTCATTGCCTTCCACCACTCTCCCCTCCACCCCCCTCGTTCACCTATCCACTCAGCCATGGCAATCCATAGCCTTTTCACTCGGCGTCTATCGTTTTCATGCTACGGGCATCCTTTTATATTGCAACGCGTAGCAGGAGGCGGTGTGTGTGTGTGTGTGGGCGTGGCTGTTGGGCTCTTGTTGAGTCAAAGACGACATCAATATTATTGCCATAAGTTTCATATTTGCAGGCTTTAGATGCCGTTTAAAATTTCGCTGGCAACGTCTTCGTCTTCGTCTTCGTCTTCGCTTTGGTTCTCCTCACTTGATCCTTGCACACTTCAGAGTCCTTACAGGATGAAAGTGGCGGGCAGTTTGTTTTTCATTTCGCTGTGGCTTGGGATTCGTTTACTTTTGCCTTTCCCATAGACTTTGCCCCGCTTTCTATACATTATATAGCATAATTTTTTATTGATTTATTTGGCTTACACTTCTCGCTCTCTCACTCTCTCACTCTCTCGCTCTTTCTCTCTGCCCCATCCAAAAAATATAATGGAAAAAATGTTTGCTGAATTATGTGGGAGGTTTGGGCCTGGGCCTGGGCTTGGACTGAGGCTGTGAGTGCAGGCAAAATCAAACGTAGACAAGTGAAAATTTGAAACGATTTACACGCAATTTACGGAAATTGCAGTGGGGCATATCAAATTGACAACGGAGCAGGAGGCGCGGATGCTATGCTAAAGGATCCTCCAACAAGGCGCAGGAGACGGGGCCACAAAAAAAAAATCATGTTGAAGTAAAACTAATAGCAAACGAATGAATGACTGACTGAGTGAATGAATGTACACAAATGACAGCGAATGACTGGCAGGCCGGAAAGAGAGACAGAGAGAGAGAGAGCATGAGAAGTTGGCAATCGGAATGAAAAATTCTGCAAAAATTGGCATATTGACAATATTCAATATTTACATGTAATTACGTAGCATATTTATGCACTGGCGAATTCATAAATTATAAATAGATGAAATAGTATACGAAATATTCTCGCATTAACATTTAATGAATTGCATAACAAAGATGGCCCCAGGCATTTAGGCCTGGCTCGAATTGCTTGGATGACTAGACGAATTAATTAAAAGTTTTATGAAATATATTGAAATTTGTATTATTTTGTAAGGGCAAATATTCAATAGTAGTTGGGTCATTTGCGTGAATTACCAATGAGATCATTAGAGGGGGAGAGACAATGACAGAGAGAGAGAGAGAGAGAGAGAGAGAGCGAGAGGCATTTGCATTGAAGTGAATTGTGAATTTGTCGTAGTTTATGCCCGGAAGTAGTTACGCTAAGTTGTTACGTTAATTTGTTACGTCATTATGTTGTGTTGTTACGTTATTTTATTTTACGTTACTTTATGTTACATTCTAACAACTGAGTCGAAAACTTAAGTGAATTATTATTATATTATTATGCATTTGTCGCAGTGTTTGACGTCCAAAGCCATTGCGTTACGTCATTACTTTACGTCATTATGTTACGTCAATATGTTACGTCATTGCGTTAAGTCATTATGTTACGTTATTATGTTACGCCAATATGTTATGTCGTTGCGTTACGTTATAGCGGTACGACTTTTGTTTATTTTACTTTACGTTGTATGCTCCCAACTAAGTCGAAAATTGCTCTCCAATCTCATCAGCCTATGAAACGAACAAAATCAGAACACAGAAATTGGAACATGGGCCAATCGGTCGTGTTTTACTTGTGCTCTCCAAGAGCAGATGCTGCCTATTGGCCTATCTCTAGTTGGCTCATTGAACAGCTGAGTTAGGTGAAATTTAAGATTTACCTATGGCGCAGTAAAATTTGAGCATGTCTGCTCTGTCGCTGTCTGTCGATTAATTGCAGTTACTGAGATAATGAACAAGAGCTGAGCACGGGTCAATCTAAGTTGACCTTTCTTTTTTGAAGCCAGCCTTAAAATCAACAGGTTACATTGTAATTAACTTTGACAACCCCAAAAAATGTTTACCTTCGTTTTTATTTTAATTCATTTTTTTTTGGCCAATTACGAATTTAGCATTTAGCTAAAATTGGCCTCAAATAGGGATATAAGTTTAGAAGGCTTGACAGAACGATATCCTGTATGAACCAATGCGGCATTCACTATATCAATTAAAGTATATATATTTTTTTAGTAAATCATTAAATGTAGTTACCATTGGGCTAGATTTATATATCCATTAGCATATTGGCCAGCGGGGCATTGAAAAAGTCAATTAAAAGTCTGCTTGGTGGCAGCTTAAGCAATCTGCCGCTTCACGTAATTGTATTTATTTTAAACAGTTTCGTAATCAAACTCGGCCCGGCAAACAATCAACATTACTTTGACCAAAAGCTGTACCTAGCTGGAAATAATAATAAAAAGCGAGTAGGAAAAACAAATATATATACAGCAGCAGAAAAGTTCGCACGCTGCCAAAGACAGAGAGAGAGACAGAAAAAAATAAATAAACAAAAAAGAATGAAAGAAAATGCGCCAAATTAATGAAAAGCACAAATGACAGTGCGAAAAAAAAAAAAAAAAAATTAAAATTGGTCGTGAATTTAAAGCGGCGTAAAAAATGTCCGACAGGAAAACGATGAAAACGAACAACTCTTTGAAATTTAATTTCGAATTAAGTACGAGAGACAAGCAAGGCAAACAAAATGTGAGCGAAGCAAACGAAAAAGAAAGTATGCCCTGCACTTTCGCCATACAAATAGCAAAAGCAGCAGAGACAGCAGAGACAGCAGGAGGCGCCGGAGTCTGCGGCTGAGGCGTCGGCCGAGGCAATGCGTACAAATTCCGGAAAACGCAAATTTATTTCAACATTTTTTGTTTTTTTTTTTTTTTTTGCTGTGCAGAAAAAGTTGTGGAACAGTGAAAAAAGAGCGAGCGCATTAAATAAGTAATAAAGAAATCAAGAGAGAAGTTAAGTTAAAATATAAAAATCAGTTGGCTCAGTTGTTGGACAACGCTAACAAAGTTGCCACTTGTCAGCCGTCAGTTGTCAGTTGTCAGTAAATGTTTATGAGTTAATCAACTTGTAATGACCAAAGGAGGCCCCAAACCAAAAGGCAGACCGACGGACAGATGGACAGACGGATGAATGCTCGGATAAGCAGACGGACTCAGTTGCTTTAAGTGCGGGCAAAAAGTGTGCGCAGCAGCAAAGAGAATGCGGCGCGTATTCAGAAACACAAACTGTTGAAAAATAAAACTTAATTAGCTTTCATTTAAGAGGCAGCTCGAGCAGCAAGCTGCAGATAGTAACAAAGACCCGGGTCCAAGCTGCAAATGATGAAAAAACATCAACATCAACTGAAATGAGCGACAAATAAACAAAAGCTAAGTAAAGTTTTATCCAACAGCAGCGGCAGCAGCGGCAGCGGAAATGCGCACTGCGCGTTTGTTAACACAAAATGTGGCAAAGGCAATGGACAAAGGCAAGGGAACAGTGAAGAGTGGGGGGGCTGGGCGCTGGGGGGCGTAACATGCACCGACTTGTGTCGGCTATGCTTTGGGGCACAAATGTCATCTAAAAGTTTTTGGTCTCAGCCATTTATGGAATTTCTAAAATGCCACTCGACAATTTGCACTTGTGCAGATGCAATTGGCTAGGAAATTACAAACCAGTTATCTAGAGAGGGCTAATGCAGCAGAACTCTAGCGTCAAGTTTATGTTTCACAAAAATATTTACAGTTTCATAATAATATTTAAAGTGCAAGAAATGAAATGTAGTTGAATTTTCAGACGAATTGTTATTGAGTCAACTAAGCTGGCTTAAGCTTGAATGACAAGAACAAATTTTTGTATTTCAATTTATTTAACAATTTTGTGAATTTTAATTTGCATTATTTTTATTATTATTATTTATTGCTGATTAATTGATTTGATTGTTGATTCTAATTTTTATTTTTTGCTGATTGATTTTTGTTTTATTTTTTTTTTTATTTTTAGTTATTTGCATTTTCCTTATTTTTATTATTTATTGCTTTGACGTCTTATAAAAAGATTTCAATCAATTTTTGTTATTTTGATGCAATAAAATAAAAATAAATAAATACAAAAAAAGAGTAGATAACAAGTAAGAAAACTCTAGTCGAGAGTGCTCGACTAGATAATACCCTGAACCCAATTTTAATAAAATAAAATAATAATCTGTACTGTGGTTTGGTTTTTTGTAATTATCTTGAAAATGCATCAGTTTTAGTGCTGAAAATGGCAAAAAACTTCTTTATTTTGACAAATAGTTAAATATATTGCTCTTGATTAGTAATAAAATTAATCCGTTTTCAAGATAATTACAAAAAACCAGTGTCGAACGTGACAAAAAGTTGACTTTTCTGGTGAATTACCCATATGGATAAATCAGAAAGTATACATAAGAATGTATGCGTGTAACGTTCAAAATGTACATATGTACATGTATATATACATTGCATTGCCAAAAAAATAATAATAGATGGCGCTTATATTAGTTGAAATTCGAAAAATGTTATATTATTAAATATCATTAAAAATAGACCCAACAAATAGACGTTCCTCGATTAACAGGCATTACCTTAATTAACACAGACACTTCATAATTGTAAAAGAAATATATCAATGCCACTCGAAGCTGTAATAGCCATAGTAAATAAGTTCACTGCTAAAGCGCCATCTATCAAGTTTAAATTTTTAGACCATGCTACACTAGCTTTGAATGTACATGTGGGCATACATATAGGAAAACCGTTGATGTCACGTGCTTTTGTTATTTGGGCAGACTTTTTTTTTTTGTTCATTATTTTCTGTTGACTTAACGGAATAAAATATAATTGAAACAAAAACACTTTCAGAAATGATGCTATTAAATATTTGAAATTAAAAAAAAAAAAAACACTTATTCACAATTAGTTAAAACTACCAACTGACTTTCAAAGGTATCAAATACAAAAGAATAAATAATAATAAAAAGAAATAAATAAAAAAAAAAAAAAAAAAATTAAAAAAAAAAGAAATTATTAAGAGCTTAGGCGGGGCTAGAACCGGCGACAGCCTAACATTCGGTGCATCTACCTAGCCATCTACACCACGGATCACTTAAACGACAGAGTAGCGAAAACGAATCAAATTCGCCATATACGAAAAAAACTAAAGCAGTGACTGAAAATACAAATACAATACAAATACAATACAAATACAATTCAAAGACAATGCTAACGCAATTCAAAAACAATTGTGATTCTTAGAATTTGCACGCATAGCAACATAGAAAACGGCCCAAGATTTTTTGTGTGTATATGTGCACACGCATACGAAAATTGATTTGCATTGCTCAACGTTGCTTGCATTTCCATTGTTATTTTAATTATTTTAAAATTTTTAAAATATATAATGGATTGTAATGAGAGTTTCAGCATATGATCTACATATTCTATTTGACATTTTAGGTTTTTTTTAGAAATCATAACTCTTTTACAATTAGCTTTACATGCCCAAATATGTACATACATACATATGTACAGCCACACGCTGATCTGCGATTGTACACATATACATACATACATACATATGTACATATGTATGTATATATGTGCGCCCGCAATGCGTCTTGCTTTGTCGCTGCCTTGCTTGCTGCGCCACATGGGTTTGATGAGAAAACTTTATAGACTAATAATTCTGTTTCTAGATGGACAATCGTATTGATATGTTCAGATTAAGATTATGATATTCATATCTTTATGCCAAACCAAACTGTATGTCTCTAGTATTTGAAATGCATTTTTTACACATTTGGGGGTGTGGGGGCGAATTGGGGACCGGAATCCAAAATCTGACAAAAACCGAAATTGTATTAAATTGGTATCTATATATATGCAGAAGACTTGGAAACTCTAACTCTAAAGATGAATTAGCTAGAATTTTATAACTGGTTCCCGATAATTTCAGTTATCGATAACTAAGCAAATATACAAGTTATCGAATTTCTGAAACAAACTCGTACTGCGCGCTCAATATACGGACCTAACACAAAAAGAATGACTCTCTAGCTTTTGTATCTTCGGAAATCGACGCGTTCAAACATACGGACAGACGGACAGACGGACAGACGGACAGACGGACAGACGGACAGACGGACAGACGGACATGGCTATATCAACTTTTCTCGTCACCCTGATCAAGAATATATATACTTTATAGGGTCTGCCACGCCTCCTTCTGCCTGTTACATACTTTTAACAAAACCATTATACCCTGATTTCCCATTTTCAATGGGTTCAGGGTATAAAAATAAGAAGCTGTTTTTAGTGGGAACGCACTTTAAAAAAAGCTGAAGTTTTGTTAAATAAAATCTGACAAAAGAGCTGATGTTTTTTTGACTTATACAAATAGTTCAGCCCGATTCGTGACAATTATTATCCCAAGGGTATACAAATAACTATTTGGTTTTAAATCAATTACAATGAACAACACTTAATTGTACAAACATTCTCTAAAAAAATTATAAATTGTTCAGTAAATAATAAAAATGTGGAAAAAAAGCCAGAATTCCCGCTGCTCGCTGTTTTCGAATTTTTCCCGTAATTGGATTACAAAAAAAAAAAAAAAAATAAATAAATAGATTTGACGAAAAAAAAAAAAACCATTTGGCAACACTGATTCATATTGAATCCCCTGATTTGGCAACACTGATTCATATTGAATTACTTTAGAAGAAATCTAGTAATTCTCAATTTCTTCCCTTCCCTTTCTTAATTGCAAAAGCCACAGTTTGTTAGCCATGAGCTAGCATCTGTTAGCATATAAAGCAATTAGCAGGGAGCTAAGCTAAATGAAGTCAAAGTAAATTTCAATAAGATCTGTGGCGCAACCACAGACCCTTATCCATTAACGGCATTAAAAACTAAATTATATTGTAAGCATATGAAGTAATTTTGCAGGTAAACAGCCCATGCCCACGTCTATGCTCACGTTCCGTTCCGGAATTGTTAACAAAATGTCGCTAGTCGGTGCCCAATAAAACGTTGAGAAATTTGCACAAGCGTCGACAATTTGCTCAGGTAACAACATTAAACAGTTAGCATAGTTCGTTGGCAGTTTTACCTGTCCGGGACACCCTCGGGCGGCTGTCTGCCATTTAAAGCGCTCCAAAAGGTTTTTGACAAAAACACAACAATTACTTTTACGATGTTGCGCTGTGCGGGTGGCTCTTGGAGATTTCTAGTATGGAACGAGTGCGTGGGCGTGTGGATACTGAATGCTGGTGTCCTGGCACTGCCAGTAGTTGTTGTGAGGGGTTGGAGGGAAAAGGGCGCGTGCACACTAATTTCTACAAAAGATAATCAAGAGTGATAATTATTTTTGTTGGAGTTGGACGATGGGAACCGCAGCTAACTGCGAGCACCTGCTGTGTGAATTACTTGAGCGGCGACAATAAGTTGGCATACCCAGCAGGAGCAGGAGCAGCAGCAGGAGCAGCAGGAGCAGGAGTAGGAGCAGCTCGTTTAGCTCAACCCCTAGCAACCGAGCATGATTTGGGTTTGAGGTTTGGCAATGCTACTGTTGCTGCTGCTGCTGATGCTGCTGCTGCTGCTGTTTCTGTTGATGATGATAACAATTTTGCCATAACGTTGACAACGACCAGCGTTTATATTCAGAGCTGAGCGCCAAAAACTTTCGTAATTACATAAAATTTTTGGGGGTAAATAACTTTGAACTACGGGCAGCGATGGCAACTACGCCGCCCCATCCGCACACACCCCCCATCGACATCAACTCGCCGCCAATTCATTCGGCCGGCAGCGTCTACTCTGGCCACCACCTGCCCTGTCCAAAACTCTCTGTATCGGCGCTCAGCTGACCCCGCAAAATGTTCTCTAAGTGCGCCCGCACATTTGAAGTAATTAAAATTTTGTGTTTATGTTTCGTAGGCAATGGACACGCAGAGCGACAGCAGTAGAAACAACAACAACAACAACAACAGCAGCAGCATCGACCATGAAAAATGTTAAAACAATTCTTGGAAAAAACTTAAATTATTGAAACGAGCGTAAAATGTTTATAGACATACATATTTTTCACGCTATCACAAGTTCTTAAGAACTAAGCGCATAACTTTTTATTTTAGGAAAGGGTATAGCTAGGTAGTTTAAATAGATGAGGTATTTAATATTGATAAGGCATAATTATTGATGTTCAGTTGAAGGTGTATATAAGAGGGTATTGGGAATGAAATTGTAATAGAATATGTTAAATAAAAGATGCATAATACATTATTTTAATATATAAATATATTTTATTATTAAATATTTAATATACAAAATATGTATATACATATATATTATTATGTAAATATATAAATATATTTTATATATATATTTATTTATACTCTTATATTTATTACTATATAATATAATTTCAACTGATATTTAATATTCAGATAAAATGTTATGATTTTATCTATAAATGTATTTATATCCATGTATTCAATTTTTAATATAATATAAAAATTTTTAATATTCATATGCAATTTATTACCATTATTTTGAAAATTTTAATAATATTTTTTAAATTTTTAATACAAATTATTATTTACAAAATTTTAATATATATACAATATAAAATAAATATATACAATTATTATTTTTGTTTGAATTTTAATATTATTATTTTTAAAATTGTAATATTTTAAGTTAAGTATTTTGTAATAGGATTTAAAAATATATTGACTCTGCTTTGAGCATTGCAATGAATCTTCCTTTTATTTAAAATAAAAACTGTTAAAAATTACAGTGTTTGAATTTATTTTATATTAAATTTAAAATTTCTCTATATTTAATTTACCTATAACTAAACTTTATTAATATTAAATATCTCTTAATTTTTTTATAATTTCCGTAATTTTGTGTTCCCATTTAGTCGCATATAAATTTTGTATAAGTGCATTCGCTCTTCGTCTAGTCATCTTCAATTGTCATATATTTATAATTATTAAATACTCAGCACACATTGAACACATTCAGAGCAGACGCCATTTGATGGCTGTCCGATCGGCGTGTCGGCTGGCAGTGAGACGACGCTGTCAAGAGTTGAGTCAGAGTCAGAGTCAGAGTGAGAGTCACTTGTTTTGTTGTTTTGTGCAGCAAGGAGCACGCGAGGCGCGACAATTAAATTAAAAATAATTAAAAATTATGATAATGGACAAGTCCGATGGCAAGTGCGGGGCCATTGACCCAGCGGGCGCGGTCAGCTCAACTCTGCTCAACTCAACTCGATTCAGTTCAGTTCTGTTCACCATATCCCTGAAACTTTACATTGGCTTGGCTGCGCATTTAATGAAAATTTATTCTATGCAATTTGCGACGGCATCGGATGCCAAGTGATAAGTGTTCAGGGTTGAGTAGATGGAGGGGGGTTGAGGGGAAGTGGTCAGCGGGAGCTCTGCTCATGCACAGCCCATCGCTTGTCTCGTGTCAATCCAAATGTCTTTTGCTTTAATTAGAATTGCTGGGACTGCAACTGCAGAGCGGAAATAATTTTATGCATTGACAGTGGAATGGAATGGGCGTTGAGGCAGTGGGCGGAGGGCAGCGGGATTACGTTGGGCAGCAGTTCGGCTGCTCTTTGATGCCAAATGTCGCCAGCAATTGTCGCCTGTCTTTACTCCTGGCACGCTGGACGCTCTCTGCATGTGGCGTTATGTTTTCTGCAATTAAATGGGCGTGCCATTTAATTTTGCGGTTACTCTTTCTCTCACACACACAATCTCTCTCTCTCTTCCCTGTCTGTCTGACTGCTCGTCTGTTGATCTTTATCTAATTGTTGCCGCCAACAATGTCTGTCTCTCTGCAACAGGCTGGGCTCTGCCCTGCCATACGGCCATCACCTCTGAGGTCTCGCGGGGCGTTTTGATGTGGTGCCAATGCCGATTCTATTGGCCCCTTGCGGTGAGAGGCTCGTGGCGTTTATAGTTACAAACTGGGCTAGCTGGGGGTTGTTGCACCAAGGTGCGGTCTACTCTAGTCGCCAACGCGGCATCATGTCATCGCCGCTAGCCCAACTCATAAATGTCTTAGTTGCGGTAAGGCGCCACTGCTATGTACATAAATTCATAAAAGCAACTAGCTATTTCCTTCGTTAAGGTCGCGTAACTGTGAAGTGGGCAAGGGAAACTAGTTTGCAGTAGAAATGCGCTCTTTATTTACTGCCAATGACTTCATTGCTCTGATGCAATATTGTGCAAGAAAGTAATTACTGTAAATAGATGTAATTGAAATAAAAACACATTGTCGTATATATGAACAAAAAATGTCATTAATTATATATTTTATAGAGTTGATTAGAAAATAAATTATTTAATAACTAACATAATTGAATAAAAAATAAAAATAAATTTTAAATAATTTAATAACTAAAAAAATAAGTAATATAATAAAAAAATTTAAAATAATTGAATAACTAGAAATAAAATGAATTTAAATAAATATAAATCTATTTTTATAATGATTTAAAATAATGAATAACATAAATAAATATAAAATAATTCAATAACTAACATATTTAATATTTTAATAAAATAGCTAACTTAAAAAATTAATAAAATTAATAAATAAATAAATATAAAATAAAATGAATAACGAACTTATAATTATAAATATAAATAAATTAATAGCTTACTTAATTAACTAATAATAATATAAGGAATTATAAAATTATTTAATAACTAAAAATAAGTGGATTATAAATAATTATAAAATTACTTAATAATTAATTAAAATCGTTAATAATATTAATAAATATAAAATTATTTAATAACTAACTAAAAAATAAATAACTAGCTAATAAAATAATTAAAAATATAAATAAACTTAAAAAATTGTATAACCTAAGTTAAATTGATTGTAAATAAATATAATATAATTTAATAAATAAAATATTTAGTAATATAAATAGATACAAAATAATTTAATGACTGACTAAAATATTTAATATTTTAATTGCGAATATATTGTATAACTGAATTTTGTAGCAATCTTAAATTAATTTTAATAATAACTAACGAAAAAATACATAAATAAAAAATTTAAAAGAAATATTTGTTTATCTTCAATAAAAATTTCAAATTATACAAAAAAAGTAAATCATAAAAACATCAAACATTATTTAATATATACACATTAATTGTTTTAATAGGAATTGCTATAAATTATATAAACTGCCAATAATGACAACAAAATTATTCTGTAATGAAATATATTGAATAAAGATAAAAAAAAAAAATAAATTGAGATACATGCCTAAGTGTTTATAAGGACTCAATATACTTTTTAAACTATTAATAAAACTTTAACTTTAATAAAATTAAATGAAAATCTGCTAGATTTCTGATTTCATAAGAAATTTATATTTATTTACCTTATTCATACATTTAGCTTAGAAGTTCAAGCAATTTATAATCTCTCTATAATTGATTATTGAATCTCAACATTTCAATATTGACTCAGCTTCTGACCTCGGCTAAAGGCCTTTGCCAGATAAACAAACAAATCAAATTTGATAGCTTATTAACAGCAAAAGCAAACTTTTTAGTTTGGCATTTACAAATGAAAATTATAAATAAAGTTTGATTTTAGATAAATATGAAAACGAAACAGTTACAAATCCTACATTAATTTTTATTAAATTTTATTTATAAATTATATATTTAAAAAAAATATTTATTAATTTGTATTTTGGAATATATATGCATGTAATTATTTATGTATTTATGTTTATTTATCTAGCTGGAGGCTAGAATTTGCATTGACATGCGCAAGCCATCAATCAACTGAAAATTGGATATAAAGAATATTCAACTCGTAGATAATTGATAAAAAAAATTCTTGTCAATTTAATCAAATTTTTATTTGAGTCAGCAGCAGCAAAATGAATAATAAATTGAAGCAAATAAATTTTATTTATTTTTATTTATTCATTTTTTTTTGTAAATCTCTTAATAACTTGAATAGACTTAAACTTCACTTAATATGCTGCTTTCAAAGGGCAGTCAAAATAGTTTCCTTCTAATTAAGAAATGTCAAACGAAAAGTAATTTTTGAACAGGACCACAACTGTGGCAACTGGGTGCATATCAAGTGTCAGGAGCTCTGTAGGCAACCTCAACTTTTGGGCTAGGCTCCACTGCTGCTGTCGATGCCAAGGTGCCGCACAATTACAATAATTAAGCTTTAATGCCTCGCTTTTGCTGGGCAATTAGACATGGTATTGGCTGGAGCTCAAAACTGCTGCCACATGCACAACTCAAATTAAACAAATGCATCGACATTTGAGTTATGGCCACAGGCATTTGAACATTTTTAATTTGTGCTGCAACAAGCAGCAGTAATAATAACAACAGCAACATATATACATAAATCAAACAGCTGACTGCTGTCGACATCGTTGGCTGGGGCAGGGGTTGTTGGTGTGGTCGTTGCCGTTGCCGTTGCCGTTGTCGTGCTCGGGGTCAGGTGGCAAGGCTAAGTTGCAACTGGCGGCCCTTTGTTTCACCTGCAAAGCTGCTGCAGCTACACCTCAACAATTTTGTGACAACCTGTGGCCATGTGCGCCGGAAACGTTTGGTCAAGTGCTTGCATGTTTAGCCCCTTCTCTGTGTGCGTGTGTGTGGGGCGTGGCAAATTGAGAGCATGTCCCAAACTAGTTGAGCCGAGGCATAGAGCGCCGCCGCCTTGTTATGCTGTGTTATAAATTTGTTAACCGCAACAGCAGCACCACTGCAATTATATTGGAAGTCCACGATTGTTGTTGTTGTTGTTGTTGCTGCTGCTGTTATTGGATTGGAGTTTTCATGTCATTCAGCTCGCATGTTGTTTTATTGCATGTTATGGCATTCGCATATCATTGAAATTATTCTTATTATTACTATTATTACTATTATTATTATTATTATTATTAATATTATTATTGTTATGGCTGTTGTTGCATTTGCTTAACGTGCTGTTATTTATGTTTGGCATTAATGCGCATCCCAGGATCCTGCTCAGCTCTATCTGCTGATATTCCTGTTGGCATTTAATTAACCCACAGCAACAAACAAAAACATTTTTTTTTACTGCTTTATTGCCGTCAAATAAAGCTCCATTACGGTCAGACCTCGATATATAAAACCAAACCCAACTGCAACAGCAACATCAACGGCAACAGAAACTGAAACCGAAACCGAAACCGAATCGCAACGGCACTCAGGCGAAACATTAAAAACCGCAGCGGAAATTCAACGTTCATATATGAGATTTTTAAGTTGTAAATTAAATGAACTCATAAATGTTGACCGTGTTTTATGAGAAATATTAAGCGCTAGGGATAGATTTCAATTTGCCACCACCAGCCACCCCCCAAAACAGACAGCAGAACTTCAGAGTTGAGAACAGTTGAAGAGCATTTGGAAACAGTCAATTAAAACGAGCCGCCAACTATTAAAACTGGCGTGACTTTAATTAAACAAGTTTCCAAAATGGCTGCAGAGAGAACTTTAAATAATGAAACTTTTAGTGTAAAATATAAATGAATAAGTAATATATTACTATAGAAAGTGAACGAATTATGCTGCAAGTAATAGAGAATCTACTTACGTTAATACAAGATATGCCTAGAGTCACTCAAATTGAGATCTAAAGTGTGAGCATAAATTCGATTAGGGCAGCTTTGTTATGGCCAATACTGGGAAATCGTTAAAAATAATCGATTGCTTAGCCAACGTCGCAGGTACAAAAGATAAACACTTGTTATGCTGGTATTGGTAATTTTTTGTTTGTGTTCATATTTTGGTATTTTTCTTGAAATATTGTCTAGGTAACTAGAGGCAGTCGTAGCAATGGCAGCCACTTGTTGAAATCGCTAACCAAAACGAGCAAATTGAATGGAAATAATCGAAATGTTGATGCAAGCGTTCTGCAAAGCAAACAACGACAATAAAAAAAAATATATATATATATAAAAATAAAATAAAACGGGAAACGATGAAGCATAAGCGAAATAAAAGACAGTCAGCAGCTGCGGCGCATAAAAAGGGCAGCAGAAAAGTGAAAGAAAAAATGTGAAAGAAAAACAATTTTCCATTTGCCAATAGGCAACGAATTGGGCTAAGCCCCGGGTCACAACGAATAGCTCAGCTGTCGAAGCATCGAGCCTGCGTCCGAGTTTGCGAGCTGGCTGTGGGCTGAGGCTAGCCCAAAATCTGATTCAATCCGATAAGATATCACCAGGATTTGGCAGGCGCAATCCACAAAGCCAAACTGAACTCGAATAGTATACTTAAGCCGAGACGAGTTTAGTTTTTTTTTTATGCGCCGAAGTAAGTGTTTTCTTCAATATTTATATATGTATAGAAATTGCTATTAAATTGATTAAATTTATGTAGCTTTAAGATGAATTGATTTGAATTCATTTTTATATATTATTCATTTTAAATTCATTTTTGGCAAATATTTTTGTATATTTTAAAGACTTGAAATCTCTTTTACCTATGCCAGCTTGAAATATTTCTGTGCAGGCATTAAACATTAGTTGCCTGTCGTAGCTATAGCTTGAGTTACACTGAATATTCATATTTATTTATGTTTCTATTGCAAATGCAAATGATTCACAGACTGCTTATCTATGTATCAAAATCCACGTTTGCTACCTCTAAATATTTATCTGTCTCTGAAAAAGCGTATGCTGAATTTATATTTCTTCAAAATCTATACAAATCGATGTTATATTCAGATTGAATTTGAAATGCATATTTCAAAGCTATTGAGACTCGCCTTGCAAAAAATATCTTCTATATGAATGAACATTTAAGAATTTCAAGTATTTAATTTAAAAAAAAATATATAAAAATTTAAACATATATTTCTAATTACATATAATGTGTATAATAATAGGTAAAGCAAAAAAAAATATAGTTTATATAAAAATATATTTTTAATTACATATAAATATATATGAATATGTTCTAAATAGAAAATTTGCGTTACATTATGCTCACATTCGTATTTATTTTTAATTAAAAGCTAAAAATTATTTTGTATAATACAAAACTTAAATATATTAAAACGTCAATATATGTTTCTATTAAATACAATTAAATACAATGATTAAATAAAAATATGTCATGTATTTATATACATACTGAGTTATATAAAATAAAGAAATATTTAAAAATTATTTTAATGAATTCAAGTTTCAAATTTCTACAAAATTTTGTAAATATATTATAAATATTCAACACACATACATATATGTATGTTATTTTTGAATAATATACAAATATATTTTCATATTAAATATATATTTTTGCGCCTGAAATGTAATTTTGTTATTTTTCAGCTTTCATTTTAGTTGTAGCTCATGCATTCAGGCGTTCAAGCGGAAATATTTGCTTTACTTAAATCACAAAGTGTAGCCAAAAATTGTAATATGAAAATCTCTGTTTAATTTGTGACCAAAATGTAGCGACAAACGTCAAAGAAGCAAATACTATTATCAACAAAAGAAATGCACAAATGGGTCTAGTTTTTTTTATTTATTTATTTTTTGTTGACAGAGTTTTTATATAAAATTGTTCTTTGTATTTTCCTTGAATCAAAGTGCAAATGATTTATTGATTACACTTTTTTGTTGTTGTTGTTGAGCTGTGGCAATATATCTCAGCTGGCTGCAGCTGCAGTCGATTGTCTGCTGTAGCCTGTAACCTGAACCAATCCAACAAGCAACAATGACAACAACAACGCAAACAAACTGGCAACTGCGATGCGAGTTATGAGCATCAAGCGACAGTCATCAGGCGTCTCATCAGCAACGCTTGACAGCAACAGGAGCTGCTTCAGTGGCTGTTGGATGTCATTGTTGTTGTTGTTGTTGTTGCCATTGTTGTAGCTGCTGTTGCTGCTGGGCTCTTTTAAGTGCCCAACTGTCTGGCCCGCCCATGCCCCAAATGCTCTTTGTGTACGTGCCACGTCGCTAAAAATCATGGCCCGCATTTCTTTTTAAATAAACAGCGGCAGCGGCAGCAGCAACACCAATTCGCATATTTATTTGTTTATTGCATGCAGAGCCGTCCTGCTGCTGCTGCTGCTGTTGCTGCTGATGCTACACGTGCGACATGAGTCCCCTTGCTACGAGCTGAGCGCACTCCTTGCTCGACTAAATGGACCGTTCGCTGATGGTGTTGCTGATTTTGCTGTTGTTGCTGCTGTTGCTGTTGCTGATTTCAGTAGCCCAGACTGACGGCTTTTATGCCAGGCTGATTTATTTCAGCAGCTATTTAATGTCAAATGTAAAAGCCTGTGAAAAAAATATCGTTGCCTACATCTCTGCGTCTATGGGCAAGAGAACTGCAAACGCTGTGTGTGTGTTCGTGGGCGTGAGTGAAAACCAATTGAAATGTACATATACATCTATATAAATACATATATATATTTGTATATACGTTTGCGTTTCTGCGGCTGATGGTGCCTTTGAAACAACAGCTGACCATATGAATCACATTTTAGCAACTGATTTCAACCGCCAATCTGGTTTACAACAGTTGAACAACATTTTTGTGGTTTTACAGCTCAACGAAATGTATTACCTGTGCTTCCAACTACAAAAACACCGCTCTATATATTATATAGCGTGTGATTTTTAATATTGCCCTGTGGTATTTCCCTTTTGTATTAGAAATTGCAAAGAACACTCATTTGATTGAAACATTTCAATTTAATTTATGTAAAAGAGATGTTCAAATCTAAACATTTTATGTTGTATGAATTATGATCCATGCAAATGCACTTTAGAGCTATAGAGAATGATAGTATACTTTATTTATTTAACATTAAACCATTCTAAAAAATAATACATAGAAGTAGAGAAAGTTGCGCATTTAGTAGAATTTAAGTGGTAGGTCTTCTTAATGACTAAATAATTATTCTAAAAAATTAAATGAAAATATATAATAAATGTAATAAAAAAATATTAAACAATTTATTCATTTCATTATTAAACAATTCTAAAAAAGCTACAAGTACATAGACAAAATTCTTAGAGTAATGGCATTTTAATTGAAGACTTTGAATGATTATTCTTTAAGAAGAAATAATAAAATAAACCTAAAAATGCAATAATTTATTCATTTCAATATTAAACACTTTGAGTTGAAGTCTTTTAGTAACTTAATGATTATTCTAAAAAAATATATAAACATAAATATAATAAAACTGATTTTTTTCAATATTAAACCACTGTAAATAAAAGCTAGAAGTAGACAAAATTCTTAGGATAGTGGTATTTTAGTTGAAGACTTCTTATTGATTATTCTAAAATTAATTAAAAATTATATTAAAAAAAAATAATAAAATAAAATAAAATATAATTATAAAAAATGCATAAATTAAAATATTAAACAATTGTAAACAAAAGCTAGAAGTAGACAAAATTCATAGAATTTCATTTTGATAATGCATAAATTACTTAGATTAATTGACTGTAACATTTACAAGCTACTCTTTGTGTTCTTAATCTGTTCTTATGAGAGTATATAAAGCCAACTCTATTTAAGAGGCACCATACTGTACTCAATACTCGCCTTAACAATTAAAGGAAGCTCGATAAATCAGAAAATCTTTAAATACAAATATTTGCATTGATTAAAGCAAACCCCAGAAAATACAACGCAAATTGAAATGTATAAAAAAAGGCTGATTAAAATTGGTCGATCCAAAAAAATCTCTTATTTTAGATAATTTTAAGCCATATGTTCACAAGGGTATTTAATATTCGCAGCAGCGAATTTTCTTTGTTACAGTTTTTGTTTGAGGCGCTGCTGGTTTTGTTTGCCAGCGAACTTTCAACCCCTGATCAACTGGTTATTATTCAAATTTGAATTTGATACATTTGGCATGAGTGTTGAATATGTTTGCACAGTGCCAGCCAGGCAAAGGAGCGATGGGTGGGGGCGTTGCTCTTGTGTGGGTGCATTAATGACGGTCATTGCTGGGCATACGGCCAAGCGATCCACTGCTGGTCCGTGGTCCGGCAAATTCTGTGCCCTGAGCCAATCCATAGGGCTGCTGCTGTTGTTGCTGTGGCTGTAGCTGTGGCTGTGGCTGTGGCTGGCTTTGTCAGGCATTGTCTAGACTTTATTCGAGTGCCTGCGTTGATTTATAATTATTGTGTGTATGTGGCTATGGCCGAGTGGAGCGAGGATGACAGCCATCAGGCAACAGTGCTGAAAGAGTCGAGCTGACAGTATATGCTGGTGGCACACCTAGCCGGGAGCTATGTCCCTTGTCTTTGTCAACGTGCCGCGCTGACTAATAACCAAATTTCATTTCCTCAATTTTTGATTTCCTGCACTATGCGGTTAGGGCAGTCTCAGAGCCACATCAGGACTATGCTGTCTAGTACTCACTTACATATACATACACAGCATATTTTATTATTTCAGCACGCGCAGAAGTCAGCCATAGATGGTAAATGGTAAATTTTTGGCACGCACTCGACTCGGCCCGGAGCCGCAGGGTCGTTTGCCAGTGCAAGGGTTAACAGCTGCAGCCACACCCGGCGCCAGAAGGCGGACGGTGGACGATGGACGGCGGTGGACGACGGGTTGAGATTGGTTCTACCATTTGTATGAGTTTGTCAAACCAAAATTTTTGGGATTTTATTATATGGCGAATGCTGGGCGCTATTGTTTGTTGCCAGAAATCATATTCATAAATAAAATTTGCATTTGGCAGTTGGTAAAGAGTGAGGCAGCGAGAAGGAGGAGGAGTGGGAAGGAGGTGTGCCTGGTCGCATGTGTTGCCAGGACGAGTGGCCATGGCCTGGCATTTGACACTCACACGATTGCCAGTGGCTTGAACCGAGGACGAGCAAGGATAACCGCTGGTCTCCCTTTCAGACTTTCTTTTCTTTTCTGCCATCTGTGTGCAAGTCTCAGGCACTGTATGTGTGTGTGACTGTGTGTCTGTGCTAACTGCCTGACATTATGGCACAAAGGAATGTCCTTTTTACTTACGTGCCAGGCTAATATATATAAATTTGGTCGCCGGGCTCTGACCTGACCTTTCATAATGCTGTCAATTTGTGCGCTTGCTTGCACAAATGTTCTTGTAAATAAATATGTATGAATATATATGTTTATATAAATATAAATATATATATGTATATTATATATAAATATAAGGCAGGATACTTTGGAAATTATTTGGTTTAATAGACGATTTTAAAATACGCTAGTACAAATAAAAGATAATGTTATATTTATTAATATATTTTATATATTTATTATATCTTATGTGTTATATTTATTATATTTTATTATATTTAAAAATAAATTTTTGTAATATAATTATTTTAAAATTTTTTTCCTTTATTATTTAATGTTGAAATTTATATATTTATTTTAAAAATTATTATGTGCATGAAAATAAAAAATTTTAAAAAATATTTAAACTATAAAATCAGTATTTATTTTTAATTTATTTAATATTAAAAGTATTCTTATTTTTATATATAAATTTATATATATTTGGTGTATTTATATACAATAATAAATAATGTAAATTTTATGTATTTATATACAAATTTATTTATTTTTCTAATTATAGAATTGATGGAATTCCATCAATTCACTGTTTGCCCTTGGCAAGCTTTACCATAAAGCCAAAGAGCCTTTTTATAGCGTATTGAAAGCGAATACGATGTCATTTTATACAAATCGTATAATAATAATAGAATTATGAATAATTTACATAAATAATATTCCCTTTTACTGTTGAGGCAATGGCCAATAGGACGGTCGTTAGGCTGGAAAAAATAAATTTCGGATTTTATTTCTTAGAAAAGTAATTGTGCCATTTTGTAGGCAAACTGTATGCTAGCTTTGGACTCTTTAGTTAATATGTGTCAGTGCACAGCAGATTCCTGCACATATACACACACACACACACACACACATGCACACTCAGTTACAATGAATGCATTCATGTAGAATGTGCGTATAAGTTGATACGAAAACTTAAACATTCAACAGCAAACTAAACAAAACTGTGCAAGGAAAACTGTCATAGGAAGATTTCAAGCAAGTATGTAAGTTCCTATGAACCCAAACAGCAAAACTTATTACGATGCACAGTGGAAAAGAGAGAGAGAGAGATAGAGACAATTATCATATACTAGTTGAGCAGCCAATATTATTTAGTTAATTCATTAATTGGAAGGGGGAGTCTATTCAATCAAGCCAAAGCATACAATCAAATAACTTTTTTAATAAGCTGGAAAAGTATTTTAGACAAATATTTTTGTTTCACATGAAATCCACTGTGCCACAATGTCGGTGCCGTGGTAGCTGTGGTAGCAGCAGCGGAAGCGGATGAGCGCGGCAGGAACAGCTCGGAGAACATATCAAAAGTTGTAGCGCGACTTTAATTAAACTTCGTAGTGAGAATGCAGAGCCCAGAAGTACTTTTGGCAGTTCAAGCGCGCTCACACACATTTATACGAATTTGGATGCAGGGATTGGCAACAATAAGTGGGCGTGGCTGGGCTAGGCTGGGCTAGGCTAGGCTAGACTATGGCAATGCTTAGGCAAACCAAGGCAAGGCACGACTCGTAAGAGCTGCACAATAGCTATTTCTAGTGCCGGTTAACAATGAGCTGAAGCCGAAGCCAAAGCTGAGGCAGCTGAAGCAAAAAGGAGAACATGCACACCAGGTGCCAGCGCTTGGCTTTTCTAACCAGAGAGAGGGAGGTAGAGAGGGAGCTGATGCCACACAATGTCATCGTCATAGTCGTTGTCTGATTTGAAACAAACTGTTGATGGCTTGTGGCAGGCAGTGTGGCAAGCTGGCAGAACGAGGAGACCTCGTTGTGTATTAGTGTGACACCCAAGACAGTTAAGGATTAAATAGTAAAATACCACAAATTGCTGAAAATGTCGCAAAGTTTGCTGAATATAAAGCCTGTTGTTGTTGCTGCCACCCACCCCCTCGTCTCTCGTCACCCTCAACCCACTGCGAGTGGCACCCCTGGCGTGGCACATGCTAAACGCTTGCAGTTCTCGCACAACTCGACTTCAGTCGACTCGGCTCTCATGTCGTTGATGTTGATGGCAGTTGAAGTTTGTCTAGGTCTGCATGAATGCTTCATATGTATGTGCCTGTATGTGTATGTGTGTGAGTTGCAACAATGTTGCAAGTGCATAAAACAAACACGAAATTAGTTGCAACGTGTGCTGCTTTTAATTTTTTTTTATCATACCCTGTAGCCATTTAGAAGGGGTAAATATATATTTAAAACAATGTTGTTGTAGTACTTGAGAGATAAGCCAAAGCCTGAGCTCTGTGAAATATATATATAATTGTCAGATATGCTAGTGAGCTATTAGCAAATTGCTTGTACACTGGATTCTCTCAGATAGTAATCTAAATTAATTATAAGGGAATACTAAGATTTGCTGGATGGTATGAATATAAATAATAATTATTAAAATATTTTTAAAAAAATGTTAAATAATATAAATATATATTTTATATAATATTAAAAAAAAATTTATAAATAATAAATTAAAATAAATATAAATACTTATAATTAACAAATTTTAATAATTTGTGTACCATATAAATAGTAAACTTTTAAATAATTAATAAAATATATATTAATAAAATATAAATAAATATAAAGGAAACAATTAAAAAATTTCAAAATAATATAAATATTTAAAAAATTTGTAATATTTTTTGTAAATAAAATGTAAATAATAAATTATACAAAATAAGTATTAAAATATAATAAAAATAATTTAAAAAATTCAAATAATTTGTAAATAATAAAAATTATATATAATTTTTAAAATAATATATAATAATGGTATAATAAAGTTGAACTAAAATATAAATAATTATATTTAAAAATGTCAAATAAGTTCCAAATATTATGAATATATGTAAAATGATATAATATTATTTAAAATAATTTTTTTTTATAATAATTTCAAAATAATATATAACCGATATAATATATTTTAAATAATATATAAATAATTTTAATTGCTCTTGCATGTATTTTTTACTTATTTATTAAATATGACAACAAATTAAATAACTTTTTGTTTTCATTCAACTCCAGGATAATTTCCAGTCGAGCACATTTGCTTACAATGTCGTTAGTTGCCCTCATTGTTAGTCTCTTGTCTCTCGTTTCAACGTGTTGCTCGAGGCTAAAATGACGTTCTCTTATGAAAAAGAAGCAGCAGCCAACAGCTGTCCACATTTTCCTTGTTTTTTATATTTTGTTATTTTTTTTTTTTATTTTTATTTTTGCAGTCTTAATCCTTGTGCTCAGCACAATGTATATTAGGAGTATATTGTTATTATGCTGCCATTTGCTAATGAAGACAATACGATGTGGATCTGCATTCAACTAAATGAAATGCTAAATATATTCTCAGCTATTTGAAGTAAACTGAAGACCTGATAAAGAGGATTGCATCTGTAGTTGGTATTTCAATTAATAGCATTTAAGATATAATATTTTACAATGTGCAGAAATTTAAATAACCATAAGATATAATATAGAGAACGCAATAAATAAAACCTTTTGAATAGATTAAATAATTTTAATTATTCAAATAACTGTTATTTTTAAACAAATGCTGGGCAATTTTATAATTGAACCACGGGATGTATGTATTGGTATTTAAATTATATTTTAAATTTTACAATTAACAAATTTCTGTATTATAAAACGAACACAAATGGTTCATGTTTCTGTCGCGAATTTAAATTGAATGCCCATGCAAAAATGTATTTATTCCATAAAATAAATTATGTGTTTTATTTTATTATATGTGCGTGCCTATGTGTGTGTGTTTTCCCTTTTTTTTTTGTTTTTTTTTTTATAAATAACTTTCAAAACATATTGCACGGTAAACTGTTATCTAAGCCGCTTTGTGCAACATTCACTTCATTTGGTTTGCGTAATCCTATTATAATGCACACACAACATTGTCGTCGTTGTTCGTAATGGCATACAGCTTCGTTGTTTTTTTTTTTTATTGTCAGCCCAGCACAAAATGAAGCTCTATAAGAGAATCTCAAAACATTCTTGAACATTAATGAAAACTATTGCATTAAGCAATTTTCTACAAGTTTTTGCCTTTGCGCTTGGCTTAAACCTTTACGCTCTCCAGTTGGAAATGCAGCAGCTGCAAAGTTGGCGAATCGGCCGCACCTCATTGCGTGCCAAATGGTTTCACGCTTAAATATTACGCACACAAATGCACTCATACAGCTAGTGGCATATACACGCACTCTATGGCATACTTACTCAAGTATATGAAAAAAGAAGATTAACGATTGCGTTACAAGACTTTTGGGCTTGCCATAAGCAAATATTTACTTAAGAACTGATCCAGGCGTGGCTCAAGTCGAATGCTTCCACAAAAAAACAGAGTTGTTATAGTATGATTTGTTCTCTAAATGTACTCTTATTTAATTAACTAGCTCAGAGGAACTAGCTCAAGAAAATGTAATAAACGTATTTTTAGAGTTTAAAAATTTTTGAAGTAGTTTGTGAAAGTCCATAGCCCAAAGCTTAGATTATATTAATAACAAATTATACTTGATTCAATTTTTAGCTAGATAATATATATATTTAGTATGCTATTATCATCAAAGTCAATTCTTGTTAGCGCATAATTTGCAAAACTCTGCCTAACGAGCTCTAACTTACACTGGTCATTGACTTGTATTGTTTCTATCCCAAAATATAATTCAACGAAAAATATTAGATTTCACTTTTATCAGCCCAAGTACGTCTAAGAACTTTATAGAAACTTATCGGTTCGTTTATTTTGGGGCAGCCACGAAACACAATTATTAATACGGCGAGACATGGGATTTTCACTTAAGGTTTCGAGTTTCTTTGATGTAATGTTTCTGAAATTGAAATATCTCTTGGAAAATCAGTTTGATATTTTATATGTATTTAACCCATGCTATAAAATTTCTTATTTGCACTGCCCTAACTCAACTTTTCTTTGATTCGTGCTTCAAACGCAAACACGACACGGTCTCAACTCTGTTCCGCAAATGATGCAAATGCTTGGTTAGACTCGATTCCAGAGCTGCCATTAAATATGCAGCACGTTACGCACTGTGGGTGACCCAAATGGAACGCACCTTTTTTGCTCTATATCTATATGTTGTCGTTGTTGTTGTTGTTGTGGTTGTTGTTGCCGTATTCCTGGTGGCGCCATCTTCCATCCATTTGCATGCAACATTTAACCGGGGCGTTGAGTGTCGGGACTTTGGCAACCGCAACGGCAATTAATTATGCCATTCTTTTGCAAGATTTGTGTTTCTGTATGTGTGCTGAGAGCATGTGAAACTAGCCGAAGTCGTTAAGATTTTATGCTCGGTTTGGAATTTAGTTTCGCTTCGCTTGTCGCCCTCAAGTAGGCAACAGAACGCTGCTCAAACGTCTGAATTTTGCATACGAGATTCGCACAAAAAAAGAAAAAGAAAGGAAAAAACAAATGAAACAAAATGAGAAAAAAAAACAAACTTCATTTTAATTGTTTTCGAGCTGAGCCACTTGACTTGTACGTTACCCTTTTTTAATAAATAAAATTTGCGAGCGCCCCTCCCACCGCCCCACCCCTCGACCCTGCTGCATGCAACAAAGTCAACGGCAGAGTTTAATGGAGTGCATGCTGGGAGTTTGTTGCAAAATGGCGGCAAAGGATCAACTTGCACGAGAGAACAGCAGCAACAACAATAACGGTAACGGTAAAAAAAAAAAAAATACAAATGGAACAGAGACTTTCAGTTGCTACGAAGTTGATATTCCCTATATAGAAAAAACTATGAAACAATTATTAAGCCCCAAATTCAGTTCACTGAAATGCAAAATGAAATTCTTCAAGAATTGTCAAGAGAATTTTTATGCAAATATAAAATTTTAAATAAATTTATAATGAATATAAGAACTTGCACATAAATAAAACCTATGAAATAATTAAGATATATAAATTTTTAAAATTAATATTAACTATTAATTTGTAATCCATAAATTCAGTTCACTGAAATGCAAAATTAATTTTTAAATAAATTTATAAATAATATGAACACACATACATAAATGAAACCAATAAAAATATATAATATATACATTTTAATACCTGCTACAGGTGCATTTGGCTAGCTTTATGTCCGCATTGCTGTTAGAGTATAACAACTATGTTGCACGCTGCGACTTTGCCCGGCATCGTTATTTTACGCTTAGTGTGGCGCGAGCGCATAAATTTTTGAAATTAAAAAGCGGCAAAGAAAACATGAAGCTAGGCAGGCAAACCGACGTCCTTGTTGTTGTCGTTTTTGTCGTGCATTGTTGCTATTGCCATTGGAGTTGGTAGTCGACAGTCAGCAGTCGGCTGTTTGGCCAGAGGAGCAGAGCAGAGCAGAGCAGAGTCAGTAGCAGTTAGGGCAGGCCAGGCTAGGGCAGGCAGTCAGCCAGGCACTCCAAGTCGCGCTTCCGGTTGCCATGGCGTGTACTTGATACGGCTGATACTTCTACTGTTGCTGCTGTTGCTGCTGTTGCTGTGGGCGGCGTTTTGATGCAACGCCCAACACCCAGAAAGCAAACGCGCTGCGTTCGTTGCACTCAATTTTGAAGCGTTAAGTTGCACATAAATTCAAATGGACGTATGGCTCTGGCACTGCTCCCAATGCCCTCGCCTCTGGCCATGTAAAATAAAAATAAATAAAATGCTGCTCCTTTTCGCTGCTCAGCTGTGATTTCAGTTGCCTGCATGCCCGGTCAGTTTCGAATGCTGCCTTGCACTGGCAATTGTGTTTGCAATTAATACTTTTGATACGGTATACGATTCCTGAGCCTTTGAGTGTTCATGGATCATGCTCAGCATTCGTCTACAAACAATATAAATTGTATATGGAGAAAATGTGTTGAAACAGCCAACTTAATTTAAGTGCAGCTATCGTTACCTCATTTTCTTTGTACCTTTGTACCTTCTTTCTATCCTACTTTTTAATCATATTTCTGTATATTAATCACGATTCTGTTCATTGGTTGATAACCAGTCTTATTTAGCCATCCATTTGCCAATTAATGTTCAATCTACCATTCTGGCTATTTTCTAGCTATTTTTAGCGGTTTTTAGCCGTTTTTAGCTTTTTTTCTGGTTTGTCTCACCAACTACCTACTGCCTTCTTTCTAACCTTCCTTTCCTACTTTCAAATCATATTTCTATCTCTTAATCACGATTCTGTTCATAGGATGATGACCCGTCATATTTATCCATCCATATGTCCACTAATGTTTAATCTACAGTTCTGGCTATTTTTAGGCAATTTTTAGCTGTCGTTAGCCTATTTCTTGTTTATCTCACTAACTACCTTTGTACCTTCTTTCTAACCTTTCTATCCTACTTTTTAATCATATTTCTATATATTAATCACGATTCTGTTCATTGATTGGTGACCAGTCTTATTTAGCCATTCATTTGCTAATTAATGTTCAATCTACCATTCTGGCTATTTTCTAGCTATTTTTAGCGGTTTTTAGCTGTTTTTAGCTTTTTTTCTGGTTTGTCTCACCAACTACCTACTGCCTTCTTTCTAACCTTCCTTTCCTACTTTCAAATCATATTTCTATCTCTTAATCACGATTCTGTTCATAGGATGATGACCCGTCATATTTATCCATCCATATGTCCACCAATGTTTTATCTACCTTTCTGGCTATTTTTAAGCCACTTTAGCTGTCGTTAGCTCTATTTCTTGTTTATCTCACCAACTACCAACTACCGTTGTACCTTATTTCTAACTTTTCTATCCTACTTTTTAATCATATTTCTATATATTAATCACGATTCTGTTCATTGATTGGTGACCAGTCTTATTTAGCCATCCATTTGCTTCTTAATGTTCATTCTACCAATCTGGCTATTTTCTAGCTATTTTTAGCGGTTTTTAGCCGTTTTTAGCTATTTTTCTGGTTTGTCTCACCAACTACCTTTCTACCTTCTTTCTAGCCTTCCTACCCTACTTATTTTCATATTTACATCTCTTAATCACGATTCTGTTCATAGGATGATGACCAGTGTTATTTATCCATATGCCCATCAATGTTTTATCTGGCTATTTTTAAACCATTTTTGCTGTCGTTAGCTCACTTTCAAGTGTAATTTTAACTATAATGTATTTAAGCTAATAATTTATTAATTTATTAGCTTAAGTTATTTATTTATTCTTTGCATTATTTATTTCTTTATTCATTTAATTATATATTAATTTTAATTTTAAAGAATTCGAATTATTAATTATTTGTTAATTGCCTGATTAATTTATTTATTAATTGAATTATTTATTTCATTATTATAAATATTTAAATCATATATTTAAGTGTTAATAAACATTTTATTTCGTACGTTTTGTAATCAATCATTATTCAAGTGTTTATTTATTAATTTAAAGTGTAAGTGAAACATTGCCATGCACTGAATGCAAGTGTTAATGAGAAATGCAACACATTTATTTATTTAATATTTATTAAGGTATTTTTCAATTCGAATGTTCAGACAGAAAAACATGATTAAGCTTAGGGTTAATAATAAAAAGAAAATTAAAAAAAATAAATAAATAAAATAATAAAAAATAAATGATAATAACAATAATATTATTGATCAAATTTAAAAGCAAAAAAATGTTGAAATCAATTTCAATAGGAGAGAATTAATAATCATATTTAATGTAGAAATATATTCAAAAGTTAATTTAATTTTATTTAGTTTATGCATGAAATATATTATTTTTATATGTAATATCGAAAATTCAAGGTTTATTTTTAGAAGTAAAACATTAAAAATATACAACTAAAATTTTCTTAGCACCTCTGATAACAACTGCTTGAAGATAATCTTCATAAATTATTTTGGCTGACGATTGACAATCAAAAAAGTAATTAATTTGCAAATTAATTTGTGTCACACCACAAAGATTTCACAATCAGCGCCGATTTCACTCAAACCTAAATTATTGCATGTGAGATTTATTGTTTACTCTTCTGCACTAATTTATGCGTACATCAAACCTAATCAGATTCTTAGCATGAAGTTGGAGCATTAAAGGCGAGCCATTAAATTCGTTTACACGATCTCCACATTGGCCAGACTTTCTAGTGTGCTGAAGGTCCATCTTGATAGCGCCGTTACCATGATAATAACTCGATTTCAGTGTCACTAATCATCTTTTGTCTATATGCCAACATGTTGTAGCCCCCCTCACCCATTGGCCATCAACTTTAATCAGGCGCAAATAAAATGAGCTAAACATAGGTGTTTGATGGGCCACTAGATAATTTAATTGCCATTCCGAATGCCAGCGACAACAATTAATACAACTTTATTCAAGCACTTAAATGAAATTTAAATTCATTTACACACACATATGCACACGCACACGCAGTTAGATATAGTGTGCACAACGTGTGACATCATTAGATATGGATATGGTTGAAAATTTTTGGAAATTTTCTACTCTGTTGTTTTTGTTTTGGTAAAAGTTTTCCGAAAAGCGAAATTATTTTGACTGTATGGTAAAATTTTATGCATTTTATGCAGATTTTCAGAGTTTCAGTTAATTGTGCATAATTTATATGCTGCATGGCACATAATTTATTACTGCAGCTTATTAGCTTTTTGCGAGTTTTGCGACAGGCCGAGCGAGTCATTTAAATGAAATAAAATAAATGATAATAAACATTATTGTTGCTCAGTCGGGCCCGAAAAGTGCCAACGTTTGCACTTCTTGTCTGTCTGTTAAATATTGAATGGATTTATGGGCCACCCCGAAAAAACACTTATACACAAGCACAGGCACAAACACATTCCCACACACACACACACATTCACACGCATACACGCACACACACGCCCACTAAATCGCAAAATAACGGCTTGCACTTGAACTAGCCCAGTGAACTTGTGGCAATTTGATTAAAACAGTCTCAAAGCATCAAGAGCCAGCATTGAGCATGGCTTTGTCCATTTGTTGACCATTTTTTCAGCATGCTGCGGTCGTTCGATATTTTGGCAACAGCTTTTGCTTTATATAGAGTGGCCTAAATCTTGGTCTTAATATTGCAAAAGGTTTTCATAGCAGAATGGATATTCGATTAGGTTGCGACTTGATGAAGCAAAAAGGCAATTGAGTTGGCGTTAACAAATAACCGAAATATTCATTTGTTAACTAAAAAAAAAAATTCAGGCAAGCTGAAATACTTAACTGATTCCGTTTATAAGTTAAAGAAATCTTTAGAGAACTTCATAGCATTTTTCTCGTAGCCATGATCGACTGTTGATGCTTCTGCTGCTGCTGCTGTTGCTGCTGCTGCTGCTGCTGCTGCTGATGTTGCTGATGTTGGCCTAGTTCAGTTTTGGTTTATGCCCACGAAGATATGGCACAAACATATGCAGCATAAATATATGGGGTCAGCATTTGTGGGTGCCAGTCGCATCCTGAACTGGACTCTGCTGTCATTTGGCGAATGTGTTTGTGTGTGTGGCACTAAAACACATGAATGAGCCGAATGTTAGCCTTAGCAATGTCAGTGCCACTGACACTGCCATCGACAAGACCAACACCAACAGCAGCAACAGCAACATCAACAGCAACAGCAAAGAGCGGCAGCTACCAATATTAGCAATGAGCCAATGACAACAATGGGCCGAGTGGCCACAACGCGCTGCCAACTGACTGCACACATGGAGCGACATTTGCCAACTGAATTCGACTGCGAGTGTATGTGTGCGTGTGTGTGTGTGTGTGTGTGTGCATGTTATGTGGTCGCTGAATCGACTGGCTGGTTCCTGCATTTGCAGCATATGGTCTAGAGAATGTCGCGAATGTGCTGGCCAAAAAACAGCAAACACAAAACAGAAAATAGAAAACAGAAAAATAAAACACCACAGAAAAAGAATGGGGTATAATGAGCTCAGTCAGTGGACAGGACAGTCAGTGGTACTGCCATTTCAATGGGTTTCTCTGTGGTATTCATTTTTTTTTGTTTTTTTTTTTTGTTTTTGGTAGTGGCTAACTGGCATCATTCTGCTAGAGCGAACGAATGCGGGCTGGAGCGTAATGAGCAGTTGGTTTGACAGTTGCTGCAAACTGTAGGGCATAACTTTTGTATGCTCGCAAGTGTGTGATTTATAGCGTGTAGTTTACTGGGTAGCATTATAGATGGGCGCTCGTATAGTTTCGAACTGTTTGTGCAGCATTTCGGCTAATATATAAGTCAAAACAATACTGAAAGCTTGTGCAACTTGTGATTTAGTGTGCATAATTTAAAACATTGTTGAATGCGTACAATAAAATACAATCAGTGAGGGAAATGGTAAGATTTTCTCATAAATATATTACAGCTAATTTATATATTAATGAAGTCAAATATTTATTTGGAATGGCTTTGTGATTGGATGCCGTTGGGCATAGTCCAAATGTTTACTGCTAATGCCATAATTGTCTTATATATTTGTGAAGTCTAGACGAATGTTTAGTTAATATATTTATAATAAATCTATACACTATTTAATCTTCTTCAATTTTAAATATTTTATTTGCACATTTTATATGAAAAAACATTTACGAAAAGCTATGAAAGTATTTTTGATCATAGGAACAAAATTATAGAATTATTAGAACTTAAAAAAACTCAGCAAAAAATTAATAAAAACAATTGTACCTGCATATACATTTAATAAATATACAAAATCCTTGTTCTGCAAACGAATTTGTATACAATTTTAAATGTTTCACAATTGTATTCCTGTTAACAGCATGAATCGCTCAACTCTACGGCTTTGCGTGTACAACCAGATAATCTTTTGTTTAACATTCATATAGATATGCCAGCACTAACTGGCGACGAATTTAGTTTGTGCAGCTTTCTGTGCGTCACTCTACGTTTTTAGCTCTTTTTGTGGCAATTGCTCGTTGAAGAGCCCCTTAGCAATTTAGCGTAATCTATGGCGCATGCATTGAAACTACAACCCGGAATTAGAATAACAATGAAATGCCTGACATGGCATCAGATGAAAGGAGCTGCTGCAAATTCGCGCTACCTACGCAAAAATCAGCCAAAAACTCGACGATAGCCAAGTGAGAGAAGGAGAGAGTGGAAGCAGTTGCCCAGACCCAAACCCCCAACCTCAAACCCAAACCAATTGACGTAGCTATTGTCATTCACATACTTGCGCATTCATTTACCGCACACACACACGCACACGCACACACATGTGTGTCCAGCGTGGTGACCGCCTGGGGCGTTCTAGTGTAGCGCAGCGGCTAAACCAAACGGATGCGCCATGCACCAAATGCAACGGCCAACACCAATGCTAACGCCAACACACACACACACACACACACACACACACAATTGAAAGTTTCGCACAACGCTGCGTATACGTAATTTATTACAAGCGACGCCATTTTGCGTCATTTCGCGCACTGTGCGCGTGGTAAGCTCTCTTTGTGTGTGCGTGTGTGTGTGTGTGGGAGATGATAAAATGCAAAATAGACGTCATGGCAGCTGCTGGTGTTTAGATAGGCGAGCTCTCTCCCTATGGACGCTCAGCTGCCATTTGCTTTCATGGCCAGCTACTTTCCTGAAATATGTCAGCGTTCATGTTTAGCCGCTTTGGTCAGAGTGCCTGCGCCTGTGTTTTTCCGTGTCTGTGTGTGTGTGTGTGTTTGTTGTACGTGTCTGTCTAATTCAATTACAAATGTTAAATGCAAAAGCGGCAGCAAAAAAAAAAAAAAAATGCTATGCGACCTGTTCTGGGAACGAACCGCACCACACAAACGGTCAACTAATTTGCAGTCAACATCGAAAACTAACTAACAACAAGCCATTTAGGCCAGCTGGCTGCCCTAAATGCTAGCGGGGCCAGCTACAAAATGGCAGCTACAAAATGGCGGCAATTTTAACAAATTTTCATTATGCAAATCAATTTTACACTTTTTATTGCTGTCTCTGATGGAATTTCATGCATTAATTTTCTCGCTCGTCATTTAAGTGAGTGACTGCCTCGGCTTTGAAAGTTTGTTTAGGTGCTCTCCCTCTGCCACTTAGTTTGTTAGTTAGGGTATGGGCGGTGGCATTATCGCAGCGTTAAAATCATTTCGAGTGCAAATCTTCAATTAGGCAAAACAAGAAAATTGTGGAAAATTCAGCGCCGCTGGCAGACGACTTTCCGCCCCGTTTTATTTCCTTTTTTTTTTTATTTTCTTTTTTAAAGCAACCACCGACAGAAGTTTATTTATTTTTTTGTCAGTCCGCTTTCAATTTCGGTTTTTTATTATTTAATTTTTTGCACATGCATTTTGTGCTCTTTCTGGTGCTGGCTTTCTCATACAGCGAGCGAGCGAGCTAATTATGCGCTACAATGCGTCTCGTTGCCCATTGTGTTGGCTTCAAACTTTCAAGCTCATCTGTTCTGTCTATATTTAGTCTGCAAGGCAAATAAATTGTGAAGGTCAATGGCAGAAGGAGCTGGAGTACAGTCTGTATAGAATTTATGTTGAGGGTTCTGCAAGGGCTTAAGAGTGAATGCAGTGAAGGGAGCATGGCCTTTGGTAGCAGTCTTTGCTGACAGTTAGGGGAGATAAGAGCAATTCAATTAAAGTGAAACTAAAAATGAAAGTCAATTATCTATTCTATTTTTCTCAATGCATTGTGAGATTGCGACTTTAAGTTATCTGAAATATTATTTCGAATATTATTATTTAGCTTAAGCTTTGCCCAGCCTATTTGGTTGGCTTCGAGGACTGCGTCGTCTGATCCATTTGTTTCTAAAGAGCCTTGCATTAGGAAAGTTTGTTCAAGGTGCTCTGCCTCTGCCACTTTAGTGGTTAGTAGTGTAATGGGCGGTTGCATTACCATCTCACGTTAACAATCATTTCGAGTAGCCGAAAAAATACGGGTAATAAAACAAATTCGGCAAAACAAACGAAAAGTTGAGTGAAATGTCAGCCGCCGCCTGCAAAAGGGGAGGCGCCAGTTCCTCCCGTTTTATTTCCTTTTTTGAATTATATTTTCCTTTAAAATGTCCTTTGCTTTTTTTAAAGCAACAACACCGACAGAAGTTATATGGTTATTTTTTTGTCATTCATGCGTTTTCAATTCCGGTGTTTTTATTATTTACTTTTTTGCACATGAAAAATATTTGTGCTCTTTAAAGGTCATTGTGGCATTGTTGCTGGCTTTCGTCGAGGACCCGGCGAGCGAGCGAGGCTAAATTAATGCGCCAATGTACAATTCGTCTCAAGTAATGCCATTTGGGTTGGATCTATTAAACTTCAGCTCATCTTTTCTGTCTATAAATAATTAGTCCTGAACAAGGCAACAACAAACAAAAATTGTGAAGGTCAATGCATAAGGGAGAGCTTGAGGTACAGGTCTAAAATATTAGAATTTAATGAGAGGTTGCTGGAAAGGAGCTTAAGACTGAAAAAATGCAGATGATGGGAACAATGGCCTTTGGTGCATCTATAAGGGTGACGCAGGTTACAAAGGGGAGCATAAGGAAAGAGCACTAAGTCAATTAACGTGAAACTCAACAAATAGAAAATCATTATAACTAATTACTATTTTTTATAGTATCTTCAACATATTTTTTAGGCTAACTAATTTATGCTAACTAATGTCGCCAGTACATAATTTGCAGATTGTGACTTTAAAATTAAAAACTGTAGTAGCACAGTAGTATTTCAAGGTATTATGGTAATTTTGTGAGCTTAAGCTTTGCCCGGCCTATTTTTTGGCAATATCAAAAAGAGACGGGGGTGGCAGCGTCTGAATTCATTTTTGATTAAATCTAAAGAGCCTTGGCATTATATGAACATTCAACATTATGTGGTGGGGGACACTGTGCAGCGGGCTTTGACTTTGTAAATAACAATAAGGTTAACTTTTGGTGTGGCCATAAAGGGACCGATAGCTCAATAAAATGTGACAGTGGGGCTACAAGCCCCCAACCACGCGCCGACCCGTCGTACCGTCGTACCGTCGTCCGCGGTGGGGCGCGCATCGGGGGCGCCCAACGACCCGGGGGCCCGGCAGCACCGACACAGCAGGAAAAAAAGGGGGAAAATAAAACTTGCACTTACACAGACAATTGTTTTCCTTTCCGGCACAGAGGGTTTTTTGTTGATAGCTGCCGGAGCTGTTGCCATAAAAAGTTTGTCTATATTTATTAATTAACACACTGAAAAATTTCCGCAGCATTTGTGGGGTTATGGCTTAAGCGAGGGCAAGACGCGTGCCCCGACTGTGAGGTTAGAAATTGCCAACAAGAAATTTAAAGGCTTCAAAAATATTGTTGTCTTTTTCGTTGGAATGGCCCAACGGACGGACGAACGGAAGGAAGTTGCTTGCCTTTGTCCACGACCATTTTCGATCGACGGTCCGCGACTGTGTGTGGTGCCTTTCAGTTTAATGCTGATAGATGATATGTTGATTGGAAAGACGACTGCGAACGAACGCAATAATCAATCAGAACGCGGAAAAACTCGGGTGGGGCTTAAGCCTTCAAGGCAAGACAGCGTGTCACAAGTGGCCGCAGCTCAGTCAACGGCGCTGGAATTGCGCAAATGGAAAGCAAAGAAATACGGAAATGTTGTAAGGGTTGAAGAAAAAACGGCATAAATAAAAAATGCGAAGTGGGAGTGTGGGCGAGGGAGCGCCAGTTTGGCGAACCTTTTACAGTGTCACGCACATTCGCAGACAAAAACTCAAAGTTGGGGCGAGTCTTAAAGTGGGAATACGAGCGGCAACCTCGCGCTCAGTTTGGGGGGACCGCATCCGCAAGGCCACAGAGTGTATATAGTAGAGGTAGAGTGTAGCAGAGTGTGTTGCCCTGCCATATTTCGTTTTGCTGTCTCACTGCTTTTTTTCATGGAACAACTCAGCTCAAGTTCATTGGTTTGGGCTTAAAACTTTAGACTATGAGTGTGGAGCAGAAGAGTTGACCTGGATGCTGAAGCAAGATGAGGTTTATGTAGATAAATTACTGTGTACCTTAAATGAAATGTTTAATTTTTGATTATACTGCTTAATTAATTCAAAACGACATAATACTATCTCGGATACGACGGGTACGCTATTCGTATCAGTAACGTGCGATTTAGTAACGATGCAAATAGCGGGGCCTCAACAATAATTGGCATACACGACGTATTACGTTATATCACATACAATATTCGATATACGATGTGCGATATGACAATATACGAGATACGACCAAAAAAATACGGAATATTAGTCGGATATATTAAATATACAATATTCGATATACGAGTACGATATCTTCAATTTAACGGATAATACATATAATAAGATATACGATATATCTACGTGCGCGATAGTAGCGGGATAGTCCCCATGACATTCTACATAGGGCGATGTCCAATACATACTATGATATACTATATACGATCTAAAACAAAAGGGGGGGAAAATCATACGACATCAAATACCTATTCACGATATTACATTTCTCTATTTAATTGACATTTCTCTACTAAATAGCACTAAGTATACAACGTGAAGCTCTATGCAAGCTCTAAGGAGTATTGTGTTATTCGATAAAATCTTCGCACTGTGGGCCACTGATGTTGTTAGAACTTTTTTCGTTTGCCTGTCTTCTCATGTCGTTTCGGTTCTTTTTTTAAGTTTGAGGCACTAAGTTAGTGCATAAAATCTTCTAAAACAATTCTCTGCGCTGGCTATTTGCGCATCTAAAAAAATGTTGGTGGAAAGGCATTTTGTCCGCCTCCCACACGTACGTGCATGCTGGTGAGTCTCTACAAAGCATAGAGCAGGAGAGAAAAAAATAAGAAGAATTCGGAAAAAACAGAATAACGGTTGCAGGCCGTATGACTACTTAAGGGGGATAAATAGATTGGTCACTAGCCCGTCTGAACCTTAACCTGGAGAGAATCTCCCATAGCCACATGCAGCAACGATAACCTACGCTCATACCACGGAAAAACGAGCCCAATATAAAACCATCTCAAGAAACACAGGTTGCTAAGTTGCCACGAAATTCCTTATGTGGACGTGATGTTTGCTATAAAAACTGTGGTGTTGTAAACATTTAAAAGCAAATTGTTTAGGTAAAGTAGATAAGACGTGTCCTTTTTTTCACGGGCACAAATGGCATTGTCAGAGGGCCACAGTGGGCAGGGGTCCGCCGCTGTAATTGTCTTTGCCGTGACCGAGAGCGAGAGGCCGAGAGAGAGTGAGAGAGAGAGAACGATGTCAGCGTTGGGAGAGGTGTTGGTGCGGGCTTGATGTCTGGGCTAATGTATTACTTACAATTATTATGCTTAGGGCTGGCTATTTTTTTCTATACATATCTTTTATGTATTATGTCATTATAAAATAGGGCGGCACAATGCATGTTGGCTGTTCTTCTGCGGCTTCAGTTGGCGACTGGGCAATCCTGCTTCTGTCTTTGCTTCTATCGACTATGTTAGGTAACATTGTCCTTGTATGTCATGGGCTTTGTGTGTTTGAAAAGTGCGGCACAAGTAGTCTCTTGCTCTAATGTGCTGGCGGAAATTCTCTTTTACCGGGAAACTCATTGTAGTCTTTAAGTTGAAAAATATGCAATAAATAGAACATAGGGAGCGGGGGAGTGTAAAACAAATTGGTGTCTGGGAAGCCAACAACGCAGTGGGGCCGAGACCCAAAAGAAAACCTGAGTTGGCACTCGTGCCTGTTTACTATGGCATGGATCTGCGGAATTGGCCATAAATAGTTAACTCAGCCAAATCTGCCATGCCGGGGACAGTAACCCGAGAGGCTTGCAGGCTTAAAAATAATGTTAATGGGTGGGGAAGCTGGTTCCCATATTCGACTTAATAATGAACGAACCGGGGGGGTGTTGGGGACACATGCACAAGACTGAAGGGATTCTGACGGTTGTCCACATGAATCAACATACAATACTTACATACAACATCGTGCTCACAAAAGACCACACTTATCTCGACAAACTGACATGATGTAAATAATGTAAATTATCATTGATGTGGTTATGAAATTAAAAGTAGGCAACTGAGCATTGTCTAGATGGCGGGAATGTCCACAATGTAATTTTCAAAAAATAAAAAGTTGAATTTTAACACATACTGTAATAAACACATAATTTGAAAATGTGAGCAATGCGAGAGAAAGAGTTTTGAAAGACTTGAAATCAAAATATAATGAATAAATACTATTTAAAATATAAGAGTCAACTAATACAAAAATATCTAACTTTATATTTACTTAAAATATTTATTACCTTGCTCAGAGGAAGTAAGATTCATAGTAACGAGGCTTCATTGAATTTTAACTGATTTTAATTGTATATATTTAAATTCATCATGTTCACAAAAATCATTAAGCTAATTAGATTAAATATAACCGATTGCATAATAACATAAAGGAAAATGTATTATCAACAAATTTTTTTGCCTAATTGCGTTTTAGAAAAAAAAAAACTTGATCTAACTGCGTGACTGTGTCATTTTGTTTTGTTTCCTAACTCAGCCCTGAACTAAAACAGCACAATTGGCATTAATCAGAAAATTGGTCGACGCGTACGCGGCGCTCGAGGCAGTTACCATAAGAGGGCAGACAAAATTTTTTATGTTAATTGGAAAACTTGAGGCATGAAAGTTTCCAATGTGGCATTATCACAGGTAGTCTGCTTCTTGCGTCTGGGGTCAATTTGATATACTTCAAATATATCCAATAATCGAAAGTATGATATGACCATAATCTACAAAAAGCGGGACAATGGAGCCTTTGTGAACTAATATAACTACATGCCTCCATGTACCGAATTAAACACGGGTGTTAATATTAATATTGAAAGAAACTACTGCCCAATATGGATTAGAAAAGGGCATGTTAATCATAAATTTACTTTCTAGAAAATATGTTTGTCAGGTAGGAATTAAAAAATGTATCAAGTCCCATTATGATTTCTCTTTATGAAAAATTTGTATTTAAAGTGCTCATAAACTTGAATTATTTAATATGCAACTACAATATAACAAGCGGGGTATATATATATATAATATAAATAAGTAAGAGGAAAGGGGGGCTCAGGGCGTCGTAAGCTTGTCTCAATTACGAGAACTACCGTGAAACGCGGGGGAACTGCAAAAACAAAAAATAAAAAAAGCAAGAAAAATAGTCTCTTCTGAGAACTGTGTCTATTTGCCAAATTATAAATCTCTAGTCGAGCGGGTCGGATGGATGGGACGAACAGGGCAATATTAACTAACGCTTTTTGTGCTGATGCAACGAGTGAGTTTCTGATATAACGGAATATTTAATCTTTTATCTATAACCATTCTTTCGAGGCTTTACTTTGGGGGGGGGGGGGGCCATTATATTTTTTGTTAGCCAAAGGGTCCTTATCAATATTTAAATTCACCTATCTCATCATTATTGCTTATTTATGAATCATAAAAAAAAAATTTATATGTATTTTAATACTATGTGTTTGACAGATAGATCGAGAATTTCCTGGCTATAGATAATTACAGAAGATCTAGAAAACGTGAACAAAATATATTTATATATATATATATATTTTATTTTTCAATTTTTATTAAAAATCATAATGGTGTTTTTTTTTCATGGGTTTAAAAGTGGTTACAAGGGAAGTCAACTTTAAACACATAAATCAAGCCAAAAGTAAGTGGGCGAAGTCAAATTAAATATATATAAGCGAAAAAATGTGTATCCAACCAAAATATAAAAACTATGACTGCCTGAACTGTCCACAGCCACGGGGGGGGGGGGGGGGGAGCAAATAGTTTCCACTGCCAGTTTCGGTCGGACAACCTCGTGTATCCATTACTGTGCATGGGCAAACCAAATATCGACAAACTGAACGCCAGCGTGTGGGTCATGAAATTGCTTGTATTCGAACAACAAAACAGGCGCGTGGTTACATACCACAGCGTGATGTTCGAGGTGTATTCTCTATTGGAGATTTCAGCGGCCATGTTTCTTGATCACGCAGTGCACGGCAGCTTGTCCTGGTATAGTTTGTATTATCTGGGAATTCTCAACAGGCCGCCAACGCAAACATTCTCATCTCTGGCAGCGTCGTGTAATATTTGCTCATTCGTTGGTGGGGGGCCACAAGTCCTTGGATTATGTATTTGAGCACATCCTAATCTTGTCGATCGACGCAGAATATAGGGGGGGGCTTGGTTTCATGGGGTCAAGAGTATCCGAGGAAGAGGTCGCCCAGAGTAAGCCAGCCGTCCCTGAATGTGTGATGGGCCGTATCTCTGGATTGGCCACATAAGCCTCGCATTGGACTGCCATGTCAATAAGTATTTCGCGCGTCTCTTGTTGTTCCCAGCGCCATGTAAACGCCGCGGCTCGTCTAGGAGTCAATTACCAGCCGAGACGCCTGTTTTCAGCTTACCCACGGGGAGAAGTGAGTCGTTTGTCGATGCTCTGATCAGCATTAAGGCAATTGTGCCCGGTCTCTGTGGCTCCATAGGGAACACAAAGGTTGGGGGTAAACATTTTTCATGAGCTCCTGCCACCTTCGGCATGATCTTCGATGGACCGCCGGAGGCCACGGGCGATAACAATACTCAGGCGAAAATAGTTGAGACGGCAACTCTTGGGCTCGTTGGCGGGGGCAATTGGACTGTGTAGAAGGACCGGAAAGGGTCAAAGCCCTGCCCGGTGGCCATCACAATGAAGGTACCACTGTGGTGACTTTTTTCGATCATCCGTTACGAATAATAATATCGGGTCATATCACAATATGATGGGTCGTATCTCTATCGAATAATGACTTGACTGCTGCCATAGAAGAGGCACAGAACGTTCAATCGTGCTACGAGGGTAACCGGCGTCATCCAGTCGAGTGTGGCGCTGGTTAGGCCACAGTCTGTTCGGGTTGTAGCAATGTCTAACCAAAAAAGAAATTACGCACAATTAGATGAGGTGGGGGGAAAAATCGTCGCTAATATTTGGTTATAAAACAGAGGTACGATTGTGTAACATTGAGGCGGATCTCTGGGCTTGTTACAAAAAAAGTGCCTATGAGGAAGATGGCGTACCAAAAGACTAATGGTTTTCCCGAAGTGGCCTGATGAGCAGAGCAATTGCATCTACTTGATCACCGTCATGCCAAGGAAGGGGTACTAAGACGATGGGAAGAAGATATGGAGAGAAGGAGAGGAAAGGAGAAGAAAGCGACAAGAGGAGGTGAAACAGAAAGGGGAAACGAAGGGGCGCGGAAGGAGGGGGGGGATTGATTATATAGAAACCTTCGCTGATTTCTATAATAACAAAACCCTAAGATTGTTTTTACGCAACACTGGTGAGAAACGGGCTCGGGGGTCAGGGTTGGGGATGAGGGCTGGTCAGGCAGATCCTCATTTATGGGCACGGGCACTCAGGGGTCAACTGGCGTGCTGGTGTTAGAGTTCCATAGGTTTGATGAGGTTCCAGTCACTTGGGTCATAGCGGTTCTTCATGAGCGGAACGGGGGGGGGGATCGTAGATCCTGCGCGGGCATCACAGTAAAAACATAAATCTTGGCTTTGGTGTGTCTCAATCTACCTCTTGATGACCGTCTCCTTTCATGTATGTATATGGCCACCAGCGATGGAAATGGGGGAATAAACCGTGGGGGGGGAAAATTGACGAAGCAGCTGGGCCCACAACAAGGGGAGAGGCGGTAGGGTGTAACGAGTGGCGTGGGCCTTGCCAATGATGGGCCGATGACATAAAAAACAACTTAAAACAATGGTTAAAAAAAATCCCATCACTCGTTGCAGGTATCAAAGGCCAGGCGTGTGGTCCAACAGATATGCATTTGCTAAACTCAAAGGTGGACGACACGGAGGGTCTACTCAATCCATGGGGACTCGTAAATCTATTGAGGACACAGGTTGTCATCATCTGGGCAATTTCTTTACGATTTGTTGACTCATTTAGACTCGACTGTATGACATCTTTGGAAAGTTCCTCAGGTAACTGTGTCATAAACTCTTTCGCCCACTGAGCAGGGGGGGGGGGGGGGGGAAAGGGGAAAGGAGGGGAAAAAAAAAATCTTATCGACAGCTTACGGGAAAGGGGGGCCGTGGTCGATTCCACTCTACACACTTTTAATTAATCATCATCGAAGTCATCGGAATATGTTTGAAATACTGCTTTACGCAAACTGCCATATTGAAAAAATCTGTGCACAACTTATAGAACTACTGTCTCGGTTGGCTTGGTAGAACCCGAGGGTTTTGATAAGCATAAGTTCAGGGACTGCATGTGGGCAAAATACAATAATAATCTCCTGATGATAAACTGAATTGATTTAGTGGGCTGGGTTTGACGCATATGATATGAATGGCTTCTAAGTGGCGGGAGTTTCATTAGAATATGCGTAAACCGAAGTTCTTATTGTGATATGGTGTGGCCGCCAGTTTGTTGTTGGACATGCACTCTTTCAGCCATTGTTCGCTGGCTTATCTTTAATTTCTCTTTTCATTTCCTCCCTTAACAACCAGTTACGATTATATTTTCTGTCTATACGGTAATAATACATTCAAAAATGTCGTCTATAGGGGATCGGATACTTACATAAGGGGCCTTTAACAGTGGTATCAAACATAGGCAAATAGACGAATAGATAAATACTCAACTGTGAAGGTACTAATGGCATTCTCTAAAGAGACTACTAGATATAATACTACAAAATGACAATAGCTTGTAGATTTTTGTCTTTACATTTGTTATTATAAAAAGGATCCAATCGAGTCATTAGATAGTAGTTACATACTCTTAAAGTGGGGCTTACTATGCTAGATATGTGTTGTGTAACAGAAAAAGATAGTAGAGTTTATTAGCGATTTGAATTAAAATTAAATATTATTAAATAAGTTAATGTAGGATGTATGCTTTAGCTTTACTAGACTTTAGCTAAAAAATGGGGAAAAATGATTTACAAATTTATCTAAAACTATTTAAAGAAATTTAATAGATTTTTAGTTTTACAAATTTAGTTTTATAAATTTATAATTATTATCTAACTTCTTATATAGCGCAAATTCCAAATTCCAAATATCTTTTAAGGGTATTTTCTATTCTACAAAAATGAATATAGTTTATTATACAATGAAAATAAAAAAAATGCATAACGATAATCTACTCTGTTTAGCGTTACTATTTAACATGCCACAGCCAAGTGATTGTCGATAAAAATTATATTGAAAAAGTAATAATAAAGACCTGGTTCGATCAGTCTATTTGACAGTACGCATACTTTCAGTTGTTCAAGTTGCTTCGGTTCAAAAAGTGAAAGGGGATAAATATGCAAAAAATATGAACACAAAACAAACAATTACCATCATCCGGGCAACAAGGACAACAGCTTTTCGTGTTACTCCTACATCGCCTACTTCGTTCGTCTGCTTCAGACCCAGAACAACTTCACGCTCGACTGGTGGCTTCATCCTCATCTTTTGCAGCTGCCAAAACAGTCAAGTGTTTCGTTTGCCGGTTAATGCCAACCCCCCAAAGGCCGGGAATCTAATCGAATTTGATGGCTTCACACTGATAGGAGCAGCTGCTGCTTCTGCTTCTGCTCCTCCTACTGCTGCTGCACCTTTTCTACCTCAGCCCACGAAACCGGCCACGATTTTTATTGCCTTTTATATTATTATATTAGCCGTGTGGCATACGCTTTAAATATTGCCTGTCCCTTCGTCGATCTTTTGTTCGAGCTCTGCTTATTTGCAGCAGATTTCAGCGCCGATTTTTATGTGTTCGACGTTCGTTTATTATGCTTTACTTTTTCGCGCCTCTTTTTTTAACCCCTTGCTTTATGTGACGTTCGCTGCTGCTGCTGCTGCTGCTGCTGCGTGTGTCGACCGGAAATGCCTCATTTTTAGAAGTGTTTTGCATTTTGTTGCCGCTCAACTCTTTTTTCGCTCGCTTTTTTTCTTTCTCTCTCTCTCTCTCTCTCTTGTGTTTTCAACAATTGTAAACGCGCTTTTCGCTTTTCCATGTATGTGTATGTTTGGTTGTTGTTTTTGGTGTTTGGGCTTTTGGTTTCTATTTTGCTTTGCTTTCGGTTATTTGTGAGATATATGCAAATGTGTTGGCAGTTATTTGTGTTGAGGATTTGTTTTAGCTTTGTTCATGTTATGCATATGTATTTGTGTTTTAGTTTAGTTTTGTCAGCCTGACATGGCATATGGATATGGATGTGGATGTGGATATGGATATGGGTTTGGGGTTCGTTATTATTTTTAGGGCTAGCTTTTCTTTGATTTATGCTGCCAAATATTTTCACTGCAAATTCTGTGACGTTTACGTACAAATTCGTTTTTGTTTTATCTTTTTTAAATATTTGAAAAAAAAAATATTTATATTTTTATTTTATTAATTTTTTTTTTCCTATAAAATTTAAAGGTATCAAACGGTTCCCATTGACGTATTAATTTAATCAACGAAATACTTTTAAAGGTCTTAGCCTGATAGCGCCATGCGAAATAGTTTTCTCTGATAGTTCTCAGTGGCTTATCATGTGCATTTAACGTTGTTTGGATTAGTAAGGCAGTGATTGCGATTATTCGGGAAATAACGTTAGCGAACGTCTTCATCAGACTTTCGGAGTTAATATATACTACAAACTTTGAGTTTTTTAATTAAATCACAAACGTTGGCAGTTAATAAAGGAAAAAGTTATGGGTAGTGTGATAGGCCAAGTAGTAAGTTGCATTATTGAAGAGCTTATCTACAAATCAATTAAAAAACCTAACCAAAGAGTTTTGCCATTTGAGTACACAATAATTGTGAATACTAATCTATTATTGAGTATTTATCAATTAGGTGATTAATGACCTAAATAACATTTATTAATATCCATTAATTTTTTTTCAATATAATAAAATATCTATCCATTAGATCTAATTTAGTCAATTATTTACATAGTCGGTTAATTTTTTTTTATTCATACAATCTATTCATCTATTTTAAATACCAACCATCCCACATCTAATTAAGGGAAAAAAAAATATATAAATGTATAGATGATTCATATAAGAATCTTTATTTATTAATATAATTTGTTTGCTTTCTATAAATATAAAATTCTGTCTAAACATTAATTTATTAATGTATATTACCTTTTTTTTTATATATATATATTATGATTTTTTTAAATTAATAATAAATAATACATATCAATATTAATTATACAAATATTAATTTATTAATATAGAGTAATTTTTGTTATTAATATATATTATATAAATTAATAGTAGATAATTTACTAGAATTTCTTTACTATTTCAATTGATTCAGCTCATTTTTGATGACACTCAAATCTCTGCTACTATCAGTAGCAACGGAGCTGTGTTTGGCAAAAATCGTTTAATCTAATCAGCAATACTTCCGGGTGCTCCACTTCAAACATTGACAGCATATGAATTGTGATGAGGTAACGAAGCATCTAGAATTTTAGCTGTGACAAGTTATTGAATAGACCCATAACCTTGGCTAGCCATTATTATGATTTACTTTATCTTAATTATTAATACAACGTCGGTTCCGCTTCTTTTCTCTTTAGAATGTAATAAAAAATTGATAAAAATTCAATAAATTTGTTAAAATGTCATTTGCTTTAAGGCGAAACAAATGAAAATCACAGTGCGAACTTATTGAAGTTTCGCTTTTTTTCTTAAGCAGCAGCTCGAACGTTGGCATCATAAATAAAAGAAATGAAATCATTTTAAGCAATTTGTCTACAGTTTTGTGTCACACTTTCTGCGTCATTTCTCACATGCCATAAAAATGCTACACACGCACACACACACGCACACCCGCCGCTCTCATAGTTCGACTGAGGACACACACCACAAGGCAAGCTCCAGATCCAGACCTGCATCCACCTTCAATACGGCACCAAGTTGCCCGCCCAGCAAAGGTGTCACGCTGATAAATGGCGTTGCCTTACTTACGCCAACTTCTCTATCGGCATGGCTAGCATAACCTGGTTCGCCTCACTCGCACCACTTTATGATTTTTTTCCCACTGCCCTTTTGGCATTTTACGTTTATTTTTTACAAAAAACTTTTTTCGTGTGCCAATTTCAAGAAAGATTTCCTTTAAGTGTAATAAAATGCAGTGTCGCTGTCATAAATCTATTCCGCTCGATTGTCGACGGCGGCGGCATTGCCACAAAATTGAAATGCATTGACATTGAATAATGAATTCTAAAGGAGTACAAAACTGCTTCAGACAGCCCCAAAAAATATCACACAGCTTGTCAGTACTATTGGCATTAGCATTTGATTATAAGCAACAAATTGTGTGGCACCGCTAATGCGGAAATTAAATATTTACAAAAAAAAAAAAAAAAGAAACCCTATAACAAAAATGAGAAAAAAAAAAACAACAACAACAACAACAATGGAACGCTTCGAAACAATTTTAAAACATTTTTGTTGACAGCGTACCCGAAGCTGGCACGAACCACACACAAATTGTGTCCCGCTTTTGAATATGAGCATATGAAGATGTTTTCGAAAACATTTTCGCCAAGCAAACGTTTAAGCATTGCGGATTTTTCTAATAATGAAATATTCGTAGGAACGTTAACATTAAACACAAAGAAATTGTGGAACATCTGCTGCCACTTTGTGAAAATTCAGGAGATTTTTAAAAGATTAATTTATATAATTTCCAAAACTAATTTAAACTACAAATTTATAAATTAATTAATTATAAAAAAAGATAATCCTAAAAAATATTTGATCATGGCGAAATCGTCGCGAAAATAGGCTGTGAGAGATATTATGCTTTTTCACTCTATACTGAACTAAAAACTTTAAAAAAATTTAAATAGAATTTAATAATATCTGAGATAATTTCAGAATACTTCGAATATGATACTTACTAAAAATGCACAGGATGAAATGAATCACAGGAAAATCATACTTAGTCTTCATGACATAAGTCTGCTTTTCACTCTATAAAAAATCAAGGCTAAAACATTTGCGTAGATAGTTAATAAATTTCATTCCCCCAAAAAAATATCTGGGAATATCTGCATTTCACTAGTATATTCCCTTTATTAATATTTTCTAAAAACTCCTTTAAATTACTTTTCATCATGGCGTTATGATGTCGTTAATAAATTGTGGAACATCTGCTTTCCACTCTGTCCATATAGTTTTGGCGTAACTGCGAGCTGGCTTAAAAATTCTAATAACACAAATATTTGCAGATGAAAGAGGTACTAAAAGGCATTTGGCCGCACACTCCACTTGACAAATGTGGAGTGAGCGCCGAGATGAACATGAACACTGAACGACTAGGGGACTAGGGAAGTAGGGAATCAGGGACAACCTCAGACAACCTCCATCGACCCCTTGCCCAAGCTAACGCTCCGGATGGCAGTCACTGTCACTCCATCATTTTGGCTCCGGCGTTGGCATACTTTTTGACAACACCAGGACAACAACAAGCCACAGACAAACTAACAAAAACGGCTCACACACATACACACACACACACTCATACACTTGTACTCATGCATAGAGAGAAAAAATTTGTAATTTTCGTAGCATGTTTGCTGCGTTTTGCACTTTTACTGCACATTTTTCATTTGCTGCGCAAAACTTTTTGACATGTTGCAGAGCAAATTGAATAAGTCCGCAAAAAAAAAAAAAAAAAAAAAAAAAAAAGAAGAGAAGTAGAGAGAAATGAAAAAACATTGCAAAACAATAGAACAAATGTTGCCCGCATGTTGCCTGTGCGTGCATGTATGCATGTGTATGAGTGTGGTTGTTGACGTGCGTGTGAGTGACCCTTAGTAGGAATAATCAAATTTGCATTGTTAGCCTGGCCCAGGCTACTGTTAATCGCTTTCTGATGAACTTTTCAGTCTCGCCCATATGCCAAATCATCTCTTCGATGCCCCAACTCCAAAGAGATATGAGTGGAGCATAGCTGAAAAGCTTCTGGCCAACAGCCATAACAATATAGAGCCCACAAGTAAGTAGGCTTACGGTCTCCAACGTGTCTCAACTATAATTGCTCAGCAAGTTGGCCAGAAGCTGCCCGCATGTGTGCCATGCAAATTGCACGATTGCTGCTAACAAAAGTAACTGGCAAAAGCTTGTTGGAAATCTAAGTTTGATTTAACTAAACATGCAGCTTCTATTTGGAATTAATTGAATTACTTGTTCTACAGAGAGATATCTATAATGTGAATTATTTCAATGTGTGTAGAGTGAATAAATATATTTGTAGTATATGAAGAAGCTTTGGATTGATGTGGGGTTTATATTTAGATATGTAATGTAAACTCCGTTCATACTTTGAAGTTTGTAATCTGTATAAATTATATTAAAATTAATTTTAACTACTTAATGTCGGATTCCATTAAGAAGAACTGCTCTTCCCTTACATTGTCATGCTAGCTATTAAGAGCATTATGCGCTGTTAATAGCATAGCAGTATTATGCGCTGTTAGTAGCATAGCAGTATTATGCACTGTTAATAGCATAAATCCCATTACAGTTCTCTTACTGGTTCGCAATCAAAGGCCAATATAGGCATAGTTTTGGATAATATTATCCCATATAATCCATCTATATTTGAGCTGCTGAAATGATGAAATGTTTACAGTATCAACGTTTTGAGGTTTCTCATATGCCGAATGAAATTGAATTTGGAAGCTCGCACGTTCGATTCATGGCCAAAAAGTGCAGGGAATAAAGGCACGAGGTAAGTGTTTTTCATTCAGCAAAGCAATACATATCACACACACACGCACACACACACTTATAAATTGGATAGGAGACCAATGTGCAATTTCAGTTTTGGAACTGGCCGCCGCCGTTCACTTTGTCTTGGCGTTTCGACACGATTTTTCTTCATTTTCTGAAATCAATCAAATGCAGGCTGCCTGGCCTGGCTCTGCTTGGCTTGGCTGTTATATGTGTATGTATGTATTTGCTGTTGACCAGTTACAGCCAAGTCCAGTGTCCACGTACAGGCGCCTGGCCTGTCAACACAGACGCCCAAACCAAAGAAACGCCCTGGCCATCCTGACTGGATGGCTGACTGGCTGGGCGTTTGTTGGACATTCATCAAGCCATTTCATCTATTGACTGATTGATAATATTTTTGATAAATGATTGGCGGCGACGTTTTCGTCCTGTGCCAGTGCCACACTGCCTTGTCTGCCTTCCGGCCGGGTTATTTACGGCGTGCAAAAGAGCCAAGCAAAGGATTTATAGGTGCGCTGCCGTATACTGAGCTGAGCTGCTGCAATATGCAAATTGATGGATCCTCGATAGGTCATGTCCATATGCCCGATATATGTATGTGTGTGTGTGTGGAAGGAGGGGCCAATGCTAAGCTTAAGGCTTAAGCTTGTTAGTTGATTGAGCTGTCCGTTGCGCATTTCATTGATAGGGCAATCTGGGCACTATTTTCAGCACTTGCGACTCATCATTTTTCATGAGTTGGCATTGTGGGGGTGTGGGTGCTGGAAGCCATGTAGCATGCATAACGAGTTGAACTAATAAAAATTAATTGAAACATCAACATTAACACCGCACTCCAAGCGATTAGAATCAGTTCCAGGCAGGCGCACACATTAAGGTGTTGTATTGTTGCCGGCACGCGCCAATGTTTACACGGCTCATGGCACAAGCGACAGGCCAAGCCAGGCCGGGCCGCGCTGGGCCGGCACGAGGTGGAGTGCCAGGCATATGCGAACCAAGAATCACAACAATCGGCCAAGGTAGTAGTTGCCCAGCAGACAAGCAACACCACAACATCGGGTAACAGCCAACACCAACAGCCACAGCAACAGCAACAGCAACAGTAAAAGCAACAGAAAGAGCAACAGCAACAACTTAGGGACACGGCCACATAAAACGCCCACATTGGGACGCGCAGATTCGGACGGACGCGCTTATACAATAAGCCACACATTGCAGAGACAACAACGGTCGACGGCCAGCAGACGGGGCAAGACTGACTACAACGTACGTGGCCAACGGACGGACGGATATTGCAGGTTCGCGCTAAAAGGTAGCTAAAACCTTTCGTGCAGAACTTGACGGCGTTGGCTGCTGCTTCACATTTAAGTACCATGGGGCATGATAACTTTGTGAAGAGCGCAGCTGAACGCGTCACTAAAGGTGAACAAAGGTGAGATGCAATAAATACAATTATAATTTACAGTAGTGATAAACAATTTAAAGTACTTGTAAATTAAATAATATTTAATTTAAAATATATAAGAATCATATGTAATCTGCATAAATATTTTTTATGTAATTGTTGAACATGAATTAAAACATTTAAATAAGTGGAAAACATGTTAATTTAATTATAAATATATTTTTTGAATAAATAAATATTATAATGAATAGCAAAAATTTATTTAATATAATTTTGCTAATATTTACAAGCTCTGCAAAATAAATACAAATATAAATATATTAAATAAATTATAAATAAATTTAAAAAAAAAGAATTATAAAATGAATCCAATACAATTATTTAATAAAATTTTAACAATATTTACAAATTCAGGAAAATAATCGAATAATAAAATAAATCACAAAAATATATTTTAAATATTTTGTTGCCAGTATTTAAAAAATAAATACTATATAATAATATAAATAAAAATATAATATATTTAATAAATTTCAAATAAATTAAAAAAGAAAATGTATAATAAAGTTAATATAATAATTTATTAAACACATTAAATACAGAAATTTACAAAAATTATATTTTTTAAATTATTTGTAATCCATTTAAAATTACTAAATGAAAGAAAAATAAAGAATGCAACAAATACTTTTTTTAATGTAGAAAAATAAATTACAGAAATTTACTTATAAATATTTTTAAAATAATTTACAATCTTTTAAAATTACAAAATTAATAAATTATATATAAATAAATAAAATAAAAAAATAAATATAATTCTTTGAACTTATTAATTTATTAAATATATATTTTTTACACATTCAGTAAAATTTTAATAAAATATATATTTTTCATATATTTTAAAATATGAGCAGCTTAAAATAAATGCAATCATAAGATTTGGTAAATGTTCACTTTCGAAAGGGCATTGGAGCGTCGTCAAAGCGAATTTGATTTCCCTTTCATGTTGTGATTCTTGTTGCTGTGGCGCTTCCACCTGAACTGAGTTAAGCGCCGCGTGACTTATTTGATTGTTAAACAACATAATCTGTTGTTGCCTGCGAGTGTGCCGGTGTGCCCGCTGTCGTTGCCAATTGATTTTGGTCAAGTGTGGCAAATAAGTGGGTAAACACGAGCAGGCCAGGTGCCCATCCATGCGGGTGTGTGAGTGAGCAGGTGGCAAGCGCTAGTCGTAGAGCTACTACAGAGACATTGCAAAAGGCATTGCAGATGCAGACGGACGGAATGGTAAGCGGTAAACGATGAGCGGCAAACGGCCAACACCCGTAAGCCAAAAGCAATTCAAGCAATTTGCAATAAGGCGACTGCCGACTTCAATTGCCAACTGGTTGCCTGCCTTTGACAGGCGATTCTTTAAAACAAAAAAACAAAAAATAAATAAAAAAAAAAGTTTGCAGCTTTCTTTGTCTTTGCCTTTGGCCCTGGCTCTGTTCAAGGTGTCTGTCCCGCTCTCGCCCACGTGTAATGAAAGTGCAGCGTAGCAGAAAATCGCACCAAAGACACAGTGCAAAAAAAGTTTGCGCCATGTATATGTATATGTGTATGTGTAAGTGGAAATTGAAAAGTAACGGACTGAAGTGGAAAACGGCTCTCACTAAAAAGAAAGAGCGAGAGAGAGAAAAAAAAAGAAATTGGGAGTAAAATGAAAGAATATTGCGAAAAAGGTATGAAAATTTCGTTCAAAATTCATGCATGAATACAGCGACCGAAGTCAGCAAGCGTTTCAGACGGAAGCGGATTGCCGACTCACTAGGAGCAAGCTCTCACTCTGTATATATATGTATGTATGTGTATATATGAGTGTGATTTGGGTGAGTTTTGGGGTTTGGCTTTGGGGCAAAAGTAGCGGCTGCTCTGTAAGTGGGTTTGGGGTCTGCTGTCGTGCGCACTTTCTGGCAGTCAATATTGCCGGGTGGACAAAGCCACTTTAGGTGTTATTGTGTCAATGTCTCGTAGCTAACGTAAAACCCCCTGAAGTGCCTGACCAAACTGCCAGAGTGGATTTTTTTCTCTAATACCCTGGAAGCTCAAGAAAAATAGAAAGTGTATTTAGTTTGAATATTGAACAATGGAAATTGATCAGCATTGAGGCAGACAAACTAAATTGAATTTTGTAACTAAGCTAATCACATATAAAATATATATAAGGTACTTAAATTTGTTTTGTTTGTCAAGGTAGTTTATAAAATAAATTCAATTAAAAATGTTGTAAAGTAAATTTTTTTTTCTAAAATTTGGCAAACTGAGAAGCCAAATATTTAATAAAGAAATGTACTATTTTAAATCATTTAATGGATTTTTTTGTATGAATAAATGGGTTCCTTGATTTGTGTTTAAAATACCTAAATGAGATATTATATGAGATATTTATTCAAGTTTTATGTAATAAACTATTATTATTAATCTATATCAAATTTTTCCAATTAATTTATTAATTTGATGTAATGTAATTTAAAAAAATTTTTGTATTATTTTAATTAAAATTTTACTAATTTAATTTTCAATGAAATGTAATTGAAAATTAAATTGTAAAAAAAAATCTTTTTATAAATTTTTATTAATTATTTCTTGAAATGTATTTAATGTCAATTGAAATTTAAATTTAAAAAAAAGATATACATTTCCTATATATCAATTTTTTCTTATATTATTATTATTTTTTGAATTTAAAATTTTCATTTTCAGTTTATGCAATGAAAATTATTAAAAACATTAACAAAATTATTAATATTATTTTATTTAAATTTTTCCCATATATGTTTTAATGTATTAATGATCAATGAATAGAAAATTAAAATTATTGAAATAAAATAATATGATTATTTTATTAATTTTTCCCTTATATTTTTTCAATGTATTCAATTGAAGCAATTTAATTAAAAATTTAATTATTAAAAAAATATATCAATAAATTATTATTATTTATTTATATAAGTTTTTTCAATATAATATTCAAATTTGCTTCATATATACATTTTAAATGCAAATATTTGTATATTAGTTTCTCTTATTAAACTTTGGAAAAGCAAAAACTAACAAAGATTGATTTAACTTCGTAGATGCAAATGACAGAAGTTGATTTCAAAGGTAAGAAGTTTCATCAGTCATATTTTGGCTATTGATTTTTCGGATTTTTAATTTACTTCAAACATGGTAAAAGTAATTTTGAATTTCGTTTCGTTGAAGTTTCTATGTAAATGACACACAAAAATATGATTGACATACAGGATATCTGGCAAACTGTTATCTCTTGGCCAAAAGTTGAATATTTGCTTTCTTTTTAGCGCTATTGCTGCTGCAACAGTTCCAAACAGAAATTGGTAGTTCATATTTTACAGCAATTTCCATTTGGCCATATTGCCAGGCTTCAGTTCACTCAGCTTCGACAATTCCCTCCCCCGCCCAATACACTCTGAGCTTCATCCTGCCTTCCACCTCCACCTCCCCCATGCCGATCTGCTTTGCTTTCTGCACTTTCTTTGCTGCGTTTCTGCATGCAATTGAAATGCATTTTTATTTGCACAGTCTGACCCTGGTGCCTGACTTTAGTTTTTGGCTACGATGCTCGCATATGCTTTGAGTGTATTCCTTTTTTTTTCTCTTTCTTTAATTTGCCGATGCAGCTGAACAACAAACAAATCAAAGTTAATTTCAATAATCAGAACTTTTGTCGCATGTCATACCCAACCACGACGCTCAATTTGTGCTGCTTCCTGCAAGTCATAAAAATGGGAAAAACTGGAACAGAGCCCGAGTAACGCTTGTTAATGCTTTCACGCAGGGCGCTGCAGCTGTATGCTCTTGGCTAGCTGGAAATAAGAGAGTGCGCTACAGTAAAATGCAGTACAGTAAAGCAAATGAGTAATGGAGAAGAGTATAGTTTGTATACTGCTGTGTTTGCGTTCAGCCAATAGCCAATATGCTTCACTTTGTGTCGTTGAGTGACCACAGAGCTGTGGCCACATGCCACATTATGGCCAAGATGCAGTTTGTGCCACACTCTGGCCCCCTGCTTGCGACTTCCTCTAAGCAAATTAAGGCACAGCACCATGTCCAGTGTCTCACCCCTCCGTACAGGCAATTGCCTTAAACTATAATCAAGCGCCCAACTAACTGGCTAAAAATAAAAGTGGCCAGTCAAGTCACAGGCAAAGGCAAAGGCAAAGGCAAGGCACAAGCATTGGGCATAGAGTCAGAGAGCTAGTAACTAGTTGTGCAAAGTAAATCAGTTGCAGGCTGCATTGGCGCAGCGAACCGGATGCTGGTAATAATATTTAGATTTTTAGCCCTTGATGCAAAACTTTATGCTTGTTTAGATAACATTATCGCGTTGGCCGTGGCCCCGTGGTTGGCCAGCTGCGAGACGAGTGGTGAAAAAGTTTTGCTAGCACGCATAAACTTGGCTAATTTACGATTGCACTGTGGGCATTGGACGGGCCTTATAATTAGGGAAATTAATTTGTGTGCTTTAAGGAGGCAACAATAACAGCAACAGCAACAGCAACAACAACAATAATAACGTTGGCCAACTGCAGCTGTACAAAGTTTTTAATTTTCATGATGCAGATAATGCCCATTAAAATACGAAGCTAACGGTGACCAACACCTGCGGCAGATCCTGGCCGGCTACAGTTCCTGAGTTGCGGCTCAGTTCAGCCGTGAACTAAGTGCATTAAAACTGGCAAAAGGAAAATGCACAACGACGGCGTCGGCAATGCGAAAAAAAAAAATTATGATTATTATTTTTTATTATGCAACTGAAAGAAAAGTCGTCCTTTGGGCCAGTCGTTCTGTGTCCGCTGTCTCCTGCCTCCTCGTGCGTCTCTCGTCCAGCTGTTGTTGGCCACGGCACAGGATGCGCCGGCCTTTTGAACTTGCCGGAGTCAATGCACGTTGTAAAAGCGGCGCGGAGTTGTTTCTGCCGACATTGCCGCCGGCGGTAGCCATTATGCATTATTATTATCCTGGCACGCCGCTCGCCCCTCGCCTCCCGTCCCAATGCCAACACAATGCTCGCAATGCGCTGCGCATTTATATATTTTTTCCTTGTCGGCGCTCATGCTGAAAATTATTACTCGAAATCAATTTCGTACAATTGAAGCACTTAATTTTTACCAATTCATTAATTGATTTCACTGCCGCTGCTGTTGCCGCTTTTGGTGCTCATTTCGCGCTGACAGGCAAAATTATTTTTAAAAAATAAATAAATAAAAATAAAAAATAATATATATATATAAATAAAGTAATCTCTTAATGGTATGACATGTTTACGAACTGAGCCTACTTGAATTCTCTTTAGCTATAAAATGCACTTATCTATAAAAAATTATTATATTATTAAATATATTTTTAAAAACTAATTTTGGTGAATCATATTTTTAGTAAAACTGAATATTGTATATATATAAATAAATAAATATATAAAAAATAAACATAATAAACTAATACTTTATATTATGAAATTTTTACGAAGCCTACTGGAATTCTCTTCAAAAATAAAATGTAATTATTTATTTAAAATAAATAAATAAATTGTATTAATATTTTATATTTTTTATTATTTTTTTTAAAGAACATTTTTAATAAATTTACTAATATATTATATTATAATTTTCAATATACATTAAACAATAGTTTATTCCATTCATTCTCATATCATATATACCCCGAAAAGTTCACAGCTCGCAGTACGCTGTCCGCTGTCCGCAGTCCATTGCAAGTCAGTGAGAATAAAAAAGTTTATAGTAGATGCATATACATATACATGTATGTATGTATTTATATATGCCTGCAATAAAACTCATTCGGTGCAGAGTTGGCATTTAAGCCACTTTTATCCCTTTTGCTGACGTGTTTTAATGAGCGTCGATCGTTGGGGACTTTTGCCAGTGGGAGGCGCCACGGTTCGCACGGTTCACCGAACGCCACTTGACCAATTTACGAATTCCTGGACAGCATTGGAGATGCCAAGCAAATAAATTAAGCAACTTGCTGCCAGTCGTCGAGCAAATTGAAATAATTATTTCCCGACCACATGAAAACATAAACAACGAAATTCAATGCAATTTTAATTAATGCGCAATTTGTGTAGTTCAAATGATTTGTTTACTTTGTCTAGAGCTGATTAATAAATAAATGATAAATATATATAAATAATAGTACAATAAATGACAAAAGTAATATACTCTTGTTAATATATTAGAGTAAGAAATATTTAAAAAAATAAAATAAATATAATTGTGATAAATTAAGATAAATTTAAATGGAGTTAATAATTTTGTTTAAGTGAAAACTTTTATAATAAAATAGTTAAAGAGAGCCTATTATTGATTCTATATAAATAATTACTTTTAATTATTTTGTATTTATTTATATATATTTTTATTTTTGCAGGTAAAGATATCTTAATCATAATTCTATTACAAATAATTACTTTTAATTATTTTTATATTTATTAATTATTATTTTGTTGTAGTTTAAAAGATCTTACTAATGATTCAATTCTAAATAATTATTTTTAATTAATTACTTATTTATTTTATTTTAATTTATTAGCAAACTTTTAGCTGAGCTCGGTTGCATCAGTTATTTATTATATATATATATATATATATATATATATTGCCACTGAGAAGGTATTTAAATGTGTTCAATGCATACATGTTTAAGGAATTCTTTTCATTTCAATTCAATACCCTGCACATATTTAATTAGTATATGGAGTAGCTTAGGCAAAGTAAGTGCGCATATTAATCATAAGCACTGTATACACATATATCTAGCAACAACTGTAAGTTAAACAATTCACATTAGGTATATAGTTGAATGGTAATGTTAATCATATGCCTCATATGATTTAGATATATATTTGAGTAGTAATGTTAATCATATGCTTCATATGATTTCAGTACATAGTTAAACATTTGCAATTGCTGCAACATTAAATTTCCACTCAGTCTTAATTTGTTATTAAATTTTTGCAGCATTTGTATTTGTCCATTATTGCCACGCTACGCGATGTACATTTTTTTTTTTATTCAAGGATCGCAATGCGAATGCCACAATCCGCAATTCGATTGCGACATAACCACAGCAAACAATTGCGGAATATTTATTTAAGTTTGTTAAATATCCGCAGTGCTTGCTTTATTTTTAATTTTATTAAATATTCAATGGGGCTTGAACATTGCGCTGGCAACCGTAAGTATCCATAATATACGAAAATGCAATTGTGATAATAATAATAATAATAATTAATGAGTCTGCTTACATTAAATTTGATTATATTTATTAACATTAAAATACCTGTTCATTGCAGCGCCACTGAGCTTGAAAATCAAGAAGCACTCGGCGTTAATAAATATTCATAGAAATTATTTTTGTTGGATTTTACGTTGACATATTTACAAAGTGATTGTATGTATGTATGTATGTAATGAATGCTTCGAAAAGCGCAATTATCCACTTCCGAGTATTTATAAATAATTAATAATTAACAACAACTTTTAATTAGGTCACATATATTCACAGCTTCAAAAAGATGTTATATTATACCGACGACAACTTATCAAAGTGATTTATTCATGAGCAGGTAAAATGTATAAAAAGAAATTTAAGCTTGAACTTTACTTTAACTTTGAGTAAACTTCATTAGTACAAATTTTAATTGTGTAAATTAAGTGAATTAAATTTATGTTTGGTTTATTGAGTGTTTATATGAAAAGCAATAAATATCTTAATGTGAAATATTACAATAAAATAATAACCAAAAAATGAATTAAAAATAGAATAAATAATAGATTTGCGTATATTTATTAAAATTTTGTTTTTATTTAGTAAAAAAAAAATAAAAATAAAATAATTAATAGATATTTATTTGCGCATGTTTATTACAAATATTGTTTTTAATTTAATTTTTTTTTAAATTTATTATTTATTATTTTTATTTAAAAATGTATTATGTGATTTACAACATTTTTTTTATCGGTATTTTTTTTTAATCAAATAATCTTATCGTATGCTTTTTTACAAAAATAAAAAACCTGATTGATTTCTTCACTTTCATTTTTAAATATCTCTCTCGTAATTATCTCCTTAGATTACAATTATTTTCTGGTTTCTTATCATTTCCCTTGCATTAGCTTTACTTTCACCATATTTCTTTTCTTCTTTTAAATTGATATAAATTTTATTTACTACTCCTATTTCGCCTTAACTGCTTTACTTTATTTTTATTTTTATTTATTTATTCATAATTTATTTATTTTCTTTTTATAACTAACCAACAGCCATTTAGCGCGAAATTCTAACAGATTAGCATTCTATTATTTCAATATATATTTTTTTTGTTTTTATTTTTATTGACAGCCTCTGTTTACTCAACTCTTTATGCTAAAAATTTCACTTTAAATTAGCCTAATTAATGTTATTAATTTCAATATTAAATTACATTACAAAAAAACGTCATTAATTTAATGCAGACATTTATTATTTTCATGCCGTTTAAATTTCAGTTCAATTAAGTACGAATTATCGTCATTGTTATATATATATTTTTTCTATATTTATTTTACGTTTGGAATTTTAATTAAATTATTTAATATTGATTTAATACATTTGAATGAAATACTTTCATTTACTGTCATTTATCACTATTTATCATTATCCCATTGTGTGTGCATCCTTTAGAATGCAGCGAGCCCAATACAAAAGCTTCAGTTACACCATTTGCCTTGCTTTAGCCACGCCCACTTTGCTCCATTATGCACCGTTATGTGCGCTGCCCTTTCGCAAGGCTGCAATTGCTGCTGCTGTTGTTGTTGTTGTTGGGGCTGATTTTTTAATGAAACGCTGAAGTATAATTTATGAATTTTAATGAGTTGCCAAATGATGCCGAAGCGTTGATTTTCCATAATTATTAACACAACGCTGCCACCATCAGTAGCATCAGCCGCATCAACAGCAGCATCAGTTGCAGGCGCATCATCAACAACAACAATCCTGGTCTGGTCTGGCTGACCGTCCATCCGTCCGCCTGGCCGTCTGTCCCAGCTGAATGCAAAATTAACGGGCCGAAGATACGGCTGTTACTGGGAGGAACCTCGAGGGGCGTCGTTGCCAGGCCATTTGTCTGTCTGTCTGTCAGACAAGCCGATCTGCATAAAGTGCAAACTCTCGTTATACACTCACTGTAATTCCCTTGGAGAGCTGTGGCTGCGGCTAGCTTAGCTACTCCATACGATTAGTAGATTATCTAAGAACTTATAGCTTAGCAGATGTTTGCTTATATATTATCTCTCTAGCTCACACCTTAGCTAAGCTCGAAAACATTGCCGCACAGCTACATCGCATACCCTGCACAAGGGTATACAGTCTTCGAGGTAACAAAGTTCTGGTAGTTCTTTCTGGACACTTTTATTTGTTTGTTGACAGTTGTGCTTTTAGCCTTCACTATGCGCTGGGACCGTAAATTGTTTTTCGCTTTAATTATATTTATATATTTTCTTATTTTGTATTTTTAATTATCAGATTAAGGTTATTTCGCATAATTTAATGCATTGCCTGCCTTAAAGGCATTTTAAATATTTTTCACATATTTTCCTTCTCTTTTTTTTTTTTCAATTGTTCGTTGATTTTGTCACAAATCCCCAGATCATTAATTTAAATTAACACATAATTCCCGTATTAGTCCCATGATGGTCGGCTAATATGTGAATGCTGCCAATAATACTTAATTAAAGCCAATAATGATAACAAAATGTCAGCAAAGGGTATTACATAATGAAATTAACTAACTGATATGACCATAACGTTTACTTAATTAAAATCTGCCAAAACCAGAAGCTCCACGATGCATTTCCAGCTTAAGCGTGTGAATAACTACCCCAACTCCAACACCAACCCTAATCGCATACCCAAACTGAATCACATTTCTACACACACACACAAAATTACATGCACAAAGGGCGCATATTTGATTTTAATATGCTGGGACTAAGCCGGCTTACCGGTCGTATGATTAATTTTAATGTGCTGCATTACATTCGCATACGCGTCAAGCATTCCATTGAAATGCTGCAGCTAGTCAGGCCACGATACATAACATCGATAGCAATCGCATTTAGAGTTTTATTATTATATATTTTTTTTTTGTCAGCTTTAATTACGTATAGACTGATAATTGAATGTCTGAGTGTGTGTGTTTCTTAATTTACAATTTAAATTTTAGTAATCGTTCGCATATTATGTGCAAGGCAATGCAATAAGCAGAAAGTCAAAGTTTGCTAGAGCCCAACAATGAAGAACGTTAATCTGATTACAGCGCAACGAGAAACTATTATAATCAATTATTAAACGTAACAAGTCCATAAGCCCCTTTCGATTAAGCAACTTTGTTAAGCTCTAGTCTGAGCTGCAAGTGAGTGAAGCTTCCATTTCTAAACCACAAGATGAATTATGCAACTTGAAGCATCAAAGTCAAATATTATTTACACTTATAGTAAATAATTTCTGAGGTAGAGGTGGTAAATTGTTGTTGCATAGAATTTAAATACTTGAAATAGTTGGTGTTTACTTTGAATAAAGCTAGAGATAAATTAGCTAGAGATAAATTTAGTTGAAAAGCGAAAGTAACCTAAGCTGCTCCATTATGGCAAACCATTTCGTAATTAAATATTGAATCAAAATTCTTATGCGTTGTTATTAATATTTAATATAATTATAGTAAATATTATGAATTAAAACAAAGCACAGCAATTGCTTAAAGCCAATATTCAGATTCAGTAGATAAATTGAGTTATCAGAATCCTCAACATCAAATTTCTATTATTTCTCTTTCCAGAGATATTCATATTCAAATATTGCTATTTAGATTGTCAACTTTGCCAAATTTAAGCCAATTGATAGTACTATTAACTATTTCAGCAACATTTCATAAATTGAGCTATTAATTTGCGCGAGCCACTCGAAATTGTTCAATGGCTAAGCATGAGTGTGATGCCAAACAACATAATTTAATTGTCAAACATTTTCGTCAATTGCTAAACCAATATTGATTGCAATTGTTGTTGGCAGCAGCTGCTGCTGCAGCAGTTGTTGTTGTTGTTGTTGCTGCTGTGGTAAGGTGGGCATAGCGTGGCTGAAACCGAGACAAGGCATTACAACTTAAAGTTGCCTAATGCTAATGATAATGCCTACCAAAGTCAACACACACACATGGCCAGGGCTCGAGCAGCAGGCAAATGCGGTATTAGATGCAAATGCGACTAGATGTTGAGATTGGCAGAGAGACAAACAGAGAGAGAGAACGAGCAGAGTCTGTGGGTGGCTGAGTGAGCTGATGGCATAGCTGAAGCTAGCTAACTCTCTATCTCTCTCTTCTCTTTCTCTCTCTCTCTCTCTCTCTTTCACTCACTCACTGTCTAGCTGCCGATGGACAGTGCGTAGTAAATGAACTCGTAATACACTGACACGTTTATGCACTTAGAGATAGAGAGAGAGAGAGAGAGAGAGATAGATAGAGAGAGGAGATAATAGTTGCAGCGCCAAGGCGTATAGCACTTGGCACATTTAGCTGGCCCTAACGGCTGCCTGCCTAACAGTAAACAGCAATCACTGCTAATGAGTTTTATTGTAAATTAAAATTGCAATCAGTGTCAGGCAGTTGGCAGACAACGCAGACATTGCATTGTTGCCCCGCACACACACACACACACATGTAACGGTCGGTTCGGTTGGGCGGAGCAGCATGATAAATGCAATAAATGACACTGTCGTACCGTTGGGGGCAACTCAAATCCTTGCATAATAAATTTGCCAAATTGCAAACATTAAATAAAGACAATACGTAATGTGCAATGACAAGCCAGATGCCAACAACAATAACAACAACAACAGCAACAACAACAATAACAACAAGATCAACAACAATAGCAGCGCCAACAGCAGCTGGAGGGAGTTAAGCCTTGTTTAAAGACATCCCGTTGCAGCCACATGTTGCCAGCAGGGTCAACAGCATTTAACACACACACACACACACACACACACATACAGAGCATAGCAGAGCTGCTCAAGCAAGCTTTTAGCCAGAAATTTTGTAACTTAAGATTGAACTACTTTTGAAATGAAATTGTTATATATAAATAAATAAAATAAATAAACTAAAAAAAATAAATGTATTAAAATTAAAATAATAATAATAATAATAAATAAATATGAAAAATTATTAAATTAAATTAAATAATGAAATTTAAAAAAATAATTTTAACAGAATTACAATATTATTATTTTAATTTCAGACCATATATTTAAAAAGTTAAATACAATTTTGATAAAAATAGAAAAATAATATTTTTGTATTCCTTTTCAAATATAGTTTCAGACTACATATGAAAATAATTTTTTATATTAATGTCAAGCCACATATAGTATAAGGTTTAAATCTACATTTTTAAAATAATACATTTAACAAAATTATTATGTATTATTTTTTTAGTTTAAAATCAGATTTTAATAGAATAGAAGAGAATAATATTTAAAAAAAAGGTTCTTCTATATTTAAAACAAAAATTTTTAATACTTCAAATTCAGATAGTTAAAAGAAACTTAAATAATAAATAAAAACAAAATAAACAAATAAACAAACATTTTAATACTATATTATATTTTTAACTTATTTTTAAAACTAATATTCCACACATAATAAGGAAGCTAAAATGTAATTAAATTTATTTTAGGTATATTTATTTAGTTTAAAAATTTATTTAGTTACAAAATTAAAATGTTTGCTTTGTTATGTGGCTAAACTATTTTGACAAGCGAAATAAATTATAATGGGATTATTATTCTTGTATTTTCTTAGCTAAAAAGTCAGTTGAATATATCAACTAAAATTATTTATATTTATATATTGAAATAAAATTGTATATACAAAAATTTGCTACATATTCTGATTGCACAACACTGATGTCAAACACACACACACATACAAAACAGACATACGCATATGTTGAAGTCATTAAAAAGGCATTTATCATGCAACTGAGAGCAAAAGAGAGATAGACTAAGAAAAAGTGAGCAAGAGAGTGAGAGAGAGGGAAGATAGTGAAAGGAATGGGATACATATAGCATGCTGGCTTATCGATATGCCAAGTTAATAATTAAAATCGCAAAATGCGTTAAAAGTCTATCAGTTTAATTGCCATTCGTGGCTACAACTATCAGCAGACGGCAACCACCGACGCCGACGTCGACAGCGACGCTGGCAGTGACGCAGCTGCTGTCAATGACACTCTGATGAACTGCAGTCGACAGTCGGCAGTTGGCAGTTGGCAGTTGCCTGTTGGTTGCTCATCCTGCCAGCCCAGTGGGCTGTCCTGCTGCCGATCCTGGCCCTGCTGATGCTGCATTGATATGCAATTAACAGAGCCAAGAGACGGATTCGGGCCGGCAACGAGACAATTGACGCATCGGGATTTATTCTACAGGCGCATGCATTTTTTATGATTAAATGCTAGTTGGAGTCTTTCTTTTTTTTTTTTTTAAATGCTGCGACAGCAGTCAACCAGCGAGCCACTGAGCCACTGTGCAATAATTGAACAATTGGCAGCTGTCAGTAGGGAAATGCCATGCCCACCCCACAGCCCACCGAAAAAAAAGGACAACGCAAAATGGATTGCCAACCAAAATCTATCCACACAGAACACTTTAAAAGATTGAAACGCATGGCCATGGTATTTAATTGCATCATGCACTCAGCACAACGGCTCCTCTCTCTTATTTATATACGTATATTTTTTTTAATGCAGCTTAATTTCCAACAAATACTGATTGAGTTATTGGACTTTTATTCTGTGGCTGCGGATTTGTGTTTTTAATAAACAATTTTTTTCCCCAACATTTTATTAGTTTTGAAAAAGTCAAACACATATTTTAAAGCGAGAATTTTTTATATGATTTTGTTAAGAGCTACTAAGCGCTGCCAATTTATTAGTATTACAAATATTTTCTTCAGAATATTTATGAATATTTCGCACTACAAAATACTCTGAGAGCAAGACGAAAATTCTATTGCATGTGAATATATTAAAATTCATTAAATTCGGTTTACAAAGCTTTGAAAGCTAATTCAATAGAGTTTTACTAGCTTCCTTTTCAACTGATTAAACGAAGTTAATATCATAGTCAAGAAGAGCGTAATTCAAATGCCCAGCGGTCAGCTAGAGCAGAGCCAACAAAAAAATTGTGTTGATTTGGTTTCTTTTTGTTGGTGGACGAACGCAGCTTATGAAGCTCGCACAAAGCTGAGAATAGTATAATGAGGTAGTACACATACATAGAGAGCATATACAAAAGAGCCATGCTAAGCTATATCGAATTTGGTAACTTCTCCTCCCATTCCCCATTCCTCCTGCTGCTGTTCCACACTCAATTCCCAACACGCGTGGCCATTTCCGATGGTTGACGCGAAGCCAGAGCATTTATGCTAAATGAGCAACATGTCTTAATCGGCTATTCATATGGAAATGCATGGGGATTATTATTCAATTAGTTACGTTTTGATGAAAAATAATAAAAAAAAGAATATAGAATACTCTAACTACAGCAAGCCAAATAAAACTCTATTCGTAGCCATAAGATACACACAGAGAGAAAGATAGAGAGAGAGAGAGAGAGGGAGTTAAAGCATGAGATACAGATGGAAATAAATGGGCAGCTAAGCAAAGTTGCTTCGCTTCAGTGAATTTTATTAATGAACTGTGGCAAACGCCGGGAGTAACTCGAGCTACGTTACGGCCACGGGAAAAGAGCTAGAAATACACCTGCGACCAGAGAGTTTCACATTCAGGCAAACGCCCCACATGTGCTCGTATCTTGTATCTTGTATCTTGGCCAAAAGCAGATTGCAAAAGCCACAACAGTCAGCAGCAGCAACAGCAGCAGCACCGTAGTAAACGCAAATGGCCATGAAGAGCTTGAAACTGGAAATGGAACTGGAACTGTTGCTGTTGCTGTTGCTCGTGTTGTTGTTGTTGTTGTTGTTGTTGTAGTTGCAGATACGATTGTTGCTGTTGCTGTTGCTGTTGTTAGTGCCACTCGCGTTCATTCATAAAAATCCCAAGCGCCAAATCCAGTTTGGGACATGGCTTCAAACCAGAATTCACACACAAGTCTCAAATCAAGTTCAGGCCAAGCAGCACCGTGGTGCAAAATTTTAATACAAATTAAATTAGCATGAACATTTTGTAAAAAAAAAACATAAATAATAATAATTTAGCATTGTTTATTAATGAACTGTTACGAAATATAATAATGTGCTCAACCCAGATATATATAGCTATATTTACAGTTTGATTACAAAGCTAACAAGAGACAACTGTGCGTTGACAGTGACGCCGACGCTTACGTGGGACGCCCCCGTTGCTGCTGCTTCTGTGGGGACTGGCAGCGGATGTTGCTGCAACAACAACAACAACAATAGGCTACAACAACGGCTAAAAACATAGTGCCATCAAAAGCTGCCGTTGCTGATGAGTCTTTTGATCTTGGGCTGGCAAAGCGAACCTGTTTACGCCATAAAGTATCTATATATTCCTAAGTATTGCTTGGCTTAATTTTGTTTTTTTTATCCATTCTTTTTTTACTTTATCGCTTCACGCTGGCCGCGTGGGTTGTTGTCAGTCGGTGCGGTGCGAGCAGCATAGTAATTGGATGCCAAATATCGAGCAGACAATTAATTAAAACTGTTTGTGTGTCGTAGTTGAAGCCGATGCTGTGTGGGTGTCAAAAATAGATTTCCCCCACCCCCCATATATATATATATATATATATTTGGCATTTCTAATTTGCATAACAAAAGCAAAGAGACTGGCAGCAGTTGCGGCAGCCGCAGGGGCGTGTCAGCTAATCAGTGCGTTCATTGTTTTAGACGCAGCTGTGATTAGTCGAACTTGCGCAGCTTAATGCACGCAACAGCTTCAATTGCAGCTTTGCTTTTAATAACTTTAATAAATGCTTGTTTGACTTTTAGCGGTCGCAAGTTTCTCAAGTACAAAACAATTAGCGGCATGCAGCAAGCAGCAAGCAGCAAGCAGCGCTGCGCTTTGGGAACGGAAGCTTGCCACACGCAACAGACGACGCCACAAGTTGATAAGCAAACAGCAAATGGCTGAAGTTGCAATGGAAGTTGTAGTCGCAGTTGTAGTCGTAGTCGATTCGTAGCTCCAACTCTGACAATGTGCAAAGATCATTTCGCAACGGGCAACGGGGCTGGCCAAGACGCGATCTGCATTTGTGGGCTTTCATTATGAACTCCCCCCCTCCGGGACGACGACTACTTCGTTGTAAGGGTATTGAGGGTATATAGCACTACGTTGGGAATATTGTTTCAAACTTGTAATTATGCTTGGGAATTGACTGCAGAACATGCCCAAAGATTTAAGCATAAATATAGCTGTGTGCTTTAGTTTTAGTGGGAGTTGAGTGGAAATCATTTCTATAAACCAAAACTATTTCACAGTGCTTAAAATCGCATTAGCTGTCGAAACAAATACTAAAGTCTGACTTGTTTAAAGTGTGACAAATATTTAGGAAATAAAATCAAATATAATATGGCTGGCAGAGGAATTCAAGTTCAAGTCTTTAAACTGAATTATATAGCTGAATTATGTATACATTAATTTTATCAACTATTTATGAAAGTGCTACAAGGAAGGCTGACGATGTGATAAAAAAAGGAAAATAAATAAAATAGGAATTACAAAAAAAAAAAAAAAAATAAATAAAATGAATGATTTGGATTTTAGCTATCTAAATATAAATCTATAGAGCTGTCTAAATATATTTTAAGTAAAGTATTTCTGCTTTAAAATAATCAAGTTTATTTATTTTAGTATAAATATTTTTTGATTAAAGTTGAAAACTAATAAAGCATGAGGATAATGACAGATAGAAGAAAAAAAGATAGTTTTTATTGTTATTTATTATTAATAAATTATTAATATCTGTTATATATATATATAAAGAAATATTTAATATTATATGAAGTTGGGTATTCGCTCCACCAAAAATGATAAGTGTATTAACACATCGCCTTAGCCGCATTCTACATAAATCGCATATGTTTTAATTTAGTTCACACAATTCATTTGAGCTTGGCCTAGGTGACCGTCGCTCAGTCTCGGTTTCAGTCTGTGCATCCGAATTGCCTGACTGAGCTGAGTGATGGCGATGGTAATGAGTTGCTCAGAATTCCCACATAAATTATGGGCGAGCCCAAGTGTGACCAATAAACCAACTGTCCAGACGACTAACCTCAAGAGCCAAGCCAGAGACAGAGCCAGACCCAAAGCCAGAGTCAGCTCCAGTGGCAGCTCGCATTGCAATATTTGCTTTCGGTTCTTTGGGCGCTTTTGCAATAAAATATGCCTGGTAAAATCTTCAAGTTGACGCTGTTTGCCAGCATCGGCTAGCTTAAATGGAGCTTCACTTTGCACTGTGCCCGGCCGACCGACCGCAGACGTGCCTGAAACCCATCGTATGGGGCGCAACCTCTTTTTAACTTAATTTAGAGTTAAATATTAGAAATTACCTCACGTGCGCAGCATCAGCAAAGCAAAAAGCAAAGAAGAAGTAGAAGTAGAAGAAAAAAACCCCAACTGGAGACATAACTTTTAAGTCATGCAAAAGTTTGCCTCGTCGAGTCGTCGGGGCAAATGTGCCTGCAAATGTCTTTTCAATTGGCCATCGATGAAGGCGCAAAAAAGTTGCGGTAATAACGTTTTCAGTGTGAGTGCTGCTACCTTTATGCTTTGATGCGGTCCTTAGGCAGGCGTAATCCTGTCAAAGTGTTATCGCTAAGCACACACACACACACACACACACTCGCACACCCACATATCTCTACACTCAGCACTCAGCAACCACACACACACACACACACACACATACGCATCCGCATTTACATCTTGGTTTTTGGTCTTGACTTGCATGCAAATTTTTGCACGGCTGATTTTCAGCTTTATATTTTGTCGATAAGTTTGGCTGTTACTCGTTTTCCTTTTGCTGATTTTTCTTATTTTTTCTTTTCGTTCCTTTTTTCTCAGATTTTCTTTACGCTTAAATAAAAAATATCCACACTTAACACTTTTTGTTGCGCCACCTTCCGCAAAATCCGTGCAATATTTCCACTCGACTCGACTTGCGAGTTTTCATGACTTTTGTATCGGGCCCAGTCATCAGCTGGCGCAGGCAAATGGCATTGCTTGTCGCCATAAACTTGTACAAATATGTAGCCCGGGACGTGCCACTTTGCCGTTTCACTCTCACCCACTCCCCCACTCCCACCCGCCTCCTTTTAGCTGTCTAGGACAACATTTGCGCAAGGTGCGACGATTGCCGTTTACCGTTTGCTTTGACACGTGTGGTCGGAATCGGGCTGAAGGTGACTGGGGACAGCCAGCGGAAGTGTATCTGGTTATGGTTAGAGTGCCATAGGAATACATATTCGTATACATAGCTTGTCCCTCTCCCTTTCACTCCCTTTCTCTCTCTCCCTCTCTGGTCTGTGCTTTTTGTTTGAGCTGCGGCCACCCACTCGGCTTGGCATTGTCGTGGTCTGATTGAAAGATTGTCTTGGCCATAGGCGCCTGCCAACCAATGTGGTCACATTGAGATACAATCCGTACATTCGCTACATCTGAATGAATTATGAATGTTTGAACAGCAATTCCAATTTAATGATTTATGCATACATGTTTGCAAATGGTATAAAGTACTTTGAATACATATGGGCATCAAATTAGGATCAAATGCTCTACACACAAATATTCAGCAATGAATAATCAAGCGAAATAAATCCCTCCTGGTATTGCTGACTTCTTTTTTTGATAAATACACTCGTTAATTTTAATAACTGAGTGAATGGCAGGTATAAAAAAGTTTATATACGATAAAGGATGAGATGGAAAGAAATGCAAAATAAAAAGGAGAGTAGCTTAGCTAGATGAAGATATGTTGAGATAGGGGAATAAATATAAAATATGAATAATAAATTGGGAGAGTAGCTTAGATAGATGAATATATGTTTAAATAGGGGAATAACTATAGAATCTAAATACTTAAAATAATAAATTTTAGAGGCAGCTGATACATAGAAATATTTCAAGTAAACCGAGATATTAGCGTTGCCCAAGCGAGTATAATAAAATATTTATAAATATTAAGAAAAAAGTAAATGAAAAGAGAATAAAAATATATAAAAATGTAAGAATAATAACATATATATATACGAGGGTCCACCCTCGCTTAAATGAACACAATGTTATTAAAATAATTAATAAATAAATAATAATCTATAAACTCAAAACAAAATGGGCAATTCGACATGCTTAACGCCAAGAATCATTTAATTTGATATACATATATATATATACATATATATACATACATATATATTTCATATACATATATATTACCTGTAAACGTGTACGCCCTAAAAATTTAATTATGTTGCCCACGATTAGCAGAATGAACCTGATCACAACTTGAGTTCTATATAACATCAGCTGCTGTTGCTCCTGCTGATGTGCATTGCCGAGCTAACCAATTGCTCATTAGCTGTTGTATGCGAGGCAGAGTCAGAGGTGGAGGTGAAGTAGATTGAAGGTCTATTATAACACTGTCAGCAACTGATGCTGCTGCTGTTGCTCTTGCTGTCTAGCCACAATGTATTAGAGCTGCCAGCAGAGCTCCCTCAACAGCACAGCCAACAGGCTGTTCCCCTTTGTTGTTATTGCTGCATGCAAATGTAACTTGGCTTGCTTTCTCTCTAACTACCTACTAAATGGGCTCATTTTTTAAATTTTATAGCTACTTAACAGAACATCAAACAATTTTCGTTTTATTAACACATAGATAGACGCACACGCGCAAACAAACACACACACACACACACATACATTTATATATAAATATATAATATATTTTTGTAAGGCATTGGCTCCCGCCACGCGCTGCTCTCATCTAGCTGCTCAATTTTTTTTTAGGGAGCAGGAGGGGGGCGTCTCCTTGTATCTGCTAGATACATTTGTATATCTATCCCTAATAAGCCAGCAAGGCAATGCGGCATTTCTTGTTCTGTTTGCAGTACGCTTCAATGGCTACAGAGATGCCCTCGACTCGACAAGGAGAGAGAGAGAGAGAGAGAGTCTGTATGCTGGAAGGAAATATTTTTGAGAAATATATTAAAATAATTGTGTGTTATGCTATGCATGAAGAAGCAAACACACACAAAAACGCTAATTGAATGTGTGTGTGTGTGTGTGTGTGTGCCCGTAGAGAAAACACGATATGAAATACGAAAGACGAAATCATATGCATGTATTTTTATACGAAACATGCCCCAAAGGGACTACAAAGCCAAAGTCAAGTCGAGCCGAAGCAAATGCGAGCGCATCAATAAATGATTGAACAAAGCAACGAGTGAAGTGAAAACCCCCGCAAAGGTCATGAAAATATCCAAAGATAACAACAACAACAACAACAACAACAACAACAACAACTACGACATATACTCTAGCTCTGGCTCAGGCACGGGAGGCATGAATGAAGAAATGAGCAGCAAACGCACCCAGCGAGCATCTTGAGGAATGTGCGGTTTAAAAATAAAACCAAGACATATTGACAGAGCCAAAGGCATTCAAAATGTGCCACATGGGCGCCCTATGCTCAGCTCAGTTGTGGCTGAGCGAGCCGAGCTAATTATTGCCTCAGAGGTGTTGCTGCTGGTCGGGCAACAGGCAACTGGCAAGGATATATAGAAACTCTGGCCTATTGGCTTTATTTATGAGTATAATGTCAACGTTTGAGGCATTTGTTTGAATTCAAATATCAACACATCAGCTAAAGGCAGCGTTTCAAGTATATTTTCCAAGCAAGCCGCATCGGGTTTCACGGCCAGGCAAAGGTCTCTAACCAACTGCCACATTAATTTGTCAACGATCAGGTTACAGACCTGAGATCCTGGATCCTGATTCGGGCATATTTCTGCACTGTGTGTGTGTGTGTGTGTGGCGTGACCAAAGGCCAAGGCGGAAGTCAGATTTTGTATACGATTTTTTCTTCTCCTTTGTTTTCGGTTTTCTTTTTTTTTTTGGCTGAGATTTTTTGGTGACATCAGGGCGAGGATGTGGCCAGGCCACTTGAAAGAGATATTGTTGAGAGATTTACAGTAACAGTAGTTGCCTTTGACTTTGATGCGACAGTTTCAATGAGGATTTGTCTATTAGGCCAAGCTATTGTATTTCAGCAATTATTTATTGCCTTTGTGGTTGGGGCTCAAGTAAATTAATCTGTGCACAGCAAACCCCAGAGCAACAGCATTATCGATGATTATCGCCAGCAAGCCGAAACGATTTAAGGTATTAGGAAAAAAAATAATTTATATATGTAGGAGAAAAGAAATGAAAAATTCATTAGCGCAGATTATTTTGTTTCCTCGTATATGCTTAGAAGACGAGCGCAGCTCTCTCGCTGCTCATTTGCCATAAGCCTGTATTTGTAAGCATCTCAGTCGCAGTCGATTCTAATTCTAATTATATGCATACAGACTTCAGATTTTGCGTATTACCACCAAGACGGCCCAAAAAAAAAGCACTCATCAACGCCTAGCCGGCAAAGTTTTTCACTTTGTAATCCCGACGTTCGCCTCAGGGCTCATTGCTGTTCCCATTCCCAGTAGGCCCCGCAAGCACTTGTTGTTGTTGTTGCTGTTGTTATTGTTGTTTTTGGCTTTTCTCTTACTTTGTGTATAGGAAAAACAGCGCGCGCGCGCGCTTTTCATCATCTTCATAATCTCAACAGCAACATCAACAACTTGAAGTGATTTGTGTTTTTTCATCCGCCTGCGACGGCTAAGGCTTACCTGCTGTTGCTGCTGTGCAAATTCTATAGCTCCTTGCAGCTCCTTGCTCCTGCTTCTCCATCCAGTTGTGGCAACAGCATCAACAGACTCCTGATGCTAGTGACGCTCCTGAGACTCCTGGCTGTCTGCCTTTTTTACTTAATCACCTCACAAGGCGCTCAAGCACACAACACGGCTTTAATCTATTTTAATTAAAATTATAATTATTTAATATAGCCCAAGAAAAAGGCTCCACGATGCCACCAAACAGTGACTGCATGAAGAAAGTCTCAGGCATGCCTAAACGAGGCGCAAACTCAAAGAGGCAGTCAAGCAATGTTTATAGTGGGACAAAAACCAGAAAAACGAGAGCTATATAATATTATTTATTTTTATTTTTAATTTACATATGAGACAATTAATTAAGTCGATTTGGGATATATAAAGAACATTTTTCTATTCACACAATTTTCAACATTTCGATTGCCTTTCCTTTTCATCATGCATAACTTCTGTACTCATCAGACCAAAAGAAAAACGTACAATTAAGAACGCTCTAGTAGAGACTGCTCGACTACGAGATCCCCTGAACCCTACGAAGAACTGATATTCCACGAATTCCAACCAGACAATCTCGCAAACGTAAAATGTTATCGATTTTCTGAAACAAATTCCTATACCGATAACAATACATGGACCCAATATAAAGATTGAAATCTCTAGCCCTTATACATACGGATGGGCAGATTGACAGGGCTAAATCGACTCAGTTCGTAGCAATGAGCAAGAATATAAATGTTTTATAGGGTCTGTCACGCCTTCTCCTGCATGTTACATACATTCAACAAAACCATTATACCCAGATTTTCCATTATCAATGTGTGTTAGGGTATATAAAGAAAAAGAGGGAGGAAAAAGTAATGCTAAACACATGACGTTGACAACGTTTCGCATAAAATTATAAAGTATCTGTAACTAGGCCGGGGAAATGTTAAATTTGTGAACAGAGCATGTTGATTGCGTTAAGGGCTCTATGCGCTACCTGTGGAAACTTTGATAGCTCTGTCTGCTCGGCTTGGTAAATCTGTGCAGGCTTTTGTCGCAAATTCCCAGTACATCATGTGTAGAATTCATTAAGGTGACTAAATACATTCAAGTGATTTACAAAACGAGCAGCAGCTGGAGAGGGGGACGGTAGGGGACGGTAGGAGGGCAGTCAGTTTGGCAGTTTCTCAAGCTGCGTGTAATTTGTAGCAACTGTGGCAGGTAAAGCGATGCCAAAAGCAGGCGACGCGTCGCTGCTGCTGCTGCTGCTGTTGCTGTTGCTGTTGCTGCAACACAGATATTAATTTCTTCGTGCTGGCAAACGCAAAGTAACTTAAGCTTCAACTTGTAGCAGCAGCACGGCAAAGAGATTGAGATACAGCCGCTGCTACACTTGTGCCACGGCTGAGCCGTCAGCTTCCTTAAAGATACCTCACTAAGGCAAAGTACTTGTTGTTGTTGTTGTTGTTGTTTTTGCTGCTGCTGCTGTTGCTGGTGCCGTGCACATTAATTCGTGGGAATTAATTATTCTCAGGCCTGTGACGATTCCCAAGATACTCGCTCACTCATTCGTTCGTTGATACCCAGCGCCCTCTCCTCTCCACCGTCAGCGTCTGTTGGCAACCCTTATCCAGCGGCTCCTATCTTGCCCTCACTCCACCCCACCCCTCAAGCCAGCTGCAGTCAGTTCGTCACTTGGCTCGGTGTCTGCGGTAAGGCGCAACATTTTTCGTACTGCTCGCCTCGCGCCATGATTATATATCTGCATGTTTATACAGTCGGTGGCAAAAGTTTATGTACTCGCGCTCTTATAGCTGTTGCCGCTTTTTCTTTTGGCTCTGCGGACGACGTCGACTGCGACGTTTGGCTAAGCGGCGCAATTACAACAGTGGCTGCAAATCGCTTCATCTTTTTTTATGGCTGCGCACTGCAATGGCCATTTTGGGACGGTCTTACGGATGGCCAGGCGCTGTTTGTGCCGGGCCATAACAAATCATTTGCCTTGTTAAAATGGATGAGCAGCGCTTTGTGTCTGCCTCCAACTCCAACAGCAACAGCAACAACGTCAAGCTCATTAAATTTGATAAAAGTTCAGAGGTCGCTTGGCAGTAAATTTGCACACAAATTTTCCAGCCCCAAACAAACAATTTATTTTAATAAAAGCTAAATACTATCTACCTAATTATGGCATGTACACTATATATGTATATATATCTAACTACACAGTTTCGCTGACAATTAATAGCTAAAACTACTTTTTTGTTTGCCTACATAAATAGATGCATATGTTTATTCAGCATTCGCAACAGAGTTCAAAGAGTTATGCAAGGGCAAACAAATGTTCAATAATCGAATTCTGCATAATTAGATTCGATTTGTGAAAACCATGAATAATTGCGCTAATGCAAACCAAATATTGATTGGCTTCCCGTTTAGCCAGAAATTGATATCAATGGCAGCTAAAATGTCAACACAAAAACTGCAGCTGCAGTAGTTTATTAATCATAATTCATAATTATTCAAATAGCTAAATAACTGCATTTAGTTAGTTAATAAAATTAGATTTTCTGTCGCACCTGCTACAGCATAATGGAAAATAATTAATTGGATTTTTTTAGATTTAATATGTGCTTAGAAATTGTTTTATGCAAATATTCATAAATTCAATCTGCAAAGTATATGTATGTATATATTTTTAACAATTGTAAACAAATGTATATAAAATAATATGAATAAAGAAATATATAAATACTTGCGGATTTATTTTAGAATATTTGTTGAAAATAAATAAATAAAATGTATAATATTTTAAAAGATTTTATATTAAAAATAAATAAAAATATGTATATTGTGCATTCTTTGTAAAAAATATATTTTATAAAAATTAATAAAATGTGTTATATAAAAAATAAATCATAAAAAATTTACAATTTATTGAATGTTGTTTTTAAAAATTATTTTAAACATACATGCACACATAAGCAAATATATCTTTTAATATTATAAAATATATAATATTAATAAATGGTATTATATGAATTAATGTGAATAAATAAAGAAAAAAAAAGGAAAAAAAAATAGAAAAAAAATATATGCATATTAATTCAAATAATACCATAATTTTATTTTATATGCTTGTGTTTTTTGAATTGAATGAATTTATATTTATTTTGTATAAATAATTTAGATTCTGTATTTTTAGAAATTAACTATAAAAAATGTTATATGAATATATGTTAATAATGGATTTAAATTAATGCATGTGAATAAAAAAATAAATTGAGAAAAATTGTGTTTTTAATAAAATAAATTAGTTATATTTTGTATTTATATAAATAAATCAAATTTAGCCTCTTAGATGTTAGAAAAAAATAAAATTAAATCTAAATCTAATGAATCTATGAAAAACTATTAAGAAATAATTAAGTCTACATTTATTTTATATATACAAATATATTAAATTTTATAAGAAAACAAAAATTCAAAATACAAAAAAATTAAAAAATATTATATGAATAAATGTTAATTTATGTTGTATTTATACATATATTAATATATAGAAAATCTAAATTTATATTGTATATAAAATTTGTATATATACAAATAAATTACATCTAGTTCTTATATTAGAAAAAAGTAACGATTATCATTTAATATATATAAAAATAAGAGAAGACCAATTAATGAAATCTAGTTCTCACAAATTAGAAAAATCTTAATTACAAAAAAATATATAAGAATTACTGTGAATTAAAAAATTAATATTCTGCATTATTATTGCTGCCATACATATATGCTTATCATTCCGCTTACATCAAAGCTTATTATTTTCTCAGCTCCCATCCCAGTTGCCTCCGTAGCGCACTTGTTGTAGTCGTCGAGGCATAGCCTTAATCTGCTATACACGACACGTACTCGGCTCAGCCCTTCTGTTTTTAGCATAAGGTCTCACACATTGCTTTGTTGTTTCTTCTGTTCTCTTCGTTGTTTTTTCTTGTTCGCTCTGCATCTTGAGGCACTCCGCAATGCATTATTTATGTACATACGAAAAAGTTGTCTAGAATTTTTGTTAATAATTCTTTGCTGGCAGCTTGTAAAAAATATTCATATATATATATATGTATGTATAAAATTTCGCTTTTTTTCTCTGCTGCCGCGCCAGCTATTAAGCTGATGATTTTAATGAGTGAATAATGTGCTCAGCCCCTCCTAAGGCACGAATGAATGAAACGGCAGCTACAGTTTTTCTGCTTTAATTTTTTAATAACTTTAAACTCGCCACTTGAAATGGGGGCCACATGGTCGAGCAACAGACTCCAACTCCAACTCGCACAGCGACCCCAAGCTCAGGCATCGAGTATGACTCCAACTGCACTTAGAGGTCACACAGACAGAGAGCAAGAGCGAGAGAGAGAGAGACATACGCACCCCAGAGGCATCTCAATGTTCTGTTTGTTTGTTCGTCTGCCTGTCGACATGTGTCTGACTGTGGCTGCCCCCCCTCAGAGGCTTTCCCAAAACGAGTGGCGCATTAAATTTGTCATTAGGTTTTGTGGCGCATCTAGAAAATTATATAACTGCCGCAACAAACACGCATCAACTTTTTAAATATTTAAACGTTCTAATTGCCCAAAGACAATTTTACTGGACGTTGACCACTTGAGGCTGAGTTGAATCTGATGTCTGGTGGTTGCTTGTTTGGATTGCCTGAGAAACAATTTTTCGTTGACATAGATAATTATGCTGCTTACGATTGTGTCACAGATTATGCACACACACACACACACACACTAACACACTCAAATATCATGCTGGCCGAAAAGCAGCTTTTGTTCTACTGTATTTTCGGTTGGTGTCACCCGTGACGAGCTGCTCTTCAAGTTGACTTTTCATTTCTTGAGGCTGACAGAACACATTTCACAGTGCTCGCTACCACATTTTTAAATGTCTTTGCTGTCTAACTCTAACTATATCTTAATTTCCCATCTCTCTCTCTCTCACTCCTCTCTCTCTCTCTCTCTCTCTCACTCCCTGTCTCTTTTTGGACAAGTGCATTTCTCCTCTAAGCTGTGACATTTTTTATGGCCTGTGCTGATGTTTTGACCTACTAATTTAATGATGCTAAATGGTGTGGCAGTTGATTGCTAAAGCATGCGGGCATTGCAGGCGCCACACTCGCTCTGCCTCTGCCTCTGCCTCTAGTGGTGGGAGGTGTGAGAAAAAAAAGCTCAAGTTGTGCGTCAAGTGCTGCAACTGAAAGAAATTATATTTATTACTTGGGCCTACCAACTATATAGGCTATAAATTACAAGATTTTACTCTTTCTTAGTACAATTTCGCAAATAAATTTAAATTTAAAGTTAGCATATATAATAATAATAATAATTCTATCTACATTTTTCTTTTAAGCACTCTCAAGCTTTACCTTTTTTCGCCTCTTGCATCGCAATCCGCTTATAGAATTCATGTTGTCTTTAAGTTAAAGTGCATTTTAGTGATCTTCATCGTTAGCAGCCTTCCCCAGGTGCTTTGCTTCGCTGCTGCTTGGCCATGGCCAAAAGGAAGTAATCCATTCTGCGCGCAGTTTTCAATATCACTTTCAGCGACAACTTCCTGCGCGTCGCATCATCAAAAACTGTTGGCACTTTGCATACAAATGTGGCCCGAGCAGAACTTATCGCAACATTTTAATAACTGCCGGCAACAGTAGCCAACTGCATTTGTTGACTCTGCCAGCAGAGTTTCAGCTTCAGCTTGAGCCGTGACAGCTTTCATTAATTACCAAGAAAAGCGAGTTTTTTTTCTTCTGTTTTTTCCCTGATGCCGCTGCACTTTTCCTGCCAGTCAGCTTCGCTCAAATCTAAGTAGTCTATATATAAGTATTTTCCGCAACCGGCCAGCCAGCCGTCAACAGGTTGACTCTGGCTGGCCCTAACTGGGCAGGGCTATTGGCTACTGCTCCAGCTGGCTGCTTGTCGTAGATGAGGTTCGGGTTCTTATCTAGCGTCAACATCACGCAACATGCGCGTAATTTTATGAATGAAGTGCCTCGCTGCCGGCACAGGATTCGACTCGAATATACGTACTCGGAACTGGTCAGGCAGCCTCTTAATTGCACTCGCACCTATTTTTTTTTTTTTTTACAGCATCAGGGACGGGGGCAGGGAAAGGTAGTATCAACAGGCAGCAGCAGGCAACAGTTTGTCAGCCAGGTTAACAAATTGCGTTAAAGCGTTGCAGCTAACGTAAACTGGTTTTTCTGCACATCTGTGCCTTGTGTTCTGGCGCACTTGTTGCATCAGCTACAACAGCAGCAGCAACCGACAACAGCAACAGCAACAGCAACAACATCAGCATCAACATCAACATCAGCCATCACCTAAAACTGGTCAAGATGCAGCAGCACTGAACGTTGCCTTTTCACTTGCTGACTGCGACGCGCTTATTAAATATGATTATGCGTTCGATTGCAGGCATCTTGTAGTTTGGGCCTGGCGACTGGCGACTGAAGAGTGCGGCCCCAGCACAGGAAGTGAAGCCGCGCCAGGCGTCGTCACATTGGCAGTCAGGCTTAGAACCATGCCTAGAACCAAAACGAATATGCAGCCCACCAATTCCCTGCTGGCCCGCCCGCCCGCCTTACACCAAGCCAACCTGCCTCCTGCCAGCTGCCCCCCGCCTCCTGCCAGGCTGGCAACGGCTGCTGCCCACTTTTAATGAAGTTTTCCGTTTCGTGCTGCCGCTGGCTTTGCTTAGCTACCACCTCAAACGTAGCTTCTATTATACACTACATAATGATGGCATGAGTTGGACGACTGTTAGGCGAGCATGTTGCTTTTGTTATATACAAACATATATAAATTAGTAATTGCGAGCTAGTTAACTCTACTAGATAATAGACAGCCCAAGCGTATTGTTTTTTAATGCTCTAAAGCCAAACACATAAATAAACATATATAAACTTTATAATGAATCATTTCAATTAAAGTAATGCATAATTTATATTTACCAACACTATTTTAATATTAATAGTAATAATAATATTTAAATCAAGGCGCCCACTAAAAACTCATTTCAAAACGTAAAAATCTAATTAATAATGCCCAAGAAACGAACAAAAAAACCCAGAAAAAAAAAACCGAAAAGCAAACACATTTTTTTTCTTAGAATTTTGCCCTTGGATTTATAAACAAAGCTTTCAGGGGTTGGACCACTAGCTACTCCAAAACGAATGTATACAAATTTATATACAAATTTAATCAAAACTAAAAGAATAAAATATGTGATTACATTGAAAAATTTTGTTAAAGCAAGCTCAAATAAGGGTTTGAAGGATAAACAGAAAATGCCTAATGAGAAGAAGAATACTGTAAATATTTATCCTATTTTTTATTTATTTTTTAATATTTTAAAAATGTAATTAAAACGTGTCCAAGCGAGAGGTTCGTAGATATTGGACTTATTCCACCTTACTTCTTCATTTTATTTTTATTTTCTCTTTATTCTTTTTTTATTGTTATAATGTAGGTTTCCCGATGTTAGAATAAAAAATCCACTGTGCGCGTTCAAATGTTTTAATATAAAATTTAATGATTCACTGTAATTTACTTATGTCATTGTTTTTTCTGTTTCTGTTTCAGTTTGCTTTTGCTCTTGACACTTCAGCAACGAAAGCAAACTAAAAAAACCATGTTGAAAATTAATTTTTAAAATTATTTAGGTTATTGCAGCCTTGATTCGGCAAGTGACAATCTGAACGGATTAAAAGTTTTCGCATGGGGGCCCAATGCATTGCATTGGGGCAAATTTGCAGACGGTTAATTAAAATAACTTTAATTTCATTCATTTGTATTGAAAACACATTTTTCTTATTGAATTGTGCTCACATAATCAAATTTTCTGGTGAAAATTGCAACGTGCAACCGGTTTTTGTGAAATTGCAACTTTTAAATTAATTGGACAATTTTTTGGCCGTGCCACACACATAAACAAATACTGTAGTTTAAAAGAAGACAATGGAAAAAAAATCAATCACAACAACAAGCAAAATCAACAAAGAAAAACAAAAGGAATTGCTTTTCTTTTCAACAATTTGCCGCAAAATTGAAAGCGTAAAAAACACATTTTACAAAACCACACAACAAATTGAAAAGTAAAAATTATATTTATGAAATTTATTAATATTTCAAACAGAGTCAAACGCAAATTTTGCAGCAAACTTATTTGTTATTTATATGTTAAAATAACAAATAAGAAATTATTGATTATTTTAGTTTTAATTGAATTTTTCTAATATATCTCTAAAATATTTTTAAAAATAATATAAAAAAAAAATTAAATTGTGTGTGTATATATATATAAGTTAAAATTGCTTTTCATTAAATAAATATATAAATATGTTTGTGATTAAAATTTTTTTTTTTATTTATCAGAGTTTTTTTATACTTGAAATTAAAATACGAATTTTACTAAGAATTTTTATTAATAATAAAAACTTGTAGCTGAAGCTTTAAAAAATATATATATATACATTATGTAAACATATAGAATTTATCTCATATAAAATGAAAATTTTATTAAGAATTTTATTAATAATAAAAACTTGTAGATGAAGTCTTAAAATATATATATATATAAATTATATAAACATATTACAGAATTTTTCTTCTACTTTAAATTAAAATTTAATTTTACTAAGAATTTTTATTAATAAGAAAAACTTGTAAATGAAGCATACAAAATTTCGTGAACCTAACTGAATTTCAGCAGAAACACATACTTAATATATATTATTCTATTTTAAGGGACATTTCTGTTAGTTCTTAGGAGCGACTTTGATATTATTAAAGTAAAGTCTGCGTTTGGCATTAGCAAACATATACTTACAGCAAAATATATAACAACAATCGTGGCAAGAAAAATTGAAGTCTGTGTGCACACATGCCATTTCGCATGAACACATACTTATCTAACAGAAAGTAAGTAAAGAAATAAAGCTATACATAAACAACAAAAAAAGTTTCGTAGAATCGCTTTAATACATTTTTGTGGCAACTTTTCCAAGGGGCATATATTAGATAAATACATACATACATACATATGTTCATATATGTATATATGTATATGTACATATATTTCGAAATGTATACAGCTAAAGATAAATTCTAAGCTGGCAAATGATTTCATTCTTGGGGGCAGTGAAAGCTAGCTAAGCACAGACTAATTCTATGATCCGCTAATGCTGGCTCCATAAATTAAGAAATAAATATTATTAAATGTGTCATTAATTAAGCGAACCAGCGACGCTATTAATTAATAAAATTTCTAAACAAAAAGCCGACGCCGTTAAGTCTGGCCCCGAAAACAATTAGCCAGGCATTTAAGGTGTAAGCCAGCACGCCCACCAAAGCGCGCGGGGAGACCCACAGCAAAATGATGAACAAAGCCAAGCGCTGATTGATGGCAATAGACAAATTTGAGCTCTGCGGCAAAGTCATGTGGCATAATGAAGCAGGTGCCTGCCTGCCTCTGCTCGTAGGCGTTAAGTATCCAGCGGGCATCCAGAGAAAAAAAAATTAGTTATCAGCCCAAGAAAATGTAAAATGTTTGGTGATTTGAATTTTTGAAAATTTGTAAGTTATTTTTATTCAAATACTTTTGTTTGAAGTTACAAAAATTTGTTGTGGGTGTTTTTTTTTTTTGTAATTTTTTTGATTTGAAATATTTTATATATTATTTTAATTAATTATACATATATAATTTATTTAAATTTGATTTTATATAGTACATATGCTTATCTTGTTTAAATGCAAAGATCGGAAATCGAAGTTTAAGATTAACATTTTCTTTTGCTTTTCTTTCTTTCCTTGTGTTTTTTTTATTTTTTTTTCATTTTAATTTTCACTTTTCTGTCTTTTTTTTCGATTTGTTTAACATAATTTTTGGCGCTTGCGCGTGCACGCATATGTTTATCATGTATATATTTTATTGTCATGCATGATAAAAAGTCGTTGAATTCGTGTAAATATGGTATATCATTTATATATATATATATATGTATGTGTAGGTGTATATATGTTTGCATTTGTGTATAATATACCTTAAGCTAATTTAAATTGGAGCTTAAATCTAAATGAAAGTCACGCTTAAAATTATTTTATTTTTTTTTTTTATAATTGATAAGGAATAAATCCTGCTTATGATTTCAAATCGTTTTGTTTTTGTTTTTCTGTTGAAAATCGTTACGTTTATCGGGCTTATATGATGTATATAGAGATATTGGTATGTCTAGAGCTTAAACTTGAACAACTGCTAATGAGAATGAGTCACGACTCAACAGACTCGTTAATATTTACGCTAATTGCTAAAAATCGTAATTGCTACTACTTAATATCGAGAAAAATGCCTACAAATTAATATTTGAGTGTTTTGTTGTTTCTACTAATGCTGCAGCTTCTTCATCTTCTTCTCTCCATCTCTTTCTTCATCATCATCTTCGTTTCATACTACTTCTTTATCGTCTCGTTCCTTCATTAATGTTGTATTTGCGGTTGTTGCTGAGAGTGTATGTGTGTGTGTGTGTGTATGTGTGTTGGGGGGGGGCAAGCATTTGTAGAGTGGGTTGCGCACCTGCCCCAAAGGCTAATCCATTGCCATCAGCTGCGGCATCCACATGGGCATCGACATGGTCATCGGCATGGGCAACGCGCCATTGATTGATGTGAATTGAACTTTTGATGTGCGTGCTGGGTATCGTGATGCGGTTAGCCGAACCGAGCCAGTTGGTAGTTGGAGAGCCTTGGATACAGGTACTTATCACAGCCTTCGAGCGCCGCATGCAAATGTCTTTTCTCAAAATACATTCAACATGTTTCCTCCATTTGCGCTCCATAATAATCAACGTCATTTAGTAATAATTATAAACAGAAAACAAAAACTTGCAACAGCAGCCGAGCAGCCAAGCCCCAGCCGAAATAAATAAAAACACAAAAAACTCCTATTGACTGATTCGGCTCAATTTCAATTTCATGATATATGCGATGTTGGAGTTGTTTCAGCTCTTTTTTTTTTCTTTCTTGTTTTATTTTGTTGTGATGTGTGTGATGTCAATCAGTCCAGCTGGGCTTGGCCGCTGTTTGTTGTTGGCTTTCGTCATGCGGCTTAGTAGGTCTGTCGATTAAATAATAGAAAAGAGGGGAAAAGGGCACAAGAGTGGGTATTAAATTTAATAAGCCATTAGCAATAACAATGCATAAAGTAGGGCAGCCCTACAATGTGTGAAGAGTTGGGTTTCATATACATTTTAATTAGCATTAACTAGCGACACAGATAAATTGAATGAGTAATTGATATAGCCAATAAGAGATGGATAAATGTATGAATGAATTAAATAAATAAATAAAAAAAGTAAACAAATGAAAAAAAAATAATTAAACTAAATAAATTAAAAAATTATAATTATAAAAATAAAAAAGGAAAAAAAAAGAAGAAATAACCAAATTGAATAAAAATACAATAAAGTAAATTAAAAATAAAATAAATAAACAAATAAATACATAAATAAATTTTTAAAAATAATCAAAAATAAATTAAAAATAAAATTAATAAACAAATAAATACATAAATAAATAAATTAATAAAATAAATAAAAGAGAGTAAAATAAAAATTGAAATGCATAAATAAATAAAATGCATAAGTAAATAAATTAAATAAAATGACTAAAATAAATCAAATAAAAATAATCATTATATAAAAATACCAAAAATTTAATATAAATAAATAAATGAGAAGAAATAAAAGAACAATAAATAAATAAACATAAACTCATTTTCATATAAACAAATTTAAAAATCAATAATAAGCAAGAAGAAGAAAAATATAAAGATAAAACACATATGAAATACAAAAATAATATAACATAATTTTGTTTAATTTAATGATATAAACAAAATAAATAAGGTAAGGCAGATGAGGTAAAGAAGAAGAAGTAAATAAAGTAAACAAAATAAATAATAAAATAAAAAAATAAATTAAATAAATAAAATAAATTAATTAAATATAAAAAATAACATAAATAAAATAAAATAAAATAAAATAAATTAAATAAAATATAAACTCGCTCCCAAATGACTTTTAGCTAATTCATTTATGTTTTCTAAAATAAATTACTCTCAATGACTTCTTCAACTTACCACTGGCGGATAGGACATGTACTTGTCGCTCATGTTAAAATAGGATCCATCGGCTGGCGGCGCTGGCGATGGCGATGATATGTAGCTGCCCTTGATGACCAGCGAGGAGGCGGGCGAGGGCGATGGTATGTACAGGCCATTGGAGATCAGCATATGGTCATCCTTGGCGCGCATGGGCATGCCCTCAATCAAGCCCGTGGCGCTGTTGCGTTGACTGTGCCGCTTCGGGTTGGGCAGGGTGCGCGTGAAGTCCGGATTGCACAGCGGGTAGGGGGGCGTGCACATGGAGCTCTCCTGATATTTGGGCGGATAGGCCGTCGACTGTATGATGTCAACGTTCTCCACCAGATATGTGGATGCCGCAGCCTTCTTCTGCACATCCGCCTGCAATGCAGTGATGGGCAGCTGGTTAGGATAAGGCCAATCAGTCTGCAGTTCAATATTCGCTATAAACTGATGCCCATTTACCTTATAGACCGACTGATTATCATCCTTGGAGTAGGCATCATCGTTGCTCGGCTCCGTTTCGCCCTGCGACTTATTCTGACGACGTATGACGAACCAGGCCACAAGCGCTGCATTCAGCACCAACAGCACCATGGCCGCCGATGTAATGCCAATGATCATCACGTTGGGTAGCTCATCCTTTTCGGTATACTCGGCCGAGTGGGGCTGCGAGCCTTTGCTCAGGGTTAGCTTGATGTCGGGCATGAATTTGCTGCCACCTGCCTCGTTGTGCGCCATCACGGAGAAGAGGTATGTGCCGCCGGGTTTCAGGCTCTCCAGCGTAATATTCTGTTGTCCTACCTTGGCGTCAACATATTTGTATTTATCCTCGCCCTGCTGCTTGAAGCGCACACGATAGTAGACCTGCATGCCGCCATCGAAGCCAGGTGTCCACATCAGCTCCGCGCTCGTATCACTGACATTGCCCACCCGCAGCTGCAGAGGCGTGTCCGGGCGTGTTGGCTTACTGAACTCCAGCGTGGTGCTGGCCTGACCCATTGAGTTGCGCACAACGCACTCGTACTGCCCATAGTCATCCGCCGAGGTACTCTCCACAAGCAAGGCGGACTCAAAATGAAGCGGATCCACTTGACGCTCGACGGTGGTGAACTTGTTGCGTCGCTGCATCTTCAGGTCCTTGCCATGGCGACGCCATATGAAACTGGGTTGAGGTGAGGCCAAGGCACGGCAAATGAGCTGAGCCCGTACACCCAGACGAGCCGCAAAGCGCGTATATGCTGGCGAGTGATCAATCTCCGGCGATGCTGTAATCAATCAAAGTTGATAGGAAAAAGGAAAAGGGAAAGAAAATTAAGGATTAGCTTCTATTCTCACAAATGCTGCTGTGCTGTTTACTCACTCTGCACAACGAGCACCACATTCTCGACGGCCGGAGGTCCACGCTGATTGTCCACCGTACAGGTGAAATTGCCAATATCTCCACGCTGTACATTATCGATGTGCAGCAGCGCCGTGTTGTTCTCAAAGGTTGTGGTGGTGCGCGTGGCGAAATCGTAACCAGGTCGTGACCAACGCACATGGGCAGCCTCCAAGGGGCGGGCCTGCACTTGGCAGGAGAGCACAGCCTGTTCGCCCGGCGCAAAACTCTGACCCTCGGTGACGGAGCTAATAACGGGTGCATCTAGTAGAAGAACGAAATCAATAACTGCTCAACTGGTCAACGGGGCAACCCGAGCACTGACTACTTACATTCCACAATCACTTGAATCTCCAGCAGTGCTGTGCCCTGTGTGTTGAGTGCCTCGCACACATAGAGCCCGGCATCGTTGCGACTGAGACGACTTATATTGAGTCTGGGTCCATCCGATACCAAGCGCTGGCCGCTCAACGGGTTGCTGCTAATGGGTAGACCGTCCTTGGTCCATGTATAGCTAATCGACATGGGATTGCCACTGGCATGCAGTTCGACCTGCAGCGGTGAGCCCTCGACGCCCACAAAGCTGGTTATCTGAGCCACATCGAACTTGGGCGGAACTACGCACAATGGAAAAAGCAAAGGAAAAGTCAGAAAACAAAAAATCAGCAAAGTGAAGGAGCTCAATGCACTTACAGAGTATGTCCAGGTTGATGGTCTCGTGCACGCTGCGCTGCAGCACTTCATTGTGACTCTGGCAGGTGTAGATGGAGCCATCGAGATCCTGGGTAATGTTCACATGCATCTCGAGCGTTGAGACCGAGCCACCCCAGAGGCCGGGCCTGTTGGCCAAGTTGAGGCCCTCCACAGGTATGCCATCCTTCCACCAGCTGATTTTGGCTGGGGGATTGCTGGAGCTGGAGTCACAGATGAGCTTGGCCCTTATGCCAGGCACCAGATTCTTGGGCGAAACACTAATTTTAACCGTCTCCGGCGGAACTGAACCAAGGAACCAATCAAATGACAATGTATGAGAAATTGGATCAATTAGGCTAGAGCCAAAACCAATCACTACTCACAATGCACGCCCAGGGTCTTTGTGGCGAATAATGGGATCTCGATGGCAGCATTCTGAACTTCACACTTGTAGATGGCATTGTTGTCGGAGGCATTCACTAGGAGCGACAGCTCCGAGCTGATTTTATTGTCGCTTACCTTCGAGGCGGCATTCAGACGTTTATCGTTCTTATACCACTGCAGAGTCGGGGCCGGATTGCCGCCAGCGGAACTGCATTGCAATTTCAGGATCGAGCCGGAGATGAGAATATCGCCGTCATTGTAGCCAGTTAGCAATGGTGGCGAGGGAGGATCTAAAGAGCAGATAGAGCTAAAGCAAACTGTGCTGTGAGTCGGGGAATTCTCTTTCACTTACACAAAACATTTACGGTGTGAGAGCCCACAACATTCTGGGAGAGCTCCGCATTGAGCGCATGGCAAACAGCGATGAATGTACGGCTCTGGGAATCAATGTTCAAGGTGATGTTTGAGCTGCTCACCCAGCCGCCATCGGCGCTGCTCGTCGTCTTGAAGGTGCTATTGACCAAGGGTCGTCCATTCATGGACCAGCTGATGCGCGCTGCGGGATTCGAGGGGGCCGTAACACAGCTCAGCTGCACTGCATCGCCCACCTTAGCTTGGGTTGCGCCGCTCAGGTAGACATCCTTTGGTGTATCTATATGCGAAACAAGCTTTGCTTTATAGGCAACCGTTTAAGCATTAGTTTCGCTAGCTAACTTACAGAGAACCGTCAGATTGAGCTCCGCACGCAGCGGCGTATTCGATAATAGATTCTTGGCTTCGCAGACCAAATTGGCGCCATTGTCCGAAGCATTGGCCGTAAACTTGTAGACGTTCTCCGAGAGGCGACCTGAGGTGCGTTGAGGTGAACTGATGACCTCGCCATTGCGATACCAAACGAGCTGAGCTGGAGGATTGCCGCCACGACTGCGACACGCGATTTGTAGCTCCTGGCCACGACGCAGCGTCTCGCCCTGGCTGTAGCCCTCAAAGAACGGTGGTCCGGGTGGATCTAATTGTTAAGGGGTTAAGGTTATATATCTCTTGTTGCTAGGGAAGATTGAGAGAGCGAGAGAGAGAGAGAGAGTGGGCAGCAGTTGCTCTTCACTTACATAGCACAGAGAGCTGGACCTGAGCGCGCATGGGCACATCCGGGGGCAATGCCTTGTGGCGCGCCTCGCAGGAATATTCCTTGTAATCGTCTTCGGAGCGTGGCTGCAGTTGCAGCGTGGAGGTGGTGCGATAACGCTTCGGCGCTGTTTGATTCACTGAGACAATGGGCTCTGCAGGAGGTAGCCAAGTTAGACTAGCTATTGCACTTGAGCTGGAATTAATGCGAGCCTTACCCAATGTCAACGGCGTCTCGCCCTGATACCAGACAATCTCTGCGGCGGGATTAGCATTCTCGGTGATGCACTGCAGCTTTAGATTCTGACGTTCAATGACCTCCACTTTGGCATTGCGTGCATAGCCATCGATGGAAATGCTGCTGGGCGCTGCCACAATGCTGAGCTTGGCATTGGCGCGTATGGCCGGATTACCAGCGGCCGGACCCACCTGGCACTGGTACTCGGCATCATCTTCGAGCGTGCATTCTTAATTTGCAAATTGTATGTGCCATGAGCCGTATCCACCAGCACCGAGTAGCGCGGAAAGCCGGGTATAACGGCCGAGAAACCCAACGCAAAACCGTCCTTTGTCCATTGAACCTTGCCGGCGCGCGAGGACACCTCACAGCGCATCAGCGTATCGGTGCCCTCCAGTATCTGCAGATCGTGCGGAGTAACGCGAAATTTTTGCACAGCGGGCGTCGTACCATCAACCCGGGCCGTGCCAGCTGCAGAGAGAGAGAGAGAGGAAGAGAGAGAGAGAGTGAGTGAGAGAGAAATGATTGTTAATCGTCACGTTCGACAATTGCGCACGTAGTTGGTAACTGGTACAGCAGCCAGCAGCTAGTTCAATTGGCAGCACAATCGACCAATCGACCTGTCACCCAGTCACAGTCCCAGTCACAGTCACAGTCACAGTCACAGTCGCAGTCGCAGTTACATTTACCTACATTTCGCAGCCCACACATAAAATACACATTACTTAAGGCATAAGACCCAACGAGGCAGCCCAGTCACATCTCACTAATTTGGAACAACTTTTATTTTGTTTTGTGCATGTTTTTTTTTGTATTTCGCATGACTAACATGTGTGTAGGTGCGTGTGTGTTGTGTGTGTGTGTGTCAGGGCACTTTGAGGCTGTCATTGAGACATGGACATGTCCGCCTCGCCGCACCTCACCTCACCACGTCCGCTGCCAGTCAGTGTGTCGCTATATCAACCCACACTGAACTGTAACGAAGTAGGTCTACAGCTTGCGGCTCATTAGCATTAAAATGTCTTAAAGAAAAGAGCAGGCCACGTTCGATACCAAATTGAACCGACTACTTAGCCGTCTATATGTGCTCGAGTATGTGACGCTGTGTGTGTGTGTGTGTGTTGTCGTCGACCTAATCAGCATTAGAGCAATCTACATAGGTAATACACATAAAAGCACGCACAGTGTCACTGGGTCATAGAAAACTGTGAGGAAAAACCAAAAAAAAAAAAAAGCTGAACTGTAGGGAAATTATGTGTGAATTTTCACAGCGAAAACTCGAGCACAAAAAGGCCATTAGAAACATCAATCAGCGAGAAAGAACAATGAAGAGAGAGAGAGAGAGAGGGAGAGAGAGACAAAGCTAGTCAATGGGAAATATTTGTTTGCTAATCAGGCCAAGCTTCAGTTAGACAACTCTCTGGCAATATGCAAATTTAAACTGGTTTCATATATATATTTCTCTTCTATTTTATTATGAAATCAATTCATTTTTCCAATTAGAACTGCAATCAATTATCATTTATTATAATACTTAGCTCATTTTTTTTTAAGTTAAGGCTGCCAATCAAAACAAGTTCAATTGGTTTCAACTCGCAGCTAAATGAAGCTTATATGTAACCATATATAATTGATTGCATTAGTTTTTGTGCCACTGTGCGAGCCAGACTAAGGCAAACACTGCGTGAGACGTGCCTACAAATGGCTCAACAAATAAACGTCGCTGTCGTGGACTTCATCAATGGATTAATTGATTATTTGTCCAGCAAGGCTGCACGGTCATGAAACGAGCTCGATTTCCGTTGGACTTGAGCACGAAATCAACTACAAATATATATATATATATATATATAGATCTAGAGAAACAAATTTACATAGAGAGATACAGCTACATATGTATATTGTATATGTATATGACTGCATTTAGATAGAGCCATCCATTGCATTTGAACGTCGACGACCACACGCAGCTGCCGAGTTAGTCACTTGAGTTTTTTCCTTGGTGCGCTTCAATTTGCATAGGGCCGCATTAACTTGGCCCAAAGTTCATGCAATTAAGACCAAAGAGCAAGCGAAACAGTTGACCAAACTGCACAGCCAGAACATTTCCTGCGGCAATTAACCAACAACAGCAACAACAGAAGAAGAAGAAGAAGAGAAAAAAAAACTGCACAACTTGACAGGTTTTGCGTCGTCGACGACAAATGCCGGGAAAAACAGAGACCAAGCCCAGGCCCCGTCTCCGCTTGGCTACAACTCATTTAGTGTCATTACGAAGTAAAGCCCTCCATCTGCCTCTCGCCTTCTCTCTATATATATATGTAAGACTATAGGCAATGGGCAATTGTCACACATATGCAGTGCAGGATGGCCAACAAAGAAATCCTTGAAGTGTGACAGTAGGAAGCACTGGCTGAGGCCAGAGCAGGGCAAAAACAATGTAAAGTGAAGTAAAGTGCAAAGTAAATGAAAAGACGTCGAAACAGAAGGCGGCTAAAGTAAACCGGTTTAGCATTTCATTCATGCCGCTTGGCCAGTGGTCAGGGCGCAAGGAGTCAGCACTCAGCACTCTCCCTCTCTCTCTCTCTCACTCTCTGTGTCTTCCAAGGGTCTGTAATTGTCAACTGTGCCCACAAATTGTACGCAAAACTAAACTAACAGCTTAACCACAAAAACCGTTCCATGCCAGTCAAAGCTGATGTTGTTGATGATGTTGCCTGATGTCGATCCTATGCGACTTGGCCACAAGCTAAGTAAGTGAAGCGAGCGAGCTGTGCCCAGACTCAAAGCTACTAATAGTAGTTTTGAGCATGGCCAACGTTGGCAAGCGATGCGCAACACCGGATGTCGCACTAATGGTCAATGCAGCAACCCCTTTTATGATTCGAAACTCCCCTGTTTCAGGCGCCAAGCAAACTTACTCTCGCTCTGTCTCACTCGCACTGTCGCTGCCGCTCTGCCTGTGCCTCTGCTTTGCAAGTTAAACTATCTACAAGTCATTAACTCATATAAAGCCAGCGACTGTCGCACAGCAGGCAGGCTACGAGCCTACACAGCGCTTGTCCACAGACAATCCATGCTGAAGTGGCCTGGACCTAAGCATGAACCTGCCCCGGGAAACTGCTGCTGCGCTGCCACGTCGCTGCCGCTGTGCTGCTCTGCTGCTGCTGCTCGCACTCTTGGACCAACGCACATTTTGCTCAGTGTTTTTTTTTCTCGTCTGTTGTTTTTATTTTTCTCTTTTCTACTTTTTTTTTTCAAACTGATGCTGCTGCTGCTGTTGTTGCTCCTCCTGCTGCTGCGGCTGCTGCTGCTGCTGTCTTATCAAGACCAGTTTCTGTTTTCAGTTTGCTCTGTTTGCCTGCAACTTCAGTGCGTTAATGGAAAATATTGTGGCATATCACAGGAAATCCGGTGAGGTTTTTTTTTCTTCCTCGCACTCCTTTTAGCGTCAGGACACTTAGCGTGCACATAGCAGCAACAACAACAACAACAACAACGACAACAACAGCCATACGAATGACTTTGACAAAATTAACGGTCACATAAATCTTTGCCATAGAGCTTCTAGGCGCTCTTTGCGGCTTTGCGTTATAAATTTAATTAAAATTTCTTCCATTTCTTTTTTAGTCAATGTTTTTTTCTCTCCTCTCACATGTTGTTGCTGTTGTTGTTGTTGCGTTGTTGCGGTGCTTTGTTAATTTAACAAATGTCTTTTATTATATTGATTAAAGCGGCTTTGGTGTCAAATTTGTTGTCAGCTATGCTAAGCGCCCACAAAGTGTTTGGAATTGTTTTAAACGGCGCGGCGCAAAGGATTTCTGTGTAGCCATGACAATTATTTTCAACATGTGGCTTAGAGCTCACCACACAGCAACGGCAGCAGCGACAACCCGCGCCCCGCTTGGATATGTGCAAAAGGCTTATAATTTTGAAAAACCAGCCACCATTTGGTGTGTGTGTGTGTGTGTGTGTGTGTGTGTGCACTCGATGCTGAGCCGCTTTGGCCAACAAGATTGTTGGATCATTTAGCCATCACACAATGGAGCCTCTGCCATCGTCACGTGGCATAAATCAGAAAAGTGCTGAAAAGCGAATTTAATGCTGATGTCATATGACTGGAAATTGTCTAAAGGAATGGAAAGATTTTTGAAATACTATGAATTTTAAGGGAAGTTATGATCCTTGAAAGTTGAGTAAACTAGCAAAGTTCAAAAAAGCTTTAATTTATCAATTAAATTACAAAACAAATAATATACGAATTGTTGAAGACTGATATCTTACTTGGCTCAAAAATGATGATTTTTGCAATGCCAAACGAGCAAAGGCCCCACTGTGCGACGCTCAAGTATGAGGACATGCAAACAAGGTGGAAAATCTGTAGAGTTTCATGCATGCCGCATGCTTCGGCTAATGCTTAAGCATATATTGTTCTATATTAAAAATATAATAAGAGTTTCATAAATTGCACAGCCCGCATAGCGTTCGTCTATCAATCTTCGTAAAGCAAAGTTTTGTATTCAAGTTAAACTAGTTTTGCATAGTTCGTTCGCATCGTCTTAACAACAAATTTATGAAAACTCTTTTTATATGCTCCAATACGTGGCAAATACTTAAGATTTAAAAAGTAGCTCTGACCAGTTTGCAGTAAATTAAAGCATTGCTAATCTGTAAACTAATTAATGCTTGCAAAGGGAAAAACAATTTCCTCTCAATTGATTACATAATGTATAAATTGTTGCCAGCATTAAATCAATTGAAGCATTGTCAAAGGGAATAAATATATTATGTATATATTTGCTGTCTGCCCTTTGCAATATTTATTGTCATATGCATATATAAACACTTTGTCGTCTATTGATGGCGCTTTGAGCTTGTTTTCATATTTTCAATAACAAAATTGCCAGCATCCTTTATCTCATCGACATCATCTTTCATCTTTCAATATTCAGCTCTTTATTGTTGGCTGGCTCTTGGCTGGCTATCTTTATGGCTTGTGGGCCCGGTTTGTCCTGGCAAAAGCATTTAATGTTCGCCTTGGGCACGCTTAATAAATTCACAATAAAACGCATTTGACTCACGCGAATCGCACAGTCCACAATAACATTCGCTCTCATTGGCAATGGGGCTTACAAAATGGCTCTCGTCTGCTCTTCTCACACACTCTGAGTCAGTATCTCTCTCTCTGTCTGTCTGTGTCTTACTCAGGGAAAGCCTTGGTAAATTTCACACAAATTGCCGCATTACCAAGTCTGTCTCTGTCTCAGACTCTGTCTCTGTGGATGTGTTGTGCACTGATTGAATTATAAAATTTGCAGCTGAACAAATGTGACCAGCCATATCAAATGCTTCTACACACACACACACACACACACAGAGAGAGGGAGGGGGTGAGTGAGTGAGAGAGAGACACCCACTACTCACACCCATTCAGGCTGGCTGTCAAAAACGGACAGGCTCTTTGGCAGCGACGTTAAACTAATCAACTAATTTGCTATGAACTTTGCGGTCTGTACAAATTAGAGCGCCATTCTCGGGCACAGGCCATTGGCCAGAGAGCAGGGAGTGGAGAGTGGAGAGAGAGAGAGAGGGAGTGTGGCGGGGCAGAGCGCGCCAAGTAGCCCAGCCAGCCATAGCATTAACATTAATTATTTTCTGCTTCATGAGCATTTTAGATGAATGTGAACGTGAACGCGGAGCACTGAAACGAAGATGGGGCTTCAGTTGCTGCTCCATTCAATGCTAACCGACGCTTTCATCTTTAATTAATTAATAAAAAATTATTGCCCCTTTTGAACTCTGCGGCTGTCAACTATTTTTTGTATTATAAGTTCTTTTTGCAGTTTTAAATATGCAAAAAAAAAAAAAAAAAAAATCTATTTTATTGTTTTAGTTTATTTATTTTTTTTTTATTTTGCTATTCTTTTTTTTCTATTTTAAATATGCAAGCAATTACTTTCTGTTTTATTTATATAAATAGTATAAACATATATATATATTTTATTCTTTTTTTTATACTTTGTTTTATTCTGAGTTTGACCGCAGCACAACAAAAACAAAAAATGTATTTTGAAAATTGAAAGTATTTTGCGGCTAGCCCATGCGGGCCAGGCAATTAGTTAAATTAAGTCTGGCATTCTTTTCATCTTCAACAATTTAAATGCCAAAATATTTAGCTAAGCGCACAAATTTGCAAAATATAAATAAAAAGCATAAATAAACCAAAATTGAGCTCTTAAATATATATGTATATATGCATATATTTTTTATGAATAAAATCAAATACTATGATGAGATGACTCCGCTCTAAGCTCGGATTTAACACAGCATGCGGAAGAGTCGAAAAGGAAAATAACAAAAATACAAAACAGTTTGCGTTGGCCTTATTGTTATTGTATATCTCTATAAACATTTTTTTTTTAAATAAAATCACAGAGAACTGTAATAGAGTTGATGATTTTATGACTGTAAGCCACTCAGCAAAACATTCGTTGGCTTATACGTTCGTCCGGTTGTCAACGTTGCGTGGGTTAAAGATTTCCAACACCCACATATACGAAAAATATGTAATTTTGTTAAAAATGAAATGGAAAAAAAAGAAAACGAAAAATTGACAAATTTTATTAGTCATAAATTTTTGGGCGAGCATAAAAATCATGGACAACACCTAGGCCAGAACAGAGAAAAAAATAAAAATAAAAACAAAAATTAACTACAAGAAGAAGACGCTGAGCTGGCAGTATATGAAAATGAATTATATATATGTATTTGATACATATACATATATATTTATATATATATATAAATTTGCTTTTTTTTTTATTTATATAGGGAAAAAGTTTGAATATAGCAATGAGGACGAGCTGGAAGCGCCTTAAAATATGCAACAAAATATTATTTAGTGCGCTCGTAAAACTTCGCTGGGTGTTTGCCTGCAAATGGACAAAGTTTGTGGGACTTTTTGTTCATCTTCTTATTTTTTTTTATGCACTGTGGCAGGCAAATTAATTTTTTTGAATATTTGTTTCGTTGTACTTTTTTGTGTTAGGCCTCGTCTCTACCAGGCCGCTTTTAACGCGCTATTTTTAGGTCTTAACGGCACCAACTACCGGTCTTTAAGCTAAGCCCATACGCCCACACAAATGGCCAGCGGCTGCCATGGCAGCTGCTCCATTGACACAACCCACTGCCGGCCTGCCGGCCATTTGAATAAGAAATGTAGCCAAACAAATCTCTTTGGAAAGGGTAGAGCAATCCGTTTGGCCATATGCTCATAAAGAAATCAAACTCAACATTTAACGCTGGCTTAGAAAACCAGTTCGAGTGCCACTAACTAAGTGAGCCAACGCCGCAGCCTACGTATCTCAAATACGGGTTTTATGAATGGCAACGGCCATATGAATGGCCTCAGCTTGACTCAACGCGACAGCGACGTGGGCCGCAACAGCAGACGGACGGACAATCCCCCCCCTCCCCAACCCGTGCCTAAGCGAAGCGTCGAGACTTTGAGTTGTGGCGCATATTAAACTGAATTTCAATGCGAGGGGAGCTCTAGCTATAGGTTTCTCTATATGTATATTCAGTAAACTGGTCTCACACTCGCCGCCTCCTGCTGCTGCTGCTGCTCCTCCTCGGCCTTTGTCTTGGGCACCCAGAGCACGCACCTGGCTTGGACGTTTTTTTTTTTGTTTGCTCGGCTTAGTTTAATGCGCTGCGCGAATTGGCGAATCGACGGATCGCCAAAACGCCGGATCGACAGCAATCGACGGCTGCACTTGTCGTTTGCCAAATGCCAAGACACGAAGCCAGAGCCGGAGCCAGAGCCAGAGCCATTGCATGCCACACTTGGCTGTTGCAGTTGCCGTTGCCGTTACTGTTGTTGGCTGCTTGGCTGGTGTATGTGGCAGCTGCATAATTATAATGTCTGGGCTCAATTGGCCCGCTGGCTTGGTATTATGTTTTTTATTCCCCTCACTGTACGTTAAGCCGCTTGTCCGTCTGTCTAGCCAAAAGGTCAAACTACATATTTTTGCTGTTGTTTTGTTTTTTTTATTGACGTGCTGAACTTTAAGTGTGCGACTTAGAAATGAGTTTGGCCCGCAACTGGATAGAAAAACTACAAACTTCAAACTAATATATTAATTATAAATTAAATTCAAAAGTCATTTAAATCAACTCCGCTGTAGTTAATACACTTCAAGCAAGTCGTAAATTATAAATGAGGCCAAGTCTCAGATGCCATAAATAAACGCAGCACACAAAATAAATTTCAAGCTACATTTTTTTTTTTAACTACTTCAGGAAATAGAAATATATGCATAAAATTGGTGAAATTCGCAAATAAAATTTATAAAAATATGAGCAACATTAATTCAATATAACATTCAAAGCGATTTCGATTCGTTTCCCTTTATCGCCTTTTTCAAATCGAATTTCGGTGATTAAACCATATTCTGCGCGGCTTCAGCTAATAGTCGCAAATTATTCAATTTTTTCTTTTGGATGTGAATAAAAAATTGCTAAATTAATATAAGTTAAAGCGATATATTTAAATTTATAGAGCTCGCAAATATTTTATGCCAATGCAGTATTTTTTTTTATTTTGCTCATCCTGTGAGTCGTAAAAACAATACGTTTTTCTTTTTGCTCATTAAGTTAACTATAAATAAGTATATGTAAATGTTATGTATGCAATTCCATTTGATTTTTATTTTGTTTTATTTTATTTATGTTTTTTTTTTTATTTTTTATTATTTTTATTGCCTTGTACCCGCACACACACTTCGGATTCATCCATGAATGGGTTTTGCGGGCCTGTTGAAAAGTTGTTGCTTTTGTTTTTGTTCTTTTTTTTTTTTTAGTTTATTTCGAGTATTGTGTTTGCCTTTTTGTTTCATATTATTTATGTATGCAGATTTAAACTTTTTTTTTTTAACTGTGGGATTGTTTGTTTTCAGCTTTCAGCTCAGCTCGTTTGCGTTTTTTGTTAAAAAAAAAGAAAAAAGTTTAATGGCCGCCTGATTGCGGACCAAAATGTTCGTATTACCTATTTATGTTTTCAAGGATGCGTTCATTAAGTTGTAAGATTTATGCAATGCATTGAGACATGAGCAATGCTCAAAGATTTTGTTTCATTTCAATTTAAGGCGCAATATATACTCAGATACACATATATGCGTATGTCTCAGTCACAGTCTCAGTCTTCGAGAGTAAGAACTGAAAAGCCAGTCAGTCAAGCGCGTCGGGCCTGAAATTCAAGTTATCTGAAGGCGTTTGAAAAACTGCTCGAGCATAACAACTGTCTGCGGGCCCCTAGCCAAATGTTAGATAATCAAGCGACACCAAAAAGCAAAAAGATACGCGCTAGCAGTGCAATACGAAACACGGCCACACTGGTCAGATTAATGGCTACAATCTGATTACTTTGAGGCCAACAACAAGAGACAACAACCGACAACAGACAGCAGACAATGGACAGCGGACATGAGACAAGAGCCAAGAGCCAAGAGCCAAGACAAAGGCCAGCCAACGATGGGAGCCATAATTAAGCAAAAGCCGTCGCAAGTCACAGTTTGCTGTTTAGTCCGAATTTGTAAATTATAGACAAGCCGGGTGGGAATAATGCTCCACATGCCCAGCAACCAAATTGTTCATTTGTCAAAATTAACACGCAGTCAGCAGACAAGAGCTCACTCTCAATTGTTGTTGTTGTTGATAATCTGCATGTTGCTAATGCTAAGCAGTTGCTTAAGTTTAAAAAAAATATATATATATATATTTTTAGTCATGATGCGTAGGAGCAGTCAGTTATTAATTATGTAAATGCGCCAACTTAAGGTATAGCAACAAGCAGATTGACTAACTAATTGATTGGCGTCAGATCAAAGCTAAAATCCAAAAGAAAAAGAAGAGATAAACTCGACAACTGACTGATTGCCAAAGTCTCTTGCTTGTGTTCATTTTCATTTTTGTAAGCTTTTGTTTATTTAAATTGTTAAAGAATATCTAATCAAAATGAAATTAATCAAAAACAGCAGAGGGTTTGAATTGATGTTTGCGTTGTGTTGTGATGTATATATTATTGTTATAATACAAATAAGAGCTTGCTCTATGTCGAGCCCTTGCTTAAGGCATTTGAGTGATCCATAAGAGAGTTATTTATATAGACAGTTAGTTATTTATATATTATTTATATATGCTATGAATTTGTCAGAGCATGCATATTAGCATACTCTCAACTCTAATCAGACTATAGAAAAACGAACAGAATCAGAACACTTTGAAATTGAAACAAGAGCCGATCCCTCGTGTTTCACTCTCTGCTCTGCTCTCGGGAAAAAAAAAACGAAGCAGGAAGTAAAGAATACAACGACAAGCAATAGGGTTGCTCGAATATTCTCTGATTTTTGGTTGCTCTATATTAAAATGAATTTTTTATAAGAACAACGTTAATTTATATGTATGTATTTATTAGCTTTGTATTATTTTTTTACTTTTTTTTTTTAATTCATTTATTATTATTTTTACAAAAAAGATTTACTTTTTTAATATTGATTATTTATAATTTGAATAATATTTATTTTATTTTTTTATAATTTATTATTATTTGTATAAAAAATGATTTATTATTTATTTAAAAAAAAAGACAAGACTGGAGATTTTAAAGATTTATTTGATATTTTTATAAAGATTATTTTATCATTATTAATTTATTATTTATTTTATTTTATTTCTAATTATTTATTATTATTTGAAAAATAGATAAACTATTTATTTATTTATTTAATATATTGATTATTTAATATTTTAATATTATTTATTTAGTTATTAATTTCATAAAAGTATTTATTATAATTTTTAAAAAATAGGCATTTATCATTTATTTATTATTTTCTTTGTTTCTTAATTTCTTTGAAAATTTCTCCCATCAAAATTTATATTCGAAATTCAAAAGTCAAATAATTTAAATTATTATTCTCTGCCGTTGCCAATTGAGTTTTTCCAAAAATGAATGTAAATGATAATCCAATTCGTTAACAAAATTTCGATGCATATCTTATATGACGAACTGTTCCCACACCATATAATTAATGTATGTATATAAATATATATAAATTTGAAATATAATTTCCAATAGCAATTGAGGCTTGTTGGCTCTTGTCGCTTGTTGTTCTTGGAAATTGCGAAGGCAAATTGAATAAACGAAACAGCTTCAAACAATTTTCACAGTGTCGCGTCTTGTTATTAATTCAATTTTTGTTGCTTATTTTTTTTTCGTCTTTTTTTTTGTTGTTGTTTTTTTACCGTACACTTTTGTGGGTTTTCGACCACGTTTCTGGCAGTTTAATTGAGGCAGCCGAGGGGAAACAGATACTGACAACTGCTGCCGCTGTCCAAAAAATACAAAATAAAAAAAACCGGCTTAGGCGCGTCGCACACAGAAACAACAACTCATAGCCATCCATCATTATGAAATGTATGAGAGTGTGCGTGCCCATGAGTGTGTGTGTGTGTGTGTGTGTGTGAGCTGCACCTGCTCGCATTTAGCTGGCCTGGGAAGCAGCAGTTAAACTCACAAGAGGCCTCCTTCATTGATAGTTTCATGCACTCATGAAGCTCAACTTTCGCATGCGCAAAGTTGTCGAACAACATATGCTGACCATCGAGCCAGAGTTCCAGCTACCCAGCTCCCAACTCCCAGCTCACAGCTCACAGCAACTGCGCTCCAGTTTAAGCGGCGATCTGTGTACTTGGCTGGAACCGGCCCAGCTGGCTCGCTTCAGCTTCTGTTTTTTTTTTTTTTGTTTCGTTTTTTCTCCTTTTGCTGTGATTCTGCGTAGCATGGTCTCAGCTCGGAGTTCTCTGTGTTCTTCTGTTCAGGTTTTATTTTGTTTTTTTTTTTTTTTCCTTCAACAATATTTTTTTTTTATTTTGCTTTTTGTTTTTGTGCAGCGAACGTAAGTTAATATGACTTGTAGCACGATGATTGCTTCCTGTGGCAGCGAGTGACTTGAAAGCTCGCACGACGCTTAGGCGCTGACAGCGACGCTGACGCAGACGCAGACGCTGACGACGTTTCATCAGCTTTTGTTGGCCAACTTTTGTGAGTTGAGCTGACTTTTTTTTTATGAATGAAAAATCGCTGCTGCTGTCGCTGTCCCTGCTGCTGGCGGAAGTAATAAATTAATTGAGTAAATATCGATTCGCACTGCTGCTGCTGCTGCTGCCAGGGCTGCCTTGTTAATTGGCAGCACTTGAACAACACACACACACACACATACACTCCAATCGAGCAGTCAACTGAAAGCTTGGCAATTGAACTACAAAGATTTTTCTCTATTTTGCATAGCCAATTTGGCTTGTAGCAGAGTTAAGGGCGGGCCAAAGGCAAAGCTGTTTGGCCAAATTGTGTTAGCTTCAACAAATTCAGGCAACAAACTCAGCTCGTCAGCGTTGTTGTCGCCAGATCCTGGCAGCACGACGAGATTAATGACCATTGATAGCGCATATTCGAGTGCGCATCGAGCGTATTAATGCAGCTTGATAATTTATTGAAAGCGCTTCTAATGAATTTTTATGTTTTGGCTTAAAGTACATAGCGATGGCAGCAGCAGCAGTAGAGTGTGTGTGTGTGTGTGTGTGAAGCGCTACTAAGTGCCTTTTAACGGCTGCTTCCGCTAACGTTTGACTTGTAATTTGGTACGTAAAGCGTTTTTTATGGCAGCTTTTATGGCAGCATATGCCAAGAAGCTGCTGCCGATGCTGCCGCTGCCTCATCGTGCGTACTAAACTTAATTAATTGGCCAACGGCGTTGTTTTACCAATTATTTCTAGTTCTATTTCAGCGCTTAAGCCTGGACTAGCTTTCATTTCAAATTGCTTGAGCAAAATTGCATTTAATTGAAATTTAAATTTGATGTCGCAGTCACATTAAATATGCGAATGTCCAGCTGAAAGAAAGGGCTTTATTTTTATTTATTTATTTACTTACAACTTAACTTATGCATATGGATAGGAAGAGATTTTTGTTATTTAAATTTGTTGTATTTATTTATTTTTTTTTTTATATTTATTTACAGTTTCACATATGAATATGGATAGAAAGAGATTTGTATTTATTTTATTTTTATTTATTTATTTTTATTATTAATAGAAAGAGGAACAGAGCTGATTGGCAAGCATATAGACTGCAGTTAGCTTCAATTATCTACAGATCAGCGAGTGAGAGAGAGAGAGACAGTGAGAGAGAGAGAGAGAGAGAGAGAGAGAGCAGGACTGAGGCAGCCTCTCAACTGTCTGCCTCTGCTCTGCATTATATTATTCAATTCGCATTGACAAACTTTTGCGTTAATGAACTTAAGCTCTATTTGTTGAGATTAATGTTATTTATGCATGCGCGTGTGTGTATTAAGGCCATAAATTGTTGCAGCAAAGCCCACGCCTTTAATTACAGTTGCAGAATTGCAGAATTGCATTTGCAGTTGACGTGGCTATAACCGTTATAAGCTGCTAGAGCATTCGCACGTTACATATGTATGTATATATTTAACCCAATATTTTTGCAGACATTTTATTATTTCGTGTTGTTTCTTTTTGGTCTCTCTGTATATCTGCCTCTCCCTCCTCCCTCTCTCTCTCTCTCTGTCTCTTGTGTCTTGTGTGTTGCTGCAGCAGCTTTATCGGATTGATCTGAACGTCATGCATAATTGCATATATCAGATGCAAACACCTAACTGTAGATACATATATATACATATATGTTTATATGTATATACCTATATGCTCGTTACAAGCGGCCCGTCATAAGCAGCAACAGCAACAGCAACAGCAGCAGCAGCAGCAACTGTTGCAACTTGTTTGCTCTTGCTGCGGCTGCCGTTGACGCCACCTAACTGTCAACTTTCTTTTTTCGCCGGCTCACATAATTACAGCCATAGCTGTATATATCTCTCTCTGTGTTTGTGTGTGTATATACATTGTATTAAGTTTTACTTGCATGCAATTAGCATAAAAAATATCAACAGAGCTTGCATTTATATAACGCTACAAATTATGCATCATTGGAGCTGCCACAGCAGCAACAGCAGCAGCAGCAGCAGCAGCAACGCCAAATTGCAACGACGTTGAATAATGACCGAAAATGCAATGGCAACCAGCCGCCAACTGCCACCCCGACTGGGAGCTACCAAGTGGCAGTGGCAGCCAACAGCCGCCAGTTGCCACCGCAGTTGCCACAGCCTCAACTTCAGCTTCAGCTGACGACAGACAGCTGCCGACGATGATGGAAATGAAGATGGAGATGGAGATGGAGATGGAGATGGAGACGGAGATGGAGCTGCAGCTGGAGACGTCGAGCATATGTAGGAGTCGTCGACAGTGTCGTGCTAGGTGCCACGCCACTGACACCACACGCACGCCTTCTCTCTTTCACTCCCACGCCCATTCCCATTCCCACCCGCACTCGCGCTCTCACGGCCACGCCCACTTTTGGCGGAAATCTAGGCGCATTGGCTGTAAATCTGCAATTGCAAACATGCTCAAACACCAAACAAACGCAGCAAACTTTCTGCTTGAGATGGAACAAATTGGCGAAATTTAATTCGATATTTAGAGCTTGAGTTGCGGGCGGCATATAGAAATATTTAACAAATAAAAAGTATATAAAAATTATGAAAAAAAAGTAAAAATACAAATAAAAAACAAGAAGAGTTTTTAAATATGTTTCTAGCAATATTCTCTAGTTGATTTTTGAAATATATTTTTCCCAACAATTAAATAAATTAATTTAATTAAATTGAGGAAAACAATAAAATGAAATATTTGTAAAAAATTATTATTATATAAAAATTCAAGAAATATTAATCTTGAATATTAATCAAGAAAAAATTATTAAAGTTTAACAAAGCCATGTTGGTAAATATGCAAAATGATGTGAGATATTCGACAAAAATCTTAATTAGACATTTTGAAGAGTCAGATGAAACTATTTGAATGGTATAAGGGAGACAAGAAGGGAGATGATGTGGGAGGAGGGGGAGGGAAAGTTAAGGGGGAAGGGGGAGGGGAGAAAAGAGGGACGCAGGGGGAAAAGGGAATGAGGAGGGGGGGATAGGAGGTGAAGCAGGGTGGGGAGCGGGAATTGGGGAGGGAAGGAGGGAACGCCAGGGGGAAGGGAAGGGGGAGCACACGTGGGAGGGAGGATGGGAGGGGGAGGGAGGCAGGGAGGGAGGGAGGGAGTGAGGAGTGAGGGATGGAGGGAGGGAGTGAGGGAGTGGAGGTAGGGAGGGAGGAGGGAGGGGAGTGAGGCATGATTTATTCATTGTATTTATTTATTTATTTCATTTATTTTATCTTATTGTATTTTATTTATTATTTATTTTTTTATTTTTATTTTATTTATTTATTAATCATTCATTTATTCATTTATTCATTTATTTATTTTATCTATTTGTTTATTTATCTATTTATTTTTTATTTGTTTTATTTTATTTTTATATATTTTTGTATATTATATATTTATTTTTATTTATAATTTTTTTTAATAAATATTTAGTTACTTCGTATGAGCATTCAACTAAAAATATTAATTCCATTTTTCTAAAAATTGAATGCAAACTACAATTTAACCTAAACAATATATTGCATTCATTAAATTTTTAAAAACAAATTATTTAAAATATTTCTGATATGAGCTCAGCACATGTATAAAAAACTCAAACTCAAATTGCATATAGACAGATAAAAATGTGAATATGATATACAAAAAATATGGATGTGATAACAAACTAAAATCTAATAAAATCAATTTATAAAAATTCGAGTATTATGAAAAAAAAAATATATGGAATATCGAAAAAAAAATGTCAATGGCCCATTGTTTGGAAGCTTGACGCTCTTTTGGCCTTTTTTTTGTGAGCGTGTGAAAAAGTCAACAAAATAAGGTCGCATAATAACAAATATCGACGAGACGAACGTGCACATCTCTAATGCTCAGCATATGTGAGCAAATACACACACACACACAGTTACATACATGTGTGTGTGTGTGTGAGTATTTGGTGCATTGAAAATAGGCGCTGTGTGGTGGGGGCGTGGCTGGGGCAGCCTGGTTTGTAGGCAACGGCACGCATGAATAGAGACATAGACAGCTCGACGCTTTCAAAGGCATGCTGCACGGTGGGTTTTCACCCACTTGACGCGCAAAGTGGTGCAAAATAAGCGCAGTGCCTGGGCGCACATAAAGCACAAATATGCAAACGTCTGTGTGTGTGTGTGAGTTTGTAAAAAGACAAACAAAATGAAAGCGTACAGCAGTTAAAACACACATGAGCAAAAATAAGAAGAAAAAAAAGATGAGAAACAAGTGATATAAAAAACTCTAACACACACACACACTCACACACACATGCTTAGACTTACAAAAAAAAATTGGTTCAATTTAGCACAGAGACAACGCCAAGGAGATGAGACAGCAAGAACAACACACATTGGCAGCATCGGTTCACGTTGATGGGCTTGAGCCTATTTGTAGCTCCAATTCAGCTTGCTTTTCTTTATTTTCCGTTGTTGTTTTTCTCTTATTTTTTTGTTATATTTTTTTTTACAATTTTTGCAGTCGAAACGAGCGACGACAACTCGTTAGCACAAATTTGCTTTGAGGGGTGTTTAATGGGCGGGTGGCAGTTGCTAAGAGCATAGAGCAGGCAGAGCTGTACTCCACTTCACTCTACACCACTCTGCTCCTCAGCACTCTTCACGCTGCTCATTGCTGTCAACGCCTCTTAAATGGGCAGCAACGAACAAATTTTTTTTTTACAATAGAATGGAAAAAGCCAAAGCGAAACGCGTATCCAAAGTCGCCGCCAAAAACAGGAAAAGTCACTTCACTTGCTGTTGTTGTTGATATTTTGGCAAATTTTCATAAACTGTTATTTATTTTTATTGCACAAAGCAAATGTTAGTCTAAAGAAGCAGAGAGCAGCAGCAGCAAAAGACGCTGCAAAAGTTGCAAAGCAATTTTCTGCTGTTATTACTTCCCTCTCTTTCACACACACTCCACTCCCTCTCTGTCTCTCTATCTCTTTTCGTGTTAATTTTGTTGTATATTTGGCTGGCAAACGTCTGTGGCGGAAGTGAATTTGCAAAAAACACAACAACAACAACAACAGCAAGTAACATGGCTAAAAAGGAAACTGTTGTGCGCTTTTGACCAGGCCCCAGCAAGGCAAAAAATAAATAACTATAAACATATATAAATTTTATATATATATATTGTGCAAAAAAAAAAAAGAGTGTCAGACTGAGCGACTCGTTGAGTACAAGCAAATATGCATAAGCTAACAACAGCAACAACAGCAGCAACAGAAACAACTTGGAAGCGCATTTTATTTACATAAAAACAAATGACCAGCATTTTGTGCGGGTCTCCAAGCTGCTGGCTGACTGGCTGGCTGGCTGGGGGTAGTCAAAGTCAAAGCCGGGAGTGAGTTGTACAAATGTTAAGCAACAACAAGAAATGAGAAAAAACGTAGCAGAAGTAGCTGTAGAAGGTACCATAAGACAGGGGTTGTAATTATACACAATATGAGAAAGAGACAGAGAGGAGAGGGAGTGTGAGAGGTAGCAGTTGGAACCCTCAACAAAGTTGCACACGTTGGTAGGTCTATTAGGTAAATGCCTCAGCATTTGGGTAGCCTGGTACACAGGAATGTGCTTGGGAAAGTTGCAATCGTCAGTCCCCAAGCATGAGCTGGCAAATATTACACAGAAACATGAATGTGAAAGGATGCCAACTGAATAATCCGCAGATGGCTTTTGGTTGGCAACTACCACAATGGCATGGAACACCAGCTCCTGTAGATGATAGTATTTATGCTTAGATAAAAGTACTACTTAGCAATAGCAGAAACACAAAGCTGAAATTTGAATTTGAATTTGTGCTGACAGAGCAGAGCAGGCCTACGAGCACGGAAATGTAAAGAGATTTTAGAAGAAGTTGTAAGAAAAATAGAAAAATTTGTTAATATTTATTTTCAGAATCTCAAAATCAATTAAATACTAAGCAATATTTAGCTTGAAGTTATAAATGAATGAAAGTTTTTAAAAATATATTTTTAATTTAATTTCAATTTTGTTTTAAATGATAATGAAATTTAGCGAGGTAATTTTTTTATATTTATATATTTTAAAAGTTATTACATTATTTAAAAAAATAATTAAATACAATTTTATATAATTAAAAATAAATTTTATTTAATTGTAGAGTTTTCAAAAATATTTGTAAAATAATGTTTAATATTTTTAAAAAATTTTTTTTTAATTCAAGAAACGAAATATAGTGTTATTTGTCTTATTCTTTTTATATATTTTATTATATTTTTTGTTCAAGTAAAACTTAAAAGTCGTTTAAGAACTTAGCAATTTCATAATTAGAAATGCCTTAAACATAATTAAAAACAACAAACGCTAAACGCTCTCAGTGAGATGCTAAGCAGCTTTGAAGAGCTGTTTAAGAATATTACGCAAAAATGAATTTTTTTTCAAGCCAATTCCTAATGGAACCGAACAACATTTGCTCTGGCTATTGCGGTCAGTCTGCCCCCCTTTTGCATTTTTTTAAATTTTTTATGCTGTTTCAGTATATGTGGGCCGCCTCCCTTGCCCAACGGCTGCCCACAACCTGTTCCAACATAATTTGCAGCAGTTCTTTTTAATCAGAGCAAGTGGCTCGCTGGACAAGTACTCTGTAAGTAGTTCTCTTAGCAGCAGCTGCTGCTGCTGTTGCTGGCGTTGCTGCTGCCCACCGATTAGCCGTTGAGCTTAGCCGAGGTTCAATGCACTGAAAAGTGGTTGCGTATTAACCCACACATACAGAGTGAGAGAGAGGGGCTAGGGGCGTGTTTTAGACAAGTGCGTCAAAAGTTTAGCACGTTTTGAGGCATGACTCTAAGCCAAATCGGTGCTAAGTCCGGCTATGAGCCAAAAGCTGTCCGTTTGCCGAGGTTTAAAGCTTTAATTCAATTTGCCTAGGCTAAAGCGCTGGGATTATATAGTCAAGTTAGAGCCATACACAAAGAGAGAAAGAGAGGGGGAGAGGTGCGTGTAGGTATATCTATAAACCTACATATTCGCTGGTTTACATAGCCTGTATTCCCTCCTTTTGGGCCATCAGCGTTTACGAGCTTGTAGGCAAAAGAGATTTGAACATTTTACACTTTTTTTGTTGTAATACAACGGGTCTCTCCCTCCCTCTCTCTTTCACTCTCTCAGAGCTTAACCACATCCTCAATTTTTCTAGTTGTGCGAATAAAAAAATAAATGAAAAAAAAAATGTAATCATAATTTTTGTGCCGCCTTTTGTTGCTTTTGTACTAGGTTTGGCCTCTTGCTACACATGTTGAAAATTTGACTGGCTCAAAACTGTGTGTGTGTGTGGTGTGTGTGTGTGTGGGCAGGTGTATTTCTTTTGAACTGGCCTGACTCGCCTAAGCGTCTGCCCGTCTCTACTTTTATTTCATGTTATTTTGTGTTTTTTTTTTGCCTGGTTTGCCTTTTGCAGCTTGACTGGTATTAATTTTGAACGCGTGCAAATGGAGCTGCGACCACGAGCTCGACCACATGCCGAGGCAGCTGGCTCACCAGTTCACCTGCTCAGCAGCTCAGTGTTTCAGTGGTTCAGCTCCATGCATGTCCCTGGGCGTGCGCCAACCGAAAAAACCAACTGAAACTGCCATCATAATGATGCCAACTGCAACGGCTGTGGAGCTCCCTTTTGGCAACGATGTGCCACAAAATATTTCAGCAATTTTGCTTTTAACTACATAAATTACGCATAATAAACAAGCACGAATATCGATTGCTGCACAATCTTTCGTACATTTTTAAATTACTCTTAAATGCTTCATTTCGTAATAATATACAATTCAATTCTGAAATGGCAATTAAATCATTTTTGGAGCACAAAAGAATGTTTTTCCTTCATTGATTTTATGCTTGAATACCTTTCAGAAATGTCAGCAATCTATGAGATAGATTTAAATGTAATAAATATTTACAAAATGTATTTATATTTATATCTTACAATTTGATATACATTTTATTTATACTTAATTAAAATAGAAATATACTTTTTTTTTTTGTATGAGCAGAACTATTGAAGCTGCCTTAAATTAAGCATTTTCATTTACATATCTTATATTTAATTTATTATATTTGCTTTCTGTAATATTTTGTATTTACATACATAAAATTATAAAATATCACACTTGATTTTCTATATTTTATATTTTAAACAAAAAATTTTAAAATATGTATGCTGCAATGTATAATTAATTAGTATAATATTTATAAAAAATATTTAATTCAAGCTATTTTTTTTATTTAATGTTCTATTTTTAAAGCATTTTCACCTAAGATAAAATAAAGTTTATATTTGTATATATTTCTTAGTTTTTATTATTTATATATTTTAGTTTTTAGTTAATTAATTTTTTCGTATTAATATATTTAATATTCAAATATATCTATTAAATTTTTTAACTAATTAAATATTCTTATTATTTTATATAATATTTGTCATTTATTGTACTACTCTTTATTGTTATATTATTTATTTATTATATTTTCTATTGGTATACATATTTTTTATTTTGTATGTTAAATATTTTTATTGATTTAATTGATATTTTTTATATCTTGTTGTACTTTAAATATATTTTTTATTTTATATGATTAAACTCTTTATCATTATATTATTTATTTTTTATTTTTTCTACTGTTGAATATATTTTTTATTTATATATTATTTCAATTGATATTTTTATTTCTTGTAGTACTTTTTTATACATATTTTTATTTCATATGTTAAAAATATTTTTTATTATTTAAATTAATATTTTTTATTAATTATTTATTTTTAATTATTATTTTTATTAATTATATCATGTTTCATTATTTATTTTGCTATTTTTTTTTATTTTATAAATAAATTATTAAAATGTTTAATTATTAACCATATTTTATTATTATAATTTATATTATTGTATATTATATATCTTCTATTTAATTAAGTTTCAATTCTCTATATATTTTATAATTTTATAGTTTTACAGTTCATTCTTCAATCATCTCTATCTTTGTTTATATTTTATTTATATGTCCATCGACCATTTCAAGGTTTATAACAACCAGAGCAGCTCATCGCTTGATCATTATGTGTTCCGTTATTTCCCCCATCATAAATCTATTTCTATATTTAACAAAAAAATTCTTTTGTCTCTGCCGTCTCAGCTCATAAATGCAAATGCACGTTCGACTCCTCATTTCATTTGCAATTAGCAACATGTTAATTAATGATTTTCAATGCTCACTAATAGATTCGTCATGTGTTGTAAGAAATGATTGAAGTGCGACAAAATGCAATGGATTAAAACTGAAATTCTGAATTCGTTTTTCAAATATTTTCATCGCACCGATTTTCATCGGCTTCGACACATTCATTAGCATTGAATCAAAAGCGGAACAGAAACCATTGCTCTCTCTCTATCTCTGTCTCTGTGTGTTAAGTTGTTAAATCTTTTACATTTTTTATGCAAACAAAATTTTAATGCTCGTTTCAATTAGCAGCCAAACAAACTGTGGCAACAAAAGGCGCCCAAAAACTTTACACAATATAAAGGGAGAACAGAAAAAAAAAACTATGCAAATTTGCTAAAATTGGAAATAATTAAAAACAGCAACGGACTGCAGGCTGCAACAACAACAACAACAACAACAAAGTGTGATGGCAAAAATTAAATTATGTGTGCCACAAAGTTCGCCTCGAATTATGTCGCATAAATCAAATAAACAGCAGCAGCAAAAAAAAAAAAAAAAAAAAAAAAGAAAAATTGAGAGGAAGAAGCAGCCAAAGTTGAGGCACAGCAAAAATGTTGAGCAAAATAACTGAGAAAAAATTTATACGAACAACTTTTGCATTTAAAGCGAGGGCCAGAGGCTGACTGGCTACGGCGGCTGTGTGCTGCACGGTGGCAAGTGCCCCGTGTGTTGGCGCAACACTTGGCCAAAAGAAAAACAACAACAATAACAACAAAAGCAACAACAGCAAATTTTTATACGTATTCGCATTGTGTAGTAGAAACCGCAGCGCGCAAAAAAAAAACAAGTGTTTAAATGTCAACAGCAAACACAAGAAAAACCAGCAGCAGCAGCAGCAGCAGCAGCAACAGCAGCAGACAAAAGGAGTTGTGCATGTGTGAGTGTGTGTGTGTGAGGTCTGCGGAGAGCCGCGCAATGCATATGGCATAAGATAAACGTCGCGGCGACTGCGTCTGCGACTCATCTGCTATTTGTTGTTGTTCAAAGTTGTAGTTTTTAAATTTTTTTTAAACATATTTCACATCTTCTTCTTCTTTTTTTTTCTTAAGCCAAATGTCATGAACTTTTTGGTGCGGTCAACGTAGCATCTGCAACTGTGAGATACATATTTGGCGCACATGATGCTTAATAACTTACCCGCGAGCAATGCAAATGTCAAAGTTATCCAAAACTGCATCTTGTTGGCTTTCGATGAAATATATATATATATTTAAATATATATAGCTGTGTGTATATATTAATATTTGTTTAACAAATTCGCTTTCTTGTTAGGCTGTTTACAGTCGCAGATACTTTTGTATCTATTTCGCTTGTGTTTAATTGCAAGCCGCTGGGCTTGGCCATGCATTTGAGCCAGGCATTTTACACAATGATTTCAAACACACTCTCGCACACACACACACACTCAAACACTGTTTAGTTAATATCAACTGTTAAATGTATAACGACTTTCAGTTGTTTTGCTCTCGTCTCGTCGCAGACTCAGATTTTTGTTTTGATCGTAAAACACACGCTTAACACGCGCTTCTTCACACACAGAGCGAGGCGCTTGACAGACACACGACGTACATAGACAACGCGCAGACCGTTCAAAACTGAACGCAGCCGGAGATGCCGCCTTGCTCTGAAGCTATGTACCGGTCGTTTGCAACTTGAAGCGGCGCTCAAGCGAACTCAAACCCGAGCAGGCAGCTCGAACTCAAACACGAACTTATACGAGTCAAATAACGGTTTGGATCATTGCTAAGCCAGCCATGCGACGAACAAGTTGTTGCAACAAAATGTGCTTGAATTTTAATTCATATTTATTTGAACATTACAAATTAAAACTAAATAAAAACAATTTTAAATATTTATTTATTAATTTATTTATTTCAATATAATTAAATTCTTTTTCATTCTCATTTATTGTTAATACCACTGCCATCTACTCTCTCACTCTCGCTCTTTCTCTCAGTTTATCTAAAAACGATTGCAGCTTCGTTTTTATGTTTTAGTACAGCGACTTCGTTGCCAACTTCGTTTAGTAAAGGCACGACTCTCACACAGCAGCCATGGCACTTGCGCACCAACGCTGTCGAAGAGGTGCTCTTCTCTGCTAAACGTTTCGTAGTGTGCAGACGCAACTCTTATACGAAACTCTGCTACGCCAGCAGAGCCAATAGCTGAATATAATTTCGAACTAAATTAGCAGAGTGCAAACAAAATGAGCAGGCAACTCGAATGCGTATAAGAGTTGCAGTAGAAGAGTTGCCAGTAGCAGAGCGGCAGCGGCAACATGTCTGAGCGCTGTTATTATTATTATTTTTTTTTTTTCGATTATGAAAGTAAGAGTATTTGTGTCCGTCCGTTCGTCTAGCTGGCAATGTTAGTGGAAAAACATGGGAAAAACATCCAGCGACAAATGCAGACGGGGCAAACCAAAACAACAGTTCAGCCCAAAAGATTCGAAAAGTTTGCCATAGCAAGCGAAAGTTCCGAAAGTGCAGCCCATGAGCAAGTCAATTTGTCTGCCTTAGTGCACCACTAACAGATCAACCATAACAAAGCAATCACACACACACACTTACACACACACACACATACAATAGATGTGATAATATTGAAAGATGGAGTATGCGTGGGATTTATTCAAGTTTACTTGGGCCTAACTTGTTAGACCTGAGCATTATTCCACTCGAGAGCCACAAAATAATCATAGCAAAATTAGATCAAAAGATGTTATTTTTTCATCTTTTGAGCTAAAGATTTATGGCGTCTTTTCATATGTTAATAAACACTTACTTAGCAAGTCTTGGAATTAAATCGAGTTTTTTTAAGATTGCAGCAAAGACTTTTTTTTTTTAATTAGATATATTAGAAAAATTATAAAATTAAAAATACGCATTAAACAACGTGCATGGGATATTGTAATATATTTTCATACATTTATTTATTTATTTTTTATGTAAGAAATTTTACATAAAATAATAAAATAGTTAAGAGTAATATAAACCAAAAATATAAATATATAAAAAACAAATTTAGATAAGAAATTATACATAAAATAAATAAATATTTGAAAAAAAAATAAGTATGTAAACCTTCTATTTATGTAATAAATAATAACTATTTAAGCACCTACCTCACCCTATTAAAAAATCTCAAAATCATCTGTCAAAAGTTTTTTGTCGTTTTGTGAAGGACTTGATACACGAATTATATTCCATTTTTGAACTATATGATTTAAAAAATACTATATAACAAAACCCTCAATACCAAATATATAAAAAGCATTATGTTTACTGTAATAATTTAAACGATTAAATACTTTCTCGAACTTATAACTAGGACTATGAAAGGCCAAACTATAAATATAAATTAACTAATTTCCATTAAAGCACGGACTGTGCTGTTCCAGTTTATATATTTGATAACCATCGAAAAAACGCCCGCCTTATAAATATTACTTTGTCTTGAGTCGCCCATAAGTTAACACTGGTATAAATTCTTATTTTTAAAACAAGATTGTGTAATGGATTTCAAACTTCATAAAATTCTAATAAAATAAATAAACCACCCATTCCCACACCGACAAATTAAAAATACAACTAAATGATAAATAAGGAAAAAACAGGTTGGTGTGTCAACATTGAGTTACCGATACTAGAAGTCTATACAGCTATCACCATTATTTTTACTTTAAATTAAAAATTAATTAGCAGTAGTAGTTTTGCAAACCCCCGCCCCCCCTTTTCGTACACCCCGCACCAAGTGGCTTAGACTTGTCGCGCACCTGTTCCCAAACCCCCCCACAAGACCTCTCATTTCTTCCTGCGACAAAGGTATTTCGTATATGTTGTCGTAGGATGTGTCCTGCCTCTTTACAGAAGTCCTCGAACTGTTTGCGGAGCTGTGTAGCATTTCTCACGGTTTTTTCACCTTTTTTTTTTTTTGATTAGTTGCACGTTGTTTTCAGACAGAAGAAACCCTTCCACCCTGCCACGATCACCTAGACCAGTTGTGCTCTGAGAAAAGTTGGGAGCCCACCCAAACCACACAAACAGATTTTAGCATTAAATATACAGTTAATATAATGACTGAAGAGTTTGCTAAGGAATTTAGTAAGTTTACAACAAAATGAGATTGGAGTAGAGAAAAAATTAAATAGAGTAAAACTAATTTGTAATTTTGGTAAAATAATTTGTAATTTTGGTAAAATAAATTATAAAAAATAAATTTTATTTTGTATTGTTCCGTTTACACATTTTTTTACTATTTTATATATAATTTATTTGTAGGTTAATTTTCTTTTTTCAATTACTTTTACACCTTTTGATCAAAATTTTTATATAATTTAATTGAAGTTTTTATATAACTTTTTTTTACATCTTTATATATTGTATTTACATTTCTAATTGTTTAATATGTGCATATAAATAAATTATAAATATGATTTTTTTTTATTCAAGTATTTAGATTTTTTATTATGCGTTATTTACATTTATTTTATATTGTTTTGCTATTTTATATATATTATTTATTTTATATTTTAAATTTTTTTTTTCATTTTTTCCCCATTATTTGTACACATTTTTATAAAAATTTTATAGATAATTTATTAAATTATATATAGATTTAACAGTTTCTAATTGTAATTTCTGTAAAATACATATTACAATTAATTTATTATTTTGTAGTCATACATATTTACAATGTAAATTCTTTAAATTGTATCTTATTTTTCCACATATACTTTAAATATTTTTTGATTATGTTTGATTGTAAAATTCTAATTGAATTTTTCCCATGTATATCACTATTTAGATATAATATATATATTATATAAATATATATATATATATATATATATATATATATATATATTATAATATATATATATATATATATATATATATATTATATATTTTTTTTTTTCATAAACTCTTGTCACATCTTTGTCTATTTATTTTTATTTAATATATTATTTTAATTTTTTCCAATATATTCCGTTTCCCTATCATATAATCCATATATCATATACATATATCGCTTTCTCTCATAGCTCCTTCCTCTATCTCCATATATCTCATATATCCCATATATTTACTTTATCTCATCCATCTCATAGCTGTCTTATATGCCATATATCACTCAAACCATTAATCTTTGCCATTTCTATACGCCCCAATTTTTTATTTAATTCCCTCTATATCAACATTTTTTCTTCACATTTTCTTCCATTTGTTCTCGCCACATCTCAATCGAGTTCTCTCTAACATTAGAACTCGCTGCTCGATGACAATTCAAACACATAATAAAATTATTAAAGATTCAAGCTATCTTATCTGCCCTGGCATCGATAGAGAGGGTGTGTTCTTAGCATAAGTTGAATTTTAATCGTGTCTGTTGACTTTGTTAATGAATTCTAACACACACACACAGAGACGAACAAGCAACCCCCTCGCATAGGAGCTAACAAGAGCCAACACGCATTCGTGTGAATTTATGATCAAGATGAAGATTAGTCCTAAAACCCGCTTCAAGTGAAACAGATGTAAATTAAATTAATATTTACATTACAATTTAGGACATCTTTTAAAACTAAATAGCAATATATTTTATTTCAAAAAACAAAAAAAAAAAAAAAAAAAACAAAAAAAAATATTAGGATATTTGATTCCCTATTTTAATAAGAAAAATACATACAAAAAATAACATTATTAATAAATTTATGACATGAAAATTGTTTAAGAAGAATATATAAATTTAATAAAAACATATATATAAACAAAATGTTTTAATGAGTTATGAAAAGAAACTGATTAAACAACTCAATAAACATCTTAGCACTTTTATTATAAATTATATTAAAATATTTATTAATAAATTGATGAAGAGCCAAATGATTAAACATAAATCAATGAAAGTCTCGGCATTTTTTTTGTAAAAGAAAAAAAAAAATAATAAATAAATAAATATATATATATATCTAATAGGCGGGACAAATAATTTGGAATCAATGCTAAAAAAATATTATAATATAATATATTAAATATTAGTTTTTTTTAAACATATTCCAAATTGATTGCCTTAAGAAATGTTCAATAAATAATTTTTAAACATCACAGTCAAATAAAAAATAAATCAAAATGCGTAATAAAATTTTAAGCGGCATTTCATGCATGACAAATTGATGTTAATAAAATATTCTGCTTGCGCTCATAAATGGTATTTGTATTTTGCCATTTTGGCGCAAATTAATTGAAATGCTTAAAACAACCAAAAAATTGGCAAAAGACACACAATAACAAATGCGAACGACAATGCGAATGAACGCACCCACCTTTGCATTTGCCGCTGAGAAACGCCAATAAAAAACATAAAAAAAAAAAAAACTTCTTTGGGGGTTTTTTCACATTGACACATAAAAATTAAAAGCCAGCAGATGAAGATATATCTTCTTTTTTTAGTATATTATAGGTTTAACCCAAAAATAAAATGCGAAAGGAAAAAAAATAGTTAAAGGCAACAACACTCCAACAAAATATGACGTCGAATCGCCATCTGTAGCAGACATTTGGGCGCGCATATCCACGTGGTTGACTTTCGTGGGTAAACGTATGATGCTGGACCGGGTTATGAACGAATCCAGAAAGAGCAGCCAGGGCAAGAGTAGAGTAGTAGGAGCAGACAGGACAGGACAGACAGGCGGGGCGGACCAGCAACATGTGCTCCCAGTTATACCTTATTGTACAGCTAGCCAATGCACGGGCGCACAGCGACAGACCGACAGAAGCAGAGGCTCAGGGAGAGGCCCAGAGCCGCGGCAGAGGTCAAGTCGGCCAGTAGTCCACAGCGGGCGTTTATTATGGCTCATAATGACTTAAGTGAAATTACTGAAGCATAGCAGAGCCACCCCCCCGTACACTTACCCCTCTAGTCTCTTTTCACCTCTCTCTGACGGCCGCTCTCCCCGCTATTGTGTCTGGGCATCTCCCTTTTGGCCTGGTTGAAAATTCAAGCTGCAGTCCATAAACAGCGAGAATTCTCCACGCGGCATTTTAATATTCTTGCCTTTGGCCAGCAAATTCTCCACACGCACTCCCTCTCACACTCACCACTCACTCTACCATCACTCTCCCTCTCTCTCGTTTTTCTCCTCAGTGGCTGTAGCGTATCATGGCTTTCCCTTGGAATATCACAGGTGTCTTCATCGTAGGCCAAAACGTAGAATGTATATTGCATTTAAAGGCCAACTTATTTGATTATGCAACTGAAACTTAATGCAATTATTGAGAGATAGCTCGCTTTTATACACTCACAGTATATTGCCGAGTTGCTCTAATTGCAATGTTTTCAACAAAAGCTTACTAATTTTGAGCCAAGCGCTGAATTTTTAGTTGATTTTTGTATAGTTTTGTCTAACCATCTGCTTGGCACTGGCCCTTTTTGGTATATGATGATGATATTTATAAATAAAGTTATAGTTGGTCATTAAAAATATATACAAATTACATTAAATTGATCTCTTCTTACTTTTCGATTTTTTACATTATAAATTCGATAATTACTAAGAATTCGTATCAGTTCAATTTATTGAAAATTGTATTACAAATAATCTATAATCAAGTTATGCAAACATTTGTATACATAAAAAGTATATTTATTTTTATAATTTTAATTTTAATTAAAATTTATATATTAGTAAAGAATGAGTTAAAATTTTTTTTAATATTTATAAATTCAAATAAAAAAATTTGCTTATAACAAAAAAAGTTTGCTTGTATATTTTTAATATGTAAATTATACGTTTTTAATTTTGACCAAATTATATTTTGATAACACTTTTTTATATTTCTGATTTATTTATTTATTTTTAATTTCATTTTTAAAATATTGATCCCAATGCAGTAATCATTGTGTATTATTTATTAATTTTTAATCTTTATTTTAAACATTTTCAATCCAAGCAAAAATCATTTGTATTATTTATTTATTTTAATTTTTACTTGGAATTAATCCCATTATTATCATTTATATCAGTTTTTAGTATTTATAATTAATATATTTTTATAATGTATATATTTTAATATTTACTATTTTATTATTTGCCTATATTATTTATATTTATATATCATTTAGGATTTAGATATATTTTAAAATTTTATTATAAAATAATTCTTTCTATCAGCTATATATTTTTTCCTCGAGTTTATTTTACTTTGTACTTCTTATCAATTATTTTATTTTTTCATATATATTATATATATTCACTTGAATATGCCTTGAAAAGGATTTAGTAACTTACTTCACTTTTTTATGCCTGACTTGTTGTTAAAAGTATAAAATACATTTTAATTTACCTATTTTAAACCCACATATAACAGAACACACTTTCAAATTCCATTATACTAAAACATTTAATAGTAGTTACCCTGTACCTTTATAATATTTGTTAAAAAAAAGAAAAGGAACACTAAAACCTTCAGTTTAAATTCAATTTAATACTTTTTATAAATAACACGCAATAAACATTTTCATATAAGTTATAGTCAAACTGGAACCTATTTAGCCTTAATTTTCGTTATGTGATTTACAGTTGGGTCTAAAAACACCTTTTATTTTAATAAAACACTAACAAAAATTACTATGTCCGAAAACTAGCCCTGCACATTTCCCTGCCTTTAGCTTTAACTTATCACATACCTGAGATAATTGTCGGTTATCGTTTCTGCTATCCATTCGCATAAATAGTTTTGGCCTCAACCCTTTCTCAGTTGTTCTCCATTTTTGTTTCCCTACCATTTCTCAATATGATGTTATTTTCCCAGTCAGTTTTCCTACTTCTTTACTCCCACCTCTTTTTTTTTATAGTTTTTTCACACCATACATTTTTTAGCCTGTACCATTCACTCGTTATCTTCGTTCTCAGTTTATTGTCCACTGCCTCATTTGATCACTTCGGAATCTTTTCATGGTTACAATATTCGGCATTATATATCTATAGACATATGTCTTTTCATTTTAGTTTTGCCCCTTATTCCTTGTTTTCCTGCATTTGTTAATTCCCCTATCACCTCACACTTATTTTTTTTTAATAATTTTTATTTTACTAATATTAAAAAATAATATGTTTGTTGATTGGATATTTATTTGATGATTTCTTTTAGATCTTATTTTGCAGAATTTTATATGATATATTCTTTATTAATTACAATTTTAAGGAATATTTAATTTGTTGATGTTTTTTTTTATTATTAAAATTAATTATATTTATAATATATATATACTATATTTTAGTTAATTAATTAAATTTTTAAAGAAATGTAATTGGTTGATGTGGTTTTTTATACAATATTAAAGATAGATTTGCAGATATTTTTATATATATATTAGAGTTGAAAAATGTTAATGCGCCAATTTATTATTTTAAATTTATATTTTATTTGCAGATATTGTTTAAACTATATATGTGAATATATGTATATTATTTTAATTATTTAAGGCAAGAATTTTAATATATTTTTTTGATTACGTTGTGTATTATTTACCTTTTTCTTCTACTATATTTTATCATTATTATTTTTATTAATATTATTATATTATTTATTGTTAGGAAGGAACAGAGTTCATGATTTCGGGAAATCGGGTATATTATATTTAAGTAAATTTAGCATTTAGCCTAATAGCTGATAGAAAGATTCTTTACTTGATTATATAGAGATATATACATATAACTATATAAGACATAATAAACACCCAAAGTTCTTATTACTAAAAGTTCTTGTTAGGGTATTCAATCGTGGTTATCTCTGAAACAGCGCGTTCGTTTCTTTTTCCGCTCTCTCTCTCTCTCTCTCTCTCTCTCTCTCTTTGTCTTAGTTATTCGCTGTTCTTGTATTTATTGTTGCTGCCTTCGAGCTGCTGGCGTGCTAGCAAGTAGTTAAGGTCAGTTCATATATTATGCTTTGCTGGCAAAAGGTGCCATAAGTCTATGAGTGTGTGTGTGTGTGTGCGTATATATAGAAAGAGCGAGCGAGAGAGAGAGAGAGGGAGGCAGCTGCAGAGAAGCTGTAGTAGTTTTTGTTGAACAGCTCTTATTTATTTTTGCCCTGGCTACCGAGTCGGCAACTGTTGCCTACTTTTGTGCGTTGTCTGATGTCTGATGTCTGCTTGCTAATTAAGCGAAATTTTGCGTAATAAGCTTGTCTGTAATTTGCGCTATCTTCTTGCCTTTTGTTTTTGCACAGCAATAGTATTGTTGTTCTTGCTGTTGTTGTTGTTGTTGTTGTTGTAGTAGTTAGCCTATTGGCATTGTTTTTGTTGTCGCTGCGGGTCCTGGCCATGGCCATGGCGTTGGCTGGCTGGCTGGCCCCGTCGCCTTTGTGTTGACTGTGTTAACTGTCATCAAGGTGTTCATTGGCTTTGTTATTACGCCTCAATGAATTTTCGGGTATGTGTGTCTGCGACGTCATCTGCACAATGTGCGCATTCAAGTGATATATGCGTGTAATTTTCATAGGCGCCAGCAGCTCTGAGTCGATAGTTTGGCAGATGGCTGCTAACAGTCGAGGACCTCGCTAAATCATGTTGAGCCATTGAAGCTAAAGAAACTGATACACACACACACACCCAAACACACACACACCCGCACACACTACAGCCTGCTGGCGATGAGAGAGGTCAGCGTTGAGAGAGAGTTGAGAGCAAACTTAATGGAGTACATAAATTTATTGTCTTTAATTTAGTTTATCGCAAAAGTGCGCTTTAAATTGCAAACGATTAATCGAATTAGATATGCTCGAAGCTTAATTTATAGCATCCATTTTTTTCCCCTGTGTATTAAATTTAATATTTATGAATCTATATACATGTATTATGGATAGAGCAAATTTAGATTAGATAAATTAATTAAACTCAAACTGTTTAGTTTTTTTTCTTTTTCAATTATTTATTAAAGCTAATTTGATATTTCTGCATTAATTATTTATTGAGCTAGCCAATTTAGCTATATTAATTAAATACGATCTGTTAATTTTTTTTTGTTTTTTTTACTATTTTTATTAGTCATGGAATTACATTAATATTTCTGAGCTAATTTAGGTGCATAAATGAATAAAATGAATATAGTTAATATTTATGTTTTTTTTTCATTTGAATAAATTCTTTAATATGTCTGAATTTATTATTATTTAGAGGACTAACAAATTTTTTCTAATTATCGCACTTGTTTAATAGTTATTGAGTAGCCATGAAGTTTGGATAAATTAATTAAAAAACTCTATTTAATGTTTTCATTATTATTTTATTTTTATTGGGTTTCTGGAACAATTACTGCAGGGCTGTCAGCGACCGAACACGATCGTTTGTGTAGTCAATGTAAATTGCCCCTGCTACGTTTTGACTGATATGGAGCATATTAAGCTACGTCAAGTCAAGAGCTCGCTTCATTACACAAACCTTCACACACACACACACACACACATACCTAATGGAAGTTATATACATAATATATATATTGTTGTAATTGTTGACTGCTGCTGTCCGCTGCTGCTGCTCGTGTTTCACTTTTGTGTTTACAACGCCTCTTTATTCTTTTATTCTGGCTAACAGATCTGCCCGGATAATAACAACATTATTCACACACTCGCACACACGCACAGCATGGTGGCATTTTAAACACATGTAAACAAAACCGTTGAATTAAACCGAAAATTAGCATCGATTAAAGTCAAGAAGCGTTGACACTACCCACCGAAACCTCGCGGACGCATTCCCCACCTCGAGTCCCTCTCTCTCTCTCTCGTTTCCACTAGGAAAATACCTTATCAGTAACACAAAGCCAACACGCTCCCACGTTTATCTTCACTGCGCTGCGGCAGTGAAACAAATTTTAACATAATTTAAACATGTGTTGAAGGCGCGCGCACACGCTGCGTATGCTTAATCCCTTTTAATCCGTTTTTAGGCAGCGGCTGCAATGCGCGACGGCGTAACATAACCTCAACAACATGAGCGCGGACTAACCTAACCTAATCTAACCTGCAAAACAACAACTAAAGTAACAACAACAACAACAACAAACTGCAGCCACTGATAAGGCAGCCAGCCGTCTACGTCCTTGGCGGGTCCATTGAGGGTGCCAGCATAAATAAATAATAGGCTGTATAAGTAAGTGTACACATGTATATGTACATATATGTGGTGTGTGTGTGTGTGTGTTGAGATGTTTGCAAAACTGCAAAAATATTAGTGCGCTGAAGGGCTTTAACACAGCTGCGCTTGTTATTAAACAGTTGCGGCCTACAAAGTAGAAGAGAGAGCGACAGAGAGAGCGAGAGAGAGACAGTGAGAGGCAGAGTGTAAGTTGTAGAGAGCGAAAGAGATAGATGGCGCGAGGCTTCAAGCAGTTCTTATAGGGTTGTCTTGGGTTTGCCTGCTGCTACTTATCATATGCAAATGTTTAAAAATGTTTGCGCTCATAAATTTCGAACAAGCTAAGCGTATGAAAAGTGTTGAGACTCCTCTACCTGCCCACACCCCACCCCCTCTCCCACTCTCCTCCCTCTTCTCTTGTAATCCATAGTGAGCAAAAATTTGAGAGATTTGCTCAGTCCTCTGCTACTGCTGCTGCTGCTGCTGCTGCTGTCATAAATTCATTAGTGAGTTTTTACGACGCTTGACAGCTATCGAGGCAGCTATTGCGAGAGTCGCCGTAAGAGCTTTGCTTTTTTATGTTGGCCATAAAAATACATAATTTGGCAAAGGTTAATGCCATTACGGTTGACCGCTCGCCAAAGCGTAGTTCGGCTTAAATGTACTTAGATATACGCACTGTCATATAATTGCCAAGAAAGTGTCTAATTTATGCGCTCTTCGTTAGTAACTGTCCTTGATACACACACACACACATACACATTACGGCACTAATAAACCAGAAAAATGAAGACAGTCCAAAAGGAAAAGAAAGAAAGAAAGAAAAGAAACTTATGAATAAATAAAATGCAAAGTGCAGATGGAAATTCAATTAAAAATTCACTTTGTATTATAATTATGCTTCATTATATGCGTGCCCAAATTGGCTCAGCCGTTCATTAGCTTCTTACATATTTAATATTGCCTGTATATAGAGCGAATGCTGGACTGATTGATTTGATTCCCATGACTGCATTCGCAGACAAATAACCTTTTCAGGGAAAAACTCATTGAAATGAGACTTGATTTGGGTTAAATGACCTTTTGAGGGAGCTTCACGTAAAAGTTAATTAGTAAACTTATTTATTTTGTTTGGAATCTGCAGTGTGGACAATATAAAATTGATAAATCAATCGATTGTAATCAATAAATTAATCAAAAAATAATAATGAATAACGGATTATTGAAGATTTTGGAGATTAATTTTCTGTATGGCGAGTAAATATTAAAGAATTTACGTAGACATTTATCTATTCATATTTACGCTCTGTTTGCGATATCAACCGAAGAAAATCATGCTCTCTCGCTCTCACGCCGCTCTCGCCTCCAGAATAATAGACTTCGGTTCACATTTGTTCGTTTTGAGTTTCTGTTGAGCGCTTGAATTGGTGGTGTGCTCTTTTCACGAAACATCGTTTAGGTAGGCGACGGTTGACGCTGATAATGCCACTTCATAAGGTGAGCAGAGGCAGCGCATAGAGTCTACGCAAGCTGTCTTCACACCGACACACACAAGTGCAAACACCTACAGGAAACACCATCTCCCGCTCCGCTTCGTTTACCTAATCAAATAACAGCAGCGAGCAGATCGCGATCGCCGATTGCTTCTCGTTGAAGACCCGACTTGTGCTGCGTCGCGACGCAGTCACTTACTCTCTGAGTTTCGCCTGCATGAGTGAGTGAGAGGCAATTACTTATTTGCAAGCATCGAACAACGGTCAGCTGTTATTTGCGAGCTATGATTTAAATGTTCGTCACACGAATAGTTCAACTCAAGGCGCTCAAAAGAAAACGAAAACGAAAAGAACCGAAGACCGTTGCGAGAGTGAGAGTGAGAGAGTATGATTTTCTTTGGTTGATCTCGTGAGCAAAGCGTGAAAGCACAAACTGTTAAAAGTAGTTTGCGGGTTATGATTAATTATAAAAAATATTTGTAATAATTATATTTGGGCAGCTGTTATTCCAAAAGTTATTCAGCGTTTCCAAATATTTTAATAATTTAATATGAAAATGGCTAAACTTATAAAAATAAAAAACATTTAACTTGTTAGCTAATCAGACACTTTAAAATGTTCAATTTATTTAAATGCTGCAACTTACAAATAGAAAGCACAAGTATATTTCGTTATTTAAATACTAATACTATTTAAGACCTTAAAGTGTTAAGTTCAATTTGCTTGTTATTTGCTCGCCTAATGCATTAAAATTCATCGAAATCATTTGCAGGCATTCTAATTTTTAATTTCAGCTTACCTTCTGCATCGTTTGGTATCAATTTTGTTGTAGGCCTTTGCACTCACCTTCGCTAAGAATTTTTTATTCTTTTATGTCATTTTTTTTGTTTAGTTTACTAGAACTAGGAATTTCCCTCAAGCTGCAATTATGAGAGGAAGCAGGAAGTTGTCAAACTCATCAAAAGGGCTTTAAGAACAGAAGTGTTAAATCGCCTTAGTCGTAAATCAGTTAAGAGCGAGAAGGTTAATCCGACTATATGAAGGGCTAGCAAGATTTCACAATTTTCCAATTAGTTTCGATTCGAATGTATTTTCTCGCTTGTTGCAGCATAAACAAATGCCGGGACAGGGCGGAAGTCATATGAGGGGCTTGAATCTGTCTGGCCATGCTTCGGAGCAGGGCAGACAGCAAGAAGCAGGAGACGCAACAGCAGGATACTTCATTCAGGTATGACTTGAGTTTTGCTTTCGGTTTGCGCCTTGGCCTGCGTTCAAATGTCCATCTCAATTGGCCCCGACGATTTTGGGCACATTTTTCAGCTTGCGTCCTTCGGCTTGCAGATGAGCCAGAAACGGAACAACTTGATGTGCCGCAGCATGCCTCAGGTTTATTCAATTTTCTCAAACTTGAGAATTCTTTTGCATGTAAATGTAATTTATACAAAATTAATTGACGTAATAAAAGGGACTTTTGTGATAGTCGGGGTCATGTGGCAGGCATGAGCGGACTGTTAAATGCTCGACTGGCGCTGATGTTGAACTGTGTTGAGGTCTAAATGTGCATGGCCACAAAACAGAACACAAAACACAACAAGGCAACACACACACACACACACAAAGCAGCAGCATCAGCAGGAGGAGGCGGAGGAGCAGGAAGAGCAGGAGCAACAAATATGCATCGAAATAAAATAAAATATAAGCCAAAAAGTAGTAAAACCTAAAGCCCTGGCCAAAAGGCCCAAAAGCTGTGCACAATTTATGCATGAACACGCCCCCTTTAGCGCCTCCATGCTGGCAACATTTGGTTGCACTTCCCATAGCCACATAGATTGTAGCAGGAGGAGCAGCAGGAGGAGCAGCGGAGCGGAGGGGCCTATTGTGAATGCAGCTTAGAATTTGTTGCAAATAAAGTGAAATGGCAACGGGCTTGGTTCCCAAAATCCACACACAACCAAAGACTTGGCCAAGTCAAGCCAGCAGGCAAAGGCTGCAACGGGCATTGGCTTGGGCTAAGAGTTACGGAATAAGTGAGAGAAAAGCCAGCAAGGCAGCAGCTAAGAAAGAGGAAACCAGAAGAGAAAAATAAAAAACAAAACAAAACAAAAAATTGGCAATTTAACATTTGACGTTTTCTACGAGACTTGTTCAAACAATATACTTGGGAATTTGTTTTAATGCTCAGGCGAGGCAGCCAAAAGAGAGCGAGGAAGAGAGAGGGGCAGAGAGAGCGCGCTTGGCGAAGTTGACGGGCGTCTGCCTTAAGCTCCATACGAGCTATAAGGACCACGAATAGCATTGCAACGACGACGACGACAATGGCTGAGAGCGGGGTATCGTGGCTATAAGGGCAACTGGCAATAATGGCTTTAAATTTTTATTAGATGACGACGCTTATGCGCCTTAGTTGCCTTCTGTGCTGAACTGGCACGTTGCAGCTGCTTGAATTGTTGAAATGTTGTTTTTTTTTTTTTTTTATGTTGAAAATGACGATACATTGCTGTTGTTGCAACACTCGTCAGTGCTTGTGAATGTATGTGTGTGTGTGTTTAGTATGTATAAAATTTGCCAGTTACCTGCACAGTGCAAACACTTTCACATCAAGCTGCTCATGCGGAACTAAGTATGAGCACTAATTACCAAAAAATATGTATAAAATAATATAAAATAAATACAAACAGTTTGCGAGCTAACAACAAGCATAGAAACGAAAAAAATGTGTAAGCCAATGCGAAGCTGAAATACACTATACGATAATAGATCTTGAAATGAACATGAACTGCTGCTAATGATGTAAGTTATTTTATCTACATATAAATTCCAGAGCAAAATTGTGATTCAGTAGGTGAAATGATTCTGAATGCTGATGCTGCACTATTTTATCTTATATAAATTATTTTAGAAACTACTTAAAAATGAGAGTGTATGACAGTATTAATGTGCAAAATTGTTGATTTAGCTGCTGCTCTAATTAAAAATTAAAATAATAAATTGAGCAAAATTTATTCCATGAACAAATATTTGACATCATATATTAATATTACAGGATTAATATATATAAAAAAATAATACAAGAACTATTAATTGTACACCAAAATAAAAACTTCATAAAGTGAGTGCAAAAAACTTTGCCGCTTGCATATATTATAAGGCAAGTCAACACAATATTAAACAATTTCCAACATGCAAATGAGCAGCATGTGTCTGTATGTGGTGGGTGTGCTTGCTTAGTTCGTTAGTTGTTGGCCCCTGAGCGTATGCTACATTTATTTTATGGGGCTGCTGTCCGCATAATTCGTATAATTACGCGCTTAGTATTTTTTGCCAAAGTCGAGCAGAATCACCGCTTGTCCACTACTATTCACATACATGCACACCAGATAAAAGTCTAATGTATTGTGCGAATTGTATTTCGCTTTGCGTGTATCCTGTCATTGTTATATTTGCTTGTTTCATTATTTCTTGCGGAAAACGCAGCAGATCGCGGACGCAGCGCAACGCAACGCAGCCAACAGCCTCAGCGGCCAAATTAACCAAATCAATAAAACAGTCGAAAACTGCCCAACAGGAATAAACGGATTAGAGCAGAGGCCTAAAGGGAAGCGGAAGCATGGTGAACCAACAACAACAACAGATAGCCAAAACAACACAACCACACACAACATAGGTGACTCTGGCCTGTGTCTGTGATTGTAAGTATCATTTTTGAGTACAACCATGGCCGTGGGTTATATTTGCGGATTTGTGTCATTGCCAGATGACAGCAGCAAATAAATGGCTGTCATTGCGATTTTATACCCTATAAAATTGAATGCAAACCTGAACAATATCAAGGGGATAACCTATGACAAAGACAACCAAAAAAAAAGACAACAACAACATTTACATTTGAATCAAGTTCAAATTCAAATTTCACCTAAATGCTATATTATTTGATTATAATTCGATATGACTATCGCTGTCAGCCAAAGAGCTAATAGCTAATGGCAATTTCAAAATACATATCGAGCCATTAGCGTGCGGCATGCTAATAAAATTGAATGGGCAAGCAACAGATGTATAGAAATGTCGGAAAACAGCAAATATCAATTCTGAGTTGAAATTACCCAATTTATAAGATAGCAGCTGCGAAAGTGGTGGAAATGCCTTTAATTAAATTAGGAAGGGATAGGGAGTGAGAGGAAGGGGAAGATGGAAAAAGAAAGGGGGGGGGAGGAGGGGGAAAGGAAAAGAGCAAGAAGAGGGGCGGGGAGGAGGAAGATGAAGGGGAAGAGATACATAAAACATGATGGGAAGGAGAAGTGGGGGTGGAGTTATAGAACTGGAGTAAGGGATCAATAACATGGGTCTAGTAGAAGGATTGAGGAGAAACGTAGAGAGTAAAAGAGGCAAGAGGGAGTGAGTGAGTGAAATAGTGTTTGAAGGATTTTGAACTAGGTTAATCAATCAATTATCCATAATCAAACAAAAATTAAAATTAATAATAATAATAATTTAATAATAATTAATAAAGAAAATAGTTAAATGAATATGTTTGATATTTTTCTGCTAATTATAATAGTTTTAAATATTATTAAAATAAAATCAATGATAAAAAATAAAAACATCAAATTTAATTTTCTTAATTATAGATTCAACAAAAACATAGTTTACATCTACATTTCCATATTTAAGTAGTAAATATTCACCGTGACTACCTATTTATGACAAAAATGAATAGTAATAGCTTGCCAGAAGTAAACACTTTAAACGGAGCATATAATGACATATTTTATTATAAATTTGTTGTTTAATAAAAATAGTTTCAAAATGGGAAAATAATACGACAATGGAATTAGCCACGCCTGATTGATATTTTTATTATCATTTATCAATTTTTTGCTTTATATTTGTCAGATAATTGTTAAGCAGCTGATAAAGTTTTTATGGCTGATTAAATTGAAATGGAATTGAAACAACTCAAGGTGCATGGAATTGAATTAAATATTGCAATACGGAAAGGAAGCATTATATTAATGCATGCATAAATCAAAAGCTGAAATATTGTTAGCTTAGTTTAGTTTGCAAGACATTTAATGAGAATTTAAACAAAAAATGATAATAAAATAAAAAAAATATAAAAATAAAATGAATACAAATTTAAATTAAGGCGTAGTTTCTAAAGTAACTTTAAAGCAATCTATAATCTATACTTTATTTACAGGGTATTTAATTAGTAGCACAGCAAATAGCCTCAATAAGTGCAATTCTTTCTGTATTTTTTTGTGTTGCTTCGTGGCGGTGGTCATAGTTTGTTTGTTGGATTAATTATGGCTGTTTTGCAAAATTTGGAATACTGTTTGTACGATTGGCTTTGCTTATGAGTGTGAGCATATAATTGAAAAGTGTTGTCGATTCGCTTTGCTTGGACAGCGGATTTAAACCCAGCCAAACGAACAATTGAGAACGGGCAAGGGCAACGGGCAACGGGGCAAATGAGAACTTGCAAACATGCTACAACGAGGCAATGCATTCATCAGAAAAAGTGTTTTGTGGCGATAAGCTCTTGTTTTACTTATGATTCCGGCAACAAAGAAAACAGAAAAAATAGAGAGGAGAGGACTGTTTTTAAAGAGCTTGACTGAAAGCCAAGGATTATAACAAGCACACTCTTAAGGGAACAAAGGCTGCGAGGCCCACATGGAAGTTCAGTTTAAAGCGATTCTGCGGAATACTTGGATTTTTAATATATTTACGGTTATTTAATTCTAGCGAAATCGTATAGAATAATTTAATCCAATTGTCCAGTTACTTAAATTCCCTTTCCAGGAATTCTGAAGCAAAACAAACTGTGAAACAGTTTGTAGAATATGGGGATTTGCATTACTGAATTTTTTTTATTTTTAAAAAATACTTTTATGTATCTAGTTCGTGTTGTTTTATAATAACAGGAGAGCAGTAGTAGTCAAAATAGTAATAGAAATATTGGAAATTGGTAGGGGTAGTAAGTACTATGATTGAAGTGAATAGTAGTAGTAATAATAATAATAATAGTAAAATGTCTGGCCACATGAAGCAAAGTTGTTGAATTATGGAGAACTAGTAGAAGTAGTAGTATTAGAGGGAGTAGTACTGAAAATAGTAGTAGTAGTAGTAGTAGTAATAGTAGTATTAGTAGTCATAGCAGTATTTGTAATAGTAGTAGTATTAGTAGTATTGATAGTAGTATAGTAGTAATATGAAGTGTGTATTAGTATTAGTAGTAGTAGTATTCGTAGTAGTATTAGTAGTAGTAGTAAAGTAGTAGTAGTAGTATTAGGGTAGGTAGCAGTAGTTAGTAGTAGATAGTAGTAGTAGTAGTGTAATAGTAGTAGTAGTAGTAGGATAGTGGTAGTAGCAGTAGTAGTAGTAGTATTAGTAGTAGTAGTAATAGTAGTAGTAGTAGTAGTATTAGAAGTAGTAGTGGGAAATAATAGAAAGCAGAAAGTTTACTACATAGTACTATAACTAGCTGTATTTGTAGATTTCTACTACTTTCTAACACTGCTGCTACAAATATTACTGCTGCTACTACTGCTACTACTAGTACAATACCAATACTAAATAGTAGTAGTACTAGTAGCATTAGTATAGGAAAAATAGTAGTAGTAGAGCTTTTGCAGTAGTATTAAAAAGTTGTATTCCTCCTGATTAGAATTTTACTATAAAGAATTAGAAAGGTCTATATTACTATACATATGAATATTGATAAACATATATACTAAATACTATTAATAGCAGCTTTTCAACACACACACCTTCTTCTAAAGAAAGTATTTTGCTACTTTCGCTTACACAGTAGAGAAACTCATGCTCAAGCCTTTATTTATGATTTTCGTAAAGTTCATATATATGGAATATTGATTTTTTGTTCGAACGGCCTAAATTCTCACGTTGGGAGCAGCAAGCTGTAGTTCAGCTTTGTTTCTGTGTTGCAGCATGTTGATTCATAATTTTTAGGCGGTGTGGAGGGAGAAATTGTTTTATTATTTAATTATGAAGTGTTCTATAAAAATTGATTTGATTGTTTATAAAATTGCCTACGCGTCAACTTGTAAGCTTGAAGCACTGGCGTACGGTTCGTCTTTTGGTCTGCAACGCACACACACACCACAACTATGAAATTCATAGGCTGTACATAGGCAGCGTTAAGTTATGGCCCCATGGCTTACCACCGTCAAAACCGCACAATTACAGTTATTTAAGTTCAGTCACATGAAAAGTTAACACCGCGGCCATTTGCACACACAAAAGAGAGAGAACGAGAGGGATTTTTTTTTTATTTGAATGAGAATGAGAGAGTGTGTGTGTGTGTGTGAGCTGCCATCTCATAACTTTGCTGCTACATGCAACAATTGCCCATCTAATTCACTCAACTGCTCTCACCTGTTGGGCTCGCTCCCTCATTTGGTTCGGTTTTTGGTGTCGCTACGTTGTCGTCGTTGTCTTGGCTGCCGGCTTCGCAGTTAATGTTGTCTGATTTCATTAGCGCAGCTCCACAGACTTTGTCACCATCTCTGCTTTCGCCTCCTGCTGCTCTAGAGTGATACCAACCGCAGTGGAACCTAAGCCCAAACACAAACGTAAACGCGCATTGACAGTTTTCGTTGTAGGCCGACCTTAAAGATACACGCGTAATTTATCTCTTCACATCTCTCGACTGCTTCGCACGCCAATTAGACGCACCCACTCACCCCCACACACGCCCCCTCGCCAGACCCACGCCTCACACTCTGCAGCGCCACTAAAGCATTTTACATGAACTTGAATGAGCTTATTATTGGTTTCGCTTTTGTCGATGGCTGTCAATATTATTGATACCCATGCTAAGCGTATTTATAAATGTATTTATATATTGCTCTCTTTATAGGCCTGGATTTTTTCCCACCAAGCTAAGCTGCTGAAGCTGTTGCCCCCATTCCGCGCCACGCTCCCCGTCGCCATCGCTTGTTGTGGCTAATTTGCTTTTATTATTCGCATTAAATTTTATGCTTATGTTTATGTTACTTATTTTCATTTTTTTTCTCTGTTTGGTTCTTTTCTAATAAAAGTCGAGAACCGATAGAAATTGAGACATTGTTGGCAGTGCGAATTAGCCGGAAGTGTTTCGCCCTTATCCGCATCGTTGCCGTGCATTTTAATGGCCAGTTTAGACCAACAGTTGCTGCAGCAACAGCTGCTCCTACAGAGCTTAGCCTGGCCTAAAACGCAATGATTAGAAATTGCCGCCAAGTATGAAGCGTAGCCAAGTGTTATTAGCATTTTCGACATGTGATGCCCCAATACAGTGACATTAGCAAAGGTCACAAGCGATACCAACATGTGCTACTATGGTCAGTTGAATATAGCTGCTTAGGTCCAAATAGGTCAAATTTAATATCAAAAATAACTTGAAGTGATATAATATGATAGTAATATTGATATTGAAAGATATAGAGAGAACGTAATATTATTAAAATACAATAAAATAAAATATCAAATATCAAATATCAAATATCAAATATCAAATATCAAAAGATCAAATATCAAATATCAAAATATCCAAGATAAAATTAAAAAAAATATAAAATATAAAATATAAAATATAAAATATAAAATATAAATTACAACAATAAAACAATAAAAAAGAGTAAATATTAAATAGAAAAATACAAAATAGTAAAATATAAAATAATAAAAATTAAAATATAAATGATATAGATAAAATATAAAATAGAAAAATGAAAAAAATATAAAATATAAAATATAAAATATGAAAATATAAAAAATATAAAAAATAGAAAATAGAAAAAGAGAAATATAAAATAGAAAAATAGAAAATATAAAATATAAATATAAAAGAGAAATATAAATATTTTAAAAGATAAAATATAAAATAGAAATATGAAAATATAAAATATACAATATAAAATATTAAAATATAAAAATATAAATTATAAAAGATAAAAATTAGAAAACTAGGTCAGTAGTTCACATATTTCTGTGATATAATTCTTTATAAATATTAACAAATGCCCTATCGACAGCAATATCAATAATATCATTAAAAAATCATCAAATAAAGTTTATGAACAAATAAATATTTTCGAGCCCGCATATAAGACTTCAAAGACCGTAAATATCAAGTAACGCCACAGTCAATTTGCAGATTGAAACCTGATTACAAACGATTTAAATATGCAATAATTGCTGATTTCAATATCCGGCTTAACGCGTAAGCCGTGTGGTCAAAGGCAGCCCTATTAATGTCGTTTCATGTGAAATTAAATTATTAATTAATTAAAAAAATAAAAACCGTTTAATTCGCATGAAGTTTGCCATGGAATGCCAAATGGCAACATTGACAGAGTTTTAGGTTACGTATTGACTCGAGTTTATCAGCGCTCGGAGAGATATTTAATGTGCGTCGGCCGCCCTAACCCACCTTAATTAAAATCTCGCCGGCTGGTATATTTCAATTATATTGTGTGACCTATCAGAGGCACAACAGTAAACAAGCCAGCCAAAGCACGGCTCCCATCTAAAAGTCAACCTCAGTTGCCCCCATGCAACGAGTAGCTTCTACTCTCTCTCTCTCTCTCTCTCTCTCTCTCTCACACTCTATATGTCTCTCCCTGGGCATAGTCGTTCGTCGCTTGTTTGTTATGAAATTCGCATATAGGTAAAGGTCTCAACGCCAGCCACTCCAGCTCCCATTCCGCAAGCACAACACATATGTGTCATAAAAACAGGCAGCGCATAACTCTGCCCCACATCCAAACCAGACTCGACTACCAACAGCAGCAGCAGCAGGAGTAGCAGGAGTAGCAGCAGCAACAGCAGCTCTCCCTTTTGCCCGCTGTTGTTTTGTTTTTTATGCCACACCTCGATGCAAATCATTGCCACATCTGACGCACATGTGGCACGTAACAGACACAGAGACAAGCTTCCGTACATCGCCTGGCAGCGACGGCAGCGACGGCAGCGACGCCAGCGACGCCGTTGCAGGATTTGTCTGTTTTGTGATTGTCGTCGACGGCGGCGGCTGCTGCCTGGGCCAGTTCTCTACAGCCCTTTGCCCTTGCTCCTCCTCCTCCTGCTGCTACTCCTGCTGCTGCTCGTCTGTTGTGACATTCTGTAGGCGCTATGGCGTGCGAAATTGTAAATTTTTGCATCTCCCGCCACACTTCGGCTGCTGCCCCGCCCTCCCACTCCCCCACATCTGTTGCCATCCATGTTTTGCTTTGTTGTTTTTGTGTTTTTGGGCATATGCATTATTAAGAATATACTCAGCTGTCAACAAGTCAGCGTCTGGCTCAGGCTCAGGCTCAGTCTCTGTTCGGTTTTTGTTCTGTCTGGACTTTGATTGGCCCCCGCCAAAACATTTGAATTTGCGATGCCTCGCTGCTGCTCTGCTCTTTGATACTACAGGAGGAGGAGGAGAGTGAAACGAATGGAAGCTAATGCTGCTTAGTTCAATTCTCTGTTACTTTTGAACTTGACAAATTTTGATAAAATTTAAAGCTCACACTCTGCTGCTCTCTCTCTCTCTCTCTCCTCCTCTCTCTCTCTCTCTCTCTCTCTCTCTCTCTCTCTTTCTCTCCTTCACTCCCTCTCTCTAAACAACGACTGCTTTAAAGGCCGCCACCGAACTGACCCCATTGCCCGTTGCCTGGTGCTAATGATCGCAGTTATTGAACTCGCTTGTCCCTTGGTCTACGTCAACGTTGAGCTAACTGGCCCGTCGATGAATCATGAGTACGTGCCGAAAGTTTCACATTGGGTTTTTCGCTTTTCGGCTTTTCGCTGCATGAGCTGGAAAAAGTTGACTCCACTCTGACCTGCAGCAATAGTGCGAGAGAGCGCGCGCCTTTTTCGAGTTGTGCTTAAAAATTTATTTCATATTTCTGCTGACAACACGAGAGAGGATGCGGGGGCGGGGGCAGGGGCAGAGCTGCCGCCACAGGAAACTGCAGCTGAGCTGGCCGCTTTGCTATTTACTTTTCATTTATTTGGGTGGGCAAAAAGAAAAGAAGAAAGAGAACCAAAAACCGTAAAAAAAAAGGAAGAAAACAAGAGGTGAAAAGCACCGCTGCTGCAGTTACATAGACCTGCCTGCTGCCACGCCCCGCCCGGCACGGCCCAACGCCAACATTTTGGCTCGTCACTTTTGCTCATTGGACACGTGTTCACAAATATTTGTGCTACGTGGCTGCACACCTTTTCGCATTGCCCCACCCCCCGGTCATTTGTGCCTCTGTGTACCCTAGACTCTTTAATCCTGCAATGGGTATACAACATCTAATGGCCAATTACATCGCTTCCTGCCAAGTGCGTCATAAGCCTAGATTAAAAATAGAAATTGCTGATTTTGTTGTTATAGAAACAATCTCGAGTGCAGCTACAAAGAGCTTATTGGTAAGAGACTTGAAGGATAATTGGAAAATAGTTGCTTGATAAAGAAATAAAAGTGGAGCAGCAGCAAAAGTACAAAATGATTAAAAATAATTAAATTAAAAACAAAAAATAAAAATGATAGTTTAATAATTCATTATATATTTTGTATCATTATTATTTATTTATTATTTTTTTTTATATTTATATTTTTTATTATTTATTTATCAATTTGTGACAAAGCTCCCTAAAATACTAATCAACGAAAAGAAAATACTAAATAAATACTAATAAATTAATAATTAAAATAAATTAACAATTAAATGTTTGTAATCTTTTTAAAAGATTTTTATAAAATAAACCTTAAACTTAAATATATCTTGAAAAATAAGACTTAAAATTAACAACTTAACATTGATATATGCATAGATATGACATTTAAAATAAAATAAAATAAATAAATAACTTACTGTTAAAATTCTGATAAATTCATGAATTAATTTAATTAAAAGCTAATCAAGAATTCAGACAGAATTGATTAGGAATTTAATAAATTCCTAGACTTGAATAAAGTTTTATCCTGCAGCCAAAAAACTAATAATTTAAATTAAAATAATGATAATATATATAAAATAAAATGCAAAAAATAATCTAAAATGTATAAATAAAATAAATTTCTGATAAATTCTTGAACTGAATTCATTAAATGCTAATCGAGAATTTAAGCAGAATTCATTAAATTCCCAATAAAGTCTGCCTAAATTTATTAAATTCCTAATAAACTCTGTCTAAATTCTCGATTATCTTTTAATTATTTCGTCATAGATTTTATATTCTTGAGAAATTCTTTATTAATTGTTCATAAATTACTGCTAGATTCAGGCTAATGCTTAATAAGTACTTGATAGGCTGCTGATAAATTCTAAATAAATTCTGAAATAATTGAAGAGAAATTTAATTCGTTTCAAGCAGATAAATTCTTTATTAATTCTTCAAGAGTTTCTATTAAACAAATAATAAATTCCTGATGATAATATAAATTCTTAACAAATAGAATTTAACCTATACGATTCTAAATATTTAAATAAATTTTGGAATATTTCTTGATCAAATTTAGAAATAATCCTTGCTTGTTATTTTTACTTAAATTACTGATTACTTCATAAAGTCTGTTGAAATTGTTGATTGATTTTATATAAATTAAATTCCATAAATTTAATTTAATATTAATACATTTATATTTAATTTAATACTAATACATTCTAACAAAATTATTAATAAATTCTTCACAAAAATCTGTAGAAATTCTTCTCTGATTTGTTCTTAATTCTTGTTAAATACTTAATGAATTCCTTATTCTTTTGTTTGTTTTGTTTAATTCCTTAATGCCTCATTAAATTAAATATTTATAAATTCCACAGAAATTATTGATAAATTCCTGTTTAACTCTTCAATAATTCTTTAAAAATTCTTCCTAAATTCTCAATCATCTTTTGATTTACTTTTGAAAAAATCATTTAAAATTTGTGATTGTTTCTTTATAAAATCCTGACAGTTTTTAGAGAAATTTTCATTGAATTTTTGATTAGCTTCCGATAAGTTCTTGATACATGTCTGATACATTTTTGTAAGATTCATGATAAATGTGTCATACAATCTTGATAGATCCTTCATAGATTCATGATACATTTTTGTTAAGTTCTTGAAAAAATCTTCACTTCCGGAATTATCATTGCGGCCCATGATTTTTAACGTTTGACTTATCTCCTATATATTCAAAGTCTGCAAAGATTATATCAATAAAGTTTTGTGCGATATATGGATATTATATTTATACTCAAGTGAAAAAGCTACGCAGCAACTGATAGTTGAATTTGGCATCAAATAACGTCAAAAACTATTTTATTTTTTTTATTTGCGCGAACCCAACAGAAAATTATTTTATGCGATAGTTTTAACAATCTGTCGACTTTTTGTACGACGTTTATTTACACAAACGCTGTGAACGTATAAAAAATGAACTGAAATAAAATAGAGACAGCGGAAGCAAAGAAACCCGAACTTCGACAAATTTACCGGACGCATGTTGTTTCCTATACAGCCAGCTGCTACATATACAGTTGCTATATATACAATTTTGTTTTCGATCTGGCTCTGATTTTCAATAAGCACGTGAATCGAACATGAGACGCGAACGGCAAATAGGTTTAAAATCATTTGCCGGTCGCTTGGCAGCTGATAATTTTCCGATTTTCATTTGTGGCCGTTGCAATTTAATTTTTGTTTAGCACCAATTTGAATGCCAACACACAAAGTGCGTGTGTGTGTGCGTGTGTCTGGCTGTGTCTGCATTGGTATTGGCCAGGCCATAGTGAAATTTAATTGTGAGGTAAAATTGTAAACCAACGCCGTGGTTTGCACTTTAAGCTGTACGGCAAATGGGAAATGCGAATGTGTTTGCCAAACGTAGGATCCACAATGTTTATGTTTATATTGGATTGAATTGAGGGCGAGAGAGGGAGAGAGAGAGCTGCACTGTGCTTCGGCTGCCCACTTGCGGAATAAATATTTGCCAGTGCGTGATTTTCAAGCATGGGGCTAACGCTTATTGGTATGATTATCATTTGAATGAGCTGTGGAGCGGAGGAGGAGGGAAGGAGGGGACGTTGACCGTCTATTTGCTCCATTGTCTGTGTTGACGCTGCGGTTTGCTTATTGCTATCAATTTTTCTGGTAAATTATATTCCAGTAATCTGTATACTGTCCACAGTGTCACACGCAACTATTTCAACAAAGATTTGAAATGAATTTATGTGAAGTGCAAAGAGAAGTTTTTCCACTGCCAATGCATTCCAGCTTCCAGTTCCACTTCTTAGGTTAGATTTTAGCGAGATTTTACTGTATTTCATACATTCACTGAATGAATCGGATCTAGGGGATTATTTGGAATAAAGCAGGCAGTTTTCATTACTTAAATTATTATTTTTTTTTTTACCTATAATATAAGTATTTATTAAAGCCAAATGGAATGCTTTAAATGAAGTTACTTTCTTCAAATAAAAAAAATTATTAGTTCGCTTGCGTCTTTTCTAGTGACCAACAAATAAATAATAAAAATAATAAAAGGAATAATAAATAAAAAAAAAATAAAAAATAATAGTTTTTTTTAATGATTTTAATAATTTTTATTAATTGTATACATGAAGACTATTGAATAACAAAGATTTCCGTATATTCCATTTCGCCAACTTTTTCCAAATTTTTATAAAGCAAATACACCTGCAGTGTCTTATTTTTAAAAGTTTTCATAAAATGAATAGAAAAAAATAAATATCAATTTAAAAATTTTTACGAAATGTATACTTGAAGAGTAATCGAATAACAAAGGTTTCTGCATATTTACTTTTATTTTTAACATTTGCCAAATAAAAGTTATAAAGCAAATATTAACAAAAGTTGCAGTGCGTGTAACCAAATACATATATATACATATATATTGATTAAATGGGCGCACAGCTGACCCATATATGTATGTGTATGTATATATAATTTACATTTACAGCCGCGCAACGGCTGCCTACATTTAAGCTGTCAATTTATTGTGGCATATTTTTAAGCTGTCTATTTAATATTTTGCTGTTGCCCATTGGTTATTGATACCGGCAATAGGCAAGGAGCACTTAAAGCGCACACTTTATGCCATCGAATAGCCTTAAATGTTATCTCAATGGGCAGTCGGCTGCATGTGTGGACAGACGAGTTAACCTTTTCCTCGTTTTCTTTCCCCTTTTTGTTGTTATTGACCTAGCTTCATAGGTATAGGTATAGGTAAAGCAAGGCATCTTGCGGGCACATGTGTCTGCCTGAAATTCAATTGCAAAATGTCGAAGACGTACACTAGGCAAAACTTACCCGCTGTAACTTTTCGACTATTTGCACGGGCTGTGCCAGCACTGACATGCAAAGTAGCAGAAAAATTGTCTGGCAAAGTTGCCAGACAGACAGACAGACGCTCGGACAGACAGCCATCCGTAAGACCTGCTGCTGCTGCTGCTGCTGCTGCTGCTGCGCTGCCCCGCCTCCTGCTGCTGCCCTAACTTTTCACCCAGACGCATAAAGTAGCTGCAGCTGTATCTGTATCTGTATCTTGTAGCGTGTTGTAGTTGCAGCTTGAAGCTGACTGCTGCAGCTGCCGGCATTGCTGCTGCTGCTGCTCCTACTCCTGCTCCTGCTCCTGCTCCTGCTGCTGGTGCTAAAGCCTTCGTTTTGGTCTCCTTTGGCGTATCTTAAAGATTTTTCACAGAATACAGCGCAAAACTTGTCGAAAATACTCGTATATACGAAAATTGTTTAACAAGTTGAATGATGCCAACATTGAGCTGGCAGCCGAGACGTGTGCGAGCGAGAGAGCGAAATGGAACGTACGATGAGCTGAGGCGGGCAACTTTTTCACCTGTTTTCTTTCCGGGCCGTGTTGAGCCGAGTTTTTGGGCTGCTTGGCCTGCAAAACTTTTCACACCGGGCCATAAGTTTTGGCGCTCTGTCTTTGCTTTTTAGCCAACTGCAAATTCCAGCAGACGCAATGGCTTTAGATTCAGTTTCAGTTTGCAGCTTCAGTTTCTCAGCTTTTAATTAAATAATTTCTGCTAACAACGGCAGCAGCGGCAGCGGCAGCGGCAGCAGAGGGCGGCAATAAAATGTTTTTTAACACAGTCTCAGTCTAACTCTCATGCTCTCTCCCTCACTCTTTCTTTTCTGCTTTTCCCTTGTGAACATTTCATATTTGATTTGGCTTTGCGTTTCGTTTCGTTGCATTCTCTGCAATTATTTCGGCTGGCAAAATATTTAACTGCATTTCCTATTGATTTTACTGCTTTGTAATCAACTTGGCTACCTGCAGGCAGACAGGAAATTGACGATCTCCTGCAATTGTTATGCCTTGCCCCAGCCAATGTCGATGTCGACAGCAAACTCAAAAAGCCATTGCCATAGAGCCATAGCCATAGTCAGAGCCAAAGCCATAGCCATAGCCATAGCCAGCAGTCATTCAGGAAGTGAGCGCAGCTGCATTTGTCTATTTTTCTTCAGTCTTCTTTATACACACACTCACACACACACACTCACACAAACACACACATGGGTAGTTGCAGCGTTTTTAACAATTTTACTTGACTTTTGCTGCTGCTTCTGCTGCTGCTCTGTTTGCGCTTGGTCAATAAATGAGCGTAATATTAAGACATTGATTCGTATGGCTAAAACGACATTGCCAACTCAGGTGGAGCAGAAAAATGCAATGCAATGTTTTCCGTTAACTTTGATTCGTATGGTCAATAGAAAACTGGCCCAGCCTAAGGGCCATTTGCAGCGTTTTTTTCTCTCTCTCTCTCTCTATTTTTCCTCTATTTTTTTGCTTTCCTTTTGCCAAGTGCAAAACGTTTCTTACAATCGGTAAACAAAATGAGGACTAAAGCAAGCAAATAGTAAACTGTTTAAACAGTATCTGAATAGCTCTCTCTCTCTCTCTCTCTCTCTCTTTTGTGGTAGCTCTTGGAATTGTTTTTCATAGTGTGAAATAGACAGTTTATGCGAGCTCCGAAACAGAAATTGTTAGCCAAGGTTAGAGACGTTTTCAGCTCATGATTTCATTTAGCAATTTACAGCATTTTACCTTGAGAATATTTCAGAGTCTTTTTTACGTGAAATCGATTGAAGAGATTGAAGTGAATAAGACTGGCATGAAATAATGCTTGGAAGACAAAAATGGCACAATAATTTAAAGCAATTCATTAAAAAAGAGAGAATAAGCATAATATTAAAAAAATATATATATATTTAGTAAAAAATAAAATAAATAATAAATAAAATTAAATATGCAAAAAAAGTAAATAAAATATGTGAAATAAATCAAATAAATGAAGAATAGAAAATAAATAGAATAAGTGAAATAAATTGAATAATTAATTTAAATAAAAATACATAAAATAAATGAAAATAAAGGTGAAATAATGAAATAATTAATATTATAAAATATACAAACAACCAAAAAGATATTAAAAAAAATAAAAAATAAAATAGATAAATAAATAAAGAGCAAAAAAAATTAAGTAAATAAAAAACTTAAAAAATTTAAAAAATGAATTATTAAAATATATAAGTATGTAAAAATAAAATAAAATATGTGAAAATAAATTAAGTAATTAATATATATATAATATACACAAAAAAATTAGATTAAATAAAATAAGATAAAATAACATAAATAAAAAAGTAGATAAAATAAATGGCACAAAAGTCAAATAAATAAACGGATAATAAGTATTGCAAAAAATGGAAAAAAAAAAATATAAAAATAAGTAACAAAAGATAAATAAAATAAATAAATAAAGTAGATAGAACAAGTGAAATAAAAAATATTTACAAAATAAAATAAAAATATTTACAAATATTTAAACATTTCGCAGCAGTAATGAAAAGTAAATCAATAAACTTTGCCACAAAAAAAAAACTCTTAACAATCGTACGAGTGCAGCTTGAAAAGTTTCTCAACTCATCTTAAATAAAGGTTTCAGTGTGCGCAGTGCTTAACATGAAGTGGGCAACAATATTTTGCAGCTCAGTTGCAAGATGCTCAGCCAAATGACAGCACAAGTGTGTGTGCTATGGTTTTTAAAAAGTCAACTAACCAAACTGGCTGGACTCCACACACAAATACACAGGCAGAGGCAGCGGCACACGTGAGCACGAAGAGAATTTGTGACAAAGCTGCAGCTGCCTGCAGAGCCATGCGGCACTTTGACATGATGTAGTATACCTAAGCATGTGTATGTGTGTGTGTGTGTGTATGTGTGTGTGTGTGCTGAGTGTAGCGCTGCGAGCCAAAGGCTAATTCAAAGTCAGGGCGCGCACAATGCGCACAAACAGCAGAACGCGATCTACTGCCTCTCTCTGCACTCTCCCTCTCTCTCACACACACACACACCCGCCGCTTCATTCGTTGCTTTGTATTATGACAGCAGCTGCACCTGAAAGTATGCAGTGATTTTTTCTGCGCCTCCCTCTCCCTCTCACTCGCTGTAAAAAACTGTAAACAAAAAGCGGCAACAATAGCAAAGGTGGCAATAGTTGACAACGACGCTGTGGCATTCCAAGTGTTTATTGTCCAGCTCGAGTCACTGCAACAACACAAGCGCACTATGGCTGTGTGTGTGTGTGTGCTCGTGTGTGTATTTCAAAGCAGTTGGCATATCAACTGGTCGGACATGGTGTAAACACGTTTAATGTTGTTGTTGCCTCCCCACACCACTTGGGACATTGCTTGGGTGCAGTTGCTCCAGCTTGGACTTGGGACTGCAGCTGCAGTTGCTGCGTTTAATTTAATCTACTAGTCGAGCTGCTACCTTGACATGCACTAGCCCCAGTCACCTCACACTAGCTTAAAGTCCACACTGTGTGCGTGCGTGTGTGCGCGTGTGTGCATGTTGGCTGCTTGAGTGCACCGCAAGTCCATTTAACTTAACTTTGGCCGTACATGCTGCATGCGTCTGGCCACCAGCCGCACCCAATCCGCTCGCACTGCCTGTCTCACTGCATCACTCAAGCGCACGGCCAAACGGTGACAGGGCTGCGTAACCATGCATTCGCCTGTGTGTAAATGTGAATGTAAATGTGAATGTGCGTGGCTGTGGCCGTGTGTGCGTCTGTGGGCAACGTAATTTGCATGGTCAGCATGGGCAACGACAACGACAACGGGTAACGGGCAACAGATGGGGCCTGGGGCATACGAATGGCAAATGGATGGAGGAGCTATGTAGGTGTAGTCAGTGCCAGGTCCATGGACTGGCTATCCTTGCTTAATTGCATGCTACTGCATTGCCAACTTCATGCTACTGAAATCCAATTGCAGCCCAGCAAAAAACTGTTGCCTACTTTCGAGCTCGTTTCATTTGTGCATCGTTTTCTTAGTGTAACTCTGTAAAAACATGCATATTAGCTGCTGTTGTTCAACAGTTTTTAAGCATTAATGTCAACACAGGGCACAAGTTTTAAAGCTTGATTTCCAGGTGATTATACCTGCAAGTTTTTCTTCGAGTTTGTGCATGTGTGTGTTCACGTGATCCGAAACATGTGCAACGCTTTTTACGGCCAATTCGAATGTCTGATCTGGGAAGGAAAAAAAAAAGAGAGAAAGAAAAAAGTATGGCACATTGCACAAGTGCCGCGACACGCAAAACATTAAAAGAGATTCGTTCGCTTTTTTTTCCCCTCTTTTTTTGCGTGATACAGTGTCGGAGTCAGGGAATCAAAATCAGTCCGTGTACATCTGTATGTATGTAATATGACAAGAGCTGCGTGAAAAAAATTGCAAACAAATGGTGCGGCATTTGCTGCCGGGCTTTTCTTTTTTTCCGTTAAACTATCAGCCGTACGAATCATTTGCAAGCGATTTAATTTCAATTGCATGGGCGTTAATCAATGCCAACAAAAGCCAACTGTCATTTGAGAGAAAAGAAAAACTGCAAAACTCATAGCAAATGTATAAAATCAAATTAAATCAACGAAAGTGCATGCATGCAAAACCAAAGCAAATAAATATAAATTGACAACGAAACTGCATGGTCATAACTAACAGCAAATTCAAATGAGCGCCAAAGCCAACGATAAATGCTTACCAACACTGCGCTTAAGCGCTTCATTTATTTAATCGCTTACCTCCACTGCATATCGAAAGCATATCGAACTGCAGCTCGATAGCCGTGTATCAGTTTACCACCACCAATTAACTACGAGCAGAAAGTATAAATTCACAAACTTGAAAATAATAAAATATAAATAAACATACACCGAGCTAGATTAAAGGCAGCTAACATGCATTGAGAGTCGAATTTGATTGTATTGGTAAGAATGTATTTCAGTTAAATACATTAAATACAATTGCATTCCAAAGGAATCTGTCATTTATTTACTCTGCAATTTCGTTAGAGACAACATAACAAAATATTTAAACTACTCTAAAAGCCATTGAGGAGTGAAATACGTGAGCAGTATTTTAATTAAATTAAGAGCTTAAACCAAAGTAGCAAAACCCTATTTGCAAAAAAAAAACAAAAAAAAACCAAATATATATATACTTTTATATATATAAAATTAATAAATAAAAAATGAACGGCAATCGAAAGTTTAAATCGCTGCGCCTAGTGAGATTCGGCGAAATATTTTATGATCAGCAAAAGCGTCTCATATTGATATGTCGATCCTGTCAGCGTCATTATTTGTGCCTGGACGCCTTCCAGACGCATCTCAACAAATGCATCGGCGTCAAGCACATAGTCACGTCTATTGACGAGCTGCACTATGACGAGGAGAAGCGAGAGACGAGATTGTTCAATGGCAAACAAGAGGTGGGTGTGTCGAGAGTGCTTCTATATATATACATACATAATCAGAATAAAAATATTTCTGACAGATACTTATCTATGAGCCGAGCGCAGTGCGCCATGTGAGCAATGTCAATTGCAACATTGACTGGGAAGCCGAGCTCGAGGATCCGCGCTGGTACAACGACGAGAGTCGATCGGTGTCCAACAAGACGCACCAATCTCCTGCCAATGCCAAAGAGAATGTATCCAAAGTCCGAACGCGTAATACAGTTGCACATGTAGAGAAGGAGAAACAAAAGCAACAGCATTCAGAGTCACCCGAGTCACCTGCCAAGCGAATGCGACATTCCACACCCAAGATTCCACGCACGATTCTCACAAATCAACAGCAGCATAAATTGAGCGCCAGCTCAGAAATGCCCGAAATGACAGCTAATGTGAAAAACCAAATATATATTGTAGAAAATATGGTTGAGGACTTGCGGCGTCTGGATGCACAGCGAACGGCCGATGCAGCCAATGCAAAGACACCAGCCACAGCCACAGCCACAGCAACGGCAGCAGCAGCCACAATCACAAATAGTCCAACAGCAGCTGAAAATCCATCACATGCAACGAGTCCGACCAAAGGGGGCGACACACAGCAGATACTGAACAAGCTGCGTGCTTGTGGCGTGGAGGTCAAGCGTCGTAATACGCGAGAGACCAATGAAAGTCCTGCTCAGGGTGTGGATCCAAAAAAGCAGCTGGCACTGGATATAATGCGAAAATTGCAATCGAATGGCATCAAGTGCACGAAAGTTAATAATTCTAAGCAATAAGAAATTGTATGCAATTTGATTTGAATAGATTTAAAAGTGCCCGGTCTTGCCTACATTTTACTTAATGAATCTATAATTGTTGAATTTATTGAAGGGGGAAACACACATTTAAACAGCTGTTATAAACAATTGATTTACAAATCGTACTAATTGCCATTCACATGAATTCGCAGCCAGGCTAGCTCAATCTAGAGATGCGCAATTATTTAGTTCATTTGGACTTTTACATGCAAAAATATTCAAATATCAGTTGCAATGTTACAACTTAAAATAAAAATCTGCAATTACTCTCTCAGAACTATTTAAATTTAAACGTAATTTTAAATGCAACTTTAATCAAGCAATTTACCACAATAGGCTGCAATGTGTTACCTTCCGATAGTTAGCTAACTCACGTACGCGTAACTCACATGCCTATCGAACATAATTCTCATCTCTAGTTGATTATTAGTTGTTGCCGCACGCGTGCCGTTCAAGTCGAAAGAAATTGGTTAAAAATTAAGCTGAAAATAACGCCGTTCAGTTTGTTTATATTTTATACAAAAATTCGCAACGAAATTCGCCAAATTCGAGTGTCGCGTGTGGCAAACAAACGCAGTGGCAGTAAAACAGGTAAGACGAATGCCATGGACTTACATAATTTTTGGGCTTTTTTTGCGTTCGAATTTGTTTTGCATTTATAGACTTGTGTGTCAAACTGCAGGCAGCCAATGACATCATAGTTAATATTAGTATACAGGCGCCCAAAACTGCAGTTGCCTAATAGTTGTACGGCTCGAAAGAACTCTGCAACTGTTGTTCATTTAATATTTGTAAAGCAAAGTTTTGGACTGATAACAGAACTGGTTTTGAGTGACAAATAAAAACAAAAATTGTGAAAAAGGATTTTTCTAGATATTAATTGGTTTTTTATTGCTATCGAGTATGATGAAAGGTTTTTGACATATCCATACGCGTATGTTTTGGAGGGAAAAAAGCCAGGTCCATAATTGCTTTATAGCTGTTGAAAATTGGTAATTTAAGCTGTTTCTGATTGGCATCCTATAATAAAGTCAAGCTTCAAATTGCTTTAAAAATTTGTAATTTTAGCTATTTCGGCTTGTAATCCCATAAGCAGACAATTTATCACTTAATTTGAAAGGTTTAAACCTGATTTATTTTGGAGGGAAAATAGCCAAGCTAACAGCTAGCTTTTAAAGCTAATTTTTAGCTATTTTTGAATAGAAACCCATAAGAAAACATAAATTGATTAATTTCAAATGTACATTTTTATTTGTTTCATAAATTGAAATTTGTATTCTTAAGTATGCGTAAATACTTGCTTGCCTTATCATTCATACATACAATTAGCTCTTACAATCCTTCATTATTTGTATTTGTTATTTGAGAATCTTGCCTTAGTTTAACCGGCTAATTGAATTCGTTTCGTTTGCATTTCTCATTTCATTCAATATATATGTATATTTTGTTGTTGTGTTATTTTAGGCTAAACTATTTAGTGCATGTGCCCATTTTTTATCATTTGCTCTTTAATTAGTAGGTTGCATTATTTATTTTAGCTCATTCCGATTTTTTTTTTGTCTTTTTTTTTTTTTTCGTGGTTTTCATTCATTTTAAATATTAACTTAAAGCTGCTTATTGTTTAGTGCATGTTTCTTGTATATGGAAATTTGCACACAGAAATTACAATTTTCGTCTTGCAATCACATTAAAGAGGACATAAAGTAATTATTACGATATACATTAACAGGTTGAGAGACAATTATATTATTATTATTACGCAAGACACTCAACATTTCAATAAACATTTATGATATTTTAATAGATACGAAAATAGATGTAATATTATTTATTAATGCTAAATGTATTTATGCTAAATGTTCAAGCATGTGTGTGTGTGTACTCCATATTCATCAGTGTGTGTGTGTGTGAACTAAATGCGTTTCATTCACTCCATTTTCACAATTCATTTAATATAAACAAACTTTTAATTTGATTCAAAGAGTCGCTGCCGCTGCCGCTGCTGCTGCTGCTGCTGCTCCCGTTGCATCTCTTGCCTCAGTTGCAGTTGCTGCTGCTGCTATTCGAGTGAGCGACGTCGCAGTTGCCTGCGTACGCTGCCCATGGCAGCGCTGCTGCGATCCAACAGCTCATTGGAGAGCCGCGCCAGCAACGGCAGCTCTCGCATGGACACATTCACCGATGGCAGTGGCGCCAGCTGCTGCTGCAGCTTCTTGATCGAGGAGTTGGCATTGCTGCCGGGCTGATGCTGTGGCGTGACGGGCAGGCTATGGGTAACTGAAACTGTGGGCACGATGCTGCTGCTGGTGTTGATCTTGATGACCACATCCCTGGCATCCACATCGTCCACATCGGTATGGCGCTTCAGTGCCTCGGCGCCCAGTGAGTCCGGGCGCAGCTCTGTGGACTTGGCTCGCACATTTTGCTGATGTTTCGCTGCCTCCTTAAGCATCATCAGATGATCGAGCTTGTCCACCGTGTCCTTCAGCTCATGCTCCCACACATCGTTCTGCTGCTGACCGTCGCCGCCCTCGATGGGTCGCACTGCGAGTATTTTGACCTTTTGGCGTAACGCCTCCAACTGACGCTCATCGACCATGCCGCGTGATTCGTTGCCCAATCCGCACTCATCATAGTCGCACACATTGTCCTCCTCCCCTTCGTCCTCCGTTTCCACAGCCGAAGCCGTGGCGGCTGTGCCGGCGCCCAGCGACATTTGACTGCCCGCTATCGATGGGAAATCGCATTTCTCCAGCTCCAGCTGGAAGTCGGGCAGCGATGGCAACGTACTGGAGGTGGGTGTATTCAACTCAGCGCCCACGCCCGGCTCACGTGGCCCGGGCGGCGGCGGTGAGCCGCTTAACGCTGGATAATCGCCGCGCTGCCTGTGTATATCCTCGCTGATGCGTTCCAGATTGCGCAAGGCCGTGGAGTAGTCGCCTTGGCGCTGCTCACCTGTTGCTGCAGCTCCTGGATGCGATTCTTCTGTGTCTGCAACTGATCCTGGCACACCTGCTTCTCCTCAAAGTACGGACGCGACTTGTTAATGCTGCGCCTAAATCGATCCTCCAGCTGCTGCAGCTTCTGCTCGGCACAATGAAAAGAGTCGCGTGCGTCTCTGATGCTCCGCATGGCAATCGGCCTTCTGTTTCTCAGCGTCCATTACCTTCTGTGTGGCATGATTCAGCATCTCCTGCCAGGCATTGTCGAATTGCCACTCGTGAGAGTTGGACATGAAACGCTGCTCGGCCAGCGCAACCGTCTCCTTGGCTGCTGCATGAATTTCTGTAAAGATAAACTCGCTTTAGCTGAGGCATTCCTCGAGAGATGCAATTCTCACACACTCACCATTGGCTCGCTGGAATTTTACCGCTGCCTGTTGGCATTCGATTTGCGCCTCGCGCGCCTTTTCCAGCGCTTCATAGTAGGGACGCGCCTTCTCAATGCAGTTGCCTAGCTTCTTGGAGGAGAGCTTTAAGCGGCGCGTCGACTCGTTCAGCAGTATGCGAAATGTTGAGTTGGCCTCCTGTTAATGATATATTGAATATGCGTTAACATTGATATTACATTGATATATTAAGTATTGAATATTCATTTCAATTATTACCTCCAATTCGATTTCGAGCTTATTAATCTCATCCGTAGCGCTATTGAGATTCTCTAGTTCAATCTGTAAGCAAAGAGCAGAATATAAGAGATTTAATATGATTACAAATGATTGAATTGTATGTCACGCATATTATTATTATATTAAAAATATTATTATTATAATATTAACATCATTCAAATCAAGAACTCTTTTAGCTCTGCAGCCCGACAATATTTCAACTTTCTGCTTTAATGGGAAACAAATATATTTGTAAATGTCATATCATATTCACAAGCAATGTTTATTTTATTCTATATACACTTATGCTCATCTAAATCTATCCATGTTTCGCTTGCAGCACGAACTAACCGAACACTAATACAAAATGTCGAAGGATCCGAACAGTAAATACGATCTGAGCAAGATATCAGCCCGTGTGGATAAGGTGAATGTGAGCGGATTGCTGCGCACCCACGATGATTATGTGCAGCGGGCAGCTGATGGCTTGTTCAAGGCGCGAAACTTTCAGGAGATGATGCTGGAGGCAATGGCAGCCAAATCGTATCTGCACGAGCTGGGCATCTTCAAAGATGTGAGCGTGCATATAGACATTAGTCGAGGTGTGGATGCCACGCCACAGGGCTATGAGGTGACGCTGAAGGGCAAAGAGTTCACACGCATCATGGGCTCGGCGGGCACAGAAATTGGCCAAAACGAGGGCTCGTTGCGCACCGAGCTGACCATACCGAATATACTGGGTCGCGGCGAGAGTATATCGCTGCAAGGCAGCTACAGCAGCACCAGAGCAAACGATCTGCAGCTGAAGTTCTGGAAACCCTTCTTTCACACGCGTTTCCGGGAGAATCGACCCGAGTAAGTCGTTTAAGAAACAGCTAATTAACAGATTAACTTAGGTAAATTTTATTTTTCAAAACAGAGCATCCTTCAGCGTATTCAGACAAACAGATCGGTATGACATCAGCTCGTTCCAGACAACCAACTTGGGCTATTTAGTGGACTTTAGCGTACACACAATGCTAGGCGTTGATGTAAGTTAACATTTAAGAGACAAATAAGAGTATGAAATGTAATAATCAATCAAAATAGATCTCGCTAGAAAGTAATTACAAGACTATTTAACATTTGGCTGTTAGCCGAAACAAATCTGTTAACGCCTGGATTCAACAACAGAATGCTATTGCATTCCTATTAGCTGTAACAGAGGAGAATTCTTATAAATATAACTAGCTTTAACAGAAGAGTCAGAACGAGAGCATTCAAATACAAGCTGTTAAGATTAGTTTTAAAATAGGAGTATTTCCAGCATTAACAAAAGAGCAATTCCATTGCTCGACAAGCTGTTAAAACTAACATTTAACAGCGCAATCACATTCCTCTACTGGCTGTTAAGATTAACAGTTAACAGAAGAGCGGTTCCTTTAGCTGTTAAGATTAACATTTAACAGAAGACGAATCTCAATATTCTACTAGCTGTTAAGCTTAACATTCTCATATAAATTTAATTTTGTTCCCTCTTACCTACAGCTCACACACTCGCTGCAGTATGAGAACTCGATCAGGGACCTGGGCCTGTTGAACAAATCGGTGCCGTTCGCCATACGCGAACATTGTGGACCCAAATTGGCATCACTGCTGCGCTATTCGCTGATCTTTGACAATCGGGATGCCAGCGTATTCCCCACGCGTGGCCTTCTGCTGAAGTCTGTGAACGAGTATTGTGGTCTGGGTGGCAACGTTGCGTACACGAGCAGCACGGCGCACGGGGAGGTGAATGTGCCGCTATTTGCGGGCATAGTGGCCCAGTTCTGTGGACGGGTCGGCGTCATGAAAGAGACGAAAAAGACAACAGTGCTGCCCATTAGCAATCTATTCTACTGCGGCGGTCCGCTAACATTGCGTGGCTTCAAGTACGGCGGCGCTGGACCCGTTGTCGATGGCACGCCCATTGGTGCGCAGACATTCTGGTGCACGGGCGCCCATTTGTGGACACCGCTGCCATTTGCAGGCGTCTTCAAGGGCCTGGCTAGTCATTTTCGCATGCATTTCTTCTACAACATGGGCAATAGCAATACCTTTACAATGGGTGCGTAAATACCAAATCTTAAATATTTATTTTGTATATATTTATTTGTTAATTTAATTTTTTTGTGCTTTTCAGATAACATGCGCAGCGCCTATGGCATTGGTCTGGCCATCAAGCTGGCGGAGCGCGCTCGCATCGAACTGAACTACTGTGTCCCGTTGCAAAAGCAGCCCACTGACAAGGCCCTGAACGGCTTCCAGTTTGGCATTGGCTACGAGTTCGTTTAAGCCGACAAAGAGTTGTTATGTTGCATGCAAGATGTTGTGCAACAACACTGTGTACCTAGCTATATAGAAGCCCGAGAGTCCTCCCCACACACCCAACACGCTGCCGAACTCAATAGTCACTTTTCAATATTAACTCTGCTAGTTTGTTGTATTTCGTTGTCAATGCATTTTATATCCTAAAATTTATTTGTAGACATGAAACTCTTCTTAAGTGTGTAGACTATAAGGAATGTGTATATACGAAAAAAAAAAGTTGAACTTTAAAAAATAAAAATTGTTAAATTTAAATTGTATTAAAGCAACTAAACAAGAATTCAGTTCTAATATATGGGCTGAATCTAACTAACTTAAATTAAAAATACATTTTGAAAAAATTAAATCAACAAAAATATTAATTTTATTTTCAATTTCATTTTTATTTGAAAATTGTTTCATATTTAATTTTAAATAAAAATGAAATCTAAAATAAAATCAAATTCTATTTACTTTATCAATTTTTTTTACATTACTTTCATTTATTTTTATTTATTTTAAAATTAAGTAAAGGTAATAAAAACGAACATAAAATTATTTACTTAAAAAAAAATAGTTATTTTTATATTAAATTAAAAATAAGGAATGTCGTTTCTGGGTTAGTGAAGAATACCGCTGAACAATGAAGTATACGCGGATTCTTCGTGGAGTGATGGAAAACTTTGCTATTGCCCCATGTGAACATGAAATTGCTTTTTGAGCAGCGAATTCCAAAGCAAACCTAGGGGCATCATCATCTCTTAATATAAATTTGTAAATAAAAATTCTTCTGTTGGTTCGAGGTTCGCGCGACCCGACGCGGACTCGAACCAACGCAACTCAGAACACGCGAGCCGCAACCTAACGTACACCGCTACAGTAACACTAACAAAAAGTCCACCAAATGGATTAGTTGAAATAACAGCTAACAGAATGTAAGCATCGCTGTTAACATCACAAATTCAAAACAGAATAATGTAAACGTAAACAATGCAATACACACGTAAATATCTATATTAAAATATTTCCCATGGCATTTATGGGTTTTGAGTATCGTTACTCGAAAAGCAAATAAAATGCAAAATTAATTATTATTAAGTATCAAGCTGCCAAACAAATAAGACGAATGTGGTGTACGCAGAGGTGGCGAAAATTTAAATCGCATAAGTGAGATGGGAAATATGCTCAATTGGACATGCTTTGTTATATCGTTAAAGTAGTATTTTATTACTGTTGTTGCTTGCTGTATCGAGGAACTGTTGGTTGGTAATTTATTTAAAAATTCCCAAATGTATTTTATGGCCGGCGGGCGTGCACCAGCAGCTCCCCATTGTTATGGATGGTTGAACTGCATGCGGTTACAATTTTTGTTTTGGCTTTGTTGGTTTTGTTGCGGCTGTAGCAACAGCAAAATAAACTGGTTTTAATTATGATATTTTTGAACTGAATTTTGACCGCTTTCGTGTGTGAATGTGTATCCAATAGTCTCGTAGTATATGTATGTTTATGTTGCAGCTTTTATTAAGCTTGTCCCAGTTTGATGATGATTATCGTGGTCGTTGGGCATTTCTTCACATACCGGATATACAAAAAGGGGCATGTTAAGATGCACACATGTATATATATATATACATATACATATATGTAGGTGTGTTTTAAAGTGTGCTTGTGGAACGAAGCAGAGCAGAGCAGAGCAGCGCAGGGCAAGTCGGGAATCTGATTGATTTAAAGGCCAAAGCATACGCGCTAGCCCGCTTGGACCGGTTCCAGCTTACCTTTTGGCTGTGACCACCTAAAAACCAGTTTTCTCAAGCCCCTCAGCCAGCAATTTCAACAGTTGAACTTTCCTGGAATTCACTGGCATCTGGCGATGCCACAAAGGAAATGGTGTACAGCTTTTGCGCTAACTTCAGTCTGGTATTTATTTGCCTTGCTGCAAAGTGCTTGTTAATTAAAACTTTTTCAGCGCATTTCATTTGCAGGCCTACAAAAAAAAAAAAAAAAACAATTTCCCAACAATTTCCATGTGTAACATGCAACGAAGCCTAATTAATATATGTATGATGATAGCAATAGTTAAAATGCGCCTTAACACCACAACGCCCCCTAGCGGCCCCTTAAGAGGCAAAGACCTTTAAAATAAATATGGGGAATTCGAATGGGGATATAGAGTCTCACTGCGACAGCGGCACATCATAAAAACTATATGACAATGCAATTGAATTGTAAAAACAAAAAAGGCCCACAGCCAGCCGCAGGTGGTAAATTATTTACCAACCAGCCAACCCATTGGCAGCCAGCTGTACTTGCTTATGGATATGAATACGCAAAAATATTTGATTATCAGCAAGAGAAACAAAAACAATATAAATATTTATTGTAGGAATGACGTCTCACAATTGTACTTATAAATATTTTGTACAATTTTTGTAGTATTTGTTTTTTACTACATAAATAAGAACAGAGAAAAAGAAAGAGAGAGAGAGAGAGAGAGGGAGTGAGAAATAATATAGCATTTTGCGCAACTATGAATCAGAATTTCAATTATATAATTCTTTACGCAATATATAAATATGCATATTATATATGCTTATTGTTTTGCAGTGTCGAGTCAAGATTTTTTATAAAAGAAAAACGAGTTCACTAAAATAATGCATAAATTACAGAGTTATTTTAGTTTAGCTTTAGAAAAGAGTTAAATTTTAAATATTTATATAGTTTATTTTGTATATAATTTCTTATTTATTATATTTTACTTTTAATATTTTCTATTTCTTATATATATACTTTTATATAATTTATTTTTTACATATTTTATTCATTATAAAATTTATTCTTTATATATATTTTTATTTTGCACATAATTTATTTTTATATAATTTATTTTGTATACGTTTTTATTTTGTATGTATTTTTAATATTTTATTTTTATATATTTGTATTTTTTACATATTTTATTCATTGTAATTTTTTTTTTACATATTTTTTTTTATATACATTATTTTTTACTTCATTTATTTTTCTACTTTTTTTTTTTGTGTGTATTTTACTTTTTATACATTCTATTTTGTATATAATTTATTTTTTTTTTTATATATTTGTATTTTTTATATAATTTATTTTTTTTATATACTTTAGTTTTAACATATTGTATTTTGTATATATTTTGTTTGGTATATATTTTTACTTTTGCCATGTATATATATATATTTTTTTTATATATATTTGCTCGTTGTTTACATACAACAAAAATTTCATTAGAAATTGAATTTCTTCGCCTAGCAACAAACTACTACTAAATTATTGATTAATCATTGCAGACGTCAAATGCTAAAATGTTAAAGCTTCTACCACTAACAGGGTCAAAATCACATGAGGCAGGCCTAAGCTCTAACGCTTAACGTGCAAATAACACGCGAATTGCTGCCTTTTTTTTGCATTCGTCAGAGTGAAATGTAGTCGAAAGTAAAATCTAAGCCCTATGGCTATATAAATCAAATGCAAAAGGTTACCATGACTAGCGCATATTGTACATATATACCAAGTAAATAAGAGTTAAGTTTAAAGGCCAGGTAAGATGACGTGTTTCCTGCTCAAGTAACAAACATATTTGGCAGACAAACAGGAGCCCCAGCAACACAGCTATAAATATGTTGATTATTTTTGTACTTTGGTAAATAAATATTATATAAGTAAAGATAATATATAACTATAGATAAAGCTATTTATTTTATTATATATTAATTATTTATTTATTCTGTTAACATTTAAGAGATTGTCGAGTACTAATAATAACTGTTATTATGATTATGCAATAAGAATTTATTTAAATTATTATAAATTAAAACTTATAAGAATTTAAAATACATTTTTAAAATATTACATATTTATATAAAAAAAAAAATTTAATATATTTATATAAAAATATTTATATAAAAAATTTTTTAATATCAATATTGAATATTTGAAAAATGTTGTATTAAATATTTATAATAAAAAAAATAAAAATAAAATACTAAATAAACAATAAAACATATATTATTACTTAATAGATATTAAGTCTATTAAAAAAAAAAAAATAAAAATAAAATATTAAAATTTAAAAGCAATTACTTATTATTGGTTAATATTTTGTTTAAAATTGAACATTTAATTTATTTATTTTAAAATTTATTATTAATGTTAAATACTTATTTTTTTTCCTTAAAAGTTTAAATTATAAAAGCATCAATTAATGTAGTATAATCTCTTTAAAACAGAAATAATTAAAAAAAAATTTTTTTTTTAATCTTCACATAATATAAAAAGTTATTCAGCAATTTAAAACATGCTTCATTACGAAAATATAAAATATTTAAAGTATATATATTTTTATGTACTACAGAAACATCTGTACAAAGTTTCAGCAGATCAGCTTAATGTATCTGCCTCAGAGACCTCTATTTGCTGACTCAGCGTAGTAGACAAGCTGATCAAATTGTATAATGCTCTAATTTGAATTGGTGTAACAAACAATATATATTATATTACTATCCACTTTTGATAAATGCTGAGCATATCATTAGCTTATTAAGTCGCCCTCTCTGCTGACCCAAGGCAAAGCAAGCGAATGACGCCAGCAAGTAACTCAATTCAGGCGCAAACGCTGAAGGAGTCAGCTGTTGTCGTTTGGTGGCGTGATGCCCAGAGCCTAGCCCAATACGATACAGCCTACTCTACTCCCTATGCCGCACTGACCCGACCCCAGCCGACCTGGCATGACCTGACCTAGTTGTGGTGGCCTCACACCATTGACTGTGACGCAGACTTCCTCCTGTCGAGCACACCACCCCAATTGGTACGTAAACATTTGCGAGCGACTAAGGAAATGGGAGCCGTAATGGAAGCCGTAGTCATCGATTCACTTTTAGCTGCTTGTGTAATACAGAAGTACAAGCAGCAGTAGGAGCAGGAGTAGCAACAGCAGTAGCAGGAGTTGGGCACGTGTAAGCTCACAAAGGGACATTCAACTCAATAGAGAGCTTTTGCGTCATTAACAACGAAATGTGAATATATATATATATAAATACACACATACTTACATATACATATATATCGAGCGTGGCCAATTTGAGCGAGATAGAAAGTCAACAGCTCCACCCCAAATGGGCTGAGAGGGCTAAAACTAAACTAGTACAAGTGTTGCCATTGCCAACAGCGCTGAGAAAGTACTGTTATATAAAAAAAAAGACCAAAAAGTCTCCGGGCGCTGCAGCAACTCAGCGTTAAACGCAATTGACCGCAACAATTTTAATTAGCCTAAAACTTGAACCCAAAACAAGAGGAAAAAAAAATTGTTATGTCAACAATGCGCAGCCAATGGGCAAAATCTGATAATTAGCAAGTAAAAGTGATAGAGAGTAGCAGTGGACGACTAGCAGATACTCTGCTAAATACTAAACTTCTTATTGATCATGAATAATATAATTAATATCTAAAAACATAGTCATTAAAATAAATATATTTTAAAGTTAGTTTAAAGGAAAAATCTGAGAATAAATCAGAAAAAGAAAGTGATTAAGATTAAGTAGTATTTAAATAATAAAAAAATAAATAAAAATGCAGAAAATATTTAAATAATAAATAAATACATTTTACACTATATCTTTTGTTTATCTTCTACATACATCAGATATTTACTTAACATGCTTAAAACCTTTCTCCTTTATCACTTACTCTCACCCACAAAAACATTTTCCCTCTTTGCCAAACAGCTCTAGAGCTCTAGAGTATACAAATGTATCTGAAGTGGCCAGCATGAGATGTCAGACATTTATAAATTATGAGCTTTGTGTTCAATAGTTAAACAAAAGAGATTGGATCAAATGTTGCCATAGCAGTATGTATATATATATATGGATATACATATTTACATTAATGGCTTTTTCTTAGAATTTGAGTTTGAGTTAGAGTTTGGCTTTTACTGCATAGAAAGCCAGCAGAGTTGAACGACAGCATCATAAACGGTTTGCTTATGATTCTCAAAGTCTCTGGAATGTTGTTAAAAAGTTTCTTTATGAATTGCTCAATATGTGGTTTAGAAAAGATTTTTCTTCACAGAATTAAGAAAGATACAAAAAAAGGGAATCTAAGAGACGATAAATTATTGAGCGTAATGTTTACAAATTTAGAAACAGCTTTTATTGTTTTAAATTTAATAAATGAGGGCGTATTTTCATGATAATCTAGCTAGCTGAATATCTAGCTAAAATAAAAAGCTTCGAGTGCTACAGTAAAATTATATTAAAATATACAGAGTTATATGTTTATTTACTAAAAAATGTTAAGAATTTATTAACAATAATTAAAGACGGAAGTGCCTGATAGAAGCTGCTTCACGTTTCATGGTCTAATTGCAATAACTTGTCATGCTGATAAAGACTCTGAATACAATATACTATATAGGGTCGTGGGTATTTCGCTCTATCTATTGCACACACATTTTAACGATAACATATTACCTCATAGATTCGAGATAAACAAATTGCTGCAGCGGCTATTAGGCAACTGCAGTTTACGATAATCATTAAGTTATCTATGCTCTGTTCAAGTTGAAGCAATTGAACTTTCAAATTGCTACTGAAACAATTTAATGACTTTGTTAGATTGATAAGATTTTTTTTTTTCAGTATTTTTATTGTTTTTCATTGGAAACAAGTTCGTCATGCTACATGGACATGTCAGATAAAGCCCAACAATTAAGATTTCAGTTTCAACTTATATAAACCATAAACAACATAACAAAATTACTGTACATTTTGCTTGCGGCACAAATTAATTAAGGCAAAAAGCCCAACAACAAAATAGCAAATGTAAATTGTGTATGAGGTAACTGCGAGCGAAATATTGATGATTTTTGTTGTGCGGCATTGAAGAAGAGACAAATCATATATAGATAGATAAAGGCGACATGACAAACAAACAGAAAAGCCACGGAAACACAACAAACAGCAAAGCGAAAGTAAATTTTCAAGCTACATTGAAATATATATTAGATTTGCAAATATTTGTATGATGCAATAAGTTTAATTTAAAATTTAATTTATTTGCAAAGAAACTCAAAATAAATGCAAAAATGACAAAGAGCCAAATCTCATACATAAATGCTGTAACTAAATCCAATTCACAGCATTTCCCATATGCCGCACAAATGTCCCTTAGATCATCTTAGCTTATGAAATTCATAAATTGCAGTCGAGTGCAAGCGAGACAACAAGCATTTCTTCAAGTTTCAATTGCAGCACTGTCTGCCGGCTCGCACGCTGATGGTGTGACAGCGATAAGAAAACACCGACAACGCTGCGTGGGAGCTTCGCCTATTGTCGCAAGTGGCAAGCAGTGTTTTTTATTTTATTTATTTTTTTTATCATTTACTGCTGCTTATGATTTAAAAATAAATAACGTCAACGATTACATTGAAAATATTTTTGTACGTCTGATAAATATAATTAAGCCCACAGAGTCGACGCAGCGTTGCATGAGAAATGTATTTGAGCGACGGCCAAACACATGGTAGCGTGGCCGAGCGGTCTAAGGCGCTGGTTTAAGGCACAAGTCTCCTCGGAGGCGTGGGTTCGAATCCCACCGCTGCCAAGGGAATTTTTTTTATTATTTATAATTTTTTTATTAATACATTCAACTGTGTACAATAGATATTATTGTTTAATTTCACCAACTAACACTTATCTTTTTATATATATATTTTTTTTAATAAAAATCGTGCTTCCAGCTATTTTACATACGTGTTAATTAATCAGTTTTCTATGTTAATTATTTTTACAGCACCCTTTGAGTCATTAGTATACTATATATAAGTACGTAGATTAATGGTTTGTCAGGCGGCCATTACGTGAATCACTAGAGGTGTTCGTGTTCTTTATATCGCCTCGTCTCACCTTGCTGACAAAAAAGGCGTATAGTTATCGTGTCTTTATTAGTCATTGACAAACATTCTGCTAGACATGGATAAAATTTCCTTTCGTAATCAAATTATCAAGTGGAACAAGGTAAAATGGTCGGCAAATATTTAAATGTCAAATAAAAAAAAATATTTAATAAAAACTGTTGATAATCGATTTCTTAACTTCGTTGTAGCTATATATTCATGTGTCTGACTGACATTATTTAAAAAAATATATAAATAGCTGGGGAAATAATCAATTTTCTATAATTTTATTGATTTTATTTTAAAAATAACTTTAGAAATGATTGCATATTGCATATCACTTACCTATAAATAATTATTTTTATATATAAATAAATACCCATCAGCGATAAGTGTTAACTAATTACATAGCTCACGATGAAGAAAGCTTGATAAATCCACAACATACAAAATTCCCCCACACAAATGACTAAACTCAGCCAGTGTTGGCACCTGACACGAGTGGGAGGCAGACTTGAGACACAAATTCAGTTGATCGCAAATATAAACACTGAAACAGCTGTCCAAATCGGAGATAAATATGAAGCCTTCATTTTATTTTATTTTTTTCCATTGTTAGTCTATCGTTTCTTTACTTTCGTCGTCGTACGCCTGCCAAGCAGACGTCATCGAGTGTCTTGCGCTCTATTTGTACATTTGTTCGCTCATTCTCTCTGCTTCTATGCCTCTCTTTCTCACGCTATTGACGTGTGGGCGACATCTTTGATAAGACAACGGTACCTCGAATTGCACGCGCTACAAATTTCATTGATAAACATACTCAGCACAGTAAGCCCAACAAACCGGTGGCAAAAAATAAGAGGAAGTGGTGCATAAAGCATAGAAAAACACATACAAGACGCAAATAAATATTTATGATCATTTAGCTATGTATCTATGAGTATGTCTGTATTTTTTATTTGAAGGTGCCTAAAAACGTATTTGGCAATATTCGTTTATATACTACATGTGCATCAAAAAACAGGTTTTCTGTTTTGAAGAATCTTAAATTTCGTACATAATACAAATGAGAGAACTCTCTTTTCACAGACACACACACACACATACAATAACAAATACCCAGCCATGACGAACGTTCCAATCAAATTGAAGGCATGTGATTTGCCTCTGCATCAATGTAAACGTTTTTACGCAGCGTGGGATATATTTTTTGTGTGTTTTTATAAAAATAGACAAATGGCCGCCGGGTGAGAAATTCAATGGCAGTGATGGGAAATTTTATTCATCGAAATCAACTGCACAGAATAAGCTGAGCATGAATATTTTTTATAATACGATCCTATTAATCGCAAATTCTCGTTCTTTGCATCATAACAAAGAAACAGCAAAAAATAAAGCAAATAACATGAGCTCAGCTTAATTTATGCAAACTGCGCACAAACGTCTCTCGCAACGCGAAAACAAATGAATACAAAAGAAAGAAATACTTTGATTTTGCTTTGGGCATACATTTGCACATTTTTGTTTTCATCTGCTTGCGTCGGCGTTTTGGCATTTCCCTAACTGCTTAAAATTCCCTGAATTCCTATGCGATTGTTGCGCTCTCGCTCGCACTGCAGAAGCCACACCTAAGCTCACTCACACACGCATACACAACTGCAATTGAATTTGTGTGTGGTCAAACATATCGAATGGTCACACACACACACATACATATATATTGTGTATGAATGTACATTCATAAATACATTCACAAACATCTCACAATTGAATATGTATGAATGCGAGCTCTGAATTACCACGGAGTATAAAATGCAATTACTTGGAAGAGGCAGAGGCAGCAAGGCAGAGAACGCACTTGACAGACAAGGACATTTGAGAGGACGCGCTAGAAAAGGACAGGAAGCAGAGCAGATGTCTGGGAAATGTACTGTTGTTGTATTGTCAAGTGCGCTCTTGGCAGTCATTTCCCATGAATATTTAACAGTTTCATTAAAGGAAGCGCACAATTTGTTTAATTGTCAGGCAAAACGTTATGAAAATAGATTTTTATTGTTTGAGACTACAAAATGCAGTCGAGCGTAGAAAATGAGCATGCAATAAACCGAGAAAAAAAATGTTAATGCTAATATGAATGTGCAACAAAAAGTGCAATGAATAACTAATGCCGCCTTCCTGTGAAAGGCTTAAACTACTGTCAAACTAATTAATAGTGCACTCAGCGAGCAAGGGACCGAGGGAGATGGTGAGAGAATACGTAAGTAAACAAAGAGAGCGCCACAATAACACAACTTACAAACAAAGGCAAGAGTAAAATAAAAACAACAGTAAAACTTGTCAAGGCAACAACAGCTGGGCATTGTTGTTTTTCTTTCTTCTTTCTCCTTCTCTTTTGTTGTTATGCGCCTCTCGGTGCCTGGCACCATCACACCACACTCGCACACACACGTGCAATTTCTGCCCTGGGCTCACCTGAATTTGCGGGTCCAGCTCGCTGTCTTCAGTATTTGACATTTTGCACTCTGAGCAAATTTGTAGCCTGCCAAATCAGTTTTTTTTGTTTTTTGTTTTTTAATTGAAATCGCTTTTCACTTTTGTCGCCAGCTGCTCCTCTAGTTGTTGCTGTTGCCGCTGCTGCTCGTGCTCTGTTTGCGCCTTTTTTCAATTAGTTTGCATTTGCATTTTCACTCGCATTTATTGGCCAGCATATTTTTTTTTATTATTATTTGTATTTTCGCTCTGCTTGTGGTAAAATTTAGTTATTACTTAATTACGTGTGATTTGTAATTTTGTGTGCCGAAATTATGCAAATATTTTTCACATTGGAAATTTACTGATATCGAAAACAATATAAAAAAAATATATAATAACAATAATAGTATTTGCTGCGTTGTTTGTGTGATGCAAGAAAGCAAGACGGAGAAAGAAATACACAATATAGACGCGCACAAATTAAACAACAATTACAATAATATATTTATCAAACACAAATACAATTAATTGTATACACACACGCGTACAAACACACTCACTTCTATTTTTATTGGGTTTTGTTATTTTTTGTTGATATAAATTCTACGACTATCTTAAAATTATCGGAGCGTCCGAACGCGGTGCAAGTGAAAAGCAGACTCAGTGTGACCGCAAGAACGGCTACAGATATAACACACAAATGCTTATGACTATCGATAAGCTATCGATAGTAAAATTAAGTTAACAAAAAGATGGAAAGATTTTAAAATTGTTATTTGAAAATAAACACAAAATAGTCATTATCTATATTACTTTAAAGTAAATAGTTGCATAGTTAAATAGCGACTCTGTTAGTAAACTGTTTTGTGAGGAGTCAAAATATTCAAAGAGGAGCAGCAGTTAGGTGTGGAGCAAGCCAGTGGAAACACGTTATGTAAACTCAAAAAAATACCAAACGATAGGCAACACTATAAAATACAAATTGGCGCAATTTTTAAACTTGGCCAACTTGAGATGCAGCTTGGAAACACTTTAATAAAAAGATTTCATAATTGTTTACTATGAAATTTTATTTTCTTTAATTGTTTTCGTTTTTGTCCATTATGTGCTTTACATGTTGTGTGATTTCCTTTGCATTTGATAATATATATATATGTATATATGTATATGCATTTATGTATACGTTTATGTATATTTTCTTTTATATAATTTCCATTTTCAATTACTAATAATGATATGCGCACCAAAACAAATCAACTCAGGCGCAAACCAACAACTAAACAACTAAAAAGGGGTTCGAACTTCGAATCGTAACTGAAAATAAAAACAATTCACTTTTCTCTAAAAAATTGTTTATTTAAGTAAATGATAAAGAAAGGCAATTGAAGTGTATACCACGGAATTTCGATACGTTAATTAGCATTGATGCCCGTATTTTTTTTGCTTGCTTAATTTAACGCTAATATTTATATCTTTAAATATATTTTATATATATATATTTATGTTTTTTGTTTATATTTAATATAATGAATTTAATATATAGTTTATATGGAATAACACTTAATTATACATTCATTCATATAGATTTCTGTATTTGTTTTGTATACATATTTAAAATATATATCAAACACAAGAGCTGCAAATTATTGAAATAATTGTGGCTTTGATTTCTTTTAGTTTTTTTTTTCTCTTCTTTTAACAAAAATCCATAAACAATTGTTCAAGTTTGCTAAATAGTTTTTGTTTGTTTTGTGTTTTGTTTGTTTCTTGTGTGTGCTTTGCAGTTTCATTTTGTTTTTCTTTTTTTTTCTGTTTAGTATCAAACCTCTAAATACTTGCCATATTAATGATTTTGTTTAAATATTTATTATATGTATACATATATATATTTTATGCTATATATATATATATATATTAACTATGCAAGTGTTGCGCTTACTTTTCATTATCTTTAGATATTCATTATTGTTTGCTATTATTTAATATTTCTCGTTTTTTTTTTTGTTTTTTAACATTCTCATAGGGAAAGTACAAAAGTATACGTGTTTCAAAAGCTTTTCTGTTTTTAGTTTCACGAGTTACATTTCATACACAGCTAAAGATTGTGTAAATCAAACATAATTAATTAAGTAATTAATTTTTTAAAAATATATATATAATCCGGCCTCGTCATGAATATAAAAACTGTTTAACTTAGACATTAACTAATTGGTCTATTTATGCTACAGCTGGCGGCCAAAGCAAATATGCAATTATTTATTCATTTAATTATTTAATTAGTTCAAGTTTGGAATGTCTGATAGTTGGCTGGCTTTGCTTTTGATTTATATGGAAATTATATATATATATATTTTTATATCTAGACTTATTGCTTTGTACACGTTAGAGCAGAAATCTTGTGCTTTTGCTCCATGAAAATTTAACAAATAATTAACTAAATTTAGTTTAGCTACAAATGTGCCATAGCATAAGTAGACCAATTATTTATACATAACTACAAGTATTATGCGCATTATAATTAACATATGTGCTTGCTCTATTTGATTTGTTTCTGTTCAGATATAACATATAATTAACTACATTTAGTTCAGCTCTAAAACTGCCATAACATAAGTAGACCAATTATTGATATATAACTACATTTTGCATGCACTCTCAACTTAGACAATTCAATTATAATATAGACATGCATAAGAACTAGACAAAAATAAAACTGAACAGCAAAATGATAAACAATTCAGCTACGCTACGTGAATGTGGGCTGTGATTTCTTAAGGAAACTTTCAGATTGTTTTTGTTGTTGTTGTTGTTGCGTTGGCCTCCTGCTCCCGCCTTATTCACTGTCTATGTTGAGGCCCACGCGCTTCTCCTCCTCGAGCATGGCATCGAGCTCATCTGTTAAATTGGCCAACATATTGCCAATGTCGTTAAGCACATTTACAGACACCTTTGGCGCCACCGCATTAACAGCGCCTGTTGCAGCGCTCACAGGTGCTGCAGCTGCTGCTGCTGCTGTTGTCTCTGGTGTGGAGTCTGCAGACTCAATGATGCCACTGCTCGCAGCACTGGCCATATCTAGGGTGGGTGAGCGCAAATGCAGTGCGCTGCTGCCAGCGCTTGCTGTGCTATTCATGCTATCGCTGCGCGCCATTGTGGCATCATGCAGCGAACTGGAAGATTTTAGCGAATGGAACGAGTGCGCTATATTGGCAATGGTATTCGTCGATGATGAACTGGAACTGGAGCTAGAGGAATGCAGATGCGTGCCGGCCGCATGATGTCCCACAGCATTCACTCCCACTGTGCTGCCCGATTGCAGCTCCTGACGATTCAGCAGACGCTGCTTAATCGTGCCGGTATTCTCATTGGCAAAGGGTATCGTATCAATTGAATCGATGCTGGAATTTGACTTATTGTCATGATACTTTTCGCAGTGTATCTCAGCTGTTGTTTGCTGTATGGTCGCATAGTTGGCATAGATCGGCTGCTGCTGCTGCGAGGCATTCGCCTGCTGCTGTTGCCAATGCTGCGCCGTGTGGCCATAGAACATGTGTTGTTGCTGTTGCTGTGCTGCTGTTGATTCACTCCTGCAACTGTTGCCTGCTGCACTCCATCCGTGCTCAACTGACGCGAATTGCGTATGCTGCAATGGCGTCGTGGCGGCTCTGGTGCTATCTTCTTGCCCGTCAAGGGACTGCCGCTCATGTAGGACTGCAAGAGTTGAAAAGAAATGTGTGAGTATTGATGACTTTCAGTTGTTCTCTTTCTGACTCTCTAGACTACTCACTGCTGCACCATCGGCTGTCACATACTCGGCCGCTGCCGCTGCATTCATATAGTGATGATGCTCCAGTGGCGGCATCGTGTTCAGCACAGCACGCTGCAGTATGCCGCGCTGCTGGCGTGGCAACGTGCCGCCGCCCTCCTCGTAGAGCAGCTCGCGCGTGGCCTCATTGGTGGGTGTTATGTCGCCATCGTCGTAGGAACGTCGCCAGGCCATTGCTGCTGCATTGCTGCCCAGCAGACGTGCTGCTGCAGCCTGCTGCTGCTGCTGCTGCTGCAGCAGTTGATGATGCTGCTGTTGCTGTTGTTGCTGCTGCTGTTGCAGTGTGGCTGCAGCTGCCATTGCTGCTGCTGCTGCCGCTGTCGTGGGCGGTCCAAAATGTCCATAGTCCGTGGTTGTATAATGGCTAAAGGTCAAATGGCTGCGCGTGCTGTTGTCGTGAATATCCTCAAGCGATTCCAGGCTCTTGCCACGTGGCTGACGCACCTGCAATGAGAGAGAGGGAGAGAGATAGATAGATTACACGCTGAAACTTAAAGTTCAAGGACAGCTGCGCCTACGACTGACATTTGCCAAGTATCTGGCAACCAGAACCGTGCCCAACAACACTCCAACTCATCACATCACCCACCTTAATGAGCACCACATCGTTGCCATTGCAGCACTCATGATTGCTGCCCGTGCAATAGTAGGCATCGCCCCCACTCACAGTGCTCAGGCCAGCACGGTGGCAGCCATTCAGCCCATTGGCCAAGGCATTCACACTGTTCGCGCTCGTCGCATAGATCTTTGTGTCGTCCCAAGAGACGCGCGTCGTTGGCACATAAGATGGTGTACAGGGTATGGGCACATTGAATTGCCAAGGCTTGCGCTGGTATTCCTAATTAGGTGCGCGTCCATTAATCAAATCATTATGCAAAGAAAAGGAAAATTTAATCAAATTAGAAAAATCATAAAAGCAAAAAGATAAAAAATCAATTTTTAAAAACGAATTAAGCAAAGAGCAAAGTTAATTTAAATTGAAGAAGAAGAAAGAATTACTTAATGTGAAAGGTAAAAAAAGCATAAAAATAATTGAAATATTATAAATAATATAAATATAAATATAAATATAAATAACAAACTCTAAAATATTATATGAATAGCAAAAATAATTGTAATATTAATATTTATATTTTGTAATTAAGTTAAAAAATCTAAAATATGATATAGATAAATATAAATGTAGAAAATAATAATTACAGTGAAATATAAAAAAAAAAATATAAAAATAAAATGAAACAAAAATCTATATAATATAAAATACAAAAATCAAATATATTCCAAATAAATTTGTAAAATATTAAGGCATAAAAAATATATGTTTATTATTTAAATATGTTAATATTAAAATACATATTCATATATAAAAACAAATTATTTCATATAAATATTTTTAGGCATTAACAAAAAATGCGTGTCAAAAAAGAATATTCTTTAAATTAGCTTTACATAAGATCTAAAAAAAAAATTAATATATATATTTTTTAGTATACAAATAAATTGACAGACATTCACATAAATATATTGAAATTTAAGTAGGTTTTGAAATATAAAAGAAAATTTTTAAATATGCATAATAAATATAAGAATATTGACAGATAATAATTAATTAACTTTATAAACAAAATTTTATGAAAAAAAACAATGTTTAAAAAAATATATTTAATTTTGCAAATGTCGATAATATTTTCACATATTAACATACAATGTATTAACAAATATTTGAATATATAATATAATACTTCAAAAATATTTATTTTAATAAATTTATTAATTAAAGATATGTTTTTAATAAAAAAATGCATTTTCAAATATTAAAAGCAAATTAATTTATAAAAAAAAAATTAACAATAATATTGTAATATTGTAAATGTATAAAATATCTAAAATATTTAAAATATATGTAAAATAAATATAAAATAAATTTATATAAAATACATATTCAAATACTAAAAAATATACTGAGATAACAAACAAAAATTAACGTAAATCATTCAATAAATTAACTTTAACAACAAATCTAAGATAATATTTAAATAAAAAATTAAATTTACAACTTTAATAAAATATATGTATATAAGGGTCACATAATTAAATAATTGAATTATTATCTAAACATTTCTAATAAATAAAATCTCAGGAAAAAATTGCTTAAATAATATATATTCAAATGAAATAAGTATGTAAGCTAACGCAATAAATATTATTTTGAATGCATAAAACCCAAGTAATTGACGTCAGCTTCGTCAGTCACGCCCAACTACTCTCGCATCTAAATAATTTATGGCCATTTCCAACAATTTTAGAGAGTAGAAACAAAATTTACCTGTTGCTGATAGGCATTGGCGCCGCCAGGATTCCATTTGCCGCTGATAATGTCCTTGACCCGCTTGATGGCCAGCAATATTTTCTTTTGATGGCCCAGCTTGACAATGCCAATGTCCTCGAGATCCTCCCAGGTCACTTGGGTGACATCGCGCACTGTCTTGTAGTTCTGCTCGAGCAACGGCTGTATATACTCCTCCAGGCGCAACAGCTGCAGCCATTCCTCAATTGAACCCTATTCATGAGAGAAATATAAATGGTTGTGCATAAGAATCAACAATTATTTATTACTTTGATGATTATTTATTTATTTTGTATTCTGCCTGTCTATATTGACGGCTAATCGTGCTTGATTAACACAGCGAAAAACCCCTTAAAGTGCGGACAGCCTCAGCTACAAATTTGTCCATGAACTAATTCCAGGCCAAAGCGCTGATACCGCCAGCCGCAGAGCTACGGGCCCGGAGAGGGCGTGGGGTGAGGTGAGAGAGGTTGAGGCAGGGGCAGAGGCAGAGCTATGTTAGCCTGTGGTGCTATGTCGTTTTGTACAGCGCTGCTGCTGATGAGCTCGTCGCGGCTCTAATCAGTTGTAATTGATAAGATATGACATAAATCGCGTCAAAGCACAAACATAAAGGAACGGGTAAAGAGACAAAACTCGTCGCTGTTTGCCATTAAACGGTAGCCAAACTTGCCATAGGCAGAGACGGGCAGACACAGGCAGACAGAGACGGAGATAGACACACACATATGCCTGCACACTCATGCACACACGCAGCGAGAGGCAGTCAAAAGTCATCAGCATCAGCAATTTCATATACTCTCTAAATATGCAACATGAAGAGCATATCTGTTAAGAGCTGCATGAAATGAAGAGAGTAGATTTGACCATGTTCACTATAGCTTATAAGCTATATTACTCATTATATATTATATTTCTTACAGATTAATAAAAATTAAATGAAAAAAATTAAATAATATACGTATATTTATTCAAATTAAATTAAATTAATTTAAATTCTGTATTTTAGCAGAAAAGCAAAAATGATTTTTAAAAATTCTATTTCATTATGTTTTCTATATTTATTCAAATTTAATTAATTTAAATTTTATATTTTGGCAGAAATGCAGAAATAATTTAATATAATTCTATTTGAAAATATTTTCTATATTCAATTTTAATTAATATAAATTGTATATTTCTTTCTACAGCTCATATCAATTTTTGTTAAATTTAAATACAATTGCCAAGTTCTAGGACATCTGCTAGTCGTGTTTGCAAATTTAACTATGCTCATATTCATACTTGTTTTGCTGTTTTTCATCTGACGTGTTAATAACTTTTGAAGATTTTGCTCTTTCGCTTGCTGTCTAAATTGGCGTTGATTTCTATTTAATTAAGCGAATGGAATTGTTGTTGTTGTTGTTGTTCCAATGCTGTTTGTTCCGTTCCTGCGGCAATTGAAAACTGATTTCAGCTAGACTTTTCAAGGGTATAACATCTGTTTGAATACAGTGCTAAATATGATTATTAAAAGCCAACAATTATTAAGATTGATTTCTTGATTGCATATGGCATATGCAAATCAATTGGGATTTCATGCATTTGTTGGATTAAAGACAAAGTCAAGTTTTAGCTGAGAGAGTTTATCTGAATTCAAACTGGATTTTTGAGTTTTTCTTTAATAAATTATTTAATATTTAATTTTTAAATAAATTAAAGATTTACAGTAAATTCTATGAACAGAAATTTCTTTTGAAAATAAAAAAAAAATTATAAAAATTTGTATTTTTTTATTTAAATAAATTTAAAATTTGTAGTCAATTCTATAAATGGAAATTTATTTGAAAAAAAAAAAATAAATAAATAAATAATAATAATAATAAATAAATATGAAACAACATAATTCTGGTTAAAATTATAATAAATTCAGAGTTGTAATCACTTCCATAAATGGAAATTTTATTAGCCAAAATAAAAAATAATATAATAAAATAAAATAATATTAAGAAACATAATTCTTGGTTTAAATTATAATAAATTCAAGATTGTAGTAAATTCCTTAGGTGAAAAATCAGTAATCAAGAAATAAAATTCGAACTTCAAATTTTAAGTAAATGCAAAACTCTTAGTAAAGTCTTTAAGTGGAAAATCTGCTTATAGACAAAGTCAAGGCAAGTTTTTAAAATTTACTTCAAATTTAAGTAAAAAATATAATTGTTTTTAATATATTGCCTATTTTAGATTTAAAACTTTTTTTATTTACTTAAAATTTAAATAAACAATTATTTTTAAATATATTTCTTTAACCATTTTTAACAGACTCTAAAATAAATAAATCCAATAGCTCTGTTTACATTTGTAGCTCCATTTTCGTTTTGTTAGCTTATATTTTGCATATCTATAGACATTATTAATAAATAAATAATATTTTGCATATCTATAGCTATATCTGATAAATAAATAGGTTACGACAGCAGCGCAAAGTAGCAGCTTCAGGAGAGCTACGCCAGCCTCCAGCTCCAGCTCCAAGCTCTAATCAGCAACTTGTGAGGACAAGCTGAATCTGCGCAATCGAGAGATGTTACATACAAATTTGGAATATTTATAGAGAGCAGCAGCTCTTGGCCACAGAAACTTCAAAAATAATATTTATTTAGCGTCAGTCAGGCGACATGCCGAAGATATGCAAACACATATACACATATATGTATGTGTATATATATATTTTGTTTTCTAATTTGAAAACTCATTAGCAGGTAGCATATGGTATGACACCGAAAAAAATTAAAATACAGACCCGCATACAGCAGCCAGCTAAAGCGGAATGGTCAGAAACTCGTTTGGCAAAAAAAAAAAAACAAAAAAAAAACATATATATATATATAGTTATATATCTAAGTGTGTGCGTGTGTATATAGTTAAACATGAGTACGTCAGGCCGAAAACTAAATACCATTTCGAGTGTCTAATAACGGCGGCAAAAGCGTACAACAACAACGAAAACCGTCAGCAGCAAATGCTTGGCCTAAACGTCAAGGTCGTTGCGTTGATTGCGGTTTTTGCTTTTTTTTTTTTTGCTTTATGGAAAGGTATGAGCCGGGCCCAGAGAGATTGCCAACGACATGTCGTTGACGTTGTTTAATAACTATTTTTGTTGCTTTTATTTATTTTTTTTTTTTCCTTTACTTCTGAGTCTGAGGTATTTTGCTTTATTTCCTTTTTCGCCAGATACAAAAAAATAAATGCTAAGGAAAGTGCCGGATGAGGTTGTGAGACTTTTTTTCCTTATCTTAAATTAGTTTGTATTTTTTAGCATGTGAGCTAATGAGGCTGACTTTCATTTGTAGCTCTATATTAAATATATATGTTATATATATTTTTTTTAATGTTTTTTTATTTATTTATTGATTTGCGCATGATGTAAGTAAGGCTGGCAGCCACACCCAAGGCGCGCTCAAGTCTAACTGAATAAATAACAATAGTTTTTTTTTATTTTTGGGAGAGCTGAGCAACAACTCTCAATAGCAAAATGAAAAAAGAAAAAATTAAAATAAAGTAAGAAAAAAAAAAACTTGCGAAAACAGTCACGCAGCATTATATACAAAGAGCAAACATAACAAATCAAATAACAACAGAAAACTTCTGCTAGTAAAATATAATGGCGCATTTTTATTTTTATTTTGTTATTTTTTCTGTTCAGCGGAAAACTGACACGCAAAATGTTTAAATATAACTAAAAGCTGAGGTCATTTGGTTTGAAAAATTGCACAGCTTCAAAGCATCGCCAATCGGTCGAGATATTGGCACATGCATAAATACAGTCACTTCGGTTATTAAAACACAACAACAACAGCAACAATAAGAGATATTCCATGGCAGATAATGGCAGCAGACAACAAAAAGCTGGCAAACAATCAGCCATAGGTTATAATTTGAAACAAGCAATTAAGAGAGCTCCAGCAAAATGGAATGTGGTTCGAGTTCGAGCTGCAGATACAAATAGATAGACGATAAATGATATTTCAAGTTGCGCTTGCAATCAACAACAACAGCAGCAGCATATGCATTTTGTAAGCTCCATGGCATGCAGGCAGGTGGGCAGCTGACAGACCGCATTAAGTCCAATCTCCCCCCCCCCCCTCCCGAAAAATTAACTACAGGTGGGCGGCGGGGAATGCGCGTGCTTTGAGCGGCTGACGAAATCAATGAATCAGATGAAAAACTTCAAATGCAGTTAAGACTCGGGTATTATGGCTGTCTATATGGCTAGCCAAGTGGGTGGGGGGCGCAGTTGCTTTGTTTGATCTTTTATGATATGCATAGAGCAGCTGCCATTGTAGGCGAACATTCAAGTGAAATCCATGCTGAATGCATGACTATCGCATTATGTACGCTACGAATTTTCGAAAAATGTCATAATTGTGAGCGTAATAAGCTGATTCAATAATATACACAGCTAATCTACAGAATTCATTTTCTATTATGCTCCAATAAACTGCTTAGTAAACTAATATTGCTATATTAAGTCTACAAAGTATCGATACTTTTGTTTGAAGTTTTATATGTGATATGACATAAACATAGCTATAAATATTTAATAAATATAAATATTTATTTATCGATATACTCAGCATCGATAGTTAAACTATCTAAAGCTAACAAAGTATCGATAGTTTTTATTTTCATATTTGATATTTATTTAGTCTTATTTTGAACATGATCATAGCTGAATACCTGACGACCCAATGATAACTTCTTCATTTTCAAATTATCGATACATTGATAATGATTAACTTAAATGAATATATATTTACAGTTTCTAACATATACCTCATATCTTAAGCTCAGAGTACTCCTAATACTACTCTTTGTTTTAATTCCCATTAATAAATACGCATTGGCAACAATAAATATAAACTGTTATCTAGCTTTTATAACTACAATAAAGGAAATTAGATTTCGATAACAATCGATAACAGCTATGATAATTTAGTAGTAGCTTTGCGATTATGACTAAAGATAATACAAATATACTTTCTTTCTAGTTACCCACAAAAATTCAACACGTATCAGAAACGATTAATTTTTACACCACGTGAGTTAGTTTTATTGTAATGCTATAGATGGGGTTTTAAGAGGGCGTCAGCAGCACATTTGGTTATGAGAAACCTGTGTCGAGGGCTTGTTTCAATTGCACGTGAAATGCATATCGAAACGACAAATCGCATTGCACTTGGTTATGTCACGTATTTTATCGGATATTGTCAACGCCCATCAAAAATGATGTGGATAAAGCAACGTTATGCATATTTGTAGCGGAACTTTTCTTTTAAAAGCGCGTGTGAATCACATGATATATATATAAATATATGTATATACGAGTATTAACAGATAGTGTCAAGTTTGCTCTATATGTTAGCAAAGTTAAGTTATAGATAAACAATAAATATATATATGTATGCCTAGAGTCTGGTATATTTATCAAAAGAATCAACTACTTTATAAGAAATAAGTTATGTAAATTTTACTTTAATCTTTTTGATTTATACAATTTATATTACTTGTAGCAACTAGTTCTCTAAAATGACTTAATAAAGCTTGTTATCTTTCAAGTTCAGTCTTTGATCTTAAAAGTGCACAACACCTTAAAGCTCAGTTCCATTAATTGTTAAGAGGCATAGAGACAACTACTTGGATCTGTCAATGTTCAATGTTAACGCGCCGTCGATCAATTAGCCTTGCAAAAATGTGGCGAGTCAATGTATTAGCTGATCCATAAGCTTCTACCCCGTCGCACACCTTGGCCAAATGTCACCTGCGAAAGGCGCCAACATATTGAATTAATTGCCAAGCTTGTGGAGAGCACCTCACGAAGTTTTACGTTTTTGTTTTTTTTTTTTTTTGCATTCGCAGACTGTTTATAGAGGCGAGTGTGTTTTGTTTAATGAATTGTTGATGGGAATTAATGTGCGCATATTAAACGAAATTCTTTCATTAACAATAAAAATAATAATAAAAAAAAAAAGAGTAGAGAATAACAGTTGTGCTGACGACGGCGCTTTTTATGGCTCGGGGTTCGGGCGTTCGCACAGCTCACAATATGTGAGAAACGAGTTTTTGCAGCGCGACTGCAAATGCCTTTTTAATGAAATATATAAAAGATAAGCTGCAAAAAAAAAAAAAATTATACACAAATAAACAGGCGAACGAGCGACCTAAAGCGAACTAGTTGAAACAATCCCTAGCTAATAGAGATGAGAGATCTTTTTCAAAAAGGGGGGCATAAAAAGGGCGACACATGTGTTTATATATTAATTGATATTGAAGACGTGGGAAGCTATTAAATTACATATACGTGAGGCAATTTAGAAATCAGATTAAGCAAAATCTCTACGAATTAATTAATGCTCAGGCCTGGGCACAGAAGAGACTAGAGTTAACAAAAACTACTGTGTAGGCGCCCACTCTGATGAATACCTATATATATAGCTGTCATTATAACTAGAATAAAAGTTATGCAATAATCAATTTGCTTTAGGTAAATTCTAGAATTCAGGTATATCCTAGTCAGGCTCTCTCAACAAATGCATTTTTATTATGAATTCTAATCCTAATCTTTCAGATAGTCAATATAGCTGTTATAATCAAGTTCTGCAAATTTGATAAATATGAAATAATAAATTTCTTCTTTGTCAGACACTCCAAATATAGTTTTAATTTATAAGTTTATTTATTTATTGTTGTTTTTAAATATATTTTTGTTTTACATATATTTTTATTTATTTATTTTTGTTTATTTATATTTTCACTCATTTTTAGTTTTATTGATTTCTGTTCTAGATTATTATTTTAATTTTAATTTAATAATAAAATAAATATCTTTTTTATTTTATTTAAAAAAATTATGTATTTTTGTCTTAAATATTATTTTGTAATTTTATTGTATCATAAAAGAATCTAATTTTTATATTTTTTAATTTTATATTTACAAATTATTTTCATTTATTTATTTTTGTTTTAAATTATTTTTAATTTTCTATATAAATAAGAAACAACCTTATGTTTTTTTTATTTATAAAAATTAAAAGTTTATTATATATATTTTTTAAATATTCTTTTTTTATTTATGGTATAATAAAATAAATAGATATTTTTGTATGGTGATATTTTTTATATTTATACTTTTATTTGTATTATTTTATTTTTGTTTTTAACTATATTTTCAATGTAAATATGTGTTTTTTTTTTTTATCTTTCTAACTGAATCTATATTTTTTTTTATTCTTTTCTTCCTATCTAAATACATCGACTTTATTTATTTATTATTTTTTATTTCTTCTTAAAGCTTATAATCTTCTGGAAAGCAACTCCTTCATGAGCGAGGTTTCTTTTTCTAAATTGTAAACAATTTGAAAGACACGATACGCAGTTTAAAGATTCTAAATCCACATATCACACCTCAAGATCATCCTACATAAAAGAGAAACTTCTAATGAGTCGACAAGCTTTAAGATAAAGATACGAGTAACTAATTACCACGCAACACTATCCGACAGAGAGAGAGAGAGAGAGGAGAGAGAGAGAGAGAGAGAGAGAGAGAGAGAGAGAGAGAGAGAGAGACATGGAGAGAGAGTAAGAGAAGCTCATGTTGAAGATCATCTAGATATAGAGAAACTTGTTAGCTTTATCCAAGCCTAAACTAGAGATTGCCTGTATTATGTATTCAATGAGCTCCGATCGTCAGCTAGCGTCCATCACTAGCTATTTTCACCTTTAGTATGCCGGCAATTAATGCCAATTTGACAAATTGCTATCTGTTGACTTATGACTAAGTTGACTTTATGCAAATATCACGAGTTGTGGGGCTGATTAGATATAGGGAGAAGCGGAACCGGTCGCTGGGTTGGGTTCGTTGTTGTTGTTGTCGTTGTTTACTTACCGGCACAAAGTGTGGCAGGTTGTCGAGCACCTGCAGCTTGTCGATGCGCTGCTTGATGCGTTCGCGATGATGCGGATTCTGGATGCCGATGGCGGTGAGATCCTCGGGCGTCATGCGTGCAATTGTTGGTAAATCGTAGCCGGCGGCTATGAATAGCTGAGCGTACTCCTCGTGCTTCATTTCGAGCAGCCAATCGATGATGAGCTCATCGTTGCGCTGCCGATCCACGCTGCCAATGGAGCACGAGCTGACGGAGCTGCAGCGGGGCGAAGAGAGCGGCGCACGTATCGAGGCGCCCGATGAGGAGACGCCCGTTAAATATGATGAGGCACGACCCGAGTCTAGGCTGGCGGTGCTGTGCCGCGAACCCGAGCCGGCCGAGCCTGACGATGAGCCAGGTGAATCGCGTCCAGGCGATTGGGTCAGATCAATGCCCTGATCCTCCTGCAACGCCAGCTGCTGATGATAGTATACCGCCGCCTTGTGGGTGAGTGGTTCACGCAATGTGGCACAGAATACGGGCGGTGGACAGGCCACAATGCTGGGTGGGAGTGTTGCCTGTGCCGGAGTCTGTTTGCTGCCAGAGCTAACAACTCCAGCCGCTGCTGCTGCTGCGGTTGCTGCTGTTGCAGCAGCTGCTCCTGGGCCAACAATTGGATCATCCTTGAGGCGCAACGCGACGCTCGTCTCGCGCGGTAAATTGAAGCCGCCCTCCTCCAGCGAGGGCGACGAAACAATGCTGCTGCCACTCATGCTCCCAATCCCATCGTCCAGTTGATGAAGCTGTTGTAGATGCTGCAGCTGCTGTTGTTGGTGTTGGTGTTGTTGCTGTTGATGGTGTCGCAGTGGCCCGCTCAGCCGGTAGAGCGGTATGAGTGGCTGATGATGACCGCCAAGTGGTGAGCCAGGCGTTGGCTGTTGATCTCCTGGTATTGTGGGCGGCTGTACCTTTTTAGCTTGTGCCGTCGATGCGTGCGGCTTCAGTGAGCGATGCATGGCGCGCTTCTGTGACTGCTGTCCGCGCTGGCCAAATTAGCTGCAGCGACTCCTGCAAAAAAAAAGAAACAGAGTGCATTAGGAAAATATGTAGGCAAACCCAGATGTGCAGCAGATGTGGCTATATATATATATATATATATATATTTATGCATGTGTGTGAAGGAAGGGAAATCTGCATAATTGGGCATAAATTTTCGTTGCTCTAGCTAAAAATAGGGTCACACTGTTTATGCGCGCGCTGCTGCTGCTGCTGCTGCGGCAAGTCAATAAACTGCCACAGGGCATGAGATGTGTGCGGCACAGTGGGCTGTATTATATATAAATGTGGTCATAAAAATAGTAGAAAAAAAATTTTTTTTAAATAAATAAATAAATAAAAAATTGGTTGCAAATAAAAATGTAAAAGAAAATAAATTTTTTTTTTTAATAAAAACAAAAAATAAACAAAATTATAACTGCAAATAAGACTTAAATATTTTTAAAAAAATTTTAAACGAATATTAACATTAATATTTATTATAGGAACCTTGCACAAAACCAATATACTTATTTCATTTTGTGTGTGAGCATATTTAGCAAATAAGAGCACAGCTAGAGAAGTAAATCTCAAATTATTATTGCTTAGGCCAAGTTTTTTTTAGTACTACATAAACATATACACATATGTATATACATACACGTATGTATATCAACTGTGACCCACTGTGCGCCCGTAGCATCGTATTACAAATTTCATTCACCAAACACAACTAAAAACAAACAACAAGGGAGAGCGAATAGTGCCAGAGACGAAGTCAAAGTTCGTTGACTGCGCTGTGGGTTGAGGTGGAGTGGGGTGGGGTGGTGCTGGGTGTGTTTGGAAGGGCGTGCGGCTTATAGTTGCGGCTTGTCTAGGCGGCTACGTCATAATACACTTGAAAAATGCAACGGCAGGCAGCGACGCTGGCACAAATCTGGCAAAAGTCACGAACAGCGCTACTGCCTGAGCCATGTCATTAACATTAGCGAGAACAAAGCCGCAAAATACTCGGAAGCAATAAATGAAATGCAGCTTTAATATGCACAATTTTCAGGCGAAACCGTTAAAGGCCAGCGTAACGATTGACAACAACACTTATCGATAACATGCTAAGTGCAGCAACGGCCACCTGTTCGATTAACTACTCGATGCCCGGCTCGGCCTGGCCCGGCCGGTCGACGTAGTATACGATACAAACACGCAAACAAGCAAACGCACTCACACACATACATACATATATACAGAGAAGCCGACTTGGCAATTGAGAAGAGCAACGAATACAGCAAAAGCAGGTGCCAAATTTCATATCGTATATGCGTGTAGGAGTATAAAGAGAGGCAAAAAAGCAGAGCAAAAGCTTAAAAAACAACACGTAAAACGGTGGCAGTAGTAAATTTCATTTACAAGCGCGTCGACTGCCTTTAATGAATTTTTATGTATGCGACGTGAAACGAAAATTAACGAAAAACTGCAGCCGAAGGCGCGGGAGAGGCCCAACCAGCGCAGTTCCAAGTAAAGGAGAGAGCGCAATAAAGAGAGCGAGTGAGCAAGGCATGCAGAACAGAGACATAGCATAGAGGGCAGCGACTACCGAGCAGAGTTTGTGGAGAGGCAGCGCTTCTAGTAACGGTAACTGGCAGAGCTAGCCGGCAGCAAGCAGAGGCTGAGCAGCGTTTGTAGTAGGGTAGTATATCAAAAACTGCGAACGATACACAAATGTGGGTTGCGATTTGCTGTTGTTGTTGTTGCTGCTGCCGCTGTTTTTGTTATTATTACTGTTGTTGTTGTCACCCACACACCCCGTTCGACCAGCTGCAGCATTTGCAGATGTTGTTGAACCGTGCGGCCGGCTTGCATTTTGGGCTAACATTTGCTGTTTTGTCTGTCTTGTTTCTGTTGTGTCCCGTTTTATTTTTATTTCCATTGTTTTTTTTTTCTTCTTCGTCTTTTTGTCTTGTTTACTGCCCATTTTTTTATGAGTACATTTTTCCATAGTCTTTTGTTGCTTGCACATTTAATTGCAAACATGGCACACACAGGACGCCCCCTGGTGTAAATAATACAGAAACTATTGCTATTGTTGTTGTTGTTATTTTTGCTGTTACTGGTGCTGGGCGCTGGGTGTGGGTGGTGAGTAATCATAATGAGCGCAACAACACTTGCGCGTGCAACCATGTATGTATGCATGTGTACATGTAACTGTGTATATGCGTGTGTGTGTGTGTGTGCTTGAGCATAAAAACTGATTGGAAATGCAATTGGACGCTTGGGCGGCCTTTTCCTATTAGAAACTCTGCACACAATACAAAACTATTACAAAGGGCAGCGCAGGCTGAAAGATTTATTGATTGTCGCACACACATACACATTGATGAGTGTGTGTGTGTGTGTGTATACAATGTAGCGGAGTTGCGGTTTTGAAGTTAGCAGCAAAAACGCTGAGCAACTAAAAATAATTATGGTTGCTATTGCTTTAAACACACACACACACACAGAGACACACACACACACACACTGGCAACATGCAGACATGAATACATATGAACGAGCACAAAGGGACCGCAAAGTTGATACGCTACTCAATGGGGGAGTATTGAGAGTTAGTTGTAAAGTTTGAATAAATTTTTGAATGGGCTACACGATAAGAACTTGTACGGCACTCTCGCATATTTCTAAGATGAATAAGTCTTATATTACAACTATGGGGTGAAGTCAAAGGGGAAACTGCATTCTTTTTTTGTTCACTCATCAAATGACATACATGAGTGTGTCGCATTAAGAGTTTTCACAGTTTTCACATAAACTATAAATTTACAGCTTATGTTGTCTAGAAATTAAAACTTTCTCAGTTAAGAATTTATCTGAAATTAGAAACGATATCTTGGCTTAGCTTTGGAATTAGTCACATTAAATTTAAGTGATTTTTTTTCCATTTGTATTTACATATTATTTTCGTTTTTGAATATTATATAGAATTAGGCAGTTCTTCTAGAAATATTTGATTATATATACTTTTTTTCTATATAGTAAATATAATTCTTTATCTATTTATATTATGCTTTTTTCTTTAGAAAGTTATTTAATAAATTAAATATAATAAAATAAAATAAAACATATTCATTTATATTTTTTGTTTCTATGTAGTAAATTTTGTTCTCTATTAACTCTAATGTAACTAACTCAAGTGAAACCTTGATTGATATTCATTTTGAAGTTAATTTATTCAATTACAAACGATATGTGAATGCGTAAGTGTATTTGGCATTCGTTAAGTGTGTATTTGTCGCTGTGCACCGTTAAAGTTTACTGGCATGAGTAATCAGCCAAATGGAGCGCAATAAAATGGCAACGGCAACGGCAACACGGCCAATCTATCAGACCAGGCAACACATCAACTAAGTTGATGTTGCCCAGCCACCCCCGATAAAGACTGTGCCGACCACCAACCAACCACTCCATGGCCAGATTCATATGCTGGCATACTGGCAATGGGACATGGACCTCAAATGGGTAGGTAACGGGGAGCAGCAGCAGCAGTTGGGGTACAGCTGAAATCAAATGAAGCGAGTCTCGTTCTCATGTTTATTAACGGTGCTTAACTGGGATATTGCAGAAGTGTGTCTGTATGTGTGTGTGTGTGTGTGTCTGTCTGTGTGGGTGTCATTAAGTGCGCTAGATAAAGGGACCGACCGCCCAGGCAACACTTCATTAACAACGCGACTTATTGACAACGGCTTTTTCTAACACCCTGTTAAGATACCCAGAAACGAATGAAGAACTTTGACATAAAGTCTTTTAGTAGCGCTTAAACTTAATTGCTTTGATTAACTAGTTGTTTCACAAATATTGCATTTTTATTGCAAGTTTATAATGAAATTCGATAGAAAAGATGGGCTAAGGACATTCAAAGATCTTGTTTACATATTAAGTTTTACAAAAAAATTAAATAAAATAATATATATTTAAAAATGTTATATGTAATTTGATCATACTGCATAATTGTTGATTTCAATATATTTATAATTTTTTTTTGCATAAAGCATTTATTTATTTTAATTTAAAAAAATCTTTTTTAATGAAATGAATTGAAAGTCCTTAAAAGCATTACAGCTCTTTGATTAATAGAGGTATTTAAAAAATATTTAAAACTTTTAATTAAGCATTGTGCACTAAAATGGGCTGATTAAAGGCTATATGCCATCTATAGTTTCTTTCTTTTAAAGATTTTTAAACATATAAAATATATATCCATGTACATATATCTTATTGTTTTCACTCTACAGAGTATCTCAAGCGTCTAGCATGCTCTGCTTTTGCTGCTGCTGTGGGTGCTTTGCATATGTCATGAGACGCTTTCCATACTTTCCCTAAAATGCAAGGCTGATAAAAAGTTTTATTTTTTTTTCGACTTTTTTTGGGTGCATTTTTCTTACATTTCTTTTCAGCTTATTTTTGAAAACATTTTTTTTTTTTTTTTTGTCGCTTTGCCACGCCCCACTGAGTGAGTCTTAGTTTTCGTGTACTTGTACATTGTTGGTAGCGTGTTTTGTCAGCCAGCAGCAGCAGCAGCCGCAGAAGCGACAACAAAAACAAAGTAAAAGATGGTGTCGCTGCCTGTCGATAACTGGAGATGTTGATCTTGCAAGAAGAAGCAAAGCAGAGGAGAGGACAACAAAAGCAACCAACGATGGCCGCAGGCCGTATAAACTTGTTTTGCCTGTGTAAAGGGAGTTGTTGTCGTCGATGTTGTTGTTGTTGTTGTTGTTGTTGAAGTTGGAGTTGTTGTTATTGCATTGTCTTGCGTTTTGTTTCAGGTTTCATCTGGCAACGCCAAGAACGGAGCAAACAAGAGCCCATAAAAAGCTCGTAGGAGTAAAATGCAACACACGACGACGAAGATGTGTCAATTGTGTGGGCGAGAGGGAGAGAGTGTGAGCGGAGCAGACGTGCAGCTACATACATAAGCGTGAATATATGTACATACTGGTCGGCAGAAGTAAATTGACAAAATGAAAAGCATTTGAACATAAATATAATTTTTAAATGATATTTTGAAGAAATCTTATTTTGATTTTTTTTCATTTTAGATATAAATAAAAGATACAGAACAAATTTGCGAAGAAATGCGTTTTATGGATGCTTACAAAAATATTCTCTAAATGTATCTTTATTTAATAAAATTTAAAATTGAATTAAAATATATTTGTATTAGGTTTCATTTAAAATAAAACATATTATATTAATGTCTAGTAATAATAATATACATAAATTACTCTAAAATATATCTATTTTATTTATCCATATACTTATGTCGATCACTGTATGTAGATACATATTTATTTGTACGTGCAGTTAACGGTTAATGCAAAGCGTATGCGTAGCGCATATGGCACCAGACATGAAGACAGACAGACAGAAGAAGAGACGGACAGAGAGACAGACAGACCAAATAAGGTTGTCAGCACGTCTGCACGTCGCAGCAGCGCAGCAAAGCTCCAAAAGCGGCCATCAATGCTGCTTTTTGGACAAAATACGCGAACAAGTTGTAAAGCGAGCAATGCGAACAAAGCAATAACAACAACAACAACGGTTGTAAAAGTTCAACTTTAAGAGGAGAGAGACAGTGCAGGCAGGCAGGCAGAGAGAACAGAATTTACTGTTATGTACATTGAACTTTTTAGTACCTAAGCACTTGCCACCCACTTGCAAAGTGCGTTTACTACTACGCACGCACGCATACAAACGCACCTACAGTCACACATACGCACACTCACACACACACACACACACACACACACACACACACACACACACTCACACACACACACTCACACTCACGTACATACACAAATTTGCCAAAAAAAAATCTGCAACAACTGTGTCAATAATTTGAAAATTACCATTTTAAAACGTCGATTTCTGCAGCAAATTTTATGGCGTACACAAGACTTCAACTTAAATGAGCATTAATTATATATTTAGCATAAATTGGACCAGATTTAATGGCATTAAAACGCGTCCGAAAATTCTGTGCAAATTTCTTTTGCACAAACACACGCACACTAACTAAACACCAACACTAACACCGACACACACGCACACACGAAACAAGTAAAGCATATGAAAAAGGCAGCGCAAAAAGTTGCCGCTGCGGCGACTGCGGCTGCTGCTGCTGCTGAAAGAATCGAAGAACTAGCCGAAAAAAGGCGGAGCGAGCGTGCACGAGCCGACAGGCGACCGCAAGTCAAAGCGTATTGAAAACGCGGCTCAAGTTCGAGTCCAAGTCCTCCTGTGGTACAGTGCCAAAGTTGTTCAACAAGAGAGAGAGAGAGTGAGATGAAAACAGATAGAGAGGAGCGTAAAAGAGTGAGCGAGTGAGAGTGCGCGTAATTTTTGCCGCACTCAAAACTCTTCTCAATTTATTTATCCCAAGCCAGGCCAATTTGTTGCAATTGAAACAATAACCGTTGCCTGACAATTTATTGTTGCTGGCAAATTAGTTAATAAACGAAACAACAGTCGGCCACCGTTTTTGATTATAGGCGTGTGCATACAATTTCGCCACACTGTAGCGCCTGAAGGAGCGCAGCCTGAGAGAAATGCATTCATTTCCAGTTGTACAATTTACAGTGTGGCACAGTGGCCCACATGACATTTGAACGCAACGGAAACCTGTCCGAATGAGATACCTTATGAATATTTACTATCTGACATTGTTTTTTATTTGATTTTGATTTCCCCAGATCGATGCGATAAGAATTAGAGGTCAGTCCATTGAGGCGGGAAAAACTTAATGATCGTTTGTAATTTGCATTCAGTCGTGTTTAGCATGGGAAAACTTGGCCCAAAATCATTAAGGTAATTTAACTTCAAGGGCAAGTCTCAAAACTTAAGTTGTTTTACTAATTTACAACTTCAAATTAATTTTGTTGTATAAAATTGCCTACAACACATTTCAGATTGCAACATCCGAATTTTCAAATGTGTATTTTACATTGTTACTTTTTATATTTATTTGCTTTAAAAAGACCTCACTTTATCATTAAATATTTTATTTTTGTATATCATATATGTTATAAAATGGGACTAATCGATGCATAAAATAAGCATTTGATTTAACTGATTTAGTTTTTTAATTAAATGCATAACAGATTGACAATTAAAACAGAATTAATTTTATTTATTATATTTATTTTCCTCATAAGAAACCCTGTTAAATTTATTCATTATTATTTTTACATTAAGCTGAGCATTTATTAATATTCAAATTGTCTTTTTGGCGCATATAATAAATATTTTATTTAAATAATTCAATTAATATTAATGTTACATCAAATATATTTACAGCAAATTTGTTAAGCTTCCTTTTAATAGCAATTGTACCACTGTGCGTTGTATGCCACAAAACATATCCAAACATACACTCACACATAAGCAGAGACAGGCTAGTCAACCACTTTGTTTGCCGCATAAGCCAATAAGAGCCAAAGACAGAGAGCAGCGAATATGAGAGATATATAGAGAGAGAGAGTGAGTGAGAGCGAGCACGCGCTCCACACGAGCTTAACACAGAAACTTCAAAAAAAAAGGCTCCAACTCTATTAAATGGCCTGCGCACGCTGCCGTTCTCTCGCTCTCAACGTTGTGCTCTCTGCTTTTATCATATAAACTCGTGCGCTCTCTCGCTCTCTCTTTCACAGACAAATGCTCGGTAAGCTGTCAGTTTACCCCCCACCCCGCCCACATGAACGACAATTCTAACACTTCATTGGAGTCGTTTACGTTGCGTTGCGCTGCGTTACGTTGCGACGGCAACGATGCGTCGTCAAGTCATTTGATTCCCACACAAATCTCTGCATATTGAGCGTACGCGAGAGTCGCTCCCCATTATGGCAAGTGAGTTATGAGCCTGTGTCTGTGTATGTGTGCGCGTGTAAGTTTGTCTGTTTGTACTGCGCTTTCTATTGATTTATATGAGCTTTACAGCGCAATCTGAGTGCTTTGCAACGGAGTACAAAGCTCAGTTGAACTAAACGCGCATTGAATTTCCAAGTGAACTGCCAAAGACAATGCGTAAATGACAGCTAAACATTTAATTGCCGACGAGCGCGTTTTGTAAAACAAGCAGGGGAATAAATTATACCAAGCATCAGCAGTGCAGAGCATAATAGAGCCAAATCCAGAGTTGCCACAGCGCCATTGTTGTCTGTAGCACGCGTCCGTATCGGTGCTCAAGCGTAACGCAGCGCTGCTGCTGCAGCCGACGCTGACACGTGTTGGTTTATTAATTACATAAGCAGATGCAGCCACAGCCGCAGCAGCAGAGGCAGCTGCATATTGTCTGGAAACAAAAACCAATTTCCTGCATATGTGATATGGCAGCTCTTTCACAAAGGAGCCGAACAGCTGGCAGCCACTGTATACAACAGGGTATAAGAAGCAGCAGAGAAAAACGACAGATGGCGCAGTCGGCGTCGACGCCGGCAGCAGGACACGAGTGTCAAAACAAAAACATTTCAAACACAATCATTGTAGCTCAAACAAGCCGGTTAAATTAACAGATATTTTTAAGCAATTTGCTTATTGTTTAGTAAATGAAATTTGTAGAAAAAGAAAAGTTAAGAAATAATAATAATGCTCACCTTTAAAATGTCTGGGGAAAAGCAATTTTTCTCACTGTTTACGTTGTTCAATTTCCAACGAAAAAAGGGCAATAACAAAAAGAGCAAATTAATCACATTAAAACACAACCGCGACGAAAGTTGACACAGAAAAGTAAACAAATGTAAAACTTTAACAGGGCATTAATTATTGTATTTGTCGTCGCCTGTTTTTATGGTATTTTCTTCTAGCACTCTTTCACTCGCACTCGCACTCGCACTCGTACTCACACTAACGCACACAACGGCACAGATACAAATGGCGCGCGCGCGACTCATAAAAGTAAAACATAAAACCAGATTAATTTTTTGTGCAGCCGAAAAAAAGAGTTTATTAAGCTGCGCTGCTTACGTAGTTGTTCCCGAGTTTGAGTTGTTGTTGTCGCTGCTCTTTTTATTGTTTGCTACGCCGCCATTTTCTTAGTTGTGAACTCGTTATTTTAACTTATTTTGCGCTCACAGCCCATTGGACTTAATTTATACAGATTTTTGTGCTTTTATTAAAAATATTTATTAATTATATGCGATCATATTATTAATTTATACGGTTTTAATCACCAAGTCTGATCAGCGCGACAAAGCGACGCGAACCAACTCAAACGCTCATCAAGAAAACAAAAACATAACTAAGTCTGGCTGCAGACTTGTAGCGGCAAAATACCAAGCTGAAAATTGTAGTTATCGATATTAAACTATTTTGTGGTATTTTTCCGTGTATTTATTTATATGTTGAGAATAAAATATGCCAATAAAAATAATATGATTTTCTTTTATAAATAATTGCTAATTTGTAATAATAACTAAACTCTAACAATTTAATCAATATAAATATTTAGTTTTCTTTTCTGCATAAAGTATCTCAAGAATGCCATTTTCAGCTCATCTTGAATATAACATTTGCATTTAAATTCATTTTTTAATTAAGACAAGCAAATAAAAAGAGGGAATATGTCTAATGCTAGAAAGCCAAACAACAATCGATAGCAGTATTGAAAGCAATCTAAACGATACATTTATTCAATTTGCGCCATCGATACATATTTAAATCTCTTCAGTTCCACCATTAGTTTTCAGCATAAAACAGCGCAATTCGTTAGCAACATACAGCCACACTTGTTGCATTTGTATAAAATGTTACAATTATTTAAACAAAATTGATGGCAGACAAATAAATTGAAAAGTGCGTGCGCTTAACACCGTTTTTTATTTAATTATGTGTTACTTTTTGAGTTGCAACTGCAATTAAGTTTTGTGTTACTGTGTCGTGCCGTGTTCCGTTCGCCTAAGTATTTTCTCTAAGTGTGTGTGCGAGCGCCTCTGAGTGTGTGTCCGTGTGTGAGAGAGTGCGCTTATTGCTATTGCCTTGTGCGGCGGCATTTTTGGTTAAACAAATTACGACGACTAAGAAAAGTAAGCATAATCAGGTGAAATTAAGTTCATTGTCTTGCAAATATACAAAATGCAAATAGAAATTCAAGAAAGCACAGATTTGCTAAATGCAAATGAGCCAACAAAGAGAAGAAAAGTGGAACCAAAAAAGAAAAAAAAATACAGGTTGTCGCGGCTACGCTTTGGCATTTGTTGGCTTGGCTTGGCTCTCGCTCTGTTGTTGTTGCTCTTATTGTGGTTGTTGTTGCTGCTGTATTTGAATTGGCTGCCTTTTTAGTTGGTCAATGCACGGCGTTAATTAAAGCTGTATAAATTCTCGTTGTTTTGTGGGCCGAGGGCTGTGTTTGCGCAATAAGTACGCTTAAGATTGTTGTTGTGGTGTTCTAATTTTTTTTCTTTCTTTTTTTTTTTCAACTCTCTTGAGTTACTCTGCGAAGTGGGCGTAACGCCTTTTAACAGTTGATGCTATGAATCATGGCATTGCAATGTTAGTTGGCAGCAAACAAAACGAATATTTGCGGTACAAGCAACAGCGGCAATAGCAATAATAATAACAATAACAGACACCTGTGGCATCTTGAACCGGTGCGGTTCAAAAGTCAAATTTGACAGCTGCGTGGCGCATCCTAAAATGAGATTTGAATTAAAAAAGCTCTGAACGAGAGCAATAGATGGAAAAGCGTTTCATCTTAAGCTTTTGCTCATGTGTGTTGGCTTGTGTATGTGTGAGTGTGTGTCTGTGCCTGATGCAGCTCCAGCGGATTGGAGGGAAAAAGAGTACGAGAAAACGCTGTTAAGCCAAGCATTGTATAACAGCGCTGTTAAGTTTAACATAAAAATAATATGTTAAGTGCTAGAAGTAAAAACTGAAATTACAAATATTTAATATAGATTTTAAAATTTTATTTATAAAATTGAGAATATAAAAACGAAAACTTAAAATATTTTATATATTACATTTTATATGTTTTTTTTTTATATATATTTTTCTAATTTGATTTATAATTTTATATATGCTTGCAGTTACGCTTTCTGTGATTCTTGTGCTCGTCTTTTTTTGACTACAACTTTAAGGAAAATAAATATATATTTATATATACGTATCAATTGAAGAGAGCGCTCAATAAATTTTACGGACAATAAGTTAACGCCTCCGTCTCAATTGTCGTTTTGTACGTTTCCGTCCCAATGCAGAAAATGCCCTCGCAAATTTTAAACGATGGCAGTGGGTCTGGCAGCTTGAACAATGCGGCTTCATTGCTGGGCGCATCGCCCAATTCGATTACAGTGAAGACTGCCTATAATGGTCAAGTGATCATAACGACCATAGATAAGAATATTACCTACGAGGATCTCTGCTATGAGATACGCAACATTTGTCGTTTTCCCATCGATCAGGTGACTTGAGATATACGATATATATATATATATATATATATATATATGCTGATTTCATTATAATTGTGTTTAACTGTCCCCGTTATAGCCATTTACCATCAAGTGGGTCGATGAGGAAAATGACCCGTGCACCATATCAACGAACATGGAACTGAATGAAGCCATACGATTATATGAGATGAATTACGATTCTCAGCTAGTTATACATGGTAAGTAGAAGAGTTTTGATAATCGTAGATATATATGTGTATAAATGTATATTAATGCATATATGTTTATTGTAGTAGTAGTACATTATTTAATTGATGAGATAAGGCATTGCGCGTAATGCTGAAATTATGTGTCATTCGTGTCAATGTGTCAATGCCATAAAACATGAAAGATATTCTGATTTAGGATTCTTAAGAAAGACTGAGTTATTTCATTTATATTTTAAAAGGCAATTTATTATATAATTTCCTATATATTATTATAATAATTGATAAATCTTAAAGCTAAACAAGATTAAGTGAGCTCCTATTTAATAATTATAATAATAATATAATACAAGTTCATAATAATTGAATATTTCCATAAAAAATCTCACATTTCTATTCAATAACTCTTAAATAAATCTAAAAATAATAAATTAAGCATAATTTGAAACAATTTCCATTTAATAACTCGAACCACAAATATAAATCTTATAAAATAAGTTAATAAAAATATATATATAATTCTGAAAGTTAATTAACATTGAAACACATCCCAACTCATAAACTAGTTCCTTGAACTAGTTCGCATAATAAACCAAACAAAAACCGTTAATTAAGCAGTAAATTTTCGCAACGAGCTTGTCTCTGGCCACAAGAATTCTTTGAATTGTGGCTTAGCTACGTATGTTTGCATAGCTGAAAAGGGATTTGTTTAATGTTGCCAAAAAGGATCCGTTGTTAGCCGGGGCGTGCAAATAGCACACAGACACATGGCTTGAGCATAAACTATGCAAACGTATTTTGTTTTTTTTTTTTTTTTTTTTATACTCATATATTTTTGTTTAAAATTTCATTATCAACATTTGGCTCCAGTTGAAATAGGTCGTGTCTGCCTTGCCTGGCTGTGGCTTTTAGATGTAGCACAATTTAACCGCAATTTTGTGCACAATTTTAGCCTGGTTAAACAATATGCTGTTGTTGCTCGCTGCTGCTCGTTGCTTTATTAGCTCAATAAACCGTGGCTGGCTGGCATTGCCTTTTGGCTTACGCCCGCAGCTCCCTGTGGGACGACAGCATGCGCAAATTCAAACAGCAGTCGGCCATGTTAATAACATAAAATATTAATTAACTTGTGCAGGCACAAACACACATACACATATACATATACACTTACACACACCTACACACACTCGTTTGGCTGCTGGCTAAACGTTTTTGCTCCTTTGCTAAACTCTGCTCACACGCTCGAATCTCACTTGTCTTTTAGCTGTTCTTAAATGTTGTTTTTTGTTATTTAATTTTTTTGTTGTGCTTTATGCTGTTGCTGCTCTTTGACCCGATTTGCTGCTGCTGCTGCCGGCTTCGTTTATAATTCATTATAATTAAATTGTTTGCTGGCAGCTCGGTTAGCAACGTTTTCAAAAATTCAATTTTTGCTGCGGCTTATTTGAGCTGCTTAGGCAGTGCAAGCACGCCTCAAAGCAAACACACACACACACACACACACACACACACACACACACACACACACACACACTTTTTGGCACTCCATCTGCTTAGTTAACTGTCTGCGCTTAATTATCCTGTCCGCAAAAAGTTTTTGGCTTTCGCCCCATTCGAAATTTGCCTAATGACAAAAACAAAATGTTTCGACAACAACAATAAATAACTGTAAAACACGTACAACAACAGCAAACAAACAAACAGACAGACAACAACAACAAAATGAGAGACAACACCAGAATTTTATTATGTTTTTGCTACCAAATTAACATTTTAAGGGCTTACAGTATTTTATTTTGTCATTTTTTTTTTGCTTTAATTCTTTTTTTTTCTACTTGCAATTAGTAAAAGGGGCGACTCTGAATACATTTTAATTTTGCAATTTTTCCCCACAAAATTTCTTCAAAGCTATTTCCAAGAAATTTGAGAACTTTATAGACAAATTGATATTGATTCAATATTGTTGACGCAAATTGCTTAAAATTAAATTTGACTTTTTTAAATGCACCATTCTTTATACTTTTTAAAAATATACATTCTTATTATTTTAATTTGTTTAATAAGTATATGAGATTAAGAAATAATATATAAAAAATAAATAATATTATATAAAATAAAAATATTAAATAATAATAATAAATATTTCAACATGGGAAATTTATATAATTTATAGAAATATTAAAAAAAAAAAATATATATATATATATATATATATAATAAATACAAAATTAAAAAAAATGCATAAATCAGTAAATAAAAATTAATCAATTTTAAAATTGAATAAAATAAATAAATTAAAAAATAATATATAAAAAATAAATAATATAATATAAAAATATTAAATAATAAATATAAATAAATATAATGGGGAAATTTATATAATTTATAGAAATATTAAAAAAATAATAATAATAAATACAAAAATTAAAAAAAATGTATAAATAAATAAAATAAAAAATAATTAAATTATAATAATTAAAAATAAGAATTAATGAAATAATAAAATAATAAGATTAATTATTAATGATAAATTCAATAATAAATAATTAGACATGGGGAAATTTAATTAATTTATAGAAGTTTTAAAAAAATATAATACATAAAAAATTAAAAAAAAAAATGCATAAATGAATAAAATAAAAAATTAGATCAATTTTAAAATAAGATACAAATAATAGGAATCATTAATAAAATAAAAATAAATGAAAATAATAAAATAATAAGATTAATTATTAATGATAAATTGATTCAAATGAAAATTGGAATAATTAACATTTAATGCAAAATTGTATTTATTAAATATTAATAAAATTAAATATTTTACTATTAAGTTTAATTTAAATAATTTATTTAACTAAATAGAATTATACTAGTCAACAAATCAATTTAAAATTCCATATATATATTTTAAAATTTAAAAAAATCCAAGTTCCATTTAAAATTTAAATCTTTTTATTAAGGTGCAACGACTGTACTTCTAATTATGCTCAAATGTAGTTTTATTTTTTTTTTACTAGCCGCCGAAAAGTTCAATGTTTGCTTATCACTTTTCGTTTATCTATATTTGATTTATGAATAGAAGTTTGGGTTTATAGAGATATCGTTTGGTATGCTCAAATTCTAATTCATGCTTCGAAAGTTTATCGTTTGCTGTGTGAGGGTTTTCCCACTATATATATTTTTTGTGTTAACAAAAAAAAAAACTGAATTCAGCTGGCGAAAAAAAAAGTAAAAAAAAAAAACTGTAGCAGATATAATTTTGCCACCGCGAAACACTCAACAAAGTTTGAAATGTTTTAGGTGTTTTTTTCTTCTTCTGTTTTTCTGTGGCAACAGCAGCAGAAACAGTATTCCGGCTTCCTGGTTGTCCTCTACATATTTCTATCTATGTATATTTCCAGGATTTCTTGTTGTAGTAGTTGTTGTTGTTGTTTTGTAGCCACGTGTGAAAAAATGCGGCTTAAAATGTATTAAAAGCATTTTCTGTGCGGTTTTCTCTCCGGCTCCAGTCTGTGTGTGCTAACATATTATGCTACTATTACACACACACACACACACTTACAGAGAGAGACACATGTACATATACATATACAAAACTCATACAAGCGCCTTAAAAGCATTACACGACGCGACTGTTGATGTTTTGCTACCTTTGCATGTTTGTTTTTGTAGTTATTGTTATTGCTACAGCTGTTGTTGTTGCTGTTGCTGTTGCTGTTGCTGCTGTGTGTTGATTAGTAAATGGCCATATATGTGCATCTGCGTGTGTGTGTGTGTTTGTGTGTGCGGCTAGCGTTTTTATAAGTCGTTGTTTTGGTTGCCTTGTGCTTTGTATTCTACCTTCCGGTTTCATCTCCGGCTAACAATGAAGCGTCTGCCCTCTTTGTTCCGCTCTCTGCAATACACGCGCGCTCGCTCTCTCTCTCTCTCTCTCTCCTTCTCTCGCTCTTTGCGTTTTATCTCAGTGCCTGTCGTTATAATTTATGCGCCTGCAATATGGCAACGCTGCCCACATGCACAGACACACATATATGCACACTAATACGCGCACAACAAACTTTATCCAGGCGTACAAGCTTTGAACACACATAAGGTCGATATACAAGATGCCCTCACGTCAGAGCGAGATAGAGTACGAGCGCAAGCAAGCGAGTGAGTGAGAAAATTTCCCTGCTAACAGCGGTGTGACTGGTGAAATAACACAAAAAAAGGAAAAAAAACAGCTGAGTGCTGGCTGTATGGCTGGACAGCATTGCCAGCTAAGCTTTCGATTGCGCTCAATGGCTGGCAATGCTGCGCCGGCGTTTGGCTTCTACTAGGCGGCTGCCAAAGTTTCAAAGGAAGTGAAATTGAGCGCAAGTGCAGGAGCAGAACTTTAAAGGCGTCCGGCGCTGTTTTTGCTGTTGCTGCTGCTGCTGCTGCTGCTGCTGCTGCCTGCTGCCTGCGTCACCTGACATTGAACAGCGGGCAGACACAAACACACACACACACATACACAGATATTCTGTATGTGTGTGTGTGTGTGGGAAAATATCCCTAGCAAAAGTTTTGGACTGCGTCGGCATTCGTCGTCCTGTCGCAACACTCGCGCCGTAACTGTTCGCCTGTCTGGAAGTGCCGTGCGGAAAGAATAATACGGGCCGCATAAAGCAAGAACAAAAAAAAAAATTAATATATAAAAAAAAAAAGGAAAAACAAGAAAGAAAAGCTTCGCGTTTTTTCCCTGCTGTTGCTAACGTCGCGTCGTCGCGTACAGCAAATATACCAAACCAATACACGCACACGCAAATTATACATAATATAATATAATATAATATATATATATGTACATATATATGTTTATAAATATATAAACTGAGTGAACTTAACTAAAACGTTGCCAATTGTCAACACAAAGAGCCAAGTGAAAAGCCAAGCTAAAGGGTTTGCTAATTTTTGCTTTATAAACTTCAATTTCTCGCTGCTAGAAAAACAGAAAGAAAAATTGAATGAAAAAAATCAATTGGCCCAAGGGAATAATTATATATTATATATATATATATATATACTTTTGACTGGATTGGCTTTTTGATTAGTTTGAACTCATCCACGCCCCCCCCGCCCCCGCCCACGCCTTCGCCTATTGCTCTGTGCAACGGGGCGTATGAATGCTGATCCAATCCGAATTGAAATCCAAATATATTTTTATTGTATTTATGCGGTCTTTGCATCGCTTGAATTATTCAAACGTTTGAATGAAATTGAAGATTTATGCGGAATGCCATTTGAGTGTGTGATTAAGTCAGTTGTTGTAGGTTTGTTTTTGTAGAGAAAGTTGTGGAATTATAAAGGCATTTATTTATAATAATTTTTAATTTTATTTATTTTTTAAGTATTTATTTAGATTAGCTTAGAAGACAGTATTTATTTTATTATTAAATATTTCTGTATTTATTTTAATTTTAAAGTTTTTATTTAAAAATTTCCTCAATTTATTTATTTTATTTTTAATTATGTTTAAATGATATATAGAAATATTAATTGTATATAAAATATAAAAAATACTATGAAATATTTTCTTAACATTTCTCTAAATAAATAAATAAAATAAAATACAAATTATTAAATATTTTATTAACTTAAATATAATATTAATTAATAATATTAGTTTTATTGTTAATTTTGATTTTTCCCTTTTGGATTTGATTTTGTTTTGATTATAATAATTAATAGGAGTTCAAACTGCTTGATAAATATTTATTGATAATAAAATGAAATTTATTGAAATGTAATTTGCAATAAACTTATTTTATTTATAAATATTTTTATGCTAAATATAAATTTTTAAATTTGTTCAGTTAAATTGCAATTGAGCTAAAGTTATGGAAAATGTGCAGAATTAATATTAGGATAATTGTTTATATATTTTTTTAATTATAATTTTATATAGTTTTTTTTTAATTTTTATTTTAAATATAGTAGTAATACTATTAATATAATTGTTGGGTATAATTTGACTTTGCGTTGCAATACCCACGAGAGTAAAACGATGTGATTCGGTTAAAGGTTTAATAAAGAGTGAAACAGAATAGAATGTTAATTACATACTTTGTATGGTGTTGCCAGATTACATGTTTGCTTATGTTAATGCTTTCAGTTACATTTTCAACACTTCTTCTTAAGCTACATATAATCTTTCTTTTTTAGCTAACAAATCTTTTACTAGGATAAACCAAGTAACTTAACAAAATAGTTATGCTTAGACTTATGTAAACATTTGGTAAGAATATCAGCTACGTTACAATTTGAATTCACATATGTAAGCTCTATCTCTTTAGATTGTATTTTTTCACGAACAAAGTGGAACTTAATATCTATGTGCTTTGTCCGTTTGTGATGCACTGGATTTTGTGCAATGTGTTGCGAACTGATATTGTCACCACGGATCTTTATTGGCTTCTCATCTGTTGACCAGCCAAGCTCATTTAAAAGTCTTCGCAAATACACTGCCGTTGTGACAGCCTCTGCCCACAAAAACTCACCGATCTTTGCATGGATTAGTAGACTTTTCGCCATTTCTACTATGGTCCGGTTGGCACGCTCTGCAACGCCGTTTTGCTGAGGTGTATAGGGTATTGTCAACTGCCTTTGTATACCGCATTCAGTCAAAAAATCAGTAAACTGTTTATTGACATACTCCGTGCCATTATCACTGCGTAAAGCCTTTATTTTCTTGCCTGTTTGGCATTCTGCAAAGCTTTTAAACATCTTGAACTTATTGAAGACTTCGTTTTTTGCTTTCATTATATAGACAAATATCATGCGCGAGTAATCGTCAATAAATGTCACAAAATAACGATTGCCGCCAATTGACTTGACATTCATTGGTCCACATACATCTGTGTGCACTAATTCAAGCACATCCTCTGTACTTCGATTCATTTTTCGATTAAACGGCAAAGCACTTAATTTGGACTGGTTACAAGTATCACAATTCATTTGCACTTGCATATTGTCAACATTCATACCATGCACTAGCTGTTTATCGTTCAGCTGTTTTAAATCTTTCAAATTTAGGTGTCCAAATCTATTATGCCATTGCATTGTCGGCGAAACTATGCTCATTGAATGTACTGAGCTGCTTTGTGAGTTTGAGTAAACACATACAGATTATTTTCTTCGTTTGCTTTTAACAACACTTCGCCTTTATTGTTTTTAATAATCGACACTTTGCCTTTAAATGATGTGGAGTTTTCAAATTTAGCTGCTGCGCTCACTGAGAAGAAATTCATATGGAGTTCGGGCACATGCAAGACATTTTTTAAATTTATTATGCAGTTTTCTCCTTTTATTTTCACGTTTCCAATTCCCTTTGCAGCAACATACTTATTTGCAGCTAGCATTATCGGCGTTTCTTTTTCAGCGTAGCTTATAAACATGTTGCGATCGCAACACATATGAGATGTTGCGCCGCTGTCTACGCACCATACGCTATTTCTCTGCTTTGCAGCGAAACTATGCATTAAGCTGCTTGCTTGTTCGCTGCTCATTTTCTTTCTGTCAGACCTCTTTTCGTTCCTCTTCTTTGATTTGCATTCGCTTGCTCGGTGCCCAAATTTGTCGCAGTTGAAACACTTTCCGTTAAACTGTCTATTCCGTTCTTTGGATTTGTCTTGAGCGTGGGTATACACAGCTTGCGTTTCTGCTTTAACCTCTCTTTCTGCCTTCTCTGACTTTCGTGTGCCTTCTTCTATTAATTTGATTTTTACAGCATCAAATTTTGGCAACTCATCGCGCGTAACTATAGCTACTATAAAGCTCTCCCACGTATCTGGTAAACTGCTCAGTAGCATAATTACCTTTAACTCGTCGTTTAGAGTTATATCTAGCTCTGCCAATTTATCAATTATTTCCACAAATGAATTGATATAAGTGACGATGTCATCTCCCTGCTGCATGCTTAATCGAATCAGCTTCTGATATGCTTGCACCTTTTGAATCGGTCCAACTGGCATGTGTAACTCTTTGAGTTTTTTCCAGATTTCTTCGGCTGTTGTGCACCTTTTAATATGCATCAACTGAGATGGCTTTACGTTTAGGGTTATATATGCTCTTGCCTTCTTATCATCCTTGTGCCATTTTGCGGCTGCTGCATCATCTTGACCCTCATATCTTCCACAGACAACTTCCCATAAGTCGGCCATCTCTAGTACACTTTCCATGGCCATATGCCACACGCCGTAATTACTTTCATCAAGCTTTTCAATTTGGTACGACATGTTCATTTTGCTTGCAATTCCTCGTTAATTCACACACGATATTAACTATTGACCACTAAGCAAAATTAAAAAAACGACTCTTTGCTCTTAGACACTTTCATATTTTAAACCGAATAGCGATTACTCTGGGCCCATAACCAATGTTGGGTATAATTTGACTTTGCGTTGCAATACCCACGAGAGTAAAACGATGTGATTCGGTTAAAGGTTTAATAAAGAGTGAAACAGAATAGAATGTTAATTACATACTTTGTATGGTGTTGCCAGATTACATGTTTGCTTATGTTAATGCTTTCAGTTACATTTTCAACAATAATTATTAATTATTATTATTTTATTATTACTATTAATATAATTTTTAATTATTATTTGAAGTAGTTGAAACTGCTTGATAAAATGCAATTGTCTATATTTTAATCCCTATTTAACTTTTTAATATTATTAACTTTTCATTTTATATTAAACTATTTTAAATATTTGTTTTTTATTATTAGTAAATTCTTAAAAATTTTGTTGCCCTGCTTTATACCCTTTAAAGTTATTTTTATAAATATTTGTCTTGCCTCTTTCTTTGAATATATGTTAATTTCTTTTGAAATTTAAAATATTAGCTCATCAGCCGCCGTCAATTGTCGTTAGCAGTGGAATTGATTTGCGGGCAGCAGGAGTGTGGCGTGATCGTCCTTTTCGATTTGAGGCTATACCCGCAAGGCATGTGTCATGTTTTACATTTGTCGCTTAATCAAATTCCTTTTGCTGCGACTGTGTGTGAATGCTGTGCCCATGTTAGCATTCCACCTCTCGTTGTGGTGGCATCAAAATCGAATCATTGATTTTCATTTGCTTCGCTGATTTCGTTATTTCGGCTGCTGTGCCAGAGACACAATCAAACAAACAGACAGACAGGCGGCTAGAAAATCGACAAAAAATAGCAGCTGTATCTCACCTCTCTCTCACTCACGTTCGCTCTCTCTCTCTCTCTCTCTGTGTGTGTCTCACACCAAACTTGACCCTAGCAGGCATTTGCACTTCATCCAAGCGTTGATGATGCCGTCGCCTGCGCTTGCATTATCAGCCCCAAAAGCTGTCTAGGCCAAAAAGATGCCCAAATACTTGCTATTTGACCAGGCTAACACACACACGTGTGTGTGTGTGTGTGTTTATCCTGTGTGTGTTTGCGTGTCAGTGTGTTGCCAAGACGCTGCAGGGCGCACAATTTGCTCTTGCTCTTACGCGCGCGCTCTCTCTTTCTCTCTCTCTCTCTCTGTTTGTGCAAATCAAATGCCCAAAAATCGACAAATGTTTGTTGGCCAAGCTGTCGCCTGCAAATGCGCTGCCATTTAAACTTGTCGTTGGCGCTAACAAATCAACACAAATTTACATTTTGACATTGCATACTTTTTGGGGCTAACTCGACTAGCAAACCCTCGAGCCCGCTCAAGCCCCTCAATTCCCTACGCCTTCACAAAACGTGGCACATTATGATTGTTTGGCATATTTTAATGATGCCATTGGGCTTAATGAAATTATTGTTAGCACTCGAAGCTGGCCTGAACGACCTCTCACATCCATCCCTTCTTCACTCCGGCCTCGTTTCGTATTACCTACAACGAGCGTTACTTAAGTATGCACATGACGTACATTTTGACTCGTTTTGCATGCATGGCCAGGCTACAGCTTCATGTTGCTCTTGTTGTTTCAGTGTTGCTTCTTTATTTGCTTTCTTTCTTTCTTTCTGCCATGCCATGGCCCTTACTTGAGCTCTTTCTTTCGTGCGTTCGTTGCTTCGTTTTCTTATTTGTGGCGTGAAATTTTTACAGTGTGAAGTGTTTCCGCTTTATGCGAAGGCGTCCAAAAAATATCGGACGCAGGTGGCCCCAGCAAAATGGCCAAAACATTGGGCCAGGCCAGGCCAGGCCAGCCAAGCTGGCTCCCAGGCACAAGCACTTACAAATTTACGGTCCTTGTCGTCTCTGACGTCATTCGCAGGCAAATTTCTGGTTGTTGTTGTTGTTGCTCGCTTAACTATGGGTCAGAGCGGAGGCTGAGCGTATAGCCGGAACGAAACACGGCACACGAAACAGAAGTAGAAGCGAAGCGCAAGCAATATACGGAACGAACATTGGCTTTAAGATGGTCGCGTTTTCGTTGTTTTATTTATCGTTATTATCGCTTGGAACTTGAGTGGATTTCACTGGGGCGTGTCCTGATAAACATCAATGGCCGACTGCACTCTCTGTATGATGTAAGGCTCATTGTTTGCAGACACTTAAGCATTGTTGATTTGCCAATTTGCTGAAGTAGCATCGTACTAGCTGAATTGATACTTTGGCCTGGCCATCATTTAATCAGTGAACGTTGACGGCCTTTCAATAATAATAATGAGCTCGAAGCATATCCATAATGCATTAATTATCGAACTATTATCTTAAGGGGTGTTTGGTGCTGTCGCAAATTATCCTCACATTGTTTTCAGTATTGTCTATAGATATATATATAGATATTGATTGATTGCGTGGCGCCCATTAGCAATATTCCGTTTCATTAGGATTTGTTGACAATTTAGGTAATCAAGAATCTACTCAACATGTTTCACATCAATTTCACTTCGATTACGTGTCGTATGAGTAACGTTTGCTAATGTGCTAATCCTCAGAGCTATATGTTGGCATTATTGAGGTAGCTTCAATGCCATTATATGACAATGTCTATGGGAAATATTGGTTTCACAATTATATGTACGACCTATACCCTGTAATGAAAACATAGAGAAGTGGGTATATTGTTGTTGGAATATTTTTCTTAGTGCTTAAAAGGCAACATAATTGAAGCAAGCTTTTTAAGCTGAAAGCAATATTAAAAACAATAGAATATTAAATAAAAATATATATTTTATATGTTAATTTTGTTAGTAAAATGTCATAAAAATATGTTTACAAAATTATTTATTTTGTATAATAGTTTATAAAATAAAAATATATATTTAATATGTTAACTTTGTTAATAAATTGTCATCAAAATATAACAAAAATTGATATTTATTATTTATAATAAATTATTTTTAAAAAAATATATTTTTTATGTTAATTTTGTTAATGAATTGTAATACAAATATTTAAAAAATTAATATTTGTTATTTATAATAATATAATATATTTTAAAATTTAGTTATTACTTAATTTGAATTGTATTATTTTTATTTATTTTTTTGGTAGTTTATTTTTAGTTTTTTTTATTTATTTTCTTTTCTTTTTTGTTTTGTTTAATTAAAAAAAAAAGAAGCTATTTGCAATCAATCAATTTTATTTCAAAACATTTATTCAATTCATTAATTTTCTTATATTTAGATTTATTATTCTGAATTGTGCATTCATTCAGCAATTTTTTTATTTTATTATTGTAATTTATTGATTTTCTTTTTTATTGTTATGAAAATATGTTTTGTTTTTCCCAATGTTCAAGATCTTTGAAATCTGACATAATTTCTATAATTTAACCTATTTAATCTGTAGCGCTCTACAAGATTGTTACTGCATTAAAGCAGATTATTACCTTATCGATTTGCTGAAATTATAATTATTCAATTATATTGCAAAGTTTGAGATCTAGTTAAATAACTGCAGACTTTCTCTTGAGATTTTGCAAAGATGATTTCGTGGTTTTTAATAACGTTAACGTTAACAAGTATTATGAAGTCGAGCACGCCTGACTGTAATATTCCTACTTACCAGTAAAAATGTACTAAGATTTTTAATTTAAAAATTCACTAGTTAAAATAAATAGTTTCTAGCATTTATTAATTAAAAACTTGAAATTGGTATATTTATATAAAAGTCAATTCATTTAACAGACTTATGTATATATTTGAAACGACTTCCATTGCAATTTAAATACCTTCAACTCCCCAAAGTTTTAATAAAATACAAGTTTTTCTTAAGGCAAATATGAAAATTTCAAATTATTTAGCGCTCAATGCAATTAGATCGTTAATTGGAAAACTTTGAGTTGATGCTTGGTAAACACACACACATAAATAACTTGTTAAATGCGATAAAACTGTTGGCTATAAACATTCGTAGCATATTTTCCATTTAAGAGATTATAATGAAAGACTTTTTAAGCTAACGAATCAAATATTGTCGTTTTCAAGTCAAATAGCCAAAAATTCATAATTTCACAACTTTCCATTGTTTGTGTGTGCGGAAAAGTTTATTTCATGATTTAATTGTGGGAAAAGTTGAATAAAGTTTCTATTCAAGGATTAACCTCGTTTAGTTGAGGCAGAAGAGATGCTGATGGTGCTGATGCTGTATACAGTCACTCGTATAAATTATATTCAGATTTCGAGTTTATTGCAACGTCAAAGGATCTCTGGGGTTAGCCACTGATTGATTTACCGCACAAACTGTCGCTGTTTGGGGAGCATTTAAGGGTGGCGATGACTGTGGGTGTTGTTAATGCTCTGTAACTGCAACTAACCAACTCAGTTGTCAGTTCATTTCCAAGCCAAGGGAGTGCCGACCAATATTCATGCTCCAATTGCAGTTGCCAAACAATGCCGGGGAACTGTGTTTATATTTAGCCAACGATGTTACCCAAAACACACGGACGAACGAACAAACGAGCCAACTGAACGGTCGCTATGTGGGTCTTTATATTCCCAATTGGGTTGAGGCGGGGGCGGGGGGCTTTTGGCCCTGGCTTGGGCTTGCAACATCAGCATAAAAGTGGGGATCGACTGGCTTGTCACGACACACAAACCACTTGCATCAAGTGGATGCTGTTGCTGCACTGGGAGTCCGCCTCCTTTGGTCGCCTCGTTAATCATGCGAATTATGCATGAAAGTAGAGTACTTAATTTCAATTGTCTCAACAACGCTACAAGACCCAACGACAACAAAAACAGGAACGTCAAGTAGTTTCGATGTGACCTACCAATACACTTGAAGAAATTTTCTATTTACACTTGACTGCACTGGGGCGGATTGTATTGCATAGTTTCTTGTAGGGCGCTCTGGGAGTAAAATTTCCCTGCGCAGCCAGGCAGCCACATACAAGCGCGCTCTCACACACACACACACACACACACGCTCTCTCTCTCGTTGGCAATTTGATTCTTGCTCTCTTGCTCTATATCGTTTCGACTCTCTCTAGCTTCTTGGGCCTTTTGACGCCTTTGACAATTTGCAGCAACTTGTGCGCTCGTTTGACTTGGGTTCAATTGTTTGTGATTGTCGCAGCGCTGCTGCTTGTGTGCGCGTCTCTGTGTGATTGTATGGCCGACTGTGTATGTGTGTGTGTGTGTTTGACTCTGTCTGTGTGTTAGTGTTTGAGTGCGCGCTTGAACAGAGTTGTCAGCTGTTTCGCTTGCATTACGCCGCTGCGCTCCCTTTCGCATCTTTGCCTAGTTTCGCTGCTTCTCTTTCGTAGTTGCCCATTATTACACAATTGATATATATATACTATATATATTTTTTTTTTAGGTGTGGTTTCTGCGGCGACTGCCGCGTCTGCATGACGCCCACTGCCGGCAACGCCCCGAATCCGCCCATTGCCTGCAATTTTTAATCAATCATTTTAAACTATAGAATTTGCACGCCAGGGGGCGCAACTGTCGCTTGGCTTTGAAAACTTTTGCATTGCATAGTTTTAGGCGGCCCGTGGCGTTGCCTGTCCTGTAAAATGCAGCCGCTGCAATAGCAGCAGCAGTTGGTCCTTGTCCCGGTTCTAAAAATTCTTTTTTTTTTCGCGTTTCTCCTAGCTTTCGTTTGTTATGTGCTGCCATGTGCTGCCGCACAATTTGCACTTGGCGGCCAGCACAGTGGGACAGAAGTTGGATGTTAGAAACTTAATTTATTTGCTGAAATCTTATTAATTGAAATGAATAGGCGAAATGTGTTTAAATTGCAATGAAATAGACAATACTTAAATGAAACCCGTTAACAGTATTCTTATTAGTTATTTTGAAAATATTTTAAATTGTTTATTATGATGTGCTTATTTTTATTAAATTTTATATATACATTAAAAATTTTTAATGATATGTTTTTTAATATTTATTTATTTATTGTGAAATGATTTAAGTTTTTGTTAGTTACGTGTAAACGGATTGAATAATTTATTTTTAATGTTAAATGTAAAAAAGAAAATTATTTTAATTAAAATAAAAATGAAGTTTAAAAAAATCATTTTATTTTCTTTTTAATTTATATTTATTAATATTATATATTTTATTTATATAATTTATTTTTTGTATTTATTTATATATTATAAATTTAAATCATATCTGTTTATTGTTTTTTTTACTACTTATATTTTAATATCTAAAAAAAGAGATTTCAATCATCAAGGACTCGCTATATTTAGTATCTCCTTATACATCATGTCTTGTTCTTTCATGGCCTTTCCTTTACTAGTTTTTGGCTTAAAAAACATATCAAATTTGATATTCCGCCACATAGTCAAATTCCAGTCTTTTCACTCTTGCTCCACTTGTGTAATTTGGTCAAAAGTTTTCATTCTCTTTGCCTTGCTTTGTAATTCAGTCTTTGTTGTGCTTGTTGACATTGCCAGTTTATGCAAATTTGCGGCAATTAATCGCAACTAACGACAGCAGCACTAGCAGCAGCAGCAGCAGCAGCAGCAGCACCGGCAACAGTAAAAGTCAAGTGCAAAACAAACCGAAACGAAGCGAACTTTCTACGCGCCGCGTACAAAACTGAAATTGCAGCAACAGCAGGAGTAAAAAACAAACACAAACGCGAATTATGGCTTGGGGCTATTGGTCCGCCACAACAGTGGATCGTGGACGCTCGCCACGTCGCTTAACGCAGTGCACGCCGTTGCCAGTGAATCTTGTGCAGCAGGAGGAGGAGGAGGAGCAGCAGCCGCCGCCATGTTTACCACAACAACAGCAGCAACAACAACAAGCATCGCAACAGTCGCAGCAGTCACAGACCTGTCCCAGCACACCCTCGGCCAGCCAACAAGGCGGCGGCGGCGGTGGTGGCGGTGGCGGTACACTCTGCTACAGTCCCACGTGTCGTTCACGTTGTTCCAGTCCCTGTCCGGGCTCACCTTGCGGCTCAATAACACCACCGCCGCCACCGTTGCTCACATCCTCGCAACAGCATCTGCATCAGCACTCGAACAAGAATTGTCCAGCCGCACAGCAGCTGCTCACGCATCTGGATTACGCGGCACGCAGACAGTCCTTGGATCAGCTGGACAGTCCGCAGGTACTGAACACGGTACTACAATGAGCAGGGCACCAGAGCTGTGCACGATGCAAACAGAATTCAGTCAGAGTTGTCAATTGAAATTGAGATCCATTCAAGTTGAGAAAAATCAGGAAATATATTTAAAATATTGAATACATATAGTAAAACAATTTAGAATATTACCTGCAATTGCATATGATTAGAAACGATATTGTTAGCATAGAATTTATTTATTAAAGAAGAGATAAGGCAACGTAGAAAAGGTTATATTATAAACTTCATTTATCTGGAGTTTATAGAAAATATTTGGAATAAATATTTAAATTTTATATATATTTTTCGAAACTATTTGAAAAGTAAAATAAATATTGAAATCGAAAATCGATATATATTTAAAAACTATTTGAAAATTAATAAAATAAAATATATAGCTCTGTTTAGCTTCTGGTAATTCACAGATCTACTAAAATCTTTTCATTAAATTTTCTCTTGAAGCTTAAAGAAATCCTTAAGTTAAACAATTTAATCAGATTTTATAGACTTTTCTTTAACAATCCAAGAACTTTAAAATATATTTTAATAAATATTCAATTCAAAATAATTTAGTTCCGTTTCTTATGAAACTCAAAGAATCAAAGAAATTGTTTTAAATGTTTTGATTTCTCATAAAATCTAGTAAAATAATTATGAGAATATGTATTTGATCTACAAATCATTGGATTTATTTTGATTTTAGTTTGTAAAAGAAATTTCTTTAACTTTTGCAAACCAAAAAGTTTCAAATATAATTTTTAGAAATTGTTATTAATAAATAGCTCATTTTAGCTTCTGATGTAGCATAAATCAAATAATTTCCTTTAAATTTCCCAAAAGCTAGATAAATTTCTATTCTTAAATATTTGAATAAAAAATTTCTAAAATTAATTAATTCCTTTCGATGTTGAGTCAGTTTTAAAGAACTTTTATACGCCAAGAGGCTTTAAATTTTTAAGAAATCTTTTTAATTAAAAATAATTTAGCTTAACAAAAAATAGAGTTCAAATTGTTGCTCATGAAAGACATAATAAATTCTTTTAGAAATATATATTTTAAAAATTTCCTTTAATATGTTGGATTATGCAAATTAAAGGAAAAAATGCCTTAAAGCTGAAAGTATATTTTTAGAAATTCTAAATTTAAAATACGATAGCTTCAAAATACTATAGCTTCTGATTTAGTTTAGGCTAAATGAATTCTTTTAAATAAATCACTTCCAAATTAATTCTTTTAAAATAATGCTCCAATGCAAGAAATTTCAATGTCAGAATGCAATTGCAGAGGAAAGAAGCAAAGTATAAATAAATAATTAATCCAATTGGAATATGAAAGAAAACTTGAATAGATAGTCAAGGCAACAGAATGTTATGAATCATGCACAGCTCTTAGAGGACTCGAGCGTAACAAGACTGACATTTTGTTGTTTCTATTTGTGTGTGCTGCAATAGTCGAAGTACTTTGATATCCAGGCCAATCAGCTGTCGGACATCATGTGCCGCGGCGCGGTGGTCAGTTCCATACAGTCGGCCAATAATACGCTGACCAGAGGCGTCTCGCTGCACAGTCGCAGCGGTAGCGCCCATGGCAGCCATCACAGTCACAGTCATCATGGCAGCGCCCATGGATCGTTGGGCTGCCTGCAGGGCGGTGTGGGAGTAGGCGTGGGCACAGGCAGCACCGGCAGCATTGGCATGATGTCCGCCAGTCACATTGATACCGGCGATTACGATGTGCCGCATCCGCATCCATATACACATCATTATATGCAGACGACGGCATCCGTGACGCCGCCGCATGCAACGCTGAGCAGGCCGGGATCGGCTGGTGCCGTTTGCACCGGTCACGATTCTGGCTCCGATTCGAGCCAGGGCTGCGGTGGCTCCATCATGGGTGGCATGCTGGTAATGGGTCATGCCGGACATATGGGCAGCTTAGGTCATCATAGCACCGGAAGCGGTTCACTGGGTCGCTGCTCCAGCCGTTGCCACAACACCACCACCACCGATGATTCCGGTGGCGGCAGCAGCGGCGGCGGTGGCGGCGGTGGTGGTGGTGGCGGTGGCGTTGGCGGCATCGGCACCACTGTTGCTGTCGGAGGCCCCGGCATGCTAATGGACTATCATCATGGCCATCATAGCGGCAGTGCGGGCAGCGGCCTAAACGGCTGCGGTGCCGGCGGCAGCATCGCTGGCGGCAGCATTGGCGGACGCAGCAGCGTCCTGGGCACCATACACAATGGCCACGGCCATCATCATCAGCAATACCATCACGAGTGCATCCACTACGAGCGGCTGCCTATTCCCGTGCCTATTCCCACGGTTCCCATGGGCGTTACGCAACAGCAGCAGCATCAGATGCCATCACAGCATCAACTGCAATCGGAGGAGGAGATCGAACCAGCCTATGCAACAGGTATGCAGCCGATGTGAATCTGTTTGATGCAGAAGAAGAGAGGGAGAGGGAGAATGATGGGATATAGAATATATCAGACATGCAATATATGTATATTGATATTTATATTTATATTTATATTTATATTTATATTTATATTTTTATTTATATTTATATTTATATTTATATTTATATTTATATTTATATTTAGTTTGATCTTGTGATCTTGAATTTAAATTAAACATAATATTAACAAAAATCATTAATGAAAATGCTTTCGTTTCTTATCAAACTTAACATAAATATTTATAGCGAAACAAATTCGCATAATATTTTATTAAACCTGAATACGATGAACATTTATTAAACATGTTTCAACCCTGTTTTAAAGCACACTACGCTGTGATATATACTATATACTATACTAGAATTATAATATTATTATTAGAATAACTCATGCTAATAAAGAATCTAATTCTTACTTTAAATAATATATTTAAAGTAAGATTTACTACGTTTTTATTTATTTACTATAATTTAGTTAACTTTATTTTATTGGCTTATTAAAAAACAATTATTTGTGTGAAAATGCTTTCTTAAAATATAGCAATATTATATAATTTAAGTCTTATATTTATTAAGAAGCACTGGAACTTTGTTTTTCTTTGTTATCTCCCTTGAGTCTTATTTACATTGCAGCGTTATCAAATTAAGAGTACTATTATTTTCATTTCTTACATATTAAAAAAAATAAATAAAAATAAATAAAAAATAAATAAATAAAAAACAAATAAATAAAATAAATTAATTAATTAATTAATTCTAATATATATATAACATTAATATTATGTTTAAAAACAGCAATACAATTACGATTCTTACATTCCTGAATTCTTCATATGTGGACTTTATTTTATTTATATAAAATAACTTTAAAAATGTTTTGCTCTTGTTTGAAAACAATTCCTCAACTGATATTAAGCTTATTATTAATATAATATATATATATATATATATTATATAAATAATTCTTTAAATATTTCTATAACATACATTATTCTTTTCTTTGCTAACAAAATCTAAGTCAAACCAAATAAAATATTTAAAAAATATTTCTAACAACTTCATAACTGGATGTCAAAACCAGTATTATATATACATATATACTCAGCAATATATTAAAACAAAACGTCTTTAGCTATTGCTCGCTCTAAGCTTTGCTCTTATTTGAAAGCAGTCAATAGGAATTTTGCACTTCTATCCAAACCATTAATTTCCAGCCCTGATCTTATCGTCTGCGGTTGTTCGCTGCGCTCTCACTTGCTCCCAATTAGTCTTCTGCACGTCGTCGTCGTCTTCGTCCGATTCTTGTGACATTTCAATAGCCTCTTGAGTCTGTTAATTTTGTTTGCTTTTCTGCTGTTGTTGTTGCTTCTTTTGTTGTAGCTTTTGATTTTGGTTCTTTTACTTGCGTTTCGCTGCTTTTGCCGCAGTTCGCAGCTGAAGCTCGCGCGGTTCAGACGGCTGTCGCGTGCCGTAAAGCTACAAAATATTCATAAATATTATTTATTTTGTTTTGTTTTTCTATTATTTTTTTATACATAATTTGTCTCACTTGTGTTGCTGTTGTTGTTTAACTAATTTTAATTGGCAAGAGTTGTGACGCCGCTGTCTGACCCGGGCTGAACTGCCGCACAGAGACACGATGATCATCTGGAGCGGTTTCTGTGAGGCGGCCCAAATTTACAGCAGCCAAACGGCCAGCTTTATGAGCGGCGGTGTCTCGTGTTAGTATTGATCTGATAGATAGTGCCACTTAAAGTGTCAATGGCTGTCTCAATTTTGTGTATGCCATATTCGAGTGTGTGAGATCAGTGTGGAAGTATTTATGAATCAATAATAATAATAATAGTCTCATTGTCAGCTTTTGGCCTTTGCTTTTGCCATTTGCCTTATGCTGTTGTTTCTTTTATACGTATAAATGTTTTATCAGCATCAGTAATCAACGTTTGGAAATATGCGTTCAGATTGCCTTTGTATATAGGTTTTTATAGTCCACATTCCACATATACTACTTAAGATGTTTAAAGTGCGCTCCGAATACGTTCCACATATATTCCATATGCGTGACTCTGCATTTTAGTTCGCGAAAATATTGGATATGCACATATGTCATCTATATTCCAAATTACATGCACAATACGATCTACAAATATTCCACATGCATTTTATATAATCTCTATACATGTAATACAAATGTGTACCACATACATTCCACATGTGTTCCACAGCACATGCAAAATACTTTCCACACGTGTACTACGTGCATTTTATACAACATATTAATATATTTCACAAGCAATTCACTTATATTTCAAATGCGTTCCACACTGACAGCATGCCCCTAATATACGACATATATTCCACTTTCATGTTATTCACATGTGTACTGCCTGCGTTCCACATTCATTCCACACGCATATCAGATGCCTCATTTGGGCCACATATGTTATACATGCATTATAGCATATTCCACATGCATACCACTTACATTCCACATGCATATCGCCTTGACAGTACATTCCACATATATTCCACATGCATTTTATACAGCAACAGCATATTCATATATTGCACATGCATACCACTTGCATTCCACATGTACAATACATTCCACATATATTCCACTTGCATTTTATACAGATTGTTCTCATGTTCCACACGAATACTTCACATGTGTATTATACAGCATATTCTTATATATATTGCACTCGTATAACACTTACAATTCACTTACATATCCCATGCCATATACATTCAATGTATATTCTATATTTTTAAAAACATTACATGCTAACTATGTTCCACATATATTCCACCTGCATTTTCTATAGCATATAGTATATGCATTGCATTTAAATATCTACATTCTACGCGCCAATGTGTGCAATTCATATCACATGCATTCCACTTACTACACACATACACACACACACACTAATTATGACTAACGACCTTCACACTTGCCCAACCACTTAGTTCAATGACTAAACGAACTGCTGCATTACGCGCCCTCTGTAGCTACTAAGCAAGCTACTTATATTTCCCAATATTTTCATCGTGCCTATAAATTTACAATGTTATCTCTGGCTATGAGTATGCCTTTGACTGTGGCTATAGCTACAGCCGTACACCTAGCACAAGCCAAACAAATTTTGTCATCCATATCAGAGTGCGGCTGATAAGGCACTGGCAACGTATAACAACAACAACAACAACAACAACAACACAACAAATGTCTCATGTATCTCTGTGCATAGCAGATAAACGCCTACCAGATATCTATATACATATACATACGTAATGTAGGCAGTCGATAGCTGATATAGCATTAGAAACTGAGTATTCTAGGTCAATGCAAGGCATGGACTCTACTCCATACGGATTGTGACAATTTTGTGGCCTTGTAGCGAGTCAAATGTTGAAAGAACCAATTGAATAGGATCGACATGCATAACTCTTTGGCGCTGTGAACAATTGAACTCAATTGAGACACTGGGACACTGGGAATCGTTGTGTTGTTGTCTCTTTGCCTGTACGGAAAACTTAATTAACTGAGGCAATTACTTGGAAAAACTACTCAAAGAGCGCAACGCTCTCGCCGGTTGTAGTTCTGTTTTTTTTTTTTTTTTTTCTTTCTGTATTTTGTACATGGTGCGTGGCCGTCGACTCCGTAAAGATAAGAGTCGAGCGCTTAGTGTTTGTGCGCCTCAGTCATGGAGTTGGTTCTGTCATGTTAACAACTCACATCAGGCACAGAATTGACTGCAAATGTGGCTGGGCAAAAATCCGTTTATAAGTAAAACAAAAAGTAGATATATACAAATAAGTAGATATATATAAAATGTATATAGAAATAGATTAATTCAGTTTTCTGGGCTTTAGTCGGCAGTCAATTAAATTGATAAGGCCAAGCTCGCACATGGGCAAAGCAACTGGCCGTAAGCATGACAAATAATTGAAAGTGAACAATTTGGCAAATTAATTATTCAAAACATTGATTCACATACATATGTACAAATAATCTAAAATCTTGTTTTTTTTTTTTCACAATTTTGTATCTTTGCAGTATTTCCGAATGTTCCTCAAGCGCCGGGCTTGTCCTGCGATGGTGAAGATCGTAAGTAGCTAAACCCTGTTGTGAATGCAATCAAATTTGTTTTTCTAATTATAATCTATTTCCATTGTAGGCAGCATCTACAGACGCGGCGCTCGTCGCTGGCGAAAATTATATCGCGTCAATGGACATATTTTCCAGGCCAAACGTTTCAATCGCGTAAGTATGCTCGATAGCAGTGCACACTGTTTCAATGCAATAAAAAACAGGCATGAAATAATAAATAATAACAATAACATACATACTCTGTGATGATCTAATATTTATGATTAATCGAAAAGTCTTTTGCTTCACTTGTCTACTTTATAAACAATTTAAATAGTTTTCAAACAGACAAAAGCTACAGTTCCTACACAATTTCTTTAAAAATTTGGAAAACATTTAGTTTTCCTAATCTAATAAATTACAGAAGATAGTTTCACATAACATGATCATAATTCTATTGCATTTCATATGCAATTTCAACTCATATAAATTTGTATAGCATTAAATACATTTTTTGTTTGTTTATTTTATTTTTTATATTTTATCTTTATTAAGAATATCGTTCAGTGAGAAAATTATTAAATCATATAACATATTTAATTATGGAAAAAACTAAATTTTTATTTACTATTTATTTAACTAATTAATTATGGGAAAAACAAATTTTGCTTTTTTAATTTTTCCAAATTATTTAAATCAAAAAAGAACAATATTTAAAATTTTTTTAAATTGAAAATTTTAATATTTAATTAATAACTTTTTTCCTATAATTACAAAAATTATACGATATTTATTAAATGTTGTTTTATAGTCAATATTTAAAGTTTTAAAAATTAAAATAAATTAAATATTTTATTTTAAAAAATATATTTTTTAAATAGTTTTAAATATTTTACATATAATGTAATTCAGTTTTTTTTTTAAAGTTAAATATTAGTTTTATTTAATTCGGTCAGTTTTGAAATGTTTGAAATATTTGAAATATTTTTGGCATTGCAAATAAAATAAATATTTAAAATCTGATCGAATAATTTAAAACTAATATTTAACTTAAAAGAAAAATTTTGATGAAAATAATTTAAATGCTTTTCTTTGAATATGCTAAAAATCAATTTATCAATTTAAAATTAAATAAATAAATTATTTAATTTTGCAAAATATCTATTTATTTATATAATTTAAATGATTTTTACTTAATTTGTTAATTTAAAAAAAAGTTGGTTTAAATCAATAATTGATTATTATTTAATATATTTTACATAATAATAATTCCCATTTTCAATTCCATTTTGCAGCGTGCCTTCTGTGCGTATTGCCAGGATCGCATCTGGGGCCTGGGACGTCAGGGTTTCAAGTGTATACAGTGCAAGCTGTTGGTGCACAAAAAGTGCCATAAACTGGTGCAGAAACAGTGCACCGATCAGCCAGAGCCACTGGTCAAGGAACGGGCCGAGGAGGCCAATGATCCGATGCCGGTGCCATTGCCACCGCTGCCATACGAAGCGGTTGCCGGCACTGGTGATGCGTATGAGTCGCACGAGCATGCGCATATTGTGGTGCCGCCACCGCCGGAGGACTCCATGGAGCCGGCCACACAGCGTCAGTATTCGTTGAATGACTTTGAGCTGATACGCGTAATTGGTCGTGGCAGCTATGCCAAGGTGCTGATGGTGGAGCTGAGGCGTACGCGTCGCATCTATGCGATGAAGGTGATCAAGAAGGCGCTGGTCACCGATGACGAGGACATTGACTGGGTGCAAACCGAGAAGCATGTCTTTGAGACAGCCTCGAATCATCCGTTCCTCGTGGGTCTGCACTCATGCTTCCAGACACCATCGCGCCTCTTCTTTGTCATTGAGTTTGTGCGCGGCGGCGATTTGATGTATCACATGCAGCGACAACGTCGTCTGCCCGAAGAGCATGCCCGCTTCTATGCAGCCGAGATTAGTTTGGCATTAAACTTTCTGCACGAGAAGGGCATCATCTATCGTGATCTAAAGCTGGACAATGTGCTGCTGGATCATGAGGGTCATATAAAGCTTACGGATTATGGCATGTGCAAGGAGGGCATACGTCCGGGTGATACGACCTCAACGTTCTGTGGCACACCCAACTATATTGCACCAGAGATATTGCGCGGCGAAGATTATGGCTTCTCGGTGGACTGGTGGGCGCTAGGTGTGTTGCTATACGAGATGCTCGCGGGACGTAGTCCCTTCGACATTGCGGGCGCCTCCGAAAATCCAGATCAGGTAAGATTTTTAAATATCTCTCTATGTTGTGCCTGTCTAATACTTTGCCATTTACAGAACACTGAGGATTATCTGTTCCAAGTGATTCTGGAGAAGACTATACGCATACCGCGTTCGTTGAGCGTCAAGGCTGCTTCCGTTTTGAAAGGTTTCCTCAACAAGAATCCCGCTGATCGTCTGGGCTGCCATCGTGAGTCTGCCTTCATGGATATTGTAAATCATCCGTTCTTCAAGGTCATCGACTGGGAGATGGTAAGTTCAAGGCCAACTTATGTGGCATTCTATGTGTTTTTCTGTGTGTGTGTTTTTGATGATGTCAGTGTTTGATAATAATGATGATACTCGTTGTGTTTCAAACTGTATAGGCTTTTGGAACATCGCACATTGATGTGTTGAAAATGATTCTGAATAATTGTTAAAGTTCAAGTTGAAGGTTCTAATGCTCTTAATGTCCCTTTGTGAGCTCTAAATGTAAATGTAAGTTTTAAATGTTAGGAGAGTATAGTTTCTGCTGAGGGATGTTTTTTATTTATTTTTTATTCATTTTAAAATTAATATATATAGATAAATATAGGGAGAAAAATTGAAGAATGGAGAAAGAATGGAATTAGAATTTCATCAAATAAAGGTATAGAGATAAATAAAATGAAAAATATAAAAAAAGCCCAAAAAAAAGAATTTTTTTTAAAATTAAAACTCTTTGGGAAAAAATAATATATTCAATCTGTTTTAATCTCAATTTACAATTTAAAGTTCCAAATTCGATGTTAATTAATGTTGTCGTTATATTTATATCAATTTTGAGCCATTTTGCTGTAATTTACAATACTAAGTGTTTATATATATATATTGATAATTTTGTGTATAAAAAGATTGCACAAAAGGAGGTACAACCGCCTTATATACCAAGCCTGGATCCTGGCGATCCTTATATGACAACAAACTTTGACGTTCAATTTACCAGAGAACCGGCTGAATTGACGCCAGACGATCCGTAAGTTTTGTGTCAAGAGAAAAACAAAAATAAAATGCCTTTTCTAGTTTTGGTTATTTTGTTCTAATTGTACCACGAAGCATGAGACAATATCCTAAAAAAAAAATAATTATTATTATTATAAATGTAAAATAAATAATAATTTCATAGCATTAGTGGTCAGACTAACAGCAGGTAATGTTCGCTCTCAGCCACATTGTGAATCCGCCGCTCGCTGTCTCCCGCTCCCCTCTATTATCAGTAAAGAACTCACGCCCCCTACCCCGCTCGCTCTATCTACTTGTCATCATTATCATCATCAGTACACACAGACACACACACATACACACAGACACATGGACATGCATTTGAAATGTGTCCTGAACCTTATTGAATTTGATTTTTACGTTTTGCCAAAATTGGCTGGCACTATCTTTAGCTATAATCATATTATTTTTTTATATCTTTGCATATATATCCTGCACACACACACACACAACACTCTCTCTCTGTCTCTCTTTCTCTCGATATACGCACCACCAAACCACATGCCAATTTCAACCTCATGCAGCTCGAACGCAAACAGGTTTCGCCTCCATTTAAGCCACGCCTAGACTCTGATCGTGATCTGGCCAATTTCCCGATCGAGTTTACGGGCGAACCAGTGCAGCTGACTCCAGATGATGAGTAAGTTTTTCCATATCTTTCTTTACTATTTTTTTTTTTCCGTTTGGTATTCCTTTCTCAATCTAATACGACTTTGATAATTTCATAAGCACTTAAATGTTGATTTTACTAATATATCTATATTATTCTCTTTCTATAGCCATGTCATTGGCAACATCGATCAATCGGAATTCGAGGGCTTTGAGTATGTCAACCCCTTGCTAATGTCATTGGAGGATTGCGTCTGACACCACGAGACATGTGATTTGCATCCGTATAATATGCGTGTAAGTTAAGAGTTGAGCGACATTAAATTTGGTTTAGTTAACTCTTAAATATTGATATAAACTGCTTTGATCAGTTTGCCAAAGCTGTGTAGATCGAGAGAGATTTATATTTATTTATTTATATTTATATTTTTTATCGTTTCTCGAAGTCTGCAAACAACTTTCGCTCTCACTCACACTTAAAGAAAAAACTCAGAGAGCAACAGTTTGCTTCGGTTCTCTAACGAATTCGTACGATCGGATAAAAACTTTTTTCGCGTTCGTTTTTCTCTCTCGCTTTTACGAAGCACTTGTCTGTGTATATATGTATGTGTGAACGATACTTCGTTTAGAGAGCAAGTAGGTGAGCAAATACCTACTGAGCATCATTGTGCGAACGTCAATCGTGTCGCTGCTCAAACGATGTTCGTGAAAAGAGTGCCACACGAATAAACGAAACGAAGCGCCTTGCTCAGAGTGAGAGGGAGTAAGTATGATTCTTACCGTTTGATCTCGCTAACAGCGCCAACAAAAATAAAATGCCTTACTGTTATTTGCGAGACATGCTCATTATTTTCAATGTATGTATGTATGTGTGAACGATACTTCGTTTAGAGAGCAAGTACGTGAGCAAATACCTACTGAGCATCATTGTGTGAACGGTAATCGTGTCGCTGCTTAAACGGTTGTGTCACACGAATAAACGAAACGAAAAGAAACGAAGTCTCTTGCTCAGAGTGAGAGGGAGTAAGTACGATTCTTACCATTTAATTTCCCTAACAGAGCGAACAAAAATAAATCGCCTTACTATGATTTGCGAGCCATGTTTATAATTTTCAATAATATTTATTACTGTTTAAAAACATATATTAATAATAATTGTAATCTGTATATTTTGCAGCTTTATGGCGAGGATTCCAGTGATTATGATTCTGTGGCTGACGATTTGAGTCTCCTGCATTTGAGTAGCGCGGGAGGCACAGCCAATACCAATAATAATATAAGCCAGCAGCAACATTATCGCCAGCAGCAACAGCAACAGCTGCCACAGGCGCAGCAATATCATCCATACCAGCAGCAGCAACAGCAACAATTGCAACAATTACAACAACAGCAGCAGCAGCAGCAACATCATCATAATGGTAACAATAACAATCATAATAATCAAATGCAAGCAAATAATAATAAAAGTCTACTGCAGCACATGTTTTGCCTTCCATTGAACTAATTAAAATAACGAATTAGATATTGAACAGCAACAAGAGCAACAGATAGCAGACAGCAACAACAACTAGCAAGTGCAACAAAAATAACTAAAATATATTAAAAAAAAAAAAGAGAAAAGATAAAAGAAAAATCGATAAATATATTAACGAAATTCAACAGTTATAATCTTCTATATAAAGAACAAATGTCTTAAAGCTAACTACTTTCATACCAAAAAAAAAAAAAAAAGAAGAAAAATATAAGCAAAGAAAACTGTCACAAGCTGCGAGTATTACACTAAACTACAAATGATTACTTTACTATTTAAGCACCTAGGCAAGCTAGGCAAAATCTATGCATGCAAAAAAAGAAAAAAAAAACAAAAAAAAAGAAGGTAAATAAATAATAACTGCAACAAAGAACATTTCAAAACTCAATGCAAGACTTTCAGCAACGTTCACCCAAAAAAGTATGCAACAAAATTTTTAGCTAATAAATCTACAACAAAATTATACATACATACGCATCTAAACAAATTATATATATATATACATACATATAATTTTTAAATATTTAAAAGCAAGACATTTAATTTTACTACAAATTAACAAAAACAAAAACTAAAAAAAAAAAGAATAATAATTTTTAAAAATCAGATAGATAAACTACTAACAAAAGAAAGGAAAATCAATCGATTATACTTAAGCGCGTAATTATTATGTAAAATGTATGTGTGTGTGTGTTAGTGTTAGTAAGCAGAACGGTTTTTAAAAGCAACAACAACAAATTGATTATGATATGTGTGTAAGCAGGAAATGCATTAAAGTCTAGAACTAATCGAACTGGCAAAATTATCAAAAAACAAAGCAAATAAAATTATTTATCAAAATTTGATGAAAGGAACAAATGTTGAATCGCTCTAAAAATATATATAAATATAATTATAATATATATATATTTCTAAGCAAATTATAATTTATGTATTTTCTGTATTATTATAAAGAAAAATTTACACAAAATTCGTCATCGCATCGTTTACTTGCAATATTTCTATCTGTTTTTTTTTTTTTGTTAAGTATTAGAAACTTTACGTTTTCAACCCACACACATTCCACATTGTACTTACTATACAAAGAGAATAAATAAAATTGTTGTTAAATTATTGTAAACTACGTATAAGTATGAGATTTTCAGCAAGCAATAAAACGATTATTTTGTATTTGTCATGTCCCCATTTATTGCTCGTTGTGAAACAAATCAAAAAAGTAAAAAAAAAAAATGAATTGAATTATTTTCAAAGCACGCGAATTTTGTGTGTTCCCTAGAAAATTGTTCCAATTATTCAGGCACTGCATGAGTTTTTAACATATTAATACTAATAATATATAAATATACATATATATTTAAATCAAATTGTAAATTATGTTTTTATAACCCTTAAATGAGTAGACATATTACAAGCAAGCGAAAGCGAAACTAAAACAGAATTAAATTAGTAATTAAACAAAAATATCATTGTGTTGCTTTAAATTTAATGAACGTTTAAACGAATTGTGTTTTTAATTATCTACAACATTTTTGAAATAAGATACATAAAAAAATGAAAAAAAGAAATGTTAAATTGTTAATGTATTCAAAGTGACAAAACACTAAGCAATTTAAAATTATTAAACACAAATTCAAAGATTCCAACAGCATATTTTGATTAAAACAGAAATAATAGCAAACAATCAATTAAAGCGTATAAAATAGTAAATCATTTATATAAACTAAAAAAAAAAAAAACCAAGTCAAAACACTGAACAAATTTAGTATGCACATATTTTAATTGTAAAAAAAAAGAGAAAGGCAATGTAGCGTGGATAAATGAGAAATGATTTTTAATCTAAAAGGAATTTTCCAAAAAGTTTTCCAAAACTCCAAATTAAATTGTAGACGGCAAAACTTTTCTAGACAAACTATATTTATACAAGAATTAGTTTACTCTTTTTTGTTTTTTGATTATTTTGTTTAAATATACATATACATATACATATATATTTTTTGACTGCTGTCTTTTGATACAATTATTTATTCATCTTGTTTGTATTTTGTGTTTTCTCATTTTAATACTAAATGCACTTTGAGTACTTTGAATGCTAGCAAAATGTCAAATGAAATTGAGAACGTAAACGATTTGCGTTACAATTATGCATATAAACGAACGAATAAATTATTGTGTAAGTAAAACTTTTAACACTTTCAAGTTCATTATGTTGATGAGGGGGCGTGGGCTTGTGGGATACGCATATATAACATTTGCAATTAGCCGCAGGATATATGTATATATATATGAACAAATGCAAATTGTGATCCCTTTTTCTGGTAACTTGGACTTCAATTAGTTTGCAGTATAGAGACGGGTTCCTGCATGATTTGCTGTATCTTTGCTTCCGGCACGGGCACCCCGTTAACGAGTAGTGTATGAACGATGCCCTCGTGTTTGTTGCCGCTGGAGCGTGCCTGCAATACAAACGGTGTGTCCTGCAGCACGAAGCTCGTATCAGTGCCGCCCTCCACAAAAACAGCCTACAAAGGGCAGAGAGAGAGAAAGAGAGAGAGAGACGTGATTGATAGGCAGCCTCGTTTTTTTTTTTTTGCCTACATCCGGTTCACTTACCGCCTCCTCGCGCAACTCATCGTTCACATATAAACTCAGCGTGTCCAGCTTGAGCATAATGCGGTATTCCTGCGACGCATCCGTTGAGCCGGCCTGCTCGCTGCTGCTGCCGCTGCCGCTGCCGCTGCCGCTGCCGCTGCCACAGGTGCAGAGCCACAGGCGATATTGACGTGTCAGCTCCTCGGTGTACTGGGCATGCGGTTTGCCGTCTATGTAAAGCGAATACTCGTACTTGAAGCCAGGCGCTGGATCGACGCGTATAATGCAGCGCGCCTGGTCGATATCGAACGTATCCTCGCCCACCAACTTGAACATCCAGTCGCGACGCAGCACTTCCTGCAAAAGTCAAGTAGAGTTATGTGCTTGAAATGGAAATGCAGAATTTGAAACCTTTTCAATTAAACTAATGCAACATATAGTTTGATTCAGATTTTAGCAAGCAAGCTTAGCAAGTCGGCAAATTGGCATGAAAAGCTTAAAGAACTAGCACAAAGAGAGAGAGAGGGAGAGCACAGTGTACTTCGGCAATGCTTGACTAGAAGATACCGTACAACAAGCAACGAAATACATATAGTACATCATATAAAATTGGCTGATATTTATTTTCTTAGAGTTCAGAACGTAAAAAATTGTAACTAAGAATTCTTGAATATAAATGTATACTGTTGTATTTGTATTTTTTAAATGTTTTTAAGACTTTTGTACTTATAAATAATAAGAAATAAAATAATAAATTATAAATAATAAAGAAAACACTTATAAATTATAAATACAAAATAAAATACATGACAAATAAAAAGTACAAAAATTAATAAAAAAAAAAAAATTATATATTTTTAAATGTTTTTAAAACTTGAAATTATAAATAATAAATAATCAAAAATAAAATAATAATAATAAAGAAAACAGTATAAATTATAAATAATAAATGCAAATACATGAAAAATAAATATTATAAAAATTAATCAAATAAAAAAATGCATATATTTTTAATATTTTTTTAAAACTTTAAACTTATAAATAATAAAACATAAAATTATAAATAATACATTATAAATTATAAAAAATAAATAAAAATACATGAAAAATAAATATTACAAAAATTAATAAAAAAAATTAATATATTTTTAAAATGTTTTTAAATTGTTAAAAAGATAAAACTTCGTTTTCTTATTTAGAAGTAGACTACTTATTAAACTTTTAGCTTTAAAGCAGGCATTAAAACTTCATTTACTAGGATTTCTTTATCGAGAAGTTGCAATACAGTTAGTATAAGATGATTGTTATAAAAATGATTGAGATCAGCATTTAGTTTAGTATTTGTCTGTAATAGTTGTCTAATATATTTTGGTCTGTAATATTTATGCATTTTTTTTAAAAGCTGCAAATTATGAAATTATCTCAAGAACTGATTCGACGTTATTTCTGCAGAATAAGTTTAGGTGGAACTTAGCAAGAAATTTGTATGCATTGCAGCACACGCTTTTCAGTCAAGTTCTCTTTGAACTTTGACATTTTGCATTAAATGCTGCCGTATACCTATTATTATAATAGCTTTAAAATGTTATTTGAAATTACACAAACATTTCTTGTATAAATTGAAGAAAATTCTACTTCATCAATTTACTATAAATGCAGCAACTTTAAATATGCAGAGCGATTTGTTTTTATTTATTTATTTTACTTTTTTTTCGTGGTCTTATGACTAATTGCCATGTTATTTGGGGCGTGTTTGGGAAAGTGCATTCACCACTTACCCGACCATTGACCCAGATCATGCGACGTCCACTTGTGGTGCCATGTTCCAGTTCAATGCGATACATCTGGGAGCGAAACGAAAGTTAATTAAATGTTAATCAACATACATGAAATGTTAATCATAGAGTGGACTAGATTTAATTCAGTTTGGAAATTGCTGTTGAACCTTGCCATTGATGGGCGCACACCATTGGGCGACGATGTTGTCTTTGTTATAGCGCTGTGCCTCGGGCACATGATCCAGACTCATGATGGGCACCGTTGACAGATTTTCCATACGCAGCGTTGGCGATAGAAATGACATGGCCGCAACTAAAAATCGATTTCACTTAATAATATGCTTTTGATTCTTTTCTATAGTTAATGCATTAAAAATGCAAGCAAACAAATGTGGATTACACAATGCAAATGGAAATGAGAGAAACTGTCGTTGATTATATTATTTCAGCTTGAAGCTTGTCAAGTGTATAATGTATTACGGAAATATTTGCTAATAGTTAAGGCTTATTAACAGCTTAAACACTTGGCCCAACTAGTTGGGCTACGTTTATTTATTTATTTTTATTTGTCAGCGCTTTGGCAGCGTCAGGCAGGCAACGCGAACCGTTAGCATTCAGCGTCAATGGCATACTAAACAACACACAATAATGGCGAAGGAACTGAAGAAAATTTGTATAGTTGTTTGTTGTTGTTGTTGGGCCCGGGTCTGGTCGGTTTCTGGTCGAGTCGCGTTGTCGATGGCTCTTTCTGTTGTGGCTAGAAAAAGTGCACAGCCAAAGCCAGAGCCACAGCCATAGTCATAGCCATAGTAAGAGTCAGAGTCAGAGTAGGGCTGAGCGCCGCATGGTGCCAAAACAGAGTTGATTTGTTTCACTTTGAGTGTGCGTGAGTGTGTGTGTGTGGGGTTAAGCCCCACTTGTGTGGGTGTGTGTGTGTGTGCGTGTGTGTTAACATTTGCACACATGTCGCCGACGTTGTCGACGTTGAGCATAAAAATAAACTTTACTTTTTGAGCAGACCCCAAGCGCCGACAACTATGCAATTGTTAGGGGCCAAAGAGAGCTACGTGGGTAGCTCAACTATATAAGACGTTTGCCGCCTCACGAGACAGCGGAGCTTTAGTAGTCAACAAAATATTGGTAATCATCAATCAATTGAAAGCATCATAACAAAAGGGAGAGAAAACAAAAAAAGGAAAAATGAGAAAAAAAAAGAGAAACTAATCTATATAATTAAGGGATTTCGATGACACATTATACGCAATATACTCTGTAAATTAGGTGGAATGCATGAACGACTAGCGTAGCAAAGGGCTGGACTAGAGCTCAAGCTTAGCCAGAGATTTTTCATATAAATGAAGTATGTATAAGCAAGCTTAATATATTTTGCTTAAGCGTTAGTACATTAGTTAGATATTTCCGAGCTATATTAGATTAAATAAATTTTATAACTCATATTTTGTACAATTTATATAAAAAATGTGCATAAATTATACCTGTTTTATATATTTTTTTTTAAATATTTTACACTATGTAAATATTAATTATAATATATATATTTATATCTTATACTATATAAGTACTTATGAATAAGTTCTATACTATTTACTGTTTCTTTCATTCTAATTATTTATTTTAATAGCTTAAACCCATGCAATTGCTTTGGTTGATGCATGTGAATAAAAAAATCAATATTAATAATTGTAAGCAAATTTATTTATTAAATTTTATACCACCTATTATTTCAGACGAAGTGTCTTCAAATTTGATATTTTATTTTCTGTATCCTATTTAATACAAGTAATTTTTATTATATATTATATTATATTAATTCATTGCCAAATTGGAAAATATAGGTAATTTATAAAATAATTAAAATAAATTAATAATATTTTTTTTAACTTTTTTTTTTTTTAATTTTATTACTTGCTAGTCAGACTAAACTGATGTTTTAAATATTTTATTTATTTATATATTACAAAATATATATTTTTTTCCATTTATTTCAATCATTGTTATGACTACAGATTTTGTTTATATTTTTATAAATTTTATTTATTTATTTATTTTTTTTAATTTTTCCTTAGTAGCTATAAAAGACAATTAAATTACTAAAAAAATGTGTGTGTTATATTAAAACAAACAAAAAAACATTTTTTTCACTAAACAATTTATTTTGTAATATTAAAACATAAAAAAGCATTTTTTTAGTAATTTATTTATAGTGCAGTTTCGGTAAAGTATTAAGAGAGTAAATTGTTCATAAAAAGATTATATTTGAATATGCTAAAAACTAGTTGGCAAGCGTGAATAATTAAATAAATAATTAATAATTATTTATATCTTGTATATATTATTTTTTGTAATATATATATATTTTTCACATATTTTTTATTTATTATTTAAATCTTGAAATTGCTGAATCTTGAATAATAAAACTATAATCTCTCTGTTTTTCCCCTTTTTCTCAGTGCAACTTGCAATGCTTTACATTACACAAGCAAATTTAGAGTATTTGAAAGTTGTGCTTGATTTTGGTCCTTCGCTTTGCTGTCCTCGTAACGCATTGCAATTGAATAGAGCGAAGAGTGCCTGGTGCCTCTAGTGCCTAGTGCCTTGGCTCAAATTGAGCGTAAGACAACACTTTTTGGCTGCTCATATCAATTGGCTGCGCTCTACATCGTGCTCAGCCGCCACTGCTGCTTCCCCTCTCTCCCTCTCGCTCTCGTTCTGTGTGTGCTCTGCCAACAGCTTTCTACATATAAATGTGACAATTATATTGCTCGCAGTGGGGTGGCATAAATTTGAAGGCGTTCAACAAAGGCCCAATACTCGCTCGCTCTCTCCCTCTCTCTCTCTTCCACACTCCGTCGCACAATTCTTTTCGTCAGTGCTGTTTGAGGTGGGCCGCAGCAAATTTGTCGCATTTTGTTTTGCTGTCATGTTTATGGCGTAATATTTTGCGGCCGTAAATACACGCCAAAAATGCTAATGACCGGCACCAAGGGCAGGGGCACCCATTGGGGTTGTAGCTAAGCCTGGTTAGACGCCTGGATAGAGATAGTGTGACAGTTTGCGTTAGTTTTGTATTTCAATTCGCCAAAAAAATACAAAAACAAAATAAAAAAAAGATGAAGAAAAGCAAACCAAAAACAAAAACAAGTATTGATAAATGTATTTGGCACACAGCGGAGCTGCAGGCACATCATATGTCAATTTTGGGCCTTGGCGATTATTCTTAGCACTTCGATTGTGCCTCTGTGTGTGTGTGTCTGTGTGGGTGGGTGGCTTTTGTGTGGGTGCATGGATATATGTATATGACAGAGAACAAAGTGAAAATAACAAAAAAAAAAAAACGTATATATGGGGAGAAAAGCTGGCATTTTCCACACGCGAAGGTCAATGGAAAAGCGCCTTTTCAAAGCGCTTACAGTCGATGTGTGTACTTTTACAGTAGTTATTGTTGTTACCGCCAAAACGGCAATATCAGCAACAATAACAACAACAATGACAACAAACACATCAACAACAATAACAACAACAATCACAACAAACAGAGATAACGAAGCGAGACATGACAAGGACAAACTCCCCCAACTGGCAAAAACCTCATGGTACGAACTTGAAGCTTCTCTCTCTGTATGTGTGTGTGTGTAGGCGTGAGTGTATGTGTGGGTGTGAAGGCTTAAATATGTTTTAGTGTAATTACTATATATATACGATTTTTGGCAAAGTCATCAAATCAGTTAATCAAATAAAGACTTCAATCAACTTTTAAAGCAATCATTAAATTTGCAATTTAATAAATTGAATTGAATATGCAAATTGAAATGAGTTACGGTCGAGGATTATAACTCAAATATGCATTACAGATTAATATGCATTTATATTAGAAAATTGAAATCTCACAATAAGTAAAACTCTGGAAGTTTAACTCTTTTTGAAGCTAAGGGAGAATTTGGCTACTTTTTCTGTTCTTCAGCTAAGTTATGCTTGAATCTGAGTCTAAATTTGGCTATTTTTTATATACTTCAGCTTAACTTTGCTTGAAGCTAAAACAAAATTTGGCTTTTTTTACTTTTCTGCAGCTCTTGAAGTTTAGTCAAAATTTGGCTATTTTTTCTGTTATTCAGCTTAGTTATGCTTGAAGCTAAGGCAAAATTGTTCTATTTGTTCTGTTATATTTTTTCTGTTCATCAGCTTAGCTTAAGTTAAATTAATTCTATTTCGTAATTTTGCACTAATATATACTTTGCTTTACTGCAGGAACTCTTATCAATTGTTCTATTTATTTACTTAATTCTTACAGAGAATTTATTCTAAATAACAATTTGACCATTTTGACAATTTGTCAGACCTTAGTTTTTCAAACTACAGCAACAGAAGAACAGCAATGGGGGGAAACAAAATCTGTTTATATTTCTGCACCAGCTGTTCTACATGTGCAACAAGCAAAGCTGTTGACGAGCTTTCATTGTGAAATGCATTTAATTTCGTGATCTCTGCTTTATTAAAGTTCCTTAACTCAAAAGCTTTTGACCAGTCAGTCAGCTGTGCTTGGCTTGTAGATGTCAATAAAAACAGAAATGGAAAACGATAATACAGAAATTCAAGAGACTTCAGGTAATTAAAAAATTAAATAAAATTATGCAGTTGCCTTATCTCCCATTCCTTTTCCTAACTAAATCATTTGACGAATGCTATTCAAATGGCAAGTAAGCTAAATCTACTAACTTAACTAACTCAACTCAAAGAGAAGTTTCGCTACTTTCAGTGAAAATACAGTAGAATTTGCTTATAATGACGCTCAAGGGGGGGACGCTCAAGGGATAACCATACTAAAGCTATAATCGTAGTCGTTATAACCGGATTCTATTGTATATCCATATAGTATATTCCAGACATTTCTTATAAAATCTTATAGAAAAAATATAAATCGTTTATTGCAAATTTTCAGCTCATATTAGCTATCCCACTTTTAGAGTATTTATCTGTCCACTCATTTACATTTCTTTTTGCAATTACTTTGAATTGAATACCCTAATACAAATTAACACTGAAAAATATATCTATATAATTTATTCATTTTCAGATATAGCCTCAATCACATCCAAATCTAAAGTATTGTCAATTGGAGATATTGATGAATGCTGGAGCAGCAAGAAACCAACAGAGAACTATAACACAAACTTTTTTCGTGATGACTTTCGAAAACATTTATGTGTAACATTAACGGGTATTAAAATACCTCTTGAAGTTAATATCGATTGGAGTTTAGTGGATACATTTGGAGCAGCTAGTATTAAGGAAGATAATAAACCCAGACGATATTATTTCTATGGTCAGAGAGGCCACAGCAGCTGGAAATCTCATACAATTATTTCAGGTCCTACATTCAATGCCAAAGAAGTTTTCAAATATGTCAGAAATAGACTGAAAGACGAAAATTGGATATCTGAGCAGATCATTGAAACTCCACTAAGAACAAAAATTGGCCCTGGCATGCATTACGGCTCTGATCAGTATATTCAACAAATTGTGTCCGAAGCACTTGGTGTTGAATCGAAGCGGTTGCTAAAGTTTATACAATATGTGCACAGAAATTATAGCAATAAATAAATGTAGTAAAAGTAAAAGTTAATATGTAGTATAAAAAATATATAGTATAATAAATAAATAAATAGAGTAAGTAAAAATTTTAAATAACTTAAAATCTATTTGTCTCATATTGTTAATGTTCCATGCTGCTCTAGCATGATATTACATTGAATCGAATTGCTAATGGATATGTTTGAGCATAAAAAAAAACTTATATTGACTGAAAGCTCTTTAAATATTTTATTTTTATTTATTTTTTTACTCTCTCAATTTTTACTCTTTTAAGTTGATTTATTTTATTGTATTTTTATTTTTTTTTTTTATTAATTTTTAATCTATCATTAGGAACTTAGGAATTAGAAAATTTATTAAAATGTATTAATTTCTCTTCATATTTCATTCCGCACGTATGCACCTATACATGTATGTATGTATGTATGTATGTATGTATGTATGTATGTATGTATGTCCACTGCTCGAATGCGCGCGAATCAGAAAAGCTTCAACGAACAGCTGCTTGGTGTAAACAATTTAATTGAGCACAATACAAGAAGCTTTTTTGAAGGCTTTTAACACATTTGTTATGAAATGCATAGAATTTGTTAGTGTTAGTATGTCTATATATATGCTTTTAGTATTGAGCTTTTTTGACATTCACAAACTTTGTTATAGCGTTTCAGTCAGTCAGCTGTGCGGCATCTTAAGCTTTTGTACTCTAAAAGAAAAGTAAGCGAAAAGTAAACATGGAAAAAAACAACACTGAAATCGAAGAGAAGTCAGGTAAGATTAGCAGTACAATATAATAAACAAATAAATTCCTATAATACTCACCATCAGACGTAGCTAAAATTACATCGACAACAAAAGTCTTATCAATTGGCGATGACGAGAGCTCAGCAAGTGTAAAGAACCGCAATACGGATATACTGCGAGAGAACCTGAGAAAGCATTTCTGTCAGCTCTTAACTGGTAGTCGAACACCCATCGACGTTGTCGTCGATTGGGATAAAGTGGATAGATTTGGAGCAGCTAGCATTAAGGAGGGTAATCAACCCAGGCGTTATCACTTTTATACTGTGCGTGGTAACAATTACATGCCGGGTCATATTATATCTGGGCCCGTATTTGATGGAAATGTAATTATGGAGGTCGTGAGGGATCGACTGAAAGGCGAAAATTGGATATCGAAAGATGTCATTGAAACACCTCTAAGGACAAAATTTGATAGTGTTGACTACTTCAGTTACGATCAGTATATTCAACAAATTGTTACAGAAGCACTTGACACTGAATCGAAAAAAATCTTTAGGTTCATACAATACTTGCATAGAAATTATAAATAAATACTCGATAATATGTTGTGTAATGACTGATTAGTAATATAATGATTTTTCTATGTTTTGCTAGTGTTCAAATGCTGGCTACCAATATCTACACTGACTCATAAAAGCTTAACCATTATTTTGTGTATATATTTTGGCCAAAAACGGCAAGCTTTTAAAACGAGTATAAACTATTTTTTTTTTTTTAATATAAAAGGCGTTTGATTTCATACTGCTCTTAGAGCTTTTTCCATCTACTATAAGAAAACGGAAAGCAGAAATGAAAGAAAATATTTAAAAAATACTAATTAAATGAAATAATAATTAAAAATTATTAATTTATAGTAGAATCAAGCAGAAAAAATGTAATAATTAAAATCAAATTTCATTTAATTTTAATAAAAATTTAATTTTATTTTAATACAGATTTTATTTCTTTTCAAGCAAAAAATTATATTGTTTTAATAATTATTTTATTTTTATTTTTATACAAATTCTATTATAATAAAAAAATTTTTTTTTTATTTTCATAAAAATGTTTTTTTTTTTTTTTTTTACTAAAAATTGTATATAATATAAAGAAAAAATTGTATATAATTTATTTTTATTTATTTTGTTAAACTATTATTTATTTGTGTTATTCAGTAACATTTAGGGCAACAGCTGTTCGACAGTAACAATTATCAAAGCTTCTAGCAAGCTTTTTATATTTGTGTTATGAAGTGAAAACAATTTCGTGATCTCTTCTTTATCCAAGTTCTTTATCTCAAAAGCTTTTGGCCAGTCACAAAATTAGCTTTTACGCTACAGTCAGTCAGTCAGCTGTGCTTGGCTTGTAAATATTACTAAAAAACTGAAATGGAAATAGATAATACAGAAATTAAAGAGACTACAGGTAATTCAAAAAATATAATAAAATTGTGCTGTACCTATGTAAACTAGTCCACAAGCTGCCTATTAATAAGACGGATTTTATAGCCAATAAAATACATGACTCCTACTGGTAATATACAGAAATATGTATATATGTATGTAAGCATATACATATACATATGTCATTAATAATGTTTTTTTATAAAGCATACATTCATGCAAAATTGATTTCATCGCGGATTCTAGAATCTAGAGTTATTCTCTTTAAATGTCTTCTTACAAGGTCTTCCATATGAAAAACTTAATGAATATTTATTTATAAAATATTTCAAGTATTAATTTATTTTATTTCCAGATTTAACCACAATCACATGCAAATCCAAAGTATTAGCCATTGGAGATGATGAAGACTCAATAAATGAGAGACCTGAAGAGAACAAGAACTCATTTCGTGAGGATGTCCGAAAATATTTGCGTGTTCTAACAACGGGTATTAAAACACCGCTACAGACAATTGATATTTGGAAATCAGTGGATAGATTTGGAGCGGCTAGTATTAAGAAAAATAATCATCCCAGCCAATATCGTTTTTATTGTCTAAAAGGCCACGGTGATTGGAGATCTCATCTGATTGTAATTGGCCAAGCATACAATGCTAAGGAAGTTTTCAAATATGTGCGAAATAGACTGAAGGAGGAAAACTGGATATCTGAGGATACCATCACAGCTCCACTCAAAACTAATGTTGGTGGTGGGTATCAATGAGTCCGATCTGTATATTCAAAATATTGTTTCCGAAGCACTCCATGCAGAATCAAAGAGGATGCTAGAGTTTATACTATATTTACATAGAAATTATCGTAATAAATAAAGAGATTATAAAAAGAACTGAGGTAAAATTCTCTTATTTATATATGTCTATACTTGTGTGGATAACCCACGACAATGACAGTGGAACGGTCGGAATGGAACTCGTTACCATTGAGAGGCACACTTAGATACAAAAATAAAATAAATAAATAATATTGATTTTATTAAATTTATTTAGTTAATTAATTTTTTCCTAGGAAATATATGATATATATTTTATTTTAAAATTATAATATTAATTTTACTGAATTTATTAGGTAAGTTGATTTTTTATTATTTTCTTATTATTTATGTTCTATAAATATTTTTTTATTATTTATTTATTATAAATATTTCTATTATTTATTTATTATAAATATTTCTATTATTTATTTGATTTTTATTTTCTATTTTCTATAAATATTTATTTTATTTTAATAAATAATATATAATATTGATTTTATTAAATTTAAATTTGTAAATTGATTTTTACCTTTATTTTCCATTTATACTTATTATCTTGAATATAATAAATATTATTTACCCAAAAAAAAGTCGTTTCAATTATATTTATTTTAATTTAATTAATTTATTATTGCTTCAATTTTAGTTTTGAATTGACTCTTTCAAATAGAAATAGAAAAATTTGTAAATTACTGACATTCGAGTTTAAGGTATAAACTAAATATAAATATGGCTGTTGTAGACTTTTAGCATTAACTGTAAAAAGGAAAGAATCTAAGAGGAAATGGATAATATTAGCATTTCAAGCCTACAAAATAATGTTTCAGATGTATATTAATTAGTTTATTAGACAACAGAAAAACATTCATACAAGTTGAAGCTTTATCTAGCTAAAACCAAAAAGCTTTCTTTAAAAGCTTTTGCCAGATTTGTGAAATTGCTAATGATTAGTCTTGTGCTGTCTGCAGCGCATATATAGCGTCATCGAAGACTGTTGTCAACAATAACAAAGCCAGAAAGAGTCAACTTGAATATATTTAAAGCACAAAAAAATATTAATCAAATTAACAAAATAATAGTATGAGTAACGCAGAAGACACAGAAGTTAACTCAAGTAAGTTTTATTTAATATTAATGAAAGATAAACAAAAATAAATAAAATTTAACCTATCCATGTAAAGCTCTGGCGACACTGACGTCAACCGCAAAGGTCTTGGCCATTGGGGAACCTCAAGAAGTTATCAAAGTTAAGAATCCAGAACCAAAATTGGACGCTTTGAATTTTAAGACTTATTGTACAAATCATCTGAGTTTACTTCTAATGGGAAATCCAACGCCCATCGACGATGTCAGTGGCCAGTGTCCCATAGAATGGTTTGGCATGGAAATTATCCGTAAAGCAAATCAGCCCACTTGCTATAAGTTTTACTGTTTCCCCGCACAAAAAACAGAACCTAAACATGTTAATGTTAATTATTTCTATCAGACTATTAATGCAAATGCCATATTGCGCGATGTCAAGCGATTGCTGAAGGAGCAACAGTGGAGATCTAAAAATATTTTAATGGGTCCACTGAAAGCAAAACTTAATCCTCTTGTCTCGGACCCTGAGAAATATTATATTGAAACTATTATTTCTAAGGCTTTCGACATTGAAAGAGCGAAAGTATTTCCGTACCTGATGTACTTTCACAGAGAGCATGTACAAAATAAACAATGTCGTTAATAAATCTATATTTATTATATATAGATATTGGCATATATTCTTCTCTATTTTTGTATTATTATTAAAGAAAATTTATATAGATAAATCGACTTATAAATTTTTTTTTTATTGTTTATTTATTATTTTTACTACATATGTACATACATATTTACATGAAAACATTGCAGAATTGCCTGTAAATCGAAAAAGCTTTAGCGATCAGCTGTTCGATGTAAACAACTTAATGGAAAACAATATATCAAGCTTTAAGAGAGTTGTTTACACATTTATGAATACGATGACGTAACCATGTGGTTAGTGTTTTCAGTCAGGTAGCTGTGTGGTTTCTATATATAAAGAAAATAGAAATGGAAAAGTTTGTTTTTTTTTTTAAATTAATTTTAAAAATAATAATAAGACTAAATTATTATATAATAATTTAAAAAAATCATTATTGTTATTAAAAGGAGTACATATTTTTGTATTATTTATTTTTATAATTTTGTATTTCAAATAAACTCAATTTGTGACGTCACAGCGTATGATCTGCGCTGCTCCGTTTCGGCTCTTCATAATGCAACCATGCTAAAAAGCTTTAATTGAGCTTTTAAGACATATGTTTTGTGAAATGTTTGTATTTCATTCATTCAGTTTATTTATGTTAGTGGAAGAGTGATTTTTTCATATTTACAAAGTAAATTTCTAGTCAACTATGATACACAATACGGAAGCAATGATAGAGACTGAAGCAGATACAATTACGAATAACAGTATTGATAATGCTGAAACAAGTAAGTAACAATTCTATTTATTATTTTATTTTCCCATATTAAAGTTCAACTATTTCTAACTGTAGCTTTATTGACGTCAGAAACCAAGGTGCTGTCCATTGGAGATACTAGAGATGACTTCAAGCCAAAGAATTCTATAATCGAATTTGATAAACAAATCTTTTTGGATGATTGTAGAAAGCATTTTGGTCAACTCTTGCTGGGCAGCCGAACGCCCTTAGTATCCAATAATTGGTTTGTGATGGACTTGTTTGAAATGAAAACAATTGAGAAAGATAATCAACCCAGACGATATCAGTTTGAGTCTCGTCTTGGTGCCTCTCCGGGCAAGTACGTGGAGCACGGCGTATTTGGTCAAACGTTGTATGCCAACGAGGTAATGCACGAATTGAGAAAGCGATTGAAAGACAAAAAGTGGATAACGAAGAATATATTGGAATTGCCGAAAAGAACGGATCTTGTGTGTTCAACCGATCGTTTTGCAGACGAATATTATATTCACAATATGATTGTTGGCATCATTCAAGAACAGACATTCAAAATTTTTAAATTTTTGCATTATTTGCACAAAGAATATGTCAACGAAAGGCTAAGTTAGTTAAGTTATGAGAAATTATACTTTTGTAAATAGTTACTATTTTTATTAAATTGATAAGTAAAGTAAAAAATGTAATTAGGGAAATGTGATTGACATTAAATGATTTCAAACCTACAAACGGCTATACTAGATATTCCAATTAGAAATTGTTAATCTCAAAACATTAGAATTCACACAAACTGTAGCGCTTTATGGCTGTTTATTTTTATTCTTATTACTTCCCAACATCACTTTACACGTTGAGGATTCAAACAAGATGAAGTCGGCATAGTAGTGTGGCTAGAGTATGTGGTATATTAAAATACCAACACTGGCTGCAACAAAAAGCTTTCTTTGAGGAGAGCTTTTGCCAGATTTGTGAAATTACTAATGATTAGTATTTGGCTGTCTGCAGTGCGTACAAAACCTCATCGAAGACTGTTTTCATTAACAAACGCAAAGGTAGTCAAGTCAAGATCATAATAAAATTACGAAATAATTATGAATAACGACAAGGAGTCAGAAGATGACACAAGTAAGCTAGATTTCTTAATCAATTAAAAATAAATTAAATTCCAATTATTCACCTAGGTAAAGCTCGGGCGACGCAAACATCAACTACAAAAGGTGTTGAGCATTGGAGATCCACAAGAAATAATAAAGCCCAAAAAAGAGAAAATCAAGAACAATTTCAATGTTGATTGCACCAATTATTTGAGTTTAATTCTAATGGGAAATCCAAAGCCCGTTGGCGATGTCAGGGGACTGTGTCCAATTGAATGGTTTGGCATGGTAACTTTTGCCTTTGAGAATCAGCCAACGCGCTATCAATTTTACTGTTATCCCGCACAGAAAACAAAGCCTACGCATACCTATCTAAATTACTTTTACCAGACAATCAATGCACAGGCCGTATTGCGAGATGTTAGGACATTTCTGAGGGAGGAAAATTGGAAATCAAAGAATTGTATAATAGGTCCACTCAAAGGCGATGTATGTCCTAATGCCTATAAGCCGGAGGAATTTTATATTTTAAATTTTATTTTTAAGGCCATAAATATGCAAAGAGCTAAGGTATTCCCGTACCTGATGCAATTACACAGAGAACATGTGCACAATAATCGAGAATAATAATAATAGTAATATATAAATATAATAAAAATAATAGTTATAATAATAATGTAAGAAAAATAAAATTAAATTTAATGTCAAATTGTAAATATAAAAAATAAATAAAAACATTACATTTTTCTTATTAATCTTAGTAAATGTGAAATATTTTTTATTACAGACTTAAATTGATTTCAAGTTGAATAAAGCTTTATTTAATTGAGCCCTTTACGACTGGCCCTAAAATTTACTGTATATACTCTACTTATTCAATTTAAAAACTAAGTACATTTATACCTGTTTAAGTGATTTGAAACTACATATATTAGTCACATACTTGATTGTATTTATAGGTTTTAAGGCTTACATTGTGATGTCACAGACTTTCGAGCTGTTCTGTTACGGCAACCTTGCTAAAAAGCTCTAATAGAGCACAATTTTTCATTGGATTTGTTGTGAAATGTTTCTATTTCACACACTCAGAGTATTTATGCCTGCGAAAGAGAGAATTTTTAGCATTTTCAAAGTGAATTTTAACTGCATAGCTGCTCAACTGTGATACAAAACACCGAAGAAATGATAGAGACTGAAGCAGAATCAATTACTGATAATGATAATGAAAAAACAGCAACAAGTAAGTTATAGTCTATAAACATTTAGCACTTTCCCATATTAAAGTTTGTTTATTTTCAGCTGTGTCTGTATTAACCTCAGAAGTCAAAGTGCTCTCCATCGGGCATAGGCGAGAGTATTTCAAGCCAAAGAAGTCTGTGATCAAATTCGATAAACAAATATTTTTGAATGACTGCAGAAAGCATTTTGGTCAACTCTTACTGGGAAATCAAACACCCTTTGTGTCCAAAAATATATTTAAGATGGATGTGCTTCAAATGGACACAATTGAGTTAGATAATCAACCTAGACGCTATCACTTTAATTGCTTGCCCTGTTCTTCTCCATGCATGGAGTATGGTGTATTCGGCCAGACCCTGTACGCCGGTGCTGTGATGCATGAATTGAAAAGGCGACTGAAGGACAAAAAATGGATATCGAAGAATATATTGGAATTTCCGAAAAAGCAGGCAATCGTTCGTTCACGCAATTGTTATGTGCATGACTACTATATTCACAACATGGTCATTGATATAATCCATGAACAGAAAATGAAAGTATTTCAGTTTTTGCTCCATTTACACAAAGAATATGAAAAGGAAAGATATCTATGAGATAATTGTCAAATAATTTGTTTTATAAATGTTAGATTTAAGCTTCTTCGATCCAAAAGCGAAAAAATTACTATTAAAATTATTTTATTTATTTTTTATTTATATATGTATATATATTTTTTTATTTATAACTCACGTTTTTGGGGCTAATATTTATTTACTATTGTATGTAGATTAAAAACAAATTCTAAGAGAGATGAAGAAATAATAGATTTAAAAAATAAAATATTCTTAATATGCAAATAAAAGACAAATTTTAAGAGAAGAAAAACATGAAATATAAAATAAAATTTAAAATATATTGAATAGGCAAATAAAGAGAAAAATTTGAAGAAAAATATGCTGAATATGAATATGAACAAAATAGGAAATTCTAAGAGAAGCAAAAATAATTATAAATAAAAAATAAAATATAAAATATATGCTGAATATGCTTTATATGCACATATATATGTATATAGAGGAAATTCTAAGAGATTTCTAGATTTAAATAAATAAATAAATAATAAAAGTTTACTTTTATATAGTCTTCGTAAGATACTATATAATATGATAAATGAAAATTAAATATAATATGATAATAAATTAAATTTATTTAATAAATTTATTTTTAAATTTAATTTATTTAATAAATTTATTTGATTATTATTTAAATTAATCAATAACAATTTCTTAAATTATTCAATAGTAATTTCTTAAATTATTAATAATAATAAATAATAACAATTTATTAAATCATTTTATAATAATTTCTTAAATTTATTTTCATGACTCATAATGCCAAGAACTTTTTTTGGCCAATGAATAATAATGAATAACTTCATCAAAATAACGTAAAGTATTTAAGTCTGTTAAAGCGGCTAAAACCAAAAGCAACTGTTCAATGCTTTGATATAACAAAAGCTTTTATTGTGCTTTCACAGTTTTTATTATGAAATCATATGTTTAGCGTTAGTTTATAAACACAGCAGCAACGAGAGAGAGGTGAGCTGCATTGTCTCTCTTAAAGATATAGTCTAAAGAAAAACAAGAATAAAGAAATTATTATGGCTAACGATAAAACAAAAATGGATACAAGTAAGATTAATTCTTACTTAATGTCTCTGAAAATATAAGCTAATATCTAATAAATATTTACAGCAGTGAACTCTCCAATATTAACGATTGGTGATGAGACAGAACAAGACTCGGAGCATGAAAAGCCTGAAAGAAATTGGGATGTTGAGTTCAAAGACTATTTTGGTCTACTCTTAATGGGGAATCCAAGGCCCAAACACGAAGTCGATGGCGCGTATCCAATTGAATGGTTTGGCATGGAATGCATTAGAAGGGAAAATCAACCAAATCAGTATAAATTCTACTGCATGGGCGCACAGAAAACAAAGCCTGGGAATGCGAATCCGTTTTACTTCTTCCAAACGATCAATGCGAAATTTTGTGATGCGTGATGTTAGGAATACTCTAAAAGAGGAACGTTGGATATCTAAGTATGTGATGGTTGGACCCGTAAAGGGCAAACATGATGATACTTATTATGGTGAGGAAATGTTTGTTCGGTATGCAGTTTATGGTGCTCTCAATGCTGAAATGAAGAGAGAACGCGACGTCGTACTTCCCTATTTGGTCTATTTACACAGACAGCAATCTAAATATAATCGAAGACATTAAACTATTGAAGGGATTTATTTTATACATAGGTATTTATATAGGGAATACTGCATATTTGTTAATGTTGTATTATAAAAACTTTCCTCTAGTCTTTAAATGTATATATCTTGCGAAATAAATACTCTTTGTTTTTATATTTAGTATGGAAAAGACGCTATCTCGTTAAGTTTTCTTTGAGTCATATGTTAGAGTCGGTCTATCAGCTGTGCTGCATTTATATATGTATGAAAGTAAATAAAATAAAAATAAATTAATATGGAAAAAATTGCAGAAATCTATGAAAGTGATATTCTAATTCTTAGTATATTAAAAATATTTATTAATATGTATATTTTGTATCAACTGGCAAAGTAAAACAACAAAAAAATAAATTAATTCAAAATTGATTTTTTAATTTTAAATATATTTTAAAAATATATATTTTATATTTAAATATAATAATAAATAACATCAGACAACAAAAAAGTAATCATGCTAAGTGAAGCTTTATCCAGCTGAAACTAAAAGCTTTTAAAAGCTTTTGACTGTGTTGTGAAATTACTAATGATTAGTTCTTTGCTGTCTGCAGTGCATATAAGGCTTCATCGGTGATTGTTTTCAATAACAAACTCAAAGTTAGTCAAGTCGAGCATTTCTATTACATGAATAATAAAAAAATTAACGAAATAATTATGAATAACGATAAGGAGTCAGAAGTTGATACAAGTAAGTTGGATTTCTTAATCAATTTAAAATAAATTAAATTTCAATCATTTATCTATGCAAAGCTCTGACGTCAGCTACAAAAGTATTGGCCATTGGAGATCCCCAAGAAATACTAAAGTCTAATCAAGATAACCACAAAAAGAATTTCGATGCGTACTTTACAAATTATTTGAGTTTAATTCTAATGGGAAATCCAACGCCAAAAGATGTTGTCAATAACCAGTATCCAATTGAATGGGTTGGATTGAAAGTTATTAGAAATGAAAATAAACCCACACGGTTTCAATTTATCTGTGTGAGCGCACAGGAAACAAGGCCTAAGAATATTAATATACATGAGTTCTATCAGACAATAAATGCAAACGCTTTAATGCGTGATGTAAGAAAAATGCTTAGAAAGGAACGTTGGCTATCAAAATATGAGATAATTGGACCGCTTAAAAGTGATATAGGCCATTGGCTTTATAATGGCGAGGAATTCTTTCTTGGGAACATATTATTTAGGGCAGTTCGAGCCGAATATCAGAGAGGAATCGACTGCATAGTTCCCTATCTACTCCATTTCCATAGGGAACATGTCAAAAATAAATCAAGACATTAAGCCATTGACTTGCATAAAATTGTTGTTAACTCAGGTATAAAGATAAATTAGATGAGGAATACTAAAATCCTTTAGTAGATCTTAAATAAATAATTTAATTATAAGTCTCAATAAATTAAATTTTTTTATATTTAATATATGAAAAAGAAAATAAACAGACTTAGTGAAAATGGTTTGCCTTTATTTTATTATTAAATATTATTATTTTTTAATTATTTTTTTCCCGGGTGATTTGTTGTAGCGCGTATGAATAACATTTTTGTTTTGTTTTTTGTTTCGTGCGTCCTAAAGCTATCTGTATTTGTGTATGTATTTATGTGTGTCTGTATTAATGTATTATAAAGATAAATAGAAATGTTCAACTTTCGCATAATTTGATATTGATAATATCGGCTAAATAATAATACTGTTCACAACGCCAATTTGTTCAAGAATTGCATAACTTTACATAGAAAAATGATTTAATCTATGATAATAAATATAGAATACATTGATTTCTATTAATATATGTAAATATAGAATTTATATTTTGCTGTTCGATAACAACTAACATAAACAGCTAATATCTTTGTTCAACTTTATTCTAAGCACATAATCATTTCAATTTGGAACAAATTTAAACAACGCTGGGCGTAAAATAGGCGCTAGTTGTAAATATTGTATATTGCATTGAAAAATATATAAATGTATATATATAAATATACATTATATATATGCATATAAGTGTGTTTGTAAATGCTGTACTCGTAATTGTATGTTCGTATTATCAACGCTAATTGCACTATTTATTATATGTTCTGTATGTCTTTGCTATGAATTACACTGGCGGTCAAAAAAAGAGGCCTACTCTTAGATAGAATACTAAACGTAAAGCGACCATTCTATATGCTTGATATATATATATATTTCTATTTTAATAATATCTTAACTGATGCCTATCAACATTCTATAAACTATACGAAATTTGATACAAATAAATATGTTTAATGCTCTCGCGAATTATACATATATTAAACGAAAAGAACAAAAATTAAAATATATTGCTTTACTTTGAATACCAATTGAATACGGATTCCACAGTGCAACTTCATTGTACGGAAACCTAATTAAATCTTAATCTATCAAATTTAATACAGTTATTACAATCAAGTAACAAGTTTACGAGGTGATAAAGTGAAATACATTGAACTTCATTTACAGTTCGAATACTTAAATATATAACGCCTTTTCGCATTTATAATATAATGTGAGAATACAATTTTTTGTTGTTGAGAACTCAATGGAAGAGCAATACACATACATAACATGGCATTTAAAATTGTATCTAACTAAATGAAATGCATCAACTGGAAGCTGGTTATGTTATGTTGTCTGAGACTCTTACTATAAGTTTTAAGGCGCCAGTGCAAAGGACGTTTATGGCTTGGAAATGCATTTGTTAATAATTATGGTTAGCTAAATTTCAATATTAGCTTATTTCCAAATTGCTTTTTAGAAAAATGCGCAAAAGTCTTCGGTCTCGGTATATAGAGGCGTGGGGAGTATGGGATTGGGGCATGGTTGGGGCGGTCACTTGCGTGACAGCATTATGTTAATGACTGTGCCGCAATTATGCAGAACACGTTTGGCATCGCTCAGCTTGGCATTGGTCAGGTCATAGCCATCGATCTCCAGCAGCTTATCGTTGAGGCTCAGCAGACGCGCAGCACTCGAATTTGGCGTTATGGCGCTAACAAATATGCCAACCTGAAAGTTTAAAGGAATGCTTGATTTAGCTTGATGTTCAATATATAGTGAAAGCAAATACTCACCTGATTAAGCAGCTCGGCGACGTCAAAGCCAATGCTGTGCTCCCATTTGAGTGTCACTTGCTTCACAGTTGGATTTTTGTGCACACCAAATATCCAGGTTGACTTTTTACCTCTCGACGTGTTATTGGTGGCCGTGGAATTGATTGAGTGCTGTGATAACGTATCATCCATTTCCTGCAGCTGCTGCTGCTGTTGTTCATCAATTTCCTGTTGCTGTTGCTGCTCCTGCTGCTGCTGTTGCTGCTGCAGTTCCAGCTGCTCAATGTTTATGTTGTTTTGGTAGTCCAGCTCCTCGGATTGTGCACCAATCGCCGTCGTCTTGAAGTTGCTGTTAAGTGCATCCTGGTAACTCTGATTGCTCTGCTCGTACAGCGATTGTGATGGTGACATTTGTTGTTGATGTTGTTGTTGTTGTTGCTGTTGCTGCTGCTGTTGCTGCTTGCGCTGTCTCATTGACTCGTAGAGCGTGAGATCTTCAGGCGTTTTCTTTGTATATACACGCGCTATATGATAGGGCGGCGGTTCCATGCGTGGTGGTGGCGCCGCCGGTGGCTGTTGCTGCAGCGGCTGCAGCTCATAGTTCTCCTCGGTGCCATTGGACAAATGTGTTGTTGGCAATGGCATTGTGTTGGCATCCACATAGAGCTGCTGGTAATGCGCATCGTAATTGATCAGCGGCATGCCATAATATTCTTGTGTCGTCTGATGCTGCGCCGGCTGGTAGACACCATAAATGTGGGCCGCCTCGGGCGCAACGCCATATATTGCACTTGCTGTGTGATCCACAGCATCCTGATTGCTATCACAGTGTGGCATGGCCACTTGGCCATTGGGCACCACGACACGCGCCTCGCGCACCTCACTTGATGATGCTGATGCTGACGCCGCAGCCGCCGCTGCTGCTGCTGCGTTCGCCGCCTGCGCCTGTCGCATGTACTTGGCCATTTGACGCAACTCTTTGGGGTACGGCGTGGGTGAACGCATCAGACGCACCGAGCTGCCAGCGGGCAAATGTTCTGGTGTGGGCGGCGCATTCACATAGCTGGCGGCATAGCTGGGCGCGGGCTGTGGTGCACTGCTGGTGTTCGTATTGCTGTTGCTATTGCTATTGTTCGTGTTGCTGCCCGCACTTAGAATGGTTGCCTCCTCGGCGAAGCAAATGCGACGCGATGGACTCGACGGCTGCTGCGGCGGCTGCTGCTGATGATTCGCATAGACGAATTCGTATTGATCCTGGACCTGCTGCTGTTGTTGCGCCTGCATTTTGAATGTCACCTGCGGCAGCATGAAGCACGTCAGCTGCGTCTTGCTGCTCGCATCCAAATACTGCAGCGGCACCAAGGGCTGCGACTGATTATCGCTGAGCCACAAAGACGTCAGATTCACCAGGCTCAGCATGGAAACGGGCAGCGCATTAATGTAGTTATTCACCACATTGAGCACCTTCAATTTGGCTAAATGTCCGATATTTTGCGGCAACGCAGATAGCTGATTGTTGGCCACGCTTAGCACACTCAGTTGGCTGCAGCTGCAGAGTTCGTCGGGCAGGTGACGCAGCTGATTGTCATCGGCGAAGAGGAAGCGCAGTTTGGTCAGCGATCCAATTGTGCTGGGCAGACGCATCAGCTTGTTGTGGCTCAGCACTAGCTCCTCCAGTTGTTCCAGATAGCTGATGCTATCGGGCAGCTCGCTGAGGCCATTCGACTCGCATTTAAAGGTAACTAGCGATTTGAGCATGCCCACACTGAAGGGAAACGCCTCCAGATTGTTGGAGCACACGGACAATACCTCGACATTGCGCCAGTTGCTCAGCTCGTTTGGTAGGGTATCCAGCAAATTGCCATTGGCTTCAAAGTGCTGCAGGTCTCGCAGTTTACCAATATTTGGAGCCACACGACGAATTTGATTAAAATCAATCCAAAGCTCACGCAACGACTTTAATTCGCCAACGACCTCGGGCTATGAATATGAGCAAAATTAGGTTTATATGCATATAAATTTGATTTCATTATACTTACCAGTTCGGTGAACTCATTGCCGCCAATGTCAAGTCGCTGCAGACTTACCAAACGGACCATGGACTTGGGCAACGTGATGAGATTGTTGAGGCGCACCTCCAATATACGCAAGTTGACGAGACGTCCGAAATTGGCGGGCAAGAACTCCAGGTAGGTTTCGTTCAATAACAGCTCTTGTAGCGATATCAGCGATGTTATTGCATCCGGCAGACGCTGCAGGCTATTGCAGCTGAGATCCAAATGGGTCAGATGTTTGCAAGCTTTTATCTCCTCCGGCACATTTACAATGACTGCAAAGGAGAGGAGGCGTATTAGCAGATGGATTTTCAAATTTGTCATATTACTAACGATTGCGATTCAGATCCAAATGTGTTAACTGACGCAGCGAACCAATTGCCTGCGGTATGCTCTCCAAATTGTTGCTATTCACCTGAAGGACTCGCAGTCCCTGGCAGTAGAACAGCTGCGGTGGCAATGTTTGCAGCTGAAATTAAGAATATATTTACATATGAAATATATAAATTATAAATAAATATGAATTTGTTAAAATATTGTTTACATACCCGCGCATTGCTCAGATGCAGTTCCTCGAGGGTGCGTTCGTGTTGCCACACCTCGGGAAAGGCATCCTGGAGCGGTGTATTGCTATAATCCAGCTTGTCGATGACCTCTTCACGTTTAAATTTGAAGCAAGGGAAGCATTTGGACAGCAGCGGCATTGTACCGTTTCGTGTGTGTATGTGTGGTTTATTTTATGTTTTATTGGTCTACGTTCGATATTAAGGCACGGCCACGGTTGTTATCGTTGTTGCTGTAACAATTATTGCGGGCTACAAATTTAAATGCGTATGTGCGGTAAGCCAGGCCCACACACATGAAATGAAATACATACATATGTATATAGAATTAAATATGCCATAAGCCAGTCGCATAACTCACCTATGAATCATCGCTGCTTTTGCTGCTGCAGCAGCACAAAGACAGCGGCCGCATTGAACGCTGCTCCGTTATAATTCATTGGCATTTTGCTGGGCTTGTTATTGTTTCAATACACACACACTTGCTCATACACTCATGCGTACATATAGATTTACATATATTCATATACATAAGCACAAGCCCAAACAATAAGAAGGCTACGTCTGCACGGAGCCGATTGCTTACGGCAGCCGGCACCTTGCACGCCTTAGCGGTTGCTATGCTACGCTATTTACGCGTCCTGCCTCTATTGTTTTGTTTATTTGTGCACTCGATTTCGATTTTCTTTAATGTTTTTCGCTTTGAAGATGACAAGTTGCGAGTTGGCAGCAGCCAGAGTGCACAGGAATGCACAGCAACAAAAGTATCGATAGATGTGCTAATGGTAATCGATATATGATTGAGCAAAGTGCGCGCACTTAAGTAAGTTCTTAGGTGCTAAACCTTGTTGGCTAAATATTCTCAGTAACTGATTATTTATTTGCGAAACCTGAAAAAGACGAACATATATTTAGCTTGTTTCTCAGCCACATTAATTATTTATTAACAATAATTAACTCATTAGCTCTTTTATTTACAGCTTACGCCACCAGTGTTGGTAAGCAGTTTGGGTAATTGCAAAAATTTCCACCAGATGTCGCCCACGCATACTATTGATATTTAAATTTTGAAAAGAAAGAAACAATAATAGAATAATAAAAAAATGCAAAAAAAAAAAAAAGCGCAGTGGCTGTTGCTAATTGAATGATATTTGTTAATCAATATTTACCTTTCACTTCCTGACGGCGTAATATTATGTGCATATTGTTAATCAGAAGTGTCAACAAAAACTATGCAAATAAAGGAAGTGCAAATTGAGCGTTTCAAGCTCGATTGCAAACACATCTCCAATGCAAGTTTTCGTGCAAGCCGACAGTAAAAAACAAAATAAAAATAGAAAATAAAACTTAAAGTCGAAACACTCTTTAAATACTTGGACCCTCCCTTTAAGCGCGCGCGCAGTGCGAAAAATATACAAACCGCGACCACTTTTCGTTTCGTATGGCCTCTGACGAATTTACACTTCAAAACAATTGAAAAAATTGTATGGCGTTGTGTAAATAAGCGCATAATAAACATTGTTGTTGTTAATACTGTTGTTGTTTGTGCTGTTGGCATTTGAAAGAGGCAAAAATGTACTAACTAATCGCGACGACAAGATGGTAAAATGCATTTGGATATTGGGCTCTCAGTTTCGTTTCTCAGCTCGTGCGCTGCAGTTGAGATTTGAATAAAATTCCGTTAAATATTTGAAGAATCGATTCTTCAGAATCATTCGAATCGGAAAAGTGGAATTATTGAATTGCAAATAAAAGAATGTATGTCATTAAAATAAATAAATAAACTATTGATTTTAATTAATTAAATGTGTATTAGTAGTTACAAAAAAAAAAAAAAATTGAAAATATATTTAATAGAAATGTTATTAAAATAAATGGATCATTTGAAAATATATGTATATATGCATATTAATAAAAATCTTCAAAAATGTATAAAATAATTTAAAGAAAAAATTTAATTTAATTTAAATAGTTAAAAATGTATAAAATTGCAAAACTTATGTAAATGTTTTTAAAAATAATAATTAAAATAAAATGAAATAAAAATTATAAAAATTTTAAAAATATAAATATTTCAAATAAAAAGAATATAAATAAATAAAATCAGAAAAAAAAATGATAACATGTTTGTTAAAAATAACTAATAAAATAACTTTAAATGAAAAAATATAAATATTTCAATTGAATAGAATGGAAATAAATAAAATTAGAAAAAATAAAACTTTTGTTAATTAAAAAAAAATAAAAAAAAATATATATATTTAGAAAATAATAAAAAATAACTAAAAATAATAATAAAAAATATATGCAATTAATAAAATAAATCAAACTTTAGCAGTAGTTAAAAAATTACAATTAATTCAACATTTATGCTAATATGCTCTAAAGAACAATTACAATATTTATTCTTAGTTAACACGTAATTGATGCAATTCTAATTTTTCTCTAATGAGGACAATAGCTGTCAAATCAGTTACAATACATATTGTATATCTCTATATACGTATTGTCAATTTGAATTTGTAATTAGCATACTTCTGTTACATTTCCCATTACAATAAATTAGTTATGATGCGCTGTCTGTTTAAAGCTTCAACTGGGTCACAGTTAATAATAGCCGAGGTTTACGTTTTGTAGGTTTGTAAACCTGGTAATGCATAATTTAAACCACCTGTCGCCGTATGTTTAAATTTCCATTGATGCGGCATGTATAAAACATGACTCACATAAAGAGAACTTGGAACCCCCTAGGCTGCCACCCCCGTTTAACAAACAGAAACTACCCCCAAAATATTGGCTGTGAGAGAGGCATAAAAGAGAGCCAGAGAGGGGGTGTAAACGGTTATGCATTGCCGGTAAAGAATTTTTATTGTGAGTTCAGATAAATTTTTTGCAAATGTTAAACTTCTTCTAGTTCTTCGTCTATGCTTCAAGGGTTCAACTCAATATGCATATTGTGATACGGGGTAGTGCTTTGGTCAAATCTATGTACGGTTTCAGTGTCTAGAGAACGTACAGAAAAAGATTAACTAAACATATTTATGCTATATAGTAATATAGTAGTATTATTATTAATTATTATTAATATTAGTAGTAATATAGTAATACTCACCTTGTTCTGATGGTTCTATTGATATATAGGCGATCCCATTATAGCCAGAGTCCAAATGTTTTTTTTTTGTGATAAAGCCAGCTCTCTCAGCGAGCATTTATGCTTTTAGTTGTCATATTTTTCGTTGTAGGTTTTTTCTGCTATTGTTTTGTGTATTACATAAATATAAATATATATCTCTAATCTATATATAATACCTTAATTTCTATGTCTGCATTTGCTAGTCCATCTCTTTCCAATATTATTGGTGCTTATCATATGTCCTGGTGGCTGTCGATTCGATTTTATTCCTTCTTATTCTTGGTCTTCGACTTGCTCTTGGCTCGGCTCTTCTTCGCCTCAGTCATTTCGGATAATTTGGGTGAAGCTGCCATTGAGGCTTCCGGTGCCGCAGCAACACTTTCAGCCTCTTTGGCAGCTGGCGTGGTCCTTTTTTTGGACGAGCTTCGCTTTTTGCCAGGCATGATAAAACACTATATATATTGCGAAAAGAACACGAAACGAAAAAATCACATGAATTTAGAAATTTAAAAAAATGGAAAAAAAAATCAGACAGGCCAAATGGAGTGTAGCTCACAAAATTTTGAAATGATATGAATTTTTTGGGGTACAGTCAAGTGTACCCAAAAGGATTTGTGCTACGAAAGTGCATGGACTGCTTAGATCTCAAATTTATCTATTTTAATTTTTTTAAAATATTTTTTTGTAATCATAAAAGTTTGACGCAATTTTGAATTTCGTTTGCCGTTTGCATAACCGATTCGCTCTGCCCCATCCCCCAGGCATTGTGCTTGCCCTGGGGGCTGCACTCTCTCTCTCATTGGCAACGCTCTCTCGCTCTCCCTGTCTTATTGGGAATGACAGTCGTGGTCGAGATACCGAAGCGAAACCAAACCGCGTGCAGCAGCTGCCGCAGAGTGCTTTCTTATTTCTAGTGGAATTTCTATTTTAATTTAGTTTTTTTAGTCAATGGCAAAGTACAGGCAAATATTAGTGCTAGCCTGTTGTAATTAACTAAATTCATATTAGTTAATCAATCAATAATAGTCAATTTTTATGTGACTGCAGCGCACCTCAATTGCGTTTACATAGCAGGCCAAGTGTTATTCTCAAATACAAATAAATTATCGATTTTTGCACTCGAGCGACGAGCTGACAACGAACGAGCTGTGCAATAATTAAATATTATTAGTTAAAACTATCTCTCAGCCAAAATAAATACAATCCCGTAGTCCACTTCAGCGTAACGTAATGGCAGCTAAGCGCAATACGGTAACCACACAAATACCGGAGACCCCGCCGGAGGGCACGTCTCTGGCGCTGGACACACGGCTCTCCCGCCACGTGGAGAGCGTAATACCCAAGAAGCGGTGAGTGTACATACGTATGTGCTTATATATATATATACATATGTATGTCTATTTATCATCTATTTTTTGTTGTCATTCTAATTTCTGCTGCTTCTCGTAGCCAGGAGGCGCTCAAGTGGTACGGCTGGGGCTACAACGATTCACAGTTCTATGGAGAGCAGGGCATCATCTGTTTTAAAGGCGACAAGTACGTATGATCCATGAGTAAATGAGTCAGCATTTTTCAATTTAATTAATAGCTTCAAGAGTCTGCAGTAATATGTTGGGTATTTGAGTCTCTCTCACTGATTAAAGATTTTATTAAGCTGTTTATATCTGAGCTCTAGCTATAATTTATATCTTTTGCAGTCGGAAAAACAGAGGAATGTTTAAAATCTTGATGAATATACGATGTTATTTAACAGCTTTTAGTATTAAATTATTAAATTTTATTAAGTAGACAATTTGTCTATTCTAATTAGAGTTTTAAACGAATTTTTCATACTAGGATTATTCCTATTGGAATCGTAGATATGAGTTCTTATTAGATTAAATTACTTAGAATTTATTAGACGAAGTAAAGAAGTTAGAATGGTAAATTTGCGTTTTTATTAGAATTATAACAATTGTAATTATTCAAACGAAGATATTTAAATAAAAACAAATATTTATATTAGTTTTATATTTAGTTCATTCTCCTAAATTATTTCTTATAATAACCCATTTTTTCTCTTTAATTCCAGATACCCATTGTCTGGTTGTGCGTTACCCAACTTTACGAAATGGGTGAAAAGTAAATTCGATCTGGAAGTGGATCCCAATAGCACGTATCCACAGCTGCCGTCAACGTACCCGCAGCCCGTGCAGAATGCGCCCTTCCTCAATGAGCTGCGTGGCTGCACCAAGGTGGAGCATTCGCAGGAGGGCGTGGATCGGCTGGTGCGCTGCCATGGACAGACGCTGAATGATATCTATAGCTTGTGGCACAACAAATTTGGACGCATACCGGATTTGGTGGTGTGGCCACGCTGTCACGACGAGGTGGTGCAGCTGGTGAGGCTGGCGCACAAGCACAATGTGATGCTGTTGCCCTTCGGTGGTGGCACGAGCGTCTCGGGTGCTGTCACCTGTCCGCAGAAGGAGCAGCGTATGATTTGTGTGCTGGACACATCGCAGATGAATCGCATGCTGTGGCTCAATAGGGAAAATCTAACCGTTTGCTTTGAGTCCGGCATCGTTGGGCAGGATCTGGAGCGAGTGCTGCGGGAACAGGGCCTCACAGTGGGCCATGAGCCGGACTCGTATGAGTTTAGTACGCTGGGTGGTTGGGTGGCGACGCGTGCCTCTGGCATGAAGAAGAACGTCTATGGCAACATCGAGGATCTGGTGGTGCGTGTGCGCATGGTCACGCCCACGGGCACCCTGGAGCGAGAGTGCAGTGCGCCGCGCGTTAGCTGCGGCCCCGATTTCAATCACATCATACTCGGCTCCGAGGGCACGCTGGGCGTCATCACCGAGGTGGTGCTGAAGGTGCGTCCATTGCCGCCAGTGCAACGCTATGGCTCCCTGGTGTTTCCCAACTTCGAGCAGGGTGTGCTCTTTATGCGCGAGGTGGCACGACGTCGCTGCCAGCCCGCCTCGGTGCGTCTCATGGACAATGAGCAGTTCCTATTCGGTCAGGCGCTCAAGCCCGAGAAGAGCTGGCTGGCCAGCTGTCTGGATGCGATCAAGCAGCGCTATGTGACTGTGTGGAAGGGCATTGATCTGACGCACATTTGCGCTGCAACGCTGCTCTTCGAGGGCGAGCAGAAGGATGTGCAGCGGCAGGAGGCTATTATCTATGAAATCGCCGCACGCTACAAGGGATTTCCGGCAGGTGGCCAGAACGGGGAGCGCGGCTACGTATTTACCTTTGTCATTGCCTACATTAGGGTGAGTACTTGACTCTAAATATATACGCTTGGATGATTTGTCTGAAAATTATATGGCATTTTTGGTATATCCGTAAAATATGTTTGTAAATTTTTGCTCTCACTTATCACTTCACAGCCAAATTTTGCATTCAAAAAGTATTCCTATTTCATATATATATTTTAACAAAAAATTGGCTTATTTTGGCGTAAATATTATGAAATATTCCAAAATGTTTGTTGTCAATAATATTTTATGTCCATAAAGTCTGTGCAACGTTTGCTCTTTGAATCTACATGTTATATTCATTATGTATATATAGTACTTTGTATACATTAAGATTTATGGTCTCACGTTTTCAGAAACATTAACGTATTTGTTAAGGTTTTCTGTTTGTTGAGGTATTTCTTTGAACTTTGAAATTTGAAATGCGAATGTTTTTTATAAAATGTATTTTATTTATGGAAAAAAAAAAAAACTTTTGCTTTTGATTTAAAGCTATATTTATAAATTAAAATTATTAATTAAAAAACGCTATAGCTTTCAATTAAATTTTTAACGAAAATTAAAATAATTAAATTAAAATAAATACAAATTTATTTATTAAAGATTCCATATTAATTTGTATAATTTTTAAAACAATTAAAAGATAACAACAATTATAGATACAAATTTCTTTTCTTTGACAGATTTATTACATTTTCATTCATTTAACAGCATTTGTTAAATAATAATTATAAAATAATAAAAAAAAATAATTTACTAGTAATGCTTTTAACGTGAATAATTATTAACTGAAGATAAAATGCAATATCAAAGTTAAAATTAAAATATAATTTTGTAATTATTTATCATTATATAATTTAGTAATTATTATATTTATTAATATTGATTTACTATTATATAATTATTTAATATTATATAATTTATTAATTGTATTTATTAATATTAAAAATAATTTATTTTTAATTATTTTTATTTGTTATTATTTTAATAAATATGCGGAGGCTTCATTTAATTATTAGTTTGTAAAACATATTTAATTACTTTTTTATTGATTTAATATTTAATTATAAATTAAAAATTATTATTTATTTTTAATTTTAATTTTTATTCAAAAGCTATATTAGATTTAATAAATACTTTTTTCTATTTATTAATTTAATTGTTATTTGTTTTCTATTTTTTGATAGTTTAATTTAATTTAATTACGATGTTAATCTTTTTATTTATATTTTATTTGTTTTATTTTCATTTATTTATGTTAAATTTATATTTTTGATTTTCTTATATTTGTAGGGATATTTTTATTTTCTTTCACTTATTTAATTTTATATACTTGTTATTCATAAAATATTAATTTATAAATAAACACTATTTAAAAATAAAAAATAAATAAATAAATATTGTTTGTCTCTGATTAATTTATATTTGCTCTAGTATATTTTTATTTTTATACTTTTATGAACTTATTATTTCTGAATATATTTATGTATATACAAATATAATTTAAAAATATTTAATTATGTAAAAGAAAATGCGCTTTCTTTAAAGCTTTTCCATTAACATTGTTATTTTGCATTTCATTATATATATTATTTGTTCTATTCTTTCCAGGACTTTGCTCTGCATCAGGGCATTGTGGCTGAATCATTTGAGACCTCTGTGCCCTGGGATCGCTGCAGTTTGCTCTGTCGCTGTGTGAAGCAGCGCGTTGTTTCGGTAAGTAGAAACACTTTCGATCTTCTCAAATAATATCTATTAATTTTCAATTTGTTTGCAGGAGTGCGCCAGGCATAATATCTCGCATTACACCATCTCGGCGCGCGTGACGCAGACGTACGATGCGGGTGCATGCATATATTTCTACTTTGGATTCCGCTCTTTGAATATACCCAATCCGGTGGAGGTGTTCGAGGCCATTGAGCACTGTGCACGCGAGGAGATCTTGTCGTGCGGTGGCTCTTTATCACATCATCATGGTGTGGGCAAAATACGCAGCCATTGGTATCGCAATGCGGTCACCGAGACGGGCAGCTCGCTCTACAGTGCTGCGAAACAGCATCTGGATCCACGGAATATTTTCGCGGCAGGCAATCTGCTGCCAGCACAGGAGAAGCTGGAGAAACCAACTGAAGCAGCAGCCACAGCAACGACTGCTGTGAAAGCCAAACTTTAGAGTAATTTTCTAGATATCTATATACGTATATATATATATAGAAAGACTAGTCTCAATCTCATAAGAACTACCTTCAAAACATTTCTAGCTGCTTTAAACCATTTGCATTTGGTTTGCAATTTTAGTCGGGCTCACTTTTGTATGGGTGTTACAATTTTGATAAATAAATGGAATATTTGTATAACGAAACGGCTTTGGCACTCTCTATATATCCATATGTGGCCTTGACAGTTTACAGATAACTTGGGCTTGCATTGATCCTTGCTCCCTTTGCTCCACTTTGCTCCTCTCTGACTTTAGCTCTTGTCTGCCGCCAAACCACAAAGAGCTCTCCCTGAAAAATAAAAAATCCCCGGGACCGGACAATATACCGGCAGAGATACTGAAGATGATAGCAACAGGACGACCAACTTTTCTCCTTAGAATGTACAACGCATGTCTAAAAGAAAGACTATTCCCAGAAGTATGGAAAGAGCAGAGACTTGTGCTCATCAGCAAAGGCAAAGGCAATCCCAACACCCCATCGGCATACCGTCCATTGTGTATGCTAAATACAGCTGGCAAGCTGTTAGAAAAGCTCCTGAAACCAAGGCTACTAGCTGCAATAGATGCTGCTGGAGGACTCAGCCCCAGACAGCATGGTTTCAGGTCCGGAAAATCCACAATGGGGGCTATTGATGAAGTTGTACAGGCAGCCAGAGCAACGAAAAGAGGAAATGCATACTCGCGCCCAGTGGTTCTACTAGTAACGCTCGACGTCAAAAATGCTTTCAATAGTGTTAGATGGAGCGATATGCTTGCTTCCCTGGAGCAACATTTTCGAATACCGGAGTACCTAGTGCATATGATGAGGAGCTACTTGCAGGATCGAGTACTCCTGTATGACACACAGACTGGTACAAAACGCTATAGAGTGACTGGAGGGGCTGCACAGGGGTCGATCCTAGGGCCAGACCTGTGGAATATCAGCTACGACGACATTCTAAGACTGGAAATGCCTGAAGAAACATTTCTAATCGGATACGCTGACGACATCGCGGCCGTTATCACTGCCAGAAACACCACAGAAGCGCAAAAGAGACTGACCCAAGTCATGATCCGCACGCAGACATGGCTTAGCTCTCGAGGATTGGAACTTGCCACCCATAAAACAGAGTTACTTCTGTTTACAGGAAAGCAGATTCCAACCGAAATAGAGATGCGAGTAAGCGGAAGTCAAATAAGGACCCAGAGGACAGTGAACTATCTAGGCGTTAGACTGGATAGCAAACTCACTTTCGGAGAACAGCTGAAGCACGCCACGCGAAAAGCAGCTGCAATAACGGGCTCTCTCAGCAGACTGATGGCAAACGTTGACGGCCCGACGGAAGGGAAACGGAGACTTCTTATGGAAACGACGAACGCTACACTACTCTATGGTAGCGAAGTATGGGCGGATACTCTACAGGCAGCTGTAAGGCGAAAACCGATGTTATCCGTGCAGAGAAGAGCAGCCTTGCGGATAACATCGGCGTATCGCACAGTATCTGGAGCTGCAGTAGTCGTGATAGCAGCAGTCATACCGGTGGACCTACTTGCTCAAGAACGCAATAAAATATGGCAACTCCGGCAGAGCGGAGAACTCTCTGAACAGGCAGCAAAGGTCATACGGCAGCAAACCATCGCCTCCTGGCAGGCGAGATGGTCGTCCGAAAGATATGGAAGATGGACTGCAAAAGTAATCCCCGACCTAGAGCAGTGGATAAGTAGAAAGCACGGTGAAACGTCTTTTTATCTTACACAAATGCTCTCCGGTCATGGATACTTTCGAAAGTACCTATATAAGATGGGAAAAACGGATGAATCCAGCTGTATTTACTGCAAAAATACAATGGACGATGCAGAACACACTTTCTTTGACTGCGAAAGGTGGTCAGAAGAGAGAACCGCCTTGACAGGCTCTGTCGGCGAAGTCAAAGTAGATACAATAGTACAGAAAATGTGCAGCAGCATAGATGCCTGGAAAAAAGTCTGTGACTTCGCCAAAAATGTTCTGCGGCGGAAGAAGTATGACCTGGACGCAGGCACAGAGAGGGTAACGCTCAGATAGAGCATATTTGAGGGCGCCACCTTGAAGGTTAATGCGAGATAGTTCCCGGTTCCAAGGTGGAATTTAGCCCTAGAAGAGGAGGTTTTTTTAGTCGGTAAGCAGTCACGCAGTCCGACACACCAGCAGAGTGACGACCTGACTGACGGTGCATAAAGCATTTTTACCTACCTCAGCCCAACAAAAAAAAAAAAAAAAAAAAAAAAAACCACAAAGAGCAACAGACGCACTTCAGAAGACTCGTTTGCCATGGCTGATGTCATGTGCGTTAACCTTGAGGTAATGGCAATAGGAATATCTGTTTAGCTGTGTAGGGCACTTGAAGCTTGGGGAAGTACTTAGAATTTTAGGGGCTTACTGAATGTCTTGAAGATATGATAAAGGGTGGTATGTAACATGCTTTGTAAATATGAAATATATATGACTTTATAAATTAAAAATAAACGTTTTCGATTAAAATGAAATTCTGCATGAGGGATAGATACTTAAACTGCATAAATTATATGTAATAATATTATTATATATATATATTTTTTTTTATTAAAATATTTTTATTTACATATATTCTTTTTTTTTTGTGATATTATGAATATAAATCAAGCGTAGTTGAAACTTTTAAGAAATAATATAATTTAATAAAAAAAAATTTAACAAAAGAAAGGATAACAATATAAATAAAGATAAAATATAAAAATATAAATAAATACATCAATAGACAAAAATATAAAAAAATATAATAATAATATTATATACTTTTCTTTATTAAAAATATTTTTATTTTATTTTATATTTTAATATATGTATATTTTTTTTCTATTAAAATATTTTGTATTTATATTATAATTTTATATTTTATATTTTGAGGTATTTGGCAAAATGAAATAAAAAAACGTTCTTAAAGTAATAATTAATAAATAAATAAATGTAAAACTAATAATATATAAATCAAGAAATAAGTAAAATTAATATGAATTGATAAATTGTCTAGTCTTACAACAAATGTTTCTCTTTTATGTCAAAGTATACAGAGTAGTTTATTTAAAGTTTAGTTTGCTTCATTTTTTATTTATTAAATTTCGTACCTTAAAGTTCTATAATAATAAGAATATGGGTCTTCATAACTCTAGTTTCTTTTCTCTTGGCCATTTGTATGTTAAGCACGTTCTTAGCATTAAAATATTTCAGTTGGATATTTTTTCTATTTACATTTCTTTCTCTGCTGTTAAACGCATGACGTAAATTAAAAAAAAAGAGATAAATTAAATTAATAATAAAATTTTGTTATGCTGCCAACTATAATGTTTCTTCTGCCTAAATATTAAAATTATATTTCAAATATATCTAAATCCAATTAATATCTAGTTTATTCACATACCTTTAAGACAACTCGCTTAACTGTAATTGATTTGCTCAAGAATTTACTGTGTAGCGCCCTGCTGAGTGCATGCAATCCAATTGCAACTCTCTAACTTCAATTGCAAATCCAACTTGAATCCAATCTGAATGCTGTGCTGTGCGTGCCTAGACCAAAATCAAGCCAACTGACCGTCGTCTGATCGTCTGATTTGCTGAACGTCTCATCTGATCATTGCGCTGTCATTTGCGGTTTGCCTTTGCTTAGGCTTTGCAGTGTTGTTGTTTGCAGATCGTTTGGGCCCAGAGATCAAATGTCATCAAGTTGTCAACTTCGTTAGCTTGCCAATGGCAACAATAACAACAACAACAACGACTTGCAAATCTCTTTTGGCCAGCTCCTTACGCTCGTTAATAGGCGAATGGGAATAGGAATGAGGCGCATGCGCAGCCGGCAGCAGCTGCTTATTGATGGTCGGACTGTCTTGTCTTGTTACCGTGCCAATGCCAAATGTTAGTTACTCCCCAAAAAGACTTTCAACACGCACGCACACACACACACACACACTCTGACATGTGGCAGCACGCATGCAAGGCCTATAAATAAAGATTAAAATCGGAGAAGTGTGCAAAACTTAAGCCTGGTCTCTCTAAGCTGTTTAAGTTTTCTTCTTCTCATTTTATTTATTTCTCTTTTTGCTTTTTTTTCTCATGTGAGTGCCAGGCTCAGAAAATTGTCAGCAATTAACCTTTGGGTCAGTCTCCAGTGTTCAGAGTCTCTGGCTCTCCGGCAACGCTTGCAGTCCTGTGATTTATGCCACAAAGTGCCTTCAAGTCAAACACAATCAAGCTGGCAAATTTATGGCACTGTTCGAGACGCTGTTGCAGTCCTTGCGTAGATTCACGTCCGTCCAGAGTCGTTCCAGCTCTACCCTGGAGAGATGTATTCATTCATATGCTCATAATGGCCATTCACATCGTGCACTGTCACATTACTCAGCCTCCGGTTTGTTCTGGTTCCATTTCAGTTTGTTTTTGACGAAACCCTGAGTTGCTGAGATGCGTGCAGCATGCTGAGCGTAGTTTACTAAGGATTTGTCTACCTGTGCGTTGGCCAACTCAAATTAGCATAGGTGCGCTAGAGGATGACGCTTGCAGCTGTAATCCGATGCTCATTTATACCTGTGACTGCTTCATGGGGTGTTCATTCGAGGAGGACATTTATTTTGTCAAATTTTTAGTTTTGGTTTGTAAAAATTTGAATATAAGCATAGAAATTGGTATTAATTTATTTTAGAAAATTATTTTTAATATGAATTATATTTTTTATTACTATTGCGAGAAAAACAAATTCTTGATGTGTTTTCTTGTGTTTAATTTAAGAATTTTTATTATTTTTAATATGTAAATCAGAGACCGCAAACAAGAAATGAACTTAACAAACTTGAGGCACATTTTTAATTTATTTTTATTATTTTATTTATTAAAATTCTTTGTTGAAATACTGCCACTATTACAATTCTTCTCTTTAGACTAAGTATAATAGAATAGCTACTTAAAAGCCAAGAGCAGCTGCTGTGCAATATATTTAATTTAGGGCAAATATTTTCATATACTACATTTAAAAGCAGATTTTTTTAATATTCAATTTAAAATATGTTTTTATTTTTATTTAATTTGAAAACAGTTTTACTCATATATTTTTCCATTATTCATTTGTAATTGTTATTACAAACTGTTTTTAAATTCCAAACCATTCATAAACTTTTTATTATATTTATTATTCATTATATTTACTTTAAATGTGTATTATTTATTTGTTTTTAAAACTTCTTTATTCTTAATTTGAAAACTAATTTTTATATATTTTTTGTTTTATTATTTATTATTTTTTTAATTCAAATTAATTAGCGTCACTTTATTACTAAATGTAGATACCCAAATAAAAATAATCAAACAAAAAAAAAATATTATAGAAATTCGTTAACATGGTAATTATTTAAATTTTGTTTAGTTTTGAGCAATTTTAACATTTATAACGTAAACATGTTTAATTTAACTCATATTTTCGTGCAGTGTATTCTGGCTTACGGGCCGTTTCACACGGCGCATGCGCAGGCAAACGGGGCAATAACAATACGGCAACAACGACAACAACAACAACATGTTAACCCATTGAAGCCTAAACAACTACCACATATGTATGAATGTACGACAACTGCGCTGCCGTCGCCGACGCCGACGCCGATGACAGCGCGCGCCCAAGCTGAGGCTGCGGCTCAGTTGCTGTAGCACCTGGCGCTCAGTTGTGGGCAGCGCGGCGAGCTAACAACAACGGCAAACAAAACCCAAACGCAAACGCAAACGCAAAGGCAAAGCCAAAGCCAAAGCCAATCACAATCGCGACGTGCTCAGAATTTTGTTATTGTTTCGATTATGTTTGAGATGAGTTAGAACTTAATGTGGAGTTCGTTTGGGCACAGTGAAACGAGAGAGGAAGAGAGAGCGTACGCAAAATAGAGAGAGCGTGTGTCGTAAAGGAGCCCAGAGAGTGAGAGCGCGAGCGCGGGAGTGTGTGCATACGTGTGTGCCTGTGTCTCTGTCCCTGTCTGTGTGTGTGTGTGTGAGATCAAGATCTACTACAGACAGCAGCTAGCTCCAGCTTCTCATCGCCTGGCTGCAGCAGTTACGATTCGTGCGCGTCGCTTGCAACATCAAATTGTTTTTCGGTTTCCGTTTCGGCTTCCATTTATTGTGTTTATTGTGTTGTGTGTGTGTGTGTGTGTGTGGGAAAAAATGCAACAAATATGTGTGTCCATTAGTTGTAAACGTTTTGGCGCTTGTAATTGGCGGCAGCTGCTTTTGTTTTGCCTTTAAGAGCAACCAACAGTGAAACAGGTGCGTCGACGCATGAAAACCTACCAAAAAAATTAAATAAAATAAAATGAAAACAAAAACAAATATCCATTACAAATGCAGCTATAAAACGAGTAGAGCTTAGGATAAAAAATAGTAAAAAATGCACAAAAAAACTAAAAGCAATTAAATCATTAAAAATGCATTATAAACAACAACAACAACTCAAGGGAAATTGTCTAGTGGTCAGAACAGCTGCAATGACTCGTAGAAAATTTACCAACCATATGCATTCATCTCATGAAGATGCTGCGCACTGCTCTGTGATCTCTACAGCTATGAGCGCAGCTTCGACCTGTAACGCTCTGAGTCATTAGAGCGATTCGCATTAAAAACGTACCCACGCCATTTTCAAGTGTTTTTCGGACTGGTCGTAAAGCCAAAAATTCACTAACTCATTGGACTTGGCTTAAAAGAATTGCTTGAATTGGCCATCACAGCTGAGCCAACACACCAACGCAAAATATTTGATTCTTAATGTTTCGACTTATGGCTTCTATGCGTGGGCTCAATTTGCCTGGCCGAGTTATGGCCGCAGCTACTAAATGTTCGTTAATCACATGCCATGATATGAGCGTTAAACTTTTAATTGTTGTAATTGAAAAAAAAAGAAGAAAAAATAGTTGGCATCGTTTCACTGCGTGTGGGCTGAGAGATTAAGCCACTTAATGGAGCTCAGTTGGGACTAACTAGAAGTTGAAAGCAATTTTTATATCTTTTGCCAAGTGGGTGAAGAGGGGGAAGGCATTATTTTTATTATTATTAGTATTTTTATTAATTTTTTTTATTTTTGCTTAGGCATTATTTTATTTTATTTGTTTCTGATTTTTCTTTTTAATTTTTTGCTGTATTTTTTTATTAGAATTCTAATTTTAACATTTTAGAAAGCAACAATAAATTTTATGGAATACATATTTTATTAGCTCACAAAACTTGAAAATATTTTTTTGCTTTTGTATTTCGACGAAGATATTTTAAGAAGATAATGCATTCTTTTCTGATTTATAAATTTGAAAGTCGTTTTTTAAAGAATAAAATTTTGATTGAAGCTCAACAAAAATTTAAATATTCACACGAATCACAAATCAAAATCATTTTGCAGGATTAGCTGCAATATGTCTCCGCCACATTGTGAAGATATAAAACTTGTTTGAGTATTTAAAATTAAGAAACAAATTTTTAAAATTTAAGAAAACTATTTTGAGCAAATGTCGTAAACTTGAAATGAAATAAATATATCAATCAATTTCAGAGTGAGCAGAGTAAAAATAAATATGAGTCAATATTTGACAAATATATTCTTAGGCCAAAAAGAAATTTATGGAAAAGCTAAATGGGTGACATATTTTACTTTCAATACGTTTTTCGTCGTAAAACTTGACGAAAATATTTTATTATCAATTTACAATTAAAATCTCTTAAAACTCTTTTTTACAAAAATAAATATAGAAATACGATACATATTTTTTTTTTTGCCTTATTTATTTATTTATAGTTTTGCTATTGCTTTTCAACTTAGATATAATTTTATTTAGTTATTTTACAATTGAATTTGAAAGCAGCGTGTGAGAAGCAAACTTTAATGATATAATAATCACTACAACTCAATAAGATCTCATAAACATTCTAAGTAAAGTAAACATCTAACTGTCTGAAGCATGACTTTATTATTGATTCATGCTCACGTCTTTGGAGTCATGCAGGCCGTCGCTTGAGTAATTTATCTAATAGATACTTGAACTGCTCATCAAGTTGACATGAAACAAATGTTTAGGCATAAGGCTGCCGAACGAAACGAAACATGAACAGCAATAACCGCAACAATCGCTAAAACAACTTTACATTTGCAGTGAACTACAGCGACAGCAACAACAGCAGCAGCAACTGAAGGCAAATGCATTCAAGGTGCGCTTAATTAACATGCAACTGGCAACAGCAGCAGCAACAACGACGACGACAGGCTAACGACAACAGCACGTCAAAGAGTGCAATCGAAGTTATCAAAAGAAACGAATATTGCCGGTAGGCAGCAGCAGCAGCAGCAGCAACAGCAACATCAACGAAACTTCGTCAATCAGTCAAAGGCTAAAGATGAGTTGTGCAGCTGTGCTTAGGCTTTGCCCTGTAGCTGTTAATTAAAGCGCACAACGACAGCAACCGTTGCAGCAATCGATAGCAACAGCAACGGCAACAACAGCGACAACAGCAACACTAACAACTGGCAATAGCAACAGCAACAGCAACAAGGCAACAGCAACAGCAACATGTAAGTAGCAACATGGCATTTGACTTTCTTTCAGGCTGCCAACAGCAGCAGCAACTGCAGCAGCAGCAGCAGCCGCAGTCGCAGTCGCAATTGTTGACTTTCTAAGCCAGTTGCCAATTTGGTGCAATGGCAGCGTGGCTGTTTTGGCAACAACAACTGACAACTGGCAACTGGCAACTGGCAACAGGCAACTGGGCAACTTGCAACAGCCATTGCCAGTTATTCATTGTCGCTTGGCTCCCGACAATTGTTTGGGGAACCACGGCGACTGGGTCGCGTGTTTGACACAAATGCCGCGCATAGTTTTGAAGGCGGTTCGGAGCAACTGCGCCTTATGGTCAAAACCAGCAAACCGTTTTAAAAAAGCAGTATATACATACAAACACACACATATATATATATATATATATATATATGAGTATATATGTACAAGCAGTTAGAGCTTCCTGCGCTGATTGCATTTTAATAAGCCAGCCGCGTATCTCAGAGATACTTTTGCGGCCTGGCAAAATGTTTGCATGTTTGCTTAAGTAGCTACAAAAAATAATAAGCTGAAGGCGGCACGCAAACAATGTGCAGACAAAATGCGGCTCTCGGGGGCTACAGATCGCGTGCCAATGCCCATACCATGGGTCACAATGGGTTAAGCTGTCCCATAAAGTATGCCGAAGCACAAAGCGAAAAAAAGTCTGCGGGGCAACGAAATAAATTATTAGCAAATTTTTTCAAGATTTTATCTGAAGAGCATAAAGAACGTATTTCCATAGTATTTTATTTAGAATGATAAATATTAAATAAAAGTTTTGAAATATACATATATAAGATTAATTAAATTTTTAAAGTTATGTTAATTTAATATTTAATTCTTACAACATATAAAGTAAGTCACAAAAAAACTCTTACTCCATACAGATTCAATGAAAATTTCCATTTCATTATTTATTCATTACTTTCATAATTTTTTCTTTATGAAGCTAAAAGCTTTGAAATTATCAGACTTATTGTTTATGTGTGGAATGATTTTTATTATTTTCTCATTTCTGACCCACTGTAAGTCACATTTCATCCCATTGAATGGCGGCAACTACTTTGATGCAAAGATCTCGGGCTTCAGTTTCAGACTTGGAGTATTGGTTTTTTATGCTCAGAGCCTCAGTTATTTGGCAATTTGTCCGATCGCGCATTACGAGTAAAAGAGTCTTTTTTTCCCTCTTTTTTATTTGTTGGCATAGTTTTCAAAAAGTATCTTTTATAAGCTGTGAGCGGCGAGCAGCACATTGCACATTGCCTGAGTTGCTTAGCTTTTAATAGGCTTAAAGTGGTTGAGCAATCGCACTGCAGCGGCGTCGGCTCGTCTGAGTGGCTTGATCCATCAGGCTATTTGCCACGCCTCGTACAACTGAATTAACAATACAATAACAATAACAATAACAATAACAACGACGGCTGACCCTCGTGCAGGAGTCTTGTCTCAAATGAACTTGGCTAACAAAATAAACAAATAAACAAGCACAAAATCATAAACAAGCGGCCAATAAATGCTCAGCAATGCAAAAGGCCATAATAATAAAATTAAATAGAAACACAACATGAAAAAAGAAGAAAAAAAAAAATACGTTGAATTTAATGTGAACAAATTTGTGTGCTACTCAAGCCATTACAGCAGCAACAACAACAACACGAACACTAACAACAACAACCAAAACAATTATTGCTGACTGCAGCGCTTGCTACTGCCGCTTTTTATGCTGTTCTCGGGGTCGCTTAACATATTTTTTAGTGTCAGTCATTAGCCAAAATATGAACAGCAAAGCAACGAGCTACCCGGACAGCGTAGAGTAGACTAAATGAGTTAACTAACAAATTTATGCGGGTCCTATAGACACAGTGAGCGAGTGATTTTAGAGGAAACGCGGGCGCATAGAAATATGAATAATTAAATATGATAGAAAAAATATGAAAAGTCAAAATAAATAAAAGAGTCTATAAATATAGATAAAGTTAATATTGTTTTAGATAAAGTTAATGAAAAATAATATAAAAATAATAATGTTAAATTATAAATAATAATAAATTATAAATCATTCTGCTCCTTGGCAATCTGATTTGAATTCCAATTCGAATTTCATTTTAAATTCCAATTCCAATTTGTCAAGCTAAGAAAAAGAGAAAACCCAAACTTTAAGAGAATCAAATTGAATTGTTAAAAATACTTTAATACATTTCATACAAAATAATTTACTTCAGAAGTAAAAGAAATGGGACAGCATACTATTTATAATGTCAATATTATTATTCTTATATTGCTGAAATCAATTTTTTGAGCTGAATTACATATTAATTACATATTACATATTTCTATTTATATTTTTAATTTTAAATAAGAGCTGAGTTAAAATAGTTAAAAAAGAATTTTTAATTATAAAATAAAATAAATAAAATAAATAAAATGAATAAAATGAATAAAATAAATAAATAAAGATTTATTTAAATTATTTGAAATAACTTTTATAATTGGAAACAAATTTTATAAAATAAAATAAATAAAATAAGTAAAATAAATAAAATAAAAAATAAAGAAAATAAATAAATAAACATATAATTTAAATTATTTGCAATAATTTTGAATAATTTGAAAAAATTCTGCTTAATAATACTTAAATTAAAATTTTAATAAAACTATTTTCTAATTTTATTCAAAAGACTTTAAAAATGAAAGCCATAACAATTTTAAATAATTTTTATAATTTATAAAAAAAAAATAATAATAATAATAATTTAGATAGTTTTTTTTAAAGCACTTTCTTTTAAATTTTGCAAATTAAAATAAAGGCGTTCTGTCATTTTAACATAAGATGTAAATAATGAAGCCTATAATCATTAAAAAAATATTTTAAAAATCGATGAATATTTTTTTTAAAAAGCTTTCTTTCTTAAATTCTAAATTAAAATAGCGTAAAACAAGTAATAGTCATTTTAATTACAATGATTAAAGTTAAACAGAATTTCTAAATATTTTTGGATCAATTTGCAGCCTTGTATTTAAAGAAAACATTTTTTTAAATATTTATAAAACTTTAAATTTAAAAAAAATAAATTTCCCATTTTATTCAAAGCTATTTAAATGACGTGATTTATGATAATTTTTGGTTGTTGAATACAAAACCCCAATCAAATATTTCTTAATATGTATTTAAGGCGTAGTTAAAATAAGCCAAATATGAGCTGGAATGTTGTTTTTGTCTATATATTTGATGTATTCAAAATTCAAACAAAGAATATCTTGAAAAATGTTCACTAAAAGCGGGTGGGTTGCTTAGTTATGCAGCATCATGTGCTGGAAGAGCTTATCTAAATGCACACGTTTTTCTAATCAATTAACTGAAATCTGAGACGGGCCAAAAACGCATTGTGCGGTTTTTTTTCTAATATCTCTCGCCACAAGTTCCACAAAATGCGGCAACAACAACAAAAACGCTAAAGTTGCGCGAGTCGTGTCAAAAAATTGCTTTGTATTTTATTATAGTGTTTCTTTTCGTTGTTGTTGTTGTTGTATTTTTCGTTTTCTTATTTTCGATTTTTGTTGCTGCATTGTTTGAGCGATTTGTTTGAATTTTGCCGACCGGCGACGATTGGAAACTTGGAACTTGGGCAGATGTCTCGCCAGTGCCATGGGTCCAAAGGGGTCCGATTGACTCTGCGCATTGACTCTGTGTGGCTTGAGTTGGGATCGGACTTGGGTTGGCTTGGCATTTTATCCAGTCACGCTGCAAGTTATTTGCGTCGTGCCCAAGAAGTGCTCTGTTCTCTGTTATTATGCCAGCCGGTTCCATCATCAGTGCCATCGTGAGGAATAACGCTTGCCTGTGCAGTTTCTGGCCCTGGTAACTTGAGCTTTCATTTTGATTTATGCAGTTGGCAACAGAAATTGTTGCGGCTGCCCTAACACTAAATAGGGTGCATTGGATTCGAGAAGTTGTTTGTAGAATTTTTAATGCATTTTTTATGTGTAGAGGAATTAAAAAAAAAAAGTAGTTAAAATATTTTTAAAGTTGTTAAGAGTATAAAATGTATAAATAAATAAAATATATTTAAATGCATTATATAAATATATATAAAATATTTATTAAAAATAAAAATAAATATATTGATAGTATATAAATAAAAATACATAAATATAAATGTATAATATAAATATAAATACAATGGAAAAAAAATACTATATTAAATATAATATATATAATAGAAAATAGATAAAAAGGAATATATTATATAAAAATAAAATAAAATTAAATATATTTAAATAATTAATATAAAAAATATAATATAAATGTGTAATGTAAATATACATATATATTTATATATTTTATATGTATAATGTAAATATACATATATATTTATATAATTGAAAAAATAAAAAATAATAAAAAGTGAAAATAAATATATTAAATAATTGTCTATTTAAGTCTTCATTAATCCACAATATTTAGATACAAAATCATAAATATATAAATAAAAAACTACTACTCTAATAAATTTACACAAATTGAGCTATTAAAATGTATTTAATATTCGTCTACTTTTCCATTATGTTTTCAATTTAATTTAACTTTTTTTTTTTTGCATGTCTGGCTGATTTAGTTTTGTCTGTTTATATGATATGAAATCCACTTGATGCTGCACTTGTTGAATTTTGATATGTTGTGGGAAAGTCGTTAAAGTTAAATGGTTTCCCAATTATTCTTGAGTTGCACATATTTGTGGCAGCAACAACGGCCAGCTGGCCAGCAGAATAAGCCAAAATGTATGCTGAAATATTGATGCTCATTTCGTATGCAGCAGCTGCCTGTCGAATATATATATGTATATACGTTATTATCTCAGTAACTGCCCTGCTAGCTTGTGAGCCAGCAATTTGCAAGTAATTCAAGTCGAGTATTACTTGTTTGTTTGAATGAATGAATGAAATCGACGTAGCCTTGAAGACAACTTCCGTTGTTTGGCTGCCTAGTGAGTGCCAATTGTGAGAGTCACTTGATGACGCGTTGTCTATTGTGTAGATATGTCGGCATAGCACTCCACTCATCAGCTTAATGTCCAATTATAATTTGTCGACTGAAGGCTGTGCTTCATTGTCATGAAATTCGCTCAGTGTAATGAGCACTACGTAATCATAATGGCATAATTATAATGCCGGCAGGCCCAATTCCAAGTGTTGAACCAAAAACTACAAAGAGAAAATACTCTAGTTTCGCCTGCGGCTTTTTGCGTGTTGCTGTCAAGTGTCTGATGATTATGTACAAAGTGTTTGCATGCACTTTGAGGCTCTCTCTGTGAGTATCTATTACAGCACTCTAGACTCTTGCCTTTTGGGAAACTCACTCTTAAATATTGAATAATAGGTCCAGTGATATCATATCCCTTTGTCCTACGCCTCTGTGTGGAACAGGTTTACGGACTTGGCATGTGAACTGTCAACACGATTCTACGTATTCACAATTCCATTATTTACACCTCACATAGTTGCTATTTTTGGGCTATCGAATTTCAGTTATGTCTGGTTCTGTTCTCACTGCCTCGTTTGCATATGACACAAATACGATTTCCAGATTCCACAACAGAGCTACAAAAGTGATATTTTTTTGTGTGTGTGTCTCCAAAGTCGACTGGCGTTTAAAATATTTACAAGTTGTCACCATTTCGGAGCGATTCGTTTGGCCTCCAAATATTTGCATATACATATTTATTTATTGACGGCCTCTAGAATCGTTCCACCTGCTCAATAAGCCGAGCTCAAGCTAAGCTGGCCAATTGCGCAGCAGCAGAAAAATAACAAATAAACAAAAACCAATTTCAACTCGGAAATTGTTATGAGTAAACTTATTTTTTTTACTTATTGCTTTTGTTTATGAGCTCACGACTGACCAGAAATAATGAAAAAGGAAGCAAAAAAATCACATTTTCTGCAGTCGACGTCATCGACTACGGCACCTTTCGCAATTGAATTTTGCGACTTACTTTCACCGACGTGCATTTGAAATTTGAAATTCAATTACGAAACCCAATACGCCCAGGTCTTAAAAGTCGCTTCAACTTATCGCTGGCGGGCAATCAATGCAAAGAGCGTAAATGTTTATTAATTGGCGGCAAACGAACAAAAGCCAAATGCAACTCTTACGAAAGGGTATAATAGGCTAAGAGTTATCCAGCATGCGAAGAATATGAAACTTTTATAAAGGGAATATTATTTTTGAGAAGTCTCGAAGCAGTAAATGAATATTTTGTATTCAAAACCTTTAAACATTCTATTTACAATAATAGATTTTATATTGGTCTTAAAAAAGTTGCTGAGATTTAAATACTTTGATTAAGAATTGAAAAATTATTATCTTTTAACAATTTTATTGTAAAGAGATATTTGAGATTTATGATTTTAAGATTTTTATTCAAAATTTAAAACATATTTATGCAATTTATTAATTTTTGTTATCAATTTAAGTGAGGGACAAAAATTTTAATTAAAAATTTTAAACATATTCATATAATGTATTCATTTTTTTAAATATATTACATTTTAAAATAAAATATTAATAATTAATAATAATAAAATAATTATAATTATAATTTAAAATTAAATTATAAATTAAATAAAATAATACCTGAAGATATTTGCAGCAGGATTAGGAATAGTTTAACACTATATTAATAATAAAATAATTTACAAAAAAAATATATATTATAGAATATATTAATAGAATTAATTGGAATATAATTTTGTAATATAATAAAATTTTAAAATACTAAAATATTTTTTTACTATTCAATTCAAAAGCAAGAAAAATATTGTTTTTTTTATTATTTTTTTATTTAATTTTTTTTTACATAAATATATTGCTAATACTCAAAAACTTTTTTCAACAATAAAGTTTTTTTTTTTTCTATATTTAACAAACAAATACCCTGTATAAATCGCATTTCATTTATCTAAATCGTCAGCATGTTCGCAATTGATAAATGAGCAAAAAACGTAATGCGAATCTATAAACTTCACTCATTATATACAACATGCATCATCTATTAACAATTTAATGGGAATCAGTTATAAAATTCCGAGAGCAACAGCAACAGAGAGTAAGTAGTTGCAATGTATGTGCCGTGCCTAATGAAGCGGCGTCATCGCATCACCAAGCCAAGTGACATATGCAAATTGCGTACACGCCTCGCGGGCTCAAAATGTTAGCCAAATGTCGACTCAGTGTAACAGCATTTAGTTTAGCTTTGTTGTAATCAGCATTCAGTGCAAATTGTTTGTGCAATGATGCAATAAACGGATTTGTCTCTGATTTACGTGCGATTGAACTGGCAGCGGATCGGTCATTGTGATAATTGACAAATCGAACGAGTTGAGCTCAGCTGAGCTGGCAAAAGTTTTGTTTTTGTTTTCCGACTGTGGGTGGGCAGGTCGAGCGTTGATCATGACAGAGATGATTGAGCTGGCTGAGTTGATCAGCTTTTCGGCCTAGCCTAGTCAGACTAGTCCGCAGCCGATTGTAATCAACTTGAATACTATATTTATGCTGGCTGGCCCCACGGCACGAGTATATCATAATTTACGACTTGCAAGGCAGTCAGGCGTCAGGCCTCAGCGCATGCGTGTATTCTGTTTTCGATTATGCGCCTCATGGCATTTGGCAGTCGTAAGTTTTGCGATTGGGTCGCCGGCCTTGATGGCAGCCGCCTTTGGCGTCTTGTATCTTGCGCCTTGTATCTTGTATCTCGCTGGCCGCCGTTTGCTGACCACATGGGGCGGCAGCAGGAAATTTGTTAGCCTGCCATAAACAGCGCCGAAACGTATAAATTATGATTGCAACGGGCCGCGACTAGACGCTTAGCGATATGCAAAAAAAAAAAACGAGCAGAAATGAAAATGAAAAAAAGAAAATATTAAAAGAGCAGCAAATCCAAGCTCGTTCGTCTGGCGAGCGAAAGTGTTGAATGATGTTCTAGCCAAACGTTTTTAACAGCCGCCCAGCGGCTACAAACAATTTCTTTTAATTAATTTCCAACAACGTTGTAGACGCAGCTCGCCAGACAGCTCGAAATACTTCACACGCCGACGCTCGAACCGTGTGACAGGTGCTGATTGAAATGACCCCAAAAAAGCGAGACGTCACTCCAAGTGGAAATCAAGATGGAGCTGCTATGCTCAAGTGTAAATGCAGGGAAAACAAACAAATTAAATGCTCGAAAAAAAAAAACTCTGAATAAAACAAGAAATTTACATTTGATTTATTTCATTAACAAAAACATTCACTTTACAATGCAATTTATTTAATTTGGCTTGCGAGCTTAGGAGAACAAATCTTTTACCGCGTCGACAGCATCGTTCTATAATACATATATATATATATATATATATAGTGTATATTAAATTTAAATATAGTATATATTGTTTATATTAGACGTCAACTTACAAATGTATCCTTAATACTGTCCCATAGATCACCTTGTGCCATATCCACATTGACAGCCAACAGGATAGCAGTCAAAATTATTAAACCATTGTAATTCATATTGAAATTGCGCTTTTGCTTATTTTTATTTTATTTTATTCTTGAGAAATTCTTGATGATGCAGATGCTGCGGGAATTATACGACTGTCGTCTTATCTGGTCTGTGTATAAATAAATAGCTTTACAGACGCAACGCGGCTGATAACATTTAATTTGCCAAAAAAAGTAAAATAAACAAAATAATTTAAAATTTGTATTTTGGAATTGGCGAATATGAAATACTCTTAACTGCGATCAATTTGACTGTGATAGTAATATATAAATGAACAAAAATTAATGAATATATAAATGAAATAAATGCATTTAGAAGCAAATCAATTTTTTAGGCACAGAAAATTGAGCTAAGACTAGCAATAAATAAGACTAATAATTAATGACAGTTCCACATTAAAAAAATAAATAAATAAAAAAATAAATAAATAAATAAAATAAAAATAAATAAAATGAAAATATAAATAAATAAATAAAATGAAAATATAAATAAATAAATAATAAATAAATAAAATTAATAACTAATGCTTAAGAACTAATGGTTAATTATTTTATATTATTGTTATATTATTATTATTATTTATTTTTTTTTATTATTATTATATATTTTTTTTATTATTTCCTTTTTTATTTTGCTACTTTATTTACCTTAACTATTTTATAAGAATATACCTTCATACTAAGCTTGTGGGAATAAATTCATTTTATATTATTGATCTCAGAAATGGTTTTTTTTTACAATATTTATATATATATTATATATATATATATATATATATATATATATATATTTATAAGAGAATTTATTTTAAATTATTCAATTCAGAAAACAACAAAATCCTCTACATGCCCTTTACAATATTTATATGCATATATATTTAATATATAAATGCTTTCAACATTTAATTTTCCAATTTCATGCTCTACATCTAGTAGTCCCCTATGCTGTTGCAGTGTATCATCCTAATAGTTGTTTATTCCAAACTTGACTCCAGCATTCTTGTCTTCCAATTTCCATTAGCACACAAAGCAGAGTACATAGCAGCAATTGCTCATAAATGTGCTTTACATAGATGTATATATACATATATTTAATCAGCTTAATATGCTACTGCCATTATATGGAATTTTGTGCAAATTGGGTATGCGCGACGACAAAATACTAAGTTACAGCTTAAACTCTTTATTCAACTAACATACATATATTTTTAATAATTCTCTCATACAAAATTACAAACATTTTTAATGCTGCGTAAAGAAATCATTAGCAAATATATTATCCTAGAAAAAAATTATTAAATAATTTTTTTTTATTTATTTACTCAAGAAATTATAACTTACAAGTTCTTTTCCCATTTCTTCAACTTCTTTGCCGGACTGTTCCTATATTAAATAGTTTGCTATATATTTTTGACGTAGTTTTAGCATATAAATTCTACTTACAACGCCTGCACCAATATCGTCTATCCAATCTGCATAAGTTTTAGCCATATTTATGGCTAGAAATAAAGCTAATAAAGCTAGAAAGCACAGACATTTCATCTTAAAGTCGAATGTTGCTTTTCCCGCTGCTGCAAATGAACAACTGAAATGATTTTAAGTTCTGCGACTTTTATATGCGACTCAGTTGAAGCTTGGCTTATCATTTTGATTGCACAGCTTAATACAGGTATGGATTATCATGGGGTTTTCCAATTAGTTATATTATAGAATGTTAAAATCGAATGTAGCTGACTGTCAAATACTTGCTTAAGGTTTGCAGAGTAGTGTATTCAAAATGAGGATTTAAAATTGAGTCGCATGTAATGTGAGCAGGTCAGGAATATCATGAGAATATGTTCCACATGGAATTGAAATGTATATTAAAATAAAATGAATAAATATGAGGTTTATTATGATATAAATTGTGTAAAGTGAAATAGAGAAAACTTCTACGAAAAATCATTAAGCATATAGTTTTAAGAAGTTTATTATAATATAATATATATGAAATACATATATTTTTAATAACTTTATTATTGTATACAATTTGATTATTTATTATTTATTTTATTATTTACAAGTTTTTCAAAATTTTACTAATTTAATTTAAATTTATTATTTACCTTTTATTTATATAATTGTATTATTTCAAATGCTTTTTATTAATATGTTTAGTTTAATACTATACAAATTATGTAAATTGAAATATATATAGTATTTTCTTAATAACTTTATTATTTTTTACAATTTTATTACTTTAATTTCATTATTTAAAATTCTATTTACATTAATATTTTTAATCTTTAATCTAAATTGAAATAAATATATATTTTCTTAATAACTTAATTATTTTTACAATTTTATTACTTCAATTTCATTATTTAAAATTCTATTTACATTATTATTTTAATTTTATAATTTAAAATTCGATTCATATTTGTACTGCAAACAAGTATTATGCAGTTTGTTGCTCCCGACCAAGTTATAAACTTAAATTTATAATTATATATTATACAAATTAATCAAACTGCTCACTTCTGCATATTTAGTGAATACAGAGAAATATTAATGAATTAAAATGATTTAATACTTATAAAAACCCATAGCATAGTTTCTATATTTACTTGCTTGTTTCGAACTTTTTCAATACGACATTCATTCAGTTGACATTCGCTGAACAACTTTATTAAAGCCCCAAGCTCACTTGCAAGCAACACACAGTAGTCCAATGCTCAGCGGGGATTCTGCGAAAAGAAAAAACGTCGAGTCGCACAAGTTGTAAAATTTAAACAGAGAAAAAAAAGATTAAAAATGACAACGCTATAAAAACTGATCCACGCCGGCGGTCAAGCAGGCACATAAAAAAAATATCTAAAAAGTAAAAAAAAATTAATGAGTTCCAAGCAAGGCGGCAACAATTTAAACAATACAAAATTACATTATCCACAACACATCAATAAAACATTTTGTTGCTGAGCCTGAGTTCGAGAAGTTGCTGAACTGGGGAATCGAGAGACTCAGAGAGGCCTCAGGCACCGGCAGCTATCATGGCAAAAAATCGATTGGGTGTGACGCATAAATAATTGCAGTCATTTATTTAAACATTTATTGCGGTGTCCGCAATGAGATTTCGATGTGCAGAAATCTCTAACGCATAATTATAAGCCGCGAAGTCCGCAGGCTAAACTTGTTTATGAAATCATAGATACATATATGAAAAAAAAAATACGATACGATATATGAATGCAAATTATAACCGGCTCACTTATCTCTCGCTCAATCGAGTTTTTTTGTGTGTTTTTAATTTTTATTCTGCCAATAAGTCGAAGCTAATTTGTATCTACTCGAGGGTCGCGACAATTAATAAGCAGCGAAGTTTCATGGAGCATGAAATTTTTGCTGTTAGCTCATTAACAGTTCGGCGAACCAACTTAAAATAAAATTTCAAGCATTTTAATATATTCAAACGTGCTTCCAATGAACACATTTACATAAAATTATAAACAAAGACATAAATCAATATGCAACTGACTAAAGCGTTTGCCTTCAATAATGAAGAAATAAAAATAATTTCATGGACTAGCTACAGTTCAATAGACGCCTAGAGCTGATAACCCAACTGACATGGAAATCTATTAGAAATAGTATCGCCTATAAGGCGGCAATTGTGTAAATAGAGAGCCATAATGAGCCATTCATTGATAATTATAATTACGGCCATAGACAAACATTTCATTTTCATTTACAATTTGAACAAGAAATTGACATAGCTGACGCTCAGTGTCAGGCGCCAAAGACAGAGGGCTGTATGTTGGCTTAGTTAGGGCTATTTAAGTAAAAAGAGACAAGTCAAGTTTTTATGAACTCATTTTTATGAAGTATGAAGTTGCATATTTAATGTCCTTTATTAATAAAATTGTTTTTGCATCGAAGAAGGATGTTTGAATTGTAATGAATATACAGTTTGAGCTTATATATTTAGGCATATTATTTATATAATTACTATTATTATTTAAAATGTTATGCGTCTTAATTGTAAATGAAAAATGATTATAATTTGAAAAAAAGTCATTTTTGACAAATCTAATTAACTAAAAGACTGTCAAGCAACAATAATTAATAAACATTGTTCAGTTTTTTATATTTATTTATAATTGATTTAATGTTTATTTTATTATTATATTATAATTTGAAAAAAGTCATTTTGATAAATCTAATTAACTAAAAGACTTAAGCAGCAACAATTAAAAAACATTGTTCAGTTTTTTATATTTTTTTTAATAATTAATTTATTGTTTATTTATTTTATTTAAATTTTATTTATTTTTTATTTAATTTTTTTCTTTTTATCACATATTTAAAATATATTTTAAGCATAAAAATTGCTCATTTTTGTATATACATTTTTTTAATTTGACTTAACTTTTTAGTTTCATCTGTTTTTTATTTTTATATATGTTCAGTCTTTTATATTAATTTTAATTTTGTAATTTGTATTTATTTAAAAAAAAATACATTTTTTTAATTATTAATTTTTTTTTTTTTTTGTATCATATATTTAGAATAGTTTTTTAGAATATATATTTTATACGTTAAAGTTGTTCAGCCCTTTATATATTTTTTTTAGAATTTATTTAATTTTTGTAATTTTATTTGTTAATTTTTTCATATATTTAAAATTTATTTTAAGCGTCAAAGTAGTTCAGTTTTTCAATTTAAATTTTTTTTTTTTTTTTTAGTTTAAACATTTTTTTATTTTTATATGTTTTTCTGTTTTTCAGTCTTGGCTTTTTTTTTACATTTTTTTATCTATTTATTTTTGTATATTTAAAATATATTACACGCGCTAAGGTTGTTCAGTCTCAAACGTGTAAACATCAAGTGCTCTTGGCACATTGTTATGTTAACGGGCTCTGTAGTGCGTGTCTGGCAGACTGCATGACATGCAGTTTGACACCTTGTAATGACTGAAAGTGTTTAGGAGTTATCTTATCGCTAGCTTGTCAATGCGTACATGTATGTGGTTAGCAATGTGTGTACACATGGTTCTCTTTTCTTTTTTTTGGGGCAACAATAACATTTTGCTGTCGCGAGCTTGAAGCGGAAAGTAGTTGGCGTCTATTCTTGTTGCCATTGGATTTACTTTGCCGTTTGTGTTTACAATGCAATGTGGGCGACTGCACTCGATGCTCGAAGCTTTATTTACTCATGGCATATATGTGTATGCACACTCTCTAGTTGTCTGATGACTTTGCTAATTAAAATTGAAAAAAAAAACTCGATAATTATGCTGTAATATTCTCACTAATAAATAGTAGAGTTGCTGCTCAGAGCAATATAAAATTTAAATGACTTTGCATTGAGTGTGCAACATCAAAGTGAACTCTGCTTCGTTGCCAGCCCTGCGACAGGCAGGCGACACCTTTTGGCTTCATCAATCATTTCTCTGTGCATTGAAGGCGCAAAGAATCAAGCATATCGACGACTTTCCAATGGGTGGGGTACATGGGCACATACATACATATATAGATATAGATACTCGGCTAGCTGTAAGCGCTTATCGGGCATGACGCTTGTTTAGGTGTTTCCAACAGGTTACGACGCCGACTCTGGCGAACTGTTTAACTGGTTTGCTGCTGCGACTGCTAGTGCTGCTGCTGTTTATATTTATTAATTATCGTATCGATAATTCTTTCATTTGTGAGCTGAGCTTTGAGTTGGCTCAGCAGCAAAAAGTAAGAGAAGAGAGAAAAAAAAAACACCAAAATCACTTGTGAACAAAATTCTGTCTTGGCCGTCAACAAACCAAATAAAAGAAATAGAAATAAAGAGAAATATATATAAAAGCAAATACACATTCACACACACACACACACACACAGTCACAATACAAGACAAATACATATGCATACAGAGCATAAAGTTCAGCGTCGACTCGTAAAGTTTTTCTCTGCTGTATTTCAGTTCGATTCGAGCGATTTTCGAGCGCGGAGCGTTGCGTTGCCTCGTTCACGTTGTACTAAAAAAACAAGAAATAACACTAAATAAATAATATAAAAAAAAAAAAATAATTTTCATTTTGCGCTTGTTAAGTGAAGTGTGTAACGGCGCTGAGTCAGCGCCAGAAAGTGCAGCAAATAATAAAATAGTTCTTGAAATGGAAATGAATATTTCTAGTGTGCCGAATTCGCATTCAAATCTGCTAAAATGAACGTTGTCGCCATGGCGTGGCCAATCAAATTAAATTAATTTCGGGCATAGAATTTCCATTTGGCCAAGAATAGCGTGCATGCCAATTAATTAGGCAGCTGACACGAAGCCATTACGCATGCAGCATGAGTGTGAGTCTTGGTGATATTGGTATCGGAGTCGGCGATAGTAGTTTACCCGGCGATTTGTTTTCATATGATGAGTCAAAGTTTAGCCAGAAGATAACGCACCTGACTCCCACGGAACAGGAAGCCGTCAAGCGCTTTTGGAGGTAAAGATAAGCAGCAAACATTGTGCGTTTTGATATCGAATACGATTGCCTACACATTGAGGCCGGCCGGAAAGCTTAATTAATTGGACGCTGTTTAAAGATTAAAGATCATTAGACACATTCGGTGTGATGGCTGCGACGCCTTTGCTTGTGTGTGTGTGTGTGTGTGTGTGTGGGTGTGAGTTGAAGGTGTGAGAGTGAGCTCAAACTAGTTACACACAGATGTGGCCAAGATGTGGGGAGCAGAGCAAACCACTTAGATACACAAATCAAATATGAAATAGTCCCAAGCTAATTGCTCAAAGTTGATAATGAAAAACCAGTTAGCTGGCTCAAAGCAAAATGCCAAATAAATAAATAAAACGTTGATAAATTAATTGATTGCTTAAATAGATTTTTAGCAAAATCCAGCAAGATTTAAAATATGCAATTCTTAAAAGCATTTCAGAGTCTGCTGGATTTAACATAGTTTTTGACAGATTTATGAAGCTACGAAAAATTAATAGATTAATAAATAAATACAAACAAGAATTGGCAGGCGCATTCGTATTCAATTCTTGAACATATTTTGAGGCAAAAATTAGCATAATAATTAGTTTATTTTTAAAATTATTAAAATAAGGAAATATATAATATATACTATATAAATGTAAGTAAATAATATAAAATAATATATACTATATAAATATATGTAAGTAAATAATATCATATAATTTTAGACATTAACAACAAGTTAAATAATTTAAGTTTTATAAAAATTTTAAAGCAAGAATTGTTGCAAAAAAAAAAAAATAAAAATAATAAAATATATTAAATAAAATTTTAAAAAAGTACTAAAAAAATATAAAAAAAATTAATTCAAACAATTTTTTAAAATATGCAAAATAGTATATCTAAAAAATAAAAATAAAATTAAAATAGAGTAAAAACAATCAATTATAAATAAATTAATTATAAATGAATAATAAAATAGAAATAATAAAAAGTAAATATTAATTTAATAAATGATTGACTTATACCAATATTATTTATAATGTTAATTCATCTAAAAACTTGTATAATACATAATAATAAAAATAAATAAGACATACTAAATGAATGATTATAAACACATGTTTTTTTTTTTTTAATATTTCGCTGTAGATTTTAAAATAATACATTTCATAGGGAAAAAATGATTAAAACTATATTAAATAATCTATATTTCAGCTAAAAGTTGTATATTGAAAACAAAAAACTGAAAGTCAATACAATTAAATTTATTTTAAAATAAACTAAATTTTTGAGGAATAACGTAAATATTTTGCAATAAAAACATTGGAAATATGTTTAATATGACATAATTTTTTTAATAAATACATTTTTTAGTTGCTCACAAATATGCTTTGACATGCCATTGAACATATGTACTAAAATATCTCAAATCAGGTCAATTAACTTGTTTTTGATAAGTTTGTGAGCAAAAAGTGCAGCCAAAAGCCAGTGAAAACGCGTGTAGAACGCATGTAGAACGCGTATAAAACGCGTGTAAAACGCGTGCAAGTTGGTGCACAAATATTTGTATTGCTATTGACAACTGTTCAAATAGAACTTATCTATACGATTTATAAATAAATCAATGCTTTGTTAGCCCAGGGGCTGAAGGCAGCTGTCGCATAGAATGCAGCAAAAATGCGCTGTGCGTAGATACATAGATAAAGTTGAGGCGCAGATGCAGCTACACAGAGACACGAATACAGATACATGGATAGAGATACTCTCGTTTAGTTAGCTGCGCGCACTTGCTGCGCTTCAGGGAGTGCTGCGACTGTTGCTCGACACAGGAAAATTATAATAAAATATATCAAGCTGTCAACATTTTCAGTTTTGCCTGCGGCCCCTTTTTTTCTCATTGTTGTCATTGTTGTTGTTGTTGTTGCTGCTTGTGTTGTCGTCGGTATTTTGAAACATCTTTGAAACTATGCGTGCCACAAAATCCACAATAATCTGTTTGCCATGCCATAAAGCACAAGGGTCTGCGCCTATTTCATTTTCAGGCACTCATTAGTGAACTTCGCTCTCCCCTTTAGCTGCAGCTCAACATTTAGAATATATATATTTTTCTTTCTTTTTCTTCTTTTTTCCTGGAAAATTGTACATGCGTGCAGCATTTCTCATTTTCATTTGTTTCAACGGAAGCTGCAATTATTTATAATTTGTTGTTTTTCGTTTTGGCCAAGTCCTCCTCAACCTGATGCAATTAGTCCCAAAAAAAATTACGTTGAATGGGCAAACCTCAGCCAGCGCGCAGATCTTATTAAATTAATTGCCTGTCATGTTTTCCACGGCTTACGGCAACAACAATGTTTTGCTAAAAATCATATAAAATAAAATAAACAAATCATGTTGAAAGCCGTCTTGCGATTTGCTGCCATATTTTTGGTTCACATTGCGCTTATTTCGATTTCAAAATTTATGTAAAATGAAAATTTATGCGTCAACTGATTTATGCGGTTTTCCGTATCGCATGCATGACATAGCCATAGAGCCATGGAGCCAACCCTCCCCCACATCTGATCGCCTACCCTCCTCTGGCCACGTCTGACAAGTTGCATCCATGTGAAACGAGCGACGGCGTCGCTTATTTTTGGAGCGCAGTCCAAATTAATATGTGTGTTTATGATTATGATACACGTATCATTATGCTTACACATAAATTTGTCTTTGCCTCTCAGCTCTGGGGGGAATAACAACATTGTCAAGCAATCGCTAAGACTCTCTGAATGAGGAAAAATATATACTCACATATCTGTGCATGTATGTGTGTGTGTGAGACATCACATCGCTCAACACACAAACAAAATCCAAGACTCTGTGTGTCATATATTTTTATTAGCTCTTCTTTTTCGAGTAGTTGGATTATGCAATATGTTTTTAGGCAAAAATTGTTTACTATATTTATGTTAGAGATGAAAGTATATAAAATATGTTAAATGTAAAATGCATACGAGTTGCTTTAAAACTATTTCTCTGATAATTATTTGATCGAATAAAGTAATGCAATCCATGAATAACTTGACAGCAAAATAAGGCAAGCTAAGGCTGAAAAAGGTTTTCAGCTTTATTGATTATGATTTATTATTGGCCGAATTACCAACTGAGTTTAGCTGTTGTAATAAGAATCAAGCCAAGAATCTTGTACATATTTCGTCTCTTTTTGTTTTTGTTTTTTTTTGTTTTTTTCTATAATTTTCATAAAAAAATGTAAAAAATATATTTTTATAAATTTATTGTTCAATTTATATAATTTTTTTTTTTATTTATTTTGTATTTATTTTTATTTTATTTACTTATTTATTTCTTTATCTCTATTTACTTTAATTATTATTTTTATTTATTTATTTTTATATTTTATATATTTTATTTAGTAAAAGAAGAAACATTAACATACTTTGTAATGATATATTTTATTTATTTTATTTTTTTTATATATATATTTTATTACAATAATTGGAGTTCTGAAAAAAAACTTTTCAGTATCAAGTATATTTTAAGTTTTATATATTTCCTATGCAAATTTTCATCTCCCTAACTCAAATAAATTCAGCAATTAACATTCGATTTTGTTAAATTAAAATTTTTTTTAGTTTTAGAATATTTAAATATTTAATTAATAATTTTTAAATAATACAAATACAATGAAAAACATTTTAATACTAATTAATTTTTAAATATTAATAATATAGTATATATTATAAATATATATTTTAATCTAATTAATTATTAAATATTAGTAATATATTAATATATTATAATTGATAATTGAATTTTAATCTAATTAATTGTTATTATTGTTATTATAATAGAATTCACAATTTTAAAAAAATTTAGTAATTAATTATATAATTTTTTATATATTCGAAGAATAGGATATATAGGATATATTAGAAGAATAGGATATATTTTTCCTATATTTTTAAAAAGCTGTATAGGAAGTTTTCTAGATTTTAACTGAGGTCCCTCGTTACTCACTTACAAATCATAAACATAGGCCAATAGTTCACTAAAATATAAATAAATAAATGTTCAGTCAATAAACACTAAAAATGCTTTTTCTCTTGCTTTTCTCATAATAAATTCTTTTATTTACTCCATTTGCAGGTCACTCGTTTTGCGGAGTCAACGCGCCTTCATTGAGGAAAATGGTACGTAGAGCAGCTGGGCGTTGGGCGTGGGTTTTTGTTTGGCTATAAAATCGCGGCTTAAGCCCACATGAATGCCACGCTCTGTGGAATTGGATGTGGGTCAACTTGACGCCCGCACAGAGCACCGTTTGGCGATGACGGCGGCAACACCCACCCAGTGCCATATAAAATTGGCAATGTCTTTGCTCTGCGCGAAAATTTGTCGCAGCGGCTCTCAGATTGGCATCGGCTGCACATGCAGGAATCAGAGTACTTTCCACTGTCCATTGACACGCGTGAAAGAGCTGGCTATGCAAATGCTCTTTGGCTGTCGTCGATTACGACGCCTCCAGGCAATATTTGCAAATTCCAAATCATTCACATTTGGCTTTTTAATTAAGCCAGCCAAAAGCGAGAGCCGGTTTTGGGCTCTGTTTGATATAGATGGAGTTTTTATGATATTCATTCAATTTGGCTCTGGCCAACTTATGACAGCGGATGTGAGTTGACGATTTTGGGTGTGTGGGCGTGGCCGGTTTGCAGGCGTTAATTGAGGCAATTAAATACGAAATGTAAATGCCAGCCAAACACTAGCCAAGTCTCTGCCAAATTGGACTCATTAGCCACACGCAGTTTACAATATTTTTAGATGTTTTCATTCGTTTTTTTTTTTACATTTTCATTTCTTTTCGTTTACACATAAAATTTATGACACGTGGAGAATCACAATAATAAAAAAAAATAATTATAATAACAGCAAGCAGAGCCAAGAAGCCGTGCATTAATTGGATAATCAAATGCATAGAAAATAACCATAAATTGGCCCACAGCGTCGTTCCGTGGGGAGCACTTTAAGCGAATCAAAGCGAAGTGAGAGACCAAACCTGGGGGAACAACTGCCAGCAATTAAGCAAAAATAGCTGATGCACTAAGAGAGACAGAAAGAAATGAAAATTAACAATCCAAACGAGATGCAATGACAGTTATAGGATCTATTTTATATAGCAGCTAGTTTTAAGAGGCATATAAAAGATCCTATAACAGTTATATGAGCTCATTAAACTGAGGATACTCTTTAGACCTTGATTTCGGATATTCCAATTGGGTTTATAGTCAAATGAATTTAAAATCTTGGCAATTGTTGGTTTTCCAGCTATTGAAATTTATTTATTTTTTATTTAAATTTTTTCAAATATAGTATCAATTAATTGACTTGCAGTAGACTTTACCATTTATTAAATATATTATTAAGTGTATATATAAATAATACAAATTCTTTTTAAATGAGCCAAGCATAGCTGCTCTTACTTACTCAATAAACTCAGTATTAAATTTTTAGCTGTTATGTTCAAGTATCAGGGAAAAAAACGCTGTGTTAATGTTAGATTGCATTAACAGCAGCTGCTCCTCCCTCACGTCGACATGCTATGCTATTAACAGTGTTATGCTCTGTTAATAGCATAACTCCCACTTCAGTTCTCCTACTGGTTCGTAATCGGCGATTAGGATATTCTTCCTACATTTTTTACATTACTACTCTACACAGCTTTTACACTAAAAAAAACTCTATATTAAAACAAAATATTATCAAATAAATATATTAGCAGAGACAATTTACAAGATTCGAAAGATTTGTTCTTAATTTATTTTCATGTTGCTGTCATTTGAGCTGTGGCATGTGGAAATTGGATTGTGCAGCGCTTGCACGTGTTTAGCATAATTTAATTTTTGCACTTTACGGTAATTTGTTGTAGTTGTAGTTGTTGTTGTTGGCATTGCACCGTTAGCTTCATTAGCTGCTGCAGCTGCAACAAACGCCTACCCGCCACAAATAGCGACCCAGACAGAGCGTCAGCCCAACAGCGCCAACATATGTGGCTAAATTGGTTGATGTATGTATCAGTCGGACAAATGTATTAGTCGAGCAACCAGTTTTAATTTCAGTTAGTTTTTTTCTTCGCCTGCTCTTGCCGGTTGAAAATTCATTCACAAGCCGGCTTCATTTTGTATGCTGGGCAGCGCGCTCTGTCGTCGTCTTCGTCAGCGACGCCCACACAGAAAATTTAGTCATTACAACTCGATGATGATGATGATGATGATGATGATGATTTTGGTGATAATGTGGAGTGCTTCGTTTTCGGGGTCTGTCTTGAATACGTTTCGCTGTCACCGTTAAGCCTGCTATATCGATGCCCAATTGCGTCTTGAAGTCGCAGTCAGAGCTGGAGTTGGAGTTGGAGTCAGACTCGGAGTCAGAGTCGGTTTACGTGCCTGGCCAGAGGCCTGGGCCTGCTCGTAATTTACCCTTACTTGCAGCTCAGTTTGTTTGCCTGTCCATTGGGCTAATTTCTTAATTTTTATGTGCGCCGAGTGCGCGATTTATGTCACTGTACGAATAAATAGGCGCCTTTTATGGTGCCCCCAAATCGTGTAAATAAACATGTAAACGTTGGGCTACACACAATGTGACAATAACTGATTGAAAGGGCGATCGAAACTGGTTTTTTGAAATTATTTACATTTAAAATGAGTCATCGTAATGTAAAATGTAGAAGTTGAGGATTGTTGTAAAGTTGCAAGCACATTTAGCAAAATGAGATTACTTAAAGAAAGATTAAAGTTTGTTAGTTTCTCATAAAGCTTGTCTAAAATATAAAATTTCATGCAGCAAATGGGCTATGAGCTTTATTTGTTTCATGAAAATCGCATAGTAGTGCAATAAATATAAAATATATTCTCTGAAATTGCTTGAATGATATTAATATATTAATTTTAAAATATATATATATATTTTATAGATTTTATATAATTCATAAATTAAATGAAAATGAAAAAAATATATTTAGTCATTTAATATATTTTTTATATTCTATATATAATTTATATTTATTATAAAAATGAAAATTAAATTCCTGTATTTATTTATTTTAAATAGTTTTAGAAGAATATTTTATATAATTTATATTCATATTTTTATATATAAGCATAAAGAATTTAGGTTCAAAAATTGGCAAGAGAATACATTTATATATGTATATATTTATTTATTTATTAATTTATATATTTTTACATATATATTTCTTTATTTATAACTTTATTCATAGCCACTAATATCATACAGCTCAAATTGAAAATCCTGATCAGAATTTCAATTTGATAGACTCTGCGGTTGGCGCTATTAATTGTTAATAAATTCGTCATCACTCAGTCAAACCAATAGTTGTTATACATATATAGATATATTGCTATAGAAATAAATATATTAATATATGCAAAACATAAAATAGAATATACACATATATATCTATATATATATGCCGATGATCTAAGCACTTCCATTTGACTGCTTCGCAAGACTTTTCGACTTTCACTGTTTTTATCGACTTTTAGTGTTTTTTAGTTAGCACCGACCAAGGTGCAAATCTCTGGAAAGTGCTAATTATTCGAAGCCCAGTAAATTTGTAAAGTCCAGCTGTAAGTGCTGCTCAAAAATATAGCTAACATAAAAAAAAAATCGTTGCACTCAAGTCGTTTCACATGCCCAATTCCACGTGCTGAGCCCAAAGCACTTACAGCAGTCAATCAAGTCAAGCGACCATGTTTTGCAATTTAAAACAGCCAACACGCTGACGAGACATAGACAAGCACTCAACTCAGCCAGACGAGCCGTTGTTGGCCACCAATTAGGCGACATTAGGCAGACCGCATTCTTCGACGCCCACAAGGCAAACGCAGCACATGCCAAACTCAACTCAAACAGCTGTGATTTGTGCATGTGTGTGTGTGTGGGTGTTGGGTGTCCGATACAGCGATGATAATGAAGCCGGTAAGCAGCGTCATTAACACCACGCCTTCATTTAGGCCTACGCCCCCGCCACCCGCCAACGACCGTGGCCGTGACTGTTGCTAATTAGCAGCAGGCAATAAGCATTGCCACAGCTCATCAATATGCAATTTGTTGGCCTGGTTAGCACTGGAGCAACATGTCCAAGCACTTTCACAAGCGACGCCCACAGAACGCCCACAAGGCAAAGAGCCGAATGAATGAATGCACTGAAAGTGAAACCAAAATTCGTTTCAGCTGTGCGCAACCGTCACACATAGATGGCGCCACACGCGACACCAGCTAGAAAGCTTCCATGCATGGAGAGCAGCTGCCTGATAAGCGTTTTAAATGCTGCGTATCTTATCGCCAATTACACTAACTGAGTGTTGAGCACAACAAGAATTTTGATTCTTTTCTAACCAGTTGGGTCGAGAACGTACTTACCAAATGGTCGGCCAATCGAAACTGGACATTTCTTACGCGTATTTCTCAATCTATCGATTTTTGTGAACGAAGGTCAATAGACAATGCTTTGGAATTTGTTATGGTTTGCAATACTGTGGCTGCTCTATGAGGCAAGAAAACCTCGACGCATTCTGCAGCGCATATGCGAAGCAAGTGAGTGGCAATGAGAATGAAGATATCAATTTTCGATATGTGTATAATTGGATATAAATTGAGATATATGTATGTATGTGTGCAGCAAGAGTTTGTTTTTTATTTTTAAGTAAGCCGAAAATTCTTTTCATTTACAGCAAATATATTATATGTATTTTATTTAATATTATTTTTTATTTAATATTAAATATATTTAATTTGCATTTAATATTTATTTAATATTTTAAAATTCTGTTGAAGATTCTATTCTATTCTATGCTGATTTAATATTTAAAATTTATTGTTATAAATTTAGATTTATATAGTGGATAGTTTTATTTTAATTTTAAAATTTATTGGAAATTTATTTGTATTTAATATTTATTTATTTTATTATTATTTTATTTATTTTATTTTATTATTATAAAATTGGACTCAATGATATTATTCTGATATATTAGAATCTCTATAGCTAAACAATATATAAAATATATAAATATTTGGATACTAAAGAAACTAAATAAATTAAATAATTAAATGAATATAATATATATATTAAGTGTAATCACTCTTTTTGAAATTATATAATTATTTAAAATTACATTTAATATTTCTAATTTATTAATTTATTATTATAAATTCAGATCTAAAGACTTTGACTTATAAACGAATATATATAAACGAATAAATGAAATGACTTTACTCGAATAAATAAAAATATTATCTAACCTTTTGTAACTACCATAATGTCTATGTCTAATGATAGCAATTATAGCAAAACAAATGAAAATAGTTTCAATAAAATAAATATGATTTTTAATTGAATAACGAAATTACGATTATAGCTAAGAGCTATAGCTAATGGGCCCGCATAGAAGGCAAGTCAAGGCATTCAAATTGCTGTCGACTCGCGTGCATAGTTCGTTATCTAAATTAAGCAAAATTAGTTATTATATGACGCAATTAAGCATAAATATAGCCAACGTATTCAGACAAAAGCAAAGCAAACGTATATGTTCTGAGAACTGCGTTTTTTTGGGTGCTGCGTCTTTGATTACCAAAAAGCTGAAACGTGTTTTAGAGCAGCGGCAGGTGTGGCCACAGGGACTAACAAATGCCTGCCAAACACAAAAACTAAGCCAGACGCAGACATAAATAAAAAAGACAACCGAAAAGTAACCCAAAAGAGACAAAGATGCTGTGTGAGTGTGTGTGTGTGTTGCCAATACCAAGAATCAGATGCAGACGAACTCAGACTGAGACGTGACCTTGATAATGACATTTAGATACACGTTGGCTGCAGTTAAGATACATTTTTCGTCTCTTCTTTTTTTTCTTGTGTTTGCTCATCCGGTTGTTAATCTCTCTTTCTCATTCTCTTTCTCTCCGTTTTTTGCTCTGCAGCTCGTCAATTGCCGGCTAGCAATAATGGCACCCCAAGCTCCACGCTGACCAGATCGGTGCGCAGCTGCGACTGCTGTCCGTATGGCTATCACATTGATCTGGACTTTGTGCGCTACTGTGAGGCTCTGGCCAATGCCAAGCCCAGCGAGAAGGAGCTGCAGCGACGCGATCGTCGACGTTCGCGCAAGTCCATGGAGTTTATGTTGGGCTTCGAGAGTCTCTTTGGCAGCGATTGGCAGGCGGATAGCCGTGTGCAGCCCAAGCTAATAGAGGTGAGTCGAATTTTGTGGTAAATTTGATCTAAGGGAAGATCAAAGTGTTGCGCATTTCGCACCTGATTTAATTGTCAACTGTTTACATTTCACAGGCGGCACATGAAAGCGAACCGGATTCGCCACGCCCCGCTGCCGGGCAATCGTCCAGCAGCTATCGGCCGCGCTCCGCGTCGGTGCCACGCTTCAACTACAGCAACAGTTTGACACCGCGCCCCGAATCGCCCTATGGCACAGCCTCCTCCACCTGCTCCTCGCTGCGCGGCGGCATCGAGAGCGATGCGGGCATCTATCAGTCGCCGCGGAGTCAGAGCATCAATCATAGTTACGGTCATGCTCGTCCGGCCATTAGCCCGCCGGAGCGGCGTGCCTTCCTGCACGAGGCACTCGACGAAGTCTGCAGCGATTTCGAACGAACTCTGGAACGCGCCTCGACCAAGCGCCGCAAGGCGGGCGCCTATAGCTACAGCAACGGTGGCTCCCACTCCATGGATCGCAACAATAACAGTCTCAGCCTGAGCCTAAGCCTTCACAATGGCTACGGCTCCAAAGAGGCCAAGGAACGGCGCATGGGCCACAGCACGTGGGATCGTTACTTTGATGTCGCAGGTGAGTGAATCTGTCCAATCTGCTGCGAGTCTCGAAATAGACGAGGAAATACTCTTGGCTGCTCGCTCTGCTCTATTCGCTTCCAATGCCGCATGATTCATAGTCGTCAGACGACGACTTCACTTGTATCTCTGAGATACTTTTGCTTTTTATTTCGTATTTGCTTTTGCTTTTCTTAGCAATTAGCAACGCCGCCGCGCATGTGACACTTAAACGCATGAAAGTGTGAAAAATTTTCAACAACTGTTGCAAGCTGTCGAAATCCTGCACAATGGAGCGAATATAATGAGTGTAGATATTAAGAAAAAAATAAATACGTGGCCTACAGTGGTTGTGCAAGAACTTTAAGTGCAATTGCAAAAGACTTAAGAGAAACATATAATTAGCTTCAATTTTTATCATTATTAGTTAATACAAACAATTAATGAATAACTTAGATTCTTATATTATATTATTTAATATTCATTTATAACATAAAAACAAAATATAAATAAGTATTTTTCAATTTCTATTGGCAACTGCTAAAGCCATGACGAAAGCATAGTGAATCAACTTCATTTATGCTCTTTGCTAATTTGAGAACAATTTTTTGTTTGTTTTTTTTATACATTTATCACACACTCGTCTATCCCATCGTACAGTCATGGCATGAAGCTGTCAACTCGACACGCAAACTGCTTAGATCAAAGCAATATTTAAATGTAGTTCCAAAAAGCGAGCTGCCAAGGCATAATTCAATTTTATTTTACGTCAGGCCCCCGCCCAGAAAATTGTCTTGTGGTCCAATCAAGAGACAGTAAGCTGCATAAAAAGCGTCGAGCTGACTGCATGGGCATAGATACAGATAGTTTATGCCCCATACAGATAAAATCGCTTTGCATCTTTGGCATTTGAAACTCAATTGGAGTTTACAGCCAACTTCAAGGCGATTCGAGGCGTTCGTATCTTAAATCAATTTTGAAATGCGCATTTGGCGCTCAATTTGCATGCAAATGCTGCTAATGTTGTTGTTGTTTTTGTTTCTTTTATTTCTATTTTTTTTCTTTTAAAGCTGCTAGCTCGTTTTTCTTGTATTTGTTTATGCCATAAATTTGCCATAAAGTGTGCGAAACGCAATGCAAGAAACTCAGCCAAATAAACAAATCAAATTGTCGCTTTTTGCTCGCGGACATTTCAGCTGGGCCAGGAGCATAGAGCTAGGCTGACATTGATTAATGATAACTGCTATATAAATATATATATGTTTTGTGTATATACATTTGTGATATATGAGCACCTTAATAGCCTCTGCATAGGCTCGTTATAAATGGCTTATAAATTGCGTTTAATCGAATACGTGTTGCCATAATATTGCTTGCCAAAAAAAAAAAAGAAGAAATCTTGACAATTGACGTCGAGCTGAGAGACGAGCCCAGCAAACTATCTAATTATACCCAAATGCCAAAATGCTAAAATACGATATCATGTACATATATATTTATGCCAACCTTGAGGCCTAAAAGCAAGTCTAGACAAGCACATTGAAAACAATTGAAAATTTGCGGGGTTAGATGCAAAACGCTCTCACGTCAGCAAAATTATAGATTTTATATATTCAACACAGATTTTGACTGAATTACATAAAGTTTGTTATGAAACTTCAATGAAAGATTTGAAAATGTTTTATAAATGTTATTTTCATTAAGATTTTAACTAGTAAAACAAATGTTTTTAAAAGTTTAAAACAAAGAAAAATGTATAAAAATAAATTTAAAAAAAAAACAAATAATTAAAGAAAAATAAACATAAATAAATAGAATAAAAAAAAAATACAAAAATGGATGTCAATAAATAAATAAATAAAAAAGTAATTATATTTATAAATAAATAAATGAAAATAAAAATGAATTCACATTTTTTAACATTAAAACTACATTAAAAAAAATAAATTAATCAATCAAAAGTAAATAAATATTAAATAAATAAATAAATAAAAAATAAATAATTAATTAAATAAATTAATAAATGAAAACAAATTCACATTTTTTAACATTAAAACTACATAAACAAATAAAAAAAAATTAATTAATCAAAAATAAATAAATAAAAAAGAATTCAAATTTTTTAGCATTAAAACTACATTACAGAATAAATAGATAAATTAAAAAATAAATAGCCAAAACATAAGTAATCAAAAAATAAAAAATAAATAAACAAAAAATTAATAAATAATTAAATAAATTAATAAAAAGGAATTCACATTTTCAACATTAAAAAAAAATATACAACAAATAAATACAAATTTTAATAAATTAATAAATAAGGAATGCACTTTTGTAACATTACAACTACATTAAATTACAAATTTAAAATTTTTATAAATTGCTTATTCATTGATCGATTTAGAAATCTATCCATATCTGCTCTTAAAAATGTTTTTTGCCACTTTACGATCTTTGTCATTTCGGAAACAGATATAAATATTATATCTGAATTTAAAGAAATGTTCAACTAATATTGATTAATGTGCTGCCCTATATTTAGTTGCAGTTTGATAACAAATTTTAAATTTATAACAAATTGTTAATAAATTGATGGATCGCCAACAGCTTTCGAGCATATTTATGCTGATCGATTGACTGCCTCACAAATTCGTGGGGCGCTATTTCATTGAAACCATCGAGCATAGCGTGTCAAGTTATGCAAGGCAAATATTGAATACGCATCGATAGGGAAATAGTCAAATAAAACGTGTTGATATTTGTCTGTGAAACGATGAGGCAAACCAAAGAGATGATACCCACCTTGAAACGCAGTGGCCCCGCTCTTCTGTGTAAAATCTAAATATATACAAGTCTCTCTCTCTATATTTAAATGTAGATATATTCACATTCACGTCATCATAATAATCAGCATTATCATTTAATAATGTGCATTTAGCTTATCTGTAAACTGTTGTCTAATTTTGTTTTTGTTTTTACTATTTGTTATTACATTTTGTTGTTAGACTGCTGAAATTTGTATTTGCTGAGCGTGCGTCGACCTTATCGCTCTCGGTCCTCTCTCAGTTATATATGTATATTCTCGTTGTTTTTCCTTTTTGTTAGTAATACATAACAATTTATTTATTTTATTTTTTCGTGCTGTGCTGTGCTGCGCTGCTCTGCCACAAGAGCTGTTAAATAATAACAAAATAAAATACTGTTGCTAAATGAATTTTGTTGCTTTTGGCGCGGCTGCCTCGAAAATCTCAAAGCAGTTTGTCGACGGCTTTCGAACGAAAAACATAAAAAATAAAAAAAATAAAAAAATAAAAAATGTGTGTCTAGCAGCGAAATAAAAAGCAATTAAACCAGCGAAATGATCTAAACGAATAATTTAATTAAAGCGAAATGTAATTTAATTAGAATATGCAAAATAACTGCAATAAAAATGAATTACAATTAAATCAATTAATAACTAAGCAGCTAACAAAATTCGAAACAAAAGTACGAGCATCGACAAACGTCCGAAAACCCGACGAATTAGATTATATTTATAAAACCGTAACTGATAAAAAAAAATACAATTGCTGCTTAACTCTATTTTTAATCGAAAGTAAATAAATTAGAAATAATCAAAATTTAAACTGAATAATATGTCAATGCACACACGTGTTTGAGAAATCCATGAACAATCGAGTAGAGATCAAAAGGGAATACTAAAATATATAGTATAACAAAATGAAACACGAATTTGCGTAGGAGTTACGTGAAAATATATGATAAAAATAAATCAATCGAAAAAAATCACAAATAGAAATCAAAGAGAAAATTCTAAAAAAAAAAATTCACTAAAAAAGACAACAAAATAAATTATAATTATAAAAAAATACATGAATAAATTCGATAAACAGTTTTTTCAATTTGCAATGCCAATGCTAACGATTTTAAAGCGAATCAAATATGAATTCAAGCAGAGTGAGTTGTGTTGGTGTGCACAGAATTCTGTGCAGCACTGTGAAAGATAATGCATGACGCTCGATTCGCATCGATTTGTGATGCGAATGTGCCAGCCGTTCGCTTGATAGCTGAGAAATCAAATCAAATTAATACCGCAATGCTTCATTTAACAGCGAGCAAAAAAAAAAAGCAGGTCGTCAATAAAATTGTTTAATAAATTACATTTTTTTTTGTTTTTAAATTTATGTTCGCATTAACACAAAGTGCAATGGCTGCTGCCTTGACTGAATGTGCTCTTAATTGCTTAGCTGCTTTGTTCGGAATAATTGTGTGCTATTAACAAACTAAAAATCAAAGTCAAACAACAAAATAACAACAACAACAACAACAATAATAACAACAATGTTTGCCACCGCCAGCGATACATTGCGGAACAAGGAGACAACTCGAAAGATCAAAACGAAGTCGACATCAAGGCAAAGTCCATTGAGAAGCTGGTGGAATGATTGTAGGTTAATTAGCCAATAGGGGAGGGGACTAAAAATATTTCAAATATAGACAAATATAAAAATAATAAAATATATGCAAATATATATATATATACAAATATGTATATATTTTATGCAAAATTTGCCATTAGCTGGGCCAAGGGGCGTCGTTTTCTTTTATTCAATTTTCATTTTGCTAATTTTCTGGCCCATAAAAACTGATTAATTATGGCCCGGTCAATGCTACCAAACACGCGACTTGTGCCCCTTTCGGCCAGCCTTGCCTTGACCATCTTTCGTCGACAGCTGAGCCAACTTGGCACCGACAGACAGCGCGCACAAAATAGAAATCTTTTCGTTTCTATTTTTTGTGTTTTTTTTTTCTTTACTTCATTTTTCTGCCCAGAGTTCAGTGTACAGAAAGCAAGAAAGAAAGAAGTCTCTCTCGCTTAGTACGTATAGAAATTAAGTAATAGCAGCAAATGGAGCAGCGACAATAAAAAAGTAGCTAAACAAAAATACTTGGCAGCTGGCAAAGGCGATGAGTAACAACTGTCGTAAGACAGTGCAGCTAAAAACTATGCGGACACGCAGTGTGAATTTTAGAACAAGCAAAATGTGATTAATACTGCGTCAGATTTATTTGTTAGTGCTTGGAGCATATATATATATATAGTTGGATTTGTTTATATTTGTGCAAGCTGTGAAGAATTTAGTTGGGAATTAATCTTACTGATAAGAACTGGAAGTATATGCTTAAATATATATAAATATTCTCTAATTTAGCTACACTTTAGATATTAGTACTTCACAAATGAAACATAAAAGTGTTAAAACATAGTATATTGCTTAAAGCTTATGTGAAATATTTAATTGAACTATAACTCAATATTTGAATTTTTGGCTAATGTAAATTATAGATTTTTATTTTTTTTTTCTTAGAGCAGCTTATGTTTTCATGAAGTGCAATATATAAATATAATATAAATAAATAATTAACTATATAAATATTTAGATATAAAAAAAATATAAATATATATATATTAAAAAATATAAATATATAAATTTAAAAAAAAAAAATAATACAAAATAATAATTAAAAATAAAACAATATCAAAAAACATAAAATCTAAATATAAATATAAATGAAAAAAAATATATATATAAAAATATATAAAATAGTAAAATAGTAAATATTTACAACATAAATACAAATATAGTCAAAAAATATTAAATCTAAATATAACAAAATAAAATTATTAATTAGTAAACATTATAGTCAAAAAATGTAAAATCTAAATATATTAAATTAACATTTATTCATTGCTAAACATTTACGACATAAAATCAATAAATATTGTAAAAAAAATACTTAAAATCTAAATATAAAAAATAAACTTTAATTAAGTGACAAACACTTACGTCAATTCCGCTCTGCACGTTTTGCATTTGTCACCTATTTCATGGTCAGATCGTAGATATATAAACTAGTTGTTTCGATAAGCATTTGCCACTATCAATTGGAAATGTAAGTGGAATCGAAATACTCAAGTCGGGCACTGCCCGACTCGGGCGAGAAAACATTGTCTCTTATATAAACAAATGAGTGCAATAAATTGTCTGTATGTAGGTAAAATCAATATTGAATAATAATAGCGACAACAGTCGGCGCCCCGACTTATCAGCCAGCAGTCAGACATAGAAACAGCAGCAGACAAAGGACAGAGAGTCGAGAGTCTCTTTTGGCTTGTGGCCTTTGGCTTGTGGCTTTTGTCTTTCGGCATTTACACTTAGTTTGCAGTTTGTTTATTTATTTATTTATGTGCTACGCTCTTTCCTTTGTGTGCGCAAATTATGCGCGCTGTGGCACAGTTTCGATAGATATATTAACATCGTTTTATCACTAATATTAAAATATTAAAATGGCATTTTTTTTGGCAGTAGCAAACTGTCAGCGTCTATGGCAAGTCTGCAAATTAAAATTGTGTTGAGCAAGTCCATAGACAGAGCAAGTAACCAGCCAAAATAATTGGCCTAAAGTGGAATTTAGACTAAACTTTTATTGCATCTCTTTATAGACTCCTGCATGGCTGGCAATCGCTCGCCGCGCTCGAGCACTCCGCAACTCTTCCAGCGCTCGAATACGCTGCCTCTGCAACAGCGGCCCAGTCCCGCCGAGGTGCAGTACGAGAGCTATGTGCTCGCCACGGTGGCGGCCAATGCCAAGTCGCCGGTGGAGCAGCTGGAGCAGGTCAAGGCCACGCCACCACCGCCGCCGCCACGTCGCCATCATCTGACGGCCACGCCCAAAGGTGCAAAAGAGAGCAATGGACACGATACTGGCAGTCCGTTGCAGTCACCCTCGAGCTCCGAGGCTGGCCAGACCACGGCAGATGCGCAGGCATTGTGCCAGATACGTGAGCAAATGGCGCTGAGTCTAAAGCGTCTCAAGGACTTGGAGGAACAAGTCAAGGTCATACCGGATATGGAGGTGAGTCGAAGAAACATAAATAAAAATAAATAGATAAAATAATAATAACATAAAAAATATAAATAAAATAAATAAATATATAATAATAATAATAATAATAATAATAAAATTTAAATATAAAGAGTAAATATAATTAATATAAAAAATATATAAAATAAATATTTTAAAATTAAATAAATATATGGAAATGATTTTGGTATATGTATAGAAAATATTTAAAGTTAATATAATATATAATAATACATGTATTAAAAATATAATAATATAATAGATATATACAAAAATGATTATATAAGAAATATAAATATAAGCAATATATAAAAAATTAAATATATTAAATATTTTTGACATATTTGAACATATGAAAATATTTAAAAAAAATGAAATAAATAAAATAATACAAGTATATAAAGTTTAATAATATTTAAAAATATAAAAATAATAAAAAATAAAATAAAATACATATATAATTTTATAAAGTTTATGAAAATATCAAAATATATATAATTAAGATATACAAAATAAATACAAAAATATAATATATAATTTTTTTTAAGTAAAATAAATATTTATCAAATACTTCTGTCTTCTCTTGCAGCTGGAGCTGAATTCGCTGCGCTCTGAGAAGCAGCGTCTGCAGCGCCGCAATGAGGAGCTGCTGCGCAGTCAACGACAGACACCCTCGCCGCCCAGTCCGGGCGTCAAGAACGGCTCACCCGTGCAGTTTACGCCGCAGCGCATCAGTCCCGTTTCACTGGAGAGCTTGGGTGCGCGCATGCGCAGCAGCTCCATATCGCCGAGCATCATAAGACGCGATGTGGCCACACAGGCAGCCAGCAAGGTGGCAGCCACACGGGATGTGGCCGTGGGCGCCCAGTTGAGCGTGCGGCATGTGGGCACGCAGCAGGCCGAGGCCATTTACTCACAGTCGGAGCTGAAGCAGAAGATCGAGCAGGCGGTGGGTGAGCGGCGACAGCAGCGCCTCAGGCAGCTCATCTCGGTGGGCACACAGATGTATGTGCCGCAGCGCGAGCAGCGGGAGAAGGGCATGCAAACGGTGCCGGAGCGGCCGGTGCTGAAGCACAATGTGAGCATCAGTGCCAAGCCTGCGACAAGGGAGAGTTTCACCAGCTGCCAGCCGGAAATGCGCAGCGTGGGCAGCTCAGAGCATCGCATCACGGATGTGCTCTGCGAGAAGTGTGCCATTACCAAGCGCAGCGTCAGCGTCAGCTGCGGCAGCGATGAGCCGCTGGAGAAGCCAAAGCCAGTTGCTCAGCTGCCTGGACGCAGCAACACCTTCAGCCTGGGCGAGCACGAGCAATTGGCCATCAAGCGCAAGGCCGTTGGCTGTCAGACACAAGCGACGCCCGTCCACTCGTCATCGAGTCAAACCACAGCAACCACTGTGCGCTCCACTGGAGCTCAGGTCATGCCAGAGCAACAGCAAATGGCCACCCAATGCGCACGCGTGGAGTCGACGAGTCGACAGACGGATACCAATGGACTGCAGCGACTCAGCCGCAGCAGCGTCAAGGCCGAGCAGCTGATGGCGCCACTGATGCCACGTCCATTGCTCTGTCACACCGGCAGCAACACCGAGCCACAGTCGCTGCCCAAGCCGGAGCGCAACACCGTGCACTCCGCCTGCAATACGGAGCAGGTGCGCAAGCGTGACGTTGGCTGTGGTGACATCGTCAAGCCGCACATCTCGATCGCCTGTGCAGCCAACTACTGTGATTCCTGCAAGGAGGCCATCCAGGTGCTGGCCAAGGATTTCTCCAAAGCAGAGACCAGCGACTTGGCTCCTGCTTCCCCAGCTGCTGGCACAGCTACTATAACTACAACAACGACTACATCCACGGTACGACGCTCTGCATCGGCTGACTCGCGTATACCGCGTCCCAAACATCTCACTAGTCCCAGCCCAGTGCGTAAACAATTCCAGCGACAGAATACGTATACGCTGCCCACGGCTGCAGGAGCATCAGTGACTCCAAAGAGTCCAAAGGCGGAACGAAAAACACTTTTGAGGTGAGTAAAGAGAGGGGATTAGGGAAAAGGGAATACTAATAACTATACTTATGCAAATGAGGGAGGGAAAATGGGAAGTGGACTATAATTAATTATACTCATTCATTAAATGCAGAGCTTGCAAATATCCGTTGAGGATTTCCTAAAGTCTGAAAATAACTCACTTTCACTCACATTTTGAAAAAAAAAAAAAAAAACACACACAAAGAGTTATTATTCTAAGAGTTGTCTCTAATTGCAACTGTTCTCAACGACTCGCTCCCACACACACTGCGACGATCTGTTGTAGAGTTTTTTCCATAAACGTCATTCAAGCACGTTTTTGCTGCGCTCAATACATCTAAGCAGTGTTTGCATAAGCGAGTGCTTTTATTCGCACACACACACATCGACAACATGATTTACATGTATGTGAATTTGAAGTCGTTGCTTAATGCCCTTTAGAGATCTTCGAAGAAGTCGTAGTGTGCGAGCTTGCATATCACATCACCCGCGAAATAAGTCTCTTTAAAAGAATATCAAGCAAATAGCTTAAAGTAAAACACTCAGATGAAGATGAAGACAAAGGCGAAGACGCGAATAGCTCAATGTAAAATACTCTGACAAAGTCGGAAACGGAAAAGAAATAAGTCTCTTGCTCAGAGTGAGAGCGTGGGTGTATATACATATACATATATTTAAATGAAATGAGTATAACGGTTTGAAGCAATGCTTCTATGCTTGAGCGTCTATCTCTTCGACCTTCTCTTCTAGAGTTTTAAGGGTAGACTTCTAAAATTTGCCAAGCTCTTAAGCTTAAACTCCTATATTGATCTCTATTGTATATCCATGATATCTGTATATATATACATATATCATCAATCAAGTTTTAAGCTTGCATCTCAATTTATTTGTTAGTTATTAACATGCCTATCCCACTGTACATCAGAGCTAAGCAGTTAGCTCACTCTCACTGCCAAACGAAATTTATTTAAGCGACGCAGATTTCACTTTCATAAAATTCTATAAACATTTAATTCGCATTCTTATGCTTGAGAAGTTTCGCTCCACTAAATACAACATTCAATCCACTGTAATACACAAAAGCTTTTTCTCTTGCAAGCTTTTAGCCAAGACACAAACCAAGCGCTCGCAGTTGCGTGCCATGCGCACTGCGCAGTGCATGCGACTCCGATTCGGAGTCCGAATTTTCGGTTGTGTGCCAATCTGGTCGCATTGACCTTCAGGCTCAGTTTTCGTTTTTGCTTTGGCGCGTTTGCAGCTTCGCTTCGTTTATCGACATTTTTGTTTATTGTTTGGCTTTTCGTTTTTCCCATGGTGTTCTCAATGTTTTCCGGCCTGAGCAGCTTCACCTGCTATCCGCTGGTGGTCAGCGGCTGCTCCGTGCTGCTCCTATCGTGCGTAACACTTGACTCAAAGTTATAAATATATTCACTAATTCAGCATTTCTTTTCCATCAACAGCTCGCTGCAGGAGAAGCCGCCGAGCGCTGCGCTGGACGCGTCGCCGGAGTCGCAGAGCTTTATCAAACAGCCGTCCAGTAAATCAACAGCCACATCCAAGGATCTGGACTTCACCCAGATGGGTGACGATGAGTTGATTGTGCGCGAGGAGAAGCGTGTAAGCATTAGCTGGTCACGCGATGCCTCGCCAGCACCGCTGATGACATCGTCGACCACGACGACGACCAGCACCAAGTCCGCCTCGCCGGAGCAAGCATCCAGTGACTCCAATGTGGAGCGCGAGATTGCGCAGGGTGCGCGCAAGAAGTCCAGTACGCCGCTCAAGTCTAGTCAAAGCGAGGGCTCCCAGGTGACCGTCATCGAGCGGCAGTCCGAGGATGCGGAGCCCAGCACAAAAGAGGAGCGTGCGCCAACCAAGGCGCAGCTGCATCAACTGGCCCAGGCGCCAGCGGAGCCCCGACAAAAGTAAGTTTTTGCCAGCCAAACATATTTGAAGATTTTATTTTATATTTATTTTTTATTATAATTTAAATTTTATTATAATTAATTTTATTTGACTTTATTTTCATTTAGTTATTATTTCGTTTATATTTATTTTAATTCTTAATTTTATTTTATTTATTTTTATTTTATTTAAAATAAATAAATCTAAGAAATTAAAATTTGTTTTTTTTTTTATATGCATTAATATTATTATTAATTTTGTTTCTTTGTATTATTTTTTTAATTTTTAGTTTTATTTATTGTTTACTTGTATTTTATTTAGTTTTTATTTCACTTATTATTTCTTTTATTTATTATTTTTTATTATTATTTATATTTTATTATTATTGATTATTTTATTTATTTTTATTTAATTTTTTATTTTGCTTATTTAATTTAATTTGTATTAATTATTTAATTACAAATTTTTTTTATTATTTTTATATATGATATTTATATATTTTTATATGCATTTATAAATTTGATTAATTTGTGTTATTTGTTATTTGTATTTATTTTTTATAAATTTCTTTCTATTTATTTTTGTTATTCAATTATTATTTATTTTAATTTTATTTATTGTTTATATATTTTTTTTAAATTATTTTTTTATTTATATTTATTTATTATCATATATTTTGTTGCTCAATTTATTTTGATTTTGTTTTATTTTGTATTTCATTTATATTTTTATTTAAAATAAATATTCATATATTTATATATATTTATCCATCCACAGATCTGAGTTGGCCAAGGAGCTGAAGGAGGCGCTAAAAGTCATCAGCGATTCGCTGCTAAAGAAATTGGGCTCTCGGCCAATTACTTCGTTCAGCCTGAAGGCATCCAAGGCCACCATTAGCGAACACTGGTTCCGCATATCCAGCACGGCCACATCCAATCCCCACGAGGTGGAGGACTATTTGGACTACTTTGAATCTCTGTCGGTGCCACTTTTGGAGTATTGTGTCAATCTCTCCGATAGCAATGTAAGCAGCAGGAGGCATTCAGGCATTGAGCTGCGATTTTAATATAAACTCCTTTCATTTGCAGGGCAACACGGCCATGCACTATGCGGTCTCGCATGGCAACTTTGACGTTGTATCCATACTGCTGGATTCGAAGGTTTGCAATGTAAACCAAATGAATAACGCCGGATACACATGCGTCATGCTCGTCTCGTTGGCCAAGCTGAAGCAACCGGCGCATCGGACAGTCGTGGAGCGACTGTTTCAGATGGCCGATGTCAACATACGAGCCAAGAAGGTAGGTAAAGGCATGCCAACTGATCAATGGGCATTGCATTGCTATATCTGATATGATTCTATTGTTTTCCCACGATTCCCACTAACTAAACTCCTGCCCGATCCCGACATTTGCAGCACTGCCAAACCGCATTGATGCTAGCTGTGTCGCATGGTAACAGCGACATGGTCGAGATGCTGCTCGAGGCCGGCGCCGATATCAATATACAGGATGAGGATGGCAGCACGGCGCTAATGTGCGCCGCCGAGCATGGCCGCGTGGACATTGTGAAACATTTGTTGTCGCAGCAGGAATGCGATTCACTAGTCCAGGATGTGGTAAGCCAGTTTTAGCCAGCTCTCTGTATGCCAACTTTGAATATTGTATATGCCTTGCAGGATGGCAGCACGGCCTTTAAGATCGCCTGGCAGGCCGGACATCGTGATGTGGGCTTGTTGCTATACGTCCATGAGCAAATGCTGCGCAGCAAGCTGCCCAATCGTGGGGAGCCCGTGCGCAAGTCTCTGCCATTGCCCGCGCGCTCGAAGCTACCAAAGTGAGGCGGGCAGCCATTTTTCTTTTGTATTAGCGGCCAAAATGTCGAACAAACATTAGTGGTAAGATTTTGAATTAGCATTTCGTAGCGCTGCCTAGGCAAAATAGCTAAAACATTCCATATCAGTCAAGCTTAACTATAAAAAAATAAATAAATAAATTAAACAAGAATTGTTCATAATTTAGCTAATAGTTAACACACACACAAAGAAAACGCGCACATAAATCTTTAAAATATAATCTTTAATTTGTATTTAATTTATTCTCTTATTAATTTTGTTTAATATCTAAAAAGCTCACAACTTAATATAATTAATTCTAAGTTTTATAATAATGCAACTAAAATCAAATGGAAAAGTGTCAAAACTTAATTACGAATTAATTAATTTTAAAATAATTTACTTAATTTCTGTTAAGTCTGTAAGAAAATACTTGAAAATAAATATGTAAAAAATACTAAATTAACCTGGGCTACACTCGTAGCAGCCATAAAGCAACCATATCAGCAAACGACAATGCAAAAAACGAAAAAGAAAACCTTAACAAAAAACACAATTTGTAAACAATAAATTCAAATGTAATTAAATTATTTTTGCAGAACTACTTACAACAAAAATCTAAAAATAAATAAAATTATATATGTATAAAAATAAATGTGCTTGATAAATAACTCTATTTATGGGAGTTTTAGCTACCCAAGCGTAGCACCAATTTGATAAAAAAAAAAAAACAAGTATACGTCTATTCATATTCATATACGTCTATTGTATTTAATAGTATATAATAGTATGTAGCTGTATGTATATGTATTCATATTACGATCAACTGTTTTAGATCATTCTAAAATAAATAAAATTTATGTTACGTTTAGTTTGTGATTGAATGCAAACAATTTTTTTTTTTCACGGAAATTAACTTTTATGCTGATTCTATTTTAAGGGGGGATTCGAATTAGGATTTGATTTTATTTTTTTACGTGTATTTATTTTTATTATTATATTTTAAATCCTTTATTATCTTTATTGAATTATTTATATTTCAATTTATATATTTACTTAAACTCTGCAACACATTTTTATGCTTTTTAAGCTCTTAAATTATTAATATTTAATTTAATTTATTTCTTTTTTTTAAATATGCATTTGCGAGCATAAGTATATATATATATATATATATATATATATATTTATTTTTCTCCCAATTTTAATTTAAGTAATTTCCTTGAATTTTATTATCAGATATTTTAAATGAATGCATAACTCAATTATTATTTTTATTAAATTCAATTATTTATATTTTCAATTTTAACCATTTTATTGAATATGAAATTTTTCTTTGTATTTTTCATCATATAACTTTTTAAAAATTATTCTTCCTCAATTTATTTTCATGCTTCACTTTGTACAAATTTATATTCCGTTTTTAGTTATTTTAAAATTATTTGTATTTTCATGCTTAAAATCTTAATAAGTTATATTAAATTTGTAGTTATTTTTAGTTTTTATTTTTAAATATAAATTAATTCACTTCGTAATTTTTTATATTTTACTTATTTTATTTTATTTTATTTATTATTTATTTATTTATTTTTTTTATACATTGTTATTTATTTATTTTATTTATTTGAATGCTCACATCAATATATCTTCATGTTTCAATACTTTTCAAAGATTTTGTAACATTTTGTAATACTCTTTTGTTTTTGTCAAGTATTTATTTAGAAAATTATCATTTGGCTTTTCTAATTTTCCTATTGTTTAATTTAAGTTATTTACACTTTCATATTTAAATATTGTTACAAATATTTAAATTTGGCAGCCTTTCTTAATATAAATTTCATTTCATTTCATTTCATTTCTCATTTCTTAATATAATTATCATTTGATTTATTAAATTCTTTAATCTTTCAATATTTTTATTTTTTAAATATTAGTTCTATATATCTTATTCACTGTTCACTTTTAAATATCATTAAATTTTTAAGTAAATTTTCCTTTATTTCATTTGATCGCCTCTTCTTTTGTCAGCTTTTAACTTGGAGTTCTTTAAGTCCAATTAAACTTTATTCACATTTTAAATTCATTATTCGTAGAATTGTGAGTTCCACTCGATTAGACCGCACGCTCCTCCAGTCCTGGCTCGACCACACCCAGGGGCGTTAGCTGCAACGCGATGCCGTCCTCTAGGTTGACCAAAGGTCGTCTCGAATTCAAAGTGAACTTCGAATTCCAGCAGCAGCAGAGCGAGTGCCAGGCGCAGCTGCAGCTCTGCGAATCGAATGCCAATGCAATTGCGTACTCCAGAGCCAAAGCCAAACCATGTGCTCTGCTCCTTGAACGAATCTCGCGGACTGCCCCAGCGCTCGGGCTTGAACCGTTCTGGCTCTGGGTAATATTCGGGATCATTGTGTATGGCATGCGTTGGGATGATCAGGAATATCTCCTTGACCAGCGTGTATTTCATGTGATTCGGCACCACGTAGTCGTTGAGGCAACGCCGCATTATGTAGGGCGTGATGGGATGCATTCGAAGCGTTTCGAGTATGACGTGACCCATTAGCGTCAGGGACTGCACACACTCGTAGCTCAGGTTGTTCTGGTGCTTGTCCATGGCCTGTTTCAGCTCCTGCCTCAACTGACGCTGCACCTCAGGATTGAGGGCCAGCTCGTAGAGAGCGAGAGACAACGTGTTGGCCGTTTGCTCGTAGCCAGCCTTGATGAAGACGAATGCATGGGCTGCCAGTTCGTTTTGCAGATGTGTCTTCAGCTCCTTGTCTGCCTCATACTCGTGCGTGGTCAGCTCTATTGCCTTAATGTCGAGCAGCAGCTGCAGATAGTCCTGCCGACGCACACCCGATGTCTCCCGCTGCGCCACAATGTCCTCGAGCAGATTCAGAAAGTAATCCTCAGCTGGCTTTGGGGTTTGACGCAAGCGCAGCTTTCGACAAAAGTTCGGAAAGCGTATCATTAGCAGATTCATCAAATAACCATGCTTTCGTGTGCTCAACGCCAGCTCCGTCATCTGCTCGAACTCGTCCAGTGAGTACTTCTGCCGCTGCTCGGAATTCACTCCAAACACACAGCTGGCCAGCACGGAGAGCACATAACGTCGCATTAGCTGTTGTATGTGAAGCGTCGAGTGGGATTGCTTCATCAGCGTGGTGCTAACCGTCAGCAGCAGCTGCTCGGCCTCCTGGTAGAGGCTGTCATACAGCCAGGCCATGCGATCCCGCTCGAAGCATGGATCGAGCTTCTGGCGCATCTCCTTCCACTTATTGCCCCTCAAGCCATACAAATCGCCCGACAATGGATCCGTCTTCTGATTACAGTAAATGCCACGATCATTGAAATTCCAAAAATCCTTAATCATTATCTGTCGTATCAGCTCACGATCCAGCACCAAGGCACGTGGCTGCAGCAGCGCATAGAAGCCACAGAACGGTCCGCTGCCCTTGAACTTGTTGTAGATGCTCGTATAGTGAGCCGCCTTCATGGCATCGGTGCTGAGTGATTGCGTGACGAGCTGCTTGATGATGGGCCAGAGCTTCTTTGGCCTCTCGTGCGGTATGTCCAGATAGCGCCAGTAGTCGCGCTGATAACGCGCGGCCATGAACAAAAGTATCAGCAGAGCGAGCACGATTAGGCCTAATATCATAAAAATTATCCACATGTCATTCATGTTTCACTTGTGTACGGGTATATGAGTAGTATAGCAATTAGTAATACATATACACAATATATATATATATATTTATATAAAAATTAATCACAATATCACAATTTTGGGCAAGTAACTCTCTTTTTGGGGGTGGCGGTTGGCCGGAAGCCGTATCCGTCAATGATCTAATGCGAGACGCGGACGCTTTCTCAGCGACAAGTTGAATCTGTTACGTTCATTACCAAAGCGCGCCGATCGACTGAGTGCAATTGAGTAAAACATATTTACGATACGCTCAGCTCCATTGCGAGCTTTTCATTTGATGAAGCGATGAGGTGGCCGCGGGAGGAGGCGTTGGCCTGTAGTTGCGCTACACTATAGCCATTGCTGCTTATGGCTTGAGTTGGCTTAAACACGCTACGAGTGGGCGTTCGAGTGAGGCCAACAAAACAGTCGCAATCGCAATCACATGTCGCCGTGTGACTAACTGCGAGTGTAGGATGTATTCGAGAGAAGCGTATAAAAAAAGAGAAGCACAAAGAGATCAAGTGTAATTGTCTCTCAGTGTAGCGCATTTCGTCAGTCGCTGCGACAGAGCGTACCGAAATCAATTTAAAGTTCATTTTCGTTTATCAGTTTTTGTACAACTTTTATTTTCCTTTTCTTTTTTTTTGTTTTTTGTTATAGATAAAAGAGCAGTTGTTACCTTTTTGGAAATTTCTATGGTATTCGGTTTGAGGTGGGGTTATCTCAATTAAAAGTCGAGCAATAAAACTAATTGCACCGAGTCAAACAGCTATTTGCTCAATGAGCAAACGCAAATAAATGCAAAATCCTGCTGTTCGACTCACAGCGTGTCGATACTATAATTTATTGTAGTAAAACAGTTAAAAGACTCTGTTATAGATTTTAACTATATTTTCCAAATCATGTAATCAATCTGATTTCAAGAGAGCGCGCTGATTTGAGAGCTCTTCAAACATTACTGTCTGGAAATTCCTCTCGTTGAACTTGTTCAGATGACCTGCTGAATTTGACATTCAATTAGCGCGTTAATGTTGTATAAAAAAAATAATAATAATAAATATATTAATTTTGAATAACGACTAAGAGATACTCAACAAAAAATTTCAATAATAATAAAATAGAACAAAAAATAAACAAATTCACTTTATTATTATAAAAACAATTAAATATGAATACCAACTAAGAGATGAACAAAAAATAAAATAAAAAAAAAATTATTTAAATTGTATATCAAAAATTATAAAATAAAATTATAAAATTCACTTTATTAGTGAAAAAAATAAAAATAAATAAATAAATAGTTGATATTCAACTAAGAGATTAACAAAAATAAAATAAATAAATAAAATTATAATAATAATAATTTATATATATATATATTACATATATATAAAATATTATATAAGAAAAATTAAGAAATGAAATAAACAAGTTTACTTTATTGTTATAAAAAATAAATAAATATGAACTGTGAATATCGACTAAGAAATGAAAAAAAAATAATTAAATAAATAAATAAATAAATAAAATAAAAATAAATAAATAAATATTAATCAATTTAATAATTGAAATTATATTACAAAAATTAAAAAGTAGAATAAACAAATTTACTTTATTATTATTATTTATTTATATATTTATTTATTTTTTTTTTCAATATATTGAACTTCTGCTTTTAACATCATATTTATTATATAGCAACAATTAAGAAATAAAATAAATAAATTTACTTTTTCTTCTTATTATTATTTTTCCATTCAAATATTCAAACTACCTTCTACCTTTTACATTACATTTGTTATAATTTTTCATAAATATCTCGCCTCTCTTACTCATTGTTATAAAAATTCACATAGATATCGCTTATAAAAATAAACAATATATAGATATGTATTTTAGTTCACTTACAGCCATTATTTTTGTGCTATCCGCACTTGAAATCTAATCAATTGTCAAACTAAAATGCGACAAAAGGTAAATAGCAACGTTGCCGGATCATTGTAGGCAAATATAACAATTGTATACTTAAATAACTTAACATATCACAGTGAGCCAAAAAGCTTTGGCTCACATGGCAAAAACAAAAATAAAATAATAATTATCGCGCTCACTCTCAGTATCTACGCAATGTTTATAGTGAGTAGCCTAACCAAAAAAGCTGTCATTGACGGCTGCCTCACTGAGATTGTTTACATTAGTAACAGGAGTCGGGTGTGCATTGCGATTACTCACAGACATAAAGTTGGCAAATTTAGCTTCAACTGAATGAGCTGCCAAGCGTCATGCAATAGCGAAATGTCTATATGCTTCTAATTAGAAAACAATTTTTATCTCTCATTCATCATATGCAAAATACATTTTTGAAGAGTTTCATAAATTTTAATATAAATATTTTTACAATTAAATAAAATTATTGTTTTGATTATTAAAATTTAAAAAAATTGAAGATTTAGTGGATGTTGCGTTATTTTAATAAAATGTTTTAAAAAAAAGAAGACAATTTAAAATTTTAAAGGTTTCATACAAAATTTAATAATTCATTTAGACTTATATTATATTATTACTTTTTGTTATTTTATATAATTTTTTGTTATAATTGCCAATATTACTTAATTTTAACACAACCTAATTTTTTTAATTTGTATTAAATTTGTATTTATTATTAAAAATTTAAGCATTTCTGTGAAATGTTTGTCTCGATAAAAAATCAAACAAATTACGAATAGTTATTAATAATTAATTTTAATATTTAGCTTGAACAAAAAAAAAAATTATTTCTTTTAAAAATTTGTTTAAAACAATTTTTATATTATTCAAATTGAAGCATTTCCATAAAATATTTATTGCTTAGTAAACATTTAAAAAAATTAATATTAATTATTTTAAGAAATTAAAAATATGTATAACTATAAAATATATATTTCTAAAAATTATTTAAATAAAAAAAATTTTAAAAAAATGATTCAATAAACTTAAATTAACGTTATTAATTAAAGAGAGCCATGTTTGAAGGTTTTTATTTGTATTTAAATGTTATAGAATTAAAATAAATTAAAATAGGAAACCGAATTTTAATAAAATTTCCTGTAGGCTGAAGTTTATATTTGTGAAAATTATAGAGGAATTTCCAGTTTTAATTCATAATTTAAAACAATTTATGAAGTAATAAGAAGTGAGAAATAATAACACCTGACTATGCCTTATATTAACAAAATTTTTTCTTAAGAATCACAATTGACTCTGACAAAAAACTCAGTTAAATATATATAGTAATATATATAGTAAATTAAACAATAATTAAAATACAATTTTTTTATAATTTAATTCCAAAGTAAATCCAATTTGACATTAACTATTTATTAATTATATATGTATATGCTCAAAGTAAATTCTAGCGACTTCTGTTAAAATAAATGTAACAAAGCTTTAAATTCCACTACTTGCCACTAGGTGGCGCTGCTCGCTCACTTATTTATATGATTAGTTGCTTAGCTTGCCAAAAAAAAGAAAAAGAAAAAAGACTAAGCAAGCATTGGCTCGCATGTGAGTGATTCTACAAATAACTGGCAATCGGTCAGACTCACGCGATACCCAAATAATAATCATTATGACAATAAAGATGACGCTTTATAAAACGCTGTCAGCCACAATTGCTGTTAGTGTTGTGCCAACATTAGCTTAGACTAAACGACAGTTTTTGCCAATTTCTATGGTTATCGCTACGCTCTTGCTTGGAGAAAAAGTTAAAGTGAATAAGAGATTTAACTAAAATATATAGAAGTACTATGTCATGAAATCAATTTGTAATAATCAACAAGCTTCTGTAATTTTTAATTTTTCCTTTAAGTTTATTATCATACAAACTAACTAAACTTTATAGACAGCAGATACTTCGTCAATTAGTCTACAAATTATTTAGTAAATATAAATATTTTATTTCTATTGGGTTTCTTTTAGTAGATCATTCTTAAGTGTGTGTGCTAGTCTAGCGTTTAGTCAAGTCCCTTGCAATGATATAATTTATGGAACTGCATCCTAGTAATAAGTTTTCTTTATCAATGGATGCAATAAAAAAGCTTAGGGTACGAAGTCTTTTTGTGTTTATTAATTATAAATCCGTTTATATATCGTTTATAACTAGATTTTACAAAGAAATTTGACTAGACAAAAAAAAAAAAAAAAAAAAAAAAAAAATTGATGAACAAATTAATTGATAAATGAAATTGGTACTTTAAAATTAATATTCAATTATATAAATTATTCTATTAAATTAATATTAATATTAAACTAAAATATATAATTAATATTTATATATTATTATTATATTAAATTAATATTCAATTTATATTTAAATGAAAAAAATTATATATATTTATTTATTTATTTACTTATTAATATATATTTTTTTATACATACCATTCATTTTATTTATTTTTTATCTCTTTATTTATATATAATTATTTTTTACTTATTTCTGCATAATAATTTATTTTTTATTTTAATTTTATTTTATTATTTTTTTTTTTTAAGTGTAGTAAAAAAGTAAAGAGTTTTTTCGAACTTCAAATAGTGCTTTGGCAGCAGAGCAGAAGAAAACATAATTCCCAGATAATGAATGTATGAGAAATGCATATTGAGATTTAGATTGCAATTTATATTTTATTATGAAATCTATATTTTATTATAAAAACAAATAAAATAAAATAATATGATGACAATAATTAGTTTTATTGGAATTGGAATTGTGTATAAATAAAACAATAAAATATTTGCACTTTATCTAAGCAAATTGATTTATCTACTTCGGTTATGCACAAGATTATAATTGATAATTCTGTCTAAATGGTGTATAAAAGCTTTCTTTGCCGGCATTTAACTGCTATAATTTTGTACCGTCATGCAGACTATGAAAGCTTCTAGCAGCCCATAAATATGCGAGCCTCGTTCAGTGTAGCTCTCAGTATGTCGTGAATGTTAGACTGCGACGGTGACGGACGCGATCATGGGTATCGGTATTTTACTACTAACGGCAGTTGTTGGCCTCTTGGGCTACATCTTCTTACGTATGCGCCAAAGGCTGCAGCATTGGCAAAATGCGGGCATTCCATGTGGAGAGCCCCACTTTCTAATGGGCAGCTTGAAGGGTGTGCAAACGAGCGATCTTTTCTGGACATTTGGATGCGTTACTATAATAAATTCAGGGGAACAGGGCCTTTTGCCGGTTTTTATTGGTTCCAACGACCTGCGGCGTTTATCTTGGAACCTTTTCTGGTGAAACACATTCTGATTAAAGGACTTTAATAAATTCACGGATCGTGGTTTCTATAATAACTCCGAGGATGACCCCCTTACAGGCCAGCTTTTCCTTTTAGATGGTCAAAAATGGAGAGCGATGAGAAATAAACTCTCATCCACATTTACCTCTGGCAAAATGAAGTACATGTTTCCTACGGTAGTAAAGATAAGCCACGAATTCGTTGAGGTTTTTGGAGATATGGCCGATAAGTCTTCAATAATTGAAGTGAGAGAGCTGATGGCTCGCTTTACTACAGATGTTATCGGAAGTGTGGCCGTTTGGCATAGAGTGCAGCAGTCTTAAGGACCCCGAAGCTGAATTCCGAGTGATGGGCCGTCGTGCTCTTACAGATCAGCGTCATGGAACTCTGGGACTCATCTTCATCAATAGTTTTCCGAAATTTGCTCGCCGGATTCATATGAAAATGACACCAGAACATATCGAAAAGTTCTTCATGCGTATTGTAAGAGAAACTGTTGACTTCAGAGAGAAAAATAATGTTCGTCGCAATGATTTCATGGATCAGCTGATTGACTTGAAGAACAATCGATTGATAAAAACCGAAACAGGAGAAGATACGAGTCTGACAATTGAGGAAATCGCTGCTCAAGCGTTCGTCTTCTTTGCTGCTGGATTCGAAACCTCTTCGACTACAATGGGCTTTGCCCTCTATGAACTGGCCCAGAATGTGGATATACAGAACCGATTGAGAGAGGAGTGTCAAGAGGTTCTGGACAGATACGATGGGGAGCTCACCTATGAATGTATCAGAGATATGCAATATTTGAATCAGGTCATATCGGGTAAGCAATTATTATTATCCATGCTGCAAACGAAAATGATTTTTTATTCATTTAATTTTTTTTAGAAACGCTTCGACTTTACACGGTTCTTCCAGTCTTGAATCGAGAATGTCTTGAGGATTTCGTGGTACCCGGATATCCGAAATATGTAATGAAAAAGGGCACTGCAGTCATTATACCTGCAGCAGCTATGCATCGTGATGAGAAGTTATATCCGGAACCAAATCGCTTCAATCCAAATAATTTCGAGCCAGAGAAAGTGAAGAATCGTGACTCAGTAGAGTGGCTTCCCTTCGGAGATGGACCACGAAATTGCATTGGAATGCGATTTGGCGAAATGCAGGCTCGCAGTTGGCCTCGCAATGCTTATAAAGCACTTCAAGTTTTCGGTGTGAGATAAGACAACGATACCCATTGAATATGACAGAAAGAGCTTCTTGATAGCCAGCGCAAATGGCATTTATCTGAAAGTGGAGAGAGTTTAGAAGCGTATATAAATGGACTTTAAAAGGAATTGGAATACATGTAAAATATATTTTATATAAAATATTTTATTCAAAATAATAATTTTGATAGAAGCAAATACATGAATGAAGTTAATAAGAAATGTAAGGATCTTACTTCTTTGTATTTCTCGATTCCGATAGAGATTATTATTATTATTATTTTTTTTTAGAGTACATTGCATTTTATTTTCTATTAATTTTTGTAAAGTATTACATTCCGCAGTTTTACATTTACATTTTGTATATATTTAATGATTTTTTTGAGACGAAAATGTTTAAAAACTCCCACTGTGCGCTTGCCAGCAGTGCGTACCAGACCAACGCACCCACAATGAAATAAATAGATAGATAGATAGCTAGATAAACAAACAGAATTCAGCCTTTTTTCAATGATTTGTATTTATGAACATAATACAATATTTATTCTTCTATATTTTATATATAGTATATATGTTAGATATTTATTAAAAAATATTGATAAAATATTTGAAGTGTATGTACAATATACAAATATACTTGAGCTATGCATTAGATTGCAATTGAGTGGAAAAGCTTTCTTTGTTTGGTATTCTATTTCCACTACCCATACTTGGTATTCTCATAAAAGCTTCGACCGGGCATTTAATATGAAAACTTAGTTGAGTTGCTCTCAGTATATAGTGAGTTTTTGTTTACGACGGGCACGATCATGGCTATCGGCATTATATTGCTCACTGCAGCGATTGCTCTCTTGGGCTATCTATACTTGCGAATGCGTCGTAATATGCAGCATTGGCAAAATGCAGGAATTCCATGTGAGGAGCCCCACCTTCTAATGGGCAGCTTGAAGGGTGTGCAAACTGAGCGATCTTTCCTGGACATTTGGATGCGTTACTATAATAAATTCAGAGGGAACAGGACCTTTTGCTGGATTCTATTGGTTCCAACGTCCAGCTGCATTTATATTGGAACGCCTTCTTGGTGAAACATATTCTGATTAAGGACTTTAATAAATTCACGGATCGAGGCTTCTATAATAATCCAGATGATGATCCGCTGTCTGGACAACTTTTCTTATTAGATGGTCACAAGTGGAGGGCTATGAGAAATAAACTCTCATCCACATTTACCTCTGGCAAAATGAAGTACATGTTTCCCACGGTCGTAAAGATAAGCCATGAGTTCGTTGAGGTCTTCGGAGATATGGCGGACAAGTCTTCAATAATTGAAGTGAAAGAGTTGATGGCTCGCTTTACTACGGATGTTATCGGAAGTGTGGCCTTTGGCATAGAATGCAGCAGTCTTAAGGACCCTGAAGCTGAATTTCGTGTTATGGGTCGTAAAGCAGTAACCGATCAGCGTCATGGTGCCTTGGGAATTGCAATGCTCAATAGTTTTCCGAACTTTTCGCGACGCATTCATTTGAAAATGACACCAGAACATATCGAAAAGTTCTTCATGCGAATCGTTAGAGAAACGGTTGAGTTCAGAGAGAAAAATAATGTTCGTCGCAATGATTTCATGGATCAGCTGATTGACTTGAAGAATAATCGATTGATAAAAACCGAAACAGGAGAAGATACGAGTCTGACAATTGAGGAAATCGCTGCCCAAGCATTCGTCTTTTTTGCTGCTGGATTCGAAACCTCTTCGACTACAATGGGCTTCGCCCTCTATGAACTGGCCCAGAATGTGGATATACAGAACCGATTGAGAGAGGAGTGTAAAGAGGTTTTGGCCAGGTACAATGGGGAGCTTACATATGAATGTATTAGAGATATGCAGTATTTGAATCAGGTCATATCGGGTAAGAAATTATATAAGTTTAACTGAAGATTATGTTTAAAGTAATAAATTATATTTCTTTTAGAAACCCTGCGACTTTATACAGTTCTGCCAGTTCTGAATCGGGAATGCCTGGAGGATTTCGTCGTACCTGGATATCCGAATTATGTGATCAAAAAGGGCATGCCAGTTCTGATACCGTCAGCGGCTATGCATCGTGATGAGAAGTTATATCCCGAACCAAATCGCTTCAATCCAGATAACTTCGAGCCAGAGAAAGTGAAGAATCGTGACTCAGTGGAGTGGCTTCCCTTCGGAGATGGACCACGCAATTGCATTGGAATGCGATTTGGCGAAATGCAGGCTCGCATTGGCCTCGCAATGCTTATAAAGCATTTCAAGTTTTCAGTATGCGATAAGACAACAATACCTATTAAGTACCACAAGAAGAGTTTCCTGGTTGCCAGCGAGTCTGGCATTTATCTGAAAGTAGAGAGAGTCTAATAGTAGTTGATGAAAATATATGATAATAATTAAATAAATAATAATAATTTTATTATAATAATGAATATATCAAAATTATATGCTTAAATATAAAAAAAAAATAATTTAAAAATAATAATTAATATATAATAATATTAATATAAAAATTAAAATAAAAAATCTGTTATTTGTTTAAATATTTAATAAAATAATTAATATATAATCAAATAATAATTTCAGTAATATGTTTTTTTTTGCTGCATATTATATTCTTTTTTTCTTTTTATTGTATTAATTAATCTGTAATTTGTTTATTTTGCTGTATATTATATTATCTGTTTTTCATAATTATTATATATAAATTATAATTATATTTTGTTTTGTGCTTGGTTCAAATTCCATATTGTTGTCTATTCAATAGTGCGTAGATCCCAATTAAACAGATTCAGTTACTAAACTTTATCACGTAATTTTTGTTCTATAAGTATAAACAATTGCGTCATATCATATATAAACATTTTTAATTGTTTATAAACATTTTTGTTTTATTGTTACATTGCCAGACATATCCAAAGTATCTACAGTAGCTAAAGTTCATTCACAATTTGTATGCCAAGAGCGAGAGCACAGTTAACTCTCGAGCTTTCAAGAGCTTTACTCTCGCTCTCTCCCTCTCTTTGATCGTTAGAACGTTGCGTCAGCTTAATGATAGTAAAAACATTGTAAACCAGTTTTGCTGCTATATTTAGCATTTCGGTTGTTTTTCTTTTTTTTTATTCTTATCAATAATAAAACTAAGAATACAAATTTACAAATAATACAATATCAAGAACTGAAGCGCCTAGCTCAGTGGCTCCAGCTGCAGTCGAAATTCCTTGGGATGCAGCAGAAACGAATGATGCTTGAATTGCATGGGCTGCGGCGTATCGGGCGCTGGGCTAAAGCGAAAATTGCGTATTAACGTGATGAGGCCCACGGCCAGCTTCATGCGGCCGAAACGCATGCCAATGCAGATGCGTGGACCCTGGCCGAAGGGCAAGGTAGGCACAGGTGGGTCGCTGCTGGATGGCCTGCTCTGTGAATCTTTCGGGCAGAAACTTTTCGGGTTCCGGATAATAGGCTGCATCATGATGTATGGAATAGACGGGTATGATCAGCTGTGATCCGGCTGGTATATAATGCTTGGGATCGTTGGGCAGCTCAAAGTGCGCATTGGTGCGACGCAAGTGCTCCGAGGCAACGGGATACATGCGCAGGGTCTCTGCGAGATGAGAGAGAGAAGAGAGAGAGAGAGAGAGAAGAGTGAGTTAATGGAATTACGTGTAAAATCGTGCATTCTCTTCTACGTACCCGACATCACCTGCTCCAGATATTTCATTTTATGCATTGCCTCGTAGGTGAGTTCTCCATTCTCTCCATAATTCGCAATGACTTCCTCAATCTCCTCACGCAGCTGACATTGTATATCCTCATGCCGCGCCAGCTCGTATAGGGCCAGGACAAATGCTGTGGCCGTCGTCTCAAAGCCCGCCACGATGAAGACGTACATCTGTGCGGCGATCTCGTTGATTGTGAGACCCTCGGCAGTGTTGCCTTGATCGTATTTTTGCTTCATCTCTACCATGAGATCGACAAGATCGTTGCGCTTTATATTGTGCTCTGCTCGGTGGCTAATGGTGTCCTTGACCAGCTTCATGTAGAAGGCCTCTACATCGGCTGGCGTTCGCTTGATGTGCAGCCTAAGGCTGAGCTCGGGAAAGAACAGGCAGAACAAGTAGTCGATGCGCTTCTTGAGCATCGCATTCAGGCCCATCTGCACAAAGGGTGCCTTGGGATCACGCAGACTGTTGCACTCCAGGCCAAAGATGGCGCTGCCAATGGTGTCCATCGTATAGCAGGCCAGCAGCTTGGTCACCTCCATGGCGGCAACTTGTCCCGCACAACGCTCATGCACCACATTGGACAACTCGCGAGCAATTCGCAGCACCGTGGGAAACATTAGCCTCATCTTTGCGCCACTGAAGATGGGCGTCAAGCGTGGTCGCAGATTATGCCACCTGGGACCATCGATGGCAAAGAGATGCGCCGACAGCGGATCGTCCTGTTCGTTGTAGAACAGTCCTCGACTATCAAAGTTGCTAAAGTCCTTGATGAAGATCTGCTTCAATAGTTCCATATCCGTCACAACATAAGCCGGCTTCATGAAGAAGTACATGCCAAAGAACGGCCCAGAGTCCTTGTACTTCACATAGAGTTTCTGTAGCATTTGCGAGGTGTGCTTCGTGATTCGCCAGCCCAAAATGTTGCCAAACACAGCCACGGGTTTCTCGTGCGCAATGCCGCGATTCTTGAAATAGGAAAATCGATGTTGCATCCACAGATAGAACGCAAGCAGAATGCATGCCAAGAGCGTAATTGTGGCGGACATAGCACTTGGGTGGAAAAAAATTTAGCTGAAACTGGCTAACAGAGCTCGAGCACTGTGGCATTTATAGCAGTTGCTCTGGCACGTTGAGAGGGGGTCAGCACCCCCATATAAGATTAAGCTGCTGCCCATTTGTAGCACAGAGTTCATCTAAAATTCTATGTACATAATGCTAAACACTCAAAAATTGAGCGCGTTTTGTTATATAGGCAGAACTAGTTGTGTTAGGAATTCTTTAGGCAATTTAATTATAATATGATAAAACATATTTGAGCTCAACTAGAAAACTTTGAACTCAAGTTATCAAAATGATTGTGATATTAAAATAAATTCTTTATGGTTAACAAGTTGGTTTAGGTAAATAAGTAAGCATCTGCTCTAGTCGACAGTGCTAGCCTACGAAATACCCTAAAGACTGCAAGATATTATGATGAAAATGTTTTATGAATCTTTATCACACCTATCATATTCAATGAATCTTTTAGAAAAAGCTCCAATATATAAAATTATTAATAAGTATTAATCAAATATTAAAAAAAAGATAAATAAAATAAAATAATAACTTTAATATTTTTTTCGTTTCAATGTATTCAAAAAAGCTGTTGTATTTATATATATATACAATATATTTAAATATTATATTTTTATATGAATTTAATTTGTTTTATAAGAAATGCTCGAATATATAAATGAAAAAAAAAATTAAACAAATTAATAAATTATATAAATAAAACTAACGATAAATAAAAATAAAATAAAAATTAATTCTATTTCTTGTCAATATATTTAAGTATTATATTTTATATGAATTTAATTACAATTATAAGAAAAGCTCAAATAAATAAATAAAAAAAAAAACGTAAGAAAAATAAAAACATTAAAAAATAAAAAATATTTTTCAAAAATTAAAAAAATAAAATAAAATAAAAAATAAAAAAATTTATAAACAAAAAATATTAATAAAAAAATAATGTAAAATAAAAAAAAATAATACGAATAAAACATAATAATAATTTTAATCTCTTATCGTACCAAATATTTAACTAAGCTGTTGTATTTATTTATACTCAATATATGTATTATCTTATAAGAAAAGCTCAAAAAAATATTAAGAAATAAATACAAATAAATTAAAAAAAAAAAATAAATAAAAATAATAAAAATAATAATTGAAAATAAAAAACATAGTTTTATAGTTTGTCAATATATTTAAATATATTTCATTATTATTATATATTATAATAATTGTAAATAAATAAAAATATTAATTAAAAACAAAATAATAAAAAGTAATTAAATAATTAAAAATAATTTTGAGAAAAAAACATTATATTTTTATTTAATTTTATTATTACTTTATTATTAATTAAATTAGTTTTTATAAGAAAAGCTCAACATAAAGAAATAAAAATATGAAAAAAAATAATAAAATTAAAAGAAAATATAAAATATAAATTCTAATGTTTTGTCGTTTCAACATATTTAATTAAATTTATATATATATATAAATATATATGCCCATTATAATTAAGTACTATATTTTTATCTGAATGTTTTGTTTATATGGACTGTCAGACGAGCTCGAGCTGCTTAGCTTGTCGTCTTTATAAAAGAATTTTATAATTGCTGTATACAATTATAATGAAAATGATATCCAAAGCTCACACATTTAATTATATTATGATAGCATTAGGTAACTTTACTCTCAATCGGAGTTTTGTTCAATAATTATCTGATATAGGCATTTCTTAACCTGATAAATTATCAACTAAATTAACAAATTAAACATTATATTTTACATCAATAAACATTTTATTAGCAAGTAATATTTTATGGCAAAAAGAAAATGTTATAATATATAATATACTACATCATTATTATAATAAGAATAATATACATCATTATTATAAGAAAGAATAAGTATTTTTAACAGAATTATTACGAATTTTACAATCAATTGATATAGCTGTGATAATATTCTTGCAGATTTAAATAGTGAGGGTTCAAGCTATTTAATAACTCTTAAAGATATAAACCTTGCTGTTAAAGACAATGGACAGTAGTCACAGTTTAGTTAGACAGCTATTATTTGCCTCTTTTATTTAGACACCTTTCGACAATTCAGTAACAGTACAATGCATTCTCGGCTGAGTAAGAGTATATTCTTGGTGACCCACTTGATGGGTATTTGGGTCTCTGGTGACACACTGAACTTGAAGTCCCTGATCAGATGAGCCAGGCCAACGGCCGTTTGCATAATGCCAAAACGTGAGCCAATGCAATTGCGCGGACCATCGCCAAAGGGCAGCCAGCTACAGGCTGGCCGGGCTGCAATCTCTGCCTCCGTAAAACGTTCGGGCTTGAATTTATCCGGCTCCGGATAAATGTCGGGATCATAATGTATGCCCAGGGCTGGTATCACAACTGCGCTGTTCTTTTCAATATAATACTTGGGGTCGCCGGGCGAATAGTCTGAGATGGCCTTACGTGTGAGATGGGGCAGCACGGGATACTTTCGTAAAGTTCTCTGCAAGAAATGTAATTAAAAAATTTCCAAATCATATATGAAGCTTACTTACCCATGACTACTTGCTGCAGATAATCCATTTGCTTCACATTATCATAGGTATATTCGTTGTTGTATTTGCTCAGGACCTCGTTGATTTCCGCTCTCAGCTTGTTCTGTATATCCTGATGCAGTGCCAGCTCATAGAGAGCAAAGCCCATGGTCGTGGAGCTGGTTTCAAAGCCGGCCACAAAGAAGATAAAGGCCTGGCCGGCCAGCTCCTCAAAGGTGATACCCTCATCGCTGTTGCCCTCCTGCTGCTTTTGGTACATTTCGATGAGCATGTCCATGAAATCGTTGCGCTTCTCCTTGGTCTTGAGGCGATAGTTGATGGTGTCGCGAATGATGCGTATATAGAATTCCTCAACCTCTTCCACAGTTATCTTCAGATGCATGCGACGCGCCAGCTTGGGAAAGCCAAAGATGAAGAAATCGAATATGCCACGATAACGTCGCTCCGCCACAGCTCGTTTGCCCATGGTGACGAAATCGGCGTCGGGATTGCGTTGGCTATTGCAGTCCAGGCCAAAGGCGCAGTTGCCAATGACATCGGCCGTGTAGCGTCCCACTAGATCTGTGACCTCTAGCACCTGAGGTGTGTTCACCTTCTCCTCGAAGATCTTGGCCATTTCCTTGGCCACGTTCAAAACAATGGGCAGCATGTGCTTCATCTTGCCCGAGGTGAAGGTGGGCGTTAGCTTGTGCCTCAGCTGCCGCCACTTATGGCCCTCAATGCTAAACAGCGTAGCGGACAGAGGATCATCAATTTCATTATAGAATATACCACGATTCTCAAAGTTATTAAAGTCCTTGATCAAGACACGCTTCACCAGCTCCATGTCGGTGATAACCACGGTCTTCGTGAAGAAGAAATAGAAGCCAGCAAAGGGTGAATTTCTATTCTTGTACTTTCGATAGTAGTCCCTGAAGACGACGCCCAGCTGGCGCTTACTCGGCCAGTCGGCTATATTACCTTTCGGAAACTTGGGCACATCGTGTGGAATGCCACGACGATTCCAATAGTTGTGCCTATGCCGAGCTGCATAATAGAGCAGCGTCACGATAATTCCGATCAGCACTAGAATTGGCGACATTTCCACAATTGGAAGAAAACTGAGTGAACGATTCGCCAAACACACGCTATTTATAGCTTAAAGTTCTCGCTCTCAGAAAGCTTTGCAGTGAGCGAATAGAGAGAGGGAGAGGGAGAGAGAGTGATATGCATAGATGCATAGAGTGCATTTTAGAGAAAAATTATCACATTTTTCCAACTATCCATTATTCCCTCAATTATTATAAAATAAATAATTTTATTTTATCTAAAAAATTGTGACTCCCAATTGTTATTCAAATTGAAACTTAAATTTGCTTCCATTTCTTTTCATTCGATCGTATCTGTGAGGGTCAGCTAGAAATGTCGTAATCTTATATGAACCCAAATGAAATAAATTGTAAGAAATAATTTAAAAAAAACTTGATTGATCATTTGTATAAAAAAAGTTATAAAAAATATTACAAACATACAATTAAAAGAATTGTTAAAAAATCGAACAAAAAAAAAAACGTATTTTTAAATTTCATTTTGTAGTTTTATTTTTATATGTATATATATATTTTTATTATGACTGTATGTAATAAATAAATTCATTAGCAATTAGTTGTTTCAAAGCAAATCAATTGCAATTTATTTTTTTTATATTAATAAAAAAAAATTATATGTATAAATAAAAAATAATAATAATAAATTCATTACAAATATGTATAAGCTTAATTATAAAAAATAAATAAAAATTAATATAAATAAATTGATTATATTGTTGAATTTATGTTAGTTTTATATTTTAGAATAAGTTTAAATAATTTTTAAAATATTATTATAAATATATATATATTTTTTTTTTTTTTGCTTGAACAAATTTTTGTTTATTATGCTTGCGCATTATTTCCCTTTTATTTCAATATATATTTCATTATTATAGTGAAATTCTAATTAATTGTTTACTAAATCAAAAAAAATTCAAATTATATATATTTATTTAAAATCATTACAGGAAAATTCCTTATTATTAGCTTTAAAGCTTATGTTTAACTTATAATTGTTTCGTAAGCTAAATAGTATTTTAGTTTAATATAAGTTTTAATTTTGTAAATATAATATTATTGTAAGCACATAAACCATTATCAGGCAGTGGTCAATATAATCATGAAATACGAAGTAAATTATTTCCTTTAAAAAAATATATATATTTTTAGTAATTAAAATATTTATTATAAATTTTAATGTACTCTATTTATTTCTGAAGCTCCTCGACTTTTAAGTAAATGCCAGTCGCTGGACACAGCAACAGATTCGAATTGAGGAATCGAATCTTGGACTCGGTGCGCGGACAAACACTGAACTGAAATCGTTTCAGCAGATGGAAGAGGGCGATGCTCGTTTGCATCTTGCCGAATCGCATGCCGATGCAGTTGCGCGGTCCATCGCCAAAGGGCAGCCAGGAGGCTGTGGGTCGCTGGTCCATTTGGTCAGCCAGAAAGCGTTCCGGTATGAATTTGTGCGGCTCCGGATACAGCTCTGGATCATGATGTATGCCATAGACGGGTATGAAGAGCATCTGCCCAGGTTCGATGTAAAAATGTCGATTGCCCTTGGCCGCATAATATTTGCGTGAGACGCGCGAGAGATGAGGCAATGTGGGATACTTGCGAAGGGTCTCTAAGAACCGGAAGATCAATCAGTATATCTCTTTCTCTCTCTCTCTCCCACTCTCTCATATAACACTCACCTGCTATAACTAGTTCCATATAGCGCAGCTCCTGCATGCACTCGTAGGTGAACTGTCCGCCGTGCGCCTGCAATGCCAGCTCGATCTCTTCTCGCAGTCTCTGCTGAATCTGCGGCTGCTTGGCCAACTCGTACAGGGCAAAGGCCAAGGTCGAAGCGGAGGTATCGAAGCCGGCGGCAAAGAATATAAACGATTGAGCTGCAATCTCGGGCAGCGTTAGCTCACCACGTTGCTTCATTTCGATCAGGAGATTCATAAAGTCGTTGCGCACAATCCCTTTGGACTCGCGCTCCTTGACCGTATCGCTGACGATGCGCATGTAGAAGTCCGTGATGTCCTGGTGTATCTGACAGAGACGTAGACGTCTGGCCAGATTCGGAAAGCTTTCGATGAAGCCATCGATGAGCTTGCTATGGCGTCGATCTGTGAAAGCGCGTCGTCCCATCACGGCGAACTCGGCCTCCGGATTGCGCAGACCATTGCACTCCAGGCCAAAGGCACAGTTGCCAATCACATCGGAGGTGTAGCGGGCCATCAGTTCGTTGATCTCCAGAATGCCGCAAATGGCATTGCTGGACAGCTCGGCGCAGACCTGAGCCAACTCCTCGCCCACGGCACAGACGGTGGGAAACATAAACTTCATTTTGCCAGAGCTGAAGGTGGACGACATCTTCTGGCGCAGTGGCCGCCACTTGGGTCCATCGATGCGAAAGAGATGCCCCGTTAGGGGATCATCGCGCTCATTGTGATACATGCCACGATCCTCAAAGTTGGCAAAATCCCGGATCAACACCTGCTTGGCCAGCTCCAGATCCAGCACCAGCACCACGGGTCGCAGCATAAAATAGAAGCCCGCAAATGGTGCTCCGGTGCACTTGAAGCTCTCATAGAGCGGCGTCAGAATGTCCTTAAAGTGCTTCGTCTTGCGATATCCATGCAGATTGCCCATGGGAAAGCTGGGCCGCACATGGCTGATGCGACGGCGTGCCCAATAATTGAGCCGCGTGCGCACATACCAGAAGCTAACGGCAAGTGTCACAAGAAGCAGAGCAATCACATCCAACATAACGCGCGTTTCACTTTCAACTGATCTGAGTTTGAGTCAGAATCTTTTCTCTATAGCTTTACTTAATCAGCTGCTCTGTAGCAGAGTGCAAAGTGCGTTTCAATGTAAACAACGTTTAATTAGCACACTGGAAAGACGCGTGCGATGCTTGCCGATCAGCAATGTATGTGCTTGGAATGTGCATGTTCTCAGCATTTCCAATGTGCTGAGCTTCGTGTGTGTGTGTGTGTTTATTAAAGTGAGAGTAACGAATAGACAGGCAGAGAGAGTGAGAGTGAGAGTGGGAAGGATGCGCGACATTGGTGAGAGAGCTTAGCAGTGCAGCCTTCAACTTGAGTAAGGGCATTGCAAAAACGGCATTGCACACAAGGAATCGGATAATAGAACGAATGCCATGAATTACAGTAACAGTTCTTCATTCGCTATTCGGCTAAGCTTGAGTAAAGCGTGGGTCGACTAGCAAATACCCTATTTTCATTTACATACACATTGTTATTTGTAAAGCTGATTGAAATAAATAAATATATAAATGAATAAATAAAATAATAATAAATAACAAAAAAATAAATAATAAATAATAAACAAATAAATAAAAGGTTTTATACAAAATTGATGAAAATTGAATAACAGTGTAGACGTAAATAATAAAAGTTTCCGTCTGAAGTCACATTAAGTCTCTTACAGTACAAGAAACCCATTTTAACGCATCTACAGGGTATACTGAGCTATAAGTTCACTTTACTTTCATGCATATGCTCAACTGTGTGTGTGTGTACATATATATGTATGTATATATGCATGCCTACACAAAGTCGTTTACACATTTTAACTATTCTCGACGAATATCAAACAAGCGTAGGCAGATAGACAGGGAGAGTGTGAAAGAGAGTGAGAGAGATTGAGTGAGGCAAAGCGAGCTAATGACAAAGTGAGTAACAATAACAGGCACAAGCCGCAACAAGCTCTCTCAATGAGCTTTTGCGCTTATCAAGTTTATTTTTAGTTGCGCAGTTTAATTTCGCGTGGATACAACAATTTATGTATTTCATTGATTTGGCGCGTATTGCAAATAAACATTATCTCAGTGCCTGACCTATGACAACACTTAAACAATTGAACTTTAATTGTGTAAATGAGGAAAAATTAAAAACGTATGTATGCGTATATGTACATGCATATGTGTGTATGTATGTGAAGAAGTGGTTTTCTTTCCATTGGAATTTCAGTTCTTTGGCGTGGAGCTTTAACTGTAGCAGTCCAAATGGTAAAAAGGCAAATATCATCTACAGTCAGCACAGTGTTTATTCGAACACTCGTACAATATTATAATGATAAAAAACTTGAAAAATATTTAAGTTCGACAAACACAAATTTGTTTATATCATTTTGAAGATCCATTTTACTAAAAGTGTATATACTGTATATTTTTAGACAAATATTTGGTTTATAGTGCCTTAGGTAGGTAGGTAGGTTTGTAGAGGTAAAGCTTACCTCGCTTCAGCATCAGCCTGAAAAAAAAGGGACGCCCAAAGGACTCAATTGACGAGAACTTCTGCATTCCCTCTAAAATTCTGAGAAATTATTGTACTAAAAATCAAAAGCAGATTATAATTAATACTCACTGATACATTCATATCTGCTGACTTTGTTCATTTGCATACCATTTATATTCTGATTACCCACATTCTCCACAGTCTCCCGCAAATCTATTTATTAAGTCGTTATCAGGGGGTTTTGAATTAATGGCCCCCTATAGACTTGTTACTCATTTTTTCTTATCTTTCATTTGTTTATTTAAAATATTTTTTTTAGTAATGTCATTGTGATTATACAAATATAGGGAATTCTTGTTATACCATAAACATATTTAGAGTTTTCTCATATTCAATTTAAATTTAACATATTGAGAGCTTTATTACATTTATGCATAGATATCTACGTTAACGTTCCACATAATTATATATATTTAACATTAACTTATTGTTCAATTTCTATATTCATTTTAGATACGCTCCACCTTCAAGATAATGCCATATTGTGTGGACAAGGTAAAGTTACGTTTATCGAAATTCAAAGGAATGTCTGTGCGCTTGGACACACCGAACTTGAAGCGACGTAGTAGAGAGATGAGGCCAACCTTAGCCTGCATTTTCCCAAAACGTTCCCCGATGCAGTTCCTGGGTCCTTCCCCAAAGGGCAGATAGGCAAAATGATGACGTGCCTTGACAGCTGCGGGCTCAAAGCGTGCTGGATCGAAACGTTGGGGTTCGGGATAAATCTCTGGATCATGATGAATGCAATGCACAGGTATCACAATGGCAGTGCCCTGCTCTATGATGAGATTTGTGCCAGGCACTGGGTAATCCCGGTTCGCCAGACGCATCAGATGGGGCAGAATGGGATGCTTACGCAAGGTTTCTGAATGAAAATTCAAGGGAATTATTAAAGAAAACGATGTTATTTAAATTCTTTTCTCCTACCTGCCAGCACTTGATCCAAATAGCTCATCTGGCCAATGGCTTCGTAGGTGAGCTCACCCTCAGATGTCTCTTTGAGCACCGCTTCGATCTCTTCCCTCAGACGCTGCTGTATATCCTGCTGCTGGGCCAGCTCGTATAGACAGAAGGCCATTGTGCTGGAGGAGGTCTCGAAGCCAGCTACGAAGAAGACAAAGGCCTGGGCGGCCATTTGTTCGATAGTCAGACCATGGGATAGATCAATGCCATTGCCTTGACGTGCTGCTTCCTCGTTCTCGGCGCGCAGCTCGATCAGCTGATCGAGGAAATCGTTACGCTTGATGCCATGCTTGATGCGATGATCGACAGTCGTGCGCACAGCGGTCATGAAGAAGTTCGTTATATCGTCGGGTACCAGCTTCAGACGCATCTTTTTGGCAAGGTTCGGATTGGTGAAGATGAAGGACTGCACGAGCTGCGAATGCCGTGGATTCTCGAAGACACTGCGACCCTTCGCACGAAACTCGGCGTACGGATCGGCCAAGCTATTGCACTCGAGACCAAAGGCGCAAGTCCCAATGACATCTGTGGTAAAGCGAGCACAAAGTTCCTTAATCTCCACATCGCCATTTTCAGCGACTGCGGCGCTCACCTCTTTGTCCATTGTATCGGCCAGATGGCGACCCACTCGACAATTATTCGCCAAACATAATTCTAATCCCAGATGCTTCTCCTTTCTTGCCGGACGTAAAGACGGGCGTCAGTTTCTGTCTCCTCGACGCCACCGTCGCCCTCGCGCGTCGAAGAGGAGGTCCCGGTTTATGCGGCTCAATGCGTACATTTGAAAACGCCCGCTATCCTGAAGCACTGAAATCCTTGATCAACCTCGCTTGATCATGATCCCGATCGATAAATGAGTGGCAACACGCTTGAGAACTATAGAGGCCAGCAAACGGCGTCTTGCCCTTGAAGCGATCATATAGCCCGCTGATTGCTGTCCACGAAATGAAGCTTGGAGCCGAGCTTTCATATCCCAATTAGGCAATGGCTTCTCATACGAACTCCCATGCGCTCCCTTAGGTGTTAGATCTTTTGATAGCAACTGATATAGCATCACCAGGGCCACGCCCCCCGCAGTGCGATCGTTAGGAAGAATACCCCAGACCAAGGGCTCTATATGTATATATTGTAATAATTTGAGTTAGCTCTGCAACGCGTCGTATAGCAGCAACTGAATACAATTTCGAGCTTTTTATTCTATTTATGCAGGCCATGGCAAAGGTTGAATAAGCTTTGAGCGAGTAGGCAATTCGTAATCTCTCTTAGTTCTTACGTTTCTCTCTCAAATAAATTCACAATAAATATACGATTTGTTTTCCCATTCTATATGGCCCATGGCCCCAACAGGTGGGACGCTAATATATTCGAAGTGTGGGAGTCTAAGATATATGGTATATATCATGTAAATAAGACATAAATGTATCATATTTAATATAATGATTATTTTCCTTTCATTATTTATTATTATAGTATTATTTTATCTAATTTAAGCAGATAAAGAAGCAGCAGTATTTATACCAATTTTATGTTTCGAGCGAAATTTCACAATGTTTATTTCAGAAGAGTAAGCGAATATTTCGGACGGGTGTAGCGAGCTACGAAATGCTCGCTCACTGATAAGTAAATATTTTAATATATTATAAACTTAACACATTTTATTCATATTCTCATAAAATCTTTATATTTGAAAATGCTTTTGACAGGTTTACAATCTCATTGGATTTTCTAGATTTAATCTGAATAAAATATAAAATGTAAATTAATTAAAGTCTAATTAATTAATAATTTTTCTTATTTCGTTTACACATTTACAGATTTTAATCGAAATGTGATATATTTTTCAATTTTTATGTCTACATATAGCTCTTGTTAAAATATAAAATTGGAAATACAAATATAAATTAAATAATAATGCTAAGTTTAAAAATATAAAGTACTAGTCAAAAATAGATTATAATCTTCATATTGGAACATTAAATAATAATTTAATCACTAAAATGTATTATATTGTAATTTTTAGTCTTTTGCAGACAGATAAGAGATAGCAACTAATCCTAACTCGATTTAACTTTGCTCATTGATTAGATTATACTACCATTGTTATTGTATATTGATTTCAAACATGTCGTACAACTGTAAGATTAGATATAGCATGAAGAAAAAATTGTTGGCCAAGCATGATACAACTTTGGCAAGCTTATGCCAAATTAAATAGAAATGTATATCGCAAGGTATTATGTGATTCCAATTTTTTAGTTAATTATTAATCATTGATGCCATACAACAAATTGGAAAAAACTGCCGGATACGATTCGTATGACCAAGTGAGTTATAACCCAAGTGACAAAATAAATCTATGGCAGGCACATTATTAATATAATAATACCAGAATGTCAAATAACATGTCCTACACCTCTCTTCACCAGTTGTATCTATTTTATATTAATACCACATATTTAATAACTAATGTTTTAAATCTCTTTTCTTTAATACAAAATTTTTATGAATCCATTTATATATCATTTCTTTCTTACACTTTTATCTCTTCCCTGCCCATAAACCATTTTTTACTTTTTCTACTTCTTTTCTTCCACCCCTTATCTCCCTCTCCTCCCTTATTCCCCCCTCTACCCCTTCCCTTTTTTCTTTGTTACCTTTTCTTCTTCCCCCCTTTGCCTACCTTTTTCTCTTCTCTTCCTTTTCTTTTCTTTCGTCCCCCGCTTTTCTACCCTATTTCCCTCTCTTTTCCTCCCCCCACCTTCTCTCTTCCCCTTGTCTATTTTTCTTTCTTCCCCCCCTCTCCTCCTTTCCACTCTCTTTCCCTTACTAAAAACTTTGTATTAGCCATTTGTATATTTTCTTTATTTTACAAAAATTATGATATAGTGCTCTATATTATTTTTCTTTACACTAACCCACCCACATAATACTAATAATTACACGTTCCCTTATATTAGCATATCCGATTTTATTTACTAAAAATTGTGTTACAATATGTATACATAAGGTTATATTATTAATTAAAAAATGTAAGTTCTTCATTCGTTAATCATATTTTGATTCACTATCAAAATTTGGTATAATTTTGAATATTTTTATTTATTCAAAAAAGAATTTTATATGTAGTATTATAAATATATTTTCTTTGCCCATAAAATATAAAATACTTTTTTATACTTTGCTACTTATTTATAAAATTTTCTTCGCTTTTCATATGATTAACATGAAATTTTTCTGTCATTTCCTGTCCAATTGGCAGCCTGTTTCGTCTCACCTAGCCCGATCTTTTCATCATTCATTGTCCACTGGTAAATATAGGTTAATCGCTGGAAGACCGATGCAGTTTTTTTAATAAAGTCTGTTTGGATTGCCCTTTTTTTTTCCAATTGGAATGCCAGCTGGTGCTGCTTGCTTTCTGGCGTTGCATAGATCTATTGATTTTGTTTTTGAGCTGGTGGTTTTTTGTTTGCATTTGATTCTTGTTGGGCTTTTGGCATTGTTTTTAATTAAATTTTGTACGTGTAACTCAAATCTTCGTGGAACTCTGTGCGACTCAACATCAAATTGGGTATCGAAAGTCCGCCAATGGCACAGCTGGTGGGGGGCCCAATGCCAGGGCAGCAGCGAGACGGGGTGCCCGCTTTATTACAAAATCGCTCGCAATTTAGCGAAGCGATAGAGGTCCATAACCGTTGATTTTTGATGGGCAGCGTCGCGGAAGCTGAGCAGCGCCCGCGGGGTTTCTGTGGCCCGCCTGCTCCCGAGTCCGGCTTGCTCCACGCACGTGCACATTAATAACAAGCCCGTTCTATGTGCCAACCGGTGTGTGTGTTGTAGTGGTAACTTAAGGATTTGGCCTAATGCCTACGGCCTGTTTTATGCCGCTAATGCGCCATAGCCATTTTCGAATGGACATAAAAAAGTGTAGCTCTGCGTTTTAGCCCATGAAGTGGGTCGCATCAAATTCACAGCGGGACAAATCGAAAGTAAAGCATGCAATCCAAAGATGGCTTTAAGCTTAACGTCTAGACACCAGATTTTATTGCAGCTGCACAGGCGTAAAGCCCATTGGATTTTCATAATTTCAATAACTAGAATCTGTAAAATATTTGAAGCTTCCTCAACGATGCTGCACAAAGATGCTAATGCAATGATTTATTCTATTGAAATGAGGAAAGGATTTTGACTTTTATTTATTTTAAATAGGCGCAAGATTTATGAGCAGTTAAATAGAAGCTCTTTATTGGATTAAAGTCAAGCTATATTTTTTTTCTTTTTGCCTATTACTCATATCATACTATATAGAACAATTCAAAATCGAATTTAAGATCTTTCGTTTGGCTTTATTAGTAGTATTTGATTTAATTTTTGGGTTTGCATAACTACAAATTTAAATTGTTGATTGAATGTTTTTTATAATTTTTAAATAACACTGCAAGAAAAAATATATCTAACATCATTATATCTAATAAAAATATGTTAATCTACACTATTAATCGTTTTTAACTTTTAAACGCTCTGTCGCGATGAATCAACCGAAACAAAACATGCCTAACGCTCTCCTTCTCTAAGCAATAGATAGAATGTATCTTTCTATTGAGCGCCTTGCATTGAACTATTCGTTTAATGCTCTTTTTTTCAACACGAACCTCGTTACGAAGCGATACGATTGGCGGTTCGCACAAGAGCTGAGAAGTTTGTGAGCAACACAGCTGGCATCTATGCAAACTCTCTCACACACACCATATGCATTCACACAGCACACGTGCGCTATTGTAAGGTTTGGCGAAGACAGCTTCTCGCTTCCTCAATACCCACACAAAGGCAAAACTCAACCAAACGGTTAGAGAACGACCATCAAATAAAAAAAGTTTTTTCTGACAATCCAAAACGATCTCGTTGCAAAACCGCCACTCTCGGGTTGCTCTCTCAGTTTTTCCTTTTCTTAAGTTTACGTAAATGACACGACTTTACAGACTTGTGAAACGACCCAAGAGAAATTTGACAGTTCTGGAGAAAGGAAGTTTAAAGTTTATTAAATTTGTTAAATTTGGTATTAATAAATATAATAACCAACAATATAATACAAAACTGTTGTTTAAAAACTTCATACAAATTATCTGTAATGATTATCTAAAAAATATATACATATAGCGTAGATCAATCTATCTGAATATATTCAGTTAACTCTTGGGACCAACTACAAACAATAAATTAAAATAATAATATAAATATATATAATACAATTCGATTGCAAGTACATTAATGCCATATTCACTCAGTTCTGGCCCCTTTTAAAATACAGCTACTTTGACATTAGTGTTCCATTAAATACGATCTCTCTTTCACAGCGTAAACGAAGTGAACAATGAATCTGATTAAAGATTCAACCAGCGGAGCTTCGCCAACTTTTCTGCCCGAGCAAGTAAAATTTTTCGCAACTCGTTTAAGCTTTATTAAGCCCATACTGAGGGCACTGCCATGAATATTTATTTGTAGCCATTTTTGGGGGTTTTATTAGCCGTACTGCCGCCCACCTCGAACTGTTCAAAGTTCTCTAAGAGTGTCCGAATAAAGTCTTTGCAATCAGTTGACAATCCAATTTGCGCGCACTTAAAGCCGTCTGCAGAATCAGATTTGTATTTATATTTGTTTCAGTTATTACAAAAGAACATTTATTTCCATGCTCAAACTTTTCTTTATTTTAGCTGTTATATATAAACTTATAATATATTTTTTTTGTGTGTGCCAAAGCGAAACAGATAATTTATTTTGGGACACGCTTCCCTTGGTTCCTCTGAGTGTAAGCCAATCAATTGGTTGGGGACATTTACAAAGGCCAGCCAATGGGACGCCCAAAAGCAATTTTAATGTAATCACTGTGGCCTGTTGAATTGTGTTGGGTGGTGGGGAAAATAGGCTGTGGATTTTTCTCCTCTTCTCGGCCAGTAGACCAAACCACTTAAAGTAATTGGCCAGGCTGCGGTCCGCTTCATATATTATCTGAGAAACACGCGCCAGCTGAAACACAATTTCATACTCTCATATTATTTTTAATATATTTTATATTTTAAATTCTATATAGTTTTATATTTTCTACCTGTTAATATTTTATATTTTTTATTTTTATATTTTTATCTTTATATTTTATATTTTATATTTTCTATTTTATATTTTATATTTTATATTTATATTTTATATTTTCTATTTTCATATTTTATATTTTATATTAGATTTAATATTTTATATTTTATATTTGTGTATTTATATGCTATATATTTTTATAATTTTTATATTTTATATTTTATATTTAATAGTAAATTTATTTTTATCTGTTTCTTTAAGCACTTTAAACAGTCCAGCATGAATTGTTAACTTTCTAAATGGAACTAAAGCATTTAAAATGCATCTGAAAATTTGGTTCATCTCCTCTCCGCATACATCCATAAAGTGGGCTAGAAGGGCCCTTGAATTTCAGCAGCTGTGCGCTTCTGTGTCACTATTTCCAGCGAGAGAGTTTTAGGAATAATATAACAGACCGAAAGCAACTTTTTTTGCACCACAATTTGACAGTGCGTCACCGAGATGTGCTAAGCCCTAGCACCACACATTACCGGGCCGAGGAGAGAAAAGTTTTAAGCCGAACGAATGCACTAATTAGTAGCATGAAAGCCAAAGAAATATGTTGCGCTTAGCACAACATAAACGATCGGACTAGTTCCAATGGGTGTCAATTGGAATGAAGCCCAGTAAGGTGCGATTTAAAGATTCGTGCTTTAGTTTCCTTTTGCGGACCGCGACATCATTGCACCATGGCAGAGGCCAACTCAGTCCAACGGGCGCAGAAAATAAGGCCAAAAAGAAGAGACCAAAACGAAGAGCACAAAAAGAAAAATTCCAACCACTCATGATGCCTGGCCTGACGGCCCACATATACTATTGTGTGTGGTGTGGTAGGCCTGTTCGCAGGAGTGCGCAGTTGCCATGATTTTTGGTCAATTGACGGGCGTTGTCTTGGCCCGTCGAAACAGCTGCCTGATGTGGCGTTAAATATATTTTAACTAGCGCGTGTTCAGCTGACAGTTAGCCATACTTCACTTGCAACAATTCCAATTTTTCGATTACTTTCCAGGCGTTTAATGACATCATCAGCATCCTTTCGGCAATCGGCATCGTTGCTATCATCATCATTATCAGAGAGCAAAACCAAGCACGTTCAATTATGTTATTTACATTTATTAGTGATTCTCAAAAAATTGCCGAGCATTGACTAATGAGCCTATATGGTGGCCAAAAGGTCAAAATCCATTTTGTGCTCAGCAAAAGATCTCAAGCTATATTCTCTCTGTGCGTCGTAATACGTTTTGTCAAGTGATGACTATCTTGGTCGACGAGCAGGTAAATATATGTTACAGAATAAATAAGATAAACAAATAACTTGAGTAATAAAAGAACCAAATATTCATTTCTTTTAACTTGTTCAATTAGCACGTACTTATCTCACGATTTAGGTCTCATCTAGACATGTTTAGGGTAGTATGAAGTCGTTGTCTCTTTTTTTTTTACATTTATTTTTTATGTACTTTGCTATAAAGCGGAGATTTATGTGCTGCGTCTATATAAATCATGCTTAGGTCACAATTCATTATGCTTAGCTGAGAGCCACTTGGTCTTGCTGCATACCAATTTTATGTAGCATACTTTTCTGGCTTTTTCTGGGCAGAGCGGCCAGAATGACCAGCGGCAAATGTGGGTCACATTTACGTACAAGGACGGTGCTTTGCTAAACAAATGGCTTGGCACTCCAAACTGCATAAATTGCTATTAGTTTAGCGAAAAGGTATTAGCGAAAAAAAAAAGGCAAATCGGGGTGAAACATAAGCGAACAGCAACAAATTTGCCAAGTTCACCTGAACAAGCATTTTGTACTTATCAGCCTTTATTTATGCTTTTTAATTGGGTTGCTTAAGCACTTTATCTGAGAAAAATGCGAGCCATTGGAAAATGAATGCAAAAATCACAACACAGCGAAATTCATTTCCACCTCGCCATGAAACCACTCGGAGTGGAGAAAATTGCTTTGCAAGAACAATTTTTTCGGGATTTTCGAATTTTTTAAGCATTTCATGGTAGATTTAATCGCTTTTAGTTTATATTTTAAATTTATTTGATATATAGAATATACCTATATTGAATTTATTTTATTGCAGTTGTAAAAATAGATCAATTTTATATACAAAATATTTCCAAGCTCTTTCTCTTTTCTTCTACTTATTTATTTATTTCCTTATTTTTTATTTATCATTTCCTTTTTTTAACCTCCATCGAGGTTGAACTTTTTTATATGCAAATACATTTATTATTTTCCGACTTACTTTTCTTACCCTTTTTCCTCGGAATTGTCTTTTTTGTACATTCGCAAAGTGGATCAAAAGTAGTATAGAAACTTTGGCGACCACACGCTGGCAGCATATAAGGTATTACACTTTGTCCACATTTTTTGCTTTGGTCCATCGGATGATTGTTTGTCACAGTGATTTGGTCCATAACAGTTTTGTAATTTGTGTATAGCTTAAAACACGATTTAAAAATCCAATTTAATAAGTGCCCATATTATTTTTGCGAAATTTATTGAAGTCCATAGCATATTGGCAAATTGTGCGTAACTAAGCGCTAACAACAAGCTTTGGCAGCATCAGCGACAACAAAACAAAACAAAACAAAAGCACAACAACATAAATAATATAAAAACGTTTTTAAATTTATGATAATTTTTCCGGCACGTGTTTATTTTCATATGATGCCCCTATATGCATTAGTATTGGGTCCAAAGGGTAAGATTTGTTTTTATTTTAAATATATTTAAATATATATTTTAATATTTAATATAAAAAATAAATAATATTGATCTGAACTTTAACAGTATTTATTTCTAATTTAAATTAAATTAAAGTTATTTTTTTTTTACGTTAAATTTTTTTAATTTCTTTTTTTAACTATTCTAGGTTTTATTATTTATATTAATAATATTAATATTTTTATTATTCTTCCTGCCTTTTGTTAAAAAATATTTTATTGATTTATTTTTTAATTATTTCTTATTATATATTTTTTTTAGCTTAATTTTTTATTTGTAAATTTCTGGCTTTATTTATTTTTATTCTTTCTGCTTTAGCTAAAAATACTATTTTATTATTTATTATTTAATTTTTGTAATTTTTTTATTACTTTTATTTTTTTAGCTGAACATTTGTTTTTATAATTTTTTGAATTTATTTTACATATGTTTAATATTATAATTTTGTATATATTAATCAGAAAAATGTTATTTGGATTGAATTTTAATTATTAATTTTTCAAATATTCATTATTTATCCAAAAAAAATTAAAGTTCAATTATTTAGTCATTGAGATATTTATTTATATATTTTATTCGTTCATAATTAATTATTTATTTATTGAATTTATCATCTATAATTCATTCACTATTATGTTTAAGTTTAATATATTTTTTATTAGATTTTAATTATATATATTTTTTTTTCTATTTACCTTACCTAATTTATTCATTAAAATACTCAGTTTAAATTTAATTTATTTATTTATAATTATTTATTCAGCTTATTATTTTATATTTATAAATTTTTAATTTTATTATTTTATATATTTATTCAGCTTATTAATTTTATTACTTTTTAATTTTGTAACTATTTATATTAAAATATTACTTTATTTTATTTATTTTTTTTATTTCGATTATTTAAATATAAACTATTCATAATTTAAAATATTTAATAACTATAATTCTTTATTTGAAGAATAATTCTTATCTGAAGAATAGATGCCGCTCAGTGGCCAAATACCTTTTTGTAGAATTAGCTACAAATATCTCGCATTTAATTATAGACATTTTATAGGGTATTTGCCACAGATTGCATTCACTTTTGTTTTGTGTTGATTGCGTAAGCATTTAGCTTGACCCGCAATGCCTGGCAACAGCACAATTGGAGCCGGGCCTTAGATTAGTGGCAGCCGGAAAATGAATGTGTGAACACAATCAATTTTGCAAATCGTTTGTTGTCCATGCATTAGGCTGTCAAATGAACTCGTGCCGCGTACGTACATATGTGGGGTCAAAACAAATCAAGGCTTGATTTGAAAAAATGCGCATTGCAAATGTCAATGGAATAGGGGAAAGGGAATGGGAAAGGGGAATAATGGGCTATGTGACTTGTGGCAGCAGGTCACGTCGTCCCTTTTTGGCCGAGATCCTCGTTTGGCATTGTCAGTCAAGGCTTAGACTGACTGAGCTGTGACTTTGCCGCTTGCCAGCTGTCGCGCTCATTGATTAATGAGTTAATGGCAATGGCACTTACCTTGGCTTGGCATGCGTGGCGTATGCGCAACGTGGCGCTTTGTATGCATTGGCTGCTTGCCAGCGGCACGTGAACAATTGCAGCTGAAGTGCAGCTGTTGACAACGAGAGCTGCAAAAGAGTTGTCATCGTCATTGCGGCACGTGTTACTGCCACGCACAGATGCCTCGCCAGGATAGCCAGCATTGCCAGCAGCTGTCTCTAATGCACTTCAATTTGCCAATGGGCCATCAGACAGCGTCTGAACGAACACCTTGATGCCAGCATCCGTTCGGATTCGGCAGTCACATTGTTGGCAGCTCTGTTGACTTTCTGGCTCGTTGCGCTCAATTGAATGCCGAAATTGGCTTGTGGCAAAGACAATTGCAGCGCTTCGCTTATAATCAGCTGCTTTTTGAGTCTCTGTCTCTGTCTCTTTCTCTCTGCTCATTATGTCAGTTGCCTGTTGCCCAAAGCCCCGATCATCCGTGGCCCCAATTGGCACTTCCCTTTCGCGCTCAGGCAGTATCTTGCAAGTGCCGAGGCTCACGTTCTTTAGCTGCTGAATATTTAATATGATTTTCATGCACTTGCCTGAGCAATCTCTTTGGTTAGTTTCATTTCTTCTTTCTCTCTTGAAATGAAATTAATTTCTTGCATTCGTGCAGAAAACTTTGCTGCAATCATATATTTTCAGAGCTTGTCTTCATATTGTATATTATTGCATATCATATATGCATGCCGAGCAGCACAAAAGCGTTTACCAACAAAAGTCCAGGTAACAATCTGCAGTGCTATATGTATATATGTAATGTATGTATTCTTAGTCTTTGTGGTGAGCCATTGCAATTCTTGCTTTAATTTTATTCGTGTGCTTAAAAAATTGAAGCTTGCATCTGCGAGAGCTTAAATTGTGATTGGTCTATAATGTATCAATCAAAAAATCATATATCTTAAGAAAATAAAAAATTTTTCCCAAGTTGTTTTTATATAAACATAATTTTTTTTATAATTTTATTTTTATTTCTTAACACAAAAGGTAAATAAATTTTTAATTGCAATAAATTTCAATTTTTTTTTAAATAAATAAAAAGCTGAACTAAAAATAAAAGTTATAATAAATATAGAACTACAATACATGAAACCTAATCACATTCAAATCAAATTAAAAATGCAAATTCAAGTTCAATAACAATAATCATAAAAAAAAAATCAAATTACAATCTTAAAAATTAAAAAAAAAATACATAATCCTAAAAATAAAATTCCAATAAACACAAATTAAAATTAAAATTATAATAAATTAAACTAAAAATTCTGGAAAGTTAAAATGAATCAAAATTTTAAAAAATACATATAAAACTAAAATAAAATAAAAATTAAAATTAAATCAAATTAAAATAAAAATTAAAGTTAAAATAAAATAAACTTAACACAAAAAAAAACAATTAATTTAAGAAATATTATAAAAAAAAAAACTAAAATACAAATACAATTAAACTTAATCAAATTAAAATCAAATAAAGATTCCAATAAACACGCATTAAAATTAAATTATAATAATCTAAGACTAAAATAAAAAATAATACAATTAAAATTAAATCAATTAAAAAATCAAATAAAAATTAAAATTAAAATTGAAATTAAATATAAAATATAAATAAATTAAATTAAATTAAAAACGAAATTAAAACTTGCTTACCAGCGAGCCAAGTCAATTTATACAAGTATTTATGCATTTCATAGCGCTCAAATTTCTTATTAATAAAGATTCACACCAATTTTCTTTTTCTTTTCTTTCCTTTTATTTTCCGTCCTTGCTGTTTTCTTCCCGTTTTGGTCCGTACAAGCGCCATCAATATTGTTGCGGGTTTTAGCTAGAGAGAGAGAGAGCCAATTCATAGTCTGGAATCTTGACATTCAAGATTAAAATATATTTAGTATCATTACCCACACGATATATCCTCCCGGGCCTTTGGTTGACTTGGCTAAGCCAGACAAAGTTATATTCTACAAAACTTAATTGAGTTGCTGATTGACCGTATCTATTGATTTATTGAGAACTGTTTATACCAACACTTGCCAAGCATGCCCACTTGAAAAAGCTGTCCCAAGTTTGACGAAGTAAACTATGGACTGCCTTTTTTAAGGCTGAAAAGTCAAGCGCAGTTGGTGTGCCTGACTTCCTCTATTGACTTGGCTGCATTTTTTTAAATGATTTTTTGATACTTATTTGCAGAAATGTATGTTTTTTCTTCAGGTATTTAAATATTCCTAAAATGTATATGTTTATTGTTAAATAAGAAATATTGGCCTAACCATCGACACTTTTACATTCAATTGTTATATGTTTAATAACTTGCTTTTTTTTTTTTTCAAATGTATACAGTTTTTAATTATGCGAGTTGATTTCTTTGCAATAAAATAATAATAATATATTTCTGTTTACTCATTGATCACCAATTCATATTTAATTATATAGCTACAAATAACAGTTATTTGGTCTCACTTCTCTCATTCTATCAGAGGGAAACAGCAGAAAGTAGCCGACGCGTTTATGTATATATCTGTCTTCGTCCTGACAGTTTTTTTGCGTGTGAGTAATTCGTGTTATACCCCTCCCTTTTGAGAAGACTTATTTCGCGAGTAATAGCCACGATACGATACGAATACGAGTCTCACATGACCTCTTGAGACTTTTCAGAGGTGCAGATCTCAAAAGACAATGCGCAGTGAATCAATTCACACTAAGCACACATATGGCACCTGTCGTATTATTGAATCTGCATTTGAGCGCCAAAAAAGAAAAAAAAAAAAAGAAAGATCTTGATTGAAGATTGTGGACAAACTCCAAACACAGATCGTTACAGTCTGAGTGCGAGCGAATATGTTGAGGAAGACTGCAATTTGTTACTTCTTTCAAAATGTTGAGTGAGTTGAGTATTTTTGGACTTTGAGAAAGGCTCGACAACTTCGTGAGAATGTGATCTGATAAATATATATATTTATTATATAAACACATACAAATATATGCATATATTCACTGATGTCTTGAGCTTAATCATTTGATATCTGTTAGGTTGAATTATGTATGCAAATTCTTTCTTTATTTGCAAAAAAAAAAAATAATAAATAAATAAATAAATAAAAAAAAAACAAATAAATAAAGAAAAAAATTTAAAAATTAAAAAAAATTTTTTTTGTTTTTTAGAACTAACTATTCATATATTAAAATATTTATGTTTACTTAGATAAATACAATGCTACATAGATAGATACATCCTCGCTGATTGTCCTGGTCAACATCAGATTTTAGATTAAATTTTGCATATATATGTAAATTTATTTAAATTTATATAATTACATTAATATATTCACAGCTTGTCTTGAGCTTCATCAGCTTTCAGCTTTTGTAAACCTATTATTATTATTATTTTTTTAAATTAATAAATATTAACTCAAACATTTCACATTGCGTCTTATGTATTTGACTCGTCGCGCCACGACGGGCTGTCAGCATTTTTCTTGACATTTTCTGGTCGTACTGTCAGACTTTGATATTTAAATCATATTTGTGTTACCTTTTGCTTTATTATAATTTTTTTTTTTACTTTGGCAGTCAAATTGGACATTGGCAGACAGTCCAAAAGCCTTAAGCGTCCTTTGGATTGGCTTGATGCTTGCGCATGCAGCTGATAAGTTAAATGAAGTTGCCTTTTCATTGCAATTATCATTTATGGCGCTGCTGTATGAGAAATTTGACCTGCAGCAGTTCGATTCAGTTAACTGGACGTCATTGACATTGGAATTGATGTGCGAGTCCGATTGGGTCATGTATGGATGGCTAACACGTTCGTTGACATGGCAAATATATTTATAAAAATATATACTTATATTACTTCTTTTTTTTTTTGTGCAGCGCGTTATAACTGAATTATCTGTCGAGTTATGTTGCCGTCTGCTTTGACATGCCGCAGAGTCGTTGACATTGCTCGACTGTAATGGCATAATTTAAGAGGCTTAAGACAATGCCTGAGAGCGGCCTCTGCGCCACGGCCAGCTGCTGTCCCTTTTTTGCTGTTGCTTTTGTTTCTTTTCGTTTTCTTTTCTTTTTTTGTAGTAATTTATGTGCGTTGCTTTTTCTGTCAAAGTCGTTTGCTATAATGACAAACGCAGCCAGCAACAATTGTAAAGTACATGACATGGGTCGTATACATTATATTTTGCGAGCCAACTTTTAACGCACAAATTGTAGCGATGTAGTGAGGCGTGGCTGTAAGAAAGAGGCTGGAGGCGGTAGATATGATTCACACACACACACACACGTGCATGGAAGCTGGCAATTTCCTTGAGGGTGTCTTGGCATGCGACACGGGTGGCTGAGTTATATGTGCAACTTAATTTGCAGCTGCCACACCTGTGGCTTCTGAGGCTTCTGCCATTGGCAGCCTTGGCCCTTTTTGACATGAATTTATGAGATAATATATGTGGCCATACATATTACATGTGTGTGTGTGTGCTGATGCGTTATGCATGTATGTGACATAAAACTGTTGCAACATTTATTAAAATATATTCCGCTCAATAAATAAATGTGCTAATGTATTTGCCAGACAGCATTGCTAACATCTCTTAAGAGTCGAATCACTGTTAAAAGACTCTTTATTACTCAATCGTGGAGTCAAATTGCTAAATTTAAGAGAGCACATCCACTGTAATGTAATGTAATGAGAGCACACGCACTGTAATGTAAGTCAGTGGGTTACAGCTATTAGGCGTGCTGTTAGCAGTGCGCGCTGTTAGCTGTGCCACGTGTTGCATGGCTTTCACTTTTGCCTGCTCTGTTAAAATTTCCCTTGCCATACGCAGTTGAATGGGATACTTACACACGAAGCCGCTCAGTATGCAGCGTATCCGCGTGATCGTCTGACGTGTGTGTGTGTGGGAGAGAGTGAAAGCGCTGTGTCGTCTAACGTATTCCTATTCAAAACGACGTAAGCAAATACTGTCAAAAGCAAAATCCAGCCTATGGAATTATTCATGAAGCTAAATGCAGAGCGCGATTTTTTTTCAACCCATTTTCGAGCGGTTTGTTTGTGATGCGTTATTCTTTGTGTACTTCGCTTTATGCAAAGATATTGTATGCCTGTTGTCCTCGGGCTGTCTTAAAGTTTTAAGCGTTTCACCATATGCGAACAACTGGCGACAGCAAAGTGAATGAATTTAGTGTGAAATAACAATGGATAAATGTGCAGAGAAAACAAAAAAATTGTGAGAAATATAAACTACTTCAATGAATTTATTTAAAGGTTTTTAAATTCCATGTTTATTGACTTTGGTAGGTCATTTAATTATTTTATTATAAATATTTAAAATATAAATATTTCACAGAATTTAAAGCGTATTAAATAAGGCAATTTAAAATATATAAATAATTTATCAATTTATTTTATTTAAATTTCTAATAAATATTGAATACTGATTATTTCAAGTCAAATGTATATTTTTCTTTAAATTAATAAATTCTCTCTTAATCGAATATTATTTTTAAAATTTTAAATGCAATTGTTTTTATATATTTTATATTTATTATTTATATAAATCTAAATTTAAATAAATATTTGATTTTTAATTAAATTAAATTTTTTGTTATATATATTTTGTATTTATATTTTATTTATTTACTTTTATTTATAATTCTAAATTTAAATAAATATTTAATATTTGGTATTTAAGCTTTGCATTTAATAAAACTTTCAGTTCATGCTTGTTAAATCTAGAGTTAATGGATTTTCAACAATGAGTCTTTAGCAACGCGCACATTTGTCGCAAGTGAAAAGCGTTTTACTCCTCACAGTTTCGCCTGCAAACTCATGACTCTTTTGTGGCTTCGTGCAGTCGAAACTATTGTTGTTAACGTCTTTTGTGTGTGCTCATGAATGCCTGTCATATGATGGTCCCTTAGCATCAGGCAATGCTTTACTTTCGCATAAGTTTCTGATCTGTTTGTATAAGACTGTTTGCACTGATGGAAATTGTAATCGGTTTCAACATTTAACTAAGATGGGCTAAGATTATTAGATTATTATATTTTTTTAAATTTATTTTAATATGGAATATTTCTTCTGACTATTTTTTGTTTTATCATTTATTTAATTTTATTCCTTAATAAAAAATATTTATATAATTTTTAAAAGCAACCAAAAACTATTGTTTTTTTATTTATTTTATTTTTTTTTTTTTTGTATATCAATTTATAATTGGCAATATTTCGTATCTACTCTTAATTAAATTAATACATTATTTATTTATTTTTTTTTTTAGTTTTATTTCTTTGATTTAGTTCAAATATTTTATTTATTTTTTTTATTTAATTTATTTTATTAATTTTATTTTTTTTAATTTATTCCTTCATTTTTAATTTATTTAATTTTATTTTATTATTTTTATTATTCATGTATTTTCTTTAATTCGTTTGTGTTATTTATGTTTTTTTTTAATATTTTATTTACTTCCTTTGTTTTATGAATTTTTATTTTTATTTATTTCATTTTTTCATTTATTTTATTTATTTTTGTTTATTCATTTATTTAATTTAATTCTTTCTTTTATTTGTAATTAATTTTATTTTTATTTTATTTATTTCACTTATTATTTTATTTGATCTTAGTTTTTTTAAATGTTATTTTTTCATTAGTTTATTTATAATTTATTATATTTATTGATTTTATTTTTTTCTTTTCCCCTATTTTATTTATTTCATTTATTATTTTATTTCATTCTTTTTATTTTATTTATTTTTTATTTATTTCATTTATTTTATTTATTATTATTATTTTTATTTTGAGCCCCTATGCAGCATTAAATATCTTCTCAATTTGCTGCATGAACTGAATATATTTTGCAATTTGTTAGCTATATTGAGCGGTCGATAAACGAGAAACTTATTCAAATATCATATCTTTTGCAAACTTTGTTGCTGAGAAAAAAAAAAACAAACAAACAATAATGTGCAGAAAAGTTTATGAAAATATAAATATATTGCAGGAAGCTTACGAAGAGGAAGAATAAGGGTAAGAGTAATGGGAGTAGAATGAGTGCGAAATTACTTTTAATCAATTTGAGTTGGATATAGTGTAGTACACTCCATAAATTTTATTTATGGTATACCATAAAATATAACAACGAAATATTTATTAATACTTATTGGTCTTGATTGATTGAGTGAGTGAATGACTGTAGAGCCCTTAAAGTTTATTAAATTTGAATTCAAAGTGTTTTACACTCAGCTGAATATAATGCAAGAGCATTAAAATCGTCCTTTGTCTTCCTTAGCTCCTTAAACAGGTAATTAGTGCTCTTATTGATTTGAATTTGAATTCCCTGATTAGATTTATGATATGCGAATGAATGAATAAATGTCTTTGTGCAATGATTAATGATGAAACTAATCAAAATTTGAGAGTCGCAAGGGACACACAGTTTAAAGTGCTTAAATTGTCTTTAGTGTTTTATGATTGATTGATGGCTTTTGAATATACACTGTATCGCACGGAAGTCCAAGAAGAGATCTTATAAATTTAAAGCAATTTTTTGTGTGCGAATTTTAATGCCAAACTCACTTGTTACAAATGTTACATCAGTTTGACAAATTACAACTTGTGAAAAATATGAAAAGCAACTCGCTGCAAAAAAGTCACTCTTTACACAAAGCGGAAATGTGTTTCGGCAAAAAATTTCTTTAGCTTGTGAAAGTATAGGTATATATATAAAAGTAAAAAAAAAAAAAAAAAAAAAAAAAAAAAAAAAAAACGAGTCTAACATACGACATGATACGAGCTTTTTTTAATAATATATAAAATATATGATATAATACTTAAAAAAAAAAAAAATAATTTCAATATAAAATATAATATGATACGTTTTATAATTAATAAGAAATGATTACTAAATAAATACTAAAATAAAAAATGATTCTTTAAATTTAATTAAAGAATTTATAATACGTTTTATTACTATACAACAATTATTAATATAAAAAAAAATAAATAAAATAAAATAAGTTCAATAGTTTTTTTAATTTAATATATTTTTAAATTTAATTACTATATAAAATGATTACTAAACAAATTATTAAATAAATTCAAAGACTTTTTAAATTGAAATAATAAATATAAAATACATTTTATTACCATTTCAAAAATGTATAATATAAAAAATAATAAGATAAATTCAATAGTTTTTTTTTTAAATTTAATATTACTATATAACAAATTATTAATATATTATTAATTCAATAAATTCAAAGGTTTTGATATCTACTATACATATAAAAAAAAGTCGGGTTTTCATCTCGGATGCTATAATTCCAGAACGCAGAAAAAAAAAAAAATAAAATAAAAAACCAATTTTCACGGTTTTGCATTTATTTTATATTTTAATTGTATTGATGCATTGTCTTTTTAAATTTTTTATATCTCTTACTTGAGTTTTCTGTTATGGTATTTTTTTTATCATACAGGATAACATCGATCTTCTTTTCTTTTCTTTTTTTTTTTTTTTGTCACTTCATTGTTTACCCGCAATTAATTGGGTGCTACATAAAACATTTTGCATTGTGCAGTCGAGACAGATGGCATTGGCATTGGTATTGTCATTGGCATTGGCATTGGGAAAGGGCGTGCAGCTGAATTTATGACAAACACGTGTGAGTGCCAGCTACTATTGATAGCTCTACCGTATTGCACAGACACATAAGACATCTATTATATATGTATATATGTATTTATACATATATATATGTATTTGTAGGCGTATAAAAAAATATATATATATATATTTTGTTTCGTGCCTCAGAACTGGAATTTATGTGCGGCAGCCGAATTTATTGTTATTGACTTGGCGCATCGAGTTTCTTGGCTCTCGCTTATACTACATATACATATATATTCGAGCACTTGAGATTATTGGGCCAACCTTAATAAAAAGTCAATTCTAGGCAGCATATTGGAATTATTTGTGGCTGCTGCATTGAATTTGAAGTGAAGCGAGCAAATCCAAGTTTCTATTACAGCAAACTGGCTAAATAATAAAACGTTTAATTAAATTGGCGGCAAAGCACAGCAAAATTTATTTATATATTATGTGAACTTTAATTATTTAAATGTTTATTTCCTTAACAAAGGGAAAGAGCAGTTGGTTTTTATTTTTATTTTATATATAATTTAAATTTAATTTAATGTGATGTAATATAAAAATATATATAATATTAATATAGTATAATAATAAAAAAAAAAAATAAAATAAAAAAAAAATTACGAAATTAATTTAAATATATAAATCTTAAAAATAGTAGTGCAGAAAACTTCTATGCCTTCGTAACTAATTATATATTAAATGAAATATTCGTTTTAAATTGAGTCAATAATTTTTTTTGTTACATATTTCATTTCTTTTAATTTTTAAAAAATATTATTATTATTACTATTTTTTTTATTTTATTATATTTTTTGTTTTGGAAATGCCACTACTTTAATTTTATTTTATTTATTTTTATTTATTTTTATTTTTTTTTTATTTACTTATTTACTTATTTAATTATTTTTTTTGTACAACATTACTTCTAACAAATTGTTTATTTAATTTTATTTATCTATATATATTTATTATATTTTTTTTTCCAATAAAAAAAGAAAACTGAAAACAATTTTATTAATTTGTAATATAATGCCTGCTCGAATACATTTATATAATTTTAATTATATAGTTTCTACATTGATTAATATTATAAAATTTAATTATTAATTGTATACTCTCCTAGCTAAAAACTCTGTAGGCCCAAAGCCCTGAAGCTCTCAGTGCTTTGAATGAGATATTTTTAGCTCCTTTTATCAGCCTGTTTCTGTTTGTGACTTATAATTGAAGGTAAATTAAGGCGAATATCCATAGCGCAAACTTTGCTGCTAATTAACAAGTGGCGCACACAACGACATGCGAAAAAAAAATGCAAAATTCAATTAGTGGAAAGCATAAAACGCATGCATTCGCAGCTATTCAGAGCGCAAAACTTTCCTACAGGGCTTACAAATGCATTAAAAGCACTTTTCAAAGGCAAAAAGATTATCTAACCAAAAGCAAAATTATTTTAGCTGTAAATACTAAAGCAAAAGAATTTGAGGCAAGCGAATTAAATTGTGAAATACTTTGATTGCGCAATTTGCAAGGGATTAGTTGAGCAAAGGCTTTAATTGTTGAGATATTTTGCTCCAAAGTAGTTCACTTCTCAGAAAATTGTTTCAAATTGAACAATTTTTCTATCTATATTTGAATTTCAAATCAAATCGAAATAAGATATTTCGAATGCAATAAATAATAAAAACATATCAGCAAGCTTTTTTTTGCACAAAAATAATTAAAGTAGAATAAAAAAAAAAAAAAAAAAAAACATTGCATTTACTTTTCAAGTGGCCATTATTTTGAAGGGCTTAAGGATTTTATGCGAGAGAAATCAGATAAAAGCAAATACATTGTCAGACCAGAGACGTTAACTTTAAGAGGCTTATAGTTTCTTCTTTTTTTTTCTCTACGAATTATATTCCTGATTCTTGGCACTCAACTATTTTTATTTGGAAAAATTTCGTTTGCTCACTTGCATATTTGTTGCGTTACAATGCGTTGTGAGCTTTGCCTTGGCTTTTGCCCTTTTTCTGTGCTCTTTGCTGGAGTATAAAGGGCTTAATAGCAATGCGAGGCGTGGCAGTTCCGTTGAAGTATTATATACTTATATTATTGAGGAGGAAGTGCTGAGTTGATCTGATGAAAAAAGTATCTGAAAAAAAGAAAATTTATAAATAAAAAGAATTGTATATAAATGTTAAAATTATTGTAAAACCAGTTCTGCTCAAGCTGCAGTGTATCAACCAGTCTATCACTCCCAACTAGAAACACTCTAGATGGTATTTCTCTTCTTTTATTTTCGGCTTCAGTCGAGTATGTTTAAAATTCTTTATGGTCTGTGCGTACTCACACTTATTTGGCCATTTAAAATGCAATTTTCTGCAACTCTTTTCGTTTCTTTTATTTCTTTTTTTTTCTCCTTTTTTTTAGGATATTCTGGTTAGCCAAAGTATTTGTGTAACACGAGTGAACTGTTACAGAGTTTTTGTCCCGCTGCTGTCGTTTGTCATGCGATAGTGCACTTCCATAACGCCCCCATCATATGTGGCCCATTTCGCAGCAGCAGCTCGTAAAAATTACAAATTGAACAGCAACTCACATAACGTAAAACAACAGAATATGAAATAGAACTTGCCTCACTGAGTGCCTCCTGCTGTCCTCTCAAACAACTTTTCCAGCGCTTGCAGTCAACATTTGCACAATTTTCTCTATCTCTTTTCTTTCATATAAGTAAATGCAATATTTGGACATTGTGCTGTGCGTATGTGTGTAAATATTGTTAGAGTCAAAGATTTTGAGTTTCATTTTTATTTTATTTTTGGGCAAAAGAAAAATCAAGAGAAAATGCTTGTTTTTATTTTGTAACTATATATCTGTTGACTCGCTTTAATATTTGGCATAGAATTGAAATCAGTAATTCAATGAGGTCGAGGATATCTCTTAGTCAACCAATTTGGCATAAGGTACTCTTGCTTGTTTTTTAATAAATTTTATATTATGTGTGTGGCATTTTTGGCCCCGCTTTGTCCAAAATTTGCTTATGATTTTGCACTTGTAGCCTGGGTGGATTGTATGGGCAATGAGTCTGTTGATTGTTGGGCATAATATTCGGAATCTATGTGTAAAAAATAAATCACATTAAATTTATATATTCAATTAAATTTAAAAGTATGCAAAATATTAGCTAAAATCATACAAATTAAAAGTTGCTTAATTTTCTTCTAATTATAAATGAATAAATATTATTAAATATTAATATTTTTACTTAATCCGAATTTCTCTTTTTCGAATATTATTTCAGTCATAGGTCATAAGACATATTAATAATAAAAAATACTAAAAGTTGCTTAATGTTTCTTGTATTTATAAATTTTTCAAGATTTTATCTTACTCTGCAAATTTTGTACTATTTTTTATTTAATGTAAAAAATGCTATAACATAAGTTTTCTCTAAAAAAATTGTTTAACTTGGCTTGTGTATGAACAGACAGAAGTCTCAATTCTATATTAATGGCATACTTATCAATTTTGAATGTTAAAATTAGTGTAAGACTTATATCAAAATGTAAATGAATGTCCCAAAAAAATTTGACTTTGTCTAACAATCAATAAATTAAGAGATAATCCATAGCTCTCTATGCAGACTATATTGCTTGATATCTGAGCTATTAATTTGTATAGAAAAAATTATAATTAAAAATTATTCAGTTAAACTAGAATACAAAATTTAAAAAATCATTCGCAGAGATGAAGGAAAATTTATTAAAAAATATAATTATTATAAGATATCAAATTATATCAAAATTGCAAAAATAATTAAATACATAATAAATAAATATAAATTAATACTTAATTGATATGAGAAATGTATATATAAAACATAAAAAAAAAGAAAAACAAAATACATAATCAAATAATATTTTATTATTATTAAATAATATTGATATTAATGTCAACCTAAATTAAAAATTAAAGTTTAAGTCAAAATATAAATTAATATCATGAAAACAAAATATTGCCTAAAAACCTTTACACATAAAATATTACATTTGTTTCTAAATATTTTAATTTAACTTAAGATATAAACCTTTTTTTTTTAATTTCTAGCTCCGCTCTAAGTTAATAAATTTGCCTTCTCAACTCTAAGCTGAGTATCTCTCAGTCACCCACGCACAAAGTAATTCGCCCTCTCTACCTTACCTTTGTGTGTGTGTGTGTGTGTGTGCTGGATAATTTGGTGGCTGCGCGCTCAGCTGGCTCAGCTGTGCATAGAGGAAGCGCTTATTGGTTGCAGGGGCGGCAATCTTTGTATAGTCTGTATATGTATATGTCTATAGAGCTGAAAGTGCTGCTGAGAATTTCATAAGCATTAAATGTGCAGGCGGCGCCAACGGCAACGCGCACACGTCGCCAATTATGCTCTGAATGTGGTCATGGGATGTGTGTATGTAAGAGAGAGAGAGAGTGTGCGTGTGTGTGTTGTAGTTGTTGCTGCTGGCTCGAGTGGTCTCAAACAGTGGGCAAAGTCTTTGTGTTCTGTTGCTTTTGCCACGCCGCCCTGTCTTGCACTTTTGTAAACATATCATTTGACGTCGAGGGGCTGTGGGCCCTGCGTGCTTTTCGCTGTCGCCAACACAGTTTCAGTCTGAGAGCCTCGATTCGAAGAGACTCGTGTGCGTTGTCCTTTGATTTCGTATGCGGCTTATAAAGTGTTAAGGGAATATTGGTTTTTGTAATCTAGGAAGCGCAATTTTAATCGGTAGCTATATATATTTTCTTGGTACTAACTTCTTCTATTAGTAATATAAAATTAAATATAATTATAAGCGCTTCAGGGTCTTATAAATAATTTAAAATTTAATTTAATTTAATTAAAAAAAAAAAACTTGCACATTCCAGATCTTTTGATCTGTTTATTAATTTTTGTAAATTGATTTTCTTTTTTAATCAATAATAAATTTAATAATTTAGTAAATTGATTTTATTTTATAAATTTTATTTCTAATTATTAAATTTATTAAATGGATTTGTTTTAAATTATTTTTTATTATTAATTTGTATAAATAAATTGTACTTTTTTTATATACATAGTATTAAATTTGGTAAATTGACTTGAATTATGCTTTTATTATTAAAGGCTTTATATTGATTTTATATGATTTCACAATTTTTTTCATTTGTTTTTAAATTTTTTTTTTATTATTAACTTTTGTAAATTAAATTTAATATTTTTTTAATAATTAAATTTAAAAAAATGATTTTTATGTTTTTTTTTTTTGTAATTAACAATAATAATTATTATTCAACTTTATAAATTGATTTTTTTCAAAATTATATTTATTTATTGTAAAATGTTCTGCATTCTTTTTATTCATTAAATTTTGTAAGTTGTTTTTATTTATTTATTTCTAAATTTTGCAAGTTGATTTTATGTATTATTATTATTTGTGATTTATTAAATTGTAAATTGATTTTCATAAAAAAATTCCAATTATTGTAAATTTATATAAATTTTCTTATTATTATTAATTTTTTTAATTATTACATTTTTTTAAATAGATTTTTAATTTTCTCCCTTATATCTTCAAAATCTTATAAATAGCTCATCTCATATTTCAACAAATGGTTTATCTTAATCCCGAACGAGTATGACGCAGTCAATTCCATTCGACTGCAATATTTATTCAGATGTTTTCGCACACTGAATGAGTCGCGGCTTCATTTAAAATTCAATGTAGTACACGAGCTGCGTGATTTCCGAGCGCGTTGTCATGCCACGCCTTGCACGGCATTCCGCATACAATTCCAATTCCAATCGCTGGCTTGCGACGCAGCAATCTGAGGCAATGCTCTCACAAAACAGCAAATATTTGCATTTCCGTATCGTGTAATGTGCCGTACGACGCACAGCGTACAGCGCACTTGCGAAAGAGCTGAAAGGATCTCAGTCGAATTCCTTTGCCACAACATGGACAGGTTTACAATTAGCGCTCGTGCAGCCCTTCGCAGCAGTTTTGGCCAAACGAATCGAGATTCATGATTACAACGTGGCACGTAGACTGTGTAGTCTGTATGTAGATTGAAAGTGGCAAAAATAAAAGTAGAGTAGATGGAGTAAAATGGAAAATGTAAGAAAATGCTTATAAATACAAGTCTATATAAATATATTATATAAAATTTGTAAGAAATGCAGAAAATTATTCTGTATTTTTATTTTTATTTATTATTTACTTTATCATTTATTTTATAATATTTGGAATTTTATTGGGAAATATAAAAAAAAAAGTTGATAAATACAAGTTATATATAAATATGTTATATATAATTATAAGAAATACAAATATTATTTTTTACATATTTTTATTTAATATTTACTTTATAATTTATTTTATAATATTTGGAATTTTGTTGGCAAATTTTAAATTTATTTAATATAAGTCTCTATAAATATATTAAATGTAATTTATTTTTTTATAAGAAATCACAAAAAATTATTCTGCACATGTTTTTTATACTATTCTATATTTGACATAGAAAATTGAAAATTAAATATGTAGAATAATAATATAAAATAATATTTGTTAAAATAGATATGTATAAGAATTAAAAAAATATTTTTTTTAATTATTTTATCTTAATAAAATATAAAAATAATAGTTTTTATTTACTAAAATATCATAATTAATATAATTTTACTCAAAAGTTTTTCGCATATGATTTCCTTTGAGCTAAAATTATAGTAATTATGATAATTTGTTAATCCAAAATAAAAAAAATAAAAGTAAAATAAAATTTATTAAATGTAAATAAAATAAAAATTAATTAAATAAAATCAATAGTATATTATATATATTATATTATTTTATTATTATATTTCTTATTATAATAAAAATTTTTCACATTATTTTTCAAATTAATAGAAATTGAATATGAGTTGCTTAAAGATACGAAGAACATTAACTTTTATGTTTATTTTTTTGGCAGAGACCTGAAGACTGAGTCTCAGTTAGATCAAGATTAAAAGACTTAAGCTAACATTTAATTTCTCTACACTTTAAATACCGTACATTATGCTGTTTGATGAAATGCTCTGTAAAGTAAATAAAAAGCATAATCTTTGCAGTGAAAGGTGAAAAGGGTAAGTTTCCAAGGCCGCAGACAGATTTGCCAAGTCAAAGAAGAGAAAGTAAACTTTATGCAAAGCTTCATTAATTTTTGGTGTGCTGCTCGTCGACGTCTCAATGTCTGCAGGAAGAACAAGTTTATTTTTTGGCCAACAAAAGTGGGTCATGAGCTGCGCTGCTGGCCACTAAGTCGGTTCGACACTAAAACCATTTTAGCGCTTCGATTCACTTGCACTTGAGCGTCTGTCGAGTGCAGCCAGGCAGCAGAGTGTCTGGTCGCAGTTAGCTTGAGAGTTGGCCAAGTTCGGGCTGAACTTGAAGAGCCTCAACTTGGTCATTGTTGTGCCGCTGCCCCACAGTGTTGAAATGGAGCTTAGATCAACTACATAGCCACAGCTCGCATCACTCAACGGGAGTCTCGCAGGCGACAGGCCCAAGCGCAGAGCTGCTCTTTTGCATTGGCTCTGTGTTTGTTTTTTATGGCAGCTCGTAAAATGTAACATTGCTCTGATTTCGTGCAATGGAATTTTAATAAATGCTCCCTGACAAAGTCGCTTCCTCAGGTGAGGAAGGAAAGGGAAAGGAAAGAAAAAATAAATAATGCTTTATTTATTTTGTCTGATCCACGCTGCTCGCTCAGGCGCTTAGCTTGTCGCGTAATTAACTTGATTAGCATTTAATTGAATACGCCCGCCGCGCGTTGAGCTGATGCTGATTTTGCTAAAAATAAAATGCAAAAAAATGCAATTAAAGTGCCGTCGACCAGCATTGCTTGTCATTGCGTAATCTATTAAGCTGCACAGCTACACGCTGCAGGATCAAAAAATCTGGCTTAGTATTCAAGTTATTAATTTATACCCGATAATTTGGAATTTTCCCCATAGTGCGCTGATACATTGGTAAATAATTAATGCAAACTCAATTAGAGCTAGGGCATGGCCACAGCAATCACACATACGCGCTGTTAAACGCTTTCGCGATGACAAGCGTAAAATTTACGCGTTTCTTTATATGGCTTTAATCTGCACGCAGGCCAATCAAAAGGGTGTAAAACTGTGTCACAGGCAGCCACAGCTAACCCAACACAGAGAGAGAGAGAGAGAGAGAGAGTGTGTGTGTGTGAGAGCTCGCCCAAAAAAGTATGCAGTAAATTTTGGTAGATTTTACGAGCGCGCATCGATTTGCAGCTGGCGTCGCAGTCAACCGCAGGTACTACAATCGAAATTTGATCAGAGACAGAGGGAAAGCGAAAGGCTTACAAAAAGCATTTTATTTTTATTGCACTGCATAAAATAGCCAAGCGACAGTTACACGTCGAACAACTGAAATTGGAATCTAAAGAATATTGAGATATACTCAGACAAGTACAATACAGCGGCATTTGTATGGCAAAATAAATGATAGTATCTGAGTGAAATGTTTAGCTGTTTGGGCGTTAAATGTAGCACATAATACGATTTGGGCATCGAACAACTTTCAATATAATCACAGAGAGAGAGAGAGGGAGAGAGGGGGACTGACATGGTCACGGCTTGGATTTTTACTTGAGTTTCGTTTGCTTTGCCTTTTAGCGCAATGCAATAAAACAGCATAAAAATGTTGGGCATGTGTGGCACTTATTTATAGTGTAAGTATGTATGCGCCCATAGTCAGGCCGGCGAATGGCAAAAGCAAAAGCAGTTTGCGCCAGCGCCAAAACTTGGGGGAGCTATCACCCAAGGGGGCTCTATCAATGAGGAAGCCCCCAACGAAATGCCTTTGCCTTTGACTGTGTGTAGTGGCAGCGAGTTTCTTATTTCAGCTTTAATATGTACTTTAATTTGGGATAGTATTTAATTTTTAATTTCTGGCCATTGCCTAAAAGCTGTTTATAAAATTATTCGCTCAGCTCTTTAATTATTTATGGTGTAGCTCTAATGGAAAGTCGATTTGCTGAAATTTTCTAATTAAAGTAGAAATCAGATTGATTTTCTGCATGATAAAACATTTTTATTCAATAATTACTAATTCATACAGTTTTTTCTAATGGAATGTAAGCTTTAAAAAGAAAAAAATTGTTTAAAGAAATAAATATATATTTTTTAAATTATATTATATTTATATATTATTAAATTTATTTATTTTATTATTTTATGTTATTATTATTATTTATTATTATATTTTATTATAAATATTGAAATTATAAAGTTTACTATTAATTTAGATTAAATTTATTAATTAATTTCTGAAAAGAAAAAGTTCCATTAGTCAGAGTTTTCTAATGCAAAATAATCTTTAAAATATATAAAATAGATATTTATAAAAATATAAGGGAAAAACTTCTTTAAAAAAAATAAATATATAAGAAATATATAATTATTATAATTCAATATAATAAAAAAAAAAATAATTTCTTATAATTAAAAAAATATTCCGGACAAAGAAAAATAATCTTTAAAAATATAAATTATAAACAAATATAATGAAAATCATTGTTTAAAAATATAAATATATAAAAATAATATATAATTATTATAATTCAATTCAATTATCATATAATTTCTAATATGAAATTCCATTAAATAACAAATATTCCAGAAAAAGTTTTCTAATGCAAAATAATCTTTAAAAAATATAACATATATTTTATAAAAATATAAGGAAAACTTCTTTAAAAAAATATAAATATATGAAAATAATATATTATTTTTATAATTCAATTAAATTAACAAATATTTTTAAATAAGAATTTCCATTAAATAACAAATATTACAGATAAAGTTTTCTAATGCAAAATAATCTATATAAATAGATTTTAGTACTAAATAAATATAAAGAAATATAAAAAAAAGAATATTGTATATAATAATTAAATAAAAATTAATAATTAAACGAAATTAATAATTAATTCATAAAAATTCTATTTATACAGAATAATACAAATCATTCAATAATAATAAGTAATTAAGACAGTTTTGTAATATTTAAAGAAATTTAGAAAAAAAAATATATTTATATATCTATATATATTGTTATATATATATGTATATCTAAAGTAGATGAATGTACATAAATCCATCCCCTTTGGGCTTATGCTTTTACAGCGTTAGCTACGCCACTGCATTATCATCCATATATTCACTTTAATATATATTTTATATGGCTCGTTTTTTATATTAGCCCACATACGCAACATTTAAGTGGCGCCAAGGCCTACACACACACACACACACCAAGAGAAAGAAGGGGAGAGTGAGAGAGCACTATTAGATGGCTTTGTGTGTGTGTTAGCTGGGGCGGGTGGCCGCATTAGACATTAAAGGCATGAACATTCTCATTGGCTTGATATGCTTTTGTTTGCCATTAAGGCGAATGGCGAATGAATACAGCAAAAACTTGGCTTTCATTGCTGAACTAAATTTTTACAGTCAACTGTGGTTATTTTTTGTGTTTTTTTTTCTGTTTATTTTATTTTATTTTATTTTTCTTTAAAAGGCAAAAGTGAAGTTGGAACAATGTCAGCTGCATGCGAGTAGTGGACGAATGTGTGAGTGCCACAAAACTTGCAAAATTAATTAACTCATCTTGCGTCTCTTTTACGCAACTCTCTAGCTCTGTCTAACTCTGGCTATCTCAATGTTTAGCTCATTTTCCTTGGCTTGACCTAAATCAGCTTCTATATTTTTTTTTCTGTTGCTTTTGCCATTCACTTGATTTGCCTTTAGTTAATTAATCAAGCTGTCGAGTGTGGAGTGCAGAAGCAACTTTAACTTGAACACTGTCGCCTTTGTTGGGAATTGGAGAAGAGAATGCGGAGAAGAAGAAGCAGAGACAGCAGCTTGACATCGTTTTCCAATTACGAATATTCCGCCTGTTTTGGTCCTCGGTGTAATCAGCTGTGAAATTATTTTGCAGCTTCCCATCCACGGCGTACTAATTGTTGCGCGAAAATAAACTACTCGAAATTATTAGACGGACCAAACCAAACCCAACCGGACTGAGACGAGCTTGTCACGCTTATTAGCGCACAAGAAATGACTTTAAATTAGCTGCAGACACTTGACTTAATTTACAATCTATAAATTATAAGGAAACAGGCAACAAGACTTGATTTCAGTTGAAAGCTTTCACGGATACAGCTAAAACAAGTAAGAACGTTGCAGTTAGGCGCAACTAACAGCGATATACTTTGTTCCCATAGGTGCATCTTATTTTTAATAAACATTTAATTAACGAAATATTTCGGCAATTAGAAAACGTACATGGCAAGCAACAAACGTTTTTCCTACACATGCATACAGATTTACACATGTACACACTATACGAGTATACACACAACTTTCTATGTATACATACAAAAGCTTGGATGCCAGAATATTCTAAGAATTGTGACTGAATTAAGAATTTTTCGATCGTTACTTTAGTTTTGTCAAAAGGCGCTCTAGCAATACCTTATTTGGTTTTAGTTAACGAAACCCAAGTCAGGGCAGTGGCGCTGGTGGTAAGCGCTATGCAAGCTATACTTAGGTGCGTGGGTTCGAATCCCGCAGAAAACTTTTTTTTCAAAAATTATTAATTTTTATTTTTTTAATATTTGTATATTTATTATAAAATGCTTGCTGCCAATTGATAATCATTTATAAACATACGCATATGAATTGTGCATTTAAGTAAAAACTAAAACTGCTTTATGCTTTTCCGATTTGCGACGCTGTGTGGCAGGCAGTTTTTCTATGCATGCATATATGTATGTATGCATGTGTACGTGTATACACATCCAAAAGTGTATACATATTGCAAGAATTGCGATTGTATTGTTTTGTGACGTCACAAGCTGCTGATCAGCTGGTCAGCTGATCAGCTGTGAATTTATTTAGGTTTAGCTAACGATTACATGTTGTTTTCAAAAGACCCAGGTTCGAATCCCGCTGGAAACTTTTTATTTATTAATCAAAACTTATGAATTTTATTTTTTAAATTATTAATATTATTATATTTATGTTAAAATGCTTTTTGCCATCTTAGCAATTGCTACTAAGCTATTGTATGCATGAATTATGCAGTTGGCCACAACAAACTTCTTTGCCGATTTGCCACGCCCCCAGGGGGCGTAGACGCATAATTTTTTGCCAGTTCTTAGAAAGGGAAGAGGCTAACATGCCTGCAAATTTGGTTGCTTACATTCCAAAAATGCGAAAATTACAGGGTATTTTTCGATATGCCACGCCCCCAAAGAGGCTGAAAATTATTTTTAGGGGATCGATAGAGGAGAACATTAGTAACTCAACCATCCAATTTTCAAGCTTCTAGCTCTAAAACTGTAGGAGATATAAACTTTTGCGGTTTGCCACGCCCCCTGTGGGCGTAGATATATCTACCATAGCTTATTAGTCTTGGGTTGTCAACCCGAGTATACATGCAAAATTTCAAGTCTCTAGTGTCAATAGTGTCCAAAATATAGCACAATTTGAAAAATCACTATATATTCAGGTCCGATTTGCCACGCCCCCAATGGGCGTAGACATAAAACTTTTTGATCGATCTTCTTAGAATCATAACATTAACTCACATGCAAAATTTCAGCGTTCTAGCTTTAACGGTGTAGAAGATACGTATTTCCCGATTTGCCACGCCCCCAATGGGCGTAGATATATCCGCCATAGCTTTTTGAACTTGGGTTGTCACCCCGAGTATACATTTCAAATTGCAACTCTCTAGCTCATCATCTAGTATGATAACTTAACTATGGGCGGAAGAGTTTTCCGATTTGCCACGCCCCTAGTGGGCGGATCGGGAAAATTTTTACACTTTATAATTCGGGAACATATATGAGTATAGTTTAAAATTTCAAGTCTCTAGCTCTAATAGCGCCGAAAAATATTGCGTTCATACGGACAGACGGACAGACGGACAGACGGACAGACGGACAGACGGACGGACAGCAAGACGGACATTGCACAAACCCAATATACTTTTTCCCCTTCGGGAACAAAGTATAAAAAAAAAAAAGGACGTGAAAGTTAATCAAGTAGAAGTATTTGGTGGAAATCATGGAAAACATATTAAGTTCATCCGAACTAATTTAAAACTTAAATATATAAACAATATATGAACGCAATACAAAGAGAAATAAATAAATGATAATTAGCCTTGAAAGAGTTAAGAAAAGTTAAGTTAAAAATTGAAAACAAAACAAATTGAAAATTGGAGCAAAACAAGAGAAAAGAAAGTGATAAAAAAAAGGAAATAAAAATAAAAATAAATGACTCATAATTTACATTTAAAATGTTCTTAAAATTAATCTAATGAAAATAGAAAGAAGACAAAAAAAGCAATCAGAAAATAACAAAGTCTAATTAAGATAATTTCTTCAAGTTTCGCAAAGCAATAACATTTAAATGTGAGCCAGCAAAGAGGAATCTTAACATAAATATTTGATTTTTATCATTAAGAAATATAGCCTTTGTTAAAAAAAAATCGCTTGACCCTAAACTTTAACCATAAAAAAATAAATAAATAAAATACATATATAATACAATTAAAATTAAATAAGACAAAATTAAAATAAAACATATATACATTTTTTTATTTAAAAAATAAAAATAAAGTAAATAATATAAATTAATTTTATAAAAAATAAATAAATTGAAATAATAAGAAAAACTTTAACAACAAAAATAATAATAAAATAAATAAATAATTATATAAAAAATTAAAATTAAATTAATTAAAAAAGAAAGAAAATAAAACAAGTAAAATATTATTTATTACTTTATTAAAAAAAATATAATAATAATAATAAAATAAATATTAATAAATAATTTATAAAAAAATAAAATAAAATAAATAAAATAAATAAATATTATTTGGAACTGAATTTAAATGAATATTATTTATTATTTTTATAAAATAAAATAAATATTATTTATTTTTATAAAGAAAATATATATGAAGGTAAATATTAATAATTATTTTTGAAAAAAAAAAAATTGATAAATAATAAATAAATGAAGTTAATATCAATTAATATTTTTGTAAAAAATATTATATATTATTTTTATAAAGATTATTTATAATTTTTTTTTAATAAAAAATTTTATTTTGTAAAAAAAAATAAGCAACATATTTATTATTTATTATTTTTATAATAAAATTTAAATTAAAAAATTTAAATTTAAAGTATTATTTTTATAAAAAATATATATAAAATATTATTTTATAAAAATTATGAAAAAATATTTTTAAAATTTTGTTATCATATTGTATATCCTTGGAATATGAATTTCATTTAGTAATCCATATGCCAAAGCTTAATAACAAAAATAATTAAAAATTATTGTATTCAAACTTTAACCAATACGTATTTAATCTATTCTTGTTAATGCACTTTAATTTGCCTTAAAATTGATATAACCCTCAGGTGCAAATAGCGGATACACCATAAATATTTGAGGGGAAAACAAAAAAAGCACGACCTGATTTATTTAAGCAGAGCTGCAGTAGCTGCACTGTCGAGCAATAAGCTGTTGCAAAGTATTTGCTTTTAGCTGGAAGACAGCTGAGCTGTATCGCTGGGAAGAAAAAAATTGTAAATTCTATAAGCAAACAAGCCACTTGGGGAAAAAGTGATGCCAGTTGGCGCAGCGCTGCTCAAATAACTGAGAAAGGGAGAAACAGAGAGACGGAGAGCCAGAGAGAAAAGAAAAAGTTGAATTTTCACGGTAAATAAGGCTGTCAAAAGCAAAAGAAACAAGGACAATGGCCACACCGAATGACAGCCGCTACACAGCGTTGAGTTAAGGGCTGCTGTTGAAAGCGCCCTGAGTGAAGGGTTGACAGTGAGGGAGAGAGAGAGAGAGAGAGAGAGAGAGAGAGAGAGAGAGAGAGAGAGACCGGTGGGGCTCAGCCGCATAAAGTTGCGAAAATTTATGTAAATTGCACGATGAGAAGTCAACGTTTATAATTGTTAATTTGGTGCGCTTGAAATTTGCATCAAATTTTGAGCCAATTTATGCGCTGCTTAAAGCTCAAAGTGTTTGTGCTCGGCCAACAGCCTGCTGCTGCTGCACAAAAAAAAAAACCTTGTTTACTGTCCTCTTAAATTCAATTTACAAAACTCTAACAAATTGAATATTTGTAAACATATAATAAACATGCGTAAATAAGCTGATTACACGCATATTTGCAGCTATATAGCGTAGCCAGCTATAATATCTCCCACGATTCTCTCCCAACCCCACCCTCTCGTCGCTTCGCACTCAATCTAAATGTATTCAACATTTATATCATATTTTATCTCTACCTTTCGCACCTTTTTGAAAACACCGCCCCCCCCCCCCCACGCTTGGGTTTGGCAATGATTGCTTTTTTCTGGTTATTTATTTTTTCGGTCGGGCAAGAAATTGTATATTTGATTTGAACTTTGGCCTGTTGCCCTGCCGCCGCCAACCAATCGCAAATGAGCTCATGATGAAATATTCACCACAGGTGTAATATTTCAGCCTTGTGTGATTCAAATTTGTTCTGGCAGTTGGCAGTTGCCTGTTAGCTGTTACCTGTGTTGCCTGTTACCTGCTTTAATGTGTTTCCATTGTTGTTTGAAAGATTCATAATTTGCATACTGCAATTGGTCTGTTGATATACTTAATTTTATGCTGATTCGTTTAAATAGGCATATTTTTAGATTTATATACTATATATAGAGCAGACATGAAGCTTATTTCGTTCATGTTCAGTGGCAATTATTACAAATCTCATTAAACTGTCCAACTCAGTAAGAATTTTTCTTTATTTCTTTTTTTTCAAGTGAGTTCTCTTCACGCTCTCTGTTCATGCTGAATATATTCTATATTATTTAAAAATTTCTATATTTATAAAAAGGTCGTGAAAAATTGAAAAATATTTATTATATTTTATTTATAAATTTATTCATTATTTTCATTTACAAAAATAATTACTATTTATTTCTTAATTATTTATTAATTTATTAGTTATTCAAAATATATTATTACTTTTATTTAGTAATTAGCTTATTAGTATTTCAAAAATCAATAATTATTTATTTTCATATTATTTTATTTTATTTTAATACAAGTCTTATTTTTAATTTTAAAATTAAACTTAAAATAACTCAAACTAGTATTTATTTTAATTAATTTATTTATTTTTTAATCAATGCAAATAGAAGTAGAAAACAATTTTTTTTTTTATATTAGAAAAACATTTATTGTCATATTTAATTTATATTTTAAAAAAACACTGGATTTTTATTAATATTTTGTTATTTCAATTTAAATAAAAATATAAATTAATATTTTATTTATATATATATATATATATATGTTTTTTTTAATATATATACATATATATTTTAATTTTTAGTTTAAACTTAAAATATCTCAAACTAGTTTTTATATATCTTTATTTATGTATTATTATGTTTTTTTTTTTCAAATCAATGCAAATAAATATATAATAAATTATATATTTTATTTCCAATTACTAAAACATTTATTTAAATTTAAAATATTTAAATTTATATATTAATTATTTAATTTTTTAAATCAATTCAAATAGAAATATAAATAAATATTTAATTTATTTTGATTTTTAATAAAACTTTTATTTTAATTTTAAGTTTATATTTTATATTTCTTTATATACGTATTTTTATGTTTTTCTAATCAATGCAAATAAATATATAAAAAATTATATTATTCATTCCCAATTAGTAAAATATTTAAATTGATATATATTAATTATTTAATTTTTTAAAATCAATTCAAATAGAAATATAAAATATGCTATCATTTTTGTATTTTTCATAAAAATTTTATTTTAATTTTTAATATAAATTTAAAAATACATCAAACTGGTTTTATTTTTATTATAATTTAATTAATTTCAATTCAATTCAATAACAATTTAATTGTTTTCATTTAAAAAGGTGTTTATTCACACTAGCTGTAGCACCTTAAATTTAAATTTGAATTTATATTCAACTTGTTAAATATGCAGCAAAATACCATTAAATATTTATCAAGTTAATTATGCGAAAATAAGTTGTTGGCTCTTTACTTCTTTGACAGTTAACTTTTGGCAATTTTCAAATTCTTTGCTGCAACTTTTCTATTAAGTGTTTCGAAATATTTCGATAAAGTTAAAGCGCTGCGACGACAGACTGTTTAGCCAAAGCTGTCTGGCTGTTTAGCTAACTGAGCCTGATTTGAATAACGGCATAATTTATTTGTATTCATCGGATTTGACAAGAGTCTTAGTAAGGAAAAGTACAACGACTTGAGTTTATTAGCATTTATTTAGCCCGCTAACCGTTCGTGGTTCGCCTATAACGAAATTGTGAAAAGAAGAATTCGATTTTGAAAGCACGAATAAAAATGAAAATGAGAGCAGAGTGGGAGAGTGTGAGAGTGGGAGAGCAGAGCAGACAGACACTGAGGACAGCCTAGACAAAGCTACGACAAAAGTTAAGAGACAAGAGACAAAGAGCGACATATACACAGCTAGACCCTCCCTTACGTCTGTGTATGTGTGTGTGTGTGAGAAACTTTAACTATTGTCGTAATTTGTAGAACAGACAAAGAAGACGTTTTCAATGCTTGGGATTGGGTCGACGTCTTGGGTATGCCAAGTATCTGTCGTGCAAGTGCTGTGAAGCATGTAAATTTTTCCTCAACTTGAGTTTTTATTATTAAATTGTTTGTGTGTCGCCCAGTACCGAAAAAAAAAGAAGAAAATTTTATTTCCATCATGATTTGCATGATCTGTGTTCGGGCTCGGGTTTATGGTTGTCTTTTAGACCGAAGTAAATGCCACCATGCGCCATTTGGGTGAGAGTTGATGATCATTTTGTGCCATTTTTTATGGTCGTACGTGTTCGAGCTGCGGCCATTGTGAATTCACAAACGAAAACTGATTTTTTTTTGTGCTCACCATTTTGTTGTCTGTTTTCCGGCAAATTTTAATTGCTTGGCATGAGTTCTGGGCTCTGTCACTTTTAATTTAAGCTGCAAAGTATACCACATAAACATGTAATTTGCGCCAGTTGCACGTTGCGTCAAGTGCGTGACTTGTCTACACACACACACACACATACATACACATATAGACACCCATTACCACACACACGCACACACACACACACTCACTTAGCTTAAGCTGAGCTGGCAAGCGAAAGGTTTTCCAGCAAGCTGTGGCTTTCATGTTTACACAGACTTACCCAAATTCGTTCTCGCCACTCGCTGTGCCATAAATCTCTGCCGCTTTGCTGTCTCTCTCCCTCTCTCTTTCTATGTGTGTGTGTGTGGGTCTAGCATTGACACTTGTCCACTGAGAACCTTTTTCATATGTCAAGTGCGAGCTGTTTTAAAAGTTTAGCCCGAAAAGCGTGACATGAGCTAAATATTATGTGAAGCTTAAATGCAATAGGGAGATGAATACTTTATATAAGTTTAAATTATATATTTTGACAACAAAATAGACTTATATAAGATTGATTTGCCGGCCTCTTCATTGTCTTTTAAACTGCATTTCAATTGATGTTTAAGGCTTAAGCCATTGCCCAAGTAAATTGTGCTTTGCAGCTTCAAGTTTGTTGCATGTGGCAAGTTGCTTTTGGCATCATGGTGATAAAGTTGCTTAAAGCTTCTGCCGCACAGGCATAATTAAGTGTGACTAAATCGGGCAAATAGCGCGGCGACTGCACACACACATTCACAGAGACACTCAGACACTAACCATGTGATTATGTGGCAAAAGTGAGCCGAACTATGTGCAATATGAACAATTAAGGCGAACACACAGCCCACATGTGCAGCTAAAGTGCGTACGTAAATCACGAAGATGTAGATTTTGAGGGGGGGAGGGAGCAGCTTAATTTATGTCGGACTCGGCCCCAAATGGCAAGCATATTGCCTCGACACTGTCAGCAGGTTTCGACTGTTGTTTGACCATGCTCGCTTATTTAGCATTATATTAGTACGACTGGCAGAAGGCGCTCTCTCATATCAGGTGCATAAATATTCCAGCAGCAGGAGCTCTCTACCTGCCAGCAAACTAAATACGTTACATAAATTGCTATCTGATGCGGGCCAAATCTAATTTGTGACTAACAACTCAAGGGAGAGCATAAGCAGCTGCAGTCCATGTGTTCACTTGGCTAAAAGCACATTAAGATTAGCACAATAAGTAAATTTTGCTGTCGGGGCAGCCAGTTGAAAGACATTTTTGAATAGATATAGAAGAATTAGTTGTCAATTGAGAAATATATAATAATATTGTATTATATTTATTACTATAGCTAAAGTCCATACGATTATTAATTGAAATGTGTAATGCATATAATAGTAAATAGAAATACATATTAAATATTTCTCCCTTGGGTCTCTCTTAGTATTGTGCATTGTTCTCAAACTCATTCAGCCATGGCATTAGTATGCAAATTAGCACTCGGTCTAATTAAACAGAATATACTATAAATAATTAAATATTACATAACATTAGAATGCTGAGCTTGAGTTAGCCGCAAGGATGGCATCAACCATTTCCTGTAATGATTAATTAAAATTTGAGTTTGTTATATTGCGCATAGAGCAACAAATATTGAAACTAGAAACTAATGAAACATTTATTTGTTTGCCTTAAGTCTTTAGTTGACTTGTTGGCTTTCAACTCAAGGGAAATTTTAGCTTAAATACTTGTCTTAATTATTAGTTAGCTAACTGGAGAACAAATATAATTAACGGATTAATCTGTGCCAAGATGAGGTCAACCGGTAAGCCGGCTTTAATAGACAAATGGCTGGTGCACAAAGCAAATATGCTCAGCTCATGATGATGTGAGTTAAAAGAGAAATGCGCAGATTAAGACATTTCTCATACAAATCCCTGACACAAGCAAGCATCATGGCCAAGGACATTGTTCTCGCCCTCTATTTGGTTTAATACCCTGAATGCAGTGATTGTTCATTGTTGGCGCGACAATTGTCGTTAAGCGGTTTGCAATTTGCAGCGACAGAAGCCAGACAAGATTGAATAAACAAACGAGCAGACAACCCCACAAACTAAATATATATATATATAATATTGATATACATAAATGTGTACATATATATGGCTAAAGCATTATATTTTATTGGCTTTTTTCACAGCTGCTTGAACAGCGCAATTCAAAGCGTTTTGTTGTCGCCATTCATTTAATCAATTCAATTAAAACAAATTGTTAATTTCATAGTTTTTCTACACTTTGGCATTGCATTATTACATGCATATAATTGATAACAAGTGCAGCAGCAATTGAAAATTTGCATTTATTATTGGCAAAAGGTTAAAAAAATGTTTAATTAAGATATAATTATAAAGTTTGTTGTTCTACTTAAACAAATAACATGCTTAACATAAATGACTGCAAATAATTGTTAGACTTTAAATAAATGTCAAGTCCAGATGGGACTTAAGAGCAGCATATGACAGAGCAGCAATTTAATATTAATAAGCGACTACATAAATCACACTCTTAACTTGCAAATAACTGTTAATGGTTTGAATCTTCATGTTAATGAGATCAACCGCAAAAAAAATCATGCTCACTCGCTCTCGCTCTAAGCAAAAGCCTTCGGTTCTATTCGTTTTTGCTTTCTATTGAGCGCCTTGCATTGAACTATTCGTGTGGCGCTCTTTTCACGAAGATCAGAAGCAACAGCAAAGATTTTATGCAAATTGTCTTCACACACATGCACATATTCACACTCGCCAGTAGCGTACTAGTGTGTTTAGGGAATGCAGCTCTCGCATACATACCAATACATACATTTGGTTTATTTACCTAAACAACTAGTGCGAATGAAAACGAATGCGAGCCGATCGCAAAATGCAACTCTTTGAAAAAGTGTTGTAATTGGTTGCTCCATGAGATTTTTTTTTCTTAAAGTGTGAGTGAGAGAAGCTTATTTGCAGACATTGAGAAATGGTCAACAGATCTTTGCGAGCTCTAATCACACTATGCATATGCTTATGAATAGGAATGAATAAATTCTTTATGTATAAGGTCTTAAAAATAATAGTAATGAATTAAATCCTATATATAATTCTACTATAGGTTTCATTATATATATTTCATTTTTAATTAAATGGCATTTAAATATATTTATAAATTATAATATTACGCTTTTTAGGTTTGTAATGAATTTTTGGTCAAGTTTTGACTTTGTTTTGAATTCAGTCACCCTAATTCATTTTACTGTCCTTTTGAACAGCAGCAGCGGCAGCAGCGGCAGTAATTTCTGTACCTGCCATTACCACCTAATCCTGTGGCCATGTCCTTCCCTTGCTGCTTTTAATTATCTTTTATTTTATGTGCCTCCACTTTGTTATTTTTTTTTTTTTTAGATTTTGTCATTTTGTGCCGCACAATTAAATAACAATTTGTCGAGAAGTTGCGGCTATTTTCAGCTTTAAATACACTTTCCCAGGGTATTTAGATTTCGTTAAGGCAAACAGCCGATTATATTTGATGAATTCATGTATGTACTATGTTGATCTCTTATTTCATGTTTTTGCTCACGACAATTGTCTAGATTACAATTTCTTTTAATTGACAATCAGACAAGCAGCTAATAAAGGGTATTTGCTTATGTCTGAGTGCCTGAGTGCATGCTGGTTATATCATCAACATTCAAGAAGGCCTTGCTTGGCTCGTAAAGGCAATGACTTTTTAATAGACCTGGCTATTTTTGGTCTCTTGACTCTTGTGTCTTACTGCCTGGACAGCATGACTAAGAGAGATTGTTGGACTTTATTTTATGTGAACTTTAATTAGCTTTCTTTTTTTTTCTCGTTGCGTTGACAGGCCGTTGATCAAACGGCCCCTTATAGGCATGACAACCATGAGGCAGGGAGAGTTTAAGAAAAAACTGACTCAAGTTGTCTAGAAATTTGTGCATAATGTTTGGTTTTTGCTCTCAATTAGGCAGCGCATTCGTGCATACCCGCTGAGCGGTAAAGAGTACATTTTTCTTACCATTCACTGCAATAACTTCTCACAATATGTTGACACAATTTTTTGTTGTTTTTTTTTTTTTTTCCTCGCAAATGTTGCTCTCCTGTGGTACGCTCTGCAGCACATGTTGAACAAATGACAACAATGTGAACTGCCGCTGTTAGCCATCATGCCAGGCATTTGTTTTGTTGCAGCCGTTTCTTGTTAGTGCCGGCATATATATACAATGTCTGACACACACACACACACACATACACTTTTCATGTCTGTGTGTGTGTGTAGTTGCAAGTCGTCTGTTGCAGTTTATTTGCTTTTGGCAGAGCTTCGCATGCCATATTTGCTTTCCACTTTGACATACGCAAATATTTGTACTCTTGCATTTTTGCTTGCCTCAAATTCTAAACTTTTCCGCTTTGTTATTACTGCAGGCATAGCTTACCGCTTGGCATGCAGTTTCATTTCATTTTCTAAGCAGTCGAGACATAGATATGTTTTTGCTTCTAGTCATGCATCGCCAGACATTGAGCATAAGTTTTTATCATTTCCACATCTGTTTACTCAGTTGTGGAGCTGAATTTTTAACAACAATTAATATTAACAACTATTGAATAGTTAATAAAAAGTGAATGAGGATACTAACGGGCACTAACTGGACAAAATATAGCTTAAATATCGGTTTGTATAGCAAAGGAAGAACTTAATGCGAATTAAAGCAGTTATAAGCTAACTATTAGCATATTTGTCACTTATTTATTTCATATTTATTAATTAATACATTTTTATTCATCAGTTAAAATTATAATATATTTCTTACTTATTTACTATTTATTAATTACTATATTTATAGTCATTTTTATATATTTAAATTTATTAATTTATTTTATTAATTTTATTTTATTTATTAGTTAATATTCAAATGATTAATTATTTTAATCATTTATTTACTTATTTAATAATATAGAAATAGTTTATAACTTTTATTTATACTTTTACCATATGTATTACTTATTTACAATTTATTAATTAATTTATCCATATTTATATATTTAAATTTTTATTTATAAAAACTTACTTATTAATTGATATTGAAAAAAGAATTATTTTATTCATTTATTTATTTAATATTATTTAAATATTAATTTATGTTTTACAAATAATAATTTTTTTCATTTATTTTCCTAGTCTAATTAAGAGTTTAGTTTATGAATTGAAGAGCGAAATTCTTTGTTATATTATTACAATAATTATTATTACTTTGTTATTTATATATTAACAATATTATAATTTTATTATTTTGTATTTATTTTCTTTTATTAGCCAATATTTACAAAATTAATTAATTAATACATTTATTTATTTTTAAATTATTTAATTTTTCAATGTTATTTCATGTTAATGTCAGATTGCATTAACAGCAGCTGCTCCTACCTCATAACATCATGCTAAGCTATTAACAGTGTTATGTTCTGTTAATAGCATAAATCCCACTCCAGTTCTCCTACTGGTTCGCAATAGGCGATTAGGATATTCTTCCTACATTCTTTGCATTACTACTCTTCACAGCTTTTACACTAAATTAAGTCGAGGAAATACAACCACGATTTTGTACTTATTATCAGGCCGCCACTACAACATTTCATAATAAATTTTCATTTTCATTTAATTATTTATTAGCTCTGTATATGGTAATTTATTGTTTGGTTTTAATCATTTTGTTATATTAATTATTTATTTATTTATATTTGTTTACTGTTATTTTTGCTTATTTATTTTATTTATTTATTTTTTTTGTATGTATTTATTTATTTAGTTTACAGTAATTATATCAAATGAATCAATTACATTTTTCTTACATTCACTTTCCATGCAACGTAATTAATCATTGCCCTTAAATTATATGCTTTCATTAGAGCATGAAAAAATAACATTCTAGATTGAAAAATTTGTTGTAATTGATACTTTATTATATCTACATATATATTTATTATGCATGCAAAAATAGCTCTACAACTTTTTTTAATTACAAATTAAGTGAACCCTTAAAGAAAATATTCCATAACAATTTAGCAGAGGTTCATTATTATTATCTCTTCATTTTTTTAATATTCTGAGAGGGGATTGCAACAAAATCATCAAAAATCTCATATTTTCGTCTCACATTTTGTGAATTTTTAGTTTTCGCTTAGAAAAAGGGTTCATTGTCATGTTTTCTGTCTCGAAGCATAGCTCAGACGATGATAAAATCAAATCATGAATTTATGACAGCTTACAAGCCTTTGCAATAGTCATCAAATGCTTTATGCTTCAGCTCGTACTGCAATTCCTTTTCCAGCTTGACCAAATACAAATACAATTTTATGCAGCTCATTAAATTTGCATTGTGGTGAAATGGATTCAACAAGACAACTAACTGCAATGGCAAATAAAAAATAATGAAAAAAAGCTAGAGAAAATAGCAAAAACTTGTTGTCTTGCATAGCGACTGTCAGGCAAATGTGTGCTAAGCTCTTCAAGTTCATGTTTTCAGTTTGTTCGTTGGCATGAACCTTGGCTTAAATGTGCAAATTGAGACTTAGTACAGTTAGTTACTCCTTGTTATACTTTGTTCCCGAAGGGGAAAAAGTATATTGGGTTTGTGCAATGTCCGTCTTGCTGTCCGTCCGTCTGTCCGTCTGTCCGTCTGTCCGTATGAACGCAATATTTTTCGGCGCTATTAGAGCTAGAGACTTGAAATTTTAAACATATACTCATATATGTTCCCGAATTATAAAGTGTAAAAATTTTCCCGATCCGCCCACTAGGGGCGTGGCAAATCGGAAAACTCTTCCGCCCATAGTTAAGTTATCATACTAGATGATGAGCTAGAGAGTTGCAATTTGAAATGTATACTCGGGGTGACAACCCAAGTTCAAAAAGCTATGGCGGATATATCTACGCCCATTGGGGGCGTGGCAAATCGGGAAATACGTATCTTCTACACCGTTAAAGCTAGAACGCTGAAATTTTGCATGTGAGTTAATGTTATGATTCTAAGAAGATCGATCAAAAAGTTTTATGTCTACGCCCATTGGGGGCGTGGCAAATCGGACCTGAATATATAGTGATTTTTCAAATTGTGCTATATTTTGAAAACTATTGACACTAGAGACTTGAAATTTTGCATGTATACTCGGGTTGACAACCCAAGACTAATAAGCTATGGTAGATATATCTACGCCCACAGGGGGCGTGGCAAACCGCAAAAGTTTATATCTCCTACAGTTTTAGAGCTAGAAGCTTGAAAATTGGATGGTTGAGTTACTAATGTTCTCCTCTATCGATCCCCCAAAAATAATTTTTCAGCCTCTTTGGGGGCGTGGCATATCGAAAAATACCCTGTAATTTTCGCATTTTTGGAATGTAAGCAACCAAATTTTGCAGGCATGTTAGCCTCGGCCCTTTCTAAGAACTGGCAAAAAATTATGCGTCTACGCCCACTGGGGGCGTGGCAAATCGGCAAAGAAGTTTGTTGTGGCCAACTGCATAATTCATGCATACAATAGCTTAGTAGCAATTGCTAAGATGGCAAAAAGCATTTTAACATAAATATAATAATATTAATGAATTTAAAAAATAAAATTCATAAGTTTTTGATTAATAAATAAAAAGTTTCCAGCGGGATTCGAACCTGGGTCTTTTGAAAACAACATGTAATCGTTAGCTAAACCTAAATAAATTCACAGCTGATCAGCTGACCAGCTGATCAGCAGTTTGTGACGTCACAAAACAATACAATCGCAATTCTTGCAATATGTATACACTTTTGGATGTGTATACACGTACACATGCATACATACATATGTATATGCATGCATAGAAAAACTGTCTGCCACACAGCGTCGCAAATCGGAAAGCATAAAGCAGTTTTAGTTTTTACTTAAATGCACAATTCATATGCGTATGTTTATAAATGATTATCTATTGGCAGCAAGCATTTTATAATAAATATACAATTATTAAAAAAATAAAAAAAAATAATTTTTGAAAAAGAAGTTTTCTGCGGGATTCGAACCCACGCACCTAAGCATAGCTTGCATAGCGCTTACCACCAGCGCCACTGCCCTGACTTGGGTTTAGTTAACTAAAACCAAATAAGGCATTGCTAGAGCGCCTTTTGACAAAACTAAAGTAACGATCGAAAAATTATCAATTCAGTCACAATTCTTAGAATATTCTGGCATCCAAACTTTTGTATGTATACATAGAAAATTGTGTGTATACTCGTATAGTGTGTACATGTGTAAATCTATATGTATGTGTAGGAAAAACGTTTGTTGCTTGCCATGTACGTTTTCTAATTGCCGAAATATTTCGTTAATTAAATGTTTATTAAAAAAATAAGATGCACCTATGGGAACAAAGTATATCGCTGTTAGTTGCGACTAACTGCAACGTTCTTACTTGTTTTTTTGTTGCACATTTGCCAAGACCAGGCTGACAAGTGACATGCAAATGCAAAAATTTAGAATAAATATGAATATTCCGATTTCAAGTAGAATTTCATTTGTGACAGACAAAGGAATGTGAGGAGAAGCTTAGAAACATAAATGCGTGTGTGTGTGAGAGTATGTAGAAAATAGAAATAATTATTTGTATTTATATATTACATGTAGAGAGAGGAAAAATATTATAAATAAAAATTCATAAATGATAATAACAAAAGAAAAATAAAAGAATAAGAAAATATAGAAATACATAATAAATAATAATATGGGAGTAAATAAAAAATTATTTGAAAATAAAAAACTCCTTTCTTTATGTTCTAATGTTCTAAAAAGAAAATAAATAAAAAATAAATAAATAAAAATACCAAATAAAATAATATTCTAAAAAGAAAATAAATAACGTTGGCATTGCATGATTACATGCATGTAATTGATAACAAGTGCAGCAGCAATTGAAAATTTGCATTTATTATTGGCAAAACGTTAAAAAATTTATAATTTTGCAGGTTAAATATATGTAATATATAGGCTTAACTATTTACGAAATTGTTAATTGTTAAAAACATAAATGACTGCAAATAATTGTTAGACTTTAAATAAATGTCAAGTCCAGATGGGAGTTAAGAGCAGCATATGACATTTATAGCTGTCAAGCAGAGCAGCAATTCAATATTAATAAGCGACTACATATATCGCACTCTTAACTTGCAAATAACTGTTAATGGCTTGAATCTTCACGCTCTGTTAGTGAGATCAACCGCAAAAAAGAAATCATGCTCACTCGCTCTCGCTATAAGCAAAAGCCTTCGGTTCTATTCGTTTTCGATTTCTATTGAGCGCCTTGCATTGAACTATTCGTGTGGCGCTCTTTTCACGAACTTCGTTTAGGTGGAGAGACGATTGGCGGTCGCTTTATGACGTTCAGTAAGTGCGAGCAGAGCAGAGCGAGCATCTTTGCTGTTGCAAAGATTCTATGCAAACTGTCTTCACACACTTGCACATATTCACACTCACCAGTAGCGAATGCAGCTCTCGCATACACATGAATACATACACAATAGACTATTTACTTCATTTAGCTAAACAACTAGTGCGAATGAAAACGAATACTGACCGATCGCAAAAAAAATCTCTTTAAAGAAGCGATGTTATTGGTTGGTTTTAAATAATAAAAAATATAATACATAGTATTAAAAAATAATAAAATAATATTTATATATATTCATATAAACAAATATAATATTATATATTTTAAATAATTTTTTGTATATGATAACTCCTACGTTGTTTATTTATACAAATTTGTGATTTATTTATTATATTATTATAGTTTTTTCTTTATATTATTATATTTCTTTATTATTTATTTGCAATCTATCTCATTATAGTTGCATGTTATTTATTTCTTAAAGCTTTGACAATAATCACAAAAGATATTTGGCTAATTTTATTTTTTTGCTCAGCACTTAACTATACGATACGAACTATACGATATGATTAAATATAGAAATCTAGAGTGCTTATAAGTATTTGTTTTATCAATAATTTCGTATTCCATAAACACTTAGCTTCTAAATACTTGTCTCACAATATCTTTTAATGCTCGCAAACTCTCGACTTTAGTATTTACCTTATTTTAATTAGTGTAATCAAATTTAATGCAACAGCTTTTGCTGCAGCAACAGTTTGTGGTGGGAAAACGTTTAAGTAATTACATATAATGCCTTTATATTGCGTTTCGATTGAGTGCATTATAATTGCTTGGATATTGTTTGGCTAGCTGACTGGCTGCCTGCCTGCCTGCTTGGCTGGCCATCGTTAATCAATATCATCATTCAAGTCAAAGTTTTCGCTTTGGTCATTGCTCACTTTTTATTTGGTACAATGTGAATCCATCAGAGCAAAGTTCCCAATGGAAACCAAATGCGATAAGTTTCAATTGATTTGGCATTCTGCAGTGCGGCAGTTGCTTAAACTTTAAACCAAATCATGATAAATGAGCCGCAGCCAGAACTTAACTATTTCACTTTAATCAATGATCCATTCATTCCATGAGTTGTGTGTGTGTGTGTGTCAAAGCGAGCATAAATAAATTTATTTGAAAAACATGTTTTCAATCAAGCACTTGCTGCGAACATATTCGGGGAGTTTCCACTTGCCGGATATAGTGATATCCGATTCAATTTTCTGCCGTCAAATCTAGCTTTTAATACGTTACTCTAAAAGTGCTATAAAGAGAAAATACATGAGCATTGCATGTGTCTAGCCTTTTAGCCAAGCTAAGAGTTTTTTTATGATAAATTTTTAGTGCATGTTTCAAGCATATTTTGATGCAATCAAAAGCTTTTGAACCTTTCAATATTTTATTAAATATTGTTATTATAAATTTTAAAGAATTTTGCAGTTTTATGTTACATAATCGAAATCGTTTGAAGTTTCCAAATTTAATAAAATATTTTTACTAACCAAAAATTGTTTTTTATTTATCAAAAATATTTGCCTAACAAAATGAGGTTTAAATATTTAATTAAAATCCATGCTAGAAATTGCCATACGAAATTGTTGGTAAAATTTTTACAAATATTTATAAAATCCAACTAAAGTTTTAGCAATTTTATAGCTACAAATATGTCAGCTCTTGTCGGATATTGTGTAATGAATATCATCGATGCATGCCAGACGCAAAAATGAAAACCAAAAATCGACGCTGTGTATTTTACACAACATTTCAGTTTTTATGCTGAGTTTTTCCTTTTTTTCTTCTTAGTTTCGTCATTAGTGTTTAATAGTTGAGCAGACACATACAAAAATTGCATATGGAAAAAAATACATATATTAATCTGTGCAGCATGATATCTATTGAGCAATTCAATATTAATGTCGCAATATTAATGTCGCCTTTGAGGGTTTATTCCCTTTGCAGCTGCAGTCACAATGTGGGATGAACCCATTCAATTTAATGGTGTTCAATATATGACCATAGTGATATGCCATAAAGTCAACGCAAATGCATCAAAAAGAACATTTTTTGTGTCAATATCAGAGAGAGAGAGAGAGAGCTAATGCGATTGGAGTTTACATAAAGTTGAATATGACATAATTGAAATGGGAGCGTTGAATCGATATAGCTTTTTTTCTCTTTATCCCATTTCCTGCTGAGAATATGCATATATAAATAAATATATAAATATATGAATATATCTAGTCTGAAATATGAATATTAAAGCTGAAATGGTAAACCAAAAAGTTGCAATAATTTTCTATAATGAAAGGCGCATTTTGTTACTAACGTATTATTTATTAGAATATATTTTCTTGTATATTTGCGTGAAATAAAAAATGATTTAAAAATATATAAAAATAATAATAATTGCTTTTTTTTTTAATATTTTGTGTAGCATTGTTTGTAGAACTAAAATAAAAACTTATCTTACATAATACATTCCTTTTTTTTTTTAATATTTATTAAATTCCTTTTTTAAAAGCATTTATTAAATTATAGATTTTTTATTATTACTTATTACATTCTGTTTTTTTTTTTTTAAATAAATTATAAATTATATAAAATTCATAAATCTCGTTTGAATAATTAATAATTTATATTTAAATATTTTTAAAATTCTTTTTTTTTTATAGAGATGAAAAAAGAAATTATTAAAAAATAATACATACCATGCTATAGAAGTAAAATAAAAAATTATTTAAAATAGTAAATTTCTTTTTTCAATATTTATTTCATAATTCTTAATAGAAGAAATGATTTAAAGAAATAAATTTTCAATATATATTATAAAATTCCTAATAGAAGAAATTATTTTAAAAATAAATTCCCTTCTTAAAATTCTTTTTAGTAGAAGTAAAATAATATAATATTTATAAATAACAAATTCCTTTCTTTAATATGTATTTAATTTTTTTTATAGAAGTGTTTGTAAGGGAGGCTTCGGCATTAAGTAAAGAAGTCGCGGGTTACGTTTTATGTTAGTAATTTTATTTTAAACGTATATTAACGTGTAAGCTAGTACGAACAGAAAAAAGAATGTAGGAAGAATATCCTAATCGCCGATTGCGAACCAGTAGGAGAACTGGCGTGGAAGTTCTGCCATTAACAGAACATAATACTGTTAACAGCATAGCATGACGTTATGAGGGTGGAGCAGAATGTAGGAATAATATCCTAATCGCCAAGGAGAACTGGCTTGGGAGTTATGCTAACAGTGCATAATACTGTTAACAACATAGCATGACGTTATGAGGGCGGGCAGTTCTTGTTAATGAAATCTGACATTAACAAGAAGTAACAAGTAAGAAAACTCTAGTCGAGAGTGCTCGACTAGATAATACCCTGAACCCAATTTTAATAAAATAAAATAATAATCTGTACTGTGGTTTGGTTTTTTTGTAATTATCTTGAAAATGCATCAATTTTAGTGCTGAAAATGGAAAAAAAAACTTCTTAATTTTGACAAATAGTTCAATATATTGCTCTTGATTAGTATTAAAATTAATCCGTTTTCAAGATAATTACAAAAAACCAGTGTCGAACGTGACAAAAAGTTGACTTTTCTGGATAATTACCCATATGGATAAATCAGAAAGATATGTACATATGTACATCTGTATATACATACATATGTGTGTATGCATTGCCAAAAAAAATAATAATAGATGGCGCTTATATTAGTTGAAATTCGAAAAATGTTATATTATTAAATATCATTAAAAATAGACCCAACAAATAGACGTTCCTCGATTAACAGGCATTACCTTAATTAACACAGACACTTCATAATTGTAAAAGAAATATATCAATGCCACTCGAAGCTGTAATAGCCATAGTAAATAAGTTCACTGCTAAAGCGCCATCTATCAAGTTAAAATTTTTAGACCATGCTAGACTAGTTTTGAATGTACATGCAGATGTCACGTGCTTTTGTTATTTGGGAAAACTTTCTGTTTATTATTTTCTGTTGACTTAACGGAATAAAATATAATTAAAACAAAAACACTTTCAGAAATTATGCTATTAAATATTTGAAATTAAGAAGAAAAACCCACTTATTCACAATTAGTTAAACTACCAACTGACTTTCAAAGGTATCAAATACAAAAGAATAAATAATAATAAAAAAGAAAGAAATATAAAAAAAAAAAAAAATTAAAAATAAGAAATTATGAAGGGCTTAGGCGAAGCTAGAACCTGCGACAGCCTAGCATTCGGTGCATCTGTCTAGCCATCTACACCACGGCTCACTCAAACTGCACAGTAGCGAAAACGAATGAAATTCGCCATATACGAAAAAAAAACTAAAGCAGTGACTGAAAATACAAATACAATACAAATACAATTCAAAGACAATGCTAACGCAATTCAAAAACAATTGTGATTCTTAGAATTTGCACGCATAGCAACATAGAAAACGGCCCAAGATTTTTTGTGTGTATATGTGCACACGCATACGAAAATTGATTTGCATTGCTCAACGTTGCTTGCATTTCCATTGTTATTTTAATTCTTTTAAAATTTTTAAAATATATAATGGAATGTAATGAGAGTTTCAGCATATGATCTACATATTGTATTTAACATTTTAGGTTTTTTTTAGAAATCATAACTCTTTTACAATTAGCTTTACATGCCCAAATATGTACATACATACATATGTATGTACAGCCACACGCTGATCTGCGATTGTACACATATACATACATACATACATATGTATGTATGTATGTATGTATGTGCGCCCGCAATGCGTCTTGCTTTGTCGCTGCCTTGCTTGCTGCGCCACATGGGTTTTGATGAGAAAACTTTGATGATTAATAATTCTGTTTCTAGATGGACAATCGTATTGATATGTTCAGATTAAGATTATGATATTCATATCTTTATGCCAAACCAAACTGCATGTCTCTAGTATTTGAAATGCATTTTTTACACATTTAGGGGTGTGGGGGAATTGGGGACCGGAATCCTAAATCTGACAAAAACCGAAATTGTATTAAATTGGTATCTATATATATGCAGAAGACTTGGAGACTCTAACTCTAAAGATGAATTAGCTAGAATTTTATAACTGGTTCCCGATAATTTCAGTTATCGATAACCTTGCAAATATACAAGTTATCGAATTTCTGAAACAAACTCGTACTGCGCGCGCAATATACGGACCTAACACAAAAAGAATGAACTCTCTAGCTTTTGTATCTTCGGAAATCGACGCGTTCAAACATACGGACAGACGGACGGACGGACGGACGGACGGACGGACGGACGGACGGACGGACAGACGGACATGGCTAGATCAACTTTTCTCGTCACCCTGATCAAGAATATATATACTTTATGGGGTCTGCCACGCCTCCTTCTGCCTGTTACATACTTTTAACAAAACCATTATACCCTGATTTCCCATTTTCAATGGGTTCAGGGTATAAAAATAGAAATTATATTCTTTTAAATTAAATTCTTTTTTATAGAAGTAAGTAAATCAATTATTTTAAGGTAATAAATTCCTTTTGTTTTATTATTTATTATATTTTTTTTTAATGGAAGTAAAATAAGATATTAATTAAAAATAATAAATTACTTTTTTTTTAATATTTATTATACTTTCGCTTATCAAAGTAAAATAGGAATTATATATATTTATAAAAAAAATATTTTTAAAAGTCTAATATATAAAATGATTTGAGTAGATTATTTGTTATATATCTGTTCTTATGTTTTGCATATAAAAGTAAAATAATATCAAATAAAACTTACATTTATCAATATATTCTACATTTACTGTGGGTTTATTTGCCTAC